>OU452251.1:9275000-18317500 GCA_911728495.1 Furcula furcula
ACACTTTCACGCATACCCACACTATAATAAACTCGCAACAAATTCAAAAATACACGCACACAAATAAAGAATGACCTGACCATATGACCAAAAATTTGGCAGAGGGGGTTAGCGCATCATGCTCTCTCCAGTGGTATCTCCTCTAAGAATAAAACGAAGCAATATTAAAAAAAGAGAACATTACAAAACAGTTACTATATTGCATAGTTATATATACATATAGTGTACATGGTGTTGGCCCAGGCTCCATACATTTCTGGAACAACTCCTTTGGGGTATTCTGACGAGTTGAAGGCTTTTTTTTTCAAATGATTGCAACACCCTGCTGTTACTCTATGGTTCAATCATCAACATCTTAGAGAAAGAAACCAATAGAGAGCTGGCACTTTCTTTCTCATTCGCGCAAGAAAAGGATGCATTTATATATATTATATGTGATAGAAAGAAACAGAGCATATGATTTTTTGTCCCTCAGCGTGTGTTCAAAATCTGGCGCACCTACGGTGCGTTTTCTTCGAGTACTCATGAAATTTTCTAGTTCACGACCTAGCTTTGGAGTTTTAAATTGAATTGCATTATGAAATATCGTTTATACTACATAATAGGCGCATTTGAATAAATATCCATAACGTGTGTTAAGTGTACGAATGATTATTTTCCATTATTTTCTGTCCTTATCGGCGGCACGCTAGCTAGATGTCTTGTTATATTCTGTCTACGATCAACATAGACTCGCCCACTTTTTGATTTTGACTTTTGATTGACTGACAGGCAGACCATAAATAATTCAATGTCAACTCTTTTTTACTCAGTGTTTCAAACAAAGCGTGGTGGGTGTTAGTTAGTTTATCATAGTTTATGTTGGTTTATTGTTCGTACTGTTCCTGTGTTTATATTTTACACAAGATCACTAGAAATGGAAGAAAATCATATTAACAATTTTGCCTTAAGTTTTGAAAGCGGCCGAGTAAGTACATAGAGAAGTTTTCTTAGTATTCTTAATGTTCTGTGATTCTTAAATAATATTAATGGTGTTGACGTTGACGAAGGGACAATAATATTATTAAATGTTGTTTTATTTTATTATGGAATTATGTACTAACTTATATACCTATAGTACTTATTAAGTACCTGCTTTATAAAATATGTAGGTATAATCATTCCAACTTGGAATGACACTCAATATTATTTCTCGCACAAACTCAAACTTTTTTAAGTTATTTTAGGGACTTTGTACTCTCTTTTTTACTTTTTCGTTTTAAATGAAAATTCTAATTATATTAAGAAATTAAATTCTAATTATATTAAGAAAATTATGTTATTTCATTTAAGTTCATTATAGGTAGGTATGAAAAAATATGACCATCTAAATCAAAAGTATTTATCTAATTTACTTTGGAGTTAACTATACTTAATAAAGTTTTACTCATACATAATTATAGCTTTTGCTCTGGCGTTGGGTAAGCTATTAAAATTTCAGGGCCTCTTTTAGTCAATTAAATACTTAGATGAAATTAAAAAAAGCACATTTACAATACTCATATTTTATTGAGATATTTAATTAAGATTCAAATTCTTACAATTTGTACTAAACTCTAAACACTCTTTTTGTGTTAACTGTTCATCATTTCTCTTTTTCATTTGTACTCACGGTCACAAACGGTGTATCACCTTTTGGGAGATAATCGCTTGTGCGAGCCAGCCCTATAGTACCCTAAAATGGGTGCAGTAAGAGCATGTAACATTGTTTAAACGATTTTGATAGTAACTTTAATACCATTTGTGATCATGATAGTAGCTATATACAAAGATTTCTTTAATGTTTAAGTACATGCTGCACACAACATAGTCCAACATGCAGCTCTATGGCACTGGCCCTGGGTGGGGATTCAATCTTGACATTTGTTCTAGACCACTGTATCCACTGGTTTGTTATTTCATTTGAATATTTCTTTTTTTTTTATTATGTGAATCTGCAATCAGTCCTAAGTGACTATAAGCGGATGCATTGACTTTAAGATGGCATTTAGGATTCAGACTCTTTAGTCCTTCTTCCCTTTTTTTTCGGATTTGGTTTTCTAAGACAAGTCTCCGTTTTAACCGTTTTGTTGTGTTGGGACATTTGAATATGGGAATCAATTCCCATGAATATACCAGTGTGAAGGGTACAGACTGACAGACTTAACAACTTTATGTCTTAAGTTGTCAACAGCAGTTCAATGCATCTGGCCATGGGCAGCTGCACATCATATGAGCATCCTATTTCTTTTGTTGTTAGGAACATTATTTAAAAAAAAAATGGATAGTAATTGGTGTCAAGAAACAGCTGACCTTTTGACATAGTATTCTTTAATTTAATTATACTTGCAACAAATAGATTCAGTCGACTAGCTTACGCCACAGTCATCCTCGTTATTTGGGTCACATTTGCTTGTGCAATCACTGGCAAGTTATCTGTAAAGCTATAAATTGTTGTTTAATCATTCCATTGTGTGTGTGAAGTGTTTAATAATAGAAATAATATGTTTACCGTGCTATCACCCTCATGTACTCAAGAAAGATAACTTCAATTATTTACGCATACAGCTTGAAATGCCCTCACAATTTGGTATCATACCAAAAATATTTTCTATAAATTTCTATATACTTTTGAATATAGGTATTGGAATACTTACTTTCCTGGAATCATATATGTTTCCATTAGCAATTATCAAATGGATAGTAGTAGCTGCCAAGCATGGAGGGCTTGTGTCTGTAAATAAAGGCAAAGTAGCTCAGAAGACTATCAGTTCTTGTTTTCAATATAAATTGCAGCTGATAACAATCAGGAATTTGGCCGAAGACAACACTGTTAAGCAGATGTCTACTCTCAGTTTATTAATTGAGGATGACAGAATTCAGGTATGATGGTGTCCTAGTCCTCCTTGGTAAAAATGGGCATTTTTACCCATGACCAGTAAACTTGACTTTCGAGAGAAAGTGACAGCATTTAGCATGAGAACACTATATCCGCGTCTGTATTATTTCTGTATATTGTAGCTCCCCTGTATGACGACCTCAAATTGAATTTTACAAGAGATAATATAATAATATTATGTGATTGACTATCTTCAAAGCTACCAAGTCGCGTATCTGGACCTAACTCTAACGATGCCTATAATGTTGACCGAAGACCATTATTCATATAATTTGTTGCCTCTGTAGCGCAGCGGGAAACCGCTCGCTTAGCAAATCTGACTGGGAGTGACAACTTTGTGTGTCCTAACACAAAGTTGAACTGACTGTCTGAAAAGTAAGATGATCCATGCCTCGGATGCGCATGAAAAGTCTGTCCTGCGTCCAACCTTTCCTCGGTCGTGTCAGTCTTCCTTCCCGTCGAAGTGTGTGAGTAAAGGAAGAGAGAATGCGCTTGTCTGCCTGCGCAAGCAAGCACTTGTAGGTCCTACGTACTCTCGCGGTCTCGTGCGGTGTATCACCTTTAAGACGACAATCGCTTGCACGTGCCGGCCCAAAATACGTGCGGACGGGGTAAGCACATGTAACGTCGTTCAAGCGAATTTGATTGAAAACTGGTAGGTACACCGTTCGTGTCCGCAATAGTACATAATGACCTTTTGTTTTGATGCATATGCTTACTTGCATTCCACATGTAAATAAATATATGTATATGGCTAATACTGTAATAAAATGGCTCCCTACTCATTATTTTATGAAGAAGCATTATTAGGAATTAAATTACGACAGACACGACTACTATAAAGTTTATGATTATCTTCTTATGCTGCGTACCTACCCAACGAAGGCCAAAGAATGGGTGTCGTTGGTGCTTGGCGATAGCCAACGATCGTACGTTGACAAATTGACCAAACGAGCCCAAAAAATGAGTACGTTGGCTCCTTCGATCATATAAAAGAAATCTATAGTCTAAGGTTGGCTCTAGTTTGTCCTGTTTGGATTTTTTGGCGAAAGCCAACGATTGTTCGTTTGTGAAACTGTATGGCATGATCGGCAAGGTTATAATGACAAGTGTATCCAAATCGTACCTAACACCATGTTTCAGTTACTGTTGTAATTTAATAATACAAATAAGAGAGGATTTATTCATGTAATTTAAATTACTATTATTAACTTTTTTTTTTTTATAATAAATAGGTTTGCGCTTGACTACAATCTCACATGATGGTAAGTGAAGATGTGGTCTAGGATGGACCGCGCTTACCCATAAGATGCCTGTTCACTCTAGACTTGAATACAGAGAGACTGGACCTGCAACTTCCAGTTGCAGGTCCTGTCTTTAGCCACAGTATGCTAATAATAGGTACATGTATATGTATACATATAAGTATTGGGCTTATGGTCCTTGGTATTCAGATAAGAAACATAATGGACCAAACATTCGATTTACAATATTTTGTCTGGACGACACGAAGCGCCGATCTACATAATTATTAATATCTCTTACGCACGCAATAATAGCACATAATTAAATAATAGTATTACGCAATAGTATAACTATAAATAGTTGTTACCTTGGTAGGTAGTAACGTAGGCATACTTACAAATCGCACCACTTCCATGTGGAACGCCGATTACAAGTCGCGGGTTCGAATCCTGCGACGAGCAACAACTTTGTTTAGATGGTTCTTACTGATTAGTACAATAAAGGCTGACTAATGATTGTCTTAAAAGTAAAATAATCCACGCGGTCGTATGCATATGTAATCTGGTGCTGCGCCTTATCCTAGTTGTATACGTTTTTAGTCTGTGTAGCATGTATTATAAATTGGCAACGCGGCCCACGATTAGTAACAAATAACTTCCAAATATAGCAAGTACAACACTAGTAGTTCCTGAAATATATTTATAAGTGTGACAGACAGCTAGAAGAAGTCGCACCATTGGGGTCCTTTTTTACCTTTTAGGTACGAAACCCTAAAAAATTATGCAAGTTACACACGAAATTTAAAAAAAGGGTTCTGTATTTAAATCTCTCCCCAACATCGAATATCATATACTTACTTAGTTAAATACTTTGATTACATATTTTACAAAATAATTTATATCTATGTTCCCCAATCTAAAACTAGTTTAGGGCCTGCATTTTATTAACCGACTTCAAAAAAGGAGGAGGTTCTCAATTCGTCTGTATATATATTTTTTTCTTTTCTATGTATGTTCGCGCATAACTCTGGCAATTATGAACCGATTTGAAAAAATCTTTCTTCCATCCATTCTTTAATCCGTTAATTGGGTCCCATAAAAAAAATATTGCTTAGTAATAAGTAGTTCCTGAAAAAACAAGAATGTTGACTGCGCAGGAAAGCTGCAGGAAAGCCTATATAGATGACTTTTTGTCGCTTTTTAAGGACAAAAATGGTCATAACTCTGGCAAATATTTACCAATTTCAATAATTATTTTTTTATTCGAAAGAAGAAACCACTGTAATGAACCTGTATGAATTTTATCACAACCGGATAAGAACTTCCTGGAGGACCATGAATGATATGGAGGAATTTATCTGGTAAAAACCATAGAATTGATGTTCTCCTTTACATTTCTCTCACAAATATGAACCGATTTCGATGATTCTTTTTTTATTCGAGAGAGTAAACTACTATGATGATTCCATGCAAATTTCATTACGATCGGATAAATTGTTTCTGAGTTTCTGAAGAAACATGAATTATGTAAAAGTATGTAGACGATAATGTGAAATCTTGATGTCATAACCTACCTAGATTATTTTACCGTCTTCGATGGTTCAATCTTTATGTATGAAAATATCACTTTAAAGTATAAAAAAAATATTAAAAAAAAAAATTGAACCGACTTCAATAACACTAAAAAGTATAAAATAATTTAAATATTATTGAAGTTGGTGCCAAATATACACAGCAGGTACGCTAACACCAACTTCTTTAATATTTAAATTATTTTATACTTTTTAGTCTTATTGAAGTCGGTTCAATTTTTTTTTTAAATATTTTATGTATACACAGTCAAAATATATCCTTAAACAGAGTGGAAACGTTAAGTGTCAACAGACGATACACGGAAAAAAAAAATTAGCTGCAGCTACTAAATTTTAGGTGATATTGCAAATTTTCTTACGAACTATAGGGACAGCGAAGTTTGTAGCAGTCGTTGCAAAGTGTTTTTAGCTACCAGAATTTAGCCAAGGTAGCGAATTATTTTAGTTAAAATTACTACATGTCATAGCTAAAATTAGCGGTAGCGGCGAATATTATTTGCTATATTTAGCTGTGGCTGCTAGTAATATTAGCAATATTTAGCTGTGGCTGCGAATTGTTTTTGTGACTCCACCAAAGGATTTTAGTTGCGATACCAAATAAATTTATGAGTGTCAGCTAATATAATTCGTAGTATTGTAGGTTTGTTTTAGCAGTATTAGCTAAGTTAATTTGATACTGTATCGTATCACCTTAGCTACAATTGCCAATATGTTAGCTGTGGCTACGAATTGTGTTTGTGACTCCACCCAAGGATTTTAGTTGCGACACCAAATACATTTATGAGTGTCAGCTAATATAATTCGTAGTATGATAGGTTTGTTTTAGCAGCATTAGCTAACTTAATTTGTTACTGTATCGTATCACCTTAGCTGCAATTTTCAGTATGTTAGCTGTGGCTACGAATTGTGTTTGTAACCCCACCGAAAGATTTTAGTTGCGACACCAAATACATTTAACAGTGTCAGCTAAAATAATTAGTAGTATGATAGGTTTGTTTTAGTAGCATTAGCTAACTTAATTTGTTACTGTATCGTATCATCTTAGCTGTAATTGCCAATGTGTTAGCTGTGGCTACGAATTGTGTTTGTGACTCCACCAAAGGATTTTAGTTGCGATACCAAATAAATTTATGATTGTCAGCTAATATAATTCGTAGTATTGTAGGTTTGTTTTAGCAGTATTAGCTAAGTTAATTTGATACTGTATCGTATCACCTTAGCTGCAATTGCCAATATGTTAGCTGTGGCTACAAATTGTGTTTGTGACTCCACCCAAGGGTTTTAGTTGCGACACCAAATACATTTATGAGTGTCAGCTAATATAATTAGTAGTATGATAGGTTTGTTTTAGCAGCAATAGCTAACCTAATTTGTTACTGTATCGTATCATCTTAGCTGTAATTGCCAATGTGTTAGCTGTGGCTACGAATTGTGTTTGTTACTCCACCAAAGGATTTTAGTTGCGACACCAAATAAATTTATGTGTGTCAGCTAATATAATTCGTAGTATGATAGGTTTGTTTTAGCAGTATTAGCTAAGTTAATTTGATACTGTATCGTATCACCTTAGCTGCAATTGACAATGTTTTAGCTGTGGCTACGAATTGTGTTTGTGACTACACATAATGATTTTAGTTGCGATATCTAATTAATTTATGAGAGGTAGCTAATATAATTCATAGTAGCATGTAAAGTAATTTTAACAGTACAAGCAAAGTTAATTTGATACTGTACAGTATTAATGCAGCTACAATTCCTACGATGACATGAATATAATATGATAAAAAAATATATCACAAAATATGAATTAACACTATCTCATGTTGCTAGAAGTATGTTTGATACGATAGATTGTCCTTACAAACTTGATGGCAACAAAACAAATCTTCAGAAGACGAATAATGAGATCATTTACATATTTAATTAAAGCAATTCAACATCTTTAACTATTAAAAAGAATGTGTAAATGGTTACCGGTTACATAGCTTTAAATATGTTACGGTTATGTTATTCGTTTTCTAATAAATTGTTATGTTGTTGCCATCAAGTGCGTAAATACATTTTTTTGTTTGAAATACTTATAGCAACTCAGGATTATTTGATATTTTGTGATACTTTATTTATCATATTCTATTCATGTCATCATATCAATTGTAGCTACGATGATACGATACAGTATCATATTAACTTTGCCTCGACTGCTAAAATTATTTTCCATGCTACTACGGATTATATTAGCTACCTCTCATAAATTTATTAGATATTGCAACTATAATCCTTAGGTTTAGTCACAAACACAATTTGTAGCCATAGCTAAAATACTGTCAGTTCTAGCTAAGGTGAAACGATACAGAATCAAATTAACTTAGCTTCAACAGCTAAAATTACCTTCCATGTTACTATACATCAGCTTTTTCAAATAAATGTAATACATAACTGAAACGAAATCCTTAGGTGAGCTAACAAACACAACTAACATTTACACTTAAAACACTGTCAAGTGCAGCTACAGTGATACGATAGAGTAATAAATTACCTTAGTTACTAGGTACTGCTTAAACTACCTAACATGCTACGAATTATGATAAATTAATCACCACTCTCAATTGTTACAAGAAGTCAATACAAAACAAAATTAAAGAAAGTATCTATTTATTGAAATCACAAAAAAGTTACTCCTAAAACAAACATTACTTTGGATAATTGAAAAGAAAAGTTATATACATAATATTTTTTACTAACAATTTTATGTAACACTGGTATAAGACAGTAATTCCAACATATCAACTTTTATAAGTACAAGTGTTAACTAACTTGATCATAAAATCACTATCTGATAAAGTGACAATAAGGGTAAAATCAATTACATTTTTTTTCAATACGGAACTTCTTTGCAACATTAAGCTTATATATTAATTTAAAATATGCAATACTCAACCCCCTATTAGGGTAAATGCACATGATCTGCATTTAAACTGCAAGCTAGTTATACAATTGCAGTTTTGGTGCAGTTGAAATAACTACATCGAAACTGTTGACCGACTATCCCACTGTCCGTATAGTGAGATAATTCAACTGCACTAATACCCCGACTAAACCACAATTCTGCAGCTAACTTGCAGCATATACAAATTGAGACTAACAATCATTTATAGCCTATACATTATACTTAATATAAATAACGATTACACATAAGGGTACAAAAACACTTATACACTACTACAGGGAGCATTGGAAAACATTGGCAATATTTTAACCTTTGCTTCTACATAACATTAAAATGATAATAGGTACAAAATTTAATGAATCACTACAGGTAAATTCTCGTATTTCAGAATGATAGTCATCATATTTTATACGCAATTCCTCACAAAAATCCCTGACATTTATTTAAATTTAACTTTTTTATTCCTAAAATGATTGTACTATTGATGTAATTCACATGCAGAAGCATAGTCTTAAATATTACCGATGATTTCAAATCCATCTTGTATACAACATCGATACACTAGGCATACATATAATATGTATTTACTAGAACCTTTACAGAATATGGTTATAATATAAATACTGAGTAAAATCATATAATATGGGATTCATAAATCAGTACCATTTACAAAATACATACACAATATTTGCTGGACTCGTCTCCATGCAGATGCATTTCAGCATCAGTAGAGAAATTTTTAAAATCGATTTCCAGCTGTGGACAAATAAAAAAAAATGAATGATATAGATTGGGTAAGTATTATTTGATATAATTACAAAATCTCTAATATTTACAAGATATAATAACTGAATCTATAATTTTATTTCATATCAGTTGATATAATAAACGATTGATATAGTAATTTTAAAATAACTATTTTTATTAAGCATAACATACATTGATTACAAAACCATTTGATATCATTTACAAGATATAAAACCTATTTAGCCTAATATAATAAAAATAAAATAATAATAATATCATGTTTTTTTTTTGTAATTTCGCGAGCCCTGCTTTGCGGGGCTCCTAATTCTGGGTGGTCATAAGACAATAACCACGAAGGCTAAGGCGGGAGCTCCGCTTCTAGCCTAACATATCCGAGTCGGATTGCTCTGAATCGAGGTGTTAACTATGTTGGTATAAATATACATTTTAAACTATAGACCTAATGATTTTCGATTAGATAAACATTATATCCAATAACATTATACGAAATACGTTTTAGAATATATAAATGTTATATGTAAAGAAATTATAGCAACAGTTGGTATATCTCACGTTTATTAGATCTTGTGAACGTTATTGAAATGAAAATAGACCAAATAAATTTATATGAAATGGGACGCACCCATATAGATTGAGTTTCGTAGAAGTTAGTTAAAACGTTCGTAATAAATTGTTACTTACCAATCTATCGTCCATGTATTTGTGGATTTCCATTAATCCTTTAGGCATTGATAATCTCTTTGATGTCGTGCATTCCCAGTTCTCAAGGGCAACATTTACCGTTTCTGTATTTTGAAGCCAGCTTCATAATAAATAATAGGCTTATTGTTTCTATGGGCCATAGTTGCCTGCAATAAAGGTTTTATTATTATTTTTCATTTTTGGTTACTCGGGCTTTTACACCCGGACTTTTAAAAAGCTTGCATGGGGACGAATCCAACACATAGGCCTGTTAGGACAAATTAATGAAATGGAACATACCTGCCAGAATCAACTGCTGGAAATAAGATATAAACAGCAGTTGACTCTGGCAGGTGTAGGGACTATTGAAGTATATGGAAAGATTTCTTGATTTCCTTAAGTGGGCATTTGGTGGACTGAACACTGGGCTATTGTAAAAGGCCGGGGTCATTTGCCATAATTAGTAGATATACTAATTATATTTTGTCAAGCGGTGACTTGCCACCAACTAGATGGGCTCTTCATATGGCCGTCAGAAGACGACGGAGTGCAACACCGGTGTGGGTGGCTCAGGTGTCGAGAGGTGTGCTGCGCTTTCTCCGAAGTTACTCGCGGCATTATGCCCTTTAACACTTCCACCCCTGGAGCATAGCAAGCAAAAGCTGGAGCAAAGCTATATAGCTTTAACAGCTCCTCTCTCGACTAGCCAATTAAGGCTAGCCAGAGCTGAGAGTCCTGCGTGCCCCCTTCGGTTTCCACTCGGTCGACGAAATCACGCCGAGGTGGGGGCCCTGACCGACTCTCTAGAGCACTCGGGTCCGTGGTGACGTTACGCTCCAACAGCTCGCCACAAGCTTATGTAAAATGGAAGATACCTTTTTTTTTGACGTGGGGAATCTTCGAAAGATCCCCGGGAGCTGTGGGGCTCGATCGGGGTATGTGGGATTCTTACCCACTAAAACCCGCGCGCCGGATCTGCACCAGGGACCCCTCAGTGCCTTGCCTTTGAGCCCGCCGACGGGGGGTGCATTATAGCCCCCCGGGAACCAGTCACGGTGCTCACGGGGACGGGGGTCGCAACCCCGCCGCTGTCCTCCTCGGAGTCGCCGCCGTACTCAATGAACGTTCTAAGGGTTCCACACCCCGAACGTCCAGCGACTCCGAAGAGCTTATGTAAAATGGAAGGTTAAGTATAAGTAGCCGAAAAATTCTTTGTGAAATATTAGCACATTTTCATATAATAAGGCATATGTAGGACTGCTATTCTGTTCAATTAATTGCAGGCAATTATAATTTATTATATTGTACTAACCTTTGAATGTATCAATGACGGGTTGGTCATAAACCCAGATTTCCAGTAATTTTGTAACGTCCTCCCTTGCACAATAACTTCACCGTCTATCACACAGAACACTATTACTCAAGAGTCAAGGTCTATCACCTCAGCTCGTCACAGATCATGACTATGATCACGCACGCGTCTGTCAGCATTCGAAAAACTAACTACCAAGCAATGTTGCCAGTGCTGTCAAAAAAATACAGATAAAACTTTTCTATTAAAAATGTAATTTCTATCAAATAATATATTTAACATAACATACTTTATTTAATTTCTATCAAATAATATATTTAACATTTTAACATTAAAATGTAAAAAATAAAGGTTAGTAATGTACATGCGGAAATCGACATCAAGCCAGGACCGGGTGATAGGCTAAGTCATAACTGTTAACAAAAATATATGAAAAAAATCTTTATTAAGAACTAGCTGTACCCGCGGCTTCACACGCAGCCAGTAGGTAGGTAATTTTCGCGTTATACTCATAAAATAAAACTCGATATAACACTATCCATCTCCATTGAACTTGATCACCTTCGGTCCGATTCGATCCGACCCTTTTATTTTTCGCAGGGAAACCTTCAAAAGGTCCTCGGGACCTGTGGAGGTCAACCAGGGTATGTGGGATTCTTACCCACTAAAGCCCACGAGGTTGTTGCATTGGCACATGAGTGGGGACACCAAAGTTCTCCGGTGGGATCTGCACCAGTGCCTTGCATTTTAGCGTTCACGGTGTCAAGGTGCTCACATGGATGGGGGTCACAACACCGCTGCCGTCCTCCTAAGAGTCGCCACCGTACTGGATGGACATCCTAAGTAAGGGCCACACCCCGAACGTCCAGCGACTCCGAAGGAACTCACTCAATCCGACTCCATCCAACCCAGTCTGACCACCCGATTCGACTCGATCGATTTACATAAATTATATCAAAATCATCCTATATATTTTGCGCGTTACCCTTATATTATGATGCCCCGTCCTGCAGGAACCCTTCAATTTTTCGGGATAAAGAGTCTCTTAGTTAAGCGGTCAGCGGGGCACCACTTACTTTGCAAACCGGAGGTCACGGGTTCCATTCCCGCAGGGAGCAACAACTTTATGTAGGTAATTGTTTCTTACTGGTTAGGACAATGACGGATCTTTTTGTCTAGAAAGTAAGATGATCCATACGTCGGATAGGCACTGAGGGGCTTGGATGACATTATTATTATTATAATACCACATACAATATTACTATTTTGACATTACCTATTTTTCCATTTTACTACTAAGTACCCGTACATCCGTAAATCTATTGTTCAAGTAACCCTGATCTTGTTTGTAAGCTGTCTACACGATAAGTGTCAAGCTGCATATCGTGATCTACTTGCTTTTTGTTCTCGCGGGGGACACATGCAATAGGTCCCGGGACCTATGGGGTCAACCGGGGTATGCGGGATTCTTACCCACGGCTGTCGCATCGGCACATGAGACGGGAGGCGTGGACGCTCCGGTGGGATCTGCACCAGAAAACTGAGGGTTTTCTGGTCTTGCCTTTAAGCCCGCCGCCGGAGACACTTTATACATCCACCAAGCAAGCTGCCGTACTTGTTAGACATCTAGGGCCACACACCTCAAACTTTCTGAAGGAGCTTTATTCTTATATATTGAAGAATGTTATTGTAAGTGGTCAATAACATCTTATATTTTTTATTAAGAACTATCTTTTGTATTTCAAGATCAATGATTCAATGATTTCGATATCTATCACATCAACGTATTTTACAGAGGTTTAGTTTGAGATTTCATGGAACCATTATATTTTTTAACACTATGACTCAAAGTTGATAACTTTGTTGAGATTTCAAAAATAAAAAAGTAAATTCAATAACTATAACCCAACTAGCGAAAAATCACGCTATGAAAAGTATGAAACCATATTTATTATAATTTTCAATATTTATCGCCTATTAAATAAACAACTAACACGTTATATTATAGCGTTTCATCGAGTCGTAAAGCGAGCTGCAAAGTCTTAGTGAATTGATGTGATTAAGTGGATCATCACTCTGGCAACACCTGCAAGAACCGTTATTTCATTTGTCCGCGCAAAACGCGAATAAATTTGCTACCATCTCAAATTATTGTATGCTACTGCAGCGAATACTATATTTGCAACAGTCGTTAAAATATTCGGGCTCGTTTTAAAACGTTTCTTTTGTACCTATTAACTCGCTTTCTTGTCTTACGAAAAACATAGACCTACTTACTAATATTGGACCATAGGAACATTAGGAATGGTGACCATTGGAACTACTGAAATACCCAAAATAACCCCGTCGTGTTTAGGCTAGATGTATTTGTCTTGACAAGTACTAAGCCTGTATCTGCTGTCTGTGTGTTCGCCATAATATGAGCAGCTAGCTTAAACGCCTTTTAAACGCGCTTTTATTAGTTTCACCTGTAATAAGTACGTAGGTATATATGATGGTAATAGAATATTGCCACTCCATTTTCACCCACTTCTACACGTTCAAATCTTTTGGAATTTTGCACATGTGTCAAAGACCCGTGACGATATATTAATATAGTATTATCGAGCTGATCTCATGATAAAGCTCGAAGGTGGATAAGGGAACCCATAGGGCCTCCGCCCACTAGCGTTTTCTAGCTGCAACGACTGGCAACTTTGCGACTGCATCGCGTTTTAGCAACTCATTAGCGACCATTGAGCTACTCCTTGCGCTCGGTCGCTGTATCGGAGTCGCGCGTTTTAGCAACCGCATCAATGCTGCACCGCGTTTTAGCGACTGCTGTCATCGATGCACAGTGGGCCAAAAATAAGGTTCACTAGCTTATTTTTTTTGAAAAATGAAATATATTTTATGTAGTTCAAATACACGGATTTGTTAAAATTACCATAACATCGAATTACTTAGTAATCACAAGTTTTATTTTTAACTTAACAACATTAAATGTTGTAACAACATTCCAAATGTATCAAAATATAATTTGTACCCCTTTTTTTGTGTTTGAATTGTAAAGCTGAATCTTTTTGGTCACGTTACGGTTATGGTAACAAAACCGTCTGAGTTTCAACCTTAACCCTTTTACAAATATCACATGCTGCTATTGCGGTATTATAGATGTCGTTGTTATTATGTTGATATACATATAAGTATGTATAAACTAATACCCAGTAGGTACTTTATAAAAAAACAAGTTCGCTTTGCATCTAAGTCACCAGGATTTGACTAATCCTTCTGAATAATGGTAAAATCGCTTAAGAACTTTGAAATGCAAATACATAATCAAGAAGTTGAATGAAATATAAAAAAATGATATTATATACTTCGCCCAAAACAATTTTCAGGTATTATTTAATTATATAATCTTTACGATAAACAAGCACAATAAGAACAATTTAGACAGAAAAAAAAACTACAAATGCGTAGTTTTTTTTTATAAAAAGAGAACTTCATCTGCCTTTTAATTAAACCAATGTATTTAATAATAATATACGTTTATTTCAGACTCTTGATCCATACAAAAAAAATACAAAGACACATTGACAAAAAAAAGGAAGAAACCAAACAGAATAAATAAATAATAACCAAACTAAACAAAAAAAACAGACATACCAGGAAAAAAAAGAATTTTAAGCAGCTATTTCACGCCAACGTCTACACATGTTCGTTATAGACCAACGGTCCGCGATTTCTTTAATAATACCGTTTCTACACTGACCAACCCTGGCTATATATGAAGAAATTCAGCTTCTCTGAATGGCATTGAACGTGTTCAGACGCGCCTCCGTAAACTTGCTAGAGGCACTACAGTACCTATTTAAAACCCATGAGGTGTCTGAAAATGTTATTATATTGTACACGAATACCATCCAATGACCTCCTTTTATAATTTGTCCAGAGTTGGCAAGTGTAGAAGTTTTTACAGTATGATTCAAATAAATGCACTTAAGTTTGAACATTAGCTTTAAAAAAATTGATCTTCTCTCACTTTCTTGGTAATAGATATGTATTAGTCTATCATAATATATTATAATATGTAGTTTTTTTTTTTTTTTTTTTTAAATATATATATATTTTTTTAATCCACTTAATTTATTTATATAACTGCACCTGCCCATAAGAATGCTCTGTCCTGTACCCCAAGGTTGACTGGAAGAGATCGCTTTAGCGATAAGTCCGCCTTGTTGTTCACTGTTTTTAATTGTTTTAATTTCAAATGTATATTTCTTTTGTGTACAATATTTTTTTTTTTTATACTACTAAGGTGGCAAGCAAGCGTACGGCCCGCCTGATGGTAAGCAGCCACCGTAGCCTATAAACGCTAGCAACACCAGAAGAATCACTAGCGCGTTGCCGACCCTTAAGACATTAGTTGTTAAGTCTTTGCGTCCTGTAATTTCACCAGCTACAGTGCCCTTCACGCCGGAGCACAGCAATGTTAACACACTGCTGCTTGGCGGCAGAATATCTGACACTGCGGTGGTACCTACCTGGACGGTTCCTTGCACAAGGAACCTACCACCTAGTAATAAAGAGTATTTGTATTGTATTGTATATTATGTATTGTATATTATGTACTAGCTTTATCGTGCAGCATCGCTTGCACATATTTAGTTAATATCCTGGGACAATTCACACACGGTCATCTGATTCAAACTAGGCAGAGCCTGTACTATAGAACCAGACAACTGATACTAATACATATATACTTTTTTTTGTAAGTACATACTTATATAGATAAACACCCAGACACTTGGTGGGAATCGAACCCACGACCTGTTGGGTTACTAACCACTAGACCAACGGGCCCGTCATCAGTTAGTACTTAGGTATAGATTGTTTATAGGTTTTAAACAATCAGTAACAACGCATATTGTATAATAATTTCATGCAAGAAAACTTCGTCCTTTACACGTCGTCATTTTTTAACCGGCTTACTTTGTCCAAACCAATAATAAA
Organism: Furcula furcula; assembly: GCA_911728495.1. Taxonomy (NCBI): domain Eukaryota; kingdom Metazoa; phylum Arthropoda; class Insecta; order Lepidoptera; family Notodontidae; genus Furcula; species Furcula furcula. Next base: position 9,291,457 of record OU452251.1, read on the forward strand.
TAACTTACTTCGCGCGTTTCGCGTTTCGTCGCATTTACCAAAGTGTAAAGAAGAGCCCGGAGCTCTTCAGTTTCTAAAGCAAGCGGTTTCCCTGCGCTTCCGAAGCAACAAAGTAAGTTACATAAATGAAAAACGGCCAGTTCATGAAACCTTGATTGAACTGCGGGATAAAATTTTCTCCATTTTCATAACCCCTAGTGCATCTTTAAAATCACTTAAACCTTGCGAAATATTTATTTATTTATTTTATTTAAAAAGTCTTTTCAGTACCTACGTATTGTGGTAATCGAACGCAATGATCTTATATCGTTATGATTATGAATACGGTTGTTTGTATTTAAAAACCACAAGAAATACATTATCAAAAATCTTATGAAAGAGAAGCTTGTTTTAACGCCCACTGTGCGCTGTAACGTGTGAATCCAATACACTGTAACTACGAAAAACTGATTTTGAGAAAATGAGCAAAATAGATTTTTTTAGTTTTTTCAAGATTACTCCAAAATTTTCGTTAGAAAGTTTTTAGTGTTTGCTGCCAATTTAAAAATAATTTTATAAGTTATCCAGCCTATTAAGTTTTATATATATTTAGAGTATACATAATGAATTATCGTCGATAACTTGTGTTGCTCTAATAGTTGTCAGAAGCTAAGGAAGATATTGTTAAGGCAATACACTGTATCATATAATTACAGTGTATTGACTTGGGAAAACAGGGCCTAAAAGTGTATTGGTAGGTATAAGTTGGAGAACCATAATACTGCACAGACGTGGCAGTTCTTGATATATTTTGGTATTTTCTATTGAGAATGCTCCATATTTAGATCTTGATTTCAATTAATGCACATTTTTAGAAGTCACTTGTTACTCTTGATAATGTTAAGTTGTCCACTTTAAATTGTCTCTCTTATCTATCTTTGCCTTTATCTTCTCCTTTCTCTTTGAGTTCGGTTACTGAGGGGGTTGGGAATTATATCATCATGGTCTTCAGTTAAAATTGTTGTTGCCTAACATTGAAGTAACCTTGACCAATCCTTGTCCAATAATCACTCGTTTCTTAAATTTTAAATTGAATCCTGTTCTTTCCCGTCTTGGGAAGAACGCTTGTCATTGTCATTCCTTTTCCCAAACAGCCAAATTTTTCTGTTACAAATTTTAGTTCTATATCTACACTCCTTGTTCTGTTCTGGAAGTCCTGGAAGGTATTTATTGTTTACAAACAAATGACAGACTATTTTACACCTAATTGTCTTTTAGTCCTTAGTTTTAGTAAAAATAAGTGATGTTTGACGCTTGGTTATAGAAAGCAAACAACTGATTATTCTGGTATTATTGGATCTTGGTAGTGACTTCAATTCTGTTTATTTTGACATACTTCTAGGCATTCTTTCCTCTCTCTATGTCGCTTTTTCAGCTATCAATTGCTTTGATCATATTCATATCATCGTGGGCGCTCCCAGTCTGTCCGCTTTGAGGAGACATCATCTGTGTGGTGTGAGCTTGAGGCGGGTGTTCCACTGGGTGGCGTAATCTCTCCTCTTTTCAGTTTTCATGAATGTTATCGCGAGGGTTTTCTAGCTATCATCTCTATGCATGATCATCCTTAGCTTTATCGTCATGCCAATATTGATAAGCTTCGGTAAGCGATATATACGCTTAATAAAGATTTAGATAGCATAAGTCAGTGGGCAAAATCAATTGGCTTGTTAGTGAACTCTACTAATTCTCAGGCTATCATATTTGGTGGCGGATACGTGATGAATCTGGTTGACATTAACTCACTCTCCAGTTTAGTTTTCGATTCCGTACCAATTTCATACTCAAATAAAGTTAAAATTCTTAGAGTTCGCTACTAGCGCGCTCGTCGCGCTAGCCCTTCTACTTTGTTTTGACAAAACACTGTATCTTGCAATCCGCGAAGATTATTTGGACAATGCACTGCATCATCAATTGCCGTGTTTTACTATTTCAGGCCTGTAGTTTTTAGTAAAGACAGTGTAATTTGCATTGCAATATCTCAGTATTTTTCATACAAAGTAAAAAAAACTATGAATGCTATAACATCAAACAGGTTAAAAGAAATCGAATGAACGTTGTTAATTCAAAACACTGTATCTGAAGTTACAGTGTATTGGATTCACACGGTACCGCTGGTGTGACATGTTTTGACTTAGGGGGGTTACCAACTTTTTCTGGTATTCTAGATTATTTTCGGGGTCGATTTAAGTTACCACTTTTTAAGGAATATTGCTGCTTTGGTTTTTAATTTCAAAGAAAGCACGTATTGCAAAAATATATATTTCACCTTCTACATGATTTTTAACACAAATCTACATGAATGATTGAATGATAATGTTTGCTTCAACACATAGGTTTTTGAAAACTGGTAATTGGATGTAGCCAGTACCGCCTTCACCGTGATTTATATTTTCACTTTATTAGTAAAGCAAGAAGCAGTGCAGCTTTATAAGAGTCCATGGTAACGTTTAGCATCGTCAATATTTATTATTACACTGAACACATATTGCACGAGTCTCGTTCCGCACCGGGCCGACTACTCAAACTCAAAAATCTTTATTTCAAATAGGCTTAACGCTAGCACTTTTGAATCGCTATTTTTTAGAAGCTACCACCGGATCACAACGCGGCCTCAACTGAGAAGATCCGGCAAGAAACTCAGCGGGCTTGTCATTTTTTCACTTTTTTTTTAAACATTGTTTTGTTACAAATGAATCGACATTAGCGATATTGTGTCGTAACAACTTATATTTTATTCTGACAAACAGCCAGTTTAATATTTATTTTAAAATCACCCACTACATAACACAACTATGAACCATCACTAAAATATAAGCTTAAGCAAAAATTTAAAAAAATGTAGATGTGACAATATCTTAATAAAACAAACCAATTGCCATAAACCGAAGATATCTAGGTGTTATACTCGTAGTTCTCGAGAACCATGGACTGCAAGCTCGGTGGGTCTACATTTATTTGTGCCGAGAACCCGTGTCCACCTTCTTGCTCCATTGTCAGACCCTGATCACCATTTTTCTAGCAACTACTCGTCGAGACCTATCCAACGAGTCCAAATTCGGTAGGTCTACGTTTGTTGGTGCCGAGATCCCGTGACGACCTTCTTGCTCCATCATCAGACGCTGATCACCATTGTTCTAGCAACTAGTCGTCGAGAGCTACCCAACGAACCCAAACTCGTGGGTCTATGTTTATTGATGCAGAGATCCCGTGACAACCTTCCTGCTCAACCATCAAACCCTGATCTCCATTTTTCTAGCAACTACTCGTCGTGAACTATCCATCGAGTCCAAATTCGGTAGTTCTACGTTTAGTAGGCACGGCTAGGATAGGATGGATTGTTAATTTTATTACAAAGTTCCGGTGGCCGTCTATGGCCTTCTTCATCAGATCCACTTCACCAAATGATACCTTCTGAATGAAAATGCTTGACTAGTTTCTAAAAATACCAAAAACGCTATATGTATGCCTATAATATTTAAGGAGTTCCCTCAGTTACTCATGGTTCCCATCATCAGAACCTGTTTTTGAAAAAAATGGGACCAATCTGGAAGCATATCCTTTCAATTAAAAAAATAATTTTCCAAATCGGTCCGTAAACGACAGAGTTCTGAGGTAACAAACATAAAAAAAAAAACATACAACCGAATTGATAACCTCCTCCTTTTTTATTGAAGTCGTTTAAAAATGTTTCCTCCCTAAATCAAATCAAGTGATCCCCAATTATACTTTATTTTTTTAGCCGTCTTAAAAAAAGGAGGTTCTGTATTCGACGCGTATACATATTATAATAATTGACATATGTTAGACTATATATGGGCATCTAAGCATATGTATATCCGAGTAACCCCTTCAGCTATTGTTAGTCTCCCTTCCCATTACAATTTGTGAAAACGATACTTCTACCTTCCATTTAAGACACAACAAGACATTGACCTTTACTTGTCAAATAACAACCCAAACACGATCTTGTTGTACATGCTACGCGTCTCCACCGAACAGGCAAATCGTTGATGAGCCAAAGTATACACTTTTATAACAAACTGCCACAGGATATCCGAGATCTTCCAATGAAGAAATTTAAACTTTTTGAAGCCAAAAAAGGCTTATTATAAAATCTCTCGCTCAAATCATGTAAGCTTAGAATTTTAAGGCTACCTATACATAATTTGTAAAACTGTTTACACAATTGTTTAAAAAAAAATTACAAAATAGGACATGCACGCTGAGTGTCTTCCAAGATCTTCTCAGTAGCGGCCGCGTAAAAATTATTTTTGTGTAAGCCTCCGTGGGACCTATACATGTAATTTTGATTTTGACTTTGATACTATTGACCTCATACCCTACATTTTAGAATTAACAGGACATTTAGTATTAATTGACAGCCTATACTAATGACCCGGCTGCGACATATATACATACATATATGTGTGTCTGTGTGTGTATGTATATATGTTTATTCCCATACTTCTCAGAAGCTACAAATCAGATTGCGGTAATTCTTGTTGTAATAGCTTCATCAAAATCAGTTCGGTACTTTAGTATATAATGCACTGTTTTGTTCCTAGTAAAGTCTAGCATAGTTGTTCTAGTTGCGTGGTAGTTTCATGCATTCAGAGCGTTATAATAGGTAAAGTCAATAAAAAGATTAAATAAAATATTTCTAGTATATTAAAATCCGACTTTAACGATATTATTATGATCTAAAAAGTACTATATAACGAAAATGTATTGAAGTCGGTGCTAAACATAACATATTAACTGACATCAGCTTCCCTCGCCGGAGTTTTAAACCTTATAATTATACATTATAATTATACCTACGTATAATATTAAAACGTACCGAAACCCTCAAAATTATTGTAGAAATTGGGTCAAAATTCAATGTTTAGTTTAGATTAAGGAAACAAACAAACAGGAGCGACTATACGTATAACACGGATAGTGACTGATTTTATATCTAATAAGTACCTAGGTATCTACTTATTTAGATTGTTTTAAATTTCATACACTACAAGCGGCTTTGCACGGTACGAAAAAATATTTCAACGAATAAAATTTTAACAAAATTAATCAAACTCAATATATTTTCCTCGAAGCAAGTTTTTTACACTAAGATCTTAACTACAAGTCGGTTTTAAGATTAATAACATAGCCCATTAATAAATGTTACGTAATCAGAATACAAATAGTTCAATGTATTATGCTCCATTTATTTAGGGAGAAATCCTTAAAGTTGGGAACCCCGGAACTACCAAAGTCGCGGTGACTGGCATCTGTAGTGTGCGTGGTGTAGCGCGCGGTTGCTGCATCCAGCGACCGGAAAGCGTCGAAATCGCTGGTCGCTACCTGCTAGTAGTGTGCGGGGGTTCGCGATCGGCTGCGGTATCAAGCTTCCGAAAAGCAACAGAGTTGCCGAACGCGGATGCAAAAAGTATCGTGTCGGCGGAGGCCCTTAGATGGCTACTAGTAAACTCATCGAGTTTGGACTCATTTGTTTTGTTTTAAAGAATTCTATTTACTTTGACCACTAATGAGGATCTGATGATGGAACTGGAAGGTGGGTAAAGGAACCCTGGAGTGGGTACTAGTAATCACATCGTGTTTAGGCTCGCTTGATTCGGCTTTAAGAGTTCCATTGACTTTTCCCAATATGAGGATCTGATGATGGAGCTGGAAGGTAACCCTTGAATGCGCGAAAGTTTGGAGAGCCTAAAGCAATATCCAATGGACTAAAGCCTAATGATCCATCGGACGTACCTACTGTAAGCAGTTGCGCATTATTGAGGAAAGTCTGTCTAATAACCACAGATCTTGGATTCGTATATCAACTCTCAAAATTGACAACGATACATTCGAAATGATATACTTACGATATTACTCCGAATGTATCATACCTACTCTAATAAATATTCGAACTCCTCATCGTTTATCGTACCTATCTATAGAATTTTTGGTCCTCGGTACGATTCATTTGGTCCTTTTTTATTTTCTTCATTATGTACAATGAACTAAAGACCACGCGTACAAGTCGTGGGCACTGCTGATGTTATCCCGGTTTTACTCACTGTGGGACATATCAATGTTTAAAACCCATCTCAGAGACCGAGTGAATACAGTCAAATCCATTTGTTCACTATTTTGGCGGATTCCATAAACCAATCTGGTATATCTGGTAATACTTTTAAAGGCCCGTTATCTGAGTTAAACACTAATCTTGTTAGCTGTACTGGCAAATTATTCTATGGTATTGTTACAAATATAATATTTGCAAAAGTCGCAAAAAAATTCAGGCTCGTTTTATAATTCAAACTAAAACGCAAGTATTTAATAGGTAGTAAATGCCTATTACTACATAAGATTTCCCGTGGGATGCCGGGTTAGAATTGCATCCCCTCATCTCCTCTCGTTGGGTGTCGTAAGAGGCGACTAAGCGAGAACAGGAAGACGGGCAGCAGCGTCTTTCTTTTGGATTTATCTTCCACCTATACTGCGATCCCCAAGTCGCCTGCCAAGCGTGGGGATTATGGCAACCCCTCCCTTCTAAGGGGGAGGCCTTAGTTCAGCAGTGGACGTCTATCGGCTGCTAATGATAATGAATGATGACTACATAAGATTGAGTAACCGTAAACAGTGTTTTATTATTATCTTAGGTATTATATCCATAATAATCGGCAACAAGTAGATATGTATACCTAAATATATAAAACCATCCACGAAATGTATGATCATCAGCAGCCTAAAGTAGTCCACTGCTGAACAAAGGCCCTTAGAAGGGAGGGGTTGCCATAATTCCCTCGCTTGGCAGGCGTCTTGGGGACCGCAGTATAGATGGTAGGTAATCCAATAGAAAGACGCTGCTGCCCGTCTTCTTATTTTCCCTTAGTCACCTCTTACAGACTCCCAACGGGAGAAGATGGGAGGGTGTTATTCTTAGCCGGACACTCCACGGGTTAGATGCATGTATGAAGTACATACGTGTAAAATCGAGATATTTATTTTAGTCAACAGAAGTCAAGAAATGTTGTCAAAAAGCATGCCTTGAACACAAGAGTCCCATGTTCAAACAACGCCTTGCACCTCGGAGATTTTCTTATTTCATGTCATCTTAATTTCAATATTGATTATCACTTGTCTTATGGTGCAGTGTACGATGTAAGTTCACATCGTGTGGAAACCTGCACGTCATTCAAAAATAGACGTGTGTAGTTTGCCAACCCGCACACGGCCAGCTGGTGGGCTATGTCCAGAACCCCCTCCATATAGAGGGGTGTGTCGATATAATGGCTCACCCCTTACACTATGCCTTGATCGCTTGGGTTCGTGATGGAAACCGTCAGTGAAACCGTTAGTTTTGAAAATTTTGATATACATTTAACTTTACGAGACTGCATAAAGAACACTGGCCGTTGTGCGTTGTTGTAACTTGCTGTAAAAAAAATAGTTGTTAAATTTAGAACAATTAGATAAAGTTCCAAAATGATCTTATAAAACTCACGCAACTCTAGTTTGCTACCCCTGACAAGGTATTATTATGGTTCACTGTTAAGTTAATTTGAAAGTATTAATAAGATATTTCGCTATATAAATACATATAATTAGCGACCAGAGCTCGAAATATTAGTTGTGGTGTTTAAAATAATGTGGAAGGTTTACTAAGATTTAGAAAACAAATTTAGTACTTGTTGCAAAATCATTTGCAGTGATTGCAAAGACCATTTAGCTATATGAAGACATTATAATTAGCAACCAGAGCTCAAAATATTACTTGTGGTGTTTAAAATAATTTGGAAGGGTTACTAAGGTTTTGAACAATATTAACAAATGAAACTTAACAGATTCATCTGCAAAAACATTTAGTACTTGTTGCAAAATTATTTGCAGGGATTGCAAAGACTATTTAGCTGTAGGAAGACATTAAAATTAGCCACCACAGCTAAAAATATTAGTCGTGTTGTCTAAAATAATTTGGAAGGGTTACTAAGATTTTGAACAATATTACTAAGATATTAACAAATGAAACTTAACAGATTTATCAGCAAACAAATTTAGTACTTGTTGCCAAATCATTTGCAGTGATTGCAAAGACCATTTAGCTATAGGAAGACATTATAATTAGCAACCACAGCTAAAAATATTAGTTGTGTTGTTTAAAATAATTTGGAAGGGTTACTAAGATTTTGAACAATATTAACAAATGAAACTTAACAGATTTATCAGCAAATAAATTTAGTACTTGTTGCAAAATCATTTGCAGTGATTGCAAAGACCATTTAGCTATAGGAAGACATTATAATTAGCAACCACAGCTAAAAATATTAGTTGTGTTGTTTAAAATTATTTGGAATAGTTACTAAGATTTTGAACAATATTAGCAAATGAAATTTATCAGATTCATCTGCAAAAAAAATTAGTACTTGTTGCAAAATTATTTGCAGTGATTGCAAATACCATTTAGCTATATGAAGACATTATAATTAGCAACCACAGCTCAAAATATTAGTTGTGGTGTTTAAAATCATTTGGAATAGTTACTAAAAGTTTGAACAGTATTAGCAAATTAAACTTCACAGATTCATCTGCAAACAAATTTAGTACTGGTTGCAAAATCATTTGCAGTGATTGCAAAGACTATTAGCAGGACCGATACAGACATGTCTTTGCTGCTTAAGGCATCTATCTTTTTGCAATAGTGACGAAGTATTTATCCATAAATGGTAATAATGATTTGTAGCCACAGCTAAGGGCAACCCCTAATGTTGTTTTGATGATATAGCGAAAAAAGTTTGCGATAGTTGTTAAACAATTTGTAACACCTGTTAATTTTTTGTAGTTCTTATAGCTAAATGTCGTTATCAATAATAGCTAAGTGGTCTTAGTTGTAATACACAATGCTTTGCTGATGTACCTAAGATATTATACAGAGCAGCAAATGAATTGGCAGCAAAACCAATTTAGCGACCACAGCTAAACCATTTTTTTCCGTGTATTAACGTAAATTGAAGGGATGTTACAAAAACTGATAAAGATATAGAAACTAGTTGCTGTAATAAGTATGATATTACTAACTTGTTAAAAAGAATCAGGATAGGTACCTACTAACTGTATAATCTTTATTCTCATTAAGATTTTAGTTAAGAAACATGTAATTTTTGTTATTATTATTTTTCCGTATTAAACAGTTTGGAGTTCCCCGCGACTATGATGTACGAAAATATCGTCTGTTGACACAATGGATGGTTGACACTTAACGTTGCCGCCCTGTCTTTTAGACTATCCTATTTCTCTATATGTAACTACATAATATTGTTGTCTTGTTTCAGTTAAGTTACTGCGGTCAAGATTGCAATAAAATACCTCCTGCTCTTGAGAAAATGTATGGTGCTAAAGTGAAATGCTTAGATTTAAGGTAAGTAAGTACTATCTTTTTTATTTGTTGCACATTCACTGATCACAATTATTCTAATAAAAAATAAGTTTTATAAACTAAAACCCGACTACGGATAAAATCGCAGTCTAAAAAGTAGAAAACAAGAAAATATTTCTTGTCAGATATACTTATCTACCAACGCTTTAGGCAATTAATTATCGTCTAGTAAGTAGATAATTTGTATATTTCAATTTAACGTATTATAAGTATAATTACTATAGATTGTAGCCGTAGTCGCATGCCACCTTGCTAATGTCAAATATGGCCAATGTTATATTGTCGCGTTTTTAGGTGTCAGCATGACGCGGGAGCGCGCATTTGCGGACACTCTCGGCAGCCTCTTATTGAATTGTAACCTTGTGTGTACTTAGAAGCCACACTTGAGCTAACGCAGCAGTTAGCAAAATAGTTTAACTAAACAATATGATTTTTCCCATCACTTTTGAAATCATATCAGATTCAAATTTTAAACATCGATGTCTTATTTTAGTTTTAAAACCCAAGATATAACTCATGCCTACTGCTTATATCATAAAAATAACGGTTTCCAATTACCTTTTAAAAGACACCACACGCGAGATTTTTATTTAGGGGTCCTATTTTGACCTTAAACCCTCATAATTTCTTAAACCTGACTTCGTCCTAATCCTATCTATCATATTGTATCGGAAAACAGTGAAATGTGTTAAGAAATTGTAAAATATTTATTTTACACAAAAATTTAGGTCCTGTGACTTCTACTTAGAAAATTTCGAGAAATGCAAAAATACTTTATTGTTTATTTGCTTTGAGGCATCTGTGTGTGAAAATTCAAGGCTCTAGTACCAACCGTTCATGAATTATAACGCTTTCTTATAAAACTTAAAACCCCCTATTTGGACCCCTTAGGATGCGAATTTTGAAAATTCCGTTCTTAGTGTGCGTTTACGTATTGTGAAGAATACACCTCCCTAATTTCAAGTCTCTAGAGCCAGCAGTTTAGGCTGTGCGTTGTCTGTCAGTCAGTCAATAAGTCAATCAATCAGGACATCTCCTTTTATATATATTGATGATGATCATTATTTACTTTACACGATCATGCTTGGGCAACAGAAATACACATGTGTACCTAATTTCAACTTAATCAAAAAATATTTTTGTTTTACTTCAGAAGTTTTTGTCCTGTAGATGGCGCCACATTGAATTTATTGTAATATTATATAGCCTATAACCAGCGGACAATCAAGGCGCTTCTAACGACGCCCTTCTTGTCTAATTATGTTAAGTAGATTAGAAGATATTCGGGAACAGATGAACATACATACATACATACATACATTCTTGTTAAAATCATAACCCTCCCTCCGTTCCGTAGTCGGGTAAAAATGTATACTTAAGGTACGCGTCCATTGACACGCGCCGGGCGCACCCCGCGCCCGCGGCGGCGCCGCGGCGCCGCCCGCATCGGAAATTGACAGCGCGGATAATGGACGCAGCGCTATGTAAAATCATAGAAAGCAAACTAAAATTCGTTACGTACCGTGCGTGCGGTGCGTCCGGCACGGGCCAATGGACGCGTACCTTTATAGTACTAAAACGTATACTTATAAGTATACAAAGAATTAATAACTAAAAGTCATCATCATCATCAGCCGGAAGACGTCCACTGCTGAACATAGGCCTCCCCCTTAGACCGCCACAAGAACGACAATTTGCCATTTGCATCCACCGATTGCCTGCGACGCGCACAATGTCGTCGGTTCACCTAGTGGGAGGCTTGCCTACGCTGCGTCTTCCGGTTCGTGGTCGCCCGCCACTCGAGAACCTTTCTTTCCCAACGGTTATAGGTTCTTCGACCGATGTGGCCTGCCCACTGCCACTTCAACTTGCATATTCTACGAGCTATGTCGGTGACCTTGGTTCTTCGGCGAATCTCCTCATTCCGGATTTTGTCGCGCAAAGAAACTCCGAGCATAGCTCTCTCCATAGCTCGTTGTGTGACTCTGAGCATCTCCAAAAGGTCAGCTGTTAAAGACCACGTCTCACGCCATGATAATTTGGAGTCCCTAAAACAATCCGTACTATTGGCAGTGAAGAATTTTCCCATGGAAAAAGTGCGTGCTTCTATTGATAACTGGCCTCAACGTTTAAAGGACTATATTGCAGCCAATGGAGACCACTTCGAATAAGCTTTTTATATTTCAAATTGTTTTTTATATATGTATTAAACTAACACACTGTAAAAGTAATAAATGTTATTTGCACTAGAACATTTTTCTTTGTTTCAGTATTTATGGCAAGACTAGGTATACTCAGCTATTTATTTCATTTAACTTTTTTTTCGTTACTTAAGACCTTGAGTAATGAGTAGCTATGTCCCATGTTCAACCAGTATAAAAATAATTTGGCAGTACTATTCGTAAAATAATAATACCTACTCCAGAAGCTCGGACGTCATTCATATTCAAATAAGTATAAACCTGTCTTGTCGATCTTTTAGTACAGAATACATATTACATACTTTGAGCAAGAATTTAATTTCTATATTCGATGTATGAACTCAGCGGTACCTAATTAATAGCGGTTTCAATTTACAATTTTAAACATTCATTTGTTCACGCTCATGTTCACTCAAAAGAAAAGCATTTCGTCATTTTTGCAATCGATTTCGCAATTCGAATAAAAGTCCTCCTCAATCACTAAGTATTATCACGAAATTTGAAAACAAAAGCCTTACTTAATTACAAAATACTTACTTAATTGCCCGTCCGAACCGAAGTAATTCAGACTGACGAAAATATTATACGGCCCCGTTGTTTGTGCACCGTCAAATACCAAGTTGTCAAATACCATTAATTATGTATGTACATAACTTGCCAAATCATACCACACCCGCATAATATACACTGGGGAAATCTTTTATAGACTTGAGAAACAGCAGCAGGTCGAACAGCTTTCGATTTCCGAGTTTGTCAGAATTGACTCATCATTTTCATCGTCTTTTTTGGCTTAAGTTACATGCACTGCCTGTAACGGAATTACTATTTGTGAACTAAATTATAATTTTACTTTTTTATGTTTTTAAATAATAACTAATTAAATCTTTCATTTGTTACAGTAAACGTTACAGTAATAATAATAATAATATCTTGGGACAATCGACACACGGTCATCCGATCCCAAACTAGGCAGAGCCTGTACTATGGAAACCAGACAACTGATACTAATACATATATACTTTTTTTTTTGTAAATACATACTTAAATAGATAAACAACACCCAGACACTTGGCGGGAATCGAACCCACGACCCATCGGTTAGCAGGCAGTCTGTCTGACCACTAGACCAGCGGGTCCGTTAAACGTTACAGCCATAGGTACATAAATAGATGACTTACAATTTGTTGACGGACCAAGTACGGGAAAGCTCTGGCTTCTAAACTAGTCAAAGACTGAACCCAACCCTGTAATATATATCAGGATGGCCAAAACCATGTTTTCTTTTAAAAAGCTTTTGCGGGAGCACATTAATAATTTGCCTTTGGAATCATTTCAACACTAGTCTTTGTTATATATATATATATTCATTTATATGTTGTTATTGTATTTATATCTTGTTTTGCAAATATTTAATTTTATAGATACTCAATATTTATATTTAGTCTATAGTATTTATTTTTAGTTATGAATTTTATTTAATATTTATATATTTTTATAAATTAGTTTGTATTAATTATTTATATAAGTATATTTTAGTTAATAATTTTTATCTTTGTTTTGCCTGGTTTATTTTGTTTCTTTTTATTTGCACCTACCTCGAATCTTCTCTGAATCACCCTAAGGTAGACTGGCAGAAAATGCCTAAGGCATTAAGTCCGCCTATGTACAATTGTGCATGAAGAATAAAATAAATAAATAAATAATATAATTGCATTTAAAACAAATAAGGCAACTAATACTCAATTCAATATTTAAGTGTCTAACATCGCATGTCTGGTTTCTTTACTTGCACAACCAAACAAACATTCATACAAGTACATTGTATCAAAAATAGCATTAGCAGATGTATCGAAACAGCTTTTGTTTGCAGTTACAACAGCATCGAGACTTTGAAAGGGTTAGACCAGTTTGGACGACTGGAAGAACTTATACTGGACAACAACAAACTAAGCGACAACGTCGCGTTCCCCTATCTGCCGCATCTGAGGACACTCTCGCTTAACAACAATCAGGTGATTTAAGTTTCAGGGCACTTTAGCTTATTGAGCGGTGGCCAAGGTCCGAAAAGCGCAGGGTTGCACGGCCCTTGGACGGCCCCCACTTGGGAGTTATATCACAGAACAGTATAGTACTACGTTATATGTTCAGCGGTGGACAATTTATTGCTTATATGATATTGGTTTCCAATTGCAGAACGTATTTTATACACTCATAAGTACTAGTTTATGTAAATAATAAAGCACACCCGGATTATCAACCCAACCAGGTTAAACCAACTATAAATAAAAGAAAATACCGATCAAGTGCGGTAATTTTTTGAAATTTTAGATTATCAGCCAAAAACTACGTGACACAAACCAAAATAAAAATCTGTTTTGAGATATGCAAATGTAGCCCTTTCATATTGTTACGTGCGGGTGGGTATTAAAATGCCGATTAACGTAAAAGAATGTACACGTACACTCACAATGTATACACTATACGGCACAGTATACACACAAAGCACAGTAGTCCGAGTCGCACAGTACTTCACAGTAGTCCAAAGTTTTCGCAAGGGTCGCTGGTACAATTCTCTTCGATCGCTTCCTTAAGATGTTTCCGCTGTCGCTTGTAAACACAAACTGTCTGGACGCCTCTATGCGTCGGCTTATATATATATACCTAAATTAACAGAGGGGTGGAAACGAACAATAGGCGGGGTCAGTGAACCGAGAGCGAGCGAGTGGTAGGTACATACATAAGTACTTGCGAATTGGAGGGAACAACTTTCTATTGAGAATTCGAGATCTTTCTACACGGATCGATAGTAGACCTATAGACTAACAATGCATTTTGAGATCATTGCAATTAAGTAATAATTAACGGAGTAATTAACACTTTTATCTCCCGGTCGTAGCAATATGATACCCTACTCAATATAGTAGTCTCACTTTGACATTTTTATGACCCATTTTGACCTCCATTATAAAAAAAAAGTTAAAACTAAAAATATGCGATGAGGTTGGGTAAGTAAGATCTAAAACTATTCCAAGTTTCAAATCGATAGCATCAGTGGTTCCTGAAATATATAGGTGTGACAGACAGACAGACAGAAGAAGTAGAAGACCATAAGGGTTCCTTTTTTACCTTTTAGTTGTGGAACCCTAAAAAGAACGTTCAAATCTGTTCATTAGTTACGCATTTGTTAACTTGTTGCTCGCAATTAATCTGGCGGTACTTTAAATATGATTTATTATATCTCAGATCTAAAAATACTTCTAGACCAATAATATCGATATTCTATAAGACGATTTTCGTTAACGATCTTTAATTAACTGTATACTTAAATATGTTGTTAATGGCATAAGATAACAATTTCAAATTAAGTATTATGGGCAGGAGCCCATTATAGCGAGATTATAAAATCTCGCCCATTTATTAACTATCTGTGTAATACGAATCTAATATAAAAAAACGCAAATAATAATTATTTGGTAATCAATTTCACATCGCACCCTATTTTTCAGATAACCGAACTAGAAGAACTAATGAACAAAATAAACAAACAGTTCCCTGCACTTTCGTACTTGAGTCTATTGAGCAACAAAGCATGCCCTAACCAGCTGTCAGATCTTGATAAGGATGATTCAGATTACCAAAGATATAGGTAAGTAAGGACATACATACATATAATATGTTTATTAGAGTCGGAGCACACCGAATGCGTTTGCGTGTCACGTCGTAGTAACGCTGTGCCCCTTGTCACACTGGGTTAGGTATAGGTACGTCATGTCTACGTGCACGTTTACGTCACGCAAGCGGTGTGCCATGTATCTTAAAGTTCCAGACATTACAATGTCATAGTACGTGCACAAGCACGTCGCGATTACGTCTACGCATTTGGTGTGCGTATTTGATTTGACCTAGGCATGGTGTATATAATGCAGTGAAAATAGTTTTAACGTATTGATTATTCATCCCTTCATGGAGCACTAAAAAGTTTTGGAAATGGCGAAAAACAAATGTACAATAAACATATATTTTTTTAAAACCTAGTAACTACCGGCCAGTGTCTTATTGTTAAACACTTTTTCTCAAAACCTTTTACGTGACTTGGTAGTTGGATATTAATTTATCCTTGGTTGGATCGCGATGTCACGACCCCTCACGGAATCGCCAAAAAGAACTGTGTGAATAAACTTCATCTTTACACGCTTCACACTTTCGCAACATTAATTCCTGGTCGCCTGTGTTGGAGGCGCTTTAATCAACAGAAGTCAGCCTGTCTATCCACTTTCAATATCTGTTTTTTATTATCTCAAATCAAAAATGTATTACTTTACCTGTAGGTATTTCGTAATATACAAGCTTCCAAACCTACGGTTCCTGGACTCTCGAAGGGTCTCTTCCGAGGAGAGGAGGGAGGCAGCGACGCGGGGCGAGTTTATGCGTGTGCGACGACCGCCAGCAGACGCTCACGACCCGCCGATCAGGCCTTCAACAATACCAAAAGGGTCTTCGGTCCGACCACTACCGGTTGACTTTGGAGCGTTAGGCAAACATAGAGGTAAAGTTCGCTACAATGTTTGCTAACTCGCGAAGTCGCTCTGGTGGTGGCAAAGGGATTCAGTCAATTCCAGTACCTTTAGCTACCTGCGCATATTTGCTTCATCTGTCTTTTGCTTGCTTGGCTATCCACAATTAGATATATTTCCCTCGTATTTTTTTTTTGTTTTATCTTTCGAATGGCAAAACACGCTGACGCTAATTACACATTTCAACCGCCAGCTTAAATTAATAAAAAAAATATACATAATAATATCAGCGAAAATAAATGCTTGTTTATCAAAATGAAAATAATGGAAATCCCCCGAGACGAAATAGATAGGTATGTCACTATCTTACCAATAAATAAGTTATCGGACGCGGATAAAAGCGAATAAATATAATAAATTAATTGATACACTGGTTTCTGCGTTGCGAATTGATGCAACTAGCGCTGGGAGTCCTTCGGACCCCCTTCACTGTCATTTCTAACCAAAGAAGAAATACCGAGTCTCTCAAGTCTGCTGTCTCAAACTCACCCACAGCTCGCGACAAGATGTCCTGTGGATAATTATCATCCCTGAGCTCCCAGGCCATCGATATAATATATAAACTACACACATCAAAAGTGTCTAGGGATCAAGCATTTTTAAGCGGATTTCTTGAGATTGAGATGTGGCTTTGTAATAAATTTATGATTTTATAAATTTATATGGATCCTTTTTGGTGCATTTCATAATTTGAATCAGGAACTGTGAATCAAATTCGAGTAAAAGATGAAAATCAGCTGTCAATATTTTCCCTATAAAAACATACAACGCATTGAAGACATTATTAGTGCTACTGTTTCCCTACTACTGATTAAAACCAACGTTATTATGGAGCGGCGACGTCATTTAAGCAGGGAAGAAATGCTCAGAGCCGTGGGAATGATAGAAGCTGGTTCCCGGCAACGTACTGTGGCTTTAGCTCTGAATACAAGTCAGAGTGTTATCAGTCGACTTTGGACACGTTACCGAAGCACTGGTACCGTGGCTGAGCGCCATGGAGGACGGTATCGCTGCACCACACGGAGACAAGACCGATATATTCAAATCTTAACTCGAAGAGCTCCAACAATAACTGCCATGATGTTAGCCGTGAGGCTTCATCACTCTTCAGGGAACTTAATTAGCGACCAAACAGTCAGAAACCGCTTGCATGAAGTGAACCTTCATTCCCGAAGACCGCTACGGGTACCACCTATAGCAATGCACAATCGTAGGATTCGATATCAATGGGCTCTTGAACACAGAAATTGGGCAGAAGAACAATGGCGTTTCGTGTGCTTTTCTGATGAGTCTCGTTTTGGTATGAGACCGGATACAAGACGTATACGACACTGGAGAACCCCTGGACGCCAACAGCGATTAAAATCCTGCCAGGAAGTCCATCCTTATAGTGGTGGAACCATCATGGTATGGGCGGGTATTTGGATCGGCGGAAGAACTGAGTTGATTTGGATCAGAGGCAACCTCAACGCTCAAATTTATGCTGAGACGATTGTATCAGACGTCATCGTTCCTCTACAAGTGCAAATCGGTCCCTTATTTCAGTTAATGCATGATAATGCACGACCGCACACCGCAAGAGTTGTAAGACAGACTCTCGCCGCAGCTAACATCAATGTCCTGCCCTGGCCTGCTCAGTCGCCAGACTTGAACCCGATTGAGCATGCATGGGATATGCTACAGAGAAGAGCTCTGCCGAATATGGAGGGTATCCAGTCGCAAGAAGACCTTTTTTTGTTGTTGCAACGAACATGGGCGGCCATTCCACAGCGTGATTTGGATGAACTCATTTTGAGTATGCCAAACCGATGTTCTTGTGTTGTTAGTGTTCGCGGTAGAAACACGGATTATTAATTGTTTAAGTTACCCAATAAAATTTTAAAGAAAACTGTTATTTCAGTCTTTTTTTCGAACTTTTGTGTTAGTGGTTCAAATGTCAAAAATCCCTTTATTAGGAAAATGGCAAATTTCTTTATTAATGCAAAGGTGACTTGGTTTATCGTTACTGTGACAAACGAAAACACTTTATTTGATGAATCCTTAAAGAAAATTTTAATTAATATCAATCAGGAGAAAAGTTATTGCAAAAATATATGTTGATCCCTAGACACTTTTGATGTGTGTAGATTTGGTGTCACGGTTCAAAAGGTGGTAGCGAGAAATAGCGCCCTTGTGTCGCTATTTCTTTACAAGCCACATCCTAAGAAATTTATTTTTGCCGATAGAAGTGTCGCTACTGTCTATATGAAACTGTCAAACTACAAGTCATTATCATTATAAAATCGTTAGTTCACGTTTCCGCCACCAGCACAGATAAGTTTGCAACCTCCGCGACCACATTTTAGATGTCATTTTGTTCGTGAATGTTTATCTAGTTTATATATTATATCGATGTCCCAGGCGATTTAAGTGGATGGACCCCCGCAATCTAAGGGCAAAGTTGCTAACGATCACCAAGCAGATATTAATGATCGGCCACTGCTGAACAAAGCCCCCCATAGAAGAGAGGGGTTGCCATAATCCCCACGCTTGGCAGGCGGCTTGGGGATCGCAGTATAGGTCGAAGGTAATCCAATAGAACGACGCTGCTGTGCTGCCAGTCTTCTTGTTTTCCCTTAGTCGCCTCTTACCCGGATCCTCCACGGTGATGTATAAATGACCACTGACATGAACCAGATTGAACTGAACAATAGGTTCTTGACGAATTTTATACGATTTCTGAATTAATAAATAACCGTCACATGTAAATGGCATTTTACCTTTTTTCATGTTGCAGGGGCCTACGGTAAATGCAGCTACAAATACACTGGAAAGCATTCGGAAGGCAACAGGTTCATTGTCAACAGCGATTTGTGACCTTCGTGTAATTATAATAAGAGAGACATTCGAATACGCTAGGCCTCAAAGCTGAAAAGTTAAAAGCAGATCAAAGCGGTTGAAGTTAATTACCGTATCTATTTAGGTTATTGGATTAGTTGAAGTGCTATGATTATAGGTATGTTTATTCCGTCATTTCAAATGTGATAAATAATACTTGCCTGTTATATTTTTATTTAGTAAGGTATAGTTAGATTACAAATGCTGTTGTGGTCCTATGACCCTCGGTTCAATTCCTAGAAGGGCTGAACTTGATGGACGAAAGTCTGGTAATAGGCTCTCCAACGAAGTCCTACCTACCACATAATAGGCATGATTTCTAATTTTGAAAAAACACTATAATGTACTTACGGGTCTACTATTGCCGAAAATAATCATATTTTTGTATTAAGTTTACAATTAATAGCAATATTTTCAATTTTTAAAATAGAGTAGAATTTCGTTCCAAAACGATGGCCGGTGCATGGCGCCATGTTGTGACGTCACTACGGCGGTGTTAAATAAACATCTGTCTAGGTATAAAAGTTAAAAGTGTATCATTGTATGAAAGAAAAAGTTGAGATGACAATTTGACAGTTGTTTATTTACACAGGAGTGACGTCATTCACTCTGAGCAGCGTTTATTACAAAATGGCGATTAGCTGTATTTGAGTAATTTATTTGCTTAAATATCACGAAAATCTCTCTATTATTATGAAAATTAGATGCATTTTTGGAATCAGTGCAATCTGTTCTAATATTTAAAACCACAGATTTATTGGTATTGTGTTACAGTCATCATGCCTATTGGTGAACCACTCATTTAATTTATCTTTGCCAACCCCTTGGAGGAAAAGCGTGATTTTATGTAGTTAGAATTTGTAATTATACTTCCCTGTTGCAATTATTATTTGATCTATTTTTCTTCAGGTGTATAAACACTGTATCAGTTATTATTTTTATACATTCTTACTTTTTATAAAATAAATAATAGTGTTGGTAAGTCACCTTTCTGGTGAAGTCTACGAGTATGCTAGTGACTATAATTCCGGTTTTAGGAGTAATAGTGATAGAAATGTATAGCAAGATTATCTCTAATCAAGAATGCATCAATTACCGCTTTAATGGATAGAAACTAAGTTGAAAGTTGCCATAGTACTGCCATGACGTAAAGCAGCCAGCGTAAAATGGGCTAAGCTATATAGTAAACCTTAATACCTAATAGTATTAATACATAATTCATACTTCGATATTTTTGTTAGGAATCTCCAATTGAAATGCCAATTTGTGGGCAGATTTTCTTTAGGAAGATGTAGGTAAGTACCTACCTATATGGATTAGCCCACTTTTTCGCCAACTGTGCATTTATTTTCTTTTGTTTATATTTTCCATTGTTATTATTTTGTATGGTTTCAATAAATATTTTACGTTATACGTTACCATTATTCGATAAAACTTACTTTCCCCATCAAAAGATTTCCTTTCGGGTTGAAATGTGTTAACCGGCGCGTTATTTACAAACCTTAGGCTCAATTCATACCAAGACGGCAGCGCACTTTCAGTGTGAAATAATTTTAAACTTTATCTATAATACGTAACAGACCAGTATCGCTTGAAAAGCGCGGCGCCGCTCGAAGCCGCTCGCGGCCGCCCGCGCACCTGATTTTTCAAGCGATACTGGTCTGTTATTTATTGTAGATAAAGTTTAAAACTCTTTCACACTGAAAGTGCGCTGCCGTCTTGGTATGAATTGAGCCTTATAGTAGTAACAACAGGTAAGAAATTAAATAACAAGGTTTATCCATAAACGTTTATTATTACTCGTTTGAATAATTATTGAAATTGTTAAAATTGTAGGAATGCATCCAGGGTATAGCGTACAAATAATTTAAGTACTAAAAAATATTACATCAAAAATTACCCTATCATACAATGTTATCTATGGTTTATCATATAAACCTTTATAATTATTTATATGTACTTTTCACCAAGCTCTGTATATACACAACAAACCTAATTACTTGTATTTATATATATTTACAATGAGAGTTACTATTAAAAATGCAGTTACAAAGTTAGGAACCTATTGCCAAAGATTTAGATGTCATTTTAGCTTGGTGAGTTTGAAATAGAACAATATGATATCTCCCAAACGGAATCATTAACAAAAGCACACATTGTATGAAAAAGTCAACTTTCGCTTTGTAATCTCATCACAAATCTAATAAATAAGTACTTTCTCTGAGCCATCCAAATATAATTAATTTCTACAAACATGTTAGAACAGTGAAGTCATACCTGTAGGTCATACAGTGAAGTTATACTAAGAGCTGGACAAGCTTTATAGTCTGTATCGATTTGAAGAGCCCCAAAGAACTAAATTCCTATTGCTATCATTAGTTCATTGGAAACTCTATACTAAATGAATACTTCTATTAACGCCAAAATGACGGAAAATTATGACGATATCCATCTCAAGTCCAAGTAGTAGTATAGAGGTCAGTGACCTTGAGACTACGGCAGCGCCCTTCTGTTATTACATTGGACGGTGTCTTTTTATTATTATTATTTGCAATAAAAAAAGCTCTTGTGCACTATACCAAAAAGATACTGAAGGACTGAAATTTGTGCTTTATCAATTTAGCCAACATCCACGCCTATAAAAATGACGCGCGAAATGAAAATATCGACAAGTGATTAATTGTTTCGGCATCAAAATTCAAAAGCAGTCTAAAACGTCGGGGACATCCCTGTAAATTTACACAATACGAATAGCACAATAGGTGGCACCGAGTTGAGTATGTTATTACAACATATCTGATCTAATATAATCAGATTTTCACATTAACCTTACATCAATCATAATGCCTGACAATCAATTGCAACAGTATTTTATTAACGCCTTTATTTGCGGAGCGTGATATATCAATGGGTGTTCTTTAAGTACAACATCAGAGATACAATTTGCACTGCGCGGTTTTTTGTATGATGGCGTCTGGACTCGATAAATTCATAGACAAAGAAACGAATAGACTACAATATGTTTTTGTATAACCGTACACTCTTGCAGCATTTTCGCAATTTGTTACAAATAGTATTTGCTACAAAGCCTTTATTTTCCTTAGTGCCTTGATGCCGCATAATCTCTTTGTTAATTTTTATCATAACGCCCTTTAGAGTAAAGGTGTTTTAATTCAGTCTATTAGTTACTATGTCTACGGTAAGTTCTCATACAAAACGTCATTTATATGCAATAATATAGAAAACATTATTTGTACAATATAAACTTAAAATTATTTTATTGT
Organism: Furcula furcula; assembly: GCA_911728495.1. Taxonomy (NCBI): domain Eukaryota; kingdom Metazoa; phylum Arthropoda; class Insecta; order Lepidoptera; family Notodontidae; genus Furcula; species Furcula furcula. The sequence continues at coordinate 9,313,856 of OU452251.1, forward strand.
GTGACGTCATTTGTGCATGATTAAAGCCGTTCGAGCGTTTTACCAAGTTACGTTTAAAGGTACATACTGTTAGTTAGGCATCATCTATCACATCGTAAACTAAAACTACAACCTCTAGAATAATACTATTTACTTAAGAATTATAATTAATAATTATCCAGTTGCAATTATTCACCTATAATCTATTTAATTAACGACTGTACAATTTTTATTACATAAATATTGAATAAGTATGCAATATATGGCCAAATACAACCTGAACTTTATGGTCAAAAATCATAATTACGTGTTGACCACCTTATTTGAATGGCTTCAAAACGATTCATAGGTAGAAATAAATATCGCGATATGTTTCACAAAAGGTACGCTCGGTATCTAAATAATATGTAATCAATCTCTGTACACATACAAAAATATAACTGTCAGATAAAAATATCGATCACGATGAAATATATTAGATGCATATACTGTGCATTCAGATAATGTTGTCGCGAATGTAGCTTTGGTTAATATGCCCAACAACAGAACGAATTATATATAAAGCGTAAAAATGGAATGTGTTAATCACAAAACGTTACGCTTCCGTAAACTTATTTACATCACAATAATTGGTTACACCATTCATTCGCACGAATACATGTCTCCTTCAATATACAAGTGTGCGTCGCTCAAATAAAATGGCACAAAATTTTGTTATAGTACATACAATAAATATATCGTAGGGCCTAGCACACGCGTTTAAGTCCCGAAAGAAAGATTTCGATACAACAAGCGTGGCGAGTCGCACAAGCGATGCAGCATAATGAAAACAATCGCTAAAACGCGCGACTTCAATTACAACTAGCCGCCAAAGATGCAATAGCGGGTTAGCTTTCTCACGTATATTTTACTACTTTTTAATAGTAACCGCTAGAGGCGCTGGTGTGAAAGGTATATGGAGGAAACTGACCCGTTTTCTCGATTTCGTTAACTATCAAATCCCGAATTAAAGCTTCTGGTGCCAAGTGTCGTGTGCTGTGTGTGGCCCAAAATTATTGATCTATTAATTGTACTAGAATAAGAGTAGAGTCTTACTGCCGCACCTACAAACATCAATTATATTTAATTATCATTAAGTCATGTTTTGATAATGGATCATTTAGACTTTCGAAACCTATTAATACTTAATACGAAGATAGTTAGTTAGATATATTAATAATCTCGTAATAAATACTAAAAGATTCATAAGAGACTGAGAGGCGAAATAAATATTTACATTAAACGGGCCCGTTGGTCTAGTGGTTAGTGACCCTGTCTGCTAACCAACAGGTCGTGGGTTCGATTCCCACCAAGTGTCTGGGTGTTTTATCTATTTAAGTATGTATTTACAAAAAAAAAAAAGTATATAAGCATTAGTATCAGTTATCTGGTTTCCATAGTACAGGCTCTGCCTAGTTTGGGATCAGATGGCCGTGTGTGAATTGTCCCAGGATATTATTATATTATTATTATTATTTATTAAAATGCCTTAATTGTAATTAAAGTTAATTGATGTCTGTGAGTGCGGCAGTCAAGCACAAAAACGATAAACTGTCTCACACTATACCACAGAGTATGCAATGTTCTTATTTCAAATTATCTATGTCTATAATTGTTTTGAACTTTATTTCATAGCAATTAAGTTTTATTTTAAAATGAATCTGAGTTTTATATTTAAATGTTTATGTATGCAACCGCTTCTGAGTTTTGGATTACACTTTTTCAATTATTATTATTCTAACACAAATAATAGACCGATGCGCGTTATCCTAACCTATAACTGTAATGCTTAAATTATTATTATTATTATAAATCGAACTCTGAATAGCTGATCGATGGAATAATGCATCACATAAATAACAAAAAATAATAAACAGCATAACAAGTGAATCTATTATTAACTTAATATATAGAATATACAAAATTTGAACGAATAAGGTACACGGCTTGATATTAAACTTAAGATAAAAGTTACCGCTGTAATAAAATGTAATAGAGTACAGCCCAAATTCACAAGCATCTGTTAAATAATTGAGGTTACCTGAAACCGTAATAGGCCATTCGTTACTTAAACCACAGCCAAGGCGCACTTACATTGGCCCGAAATATTTAAGTAATGCTTATGAGTTTGGCCGTAAAAAAAATGTAATAACCAGCCGACTTTAGGCCAAAGCGCCTACAATCGACGCATTCGTAACAGTCGCCAAAATATCGTATGTTATACACCCACTACACAAAGCTCATAGAATTGAATTACAAAACGAACAAGCTGTTTACGATTCGCCTTACATAATAAAATATCTAGAATCAGAAAGATATAGAAGTATTTTACACGGCACTAAATCAGGCTGTCCTAAAAGTATTCTTCGACTTGTTAATGTACTCGTTTCGAACAGACTCGGATCGTAAGTGATAGCGCGTACAAGTGACTTATCGCGGTAACTTTTTAGTCACTCTTTTCCGGTATGTGAATATGTAACGCATTATCGACATCTTTGAACATATACACAGATCTGACTAGACCTATAGGTGTAATTTACACCTATAGGTGGCGTGCACTGAAAGCAGGCAAAAATATCTGCGAGTTGTTTATGCTTTATGCTATTTCTTCGTGTTCCAGCACAAATATCCTTAAATTAACCAATATTACCAACATATCCATTAACATTAAAAAAAATTACGTTAATTCATGTCCAAACTAAGATTTTTTTTAAATTAAGACTGTTTATAGAAATCCTAGGGTAGGCAAAGTATTTTTGTCAGTATGGAGCCGCTGAATAAACTTATTAAAGTTTTCAAACGCAAATTAATATGTCTATAGTATTTGCTTGCTTATGGATATTTGAAATAGTTTAATAACATACTTAAAATAGGTGAAACAAGCCGAATACATTTTTTTGCCTACCCTCTGTGTACGCCACTGTCTAAACGTGGAGGAAACAATCTGAATACTTGTTTGAGTCAAAGGTCGCTATCGCTATCCTGTTCTCTGTGGTCTGAACTCTCTATATAATAGAGCAACCTTGCCGGTATCAGAAAGACACTTCGGTCCTCAGAGAACGTGATAACGATATTTTGAGGCTTCGCTTCAGGAAAGTGTACAGCGTGTTTGCCCCACGTTTACCCCTATAGCTTCATGTACAGAGTGATAAAAAGTCACTGGTGCGCGCTAGCATAAACTATCTCACTCATGAGTCAATTAGTGAGTTTTTTTATTACTGTATTAAATCTTCGCTTCAGCAACGAGATAAAGTTTTGGCCTATAAGCGCGGTATTTAGATTTCCGAGTCTATTTATATTTATCTATCAATCACGACACACTACGCGGGCTAACATTTCAACTAGATTTTAAAAAAAAATACTCAATCGTGTTACCGTCAAGTAGTCCTAAAATTTGAAGTTTATGAAACTATTCATTGCCTTTACGATCGGCGCGTGATTATACATTGAATGTTATTGTCATAAAAACTGACTGACGACGCCGTCCGATTTTCTTGTTAAGATTTGAAATATTATATCTCAAGCTTATTAAAAAAAAAAGGACCCAGAATTATGTAGTCTAGAACCCGTTATTTGAACCGGGTCATTCTAAGTTATACACTGTTAGAGAACAAATTCAAGAACATATCTTGAATTCAAGGTCATTTTGAATATTATTGAGCCATTTGATGTCATTGTGCCTACACTTACGGAGCCGTGGTTTTTCATTAATTGCACGCCAACTGCGTTCCTACATAATTTTTTTATTTATTTTCATTTGAGCCCTAAATATTTATCACACAGAATGTGAACTGGGCCCTAAGTCTCCGAAATATTTATAAGACACGTGAACTCAGCCGCAAGGCGTTCTTAAAAAAATATCAGATAATATCCGACCAGTATAAGTTGGCGGTGGCGTTTTTGAGGAACTAAAAAAGCCAACTAGAAAAGTCACTTTCATACTTGAAATTTCATGGTAGACATCGGTGCGTATTTTTTGAAAAATACTACACCGTAATTACCGTACTATACCGTAAAGTGATTAAAATTGGTGTTAGAGGAGCAGTTAGAAAAGGACATTTGTTTTGAACACAGTGGCGCTGCTGTGCGCCAAGTTATACTGGTCGGACTGTATATGAACTCGGCCGCAAGTCGTTTTGTAAACGAAGTTACGAGCTATGTAGTGTACGTAGTATGTTCAGAAGTGGTTGTGTAGCGTGTGAACGCGCGTCTGTAGCGCTAACCTCTGCTCGGTCTCGTGGCGCAGCTTGGCGGACAACTCCTCGATGGCCGACTGGAACGTGCTCCGCTGCTCCTCTAGCGCTCTCTCCAACTTTAATATCTGCCAGATTAATTATTATTACATTTATTTTTAATCATCATCATTAGCAGCTTAAAGACGTCCAGTGCTGAACAAAGGCCTCCCCCTTAGAATGGAGGGGTTGCATTAATCCCCACGCTTGGCAGGCGGCTTGAGGATCGCAGTATAGGTGGAAGATAAATCCAAAAGAAAGACGCTGCTGCCCGTCTTCCCGTTCTCGCTTATAGTCGTCCCTTACGACACCCAACGAGAGGAGATGGGGGAATGCAACTCTAACCCGGCACCCCACGGGAAATTACGGGGTTATTTTAATGTTACAACATTTTTAAATATAGATTTTAAAAAATGGCTCCCAACCGACTGCGGGTCGAGGGTCCTATCAGATTAAGCGGCTCTAGACAGAGGAACTTTCTGACTTCTGCATCTGGCCCTTGATCCAACCGTCTAACGTGAGCCTCTTGAGGTGTTTATAGAGGCTCTTGGCCATGGGCGGAAACGATTATGGGTACAACTATTGTTTTATCAATGTCCCACATGTCGACAACCTCGTGCGCGAGATCAAGATATTTGCATTATTTATCTTTCCCGGCCGTCACGAGGTTCTCGTCATGGGGGGACAGTAATTATTATTATGGTGTGGCAAGTGGTGGCCGATTGCGGCGATCGGATCAGATTCGATTACGGGAGGTGTAGAGAAAATATTATTTACTAAAGTACGGTCACCGAGCAGGAAGAATTTGGTACGTTGACCTGTCAATACCTGTCTCTGTCGCTCCTGGGTGGGATGTGTTGTTGCGGTCACGCTTGCATAGATGTAGCCGCGCGGTCATTGCATCTGTGCGAGCGTGACGCAATGTATTTTGTCCGAGAGCAACAGAGACAGGTAATGACAGGTCAACGTATCAAATTCTTCCTGCTCGGCGACTGTACTTTAGGTGGTAGGCTCCTTGTGCAAGGAATCAGTTCAAGTAGCAGTGTATAAACATTGCTGTGTTCCGATATCAAGGGCACTGTAACTGGTGAAATAGGCATGATGACTGTAACACAATACCAATAAATCTGTGGTTTTAAATACTAGAACAGATTGCACTGATTCCAAAAATGCATCCCATTTTCATAATAATAGAGAGAATTTCGTGATATTTAAGCAAATAAATTACTTAAATACAGCTAATCGCCATTTTGTAATAAACGCTGCTCAGAGTGAATGACGTCAATTCTGTGTAAATAAACAACTGTCAACTGTAATCTCAACTTTTTCTTTCATACAAGATGTTTATTTACACCGCCGTAGTGACGTCACAACATGGCGCCATGCACCGGCCATCGTTTTGGAACGAAATTCAAACTCTATTTTAAAAATTGAAAATATTGCTATTAATTGTAAATTTAATACAAAAATATGATTATTTTCGGCAATAGTAGACCCGTAAGTACATTATAGAGTATTTTTTCAAAATTAGTCATCATGCCTATTACAGGACACGAGACTAAAAAAGAAAAAAAAAAAAACTTTTAATTTTTTTACACACTGCTGCTTGACGACAGAATAATATCTGACACTACGGTGGTGAATATCACAAATCACTTACCCTATTATTGAGCTGCGCAATCAGCGCGTCTGTGCCGTCGGCTTTATCCGTCCTACTGTTTTGCAGCCGCCTCTCCAATGTTCCCGAACCGCTCCTCTCGCTGAGCGCACTAGCCGGTCTTTCCGTCTTTTCTTCCGCTTTCTCCACCCTCTCTAGAGTGCTAGTCTTCTCAAACACACTGTTCGACAGCCTACTGGCTGTGTTGGAGACCACCTCGCTCGGTTTATCTGTGTTTACGATGGATTTCTCCAGTTTGGTGTTCGGCGATTTGTCCAAGCTAGGGATAATGGTTGGTGTCACCGGTGGCGCGGGTGCTGGGGGCTTTTTCACTTCATCCAGCATTGAGATCAGGGTTCGACCTGAAAAGAAAAAAGAAATACTTCAAGACGTTCAAGACGACATAAGTGGTAGGTCCGTTGTGCAAGAAACCGTCCAGGTTCGTGTACCCAGTGCCAAATATTATATAATATCAGCAGCTACAGTTCCCTAAAGGGTAAAGGGCACCTGATGACAAGATACTTAATAACTAATGTCTTTGGTGACGACCGGCAGTCCAGTGCAGAACGATGTTTCGGTGTAAGATAATTTTGATTCGATAGAACTCTTTCAGAAACAACCCACCTACTTTTTTGATATTGGCTTTCAGAACGATGTTTTTTTTATGAACGGTAAGATTGAAATTGACATTAGACAAAAAACTGAAATTTTCAATTTCAGTAAATTAATATGGCATCCTGACAATATATTTTTTGGGAATGAAAAATACCGTGAGCCGCAGGCCGCAGAACCGTAACAGTTTAACCGGATAACGGACAACGCTGACCAATGCGGCCTAAAACTAGCAGCTCTATGCTTCCAATTTTATTACTAACCAGACCAGAAGATTTTACAGTACAAAAAAACTGATTGCTATTCGACAGAATGGCACAACTTTAACAAGACTTTACTGTGCGTTTCAACTAAGAATGTGTCCGCCATAATGATCGCGACTGCGGCAACTTCACTCGTTTTTTACCATTTTTGTACCGCCAGTAGAGTAAACACGACATGAAAAATTGTTAAAACATCATTTTTTGTAATTATATATCTGAAATGGTAACATGGCGGACACATTCTTAGTTGAAACGCATAGTAAAGTATTTAAGGAATATCCACCAAGAATCGTTTACCTGCAGCGGTGGGGGATTGTACGGGTTTACATGCGGGAGTATCGAGGTCGCGAGACGCCGGAGTCACGTCCTTCTTAGAGTCCAACGAATGACGCACTTTAGTCTGAAACATAGAAGATACACTATGATATTTTTGTCTAAGGTAACTGCTACAAACGTCATTTAGGGTTAATGATCATTAATCCATCATCACATTGTTATGACACTAATTTTACGGTTTATATCGCGAAAAACACTAAACGAACTAAACCGCGTGAAATAAACCGCGATATAATCCGTAAAATTAGTTTCGTTTCAATGATCATTAATCCAGTTTTTGAAATCGGATTTTTTCGACAATTGCAGCCTATTAACATTTAAATTAGAAAATAATCATAAATGGCTTCGAGAGACGGAATAAATATATATATATAAAAATGGCAATACAAGTAAAAATCACACAAGTGGATATAACTTCAGCAAGAAATATTCTTACAGGTGCACCAACTAGAGCTAGTCCATCTGTAAGGTACCTGGGAAGTGATTAAATTTATAAGGACGGAGATGACTTGTGAATTTATCATCATCATCAGCAGCAGCCGAAACGTCTACAGCTGAACAAAGGCCTCTCCTTTAGTAAGGAGGGGTTGCCATAATCCCCACGCGGCAGGCGGCTTGGGGATCGCAGTATAGGTGGTAGGTAATCCAATAAAAAAAGACGCTGCTGCCCGTCTTCTTGTTTTCCCTTAGTCGACTTTTACGGACACCCAACAGGAGGAGATGGGAGGGTGCTATTCTTACCCGGACACCCCACGGGGCATTGTGAATTTATACCGCAATAATAATAATATTCTGGGACAATCCACACACGGGCATCTGATCCCAAACTAGGCAGAGCCTGTACTATGGAAATCAAACAACGGATACTAATACTTATATTTTTTTTTGCTGGGAGTTGAACCGACGACCTATCGGGTAGCGGCCAGGGTACTAACACGACTGTATATTTAATTTATTAATAAATAAGTAACACATATTATATGTTATTCTTACCTCCTCGAAACTGTCAAGCACCCTGTCTAGTACAGACATTCGACTTGTGATCGCTGACGTGCTTTTCGACATTTCCATTGAATGTGTCGACCTTTTTTCTTCTAATCCGCAGTCTAGGATTCTGCAATTCATTGTATTGTTTAATTTACACTATCTCAAATTATTAATTCTTATTTTCATATACAGTTATGGTGTGGTATGATATAAATAATACCAGCCCTTGTTTATGCCCCACTGCTGGGCACGGGCCTCCCCTCAAGATGAGGGGGCTTAGGCCATAGTCCACCACGCTGGCCAAGTGCGGGTTAGCGGACTTCACACGTCATTCGAAAACCATTTAGGCTTTCTCAGACATGCAGGTTTCCTCACGATGTTTTCCTTCACCGAAAGCTAGTAACAATCGCACAAAGACGAATATACCTTATGTAGGTATGATATACCTTTCTTATTATTTACTTTGTGCATTTTCTAAATACGCATGACGTTACTTGATTTTTAAAGGCACAGGTCAGGTCCGTTACATTTTATCGACGCGGGAGTTATTGCTAGTTCACCCAGCTGGGTGAATGTCATGTCTTCGCAAATGTGAACCAGCGAGGAAGCTATGTCCTACCTGTCAGTGCTGCCGGTGGTTGCGGCGGAGGCGGGCGAGGGGGCGGGAGAGGTGGAGTTGCGCGGCTTGACGTCGGCCACGAGGCTGGTCTTCTTGGCCTGGTTCAGCTTGAGCTCCTCCATCCACGGCGCCTTGTGCTTCTCCCACTCGCGCGACCTCGGCTTGATCTCTTCCGTCTTCTCATCAGTCTTCTCCGTAGACGACTTCTCTGCTGATCGACAATTGATAATAATATTGTGTGGCAATTCACACACTAACAACTGATACTATGGAAACCAGACAAATGATAATAATGCATAATATACCTTAAAAAACCATATTTAAATATATAAATAACACATATACTAGATGCCAAATAAGCTTGGCGGCGATTACATGTTTGTTTGCGGCTCAATAACTACATAACGCATACATTGTCCACTGGGCGCGTCAGCAAAAACAACTTTGTATTACCAACCGTTTCTTGCTGCCGCGTTAACGGTCAACTATACAGCGGGGGTGTTTTATGACTGCATAATAAAGTTGTAATCGCCTTCAAGCTTATTTGGTTTGGAGTGTACAATTGGGAATCGAACCTAAGACCTAATCTGGGCAGTGGCCAGGGTGTATAACGATTGTACTAATAGTGGCAACAGGCCCGTCAAAACGATATTGTTAAAAACAAATAACATTGTGAGTAGTTGCCAGAAGTCCAGTTTTTGCACTTGTCTCCGGCCTTTGAATAAGCAAATGCATTGATACAGCCATACCGCTGACACAAGGTTCTTCTTCCTTTTGCGGTTGCATGGCCACTTACCACCAAGGGTACTTACATTGATACATTTGGGATGGCATCAAAAAAATTCACCAACATAGTCTGATATTATTCCGTCGTTATTCAAATACAATCACTTCACAAATAAATTAATTTTAAGTAATAATCAAGTTAATATCTACTATGATCATTGTCGGCTTGCACTTGATATTATTGATATGCCAATAACACAATTTATAATCTGTGTTTAAGATAAGATTATTAAAATCTATTACCCATACGCGAAATACAAAAAAGATTGATATATTTACATGAAGAAAGAAAAACCGGCCAAGTGCGAGTTGAACTTGCGCATAGAGGGTTCTATACCTTCTTTGGACGTATAAAAGTTAGTAAAATTTAGTTTACATTTTGCAAGAGACTACTTAGAGACTAGGTGGCGTTTATATCCAGTGTCCAGGCTCCTACCAGGACCACCGCAGCATCAAATATTCTACAGTTGAGAAGCACTGTGTAAATCTAACTGTATTCCAGTGTGAATGGCACTGTAGCTGATGAAATTACCGGTATCAAGATAGTTAGTGACTAATGTCTCGGGTGACGAGCGGCAGTGCACTGCCGAGGACCATGGGTAGACTTTTCGCTTACTTTTAGTGACTGTCCTACTTGAACAGTCACTAAAATCATTAAGCTGTGGTTTACTGTGTGACCGGGAACATTTTCAGGACATACCCCATTTGTTCATAAATTAAAGGAATATTGTAAATACCCTCGTAAAGTTTCATAAATTAATCTGGTACATAATTTAATAAACACATTAATTGGTTATCTACACGCCATAGTGTATTGCGTGTGGTGCGTTCATAGTTCATTGACGAAAGTTATCGCCTATTTGCGACATAGTAGGTTATGAACTATAAACATTTGAAGTCAATTTGATAAGAGATTAATGACAGTTGCTAGAACAACATAATGATAACAGAAACGTGTATTTAAAATTAAATTGGAAAAACAATGTGGATTATATTATATGCTGGCTCATACCGAATTATAGAGAGCATCTACCTGTTTGTAAACACTAAACTCAAAGTTATTAAAAATAAATGCAAAAAGCATGTACTATTATTATTTAAAAAATCAACTTACAGTATTTATTGATTGTGTTTTTACCTTAGGCTAAAATCTAAGACTATATCAGTTTTAACTATGCACGTAAAGGGCACCATTTTAAATATAAAAGGTGCACTATTTTATTATGTTTCACTTAACCATCAACCATTCACGGTTTGAATTTCGTTGTTTTACATACTGTATATTTATTTACCCCCAGAAATTACCATATCTGTTCAATTTTTTTTTTCTGTATTATTTGATCTTTTGAACGGCAAGACACATTGTCGCTCTGATCTAGTTGTAACATGACACACTGTTTAAAAAAAAATGTGATAAAATGACAAGCCCGCTGAGTTTCTTGCCGGATCTTCTCAGTTGAGGCCGCGTTGTGATCCGGTGGTAGCTTTTAAAAAAAAAAAATACATGACCTTTCAAAAGTGCTAGCGTTAAGCTAATGTGTAAAACCCATATCTCACCGAAATAATTTAGCTCGAATATATCAATTAGTTTCAAACAAGTTATTATGTAATTTGTTATTATTTTACCTTCATGTCCATTGCTCAGGCCAATCTGTAGAGGCGTGTCGTCTCTCAATACTTGACTAGGCGGTCGGCGACGCGGCGCTTTTACTCTGCAAGAACAATATTATGTTTTAACTTAGGTTTACACAAGGTTAGTGGAAGCCTAGAGCACAGGCAGAATAGCAAGCCTCTCGGTATTCTACAGGATGCATTTTGGAGAGTGTGCGCAGGAATTACATGACTTGATCCCACCATCACCCTTCTATCATCGGACGACGAGACGCACAGCGCATACACACCCATCTGTGGTAAACGTGCCTTTAGTCCGGACTAAGCGATTTGCTTCTTCATTTATAATAAGGACAGCTAAGGACTGGAATAGTTTGCCTGCGTCGGTTTTCTCGTCCGATTATAATGTAGATGTCTTCAAGAGTAGAGTGAATAGGCTATTAATAAGCTAGTGTGCTTTACCATCCTCGACTGCGTCACCGCTTTCCATCAGGCGGGACTGCAGTCAAGCACTAGCTTATATTGGTTAAAAAAAAACTTAACGAACAATAGTTAATTTGGGATTCTGGTACGGTAGAAGTCTTTCCTGGTGGTATCGATCGTACAACTATTACGGAATAAGCAAGCCGCTGAAAGTATGTCAAATTATGCGCAATACATAAACAACGGCTACGCATAGTCACGGCAGCCATTACCGGACATGGTTCATTTAATAAACACCTTTTCACTATAGGAGTTACAGACAGTCCTCTGTGCAGAGCGTGTATGGAGGAGGAGGAAACGGCGGCCCACGTGCTACTGAGATGCCCGGAGGTCGCTGCGTACAGGGCTAAGTACTTCGGAAACCCGAGAACTCTCCAAGAGATGGTCAGTGGCATCAAGCGCTTGCTGGCCTTTCTCGAGGAGTTAGGGTGGATTGAATAAACCCTTTCCCACCCACACGCAAAATACGCGCTTTGTCGTGGAGTTGCGGAAACCAGCCCGCTATACCAATACCAAATGCGCAATACATGACCAATTATATTAATTGGAGCTGTTGATGTGAATTAAGTATCGATATAATATATGAACTAGATAAACGTTCACGACAATGACAAAATGTGGTCGCGGAGGTTGCAAACTTATCTGTGCTGGTGGCGGAAACGTGAACTAACGGGTTTATTATGACAACAACTTGTAGTTTGACAGTTTCATATAGACAGTAGCGACACTCATATCGGCAAAAATAATTTAGTCAAGCTGTGGCTTGTAAAGAAATAGCGACACAAGGGCGCTATTTCTCGCTACCACTTTCTGGACCGTGACACCAAATCTAGTTTAAATATTATATTGATGGAATTAAGTCTTTCAAATGAATAACCTGGCAGCCCTCGGGTCATTCAATATAGAATTCCGCTCTATATGGTCGAACGTGTTGGTGGCACTGGCGGCGTTGTTGCTCGGCGTTGTGGTCGCGGTCGTTGTCTTGCTGCCGGCGGCGCCGTCCGTGCGGTCCCACTCGCCGCTGCTGCTGCTAGCGCTGGACACTGGCGTTGTGGTCTTCTCCTTGTCCCTGGACATTTACAACGCCACGATTGTTACGCTTTCCAAGCAAGCAATTACAAGCTCCAAACTGAAGTAATTGTGCTATACCTTAAGGAACACTTCCGACATGTCAGCATAAGGGCATGCACAATGGATCCAACTGGGTCTAAGTGCGTTCCGATGGTTACCGAGCCCAATTCATAGCAATAGAGTAGAACCCTGGTTTAGAAACGTTACGAAGAACCATAATAAAAATCGTTCCTTAACGTTATATTTCAATACCATTCCTTAGTAATGTTATGGTTGTAATTTCGATTTTGAGGTATCGTTAAGTACGTGAGAACGTTATTATCATGGATATATATAATGTTAAATTACTAATGTTACCATGATCCCCAAGCCCCCTGCCAAGCGTGGGGATTATGGCAACCCCTCCCTTTTAAGGGAGTCCTTTGTTCAGTCGTGGATGTGCCTTACGGCTGCTGATGATCAGTGGCGTAGCTTGGCTTAGAGGGGCCCTGTATCAAAGTGTGTTGGGGGGGGGGGGGGTGTTTTGATGGGTATAAGCTCAAAATACTGAGAGTACAGAAGGCAAGCTTCATACAACGGTCGCTCGAGCAACGCACACATAGACAGCGCTCAGGGACACGATATCTCGGTTTAGTGCGAGCGCGAATGCCGTCCGCTTCAAACACTCGTCTTCCATTATTCCTGTTTTATTCTCGACAATCATTAAATATATCATCATTAATTATATTATATATTAGATAGGAGTGCCACTATCACGATAGTTTTTTCGCATTAGCCAGAGTTGATAACCCTAGCGCGACCGACGAGCGTAGGTATAAAAAGCGAGGTACATACATGAGCTTCTAATACACGCGTTCGGGGCCTCTCTAGCCCCATATCATTGAAACGGCTGATAATGTTGCAACTCATGCTTTTAATCTCCACCACTATTAAGCCTTCATAAAATACCCGATACAAAGTAATGTTATAAATAACGGTATTTTCCACTTCAACTTTAAATAATGATAATTAAAATTCCTGATAGTTATAATAACGTATCACGGGTTAATTAAGGGTAACGTTACGAACGTTAACGTTATATCAAGGTCCAAGTTGAATTGAACAGCCCTTGCCTTACAAACCGGAGGTCGCGGATTCAAATCCTGCTAGGAGCAACCACTTTGTCCTTACTGATTAAGACGCAGTACACTTGCAGCGGTACATTTTCCTGTTCAAAGTTGTCAATAGAAACGGTACTTACTTATCTGAAGATAACATTTTGTTTTTCAGCCCGCTGAATAAACTGCTCACGCCTGTAGTCGGTGTGGGACTCTTCTTCAATGGCACTGGTGGTTTCTTTATCTGGAATCAATCATACCAAAATATATTATGTATATACTAAAACGAAATAGATATGATATTAGAATGTGTAAAATTATGACTTGAAAATGACACTGGATATCTTGCAATAATTTATAAGTCTCGCATAAACAATATGAGAAGTTGACATCTGCAACGGTAAACTTAGTCGATTAATGTCGTTGTGCGTATTCAGAAAGTGCACTATAATAGATCCAACCGTTTATTTTCTTTTTGACAGCACCAATAGAACGTAACTGCGTCATGTTACGCAAAAGGTCACTTAAAAGTGAACTTTTGCGTAACATGACGCAATTACGTTCTATTGGTGCTGTCAAAAAGAAATTATAATTATTATATACAAGATTAAACAGCAAGGTGTATCTTATCATACACACAGACACAGCCAAAGCAATTTGTTAAAGTGAAAAAATATTGTATTGTTTGAATTTAAAAAATATTTCTATTTTTGTCGTGACATTTTAAATAGGTAATAATAATCTAATCTGTCCGCCAACCCGCACTTGGCCAGCGTGGTGGACTACGGCCTAAGCCCCCTCATCTTGAGGGGAGGCCCGTGCCCAACAGTGGGACATTAACAAGGGCTGGTATTATTAATAATAATCTAAGAGAAAGATGCGTCTCAACATAACAATATTATATATTAATAGTGTGCCAATAAGACTACGGGCTATGGTATCTTTCGTTTCTATCAAACAGACACCGGTCTCGCCGGCGAGACCGAAGAGTCGTACGCATGCGACCTCAACGACGAGCATCATTATTCTCTCCAAAGGAACGCCGATGAGCCAAATCTTTTAACGTGTACTACTATATAAATGGCATAATTATACATGTTTATTAAAACTGATGATCGTAACATTTTAATAATAATTTTCGAAAACGAATATTAATGTGAAGACGATAAGGATCAAATCAATAAAAGCGTACTTGTCCATCTAAAGTTCCATCTGTGATTGTTTCATTGTGTATTAATTTCTCCGATTCACTCTTGTTTGTGTGTGCGACTGTACTTTGTGTACTCGTCTCCTTACTTATCGTATTTTCTTTTTGCATGCTGAAATAACATAAAACAAAGTCATTGTACATTTAAATATAACATTTTTTTGTTATTGACTAAACAAAATATACAGGGGTGAATTTTTCAAGCGGGCGTGAATGTCCTAATTTGAAAATATACGAAATAGCGATAAATACTGAAAGGAGCCACTTTAGTTTGCCATATAATAATAATATCTTGGGACAATCCACACACGGTCATCTAATCCCAAACTAGGCAGAGCCTGTACTATGGAAACCAGACAACTGATACTAATACTTATACACATTTTTTTTTATAAATACATACTTAAATAGATAAATAACACCCAGACACTTGGTGGGAATCGAACCCACGACCCATCGGTTAGCAGACAGGGTGTCTAACCACTAGACCAACGGGCCCGTCAAAACACCCGCCCGCCCGTATGTTACTACTTCCTAGAATTTAATAATTACTAGCGAAACTATTGGATGGAATTTTTTTCCATTATCAACTGGTTCGGTTCCTGGCTAGAAATTTTCTCATAAATATAATGTAGTGTTAGTGTTCATCAAAATCGAAAATTCCTTGAAGTATAATTCACCATTTCTTATAGTTTCGTATTTGGCAATTCAAGCCCACTTGAAAAATTCACCTGTATAAGTCACTTGTGTAAAAGATTGTCCAGGTAGGCAACATCGCAGTGACAGATATTCTGCCGCCAAGCAGCAAGGGTAAACGTAGCAGTGTTCCAGAATGGAGGGCACTGTAGCTGGTGAAATTACCGGATACAAGAAACTTAATAACTATTGTCTCGTGTCGCTTATCGTCCATGCCTTGTCCATGTCTTGTTACTTAAATATTTGAAGAAATATACTTAATTTTGATCGGAAATCTGTCATACTCTAATAGTATATCGATGTACTCTAAGGTTAATACACAAATTTGGCGGGCCTGTTGGTCTAGTGGTTAGACCCTGGCCGCTGACCAATAGGTCGTGGGTTCGATTCCCATCAAGTGTCTCTATACAGGATGTTACAAAATACCCCGTAAAAAATATAATTAATTATCAAAGCCAAATATTTTGTCAACCCTAGTAATCTATCATGTCAGCCTACGAACCTATTTTACCTAATAATTGTCTACTTTAATAGTTTTTCTATTTTTCATTCATAAATATTTACCACCTCAATACAAGGATGTCATTATACTCGAGTACTGGCTTCAAAGAATTTTAAGTTGGAAAAAAAAACATGTAAATTTCAAATCCATAGGTTAGGTCTTTTAAAATTTTTGTCGTTCCGCAAATTAGGTAGAAATGTAGGTACATTCTGCATAGTTTACTCTTTAATTTTACTGTAATAGGGTTTGCACATCAGTGAAAATAATAATATTAATTAATTATATTTTTCACGGGGTATTTTGTAACACGTTGTATAAGCATGTATTTACAAAAAAAAAGTATATAAGTATTAGTATCAGTTGTCTGGTTTCCATAGTACAGGCTCTGCCTAGTTTGGGATCAGATGACCGTATGTGGATTGTCCCAGAATATTACTATTATTATTATAAATTAAATTCCGGTTCGTTATCCGAGGTCGACAGTCAGATGTGAGTGTTTAATCTGTCCGGCCGATAAGGCGCGTCTTTCTCTCCTCTTATCTATATAAAGTAGCAATGCATGCGTACCTAATTTTAGAAGTGGTTAGCTCTTTGACGGCGGCGGTTTTCTCGGAGTATTTGTTGAGTATCGGGTATACAGCGTTGGTGGTCTTAGCCGGGGGTCGTTCGGGTTTCTTTTCTTCCACATCTGTGGCGACTGTAAAAATATATTATACTTAATTATTAATTATATAATTATTATTTATTATCATCATCACCATCAGCAGCTCCCTCTTAGAAGGGAGGGGTTGGGGATTACCCCACGCTTGGCAGGCGGCTTGGGGATCGCAGTATAGGTGGAAGATAAATCCAAAAGAAAGACGCTGCTGCCCGTCTTCCCGTTCTAGCTTAGTCGCCTCTTAAGACACCCAACGAGAGGAGATAGGGGTGGGGGGTCAATCTAACCCGGCACCGGCAATGCTTGACTGCAGTCTTATCAGATGAAAAGCAGCGACGCAAACAAGTGTGGTAAAGCATATTAGCTTTTTAAAAGCCTATTCACTCTAGCCTTGAAGACACACTTTATAATCAGAAGGGAGAACTGACGCAGACAAACTGCTCTAGTCCTTAGCATATCTATACTTATAATAAAACTGTAACAGGTCCAATTCTGTACATTGAAGATATTTTGAAAATTATATTTGGAGGGCATTCTATAACCGATACTTAGGCCGAAAATGTATTGTTTTTAATTTTTGTCTGTCTGTCTGTCTGTATCACGGCTGCGCATCACGCCGAAACTACTAAATGGATTGAAATGAAACTTGGCATGATTTGAGATCTTACTACGAGGTAGGACATAGGATACTTTTTAGCCCGTAATCTAGCACGGTTCTTTTGGGAGAGGGGATTAAAGTCAAAATGGGTACTTGGTTATACGCTTGGTCCGGTTTTATCAATTTTTCTTCATAATTATAATAAATATTAGTAAGGGAACACTCATAGAGAGTTGTTATCAAGGTTTTGTAATCGATCGGGTTAAGCAACGTTAGGTAAGGTCATTAAATAGATGGGTGACCGTTTAACGCCATTTGAACTATTTGAACTAAACGGGTCCGTGCTTCGGAGAGCAAGTAAAAACTGGGTCCCAGTTTTTACCCGACTATAAAAAAGGAGGTTATGTATTCGATGCGAATGTCTGTTATTAAAAGTTTAGTTAACGTAAAAATAGCGCAGGCGGAGCTGCGTGGGTCAGCTAGTTATAAATAAAGAAGCAAATCGCTTAGTCCGAACTAAAGGAACGCTCACCAGGTACGATGATAAGGGGGATGGTGGAATCAAGTAAGGTATTGCGAAAACCAGGCATATCACAGAACTTTTTCAAACGGCGAGTCTGGTTCACCAATCCATATCTCCCGCGGGATAGATTACGGCCAAAGCCTTCTTATCTCTCATAATGTGGTGGAGAGGAGACCTTTACCTCAGTGGTACTCTCGCGGTCATAAGCTGTGTATCACCTTTAGGAAGATAATCGCTAGCACGAGCCGGCCCAAAATACGTGCGGACGAGGTAAGAGCACGCAACGTCGTTCAAACGACTTTGATTGAAGACTGATACAACGCTCGTGTTCGCTATTGTATAAAACGGGACAAATATTTTTTTTTTAAATATTATTGTGATTTAATGTGAAGTTACTGTAGGATATTTTTGTTTTCATCATTGTTAAAATATTGTTTTTGTTATTTCTCGCTTTTGTTTATTATCTGTGAATACCATGAGATTTTTTTGGATCTCGTTGGAAATAAAATATCGAAATCTTAATTAGTGCTTACATATCTTAATAACCAGGCCAAACATACATTGTGTATTTTTATGATTATTGTCATTTGAAAGATAAAAAAGTAACATCGCCTGATATCAATTTCAATATAAATACTCATGATAAACACAATGGCCTTTTAAATGCGTGATGTCATAACGTGAAAGGTATTATTAAGAAATTATTAGTCGATATTTTTATCACTTCACACCGCAGCCGAAATTTTCAAACAAAATTATTTCAAATCACATATCAATAAAATACAATCACAATACGTTAATAAAGGCCCACTCACATTCAATCACCATTTTCTAAAATTCACAACGATCAAGGGAATCGTCAAAGAAACGAACGCGATATTAGTGTTACACCAACGCGGATAGTGAGGCAACTAGTTAGTTATAAAAAGACACGGCCGAGACGCCGCGTGCTGAGGCAAGTTACGCAAAATCACGACGCCCGCTTGCAACCTTCATGAGAAATGTCAATAGCAGAGCAGTACTGAACCAGAGTGGGCGGACTGTTTACTAACAACGCGTCGCCGTTTACGGTAGACCACTGTCGGCCCTACGCTGAACCAGGGCTGCCACTAGAACTGACTTAGTATAGACTACTGACTGCTGCACTCTGAAACGTCACTTTGTTTTAATTATAATTTATCCAGTTCTTGAAATCGGATTATTTGGAAATTAGAAGCCAATTAATACTTCGATATCTATACACCTTTTCTAGGCGGGGGAAACCATGAAAAGGTCCCCGGGAAATGTGGGGCTCAACCGGGGTATGTGGGATTCTTACCCACTAAAACTCTTGCGGCTGTCGCATCGGCACATGAGGGAGTCTCTCCGGTGGGATCTGTATCAGTGGCCCCTCAGAGCCTCGCCTTTGAGCCCGCCACCGGGGGGCGCATTGTAGCCCCCTGGGAAGCTGACACGTTGCTCACACGGGTCGCAACCCCGCCGCCGTCCTCCTCGGAGTCGCCACCGTACTCAATGGACGTCCTAGGGCCCACACCCAAGGAAGCCAGTACCGACGACCCTAACCATATACTGGACATTCGGCCCGGATGAAGAGTTTTGCTTCGTCGTTGATAACGTATAAGACTATAAGATAGTTTGCCAGTATTCGATCGTCGATTTTAAAGTGGATGTGTTCTCAAGGCGCTTTTCATCTCTGAACGAATCACCGCTTTGCAACAGGTGGGATTGCAGCCAACAACTGGCTTATATATTATTATTTCTCGTTTAATTATTATGTTGTAAGTAGTAGTTTTTATTTTCTTCAGAAAAGTTTGCATGCCTCCTTTTTTGGCAAAATATGGAGAGGCTTTTTGTATGTCATCTGTATAATACCATAATGTAATAAGTTTGCAAACAATTAAGGATTTGATATGACAAGCCAAGCCGCTACACACAGCCATGAACAGGATACATAAGACAAGTCATATTAACAAAACACCTGATTTTGTATCCCATATACTATTGGCATCCCTGCACTAAGGGGTTGTGCATTAATCACGTGAGGCTCGAAAGGGGGGGGGGAGGGGTTCCGAAAAAATCACGAAATATCACCAGGAGGGGGGAGGGGTATAATGAGACATCGCGTGTATTTATTTTTCGTTGAATGCATGATTTCTAAACCAAACAGCGGCACGTGGCCTTGACTCACCGTTGCCGGCAACGACTTCCCCTTCAACATTTAATCAGTTAAGTACCTGTATTTAAAGATAATATTCCGAAAATTTCAATATAAACTATATTGAAATTTTGTACAAAAAAATACACGTGATTTTGGATAGGGGGGGGGGGGTAGTTTAAAAACCTCACCACATATCACCAGGAGGGGGGGAGGGGTTATAAAATGGCTAAAAAACATCACGTGATTAATGCACGACCCCTAAGTAGATTCACGTTTTAATATAACTATATTATTGTTTTGATGGAAAACAACGAGTCGTCGCGTCGCAGTACAGATTTCGGTAGTTGCTATGTAGGTACTCGTATTGACTTAGTTTGTTCAAGGATTTCGTGAGCACGATTATTAGTTTTTTATATTACGAATGTAAATTGGTCAAGTTTACATTTATCTCCTAGATCATGTTTTTCATATAATTAAATGAAATGACGAACAGAGTAAGCTGTTCGCCTGATGGTAAGGCGCATGTCTCCACATGGCCAGTTGAATTGCAATATCACTCGTCACATGAGACATTAGTTATTTAAGTCTCTTCAGACCAGTAATTTCTTTGGTTAATGTTTTATGTTTACTCATTTCAATGGATTAACTGAAAATACTTGATTAGTTCGACCTACCGCTACAGAAGCCTACCACATAAAGGTATACTGAATGTTCTTTATGTATATTTTTGGTAGCCTCGGTGGAGCAGCGGCAATCCGATCATTTTGCAATCAGTAGGTTTCATCCAGCGGGAAAAGACAACTTTGTGTAGTTGTTCCTTTTTGGTTAAGACAATACAGGCCCATCACCTCCCTTCGGAGTCGCTGGACGCTCGGGGTGTGGGCCCTTCGAGCGTCGTTCGAGCGTCGAGGTTCCCGGGGGGCTACAATGCGCCCCCCGGCGGCGGGCTCAAAGGCAAGGCACTGAGGGGCCCCTGGTGCAGATCCCACCGGAGAGCCCTGGGGTCCCTCCTCTCATGTGCCGATGCGACAAGCCCCACAGCTTCCGGGGATCTTTCGAAGATTTCCCCCGCGTCAAAAAAAAAAAAAGAAAGGCCCATCACCTGATTGTTTAAAATGTATAAGATAATTCGTGCGTTGTATGAGCATGTAAATAAATCGGTCCTACGCCTGATCACGCTCCGGTCGAGTCGGTCTTCCGTCCCATGAGAGAAGGAAAGTAAACAGAGATATTGTGCATCTGCGTGTGCACGCAAGCACTTGTTCATTATATCTCTTGCGTAGTTGGTCAATCCTATCTAAATTAAAACGATATCGAAATAAAAACAGCTAGTTTACCAATTTCAAAACATGTTTTACTTACTGAATGTAAAATGATAATGCAAATATTGCATTAAAATCTTGCAAATCTTTTACGAAATCTCGAACGGATTTGATATGCACAGCTACATAATAATATCGCGTGTCTTGCAATAACATTGAATGTGTTAAGGCAATGATACACAGATTACGTCATTGAACTGTGTTATCATAAGGACCGGTTTCACCTTGTATTTAATGTTAGGGTGTGTTCCAATCATTTGGTATTCGAGAGGCAACCGAGAGATGATGATTACATTTTCTGACCTGTGATTAAATCATTGATGAGTAATACAAAACAGGTTAAGATGAAGGATTATGAATCAATGACAAATATGATTATTTATATAAAACACACAAGACGAGCGAGACAATACATACGCCATAGTGTAGATCTACACCATTATTATAAAAGGGAAACTTTGTTTTGGCGATATCTCTGACACTACGTTTCTTCTTCAGCTATCAGACACCGGTCTCGCCGGCGAGGCCGAAGGGTCGTACGTATGCGACCTCAACCACGTGCATCACCCCACTGAGTTTCTTGCCGGTTCTTCTCAGTGGGGGCGCTTTGTGAACCGGTGGTAAACTCAGCCCTCTCTTAAGCGACAGCCCAAGCCGAGGGCCCTTGAGCTCGTCGCTACTTCTGCCGTAAAGGCTAGAGCGCTTCAAGCGCTCGCCTCCTATTGTCCGGTGAAGCTGTAATGGCCATCTGCGGCCAACAGCGTCTATCATTCCCAATAAAAAAAAAAACGTTTCTTCTTCACCACAATAAAGCTAGTGTAATGTCTGACCCGCGCAGCTCTGCCCGCGCATACTACCTACCTACATATAAACCTTCCTCTTGAATCACTCTATCTATTGCTAAAAATCCGTTGTGTGGTTTAAAAGATGTAACCGCACAAACAGCGGGAACGACTTTGTTTTATACTATGTAAAGATAGTTAGTAAAATATTACGCTTGGAATTTTAAAATCCGGCCGTAGCCGGGCTGATCGCTACTAGCTACCAGGCTATCATAACTACATTTGAAAAAAATATGCAACAAATTTATGTTATAAATAAAAATACATCGTTTTTACATTTGTTAGTATTATTAATTATGATAGGTACAATATATGTATTTGAGTGAAGAATTATTGCTGATTTCGTTTTACACTCGAACTCCAACTTCTTATTCATTAGGCTATGTATACAGGGTTACAGGAAAAGTCGTGCTAGATCCGTTGAGGGCGTGGAGTACCCATCATTTCTGACTTATTTCACTATGAAAAACCCCACCTTAAACTTAATCAAAATAAAAAAAAAGTAAAAAAAAAAAAAACTTAAACTTAACTTAAACAAAATAAAATTTAATAGCCTAAAAATCGGCAATTTTCAATAAAAAATTT
Organism: Furcula furcula; assembly: GCA_911728495.1. Lineage (NCBI taxonomy): Eukaryota > Metazoa > Arthropoda > Insecta > Lepidoptera > Notodontidae > Furcula > Furcula furcula. The sequence goes on from OU452251.1 coordinate 9,336,719, forward strand.
AAAGTCGAAAATCTCGAAAAGGGTTAAGTTTAGGGTGGGGTGTTTCATAGTGAAATAAGTCAGAAATGATGGGTACTCCACGCCCTTAACGGATCTAGCACGACTTTCCCTGTAACCCTATATATGCACCGTGCATATACTAATATTATAAATGGAAAAGGATAAATGGATAATAACTCTACTTGTTTGTCTGCTTATTACCTTTTCACACATGACCCGATCCTTATGTAATTTGACAAGGACTTTAATAAAATCTTTAAAAAAATTAGTTGAACCGACTTCAATATCACTGAAAAGTATAAAATAATTTAAATATTATTGAAGTTGGTGTTAGCTTACCGGCTGTGTATATTTGGCACCAACTTCAATAATATTTAAATTATTTTATACTTTTCAGTGATATTGAAGTCGGTTGAATTTTTTTTTAAAAAGATTTTATTTTAAACTTTTTACTGATATTTTCATATATAAAGATTGAACCATCGAAGACCGTAAAATGATCTAGGTAGGTTATGATCACATTATCGTCTACATAATAAAAAAATATAATAATACCAGCCCTGGTTTATGTCCCACTGCTGGGCACGGGCACTCCCCTCAAGATGAGGGGGCTTAGGCCGTAGTCCACCACGCTGGCCAAGTGCGGGTTGGCGGACTTCACACGTCATTCGAAAGCTAGTTAGGCTTTCTCTGATATGCAGGTTTCCTCACGATGTTTTCCTTCACCGAAAGCTAGTAACAATCGCACAAAGACGATTCGCACATGATTCATTAAATAAATCAGAGGTGCGAGCCGGGGTTCGAACCTGTGCACCTTGTTTCCAAGGCAAGCGCTCGCCCACTGAGCTGTTACCGCTTACATTGTTCGTCTACATAGTTTTACATAATTCATGTTTCTTCAGAAAAAAACATCCGATCGTAATGAAATTTGCATGGAATCATCATAGTAGTTTACTCTCTCGAATAAAAAAAAGAATCATCGAAATCGGTTCATAATTGTCAGAGCAATGTAATGGAGGTTTTTACCAGATAAATTCCTCCTCATCGTTCATGGTCCTCCAGGAAGTTCTTATCCGATTGTGATAAATTTCATACAGATTCATTACAGTGGTTTTCTCTTTCGAATAAAAAAAGAATCATTGAAATTGGTAAATATTTGCCAGAGTTAAGACCATTTTTGTCCTTAAAAAGCGACATAAAGTCATCTATATAGGCTTTCCTGCAGATTTCCTGCGCAGTCACCATTCTTGTTTTTTCAGGAACTACTTATTACTAAGCAATAATTTTATTATGGGACCCAATCAATGGATTGAAGAATGGATGGAAGAAAGATTTTTTCAAATCGGTTCATAATTGCCAGAGTTATGCGCGAACATACACAAATATATATATATATATACAGACGAATTGAGAACCTCCTCCTTTTTTGAAGTCGGTTGAAAAACGCGAACGTAACTGCAAATGGTACAGCAAATTCAAAATTTTAGAAATTCGGTCTAACTTTTCAAGGCGGTGCGGTGATTGCATCATTAACCTGTCATTATGTATCGTGTGTGATACATTTAATAATTGATTTGTTAAATATTGCAATACAAGTTGGCACAATATGCAAATAGACGGTAACTCAGTCAGTTACTAATTTAATTAAGCAATTTATTTTTGATAGATCTATCGAATCGTTCAATTGAAATTGAATAGTCGATACATGGGTGATTAAATATTACATTAACCGATGAACGGCTAAATTCTAATCGATTTTCTAAGCTTTTACTTCCTACACCACTAAACAATTTCTATAGAATATAAATGTGAACAGTTTTTAATATGTTCTATAAAATACTTAAATTACCTATCTATACTATAATAAAGCTCAAAGAGCACTTTTTCTGTACATTGAATATTTTTCCAAAATTTCTATGTGGGGATACTATACTATCGACATAGAGGCCAAAACAATTTTTTTTGGAATTATTGTCTGTCTGTCTGTCGTTCTGTTTGTCCAGGTATCATTTGAAAACCCGTGGATGGATTTTGATAGGACTTTCACTGATATGTTGTGTACAAGTCAAGGTATAAATAGGTATATAAAACATCACGCTACGTTTCATAGGGGCTAAGCAGTGAAACATTAAGTGCAAATATTACCACGTAATTTCCTTTGTATGTGAATAGGGTAATTATAGACTGATCAGTTAATCATTAAGATATGTATTATTACGCTATATACAATAGGGACTGAGCAGACATTTAGTTTGCATAAGATATGGCAGTGGCGAAGAGTCAATTTTTGTAAAGGGTAAGCCAGTCCGGTACACCCAGGACATTTTCATTAGATTTCTGTATTGTTCTAAGTACTTTGCTGATAGCAATATGACATTATATCTTTGAAAAGTTAAAATCTGTAAATCCCGAGCGAGTCCAAACTAGATTAGGAAAGAAATAGACAAGGGAAAAATACCATTTCATTTAAAAGCCAGCGGTTAGGTCCGCTGCACCACCAAGGCTACATTTGTATAGGTAGGTAATTGATTACTTAGGTAAAAGACCTAAAAGAAAATGACTCGAAATGATATGTTTGATATGTATTAACACAATAAAATGTACAACTACAATTACACACAATGAACAGCGCTCCCAAAAAACTTAGAGCTTTCACTATCGAATATCATTAGACAGTAATTTACGATGTTAGCGTGATTTACATTATGAACAGCGCCATCTATCGGTGAAATTGAACATACAATCACTATAGAACTTTAATCTATTTATATAAAAGAAAGTCGTGTTAGTTACACTATTTATAACTCAAGAACGGCCTAACCGATTCGGCTGAAAATTGGTGGGGAGGTAGCTTAGAACCAGGAAACGGACATAGGACACTTTTTATCCCGGTAGGTTAAGGTTAAGCAACGTTAGGTAAGGTCATTAAATAGATGAGTGAACCGATTTGTATGAAAGTGTGCATATCAGGTAGGTCTGAGAATAGGTCATACAGTATATTTCATACCGCTAGGTTAAGGTTAAGCAACATAAGGCAAGGTCATTAAATAGACAGGTGAACCGATTTGTATGAAATTTTGTGTGTATATCGGGTAGGTCTGAGAATAGGCCGTAAAGTATATTTCATGCCACTAGGTTAAGGTTAAGCAACATAAGAAAAGGTCATTAAATAGATGGGTGAACCGATATGTATGAAATGTTGAGTGCATATCGGGGAGGTCTGAGAATAGCTCATAAAGTATATTTAATGCCGGTGATACCATGATTGGCGAGGATATATAGAACGAGAGGAGGGTGCAAGAGAGGAGAAAGAGGGAGAGGGGATTTGAGGAGGGGTGAGGGATCGGGGGAGTTAGGTGGAGTAAGGGGGGAGTGAGAAGGAGCAAGTTCGTAGAAGAGAGAGGGGGAGAGGGTTCAGAGAGGGGACAACAGGGAGAGGAAAAAGGGGAGTGTGATGGAAACCGAAGCGGGAGGGGGAAAGAGAGAGGAGAGAATGTGCATATAATTAGATTTTTTTTATAAGAGAGAGAGATGGTGAGAGATAAATCTAGGGAGGAGGGAGAAAAGGGAAGCAAAATGTAATAAAAGCGCGGGCGGAGCTGCACGGGTCAGCTAGTAATATAAATATAATATCAATCCGCCACGTCACGTCCGTAAGCGTTTTTGACCGAGTTTTGAGAAGCCAATTTTTGATTTGCATAATATTAATTATATTTGCATATATTAACTTTTTGTCTTTGGTACCTTTAAACTAGCCTATAAACTTTATAATACACATGAAAAATAAAACTTTTACATGTTCTCAATTTGATAAAAACTACTTACCAACAGGCAACAACTGCACGAAGTTGTCCGGGAACAGTCCGACCCGGCCGTTCAGCTCGCCGCGCCACCAGCCCCGGTCGGGCGCGTCCTTCGACACTATCGTCACTATGTCGCCCTCGCCGAGCGACAACTCGTCTTCGTTCACCGCCGCGTACGGGAACAGCACGCGACATAGCTCCTTCACTGTTGTAAACATATATTAAAATAAAGACTTTCAAATAGGCTTAACGCTAGCACTTTTGAATACTCATTTTTTTTAAAGCTACCATCGGATCACAACGCGGCCTCAACTGAGAAGATCCGGCAAGAAACTCACAAAAAAAGTGAAAAAATTAAAAGCCCGCTTATAATTTTTTCACTTTTTTTAGACATTGTTTGTCTTGTTACAGTTGGATCAGCATTAGCGATAGTGTGTCCTGCCGTTCCAAACATAAAACAAGGGAGAAAAGAAGAAAACAATAGATAACGACAAAATTACAACAAACTAAAAGGCCAAAGGGTGAGTAGTCGGACCAGTCCCCCCAAGCAGCACCCGCGCACGAGTTGTCTCGAGCAGCAGCCATCACTATATAAAGGCCGTACCACCGCAGTGTGATGGGCACTTTAGCTGAAGAAATTACTGGGTTTAAGCAAAAGACTGAATAGATGTCTGAGGTGACGAGCGGCTGTGCAATGGAATTTTCCACGGGCAGTCACGTCGCTTACCATCAGGTTAACGTCATGTTTGAAACGCTAACATTTCGCCAGCAATGTTAGGTTTAAGGATAGGTGGTAACTTTATAGTATTTAACGACTAGCCGCCCATCCCGACGTCGCACGGGTGGACATTGTTTTTCTAGTAATTAATATAGCCTATGTTACTCAGAGATAATATTCTAATTGTGAAAGAATTTTTGAAATCGGTCCAGTAGTTTTTGAAGTTATTCGTTACAAACATCCAAAAATACAAATCTTTCTTCTTTATAATATTAGTTTAGAAGTGTATATAGTGTAGATTATATTTCTGTAACACCTTATTAGAATAACTGCTGTAAACATTGGTTAAATGAAGACACCGCGGTTGACTCTTAGCGAGATTCAGCTCGTTCTCAAACCCTCATAAAATATTTGTCTTAAAAGTTGATAAGTAAGGGGAAGATGTAATATGTACACACACTATACATATATATACTATACCCATTTAGGTCAGTTCAACCTCAAAGAGACTTACTGTTGGAAGCGCCAACAAAGTCACATTAAAAGAGAATTCTCCTCTCATCGACACCGAATACAAACGGTTTTTGATGGTAACGGGCGAGTCATCAGCGATTAGTCTTGCCGTCAACAAGTGTCACTGATTAATTAGAATTCGAACAAAGCCCGAGTGTTAATAACTTTATCAAGTAATCATCATTTTACGGAAACGTATAAAGACTGTCAGTTTTTTTTTCAGTCAACAAGTTCAATGAATTAACCAGGAACAGTGTTATCTTAAACAACAACGCTGTCCGTTCTTATTAGTATCGTGACATTTCGTTTAAAACAAAACAAAACCAATACAGAAGGTCAATGGCTTCATTGCAGTAGGCAACCGAACATTACATTCCGATAATGCACAGTTATTTGACAAAGGGAAGAACCAATAAAAAGATAGAAGACGTTTATTGCTACGGCATTACAACACACTTCGATATTGATATACTAGTAGAAAATAAACAAAACAAAATCCTATATGGTTAACAAACGCATATCTCTAAGTGCCAATGCAGCATTGAGTTCAAGTTCAGCATTTCTTTGATAAGATGTTTGTTCACACACAAATTGTCTCTGATTTCGTGCTCGTCAACGGAAGACGTCGCCTCCTAATTGATTGGTGGGAGTCCCCTTTGTATCGTTCCATTTGATTCAATTAACGCAAATATTCCCGGCACAATACATTGATGTATAAATGTATGGAGCGTGAACTTGGACTCAACTATTAGTATGAGAAAAGCGCTAAATGTACATATAGGTATCTATATTATATCTGATTATTATAGTTACTCATACGGTACAGTGTGCATCATTACCGTAGAATAGAAACGGATCACGATGCGTGAATCGATGTAAGAAAGCAAGTAAGTAATTTTGCTAGCAATAAAGTAATTATTATATATTTATTTTATAAGTAAACACAGACAATAAACAAGAAAGAAAAGGAGAAATATAGGAAAGAATAGTGGAGCAAAGAGTATCTTACTAAGTAAGTAGTAGGTCCATTCTCCCTTGTGAATTAAAAAACTTCCAGGCAATATCAGCAGCAGTTTCTAAACAGTATGTTTTGTTCTAATGTGAAGGGCACTGTAGCTGGTGAAATTATCGGACTCGACACTTAATAACAATTTCTCAGGTGACGATCGACAGTCAATTGCAACGGTCTTCGAGCAGGCGTGTCGCTTACGATCGGGCCCTGCTCGTCTCGACACTAAGTCGAATAAAAACCTAACTGAATGAGGTTTGCCTATTGACATCAAACTACTTTTACGGATTTTATCGCAGTTTATTTTTTGATTTTACTATCCCGACGTTTCGAATGCTTTGCAGCACCCATGGTCACGGGAGGACTGAGGAGTTAAACGTCCTTATGTCACAATTATGCCGGTGTACCCTCAGGTCTTCTTAGTTATTATTGCTGGTCCGATCTATGCAGTAAGAGCTTACAGTATCTTGAGGCCGTGCAGTGTTTTGATTGATATTGGATTTAATTATATTTATCACAGGATCCCAAGTAGTAAGTAGTTTGATTTCAATGTGTAATATTCGCGTAAGTAAAAGACAACATTATGAGGTTTGCCTCTATTAGTACTGTTCGAACTAATCATCAAACGTTCTAAAATTAAAGTTCACCATAATTTGGAGAGATAATAACATGGTAAGTAACGTGTTTGTGTATACTATACAACTTGTAACGAAATAAGCACAAAACCTGAAAGAAGTTTGTTTAGAATCTACTACTAGATCGAACAAAACATTATTATTTGTTGATTTCGAAAAAAGTTTAGGTATTGAACTTTTAAACTTTTTGATTATAACTAAGAGCACTAAAAGGCAAATATTGTTCGATAAATAAACTGAAACCATATCCTTGTACCTATGCATACATGTGGACGTACCTGGTTTGGGCGGAAGTGCGGGCGCAGGCTCGAACGGAGGCGCAGGTTGCGGCGGATCCAACATCACTACGAAATTGGATGGGAACACACCCACGCGGTTTTGGCGTCGACCCTGCCACCAGCCCTCCTCTACCTAACACCATACCATATACATATAAGTCAAATCGGTATCCAAACACGGTACACGAGGTAATGTCGAAGTGTTTTCCCGACTGTTCCGATTGTAAGAGTAAATAAAATAAACTATGCATACACAGGACGATTTACGTTCAAGCTAATGCCCTCAGGAGAGAAAGTAAACATGACAATGTGTTATCCTACGTTGTCCTATCAGACACCGGTCTCGCCGGCGAGGCCGAAGGGTCGTACGTATGCGACCTCAACGACGTGCATCACCCCACTGAGTTTCTTGCCGGTTCTTCTCAGTGGGGGCGCGTTGTGAACCGGTGGTAAACTCAGCCCTCTCTCAAGCGACAGCCCAAGCCGAGGCCGTGCCTACCTGAGGTGCCCTTGAGCTCGTCGCTACTTCTGCCGTTAAGGCTAGAGCTTTAAGCGCTCGCCTCCTATTGTCGTCAGCGTTTCCATTTTATTAAATAGTTTTTTTCCTGTTTTTCCGAATAAAATAAGATTGTGTTGATCAAAATGAGCTATTAATATTAAGCTAGCTTATATTCATTTTCCAGGAGTGTTGATTTCTCACAACTCGAAATGTATGAGCAACAGTCAAGCACATCGGTTGTTCAAATATGAAGATGAATATAACTGGTATACGATCATTTATTTCTCGAATAATATTCACTTACACGTAAATTTAAATAATAAACTAAAAATATATTATTTGTTGGGTACATGCCTTGACATTCACTCCACTGAGGGTATAAAATAATAGTATTAAATAGACATTTATTTTAATGTACTGTCTCTACTTAGATAAATAGGTATTATAAAATACAGAAAAGTTATTTGCTTCGTCTAATAATGTAATTTATCAATCATTGAGTGACACATCCTCAATATGGAATCCCGACCTCAATAGGCAAGTGTAGTGAATAACTATGTATGTATAATGTAAGGTGTGTCTAAAGTTAAAATGGTCGTCTTAATGAGCTAACTTTTGTTACCACTTGAAATACCGTTAATGTGGTGAATCGCGGTAATGATTTTACATTAGACAACGACTAGGTAAATTATATTATTGGTGACCTGTCCTGACCAATAAAATGTATATTTAACTGCCGCACTCACAAACACCAATTAACTTTAATTCTAATTAAGTCACTTTCGACTGTCGAAGTCGTTTATTAATTTCGATTATTGAACACGAGATAATTGTTATATCTACTCACTATCAGCGTATTAAGTATTAATGAGCTTCGAGTGTCGTAATCAGATTTCAAAAAAATCAATTAATCAACATTAACTTTAACTGACGTTTGTAGGTTCGGCAGTTAGACATCATCATTAAGAAGATAAAGCAGCCCAACTACAGTAACTAACAAGTACTTTACAGAAGCTCGAAGCCCAATGGGATTGAGTTTTCCTGCTTCGATCCTTTTGGCCGGAAGCGAAGTGACACGACCGCATTATTGCTAATCTAAGATAATTAAAAAGTGAATACCTCCCCGAGGACTTCGATGACGTCTCCGACGCACAGGGGCAGCTCGTCCGGGTTCGCCGGCTGGTAGCTGAACACGGCACGGCACCGGCCCTGCGCGCCCGTCGACCTGCACCGTCAAACGGGCCTTTATAACATCACAAAATCACTTGGCACTCACGACACAACAAGTCTCTTAAGGCACATTACTTGCACTGACGAACGAACACAACACGTGTGCGGTGTGGCATTGTGAGGAGCGAAACTTTTTGTTGATTGGCGACGGACATTAGCAGAAACGAGTTACCAAATTGTGAATGGATTCGTGGTTTCTAATGTATACCGTAATTAAAAATTAAGTCAATAAATTCCTGATTTTTTTATTGCAATTTCTAGGTACGTCTGAATATTTAGGCATTTGACCGATTCGCACCTTCGTCTACTTATATATTTGTTGGGAGTACAATTGGAACGTAGTTTCGATTTTCTTCTATTCTTCTTCTTCTTCTATTCTCCCAAGGAAATATTTACGTTACAAACATTTAGCAAATGGCATTGTGAGCTCAATCAGCCTTAAACTAAACATTAGCCACGTAGGCAGTAAATGTATTACCCAATAACTGCTGTTTTCGATCGGCGGTTACACTTTTTACCTACACTTTTACCGTCCTTGAACATATAGCCAGTTCAACAAGTACCACATTCTACCTAACTATTAATAAAAATGCATTCAAGAAATATAAACGTTATACAACAAATCCCCGTAAAAGGATTACAAGTACCTCCGTAATTTAGCTTCGTAGTTACCAATATTGATACAAGTCGTATTCTACACAAAACACGTATAACATCCAAGGGCTACACAGTAAACACTGGCTAACGGGCCGCACATCTTATCAATTTATCGGCACTGATTAGATACCGTGCCCAGTCATTATTACTACACTAATCGAAAATGTATTTTAATTCACATATCAAATTATTTTACAATAAACTTGTCAATATTATGGTTTAAGTATCGACACTTCCCCGGGTCGCACTGCTCGTTGACCCCGTACCTTTAAGTTGTTTGCTTTGTGCGAATACGTGAGGTTCGTACAATATACGATGTACTAAACATAACGTTTTGTAGTATAATCATTCTTTACGAGAATGACATCACTGATTGTGTTAGCAAATGCATGACTAAATCGGTACAACTCCGTGTAGGCAATTGAACAGAAACTTATATTATAAGTAGATGTAGATAAGCAACCTGAGCCTGTTTGTCTATCACACAATAAAGCTTGAAATGGCATTTGTAAATTATTAATGACAGCAACATTTCTATAATTCTGAGTACATTCATTCACCCTAATTAAAATTTTATGCAAAATAAGGAGCAAAATATATTTTAACCTCCAGTCAAGTTTAAAAGAAATTATAAAGTTAGTCTAGCCTTGCGCGATATGAAAAGGAATAAATGGATCCGGGGAAAAACAGGGCTGAGAGATTTGGTGCAGAAAATTGCGCAAGCCGCATATATAGAGAACGCTGGACATGACGAGTCCTTCGATTGAAACCAACGGCGAACAAAAGACTGCAGGATCACCCACCTAAACGAAGGGGTGATGAAAGAAAAATAGGAGCAGTAGATCACTACTATCTCGCCGCATTTAGTTCAGGTCTGGTAGAGCCACTAGTCTGTCTAGTGAATAGGGTGTCAAGAGGTAGAATAATAATTAATCAGAACTTGTCAGCACTGGATTCGATTTGTAATATGGAAATACGGTAAAGAAATTTCCTTACTACTACGGTCCATACATTCCAAAAATTACGTAAGTTAGATATTCCGGCACCGAAAGGTACTATGGTAGCGCGGCCCGGGCCGGCGTTTCGGCGGCATTACTCAATTTTCAATCTGGGGATCTAGTACGAGTTATGATAGTTTACGAGCTTGATCAAACTGTCAGTTATTTACCGTACATTTTACTAGTTTTCGATAGTTACCGCTAGGGTACTGGTGTGAAATGTATGGAGAAAACTAACAGTTTGATCGAGCTCGCAAACTATCGAAACTCGTACTAGAAGAGTAAGAATTGCTCTAAACTGATCCTAACATGTAATGCTAAAGTTAGAAAGAACTACGTAAAAATGCATTTTCTCAGTGTGCGGTTATATGGAACGAATGCCTGATGCGATTGACAAAACAGATAAACAATGCGAAAGTTGCTGCATGCAGCAGGTTTAGCACGGAATGCAAGTTTTGATACCTCGGTGTGAAGTACCTCTTAATTTACAACGTAGAAACATCATTTTGTTGTAGAACATAAATTATAGATCAATTTCTAAGTCAGTTGGATAGATGGATGGATACAATACAAATACATGGATACCAAGATTGATATTTCACAATCGAATTCACCTAATACTGATCGGAAGTAAAATCAAAACATCCAGTGAATAGAAATACCTACTTATTAGCTTTAAAAGTAAAAATTATTTGTTTTGTATAAATTTAACAGACGCAAAAGGACGACTAATGATGAAGTTATGCTTAATTTTTCTCAGCAGTATCGTAACCGGGACGAATGCAGTTTATTTTATTAGAGAGATCTTTTGTTAGGAATGGTGTTCTATTTCTAATTTATGTTTGTCCTCGTATTTATTTACGGAGTAAATAATATGCAAATTCCTTGAGGAGAATCGCCTCGCTGGCAGCTTAGGCTTTTGCTAGTACTGTTCTTATAATTAGCTTCACTAGAGGCATCATCGCGGGCAAACGCTAGTTGAGTTACGCTTATATTGATGACTAGCTGACCCACGTAGCTCCGCCTGCGATATTTTTACGTTAACTAAACTTTTAATAACAGACATTCGCATCGAATACATAACCTCCTTTTTTATAGTCGGTTAAAAACTGGGACCCACTTCTTACTTGCTCTCCGAAGCACGGACCCGTTTAGTTCAAATGGCGTTAAACGGTCACCCATCTATTTAATGACCTTACCTAACGTTGCTTAACCCGATCGATTACAAAACCTTGATCTCTCTATGAGTGTTCCCTTACTAATATTTATTCTATTATAAAGAAAAATTGATAAAATCGGACCAAGCGTATAACCAAGTACCCATTTTGACTTTAATCCCCTCTCCCAAAAGAACCGTGCTAGATTACGGTATAAAAAGTATCCTATGTCCTACCTCGTAGTAAGATCTCAAATCATGCCAAGTTTCATTTGAATCCATTCAGTAGTTTCGGTGTGATGCGCAGCCGTGATACAGACAGACAGACAGACAAAAATTGAAAAAATTACATTTTCGGCCTCAGTATCGGTTATAGAATGCCCTCCAAATATAATTTTCAAAATATCTACAATGTACAGAATTGGACCTGTTACAGTTTTATTATAAGTATAGATTTAATTCATAAAGTCCATTATATAAGAAAGCGAATTAACACAACCAGTAGTTCACTAATATACCGTAAATCAATAAAATTTACTATTGAATAAAAACAATAAAATTAAACGAAAACCTGTCGTAATAATCGATAGAATCTAAATATGAGTGTCAGTGAACTAGACAGATGAGACACACATGGTAATTTTATATCGGTAACGAAACCAGTTCCTGGGAAACGAGCGCGCCGGGCCAGTACCACACTGCAGACGAGCGGACGAGACAATGTTTGAGTACAACAGTTAATTTCAGACCCTGATGTAAATCAGTCTGTACCCTGAAAATCTGTAGGGATGATTTATCTTTTTTAATCAAGTTACCCGTGACTAATTAGCAAGCAGTAGTGGGTTTGAAGTGGCACGGATTGCCGCCGCTCGTCACTCAATTAATTGTTTGCTTAAGCCCGGTAATGTCACCAGCTACGGCGTCATTAAACCGAAACACAGCATTGTTTACTACTTGGCGGCTGAATACTTAGCTGCATAGTCCTTAGTTCTTGTCCACAAATTCTACCACCTAGAAATGTAGAGCGAGTTACCTAAATACAACCATCGCAATTTCCTTCCAAATCCGACCCGAAAAATTCCGATAGCCATATACTATTTTTTACCACCGGGAATTCCCGTTGTCGAATAAGCTCGAAAAAAGGTGGGTTTATTATAAACGCAATTTTTGCCAGCAAACAAAAAGAAGAAGAAACGCAATTTAAAAAGTTTTGAGTTCTATCCGTAATGAAGATGGCATTAACCTCCGACGCCAAAACAGTCTATGGCATTGCAGCTTCCAAATGAATGGAAGGATTTGAATGAGTTTATTTCATTTATTACAAACAAATATTATTGTGTGGGTGATTTTAATATTTTACAGTGAACAAGCTTTTAATAAGCTAGTATCCTTTACCATTCTCGATTTTAATCATTTTCCAACATATCAATACAATCAAGCACTAGCTTATATTATTTAAAAATTTTATGAGTAAATAATATAATCATTATTAAGTAATTAACCGGTATAAACTATAAACTATGCATCCTGTTGCATCTCAATTAGTGAGCACAATAATATATGTATATCATGGTTATTAATAGCCATAGCTCTTTGAAGAGTCGCTGCGTGTAACTGAGGGACCATTGGTAGTCTATGAGGGACCATTTATTGCCGACGTCACAGCAATAACTTTGACATACGTTCTTATTCTTGTTTGCTGTTTTATATCGATGGATAGAGTACTTCAATTCAGGGCTACACTAAGTAGACACACACATTATGTAGTTAATTATAAGTAGAAGAAAGTACCTTGCATTAGCCTGATCCAACACAGACACGAAATTGTCAGGGAACATGCCTCGGCGGCCACGCAGCTCCCCTCGCCACCAGCCCCCCGACAGCTTCTCCACGTCGCGGATCACGTCACCAGGCCTGATCGTCAACTCGTCCGTTTCCGAAGCGTCATACGCAAAGTTTACCATGCAAGAAACTGCAACAAAACATCAATATGTGACGCCTTGAATCTATAATGTGCGCGCATGATATGGTTTTCAAGTCCACACTAGGCATTGTCATGGAATTTCTCTGAATACAAAATGAGTTGATGAGTGTTCACTAGTTATATCTATCTACAACGTGTTACAAAATACCCCGTAAAAAATACAATTAATTATCAAAGCCAAAAATGTTGTCAACCCTAGTAAGGTTAGGTTTTTTGTTGTTCCGCGAATTAGGTAGAAATGTAGAAGAAGAAAGAAAGAAGAAGAAATAATATTTATTTGCTAGAAAAAACGACGTACACAATAAAACTATGGTAAAATGCATAATTAAATGTTCAGCCAGATTAATATTAAATATGTATGTACAGAGCGAAATTGTACGCCACAATTCCAGCAAATGAGGTTAGCCACTCAGCTTATAGCTGAACCGGAAGCTGTGCTACCGGTCCAGCACTGGTTTTCAGTGCCAACCTCCGTGACACCTAGATGCCGTTCTGACCTGACTGTACAGTAAATATTTTCCAAAAAAAAAAAAAAAAATACTATATATAAAACAAAACATTGAATAATTGATTATTACATGACTACATATCTAGACCCAATACATATACCGAACAAATAATATTATACAAAATTATAGGTTTGTACCTGATATACTTAGAGTACCTATATTTATTTATATATATCATATTTTAATTATTACTGAGGCATGAGTACTTTACCCAGGATGGAGTTTACCTGACGGTGCCTACTACATAAAGATATTACATAACTTAGACTTTCATTTTATCTAAATCTTATACATATTTATTTACAAAATGTAACAAGTGTTACAATGGTCCATCTAGATGACTTGTTGTGACAAAAAGGTGCTTCAAGCACAAAGGATTACAGTAAACGACATGAACTGACATGCTTCCTAATCATGGGCATAATCTGCGGGTATATAAGTATAAAAGGTATTACGTCATTTAAGAATAAATCTGATGTAATAAATTAAATAGTTAGAATAATAATAAATAGTTGGATAATTAATACTTAAAAAAAAGAAAATAATAATAAAACCACCACCTTGTTTAAAAACTAATGTGTTAATAACTTGTAAAATTAAGTAGTAGAAGCATCCTACCAGTATATAATGCTTAATTACTTCGTGCCTATAAAATATACTACGGACAAAATACCTAATACCTAATAAATATTTTACATATAAGTGGGATCATTTTTCTGGTTCTGTATTAAATGTTTTTTGAGCGAATTCTTAAATGTCTTTAGTGTTTTAAGGTCTCTAATAGGTGGAGGAATGTCATTCCAACAGTGGGTTGCAGCATGCTTGAAACAACCTGCGAAAGCAGCAGTTCTGTGCCTAAAGTTCACCAGTGGATTTGTGACAGACCTGATTGCATATTCTTGTGACCTGCTTTGTCTCCATTTTAATTTGCTATATAAGTATTCTGGTTTATGTGTAGCTATCACCCCAAACAAGAGACTAGATAGGTGCAGTTTCCTCCTGGCTGCCATTTTCAAAATATTGTTATCATTTAAGTACGGGGTAATGTGACTTCTTCTTGGAATGTTTAAACAAAATCGGGCACATGCATTTTGTATACGCTGTATTAATTTTTCTGTTCTCTTCAGTAAGCATGGTCCATAAACTATATCACAGTAATTAAGCCTTGATAAGACTAAACTCTCAACTAGCTGTTTTCTTATGTCAACATCAATATATTCCCGTATAGAGTATAGTATCTTAAGTCTATAGAAACAGTTTCTAGCAACCTTATTTACGTGAGTTTCAAAACGAAGTTCTGAATCAATCGTAAGGCCCAAGCTGCATGCCACTTTTACCATATCTATGTCTTTATCTTGTATTTTTACTGAAGGGTTTTTTTCCATTATGGTCTTTACTTGTTGACGGCTTCCAACTACAATAAATTTAG
The DNA here is from genome assembly GCA_911728495.1 of Furcula furcula. NCBI lineage: Eukaryota > Metazoa > Arthropoda > Insecta > Lepidoptera > Notodontidae > Furcula > Furcula furcula. The sequence continues at coordinate 9,352,137 of OU452251.1, forward strand.
ACTTCGATGGATTCAGAACCAACGAATTTTGTTGAGACCATGTTACAATTCTTTGGAGGTCATCGTTAATATTGTTAACAGCATTGCAAGTATCCTTTGGATTAAATGACGTATATAACTGAATGTCATCTGCATATATGTGATACTTACAATGCTGAATACAATTAGTAATATCAGCACTGTACAATATAAATAAAAGTGGCCCCAATATAGATCCTTGTGGCACACCTCGTGTAAGATTTATTGCCTTTGATGATTTTGTTGTTCCGTCATTAGCCCGCACTTCTACCACTTGTTGCCTATTTGTGAGATAGCTATTAAACCATTTAATAGCATCTGTGCTGAAACCATAAAATGCCAACTTAGATAGAAGAAGTGTTGTATTTATGGCATCAAATGCACGTGAGTAGTCTAGTAATACCAGTATTGACCCCAGTCCTTGGTCACGAGCCTCAACCATATTTCCCAGAACATCACACAATGCTGTAGCCGTACCACGCCCTTTTCTAAACCCCGACTGTAACTCAGGTAATATATTATTTGCTTCCAAATACTGCATTACCTGCATGTATACCACCCGCTCCAAAACTTTTGATAGGCAGGGTAATATACTTATAGGTCGCAGATCCTTGTACTCGGCTGGATTGGCATTTTTAGGAATCGGACTAATTAATTTTACAAATTAATTTACTAATGTAGGTACATTCTGCGTAGTTTACTTTTTAATATTACTGAAATAGGGTTTGCACATCAGTGAAAGTAATAATATTTTTTTATTGATTTTTAACGGGGTATTTTGTAACATGTTGTATAAACCATTACATATTGACTAATATTAATCATTGTACTTATGTATTGTACTGTCAAATTAAAAAAAAAATGTTCAATTGTGACAGGCCCTGAAAGACCCTGGCAACTACCCAATAGGTTGTGGGTTTGATTCCCACCTTGTGTCTGTGTGTTATTAAGTGTTAAAAAAAACTCTATGCAATTTGTTTGAAGTATACATGACCTTTCAAACAAAAATCAATACATGACCTTTCAAAAGTGCTAGCGTTAAGCCTATTTGAAATAAACTATTTTTGAGTTTTGAGTTTTTTTTGAGTATAGGTATTTGCATTGCTAGTACAAATAAGGAAAAATATGTATAATGTATCACTGTATTGTGACACTGAATAGTAACCTTAGCAATCAAACAGGTTTTCAACTTAACACCCCCTATATTATATGCATCTATTTACAAATAAGTATACTTGTATTAGTATCAGTGGTCTCGTTACCATAGTACAGACGCTGCCCAGTTTGGGATCAGATGACCATGTCTAGATTGTCCCAGGATGTTATTAATTTAAGTCATGTCATAGAGATGTATTTTCAATAGAAATAAGGGGCTTGTAGCGAGCATACTAGCTAGAGCATAAAATGAGATTGTCTTCATACCATTAAAACATTTGAAAGAAATAAATTGTTAGCTAAAGCAATGCTATATTTAATATTTTTATAGCATTATAAAGTTTAAAAAATAACACACACACACACACAGACAGACAGACACACACACACACTCGACCCATCCTCATACACATGCATAGGTGCAACGCTTATTTATGCCAACACATTACATATATTTTTTCTAAGTATTTTTACTTTAATCTCAAAATGCACATTTTTTTTAACTTTTTTTACAAACATATATTTATTTGTAACACCAATCATTCCTAACTTGTTCCAAACTTGAAATACCTATATCATTAATATCTAAATATATTACCAAATTATTATGAAGAAGAAGTCTTTCTATTGTTACTGTAATACAGGCCTGAGAGCCTAGTGTAGTGACTACTGCAAGTTCCTTTGTTAGTTAATAATTCATTGTTAGTATTAATAAACAGTGTGACATTAGGTACTTCAGTTTCTATGAACCTGCTGCTGTGGATCACCAAAGGCTTATCATGGGGTGATGGCGACATAGCTGTTACCAATTTAAAATAGAGCCATTTTGTTATTATCTATACATATAGATATTAAATATGTGAAGCAAAAAGCTGTAGTTGTCCTACCCCTTTGTATGAAAATTATGCAGACAGAGGAGTATGAAATTTGGCATAGTTAAAGTATATATGGAGTTAGTGGACATCCATTAATCACGTGAGGCCCGAAAGGGGGGGGGGGGTTCCGAAAAAATCCCGAAATATCACCAGGAGGGGGGGGGGGTATAATGAGACATCAGTTACCTGTATTTAAAGATAATTTTCCAGAAGTTTCAATATAGTTTGTACAAAAAAATACACATGATTTTGAGTAGGGGTGGGGGGGTTAGTTTAAAACATCACCACATATCACCAGGAAGGGGGGGAGGGGTAAAAAAGTTGCTAAAAACATCATGTGATTAATGGACAACCCCTTAGGGTGCTGAAAGTAAATCAATAAAAAAAGCATTACATACACTAACATGCATTTAACATACACACACACACAGACACACATAAATTATGGTTAAAATGTTGACCTCTGAGCAACAAGTAGCAGTGGCGTGCACAGAGTGTAGGCAAAGAAATTTTTCGGCTTATTTAACCTGTTATATGTATATTAGTATACCATTTTAAATATCTATAAGTTGGCAGATTCTATAGACATATTTATTTGCATTTAAAAACTGTAATAAGATTATTCAGAGGGTCCATACTCACAAAAAGTTTTTGGCTACCCTATGATTTCTCTAAATAATCTTAATTTTGAAAATATTTTGTGCTGACATGGTATTCACATGATGTTTTTAAATGTATATGGATATGTCTGTAATGTTAGTTCATTTAAGGATATTGATGGTGGCACACAATAAATAGGTTAGAGTACATATAACTCGCTGATATTTTTGCCTACTTTCTGTGCATGCCACTGATGACTAGTAAATATTAACATGGTGTTATGAACAATCTTTGACATACTATAGAATTGTAAAGTTCATAGTTTATCAATTTTAATTACATAAATTCCCTCTAAAATATTACATAAATTTTACACATATAATTTTTGAATGTACAATAATTTAGAAACTTGTATAATAAAATGTATATCATAATATTGTGGGCTAATTAAATAAATAGTTTTATACCAAAAAATAACAGATATTTAAATACTATAATGTACTAATTAATTTACAATAGTAAACATTGTGAGAGACATCATGGAGAGGACTCAACACAAATTTCTAACCCACATATTGAAATAAAACTACTTTTACGGAATATAAGACATTATTCTAACCTACATGTAGTAATTCTGAAGGTATGTCCCGTTTTGTTTATTGCTATTTAGCATGCACATGACATCACAATACCAATAAAGTGAGTCATGCATTGGTACAGGAATACTCACAGGGAGTCAGAAATGTAATAAACAGATGAAAAATACCCGATACGCACTTCAATTCGCCTTTAAACCAATTACAGCGATAAGAATTGTTAAACAAGATAAGCCTTTCTTTTGTATGACGCCCAAACTTTATATCAACATTAGCAAATTTCAGAAATGTACGTACAAATGCATATAAGTTTAAGTTTTAACACAATATACGTCAGCCGAATCCGTGTCGCAACCATTAAACATTATACAGTTATTCATACACAAACAAGACCTCGGTCCTTCCTTCCCAATTGACAAAGTAGGTACTCACCCTTCTGATTTGCATTTGTCTCCATTTCCAAACGTATTATTAACACATCACATTATCACAAAACCATTATAACGAAACTATAGTATATTTCTATTCTAAAGAACGAAAGACATCATTATTATTTTAGTAAAATTAGGACAAGCTAGCGTGTGGAATAGAAATTAATTTTAATGTTTTTGATTGACGACTGACGTGCCGCCCGCCGCCGTTTACGATAAAGTCTATTTTAATGATTGAGCCCAACCAACCAAAGAGGATTGATTCAGCCATAGAGTAAAGCACGGTGTTGCAATCATTTGAAACAATTCCCCCTAAATTCACGTCAGACAGACGTTTAATACATTCGTAGTTTTTATGGCACGCTCTATTCTAAAAGGGCCATGCTAGACGGAAAAATCGCAGAAAATAATAAAAGATGAAAATATTATATTCAGCTTTGTCATCTTTTATCCTTTGAAAGAAAATATTTTAATCAATGATTATACTTTTCTGCTATTTTTTTAGAGAATGTGTATACTCGCTTATGGAACTTTTGATAAGTGAGCAATGGAGCTTACTCCAGGTTCAGGCTAGAGCAAAGAGGATTTAACAGCTAGAGCAGGCACAATAAATCTAGCTGGGTGGAAGTGCATTCCGGTCAACGAAGTTCTTTGTAAATACTCAAGTACAATTGATTGGATAGGATTACAAATTAATATTAGTAGGTAATTGCTTTGCTCTCAAATAATAAAATTATGATACATAATTAATTTAATTAACATTAACAAAAACTAGACTGATCTACATTCATAATATTTTTTTAATCTAAGATATTTAACTGCCGCACTTACAAACGTCAATAAACTTTAATATCAATAGATACAGTATTTTTTTAATCTATTTATTTTGACACTCAGAGCCTCGATTTAATTTTATTAATTGAATACGAAATAATTTATATGTCTGCTCATTAAATATCAATTGACTTCGAGTATCAAAATAACCCGATTTCAAAAATTGCCAATTTCAATTAACTATAATTGACATTTGTAGGTGTAGTAGTAAATATTTTTGTTTATAATAAATATTATGACATTCAGTGTTTGAGTGGTCCAGCTGAATCAGGAGGAATTCCAAGTTCTTCGTCAGTGTATACACTGGGGTCAACATAGGGCCATTCACCCTGAAAACGAATAATATACATGAATGCAAACATATTTTTAAATATCCATTATACTTAATAATATCTTGGGACAACCCACACATGGTCCTCTGATCCCAAACTAGGCAGAGACTGTACTACAACCAGAACTGATACTAATATTTATATACTTTTTTTTGTAAATAAATACCACCAAGACACAAGCTGGGAATAAAACAAATGACATATTGGACGTAATGGGCTTGTTCTTTATGTATTAAACTAGTACCTATTGACTCGAAAGGCAATAGGTAAGCAATTAATCAGGCCTAGCAATATTGAGTGAACTTTATAGTAGTGGTCAATGTACAACTTATTCACCTCATCATCATCAACAGCAGTAAAAAGATGTCCACTGCTGAACAAAGGCCTCCCCTTGGACGAGAGGGGTTGCCACAATCCCCACGCTTGTCAGATGTCTCAGGGATTGCAGTATAGGTGGTAGGTAATCCAACAGAAAGAAACTGCTTTCCTTTCTTGTTTTCCCTTAGTCACCTCTTACAGAAACCCAATGGGAGATGGGAGGGTGCTATTCGTACCCAGTAAAATTTTTCACCTAATACAGAGATAAAATCAATTTTATGTCATGGAAAGTTAAGCTATTTTAAGCTTTCTTAAGTAAAAAAGTAAAAACCTTGACACTTTTATTAAAAGTAATAAATGTTGCCTAGATAAAAATCACTTCAAAGTACACTTAAAAATATTCATGAACAAAGGCCTCCCTCTTAGAAGGGAGGGGTCACCATAATCCCCATGCTTGGCAGGTGGCTTGGGGATCCCAGTATAGGTGGAAGATAAATCTAAAAGAAAGACGCTGCTGCCAGTCCAGCTGCTTCCTGTTCTCGCTCAGTTGCCTCTTACGACAGCCAACGAGAGAGATGGGGGGGTGCAATTATTAACTAAATCAACTTCAATAGACACCACACTAAAGTATACAATAATTAAAATATTATTAAACTTGGTGCTATCACACCATAATTATACATACAAATATGTGTTCCGGTTCTGTAGCACAATGGTAAAGAATCCACCACCAGCACAGGCCTCCAAGTACTTCAGCTAACATGACTGACCTCTTTGATGGCATGGGTGGTGGCACTCTGTATGACCAGACTCTGTAAAAAGAAATTATTATATTATTAAAAGAGTAATTATATAATTAAATACATCAATTCAACCTGCCACTGGTTGGCAGCTTAATTGCCACAGACCGGATAGGCATCAACTTTTGTGAGGAAAATAGACCCCAAACCCACCCCTTTTATTTGAGAGGTTAATTAAATAATAACAAGAAGGGACTACCAATAATAATTAGTAGCTCTGAGAGTAACCTCAGCAAAATCAGACCTCCTATCACCTCAGTGAAATCAAACTTTACGTTTATTTTAGTTTTTACTGTCTGGTCAAATGTTTTGCAGCACCCATGGTCATGTGAGGACTGAGATGTTGAACATCCTTATGTCACAATTATGCCGGTGTACCCTCAGGTCTTCTTAGTTATTATTGTTGGTTGGATCTATGCAGTAAGAGCTTACAGTATCTTGAGGCCATGCAGCGTTTTGCTTGGTATTGGATTTAAGTTATCACAGGATCCCAAGCCGGTGGTAACCAACCATCTTCTCTATGGAAATTAGGATGTTTTTTGATTGCAATAGCCTCACAAATCATCCTAGGTAGGAATTGGTGTTCTTTTGTAAGGATTTTGATATCACCTCAGTTCTCTTATGACCATGAACACTGTACAGTAGTTGTATGTAATGTCAGCGAAAGAAATTAAAGAATTTACCACAACTTAATACTTGAAATTTATTTTATCTCTATGGATAATATTTAATAAAAATATCATCATTATTTAATTTCCTAGTAATTTGAAATGCAGATTGAAAACACTGTAGGCTATGTTTGTACACTGCTTCTCAAGAGCAAACATAATAGAATCCAGACTAGATAGCACTTGTTAGCTCATTGCTTTCAGCGCTAGTTGCTCAAAATCCATGTGTGAATCATAATTTATATGATTATTACCAGGGTATGGAGATCTGCATGCATGCCAGAAAACCCGCCTCCAAAATTTTACATTAACACTAAATTGTACATTCAAGAAGGGGATAAGTGCCTTTTAAGACATAATACCTATGCTTGAAATATCTTATACATTAATTTAATAGAATATCATGATCTGTCTTATTATAACGCGATAATGTAATGAACAAGTAATGAATGACATAACAACCTGACTTACCCATGTCCGGCATTTCTTTTCGATTGCTTCACGTTATCGGCCGCATTTTTAAGACTTCGAATGAGAATAGCTCTTGAGACAAGAGTCCTCGTCAGCATTTTTTGTTTCTATGTGAAAAATTGAAGTTGTACCCCTAAACAAAACTAACCACGACGAAACTAGTTCTGTCTGTGAAAATAATAATTAGAATTAGATAGAAGACGAACGATTTTTGGCAGAGGCAGTCTATTTTCATGATTGAACATTACTGTCGCACTAACACACGTCAGTTAAACGTTAATGATCATTACTGCAGCTGTTTTTGAACTTCTTGACCATCTTGACAGAGGCTTCTTGAAACCTTCAAAAACCAAAAGTTACAAACAAGATAGCTTAGTTACTACCGCCGTATTAATTATACGGGGCCCCTTCCTGGGCCCTGGGTTACAGAGGCCTTGTTTACTCTTTATTTGTTTGGACCCCCCAACAATTTATATAGCAACGCCACTGTGGATTAGTTTATTAAGTAGGTACTGTTGATTAATGTTAGTCAATTTAGTCATTAGAAAAGTAAATATTGAGTACCTACTCAACGTTTGGGGAGCCGTGGGCGTGTTTTTAAAAAAGACAATAAATTGAATTTTGAATTTATCTAAACTTCTACATGCCTTGGTGGCTAACTACAGACTAACTTAACTATCTTAATTCTATCCCTCACGTAGGGTGTCGACCAACGCCTAGTGGCGTGATCCTCATGCGCCCTCAGCAAATTCTCCGCCGTCTGGAGCGTGGGCGCATCCGGTGTGCGAAAGCCACCCAGAGTTAGACAAAACAGAGACTTGCTTAGGGTGCTAAAAAGATCGGGCGATTAGACGTGGGTGGTGATATAACTCCTCCCTCCGTAAGTTCGAGATTATCCGAGGAATGAGGATGATCTCGAAAATTCCGTAGTTTATTACAAATCTTAATTTTACGCTTATAGGCTAACAAAATAAATGAAATTAATATGATTAAAATTAAACATCCTATACTAATATTCTTAAAATTTAAAACACTTTTATATCTATCACTAATAACTTCACTTCCACTTTTCTGTGTTAAATAGTTCAGGAACTGGATATCGGTGAGATCGATTCCGTTAAGGTTAATCGGCTCTTTCTGGACATCATTTGGCTTGCTCCATATCTTAGGCAGGTTAATTACTGGAAACTTCTTAAAGGTTATATCTTTTCCTCTAGATTGGTGTCTTTTCAGATTAAATTCATTAATCTTGATCTGGCAGTCATCATCAATGGATAAAAGGTAAGTCCCGCAGATAGTTTCCTGAGTTATATCATTTTCACAGAATTTTGTGAGAGGTGTTTCGGTTTTTGCATAAGCTATCCATCGATTGGGCTGGATAAGCTCGATTTTCACATCTTCGATGATAACAGGTACTGGATGACAGGTGGAAACATTTGTAGAAAACTTCATAAGTTCTGCGACACAACTATCTTCAGTGGCAGGTGAAACGTCGTTCTCGAAGCATAAGAAGCGGGCTTCGTCTATCTCTTGGCATGGCTGAGAGAGCGGTTTAGTTTTCAACCCTTTCACAAGGAGATAGGGGTATTTAGGTAGGATAAGGGTTGTTAGGCTTGTAAGGCTATTATAAATGGGCAATGGAATCAATTTAAAATAGTTAAATTCTTCATTTCTGACTAGTGGGATGTGCATAATAAACTTTATCTGATTTTGTTTGACATACGCTTTTAACTCTATACATTGTTCTATTTTTACAATATTTTCAATTCTTACCGGGTATACTAAGTTATCAGTTTCTTCAATTTCTTTTAACAATGATATCAATTCATCCGTATCTACAATTGATTGGTGTAGTAATTTAATTTTAGCGAACGCAACAGCCGTCTCAATTTCATTCAGTTGGGTATAAAGTGTTTGGAAATTGTTTATAAATATATTATAAATGTGAATAATTTGGTTACTGGTTTGCAAGAACTTGGATTCGTTTAGACTTCGTGTTATTTCTTGAATATTTTCTTCTATCAGAATGAAATTGCTTCTGGTAGCGTTGGCTATGTTTGTAAGCGTACCCACCATTTCAGCGATGATTGTCATTTTATTGGTTATCCTATCCTGTTTTGTATTTACTTCATTAATCAAGCTCTCGTATCTTATAGCATCGTCATGGTCAAGATTGCCTGTAATTGCTTTTACAAATGAACCTAAAGGGTTAAACAATCCCCGTTTGGGTCTTGCCGGTGATGGAACCAGTTGCTTATATTTTTCAATAGTAATATTCATAACATATTCGGTCTGTGATTCGACTCCATTAAAGTCTGAATCAAAGGCGTCTACGTTAAAACTGTTTTGAACCTGTTGTTTAAGATTTTGATAGGCATTTATATTTGATTTTAATTGATCATAAATTAATTCTAAATCTAAAATTTTAATTACAGTCCACTTATCATGGCTCACGATTGCTTGACCTTCCTTTACAGGCAGCAGTCCTGGGTTCTTGTCAAGTAGTTGCAGATGAAGGGCCTGGCTGAGGATCGCTTGGACCGCCAGTAGTATTAACCTGTGGAGGACGCCTAATGTCTTTAATGGGAACTTTTGTTTTCCTGTTATGTGTGGTAATGGGTACAACGTTCCTTTGTATATTCCCCGTTACCTGTGCTTTCTGATATCGTGGTTTATCTTTACCACGCCTTGTGTTTACTCCTTTAATAAATACCGTATCTCCTACATCTATATCAAATTCCGTTTCTCCACCGCGTTTCTCCTTTAGCGCTATCTTTTTATCTATCATCTTGTCTGTCAAATATTCATATAAGTATTTCGTTTTCCTTACATGTTCCCTAACCATTTGTTGTGTGAATTGTTTATTAAAATCTACATAAAATGCACTATTAGATTCGGTGTGACCGAAAACGACTTCGAATGGCGTAAGGCCCGTAGTCGAGTGTATGGTATGGTTATACGACATTACTGCATATGTCATAACAGATGCAGAGTCCGTAATTTTACGCTCATATTTGGCTATACGGTAAATTTCTATAATCGTCGAATGAAACCTCTCGACGATTCCCATAGAGTTGGGGTTGTGTGGAGTGCCAATGTGAAGGTCTATTTTGTAGAACGATAACATTTCTTTCATAAGCGCGTTGTTAAATTCCATGCCGGGATCTGCACTGATTCTACCTGGGGTTCCGTACATGGAGAAGTACTTTATAAGTGCCCTAACTGCTTCTGGAGTAGACTTAGCATTAATTTCGATGGCTTGACCTAATTTGCTGAAGGCATCTACTATTGTTAAGTAATGCTTTCCTTCTATTGAGAAAGTATCTATAAATAATTCTTGAAATGGTTTGGTTTGGGTCTGTGATAACTGTAATTCCGGTTTTAACGGTTTACGATCGTACTTCATTCTCTTACATAGTTCGCACGCGTTTATAACACATGCAACCGTTTGTTCCATGTTATTCCAATAAAAATTACGCCGTAAATGTACTAGTGTTTCTTTAATTCCCCTATGACTATTTTTGCCTTCGTGATATTTAATCACAACGGCTCGCTGTTCATCCTCATCTTCTACGTAAACTACCCGTTTCGTACACTCATAAAACTTTACTGTTCCTTTCCGGAAAAGTGATATAGTTGCCGCTGAGAATAGTTTTCGATGAGATTCGTCTTCAAAGTAAAAGAAGTATTTGATATTAGGTCTTATGTATTCTTTTAAGAACTTATTTACAAGATCTGGGTTGCCTAATGGTAAATGGACTTCTAGAACATTTTGTTTTGCTCTAGATAGGTTTTTAACAGTCAATTCATCCCTATTCCAAATATACACAAGGATTTGGTTCGGCTTAGTATCTATGGCCTCTTGTAATATAGGTATGCCGTCGGTATCTATATCACAGGCTGAGTGTATTGTCCCTATACTATCCTTACTTCCTCGTTCAGATGCCGTAGCGGTACTACTGTCCAATGACGGTACTGGATATGGGGATTTCGGATCATCGCGCGTTAGTGATAGAATGCTCATAGTTTTCTCCGAGTTCGAGTCTGACGATATTGATATTGGGGATGGTGTTCTTACATGCGATGTTGAGGCGTGATATTCATTGGTTTGTTTCTTTGATAATCGCGTAATTTCTTTATTTAAGTTGTCAACGTGACGTTGAAGTTTTTGTTCCTTTTTATCTAAATTTACTTTCATAGAGATATCATCATCGTCACCTAAAGCATTAATCCTAATTCTTGATAGTGCGTCTGCGTTACAATTTTGTTTACCATTTTTATATACAATATTATAGTCAAATTCTTCCAAACGTAATTTCCAACGTAATTTTTTTTCTTACTGTTTGGTTCTTTTATCGAATTTAACCAAGCTAATGGCCTATGGTCCGTATATATGGTGAATTTATTCCCATATAAGTACGGTCTAAAATGCTTTGTAGCCCATACGATTGCTAAAAGCTCTTTTTCTATTGTACTGTATCTTGTTTCTGCGTCATTTAAGGTGCGACTCGCATACGCTATCGGCTTGTCACTACCTATAGGGCCCTGTGAAAGTACAGCGCCTATTGCAAAGTTTGATGCGTCCGTTGTAAGAACAAACGGTTTTGAGAAGTCTGGAAATTGTAAAAGTGGGGCATTAGTAAGCAATTCTTTACATTTCTCGAAAGCGTTAATATATTCCTGTTTGGTTGCATCTATGTGATTCTTCTTTTTTAAGCAAGACGTTAAGGGTTGGGTTAGTTTGGCAAAATCTTTTATGAATTTGCGATAATAACCTACTAGGCCAAGGAAACTCTTGATTTCCGTGGTTGTTCGTGGTAATGGGAAATCTAACACTGCTCGGATTTTGTCGTCATTGGGCTTTAACCCGTCTTTTGTAATGGTGTGACCTAAGTATAACACCTCTTTTCTTAGAAATTCGCATTTATCAAGTGTAACTTTCATATTTGTTTCCCTAAGTCTTTGGAAAATTTTGCGCAGTTTTTCAACGTGTTCCTGCAGGCTTGATGAATATACTATTATGTCATCGAGGTAAACCAGACAATGTATACCTTGAAGACCGCGCAACACGTTGTCCATTGCTCTTTGGAACGTTGCCGGTGCCGTTTTCAGGCCAAACGGCATTCGCTTAAATTCATAATGACCTGATTGGGTAGTGAACGCAGTTTTCGCTCTATCTGCTTCATTAACCTCTATTTGATGGAAGCCGCTTGCTAAATCGATCGTGCTGAAGTACTGCGATTTACCTAATTTATCGAAAAGATCGTTAATGTTAGGCAAAGGATATTTGTCGTCGACGGTAATTTCATTTAGGTGTCGGTAATCGATTACCATTCTAAACTTCTTTTCGCCCGACGCGTCTAGTTTTTTGGGGACCAGGTGTACCGGTGCACTCCAAGGAGAGTGGGAATTTTGAATGACATTATCTTCTAAAAGTTTATCTACTTGCTTTTGGATTTCCTCGTTTTGGCAAGGCGCGTGTCGATAAGGCCTGATATATATCGGGTCTTCATTAGTGGTTCTAATATTATGTTTAACTTGATTCTAGAAAGATAGTGGAATTTTATCGCAGTAAAATATATCGCGGTACTCGTTACATAACTTGGATACACACTGGCGTTCTTCTTCGCTCATGTGATCTAAACGTAACTTATTTAAATTTTCTTTTAATAATTTGTCAACTTCATAATCACCTTTTATTAAATTTAACTGACATTCCTCGTTTACAAATACCGTAACTTCTAATGGTTCTTTAAACGTGATCGTCGCGTCTTCGTTTGATAAGTTTTGTATAATTGTATCCGCATAAAAGTTATCGCATTTTACTAAAGCTGCAGGCATGCGTATGCCTTCTTTAAATTGTACAAAATCTACAATGGCGTCTCCGTATTGTAAATTAGTTGGAATCTTAACTCGTGTCTCAGATCGTGATGGCACGTTAATCTCGTAAAGTGGGTTATAAATTATAGGAATTTCCGCGTTATGAGTCTGTAGAACTTGGTTTTTCATATCAATATTCGCGGCCAATTTTTTTAAAAGGTCCGAGCCTATTAAGCCGTCATACCTTCCGTCTACATCATAAATATAGAACTTATGGGAAAGTTTGCTTTTAAACGTTTTTAATAATGGGATGTGTATTACTTCATTGTGCATGCTCTGTGCATGCGTACTAACAACAGTAAAAGGTTCATAAGCCTTATAATCGCTAAAGAATTCATTAGCTTTGGTAGGGCTAATAAAAGAGCGACTACTACCGGTATCAATAAGAAATTTCGAATTGATCTCCGGGACCACTATATGCGGTAATTTTAAAACACTATCACAACAATTTAAATTTATTATTTCTCTGATTTCTTCGAGGCCTTTTCTTGAAAATTTTCGTCGTCTGGATTTGTATATTCAATCGCGTTAAAGTTATCGACATAACTATTATCGGGAATTTGTTCTACATAATCGTCACACGCTTCATACATGTTGTAGTAATAATTTTCGTCATTATCAGACGTATAATTTTGGCAAGGAGTTGGCTCCTCGGAATAAAATAATTCGTTAACCATGTTTTGTCTTACAGGGGCCGTACGCATGGATACATCCGTATCTATAGCTCTAGGCGTTTGTTGCTGATTGGGGATTCCGAATTTATACTGATTAGCGTTCGAATGCGATTGGTTCTGATTACCGAATCTAAAACCTTGTTGCGGTATACCGAATTTATATCCGCCGTGTTGAAACGGTGCACGCGGTTGTTGATACGCCGCTTGACCGAAACTACGTTGGCCCTGGATATGTGGGGAATAATTTTGGTTTCCAAATCGAAAGCCTTGAGGAGGCGGTTGATTAAAGTTTGGCCTTATTGTGTGACCTTGTGGTGTCCCGAATTTAAAATTATTTTGAGGGATACCGAATTTAAAGTTATTATTTTGTGGAGTTAAATTAAATGCAGGTTTAAAGCCTTGGGCCATAGGTAACGGTCTCAGTGCATTAGCTGAATTTTGTTGTTGAGAAACGCTTTGTTTATTTAATTTATTTTTACTATTATATTGAAACTGGAAATTAATTTCCTCAGTCACGATGCTTAAGGCATCTTCAAGGTTTGAACAACCCTTTAGTCTAACTATTCGGATTAAATCCTCAGGCAAATTATAAAGGAACACATTTAAAGATGTGTTATTATAGATTATCATTTTCGCGGCTTTGATGCCTTCATCAGGCAGCCTAATTACTTTTGCAATCAACGAGCTTCTAATATTCTGTATTCTATGACAAAATTGAATGTATGATTCGCCCGGTTTAATTTTCATTGTTTCTAGCTCGATAGCAATACATTCTTCCGAACGCGGATCGCCAAAATGTTGGGTAAGTAAGTCCCTTAATGTTTCCCAGGACGTTACGTGCGGGTTATCACTAAGTAATGATGCAGCTTTTCCCGTTAGTTTGCTGCTTATTGCATGAAAGAGGTATAATTCCTGTGCTAAATTGCCGGGAATTCTACCACCGCTTAACACATATTCACACTTAGAGACAAATAAATTTAATAATTTCTCATCCCCATCATATTTAGGGATGATGCATAAAATTTCCTGTTGCACTGGCCGAATGCCTTCCATTTTTATCCTATATAATTACACAAAACACAGTAAAAAAAACACTATTAAATTAAATACGCTATAAAATTCTAAAACCTAAAACACAAAATATAAAACACGCAATAAAATTTCAATAAAAATTAATTAAAAGTTGCTTATAATTACTAAGATCTGTTAAGTTGCCTATTTTTGTGCAAACAAAATCAGATAAATACACAATTCTGACGATTTAAGTTCAGGAAATGTGTGAAAGAGGCAGGGAATATGAGAAACAGGAGGTGAAAAGGTTTACTCACCAACTGCTCGATCTCATGCCGTCTTCTTGAGTCTGGTTGGCCGCCGCACAGCTTCCCACGGGAGACAATTTGTTTGGTTCGTGTTTCCGCGTTTCGCACGAATTACTAAAGCGATACCGATTTTGGGGTATTCTTCGACAGTAGAATTTCGGGAAATTCGCGAAAAATCCACAAGGCTGCGCCACTCAACGTTTGGGGAGCCGTGGGCGTGTTTTTAAAAAAGACAATAAATTGAATTTTGAATTTATTTATACTTCTACATGCCTTGGTGGCTAACTACAGACTAACTTAACTATCTTAATTCTATCCCTCACGTAGGGTGTCGACCAACGCCTAGTGGCGTGATCCTCATGCGCCCTCAGCAAATTCTCCGCCGTCTGGAGCGTGGGCGCATCCGGTGTGCGAAAGCCACCCAGAGTTAGACAAAACAGAGACTTGCTTAGGGTGCTAAAAAGATCGGGCGATTAGACGTGGGTGGTGATATAACCGATATAACTACCTACCTTAGGCTTGTTGAAAAAATATCGATATATCGATATTTTTGCTTTCGATATATCGATATTTTCATCCGAATTACATTTTTTCGATATATCGATACATCGATATAAAATATTAAGTATCGAAAACGTATCAAAAACGATATTTTCATTTCATTATCTGTTTTTTTTTACTTTTCCTAATTTTATTTTTAGCGATAAAAAAGAAGCCCCTGCACCTTCATCACACTAGATCAGTGTAATTTATTTACAACGAAGCTAGCCATCCTTGTACAAACTACACAAAAAAAGAAAGCAAACAAAAGGTTTTCTCTAGTCAAGCAGTAAGCTTCTTCTAAGTTTATGCCATATAATAATGTAGTCTGTGGTTTATGCCTCTTGTCTTGCCTCTAGCTCAGAGTAATTAGAATAGAGCTAGTATCACGTCGATTCGCCGAACAAATTTTTCGTGGCAGTTTTGCGGGGTGCGGGAGGCGAAGTAAACACACACAGATACAATTTCACGTATACCCACACTATAATAAACTCGCAACACATTCAAAAAGTTACGCACACAAATAAAGAATGACCTGACCATATGAACAAAATTTGGCAGAGGGGTTAGCGCATCATGCTATCTCCAGTGGTATCTCCTCTAAGGCCTCTAGCCATCTTTAAGCTTCATGCCTCCAGCCTCTAGCCCTTACCATAGACAGACCTTTTGCGTTATCTTTGATTACGTAAAAAAATATTTCGTAACGTATTTCGTTCGATCGTTGGTTGGTATTGTTAATTTAGTCTCTTTGGTTTTTTATTTTATTTTATTTCTTAAAAGATTTACAAAAACATATAATAACAATAATTCGCCAAACTGCACCGCGCAGTTTGTTGGCGAAATAGGCGCTCAGTTTTACTTGTGGTTTTACCTTTTTAGAGTTTTTATTACATACGCTTACCAAATAAATACAAACAGCATGTTCACAAAACAAGCGTGTCAATGCACAACATTCTTTAATCAAGCAGCTTTTAAGCTTCTTTTTTATAGTGCTTATAGTTAAATTCTTTAATTTTTTGTCTCTTAATAAGTCTATTTTATTATATACTAGCTGACCCGCGCAGCTCCGCCCGCGCTTTTATTACTATTTACTCCCTTTTTCTCCCTCCTCTCTTGATTTATTTCTCTCTCCATCTCTCTCTTATAAGAAAAATCTAATTCTATGCTCTCTCTCCTCTCTCTTTCCCCCGCCCGATTTGATCCCCGTCACACTCCCCCCCTTCCTCTCCCCGTTGTCCTCTGTTGAACCCCCTCCCCCTTTCTCTTCTCCCACCTTGCTCTCCCTCACTCCCCCTTGCTACATCTTAATCTCCCTATCCCTCACCCCATCCCAGAGAGACGCAGAGGGGATTCGAAGAGGGGGTATCCCCTCTGCCTCTCTCTCCTCTCTTGCACCCTCCTCTCGTTCTTTATATCCTCGTCAAGCATGGTATCTGGGATTCTATCCTACTTAAATCCCTGCAGCTGTCGCATCGCCACATAAGAGGGAGGACCTGGGCCAGTGGAATCTGCACCACATACCCATCAGTGCGCATTATAGCCCCCTTAAACCTGGCACAATGATCACGGGGACGGGCAGAGGCGTATTTAAGAATTTGGCGCCCCGGGCCATTAGGATTTGCCGCCCCATACACTAGTATTTTTTTATCCAATATAAGCTAGTGCTTGACCACAGTCCCATCTGATGGAAAGCGGTGACGCAGTCGAGGATGGTAAAGCACACTAGCTTATGAATAGCCTATTCACTCTAGTCTTGAAGACATCTACATTATAATCGGGCGGGAAAACCGACGCAAGCAAACTATTCCAGTCCTCAGCTATCCCTATTATAAACGAAGAAGCAAATTGCTTAGTCCGGACTGAAAGCACGTTTAGCACATATGGGTGCGTGTGCGCGGTGCGTCTCGTCATCCGATGATAGAAGGGTGATGGTGGGATCAATTCATTTAATTCCTGCGCACACTCTCCAAAATGCAGCCTGTAGAATACCGAGAGGCTGGCTACTCTGCGCCTGTGCTCTAGGCTTTGTAGATTGGCCTCCACGAACCTAGTGTCACCAATTAGCCTTTTAGCACGCTTCTCCACCGAATCCAAAGCTGCTATATGGCATTTTGCAGCACCAGCCCATATATGACTACAGTACTCCACACACCAGTGGCGGTCCGAGGGGGGGTCGTAGGGGTCATGACCCCCCAAAATCACAAACTCTTTCACGTCAAATTGACAAACTTTATTTCTTACTTTAAAACGTTTAACCAATTTTATCCAAAATAGGTTACGCACTTGAAACACTCAGACGCAAGGTGGGAATCGAACCCACGACCTATTGGCTAGCGGCCAGGGCACTAGACCAACGGGCCCGTCAACTATGACCACCCCACCCCCCAAAATCGTTGGCTGTGACCGCGCCTGCCACACACGACCTGACTTGCGCTTTATATAACATCAGAAGCAGTCCCAGTGTGAAGTACCGCCGGATCTTTGCAAGGACGCCAAGCTTCCTTGCGGCTACTTTGCCCTTGGACTCAATGAACTGCCCAAAGATTAGGTTTGAGGAAATATCAACCCCAACAACTGAAGGCGGTTGGTGTATTCTAAGGATACATTCTGGAAAGTAGGAGCCAAGGTGAACGGACTCCTTTTAGCGGTGAACAGACACGATTGTGTTTTGGCTGCGCCGCCCTACCGTCTCTCGTTGGATATGTACAAAAACTACACGCACAACAACGTTGAAAGTGAAACATCCCGAATTCCCGACTAGTTCAAACAAATCAGTTTTAGTTTAAGTTAATCATGTAGTTTTTTTAATCCTTCAATCATATAAAACCAAAAAGAAAGACGCACATAGCTAAGCGAGGTGCGGCTCGCGCCGCCCCTCGAAGCCTGCCGCCCCGGGCCATGGCCCCCTTGGCCCTAGGGTAAATACGCCCCTGGGGACGGGGCTCACAACCCCGTCACCGTCCTCCTCGGAGTCGCCGCCGAACTATTCTCAGACCTACCCGATATGCACACAAAATTTCATACAAATCGGTTCACCCATCTATGTAATGACCTTGCCTGATGTTGCTTATCCTTAACTTAGCGGTATGAACACCGTTCACAGCTATTTTTTTAATTTTTGTAAATATTAGTGAAGTTTATGTTATATTGAAGAAGGGACAAATTTATGCTAACAAAAAATTATTAATAGTTAATTATTTCTCATAGAAAGTAAAAGATGAAAAATGTTTATTGTGGGTTATCCCTAAGAGATAAACATATGCCATTCCGGACTTTTTTGTAGACCTTGTTAAGGTGTACAATAATGTACTACATTATTTTGATCTATCTCGTAGGGTTCAGCCAGCGTTTGCAATGTAAGCTCAAAAAATGTGTTTATTTACGACATCACATTAGAAACCTCTAAAATTATCAGTGTTTCTCTACTATATTATACATGTATTATACATATAAACCTTCCTCTTGAATCACTCTATCTATTAAGAAAAACCGCATCAAAATCCGTTGCGTAGTTTTAAAGATCTAAGCATACATAGGGACAGACAGACAGCGGGAGCGACTTTGTTTTATAATATGTATAGATTTCAGGAATCATATATTTTCTAGTTCTCTTACCATAGTAGTTTTTGACTGAAGGTGCCACAAATTTTCCTTGTTTAACTTGCCTAGTATAATATTTATGTGTGATTTTCTTTTTATATTGCATGCGTATCTCTTTGGATACATTGCTTGTTAATATTTGTTTAAGTTCAATTAAATAGTTTAATTACTGAATAATTAAGTTTATGTTGAAATTCAGTTGCTTCGTGAACTTTTTTTCCGATCTGATGGTAACTCAGAGTAATTAGAATGGAGCTAGTATCGCGTCGATTCGCCGAACAAATTTTTCGTGGCACTTTTGCGGGGTGCGGGAGGTTTCACGCATACCCACACTATAATAAACTCGCAACACATTCAAAAAGATACGCACACAAATAAAGAATGACCTGAACATATGAACAAAATTTGGCAGAGGGGTTAGCGCATCATGCTATCTCCAGTTGTATCTCCTCTAAGGATGGTAAGCGACACGTCTTTCTATAGACAGCTGTAAGGCATTGCCAACCAAGCGTTTTTATTTTGTTCCGTTATTATAATACAATTTTGTTCCAGATATATCGATATTTTTTTGTTTCGATATATCAAAGTCGATAACGATATATTTTAAAAATATCAATTATCGATATTTTTTGGCATTTCCAACATCCCTAACTTACCTATTGAAGTAGAAAATTTGAGATGGGCACGGCACGTACCTACGTTTGAAACATTAAAATCATCCTTGGTTTGATACAACTTGTCTGTGACGAGCTGTGGACCATCTGTGGACGGTTGAAACCAAAGATATTCGTAGTGAAAAATTTTAAATCTATGGTTGAAACCTATACCTTACCTAGCTTAGTGTCTACGTTACCTAGCTATACATTTTCCTACTTATAGTCTGACAAGGACAGATGCATGCATAACTTACAGAAAGAAACCAATAGAGAGCCTGGCACTTTCTTTCTCATTCGCGCAAGAAAAGGATGCATTTATATACAGGGTGGAATTTTGTAATGCCACCTGAAGGGAAAGTACTCTTAATACTGTAGATAGAAAATTTTACTCAAAGAAAACATTCCTTCTATACATATTATAAAACAAAGTCGCTCCCGCTGTCTGTCTGTCCCTATGTATGCTTAGATCTTTAAAACTACGCTACAGATTTTGATGCGGCTATTAGCTACATGAGTGTCATCTTGTCAACTGACATTCAATCTTCGGTCGGATTATTTCTTACAATATTGAAATACTTTACAAAATCAAATTATTTTTTCAAAGTTACATGTGCTATATTATCCCTGACTGTTTATTTACTTTTGCCTGGTAATTTGTGCACATATTAAATACACAAGACGGCATTTTCGATTTTTTTATGATAGACGTCACGAGGGTCGACCCCATCTTACTGAGTAGTCTGGGGTCGACCCGGGACGGCCAGGTAGGCGAAACTTCCCTAAAGCGTAGAACAGACCACCGACGCTCATTTCTATGGCAGCCACTATGGCCGCCAAGATGGCTACTCCATCCATCTTGCTCGCACCAAGGCTCGCACGATCAGCTCGCACGCTCGCGCGCAATAGGGTCTCTTACACACTTAGCTTACACACGTTGATTTTATCCACTTTGCCGCAAGGCAGGCAAAGGTATTACAACCACACAGCCTTATTAATTTTTAACCAACATTCGTTCTCATTTGGATACTTACTTTTAGCCGGTAATTATCAATATAATTTTATTTGGCGATGTTGCGAAGCCAAAAATGAACTGACCAGCGGAACTTCAGATACCACACTACCAAGGGAGTGGCCTATCTAAACGCAATTATCTTGCGAACGAACGACGCGACTATCGCGCCAATGAATCTCAAACATTTAATAATAATAATATCTTGGGACAATTCATACACTGTCATTAGATACCAAACTAGGCAGAGCCTGTACTATGAAAACCAGACAACTGATACTAGTAGATAAATAGTTTTTTTTTGTAAATACATACTTAAATAGCTAAAATAACCTAACGTTAGGACACTCGTTCGACGTCCATATGTTTGAGATTACGTTACGAACTTGTCGGTCAATAAATTTGCAATCGATCAATATTGTTATTGTTGACGGGCCCGTTGGTCTAGAGGTTAGTGACCCTGTCCGCTAACCGATGGGTCGTGGGTTCGATTCCCACCAAGTGTCTGGGTGTTATTTATCTATTTAAGTATGTATTTACAAAAAAAAGTATATAAGTATTAGTATCAGTTGTCTGGTTTCCATAGTACAGGCTCTGCCTAGTTTGGGATCAGATGACCGTGTGTGGATTGTCCCAAGATATTATTATTATTATTGTTGTTAATTTATAGTTGCGCAAATAATACATTTTAATATGCTTGATAAAAATGTATTTCTACGAAACAATTTGATTTAGTTAAAAATGTTTCCTAAACGTCATAGATAACTGTAAAAACGACACCCCCAAGATCCCTTTTTACGATTTGTTTACATTTTATTTTTGGGATTCCGGATAGCGTTTAGTTTATAGCTCCGTCACTTTATATCCAGATAACAGATAACTAATATCTGTTTTTCGAATGTGACTAACAAGTATAAATAGCTCAGTGGTAAAAAGCTCGGATTACAGAACTGTAGTCGTGGTTTCGAATCTTGGTAATTGGACTGATTTCATGTTTATTATTTATACTTTATATTACTCTTACTTATTTTCTTTTATTATATTTCATAAATTCAGTAAAAAAACCTCTAAAAGAAAAAAAGAAAAAGAATGTGCGTGCGTGGAGTCCCTCCGCGCGGAAGAAGTGAAACTTCATTCTCGCTCTGTCTCTTTCTATTCCACCTCCCCGCGCAACGAAGTCAACAAAGTCGACAAAGTCAACAAAGTCAACAAAGTCACCAAAGTCAACAAAGTCAACAAAGTCAACAAAGTCAACAAAGTCAACGGAGTCAACGGAGTCAACGGAGTCAACGGAGTCGGCGGAGTCGGCGGAGTCGGCGGAGTCAGCTGAGTCGGCGGAGTCGGCGGAGTAGGCGGAGTCGGCTGAGTCGGCGGAGTCGGCGGAGTCGGCGGAGTCAACGGAGTCAACGAAGTCACTCACCCACTCACTCACTCACTCACTCACTCACTCACTCACTCACTCACCCACCCACTCACTCACTCACTCACTCACCCACTCACCCACTCACCCACTCAGCCACTCACTCACCCACTATCCACTCACCCACTCACCATATTACCACCAGTTATAGAAAAGTAAATGACTTCGTGTCTTCTTGATTGCTGAATTTGTGTTTGATGTAAATATTTAACCATTTTACTTGTTTATTGCCTTCCATCCCCGTAAGCACCGTGTCTTGTTCCCGGGGGACTACAATGCACCCCCAGTGGCAGGCTCCGATGGAAACGCACTGAAGGACTCCTGGTGCAAATTCCACAGGAGAGCCCAGGTTTCCCCTCATGTATCGATGTGACAACCACGGGGATTAAGTGGGAAAGAATCCCATTTACCCCGGTTGACCTACACAGGTCCTGGGACCCATTGAACAATTCGCTGCTAGAAAAAAAAAGGATGCCAGTTACAGGCTTAAATTACCCCAAAATTTCTCCGTTGATCTAAAAATTCGAGACTATAAGCCAAATAGCTCTCAAGAAGAGTCAAACAAATATGGGCTAGTAATTGATTAATAACATTAACACATTGTTATGATTGAAACAAGCTGTTTGGTACGAGGAGATAATTACTCTGAGGTTTGGTATGAAACTGGATTACCTTTTTTCTTTCCCATGTAGTGCTATTACGGCTTAATAAGATAGTAAGTTTGTTAATTATTTGAAATAGGAAATAGAATTCAATAACACAAATTAGAGTAACAAAAATATAGGTAATACAGTACAATGACCACCGTCTGTGCGAGCGTGACGCAATGTATTTACGCGAGAGTGACAGAGATAGGTATAAACAGATTATTGTACTGAATTCTTCCTGCTTGGCGACCGCACTTTAGTATATCGATGGAGTCACTGTCCCCAGTCTTCTTTAAATAGGCGATTGCAGATAACTATTCGATATAGGTTTCATTTAATTTAAAAGCTAGTTATCGACCGTTTTAATTATATAAATATGAGGGATGTGGATATTATAGATACTTTACTGCACATGGTTTAAATTGTTTCAATTGTCCCTGGTCTACCATACACACCTGACCAACGAACGATCCTTGGCATTCGCCAAAACGTCCAAATAAGACCAATGAACCTATTCGATGGGCTCCTTTGGTGAATCTATTCACCGACAATGATTGTTGGATTTCTGTTTTTTTTTTTTGTGTAGGAGTAGTACTGTTGGCCGCAGATGGCCATTACAGCTTCACCGGACAAGAGGGCGAGCGCTTTAAGCGCTCCAGCCAGAAAGGTAGCGACTAGCACAAGGGCACCTCAGGGAGGCACGGCCTCGGCTTGGGCTGCCGCTTAGAGAGTATGAGTTTACCACCGGTTCACAACGCGCCCCCGCTGAGAAGAACCGGCAAGAAACTCAGCGAGGGGATGCATGTCGAGGTCGCATGCGTACGACCCTTCGGTCTCGCTGGCGAGACCGGTGTCTTTACGACTCGTGACGTCGTTGTCGGTGTTGGTGTAGTGTCATGGTCCAGGAGGACGGACATCGGGTCGGGTGGGTCGAGCAGTACATGCCGCGGACGGCGGCGATGTACGGTAGTTCGACGACCTGAGGGACCAGGACCAGGGGGTTGGGTAGCGGGTTTGGGTGGACGCACGCTTTTTCAAAGTAATGTTCGGACATTTCTTTGAAAATTTTGCGGATAGGGACTAGCCCGAAGTCAGAAAGAAGGTCGACATTCCGCATGTACCACGGGGCACCGACGGCATGTCGAAGTAATCGGTTTTGAATAACCTGGAGGCTATTGATGTGAACGGGAGCCGCGTGTGCGAATACGGCACTGGCGTAAGCTAGGATGGGACGGATGCAGGTTTTGTAAAGTGTCAACTTATTCCTAAGCGACTCCACCTGCAGATCATGGGGTCTTGCCGACCGAGGACGAAGGCCGCTCGGTTGCGTACTGACCGTATATGCGGTCCAAATGACATGTGGGAGTCTAGGGTGACGCCTAGATATTTGACCTTTCTGGTCCAGGGGATGGGACGCCCATAGAGGGTGAGGGTGGGAACCTAAACGACGACTGGGATGGCCCGCAGTGTGGGATCTGATGGTACCCCGGGAGAAGAACACCGCGGCGCTCTTTTCCGGGTTCGCATCGATTAGCCACTTACGGAACCATTCGCCTAGGGCGTTGACGGCGACTTGAAGAGTGCGCGTCAGGAAAGCCTTATTTCTGTGTGAGAAATATAGTGCGGTGTCGTCCGCGTATAGGGCTAGTTGCACCCTGTCCGAGCGAGGGATGTCGTTCGTGAACAGGCGGAACAGGAGTGGAGAGAGCACAGAGCCTTGAGAGACTCCGGCCTGAATAGGGTGGGGAGTGGATCGCGTACCTTCGACACGATATCGAAAAGTACGATTCCTGAGAAAATCTCGTATGATGAGAACGAGACGGTCTGGCACGCCCATGAGATAGAGCTTGTGAAGCAAGCCATTGTGCCAGACCTTATCGAATGCCTTGGCGACATCGAAGAATAAGGCTCCGGTGTATATAGGTCTGGGCTGGTTGAGCCCGGAGAGGACATGCTCCGTGATGCGGTGCACTTGATGGACGCAAGAGTGTCCAGCTCGAAAGCCGAACTGCTCGTGTATGAGTATGCCCTTCGAGATGACAAATTCTTGGAGTCTTGCGAGAAGCAAGCGCTCGTAGAGTTTGCCCAGGGCGCTAAGGAGACTTATGGGGCGGTAGCTCGTGGGATCGTCACGTGGCTTACCGGGTTTGTGAATGCCGATGACGTCTGCTTCTTTCCACTCCGAAGGGAAGATAGCGTGCGTCATGGCAGCATTGAAGATGGCTACCAAGAGATAGATCAAGTGGTAGGGAAGGATTTTTAGTACGCGGTTCGAGATGCCGTCAGGGCCGGGGGCTTTCTTAGGCTTAAGGCCTTTGATGAGGTCTTCTACCTCGGAATGGGTGACCGGGGTGAGCCTGTCAGATGGCGGGGCAGAAACCCTGCCCTCTACTTCCCTATCTACGTGATCGCGATGGGGTGGGTCGGAAATTGAGACACTAGGAGAACATTGTCTCTCTAGAGAGTCTGCTAGGACCTCGGCTTTCTCCTCGCCGTCAAAAGCTGGTGGGGCGCCTGATGGGCTGGTCAGGGGAGGCATGGTGGCTACCGTGTCGGACTTGAGAGCCCTCGCTAGCCGCCAGTATGCTTGGTGAGAGGGAGTGATACCCTCGAGAAAACCGCCCCACCGGTCCCCCCGGAGTTCCGCGATGCGGAGCTTTACATCCCTCTGTAAAGCGCGCATACGGATCCGGTTGGCTTCGGTGGGGTAGGAGTCGTGAGCGCGGATAGCCGCGTTTTTGGCTCGGACCAATTCTTTGACGTCGGCCGGCAGTTTGAAGCGTTGGACATAAGGGTCCACCGCTTCAACCTGCCGGGAAGATTGGCTGATGGCCGATTGGAGGTTGTCAGTGAAAGCACTGACGGCTTGTTCAGTGTCCTGAGGGGACAAGAGGTGGACTGGGATACGAGAGAGCTGTGGCGTGTCGGTAGTAAAATATATAAATACTCTATGCAGCACTTTTATTATACAACTAAATTAATCAACAATAAATAAGAATCATTAAAAAAAACACTAAATATTTTTTTTTATTCTTATGGGCTCTATTATTATCTATACATTATTCACCTTTTAATGAATTGGCTGTATTTAGTTTAACACATTCATGTTAACATTTTATTTATTTTTAGCTTGATCTTGACAGCATGGCCTATGTACTACAGTCCCATCATCTAATACTGCACTATCATTAAAAGGAACATTTGCCAATTTTAGAGTGTCATCTGTAATTTTTGCCTCTGAAAAGAATAAGTTATTTGTATTTACAATTTAGTTTATGTTACTTAAATCTACATTTGTGGTGACCAGTCGTTGAAGTGACCAGTTTCATCTCATAATATTTAAAAATTTCAACTGGATATCAAATCCTGAACCTTATGATCACAAAAGCTAATACAGGTTGGAAACTTTAAGTGTCAACAGACAATATTTTAGTAGATTGTAGTGATAGTACAAAAACTGAAATAGTGCATACTTACATTAAGGTGACTTCAAAATACTTACATACCTATCTAAGAACACTTTTAGCAGGGTTCTGAATTTTAAATTGATAAAATAATTGCAATGTGGATATACACATTTTTAAATGTACAACCATTTATTTTTATATAAGCAGGTTACTTAAAAAGTATTGTATAGTATGAGATTTTTACAGTTAAGATTGTTTAGGATGCCTAGTTTCTATATCTGTTCAATTGTTGTAATATCAATTAAATTTACGAAAATATTGTCTGTTGGCACTTAACGTTTCCACCCTGTATATATAACCACCAGACCACCATATTATTTTTAAATTTGTGATTAAACAATGACATCTAATTAATTTAGGCAATTAGGCATATTTCAGTATTTATATTTTGCAATCCTTTTCTTAAAAAGCTGCCAACATTTAGCAACCGTTAGATAACTTATAAATAGACTTGTGTGTTGATTGTAGGATGACTTGTGACTTGTTGTATGTGTCCCAAAATTCAATGATAAGCTGGCACCACAGTGTGGAACTAGTCATGACTACTGAGACAAAAAAAAACTCATTTTTTTAAAATTAGAATTAAAATTCTTTGAAAATTCACATCCTGATATTTTTTATCTACCATGACCACATTTTTTTCAAAATTTCTTATTTATTTTTTGTAATTAAAAGTAGGTAAGTAAAGCAGTCAAGAGCAGGCGCAGGGTGGGCCTGCTTGTCGTTGAATTTAAGGACACATTTTAATGTCCACCAACCGTGTTATTTTTCAGTATCTATACCTCAGGGTATATATAACACTGTATTATGAGACCACTTATAAATACGTTTAGTTACCGTAAACCCCAGGCCTGACTTCACGTGCTTGAATAATTTGTGTTCGGAGTTCTTTTTCTACATCCTCACCAAATTTGACCATCTACAAAAAAACATATAAAATATCTTTATAATTTTATCTATCTATATCATGCTTTACATAACTTGGCCATCACTTGAGCATTATGGAATATCTCTATCAAAAGTAAGTATAGTACTAAAAAATACCTACATTATTTTTAGGCAAAGAGAATAATAAAATTCAACCAGTGAAATGAACTTACAGCTTTAATTGAATCTTCATCAGTAACATTCCTATGTTTACGATATTCTTCATTAATTCTTAATCTAGCAGCTATCAAAGCTTTCTCGTCTCCAGAAAATACCTTTAACCTAGTCCTATGTAATTTCTTGAAACTTTGTAGCACCTGAAAATGCCTGCATTTTTTAAATGATGATATGATGATGATATAGTATTTTAGAAGGATAAGGGCTTACTAATAATCTCGTGTTGCTCATAATTAGGTAACTATTTTCCAATTTCTCAAATTCCTATTTGTTTTGTTTATTGGGCCGCTCGGTGCACGCACGGATTTATATTTATGTACTTCGCAGGTTCGTGCCCTGCTGATTCATATCTGTCAATCTTGGAAATAGACGATAGTTGCCATAGTTAGGAAACATGATGAATGAGGCATAGCTCCAAAGAAATCTGTCTACGGAAATAGCCTTTCGTAATTCGTAAAGTACGGCCAATTTAATAGATCACATTTGACACTTCCTCAAAATTTAACGACGTAACGGGCGGGCATAAAATATTTTTTTGTTTCGAAGTCTGAACTGCACAATTGTTCATCTTTTTTCAATTATGATTACTTATTTATTGTAATAATGACAAAAGAAACAAACAGAACAAATAAACTCACAGATGTCAAATGTGATCTATTAAATTGGCCCTACATTAAAACACTGAAAAATAAATAGATTAAGTTATTTTTATTTCTGTGAGTAAAGGAACACAAAATCATTAGGATTAAAATAAAAAAACCTGAATATTATGATGTAATCAATGTATCTAACTCTAAATTTCTTTTGTTTTAAGTTAAAATAGGATAAAAATGTCTGTCTCAATTTGCCTTCTTCAAGCAATAGCCTTCTTGGTGAGGTCCAAACTTTTAATATTGTTAACTTGCTTGCGAAAACAGCATCATACATTCAGCACATTCGTGATATTATTTTTACAGGATCTTCTAGCAGTTGGACTCATTGTCCCGTTAGTGCCAAACCATGTCAGGGAAATGGGAGGAAACCATTTGTATGTGGGATTACTTGGTTCAATTTATGCTGGGTTTCAATTAGGTTCTGGACCACTAATTGTAAGTTAAAACTATGTATCTATGTAAATAAGTAAAAAAACCCTACTTGTATTACTTTTTGTTCAAATCAAACTGCTTTTACGGATTATATCGCGGTTTGTTTTAGATTTTACTATCCCAACGTTTTGAATGCTTTGCAGCACCCATGCTCAAGGGAGGACTGAGATGTTGAACATCCTTAAGTCACAATTATGTCAGTGTACCCTTAGGTCTTAGTTATTATTGTTGACCCAATCTACGCAGTAAGAGCTTACAGTATCTTGAGGCTGTGCAGTGTTTTGCTTGGTTTTAATTGTGACATAAGGACGTTCAACGTTTTAGTGTAGTTTTCAAATAAATAAAAGACAACATTACTTTTTGTTGCTAAAAATTTGTCCTTTAAACACTACAATCTAGTATTTGTTTTGTTTAGAAATTACTTTTATTTCCAGGGTAGCTTGAGTGATTTGAAAGGCAGAAGACCAATTTTAATAGTCACACTATTAGTTTGCAGTTTAGCTTACACTGTTATGGGAATAACTAATTCAATAATTGTGATATTACTTATTAGAGCGATGTTAGGTAAGAACTGTTTTTGGTTAACCTATAATTATTAGAAAGGTAGACTATTTGAATCTTTTAATATGCATACAAGTGTGATCAAAACCATTTATTTCGAGTACTGATTTAGTTTTTTATTGCAAAACTGGTATTATGGGAGGGATCTTTGTTGCAACTTCATTATTGTGAATTACATATTAGTACGTACTTGTAGAGCTTGTACAAATTGTAGTGTATTTATGTACACAAGATACACTGTCGGTATGCTGATCTAATTATACATGACAAACACCGTTTAAAAAAAGTGAAAAAAATACTAGCCCGCTGAGTTTCTTGACGGATCTTCTCAGTTAAGGCCGCGTTGTTATCCGGTGCTAGCTAGGTATTTAAAAAAATTATTGACCGTTCAAAAGTGGTAGCATTAAGCCTATTTGAAATAAATAATTTGACTAATACTTGTGCAAATTGTATTAAAGTGATTAAAGATTTCAGGCTTATTTAAACAGACACAAATGTTGACGAAAGCTCTTGTTCCTGATTATGAAAGGAATCAACAGAAGCAAGGCGAGATTTATGGCAAAATGGCTGCCATATCTGGTGTAGGAATCACACTCGGACCAATGATTGGAGGTCATATTGCTGAGGACAACCCTGAAAATGGCTTTACATTAATCGCTTGTATTGTTGGAATATGTTTTGTACTTAATGCTGGTAAGATATACATTTTTCTTACTTGAGTTTTACTTAAAATATTATCTCTTATCTGTGACATTGGATATATAGATAAATGAATATATTATACCTACCTATATTTGCTGTGAAATCTTAGATAATACCTACTGGTTTGGACCACATTAGCTATTTTACTGTTATATGGATATTTTTTAAATATACTACTTATAGTAAATTCTGCATTTAATTAAAATTTCAATTCGTTTTCTTCTTTTAAACACATATCAAGTTTTTTAGAGTTCCTTAGAATTGATTTTTCAATCTGATATTATTATAACATGAATTCAAAAAATACTGACACATTGTGTAGTTGTTAGATACCCCAGTTGCTACCTAAAAGGTCTTGGTCCCAACTGTGGAAAAAATCATGTGCTTATATGTGTCTGTCTATATAATTATGTACTTAACCTTTATTTAGACTATGTAACTGCCTACTTAAGGATTGTGTTTAGATTGTACCAGGATATAATTAATTGGGTGTTTTTATTACAGGTTTAGGATACCTCTTGCCAAAATCAAGCAGCCCAACAAGAAGAAAATCCAGTGGTAGAGCAGAACAGAACATAGTTTACCAAGTAATAAGTAGTTTGAATCAATCTTTTGTAGAATTATATAAAGTCAAGTGGTCAAAATATTGGGATATTTTCATGTTCAAAGCATTAGTCGGATTTGCAATGGGTGTTTATTATTCAAATTATTCTCTTTATTTAAAAACTACCTATGATCTGTCACCTAAGTACATAGGTTATGTTATATCATTCCAAGGTGTTATAGGTTCCATATCAAGTTTTTTCATAGGGTATATAAATAGTTTTTATTTTCATGATGAAGATTATAGTCTGAGAAATTTTCATGTATTCCTAATCCTAAGTATATCATTGATAGGTTTGATTCTATCATTTAATGTAATGATGTATGCTGTTTGGTTGATACCGTTAGCTATCAGCAATGCAATAGGTAGGTTAGTGACATTAGAAATGATTTTAAAAAGGAGTCATGATGACCACAGGGGCACTCTTATAGGTGCGTCAAATAGTATAAGATCATTGTCTGGTGTAGTAGCTCCCATGGTGTCTGGGTTAATTGGGGAGTTTTTTGGAGTATCATACATTATTTATGCATCTTTATGTTCCACATTATTAGGTGTGGTTATGAGTTATCAATACAGAAAGAAACTAGTTAAAGTTGATTAAATTGTTATGTTTTGTATTACAGTACAAATGTTTTTGAAAAAAGCCTTTTATTGACTTAAGATAACATTTTAAAAGAGTGATAGATAGGATTGGTTTGTTCATTCTTATTGTTACCATCTACACTAAAACAGTATTTTAATATTTATATTTTTGGAATAAAGCAATTTAACTTGTTTATATTAATCTAAATAATTTTATTCCTAAAAGTAACTTGTTTTTAATTAAACCCATCACACACTATGTACACTATTCTTTTTCGAGTGCTTCCATTTGTTTTCTTCTCATATCTTGAATGAGTTGCTCTATTGCTTCTCTATCCTTTTTATTCTCTGGAGGAAATATCTGCCGTTTTGTGTTCGTTACCCATTCTTCAAAGTAAGTCGGCTGGTTGAAGAAAAAGAAAAGTCCGACCGGGAATGATGTGTACATTGCCATTCTTCCGACTTCTAGCTTCCAATTACCCATTTTATGATTGTAATGAGGTAGTTTGGTAATAAATAACCTATTTATTTTTAGTAATTCGAAAATAGATAAACCAATCCTCGCTACAAGACAACGACTAAATGCTAAATAAATATTAATAAAAAAAAATTCAATCTAATGTGTCAGTGTCGCTGTCACACTCAGTGTTGCCAGTAGGGTTGCCAACTTTTATTGATAAAAAAAAAGTATAAAATGGTTTGGATAGGAAAAAATAAAGTATTTGGAAGAAAAAATAAAGTATTTTTCAAATTTTGTTTTTATTGCTTTAAAACGTATTTTTTGTGCTTTTAGCACATGCTAACAATGTTTTTGTATTTTTAACCGACTTCAAAAAGGACGAGGTTCTCAATTCGTCTGTAAGTATATATATATATATATGTATATGTGGTCATACATATATATATATATATGTATATGTATATATATATATATATATATATATGTATGACCACGTGTAACTCTGGCAATTATGAACCGATTTGAAAAAACTTTCTTCCATCCATTCTTCACAACCGGATAAGAACTTCCTGGAGGAATTTATCTGGTAAAAACCATAAAACTGATGTTCTCCATTACATTATACTCTGACAAATATGAATCGATTTCGATGATTCTTTTTTTATTCGAGAGAGTAAACTACTATGATGATTCCATGCAAATTTCATTACGACCGGATAAATTGTTTCTGAAGGAACATGAATGATCATAGCCTATCTAGATCATTTTACCGTCTTCGATGGTTATGCAGTTAAAAAAATTAGATTTTTCACCGATGTCGAAACCGCTAGAATTGTATATTTTAGTTATTTCCACAGTGTTATGTCTTATGGCATATTGCTGTGGGGATCTTCTGCAGACCTTAACACTATTTTTATTCTGCAGAAAAGAGCTGTGAGAGCTATCTACAATCTGGCTCCTACGGATTCATTAAGACAAATATTTAAAGAAATAAACATTCTAACGGTTATATCACAATTCATTTATGAAAATTTGATGTATGTAAAAAAGAATATAAGTACTTTTGCTAAGGTTAGTGATCGACATAATATAAATACTCGGAACAAACACAATCTTGCTGTACACTCCACGCGTCTCCACAGAATTAGCAATTCCTTTATGGGCCAAGGTATACGTTTTTATAATAAACTGCCCCAGGAAATACGAGATCTACCAATAAAAAAATTTAAAACTACCATTAAGAGCCATTTGTCTAAAAAGGGCTATTATAAAATCTCGGATTACCTGGAGGATAAAGCTGCGTGGGCTTGAACTGCAGTACTCTTGCAAGCTTATAGTTTAAGATATATTTATTGTAAATTTGTTTAAAGAAAATCTTATATAATTGAAAAAAGACAAGCCCGCTGAGTTTCTTGCCGGATCTTCTCAGTGGAGGCCGCGTTACGATCCGGTGGTAGTTGTAAAAAATGACAATATGTAAGAGCCCCCGTGAGGCCTATGCATAATAAAGAATTTTGAATTTGAATTTGAATTTGGTTCAATCTTTAGTATGAAAATATCACTAAAAAGTATTAAAAAAAATTCTCTTCTTTAATATTTTTTTAAATATTTTTGTTTTACGCATCACTGTAAGGGTTGAAAATAAAGTATTTTCACATACTTTATTTGTATGCAAAAGTATAAAGTATAATTACCACAAATAAAGTAGGATACGTTATTATAAAGTATGGTTGGCAACCCTAGTTGCCAGGTATAATCATAAATAGGAGAATTAATTAAAAAACAAATTGTCAATCAAATGCCGCTGGCGCTGTAGGTATTGTTTGCTTTATAAATTTAGTATGTAGGTAGAAAATGCAACGGCCTGCCAGATAGTTTTCTCCGTACGCTCAAATATTCATATTTAACTGGTGCTGGAAGTCCTAGATCTAACACGCGCTCCCCTCCCCCCGTACCTAGAGCCTATGTCTCCCTGACATCGTCTATCAAACCCAAGTGTTTCGCCTGTAATAGTACGTCCCATTATATCCGTGAATGCCCGGACTTTCTTCGTCAATCACCTAGAGATCGTTCGGTGTTTGTAAGGGAGAATAGACTTTGTTATCGATGCCTCGATAGACATCCTATTTCTTCGTGTAAGCGAGAATACCGCTGCCGCTCTTGCACCCGTACTTCCCACCATACCTTGTTATGCTTCAACGCTAATGCTTCGGATCGTGATTCCCCGTCGCGTCACCGCGCGAACGTACCGTGCGCGCCGTTACCTTTGATAACAGACTGGTCCGTGTGCCATCCTCACCGCCTCGCACGGGCGGGCAAGCCTCCTCGACCTATAATAAATATCAGCGCTCCCCGCCGCCGTCTCCGCGCGGGTCTTCTATGCCTTTTCAATCGCGTAATGTATCTCCCGTGCCTAATGACCAATTTTTAGATCGCCGCTCTCTTACTCCTCCCCGTGACCAATAATATATTAAACCTTCCCGGAATGACGATCGGCCTAACGAATAGCTAGATATTGAGACCTCCCTCCCCCTGCCCCATGTGAATATTTCCCCGAGCTCCCTAGTGCTTTTACCTACTGCGGTTATTCATGTGAAAACTTCCTTTGGCTATTTTATCGAAGTACGCGCCTTATTAGATACCGGTTCCCAAGGATGTATCGTTACCACTGACTTAGTGTCTATGCGTTTGAATACTACTATGCACCCCTCCCCAGCACCTGTTCGTGGCATTGGTAATGTTCAAACTGTTAACTCCCGTGGTATTGTTCCCTTTTGTTTTAAACCTGTGAATTCTAATTACCCTGTAATTTCAACTACTGCGATAGTGGTCGACGTGATTGCCGGTACCCATCCGGAAATAGAAATTCCGAAGCGCGTGGTGTCCTCGACTGGAAATCAACCTCTAAGTGACCCATCGTTTTTCTTACCACAGTCTATTGACGCCTTACTTGGTGCGGATGTATGACCCCTGCGGATGGATAGCTCCTGTTGTGTTTAAAGCCAAGTCATTTATCCAGCATCTGTGGTTATCTGGTCTCACCTGGGACCAACCTTTAGACAACGCCCTCGCTGCGGAATGGGAATCATTTACCCAAGACCTTAGTCGTGTTAGCGAATTATCTATTCCCCGACATATAATTCCCCGTGACTCCACCTAACTTTCCCTTCATGGGTTTTGTGATGCTTCTGAATCTGGTTATGCCGCTGCAGTATATCTACGTGCAGCACACCCTTCTGGATCCTGCTCTGTACATCTTGTTATGGCTAAAACTAAAGTTGCCCCTGTTCGGACCCGTTTAACAATTCCTAAACTGGAGTTGCTAGGAGCTACGCTTCTTTCCAAATTACTCCATCACGTCGCCTTCTGCCTTCAGAAAACGATAGTGCTGGAATCTATACATGCCTGGACAGATAGTAGAATAGTACTTACATGGATAAGTACTCCTATCCATCACCTTCAAACTTTCGAAGCTAACCGTGTTTCCCAAATTATTAATTCAGGAATCCCTACCCAGTGGAGACATGTTCCTGGACATATTAACCCTAGCGACTGTGCATCCCGTGGTCTTATAATGTCTCGATTAATAAATCACCCCTCTCTGGTTGTCACCTGATTGGTTGAAGCAGCCCCCAGCCTGTTGGCCTCCTACCCTGAATAATGCGACTCCTTCTAACGTCCCCGGGCTTCGTTGCTATTTAACAACATCTTCCGTACCTAATGTAGATGCCTCCTTCCTAACTGACCGGTAAGTATAGTTCGTTTAGTAAATTAGTTAATGTAACTGCCTTCATTCTTCGATTCGTCTATAACTCGCGGAACCGGGACTCCCCTAGAAATTCCCCTTTTATAACGCCCGATGAACGACGAGATGCTCTGCTATTTCTAGTGAAGCGTGTACAGTGCCAATCCTTCTCCAACGAATTGGATCGTCTGCATCGTGGTGCTTAGACGACTAAATTTATTTTTGGACGACCAAGGCCTTATTAGAGTAGGTGGTCGCCTGCGAAATTCCGATCTATCCTTTGATGCACACCATCCTCTCCTTCTACCTAAAAGTGGTAATTTTGTTTACCTCCTTATATCCCACTATCATCGAGAAAATACTCACGCCGGCGCCCTTCTTGCACTATTAAATTGTGAGTTTTGGATCTTGTCCGCTCGCAGAGCTATACAATATGTTATTTTTAAATGCCTGCCTTGTTACTGGCTGAAAGTTCCCCGGTTTCCCCGGATCCGAATGACTTTGAAATTCTGACTCCTGGGCATTTTCTAATAGGTCAACCGCTCACAGTCCTTCCTGAGTACCCATATAAGGACGTGAAAATGAATCGTCTCTCCCAGTTCCAGCTGCTACAGCAAATCACCCAACACTTTTGGTCCCGTTGGCACTTAGAATACCTAAATACCTTGCAGATAAGACAAAAGTGGACCTCCCCTATGAACCCTCCTAGTGTCGGCGAATTAGTGCTTATCAAGGAGGATAATCTACCTCCTTTGGAATGGCGTCGTGGACGGATTGCCTGTTTGTACCCTGGAAAGGATAGTGTTGTCCGCGTAGTAGATGTCCAGACTCCTACTGGCATTAATACTGATCTACTATCTCAGTTTCATTCCGAACATAGAAAAGTTGCAAATCACGCCGCAAGAGGGTGCTACTGGTAGCTTTTTCCATTTCTTCTAAGATACCATACCATGTATACCATGACCCGGACACCCCACGACACGAGTCACGAGTGATTACCAGTGTTGCCAGATTAATAAAAAAATGATGAGTGGAAAATCTGAGGTGGAAAATGCCAATTTTTGGGAAGAAAGGCAAACATTGAAAAAATAAATTATCCGACTATCTGAGAATGTGGGTTATGTTTTTCGAGTGTATTATGTGTTTTCTTGACACGTTGTTTATGTAGCCTTTTTTCAGGTAGCTTCCCAGTCTGCGTAGAACTGAATGTCAAGTTATGAGAGATTTTTACCTTATAAAAGCTTCCCGGTGGATTTCATCGAAGCGAGACTGGACACTCTGTTCATACCTCGCCAGAATAGCAATAGCTAAACTTAAACAAATTATAGGTACTTATTCATACAGTCGATAATTGAGAACCTCCTCCCATTTATGAAGTCGTTTAAAAATATCGCCTGTTGTCTTAGAGGAGATACCACTGGAGAGATCATGATGCGCTAACCCCTCTGCCAAATTTTGTTCATATGTTCAGGTCATTTTTTATTTGTGTGCGTATCTTTTTGAATGTGTTGCGAGTTTATTATAGTGTGGGTATGCGTGAAATTGTATCTATGTGTGTTTACTTCACCTCCCGCACCCCGCAAAAGTGCCACGAAAAATTTGTTCGGGGAATCGACGCGATACTAGCTCCATTCTAATTACTCTGAGCTGTTGATACGTCTTAACGATTCCACTCTGTATCAAGTACTTACCCTAACCTTACACGGTCCTGCGCGGCGGCCGGTGCCGTGCAGGGGTCTAGTAGGTACGGCTTTTGATAGCTAACGAAAGCGATGTAACTTTTAGTTTCCTTTGTTAGACTTAGCACCCACCTTTATCTTCTCCTCCCATTGGGTGTCGTGAGAAAAGACTAAAGGAAAACAAGAAGTCTGGCAGCAGCGTATTTCTATTGGTTTACCAACCACCTATACTGATCGCAGTATAGGTGGCTTGGCAGGCGTCTTGGGGATCACCCCAAGACGCCTGCCAAGCGTGGGGATTATGGCAAATCCTCCCTTCTAAGGGGGAGGCCTTTGTCTAGCAGTCGTCGTCTCTCGGCTGGTGATAATGATGGAATATATTATAAACATTTATAATACTTTACTTATATATTTTATTCAAGCTAGTAGGTAACAAGACAAGCTAGACGTTCGCCTGACTGATGGTACGCTTACTATCATCACTGTGTCCAAACTAATTTATAGACTGTGCTATCATCGCTTAGTTTTATGTAGCTGATATAGGCAAGCATGTCGCTGCCCTTATACCTTCTACTCCCATCTACGCTCCTGCCTGCTTTTTTTTTCACGGGGGAAATCTTCAAAATGTCCCTGGGAGCTGTGGGGCTCGACCGGGGTATGTGGGATTCTTACCCACTAAAACCCCCGTGGCTGTCGCATCGACACATGAGAGGGGTTTTCCGATGGGATCTGCACCAGGTGCCCCTCAGTGCCTTGTTTTTAAGCCTGCCGCCGCCCCGAGGGGCGCATTTTAACCCCCCGGGAACCAGTCACGGTGCTCACGGGGACGTGGGTCGCCAGGCCAATCGTCGTCCTCCTCGGAGTCACCGCTGTATGTACTCAATGGACGTCCTAGGGCCCACACCCTGAAAGTCCAGCGACTACGAAGAACGCCCCTGCCTGCCTATAGACAGCTACTTCCAACTACCGCTTGTCACACATGACATTGTAAGTATATGTAAAATTAAATGAAAATTTTATATTTTATTCTGAATTTTATAATTTTCCAATCTCCCGCTTTTTCTCTCAATTACAACCAGTCAAAAATATATTTTTATGAAATCTAGGCACACGGTCTCGAACTATACAGCCGGAGACAAGTATACACTCGGCGCAACCGGCTGGCACCAACCTCCTTCGGAGTCATACGAGTGTTGTCGGCAGCGACACGTAACATCGGCCATCCTGCAAGTGAATACCAATATGGTATTCACAAAAAAGCATTAGATAAACAGTCAGATTGTTTGTTTCGGCTGAAATGACTGATGTGTACAGCAGTTACCGACAGATTACGCCAAATTAACTTTCTAACAGATCTATTAAATCTTGCGTCTCCACGATTTCCTTATCACTATCGGCAGAGTCTGTTTCATGACTGACGGAACTTGTGTATGGGCGCAATGAGTCAGCTGGTACCATTGCAATAAAGCTCTTAAATCTTTTCATTCCCTTTACACTGCGGATTTTGAAACGATCATTGATCTTATCAATTTTTCGATTTATTCCAGTCTCTGAATTCGTAAACGCATTATTCCACAATACTAATTCGCCCCTTTGATATTTTCTGGCTTCCTTTTTACCCTCATTACACTTAGTCTCCATATACCTTTGTTTCTTTTTAATATTTTCATTTGTCCTGATCCTTTTTTGTTTACAAGAAATCTCTGAACTATTCCCAGATAAATCAGGCACAAAATTTTTCTATTGTGCAAACATTAATTCATAAGGACTGAATTTAGTTGTATCATGTACTGTGTGATTAATCCCCATTACAATTTCAGGTATTGTTGTGTCCCATGCAGATGGTACTCGAGTACTGGTGCGCAAAGCATCTAGCAAGGTCCTATTTACCCGTTCCACTTGTCCATGCACGCGGTACAGATATAGCGTTAAGTGTGTGATGTATTTTATGAGTAGTGTAAAATTCCTTGAAGTATCTACTTGTGAAGGATAATCCTCTATCAGAGATAATGCGGTTCGGATAACCAAGGATAGCAAATATTTCACGTAATACTAAAACTGTTTCTACGGAACGTGTACTTTTGGTAGGTTTTACTGCTTTGAAATGAAACTAATTTTACGGATTATATCGCGGTTTATTTTTGATTTTAATTTCCCGACGTTTCGAATACTTTACAGCATTCATGGTCACGGGCGGACTGAGCCACTGTTAAGCCACGATTCTACAAGCGGTACGTAGACGATACTTTCACAATATTACCATCAGATAAAGTAACTGCTTTCCTAGATCACCTTAACTCCATAAACACTAAAATCCAATTTACAATGGAGTTGGAATCAAATAACTCTCTAGCATTCTTAGATGTCTTAGTAATCCGTAATCCCAATAACACCTTGAGTCATACTGTGTATAGGAAAAAGACCCATACAGATAGATATCTAAACGGCGAATCTCATCATCCCCCAACACAGTTAGCTACTGTCGGTAAATCGTTGTTTCAGAGAGCACACGGGATCTGTGACGAGGAACATCTTGGTGCCGAGCTTCAACATGTTAAGCAGGTCCTGCATGATAACAAGCTCCGAGTTCCGCGCCGCCGTCACTGTGAACGTGTCAAGCCATCCACAGTCGAACGTATGCCTGCTGTATTGCCATATGTTAGAGGGGTAACAGACAAGATTGGCTATATCTTAAAGCGAGCTTCAATTAAAACATTTTTCAAGCCACCAAAGAAGATTAGTCAGTTTTTACCATCAGTCAAGTGCCATATACCTCTACAAGATGCAGGAGTATACAAACTGGATTGTGACTGTGGGCTCTCATACATCGGGCAAACAAAAAGATCGGTAAAAACCCGTGTAAAAGAACATATAGCTGACGTTAAACATCGACGCTATACGAAGTCTGCAGTCTGTGAACATGTTCAGGTTCGCACCCGTCATTATATTAGATTTGACAAACCACAAATCCTCGCAAAAGAACAGCGCTACCTACCAAGGATGATTCGTGAGGCTATTGAAATTAAAAAGCATCCAAATTTCAATAGAGAAGATGGCTGGGTGCTACCACCAGCTTGGGATCCCGTGATAAACATAGTCAAATCCAAAGACAAGCATTCCACTGCAAGACCTCAAGATACTGTAAGCTCTTTCTGCGTAGATCGGACTAACAATAATAATTAGAAGACCTGAGGGTACCCTAAGACAACTATGACATATGGACAGCTACCACCTCAGTCCGCCCGTGACCATGAATGCTGTAAAGTATTCGAAACGTCGGGAAATTAAAATCAAAAATAAACCGCGATATAATCCGTAAAATTAGTTTCATTTCAAGGTTTTACTGCAATAAATTTAGTAAATGAATCAATGACTATTAATACGTATTGATTCCCTGTCTCAGATTTTTGAAACGGTCCCATATGAGCTATATGTACGGTATGCATAGGCTGATCGGGCTTAGGTATAGGATAAATTTTTCCGGTTGGCTTTCCATAATTGCCCTTCTTAAATAAGCATTCTAAACAAGCTATGACATATTTTTGAATGAATCGACTTATACGCGAAAACCAGTAGTCTGCCTTAATAGCTTCGTCGCATCTTTTTAAACCTACGTGACCGATATCATCATGAAACATTTTCATTATTCGCCATCGAGCAGCTTTGGGTACCGCAAGACGTTCGCCATTAAGTGTTTTCCGATAGATTCGATGATCTCTAATACAATA
This sequence comes from Furcula furcula, assembly GCA_911728495.1. Classification (NCBI taxonomy): domain Eukaryota; kingdom Metazoa; phylum Arthropoda; class Insecta; order Lepidoptera; family Notodontidae; genus Furcula; species Furcula furcula. The sequence continues at coordinate 9,392,697 of OU452251.1, forward strand.
CAATAATACAATAATTCCTTTATTTCATAAATGTTGTACACCATACAATAACAATTCTTTACATCATTATTGGGATTATTGCTTTTTAGTTGATTGTAAATAGATTTTAACTGGTCATCTTGAAGCTGAGCTGTCAGGAACCAATCTTCCGTGATTTCTACATTTAAAATTTCAAGTACCGGATTACGACTAAGTGGGTCAACATGGCGCATATTAGTACCAGGTCGATACACAAATTCCATGTCAAACTCTTGTATTTGAAGCCACCAACGGGCGATTCTTGGTACTAAATCTCGTTTTGTGAGAGTGCTTCTCACAGCTGAGCAGTCTGTTATGACTTTAAAATGTATACCAGTTATATAAATCCTAAAACGTTTCAGAGACTCAACAACAGCCAGTGTTTCCAATTCATAACTATGATAAACCATCTCTTCCTTTGTTGTTACCCTACTAAAATATATGTATTACCGGCTTAAGCTCACCACTTGGTTGTTTTTGGAGGAGAATACCTGCTATGCCTAGGTTGCAGGCGTCTGTATGAATTTCCGTGTCGTACTCCCGATTGTGCAACGCTAAAACGGGTTTATTACAAAGTAATGATTTTAATTTCAAAAATGCCTCTTTTTGCTTGTCTTCCCAGATCCAATTCACGTTCTTTTTAGTTAATTCAGTCAGAGGTCTCGCTATTATTGCAAAGTTTTGTATAAATTTGCGGAAATATGAACACAGTCCTATGAACTGCCGTACCTGATGGACGTTATTTGGTGTAGAGAAATTCTTTACACCATCTAGTTTTCGATCACCAGGCTGTACTCCGGTAGGTGTTACAACATAGCCTAAATAGTTTATTTCAGATTTAAGAAACGCACAAGTAGTTTATAGATTGTCCGCTGAAATACAGCCGGTGCATTGGCTAACCCAAAAGGAACTCGCGTATACTCCCATTGCCCTTCTGGAGTAACAAAAGCTGTAAACTTTGTAGCATCGCTCGCTAGAGGAATCTGATGGTAGCCTTGTGCCAAATCTAGGCTGGTATAAAAGCACTTCCCTGCTAATTTATTTAATTGATCATCAATATGAGGCAAGGGGAACCGATCTTTTACCGTTATCGCATTAAGTGCTCGATAATCAACACAAAGGCGACTATCTCCATTTCGTTTCTTTACTAAAATAACTGGTGATGCGTAATTAGATTGTGATCCCTGCACCCAATAAATCTTTAACCTTCGCTCGTACAGTTTCAAGCTCTTTATGCCCTAGCCTATATGGCTTATGAAAGACTGGTATCTTCGAAGTTAATTCAATATTCATATCAGTTAAATTTGTTATGCCGAGATCGTTTGAATTAACACCAAAACAATCTTGGTAATTGAGCAGTAGCTCGTACAATCGACGCTGGTCGTAATTAGATAAATCTTCTATATCTATTTGAGAGACTGGTGTACTTGCAATGTTTAATTTACGTAAATCCTCAAGGGTATGAGTTGGTGTAAGACCCGTTATATTGTTGACTTGTAGTTTAACTTTGAGTGCTCAAATCTACGATAGTCAGGCCTCTGTGAATTGCAAGTGAAATCTATTCTAGTGTCGTTAACCCAGACAGTCATTTCAGCCATATGCAGAGAATGTGCAACAGGCAACTAAGTCTAAATGTAAACTACATGTAAGTACAACCGCCTTTTATGAATATGGATAGTATAAATCTATATTTGATTTAAATAAGTTGCATTACATCTGAACTGGATGATAAAAGCGAGCCTTTGCGTTCTTCATTACCAGACAGAGTGACAACACATATTTCGTTACTTACAACATTAGTTCAGAATCAGTAATTCAGTACTAAGTAACCAGCAGGCTAAGTACCAGAAATCACAGAATATTGCAGTATAAATTATAAGATAGTAATACACACAGACACAGCTAATACAGAAACTGATGCAGAACAGACAGAAACATCAGGACAGACAGAATATTTTATTACAGAAGGCTCGAAGCCACAGACAGATTAAGTATTTAAAAGCAATTACGCACCTCCATATTATTAGCAGGTAGCTTAACGTCATTGTAATTGTTTAAGCAGGGGTGTTTCTCCCATTTTTCCTCTGAGACATTTTGCAAAGGTTCACAAGGCGTAGCTCGAGTAATTAGTTCATCTTTCTTCCAGATTATGTGCTCGTGTCCCATGTTGTAAATGCGTAAGTATCCATTTTGTCCGGTTAGTAAAGAAGCTGGTACCGCGAAGTATTTGTTATCTAAGTCGTAGTATCTAGGTGAAGTACAAACATCACAATCTGGAGTATTCCCCACAATATTTACTTCAACGAATACGGATTCTTGTGGTTGAATTTGAACATCTGAACGGCTCGTGATCTTGTATTTTTCTGAGACGCAATCATCGTAAATATTATTTTCTTGCAATAAGGCTGAGTTCTGAGTTGTTACTAAAGATATGCCCTCAGAGTTAATTACTGGTTGCCCAATAAGTATATCAACATCAGCAGGCAGCTTTATGTGTGTAACCCTCAGAGTAATTAGAATGGAGCTAGTATCGCGTCGATACCCCGAACAAATTTTTCGTGGCACTTTTGCGGGGTGCGGGAGGCGAAGTAAACACACACAGATAAAATTTTACGCATACCCACACTATAATAAACTCGCAACACATTCAAAAAGTTACGCACACAAATAAAGAATGACCTGACCATATGACCAAAATTTGGCAGAGGGGTTAGCGCATCATGATCTCTCCAGTGGTATCTCCTTTAAGGTGTAACCACAGCTGTCGTATTGAAACTCAATCCATCAATGATTATTGTTAGATTTACTCGCCCCATAGCCGGTACTGTACCTCCAGTGAATCCTTTGAGTATCGCGTCTGTTTCTTGAACATTATAATCTAAAGCGTTAACAGCTTTTAAGGATATTATATTCAACTGTGCTCCAGTATCTAAGTATCCAGAACACTTTCGCCCCTTTAAATACACGTCTTTCTTGTAAATATCATTTAAGTTTTGAACTAAATTTATTGGGACAGTTTCGCCTTTTGATATCTTCATCATAATATCTAATTTGGGGCAACGATTAATATTATGCCCTGTTTCAGAGCAGAATTTACACACTCTCCTATCTGGAACTGGACAATCTTTGACAATATGTTCTGTTGAATTACACCTGAAGCAATTCATTCGTCGAAAGTTCGATGGTGTACGTGATGTAGTAGGTATAGCAAAATCAGAATTTAGCTTTTTATCTGAATCGATTCTATTAACGCGTGTGTTATATAGGTTGATAGGATCTACTCTTCTTGATTCGCTCTTATTTCTATAATTCTTGAAAGCGGACAAATATCCTGAATAAAATTCTTCAGGTGTTTCACATTTAAATGCTTTTGCATTATTTTATAAATCAAGTGGCAATCCTTTAATTAAACAAGAAAGAGAGGCGGCATCGTCTAGTCTACAGCGCCGACACATAGCCAATTTGTCATGATAATAATGAGTTATTGTTTCATTATGCAACTTCTTTCTAGATACTACTTCTTCTAACATGTCAGCATACTCAAAACTTCTAGGAAATGCTTTAATCAATAAAGATTTCCATTGTTCCCAAGTATAATCATATTCGTCGAGGCGGCTAAACCATAACTGAGCTTGACCTACTAGACGAGTTTGCATTATGACTATTTTTGAATAGTCATCCCATTTGTGGACCATACCTCAGTTAGGTATTTTTGCCAATCAATTTTTAACATTGATCAAAAGTAGGTATAATTTTCTCACCCGAAACATTGCGTATTGGCCGTGACTCCACACAAAATTTTTCAACCATTTTTTCTAATTTATTGGTTAATAGTCGTTCAAGTAATACGTTCGGAGGTAGATCTTCATCAGAATCATTGTTATTTGATGACACCTGGTTAGATATTTGATCTACATGTATGTTCCAGCACTTGTAGCGATCTCAGAATTAGGTTTACATTTTTTCGAATTTAGGTTGCCTTTTGTTATTATTCTTTTCATTTTGGGTCCTCTATATACCACTTCTGAATGTAAAATTAAATGAAAATTTTATATTTTATTCTGAATTTTATAATTTTCCAATCTCCCGCTTTTTCTCTCAATTACAACCAGTCAAAAATATATTTTTATGAAATCTAGGCACACGGTCTCGAACTATACAGCCGGAGACAAGTATACACTCGGCGCAACCGGCTGGCACCAACCTCCTTCGGAGTCATACGAGTGTTGTCGGCAGCGCAGCGACACGTAACATATAATAAGTTTCACCGGCTACAGAGCCCTAGCCATTCACACCGAAACACAGCCTTAGCCAGTGGTTAATTGGACGGTTGCACGAACCTAATTAGATACTTAGTATAAACTAGCTGACCCACGCAGCTCCGCCCGCGCTGTGTTTACGTTAACTAAAGTTTCAATAATATACATTCGCATAGAATACAAAACCTCCTTTTTTATGTCAGTTAAAAACTTGGACCCACTTTGTACTTGTCCTCCGAAGCACGGAGACGTTTAGTTGAAAAGGCGTTAAGCGGTCACCCATCTAATTAATGACCTTACCTAACGTTGCTTAACCTGTTCGATTTCCAAACATTGTTAACAACTGTCTATGAGTGTTCCCTTACAAATATTTATTATAATTATAATGGAAAAATTTTAAAATCGGAGCAAGCGTATAACCAAGTACACATTTTGACTTTAGTCCCCTCTCCCAAGGGAATGTCGAGATAAAAAGTATCCTATGTCCTACCTCGGAGTATTAACTCAAATCATGCCAAGTTTCGTTTCAATCCATCCAGTAGTTTCGGCGTGATGCTCAGCCGAGATACAGACAGACAGACAGACAGACAAAAATAAAAAAAATTACATTTTTGGCTTTAGTATCGGAAGAATGCCCTCCAAACATAATTTTCAAAATATCTTCAATGTACAGAATTGGACCTGTTACAGTTTTATTATAAGTATAGATATATTTAATTCGAGCATGTCTGAGTAATAACTACTACTGTGTAGATAAGTATTATTTTTGCTTCATTTAGACAGAACTCTAGCAAGTATTCGATTCACAATGTTATGCAGTCACAAGCTGAGTATAAATTCTTGCCTATAATAAGGTTTTGCGGTTACATTTAGATGAGATGCAACCGCGCAAAATTGTGCGTCGAATAAATTTGATACATTAGAACATTGCCCTTAGAAGATAATACCAGCCCTTGTTTATGTACCACTGTTGGGCACGGGCCTCCCCTCAAGATGAAAGGGCTTAGGCCATAGTCCGCCACGCAGGCCAAGTGCGGATTGGCGGACTTCACACGTCATTCGAAAGCTAGTTAGGCTTTCTCAGACATGCAGGATTCCTCACGATGTTTTCCTTCACCGAAAGCTAGTAACAACCGCACAAAATTAGTCTTATAGAAATCAGAGGTGCGAACCGGGGTTCGAATTTGCGCACCTTGTTTCCAAGGTAAGCGCTCGACCACTGAGCTGTTACTGCTTAGAAGAACAAAACTAAAATAGGTACCTACTTATAAACAAAAAACATTCTAAATACCTACGCACATATATAACTACCAGCTGACCCACGCAGCTCCGTCTGCGCTATTTTTACGTTAACTAAACTTTGAATAACAGACATTCGCATCGAATACATAACCTCATTTTTTTATAGTCGGTTAAAAACTGGGACCCACTTTTTACTTGCTCTCCGAAGCACGGACCCGTTTAGTTCAAATGGCGTTAAACGGTCACCCATCTATTTAATGACCTTACCTAACGTTGCTTAACCCGATCGATTACAAAACCTTGATAACAACTCTCTATGAGTGTTCCCTTACTAATATTTATTATATTATAAAGAAAAATTTATAAAATCGGACCAAGCGTATAACCAAGTACCCATTTTGACTTTAATCCCCTCTCCCAAAAGAACCGTGCTAGATTACGGGATAAAAAGTATCCTATGTCCTACCTCGTAGTAAAATCTCAAATCATGCCAAGTTTCGTTTCAATCCATCCAGTAGTTTCATCGTGATGCTCAGCCGAGATACAGACAGACAGACAGACAGACAAAAATTAAAAAAAATACATTTTCGGCCTCAGTATCGGTTATAGAATGCCCTCCAAATATAATTTTCAAAATATCTTCAATGTCCAGAATTGGACCTGTTACAGTTTTATTATAAGTATAAACTAGCTGACCCACGCAGCTCCGCCTGCGCTATTTTTACGTTAACTAAACTTTTAATAACAGACATTCGCATCGAATACATAACCTCCTTTTTTATAGTCGGTTAAGAACTGGGACCCACTTTTTACTTGCTCTCCGAAGCACGGACCCGTTTAGTTCAAATGGCGTTAAACGGTCACCCATCTATTTAATGACCTTACCTAACGTTGCTTAACCCGATCGATTACAAAACCTTGATAACAACTCTCTATGAGTGTTCTCTTACTAATATTTATTATATTATAAAGAAAAATTGATACAATCTGACCAAGCGTACAACCAAGTACCCATTTTGACTTTAATCCCCTCTCCCAAAAGAACCGTGCTAGATTACGAGATAAAAAGTATCCTATGTCCTACCTCGTAGTAAGATCTCAAACCATGCCAAGTTTCATTTGAATCCATTCAGTAGTTTCGGCGTGATGCTCAGCCGTGATACAGACAGACAGACAGACAGACAAAAATTTAAAAAATTACATTTTCGGCCGCAGTATCGGTTATAGAATGCCCTCCAAAAATAATTTTCAAAATATCTTCAATGTACAGAATTGGACCTGTTACAGTTTTATTATAAGTAAGTATAGACTAGCTGACCCACGCAGCTCCGCCTGCGCTATTTTTACGTTAACTAAACTTTTAATAACAGTCATTCACATCGAACACATAACCTCCTTTTTTATAGTCGGCTAAAAACTGGGACCCACTTTTTACTTGCTCTCCGAAGCACGGACCCGTTTAGTTCAAATGGCGTTAAACGGTCACCCATCTATTTAATGACCTTACCTAACGTTGCTTAACCCGATCGATTACAAAACCTTGATAACAACTCTCTATGAGTGTTCCCTTACTAATATTTATTATATTATAAAGAAAAATTGATAAAATCGGACCAAGCGTATAACCAAGTACCCATTTTGACTTTAATCCCCTCTCCCAAAAGAACCGTGCTAGATTACGGGACAAAAAGTATCCTATGTCCTACCTCGTAGTAAGATCTCAAATCATGCCAAGTTTCATTTGAATCCATTCAGTAGTTTCGGCGTGATGCGCAGCCGTGATACAGACAGAGAGACAGACAGAGAGACAGACAGACAGACAGACAGACAGACAGACAGACAAAAATTAAAAAAATTACAATTTCGGCCTCAGTATCGGTTATAGAATGCCCTCCAAATATAATATTCAAAATATCTTCAATGTACAGAATTGGACCTGTTACAGTTTTATTATAAGTATAGATATAGATTGCATTATATTAAAAAAAAATGTTGGATCTTTACGTTGTATGCCGGAATTTGTAGTAGTTTTTTTTTCATTTTGGTAGATCATAATAGGTAGGTATGTACTGAAAAAGCTGTATAAATAGATGATGTCACATCACAGGGCCACCCAGGAAGCCTGAGCTTGTAGCACTTAAGAGTCTAGTGCTTAAGTAGGGACAATTGTTGAGTTGCATGCACTTTGGTCTTAGTGCAGTTGTTCATTTTCACATTAGACATGTTGGCGACTATAAATTATTTGGAACGTTTCCTCATTGAGCGTAATGTTGTAATGGCCGATGGTATACTTATAGATGTAGGGAATATTTCTATAGGTACGTAATACTAAGATAGACGGATGACGATGCGCTTAAAACTTTCGGGACTTTTCTGGTGGTCCCAGGATTTTGTCCCATTAACAGGACCATGAGGGAGACCTATTTCTCGTTGTCCCATTGCACGTCACGGTGGTAATATATTATATCTTTCACCTGTATAATATAGCACCTTTTTCCAATATCAAACTTTTTCTATCGCATAGTGAAATGGCAGACAATAATGACACAGGTTCTGCCCTCTCAGCGAGGCCGAAGGATCGTACGCATTACGCATGCGACCTCAACGACGAGAATTACCCCACTGAGTTTCTTGCTGAATCTTCCCTCTGGGAGTGCGTTGTGATCCGGTGGCAGAATCAGTTCTCTTTTAAGCGACAGCCCAAGTTATATGATGGCCCAAGCTGAGGACGTGCCTCCCTTGTCTGAGGTGCCTTATTGTGCTCATCCGCTCCTGCCCTCAAGGCTGGAGTGATATACGCGGAGTGATATACGCGCTTGCCTCCTCTTATCCGGTGAAGCAGTAATGGAAATCTGTGGCCAATAAAGACTATCATTCCCAAAAAAAGCGTATAAATTTTATTTCATACTTTCGTGATTTCTTAAGCACGGTGTCCACGACTCTTGACAGATTGTAAACTTGTTGTGTTATGGTACAATAGATTTGCTGTGAAAATTAAGAACAGTCATGAAATAACTACTTAGAGGTCTGCCCAAATATGCTCGCTTTACGATGCCGCATATCTTAAGAAAGTACAAGGTACCTAAGGACCTAGGGATCATCGCTGTGATACCTATCTGCTTCTAAACGCAACGCGTAGTGGTAAAATTGGCAACAGACACGCACACTTACCTAAATCAAGTGGCAAAGGTACTAAAACCGGATGGAATACACTAAAACATAACTGTCATGTTCTAATCGCGAAGCGAGAAATGAACAAAATTATTACCGTGAGTGGTAATTACCGTAATGTCTTTTATTTACGCGAATAGTACACATTGTAAGAAAACCACTCTTAAGGAATATGCCGCGGTTTATTTTAGGTAGGTTCGAATGCTTTGCAGCAAGGCATTCGAAACGTCGGGAGAGTAGTTTTATTACTGACTAGCTGACCCGCGTAGCTCCGCCCGCGCTTTTATTACATTTTGCTCCCATTTTCTCCCTCCTCCCTAGATTTATCTCTTTCCATATCTCTCTCTCTTATAAAAAAAATCTAATTATATGCTCTTTCTCTCCTCTCTTTCCCCTCCCGCTTCGGTTTCCGTCCCACTCCCCCACTTCCTCTCCCTGTTGTCCCCTCTCTGAACCCTCATCCCCTCTCTCTTCTACGAACTTGCTCCTTCTCACTCCCCCCTTACTCCACCTAACTCCCCCGATCCCTCACCCCATCACCCCCTCCTCGAATCCCCTCTCCCTCTTTCTCCTCTCTTGCACCCTCCTCTCGTTCTATATATCCTCGTCAATCATGGTATCAGCGGCATTAAATATACTTTATGACCTATTCTCAGACCTCCCCGATATGCACACAAAATTTCATACAAATCGGTTCACCCCTCTATTTGATGACCTCGCCTTATGTTGCTTAACCTTAACCTAGCGGTTTGAAATATACTGTATGACCTATTCTCAGACCTACCCGATATGCACTTTTCATACAAATCGGTTCACCCATCTATTTAATGACCTTACCTAACGTTGCTTATCCTTAACCTACCGGGATAAAAAATCCTATGTCCGTTTCCTGGTTCCCACCAATTTTCAGCCGAATCGGTTAGGCCGTTCCTGAGTTATAAATAGTGTAACTAACACGACTTTCTTTTATTTAGCTAGATTAAAGTTCTATAGTGATTGTATGTTCAATTTCACCGATAGATGGTGCTGTTCATAATTGTAAATCACGCTAACATCGTAAATTACTGTCTAATGATATTCGATAATGAAAGTTTTTAATGTTTCGCATCTTTTATTGTTGCGACTGTGATACAATACCTATACACTACCTGGACTTGGGGAGTTTCATTAAAATTTTATGAACGACAGATTTTACAGATTTTAACTTTTCAAAGATATAATGTCATGTTGCTATCAGCAAGCAAAGTACTTAGAACAATACAGAAATCTAATGAAAATTTCCTGGGTGTACCGGACCGGCTTACCCCTTACAAAAATTTACCCTTCGCCACTGCCATATCTTATGCAAACTAAATGTCTGCTCAGTCCCTATTGTATATAGCGTAATAATACATATCTTAATGATTAACTGATCAGTCTATAATTACCCTATTCACATTCAAAGGAAATTACGTGGTAATATGTGCAAGTAATGTTTCACTGCTTAGCCCCTATGAAACATAGCGTGATGTTTTATATACCAATTTATACCTAGACTTATACACAACACATCAGTGAAAGTCCTATCAAAATCCATCCACGGGTTTTCAAATGATACCTGGATAAACAGAACGACAGACAGACAGACAGACAGACAGACAGACAATAATTCCAAAAAAAATTGTTTTGGCCTCTATGTCGATAGTATAGTATGCCCATATAGAAATTTTGGAAAAATATTCAATGTACAGAAAAAGTGCTCTTTGAGTTTTATTATAGTATAGATAGTGGTCCCAATCTTGGGACCGTTAATGCTATAGTACTTGGATAGTTGTATAACCTTTTACTAAGTGCCGTTAAAACTACGCGGCACGGCGGGCGGCGACATAAAGATGTCCCTACTAGGAGTAGAATTAATTGATCATCGGCCCGTCTAGCGACTTTCCAGGCACCAGATACGGTGTTCACGTTAGCTACGCTCCACGCTCGTAAATTGTCATATTAAGTGGCGCTTAATTTATATACAAATCGGCTTACAACTGTTGGTTTTGCATTAAGATATTATGGACTATGAAATTAAGCTGTACGTTCTCACTCAATGTTTGCGAATATTAAATTTCATTTCCACGACACCGCTGCTGCTTGAATTGTAAAATTAGAATTACACAAACGTGTTTTAGAAGCGAGGAGTCGATTCTGTTGTCGCAACAAGTTGATTTTAAACTCACTTCGTCCCTATCCATTGGAGACCGATAGCCGGTGTATAAAACTAACAAATTCGTCCAGTATCTTCATAAAAATAGTCATGTCATAATTAAATGAGGGATAAGGCCCAGCGGGAACGACCGCTCCAGTAAGTAATAGGTACAACTGTTGAAGTAGCTCAGTAAGTAGGTAAGTACCTTCATCTTATAGATAATTGCACCCAAATAGGTTGATACTGGGTGGTGGGTGCCAACTTCGAGTGACGGCTGTGGGTTCCAGGGTTGCTAGACATTTGGGCCCTTTGAGCGTCCATTGAGTACGGCGGCGACTCCGAGGAGAACGGCGGCGGGGTTGCGACCCTCGTCCCCGTGAGTAACGTGTCAGGTTCCCGGGGGGCTACAATGCGCCCCCCGGAGGCGGGCTCAAAGGCAAGGCACTGAGGGGCCCCTGGTGTAGACACCACCGGAGAGCCCTGGGGTTCCCCCTCTCATGTGCCGATGCGACAGCCGCGGGGGTTTTAGTGGGTAAGAATCCCACATACCCCGGTCGAGCCCTACAGCTCCCGGGGATCTTTGGAAGATTTCCCCAGCGTCAAAAAAAAAAGGTTTGCTAGACATTTATAGTAGAGGAGTCGATTAGGCCACAGAGAGATATTGCTTTTTTATGAAAATGATTAAACGATATGACAACGACGATTGAATAGACGAGTAGAATGTTTACCAGATAGATAGACGACACGCTTGCCCTTAGACACCTACAAATTATTACGCATTGTCACCTGGAAGGTCCCTTTACAAAGTTCCTGCCACAAAGTTAACTCCACTACCACAGTTTCCAGTGTCTTCAACTACTGTGTGTTTTCCCATCCATGACTGCATCAGATTCAAGTAGGATTTTAACAGTCAAGTTAAATTAACTGGAAAAATTGTTTCTGTCAATAGTATTTGCTCTAAGTGGCTTCCGTCTCACGCAATACTTGTTTCAAGGAATCGGGCGGTTCATATCGGATGGTTGGTGTACAGCAAGGTCCGCGATCATTTCGTCCGATATCGGCCGTCTACGAGGCGGGAACGACATAGCTACTGTAATAACATTTGAAATAGTGTACCTGGGAGCGCATTACTGGCTGGCGTATTACCTATCAGATCCGGTGCGGTCCGGAACGTGCCGAGTGCTAATGTGGATACGGCACGATTCTGATTTGTTATCGTCCGTATTGAAACACGCTGCAAGTACTGTTTATTTATTAGATTAAGTGCTTCATCATCTACCTGACCGATCTATTATTTACCAACTGGCTCCCAACTCTCTTGGAGTAGTTTTCTCATTTGTACCAATATACATATCTGCTTCTTTAATAGGTCCTAACATAGGTGATCAAAACTTTTTACGCCTTAGCTTAAAGGCGTTCATCGTATCCCTATGTATTTTTTCCAACATTATTACCTCGAGTCTGAGTATTGCACGACTTTTGATTAATAGACTTAACAAAAACGTTCTAATTAGTTTATCTCTCCATACGTTTCATACCACCACCTAGCGCCTTTACATACCCAGGGGCACAACTTTTCACGTCGATCCGAGCCGACATAAGAAATAAAGTATCCAACTGTATACGACTGTTCTTTCATTACACCAGTTGACCTCACTTGAGCTTCCTTGAATTACCCGGATCACGAAGTTCTTTGTCATCATTGGTATCAATGTCATTGCCAATGCGCCGGGAACGATTAATCGGACGACGACGCTCTTTCTATTGATATCGATCGTTTATGCATTCGTATCGATTTATGCATTCGTATCGATTTATTTCGTATTTAGGAAACTGTTTATAATTAAGCAATATTTTACTATTATATTCCGCTTTTTAATTCATCGTTATAAGCAGCCGAGAGAAGTCCGCTGTTGAAGAAAGGGGCATAGGCCCCTTAGAAGCGAGGGGTCATAAGTGACATCCTCGGCAGGCGTCTTACTGCCGCACTCACAAACCCCATTTAACTTTAATTCTAATTAAGTCTCATTTTAAAATCTATTTATTTGGACTGTCCGAGCCATTTATAATAATAATAATAAATTCTTTATTTCAGGCATCTAATGGCCCATACAACAAATACCTTATAGACTAACATACATATTATATTATAAAACTTATAATTAAACACGCAATACAGTAGACGTGTCGCGGGCGGTGTTCGATATATATATGATTAATTTCGATTATTGAATACGAGATAATTGTTATCTCTACTCACTATCAGCGTATTAAGTATTAATTGGCTTCGAGTGTCGAAATAATCCGTTTTCAAAAAAGTGGATTAATGATCATTAACTTTAATTGACATTTGTAGGTTCGGCGGTAAAGTGACATAGATTTACTTAGTGATCCTGATCTTGCTATTTCAGACACTGGATATTTTGATGGTCTAACTTTTACCTTATAGACTTTGTGGCGCAGTGGGGCACCGCTTGTTTTACAAACCAGAGGTTCTAGCTTGTTAGGACCGTATAGGCCTATCCCCAGATTATCTGAAATATTAAAATAATTGTTGGAAAAGTAAAATGTTCGCGTGCTTCGGATGGCCATGCCATATTATGTAAAAAGTCGGTCTTGCACCTGATATTTCTCAAGTCGTGTCGGTCTTCCGTCCCGTCCGATTATGAGAGTAAAGGACGAGAGCACTCGACTTTTGCAGTTTCACGTATTAGTAGCCTCAAAATCACAAACGAAACCCGTACGCAGTGGCGGTCCGAGAGGGGGGTTCGTACGGGTCATGACCCCCCCAAAAAACCTCAAACTCATTCACGTCAAATTGACAAACTTAACTTCTTGCTTTAAAACAATTTTATCCAAAATCGGTTACGCACTTGAAACTCTCAGACGCAAGGTGGGAATTGCCACGACCTATTGCCCCCCCCCCCCAAATCGTTGACTCTGACCGCACCTGCCCGTACGTATACGTGTCTAAGAGACAATTAATATACGTACTTACCTACAAAGATCCATATTATAGTAATGTATGTATATGGGCTCGTGTGGTGTCCGGGTAAGAATAGCACCCTCCCATCTCCTCCCGTTGGGTGTCCGTAAGAAGCGACTAGGGGAAACAAGAAGACGGGCAGCAGCGTCTTTCTATTATATTACCTACCACCTATACTGCGATCTCCAAAACGCCTGCCAAGCGTGGAGATTATGGCAAACCCTCCCTTCTAAGGGGAGGCCTTATGTTCAGCACTGGACGTGTGTCGGTTGCTGATAATGATGATGTATATGTAGATGCATATTTTTACTCTTATTTTGTATTTCGAAATGTGTCGTTCCACAATAAAATAGTTCCATCTACATTTTTATTGCGGGGCAGGGCAGACACGCGAGGTGTCGCGCAGCGGGAGGCTGTGTTCATTCAAAACGAATTCAATTTGTAGCGTTGCATAATTTTTTTGGAACCAAAAATAATTCACGTTGCCTGAATGACGACCACGAACGGCGTCGGAGATGTTAGATAAAATTTCCCAAACATTGCGCAACGCTGACAAAGTGACCTTGTGGTACTGTAGTTTGTAATCAATGTTTTGTATTGGATACACTCTCTTTGGGTCTTATCGTTCGTGGATCGTCGTTGACCTCTGCGTCAATAACTTGTGCTATGAAGTTATTTTTATGGTTCGCGATATTTGTTGAACAGGTTGTGTATGTAAACAATCTTATTTTTTTGGTGTCAGAGTTGTTTAAGCTACGCTTCCTAAGGCCTCTGACTTAGCCTAACGACTGCGGTCTAGATGACAAAAGCCGAAGCCAACTTTTAACGTGCCCTCCGATTCCTCCAAAGCACGGAGAAGGTTAGTTCAAACAAATGCCACTAAACGGTCACCCATATAATTACTGACCTTGCCAGACGATGCTTACCCCACAGATCATTTACCGAAATTGGTTACAACTGTTAGAGCTGGTTCTCACTAGTCGGGTGTCGGATCCGTATATTAATCGGAGGTTCCAGTGACAGTACATTTATGCACAAAATCGGTTTCCGATAAGTGTGAATAGCTTCATATAAAATCGGTTTCCGATAAGTTTGAATAGCTTCATATAAATTACTCTGCCACTGGAACCTCCGATTAATATACGGATCCGACACCCGACAAGTGGGAACCAGCTCTAAGTGCCTGCAACAAACGCCTCAAAAAATCTTATCAAAAGATATAATGTAGGCTTAGGGTACATGAAAAGTGCCGTCGGTCTTGGCGGCACGGAACACCGTGATGCCGTTATTGCGATGATGGATGCCGTTGCTCCTCTGTCTATCGCAGCATATCTAGAAAAAAAATGTCCACGTGGGACTGTGGTAAGAATGCTGGCTTTGGATCGCTATTTTATACCGATCTGTTGAGCAATGACCCAGCCTTCTTGTCACCTGAAGAAAAAGATTTTTTTTAAAGTTTCGGATTGTTCATTGTACATTTATAGGCTGTAAGGGGTGCCTTGGGTCTGGGCCGGTAATAAACATACCTAATACGCGCGGCAGGGAAACGATATCCTCTGAAAGAAGAAATCTTTTAATAGGATTGTGAAATTTCATCATCATCATCAGCAGCTGCCGAAAGACGTCCACTGTTGAACAAAAGCCTCCAAAAAAGGTTGGGTATAATCCCCACGCTTGGCAAGCGTCTTGGAAATCGACCCAAGAAAAATTGGGAAATTTACAACAACGGAAATAACAGAATGAAGTAACAAAACAGACATAACCCAGGTTATAGAAATCTCTAGGAAATAATCACCTCAGCGCCTTGCATTGTTCCCTCGCCTTTCACTACCTAGTGCCCGAGGCTGTTTTGATTTTAACACCTGACTTGTGATTATTTAAGTATCAGTGGTGTAGCTTGCTTTAGACGGGCCCTGTATTAAAATTTATTGGATGGTTCAAATGAGGGTACGGCCTAAGAGTTTAAGTGAAATCATGAGTTATACGAATTTTTGTTTACACACATTACGTTCAGCGCCTCTGTAGCCCGGGCCCGGGGGCCCCGTATCAACGATACGGCTGATATGGCAGTAGCTACGCCCCTGTTAAGTAGGTATGTTGTACGTTAGTATGTAGATATAGGTACATTATAATTCTCTCTAATCCATTTTTTTTTGTGACGTTGTGGAAACCTTCGAAAGGTCTCCGGGAGCTGTGGGGCTCGGCCAGGGTATGTGGGATTCTTACCCGCTAAAATCCTCGCGCCTGTCGCATCGGCACATAAGAGGGGACCCCAGTGCTCTCCGGTGGGATCTGCCCCCCTCAGTGCCTTGCCTTTGAACCCGCCGCCGGGGGCGCATTGTAGCCTGCCGGGAACAAGTCACGGTGCTCACGGGGATGGGGGTCACAACCCTACCGTCGTCCTCCTCGGAGTCGCCACCGTAGGTACTCAATGGACATCCTTGGCCTGGGGCCCACACCCCGAACGTCCAGCGACTCCGAAGGAAGTCTCTCTCATCCACATAGACGTATCCATTTTTTTTTAGTGGTGGGTGGGGCAATCTTCGATAGGTCCCCGGGAGCTGTGGGGCTCAACCGGGGTATGTGGGATTCTTACCCACTAAAACCCCCGCGGCTGTCACATCGGCACTTGAGAGGGGGGACCCCAGGGCACAGGGCTCTCCGGTGGGATCTGCACCAGGGGCCCCTCAGTGCCTTGCCTTTGAGCCCGCCGCCGGGGGGCGCATTGTAGCCCCCCGGGAACCTGACACGGTGCTCACGGGGACGGGGCTCGCAACCTCGCCACCGTCCTCCTCGGAGTCGCCACCGTACTCAATGGATGTATCCATAGCTCAACTTCTCTGTTACTGCCGTCTATAAAAATCCTTGCGAAAATCGTACTTAGTTCTCTAACTAGCCTAAACTTGTTCTACCTAACCTTTGAAAGCATCGATAAATATTTTTTTATGTACTTATCGATGTTTTGACGAATGACGAAACAAATTTAAGATTACACACTCGTCAAGTCTAGCTTATTGAAGCAAATTTATAACGTCTACGTCTTTATTAATTACTCTGTTACGAGTTTAGCATGCCAAACACAATGATGGACTCTTTTGATAAAACTATTCAAAAGCTAGAGACCCCCCAGCTTTGCCCGGGCTTACCGAATGACTGATATAAATAACTCCACATAATTATAACACTTTTTAACCGACTTTAAAAAAGAGGAGCTTCTCAATTCGTCGTGTATGTATTATTTTAAAACCACAATTTATGTAGATAGACTTCTTATGCCACCCGGTAAAAGCATTCTCAGACAGACAAGCATTTCGCGTAACTTAGAGACTTGTACCTTGTACACGTACCTTATTTACGAAAACCAGTGTTCAGAGGATCGTGTAATGAGCTCTAATGGGTGCTGCATTAGGTACCGTTGCTACTTTTAATTCGCATTCATTTTAAACCTCATTTCGCCTCGCAATTTCATAAAGTGTGTACAATTTGAACAAGAAGCTGTATTGTTAGGTTACAGTCCGTTTAAAACACGAGCGAAATTTTTTTAAGATTACAATTTACATAAAAACAAGTTGTAAAAGGATAATAAAAGAGCTCAGTTCGGTCATAATGATTGAAGATAATGTCTTGTTTTAAACATTAACAATACATTAATTGTCACCATTATGTCCAGATCTTAGCCTTAGCGGGGTCAATTGCTTGTCATGTTATCATTTACCTTTATTGCATAGCGTTTCTTTTGAATATTGTTCTTATTTTCTTCTTTCCGGTAAGTACCTATAATTTGTGTTAAAAAAATAATGTTCCACGTTCCACATTCATTTTCATTATCACAATGTATAGGTAAGTAGGGGAGACTGAGGATACTTAATCCCTGTGGGAGACAAGGTACACCAACATTTTGAAAATACATAATAGATTCATAATAATCATTCATAATAGATTAATTTAAAGTAGCCAAACTAAACCCAAATTGTAGCTAAATTATAAAGAAAAAACTCTCATGGCCAAAATCTATCGCTTCTGCAAATGAGGTCAGTGTGTAGTCTAAGAGCACGTCGAACTAAAATTGTTGAGTTTTTAATTACGATTGTTTCTGGTGTTAACTTTATGTTCAGATGGAAAAGTTATTGTGTATTTTATGTACTTTCCTAATAATCCTTATAGTCTTCATATCATTCTATCTTAATGTACCTGTCTTCAAAGCTGTAGTGAATAAGCTGTTAATAAGCTAGTGTGCTTTACCATCGTTGACTGCGTCACCGCTTTCCATCTAGTAAGCTAATAATCTCAGTTCAGTTCAGTTCAATCTCAGTTCAGTTTACAGTAAAAATATAACCGGAATATCGTAAAATAAAATAAAATTAATTTCTATGATTGGCTTCATGGTTTCATGCGTGGTCACACTAATGTCTCTCAGAGTTCTAAAGCGACAAGTCTTTCACAGGGTACAAGTTTTACCAAATATAATTTTAGTATTTTTTTTAATTGGCCGACTTATGCTCGATACAATTTTGAGGGACAAGATGTGGAATTTATGATTATGGTATGGAATTTAGATGAAAAGGGCATAACAAACTTACATAAACAAAAAAAATTGCATGTAAAGGTTTTAAGCAAGTTTTTAGGGTTCCAGCTGAATGCGGATAATTAGTTACAGTTTGCTGTGGATGGCTGCAACTAATTCTGTGTTGTTTTTGAAACACTAAATAACACGTGAGATGTTCCAAAGTCCGTGTTTAATCATCACGAATAACCAGGAAAGCCAAATAAGCTTTGTTAAAAAATGTATTAATTTATTAACCATTCCACCCCATACTTCATGAAAGTTGCAGACTCTGGATAGAATACTTTTAAGAACCCTCAAACTGTATTATAATACAACGAGTGATGGTTGGATGCTGGCTCAACCTGGTCGTGCATTGACAAATAATAATATGATTTCTCTAGCTCTTTAGGCAAGGCAAATTGCTTAGCAATGATGCCTCGAAACATAGTTAAAAGTTTATAAATAAATTAATGTTTCCCCTTTAGCAGTGATTGTATAACCTATACAGAATTTCTTTCTTTTTATTAACCGGCTTCAAAAAGAAGGTTCTCTATTCGACGCGTATGTATGTAATATTGATAAAAATGTGTAATAATAATATATGTTAGTCTAGGTGGGCTTCTAAACAAATTTACCAAATTTTATGAGTGTATGTATGTATGTAGGTTTGTCCGCGGATTTCTCAGAAACTACAAGTCCGATTTCGAAAATTCTTTTTGCAATAGATAGAGTATTCTTCAACTTAGGGTAGAGTACATGTTTCATCAAAATCGGTCCAGTAGTTTAAGAGATATAAACTTTTTATGTTTTCAGTAAGTTACTGTAACGTAGACGTTCGAGTTGCGTGACAGTGCTGATACCTATCTTGGTAAAATAAGTCACTAAAAAGTGTCAAATAAACTATTAAAAAAAAATAAAAACCGACTTCAAAGTAAATTATCATTAAATAACGAAAATATATTGAAGTCAGTGTCAGCTGGTGATAGTGTTAGTTAACATGATTAGCTAGCACCGACTTCAATATATTTTCGTTATTTTATGCTTTTTAGATAATTTACTTTGAAGTCGTTTTTTTTTTTTTATAGTTTTTTCAATGACCGTCCGGATCGAAAATCGTACTGCTGGTCCAGAAGATATTCAAACACATTTCGTAGTACAGGTGTCCCCAACACGTGGGAGACTTGATCAGGGTGGATCATGTCTATCTGAGGGTGGGGACCAAGTCTCCCGCATATAGGGGACACTAGATACAAATCTATGCTTTCGCTTTTAGTTGATTTTTTATTTTAAATAAACGTCAATACTTATTTGTTTCATACAACATAAAACCAGATAAATTATGAACCTTTTGATCAAATCACACCCTCAAATTTGCTTAAACTTCAAGAGTTAGGGCCAAAAAACAAAAGGGGGGATCAAGTATCCTCAGTTTCCCGTACATATTAAAATTCCATAGCTGAATAATACCTAAGTGCCTACGTAACCGTTTAAAGCTTTATCGTTATTTGTATATTATTACTTTTTAACCGTCTTAAAAAAAGAAGTAGGTACGTGTATTTTCCTAAGTAGGTATACTTCTATTCTATTCTATTGGTGGCTATAAATTGGGCCCGGTAACCACCGGAACGCACTTCGACCCAGTTGGATCCATTGTGCATGCCCTAGCCCTTACTCTGTTTCTGGCGTGTAGAAGAGTTCCCTCAGGTACGCAACGATTACGCCAGCTTGGAGCTGTGCACAATCATCTGGTGTAGGATAAGCTACTCCCAGATGACTCAACCTACGTCTCGCAAGAGCGTCGCAGCCACACAAAATGTGTCGCATTGACTCTTTTTCACCTTTACAAAATCTGCAAGTATCAGTAGTACTTAGCCTCATTCTGTGAAGGTGCTCATTGGTACCAAAATGTCCCGTGAGTGCACCTATCAGGTGCCTTATCTGTGATCTGTTAAGTTTCAATAATTTAACCCCACAGTCCACCCTTGTGCTAGAGAAAGTTTTGGAGTGGTTTAGGCCTGACGCTTCCCTCCATTCCTTTAAGTGTTCATTCCTAGCATGCGCATATAATGCTTGGTGGTACATTCCATACGGAATCCCCACAAATGGTTCAGGACCCACCAACTGTCTTTGTGAGCCGGCCCTTGCTAGTCTGTCCGCCTTCTCATTACCCTCGACACCTTCGTGTCCAGGTACCCAGATGAGGCTGACGTTGTTGTGTCTTCCCAGGTCATTCAAACCTGTAAACACCTTCTTTATCCAGTTTAGAGTCAACTCGGAAGGAGTTTAGAGCCTTCAGAGCTAAGTAGGTATACTTATGCGTATTGTATGAAAAAGTGAAAATCGATATTCAACTATTTATTTATAAGTAAGTACATTTATCAGACATAGGTAAAATAAAACCGACTTCAAAGAAAAAAAAAGATCTAATAAGCATTCAATAACGAAAGTCGGTAAGTACTTCAGTATCTTATGATATTTAAACTTAAACTTGTACTCTTCCCTAAGTTGAAAGATACTGAAAGTATTGCAAATTTCCGCAATCGGATTTATAGTTCCTGAGAAATCGGGGGACAAACCTACATAGATAAATAAGTACATACACATAAGATTTGGTACATTTGTTTAGAATCCCACATAGACTAACATATGTAAATATTACCTAAGTACACATTTTTATTAATATTACATACTTACATACTTATGCATCGAATACAGAATCTTCTTTTTGAAGCCGGTTAAAAAACGGTTACCTACTTAATCCTGTAGGTAAGTATGCTATTTTTTTATTTATTTATAAACTGACTCGATTTTATCGACCTTTAAAGAATGGAACTGAGAGTCATCAATATTGGAGCGATTTGATAGCTTTTTAATCTCGCACTTGGGAGGCTTTGATATTCAAATTGATGGTGAGATCGGGCGCGTCATCTTGCTGTATAATGAGGCGTGGAATGACAAACTACCCTCTTTCATCACCGCCCATAGTTGGGCAATGTATCGCACACTGGGAACTTTCATACTTATAATATTACAGCAAGTAATAATAAATGTTGTTAGGAATTTGTGATATTGTTTGTTATGCGGTTTTTGCTAGCGGTCTTTATTCCATCGTTATAGGTAGGTACTAAGTAAGTAGTTAGTATACTTACTTACATATTTTTGAATTATTTATAGCACAAGGAGATTAGTAAACAGAAAATTCAACGTGACTGCCTATAACAACTACGTATTATCATAGAACTAAATTATGTTTGTTTTGGATATGCCAAATGTACAAAATCTTTGTTCCAAACAAAAGAATGAGCGAGGATGAAATCTGTGCTCCCTATACTTCCTAGAATTTATTAGGTACGTACTTACACGTAGGTAGTTACCTAACTAACTAGCAACCAACTGCGGCGTCTTCTGTTATTATTTTTGAGGTTCTAATTTTATAGGTACTTATTAGTATTAGGTAGCTAAAGCCTGACCAGAACTAGACCAGACGGATACAGACGCGGATATCAACTTTTTTACACGGTAAAACTAGGTATAATATACTATTTAGAGAACATGAGTTAGAGATACCTCGTATGTAGGTACCAAGTTTAATGATACGATAATTTATTCTACCTGATGAGTGTGTTTGATTGCGTCTTGTTCTCGTGGTACTTACCTACTTGTGTATATTATGCTTGGTCGGTATTTACTAGTCATTAATTCTAGTTTGTTCTTAAACTAGCGATGCCAGCGATCCTCCCAGGCTCGGCACGGGTGTATAACATAGTTTATTAAGTATATAATAATATAAGTATGTACTTACGTAACAATCAGTGAAAAAATATCTAAGTTATGGTGAGCCAACCAGACTTCCGCATGCTAGGCGCTTTGTGGAGAGAGTTTATTTTTTATTTTTACTCATATTATATTATGATTTTGGCGCCCCCTGAAACTGCCGCCCAGGGCCGGTGCCCCGGTTTGCCCCCGAAGATCCGGACCTGTTCAATAATTTCTTTAACTAAAAATTCATTCATAAAAGATTAATACCGATAAAAGCGTTTGCTGTCCATGGTACCACCACGAGTGGTACCGCGGAAATTATTGACGACAAACGGATAAAACGCTCTGCCTACACATTTTGTTTAATAATAATTCGTATGATAGAGCAGGATTTCCCAACCTTTTCGTAGAGAGATCGCAGGGGGACGTGGGACGATTGGCGGTTTCAAAAATTCGTTAATTAGGGACAAAGCTATGGGCACAAAGTGAAAGGGGTGTGAAAATTTCAGCTATAGCAGCTATTTCAGCATTATACATCATAAAAAAGGTTGAGAACCCCTGCGATAGAGGATAAATGGATGAGATATTTTTATTCCGTCCGTAGGTCCGTCTACATTATTTGTTTATGTATTCTGGGCTACAAAATATTTACCGACGAAATTACATTATAATATGTCAGTAAAAAATGAATTAATATTTGGACAATATATTAGTAGATACTATCTTAAGTGATAGCCTTCTCTAGTGCATTATTTATTAGGTGTATATGCGATGTTCGGTAGGTGTTACATGGAATAATTTATTGGCAAAAATAAATATCGTGTAGATATAAAACTTATTTATTTACTCTGTGATTAGAAGAAAGTGATAGGAGGATGTTCGGTTTTCTTTGAAGCACGCTCTTTAATAATGGTTAGATATTTTTTTGTAAGTAAGAAAGTAAGTAAGTATAGTTATTTATTCTAATAACTTTCTCTATTTGTCGCATTTAAGGAATCTAAATTCTCTTGAATCTTGCACGAGATGAAAAAGGTGTAACCTAAGCAGGGGCGTAGCTACCGCCGTATCGCCGTATGATATAGGACCCCCGGGCTACAGGGGCCCCGAACATGTGTAAATAACAATTCGTAAAATCCATGTTAACACATAATCTCTTAGGCCTTAGCATCATTAGGGCCCCCCAACAAATTTTGATACAGGGCCCATCAAAGGCAAACTACGCCGCTGAACGTAGGTGTTTTTCGAAACGGACATCTCGTGTTCAAATCCCGCGAGGAGCAGAAATTTTTCTTTACTGGTCATTGACGTAGCGACCGACATAACTCAATGATAGTTGTTAGGAGAACAAAAACGTGAGCCTTTATCTTACATACATAGGTACAGTGTCGGCCTTCAATTCCAACCGCTTTGCAACAAAGCGTCTATGTCTACGGAACTGATTTTTTTTTAAAAAAGGACCCACTGTGGATCAGTCATGAGGACAAAACTTTGAGAACAATGCGCGAATCGGATCCACACTCTTATTTCGTAGGTTTGCGCGAGAAAATGGAGCGATTCTTTTTTGCTCGGGGGTTGTTAAAAAACTAATCAGTCATGGATGAAGAATTCTCAATGTGACGGCCATTGATCCGACGTGATCCTGACTTTTTTTTTGTTTACGTGGGGATACCTTCAAAAGGTCCCCGGGACTCTGTGGGTGTATGTTTGTGGGATGCTTACAATAGGTTGGTACTAAAACCACCGCGGCTCACTTCTTCGGTGGAGGGATCCGGGATCTGCCCCAGAGATCTCTCAGTGCCATTTGAGCCCACCGCCGGGGGCCCAAAACGCAACTCACCAACCGTCCTTCTTGAAGTTGCTGGCGTGCGTGACCCTGATCTTTTTTTTTTTTTTTTTTTTTTTTTTTAATCTCCTCATTACAGATTTCCGAATGTTAATATTTATTATAAATTTTTATATTTCATAAAAAGGGACAAAGATTATCGTAATTTAGTTTTAGGTAGCTACCTAATAAAGTTATAATAACATATTATCATATTTAATCGTTCAAAGATTATTTTTGCGTTAATGATGACGATAGTTTATTCGTCCATATACAGGCCAGGCTTTTTGCGTTAAACGGAGTTGATAAAAACATGACATTGACAGTTGACACCCAATTGACAACCATGACAACTGACAGCTAATGATTCATCTCATGTCATTCATGCATGTTGCAGGGTTGCCAACTTGGGGTTTCCCCCTAGGTCAGGGGAATAAATATTTGCAGGGGTTTTCTTAAGGTAAATAATATTTATTTATTTATTTATATTATATTTAGTTTGGGTATTTCTAGGGGTGTGCGAATACTCAAAATACCTGTGAAGTTTATAAAATCGGGCCCGGTAACCACCGGAACGCACTTCGACCCAGTTGGATCCATTGTGCATGCCCTAGCCCTTACTCTGTTGCTGTCATGTCGAAGAGATCCCTTAGGTACGCAACGATTGCGCCAGCTTGGAGCTGTACATAATCATCTGGTGTAGGATAGGCTACTCCCAGGTAACTCAACCTACGTCTCGCAAGAGCGTCGCAGCCGCACAGTGTGTGTCGCATTGACTCTCTTTCACTTTCGCAGAATCTGCAAGTATCAACAATACTTAGCCTCATTCTGTGGAGGTGCTCATTGGTACCAAAATGTCCCGTGAGTGCACCTATTAGGTGCCTTATTTGTGATCTGCTTATGTTTAATAATTTAACCCTACAGTCCACCCTTGTGCCAGAAAATCTTTGCAGATCTTTAGTTTAGTGATACTACCGTACAGCGCTGGCATATGTGAGAATAGGCCTCACCATCGTAGTATATAACTAATATATTACCTTTGGTTTGAGTCCCCAAGTTTTGCCAAAACCAGAAGTGAAGTTATTTAAAAAAAATATATCCAGTTATATTTGATTGATCTCACCAGTCTGTTTTTGGCCTAATGTTACTCTGGGACTTTCGGCCCCTTTATAACGTGTTTTTTTTAAAGTATTGTCTTATCGTATGTTAAAAATAGTTGGAATAGGCAAGTTGGTTCACACTTGGCGCGTTGGTTGGTCGGTTGAACCAAATACTGTGCAACCTTTGAACAAAAATGAACATTCTTACCAAAAAATGATATTTTTGAGGTTATAAGGGTAAGGGGTGGTATTTTGGGGTAAAACTTTTCAAATGGTTGGCAACCCAGATGTATTAAAAAAAAACTTCCTGCTTTGTCAGTCAATTTGTTTATTTACGTTTACGTGTTGATAGTTGAAAAACAAAAGTTAGGTACATAATAGGAATATAGAAGTACTTACCTAATTAATACTGTAAAACTAATGACACTTCTATTTATCGTTTTATAAAATTTATTAGGTACGGTTTACTATGTCTAACCTCAACCCTACTTTAGTAGATGAAATAGTGAAAAGATGTTTTATTTTATACAATAAATTACCTAAAACCGGAAAACCCATCGACAAAGAGTGGACAGTGCTTTCATGTGTTGTTAAATATGAGTTAAATACAGAAGAAATCGATGTTGTTTCCCTCGGTACAGGATCTAAATGTATTGGTGCTACAAAGATGTCTTCAAGTGGAGACATTATGAACGACAGCCATGCCGAGGTGTTCGCTCGCCGAGGTTTTCTCTTATATTTATATGAAAATATACAAAGATGTTTGAAAAATGAAAAATCAATATTTACAAATGACAATGGGCGATTTAAATTGAGAAGTAATATAGAATTTGTGTTCTACTCATCCCAGCTTCCGTGCGGAGATGCTTCTATTATACCCAAAGGTGGAGAACACGAGAATGTTGGTGAATTAATTCCGTCACAGAAGCGTGAAGCCAATGATGAAATATGTGACACGGAAGTTAAAAAGCAAAAGGTTGAAGACGATATTTATAGAACGGGTGCAAAATGTTTGCCTCAGGCGGTTCAAGACCCTAAAGAGCCAGGGATGAATTACCACATCTTAGGCCAAGTGAGAACGAAACCAGGCAGAGGTGACCGTACATTGTCAGTGTCTTGTAGCGATAAAATTGCAAAATGGATACACCTAGGCGCGCATGGCAGTATTCTAGATATGTTATGTGAACCTATTTACATAAAACACTTTATATTTGGTGCAGGGGTACCGTATTCTGAAGAATCACTGGAAAGAGCACTTTTAAAAAGGCATGCAGTATCATGTTCTTTACCTTCAACAGTTCCTAAGTTTTATCAAACCTCATTGAAGTTTCTTCATATAAAGACTGATACTAATATAAGGCCTGCCCCAGGCAGTATTGTATGGATTCAATTGAATAGTCCGTAAGTAGTTTTCTACCAACAAGAGGCCTAGAGGGAGAGAGCCACTCATGGAGGATAATGAGTTGTTTTTTTAAACAATACAAAAGCTTGTTTAAGAGTAGGTACCAAATAAATATGTATCTTGTTTTCTTTAGATAAATATTTATTATTTTCAGATCTTCTGAAGTTGCAGTACAAGGTAAAAAATTGGGTGTTACAAAGAAAAGGGCTAATTCGCCAAATAGTAGTTTATGTATAAGTAAATACAATATTTACAAAAGATTTCTGAGTATTGTCGCAAGTAATGAAGAAGTTAAACACAAATTAGTTGGTGAAGAAAATATAAATTTTATTCCATACAGCAAAATGAAGAGAAAATCAACACAATACATAGAGAAATGGTTATTTCTCAAAGAACACTTCTTTAAAACATGGACTGTTAAACCTGACATGTGGAGTTTTTGCATAAACATGAATTGAAAACAAAAATTTGTACTTACTATTTTAACCTTTCTACTTGTGTTTGTGTGTGTGTGTGTGTGTGTGTGTGTTTGTTTTGTATTTACGCTTTTGGGGCATTCTTAATCAATATCTCTATCTACCTAAGTTGCACATCATCAATTAAACCAACTTCACTGAACACACAAGATAAATGTATGTGTACTACAGCAACCAATGGTGTACACATACATTTATCTTACTGCTAAACCAATTTTGGAAAAACACATAATTGAAATGATTCACTTAAGTAACACTGTTTTGTATAAAACAACAGTTTTACTTTAATAATAAAATACCTATTATTAGAATATATATATGAAAAAAAAAACATAATAAATAAAATATTATTGAACATGTATCACACATATTGCAAATGGGCTGTCCGGGAAGAGTAGCAAGTTGGGGGTCGTAAGAGGCGGCTAAGGGAAATCAAGAAGACTGGCAGTAGCATCTTTCTATTTGATTACCTACCATCTAATAATGTCCTTCTGTTCGATACGACGACAGCGGCCAATATTTTACTAGGTCTTTATCTACGCGGGAGATATTATAGTGCACAAGTGCTTGCGAAGACACTACTGCACTCCTTTCTCTTCCTTTATTATCATAATCCGATGGGACAGATGACAGACACGAACGGGGAGAGGTCAGGCGCAGACCGACACATCCGAAGCATGGATCATCTTACTTTACAGAGAATAAGGTGATCGGCCTGCATTTTCCAAGCCAGTAAGGAACAACTATACAAAGTTGCTCTCCGCGGAATTCGAACCCGCGGCCTCCGATTTGCAAAGTAAGCGGTTTCCCACTGCGCCGCGGAGGCAAGGTTTTTTTTTTTTTGGGAATGATAGACGCTGTTAGCCGCAGATGGCCATTGCAGCTTCACCGGACAATAGGAGGCGAGCGCTTGAAGCGCTCTAGCCTTTACGGCAGAAGTAGCGACGAGCACAAGGGCACCTCAGGGAGGCACGGCCTCGGCTTGGGCTGTCGCTTAAGAGAGGGCTGAGTTTACCACCGGTTCACGACGCGCCCCCACTGAGAAGAACCGGCAAGAAACTCAGTGGGGTGATGCACGTCGTTGCGGTCGCATACGTACGACCCTTCGGCCTCGCCGGCGAGACCGGTGTCTGATAGCTAGTGTAGCATAAGGTTGTCGGGGAGGGGTCGGCGCATCCCGGTCCAATAGGACCGTCATGGGGTCAGCAGGGTCGAGCAGTACGTACCGTGGTCTGCGGCGCGAGTCAGAAGGACTAGCGGCGTAATCGGCGGCGGTGGAGGCAACCGTCTATACTGCGATCACCAATCCCCACGACCCCCAAGCATGGGGATTTTCGCAAGCCCTCCCTTTTAAAAGGGGGAGGCTTTTGTTCAGCAGTGGAAGATTTCGGATGCCGATGATGATAAATTTTATGTGCGGTTGACGTTGATGGGCATGTTGGTCTAGTAGTTGGATATTCTCCTTTGGAGTCGCTGGACGTTCGGGGTGTGGGCTCTTTGAACGTCCATTGAGTACGGCGGCGACTCCGAGGAGGACGGCGGCGGGGCTGCGACCCCCGTCCCCGTGAGCACCGTGACTGGTTCCCGGGGGGCTACAATGGGCTCAAAGGCAAGGCACTGAGGGCCCCCTGGTGCAGATCCCACCGGAAAGCCCTGGGGTCCCCCTTCTCATGTGCCGATGCGACAGCCGCGGGGGTTTTCGAGCCCCACAGCTCCCGGGGATCTTTGGATGATTTCCCCCGCGTCAAAAAAATAAAAATTTTTGGATATTCTGGCCGCTACCTAATTGTTGTGGGTTCGGTTCCTATAAAGTGTCTGGGTGTTTTATCTATTTAAGTTAAAGTAAGTAAGTATTTATTTATAAAAAAGTATATACTTAAGTATTACTATCAGTTGTCTGGTGTCCATAGTACCTAAAGGCTCTGCCTAATTTGGGATCTAGTGTGTGACCTAGAATATTTTTATACTACACTAGCTGACCCGCGCAGCTCCGCCCGCGCTTTTATTACATTTTGCTACCCTTTTCTCCCTCCTCCCTTGATTTATTTCTCTCTCCATCTCTCTCTTAAAAGAAAAATCTAATTTTATGCTCTGTCTCTCCTCTCTCTTTCCCCCTCCCGCTTCGGTCCCCGTCACACTCCCCCTCTTCCTCTCCCCGTTGTCCTCCCCTCTCCCTTCACCTTGCTCCCCCTCACTCCCCCTTGCTCCATCTTAATCACCCTATCCCTCACCCCATCACCTCCTCCTCGAATCCCCTCTCTTGCAACCTCCTCTCCTTCTATATATTCTCGTCAATCATGGTATCTGGGATTCTTACCCACTTAAACCCCTGCAGCTGTCGCATCGCCACATAAGAGGGGGGACCTGGGCCCTCCAGTGGGATCAGGCACCAAATAACCCTTAGTGCGCATTATAGCCCCCCTTAAACCTGGCACCATGATCACGGGGACGGGGCTCGCAACCCCCTCACCGTCCCCCTTGGAGTCGCGGCCGTCACCCATCTATGTAATGACCTTTTTTTTTTTTTTTTTTTTTTTTTTTTTTTTTTTTTTTTTTTTTTTTTTTTTTTTTTTTTTTGACGCGGGGGAAATCTTCGAAAGATCCCCGGGAGCTGTGGGGCTCGACCGGGGTATGTGGGATTCTTACCCACTAAAACCCCCGCGGCTGTCGCATCGGCACATGAGAGGGGAGACCCCAGGGCTCTCCGGTGGGATCTGCACCAGGGGCCCCTCAGTGCCTTGCCTTTGAGCCCGCCGCCGGGGGGCGCATTGTAGCCCCCCGGGAACCTGTCACGGTGCTCACGGGGACGGGGGTCGCAACCCCGCCGCCGTCCTCCTCGGAGTCGCCGCCGTACTCAATGGACGCAAGGGGCCCACACCCCGAGCGTCCAGCGACTCCGAAGGTTGCCCATTGTTTATAGCCCCGGGCTCAGGGCTGGGGAGCGAGACGTTGGGCGGCCGCTTGTGGCGGCCTGCGCCTTCGTCGCCGAGCAGGATCAGCACGTTCGCGTTCCCGCTCGGCGGCCTCCTTCTGGGACATGACAGTCTCACAGAAGGCGGCCATCGCTCCCCACGCCGCATCCCCGGACAGCATAGCCGACACTACGCTGCCCAGGGAGAGGTCCGATCCGATGACTGCGACCAGGTCTCGACGCTCCAACGACCACGCGGGGCAAGCCTCCAGCGTGTGTTGGGCGGAGTCAGACTGGTCGCAGTGGAAGCATCTCGTCGTCGCTTCACGTCCGATCTTATGCAGATAATCACCGAAACAACCGTGACCAGTGATTATCTGCGTAAGCCTATAGGTGAGTCGTCCACTCCGTCGCTGAATCCAGGCTTCGAGAAGCGGCAGGAATGCCTCAACGACGCGTTTGCGCGCTATGTGCTCCGGCTGGAGCCGCTCGCGCCACGTCGCGAGAGCGATGTGTCGTTCCTGCCGCTTTATAGATTCGAGCGCCACCGGCTCGCCTCCGCCACTCTGGCGGGCGATGCGGATCCGGTCATAAACCCTCGCATACATGCCCGCCAGGATGTCTAAGGGCGGAAAGCGTGCCAGTATGGTCGCCGCCTCAAAGGACACCGTTCGGTATCCTCGTGCAATCCGCAGTGCCATCCTCCGCTGGACGCTGTAGATTTTCGTTCTACAGCGTCTTATGGCCAGCCTCGGCGCCCAGATGGGCGCCCCGTAGAGGACTACGGACTGCACGACTCCGGCGTAGAGGCGGCGAACTTCCTCGCTCGGCCCCCCGAGGTTGGGGAGCAGCCTGTGCAAGGCCGCTGCAACCCTGTCGACTCGGGGGACCAGGCGCTCGAAATGCTCCTCGAAGCCCCAGCGACTGTCAAGGGTGAGACCAAGATATTTCATGTGCGGCCCCACCCTGACTTCCGACTCACCCACACGGACGCGCAAGTTGGGCGGTGGTTCCCGGCTCCTAGGCAGGCCGTGGAACCACAGCGCCTCCGTTTTCTGAGGCGCTATCTCCATGCCCAACTCGCGTATCTTAGCGACGACGATTTCCGCCCCAACCTCGGCGAGCTCTTTGGTCCTCTCGAAGGTGTCCCCACCGGCCACGATCAACGTGTCGTCCGCATAGCAGACGACACTTACGCCGGCGGGGAGATCGACACGCAGAACCGCGTCGTAGGCGAGGTTCCATAGCAAGGGGCCTAAGACTGACCCCTGCGGAACCCCTCGCTCCACTTCCCTCCGGATCCTCGTACCGTCTCGATCCACGTACAGAATGTACCTGTCGCGCAAGTAGTCCCTGATCAGGGCCTGCAGGTAGGGAGGCACTCCATGGTAGACCAGTGCCTCCCAGATCGCATCCCAGGGCAGGGAGTTGAAGGCATTGACAATGTCGAGTGACACCGCCAACGCCACGCCACCCCGGGAGACCGCCTGATCCGACAGGGCGCGGACGCGAGTTATCGCATCCACGGTCGAACGGCCCTGTCGGAAGCCGAACTGGCTGTCGGCCAGATCGGGACCGACGCGCGACAGATGCCCGCTGAGACGAGAGGCAACTATTCTCTCGAACAGTTTGCCAACCTCGTCCAGCAGACATATGGGACGGTACGCGGAGGGAGAATCCGCGGCTCTGCCTTCCTTCTTGATGAGGACCAAAGTAGCCTCCTTCCAGGCCCTGGGGAACGTAGCTTCACGGAGGCAACTAGTGAATAGCTGCCTCAGCACGTCCCCCAGGGCAGCCAGGCTCAACACCAGCACCCTACCCGGAATACCGTCGGGTCCGGGCGCGGTGTTTCGGGCTCTCAAGCGGCCAACGGCCCAGTCCATCTCCTCTATGGTCACCCCCAGATCGTCGCGCCATTCGGGCAACTGAAGGGGGTGGACTGAGGGACTTGACCGACCCGCCGGGAACAAGGTGTCTACCACACGTCCCAGCAAGGCCGGATCGAGAGATCTATGTAATGACCTTGCACAACGTTGCTTAACCTAGCGGCATGAAATATACTTTACGACCTATTCTCAGACCTACCCGATATGCACACAAAATTTCATACAAATCGGTTCACCCATCTATGTAAGTAATGACCTTGTCTTATGTTGCTTACCCTTAACCAAGCGGTATGTATATAACAACGTTCACAGCTATTTTTTCATTGGTGTAAATATTAGTGAAGTTTACATTATATTGGAAGACTAGCTGACCCACGCAGCTCCGCCTGCGCAATTTTTACGCTAACTAAACTTTGAATAACAGACATTCACATCGAATACATAACCTCATTTTTTATAGTCGGTTAAAAACTGGGACTCACTTTTTACTTGCTCTCCGAAGCACAGACCCGTTTAGTTCAAATGGCGTTAAACGGTCACCCATCTATTTAATGACCTTACCTAATGTTGCTTAACCCGATCGATTACAAAACCTTGATAACAACTCTCTATGAGTGTTCCCTTACTAATATTTATTATATTATAAAGAAAAATTGATAAAATCGGACCAAGCGTATAACCAAGTACCCGTTTTGACTTTAATCCCCTCTCCCAAAAGAACCGTGCTAGATTACGGGATAAAAAGTATCCTATGTCCTACCTCGTAGTAAGATATCAAATCATGCCAAGTTTCATTTGAATCCATTCAGTAGTTTCGGCGTGATGCTCAGCCGTGATACAGACAGACAGACAAAAATTCAAAAAAATTACATTTTCGGCCTCAGTATCGGTTATAGAATGCCCTCCAAATATAATTTTCAAAATATCTTCAATGTACAGAATTGGACCTGTTACAGTTTTGTTTTATCTACACTATCTACACTAATATTATAAAGAGGAAAACTTTGTTTGTTTGGTTGTAATGAATAGGCTCAAAAACTACTGGACCGTTTTTAAAAATTCTTTCACCATTCTAAAGCTACATTATCCACGAGTAACATAGGCTAAATTTTATTTTGGAAAAAATAGGGTTCCGTAAGATATTTGGGTTTTAGGTGTAAAAAATCAACCAGAAAAGTTACTTATTTTGCGTACGCTGCCTAAACTATAAAAGATAGAACCATAAAATGTTCTAATTAATTGTAGATCTTATAAATATCTACAAAAAAGTCCGCAGCACACGCGCGTATCTATGTCGAGTGAGGCCCAACAACCATTTTTTTTATTTAAAAATCTTGAATTTTGTTTGGACTACATTTAAACGCATTTATTTTACTCATGCTATTAATCCTTATCAAAATAAATTATTTCATCATTAAGTACAGTTTATGTAGATAATATTTGGTCTTTGAATGATTAAAATTGGACATTTGTTTTTGAAGTTATGGCGAAATTAATATATTACTGCTTATAAATTAAAAGATTTCTGCTGCACGGCCCGTTGCGAAGTGAGCGTCACCAAGGCGGGGGTGCGCATGCGGGAGGGGAGTTTAGATCTATGAGTAAGGGGTCGTCCATTAATCACGTGAGGCTCGAAAGGGGTTCCGAAAAAATCACGAAATATCACCAGGACGGGGGAGGGGTATAATGAGACATCACGTGTATTTATTTTTCATTGAATGCACGATTTCTAAACCAAACAGCGGCACGTGGCCTTGACTCACCGTTGCCAGCAACGACTTCCCCTTCAACATTTAATCAGTTACCTGTATTTAAAGATAATACTCCGAAAATTTCGATATAGTTTGTACAAAAAAATACACGTGATTTTGGTTGTTGGGGGGGGGGGGTTAGTTTAAAACCTCACCACATATCACCAGGAGGGGTTAAAAAGTTGCTAAAAAACATCACGTGATTAATGGACGACCCCTAAGGTACCCACGCGGCTCAGACGCGAGGTCGGCTCCCTACGCAGCAGCGGTCGTGCGCGAATTCTAATAATTTTCGTGCGATTTTTTTTTAGATTTCTTTCTTAAAACTACACCTACGCAAAAGTTCTTCTCAGAGCTAAACAACAGTTCTTCTCAGAGCTAATCAACAGTTCTTTAAAGGGCTAACCAACAGTTCTTTTCAGGGCTAAACAACAGTTCTTTTCAGAGCTAGAATATTACACGCTATTAGCATTTTCTTAAACATTTGAAAATGCCTAAGAGAGCCAGGTCTCAACTTTCTAAACATAGTTATCAAGCACGGGCAGCAAGAATACGTCGTATGGGAGAATCTTCACCTGAACGTTCACAACGACTTGCTGAACAAAATCAGAGAAACTCTCAGGTACGCGCACGAGAGTCGAGTGTCGAACGTTCGCAACGCCTTGCGCAACAAAATCTGAGAACCTCTGAGTTACGTGCACGAGAGTCGGGTGAACCGATATGTATGAAATTTTGTGGGTAGGTCTGTGATGGAGTGAGTGATCGGAGGAGTTAGGTGGAGCAAGGGGGGGGGGGGAGTGAGAGGGAGCAAGTTGGGAAAAGAGAGAGGAGGGAGAGGGTTCAGAGAGGACAACGGGGAGAGGAAGAGGGGAAGTGTGACGGGGACCGAAGCGGGAGGGGAGAGAAATAGCATAGAATTAGATTTTTAGTATAAGAGAGAGAGAGATGGAGAGAGACAAATCAAGGAAGTAGGGAGAAAAGGGGAGCAAAATGTAATTAAAGCGCGGGCGGAGCTGCGCGGGTCAGCTAGTAGAATATATATTTATTCGAAATAAAAACATAAGTATTAGGTACTCATCAAATGTTTAGTGTTCACATCATTCATTAATGTCAATTTAGGTCGCCGTGGGGTGTCCGGGTAAGAATAGCACCCACTCATCTCCTTCCGTTGGGTGTCCGTAAAAGGCGACAAAGGGAAAACGAGAAGACGGGCAGCAGCGTCTTTTTATTGGATTACCTACCACCTTTACTGCGATCCCCAAGCCGCCTGCCAAGCGTGAGGATTTTTTTTTTTTTTGGGAATGATAGACGCTGTTGGCCGCAGATGGCCATTGCAGCTTCACCGGACAATAGGAGGCGAGCGCTTGAAGCGCTCTAGCCTTTACGGCAGAAGTAGCGACGAGCACAAGGGCACCTCAGGGAGGCACGGCCTCGGCTTGGGCTGTCGCTTAAGAGAGGGCTGAGTTTACCACCGGTTCACAACGCGCCCCCACTGAGAAGAACCGGCAAGAAACTCAGTGGGGTGATGCACGTCGTTGCGGTCGCATACGTACGACCCTTCGGCCTCGCCGGCGAGACCGGTGTCTGATTTATGGCAACCCCTCCCTTCTAAGGGGGAGGCCTTTGTTCAGCAGTGGACGTTTCGGCTGCTGATGAGGTTGAAGTCACTTTTTGCCTACCCTGTCATATAACCCAGTGCACGCCACTGGGTACTATACTATCGACATAGAGGCCAAAACAATTTTTTTTGGAATTATTGTCTGTCTGTCTGTCTGTCTGTCGTTCTGTTCGTCCAGGTATCATTTGAAAACCCGTGGATGGATTTTGATAGGACTTTCACTGATGTGTTGTGTAGAAGTCAAGGTGTAAGTTGGTATATAAAACATCACGCTATGTTTCATAGGGGCTAAGCAGTGAAACATTACTTGCACATATTACCACGTAATTTCCTTTGTATGTGAATAGGGTAGTTATAGACTGATCAGTTAATCATTAAGATATGTATTATTACGCTATATACAATAGGGACTGAGCAGACATTTAGTTTGCATAAGATATGGCATTGGCGAAGGGTCAATTTTTGTAAGGGGTAAGCCGGTCCGGTACACCCAGGACACCCATACTTTGCTGATAGCAATATGACATTATTATCTTTGAAAAGTTAAAATCTGTAAATCCCGAGCGGATCCAAACTAGATTATGTATGTATTACAGTCGCAACAATAAAAGATGCGGAAAACTTAAAACTTTCATTATCGAATATCATTAGACAGTAATTTACGATGTTAGCGTGATTTACATTATGAACAGCGCCATCTAACGGTGAAATTGAACATACAATAACTATAGAACTTTAATCTATATATTATATCAAAGAAAGTCGTGTTAGTTACACTATTTATAACTCAAGAACGGCCTAACCGATTCGGCTGAAAATTGGTGGGGAGGTAGCTTAGAACCAGGAAACGGACATAGGATACTTTTTATCCAGGTAGGTTAAGGTTAAGCAACGTTAGGTAAGGTCATTAAATAGATGGGTGAACCGATTTGTATGAAAGTGTGCATATCGGGCAGGTCTGAGAATAGGTCATACAGTATATTTCATACCGCTAGGTTAAGGTTAAGCTACATAAGGCAAGGTCATTAAATAGATGGGTGAACCGATATGTATGAAATTATGTGTGCATATCGGGGAGGTCTGAGAATAGGTCATAAAGTATATTTAATGCCGCTGATACCACGATTGACGAGGATATATAGAACGAGAGGAGGGTGCACGAGAGGAGAAAGAGGTAGAGGGGATTCGAGAAGGGGGCGATGGGGTGAGGGATCGGGGGAGTTAGGTGGAGTAAGGGGGGAGTGAGAAGGAGTTCGTAGAAGAGAGAGGGGGAGAGGGTTCAGAGAGGGGATAACAGGGTAGGAAGAGGGGGAGTGTGACGGAAACCGAAGCGGGAGGGGGAAAGAGAGAGGAGAGAAAGAGCATATAATTAGATTTTTTTTATAAGAGAGAGAGATATGGAGAGAGATAAATCTAGGGAGGAGGGAGAAAAGGGGAGCAAAATGTAATAAAAGCGCGGGCGGAGCTGCACGGGTCAGCTAGTTATAAGTATAGAAGGGACAAATTCATGCTAACAACATATAATAATTTATCAATAAGTAGGTACATAGTTAATTATTTGTCATAAAAAGTAAAGGATAAAAAATGTTTCTTGTGGGTTATCCCTAAGAGATAAACATATACCATCGCAGACTTTTTTGTAGATCTTGTTAAGGTACTGTAGTACATTATTTTGATCTATCTCGTAGGGTTCAGCCAGCGTTTGCAATGTAAGCGCAAAAAAATGTGTTAATTTACGACATCACATTAGAAACCTCTAAAATTATCAGTGTTTCTCTACTAATATTATGCATGTATTAGACATATAAACCTTCCTCTTGAATCACTCTATCTATCAAGAAAAAACCGCATCAAAATCCGTTGCGTAGTTTTAAAAATCTATGCATACATAGGGACAGACAGACGGCGGGAGCGACTTTGTTTTATAATATGTATATATAGATATAGAAGATATAGACACTACCTACCTACCACATAACTACAATGTACCCTCAGTGGCGCAGCGGGAAACCGTTTCCTTTGCAAACCGGAGGTCGCGGGCTCACATCCTGCGGGAAGCAACAATTTTGTGTAAATAGTTCTTTACCAGTTAAGTCAATACAGGGCTATTCACAGATATTGTAAATTTCCATTTTGGAATCTGATGAAGACATTTTCAGTGTATCTTTTAAACGTATTCACATCTTATTGACGATGGATTTGTGAATAGCGTTTACAGAAAATATAAAAAAATGGTTTCAACCATCGATATAAAATAATATATCGATGGTTTCAACAACGAAAATCTCCGATGGTTGCGAATAGCCAACTGGTTGGCACCGACTTCAAAAATATTGGCTTGATTTCAAAATACGAGTATTAGTCTTGCTTTTTGAAATAAAAAGACTATCGAACTTTCAAAAGGTCCCCGGACCATGTGGAGGTCAACCGGGGTATGTGTGATTTTTACCCACTAAAACCCCCGCGGATGTCGCCACTCGTGCGGGGGTACCTGGGTTCTCCGGTGGGATCTACACCTAGAACCCCTCCGTACATTGTCTTTAAGCTCGCCAGGTACCTGACACGGTGTTCAAGGGGGTGGGGGTCGGAATTCCGCTGCCGAACTCCATGACGTCTCCCATGACATGACGTCGTCTCGTCTAGATTTACTGTGACCATGTACTAACCAGATCAATTTGTTTTTGTTATCTCTACATCATAATCTGATGAATTTAAAATATGTACTTTGTATCTCTTATCTTAATGGATCATAATTAAGTTCATGGTTAAACTATGTAATATATCAACTTAAAATTGTAACCGTAATTACTTACGTGCGTTCGTAATAAAGTTGTTTGACGGGAGAGTAAACTAGTAGCGTTTTGGCTGAACACCGTTTACCTTTTTTTTTTTACCACGGGGGAAACCTTAAAAAGATATCCGGGAGCTGTGGGGCTCGACCGGGGTATGTGGGATTCTTACACACTAAAACCCCCGGTTGTTGCTTCGGCACGTGAGAAAGGGGACCCCCGGGCTCTCCGGTGGGATCGGCACCAGCAGCCCCTCAGTGCCTTGCCTTTGAGCCCGCCGCACCTCGCGCACTATAGCCCAGGAACATGTCACGGTGCTCATGGGGACGCGGGTCGCAACCCTGCCGCCGTCCTCCTCGGAGTCGCGGCGCCGTATTCCCAAGGCCCACACCCCGAACGTCCAGCGACTCCGAAATAGAACACCGTTTACTTTACCAGTAGGTACCTACTATTTACCCGATTTATGAACACAGCAATGTTTATACATTGCAGGCTTTACAGGCTTCAAATATACTGCTTATTTGACACTTCGGGTTAATTAAAAACTTAGTTTAAATTTTTCCCTCTCATTGGCTTTCCGCACCTCATTAAGTCTCGCAATATGAACATGTCCCCGCAACTTTGTGCAGTTGACGTTTATTAATTACCACGTAGGTATTTTGCATTCATTGAGTGGCGAAATTTAACTCCTAACCTACATTAACATAGCCACTAAATTAAAGTGCCTATGTAGCTTATACATTTACATAAGTCCACATTGATTATAAGCCCACACTTAAATCTGTGCCTAAATGATGCCGCGTTAAATAAGCTTAATAGGATCCGCTTAATTGGAGCCGAGGATTCCGAGGTTCCATAATTTACGAGATCAATTAGGTATTTGAAAAAAAAAATATTTTATTTTATTTATTTTAAAACTTTATTATTAATAATATTGATATTTAAAGCAAAAAAGTTAAAAAAAGGTTTTTCAATTAATTATAAACAATTAAAATTTATATAAAAATCACGTGACTTTAAACGCACCAAGATTGGTCACCTTATAGGTGTGACGTCATAATGTTAAAGCGATTTAATAACAGTACAGCGTTAACGGCTATTACAGGTGACTAGACAATAATATTGAAAATTTATTGCTAAAAAACGACACTGAACGACGACACTGAACGTCACTGAACGACACTGAACGTCACTGAATGACACTGAACGACACTGAACGACACTGAACGACACTGAACGTCACTGAACGACACTGAACGACGACACTGACGTCACTGAACGACACTGAACGTCACTGAACGACACTGAACGTCACTGTACGACACTGAACGACACTGAACGACACTGAACGTCACTCAACGACACTGAACGATGACACTGAACGTCACTGAACGACACTGAACGTCACTGAACGACACTGAACGACACTGAACGTCACTCAACGACACTGAACGACGACACCGAACGTCACTGAACGACACTGAACGTCACTGAACGACACTGAACGACGACACTGAACGTCACTGAACGACACTGAATGACACTGAACGACACTGAAGGGCACTGAACGTCAGTTACTTCAGTGTCATGCAGTGACGTTCAGTGACGTTCAGTGCCGTCGTTCAGTGCCCTTCAGTGTCGTTCAGTGACGTTCAGTGACGTTCAGTGTCGTCGTTCAGTGTCGTTCAGTGTCGTTCAGCGTTGTTCAGAGTCGTTTTTAGCAATAAATTTTCAATATTATTATCTAGTCAAGTGTAATAGCCGTTGACGCTGTACTGTTATTAAATAGCTTTAACATTATGACGTCACACCCGCTCGGGTTTGTTCAGGAGCTGTCGGCGTGTTTCCAGTACTGGATTCAAAAATTAAATTTTTGATTTTGAAATAACTTTTGAATTATTGCGAATAAAAAAAAACTAAAAATAGTTTTATTATAAAACTTATATATGATCTTTCCATTTATCAACTAAAAAAAAATTCAAATACCCAATTCTGGTTCCATTTATTTACTTACCTAAGTACTTAAATTTTGCATAATAGAACCCTAAATCAAACAAAAATATGCAACATGTGATGACGGTGATAAGAGTATTATCACCCGTATTCACAAACAACACTTGACTGACCCTTTGCTGTGGGAACTTGTGGGAACGCATAGCATTGAATGGCGGCGTTGTGATTGGCTACACTGATTATTTTGTGCTATACTGATCTCAGGTACTGACTATATGTATAGCTAAACACAACCGCGCATTAAATGCTAAAAAATGTGTGAAATTAATTTGCTTTTGTGTGTGTCATTTGTGAACGTGTTTCTTCTTCTTCTTCTAATGCAGGGATGCATTCTGTCAGGCGTCAGAGATATTGTTTCGCCGGTTACGCCGGCGCCGGAAGGAAAAGGGACGAAGCACGGCCGCCAGCGACTCACAGAACTGGCAACTTTTCCCAGCGCTAGAACACTACGCCACTCGAAATTAGTAGCTAGGTACAAAGAAAGAAAGCATTTATTTGACACACACAATAACAAAATAGGTAAAAATTAAATAGAGAGAAAAGAAACAGAAATTGTGTCAAAAGGGATGCTGTCTCAGCATGTTGCTATGCCAAAAATAAATCCGACGAAGCTCTGGTATTCTGGCAACACTTCAAAAAGGGGTAAGTAGATAGGTACTTCTCCAATGCCAAATGGGAGCATCGGATTTAATGTACTCTGTAACACTCGTTATGCACAAGTTTTACAGAGCAATAGAATTTGCCTTTTTTTGTTTTTTTTGTTCTCGGGTGACACGTTCAAAAGGTTCCCAGCTCCCTGTGGGAGGGCAACAGGTTACTGTTGCCTTGTTGTTGTAAGAATACCTTCTTACTCTCTAAATCCCTCGCAGTTGTCCCATTGGTACCTACTTATAAGAGAAGGGAACCTGGGTTCTGCGCTGGGATTGGCTCCTAGTGCCTTGCTCCCTTGGAACCTGTCACGTCGTTTACAGGGACGAATAGCAACTCCACCGCTACATCGTCTAGGTCTTCATCTGTGATTACCTAATACATTTGGATGCAAATATTTAAATAAGCCAATACTTTAAAAGATATTCAATTATAGATGGTTTTAGAAGTAGCACATTTGCATGCTACGTTAAATAGAAAGCTTAATTGATTTTTAACAAAAATTGCCACAGAATTCGGCAACCTAGATAAACGACCACATACGTTGTGTGAACGAACTACCATTTTCATAATAACACCCATTGAATGTAATTCAATATATTGCCATGTTCCTAAAATAAGTTTGGAGGTATACTCGGTGATCTCTTGCGGATTACAGACATTGATTTCGATACCAAACTAAATTATGTCGTCATTATTCGTCTCCAAAAGTGTAAATCCCGTATTATGTAAGCAGGCATACAACCTCGGGGCCAATTTTCATAATTTATCATGACACCCACCACGCTAGATCTTTAAATCCAGGAAAGGACCACCTTTAAACAATGAACTCTACCGGAATGGATGCGCTCGCGCACCGCCACCGCATTGGTGCATAAGAGCATTATGGTTTAAGTAAAACAAATGGGTGCATGTCAAAGCCGCCCACCTACGCGGAACGGATTATTAGTTATTGATTGTGGATTATTACAGAGACTAATGACTCTGTTATGTATTTTTGGGCCAAATGAAGTAACATTCGTACGTCTAAATCTCGTTTTGTAACCTCCCTTTTGCG
The DNA here is from genome assembly GCA_911728495.1 of Furcula furcula. NCBI lineage: Eukaryota > Metazoa > Arthropoda > Insecta > Lepidoptera > Notodontidae > Furcula > Furcula furcula. The sequence continues at coordinate 9,434,327 of OU452251.1, forward strand.
TAGCTACTGACAAGTTCGAGATATTGCATGAGAAATGAGTTTGTTTATCGCGTGTGTATTAATATATTGGTGTTTCGTGTGTGCCGAAATACATCTCCATATATTCCAAAGCCGATATATTTATTATCTACCCACATTTTATTGCAATATTCAGTGATTGCCTTAATGGCCTAACTAATGATCGTAAGCGCTTCTGTTGATCGGGATCTTTTGTGTATAAATCGCTATGGTTTTTTTTATTTATTATTGCGCCTCATTGCTAAGTATCTTTATCATCTTCCTCGACTCTTCTCGAGTCAGTGCAATGATGTGCCATTTTTCTTAGTAAGTGCACTTGTGAAGGCAGAGTAATTTAATACTTACTTACTTATCTGAATATCGCGCAGTACCTATACTTACTATATACATATTACTAACTTTTATCGTCTCCGTCGTCTCCTATTTGTCTCTTGCATGTTTGGCTGGTGCAACTGGCTATACTTTGTCATCATTTCGATAAGAATTAAAACAGATTCGCCCGTTATATTCAGGTTTCCCACTTTCTACCGGAAGGCAATTAAAAATTATTTACATTTCTCTTTGTGTAGGATGCCAATATTTTTTGGTCAATTTCTAAGTATCGCCCGGCACCTAACGTTTTGATGCAGCATAAATTTATTCTTATAATACTGTTAATTTCAAGTAAGTATCTATCTTGTTCGTTGCTCCGTCTGACTGAAGCTAAATAAATTAAGCGATCAGTTACGATGTGAGCGTTAAAGGATTAAACTACCGTTACGTGTTCATAGACAGGCTTCGAGATTTTTTATTAATCTGCTAGCTTTATGTCAAATTAAATACAAGTGCTACTATAGAATCCAGTCGGGTTACTTTTCGTAACTACGAAGTATGTGTGCGACACCAGTGCAAAGATATCGGCACTAAACTCAGAATGTGTGCTCGTAATATGAGACTTATGTATGCTAATGGTGCAACGATGATTGGATTTATTTCCAAAGACATTTGAAGTCGGATAGTTCATAAGTTTCCGCTAGTCGGCTCCGACAGGACAATGGCGGCCCCGGCGCATAAATCATGGCAGGTGAGCGCGTGCAAAGATCGTCCTCGGGCTTCGCAGGTGTTTGATTTACTCTTCTGATGTTTACGTTTTGTTGCCCGAATGCCGCAGAAGGAGAATGTTTTTAGACAGTATGTATGTAAGTATATGTGTGTATGTTATGTCTATGTCTATTTTGGCACGACTGACGGCATAACCGGCTCTATGAATATTGACTTGTCCTTAGATTCGACTCGTGGAAGTAACATAGAAATCGGTTATGTGTCCGCCAGCAGCCATTTTGTATTTTTAATGGTTTTAGATAAAAGATCTTAGGGTGTTACCCGACTAATCGATCGATCGTCGATCGACGGCATCGGTCAACGTCGATCGAAGATGATCGACTGGTATGGTAGCTTTAATTGATCGAATGATACCGTTCTACTAACCAATCGATCGATTGCCGGTCGATGGCATTGGTCAACGTCGACTAATCCATTCTACCATCGATCGATCGTCGATCGACAATCGATTGATTGGTCTGGTAGAAACTATCGATTGACGTCGACTGATCCATTCTACTATCGATCGATGCCGTCGATCGACGATCGATCGATTGGTCTGGTAACATCCTTACGGAGAGTCTACATATTATGTGTAATGTATGTAGATTAAGACCATATTAGTTTAGTTCCACTCGCAGTCAAGATTTTTGTGCTTTATTGCGGCTGGATGGCGAAGAGGTTACAAGTTGGGGTTAATCTAGCGAATCTCTATTTTCGCACAAAGCTATTTTTTCATAGTAAGTATATTCCTGGCAAGCTTATTACAAGATAAATTCATTGTAAAATTCCCATAGGATAACATTTTCTTATAACGTAATGGTAAGCAACGACTGTGTTTATGGGCGGTTTTACTGCACTGCACTTCGTTAACATTAACATTAGATAACTATTTCTGATATTTAAGCGATTATTACACACTAGCTGACCCACGCAGCTCCGCCTGCGCTATTCTTACGTTAACTAAACTTTTATTATCAGACATTCGCATCGAATACATAACCTCTTTTTTTATAGTTTGTTAAAAACTGGGACCCACTTTTTACTTGCTCTCTCAAGCACGGACCCGTTTAGTTCAAATGGCCTTAAACGGTCACCCATCTATTTAATGACCTTACCTAACGTTGCTTAACCCGATCGATTACAAAACCTTTATAACAACTCTCTATGAGTGTTGCCTTACTAATATTTATTATATTATAAAGAAAAATTGATAAAATCGGACCAAGCGTATAACCAAGTACCCATTTTGACTTTAATCCCCTCTCCCAAAAGAACCGTGATAGATTACGGGATAAAAAGTATCCTATGTCCTACCTCGTAGTAAGATCTCAAATCATGCCAAGTTTCGTTTCAATCCATCCAGTAGTTTCGGCGTGATGCTCAGCCGAGATACAGACAGACAGACAGACAGACAGACAGACAAAAATTAAAAAAATTACATTTTCGGGCTCAGTGTCGGTTATAGAATGCCCTCCAAATATAATTTTCAAAATATCTTCAATGTACAGAATTGGACCTGTTACAGTTTTATTATAAGTACTAGCTGTAGCCCGCGGCTTCGCCCGCGTTCACTTTGTTACTCAAACGTGTTTTGAATTATGGGTCGAGGTTTTTTAAAATATTGTTTACACTAATGCTGTCTTATAATTACGCGAATGTTACACATTGAATTCAAACTAATTTTATGTTAGCTTTTACTATCCCGACGACGTTTCGAATGCTTTGCAGCATCTATGGTCACGGGAGGAATGAGATGGTGAACGTCCATAGGTCATAATTATGCTGGTGTAGAATAGAATAGAATACTCTTGTACACCAAGAAGATATTTACAATATAAACTTAGAACTAAAACATAAATGTACAAATGGCGTACCCTCAGGTCTTGTTAGTTATTATTGTTGGTCCGATCTTCGGACGATCGATTTCAATATTGTTCACACTTTTAATAATTCTGATCTAATAGGTATCAAGTATAATATGTAGCCTGTATTTTTGTGTAAGCTATCATAGCGCCCATTTCTTAAACTTTTACTTCTTTATTTAAAAAGATACTGTACTTATTTTGCAATTCCATTAAAAAACTTACGAGGTTGTTAAGTGAAAACATTTGGTAACCTTTTTGGAAGATTGAAAGCCCTTAGTGGTTGATTTTCGAAAAATGCTGGAAATTAGTTTATTCAATAGTTTTGTTTAGTTCATTCACTGAGTTTCGTTACCATAATTGCATTATAGCATTAAATAGAGAACTTTTTTTTTTGCAAACTTTTGGGATTTTCGAAGAATGCCGGAAACTGTTTCTTAGATTCTTGTATGCAATACATAAAATATGTCGTGTGGCTGTAGGAATAAAATATTTTTGGGAACTCAAAAGCGTTCAGCTTTTAGGGGTTAATTTAAAATAATGACATGGATTACTTCAATATTACGAATGTATCCGCAAAGTGTCATCAGTGCAGCATGCTTTTTTTTTCGCGTTTGATACTCAAAAACCGTGCTAAAACCCCGTTAAGGGGATTTTCAAAACAAATGTGTTAGACGTGTTTCTAAATTTTTTGATGAGTACACTGACAAAGCTTCGTGTCTCTGAAAAAAATTTTTTTACATACAAACTTTGATACCTCATTTGTCCCACGGGTTGATTTTCAAATAAAACATTGCACACAACACAACAAAAAAAGGAACCGACTTCAACAACACTAAAAAGCATAAAATAATTTAAATGTTATTGAAGTTGGCGTTGACGTACTTTCGCGGTCACGATCGGTGTACCATCTTTAGGACTACAATCGCTTGTATGAGTCAGCCCAAAATACGTGCGAGCGTGGTAAGCTCACGTAAAGTTGTTTAAACGATTTTGATTGAAAACTGGTATACCGTTCGTGTCCGCGATAGTACCTACTGTGTATATTTTCTTCAGGAACACTTTATCCGGTCCTAATGAAGTTTGCATGAAATCATTACAGTAGTTTATTCTCTTGAATAAAAAGAATCATCAGTTCATATTTGTCAGAGTAATGTAATGGAGAACATTACAGTTTAATGGTTTTTTAACCGACTTCAAAGAAGGAGGAGGTTCTCAATTCATCTGTACATTTTTTTTTCTATGTATGTTCGCGCATGACTCTGGCAATGGCCGCTCCACTTGTTGGGTCCCATAAAAAAAATATTACTTACGAATAAGCAGTTCCTAAAAAAACAAAAATGGTGACTCCTTTTTTGAAGTCGGTTAAAAATGCTGAAAATTAGTTTGTTAAATTGTTGTGTTGATTTACTTACCAAGTTTCGTGACTGTAGCTGCATTATAACTTAAATGGAAATCCTTCTGAATACAAACTTTGAAACCATTAATTGACCTCAGGGGTTGTTTGTTGATGAATGCAGGAAACAGGTTTCTTAGATTCTTATGTGCAATACATAAAGTCTTGTGACCGTAGGGTAAAAAAACATTATTTGGACCCCAATTAATCCCTTTTGGGGGTCAAAAACCATGCTAAAACCCCTTCAAGGGTTGATTTAAAAAAATAATGTGATACATGTATTTTTTTATCAGTACACTGATAAAGTTTTTTTCTGATTTCTTTTATAACTTTGATACCCCATTTGGCCCACTTAGGGGTAGATTTTAGGAAAATGCTGAAAATCGGTTTGTTAAATTGTTTTGTTGAGTCTATGTACCGAGTTTCGTTACTGTAGCTGCATTATAACATTTAATGGAAATCGTTCTACGTGTAAACTTTCCAACACCATTATATGACCTTATGGGTTGTTTTTCACTAAATGCCGGTAATGGATTGAATTGGAAATGAATTCTTAGATTCTTGTGTGCAATAAATAAATTAAGTATTATGACTGCAGATCGAAGAAAATTTTTGGACCCTAATTGTACCCCTTTAAGAGTTGATTTTCAAAAAATTATTATTTATAAAATAATTGCTTTAGTTTGATACATATATTCGCAAAGTTTCATAAATGCAGCATGATATTTTTTTCCGCGTTACATACTTAAAAAACCATCCTAACACCACTTTACGGGTCGAATTTGAAAAAGTTGTGATACACGTATTTCTTAATTTTTTTGTCTTAGTACATTTACAAAATTTCATATCCGTGTGATGAAAAAAATTGTTTTTCCATACAAACTTTGAGAACCTATTTGACCCACTTAGGGGTTGATTTTACAAAAATGCTCAAAATTAGTTTATTCAATTGTTGTTTTGAGTTTATTTACTGAGTTTCGTTACTCTAGCTGCATCATAGCATGATATGGAAATCCTTCTTTGTGCAAACTTTCCAACCCCTTAAAATGACCTTAGGGGTTGTTTTTCGAAAAATGCCGAAAGCATGTTTCTTAGATTCTTGTGTGAAATGCATAAATTAAGTTTTATGACTGTAAGTTGAAAAAAATTGTTTGACCCCAATTGGACCCCTTTAGGAGTTGATTATAAAAAATATATTATTTACACATAGATTGCTTTAGTTTAATAAACGCATTCACGAAGTTTCATCTATGCAGCATTAACTCTTTTATTCGTTTTTCATACTAAAAACCATGTTAAAACCCCATAAATGGTCGATTTTCAAAAAGTTGTGATACACGTGTTTCTTAATTTCTTTTGCTTAGTACAGTGACAAAGTTTCGTGTCCGTGTGACGAAAAACCATTTTTTTTCCATACAAACTTTGAGAGCCTATTTGACCCACTTAGGGGTTGATTTTACAAAAATGCTCAAAATTAGTTTGTTCAATTATTGTGTTGAGTTTATTTACTGACTTTCTTTACTCTAGCTGCATCACAGCATGAAATGGAAACCCTTCGTTGTGCAAACTTTCCAACCCCTTAAAATGACCTTAGGGGTTGTTTTTCGAAAAATGCCGGAAATAGGTTTCTTAGATTCTTGTGTATAATATATAAATTAAGTCTTATGACCGTAGGTCGAAAAACATTTTTTGGACCCCAATTGGACCCCTTTAGGAGTTGATTTAAAAAAAAATATTATTTGCACTTGGATTGCTATAATTTCATTAATGTATTCGCAAAGTTTCAGCAATGTTGTATGAATTTTTTTTTCCGCATTGCATAGTCAAAAACCAGGCTAAAATCCCTCTATGGGACGAATTTCAAAATGGGTGATATACGTGTTTCTTTATTTATTTTGTTTAGTACACTGACAAAGTTTCATGTCCGTGTGACGAAAAAAATTTTTTTTTCCATACAAACTTTGGGAGCCCATTTGACCCACTTAGGTATGGAATTTCGAAAAATCCGTTCTTATTGTTCACCTAGACTATTTGAATAATGTTGGTTCCAAATTTCAAGATTGTACGTTATATGGTTTTTGCTGTATCGTGATTCCTAGAAAACACCCTGCTCTTTTATTAATATAGATAAAACCGTAAAATTAGTTTCATCTCAATGAAACTAATTTTACGGTTTTATTAGCATGCTAATGCTTAATTAGCATTTCACAAATTAAATGTTGTTGCGAAATTCTGTGAAGTGCGAATTCATCGCTTCATATCGTGCAGCGGCAGCGTGTCTTATCCGTCGCACCCATGGGAGATGAGTGAAATTAATTTAGCAGATGTTGCGAAGAATGACGATAAGCAATTATTATCTTTATTACGCTTGTTTTTACGGTCGTATATTGAATGAATGAAATTATTAGCAACTTAGCAGGCATTATATTAGCAGGGTGGTGCGAAGAATGAGGTTCAGTTATTATTACCTTGTTATATTTAATTTGATCGTATTTAGGGTCGTATATTGAATAAATGCATGTGATTTTAATGATAATTTGTGTGGGACGTGCGTGGCGCGCGCCGTATTGTGCCAAAGTTCAGTACGTAAGTAATACCTAGTGAGGGTTTAGTTTACGTATTTGTTATACAAAAATTGCATCCAATCGTCATATTATGCTTTATGTACATAAAATAGATGTCCCAGGAGACTTCTTTAATTCTCATATGAACCAAAATCATTATTGTGATATTAGCAAATAGCATAGCAATTAGCAAGCTAAGACTCATGAATTCGCATGCTTATGAAATTAATACGTAATCGCATTAATGACCATCACTACCATAAATGCTGTAAAGTGTTCAAAACGTCGCGGTCGCGTCGGGATATTAAAATCAAAAATAAACCGCGATAAAATCCGTAAACTTAGTTTCATTTCAATTACATTAAATGTTCAGTCTCTGTTATACAATTAAGTATTAAATTACCGGGCTCAACCCGGTAATTTTATTTCGTCTTATTACGAAAAGCAGTGTAACGATGAACTTAGGTTTAGTTCTTTAGGTTCGTCGTTAAACTACTTTTTTCGTAATAAGACGGATAAGCTTCAGTATCCTTTACCCCGGAAGTTCCGGGGTACCGGGCCGGGACACAGCAATGTTAACAAATTTCTACTAGGCAGCACAATATCCGGTTGTATTGTGGATGGTTGCAGGATAAATGCATCTATCCCCCGGGAAAGTTGCTCAGTTTGGGACGGTATTGTAATTTTTCTGGTGATTTATTTATTTATCTACTTATAATTAGAACGGTCCATGAACAATTACACTAATTATATTAATTTTAATAAAGTATAAACTCATGTTAGTACTTTGTAGAGTCCATTAGGGATCCATCAACATAAAGCCTGAAATGGCGACGACTGGCTACGGCTAAATGTTGTTGTAGAGTTGGGTAATATTTGAGTGGGAGTCCTGTCTATGGTCGAGTGTATAGTCGCCACCCGAGAACCTTTCTTCTTCAACTGTTACCGGTTCTTTGATCGATGTGGCCTGCCCATTGTCACTTCAACTTGCAGATTCTAAGTGCTATGTCGGTGACTATTTCTTCGTCGTATCCTTTTGAATTTGAATCCGCAACCTCCGGTTTGCAAAGCAAGCGGTTTACCGCTGCACCACATAGGAACATATACTACAAATGGGATAGTAAAAAAAATCGCGTCTGAACTAATAGTCCTGGAAGATCTTGCTTATTGACCAATAATTCCACAAAACATTTTTATGTACGTCAAAAAAAAAATATTATTACACTCATCATCATCATCATGATCAGCCGGAAGACGTCCACTGCTGAACATAGGCCTCCCCCTTGGAACGCCACAGTGAACAACAATTGACTATTTGCATCCATCCGTTATTGCGATGCGCACAATGTCGTCTGTTCACCTAGTGGGAGGCCTGCCAACGCTGCGTCTTCCGGTTCGTGGTCGCCACTCGAGAACCTTTCTTCCCCAACGGTTATCGGTTCTTCGAGCAATGTGGCCTGCCCATTGCCACTTCAACTTGCAGATTCTGAGAGCTATGTTGGTGACGTTGGTTCTTCGGCGAATTTCCGAATTGCGGAATCTGTCGCGCAAAGAAACTCCGAGCATAGCTCTCTCCATAGCTCGTTGTGTGACTCTGAGCTTCTCTAAAAGGCCAGCTGACATAGGCCAGACCACGTCTCAGTACCATATGTCATCACTGGCAACACACACTGGTTAAAAACCTTTGTCTTCAGGCACTCCGAAATTTCAGATGAGAAGATGTCACGTAGTTTCCCGAACGCTGCCCATCTGAGTTGGATTCTTCGGCGACCTCTTTGTCGAAGTTGGACCGACCTAACTGGACAATCTGTCCAAGGTAAACATAGTGGTCAACAACTTCGAGTTTTTCGTTTCCAACGACTACCGATACGGGTGAAACTTGGACATTAGACATGATCTTAGTCTTGTCCATGTTCATTTTAAGACCCACCTGTTGGGAAACGATACTGAGCTCGCTGAGCACCGTATTGAGGTCCTCCAGTGACTCTGCCGTAATGACTATATCATCGGCAAAACGAAGGTGAGTAATGTATTCGCCATTGGTGTGTTGATGCCGAATCCGTACAGTCCAAGCGCTTGAAAAGGTCCTCCAATGCGTTCGTGAACAGCTTCGGAGAAATGACGTCTTCCTGTCTCACGCCTTTCTGCAATCGGATTGGTTTAGTACTCTCGTCCTGTAGTCGGATAGACATGGTGGCGTTGCTGTACAAACACTTCAACACTTCAACCTATAGTCAATGTGGCATCGCTGGAGGGACTGCAATACCGCCCAGGTCTCGATTGAATCGAAGGCTTTTTCGTAGTCCACAAACGCTACACACAATGGCCGATTGTACTCCTCGGTCTTCTATATAATCTGGCGGAGCGTATGAATGTGGTCTACGGTGCTAAAGCCTTTTGGGAACCCGGCTTGTTCGGGAGGCTGGAAGTCATCAAACCTGCGTTCGCGACGGTTCTCAATGACTCTCGAAAACAGCTTATACACGTGGCTCAGGAGTGAGATAGGTCTATAAGTCTTCAGTGAGGTGTTATCACCTTTTTTGAAGAAAAGCACTACTAGACTCCTGTGCCATGCCTCTGGCGTAGTACCCTCGAGAAAGACGGAATTAAATAACTTCTAGAGGACTAAAAGTATCGGTTTTCCACCCGCTCTCAGAAGTTCTGTTGTGATTCCGTCTTCACTCCATTCTAATCTCGTACAGGCTGATGTCTGGGATGTCCTCAGTGTAGTGTCGGGTTAATTTAGCTGTGGTATCCTGAGCTGTTCTACTAATGGGTTCTCGTGTCGAGGTATATAATTGTCCGTTAAACCTCTCAAGCTCTCTCAATATTTCCGGTTTCGATGAGATGATACTGCCGTCGTCGATCTTCAGCTTGGTCATTTGGCTACGCCCAATATACGAATTCTTTGCGAACACTTTAGAGCCTTGGTTCCGCTGCAATTGCGTCCTCAATACATGCTGTATTATAGGAACGAATATTCTGACATATCAGCTGAAGATTGCAGTCTCATCTCAGTCCGGGTTTCCATTAACTTAATGGTTTCATTGGAGAGTTTTTTTGAGGCCTTTTGCGGCGTGGGGTCTTAAAGAACTCGGATCCCACTGCGTGGATAGTTTGCACCAACCCATTATTTATCTCGTCCGCAGTTTCGCATTCCGTTAGGCACTGGAAGCGATTGTGCAGTTCGAGTTGAAAGTGTTCGGGGTTCTGGATTTGGGCGAATACTGGACGCAGCGTAGACCTCATCAGACGGGACCTCTCGTGTTTATTATTACACTAAATAATAATAATAATAACTCGTGTTATTTAATATGGACTTGATAAGAAGAAGTCTACCGAATGTACAGCCAGTTAGGAATAATTATCTCGTCACTTACTATAGATTTCAATATGAAGGCTAGACTTACTAAGAGTACTAATTGACGAGAAAATTATATAATTATCGCACTTTGTTGAGTAGGTTTGTTTCTTGTCTTGACACATCAAGAGTTATTTAAAACAAGAAAGCTTTTATTTTACGAACATAAGGTTTTATTCGATTTTATATTATGAGTCATAATATAAAATCGAATATTTTATGACGTAAGTATATGTATTGTGAAGATCACAGTTAGGTCGTAAATCGGATTCGCGGATCCCGCTATCGGAGGCGGAGGGTTTGTACCCTCACGACTCATTGTTTATACACAACAATATGCAACGAACGAGTACTAAGAAAAGCTGACATCACTACACTTATGACATTATCTATCATTGTTTCTGTTATCAGTAAGGATTTATATTTATCTACTATACATTGGGTACATACTTTAGTAAGTAAATAATGTACTTTTTATGTACTTACATAACATACCTACCTATTAGGTACGTTGAAATGCAATAAATTATCATTTAATGAATCATCAAATCGGAAGATATTTGAATGTGCGTAATGCCTCATTAAGAACCACAAAATTATATACTTACGAGTACTTCCCTTTAGGTAGAATAGGTAAGTATCTACCATAGATTGCTCGTGGTAAATCTGTCAACAAATATCAACAAAGAAAGCTCCGATAGGAAAACTGTTCGAAATTTATAATAATGAAATATCCTCTTTATATTGCAGGAATTGGAACAGAAGGGTTAAACGTCTCAACTAACCGATACTGTCAGTCACCTACTTATTTTTTAAATACTCGCCACCCGCAAGCAACGTTTTAATTTCAAGTCCGATACTCCCATTTATCTGAATTTTGAGATGTTGGGATTTATTAATCTGTAAATAATGTTTCATTATTGAAAAGGCTCGTAAGTCGTAGTATACATCGTCAAAAGTTATTACGGTAACTGTTAATCGCGTTTCAATACTTTATCTTTATGAATTACCGTCGAACCGTCTGTAATGTGGAGAAAACTCGAAACGGGACCGAGTTCCGATTTTTTTCAATTTGTGTTCCAGATATGACGAGGTTTTACATATAAAGCTTTGTGTAACTGAAATACCTTTATACTATGTTATTGTAATTAAAAAAACGATGTGACTGTAGTATTCGATCTTTTAGCGACTACCTATTTAGATTCAAATTTAATTGTGGCGGGACGGTTAACACAGTGGGTTAATCAAATATGTAGCAAAGCCACACTATCAAGATCATTGATTAGAAGAGTTGAAACCGTTGTTAAAATTAAAGACCCATTATTATAGTACAGTTATTTTTATACCATCACTATGCCTTGTACGTAGATCAAAATCTAGTAAAGTAATGTTAACAAACTTGCGTATTGACTAAATTATTTTGTTATTTTGCCTGGAAAATAAACCTCCATAAGTACTTGACTAATATGTACCTAGGTAGGTATATGATTACTGCAAACAACATTACGCGTGCAATTTCAAAAGATTGCGGCCGATTATCTGCAAGCGTCAAACAAAATCCAATTAACTTTTTAGTGATAGTTCTCTATTTCAATCAAGGGGACTGCGATGTCTAAATTATAATGTGGCTGAACACTGTAATCATATTGATGATAGGCGGGCACCGAGCTGGTTTTTGTTGCGAGGGACTAATCGGCTCAGACTGGTTGGCGTCAACATTGTCAGTCCGGAGTATTCAGGTTTTTTTATATAACTTTGTGTTAGTTCATGTTAGGTCGTACCGAAATATTTTTGAGACTATAATGTGTGGAATGCGTACTGGCGTAAATATTCATAGCTGAGAGTGGTTTTAATTCGCCACGTTAAACTTTAGGTACATTTTGTTCAGAACGGAGGTAAGGTTCATCATCATCATCAGCAGCCTAAATTAGTCCACAGCTGAACCAAGGCCTCCCCCTTAGAAGGAGAAGAGGTTGCCATAATCCTGACGTTTGGCAGGTGTCTTGGGGATCGCAGTATAGGTGGTAGGTAATCCAATAGAAAGACGCAGCTGCCCGTATTCTTGTTTTCCCTTATCTTGTCGCTTCTTACGGACACCCAGCTCAAACATATTCCAATATGCCTGCCAAGCGTGGCAGTAAGGCAACCCTTCCTTTCCTAGGGAGAGGCCTTTGTTCAGGAGTGAGCGTCTTTCGACTGATGATGCTGATGGTGAAACCCACATTCCGTGATGAACCCTACTAATTGTCTTTGACTGGCCACCGGTCGGCCATCACTCATGTGTTCTTTCATTTATTGTTCCGAATTGGAGCTTGTAAAGAAAAACAGGGTATAGTGTACACACGGCAACACGTCAACGGACTTTGGGACAGCTCTTATTCCGGCGCAGTAACTGCCATTTTTGTAGTGTAACTGTAGACGTTGATGTGTTGCTGACTGCACCAAAGAAGAATGTATCTATGTTTAGATATAATAGTAAAACAAATCTAGATTGCGCTCAGAACTGGCCTCGTTTGTTACCACAATTTAATGCGTCCTCCATTTTCCGAACGTCACTGAATCGCAACTTCGCTAGATGTTGATTAATTAATACGACCGCGGAGACGTAAATAACGCAATTACACACTTAATGGATCGCTGGTACGCTTCTGTGTTAGGTTAGGTTAGGTTAGGTTATTATCTTCGGAGTCGCTGGACGCTCGGGGTGTGGGCCCCTTGAGCGTCCATTGAGTACGGCGGCGACTCCGAGGAGGACGGCGGCGACTCCGAGGAGGACGGCGGCGGGGTTGCGACCCCCGTCCCCGTGAGCACCGTGACTGGTTCCCGGGGGGCTACAATGCGCCCCCCGGCGGCGGGCTCAAAGGCAAGGCACTGAGGGGCCCCTGGTGCAGATCCCACCGGAGAGCCCTGGGGTCTCCCCTCTCATGTGCCGATGCGACAGCCGCGGGGGTTTTAGTGGGTAAGAATCCCACATACCCCGGTCGAGCCCCACAGCTCCCGGGGATCTTTCGAAGATTTCCCCCGCGTCAAAAAAAAAAAAAAAGGTTAGGTTATTATATATTATTATAAGACTTTATCCAGGTAATGATCGGGCAAACTAATCTCTTTGGATGTTTGCTATATCTTGTGCGTCTGCAGTTGATTTCATAGAATATTAATTTAGAGTTGTCAGGGCAGAGCGCAAACGCTGGGCCCATTAAGTAACCAATTGGCGGGTCTGTTGATCTAGTAGTTAGACACACTGGCCGCTACCCTATAGGTCGTGGGTTCGATTCCCACCAAGTTTCTGGATATTTATCTATTTAAGTATGTAAGTATTTACAACAAATACCATAGTACAGGCTCTGCCTAGTTTGGGATCAGATGACCGTGTGTGGATTGTCCTAGAATATTATTATTCTATTTAATTAATTAGTAAGTTAAGTAACGTCAGGCAAGTTCAGTCCTTAGATGTGTGACCTTTCCGTGTATCGGAGGGCAAGTAAGTCATGTCAGATGCCTAAGGGCAGCTCGAATATCTCTGTCATAAGATAACCAAAAAAAAAATTAGGCTATTAACTTACATAATAATTAATATTATATAATGTTAGCCCGTGGGGTTTCAGGGAAAGAATAGCACCCTCCCATCTCCTCCCGTTCGGTGTCCTTAAGAGGCGACTAAGGGAAAACAAAAAGCAGCGTCTTTCTATTAAGTAGGTAGATTACCTACCACATATTATACTCCGATCCCCAAGCCGCCTGCCAGACGTGGGGATTATGGCAACCCCTCCCTTCTAAGGGGAGGCCTTTGTTCAGCACTGGACGTGATTCTGCTGCTGATGATGATGATGATAATTTTAGTCTTGCACCCATAAAACTTAACATTTAGATGTATGTATAAAGGTTTTGGTATGAACTTTCAAAATAGTGATATAACAGTTTAGAAGAAACAGAAGTAAAAAAGGTAGACAAATGCGGATAGCGCCCTTTCTTTATACTCTTTAAAGAATAGGTACAGAATAAGAAGATACTTAAGAAATACAGTTAAAAAATCGTTGGGGCTTATCGGGTTAGATACTAATATTTAAATATTTTGTAACGGAACTATCGTGTTATGTTACACCGTTTTGTAACAAATGTAGGTGACATTATTTCATAATAATTGCATGTCATACATAATTTAATCTCGCTGCAAATTCCAAACCGATTACTCCGCTATTCTCATATGTCGCGCGAAATTGCGTAGGAATTTTATCTTAGATGCCAGACAGGGATTATTAATGGCATTCTTATTTCTTTGTGGCCGAGAGTGTGTGGAGCAACCGATGTTATTTTAATATTTATTATAGTATCGGCAACATTACATAATCATCGACGGAGAAATCCGCAGTTTTGGTGATACAGTGGAACATCGCGCGACCGCTCAGTCCACCTTGGACTGAGTCTTTGTCATATTTAAACTTCTTCATCGAAACAAACGGACATAATAAAATGATCAATTTACTTAATTATGTTAAATGTATTTGCGCTATATGTAACTGCGTATGCAGCTAACGAAACTGGACGAATTTTAGCGAATTCACTCGACGCGATGTTTTGATTAAAAGACTATTTCAAAACCCGGGAAGTAATATGTTCAGGGTAATCGACTGCTTTTTGGTTTTTTTTTTGGACGATATTTGACAACGTTTTTGATGACCGCGTATAACTATTAATAAAAGTTTATTGGATGGTTCTCGAAAACTTTTGTCTTTGTTATGAAATTTTACGAGCTCTTTGAAAGCGAAATCCAATGAGAATATTATTTGGCTTGGCTCCTTTTACTGTGAATTATGGGCAAAAGTTTTCAAGTGTTGACAGTAATACCAATATATAGTATTGTTACCTCTACCGATGTGTAACATACCTCTACCGATATGTGACATATCTTTAAATGTAATTAGCTTAAAAAATATATGAGACTAATTGGATGGTATTAATTTGAAAATAACTGTATACTTTCATGTCAGTGACGCACTTAGCCGTAATCATTACATATACATACCTTCAAAGATCTGGTGCATCACGCAGTTAGATATTGTAATTCAGATGATTATATTGAAAAACAAATTAATTGAGCCCAATTGAGCCAAAAACTGGCATAGCATAGATCCTAGGTGTTAGCTGTAGATACTATTACTGAAATGTAGAGTTTCCTTTTTGTAGTTTTTGTACTAATGTATAAATTAACAAAGGCCATATGGACAGTAAACGTGTTAAGTATGCTTAAGGCGTTTATGTTTAAGCTTTAATAAACATGTCAATTTTAAAACCCTTGTGGAGTAAAGTTTGTGCCAATTAGTTGTTGTGGGAGGGAAATACAAAGTGTCTGGTGGTACTAATCAGGTGACCCCATCTCTGTGTTGGTACATATTGGTTTTATTTAACGGCGCGGTGTACCGGTACGGTGGTTTGCTTAGTGTTACCATGAATATTCTTTAGACACAGGACAAATATTAAGAAATAATGGTAATAATTGGGGATAATTGCCCGCCGTAAAAAAATAAGTAACCTCTGCATCACAAAAATAGTGATGTAATAGATAGTGGATAGTAGCATTTCGTCGACTGTCGTCTGATTCTTTATTTTTAAAATTCGCCAGATATAGTACCCGGATCACATCACATTGATCACACACTGATGATTTGCGGTATACTATATAATACTGTGGTCGTCGAGGTAGGTACCTGAACTGAGTCCTGCTCCCTGCGGAAAGCGCAGGTCACAGCTCTCGGGGACCGATTGAAGGTTCCGCGAAAAGAATAGGTACCTGAACTGTTTCTTGCACAAAAGACTATCCATTAAAAATAACAACAGAAGTGAACAAACAGATATATCATGTGTGAGATAGGTCACCGGTTCATTTAACCCGAGTCTGTTTCGAGAATATTTTTCATTAGACAAGAATCTGTTTTGTGTCGTTTTATACAGGCGATATCAACATATCGAGTGAACAACAATGAAATGTGACGTTAAGTTCGGCTAATGAACCATTCACACTGCACCACACGGAACAATGTTCCAAAATGATTGATCAACTAATCTGAACTATGAACCTAATGTGTATCGGACATTACATACCTACCCACTCATTGTTATTCGTTATATAACACCGTTCTGTTAATTAAGCACCAGTTTATGATACAGTTTAGCAATCCCGCATACACAAATCAGCGCACGCGATCGGATTTTTCATTCTAGCGAACGAGAAACTGACTATTGTAATTGTTTAGTAAGTTTGTACACAGCACCAGAGGTTAAAAGATGTAGAGATACGGATCGTTTAATAGGCAAGTGTGAACAGAACACTGTTGCCATTGTTGGACCTATTAACAAACGAGTTTTGACACGCGCGAGTTTTACTTGCGAAATGTACGGCTCACGACTAAATAAATAAATGCTTATTTACATCGTTACCCAAGCGGCTGATAAGTAATTTAATTAGAACGCGTTTAATTGAATATTGGAAATAATAACCAGACGGTGTGGTAACAAATTAATCAGAATTATGATTCGCGCGTGCGTCCGCCCTGCTTTGTTGGGCGCGCGACGGGCCGACTTTCGGGCGGCCAATTTGTTATTATTGCCGAACGTATTTGGCTTAACAAAGGCAATAATTTTCACCTAAATGCAGCTATCTCAATATACCGAAGTAATCGATTTACGATGTTTGCCGCTGTACCGGCTCTGCAAATACTTTTCATTCGTTAATCTGACGTTATTTTCCGTGGAAGATCCTTTAAGATATTTGTTTGGTGCACGTATCCTATTTGGTAGGTACTCATGCAGTTATTTTCTCTTAACTGTAAGAGATAATTTCAATCTATGCACAAGTATATATTTTGAACTGAAAATGCTGAAGTAATTCAAACATGATGAATTAAGGTAGAGCATGCTTATTTCACATAAATTACGCTTATGCTTATGAATTACGCTCTTTAAGTTAAATTATCGTAAAGCTATTTGTACAATTTGTTTATGATATGATTTGTAAGCCCAAAAACTTGTTTGTACAATATTGCATAAACAAGTAGATGTTTAAGGAAGTGCTTCTGCGCTGACAATCTATTTGCGTTAACTCGATGCATGTTTTTTTCTAATCGCAAGCTTCCTTAATGAGCAGAGAAATCCACACACCGATCTAGCTTATATGCAAATACATTTTCTTCTATTTTCGAAAGTACGTGAATATATTGAGATAGCTAACGAACACAGACTAGTAAAGTGTAATTGTAAATCATTAGGTTTTAACACTTTTAATATTAAATTGTTACTTGAACTCAAACTCGGATAAGTAACATCCGTTTTCAGGCATGAGTAAGTTCGCTAATTAGTTATATGCAATGATACCAATAGTTTTATCTTAAATTAATGTGAATTTAGTAAGTATATTAGTGTCATCTTTCTGTTCTATGTTACATAATTTCGTATGGTTGTAAATTAATCCGTTTCTTTACCCTACATGTTGAAACTTAACGATGTAAAGGAAGCAGGGTAGCTACAGCGTAGGCGGGACGGATCCAATTATGTCTCAGCAAGAACAAATTTATTGCAGCTCTCACCTTGACATCTCGCAGACGATCCCATTCTGGATCTAGTTTACACTTTCCAACTATTTTTTCCTTATTACACAATCATATCTCTCGTTTTTCCTAAATTAAGAATAGATGCTTCAGGTGAAAAACCCCAGCCGGTTTTCATAATCATTCATGTTTTTGTTTTGATACTCGGTACTGGCAGAGGCCCAATAAATTCTGTTTGAATAGGTATATGATTATGCGAGCTTAATGTACCTACCTGCAGTGGCAGGTAGGCAGGTAGGTATTCATTCTTTGATCAGGATATACTTATCCTGATCAAAGAATGAATACAAAACGAATTTAAATGACCAATGTGGTCATACCAATTCGTTTTATATACCAAATTCATTTCAGGTTTGGTGAAAATCTGATCAACATTGGAACCCAGCTTCTCAGTAAAATGCTATCAAAACACAAACATTGCATTTGATTTAAACGCATGAGATTCAAATAGGTCTAATTGCTTTCAGCAACGGATTAAATCAACAAAGGTAACTTTCTTTGAATCGTCTGTTGTTTCTTCAATATGACAAGTGTGTTCATACGGTCCAAATCGCATGCGATTTAGTAATTGATCAAGTTAAATCGATTCGTGTGAAACCGCCGCTTTTAGCTAGATCGGAGATTCGTACGGAGGCTGCGTGTGCGCTTTTGATCTGAGTACCGGCGCGAGATGCCGGCAGTCGCGCGGGATACATCGCGGCGGATGGTCGATTTCACGGCCCGGCAGCATCTCTGTGTACCATTCTCGATCATATTTACGATAGCTCACATCGATTTTTAATGATAGCGACGTAGACCGTGAATATTTGTGAACAAAACCCATGTGAATAATCAACACTGCTCACATAATGTCAATTTAAAAGGATTTTTTGTTATAAAAAACTAAAATAGTGAAAAAACAACCTTGTCCAAATGAAGATGACAGTGAACCGCATAAGGGTGGTGGTCCTAGGGAGTCCGAGGAGCGGTAAATCTGGTTAGTACCTCTTAATGACTATTTATTGATATAAAAGGCAAAGATAAATTACTTGTGCGTACAATACATTTATGTTATAACATTATGATGAGATAATCTAGCTAGAGCCTATCATCACACGAGAAATTAATTGAAGTTTAATTGCCTTCACACGTTTAAATCATGCCTGCCATCATGGTATACATATATGGTCGATAATATGGTGTTTTTGTCTATAAAAATAAAATTTTATGAAACGATCATTAAAAAGAAATCGAAAGATAATTTAAGATACTAAAAAAGTCTTCAATTACTTTATGTTCATTTGAATTGACGTTAGGGGTCGTAAGCATTTAAAAAGTTATCTGTTGCTTAAATACAGATAAAGTGTTTCATCTTATTAACCGACTTCATTTTAATATTTACCATTACCGTGTAAAAAGTGCAATAAAAACAAGAGATATCGTGTTAAACCTGGCGGAGTGTGAATTGTAAATATAAACTCTGTAATTTTGTAAAGTGGTTTTTTTGGGTTACATTACGAAATGCATAACAGGATGTGGAAATAATAATCATTTAAGTTGTTATTTTTAACAGGCAAATTTATGACTGAGAAAATTGCTTTTAAATTATGTTTTAAAGGACTGCATATTATTGAGTTGCTATTAGAGATGGCAAGGAACATGATTTAAGTTATCAAAAGCATATTACGTGATATTCTCTAAGATTAACTTGCGACTGACCAATTATTAAAAGTGTTCTTTACGATTCTCCATCTAAGTGGACACAAAATCCACATGGCTTCCCTAGTAGATCCAAAAGCAGAGTATCCAAAAGGATAGATGCTCCTTTTTTTGTTTACATCATCTGGCGTCCATCTCGAAAGAAATTTAATATATATTATTTTAAAATCATTACAAAACAGTCACAAATAAAACATTTTTGATAGAGACTAGCGTCTAATGCTGAAGTCTGCACTACTTATTACCAGGGCACATATTTTAATCTGAATTTTAAATTGTACTTATACTACTCAATACAAACAATTAAAATGGAAAATTCATTTTTAAAAAGAAAAAAAAAATAGAAATGAACTGATCCTCGGAAATTGAAGGATTCAGATCTATTAATTAGATCTATTATTACAAAAAATATTAGCTTATATACTTAATAGTATATTTTACGATATCGTTTACTGCATCCTTATTGTTGCTATAATTAAAAATATATTTTTAATCGACATCGGTATTGATTACGATACCTCTTAAGTAATCACTATCTTAATGCAAATTAAATGTAGAGCCAGGTGTTAATCATAAAAGTTATCCCTAAAACGTAATTTTTTTTATACCACTAAGGTGGCAAACAAGCATGCGGCCCGCCTGATGGTAAGCAGTCACTGCAGCCTATGGACGCTAAAATTTATGCCTTTAAAATTTACTGCTATTTACGTCAGTGTAAGCAAATTATTCCACTGGAATAATTCGTTAGTGAATCTGCAAGTCTTCCTTTCTGTGGTTAAACCATTGCTTTGTCAAGGAGAAAAGGAAAAATTGGCTTGCCTACTACTCCTGTTAATTTTCTGATTAACTTTGTAGCGGGTTGCAAGAACTTAGCGTTTCCGGAATCTCACCGAAGCGAGGGTCTAACGTTGGTGGCTTCAGGAGTCACATCAAGATCCCACCAGGATTAGTCTAAAAATACTTAGTCCAGAAACGAACTCACCGCGATAATATTGAAAGAGATTTATTTGAAGTATAATCCGAATGTGTAATGAAACTGTTTTTTTTATTTATTATATAGACAAATAAACAGTAAAATATAACATCAGTTCTCCTAAATTATATTGCAGTTGGTTAGCACATTATTGCAGGTGATAGTGAGATACACTAATTCTTAATTAAATTGCATTTTATACATTACCATGATACTATGACCATAATTTATTACCATAATAGATCTTACCAATCTAGACATCCTATCTTATTTCAGACCAGTATCTCTAGCAGAGTCTAATAAACGCATCAAATGTATGGAGTAATCCCTCACTATACTATACTCTGTTATTCTTTGCAACATTAAAATCGTAACAATAAATGTATGAACACTTGAGTGATGGCTGACCAGCCAAATATAATTGTATCATAATAAATATGCGAATATTTTACTACAAAACTAGTACCTAATAAGGGTCAGATATGCTTTATTACTTTTTAGACCTTGGTTGGTATTTTCGCGTAGTGTGCCTTTACTGTTAAACACATTTTTGTTAACATAAACCTGGCTGGGACTAGATGCTGCTCCTCGTGACATTCTAAGCCGACTTTCCTTATGGATATCCAACATATTATGCGATTATATAATAAAGTTAAATTAATCTAATAGATTGAATGATGCGCGGATCTATACTATTGTACATTGAAGATATTTTGAAAATTTTTGAAAATTTTGGACAATCTATAACCAATGCCGAAGCCAAAACTGTATTTATTTTAATGTTGTGTTTGTCTGTATGCTGGCCGTGCACCACGCCAAAACTACTGAATGGTTTCAAATGGAACTTGGTATGATTTGAGTTGATATTACGAGGTAGGAGACTTTTTATCCAGCACGTTTCCCTTGGTAGAGGGGATTAAAGTCTAAATGTTTACTTAGTTATAATTAATATTTCATTATAATAAATAAGGAGACATTATTAGATATTTGTTATCAATGTTTGGCAATCGACTAGGTTAAGCAACGTTAGCCAAGGTCATTACATGGATGGGTGACTGTTTAATGCCCATTGAACTAAGCGTCTGTGTGCATCGGAGGGCAAGTAAAAAGTGAGTCCTAGTTATTAACTGACTTAAAAAAGGAGGCTATGTATTCGACGAGTATCTAATAATTATACATGCGTAATATGCACATAATATGTGTGGGCATGTGTATGTATGCGGTAACAGCTCAGTGGGCTAGCGCTTACCTTGGAAACAAGGTGCGCAGGTTCGAACGCCGGCTCGCACCTCTGATTACTTTAATTAGGTAATCATGTGCGAATCGTCTTTGTGCGATTGTTACTAGCTTTCGGTGACGGAAAACATCGTGAGGAAACCTGCATGTCCGAGAAAGCCTAACTAGCTTTCGAATGACGTGTGAAGTCCGCCAACCCGCACTTGGCTAGCGTGGTGGACTACGGCCTAAGCCCCCTCATCTTGAGGGGACGCCCGTGCTTAACAGTGGGACATAAACAAGGACTGGTATGAGGTGTATATATGTAGGTTTGTCCACATATTTCTCAAAAAGTTTTAGTAACTTTCAACTTAGGGAAGAGTAGAAGTTTCATCAAAATCGGTTCAGTAGTTTAAAATATATATACTTAAACTGTTGATGACATTAGTAAGTTACACTAGCAAATCTGAGAGAAGGAGTGACGACGGAGAGTTAGGGAGCAACGGACAGAAACAAATATAATAAATACTTGACCGGAATTGGAGTGTTAACGTAGAAAGTCAGCTAGTCTAGAACATAATAATGATGCGAATACACTGAACTGAATTATGTATCTGACTGAGCTAATAAAGTTTTCCATGAATCACCATGGGTTGCCATAATTCCCACGCTTGGCAGGCGTCTTGGGGATCGGTTGTTATCCTTATTTATTATAATAAATCACTTCACCATGAGGCACCAAATTATTGAAATATGCGCAAATGTTTGCTAGTTGCATCTTATCTGTACATTCCGATGGCATCTCTGTGTTAATATTGTGACTGACGTCTTTATTTGTTCATTCCTATTGTTCTATTAATCATAAAGTACGAGTAAAACAATTTATTTGATCAGTATAAGTGGTACCCGAGTTTGTTTCATGTAATTGTTTAACGTTATCTAAACATCTGCTAATGGATTTTCATTATACTTACATAAGTGTTTTTCGAGAAATCTGGTAATGATATTGGCCAGCTTGTTTTAATCACTGTTCTTAAGCTGTCTATGTATCATAGCCCCGACTATTTTTAATCAAGAATAAACAGCGTAACTGTAAAATCTTTTTACAGTGAAGACTTCTTTAGCGGCGTTGTGCACTTTTTGTGATGGGGAAAAAATGTTAAACTCGCGTCAGGACACGTCACCTGATCGAAAATTCGTAAAATGTAGGCGGCGCAGGGCGCTTGCGCGAATGTTCGTGTGTGTTTGTGTTACAGCGTGCCACGCGCATCCATGGATGGTGACTGCTGATGGCTCGACCGTCTATGTAGTTAATGTAAAATAATTGTAATAGTTCTGAAGTGTTAAATTTTTAATGTAATATAAATTGTCATGTTTGTGTACGATAGCGCATATGAATATTGTATTTTACCACATAAATGATGGTACTTTTATACTGATAATTAAAGCAATTCGTGCAAAATTATTTCCTAACCATTCCAAAATATCAAAAATGCACAAAAATGCAGAAATGAATTAATATGTAGAATATATTGAAGAAAGAATTTAAACAATTTAAATGTGACTGCTCATAGGAATATACAAAATTACAATATTAAAACAAAATTATTGGATGTTAATTACAAACATTTTACAATTCCATATTTTTATATGAAGCGGAAATGCCGACTCAGATATCTTGTAGTACGTCATCATTAGCTCGTGATATACGCGTGTGGAGCATTGACCTCCAACGGCAGCGTTAATGGCTGAGCAGTCGTTTAAGTTACACAACGTGATCTGTTGGCGCCAGGCGTCGGCGTCGCTGCCCGTCGGGAAATCGCGCCGCTGACCCACCGGCCGACTCGCCGCCGACTGGTCGTAATTGCGCCGCCCTAATTGTCGGCCCTCGGCCGCCCGACGGCTGACGGACCGGCTGCGACCGCTCCCAGTCGCATGCGTTTGCAATTCATTACGGACGGGAGCCGGCGGCCGAACATGCGATATTGTTTTCCATCTGAGTAGCTCATGCCTACGAGCGACCGGCAGAAACTGTCGTTGGTAATATACGTCGACGACAGCGTTCAATACTCCCGGGACTTCAACCCTAGGTAACAAATACCAATGACAATGGAGGGGGCGCTCAATACTAGTAAGTGTTGTCACCTAAAGTAATCAAATCGGAAAGTGATGACGACAGTCATCATCGTCATCATCCTCATAATCAGCCCACATCAGTCCACTGCTGGTTATTGACCTCCCCTAATTCACACCATTGAGCCCGGTCTTCGGCTCTCGTCATCCAGTCACTGCCAGCTGCTTTTCGTATATCGTTACTCCACTTGGTCACAGGGCGTCCTACGCTACGTTTCCCGGTTTGTGGTCTCTATTCTATGGGTTCTAGAATGGAGACCACGGACCCGGGAAACGACGAGTTTCGGTTCTGCGGCAAATATGACCAGCCCACTGCCACTTTAGCTTGCTAATCCGTTGAGCTATGTCAGTAACTTTGGTTCTCTGGCGAATTACTTCGTCTCTTATTCGATCCCTTAGAGAAACGCCAAGCATAGCTCTCTCCATAGCTCGCTGTGCGACCTTGAGTTGGTGGGTTAGTCGTACCGTAAGTGGCCACGTCTCAGCCCCGTACGTCATTACGGGTAGGACGCACTGATTAAAGACCTTAGTTTTCAGACTTTGAGGTATCGGTGACGAGAAGACTTGACGAAGTTTTCCCAATGCTGCCCAGTCCAACTGTACAGCATTCGGAAAACTTCGTCAAGTTTTCTCGCACCACACTGAATGGTTGGTTTCCCTGAGTGACTCTCAAGGATCAATATTAGGCCCATTTCTGTTTATAATATATTTTAATAGTTTACTCTTCGTAGAGAACAAGCTAAATGACGTGTTGTTCGCTCGTCCCTCTTTCAGTTAGACTGTGAACAATGTTCGTTTTAAAGTAATCTAATTATAATATCTTGGATTACCTCAAGGATAAAGCTACGTAGGTTTAAACTGCCCAAAAATGCAAGGTTAGAATTTTAAGGCTTATAATTTGGAATAATGTAAAAACAAAGAGTACGATTTGCATTGAGATCTTATATTTGGTGGTAATTTGTAAAACATGATTTTTGTGAAGGTGCCTCCAAAGGGATGATGCAATAGAATAGCCGTTTGTTCTAGTGCTTCCACTGTATTATTTACGCTGTAGTCATTACTTGGCGACTTGTTATTATTTAAGGTGGCTTCACTTACTAGTGCAGAGCGGATCGTCTAATCGTATTTCTATGATTGAATTCCCGGGAACACTTTCTGATCATTTACTACTGCTTAACTAGTGCCCTTGTTTCACAAGCTTCAGACTTTACGACGAGCTATACAAGTCGTAACGGAGTTACGGCGAATTTACATTATGCCTCCGGACCCCTGTATTTATCTCGTTCCGCAATATCTAGGTCACATTACAGATCGGCTCTCAATATCGTGATAAGTATCTTTGCACCCTGTGATTATCCGAAAGGTTTTAATGGGATCATTAAAAAATATTAATTGTCTGGAGCCAATGAATCCAATTAACGAGTTCGCCGCGGTTTGGTACACGTCAGTAAGTTTTTTCCACAGAAATGGATCATGGCCCGGGAGCGACGAACTTTAATTTGGAAAGGGACCGTATTTTTTGCGGTTATGAACGATTGTGGACAAGGATCTTATTATTTTTTTGCTTGACAATGTCGCGGAGGTGCCAAAATTCGATGTTAACAAGAATGCTTGCTGGGCAGTCGTTGAGCTTAAATCGTCGAATGTGATGCGCGCACGTCTTCAAGCGACGACCTTCTCACGGCTTCATGCATGATGCACGGACATACCGCATAAATAGGTATTGGAACAAACCGAGACGCCGCGACGTTCACACCGCGTGGATATTAACAAATTTACCTATAGTATGTTTAAATGATTGAGTTTATAAATGATTTACTTGAGACGGGGGTTTGAGATGTGGACTTAGAATTCGACCACTGCTGGTTTGAATTAGGTACCTATCTATGGTATTCAAAATTATGCAGGCTATATTGTACCGAACAGGTTACGTCCTAATAATTCTCTCACAATTAATCACGGACGGTCAATCCAACACGTGATCGATGACCGTGGTAATCTATTAATTACTCTAAAGATCCCTGTCGATGGTGCATCCATTGTTCCTGTAGATAACGCACAATCTATCAACCCACGTGGTGCCGTGTTGTTTGATCACAGTAATTTGTCTTATATGCTTCGGTGATTATAATTATACGATCCGTTTTTTATCGGAATATCGTTTTATTATGACGCGTCCAAACTCTATCTAAACCAAGCAAGCTCCCACAAGTGCAAGCTTGTGGATGGGCTTTTAATTTTTAATAGTTCAATAACCAATAAGTATTGTAATTTTATATGGTACCTATCACAAAAGATAGTACTTCATTTTATTTAAATTCTATGTGGGTGATTCTAAAAAGGTATGTTCAGATGTGTCAAATCATAAGCTCATAATTTGAATATTATAAAATTCAAACTTCTAGTTACATTGAACTAAGTGTTTGATAATATTATTCACACAGGTCTTAATCAACATTATTTATTCAAAGTGATCGGCAAAAATTGCTATTAAATTTAATTCCGCATATTTTTGTTAAAAGTGGACCGATGAAACTTTATCTCACGACGGTTTTATACGTAATCGTATCGCCGAGAAAGTAATGCATTTAATAAATACCTACTGAGCATGGGGAATAAAATCGAAAGGAAAAATGAGAGTGAGGAATTTCGCGTGTGTTTCATAAAATATTTTATTTTGTTTCTTTATATTTTTATTTCGTTGTGTTGTAATATTTATAGCGACTGAAAAGACTATAGGTATCTCGAATGACGTGTCGATGAGTCCGGCGTTATCGGCTGCTGGTCGTCAATCAAACTATGAAGATATCGATCTTTGTTCTCAATTATTGATGTCATCATCGACGATCGATATATCGAGCACATCGTTTCGATTAACATTTTAATTCTATTCTAATAAGTTTTATGTTTAATTTAAGAACGCCACAGCCGAATTTTAAAAAGTTAAAAAAAGCACCGGAATGCAACACGCGCTATATTTATCTGAGCTTAATTTAGTCTGGTGTCTGTAAAGAAGCGTCGATATTCGCGTTTCATTATTAGTGTCAACGACGTCAATAGTATAGAGAGGATTACGCTCATTATAAGCATTGCAAAGAGCTTCCTTATCGTTACGATATCGTGCCGAGAATTGCGTTGTATTATAATAGATTTCCTGTGTTGGCCGTCTGCGCCGGAATGCGTACGGAATGCATACCTACCAAGTCCATTGTCATGCGACAGAGTGCAGTTGCATAAAAGCATCGTGGATTCGTGGCCTCTTGCGTAACTGTCTTGGGTCAAGATTCTGTCAGAAATGGTAGCAACTATAACACATTCGGGAGTGTTCCGTGCTATGTCGTAAACGATTCTCGATGTGGAATTTTAATTACGTTCCAGTTTTTTTTATTCTATTGCATTTCGGTCTTATAGTAGTCATGGTTGTTAATATACACTGACACATAATTTCTAATACTTAATTCATAAGAAAATATCGATCGAAGACCCGTTCAATGCTTAGTTTACTTGTTTTCACCATTCGAATTTAAGTATAGAAACATCTATAATGATCAAGAATCAAAGGGCTAAGCACCATCGTAATATCTCTTGTATACCGGAGCCGGGCAAGCAATCAGCCTTTTGAATAGGACCACAGGTTCCTTTTGATGGGCTACAGGATTCTCCACACACATTTTGTCGGTAGCTTCTTCTGGCTCTATTCACCAACTTGCCTTGTCATTGTTGTTGATAACTGTTTGTATTGTGTACAACCCTCTGATGGAAATTCCAGGAGTGAAAAGGCTAATCAATGTTGAACCACTCGTATCTAGAAAGTTGGGAGTGATGACCTCTTAATTGTTTGGTTATTTACAATATGTCTTGATCAAAACGTGTTGCTTACGATGTTATTTATATTGTTTTTTTTTTGTTTGTTGCAGCTGTGGTCGTCCGTTATTTAACAAAGCGCTACATCGGAGAATATAGCTCGACAGGAGGTGGGTAAAGTTCACTAGTCGAATCATTATTATATCTTTAAAAAGCTCGTATCTCGTTTCAGTAAGATTCAATATTTAAAATAATGACTTTCATGAACGAGAACGTTTACAAGTTCAACTGGTTATTATTGCAGTGACGTCGACAGCAATTACTTTATAATAAATCTGTAATGTCATTTAACACCTTCGTATAGTGTTGGTACCTATATCATTTATCGGTGTTTATAAACGTGTCTGCTTCCTTTCGACCTTAAAAAACGCGTCAGACTGACGCCGTTTTTCTCTGGAATTCAGGAAATTACTTTCTCTACCAATAGTAAATGTTGTCGATATTTTAAGACGACAACAGCGTCGACAGTATACGAACAAGATCCGATGCGGTTCTGAACTAAACTTTCTTGTTACAGATTTCCTTTATCAACACAGAGTGGCTTTCGACGGTGCCGTTTCAGAGGTTGAAATACTAGATACGTCTAATTGTGCTGTAAGTAACGAGTATACAAGCCGCTGCTAACATTGAAATATAAATCCGAACAAAAGGTTCGACGTCTTCGATAAGATTGGAGCTCGAATAGCAAACGCAGCGATAGAGCCAAACTTAATTTACCAATAAACAATGGTGATGTTAATCTTCCGGTTGCGTTGGACGTTGGTAGCGGCTGATGGCCGCAGTACAATTTAATTAGACGAAGTTTATGTGGCTTGTATCGGCTTATCAGATGCGATCGGCAGTGCTGCATCGCTTTGCCGCCGGGCGAAATTCTGTGCTCGGATCGGCGGCGGAGAATAGACGAGTCCGATCGAGCGTTCTCGTTACGTAATTGTTAATGTTTTTATTATTATGTAGTAACGATTAAACAAGTTTTTGTTTTCGTCTAAACAAGGATGATTGTTTATTAAACGCATCGATAACGGAACTGTAAGAACAAAACGTTGTATGGTTCTCATTGCGCAATCGTTCATTTTATTCGATGCAGCGAATGGCCCCGATACCAGATTCCGAGTACCAGTTGTGGCTCGCGACTTCATTATATTGAAGTTCACTGGCTTTATTTACAACTTTAGCTATTTTAAGATATTCCAGATACTATAAACATTAAGATTCACATTTAATACAATATTCTTGGACATGTAAATTGTTATTTATGACATAATTCGATGGGCGCATGATAGTTTTTAACTAGTTTTACAACCTTAACTTTCTAGTGTAGGTCAAAGTTGTTTTGAAGCGTCTCTGGAACTTGGCTTGCTAGATTATAAATATTGTATGTACTAATAAACTTTATAATGCGCGTGACAATCGCTTATACGACTAGAGCATTCTTTTAATGAACATAGAAATCTATAAAAGTCTCATGAAGTGATGAAATAGGATCAGAATGTTATTTTTTAAAGGTTTCGGGTTAGCTCCCGAGCTCAAGCAGTGTTTTTGAGATTTTCTATTTCATTAGTAGCCCAGAATTTGGAACTAAACTAGAAATGGAAAAGACTTGAATAGAAGAATAACATATTAAGTAGTTAGTTATAAATACATCTCTGTTTCTCTGAGCCTCTTCAGGAGAAAATATGTTTGATTTCGGGTACAACGCGCCCTCAGATTAAACCAGAATAGTTGATTATGATTAGGCTAGAAGTGTGATGGAGAGCTTTTGCAATATTAGTATTTCTAACAGATTCGGGGATGCTTGGCCGAGCACGTGCGATGGGGCGACGCCTTCGCCGTGGTGTATTCTGTGTGTGAACGCAGATCGTTTCTGGCTGCCGCGGAACTGCTGTCGCTATTGGAACGCACCAGACTGCCGGGCTGTGCCGCCGTCACTCTCTTGGGGAACAAACGTGACCTCGAACACGCCAGGTACCTAGAACACAAATATGCTGTTTTTAATGTAGTAATAAATTTCCTCCTGTCCGATACGGTTACTGCCGTCAATCATTGGGAATAATAGTGAACTAATTTAAAATTACAGTGCACAATAAAAAAAGGTCTTACTCATAATCCTATGGGACAGGAAGCCGATACTACTGAGACCGGGGAGAAAACACGGGCAGGACCGACATTTTCATTCGACGACTTTCGTCTAATCTGTTTTCCGTAAAATTCAGTTTTTGTATACTAGCATGATCGTGATGTGACACGACTGACTCAAAGATTATTCAGGCCCTGTATAGCCGTAACCAATAAAAAACAACTAGGTACGCAAAGTTGTTGCTCCATTTCTAGGTTTCTCGCTGCACCATGTAGGTTAATAATAATTTCTTAATCGTTTAATGTGTTTCGTGTTTAATAGGGAGGTCCATGCGGAGGAGGGCCAGGAGTTGTCGTTGCGGTTCGGCTGTCAGTTCTACGAGGTGTCCGCGGCGGAGTCGTGCGCGGGCGCTGCGCTTGCGTT
Organism: Furcula furcula; assembly: GCA_911728495.1. Classification (NCBI taxonomy): domain Eukaryota; kingdom Metazoa; phylum Arthropoda; class Insecta; order Lepidoptera; family Notodontidae; genus Furcula; species Furcula furcula. The sequence goes on from OU452251.1 coordinate 9,464,595, forward strand.
CCACGCGTTGCTGCGCGAGGCACGCGCCCTCGCGCTATTGCTGCCCACGCCGAGGCGCAAGCTCGCCGCATACTCCGTCTCCAAGGTACCAAGTGGAATACTTGATTCATTACGTTCTACACACTGCTGCACGAAGCGCGCCTTTGCGCTGCTACTGCCTTCGCCGAGGCGCAAGTTTGCCACAAACTTCATCTCCAAAGTATTCATTACGTTCCACACGTTTTTGAATTTTCTGGTTGATGATTTTCCTTTTCTTTTGTTACGCATCGGGCTCTGTAAGATAGATATTATTATAAATATCTGATGTAATGACTTTGTTTACAGGTAATTGGTACGATATTTGGCAAAAACAGCAAGAGTGTCAGAAAGAAACGGCCGTCGCTTAGCATTTAAGTTTTTTATTTATTTTTATGTATCTATCTATAAATTCCCAGACTGCTTTGTACATATTGTATCTAAGTTTATTTGTAAGAATATTGAATAAGAAAATCATTATTTGTATATAAGTAGGTAGGATCAGTGAATCTGTTATTATTTTTAGACATTAGGTACATTATCAAATGTCTAATTACATAAAATATTATTTACTGACGTGTGAATAAAACACAATTATCTCATTGTAAATAGAAGTAAATCGTATTGTTTAGTATACACCTCGCATTAGTTACGAACTTATGATTTTAAGCTCAAAATTGTAAATATTGAAATAACAGTACTTACTTATAAAAAGGTTTACGTACCTTTAAATAAGGTTTATAGTTATCTTTCTATAATAAAATTTTATATGAAATTAAAATACTTATATGGTTATTTTATTCCTCTCCGCAATGAAGAAGCGTCAGACGAACGTTGATAATTCCGAGAAGTGTATTGTTTGAATGTTTACTCATTCATGCAAGTTTGAGTGAAAACGGGTCGCGTTTACGGTCCTATATAAAATCTAGGTACCGGCCAACACTTTTTTTTTAACCGGATTCAAAAAGAAGGTTCTTTTTGACGCGTATGTATGTAATATTATAAAATAAAACTGCGTAATATTCACATGTTAGTCTATGTGGCTTTCTAATTGTAAACAAATGTACCAAATACTCAGAGTAATTAGAATGGAGCTAGTATCGCGTCGATTCCCCGAACAAATTTTTCGTGGCACTTTTGCGGGGTGCGGGAGGCGAAGTAAACACACACAGATACAATTTCACGCATACCCACACTATGATAAACTCGCAACACATTCAAAAAGATACGCACACAAATAAAGAATGACCTGAACATATTATGAACAAAAATTTGGCAGAGGGGTTAGCGCATCATGATCTCTCCAGTGGTATCTCCTCTAAGACCAAATCACATGAGGAGTGTATGTATGTACTTAGGTTTGTCCCCCGATTACTCAGAAATTATACATCGGACGGTGGTAATTCTTTTTGCAATAGTTTTAGTATCTTTCAACTTACGAGAGTACGAGTTTATCAAAATCGGTTTAGTAGTTTTAAAGATATGGACTGTTAATGTTTCCAGTAAGTTACCCACACAAGTAGGGAATTGAACCCACGATCTACTGGGTAGCGGCCAGAATGTCTAACTGCTAGACAAATGACCCCTTCTAATATACTTAATCACATGGGAAGGGAAGATCAATGCAGCAAACCAATCGAGTCTTTCGCTACACGTACTTCAAAACGCTCCTCCATCCGGAATATGGTTTTAGGAACATTCACAAACTAAGTGTGCGCGTACGTAACTCGCCGTGGTACTTCGATGAAAATAAGATAATGGATGAGTCAAGTCTTACAACTCCCACGCACGCTCTTCAAAATGTAACCTGTATTATATCGCGAGGCTGGTTACATTCGGTTATAGAGATATTGCTAGTGCAAGTGCGTACCAAAATGTTAGTTAATAATAAACACTTATTTTTGCCCGAATGCCCCAGGCGGAGAGTTATGTTTTTCGAAAGTATGTATGTCTATTTCTTTGGCACGGTCTATAGCCTAAACGGCGTCATCGACAGTGACTTATAATATGTCGTTAGATTCTTCCAAAAATATAATACGGTGGCCGCCAGCCCCCATTTTGTATTTTTTTTAGTTCCAAACACATAAAGGTATCAAATGAAAGGTCTTAACGAGACGAATTTAAATATATGTGTATACATATGTATACGTACGTATGTATAATGTAATTTAGGACTATCTTGTTTGTTCGCAGTCGGGCTTTTTATGCGTTTATAATTGATACTTGTTTCTTAAACCCACTAGCTAGCTAGACAGTAACAAGATACTAAGTATGTTGACGTCTATACCGCGTTCCAGCCAGACACCGAACATGACCGCATCACAAAACACAAGCCGATTGTCTTAGACGGTAAATAAATATAGACGTCAGACACTTTCTTAGATCACAACACAAAGATACAGTCAAACCGATCGTAGTGCAATGCACATATACATGTCGTTAAAAGCTCTAATGAGATTCTGTTTTCACTACCGAAGTGTCCGGGTGTCACATTGCTCAGATGTGGACAAGCCCGTCTCGTAACACCGGAGAGAGTTTTGCAGCCCTCGCACGTTGCTGTGCTCCCGATCTACCGATAACGTCTAACACGGCAACCCGAAAGTGCCCATACAATTTTAGTACATGTGAAAGCAACAAGTGCAAATTTCAAGGTCTCGGTGAAATTATACGGAATCCGACGCGATATAAAGTCGGTTGGACGATTCACCATCAGCCTAGCGGAGCGGAAAATATCAGATAGATGCTTAGCCACCGATAACGCGATCAAGTTCAAGTGCACAACCATAAATAAATACGTCACTATTTATAATGCAGACGGTTTAGAAATGAATGGTTATGTGAGCAGTAAGTAATGGTGGGCGACTGTTACGCAATGAGCAATAAAGTGTTGCGCTATTAAATCAGGTATGCACAGGCATATCGGCCGATGCTGGAGATATGACTAATAAATCGGATGCCATGATCGCATTAGTGGCGCCAACGTTCCGAGAGCCAAAGCAACCGGCCGAGGAACATATCTGCTGCATATTAGATGCCTATGATGCTATGAGAAGGCTACGAGCTTCAAGTGTACCAGAAATGTACTTCGCCTTATAAAATAGCTATCACCCTTCCGTGACGTGCCGTTCGGCATTTTTAAGGTACTAAAACTTAGTGTACATCATCAGCCGCTGATACACGTCCACTGCCGAACAAAGGCCTCCGCCTTAGAAGGGAGGGTTTGGGGATCGCAGTATAGATGGTAGGTTAATCCCTTAGAGGAAGCAGACTTAATAGACGAAAAACGATGACTAGTAAACCTTGCAGCTACGCTCCATTTTTTAAGGTTCTACACATAAATATATTTTACTTACACATAAACTTTTTTGTGGTTAAAACTTAGAGGAGATACCACTGGAGAGAGCATGATGCGCTAACCCCTCTGCCAAATTTTTGTTCATATGTTCAGGACATTCTTTATTTGTGTGCGTATCATTTTGAATGTGTTGCGAGTTTATTATAGTGTGGGTATGCGTGAAATTGTATCTGTGTGTGTTTACTTCGCCTCCCGCACCCCGCAAAAGTGCCACGAAAAATTTGTTCGGTGAATCGACGCGATACTAGCTCCATTCTAATTACTCTGAGGTCTAGCCAGGCTTTTCGCCTACCATTGGGCGAATAATGCTATTGGGTGTTGCGTTACTAATTGAACAAAAAAAATGGAATATTCTGTTCCGAACAGTTTCTGAGTTAACTATTTGTACACATACTAACCCGTGTGGTGTCCGGGTAAGAATAGCAACCACCCATCTCCTCCCGTTGCGTGTCCGTAAGAGGCGACTAAGGGAAAACAAAAAGACGGGCAGCAGCGTCTTTCTATTGGATTAACATCAGAGTAATTAGAATGGAGCTAGTATCGCGTCGATTCACCGAACAAATTTTTCGTGGCACTTTTGCGGGGTGCGGGAGGCGAAGTAAACACACACAGATACAATTTCACGCATACCCACACTATAATAAACTCGCAACACATTCAAAAAGATACGCACACAAATAAAGAATGACCTGACCATATGAACAAAATTTGGCAGAGGGGTTAGCGCATCATGCTATCTCCAGTGGTATCTCCTCTAAGGGCTAGACAGGTGCACTACACTTCCGCTCGTCACTTGAGACATTAGTTATTAATTCCCTCAGAATATCTGATAATGCGGTGGTACCTACCTAGACGTTCCCTTGTATAGACCTATCAACAATTAGGTATTTGAAAAAAAAAAAAAAAAATTTATTTTTATTTTAAAACTTTATTATTAATAATATTGATATTTAATGCAAAAAAGTTAAAAAAATGATTTTTCAATTAATTATAAACAATAAAAAATTGATGAAAAATCACGTGATTATAAACGCGCCAAGATTGGTCACCATATAGGTGTGACGTCATAATGTTAAAGCGATTTAATAACAGTACAGCGATAACGGCTATTACAGGTGACTAGACAATAATATTGAAAATGTATTGCTAAAAAACGACGCTGAACGACGCTGAACGACACTGAACGACACTGAACGACGACGCTGAACGTCACTGAACGGCACTGAACGACACTGAACGACACTGAACGACGACACTGAACGTCACTGAACGTCACTGAACGACACTGAATGACACTGGATGACACTGGATGACACTGAACGAAACTCGACGACGACACTGAACGTAACTGAACGACACTGAATGACACTGAACGACACTGAATGACACTGAACGACACTGAAGGACACTGAACGTCACGTCAGTTACGTTTAGTGTCACGTCAGTGACGTTCAGTGTCACGTCAGTTATGTTCAGTGTCACGTCAGTCACGTCAGTTACGTTCAGTGTCACGTCAGTGACGTTCAGTGTCGTCGTCCAGTGTCGTTCAGTGTCACTCAGTGTCGTTCAGTGTCGTTCAGTGACGTTCAGTGACGTTCAGTGTCGTTCAATGACGTTCAGTGACGTTCGGTGACGTTCAGTGACGTTCAGAGTCGTTTTTAGCAATAAATTTTCAATATTATTGTCTAGTCAAGTGTAATAGCCGTTGACGTTGTACTGTTAATAGATAGCTTTAACATTATGACGTCACACCCGCTCGGGTTTGTTCAGGAGCTGTCGGCGTGTTTCCGGTACTGAATTCAAAAGCATATTTTTTATTTTGAAATAACTTTTGAATTATTGCGAATAAAAAAAAAACTAAAAATAGTTTTATTATAAAACTTATATATGATCTTTCCATTTATCACAAAAAAAAAATATTCAAATACCCAATTGGGTACATAATAGTAAAATCGCATCAGAATCTATTAAAAGGGTTGAAAGACGAAAAACGATGACTAGTAAACCTTGCAGCTACGCTCCATTTTTTGGTTCTACACATAGATATATTTTACTTACACATAAACTTTTTTAATGATTTTCTGACTTTTTCTATATTGTGGTTAAAATGATCAAAATCGATATAGTACTAGAAGTGAGCAATCTAAAAGATGCGGTTAACGACATTGTTTTATTTGTATAGATATTTCTACATTTGCTACTACAATATTCACTAATGACTATTGCTAAACGCACGAAAGGACAATTTAGATTGAAATTAATGAATTTGTAATCAGCATAACCAATAGGTTAAGTACCTGTCTTTTCAATAGGCGCTCGACAAAGAAAGTATTAAATACTCAACGCACAAGAGCTTTGTCACTAACTCATTGGAAAAAAGGTCAAGAACGAATGACCTCTCGCAATCTTCGCAATATTTAACGTCAATTAAAGAATTTAATGAATCAGCAATCGGTGAAGATGGTGAAAGCTCATGTAGATGTAATCGGGAAGGATGCTGTGCAAAAGTTGACTTCGCGGCTCGAGCCGACAGAGTGACATATGCGTTGTAGATTATCCCGATCCGTGCACTAAAAAGAGGAGCTTCTCAGTTGACTTATATTTATACACTCCTTTGCAAAAAAAAACGGGCGGCTTTGATTTTTCTACATTATTGGTAATAATTTAGTTCTAAGGAGGTTTTAATAGCCAAACTATGTTACTGGCACATAATAAATAGTCTGCGTATGAAAAAAAGTTCATTCCCAATTCGAAACCTTTGTTTTTAAAAATAATAATCCCTTTTACAGTTTGTGAATTTTTACTTACTTTTCGCGGGTTTTCGGGTAAAAAAAACAAGAAGTTAATTTTAGTTACCTTATAACTAAAATTAACTTCTTAAAAATTCAAAATTCAAAATTCAAAATTTTTTATTTCAAATAGGCTTAACGCTAGCAGGTCATTTTTTTTTAAAAGCTACCACCGGATCACAACGCGGCCTCAACTGAGAAGATCTGGCAAGAAACTCAGCGGGCTTGTCATTTTTTCACATTTTTTTTAAAACAAAGTTTGTCTTTTTACAATTAGATCAGCACCAGCGACAGTGTGTCCTGCCGTTCAAAATATCAAATAAAATAAAAAATACGACGAAAATACAACAAACTAAAATGCCAAAGGGATAGTAGTCGGACCAGTCCCCCCAAGCAGCACCCGCGCACGAGTTGACTCGAGCAGCAGCCATCACTCCCCTCAACCATATTGGAGGGAAGGGGGTGACCCGCCACACGAAGCCGCCACAAGCAAAGACTTTTCGATGGCGAGCATGACCGATCCAAAATCACAGTGGCACACGTTAAACATTTACCTTCTGCTGTTAAGCAGTGTCTCGTCAGGCAAGACACAAAGCACTTTAACATATTACCAACTTTTGTCAACTTTTGTCACAAGTCGTCTAAGTTAGATACACAATCTTGTTTTTTTTAGTAGAATAATTTATGTTTGGCGCATAATCCTGCCTTTTTGTGACTTAAAACAAATATCTTTGTGTCTATTGCAATGGGAGAAAAATCAATAAGAGCTAGTAAAATTATAGCGCTGCTGGAAGAGGGGTGTAGCCAGTGTTACGTCTCACAGCGGTTAAACGTGAGTCATTCAACCGTCCAAAGAACCTGGACTCGATACCAAGAGACAGGTTCCATTCAGAGAAGGCAAGGTTCTGGGCGAAAACGTTGCACGCAACCACGAGACGACCGCTTTTTAGTGACTCAGGCGCTGCGGAACTGCAAATGCAGTTACATAGACCTCAAAGAAACCTTGAAGAGGTGCGAGGAACGCAAGTTAGCCTATGGACTGCGAGGAGGAGGCTTTTAGCAGGTGATATACGCAGTCGATGACCAGCGCGGGCCCCTAAGTTACTCCGTGAGCACCGCATTGCTCGATTGGGGTTCGCTAGAAATTGTCTATCTTGGACACTACGTAACTGGAGTAACGTGCTCTTCTCGGATGAGGCTCGAATTTGTCTGCATGGTGAGGAACGACATCGGCGAGTGTTACCAAGACCAGGAGAACGCTATGCCGACGTATGTTTTGAAGAAATCACACCTTATGGGGGGGGAGGTCCGTTATGTTTTGGGCGGGCGTAAGTTCTAGCTATCGTACTGAGATAATATTCATTGAAAATGGCTCACTAAATGCGCAAAGGTACATAACAGAAATCATTTGTCAACATGCACAACGCGCACTGGCTGTAATTGGTGATGATGCCATTTACATGGACGATAATGCCAGGGCCCACCGTTCTGGCGCTGTAGATGCTTATATGCAAGAGGTCGGTATTCGTCGTTTGGATTGGCCAGCGCGGAGTCCCGACCTTAACCCCATTGAGCACGTCTGGGACCTCCTAAAAAGGCGAGTACGATCTGTCCAACCACCTCCACAAAACATCAGGGAGCTGAAACGTGTAGTCTCGGCTGAGTGGGAACACATTTCACAGGACACCATCAAAAGTCTAGTGGAAAACATGCCAAGAAGATTACATGCCGTAATTGCAGCAAGAGGAAGTCACACTCATTATTATTTTTTATTATTTAATGTCTTTTTTTTATTAAAATTCCATAAAAATTCTCTTAGTCTTAATTTCACTATACCCATAAAAATGTTCATTGTAACACGGCTCTCTGTTTTCATTGACTGAAACATCGATTCCAGGATTTAAGTATTAAAACCTATATTCTCATTGATAATAAGAAATTTCTAGTCATCTAAGCTATTGAAATACTAAAAATATTAATATTATCCATAGAAAAGCCAATGACTGTAAGGTGCCCGTTTTTTTTGCAAAGGAGTGTATGTTATCGGTTATCGCATATCTAGGGTGTTTCAGTCGAATGGTTATTATTTTTATCTGTCCCTAAGGAATTTTGTCAGATCAGGGTCCGAATTGAATTGAGGCTCATAGCTAGATGTAATCAGTGATCGCTAAACGATTAGTTGGTTAAGCAACACCAGGCAAGGTTAGTCCTTAGATGGGTGACTTTTTAGTGGCATTTGAACTGATCGTCTACGTGCTTCAGAGGGCACGTGAAATGTCGTTCCCGGTTGTTGTCATCTAGAGAGCAGTTGTTATGTCATAGACCTAAAGGGTAGTTGAAATAACTTTGACACCAGGCTGGTGTCTAGGCTGACTGGCTCTTCGTATAGAAAACAAAAGCACGTGGAATTCTTGAACAGGCGATAGTGTCATACATATTGCACTATTCCATTTTAATCTACTCGAAGTTGCTGTAGCGGAATGATGAGACGTAAGAAAATAAAGAAATGAAGCCGTTCACGACGTCCCCCGATGCGGCGTCAGTGACAAGAGTAAGACGTGTAGTATAGTCGTGGTGCGCGTGCGCCGGGATTCTTGATCTAGTAGATAAACTATCAGCCACTTTCATCTCTCGCTTCAGATTAAACGATTACTAGCTCCGTCTAATTGCTCGTGTTTGTCTGGGATGGAATCGGTCATTGAGATTTATGCATGACTGGGGACCGGACTACGTGATTGGGATCTAATGATCGATAGCCACACGAAATTTATTGTTGATTTATATTGCCAAACAGGGATAAGGAGTAACTAAACGTGTAAATGTTACATTCAAAATGTACAGTCGCACTCAGTAAAATTAACCGAGGTATAATTTAAACATGATCGAAGTTTAAACATTGAGCCACTCAATAATTTAGTTCTGGCCCTCTAAACAATGTAACATTTCTACAAGCGTTAACACGAATAGAAAGTATAAAATGTATGAGAATGACATAAGTCATAGAAAAACCACGTGAAAAATTATAGGGAATTGACACCGTTAGCGAATGAAGAAATAGAATCGCTATGAAGCGATTGTATCTTGTCTAGGCCCGCAGTTCTGTTAATTTGGACTACCGTGTATTTACATTCTGTCAGCAATATACTGAACCTGGTTGATGTATTGTTGTATTTTTTTCCTTACCTGTATGTTTAATTAATGTTAATATACCTTGTGTCTTGTCTGACGAGGCACTGCTAAACAGCAGAAGTTAAATGCGAGACACAGGAATTTTAGAACGTATATGTTCAACCTCGAAGTCTTCGCCACCGCCTTCCCTCCAATATGCTTGAATGATGCTGCCCGAGTCATGCTGGTGCGCGGGCGCTGCTTGACAGGTCCAATTGACTACTATTAATATCCAAGACATTTTGTTTTGATATATTTCTCTGGCATTTTATTGTTTTATTTTTCTTTTCTTTATCTTTCTAACGGCAAAATACACTGTCGCTCATATAAGTTTGTAAAAAGAAATACACAATTTAAAAAAAAAGAGAAAAAAATATAAGCCTGCTGAGTTTCTTCCCAACTTTGCCTAATTTGCCTAAATTATCCGCCAATAATTTTCTGGAGCAGAGAATGTGTCTTGTACACATAAATCTTTAGGGAATATGGAGGTGGATATAAATAAAAACTTAAAATGCTTCGTAAAGCTAAGTGTTAACTAACCCAAGTAATTAACAAAGCTTCGAACATTGCCATCGGCGCAGTAACGAGTATTTATTTCAAAGAGTCGGTGCGCCCGCGCACGCGTAGGTGTTACCGCATTAACCGCGATATTATGTCCTTGCGAACTGCTTGCAAGTTCATCTCGTAATAGATTACCTTCAATTTCAAACCCGCATACGGTATTGGGTTCTTGCGTGATACTGGGCTTTGTATAGATACGATTCAATTGCAATGTTTTGTGAATATGAAAGAGAATATCGCTGCTGTGCAACTAAGTCGCAGTCTACGCATTACCTATAATAATTATTTATCATACAGACGTATCCATAATATTATTTATCTATTTTTGTGTAGTACACTTTTATCACAAAAAAAAACAGTTCCTAAAACTCATTTAAAAAAAGGTATAACAAAGGGCGAATTTAAATAAAAATGTGAGTAATCTTCCAGTAAACACAAAGGTATAGTGAGAGTGAGACAAAATGATTACGGATACCAAGTAGTGTACGAAAGTGGGAGAAAATAAGTTGAATTAAAATGACATTTTCTCCATTTTATGCTAAATGTTTTTTTTTCTTTTTTTTCTTCTAACAGAATCCTAAGAAATTATATTTTTGTATAGTACCTATAACCCTACACAAACGGTATGTGAGAGTAAACTAGAAAATAGAAATTCCTAACAGATTTAAAACTTCACGCCTCAGTAATTATATCAAACAACTTCAAAATACATTATACGTACGATTATTTTAATAAATGGAATGTTAATAAAAATTACATAATTTATGTTTACTGTTACCGAAAAAATATAGCTAGATTAAATTGAGTAATCGTTGAATACCAATACAAAACCGGTGGTAAGCGAGCGATATCGAGTTAAACACCTAATGGAAGCTAATGCTGATAATCGATGGCCCACCTGTCTATGGGTTGACGAATGTGAAGTCCGTAGAACCTATCGGACGCATCGTAGAAAGTGAAACAATTTTTAAAGAGTCATAACAACTGGATATGTTGTGAGCGTGACTGTACAACGCGACGCGAATAGGCGATTTAGATTTTGGGATAAGATGAGTTTGATAGATACTTGACCCGTCTTTCAGGTCGCGAATTGAGACTGCTTACTTCTGCTCTGGCTTGCTCGCTATAGGATAATTAATCTTGCTGTTATATTCGACATAATGGCATTACGAAATCGATTCTTCCGCGTTCGGTGTTCCCATAGATCAAAACTGAAAGACCAATATACCTATGAATTAAATATAATCGATTATTAAGAAATACTTAAAAAATATTTTTGGAAGAATAAAAACTGACTTGGGAATAGACCTAAAAAAGCTGGTGTTAACATCCTCAATATTTGCATTAATGCCATGACACACACGTCCCTCCACAATCATTCTTGAACTCGTTAAAAAATATATTGTTAATGCTGTCTATGTACAATACTGATTAGTAATGTCAGTGGTGTTTTTGCAACACTTGATATAAAAGGACAAACTAATTCGTGACGACCTCTTGAATCGTATAATATGCTATCGCGTCCTTGCTTTGCTGCGGTTTCTTATAGCATACAAAAATAATAGACAGATGCATCTAAGAATATACAATTGACCAAATACCACAAAGTGCGAGCTGAGATATGAGCACATTAGGGAAATGATGGGGTTTCACTTTAGTATTGGGTTATGGAAATCCCTTCAGTCCACACAAAGCGGTTTATGTCGTTAAATATAGTACAGAAATGGACTGGAAAATTTGCCTTCACCACTCTCCGTCCGATTATAATGTGGACGTCTTCACGACCCATGGAAAAGTCCTAAAAGTTCTTTACCATTGCAATCTCATCTAATGGTGAATCGTCATGCAGACGTGGATGTAAGCATGGGCTTATATCATCGCCAAAATGTCCAGCGAGTTCACCCATTGGGTGGCTAATTAGTGATCTGTCTGTCTTAGGTTTAGTAATTTAACCTGGCAATCCAAAAATGGCGCCTCAAAGATGAAGTTATTTTGGTGCGATCTTCTATAATATAGAGTCAACCTCAATCGGGTCACTGTCTTCCTTTGTGCCTTTCTTCTCTTAAACTAAGTAAAATATTAAACGAAGTAATATTGTCTCTTTCGCCCCAGGTTGTCTGGAAGAGATCGCTTTAACGATAAGACCGCCTAGAATTGTAACACTAACATGCCCTACTAATGTAATTTAAAAATGTATCTTTGTTATGGTGTGCAATAAAGTGTATTTGTAAAAAAATAGTTTACAAAATTAGTCTCTTCCAGACAAGTTCTATACAACCGCTCGATCATCGCACGCAATCCGCTAGTGGATAGCACTAAACGTCTAATTTGTAAGGTACACATTGCGTATATCAAGTCACGTATGTTGCGTGGCTAATGAGCCGTTGGCTACTGTATCTCGGACAGACACAGTTATGTTGTGACGCTGAGTGATATGATATGAAAGTGAGATTCATAAGCATGTTGTTTTGATACATGTTATAAATATTGATAGTGTACCGTTGTTTGCCGCAATATATATTCGTAGTAGTAAAATAGATATGATAATATCTGTTACGGAAAATAACTTTGTGTTCAATAAAATTCTATTACAATAGAGCTCCAAAATTGTATTTATTATGCTTGTCAATGAACTTTATCAAAATAAATTCTAACAAGATGAAATCACGTATTTTTGTGTGAAAAGTATTTACGGACAAAATGACAATCAATACTCGTATTTGCCAAGAATCCTTTTTTCAAACAATTTTAATCGCTCTGGGAATTAGAATCGATAAAAATCGTAATCTACTTAGGTAAGTATGTTTACAAAAACTCCAGTAAGTAGTTGATTCTGAACAAACTACTTTCAAGTATTGCTCTAATTCTATTAGGTACCTACTGGTTGTATACAACAGCACCTCTTATTTATATGATATTCATTATTATATTGGCTGAGACAGCTCGTTACACCGAACATCAGTAGAACGTCGCCAGCCGAACAGTGCGACCGATAGTGTCACTCAAACGCATGTAACATGTTACATCTGAATCATGACTCAACGAGAGATCATGACTCAATCTATCGATACATAACGTGCACTCGTACTTATAGAATCGAGTATTAGGGGTATTAATGTGCCTGGTAATTCTAATCGTGGAATACCCAGTGACATTTCTGACGCTAAGTCGAATCTAGCAACACCTCATTTGTGAGATACCGGTTTGAGAAACTACATTTATATTGGTTAGGTATCGTCTAGACGATTATTCGATTATTCTTCCGGTCCTTCGTGAAATGCTTGGGAGACATTGTTTCAACAGGTAGAGGCATCATCATCATCACCAGCCGGAATACGTCCACTGCTGAATATAGGCCTCCATCTTCAGGTAGAGGCACTTTTTGAGAATTAAAAGATATGTAAAACACTCTGGACCGATTGGGATGCCGATCCAAACCACCAGCACCTTCACTACCATTCTACCTTGTCAAAAGCTAAGAATACTAAACAAATTATATCAAAAATGTTTAACTCACAAACTGTTTATAAGCTTAGAAATTATTTCGTATCAATTTCAATGTGAGTTGCAGCGATAAATTGATATAAAAAAATACCGGTCAAGTGCGAGTCGGACTCGCGTACCGACGGTTCCATACCATTTTTGGACGTACTAAAGTAAATTTACTATTCAGTTTGTTTTTTTGCTATGTGAGGTGTTACAACATAGCAAAAAAACAAACCACAAAACTAAGTTTGTTTGTCGAGGTTCTTTTAGAATTAGTATAAAACTGTACTATTAAGAAAGATCATTTTATTTTTCCTGTAAAATATAGATAGACATGTATTACCCATAATTATTTCAAAATTTTCCATCCAAAAACTTAGGAGATAAGGGGGGAACGGTATTTTTTTTGGACATTTTTGATTATCAGCCAAAAACTAGGTGACCAAAACAAAAATCTGTTATAATATGTGCAAATTAAGCCCTATTAATAAATTTAATTTAAAGAACTTGAACTTAGCTTAGTTTTACGACGTGATTTCCTGTGTTTAAAAATCCTCCGTTACCAAACAAGGAAATCCTTATAAACAGTTAATCAAAAGCTCCGCGAGTGATAAAATAAGGTCACGGCTTTGGAGAATTTGCACTGCATAAACTGCGTTGTCCAAACACTGAATGTCCTTTCATTTTGTTGGCGCATCCTTTTGGCTTGTTTGAGCGCAAACAAAGTGCTGATTACTCACTTGGTGTACACGGAACGCCACTCTTATTTCGCCTTGAAACTTAAGCATACATTAAGTGTTCTTTCTAAGACTGACGCAGGACTTATTTTTGCTTTTAATTCTTAACGACGTCGATCATCAATAAGCACCTGTAAGGTACCACTCGACCGAATTTTGAAAAGTTAAAAAAAATTTAAAGTTTCTAACCAATTTTTGATTTGATGCTGCCGTCTATGCTGATAGGACATGCATCTATAACCTGGTCATAATATTTTTTACATATAGGTACATAGGTGTAATAGGCAGGTTTACATTTAAAGTAAAGTCTACTTATTTAAGAAATTTGCAAGAAATAGACAGAGGTCCTATTGGGGAGCATCAAAAGAACGGACTTGGTGTTGACAGATGGGAGACCCGGAAGAAAAATCAATGGTGGGATATGCAGGAAGCAAAGTAAAAATTTCTATTATTATAGATCAGGAAATCAAAAAAAGAAAAAATATATCTTTAGCCGAAAGTAAGGCTATCGGAAGAGATATATTATTAAAAGGTCTAATATTATGTTAATATGATAAATGGGAAATAAGCATGAATATAATTAGTGCAATTAGTGACAGTGTTTACGATTGGAAACAAGTGATTCAATGTACGACTACTATCCCTTTGGCATTTTAGTTTGTTGTATTTTCGTCGTATTTTTTATTTTATTTGATATTTTGAACGGCAGGACACACTGTCGCTGGTGCTAATCTAATTGTAAAAAGACAAACTTTGTTTTAAAAAAAAATGTGAAAAAATGACAAGCCCGCTGAGTTTCTTGCCGGATCTTCTCAGTTGAGGCCGCGTTGTGATCCGGTGGTAGCTTTTAAAAAAAATGACCGTTCAAAAGTGCTAGCGTTAAGCCTATTTGAAATAAAAATTTTTGAATTTTGAATTTTGAATTTTGAATTATCCCCGTAACTATTGGTTTGTTCTTTTACACCAATCAACAATAGGTATGGAATTTACAGTTACGCATCCAGATCAAAGAGCTTACATGTATTTATAAATTAGTGAAATTTTAACCGGGTCCGGTCAAGTCTGGTGTTGACGCCTTGAGGTGCGATTTTATCACGCACACGCTCAAAACGGCTGGCGCCGGCTTCTATTACCTATATTTATTGCTAGTCTCCCGTGAAGAAGATGTAAATGCAACTCCTATTCCGAAGTTTATAAAGGCCACTTTCAAAGCAACTTAGTACCTTGAGGTTTCTTCTACTGCAACAGACGATATTGAACCTTTATTTAGAAGGCATAGAGTCAGATATTGTTCAAAATTTAAAATTAAATTATAAAATATGCCCACAATTTTGCTATCGATTCCCGACATCCGCTCATTACAAGGTGCTGGAATGTTGTTCAACACATTTTATAATACGAATCTATGGCGTATGATGGGAGAGTACAAATAACAGCAATAAAGAATACCATAATCTACATGTGGATTAAGCAGATGTAATGGAATGAAGAATGCTTATTTTATTTCCCATTTATGGATAGTATAAAAATCTGAGCTATGTCTTAATTTCGTTAGTCTTCCACGCGCCATTCCGCCATCCACACATTTTTCATATATGTGAGTCCTAATCTTATTATATAAAAGAGTAGACAAAAACCCACTCATCACGAAATCTCAGAAACTACAAGTGCTAGGAGTCTCAAACTTTGCATGGGGGTTCCTTTTAAGACGTAGGTGCTCACTAAGACTGGGTTTTACGAAATTCAACCTCTAAGGGGGTCAAAGAGGGGGGCAAAGTTTGTATGGGAGAACGCGATTCCTTGGTCCTATTGACTTGAAATTTTGCACAGACATTCGTTAAGAAAATTAATTGAATTAGTATTTCATATTTTTTATAATTTATCCCTTTACAGGGTAAAAAAGAAGTATTATTACTCAACCGATGGCAGTACAAATATATTACAACAATAAGATACGATAATTTGAAAGATAAAATAAAAGTTCCTTGGCCAAGTGGTTACGGAAGCGTCCTCTAAGTACGGACTGTCCGGGTTCGCTACCCATGATCGGATTTTTTTTTGTATTATTAAACTTTGTTTTTGTCTTTTTTATTTATATTAAGATTCGGTGTTTTAAATATTTAACTCATACTGACTCCGGCTCATTTTATTTCTAATATATTTTTTAAATTTAATACTTTTTTTAAATTTAAAATCATGCATACGTAGTTAGCTTCTCTCTAATGTTATGATTTAGTTATTAGTGGAAACTTAATTGATTTTTGTACTATTGGATCTTATATTAGTAATAAGTAGTATCATTTGTTTGTTTCCCAAATATAATAAAAATAAAATAATGAAAATATATTTCCAAAATGTCTGTTTGGGTAGGAATACAATATGCATGTATTGTACGTATGCAGATGTCACCGGAGACCCCTGGTTCCCCTCTCATGTGCCGATGTGACAGCCACGGGAGTTTTAGTGGATAAGAATCCCCCACAGGATCCTGGGGACATATTAAACGTGTCCCCCGCCACCGCTATAACTGTGACAACGGTGACAGATTCCCGGAAGGCTATAATGTGCCCCCGGCAGTGGCTTCAAAGGCCCTTGCCTTGCACTGAGGGGTACCCGGTGCAGCCCCATATTTTGTGTGGACAGCCGTGAGGGGTTTAGAGGGTAAGAATCCTACACACCGCGGTCGACCGCCCGCAGGATCCTGGGAGCCTATTGGAGGTCTATCCGTAATCCCCGAAACTTTGAGCACGGTGACAGGTTATTTTTTTATTGTGCCCCCCGGTGGCGGGCTGAAAGGCAAGCACTGAGGGGATCTGTTTTTAAATTTATCCCTTAACAGGGTTAAAAAGCAGTATTATTACTCAACCGATGGCGGTACAAATATTTTCACTTAGATTAGCTTAGTACGTAAATTAGGTACTGTACACGTATAACTTTAATACATAAGATAAAATATCACGCTACATGCAATAGGGACTGAGCAGACATATAACAAGAATATGATCAAGTAATTCAAATAACAGAATTAGAGTAGCCGTGGTCTGGAGGTTACGAAAGCCTCTTCTAAGCACAGCAGAGTCCGGGTTCAAATTTCTCATTGGGATTTTTTTGTGTACTTTTAAACTTTTTATTTTTAATTTTAATTTTTTTTTTCAAGGTTTATATATTAACTGAATTTATTTAGAAGTTTTATCTAAGTAAGTAAAAACCTAAAGAGGTACATACTTAACAATCAAGTACTAGAGAAGTTTATTCTACATATATATCATTATCATTCCAAATAATATAAGGTAAATCTGGGATATAATATGCTTGCCCCCCGGTGGCGGACTCAAAGGCCAGGCACTGAGGGACACCTGGTGCAGAACCCACCCGAGAACCCAGGTTTCCCTCTCATGTGCCGATGTGACAGCCACGGGAGTTTTAGTGGGTGAGAATCCCAAATACCCAGGTTGACTTCCCCATGGGATCCGTGGGACTTATTGGAGGTTTCCCCCGCGATCCCCGCATCTTTGTGCCCCCTGGTGACGGGCTCAAAGGCAAGCCACTGAGGGATCTTGGTGCAGATATCACCGGATAACCCAGGTCTCCTTCTTATGTACTGATTTAACGGCCGTAGCAACGGGGTTTAGTGAATAAGAATCCGACATACCCGGTTGACCACCAACAGGGTCCCGTAAATACCAATAAAGGCGTCCCCCGTGACCCCTGTAACCGTGAGCACCGTGACAGGTTCCCGGGGACTATAATGTGCCTCTCCGGCGGCGGGTTCAAAGTCAAGGCACTGAGTGGTATCAACTGGTGCAGATCCCGACAAATATCCCAGGACCGCGCTCTAATGTGCCGACGTGATAGCCGCGGGGGTTTTAGTGGGTAAGAATACCCCGGTTGACCCCCGTCTACGTCTTAACGATGAAACCGAACAAGGAAGCCGGTATTGCTTCCATAAATTGGTTTTAAAGAAATGGTGTTCTGTTCCTGTCCTTAATCCACCCAAATTGTACACCGGTACACGTCTGTAGTTTCTAATAAAAATAAAAATACAATTAACAAATCACAAATTCAGAGATTCAACGTTGCAGGCTTAAACCTAAGCGTTGAGTACTTTGCCCATGGATAGATAGCTATACGTAGGTCGTAGCTCTTTCACGCGTCACTTCTAAAACCATTTTTTTTCATATTGCGTTACGAAAAGTCAGCTACAAACATTATTTTTGAAGAAATTCTATAATCAAAGGCAGTAAGTTAAAATTAAACACTTCTTTTTTTTCTCAATTACACCCGTGCGAAGCCGGGGCGGGTCGCTAGTAACTTTATTAAAATGCGTTATTATAAGTATGTTGTAAAATGGTAAAGTCAGTGGCGGACTAAGCCTGTCGGGGGCCCGGGGCGGCTAAAAGTTATGAGGCCCCCCGGTCAGAGAGTGATGTATTTTTATCGGACTATCCCAGAAAAAGGGGTATGTTTATTGAGAGTATGTCTGTGTGTTTGTCTGTTTCTTTGGCACGGCCTACAGCCTAAATGGCTACATGGATTTTGACTTGTGATATGTCGTTAGATTTGTGTTAGTTGTGCTAGTGAAATAAATGCTTTACAGGATGGACACGTTGTAAATGTCAACAGACAATATTTTCGTAAATTTATAGTAACATTCTTCTACTTAGTCGTGACTTCATGACTAAGGGACGTGACTATGCAGACTTGCCACCACTCGTCTCTATGCTGTTCGATCTTGAGCTCCATGTATTCTACCCGTAGCGTCGCTCTCGTAACCGCTTTGACAGTGTCTGCCCATCGCATCGACATGCGTCCTCTGCTTCTCTTGCCATCCATTTGGCTTATCACGATAAGCCTCTCTAGGCTGTTCCGTTTTATCTTGCCCTTGTGGTCGAAGAAGTTGACGACACGTCTAACGCAGACATGACCGCCCACCAACCCATGCCCCCACCGACTTTCCGGTCATATGGGCAGAATCGCGAGAGATGCTCGCGGTGGAAAGTCGCTCTTTGATATTATTAAGCTCTAGATTAGATGCATTAGTGCGATGCTTGGTCTACGATTTGCCTAGCATTCTGCGCCAACACAACATTTCCAATACACCCAGTTTCAGAAGTATATAAAAAGATCGAGAAGACCAGAGTACGCATTAATTTGATTTAGAAAGAAGATTCTTCAAAACCATTTTATCAATTTTTCATCAAACCTCAATTTTTCAAGAAGATCGGCCTGTTTCTGTTTCGAAGATCAATCAAGATTATTAGTTAGGTGTCATCGGTGAAGCGGATATCGTTCAGTAGGGTCCCACCAATCCGGATACCGCCCTCCCAGTCCTCTTAAACGGTACGCATTATATGTTCACCGATTATATTAAAGAGCTGTAGTAATAATACGCAAACTTGACGCAAACCTCGTTCCGTCTAAAAAGATCCTGAGTCTGCAGCGCAAGATGGCCGACCGGGTCGCTATAAGGGTACCGTAATGTCATGTATGAGGGGAAACAGCCCTGGCACGCTTTCAGGGTCAAATAACTTCAGTCGGAGGTGGATAAGGCACGCACTTGAACAATTACGCTCATGGCCTTCTGATGAGCGTACGAAAGCAAAGTTGTTATCCTGCAAGTTGTAAGTTGTTGTCCTGCCAGTCTTCGAAGCCCAGATATAGATTTACATAGATAATGCAAGTATCACGATTTGTATTGAAACCAAGAAACTTTTGAACCAAGTTTTAACACCTTCTGTGACGTCACGGCCGAATTTAGTGACGGAATTCCAAACCTATTCAAAGACACCGATGCCCCGCCAATGCGCCGCCGATTTCTATTAGTTTTTGCGGCCGACCGGCTGCAAGGCTGCAACAACAGACGCGCGCGGACTGTAAGTTTTCCAACCCCGGCGTTTCATCGGGGTTCGGACACGCGAAATACATGATTTGCGTTATCTATGTAAATCAGATATTTCTTCGAAGCCTGATTACGACAGAAACGTGAGCGAATAACCTGTAGACTCGCTTAGAGAATCTGGGTACTTATGTGTGTTACAGTGATTATCTGAGTGAGATAGGGTGAGGGTGACAACGACTTGCCATCATTGAGGTGGGCCCGGGCTTCCACCCAACACGCACCATAAGTATCTTCTCTTATCTTAAGCCTCTTTCAACCATTATGGTGTAGGCCACCGTCATTTTCCTCCATTCCGATCTTTTTTGGGCTTTACTATCCAGTTTTTGCCCGCTACCCTTGAGATATCGTCCTTCCAACTCATTTGCGGTCTCCCTACTGGCCTTTTTCTGTCCCAAGGTCTCCACTCCAGTACAGTCTTACACCACGACTCCGATTTTCGGGTGATGTCACCAGCCCATTTCCACTTCAAACTTGCTATTCTATTGGCAATGTCGGCGACTTTACTTTGTTTGCAAAGCCATTTGTTTGTCGTATATGTACAGGCTTTGTGTGGTAAGGCGGCATTGCTACTTTTTGCCTAATAGCACCACAAGTATACTATGCGTGTAAATTAGAGCAGCGGATCCACGTCAGCCAGATTGGACACGACCAGACCACTCTCTATCGGCAGTAGTATCTACTATATTGGCAGACAGTCCTTCTGTAAGACAGTCATGCTCCAGAAGAAGGAGACCAAAGAAACGAAGACGATGCGTCAAGCCGGTGGTGCAACTCGCATGGCCAGGGACCAATAGAAATGTGACTAGGTATCCTTTGCCTTAAGGAGGCACTTGTGTTCTTGGCATAGTATCATAATTAATCAGCCAGCGATGTGCTACCCTATCTCTCTCTCTCTGCCAATCGGTCCCTCATTACTGAGGATCGTGACTCCGCTGTGCACACTCATGTATACGTATTAGCTGTGATCCGCCTCCATTGAACCCAATCTTCTGCCAGGTGAAGGGCAGAGCTGACAGATCGCTCCAGTATCTCGGAGTTCTGGATCGACCACCGCTTTACACAACGTCCTCTTGGCCGCTTTCCTTCAATTTTTCCTGTCAACACTAGGTTTTCTAAATTAGATATTTCTCTTCGTGCAATATGTCCAAAATATTGCAGAATTCTAGACTCGCATATTGTTGACAGTCTTGGCGTACGTTCAAGGCATAGCTCCTGTAGTATCGAGATATTCGTACGAAAAGCCGTCCAAGGTATCCTCAACATACGTCGCCAGCACCACATCTCAAATGCGTAGATTCTGTGCTTATCTGCAGCTTTGATGGTCCATGACTCCGATCCGTACAAGAATATGGAAAAGATCAAAGTGCGCACAAGATGAATTTTTGTTCGCCTGGTAATATTCCGATCCTTCCATATCTTGCTGAGTTGTGTCATCGCTGTTTTAGAAACTCCAATGCGACGACGAATCTCACGTTCGCAGCTACTATTGTGAGTGACTACGGATCCTAGGTACTGAAACTCCTTCACTTCATCATAGTCCTTCAACAGATTTGTATTCTGTAGCGATGCGAAACGGTCGACTATCATTAATTTTGTTTTGCTCTTGTTAACAGCAAGGCCCATTTCCAGACTACAGCTTTCTAAACGACCCATTAGTGTCACCATTTCTTCCATAGAACTTGCAAGTAAGGTGGTATCGTCGGCATAACGCAAATTGGTTATTTTAACTCCACCAATTTTTATGCCACCTTCCCATCCATGAAGGGTCTTGCGCATGATATATTCCCCATAAATGTTGAATAGGATGGGTGAGACCCTACATAAACCTACCCTATATAAACTTATAATTTAATTTGTCAATTTTGTATATATTACACTTCATTTACAAATCTCACTAATTGATTGATTGGGTTATCATTCTACAGAGTAAATTTTGTGTAAATTCTACAGCTACATTGTAGGTACATTTATATTTTGGTTACGTGCATCATGAGGCCCCCAACTCCAAACTGTCTAATAATCACCACACATAACATTATGGCCGTCTTTGAGATTAAGGGGACGTATCGGATAGATTATTTCAACCAAAATTTAAGAGTTCCGACTTCCGATGCACACACTTAGTTGTCTCATATCAATCGAAATGCAATTGTCATGGACTAACAGGATTTGTGCGCTATAATCTAGGTATGGTAATAATCTCTCTAATACGTAGTAGGTACTGAAATACCTCAAAGATTAAAAGTAAGTTTTGGCGATTGGAGGCCCCCCTGGACCCGAGGCCCGGGGCGGACCGCCCCCTCCGCCCCCCCGTTAGTCCGCTACTGGGTAAAGTAAGTATATTATTAGATAGTATTTGATAGTACATATATAAATAATTCACGAAATTAAGCCCTAGTTCAGATTTTTATAGTTATACATACTAAATACAACCATATATAGATGTAATAAAGATATCAATTATAATAGACGACCCCGTTGGTCTAGTGGTTAGACACCCTGTCCGCTAACCGATGGGTCGTGGGTTCGATTCCCACCAAGTGTCTGGGTGTTAATTATCTATTTAAGTATGTATTTACAAAAAAAAAAAATATAAGATTTAGTATCAGTTGTCGGGTTTCCATAGCACAGGCTCTGCCTAGTTTGGGATCAGATGACCGTGTGTGAATTGTCCCAAGATATTATTATTATTATTTAATAGCCATGTTATTACTACTACAGATTTATTCGATTAGACACTACGCAAATATGGTTTAGTAATTAGCGTATAGATAATATAACAGATCCTAATTATATGTTTAGAGCAAAGTGGCCGTAATATACAGGTAGACTAGTACAATCGATTAAAATGGTGTAATTGGTGACCATTAAAAATAATTTACTAACGGGAATATAAGACATAACATACTTTAATACCGGTCATATTTGCCGCAGAAGCGACGATCGTTGGGGAGGACTGGTTCTGGAGTGGAAACCACGAACCGGAAAACGTAGCGTAGGACGCCCTGTGACCAGGTGGAGTGATGACATACGCAAATCAGTTAGCAGTAACTGGATAAGGAATGCCCAAGACCGGGCTCATTGCGTGTATTGGGGAGGCCTATGCTTAGCAGTGGACTAGATTTATTAATTGCTAGTACGTGTCACGTTGGGTTGTGTAGGTGTCACAGAACAATAATCAGTACAAGTACTATAGAACGCTCAAATGCAAGTAAGAACCGTAGGCACAGGTAAGAACATGCAAATACATAAATATCAGGTACACGACAATAGGTACTATACCGTTAGCTGTATTTATTGACATTTGCGCTCGTAACAGATCAAACTTATTTCTAATTATCACTTACATATCAATATAACTCTTGTAATATAACTTTAAATAGTTGAATTCACCTGCCCCGTAGAGGAAAATCTGCCTACGCTTTGTGTAATGGGACCATAGACAAACGCGTACTCTATTCCTAATACTTAACTCTATGGTAGGTGTTCTATTTTTGTTTTTACCTATATACACACATCAAAAGTGTCTAGGGATCAACATATATTTTTGCAATAACTTTTCTCCTGATTGATATTAATTAAAATTTTCTTTAAGGATTCATCAAATAAAGTGTTTTCGTTTGTCACAGTAACGATAAACCAAGTCACCTTTGCATTAATAAAGAAATTTGCCATTTTCCTAATAAAGGGATTTTTGACATTTGAACCACTAACACAAAAGTTCGAAAAAAAGACTGAAATAACAGTTTTCTTTAAAATTTTATTGGGTAACTTAAACAATTAATAATCCGTGTTTCTACCGCGAACACTAACAACACAAGAACATCGGTTTGGCATACTCAAAATGAGTTCATCCAAATCACGCTGTGGAATGGCCGCCCATGTTCGTTGCAACAACAAAAAAAGGTCTTCTTGCGACTGGATACCCTCCATATTCGGCAGAGCTCTTCTCTGTAGCATATCCCATGCATGCTCAATCGGGTTCAAGTCTGGCTACTGAGCAGGCCAGGGCAGGACATTGATGTTAGCTGCGGCGAGAGTCTGTCTTACAACTCTTGCGGTGTGCGGTCGTGCATTATCATGCATTAACTGAAATAAGGGACCGATTTGCACTTGTAGAGGAACGATGACGTCTGATACAATCGTCTCAGCATAAATTTGAGCGTTGAGGTTGCCTCTGATCCAAATCAACTCAGTTCTTCCGCCGATCCAAATACCCGCCCATACCATGATGGTTCCACCACTATAAGGATGGACTTCCTGGCAGGATTTTAATCGCTGTTGGCGTCCAGGGGTTCTCCAGTGTCGTATACGTCTTGTATCCGGTCTCATACCAAAACGAGACTCATCAGAAAAGCACACGAAACGCCATTGTTCTTCTGCCCATTTTTTTGCCCAAAAATGCTTGATCCCTAGACACTTTTGATGTGTGTATTATGGAATCTTTGCTAATGATATTTTTACATTCGAATTCCAAATTTGACGTTCAGATTTGCCTTGACTATTAACCGGGGTATGTGAGATTCTTACCGACCAAAACCTCCGCGGCTGCCGCATGGTAATGCGAGGTTGGAGATCTGGTTTACCTCTACTGAATTAAATTTACCCAATACTACCTTCTATAATTTACACGCATTAGGGTTCATACTCATCAAAATATATAGACAATAATGATATTTCCATTAAGTAAAAGTTGACACGATACAGCGATTGCAAACAATTGATTACTTGTTAACGCAAACAATTATCACCTATTGTGTGTGAAAGTTTAATGTAAATTAAGATGTCTATTGTCCGTGATCCTTTCACAAATGTACGAAACATGTTCTATGCGATCCTGGGTGGTCAGGGTTGGCAAAAATTTGATTACTTAAATATCTTTTTTGGCTGAACAAAACACAACACTAAGTATTTAGCTGAAACATTGAGCATTTGGCAAACAAGGCTGCAACGATACGATAATCTACACTTTTTGCGCCGTTTATTGTGGCTTTTTTTTAATAACGGGACAAAGTTGAGTCCCGCCAAACACATTCCTCGGCGATGTTAGGGTAGTACCGGAAAACAATACCTACCCTAGTATGACTGTTGATTGTAAGGAAAAAAATTCATACTTTCAGTTTTCTCTCATACATTTTACGACTTTTCTATAGTTTCCGCTAAAGGCTCAGGTGTAAAATGGACAAAAACTGTAAGTATGAATGTTTTCATAAGAAATATCATATCTATTACTAGGGACAATCCCGAAATGACGATATTGAACCTTTATTTAGAAGGCATAGAGTCAGATATTGTTCAAAATTTAAAATTAAATTATAAAATATGCCCACAATTTTGGCTATCGATTCCCGACATCCGCTCATTACAAGGTGCTGGAATGTTGTTCAACACATTTTATAATACGAATATAGTACTCTCCTATCATACGCCATAATGATGGGAGAGTACAAATAACAGCAATAAAGAATACCATAATCTACATGTGGATTAAGCAGATGTAATGGAATGAAGAATGCTTATTTTATTTCCCATTCATGGATAGTATAAAAATCTGAGCTATGGCTTAATTTCGTTAG
This sequence comes from Furcula furcula, assembly GCA_911728495.1. Taxonomy (NCBI): domain Eukaryota; kingdom Metazoa; phylum Arthropoda; class Insecta; order Lepidoptera; family Notodontidae; genus Furcula; species Furcula furcula. The sequence continues at coordinate 9,490,181 of OU452251.1, forward strand.
TCTTCCACGCGCCATTCCGCCATCCACACATTTTTCATATGTGTGAGTCCTAATAACTTTATTAAAATGCGTTATTATAAGTATGTTATAAAATGGTAAAGGCTCAGGTGTAAAATGGACAAAAACTGTAAGTATGAATGTTTTCATAAGAAATATCATATCTATTACTAGGGACAATCCCGTTTTAAACGGAATGTTTAGTCACATTGATAAGACGTACGGTAAGGTAATAAACAAATATTGTTAGAGTTTTATCAAAGGAGTTGTAAAGGATCCCGGTATTTGAAGTCATATCACAGCTCCATATCTCGTTCCGCGATGGAAGATAACGGTAGCCGCGGGACATCCCGTAACTCCGGGACGAGACGGAGCGATAACGATCCCGGATAGTTCGGTCATCCGATACGCATCATTCCGTGTTTCCTGTCGAATAAACTAACGCATGTTTGACATTCAAATGGTAAGGCTAATCGTATAGCAATAATATCGATATAATGGATGGGCGATGGGCGATCAGTTGAAGGTTCTCGTGACCTCAATGTCGATTTCGATACACATTTGTGAAAGGAATATAAAACAAAAGAATAATATCTAAAGGATATATTTTTGTCAAATTTTAAAATTGTTTAATTTGCACCTAATTTAGGAGAATTATATCTGCATATTATTAGGTATGCTACTTAGCATAGCATTTCAGAAAATTATTGAGTAGGTATTATCTGTATTAGATAGATAGCATAATTAAATATATGACCTTTTACTGCCGGTCCCAATATCCTATCGATCCCTACCTATAAGTTAAAATCATCGATCAAGACATCGCTATCCCGCGATAAACCTCCGAAATGGAGCTATAACTAAAACCCTGACAGACTGTCATTTGAACAACCAACAGTAAGCTGCTAATATGTTATTATTGAAACGGAAATATGTCATTATAGCTATCGATGGTAACTATTTTAACTTAAAGTAAGGGATCGATAGGATATTGGGACCGGTAGTTAGACGACAATGGATGCTAATAGCCAATTGTCGTTCCTTGTGGCGTTCCAAGGGGAGCCCTGTATGTAATGTTCAGCAGTGGAAGTTCAGCTTCTGGCTGATGATGATGTTGATGAAGGGTAGCCTCTCTCCTATACAAAAATGGTAGGTACTTACCAATTTGTATATCTGATAGGGTTATTTTAATTGAATACTATGATAATGTTATCTGTACGTTGATTACAAATCCCTTGTACCGCAACTATTCATAGAGCACTTACCTTATTAATCACAGGAAGTAGGAACATAGTTTAAGATGGTATTATTTTGTAAAAAAATTCAATAATTCAATATTTAGCAACCAGATATTTTAATTGTGTAACCTGTGTCTATTTTGCCTTGTCTAGAGATAGTCAGATATAATTTAATCTGTAATCTCTGATATACAAACAGTACGACGTGTACTTTATTGCAATTGTAAGTTTGAAAGCTCCCATCGCCGAGTCAAGGTGAGAGAATGCGATGTTGTGATGTGTACTACATGTTTGACATTATGTTTAAATTACACCTTCGCGCCCATGAAAGTATTAGAGACCTTTCACACGCTCCATTTTTCTCTGAATATGCAATGTGCGTGCTAAACACACACACTTATTGAGACCAATATACATACAGCCTACCAATAATAAATGAGAAATATCACAATATAACAAATTAACACCCTTTTAGTGTATTAATTACCCGACTACGGAACGGAGGGAGGGTTATGATTTTAACAAGAATGTATGTATGTAAGTATGTTCATCTGTTCCCGCATATCATCTAATTTACTTAACATAATTTAACAAGTAGGGTGTCGTTAGCAGCGTCTGGATTGTCCGCTGGTTATAGGCTATATCACATTATTAGACTGCGATTTTATCCGTAGATAGATAGATAGAGATAGAGAACTCTTTATTGCACACCAAATAGTACAGGAAAACAAAGAAGTACAAAGAAAATATACAATGGTATACATTGGGCGGTCTTATCGCAGGTTGCGATTTCTTCCAGACAACCTTAACCCTTATCCGTAGTCGGGTTTTAGTTTTTAAAACTGATTACTTGTAGTACTGATTATTTTGTAGTTACTTTACTCAAACTGAATATTAACGAAAGTATCAAACTGCTTTCTGTTTTTATTTTTATCAGGAAATACAATTTTTAATCCAGTTCATAAGTACTAGCAATTCCCTGCGGCTACGCCCGCTATTATTTTTCCAACGCATTTAACCCCTTTAGGAGTGGAATTTTCTAAAACCATTACTTAGTGGATGCTTACATCATAAGAAGAACCTACTGTCCAAATTTCAGCTTTCTAGGTCCAGCGGTTTGGCCTGTGCGTTGACGAATCCGTCAGTCAGTCAGTCAAGTCAAGTAATTTTATATGTATAGATTGGTACCACTTGTGGTTGCCATTTGTCATGCTGACAGTAGATTTAGTCACATGCATGTTTTAACATTTTTCTTTTCAAGTCGACATGAATACTACGGAGATCTATTGTTGTGGAAAGATTGGTCTATTGGTAATACGAACGAGACAATCGTCTTGATTGTCCAGGGTACGCTTGGAAAATTTAAATTTTTGCGTTATTCGAAGAAGCACTTTCTGCGCACCTCAAAGACAGTTTAAATGATGCCGGTTATTTTACCATCCGGCAAGCAAGATAATATGTCCATTTAGGGTCGTGTGAAAGGGCTGTAACAATTATTACTGCGAATGTTGCGACAGCGAGCATTGTGCTCGTTCGCAATTTGTACGACTATTAATATTTTCTATATTTTCACGTTCCAACCTTGTGTCGATTATGTGTATTGTCTTCTAGGTGCAAATAATATTAGTGATGCTGGATATAATGGTACTGGATGTGATATTGCGCGTTGATTAGCGTTTTTGTAATACAAAATTCTTTTTTTATTCTACAGGCTTACGACGAGGGCGACTACGAATCAGATATAAGTAAAATAAGTTAAAAAATGTAAAACCAACTACATAGATAAAAATGATAATTTTATTTGTATTAGTTTCCACAAAGGTAGAGCCTGTGTGTTTAAAATAAAGCTGACACTGTATTTTAACATAGTTCTAAACACATTATATTGTTTTTATCATTTATATTATACGTATTTGTCATTGTATAAATTACCGAATTTTTCGTGTCTCCGGTTTTGGGTGTTATTTGTGTATATCCTCTCTTCAGAGTTAGAATAAAGTTTATGAATGATCTGCTCAACAACAAAATCACAACGCGTTTGATTTTTTCTAAATATTGTAGAAATCTGATTTTGACAACAGTGAAGACCATTGTTCACAAAAACGTTAGTTAGTAATACCTTTACAGTATTACCCTAATCTTATCTTCCATTGTTTTCGATTACGCCTGGCTCTTCCATTTGTTATTACAAGCACTATTGGTGCATCGAAAAGCTATCACGTCGTGTCGATGAATAGTCTAAATGCGCTTTGTTGCGCAATTCACTCATTACGTTATTGATTTCACTAAGTTTTGGCTGACGACGCCCTGCTGTGGCGCCAAGGAGGTCCAAGGTGGTCGCCGACACTTGCTAACTCATTATTAATTGTAAATTGTGTTCTAAGGTGCAAGCATAGGGGTCATATCTTAGATTCGCGATTCGATCTATCAGCGAGATTAAGATACGAAATTAAATTTGAATTAAATTAATTTACAGCGGCTGCATTTGAAATAACGGGTAAAATATTTTTAATATCAGCGTTCAATGGCAATGCTGCAACCATAATGTCAGTCAGACTCAGTCATTAACGGGAATGTTCAAAAGTTTCTAGCTAGTGGATTTTTTTTTGTACTAAATATAGATTGGTGCTTGTCTGTGATCCTATCTGATGGGATGGAAGCGCATTAGCTCAGCAGCATAAAAAAGGTCCTTATTTCAGAGGTAGTGTTGTACTGGCAGAAAAAGAGTCGAATAATCGTCCAACAGCAGCCGGCACAGTTACCTGCTAATCACAGGAGAAACGTGTCGCGGGGAAATGTGCCGGGCGTAAAAAGGGTGTAAATACAAAATAAAAATGCGAGAGGGGAAACAAAGAAAAAGGGTTAAGTCTAGGTCATGCGTGGTACATTACCGGCACGTGCTGTAGGTAAAGTCCTCTTCACTGGATGGGTGGCTCTGCTGGTCTTCAGGCACACTAAACTAGAAGCGATTCACGGGTTCACAAAGTCACCATAGGAGTCTTTTCGGAGGCACACACGAATTCACTTATTGAGGTACGGCGGACACGTCCGATCCACGCAATGGTCAGTCAACAGTACGGGGCAAGGGGAGAAAAGGGACAGCACTAGTTAAATATGAATATTTGAGGGTACGGAGAAAACTATCTGGCAGGCCGTTGCATTTTCTACCTACATACTAAATTATAAAGCAAACAAATAGCAATCTTACAAATGAGTACTTAGCAGGACTTCTATAATTCTTGGTAACCATAACAGCATCTTTATCTAAAAGTAGTGTCATTGATACGGCGGAAATTTTCACAGTCTGGCTACTCCGGTTTCAAGGTGAAGTCTCTAGCAATTCTGTTAAATTTAAAAAAAGCAAACTGTTTTTAGTCGTCGTGACAACTAATTTAATTAAATGCAACAACTAATGTAATTATAAAATATTGCTTTCAATCTGTTACAGACCTCAATTAGAAAAAGCTTAAAGTTTCATTTAATTTTCTTTTTACTTGCTTCCTATCTTCTCGGTAGGTATATATAACTGAAATAGAGTTATTTAAAGTTTTTTTAAAGAGTTTTCAAAGTTTAGTATAAATTTAAATAGTGTCAATTTACATACTGCTGGAATTTATTTCACCCCAACAATCTACAGTTACCTGCAGTGCGATCATATCATGACGCTGTATATACGCCTTACTTGTTTTGAACGTAAAGTAGTAGGTATCTAAATATAAATTATTGCCATTGCTTTCATTATATAAACATCATAAATAATCCAGAGCAATCAAATAAAAGCAATTAAAGATATCATCAGACGTGATAACAAATTAATGGCAAAACAAACTTTGCCGTTCGCAGTTTTATTATTAATAGACAGTGATTTAAAAGATAAATCATAAGATTACTCAACAAACGCTCTTATTACAGAGCAACGGAAGTAAATCATTCTTAGAAAGATTTAATAGTGCGAATGAAAGTTGATAAAAGAAAGCTGTTGTTGTTATATTAGATTATGTTATTATTAATGTTTTACAAAAGACAGATTAGGATTTACATATTAAACACACACGATTCAATATCGTAACAATTATCTTTAAATAGAGCGGGTTACACACGGACGTAAATTTTCTTTTGTTAACGATACAAAATGTAATAACTTTTCTTTGATATTTTGATTTACTACTGACTTACGATATATTTTTAGTGCAGTAGATGTCAAGTCTTGTAGAGTAAAAATAGCCGTAAACTGTTTTTGTTATTCAGTTTTTTGTTTGAAGTTGAAAGATACCAAGTTTGAAGCGGGTACGCTATAATATAATAGCATATAGTATATAGCTCATAGCACAAGAATATCGCGCACCATAGATTGTTTTGGACACGTTCACACTGTACTGTACTATATTTTATATTATTGGCTTACTATACGCTATAAATTGGTGCGATGTGCTGAGTTCATGCTGTACTATATCGCGCGGCCCCCTTTTCTTCCTCCCTAACCCCCGACCGTCCCGCTAGCGAAACGAGCGACACAAGGATCTTGCTTGCGATAATATCGCGTAATGTGAACGCCATGCTAGTATAGCATTAGGTCCTTCTTTGCTATACTATATAGCTCAATAGTATAGTGTAGTCTGAAACCCGCTTTATACAGATGCGTGGCCGGCTCACGCCAGACAGTTTTAATCCCTTGAGATTTTTATATAATTACAGACAAGCGACGCGTTGAGTGGTGCCCATTATACACGGATCATTCCTGACTCATGGCAAGACAAATAAGATGCAGCTTTCGTCGAGGTCATGCCTTTGTATCCTTTATATGTAAATCTCCAGGAGTATATTAGCTTAGTTGGTTTTTCTTAATGGGTACCTATGTAATTAGAAAAGACACTTTAAAAATAATTCAAAGATTTTTTTTTTCTGAAAAAGATTGTGTTGTAATTAAGTTGCGCGGTTCTTCGAAAGGTTTTATGAATCGGCAAGGGATATTCCAAGTTTCACCAGCAAGATACTAATACCAAACATCACAGACATTTTTAATTCTACGTTGACGCTAAGAGTTTTCTGTCAATAAAAGTGGGTAGACACCCTGGCTGCTACCCGATGGGTCGTGGGTTCGATTCCCACCAAGTGTCTGGGTGTTATTTTTCTATTGAAGTATGCATTTACAAAACAAAAAGGACATAAGTATTGATATCAGTTGTCTGGTTTCCATAGTACAGGCACTGCCTAGTTTGGGATCGGATGACCGTGTCCCAAGATATTATTATTATAAGTCACAATTTTGACCACTTGATCACTAAGGTAGTGTTAGCCAAGCGAAATGGCCTATATCTTACATAGAAGCCACATAGCCGAGTAGCAAAATATCACTCACTATTTACCATACTGGCTAACCCTCAAACAGTCGGCACGCTCAAGATAAGCATAAAAACCTCAGGACACATGACGTTGAAACAGATCATCCCATTTACGTCGACGATAACCTTTGGCGATGGAACTAATGGCGAAACTGACGAGAAACTAGTCCGCGAGCAATATTTCACGAGGGGTCCCAGATAAGAAATCACAAAAAGCTGTGACACAACGTGAGCTCAGTATCGCGGAAAGTTTTGCAAGTAGACAGCCAAGTTCCCATTGTCTGAGACGCCAGGGTACGTGTTACTTTCCTTTAGCGAAAGGTGAAGGACGCACTCCAGCCGGAATGTGGGATATCTGAGCATCTTCTATGGCTCCGTTCTTATTATGCAAATTGTTTTGTCGGCGTGTAGATTAAGCGATGCGATATCAGGTAAATGAATCGCACGGAATGCAAGAATCGCACGGAATGCAAGAATCGCACAGTTTTGACGGCTCCGTGGGAAGAACTGCTCACTTTCTGATCCATGTAGGTCACTTCTAAGCCTACTTAAGCCATGCTATGTTGTAACAGAGCCCGCGGCCAATCCAGCTCGGATAAAAACAGACACTGCAACGGTCTTCGCTACCGTTTTCTAGAAAATTGCATTTCCTTAGTGAAAGTTGGATAATGACAGGGCGCAGGATTTGCCCCAACCTGGGGGCTGTATTGTGCAAATCTTTTCCAAAGTTGCAAATGGTCTGAATGGGAGTCGTCCTTGGTTAATATTGAGAGCTATTATACACTATTGACGCAATTAATATGACTTGGAACTTGTAAATAAGGAAAACGAATCACGATATTACGATGTGCCAAGAATATTTGAAGTTATTTAAATTAAATTTCCAAGTACTTATAAAAATTATTTGATGCCAATGAGATTCATTATTTCATATCGCAATCATTGTTTAAATGATGCTTCTAATTAGTGGACAGATCATGTGATGCTTCTAGATTTGATGTCACGGTTCAAAAAGTGGTAGCGAGAAATAGCGCCTTTGTGTCGCTATTTCTTTACAAGCCACATCCTGACAAATTTATTTTTGCCGTTAGGAGTGTCGCTACTGTCTATATGAAACTGTCAAACTACACGTAATTATCATAATAGAAATGATAGTTTACGTTTCCGCCACCAGCACAGATAAGTTTGCAACTTCCACGACCACATTTTAGATGTCATTTTGTTCGTGAATGTTTATCTAGTTTATATATTATATCGATGGATGCTTGTATAATATTAGTTATTTGTCAAAGAGATAAATGATAGTTCTTTGATTGTTCCTTGTTTTATTTTAGAGGCGCTTTGAATAGGGTCCCGGAACAAATTAAATGCATTTTTATTTAGGTAACTATTCCTCTTTTTAAGGGAGCACGAAAATGCATGTACTATTTTGAAATTACAATCCTGGTAAATTAGTGTAGATCTTAAACGTTCTGGGTGTGTGGCACTTGAACTGAGCGTTTTCGTCCTTTGGGCACCTTGTTTGTTTTTATCTAGACAGCAGTTATTAAGTCAAGTCAAAGGCCTAAAGGGACACCAGAGTCCTCAGTAACCATGCCATATAAAATGTAATAAGTACTTATATAGAAATGTATATCGTGCAGGTTTAAAATAATTTATACGATAGCAATCAATATTTTTTTCATGGGATCTTGATTAACCCGTCGCTCGTCTCTGCATTATCCCACGCCAGTTTTTTTTGTAAAGATCAAATAAGTATGATAAGTCATTTGATAGATAATGTTCTAATTGATCCTGATAACTTGAACACGTCAATTAATAACCATTTAAACTCCATTAAAATACACAAGGGCTGTCATTATTTATTCGATATTAAGGATGAAATTATTGCGTAGGCTGCTACACCGACCAAAAGAAACGTCGAAATGAATGGATCGCTTTATGCAACCAATACATCATTCTTTAATCTTGAGAAAAATGTGAAAGAAAAATTAAACCATTATTTGAAGGTAAATACTTAATATTCTCAAATAAAAAAGTATGTTAATCGCGAATATTAATTTTACGCATTATCTGAGTATATAATTAACTTTTATTCGTTTCTTAACAGGAGTGCTTGATTTTATCTTCTTTTCTTATCTACATTTCTCATATTGTCCGATACAAGTGTTATGTCATATGGTATATTACTGTGGGGAACTTAATACTATTTTTATTCTGCAGAAAAGAGCTGTGAGAGCCATTTACAATCTGGCTCCTATTGATTCACTTAAAGAGAAATTCAAAGAGATAGATATTCTAACGGTTGTGTCACAATACATATTTGAAAATTTAGTTTATGTTAAAAAAAATATCAGTTCTTTTAAAAAGTATAGTGATAATATTAATACCCGGTACAAACACGATCTTGTTGTACATGCCACGCAAATCACAGAACAGGCAAATCGTTTATGGGCCAAAGTATACGCTTTTATAACAAACTGCCACAGGATATCCGAGATCTCCCAATAAAGAAATTTAAACCTTTGGTAAAAAGCAGTTTGTCAAAAAAGGCTTATTATAAAATCTCGGATTACCTGGAGGATAAAGCTGCGTGGGCTTGAACTGCTCAACTCATGCAAGCTTAGAAGTTTAAGGCTGACTTATGTATAATTTGTAAAACTGTTTAAAAAAAATATGACAAAAAAAGACAAGTCCGCTGAGTTTCTTGCCGGATCTTCTCAGTAGCGGCCGCGTTACGATCCGGTGGTAGTTTGTAAAAATGATTTTTGTGTAAGTGCCTCCGTGGGGCCTATACATAATAAAGATATTTTGACTTTGACTTTGACAACATTACAGAAACAATTTACATGGAAAATGACAAATGACTAACTTGTAAATTTTTGAGCGGAATAATACTTATTTTTCAAATTACATTGCTTATTTCAACCAAACCGCCTGCCAAGCGTGGATTGTGGCGTGCAGATTATGGCAATCCCTCCCTTCTAAGGGAGATGCCTTTGTTAAGCAGTAGAATTTTCGGCAGCTGATGATTGCTAATTTTACACCCCGTATATATTATTGTTAGATGTTCCGAAACTGTAATAAAATATAAAGGGTGGGTAGGATGGTAAAATGACCAAACGCGTATATAAGGCACTGCTCTGGCGGTGCAGGGACATTCATTTATTAAATCTCGTGCTAAATGGTTGTTCCAGTAGTTGTATAGTGCGATCACTCTGTCATTCTCTCACGAAATCTCTTATAATGCTGTCGTATTGTTCAATTATGTCGGTGTATTTCTTGATGGGTAACTACATATATTAAAGCGAAGGAGTTGGGGTGGTTTGTGGGGATGGCGGAGACCACTTGGGGTAGTCCCCACATTTTTATAATTACCTGTCAATATGTAACTTCTGTGATAGTGCCATTAAACAACTTTCGGTATGTAACTTTCTTCTTTTTTTTTTTCTACAATCGGACAATCAAGACGCTTCTAACGACACCCTACTTGTCAAATTATGTTAAGTAGATTAGAAGATATGCGGGAACAGATGAACATACATACATTCTTGTTAAAATCATAACCCTCCGTCCGTTCCGTAGTCGGGTAAAAATGAATGTTTGTGAGTCCTTTATAGAATCGTAAGTGGCTGGACCGATTTATATGAAATTTTGTGTGTACATTCCAATGGGTTCCTGGATGGTTTGTAATTATAATTGGACCCGGTAGGTGCTGCTGTCGATATGTCAACAATTTAAACTTACTGGAAATACTTGAAAGAAGGAAACTCTCATAGACAGGCTGTAAAATAGATGGGTGATCGTTAAGGGACATTTACACTGATAATCTCCGTGTTTCGAAGGGCAAGTGAAAAAAGGGGGTGATGGGGTGAGGGATAGTGAGAGGGAGCAAGGTGGGAGGGGCGAGAGAGAGAGAGGTAGAGGGAGGTTTAGTGACAAGAGGGAGAGGAAGAGGATGAGTGTGACGGGGACCGAAGCGGGAGGGGGAAAGAGAGAGGAGAGAGCATAAGATGGAGAGAGAAATAAATCAAGGAAGGACGGAGAAAGGGGGAGCAAAATGTAATAAAAGCGCGGGCAGAGCTGCGCGGGTCAGCTAGTTTTTAAATAAGATTATAATAATAAAATTATAATAAACCTGTAACAGGTCCAATTCTGTACATTGAAGATATTTTGAAAGTTATATTTGGAGGGCATTCTATAGCCAATACCTACTGTATTTTTTTTTTATTTTTGTCTGACTGTATCATGGCCGCGCATCACGCTAAAACTATTGAATGGATTTAAATAAAACTTGGAATGATTTCAGTCAATACTACGAGGTAGAAAATAGGATACTTTTTATCCCGTAATCCAGCACGGTTCTCTTGGGAGAGGGGATTAAGGTCAAAATGTTTACTTGGTTATACGCGTGGCCCGATTTAATAAATTTTTCATTATAATAAATAATAAATAATACTAAGGAAACATTAAAAGACAGTTGTTTGGAGATCGGGTTAAGCAACGTTAGGCAAGATCATTACAGAGATGGGTGACAATTTAATGCCATTTGAACTAAGCGTCTTCGTGCTTCGGAGGGCAAGTAAAAAGTGGGTCCTAGTTTTTAACCGACTGTAAAAAAAGGAGGTTATGTTTTCAACGCAAATGTGTACTATTAAAAAACATTTAAAAAAGAGCAGCTGCGTGCGTCAGCTAGATTTTAAATCAGATAATAGGTTACAAGTTGGTATAGGTAGGTACCAAATTTTTGATTTTATCGTTATGTTTAGTGGCCAACCTGGTGTCCGATGTTTTCAAGCTGCCCTTAGGCCTTTGACTTAGCTTAACGACTGACTGCTGTCTAGATGACAGCAACCAGGACCGATTTTGTTCTTTCCCTCCGAAGCAATATTTAAAAGTCTTCCATACTTTAAATCCTTAGCGTTAGTGGTTGCTGAAATACATATACATATGAGTGTGGCAGACAGACAGACAATTAACTTTTAGGAATGGAATCCTAAAAAGATAGCGTTATTTGCAGTAGGTAATTACTAATGTTGTTACCGAATGCTTTCTTCTTCAAGTTCCGACAGCTGGGTTATCTCACTTTACTCACGATGTTACATTGTACACGAGAACATTTATCTCTCGTATCAAATGTATTTGCTCGGTGCGCGAGCATTAATTTTTATCGATCACCGCCAGAATACAATTGTCCCTCGATGTTATCAATACGCCGTTATTCATAAATGCCAATACTAATAGGTAGGTAGCTGTTTGTGATCAAAATGTTTCTAATGGGCTGTCCATTAGGTAAAGAAGTCTTAAGCGCCGAATTTTGTTATTATATCTCATTTTATTTTACAGTAGTTTTGGTGGTTAGCCCGCGAAGGAATATTTACCAACCTAACATACATATGTGTGTAAGGCCATAACTTAGCCTTTTTTTTTTGACGCGGGGGAAATCTTCAACCGGAAACTGTGGGGCTCTACCGTTGTATGTGGGATTCTTACCCACTAAAATTCCCGCGGCTGTGGCATCCGCACATGAGAGGATACCCAGGGCTCTCCGGTGGGATCTGCACCAGTGGCCCCTCAGTGCCTTGCCTTTGAGCCCGCCGCCGGGGGGCGCATTGTAGCCCCCCGGGAACCTGACACGGTACTCACGGGAACGGGGGTCGCGACCCCGCCACCGTCCTCCTCGGAGTCACCGCCGTACTCAATGGACGTCCTTGGGCCGGGCCCAATGGGCCCACACCCTGGACGTCCAGCGACTCCGAAGGTTGCCCGTTGTTTATAGCCCCGGGCTCAGGGCTGGGCGATAACTTAGCCTTTTTTTTTTTTTGACGCGGGGGAAATCTTCCAAATATCCTCGGGGCTCTACCGGGGTATGTGGGATTCTTACCCACTAAAACCCCCGCGGCTGTCGCATCGGCACATGAGAGGGGGGACCCCAGGGCTCTCCGGTGGGATCTGCACCAGGGGCCCCTCAGTGCCTTGCTTTTGAGCCCGCCGCCGGGGGGCGCATTGTAGCCCCCTGGGAACCTGACACGGTGCTCACGGGGACGGGGGTCGCAACCCCGCCGCCGTCCTCCTCGGAGTCGCCGCCGTACTCAGCGCGATAACTTAGCCTAACCACTATAGAAGCCAAAAGTTATTAGTAGTTTGGGCGCACAAATATTTTTGAAGGAACTATGACTTCTATTTTCGTGTTGCGTTTTATACTTGTTTTTGTTCTCATTATAGTTTAATCTACTTATTACAAGGTGGCAGTTCTAGAATAAGGACATTTTGTATAAAATACTTATAATAATAATAATGTCCTCCTGGCCGAAACGACCACATCGGCCAATCTTTCACAAGATCAGCCATGTACGCAGGAGATATTATAGTGTACAAGCGCTTGCGTAGACACAAATGCACTCTCTCTTCCTTTATACCTCTCATAATCCGATGGGACGGAAGACCGACATGACCGGGGATAGGTTAGGCAAAAAAAAGGTTAGGTAAAAAGTCGGTCCTGCACCTAAATTACTTATTAATATGTAGGTATAATATATATTATGTTTCCAAAGGTTAACATTTTCATAAGTTGCGACGCCGAGGTAATACCTACCTGGGTACTTTTTTCATTTGACTTTACTTTACTTTTTGACTTGACTTTTGATTTTTTTTCTTTTTTCAGTGACGGGCCCGTTGGTCTAGTTGGCAGACACCCTGCCTGCTAACCGATGGGTCGTGGGTTCGATTCCCGCCAAGTGTCTGGGTGTTGTTTATCTATTTAAGTATGTATTTACAAAAAAAAAAAAAGTATATAAGTATTAGTATCAGTTGTCTGGTTTCCATAGTACAGGCTCTGCCTAGTTTGGGATCGGATAACCGTGTGTGGATTGTCCCAAGATATTATTATTATTATTATTATTATTTCATCATGAATGTTTTTAAATATTCATTCAGGAAATATGTTCATGTATTATATGCGCGCCGTCAACTTTAATAACTCATAAACCGCCAAAGAAGATCAGTTTCACGTCACACAAAAGGTTGACGAGCGTGCTTGACACTTCTTTAATGGACTGTCCAAAATCTACTTCACAGTTAGTGTTACCAACTTGAAACGTAGCAATTCGGGATTTAAGTATGTATACATATAAACTACATTCTTTTGTAGGCACATCTTGTATATTATTATGCATTTTTATCAAACTTATGTTTGTGTAAACAGTCATGAGTTTTGTATAAGTACTAACTTATTTTGTAAAATGTATGTAATTTTTCAAATTACTAGTTCTATTTTGACAAGCATGAAAACAGGCTTCCCGAGCAAGTTCACATGTGATGTTAACTTGCTGTCACTCGTGTAAAAAAGGCTGCAATGCAATCCGCAACTAATTTCACGGTGGATAAGATTCATCGCTTGCATCTGTACACTGCAATGAATTTGGGATACACGGCAACATAATTTATTACCTCTTTGTGTATCTCGTTACTGGGTCTTATGTAAGCCACAGATGGATCCGGTTAATGTGGCCTTTACTTCCTAATGGTTGCAATTATAAAATTATTTAATCAGCTGGTTGTGAAACCAACGGATTTGCCGTTTCGATCGCAAATCGTGACGTTCGGTAAACGTTCGCAAAGATTGCCCATTGTTTAATACAAGACATGATATCAGTTTAAGAGGTATTATGAATGTGTATTTTATATTTTCGCTACTTGGAAACACTAAGCTCTTTGTAACCAGGCGTAAGCTTTTGTTTGCAGTTTATTTTGAACTGGATATAGGTTAAAAGGTAGAAAGTTTAATGAACAAATCTTATGTGGATTGTCTTAAGCACTGTTTGATTTGAAGGTAATGAAAACTCACTCAACTGTTAAGTAAATAATAACTACTATTTATTAATAACAATAAGATTTTATTTTAAGTTTGATGTCGTGTATTAAATTGTTGAATCTATATAAAAAAATTAATCGCCGAAATATATGTTAGCAATTGCGAATAACAACGCCTGCACCGAACTAGATATTTTACTGTCAGGAGAAGGTTCTAAAAGTTTGGAAAATAACTAAGAAAGTTGCGCAGAAAATTAGAAAATAACGTGATCGGAGCTGTGCTGGATAGCTAGTAAGAAATAGTAAATAATGTCCTCCTGGCCGACATGGTCACAGTCAACCAAGAAGATCAACCAAGTGCCTATGCAGGAGTGTTTCCACAGACAAAGGTACGTCTTTCTATTCATTTACTCTCATAATCCGATGGGACGACTTCTTACAAGCCTATCCGACGAATGCATCATCTTCTCCGGCGATCAGCTGATCAGCCCGTATTCTCTTAACCGGTAGGAACAACTACACAAAGTCTTGCTTCCCGCAGCATTTGAACCCGTGTTCTCTGGATTATAGAGCGAGTGTATTACAAATATACATATTATGTGGAGGACAGTAAATAATTGCTTATTAAAATTGTAATTAAATGTACTGCATGTTTATATTGTTCTTGGTATTATTAATAGCTATGTACGCCTCCTTTTCATTAGGTAGGTACGCTGGAAAAGAAATGTGTAAGAATGATTACTTCTATAATAATATGCTTGTACGAATGTTGTTTGTTTTCAACTTCATCTTCGTGATGAAACAAGCGGGATTTTCACTTATTAATGGGACAAAGCCAGCCCATGGATAGATATGTACCTACACCTGGAAATATATTATAACTAGCGACCCGCCCCGGCTTCGCACGGGTGTAATTGAGAAAAAAAAGAAGGGAATAATTTAAAGTTACTGCCTTTGATTATAGAATTTCTTGTTAAATAATATTTGTAGCTGACTTTTCGTAACGCAATATGAACAAATTATGTATAGAAGTGACGCGTGAAAGGGCTACGTATAGCTGCTTGTCCATGGGCAACGTACTCAACGCTTAGGTTTAAGCCTGCAACGTTGAATCACTGAGCTTAATTGTATTTATAATTTTATTATAAACCGCAGACCTGTACCCGTGCACAATTTGGGTGGATTAAGGACAGGAACAGGACACAATTTCTTTATAACCAATTTATGGAAGCAATACGGACTTCCTTGTTCGGTTTCATCGTTAAGACGTAAACGGGGGTCAGTCGGGGAATTCTTACCCACTAAAACCCCCGCGGCTATCACGTCGGCACATTAGAGGGCGGACCTGGGCTATCTGTCGGGATCTGCACCAGCTGATAACACACAGTGCTTTGAACCCGCCGCCGGAAAGGCACATTATAGCTCCCTGAGAACCTGTCATGGTGCTCACGGTTACAGGGGCACGGGGAAGCCTTTAATGGGATTTACGGGACCCTGTTGGTGGTCAACCGGGTATGTAGGATTCTTATACACTAAACCCCCAACGGCAGTGCAATCAGCACATAAGAACCCCTTCTTGGGCTATCCGGTGGGATCTGCATCATGATACAGTGGCTTGCCTTTGACCCCGCCACCGGGGAGCACAATAAAGCCACCTGGGAACTTGTCACCGTGCTCACGGTTACAGGGGGGAAGCCTTCAATAGGTCCCCGGGACCCTGTTGGCGGTCAACCGGGTTATGTAGGAGGAGTAGGAACTGTATATGTATGTATATAGTATGTGTCCCCCACGGCTGTCCACACAAAAGAGTATGCACCGTGTATCCCTCAGTGCAAGGCAAGGGCCTTTGAAGCCGCTGCCGGGGGCGCATTATAGCCCTCCGGGACTTATTGACATAATTTCTGAAAAGATTACTGGTGTAATAATAAGAGTTGATGTTTTTTTTTGGCAAAATAAAACATGTTTGAAAATGCGCTACTTGTGCATATTTTTTTTTTTAGAAATGGTTAAATATCTTTGACAAACAAACTTAGTTGTGCGGTTTGGTCTTTTTGCTACCTGAGGTGTTAGATGAATAGGAAACTAACCCTCGGTGCGCAAATCCAGCTCGCTCTTGATCAGTATTTTTTCGAAGTGGCCTCTGTACATTTCAGTATTTTTTCGATGAGACCTCGGTATAGATACAACTTCTAAATAAATTCAATTAATATTAAACCTTCAGGGAGAAATAAAAAAAAATAGTAAAATGATCAAAAATAAAAAGTTTAAAAGTACACAAAAAAAACAGAGATTTGAACCCAGTCCCTGCTGTGTTTAAAAGACGCTTCCGTAACCTCCAGACCACGGCTATTCTTATTCTATTATTCGAATTACTTGATCATATTCTTGTTATATGTCTGCTCAGTCCCTAATGCGTGATATTTTAGCTAGCCCTAGTCCGCAAAAAATATGGGGCTGCACCGGGTACCCCTCAGTGCAAGGCAAGGGCCTTTGAAGCCCCTGCCAGGGGCGCATTATAGCCCCCCGGGAATCTGTCACCGTTGTCACAGTTAAAGGGGTGGTGGGGGGCACGTTTAATATGTCCCTGGGATCCTGTGGGGGATTCTTACCCACTAAAACTCTCGTGGCTGTCACATCGGCACATGAGAGGGGGTTTTCCGGTGGGATCTGCATCAGCTGTCCCTCAGTGCATTGCCTTTGAGTCCGCCGGGGTATATTATATCCCGGATATTTACCTACTTTATAATATATGGAATTAATGAAATTCTCTAGTACTTGATTGTTAACTATGTATCTCTTTAGGTTTAGTCAATGTAAGCTATGTAAGTTTATTTACTTAGATAAAACTTAAAACCTTCAATGAAAAATTATCTAACCGATGGTGAAAATCGCTCCGTGGTTTAGGAGGTGCTAGCCTATCGGATATAGACAGACTCGGATAGCGACTTTGTTTCACACTATGTAAAGATACTTTGACGTCGTTGGTCTCCAACACCAGCCAACCTATAGAAAAAACCCTGACTGACAGACAGACAATAATTCCAATAAAGATTTGGCTTTTTTTATATCATACGAACAATAGGTGCATGCATATTGTATTCCTACCCAAACAGACATTTTGAAAATATATTTTCATTATTTTATTTTTATTTTGTTATATTTGGGAAACAAACAAATGATACCACTTATTACTAAATATAAGATCCAATAGTACATAAAAATCAATTCAGTTTCCACTAATAACTAAATCATAACATTAGAGAGAAGTTAAAATTTAAAATCATGCATACGTACATGATTTTAAATTTTAAAAAATCATTAAATATAAAAAATATATTAGAGATAAAAAGTGCCGGAGTTAATATGAGTTAAATATTTAAAACATCGAATCTTAATATAAATAAAAAAATCAAAAACATAGTTTAATAATACAAAAAAAAAGACCGATCAGGGGTAGCGAACCCGGACAGTCCGTACTTAGAGGACGCTTCCGTAGCCACTTGGCCAAGGAACTATTATTTTATCTGTCAAATTATCGTATCTTATTGTTGTAATATATTTGTACTGCCATCGGTTGAGTAATAATACTTCTTTTTTACCCTGTAAAGGGATAAATTAAAAAAAATATGATATACTGATTCAATTAATTTTCTTAACGAATGTCTGTGCAAAATTTCAAGTCAATAGGACCAAGGAATCGCGTTCTCCCATACAAACTTTGCCCCCCTGTTTCACCCCCTTAGAGATTGAATTTCGCAAAAACCCGTCTTAGTGAGCACCTTTGTCCTAAAAGGAACCCCCATGCAAAATTTGAGACTTCTAGCACTTGTAGTTTCTGAGATTTCGTGATGAGTGGGTTTTTGCTTACTCTTTTATATAATAAGAAGATATTTCCGGTCTATATTTTTGGTACATTTCGGGCAATATTACTAGAAATATGGAAATTTACCGGGAACATTGCTGGAAATATTTCCACTTTTTCGGATTATACTCAGGCACGGTACATTGCTTACTATTTATGGATAGGTATACCGCTAGTCACCTGAGACCTTCTTTATTAAGCCTCTAGTCATAGTCCACTTACAAGTATCCTCTATGCTGGAATACGGCAAGTTAAGACACTGCTGTTTATCTGAACGATGGCAATGGTGATGCAGGCTAACGGCTGCGCGGTCTTAAACGACACAAGGAAAAGAATCCTGTTCTACCTGAGGCTACTGTTCAATTCCATATGATGGCCCTTCAGTTACAAGCTCAGTGAAGTCGCACAAAACAGGAAGGTTACTTATCCCACTTTGACCGTGGGGTGTCCGAGTAAGAATAGCACCCATCCATCCCTGTTTGGTGTCGTACGACGCGACTACGGGAAAGCAAGAAGATGGACAACAGCGTCATTCTATTAGATTACCTACCACCAATACTGCGATCTCCAAGACGCTTGCCTAGCGTGAGGATTATGCCAACCCTTCAACTCTAAGGGAGGTCTTTGTCCAGCAGTGCCCGTCTATCTTCTAATGATGAAGGTTACTCACAGAAGAACAGACCAGAACTCCAGCTTACAGAAGAAGACCCAAATAACACTATTTGGATCTTCTTCTGTAAGCTGGAGGTATCCCATATTGCTCCAATATTATTATATAGGTAAGTATAAGTATTTTTTAGTAAATTTAAGCCAATGACTGTAATATCACCTGATGGAAAGTAGCGACGCAATCGATGATGATACATTAGCTTAACAAGCCTATATTCTAGTGACAACAGGCAGGCCACATCGCTCAAAGACTCAATAACCGATGGGGAAGAAAGGTGACAAATGGCGATCACGAATAAGAAATCGCAGCTTAGACAGGCCTTCCAGTAGGTGGGCCGACAGTATTGTAAAATTCGCGGGCAACCGATGGATGCGGCTAATTGTCGTCCATTTTGGCGTTCTAAGAGGCCGTTGTTTATGATGTATGATGATACTCTAGCTTTGAAGATACCTTCAATATAATCAGACAGAAATGCTTACGATACTATAGCGTACGTATTAAATGTACCTATGTAGTATATGTATTAGAATATGAGGCACTCATAGTCAGTTGTAATCACTGATCGGAAAACGAATACTTGGTTAAGCAACGTTAGGCAAGCTCAGACCTTAGATGGCTGACCGTTTAATAGCATTTGAACACAACAGTTGTTGGCAAATAGCAGAAGCCGTAACGTCAGGTCAGAGGGCCTAAGGACAGTTAGAACAAATCTGACACCAGGTTAGCTCCTAACAACAAATCTTTTTAAAAAAAAATTGAACCGACTTCAATATCACTGAAAAGTATAAAATAATTTAAATATTATTGAAGTTGGTGTTAGCTTACCGGCTGTGTATATTTGGCACCAACTTCAATAATATTTAAATTATTTTATACTTTTCAGTGATATTGAAATCGGTTCAATTTTTTTTTAAAAAGATTTTATTTTAAACTTTTTAGTGATATTTTCATATATAAAGATTGAACCATCGAAAACCGTAAAATTATCTAGGTAGGTTATGATCACATTATCGTCTACATAGTTTTACATAATTCATGTTTGTTCAGAAAAAAATATCCGGTCGTAATGAAATTTGCATGGAAACATCATAGTAGTTTACTCTCTCGAATAAAAAAAGAATCATCGAAATCGGTTCATAATTGTCAGAGCAATGTAATGGAGAACATCAGTTTTATGGTTTCTACCAGATAAATTCCTCCACATCGTTCATGGTCCTCCAGGAAGTTCTTATCCGGTTGTAATAAAATTCATACAGATTCAATACAGTGGTTTCTTCTTTCGAATAAAAAAAGAATCATTGAAATTGGTAAATATTTGCCAGAGTTATGACCATTTTTGTCCGACCGAGCGAGTCCGAGCGACTAAAACGTCATCTATATAGGCTTTCTTGCAGCTCTCAGTGCGCAGTCACCATTCTTGTTTTTTCAGGAACTACTTATTACTAAGAAATAATTTTTTTATGGGACCCAATTAACGGATTAAAGAATGGATGGAAGAAAGATTTTTTCAAATCGGTTCATAATTGCCAGAGTTATGCGCGAACATACATAGAAAAAAAAAATACAGACGAATTGAGAACCTCCTCCTCTTTTGAAGTCGGTTAAAAAAGCCATAACCATGCTATAACGGACTCAGAACGCAGTTCATTGCCACGTGCACTTGTTTGTTTTAAACACATTACGGTTACCGTACAAAAGAAGATTTATATTCGTTGTCCGTGACGTGTGAAGAGATGAGATGTACGGCGCTCATCCCACGACATCACACCATTAATAAACGCATCGTTTTAATAAACGATTTGGAAAGTGCAGCTAACTAAACGCATCTACATAATGCGTTTGGTTATTGCTGTGAGTAGGTACTTGTGACAGCGTCTGTCAGTTAGACAGTGTTGTAAGTACTGTAGGGTCGCTATGTGGTCGACGGTTATTTTGGGACAGTTGCATTTTGGTGAATAAAAAAAAAGAATCAAAGTGTCAGATATCCTGCCACGAAGCAGACATTGCTGAGGTCTAGTGTGAGGAGCACTGTAGTTAGTGAAAATACCGGGTAAAAGCGGCAGAGAGTACTTAGTAGGGTATTATGGAAGATTATTTAACCAACTCGAAAGCTCGAATCTCGAATCTGATATATTACCTTTCGAGTTTGTTATATCTTCTTACAGAATAACCACTTTGTTCAGCTGTCTATGGCAGGTGAGTCAACGTCGCGCTTTCTTTAGTTGCATTGCAATACCTGCCGGTATTGTGTTATAAGTTAATTTGACGGGCCTGTTGGTCTAGTGGGAGACTCTGGCTGCTACCCAATAGGTCATGGGTTCGATTCACACCAACTGCTTGGTTGTTAATTAACTATTTAAGTTTTTTTTTTACAAAAAAAGCATAATTAGTATCAGTTATCTGGTTTCTATAGTACAGGCTCTGTCTAGTTTGGGATCAGATGTCCGTGTGTGGATTATCCCAGAATTAATACAGGTACCCGTTGGTCTAGTGGTTATACCCCCCTGGCTGCTACCCAAAAGGTCGTGGGTTTGATTCCCACCAAGAGTCTGGGTGTTATTTATCTATTTAAGTATGTATTAAAAAAAAAGTATATAAGTATTAGTATCAGTGATCTGGTTCCCATAGTACAGGCTCTTCATATTTTGGGATCAGATGACCGCGTGTGGATTGTTCCAGAAAAGTAAATAAATAAAAATAAAAAAACTTTAATCCTGTTCTTGAAATCGGTTTGCCATACAACACCAATTATTACTTTACGCTTTGTTATAGCAGAGATATCGATTATCCTCGTACTCAGTAATAACATAAGCGTAAAAGACTCCAAGAGTGAAAATAATATGATTAAAAAAATTGCTAAATGAGAATTAAGGCTAAAATAACGTTTCTGAGTGTGGCTGTAAGTTACATTATCTTATTAATTTTTCCAACTAGCGCACGTCTCACCGGAACAAAACAATAAAGAACATTATATATGCACCTAATATCATCAATGAAACCTTGGAGTAAATTCTATTAACAGTACCCGGTAAGATACTCATAAGAAGAACCCGTTAATTTCCATAAACCCGTAGTAGGTACTAACATTGTGGCGTCAACTTACTCAAATTACATGCAACTATGTGATGTTTATACATTAATACTCATAGCTTCACTATATCGAAATACCAGTGATAAAACAGTAATGAACTATTACTTTATAATTTTATTATAAACCGAATCAGATGTTTAACAAACGCGAATCGTGAGCTAAGCATGTGTTTAAAGCTAATTGATGACAAAATAAGTTTTATAATAAACTAGGTAAAGTTTAAAGTTTAGACAAGTTTATACCGATGACGAAACGCTTATTAGTCGACGTTGGATGTACTGCATAGCGTCCACCGATAAACTAATCTAATGATTTGGTTTATTAATATACTGTAAATTCGTTTTTTCATCGACGACAAAAAACAGTCGAAAAAACAACTTGTTCAACGACCACCTAACCTACCTCGCTTAGCTCCATTTCTAATAAATGCTGTGCATAGCAGGGCGCTTAAAAAGTTTGTCCTGGATGTTATGATGTTGGGAGCATCCAGCAAGGTTGTGGAAGGAGTTGGCCCCGGACTCTGCCTCGCCGGGGGGCCCATTACAGCCCTCCGAGATGCAAACGGGGATGAGGGTCACATCCTCGCCGCTGTAGGTGCTCGATCATCGACTAGGGTCCACATCTCAAACGTCCAGCCACACCAAACGAAAAAAGTAGCTACTGCCCACGCCTCCTCACCAATTACCATCGTGCATTATAAGTAAGATTAATACAATACAATACGACTGAGAGATTGGATTGCATACATTTTAAAAAATCCACCTTTATCTTTCACCTTATTTGAGAGTGAAGTACAATTACGTTTCATATACATAGAGCTACAATGATAATGAATACTCGCCCATAAGTTAGTGTAGGTAATATATTTTACGATTGCTTTATAAGGAGCTATGGACCTAATCTCCCATCAGAGTAACCCACGCCTTCCTTTTTAATGTAAATTTGACGTCAGGAGTCAAACACCTCCGGAAGTCATACTTGGATTACATTTTATTGCCCGCGTAATTGCAGCATAGATTTTATAATAAAAATACCGAGACTTTTAGTGTTTTAATGAAAGTTTAAAAATGAGTAAGTATTGACTAGGAAACTATTTAAAGATGATGGATATCCAATATTCTTATTACTTATTTCAAATTGTTCAACATTTTTTTTCCAATTAAATAAATTATTGTTCGCAAAAATAAAAAGTCGCTCCATATTTTGCCAAAAAGGAGGCATCCAAATATTTTTTAAGAAAATAAAAACTACTACCTACTAACAACATAATGACGCGGGTAATGGTATCTTTGTCTAGATGTTTGGTTATAGACAGATTCAGAACTGGCTTGACGAGATGACGGGTGCAAGAAGCAAGTATCAAAGAAACCGATATATCAAGATTTCTTTCCATCTGTGATGGTAAGCGATGATCAAATCGAGAATGATTAAGGGCACCAGCTTTATAAACGACACAAGGAATCACTGTGTCAGTAACAGCTGTTTCCTAGGTGTTATGTTCCGTGTGCACGAAACCAGGTACCACCGCAGTGTCAGATAATACTGCTACTGCCAAGCAGCAGTGTGTAAACATTGTTGTGTTCCAGCGTGAAGGTAACTTTTCTTGATGAAATTACTGGATACAAACACATAATATCTAATGTCTTATAGGTCAGCAACGCGCCAGTGATTCTTCTGGTATTGCAAACACTATAGGCTGCGGTGACTGCTTACCACCACGCTTGCTTGCTACCTTGGTAGTATAAAAACTTTTTTTTTTGGAAATGAATTACAGCAGATAGAGGGCTTATTCTACCACCGGTTCAAGAAACTCAGTGGGTGGCACGTGGTTAAGGTCGCATGCGTACGACCCTTCGGAGACCGGTGTCTCTAGATAGGGGTAAGTCACCGTGGTGGATATACCGGTAAGTATACGGTTTTAAAAGTAATGGACTTACCTCTATGCTGCACCTGTACTAATTTCTACATAAAGCGTTACAAGGAAACCGTTATTATCGTCCAGTTGGATCTAACTAGATAGTCTCATTTTAAAATATAGTTAATGGAAATATCATTGTTGTCGGTAATTGCAGATCGAAACCGGTAAAGAACTGTGCAAAGTGCTTTCTAAGAAAGGCACGAGCACAATTGGGTAGCTTTAAGCTCCCCATACACAGGCCTCGGCGGCAGCCACAATTTGTTCACTATGTCACGCATAATTTATACATTTCGTAATGGCTTCTCGATGTGTTCATAAGGTTCATAGCCAAAAGCAACTAGATGTTAGAGAACTGGTGCAAAATTTGCTTGTGGCTGTTTCTGGTATATACCTAGAAATCACACCAGACCAAGCACTCGTGCTTATATTATCGACTAGCTGACCCACGCAGCTCCGCCTGCGCTATTCTTACGTTAACTAAACTTTTAATAACAGACATTCGCATCGAATACATAACCTCCTTTTTTATAGTCGGTTAAAAACTGGGACCCACTTTTTACTTGCTCTCCGAAGCACGGACCCGTTTAGTTCAAATGGCGTTAAACGGTCACCCATCTATTTAATGACCTTACCTAACGTTGCTTAACCCGATCGATTACGAAACCTTGATAACAACTCTCTATGAGTGTTACCTTACTGATATTTATTATATTATAAAGAAAAATTGATAAAATCGGACCAAGCGTATAACCAACTACCCATTTTGACTTTAATACCCTCTCCCAAAAGAACCGTGCTAGATTACGGGATAAAAAGTATCCTATGTCCTACCTCGTAGTAAGATCTCAAATCATGCCAAGTTTCATTTGAATCCATTCAGTAGTTTCGGCGTGATGCTCAGCCGTGATACAGACAGACATACAGACAGACAGACAAAAATTAAAAAAAATACATTTTCGGCCTCAGTATCGTTTATAGAATCCCCTCCAAATATAATATTCAAAATATCTTCAATGTACAGAATTGGACCTGTTACAGTTTTATTATAAGTATAGATATATCAAAAAAGTATTAGAAGCCTTCATGGCGCAGCGGGAACAAAAACAAATGTACATAGTTTATGTAAGTCACACTTAAAATTTACCTTGGTCAATATTTGGACTCCCGCCAGATCGTTGACTCGTGTACGGGTGGCCTTATTACTGAAAGCCGCGATCATATCACGATTGGTAGTTATTAGTGCATGATTTAGTGCGGTGCCCGATAGGCCACCCCCTATTTACTGATAGAATATTGGCGCCGCCGTCGACTCGTTACGTAGAAATCTCTATTTTCTAGATATTATGAAAAGGTACTTATTACAGTAATATTTTCTAGGGAAACTCGCCTTGTAAAGTTAGATGAATTATCTGGAAAAAGAATGCGCGAATTTAATAAATATACTTTATTGTACACTAAGGCTCAAGTGCGCCGACAAAAACGTCCGTTTATTTCAGTAAAGAATCGATTATTATCTATTTATAACCACCACCATAACCCCGGTTATGGACCCTTAACAGTCCATTATCTTAACCTAGCTCGACACCCACGGGCCACGGTCACCTTTAAGGACAGTTAAGTAGTTAAACTGTTAAATAGATAATAGATTCTTTGCTAAAATAAACGGACGTCTTTTTTTCGGCGGTCTTGGGCCTAAAGGTTACATGTAAATTGAACAATACGTACCGACCGTATTAAGTTTTTTTTGTGGATTATTGTGTATGGAGGATAAGTATTTTCACATTTAAGTCTTATTAGAATGTTGAAATATAAGGCAGATAGTGAAAACATTGCTTATTTAAATTAAGAAAGTCTTCCTTAGCAACACAAGTTTAAAAATCTAAATTCTAGGGGAAAAGTGGTATAGTTGCCCCAGGGGTATAGTTGCCTCGATTGTAATTTCTCTAGTTTGGCGGATGACTACATGTTATTTTATTTATCTTTCGAAAGACTCTACAACTACCACTAAATTGACCGTGTTGCATGTCTCTGTGCAATTTCATGGAAAGGCAAGGTGAAATCAAAGTTTTTGCGGGATAGATGGCCTCTTTTTTCAGCGGGGCATCTATCCTAAACGTAATTTATACAGATAAGGCAATTATCCCCTATATGGGATAGATGCCCCAAAATTTAGAGGTCCGCAAAAATTGCCAATACTCTGGAAATATCAAAGATAATTGTTTTTCCTTTCATAAGTTTGAAGATAATAAACCAAAGTACCTACCCGTATTAAAAGTAAAGAATTTTGCTTTTATAACTGAGAGATATAAAGCAATTTCAAAAAGTGTGGCAACTATCCCACTTTTACCCTATTTACACACAGACGGAATATCGTTTACAAGAAACCTGATCTAGTTTCTTGCATAATATTTTATGATTATTTATGCATATGTCATAAAAAATATAAAAATGTTTATTATCTTATCTATCGATTACTATATTAACAGGTACACTCTGTAAAGCCCATTAATAATTAAGTACACATTTACAGCATCGACGCGGCAACGGATCACTTTATAATTACCGAACAGTTTTACGTTTAATAAGCAATATGTTATGCAAGTTTGCATGCACTTAGAGAAGAGCTTTTTATTTCTTTAGATAGTTGAGATGATATTACTAATAGCGTTAATAGGTATCATCAGTTGTTTGGCACTTTTTTTTACACTCCGTGCAAGTAAGAAATGGGATTTGTTGTTAGCCTTCTGCATACCCAGTCGTACCCACTGGGTCGATTTTCAGAGAAACATTTACAAGTTTACATAAATTACATGAATATTTCACGATATCTATGATGATTAAAAAAAATAAAAAACCAAGCCCGCTGAGTTTTTCCCCGGATCTTATCAGTTGAGGTCGCGTTGTGATCCAGTGGTAGTTAAGCCTATTTGAAATAAATAATTTTGACTTTGACTTGATATACCTACAAGTTTTTATGAGTACCATGTCTGTTGTCCACCATACCAAGTAATACTACTTAGAGATTATTTTATTAAGCACTAGCTGACCCGTGCAGCTCCGCCTGCGCTTTTATTACATTTTGCTCCCCTTTTCTCCCTCCTCCCTAGATTTATCTCTCTCCATATCTCACTCTCTCTTATAAAAAAAATCTAATTATATGCTCTTTCTCTCCTCTCTCTTTCCCCCTCCCGCTTCGGTTTCCGTCACACTGCCTCTCTTCCTCTCCCTGTTATCCCCTCTCTGAACCCTCTCCCCCTCTCTCTTTTACGAACTTGCTCCTTCTCACTCCCCCCTTACTCCACCTAACTCCCCCGATCCCTCACCCCATCACCGCCTCCTCGAATCCCCTCTCCCTCTTTCTCCTCTCTTGCACCCTCCTCTCGTTCTATATATCCTCGTCAATCATGGTATCAGCGGCATTAAATATACTTTATGACCTATTCTCAGACCTCCCCGATATGCACACAAAATTTCATACAAATTGGTTCACCCATCTATTTAATAACCTTG
Source organism: Furcula furcula (assembly GCA_911728495.1). Taxonomy (NCBI): domain Eukaryota; kingdom Metazoa; phylum Arthropoda; class Insecta; order Lepidoptera; family Notodontidae; genus Furcula; species Furcula furcula. The sequence goes on from OU452251.1 coordinate 9,517,621, forward strand.
CCTTATGTAGCTTAACCTTAACCTAGCGGTATGAAATATACTGTATGACCTATTCTCAGACCTACCCGATATGCACACTTTCATACAAATCGGTTCACCCATCTATTTAATGACCTTACCTAACGTTGCTTAACCTTAACCTACCGGGATAAAAAAAAAGTCCGTTTCCTGGTTCTAAGCTACCTCCCCACCAATTTTCAGCCGAATCGGTTAGGCCGTTCTTGAGTTATAAATAGTGTAACTAACACGACTTTCTTTGATATAATAATAATATAGATTAAAGTTCTATAGTGATTGTATGTTCAATTTCACCGATAGATGGCGCTGTTCATAATGTAAATCACGCTAACATCGTAAATTACTGTCTAATGATATTCGATAATGAAAGTTCTAATTGACCCTTCGCCTTTGAATGGTTTTGGATGCTTACAATTATAATACATTTATTAAGGTAAAAGAAAAAAATACGTGTTTTGTCAAATGTAGTAAAAGTTGAGTGCAGTAATTTCTTCCGGGCGTCAGTATGTCCAACATTTTAACCTCAATTTTCATACCAGGCAAATATTACTCCTTCCCCAATTCACAACGCATTTCCGGATTACGCAACTTATCTATCCGACAATCTATTCCCACTAGTTCTGCAAGTACGAGTTCTTTTTTTTAAACTGTTTCACGAGCCGTCAATTAAAAAGGTCAAAACAAATATTGCAAAAGTGTGAACATGTCTATTGATATGTTGTCCGTTGGCACCCCGGTGACGCGGAACGCTAACAGTACGGGACAGCCGCTCTCATGTTACACTAGGGATGCTGGGGATGAAGGAAAAAGTATCGATATTTATATCGTATCAATACTTACAATACTTACTACACTCACATACACATACATTACAATATACATTGAAAGAATAGTATCGAGATAATAGTATCGGTAAGCTATTTTTTTTTATTCAACATAAGCTAGTGCTTGACTGCAGACCCACCTGATGGAAAATGGCGACGCAATCGAAGATGGTAAAGCGCACTAGCTTATAAAAAAAATATATACAGAAGAATTGAGAACCTCCTCCTTTTTGAAGTCGGTTAAAAAGCCTATTCACTCTAGCCTTGAAGACATTATAATCGGGCGGGAAAACCGACGCAGGCAAACTGTTCCAATCCTTAGCTGTCCTCAATATAAACGAAGAGGCAAATCGTTTAGTCCGGACTGAAGGCACTTTCACCACATAAGGGTGTGTATGCGCAGTGCGTCTCGACGTCCGATGATAGAAGGGGGATGATGGAATCAAGTCATGCAGTTCCTGTGCACACTCTCCAAAATGCATCCTGTAGAATACCGAGAGGCTGGCTACTTTGCGCCTGTGCTTGCTTGCGTGCTGGCTTTGTAGATTGGCTTCTACTAACCAAGTATCACGAATCAGCCTCTTAGCGCGCCTCTCCACTGAGTCCAAAGCAGCTAGATGGCATTTTGCAGCACCGGCCCATATATGACTACCGTACTCCACACACGACCGGACTTGCGCTTTATACAACATCAGAAGCTGTCCCGGTGTGAAGTACCGCCGGACCTTAGCTAGGACACCCAGCTTTCTTGCAGCTACTTTGGCTTTGGACTCAATGAACCGCCCAAAATTTAGGTTTGAGGAAACTTCAACTCCCAACAACTGAAGGCGGTCGGCTTTTCTATGTTCTATGTTTATTCGTAATTTGGAACTTCTAATTCATTTTACCCAGCCTGCCTGCAACCTGAGATACAGTACCATTTTTTTCGCCAAGGAAACCTTTCAACGGTCCCTGGGACCTAAGTGGGTTAACCAGAGTATGTGGGATTCTTAACCCACTATAATCGGCACAAAAGAGGGGACACCCGGGATCTCCATTAGGATCTGCACCATGAGCCTCTTAGTGCCTTGCTGTTGAGCCCGCCGCTAGGGGTCGCGATAGAGTCCCCTGTGAACCAGACACGGTGCTCACGGTGACGGAGGTTGCAACCCCGCCGCCGGCCGTCCCTATATTTAAACATCATCCAAATTCAAAGATAAGTGACACACGGTTTCTGCACTTTTACTGCTCTCTGAATAGATACAAAAAATATCGTTCGAGAAAAAAATATCGTATGGGTTCGATACTTGATATTTTGTTTTGAAATACTTATTATATAACGCCAAGAAACATCGATATATCGAAAAATAAATATCGATATATCGATACATAAACTTTTTTTTAAACAAGCCTATGTTACACGGTACACACGTTGCATAACCCATGCACATATTAAACTCGCACACGGTAATGTTCTTATGCTCCAATTATTATACATAGACCGGTTCTATTCTAATTTGTTTTATGTAAACATCGGGCACGCTCCGAGTTCGTTCACTATCGCTGCGTTCTTTTGTTGTTCGATTGCTTTTTAATTTGTATTTTCGTGGGGTCAGGACGGATAAAGTTCAAAATATATTGCAATAGTTGCAGATAGATCAACACCTTGTTGCATTTAATAAACGCTCAGCATTTGACTCGAATTAATGTTGCACCCATATTTGAAGGCCTGTTAATACCATCAGATAAGTTGTGAAGGTCTACCTTCAAGTAGTTCCCGGCGAAGGTGATTGTTAACATTTCGAAATGTATCACAGTTAATGGTAGTAAAAATGATGAAGATTCAATGTTCTGTATCTGTTTGCTCTTCTTACTTTGGTAATTGGTAAATTAAGATGGTAGTTCCCGTGTGCAAGGGTCTGTTTAGATAGGTCAACAAGCGACCGTCTAAATAGGTACCATCACCATCACAGTGATAGTCATATACATATTCCTTCGCAATGGCGTACTTTGTTAACATTGCTGTGTTCCGGTGTAAAGAGCACTATGGCTGGTGTAATTACTGGGCTACAGGTATCCTATACCTGTATTCACAAGCAATACACGATTGTGATTGGTTAAAGTACTGACTATAATCAATCACAGTGCTGCATTAAATACTAAGAGCCAAGGGTCCGTTGAGTGGTGTTTGTGAATACGGGTGATAATAATTAATGTCTCAGGCGATTGGAAACAGATGGATGGAAGTATCACATATCTTTAAACAAACTTCCTACTCGTAAAGACAAAAATATTTTAGTAGCACATACGATGAAATTACGATTTATAGTGTACCCCTAAGGCAAAAGACGTGTGAAAACATTAACACACCTTTTTAACACATGTCTTCCCACCTAGTGAACCGGTTCTCTTACGTTAGACTATATAATATATTACCGATTCTCGTTACTAAAACGCGAGATATAAATTAAATAGTATCGAAATCCGTTCTCAGATTTATCGTTGCAAATAAGCATTTTTTTGGGGTCTACATCTCTACATATAATACGGAGGCGTTGGAAAGTGTGAGTTGGTTGGACGATAGTCGCCAATCATTCAAGTGTTATTGCCTGTCATAAAATATATGATCGCTCTGTTGTTTTATTGATTGCCGTTATGTAAGGTTATAAAACCTTAACTATAAGCCAGTCGAATCGCGAAGCTTAAGATAGAAAGGTAGTTTTTACTCAATATAGGCTGCGCGATTCCACCTAAAAGTAAGTTAATGCAGCCGTTGATAGAAGCTTATTAATAATACAAGAAAAAGGACTGTATTTAGGTATTCTGGTCGGAATAGGGACATACAATATCCTCCAGCCGCCAGCACAGCGACTCTTCATAGGGCATTCAATCGAGGCTCAGCTCAGCACAGCTCATCAGCCTCCAATATTAAGCAAGCATTCTGGAACATTTTCCAATTAATAACCTTGGCCCTACTACGGTGCTGTTCCGGATAAGGCTTTACGTAATAACTGGCGCTTTTGAAGCGACCACAGTAGGTGGCAATCATATTCTTGCCCTATTAACTACAGATATTGGTGACCATATTTAGCAAGAAAGAACTGTGCTATCAATAGATAATTAAACTAAATATCTGTAATGATTTCTGATATTTACGCGAATACTACACATTGAAATGAAACTAATTTTACGGATTATATAATTAGTTTCATTTCAATAAATATCTGTAGTACTTTATAAGACCCGTTCTTTTTGCGTCAGAGGATACTAACTATAAAGTAAGTGCGAAACGTCTATACACTAATAGCATTAAATATAATTGATTTTTTTTCAAAGGATTCTTATCTTACACACAACTCAAGTTGCCTGTAACAGGCGTAAATACTTGGCTTTACCAATATACCAAAATACTGCAAAATAGGGCAGACTTGTCACGCTAACATTGTAGCACGCATAAAGATTACCTAAAAGCACAAGTCAATTTTAAAGGCGGTTTGTTGGCAAAGGTCGTATCGGTAACTAGGGCGTTTATGTAATTGCACTCTTGACATTTGCAGGGCGCGGGCGCAGGACCGAGCGACGCCGGACTTCGGTCACTACGTCACTCGCTCAAGGAATTCCCTATTACGTCACACCTTACGAAACTTTTAAGAAAATCATTTGTCAATATTTTAGTGCCAATATTTCGTTGTTGCTGGACAAAGAAATCCACTCGCAAGACAAATATAAAACTGTGTCAGATTCGGATTGCAAACAGCCTAAAGTGCCTTAAGCACGCAAGCACTTGAAAATCGAAACCAGTCTTCTTTTAAGAAATAAGAGGTTGTTTAGTAGCTGTATATATCTGTCTGATCCTGTGACATCAAAGCTCCCAAACGAATGGACGGATTTGGATTTTATTTGAAAGCTCGTTTAGTCGGGATGGTTAACTTGTTTGATGAGACTGTTCACTCCATTGTCTTGTTCTTCTTATACATAGTAAAGTCCACAGCAACTAGTAAAAGTTGAAGCGTCATTATCCACTGGTTTTCAGTTTCATCGAGCGTGACAAACGTGACCTCTTTTGTAGGCGTGCGTTCTTAATTAACAGAATCGTATCGATTTCAAACTCATACAATTCACCGCCACACACAATCAGATGCAAGAATTTAACTATGCAAGCTCAATAGCCCGAAAAAAGTATTTTAATGTGTTTTTTGTAGAAATACTTTCAAACTGCCGCGCGTTTTAATGTTCTGATCCATAAAGTTCGTAAAGGATTGGACTTTTTAAAACTCCAAATTAATATTTGATGTTCATAATTTAAATTCATTTTAACAGATTTAAAAAAAGAAGGAGGTTCTCAATTCGTCGTGTCGTTCTTTCCTTTAAAAGACAACAGTCTAGTTAAAGGCTTTTCGGCAAAATTGACATGTTGAATCCAAAAGTTTTGGATTGACAGCAAAATATGAAACAACGCGGGGGAAATCTTCGAAACTCGACCGGGGTATGTGGGATTCTTCTCCACTAAAACCCCCGCGGCTGTCGCATCGGCACATGAGAGGGGACGCCAGGGCTCTCCGGTGGGATCTGCAATAGGGGCCCCTCAGTGCTTTGCCTTTCAGCACGCCGCCGGAGGGCGCGTTGTAGCCCCCCGGGAACCAGTCACAGTGCTCACGGGGCCGCGGCGCCGTCCTCCTCGGAGTCGCCGCCGTAATCAATGGACGGTCTAACGGCCCACACCCCGAACGTCCAGTGACTCCGAAGGGAAATAAAAGATTCCAAACCGACCTTTTGTTTATAATATCCACAAGTTGTGAAACATAGTTCACATAAAGTCTAACGATCAGTTCAAATGCGCTGTAACAATTAAATAACATTTTAATGGACACGTTAACATTTTAGGTCTATGGGTTAAAGAAGTAGGTTTGTAATAACCATTGTCTGGGGTCACGTATGAGCGATTGATTGTTCCTTTCTAAATGTTTTGAAGGTTCTGTACATTGATGTACTTACTTATAATGAAATTATATGTGATGTGAATTATTACTTACGTGATATTTTAAGTGACGTAATTTCATTGTATTTACGCGTTAAATCCTGGACCAATCCACACATCGGATACAAACACATAAACTTTTAAATACAAGTACATATTATACTAATAAAGATAATTAACAAGGTCTACGACCGTAGTATCTTAACATTTTTAAAGAAAGTTCTACTTTATGTAAATTGCTTAAAGGATTAGGATTTCATAAAGAAATTAGTTGATTTTAATTGGTAACTTTTCTGGTAAGTTGTAGAAGTATTTGTCATGCCACTTAATTATTATTACTAGCGTTAAATTTTCTTTTTCTTACATTCTGACATATTTACTACCAACAAATCTGTAGAGATACAAGCCACCGTGCACTCAAAAAACAAATACAAAACGTGTTTCCACCGTGTTTAAGATAGCCAGTATCATGTCTATCTACCATAATATATGGGCTTGCTGACTGCGTCCCTGGTGCATGGTGGCTGGCTTTAGCATTCCACAGCTTGTTATGGCCTTCGGACAATACCACTTGACAAATGTTCCTACCATAAAAGATTCGCGGATGCCGAAAAGATAAAGTTGAATAAGATATTTCAGAATTTACTATAAAGCCTACGCGATGCCTCCTATCGTCTTGTACTCTTATTAATACAAGAAAAACGAATACTGATTGTTATGTAAAGCGAGGTTTGAATCCTGTGGGGAACAAACATTTTTTGGAATTTTGTTCCTTATCTGATGCCAAGGTGCAGTCTGAAAAGAACATGAGCAATATGTCTAATGGACATTTAAAAGTTGGTCTACTATCGTTTTAATACTACTAAGACGGCAAGTATGCATGCGGCAAGCAAGCAGTCGGCGCAGCCTATTGACGCCAGTACTCGTAAAACCAGAAAAATCACTAGCGCGTTGGCGACCCTAAAGGTATTAGATATTAAGTCTTCTGTCTCCGGTAGTTTCACCAGCTGCAGTGTGAAGGACACTGTGGTTAGAACCTCCAGGTACCTCTTTCTGGCCATGATGGTCATCCATCTCATTGGATTGTAAGAATAAAGGATTACTTATTCACCCTTGAATTATTAATTTATTAAGTACGTAAATGTAAACTCGAGAATCGTTTTAACATAGGGGCATGGAACGAAGAAATCGTTTTTATTTAGACTGTTTTTTGTCGTCGACTAATAAACTAGTTTACAATCCTCCGATAATCTAGTCTAATGATTAGACTACTTTATCGGTAAACTCTATAAAATACGTCCAAAGTCGACTACTAAACTTTTCGTTAACAATAACAGTAAAAAAACTAGTCCAAACTTTAGACTGTTTTATAAAGTGATTTATCGTTCACGATAAACGGTTTCATTTAGTCGACGGCAAATTCGTACTATCACAAACACTTCTTGCACAGTGCTAAGTATAGTTTCTCTTGGAAACCCGCGTGAAGTTTTTACACTGTACAAATCTTAAGAAAGTAGTAAGTCGGGTGAAAAAGCCGAGCGATCGCCATATGCAGTGGCGGCGCGGCCTGATTTGGTGATACAACATCCCGTCCAATGTCGGGGACCGCTTTATTTTTCTCCCGCCGTTGCCCGTGTTGGGAAAGAAGGCCCCGTGTAGGGTTATTGCCGCTCCACATTACGTTATTTATTGCATCACAACCACAGCTATATAATATTTAGCTACCTATACATTGGTCATGACCGCATAGCACATTTGGGATGCAAGTGTGATTATTATAATCTTTATTTATGTAATTACTTTGTACGTGTGTTTGTCACTGAACCCCTCCTAAACGGTTGTACCGATTTTGTTTTTTTTTCTGTGTACTCGAGTAGATTCATGGATAGTTAAAATTCACAATTCGATCCGGTAAATGGCGCTTCAAGCGGATTCTAGGATTGTATATTTTACTAGCTGTCCCACGCAGCTCCGCCCGCGCTGTGTTTACGTTAACTAAACTTTCAATAATATACATTCGCATAGAATACAAAACCTCCTTTTTTAAAGTCGGTTAAAAACTTGGACCCACTTTGTACTTGCCCTTCGAAGCACGGAACGTTTAGTTCAAATGGCGTTAAACGATCACCCATCTATTTAATGACCTTACCTAACGTTGCTTAACCTGATCGATATCCAAACATTGTTAACAACTGTCTATGAGTGTTCCCTTATAAATATTTATTATAATTATAATGAAAAATAGTTAAAATCGGAGCAAACGTATAACCAAGTACACATTTTGACTTTAGTCCCCTTTCCCAAGGGAACCGTGCCGAATTTCGGGATAAAAAGTATCCTATGTCCTACCTCGGAGTATTAACTCAAATCATGCCAAGTTTCGTTTCAATCCATCCAGTAGTTTCGGCGTGATGCTCAGCCGAGATACAGACAGACAGACAGACAGACAAAAATAAAATAAAATACATTTTTGGCTTTAGTGTCGGTTATAGAATGCCCTCCAAACATAATTTTCAAAATATCTGAGTTGGACCTGTTACAGTTTTATTATAAGTATATAGATTTATAACTCCAGAAAGCAAATGTTGTCATTTCTACCGATGGTATGGTCAATAGCAATACATACATATTCTTAGTAAAATACGTAAATTCAAATGAAGGTTATCAGAAACAAAAAAAACTGTTTTACGCAATATGTAACTTAGATGGAATACATTCCTTTTTCTGTTGGAAATCCTAACTGAGGTCTAATAACTTCAATAAAAATACTTGAAATTGTATATAACTCTGTGTACGTCCTAACACCTAGTAACAAGTGTTGTACTTGAGAATGATACATGCTAAGGATATAAACGAAAGCATGGTAAAAGTACAAAAACACAGCAATTAACGCCTTGTGAAATGCGCAATAATTTTAATGATGACAGCTTACAAAATATATCCTGTCAATAGGCTATAAAATAAAAGAAAGCATAAAGTTTTTTTTATAATAGCATTGCAGAGTTGTGCGGTCAAAACAACAATTTCGCTGTCCATTGCATGAAATTTACGGCGTCGCGAATCATCGTAGGGGCGTGCATAATATGAGCAACATCTATTTTATGTTTCTTTCTCACTTAATTCTCTGGCGTATGTGATACAATTTTAAAGGATGTTACTAGATTTGTGAAATCAAATCAAATCAAATCAAATCAAATCATCTTTATTTGCTAACCATAGGTATAATAATAATAATATCCTGGGACAATTCACACACGGTCATCTAATTCCAAACTAGGCAGATCCTGTACTATGGAAACCAGACAACTGATACTAATACATATATACTTTTTTTTTGTAAATACATACTTATATAGATAAAACACCCAGACACTTGGTGGGAATCGAACCCACGACCTGTTGGATAGCAGACAGGGTCACTAACCACTAGACCAACAGGCCCGTCAAAGTATGCTTATTACTAACACAACATAACACTGTCACTGTCAACACTTTAAACGAGATAAGTCCTTCGGAGTCGCTGGACGTTCGGGGTGTGGGTCCTTTGAACGTCCATTGAGTACGGCGGCGACTCCGAGGAAGACGGCGGCGGGTTTGTGACCCCCGTCCCCGTGAGCACCGTGACTGGTTCCCGGGTGGCTACAATGCGCCCCCCGGCGGCAGGCTCAAAGGCAAGGCACTGAGGGGCCCCTGGTGCAGATCCCACCGGAGAGCCCTGGGTCCCCTTTCATGTGCCGATGCGACAGCTGCGGGGGCTTTAGTGGGTAAGAATCCCACATACCCCGGTCGAGCCCCACAGCTTCCGGGGATCTTTGGAAGATTTCCTCCGCGTCAAAAAAAAAAAAAAGAAAAAAAATTGCGCGATAAGTGGTTTAATAGCGAAGAAGAACTCTATAGATTTGTGTACACAAAGCAGGAGATACTGAATGAACGCCTGGTCCCCACCTCCTCTATTTAGATTTTTTGGATGACAAAAATTCTATTAAGGTGCCTTTAACACAGTTAATATACTATCAAGGACGGGAAATAATTGTTTGCATTTTGTATGATTTGGTCAAACGGTTTTGCTTTAGGCGTAACCGGGACTTCAGTTTTCCAAAGCATCACTCCGTCAATCACTTAAGATTTTTTTGATACTACTGATGGCATGGTATTTTGGGTGGTATCAACTGCAGTGTCAGATTTTCTTCTGTCAAGAAACAATGTGTAAATTGTTAACTCGCGACCCGTTGACAGTTGTTTGGCATTTATATCCCCAATTCAATATGAGTGCCAATATCATTAAGGGATGCAACATAAATCACATGTGAAATCTATTAATTCTGACATTTCCCTGTGGGGAACATTTCAGAGGTCGAACCGTTATCGGCCTCCAAAACAACAAATGATGGATGCACGCGAGTTACAGCAAATAAACATTACAAATTTCTCGCCTTTTATCCGAATATATCGTTATTAAGTTAACGGTTTATCAAATTTATGGACAAATCTGTGTTTCGTGTGAGGTTACTCTTCAGCAAATCACTTGCAGCATGACGAAAGTTAACTTTTCGTGTCAATATCACTTTTAAAAAGCAGTTACCTCAATAATGAAATGTTGGATGTAAACGTTCAAATTGAATAATTGATATTTTGTTATGTGCGTTTCAGGGTTGTATAGCTTTTAATTAATCGATGAATTGCATCTCAATTGATTGAAGGACTAAGTACCTACACCAGATTGCTTGCTGGATTAGACCATAGCAGTCTAAGTTCTACTATTAAAACTATTAATTATTCCAAAAATAATAGGTTTGTGATTTCCAGAACGAATGAAGCGGGTTTTGTATAGGGTAACCTAAATTAATAGCCAAGATTTTTAAAACAATATGCAATTAATTACATGGTGGCAAACTCCGAATTTAACATAACATCTAGCTTTAGTTTGGTAGAATTTCTATAAATTATGTTTTGAAACGGAAGACGCAGCGTAGGCAGGCCTCCCACTAGGTGAACCGACGACATTGTTCGCGTCGCAGGCAACCGGTGCACATAGGGGTATTTTGCCAATCTAGCCGGTCAAAAGTCCATTTCTTAGAACTTGCCTCAGGTCCAAAAAACTAGTTATTATTATTGACAGATAATTAAAGAACAATAGGCCACCCTCCCGTTTTTTTTATCAGTTGCGCCTGCACAGTGATTTTAGTCTGAACTTTACCATCGCTCAAGTGCACGTATTTTTCTCGACGGTCACAGTTTGACTTTCTCAATTCAATTTTAAATATTATTTTTTCAAGTAAATGTTTTGAAGTTATAGTCATGGTTTTAGGTAAAGCAGGTAAGGGCCCGTATTTTTATTATATTGAACTATATTAGGCATTACTGAAACATTGATTTTTATTTTTCTAAAAGTGGTTTAAGTTTAATAAATTTTTGATAATTTTTTGAAACATAAAAAGGGTTTTGTTGTACTTCAGGGTCCGTCCCAGTTACTTTTTTATGTTTTTTAGCTAGCTGATAGTTCTTACAACAAATTAATGGCAGAAAACCTTGCGCATATTATTTGCGGTTTTTTGAGTTAAGATTGAAAAACTAACGAAAGAAAAAAGTAACCTTTTTTTGTATGTCACTTTACCACGTTTTATTTGGTTTTAGGTTCGTCAAGTGGCTCCAGTGTTCAAAGTAGTAATCCGCAAATATCTATACGACAAAATGCAACGCAATAATTGCCCAATTTTGAAGAAAAGTTGATATATTTGGAAAATTACTTGTTTATTGAAAAGCACTTATTATAGCTGTAGTACACCTATAGAAAAATCAGTAAAAGTAAATAAATCGAAAAAAATAATTATGACCGGATAGATTAGCAAAATACCCCTATGTGCGGTGGATGCAAATGGCAAATTGTCGTTCATTGTGGCGGTTGAAGGGGGAGGCCTTTGTTCAGCAGTGGACGTCTTCCGGCTAATGATGATGATGTTTTGAAAATCAGTATAAGAATACTTTGATAATAATTATTTGCAAGAAGCATTTCATTCTTACGGACTTACTACGGTTTAGTAGTTATATATCTAGTTTACTCAAAATTAAAAAAGAAATATGTTCAAATTTTAATCACATATAACGGTTTTTAATTATAATCCATCCAGTCATGGTGCTCTCAATTAAAGAAGTGCAAAAAATCCAATTTAATTACAAATCATTTGGCTTCCAAATACGCAGCGCTAAAACATCCTCAGGCATGTAACCCGATTTTATTTTATTACTTTTACTTAGTTGATGTACGACCTCCAACTGTCAATCATAGCTTTTATTACTCTAAACAGGCATATGATAATGACTAGTGGCCTCGTAAAATACAAAAGGTATATTTAAATCGCTTTTTGTTCCATCCGAATGTGCTAAACGCAGTGTTAAAATTTACTTCAATATTTAGATTCGATGTGCATTTTATTTTCGAAGTGCACTATTTCAGACCAAAAAATATATTAGAATACAAATATATAAATTATGCGGGCCAATTTGTTGGTCTCCGACGATTTTTTGGGTCAGTAGGCTGCCTTGTTGTAACAAAATACTCGCTCGGTTCTTCTAAGTAGTTTAGCTAGCAAATGCTAGGTGGCTTGGCATTGACCTCATGTGTCTGTGCAAAAGTAGGTAGGTATAGTGCGATCTATTGTATGATGGTATCAATAATTTTGCATAGTTCTACGGATTTAATGACTAAAAATAAAAAATAAATAGAACATCCAAAAATAAAAATAATAATAGCGACAGTGTCAGACAGTGCGACAAAATAAATAAATATTACGTTTGATTATCTTTATTATTTCTTCTTAATTTAATGGTGGTTATTTTCTGATGATTTTGGAACGATTTATATACATTAGAGTTCTTCATCATCCTCATAAGAACTGAACAAAGGCCTCCCCCTTAGACCCATGTGCATCCCCCGTTTGCCTGCGACGCGCACAATGTCGTCGGTTCAGGTAGTCGAAGGCCTGCCTACGCTGCGTTTTCCGGTTCGTGGTCGCCTCACGAGAACCTTTCTTCCCCATCGGTTATTAAGTTGAGATTTGATTGATATTTACTTGCTCAGAAAAAGTGTCAAGAAATAAAAATAACTAAATCTGATTACGAAAGGAAATTTCAAAATAAGAAATAAAATAAATATGCCTGCCTTTTGCCTATAAATATTATTTATTTAGGTAATAACATTGATATGTACCCTGATGGGTAAGATGCACAACCTGATAATGATAGTTAATATACCGGTCAAGTAAATACCGGTTAGAATCACGATCACACACTGCCCCCGATTCAGCCCATCAATTCACCATATTATTCTAAATCAACGACATATTATGCCCACCCACAACAAAGTTAATAAGTGATGACCATAAACATTCCTTGGACTAGTTCGCTCAAACTGCATCGGACCGTTACTGGTACGAATATGACGGGTTGCGCACGAGTTTGATCTACAGTAGCCACTGGAAGACAGTAATGGCGCAATAATGGCGATATACTCGTGATGGCTCAGCAGGGCGCCTCGCTCGGTACCATGGCGGGGTTACTCGGAGTACCACTCACTGGAGCAGTTTTTGTTTAAAAAGATTTATTGTGATAGCCACCGATTGCGTAGGCATAATGGCTTTGGTTTATAACATTGTTATTGGATTGGAATCAGGTCTTGTGCGCTGTTGGTAACGGTTGTTCTTCTGCTTTATAGCGAGCAGGAAGGCGTATTGGTGTTCACGCATGTCAAATTTTGTTAATGTTGACAGGTAACTGTAATATAAAAATGGAAATAAAATATTAGGTAGGTACCTACCGATAGGGTATTTAGAGCCTCATCGATTTGTAAAGTAGGGCCAATTTAATAGGTCACATTTGACACTTCATCAAAATTTAACAACGTAACCTTGTAACGGCGGGAATAAAATACTATATTTCTTTTTGAAGTTAGAACTGCATAATTGCTTAACTTTTTTCAATTATGATTACATATTTATCGTAATACTGTCAAAAGAAGCAGACAGAACAAAGAAACTGACAGATGTCAAATGTAATCTATTAAATTGGCCCTACAGTAGGTTATAGTTACAATCCGCTGAAAGTTTGTAAAAAATATTTTTGTTGACGTGCCTTCAAGGGGACTGTACATTATAAAGATATTAAGACTTTTAAAAGAGATGTTCCAAAATGTATATGTATCCTGGGCTAGGAATTTGTACACTATACTCTAAAATAGGGAAACACACATAAAACAGTTTTTAACTATCCACTTACTTTCATTTGGCTTTATTTGCTTGTAAATTTTTTAGTTAGAATTGCAACACATAACAAAAAACTGGCATGGCGGAAGAGTGTCATTGTCATGTGTCATTTTTATTATCAATGGCGTTAAAAGTATTTTTACTACAGTACTCTTTGTATTTTTGTTTCTGTTTTCTCATACATCATTTTAATAATTAAAATATCAATGATAACCAATTCACTACATACAATTCACGCACACAACCAACTGTGACATGTGTGACAATGACAGCAGCAGTAGCTTTTGACATCTGGCTGGTTGACAGTTTAATTCGGCATCAGTGAACCGCCATCTTAGGACGCCATGTTGAATATAGATATAAAATAATTGATAATCATAATTAAAATTACAACAATAATAGTAATTTAGACGAAATATTTATATTTTTCCCGAATTCTATGGATCATTCCAATTTTTTTGAGATGGTGTACATATTCCTAGCCCATTTTGCAACAACTCCTTTGTCTATAATCAAATCTACGAATCTACGATTGTTCCACCCCGCACTATCAGGTGGTCAAATATTAAATGGTGTATAAGATTTACTCTTAGTTATATTGATACTGGAAAAGAAACTTTCCATTTCAACATACAAACCAGTAGTAACACATCGAGGGTACACGGAAATTATTCGACGATATTAACTAGTACGAGGAGCGATTGACACTCCCGTGTTTACGTTTAAAATATTTAAGTCGTGCCCATACGCCTGACAAATGAAAGTATTTTTACACATTAGTGTCAAATACCACGCTTTAACTAGGATATTGCCAAACACAGATGCTAGTTCAATATGCTACCTTAATTGCAGATCAAAGAAAACATTCGCGAAATTGTAAAGCGCGACATACACTGACACAAATATGTTTGCTTAATTAAGTTTTCTTTTAATTTCATGACAAGACAAGCAACACGTTTGAACAAGGGCGTAGCTACCGCCGTATCAGCCGTATCAATGGTTCGGGGCCCCCAGGCTACAGGGGCCCCGAACATGTGTAAGCAACAATTCGTAAAATCCATGTTCTCACATAATCTCTTCGGCCGTAGCATCATTTGGGCCCTCCAACAAATTTTGATACGGGGCCCATCTAAGGCACGCTACGCCACTGCGTTCGAATGATGGTAAGTAACACACTTGCCCATAGATGGCAAGGGTGTCGCTACACTACACTACTGCTTGTCACCCGAGCTATTAGTTATTAAGTCCCTTTTTGCCCAGTAATTTTACCAGCTATTGTACAAATATGACAAAAGCGCATTCTCATCGAGTGCTACGTTGCCGTTGCTCCAGTGAAGTCAGTACACCTTTCTTTACCATTTCGTGAACTTAAAAAAAATCATACAATAAACTATTTAAAAAAAAACCGACTTCAAAGTAAATTATCTAAAAAGCATAAAATAACGAAAATATATTGAAGTCGGTGTCAGCTCGTGCTATATATTTTCGTTATTTTATGCTTTTTACATAATTTACTTTGAAGTCGTTTTTTTTTAATAGTTTATTTAACACTTTTTAGTGACTTTATTATTTTAGCAAAATAGGTATCAGCACTATCACGCAACTCGAACGTCTACGTTACAGTAACTTACTGAAAACATAAAAAGTTTATATCTCTTAAACTACTGGACCGATTTTGATGAAACTTGTACTCTACCCTAAGTTAAAAAATACTCTATTTAAAAAAGAATTTTCTAAATCGGACCCGTAGTATCTGAGAAATCCGCGAACAAACCTAACATACATACATACATACACTCATAAAATTTGGTAAATTTGTTTAGGAGCCCACATAGACTAACATATATTAATATTACGCATTTTTATTAATATTACATACATACGCGTCGAATAGAGAACCTTCTTTTGAAGCCGGTTATAAATGATACAACGCAATAGTCTTTGGAAATAATAATAATGGCGCAGTTTTTTCTGTGTGAAGGGTGCCTTCCTATCTATAGCTAAGTAAAAATATTTACATTATGAATCATGAAAAATCTCCTCGCTTTTGATGATACCTAAGAGGTATTTGGTTACATACTATTTATCACTTTTTACAATCGTCGAATTTGTATGCAAATAAAAAAAAATCGTTATTTTTAGCTAGCGGCGTCTGTTTGTATAGTACTGTAATCCGCAATACCTATTTATTATGGTGGCTAAAGTAAGTGGGTTAATTTGACAATGAAAACATTACTTCGGGACAGCAGTTTACTTACCTTAAAATGATGACGAGTTATTTATCAGTATCAATTTTACAACACTTGTCACACCACTTGCGTGTAAATTACCTGGATGTGTGTGTCATGTTTTGTTCATTAAATTAATTTATTACTAATGCATATAATATCAAAATATTAGCTTTCTGCACTCCTCTATATAACCTTAACTTCATCATCTACCAGCCGGAACACTTCAATTGCTGAATATAGGCCTCCCCCTTCGAAGGCCACAACGAACGACAATTGGCTATTTGCATCCACCGGTTACCTGCGACGTGCATAATGTCGTCTGTCAACCTAGAAGGAGGCCTGCCTACGGTGCGTCTTCCAGGCGGTGGTCTCCACTTGAGAAACTTTCTTACCCATCGGTTATCGGTTCTTCGAGCGATGTGGCCTGCCCATTGCCACTTCAACTAGGAGATTTTGAGAGCTATGTCGGTGACATTGGTTCTTCGGCGAATCTCCTCATTACGGATTCGGTCGTGCAAAAATAAATCCGAGCATAGCTCTCGCCATAGCTCTTTGTGTGACCCCTGAGCTTAAACTTAAACTGTGCCAAATTTCATTCATTCTCCGTCTGCGTAATTTTCATAAAAGGTACTTTTTTTTTTTTTTTGGGAATGATAGACGCTGTTAGCCGCAGATGGCCATTGCAGCTTCACCGGACAATAGGAGGCGAGCGCTTGAAGCGCTCTAGCCTTTACGGCAGAAGTAGCGACGAGCACAAGGGCACCTCAGGGAGGCACGGCCTCGGCTTGGGCTGTCGCTTAAGAGAGGGCTGAGTTTACCACCGGTTCACAACGCGCCCCCACTGAGAAGAACCGGCAAGAAACTCAGTGGGGTGATGCACGTCGTTGCGGTCGCATACGTACGACCCTTCGGCCTCGCCGGCGAGACCGGTGTCTGATAGCTAGTGTAGCATACGGTTGTCGGGGAGGGGTCGGCGCATCCCGGTCCAATAGGACCGTCATGGGGTCAGGAGGGTCGAGCAGTACGTGCCGTGGTCTGCGGCCGGCGCGAGTCAGAAGGACTAGCGGCGTAATCGGCGGCGGCGCGCAGTTCGCGTGACGGGACGCGGATTCAAATTAGCGTTTCGACGCTTCTTTGAGGAACTTACGAAGGGGATCTAATTTGAAATCGGAATGCAGATCTACGTTCCGCATGTACCACGGGGCACCGACGGCGCGACGGAGGAAATAAAAGGTACAAAGTTATATACCTACATAATAATTAATCGTATTTTGACATCGACGTTCGAAATAGAAAGAAAGAATAATAACTTTGTTGTATTTTTATAATCAAAGTGAAAGTAACCAAAATTATTATAACATTTTCACATGTCACCTTGACTAGAATTATGTAATAATTAAGCATGGAATATGTAGAGCGATTAATCTATTCTTCAATATGAACAGGCTTTTCTACTGATAGCTATTTAAATGGTAATTATAGAATTTCATCGCGGATATTGCCAATCCGTTCTGGTAATCTAATCACATTTATGACAATTTAATACTACCCCGGAAAGGATATATCATTTTAATAGAACCATTGACGAGTTAGATAAGTTGTAATGGTAGTTTAATTGCGATGTGAAAACCAATGTCAATAATAATCGCAGTATTCATACGAGTTTCATTTAGTGTCATGTTTGTTTTTTAGCATTTTTAAACACGACTGAATAGACTAAGTATTCGAAGTTTACTAATGTCGATGAATCTTAGGAGATTTGCTATCTATTCCCCGAGACGGGACATTGTTTGTTTAGCCAGCTTGGCTTGGTTTGTTTGGCTTGTTTATGCCTTTGCAGAGCTATTCAGCCAAATTTTTTGATAAATGGTTCTAGGTGGCAGTTCCCTTGTGCAAGGAAGCGTCCAAGGTCCACCTCAGTATCAGATTATTATTTATGTCTCAGGAGTGCCCGGGCAGCATTGCAGTGCTGTCTATGTGCATTCTTACTATTAGTCGCCCTGCTTGTTTTACCACATAGTTGTATTAAAAAAACTTAAATTTATTTATTTATCACTAGCTGACTGGCGCAGCTCTGCCTGCGATTCTTTACGTTTGCCAAAATAAAAAATAGTCTGTAGCACACAGAGAGTTACCCCAAACATCCAAACTCACAAACTTTACCTCTTTATATTATTGAGTACAGGTTATTATTAATCACTCAGCCTTATCCTAAGGGGTACTTACTGAAAGTACAAATATTGTGTTATGTCCACCGTTGCTAGTGTTCAGAGTTAATTGTAGTTCCATCAAACGTACAAAAAGATGTGTGCAATGACAGACTTTCAGCTGCAATGCAACGCAACTGCTGATTATCTTCCCTCGTTCATTGTACGTTCATTAAATAACTGGTACCTATACCGTAGCTCAACATTTTTACTGCCTATTCGAGGAGCGCAGCCGTGTCGTATTAACGACCATGTTGGCGATACCATATCAGATTGCTTCGTGCTTTTGGCGAAAGTTCTGCGAAGTACGAATGTGTCCCGAAATTGATGGGCCTGCCTTTAAGTAACTGCCGGAATCGAATCTTGCATTGATCGCGCACGCGAACAGTACACGCAATGCGTTCCTTGACCTCAGAAAAATTAAATACTGGGAACTGATGAGCGGTGAACCTATTTCGGCAAGAGATACGAGGCCCACTTTCCTTTTGAGATGCTGACTTAATTATTTCTTAAAGATCTTGTTCCATATTTAGTGCAAAGCGGTTAGAGAGGGATAATACATTTTAGTAACGAGAATACATGCTTCCAATTCAAATATGAGGAGTTTTTAGCTAGTTTTAATCACTGTTCGGTAAATAATCAGCTGATTAAGCAACCCCAGGCATGCTCAACCCTTAAACGGATGACCGTTTAGTGGTAAATTAACTGAGCACCATTGGTGTCGTGGTTTGGAGAATAATTGTTGCGTCGCTTCCCACAGAAATAGAAACAGCGTCCTCTTTATGTAAAGTTTCCGCCGCTGAAAACGTAGCGGCCACGAGACAGGTTAAATCTAGAGCCGAGATTCTTTGATCTCAACATCAACTTTTCCTCACGAAACTAAATTAATAATCAAAGCACGCAACGACCTAAAAATTAATTACACCAACAAACGATACAAGTGTCTAAGCTTTTTTTTGTTTTATCTTTTTCTTCGGCTTGTCGTGAATAAGCTTAATTCAGCATTGATCTTGAAAAGTGGAATAACGAAATTCGATTTAAAGCTGTACCATAAAAAATCCGTGGGGTGTCCGGGTAACAATATCACTTACCCATCTCCTTTCGTTGGGTGTCCGTAAGTGGTGACTAAGGGAAGTCAAGAACACGGGCAGCAGCGTCTTTCTATTGGATTATCCACCATCTATACTGCGATCCCCAAGCCGCCTGCCAAGCGTGAGGATTATGGCAACCCCACCCTTTTAAGTGGAGGATGGTTCATCACTAGACATCTATTGGCAGCTGATGATGATGAATATGAATAACAAAGTAATTGTTAGGCTTGAGAAGCACATTAAAAAGAGTAATAAAAAAAATAGTAAGCCCGCGGGGCAGCTTGTGATGCGTAACGACACCACGGACCCCATCGATATAATATATAAACTAGATTTGGTGTCACGGTTCAAAGAGTGGTAGCGAAAAATAGCGCCCTTGTGTCGCTATTTCTTGACAAGCCACATCCTGAAAAAAATATTTTTGCCGATAGGAGTGTCGCTGCTGTCTAAGAAACTGTCAAACTACAAGTCATTATCATTATAAAATCGTTAGTTCACGTTTCCACCACCAGCACATATAAGTTTGCACCTCCGCGACCACATTGAGTTGTCATTTTGTTCGTGAATGTTTATCTAGTTTATATATTACTAGCTGACCCACGCAGCACCGCCTGCGCTATTTTTACGTTAACTAAACTTTTAATAACAGACATTCGCATCGAATACATAACCTCCTTTTTTATAGTCTGTTAAAAACTGGGACCCACTTTTTACTTGCTCTCCGAAGCACGGACCCGTTTAGTTCAAATGGCGTTAAACGGTCACCCATCTATTTAATGACCTTACCTAACGTTGCTTAACCCGATCGATTACAAAACTTTGATAACAACTCTCTATGAGTGTTCCCTTACTAATATTTATTATATTATAAAGAAAAAATGATAAAATCGAACCAAGCGTATAACCAAGTACCCATTTTGACTTTAATCCCCTCTCCCAAAAGAACCGTGCTAGATTACGGGATAAAAAGTATCCTATGTCCTACCTCGTAGTAAGATCTCAAATCATGCCAAGTTTCATTTTAATCCATTCAGTAGTTTCGGCGTGATGCTCAGCCGTGATACAGACAGACAGACAGACAGACAAAAATTAAAAAAATTATATTTTCGGCCTCAGTATCGGTTATAGAATGCCCTCCAAATATAATTTTCAAAATATCTTCAATGTACAGAATTGGACCTGTTACAGTTTTATTATAAGTATAGATATCGATGACCCGATCGACGGACCCGATTGTTTCAGAGAGTCGTTCACCGCGATGTGTCTTCGTCGAGCGTAATAGGCTTGCGTACGGACGGATGGACGGAAAGACCGGGCAAAGCTCGAGATATCAAAAGATATACACTAAAATAATAATATTCTAGTACAATCTACACATGGTCAACAGGCCCCAAACTAGGCAGAGCCTGAATTATGGATACTAGACAACTGATACTAATACTTATATACTTTTTCTACTTATATACTTTTTTGTAAATACATAGGTACTTATATAGATACTTGTTGGGTATGGAACTCACTCACGACCTATTGGGTAGCGGCCAGGGTGTCTTACTACTTTTCTTTTTTTTTTTTACGCAGGGTAAATCTTCGAAAGATCCCCGTTAGCTGTGGGGATCAACCAGGGTATGTGGGATTCTTACCCACTAAAACCCCCGCGGCTGTCGCATCGGCACGTGAGAGGGGGCCCTGGTCTCTCCGGTGGGATCTGCACCAGTGCCATGCCTTTGAGCCCGCCGCCGGCCGCATTGTAGCCCCCCGGGAACCTGACACGGTGCTCACGGGAACGGAAGTCGCAACCCCGCCGCCGTCCTCCTCGGAGTCGCCGCCGTACTCAATGGACGTTCTAAGGGCACACACCCCGAACGTCCAGCGACTCCGAAGGAGGGTACCGTCATCCGGGCATGGAGTTCTTTCGCGAATTCTTTGAGTTCGTGAAAGCGCGCTGGCCCGAGATGGTCAACGACTTTGCGTCCCATACCGCGCCCTCCGCGATGCCTTCAGCAGCCGCGCCCTCCGTATCCGCGATCCCCGCGACCGCGTCGACCGCGCCCGCCGCGTCCGCGACTCCGTTGCCGCCCGCCCTCCGTGCGGAGCCCGAGACGGACTCTGAGTCTGCCTCGAGCTCCGACATGGAGGTCGAGCTCATTAACTCGCCGCGTCCCACCACGCCTGCTGACGGTTTCACCGTAGTCAGCAGGAAGAAACGCGCGCTTAAGTCCCGCGACCTTCCACCGACCAAGTACATATGTACTGAGTCGGAAAGCCCGGAGTCACCACCTCGCGTGACCCCCCCGATCCGCTCGACCCCGCCACCGACGTATTTTTCGCCGATGGCTTCTCCGGCCCCCGAGCCCCGCAATTCCCCTCCGCCCACGCGGCCACCGCGTAAGTCCCCCCCGCCCCCGCCCATTGTCGTTCAAGACAAGGCCGCGTGGGAGCGCGTTAGTAAGGCGATCTACGCCCGTAAAATATCTTATACCAAGGCGATGAACACTCCCCTTGGTATTAAGGTTATCATGTCCACCGCGGACCAGCACCGCGAATTGTCTAAGTTTCTCCGAGCCGAGAAGATAGGTTTTCACACCTACACTCTCGACGAGGACCGAATCATCCGCGCCGTAATCCGCGGAGTCCCTACCCAACTCAGTACTGAGTTTATTAAAGACGACCTTCTGTCGCAATCCTTACCGGTGATGGAGGTGCACCGTATGCACCCTGGCAATCGCCCGCTCCAACCGTACGAGATGGTTCTGGTCCATCTCGTGCGCTCCGACGAGGGCAAACAAATCTTCAATTTGAAGACTGTTTGCGGTCTTACCGGCTTCGCCGTAGAAGCCCCTCACAAACGTGGCCTACCCGGGCAGTGTCACAACTGCCAGCTGTATGGCCACTCCTCCCGCAACTGTTTCGCGAGGCCTCGCTGTGTGAAGTGCACAGGAGACCACGCGACGTCTCAATGCGAGCGCAATAGGGAGACGGCGACCGAGCCTCCCGGATGCGTCCTCTGCGGGACCATCGGGCACACCGCGAACTATCGCGGCTGCCCGAGGGCCCCGAGGAGGAACCGCCGGGTGGCGAGGCGCAACAATCTCCGCGCTCCCCCCCGCCCCTCGGTGCCCTATGCACCAAGGGCCTCCGCCCCTCCACCCTTGGAGTCCTACCCGCCCGCGCCTTCAGCGCCTCAGGCCCCGGCGCCCTCAGCGCCTCTTACGCAGCCGCTTCCGGCCCCCCGCGTCCCCGCGCCCTCTGCGCCGCGACCGCTCTCATCGTCCCAGCCCGCAGTGCGTCCACCGAACGCGTGGGATAAGACACTGCCATACGTCCGCCCCGCCGCTGCTCCTAAAGCAACGAGCGTCCCCGCCAAGCAACCGGCCGCGCCTGCGCCTTCAGCGCACGCGTCCAGCCTCGCTTCGGACTTCGAATTGGTCCGACGCTCTATCGATGGTATTAACATCGATAGAATCCGCCTTTTCGCGAGCCGCCTTCGGTGCGCACAGAACCCCTGCGATAGAGTACAAGCTATCGCCGAATTCGAGGACGTGTACTACGCCCTGTCCCCCGTAAACTCAAATGTAGGCCCGTAAATGGATTTACACCAGAGTAGACAAAAACCCCATTCCCTTTCCCTCGCATTTTTCAATGCGCATGGCCTCTCCCGACAAAGAGATCAGGTTGCTGACTTCCTGCGAAGTCACCAAGTTGATGTCTTGCTGGTGCAGGAGACCCTCCTGAAACCCTCTCATAGGAGTCCGAATATCGCCAACTACCATCTTGTGCGAAATGACCGTGACACCTCCCTCGGAGGTGGCACTGCCATCTATTACAGAAGGGCCCTGCACTGCATCCCTATCGATCCCCCTGCGCTCACTAATATAGAGGCCTCGGTTTGCCGCCTCTCTCTTTCCGGCCATTCGGCTGTCACTATCGCCTCTATCTATCTTCCACCTGATAAGCGGCCCCTCAGGAGTGATATCGAGTCACTCCTTGACCTGGACAACGCGGTCATTCTGGCCGGCGACTTCAACTGCAAGCATGTCAGGTGGAATTGTAACGTCACCACCGGCAACGGCAGGTGCCTCGACGGCTTGGTCGACGTTCTCGACTTTGACGTCATCGCACCTATGCGCCCGACCCATTATCCCAATAATGTCAATCACCGCCCCGATATCTTAGACATGGCCCTCCTGAAGGGCGTGACCCTCCGGTTGCGCTCCTTAGAGGTTCTCCATGAGCTAGATTCTGACCACCGACCGGTCCTAATGGAACTAGGTCCGCCACCCATTTCCCAGCCGGTCACTAGGACCGTTCTGGACTGGCATCAGCTGAACACCTGTTTAGCCGATGCCGACTCTCCGAATCTTGCCCGCTTCCCGGCGCAAATCTCGTCCCCTCAGGACACCGACCAAGCGATCGGCGCTTTCACCGATCATCTCAAATCGGCCATCAGCCAGTCCTCACGGCAGGTTGAAGCGGACAACTTTTACGCTGTGCGCTTCAAGCTGCCCGATGACATTAGGGAATTAGTCCGCGCTAAAAACGCGGCTATTCGCGCGTACGACTCCTACCCCACCGATGCCAATCGGGTCCGCATGCGTGCTTTGCAGAGGGACGTGAAGCGCAGCATCGCGGAACTCAGGGAGGCTCGATGGGGAGGGTTTCTAGAGGAGATCTCGCCGTCACACCAGGCTTACTGGCGGCTCGCGAGATCCCTCAAAACCGACACCGTAGCTACCATGCCCCCCTTGACCCGCCCTTCAGGCGACCCACCCGCGTTCGAGGACGACGAGAAGGCTGAGGTTCTCGCTGACTCTCTAGAGAGTCAGTGCACACCCAGCTCCGCTCCCGTCGATCCGGCGCACCTCGATCTTGTGGATAGGGAAGTAGAGCGCAGGTCCTCACTCCCTCCCACCGAATCCCTCTCCCCGGTCACGCAAACCGAGGTGGAAGACCTGATCAAAGGCCTTAAGCCGAAGATAGCACCGGGCTCCGACGGCATCTCCAATCGCGTTCTCAAGGTTCTCCCTGTCCATCTGATATGTCTTTTAGTGACTATCTTCAACGCAGCCATGTCCCACTGCGTCTTTCCTGCCGAATGGAAAGACGCGGATGTAGTAGGTATCCCTAAGCCGGGTAAGCCTCGCAGCAGCCCTGCGAGCTACCGGCCTATCAGTCTTCTCAAGTCTCTCGGCAAACTCTATGAGCGCTTGCTATTAGCGAGACTCAAAGACTTTGTCAGTTCTAATAATATCCTTATTGACGAGCAGTTTGGCTTTCGAACCAGACACTCTTGCGTCCACCAGGTGCACCGCCTCACGGAGCACATCCTGACCGGGCTCAACCAGCCCAAGCCCGTCTACACAGGCGCCCTATTCTTCGATGTTGCCAAGGCCTTCGACAAGGTCTGGCACAACGGCTTGATATACAAGCTCTTCCAGTTAGGAGTCCCCGATAGGCTCGTACTCATCATACGAGACTTTCTCTCGAATCGTACCTTTCGATACCGGGTCGAAGGTACGTTTTCTTCGCCCCATCCTATACAGGCCGGAGTCCCTCAGGGCTCCGTGCTCTCTCCCCTCTTGTTCAGCCTGTTCACGAACGACATTCCTCGTTCGAGCAGAGTCCAACTCGCCCTTTACGCGGATGACACCGCTCTCTACTATTCCCATAGGAACATGTCCTTTTTAACGCGTGCTCTTCAAGCCGCAGTCGACGCCCTGGGTCAATGGTTCCGTACGTGGCGCATAGAGGTGAACCCGGAGAAGAGTGCCGCGGTGGTCTTCTCCCGGGGACCCGCCAATATGTTCTCCGCGCGGAGCCTTCGGCCCAACAGACGACTAGCTCCAATATCCCTATTCAATCGCCCTATCCCCTGGACTAGGAAGGTTAAGTACCTCGGAGTCACCTTGGACTCCCGCATGACTTTCGGCCCGCACATTAGGTCCGTCCGCAATCGAGCGGCTTTCGTATTAGGTCGCCTGTATCCCCTTCTCTGCAAGCGGAGTAAAATGTCGCTTAGAAATAAGTTGACATTATACAAAGCTTGCATTCGCCCTATCATGACTTACGCGAGTGTAGTTTTCGCGCACGCCGCCCGCACCCATATAGATAGCCTCCAGGTTATCCAGAATCGTTTCCTCCGTCGCGCCGTCGGTGCCCCGTGGTACATGCGGAACGTAGATCTGCATTCCGATTTCAAATTAGATCCCCTTCGTAAGTTCCTCAAAGAAGCGTCGAAACGCTACTTTGAATCCGCGTCCCGTCACGCGAACAGTTTAATCCGCGCCGCCGCCGATTACGCCGCTAGTCCTTCTGACTCGCGCCGCAGACCACGGCACGTACTGCTCGACCCTCCTGACCCCATGACGGTCCTATTGGACCGGGATGCGCCGACCCCTCCCCGACAACCGTATGCTACACTAGCTATCAGACACCGGTCTCGCCGGCGAGGCCGAAGGGTCGTACGTATGCGACCGCAACGACGTGCATCACCCCACTGAGTTTCTTGCCGGTTCTTCTCAGTGGGGGCGCGTTGTGAACCGGTGGTAAACTCAGCCCTCTCTTAAGCGACAGCCCAAGCCGAGGCCGTGCCTCCCTGAGGTGCCCTTGTGCTCGTCGCTACTTCTGCCGTAAAGGCTAGAGCGCTTCAAGCGCTCGCCTCCTATTGTCCGGTGAAGCTGCAATAGCCATCTGCGGTTAACAGCGTCTATCATTCCCAAAAAAAAAAAAAAAAAAAAAAAAAAAAAAAAAAAAAAAAAAAAAAAAAAAACAGGGCCGTCTCTCTCTCTCTCTCTCTCTCTCTCTCTCTGCCAATCGGTCCCTCATTACTGAGGATCGAGGAGGAACAGAGGGCCGTCAAGTAGTATTTAATAATATTACAATATATAGATAATAATATTGTAGAATTCACTATTTGGCCCGCTATAGCAAATAACAACTATCAGTCATCGCTGCCTTTCAGATGAACAACAAAGTTTTATGTGCAAAACGTGAAGTTGCCATGGTCCACAAAAGTTGGATAACGGTGCACGATTCCCTGCTTTGACTTCCTTATGTATGATTGACAGAAACAAGCGGGTCAGTAGTGTTAGTATGTATTACACGGTATTTGTTACAATTCTCCACGTATTATTGTACTGATTGAGGCTCAACGGGACCTTTGACCGAAGCTTGTATCCCGTACGCATTGATTGACGGGATAAATGGTAGAAATCACCGCTTATTGTTAGTCTTGAAAGTCCAATACCTACTGTACCTATGTATTACTTATCTATATTTAAATGAAGTATTGATTTTAGTCCGGTTAATTAATGTCGACATAGTTTTTGACCATAGACACAGCAGTTATAAATTTTGTCTTAATGTAGATAATTGTGTAAATTATTTAAATTTTTAGGATGGCATTTGTGCAAAAGGGCTTTTAGGTAGGTCTAGGTTTGCCCTATTCAAACTCAAACTCAAAAATCTTTATTTCAAATAGGCTTAACGCTAGCACTTTTGAATCGTCATTTTTTAAAAGCTACCACCGGATCACAACGCGGCCTCAACTGAGAAGATCCGGCAAGAAACTCAGCGGGCTTGTCATTTTTTCACTTTTTTTTAAACATTGTTTTGTTACAAATGAATCGACATTAGCGATATTGTGTCCTGCCGTTCGAAACATAAAGCAAGGAAGAAAAGAAGAAAACAATAAATTACGACAAACTAAAAGGCCAAAGGGATAGAAGTCGGACCAGTCCCCCCAAGCAGCACCTGCGCACGAGTTGACTCGAGCAGCAGCCATCACTCCCCTCAACCATATTAGAGGGAAGGGGGTGACCCGCCACACGAAGCCGCCACAAGCAAAGACATTTCGATGGCGAGCATGACCGAACCAAAATCGCAATATAGATATATTGCGAATAGGAAATAATATAATATATATATACGTTTATATAAAGTGCGATACTTTCACACTATCACATGATACTGTGAAAGTATCGCACCTTGTGTAAAGGTTGCGGTTTTCTGGTTTGAAGGGCAATGCAGCTGGAAAAATTACTACATCAGGAGATTTAATAATAAGTTTAATAATAATAATAGTACGTTTATTTATTTCCACCACAAGCATATACAAACTTGTAAACAAACTGATAAACTTAACAAAATAACAACGTGAATACCTAATTAAGGCTAAATACAATGCGGTGGACTGGAGCCTAAACTAGGGAAACCTTGTATTTCAGGACTAACCTTGTATTTGAGACCTTATTACGTTGTCTTGCGGTGAGAGCACCGCAAGACAACGTAATAAGGTCTCACTTGACTAGTGTCATTAAAATTTTTGATGCAATTATCAATTTTTGATGCTCTTATAAAATTTTGATGCTCTTATATAGCAATCATCTTGAGTAGACGGGGTTACCATCAGGTAAACATCTTGTCTGATCATCACGTTGTTTATAGAGGTTTGGTCTCGGCCTTGATATATAATATCCACAAAGGGTAATATCGAATATGCTACGCTACGCTTAAGAATTGGTGTCGAGCTATCGATTTACCAGTTCTGTTATGTTGCTCCAGTTTTTTTTATGTGATAAATAATTAATTAATTGTAGTACGGGTAATATTAAAGTTGAGACTGTTGAGGAACAAGTGTCAAGTGTTAGAGAAATTGGTCATCTGGTAAACAACCTTGTTAATAATGATTTCTGTTACGCGAATACTACACATTGAAATGAAACAATTTTACGGATTATATCGCGGTTTATTCTTGATTTTAATTACCCGACGTTTCGAATACTTTACAGCATTCATGGTCACGGGTGGACTGAGGTGGTAGCTGTCCATACGTCATAGTTGTCTTCGGGTACCCTCAGGTCTTTTAATTATTATTGTTAGTCCGATCTACGCAGAAACAGCTTACAGTATCTTGAGGTCTTGCAGTGGAATGCTGGTCTTTGGATTTGATGTTTATTACGGGATCCCAAGCTAATCAAAATCATAAATAAACCGCGATATAATCCGTAAAAATAGTTTCATTTCAACCTTGATAATGATAACTTAATTACAATCGCATTTTGGAATGTCATTAAATAAACCGCGATATAATTCGTAGTTTTATTTCAATGTGATGTAAAGCTACTAATGCTTTATAAATAATTCACAAAATAAAGTTGACTTATTTTTATAGAGTATGGAATGTATTTATAGACTTTATCAACCTATCGAATCAGTTCGTTTGCATAGTAAGAGTACCAACCTCAGAGTAACTAGAAGTAGGTACCAACTCATGGAAAATGAAGGGAATCAAAGTTGAACTAAATAAGGTTCTAGATATGTCTTGGTCTGATCTTACAACTTGTAATCTATACAAGTTATAAGATTAGATGCCCGTGTCGACACTGGCTATCTCGAGTTGTCAAAAAAGTTCACAGTAATTTATTACCCAAGTAATGTTCACACAAACAATAATTTTATCTTAACATAGTGTCGGAGTAATAATTTTCTCTTCAATTTAAGGTACACTTTAGAATTGAGGTTACTAAAAGGTAAACAAAGATTATGATAGCTTTTAATAATATATTAAGCGGTATGTATCACGTCAATAAGTGCAACTAAGGATACGGTAAAGTATCGTAACGTCTAAACTAACGCAGGGAATTGACAGGGATAATAAATCGGACTTATGAGGATTGAGATTTGATAGAATTACACTGGTTCTACATATCAATTTATAAATGAAACACATTAAATATACATGACCGGTAAAATCTGAAATGGGTATGCTTAGATCCATTTAGTAGAAATTATATGAAGAAGATGAAGATTCTATCATCTTTATTTACTTAAAAAAATACCTACATATAATAGAATTGTAAATAGTAAAAAAAACAAATTGCCGCTGTTTTAATAAGTAAGGTTGACTACGTAAACAACAATTGACCGCGACTCTCTGTATCTCACGTTGAGTATGACGAAGTAGAATTTAATTCGCTAGTAGGTATCAATTAAAAAAAATAAGTGAATTTTGGCGGGCCTGTTGGTCTAGTGGTTAGACACCCTGACCGCTGGCCGTGTGTTCGATTCCCACCAAGTGTCTGGGTGTTTTATGTATATAAGTATGTATCTACAAAAAAAAGTATATAAGTATTAGTATCAGTTGTCTGGTTTCAATAGTACAGGCTTTGCCTAGTTTGGGATCAAACGACCGTGTGTGGATTGTCCCAGAATATTATATTATTATTATATTATACTTATGACAGGGCTCAGTAGGATTTCCCGCTCGTAATAAAGTTCCACCACCAACGTGTTCGCCTCGTCACTAATACGCTACGAATAAAATAATTCAACATGTCTACATATAGGCTAATTTCGACCGAGTTACGGGTGTGCTTCATGTTACAACACCTCAAGTGTAAGATTTATTTGCATATCATTTGTTCACTTCCAAGACCAATCATGACTGCACTTATGGCTCTGCCAGAAGCCACACACCACTGTTTGTTTGTGTAAGACGCTGAAGAGATGCGTCTTGGTTATTGCCTGTCGACTAAAATTAAGGGTCTTTAGTCATCGTTGTTATTTTACGTAAGAATAACCCCCCACGTACATAGGAATCACACTAAAGAATATGTACAAGAATTGGAAAGTACATTGAACGTAACATAATACTCTTTATTTACATAATAACTAAGAATTTACTTAATTTTAGTTTATTTACAAATGTCTTAATACCAGCACCAGCTGGCACCGACTTCAATATATTTTAATTATTTAATGTTTTTTAGAGAATTTTCTTTGAAGTCGGTTTTTAATTATTTTAATTAGTTTTAGAACTAACAAAATTATTCTGAAGACTTATTTTTGTTGCAAGCGTCAGAAATCGTGTGTTGTCATCGAATAGTGATAGTTCAAATTTCTCAAATGACAAAATTGAAGAAGAAGAAGAAAATTATTTATTCGACCACACACTTTAAAACAAAACTAAGAATATCTAAGCTACAAAAAACTGTGTGGGGCCAAAAAGGGCTCTGTCTCAGCATTTTGCTGCGCCATATAGACTATGAGGTAGCACTGTTATTCTGACAGCACCTTTAAAATGAGGTGACGTCACGTATATCTAGTATCTACTTAAAATAAAATAAAAATTGCATCACACCAATTAGTTGCTGTTACATGTATTAGGTACGCGCCAACGTGACATGTTCGAGAGATTTGCTTCTACCAATAGTTGGTTTATTTACAAGTAATTAGTACAAGAAGGTTAAGAAATAAATACTTGAAAAGCGTAAGTAGCGGTTACCGAAATGGTGCCATAGCATGTTCTCTTATCGAACAACAGACGAGCTTAAAATGGTATATTGTGCAAAGACCATTCAGCCTTTCTTCCTAGCGTTATTTATAACCTTTACCTCATAATTTATTATCCTTCTCAATGATATTATAAATAATAGATGCGTTACCTACTAAGCAATCGGCGATTAAAAGTGGCACAGAATTAATTAATACTAACGAATGAAATGTCATTAATTGATTTCTAGAAAAACTGTTTGTTTATTTGCGTAATCAATAATAGTATTGTCAATTGTTTTGATGGGATTATTCAATAAAATTCAAAGGTACTGACACTGTCAATGCTTCCGTGGATGGTGTGCTATTAAAAAAAGATGGGCGGGGTTGCCAAAAACCTGATGCTTGGCAATCGTCTTGGGGATCGCAGTATCGGTGGTAGGTAATCCAATAGAAACACGCTGTTATCCGACTTCGTTTTTTCCCTTAGTCGCCTCTTACGTACACCGAACGGGAGGAGATGTGAGGGTGCTATTCTTACCGGGACACCCCACGGGTGATCGACTATTGATTCAAGTTGTGTTAATTGGCTACATGACTAAACATTTTTTTTAGTCCGTCATTAATTAGATTATCAAAAAATATTGGACACGTATTTTTTCTTTTGTCGATTAAACAAAAAATAACGAAGATGTAGTGCTTTGAAATGTTGCGTGACGTCACTCCGGTATACAATTTTTACTGAGGTGTGACGTAAAAAGCCCCCACTCCCGAACTTAGACACTATATTATCTTTGGCAATTTTTATTGATTTGTTAAATAAGAAAATACGTGTCCAATATTTTTTGATAATCTAACTGACGGACTAATTATTTTTTTATCCAGTCATCATCCCTATTAGCTCACCTTTTTCCGCCGCTGTCAGATCGTCTATAACCCATCTACCTCGTTTTACGTATTATTATCATTGGCCCTTCTGCTATAAATAAGCGCGCTTTAGATTTTGAGCGCGAACAAATCGGACGCATCCTAATCTAACTCCATCTCTGACACGTAAGATTGAAGTTGCTATTTTTAATTAACCCCTGGCATCTCAACCGTGAGTTATTACTTCGGTCGACGTCTGGCTTCAGATCTGACTTATTAGATTAACTCTATCTCAAGTTTCATCTTAGTGCTGCCGAGGCGTACTGCGCTCATGAGTTCGCAATATTTTATGGGTTGCATAAGTGGCGAGCCCGGCTTGGCCACGCATACGATTATCGGAGATAGATATGGAGTAAGTTCGACCGACTGTTTTGATCTATTCGTGTCATGATCGATCGCTAAAATCGATACCTACGCCCGATCAATAGATGTTGCCTAGCGTTGATATCGTCGTTACGAATAGAAATATTAATACACGCAGTCCCTTTAAACGTGATGACAAAACGTATTAAGAAATAAATTCCAACTCATTTTATGTAACTGTTGATCAAATGAAAGTAAGAGTGGAGACGTAATTTGTCCCTAATTTCCATACGAGTCCCTCAGTGGCATTTAGCCGCGACTTTTAGCGGTTGTTTTCGCTAATTACCATCTCGTTTGCAATTTAAAATCCTATGGACATACACTTATTGCTGGCTAGTAGCGAAAGTGAGGTTGTATGGGGGTTGTATGTCGCGGTAATTGGCAGTTGTGCGGTGTCTAACAAGCGATGTGTGAACATGGCTTTACTGCGTCTGTCAGCCGACTACCGGTACAACGTACAACCATTACTATACAGAAACACAGCGCTATATTCCCATATAATGTTCCAACAACTATTTACTTTTATACTAAAAATGATTGATGGTCAATGAACTAGACGGTTTATTATAACACAAAGAAAAGGGTCGTTTAGAAGTATCGCGGTATTGGCTGCAAAGAGACGACCGACAGTCTCTGAATCAGCCAGACTTTTCAATAGGCCTAACCAGTTTTATCTTTTCTGTCGAGGAGGAGTGAAGACTCTTGCACAACAATATATACGGGCGGACAGAATATTACGGGCTGATACCTACTATTGATTAGTAACACAAGTATAACCAATTGTTTAACCAGGCTGTGGGCTCATTGTACAGAGTTTAGGCCCTTAGGACGTCCATTGAGTACTACTTTGGTGACTTAGAGGACGGCGGCGGTGTTGCAACCTCCGTCCCCGTAAGCACCATGGCTGGTTCCCGGGGGGGCTATAATACGCCCCCGGGCTCAACGGCAAAGCACTGTGGTGTTCCTGGTGCAGATCCCACCGGAGAGGCCAGCTCTCACCTCTCATGTGCCAATGCGACAGCGACGGGGCACCGCAGGTCCCAGGAATCTATCGAAGATGTCCCCCGCGAAAACAAAAAAAGGGGTACCTGTTATTGATTAGTAACTCAAGTATAACAAGTTGCTTAACAGGTGTAAGGTAAATGGACATTGTACAGTCTCTTGAATACTGGTCCAAGGACTATCACAGTCTAAGTGCCTATCATCGCATTATCAGATATTCAGTCGCAAATGAGAAGTGTGTAAATATTGTTCTAGTTCAAGGAGAGGGTAGTAAACTTTGAAAGGACTTTTATAAAGATACTTGAAAACTAGTAAAAGCAACGAGGAAGATGAGCAGGCACTCACACGGAGTGTGTGAATATGTAGGGTCAATATTAGTGCATTTTTCTGTAGACCATAGCTACCTATCTTCTATATATATATTTTTTTTTTTTTTTTTTTTTTTTTTTTTTTTTTTTTTTTTTTTAGAATAGAATTGTTTATTTCAATTCGAAAACAGGAACACTTAGACTACTACATTAATTATTATAATACACAGCAGCTGCTCAAGTGTTTGGCGGTGTAACCGCAAGCCCCGTGCTAGGAACGAACCTGTGGTACGGGTACTAGCAGTTATCCGTTTCCACACTTGAAGCACGTACTTAGTACATATAAGAGTAGCTCAATTTTGTATCTGTATTCCCAAAATAGGTGTTTACCCGTATAATGGGAAAGACAGTGCATCTAATCTTAATACTAAATAAAACAAAAACTTAACTTCAGTGTGTCGCACTATCTCGCATGAAATTGTATGCGTGTATGCGTTTATGCGTATGTGTGTGCGTTTGTGTGTATGCTTGTGAGTGTGTCCGTGGGAGTGTGTGCGTGTTCGAGTTCATGTGTTCATGTGGTGTGGGCACACACAAAACAACAAAATTCATGCACAGTAACAGACTGCGCAAGTGTTTATGCTTGTGTGTGGTGTGTTAGTGAGTAGATCTGTGTGTTAGTCTGTTAGTCTATGGCAAAGATATTATAGGTATTGCTTATGTTTTTTAATATAAATACGTAGATGTAAAGGAAAGCAGACACGGGTATTTTATATTTAAAATTTATGGTCTACAGCAAAAACGATTATAGGACTGCAATTTTTTAGTTTTTGAGATAAGTGTCGAAAGGATCACGTAAAACAGCAACAAATTAGTTTGTTTGGATTTGAGTGTACTTAGTTAAAGAAAGTAGTGACCACTACTTTACGGTATTTGACTGTAGTGCATGTAAATATTATTGGATTTCCATAGATAGATGTTTGTACTTACTACTTAGTAATTTTGTATATTATGTTAAGCCTTACATTATAATACTTCTAATATGTACTGATGCGTTAAAATTATTATATACTAGTTCACTTTAATGAGATCTTCTGTTTCAGAATATGTTAGTTTATGCAACCAGGTTTTTAAGTTAGTTTTACAGTTGTGTTTGTTCAGTGAATATAGATTAAGTTTTTTGTTAATTTTGTTATACAAAAAACAGCTAATTACCTTAAAATGTTGTTTAGCCATTGTAGTTCTGTGTGAAATAGATTTGCATATAATGTCAGAGCGTCGTTTACCTGAGTTGAAGGCGGGATCAAATATTGTGGTAGAATGTTTTTTTAACACCGTTTGTTGTATAAAGAGCTGTCTCACAGTAAGTACTTTTGTTTCCGTATACAATTTAGTGGTTGGGTAACGAAAAGGTTTCTTAGTCATGGTTTTGAGAACAGCTCTTTGTGCCCTTTCTAGAGGCAGACATATAGTACTACCAGCTGCGCCCCATGATGTGATACAATAAGTTAGCAGAGACTGACATAAAGCAAGATAGGTCATCATGATTGTATTTTGATCAGCGGCACTACGCAGAAGTTTAAAAATATAGATCAATTTCCTAATGCGTGCAGTTAGATTTTTAATATGGGACTTCCATTTTAAGGATTGGTCAATGTGAATTCCAAGGTATTTAACGGTGCAGACTCTAGCAATATTTACGCATCCACAGTGGGGAGAAGGTCCTATGCATGTGTGGGCTTTAATTTCGAAGTTGTCTAGTGGTGGCAGGGTAGAATTAGTTAATGCGAATGTAATGAAATTAGTTTTATTGGTATTTAGTGTGAGTAAGTTGATTGAGAGCCAGGTCATAACCTTACTTAATGCAGATTCTGCATAGTGTTTAACATCGTCCCAGGTAGACCCATGGATAAAAAGTGCAGTGTCGTCTGCATAAGCAAAAAGTCGGCAATTTTTAGATTTTAGCTCACATAAGTCATTGATGTATATTGTAAACAAGGTTGGTCCCAATATACTCCCCTGTGGCACACCAAAGTCAATGCTGCTATCATTACTGGTGAATTCACCTATCCTGACAGCTTGGGTTCTGTTGGTCAGATAGTTGGTAAATAATTTCAGGGCCAAGCCTCTTACTCCAACCTTTTCAAGTTTTTTGGATAGAATGGGAATGGATACTGTGTCGAAAGCTTTTGAGAGGTCTAGAAATATCCCTAGACACTTTTCTTTTTTGTCTAAACTATCCACCGCACTGTTAACAAACGATAAAACCGCATCCTCTGTTGATATTCCTTTCCTGAAACCATACTGGTTAGATGAGATAATATTTTTGGATTCGAGGAACGTCAAAAGACGTTTATTTAGCAACTTTTCCAGGATTTTTGACATCGCCGGTAGCACCGAAATAGGTCTATAATTTGTGACTTCATCTTTGTCACCACTCTTATATATCGGATGTATAACTGCTCTTTTAAAAGCATCAGGGAATACTCCAGTAGACAGAGAGAGTTGACAAATATGCAAGAGGAG
This sequence comes from Furcula furcula, assembly GCA_911728495.1. Classification (NCBI taxonomy): domain Eukaryota; kingdom Metazoa; phylum Arthropoda; class Insecta; order Lepidoptera; family Notodontidae; genus Furcula; species Furcula furcula. The sequence goes on from OU452251.1 coordinate 9,553,604, forward strand.
TGGTACAAATACGTCAGAAGACGACTGTAATATACTAGAGGAGATTCCGTCCACTCCGACAGCACTATCCTTACGCAGATTTTTTATGAGTGATTCTATTTCTTTAGCATCGGTGTCGAGAAGGACTAGAGAGTCAAGTGGAGAGATCGGGGGAGTGCAAGATTGCCAATTAAAGGGTAATTGATTCGTAATTTTAGTCGCCAATTCTTTACCTACGTTTATGAAGTAATTGTTGATTGAGTTGACTGCTAGGACTGGATCCTGTTCTATATTTAAAAGGCCTGATGCTGTTGAAGATGATTTAGGTTTCGAATTAGTTATTTTTTTAATTGCATCCCATGTAGCTTTTGTGTTGTTTTTTGCTGCTTGTAATAAATTCCTTTGATGTTGTCTTTTAAGACTTTTTAGCAATTTATTTATGAAGTTTCTGTATCTTATGTATGTCAATTTTAGCGTAATATTTGTGGGGTCCCTTTTTAATGCTTTGTGCATTTTGTCGCGATTACGGATACAACGTAACAACCCTATTGTTATCCACGGCTTTATAGTTCGACGGCTACTTGGTATTTTATAAGTACTGGTATTATTTTTAATGATTGTCGATACTTGGTTGGTCAGGAGCGTTGCAGCTTGATTTACATCTTGTGAATGCATGACTGGCAAAAAGTCTGTGTGTACCAATGCATCACGTATACCAACATAGTTAATTTTGTTGCAATAGCGGTTTGGTAACGGAGGTCTCTTTCTTAAGGATAAAGTAAGGAGCGTTGGGCAGTGATCAGTTATGTAACTCTCAACAACGAGAGTGACTGAGTTTAGATCTGATTTCGTTAGAACATGGTCGAGGCAGTTTTCACTTCGTGTTGGAAATACGTGTGTTGGTAAAATACCATGTGAAGCTAAAAGATCCAGGTACTCTTCAGATCTACCATCAAGGTTGTTAGGTTTGATATCGACGTTCATATCGCCCATTATACATACTGTACTAAAAGTATTCAACGACGTGAGCACATCATTCAATCCGTTTAAAAAGCCATTTAGGTTATGAAATGACGGAGTTCTGTATACTGTAACAAGTGCAAGTATGTTATCTAGTTTACATACCAGACAGTTAAATTCCTTGATAAATGTTGGTTCTATTATCGAGCAATTTAATCCTTCTTTAACATAAATAATGATACCATCGTTTTTGTTAATAGAATTACGTGTGAAATGACTTGCATATCCATCTAGGATTGGAATATTTTTTAATTTGGAGAGCCAGCACTCTGTAAGAACCACTATGTCACAGCCAACGCTAATCGAGACTAAAAGAGTTCGTAATTGATCAATGTTTTTATTTACACTACGAATATTTAAATGAAGTATAGAAAAGGGACAATTTATTTTACGTATAAAATCAGCACAGCTGTCAGGTGGGCATATATACGACTTCGGTACATGGAGCGCCTCAAGTTCGTTACAAATTTGGTCTAAATTGTTTGTCATTGTAAATAGTTAGACATAAACGTTTAAATTTATATAGAAAGAACATGAAGCGCTCCCCCGCCCTCGTAGAAAAGTCAACCATGACAGGAAACCGGCTGACTATGACTATTTTAAGATACAGAGATTGTTTATGCATAGACGATGTATTGTTTATGTATATGTGTTTTTCAAGTGTTAGCTTGTATGTAAGTGATATGAAATATATAAGTGTATATAATAAGTAAATTAAGAGTATTGTTGTGTGTAAGTTACGTGTTTGGTTGAGTGTAGGTAAATAAGAGAAGTGCGAGATATACAGTTGCAGTAAAGTAATCTTAAGAATAGGATAAATGCAAAAAAATACTGAATCAAAGTACACAGAACAAAATAAATTAAGAAAAACCAAGTTTAAGGCAATAACAGGTGAGATACATTTTTCGGTGATAGTATACAGACTTAGTCAGAATGTTTTGATACTATTTAGGTCATCTTCAGAGTTGATCCTTATGCGTCTAGATGTCTCGTCCTTGCGTAAGAATATTTTCTGGTTTGATGTCCAGCAAAATTTATAGTTATTGTTATTGGCAAATTCACGTGCTTGGTAGAACAACTTTCGACCGTTTCCAGGGAGGTATTCCGATATATAAATTGGGATCTGTTGACCTTCTATTCCAATCATTCCCGAGTTCAGCTTTTGCCCAGACTGTGGCTTAGATTTATTAAAGCTGCGTGCAGAGGTGAGGATTTGGTTTTTCATTGAAACTGTGTTGAAGTCTACAACAATAGTCTTATTTCTACCAGGTTTCGCTGGAAGGCGGTATGCATCCCGAATATTGGTGCTGTTTACATCCAGACTTAGCGCTTTGCCGATGTTAACAATATGGTTAATAATGTCTTCATTAGTCTCCTTTTCTTTTGATGGTATATTGCGTAATTCGATGCATGACGACCTGGAGCCGAATTCTAAGTCTTCAATGCGTTTATGGAGCTTATCAATGTAATTATAACAATCTAGTCGCTCATTTTCAAGTTTAACAAGTTTTGTTTGCATTTCCTCGTAGTTGTTTTTAATGTTTTCCATGGATTTTTCTATCTCCAAGTTGCTTTTGTGTATTTTCATGTTTTGTGTTTTAATTTCCGCCACATCTTCCACCAACTTGTTGAAGAGAGCGAATTGATTTGTTTTTAAAGCTTCAAACATACTTTTTATCTCAATCTGGAACTGAGTAAACTCGCTTGTCGGCGGCGAGCGCTCCATACGTGGTCGCTTTGAGCGAGTAGTAATGTTATCCTCCACAGACTTTGGAATATCCGAGTCAGACTGTGTCATGATTTGAGTTTCCGGTGTATTTGGTGGAGTGCGTTTTAAGGGCATAGTAGACACTACTTGATGACGGTGCTGTAGTTAAAGTTGTCAGTTTCGCACCGCCTTGGCTTTATATTACTGTTGCGAGGTTTTGTAAGATTAAATTATTGCTCACAAAAAGACGACTGTCACTGGAGGGATTCGAACCACGGGCTGTGGACGGGCGCAATCGGGGCTATTACCAAATGCGCTATCAACTAGTTAAGTTCTTTAGTGAAATACAACACTGGTACCGAGCTTGCACGTTACATTGACTCAAGTCCAAAGGTTAATTATGAGTGTACCGTCAATTCAAATCAGCTGATACCACTATATTATTTTTGATTGTTTATTTCACTAACTTTTTGAGAAAGTATTATTAATCACTGACGTACCAGTTATATATATTTTAATCCAGTATGAATGTCACTGTTTAGCGTGTTTATTGCACTTATCTATTGATGTTAAAATGTGGGTGCATAGGTCGGTCACTATTTAACACAAATGTAAATATTGCAATAATTATTAGAGTGCACTTGTGACGAACGATAACACATAGTAATCCAGATATCACTTTATAGAATTTCGATATTTTACTTGATAATACTTGTTTATTGGGTGATTATAAATTAAAATGACACAGAGGTGATGTTAACGATAGCGCGACACTAGCGACCACGAATTATATAAGCCAATTATTCAAGAGATATAGTGCACAATTGCTTAAGCAGAGCACCTGTATCTGGTGCACTATCTTTACTTTCGCATTTCGATGGGAAGAAAGACCAACACGACCGAGGAGAGGTCAGGCACAGAATTGACTTTTTACATGCCCATCCGACACATACAATCATCGATATACTATACCAACTAGATTAGCTGTCACGAACAAAATGACATCGAAAATGTGGTCGCATTTACATATACTTACACAACTATACACGTAGCTAGAAATTGTAGAAAATAGTTTTAAATAATTCGGAACGTCGGACTAATAGAAGCCTTCACATGTAGTAATAAAGTCTAATTCTGTATGCAGTCATGTTGGCACATAAAACCTTTACATCGGAGACAAAGAAAAATCAATAAAACCGCCAAAGCTATACGAAAAAAAGTAGTTGTTTTGACTTAAACAAAAATGTACTCATTTAAAAGAAAATCTTAACCACTATAAAATAAGGTTCAAAACAGGTGTGTTTCCATTGTGTGTGTACAGACTTACAAATATATCCGTGCTGGTGGCAAAAATGAGAACTAACTTTTTTATTATGGTAATGACGTGTAGTTTAACAGTTTCGTATAGACAGTGGCGACACGCCTATCGGCAACATTAATTTTGTCAGTCTCTAGCGGAGAAAATATCAAATAAATAATTTTTATTTCATATTATAATGATATCTTACTTATATTTATTATTTAAAATAGTAGTAATAAGAACACGAAACGAAAAAAAAATTCTCCATCTGCAATTTTAGTATTACGATAAGTATTATATTATTTGGACAGTTTATAAACGCGCAATAAGGAATTTCGATACGTCCTGTTGTCGGCTCGTAATAATTTGAAATAGAGCGACAGCCGTGTCCGTAGCTCTATTTGCGTGACCACTTTTCGGGTCGTGACAGCTAAGCTAGTTGGTATAGTATATCGATGCATACAATAAATCAATTATATAACTTTTCAGACAATCAGGTTTTGGCCGGTATTGTCCTAACCTAAAATATATTCAAAATTCTTACTTTGCGCGGGTTTTGAACCCGCGAATTCCAGTCGACAAACTTGCGCGAACATTACTGAGATACTACACACATCAAAAGTGTCTAGGGATCAACATATATTTTTGCAATAACTTTTCTCCTGATTGATATTAATTAAAATTTTCTTTAAGGATTCATCAAATAAAGTGTTTTCGTTTGTCACAGTAACGATAAACCAAGTCACCTTTGCATTAATAAAGAAATTTGCCATTTTCCTAATAAAGGGATTTTTGACATTTGAACCACTAACACAAAAGTTCGAAAAAAAGACTGAAATAACAGTTTTCTTTAAAATTTTATTGGGTAACTTAAACAATTAATAATCCGTGTTTCTACCGCGAACACTAACAACACAAGAACATCGGTTTGGCATACTCAAAATGAGTTCATCCAAATCACGCTGTGGAATGGCCGCCCATGTTCGTTGCAACAACAAAAAAAGGTCTTCTTGCGACTGGATACCCTCCATATTCGGCAGAGCTCTTCTCTGTAGCATATCCCATGCATGCTCAATCGGGTTCAAGTCTGGCGACTGAGCAGGCCAGGGCAGGACATTGATGTTAGCTGCGGCGAGAGTCTGTCTTACAACTCTTGCGGTGTGCGGTCGTGCATTATCATGCATTAACTGAAATAAGGGACCGATTTGCACTTGTAGAGGAACGATGACGTCTGATACAATCGTCTCAGCATAAATTTGAGCGTTGAGGTTGCCTCTGATCCAAATCAACTCAGTTCTTCCGCCGATCCAAATACCCGCCCATACCATGATGGTTCCACCACTATAAGGATGGACTTCCTGGCAGGATTTTAATCGCTGTTGGCGTCCAGGGGTTCTCCAGTGTCGTATACGTCTTGTATCCGGTCTCATACCAAAACGAGACTCATCAGAAAAGCACACGAAACGCCATTGTTCTTCTGCCCATTTTTTTGCCCAAAAATGCTTGATCCCTAGACACTTTTGATGTGTGTATATTATCAAAGGCAATATTATGCAATGCCCTTTTCCGTACTGAGTAGTCAGTAGGTACATACCTACTCGTACCACTACCGTGCGTGCAGTGACGTTTCCTGAATGTTTAGAGTAATTGAGTTACGATATTTGAATTGACTTACAACAAGGAGTAATTACCGACAATGCGTCCTGTTATGCAGTTTGTAATTTATTACCGCCGTAAGCAATGAGGTGTAATTGTTCCATTCGTAGCGATGGAACAGGCGGTTAACTGAGACAAACTGCAGAGAAATCGTAATAATAAGACAGTAAAAGTCACAGGGCAGCAATTGTGGGTGAGCAATCATGTTTAGTGTTGCCATTGCAAATATTAATGAAATGCCCGTTTAATTAAGTGAAAGATTCATAGTTTTATGCAGTTACCTATTTAGTGATTAAGTGGTATCCAGTGGTCTATTCGTTCAAACTGAAAAAAGTACACAACTGCGTGTGGGACTAATTATAATACTACTTATGATATTTTGTATTATAACTCCGTTTTGGTTAAAATTTTTTTTGGCCGACTGCCCCAGATGGAAGGTTATTTTTTTCGAATATATGTATGTATGTATGTAAGTTCTTTGGCACGGCCTACAGTGGAAACAGCTTGATATGGATTTTGACTTATATGTCGTTAGACTCGTGTCAGTTGTGAGAGTGACATAGGCTAGGTATATATAAAAAAAAATGGCGACCGACAGTAGCCATTTTATATTCTTTTAACTTCCAAAAAACATCAATATGGGTATCAAATGAATGGTTTTATCCAGATGAGTTGAAATACATATATACATGTGTATACGTTTTATGTAAGTATAATTTAAGTCCATTTTATTTGTTTTCAGTCGGACTTTTTATGCTTTGATTATTTATACTTGTTATTATCTACTTCGTTAGAACCAAACCTGTAGAAAGTCTACATTTTAATGCACGAATAAAAGCCCGAGATAACTATAAAACAAGAGAGAGATGAGAAGAATAATCATAACTATAATCATGTTCAACATAAAACGTCTCATCAGGCATTCATATGAAGTCAGTCATCCACATACAAGTGCGCCAATTCCTGCAGGCTATTGTGTCTTGATTCAAATATCTGTCTTCTTAGTTGCGTCTCGTATAGAGTGAGATTGCACATGTACGCTGAGACGTGGTATCAATGCGCTGGTCATCGCTCATGGAGCTTGAACGGATTAAGCAGTATTTTCACTATTCGCTCTGATTTATTATTATCATAGGGGAATAAATATATAGCTGAGGCAATAGATAGATACCGGATTGACTTTTTGCCCGAATGCCCCCGGCGGAGGGTTTTGTTTAATCAATCTATATATTTAAAAATGAATGTTTGTCAATATGTCCTTTATAGAATCGTAAACTATGCATTTGATCATGTCACGATCTTCAGCAAAGTGTTGTGCAAGAGCCCAAAAAGGCTTCTGAGTAAAAAGAGCGCGAGCGGAGCTGCGCGGATACGACCACAGTGGCCAATTTTTTTTTACAAGATCTGATATCTCCGCGGGATATATTATAGTGCACAACTACTTTTGTAGATACAAGTGCAGTCTATCTTCTTTTTTACACTCACACAATCAGATGGGACAGAAGACCGACACGACCGGGGACTGGTCAGGCACAGGACTGACTTTATGCCCACGCAAGGATCATCTTTTGTTCCAGACAATCAGGTCAACCTGCATTGTCCTTACCAGTAGAGAACAAAAAGTTGTTGCTCTGGTTTGCAAAGCAAATGGGTTAATCAATATAGTTATAAGACAAACAAGACGTTCTTATCGTTAGTGATATGCCTGCCTATGGACAGCTTGACTGCACTGCTGTCCGTCACTCGAGACATTAGTTATGTCTTTCGGCCGCGGTAATGTCACTAGCTGTAGCCTTAAAACCGAAAAACAGCCGCCGGTACTATGGTACTAGATGGACAGTAACTACCTTTTTTTAGGGAAGAAACTTTCAAAAGGTACCCAGTTAGATGGTAATGATAATCCGGCCTTCGTCCGTTGGGGCGAAGGCCGGATTATCATTACCATCATCGACGCTATAGAGGGTCTCTCCAACGTTCACTAGAGCACGTCCCGCGGGAACAGAAAGCACGCTCCCCCGGCACCCTCGCGGAGCTGTCGAAGATGCAGGGCCTACACCGGAGACGATAAACCACCAAGCGCTTAAATTAATTTAAGCTAATGCTGCAATCCCAATTTATGACAAGCGGTGATTAAGGCCTCGGTAACTCCTAATAATACCAGCCCTTGCTAATGTCCCACTGCTGGGCACGGGCCTCCCTTCAAGATGAAGGGGCTTAGGCCATAGTCCACCACTCTGGCCAAGTGCGGGTTGGCGGCCTTCACACGTCATTCGAAAACTAGTTAGGCTTTCTCAGACATGCAGGTTTCCTCACGATGTTTTCCTTCACCGAAAGCTAGTAACAATCGCACATGATTAATTAAAGAAATCAGAGGTGCGAGCCGGGGTTCGAACTTGCGCACCTTGTTTCCAAGGCAAGTGCTCGCCCACTGAGCTGTTACAGCTTACTAACTTAGCTTAGCTTACTACTACGGTAACTCCTAGCTTATTTAATACAGAGGAACTGCTGTGATAGCAGCAAAAGGGGTGAAACTGTGTCCCATTAACTGACAGCACACATACTTCTAGTGGAACTCCAGCCAGGCGCGGATCCAGGATTGGGAATGAATAAGCGTAGGGTTACCAGACGCCAGCTATTTACTTTACATATCAGAAATTTTGGCCCTCCGCCAGGGAAACAGAGAAGAAATTTTCGGGGTTTTTCAAAATTGCAAAAGGGAAATTTTATGTGGGCACACGAATGACGCTTGAGATTTAAAATATATAAGGAAATTTAGTGAATATCGACCGATTTTGTCAGGAAATTTCAATTAATATTTTTATTGTAAGTAGCTCTAGTGGTTTTGTCCGGCGGTGTGTAAGCGCCTTTTACAGGGGGCTCTTTGTCAGTGCCAGTCAGAGTCAGATGATCCTGTCAAGTCAGACGATTGTAGCGACCTGCGCGGACAGACAGAGTCGATTTATCGATACGTTAAGCTCTGGTCTACTTAATTGTATCAGGATGCAACATGTATTAGACCTACCAAATAGGTAAGTTCTTGGAACATGCGGAACGGAGATACACCGTTAGAATGTTCCGTGGTATCTAGCTAAATATTTGCGATTCAAATAGGAATTACCTAAATACCTAGTAACTAAATTCTAGTTTGTGAATCCTGTTAGATACCGAGTCCTAAGTCGTAGAATGTAGGTAGGTAGGACGTCGGCTTGGTAATTTCTCCAGATTCAGTGTCCTTTACTAACACTCCACTAACATGGTTATTTTTTTAATAACATGTTGTTTTAAAGAGACGATTCGTGACGAGACAAGTAAGACGTTCGCCTGATACGAGTACTACACGATACGAGTGCGACAGGCCTGCCTATAGACAGCTGCATTGCACTGCTGGTGGCAATGCTCCGTGCTCTTTACTCCAAAAGGTAGTAATGTTTACACACTGCTGTTTGGTAGCAGAATACCTGATACACCGTGCACAGACCGTAAAGATATACCCCAGACATGTTCTCGTGATATAGTACATACGCTGTTTCTTTCATTAGGTTTATTAAATTAGTTACGTATAATTGCCTGTCTGCCAAGTTCCCACAAGCAAAATATCGATGCCAAAAATAAATTGGTATTTGCCCAAGTCCAATTAACCGATTACACACTTGACTTGCTCACATTTTGTATCGATTAATTAAATCTGGTGAAGGTAAAAAATGTATTATTTTTTTGTTGTGCAAGAATCAGATGTTGTTTATGTTGTTTTGGTCTAAATGTTATGACTTATGGACTAATTCAACAAATTAAAAACAAACTTTACTCTTGACACAGGAGTAATATTAAGCTAAATTATTAGCTTATTGGTCCGCCTTCTGTTGAGTGTCTTAAGAGGCGGCTGCGGGAGAACAAGATTTTAGCAGCAGCTTTTTTCTATTGGATTACCTACCTACGACCTATAGGTACTGCGATCCCAAAGAAGCCTGCCAAGCGTTGGGATTATGGCAACCCCGCCCTTTTAAGGGGAAGGTCTATGTTCTGCAGTGGAATCTGATGATGAATGATTTATAAGAATGAGGTAAAAGTGAAGAAAACACGGTTCAAATATGTATTTGGAGTGTTGTCTTCACTTTTACTCCCCTATAGTTTCATGGTAATCGTCAATATTATATAGAAAAGACATTTAAGAAAACTACGCACAACTCCTGGACAACTATTGAAGGTTACCTCCGCGAGAACAAAAAAGAGGTATAAAAATTGAACGCTGAACTTATTTTGGTATATAAAAATGGTATGGTAAAATGGTGTAAGTATGATTAGTCGGTAATATTTTTGGTATTACTTCTCTGACATTTAAATGCAACTCATTGTTGCAAATATGTATATGCAGTCGCTCTACCAACCATAAGGACAAGCTTGTGATCCGTTTGTCCATTAGTCAATGCGGTACACATTAACACCGTATTCACATCGATGAATACCTTTGTAACAATGCGCAATAGCCGTGCAGAATCGCACATCAGAGTTAATAATACCACCTCTATGTACGAAGCTCGTAATGACTTTTTCGTTGCATTAAATTCATATTAGTTAACTATTATTTCGTTGGTGATCATAAAAGATCATTAAGCGCAGCACAATGGGTGCCTATTTGTAACCAACTATAAAAAGTTAATGTATACCTCAACCCAGCTATTGCTGTGACGTGAACTTAGGTGAATCCGAGTGTTACCATACTATTATGTATTCTGTGGTATTAAATAGTACCTGTTTAACAAATCGACGATTGTTGTGGTGTACACGTTTTTTTGTCGTGTGGCTAGTTGCTTGTGTGACGTGTTTTTATGTCGTGTGGCTAATTGCTTGTGTGACGTGTTTTTATGTCGTGTGGCTAGTTGCTGCCCTTAGGCCTCTAACTTGGGTAAACAGCTGTTGTGTAGGTGACAACAATCGGGACCTAATTATTACTTGCTCTCCGAAGCACACTCGCACGCTTCAAATGCCACTTAATGATCACCCATCTAAGAACTGACCTTGCCTGACGTTGCTTAACCGACTGATAATTTACCAAACCGTGATTACAACTGGCTATGAGCTCCGCAATGCAACATATTTTCTTAAAGTCCATCTGGAGCAATTAATTAGATGATGTTCAAGTAGGTACCTACCTTTTTTTGCTGTCCAGAAAGGAACCTTGTAAAGGTACCCGGTAGAAGCAGAGACCGGGTTATGTTATATGGGATTTTTACCCACTTATTTCCCCGTTGGGTGTCGTAAGAGGCGACTAAGCGAGAACAGGAAGACGAGCAACAGCGTCTTTCTTTTGTATTAATCTTCCAAACTGCGATCACCAAAACGCCTGCCAAACGTGGGGATTATGGCAACCCCTCCCTTCTAAGGCTGCTGATGACCCACTTAATTTAAGTGGGTAAAACTCCCATATAACAATTTAATGACTAAAACCTCCCCGGTGGCGTTCGCCGAAGGTATGGATAGACTCTGGGCACTTCCTTTCGGATCTCGCTGGAGTGTCTCCAGGCCAGGATCGAGTTTCAGGCCATACAATGGGTTACAGATAGTTTTCTGTTACGAAATGCTCAATATCAGCTCAGAAGTAATATTTTAAAACCGTCTAAGTATGGGTTACCGTAATAACCGTGTATGTCTAATACTTAACAACTCTAATAATACATCGATATAATAAACTGTATATATTGTGATATTTGTTTTCCCAAATACAGCACCGGATCGCAAGTTTCCACTAAGGTGATCTACCTGTTACTGTACCACGGAACGCTATTTTTACGGAATAGAAAACAAATGAATGGGGATGACAGATTACTTCGCTAAGTCATGTGAAGAGACCAGAAACTTTGCAAGTATTTTTTATATTATTTTTTGGTTGAGGGCTCAGCGTTTGTCCCTTTTGCTGTCAGCACAGCGCGATACCGCTGTCACAGTGTCCGTGTCCTGCCGTTCATGGGTACAACACCACTTATCACCGTGTAGATGGGATTGGGGTCAAGTATTGCCAAAATTGCTCCCTTTGCGGTAGGTGCTATGTACCGTCCAAGGTCTACTACTAACTACTTCAGTATAATGTTCGAGTATATCCACGAACACAACAATCTGGTATTTTGCTTTTTCTATACTTACACAATTAAAAATAGCGTGGTGGGAGAGGGCTACTTAATAGGCAATAGCAATGTTGGATACGTCATGAGCTTGTACAGGTTCATCGTGCTTACACTGTCTGAATGATCGATATCCTTGAATAGTTGACCCATGGAGCTCCATTCGCGTTTTTTTTTCAATGTTTTTATGGTTTTTCCCAATTTTTACTTCTTATAAACCAACCCTAGATTAGAGCGAATAAAACCGGTCAAGCCGTTTTGGAGATTTACCAAGACTAACGGACTGCTATTCACTTATTTATGTCATACATATATATCTAGATCACAGAAGTGTAAAGACAAAATTGGATTCGTCAATTCAATTTGAATCTCTTATCTGCTTACGTTAGGTACATATTGGCATTTTAACTTTTTTTACTTTCGCCCTTATGCTTCTAAGGTACAAATATAGATTTATTACTTTTTGTAAATTTAAATTCAATTTCATCATAAAAATAATTACTGGCCAACTACCGTATTATTAGATCTGCTCATCTTTAACAGTTTCATTTCTCAATTTCAACAGTATAGCCGACCATAGAGCCGTAATTACTCTGTGATTTAAGGCCTGTGGTCTCTTTGTCGACACTGGGAGGTAGAGATTAACTATTTATTAATATCTCGGCCTCAAGCGATGTGCAATCATAGTATTATTATAATAGCGACCTGTCACAACTTAGGACGAGTACAAATGATGCTCACGCGCCTTCGAAGGTGACCGGGTGGAGCAGACGCGATTTATACCCTTATTTTAATTTATGGAAAGTATTCAATGAGCATTCTAGCCATTATGCAATAGTATCAACGTAATTCGTTAAATAATACACGTCTTGGTTGATGTATCACCGCAATAAGTTTAGTTCTTAATAATTAAACGAAATGAAAGGAAATTAATAGAACGGAAATTACATGTCCCGATAGGTTACAAAAAATATAGAAAGTTTAATATCTCACTACGGGTTATAGAGTCGATGTACTTAGGAGGTACATTACATATTTTCGAACGATACCTGACTCATCAACATACATAACATATTATGTAATAATAATATCTTGGGACAAACTAGGCAGAGACTGTACTATGGAAACCTGACAAACAGATAAATAAAACCCAGACACTTGGTAGGAATCGAACCCACCCACAGCCAGGGTGTCTCACTAGACCAAAAGTCCCGTCAAGCTACGTATTACCTTTTATAGTCATCAGCATCCGCCGGAAGAAGTCCACTACTAAACAAAGGCTTCCCTCTTAGAAGAAAGGAGTAGCTATAACCTCCATTCTTGGCAGGCACCTCGGGGATCGCAATATAGGTGGCAGGTAATCAAATAAAAAGACGCTGCTGCCAAGAGCGGAGGTTATAGCTACTCCTCCCTTCTAAGAGGGAAGCCTTTGTCCAGCGGTGGACTTCTTTCGGCGAATGCTGATGACTATAAAAGATAATACGTAGCTTGACGGGCCTTTTGGTCTAGTTAGATCCTGGCCGTGGGTGGGTTCGATTCCTACCAAGTGTTTGGGTTTTATTTATCTGTTTATTTATACAGGGTGTAAGGGACATCGTACCGAAAACCGATACCAGGGATCCAGTACATGATTCTGAACACTCTAGTGTTGAAATTTTTCATCGGCTTTTTCATGAATTTCCAAAAAAAAAACACTTTTTTTAAATAAAATTAGTATAATATCATTATTGGTATAATAATAAAGCATAATTTTAATTTAAAAACAATAAATTACTTATTTGTGGAAAATTTATTTAATTATTTATTTATTTATTCTTTATGCACTAAAACAGTACATAGGCAATTAATTAATAGACAATTAATTATTATTATTTTAGAAAATTAGCAATGTATATTGAGAAATAAATATTATTCCGCATATATTCATTACATGCTTGAAAATTAATAAGTCAGTCATTTGTCATTTTCCATATAAATGGTTTCTGTAATGTTGTAACGGACATTATTTGACCTCTTATAAAAAAAATTCGGAACGATGTCCCTTACACCCGTTATGTTTGTCTGGTTTCCATAGTGCAGGCTCTGCCTAGTTTGTCCCAAGATATTATTATCTTCTTTTGCCCTTATTCGCCTCTTGCCGTTGGGTGTCCAACGGGGTGAGATGGGAGGGTGCTATTCTTACCCGGACACCCCACGGGTATATTTGTAGCCGCTTTAAAATAAGATTTAATATTGCTACAGGAAGCCATTGTGAATTTATCAAAATTTTATTTTTACGATTACGTATCATATAATATAGACTTAAATTAACATGTGGACATGGATAGCAAAATCCGATCTGCTAGGAAAAACAACAAAATGGTGAAGATCTCGTGGCCGATTTAGATAAAAATTAAAATTACTGCATATTAAATTGTATACTTACTTACTTCTTTAATATTACATTTGGTCTGGACGGCTAAAATTTATAAAAAATCAACCTGTATATTTATCTAATGTATAGTTGTTTATGCTGTTTTGTAATCAATCTGTATCGAATTCACTTCTGAATTACTAGTGAATGCTTTTATTATTTGCGCGTTCCAAAAGTGACTTCTTACCGAAAAGCATAGTAGATCAGTACCTATGTAATAAATACTGACCTGTGCGTTGACCAACATAGTGGGTACAACAATTACATCTATATCTATACTTATAATAAAACTGTAACAGGTCCAATTCTGTACATTGAAGATATTTTGAAAATTATATTTGGAGGGCATTCTATAACCGATACTGTGGCCGAAAATGTATTTTTTTTTAAATTTTGTCTGTCTGTTTGTCTGTCTGTCTGTATCACGGCTGCGCATCACGCCGAAACTACTGAATGGATTCAAATGAAACTTGGCACGATTTGAGATCTTACTACGAGGTAGGACATAGGATACTTTTTATCTAGCACGGTTCTTTTGGGAGAGGGGATTAAAGTCAAAATGGGTACTTGGTTATACGCTTGGGCCGATTTTATCAATTTTTCTTTATAATATAATAAATATTAGTAAGAGAACACTCATAGAGAGTTGTTATCAAGGTTTTGTAATCGATCGGGTTAAGCAACGTTAGGTAAGGTCATTAAATAGATGGGTGACCGTTTAACGCCATTTGAACTAAACGGGTCCGTGCTTCGGAGATCAAGTAAAAAGTGGGTACCAGTTTTTAACCGACTATAAAAAAGGAGGTTATCTATTGGATGCAAATGTCTGTTATTAAAAGTTTAGTTAACGTAAAAATAGCGCAGGCGGAGCTGCGTGGGTCAGCTAGTGTTTTAATAACATTGCTTGACAGTCAGTTACAATAAAGTAAACTTGTTTTTTTTTTCCAATGATACTTTAACTTCTCTGTAAATTAATTTACCAAAAAAATATATTACACGACGAATTGAGAACGTCCTCCTTTTTTGAAGTCTGTTAAAAACTGATTTGCAAGTACTAAGTATTATACGAACTTATAACATCAGTACATTTGTATTCATCGTCGGGTAATTACAGCACTTGTCTTCGAAAAGTATAATTTACAACTAAAAATAAAATATGAACATATTTTTTCCTGCATACCTGGTTATGGTATTTTAAGAGCCACGCAATTAACGGCATTCAAGAAAAATGTCATGTTGGAACTTTACCGGGAATAAAATTTTACACATCGCTTGTAAGCCAAAGTAATTTGAACATACCAACATGCCCCATGTAACAGGACCAGCCCTTTTTCGTCGAGCCAGTTGTCTGACCGACGACGAGAGTTAAGGGTCTGGCTTGATCTGTCTTTATTAAAATCGACCGAAAATGAAACCGACATTTAAATAGTCAATCTTATTCACGCGTACAAAATAAAATGAAATTTCTTGCATACTTCACTGTGACACAACGCATTCCTCGCGAAATCGTGGGCGAAGAATGCCCTCTTTACATTTAATTCACAAACGACACCACAAAAGTTACATTCCTAAAAATATCAACATAATACCACAAAAGTGACCTGAATTTATCTCCTTCTATTTTTAGACAATAACATTTTTGGCAGGGTAAAATTTAATTTACTTCAGTTTTTACCTACTAATACCGTGTTTTATGATTGTAATATCGGGAGAAAGGTACGATTCCTCTTGTCTCCTGCACCATACAGAGTATAAGCACACTTGGTGGTGAAGCTGTTATAGCCGTTTGCATGCCACAATGCCAAAAAAATAGGAATTTTGCAATCGAACTACAAACAAAACCTGAAAGTTCCAAAAACTGACAAATGATGGTATTAATATAAATAAAGGTCCAGGTCTCCTCTCTCTTATATGCCGATGCGACAGCCGCGGAGGTTTTAGTGGGTAATAATCCCACATACCCCGGTTGACCCCACAGGACCCGGGGACCTATGGAAGGTGGGCGAAGGACCTTCGATAGGTTCGCGTGAGCAAAAAAAAGTTTACAAGTGTCTCAGGAAAATGTTCATATATTTGTTTTAACAATGTTTTAAATGAAAGCGAAAATACCACCAAAGGTTATAGGGCCGTGAGGTTGTCTGCATAATTGCGTATTAATTTCGAATTATTTAACATTTTATACGTGTTAAAATGGTGTGACGTCGGCGCCTCGGATAATTATCGCCACGCGCCTTCCGCCCCGACGTCATGCTTGAGGTATGTTTTACGTAAGTGCATACGTGTCTACGATAAGTATTCTTACAATTTCAGTGTAATTACTTTATCTCCAGTAGGTATAATTATGACTTTATTGTAACGGAAGAATTCATATTTTGAGTTTTAAAGTCAAGTCAGTGATATCAGTAAACATGCCAACAGAGCTCTTTAAAGTCATCATCATCATCAGCAGCCGAAAAACGTCCACTGCTGAACAAAGGCCCTTCTAAAGGTGAAGAAGGGCAGGGGTAGTCATAATCCCTATGCTTGGTAGGCTTAGTAGAGGAGATACCACTGGAGAGAGCATGACGCGCTAACCCCCTCTGCCAAATGTTTGTTCATATGGTCAGGTCATTCTTTATTTGTGTGCGTATATTTTTGAATGTGTTGCGAGTTTACTATAGTGTGGGTATGCGTGAAAGTGTATCTGTGTGTGTTTACTTCGCCTCCCGCACCCCGCAAAAGTGCCACGAAAAATTTGTTCGGGGAATCGACGCGATACTAACTCCTTTGGTACTTTCTCTGAGTTGGTAGGCATCTTGGGCATCGCAGTCGCAGTATACAATAGAACGACGCTGCTGCCCGTATTCAGGTTTGCTCTTAGTCTCCCCTTACGGACACCTAAAGGGAGACGATGGGCGGGTACTATTGTTACCTGGACACAGCACGGATAACCTAGACTCAGACTGTATAGCTATGTATTCTGTAGTATCAGTAGTCAACGATTTAGTATTCTTCTTGAACTATAAACCCTTTAGAATTAAGTGGTGAAATAAGCAACTTTGGTACTACGCTCATACGCAGCAGATTGTACTAAGTAAACGGGCGCTTTTAATATCACGATCTGATGGTTCACTTACGCTAGGCCAATAGGACGGATTCAACGAGCAGCCAAAGTCGTCTAACGACCCGGTGTAAACTACTAGTCGTCTACCGATTCAGTTCGCTGCCGAAGTCAATACTGTTCGGCATCAAGCGACAGATGCTTCCAACAGTCAACCAAACAGATTACCTTTGTGTAAATGAAGCTTCGACTTAGCCAATGTCTGTGTCATCTACCAAGATCACCTTCTGCTGACTTAAGCATTCAACCACTACTAGTAGTTAGAGGAACTATAAAGCAGCGAGTCGGCAAAAGGCAACTAACTGCAACGCCCTAAAGAATATAATTTCAGACAAATATAAGAGGTCAGTTGCCTATGCTACCGGACTTGTCAGGAGTCTCGACCGCTTACTTCACGAGCTACCGACTTACTTACTTCCTCAATTACTTTATTAAGTAAACAATCTTTTGATTGTAATTTACAGTAGGCATTTCAATGTTACACAATAAGAATTTAATATTTAACTCTGCATAGATGTCAGTAGCATATATACCTTTATTCAGTTAACAGTGTAAACATCCGGGCAAGAAGGTCTGTACTGTGGAAACCAGAAAACTTATACTAATAGTTATTTTTTTTGTACTTGGCAGAATCAAACCCACGACCTATTTGGAAGCAGCCAGGGTATCTAACCGCTAGACCTAAATAAATGCAGTCTTCTTCTCTCTCTGCTTTTACTCTTAAAATCCGGTGGAAAGGAAGACAGATACGATCGCGGACATGCAGGTCAGGCATTGGACATGCCTAAACGACAAGGCCAAGATCAGGATGAGATCAGGTTATTAACCTATATCCCGAAAGATAACAATGCGATGGTGTTAGCCTAATTGAGCTTCTTAAAAAAAAACCGAGCTCCTAATGTACTAGCAAGTATATATAATATATGCAAGTGTGTATGTAGTGTGTGTGCCTTAGTACCTAAATTAAAGACCATATACTAAGTACTATCTTGCTAGTCTAGTCATTATGAATGACTAATGCGTTTAGTGAGTTGCTCGTTTCTTGAATTTGATTCTAAGTATTGTCAAGTTTTCTTGTCTGAAATTCACATAGCAGTAACGTTACACTGAGATATCTCTGCCGACCCCGTTGGTAAAATAGCTCCGATAACACTCGCAATACTGTTTTATTTACTAAGATTATTTTCCTAAGATTTCACAGTGAAACGAAACTGTTTACGGAATCCTCTTAAGTGTGTATGCAAAGTACTTGAATGCGAGCCAATGTTTGCTATGTAACGCGACTCTATGACTATGGCAAACACTGTGGACTCGATTCAACCATTTTTAGAGTACCGTAAAGAATGTATGAAATCTTATTTCGAAACAGTAGTATGAGTATCTAATTAATACACGTGTTTGTCTCCCACAGAAACCAAAACGTAATTTGTAATTTCGGAATTCTGAAAAACAAAAAACCCGCGATATAATCCGTAAAATTAGTTTCTTTTCAATTCGGAATACTGGTTCGGTTTTTTGTTTGAGTCCGATTAAATAGGTATCGACAATACTGCTAATCTGAGCGATTGCGAATTTTATCCAAAATATATAAAACAAATAAAAAAGTATGATAATAATATTATAACCTTCAATTACCTTACTGACTGAGGCGAGACTGAGTTGATCGGACGTTTAAACGTGGTCACGACTTGACAGCAAAATGTACCCTGACATTTCTACTTGATATTTTTTTGGTTCGGAATTAGATTTGAATCTCTTGTGAACATCAAGGCATTAAACACGGGGTTCTAGCGATATGAAGAGTATATCTATCATGCAATCGGAACTAGGGATGATCGATGATGACATCGATATTTATATCGATAAGTACCTAACCATAAATGTCCGATAATCAATATAAATAATAAAACATTAATATTTTTGTGACATTAATTTTTGTAGAGATTTTGGCATATTGAATCGATAATAAAATTACAGTAGCAAAATGTTGGTAGAATTTTCGTTTACTTCATGCATGACAAATAATTGCAAACAATCACGTTCATGCTCACTAATTGGTCGTGCCGATGTTGCATTATTACAAGAAACATCGATATTTTAGTGTGTTTTTTATTTAGATCATTATTGTATCGACATTTTAGAAGACGTCGCCGCGTCGTTAAAATATCGATGTTCGTACAGTCAATATGACTTGAAAACATCGATGAATATCGATCATACCTATTCGGAACGTACAGACGCGCCGGGCGCCCGCACCGGCCGCGCTGCACTGCGGAAGGTCGCACTCCTCGATTTATGGAGCACGAACTCTTTGTAATGCGCCGCCAACAACGCCACTCTTCACCCGCTAACGGGCCCTGTTCGCGGCTGATACTTTACGAATACCAGCGCTAGCTAAATGTATGGATATGCTTTAGAAATTTAGAATAGCTAAACGGAACTCTTGACTTACGTTAAAGGTAAATATTGCAAGTGTTATCATAGCTACAAGTATTAAAAAAGAAAATACTCGCTAATTTTGTGGTAGAAAAGTATAAGAAAATATCCTGGGTAAAGGAGATGTTCCATTTTGGGCCAACACTATGTACACTATATGGAAAAATAGGAAAAACATAGGAGAGTTTCATAAAAATATTTATAAATTAATTTAAAGCAGAGTACAGTTGTACAAAAATGATTACTTTTGCAGTTATTTAGTATGTCCACCCTGTTTTTAGGGCAGCCATGATAGGTGCGTTTGACGTTGGTTTACTACTTGACTGTTATGCTATAGTTGACGTTTCGTAATAGATTGTTTACGCGTGGAGTACATAATGTATTTCGGAGATTTTAGTGATTATTTATGTTTGCGGACATTCATTGACTGTTTTTTTTATGACCCGGGGCTTTACTGTATTGATTATCGCCTGTGATTTGGATTGGAATCCGTAACAAGTTCAATCGCAGGTATAGTCAGTTGTCAAAATGACATTTTAGTTGCGTATTTCCGATCCATCATATTATTGTGGGGTGTTGCTACAGTAGTATTATATTCTCTTTGGTGTTGCTCTCCTTGACCATCATCATCATCATCATCATCACCAGCCGGAAGACGTCCACTGCTGAACATAGGCCTCCCCCTTCGAACGCCACAATGACCGACAATTGGCTATTTGCATCCACCGGTTACCTGCGACGCGCACAATGTCGTCTGTCCACCTAGTGGGAGGCCTACCTACGCTGCGTCTTCCGGTTCGTGGTCGCCACTCGAGAACCTTTCTTCCCCAGCGGTTATCGGTTCGCCGAGCGATGTGGCCTGCCCATTGCCACTTCAACTTGCAGATTTTAAGAGCTATGTCGGTGACCTTGGTTCTTCGGCGAATCTCCACATTTCTGATTCTGTCGCGCAAAGAAACTCCGAGCATAGCTCTCTCCATAGCTCGTTGTGTGACTCTGAGCTTATCCAAAAGGCCAACAAAACCCTTAACCAACATATCTCCTTGACCAACATATCTTAAATGTACAATAAAACGAAGCAATATTAAAAAAAACCGGTCAAGTGCGAGTCGGACTCGCGCACCGAGGGTTCCATACCATCCTTGGACGTATTAAAGTTATTTTACAATTAATCTAACACCTCAGATAGCAAAAGTATTAAGATTTGATGATTTTATTATAACTTTACATGGTCGAACTTTTTATAGAGCATAGCGTAAGATATATTTATATTTAAAAGGTCTTGTCAGTACATTCTGTCATTGTGAAAAATAAAGAGACGTGTCTATCCTTACTTGTTATTACTAATTAAAATATATAGAATCTGTGCATCTGCTGAATTTGTTAGATTTCCAAAAAAAAAAACCAAACCGCAAAAATAAGTTTGATTGTCGAGGTTTTTTAGGATTACTAAAAAGCTAATAATTAGAATTAGATTTATTCCTGTAAAATATCTATTGACATGTATTACTCATAATTATTTTAGATTTTTCCCTCCACTAACTTCGGAGACAAGTCAGAGACGAGTATATTTTATTTAATGTTTTTGACATTTTTGATTTTAAGCTGGTTAAATTACCGGACACAAAGACTTAACATCTAATGTCTTGAGGGTCGGCAACGCGCTAGTGATTCTTCTAGTTGTGCTAGCGTCTATAGGCTGTGGTGACTGCTTACCATCAGGCGGGCCGTACGCATGCTTGCCACCTTGGTCGTATAAAAAAAAACTATAACTACATACTTATCAAAAACCAAAATATAAATCTGCTTTAAAATGTGCAAATAAAGCCCTTTCATATGATACCCCACTCTATAGTAGCCTCACTTTGATATTTTTAGACCATATTTCAGCCCCTATTAAAAAATAACCATGGCATGTTTATCAAAATAAATATTTGTTAAGGTTGCTAGGCAACCATAAAAGTGTTTGGAAGATGGTTCTTGTAATTTGACTTTCATTAAAGAACAGAATTATTACGGAATGCTTTACTTTTATTTGTACTTTAGTAACTGTACTAAAAGTATAAATTTAATAGGTAAACGAACTCTTAAAATGATTTTCCTGTGCTATTATCAGACCCTGATCAGTATCTGTCCAACTACTCGTCAAGATTTAACCATAGATTTATAATTCGGTGGGTCCTACATTTAATGGACCTGCCTGCTCCTATCACCAGACTCTGATTAAGTTTTTCTACCTACTGCTCGCAGCAACCTATCCAACTAATCCAAATTCGGTAGGTCTACGTTTATTAGTGCAGAGATCCCGTGACCACCTTCCTGCTCCATCATCAGACTGATCACCATTTTTTCTAGTAACTACTCGTCGAGACCTACCTAACGAGCCCAAACTCGGTGGGTCTACGTTTATTAGTGCAGAGAACCTGTGACCACCTTCCTGCTCCACCATCAGACCCTGATCACTATATTTCTAGCAAATACTCGTTGAGACCTACCTAACGAGCCCAAAGTCGGTGGGTTTACGTTTATTTGGGCCGAGATCCTGTTACCACCTTTTCCTGATCATCATCAGACCCTGGTGAAGGTTACCATTTTATTTAATATCGTCGGATTTACATATGTTCTAAATTTCAGATCATTCAGACTAATAGAAGTAATGAAAAATGTCTATTGTATACAAAATATCCCTACCTCGACTCGTTGGCGAATTGCGATCTAACTGTGGCAAAAATAAACAAGGCTGTATGGTATGAGTACCTTTGCCTGTCTTTCGGCGAGGTGTAATAAAAATACCATATGTTCACAGAATATTTACGATTTTGTTTGTACTAAAGTTTGTAGTATGCCCGAAAGGTTATAAAAAGTTAAATTTTATTGTTGTTCATATTTTTAAAGTTGTAGTGATGTTGAGATATACTATCTTGTCGGCATAGTGATTTTATCCCAATTAGTTGTTGATCGTAGTATCTCTTAGTTCGGTTGTTATCGATTGTTTGTTTGTTAATGAAGTTAAAGTGCGAGGACTTCGTAAAGTGTAAATATACTTTAAAAACCAGTCAAGTGCTAGTCGGACTCCCGCACCGAGCATTTCATATTATCTTTGGACGTATTAAAGTTATTTTACTATACGTCTAACGCCTCAGATAGCAAAAAAACAAACCGCAAAACTAAGTTTGTTAGTCGAGGTTTTTTTAGGATTACTAAAAAACTGTACTATTTAGAAAGATCATTTTATTTTTCCTGTAAAATATAGATAGACATGTATTACCCATAATTATTTCAGATTTTTCCCTCCACAAACTTCGGAGATAAGGGGGGGGGAACGGTATTTTTTTTTACATTTTTGATTATCAGCCAAAAACTGAGTGACATAAACCAAAATAAAAATCTGTTTTGAGATGTGCAAATGAAGCCCTTTCATATGATACCCCACTCAATATAGTAGTCTCACTTTGAAATTTTGATGACCCATTTCGACCCCCATTATAAAAAAAATAAAAGGAAAAATATATTTTTTTCATTTGCGATGGAGTTGGGTAATAAAGATCTAAAACTATTCCAAGTTTCAAATTAATAGCATCAGTGGTTCCTGAAATATATAGGTTTGTGACAGACAGACAGACAGACGAAGTCAGACCATAAGGGTTCCTTTTTTACCTTTTAGGTATGGAACCCTAAAAAGATAACATTACAAAACAGTTACTATATTGAATAGTTATATATACTTATAGTGTACATGGTGTTGGCCCAGGCTCCATACATTTCTGGAACAACTCCTTTATACTTCAACATCAGCAGCCGAAAGACGTCCACCGTTGAACAAAGGCCTCCCCTTTAAAACGGGTTGCCATAATCCTCGTGCTTGGCAGGCGTCTTGGGGATCGCAGTATAGGTGGTAGGTAATCCAATATAAAGACGCTGCTGCCCGTCTTCTTGTTTTCCCTTAGTCGCTTCTTACGGACACCCAACGGGAGAAGATGAGAGGGTGCTATTCTTACCCGGACACCCCACGGATAATATCAATCATGGCTATCTGATACCCAACTTGTAATAACACATCAACCTCCGTTACAAATAAATAATAATTCAAACATCTCCTTACGTATTACATATATAAGTAGATAAATAATGGACACAAGACGAAATTTAATATAGTTACGTTCTTGCACACAAATGGTTATATCGGATCGGAAACCAACCCACAACTTTTTAAGTAACCGTCAGGGTGTCTAACCTATTGGTTACTTAATACAAGTGCAGGTTTGTACAATTTATGTGACTATTTACTGTAGCAAAAATTCGTACTAGCGACCTACTGCAGCTCCGCCCATTTTTATGATTCCTATGTTGTACATTGTAATTTTCACACAACCCTTCCTGAAGAAATTATCTATCTGGTGATGGTGAAAACTGCATTAAAATTCATTTACAATGTATATTGTACTTGTACGCTGTACCGAAGCAAGAAATAAAAGGCCTTAAAGCAATTAAGCCTTCTTTAGCATAGCATAGTTTCACTGCAATTGTAAGTAACTGCAGCCGAGTAATATAGTATTCCATCTCGCGACCGTAATGTTGGGGTCGACGTCTCAAGTCCTGGGGTTGACGACATTATAAAGCTAACAATACCGTTAATATAAAAAAGTTTTGTTTGTGTATAACATATTAACGTTGTGAAACATTTGCTTGTTTTGTTTGTGACGAAGATAAATAGTGCGAACCACTGGCTCAAAGGCTAAGCACTGGCGGACTTCTAGTGCAGATCTCACCGTAGAGCCCAGGTAAATATTGGATCATTCCCAGTAGTCTATTGGCTGCAATGCTCTCATGTGCCGATGCGACAACTGCGAGGGTTTTAGAGGGTAAGAATCCCACATGCTCCGGTTAATCCCCACAGGTCTCGGGGACCTATTGAAGGTTTCCCTCGAGAGCAAAAAGTGCTTTGTGTACTGGGGGAGAGTGCATTTCTCCTCCCCCGGGAACGTACTTCAGCGAGCGTTTGTTGCTGGAAAGACTCTGGCAAGATCCGAAGGGAGTAAGTACCCAGAATCACAGTGAAGGTCACTACGGAGGTTATAGTGACTAAAAGTTCCACATTACCAGACCTCCGCCCCTACGCTGACCAGCTATCTTTTGAAGATTACCTCTCCGACAGCAAAAGAATAGGTAGGTAAGTTCCAGGCAAGGGATTGTCCGCGTACAAAAATAGTACAAGTAAAAATGTATTCCGGCAAGACGTAAAGTATAAGTCCACATTGTAACCCAACCTTAAGACACGGTTCTGGAGTGTAATCCACGGTTATGATCTGTTGGCCAATCTTAGAATAATGGGAATCGGTGTTCAGTGTTAAATTGATTTTACTGCTGGTTGAACGTGGTTGGTAATGCACTTAGGCTGCGTTATTTATTTGAAACTAGAGAATATAATTTGTATGATACCTTGCTGCGGTTATTGTTATTATTTCCTCTATTGTTTCAGGACGGAGTCAGTATTTTTACCTTGATGGTATTACGAGAGATTATGCAGTTAGACTTGGACTAAATAAAAGAAAGCTAGTTTAAGAATTGAAATGAAATAAATTTTACGGATTATATCGCGGTTTATTTTTGATTTTAATCATCCGACGTTTCGAATACGTTTCAGCATACCGTTTAGTTTAACAATTTAGAAATATTTTTTTCAATTTCAAATACTACATAAAATGTGTTTTTTTTATACTACCAATGTAGTAAGCAAGTATGCGGCCCGCCTGCGGTAAGCAGTCACCGCAGCCTATAGACGCTAGTAATTCCGGAAGAATAAATAGCGCGTTTCTGACTCTTAAGACATTAGATAAAGTGTTTTGTGTGCGGTAATTTCACCAGATACAGTACCCTTCACACTGGAACAACTGCTGTTCGGCAGCAGAATATCTGAGACTGCGATGATACCTACCTGGACGGTTCCTTTCACAAGGAACCTACTATCTAGTAAATATCATCATTATTAGTTTATATTAAGTAGGAACTATCTAAGTACAGCATAAAATTTTGGTTCTACCTATCTTTAATCTCTCAAATGGCAAATAACAATTTCTATTTGTTTATAAGCGCACATTCAGGCAATATTACAAGTTTTATCGTCCGATAACTAGCTGTATGCAATTTATTGATTCTTTATTAGTAGGTAATTTTGTGCTTTTCTTCTTTTTATGGTTTCCATCGCAAAATAAATTAAAACACCACGGAATATATTAAGAACTAGCTGACCCACGCAGCTCCGCCTGCGCTATTTTTACGTTAACTAAACTTTTAATAACAGACATTCGCATCGAATACATAACCTCCTTTTTATAGTCGGTTAAAAACTGGGACCCACTTTTTACTTGCTCTCTGAAGCACGGACCCGTTTAGTTCAAATGGCGTTAAACGGTCACCCATCTATTTAATGACCTTACCTAACGTTGTTTAACCCGATCGATTACAAAACCTTGATAACAACTCTCTATGAGTATTCCCTTACTAATATTTATTATATTATAAAGAAAAAATGATAAAATCGGACCAAGCGTATAACCAAGTACCCATTTTGACTTTAATCCCTGCCAAAAGACCCGTGTTAGATTACGGGATAAAAAGTATCCTATGTCCTACCTCGTAGTAAGATCTCAAATCATGCCAAGTTTAATTTGAATCCATTCAGTAGTTTCGGCGTGATGCGCAGCCGTGATACAGACAGACAGACAGACAGACAGACAGACAGACGGACAGACAGACAGACAAAAATTAAAAAAATTACATTTTCGGCCTCAGTATCGGTTATAGAAAGCCCTCTAAATATAATTTTCAAAATATCCTCAATGTACAGAATTGGACCTGTTACAGTTTTATTATAAGTATAGATATAGATAGTTACTTCAGTTTAGTTTTAGTTTAATTCTTTATTTAATTTTTGTCCAGTTATTTATAACAAACACGTCACCTTTATTATATCCCGTCTTCTTATCTCCAGGAGTTGTCCGAAAGTCGGTGAAGTAGTTGCGGCTACATCGCCAGCGATCGTTCGAGTAAAACATTTCCCGTGTACAGGTATCGAAAGCCCTCGTGATCCGACTTAAATGTTGAAATAAACCGATCGGAAATCGAACCTAAATACGATCGATATTAATGGGGTAAGCACTAAC
The DNA here is from genome assembly GCA_911728495.1 of Furcula furcula. NCBI lineage: Eukaryota > Metazoa > Arthropoda > Insecta > Lepidoptera > Notodontidae > Furcula > Furcula furcula. The sequence goes on from OU452251.1 coordinate 9,580,495, forward strand.
CGTAGCGGAGGAAAAGCACTAACTGATGTTTACGTACAATCCTGTTCGTGTTTCAAATGTATTTGTGCGGTTATATTATGTGTAAAGTTTGATGCAGGTTGTTGGATTTCAATAAATAAGGACAACTGTTACGTTTACTTCGGTGATCACAAACAAACCGCGATATAATCCCTAAAACTGAAGCCTTTCTTTAATTCTAGGACAACTCTACAATGAGTATAGTTCGTGAATCCAATTATTGAATAAAATAAATAAATAAATATTATAACAAAGCATGATTCTATCAATATACGATTAATAACAAGGATTATTATAATCTCGTCAGTTAACTTAGAAAAATCAACGGAAACTTAGGGTTTCGAACTCATAAAAAAATAAATTTAAATCGTAACTAAGTTATTATTTTAATTGATTTATACAGGGTTACAGGAAAAGTCGTGCTAGATCCGTTGAGGGCGTGGAGTACCCATCATTTCTGACTTATTTCACTATGAAACACCCCACCCTAAACTTAACCAAAATAAAAAAAAAAAGTAAAAAAAAAATAAACTTAAACTTAACTTAAACAAAATAAAATTTAATAGCCTAAAAATCGGCAATTTTCAATAAAAAATTTAAAGTCGAAAATCTCGAAAAGGGTTAAGTTTAGGGTGGGGTGTTTCATAGTGAAATAAGTCAGAAATGATGGGTACTCCACGCCCTTAACGGATCTAGCACGACTTTTCCTGTAACCCTATATAACACACTAGCTGACCCACGCAGCTCCACCTGCGCTATTTTTACGTTAACTAAACTTTTAATAACATAAATTCGCATCGAATACATGAACTCCTTTTTTATAGTCGGTTAAAAACTGGGACCCACGTTTTACTTGCTATCCGAAGCACGGACACGTTTAGTTCAAATGGCGTTAAACGGTCACCCATCTATTTAATGACCTTACCTAACGTTGCTTAACCCGATCGATTACAAAACCTTGATAAAAACTCTCTATGAGTGTTCCCTTACTAATATTTATTATATTATAAACAAAAATTGATAAAATCGGACCAAGCGTATAACCAAGTACCCATTTTGACTTTAATCCCCTCTCCCAAAAGAACCGTGCTAGATTACGGGATAAAAAGTATCCTATGTCCTACCTCGTAGTAAGATCTCAAATCATGCCAAGTTTCATTTGAATCCATTCAGTAGTTTCGGCGTGATGCTCAGCCGTGATACAGACAGACAGACAGACAGACAGACAAAAATTAAAAAAAATACATTTTCGGCCTCCGTATCGGTTATAGAATGCCCTCCAAATATAATTTTCAAAATATCTTCAATGTACAGAATTGGACCTGTTACAGTTTTATTATAAGTATAGATAGATAATACAAAAATAAAGTAGTAATAGCTGGCACCATTTCTATTAGTACGAACCAATGCCATTAACAATATAAGGATAACAAAAGAAAGAAATGGAATATAAAATCTCCTTTTTAAATGATACAGCAAAAGGCAAGAGCGGGCGGTATCGGACGAGATCGTGGCGAATAAGCAATAATGGATGATGACTGGCGGTTCCCGGGCCTTCAAGTGTCATATTACCCACGGCAATTTTATTTTCCGTGACGATGATCTAGCCTTTAGATAGTCACGGTCACAGGAAAATAAAAACGGCCAAGTATATGTCGGAGTTGTACGAGAATTTGTGGCGGGTTCCCTACAGCTAAACAAAGTTATTCTTTTACCATTACATTGTAGAACCATTTTAATGACTGTTAGTTAAATAAATTGTAAGGGTTGGTGACTGGCAATGGATGGTTTAAGTACACGTATGGTTTATTCAATAATCTTATATTAAAACTAGCTGACCCACGCAGCTCCGCCTGCGCTATTTTTACGTTAACTAAACTTTTAATAACCGACATTCGCATCGAATACATAACCTCTTTTTTTATAGTCGGTTAAAAACTGGGACCCACTTTTTACTTGCTCTCCGAAGCACGGACCCGTTTAGTTCAAATGGCGTTAAACGGTCACCCATCTATTTAATGACCTTACCTAACGTTGCTTAACCCGATCGATTACAAAACCTTGATAACAACTCTCTATGAGTGTTCCCTTACTAATATTTATATATTATAAAGAAAAATTGATGAAATCTGACCAAGCGTATAACCAAGTACCCATTTTGACTTTAATCCCCTCTCCCGAAAGAACTGTGCTAGATTACGGGATAAAAAGTATCCTATGTCCTACCTCGTAGTAAGATCTCAAATCGTGCCAAGTTTCATTTGAATCCATTCAGTAGTTTCGGCGTGATGCTCAGCCGTGATACAGACAGACAGACAGACAGACAGACAGACAAAAATTTAAAAAAATACATTTTCGGCCTCAGTATCGGTTATAGAATGCCCTCCAAAAAAATTTTCAAAATATCTTCAATGTACAGAATTGGACCTGTTACAGTTTTATTATAAGTATAGAAGATGGTATATGGTTTGCTGAATGGTAATAACGCGCTCGCCGCTGTTGATTGTGTACTGAAAATTATGTAAAATTAGAATGCGATGAGCGGTGACAAATTGCTGACGGCTGAATATGTTGCAATACATGTACGTACCTACTTACACCGTACATAAATACTATATATTTTTATTTAATAGCAACCTATGATGATCTAGCTAGTATATAAAGAGCAAAATTAACTACTATTTCTTAGAAATACATAGTTTAGTGTAGAAAGAACCAAAGGGACATAATATGTTATCGGTTGCTTAATGTCCAAGTGTCCTTTAAAATCTTGCGAAAATTTTGCATACATTCCATGTGTATGTGTGTTTACTATGAATATCTGTATCTAATAATAAATCCTTGGCATAAATTTCATGTCTATGACTCTACTTTTGAGTCATTCTATTATTCCACAAAGTGTATTTTTGTACAACTCTTCTCTCTTAAACTCTGTTAATTTACACATAATCGTTTATTGCTGGGGCTTATTGATATTAGAAACATCTAAACACAATATATATATGTATAATATTTAACTTAGCATTGGTCGTTGTTTATTGAGATGCGTTGATAGTTCCCACTATGCAGGAAATTGTTATTATTCCGCTATTATTGGTATCGTAATGGAATATAATAAGTTTAGAGAGCGTGAAGATCTCACTAAAAGATTTCGCGAAAGCAATTTTAGTATTTTAACGTAAGTTATGGGAGGGATCTGATAATTTCGCGCTGTGTTTCCCGGCGGCGGCGGCCGATAGACTCCGAGATACACACCCCTCGCTAGGCCGTAGACTTACTAAATGTTTATGAAATATATTTACAACCTCAATTCAGTTAAAGGTTAACTAGGTGCCTATTACGTATACCTAGCCACTATGTATACCTAGGACAAACTATCCAGTTAGGTCGGTCAAACTTCGACAAAGAGGTCGCCCGAAGAATCCAACTCGGATGGGCAGCGTTCGGGAAACTACGCGATATCTTCTCGTCCAAAATACTGCAGTGCCTGAAAACGGAGGTTCTTAACCAATGTGTGTTGCCAGTGATGACATATGATACTGAGACGTGGTCTCTAACGGCTGGCCTTTTAGCGAAGTTCAGAGTCACACAGCGAGCCATGGAGAGAGCTATGCTCGGAGTTTCTTTGCGCGACAGAGTCCGAAATGTGGAGATTCTCCGAAGAACTAAGTTCACCGACATAGCTCTCAGAATCTGCAAGTTGAAGTGGCAATGAGCAGGCCACATCGCTCGAAGAACCGATAACCGTTGGGGAAGAAAGGTTCTCGAGTGGCGACCACGAACCGCAAGACGCAGCGTTGGTAGGCCTCTCACTAGGTGGACAGACGACATTGTGCGCGTCGCAGGTAACCGGTGGATACAAATAGCCAATTGTCGTTCATTGTGGCGTTCTAAGAACTCCTTCTTAGAACGCCTCCTAGAACGCATAGGCCTCCGCCTATGTTCAGCAGTGGACGTCTTCCGGCTGATGAGGATGGTAAGGTGCCTATTTTGACAATTAAAAGGTTATATTATTCAATTATTATTATTAAAATGTTGATTGGAATAACTTCATTTATCTTAAATAAAATATTACGTTCTCGGTAAATATCTATTCCAATTTTTAATACTGGCTAGATTGAAGTTCGAAACATTGCATTCAAATTTGAATTCTAAATTTCATGTTATCTGCTATGTTTAGCGAGCGGTCACCATTTTTTTTAATCGGTAAGAATTTACATAATGTTGTCTTTTACTTACGCGAATATTACACATATCGCGGTTTATTTTAAAAAACGCGATAAAAACCGTAAAAGTAGTTTGACTTCAACGGTAAGAATTTACCTCTACATTCCAAACAAAGATATTATAACATTAGATTCCGAATGTTAATATATGCAGACAATGCGTAAATGAGAATAAGTACGGCCAGTTGAATCCGGCTTTACAGTTTTGAAGTTTAAGCCTTTGAAATATGTATGACCCTTTTAAATCGTGCGTCAATAAAGATTTAAGGAATAAAAAAATATATACCTATTCTAAAAGCCAACCGAAGTTGACCGTTACTCATCACGACGCAAATTAATTTAGCATAAACAATATTTTTTGTCAATTAACATTAATGGATTTAACTGTCACTGTCGCTAATATTTGTTAATTAGTTTTTGTTTGTCAGCAATTACAGTTTTATCTCCGCTGCTGGGAGATTACATTAGGCAGTATGGACCTGTGTCTTGTGCTTACTTATATTACAAAAAGATTTTGTTTATTTTTTATTTGTTTCGCAACTTGAAATGTGTAAGCATTGCTGTGTTCCGGCGTGAAGGGCACTGTAGCTGGTGAAATTGATGGACACAAAGACTTAATATCTAAACGCGCTAGTGATTCTTCTGGTATTGCTAGCGTCTATAGGCTGCGGTGACTGCTTACCATCAGGCGGGCCGCACGCTTGCTTGCCACCTTGGTAGTATAAAAGAAAAATGAGCGTAATTAATTTGCTCGATGACACGTATTCAATTAAAAAGTATAGACGTTTAGTGTAGCTCTACGTCTTTTTAAAGTTAGTAATCTATAGACACATATTAATGGAACTAGAATTATCTGGTTAGTAATATAATACCGAATATAAAAGTTCTTTATGATATAACTCTCTCAACAATAATTCTTTGTAATGCAATTTTATCTGGGACACACAGGGTAGCGTTACATGTTCAAATTGCAAAAGCGTAGAAATAATGTCCAACAAAGGCTATAATTAAAAAGCAGTTTACAACGAAACACAAGATGCTCTGTAGTGCAGCGGTGGTATATTTATGATCAGAACCTGATACAGTTAATAAATATTTCACTAACTCGAATTGCATTCTAAGAAGTGTACTGAGCTCGTTTGATAGCATATCATCATAATGTGTTGCCAGTACCGAGAGAGAGTTTTTAATATCAAAACTATTAGATTTGTCGCGTCTGTTTTCTTGTCCTGTTCCGATGTTAGTGTCTTTAGGGCTAGATTGAATGAATGAATGTATATTTATTATGAAACACCACGCAGATTTAAAAAAAAATCCAATCATTATAATATTACATATAACTTAAGGGGGTAACAACGGTAAAATTGCAAAAATAGCCTTAGTTTAAAGAGTTCGATGGATCAATCCGCTATTGCATTGGCTATGAAAATTATATGTACTTATACCTCAGATCTTCAGCAAATAGTTTTATTGATTAGATATTGGATTAAATATAACGTTTTCAAGCAATATGTATTTAAAAAATGTACTACGTTGGATATGAATTGTGTTAGCGTTCAACATCCGTTCATCGGATAGACGTCAAACTTGGACTATTAAAAAGCATATAATCTATTCTACAATTTGTATTGATTACATTTCTTAATTTCATTCATGTTTTACAAGAAATTATAGAAAAACCACGTACGCGATGCCTTTCCCCTTGCAGCGCCCCTGCGATCGCCTTACATCAGTCCTTCGTGGACTGTTACGGAGGGTGGACGTGCTCGAATTTTTTTGACAGGACGAATTTTAATTTAAATGATTTTGAACATATTTTTAATTAAGATATGTTACATATGGTATATTTATAACATTATAAATCATTTCAAATGAAATCTATACTTCTATATTTAATAAAAGATATTTTTATAGTAATACAATATTTTTGGTTCATCATAGAGTATGCGAAAGTATCGTTGCCGAGTATTATGCCTAACTTTTAAAGCGTATCAGTCATATATGATCTTACTAATTTAAATCATATTTAATACTGTGTAGGTCGACAAAATGACATACATTATGATATCTTTTACATTATGATATTTTTTGTCAAAACATGAACGGTGTTATTATTACTATCATGTTGGTTTTTGCAACTTAGCAACGAGACGAGTACCTGGGTGGTTGGCTTGGTGGTGAGCGATACGATTACCTACGGACAGTTGCATTGGACAGTTGCTCGTACTGGCATATTATAGTCGTATTGGTAGTTGCTGGTCTGGGGGTCGATTCCCACACAGGACAAACATTCATGTGCATGAACATAATCTGTTTGTCTTGGGTCTGGGTCGTTTTTACCTGTACTTAATTATGTAAAAAGTAAAGTATCTTATAATAGTTTCAGTTCGATGGCCATTACGGAGTCGATCACGGAACTCATCAACATCATCATCAGCAGCCGAAACGTCCACTGTTACAAAAAGACTCTCTCTCCCTTAGAGGGGAGGGGTTGCCATAATCCCCACGCCTGGCAGGAGGTTGGGGATCGCAGATAGGTGGTAGGTGATCCAATAAAAAGACGCTGCTGCTCGTCTTCTTGTTTTTCCTTAGTCGCTTTTTACGGACACCCAACGGGAGGAGATGGACGGGTGCTATTATTCTTATCATGGAACTGTCTGCACGACTTGGGTCGACGTTGGGTATCTGGTTGTAGTGTACTGGTAAACTGAGTACAGTTGTGGGTAGACAAGTTTATGGTCTCAAGCGGGCACACTACGCAGGCACTGAGTGGGTCTGAGTAGAAAGAGATAAAAGTACCTCTAGTGTGGGAGGGGGGGTTCAGTCGAGTATCAACCACTGTGCGAGTCAGACGTGGTGTGCGTGTTAACGAGCCGATATAGTTTAGTGTTAACATTAACTAATATAGTGAACTGTACACTGGTCTTGAGTAAGGTTGGATGTTAGCAAACTTCCAAGATTCGGGTACTTGTGCTGCTCTTAAAGAGAATATACGCATTAGAATAGGAAACAATACAGTTACACGCTTCTTTAATTATACCGCTAGCATCTCATCAGGGCCACTGGCAGGCATTGCAGCATCTTAAGTCACTCTCTTTGTCATACTCGAACATCTCAATCAATCATCAATTTGGTTTCAGTTCATTTTTCCAGGGATCAAAAAGCTTAACTATCACATGGATGTTTATTGGTTAGAGAATTTGGAACTAATTTGGGATATATGTGAAAAAGGTCCCTTTTTAAAAAAATATTTTGAAGGCTCTGTTAAACGCTTACGTTTTGACGCGCAGAACAGAAACCTTAGAACTTTGTGCATAGTTTCATTTCAAGTACGCTTACAGTAGTCACGACAAGACGCTGCGCAGTAGCTATTTTTATGTTTATGTATTCAGAACTCTCAACTGTACTTGCGCAATGGTTCGTCAACCCTAACTTCAGACACACAAAAATCCGCTGTGACTACTGTAAGTTATAAGTAGTACGAATGTATATGGATTCCGAATGGCAGGCACAATGTATTCAGCTGGGTCGAAATGCGTTCCGGTTGTAACCGGACCTAACTAATAACCACCAACAATAGAATAGAAGTATGTATAAGTCTCACTAGTCAGGCATTGGCCATTCTATAATAGACGGACTGAACTTTGATATGAAGTTTGGAATATGAAATGCAATAATCCATATCCTGATGCAACACGTCAACTACGTTACCACTGTAAGTGGTGGGTTGTCATCTGACAACCCACTACTTACAGTGGTAACGTAGTGTAATTAGGTGGCACGCCAAGGTATAAATCAAGATATAAAACAATGGGTTACCGTTCTTAAACTGCATCAGTCTTGTTCTTTTCGTGTCACTATGAAATGACAAAAAGCTTTGCCAGAGTTTAAAATCGCATTTAAATAATTTATCAGTCATTTATTTTACTTTTATGTATACATAATCAACAAAACATTCAAAAGTGATATTATTAAGTATATTTGCATTAGATATAATTTTATAAAATTTCATTCTATAACGGAATAGGCAAAATTAACAAAACTCCATTCGAGACATCTGCATATTTTTAGTCTATGATTTTTCAAATGTAATATTCATATTTGCTGGTAGCGCCCTCTACGATGACAACTCTCGGCCGGAGCGGCCAGATTCTCAAGGTCATTGGCGCATGTTACCCCCTTAACCTAAGGTGACGGTAACCAAAAGGACGCACTCATCACTAACCCGTGTTTAACCACGTCGCTGGTTTTTAGTGCGCCCTTCAGTTTGAGGTGACACTTATTACAAAGTACCTAGTAAGTACGAGTGTAGTGAATTGGCTTTTAATAAGTTAGTGCATTTGACAATCCCGACTGGATTGTCACTTTCCATAAGTTAAGAATGCTGTCAACCACTACATAATATTATGTGAACAAAATATTGTTTTTTTTTTAGTGAAGAATATGAATGCATGATAAAAAGTAAATGGTTTTCTTTTATTGCGGTAGTGTCACTTGACATGTAGAAAATAGACGTCACGCATCACGCAGTTATATTTGTGTTTTATTAGCAGTATTTTAGGTTCCATCAGTGTTTTAGGACGAGCCTGTTGCGTAATTTAGTATGCCTACAACTAAATATTTCCATGTAAAAATTAAAACTTTTTTTTTTTATTTCTATTAGGCTTAACGCTAGCACTTTTGAAAGGTCAATTTTTTAAAAGCTACCACCGGATCACAACGCGGCTCTCTCAACTGAGAAGACCCGGCAAGAAACTCAGCGGGCTTGTCATTTTTTTACATTTTTTTTTAAACAAAGTTTGTCTTTTTACAATTAAATCAGCACCAGCGACAATGTATCCAAAATATAAAATAAAAAATACGACGAAAATACAACAAACTAAAATGCCAAAATGATAGTAGTCGGACTAGCCCCCCCCAAGCAGCACCCGCGGCGCACGAGTTGACTCGAGCAGCAGCAGCCCACACAGACACCGGTCTCGCCGGCGAGGCTGAAGGGTCGTACGTATGCGACCACAACGACGAGCATCACCCCACTGAGTTTCTTGCCGGTTCTTCTCAGTGGGGGCGCGTTGTGAACCGGTGGTAAAATCAGCCCTCTCTAAGCGACAGCCCAAGCCGAGGCCGTGCCTCCCTGAGGTGCCCTTGAGCTCGTCGCTACTTCTGCCGCTAGGCTAGAGCGCTTTAAGCGCTCGCCTCCTATTGTCCGGTGAAGCTGTAATGGCCATCTGCGGCCAACAGCGTCTGTCCTCCTCAAAAAAAAAAAACGAGCAGCAGCCATCAACCATATTGGATGTACAAAAAATAATGACTTAAAAATTAAAACCTCCCGGTTTTTCTACTTAATTATTAAAGATATCGAAAACCTATTACCATACCTAAATAAAATTGAATTAGACATTAAATTTACCTACCCTTTTAACAAGCCCAAAGATGATGGCAATACTATTTAAATACTGACGAATTGTCGATCCTACGTACATGGTTGTAATTTCTTGTGTTTCTCTCCATACCGGTATTGAGTAACGAGAAATAATCGCGTGACTAATTGAAACCGTACGAAGTAATTCGTCATGATGTCCATACATTTGTTTTTCTTACTCCAACTCGCACGCACGATATTTATTTAATCATACGATAAAAATATGGATTTAAGCTGAGCACTCATATTCATCAATGTTATGCCAAACGTGTTTGCTCAATTCGTTCTTGTGTTTTCAATTTATTCATGCGAGTAAATATATACGGTAGGGGTTTTCAATATGGCATTACTGTAAATGGGTTTATTAAATATCAAAATTTATATATTAAGTGGCGTCAGAGTGTTCAAGCTGCCCTCAGGCTCTCTGACTTGGCTTAACGAGTGCTGCCTATAAGACAATAAACGGGACCAATTTTTTACGTGCTCTCTGAAGCACGAAAAAACAAATGACAGTATTTTATATTAATTTTATGCATTGATAATCGATGACCAAATTCAAATTTCATGTTTGGTAATCGAAATTCGCAAATCGATGTGGCAATAACACGCAGGTACAACACTATCAAAAAATAGTAGCAGTATTTAAGTTATTCTCTAAGTTTTCTATATGTTTTACTTTGGTGTGCAAATAAAGAGTCTTCCATATTCTATTCTATCACGGCTGCTATTCGTCGCTGTTTTTAGCCTACACAGTTTATAGGCCCTATCTTATAGTTAAGAAAAAGAATACTACTATTTTTTTACGTTTTAATAATTATGATCTGGGTGGTAATAATAATAATAATTATTATTACCACCAGTAATATTGTAATATCTAATAACATTATCACTGTAATCTTACTAACTCAGTGGAAAGTGATAGCGCTATTAGACTATACCCTGTTTTTAACCGACTTCAAAAAAGGAGGAGGTTCTCAATTCGTCTGTTTATGTATTTTTATCTATGTATGTTCGCGCATAGCCATTATGAACCGATTTGAAAAAAATCTTTCTTCCATTCATACACGAATAAGTAGTTCATGAAAAAACAAGAATAGCGACTGCGCAGGAAACCTGCAGGAATGCTTAAAAACATGACATTTAGATGACATTATGTCGCTTTTTAAGGACAAAAATGGTCATAACTCTGGACAAATATTTACCAATTTTAATGATTCTTTTTTTATTCGAAAGAACCACTGTAATGAATCTGTATGAATATTATCACAACCGGATAAGAACTTCCTGGAGGACCATGAACGATGTGGAGGAATTTATCTGGTAAAAACCATAAAACTGATGTTCTCCATTACATTACTCTGACAAATATGAACCGATTTCGACGTTTATTTTTTTATTCGAGGGAGTAAACTACTATGATGATTCCATGCAAATTTCATTACGACCGGATAAATTGTTTCTAAAGAAACATGAATTATGTAAAACTATGGAGACGATAATGTGACCATAACCTACCTAGATCATTTTACCGTCTTCGATGATTCAATCTTACGTATGAAAATATCACTGAAAAGTATAAAATAAAATATTAAAAAAAAATGACCCAAAAAAATGGAACAATACATGTATGAACGCAGGCCTGGATGACCGGTGGCCAGCCAAAGACAATCTTGTAAAGAAAAACAGGGTATACGTATATTGACGTCTCTATTACGTATCATGGTAAGTTTATTTAGAAGTGGTAGGGTTAAAATGCATTAGACAGGTCGTTCTTTTTTTCGTATTGACATTAATACTTTAGGGTTATTTATGTCATTGATAATCAAAACCCTTTCACGCAACCACTCATTTTTAAAAATCAGTCTGGCGTCTGTGCTTGACTGTTAAGTAACTGCACGCGGCGGTCAGTAAATCGACTATTAAGTTTTATTACATCAAGTTTTCCATATGAAGTAACATCAGCGGGCGTGATACAGGCGCTAAGCCCGCGAGAGGCGTGTCGGCCGATAGTGTCTTGCGCCGGCGCCAGCCGTATTTATGGCACGAGTTAGGGCCGTGGTACACCATCATGTGTTGCAACGTCAGCACCGTAACATGATGCTGCACCGTGATACATCACGACGTTGCGTTGCGGAAAAGTCCGTCGCGATATGATGTACGGTGAGAGACATTTCCTTTAGGCCGATAATTACCTGCACGACCCGGCCCAAAATACGTGTAAGCGAAGTAAGCGCAGTTAGTTGAACGATATTAATGTTGTCTTTTATTTACGCGAATACTACACATTGATACAATACCACTTCCACCCGTGACCATGGGTGCTGCAAAGCATTCGAAACGTCGGGAAAGTAAAATCTAAAACAAACAGCGATATATTCCGTAAAATTAGTTTTATTTTAAACGATATTGGTCGAAAACTGATATAGTGTACAACAGTACATAGGTAATTGACCAAATTAATAAATTAAAAATAATTACTGCCAAGTATTAATAATTAAAGTGACAATATATCAATGACTTATATACCGTTAGAATAACGTTTTTTTTACTTCACCTGATAGCAACGATACTGCAACGTGTTAGGCCTCTATCTACGTTGACAACGCCGCATTGTGATGTATTTCGGCCTTTACTTGCGCGCAACTATGTAATGTGCTGATTAATGTCATCTTTTAGAAAATGATAGTAAAGTTGTCATAACAGGGCATTTGTACACTTTTTATTGCAAAACCAATTCGAGATTACTCACTATCACGTACAATTACTCATAAGCCCTACCTCAGACTATTAAAATAATAAAACGTTTAACCGTTTCGATTTTTAAAATTGCTATCCAAGGATATGGGAGAGTTAATGGGTTTTTAAAATTAGCACTGTATTAACTTACAAGTAATGCACATACAACTTAAGCTCATATGCCAATATCCGCGTTTCACAAACTGCGGTATCGATATGGGTTAACAAAATGTTTATCGATATATTGTACGATATGAAATATTTGATTGTATCGTGCAAACAGCCAGTTACAATAAGGTTCTGTATAAAATTGACATATCGGTTGCATTGCTTAATTTATAGTCAACATTTAAAACGAAAAAGAGAAATCAATATTTTCATTTAAAAAACTGAAAGTAAGAGTTGCGTATACTACATGATACTGAAGAATTGGTTATTACTATGTTATTCGTCAGTAACCTGAAGCTTCAGAAACCAATACATTGTTGATTAGAAATGAGCTTTGATTAATTCTTGTTTACAATTTTCTCAGATACATCAAGACTAAATACTATAAGATATTATTTCGGTTTGTCAGTAGGTATCTAATTAATGTAGTAGATAACTAATCACATGATATTTGAAGTTCTAGGACAGAGATGGCGAACCAATGGCACACAACGCAATATTTTGGGCACGCCACCGATTATAAAGTTTAATAAGCACTGAGAACAAAATGAAAATTTACTCATAACACGAAAATACATATTTTGAATCAATAATTAACAATAATAAAATAAGTCCCATCGTGTGTGGAGTACTGTAGTCACATATGGGCTGGTGCTGCAAAATGTCATCTTGCAGCTTTGGACTCAGTAGAGAGGCGCGCTAAGAGGCTTATTGGTGACGCAGGGTTAGTAGCGGCCAATTTACAAAGCCCACAGGCGCAGAGTAGCCAGCCTCTCGGTATTCTACAGGATTCATTTTGGAGAGTGTGCGCAGGAATTGCATGACTTGATTCCACCATCTCCCTTTCATCATCGGACGACGAGACGCACGGCACGTACACACCCTTATGTGGTGAAAGTGCCTTCAGTCCGGACTAAGCGGTTTGCTTCTTCATTTATAATAAGGACAGCTAAGGACTGGAACAGTTTGCCTGCGTCGGTTTTCCCGCCCGATTATAATGTGGGTGTCTTCAAGACTAGAGTGAATAGGCTTTTAATGGGCTAGTGTGTTTTGCCATCCTCGATTGCGTCGCCGCTTTCCATCAGGTGGGACTGCAGTCAAGCACTAGCTTAAAAGTAATAAAAAATAAAAAAAACGAAATTCTTTAGTTTTATAATAATAGGGTATTTCTATTTAGTATTCTTGTGTTCCTAATAATCACGAAATCTAAATTATTTGACGGCACGTCTATGGCATTTCTTTATAAAAGTTATGGTTTTCTTTAAATAAAATGGCACGTTGATACATAAAGGTTCGCCACCCCTGTTCTAGGATTCAAAAATACACGCTTGGATCGAACTGGCTGACAAGAACTTGAAGGTTGTAGTCAAATGTTTTAATCTAGGTGGAGTGCGAGTACTTTTCCATAAGTAAAAAGCTATAATATGTTGACAAAGTGCATTTCTACGGTAGTTTACAAAACATTACGCTAGTCTACATCTTACTGCTATTGACCGACTAACTTAAAAAATGCCTTAAATGCCTTTATATTTATCAACCTGACGGCCATTCTCAATGGGTAACCATGAACTCATAGAATAGCTCCTCTTTTGATTGTAACAGTTAGATCTGTATTCGGTGTAACATTTAACATTTAAATTCAATCTTTTTTTTTTAAATTCATCCGAATTGTACTTCCCTTTACTGCATGGACGAGCGAATTTATCGCTTCTATCTTTTGAATATATCACAAAGTACTGGACGTTGTAAATGTATCGTATGTTGAGACAAGAGCCAGTCATCGTCTGCACAAAAGTGGAAGTCGTTTTTCGATGTCCTCCCTTCGAAGACTATTAGCTTTTATCAGTAGTAATCTCTTCATTCCAATTTGTCTAGTCCTTTCTGTGACCGCTTCGTAATTTTATGCGATTTGCGATCACTGTTGCGATAATTTCTTATTATTTGATTACATATTAAGTTTATTTTTGTTGTTGTGGGACTCTAACAACAATAATTATTTACTACGACTACCACTGATAACGGTTTTATATATATCCCTACAGAATAATTATCATCACAGATACGAAATTCTGTAATCGTAGATGATATATATTTTTTGTTTGGGTATGTTGTATTTCTATAATGAAATAATTTGTCACTTTTAGTATACCTAATTGAGGTAATGAGAAAATAAATTCTTTTTTGTTAGGTATACCAATTTTACATATTTTTTTCTTGTGAGTTTTAGTAGTATGTAGATGTATACATATATGAGGTTGGTACTATGGGATAAAGTCGTGAGAGGCTGTGGGAAGATAGTAAGCATTTTATAATAGTTAATCTCAGGAGTACTTGCAAATATATTTAAATTCGCGACTAAACCTCGCCTTAAATTACGGCCAAGCTCGACTTGGTTGGGAACATCCGGCAGTTCGCGTGATATACACGCATTATTCTGCCTCATGTGGGGATTGTAGGTCTTCTTGTTAGTGCGCCGTGTGCTGTGTTCACATTCCACCTCGTCTTTTTGCCAAGAATAAGATGCGCGGGAATAAAGGAACATTCTTCGTTATTCACTTAAGCTGACTGAGATTTTAAGCCTGAGGCTTGGTCTGGTGTATTCTTATTTGAAGACATTTTACTTTGTTTTTATTTTGGGAATGGTTGCTAGATCTATATATGGAAGTTGATTCGTAAGGTTGAGGTTATAGATTTTTTTGCGACATATTGACGGACGAACAAGACGTTTGCCTAATCATAATGCTAGCCGCACACTGTCAATAATATTGTCAATATTCTACAACCCACTCGAATTACCTTTACACCTCGCTGGAATGCGACGTCACAGTGCCAGGTGCACAGTTAAGTCGCTCGGGTTTTAGAATATTGATTTGATAATATAATTAATTGTAGGTGTGCGGGCTACCTAAGAGACTGCCGTCTATACGTAGGCAGTTGCTAATGCTGCTGCACTGCACTGCCGCTTGTCACCCGTTACATTAGATATTAAGAAACTGTAGCCCGCTAATTTTACCAACTACAGTGCCCTTTACACCGGAACGCAGCAATATTTACACGTTCCTGCTTGGCGGCATAATATCTGACACCGCAGTGGTACCTACCCAGACAATCCCTAGCACAAGGGACCTACCACCTTGTAAATATTGCCCTTTGCAAGTAAATATTCTTATATATACGTAGGTTCCGTGAATATTTAAATCCATAAAAGGTGTCGTAGGTGTTAACTGTGTTCGATATTATCTTAGTGTTATGTAATTTACTAAAATTTTAATATGCCGATACATAATTAAGCATTCCAAATAACCGTTAGCATAAATTAGCTCCACTTTAGATCCATGCAAGATGCTGTCACTTTGATAATGATGGAACATAGATCACTCAACAAATCAGCGAAATTATTGCGTGTATAAAATTTGTCAGATTAATGTCAATGATTTATAATTTTCTATATTCTTAATTATAAAATCACACGCAAATATTTCGAATGCTAAAAAAAATAAGCAGAACACATGGGGTAAGGTCATAACTTGTTTAAAGGAAGATAGGAGAAGGATCTTTTCATAACATGCCTTCATATTTATGTTTATTTATTGGTGCCTTAAATATAATTAAGTCACTGCTGTTTACATGTTGGCACATAAATATATCAAGATGTAAAATCTAAATGATGTTTTAAATCTAAATTATGGTGCTGGATGGAAAATAACAGCGCATTTAAAATTGATAATGTTTACAATTGATTCGAAGCTGCTGTTTATTTGGACTTAACTCTTGGATTTGCACTAAGAAAAATATTTATTCTGTTGGAAATAAAAAATATTATATCTCGAGATTGTCTGAAGATCAATATTTTCCTCAAACGAGTGATAAACTAAATGGGGATTTAGGATTTCTTAAAAATATATTTATAGAGAAAGGTAATAAACTTTTTTTAAGCAAGTGTTTGAAATCATTTAATCTGAAATGTGAATTATTAAGAATCCATGTCTGTTCAATTACTGAATCAATTTAGATTTTCTACTAAGCGTTTTACAATATTTAAAAAAAACCTTGGTATAGAATAGAAACATACATAAACTCATAAAAGATATATTATATATGCGTTGGATATGCATATTGTCATTAATATTTACATACAACGCGTCAAATTGAGAACTTTCTTTATTGTTTTTTACTTAATATGAGCCAGTGCTTGACTGCAATTTCACCTGGTGGAAAGCGGCTAACCAATTGGAGATGATAAAGTACACTATTTCTTTTAAAGCTTTTTAAAATTATTTAAAGTCAGTAAAAATATAAAAATCAGAGCAATATCTAGATTGTGTATTTCAGATGTTAAATAAGTATATCTATTACAATATACTGTTGTATTTTATCCACTTATTTGTATTCATTAAAACACTGTTGTATGTGTATACCTACTGCACTGACTAGTATGTACATAGGTCACACTAAAAGTTCCCGGAACTGGCCACTTACATAAACAATATTTAAAAAGTAATTACAACATTTTAAAATGGAACTTTTTGGCTGTAGGATGCAGTTTGTTTCATCTGACTGTCAATGGTTTTTACATTGTGGCGCCATTTTAAAAATTGTGCGTCTACATTAAAATTTGGACACGTGGCTACTGTTGCTTTAGAGAATCGTCGTACCGTGTATAGTGACTGGTACACGACCATTTGTTTGCCGGAAATTATTGACGAACTCCGTAAAAATAACCGGAAACGCCGTATCATCTTGAACCACGACAATGCTAGTTGCCACACGGCCAGACAAACAAACGAATTTTTGAAGGTGAAAAACGTAGAACTTATGAGCCATCCTGCATACAGCCCCGACCTTGTGACTTTTTTCTGTTCCCAAAAATTAAGAAACAATTACGCGGTCAACGATTTTCGTCTCCAAAAGAGGCTGTCGAAGAGTATGAAAAACACTTTTGTGCAGCTCCGGCACAAAAGTTTTCAAAATAGGTTTAATCGCATGAAAAAGTGCATTTACGCAAAGGGAGAATATTTTGAGAAACAATAAATTCATTTTTGACCTTTAATAGTTTTTTTTCTTATTCATTCCGGAAACTTTTAGTGCGCCCCACGTATAATAGGGAAGCGAGCATTCAGTAATTTACTTCATGACACCACATATTATATACTATACAGAGAAAATATGTAAAACCCCGTTACTTTTAATAACACGTTCGACCTGTAAATTCACACGTTTTCTGTTTAGGGTCCCATAAACAAGTTATTACACCCCATGTATCTTACTTAATTGCCCGAATGCCCCAGAAGGTACCTATATTTCTCGAGAGGATGTAAGTATGTCTATTTCTTTGGCATGGCCTAAACGGCTCGATGTTTTTACTTATGATATGTCGTTAGATTTGCCTAGTTGTGGGAGTGGCATAGGTTTTTTTTCAAATGTATGTAAGTAGATATAATTATTATGTTTATACATGTTTTATGTATGAGTGTATTGAAGACCATTTTGTTAGTCCACAGTCGAGCATTTTGTACTTTAATATTTTATACTTGTTATTTTTTTTAGCTCTCGAAATATCTGCGTGCGATTTTATAATTAAGAATTTATATAGAAAATATCAAATCATCAATACTATTCAATCAAATTTTATACACTCGATAATTTCGCTGATTTATTGAGTGGTTTATGTTCCATCGCTATCAGCGTGACAGCATATTGCATGGATCCAAATCGGAGCAAATTTATGCGATTATTTAGAATGTTTAATTATGAATCGGCATATTTTAGTAAATTATATAAGACTAAAAGAATATCGAACACAGTTAACACCTACGCCGCCTTTTATGTATTTAAATATCCACGGAACCGTCGTATATTTACTCGCAAAGGGTAATTTGCATAATTCAGTTTACGTGTCTGATGGAGTGATGGACATAAATTAAAGACCCACTCATGAAAAAATGGACATGAAACGTAAGCCAACACGGTCACAAAATACCTGTATATTTTTCAATATGGAAGCCAACTGCAATATATAATTAATAAGTACGCGAAATTATTTAACGTCTAGTAATAATGTCAAGAGCCTACTGTTCTACTAATTTTGATCCCAATAGAAATATTAGGAACCGATTACACAGACTGTAGGAGGAAAAAAGTCTGTAATTAAAATTGCGTTAGCATGATATACATACATAGCTATATTAATGTAATAGTAATAAATTGCGAAATAAGGCTTTATATGTATTACGGTACTTAACTTTTATAGGTAATATAATATATTAAACAGCGTGTGGATATATATACCGCTATAGCTTCTGGTTTCATAACGCTTAATAAAAATAAAAATCCATTATAAATCACGTAATTGATTCTGTATTATTAATATTCATGAGACAATAAAACATATCATGACACGAATTTCTAACATATTTTAGATCATCTATCTATTTCTTTTATAATAATATGGAAGTGATTTCTTGATTTATAGAATTACATAACTTGTATTTCAGATTGCAGGCAAATGGATATTTTACGTGAGAATTAGTAATTAAATATCGAGGAAGTCCAAAGAATTGTGTATTTATAATGGTAGGTAAGTATAATATAAAATTATTACATGCAACACCGTGGCCCGTAAGTCATAAAAGGAAAATAAATTAAAGTAGGAGTACCTAATGATGAGCGTCGCCCGACACAGTAAAAACTCGTTCCTGTAAAGAAATTAGTTTCGAATTTTTTCGTTCTTTTTTTCTTAGTGTGATACTGATCGGGTGGCTACTGGTTATCGAATAAAATCCTTGAGTAACAGGATCCATGAGTGCTCTCTTCACCCTCGCCGGTGAAACTGTCCGTCGTCCGTCGGTATAGTGGGAATGATGTATGTTGTCATCGATGTAATAAATTGTCAGATTCTCGCTACTGGTTTTGATATTTTTTAATTAGCAGGTGGGTCGAGGCCCTGTTTTGATTTTTTTATGATCCGCTGAGTGATGGAACGTTTTAAATATATTTTTTTATTACAAGGATATTGGGACAATGTTCTTTTTACAAACTGTTTATTATTGATTAAAATAGGATTTAGGTCAAACTTTTCTTTATAATGATTTATGATAGTGAATATCTTTGTAACAAAAACTGCGATAACCAAAGCGCAGACTGATGTGTTCAGGTGTTCTGTGTCAGGATTTGATACGATAAAAATATATTCTGGTTACCTAATAGATAAAAAATGATAAGTATAACTGATTAATTTGTAGGTCGCAAACCCAATAAAGTTCAACAACCAATTGCGAATTGCGATTGAGGAAAATTTGAGATATTTAGAGCCGGCATCTTCCAAGTTAAGGGTAATACCCATCAAATCAACTTCATCTGTTCATTATAATAAAGAGATGAGCAAAAAAGATAGAGATATGACTATTAATAAGACTACATGAGTGGCTAATTAAAATCTTCATGTAATCCATGTAAGACAGATATTTTTATGTCTTGACAGCTCAGTAATCTCTAACACCTAAGACCACACTCCTTGACCATATCCTAGAGGCAATAACTTTTCGTGAAAACTTTGATCGGACACATTAAATACTCTTTATTGTACCTACCTATTCGGGAGAAAAGGGCACATTAGTAACAGAGCATACTTAATAATGGATATCCTCATCCACTAGCAATGCACCCGTATAATTCATCTGAACTTAGGCGTCAAGACGAATCAAAGTTTCGATGCTTTAGCAAAAAAAATGTCCATGATAATATGTTACTGCTATACTTCATTTAAAATAAACTTAAAAACGATTACAACTTAACTCCTGTTGTCGGAAAACCCGCCCCCCATAAATCTGACAATGCAACGCGGTAGCAACGATGGTTTGGTAAAACAAAGTTACTTTACTGTCATACTAAACGGATTAGTAATTCAGTTGCTTTTGCTGCCTTGCCAAGCTAACAATGTAGGTGCTGTGTAGTTTTTAAGCCGCAAACGAATTTGTAATAAAACTTGTAAACACAAGGGCATTCGAAGCGAAATGTACGTGAAGAAAGAAACATGTTAGTACCTAATTATATTGGTCATTATTCATCAAACGCACTATAAAGCTCAAATGTACCTAATACCGACAATGTAAGGGCAAGAGAGGCTTCATACCACAAAGAAGACCTACAATATTCTCCGCAGGTGTCGTCTGCCCCGCATTTTTTTTTTTTTCACGCCCTTGGACGTCTCGTCTCGAGACAAAGTTGTGTTGGCAACCGAAACGATTACGCTGTTTTGTATTTTGTTTTAAGATGCAACGCTGTATTTCTATTTACAATGGATTTAAATGGCCATAGCATTTGTTTTCTTTTTTTCATTACAGTCATAAATTTATGTTTTACGGAGGGAAATGTCTAAACTTAGTTACATATTATCTTAAGCAACGGGTATGCTATAAATAGAGGTACTGTGCAATAAATCTTAAGATTTTATTAATTACTATGCCAAATGTGTATCAAAGAGGATTATGCTAGTTTTTATAATAAACATCAAAGTTTTAGGATGTTTCACTATATCCGTGGTCTCTGATTGTCATTACAATGGCTTAAAAATCTATGAATAAAGTCTGACTACTTGAGGAGTTCTTCTGTATGTCTGTTCTCAATTTACACTCAAATAAATAGATAGTGGTGGTGCATTTGGACACGTGCATTTTAATTATTGTATGAATAAATTGTCGATTATTATGTATAATGGGGATCCCGTTTACCGTAACTTTTTTAAACCAATGTTAGTCTCTACTAATTTCTTAACAACTATTTCAATAAATTAGATGTTTTAAATTTCTTATATCTTTTTTGAATTCAAAGCTATTCAATCAAGTGTAGGATAGCCAGTCTATACCGCTAACTAAGAACAAACGACATTAGGGGCACGTTAACAAAGAGCTTGTTAAAATTCTTCCATACAGAACCGTTACGGCGCCCTATTAAAATGAAACAAAACCACTGAATGCATCTAAAATAGACATACCGATCCTTCTAGCTAAACGTTTTTGTGGATTTGATCCGGTTGCAAAAGCTTAGAAGTTTCGTAGTAGATCTAGTTACATAATAATGTAAGCACAGGTATGCTAAAAGTGTTATTAATAATATAACAGGGATTCAAATTTGCTCATATCATGTCATCATCGTACTACGAAGTGTGTACCCAAAGTAATAACCAAAAGATTGCTATGATACTATGAAAG
Source organism: Furcula furcula (assembly GCA_911728495.1). Classification (NCBI taxonomy): domain Eukaryota; kingdom Metazoa; phylum Arthropoda; class Insecta; order Lepidoptera; family Notodontidae; genus Furcula; species Furcula furcula. The sequence goes on from OU452251.1 coordinate 9,602,274, forward strand.
AAAACTATAATGTCATCGATGTACCATACATAGGTACAAAAGATCTCCCACCTTAGAAGGGAGGAGTTGCCATAATACCCATGCTTGGCAGGCGTCTTGGGATCGAAGTACAGGTGGTAGGTAATCCAATAGAAATACGCTGCTGCCCTGTCTTCTTATTTTCCGTTAGTCGCCTCTTACGGACACCCAGACAGTCCACGGGTACATACTTATATATATCATTTAAATATGAGTTTCTCTGTAAGATGGTCAATATTTCAGTATTTAGAGCACCTGGCTCATAAGACTTATTAACTAATGTGCGAACACGAACATTAGGTGAACGACTTGCTTGTCTCGACGCTAAGTGATTCTGATTCTAGTGGAAATAATTGTAAGGTTTATGGCCGAGTTGACACTGAATATTGAACTATTTGCAGTTTGTTTGTCCATGATCTAGCTTTTGGGGCACGCACATGCATAACATTTGAGTCACTGTATGTACAGGTAGCGAGAAAATTGAGTTAAATATTAAAGCTATCGCTAACAAACATATGATTTTCTGTTTATTGCCAAGAGTATTAGAGTACAATACAGTTTACTGATATTACTGTCGTGTACATCATAATGACTAAGTTTGTACCGTTTGACATTCTTGTACACCTAATATAAAATTTTATATTATTCATTTACAATCAGGCCACATCCGCAGTTTATTTTTAAGCATTTGTAAATGACCATTTGAAATCCGTTGACTAATAAACAAAAGAGAATCAACAAAATGAATTTCAATTTGCACCGGTGTTTATTATAGCTTTTCTTGATGACTATACGTTATGTCACATGTAGAGTCATATTGGCCGTTGGCATACATTATGGATTAAGCTCACAGTTTGCGCTCTTAACCGTAATATTAATAGATAGTAAGACAAACAGTCCACACTTTATTCACGGTGACTTTGTTACTAGATTACTGTCTGACATTTTACATAAAGCTATTAAACGCCTGTCACATTTTTTTTTGTACAAACATCAACGTTATAATTGAATTTTGTGATTGGGATTGGTGCGCAAAAAAATTCACAAGAGGATTATTGCGGCCAATCGTTATTAGCCTAATTATGTTTACGGTTGCTTATATATCGATAAGAATTACCTAAATACCTAGTATCTAAATTCTAGTCTTTGAATCCAGTTAGATACTACTATCTCTTTGGCCTTTTAGTTTGTTGTAATTTTGGCGTATTTATTTTTCTTTTCTCTCCTGTTTTATCTTTCGAACGGCAGTACACACTATCGCTGATGGAAAACAATGTTTGAACAAAGTGAAAAAAATGCCAAGCCCACTGAGTTTCTTGCCAGTTCTTCTCAGTTGAGGTCACGTTGTGATCCGATGGTAGCTTTTAAAAAAATGACTAAGTGTTCAAAAGTGTAGCGTTAAGCCTATTTGAAATAAATATTTTTGACTTTGATTTTGAAATACGAAATCGCAGTCGTAGAACGTAGGACGTTCGCTTGGTAATTTCTTCGGTGCCCTTTACTAACCCGTCACTAGCACATTTTGTTTTATTTAGCCTAGTGACGAGCCAGGCACGACGTTCCCCTGATGGTTAGCGATAAACCTGCCTATAGACAGCTGCATTGCACTGCCGCTCGTCACCCGAGACGTTAGTTATTAAGTTACTTGTGTCCGGTAATGTCATCAGTTACAGTGCGCTTCACACCCGGACACAACATTTAACAGCTATCAGACACCGGTCTCGCCGGTGAGGCCGAAGGGTCGTACGCATGCGACCTCAACGACGTGCATCACCCCACTGAGTTTCTTGCCGGTTCTTCTCAGTGGGGGCGTGTTGTGAACCGGTGGTAGAATCAGCCCTCTCTTAAGCGACAGCCCAAGCCGAGGCCGTGCCTGAGGTGCCCTTGAGCTCGTCGCTACTTCTGCCGTTAAGGCTAGAGTGCTATAAGCGCTCGCCTCCTATTGTCCGGTGAAGCTGTAATGGCCATCTGCGGCCAACAGCGTCTATCAGTCCCAAAAAAAACACAACATTTAATTTACACGTTGCTGCTTGGCGGTAGAATATCTCACACTGTGGCGGTACCTACCTGGATGGTATCGGATAAGTGATCTATCACCTTATAAATGCCGAGTACCTAGTTATGTTTCTCCACACCACATAATTATGTAAAAGTAAGGAAAAATACCACCTTTTTTTCCGTGGGGGAAATCTTCAAAAGGTCTCCGGGAGCTGTGGGGCTCTACCGGGGTATGTAGGATTCTTATCCACTAAAACCCCCGCGACTGTCGCATCGGCACATGAGAGGGGCCTCCCCAGGGCTCTCTGGTGGGATCTGCACCAGGAGTCCCTCAGTGCCTTGCCATTCAGCCCGTCGCTGGGGGTGCATTATGGCCCCCCTAGGAAGCAGACACGGTGTTCATGGAGACGGGGGTCGCAACCCCGCCGCCGTCCTCCTCGGAGTCGACGCCGTACTCAATGAACGTCCTAGGGCCCAAACGTCCACGACGACTCTGAAGAAGAAGTATCGCCAATTCTAACAGTTCAATAACAACTATTCGCTGTATAATACATTTTAATTAAATGTTAATTAACGCTTCTTTGTTGCAGTTGATATCAATCGCAATATTCGCCATATCATCATCGATAGATTAAAGAAATATTACTTTTTATATCGTCAGCACACGGAATTGACGTTATGAGTGCAGGTCATCATTCAGAAGTAGCGTAACGAATGTCAATGTCTTGAAATATCTTGCTGAGCCAGAGCGTTGATTTCAAACAAGCAAAAACTTACTACAAATGAGTTGGTATTCAAATGTCTCACTCCTCACTCTAATATACGTGGCTGAATGCGCCTTGCGCCAATTTCAGTTGACGGCAGTCGCTCGCAAGCAGGTGCGTTGCGCGCGCGTGCTCCGCCATTTTGAAATAACAGCTGATATTGCCGCCAACGCGATCTTGTCGAAATATTTGGTACACGAACCATAGATAATAAATGCACATATATTTGTACTAAGTGCAGTGTTTTTTAACGGACTAATGAAGATGACAGTTAATCGAATAAGAGTAGTGGTACTTGGGAGCGCACGATGCGGTAAATCCGGTAAGAATTAACCTTAAACCATGAATTTGTTGTTGTTAGTGAGCTTGAATGGGAACGCTTACCTACCATTTTCAGATATAAATTTTAACACGCGTATTAGTTTTAACGATATTCGATCATTATTCTCACCTTTTGGAATGCTCAAATCAATTATCTGTAATGGCCTGAGCTGAACTTTTAGTTTTATTTTGAGTGTAAGGTAGCCCGGGGTATTAATTAGGAAGATTAAATTAATTGCGGTTCAAAGCTTAGTTTTATAAAAAAAAAAAAAAATGTCGGTCGGCCCAAGACTATCCAGTTTGCAGACTGGTTTCATTTCAAGTGATGCTTGTTTCAAATTATAGCAATTAACCTTAATTTGAAATATACACAAATCAATATTAATTATTTGTGTAAAACTATATTGCGTGTTTATTTTTAGTTAGACAAGTCTAAATACAGAATTAATTAGGTACTTACATCTATTTAATTTACACACATAAATTTATATCAAATTCTGAAAACTCTATTACTGATTAAAAGCTTGCCTGTCCCTATTGACAAAGACTATTAAGTATGTATACGGCGTCCATCAAAAATAGGAAAATTTTAACTTAGCTTATGGCTAAGCCGGGGTGGAGACTGTAATATATTATGTATAGCTACCTGTTTAGAAAGACACACATTTAATTATTTGTATAGCCATCAGTTATTCGCGATACTCTACCTTTCCAGTGCGTTGACATCTTCGATGAAGTTTTTAACTTAGTGTATATATATATATTTGTAATAAGTATAGTTTATGTATCTTCTCGTTATGAATATTGACTACTTGAAATTTTATGACACAACTAATAAATAAATATATACTTACTTACTTCAAAATACTCGCATGCATCTGGTAATTTTAACAGGTTTCGTGAACGCTTTATTGAACAATAACGTGCTTGGTATGCAAGTGAAGACGCAATAACCTAACAATGTTTGGTAAATAATTACCGGTTTATTTTCCGTAGGTACATCCTTATTGTTATAATGTTATCGCAGTTTGTAGATGGATTAGTTCAGTGGAATCGGCCGAGTGTCGGGTGTGCGCAGCAGTTATCAGCCAGTGATACTAGTTGACTGATAAGTGACATTAACGGGGTCTTGTACAATATGAAACAAAGGAAATGCAACATTGCAAATAAGGACATTGTAGACACCGTAGCGAGGTACTGCATACTGTCTGGCTTAGAAAAAAATGTACACCTTGAGGACCTTGTGGTATTTCTATGTTACAAAATACTTTCAAGTGTTGTTGTACTCCTGCAGTGAATATAGTTGCCAGTACTTTATGATGATTTTTACTAAGTGTTAGGTCCCATGTGAAAGGAAATGCAACATTGCAAATAAGGACATTGTAGACACCGTCGCGAGGTACTGCATACTGTCTGGCTTAGAAAAAAATGTACACCTTGGGGACCTTGTGGTATTTCTATGTTACAAAATACTTTCAAGTGTTGTTGTACTCCTGCAGTGAATATAGTTGCCAGTACTTTATGATGATTTTTACTAAGTGTTAGGTCCCATGTGAAAGGAAATGCAACATTGCAAATAAGGACATTGTAGACACCGTCGCGAGGTACTGCATACTGTCTGGCTTAGAAAAAAAAGTACACCTTGGGGACCTTGTGGTATTTCTATGTTACAAAATACTTTCAAGTGTTGTTGTACTCCTGCAGTGAATATAGTTGCCAGTACTTTATGATGATTTTTAGTAAGTGTTAGGTCCCATGTGAAAGGGACCATCCAGATAGATATCAACGCAATGCCTTATGCTGAGTTGGAACCCTTTCGTTGCAAGCTTACTACATATACTGTTTTCTTTTGTTTGAAATAAGTATGTAACCTATTTGCTTCGAATAAAAAGTTTTCTTCTTCTTCTTCTTCTTCAATGTCAGGTATTCCACCAAGCAACATTATGTAAATATGTGTTCCGGTGTGAAGTGCACTGTAGCTGGTGAATTTACCGGACACAATAGACTTACTATCTTATATCTCGGGCGACGAGCGGCAGTGCAATACAGCTGTCTATAGGCAGGCGTAACGCTTACCATCAGGCGAAAGTCTTGCTAGCCTTTTCACTAGGTTGAAAAAAAGGTATAGCTTCTGTGACGTAGCGAGAAACTGCCTCTACAAGCCGGAGGTCGTGGGTTCTAATCCCGCCAGGAGTAACAACTCCATGTAGTTGTTTCTCACTGGTTTTAGGGCAATGTAGGTCGAGCACCTAATTATCTGATAAGACCACGCATCAGATGGGTATGTATCAAAGTCGATCCTGAGCCCGACTACTCCCCGGTCGCGTCAGTCTTCCGTGCCATCGGATTGTAACTCAGATTGTAAGAGTAAAGTAAGAGACAGTATCTCGTTGGCTAATCTTGTTATAAAAAGATTGCCCGCCGGACGGGTAATTATTTATTATTATGAGGAGTCCTTGTATTGGCGGCTAAAGTAAAAGTCCGTTCTATCTACCGAAACCCAACTCTATCATATTTTGTTTGCGGCTTTCAAGACAATTTAGGGGCACAAACACCGGTCATAAAGATCAAATATCGGTTTCTTCACTACTGACCAAGCGATAGAGTTAATCTATAACCTTCTCTATAATAAACCAATTAATGATTCTTTTCCACGTACTACACAATTATAAAACTACATTTTTTTTTTGTACTGTAGCAGGATATTTATATCTTGCCTATTATTTCGACGTATTTTGCCAAGTTTTGTTACAGACACGACTTAAAATAGAGTGTTATAAAATAAAGTACTTAACAATTAAAAGTAAATAATTATAAAACGTGTGTTAACGTGTTTAAGATAAGATTATAGCATTAGCCGATTAGATACAAACATTATGTAAGTATGTCAGTATGTATATCGATAGCTCGCTGCCCTAGTTACTTGTGTCGCCTGTCTGATGGATTTATAACCAAAAGTGAGGTTAATGATACCTGCGAAGACAGCTATTTATTTACTAACTTCGCTGTAAAACATAATTAGATACTTTGTAGGCTTGTGAAATTCTCTGTTCGTCTGTTTTTAAGGCTTCTTTACTAAGGTATTCGAATATTAACTGCTTAGCCGTTGTCAAACTCAAACTCAAAAATAGTTTATTTCAAAGAGGCTTAACGCTAGCACTTTTGAAAGGTCATGTTTTTTTTTTTAAAAGAAGCTACCACCGGATCACAACGCGGCCTCAACTGAGAAGATCCGGCAAGAAACTCAGCGGGCTTGTCATTTTATCACTATTTTTTTAAACAGTGTGTCATGTTACAATTAGATCAGAGCGACAGTGTGTCTTGCCGTTCAAAATATCAAATAAGACAGAAAAAAATAAAAAAATACAAAGTACAACAAACTAAAAAGCCAAAGGGATAGTAGTCGGACCAGTCCCCCCAGTCCCCCAGTCCCAGTTGTATATAAACTTACCTACCACTTCCGTCCTGGGAATACTCACCACTACACCCCATAATAATCCAGAGTCCAATATCACCTTTCAATTGATTTATTTCAAACTAGCTATCCCGCGCAGCTCCGCCTGCGAAATTTTCTAATTGTTTGAGCAGCAAAAAATTAAGAATGTTTATCCACCGTAAGAACCTAAGAGTCGTTCACATGTTATGGCGTGACCATGAAAAATAGGGATTCATTATTTTTATAAAATGTAAGATCAAATACCTGTACCCGTTACCCGTGGGGTGTTCGGGTAAGAATAGATCCCTCCCATCTCTTCCCGTTGGGTGCCATATACTGCCATCCCCAAGACGCCTGCCAAGCATGGGTATTATGGCAACCCTTCCTTCTAAAGGCTTTTATTCTGCAGTGGATATCTTTTGGCTGCAAATAATTATATATATCAAATAGGCTTAACGCTACTTTTGAACGGTCATTTTATTTAAAGTTACCCGTTTTGTGAAACTTCTACTAACTGTTGGTTTCTTTAACATTATGTTAGTGACCAACCGGCCGGGTAGAAAACAAATGTATGGTAATGATATTATAGTATCTCATCACTACCTAAGCCACGTGAAGAATTATGTCATTCCCATACAATCCATATATAACATGTTTTGTATTCTTTAGCGTTCCGTATTGGAGAATGGCAACTTGGCTGAGGGTGCTAGTACCATAGTTGTTTAAACATCCTCTTACTAGGTTAGATTAAGGACTTTGCCTTGGCTCAACGACTGCTGCCTAAGTGGTGATGATGATGATGATGTGATCATCATCAGCAGAAAGAAGTCTACTATTGAAAAAGTTCTAAAAGAGAGAGACCCCTTACAACGCTTCAATAAACGCCTTTTAGCTATTGGTATACATCGGTTGTCTGTAACTTTTACAATGTCGTCGGTCCAACTAGTGGGAGGCCTGCCCACGCTGCGTCTTCCGGTGTGGCTCGAGAACCTTTATTCCTTATCGGTTAACAACCGACCCGAAGTATGGTGCCACTAAATGGTCTAAAACTCCACAATGTTGTTTCTCCAGCCAAGGAGACAGATCGCAGGACTTGCTTACGCGTACTTTTGTGCACCTTCAATACCCGTTTGCCAGTTAAGAGTAACTGGCAAACGGATATTGAAGGTGCACAAAAGTACGGTATTTACGGTACGGTACGGTACGGTATTTACGGGTAAACTAGAGAGTGTATAGGGGTACAAAGGCCCTCAAAATTAAATGAATTATGTGCGCAGACAAAAGTTCAAGCGTTTCTGGTGTTTACTCTTCCAGGCCTGGGGTTATCGTTAAGCTGCCTTTTACGCCTTTCTTACGCTAGACAAGAAATATGACTAGATGCAGTATGGTGCAGTTTGCCTCAAATATTGTATAATGCAACAGTTCGAACTTTGGCCGAATGTCGAATATTGTGTAAAATGACTATGGCCAATGTTTATTCAGAAACATTAGCTAAGTTAACAACTGTTCGTTTAAATAATTGTTAAGATCAATTATTCAATTCATTCTGACACAAATATTTTCTTTAAACTTAATTACCCATCAATGGGAATGCAAAACAATCCACACACGGTCATCCGATCCCAAACTAGGCAGAGCCTGTACTATGGAAACCAGACTACTGATACATGATGGTAAATACATATTTAGATAGATAAATAACACCCAGACACTTCGTGGGAATCGAACCCACGACCCATCGGGTAGCAGCCAGGGTGTCCAACCACTAAACCAACGGGCCCATCAAACGTCTAACATCAATGTTATCTTCCAACAGCGCAGTAGTGGCAGTGATAATACTTCTAAGTAATAGATACGTCATCATCTTTATATATTTAATGATATGTGGCACGCATGTATATACTCACAAACTACATTCACATTACTCGCCCCGTGCAACTACTAATTACTCATAACAACTATAGTATTGTCCTTTGTGCAAGGACCCTATCAATTACTAATTTGATTAACGTCACCGCCTTGAACGGAGCTCATTGTAAGAGTGGCCTACGATATGCAGAATGATACGGCACATAGCCTAAAAAGGGTACCGTGAGAGATACAAAACACTAATTATCGAAGTGTGACTGTATAATTCGTCATTGCTTTTACACGTTCATTAAGGGAAAAGATAAGACCGCGTAGGATCGCTGTAGGTGGTGTATGAGAAGAAAACGTTAGTCAGCGTTGTGAGATAGTAGGTACTACGTAATATTCGTCATCGAATCGGTATCGAAACGGGGCTGGGAATAGAGACGCTTGTGTCAGCAGTTGTGGTCGCCAATCTTAGCAACGTGTTTTGCAACTATTCTTTTCATAGATTAACATAGATTAGTGTTTTTTTTGCAGATAGAACGGACATTATATGGGTTAAATTGTCAACGACTAAGGTTTTGGACTACAGACACTGCTAAAGGCGCCATTTTCTTATAAGTTTGTAACGCAATAAAATAAATATTACGGCGATATGGGTATAGGTCTGCACATCAAAACTGTACTCTTAAGGTGCGTGTCCATTGGCAGGCGCCGGACGCACCGCACGCACGGCACGCAACGGATTTTAGTTTGCTTTGTATGATTTTACATAGCGCTGCGTCCATTATCCGCGCCGGCATTTTCCGATGCGGGCCGTCAAAATCATAGAAAGCAAACTAAAAACCGTTGCGTGCCGTGCGTGCGGTGCGTCCGGCGCCGGCCAATGGATGCGTACCTTTAATATTGTAAAAAGTAAAATATGTATAACCTATCTACCATAGAGTTTATATATTAAGAATAGCATAGGCAGATTTTTTACTAAGAGGCAGGTGAATTGAACTATTTAAAGTTATATTATAAGAGTTATATTGATATGTAAGTAAGTAGTGGGCTTGCTCTATCACAATCGCAAATATCGATAAATACAGCTGACGGATGACGGTATAGTGCCTATCGTCGTGTACCTGATATTTATGTATTTTGATGTGGCTACATGTTCTTACTTGAATTAAGCATTCTATAGTACTAGTACTGATTCTTATTCTAACCTATCTAGTTGATAGTATCTACTATATGCTGCTTCTTAGTCGTGCATTCTTGTTGGAATGGACAAATATAAACTAGTGATATGCATTTGAATTCAAGAATGTAGAGTTCATTTGATTCCCATAAGCACTCTGAGACTAAAGTTATAATAATTATGTGTATATTCAAAATCATGGGAGGTAATAGGTATTAACGGAGAATACAATTCGATACGCAGCGAATGTGGCGTCTAGACGAGACGCGTGTCAAATTAACATTGATTGAGATGTTTATTTTTACTTTATATTTCGCCAATATTTACTTCTTTGGTAAGCTCAGTTCCAAAATATAAAATATTGTTTTAACGCTCTCTGTATATGCCAATATATCTTAAAGCACTTCAGGTAGTCAATATTTCTTTACTTTGACACGGGACGTTACTCAAACAGTTTTTTAAAACCCAAAACATATATTTCTAGGTTTAATCATCCAGCTATCCCACACATAGTTTATTTCTGAAAGAAACAACATGAATAACATATAAAAAATAGTACTACAGCTAAATTTGTATTGGTATAATAAAGACGCGATATTCGTCATTCCGGTGGTATTTGCGCGTGTCTGTGACGCCGCCGCCCGCCGGCTGCGCGGGCGCAAACAACGCGTAAATGTAAAAAAATGCATTACTTTAGTTACTACTCGACGATATCAGTTCAAATATATAAAATACTTAACTATCAATGAAATAGAAATCGTGAGAATGTACAAATGTAAGCAAATCACATAAAATGTTTTTTATTTTATTTTTAGTATAAAAATCAGTGTAACAAACGATAAGCTTACATCTAAAATGATAAGCTTATCATCAAAAAAGGATTTATGAGTACAACATCGACTGTCGTATATCAAAATTAAATATCTGTAAGTCGTTGTGAAAAATTGATGGTTTAACACATTTGTTATGACACGGGATTACGATGAAATAATGCCTGAAACTATCTACGATTAATATAATGTAATAAGCAACTCTATATTTGAATTTATAATTGAACAACAGGGTAGGGTAACATTACTCATTCTCCTGGTATCTCCTTGTCCACGCATAGACTGAACTGCGAGGGCGGAACGCACATAAATCTCGAGCGAACTTGGACGGGCAACGTTTTAAAACCACTAGCTTTTATTCTTACAAGAGTTCAGGTTTAAAGGGATACATAATAAATGGCAAGTTGGTCAGATAACAGTATACGCTCAACAAGTTCTGCACGAAATTATTTTCGCAACAAAGTTGTATGTATTTTTACGCCGCCATACACTTTCATGATATCAAAAGCCCTTTTTTTTGGTTTATTTCTTAGTATATCATACTTACTTGTTTAGCTTTTTCTCTGAAAATTAACCTATCAAGTTGTTTTACGAGAATAATTATTATTTTTATTACTTTAAATTTTAAAGTTTCATATTTGCTATCGTAAATTAGAGCTTATAATTATTAATATTTAATGTATATTTACCATGCCAGGTAAATTAGTTTTTCAATTTATATTAATTGAAAGTCAATTTACATTAAAAATTTTATGAATAGTTTCTTCTGTACCTTACCTCTCTAACTCTCTAAGGTATTGCTTAATTTCAAGCGAATGCAAGTCCAAATATAAACACAGACCTTGTAATGCGCCAAACATATTGGCTGTCGTCTACTCTATCATTATGTAGAACAAATAAAACATTCGCGGGCCATTACTGAGTCATTCTACAAGCAAACGTCGCTAATCGCCAATTAATATTGGTTAGGAAACTGTGAAATGCTACCATTTGATATAGTATGCAGACGTGTTGGCTGTGCAATAGAAAGTATAAACAATAACCTAGCGAAAGCTAACACGGTGAAATTGATTTATAGCGACGTGGGCCCGATGTCGTTTTTCGGAAACACTCCAATATATTAACATAACAATTATAGTGTGATTAGGTAAGAACATTTAACGGATGCTACGGCCATTGACCAATTGTGACTACCACTCGACTCGCCGGATACTCGCACGTAGTATTCAGCTGTGGATTTCAAATCATTTTTTTACGATTGGTATTTATATTTTATTCAATAATAATTGAGTTCAAGTTTAGAAATTTGTGTTTAGAGGAACAGGTTCAATTTTATTTAATGAGTTGAGATCATTTTGATATTTCATCCCAAGAGAACATCCACTACTAAACAAACATTTCACCTGTTATTTTCATGTCATTTAAATTCTTGATTTATGCCTAGATTTAGAAAGAGAGATATGCCCTGGGTAAATTTTCTACACCTTTTTTACAGTCATCAGATAAATTCTGTGTGTCAAATGATGACAATGAAAAATATTTTATTTAAATTCGCACATCAATATGTATACGTCCTGTGCCCAGTCATTTCGCCTGGAATACAGCACTGCTATGCGTCATAATATCTGAATCTACGGTAACCTACCTGGATGGTTTCTTGCGCAAGGGACCTACTTAGCAAAATATAAAATGGTTGTCGTATAATATTAACATCAACTAACATACGGCGACATACGTTACGGTCACGGATGACATGGGCCGAGATCTCAGATCGAGAGCGGGTAAATGTCAACTAGGGAGGTATTTATAGAGGCGCGCGTGCGCATCCCAGCCGCATGCCGTCGCGCGCTGACTCACCGGGCCAAACGTCTGCCGGGACACCCGCGAACGCACCTAACAAACACACACACGCTACCGACCACATTATTCGATACTAGAATCATCGGTTTAAATAGTTTTCACGTTAGTAATACGGACAAGACGTAATTTCACTCGCGGCATATCTAATTCTGCCGAACAATTAGACCATACAGTTCATTTAATGGCTTCTGATATTTACGCGAATATTAATTTCATTCCATACGGTTGAATTTAATAACATGACTTGATCTACATTCTTAGCATTATTGTTCGTTTTAAATTTCATTATTGTAGAAAAAAATACTTTTAATAAATGTGATTTGATACAAATTATAAAATATGTATTTGCACCAAGATTGACAATATCTAGAAGTTTTATGCTGCAGCTTATTTATGCGGTTTTAAGCGACCGATTATTCTGTATTTGAATAGCTGTAAATAGTAAACAAAGTCACTATCCACCTGTGTATCTGTCTGATGTTTTTTAGCTTGTTTTATCTTAATTACATTATAAATTTTTTCTTAGAGAATTTTTTCAGTTAAGATGTGTGTATTATTAGCACTTTTAAAAAGCCGTAATCGCAGTGGGTTGCCAAAGATCATATTGTTTTTATATTTGTAATAGCATGTGTACATTTATTAGTACTAACACCGGCGTTCAATGTGTTTACCTGTGTTCTTTACGTAGATATAACAGTACGCAGGTCAGCGGTATTGTCTTTGGTGTACGTTTCGTGTGTTGGTTTAACTCTGTTACTAAACTACTAGGTCAAACTTCTAGAATTTTAGGCCAAGCAAAATTCATCATTATACCCTGTCAATAAGTCCAGTGAATTCATAATTACCATGTTGGCTCAATAGGATTGGGAGAAAGTTTCACACAATCTCTATCATTGCTGAACGTTCGAAAATTAATTGTATCTTTTAGTGTCATAAGCTAACTAGCTATCGCTATTAAAGTAAGAGAAATAAAGAATAATACCCCAAGGCGAGATCTTATCAGAAATTAAAATTTAGAATAGCCGATAAAAACTTTAATGATTGCATAGTGCTATTGAGAAATTTTTATTATATTCAAGAATCATTGAGACGATTCATATCGCTAATATGATTGTAGGTATGATGCTTAACCTCTCTTTTAGTGCATAAAATTACTAACTTACTTAGTTTCTGACTTCTTTCTTCTGATAATCTGACTTATTTTTTGCAAATACACATACATACGTATAATCACGCCTCTTTCCCGTAGGGGTTGCAAATATTTTAACTAAATGTTCAAATCGTTTATACTGTCCAGTTTTTATAGCATGACGTTTTTAAACACGTTTCCCACACATTTTTTGCTGGCCATATACATATCTATATCAAATTGGCTATAATGGGAGTCTCCCAGAAAGGGCACAAAAAAGGAGGAAGGTAATACGATTTTTTTGTTCTCGTAAGCAACCCTAAGTCATCATCATGCTTTTGGGTTACGGAGATGCGGTAATTCATTGCGCATAAGCCTCGTGATAATATAATTTTTGGCATAAAAATATAGAATCGCTTAACGTCACGTTTTCTGTATTGGTTGTAGGATCTTATAACACCCCTTGGAATGAAATTTCAAAATATTTTCTTCACGTTCTCCTCTGTCTTTCCTGTTCAAAATTTCATAATTCTGGAACCACTGGTTGAAGCTGCACGTTATCTGTTGTTAGTATTAGAGTTTCAACATGAACAACGTATTCCAATTGTTTGCTATAGTATCCATATCTTACCCACTAATAAAAACCTTTGCTGCATGCGGAACTCTTGATTGTACTGTTTGCATATTAATTAATTCATTGACGTGACGATTTTACATTTCAAATGATCCGAAAGCGCCATCGGCTATTTAATTAAGTGCCGTCGTCTACGGAAATGAAATGGAAGTAAAAATGTAAATGATTCCGTTCGTCGTCCAATTACTGGTACCGTGGCGCGCATTGGGACCGCAACAGATCACCTTTGCGATCGTCTTAATTAACATTTCCCTTGCTACTGTTCGCTCGTCTGACGTAGCTTGGGTGCTGCGATACCAGAGAACCGTTACGGGTCTCGTTACCGGTATTCCAGTTTCTTGAAACATAAGATTTCTTTTCATTTTAATATGTGGTACAACAAGAATTTATGTACACACAAATACTAGATAGATAAAATAGGATAATACAAGTACAAAGGCACTACTTATTTCATAAGAAATCTCTTCCAGTAGGCCTAGGAAAGAAACATAAAACTAGGAAATAAGACGGATAGTGTTTTAGTGGGTAAAAGTCCCACATATCCCGGCTCCTCCTACTCCTACAGAGACCGGGTACCTTTTGAAGGTTTCTCCCCCTATCATCATCATCGCCAGCCGGAAGACGTCTTCTGCTAAACATAGGCTTTCCTTATGGAACGCCACAATGAACGACGATTGGCTATTTTCTTCCACCATTACATGCGACGCGTACAATGTTGTATGTCCTAGCGCGAAGCCTCCTGCGTCACATACACTGCGTCTTCCTCCCCTATAGTAAAAAAAATCCTTAAGCAAAGGACCGTTCAAGTAGATACTACGACTACTGGTGCTATGATCATATCACTGATATCCATTGTCAATTGGTAGCAGTTCAGGTACCTACGTATTAAAATTATTGTTAAAATCACTGTAACGTATTAAACTACAAATCAAGTGGTCATCGTATATAAAGCTACCCGTCAGCCTATGAGAATGAAGACCGTTTGCTATTACAAAATATTTTAACCCAGATAATATATCAGTGTGAAACGCTATCTCTCTAGAGTAAATCGTCTGCAGATCACCTTGAACTGCTTGCTATCAGTGGCTAAGTGAAAGTGCTCGTTAGTATAATTGGAACGACTCAAGCTGCATGTATATTTTGCACGAATTGATAAGGATTTTCAGATTCTGCAACGCTAGCCGGTATACCTACGCTTGTAAGCAGAGTAGCAGTTCAATTAGCTAAGTTATGAGGCGGTTTTCTTTATCTAAAACCAATAAAGCTTAATTCACACAACGAATGGGAAATGCATAAGCTAAGACAGCAAAACTATTTCATGTGCTTCAACCATCTTGTGTATATTAAACATATCTTTTTGATCAGTCGTTTTTTGATAGCGATATACTCACCACAACTATTTACTTAAAAATGTTTTTAATATAAGGTATAATTTGCTTATAGTCAGTTATAATCACTGTTCCAGGATCAGTCTGTTAAACAACGCCAGGCAAGGTCAGTCTTTAGTGGCATTTGCAATGAGCATCTCCGTTCTTTGAAAGGCACTTTAAATATTGATTCCAGTTGTTGTCATCTAGACAGCAGTCATTAAGCCAAGTCAGAGGCCTAAGGGCAGCTTGAACACCAGGTTGGCTGGGTAACCATGCGACTCAGCCCTCCCCCTTGGAGTCGCTGGTGATGCACGTCGTAGATGATAGCAGCGGGGTTGTGACCGCCGTCTTTATTGGATTATTAGGGTTATGGGCCGAAATGAAACGAGGGAATTTAGATATTAATTAACTGTTCAATATTTTATTATTGATTTTAAATGCAAGGAAGGTTGTACGTCTGAGACTTGTCAACACACAGTGCGAATGCTCAGATACGACTGACAGGGAAGTCGCCCAGATCAAACAATTAAATACAAACAAAGATGACGGTACCTTCGTAAGATTAATTTTTGCAAGTCAAATTCAAATATGCCAACAGTCTTCGTGAGCACCGTAACTGTTCCCGGGGTGTTTTAATACGCCCGGCGGCGGGCTCAAGGGCGAGGCACCAAGAGGTACCTGGTGCAGATCACAGCAAAGAACCCGGTTCTCACCCTCGATGCGATAGCTACGGAGATTTCTATTTTCACTTACCATTAAGTAAGATCGCGGTCAATAGCTTACATTGAGTAAAAAAAAGTGTTTTCTTTGAAAGCGTGAACATGCACCGTATTTATTACCGAATTAAACGAACGAATCAAATGAACAGCACATAAAAGCAATCCAATGGACACACATTTGACACTGTATTAAAATAATATACAGATTCGTTAACCGGGGTACCTACATGAAAGGAAAGTTCGACAGCCTCAATAGATAGCCGTGAAATTGCAATTAACATACATCGATTGTTTTGAGCTGGTTCATTGAATCTTTTGAGAAGACTTCATTCAGAAACCAGCCGTTTCGGCCTCCCGCTGTTTGGATCACATAAACATATCGAAGATACTTTTATTTAATTCATTAACAAAATTAAAAAAGAAACATTTTTACGAAGAGAAATAAAAATGATCATTATCCACAACACATCCACAACAAATCCATAGGGTTGTCATAATTCCCACGATTGGTAGGCGTCTCGGAAATCCCACTATTGGTGGTTGGTTCCAATCCAATAGAAAACCTCTGCTGCCCGTCTTCTTTTTTTCCCCCTTCTTCTTGTTTTTTTTTTTTTTTTTTTTTTTTTTTGGGTTAATCGGCTCTGTCGATATCCAACAGGAAGAGACCATGTGGTAGGGTAACTAAGACTCTGGCGGCATTTCCTCGCTGTATATGCTAAAGCCTCTCTCTGAGCAACTAAATCTCCTGCTCCTAAGCAAGGTAAGGTTTCCCCTAGGAAACCTGTGATTTTGACCAACCTTTTACTTAAAGGTTTAAATAAAGTATGGGGTAGAAGGACCAGGGCTTCGTCTTTGAAAGAAATAAAAATGTATTCGAAGCCGTTGATCCATACTAAATCGTAAAATGCTTCATAATAATTTCGAGAGATTCAGAGCTTTATCGTTTTGCTACACACTAGAATCGAAGAAGCAAATTTCATTTAAACTGATGCGATACCACATGATTCTGCAAACTGCTGCTTTATGATCAAATTGAAGCGTCGTATATAGATATCTTAGATTATAATGACAAATCCTTTTCATTCCACCTTCTGGTAATGGCATCAGTTTTATTTCGTACTTATATTTGATAGCGTTCTTTGAATGTCTAAAGTAATAAAGACTCCTGCTGGATAAAATTGATTGTGATCCGCGTGCAATGATTTTGTGCACTCCATTTCAAATAAACTTGAAAACGACTACAACTTTATTATGCGGTCGTAAAAGAAGCTCTCCGTATATTAGTGGACAATGTATCGCGGCAGCAAAAACGGCTTGCTAATACAAAGTTGTTTTTGCTGCTAGGCATTATGTAGTTATAAGCCGCAAGTAAAGTAATCGTTTACAAGTTCATTTGTTGTGGAGTGTACTTAATACTTTTATTTTATTAGGAAAACTTATATTTGCCATGACAAACTATTACCCATTTACTTTCTTGCCCTGCGTGCCCTGACACCTGCACTCTTGAAGATCTTTGGGATGCTACAGACAACGCACGAAATGTAGTCGCTTACTGGGCTAATACGATTTAGTTGTTGCCATATACACGATAAGAAGAAGAAGGATAACTTACGGCTAGTACACAAGTAATGCCATAATATATGAAGGCCTTATAAGGTTTTCACACGGTCTCCTCGCAGAGTCAATTATAAAATTATATAGGAACCAGATTAGACTATAGGGCTGTGAACTATACGTAAAGGTAAAAAAGTTAAAATCTCAAAAAGTGCACATAGCAGATTTTGGTTTGACAATGACGATATTTAACACTGCTATAGTACCTTCATGGACGGTCATTTGCACAATAAATCTACCACCTGGCAACACTGTGTATAGATTGCAATAACGTTGGACTGTTCGGCCCAAAATCACTCATCATAAAGATAAAATGACAAGAAGTAATAGGGTACTCAATTAATATTTTGAGTTTTGAAAGGTTTGCTTAATATGAATAATTTGAATATAGTAATTTAGTATTATTTAAACATACTACATTGCAGCAATAGGTAGGTTTGACACTGGCATGCATTGACACAACATTCATACTAGGAGTTGTTTAGTGAGTATTGTGAAAGAGTGTCGCTTATCTAGTTATGTTCTAGTGAGCAGTCTAATTAATTGGTCTATTATGTTACTGAAGAATTTCATAAGAAAGTCTTAACTCATTATGAACACGTTTCGGTTTTTGAACTCAAGTCCGTATCTTCGGATTTACATAACTTGCCTTCTCAATTCGAAATAATAGTTAAAACATGTTTAATAGTTCAAATCAAAAAAAGAAAAAATAACGATAAAGCATTTGGTTGTTAATAGAATGTTATCGTGGCTTACTAAATTGGATAGTTGGCCATTATTGTTGTGTCTTTAGCCCTTTGCTTTCCCTCTAATTGAGGCTTGTAGTTATAAATTCATTGAGGGGCACAAATTTTGTAACACCGTTTGCCGCGTTCTTGCTAATTGCGGCTTTCTCTTTCTCATACAAACTTGTGTTTCAATTAATCGACATGTTTTATCTGCTCAGATAGAGCGATAACTAAAAGTTTAATCAAATACACATTCTTACCTTTATTGATAACATAGTATACAGAAATATTGCGTAACTGTTTGTTTGTGTACAGCTTGTGTGATTGCCGTGGTAAATGCATAATTGTTCTTTTGCCCTTTAGTTTTTAACAGCTTAATGTTAAACACTAACAGTTTAATGGTGACTAATCGACGAGACGTTGACTTTCGACATAATTACGTGGAACGAATCGATCATTAGCTTCGATAATGCTGCCTGTTTACAAGTTCATGCCACTCGATACTTACTGCGGCACTCACAAACGCCAATTAACATTGAGTCTAATTAAGTCACTTTCATAAATCTATTTATTTCGACTATCCGAGCCGTGTATGGTTAATTTCGATTATTAAACACGAGATAGTTGATATCTTTACTCACTATCTGCGTATTAAGTATCAATGGGCTTCGAGTGTCAAAATATTCCGATTTTAAAAATTGGATTAACTAGCATTAACTTTAATCGACGTTTGTAGGTTCGGCAGTTAGACCATCCCTGTTACTGTCAAATATTGATGAATACCTCTTCAGAAATTTAACATATTGGTAAAGCCGTAAAGCTATATAGCAGAATCAGAATAACTCATCACCATCATTTTAATCAAATCTAACTACTATTTGTTAGACATCCTGGCTGGTTCCCAAAAGGTCGTAAGTTCTATTCCCATCCAGGACATACATTTGGATGTTTTTGTGTATTTAGAACAAAAAAGTACTAATAGGTATCGTAGGTACAGGCACTGCCTATTTTGAAACCGGACAAGAGAAATGTTTTATACACATGAAGCTTCGCGATTTTTTTTAAATGACTGTGAAACATATGTTTAGATATAAGACTCATGGTAACTAATGCTTCATCATCATCAGCCGTAATACGTCCACTGCTGAACAAGGGCCTCTCCCTTAGAAGGGAGGGGTTTCCATAATCCCCACGCTTGGTAGGCTTGGGGATCGCAGTATATGTTACCACCTATAAAAAGACGCTTCTGCCCGTCATCTAGCTTTCCCTTAGTCGCCTCATACTGCCGGTCCCAATATCCTATCTACCTCTTGCTATCAGTTAAAATAGATACCATCGATAGCTATTATGACACATTTGCGTTTCAATAAACAAAGACAGATAAGAAATATTTACCTTTACTGATTGATCTATCTTTCCGTGGTCCCAAAGCTTACCAAAGTTAAGTAGATTCATAGAAAATGACTGTCAAGTGTTTCTATAAAATATTAGCAGCTTACTGTTGGTAGTTCAAATGACAGTTTTAGGCTATCGCTCCATTTCGGAGGTTTATCGCGGGATAATCATCTGATTTCTCGTACTTTGTAAATAAAAGTAATGAAATTAATATGAATAATAATAAAAATAACATTATTTTAATAAATGAATGAACCAATATTTTTTATTATACCCCAGAAAACCTGTCACGGTGCTCACGGTGACGGAGGTCGCAATCCCGCCACTGTCCTAGCAGCCACCGCCGTACTCGATGGCTAGTCCCCACACTCCAAGCGTTCTGGTGACTCCGAAGCTTTATCGTTATATTAGAGTCCCGGGCTACTACCGATGCCTTTTTTGACGCGAGGGAAACCTTCAAAAGGTCCCCAGGACCCTGTGAGGTAAAAGAAAGCAAACTAAAATCCGTTGCGTGCCGTGCGTGCGGTGCGTCCGGCGCTGGCCAATGGACGCGTACCTTTAGAATCCTAAGGTTACAACGACGTCAATTTTGTTATTGAAACAGCAGTAACAGATAGTTTAAAGTTAACTTTTTATCTGACCTTGCTATCGGCGATAGAGTATTGGGACCGGCCGTTACGGATACCGAACGGGAGGAGATGGGTGGGTGCTATTCTTACCCGGACACCCCCACGGGTAACTAATGCTTATGATGGTCATAATAATATAACAATTATATTATATTATTAAAAATTATTATATTATAATAATTTTTCTTTTGTTTCAGCGGTGGTTGTGCGATATTTAACGAAACGTTACATCGGAGAGTACAGCTCAACGGGCGGTGAGTAAATTTAGAACTGTAGTAGTTCTACGTATTACACTGTTTGTTTTCATAATGTACGATTCGATGTATCTACCATAGTATATATATTACCTACAAGCCGATTTCGTTTCACTAAATTAAATTTTTTGGTATTCCCTGTAATACCTTTTCAAGAGGCGTTTCTGCGAAAACATTAGATTAAACTAACTAGTTTATATTTTCTACGAGCGCAAGCAGAAACAACAAGATTCTAAAAATGTTTTGTTTATGTTTATCAGATTAACCCTCAATTTGCTATGTGTGCCAGCGAGGTCATTATAACAGTATTTTGCATTTTTTCACTGGCATCACTCCCGCAACTGTGATCGCCTGTTTGATATGCTGTGTGTGTCAGAGGTGTTTCAAAGGCAGAAATACCAATGAACACGAGCCCTTATAGAGGGCACTTACCAAATGCCAAGCACCGAGTGCCAATGGACGGTTTATTTGCGATATTGGCAAGATGCTGCGAGGGAGAGCCAAGGCTGAACGCCGCCGGCGCCGGTGCCCGCAGGCCGTCGACCTTTCATATTTTTCATCCGAATAATGCAAATTTGATTTGAATTGAGAAGTTTTTTATGTAATAAAATAACAAATAATTTAATGCTCGATTCTAGATATTTATCATAAGCAGTGATTTGTCAATATAATGTTATCGACACCTAGATATTCGTGTTCTCGAAAATTAATCATTTATTGCATTATTTTTGTGTATCAATCGCTTAATTAACAACTCATTTGGCGTATCGCCAAACACGGTATAGATTGTGACCCAGATCCGTGTGACTGATAGCATCTTTCAAAAAGTCAATATATTACGAGTTCGGTATCGAGAACGCGTTAAGGAGTTAGGGTTGTCAGACATAGACTCACTACTTCCTGGAAATTTGTAAGGTTACAAACAATCTCAACTGAGGTCGTGTTTCCCTGAGGTTCAAGGGTACTTCGTCACTGCTCAAAGTGCTATTGTAATTGTAATTATGGTATCTATCATAATCACTCTTTTTACATTGTAAGTAGATTGCGTACCTTTTAGTTGTTACATGTAATTGTGACACAAGTTTTGACTGATTTTTATATTAGCATATCTTTATTATTGACACTGACATATCCGCATGTCTTAGCCTTCTGGCAACCCTACGTTGAGTGCACATATCTTGTTGTGTAAATTCAAATATAGACTTTGTTTCAGATTTCCTATATCAACATCGGGCTGCGTTTGATGGCGCCACATCTGAAGTGGAAGTTTTAGATACGTGTGGCTGTGCGGTAAGTATTATATCTTCAATATTTGTATTATCGACTATTACTGTTCCAATAATATTTACAAAACACTTCTGATAGTTATCTTTTCTTGAATGTTTGCATTTAAAATGGTTTAAGTTTATATTTATTTAAGCTATAGTGACTGAAGGTTATCCAGTCATACAGCTCCGTTTTCGTTCCTTTTGCTAGCACTAGCGCAGAGCTTCAGAGATGTTGATTGGGTCCTAAGGTTCCAGTATGGCCAATCAGGAATGTCAGCTGAAAATTAAAACAGTTTAACTGGGGAAATAGATCGTCCTTAGAAAAGATCGCCTCCAAATAATGCTACCTTCGGTATTGTGTTCCTATGTTGAGTAACGTTGCCAGTGGCTTATATGTAAGTTGTCTCTTTGCTAATGGCTGAAGGACTATCGTTCGTGCCTTTGACAGGACAGAGAAGAAAGCCCCCTCTTTTGTTTACTCTAATACGCAATCATAGCAGATAATAAGTGGAGATTGAAACACACAAACTTAATATTCGCGTAATCATTAGGTGTTTACGGAATTTTTATGCTTTGTATAGAAACGTGGCTGTTTAGCGGAGCACCTGCGGTGGGGCGATGCCTTTGCAGTGGTGTATTCAGTTTGCGACCGACGTTCGTTTATGGCGGCAGCTGAACTGCTAGCGTTATTGGAAAGGACACGGCTTCCTGGATGTACTGCCGTCACTTTGCTCGGAAATAAAAGGGATTTGGAACATGCCAGGTAACTGCAGAAAATTATCCTAATCAGTTTTTGGTTTCCTAATACATTGGAAAGAAGTAGAAATAATACATTATTTCTCCGAGCAAAGAATCTAAATGTAGACTTCAATAAATATCAGTGTGTCATGCTGATGGTTTCCGGCTGTTCGGAATCCAGGCTAGTTGCTTCTGTCTTACCGGGTCGACGGTCAAGTCAAGAATCATTTGTTAACTCGTAGCTTGCACTTTTTGTTGCATAATAGTGGAATGCCTGACATATTTTTAGGTGTCGATTTATTTGATGATTGCTTTTAACAGTTTACATATAGCCAGTTTTATTTAGTTCTAAACATAATGTTCCATGGCTTTGGAAAATACAAGGACTATGCATAGCACCTATAAGAAATGTACGGATCAGTTTAAAGAATACAT
Source organism: Furcula furcula (assembly GCA_911728495.1). Lineage (NCBI taxonomy): Eukaryota > Metazoa > Arthropoda > Insecta > Lepidoptera > Notodontidae > Furcula > Furcula furcula. Next base: position 9,625,448 of record OU452251.1, read on the forward strand.
ACAACTTTTTAACAAAACTCAGTGATAAGGCGTTCCGGTGAAACGAATCTTTTAAATAAACAGTTGCATTGCATTGAATTTGAAAAATCTGGGTGTTCTGCTAGGGTTGTCAAAGCGGAGGAGGGCCAGGAGTTGTCGTTGCGGTTCGGCTGTCAGTTCTACGAGGTGTCCGCGGCGGAGTCGTGCGCGGGTGCTGCGCTTGCGTTCCACGCGTTGCTGCGGGAGGCGCGCGCCCTCGCGCTATTGCTGCCCACGCCGAGGCGCAAGCTCGCCGCATACTCCGTCTCCAAGGTACCTATTCCACTTGATTCATTACGTTCTACACACTGCTGCACGAAGCGCGCCCTCGCGCTGTAGCTGCCCACCCCAAGGCGCAAGCTCGCCGTATACTCTATATGCGGTAACAGCTCAGTGGGCGAGCGCTTGCCTTGGAAACAAGGTGCGCAGGTTCGAACCCCGGCTCGCACCTCTGATTTCTTCAATGAATCATGTGCGAATCGTCTTTGTGCGATTGTTACTAGCTTTCGGTGAAGGAAAACATCGTGAGGAAACCTGCATGTCTGAGAAAGCCTAACTAGCTCTCGAATGACGTGTGAAGTCCGCCAACCCGCACTTGGCCAGCGTGGTGGACTATGGCCTAAGCCCCCTCATCTTGAAGGGAGGCCCGTGCCCAGCAGTGGGACATAAACAAGGGCTGGTATTATTATTTTATTTTTATTATTATTCCACTTGATTCATTACGTTCTACACACTGCTGCCCGAAGCACGCCTTCGCGCTTCTGCTGCCCGCCCCGAGACACAAGCTCGCCGTATACCCTGTTTCCAAGGTACCTATTCCACTTGATTCGATACGTTCTACACACTGCTGCCCGAAGCACGCCTTCGCGCTTCTGCTGCCCGCCCCGAGACACAAGCTCGCCGTATACTCTGTTTCCAAGGTACCTATTCCACTTGATTCGATACGTTCTACACACTGCTGCCCGAAGCACGCCTTCGCGCTGCTGCTGCCCGCCCCAAGGCGCTAGCTCGTCATATACTCCATTTCCAAGGTACCTATTCCACTTGATTCATTACGTTCTACACACTGCTGCACGAAGCGCGCCCTCGCGCTGCTGCTGCCCGCTCCAAGGCGCAAGCTCGCTGCATACTCCATTTCCAATGTACCTATTCCACTTGATTCATTAGGTACGTTCTACATACTGCTGCCCGAAGCGCGCCCTTGCGCTGCTGCTGATCGCGCCGAGGCGCAAGCTTGCCGCATGCTCCATCTCCAAAGTATTCACCTTAATTCATTATGTTAATGAAGCCGTTTGATTTTATGTAGGTATTAGTGCATAAAACGGTTACCCAATGTTATCGTGACTAGGTCATCAGTCAATTTACTGGGAGTTTTTTTAAGTTGTAACAAGTTAGTGCTTGGCTGCAATTTCAGTCAAAGATACAATGTGGCGATACAAGTATATGGTACTTAATACAACATAAATGACCCAAGTGATTGATGCGAAGAAAGAGTATACATAAGACTAAGTAGTAGGTACCTAAAATCACTATTTAAAGTAATATACATAATAATAATAATGTCTACGTATTAATTTGTTCTTGTGTTTATCTTTAACTTCGATGATCTGTGTTTTGGAGGCCGATCGTAATATTTTTCCTCAGTCGTGAGTTACATAAACGACCTCTCACCTCCGAATGTTCTATGCTAATATTATGTCGGTAGTCAACTAGTATAGTAATATTTTATTCCATCTTCACACAGGTCATCGGCACGATCCTCGGCCTTAGCAACAAAAGCGTGAGGAAGAAACGACCATCGCTCAGCATATGATATGTTGGTCCAAATATTTTTGGATCTTGTTCACTCCACGACTGGAGTTTTGTTTATATTTCTGTAATGTGGCAGAAAGTTCTTGTTATCTCTTTCGATGCGGATCGCAGAGATTTGTTGGCTGATGGAGACCCGACGGGGCTAAGGCGTGGTTTTATGTAGGATACGAAGATGGATATTATAAAGGCATATGTAACGTGTATGCTATTTTGTCGTATTACATGTCTATTACATTGTTCGAAGTTCGTAAAAGTCGTTTTATACTATCTGATTATTGTTACTGGATGTTGACAGTAATGTCCTACCACATTAATAGTGGAATGTGCAATATTTGCATACTTATTTGTAGTAGGTATATATAATTATTATATATATATATATATATATACAAAATTTTAAGTATATATAGGCTCTTTTAAATAGCTTTATGGCCTGAATGGTGGTCTTAATAATAAGTAAATATTTTTACTTCATATGTTTGATTCTATTTACGAAACTCACCGAATTTTTATATAGATAATACGCAAGTCAGGTAATTTTGATCTATATATTGTAGTTATAAAAAAATATGTATTTCCAGCCTTTTTTATGCGGTATAATTAACTCACGTCAGCTTTGGAATAAAATATACCTATTGGCTGTAAATTCCTATTAAATAATTATCGTTTAAAATGTTAGATAAGTTATAAATATTATACCAAGTTCATTAAGTATTAAAATTTACATATCGAATATAGCGCCGCTATATAATATTATATATTAAACACTAATAAATAAGTTGCATAAGCAATTTATTTAAATATTGTCAAAAATATGATAAAGACATATCAATTATATTTCGTCGTTTCATTCTTCAGATATAAGATTCACCAGTAGTATTCCTACCCTACAAGGCAGTTTCGCACGTTTTTATTTTATACATTATCACTTTTTTTTTTTTTTTTTTTTTTGGAGGTAGTTGTTACACAATACCTGTCTGCACAATATCTGTCTAGCGTCATTCTCTTTCCGTGCGCGGCAGTGATAACACGTATCCCTTTCTAGCTATTATAACTTGTAAAAGCAAGGACGTTTTGAGTTATTTATTTGGTTAGTAATTATTAACGCAGTAGTAACATTATTATTATTATGCCTAAGCGTAACGCAGTGGAAAAAATCAACCGTTATAGGCGCAAGATTCGTAAGCTGGGAGGAAAACGAATAACAGATTCCTCTGTTTCGGAAGGCGAAAACAATGAAGGTTAGTACCTATTATAGACCAGTTCGAAAGGAAGTTTTCATTACAAATAATCATGTTCTCTTTTTTGCCATGATCGAAATTCGAACGAGGCAAGCTTGGGGGTTGGCCGTGAGTCAACACGAAAGCAATATAGCAAAAATCTGACGTACCCGACATAGGGTCATCACATAATTTGCAATTTATACAAGCCGGGGGTCTATCCGTGAGATAGAACGATGGTAATGATGTATACAACTGAATGGTAATGACTTTCAACAAAAATCTTTCGATTTTAGAAGGCGATATCGCCGAGGGGCTCGACGCCCCACCCGCGTGTTTGGAAGCGGCGATCGACGCAGTGACTTCGGAGCCTGTCGTAACGCGGGGAACTACTAATATAGACCTAAGCGTACCCGGTTTAGATCCCGACATTTTGTCAGCGTTAGGGGATCCAGTGGATGATATACCTGAATTTGGGGTAGAAATTCACGAAAAGCTGTCCAGGCGCTGGCTAAAAATTCTTAAGAAAGGTATTTCTAAGGAAGCAAGAGACAAACTGTTAGAGGAATATCGTATTCCGTCAAATTGCGCACTTTTGCAGGCGCCGAAACTGAATACCGAGATTTCAGCCGCCATCACAGACATGGCAAGAAATAGAGATAAGAAGATGGAGCTATCCCAACAGCTCATCGGAGTGGGCCTTACGGCAATAAATCGAGCGATGTCCCTTCTTATCTCTGGCGACGATAATAAAATACAAAACATTAAAATATTAAGAGATAGCAGTCGTATTTTAAGCGACCTACACTTTAACAAAACTCAGGCTCGCATTAAAATGGTCACACCGGGCTTAGAAAAGACTCTTTTGACTTTCATAAAAGACGGCGAACGGGATAGCACTCTATTCGGATCCAACTTGTCAGAAAAGATTAAAGCATCTAGAGCTATGGCCCCCTATTTAGGCAGGCCATTTGCGCTACTAGCCGAACAGGGGGGGGGGGGGCGCGGAGGCCAGAAGAGATTAGCCCTTGCAGTTTGCAAGCCGCAGACCGGATCAACGGCGCGGTCTTCGAACCAGAGCAAAGCTCGTCCTCCAGCGTCTCAGCAGTAGTAGCACAGGTACATGCCGGACGAATTCAACACTTCTACAAGAAATGGTTGGACATCACGTCTAACGAGATAGTTCTTAACTGGATCCGAAACGGATTTAGTATACCATTTTTAAGACTACCCGAACAAACTGTAGTTCCATGTAATAACCTATCTCCACCTGAGGTAGAAAACATGGCTTTAGCTATTAACAATTTATTAGACCTCGGTGCTATATCAACCTGCACAGCAACGAACAACCAATTCTTATCAAAAATATTTCTCGCCCCTAAGCCCAGTGGCGGTACTCGTTTCATTCTTAACCTAAAGCCATTAAACAAATATATATCTAAACTCCATTTTAAAATGGAGGACCATAGAACAGTGTCTAAGTTAATTCCGCATAACGGATATATGGCGACTATTGACCTTAAGGAAGCATATTTATTAGTGCCGGTTGCAAAAGATCACCGTAAATATTTACGCTTCCAATTCCAGAATGAAACGTTAAAAATGTATGAATTTAACGCTATGCCCTACGGGTTGTGCACAGCACCGCGAACTTTTACAAAAATTATGAGAGAAGTTATTTCTCATCTCAGATTTAGAGATTATAAATCGGTCCACTATTTAGACGACATATTATGTATAGGAGACGATTATGAACAATGTCTAGAAAACGTTAACGAGACAGTGAGATTATTAGATTCCTTAGGTTTCATAATCAATTATAGTAAAAGCTCACTGATACCAGATCAAAAGTGTAAATATCTAGGGTTTGTTTACAACTCTATAACATTAACAATATCCCTGACAGACGAAAAACGACATAAGACTTCCGTTTTAATAAATAGGTTCTTAGAACTACCAAGTTGCACCATTAGAGAATTTGCCAGAGTCATTGGTGTACTTACCGCTGCTTGCCCAGCAGCTAAGTATGGTTGGGTTTATACTAAAATTCTAGAAAGACAAAAATATCTCGCCCTTAATACAAATAGTAATTTTGACACAAAAATTTCATTACCTAGTATTATTTTAGATGACCTAAAATGGTGGTCAGCAAATATCTCCACAACTTCAAACTCTACTAGAGACCAGGAGTATACCATGGAAATTTTTACTGACGCGTCTAGGACTGGCTGGGGCGCTTGTTGTGAAAATAATAAAATTAACGGTGCCTGGAAAACTTCGGAATTACAATATCATATTAATTACTTAGAGCTCCTAGCCGTATTTCTGGCGCTGAAATGGTTCGCCCGAGAGAACTCTAACTGTACGATACTACTAAGGGTTGATAATACAACAGCTATAAGTTATGTCAATCGAATGGGAGGAATACAATTCCCACACTTAAATGAGCTAGCACGTGCCATTTGGCAGTGGTGCGAGAGGCGTAATATCTGGATTTTTGCATCATATATTAACACGCTCGATAACGCGCTAGCGGACGAGCAATCCAGAAAAATTAATACCGATATAGAATGGGAGCTTTCAAATACAACTTTTAAATTAATAATACAGAATCTAGGTCAGCCAGAGATCGACTTATTCGCCTCCCGTACCAATGCTAAATGCAACATTTATGTATCATGGCGACCAGATCCGGACGCCTTTGCTGTGGATGCCTTCACTATAGGCTGGCGCAATTATTTCTTCTACGCCTTCCCTCCATTCTGTATGATACTAAAATGCTTACACAAAATCATATTGGATAAAGCGGAGGGTATCATGGTCTTCCCAATATGGCCTGCACAAGCCTGGCACCCTCAGTTAAAAGGCATGCTTGCCTCAGAAATTATAGTTTTAAAACCCAACCCAGATCTCTTATGTTCCCGTTTCAGAGCGCAGCACCCTCTACACAAATCACTTACCCTGGGTGCCGCGATTCTCTCGGGAACACGTTCGCTCGCCAAGGAACACCGGCAACCGTGCTAGAACTTATACTAGCTTCATTGTCTCATAATACAACCCATCAGTATAAGGTAACATTTAGGTTGTGGTGGCAATTTTGCCAGGAAAACAATATCGATATGTACGAAGTCTCAGACCCGTCAATATTGTCGTTCTTATCTGGATATGTTTACGAAAGGGGCATCATACGGTTCTCTAAACGGGCATCGATCTGTCCTATCGCTGCTTCTCGGCAGCAACGTAGGATCAGACGACAATGTTAAAAGACTGTTAAATAGGGCTTACAAGTTAAGAACTAGTCAGCCTAAATACACAAATTCGTTGGACCCACAAACTAATTAGGAAAAAACACGAAAAAGGCTTGCGTCTCCGTTAGCCCCCTGTACATAGGATAAAAACCCTGCCTTTAATCAAAAATGATAATATCGGTATAAATCCTAGAGGTGTCGAAATAGTCATAACTGATATAATAAATACAGTTTTGTTCTTGCCTTACTTTGCAGACAAACCAAGATCGTGTTCCGCAACAACCTAAGAAGATTACAGTATCGTTACCGAAAAGCATAGGCCCCATGAAAGGTCAAATTAATTATTAATTTTTAAGACCGTACAGAGGTACAACCGCCCAATCTATCAGTAGAGGGGTTAAATAGGTACTGAACACGAGCCGGGGGGGGGGTCGTCGCGACCTTCAATGCCTATAGCATGGCATGCCGTTACGTCCAAAACTCACCGCTCGAGTGTCTCAAAGTTATAAGGAATGCTGCTGGATCAACAACCAATTCTTTTTCATTTGCCAAATTCTATAATCACCTATTGATTGAAAATAATTATTTCGTAAGATCTATTCGTTTCCCACTTAAAAGGATTACCTACTCAATATCGTTATTGAAAATAACTAGTCTATATATTATTATAATCAATAATCATTAGTGTTATATACACGAATACATGAATCTTTTGGATTAATAAAAAGAGTGATTGAAACCTGTTAGCTTTATTATTTCTAATCATAACCAAAACGACTCAGAAGCAAAAACTTAACTCTGAACATCTACTGGTGAATCTTATATCTGAAGAATGAAACGACGAAATATAATATGTGATCAAACGAACTTCTAGAAGTGAAGTTCGATCGATATTATATGAGTCGTTTCATTCGAAGATATAAACACCCGCCCACCCTTAAATCCCCAAGTTTTTGCTCTCATCACTTACTCTAAAAAGAATGACGCTAGACAGATATTGTGCAGACAGGTATTGTGTAACAACTACCTCCAAAAAAAAAAAAAAAAAAAAAAGTGATAATGTATAAAATAAAAACGTGCGAAACTGCCTTGTAGGGTAGGAATACTACTGGTGAATCTTATATCTTCGAATGAAACGACTCATATAATATCGATCGAACTTCACTTCTAGAAGTTCGTTTGATCACATATTTTATAACGTCTGTTAATTTGTTGGACAGATTTATATTTGATAGAATATTATATTTAATACACACATCAAAAGTGTCTAGGGATCAACATATATTTTTGCAATAACTTTTCTCCTGATTGATATTAATTAAAATTTTCTTTAAGGATTCATCAAATAAAGTGTTTTCGTTTGTCACAGTAACGATAAACCAAGTCACCTTTGCATTAATAAAGAAATTTGCCATTTTCCTAATAAAGGGATTTTTGACATTTGAACCACTAACACAAAAGTTCGAAAAAAAGACTGAAATAACAGTTTTCTTTAAAATTTTATTGGGTAACTTAAACAATTAATAATCCGTGTTTCTACCGCGAACACTAACAACACAAGAACATCGGTTTGGCATACTCAAAATGAGTTCATCCAAATCACGCTGTGGAATGGCCGCCCATGTTCGTTGCAACAACAAAAAAAGGTCTTCTTGCGACTGGATACCCTCCATATTCGGCAGAGCTCTTCTCTGTAGCATATCCCATGCATGCTCAATCGGGTTCAAGTCTGGCGACTGAGCAGGCCAGGGCAGGACATTGATGTTAGCTGCGGCGAGAGTCTGTCTTACAACTCTTGCGGTGTGCGGTCGTGCATTATCATGCATTAACTGAAATAAGGGACCGATTTGCACTTGTAGAGGAACGATGACGTCTGATACAATCGTCTCAGCATAAATTTGAGCGTTGAGGTTGCCTCTGATCCAAATCAACTCAGTTCTTCCGCCGATCCAAATACCCGCCCATACCATGATGGTTCCACCACTATAAGGATGGACTTCCTGGCAGGATTTTAATCGCTGTTGGCGTCCAGGGGTTCTCCAGTGTCGTATACGTCTTGTATCCGGTCTCATACCAAAACGAGACTCATCAGAAAAGCACACGAAACGCCATTGTTCTTCTGCCCATTTTTTTGCCCAAAAATGCTTGATCCCTAGACACTTTTGATGTGTGTATATTGTAAATGTATATGAATATTGTAAATAATGTAACGTTTGGAGAGATACATTTTTATGGAGCCTATAATATAAGAATTTGTTGTAGATTCACATTTCCATTTGAATTGATATTACGCGAGCCTATTAAAATCTAGTAGGTACGTAATAGAAATAAGACTGTCCCACGATTTGTACTGTTTATGAACCATTGGATATTTCGAATGAGTGGTTATTTTATATATGTATATATAATGTGCCATTTTATCGTATAATGATCTTATTTTTACCTACATTGCAATATGTTAATAAAAGTGTAGATAATTTTATATTTGGTTTTATTTATGCGACGTCAACGAAATAAGGAATAACCGTTAATAAGTTTCCCGACTCATTATTTTAACAAGTCCGGTTGACAGCATTAGGTGCATATTGAGCTAAATAGCACACCAAGCCCACAGAGAGTGAAATCAGATACAAGAAAAACATGTGGTACCTACCAATTTAAATACAAACATCACACATTCACTTGCTAATTCTCTACTATTTACCGATATGATCTCGTTTGCATTTAATAAAGGCTTATATACACTCAATCAGAATAACATAGCAGTACCGGAATTGCATAGTGTTTTGAGCCTGATTTGTATTGCAGAGGGCGCTGTAACTAATGCTGCGAACAGACATGGTACTATACAGTAGGTAGTTATTTTTATGAAATTTGGTGAAGTGACAAGCTCGTCACCAGAGACGGTAATTTCTTTAGCTAAAGTTCCCTTCACATCAGGTTATGACCTGACTGCTGGTATGCCAGCAGTGCTTACACACTAAAATCATCAGCATCATCGGTGAAATATATGACACTATGTATGTTACGTATGTACTTGGAAATGTTGAATTATGGTAGGCAGTCAGAAGATAAAATAACACATCATAAATTACTAACGAGAAGTTCATGGCCACAATAAAATAGTCGTACCTACATCAGTTTTGGTACAAAAACATAAATTAATATATCACTTTCTTTAATTTGTAGTTTCTCCGTGTTATCATAAAAGATCTCGTATTACAAGTGACTATTATACTCGAAGAAGATTCGGGAAAGCGCCTGCTTTCTATGAATAGATCCCATTCATCCGACCGCATACAGTCCGGATGGAAATCCACCAAAAGAACATGACTATCGAAATATATAAAAGGCTGTTTGTAGCCGCTGTGAATATGGGCTTATCTCGAGTCATGTCGGATTACCGTGCCTCCAGTCACCTCGCCCTAACAAGCATAAATTTCAACAAATGTGGCCGACTCTCCATATCGACAAATGTAATGGTAACTCGCCTGAAGTGATACCTTTCACCGGTAAATAAAGATCTACTTTTCTATCTACGAGATTCTTGTGGGAAACCGGAGCATATCCGTATGCAAAAATTACTAGTAATTATGAGTTTTATGCCCGCGCTGTGTAATATGTAGAGGTTTAGCGAGAATCTTGTGAATCAACTGAAATTATGTCTGAAAGCATAGTGAGAAATGAGAACGATATAAGTCAGATCGTAGTCTTAGTCACCCATACTCCGTCAGATCATGCACAGATAATCACACGCCTTACACTAAACAAACGTAGAAATTAATAAATGCAACCCGACTGGTAACAAAATGGACTTTATTGGTAGGTACATAAAACATTAAGCATGTACTCATGTACTCGTCAACTTTTGACCGATATATTTTAGCAACTACTGATACAATCAATTTGAAATAAGGATTACTTTACAAACTAATTTTAATACGTCCATACAGGTACAAAACCTTCGGTCCGCGAGTCCAACTCGCACATCACCAGTTTCTTTATTTATTATACTATAAGTCACTATTATGACACCTCATATAAAACCCATCAAGCCGTTCATGCCACCGGGGTGTCAAAGAAATATCTAGGACCAACGGGTTTCATACTCACACACCCGCGGTTCTCATAGGATTTACATGTACTTAAGTCCACAAGATACTTAACAAAAGAAGAATTTAAATTACATCATATTCATTAGACGTCTCGATCATCAATTTGAAAATCATGGTAGTGATAAATTCATTTATTTCATTTACTTACAACCTGTCAGGAAGAAATGTTAAATCAGAACCGGTAATTGCAAATGTATCGATAGAAAAGATATTTTTGAGGTGCATAATTCATATATGATTGGATAGATGTTGGCTGTCGAACGGTCGTGCTCAAGAAGTAGCGATGGTTCAAACTCCTCGTACGTAATGCGTAGTAAATGTTACGAGGTTTTAGAAGTAATTGTACTTTTTTAATATTCTGTCTTGCGATTGCAACTGCCATGTCGACAGCCAAGGCTTCTCTTAACTTCTAAGTTGCTCTATTTCTTGTTTTGTAGCCCCCAAGTATGTTGGTTTTGTTTGTCATTTCTTTCTAACATTTTTGCTCTTTTTCAATTTTTTTTTTGTTCCTTGTATCTTTGTATGTTTTAGTATATTTGACGTCTTATTAAGTTGCAGGAACTTGTATCGAAAATTCATTTGTTTCACGCCGCATCGCATCGTATCGCAGTTATGTGTGGGAGCCCTAACAGCTATCATTCAAAACTATGATTCTTTTGTGTATTCAGCTATTTCCTACTTTTTTATACAATCTAGTGACAAGACAAGCAAGACATTCGCGTGATGGTAAACGACACGCCTGCCTGTTGACGGCTTCATCGAACTACCGTTTGTCACTCGAGACATTACATAAGTCTCTTGTGTTCGGTAATTTTACCAGCAGTGCTTATACAGTACATTGAAGTAGAGTATGTACTTAGTAGGTACCGTAGTAGGTATTTTACATAGTTTTAAGGAATTTATAGCTTCCAAGCATCGATATACTATAAACAAGATAAGCAGTCACGAATAACATGACATCGAAAATATGGTCACGGTTATATATACTTACACAACTATACACGTAGCTAGAAATTGTAGAAAATCGTTTTAAATAATTCGGAACGTCGGACTAATAGAAGCTGCATCTCTCCATTTGAAATTTTAGTATTACGATAAGTATTTGGACAGTTTTTAAACGCGCAATAAGGAATTTGATACGTCCTTACGCTAGCTGTTGTCGGCTAGTACTAATTTCAAATAGCGACACAATCGTCTCCGTGGTGCTATTTTCGTGACCACTTTTCGGGTCGTGACAGCTAATCTAGTCAGGCGCGGTCGCAGCCAATGATTTTGGGGGGGGGGTCACATTTGACGGTCCCGTTGGTCTTGTACCTAGACTAGGTTAGGGTTAATTGCTACCCAATTTTGCCGGGTACGAATATGGATTTTGGGGGCGGTCATGACCCCTACGACCCCCCCTCTCGGACCGCCACTGAATCTAGTTGGTATTAGTATATCGATGCTAACTATATAGATATTTATCTATATCGTGATTCAGATATCGTTGTACAGAAATATTCTCTTTAGCCCCAGATAAATTAATGTATTAAAAGACTAGTAGTATCCGTAATATTATTTTGACGGGCCCGTTGGTCTAGTGGTTAGTGATCCTGTCTGCTAACCAACAGGTCGTGGGTTCGATTCCCACCAAGTGTCTGGGTGTTTTATCTATATAAGTATGTATTTACAAAAAAAAAGTATATAAGTATTAGTATCAGTTGTCTGGTTTCCTTAGTACAGGCTCTGCCTAGTTTGGGATCAGATGACCGTGTGTGAATTGTCCCAGGATATTATTATTATTATTATTATTTTCCTATCATATTATTATCATATCATAATATCTTATAGTCGATTTAGTCGAGCGCCTTAAGTAAATCAGCATATATCATTAATGATAATAACGGTTGCGCGTCAAAACGGGCTTTTACAAGGGATGATAAGAGCAGAACGCTTATCTACATATATTACTTATGCAAAAATATTATAGGAGTCTGCTAAACGATCACCTACTTAACATTCTTTCATAAGTGTATCCTAGTCAGTGAATGTTATTTACATAATAGGGAATGGGAGAGATAATTTCAGTGGCGGTCCTATCAATATTTTTAAGTGGTGCGAGATCTAAAAGTGGCGCCCCTTCAAATACACTGGCGAGCAAAAAAAATCGACTCTAGCCATATATTGTTACTTAGGTCCTTTTAACTTAAAAACCTTTAGGTAGATACTAGATATTTTGGTACTAACTTATAGCTGAATACCCTCTTATAGAAAATCAAGCAAAAATTTTCCCAGTTTTCGATAATTTTCCAAGAAAAGCGTTACGAAAGGACAACAACCCCTTTTTTACGATTTGAGCTAGTCCCTATTCGGCCCTATTAAAGGCGCGCTATAAAAGGGCTAGAAATCTGGAATTTCTTATTCGTCTTCTATCACACATCAAGCACTATACATCTCCAATATTTATAGCTGAAAAAATACCCGAAAATTGGATACCTCAGCCGAAGAAGCAGCTCAAATGGTGACTTTGATTCAATAGGGAAAGAACTAGCGAGAAGTTGCTCATGAGCTGAATATGAGCCGGTCTGCTGTGTCATGAGTTTACTGGAGGTTCCAGGACACTGGTGCCTTCCGGAAAAGGAGTAAATCGGGCAGGCACCGCCGCCTGCACCTCGGAAACAGACTATCGCTATATCGTTAGCACGTCTCACGGAAATCGACGTCTTACTGGCGTTAAGGTCCAACAGCAGCTCAGAGGAACATGAGGAGTAGCTGTTAGTGACTGGACAGTCAGAAGATGAGTCAAGGCAAGTCGTCTCACCACAAAAAGACCAGCCAAAGGGCTGAAATTGACCGTAGGCCATCGATCGCCAAGCCCGGAAACACGTGAATTGGAGCATTGGCTAATGGTGCTCTGTAATATTGTCGGATGAAAGCAGAGTCTGTCTGTATAACAGCGATAGAAGAGGACGAGTGTACAGGAGCGTGTGCCAGGAAAGTGATATGCACAATGCTGTATCGAAGAGACAGTCGGTTATAGGGAGGTTCCTGCATGATATGGGCAGCCACCTGGTTCGATGCTGAAATCGACCTCTTTTTCATCGAAACTGGTGGTCGGGGAAACGGTTTATCGGCTCACCTGTATATGGATGAGATTTTAGAAGTCCATGTTGGTCCCTATGTCGAGTCCGTTGGGGAAAACTTCGTGTTGATGCACGACTATGCTCGATCACATGCCGCAGCCTGTGTCCGCCAATATCTGCAAGAGGCTGGTATACGCATCCTGAACTGGCCAGCACGTAGCCACGACCTAAATACCATCGAGCACATCTGGGATGAGCTAAAAAAAAAGGTACTGGAACCTTTTTTTTAGTGATAGCTTGCCATTGTTGCTGCGCAAGGCATTGAGGGAACAATGGCAAGCTATCACTCAACCGACCGTGGAAAAGCTGATCGAATCGATGAAGAATCGATTCCAAGCTGCAAGAGCAAGAGCAAGTGTCTGGGCAAGAGGGGGTAAAACCAAATACTGATTATGAAATAAACTTTATTTAAAAAAGATTTTGGTTTTAATTTGTCTTTGTCTCTTCGACAATGAACACTTGAAATTCCCTGATTTGCAACAGTTTATCTTAAACACTGAAAATCTCGAAGAAATCTGGAATAATACGAAGATATCTGGTATCACTGTAAAGCTAGGGCTTGTGCCTTTACAATGGTATAAAAAGAGTGAGTACATATGTTTGGGTTGTATTTTTAGATATGGATGCCTAAGTAGCCGTGAAGGCCTTGAGTCGATTGTTTTGCTCGCCAGTGTATAAAACTGTACTCGATTTGACATTTGTCACACACGGTTTTAGTCGCCATAACCATACATTCGATGGATAAAATAATAACAATAAATTTTATGATTAACAAGTTTTATTTATTTTGTTCTATTCTATTGTTGGTGGCTAAAAATCGGGCACCGGAACGCTCATCGACCCAGTTGGATCCATTGTACATGCCCTACCCCTTACTTTGTTGCTGGCGTGTCGAAGAGTTGCCTTAGTTATGCAATGATTGCTCCAGCTTGGAGCTGTGCGTAATCATCTGGTGTAGGATAGGCTACTCCCAGATGACCCAACCTACGTCTCGCAAGAGCGACGCAGCCACACAATATGTGTCGCATTGACTCGCTTTTTCACCTTTACAAAATCTGCAAGTATCAATAGTACTTAGCCTCATTAGCTGTGAAGGTGCTCTTTGGTATCGAAATTACCCGTGAGTGCACCTATTAGGTGCTTTATTTGTGATCTGTTAAGGTTCTCAAACTCAAAAATCTTTATTTCAAATAGGCTTAACGCTAGCACTTTTGAATGGTCATTTTTTAAAAGCTACCACCAGATCACAACGCGGCCTCAACTGATAAGATCCGGCAAGAAACTCAGCGGGCTTGTCATTTTTTCACTTTTTTCTAAACGTTGTTTTGTTACAAATGAATAGACATTAGCGATAGTGTGTCCTGCCGTTCGAAACATAAAGCAAGGGAGAAAAGAAGAAAACAATAAATTACGACAAAAATTACAACAAACTAAAAGGCCAAAGGGATAGTAGTCGGACCAGTCCCCCCATGCAGCACCCGCGCACGAGTTGACGAGCAGCAGCCATCACTCCCCTCAATCATTTAACCCCACAGTCCACCCTTGACAGTCTTTGTTGATACATAGTAGACCGCAGGTAAGTTTTTATTAGTTTTAATTTACTGAAACTACGGTCTCCTTTGGAGACAGTAACAGGTAAGTACAGTAAACAAGATACGAAGCGCTGTCCAAATATCAGGGAAAATATCTTGTCAATCATTTCTTCTTATAAGTTGAAGAACTGCTGATGGAAGATCTTTTAATTATGGATTCAGGCTCACAAGTTCTTCAACCAATTCATGTCCAGATATATTATCACATTTTTCGTCATCGGGTAAAATTATTTGAAAATCAGCACAGCCTTTTTCCAACATGGATATTTCTGGAATTATTTTTATGTCGTATATAAAATACCATGTGTCATTGAACTTTGACAATTGTTGAAAACTGGTAACCAATGTACTTACTTATTCTCAATTGTATCTATCAATTAATTCGTTTTGAATGCATTTGCTGAAATAATGGATATTAGCACATATATGTAGTCTCTTTCTTTACAATACGGCGGAGGTGCCCCATCGTCACAGTATCAAATTTTCCTAGTAGTTGCACACGACCAAAAACGTTTCCATTTTTAGGAGTGTATAACATTTCAGATCCAGAGCTCCCTCTAAACGCCAAATTATTGCTTGCCAAGGAGAACACTATGGAGATATCGATTTCTCATCTTCAATCTGTTTTTGTATATGTTTGTCTTCCGCTGAAATTCTTCAATCTCCTCGACACTTCTATCCAACTGTTCATAGCACGGTGGGGATGTTTCGTGAGTTTTGATACACGATTCACCGCGCCCGACCGATCGTCGCGTCATCGCGCGTCGGATGATTTTGGCGCCCCCCCTATGATGGCGCCCGGTGCGGTCGCACCGCTCGCACCGCCTTAGGACCGCCACTGGATACTTTTTTTTGAGATTACAGGAATGCTCGCTCACTAAGGAATTGAATTGATGAAACCAATCAGGATTTTGGTCCGTGAGGTGTCCGGGAAATAATAGCACACTCTCATTTTCTCCTGTCGCTCGTAAGAGGCGACTAAAGGAAAACAAGAAGACTATTGGAGTACCTACCAACTATACTGCGATTCCCAAGACGCCTGCCAAGCGTGGGGATTATGGCAACCCCTCCCCTTCTTGTTCAGCAGAGGGCGTCTTCTGGCTGCTTATGATGATGATTAAGTAAACCGAAGCCAGATACCTTGGAATAGTGGTGTAATTATGGTGAGTAAAGTAAAAATGCCGGCCACCGCACTGGTCGTAACTGAATCGTGCATGGCGGTGTATCTAGTGCAGCGCCCAAGAGTACGTTGCAAGATATCCTGTGCAGTGGCTGATGTGCAGAACCATGAACGGTGACAGCTGCCTGAGGAATTGATTAGCAAGCGGTTGAGGGATTTTCGTTGCTTTTCGTTGGCCGCTTGAACTGTTAGTAGTAATTATTTATTACTGTTCCCAATTATGTGGTTCTTGTATATAATCCAATGCACTTTATCATCTGCGTCTGCAAGACCTCTGAAGATCAGGTGGAAAAGCGTTAAAGCTTTCGATAGTATAATGTTTAAGCGGCTAATATAAATTAAAGAATTTGATGCAAATATTACAGATGCAATTATGTTCACGGAATTTATTTTAGCATAATACGAATCTATTGTAATCATAGAATGACGCGGTTCTTTTATAGAGATATTATAAACTGTCTTGCCAACAATAGAAACTTAAATCTAGGGTGCTAGAAATGCGACGTCATGTACATTATTAAAATTATTTATGTGGGTATCCATCCATGCATAATTGTTATAAATTATGGCTATTGAACAGTGAATAACTGTTGAAGTTCTTAAAATGTACGTCAAGAGGAATTTCTAACATGTTCCTCCTTAATTTATGAGCGATGCGCATTCTTGTATTTCTCACGTACATAGGTACAAACTAGTTTCCATAAATATCTTATTTTTTATTCAAGAAGCGCTTGATTATATAAATCGGGTAACATTCGATAATAAAATTAAAATCGTAGATAAAAAATTTACAATATTGTGTTTTGAAATAACGTATTGTTTAGTCGATTTCGCTCCGTCGTCGTCGGCGGGTCGGTAGGTTTCTATTGCCGCCATAACATTACCATAAAAACACCAATTCACATCCCACACGCGTGACTTAATTCCAAATATTTCTGATAAACATCTACGTAATGGATTACACCTCATATTATAATGTCACTTTCGACAAGCACACTGCAATAAAATGCAATGGGTGATATTAATAAAAGTAACATTCCGACGCCTCGTAGCGTAGTGGTGTCATGGTAATCACCATATTCCCCTATTAAGTCAACTTTTGTTTTATTGTCTGTATTGGCGTGGACTATTAGAGCTGCGTGCAGTGCTATCTTTACTATTCTTTCAAGTGAAAGTCGTACTTAAACAGTTGTAATAAAGTCAAAATTTGTAGGAGAAAGTAAAATGATACGTAAACTATTTCTCTGATTGGGTAAGGTAAGCGACGGCGCCAGTGAGGGCGCGTGCGGCGGGCCGCACGATCACGAAGCGCATATTGGAAATGGCATATTATCATAATGCAATACCGGAATGCTAGTGATGCCCTCATAAGGCATCCCCTTTAAATATTCAAATATCACTGTTTTTAGAATGGTAGATGTAAACGAATATTTCATTAGCACGAAGAGAAATGGAAAACGAAACTTTAAATGGAAAGTCTGTGGTACGTTTTTGTGCCTAATGAACTTGTGAAGAAGTATCATTTCATTCAGACAATCTCATAGGAAGAAGTAGGTGCACTAGAATTAGCCGAAAGTCAGAATATCTTGATTTATTTATAGGTACATTAGCCGAAAGTCAGAATGTCCTGATTTATTTAGGTAGGTACTAAGTATTTTTAGTGGCTAACCAGGTTAAAGAGCTGTTAAATTCAAGTTGCACTTGAATTAACGACTGCTTTCTAAATGAAAACAGCCGAGCCCGAGTTTTATGTGTCTTCCAAAGCATCAATGGACTGACCTTGCCTAACATTGCTTAAATAATAGGCTTAGCCTTTTAGGGGCTGAAGAGCAAGTTTGTATTGAGTATTCATGATATGTATTTATAGAAATATTTGAGTTTTTAAGCAGCATCATGAATACTCAATAACGAACATAGGAACGGCTCCATCAACACATTATGAAGTAGTTAAATTAGTTACTGTCGTCACGAGATAATCCCTTATTAATGAGAGCCTAGGCCTAACACAAGACTGCACAAGCTAAACAAACATAAACGTTTCGTAATCCGTGTAACAATCGATTTGGCAGTGCAGCGAGGTTGCACTGAGCGAAGTGAGCCCAGTTAATTTTCGTCACTCGTGTTTCAGCAGGCATTCAAAGTGTTGCCCGCGACATGGATGTTACTGTGGCGAATCGTGTCACGAAAATTTAGCACGGAAAGTGCATGAGTACTGTGGGGAGAAAGCGAGCAGCGTAAGCGGAAAGCGGATGAGCGGAAAACACGCTGTGGTAGACTAGTCTTCTTAAGAATAAACTAAACATTTACAGTTTATTTACAAATACACTTAAACTACGTAAAAATCTTCCTCCAAGTTGTCGCCGTTCTGGGAGGGAAGGTATCTTAAAGCCTGGCGGCATTACCTCTTTGTATGGCCAAGCTTATACGTTGGCAGAAAAAGCTACCCGACGACGGTCTCCTGAGACTTCGATAAGTTTGGATGAAATTACTTGCACCAAATCGCGCATCTCATGAGACCAAGGCCCCATGGTAATATAATTATACTTAGTTAATTTATATGATTCGTATGAAACCTGCAATACTCTCTTTACATAGTTAAACTCTAATATAAGAGTTCCATCACGCGAAATATGACTATGCAGCTGTACGCCACCAGCGTTTATGCTTAATTTTCCTTCTTTAAAATAACGCTCGCGGATTACGCTTGCAGCATTGCTCCTATATCGTCCGACATATTATGAACTCTATTACGCGCACAGGTGAAAAATAGCGTCGAATCAGCGTCCACATTAGACAACTCGGGTAAGCTATATATTGCGACTACACTGATCTACTTTTAGTGCCAGAAAATTGAGACGATTCTACAGTTACCGCTTTAATTCCGTATAGTAAATATCCACAGAAAAAATATTACATAGCAGTCTTTATACCTATTCACAAAAAGTATCCATTAAATCGTGTCTATTTTGTATTTAAATGCAAAATATATTAGGCACCAATTAACATATCAATACCAAACGGCCAATAACTTATATCATTCACGGATCGTTTAATTAGCGATCAATCTACTCTCAAGCCAATTGGAAAAGCAATCGACCGTTTTTATTGCTTTAAAAAGGTTCACATTAAATTTAAAATATCTCATTCAATAAAATCCAATCAGGTCGTATTCTCCTACATCGATTTCTCGACCTCCGGCATATTGACATTTACGTTTACTCGCATTCCTAGAGGCACTATCTCTATGTCAAGTTCATCATGTTATACGTCACCGCTTTCTACCTAATCACTAGTATTGTTTAGCGTAGATCGTAAACCAGATGTCCTGAATCACCTGCCGATGTTGAGACGACTAGGGTCCATAAATCATGGCGCCAGAAATGGGACGCAGCACCGTAACTAATACAAGGTGAACCGAGAGATCAGTCATGCTGTACGTGAAGTGAAACGGCCTGTTTGTCTTTCACTAGCTAGATTGTGTTTTAGTTGAGTTTTAGGGTGATTTAGTATGATGGTTTTGCTAGAGGGGGTAACAAAGATTCTGTAAGCAGAAAGACTTTTG
Organism: Furcula furcula; assembly: GCA_911728495.1. Classification (NCBI taxonomy): domain Eukaryota; kingdom Metazoa; phylum Arthropoda; class Insecta; order Lepidoptera; family Notodontidae; genus Furcula; species Furcula furcula. The sequence goes on from OU452251.1 coordinate 9,645,317, forward strand.
TGATAAAAATATGCATAGACTAGTCAAACAAATGACTAGTCTTTAAGTAGTACAAGTCGATTAGCAAGCGAAGTGAAAATACTTGACTTTACAGCTTTTTAGCAGACAAGCTGGGAACCATCTCTATTAAAGCGCTATCAAATAAAATATGAATTCAAATCTGTCCATTCGTTTAGGAATATTAATGCCACAAAGAATGCAATAGATGTACTTTTGCGCCAAGTCTTGATAAAGACGATAAAACTGACTTACTTTAGAAAATATAACTGTACTAATGGATTTTTGATGCGATTTCCTAATATCACTTCAAGAATTTCTTCCGCAATTTGTACTAACTCATACTATTGTGTTTTTAATAAATTGTTACTTACTTGGATATATATTTTTATGAATACGTTTTTTATGTTTGATAATATCCATAACAGGTCGAGCTATAGCGGACCTCCTGTGAGTAAAATATTTATTTTAATGTTTAAGTAAATTCAAAATTTCTTATTCATTATTTTTGACGCATGGCGCATTACAGTATGGAATAACAATATGTGTTTGATGGGATAAATATTTATAAGTTAAATATTATTAAAAACAACCTCAACAACCACATTGTTGTCCAGACTATACAGACTCTCAGGCATATCCGCGGGCAACGAGTCGTATGTTGTAAATTAGTTTGTTCTAAGCATCGTGCTGCACTTTTATTGCATTAACAATGAGTTACGATCGACTCGGCCTTCTTTGTCTCCTCAAATAACATGAAAACCACATTCTGTTTCAAATCAAGTTAAATTGTTGTTGACTGTAAAATAGTTATAATTTAAACAGTTACAGTTGATAAGTATTTTTTAAAATATTTACACATCTTTCACGTTATTTTTTTAACGGATCCACGGGTTGGAGGGGTGTGACGTCAGACGCAGGTTTACATGCCCATCCGACGCATTGATCATCTTGCATTCCATACAATCAGGTCATCATCATCATCAGCAGCCGAAAAACGTCCAATGCACGAACAAAGGTCTCCCCCTTATAAGGGAGGGATTGCCATAATCCCCACAGAACGCGACAGAAAAAACTAAATAAAATAATTTTCTCGTTCTGGTGTTTAACACTAAACCATCCAGGTATTTCATTTTTTTTATCAGTATTACGTTACTTTGAAATTAAACTACTTTTACGGATTTTATCGCGGTTTACTATGTATGTATGTATGTATGTATGTATGTATTACGTTACTTGCTATTGATATTTAGTTTTTATATGTACATATTTATGCCAGGAGCGGTAAAAGTGTCTTTAGTAGCTATATATTTCTCATGACATTATTAGTGAAACAAGACATAAAATCTTACTGCACCCAATAATTTTGTAAACAAAATTATCCTTTGTGATACCTATGTTTATAATTTCAAGAAAGTATAGTGTTTGCGTAATAATCACCTACCACGAACTTGAACCATTAAAAACCCATTTGCAAGAAATAAAAACAGGTGTAGCGATCCCGTAAAATATTCGAGGGATCCGTTGCAGACTTCTTCTCAGAATTGATGCCTTCATAGCCAAAGTTATTATTATTATTATTATTATAGCGTTCAAGGAATAGTTTCCAAGCGATAATTGAAAGCGATAGCACCAGATAGTGTTACGTTAATAATGTTTAATACAAACATGCTTCATTATGCATCAGTACTTATAAAACAATCAACGGTAAATACAATTAAAATTCAATAAAGAATTTTAGTTTACACACATACCAGCGAACAGGCAGCGTGGTTTTTTTGGGGCATTTCAAGCTTTTAAAATGGTTATTATGGTATTTATGTATCGTACATAGAAAGCCTTTTATATGACATTGTCTATATTATGAAGATATCCGTATTAAAATCTAATGTGTACTTAGACAAGCCTTTAGGGATGATTGTCATCTCTTCTTGTTCCTGGCTTTTATCCCATTTTATTTGGGGTCAGCCCTCCTAGTATTTCTGCGCCACAGTACACGATTGTGGGTTATCTTAGTTGTTGTATTTGCGTGTTTAAGGTTATTCTTAATAGTCTGTATCCAGGTTACGGCCTCGCTCCCCTCTTCTAAGGAAGGCACTCGCTTAGTCATGTGGTCACACTCTCGCCACATAACATGGCCATAACAACGCAGACGGGCTTCTCGCATCTTATCAGAAATGCACGCAACCTTAAAGGTTCCACGGATGTATTCGTTTCTTATTTTGTCTAACCGAGTGACTCCACCTGACCAACGTAACATCTTCATTTATGTCATATGCATTTTCTGTTTAGGTCATGATTTTCATGAATAATGTTTTATTTAATTCTTACGTTTCATGGATTTGAATAGGTAATTGAGTACTTTCCGAGTTTCAGATGGCTCTTCAGTTCAGATGTGAACTGAGGAGGCACTTTTACTTGATATATTTTTTGACATATTTTACTACAAATTCCAGAATTTTTCTTACAAAATCAACTGCTTTACTACTAAACAAACAAGCGTTATATTTTAATATCCAAAGTGGTTCTTAAAACCATACGAACACAGTCATTGTTTGGGCACAGGGTATTATTACTAGAATACACAATTTAGATTTCTGAAATAGAAGTTGAAGGAACTTAAGTGTTCAAAACTGGTATTTAATTTGGACAACAGAGAGCTTTAAACTTCAATTATAATGCGGCATGAGTCAGCCTCTAAAACATAAAGATATATTCGTCTGGTTCCACTTGAGCAACAATAAATATATCTTAGATAACCGTGCCAGCCAGCGTGCTAGACCGTGGCCTGTATCTCTATTATTTTATGTAAAAATTAACTCTCTGTCATAACAACATAGAGTCGTATTCAGTTTCTTGTTTAATTTACGACCTTCAATTTATATACTCTAAATCGCTTATTAAAGGCAAAACTTTTTAAGCAAATTAATGAAGACTGGTCAATCGCCTAATGATTAGCGATACGCTTCCCTATTGATAGCTGCAGTGCACTGCTCCGTTATCTCTCTAGTAACGAGCAGTAACTAATGTCTCTACATTAGTTATTAAGTTTATTGAGTCCAGTATAATTTCACCAGTTATTAATATAAAGCCTATATTAAAGAATATTATTGAAGGTCACTGAAACACGGCGATGTTACCATATTGCTGTTTTGCGGCAGAGTATCTAATATTGCGGAGGTATCTGACCGTCCGTGGCCCAAGGGATGCCCACCATTGGGTGTCGTACGAGGCGACTGAGAAAAATAAAAGAAGACAGGCAGCAGCGTCTTAATATTTATTGGGTTACTTACCACCAATACTGCGATCACCAAGAAGCCTGCTAAGCGTGGGGATTATGGCAACCGCTGCCCTTTAGAGGGAACTACTTCCACAGGTAAGACGTCCACTAGAGCATAATCTTTACGGTGCACGTCTTTCGACTGTTGATGATGATGATGAGCTGACTGTACCTTGGGCCACGTAGTGACTTGTAAAAACTTTTTTACTAAATATTCTTTAAGCATAAGTGACATGTATCATACATAGAACAAAGTAGTAAGTAAGTAGTAGTTTTTATAATAGTTATGTATGATTATTTCGGTTTTACTTGGTTTGCTTGCACCTACCATGATTTGTCTCTGCATCACTCTAAGATAGACTGGTAGACAATGCTTACGCCGATGTACTGTTTTAGTGCATAAATAATAAATAAATAAAAATATAATAAAGTACAGAGTACAAAATTAGTATATATTAATGTCTGTAAGCAACAAATACAAAAGGAATATAGGTCCAACTTGAACTTATGCATTCACTCGGCCAACCCTGAGCTACATTCCATAATATTACTCATATTTACTATTAGACTAGTCGCAAATATACCCCTACTATCATCTATCACGATTGATAGCAATATAAACAGAAGTTAGTAGTACAACTTTTTAATGTGCTAAAAAAAGAAGTTACAAAACTCAATGATTCATTCTAATGTCCTAAATTTAGTTTACAACAGAAATAAAAGATTAGTGATTGTAAACTTTGCATTTCAAAGCAAAGTGATTCATCGTACGTAACTAACCTGTACCCAAATTAAATACAGATACATTTGCCCGATGTTGTCCAGAACTCCAGATGATAATAAATAAAGGTAGACAGACCATGTAAATGCCAATTCACTGTGTATTCTACTAACTGACATACTGTATATAGGTGTAAATGACTCAACTCCGAATGATTTTCGTAGTCATTTATGGTCGGCCCCTGGACTTGGAGATTGTCCAGGTAGGTTTCATCGCAATGTCAGATATTATGCCGTAAAGTAGCAGACTGTAATCATTGTTGGATTAATTGTAATCAGCGCAATTTAGTGGCAAGACTCAACGGAGTCAGACAAGCCACCATGGCTTTCTTTTCGTTTTAACATGAATAACTGGTAGCAAATGCATGTATGTGGCTTTCTTTTCGTTTTGACATTAATAAGTGGTAGCAAAAGCTGAGTTTCTTGCCGGATCTTCTCAGTTGAGGCCGCGTTGTGATCCGGTAGCTTTTAAAAAATGACGTTTCAAAAGTGCTAGCGTTAAGCCTATTTGAAATAAAGATTTTTGAGTTTGAGTTTGTATAATAATTTAAGGACAATGCAGAAACGACCATCTGGTCCCAAACTAGTCAGAGCCTGTGCTATAGTAACCAGACAATATTTACATTTTTTTTTATTTGCAAATTCATCCATTTATTAATAACACCTTCACACAGGCTAAATATATATTTCAGGCACACAAATATTTATCCTGGGTGGAAATCCACCCCATGACCCTTTGAGCTTCGGCCAGGATGCTTAACCATTAGAACAATGAGCCCGTCAATCAGGTCAGGTAAGGTAACGATACTGTTTCGACGGCGTTGTAAGCGACTCAATATCTCTTAGCACTGTAGCCGGGACTCTAAATACCGGACAATTATTATGGAGTTAATGGACGTTCAGGGTGTGGGCTCGAGAAGACGGCAGTCCATGTGTTCGGGATTCACAACCCCTTACCCTGTGAGCACCGGGGGCAGGTTCCGGGCGGGTTACAACGCGCCTCCCAGAACTCTAAGGGGTACCTGGTCTGGCAGATCTCACCAGAGCACCCTGGTCAACCTTCTCACATGCCTATGCCACAGCCGTGGGGGTTTTAGTAGGTAAAAAACCCACATACCCCGTTTAACTCCTCATAGGGATCTTTTTCAGGTAAGAGAACATAAAAAAGGTAGCAATGTATGATTAATAATAATAATAATATCCTGGGACAATTCACACACGGTCATCTGATGCCAAACTAGGCAGAGCCTGTAGGTACTATAGAAACCAGACAACTGATACTAATACATATATTTTTTTTTTATAAATACATACTTATATATAAAACACCCAGACACTTGGTGGGAATCGAACCCACGACCTGTTGGGTAGCAGACAGGGTCACTAACTACTAGACCAACAGGCCCGTCGTGATTGAATGTCCAGGAACCGCCCGATGAACATACTTCAAGCGCTTTCTTGCAAAATTCTTTAAAGTTTTTGCGAATGTTGTGAGTGGTACTTTCAAATATTGCCCATCCATTTACTTAAAACGGGAGTATATCAACAGCAAAGACTGCCACGAATATCCTTCATTCCGATTTGGTGTAAAAATATTTAGCTAAGGTATACATTTATTATCGCGACGCCTAAATCACTCAACGACAGAATTTAAATTGCTTTGTGACCCTAAAATCGCGGCGAGCCCGATAAAGGCGATTAAATCGGGACGGTCCAATATATGCTATGATTTAGTGTACCCGGGTGTGGTAGGAAGCAATTAATTCCATGTCTTATTTATCATGTCGTGTCGCAGCAGGTGACGGTGGCGACGGGTTCCGGGAACGCAACTCGGCACGTTCGGGAGAGCTATTGACATAGTGACGGAGCGGAGCGGATTCTATAATATTAATATTCTAGCTACACGGTGCGGCTTCGCTCGGCATCTTTAAGATTCATAGGATCACATTATTTATTTTGAGTAATTATATATTATTATTCAGATAAACCTTATTAAAATAATTTGAAATAAGTAGTTTTAAAAATAGTAGGTAAGATTAATATCCGACAAGAATTCAGAAAGCATGTCGTTTTAAAGTTTTTGTACGCTTATTTCATCGGCGCCAGTATGTTGCCGTCAGAACGAAGGCAGAAATATTTTATGTAAGAATATTAACGATACCAGTACATACTTAAAAAAAACGAAAAGTCAAAGGGATAGTTATAGAGCTTTTGAAGCTCTTAAAGTAACTAAGTATGTGTAAGTATGTATGTGTGAAATGTATCTGCAAGGTTCGATTTCCATTATTTGTTTGTTTTGTGTCTTGTTTGTTGTATTTGTTTTATTTTTCGACTCTGTTACATGGTATAATCTGATTAAGTTTATCAGCGTCGCTTATGTGCATGTATATAACAGCTTCATTTATCTAACCTAAGTAAAAAGAAAAAAAAAGTTAATTTGAAATAAAATATAAATATTTTATGGACCAAATGCATCAAATACATTCAAAAAAACACAGCAATTATATAGAGAATCAACTACAAAAATAAAATACACGGTATTCAATAACGTCACGGCCTTATATTAACAGTAGTTCACAAAATATAAACAAAACAAGATATAGGTAGTTGCAGCTCTAGTACAGTTACGAGCTACCGTTTCCAGCGATCCACCTGATAAGCGAGGGTGTGCATGCACACCCGGATTCTAGGAACCCCGGTTTTGGCAAGCGTACCGTTACTAGATATAACTAGGTGTGTCGGCGCGGCCGCTAAGCAATATAGCGGAGCGCGCTTTCACTAGCGGGGTAGAGGATAGGTAGCTGGTATATATAAATGGAACGAACAAAACGCCTGTAGGTCGGCCTATCCGTGCCGCACTAAAAGTACATGTAAGACAACCCTCGATCGGGCACTTGCCTGTGGTGGTTTGCGCAGAGGCGTCCCGGGTTGCGCGGCTCTTTTGCTGGGTCTTCTTGTTCCGGCGGCCTTCGATAGTAGCGGAGTATGACTATCACACGCGGACAGCCGTTAGTACGCGGCTGTATCAAGACTATAGTAGGCGGGGAACGTTATTCGACGGAACGTTCTGCAGCGGTGTATGGCAGCCACGACCGGCGAGGGCGGTTCACAGACTGCTTGACAGCAGTTTTCTTTTTTGTGCGGTGACGGCTATGACAGACCGTACAGGTGTTGAAAAGTATGAGGTGGAAATAAAGGAGTTAGGTTAACAACCTAAAGTGCCACAAACAAGTGGCGCGGACATTGCCCCCGGTCTAAAAACCATCGGTTTTTACGAAACATTCAAAAGGGAGAAGGTTAGCGGTATGCGGTTTAAGAAAAATGAGAAGCGGTGTTAACCGGGGAGCAGGAGAAAACTTATTGAGTAGGTAAAACACACAGGCGGACGACGGGACGTTTGTACACGCCAGTCGCCGTCTTCACCGAAGCAACTCTACTGATGCCGTCTTTGCCTGGGTATGTAGCAACGACAACACCAAGGGGCCAGGATAGCGGAGGAAGGTTATCAGTTATAATAAGAACTATAGAACCTATCACTATTGGGTTTGCGGGTGTATTCCATTTGCTTCTAGACTGCAATAAATGGAGATATTCTGCTTTCCATCGTTTGGAAAATGACTGAACCATTTGATCTAGCAAATTGAAACGTTTAATCAAATTAGTAGGTTCATCATTAACATTACAAGCGGGTATATGTTTAAGCGGTACAGACATTAAAAAATGCGCGGGTGTTAATGCAGTGGGCTCAGAGGGATCCTCACTCAATAACGTAAGCGGGCGTGAATTAATAACAAATTCGATCTGCGTGACCACTGTCAGCATCTCTTCGTATGTAAGTAACTGGGTACCAATGGCTCTGTGAAGATGAGTTTTAAATGCCTTAACGTAAATTTCATATTGGCCTCCAAAATGAGGACTTCGCGGTGGATTCAACTTCCAAAGTATGCGGTTAGCGGACAATTCATCTGAGAAAGATTGATTAAATTCATCCGAAGTGACAAACGTATTAACATCAGATAATGCATTTTTTGCACCGATAAAGTTTTTCCCATTGTCGGAGTATATAACTGAAACAGTTCCACGGCGGGCGAGAAACCGTTTGAACGCGGATAAAAATGACTTGGTGCTTAAGTCAGTGGTGAGTTCAACGTGCACTGCACGTACCACCATACACACAAAAATGCAGAGGTACGCTTTGATCGAGCGTACTCCACGTTTTCTGTATGGGATTATAGATATGGGGCCAGCATAATCCACAGCAGTGTGGGTGAACGCTTTAGATTCGTTCACACGGCACGCGGGTAGGTCTCCCATCATTGGGAAGGTAGGTTTGGGCTTAACCTTAAAACACACGTTGCATTTATGAATAACCGATCGGACGATATTACGACACGAAAGGATCCAGTACTTTTGTCTTAGAATTGACATTAACGCGAGCGGGCCTGTATGACAATTCTTACGATGGTAATGAGTAATGATCAACTCAACTATGCGGTCTTTGCGCGGTAATAAAATCGGATGTTGTTGATCGTATGAAAGATTGGCGTTGCGGAGTCTGCCGCCAACTCGTACTAGACCATCCGAATCTATGAATGGCACGAGTCGTTGTATCGCGCGAGAGCAGCGGTCATTATTATTTATATTTTTTATAATGTCGGGAAAATAAAATGATTGTAAGGCTCTTAGAATTTTAATTTCGGCGAAATTGAGATCGTCCGACGAAAAACTATTAGCATGCGGGAGTCTCTTTGTAAAGCGATAGATTAAAACAACTGCGCGCAGGAGCAGCAGCCATGTAGAAACGCGGGAGGAGAGGTTTAGCAATACGCTGAAATTCTCCTGAACAGCATGAGTAGCGGTAAGAGACGTTAGAGCTTTTGATTCGGGCAAATTCGAATCTAAATTAGCGCGGTCGATTGACATTATTGGCCAATCATTGGCATCAAGGGATAACCAAGCGGGCCCAGTGAACCACAGCGGGTGATCCAGTAGCTGAGCGGGCGTGAGTCCTCTGGACAAGCAATCACTGGGATTCTGTGATCCAGGGACGTGAAAGAAATGAACAGCGGGGATAGATTCGATAACCTTAGTTATTCGAGTTGCAACAAAAGTTTTAAATCTATGCGGTGAAGCATGTATCCATTGCAACGCTACCATAGAGTCGGATAAACAAAATATATCATCTATAGGATGGCGTCTACCATATGTATCAATTATACGACGAACAAGTTTCGCCATTAATAGACAGGCACACAACTCTAGACGAGCAATGGAGACCGTTTTAAGCGGGGCCACTTTTGATTTGGCACAAACTAAGCGGGTAACCGGAGGCGTGTTAGGGTCAGTTTGCGTTCGAATATAAATGACAGAGCCATACGCCTTTTCGCTGGCATCAGAGAAAGCCACAATCTGAAGTTTTGAATTTTGAAAAACACCTAGGTGGCGTGTAAAGCGCAAATTCTGTACACACGGTAGTTCACGTGTATAGTTTTGCCATATGCGAACTATATCTGACGGCGGTTGCTCATCCCAATCGAGCTTTAAAACATGAAGTTTTTGTAAAATTAATTTAGCGTATAGAATAACTGGAGCTATAAGACCAAGTACATCATACTGGCGGGCAATCAATGACAACATATTGCGTTTGGTGACAGGACGATTGTCAATATTTACAGTAAACATGAACTCGTCACCGCTTGGTGACCACTGAAGCCCTAAAACCTTAATGTTCGTTTGTGACTGTGAGTCGGGATGCTCAAAGTCAATGACAGCGCTATGGCGGTCCGTCATTGGTAGAGAAGCAACAAGGTCAGGCGAGTTACTGCACCATTTGACTAGCTCAAAGCCCCCGGCCTTGAGCAATTCGCGGAGATCGTCACGGAGACGTAAACCGTCAGACAACGATGGCATGGAGTAGCATACGTCGTCCATATACATGTTATTCTCTATCACCTCAGCGGCGAGCGGGAAGCGAGCGCGCTCTTCGGCGCATAGCTGACGTAGTACTCTCATGGCAAGAAAGGGACTACTACGTAAACCAAAACAAACGCGGTTAAATTGATAAGAGTCGAGAGGTAACGAGGGGTCAAAACGATATAAAAACTTTTGATATTTACGATCATCATAATTTATTAAAATTTGAAGATACATCTGTTTGATGTCCGAGGTAAAAGCAATTTCATAAATACGAAAATCTAAGAGAATTGTAAAGAGATCGTTCTGTAAATTATCACCGACGTGCAAAATATCGTTCAGTGATAATCCTGAGTTAGTTTTAGCACTCGCATCCATAACCATACGCCATTTTGTACTAGTTTTATCTAACCTGACGATGGCATGGTGCGGTATATAATAGCCTGACTTATGATCAGGAACGCGGGAAATATATCCCTTTTGGATGTATTCTTTTATGATCGCGTCATATTCAACGCGTAGCTGCGATGAAGCGGTAAGTTTTCGTTCTAAGTTCATAAAACGCTTTTGAGCGGTGGCAAAAGAATCGCCGAGGGTGGTAGCGGGATCGTGAGAGAATGGCAGTGCTACAGAACAGCGCCCTGACGAATCGCGAGAGAAGTTATTAACGAAAATCTTTTCGTTCTCAAGAGAGGTTGCACTCAAGGCAGGGGTGTGCTGAACTTCCTCGAGTTGCCAGAATTTCTGGAGCACGGAGTCCAGACGCGGTTCCTCTACCATACAGCAGAGGGAAATACAAGCGGCGGAATTGTCAAACGAGACAGTTTTACCGGTATGGCCTAAGTCTTGCGACGCGGTATGACAAGGGTCATTAAAAGCGGTATGACAAGAGTCATTAGAAGCGGTTAGACAAGGGTCATGCGGAGTAGGTACAGTGGGAGCGTTCCCAATAACTATATAACCGAATATGGTTTCGAATGCGGTGGGAGTACCAGGTGGACCAGAGACGCGCCCTGATAGCAAAATGTCAGAAAAGAGAGGGGCCCCAATGAGGATTTCTACCTCAGAAGGCGAGGAGAGACTTGTATCTCCCAGAGGCAGGCATTTCAGATACGACAAACATGAAATGTCAACCTGAACTGGAGGTAAGTTGTCCGTAATGCGGTCAATAATAAACGCGTTGAGTGAAATAAAATTATTATTAAAACGAGAGGTCAGAATCGTGGACGTTACGCCTTTGATATGGTTACTAGACGAACCTATACCTTTCACAATGCTATTAGATACCTTTTCAAAATTTAAATTAAGCTTAGTACAGCATTTTGAAGTTATAAAATTACTTTGTGAAGCGCAATCAATTAATGCACGAACGACATGACGCTGACCAACAGAATCAGTCGCGTCAACTTGCACGGTTCCTAATAAACAGGTGCTATTTTGTGAAAATATAGCAGGAGGTTGAATATTGCATAACGAAATATTTTGTTGCTCGGATAAACGAACATGATCCGTCAGCTGACCAGAGGAGGCAGCGCGGGCAGCGGGAGCCATCTCATGCGGCAGCGGTGGCGCAGCGGTGGCTATAGCGGGCGCGCAGGATTGCTGCCTGCGGGCGATGTTATCACTAGGCGAGTGGTGACAGTCGCGTTCTAACGATGCCTTGCGGCATAGCAGCGAATGATGTTTACATCCACAATGACGGCAATTAAATTTAGAGTTGCATCGACTCATATTATGCGTAACACTTAAACAATTCGTGCAACCTTTATTTTGTTTAATGAAATTCAATTTATCATCAACAGAAAGTTTATTAAATGCGGGACATCGATATAATGTAAAATGACTATTTTGTTTACAAAAGGGACAATTAGTTGTTAAGGACGTAACAAAGGATTGCGTAGGTTTTATTTGTGCGGATTTGTATGCATCGCTGTAACGGCTATGAGACGTAGGCATAGTCCGTTCTAGAACTTTACTTTGTTCGCGGATGAATAAAATAAGATCACCGTAAGTAGGCATAGATGTACCTCGCTTAGACATCTCAAAATGACGTGCTGTGTTTGGATCAATTTTCTTTAATGCAAGCTGCAAAAGAATAAAATCAGACAAGTTATCCAGCTTAAGCGACTTCAAGCTTGACACAGCCGTGCAGAATTTTTCTAGAAATAACTCAAGGTTCTTATTTGTTGCGGTATTAAAACTTTTAAAATCAACCAATTGATCAAAATATGCGGAGGCTAAACTACGCTTGTCATTGTATTTATCGACGAGCGTTTGCCATATGTCGCGGTAATTGTCACCGTTCGGAACAATTCCAGAACAAACTGAAAGAGCCCGACCTGACAATTTATTTATTAAATACTGCACGCGGTCATGATCGGTGAGATCAGGATTTTCATGAATCATCCTTTTAAAAGATTCGAAAAATATCGGCCATCTAATGGGATCACCACTAAACGTCATTAATTCTAGTTCGGGTAAACGAATGGATTTACGTTGCGGTAAAACTAGAGAACCAGAGGTTTCAGCATTATTCGCGGTTGGTTGAAGTTTATCATGAACAAACTTACAGCGGCAGTACATATCTTCAAAAGCATTTGTACTTTGGTAATTTACCACGTACGTAGAATCAATAGTCAATTCGACAATATTTAAGTTGTCTACAATTTCGTTGAATTCAGTACGTAAACTTTCTATAGTTGTCATACTATATAAGAATAATTCCTTCTCAGAATCGTCTTGGAAGGCATTCAATGAGTATTGGTACACAGTTTGCAAACGAGAAAATATGGCGTCACGTTTGCCAATTAATGTTAGACGTTTTATTTCAGAAGTATCGAGCGTTTTAGCATCCTCAAATACTTCCTTATTTTTATTTTGAGAAGCCATTTTAAAGAATTTGTTTATAAATGGACGTTTATATGAAAGTCCGACTTAGTGCCTGCAACATGCAACGATGTACAGAATGAACAAATATGGCGGAAATCGCTGAAATATATATTTTATAAAGCGATTTTATGCAGTCTAGAATAATGGAATACGTTAAATATTGCGGGAATAAGTATATTGAGATACTAAATATGCGGTAACCGATATAAATCGATTGAAAAGGGGAATTTAAAACCTTACGAATTTTCGATCCGGCTCGAAGGACCACAAAGAATGTGTCGGCGCGGCCGCTAAGCAATATAGCGGAGCGCGCTTTCACTAGCGGGGTAGAGGATAGGTAGCTGGTATATATAAATGGAACGAACAAAACGCCTGTAGGTCGGCCTATCCGTGCCGCACTAAAAGTACATGTAAGACAACCCTCGATCGGGCACTTGCCTGTGGTGGTTTGCGCAGAGGCGTCCCGGGTTGCGCGGCTCTTTTGCTGGGTCTTCTTGTTCCGGCGGCCTTCGATAGTAGCGGAGTATGACTATCACACGCGGACAGCCGTTAGTACGCGGCTGTATCAAGACTATAGTAGGCGGGGAACGTTATTCGACGGAACGTTCTGCAGCGGTGTATGGCAGCCACGACCGGCGAGGGCGGTTCACAGACTGCTTGACAGCAGTTTTCTTTTTTGTGCGGTGACGGCTATGACAGACCGTACAGGTGTTGAAAAGTATGAGGTGGAAATAAAGGAGTTAGGTTAACAACCTAAAGTGCCACAAACAAGTGGCGCGGACACTAGGTATTGTTACAAGTATATTTATTGTACTGTGTATAATGTAATTTTAATTTTTTTTTCTACCTACTCTGAAATTCTAATTAAATCTGGGCAAAGTCCAATAAAAATCTCCTAAGATCAACCTAGGATGAAGAAAACGTTTTTTATATGCACCAAGTACACAGGTAAGAAACTACGCCTATTGAACTTGTAAGTACAAACCCAACGGGCTTACAGGGTATACAGGGTGTAAGGGACCACGTACGGAAAAAGTTTTTATAAGATTTCAAAAAATTACCGTTACAACATTACAGAAACCATTTATATGGAAAATGACAAATGACTGACTTGTTAATTTTTGAGCATGTAATGAATGCGTGCGGATATTAGTTTTTGAAATTACATTGCTAATTTTGCACAAATAAGTAATTTATTGTTTTTAAATTGAAATTAGGCTTAATATTACGTGTATACCAATCATGATGTTATACTAATTTTATTTAAAACAAGCGGCAAATTTTTTGGAAATTCATGAAAATTCCGATGAAAAATTTCAACATTAGAATATTCAGAATCGTGTACTGGATCCCTGGTATCGGTTTTCGGTACGATGTCCCTTACACCCCGTATAACAGGCTGTATTATTGTCATATACATAAATATGGGTTTGTTTTTTCTTCGTGGTACACAAAATCTGGTGTGCAAAAATATTTTTAATACTCGTTCTGTCCTATTTTAATACCCGCCATCGCTTAATATCAAAAATAACATTGATATAAAAATAACCCTCATTACGTAACTGTAATATAAATAGCTAATAAATTATTTCAGTACATTGGAGCGACTGGAAAAAACGCGACATACTTATGAGTCATGCAAAGTGGAAATTATATTAGTATTGCCACATCTCTCCGACATCTTACGTCATGATCTTTGACGATATATTTTTTTCTAAACTTAATTTGTATTGGTATATTTTAACACGTATAAGCAGCTTGACTTATGGTGACGCCAAACACTTCAGACGAAATATTTCGTATCATTTTATACTTAAAGTACCTAAGCATACTACAGTATGTATATATATAAAGTCGGCAAAACTGTTTTAGGAATTGGGCCGACTTGAGAAAGTCATTGCTCTTGAACATAAGCTTTCTTAGAATTACAGAAAATAGAGTAAGTATAAGAAATTTCAAAGTAGTACACAAATATTATCACTTATAAAATGTGTTTTTACTCCAAAATGTATCGTATTAGCATCTACCGGAATTTCTTTGTAGTAGTTATAGTACGCTAATATTTTCTACCACTGTCCTGATAAAGGCTGACTTAACCTTGAAACAGTTAGTAGGTATGTTCTTTCTTTATACAAGAAATAGATCGAGTACTCAATGTCAAGGTTTTTTTTTGTAATCTATACATAGCCTAATACAGGATGATTTTGTCCAGTGTGCTGAAATAGCCAAATCTGATACTATTATTATAAGGAATATCAAAAACAATTAGGTATTGTATATGTAGCCTATTTAGATATTTTTATTAGTTGAATGTAATGAAAAAATATGCTTTTGAAAATTATACTACATGCTTTACGACTTACTATAATAGATTTTACCATTACTTGGACGGTTTTTTGCTCAAGGGTAAATATTAATTCGTCATGCTCTCGTACGTTAACTTTAAAACTTCTGATACCGAAACGATATTCAATAAGATCTTAATTTATCACCGATTAAATCGTTAGCGGAAACGGACTTACTCTCATTATATCCTCCTAATATGACTAGATACTTATTGGTTCCGTTTAGCAATACAAGGGCATCCTCGTACGTGATTCCTGTATTTTTTTATTAAATAACAACTCTCTTATCACTTAATTGGCGATGCATCCTATTCTTAAAGCATCCGGCTCACATCTGCGTTCGTTAGTGTATCTGTCAGACGACGCCTAAACTTGGAGTCAGCGTCCGCGTTGCGACTTGCATGCGTCTTGCAGATTGACATCTGTACCGAGAGATCAAAGTCGGAGCTTAATAGGACTGAATCTGCTATGTTTCGGCCGATCGTGCATACCATTGAGGCTATTGGCTCAGTACCTGCGACCTGGACATGTGATCGCTACAACGATATCTTTTATCTTATTTAGAACATCACTATACAAGATCAGGTCAAGTCATGAACTTGAAGTCAGTGTATTTATGTGATAAGCTATATAGAAATGCTAAGTTTTAGTCTATAAAAAATTGCAAGGCGATAAATTGTTTATTTTAGTTGAAAGGTTTAGTTAGGTTATTCATGTTATCAGATGTCAGAGCAGCAGGTTTTTAGGGGTATTGTTTATTTTTCTGTCCGTTACGCTATCGTATGGAAACTACTAATTAATTGGTAAAGTGATAACTAATAGGTATCGTATTTCGACCCAAAAAAATAAAGTGGTAAAGCATTATATCAGAGGGACCTCTTTCTTGTTAATTTTGTAGTTGTCACCTCATCAAATGAAAATCACTGTTACAGTTATCATCGATAATTCTTCACATAGTATTGAAACATTCCACATCCTTATATAACTTTGAGTATCGGTCAATTTATCATTTTGCCACTTGTATTACGAGTCATTTTAACACCTCTCCTTCCGGTCAACTTATCCCCTGCTTTCACATTCTGCAATCTTAACGGATTTGATTTCTATCGCTTTTCCTTAGCTTACTTTTGCAGAAAAATTATTATTACTGTTTTTACGGTCTGATCTAATGAGGTAGTAGAAATTTTAATGACAGCATTAAAATCTAAGTAATATTATGCGTATATTATTTTATTAAATGTAGGGTATATTAGGAATCGACGTAACATTCATGTTACGTTTATTCTCTGAAGTTTGAGGTGAGGTCTTCCTTACTTACCACCAAGTGACTCTATGTGAGTAAGCAACCCGATGATGTATGTATTTCGCGGATATAATAAATTTGTTGCAAGATTTAAATAACAACGATCGAGTGCTTGTTTTGGCAAAATGCCACTTCAACATCCTACGCGTTGAAATGTGCCTTGTCAACAAAATATTAAATAAGGATACATTTTTCCTGGACAAGGAGTTGACATGTAAACTGTCATGAGATGTTCATCAGATACTTTAAAATGACACAATACTGCATGTATTTTATTTCAGCCATTAACTTATTAAACTTACTGTTTTTGAGGATCAAAACAGTTGCCGATCTGTCATGTCTTTTGTGCGAATATCGAGAATTAAGTGAGTATTAAGTTACGTTATTTATACATACCTATTATTTTCGTCTTTTATTACGTTTTAATTAAACAGGTATGTTAATTTCGACTATCACTTTTCTTGTTATTCTTTTTCTTCATCAAATAAATAATATTATATCTTTTAATGAACATAAAAAAATCATTAAGAAGTTGCTTGAGAAAATAAAATTAATGTTGTGTTAAATATGTAGTGTATATATGTAGCGAAATGGGTGAGAAAATACAAAAAAGTCTGGGTGTATGCAAGTTATGCAACTTCTTCTAAAGATATTTATAGTAAATCACAAGTCAGGGCAGTCCCGTGAGGAGCCAGAGATTATATTCACTTACTTTTACTATGCATCAAAATAGAAGTTCACTTTTGCACTCGTTACGAAATAACCTTATTTATTGATCATAATAAAACTGAAACTAGAATATACTTTAAATGTTCGAAAATGATTTACTGTTAGTATTTTTAGCATACTGTACTCAATAAAGTAAATACAGAAACTAAGCATTGTTATATTTATCAACAAACCCCCGCATATACCACCTCTATATTTTACGCTGTAATTTATGCTTTGTCCATAAATTGTCTTGTCATCAAAATTTAACATCCACTTTTTGGCATAAAACATAAAATACGTGCAACGTACAATCTATTTTCTACCTGCATGTGCGGTCAGGTAGACTGAGATCATTTTTGAATATCTCCACAACAAAAGGGGAAATGCTAATAACTTAGCTGCCAGCCAAAGATTCTATAAAGAGCGTAGGCAATTTTTTTAACCTTTAGGAAAACAACGGTATTTAATGAAAAGTGGTGATATTTGGCTGCTATTTTACATGGAAGACTTCTTCCTACGGCCATCTCCATCCCACAAGGTGCATAATGCTTCCAGAGCCAAGTTGCTCCGATTTTCTTATTCATTTCTTTTTCGACGAAAAAACACTATAAGGTTATATTTTTTATATTTCGTAATGGAAATATTGGTCAATCAGGAAGATCTTCTAAGATTGATTCTCCAAGAAAATATTTATCATTTTGCCTTTCCTCCATCCTTAATTTGATTGGCTGTGCTTGCCTCCCTTTTATCGAAATTATTTTACACTGTGTAGAAAATTGTTAGCAGTGGCAGACTTGGGTGCCCGGAAAGCGCCTCTTCGAATAGCGAAAGATCTTGCTGATTGGCCAATCTCGACGGCTCGTCTCGAATGTTACGATATGAATAACTACAGTGTTCATATCGACATGAAAATAAGTGACAGCCCTGTATGCGATCGCGCAGGTTCCGCGACAAGTGCGCGATGCTCATACGCACCATATCGGGCAACCTGTAGAATGCGCGTTCGCCTCCTGACTTGCCCCGCAACACCGGCGCCGCGGCGCCGCGTAACACCCAACAAAAAATAAATGATAATATTACACATAATTTTTGGACGTTTAATATAACTTTTTATTGCTCTTGTAGTATTTTTATCACGGCAAAAAAAAAATATTTGTGTCATTAAGCTTTCTCTCAGGGTATCCATTTCCTTGAATGGCTGTTTTTAATGAAACTTATTACTATGATAAAATAATCGAAAAAATTCCTGACGTAAGATCATTGTTTTTTTATTTATATTATCTACTACAGAATTTTTTTCATAGTGAGTACCTAATGAAAATGTTATTCATATCCTAGAAGAGCAAGCACGCTCCCACCGGCACCCTTGCGGTGATTTCAACAACGCAGGGCCTACAACTCGCCGCACTAGCCTGCGTACTTAGCTGACAATAAACTCAATAGACTTGTACCCGTTTTCATCGACCTCTCAGCTCTAATATTACAGAATTCATCCATCAATTCAACATAAGTAATGGAATAGCTAGGAATCCACAGTCATCATTGTTGAAAGCAGTGGGAATGAGCTGTCGACATGACAAATGAACTGGTAAAGAGGTGAGATAAACCACATGTGGCTCAAAGAGGTGGTTGGAAGTCATGTAAACTTGACCCTGCGCCGGCGCAGGTACAGTGAAAGTCCACCCGTTTAATACTCAAACAAAACCTAACGTGGTGTACCGTACTAGATGATGTATATAGCTTCAATAAGCTCGTGCTTGACTTCAGTCCAGTTCAGTGCTGAAAAGCGGTAACACAATAAGGATGGTAAAATACACTAGCGTAATATTAGTTTATTCATTCTAGCCTTGAGTAACACGGAAATAGTGAGAAGACTAAAAAGAAAAAACCTTTTGAGTTAGTTTAAGTGTTAATTTAGTGCAGTATAGTGCAGTGCACAATAACAAAGTGTCTTCGCCTTAATAGAGACAATAAGAAAAGACATTCTTAATCTAATATAATTTATTCGTCTAGGTTAAAGTAAAATTGCTGATTAGCCATTAAGCTAGATTGTAAGTTATATGGTGTGACCACAAGGGAACATGATTAAGAAAATAAAAGCTTTTAAAAAAAAGTCTAGCCTTGAAGATGCCTACATTACAATCGGGAGGGAAAACAGACACAGGCAAACTGATCCAGTCCTTGCCTCTCCTTATCTATATCTATACCTACTTATAATAAAACTGTAACAGGTCCAATTCTGTACATTGAAGATATTTTGAAAATTATATTTGGAGGGCATTCTATAACCGATACTGAGGCCGAAAATATTTATTTTTTAATTTTTGTCTGTATGTCTGTCTGTCTGTCTGTCCGTCTGTATCACGGCTGCGCATCACGCCGAAACTACTGAATGGATTCAAATGAAACTTGGCATGATTTGAGATCTTACTACGAGGTAGGACATAGGATACTTTTTATCCCGTAATCTAGCACGGTTCTTTTAGGAGAGGGGATTAAAGTCAAAATGGGTAGTTGGTTAAACGCTTGGTCCGATTTTATCAATTTTTCTTTATAATTATAATATATATTAGTAAGGGAACACTCATAGAGAGTTGTTATCAAGGTTTTGTAATCGATCGGTTTAAGCAACGTTAGGTAAGGTCATTAAATAGATGGGTGACCGTTTAACGCCATTTGAACTAAACGGGTCCGTGCTTCGGAGAGCTAGTAAAAAGTGGGTCCCAGTTTTTAACCGACTATAAAAAAGGGGGTTATGTATTCGATGCGAATGTCTGTTATTAAAAGTTTATTGAAATTAAACTACTTTTACGGATTTTATCGCGGTTTACGATACTACTATTACTACGATTTTACTATCCCGACGTTTCGAATGCTTTGCAGCACCCATGGTCACGGGAGGACTGAGATGTTGAACGTCCTTATGTCACAATTATGCCAGTGTACCCTCAGGTCTTCTTAGTTATTATTGTTGGTTATAAGTAGTTTAATTTCAATGTGTAATATTCGCGTAAGTAAAAGACAACATTATTAAAAGATTAGTTAACGTAAAAATAGCGCAGGCGTAGCTGCGTGGGTCAGCTAGTTTATAATAAGAAGGACATCGCTTAACCCAGATTGTAGGAACGTTCACCACATAAGGGTGTGTACTTGCCGTGCATCTCGTTGTCTGGTAGAAGGAGGATGGTATGATCAAGTCATGAATTGCGCACACACTCCAAAATGTAACCTTTAGAATACCGAGAGGCTGGTTGCACTGCGCTTAGACTAGACTTATCAAAGGCTATTGTTAATTATTGTTGATAGTTATGAGGTAGTTTAGTTTAAAAAAATATTTATATAAGTTCTCTGATTACCGTAGCATACGAGTATAGGCGTTTTCTGCCATTATCTATAATAATTTATTATTATATAATGAACTAGCTGACCCACGCAGCTCCGCCCGCGCTGATACATAACCTCCTTTTTTATAGTCGGTTAAAAACTGGGACCCACTTTTTACTTGCTCTCCGAAGCACGGACCCGTTTAGTTCAAATGGCGTTAAATGGTCACCCATCTATTTAATGACCTTATCTAACGTTGCTTAACCCGATCGATTACAAAACCTTGATAACAACTCTCTGTGAGTGTTACCTTACTAATATTTATTATATTATAAAGAAAAAATGATAAAATCGGACCAAGCGTATAACCACTTGGTTATACGCTTGGTCCGATTTTATCCACTGATGCCTGATGATCCGTCGTGGCGTTGTCGTTTATACATAAGTCGGCGATCTGTCCCCCTAGACAATGTAACATTCTACAAGCGCTATCGCTAGTAGAAAGTTTAAAAATGTATGAGAATGACAAGTCATCGAAAAATCACGTGACAAATTGTAGGGAATTGACACCATTAGCGAATGAAGAAATAGATTCGCTATGAAGCGATTGCATCTTGTCTAGGCCCTCTGGTCAGCTGCTAGTCGTCGAAGTGCATCCTGAATTTTGAGTTCCCATCGCGACAATATAACATTGGCCATATTCGACATTAGCAAGGTGGCATGCGACTACGGCTACAATCTATAGTAATTATACTTATAATACGTTAAATTGAAATATATAAATTATCTACTTACTAGACGATAATTAATTGCTTCAGGCGTTGGTAGATAAGTATATCTGACAAGAAATATTTTCTTGTTTTCTACTTTTTAGACTGCGATTTTATCCGTAGTCGGGTTTTAGTTTTTAAAACTTATTTTTTACTAGCTGACCCGCGCAGCTCCACCCGCGCTTTAATTACATTTTGCTCCCCTTTTCTCCCTACTCCCTTGATTTATCTCTCTCTTATAAGAAAAATCTAATTCTATGCTCTTTCTCTCCCCTCCCGCTTTGGTCCCCGTCACACTTCCCCTCTTCCTCTCCCCGTTGTCCTCTCTGAACCCTCTCCCTCCTCTCTCTTCTCCCAACTTGCTCCCTCTCACCCCCCCCCCCCCTTGCTCCACCTAACTCCTCCGATTACTCACTCCATTACCCTCCCCTCTCCCTCTCTTGCACCCTCCTCGCGTTCTATATATCCTCGTCAATCATGGTATCAGCGGCATAAAATATACTTAATAACCTATTCTCAGACCTACCCGCAAAATTTCATACATATCGGTTCACCCATCTATTTAAAGACCTTGCCTTATGTTGCTTAACCTTAACCTAGCGGCATGAAATATAGTTTACGACCTATTCTCAGACCTACCCGATATGCACACAAAATTTCATACAAATCGGTTCACCCATCTATTTAATAACCTTGCCTTATGTTGCTTAACCTTAACCTAGCGGTATGAAATATACTGTATGACCTATTCTCAGACCTACCCGATATGCACACTTTCATACAAATCGGTTCACCCATCTATTTAATGACCTTTTTTTTTTTTTTTTTTTTTACGTGGGGAAATCCATTACGGATACCCGCACCACCACGGGGGTAGCGGTGCGGGTTATGTCGGACTACTGACAGACTGTCAGCTACCGACTAAAACCCCACGGTGTCCTCAACCCGCTGTGTCGACGGGCCCCGGGAACGTACATGGTACTCGTCCGGGTCCCGTCAGCGGCCGCTCGCCTTCCGGCGAGCCCTTCCTCGTCCGCGGGTGTAAAGCCCACGGACCTGTCTGCGGGTGTAAAAGGCCCGCAGACTCACAACCAGGTGGCGTGCCCGGACACACCGGCACGCCATCCTCCGCGAGGGCGATAAATCGCTGTGCGCAGGCAGCAGTTCCCCCGTTTCCGCTGCCCGCACTACCTCGCTACGGGGGCATCAGGTCGGCGTTGGCCCGCCTTCTGCGCCCGGGCCTCCTCCTGCGTCGCGGATCAGCGAGGGGATCGCTCTCCCTGGCCCGCTCCGCTGCCTCCTTCTGCGATATAACGCACTCGCAGAAGGAGACCACCGCCGACCACGACCTCTCGCTGCTCACCATGGATTGGACCACGGCGGGCAGCGACAGGTCGGCCCCAACCGCGATCTATTTAATGACCTTACCCAACGTTGCTTAACCTTAACCTACCGGGATAAAAAGTATCCTATGTCCGTTTCCTGGTTCTTAGCTACCTCCCCACCAATTTTCAGCCGCATCGGTTAGGCCGTTCCTGAGTTATAAATAGTGTAACTAACACGACTTTCTTTTATTTAGCTAGATTATAGTTCTATAGTGATTGTATGTTCAATTTCACCGATAGATGGCGCTGTTCATAATTGTAAATCACGCTAACATCGTAAATTACTGTCTAATGATATTCGATAATGAAAGTTTCCACTGTTTCGCATCTTTTATTGTTGCGACTGTGCTACAATACCTATACACTACCTGGACTTGGGGAGTTTCATTAAAATTTCATGAACGACAGATTTTACAGATTTTAACTTTTCAAAGATATCTTATTATATAAAAGAGTAAGCAAAAACCCACTCATCACGAAATCTCAGAAACTACAAGTGCTAGGAGTCTCAAATTTTGCATGGGGGTTCCTTTTAGGACAAAGGTGCTCACTAAGACGGGTTTTTGCGAAATTCAATCTCTAAGTGGGTGAAACAGGGGGGCAAAGTTTGTATGGGAGAACGCGATTCCTTGGTCCTATTGACTTGAAATTTTGCACAGACTTTCGTTAAGAAAGTTAATTGAATTTGTATTTCATATTTTTTTAAATTTATCCCTTTACAGGGTAAAAAAGAAGTATTATTACTCAACCGATGGCGGTACAAATATATTACCACAATAAGATACGATAATTCGAAAGACATAATTAAAGTTCCTTGGCCAAGTGGTTACGGAAGCGTCCTCTAAGTGCGGACTGTCCGGGTTCGCTACCCGTGTGCGGATTTTCTTTTTGTATTTTTAAACTTTGTTTTGATTTTTTTAATTCGATGTTTTAAATATTTAACTCATATTGACTCCGGCACTTTTTATCTCTAATATATTTTTATATTTAATATTTTTTTATAATTCAAAATCATGCATACGTAGTTAACTTCTCTCTAATGTTATGATTTAGTTATTAGTGGAAACTGAATTGATTTTTGTACTATTGAATCTTATATTTAGTAATAAGTGGTATCATTTGTTTATTTCGCAAATATAACAAACTAAAAATGGTGAGTGAGTGTGTGAGTGGTTCTGTGTGGTTCGGTGTGGTACGGTGTGGTACGGTGTGGTACGGTGTGGTACGGTGTGGTACGGTGTGGTACGGTGTGGTACGGTGTGGTACGGTGTGGTACGGTGTGGTACGGTGTGGTACGGTGTGGTACGGTGTGGTACGGTGTGGTACGGTGTGGTACGGTGTGGTACGGTGTGGTACGGTGTGGTACGGTGTGGTACGGTGTGGTACGGTGTGGTACGGTGTGGTACGGTGTGGTACGGTGTGGTACGGTGTGGTACGGTGTGGTACGGTGTGGTACGGTGTGGTACGGTGTGGTACGGTGTGGTACGGTGTGGTACGGTGTGGTACGGTGTGGTACGGTGTGGTACGGTGTGGTACGGTGTGGTACGGTGTGGTACGGTGTGGTACGGTGTGGTACGGTGTGGTACGGTGTGGTACGGTGTGGTACGGTGTGGTACGGTGTGGTACGGTGTGGTACGGTGTGGTACGGTGTGGTACGGTGTGGTACGGTGTGGTACGGTGTGGTACGGTGTGGTACGGTGTGGTACGGTGTGGTACGGTGTGGTACGGTGTGGTACCGTGTGGTACCGTGTGGTACCGTGTGGTACCGTGTGGTACCGTGTGGTACCGTGTGGTACCGTGTGGTACCGTGTGGTACCGTGGTACCGTGTGGTACCGTGTGGTACCGTGTGGTACCGTGTGGTACCGTGTGGTACCGTGTGGTACCGTGTGGTACCGTGTGGTACCGTGTGGTACCGTGTGGTACCGTGTGGTACCGTGTGGTACCGTGTGGTACCGTGTGGTACCGTGTGGTACCGTGTGGTACCGTGTGGTACCGTGTGGTACCGTGTGGTACCGTGTGGTACCGTGTGGTACCGTGTGGTACCGTGTGGTACCGTGTACCGTGTGGTACCGTGTGGTACGGTGTGGTACGGTGTGGTACTCGGACTGACCGGGACTGACCGGGACTGAGCGGGACTGAGCGGGACTGACCGGGACTGAGCGGGACTGAGCGGGACTGAGCGGGACTGACCGGGACTGAGCGGGACTGAGCGGGACTGAGCGGGACTGAGCGAGACTGAGCGGGACTGACCGAGACTGAGCGGGACTGAGCGGGACAGACCTGGACTGACCGGGACTGAGCGGGACTGAGCGGGACTGAGTGGGACTGACCAGGACTGAGCGGGACTGACCGGGACTGAGTGGGACTGAGCGGGACTGACCGGGACTGACCGGGACTGAGCGGGACAGACCGGGACTGACCGGGACTGAGCGGGATTGAGCGGGACTGACCGGGACTGAGCGGGACTGACCGGGACTGAGCGAGACTGAGCGGGACTGAGCGGGACTGACCGGGACTGGCCGGGACTGACCGGGACTTACAGGGACTGACGGGACTGACCGGGACTGAGCGGGACTGAGCGGGACTGAGCGGGACTGACCGGGACTGGCCGGGACTGACCGGGACTTACAGGGACTGACGGGACTGACCGGGACTCGGGTTCCGATGTGATAGCCACGGGAGTTTTAGTGGGTAAGAATCCCAAATACCCAGTTTGACTTCCCCACGGGATCCCGGGGACATATTGGATGTTTCCCCCGCTACTCCCTTAAACTGTGACAACGGTGACAGATTCCCGGAGGGCTATAATGCGCCCCCGGCAGCGGCTTCAAAGGCCCTTGCCTTGCACTGAGGGGTACACGGTGCACACTCTTTTGTGTGGACAGCCGTGGGGGACACATACTGCAGTCGATCGCCCGCATTGCAGGATCCTGGGGCCTATTGGAGTTTCCCCCGCGATCCCCGTATCTTTGAGCACGATGATAGTTTCCCGGGTGGCTTTATTGTGCCCCCCGGTGGCGGGCTCAAAGGCAAGCCACTGAGGGATCTTGGTGCAGATCCCACTGGATGGCCCAGGTCTCCTACTTATGTACTAATTTAACAGCCGTTGGGGGTTTAGTGTATAAGAATCCTACATAACCCAGTTGACCGCCAACAGGGTCCCGGGGACCAATTGAAGGCTTCCCCCGTGATCCCTGTAATCGTGAGCACGGTGAAAAGTTCCCAGGTGGCTTTATTGTGCTCCCCGGTGGCGGGGTCAAAGGCAAGCCACTGAGGGTATAATGTTGCAGATCCCACCGGATAGCCCAAGAAGGGGTTCTTATGTGCTGATTGCACGGCCGTTGGGGCTTTAGTTTATAAGAAACCAATGTTGGTTTCTTATAAACTAAAGCCCCAATCTTTGAGCACGATGATAGTTTCCCGGGTGGCTTTATTGTGCCCCCCGGTGGCGGGCTCAAAGGCAAGCCACTGAGGGATCTTGGTGCAGATCCCACTGGATGGCCCAGGTCTCCTACTTATGTACTAATTTAACAGCCGTTGGGGGTTTAGTGTATAAGAATCCTACATAACCCGGTTGACCACCAACAGGGTCCCGTAAATCCCATTAAAGGCTTCCCGTGATCCCTGTAACCGTGAGCACCATGACAGGTTCTCGAGGAACTATAATGTGCCTCTCCGGCGGCGGGTTCAAAGTCAAGGCACTGAGTGGTATCAGCTGGTGCAGATCCCGACAGATAGCCCAGGTCCGCCCTCTAATGTGCCGACGTGATAGCCGCGGGGGTTTTAGTGGGTAAGAATTCCCCGGTTGACCCCCGTTTACGTCTTAACGACGAAACCGAACAAGGAAGCCCGTATTGCTTCCATAAATTGGTTTCAAAGAAATGGTATCCTTAATCCACTCAAATTGTGCACGCGTACACGTTTGCAGTTTCTAAAATTATAAATAAAATTAACAAATCACAAGCTCAGAGATTCAACGTTGCAGGCTAAAACCTAAGCGTGGAGTACTTTGCCCATGGACAGGCAGCTATACGTAGCCCTTTCACGCGTCACTTCTATACAAAATTTGTTCATATTGCGTTACGAAAAGTCAGCTACAAACTGATAAATAATTCCAAGAAATTCTATAATCAAAGGCAGTAGCTTTAAATTATTCACTTCTTTTTTTTTCTCAATTACACCCGTGCGAAGCCGGGGCGGGTCGCTAGTAATGTCATATTGCTATCAGCAAAGTACTTAGAACAATACAGAAATCGAATGAAAATTTCCTGGGTGTACCGGACCGGCTTACCCCTTACAAAAATTGACCCTTCGCCACTGCCATATCTTATGCAATCTAAATGTCTGCTCAGTCCCTATTGTATATAGCGTAATAATACATATCTTTTTTTATTTATGATTAACTGATCAGTCTATAATTATCCTATTCACATACAAAGGAAATTACGTGGTAATATGTGCAAGTAATGTTTCACTGCTTAGCCCCTATGAAACATGGCGTGATGTTTTATATACCAATTTATACCTAGACTTCTACACAACACATCAGTGAAAGTCCTATCAAAATCCATCCACGGGTTTTCAAATGATACCTGGACAAACAGAACGACAGACAGGCAGACAGACAGACAGACAGACAATAATTCCAAAAAAAATTGTTTTGGCCTCTATGTCGATAGTATAGTACATAGAAATTTTGGAAAAATATTCAATGTACAGAAAAAGTGCTCTTTGAGTTTTATTATAGTATAGATTTTATTTATTTTGGGGCTTTATAATTCGTTACAAATCACGTAGAATTATTAGAATTTAGTTAGTATCGCTATAATAATTACTTAGGTTTACTAAATATATTTCGTAAACACGTAATTGTTTATTTTTTTTTAGGCATCAGCGTGTGAAAATTCAAGGCTCTATCTAGTACCAATCGTTCATGAATTATAACGCTTTTATATAAAACATGAAACCCCCTATTTGGACCCCTTAGGATGCGAATTTTGAAAATTCCGTTCTTAGTGTGCGTTTACGTATTGTGAAGAATACACCTCCCTAATTTCAAGTCTCTAGAGCCAGCGGTTTAGGCTGTGCGTTGTCTGTCAGTCAGTCAATCAGTCATACATCTCCTTTTATATATATTGATGATGATGATTAAAATAACTTTAATACGTGCAAAGAAGGTATGGAACCCTCGATGCGCGAGACTCGCACTAGACTGGTTTTTTTTTTTGTTTGATTCGGTACCTAGCTCCGAACCGGAGTATTTTACCTACTACAACGCCCCGTACTCAATGGACATTTAGGGCCCACAATCCAAACGTCCAACCGACAACTCCGAAGGTTGCTCGTTATTTGTCCGGGCTTATGGCTGAGGAGCGAGGCGGCAGGTTTTTTTTTTAGGTGGCAGATTGACGCGGGAGCGAGCGTTTGCGAACACTCTCGGCAGCCTCTTATTGAATTGAAATCAATAACATTAATACGCGCAAAGAAGGTATGGAACCCTCGATTCGCGAGTCAGACTCGCACTTGACCGGTTTTTTTTGTTTGATTCGGTATCTAGCTCCGAACCGGAGTATTTTACCTACTACAACGCCCCGTACTCAATGGACATTTAGGGCCCACAATCCAAACGTCCAACCGACAACTCCGAAGGTTGCCCGTTATTTGTCCGGGCTTATGGCTGACGAGCGAGGCGGCACCTTTTTTTTTTAGGTGGCAGATTGACGCGGGTGCGCGCGTTTGCGAACACACTCGGCAGCCTCTTATTGAATTGAAATCAATAACATTAATACGCGCAAAGAAGCTATGGAACCCTGGATTCGCGAGTCAGACTCGCACTTGACCGGTTTTTTTTTTTGGTTTGATTCGGTACCTAGCTCTGAACCGGAGTATCTTACTTACTAAAACGCCCCGTACTCAATGGACATATAGGGCCCACAATCCAAACGTCCAACCGACAACTCCGAAGGTTGCCTGTTATTTGTCCGGGCTTATAGCTGAGGAGCGAGGCGGCAGCTTTTTCTTTTTAGGTGGCAGATTGACGCCGGTGCGTGCGTTTGCGAACACTCTCGGCAGCCTCTTATTGAATTGTAACCTTGCGTGTACTTAGAAGCCACACTTGAGCTAACGCAGCAGTTAGCAAAATAGTTTAACTAAACAATATGATTTTTCCCATCACTTTTGATATCACATCAGATTCAAATTTTAAACATCAATGTCGTATTTTAGTTTTAAAACCCATGATATAACTCATGCCTACTGCTTATATCATAAAAAAACGGTTTCCAATTACCTTTTAAAAGACACCACACGCGAGATTTTTAACTTAGGGGTCCTATTTTGACCTTAAAACCCTCATAATTTCTTAAACCTGACTTCGTCCTAATCCTATCTATCATATTGTATCGGAAAACAGTGAAATGTGTTAAGAAATGGTAAAATATTTATTTTTTACTAAAATTGAGGTCCTGTGACTTCTACCTAGAAAATTCCGAGAAATGCAAAAACACGTTATTGTTTATTTGCTTTGAGGCATCTGTGTGTGAAAATTCAAGGCTCTAGTACCAACCGTTCATGAATTATAACGCTTTTTTATAAAACTTAAAACCCCCTATTTGGACCCCTTAGGATGCGAATTTTGAAAATTCCTTTCTTAGTGTGCGTTTACGTATTGTGAAGAATAAACCTCCCTAATTTCAAGTCTCTAGAGCCAGCGGTTTAGGCTGTGCGTTGTCTGTCAGTCAGTCAATAAGTCAATCAATCAGGACATCTCCTTTTATATATATTGATTGATGATGATGATTATTTACTTTACACGATCATGCTTGGGCAACAGAAATACACATGTGTACCTAATTTCAACTTAATCAAAAAATATTTTTGTTTTACTTCAGAAGTTTTTGTCCTGTAGATGGCGCCACATTGAATTTAATGTAATATTATATAGCCAATACCCATAACCAGCCAATAACCAGCGGACAATCAAGGCGCTTCTAACGACACCCTTCTTGTCTAATTATGTTAAGTAGATTAGAAGATATTCGGGAACAGATGAACATACATACATACATTCTTGTTAAAATCATAACCCTCCCTCCGTTCCGTAGTCGGGTAAAAATATCTTCAATGTACAGATTTGGACCTGTTACAGTTTTATTATAAGTATAGATGATTGACCGTCTTAGCCGTGCTAGGCAGGACATTTTAGATTAAAAAAAAAAGACTAAATTGTACACTACGGGTAATAATTTCGTTTGTAACTCTATTCTTATGTTTTCTTGTTAGCGACTACAGAGAAGTGTGTCAGCGTGGCGGCCGTAGGCGATGAGATTGCAACCTGACACGGTCCAGTATAATCGTAAATAGGGTTGCTACATACCTTCGGAGTTGTTGGACGTTCTACCTCTAAGAGAGAGCGCAAGGGCATGCGCCTTGGGGATTGCAGTATACGCAGAGATGGATATTTAACGGAAGATGCTGCTGCCCGTCTCCTGGTTTCCCCTAGTCGCCATTGTAAAATAGTAAAGATATTTTAAGTAAAATGAGAGGTAAGTTAAATGTCAGAATACGCGGCTTCATCACCAATAATGCTTTGTACTATTCTTTCGTATATTTCCGTTTTCCTTAAATGTTATTCTGTGTACAAAAATTATAAAATAAATAATTAAATAAATAATAATCTCTATCAGGCGACCTTTGAATTGAGAGGATCTACGAAACTTAAAGCATTGATATTTACATTGATTGGTTGACATGGAGTTTTAGTGTGTAGATAAATATCCTGTTTTACATAATAAAGAATATGTAGGAAGAACTGAGAGTCATCCATATATCGTCGATTTTAAGTGCAACAGTATAGTATTTTGAAATTTCGAGACAATACAATATATTGACTAGAAACGGGACTAGAAACAATAATTTCCCCACCATTTGACAACCCTAATCGTAAAACAAACACGTTATTGTTTTACGTACTTACCCCGAAACGGTACCGCCGCCAACGTAAGAGAGAATACCGACATTTGTATCAATTAACATCGTTTTAGTAGCCCATTGATACTGTAGATCGATTATATTTAAATTAGTAGCTAATGAATGTCATGGCTTCGTTGTCTATAGTTACGTTTAACGACTGCTTGTCTGCGAACCACCTGATGGAAATTGGTAACACACCCGTGTATGGAAGTACACATAAGCCGCGTGTACACGCTAAGAAAAGTCGCCGGGCCTATGCAAGAATTCGTGTCGTCTGCGCTAGACCCGACGCGCGATGTTTTTGTGGTTTTCATGCCTAGATCCGACAAAATTTAGTCTTTGCTGCAACAGACACGGTGAAATGTCTTAGCGTGTACAAGCTGACTTTTTACTATTGGTATATGTAATATGCTGTTGCATAAATGATGTCCCAAAATAGGTTCAATATGCTAAAGGGCTGCATAAAAAATACTCTTACTGTTGCACTACTCTTGCGTACTCTTACAAACTACAATTAGATTAATGATCATTAATCCAATAATATAGTCTTGCAATAGAACTATTTCTAAACTTAAAGCAAATGAATACTTTATACACTGATAGTGAGTAGAGATATTGATTATCTCATACTCAAAAATGGAAAATATGCATAAGCGGCTCTTAGAGTCGAATTAGAGTAAAAAAATTGCTCGGTTAGAATTAACTTTAACTGACGTTTGTGAGTGCGACATTTAGATACATAATGAGATACCTGCACTTTGGAATCAAACTACTTTTGAGGAATTTATCGCGGTACCGCGATTAAAGCCGTAAAAGTAGTTTGATTTCAATGTGTAATATTCGCTTATGTAACATTATTATTATTACCTGCACTTGATTCTGATCATAATTGTTTTCCTTGCATACATATTGTATACTTAGAGTGTCACTTGTTTCATGATGGTTACGTCTCTTTTATTTTTTTAAATGTTCCAGAAGAAAACATTTTTAAGTGATTTCGGACAACGGAAACACAAATTTTACTTACAGTAGCCGACCGTAATCCTATGGAATAAAACGGTCAACCCAATCCATTCTCTACTTGGTTACATACGTAACCACATAATCCTTTAAGCCAATAAAATGTAGAAATAACGCCAATAAGCGGATCCTAAAAGTAAATCTCATTACGGATGTGTCCCCAATTACATAAATATAAACACACCAACCGATGCGACGCAATAAGCCACAACTCCATTTTAATAAGTCAATGTTGCACTCAGTCGTCAAGTCACCACTTGACGAAATATACTTAGTATACTAATTAAGGCAAGTGACCCCGGCCTTTTGCAATAGCCCAGTGTTCAGTTCACCGAAATGCTCACAAAAAAGCTTGTAATATTTCCAATATTTAATCATTTTTAAATAATTTCATACTTACAATAGTCCCTTCACCTGCCAGAGTAAACTGCTGTTCATATCTTACTTCCAACAGTTGATCCTGACAGGTATGTTCCATGTCAGTACCTAATTACTTCTAACAGGCCTCTACGTGTTGGGTTTGTCACCACGTCTTTTAAAAGTCCGGGTGTAAAAGCCCAAGAAAATAAACATAATAATATTAATATTTTTCCACAGTTTCCATAGTACGTTGAGCTACTTTGAGCATTTTTATGAGAACAGTGGCCCAGTCTCTGATCCATAGGTCATCACTGGCAGCACACACTGGTTAAATGCCATAAAAACATAAAACTTATTAATATAATAATAATAATAATAATATCTTGGGACAATCCACACACGGTCATCCGATCCCAAACTAGGCAGAGCCTGTACTATGGAAACCAGATAACTGATACTAATACTTATATACTTTTTTTTTGTAAATACATACTTAAATAGATAAACAACACCCAGACACTTGGCGGGAATCGAACCCACGACCCATCGGTTAGCAGGCAGGGTGTCTGACCACTAGACCAACGGGCCCGTGTATATTTTTACAAAGCTCAAAAAAGACAAAGAAATCACTGCCGATAGAGATGTTTAGATTAATTAGTATTGCAACCAAGATTAAGAGTCTATTAATATTGCAACGAACATTAAGAGTCTATTATTAGGTATCTCTATTATATAAAGTGCTTTATAAATACATTAGGTATTATAATGAAAATGAAGAACTCCTACATCACTGCATGATGGATGTTTAGCTACGCCCATCAGTTTAGTCTGCTCCTATTTATTTTATTCGGGATATTCTGGGCTCAGAGGTATGCACTAATGACGGCGGGGTGAAGCGATAGACTGCATTCCTGTGCCCTGCAACAAAACCAAACCAATCGCACCGATGTCCGCTCATACAAGTTATTCAAAGCGATGTCAGCACGTAATTATTTACAGTGTGTGGTAATAAATAGAGCAAATTACCGAGTGAATCTATGACGTCTTAAGTAAGTTAAAGAAGAAACAAAATGTTTTTATAAGAAAAAAATTCTAATAATATTAATAAACACTTGCACTTGCACTATTTAGCACCAAGTTTAATAACATCTTGGATTTTTTTTAAAGTTGATAAACTAAATGAGTAAGTTAGGTTATTGGGTTCTCCACCGGTAAGCCCAGGTATCCTCCTCATGTGCGACAGCCGCGAGGCTTTGGGTTGGTAAGAACCACACATACCCCGGTTGACGCCTCACAAGGTCCAGGGGACCTATTGAAAGTTTCCCCCGCGAGTTCAAAAAAAGGATATTGGTTTCTGGATAAACACCTAAAACATATCTCATGTCGGCTGAAACTAAAGTGGCAGTCCTCGAGCAATATTAACTTTAGTACTAACTGGAGGCCTTGAATCTGCGTGCATCAAAGTGAAGGAAGTCCTCAGCCTTGATATAGCGACGACCAACACAATATATGGCAGGAGCTGGTTATGTGTGTGCCTCGGACCTTGGCCTGATGGGAAGCAAGATGCTTGCGTAGCTGTACTACGGCCACTCGTCAGCCGAAACATTGTAGTTCTGTATTAGTTCGAGAATTTCATCAAGTACCCTTCACACCCGAATACAGCTATGTTAACGCATTATTAAGGGCGGAAGATATCTGATACTCCGGTGCAATATTATTGTATATTATTGATAAGAGGGCTAAACTTTACGATGCGCTATTAAGTCTGGCAAAAAGTGTATAGACGTAACTTCAAGCTATTTTCCTGTCATCTAAACAGGATAGCGTAACGATTTTGCTTTTTATCTAATACTGCATGTTTACTAGTTGAATCATCTAAACGGCAGCCACAAAAACATTATAATACTTGGACAGTTGACAAGGGTCCTTGTAATTCCGTCTCGACAATTAGTTGTTGGCAAAGCAACTGTCACCTCGTAATTAATAGGAAGACTGTAATTATGATAAATGTACACGACAAAGAGAGGTAAAGTGAGGTAATGCCCTCACAGAAGATCACAACTAAATAACGCTATCAATGACTTGAGTGAGCGTTTGACGTTGGAGTAACTCCGACAAGCACCGAACGGAGTCCCCAGAGGAGGGAGGATGGAGAGATTCATACATATAGCATGTCTATGAAGGCCATCCGGGACGTTTTAGTAGGTAAAAATTCCGGGTACCATTTGAAGGTTTTTTAACAAAGAAAAAGGCTTTATGACACTATATGCGTTAAAACGAAACTAATTATTTATATTTTTGATTATAAATATTTATGCCATGGTATTCTATTAGTATAATTTAGTGGGAATTGCTCGGAGGCATCATTTCGTTCTTACGTATAAAAATAATGTATATAATTAACATCATTACTTATACTTAAGCGAGCTTAATAGTTTCATAACTATAATAATATCAGAAATTTCATCCATTTAGTCATGGTTCGTTAACTTTCCCGATAGATCAAGCTATCAGATAATTTTCCCCACGGCGATGTCGTATTTTTGTATCTGCCTATTCATATTTATGCGCAATTTTAATTTCCAAGCGTTTACTAAACTGTAACGACGTCAGCTTGCCAATTTCGTGAACATAAATTATGATAAGCATAAAATAGTTTTGATCAAGGCGAGATTAAAATGTTTAGTTTTTTGGTAGTCAGTCACGACTTTTTATTTTTATAGACACGAAACTTTGCTATTATGTTTATCAACTGTGTGAATAGAAGGTGATCAAAGTCAATTCAAAATTCAAGTGTGTTAGAAGTTCTAACACTCTTGAATTTTTAGAACACAAGAAACCTCTACTCCAAATTGGGCCATTTTTGTATTCAACATAGTGACGAGACAAGCCTATATACAGCAGCATGTCACTACCGCTCGTCAGCCGAGACATTAGTTATTAAGTCTCCTATGTCCGGTAATTACACCAGTTACAGTGACCTTCACACCGGAAAACAGCAATGTTAACACGTTTACACATTAAGGTGACTTCAAATTTGCAGCGCGGCTGTAGTGCGACAGCAGCGCGGCTGCAGTGTTGCTTTGTAAATCAATATCTTGTCGGCGGTCGACGCATGATCGCGTGCGCGCTTCGCGTGTTAACATGGTGTAAATCTGAATCATCCGTTGTTGAGCACTGCGGCCACGCTGCAAATTTGATGTCACCCTGGGGTTTAACTGCCGCACTCACATACGCAAATTAACTTTAATTCCAATTAAGTAACTTTGTAAAATGTATTTATTTCGACTGTTGGAGCCGTTTATGATTAATATCGATTATTGAACATGTGATAATTGATATCTCTACTCACTATCTGCGTATTAAGTATTAATGGGCTTCGAGTGTCGAAATAATACGTTTTTAAAAAATTGATTAACGAACATTAACTCTAATTGACGTTTGTAGGTTTGGCAGTAAATGTCTGACACAGTGGTACTATCTGATCCTACCACCTACCTCAAAGATGGTGGACATATGGAAAATAAATTAAAACGACTTCAATATAGGAACAGCACATTCAAAATTATAAATTATGTATAGGTATTCAGCAAGCAATTTTTGGTTCATAATTGCCAGAGTTACGCGTGAACATACATAAAAAAAATATACAATCGAATTGAGGACCTCCTCCTTTTTTGATGAAAAGGTTGCTAGCACTCGCGATCTTAGAAATCAATGTAAACTTGAACCTGCTTGTATGTCAAGTCCACAATTTAGAGGCGTAACTGCACCTGTCATTGTGGGCCCGCGCGACGCTGGCAAGTGGCGTATATGAACATCAATAATAATATAAACATTTTTATAAATATAATAGATATATTTACAAATTATTATAATGCCGTGGGAGGTAATTAACATTTATATTCGTGAATCAAATGAAATTATTTATTTCAATTTAATTATTGGTTGATATGTAAATTATAGAGACGTGCAACCATACTTACTTACAAATTTTATTTTTAGCGTTAATGTTCCGTTAACGTAAGTGATTGATAACCTTAACTTTGGTGAAGAGAAAGAGCCTTCATAAATGAAAAAATAATTAAGTATTCTAATGTCCGCCGGCAGCCCCCTGAACCACAAAACAAAGTATTATTTTGAGCCTGAACTATGAAAGCTCTACAATCTTGTTAATTGCTCGAGTCAACTCGTGCGCGGGTGCTGCTTGGGGACTGGTCCGACTACATACTATCTTTGTTGTAATTTTGTCGTAATTTATTGTTTTCTTCTTTTCTCCCTTGCTTTATGTTGCGAACGGCAGGATACACTATCGCTAATATCGATTCAATTGTAACAAAACAATGTTTAAAAAAAAGTGAAAAAATTACAAGCCCGCTGAGTTTCTTGTCGGAATTTCTCAGTTGAGGCCGCGTTGTGATCCTATTTGAAAATAAAGATTTCTGACATTGACTTTGACTTTGACATTGACCGATCTTTTTTACGGCGTGAATAATAATGAAACCCGTTTACCCGTCGGGAATAGCACCTTTCTATCTCTTCCCGTTAGGTGTCCGTAAAAAGCAAATAAGGGAAAACAAGAAGACGGGTAGCTAGCAGCGTCTTTCTATTGAATTATCTACCACATATACTGCCATCCCCAAGGCGCCTGCCGATTGTAGGAAGTATGGCAACCCCTTCCTCCTAAGGGGGGGGGGGGGGTCTTTGTACAGCAGTGAACGTCTTTCGGCTGCTAATGATGATGAATTAAAAGGAGAATGAGAACGTAACTGTGCAATACTCGTATGTACAATGAATTCAATTTTTTTGTGTAGAAAAGAGCACTGTTAAACCTCAGATTGCCTTGTGCTTTTTCTCTGGTGCTGCTAGTATTATGAATTGTTCTTGGTTTTAAGGTAATTGGAGATGAATTGTGTGTTAATCGTATGACTAGTAATTATTTTATTATTACAACAATAATTATAGATTGCTAAACGTAATTCGTTTGACCTATAAGAATTTATAATTATTAATATGTAGGTCATGATCCCGAAGACGCCTGCCAAGCGTGGGGATTATGGCAACCCCTCCCTTCTAAGGAGAAGGCCTTTATTTAGCAGTGGACGTCTTTTGACTGCTAATGATAATGATGAATATGTCATTTATAACGTTATTTTTACAGAAGAAGTATACCTATGATTATAAGAACATTCTTTGGTGACGAGTTAAAAATAAACTAATAATAAAAAATCCATTAATTGACTGTATTTACAATTAGTAAGTTACACTTTGTACATATTAAAAGCTGTGGATTGTGGATAGGGATTTTTAGCCCTAGTAGCCTTTTTTTTTTTTTTTTGACGCGGGGGAAATCTTCGAAAGATCCCCGGGAGCTGTGGGGCTCGACCGGGGTATGTGGGATTCTTACCCACTAAAACCCCCGCGGCTGTCGCATCGGCACATGAGAGGGGAGACCCCAGGGCTCTCCGGTGGGATCTGCACCAGGGGCCCCTCGGTGCCTTGCCTTTGAGCCCGCCACCAGGGGGCGCATTGTAGCCCCCCGGGAACCTGTCACGGTGCTCACGGGGACGGGGGTCGCAACCCCGCCGCCGTCCTCCTCGGAGTCGCCGCCGTACTCAATGGACGCTCAAGGGGCCCACACCCCGAGCGTCCAGCGACGAAGGAGCCCTAGTAGCCTTTTTTTTTTTCTTTTTTTTTTTTTTTTTTTTTTTTTTTTTTTTTTTTTTTTTTTTTTGACGCGGGGGAAATCTTCGAAAGATCCCCGGGAGCTGTGGGGCTCGACCGGGGTATGTGGGATTCTTACCCACTAAAACCCCCGCGGCTGTCGCATCGGCACATGAGAGGGGGGACCCCAGGGCTCTCCGGTGGGATCTGCACCAGGGGCCCCTCAGTGCCTTGCCTTTGAGCCCGCCGCCGGGGGGCGCATTGTAGCCCCCCGGGAACCAGTCACGGTGCTCACGGGGACGGGGGTCGCAACCCCGCCGCCGTCCTCCTCGGAGTCGCCGCCGTACTCAATGGACGCTCAAGGGGCCCACACCCCGAGCGTCCAGCGACTCCGAAGGGGCCCTAGTAGCCTAACCTAACCTATAGGTATTATAACCTATTTTTGAATAGACTACGTAATATACCCTTATTATAAAAAAAAAAAATAACAAAATCGGTACAGTAAATATATGATGGATGACCGGTGGCCAGCCAAAAACAATTGGTAGGGTTCAATATGACATATAGGTAGTGTTTAATATAATGTTGTCTTTTATTTACGCGAATACTACACATTGTAATAAAACTACTCTTACGGAATATATCGCGGTTTATTTTTGGTTTTACTTTCCTGACGTTTCGAATGCTTTGTAGCACCCATGGTCACGGGCGGACTCATATGGGAGGAGGGAGGAGGGTCTAATATGTCATTGTCCGGTAAAGCTGTAATGGCGGCCAACAGCGTCTTATCAGTCCCAGAAAAAAACCGCCCCATTCGGCCATCACTCCTGTTTTCATACATCTGGTATTAACTAGTACCACCTATACCATTACAGGTATAAATGGGACAACTTAGTGCCATTTGTACCATTAATGGTACAATCCAATGGTATAACTGGTCCAAAGCCATTTATTGTTCCAATTTTGATCTCGTAAAGTATAACAGGGTAAATGTTGTATTTTTACATAATTATTGACATATCAGACCAGTCAGTTTATTGTGAATAAAAAAAAACACAGAAACAGCCCATAGCAGCAAAAGGTAATAATATCTAATAATAATAATATCTTGGGACAATCCTCACACGGTCATCTGATCCCAAACTAGGCAGAGCCTGTACTATGGAAACCAGACAACTGATACTAATACTATACATTTTTTTTGTAAATACATATTTAAATAGATAAATAACACCCATACACTTGGTGGGAATCGAACCCACGACCCATGGGTTAGCGGACAGGGTGTCTAACTACTAGACCAACGGGCCCGACGATTGAATCGAATATTCATGTAAAAATTCGTCTCTTCGTTCTTGATTACCTATTCTTCGATACATAAGTGTTAGGTTTAAAGGTTACTTATAGGCGTTGTAATTAAATACAAATATTTACGCAAACAGTCAATTATCTTCGAATATTAAATTTTGGCAACACCACTAAATTTCAGGGTTATTTATCAATTAAAATTATTACATTTCAAGGTCCAAGACTTTACTACTGAATTCGTTCCTGTCGTGGCAGAAATAGCCGACGGCATAATAATGTAGATGAATGCACCCGATTCAGTACACTGTCTGTCTGTACATAGAAGTGATCTTATGCGTTTCTCAAAACTCGCTATCATTAGCTATCTGCCGCTCCTACTACGGATGCTAATCTTATTTTTGACTGTATAGAATTTAAAAAATGTAAGCTATCGTTTTTATTATTATTGTATACTTGCTTCATGATGAGCAGCCAAAGATGTCCACAGCAGAACGAAACCTCCCCCTTAAAAGGTAGGGGATGACATAATCATTATAGGTGAGAAGTAATCCAATAGGAAGACGCGGCTGCCCATCTTTTTGTTTTCCCTCAGTCGCCTCTTCCGGTCACCCAACGGGAGGAGATGGGAGGGTGCTATTCTTACCCCACGGGTAATATATACTTAATTGTGCTTCAAAAAAGTACTTCTGATGAAGGTGTCTATATTTTTATTCCCTTCGGAAGTTACATCGCGATTTTAATATATCTATCGTGAAATAAATTTATCTAAATTATGTAAAACTAATCTGACAAGACGCAACAAATTATTATCATAAAAAAATATTTGTTAGATATTAATAAAATTAATAAAGCTGAGCGATTGATTATTTCGCACACCATGTGAGCGTTGACAGCGCTGCGAAATTAATTGTATGGAATTTCTGTAAAAGAATTTTAATGATCCATATTTCCATATTACATACTTACTCTACAATCAAAAGATGAAGAATGTTGAAATAAATTAAAATGTTATGCAATAACGCTGTAGATTATGTATAAGTTATTGAATTACCATAACAATAAATTGTTACGAACGTACATATAATAAGTAAATAATCTTGTAACAACTTCAGAGATAATACTTGTCACATCCGTATAAGAGATGGGGCGAGACGCCCACGTCTCGAGGCGACCCGTCATGAGCTCCGCTTTAACTGTTCGCGATATAAAAATAAATGCTTTTAATAGTAGGTGCCGTAGGTGCTCGTAAACTAGTAGCACTCAATTAGCATGCTCAGTGCGACCGGATTACTCACATTGTATCCATAATCCATTCCCACACACATGATAAAGAAACTGGCAGTTTACTGTGTAGAAGAAAAAAAAAAGAAATTTGATAAACAGTGCTTAACTCGGGGTACGCGGACCTCGGTCGTACTTCTACTCGTACGTATATATTTGTTCTGTAGTATAAACAGTGCCTACTTTTTTTTGTGATTAACAGAAAGTGGAATTTTCCGAGTGTTTCGAAATGTGGAAATATTCTTAAAGTACGCGACGCCAAACAGTGTGTGTGTGCGTGGAGCCGAGCGAAAGTGCCTTCTTCAGCGCGGTGACAATAGCAGTGAAAGCCGGGTGCAAACGACAGATTTGTCGCCTCAGTGATGCTATTGCATCGTTTATGTGTTCGCACCTAATACATGCATCTTTCGTAGCTATGCAAATAGTGGTTTCGCAACTATATAATATTTCACTGTCACGGTGAACAGTAGCGACAGTAAATATTTCTTTTCATGCCTAATGCATTTAGTAAATAAATCTTTCTTCTCTCCAATCTTTCAAATAACCTTATCTGGACTTTAGAGAAACTTTATTTTTCTTACCTATTACTTTTTTACTAGCCTTATCCAAAATAACAGACGCCATCTGAATTTATTGCCATCTTAACCTCAATAAACAGACATTAATTTAATTAAGCAATAAATATTTGTTGTTACCACAATAAAAGAATACGTGAGCTTCAGAGCGCGCGGGACGATGTCCCGTCCCTTAGGCAATTAAGATGCACTGATATCGACATCTTGCTATTCATCATGGCTGTTACACAATTTTTAGCCTAATTCCTACATGATTAAAGCAATCGATTGTTATCATGGTCTCGGCTGATGAAAGCCCTGGAGAGTATAGTGTGGCCGATTGAGTGACAGCACTGTCCAGTGGTCACGAGCGTGGAACGACGCATCGATTGTTATGAAACCTTGTTACATTAAGATCTACTCAAGCTATGTACTTAATGGTGTATTACGTGGGACTCGTAATACCTTTCTTTTGATCTTTGTATTCAATGATCAGGACTTTTATTTCACTTTCATTAACTTAATACAGGTAAAACATACAGATTTCTACGATTGTAATGGAATCTTATGTTTCATTTTTCATCCACTTCACGTCCAAATCGTTTCAAATTTCGTGCATGTATCAAGGTCTGATGACAATAATATAACATCTAGCTGGTGTAATCATGGAACTGGAAGGTGGGTAAGGGAACCCTTAAATCGTTACTAGTAAACTCACCGATGGGCTCATCATTTATCTTAATGGGTGCTATTCACTTTATCTAATATAAAGGAATCGATAATAAACCTGGAAGGTGTGAAGCCGAACTCTTGGCTGGCTACTAGTAAAAACATCGAGTTTAGGCGTATTTTTCACCATTAATAAAGTAAGGTGCTTTCTGAAGCGCTAACTTATTGAAATACGAATAATATTTAATACAGTGTAAGTAATCTTTGCAACAACTTGCCTACAGTCAAATCTGCGTCGGAGACCAAAAACCGATAAAAATCGTGAATAAACGTGCTAAACGCACGTAAATATACCTACTTCACACAGAAACCGGGCAGTTCTACAGAATCAGGGGTTTTTATTTTTAATGTACCTACACTTTTAAAAACTGGTTTATTGTCGAAGATATACAGTCTCGTTTCGTACATAACTCTGTCAAGAAAA
Organism: Furcula furcula; assembly: GCA_911728495.1. Taxonomy (NCBI): domain Eukaryota; kingdom Metazoa; phylum Arthropoda; class Insecta; order Lepidoptera; family Notodontidae; genus Furcula; species Furcula furcula. The sequence goes on from OU452251.1 coordinate 9,687,326, forward strand.
TCTGACGAGACCTGTACGTACCTACGTATTTCTGGTAATAAGCGAGATGATAAATATATTTGCAAATCTATAAAATGCTATAAACGTCTCCGCTAAAAATATTTAGGTCATTATGACACAAAATATATTATTTTAGCTTCATAATCGTTGTTGTAAAAATTGAACGTTGTCAACCTTGAACCATTTTCGTTGATTACAACATTAAAGTTTGCAAAGCTGTTTTGATTTATAGCGCATTGAGAATAAGTGCCAAGAGCAAACGTACATAGCTAACAACTGTCTTTTGTCGTATCAAAGTCGTTACCAAACTATTAACTCGTAGAAAATGACTCAGATAATTCAGAGGCGTGACTTGAAATAATAGTAATAATATCTTGGGATAATTTACACATGGCCATTTGATCCCAAACTAGGAAGAATTTACTAAAGTAACCAAACTACTTATACAAAAATGTTCACACATAAATGCAGATATGCCCCGAGAGGGAATCTATTCCTATTGGGTTCTGACCTACTACCATTTGGTTAGGAGGCAAGTATTTAATTATTATTAGTCAACATAAAGCAATTTTAAGTTCTCCACATATAGATCTAAGGTTTGACATCGTTTGCATTTGAAAATCGTAGACTCTTATAACATAATGCGTAATAAAACCGGTCAAGTGCGAGTCACACTCTCGCACCTACGGTTCCGAAGTTATTTCGACGTATAAAAGTTAGTTTGCTATTCATCTTACACCTCTGGTTAAACAAGTACAAGACCATACCTGTAGACAATAACGAAATGCACACTTAACTAAGCTACCGTAAGTAGTAACTTAGAAGCATATTTATTTTCCTGCAAATATTATACAAAAATAAAACTACATCATTCACACCTGCTTCCTATAATGTAGATAAACTAATAAATAAATATATTGTTCTGTAATATTTACAGGGAAATAAAATTGTTCTATTAATTAGCATGAACAAACATGTATTACCTGTAATTGGAAAATGCTTCGTAAATGATGGAAAGAACCAGCCCTTTGTAAGTTCGATGAGGCAGGCCAACCCATGGAATATTTATAGTCCGTCGCTATTGGAACTGTAAAAATGAAGAAACGATACTGCAGTCGAAATTAGAAAATAATGTATAAGTAATACAATACGTACGACTTACACATTAATCTCCATCTTTACGCTATTTAAACGTTAATTAATGATTAAAATGACTTGGTGTGAAAATGAAATGTGCACATAAAGGTGCATATTTCTATTCTATAAATTATAAAATCATCCGCTTATTGCTATTCAATGAGTATATAAGCAATTATTCCTATATTAGTCATCGTATGAAACTTCACAATGTTTGCTTTTCTCACCAAGGCGTTTAAGACGACGCGATGATTAATGACCATCATTATATTATGTTACAGAGCTAATCGTTGGACAAACCTCTGTTAGCTATTCAATGGAGAACTTTCTTTAGCAATGTTGTTATTATATACACTGACACTGAAATATTTGTGTACAATTAACGATCTGTCATCAACACAAACGGCCCGTGATTAAGCTAATTGTAATTGTTTGGGAACATACAAGGAGCTTTCTTCTTACAAAATCAAATGGCCAATTATTTGTTGTTTAATCAAAACATCTGTTTACGGACTTCGGATTACACTTTACGGGCGTCGGACTAAACGTAGTCATTTTAGGGTTGCTTAGCTGCATCATGTTGGACTCTCTTCTTAGTTGTACACTCCTGTGGAAAACACAACACAACGGTCGAAAATTTCCGAATTCGGTTAAAAAAAATCGATGACATCTTGAAACCCTATTCACGAATCCATTATCTAAGTTTTCCGTATTTTATTACTTTCATAGAAATTATCGAATTTCTGCATAACGTTTATGATATATCACCCGAAACTGGATTGGATTATTTCGGATACGGAAAATTCCGACAGTTGTTAATAGCCATATTGGAATGGTCGTGATCAGGTATCGCCTAATAAATTGGCTACAGCTTTTGCAAGACTTCTCCATCTGTCCTTCTCCCCATTCGTGGCACTGAGTGTACATACGGGAACATTTCGTAGATGATTTAATGATGAAGTTTGTCCATCTTGTGGGTGATCACCCACAAGATGGACAAACTTCATTCGGCCGCGAGAACGTTGACCTTCTATCGTTCCAATGAGCTTTCGTCGCAGTGATAGGTATATCTAAACATCATAAAAACTCGCAATCGCAAAATCGACGAAAGTCTTTGTTGGACGCGAAGCTCTTTCATGGTCGAAGGGTTAGTGCGGTGAACAGTTAGTATTATTCTTAGTAAACAACTCTAGTATCACATCATAAGGGCTTCAAATTAGACTTCAGGTTAATAACTAGGAGGCACTTGTTTTTTTTTAAAATAAATTATCACTACTGTAGGGCCAATTTAATAGATCACATTTGAGAACTGTCAGTTTCTTTGCTGTGTCTGTTTCTTTTGTCATTATTACAAAAAATATGTAATCATAATTGATAAAAGTTAAGCAATTGTGCAGTTCTGACTTCGAGTAAATAACAATATTTTTTGCCCGCCGTTACAAAGTTACGTTGTTAAATTTTGACCTATTAAATTAGCCCAAATTTCGGTGGTTGGTCCCAAGATTTGCCCAGGATGCTTGTCAAGCGTGGGGATTATGACAACCCCTCTTTTCTAAGGAGAAGGCCTTTGTTCAGCAATAGACATTTTTCGGCTGTTGATGATGATGATGATGGTAGGTTTGTTAAGGTAGGCACGGTCCACGTAGGTACTACCGCAGTTTCAGCATTGCTGTGTTCCGGTGTGAAGGGCATTGTAGTTATTGAAATTAGCGGACACAAAAGCCTATATCTAAAAGGTCGGCAACGCACTAGGGATTCTCCTAGTGTCGCTAGCGTCTATAGGCTGCGGTGACTGCTTACCATCAGGCCGCACACTTGCTACACTGATAGTATATAGAGAAATATTAAGCTTATCTCAAGAAAATTATGTAATAACTATAAGCTAACCCTATGATATCCAAACAATGATATGAAAAAAGTGGGCTCGTAGGTATTACGCGGATTGCGTAACATTAATCGTAGTTCGTAATAATTTCATTTGTCAGGGGGCGATAGTATCGCCGCTACCATGGGAACAATAAATCCACGTAACAGAAAGTGAAAACAATCAGGCGATTGGGAGATCATCGCTGACTTTCCCGTACGAGATCTTATCGTGATCAGATAAGGATGGTACTCCTGCAATCATTAGAAAATGATAATAATAGTGATATTCTTTTACATTATTTTTTTGGGTTTGTGGGCAGAGAGCTTAGTCTCTTTCTCGTCGTCTTTCCTCTTCAAAGAGCCAAGCTACCAAAAATAATCTCTGCTTGACCTAAAAGTATTAACAAAATAATGTTAGGGTTGTCCAGACCATGATAAATGTATGAAATGTAACTTCCATATTTTAATCCTTTACTTTCATGTTACAAATGCTAGAAATATTATTTGCTTGCTTTGACTTTGATGAGGCTAAATTGAGAAGACTTTTATATGTTCTCCTTGTTAGTTTTTGGGCCAAACAAAACCAGTTTCACTAAATTAATGGACGACAACATTAGACCTAAAACACCATCTAAAATAATAAAGAAGGGAGGGTCGGTGGGTAATCATAATTGATGCATTATCAGAGTGTTGACAGTGACTACATATTTATTTGAGACTCTTTCGTTAACTCAACGATATAATACCTATTACGGTTTTGTATTGTCTCATAGCGCGGTACAGCAAAGTAATCTATTCGCAGAAGTAGTAAGTCTTAACAGGCGCGTGTCTATGATGTAGTTTTAAAAATATTAATTTAAATTTTATTCACTATACCTATTCATTTCTATATTGAATACTACATGATAGACGATAGTGACGTCATAGTGCGGAGCCTACAGGTGAGTCGGTGCGGTAAGCATTGACAGGTTAAATTAAATATTTCAATTGCGCGATCATATCTGTGTACTATACTAATTTCCAATTAACTTTTTGTGTCAGATTTGTGATATTGCCTTTATTTAATTAAAGGCTGTTGATCTCTGTTTTCGAATGTGAACTTTCACGCTATACAGTGTTGGTGCATGAAATGGCACTTGTAATTGTTAAGTACCTACATGATTCGATAATAGGGTAGGTACACAAAATTAATAAAAATCGAATTAGTGATAACTAGATAAAATCTTCTATTATATATATATAAAAATGAATGTTTGTCTGTATGTTCTTTATAACATCGTAAACTATGTATTTGATCATGATCTACAGGAAAGTGTTGTGCATGAACCCAAAAAGATTTCCGAGTAAAAAGAGCGCGAGCAGAGCTGCGCGGGTCAGCTAGTAAAATAAATTTAAGAATGAAAAAGTAATAAAAAAAATAGTAAAGGTGTGCTGTAAGAGAACTCATCATTGAGTTAAGCTCGCCTTTGTACATAGATTCTCCGTACTTTTGTTTTAATGTATTGTTTTTTTATGTGTACAATAAAGTATTAAATTAAATATTGGCGGTGTTGTGTAGTTTCTAATATTATAATAGATCCAACCGTTTATTTTCTTTTTGACAGCACCAATAGAACGTAACTGCGTCATGTTACGCAAGAGTCCACTTTTAAAAATTCACTTAGAGTGAAGTTCACTTTTAAAAGTTCACTTTAAGTGAACTTTTAAAAGTGAACTTTTGCGTAACATGACGCAGTTACGTTCTATTGGTGCTGTCAAAAAGAAAATAAACGGTTGGACGCTCTATAATAACACAATTTTTAACTATTTTTGTACTTCCGCAAAACTTTTACCCTTTTTAGATATCTATCACTTGTTGTACAGGCCAGAATTTGTATGATAAGCCGGAGAAGACATCAAAATACCTATTGCATTAGTCACCAAATAATTTAATAGATACCGAAATTGCTCATCCACAACTCGCGTCCAATAAAATTTAACATTAATTTATGCGTGTACAACCATCGTATACAAGCTGTAAATATCATTTTATTGCAATCGCAAGGAATCCAAAGCAATTTTCGCGAGAAATCCAACAAACGCTCGCATTATTGCATGCAATATATTTGCTGCCGGCAAGTGGATAAATCGGCGCTTTGCTTATTTGCCTACGTCTTTTCTAGGCGACAGTCTTTTAGTATTTTTACGTCAATATTGTAGAAAGCTAGTCTTTTGAAATGATTCGGAATGAAAGAAAAGGTGATTGTCGGAATGACAGTAATATGTATATTGTTCATTAAAATAATGATGGTAGTTACTGTAGGTATACCCAACTATAATAATAGGTACTCTTATTATATTTTTTCTTTCAACAACATCGTACTAATATACCAGAAAGAAAAAATAATGTATTATTGTTAAGTACATACATATTTTATTCAAGAAAGCCATCAGCTAGGCTTTCCTGTTACATTTATTTATTTAAGCGTACTATTTAAATCAGCTTCTCGGGAAATGAAGGTCCATATATTCTATCCTTAGAATCATTACTAACATCGTCTCTTTCGTAAGGTATTTCTTACTTTTGCGATTATAAACTTTATTAAATAATTTATTACGATATCTCATGGGATATTATATATTTTTTTGCTTAAAGTGTTTAGTTTTTAAAGCTACACATTTTTGAGTACGTACCTTCCAATGGTGATGTCAACTGAATTTTTACTGCTTTGGTAAAATTAATTTTCCTTGAGACTAGTTTCATAATACCGCGGCATCATATCGATCGAGTTCGATTCACAAGAATCGCTCGAAGAAACCTCATTATATACGATCGGGCATCGAATAGGCGCGTAATTGCGTACACTCCGCCTATATATCAAACAAACTCATTATTGGATACCGGGACGTCTCATACCATCGCGACGCCAAATCCTGTACTTGCAGGTGATGTAAATAGGATTAGGGTTATAGGTTGCGTTGGATATATATTGTATACAATAAACAGAAAGGAAATATAGATATAATAGTTAGCTAGCGGTTGGCAACCATTTCTTATTTGTTTATTATCTAGCCTTGCATTAGCCATGGGACGTCGTCGGAAGGAAGGAATAAAGCATTTGGATATTTAACTAGCGATTATGATGAATTACGTGTATGCGTAGTGTGCTCCGGCTGTAGGAATGTTAGAAACTATGCTCTAAATACGCAACTGCAATTTGCAAGTAAAATATTACTTTACTTTTTCTTACTGAATTATTTTAACTGAATTTATATTTCAAACGAAACTTTTTCATATTTTTCACTAGAAAGAGAATATTCTCCATTGATGTAAACTAGCCTATTTTAGACATACCTATTTTCTTTTGTCACCAGCAATTCTCACACCATCAAATTCTAATTAACAACCACTAACTGCCGCACTCACAAACCCCAATTAACTTTAATTGTAATTAAGTCACTTTTAAATATCTATTTAGTTCGACTGTCGGAGCGGTTTGTGATTATTTTCGATTATTCAATACAAGATAATTAATATCTCTACTCATTATCCTGCGTATTAAGTATTACTTGGCTACGAGCGTCGAAATAATTGGATTTCAAAAAATGTATTAATGATCATTAACTATAATTGACATTTGTAGGTTCGGCTGTAAGATAAGTTCATGATCAGCAGCAGCCGGCCTAAACTTAGCAAGGTTTTTTTATAGACGATTAAGCTCAATACCAATGGTAATTTATATTGCCCATATACGGCTGGCCATGCAGTTCAAATTATCACGTGCTTTTTTAACTCTCCATTTCTTAAAGGCGTAATAGCACGGCTGCCCTAGTAATTGTGCATAATGTCGCCCCAACGGCTATTCAGGCCTTTTCAATTGCGATATTTTATTTTATTTCGTCGGCTGTGTCCCTAGATTTTATCCTGTCACGCCTCAACTCATTGTGAACTCGAGCGTTTACCGGCTGTGCCGTTTTGTTCGAGAAAAAGGTAATTCAAGTGCACTCTTGCATCTTGTGATAGGATAAAGATGAGCAAGCTTTAGAAGAGAGTGAATAGGTGTAATTTTCTTTATTCATTCTAGTGACGAAGCAAGTAAGATCCGCTTGATGGTAAACGATAAGTTTGCGTTATACACAGCTATACCTACTACACGTCCGCTCGTTACCCAAGACATTAAAGTAGGGCCAATTTAGTAGATCACTTTTGACATCTGTCAGTTCATTTGTTCTATCTGTTTCTTTTGTCATTATTACAACAAATATGTAATTGTAATTGAAAAAAGTTATGCAATTGTGCAGTTCTAACTTCGAAAAAAAATGATGCACGCTGTTTTCTAACGGCGCGGCGGACATAAAATATTATTATTTTTTTACAACGTAACCTTGTGGTTACGTTGTTGAATTTTGATGATCTGTCAAATGCGATCTATTAAATTGGCCCTACTTTAGTTATGTGCCCGGTAATTTCCCCAGCTACCATTCTCTTCATATGGAACACAGCTATGTTTGTACATTGCTACTGGGCGGTAGAAAATCTAATACTACAGTAGTACCTACTATCAGACACCGGTCTCGCCGGCGAGGCCGAAGGGTCGTACGTATGCGACCGCAACGACGTGCATCACCTCACTGAGTTACTTGCTGGTTCTTCTCAGTGGGGGCGCGTTGTGAACCGGTGGTAAACCCAGCCCTCTCTTAAGCGACAGCCCAAGCCGAGGCCGTGCCTCCCTGAGGTGCCCTTGAGCTCGTCGCTACTTCTGCCGTAAAGGCTAGAGCGCTTTAAGCGCTCGCCTCCTATTGTCCGGTGAAGCTGTAATGGCCATCTGCGGCCAACAGCGTCTATCATTCCCAAAAAAAAAAAAAAAAAATAGTACCTAGACTATACCATTTTTTTTGACAAAATGTTAATTATATTCCTACATACTTTTTAAATATCGCTGACATTAATGTTATACGTTTCAACTATATTTAGTAGGTACCTGTGCATTGTAAGATGACGGAAGTCGGGAGCATAGCTGCACGTAGAATAAGCCTCGGGATGGCTGTCAGAAGGAAAAGCATCGCACAATTTATGATGCCGTTGAGTATTGCACTAACATAACTATCGGTCCTTTCTTACCATTCTGACTGCGCAGAGGTAATACAGAATACTATTTCTATAAATAAGTATTCGTATGTCAATACATAGTTGGTCTTCTTTAGAGTTAACAACCGGAACTTTTTATGGTCCGTGATCAAAAAACTTGCAATGGTTTAAGAGCAGAATATCTAATTTTTAACCGGCTTCAAAAAGAAGGTTCTCTATTCGATGCGTATGTATGTAATATTAATAAAAATGCGTAATATTAACATATGTTAGTCTATTTGGGCTTCTAAACAAGTTTACCAATTTTTATGAGTGTATGTATGTATGTAGGTTTGTCCGCCGATTTCTCAGGAACTACAAATCCGATTTCAAAAATTATTTTTGCAATAGTTAGAGTATTTTTCAACTTAGGGTAGAGTATAAGTTTCATCAAAATCGGTCTAGTAGTTTAAGAGATATAAACTTTTTATGTTTTCAGTAAGTTACTGTAACGTAGAAGTTCGAGTTGCGTGATAGTGCTGATACCTATCTTGGTAAATAAGTCACTAAAAAGTGTTAAATAAACTGTTTAAAAAAAAACGACTTCAAAGTAAATTATCAAAAAAGCAAAAAATAACGAAAATATATTGAAGTCGGTGTCAGCTAGTGATAGTGTTAGTTAACATGATTAGCTAGCACCGACTTCAATATATTTTCGTTATTTTTTGCTTTTTTGATAATTTACTTTGAAGTCGGTTTTTTTTTAATAGTTTATTTATCTTACATGCTACTTACTGGTACAAATTTGATAAATGAATGTGGGCGATCTAATCACTATTTACCAATATACCGGTAATAGATGCTCAAATAGATAAGGGCCTAACCAAAAAAGGATCCTGAACTACGTAACATAAGTCATATTTAATATCGTCAAATAGAAATTATGTAAATATCTTGTATAACAAATGAAAGTAAAACTAGTAATGCGATGTCGGATGTAATTAATGAGTAGCGTTTTCGGTACTCGGCGTACAGTGGCTGGGTAACTGGCAGCCCATCAAAATATTTTGACAGATATCATAGATCGCAACGTGTGGCGCAGATGGTCGACAAACAATGCAACCAATAGGTATGTACCTACTATGCCACAATGTCGATGTATGGCCTCATATTATGTTTGAGTGTCATTGTCAGTTGTAATTACTATTAGGTAAACGGTTAGTTGATTAAGCAACGTCAGGCAAGGCCAGACCTCAGATAGATGACCGTATTGTCATTTTTAAGCTAAGCGTGCCCGAGCTTCGGAAGGCATTGAAACTATTTTCAATGCCGAGCTTCGGATACGAAGCTCGGATACGCTGAGACCGATGTCTCGGTTATTGTCACCAGGTTGGCAATTGACGCTTTTCTACAAAAAATGAGGTTTTGGATGATTTGTGGTTAACGGGCTAGATAACACCCAAAAGTTGTGGAGTTCATCTCTAAGGATATACATACCTATTTGTAAATGAACGAACATGTCTGTTTGTACTTGGATGCCAAATCTCTAAATAATATAACTCCGTCAGTCAGTCTAAGTTTGTTCGCTGTGTTTTGTTTTTATCATCCTAATCAAATCAAATATTATTTATGATATAAAAGTCACGCTGAATAGGTAATAGGTAATATGAATTCTCGAGTCTCGCCTTCATCAGTCGTAGCACGCCAGACAGTAGTTAGGCACACACGATACCCACGCCATACACGTCATGACTGTACATACATATGTATGAATGTTGATTTTTGTCTCAATAATTGTTCTGCCGTAGTATATACAATTGAAGCTTGAAAATACGCAAACAACGTTTGCTTGCTAATATTTATTTGGGTGTTCTGCAAATATTTTTATGAGTTTTCTCTAAATATTTTGAACAAAACAGCTTCCATCGAGGTAGTTGTATTTTGTTTACCAAGTGAACCCTAAATAAATATTACTCACCCAAACTACACATGTGTATTTGCTGTATGTATTTTTAATAAATTCAAGGACGTTCATGAGGTGGTAAGTCCTCAGTGCAAGGGACCGTCCAGGTAGGTACCTACCTACCACCGCAGTGTCATAACGCAGATTCTGCCGCGACGCAGCAATGAGTTAAACGTTGTTGTATTTCGAATCGGCACTACAGCTGGTGAAATTACCAGACCTAGTATTAGGAAATGGGGCCTGGCATCACCAGTGGGATATGCACCAGGTACCCCACAGAGCCTTGTCCTTGAGCCCGCTGCCTGAGGTGGCACATTGTCCCCAGAAAATCTGCTATGGTGCTCACAGGGACCTCGTTGCCATCGTCCCTGAAGTCGCCAACATACAAGGTTGCCATTTAGGGCTCACACCTCACACGTCCAGTGACTTCGAAGGTTCATTGACACCTGTCTGTATTAACGTAAGATATAACAGTAACTTCTAGTAACGTTATTTATGACCATAGCGTAATCAAGCGAACCGATCTTCTTAGTATTCCTTTGCTAGTCGTTACAACACTTCGCTGTCACGTTATCATGCATAATTAGACGTGAAAATATTCTGTAATATGACTAAAATAATGTGGCAATATTATTTTGACAAATGGCCACGTCTACGGATATTGCTATATTGCCAAGCGGGTTTGCCAACTATCGACGTATATTTAACTAAACGGCGTAGAGATTAAACAGTTACCTCATGCAATATGCTAATGGCATCTAATTACAGAAAACTTTATCCTTAAGACATTGATCACGAAATGTGACTTGTCTGTTACATAAAGAGAAAAAAAAATATAAACCTCAGTAAAAGTAGTTCGTCCGTTGCGAAGGAACTATTTATTTAATGACCAGCTGAAGAAGTACACTTAAGGCCATATGATTTAGAAAAACCACTAACCATATTCGGTTATACGATTTTTCTCGTTTTCTTGTAAATAATGAGCGATAGTTCGGACAAATCATGAGGACAACATTAATCAAAGTAGCTATATATTTGCGCAATCGCGGTTTACAAATTAGCCTCTCAACTTTATCTGCACATTAAATTATAAGCTTAAGGGAAAGTGTACTACCATAATTTCCATAAATAAAAAAAAATTAAACATAACTTTCTAATAAAATAAATCTGAAAATAAGGAATCATTTTAAAATGAAAAAATAATATACTTATTTAGAAGATAAAAGTTTTTAAATTAAAATATGTGCGCATGTATTTCTTAATTCAAAATATCTGTGTAGTGGTGTACTGTCCTATATATTAGTTTAGATGAAAATATTTAGAACTCATTGTTGTGTGTTCCACATTTCATAGTTTACCTACTTAGTTAATACACGTGTACACTAACTCATTCAAAGCGGTAAATGTTTACACGGGCTAATGTACGCAGGGTGTAAATCTTAATCATTCGCTCCGGTCTTGATAATAGCCAGACCAAAACAACACAATTAAAAGTATCCCTACCAACTCGTAAAATGATCCGAATGATCTTTACGGGTCCATTGGCCCACCACATGATAATTTAAAAATCTTTCTAAAAAAAAATTGAACCGACTTCAATATCACTGAAAAGTATATAATTTAAATATTATAGAAGTTGGTCTTAGCGTACCTGCTGTGTATAATAATGATTGAACCATCGAAGACGGTGAAATGATCTAGGTAGGTTATGATCACATTATCGTCTACATAGTTTTACATAATTCATGTTTCTTCAGAAAAAAATATCCGGTCGTAATGAAATTTGTATGGAATCATCATAGTAGTTTACTCTCTCGAATAAAAAAAGAATCATCGAAATCGGTTTATATTTGTCAGAGTAATGTACTGGAGAATATATCAGTTTTATGGTTTTTACCAGATAAATTCCCCCACATCGTTCATGGTCCTCCAGTAAGTGTTTAGCCAGTTGCGATAAAATTCAAACAGATTCATTACAGTCGTTCAATCTTTCGAATGAAAAAAGAATCATTGAAATTGGTAAATATTTGCCAGAGTTATGACCATTTTTGTCCGTAAAAAGCGACATAAAGTCATTTATATAGGCTTTCCTGCAGTTCTCCTGCGCAGTCACCATTCTTGTTTTTTCAGGAACTACTTATTCGTATGCAATAATTTTTTTATGGGACCCAAATAACGGATTAAAGAATGGATGGAAGAAAGATTTTTTCAAATCGGTTCATAATTACCAGAGTTATGCGCGAACATACATAGAAAAAAAATATATATACAGACGAATTGAGAACCTCCTCCTTTTTTGAAGTCGGTTAAAAAGGTACTTTAATTTTGAATGAATTGAATGTGTAAATTAAGAAAATTTAAAGAAGTGGTGTAAGTACCACTTCTTTAATTTGGTTTTCAATTTTTTAGGGGTTTTAGCATTTTTCTACACTCGGAGCCTGTGATAAAACAATCATATGTGTTAGGTATTGAATATTGGGACAACGTTACGTAATAATCTTTAACACCCAACAAATAAATGAATTCGTTCACACCTCTTGTCCAAATATAGGTAGGAAACGCGAGAGGTAGGTAACAGTCTTGCTTAGTTCTTTTTAACCGACTTCAAAAAAGGAGGTTCTGTATTCGACGCGTATGTATGTAATATTAATAAAAATGCGTAATTTTCATATATGTTAGTCTATGTGGGCTTCTAAACGAATTTACCAAATTTCACGAGTGTTTGTATGTATGTATGTATGTATGTATGTATGTAGGTTTGTCCGCGGATTTCTCAGAAACTACAAGTCCGATTTCAAAAATTCCTTTTGCAATAGTTAGAGTATCTTTCAACTTAGGGTAGAGTACAAATTTCATCAAAATCGGTCCAGTAGTTTAAGAGATATAAACTTTTTATGTTTTCAGTAACTTACTGTAATGTAGACGTTCGAGTTGCGTGATAGTGCGTGATACCTATCTTGGTAAAATAAGTCACTAAAAAGTGTTAAATAAACTATTTTAAAAAAAATTAAAACCGACTTCAAAGTAAATTATCTAAAAAGCATAAAATAACGAAAATATTATTGAAGTTGGTGCAGAATATACACAGCAGGTACGCTAACACCAACTTCAATAATATTTTCGTTATTTTATGCTTTTTAGATAATTTACTTTGAAGTCGGTTTTAATTTTTTTTTAAATAGTTTTTTAACCACTCCATAATATGCAGCTATTTTAAATTAGGTAGAATAAAAACTGTAAATTTATACTTTTATGTTATAGGTATTTCATAAAAAAAAAATCAACGAACTCATAGTAAACGATTGAACAGTTATTTTTAAATTAAATATAGCTAACAATAAGCCGATTAAACCATGAACAAAAAAATTTTCTAAACTAAGATATCATAGACGTAGGCGTCAAACTTATTGGACCTCTCCTTTTCTGTTGGGCTTTAAAAATACAAAGTAGCAAAACAATCTGCGCCTTAACATCGGTAAACTTGTCACTTTCTCCGTCGGCTGTCGCGGACAGTCCTCGTCAGATCTTCTCCAGCGATTATTTCCATTAGTGTCCATTAGCCGTTTAACTCGATATGATTAGCCTCCGTCACGACACCCCGCACAGTTTGCTAACACCATAAATCAAACGTTCTGGTTCACGGATACAAATTCGCACGGCTTTTACGTAACGCAAGGTAACAGTGCCATGAGCGCGTGAAATTCTCTCGTCGCGTTGCTAATATATGAGCTTTGTTTTTCTTGTTGGTGAATTGATATTTTAATGATTAGGAAACTTCGATAATGTTAACTGCATGGTAGGTTAATTAGATGCCCACTTAAATGTAATTGATTTTTTTTGTCTATGATCGTTGATGAAGCAAGTGGAGAATGATTGAGGCGTCGGATCGTTGATTTGATCGTCTTGTTTTTCTGTACGTGGGTCATTAGCGTTGCACAATGATAAAAAGAACATAAGAATACAATGTTTTGGTTTTTTAAAAGTCAGCTTATCTTACACATGTAACATATCAAATACAAGCTAAGATTGCGCTGCTATTAGAAAACCTTGGATCATTTATATTTTAAGACACGATAAAGTGTAGGTACTGTAGTTATGCTCCAACTAAATATCTCTTTTTAAATGCGTACTATAACGGATGTAAGGGACATCGTACCGAAAACCGATACCAGGGATCCAGTACATGATTCTGAACATCCTAGTATTGAAATTTTTCATCGGCTTTTTCATGAACTTAAAAAAATAATACAATCTTTTTTTAAATAAAATTAGTATAACATCATTATTGGTATAATAATAAAGCCTAATTTTAATTTAAAAACAATAAATTAATTATTTGTGGAATATTTTTTTATTTATTTATTCTTTATGCACAAAAACAGTGCATAGGCAATTAACTATTATTATTTTAGAAAATTAGCAATGTAATTTGAAAAATAAATATTATTCCGCATAATATATTCATTACATGCTCGAAAATTAACAATAGTCTTTGTCATTTACCATATAAATGGTTACTGTAATGTTGTAACGGACATTATTTGACGTCGTATAAGCTGTATGTATTTAACCTACTGCACTACTCCTAATAATAGTTTTGGTTGTAAATGAAAACATTGTAGACTTCTTCGATAGTTTCCTCTACAGACCTACTGTAGAATGTATAAAGACTAACTGAAAGTATAAAAAAACGTGAACTACAAGGTACGGACTTGCTTATTACGGTTCATACGTTTCTGTCAAATAAATCTACAAAACCATTTCACAACCTCGCAAGATTTGAAATAAACTTACTAACTTATAAATGAGTGAAGTTAAATAAAAGCACAACTTTAGAAATGGTTTCATTATGCTTAAAAAAATGTAAGTATAACAGCTTGTTTTTGTTAGTTTTTCTGTATGTTTTTCTTTGGTGTGCAAATAAAGAGTATTCTATTCTATTCTTGCCTTCAGAGTTATTATTTACGAGTATAATGAAAAACAAATTAAATTACCTTCAAGACCTCTTATTATTGTAATTCTACCCACAGTTTAAACCCATAGAATTAAATAAATTTTAATTTGTAGGTATTTATGACACCCCACTAACAAGCATAGTAACCATATTTAAAATACATATTTAACTGAAATCAGATACTAATTCAATCAAAAATATGCATATTGTAATATTTATATAAATATATTAATATTTTAAACATTATTCTGTGACATTATTTTTGACTAGGTGGTAGGTTCCTTGTGCAAGGAACCGTCCAGGTAGGTACCACCGCAGTGTCAGATATTCGGCCGCCAAGCAGCAGTGTGTAAACATTGCTGTGTTCCGGTGTGAAGGGCACTGTAGCTGGTGAAATTACTGGACACAAAAGACTTAATATCTAATGTCTTAAGGGTCAGCAACGCGCTAGTGATTCCTCTAGTGTTGCTAGCGTCTATAGGCTGCGATATCTGCTTACCATCAGGCGGGTCGCATGCTTGCTTGCCACCTTAGTTGTATAAAAAAAAAACAATATTTATTTTTATGTTTTAGTTTTTTAAGATAAAGAAATAGTTTAAATAAACCTTTTACATACTGCAAATTATGTAAGAAAATTTTAATTAAATGAAAAATATGTTTTGTATTATGGCAGTATTTTTATTATATTGTAAGTACTTATGTAGTAGAGATGTATCAAAAGACAAATTCTTATTGCTTCGGTTATTCCCACCGGCTTACAAAGACCCACTTGTCGCAGTGTTCCTAAGTATCGAAGCAAATACTCTCATTGCCAAAACAAATCCCATCCACATCCACAAATCACATTACATCCGTAATGTCAATGACACCATACGGATGCGCTTACGCAACCTTGACAGTACCTACTCCGTTACACAGATGGCGATCACTGATGTAACCGCGACCGGAATACACGCGATCAACATACATCGGTGTCTACACTCAGAAAGTTATAGATACTACTTGCTGTTTAGCATCGATGGATACTGTACAAATGAAAATATTAAGGCAATCGCGTAGGCCGGTGCAACGGAAGACGCTCACGGTGAGATGAAATGTGATAGCGTAATTGCACAATAAACTATTGTTTAGTTACCGAATTGAATTCGTATGAATGGACTATCATCAATATTACGATTGTTATCGAGCCAAGTCGTCTTGTCTGATTGAAAGAAACATTATGGGACACAGCTTTTATTGCTATCCTAAACATAATTTCTTCACATCACCAGCCGGAAGACGTCCACTGCTGAACATAGGCCTCCCCCTTCGAACGCCACAATGACCGACAATTGGCTATTTGCATCCACCGGTTACCTGCGACGCGCACAATGTCGTCTGTCCACCTAGTGGGAGGCCTACCTACGCTGCGTCTTCCGGTTCGTGGTCGCCACTCGAGAACCTTTCTTCCCCAGCGGTTATCGGTTCGCCGAGCGATGTGGCCTGCCCATTGCCACTTCAACTTGCAGATTCTGAGAGCTATGTCGGTGACCTTGGGCGAATCTCCACATTTCGGATTCTGTCGCGCAAAGAAACTCCGAGCATAGCTCTCTCCATAGCTCGTTGTGTGACTCTGAGCTTATCCAAAAGGCCAACAGTTAGGGACCACGTCTCAGTACCATACCATTCATATGTCTTTTATTTACTCAGTACCATTCATATGTCTTTTATTTATGTATCACTTTTCACAACTGCCAATATTTGGGTAGCGGCAAGGTAGCGGCTCATGGGTTTAATTCCTACCCAGGACAAACAATTGTGGTCAGTTTGTTTTGTGTCGTACATATATGGATAAATATGTATATCCATAATATGTAGGTATATATTTACAAAAAAGTGTATAAGTATAATTTATATATCAGTTATCTAGTTTTCATACTATTTTCACGCTTTTCCTGGTTTTAGAATAGATAACCGCGTGTGAAAGTCTGTCTACAGTTGGAATTGGAAAGATTGGCAGAAAGATCTTTGGCTGATTGTACAAAGTTTACCCTTGCATCCGTGTCAAAATATTATTATTATATAATTATAATTTTGGTAGAAAACCTTAGTAAGTAATAAATTTAAAACTATTACCTATCATTATATGTTACCCAATCGTTATATCTGTGGCTTAATAACTCTAATCCACGTACCAACACCATTGACTAAATAGTACACATCTATACATATTATAAAACAAAGTCGCTTCCGCTGTCTGTCTGTCCCTATGTATGCTTAGATCTATAAAACTACGCAACGGATTTTGATCCGGTTTTTGTTAATAGATTGAGTGTTTCTTAAGGAAGGTTTATATGTATAATACATGCATAATATAGTAGAGAAACACTGATAATTTTAGAGGTTTCTAATGTAATGTCGTAAAAAAACACACTTTTTTGCGCTTACATTGCAAACGTTGGCTGAACCCTACGAGATAGATCAAAAGAATGTACTACAAGATTGTAAACTTTAACAAGGTTTACAAAAAAAATCCACGATGGTATATGTTTATCTCAGGGGTAACCCACAATAACCATTTTTTATCCTTTACTGTTTATGAGACTTACTTATCTATTAATAAATTGTTGTTAGCATGAATTTGCCCCCTCTTCGATGAAACGTAAACTTCAATAATATTTACACTAATGACAAAAAAGCTATGAACGTTGTTCATACTGCTAGGTTAAGGTTAAGCAACATAAGGCAAGGTCATTAAATAGATGCGTGAACTGATTTGTATGAAATTTTGTGTGCATATCGGGTGGAATCTAAGAATAGGTTGTAAAGTATATTTCATGCCGCTAGGTTAAGCGGCAAGGTCAGTACATAGATGGGTTAGATGGGTGACGGTGGCGACTCCAAGGAGGACGGTGACGGGGTTTCGAGCCCCATCCCCGCGATCACGATGCCAGGTTTCCGGGGGCTCGCACTGAGGGGTATTTGGTGCAGATCCCGCTGGAGGGCCCAGGTCCCTCCTCTTATGTGCCGATGCGACAGCCGCAGGGGTTTAAGTGGGTAAGAATCCCAGATACCATGATTGACGAGGTTATAAGCATAGAACGAGAGGAGGGTGTAAGAGAGGAGAGAGAGGGGGACGAGGGGGTGACGGGGTGACGGGGTGAGGGATAGGGGGATTAAGGAGGATCAAAGGGGGAGTGATTGGGAGCAAGGTGGGAGAAGAGAGAGGTTCAGAGAGGGGACAACAGGGTGAGCAAGAGGGGGAGTGTGACGGGTACCAAAGCGGGGGAGGGGGAGAGAGACGAGAGAGAGAGCATAGAATTAGACTTTTTAAAAGCTTTTATTTAACTTGCAATGTATGTATGTATGTATGTATGTATGTATCTATGTATGTATGTATGTAATTTGTTCGGGTGGAATCTTGCAACTCAATTTTCACCCACTTCTACACGTTCAATTCGTTTGAAATTTTGCACATGTGTCAAGGACCGGTGACAATACAATAATATAGTATCATCGAGATGATCTGATGATGGAGCTCGAAGGTGGATAAGGGAACCCTTGGATGGCTACTAGTAAACTCATCGAGTTTAGGCTCATTTGATTCGTCTTAGAGAGTTGTATTCACTTTACCTAATAATGAGGACCTGATGATGGAATTGTAAGGTAGGTGACGGAACCCTGGAATGGTTAATAGTAAACACATCGAGTTTAGGCTCATTTTATTCGTCTTAAAGAGTTCTATTCACATATCCTAATAATGAGGACCTGATGATGGAATTGGAAGGTAGGTGACGGGACCCTGGAATGGTTACTAGTAATCAAATCGAGTTTAGACTCATTTGATTCATCATAAAGAGTTCTATTCACTTTGCCTAATAATGAGGGCCTGATGATGGAATTGGAAGTTAGGTGACGGAACCCTGGAATGGTTACTTGTAAAAACATCGAGTTTAAGCTCATTTAATTCATCTTAAAGAGTTCTATTCACTTTTTGTAACAATGAGGACCTGATCATGGAATTGGAAGGTCGGTAATGGAACCCTGGAATGGTTACTGGTAAACACATAGAGTTTTGCCTCATTTGATTCGTTTTAAAGAGTTCTGTTCATTTTTCTTAATAATGTCCTCATTATGATGATCGTGATGATGGAATTGGAAGGTAGGTGACGGAACCCTGAAATCGTTATCAGTAAACACATCGTGTTTAGGCTCATTTGATTCGTCTTAAAGAGTTCTGTTCACTTTGCCTAATAATGAGGACCTGATGATGGAATTGGAAGATAGGTGACGGGACCCTGGAATGGTTACTAGTAGACAATTGGCTATTTGCATCCACCGGTTACCTGCGACGCGCACAACGTCATCTGTCCACCTAGTGGGAGGCCTGCCTACGCTGCGTCTTCCGGTTCGTGGTCGCCACTCGAGAACCTTTCTTCCCCAACGGTTATCGGTTCTTCGAGCGATGTGGCCTGCCCATTGCCACTTTAACTTGCAGATTCTGAGAGCTATGTCGGTAACCTTAGTTCTTCGGCGAATCTCCACATTTCGGATTCTGTCGCGCAAAGAAACGCCGAACATAGCTCTCTCCATGGCTCGATGTGTGACTCTGAACTTTTCTAAAAGGCCAGCCGTTAGAGACCACGTCTCAGTACCATATGTCATCACTGGAAATACACACTGGTTAAAAACCTTCGTCTTCAGGCACTGCGGTATTTCGGACGAGAAGATATCGCGTAGTTTCTCGAACGCTGCCCATCCGAGTTGGATTACTCGGGTGACCTCTTTGTCGAAGTTGGGCCGACCTAACTGGATAGTTTGTCGTAGTGGTTAACAACTTCGAGTGTAGGTTCAATTCTGGGACAATCCACACACGGTCATCTGATCCCAAACTAGGCAGAGCCTGTACTATGGAAACCAGACAACTGATACTAATACATATATACTTTTTTTTTGTAAATACATACTTATATAGATAAAACACCCAGACACTTGGTGGGAATCGAACCCACGACCTATTGGTCAGCAGGTAGGGTGTCTAACCACTAGACCAACAGGCCCGCCAACAACTACCGGTACGGGTGTAACATGGACATTAGACATGATCTTCGTCTTGTCCATGTTCATTTTAAGACCCACCTGTTGGGAAACGCTACTGAGGTCGCCGAGCATCGTACTGAAGACGAGGTCCTCCAGCGACTTTGCCATAATGACTACATCATCGGCAAAACGAAGATGAGTGATGCATTCACCATTGATGTTGATGCCGAATCCGTACCAGTCCAAGAGCTTGAAAACGTCCTCCAATGCGTTTGTGAACAGTTTCGGAGAAATGTCGTCTCCCTGTCTCACACCTCGCAGCAATGGGATTGGTTTCGTACTCTCGTCCTGTAGTCGGATCGACATGGTGGCGTTGCTGTACGAACACACGTACAAACTTCAACACTTCGATGTACCTATAGTCAATGCGGCACCGCTGGAGGGACTGCAATACTGTCCAGGTCTCGATTGTATCGAAGGCTTCCTCGTAGTCCACAAACGCTAGACATAATGGCCGATTATACTCCTCGGTCTTCTGTATAATCTGGCGGAGCGTATTAATGTGGTCTACGATACTAAAGCCTTTTCGGAACCTGGCTTGTTCGGGAGGCTGGAAGTCATCATACCTGCGCTCGAGACGGTTCGTAAGAGTAATAGAGCCATGGAATGGCTACTAGTAAACCCATCGAGTTTGGGCACATTTGATTTACTTTAAGGAGCTTCTATTCACTTTGCCTATATAAGCGGAATTGATAATAGACTTGGTAAGTGGGTGGGTGACGGGACGAAACCCTGGAACAGCCACTAGTAAACCTAACGAGTTTGGTCGTCGTCAATACTATTATTGCAATTATTCAATAATTTCCAATACTTAGTTAATTATTTATTAGTATAGTAAATTGTAGATTTATATAAACCAACTTTTGCATACCTAATAAGGTAGACCATAGAGGACATATTCAAAATAATAAAAACACCCATGTTAGTTCATGCATACCTATTGTGTGAAGATAAAGATAAAGATGATTTGATTTGATTTGAGAAACCTATCCAGCAAAAACTAAAAAGTTAAAAATAAATTTAAAGTAAAAAACTTTTTAAAAAACAAGCTTTTATTTAAATGCGCTAAAAAGAATAAAATAAACTTTTCCTTTAAAACTTTTAATATCTATTTATAACGTCATTACACAATTTATATGATATAAAAGCTTGTCGCGAGATTTACCTATAAGAATATAAACAAGAAAATTAATAATTAGATTTTATTGACTTTAAGTTTTAAAATTTGCAAACTATGTAAGTACGAGTAGGTACTATAATCTCGCGACAAGCTTTTATATCATATAAATTGTGTAATGACGTTATAAATAGATATTAAAAGTTTTAAAGGAAAAGTTTATTTTATTCTTTTTAGCGCATTTAAATAAAAGCTTGTTTTTTAAAAAGTTTTTTACTTTAAATTTATTTAAAGAGAGGTGGAGAGAGAAATAAATCAAGGGAAGGAGAAAAGGGTAGCAAAATAATTAAAGCGCGGGCGGAGCTGCGCGGGTCAGCTAGTATTAAAATAAATTATATACTTACAGTAAAATAAAATTCATAACTTACAGCTCTGCTCATAATTGGAGTTGGTTTTGTAGAATTCAGAAGTTTTTATTAAAATAGTGGAACATAAGCAGTCATATGATCAAGCTAGCAAGTATGTTGAGTAATAAAATCATTGACAACGCGCCGTAACTTTACACCATAAAGACTTTCTTCTTAGACATAAACTTAAACAGACCATCTTCTTAAAAACTTTTTTGGAAAGTATTACCAAGAAGCTTATAAATGCATATTAACTTGTGCTCCAGACGCAATGCAATCAACTTGATTATTATGTCAGACTACTTACACCTCTTCAAAGACATTATAAGATTTCTTAGCATCTTGATTTTTGTGTCCATGTCGCAATACCCGAATAATCTGTCAAAATTAGAATACATAAACATATAAATTGCGTCAAAAAGCACTCTAATTTTTATCCATTCGCCACAAACTCCATTATTGCATATATGAAATTTTCTTTTAGTACAATAAAACCTCACTGGTATAGCACGGGAAATGCTAATAACTCGACCAAACATGCGCGGGCGCACCGACTCGTCGTCGTCGACATAGGCGCCACCTACCCACACTGATCTAAACGGTCGCGTCGGCTGTACTTTACATCATTTCATTAGCATCTTACAAGAACTTTCTTGTAGCTTCCCAACAGTTTAATGGAGACAGAGACCGTGTCGAATGTGTATTACTGAATTTCAACGTGCAGATTTATGTTTAAAGCCCCATTACTTGCTAGGGAGAGTCAGCTATCACCGCTTTCCATTGCCAATCACTAATGAAAGTCTAGTCCATGTAACTTTGTCGTGTTTATTATGAGGTGTTAACCTTTGATAGGATTGTTTAATTTTGGTAGGCTACTTGTGCAAATCGAAATGCAGCTAGGAAGGTATAACCGCAGTGTTAGATATTTGACAGCATGTACAAGGTCACTATAAAGGGAGACATTAATGAACTCAAGAGGCTAATGTCTCAGGTGACGAGCGGCACTGCAAAGCAGCTCTCCAGGCAAGAATGGCACTTTCTATAAGGCAAACGTTAGTAGCTAGTCTAGTTACTATGTTACATAAAAATAATTAATTAGTTTGTCCTGAGTGGGAATCGAACCCACCACCCGTTTGCTAGCTACCAGAGTATCCAACCACCTACTGTAACGGGTCCATCATTACAAGATCTAATAACAATTGGAGAGATCCAGGGTTGACAGAGATGTTAACTCGGCATTGCTATTACGGTACTAACTGAAAACGTTCCTGAAAGGCTGATTTTAGAATTTTGAAGCAGTCACTAGGGATGAAAACAATGGAGAAAGCATTATGCTGTAACATAATTAATGATGTCATAGTCCACCAAGTTTGCCCAGTGTTGATTCATTATGTATACCTTCCCAATCCTACGCGTTTAAGTAGCTAATCGAACATTCAAATATTGTTTATGTCAAACATAATGACATAAATGACATTATCTGATATATTATCCACTTGTAATGAAAGTGTTCAGTGATAGGAATTTTTTATACCTACAATTGAATGATTCGATTCAACCCACGCGATTCTATTGTTGTTATGTAAACGCAGTCGCTATTATTCATTGAATAACGATCTTCACTTGTAAAATCTAAGCATTGTTAATACCTGATGTATTCGATTCTAATGTATACTGTCCGTATTATGTCCTTATTAATATACCTTTTTGTCCAAGGGACCATCCAGACCATGTGGTCTGGATGGTCCCTTGGACAAAAAGGATATCTATCTACCATCCAGACCATGTGGTCTGGATGGTAGATAGATATCTACCATCGTAGTATTAGAAATACGGCCGCCAAGCACCGGACTGAACATTATTTGTTATGTTCCAGTATGAAAGGTACTGATGAATTGGACTCAAGAGACTTAATTAAACACGCTCGGGTGATCGCAGCTGTCTACAGGCACCAATTTTCCATTATGTCGAGATGAAAAAGACATGAGAAGATAATGTCAGATTAATTACTGAAAAGTAGCACTAAAAATTGCTGTGTTCTTTTATAGAAGGCTGTAGAAATAAGTACGCATAAGAGACTCAATAACTAATGCCTTAAGTGACAAACGGCAGTGTAAGTCCACGGGTATGCCAGTCCTTTACGCATAGGCTTTGTTTGTCTTGTCTTAAAAGAGTATTAAAAAACAACATTCAACTGTAACAGGATACAAGGTTTTTTCTTTTTCACACAAAAAATCATGTTGTGTAAATTCCTTACTCATCATTTACCTAAACATATCATAATGCAAACAGAGAATTCGCACTAACTTACGCAACGTCGTACATAAAATTCAGAGCTCGGTGTCCAGTGCCTCCGTGAATTCTCAAGAATATTCATTGAAATCATCCCAAGACAAATTTGATTTATGCCAATTGCATATTTTGAATATAATCATAAATGCCCAAGCGTGACCTTCAATAAAAGAAATTCCATTTAAACTTTTATGTTCCTTTGTTAAACTGCCACGCAATTACAAATCAACAAGTAATGTTTGCTCAGACGTATGTCTTTACTGAAAATGGTATGCATAAACTTATTTACAAGAGTAATTTGATTCCTGTTAATGCGGAGAAGTTATTTTCATATGGCCATGGGAAGCTTGATCGATTTAAATGTCTGATAACTCTCACGTCTTACGGTGTGATATGTCACACTGAGTTCCGGTTAGTATGTATAAGATATTTTTAAGATTGGTCTGATGCATTGTACTGAGTCGAATCCTGATCTATCTTCCGTCGTTTCGGGTTTCTATCCACTTTGCCTGGAATTTAAAATTAGCGGGTGTATAAGTGGTTGTATGAGTGGAGGTAATGTTAAATCCACATCAATTTGTTTTTAAAGCAAAGTTTCCTAATAGATATTAACCCAATTTCAAGAATGCCATTGAATCAATATTTCCCTATAATTCTCAGAATCGTGAAAATAAAGTTGTTCTTCAATATGATACATCAAAAGGAAATTAAGCAGAAAATTTTATGCGTGGGCGTCGCGTGGGCGGACGTATCAAGTAGCATCGTTTATATCATACAGAATCTTGTTTTCTTTTGAACGAGTTCGAAAAAACGTAACGGGAGACGGGTAAAACATCAATAATTTGTGTATCCAATACCCATCCAAGGTAACATAAATCGGATTTTTTAAAGAAATGGTTATGATTCCGTAATTTGACATTGGGCGACATAAAGTAGAAATTGGATGGTTTGGAGAATTGCTAGCACCTACTTAGTGTTGCTTGCTGTTTGTTTAAGTTAACTTTCGAGAGATGGAAGAGGCTTAGAATGCAAGCACAGTAGACAAATAAACTTCACCCATGTCGTCGCTCTTTGACACGGTATAAGTAGGTCGTAAGCGTGCCATAATGCACCAAATATTTGTTTTAGCGTAGAGTAATGGACAGTTTAGTGCGCCATTACGCTTTGGCCCAGTTCCTTTGGTCACAGCTGAATGGTTTTGTCTCGGAGATTATTCGCCGGCGCCTTCACACCTCGACCTGAATACCAGGAACCGCGAATATTTGTTCCGTAAACAATGATATGGTATATTGTCTGGCTAAGGCCAAAGAAATACCTCTAAATATTCCACTGCTGGATGGATGTGCCTTCATTGCTGCTTAGGTTATGTTTGTTTAGGAATAAGATAAGGCCGTCAATTTCTAAGTAATATAAGTTACATAGGTAACCTCTTAAAGATTTTTAGTTTAATTTGAAGACCTAGGCTAGGGTAGTTGATTGGATTATCTTTTAAAGCTCAAGGATAATTCAATCAAATAAAAGATAAAAAAATATCGTTACTGGATAACACAGACTGTTTTTTATTTTAATATGGATGTAATCAGCAATCATAGTAGACATAACGTCCTTGTTACCCTTAACAAAAACAACATAAATCCATATTTTGTAGCTAATATAGTAAAGTTGTGACTATAAATAGAGCAAAACCTTTAATATCGGCAAGTGAAAGCAGAGTTTAGATATTCTGTATTCCACCGAAAATCTAAGCCGAAAATATTGCACAAGAAATAAAGTGCTTGGAAATGATATGTTTCTTCCGAGTGAGGGAGGAATTTCACACAACAAAGTTGCTGGTTTAACTTTTACCGAGGTAAAAGTCAATGAGTTGAAGAAGACATTGACAAAAAGTAAACACGACAAATGCACACCTTGTCGGTTAAACTGCGAAAGTTTCGAATAAAAGGCTTTATGCTTAATTACATTACAAATCTTGCAGTTGCCGTTCGTTTGGAATTTTGGAAAATAAGAAGATATTGTAGACGAAAAAAAAAAAATGAAAGTACACAACATTTTTTAGGTACATAAAGGCGTGCTTAATTCAAACATTGAGTGTTCTTACAGCTAACCTTTGAGTGATAGAGCAAACCACAAAATATTGTTAGTTATGCTATAAACTATCAACACGTTTTCTTATAAGGATTTTCCTAGGTATTTATAAATCTTGCTGATTATCTATTTTGGAGTATTTAAATTCTGTATTTGTTTATAACAGACTAGAACTGAGAAGAAGTAGTCGAACAACCAACTAGACAAACACTATCAATAACTTTGCTCCATACTGGCTCCTTTATTACTCATTATAAGACTAAAGAAATTTCTCTTAAAAAGAGAGCTACATGTTTTGATGTTTTGGTTCCAAAAAAAATTTACGGTTACAAAATTTCACTTTAAAAGGAAAACCAACTAATAGATATTATTGCACCACCTCATGTATCATATTTCTATCGTACTGGAATGTAGGCATCATCAGTAAACGTAAAGAAAGTGATCGCAATCTAAAAGAAATTAAAACGAAAGAGAAGGCTGCTATTTAACTGCTTAATGAATTCATGACGAACCCCTAAAGAATTTCGCCTCTAATTGTTACCGAGAACTGGCGCTGTATTGCGGATCTCCGAGGCGGTACTTGCAATACTTATTTCGCACTCTAGTGATGTAACCACTACTGACGCAGGCGAATTGGCATGCTCGATTTTTTTTTTCGCTAGCCGCAAACAAATGAAGATCACATAGCGAGTTACACTTACTTTCTCTCAGAACCGCAATAGTTGATTAATTGTGATTTCGTGATAGCACATCCGCGATAATAGAAGTCATTTCTATTGGTATGACAATGGGTTTCCGTTCATAGTTCGAATTGCGACAATGAAACAAATTGGCCGGTTGATAACTTGTTGTTAGAGAGATATTAAAATGCCTATTGTTAGAGATATTGTTATCTGTTTGACAACTTCTATGGAATGAGAAGAGAGTTATGACTTGGATTTCGTTAGAGGCCCAGACTGTAGAAATCAGACTATGTATGATCGTTTATGGATGTGATATGCGCAAATAGTGTACATAACTGCTTCGTTTTTTAAGTATTATATACAATAGATATCTTGGATAAGTTAATTCCACGTATAACGAACAGAATTAAAGTATTATTATTTCAGACGAAAATAATATGAGATTATAAAGCGCAAAGTAACATTTTAAAATCCAGATGTAATACCTATTGCTAAATCGTTCCAGGTTCCGTAATACCTATTGCTAAATCGTTCCTGTTAGGTATTTAAATAAATACAAATGCTAAGAAATGATCATACATACAAATAGCAGTTTGTCCTATTGCTTTAACTGTATTAGTTACCCACACTTTGATCATGGTATTATATGCCTTATCTCGTCATCATCAGCAGCCGAAAACAAGTGCACTACTGAACAAAATCCTCTTCCTTAAAAGGGAGGGGTTGCCATAATCCCCACGCTTGGTAGGCGTCTTGGGGATCGCAGTATAGGTGACAGATAAATTCAAAAGAAAGACGCTGCTGCCCGTCTTCCTGTTCTAGCTTAGTCGCCTCTTACGACACCCAACGAGAAGAAATGGGGGGATGAAATTCTAACCCGGCACCTCGCTAGGATCTATCAATTTTTATTATTTTGATCACACATTGTTTTTTTTCCAATACGATATCCTTTAACAAGTAAAAGACTAAATAACTAGGTCTCGACTCGTGACCTAATTATTAAGTCGCGGTTTATACATTGCTGCTTTGCAGCAGTATATCTGACACATCGTTGAAAAGTTCCTAGACGGACCTTGCACAAACGACTTCCCTGAGGTGGACCTGGGTCTGGTCTGTACGAGTTTTGATCGATCAGGATAGCAGTATCAGTTTATTGAAATGAAACTAATTTTACGGATTATATCGCGGTTTTTTTTTGTTTTTTTTTAATAATATAAAAAAGGAAGATGCAGAGGGTTTACGTCAAGATATCTCTTCCGTGTTACGACGAAGTTCCGTACCCAAATTAAATCTTCCAAAACAACAATTTATAGCTCTTAAGAACTTGCGTACCAGACCCGAGATCGCTATTCTACGCGCCGACAAAGGAAACGCAACCGTGGTAATGGATACGTCAGATTACAATGCCAAAATGCAAGAGCTATTATCGGATCAAAGTACGTATAAAAAGGTAAAATCAGACCCAACCAACAACACACATAAAGCAACTAGTGATGTAATAAAGAAACTTTCCGAGGCATTGAATCTAGACGTCAAATCGTTGTTACCTTCTTGTCCGAAACCACCAAAACTTTATGGGTTGCCTAAAATACACAAACCAAATGTCCCGCTACGTCCAATTGTGAGCCAGATCGATTCACCAACATATAGACTGGCTCAACACGTAGCAAAAGTTCTTTCACCACTAAGAGGGCAAACAGAAGCTCACACTAGGGATTCTTACCATTTTGTTAATGAGATTAAAGATCTATGTCTTACTAACAATGAAACAATGGTCAGTTTTGATGTCCAGTCGTTATTTACATGCCTACCAGTAGAAGACTGCATCTCAATTGTAACAAGAAAGCTAGCAGAGAAAAACATACCAGTAGGATATGCAGAACTATTAAGACACTGCCTTACATCTGGCTACCTATTGTGGAAAGAGGAGTTCTACAAGCAAGTAGATGGTGTGACGATGGGCTCACCAGTATCTCCCATTGTTGCCGATATATTTATGGGGGACTTTGAGGAGACGGCCCTTAATACTGCACCTGTTAAGCCACGATTCTACAAGCGGTACGTAGACGATACTTTCACAATATTACCATCAGATAAAGTAACTGCTTTCCTAGATCACCTTAACTCCATAAACACTAAAATCCAATTTACAATGGAGTTGGAATCAAATAACTCTCTAGCATTCTTAGATGTCTTAGTAATCCGTAATCCCAATAACACCTTGAGTCATACTGTGTATAGGAAAAATACCCATACAGATAGATATCTAAACGGCGAATCTCATCATCCCCCAACACAGTTAGCTACTGTCGGTAAATCGTTGTTTCAGAGAGCACACGGGATCTGTGACGAGGAACATCTTGGTGCTGAGCTTCAACATGTTAAGCAGGTCCTGCATGATAACAAGCTCCGAGTTCCGCGCCGCCGTCACTGTGAACGTGTCAAGCCATCCACAGTCGAACGTATGCCTGCTGTATTGCCATATGTTAGAGGGGTAACAGACAAGATTGGCTATATCTTAAAGCGAGCTTCAATTAAAA
The DNA here is from genome assembly GCA_911728495.1 of Furcula furcula. Classification (NCBI taxonomy): domain Eukaryota; kingdom Metazoa; phylum Arthropoda; class Insecta; order Lepidoptera; family Notodontidae; genus Furcula; species Furcula furcula. Next base: position 9,716,496 of record OU452251.1, read on the forward strand.
CATTTTTCAAGCCACCAAAGAAGATTAGTCAGTTTTTACCATCAGTCAAGTGCCATATACCTCTACAAGATGCAGGAGTAACTGGATTGTGACTGTGGGCTCTCATACATTAAACATCGACGCTATACGAAGTCTGCAGTCTGTGAACATGTTCAGGATCGCACCCGTCATTATATTAGATTTGACAAACCACAAATCCTTGCAAAAGAACAGCGCTACCTACCAAGGATGATTCGTGAGGCTATTGAAATTAAAAAACATCCAAATTTCAAGCATTCCACTGCAAGACCTCAAGATACTGTAAGCTCTTTCTGCGTAGATCGGACTAACAATAATAATTAGAAGACCTGAGGGTACCCTAAGACAACTATGACATATGGACAGCTACCACCTCAGTCCGCCCGTGACCATGAATGCTGTAAAGTATTCGAAACGTCGAGAAATTAAAATCAAAAATAAACCGCGATATAATCCGTAAAATTAGTTTCATTTCAATGTGTAATATTCGCGTAAGTATCAGAAATTATTAGTATCAGTTTACTCCATACATTTCACACCAGTGCCTCTAGCGGTAACTATCAAAAACTAGTAAAAATAACGGCGTACGGCAGACAGTTTCATCGTTTTCGTTAACTATCAAAACTGGTTGGTACTAGAACCCCACTATGGACGTTTTTTCGTTACAATCATGCAAATGTTGACAGTAGCGACTGTGCGTAACATTGATTAATAATCCATTAACAGCTTCTTGAGACCATCAGAGAAAAAACAAGAGTAAGAGATGTCAAGTATGTAGTTAATACATTAAAGTGGAGGCAGGACATCAGCTAAGATCTAGAGTAAACAAATGGTCACAAGAGGTAACATTGTGGTATCCAAGGGACGGAAAGAGGAAAAGAGGCAGACAACATCAAAGATGGGAGGATGAGCTAAGGAAAGTAGGTGGACCAAATTGGAGGAGGCATGAAAGGGATAGACAAGACTGGAAGACACTAAGGGAGGCCTATGCCGAAAGGCAAAACAATTAAATGAAACATAAAATATTTAATCAAGATTTAATTATATAGGAAGTTAATTTATTAAATAGAATTATGGCAAGAATTTGAATTATTAATGTATTGTGACAAGAGTTTTAATTTTGTATTATTATAAAATGAAGATTTAATTATTTTTATATTATGAATGTATTGTATTGAATTATGGAATTAGAGCATGAATTTAAATTATTAATATAAAATAATTGTTAAAATAAAGGCTATTGAATTGAATTGAACAGCTTCTTACTTACATATTAAGTAGTTAATAAATGTTTATCTACAAGCATATCCGTAAAAATTACGACGGCAATAATTTCGTAATTAAATTTAGTAAGGCTCCCCGCTGATACAAATCACTTTTCACCTGATAAGTCATAAATATCGTAGTTTAAAAATGCCTAATGATATAACTAGCAAATTGACTGTTGACAGCCATGTCAGGCCGTGTGCCCATGCCTATGATATATGACTGTACGATGACCGATGACCCCCAGTCGTCACACAGTCTTCAAGATATGTGTAGAAGTAAGGTGGCCATCATTATGAAAAGTTTATGTAGGACAATTTGTGGAGTGGGTATTGTTGTGACACAGGTCTTAGGACTAGGCATTTAACGTAGTGAGAAGAGAACTGTCATCATCAGGCGGAAGACGTCCACTGCTGAACATAGGCCTCCCCCTTAGAACTTCACAATGAACGAAAATTGGCTATTTGCATCCACCGGTTACCTGCGACGCGCACAATATCGTCTGTCCACCTAGTGGGAGGCCTGCCTACGCTGCGTCTTCCGGTTCATGGTCGCCACTCGAGAACCTTTCTTCCCCAACGGTTATCGGTTCTTGGAGCGATGTGTCCTGCCCATTGCCACTTCAACTTGCAGATTCTGAGAGCTATGTCGGTGACCTTAGTTCTTCGGCGAATCTCCACATTTCAGATTTTGTCGCGCAAAGAAAAGGGGGATAAGTGGAATAAGCCACTCCGAGCATAGCTCTCCCCATGGCTCGTTGTGTGACTCTGAAGAGAACTGTGAAATTACCGGGCTCTTTAGATGGTTGCATGCAGTGGAGCACAGGAGAAAGAAATGCTAAATTATGAAAGGCTATATCACATAATGGACCGGGGTTAAACTTTTAGAGCAGTTATTAATATTTGCCATAGATAAAGAGAAGTTTGGGAATCTTACCGACGAACTTCAGCAATGGAGAGGAAACAAAAGAAGGAGTGCTGTGTAGCCGTTAATAGGCAGGCGTAACGCTCAACAACAAGCGAACGTCTTAATTGTTTCGTAAGTTATGTGTGGGAGCCCTTACTCAATTGAATGATAAAAAAAGTACGCTTGTAACACAAATCGAAACAAAGTATCATATTCACTCATTTTCATAACGTATTTATATGCTGCTCTATGTGTTACATACTAAAAGATCTTCTTATGGTTCAAATCATATTTGAACAATAGGAAACAAATAGTCCAGATTGAGCACATTGATAAAAATGAAATAAAACACATACGATCTTCGGTCAGACAGTTAACATGTTCAATTCCACAGGGAAGTGTGTTAGGTTGTGTATTATTTCTGATATATATAAACGACCTCCCAAAAATATTAGACAGAAATACCTCTTTGCCAATACTCTTTGCAGATGACATCTCTATTTTAATCAAATGCGAACATCCTAATAACCCAAACCCCCCCATCCAAAATACACTACAAATTATAACGCAATGGCTACAGGATCATAATTTAGAAATAAATTTAATTAAAACCAAAATAATACAATTTAGATCATATAAAAGCACCCCCTTGAGTATTAATATAAATTATCAAAATACATCATTAGAAGAAGTAGATACATTTAATTTACTCGGTATAAACATAGATACGCATCTAAATTGGAAAACTCATATTGAATATATTAAATCTAAACTATCCAAATTTACCTATGCTTTATTCCAAATTAAATATAGCACAAATACACAAACCGCCTTATCGGCTTACTATGCGTACGCTTATTCATGGTTAAAGTATGGTGTCATGTTATGGGGAAATAGTACTAATGTAAATGAATTATTTATAATGCAAAAAAAATGTATCAGAATATTGGCCCAAATAGATAATACACAAAGTTGCAAACCACATTTTATAAAAATGAAATTATTAACACTGCCATCAATATATATTCATGACACTTGCATGTATGTCTATAAAAATTTAAATACATATACTAAAATGGAAGACATACACAATATTAATACCCGCCACAAAAATTTTTTATATTTACCGCCTTCACGAATAAAAATGTTAAATGAAAGTCCATATTATATGGGAATTAAAATATTCAATAAGCTGCCAAATAATATTAAAAATCAAAAGAATCTGAAGCTATTTAATAAGGAATTAAAACTATTGTTAATACAAAAATGCTTTTACTCTGTAAAAGAATATTTAGAAACTAGATAGTTGCTCTACAAAATAATAGAATTTGAATTTGATAAAAAAATAGTAAACATACATAACCGTAAACAAAATAAATATTCTTAACATATTACATAACATACTATATTATAATATTAATACGTAGAAATACTAGACAGGAGAATTTAACACAATGAATTTAAATTTAATAAAATGACATACTAAAATAACGACATAATAAAATACTTAAAAATTAATGAATTATGTAGGGGAAACTAGCCATTAATAATTGCTACACCTGTAAAAGGTGCTAAGTCATAAGTATAATGTATTATTATTAAGATCTTAATGTACACTTAGCAAGCAATAAAACATTTGATTTGATTTGATTTGAAGATGTACGTATGAAATAAAAAATCACATCACGGGAAATGTGGCCTATAAACCTATTATACGTTTTCGTTACGTAGAAGGGATTACTACTGCAATTACGGGACGGTCTCGTAAAATGCGGGACGGTTGGCCACATTATGTAGAAGCTTGCTTACTGCATTACGAAAATGATATAATCAAACGATTACCCTGGATACCGACTTGACGCCTACATTCGCTAAATGTTAAACAAATAGTGGAGTTAGCGATGTTTATCTAATATGACTGTGTGAAGAGAAATTAGGTTGTATTACCTAAGAACGCAAAGAATGCAGAAAAATACCGATAAGACACTTGATAAGATAATGATATATATACATATTATTATTATTCTTGTAAAGGTCAGTGTTAGAATGTTTTTTCCTCAATGGTAAATGGTGATGCAGTTTAGGATGGACGCGCACTGGGTTATTAACACAGGGAAAACTGGTATAAAATCTTGTATCAGAGGTACCACTATGCCGACAGCGAGGGGGGGCCTAACTTTGGTCCTTCTACCGCTAACACACCGACACGAACAACACAAAAGTTATTCATGTCGTATTGGAGAAATCGGTCAATCAGCAATCACGCAAGAGAGCGCACTCTCTTTTCGCTCATTCCTTATCATCTAACCCCTAACACAATGCCACTAAAAAGTGGCATCTTTGGTCGCAATATCTCCTACTCCTTCGAATAAATTCTGGGTTTTCTCGTGATGGTTTTTTAAAGTTAGGTAGTGAAAAATCTTACGATAAGTAGTATATTATTTTATAATTCACAGAGGCGCGGGAGACGTCCATTGGGTACGGCGGCGACTCTGAGGAGGACGGCCGGCGGCGGGGTTGTGTGCGACCCCCGCCCCGCCGTTATCGTTAGCACTGTGACAGGTTCCCGGAGGGGTATGATGCACCTCCCGGCGGCGGGTTCAAAGGCAAGGCACCTACCTACCTGGTGCAGATATTTCACCGGAGAGCCCAAGCACCTTCTCATATGCCAATCTGACAGCCGCGGGGGTTTTACTGCCTTCTTAGACAGTTCTCACACACCTCGGTTGACATACCCCCTTTGGGGTTGCCAATGGGCCAATGGGTTCCTAGATGTATATGTACCTACATGCATTCTTATACTAAAATTAATAAAGGCAACAACAGCGCTCAATGTTATTTGAGTATAAAGATCGCCGAAGATATGCAAGTAGGTGTTCACAAACGCAGTTTCCTATTACAGTCTAAGTAATTTGATGTACAGATAAGATCAATATCGTCCGATGATCGATCGCACGGATCGGAAGAGACCTAGAAAGCGGGATAGATCGTGATTTTACTAATTATTCTTATTACGTTAACCGTTCGTTGCGACAAACGATTGTCTCTTTATTGCAAATACGAGAAGATTTATGGCTATTAATCAGGCTATGCCGGTAACCCTGTTTGTTTTATTACGTGATCGAATAGATAATAATGTGTTTAACTTAAGAAATTCAGTTTCGTAATGACCTTTTAAGTGTTTATATTAGCCAACGCTAATTTTTACCTTCTGTGTCGCAACTGTGGTGCGATTATTTCCAATGCTCTTGTAGTGTTAATTACCAGCAGGCGAAAGATTTTCACTGCTGAAGTGCTGAACAAAGGCCACCCCATTAGAAAGATTTTCACTGCTGAAGTGCTGAACAAAGGCCACCCCATTAGAAAGATTTTCACTGCTGAAGTGCTGAACAAAGGCCACCCCATTAGAAAGATTTTCACTGCTGAAGTGCTGAACAAAGGCCACCCCATTAGAAAGATTTTCACTGCTGAAGTGCTGAACAAAGGCCACCCCATTAGAAAGATTTTCACTGCTGAAGTGCTGAACAAAGGCCACCACATTAGAAAGATTTTCACTGCTGAAGTGCTGAACAAAGGCCACCCCACTAGAAAGATTTTCACTGCTGAAGTGCTGAACAAAGGCCACCCCATTAGAAAGGATGGTTTGTAACAACCCCAACGCTTGGCAGGCATCTTGGGGTTCGCAGTATATGTAGTAGGTAATCCAATAAATAAAAACCAGTCAAGTGCGGGTCGGACCCGCATATAAAGGGTCCAGTACCATTTTGAATTCGTATCAATAAAATTAGTATTTTTTGTTATAGTGGTACTAGAAATAGAAACTGTAAAGAAATTTCAACTCTCTACCTGTTTATGAGATACAGGCCAGACAGACAGACGGACGGACAGACAGCGGCTTAGGAATAGGGTCCCGTTGGCACCCTTGGGTGCAGAACCCAAAAAAAAACGCTGCTGCCCGTCTTTATGTTATCCCTTAGTCGCCTAGTACGACACAATTAGGACGATAATAGCCTGCACGAAATACATGCAGGCGGAGTAAGCGCAAGCGCTCTTAAAATCTGCAAGTTGAAGTGGCAATGGGCAGGCCACATCGCTCGGCGAACCGATAACCGCTGGGGAAGAAAGGTTCTCGAGTGGCGACCACGAACCGGAAGACGCAGCGTAGGTAGGCCTCCCACTAGGTGGACAGACAACATTGTGCGCGTCGCAGGTAACCGGTGGATGCAAATAGCCAATTGTCGGTCATTGTGGCGTTCGAAGGGGGAGGCCTATGTTTAGCAGTGGACGTCTTCCGGCTGGTGATGATGATGATGATGGAGTAAGCGCACGCAACGTCATTCAAACGATTTTGACTGAAAACCGGTACAACGTTCGTGTCCACGATAGTACATAACCCTTCAGTGTAAAATGATCTAACTGATGGTGAAATCCGCAAAAAAATCCGTTACGTGGTTGCGATGAGATGCGAAAAGCGACGTTTTTGTACTAGATATGTAAAGAAGATTGCCCGTGGGGTGTCGGGTTAAGACTAGCACCCTCCTATCTCCTCCCGTTGGCTTCTATGGGAAAGCAGGAAGACGGGCAGCAGCGTCTTCCTATTGGATTACCTACCATCTATACTGCGATCCCCAAGCCGCCTGCCAAGCGTGGGGTTATGGCAACCCCTCCCTTCTAAGGGGGACGTCTTTTGGCTGCTGATGATGTAAAGAAGAAGAATAGACAACTTTGTGATTAAGTAGTTTTATGCACAAGTATTTGCAATTAAGTATTACCATGGATAAGTACTAATTACTTACAAATATTATGCGGCCCGTCTATTGTTATTATTTTGCTGTGAGTGTTAATATTTTTGCAAGCCATACATTATGGTTTTATACTGCAAACAAAGAAAAAAAACTAAGCTCGACTGTAAAAGTTTTACAGCCGTACCGAGAATTGGATGCAGGGCCGACGATAACTCGAAGGGACATGGAATGAGTTGTATATTCTAACAACATTTTTCAAGCACAGGCTATAAAAATGGAAACAAGTTCAGTGCTAAAGGACCCACAAATTAGTCAAGTTGACATGCTCATGTCGTTTGAGTACACGGAATGGCTATTTCGCATTAACTTAATGGTACATAGCGTTGTTTAATATATTGTAGACGCGTCGTCGTAAATAGTTTTATGCACAAGTGTTTTTCGTTTATTTTTATTTTTCACTTTTTAACGATGACATATTCTTTCTGATGCTATCCGTTATTTTTAATGGGGCATTTAAGTTAACAACCCAACAACAAGACAACAACAACAAGACAAGAGCCCAGCTCTTAAGTTGGAGAGAGAGATTTAAGTTAAAACAACTTTTATTGTAGCCATAAACGATTAATTATGATAATAAGTAAGTATGTAAAATTAGTATAAACTTCTTTTTTTAACTAATTGTATGAATCTTTTTTTTTCAGAAGGCACGTGTTTGCGTACTTTAAGGTTTATATAAATGCAGTCCTAAATTGATTAAGTGTATATTTTACATAACACTAGTACGGTTACGCGTTATAGAGCGCCATAATATCGAATCGATATGCAAATGAAATGCAGTGATTACGGATTTTGTTTATTCGATTTTCCTTCCTTAGACCTCATCTCTGGATAGTTGAAATACTAACCGACACCCTTCCCAATGTGTAGTTTACCTAATGAGAAAAAAAAATAGGTAAGTATCATAAAGTAAAACATTTATTCAATATTTTTTTAACCGGCTTCAAAAAGAAGGTTCTCTATTCGACGCGTATGTATGTAATATTATTAAAAATGCGTAATATTAATATATGGTAGTCTATGTGGGCTTCTAAACAAATTTACCAAATTTTATGAGTGTATGTATGTATGTATATATTTATGTATGTATGTAGGTTTGTCCGCGGATTTCTCAGAAACTACAAGTCCGCTTTCGAAAATTCTAGTTAGAGTATTTTTCAACTTAGGGTAGAGTACAAGTTTCATCAAAATCGGTCCAGAAGTTTAAGAGATATGTAACCTAGACGTTCAAGTTTCGTGATAGTACTGATACACTAAAAAGGGTTAAATAAACTATTTTTGAAAAAATAAAAACCGACTTCAAAGTAAATTATCTAAAAAGCATAAAATAACGAAATTATATTGAAGTCGGTGTCAGCTGGTGCTTTTTAACATGATGTGCTAGCACCGACTTCAATAAATTTACGTTATTTTATGCATTTTAGATAATTTACTTTGAAGTCGGTTTTTATTTTTTCAAAAATAGTTTATTTAACTATTAAGTACCTATAATGGTGACAAGCATACCTATCTATACATATACAATTACTTGTGCTGACTGACTGACTGACTGATTCATCAACGCACAGGCCAAGCCGCTGGACCTAGAAAGCTGAAATTTGGATAGTAGGTTCTTCTTATGATGGAAGCATCCAATAAAGCTGTAACAGCTCAGTGGGCGAACGCTTGCCTTGGAAACAAGTTCGGTGCGCAAGTTCGAACCCCGGCTCGCACCTCTGATTTATTTAATTAATCATGTGCGAATCGTCTTTGTGCGATTGTTACTAGCTTTCGGTGAAGGAAAACATCGTGATGAAACCTGCATGTCTGAGAAAGCCTAACTAGCTTTCGAAAGACGTGTGAAGTCCGCCAACCCGCACTTGGCCAGCGTGGTGGACTATGGCCTAAGCCCCTTCAACTTGAAGGGAGGCCCGTGCCCAGCAGTGGGACATAAAGAAGGGCTGGTATTATTATTATATTATTATATCCACTAAGAAAGGGTTTTTGAAAATTCCACTCCTAAACGGGGTTAAATGGGGTGGAAAAAAATAGCGGGCATAGCCGCAGGTAATTGCTAGTATTATATAAAGTTAAGTGGCATTACAATAAATCGCTTGACAGTGACACAGTGAAAACTGTCTATTTCAAACCTATAACGTTTCCGCTATTCTTAGAGAGAGGCCAAGCGGATGATTCGCTCCATTCAATACTTACTATCAATAGAATTTCTAACACACCAGTAATTTATGCAACGGAAGGGCCAAGTGTACATTACATGTTTTATGTAACCGGTAGCTGTATGGATTCTAAGCAATTTATTCGGATTTTAATTATATACAAAGTACCTTGTGTGGTTACCTTTTGTCCGCTTATGCCTTTGTGTATCTTAATTTCACTATTCGAGCCATTAAAGCATTGCGATATTTCCGGTGTTCGTCAACATCACTAACGGTAATTTATTTCCTACATTTTGTTTACAAGACTTGTAAAGCACGTATACGTGATTCGTGTAATAAAGAACGATAATTTTCACGTATTGGAAATAAGTTCTATTCAAGTGTGGTGGTGGTATTTAAGATTCGATTCGACATCGTGCCGAAAACCGATACCAGGGATCCAGTACATGATTCTGAACATTCTAGAGTTGAAATTTTTCATCGGCTTTTTCATGAGCTTCCAAAAAAAAAAAATGCCGCTTTTTTAATCAAATTAAAATAACATCATTATTGGTATAATAATAAAGCCTAATTTAAAAACAATAAATTACTTATTTGTGCAATATTAGCAGCCGAAAAGTCCACTGCTGAACAAACGTTTCTCAAGGGAGAGACCTTTCCCTTCTAAGGAGAAGGGAGGGGTTGCCATGATCTCCACGTTTGGCAGGCGGCTTGATTGAAATTAGCAATGTAATTTGAAAAATAAATATAATTCTGCACGTATTCATTACATGCTCAAATATTAACAAGTTAGTCATTTTCCATATAAATGGTTTCTGTAATGTTGTAACGGACAATATGAGAAATCTTTAAAAAAGTTTTCGGTACGTAGTCCCTTACACCCTGTATAAGCTGTACAGTTGCTTATGCACCCACCCTCCATCTCCGTTGGGTGTCGTATAAGGCGACTAAAGGAAAACAAGAAGCCTTTGTCGGTTTAAAATTATACAAATAGACTACTTAGAAGACGATAGTTGTATCATAATATTTATCACCAGAACTGGTTGATATTGTGAATTGAAAATGTAAAACGTCGTTGCATTAATTTCTAAACGCTTATTGTCGCATTTACAAACTTATATTAGCGTTAATTCTCATTTAGCCACTTTTTGTAAATCTGATTATTTCGCCTGACCAAGCCGTTTCTGCTTATATTCCATTACTAGCTGACCCACGCTGCTCCGCATGCGCTTTTTTTACGTTAACTAAACTTTTAATAACAGACATTCGCTTCGAATACATAACCTCCTTTTTTATAGTCGGTTAAAAACTGGGACTCAATTTTTACTTGCTCTCCAAAGCACGGACCCGTTTAGTTCAAATGGCGTTAAACGGTCACCCATCTATTTCATGACCTTACCTAACGTTGCTTAACCCGATCGATTACAAAACCTTGATAACAACTTTTCTATGAGTGTTCCCTTACTAATATTTATTATAATTAAGAAGAAAAATTGATAAAATCGGACCAAGCGTATAACCAAGTACACATTTTGACTTTAGTCCCCTCTCCCAAAAGAATCGTGCTAGATTACGGGATAAAAAGTATCCTATGTTCTACCTCGTAGTAAGATCTCAAATCATGCCAAGTTTCATTTGAATCCATTCAGTAGTTTCGGCGTGATGCGCAGCCGTGATACAGACAGACAGACAGACAGACAGACAGACAGACAAAAATTAAAAAAATTACATTTTCGGCCTCAGTATCGGTTATAGAATGCCCTCCAAATATAATTTTCAAAATATCTTCAATGTACAGAATTGGACCTGTTACAGTTTTATCTATATCTATACTTATAATAAAACTGTAACAGGTCCAATTCTGTACATTGAAGATATTTTGAAAATTATATTTGGAGGGCATTCTATAACCGATACTGAGGCCGAAAATGTAATTTTTTTAATTTTTGTCTGTCTGTCTGTCTGTCTGTCTGTCTGTATCACGGCTGAGCATCACGCCGAAACTACTGAATGGATTCAAATGAAACTTGACATGATTTGAGATCTTACTACGAGGTAGGACATAGGATACTTTTTATCCCGTAATCTAGCACGGTTCTTTTGGGAGAGGGGATTAAAGTCAAAACAGGTACTTGGTTATACGCTTGGTCCGATTTTATCAATTTTTCTATAAAATATAATAAATATTAGTAACGGAACACTCATAGAGAGTTGTTATCAAGGTTTTGTAATCGATCGGGTTAAGCAACGTTAGGTAAGGTCATTAAATAGATGGGTGACCGTTTAACGCCATTTGAACTAAACGGGTCCGTGCTTCGGAGAGTAAGTAAAAAGTGGGTCCCAGTTTTTAACCGACTATAAAAAATGAGGTTATGTATTCGATGCGAATGTCTGTTATTCAAAGTTTAGTTAACGTAAAAATAGCGCAGGCGGAGCTGCGTGGGTCAGCTAGTTATAAGTATAGATTGAGAACTAGAAAATTAATATATCTAGTTACTAACAGAGTATTAATTGGGAAAATTAATATCTTTAGTTACTAATAGAGTTATTAATTTACTTCCGATATGTTAAAATAATCTGATTTCAAAAACTTAGTTCAAGTGATATTTAACTTTACTCGACGTTGTGCGGCCGTACACCAAAAATAAAATACAGTTCGTTAATGAAATCTATTTTTATTTCGTTTAATTGAGTCACACGATAGTAATTTATGTGTTTGATTTATTGCCGTAATCTGTTAAATGGTTTACAACTGAATTCTGTGTATGTTGTTATCGCTTCTACTTACAGTGGGCTTTGAGCCAACGTTTACCTAATTCAGAGTTTCTTATATTACTTACTTACTACTGTCAGGTCTACAAAATGTGTATCCATTTTAACAATTAATTGGAGTTGCGTTTTGGTTTTGGGTAATTTGGCTCAATTGAATGTTGGTATGATTTTAATTTATTTCACTCATCTTCAAATTCTGCGTCACGCTAAACCGTGCTCACGATCTACTTAGTAGCTAGACTATATTATTGTTAAACTGGTAATATACCTACTTTATTTACATAACTAAATATTTACAACAATGTATACTTAAACTAAGTAAAAAAACTTCCTCCAAGTTGTCGCCGCACTGAGAGGGAAGGGTACCTAAAAGACTGGCGGAATTACCTCTTTGTATGGCCAAGCATATACGTTGGCAGAAAAAGTTACCAGCCCGACCGTCTCCTGAGACTTCGATAAGTTTGGATGAAATTTCTTTCACCAAACCGTGCGCCTCATGAGACCTGGGCCCCATGGTCTCCACCGCAAAGGGCGCAAATATATATCTCGAACCTAGAGCTGCATACTTGCGCCGCTTTACATCACTAGCGGTTGCCGCAGCCCCTCCAGCCACCCTACATGTTGCCGGGGTGTGGGACGCAGCAAGTTCAAGCAAACTGGTTGATTCTTCTTAAATTGGGGTGCTCAGATACCTACAAGGAAGATTTGGACATTTTTCTGTTCCTTAATAGGTGGTTACTGTGTATGAAATATATTATGTACTAGCTGACCCACGCAGCTCCACCCGCGCTGTGTTTACGTTAACGAAACTTTCAATAATACTTATACATTCGCATAGAATACAAAACCTCCTTTTTTAAAGTCGGTTAAAAACTTGGACCCACTTTGTACTTGCCCTCCGAAGCACGGAGACGTTTAGTTCAAATGACTTTAAACGGTCACCCATCTATTTAATGACCTTACCTAACGTTGCTTAACCTGATCGATTTCCAAACATTGTTAACAACTGTCTATGGGTGTTCCCTTACAAATATTTATTATAATTATATTGAAAAATTGTTAAATCGGAGCAAGCGTATAACCAACTACACATTTTGACTTTAGTCCCCTCTCCCAAGGGAACCGTGCCGAATGTCTGGATAAAAAGTATCCCATATCCTAACCTCGGAGTATTAACTCAAATCATGCCAAGTTTCGTTTCAATCCATCCAGTAGTTTCGGCGTGATGCTCAGCCGAGATACAGACAGACAAAAAAAAAAATACATTTTTGGCTTTAGTATCGGTTATAGAATGCCCTCCAAATATAATTTTCAAAATATCTTCAATGTACAGAATTGGACCTGTTACAGTTTTATTATAAGTATAGATAGATGTCTATAACATCATACATTAAAGCACCAACTAAACGAAACCTAACACTACAAGTTCATGCTCTTTGACTTTGTTAATAAGTTGATGGTCTTTACCATCTACAAATACATCGGTGCTTACCATCAGGTGCGAAGATAAGTGAATTAATAATCTCACCTGATGGTGAGAATGCCTTTATTAATAAAGTCCTAGCCTTTATTACTATAGTTAACAAAAAATAAAACAATAGGTAAGTACTTGCGGCTCATATCAGAATTTTTATAAAAACAGTGTCGTCATTCGTTGAAAAATGTAAAAGATTGCTATTTTTAGGAATAACTCCGAGAATATTTGCGTAAGTGAACGTGTCGGACGTCGCGTCGGCATCGGCGCCGGCGCCTTGGTGACATTTACACAAGGTCCTTGCGCACAGTAATTTGCGAACAATGCGCGCCTGTCACAGATTCCCGGAACAGGCTAGGGATGACCTTAGCCACCGTGACCTCCAGGCGCTGAGAAGAATTCGTTACACATTGTTGCTGGAAGATAGTTGCACGTATTGGTACAACACATTTTTGCAAGTACTACTTTGTTTATTTAATGACTTTATGAGTAAGATACATGGGTACATAAAATGCGTCGGCGCGGCGGTGATATTTCAGAAACTTCTCTCTCTTCCTATCCCACATGGTGATAGGGTCAGCCTTCAGCGTGTTTTCTCTCCACTTCGCTCTGTCCTGCATTCCCTTATGTCCCTTAGATGTAGTATTAAGGGGATAAGGGAATCAAGGTATCAGAGAATGAGGTGCAGGACAGAGCGAGTGGAGAGAAAAGACACGGAAGGATGACTCCAGGTGATATTTAAGGACCTTGCGCGTAGCAATATGCGAACAATTCGACGCCGGTAACATTTGCCTGGAACAGGCTAGGGGTAATCTTAGCCCCGTGACCTCCAGACGCTGGCTGTCGAGAATTCGTTACACATTGTTACAGGAAAATATCTGGTTGCACGTACGACGTACTCGTATTGATACCTTCTTGATACAATAATCTTGTTTTGTAAATAGATTCTCAATTTAGATTTTTAAACACCGACACAAAACAAAGGTCTGTCTGTCTGTCTGTATCTGGCATCGTAGCTTAGGTAAAACGGTTTTTTTAATATTATATTAGGTGTTTTTTTAGAAATGGTTCTTGATAAGTTTAATAAAAATCTATTTTTATTACGATTTGTTTATTATCTTTATAATTTATGAATAAATCATAAAGATAAATAAACAATATAATAAAAAAAATAATGTTTTTTTTTTTATTTAAAATAAAAGATAAATTTAATTTTTTTTTAGTTTTTTTGTTGGCAAGAATCCCACATACCCCCCGAGTCCCAAAGTTCCAAAAAAAATTGAACTGACAACATTTTTCGAGTCGCAGGCAACCGGTTGATTCAAATAGCCAACTGTAATTCATTATGGCGTTCCAAGGCGGAGGCCTATATTCAGCAGTGGACGTCTTCCGGCTGATGATGAAGAGCTTGAATACGTAGTAGACAATTCGCCGTAATCACTAGAGATACTAAGGTGCAGTAGACGGAACAATAAACAATCGAATAGTAATCGATTCATCCTTGAATCGATTGCCTCAGCGTATTAACGCACCACAATCACTCTGCCTACGATAACGATCAGTTATTAAAGCAGATTCATCCGTTGTGAACGAAATGGTCAGAAATATCTGTTCAGTTTCGTAACGGCTGCTTATCGTCCACATAATTAATGATCTATCTATTGTGGTTCGCGGAAAGACGACCAAATGCCGAGGTACTATGGATGTTAAAGGGTACAATCTTGCATCTGTCTATCGGAAATATTTTTTTCTACAAGTGAATGCCGAAATGTGTAGAACAGTCGCGTGATGGTAAGCCACAGGGCTACCTATAAACAGATGCGTTGTACTAGTCTCGTCATCTGAGATATAACTTACCTGTCACATCCGCTTCGGACCAGTTATACCATTGAATTTCTCTTAAAACTTCTTATTTCCGCCGAGCTGTAGTGCTCTTGCCTTTTGACCTTTGCTTTTAAACCAGTGATGACATTATGGCATTGAGATGTGGTCTCTAACGGCTGGCCTTTTACAGAAGTTCAGAGTCACACAACGAGCCATGGAGAGAGCTATGCTCGGAGTTTCTTTGCGTGACAGAAACCGAATTGTGGAGATTCGCCGAAGAACTAAGGTCACCGTCACAGCTCTCAGAATTAGCAAGTTGAAGTGGCAATGGGCAGGCTACATCGCTCGAAGAACCGATAACCGTTAGGGAAGAAAGGTTCTCGAGTGGCGACCATGAACCGGAAAACGCAGTGTAGGCAGGCCCCCCACTAGGTCGACAGACGACATTATGCGCGTCGCAGGTAACCGGTGGATGCAAATAGCCAATTTTCGTTCATTGTGGCGTTCTAAAGGGGAGGCCTATGTTCAGCTTTGGATGTCTTCTGGCTGATGATGATGAAGTGGTCTAACACAATGCACACTACTGTGTTGTGTCTAAATACTGGGCACTGTGGTTGAAATTTAATTCGTATCTAATTGAATTACAGTTACTGTATATAGGTACAGGGTGTAAGGGACTGCGTACCGAAAACTTTTATATAGGATTTCTCATATTGTCCGTTACAACATTACAGAAACCATTTATAATGGAAAATTACAAATGACTAACATGTTAATTTTTGAGCATGTAATGAATACGTGCGGAATAATATTTATTTTTCAAATTATATTGCTGATTTCAATCAAGCCGCCTCCCAAACGTGGAGATTATGGCAACCCCTCCCTTCTAAGGGAGAGGCCTTTGTTCAGCAGTGGACTTTTCGGTTGCTGATGATTGCTAATTTCGCACAAATAAGTAATTTATTGTTTTTAAATTGAAATTAGGCTATAATATTTATTATACCAATAATATCCTAATTTTATTTAAAATGCGGCATTTTTTTTTTGGAAATTCATGAAAAAGCCGATGAAAAGTTTCTACACTAGAATGTTCAGAATCATGTTCTGGTCCCTGGTATCGGTTTTCGGTACGATGCCCCTTACACCCCGTATCTTAACAACCTACCAAAAGAGGTAGATAGATACGTAGGTATTACGTATAGAGAACATAGGTATGTATATGTATGGGTAGCAGTAGTATTGGTAACAGATTCTTTCGTGCCTTTTTTTCGCAGGTGAAACCTACAGCAGGTCCCCAGGAGTTTTGGGGCTCGACCAGGGTATGTGGGCTAAAACTCCCGCGGCTGTCGCATCGGTATGTGAGAGGGGGATCCTCGGGCTCTCCGGTGGGTACTGCATCTGCACCCCCTCAGTGCCTTGCCTTTGAGCCCGCCGCCTGGGGGCGCATTGTAGCCCCCCGGGATCCTGTCACGGTGCTCACGGGGACGGGGGTCGCAACCCCGCCGCCGTCCTCCTCCACCGTCACCGCCGTACACAATGGACGTCTTAGTCCTGCAACTCCGAAGTCTTTCAAGTGCCTAGAGTAGAGCGATCTCTATTTTAGTAGGTATATTAGATAAATGTACTCCGTGTTCTTATCTTACTAAAGTAAGAGTTAGGAGGCTTCTCGGTAACCTCTGGGTTTCAAACCTCTGCCTTAATAAAGATTTATTAATCATCAGCATCAGCTACCCGGATTTAAATAAGTCACGCTGATTCAAATAATTCGTGCATTGTTTTCTCTGAAAAAAGATAAAAGTATCCATTTTCGATATTTAAAAAAACTACGCAAGCAAAGTCGTCTAAAAGAAATTGCCTCATCCAAAGTTCCCAAGAGCGTTACCGTGCCTTATTAGGTAACGATCAGTCGGATCGCTATGCTCATTAAAAGAAAAAAGATAATATCGCAGACAATAGGCCACTCGCGACTGAAAGTGATAGTCTAATAGATATTAAAGTAAGACTATGATGATAGCGAATGAACCACAAATTGTCCTGTTACTTTACGCAATTTATTAGAAAATGTGCGTATACCTATTCTACTTAACTTATTATGTATACAAAGTAACTTCCGTGGTGCCTTACAGGTGGACTAAGTCTAGTTGGTGCACCTGTAAAAATCTTTCGTTGTGAGCATGGATGAATAATCCATGGTTATATCGACCTGTGTGTGATTTTTACTTGTCTCCCGCTTTGCAAAGGAGAGAGTGAAATTTATATTTTTCTAACTCCTATATATTTAAGTACTTTTCTAATTATTTTTTTGCGGGTTCCAAGACAATGTCGTGTTTCCCCGGGACTTGCCGAGGTTCAAACCTCGGTGTCTTTACTGGTGACCACTGTAGATCCTGGCTGACAGGAGTCCACCACTGTGACACCTGTCAGAAATGAGTGGTAGCAGGAGTCCCCACAAAAAAAGTTAGTTCTTATTAGTAATATTGTTATGTTTAAATACTTTTTTTAATTTTTCTGAATCAGTTGAATGTTTGATTTCTGGATTTTTTAAAGAGTGGCTAGGGATACATTTAAAGTCAATATAGTCGTTTATAGTTTATATTAAACCAGTCCACTTTATCATCTCCGGCATCATCCCATAAGAGTAGCAAAGCTTTAAGAACGCTATGAATCTAACATGTACATTCTTCGTTCTGAGTACCTAGTACTTGTGATATCGGCTGGATCTATATTAAGTGTGTCTACTGACTACTGTCATTGCAATCAGTAAACAACATAGTAAATGGGCTCAGAGCTCGCTTTCCTTTCTGGTAAATTATCTAAATTATAGCTTATTACATTATCTATACCTCTTACATTATCTATTGCTCATACACCTGAGTGGCTCATAAACAACAGTACATACATTCGTCATTCGCTTCGAAATTGTAGGGAAACGTAAAACGGTGGCAGTTTAAGCCACATTGAATGGCAAACTGAACGCAAACTTCGAAATTGCAGCCATTTGCAATGCATCATGCTGCGCCGACACACCGCACAGTGGTTCCAAAACAGAGTCTATTAGTCAATGAAAACATGTCATATTAAAGGTTAGTTATATTTCACTTCTTCTATTTTCAAACAGGAAAAATAATTCCTAGTTATTTGAAAATAATTTCATGAAAATTGTACTAAGATTATGGTAGTTTGATACCCTTTATCCGGTAAAACTCTATACCATTCGGCGAAGCGTTTTCTAAACGTGTGTGCTTCCTGTTATTATTAGTCGCCGAGTCAGTACTTGAGTTTTATAAGATCTTTTTGCAAGATAGGATAAGCCAGTGCAAATTTGTAAAACCAGTTGATTTCGACGTTTACTATTTATTAAAATGGTCAATGACAGGTAAAAAAGCGTGTATATTAAAAAAAAATACGTGCACATACATTACGTATATAATTTTAATATACACACATCAAAAGTGTCTAGGGATCAAGCATTTTTAAGCGGATTTCTTGAGATTGAGATGTGGCTTTGTAATAAATTTATGATTTTATAAATTTATATGGATCCTTTTTGGTGCATTTCATAATTTGAATCAGGAACTGTGAATCAAATTCGAGTAAAAGATGAAAATCAGCTGTCAATATTTTCCCTATAAAAACATACAACGCATTGAAGATATTATTAGTGCTACTGTTTCCCTACTACTGATTAAAACCAACGTTATTATGGAGCGGCGACGTCATTTAAGCAGGGAAGAAATGCTCAGAGCCGTGGGAATGATAGAAGCTGGTTCCCGGCAACGTACTGTGGCTTTAGCTCTGAATACAAGTCAGAGTGTTATCAGTCGACTTTGGACACGTTACCGAAGCACTGGTACCGTGGCTGAGCGCCATGGAGGACGGTATCGCTGCACCACACGGAGACAAGACCGATATATTCAAATCTTAACTCGAAGAGCTCCAACAATAACTGCCATGATGTTAGCCGTGAGGCTTCATCACTCTTCAGGCAACTTAATTAGCGACCAAACAGTCAGAAACCGCTTGCATGAAGTGAACCTTCATTGCCGAAGACCGCTACGGGTACCACCTATAGCAATGCACAATCGTAGGATTCGATATCAATGGGCTCTTGAACACAGAAATTGGGCAGAAGAACAATGGCGTTTCGTGTGCTTTTCTGATGAGTCTCGTTTTGGTATGAGACCGGATACAAGACGTATACGACACTGGAGAACCCCTGGACGCCAACAGCGATTAAAATCCTGCCAGGAAGTCCATCCTTATAGTGGTGGAACCATCATGGTATGGGCGGGTATTTGGATCGGCGGAAGAACTGAGTTGATTTGGATCAGAGGCAACCTCAACGCTCAAATTTATGCTGAGACGATTGTATCAGACGTCATCGTTCCTCTACAAGTGCAAATCGGTCCCTTATTTCAGTTAATGCATGATAATGCACGACCGCACACCGCAAGAGTTGTAAGACAGACTCTCGCCGCAGCTAACATCAATGTCCTGCCCTGGCCTGCTCAGTCGCCAGACTTGAACCCGATTGAGCATGCATGGGATATGCTACAAAGAAGAGCTCTGCCGAATATGGAGGGTATCCAGTCGCAAGAAGTCCTTTTTTTGTTGTTGCAACGAACATGGTCGGCCATTCCACAGCGTGATTTGGATGAACTCATTTTGAGTATGCCAAACCGATGTTCTTGTGTTGTTAGTGTTCGCGGTAGAAACATGGATTATTAATTGTTTAAGTTACCCAATAAAATTTTAAAGAACACTGTTATTTCAGTCTTTTTTTCGAACTTTTGTGTTAGTGGTTCAAATGTCAAAAATCCCTTTATTAGGAAAATGGCAAATTTCTTTATTAATGCAAAGGTGACTTGGTTTATCGTTACTGTGACAAACGAAAACACTTTATTTGATGAATCCTTAAAGAAAATTTTAATTAATATCAATCAGGAGAAAAGTTATTGCAAAAATATATGTTGATCCCTAGACACTTTTGATGTGTGTATTATAGATTTACGTGTTTTGCAATTTTGCCCACTATGTGTCTCCTCGCGCCTTGCGGTCGTTTGACAAATGAAGTTGTTTCTTCCTGAGTATGCGCATGCTTCTGTTGACCCTGAATGTCATGATTGTGTGCACGCTACTGGAAACTCAAGCGATCGTAAATATCGAATAAGGGTCAAAAGACTGTTTCTGGTGTTTTCCACTGTAAGAAATCTGTGATTTGTATCAAATTTAATAGTAGTTTATTTATTTGAGCACAAAACTAAATACAATCAAAATAATTATTTTCTTGAAGTAATAGTTTTTAAAGCTAGATTGTCTTCCTTGACATGTGCCCTAACACTGTATAGCGAGAATTTTAAAAATTAACTTTTATTTAAAAATGTTCTTATTAAGTACAATGTGTTCAGGACGACTACAATAGGAAGAAAGGACAAAATAGTGTTTGTGTTACAGAGTGTTGTGTTTTATAGTAATATATAGTTAAGTTTTATAACTCTGCGATAGTTAAGAGCCTAGATTTAATTTCCTAATAAATTATAATATAGTTTTGTGTATAAGCTCACTATCCCGAGGAGGGGTGAGCTGAATCAGTTATAGATAGCCTAGCCTAGGTCTCATAGTACTTGCTATTTGTAATTAGCGTAGGGTAATAGTATAATAGAAGTACCCACATGCCCTAGATGTGCTAAGCACATATATGAACGGCAAATAGCTATTTGCAGCTAGGTCCCAAATCTAGGAACCAACTCAGGACCTAGATCTGGGTCCGCCTTGGTGGGTCTAAGTGCCTAAACAGCACTGATGTACATATTTCCATAGTTATAGGCAGTTGTTCTATCGCATATCATGTTTTCTAGGGTTTTCGCTATGACCTAGGCCCCTAGGTGGTCTAGATCATAGATATACAGATAGTACACATCGCAGGCTACCTATCGGTACTATTTGTGGGCATGTGGATGCTACGGGCAGGGCGCAGGCGAAGTGACAAGCGGCCAAAGCATGGTCGTCGCGCCCCTATTACAGTATTTATCGGCCTGTAGTTCCCTAACAGAAATAGATAGATAAACCCTATGTACACCGTTAGAAAGCTGCTTACACGCACTTTCTAACGGTATAGGTATCATGTATGTGTCTAGAATAGTCTAAGTAGAATAAGCGAAAATGTACAGTTTTTATAATAAAAATAAAACGTTAGTGGCTGCCTCGGTGGGGCTCTCGTTACGGTAAAGTTCCCTGCAAGGATAGTAAATGCGCATTCGGCGCCACTGTCGGTGAACAAGCAAGCGGTCGACGCGGGAACTAAAAGCAAGATATAAATAGAAGAAAAGAATATTCAGTACGAAGAGCGCCACCGTCGAAGCCACTATCAAGCTTGCTATCAAATTGGGAGTTCTTATTTCACGGACACCTTGTAACCAACCTACATTGTAACCAATAGCGTCAACACTCTTCGGCGGGTTCATACCGTACCAGCGATAGCTACAGACACACAGGACGTCAGTGGCTCGTGCATTCGGGTCCGCCCGTCCTGCACATTCGCTGGTCGCATCGAGCCGGATTACCGAAGAATCGGCTGAAGAGTACCAACCAGCATTCGCTGGTCCTACGGAGCCGGATTACCGAAGAACCGGCTGAAGAGCTGAAGATTTGAACTGAAGGACTGAAAATTTGGACTGAAGACTTACAAGATGCCCATAACGCGTTCAAGAGGACGGGCTCCCGAGGCATGGATGATTGAGGTGGGGGGGGCCCCCACCCCCAGAGAAGAACCGTCCGTTCGCCACGAGCTGCCGCCGCGTTCCCCGTCGACCGTCAGCACCGACCCGCCGCGGCCCGCGACCCCGCGGCGGTCCCCTCCGCCGGCCCCGAGGACTGTTCCAGAGAGACCAGAGCCGCCGAGCCAGAGGAAGGGGAAACATACAGGAAAACATTCAGATGCGACGCTGCGCCCCGCCGACGAAGCACACCGACCGGACGCAGCGACCGTAAGCCGGGAAGAAGAAACCCGGACCGAAGAATCGAAGAGGCCGACCGGCCCACCGAAGTCCCACAGGACTCATCGATCCCAGAAGAGGATACTGAAAGCCCGTGAAGAAATACTGAAACTCAAGTTGGAATTAGCCGAGCTAGCGCTACAAAAGGCTGAAGAGGACTCATCGGAGGACGACTACGATGACGACGGTCACTCCAAGACAGAATTCGTACGTTCCTGGCTGGAAGAAGCACCGGAACCAGAGTCACAGCCACGCCCAGAAGAGGACGAGACCACCGGGAGGGATGCCGACGCCGACGCCGCGCAGCCCGTTCAGACACTGCCGCTCTGCCCGGAGGACATCGCGCCGGCTCAAGACAGAAGACTTCACGAGCATCGACCGGATCCCGACGCCGCACAGAAGACTGGGGTTCCGGATACAGAAGAACAGAAGTGTGCTGATCCAGTGAAGATCCCGAAGGAAGGCGACGCACTCCGTCCGTTCATCAGCGAACTAACGTCCGCTATCGCCGCGCTCGCCGACCGAAGCAAACCGTTCGAGACGTACGCAGTCACGCCGGTTGCCGCCGCATCGAAGGTCATCATGGACCTGCCAATCTTCAGTGGAGCACACACCGAGTGGTTATCGTTTCGCGCCATA
Organism: Furcula furcula; assembly: GCA_911728495.1. Classification (NCBI taxonomy): domain Eukaryota; kingdom Metazoa; phylum Arthropoda; class Insecta; order Lepidoptera; family Notodontidae; genus Furcula; species Furcula furcula. The sequence continues at coordinate 9,739,348 of OU452251.1, forward strand.
TATGACACCACTCGCAGCTACTTCAACGACGTTGAAAATACAGCAAGACTAAGAAGAAGTCTCAAGGGAAGAGCCTTGGAAACAGTTAGCTCGGAACTCATCGGGCACGCGAAGCCGGACGACATTATGAAGGAATTGGAACTACAGTTTGGCCGTCCGGACTCCATCGCTCAAGCGGAAACAGAAAAACTCCGAACTTTGCCGCGCTGCACGGAATCGCCGAAGGACATCTGCACCTTTGCAAGCAGGGTCAGAAGCAGCGTGGTCACACTTCGCGCGTTGAAGAAAGAATATTATCTCATCAACGCCGAGCTACTGCGGTGTCTCACCGAGAAGCTACCGAACTCTCTGCGCGTCCAGTGGTACAAGATGTTCACCGAGAAGTATAATTCAGTTCCGGACTTAGCAAGATACAGCGACTTCGTCACCGAGCAAGCCCGCTACTGCAGCGCCTTCGCACCGCCGGAGCTGATCACCGAACCACGGGCCAGTCTACGGACGACGCCGACGCACAGAGCGCACACCGCAACAGAGAAGCAGACGCCGCGGTGCAGGGTCTGCAACAAGGAGGGGCACGCCATTACAGATTGTGCCAAGTTCAAGGAAGCCGATTCAGATGGAAGGTGGGATCTCGCGAAGAAGCACAGCCTATGCTTTCGCTGTCTGAAGCCAAGATACGCGAAGCATCACTGCAAGATCAGAAGGTGCGAGATCAAGGGATGCAAGAGGACGCACCACCGCCTTCTCCATCACGAAAAGGCGGCGTTGGTAGCGTCCACCGAAGAGAGGAATGCGGAGGAAGCCAGGGAGACAGTCGCCAACGCATGGATGTCGCAGAAGCCTCAAGCCTATCTGAAGATAGTTCCGGTACGAGTCATCGGACCGGCGGGAGAGACCTCGACGTACGCCCTGCTGGACGACGGGTCTACGGTGTCTCTCATCGACGAAGAGATCGCCAAGCAAGTGGGAGCCGAAGGACGTCTGGACCCGCTCAAGATGGAAGCCATCGGGGACATTATCGTCGACACGCCAGAGTCTCGTCGCGTTGCGGTCTCGCTCACGGGGCCGCAAGGACAGCGCGTTAACCTACACGCGCGCACCGTACCAGGACTGCACCTGTCGCCGCAAACCGTGGACCGGAACGACGTCACGGGCTGCGAACACTTAGAAGATCTGCGCGAGAAGCTCGCCTACGAGGGAGCGGTGCCACGAATACTCATCGGGCAAGACAACTGGCACCTGCTTCTCGCCAGCAACGTGCGAAGAGGCCCGCGACATCAGCCGGTAGCTTCGCTCACTCCGCTGGGATGGGTGCTGCACGGCGCGCACACCAGAACATTAGGTCAGCGCGTCCACTTCGTGAACAGATTGACTGCCAGCGAAGACAGCGTAGAAGAGCAAATGAGGGAATTTTTCGCCATAGAATCTCTCATCGTCAACCCTCGTCGGCCGGCGAACGACCCCGAGAAGAGGGCCGAAGACACGCTCAATAAGCACACACACCAGTTGGAGGACGGACACGTACAGACTGCGCTGCTATGGAAGAAAGAAGACATAACGATGCCAGACAGTTACGGCACCGCTATGAAGAGGCTTGTCTCCACGGAGAAGAAATTGGATCGCAATCCCGACCTGAAGAATAGGTACGGCGAATACATGGATTCGCTCGTACAAAAGGGATACGCAGAGATAGCACCGAAGAACAGCGTACCCGGAAGAACCTGGTACCTGCCCCACTTCGACGTCCACAACCCGATGAAGCCTGAGAAGCTGCGGATCGTACACGACGCCGCCGCAAGATCAACAGGAATGTCTCTCAACGATTACCTGCTCACCGGACCGGACTTGCTGCAATCACTGCCAGGAGTGATGATGAGATTCCGCCGACACCCCGTCGCAGTCTCGGCGGACATAGCTGAAATGTTCATGCAAGTCAAAGTGAGACCAGAAGACAGAGACGCGCTCAGGTACCTGTGGAGAGGACACCGGCGGGAGGGAGCCCCGCAAGAATATAGGATGACGTCGATAATTTTCGGCGCAGCAAGCTCACCGTGCACCGCCATCTTCGCCAAGAACTGGAATGCACAGAAACATGCCAGCAAGCATCCGGAGGCGGTTGAAGCAATCGTCCATAATCACTACATGGACGACTATCTCGACAGTTTTCGTACAGAAGAGGACGCTGTGCGAATAGCGAAAACAGTACGTGACATACACCGAGAAGCACACTTCGAGTTACGAAAATGGGTCTCCAATTCAGAAGACGTCAAGAAGACGCTGGAACCAGAACGGGATGCAGTCAACACAGTCAGTATAGGCTGCAAATCAACAGAAGAGAAAATTCTGGGACTGATCTGGAAGCCGGAAAAGGATGAACTGAGCTTCAATCTAAAGCTAGCACGTCTACCAGAAGACATACTGCACAGAGTCGCGCCGACCAAGAGAGAAGCCCTCAAGATCGTGATGTCGCTATACGATCCCCTCGGCCTCGCCTCACCGGTCACAATACGGGCCAAACAAATACTGCAAGAAGCCTGGAGAAGAGGAATCGGATGGGATCAACAGTTAGACGAAGACCTGGCGCATCAATGGAAGGAATGGATCGAGCACCTCAAGAATCTCAAGACCGTCAGTCTGCCGAGAAGCTATCCCGGATACACAGACGCAGAATCTCTCCAAGTACACGTATTCACCGATGCCAGTGAAGCCGCCTACGCTGCTGCCGTCTACTGGAGGACGACTTCGCTCGACGGAACACCGCACATCAGCCTGGTCATCGCCAAGGCGAGGGTGGCGCCGCTCAAGACCACGTCAATCCCACGTCTTGAGTTGCAAGCCGCCGTAATGGGAAGTAGACTGGCTGCTGCCGTCGTGCAAGAACACCGGGCGAAACCAGAGTCGGTAACATACTGGACCGACAGCAAGACCGTTCTCACGTGGCTTCGAAGCGGCGCGCGGTCGTACAAACCGTTCGTCGCTCATCGCGTGGCCGCCATAGAAGAGCACAGCAGGGTGACGGACTGGCGCTGGGTGCCGTCCAAAATGAACGTCGCCGACGTCGCTACCCGCGACGTGCCGCCGAACTTCAACGCCGGACACGAATGGTACCGGGGCCCGACGTTTTTGTATGAAGATCCGTCACAATGGCCGAACGAGAGACCAAGCATCAACGAACCAACGGGAGAAGAGAAGACTCTGACAGTAACAGAAGCTCGCAGCGCACCGAAACACAGAGAAGTCGTTCCCGATCCGCACAGATTTTCGAAGTGGGAACGATTACTGCGGGCCACGGCAAGAGCGCTTCAATTTATAGCACTGTGTCGAAAAACCACAGCGAAAACGTGCTACAAAAGGACCAGAAAGAATCCGGAACAAGATCCCGACTGGAGACGACAGAAGAGGACTCAGAAGACCTGCAGACCTCCACAGAAGGCAGTCACCACTCGAAGATTCGTCACGTTACCGGCCGAATTCCTAAGGGAAGCAGAAGTACTACTGATCCGCGTAGTACAAGAAGAGTCCTTCGGACGGGAAATCAATGACCTCCGGAAGGGCAACAGTATCGCCATCGACAGTCGCCTGAGATCGCTGCCGATAGAACTCCGCAACGACGGCATCATCACGCTCAGAAGTCGCATCGCCGCTGCTGAAGATGTAACAGAAGAGACGAAAAGACCGCCCGTGCTAGACGGCGATCACTACATCACGCAGCTCTACATCGACTGGACGCACCGCGATCTACACCACAGTGGAACAGAAATGATCGTAAACGAGGTGCGCCAGCACTATTGGATAGTGCGACTTCGGCCCGTCACGAAAAGCATCGTGAACCGTTGCTTGAGATGTCGCATACGACGAGCACAACCTCCAGTACCGTCCACCGGCGACCACCCGAAGACACGACTGGCGCATCACCAGAGACCGTTCACATTCACCGGTCTGGACTACTTCGGACCGTTCTCCGTCACCGTCGGTCGTCAACACCAGAAGAGATACGTGGCCCTCTTCACCTGCCTCACCACACGGGCCGTACACCTCGAAGTCGCGGCCAGCCTCAGCGCGGACTCCGCCGTGCTCGCGCTACGAAGGTTCGCGGCACGCCGCGGGTGCCCCGCGGAGATCTATTCCGACAATGGCACCAACATGCACGGCGCGGACAGGGAGCTGCGCGACGCACTCGCCGAGGAAGCCGGCCGTCGTGGGATGGCGTGGCGCTTCATAACGCCCTCAGCGCCCTTCATGGGAGGCGCCTGGGAGCGTCTCGTTCGCTGTGTCAAGACCACACTGAGCACAGTACTACAGGAGAAGCACCCGCAAGAAGAGGTTCTGGCCACGCTGCTCTGCGAGGCCGAATACACAGTCAACAGCAGACCACTGACGCACGTATCAGTGGACACCGGGGACGACGAAGCCATCACGCCCAATCACCTGCTGCTCGGGGGGTCGGCGCGGCTGCCGACACCCGGGACGTTCGACGAGAGCGACCTAGACAGCAAGAAGCAATGGCGACGCTCGCAAGCGCTCGCCGACATGTTCTGGCGACGCTGGGTGCGCGAGTACCTGCCCGAGCTACAGTACCGGCGGGAGCCCCACGGGAGGGGTCCCAGTCTCCAGGTGGGCGATCCCGTCCTGATCGCCGACGGACAGCTGCCGCGCAACACTTGGCCGCGCGGGAGGGTCGAGGCAATCTACCCCGGAGCCGACGGAGAAGTCCGCACTGTGGAGGTGCGCACTGCGGGGGGCATCTTAAAACGCCCCACGAAGAAGATCGTGCCACTACCGAAATAGAAGCGTCGAGAGCGCCGGAAGCGTCGCCCTTCACCGGAAGAGGATGCAGCATCGCTCCGGCCCGTCGCGCTGCAGCACGGCGGGAGAGATGTTCAGGACGACTACAATAGGAAGAAAGGACAAAATAGTGTTTGTGTTACAGAGTGTTGTGTTTTATAGTAATATATAGTTAAGTTTTATAACTCTGCGATAGTTAAGAGCCTAGATTTAATTTCCTAATAAATTATAATATAGTTTTGTGTATAAGCTCACTATCCCGAGGAGGGGTGAGCTGAATCAGTTATAGATAGCCTAGCCTAGGTCTCATAGTACTTGCTATTTGTAATTAGCGTAGGGTAATAGTATAATAGAAGTACCCACATGCCCTAGATGTGCTAAGCACATATATGAACGGCAAATAGCTATTTGCAGCTAGGTCCCAAATCTAGGAACCAACTCAGGACCTAGATCTGGGTCCGCCTTGGTGGGTCTAAGTGCCTAAACAGCACTGATGTACATATTTCCATAGTTATAGGCAGTTGTTCTATCGCATATCATGTTTTCTAGGGTTTTCGCTATGACCTAGGCCCCTAGGTGGTCTAGATCATAGATATACAGATAGTACACATCGCAGGCTACCTATCGGTACTATTTGTGGGCATGTGGATGCTACGGGCAGGGCGCAGGCGAAGTGACAAGCGGCCAAAGCATGGTCGTCGCGCCCCTATTACAGTATTTATCGGCCTGTAGTTCCCTAACAGAAATAGATAGATAAACCCTATGTACACCGTTAGAAAGCTGCTTACACGCACTTTCTAACGGTATAGGTATCATGTATGTGTCTAGAATAGTCTAAGTAGAATAAGCGAAAATGTACAGTTTTTATAATAAAAATAAAACGTTAGTGGCTGCCTCGGTGGGGCTCTCGTTACGGTAAAGTTCCCTGCAAGGATAGTAAATGCGCATTCGGCGCCACTGTCGGTGAACAAGCAAGCGGTCGACGCGGGAACTAAAAGCAAGATATAAATAGAAGAAAAGAATATTCAGTACGAAGAGCGCCACCGTCGAAGCCACTATCAAGCTTGCTATCAAATTGGGAGTTCTTATTTCACGGACACCTTGTAACCAACCTACATTGTAACCAATAGCGTCAACACTCTTCGGCGGGTTCATACCGTACCAGCGATAGCTACAGACACACAGGACGTCAGTGGCTCGTGCATTCGGGTCCGCCCGTCCTGCACACAATGTAAGAAATAAAAGAAGAAACATTAACTTTTGTAACAAATTGCTTACCTCACTATTATTTAAATAAAACATACATTCTATAAAGTAAAAAAACAAAACTAATATTTTTTTTTTTTTTTTCTTGCTTCTGGCTTCACACTTGTGTATTTAGCCAATGTCAAAGTTTTGTTTGTGTTGCTATTTTAAAAACGAGGGAACCAAAATTATAAAAAACAGGTGAATGAGGAAAATCGGAAATTTCACAAACGATAGATCATGAGGATATAGGTATCTGATAAAATAAAATATCTATATACAAGAAAAGTAGAAATACTTAAGATAGTAATCGAAATATTAAGTGATATTAAATTTTTAAACTATTTACAGTAATAAACAAATCTATTGCATTATAAATATTTACATCATTTGTACAAAGTAATGAGATGATGGATGTAGGAAAAGGTATATTGAGGGAGAATAATGACTTAAAAAAGGAGGTACGGTTGTAGTTTGGACAGGAAAAAAATATATGATTTATATCACTCACTTCCGCCCCACAGTCACAGTTAGGGCTATTTAATATACGAAGTCTAAAAAGATGAGCTGGGACACATGTGTGCCCCAGTCTGATACGAGTGATAATGGTGGTCGATAACTTGCTGTACTGAAATTGGAAGAACCAAGGTTTCACGGGTATGAAACCTTGTATTTGGTAATAATGTTTTCCTTTTAGCTTACAGGTTTCTGACCAAAGTTCATTCCATGAGTCTCGAAGGTAAATCTTTGCCAATGATAACAAATCGTGAGAGTAATTTTTGAAGGGAACGATATCACCAGAAGAGCAAGCCTCTTTCGCCAGTATATCTACTTTTTCATTTTCATATATACCACTGTGTCCCGGAATCCACGCAACAATCACTGATAAATGTTCTGTTTTACATTTATACAATAAATTACGAATATCATAAACTATGGGGAAATGAATTTTAGATTTAAAAGGAAATCTCAAAAGTGCTTGTAGTGCACTCAGAGAATCTGTAAAAATTACTGTTTTACGAAGTTTGAAAATGTTTATGTACTCTAAAGCCTTATAAATACCAAAACATTCACCTGAAAAGACAGATGATTCAGAAGGTAATTTAATTTTCTGTACTATATTATATTGTGGATGATAAACTCCTACGCCAACACAGCTGTCAGGTGTTTGTTTAGACGCATCCGTAAAAATATGATGCCAATCAGGCCAAGTTTTATCAACTAATTGTTTAAATTCAATATTAGGATCACTGTTTTTATTTGAAAGTAAGTCACACTTTACTGCCGGAGAGTCTATGAGGGATTGAAAGTTGTTTTTAAATAACGGAACACAAGAAAAACTATGCACCGGTGCTGAAAGGGAGCGGTATTTTGCAAAACTCTTTACTAAGCAAGGATGAGATTTATTTTTCCAATAAGGAGATGTAGATATGTATTCATGTAACTCATTCAACCTACTTAAAATAGGATGGTTATAAAATTGTGAGCAGCGGAATAGAAACCTATCTGATAAATACTGCCGACGCAACATTAATGGAGGATCACAACATTCAGCTTGCAAAGCATTTATAGGGCTAGAAGCCATGGCGCCAGTCACTATTCTCAAACATTTAGATTGAATTAGATCTAATTTTTTAAAACCTGCTACATTACCAGGTTCTAGCAAAAAAGTAGCATAGTCCAAAATACTTCTTATCATAGAAGTGTACACTAATTTTAAAGAGTAGGGATGTGCACCCCACCACACTCCGGTTAGACATCGCAGCATATTGACTAATCGTTCACATTTGACCACGAGGTGGTCAAAATGCGGTGTGCCTGATAACTTTGAATCCAAAATTACTCCCAAAAATTTGGCTTGACTTTTAACCGGTAGTAAATAATTGTTATAATAAACAGATACCGGTGGTGGCATGCGCATTCTGGAAAACAGTACGATATTACTCTTTACAACAGATAATTCCAGACCATTGTTGTTAAGCCATTCCTTCAGCAAGCTCAAAGTTGAATTTAGCTTGTAGGACGCACTGTTAACTGAACTATCACTAACATATATTAACAGATCATCTGCATATTGTAGAACATTCACTGATGTAGAATCTGTATGTAATGAACAGGTTGGCTCTAGATCGTATGTGTAAATGTTGTACAATATCGGGCTAAGTACTGATCCTTGAGGCAGACCTTTGTAAATTGTCCTGGACGTGGTTATACCGTCATCAAGTGTCAACTGAATATATCTCTCTGATAAAATATTTATGATAAAATTAACAAATATATGTGGAACATTTAACTGTTGTAGTTTTGTTTTTAATATTGATATTATCACATTATCGTAAGCAGACGTAATGTCTAAAAATGCCGCTAATACACATTTATTCTGAGTTAATGCTATACGAATATCTGTTGTAAGTACTGAAATACTGTCTATAGTACCTTTTCCTTTTCGGAATCCGTACTGATTAGGTGAAAGTTTATTTGCGTTTTCGATAAACCACTCCAAACGATTCTTTAATAAATGTTCTGCCACTTTTAATAGAACCGAAGATAAAGCTATTGGTCGATAAGAAGATACATCTGAGGAAGGTTTATTGGGTTTAAGGAAGGGAATTACTGCTTGAGTTCTCCATGAATCAGGTATATTACCAGAACTCATGACTGAATTAATGATGTCCAGATAATATGATAGAGTAACATCATGAAGGTTAGTCAAAAAAGAATAAGGGATTCCATCTACCCCAGGGGCAGAGTCTTTCACACATGACAAAACGCCTTTTAATTCTGCAAGCGAAAACGGCGAATGAAGATCTTTCTCACAGGAAGAAAGACTACATTCATTTGCAGGTAGGGGTGAAACCTTGTCATGGAATTCTTTAACGCTAGCTGGGGCAATATGGTCTAGAAAAGGTTCTGATAACGCAGGGGGTAGAATCGAAGTGGGAGGATTAATTACACCACATTTAAATCTTTTGATATTTTGCCATACTGTAGAAGGAGGAGTTGAAGGAGAAATTGATGAACAAAAGGTTTTCCAACCATCAGACTTTTTTTGCTTTAATAGATTTTTGGTATTGGCCATGACTTCAGTGAGGATTTCAAAATTTTCCGTAGTCATAGCTTCACAGTACACTTTCTCAGCTTCTTTCCTTGCTTTTACTGCATTTGAACATTCATCGTCCCACCATGGTGGTGAAGGAATGGAACCTACCGATTTTTTTGTTGGGAAAACTTCATCCGCTATATTTATTAGGGTGTCAGTAAACATCTGTGCACATGAATTTTCATTGCCACTAATATTTGTTGGTAACTGGGAAATATTATCTTCTACTTTATGTTTATAATTATCCCAATCAGCATTTCTTAATTTATATTTCATTCGCGGTTTCTTAATATGTTTTATAGATTTAGAAGAAGGAAAAGATATAACTATTGGAAAGTGATCACTACCAAAAGAAGAAGATAATACTTCCCATGATAGAGAAGAAGCAAGGTCTGGAGAACAAATAGACAAATCGACTGCACTAACATTTTCATTCGGATTAGTTCTTCGTGTGGGGGTACCGGTATTAAGTAGGCATAAATTAAATGTATCTAGAATCTCCAACAGATCGTCACCATAACTATTGGAAACTGAACTACCCCATATTTGATGGTGGCAGTTAAAATCTCCCACAATTATGGATGGTTTAGGTAAAATTCTTAAAATATTTCTTAATTCACTAAAACTATCTACAGACGGACGAGAAATATATACATTTAATATGTACAAATTATTTACACAAGCTGAAATTATACTAATATCATCTCTGTGAGATGGAAGAGGGAAGGAAGAATATGTGCAAGAATTATTTACAAGAATGGCAACACCGCCATATCCGTCATGTCTATCTTCCCTGAGACAAGAAAAACCAGGAATCCTAAAATTGGATTCTGATTTTAACCATGTTTCAGAAAGACATATAACAGAAGGATTATGTTTATTAATCATATAAATTAAGTCACTTTTTTTACTGACTGCGCTTCGGCAGTTCCACTGAAGTATTGTTTGGAGTTGTTGATCCATTGAGAGTAGAGGTATTTAAAACAGACTCGATGACTGTGGCAACGTTGGACGGTGGTATTAAGTTGAACTGTGAAAGTGCGTTTATTAATGCTGCGATAATATCGGGCAGTGATTGTTGTATCTTAACATCTTGGGAATCATTACTATTATTTAACGCGCAACCGTTTGATGATGGAGTAAAACTATAATCTTTTGTAAGGGCTTCGTGGGCAGACCGATCATATCCCTTAACAGATTTTGGAAGTGATCGTGGTTTCAAAAATACAGTTTTATTATATGAATGTGATAAACTGTTAGGGTATTGTGGCCTAGTTGGAATATTGTGATTTTGTTCGTTGCTATTGGCGTAGACATTTTTAGTTTGGCTGTCACTTTGATGCCTTAATACCTCAGAATATAACTTGTATGATGCAGGGTGTAATTTAGCGGCTTCAGAGTATGAAATACAGTTTTTGGCCATGGATGATTTAATTTCTTTTTGCCTAATAAATTCAGGACAGGTTTTATTAGTTGCAAAGTGATAACCAGAACACATACAGCAACATGCATGATCCTCCTCAACAGTACAAGTAGCACCAGAATGGCCCTGACCACATCGGAAGCATTTTGGTTTAGATCGGCATTGCAATTTTGTGTGTCCATACCTACAGCAATTAAAGCATTGTATTGTTGGGAATGTATATAATTCGACAGGTAAAGCATTATAGCACATAAATATGCGTTTTGGTAAAACTTGTCCATCAAAAGTTAAAATCACTGTCTGTGTTGGTTTCCATATTGGATTACCATCCACAATAACTTTATAATTAATTCTTCTCACTTTAAGGATTTCTCCGCAGCCCATAGGCACAGTGATATTTTGTTTAACCTCGTCAATTGTCCAGTCAGCCGGAACTCCACGAATTACACCCATGCGGGTAATATTAAATGATGGAATAAATGCTTTGAATTTATTAGAGGCTATACTCTCATGGGAAAGAAAAACATTAGCACTATCAAAATGTTCAAATGCCAGTGAAACTCTGTTCCTGCCAATTTTCTTTACACTACCATTGATAATCTTTTGAAATGAATTTTTTTTTAAGAATTTTCCAAAAGTCACGGGGTGAAGAATAGTACCATCGTTATCAGAAGTTTGTATTTTTTGGACATGTACTATAAATGGAGCTGCATCTGAAGAAGAGTATAATTTTCGGCTTACTAAAGGTGGATGTGAGGATTCAGCGACCGTGGAGGCCTCTGAGGCTTTAGAGGAAGTGACTGCAGTCCCTGCTGAAGTCTCAGAGGGCATCACTGGGTTGGTAGAAAATTCATGAATAGCTTTTTTATTTGTCTGATCATGATCAGTGCAGTTACAATCTGATAATGAATGTATAGTGTCATTATTAATATGTTTCCTCTTTTTTTTGTTACAGTGTTTACACACTTTAGTAAGCCGGCTGCGCTTTAACTTCCTACTTTGACTGAGGGTGGAACTGTCCGTCTCCATACCAGATTCATTGGAAATCGTAACGTAATAAGACGCCGGGGGGGCCGTGCCCCCCGGGTCTGGAGGCTCCATTAGAGACTAATAGAAATGAAGAAACTTACCACTAATATGAAGAAATATATACACTAATGCTAAACTATAATCAAACTAGATAAAATATATACAATACCCTACTGATCGTCTTATTTATAATAAAAAATATTTTTTCAAAATCGGATCCAAAAAATCGCGCCTAATCAGTTCAAGAGTTCCCGCGCTTTTTAAAAAAACTAATATTTGTTTACATTCTAATTGACAATATCAGATGTCACATTCTAATTGTCATAATTATCAAATGTCACTAACCTGACAGCCAGTGGCGTGCACAGAGAGTAGGCAAAAAAATGTATTCGGATTTTTTAACCTATTTTAAGTATATTATTATACAATTTCAAATATCCATAAGCAAGCAAATACTATAGACATATTAATTTGCATTTCAAAACATTAATAAGTTCATTCAGCGGCTCCATACTGACAAAAATACTTTGCCTACCCTAGGATTTCTCTAAACAATCTTAATTTTAAAAAATCTTAGTTCGGACATGAATTAACATAAAAAATTTTTATATAAATGGATATGTTGGTAATGTTGATTAATTTAAGGATATTTGTGCTGGAACACGAACAATTAGCATAAAGCAGAAACAACTCGAAGGTATTTTTGCCTGCTTTCTGTGCACGCCACTGCTGACAGCATACGTCACTGTCTTGGGAGACGTATCGATACTGTACCGGTGACTCAATAAAAACAGTATATTACTAATTCGTACCTACTAAATATTTGTAAAAAATGCAAAGTGCAACGCAATATGCGTAGTTCCATATTTACAAAAAAAACATAGATTTAGCTCGCTGGCAACAACTCGGCTTCCCTATAAAAGCCCTTGTCTTAACCGGAGGTTCCTTTTTGGATCCCCATCACTTGGTGAGTCTAGTGTGTTTTTCTTTCTCAGTGTCCCTAGTACGTAGTATCTCGACCGCGTGGCAATGTGTTTTTCTTTGTTCACATTTTGTGAAATACTTAACCTTACTTTCTACCTGTGCGGGCTGAAGTAATCTTCTGCATTGCAATTGCTTCACCGCCACACATCGTCACGTGTTCGTTCTTTCGACATCTTTTAGCGTCCTTAAACTTATATTCCGGTTGCTGCTTGCCGGTTACATGCTGCTCAGCAAGTGCCTAGTGAAAATTCTCTTTATTTTGCATATGCACGTGGCTCATGCTTAGCCCATGCATTGAAGCTATGCCTTGACTGGTAACATCTGCTTAACTTCATCTTTCACGTGGAACCAAGTGCACCATAAGCTCTGTCTGCTACCTTGTCTGCCTCAGCATGATGCTAAGCTCTGTGCACGGTTTGTTTCAGGGGTTCCAATGGCGGGGCGTCGTCCTTGAACGCCACCGCAAACACTTCCAACGGCGGGGCGTCGTCCTTGGACGCCCCTGCACCACATTCTACGGCGGGGCACCGCCACTCGGGTGCCCCCGCCCACTGCTACTACGGGGCGCCGTCCTTGGGCGTCCCGCAACTACTAGCTGGGGGCACGCCGCCCTTGGGCGTCCCCCGGTCTTACTTCCGGCCTGCTACCAGGCCGGACTACTAAATTGCTGCTGGCATGATGCCCGTCTGGCCCGCTGCTCGGGACCAGGCAGCTTGCACCATGCCCGGTGGACCGCCCGGTCTGAGGCGGCACCCTTACCTCGTCGTGCCCTGGCCGACTAACACCAGGTGCATCGTACCACACTTCCGATCACTCGACCACGACCTTTGAGATCTCTTGCTCTGTTTTCTTAACTATAACTTAATTCTGTATAATTGAATAGCTAAAATAAAATCAAACTATCTTTTGTAATCTTTGTTGTTTTTCTTCCTATACCTGTAACGAAACCTCCTCTTAAAAACGTTACACTTTGAAAAATTAACAAATAATATAATTTTATTATTGTTTTCAGTTTTTATCAGTAATACATATTCTTGAATAAAAAGATGACCAAGAAAAACAGCTTTCTGTTAATAAAAAAAAACTTTGTCCTTCTCCATCTCTACCTATTTTTTATGAGTTACACGACACGATTTCTATCAACCTGCAGGAAATACTGTGTATAAAAAATCTCTTTTCCCGTCTCTTAATAGCATAAAAAAGGATGGCTATCTACGTATATCTGTTGGCTACCTTCAGAATGATAAAATAAACAAGTAACAAGTTATAAACTAAAACCCCACTACGGATAAAATCGCAGTCTAATAATGTGATATTATAACGGGTGTAAGGGACATCGTACCGAAAAAAAAATTATAAGATGTCAAATAATGTCCGTTACAATATTACAGAAACCATTTATATGGAAAATGACAAATGACCGACTTATTAATTTTCGAGCATGTAATGAATATGTCGCACCCTTAGAAATAAAAAGATGCATCTCAAAAATCACAACTTTTGGGAATTCGCTATAGAAGTTTTGCACTTTTTTCGAATTGTCTTTTATTTAAGATTAACAATTACTTATAATACTTTTCATTACTTTTACTGTTGAAATCATAAGTTTAAACTATAGAGATTTTGAAAATAATACTAATAATTCACACTGAAATCTATTATAGTTGGAAAATGTTGTTGAAAAAAAAAGTTCGAACTTAAATCACTTTATTCAAAAAAATCTCATCATATGTATTCATTTTTTATGCTGCAAGTCCAAAAACATCACTTTAGTTTTAAAACAGAAGAAATTAATTTGTAATATTCCATAATATTTCATTTTATAATTATTCAAAATGTGGCGGAGAGGTTGTATGTACTATTGTATCACTTTATAATAAAAGTAAAACTGGAATTCATATATTTTGTTAAAAATTAAACTAAATAATTTTGTATAGATTGGCATTTTAATTTCTCTATAAGGTTACCAAAATATCGTTTTTGAATAAAAATAAACATAATAACCTTCTAAAACACTAAAATACTATATAACAATCAGTTTTGGTTATTAGGAAAGCACCTCACAAAATCTGTTACAATTAAGTGGGAAAATAATTAGTAGATAATAATATAAAAAATAAATACGTCTAATAACAAAAAAACTAAATTTTCAATTGAATTGACATTTGAAACTTTTATGGACTTAAAATCCGACACTGCGCTGAGGACATCCAGACAGCAGCCTGTACGATATTAGAATGGCTCTCAAACAGCTTAAGAACAACAAGGCACCGGGTGAAGACGGAATCACATCAGAACTTCTGAGAGCGTGGGGCGGTACTTTTAGTCCACCAGAAGTTATTTAATTCCGTCTTACTCGAGGGTACTTCACAGGAGTGTGGTGGTGCTTTTCTTTAAGAAAGGTAACAACACCTTATTGAAGAATTATAGACCTATCTCACTCCTGAGCCATGTATAGAAGCTATTTCCGAGAGTCATTATACGAACCGTCTCGACGCAGGTTTGATGACTTCCAGCCGGACAAGCCGGGCTCCGAAAAGGCTTTAGCACCGTAGACTACATACGTATGTATGGCTCCGCCAGATTAAACAGAAGACCGAGGAGTATAATCGGCCATTATGTCTATGCGTTTGTGGACTACAAGAAAGCCTTCGAGTCAATCGATACTGAGCAGTATTGCAGTCCCCCCAGCGGTGCCACATTGACTATAGGTCGAAGTGTTTGTACAGCAACGCCACCATGTCGATCCGACTACAGGACGAGAGCACGAAACCAATCTCATTGCAGCGAGGTGTGAGACAGGGAGACATTATTCTCCGAAACTGTTCACAAACGCTTTTGAGGACGTTTTTAAGCTTTTGGACTGGAACGGATTCGGCATCAACATCAATGACGAATACATCACTCACCTTTCTTTTGCCGATGATATAGTAATTATGGTAGAGTTGCTGGGGGACCTCAATACGATGTTCAGCGACCTTAGTAACATTTCCCAACAGGTGGGTCTTAAAATGAACATGGACAAGACGATGATCATGTCTAATGTCCACTCGAAGTTTTTGACCACTACGTATACATATGACAAACAATCCAGTTAGGTCGGTCCAAGTTCGACAAAGCGGTTGTCCGAAGAATCCAACTCGGATGGACAGCGTTCGGGAAATTACGCGAAATCTTCTCTTCCGAAATACGGCAGTATCTAAAGATGAAGGTTTGTCCCCAGTGTGTGTTGCCAGTGATGACATATTGTACTGAGACGTGGTCTCCACCCAACGAGCTATGGAGAGAGCTATGCTCGGAGTTTCTTTGCGCGTCCGAATCCGTAATGTGGAGATTCGCCGAAAAACCAAGGTCACTGACATAGCTCTTAAAATCTGCAAGTTGACGTGGTAATAATGCCACGTCGCTCGGAGAACCGATAAGCGTTGGGGAAGAAAGGTTCTCAAGTGGCGACCACTAACCGGACGACGCAGCGTAGGTAGTGGGAGGCACCACTAGGTGGACATACGACATTGGGCGCGTCGCAGGTAACCGGTGGATGCAAATAGCCAATTGTCGTTCATTGTGGCGTTCGAAAGCTATGTTCAGCAGTGAACGCCTTCCGACTAGTGATAATGATGATGATGGACTTAAAAGCACTTCAAGAGGAGTGGCGTTATAACTTTAATGTTGATAGAGATAGAAAAACTGTAAATTGGAACAAATCGGAACCATTAAACAGATATCTAATATTTACGCGAATATTACACGTTGAAATGAAACAAATTTTACGGATTATATCGCGGTTTATTTTTGATATTTATTACCCGACGTTTCGAATACTTTACAGCATTCATGGTCATGGGCGGACTTAGGTGGTAGCTGTCCATACGTCATAGTTGTCTTAGGGTACCCTCAGGTCTTCTAATTATTGTTGTTAGTCCGATCTACGAAGAAAGAGCTTACAGTATCTTGAGGTTGCAGTGGAGTGCTGCTTTGGATTTGATTATATTTATCACAGGATCCCAAGCTAGTGGCCCAGCCCAGCCATCCTCTCTATTGAAATTTGGATGTTTTTTAATTTCAATAGCCTCATGAATCATCCTTGACAGGAAGCGCTGTACTTTTGCGAGGATTGTGATTTCGGTATCAGTTTCTTTTATAAGACTTCGCACAATGACACTATCTTCAAACAAGTTTATGTTAGGAATAAACGAAAAAAAAAAGAATCAAATATCAACTTTTAGACTTTCGCGTTCCATTGTTAAACTTTATTTTTATCGGGAATTAACGCGATTTACCTTATATTTTTTTTTAGCTTGACGTTTCGGCCGGGTTGCACCAGCCGTGGTCACAAGCAGGCTGGTTCAGCGAGACGGCTCCGTGCGGGAGGCAGAAATATCTTCGTCTACCCCCGTTCTTTCACTTGTAACGTTAAGCCCACTACACACTACACTCACAGTATCTGTATATTTAACCGCCGGCAAATAGCGAGGTTTTGTCATTTTAATCACTGGTTCCCATGTAGCTGATAACTTAAAGCCATCTTCCCGGTTGAAATTTTTATATTTTTTAATTTCAATCGCTTCACGAACAACTCTAGAGTAAAAGTGTCGATCGGTGGAAAGGACTTGTGGGCGATGAAACTCAATCCAGTGATTTGTATCCGACTGAAGTATATGCTCGGCAATCGCTGACTTGCTAATCTGACGGTTCTTCACAGCGGTGATATGCTCCTTAACCCTTTCTGCGATAGTCCGCTTCGTTTGGCCTATATAGGAGCTACCACAGCTGCAATTAATTTTGTAGACACCTGGTGTTTGTAATGGCAGAACATCCTTTGCAGTACCTACAACGTTGCTTACCTTGGACCCAGGTACGTACACAATGGGTACAGAATATTTCCTTAACACTGCACCCATTTTGTCCGTCACTCCCCTGATATAGGAGTTGAAAGAGAGAGTTGTTCGTGAAGCGATTGAAATTAAAAAATATAAAAATTTCAACCGGGAAGATGGCTTTAAGTTATCAGCTACATGGGAACCAGTGATTAAAATGACAAAACCTCGCTATTTGCCGGCGGTTAAATATACAGATACTGTGAGTGTAGTGTGTAGTGGGCTTAACGTTACAAGTGAAAGAACGGGGGTAGACGAAGATATTTCTGCCTCCCGCACGGAGCCGTCTCGCTGAACCAGCCTGCTTGTGACCACGGCTGGTGCAACCCGGCCGAAACGTCAAGCTAAAAAAAAAAATATAAGGTAAATCGCGTTAATTCCCGATAAAAATAAAGTTTAATCAAATATCAGTAAGTAATTTCATTAAATAAAGCTTATTTAGCTAGAAAAGAGCTGAATGCTAATAAAAATTAAGATTTAAAGAGTTATTAACAAAGAATTTGAGTCCTTCTTTGTATTCAAGTTTCTATAATTCAATAATTTAAGTAATAACCTATAAACCACACAATGCAAACAGACTTAATTCTCATGCCGTTACCAATAAAAAGAATTAACCTTGAAGATTAGTATCAATATTCTGCCATTCTAAATAAAAACAAGAAGCAAATCGAAATCATCTTTGACATTTAGAGGTACTTTTTACAATAAAGCGATTGTTACTCGATTACTCCAATAACTACGCCGTGATTTTATAACAAAACTGATGTATTAGGCGTTAGTTTTGTAAACTTTTTCCAATTTTAAAACAAAACAGAATTAAATCTGAATGTTTCACACTGCCATTGAATGCGTTTTATAGAAAAAAGAAATATCTCAAGAATCATGCATTTTATAATAAAACTAGAGTATAATTTCATTGGTACCCTTTAATTCAAAATTGAATTATTTTATGTTACACCAAACGACAACGCTACAGACTTCGCTCATTGCCGATGCAACTCTGAATCACGCCACTTTATAAGAATCGACTCGTCAGTTCTTGTTAATTGAAAAAAGAAGAACGGTCCCGCATCTCGTTCATTTGTATCGAAATGGTGCGGCTGTCGAATTCTACCTATTCGTTACACTATGAAGACGCGTTTTATTAGAAAATCTCCAAAAACATGAATTTTGACTTACATCTTTTTATTTTTAAGCGTGCGATGTGCGGAATAATATTTATTTCTCAAATTACATTGCTAATTTTCTAAAATATAAATAATTAATTGCCTATTAATTAATTGCCTATGTACTGTTTTAGTGCATAAAGAATAAATAAATAAATAAATTTTTCACAAATAAGTCATTTATTGTTTTTAAATTAAATTATGCTTTATTATTATACCAATAATGATATTAAACTAATTTTATTTTAAAAAAGTGGATTTTTTTTTGGAAATTCATGAAAAAGCCGATGAAATATTTCAACACTAGAGTGTTTAAAATCGTGTACTGGATCCCTGGTATCGGTTTTCGGTACGATGTCCCTTACACCCTGTATAGCCTATAACCAGCGGACAATCAAGACGCTTTTAACGACACCCTACTTGTCAAATTATGTTAAGTAGATTAGAAGATATGCGGGAACAGATGAATATACATACATACATAAATACATACATCCTTGTTAAAATCATAACCCTCCCTCCGTTCCGTAGTCGGGTAAAAACTGGACAAGAAAACTGACTCTAAACATAAGCACAGACATAAGACATATATAAATTCTTTTCTCTAATGTAATTACAGTAGCCAGCTGACTTCCGGTAACCACATTGTAAAAAAAAATTGGTAACAGTTTTAGAAAGTGATGACCGCGTGATGACGGTGATGACAGCATAATTATGACAGATTTCATATAAAAAAAACTCTCAAAGTCCGATCTTTGGGCCTATAAATTTAAACATCAAAGTGCTATTGGTGCATTGCGTTTAAACGGCTGAATCTCATCTCGATTACAAATAAGAGAATTGCATAAAAAAATCATCAATTTGTTTGTGTATATATGGTTTAAAAAAAGACGGGCAAAGCCGCTGGCGATTCTCATATAATAATAATTATTATAGTTTACTTGTTGCACATTACATCCACAAGTAAGGCAGAAAGCAACAGTCGACGGCGCGTAGCAACGCATAATTGGCGTCACTGACCTACCGTAAACATTGAGTCTCCATTCAAGGTCAATGGCCTTGATGCTTTATCGCTTACAATATGATGTCAGTATACGTCGCATAGTATAAGCAATGTAAACAAACTGAGTAAACTTTATAGATTCTTTGTGTTTAGAGCTTTGGTAGAGCCATTAACGCAGGGTAAGAAAATTGTGTTAGCGAGAACTTAACTTCCGTCGAGTATTTGTAAATGTCGAAAAAATAGGTTTTAGAAATATCTTTGTTGTGTATGTAAGTAGGTACTTACATACAACGTTTGTACATGTAATTTACAGCAGTGTTCTTACAGTAGAAAAAAATTAAAAGTTTTGGGCATAGGATTTCGTGCATCTATGTTTAAAATGAAATAAAACGTTCTATTTCATTTTAAACATAGATGCACGAAATCCTATGCCCAAAACTTTTAATTTTTTTCTACTGTAAGAAAAACTTACTTAATCACATAAAAATAATAGTGTTACAAAAACAACGCAGCGGTGTCGCGCGAGAGTTCTCGAAAGCTGTACACGATGCTCGAATGCGTGCGCGCGCCGCCCGTGGTGAAGGATCTAGAGCCGCTACTCAACGGTGCGAGCGCGACGGAAATACGCGTGACGTGAGAGTGAGCGAGACAGCGCGTGGCATACATGCACGCGCGCGTTCGGGAGACTGCCCGACTATTCTAGTATATAGTTGCACCGGTATATATAAGCCACGCGGTTGGACGGCGGGACAGTTCAGTTTAGTGAGCTATTGAGTGCGATACTTCGAAGCGATTCCCAAGCGATACAGTGACCTACGCGCGATTACGGATTTGATGCATTGTGATTGGTGATGTGGGATAGTGTTAGTGTTTGTGCTGAGTACTAGTGCTTAAGTGGAGAAGCGAAATATAGACGTTACTCGTTAAAGGCATAATTTTATTTCCGAATTAACCGGACCCGGCACGTAACAATTGGTGACAGAAGTGGAATTCGGAAATGCCACTGACTCCGAGAGACGACTCTGCCAGCAAGGGGGTGAAGACCAGGGCGCAACGCGCTGCGGAGACCACGACTCCTGGGGAAGGTAACCCATCCACTGGAGTTGGAAATCAGTCCGGAGCTACTGGTACTAGAGCCACGACCTCTGGCTCCGTGTACCAGGCTCCGCCCACTGACTCCGCGCACCAGACTCCGCCCACTGGTGCCACCCAACAGTCCTCGACTCCTGGCCAAGCTCAGCAGGCTACGTCCACTTTTGATTGGTCGGTCTTGATGCAGAAGCTATCAGCGATTCAAGAAAACCAGGACGCCAAGCTATCGGCGATTCAAGAGAATCAGAACACCAAACTATCGGCGATGCAAGAAAGCCAGGACGCCAAGCTTTTGGCAATTCAAGAGAGCCAGGACGCCAAATTATCAGCGATACAAGAAATGCAATCGTCGAAAGCTGATCAAGTTTTGAGAGCGATTAGCGACGTCAGTAGCATTGTCACTAAAATGCGAAAAAACCTAGACCAAATGGATGAACGCATCACAGTGTTGGGCACTGACATCGAGAACGTGAAGACTGGCATGAGCGACGTGAAAGCCGATGTAGACAGCGTCAAGTCGGGCCTTACCGAAATGCAGAAAAGAGTGGTGCGGCTTGAGACATCGGGGATAGCTGCAAGTGGAACAGTCAGCACTGTTCACGGACCTAGCGTGAAGGTGCCTTCATACGACGGTACTACCTCGTGGATCGCATATCGACAGCAATTTCAGACTGTCGCGGCTGCCAACGGGTGGACGGATGAACAGTGCCTTACTGCTCTGACCGTTGCGCTAAGAGGGCAGGCCTTGTCAGTTTTGGAGGCCCTACCTACGACGGGCAGTGGGTACAAAGAGTTATTGGAGGCACTCGAATGCAGATATGGTGAGCGCCATCTGGAGCACGTATTCCGTGCCCAGCTACGCGACAGAGCCCAACGCTCCGGAGAGGGACTGCAACAATGGGCGTTGGAAATAGAAAAACTTGTACGTAAGGCGTACCCATCCGCCGACGCAAACACGGTTAATTCTAACACCGTCCAAGCTTTCGTCGATGGAATCAAGGACTTGGAGGTCAGAGCTGCTGTTAAACTCCGTCATCACACCTCATTGAAAGAAGCACTAGCGCATGCCCTGGAGGTAGAAGTAGTACGACAGGACAATCGGCCAATTCATAGACTACGAGAGGTTACAGAAGAAGTAAAGGCGATCAAGGCGCCAATAAAGAGGGGCACCAGTGTCATATGCTATAAATGTGGTGAAAGAGGTCATCTTCAGTTTAACTGCCCTCAAAAAGATATACGAACCAACGAATTGGAGCAATTAAAGCAACGTATGGAGGCAGTCGAGAAGAAATGTGAGACCTCCAATTCTTTGGAAGTTCAGGGAAACGAGTAACAGCCAGGACTACGGGGCGAGTACTGGCTGGCGCGGAGAAAGCCCCAGCAACGATTATTTCACAGGTAAATACCGGGAACAATCTATTGATATGTGGCGCTATAAACGGGACAGACTGCAAACTGACGCTAGACACGGGAGCTTCCAGGACTGTAGTCCGACCGGACTTTGTGAAACCAGCAATGAGATACAAGAGGAAAATTGAGTGTCGACTTCTCTCCGCCTCCGGCCAGCCAATACCTGTCCTGGGTGAATTATCAGTTACGATGTGTATAGGTGAAAAATCTTACAAACACGACGTCATCGTAGCTGAAATTGTGGACGATTGCATCTTGGGCTTAGACTTCATGAGGAAATACAACTGCAGAATAAACGTCGCCGAAGGAGTTTTCAAGTGCGGTGAAGAAGAGATCTTCATACTTGGTGGCACGAATGGAAAAGTGACATGTATGAAGAACATTGTCATTCCTGGAAGATCAGAAGCTCAGGTTTTGGTAAAACTGCCTTCAGCTACAAGGGACAAGTCAACTAGATGCATCTTGATTGAGGATTTACCCTCCAAGACTTCGACTCAGAATCTCATCACGGCAAGAACGCTTGTACATGGAAGCAAAACCGCAGTTGTGAAGGTTTTGAATATGGATGACCGCGAAATATGTCTAAATGAAGGCGATGTCATCGGGAAATGTGAGGAAGTTGTCTGGATGAAGAAGTGTAGTTCGACATCCAACTCCGATGCTTCAAATACGAAAAACGATTCTACGATCAAGGGTATTCTGGATGACTGCAACAGTAATCTGACTTATTCGCAAAAGATCAAAGCGAAGCAGCTTCTGTTGCGCTTTGCGGATATCTTCAACCACCAAGAAGGTAACCTGGGAAGAACTTCGTTGGTCCAACACAAGATTGATACAGGAGACGAACGACCTATCCGTCAGCGAGCAAGGTGAATACCCATAGCAAAGGAAAAAGAAGTGAAGGATCTGCTAGATGAGATGGAGAGGAATAAAATCATTGAACCATCTGCAAGTCCGTGGTGTTCTCCGGTGGTTCTGGTAAAGAAGAAAGATGGAAGCACGCGTTTCTGTGTGGACTACAGACGACTGAATGACATCACCAAGAAGGACAGCTACCCATTACCTCGAATCGACGACACTTTGGACACATTAAGTGGCATGAAATGGTTCTCGACGTTGGATTTAAAATCTGGATATTGGCAGGTAGAGATCCATCCAAAAGACAAGGAGAAGACTGCATTCTCAACGGGCAAAGGATTATGGCAGTTCAACGTGATGCCTTTTGGATTGTGTAATGCGCCTGCTACCTTTGAACGTCTCATGGAGTGTGTGCTAGCAGGATTAGTTGGAGAAGCCTGCTTGGTATACCTGGATGACGTCATTATCGTCGGCCGTGACTTTGAGGACCATTTGCGCAATTTGGAGCAAGTTTTTAGCAAAATAAGTGGAGCTAAGCTTAAACTCAATCCGAAAAAGTGCAGTCTATTCAGGAATGAAGTGAAATACCTCGGCCACGTAATCACTAGCGAGGGTGTCCGGACTGACCCAGAGAAAGTCGAAGCAGTTCAAAAGTGGCCAACACCCAAGGATAAAACAGAAGTACGTGCATTTCTCGGCCTCTGCTCGTACTACAGGCGATTTGTCAAGGGATTCTCTGAAATTGCCAAGCCGTTACATCAACTCACGGAGGATAAAAGACCATTTTCTTGGAATGAGACCTGCGAGAATTCCCTCCGAACTCTGAAGAAACATTTGTGTGAGACGCCCATTTTGGGATACCCACAACCTGAGGGACAGTTTGTCGTCGACACGGATGCAAGCAATACGGCGATCGGAGGAGTTTTGTCGCAAAAACGGGGCGACAGAGAAGTGGTTATAGCGTATTTCAGTAAATCGTTGTCGAAACCAGAGAGGAACTACTGTGTTACAAGAAGAGAACTCTTGGCAGTGGTAAAAACATTACAGCATTTCAACAAATATCTCATCGGTCGACGATTTCTGCTACGGACTGATCATGCGGCACTGAAGTGGCTACTGCAGTTTAAAAATCCGGAAGGTCAGGTTGCTCGATGGATAGAACAGCTGCAGGAATACGACTTCATCACTGAACATCGTAGTGGAAAGGCTCATGGAAATGCAGATGCACTCTCACGCAGGCCATGCTTGGAAGACTGCAAACACTGTGTCAAACAAGAATCGATGGAACAGACGTTGAAGCTCACGCAAACGAGTACTTCAGGGCCTTGGGACGATGAGACCATGAAGAAAGCTCAAGAGAATGATGACGATCTACAGCACATCATCGCATGGAAGACACGAGGAGATGTCAAACCAGTATGGAGTGAAGTCGCGTCTACGAGCGCTGGTACCAAAGCATACTGGGCCCAATGGGACAGTCTCATTCTACAGAATGGAATACTTTACCGAAAATGGGAAAAGACCAACGGCAGAGAGTTCCATCTTCAAATAGTCGTCCCAAGGTCTAAGGTGAAAGACGTACTCAGTGAAGTACATGACGGTGTTTCAGGAGGTCATCTTGGCGTCAAGAGGACACTGACAAAAGTACGAGAAAGATTTTATTGGCTACATTGTCGGGAAGATGTGCAGGACTGGTGCCGTAAATGTACTTCTTGTGCAGCAGTGAAAGGACCACAGACTAGATGTCGAGGTAAACTGCAGCTGTACAATGTTGGTGCTCCTTGGGAACGTATTGCCGTCGACGTGGCAGGACCATTTCCAATGAGTGAGTCGGGAAACAAATATTTCATGGTTGTCATGGATTACTTCACTAAATGGCCGGAAGTATTTGCCATACCGAACCAGGAAGCGACGACCGTCGCGAGTAAACTAGTGGATGAAGTCATATGTCGTTTCGGCGTGCCCTTAGAAATCCATTCTGATCAGGGCAGGAACTTTGAGTCACAGGTATTTCAAGAAGTATGCAGAATTTTGGGAATGCATAAGACCCGTACTACTGCGTACCATCCTCAATCCGATGGAATGGTAGAAAGGTTCAACCAGACCCTTGAGAGGCATTTGGCAAAAATTGTCGACAGCCATCAGAGAGACTGGGACAAATACATACCCTTGTTTCTGCTCGCCTACCGAACAGCGCAACACGAGACCACGAAGAAGACACCAGCCTTCGTCAATTATGGAAGAGAACTACGTCTACCAGTAGATCTTTTGACAGGAGGGACACCGGATGAGCCTCTCACCGTACAGGATTATGTCTCTGATCTACGAGACAAAATGAGAGACGTACATGCTTCGGTCCGAGAACACGGATTACAGGCAAGCGAGAACATGAAAACCAGATATGATCGAAGATCTAACACCAGTGGTTTTGAAGAAGGCACGTTCGTCTGGTTACACAACCCGACTCGCCGAAAAGGAAAATCTCCAAAATTACAGACGAGGTGGGAGGGTCCATACAAGGTGGGCACCCGTATAAATGACGTAACCTACAGGATTCAGCGGCACCCAAGAGGGACATTTAAAGTGGTTCACATCGACCGCCTAGCGAAGTATAATGGCAGCAATAAAGATGCTCGGGACGAGCATCTCTGAGAAGGGAGCAGTGTTACAAAAACAACGCAGCGGTGTCGCGCGAGAGTTCTCGAAAGCTGTACACGATGCTCGAATGCGTGCGCGCGCCGCCCGTGGTGAAGGATCTAGAGCCGCTACTCAACGGTGCGAGCGCGACGGAAATACGCGTGACGTGAGAGTGAGCGAGACAGCGCGTGGCATACATGCACGCGCGCGTTCGGGAGACTGCCCGACTATTCTAGTATATAGTTGCACCGGTATATATAAGCCACGCGGTTGGACGGCGGGACAGTTCAGTTTAGTGAGCTATTGAGTGCGATACTTCGAAGCGATTCCCAAGCGATACAGTGACCTACGCGCGATTACGGATTTGATGCATTGTGATTGGTGATGTGGGATAGTGTTAGTGTTTGTGCTGAGTACTAGTGCTTAAGTGGAGAAGCGAAATATAGACGTTACTCGTTAAAGGCATAATTTTATTTCCGAATTAACCGGACCCGGCACGTAACAATAGCATCAATAAACATCTCAATCGAAACCAGTAGCCTCGTAGACCACTTTTTCTCCCGTCACCATTCGCGGGAACACAGCAATGAAGAACAAATCAAACTCGATACCAAAAATGCACAAAACAAACCTAAAAACAAACAATATATAAAAATCAGAAAAAATATAATATCCATTTGATTTAGATGACTATTTTAAAATTCCTTTTGGAAATCGTTATTATAAAAGTACTTAATTAAATATGAAAAACTAAGCATTATTAAATATGGTAGGTAAAGTGCCTAACTTGACTGTGCTCCCATTTCTATTTCATTGTACAGAAACATTCCGAACGCATTAGGTACCTACCTACTCTGATAGGTAAGTGCTTTTAAAAAACCTCTTAATACTTACTATAATAAGTTCGAGGTTAATAAAGATCCAATAAAATTTTTCACCTTATAGCATGAACCTTGAACCTTGGATGCAATGCAGGACGGGATCCAAACAAAGGCTCCGAGAACAGACCTTTTAAATTCAGGACATTTTATAAATAACTTCATCTAGATGCACATATCGGCGAGATGGATCGAGTTGATAATCCCATAGTATTTAAATAAATCCAGGTCCAGGAAGCGAAAATATACTTTTACGGTTTTGGTGAATAAACCATGTAGTGTGAAAACCTATGTAGTGTAGGTACCTACAAGTAACTGATAATTGTACTCGTAGATGACTTACTGCCGGTCCAAATATCCTATCGACCCCTTAATATAAGTTAAAATAGTTACCATCGGTAGCTATAAAGACATACTTCCGTTTCAATAATAACATATTAGCAACCTACTGTTGGTTGTTCAAATTACAGTCTGTCAGGGTTTTAGTTATCGCTCCATTTCGGAGGTTTATCGCGGGATATAGATGACTTGATCGATGATTTTAACTTACAGTTAGGGATCGATAGGATATTGGGACCGGCAGTTACTGATACGTACCTGAGGCTAAGGATGGCCCACATACCTAATGATTGGTGATTGATAATGTGCAGGATGTCCCGTAGACTGTCCGGGTAAGAATAGTACCCTCGTTGTGTGCCCGTAAGAGGCGACCAAGCGTCTAAGGGAAAGCCAGAAGATGCAGCGAGCGGCGTCTTTCTCGTTAAGACGCCTGTCAATCGTGGGGATTATAGCAACTCCCTTCAGGCTTTTTATCAGCAGTGAACATCGTACCGTACGATGTCGGCATCGGCAGACGTACGATTCGTACGTCTGCCGATGAATGTTCAGGATGGCAACTGCTTGAATAGATTTGATTTTATGAATCTCAAATCTCTGGGCACCTGAGGGTCACCTGGGATAATAGTTAATGTTGTTCGGTAATTTAATCAAAAAAGAATAATAATATATATATATATTAATAGAATTTCCGTTCTGAGGTTATATCGACCTCTGCGATTTTTACTTGTCTCCGGCCTTGCAAAGGAGGGAAGTGGAATTTATATTTTTCTAACTCCTAATACTTTTTTAATTAAATTTGCTGTGGGTTCCAAGACAATTTATCGTTTCCCCGGGACTCGCCGAGGGTCAAAACTCGGTGTCTTCGCTGGTGACCGCTGTAGATCCTGGCTGGCAGGAGCCACCGTGGTGGGATTATTCCCAAAAAACAACAACACTGTTGGCAGTGCAAAAAACAGAGGATTTCTAATGTTGTTGTCTTTTACTTACGCGAATATTACACATTGAAATCAAAGTACTTTTACGGATTAAAACGCGATAAAATAAATTTAATTTTCTAATTTTATTAAAATTATACCTACTTACTTATTTAATTAGGTAAGAAATTGCTACGTTCTCATTTTGACTTTTTATTAATATATTCTGCCGACTGCAATAAAGTACATTGTATTAGTACCTATCGGTTTTCCAGAGCGGCCCTGCAGGCTTTGGAAGCATGTGCGACAGTTATATTTACTTGTTGGTCGGAAGGTGGAATGGGGAACGCGCACATGCGCACTTACCCTCATCGATTTTTCTCACTTTGACAGTTCGACCTATGTTTTGGGCCATCGCTCGCGTACCAACAAGAAAGTAAACAAAAAATGGCTTTAGACTTTTCTGCAACGTATAAACTCCTAGTTTTAGGCGATTCAAATGTAGGCAAAACGTGCATTGTGCATAGATACTGTGATGAGAGATACTACGATATATACATATCCACAATAGGTGAGTTAAGCTTATTTACTTTTAGATTTACGGGCCTTTGTCAGAGAGATGCTGTGGTATTGGCTGGTTGTAAAACAACTAATCTAGAATTATGTTATTGCGAATACGAAATGTCTTGCAGTAAGTAGGTGTGTAACGTATAACAACAATTTAAAGACTGCTACCAAGATCTACATTAAGCAAGATAGCTAAAGTGTGCATAAGGCAAAGTTATACCTACTTACCTATTGCTTCTACGTCAATGATGTTATAATTTACGTCATTAAAATAAGTTGTTTTTGTGAGTCCTGTCATTAACTATCTGCAGTTAGCCTACTAACATTGTTGATATAATGCGAATAATATGGTTCAGTTGACTAGCGGCAGTGCACTACACTGCCATTACTATTGCTAAAGTCTACCACTAAGCAAACGTCAGACATTTTTTGCCAGAAAATTATTGCAAAACAAAAAAAAAAATACTCTGAATAAATAAAACCGGTAAGTATAAAAAAATATGCACTTGACAAATATACATATTACATAGGTACCTAGTTGCTGCAAATAATTTACAAAAATATTATTGAAAGTAAAATCATTTCAATGCTTTTTCTGTTGCTGTCACGGGTCAATCTATTTTAAGATTATTTGCTGCGTTTGTTTGTGGATCGAAGCGAGAATCAGAGGCTAAGTTAACTGTGACTGTTTATTTAGTTCGATTTCTATATGGAATAGGTACTTATTGTATGGGAACTGCCTGATTCAGTCGTTTTATGTGTTAATACATTGTCAGGCGCTGTACAATGTAACATTGCATCTAGGTAGGTAGGCATGTGAGTTTGACGCTAGTGTCCGCGATATTATTTTACTAGGTCTGGTATGCCCCTTGTGCAAAGGACCGTTCAGGTATGTACCATCGCAATGTCGGATACGCATTCTGCCACCAAGCAGCAGTGTGTAAAAATTGCTGTTTCCCGTTGTAAAAAACACTGTAGTTGTTAAAATTACTGGGTAGAAGAGACATAATAACTACTCGTAATGTTTCGGTTGACGAGCGGTATTTCAATGCAGCTGTCTGCTGCAGGCATGTCGTTAACCAACAGGCGAATGTTTTTTTTGTCTTCACAGCAGGTAAAATAATAATAAATACTATTGCTAGGTAAGCAAGGTATTGGTAGGTGGCTATTGGTAGGTCTTTTGCAAACGACCGTCCACATAAAAAACAATTGGCAGTGTCAGATATTCTGCCGCCAATGAAGATGTTGATATGTGTGAATTAAAAGACACTTTAAATCATGGGCCAAGGTATCCGTTTCTATAATAAACTGCCACAGGATATCCGATACCTATCAATAAATAAGTTTAAAAGCACTATTAAAAGCCGGTTATCTAAAAAAGACTACTATATAATCTCGGATTACGTGGAGGATAAAGCTGCGTGGGCGTGGTGACGACTGGGAATAATCGGCTTAAACTGCGATGAAATATTTATTGTCAAAATTATTAAAAAATGATAAGCCTACTGAGTTTCTTGCCAGATCTTCTCAGTAGAGGCCGCGTTGTGATCTGGTGGTAATTGTAGAAAAGTTGACAATATGGAAGTGCCCTCGTTAGGCCTATGCATAATAAAGATCTTTTGAATTTGAAACCTGGTGTGATTACCATAACTAATGTCTCGGGTGACGGGCGACATCGCAGAGCAGTGCTGGGCACGCGTGCAACCAAGAGGAAGCAAGGAATCCCTCCTCGGCCGTCAGCGCAGCGCCTCTTCATAGAGTACTAGCAAAGTTACTCACTACAGGAATTCGATTCTCTTTTTAATTCTTTCCCATTAGTAAGCGATCATGTCTGAGGGCGTTTTTTACACCCTTTTACTAACAGTAATACCTAAACTAACTGAAATATACCGATATTTCACAAGAAATGAAGTAAAAAGAAAACGATTTCAGTCACATTATCACCGTTAATATTAATAATGCCCTCCTGTTCGGTTCCACCACGGTGGCCAATATTCCTTAGGGACATCTATCTTACGCGGGAGATATTATAGTGAACAAGTGCTTGCTTAGACAGAAATGCACTCTCTTCCTTTACTGTCACAATCTAATAGGACGGAAGACCAACGCGGCCAAAAAGAGATAAGGCGCAGGACTGACTTAAAACGGTCCTTCGCCATACTCATAGGGCGCATTGATCATCTTACTTTTCAAATACAGGTGGTTGGCCTGCGTTGTCTTAACCAGTAAGGAACAATTACACAAACGTGTTGTCCCCTGTTGGACAATAAACATAGATAATATACCTACTTACTTGTTATTTAATGATAGGAAATTCTCTACATCTCTATAGTTCTTAGTATCTTTTTGAAAAGTTGAGATGGTCAAAAGACTTACATACATTAAATACCCGATCAAAAGTACAAAACACTCTTGCCATCCCTAAGCACAACACCACTGGTTTTAAGGGCTGCTTTCAGTACAGTGCGTCAAAAATATGGAATGATTTGCCACCTCCCTTGAGGAAAAAATTAAGTTCTAAAACATTTAAAAATCTAGTAAAAATAATCTTACTTACTCGTCAAAGACATAACTTTGAACTAGAAATACGCACACAACGTCAGAAGTACTCACACACGCACGCCCACCTATACACACGCACACATTATTTGCACACATTATTTACACACACTCACACACGTATAAGTAGAAGTACTGTTTAAATATAATATGTTTTAAGAATGTATCTATAGTTTTGTTAGACATAGTGATACCGCAACAGCAATAATATAGTAAATAATTATTATTAGTAAAAACGACCGGTTCGTCAGGCCCGCTTGTTACTGTTTTTCTTATATACTCATTGCTGTTTTTTTTTCTATCTTGGCGAACAACTCCGAGCGAAGGGGTAAACTGAAAAACAGCGTTGTGTGCAGACGTCAGTGTGCATGCAACATATGCTGAGTCTACCCCTATTGCCTTATCATGTGCTAAGTTAATATTCTTTTTTTGTTAATTGTTTTTACTGTAGTGTTCATGGCAATAAATTGATTTTTTATTTAGTCACATAGTGTGGTAGCGTCTGCTTAATCTGATATGACTTGTTTTATAAGTTTTGTTACCATCCATAAATGACACTTATTTATAGTCTTCGATTGTAGCTCATGGTTTATTTACGCATTGATTACAGGAATAGACTTCAAACAGAAGATAATAAATTTAGACGGCGTGCCTATCAAGCTGCAGATATGGGATACCGCTGGACAGGAGAGATTCCGAACCCTGACCACCGCTTACTACCGCGGCGCGATGGGCATCATTCTCATGTACGATATCACCAATCTGGAGTCGTTTAATCACTTGTCTTATTGGCTGAGGAATATTCAAGAGGTGAGCTGTATGAACTTTTTTATCAGTATAAGTAGTTATGAGTGGGTAGGTACTTTCCTACTTATTTATCTTCATGTTGTGAAGATTCTTTCTTATATTTTTTGTTTCCTTTAATGTTATCGTGTGTGCATAAATTATAAAATAAATAAATAAGATTGTTCCTTTTGATAAAGGTTCTAGAGTAGCGACCACGAACCGGAAGATGCAGGTGTAGGTAGCACTAGGTGGGCTGACGACATTGTGGGCGTCGCAGGTGGATGAAAGTAGCCAATTGTCGTTCATTGTGGCGTTCCAAGGGTGAGGCCTATGTTCAGCAGTGAAAGTCTTCAGGCTGGTGATGATGATGATGTTCCTTTTTGAGTTATTAGGTACTTCTTGAGCTTTACGTAGTAGGTTAGAATAGCAGCCTCATCTCCTCCCGTTGGGTGTACGTAATAGGCGACTAAGAGAAACCAAGAAGACGGGCAGCAGCGTCTTTCTATGGATTACCTACCATCTATACTGCCATCCCCAAGACGCCTGCCAATCCTAGGAATTATGGCAACATAACCCTTTTAAGGGAGAGGCCATTGTTAAGCAGTGGACGTCGTTTCGCTGCTGATGATGCATCAGGAGTAATGATGAGTAGGTATCTATTTAACTTGTAATTAGTAATGGAAAAAGTACAGTGCAGAATACCTTGCCGCCATTAGAATATCGTATTCTACGAACAAAGTAAGTAGGTACCTAATGTTTAGCCACCTAATATTAGGATACCTACGTAAATTTTATTACAGTAAACATATTGAAGAAAATAGTTTACGCGAAACGTATCTAAGTTAGTATTTTCTCAGCGTGCCTTCTATTAGGTGATAGGTTTTATTTTTCCTACGTTCACAACCCATACAGATTTCCGATTAGTTCAAACATAATTTATTAATTAACCAATTTTAAACTTACAGTACGCATCTCCAGACGTGATTAAAGTATTAGTTGGAAACAAATGTGATGTTCACGAAAACCATAGGGCTGTGCCTAAAGAGAGGGGCCAAAAGGTAGACCTTTTTACTATATTATCTTCTACATTCTTCATCTATCCTGGACCTAACACAAATTGAGATAATGATTGCCTTGTACGATTTACAGATAGCTGACGACTTTGATATGCCTTTCTTTGAAGTGTCTTGCAAAAGCAACATAAACATAGAAGAAGCGTTCTTGACGTTAGCCAGAAAAATAAGAGAATATAGAGACTCTAAGGTAAGAGTAGGTACCTACAGACTCTTTTGAGCTTTCCTTGCTTGTTTTTAAATTAACTAACATCTCTGATCTCTTTAAGGTACGCGTCCATTAGCCGGCGCCGGACGCACCGCACGCACGGCACGCAACGGATTTTAGTTAATTTTGACGGCCCGCATCGGAAAATGCCGGCGCGGTTAATGGACGCAGCGCTATGTAAAATCATAGAAAGCAAACTAAAATCCGTTGCGTGCCGTGCGTCCGGCGCGTGCCAATGGACGCGCACCTTTAATGAATGATGTGCGAATCGTCTTTGTGGGATTGTTACAAGCTTTCGGTGAAGGAAAATATCGTGAGGAAACCTGCATGTCTGAGAAAGCCTAACTAGCTCTCGAATGACGTGTGAAGTCCGCCAACCCGCACTTGGCCAGCGTGGTGGACTATGGCCTAAGCCCCTCATCTTCAGGGGAGGCCCGTGCCCAACAGTGGGACATAAACAAGGGCTGGTATTATTATTAAGTAATGGCCGTGTGTCCGGGTATTTATAGCAACCCACCCATCCCTTTCCGTTAAGTGTCGTAAGAGGTGACTAAGGGAAAACAAGAAGACTGGCAGCAGCGTCTGTCTATTGGATACCTACCACTTGACTGCGATCCCCAAGACGCCTGTCAAGTGTGGTAATTAGGTACCTATAGCAATCCCTCCCTTCTAAGGGAGAGGCCATCGTTTAGCAGTGGACATCTATCGGCTGCTGATGATGAACGAAAAATACATACGCGTCGAATACAAACCTCC
Organism: Furcula furcula; assembly: GCA_911728495.1. Classification (NCBI taxonomy): domain Eukaryota; kingdom Metazoa; phylum Arthropoda; class Insecta; order Lepidoptera; family Notodontidae; genus Furcula; species Furcula furcula. The sequence goes on from OU452251.1 coordinate 9,773,037, forward strand.
TTTTTTGAAGTCGGTTAAAAATACTTTGTATTTTTTCAGGCCGACGCTTTCGAACTAAAAGAGAGAGACAACGTGATAAAGCCTTCTGAATCCGAAACAGACGTGTCAAAATGTAGCTGTTAGCCTAATCTCAATAGATTTAATAAAGCATTCATGTAGACTGCAACACCTAATTGCTGAGGACACTAAACGTATATCTAAGGTACAATTTACCAAGGTTTTTCTAAATTTTTTGCTAACAATGAAACATCACGATATTGCGCGCCTCGTGTTTACATGATTCCGATCGGAATCATCCGCCGCGCCGTTGAGAAGTAATCTACTAATTTTAGGACCATTTTATAGTGCCTATTGGGGATAGTAAAAGCCATAACTCGTTTGAAGATAAAGCTTACTATAGTCATGCCATAAATGTAGGTTTTAATACCGGATAACACTTTGTATTTTGTACCTTTGATATAAAACGGCATCGCTCAAAATGAAGCGCTGAGGCGTTAACGAAAAAAGCGCTTTCTCATTGGTTTAAATTTCTGTTTCAATCGCTGACCCATCAGAGAGCGCTTTTCGTTTACGTCTCAAACATGAAGCTATAGGGGTAAAAGTGGAGATAACAGTTCTAATCCATATTTGAAGTACACGCTTAATTAAACGTATTTTGGGCCGGCACATGCGAGCGGTCATCGTCCTAAGGGTGATACACCGCTTGTAGCCGCGAGAGTACATATCGTTATCCCTTTCTCTGTTGTCTGAACTATCTTTTTAATAATAGGATGAGAACGGGATAGAGATATGTTACGAGTATGACGTTTGCTTCAGGTAGCTTCATGGTCTCAAACCCTCTAACCGCGTATAGAACATTTACACTTTTTTATCCCTTAATGTAAATGGAGGGAGAAATATTCTAATACAGTAGTATTAACATGAGAGGATAGTTGTCGCTTTGTGCATTCTGTGTGCTAGGTACCTTGCGTGTGTCAACTGTCACATTTTCCGAACGCACCGTTAAATAAAAAAAAATATATCAATGCATGGCATTATATTATTATTTTCAAACTGTAGAAAAGTTCATAATTTACTAAGTGCAGCGGTGCCAATAATTATATAAATTGGCATCGCAACAATTACGATTTTCTTTTTACTATAAAGAAGAAACTGATGCCACAACGAAAATTAAGGCTTTAGCTTTAACCCATTTCCATTACTTAAATAAAAAAAGGTTACTTACTTATATGTATTAGGGTTAATATGGATCAATCACAATCTTTCAACTTTATTACCTAGTGAAATTTCAAGAACTAACTGCCGAACCTACAAACGTCAATTATAGTTAATGATCATTAATACATTTTTTTAAAATCGTATTATTTCGACACTCGAAGACAATTTATACTTAATACGCAGATAGTGAGTAGAGATATAAATGATCTCGTATTCAATCATCAAAAAATCATCATAAACGGCTCCGACAGTCGCAATAAATAGACTTTTAAAAGTTACTTAATAAGAATTAAAGTTAATTGACGTTTGTGAGTGCGGCAGTATGACCTTAGGTATATGTATAATACTACCTAAATGATATTACTAATAACAATGATAGCCTACAGATAATAATAAACTACTCGTAGAGTTTCTTTTATATGATCTAAGTCGTAGAGGTATTAGTTTCCTTTTAGTGCATTAAAACGAACTTTTAGATTACTATTTATCAAGTTCGCCAAATAAAATAGGTACATTATTAAGAAGATATAGTTAAATTTGTTTATAAATTAACTGCTAAAATAAAGAATTCAATTTTGAAAATAATTATATACCTTCACCTGTTAATCACACTATCTGATAGTGTCGCTAGTAAGGATCAAATTCGGGGCCGTAATTACATATTACGATAAACTTACCTATGTCTATCACATTGTTAACATTATTATTGTATAACATTTCGAATTACATTATTTTTAAATACAATTTGTGGCCAGCCCTGTTCATGATATTCACTGCGCAAATACTTTGGAAAATGTTTAGCTATCCAGCTTAGGTACTTTCAATTCAATATTCTATTTTGTCGTTACCAGAATCATTTGAAAATAATTTTGTAAGAGATGTGTAAAAGCGTCTAGGGCTTAAGTACATATTATTCGAATAGTTTATTTACAAACGTTAAAAATTCCGACTTTCCAATCCAATAGAAACAATCAGGTGAAATCACGTATTCATTCCGGTATGAACTGTAAAAAAATGATGGATTTGTGATCAGCTTAGAAAGGATACAATTTGACGGATTTTCTGACGGTTGTAAATAGCCGTACTGTAGTACAATTGGGCGTCGTTTCGATATCTGTATTAGATCAAATGTTCATACCCCGGACTCCGAAAGCCCAACTCAATTCATATAGCTTATATGAATTATATGGTTTAAGTAGGTACGTTAGTAGCAGTGTTGATGATAGAAAATGTAATTGATTACAAACAAAGACTACAAAATAATTTTGTTATTACACCTAAGGATAATTCGAAAATCCAATGATAATTGAGAAGGCATTTCATGTTGTAGATAATTATATTATACTTAATTAAAGCCTACGCGACTATCAAACTTGCTCAGCAATTATTATACTCAATAAAAAAAGCACTTTAATGTATCTGACGAATTTAAAAAGAGAAATTTTAGGGGTCGTTTTGTATTAGACACGTTTGTCGGTTGCATTTCCATCTGAGGGCTCCCACACATATCTGCGAACTCGCATCGCATCGCAAATATCTGCGAGAAACAAATGAATTTTTGTATTGAAAATTCATTTGTTTCTCGCAGATATTTGCGATGCGATGCGAGTTCGCAGTTATGTGTGGGAGCCCTTACGTAAAAGTTACAGTTAATGTGTTTTTATTGGATATTATCAATCAAGAATAATATATAGGGCTCACAGTACTAGTAAGTGAAGTACGTACTTGAAATCACGAAGAAATTCCAAAAGTGTGAATATTAAGTTGAAAAACTATAACCTGTTTGTCTTTACAAGATCAAAATCGGCAAAATGAATGTATGAACACAAGAGAGACAATTGGTACGGTTGAATATGACATATATTGAAGCCTACCAATTGTCTTTGGCTGGCTGTACCTAAACTGTTTGTGGAAGTGAGTCTGGCCAGCGAGTGTTCGCACTGTAGGTACCTACTTTTGATTTGAGTCAAGAATAATTACATTAACATCGCCCGAAATAACTATTCTACCATCCATAATTGTGTCATCACTTACTATCGGAACGGATTGCGTTGAAGCACTAGCTTTATATTAATTAAAAACTAAAAAAAAAAAAAATTGAATTTTAGAACAAAATCAAACCAAAGGCAGATAAATTATTTAGAAACGAATCTCAAACTTTCAAAAAATGGTCAATGGCTGGTTCCTTTATAAAACTGCTGGACAGTAAAACATTAACTCTATAATTACCTACTACACTTGTTCATTACATATCAGGGAGGAATAAAAAAAATAATCAAAATATCTTATTTAGAATATCTAATCTAATAACGTAAAAACGATATTAGATATTATATGATGGACAATGGACATATAATAATTATATAATGGATAGAGAAGCAAAAATGATTTTTTTTAATTCATTCCCTAAGTGTGTCGCGGTCATTGGTTAGACGGGTAATTACATAATATGGTATAAATTAAAATCCTATGCAATACAATCATTAATGATTTGAATGTAAAATACTAGTTTGTTCCCAGTTGGTGTAAAAAAATAAATTGGGACTGTTTTCATATTTAGTGCATCGTAACAACCATGAATTTCATTAAAATCTTATAAAAAATATAAGTTTGTTATAGCATTTTTTATATTCATTAAATCACATTAACTGTAACGTTTTTACACTAGCACAACTAATCTAACATTAGTTTTTAAACGTTCAATGTATAATAAAGTTTTATTATAAAAAAAAGTTTTATTTATAGTAAAGACCTGGATTTCATAATGTTAAACAAATTAACAACTAAAGGTGAGCCGCTTTAATTTTATAAATACACTTAAGTTTAACAGTGTACAATTAAAAAACAATTTCGTAGTATTTTTTTTTAATTTAACTAAAAATATATAACCAACGTCTATTTGGACCATAGATGATTATTTCATTCAGGAATCCAATATCATAACATAAACTTTAACTAATCAAATTGTTCGAAAAATTTGGTCAATTTCTCATTTACGCAAGTTAAAAAGTATACAAAATTATCAGTAGGTAGGTACATAAAAATACCGGTTTAAATTATTTGAGATTTGCAAATATTGGGAATCATTGTTCTTAATACATTTTGAATTCCATTAAAAATATTGAATCAGTCAATTTTAAAATTTAAAAGTTACGAATAATTGTACAAAAATATCAGAGCTATATGAAAACTCTTGGTATTAGAATTGAATATTTATAAACATTGCAATAAATGCCACCGAATTAGCCTAGCCTATTGTCTAATGGCTACATGGGTTGATTCCAGTTTATCAAATTCTGTTAACCAAAATAAAAATCGAAAACGAATTTTAGTGACTCAATCTCTTCAATATTGACATAAAACATGCTCGTTCAAATGTCACCAAAGAAGAAAAAGAACACAAGATGTCCTCTAGAACTAGAACACAAGATGTTCACAATAATGTCATAGGTAACGCTTTTAACGAGTTGACTCAACATAATTTGAAACGCGGCGAACTTGTTGAATCGTTTCTGATTACTTTAATTTGCTTCGAAGTGTATTTGATGAATTGTTGAACAACTAAAATCAAGCCACGTGGACCCGTTTTAAGGAACCTGGCTGCAAGGCAAACACCACCCTAGTAGGGCTGTGCCAATGTAATTTTCAATTTCTGGAAATATGCAATAATCGGAAGAAACAAATCAATAAAAATCCATGCATGCCTTAGATTATTTGAAAGAATCCAGAGCCAAAGTGTGACATAGACTACTTTTTATTCATACTTTTAACGCACGGGAGTTAAGATACACCTACTTGAAGCTAATTATTAATAATTCAGTTTTTTTATTCTTTTTCTAGGACTGTTTAAACTTGATTCCGGCTCGGTTTTAATTACTTCTTGTTTGCAACTAACTGGGGCAGGTTTAAATGTTAATTCTTCATGTTCCATGACTGGTGTTTCTGGTTCTTTTTTAATATTTTCTAAAATTTCATTGTCAACTTCAGTGCGCTCTTGCTTTCTGTAAATATATTATTGTCTATTAATTTCATAACTAGTTGTAGTCTGTTCACAATCAGTTGGATGGCCGGGTAAGTATAGCAACCTCCCGTCTCCTCTCGTTGGGTGTAAATAAGAGGCGAAACGGCTAAGGGAAAACAAGAAGACTGGCAGCAGCGTCTTCCTCTTGGACTACCTACCAGTCCTACCACCTATACCTACTGCGATCCCCAAGACGCCCGCCAAACGTGGGGATTATGGCAACCCTTTTCAAAGGGGAGGCCTTTGTTTAGCAGTGGACGTCTTTTGGATGCTTATGATGATGATGATAAACATAATCTCAATTCTAAGTTTTTTATACAAGTAATAGGATTTATGGACTTGCACCTAGGACCAGTTTTACTTCGGCATAGCAATTCCTCTGATACATTGACCCTGTTTTTAACCGACTTCAAAAAAGGAGGAGGTTCTCAATTCGTCTGTATATATATATATTTTTTATGTATGTTCGCGCATAACTCTGGCAATTATGAGCCAGAGTTATTCTGGCAAATATTTACCAATTTCAATGATTCTTTTTTTATTCGAAAGAAGAAACCGCTATATTGAATCTGTATGAATTTTATCACAACCGGATAAGAACTTCCTGGAGGACCATGAACGATGTGGAGGAATTTCTCTGACAATTATGAACCGATTTCGATGATTCTTTTTTTATTCGAAAGAGTAAACTACTATGATGATTCCATGCAAATTTCATTACGACCGGATATTTTTTCTGAAGAAACATGAATTATGTAAAACTATGTAGACGATAATGTGATCATAACCTACCTAGATCATTTTACGGTCTTCGATGGTTCAATCTTTATATATAACAATATCACTAAAAAGTTTAAAATAAAATCTTTTTTTTTTTTAAATTGAACCGACTTCAATATCACTGAAAAGTATAAAATAATTTAAATATTATTGAAGTTGGTGCCAAATATACACAGCCGGTAAGCTAACACCAACTTCCATAATATTTAAATTATTTTATACTTTTCAGTGATGTTGAAGTCGGTTCAATTTTTTTTTTTAAGATTTTATGTTAATTAGCTTTGCTATTAGAGCAACTTTACCTTCATTTCTTTTTATAAAATCTTTTTTTTAAAAAGCATGAAATCATCATAGTAGTTTACTCTCTCGAATAAAAAAAGAATCATCGAAATCGGTTCATAATTGTCAGAGCAATGTAATGGAGAACATCAGTTTTATGGTTTTTACCAGATAAATTCCTCCACATCGTTCATGGTCCTCCAGGAAGTTCTTATCCGGTTGTAATAAAATTCATACAGAATCAATACAGTGGTTTCTTCTTTCGAATAAAAAAAGAATCATTGAAATTGGTAAATATTTGCCTGAGTTATGACCATTTTTGTCCCTAAAAAGCGATAAAAAAGTCATCTATATAGGCTTTCTTGCAGCTCTCAGTGCGCAGTCACCATTCTTGTTTTTTCAGGAACTACTTATTACTAAGCAATAATTTTTTTTATGGGACCCAATCAATGGATTGAAGAATGGATGGAAGAAAGATTTTTTCAAATCGGTTCATAATTGCAATAGTAAATTTGATTTGATTTGATTTTGATTTGATTGCCAGAGTTATGCGCGAACATACATAAAATATATATATATATATATACAGACGAATTGAGAACCTCCTCCTTTTTTGAAGTCGGTTAAAAATCAACAAACTGGTGTTTTGTTATTTAAACAAAATTGTTAAAGGAGTTATATTTTTTTAATGGACTGGCTATTTATGATAATTTTATTTGGTTTTCATAATCAAAAATCGTACCAGGATCGGTAGATCGTGGTACATATGAGCCAATGAGGACAGAATGTGTAGTCACTATTTTAAGCAGTCGACGTAACTGGTGCCACTAGTATACTAAAATGAACTTTATGAATAAGGAATAGGGAAAAATAGTGAAAATTTGAATAACTCGTTAAAAAAATACCATTATGGATGAGTCATTCTAATTTAGGATTTTAAAGACACTTACACAGTACATATCTGTGGCATATCGACACTTTTCTCCACCAAATATGTTGGTATCTTAGTGTCTCCAAAAGTACTTTCATACATTTTATGTATTCTCATATGGTGTTCATCATTGAATGCTGGAGTCTTCAAGTGTCCTGTGAATTGAAACAGTTGAATAAAAGTGCAGAAAGAGAAAAAAAAACAAGAACTATAAAAATAAGAACAAACTTTAAGACATAAAATAAACAGAGAACAGAAAGCACGCTCAGGGTCGCATTCAGTAGTGACTTATTGGGCCCGACACTGAATCAACCATTATGTTAATAGTTAGTGTATCAATGTGACTAAACAAACAACTCACTGAGAAATATTTCACCACCCTCTTCCTTATATTCATTAATTTCTTTATCCTTTTTCTTCATGAGTTCTCGAAGCTCGTATTGACTTGATCGCAAATCTTTAATTGTTCTCAACAGTTGTTGAGTTATTTTCTGATAAAACTGAAAGCAATAAGTGTTATAACGCAATAATATATTTGGACTTGGTTAAAAATATTGATCAGATTTACACATGTCTGTAAATATTTAAGGCCACCTCATTATTTATTAATTTAACTTAGTGACGAGTCGACTTTTACTGAAGGTAAGCGACAAGCGTACCTATAGACTGCTGTACTGCACTGCTCATCCACAAAACAACTATTAAATCTCTTGAGATTTTACACACTACAGTTCACTTCGTAATTTTTTTTTTTGCTTCTTAATGGAAATGTAAAATAAAATGTACTGCCACCTAGTGAATAGCTAGATAGGTTGTTGTTATACAATCCAAACAAATGGCCCATTCCAATTGAGATGGCTCTTCCATTTAACAGATTTTCGTATGTTTGATTATATTTTAATATGAGTAAGTATGTAGCAGTGGCGAAGGGTCCATATAACTCGATTCCTACCGGCTTCCCTTTGAAAACAGGCGTTTGTTACGACGATCTAACAAGACATTTATTTACTGACATAACGTTAAAAACATAGGTATTTAATACACCATCAAATAAAATTAATCTAAAAATCGCCATTTTTATTAATAGCATAAAGTTGCACGTTTCATTCACTTCAACCGCGCGCAAGTCGCGGCGCGGCAAGCCGCTCTCAAGATCAGGAATTCCATGCGCAACTACCATGTAAAATCAGTACCGAAAACGTCCACGCGCAGACGCGACACTCGCTGATTATAGGAACGACGGTAAGCCGATGTACGCCGGGTTATGATTGGGAGGAGTTATGTTATGGATAGAAAAATGACATGTATACCGCACGAAATAGAGTGTAGTATTGCGTACGCGTACTTCGATCGATCATAATCTTTCGTCTTCGTTGATATTGATTTTGTATCGCATTATACGGTACATGACAATTTAATTCTACTAAATATAATTAGAATCTAATAGATTCTATAGTTGTTTACAGTTTTGTTTATTGTGTACCTATAATAATATGCCGGCACATCTTTATTACGAGATGTCAACTGTCATGTTTGACGTGACGCCATGACATTAGTTCGGGTGATTGGTTGACAATGACATAACAAGTGTGATGGTTGGAAAAGTAGTATGGTTATGTTTGATGATGATCGTAAATTATAATGGAGAGTCTATCGTGATATTTCCTAGTGAATCAGTGAGGTGTAGCATTGAGTCCAGCGTGAGGATCCGGACGAGAGTCCACGTTCAGTTATTCGGGAAACGATCAGTGGATATTGAGAGCTAAGTACTTTGTAGAATGAACACAGTATAGTCTACAGAGTAGTTCGTGCTGTGAGTCGTATATAGCTTGGGGTCTCGTGAGAGTCAGCGTGGTGATCTCGTAGAGAGTAGTTTGTATTGCGAGTAGTCTAGTTTGTGATCATGCGACAGTCAGAGTGATGATCCCGTAGAGAGTATTGCGAGTAGTAGTTTGGGATCTTGAGATAGTTGGTGCGGTGATCTCAAAGGGAGTGATTTGTGCTGAGTAATCTAGTTTGGGATGGCGTGGCGTGGTCGGTGGTCTAGTACATGGTCGCTTGTATTGTATGAGGTCGAACATCACTGTGTGTGTGAAGGGTCATGTCATCATACGAGATGATGACATGTTAAGGTGCCAGGTTGTCCAGTCCACGCTGTCATATGAGATGACAATTACTCGAAGGGACGTCTTAGCCAGTGATGGTTTGCATGAGGTCGAACATCACTGTGTGTGCGGAGGGTGAAGTCATCATACGAGATGATGACATGATGAGGTGCCAGGTTGTCCGGTCCACGCTGTCATATGAGATGACAAACAGCTGGTCGAAGGGACGCCTTAGCCAGTGGTGGTTTGCATGAGGTCGAACATCACTGTGTGTGTGTGGAGGGTTATGTCATCATACGAGATGATGATATAGCAAGATGTCAGGTTATCAAGTCCACGCTGTCATATGAGATGATCAAAGGGAAGCCTTAGTTGGTGTGGGATTATTTGTTAAGTGTGTGAATGTGTGTTGTGGTCCATATGTGAGGTTCGCTGGGCAAGACAGTTACAGTGGCCTCCTAGAGGGACCAGCTGGGCAAGATTGTTACAGTAGTGTGTGTCTATGTGTGTATGTGTTAGTGTGTGTTGTGGTCTTTATGTGAGGTTCGTTGGGTAAGACGGTTACAGTGATTGTTACAGTTGACAGATATGAAAACAGGGATCGGTAAGACAGAAGAGAGTCTACAGTGAAGGTCGGTGTTGGTGAGCTAACATACTGCAGCTGTTGGTTTAGATTGTGATAGTTTCCTGTGAGATTTCATATTGAGTAGTTGTGCGATGAGTTGTCCTCTCTGGCTCGTGTAGTCCACTTATCTAGAGGTTGCAATCTACATTCCGGTGGGTTTGGTTACTAGGTTGATAGAAGGTCGAGATAGGAAGCGGTCGGTCAGGGGTGGCTGTAAGGGGCAGGTGGAGGCCACTCTAGGTAGGTAGGTAGGGCTTCAGTGCGTATTCGAGACCTTATGCCGGTAGTTTCCTCGTGTGTTATTGTAGTGTGCATGAGTGAGATTGTGTTTCTGTGTTCAAGTGATCATGTAAAGTTTAAAAAAAAGGATGTTAAACGTGTTTCCGACATCAGAAGTGGGATTGGCTCATGGCCTATCCGCTTTTGCCATCTGGCGTTTTGCTTCGAGACTGTGAGACGTTAATCTGAATGAACGTGTGACTGATGAAACATTATGTAGTGCTGAATTCAATACCAAAGGTTTGTTTAGTGATGTAGCAGTTGGAGTGACATAGATTCCATAGGTGTGGTACGGTACGATAGACCTTTGTAGCGGTATGGAACATCCGCTGTGTGTGTTGTTATAGTCTGGAAAGTTAATTTAGTGATCATGCCACTGCAGCAACAGCAATTTTGAGGTTGCATTTGACTTTATGGGGTGATATCTGAGAGCCGGATACCTACTGCGAGAGCACTCAAGGCCTGTTCACTTTTACATCCGACATGTTTTGATTTCCATTGGTAGTGTACATTGGACGGATAGTGTTTCCTGGGCCAGACTCATTGTGAGTTACTCAAAAGATGCACTGGTATATTGCAAAAGAGGAAAAGTTGGATGAAGGGACCGTCTAAAATTGTAGAATTGCTCGATGGTAACCATTGCCTGTTAAAGTCTTTTGACTGGTAATAGGAACCTTTTGTCTTTGAATTGTCAAGATGATTTAGAATTTTGATTCTTTTTGGTTTTCTATGATCTTGAAATCTTTGAAATGGGCCAGGATAGCCGAGCGGGATACTACTTTCGTAGACTGTCCCTACCTTTTGGTGTTGCACCTCACGAGGACGTGAGGAAGTCAGGAAGGCCGTGCCGGCACATCTTTATTACGAGATGTCAACTGTCATGTTTGACGTGACGCCATGACATTAGTTCGGGTGATTGGTTGACAATGACATAACAAGTGTGATGGTTGGAAAAGTAGTATGGTTATGTTTGATGATGATCGTAAATTATAATGGAGAGTCTATCGTGATATTTCCTAGTGAATCAGTGAGGTGTAGCATTGAGTCCAGCGTGAGGATCCGGACGAGAGTCCACGTTCAGTTATTCGGGAAACGATCAGTGGATATTGAGAGCTAAGTACTTTGTAGAATGAACACAGTATAGTCTACAGAGTAGTTCGTGCTGTGAGTCGTATATAGCTTGGGGTCTCGTGAGAGTCAGCGTGGTGATCTCGTAGAGAGTAGTTTGTATTGCGAGTAGTCTAGTTTGTGATCATGCGACAGTCAGAGTGATGATCCCGTAGAGAGTATTGCGAGTAGTAGTTTGGGATCTTGAGATAGTTGGTGCGGTGATCTCAAAGGGAGTGATTTGTGCTGAGTAATCTAGTTTGGGATGGCGTGGCGTGGTCGGTGGTCTAGTACATGGTCGCTTGTATTGTATGAGGTCGAACATCACTGTGTGTGTGAAGGGTCATGTCATCATACGAGATGATGACATGTTAAGGTGCCAGGTTGTCCAGTCCACGCTGTCATATGAGATGACAATTACTCGAAGGGACGTCTTAGCCAGTGATGGTTTGCATGAGGTCGAACATCACTGTGTGTGCGGATGGTGAAGTCATCATACGAGATGATGACATGATGAGGTGCCAGGTTGTCCGGTCCACGCTGTCATATGAGATGACAAACAGCTGGTCGAAGGGACGCCTTAGCCAGTGGTGGTTTGCATGAGGTCGAACATCACTGTGTGTGTGTGGAGGGTTATGTCATCATACGAGATGATGATATAGCAAGATGTCAGGTTATCAAGTCCACGCTGTCATATGAGATGATCAAAGGGAAGCCTTAGTTGGTGTGGGATTATTTGTTAAGTGTGTGAATGTGTGTTGTGGTCCATATGTGAGGTTCGCTGGGCAAGACAGTTACAGTGGCCTCCTAGAGGGACCAGCTGGGCAAGATTGTTACAGTAGTGTGTGTCTATGTGTGTATGTGTTAGTGTGTGTTGTGGTCTTTATGTGAGGTTCGTTGGGTAAGACGGTTACAGTGATTGTTACAGTTGACAGATATGAAAACAGGGATCGGTAAGACAGAAGAGAGTCTACAGTGAAGGTCGGTGTTGGTGAGCTAACATACTGCAGCTGTTGGTTTAGATTGTGATAGTTTCCTGTGAGATTTCATATTGAGTAGTTGTGCGATGAGTTGTCCTCTCTGGCTCGTGTAGTCCACTTATCTAGAGGTTGCAATCTACATTCCGGTGGGTTTGGTTACTAGGTTGATAGAAGGTCGAGATAGGAAGCGGTCGGTCAGGGGTGGCTGTAAGGGGCAGGTGGAGGCCACTCTAGGTAGGTAGGTAGGGCTTCAGTGCGTATTCGAGACCTTATGCCGGTAGTTTCCTCGTGTGTTATTGTAGTGTGCATGAGTGAGATTGTGTTTCTGTGTTCAAGTGATCATGTAAAGTTTAAAAAAAAGGATGTTAAACGTGTTTCCGACAAATATTTAAAGTTCTATAGTGATTGTGTGTCCAATTTCACCGATAGATGGCGCTGTTCATAATGTAGATCACGCTAACATCGTAAATTACTGTTTAATGATATTCGATAATGAAACGTACAATAACTTCGCATCTTTTATTGTTGCAACTGCAATAATTATGATTATAATATGTATACATACATATTACATACTTACTACTACCTGGACTTGAGAGTTTCATTTCATGAACCTCTGTCTGAGTGAGCCCTGACCTTGAAGCGTTTTTTTTGGGAGAGCTGCTGCTGTTCATTGTGTGTAGTGTGCATTGTACCTACATGTTATTGCGTTAGGTCATTTCATAGATATGAGTCATTTTAGGTAATTTATCGATGAGATTATTTTATCGAAGTAAAAATTTAGCATATTCGCATCGATATAATATATGAACAAATATTATATAGATGCATATTCGTATTCTTAATTTCTAGTTACCTACCTATACAAATGTAGCCTTGGTGGTGCAGTGGACCTAATCGCTGGCTTTTAAATAAAATAAAATTGTATTTTTCCCTTGCCTACCTATTTCTTTCCTAATCTAGTTTAGAATCGCTCGGGATTTACAGATTTTAACTATTCAAAGTTATACTATCAGCAAAGTAGAACATTACAGAAATCTAATGAAAATGTCCTGGGTGTACCGGACCGGCTTACCCCGTACAAAAATTGACCCTTCGCCACTGGTATGTAGGTATTTAACAATAATTATAAAAACAATATAGGTACAATCATAGTGGGTTTTAAATTACAGGCTTACCGAACCTACAAACGTCAATTAGAGTTAATGATCATTAATCCATTTTTTAAATCTGTTTATATTGGCACTCGAAGCCTTAATACGCAGATAGTGAGTAGAGATATCAACTATCTCATGTTCAATAGCAGAAATTAATCATAAATTGCTCACAGTCGAAATAAATAGATTTTAAAAAGTGACTTAATTAGAATTAAAGTTAATTGGGGTTTGTGAGTGCGGCAGTTAGTAGGAAATGGGAAAACACTTGCTTATCTTCTAGAAAAGGAAAACAATACTTACAAATTCAACAGAGCCTCTTGTAAGTGTGCATTGAAATATGAAAGGATATCCAAAGTAAACTGTAATTGATACATATAATTCATTTCCATTGGACATTTCTTTAATGCTGTGTTTTACTAATTCCGAAGGGTTTGATAATATTTTCACACAACAATTTACATATTCGTCTTCATCTTTAAATTTTATTAGTTCATTTGTTTCCTGAAAGTAATACAGTTTGAGATTATTAGAATGAAATAAACTTATAAAACAGTTTATCACCTGGCATTCATTACTTTTACTCATAAATTACTGCTTTTACTAGGCGGTATGTCTCTCCTGCAAGGGACCAATTACGTAGGTACAGCAGTATTAAATTTTTGTCTACCCATATGTAAACATTGCTATGTTCCTGTGTGAAGGGCACTGTAGCTGCCAAACTTACTAATGTCTCTGGTGACAAGTGGCAGTGCACTGCAGCTGCCTATACGCAGGAGTATAGCTTGCCATCAAGCATATGTCTTGCTTGTCTCGTTACTCAGTTAAATAAAAAAAAAACAAATGCAAGTTTTTTCAACCCTCTATCCAATCTTATTGTATTGTATTAGTTACACTGTATAAGACAGTTAAGTGCAATAAGCTTAAAACGAACAGGATCCAGAGGTACCATTGTCCTGCTAGTGCAATGGTACCTCTGGATCCTATGGGACAAGGCATTGGTTACATGTAGCTACCAGCACAGTGACTTATGGAGCACCGGCAACATTACTCACTGTGGAAACATGACTGTACTTAATGTTATCATTAGTTTGCCGCACTTGAAATCTTACAAAGGTATGATTTTAACAATTTGAATGATTGCTGCAAAAGCACTCAACGTAAATAATATTCTACTAGTAAACAATTTACAGTGGTAACTCAATATCAGTCATGGTATATGTGTGGTACGATCGAAGTTTAAGACAAGAAGCTTACTATTAATCAATTAGATTGTAATTTGAAGACATTAACAACTGTTTTTCTTTATAAGACCAAAAATGGAACAATAAATATATGAACATAGGCGTGATGGCTGACCGGTCACCACCCAAATAGGGCCATTACACAATAGGGAATCTTCTCCTTTTTTGAAGTTTAAGAACAGGGTATACTGATTTCTGTATTTTACGACAGTGATATTTAGGATGCAACAGAAATATTAAGGTGACAAGATTTTTTAGTAAGTCAGTAGTGACAAGGAGCAGTTTGTCTAAAGTCACCTGCACCATGCTGCTTTGAGTTTAAAACCAAGCGGCAGCCCAAGCCGAGGCAGTGCCTCCCTGAGGTGCCCTTGTGCTAGTCACTACCGAAACCCTTCTGGCTGGAGCGCTTAAAGCGCTCGCCCTCTTGTCCGGTGAAGCTGTAGTGGCCATGTGCGGCCAATAGTACTATTCATACACAAAAAAAAAAATAACTTGGAGCCCGTTGGCTCGAATCGTAACAAGAAAAAACCGCGCAAAAAAATAGGCCCGGGCTCCGAAGGATTAATACAACATTAACTTTTTTTAAAAGAAACTTGCTCAAATCCAACTATGTACATAAACTCCATCCCAAATAAGTTTGGAGGCGATTACAAGTTCGTTTGCGGCTCATTAACTACATAGCCCATACATTGTCCACTAGGCGCGTTAGCAAAAACAACTTTGTATTACCAACCTTTGTATAACCGCGTTAATGGTCAACTATAAAGCGGGGGTATTTTATGACTGCATAATAAAGTTGTAATCGCCTTCAAGTTTATTTCGTTTGGAGTATAGGTACGTAGGAAATTCAAATGAATTATTACTATTCAAATAATTAGTCAGTGCTCTGTGTGCAACGAATGAAAACTCTTTGCATAACCAGAGTTGCATTTATGATATTATACTTACTGTGCTTACTATTAATGATGGTGAACTAACCTTTAAGCGTGATAGGAACTCTTCCTCGGTGAAGAATGTACTCCAAACAGACAAATAGTCTGTTATGCATATTTCATAACCATGTTCGTGGGTAAATTGTAAGAAATATGACGAACAATTGATTTGTTTCCACATTATTTACACACTAAACAAGCGTCCATAAAACTGGAATAACACACGATCAGAACTAATGAAATAAATTATATTTTATTCAGGTACGGCTGGTTTAATTTCATTAGCAGTAAGTATGTACTTGGTTATTTATGCACGAATTTAATTAAATTGAACGACTACCTACGTATTTTTAATTGCGGTTTTAATAAATCTAATAAATAAATAGGTACACTCAATCAGACTCAATTGACAGCAAGCATTTGTTTGACATTTACCACAGACAGACACATTATTAGATATTTCTTTTTATTAAAAGGCTTGGTGTCAAGACTTTTAAGCCATATTAGAAATTAAAGCACATATTACACTACATGGTATTCAGGGAGTAAGGTAAGTGTATTAAAGAGTTAGGGAGTTAGGCTCCCTAATTAGGGCAACCGGAGCGGCCCGGTCACGGCCGGTTTACCGACCTCCCTAACTCCCTTACTACCGGACAGTGTAATAGCGTTTAGGGCGTTAGGTTAGGGCGGCTAGTGTGACCAGATTCAGTATTTTAATACTGTTTCAGTATTTTTTAACGTCGTTTTTGAAGATGAGTATTTTTATCGGTATTTTACTGGAAGTCAGTAACTCAGTACCTTTCAGAATATTTTTATGAGGACAAAAATGCTAACACTGTAAGCCGTTGTCCTTGCAAATATTGATGTCGAATCGATGGATTATTTCTACTCTCGGAGTATTAATTCACGTCCAGTGTCGTAAAAATAATTTTCATGAACTGCATTAATGCTATTTAACATTAATTAGCGTTCGGGAATGCAGCAATTAAACACCATCCAATAAAAAAGTCTGATATTTATGTAACATGGAAGGAAGTTAATGAATGGCCAAACTCCCCTGTTCACGGTTCCCACCTATTCCCTCCAAATATTAAAAAAAAAATCGTATGATATTCAACGGTAATTGTTAATTATACTAGCAAGAACTTTGCCAATACACCGGAAATAAACAATTTGATCATATTTTCCGGAAATAAGAAATTTATACCTGCGATCACAAAAATATACCATTCACGGTCCTAACTATGCGCCCGCGACAAAGTCGCTAAATTGGCAACACTGGCTGAGTTAAAGCCAAATCGACGCCCACCCTTACCACCGGCCCCTGAATACCGCGTAGTGTAATAACCGTTTTACAATCCCGACAGGCGCGGTCGCAGCCAACGATTTTGGGGGGGGGGGGGGGAGTCATGTCGACGGGCCCGTTAGTAGAGACCCTGGCTGCTACGTAGTTGGTCGTATTTCTCGGTGGTTCTATTCTATTCTATTGGTGGCTATAAATTGGGCCCGGTAACCACCGGAACGCACTTCGACCCCGTTAGATCCATTGTGCATGCCCTAGCCCTTACTCTGTTTCTGACGTGTCGAAGAGTTCCCTCAGGTACGCAACGATTGCGCCAGCTTGGAGCTGTGCATAATCATCTGGTGTAGGATAAGCTACTCCCAGATGACACGACCTACGTCTCGCAAGAGCGTCGCAGCCACACAAAATGTGTCGCATTGACTCTTTTACACCTTTACAAAATCGGTGGTTATATACATTTAAGTATGAATTTTCAAACGATACATGACCCCCCACAATCATAGACAACATTTGTATCCGGTCCCCAATTCCGCCAGTTCAGCTTTATTACTCACCTTGTTAGCGGGAGAGGTAACGGTGGAGCAAGTTACATAGCACCACCAACAACTTTGGCCCCGGCAACGCAATATCCGTACGCTAAGGACCGACGGCAAGATTGTCGAGCTGGAGAATAATTATCTCAAACGAGAGGGACGCGATACGATGACATGATTTTGGCAATATGATTTTTTTCCGGGTAGGAGACCGGCAATCCCAGGGCCGTGTAGGGTTTCTTGTCCGTAAGTCCCTTATCAACGTGGTAAAGGTCGATAGTGTGTTGAGCATGGTAGCCTACCTTATACGCAGAATAACCGAATGGTATTCGCTGAAGGTCATACATATACAGGTATCCGCGCCGACCTCGGTAGACCCCAGACGGTGAATGAAGTAGAGGCTGACTGTAGAGGGAGACGATGAACTAGAATTAATGTATGAGGAAATTATCAGCCCATAGGTACATAACACTAAAACATAAATTACACTATTGTTATGTCCAACCTCAATGCGAATATGGGCATGCGGAATGTCGATGAAATGAGATTGAGCTCGTATGGGTAGGGCCAGAGGGTGGTCGACTTCATGGAGAAGAAGGGACTCTATGATATGAACATATTCTTCAAGAAGCAACCATCTAGGAGTTGGACGCAGATAAGCCCCGATAGTTCAATCAAAAATGAGATCAACTTCATCATCATTATGGCCAAGAAGCATTCAATGATCTCTCCGTGACCGGCAGGGAGAAAACCGGTACTGATCACCGTTTTCTTAGAGAGAGGCACATTGAGTATTATGTCAAGCTCGAGAGCTCTCGTCTGATGAAGTCCACGCTCCAACTGGGTTCCGCTCAAATACAGAACCCCGAAAACTTTCAACTATATCTACACAATCGCTTCCAGTCAATAGCCGATTGCGAAACTGTGAATGAGTTAAAAAATAGATTGGTGTAAACAGTCCACACAGTGGGATCCTAGTTCTTTAAGACCCTACATAGTAAAAAGCCTCAGAAAACTGAATCGAGATGTGACTGCAAAGTTCAACTTGGCAGCTATGTTGGAATAATGCCGAAGTCAATAGACAAAATTCATAATTAAGTATTGCGACACGACTAGTCTTCGAATAATCCGGCATGACGCAATTGAGCGAAACGAAGTCTATAATAAAGTGTTTCCGAAAAATTCGTCTTGATCTTTAGCTTGATCATTGCTGACACTATGTCATCTCATCAATACCGGAGATATTCAGAGAGCTCGCTAGGTTTTATGGAGAGTTAATACACCTCGACACGGAAACCCATTGGCACTTCAGCTCAGGACACCAGAGCCAAACAAACCCGACTACACCGACGACATCCCAGACATCGTACGCAGACCAGATACCTTTTGAAGGTTTCCGCCCTCACACCAACAAAAAAAGGTAAGTATATCCAAGTAGATGGCTATCCATCTACTTGGATATACTTACCTTTTTTTGAAAAATATCTATATATTTTTAAGCTCTTGAACTGGAACGGATTGGTCATCATCATCAATGGCGATTTCATGCCTCACCTTCGTTTTGCTGATGATATGGTCATTATGGCAGAGTCTATGCAATAATTATGCTCAGT
This sequence comes from Furcula furcula, assembly GCA_911728495.1. Classification (NCBI taxonomy): domain Eukaryota; kingdom Metazoa; phylum Arthropoda; class Insecta; order Lepidoptera; family Notodontidae; genus Furcula; species Furcula furcula. The sequence continues at coordinate 9,792,141 of OU452251.1, forward strand.
GGCCTTAGTATCGTTTCCCAACAGGTCTTAAAGTGAACATGGACAAGACTACGAATATCCCATGTTGCACCCGTTCCGGTAGTCGTTGGGAACGTTACACTCGAATTTGTAGACCACTTTCTTTACCTTGGACAGATAAATAGGTCCACAGATGTATTAGATATGGTCGGTACAACTTCGACAAAGAGGTCATCCGAAGAATAATATATAGATGAGCTAAACTTTTCAGTCTCACTTCTAACTGTTGTACTCAACCAAGTTTTTCAAAATTATATTATTTGATTAAGTACCTATTTTTTATATAATTGTGTAGACATTTTAAGCAGGAAGTTAAGTTTGGTCAATTTGACGAGTACTATTTTGAGATTTTGGGGGGGGTCATGACCCCTACGACCCCCCCTCTCGGACCGCCACTGAATCCCGAGCAGTGTAATGTAAATCGGTACCTAACCGATCTCGTAGCTAAACCGTATCGATTGGATTTTTAATACCTGTAAAAGTTGCTAATAAAAGTAGCTAAAGAGTAAAAAAGTACTTGATCATTGACGTACTTACAAAAAAAAGGTAAGTATATTTAATTACTGTTGTCTATTTATTAAAGACCTGGTTTTTTAGTTGTTGTTGACCAAACTATCCGTTGTCTTCCATATATTTTAGTTTTACCACTTACATTTTACTAGATGCACTGATGAATTTTATGAGATAAATTATATGGGAAAAAAATTAAAGTTTGTTTGTTTTCGCAAACTATCAAAACACGTACTGGACCTCCTGTTGGTTTCGAAGGTTCGGGTTGTGCAGTTTCGAAAAGTTCGCGATGGCTCTTACCGATGCTGCCGTATTCTTCTACTTTTTAGAACTAAGTATTTGAAAACTACCCACATCGAGTGTAATATTATTCTATGTACACATTAATCTATTAACACAATTCTAATAATGACCATTCACGCTCTAGCACACAGATTTAGTAAAGATCAAGCGTATATATATAGCGAGGAGAGCTTCATTTTAAAGTATCTATGAAAAGTGACCAATTTTTTTAGCTAGATACTGATTTATTTTTTGGTAGCTACCAAGTAATACCAAGTCCCAAAATGTTTTTATATTTTTAACCGACTTCAAAAAAGGAGGAGGTACTCAATTCGTCTGTATATTTTTTTTTATTCAAAGGCGCGGCCGGAACGATGCACAGTGTAGAATTTGACCTTAGCAGCGGCCATCCTCATTTTATTTTAGAATTCAATAGATTTAGTTATTATAAAGCATACTAACAAATACCGGATTAGATATTTCACTTAATTTAGAAGATACAGAGCATTTTTTAAAAGGTCATTGACCTTCATGAAATCTGTTTTCGGCTGTATTTCTCGTAATAAAGGAAGCCCACTCTTATAAAAAATACACATTGATTGTTGATATGTAATATTTCAGATAGAAAAATTACAAGTCCCTAACCGCACTAAGAATGGAGAAAAAAAATATTTTGTAAATTTCAATAATTAATTAATATAAAATTATCCTTATAACAGTAGCATTTTTTTCTACCACTGAAATACACTAACGTAATTTATCTTCGAATTGACAAATTACCGAACATCTATCCAGCGAGATCTCTGAGATAATGTGTTTCTAAGTTTTTTTTCAGGTTTCTATGGAAATAGGGTTGTCACAAAAAGTAGTGCTATTTAAATATTTATATGAATACCAATAGAAAATAAAGGCCTTTATATTAAAAGCGCTCTATGCAGATTAATATTACAACTTGAATAAAAGTATGTACATAGATATATAAATAATAACACTTGATTAAAATGGTGGTAAATTACATTTAGCATCCTTTTATGTAAGTACAATGAAGAATCAGTTTATTTGACATTTATCATTTTCTTAAATTATACGTCTTCTGTTCACTAAAAAGTGAAAAATAACAAATGTTATTGAGGTTAGTGATAGACAGTTGATTTTGATGTAAACGTAAGTACTGTGTTTAGCTCCAACTTAAATAATATTTCGGTTTTTAGTTACTTTTTAGTGTAATGTATATTCATTATCATCAGCCCACATCAGCCCACTGCTGGACCGCAAGGCACGCCACTGATTCCGATCTTCGTTGTAAATAAAGTCTTATACAATAGTATAATACGCTATACGCTGTATAGAAAAGATTGGATACCTATATGGATTAGATAGATATTGAAATTTTTGATCAAATAATAATCTAGGATGGGTCATAATATATTTGTCAGAGTAATGTAGTAAACTACACCAATTTTATGGTTTTTACTAGAAAAATTCGTCCTCATCATTCATATTCCTCGAAGAAGACCATTGCAATGCTCTCTAATAAAAAATAATCTTATAAATAAATTGAAGAGTTTTATTCGTTTTTTGTTGCTGAGAATATCATCTTTACCCATTTTAGTAGGTAATTTCAACGTGTCATTCATGTGCTTTCAGGAACTAATTCTTCGTTGGTAGTGAAATTTCTATGGCAGTGTACTTTAGATACCAAAAAGAATCAATCCAAATCGGTACATATTTGGCGGAATGATGAGAGAGCATACATTATACAAAATAGATTACGCGATGAATTGATAACTACCTTTTTTTTAAAGTCGGTTTAATAATTGATGATTTTCGCGACCTAGTTATATTATTGCCTAAGGGACGCCTATAGACACGATCAAACATCTGAAATATTGCATGTTGCAAATATAACTTACCCACCACTGACTACCACCACCACCACTGACTAGGTATATTGTTTGACAACCCTAACCTCAAATTTTGAAACGAAATATCTCCGAAGTCCTGGGCTTATAGCATCTGATTTTTTTTGTGGTAATACTTATTAGTATCCTTAACACATGCGTTTTGAAAAAAAATGCGACTTTGTAGAGATAAAGTAGAAAAAAAATATTAGAACATCTTAGAAAAATCGACTTTATTGCCTGAAAGAGCATAATTTATTACCTTTTTTTCAACATATTGGTACTTTTAGAAGATATCTATCATACAGTCAATCATTTAATGAAAAATCAATATCAGAAAAAGAGATAATTAGTTTCTATGGTTTCTATGGACTTTTCTCGATTATCTCAATATCTCTAAAACTATGACACATAGAGCCGGCGGAGTCTTATTAGTAGTTTCGTTTGATGGTTATCTTTTCAAAGAATACATAAAAAGAGATGGCCGCAACTAAGGCCAAATTCCACACTGTGCGATGTCCATGTCCATGACTAAAATCATCAATTTTATGAAAACGGGTAGTCCCACGCCCCGCTCTTTATAACACTCAACACGACCGCAGGTTGGCCGCCTTGGCCGCAGGATTGGAAGAGTTGAGAAAATCAAACACTTTGAACTTAGGAACATTTTGATTTGAAATGTAGTCTTTAACATTAGGCGGAAATGTTGTTCCTTTAAAAAAAAAAGTTTTATTTTCTAAGTTTAGTACATAAAGTCTTTTGGGCGATACGAGCTTCTGCACGTACGTTAAACCAAGTGTTAAATCCTCTTTGCGTTAAACAGCTAAAGTACCTAACCATTGTAGGTACTTACTACCTAACGTCGTAAATATATTAAGTATATATTTTTTGTGGTAGGTAGGTAATGTTTTAAATATCGGATAAAACACGCGTGGACAGGGACACCCATAGTACATAACGACCAGCGTAGAAGGGTTACCAACTGTGATAAATGACGTCATTTATCAACTCCTGTGCCGTATCGCAGCCATAGTTGGATGATTTGTGTTTTGTTTAAAGGCACAATTTTGTGTAGAATTTTATGTATGTTTAAAAAAATAAACGTGTATTTATGTACCAATCTGAAACGGGCGCCTAGTAACAGACATATTTTATGCGTGACAATAAATGAGTGTTCCTTTATGCAAGTTCAAAATTCAAATAAATGATTTATAAAAATATATTCATTGTAATAAAACTACTCAATTAAAAAATTCTATAAAATAGTCTATGTATTTTAATAAGAATGCCATACTGGCCGAACTTGTATACCTATCAGTCAACTACACAGCAGATACGAAATAAATACAAATAGTTGAGGATAAGAGTTTGAGCAGATACAAATGCTTTCTCGCTTTTTTTAGTGTCATAGTCTGATGAGATATAAGAGACATGAGCACGATGAGACTTCAAGAAATCATCTCCGACCATCATCATCATCAGCTAGTTAGAAGTAATAATAATAACATATGTTAGGGTTTGCAATTTTGTAGAGATTTATCGCAAATTATTTAATTCTTTATTTTCATTGTTTAATATTTTAATATGCTGGCAACTACTTTTAGAGTACTGACAGAAGTAGAAGCTATTCAATTGATTCGTAGCGCCGGCCAATCACGGGGCCGCATTAAAGAGAACTGATGCGGGCTGTGATTGGTCGTTGTGAGACGTTTGGGGGTTTTGTGATGGTAGGGATATTTACCGATAAAACCATGGTTGGGAGCAAAATGCGGGCATTCGAGTGTCAACCACGAGACTGTTAAGAGTTGGAAGTAACTGTTTATTGTGAATTTGGTTTATCTAATTTATTGTAGTCGTGTATATTCAGTGTACAAAGTGTGTTGTAATAAAAGTGATTTATATTCTGTGATGATATCTTCTATTATTCTCCTCGGAGCAAGGTCGTCCTTATAGATCAGAAGTGGCTATCGCAACTAACTTCAACAAAACGTAAGTACACGCCCAAATCTACAATTTTTAGACAAGAAGTGTTTTGAATTAAGTAATCTTTGTCTTTTGAATTAATTTGAAATGATATTTATCTCTACGCGTTGTAGTTTTTCTATATCGGTTTGCTGCTTAAAATTTATCATCGTGCATTGTGATTTCTAAATGAAATTTGAAGGTACCCGCAATACCTGGAAAAATAAAAATGCTTAAATATTTTTAAAGTACCTACCCTCTATTTTTATGTACAACGCTAATTGAGCAAATCAAACTATTCGTATATTATATTTTGTATTTTCTCTGTAAGTGATTATCTTGTAATCTTTTGCGAAAATAAATGTCTTAAACCGTATAAGTATAATCCGCTATTTTCTGCAAATAAAAACAGCTGACGGTAAGACGGAGAAATTTCAATAGGTAGTCCAATGATTGACAGATACATCCATACCAATTGTATTCTTATAAAAAAATACATAGGTATGTAACAGTTTCGGATAGTCTATAACTAATAATATAATTGGGAGATTGTATTTATTTCTTGCATGATATGGAATAATATGGAAGATGATAGCAGTGTCTGTATTGTATCGAATTATATCTGAAGTGCGCAGTATTAGTGTCAGATTGCAGTATTAGTAATGTATTATGGTCTCATCGGTTATTATTGGGTGACCTGATACCAAAATATTCCTACAGTGTATGGCAGTGATTGTGTTAGGTAGTCGTCAATCTGTTTTCTTTTAACTACATAGGTAGTAATTTTAGCTTGCCTATATAAAATGCTCTCTAATATTTACAAGCTACCGTCATAATACGATACACGTGTAAGTCTGTAACATAATATTCACACAACCTTTTTGTTGCGAGTCGAGCGTGAGCTACGGAATGACGGCCGCGAGGATGACTAAGGTGGATCGGAATCAGCGTTAACAATCACGGCGGGACAACGACCGACGTGGAAGGAGCCATCGCAATCGGTCCGCTGACTGCCGGTAGCACAGAGCCACGTGTCGACGCGGGACAATCTAACAGGTCACGTAGTCCTTCATTTAAAAAAAAGTGGTTTTCGATATTGTAAATGCGTTAAGGATGGTCTTGCAATCTTCCCAGGACGCGAAAACCGAGACTTAGATTTTGGATCCTTCAAATCACGCATGCATGCTTTGTTAAATTAATTATATTTGTTTAACAAGTGTGCATCGCTATACGGGAGGGTGATAGAACTATCACTGATTTTGGTATTTAGAAGTTCTAGGATCTGGCCGAGGTCTGGTAGTTCGATTCTATTGGCCTGGTAAGAATGGCAAGAGAAATTACTGTTTGTTTTTCCTTTCGAGCAGAACATAGTCTTGAAGGGGGGGCTACTTAGGAGTCTTAGGACGAAGGAGTAGGTACGAGGTTTATTATGAAGAATTGACACACAATCAACGTGATATTGTAGGGAAAACGTGCGGTAGATTGTATTATTCGCAGATATAAGTATCTAACTTTGAGGTCTGGCTCTCTGGCATCGCGACGCTCATATCCTGATAAACTCTTGCAATATCTTTGTGGCATTAAAGATCAGTCCTTTTTAAGATCGAACTCTCTTTACGAGCCAAAGTTGCTGACTGGTCCCCAGTATGAGTTCACCAGTATGAGTTCACCAGTATGAGTTCACCAGTATGAGTTCACCAGTATGAGTTCACCAGTATGAGTTCACCAGTATGAGTTCACCAGTATGAGTTCACCAGTATGAGTTCACCAGTATGCGTTCACCAGTATGAATTACTGGTGCTATCCTTTTTCTATTAAAATGCATTGCAAAAAGCGACATGTATAGGTTTAATTAAGTCGGAATAGCCGAGCCGTTACTCAAAATTTATGAATGAAGTACGGAAAATAGGACTCTTCACGGCCTTTGTACCCTTTGGCAGTGACTCCACTTTAACGAATGGATATGTTGTACAAAAATTAGGACTTTGTCTAATCATCTCTCATCGGTTTTACAAAGGACAATGCCCATCTGTGCCCCATAAATGCCCAGATAAAGTATATTATAAGATTGCTCTAATAAATAAAAACTAGAATTATGTTGTTAATTTTAAATCATATGAAGCACTAGATATAAAAAAATAATAATAAGACGTTATTGTTAACATTGCAGTACCAGTGTATCTAACCAAATGGTTTTCACATACATATTGACATTATACAATGGAGACAGACTAGATAATTCTAAATAACTGACATGTTTATCTGATAACATACAGATAAGTATATAAAAGAACACTGATCTGACTTAGCTTATGTGATGATCATGAAGTTCCTAGTGAAAAACTAATAGCAATGCTGTCTGTGAACGATAAAGTAAAAAAAAAAAACCAGTAGGAAGTTATCATGTTTAATGTCCAATATCTTTTGAACCGGTGCTATAAATAACATTAAATCTAGATATCATATAAATACTGTTAAAAAGTTATGACATAGAGTGCAATTTGGGCATTGCATTGCTGACTTTCAGCTCCATACTATGGGCATGGTCCTTTGTTAAGTCTGGGTATGTTATCACCTCAACTATGCATAGACGTTACTGCCCAAGTTGTATCAGGGGGTGGTGAATGCATGTAAGACAAGCCAGTGTTGATGCGGCTTCAGCGGAAGCGCACGAACATTAATCGCTTATAAAAACTTGACTCAGTTGCAATTTCTTGATGTAGGTAATAAATTCTCCTTAACCTGAGTTTGACAAATGAGTGAATGTTCCCTTACAGCTTGATCAGTCGATGTCTTTGGGTTGTACGGTGCAGCCACGGTATTGGCTGATTTATCTACCATTTAGTAGTAGTATTGAAAAAAAAACTCATTGCACCCGAATAGTACACATGAAAGAGAGTAGAAACAGTAATACATGTCTAAAGTACTCTTATCAAGCTAAGTGCGGACGTGTTGATGTTGTGATAGTACCATCATCAGCCATTTGTCGGATCTTGATAGATTTTGTATTTTGTCGTGAGAATAGTGCAATTTTCGGACAAGGCCATAACGGGACTACCGTCAAATGTAGTCACAATCACAGCATTATAATAATCAGGCTCGTTGGAAAAAAAAATGTGTCTGAAAATTAGCAACGTCTATTAGAAAATGTTGTATCCCGGAATAGTTAGCCCGTCTCAAACTAGTCTTAGTTTGCTTGTTCGTAAAAGGGATGGTTCATTTAGAATGTGCATTGATTATCGGCTGTTAACTTGAAACTATCTTATTCCTGTCATTGAAGACTAGATACCTCTACTTGCTGAACAGGCCTGTCATCGGTATTACCCGTAGTGCTGTTCTCTAAGCAGCAAGGGCTCGAGCTCGATCCTACGACAGTGGCTTGTCACGTTTTCGTGTTCAATAAATTTGCTTAAGCAGCACTACCGTCACGAGGGTTATGGTTTTCAGTGAAACTACTTAAGGTCTAATAGTTTAACGGTCAGCTCTACGTTGAGCAGAAATTCGATAGTGAGTACGGATCCCAGCAGCGTTAGGCTCTACGTCTAATTCGGTGCTGGCTCTACGTCTAGCATGCACTGCTACAATAAGTTGGGTTGATAGCTGGGTTCCAATTTCTGAGCAGAGCAAGCATATCGTCGCTTACTATACTATACTACATCACAGACTTTAGCAGAAGCGAAGAACCTCTACTCAGTTATAAAGTTTAGCTGTTATTTTCCTTCTGCGAAAGTTTAGGGTTATCTGCTAGGTACGGTATTTTAATAATTACCGGTCAGTGAACTGCATTCCACATTTCTGTACCGGGGTTAATTCTGAGAATCTCTAGTGGTGGTGGCTGTATGTGTAAACATTGCAAGAGTTCGATTGTTCTGTAACATAGGACTGGTTCAAAAGTGGGTCATGTCGCCAAATAAGCTACCGCGAAATCCCGTAGCCGTCAATGACCAATTTCTGAGTGTAATAACAATATTTAATGACTACTGGTTGCACTGTCCAACTGGGAGACAAATCTGTAGGATCAAAAGTATTAACAGCGATTGTGATGAAAAGTGCCTAAATTACATAAATAATTACGTTTTAAAAGACTGTCAAGTATTAAGTTATTTACATGGTAATAAAAGCAGTATTCAATGGGTAGTTCCGAGGGGTGACAACTGTGTCGTATGAACCACGGCGACATTGAACATTTCAGTGTCAAAAGAAGACCTTAGAACAGACAATTCTGGTTAGTCAGTCAGAAAACAATGTTAAAATTAATATATTCATATCGTTTATTGCATTCCGTAATATTTACAAGGTGGTTATTTAAGGGCTACAAAAAAAAAAGTAAATAAAATTAAAATTATGGTACAATATCGTTGGTATATATATGTATAAACGTTTGCGTAGAAGTCTCTTATTAAAAAAAAAAACATAATTTAAAAGCGAATGAGGGATTACTCCACAATGTCGCAAAAACAAAAATAGTGGTGCCGTTTCATGATTTGTATGTTGACCACCTTAGGCCCTTCGTAAGATCTAAGTAAGGTTATACGCACCTACTTGTAGTTGTGGGTGTGTTTACTTGATTGATTATTAACCTGTCAAGAAAACAAACAATCTGTGTTCGTTTTTGAAGATTATAATTTTCACAATTAGGGTCAATCAGGGGATCGCTTGGCAAGCGATCACTGTAGTTATTCTGCATCACATGCTTTCACAAGATTTGCTTTTGAAAAGGTTTTAAACACTGTTTAGTCGGTGTTGATGGTTGTTGATTCAATCGTACTATCCTTGAATCGCTAAACGCACTAACATGATGAGAAAGATTGAGATAGGCTTTTTCGCTGGATACTTAACAACGTTAAAATAAAACATAGGTGTATTCAGAGGTGTTATTTGGTGGCAGCATGAATGGGGTCAAAGCTCAATCTTAACGTGATACTTGATAGTCGATCAAAAACTCCTTAAAATAGCGGTCTGTTATTCGTAGTGGGGTTCAAGATAGGTAAGATAAGACAGAAATATAAACCCTGCATTAACAGTGATGGGCAAAGCAAAAAGCTTATGTCCATGTTTATAGAACCCTATCAAGACATTAATGTTTTGCGGTTTAGCAGCACGCATGCAAAACAAAAGTATGAACTACAGGCCTTTGAGCCACATAAGTTCAATAGAAGTTCACGAAAATGAATCTAAAGCTAATGTAGTAGAATAGTAATGATGGTGATTAATTTGAATCCATAATTTTGTGTGTATAATTTGAGATGTTAAGAGTAATGTTGCTACAGAAGGTCTTTTGTATCTTTCCAGATAAATCGCAAGCAATCGATCGGTTTGTGCGCATCGACCCACTACGCCGTCGCAAGTAATCGATCGGCTTGTGCACGCCGTTGGTTTTAATCTGATTTCGAATTGGTAGTCGGGCGGTCATGCATGGTATCGAATCGATCGTGCCATGTTTTGATACGTTCGGTGCCACGACGGTGCGTCTCCACAAGTAATCGATCGGCTTGTGTGAGCCACCACAATGCATCGACCCACTGTGCGGTATCAAGTAATCGATCGGCTTGTGCCGCCAGTTGGTGTTTCGAATTGGTAGTCGGCCGGTCATGCATGGTATCGAATCGATCGTGCCATGGTTTGATACGTTCGGTGCCACGATGGTGCGTCTCCACAAGTAATCGATCGGCTTGTGTGAGCCACCACGATGCATTGTGCCACTGTGCGGTATCAAGTAATCGATCGGCTTGTATATCCGCCAGTCGGTGTCTATATTATTTTGAAATGGTAGTTGGGCAGTCCTCATGGACTCGATTCGATCCCAATGCCATTAAGTAGTCTCACCTGCGCCGTGTGAAGCAATCGATCGGCTGGCGCTGGTGTGCCAGTCTTTCGTAGACCTGAGTAAGTCCATATATGTACATATTGATATTTCGATGTGGTTTCGATTCGTTGTCTAATAAATTAGAATAGAAATACAAGTGTACAGTTTTCCTAAAAGCAATTATTGATATATGTACATATTGATATTTCGATGTGATTTCGATTCGTTGTCTAATAAATTAGAATAGAATGGATAACTAGATGTTTACAATATTATACAAGTGTACAGTTTTCCTAACAGCAATTATATTGATGATACATTTGTTTTTAATAAAATAAAAGGAATGGAATTAATTATCTAATAACTAACGAAGTTTATTGTAATGTAAAATATTTAAATGATGTACAAATTGTTGATGTTTAATTGATTGTATTAGAATGTTTAATTGTTAATTCATGTAATGGTTATAGTATTTGGGGACTTTCGTGCTGCTGACCATGTACTCGATACCGATTGTTAGGGTTTCCACCTGGGTCGTGTGCGGGGACGCACACGTCGTCAGGATGGTCGATTGTTAGGGTTTGCAATTTTGTAGAGATTTATCGCAAATTATTTAATTCTTTATTTTCATTGTTTAATATTTTAATATGCTGGCAACTACTTTTAGAGTACTGACAGAAGTAGAAGCTATTCAATTGATTCGTAGCGCCGGCCAATCACGGGGCCGCATTAAAGAGAACTGATGCGGGCTGTGATTGGTCGTTGTGAGACGTTTGGGGGTTTTGTGATGGTAGGGATATTTACCGATAAAACCATGGTTGGGAGCAAAATGCGGGCATTCGAGTGTCAACCACGAGACTGTTAAGAGTTGGAAGTAACTGTTTATTGTGAATTTGGTTTATCTAATTTATTGTAGTCGTGTATATTCAGTGTACAAAGTGTGTTGTAATAAAAGTGATTTATATTCTGTGATGATATCTTCTATTATTCTCCTCGGAGAAAGGTCGTCCTTATACATAAGTATTTGGATGTGGTCAACAAGATGGAGGTATTTCCCCAGTTCAGCTGTTCGAGTTTTGAGGTGGTCTTCTGACTGCTCTAAAGGTTCTCAAGTGGCGACCACGACCTGGAAGACGCAGCGTAGGCAGGTCTACTAGATGGACTGACGGACGACATTGTGCGCATGTAACAGACGAGACAGGTGCAAATAGACAACTGTCGTTCATTCTGGTGTTCGAAGGGGGAGGCCTATATTCAGCAGTCGTGGATGATCGCCCCGTTATCAGTTAGCGTATACCATAAACATATTTTTTAGAAAATGGCAAGTCAAAGTTTTCACTGCGCTCTACCTTCCTTAACTAAGGGTCGTATTACAGAACCATACTCAAGACTCAAGTACTACTTAAATCTAGTTTGAGTTGAAGTTTTAATTTTAGAACCTTACTTGAGCACTGAACTGTCAAACTAGAATCACCTGAGTATTGTCAGTTCGCGATGACGTTTATGATTTTATTTTTAGGTGTTTTGCGTAAAACGATAGTATCAGAAATTATTTGTAATAGAAAACAGACTGATTGCAGTGTTGCCTTATATATTCAGAACTCAAGTAAGCAGAGATCAAAATCTCTACTCAAGACTAGACTCAGTTGATTTGAGTTTGAGGATTGTTTTGTAATACGTTGGGTGCTCAAGTCTTGATTCTTTGCGTAAACAGTGATCAGTTGAATGCTGTTTAAGAGCTACTTGAGTCAAGTTCTGTAATACGACCCTTAGAAATGAAATTAATTTATACTTTTATTACAATTACACTATAGAACCATTTAAAAAGTCATAAAGTATCGAACAATGTGTAGGATGTAATTGGAAGGTCGTATTTATCTGCAGAATGGCCCTTGTGTAACGTTCGATCGAAAAACGCTTAGGTGTCAGTGGGAATTATAGGGGCTCGCTCGTATTGTTTCCGCTTTTAATTGACGTTGGTTCCCAGATTGTGGGATTACCCAGTTGAATCTATGACTTTTGTATGTTAGTAGGTAGCCTTAATGACGTTACGGGAAGCCCCTTCTTATGTAATACGAAGATCGTAAGGAAAAATCTTGTGGGTAGCAATAACTTCGTGTAAGTACTAATTCCTTCTTTGGAATCGCTGGACGTTTAAGGCGTGGACCCTAAGGTGTCTATCGAATATGGCAGTGACTCCGAGGAAGACGTTGGTTGGGACTCACGTTTTCATGAGCACTGTGAAAAGTTCCCGGGGCTATAATGCGCCCCCGGTAGCGGCAGGCTCAATGGCAAGGCACTGAGGAATACCTTGGAATAGGTCCCACTGGAGAACCCAAGAAGAGATGCGCCTCTTATGTACCGATTGAACAGCCATACGGGTTTTAATGAGTAAGAATCCTACATACCCCAGTTACCCCATGTAGGGGGTCTACATGGTTCCACTGCAAGAACGAAAAAGTTCAGACAAAACAGGTTATCTATAAAAAGTTTAGTCTTTCTTACTTTTTACAGATAACCTGTTTTGTCTGAACTTTTTATGAACTTTTTTTATCTATGCGTTGGATGATCTGGTCATGTCAGTCATTCGCCCATCCCAGTCTCATGTAGGGTTAGAATAACAAAGAGAGTGTGCACTTGTATTTGCGCAAGCAGTTAGGTGCACTATCTTGTGCTTAGTTGGTTGATCATAGCAAAAAATGACCGCTCTAAGTATAGGTTAAGCCCATCGAGAAAAATGAACGGGACAAATCGAAAGAAATACAAAAGCTACATAACATAAAAAACAAAAAAAAACAATCTCGCTAAATGTTAACAGGTACCTATCTAAATCGGGAGCATAATTACGCAACAGTGCTTGCCGATATACGAAATCCCATGGCCATTTAACCTTATGGATCCCGGAAAAGGGATTCCAACCCATTCCATCTGCGTTCACCATACATTCACTGAGTTGTGAAAGTGTAAACACCCTGTGTGTTGGTCTTCGCCCTTCGAATTTCTGGACGATTTGGCGCAAGTAAATATTTATTTTACAAGCCATTGTAAACACCGCTTTGTGTAATATATAACAATTGACATTCGGTCGCAATGCTTTTCGGTTTTTTAACCATTTCTCTAATGGAGCTTTTAGGCAATGCTCGGTTCATAATTATTATTCCAGTCCAGTAGTCCGGTTAGTGAATCAAACGCAGTCTATATCTGTGGCTGTATTAAACTAGTTTTTGTCCTCTACATTACCTATTCCATTCATTAAGAAACTGTTGAAGTATAGTAGTGATTTAGAATAAAGAAGATTTTGATTAAGAAATCAGCTCAGAATATGGCGTGCCATCTGCTGAAAAACACAAGACAAACTGACATATGTGTCCTAGGTGGGTATTAAACTAAATATCTTTTCGGTAGCAGTTAGGATATTATTATCTATTTAACCTACCGACCTATAAGATTCCTTTAAGCTTAAAAGGAATCGCTTTCGAGAATAAATATTGTTCTTTGAAACTTTTATTATGAAACATAATTTATTTCGTTTTAATTCCGCTCCAATACTTTCAAACTTAAATTCCTCAATTCCGCTCCAAATACCGACTGATCTTGAGGGATTATTAGCTGTTGGTTCTTACAAACATTAAGTCCTTTAAAAATAAATAATGGGCAAGCCGCTGAAGTTTCTAAAAATGTTATCCAATTTTTAGTTAATTCGCGTAATCTAAAATGACGGTAGGTATTGTTCGTTCAATATTTTTGTATATGTACAAAGAGGCCACGACCACGATTGAGAAGGACATTATAGACAGTGATGTCTAAAATCACAAACAAATAATACCTGTATCAGTTGCACCTAGGCAATAGCAGGTTTCACACCCTATCCTGGGCCTTATGAAGCTGTCCCCAATAATTTGAGAAATTGATGCTCTGTAAGATACAACTAATACAGACAATAAGGCAAATAGCTAATTTACCTTTCTGATGATGCAGTAATATTGCATAATGTAAAAACTATTCCTAGTACATAATAATATGTGCGTGAACTTCTGCGATTATGCAGAACGCTGGGTTACCTATAATATAAAATTAATAATAATATACGTTTAACACAGAATACATTATATAACGCCGCCAGTCTTGTAGGTACAACAGAGCGGCGACAACTTAGTTACAGGAAGTTTATTTTCTTAGTTTAAGTAAGTATATTTGTAAATAAATTGTAAATATTCAGATATTGGGTATGTGAATAAATGCATCCATAATAATAATTATTCAGCAGTCAGTGACTTGCCATTCATTAAACTGATGGATTCTAAGAATCTATGTTAGAGGACGACATGACAGAGAGGAAACACTATTGTGAATGGCTCAAAGTGGGCTCAAAGGTATTCAATGCATTCATTACATATGCCCCAGGTTGCTTCAGAGCAAATGTGCTCTGAAGCAACCTGGGGCATATGTATACCTACCTATAGCCCGAATCACTTTTATGTAGATATCTAGTTAAGGCAAGTCTGAGCTGAAAATTTGGAGAGACCCTTTGGCTTTGAGTAATATAAACCAATAAATTATTTAAAAAAAAAAAATTGAACCGACTTCAATATCACTGAAAAGTATAAAATAATTTAAATATTCTTGAAGTTGGTGTTAGCTTACCGGTTGTGTATATTTGGCACCGACTTCAATAATATTTAAATTATTTTATACTTTTCAGTGATATTTTCATATAATTATAAAGATTGAATCATCGAAAACCGTAAAATTATCTCGGTAGGTTATGATCACATTATCGTCTACATAGTTTTACATAATTCATGTTTCTTCAGAAAAAAATATCCGGTCGTAATGAAATTTGCATGGAATCATCATAGCAGTTTACTCTCTCGAATAAAAAAAGAATCATCGAAATCGGTTCATAATTGTCAGAGCAATGTAATGGAGAACATCAGTTTTATGGTTTTTAACCGACTTCAAAAAAGGAGGAGGTTCTCAATTCGTCTGTATATATTTTTTTTTTTTTTTTTTTTTATGTATGTTCGCGCATAACTCTGGCAATTATTAACCGATTTGAAAAAATCTTTCTTCCATCCATTCTTCAATCCATTGATTGGGTCCCATAAAAAAATTATTGCTTAGTAATAAGTAGTTCCTAAAAAAACAAGAATGGTGACTGCGCACTGAGAGTTGCAAGAAAGCCTATATAGATGACGTTTTAGTCGCTCGGACTCGCTCGGTCGGACAAAAATGGTCATAACTCTGGCAAATATTTACCAATTTCAATGATTCTTTTTTTATTCGAAAGAAGAAACCACTGTATTGAATCTGTATGAATTTTATTATAACCGGATAAGAACTTCCTGGAGGACCATGAACGATGTGAAGGAATTTATCTGGTAAAAACCATAAAACTGATGTTCTCCATTACATTGCTCTGACAATTATGAACCGATTTCGATGATTCTTTTTTTATTCGAGAGAGTAAACTACTATGATGTTTCCATGCAAATTTCATTACGACCGGATATTTTTTTCTGAAGAAACATGAATTATGTAAAACTATGTAGACGATAATGTGATCATAACCTACCTAGATAATTTTACGGTTTTCGATGGTTCAATCTTTATATATGAAAATATCACTAAAAAGTTTAAAATAAAATCTTTTTAAAAAAAAATTGAACCGACTTCAATATCACTGAAAAGTATAAAATAATTTAAATATTATTGAAGTTGGTGCCAAATATACACAGCAGGTACGCTAACACCAACTTCAATAATATTTAAATTATTTTATACTTTTCAGTGATATTGAAGTCGGTTCAATTTTTTTTAAAAAGATTTTATTACCAGATAAATTCCTCCACATCGATCATGGTCCTCCAGGAAGTTCTTATCCGGTTGTAATAAAATTCATACAGATTTAATACAGTGGTTTCTTCTTTCGAATAAAAAAAGAATCATTGAAATTTGTAAATATTTGCCAGAGTTATGAACATTTTTGTCCTTAAAAAGCGACATAAAGTCATCTATATAGGCTTTCTTGTAGCTCTCAGTGCGCAGTCACCATTCTTGTTTTTTTAGGAACTACTTATTACTAAGCAATATTTTTTTTATGGGACCCAATCAATGGATTGAAGAATGGATGGAAGAAAGATTTTTTCAAATCGGTTCATAATTGACAGAGTTATGCGCGAACATACATAATATATATATATATATATATATATATATATATATATATATATATACAGACGAATTGAGAACCTCCTCCTTTTTTGAAGTCGGTTAAAAAGAAATGACTTCGTTAGTCTGGTCCAGATTGTCTATGTTTTTTTTATACTCCCAAGGTGGCAAGCATGCGGCCTCCTATTGTTAAGCAGTAACCGAAGCCTCTAGATGCAGCAACACCAGAATAATCACTAGCGCGTTGCGACTCTTGCGACCCTTAAATATATTAGTTATAAAGTCTTTTGTGTCGTAATTTCAACAGCTACAGTGCCCTTCACACAGGAACACAGCAATGTTTACACACTGCTCAGAAATGAACAGGAAGTTACGTGAGACAACTGGGAATTTAATGTTTCATTCGTCACCACTGGCGACAAATGGGAATTTTCTTTCCCGTTTGTCATCAGTGGGGACGTTGCCAGTGGTGACGACTGGGAATAATCGGACACAGGCTAAATAAGAAGACTTCCATAGTGATAGATTAAAAAGTCTCTACAAGTACATATGAGTAGGTATGTTTAAATATGGCTGTCACTGTAGCACCCATGTGCAATATAAATTCTGCCAGAATTAAGTGTGGCGAGGCCCCAGTGCATCCCGTAATCGTGTCACAAATGGTGAACAATTTAAACTAGAAGTGAGTGCAAGATTACCACTAGCTTATGTTGTATTTATTTATATTATATTGCCACTTTTACTTAAACCCGTGGGGTAACCGGGTAAAAATAGCCCCCTCCCACACCTCTTATTGGATGTGCGTAAGAGGCGATTAAGGGAAAGCAAGAAGACGGGCAACAGCGTCTCGGGTATTGCATTACCTACCAGCTATGTATACTGCGATCTCCTGCCTGCCTGCCAAGCGTGGGGATTATGGCAACCCCTCCCTTCTAAGGGGGAGGCCTTCGTTCAGAAGTAGGCGTCTTTCATCTGCTGATGACTGTTACTTACTCTTAATCTACAGCTAACTTTATCCTCGGAATTAGAGTGAGATCCATCCAAAATACCTTGAGTAAAGTAAACGTTTACATAAAAGGTATATTTTTTTTAATTCGATTAAATTTATGCACCATGAAATAAGAAAGTTCGAATGCAGTGTGATTTTCACATGAAGTTTATAGGATTTTCATGTTGATGGCCAACAATGGAACAATGGTGGATGGTTTAAATAATATTTCACGATGCTTCGTAAAGTTAGATGATCAATAAAGGATATATCTTCCATACCGCGCGTAAATAGGTACCATATTTATGAACAGCTGTTTACTTAAATGTACATAAAATATTATTTGTTGTTGCCTAAAGCATGTCATTTGCAACTGGTAGAAACTGTGACTGGAATAATAGAGGAGGCAACAAAAATCACAATGTATCTATAGGAAAATATTTCAACAGAAGAGTTGGCTGAGGTAGACATACTTATTCGTTTTTGAAATATTATCTTGGCAAAGTTTCTTTGTTTTCCAACTGATTAGGTACGCTTTCAAAGCGTTAGCAATGTAAAAATTTAAAATAATGACGATATAATCCGTAAGCAGGAACAGTACTGGTAATAAATAAATAAACACCACACAAATAGGATTTAAATAAAGGGTTTGAAGATTAATGAAAAATAAGAATAAGTATGTCGGGGTGGAGACGTTTCGGCCTCCTTGTTTCGTCATTCTTATTGAAGTTTAAGTTGTCATTATTCGAATTATTCTTGTGATTAAATTATTTGTTAAATTAATAATTCTTACACAAGAGTGAATTTGGATTTACTACAAATACAATGCTATTTGTAGAATTAATAATAATTATTGAGGGTAGTTTTACACAAAAGTGAATTTGGATTTACTATAAATAAAACGCAACGGCCGCATTCGTGGCAGTGTCGCTCGGATCGTCAGACCGTTCGGACCAGGCCGTCGACACTGCCTAGAAACCGATATTTGTATGGAGTTATGAACGTACTTATTAGAAATAATGGCACTAATTAGGTAGGCAATATAAAGTTACCAAATTAAAATGACTGCTAATACGTATTGGCTTCAACTGTATGAAGTTCTGTTTTAATTTGGACGTATTATAATACGAATTTGTTATTTTTTTGTTGTCTAACCTGTGGATGTAACTTGACATTTGAAAATTTTATTCTGGTTTGAATTTTGGCGGCTAATAAGTTATTATATTATTTACATTTATTTAAGCCTTATTGGGCGTTGTGTTAATATTATGGGTGGTAAATCGTTAAGAAAATGTGAAATATGTGGTGTTAGGAGAGTCACAAAAAGGTTTTCTGAGATATTTTTGGCCAGATTTCCACATGACCCGGCAAGGTAAAATTTTATGATAAATTAATATAAAAATGTAAATATTTCTTGTGTCGTAGCAGTTACATTACTTTTGAATCCTATTTAGTAGTCGATCGCAAGTTTTGTAATGTAATTATGAATTTATTCATAAAACTTAGTTGTTGAACAAAATAAATAGTGATGTACATATTATATAAATATCGATATTTTTGCCTGACTAGCCCAGAAGGAGGGCTATATTTTTCGAGTGTGTGTATGTATGTTTTTATTTGTAGTTATTTTTTGTGCTTTTATAATATTATGCTTTTTTCTTCAGATGGGTGAAGTTAATTGGAAATGAAGACTTGTTGTATTTATCCATACAAAGATATGGCATAACGTGTTATTAGGATTAAGAATAACTAATACAGCATATAAATAAGCATATCCAGTATGACGACTCCATTGTGAATCGAATTTTGAGATTAATGATCGTAAAGCATTCAAAAATCATAAATATTTCTTTATTTTATTTGTAAAAATTGCTTAATTTTATTTTGAAAACATGGTTATTGTACATAGGTAACTTTGCGTAAACTTAACAATTAACAATAAACACACCCGTATATTGTGTTTTTTCATCGATATCGATAGACAAACATACTAAGGGGTGGCAAGCCCTAGTGGTATACAATATAAAAAAAAAATGGCAGGTTGGCCAACTGGTAGTCATTAAATTTTATGTTTGTTAAGTTAGGAAAAGTACGTTCATGATTCGATTCAGGGGTTTGTATGGGAGTGCCGACTCTTATACGTAGTGTTAAATCCTCTTTGGTTCGGACCTGTCTCGTTTCGTAACGATCAGTTGTGAGATTGTGGTCTTTGCAACTGATAATGTATGTTTTAAGTTATATTTGCAGAAGATTTTCCTGGGTGCTGCATTTACTCATCTGGATTGGATGTGTCCGATTCGGCTTTTAGAGGTTTGGCGTAATAAGTCGGTGAGTCGGACTAGCAAAGTCCGTTTGAATTACTAATATGAATTAGTCAAGCAATCTTGTGATAATAATTAATAATCATAAGCAATGATAATCCCACTGATGGTTAAAGGCTGGCGTTGGTTTGGTTGTAGGGGCCGGAGGAGACCACTTGGGGAGTCCCCATATTTTTATAATAATTTACTGACAAAATCTTATAGCAAGGGTAACTTTTGTGTCAGTAACGTCGGCATTGCTGACATCCCGTTATTATTATGGTGCCCTCAGAGTTTTTACTCTGACAAGTATATTACTAGACGTAGCTATGTATATTAGAGCAAATTAGGGCGGTATGATAAATATAAAGAAAAATATAAGTTCGAATCGGACTTGCGCACCAAGGGTTCCGTAGCTTCTATGAACGTATAAAGTTAAGTTTCGACATCAGCGTAAGAGGAATTCTGGTCTTTTCACTTCACTCGAGACAAGCCAATTTTTTTAAAAGTGAATATTTAGACAAGATTGTAACCATTGAAACATTTTCTCATTTCATATACTTATCGTAGATTTTTAGTTTATTGGTCTTGGGATCACTTCATGCTTACACCGCTAAACGACTCTCTCATTCCGACGGGAAAAAGTTTTGCTAGTATTAATTAACGTTTTTGGGAAACTTTCAAAAGGTCCCTGGGACCTGTGGGGCTCAACTGGGGTATGTAGGATTCTTACCCACTAAAACCTCCGTGGCCGTCGCATCATATGAGAGGCCACCAGGGCACTCTGGTAGGATCTGCACCAGGAGGAGCCCATCAGTGCCTTGCCTTTGAGCGTGCCACCGGGGGTCGCATTATAGCTCCCCGGGATGGGAGTCGGACTCGATGCTTACGCGGACGGGGGTCGCAACTCTGCTGCGCCCACTCACAAACCCCATTTAACTTTAATTCTAATTAAGTCACTTTTTAACATTTATTTATTTCGACTTTCGGAACCGTTTATCATTAATTTCCATTATTAAACACGAGATAATTATTATCTCTACTGCATGTTAAGTATTAATGGGCCTGGAGTGTCGAAATAAACCGATTTCAGAAAATGATTTAATGATCATTAACTTTTATTGACGTTTGTAGGTTCGGCAGTTAGGGCCCACACCCTGAACATCCAGCGACTTTGAAGGATGTTTCTACTACATATTCTAAGATACTCATAAGTCTTTATTTTCAGACTTGGGAAACTATTTACAGCAGGATATGTACTGTATTTATGTGCGTTGTGCACCGTAGAATTTTGTAACACTTTGCTATCTGGTGCTACACAAGTTTTAATTACATACACAAAGCATATTTTCTGCGCTCCCTTAATGAAAGGGAATTAGGGAGCAGCGGATGTATGCCAGAATACAGATTATAATTCCCACGAACAACGCTCCCGGGATAGGCTGCCTGCTTCTCTAATAATAAATGCATATGAACACCAGGCAATGTTATGATATAATATTTATAATGCCTAAGCAGACAGGTGCATGTTTCCTGTTTTGAGCAGCTGTTTTAAGTAATTTGGAAGAACATAAAGTATTTTTTAATCAACTAATAATACCAGCCCTGCTTTATGTCCCACAGCTGGGCACGGGCCTCCACTCAAGATGAGGGGACTTAGGCCGTAATCCACCACGCTGGCCTAGTGCGGGTTGGCGGACTTCACACCTCATTCGCTTAGCTTAAAAAGAGATGTTCCAAAATGTATGGAGCCTGGGCTAGGAATATGTACACTATAGTCTAAAATAGGGAAACACACTTAAAACAGTTCTTAACTATCCATTTACTTTAATTTGGCTTTATTTGCTTGTAAAACTTTAGAATTTTTACTTAGAATTGCAACACACAACAAAACACTGGCATGGCGGAAAAGTGTCATTGTCATGTGTCATTTTTATTATCAATGGCGTTAAAAGTATTTTTACTACTGTACTCTTTGTATTTTTGTTTCTGTTTTCTCATACATCATTTTAATAATTAAAATATCAATTCACTACATACAATTCACGCACACAACCAACTGTGACAAGTGTGACAGCAGCAGTAACTATTGACATCTGGCTGGCTGACAGTTTAATTCGGCATCAGTGAGACGCCATCTTAGGACGCCATGTTGAATATAGATATAAAATAAATGATAATTATAATTAAAATTACAACAATAATAGTAATCTAAACGAAATTTTTAAATTTTTCCCGAATTCTATGGATCTTTCTCAATTTTTTGAGGTGGTGTACATATTCCTAGCCCATTTTGCAACAACTCCTTTAGGCTTTCTCAGACATGCAGGTTTCCTCACGATGTTTTCCTTCACCGAAAGCTAGTAACAATCGCACAAAGACGATTCGCACATGATTAATTAAATAAATCAGAGGTGCGAGCCGGGGTTCGAACCTGCGCACCATGCTTCCATGGGCGCTTGGCTCGCCCACTGAGCTGTTACCGCAGTTATAATCAACTTAGGAGTAGACAATAAAGACGTTCTCGTAATGGTAAGCGATGAAAACTTTATAATATTTTTTTAAAGTAATGGTGTCTTGATGAGGGACAATCCAGGTAGATGTTAAAGTCCGAGCGAGAGGCTCAGTCTATCCACACCGTCGATTGAACGCCTCCGGGGAGGATTTAATGGGTTAAAATCCCACGCAACCCGGCCTATGGATACAGGGATAAAAAAATAGGTAGGACTACTATCGTACTGTGAAAATATTCTGACGCAAAGCAGCGGTGTGGGAACATTGCTGTGTGACTGCATACCGGAACTGTATGGAGCAGTTTACATTACGAAGTACATGGCAAAGAGACTTACGGCCGCACTACAAACGCCAATTAACTTTAATTGTAATTAAGACACTATTTAAAATCTGTTTATTTCGACTGTCGGAGCCGTTTATGATTATTTTCGCTTATTGAATACGAGATAATTGATATCTCTACTCACTATCTGCGTATTAAGTATAAATTGGCTTCGAGTGTTGAAATAATGTGATGGTAAATGATTTATGACTATCCCTACTACCACACACGTACTATGGAATTTTAAAATCATATTTAACTGATAGAATATTTCAGGTGAGAGAAGGCGACTGTACGTCAGGCCTATATGACATATCCGCAGGGGTGCCTCAGGGCTCTGTTCTTGAACCCATCCTGTACACCCTTTACACATCTGATCTGCCACAAAGCCCGGAGGTTACAGTTGCGACATTTGCGGATGACACGGCCTTAATCGCCTCAAGTAAATGTCCTGTCCAAGCTTCGCAAATATTACAGAACAGCCTAAAAGACATGGAGTTATGGCTAACCAAATGGAGAATCGCTGCGAGCGTGACCAAATCAGTCCACGTAACTTTTACCCTGCGAAAAGAAGATTGTCCCCCAGTAACCTTAAATGGTATACAACTCCCTCATCGTGACAGTGTCAAGTACCTGGGAATGCACTTAGATCGCAGATTAACCTGGAAGAAACACATTCAAACAAAAAGAGATGAAATCAACTTGAAGTACAAAGGTCTCTATTGGCTACTGGGCAGAAACTCAAAACTCGCTGTTGACAATAAGCTCTTGATTTATAAAACGATTCTAAAGCCAATTTGGACATATGGCATACAACTATGGGGCTCTGCTAGTAACTCAAATGTAATGATAATCCAAAGAGTACAGAACTACATCCTCAAACAAATATCGAATGCACCATGGTTTATCAAAACAACAGAGGTCCATGAAATTTTGAAGATTCCTATGGTTAAAGAGGAGTTAAATATGCATGGTGCCAAATATATAATCAGACTACAAAACCACCCGAACCAGCTAGCGGGGCAACTCACAATCCCTGAAAGTATACGTCGGCTAAAAAAGCGGCGGGATATATTCGACCATGATAGTCAGCAAATCTGACTTCTCAAAAGAAAGGGCTTACTCTGCTGGGAGAAGTACCTTACCTATTATCGACTGCATACACATCATCTGCTTATAGTCTGTATTCGACTGATCGCAAGATATATATATATAAAAAAAAAAAAAAAATGATTTATGACAAGCAAATTAAATTTGGCCTTTTTAATGCTGGATCTCTAGGAACGAATCATGACGAGTTTATTATAGCTATGCATCATCATTATGTAGATATTATGGCCATCAATGAGACTTGGCTGCGTAGCGGGGAAGAAGGACGTGCGCCGATAGTTCCTGGCTATCATTTGCGTCATATACCGCGCTCATTAACGACCCGTAGTGGAAGAGGGGGAGGCGTTGCGTTTTATTAATATAAAACACTCGTTCCTGTCTTAATAGACAGGCACGAGTGTCAGAGTTAAATCACATCCTATTCATTTAAATGTGGAACAAATGTGGATGAGCCAGAAAACAAAAACAAAACGGTTGTTAATAGGAACTGCGTATCGGCCACCGTGGCTAGACTTAGATATCTTTTTAGATGCGATTACGGATAGCATGAGTGCACTGGATCCTTACGATAACTTAATACTATTAGGGGATTTTAATGTCAATTTATTAAATAATACAGGCACCAACTCAAAACGTTTTATAGATTTCTTAGATTACACAAATATGGACCAAATCGTATCTATACCAACGCATTTTGTGGGAGATGGTGCTACTCTAATTGATGTCATTTGTACAGATGCGCCGTATCGGGGGGTAAATGTAGATCATGTTAATGAACTGGGGCATCACTCATTCGTTACGTGTAATATTATACTTAAGAAAGAAAAGCCTGTCAGTAAAACCATTACTTATCGTCCGATCAAGGACATACTGTTAGAGCACTTCGAAAAAGACCTGAAGATTATTCCCTGGAGTAATATGTGTTCTCTACAGAATGTAAATGCCATGGTGCACATCTTAAATCAGTTTATAACGTAACTATTCGATATACATGCGCCTATCAAAACGAGACTTTTTAAAAGCAAAATAACTCCCTGGATTACAGACAGTATAAAACTTATATTTAAGCTTAGGAATAAAGCTCAATACCGACTTAAAAATACAAAGGAAGATGTGCACAAAAAATATTATTTAGATTTAAAACATTTAGCAAGTAGTTCATTATTCAGTGAAAAACAAGCCTATTTTACAAGACATATCAACGAAAATTTAAATGAACCTAAGATATTATGGAAAAATTTGAAGCAACATGTACTCCCAGCAGGTAATGAGAATATACTTCCAGCTCACTTTGATGACCCCGCGGGAATAAATGCGGCGTTTTTAGATGTTGCAGGCAGTATAAAAACTACTATTTCTCAGTTAACCTATTTCGAATTTAATCGGTACGGTCCAAAAAGCTTCTCTCTTACGCAAGATGAGAAAACAGTAGCCAAAATTATAAAAAATATATCCACAAGTGCCCAAGGTATTGATGGTATAACCAGAGATATGATAAATCTCACTATTCCACAATCCTTGACTGCTATAACAGCCATTGTAAATCAATCAATAAATACAAGTACTTTTCCAGATATATGGCGTAGAGCAATTGTGCTACCAATCCCAAAAAATAATAATCCGCAAAATTAAAAGGATCTTCGTCCGATTAGTATATTACCATGTATATCTAAAGTCTTGGAGCGAGTAGTTTATATGCAAGTTACAGAGTTTTTAGAGAAAAATGATATTCTCCTAGAATTACAGTCTGGCTTCAGAAAAGGACGCGGGACTGTTACAGCTTTGGCGGATGTTGTGGGGCATCCGGTATCCTGGAGGCTCGGGACCGGGGTGATGGATCGATCCTCACGTTGCTTGATTTTTCCCGAGCGTTCGATTCGATTAACATCACCTTGTTGCTGTCTAAACTATCGTATTATGGTTTTGAGCAAATGACGATAAAGTGGTTTGAAAGCTACTTAATGGACAGAACGCAACAAGTCGAAATACGGAAACAGGATGGATCTACTCTGACCTCATCTCCACAGCCGTTGTTTCGGGGTGTTCCCCAAGGTTCCCTATTAGGACCAATACTTTTTGTTTTGTACAGTGCTGCTATAGTCAATTGTATCCAAAATTGTCAATTTCATATATATGCGGATGACACTCAGCTATATCATTCGTTTAGTCCTAAAAATACTGCATTAGCAGTGCAAAAAATTAATGAAGACCTTGATAGGGTGGCAACTTGGTGTCACAATAACTCACTCGTACTTAACACTAATAAATCTAAGTTTATAGTCTTGGGCAGCAGAAACCATGCAAAGTTAATTTTACTATCTTATCTTATCTTATCTTATCTTATCTTATCTTATCTTATCTTATCTTATCTTATCTTATCTTATCTTATCTTATCTTATCTTATCTTATCTTATCTTATCTTATCTTATCTTATCTTATCTTATCTTATCTTATCTTATCTTATCTTATCTTATCTTATCTTATCTTATCTTATCTTATCTTATCTTATCTTATCTTATCTTATCTTATCTTATCTTATCTTATCTTATCTTATCTTATCTTATCTTATCTTATCTTATCTTATCTTATCTTATCTTATCTTATCTTATCTTATCTTATCTTATCTTATCTTATCTTATCTTATCTTATCTTATCTTATCTTATCTTATCTTATCTTATCTTATCTTATCTTATCTTATCTAATCAAAAAATGGATTAATGATCATTAACTCAGAGAAGCTCAGAGTCACACAACGAGCTATGGAGAGAGCTATGCTCGGAGTTTCTTTGCGCGACAAAATCCGGAATGAGGAGATTCGCCGAAGAACCAAGGTCACCGACATAGCTCGTAGAATATGCAAGTTGAACTAAGTGGCAGTGGGCAGGCCACATCGCTCGAAGAACCGATAACCGTTGGGGAAGAAAGGTTCTCGAGTGGCGACCACGAACCGGAAGACGCAGCGTAGGCAGGCCTCCCACTAGGTGGACCGACGACATTGTTGGCGTCGCAGGCAACCGGTGGATGCAAATAGCAAATTGTCGTTCATTGTGGCGGTCTAAGGGGGACGCCTTTGTTCAGCAGTGGACGTCTTCCGGCTGGTGATGATGATGATGATCATTAACTATAATTGAAGTTTGT
Organism: Furcula furcula; assembly: GCA_911728495.1. NCBI lineage: Eukaryota > Metazoa > Arthropoda > Insecta > Lepidoptera > Notodontidae > Furcula > Furcula furcula. Next base: position 9,819,164 of record OU452251.1, read on the forward strand.
ATGTTCGGCAGTTAATACCTTAAATTAACAATAGTTACGACTAGTAGCGAGACGTTAATGGTTATGGTCAGGCGTATCGCTTACCTTTAGGCAAACGTCGCGTCTCGTCAGTGACAACTATTTAATTTCATTTATATTTAGATTCAGTTATATTGCCTAAGTATTTCATCCCATGTTACATTTAGGTATGTTAAAGCAATGTGTGTGTAAATCAATTTTGAAGTTAGAACGCTGAATATTAATTAGTTCTGTTTACATTTGCCTCTGTAGTATTGTTTAGGATGACAGCTACTTTAGTCCAAGTGACCATTTCAGTGGAACAAGAGGATGCCTCGGGTCGACATAAATTACGAAGCGTGGTAATGCGGTGTCTTTAGTTTGACGAAGGTGCGACTGGAATTGTTAAGACTATCTTGAACCCGATCGAACTTCTTAATTGTACAGTCACTGTCAAATTATACTACATAGGTTAGCATAACGATTTTAATGAATGTAACGAAATATAATAATTTGATTTAATTATTAGATACGTATGTGGGCTCTATGTGTATACACACAGAATAATATAAGTTTGTATGTGATTATATTATTACGTTATTTCATAAATTAATATTAAATTGAGTCCAACAGAACAAAAAAATTAGATATTGCTGTCTTATTAGACTAAATGTGTATCAACGAGATTTATAACGGGTGTAAGGGACATCGTACCGAATATTTTTTTATAAGATGTCAAATAATGTCCGTTACAACATTACAGAAACCATTTATATTATTGTCTTTGGTCGCTATGGCGCTGACGTTTTTGAAATTTTCTTGCGTGTAATATTTAATTATATTCTTTTGCAATGACGTCTACACTAAAGTGTAATAATTGTAATCTTGTCATTGACGAGATGTTGTCTTATATGCAAAATAAACTTTCAATAATTGACGAAGAAAGTCTGATAAAAATATGTTTGTCAACGTTCTCAAGTGAGCAGATTGAAAAATCGAAATCGTTATTGTTTGAATCTTTACCCTCGGGTAAACGTAAGCCCACAAGAAAAGGGCAAGGCAAAGAAAACCGCGTGTTGAGTGATATTATTAGTGTTTTGAAAGTGACCGAGCCCGATGTTATGCCTGTGTTTGTGGCTCGTGATCTAGAAAAGTTGCCTCCCATAACATTCGATCACTTGGATGTTTCAAAGTTATTAAAAGATATCTTACTGGTGCAAGCTGAAATCAAAGATATTAAGGCTTCCTATGCCACCGTGACTCAGCTTGAGGAACTCAAGAATGATGTAAAAACCATGTCAGCTTTCGTTTCACCCTGTAATATCAACACTAAAAGGGGAGCCTACCGAGATAGTGAGCCATTATTAGTACCACATGTAAGCGCTTCGACGACGATGTCAACCTGTCGCGAAATTCTGTCTGGTTCATCGTTAATGTTGAGTGGTAATAGTATCGGCGATGATGGTTCTAGCCATAACCAATTACCGAGCTCACCACTATGCGCTACTAACCAAAGCGCCGTAGTGAATAAAATATCGCAGTCGACTGATAACGGCTTTAATGAACAGCTGGCCGACTTGATACAAGTGCAATGTAAACAATCTTTTGCAAACGCGGTTAAGCAAAGAAATAGCACAGAAAATGAAGAGACAATAAGTCAAAATAACGAATGGACATTGGTTCAGAGTCGAAAACATCGCTTCAAGCAACGTTTGACGGGTAAAATGGGTAAAAATGCTGTTAATGCAGATGAAAAGTTTAGAGCGGCAGACAGAAAAGTCCCTATTTTTATTACTAATGTACATAAAAATACCTCAGAGGAAGATATTTGTAACTATATTCATAGAAAAACTGCAATAAAAATACAGTTAGAAAAAATTAATTTGAAAAAACAAACTGACTACAACGCATACAAGTTCTTTGTGTTGCAAAATAACATGCATATTTTCTTGGATAAAGACATGTGGCCTCAAGGAATTATCTTTCGAAGATTTGTACATTTTCGACCTAAACCTGCGCATAGCACTGCAGGTTTTTGGAGACGGTTCTAACAAAATTAGATTATGGATAGTAAACTACAAAAATTTGCTACTTTCAATTGTAAAAACGTTAAGCGTTCTATCGATAGTATTAGAGATCTGTGTAAATTTACAGACATCATAGCCCTGCAAGAAACTTGGCTACTGTCACATGAGATAACGTACCTAAATTCGATAAGTGACGATTTTAACTGTACGGGTACTTCAGCAGTAGACTCTTCGACTGGGATGCTGCGAGGTAGGCCTCACGGTGGGGTGGCACTGTTATGGAGGCGAAGTGCCTATACAAACGTGTCTATAATTCCGTGCGAAAACCCGAGAATCTGTGTGATCAAAATAGTACTACAAGACAGAATATTCTTGGTGTTTAGCATTTATATGCCTATTGACGTGGAATGTAATTTAGCAGAGTTTACGGACGTTCTCAGCGAGGTGAGTGCAATTATTGAAAGTAACGGTACCGAGTGTGTTTATATAATGGGGGATTTCAATGCCCACCCTTCTGAGCGGTTTTACAATGAGTTGTTAGGGTTCTGCAGTGAACAAGACTGGTTGTGTATTGACACTGAACAATTGGGTATAAAATCTAATACTTACACATTTATTAGTCAGGCTCACGGGTCGACAAGATGGCTCGACCACTGTGTGGTGACCAAGGCTGCTGCACAAACTGTTCGTAGGTTATTTGTTCAATACGATGTTGTGTGGTCCGACCACTTTCCTTTGATTATGGAATGTAATATTGATGTAGTTGTACCTAAGAGTTACATATCTAGTTTCCATGTTAAAGACGGAATAATGTGGGGGGAGAGAGACTTGTCACAAATTAATTTATATTATTCCGAATGTCATAAGCGACTTAGACTAATAGATTTTCCAAAGCAATTTCGATATTGCTGTGATCGTATGTGTAATAATCTTAGTCATAGACAGGTTATAGATAAAATGTACAAGCAAATCGTTATGGCACTAAGCAAATCTTCTGAAGTCAGCCGACGTAGAAGAAATTGTAATAAAAAGGTTGTTATTGGATGGAACAAACACGTAGCTGACGCGCACAGGGTGGCTAGAAATAAATTTGTCATATGGTCATGGTACGGTAAGCCTTCTTCTGGTCATTACTATAATGAAATGTATGAGTCGAAGAAAATATTTAAATCTCGCTTAAAGTGGTGCCAAGACAGGGAAGATAAAATAAAAATGGATATCTTGGCTTCTAAATATGTGAGTAAAGATTTTCGAGGTTTTTGGAAAAATACAAATAAATTGAATCTTAAGACTGGCCTTCCTTTGTGTGTTGATGGTGTGACTGATGCTAAGGGAATAGCGGACCTGTTTAAGGATAAATTTGTAGTTAAATCGTCATTGGGTCCATCACAAACGGAGATTAATATTGAGCCAAATGGGGCATTAGGAGTTAGAATTGCTGCCAAAGACATCACTGCTATCATTAAGTCTATGCCAAAAGGCAAGTCTCCTGGCCACGATGGGCTCAGTATTGAACATTTGCAGTATGCGGGCCCTCATTTACCTCGGGTATTAGCCTTGTTCTATAATCTCTGTATGAACCATGTGTATCTACCCCACGATATGTTAAAAACAATAGTAGTACCTGTAATTAAAAATAAGACTGGTCTTTTGACTGACAAAAACAATTACAGGCCTATATCGCTGGCTACTGTTATCTCCAAGGTACTGGACGCCGTGCTTAGTACGCAATTGAGTAAACATATTAAACTGCATGATAACCAGTTTGGATTTCGTGCGGGTTTGTCTACCGAAAGTGCCATATTAAGTTTTAAGCATGCCGTGGGGTACTATACAGACCGTAGAACACCTGTTTACACCTGTTTCCTAGACTTGTCGAGCGCTTTTGATCTGGTTTCCTACGACACTCTCTGGAAGAAACTCAATGATACTAAAGTACCACAAGAAGTTATCAATATTTTTAAATACTGGTATGGGAACCAGGTCAACAGCGTTCGTTGGAACGGTGCATATTCATGTATATATGGTTTAGAGTGTGGTGTGAGACAAGGGGGTCTTAGTTCACCTACACTGTTTAATTTATATATGGATCAATTAATTTTAGAGTTGAGCAGCGCCAGAGTCGGTTGCCATATTGATGGTATATGTGTCAATAACCTAAGCTATGCTGATGACATGGCGTTGCTCAGTGCCTCAGCTTGTGGATTAAGGAAACTGTTGGGCATATGTGAAAAGTACGCAAAAGATCATGGTCTTGTATATAATGTTAAAAAGAGTGTTGTTATGGTGTTTGGGGCTAGTGGAAAATACCCTGAAACTGTGCCACCGATCAGGCTTAATAACGTTCCCTTATTGAGGGTGAACAAATTCAAATACCTTGGGCACGTATTAACCACTAGCTTAAAAGACGATGACGATATTGAGAGAGAGCGAAGGGCGCTGTCGGTTAGAGCAAATATGATTGCCCGCAGGTTCGCACGCGCTTCTGAAGATGTTAAAAGAACACTTTTTAGAGCTTACTGTACCTCATTTTACACCTGTAGCCTGTGGGTACATTTTACGCAGAAATCATACAGTGCCCTCAGAGTACAGTACAATAACGCTTTTAGAGTGTTGATGGGGCTGCCTCGCTTCTGTAGCGCATCAGGGATGTTTGCAGAATTGCATGTTGACTGCTTTTATGCAATAATGCGTAAAAGATGCGCATCCCTGGTGCGCAGAGTGCGGGCAACCACCAACAGCATTATAGGTATGATTGCCGCTAGACTGGATTGCGGCATTGTGAATCGTTGCTCCAAAATTTCAGCGGGAATTTTGAAGCAATGATACATATTATACCAATTAATTGTCTTTTTATTTTATATCTGTTACTATCACTAATGAGTCTTGTTACTTGAAATAAAGTATTTATTATTATTATATGGAAAATGACAAATGACTGACTTATTAATTTTCGAGTATGTAATTAATATGTGTGGAAAATTATTTATTTCTCAAAATACATTGCTAATTTTCTAAAATAATAATAATTAATTGCCTATGTACTGTTTTAGTGCATATAGGATAAATAAATAAATAATTAAATAATTTATTGTTTTCAAATTAAAATTATGCATTATTATTATACCAATAATGATATTATACTATTTTTTTTTTGGAAATTCTTGAAAAAGCCGATGATAAATTTCAACCCTAGAGTGTTCAGAATCATGTACTGGATCCCTGGTATCGGTTTTCGGTACGATGTCCCTTACACCCCGTATAGTATTCAACAACAACCAATATACCAACCCAACCTAACCTTTTTTTTTTTTTTTTGTTGACGCTGGGAAAAATGCGTTACGCATACCCTCCCGTTGGGGGACGAGAGGGTTATGTGGGACTCCCCCGGCTAGCCCGGGTATACCCACTAAACGACCCAGCGGCACTCCCGCATCGTCTTCATGGAGGGGAACTGGGAAACTGGCAGAGCCTTATCATCCAGTCCCCCGCCGACGACCGCCCGCCTTTACAGCGGGGCCCGCACGCCCCTCCCTACGAGGAGGGGCCCGGAAATGACCGCGAGTGCTCGGTCATTCCCGCCGACGGTGGTGGTGAACCGTGCAGTGCAGGAGAAGGCGCCCCCGCGCCAGTCTCCCGCTATTCACCACCGGGGAGGAGGAGACGCTGATCGTACAGCCGTCTCACTCTTCCCCTTCTCCGCCTGCGGAGCGGCGCCGCGAGGGGATCGTCCTCCCGCGCGCGCTCCGCTGCCTCTTTCTGCGAGATAACGTCCTCGCAGAAAGAGGCGACCGCCGACCAGGCCGCCTCGCCCCCCAGCATGGACAGAACCACGCCGGGCAGCGAGAGGTTCGGCCCCACCACCGCAATCAGACCGCGGCGCTGCTCAGACCAGGCCGGGCACACCTCGAGGGTGTGCTGTGCCGAGTCCTCCGCCGCGCCGCAGTCGTGGCACGCGGCGGCCTCCTCCCTCCCAATCCGGTGCAGGTACGACCCGAAGCATCCATGCCCGGTCAGCACCTGCACCAGGCGGAACGAGAGGAAGCCGTGGGGCCGCTCGAGCCATCCCTGAAGGACTGGCCCGAGCGCGTCCAATGTTCGGCGGCCGAAGGTGGCAGAGGCGAGGTCCTCAGTCCAATGATGGACGATTGCGGCCCTCGCCTCCCGCCGGACGGCCTCCCGCTCCTCCGCGGCGGGGGGCGCATTGAGCGCCCTACGCCGCGCCGACCACTCGTACACCCTAGCTAGCACCCACGCCTCGATCTCCCAAGGAGGGGTGCCGGCCAGGGCGCACGCCGCCGCGAACCCCACCGATCGGTAGGCCCTCGCCACCCGCTGTGCAATGGCCCTTTGGGGCCTGCGGATGGCGGCGGCGTTCTCCCTCCTGTGGAGGGAGTCCGCCCCGAGATAGGGGCCCCGTAAAGGGCCATACTTTTCAGGATGCCGGCATACAGCTGCCGGCATCGCGCCTTCGGCCCTCCCAGGTTCGGGAGGAGCCATGAGAGGGCCCCCGCTGCCTTCAGCAGGCGCGTCGACAGCCCGCTGAAATGCGGGCCGAAGCGCCACCTGCTGTCCAACACAAGGCCCAGATATTTCATCTGGGCCTTCACCTCTACTTGGACGCCCGCTACAACAATGCGGGCGTCCGGGGGGACCCGCTGCCGAGGCCCGTGGAAGAACACGGCCTCGGTCTTATGCAGGGCCACCGTCAGCCCTAGGCGGCGGATCCTCCCTGCCACTAGGGATCCGCCAGCCGAGGCCAAATTGGCCGCCGTCCTAAAATTCCCCCCTCGGGCAGTGAGGAGAGTGTCATCCGCATAACAGATGACACTCGTGCCACGAAGGAGGGACCCGCGCAGGAGCCAGTCGAAGGCAATGTTCCACAGGAGTGGACCTAGGACCGACCCCTGTGGAACACCAGACTCTGCTCTGTACCGCCGCAAACTACCTGTCCTGTCTACGAGGAGGACCGCTCGGTCCTCCAGGTAGTCTGCCAGCAGAGCCCGCAGATATTGAGGCACTCCGTGATAGCGGAGTGCCTCTAAGATGGTCGAGTGGGGAACGGAGTTGAACGCGTTGGCGATGTCGAATGACACCGCCAACACTCCGTCCCCTGCCTCGACCGCCTCCCTCACTTGGCCCTTCAAAAGGGCCAATGCGTCGACCGTCGAACGCCCCTTCCGGAAACCGAATTGGGCGTCCGACAGGTCCGGCCCCACCTCCCGCAGGAGGCCATTGACCCGGGTGGCGATAATCCCCTCAAACAATTTTCCGACCTCGTCGAGCAGAACGACGGGCCGGTATGCCGAGGGGGAATCCACCGGGCGTCCCTCCTTCCGAAGGAGGCATAATCGTCCCTCCTTCCACGGTTTCGGGAACCTCCCAGTCGTAAGACACGCACTGAAGAGGTCCCGAAACCTGTCCTCCATTTGGGTGGCCGCAATGGCCACCACCGCTGCGGGGACGCCGTCCGGTCCGGGGGCCGTCCTCTTCCCGCGGAGGCGTACAGCCGCCGCGCGGAGCTCCGCCACCGCCACTGGAGGGATCTCCTCCTCTGGCGGGGTCACCCCCCGCGGGGGGTGCATCACTGGAGGGGTGAAATCGGTCCTGCACGGAAACAGGGACCGAACCACCCCATCCAGCAACTCCGGCTCTAGGGTCTCCGGCAGTGGGGGGCCACAGGGGCGCAGTTTGTTACGCGCCGCTTTGTATGGCCTCCCAAACGGGTCCCCGTCGAGACCCTCCAACATCTCGGCCTTCGCCGAGTCGTCGGCGGCACGCATCTGCGACTTGAGGACCTCCTTGGCCTCCACGTACGCGGCGTAGAGGAGGGCCTCGTTGGCGAGGTCGCGAAAGCTGCGCCGCCGACTCCGCGTGTAGGCCCTTCTGGCCGCCACGCAGGCGGCCCGGAGCCCCGCCAACTCCTCCGTCCACCAATAAACGGCGCGACGGGGAGGCGGGCGGCGAGACCGAGGCATGCTGGTGTCGCACACCTCGGTCAGGGAACCCCGCAATTGGACCGCTGCGGCGTCCACGTCCAGGACTTGGACAGGAGGCGCGAGCCAGTCCTGGACTAACGCCGCCTCCTCAGCCGCCTCGCGATCCAGGCGGGTGAGGGACCACCGCGGGAAGGGGGACAGACCCGAGTGGGCTGTCCCCCGAGTGCTCCCGGTGGAGACGTCGAACCGCACGTAACGGTGGTCGGACAACGTCTCCACCATCTCCACCCGCCAATTCAGGACGCGGGCGGCCAGCACGGGGGTGGCGAACGAAACGTCCACCACTGACCCTCCCCGTTGCCGCACACACGTTTGAACTGTCCCTCTGTTTAAGAGGGACACGCCTGTCGACGCCGCCCAAAACTCGACGGCGCGACCCCGGACGTTGCAAGTCGCGGCCGGGTTGCCCCAGGCCGCCGACTTGGCATTCAGGTCGCCCAGCACGGCGACCTGGCGCGGCGCCGCCCGACCGACCACTGTGGTGAGGACCTCGAGAAAGATCTCGAAGTCCGCAAGGGGTCGGTTAGGGGAGAAATATACGCCCACCAGGGCTATCTCTCCCCACGCGGCGGCCACGTATCCCGGTCCCCTCTCTAAGAGCGAGAGGGGTGGGGAGTCCGTGGAAGACCGCGCTACTAATGCCACTGAGCCGTCCGGATCACCCAGCCACCTGCCAGGGACCGAGTACGGCTCAGCGACCACCGCTACGTCCACCAACCACTCGGCCACGGTCTGCATCAGCAGATCCTGGGCCGCTCTGCAGTGGTTGGTGTTGGCCTGAAGGATGTGATGTTCGGCCCTATCCATCAATCGGACATCGCACCCCCCTCCGCAGCCGCCGATGTACTGGGCACCGGATCGGCGGTGGCAATGGCAGGCCGGGTAAGCGCCTGCATTTTGCCCTTCTTGGGGGGAGGCTTGCAGCTCCTCCCCTTCATAACATGATCCGCGGGGCGGCCACTGGCGGCGCACACGGCACAGTGCGGCGTGGTGGCCTCGCAAGCGGCGGACTTGTGTCCGACCTTGCCGCAGCGGTAGCATGTGTCCCTCCTTTCGTCCGTGGAGGGACACAGGGCCCGGGTGTGTCCAACTCCGAAGCACTTGAAGCACCGCAACGGCGACTCCTCAAGTGCCCGGACCACACCCGTGCTGAACCCGACAAGAAGCCGTCCCTTGGCGAGGACGGCTTTGGCGGCGGCGACCGGGCACTCAAGGCGCATGGTGCCCATGCCGCCGCGGCCGGGTCTGATGCCCCGACCTTGCACTGCTGCGGCGCTGCAGCCTCCAGCCGCCGCGACCGCCGCCACCACCTCCTCCTTGGTGACCGAATCATCCAGATCGGACACCTCCAGGCCTGCGGACTTCACAGGCCTGACCACCTTGGCCACGTCCGCGATGACCTCCTGCAGTTTTTCTGCGAAGAGGTCCGCGTTGGCGCCACCCTTAGCCCCCGGGAACTCGAATATTCGAGCCCCGGTTTGAGTTTGGCGGCACGCGATCTTGTCGATCCCCAGTTGGGTGGGATCGACGTTGGCGCGCGCCCGCGTCATTATTGACACGTACGTCTCACCGCGCTCCTCAGCCTCCGCGGTGAGCGTCACCACGACGGCAGCGGATTTGGGAGCAACCAATTTGGGTTTGCTCCCACCGGCGGGGGCCCGATTAGCTGCGGGAGCAGCGTTTGCGGGTTTGGGGGCCGACTTTTTACCTTTCCCCTTCCCCTTTCCCTTGCCCGTGGACTGAGACGGGCCGGGAGGGGCGGGGACGGCAGGGACGGCCGTCGCCTTCTTCTTCACCTTGCCCTTCTTCTTTCCAACCACCTTCGTCCACTTTGGCTGGTTGGACGGGGTGGTGGAGGGTAGGAGGGCGTCCTCTGATTGTGAGGACAGCGCCGGCTCGCGCGGCTTGACTGCCGCGGGCGGCCGCTCGCGCGGCTTGATTGCCGCGGGTGGCCGTTTGTCCGCCGCAAGTGGAGGGCGAAGCCGCTTTTCCGGCAGGAGCCGGTCCTCTATACCTGCGAAGCAGGCACGAGTGAAGGCCCTTTCCTCCATCACCACCTTGCGGATGATATCCTCAAGGTTGGAGGGGGGGAGGGCCTCAGCCGCAGGTCTCGGCTCGGCTTGTTGAGGCCGGGCCGTGGCGTTAACCGCGGGCCTCGGCTCGGCTTGTTGAGGCCGGGCCGTCGCCGACTCCGCGCGTAGGCCCTTCTGGCCGCCACGCAGGCGGCCCGGAGCCCCGCCAACTCCTCCGTCCACCAATAAACGGCGCGACGGGGAGGCGGGCGGCGAGACCGAGGCATGCTGGTGTCGCACACCTCGGTCAGGGAACCCCGCAGTTGGACCGCTGCGGCGTCCACGTCCAGGACTTCGACAGGAGGCGCGAGCCAGTCCTGCACTAACGCCGCCTCCTCAGCCGCCTCGCGATCCAGGCGGGTGAGGGACCACCGCGGGAAGGGGGACTGACCCGAGTGGGCTGTCCCCCGAGGGCTCCCGGTGGAGACGTCGAACCGCACGTAACGGTGGTCGGACAACGTCTCCACCATCTCCACCCGCCAGTTCAGGACGCGGGCGGCCAGCACGGGGGTGGCGAACGAAACGTCCACCACTGACCCTCCCCGTTGCCGCACACACGTCTGAACTGTCCCTCTGTTTAAGAGGGACACGCCTGTCGACGCCGCCCAAAACTCGACGGCGCGACCCCGCACGTTGCAAGTCGCGGCCGGGTTGCCCCAGGCCGCCGCCGGCTGGGAAAAATGCGTTACGCATACCCTCTCGTTGGGGGACGAGAGGGTTATGTGGGACTCCCCCGGCTAGCCCGGGTATACCCACTAAACAACCCAGCGGCACTCCCGCATCGTCTTCATGGAGGGGAACTGGGAAACTGGCAGAGCCTTATCATCCAGTCCCCCGCCGACGACCACCCGCTTTTACAGCGGGGCCCGCACGCCCCTCCCTACGAGGAGGGGCCCGGAAATGACCGCGAGTGCTCGGTCATTCCCGCCGACGGTGGTGGTGAACCGTGCAATGCAGGAGACAAGGCGCCCCCGCGCCTGTCTCCCGCTATGCACCACCGGGGAGGAGGAGACGCTGATCGTACAGCCGTCTCACTCTTCCCCTTCTCCGCCTGCGGAGCGGCGCCGCGAGGGGATCGTCCTCCCGCGCGCGCTCCGCTGCCTCTTTCTGCGAGATCACGTCCTCGCAGAAAGAGGCGACCGCCGACCAGGCCGCCTCGCTCCCCAGCATGGACAGAACCACGCCGGGCAGCGAGAGGTCCGGCCCCACCACCGCAGTCAGACCGCGGCGCAGCTCAGACCAGGCCGGGCACACCTCGAGGGTGTGCTGTGCCGAGTCCTCTGCCGCGCCGCAGTCGTGGCACGCGGCGGCCTCCTCCCTCCCAATCCGATGCAGGTACGACCCGAAGCATCCATGCCCGGTCAGCACCTGCACCAGACGGAACGAGAGGAAGCCGTGGGGCCGCTCGAGCCATCCCTGAAGGACTGGCCCGAGCGCGTCCAACGTTCGGCGGCCGAAGGTGGCAGAGGCGAGGTCCTCAGTCCAATGGTGGACGATTGCGGCCCTCGCCTCCCGCCGGACGGCCTCCCGCTCCTCCGCGGCGGGGGGCGCATTGAGCTCCCTACGCCGCGCCAACCACTCGTACACCCGAGCCAGCACCCACGCCTCGATCTCCCAAGGAGGGGTGCCGGCCAGGGCGCACGCCGCCGCGAACCCCACCGAGCGGTAGGCCCTCGCCACCCGCTGTGCAATGGCCCTTTGGGGCCTGCGGATGGCGGAGGCGTTCTCCCTCCTGTGGAGGGAGTCCGCCCAGATAGGGGCCCCGTAAAGGGCCATACTTTTTAAGATGCCGGCATACAGCTGCCGGCATCGCGCCTTCGGCCCTCCCAGGTTCGGGAGGAGCCAAGAGAGGGCCCCCGCTGCCTTCAGCAGGCGCGTCGACAGCCCGCTGAAATGCGGGCCGAAGCGCCACCTGCTGTCCAGTACAAGGCCCAGATATTTTATCTGGGCCTTCACTCCCACCTCGACGCCCGCTACAACAATGCGGGCGTCCGGGGGGACCCGCTGCCGAGGCCCGTGGAAAACTGCCCTGGCGCGGCGCCGCCCGACCGACCACTGCGGTGAGGACCTCGAGAAAGATCTCGAAGTCCGGATCGGCGGTGGCAACGGCAGGCCGGGTCGACACCTGCACTTTGCCCTTCTTGGGGGGAGGCTTGCAGCTCCTCCCCTTCATCACATGATCCGCAGGGCGGCCACTGGCGGCGCACACGGCACAGTGCGGCGTGGTGGCCTTGCAAGCGGCGGACTTGTGTCCGTCCTTGCCGCAGCGGTAACATGTGTCCCTCCTTTCGTCCTTGGAGGGACACAGGGCCCGGGCGTGTCCAACTCCGAAGCACTTAAAGCAGCGCAACGGCGACTCCTCAAGTGCTCGGACCACACCCGTGCTGAATCCGACGGGAAGCCGTCCCTTGGCGAGGACGGCTTTGGCGGCGGCAACCGGGCACTCAAGGCGCATGGTGCCCATGCCGCCGCGGCCGGGTCTGATACCCCGGCCCTGAACTGCTGCGGCGCTGCAGCCTCCAGCCGCCGCGACCGCCACCACCACCTCCTCCTTGGTGACCGAGTCATCCAGGTCGGACACCTCCAGGCCTGCTGACTTCACAGGCCTGACCACTTTGGCCGCGTCCGCGATGACCTCCTGCAGTTTAGCTGCGAAGAGGTCCGCGTCGGCGCTGCCTTTAGCCCCCGGGAACTCGAATATTCGAGCCCCGGTTTGCGTTCGGCGGCACGCGATCTTGCCGATCCCCAGTTGGGTGGGATCGGCGTTGGCGCGCGCCCGCGTCATTATCGACGCGTAAGTTTCGCCGCGCTCCTCAGCCTCCGCGGTGAGCGTCACCACGACGGCAGCGGTTTTGGGAGCAACCAATTTGGGTTTGCTCCCACCGGCGGGGGCCCGATTAGCTGCGGGAGCAGCGTTTGCGGGTTTGGGGGCCGACTTCTTGCCTTTCCCCTTCCCCTTTCCCTTGCCCGTGGACTGAGACGGGCCGGGAGGGGCGGTGGCGGGGACGGCAGGGCCGGCCGTCGCCTTCTTCTTCGCCTTGCCCTTCTTCTTCTTTCCAACCACCTTCGTCCACTTTGGCTGGTTGGACGGGGTGGTGGAGGGTAGGAGGGCGTCCTCTGTTCGTGAGGACGGCGCCGGCTCGCGCGGCTTGACTGCCGCGGGCGGCCGCTCGCGCGGCTTGCTTGCCGCGGGTGGCCGTTCGTCCGCCGCAAGTGGCGGGCGAAGCCGCTTTTCCGGCAGGAGCCGGTCCTCGATACCTGCGAAGCAGGCACGAGTGAAGGCCCTTTCCTCCATCACGACCTTGCGGATGATATCCTCAAGGTTGGAGGGGAGGGCCTCAGCCGCAGGTCTCGGCTCGGCTTGCTGAGGCCGGGCCGTGGCTTTAACCGCGGGCCTCGGCTCGGCTTGTTGAGGCCGGGCCGTGGCTTCAGCCAGCTTGTGGTGTAGCTGGCTGACCTCCGACTGCAGGCGATCCACTTTCGCCTGCAGCTGCCGCGTCTCGTCGGTGGCTGTTCGCCCCACCAACTCCGCGACGATGCCGCGCATGCTCGCGGCCCTGCATTTGAGGGCCTTTTGGAAGGTCCCCTTTAGGTTGGAGGACTTCGAGGCGACCTCCACAATCCCCTCTTGGTCCTCTACCGCCATCCGCTCCAATTCCGCCACTGAGTGGTCTGCGTATAAAACGCGGGACGCACCGTACCCGGCCTTGGCTCGGGCAACGAGCGTCCGCTGCTCCTTGGCAGCGACCGTCTCTTCGAGGTCCTTCTGGACCTGCTCCCGCTTCGCCAGGTCGAACTGGCGTCGAGCGTCCGCTAAACCCACGTCGTGGGTGTCGGCCACTGCCGACTTTTTTGGCCGAAGCTTCTTCTTCGGCTTCCCCGTGGAGTCCGAGGAGCCCTCGGAGCGATCCTTTAAGAATCGCTTCCGGGCTCTAGACGACTCCTCGGCCATCGACATGGACGAACCGGCGTCCGAGTCAGACACCTCGTCCGTCCACCCACCAAAAACACTAGCCGCAGAAGGCGCGCGGCTAGCCTCCGACGCCGAAGCGCCATCGGCTGGTTGGCCCTGAGAAGGGCCTTTTTCCAAATCGTCCCGGGAGGGGCCCTTAGAAGGGCCTTTGAGGAACCTCCCGGACGAATCCCGCAGGGGTTTCGACATCCCGCAGGTATCGTAGTCGACCGCAAAAGACTACGACGCACAGCGCACTTTAGCCGTTCACTGATCTGCCACTCCGTTACGGTGGTCAGAATCAGGACGTTGCCCAGGGAACACGACGAGGACGTAAGCGCTGTGGGGGGTTCCCCAACCTAACCTAACCTTTTTTTTTTTTTTTTTTTTTTTTGACGCTGGGAAAAATGCGTTACGCATACCCTCTCGTTGGGGGACGAGAGGGTTATGTGGGACTCCCCCGGCTAGCCCGGGTATACCCACTAAACGACCCAGCGGCACTCCCGCATCGTCTTCATGGAGGGGAACTGGGAAACTGGCAGAGCCTTATCATCCAGTCCCCCGCCGACGACCGCCCGCCTTTACAGCGGGGCCCGCACGCCCCTCCCTACGAGGAGGGGCCCAGGAATGACCGCGAGTGCTCGGTCATTCCCGCCGACGGTGGTGGTGAACAGTGCAGTGCAGGAGAAGGCGCCCCCGCGCTAGTCTCCCGCTATTCACCACCGGGGAGGAGGAGACGCTGATCGTACAGCCGTCTCACTCTTCCCCTTCTCCGCCTGCGGAGCGGCGCCGCGAGGGGATCGTCCTCCCGCGCGCGCTCCGCTGCCTCTTTCTGCGAGATCACGTCCTCGCAGAAAGAGGCGACCGCCGACCAGGCCGCCTCGCCCCCCAGCATGGACAGAACCACGCCGGGCAGCGAGAGGTCCGGCCCCACCACCGCAGTCAGGCCGCGGCGCAGCTCAGACCAGGCCGGGCACACCTCGAGGGTGTGCTGTGCCGAGTCCTCCGCCGCGCCGCAGTCATGGCACGCGGCGGCCTCCTCCCTCCCAATCCGATGCAGGTACGACCCGAAGCAACCATGCCCGGTCAGCACCTGCACCAGACGGAACGAGAGGAAGCCGTGGGGCCGCTCGAGCCATCCCTGAAGGACTGGCCCGAGCGCGTCCAACGTTCGGCGGCCGAAGGTGGCAGAGGCGAGGTCCTCGGTCCAATGATGGACGATTGCGGCCCTCGCCTCCCGCCGAACGGCCTCCCGCTCCTCCGCGGCGGGGGGCGCATTGAGCGCCCTACGCCGCGCCGACCACTCGTACACCCTAGCCAGTACCCACGCCTCGATCTCCCAAGGAGGCGTGCCGGCCAGGGCGCACGCCGCCGCGAACCCCACCGAGCGGTAGGCCCTCGCCACCCGCTGTGCAATGGCCCTTTGGGGCCTGCGGATGGCGGAGGCGTTCTCCCTCCTGTGGAGGGAGTCCGCCCAGATAGGGGCCCCGTAAAGGGCCATACTCTTGAGGATGCCGGCATACAGCTGCCGGCATCGCGCCTTCGGCCCTCCCAGGTTCGGGAGGAGCCACGAGAGGGCCCCCGCTGCCTTCAGCAGGCGCGTCGACAGCCCGCTGAAATGCGGGCCGAAGCGCCACCTGCTGTCCAACACTAGGCCCAGATATTTCATCTGGGCCTTCACCTCTACTTGGACGCCCGCTACAACAATGCGGGCGTCCGGGGGGACCCGCTGCCGAGGCCCGTGGAAGAACACGGCCTCGGTCTTACGCAGGGCCACCGACAGCCCTAGGCGGCGGATCCTTCCTGCGACTAGGGATCCGCCAGCCGAGGCCAAATTGGCCGCCTCCCTGAAGCTCCCTCCTCGGGCAGTGAGGAGAGTGTCATCCGCATAGCAGATGACACTCGTGCCACGAAGGAGGGACCCGCGCAGGAGCCAGTCGAAGCCGATGTTCCACAGGAGTGGACCTAGGACCGACCCCTGCGGAACACCAGACTCCGCCCTATAGCTCCGCAATCTGGCCGACTTGTCTACGAGAAGGACCACTCGGTCCTCCAGGTAGTCGGCCAACAGCTCCCGCAGATATTGAGGCACTCCGTGATAGCGGAGTGCCTCTAAGATGGTCGCGTGGGGAACGGAGTTAAACGCGTTGGCGATGTCGAATGACACCGCCAACACTCCGTCCCCTGCCTCGACCGCCTCCCTCACTTGGCCCTTCAAAAGGGCCAATGCGTCGACCGTCGAACGCCCCTTCCGGAAACCGAATTGGGCGTCCGACAGGTCCGGCCCCACCTCCCGCAGGAGGCCATTCACCCGGGTGGCGATGATCCCCTCAAACAATTTACCGACCTCGTCGAGCAGAACGACGGGCCGGTATGCCGAGGGGGAATCCACCGGGCGTCCCTCCTTCCGAAGGAGGCACAGTCGGCCCTCCTTCCACGGTTTCGGGAACCTCCCAGTCGTAAGACACGCACTGAAGAGGTCCCGAAACCTTTCCTCCATTTGGGTGGCCGCAATGGCCACCACCGCTGCGGGGACGCCGTCCGGTCCGGGGGCCGTCCTCTTCCCGCGGAGGCGTAAGGCCGCCTCGCGGAGCTCCGCCACCGCCACTGGAGGGATCTCCTCCTCCGGCGGGGCCATCCCCCGCGGGGGGTGCATCACTGGAGGGGTGAAATCGGTCCTGCACGGAAACAGGGACCGAACCACCCCATCCAGCAACGCCGGCTCCAGGGTCTCCGTCAGTGGGGGGCCACAGGGGCGCAGTTTGTTCCGCGCCGCCTTGTATGGCCTCCCAAATGGGTCCCCATCGAGACCCTCCAGCATCTCGGCCTTCGCCGAGTCGTCGGCGGAGCGCATCTCCGACCTGAGGACCTCCTTGGCCTCCACGTACGCGGCGTAGAGGAGGTCCTCGTTGGCGAGGTCGCGAAAGCTGCGCCGCCGACTCCGCGTGTAGGCCCTTCTGGCCGCCACGCAGGCGGCCCGGAGCCCCGCCAACTCCTCCGTCCACCAATACACGGCGCGACGGGGAGGCGGGCGACGAGACCGAGGCATGCTGGTGTCGCACACCTCGGTCAGGGAACCCCGCAATTGGACCGCTGCGGCGTCTACGTCCAGGACTTGGACAGGTGGCGCGAGCCAGTCCTGGACTAACGCCGCCTCCTCAGCCGCCTCGCGATCCAGGCGGGTGAGGGACCACCGCGGGAAGGGGGACTGACCCGAGTGGGCTGTCCCCCGAGGGCTCCCGGTGGAGACGTCGAACCGCACGTAACGATGGTCGGACAACGTCTCCACCATCTCCACCCGCCAGTTCAGGACGCGGGCGGCCAGCACGGGGGTGGCGAACGAAACGTCCACCACTGACCCTCCCCGTTGCCGCACACACGTCTGAACTGTCCCTCTGTTTAAGAGGGACACGCCTGTCGACGCCGCCCAAAACTCGACGGCGCGACCCCGGACGTTGCAAGTCGCGGCCGGGTTGCCCCAGGCCGCCGACTTGGCGTTCAGGTCGCCCAACACGGCGACCTGGCGTGGCGCCGCCCGACCGACCACTGCGGTGAGGACCTCGAGAAAGATCTCGAAGTCCGCAAGGGGTCGGTTAGGGGAGAAATATACGCCCACCAGGGCTATCTCTCCCCACGCGGCGGCCACGTATCCCGGTCCCCTCTCTAAGAGCGAGAGGGGTGGGGAGTCCGTGGAAGACCGCGCCACCAATGCCACTGAGCCGTCCGGATCACCCAGCCACCTGCCAGGAACCGAGTACGGCTCAGCGACCACCGCTACGTCCACCAACCACTCGGCCACGGTCTGCATCAGCAGATCCTGGGCCGCTCTGCAGTGGTTGGTGTTGGCCTGAAGGATGCGATGTTCGGCCCTATCCATCAATCGGACATCGCACCCCCCTCCGCAGCCGCCGATGTACTGGGCACCGGATCGGCGGTGGCAACGGCAGGCCGGGTCGGCGCCTGCACTTTGCCCTTCTTGGGGGGAGGCTTGCAGCTCCTCCCCTTCATTACATGATCCGCAGGGCGGCCACTGGCGGCGCACACGGCACAGTGCGGCGTGGTGGCCTCGCAAGCGGCGGACTTGTGTCCGACCTTGCCGCAGCGGTAGCATGTGTCCCTCCTTTCGTCCGTGGAGGGACACAGGGCCCGGGTGTGTCCAACTCCGAAGCACTTGAAGCAGCGCAACGGCGACTCCTCAAGTGCCCGGACCACACCCGTGCTGAACCCGACATGAAGCCGTCCCTTGGCGAGGACGGCTTTGGCGGCGGCGACCGGGCACTCAAGGCGCATGGTGCCCATGCCGCCGCGGCCGGGTCTGATGCCCCGACCTTGCACTGCGGCGGCGCTGCAGCCTCCAGCCGCCGCGACCGCCGCCACCACCTCCTCCTTGGTGACCGAGTCATCCAAGTCGGTCACCTCCAGGCCTGCGGACTTCACAGGCCTGACCACCTTGGCCACGTCCGCGATGACCACCTGCAGTTTTGCGGCGAAGAGGTCCGCATTGGCACCGCCCTTAGCCCCCGGGAACTCGAATATTCGAGCCCCGGTTTGCGTTTGCCGGCACGCGATCTTGTCGATCCCCAGTTGGTTGGGATCGACGTTTGCGCGCGCCCGCGTCATTACTGACGCGTAGGTTTCGCCGCGCTCCTCAGCCTCCGCGGTGAGCGTCACCACGACGGCAGCGGATTTGGGAGCAACCAATTTGGGTTTGCTCCCACCGGCGGGGGCCCGTTTAGCTGCGGGCGCAGCGTTTGCGGGTTTGGGGGCCGACTTCTTGCCTTTCCCCTTCCCCTTTCCCTTGCCCGTGGACTGAGACGGGCCGGGAGGGGCGGGGACGGCAGGGACGGCGGTCGCCTTCTTTGTCGCCTTGCGCTTCTTCTTTCCAACCACCTTCGTCCACTTTGGCTGGTTGGACGGGGTGGTGGAGGGCAGGAGGGCGTCCTCTGCTTGTGAGGACGGCGCCGGCTCGCGCGGCTTGACTGCCGCGGGCATCCGCTCGCGCGGCTTTGCTGCCGCGGGCGGCCGCTCGCGCGGCTTGATTGCCGCGGGTGGCCGTTCGTCCGCCGCAAGTGGCGGGCGAAGCCGCTTTTCCGGCAGGAGCCGGTCCTCGATACCTGCGAAGCAGGCACGAGTGAAGGCCCTTTCCTCCATCACGACCTTGCGAATGATATCCTCAAGGTTGGAGGGGGGGAGGGCCTCAGCCGCAGGTCTCGGCTCGGCTTGCAGAGGCCGGGCCGTGGCTTTAGCCGCGGGCCTTGGCTCGGCTTGTTGCGGCCGGGCCGTGGCTTCAGCCAGCTTGTGGTGCAGCTGGCTGACCTCCGACTGCAGGCGATCCGCTTTCGCCTGCAGCTGCCGCGTCTCGTCGGTGGCTGTTCGCCCCACCAACTCCGCGACGATGCCGCGCATACTCGCGGCCCTGCATTTGAGGGCCTTCTGGAAGGTCCCCTTCAGGTTGGAGGACTTCGAGGCGACCTCCACAATCCCCTCTTGGTCCTCCACCGCCATCCGCTCTAGTTCCGCGACTGAGTGGTCCGCGTATAAAACGCGGGACGCACCGTACCCGGCCTTGGCTCGGGCGGCGAGCGTCCGCTGCTCCTTGGCAGCGACCTTCTCTTCGAGGTCCTTCTGGACCTGCTCCCGCCTCGCCAGGTCTAACTGGCGTTCAGCGTCCGCTAAACCCACTTCGTGGGTGTCGTCAACTGCCGACTTTTTTGGCCGATGCTTTTTCCTCGGCTTCCCCGTGGAGTCCGAGGAGCCCTCGGAGCCATCCTTTAGGAAGCGCTTCCGGGCTCTAGAAGAGTCTTCGGCCATCGACATTGACGAACCGGCGTCAGAGTCTGACACATCGTCCGTCCACCCACCAAAAACACTAGCCGCAGAAGGCGCGCGGCTAGCCTCCGACGCCGAAGCGCCATCGGCTGGTTGGCCCTGAGAAGGGCCTTTTTGCAAATCGTCCCGGGAGGGGCCCTTAGAAGGGCCTTTGAGGAACCTCCCGGACGAATCCCGCAGGGGTTTCGACATCCCGCAAGGTATCGTAATCGTCCGCAATAGATTACGACGTACAGCGCACTTTAGCCGTTCACTGATCTGCCACTCCGTTACGGTGGTCAGATCAGGACGTTGCCCAGGGAACACGACGAGGACTCCAGGGTCTCCGTCAGTGGGGGGCCACAGGGGCGCAGTTTGTTCCGCGCCGCCTTGTATGGCCTCCCAAATGGGTCCCCATCGAGACCCTCCAGCATCTCGGCCTTCGCCGAGTCGTCGGCGGCACGCATCTCCGACCTGAGAACCTCCTTGGCCTCCACGTACGCGGCGTAGAGGAGGGCCTCGTTGGCGAGGTCGCGAAAGCTGCGCCGCCGACTCCGCGCGTAGGCCCTTCTGGCCGCCACGCAGGCGGCCCGGAGCCCCGCCAACTCCTCCGTCCACCAATAAACGGCGCGACGGGGAGGCGGGCGGCGAGACCGAGGCATGCTGGTGTCGCACACCTCGGTCAGGGAACCCCGCAGTTGGACCGCTGCGGCGTCCACGTCCAGGACTTCGACAGGAGGCGCGAGCCAGTCCTGCACTAACGCCGCCTCCTCAGCCGCCTCGCGATCCAGGCGGGTGAGGGACCACCGCGGGAAGGGGGACTGACCCGAGTGGGCTGTCCCCCGAGGGCTCCCGGTGGAGACGTCGAACCGCACGTAACGGTGGTCGGACAACGTCTCCACCATCTCCACCCGCCAGTTCAGGACGCGGGCGGCCAACACGGGGGTGGCGAACGAAACGTCCACCACTGACCCTCCCCGTTGCCGCACACACGTTTGAACTGTCCCTCTGTTTAAGAGGGACACGCCTGTCGACGCCGCCCAAAACTCGACGGCGCGACTCCGGACGTTGCAAGTCGCGGCCGGGTTGCCCCAGGCCGCCGACTGGGCATTCAGGTCGCCCAACACGGCGACCTGGCGCGGCGCCGCCCGACCGACCACTGCGGTGAGGACCTCGAGAAAGATCTCGAAGTCCGCAAGGGGTCGGTTAGGGGAGAAATATACGCCCACCAGGGCTATCTCTCCCCACGCGGCGGCCACGTATCCCGGTCCCCTCTCTAAGAGCGAGAGGGGTGGGGAGTCCGTGGAAGACCGCGCTACTAATGCCACTGAGCCGTCCGGATCACCCAGCCACCTGCCAGGGACCGAGTACGGCTCAGCGACCACCGCTACGTCCACCAACCACTCGGCCACGGTCTGCATCAGCAGATCCTGGGCCGCTCTGCAGTGGTTGGTGTTGGCCTGAAGGATGCGATGTTCGGCCCTATCCATCAATCGGACATCGCACCCCCCTCCGCAGCCGCCGATGTACTGGGCACCGGATCGGCGGTGGCAACGGCAGGCCGGGTCGGCGCCTGCACTTTGCCCTTCTTGGGGGGAGGCTTGCAGCTCCTCCCCTTCATTAAATGATCCGCAGGGCGGCCACTGGCGGCGCACACGGCACAATGCGGCGTGGTGGCCTCGCAAGCGGCGGACTTGTGTCCGACCTTGCCGCAGCGGTAGCATGTGTCCCTCCTTTCTTCCTCGGAGGGACACAGGGCCCGGGTGTGACCAACTCCGAAGCACTTGAAGCAGCGCAACGGCGACTCCTCAAGTGCCCGGACCACACCCGTGCTGAACCCGACTTGAAGCCGTCCCTTGGCGAGGACGGCTTTGGCGGCGGCGACCGGGCACTCAAGGCGCATGGTGCCCATGCCGCCGCGGCCGGGTCTGATACCCCGGCCCTGAACTGCTGCGGCGCTGCAGCCTCCAGCCGCCGCGACCGCCGCCACCACCTCCTCCTTGGTGACCGAGTCATCCAGGTCGGACACCTCCAGGCCTGCTGACTTCACAGGCCTGACCACCTTGGCCGCGTCCGCGATGACCTCCTGCAGTTTTGCTGCGAAGAGGTCCGCGTCGGCGCTGCCTTTAGCCCCCGGGAACTCGAATATTCGAGCCCCGGTTTGCGTTCGGCGGCACGCGATCTTGCCGATCCCCAGTTGGGTGGGATCGGCGTTGGCGCGCGCCCGCGTCATTATCGACGCGTAAGTTTCGCCGCGCTCCTCAGCCTCCGCGGTGAGCGTCACCACGACGGCAGCGGATTTGGGAGCAACCAATTTGGGTTTGCTCCCACCGGCGGGGGCCCGATTAGCTGCGGGAGCAGCGTTTGCGGGTTTGGGGGCCGACTTCTTGCCTTTCCCCTTCCCCTTTCCCTTGCCCGTGGACTGAGACGGGCCGGGAGGGGCGGTGGCGGGGACGGCAGGGACGGCCGTCGCCTTCTTCTTAGCCTTGCCCTTCTTCTTCTTTCCAACCACCTTCGTCCACTTTGGCTGGTTGGACGGGGTGGTGGAGGGTAGGAGGGCGTCCTCTGATTGTGAGGACGGCGCCGGCTCGCGCGGCTTGACTGCCGCGGGCGGCCGCTCGCGCGGCTTGATTGCCGCGGGTGGCCGTTTGTCCGCCGCAAGTGGAGGGCGAAGCCGCTTTTCCGGCAGGAGCCGGTCCTCGATACCTGCGAAGCAGGCACGAGTGAAGGCCCTTTCCTCCATCACAACCTTGCGGATGATATCCTCAAGGTTGGAGGGGGGGGCCTCAGCCGCAGGTCTCGGCTCGGCTTGTTGAGGCCGGGCCGTGGCTTTAACCGCGGGCCTCGGCTCGGCTTGTTGAGGCCGGGCCGTGGCTTCAGCCAGCTTGTGGTGTAGCTGGCTGACCTCCGACTGCAGGCGATCCACTTTCGCCTGCAGCTGCCGCGTCTCGTCGGTGGCTGTTCGCGCCACCAACTCCGCGACGATGCCGCGCATACTCGCGGCCCTGCATTTGAGGGCCTTTTGAAAGGTCCCCTTCAGGTTGGAGGACTTCGAGGCGACCTCCACAATCCCCTCCTGGTCCTCCACCGCCATCCGCTCCAGTTCCGCGACTGAGTGGTCCGCGTATAAAACGCGGGACGCACCGTACCCGGCCTTGGCTCGGGCGGCGAGCGTCCGCTGCTCCTTGGCAGCGACCGCCTCTTCGAGGTCCTTCTGGACCTGCTCCCGCTTCGCCAGGTCTAACTGGCGCCCAGCGTCCGCTAAACCCACGTCGTGGGTGTCGGCCACTGCCGACTTTTTTGGCCGAAGCTTCTTCTTCGGCTTCCCCGTGGAGTCTGAGGAGCCCTCGGAGCAATCCTTTAAGAATCGCTTCCGGCCCCTAGACGACTCCTCGGCCATCGACATGGACGAACCGGCGTCCGAGTCAGACACCTCGTCCGTCCACCCGCCAAAAACACTCGCCGCAGAAGGCGCGCGGCTAGCCTCCGACGCCGAAGCGCCATCGGCTGGTTGGCCCTGAGAAGGGCCTTTTTCCAAATCGTCCCGGGAGGGGCCCTTAGAAGGGCCTTTGAGGAACCTCCCGGACGAATCCCGCAGGGGTTTAGACATAGTCTTAGACCCGCAATGTATCGTAATCGACCGCAATAGATTACGACGTACAGCGCACTTTAGCCGTTCACTGATCTGCCACTCCGTTACGGTGGTCAGATCAGGACGTTGCCCAGGGAACACGACGAGGACGTAAGCGCTGTGGGGGGTTCCCCCCTCTAACCTAACCTAACCTAACCAACCTATTTAGATTGAATCGAATATTCATGTAAAAAAAAAAAAAAAAAAAAAAAAAAAAAAAAAAAAAAAAAAAAAAAAATCGTCTCTTTATTCTAGATTACCCATTATTCGATACTTGTAGAAAAGTTCACACTTTTGGCTGTAAGCGTAAGACTATCTATTGTTTATGGCCATCGTGAGTAGGGGTGAAAACAGTTGATGAAGATTTTCTCGCGACATTATGTGTTTCTACCTATAACTGAGCTTCTCAAATGGAAATGTTTATTATTATGTAAAGTATATAACTTGAGTATACCTATGAATACTGCACCGACTTAGGGGATGTACTTTATTTTCATAAGTTAAATACATGATCTACAACTAAATTTGCAAAAAGGCTGAAGAATAATTATTCTATTGTAAAAATATACTTATACATATTTACTATCAAAAAACGGCTGGTCGACATCACAGGGAATCGAAAATAATAAAAAAAAAAAAAAAAAAAAAAAAAAAAAAAAAAAAAAAAAAAAACGAGCTGAAATTTCCTTTTTTTCGATGATAATATGTACAGTCCTGGTGAGAAACGACCTTAAGAGACTTCTGAACCAAGCACTTTCAATGTTTTGATGTACCATCAAAATATTGCTTCGTTTAGGAAAATGTCGTAAGCTTCGCTACGGACGTCATTTTTAAGAATTAATCAGAATTGTTGAACAGATTCGCCTACAGGTAACGTAACAGGAAAATGTTAACAATATATTAATCGGTTTATCGTTTAATGCTGAAGTTTGCAGCAGAGGGAGAATTTGCTTTAAGTGTTAAGGCAAAGTTATGTTAAGTTGAACGAAATTGTTAGCGTATCGTATATATTATTTAAAACAAGGTTACTACTATTACCTATATGCGAAACACTGTTTTCGCACACGTTCATAATTTTCATTACCTACTGAAAATTTTACAGAAAAATATTTTTTACGGCGAAGGCAATAATTTAACGAAATTAACTAATAAAGTACCTACTAGCGAATTATCGATAACGTGCTTTATATTTCATGAGCCAAAGTTGATTTTGTGTCTTCGCTCCAAAAGGTTGTTTTTATGTTGCTAATTAAGGCCATGGTGGAAGCGGCAGTAATTTATCAAACCCAGACAGGTACACGTACTAAAAAAGTATGTTCATTACGGACATCGTAAAACAAAACACTGCAATAACTAGGACGTTTACTCAGCTCATCATAGCCAACGTAGGTGCTACTAAATGAAATTTTGGACTATTCGTAGTTGATTTTTTAGATTTATATCGGATTAGCTCCCTTAGCCAAGTTACCAATCACCAATATTGAACTCTAGAGAAGAGAAAACAAAATGTATGGGAATTACATAATTATCCCGTCGCTAATTCACTTCAAGAGATAAACTATGTCCTTCCCATACATATGTTTCTTGTTTGTTTCTCTAGCGTTCTTAGCGAATAGATTTGTCATTCCTATACATTTTTGACGGGCCTGTTGGTCCAGTGATTAGAGACCCTGGTCACTACCAAATAGGTCGTGGGTTCGATTCCCACCATGTGTCCGGGTGCTTTATCTATTTAAGTATGTCATCATCATCATCAACGGCCGAAACACGTTCACTGCTGAACAAAGACAAGAAGAGAAGAGGCCTTGTCGGCCTTCTGCCAGATGTCGTCCGTTTTAAGACTGGTGCAAAATTCCAGCTTGCGGTGATTGCTACTTGGATGGCATCTTTATATTCAGCTCTCGCTTCCAGATACTCTTCAACCACTACAGCCCTCCTGTGTGTTGCCGCATTTCTAATTCGGTTCCGTCTGCGAATGACCTCCTGCTTCTCCTCCTGAAGGTCCGAGCTCTACTATGTCGTGGGTCTGTTGGTACATATTATTATTGTTTTATTTATTCATTTTTTTTTTGTTAAGATACATATGGGTACGAGGAGAGTATAAATACAATTTAGAAATAATTGCCATAGGCTCTTCCTTATACAAAGTTTAAACTATTCAGGGGCTCCAGAATTATTTGGTCTTAATCATAACATATAGATAGATAGATAGACAATTCTTTATTGCGCACAAACAAACAGATACTAGAAGAATTAGACACAAATTAATAAAACACGCAACAATGGGCTGCCTTATCGCTAAAAGCGATCTCTTACAGGCAACCTTTCTATAATAATATTAATATTTATTTATTTAATTTATAAAAAAATATAATAATTTTGTGCATGGACAAAACTAGTTTGAAAACTTAGGTACTATAGAAGTGACACACACACCGTATAGAAGTGGCACACCGGCTTATAAATTGACCCCAGAGCGTACATAACCAGCCGTTTTATAACAAAACTGGCGACATAAACAAGGATTAACAGCCGAACAAGCAAATATGATACCAAGAAATATTTTATATGACTTATCACTTCGCGACTTCGTCTTGTGTCACATATTCTGGTGCCATTATTACAAATTTTACGACATCTTGCTCTTGTATAGGTACTAGAGGTACAAAATCTGTTCGTTTATGAACTACTTTTTAAATGGGTATTAGTTAGCACACGTGTATATTGGACCTGTAGCGCAGTAGGATACAACTCCCTTTGCAAACCACGCAGACTTAAATAATTTAGGTTCGAATTCCCCCTACGCAAGATTGTGTAGGTAACAATAAACTATTTAAAAAAAAAACGACTTCAAAGTAAATTATCTAAAAAGCATAAAATAACGTAAATATATTGAAGTCGGTGCTAGCACATCATGTTAACTAAGACTAGCACGAGCTGACACCGACTTCAATATATTTTCGTTATTTTATGCTTTTTAGATAAATTTAGTTTGAAACCGGTTTTTTTTTAAATAGTTTATTTAACACTTTTTAGTGACTTTTATTTTAGCAAAATAGGTATCAGCACTATCACGCAACTCGAACGTCTACGTTACAGTAACTTACTAAACACATAAAAAGTTTATATCTCTTGCTCTGGACCGATTTTGATGAAACTTGTACTCTATCCAAAGTCGAAAAATACTCTAACTATTGCAAAAAGAATTTTTGAAATCGGACTTGTAGTTTCTGAGAAATCCGCGGACAAACCTACATACATACATATATACATACATACATACATACACTCATAAAATTTGGTAAATTTGTTTAGAAGCCCACATAGACTAACATATATTAATATTACGCATTTTTATTAATATTACATACATACGCGCGAATAGAGAACCTTATTTTTGAAGCCGGTTAATAAATGAGCTTAGCGACAGATTTGATCTACACTTTGACTGAGTTACCAAAATAAAATCAATGCTGCACAATTTAATAAACTTTAGCATTTTTTCTTAATTATCTTTTTTATTTAAATGTCTAGTTTATTTTTTGTTATTTGGTTACATTATTTCTTCTGATTTGTCTATAAAATTAATCGATTTTGGTATACATATAGGTATTTAATTAAAATGAAACTAATTTTACGGATTATATCGCGGGTTATTTATGATTTTAATTACCCGATATAATCCGTAAAATTAGTTTTATTTCAATGTGTAGTATTCGCGTAAATATCAGAAATAATTATATATTTAATTAGTTAACAGTTATGAACTATAATTATAAGCATGTTGTGTTTTCGTTTAAGTTTGTTGCACTGTTATTATACACTCCTTTGCAAAAAAAAAACGGGCGGTTTCGATTTTTCTACATTATTGGTGATAATTTCGTTCTGAAGAGGTTTTAATAGCCAAACTATGTAGCACTTACTAAACAGTCTGGGTATGAAAAAAAAATTGATTCCAAATACGAAACTTTTATTTTTAAAAATAATTTTCCCTTTTTCAGTTTGTGACTTTTTCGCGGGTTTTCGGGTAAAAGGTTATCAGGTAACTAAAATTAACTCCTAGTTTTTTTAGTAGAATAATGAATGTTTGGTACATAATCCTGCCTTATTGTGAGCTAAAACAGATATCTTTGTGTCTATTGTAATGGCAGAAAAAGCAATAAGTGCTAGTAAAATTATAGCACTGCTGGAAGAGGGGTGTAGCCAGTGTTACGTCTCACAGCGGTTAAACGTGAGTCGTTCAACCGTCCAAAGAACCTGGACTCGATACCAAGAGACAGGTTCCGTTCAGAGAAGGCAAGGTTCTGGGCGAAAACGTTGCACGCAACCACGAGACGACCGCTTTTTAGTGACTCAGGCGCTGCGGAACCGCAAATGCAGTTACATAAACCTCAAAAGAAACCTTGAAGAGGTACGTCTAGCACAAGTTAGCCTTTGGACTGTGTGGATGAGGTTTTTAGCAGCTGATATACGCAGTCGACGACCAGCGCGGGCCCCCAAGTTACTCCGTGAGCACCGCATTGCTCGATTGGTATTCGCTAGAAATTGCCTATCTTGGACACTACGTAACTGAAGTAGCGAGTGTTACGAAGACCAGGGGAACGCTATGCCGACGTGTGTTTTGAAGAAATCATGTCTTACGGTGTGGGGTCCGTTATGTTTTGGGCGGGCGTAAGTTCCAGCTATCGTACCGAGATAATATTCATTGAAAATGGCTCACTAAATGCGCAAAGGTACTTAACAGAAATCATTTGTCATCATGCACAACGCGCACTGGCTGTAATTGGTAAAGATGCAATTTATATGGACGATAATGCTCGGGCCCACCGTTCTGGCGATGTAGATGCGTATATGCAAGAGGTCGGTATTCGTCGTTTGGATTGGCCAGAGCGGAGTCCCGAGCACGTCTGGGACCTCCTAAAAAGGCGAGTACGAACTGTCCAACCAACTCCACAAAACATCAGGAAGCTTAAACGTGTGATCTCGGCTGAGTGGGAACACATTTCACAGGACACTATCAAAAGCCTAGTGCCAAGAAGATTACATGCCGTAATCGCCGCAAGAGGAGGTCACACTCATTATTTTTTTTTATTATTTAATGTCTTTTTTTTATTAAAATTTCATTAAAATACTCGTACTCTTAATTTCACTATATCCATAAAAATGTTAATTTTAACACGGCTCTCTGTTTACATTGACTGAAACACCGATTTCAGGATTTAAGTGTTAAAACCTATATTTTCATTGATAATAAGAAATTTCTAGTCATCTATGCTAATGAAATACTAAAAATATAAATATTATCCATAGAAAAGCCAATGACTGTAAGGTGCCCGTTTTTTTTTGCAAACGAGTGTATATATTAAGAATGTTTATCGTTGGTGTGAACGATTATAGGAAAACATTAATAAAAAAAATCCTCTTGTAGTTTAGTCACTGGTTGTTTTTTTTTAGTTCTTGTTATTTTGACTCTTTACGCCAGCCTTCGCCACCATGTTAAAAAATTTAAGAAGAAGAAGAAGAAAAATAACATGTATTCGTAGAGGATACAAGAAAAACAAACAAAACATTAGATTATAATTTAACTTAGCATTAAAAGCGGCTTGCTTCCAAGCCGCGCTGATCCAATTTGATGAATTTCGTCAATTGCCGTCGATAATAAAGTACAATCATGTTTCTGCTCTTATTGAGGTCATATACAATAGTCACTAAATTAAAAATTACGATAAATAAAATTACAAATTTATGTAAGTACTTACTTGATTACTTTTAGTATTATTTTTACATCAGTATTAATTTTTTTTTTTGTTTTTTTCATTTATTCATGGTAACAAACGGTCATAATACAAAAAACTGAGGTAACTTAATATTAAATTATAAATTACAGACCTACAGTACCAATTAAGTGTTAATTTTAAGAAATAACAATATTATGGAGTGTTAGCAAGACACGGTTTTTAAAAGAAAATTAATACCTACAATTGTTAGGACAATATAAACAAAAATCGTGTATGGTAGGTTCAAGTAATATTGTAAAGCGAGAATACTATTTATTTACTTAAGGCTTGTCTTAGACTTAATTTTAGTTTACTGAGAGAAATATTCAAAATATCTAAATCATAAAATTCTTTATTGTATATGTTGGTGGAACGATATAGGAACGAATTACGAGTATATGTTTTGGATAATCGCGGAGGAACAAAAAGTGGCAATGTTCGTGAGGAGCGCATCGGGATGCGAGTACGGACTACAAAAGGTATTCTTCCAAGTAATGTAGTCGAGTCAATCAAGGAATTAATTATTTTATAAAGAAAGACAATATCAAACATTTTCCTCCTATCGCTGAGACTAAGCAAAATATGCCTACGCAACGCATTCTCATAGGTAGAATCTTCGATATTGACACGATAGTAGTAATCCCAATAAAACACTGATTTGACAAAAAAAAAGATGATACAAAACAAAACAGAAAGGCATAAGAATCTGTTGGTTCTAATTGTGTAAAAAACAGAATAAAATAAAAAATGTTGAAGGAAATCGCCATCTATAAGTACATCCGTTATGGAATTAATAGTCTTATCTATCATAATATATTAAACGCAGTCTTCGTTCCCTAAAAAATAAAATGAGGTTATTACATTCATGTTTATTATATCAATTTATGAGAACATTTCGTCTGTATCGTTCTACCTGAAGTGAAACAACGAGAGCTGGTTAAACACTGCTTTATTCAAGGGATGACATAAGATCACCGTTTATTAAACTACCCTCTAGTAATATGTAATTATTATAAAGTACCCACTATTACATCTTTCCCCTTATAAACAGAAATAAGAATATTTTGGCTTTCTAAAGACAAGTAGGTGTATCTACTTAATTATCAACAAATACAGTATAGGTAGGTATACATCAGTAATATTGTAGCTTATACGGTAGGGGTGTACTCGTTATTAACAAAAACATTACAATGTACTCATCTTTCCCCTTTTACGACAAAAAATATAGATAAAATAAAGCCACCATGAAGTGAAATAACGAGAGCTGGTTAAACACTGCTTTATTCAAGGGATGACATAAGATCACCGTTTATTAAACTACCCTCTAATAATATGTAATTATTATAAAGTACCCACTATTACACTACCTAAAAGTATTAGTTTATTAAACGGTAATGATCCGTACTCGTAGTATCTACAAACACCAGCTGGCGGGAGGGTGTCGGACGATTATACGAAAATTCAATGTAGCGTTTAGGTAATTTCGGTTTTCCGGGTTGGCGCGCGCGGTAATAGCGACCCTACTATGTTAACATGTTGTGCGTACATCACCAAATTAGGCAGATAATGTTGTGACTTAGTTGGTCTTACTTTTTATAATAATATCCTGGGACAATCCACACACGGTCATCTGATCCCAAACTAGGCAGAGCCTGTACTATGGAAATCAGACAACTGATACTAATACTTAAGTATATACTTTTTGTTTGTAAATACATACTTATATAGATAAAACACCCAAACACTTGGTGGGAATCGAACCCACGACCTGTTGGTTAGCAGACAGGGTCACTAACCACTAGGCCAACGGGCCCGTCGGGCCGTCGGGGTGTGTATGATGAATTCTTTCCATTTTTAAAGAGAGGGCAAAAGTTTTAAGCGCCTTCTGAGGCAATAGACAAAAGAAAGATGAGAGTGGTATCCTAGGGAAACAAAAGGAATCGCAGGGGGCAAATATTAGAGAATAATTATTTCAGGATAGGATTAAACTCCTGTTTAATTAATAAGCTAAGTGTGATTTTTAGTTTACCATTATAAGTGGAAGGGATCTCCATTATAGTAATTTGCAGCAACCAAACAGAGATTATAATATTAATAAATATTCATAACAAATCAAGTAAGTTTCAAACTTTTTATACGATTAAAAATAAACTCGTTGACACTTAACGCTTTGTTGATACACTTAATACAGATTTTATTGGCCATTTACTGCTTAGCTAATAGGAAAACTTCGTGAAAGTGATTTTCCAAAAACGAGTCTCCGGAGAAATCTGCCTGTCGTCTCCTTTGGGGATTCGGTGAATACAACCTCGGTAGATAAACTTTTAATTAGGTTTGCCTCGTAAGAGAAGTTTAGAAATGTGTCTATTAGTTATGACATTTTTTTTCTTCAGTGCATTTTATTACATTTTTATCGAATCTACATCTGAAACGTACCTATTTATAACCATCTAATTTGAAACAAACTTATCATATTATCAAGAATTTATTATTATACTTTCTAATACAATCACTACATAGTATAAAACAAAGTCTGTCTGTCCCTATGTATGCTTAGATCTTTAAAACTACGCAACGGATTTTGATGCAATTTCTTTTATTAGATAGAGTGATTGAAGAGGAAGGTCTATATATAGTAGAGTATCATAATATAGTAGAGAAACACTGATAATTTTAGAGGATTCTAATGTGACGTAAATAAACACATTTTTTCTGCGCTTACTGGCTGGCTGAACCCTACGTAATAGATCAAAATAATGTACTACAGTATTTTACTTACACCTTAACAAGGTCTACAAAAAAGTCCGCGATGGTATATGTTCATCTCTTAGGGATAACCCACAATAACCATTTTTTATCCTTTACTTTGCTACCCGTGCGAAGCCGGGGCGAGTCGCTAGTCTATCTATACTCTATCTATACTTATAATAAAACTGTAACAGGTCCAATTCTGCACATTGAAGATATTTTGAAAATTATTTTTGGAGGGCATTCTATAACCGATACTGAGGCCGAAAATGTAATTTTTTAAATTTTTGTCCGTCTGTCTGTCTGTTAGTCTGTCTGTCTGTCTGTATCACGGCTGCGCATCACGCCGAAACTGCGAATGGATTCAAATGAAACTTGGCATGATTTGAGATCGTACTACGAGGTAGGACATAGGATACTTTTTATCCCGTAACCTAGCACGGTTCTTTTGGGAGAGGGGATTAAAGTCAAAATGGGTACTTGGTTATACGCTTGGTCCGATTTTATCAATTTTTCTTTATAATTATAATATATATTAGTAAGGTAACACTCATAGAGAGTTGTTATCAAGGTTTTGTAATCGATCGGGTTATGCAACGTTAGGTAAGGTCATTAAATAGATGGGTGACCGTTTAACGCCATTTGAACTAAACGGGTCCGTGCTTCGGAGAGCAAGTAAAAAGTGGGTCCCAGTTTTTAACCGACTGTCAAAAAGGAGGTTATGTATTCTATGCGAATGTCTGTTATTAAAAGTTTAGTTAAAGTAAAAATAGCGCAGACGGAGCTGCGTGGGTCAGCTAGTCTATAATAAGATTTGAGACATACATATGTCTTTTACTTTGATTCATTATTGGTCTCAGAGCGCGTCTGTTAAGGACTTACAAACATCGATATAATATATAGGGTGTTTTTTTTCGATGTATAGAACTAATAATATATATAGTAATATATATATAATAATAATATATATATATATCGATGTATAGAACTAATAAAACAACGATGGATTATTCGATTGACATGAATTTTATTTATCCGAAAGATAATCTTGTGGCATTACATTTTAAATATGATTTCAATCTGGACGTCCAATTTTCGATGACTTTTTCCAGCATTTGTGGCCATACGGCCACAAACATAAGGCCGATATACATCGGCAATAACACGGCGAATGTTGTCTTCCAAATGGTCAAGCGTTTGTGGCTTATCCGCATAGACCAATGACTTTACATAGCCCCACAGAAAGTAGTCTAGCGGTGTTAAATCACAAGATCTGGGAGGCCAATTCACAGGTCCAAAACGTGAAATTAGGCGGTCACCAAACGTGTCTTTCAATAAATCGATTGTGGCACGAGCTGTGTGACATGTTGCGCCGTCTTGTTGAAACCACATCTCCTGGACATCATGGTTATTCAATTCAGAAATGAAAAAGTTAGTAATCATAGCTCTATACCGATCACTATTGACTGTAAC
Organism: Furcula furcula; assembly: GCA_911728495.1. Lineage (NCBI taxonomy): Eukaryota > Metazoa > Arthropoda > Insecta > Lepidoptera > Notodontidae > Furcula > Furcula furcula. The sequence goes on from OU452251.1 coordinate 9,852,648, forward strand.
GTTCTGGCCATCATCGTTTCAAAATTCAAAAATTCAAAATTCAAAAATTTTTATTTCAAATAGGCTTAACGCTAGCACTTTTGAACGGTCATTTTTTTTTAAAAGCTACCACCGGATCACAACGCGGCCTCAACTGAGAAGATCCGGCAAGAAACTCAGCGGGCTTGTCATTTTTTCACATTTTTTTTTAAAACAAAGTTTGTCTTTTTACAATTAGATCAGCACCAGCGACAGTGTGTCCTGCCGTTTAAAATATCAAATAAAATAAAAAATACGACGAAAATACAACAAACTAAAATGCCAAAGGGATAGTAGTCGGACCAGTCCCCCCAAGCAGCACCCGCGCACGAGTTGACTCGAGCAGCAGCCATCACTCCCCTCAACCATATTGGAGGGAAGGGGGTGACCCGCCACACGAAGCCGCCACAAGCAAAGACTTTTCGATGGCGAGCATGACCGATCCAAAATCACAGTGGCACACGTTAAACATTTACCTTCTGCTGTTAAGCAGTGCCTCGTCAGGCAAGACACAAAGCACTTTAACATATTACCAACTTTTGTCACAAGTCGTCTAAGTTAGATACATACCAAGAATAATTTACAAGCTCAAGTGAATTGCCTTCAGAACGTAAATAAAGTAATAATCAATTTTGCTGCTAGACTACAAAAGAAAAAAAATAAAATAAAAAAGGATAAAAGGACAGCGGCCGGACCAGTCCCCCCCAAGCAGCACCCGCGCACGAGTTGACTTGAGCAGCAGCCATCACTCCCCTCAACCATATTAGAGGGAAGGGGGTGACCCGCCACACAAAGCCGCCACAAGCCACAAGTTTCTGAAGAAGTACGGACCAATGATTCCATCAGCCCATAAAGCGCACCAAACAGTCAGTTTTTCTGGATGTAACGGTGTTTCGACATACACTTGAGGATTAGCTTCACTCCAAATGCGGCAGTTTTGTTTGTTGACGTAGCCATTCAACCAGAAGTGCGGACGATTTTGTTGACGATAAAATGGACGTAGTGCGCGATACGTATTCCGCACAGAACCATTATTTTCGAAATAAAATTGCACTATTTGCAAGCGTTGTTCAGGCGTGAGTCTATTCATGATGAATTGCCAAACCAAATTGAGAATAAATCACTTGACAGCTGTTAAATCGGTCGCCATCTTGAACAGTAATGCCAACTTAAAGTTCTATACATCGAAAAAAAACACCCGTTATAAACTAGATTTGGTGTCACGGTTCAAAAAGTGGTAGCAAGAAATAGCGCCCTTGTGTCGCTATTTCTTTACAAGCCACATCCTGACAAATTTATTTTTGCCGATAGGAGTGTTGCTACTGTCTGTATGAAACTGTCAAACTACAAGTCATTATCATTATAAAATCGTTAGTTCACGTTTCCGCCACTAGCACAGATAAGTTTGCAACCTCCGCGACCACATTTTAGATGTCATTTTGTTCGTGAATGTTTATCTAATGCTTACAAATAATAAAGCGCAATTAAAAAGGGTACTTTCTAAAGAGGCAGGAAACTTTCTGGGAGATTGGAAGAACTCCGAATTAGACGCAGCTATTCCAGAAAATAAAATGCGGAATAACAAACAGGTGTTTATCGTCGTGGTTGTTCCCCTTACTGCCTGCCCAGAAACCCTCTTTTATTTTCTGCCCTCAGCCCGTTTAACTTCATGTGGTGCTTAAGTGTATCGCTCGGATACGTAAGTAATATAAAGTGCTGCCGAAATGTGATAAAATTGAATTTGCAAGGTATATTTTTTTTTTCGTAAGCAGTCTGAAAAACAATAATGATTTTAATATTCTGGGATAATATTAGTACACAATCATTTTACAAGCTAATCAAAGGCATGGTAGAAAAGGAAACGTTTTTTTGACTCTACATGGTTATGTGGGAAAGCAGGTTTGCTTTCCCACCTGACGGAAAGCGATACAGTCGGAAATTATAAAATGCAGTAGCTTATTTAATGGGACTAATCCCACCACTCATGCCCACCACTGTCACTCCTGTTAGCCAGGATCTACAGTGGTCACCAGTGAAGACACCGAGGTTTGATCCTCGGCGAGTCCCGGGGAAAACGCTAAATTGTCTTGGAACCCAGAACAAATTTAATTAGAAAAGCTTATTGGAGGAGTTAGAAAAATATAAATTCCACTTCCCTCCTTTGCAAAGCGGGAGAGAAGTAAAAATCACACAGGTCGATATAACCTCAGAACGAAAGATTCTTACAGTTGCACCAACTAGTTAGTCCACCTGTAAGGCACCACGGAAATTACTTGATTTGAAGGGACCTATATTTAGATTTCTACTATTAAACTTGTTTCCAATAATAGGTATGGCAGAAACGCTTGAAAGCACGGAAATTTTCCGTAGTCGCCACAAGGTCCGAGTAATATACAAATCCGGATGTTATTTCCAAACTATTCAACATAACATTGCGCTAATTGTGCCATAGATCACACTCCCAAAGTATATGATGCGCAGTTTGTTCGAACTCATTATTCACCATAGAACATTGACAGAGAGGTGAAGACACCAATTTAAAAGAGAATAATTTGCTTTTAAAGTTGCCATGTCCCGTCATAAATTGTGCACCGCAGTGGTCTACTTCTATCCATGGTCTATCAAGCCGCTCACGGATTTCTGGGAAAAATAAATAAAGGTGCCCTTTGAGGATGCATCCCATCTGGTTTGCCATTCTGTTAAAAGGTCTTCATAAACAACCGATTGAGAGTTAAATAATCGTAGGATTTTACTACGGTCACGAATTGGTATTGGTGTTTAAGTTTTTATGGGAGGAGTAATACATAGCGGCACGTCTTTGTACTTCTAAGTCGACCGGAAGTACACCCGCTAGCACCGGTAAAGCTTCAGTACTGACCATTCTATATGCTTTACACAAGAATATCAACGCCAGACGCTGACTTTGTAGCAATTTACGTCATGCCACCCCCATCGTGGCCTTGTCAGCCCATACTGGGGCGCCGTAACACATGCAGCCCAGGTAAGTGGCTCCATATATTATAATCTTTAATGTATTAAACGAAAGTCCCCAAGTCGAAGTTGATATTCTGGTAAGAGCATAGAAATTGCGTTTAGCTTTTTCTCCTATAGTTTTATGCAGTAGCTTATGAAAAGCTTCAACCTATCCTTGAAAATCAACACAGGCAAACTGTTCCAGTCTGTAACTGTACAAATTATAAAAGACAAAGAACATCGCATAGTCCGGACTGAAGGCAAGTTTACGGTGCAACATTAAGTAATTAGTTTATCTGATATTTGAACGTGCAGGTTCAACTTCAAGTTTACCAGTAAGGTTGGATTTTAAGTGATAGTATAGTAAAAATTCTGGTGCACCCTACGATTCAAAGCTAGCAAGATTTTAAGCAATAAATAATGTTAAGACAGTAGTGCTAAAGGTCATTTTGGGTCTCTGAAAACCATCGCGTGAACCCGTAAAAGGGAGAATGTTTGGCAAATTCCAACACATGTCTCGCTGTAAATGTTTTCACGTCCGTTAGGAATTCCTGGTGTTTAAGAAATATTCGTGAGAAGGATCTTCAAAGCTATTAGGAAATGTAATATCTTTTTGTTTGGCGGAAAATGGCGGATTTCATTTTGAAGGATCCCGAGGGAGTATACATAAAAAAGATAATAGGTAAAGATTTTGATATAAAGCAAGAGAAGTGAATGGTTGAATATTAAAAAAAATACCTCTCCTTACCAAAAAAAGTGTAGCTGGGCCGTTTTGTACACGAAGGAACATTATAATATTATGATTACAAGTACTTAAGTAAATATAAACCCAGATCAGCACTTAATATTTTTTTCCGGATTTGTCAACCTCAGCATCAGGCATCCTTGTTGACGAATATTGAGGAAATTTGAATGAGTTATAACTACTTAACTTATATTCCGGATCAGTTTTGAGGGTACTTAAAGCATTATGCTAGATGTATAGTAAATTTCAGTACATTCCATGCTGTCTGCTCAAGATCTTCTATGTTCTGAATATTAATAAAGGTCGAAGACAACATTATGATCGACAGTAAGATTGACGAATGCAAATTATTTCAGCCCTTCGCGTCACGTGTTGTAAATAACAAAGGAAACGCTTCGTCTACTTGTAGGGATGACTAAAATGTAGGGTGGCTTAGAGAAGATTCATACCAGGCATTTGTTTTCTTGACGTTAGAAATAAGGAGAAAACTAAGGAGCACATTTATAAATATATCGTATGTTTTTTTTTATGATGATGACTAATCTGCAGCCGTATTGTTTTTCCTGTACCTGTGCTTTAGGCTCTGTCGCGTACATGCCCTAGTATTATCAGGGTTGATTACTTACTTGCGCTGATGTCACTCCCGTCTCGGATCTTCCACGGAAAATCTCGGAGTGTAGGACTTCTTCCCCCGGGGATGGTTTCGGTTGGTGTTCAGCTGCTGCGCGTAGCCAACGGTCCACAGTGTGGGAGAGGAGCTTAAATGGGTGACAGATAGGAAATAGAAATTAATGATCCGTAACTAGACACCTTAATAGAACCTTAAGGGAAAGGAGAGAGCTCTGTACGTTACGACGCCAGAATTTGAATTGTAAAAGAATCAGATGAGTGGGTGAATAAGTGAGATGTATATGTAATGTACAGAGATTAACGATGAGTAAATGTACCAAACAAGCTCTGTACCTTTAATAAGGGATACCAATAAAAGCTTAAGCAGTACTGAGATTAAAGCTATTAGCATTTCACAACCCATTTGCAACTGTGATTATCTTTTAATCACCACCAGTATCGATATTAAGTAGAAACTCAGTGTTTGAAACCTGAAAGCAAATAAAATGGTTATGGTGGATTAATACGACACCAGGGTTATGGCTTTAGAAATAAGCACGAGATCTCGCATCGTGCGCCCGAGTACTAAGCCAAATGGGTCGTGAAAAGATAACGGGCTTCGTGAACAGCTAGAAATGCACTAGCTCGAAATAATGCTTCGTTATATCACAGAGCAAGCACCGTCTAGGTGGAATTTAATCCGATAGACGTATGGTACGCAAACGTATTCTACTTGTTTAATCCTTGGATTTCGAACACAAAATATAACATTTTCGTAAACATTTTCGATACTTATATAAATAAAATAATTAATATTTAAAATCTGTTTTCATTTGATTCAGTAGTACTCAGTATAAGTTTGTTCTTGAGAATGTATGATTTTAAAACACGACAGTTAATGAGATTCTGCCTCCGTTATATCTTAAATTCAAATCCCCCTAATCCTATTTTTTTGTTTTCATAGGGAAAACCTTATAGGTCCCCGTGTGGGGTCTCAACCGGTGTATGTGGGATTTTTACTCACTAAAACTTCCGCGGCTGTCATAAATTTGGGCTGGGCAATTTTTTTTTCAAACCCCATAATTACCATTAAGGAATTATAGGATACCATCTATCATACATTATTTTTAAAATGAATAATTTCGAACTATATATAAACTTCGATATATAATTAAAAAAACATTATAATTATTTCGAGATTTTAGAGTAGGTATTATCCACTTTATGAAGTAACATAAAGTGGATAATACTTCATTGAAGTTTAGGTAAATAATTATACCTATTCCGATCACTGGCCATTACATTTTGAGCTTTTCACCTTCCCGGTCATCGATATAGATGTTCCCGGCATTCTATTCTATTGTTGGTGACTATAAAATCGGGCCCGGTAAACACCGGAACGCACTTTGACCCTGATGGATCCATTATGCATGCCCTAGCTCTTACTCTGTTGCTGAAGTATCGAAGAGTTCACTTAGGTACGCAAAGATTGCGCCAGCTTGAAGCTGTACATAATCATCTGGTGTAGGATAGGCTACTCCCAGATTACTCAACCTACGTCTCGCAAGTACGTCACAGCCGCACAATGTGGGTTGCATTGACTCTTTTTCACCTTCGCAGAATCTGCAAGTATCAATAGTACTTAGCCTCATTCTGTGGAGGTGCTCATTGGTGGTGGAGGTCCACAATGTCCCGTGAGTGCAACTATTAGGTGCCTTATTTGCGATCTGTTTAGGTTTAATAAATTAACCCCGCAGTCCATCCTTGTGCTAGAGAGAGTTTTGAAATGGTTTAGGCCTGATGCTTCCCTCCATTCCTTTATGTTTTCATATCTAGCATGCGCATATAATACTTGGTGATACGTTCCATACGGAATCCCCACAAATGGTTCAGGGCCCATCAAAAGTCTTTGTGAGCCGACCCTCGCTAGTCTGTCTGCCTTCTCATCACCTTCAACGCCTTCGTGTCCAGGTTGGGCTGACGTTGTTGTGTTTTACCAGGTTGTTCAAACCTGTAACACCTTCTTGAACCAGTTTAGAGACAACTCGGAAGGAGTTCAGAGCCTTCAGAACTGACTGACTGTCACTAAGAATATAAATGGTTTTGCCTTTGACATTTCTCTTCTGCATTTCTTTAATGCTGGCAATTATGGCATAAGTTTCCACTTGAAATACCGACGCATATGCCCCATGCTCTGACTGATACTGCAGTCCTTGGAATAAATCCCTGTACCTGACTCCATTTCCTGGCATAGAAGGAGGGTATTAAACTATACCCGAAATAGTGCGTACCATCGACGTGAATATATAACGAAGCTATGTAGGTATCAATGTCGGATCGCCGTATCAATTAACATGACAATGCCTTCTAGGCAATGTACTTACCCGATATTGAAAAGGATTCGCAATAATAAAGATCCTCTTCAACTGGCAATAATCACTCCTCGGTGAGTGGGCAGATGTCGGGCGGTTTTGTACAAATTAAGACCCTTTTGTTTTTGTGAGTTTATGCAAGAAAATAGTACTTTGTATCCAGAAAATATAGTTACTTACTTATCTTTTTACGAAAATGTTATATTAATTCCCTATGGATATTTAAAAACGTTTATCTGCTACTGTTTACTACTGTTCAACTTATAATAATTGATAATTAATGTAGTAAGTTTTAAGGGATGGCACATATTGTTTAATCCTCATCATCACTATCAGCAGCAAAAAAACGTTCACTGCTGAACAGTTGCCACAATCCTCATGCTTGGCAGGTGTCTTGGGGATTCCAGTATAGATGGTATGTAATCCAATAGAAAGACGCTGCTAAGAAGAGTCTTCTTGTTTTCCCGTAGTCACCTCTTACGGACATCCAAAGGGATCAGGGGGGAGGATGCTATTCTTACCTGGGCACCCCACGGGTAAATACACTTGGCGGGAATCGAACCCACGACCCATCGGGTAGCAGCCAGGGTGTCTAACCACTAGACTAGACCAACGGGCCCGTCGAAATAAATCAAAATAATAAATCAAAATATATCACAATATCAATAATACGTCAGAAAGAAATATGTCAGAATAAATTAAAATATTAGGAATAAAAAACATTAAACGAACTACCATAGGTTTGACACACACGAAAGTGGTGAATGGTTTAAGGGCACTATAGCCAGAGAATTGCTGGGTTCAGAAGGCCTAGACAAGATACAATCACTTCATAACGATTATATATCTTCAATAGAAAGCATTACTTTCTATTCTCTAATGTGTCACGTGATTTTCTATGTCTTTGACAAATATTTTTTATACGTTCTTTGCGTCAACTCTTGTAGAATTTTACTTGTAGAAACTTATGAGCATGTCTCAGGTACCTATCGAACGTCAACAGTCACAAGTAATAAGTTTTAAAAACTAAAACCCGACTACGGATAAAATCGCAGTCTAATAATGTGATATTATATAGCCTATAACCAGCGGACAATCAAGACACTTTTTACGACACCCTACTTGTCAAATTATGTTAGGCAGATTAGAAGATATGCGGGAACAGATGAGCATACATAAATTCATTAAAATCATAACCCTCCCTCCATTCCGTAGTTGGGTAAAAACAAAAAACGAGCGCAATGTCTCACCTCGAGGGCGATATCCTCATTAAGTTAAAAAAAATATAGCTTAACAAAAATACTGTCACACAATTTCAAAATGATTATTTTCTAAGTTATCTCAATCTAAAGCGACTATTCGCGAATGTGCGATATTTGTGTGTTCAACTTTATCTGAAGCAAACTTAAATTGCATCGCAACGAAAATAGTATCGTCTATTCAATGGACTGCGGTTTTCATCTGAACTCCGTCCCGCCGCCATTAGTGTCATAAATCGTTAAAAGTTCGCTGAAAACATTGCGTTCGTTGGCTGCATGTGGATTTAATCCGTTGAATTGAGCCGGGGAAATACAGCTTGTGCCTATTGTTTACACAATAAAATGTCGGTTTTATTATTTATAGTAGGTACTTTAATATTAGCTGTGCTAGCAATTAAAAAAATACTATTTTACTAAACTTGACATGAAACTACTATCATGGATTATTTATTTTATACTTAATGTTACACAGTAAATGTACAATGGCGCGGACTAGATGCAGTAGGTATTATGTGCCAGTCACTGAAGCTTATTAATACGGGTTTTTTATTTTTACTTTCCTTACGTTTCAAAAGTTATGCAGCACCCATAATCCTAAAAACTAGAACCCAAGTAGGCGTATCGATTTTATCAGGCGACCATCTTGCCTGTTTCGTCACTGTAAAATAAATACTTGTTTATTATGCTCAACATACACGAATGATATACGAGTAAGTACCTATATCCGTAACATGATAAATATAGACACATCCGGTGAAGCTGCAATAGCCATCTGCGGTTAACAGCGTCTATCATTCCCAAAAAAAAACATCCATATTTGTAAATTACCGAGAACCTAACCAATCAATATTGCATTTCGGGTAGTAATTAATGGACGGTGTATTTTATTTATTTATTTATTTTATTTATTCTTTATGCACAAAACAGTACATAGGCGGACTTAATGCCAGAGGCATTCTCTACCAGTCTACCTTAGGGTGATGCAGAGACAAATCGTGGTAGGTGCAAACAAAACAAGTGAAACTAAATAATCATAGATAAATATTTTAAAACTATAATTTAACTTACAATAATTAATATAATACGAATACTTATATATCAGAAAATAAAATATACTAATATATATTTTAATATATATATTATATATTTTAATATATATATTATATACATAATTATCTTCGAGAAGAATCTGCCATTTTACTGCGCAAGTATTCCTGTAACTTTGTTTTAAATGTATAACGTGTTGTAGCCATCCTGAGTTCTAGAGGGAGCGCATTCCAGAGGAGAATGGACTGGATGAAAAAAGAAGAATGTATAAAATCAGTTCTGTGAGAAGGACATAGAAGAAGACGATTATTAGAAGAACGAAGAATTTTATCATGAGTAGAGCATAGATAAGTAAACTGCGAAGTTAATTATGGAGGTGAGTTAGGTGAAAAGAGTATAGAAAAAAGAGTAGTCAAAGCTCTTAGAATTCTGCGCTCACGAATAGGAAACCACTGCAACAGGGCACGATGCGTGGAAATATGGTCATATTTACGGAGATTATAAACGAACCGAATGCAGTTATTCAGAAGGCGATCAAGTTTATTGAGTAGATCTGCATTCAGTTCATAATAGCACACATCACCATAGTCGATTATCGGAAAGATTAAGGTCTGTACGAGCATTGCTTTTATATTTGATGGTAATAAGTTTTTTTAATCGATAAAGAGATCTTAGAATTCCAGTGACCTTCTGGCTGATGTTCTTAATTTGAGTTTGCCAATTGAGTGTGTTATCAATATACAATCCAAGGTCTCTAGGTCCAAGTGTATATTTCCTAGAATGCATCTGTATGAATTCCAAATGAAATTTATAGGTTCATTTGGTGCTGCAAAATAGAATCATGCCTGAGGTATATCTATGTATCTATACTTATAATAAAACTGTAACAGGTCCAATTCTGTACATTGAAGATATTTTGAAAATTATATGTATTATTTTTAATTTTTGTCTGTCTGTCTGTCTATCTGTATCACGGCTGAGCATCACGCCGAAACTACTGAATGGATTCAAATGAAACTTGGCATGGTTTGAGATCTTACTACGAGGTAGGACATAGTATACTTTTTATCCCGTAATCTAGCACGGTTCTTTTGGGAGAGGGGATTAAAGTCAAAATGGGTACTTGGTTATACGCTTGGTCCGATTTTATCATTTTTTCTTTATAATATAATAAATATTAGTAAGGGAACACTCATAGAGAGTTGTTATCAAGGGTTTTGTAATCGATCGGGTTAAGCAACGTTAGGTAAGGTCAATAAATAGATGGGTGGTAAATAGAAAGTAAAAAGTGGGTCCCAGTTTTTAACCGACTATAAAAAAGGAGGTTATGTATTCGATGCGAATGTCTGTTAAAAGTTTAGTTAACGTAAAAATAGCGCAGGCGGAGCTGCGTGGGTCAGCTAGTTTACAATATGCTCGTTGAAGTTTGTCCTGTTAGCTGCAGGCAAAGGACATCAAAGAGCCAACGCAAACGCAAATAGCGGTTAACATGACCGGACTTTAAGCCAAATTTATGTAAGCCACAAGCCATACATTAAAAAAAATAAAAGCAATTTAATTAAGTATAACTTTATTCCCAGATCAAACAAAAGCGGACGTATTGAGCACAGACTTTTATGTACTCTTTCGGTCATGAACGGTGTACCACCTTTAGGACGAAAATCGCTTGCACGAGCCGGCCCAAAATACGGGCGGGGTAAGCGAACATAATTTTATTCAAACGATTTTGATTGAAACTGGTACACCGTTCGTGTCCGCGATGGTACATACTAGTAGCGGGTGGGACATCCTTATGTTCATTTTTGATTTTCGCCACTTTGGCGATGATAGCATTAGTCGTATAACAGTGAGTGAAGTACGAGTAGGAACGTATGGTAAAAAGTAATGGGTATTTAGCTCTTTGGACACTCAAAGGGCGCTTTAAATCGGTGCAACATAATAGGTACTAATATCCTGGGACAACAGTGGAGATACTAGATACTTCTTTCAGACCTCGCCAGAGTTTCTCTAGCGCCAGACCCTCGCTAGAGCACGTCGTCCTGGGAGCAAAGGATGTACGCAACTCCTGCCGGGCCCCGGCAGTCGGAGTATTCTCTCGTGGTGCTCAAGGCCTACACCACGCCATCGTCTTCCTCAAGATACCGTTAAGATTGTGTAGCTAGTATAATAAAGGCCAGAACGATTGGGGAAGTAATTTCACCATACAGAAGACCGCAGTCATATAACACCACCTTTTAGTGGCACTAAAAGGTGGTGTTATATGACTGCGGTGTTTATTCTGTGGTGGTAAGGCTGCCGGTCCTAAAGGAAGGATCTCTGGAATGATGGACACTTTCCTTCGCATTCGCTCAAGAAACATGTTACATTTAATAGAAAGAAACAGAGCATATGATATCTTATCCTTCAACTCTTCAACTACTGTCAGGGACTTCACGAACCACCGTTGTCCTGATTATTTTGGATGGTTTTTTTGGTCACGATTTAGCTTTGGTGTTTGCATTAAGACATATTGTTAACTTCATTTTAGCAGTATTTGAACAAATATCCATATCGTATAAGAATACTGATTTTGTATCCTTATCAGCGGCACGCTTGCTAGATGTAAACTCAAACTCAAACTCAAAAATAGTTTATTTCAAATAGGCTTAACGCTAGCACTTTTGAAAGGTCATGTATTTTTTTTTTAAAAAAGCTACCACCGGATCACAACGCGGCCTCAACTGAGAAGATCCGGCAAGAAACTCAGCGGGCTTGTCATTTTATCACATTTTTTTTTTAAACAGTGTGTCATGTTAGTACTAGATCAGAGCGACAATGTGTCTTGCCGTTCATCATCATTCTCCTTACCTTATCCCATCAACTGGGGTCGGCGCAATATGTTTTATCCTTCCATTCATCTCTATTTGCAGTCATTTCCACACTCACTCCAGCTACTTTCATATCATTCGTAATACTGTGTCTTGCCGTTCAAAAGATCAAATAATACAGAAAAATAATAATAAAATACGACGAAAGTAGGTACAACAAACTAAAAAGCCAAAGGGATAGTAGTCGGACCAGTCCCCCCAAGCAGCACCCGCGCACGAGTTGACTCGAGCAGCAGCCTGTCTCGTCCTCTTTTGTCTAGGTACGTTGCTAGTGCTGCCAGTATAGACTCCTCATAAAGATGAAGAGTCGCTATACTGGCAACTAAGTGGAGTTTCTTCTTTACCACAATTCCACTAGGATTGCGGTCCAGCAATACCTTGAAGCTAAAGTTAAAAAAAAGTACATTTTCATGTGTTTTGCCTTTGAATCTCTCTACAAGTTGTACGAGTATAATGAGCTATTCCCGCAAACTAAATTCACAAAGGTCGTCGTCTGCTCAAACTATTTGTTTTGCGGTTTGACTGAACTTTTATTTCCAAGCCGTGGAATGTGAGTGAAGCTCGAGAGACCCGTGTCTATGTGAAATTCATTTCAGAATTTCAAATTATCTTTCGTATTCTCTTTGTGGGAGCACCTATTATGTCAAAAGAATCAAAAGTCCTACTTATTTAGAATACATTTCTTTTTGTTTTATTTTACTCTGTTTTTTTTTCATTAACTTTGTACATCCTTCCCTGAATATTAAATTTATGTATACTATGGTGCTAAGCTATAGATTAGAAGAGCTATAAAACGTGTGAGTTCTGGTAGGTATTTTACCCGGATTGAACTGTTCGCGTGACGGGACGCGGATTCAAAGTAGCGTTTCGACGCTTCTTTGAGGAACTTACGAAGGGGATCTAATTTGAAATCGGAATGCAGATCTACGTTCCGCATGTACCACGGGGCACCGACGGCGCGACGGAGGAAACGATTCTGGATAACCTGGAGGCTATCGATATGCGTGCGCGAAAACTACACTCGCGTAAGTCATGATAGGGGCCCCCAACAGTTGTTGTCGGGATGTTGTATATATTCTACGAGTTGGAGAAACTTCGCTTGCACGATTCAAAAATCGGTGGCGCCATCTATTTTGTTGTATCTGGTACTACTCGCTTTTTCCTCGCGTCGCTGTAGCACATGTGGTGCCATCTGGTTGTATGTCACGACGCCACAGTATTTAAATCAGCAGCAGCCAAAACATGTCGACTGCTGAACAAAGGGGATTACAGCAACCTCTCCCTTCTAAGGGGGAGGCCATTGGGAGGGAGGGGTTGCCATAATCCCCAAGCTTGGCAGGCGTCTTGGCGATCGCCTAAGGTATAGGTGGTGGGTAATCAAACAGAAAGACGTTACTGACCGCATCCCTTAGTCGCCACTTACTGAAACCCAACGGTAGGAGATGGGAGGGTGCTATTCTTACTCGAACACCCCACGAGTCGAGGTATTTGCATAGTAGTTTCTATTATCACGTTCAAGTAGGAGATTGAACATTTCCGTACTGTAGCAAATTACCGTTATAAGGTCTCGAGATCCATATGTTTTGTGAATAGTTCACCAGACGTAAGTCCAGCGAAGTCGCTGGATGATTGACCCAAATTACCTACATGTATTTATTGAACTAACCGTAACCGTTGGGGAAGAAAGGTTCTCGAGTGGCGACCACGAACCGGAAGACGCAGCGTTGGCAGGCCTCCCACTAGGTGGACAGACGACATTGTGCGCGTCGCAGGTAACCGGTGGATGCAAATAGCCAATTGTCGTTCATTGTGGCGTTCTAAGGGGGAGGCCTATGTTCAGCAGTGGACGTCTTCCGGCTGATGATGATGATTTATTGAACTCCGTCACGATCTTCCTACATTAACTGTGTTTCTGTTACATTTGCTTCGAGTTTGTGCAGATCTGCTTTTATTATCGTTCATAACTAAACAATACTAAACATCCTATACCTGTGGTGGGTAAGTACACCACATACCCCGGTCGAGCCCCACAACTCCCGGGGACTTTTTGAAGGTTTAAAAAAAAAAGTTTTTTAACACTCTGTATAGGATGTTTAGTATTGTTTAGCCGCGGCTGTCGCATCGGCACATGAGAGGGCTCTCCGGTGGGATCTGCACCAGGGGCCCCTCGGTGCCTTGCCTTTGAGCCCGCTGCCAGGGGGCGCATTGTAGCCCCCCGGGAACCTGTCACGGTGCTCACGGGGACGGGGGTCGTAGCCCCGCCGCCCGTCCTCCTCGGAGTGACCGCCGTACTCAATGGACGTCCTGGAGCCCACACCCGAACGTCCAGCGATCCATCCGATTCGGAGTATCAATACAAATGTATGTACATAACTTATTTGTTGAATATCTCATATTTTTTTCGTAACTTGTACCAGAAACACGAATTTAATCTTGTGTTTCTGGTACAAATTAGGAAAAAAGTATCTCATATTCAAGAGTGACAAACATTATAATTGTATTGATACAACGAAATACTCTTACGGATCGGATAGACTCTGTATATAATTAGTTTCTAGTCTAGGTTTTTAGAGGGTATAATAATTATAATATAATTATATAAGTGTGCAAGGGGAAGTACTTAACTCCCTTGTGAAATGTCATATACTTATTACAATATTAATTAACGTACAGATATTAAACGTTTAATCTTGGACGAAATCTAATAGTTTCCAACTTAACAAGAATAGACGGCTTTTGTCACTAAACCAGCAATGGATTATCTATAGCAAAAACAATTACCAATCTGACGGGCCCGTTGGTCTAGTGGTTAGTGACCCTGTCTGCTAACCAACAGGTCGTGGGTTCGATTCCCACCAAGTGTCTGGGTGTTTTATCTATATAAGTATGTATTTACAAAAAAAAAAGTACTTATATAAGTATTAGTATCAGTTGTCTGGTTTCCATAGTACAGGCTCTGCCTAGTTTGGGATCAGATGACCGTGTGTGAATTGTCCCAGGATATTATTATTATTAATTAATCCGATGCAGTCTTAGTGCTAAAATAATAGATTTAATCATTTGTTCAACTTTACGAAAAAATACTGAAGTATATAGTCTTCAATCCTAGAATTGTTTGATAGAAAACGATATTAATTTCAAAAAAGGCTTGACAGACTTTTTGGCTTTGTACTTTTTTAGATAATGATAGAAGTTTGCTTTTTTTTAGCTGCAGAAATCACATATTCTAAACTTATTTTATGTACATCTATATAAATGGCTTAAGATTATTATTTAGTAAGTCTACAGTAACACATAATGGCATTATTAAAGGTTAAATCCCTCAGACACGTTAATAGTTCTAATACAGGTCATACTTGCCTTTTAGAGATGATGCTATTCGTTTATTAGTATAATCAAAGCCTAATCTCCTACACACACACAAGTTAACAATTCATTGAGGTCCTCATTGAAAACCTCAGAAGAGTCGGGATAATTAATGTCATCATAAATCCCTAAACAAATTTCCAACATTTTTCATTAAAAGTTGTAAATTTTTATGACTCAAAATTTGTGGGCTTCCAAGACATAAATTGGCAAGTTGTTATGAGAGTTTTGAGATTATTAGCGGCATTGTTTTATATTTTAATTTTTTGATGTTTAATTTGTTAATTTTTTCTGCCAACGTATAAGCTTGGCCATACAAAGGGGTAATGCCGCCAGTCTTTTAGGTACCCTTCCCTCCCAGTGCAGCCACAACTTCGAGGAAGTTTTTTACCTAGTTTAAGTGTACATGTTTGTAAATAAACTGTAAATATTTTCTACCAAAATATCCAACAACCTAAAAGTGTACTGAGAGAATCTATAACTTAGATCTCTAAAGGTATATAGGTTGGCTTAAACCAGATTCATACCGTTGATGTTTATTTAAACTCCAACCATCTTATTACGAAAAACAGTTTAAGGAAGAACCTGTGTTTAACCAGGAAATTGGTACTTAAACCTGAGTCTAAACCTAGGTTTATCTTTAAACTGCCTCCCGTAATAAGACGGCAGGAGAGATATTTTATATCAACGTATTACATACACATTATCAATGGGATATAATATAGTGGCTTATAATTTACTATAGATAATTGAAAAATAATCAAGTTCATCTATTATTTATCTAAAGCTCTTTGTTTGGAATGTATAAACCTTTACGGGCTTTTAAACTATGAAGCTCCAAGTTTCCCCAGCACTTCATTCGCTGGCGCTGCCATTTTAACATACAAAAACTTCCAAATTGATTGACTGAGAGCTTATAGATTGGCTTTTGTCACGTTATGCGAAATCCTTAGAGAACACAGACAGGTCTGAGAGGGCTGAATTCTATTGACAGATTGAAATGTGTGAGAAGATTACCACCATAAATCATGCCAAAGTGCCTTCATAGGATTTTTGTTGTTTTTTAAATTTATCTTATACAAAAAAACCACAGATATTTTTGAGGATTGTTAATATTAAGATTATTTGATACGTGCAGACATTTCAGACATTTTGGAATAAAAAATAATAATGATCTATGCAAAGTTATACTATAAGTCCTTGAAATCCGTTAAGTCAAAACTTCGCCAATGCACCAAATTTATTTTATACTCGTATCTACCTACTTATTACAAAATTGTTGTCTATCTATACTATAATAAAACTCAAAGAGCACTTTTTCTGTACATTGAATATTTTTCCAAAATTTCTATGTGGGGGCACTATACTATCGACATAGAGGCCTAAACAATTTTTTTTGGAATTATTGTACGTCTGTCTGTCTGTCGTTCTGTTCATCCAGGTATCATTTGAAAACCTGTAGATGGATTTTGATAGGACTTTCACTGATGTGTTGTGTAGAAGTCAAGGTATAAGTTGGTATATAAAACATCACGCTATGTTTCATAGGGGCTAAGCAGTGAAACATTACTTGCACATATTACCACGTTGTTTTCGAATTGAAATAAACTATTCTATTCTATTCTATTCTATTCTACGTAATTTCCTTTGTATGTGAATAGGGTAATTATAGACTGATCAGTTAATCATTAAGATATGTATTATTACGCTATATACAATAGGAACTAAGCAGACATTTAGTTTGCATAAGATATGGCATTGGCGAAGGGTAAATTTGTGTAAGCGGTAAGCCGGTCCGGTACACCCAGGACATTTTCATTAGATTTCTGTATGTTCATGAAATTTTAATGAAACTCCCCAAGTCCAGGTAGTGTATAGATAGGTATTGTATTACAGTCGCAACAATAAAAGATGCGAAAAACTTAGAACTTTCATTATCGAATATCATTAGACAGTAATTTACGATGTTAGCGTGCTTTACATTATGAACAGCGCCATCTATCGGTGAAATTGAACATACAATCACTATAGAACTTTAATCTATATAATTATTATATCAAAGACAGTCGTGTTAGTTACACTATTTATAACTCAAGAACGGCCTAACCGATTCGGCTGAAAATTGGTAAGGAGGTAGCTTAGAACCAGGAAACGGACATAGGATACTTTTTATCCCGGTAGGTTAAGGTTAAGCAACGTTAGGTAAGGTTATTAAATAGATGGGTGAACCGATTTGTATGAAAGTGTGCATATCGGGTAGGTCTGAGAATAGGTCATACAGTATATTTCATACCGCTAGGTTAAGGTTAAGCTACATAAGGCAAGGTCATTAAATAGATGGGTGAACCGATCGAAAGAGAGAGGAGAGAAAGAGCATATAATTAGATTTTTTTTATAAGAGAGAGTGAGATATGGAGAGAGATAAATCTAGGGAAGAGGGAGAAAAAGGGAGCAAAATGTAATAAAAGCGCGGGCGGAGCTGCACGGGTCAGCTAGTTTATAATAAAACTCCGATGCAATATGGATTGATGAAGTTTTACGCCTGTCTGTCTGTCGCAATGAATCAGAATAGTTACCAAATTAATTGACAGATTTAATGCGCTTGTACTATATTAATTAACACCTAGTTTACAGTAAGGTTCTTAGCTATGTTTAGAGAACCTATTTAGCCATTTATTTAGATTTTTATCTTGTTAGTTTTTTATAAAAACCTATTTTTAAACGTTTTAATATTATAGTTTACTCCATCGATATCATCGATATAATATTTAGAGTATAAGTAATATATCGATGGTTTATTCTAAGCTAATTGTTAATTTTTCCCAAATATTTATAGTTTATTTACAGACATGTACACTTAAACTAGGTAAAAAACTTCCTCAAAATTGTCGCCGCACTGGGAGAGAAAGGTACCTAAAAGACTAACGGCATTACCCCTTTGTATGGCCAAGCTTATACGTTGGCAGAAAAAGCTACCAGCCCAGCGGTCTCCTGAGACTTCGATAAGTTTGGATGAAATTTCTTTCACCAAACCGTGCGTCTCACGAGACCAAGGCCCCATGGTCTCCACCGCAAAGGGCGCAAATATATAGCTCGAACCTAGAGTTGCATACTTGTGTCGCTTTGCATCACTAGCGGTCGCCGCAACCCCTGCAGACACACTGCAAGTTGCCGGGGTGTGGGACGCAGCAAGTGTGTCGACACATGTCGCATCCCACACCAACGGCTTTCCATGTTGCCATGGTATTAAAGTGACACCATCAGAATTGTTAATTAAGTACATAATTATCTTAAATGATTTTAATAATTAAGTGAATAGGATTTGCTTTATGTAACATGTCCTTTATAAGGAAAATGGTCAATTTAACCCATTACCAAATACTGAACAAAGTTAAGGGTCCAGACATAAATAGCGGAAATACTTAAGATGACATGGTTTGAGTGGGTCAGGTATTTATGTGGATATAAATTCAAAAGGGACATACTGAGTGAGAGAGATAGTGACCCACGTTATCCTTGATGTTGTTCTTTGATAAAAGTTTAAGCAGCCGTGAGATCAGTCAATTTGTGTGAGTATAAGTTAGCTAAACGAGCGAAAAGAATTTACAGTTATTATCGGCTATAAACAAAATTTGAAATACGAAAAACTTAATGGAATGAAATCGACAGGGAAACATTATATACTAACTTATTAGATAGGTTTTTAAAATAGCTATTAAGCCCAACAATACATGAGCTTTGAATAGGTATTGCGTAAATCTCTAACATCGGTACATACATTATACATATTTTCTGTGACTCATAAACCCAATTTTTAATAATATTCTTGTGTGTCTGTATAACGCACTGTTGAAAATCTCACTTGATGAAAAGGTCATTTCCATTTAATGGGTCTATCAGAACCAAACGCGCTGTTTGACTAAGCTGAATGTAATGACGTCATTCCGTTCCGGGTCGTCATTGACCCAGTTGGAGGATTAGTTATGTCTTTTAATCATGCCCGTGAGTGCGCCCTTACTATACTGACACCCTTTGCTACAAGTTCGTGTTACCTGCTGCAATATCTTGGCACTTTATGTAACAGATTTCATCCTTTTAAAGTGCAGGTAATGCAATATACAAAATTAAAGTGTAAAGTTTAGTAACGACGGAACGGCCCGTATAAAGTCTAAGTACTTACATTACATTACTAAAATAAAGTGTATATTAACATTATTATATTTAACATGTTTATTAAAGTTATCTTTAGAGTCAGTATGGAGCTAATACCTACGTGTGTGGTGGATACGACTTTTAATAAATATAAATTTCTTATTTTAGCTTATGCTAGCTAGGTACTGACTCAGTACTGAGGTACAGTTAGCTACTGAGGGCTACCTCAGAACTACTGAGGTAGCCCTCAGTAGCTAGCCGAACCTCAGTATTTATATACTGAGGTACATATTTCCAACACATTAATCTTCTTATCTTTTATCTTCTTATCTTTTTATTGGCAAATGGTGATGCAGTTGTAGATTAAAACACACTGGCTAAGTCTGACACTGTAGGTATAGTCCTTTTACAGAAGATTATGCATAACGTAGTGAATTATTTACTTAGTGATTATACAGTTATGTACTAGTAATTGGTGATAACCACGTTTCTGTAGTGCTTCTGGCATGTTCATTCTGACTTCCATGCCATGATAAGGAAGATGGATGCTTCAATAATGACCAGTTAAGTCGCAACATCGTTTTGAAAATGTTTAGTGAAAAGGTTGACTACCTTTTTAAAAGTATTCACTCGAAAGTGTTTGTGAGGCCACATTCACTTTATTAAATATACGAGAGAAGATGTATGCTTTAAGACTATGACACCAGCTAAAAGCGCATTGCCGTTAAATCACTTGCAGAGAGAGATGAGGGCTTAGAATAAATCAACGTGCTTGAAATAGGCTTTTAAAATTCAGATAACGTTACGGCAAAGTCCTGCGATCTCGATGGGAGCGACGTGCATCGATAAAACATTCCTACTAATGCACACTGCAAGCATCTGAATTTTACCGTCGTCGTAAGGAATAAAACTTATGTTATATTCTTATATGGGAAGTTGTATCTATCCCTCCTTTCCTGGATTTGGGGTAGAGAGGAAGTGACCATATATCGAATGACCTTGCTAATGGTATACAAGTTTCATCATTCAAATGTTGAAAAATAAACGAATGATAAGTTGGTAAATTAATGATGAGAGTTGAATTAGCTGAATTAAGTCTATGAATTATTAAATTGCTTGAGTGTTGAGACTATTATTTGTAGAAGCTTTTCAAAAGATTTAAGGCCAATTGGATTCTTCATCAGGTCCATAAAGTGGTAGAAGTTTATGTTGAAGTTATTGCAGAGTTCTTTGTGATTAATACGTTGTAGTATTAATACGTTAAGTGATCTATTGTCTGAACTACGCCGTTATTGTATGGACATTTATCGGTACTTGAAATCTATGAAAGTATTGCCTATGGTATCCATGTCTTGTTAAAAACTGCGTCAGGGAAAATTTTGGTTTTGTTTTGGAGTAGATTCCTGGTGCTTTGTCCTTGATGGGTGTTTGCATAGTAACTATCCCCTGATTCATTGCTATATTGGGGTGAAACTAAAGTTGAATGACATTCTTTACTCGACCACATAAAAAATGGGTGAATTTTGATAAAATTTGGCATTATATAGGGTCCACCAAAAAGCTCGTCTTAAATGAAAGTGTTTTTTAACTTAATAGAATTAATTTTTTTTGCGAGTAAATATTTTCAATTCATTTTAACGGATGATTGCGTAGCCAGACCCTTTGCTAACCTTTTAATAACACTTGAATTTATTCACCCTTAGCTTGATGTTGTTTTATTGCCTTTGGTGTACACTTAATTACATTAATTTTACAGATTCTGTATATTGTGATATTAACACTCATCGTCACTAAGGTTAACCCTAATTTGTGAGCTAGTAGATAGTAGTAGAAGCTCAGAGTTACACAACGAGCTATGGAGAGAGCTATGCTCGGAGTTTCTTTGCGCGACAGAATCCGGAATGAGGTCACCGACATAGCTAGTAGAATATGCAAGTTGAAGTGGCAGTGGGCAGGCCACATAACCGTTGGGGAAGAAAGGTTCCCGAGTGGCGACCACGAACCGGAAGACGCAGCGTAGGCAGGCCTCCCACTAGGTGGACCGACGACATTGTTCGCGTCGCAGGCAACCGGTGGATGCAAATAGCAAATTTTCGTTCATTGTGGCGGTCTAAGGGGGAGGCCTTTGTTCAGCAGTGGACGTCTTCCGGCTGGTGATGATGATGATGATGAGATAGTAGATACCCGAGGGGTGCCGGGTTAGAATTGCATCTCACCATCTCCTCTCGTTGGGTGTCGTAAGAGGCGACTAAGGGAGAACAGGAAGACGGGCAGCAGCGTCTTTCCTTTTGGATTTATCTTCCACCTATACTGCGATCCCCAAACCGCCTGCCAAGCGTGGGGATTATGACAACCCCTCCCTTAGGGGGAGGCCTTTATTCAGCAGTGGACGTATATCGGCTGGTAATGCTAATGATGATGATATTAGATAGGCTGTATAAACTACTTTTAAGCTCAGGAATGGTAACATCAGGTATTATACTCATCTAGTTTTGTGACGGTTTTTTACTAATGAAGTACTAATTAGTTAATCTCTCTTAGTATAGGGTATCAAATTCTTTCACAAGGATTTGAACATAGATACCCCCTCATTCGGGTGTATTTAACTGCTTAAAATCCAAATCGTTTTTTCTATAGCAGGCTTCAAACTAATTTGCACGGAGTTGGATGAGTCACATAAGTAGGCGGGTTGACGTACATTTAAAACTAGAAGCGACCCGAGTCGAGTAGAAAAGTATCCCTCCAACTTACATAAGACCGCAACTAATTCACGACACCTTCGTTCGAGTGGCACAACAAACTACACCAACTCCATCTCTTTAATATAATTACCCATTACTCATCAAGAAATACATTGACATAATTAAACAGCACGACCGCATTTTAAGATATCTAGTGACAGAATGACAGGGTATCCGCTCTATACGACTACTGGAACAACATTTCAGCACGAGATCTAATAAATGAATGTCCCTGCACCGCCAGAGCAGTGGTCGGTCATTCTACCATTCTACCCTCTATTTAGTTTATTCTACCCTACATTTTATTTTCTATCCATCGGTAATATTTAACAGTATATTATAGTTTTATCTCAAGGTTTGTCGTTAACCTAGTGTCAGAGTTGTTCAAGCTGCCCTTAGGCTGTTTTAGCTTGACAACTGATGTCTAGAAGACAACAATAAGGAGCGACTTTTTACGTGCCCTCCGAAGCAAGGAGACGCTCAGTTTAAGGGCTCCTACACTTAACTGCGATGCGATGCGGCGCCGCATCGCAGGAATTTGTATGGAAATATTCATTTGTTTCTCGCAGATATTTGCAATGTGATGCGAATTCGCAGTTACGTGTGGGCTTAAAAGAATTAACCTTACCTTATTTTAAACTGCTACTAACAATTTTTATAATACCTTATATAACATTTTTGACACATGTGTACCTAAGAAAAGTCGGAAGAAATTTGCAGGTAGGCGTTATCCAGTATGGTACACTGTCGCTAGTGTACCATACTGGATAACGCCTATTTATAATCATCACAGATTTACAGCTTAAAATTAAATTACATTCTGTCTGGACTCATGCCCTATGTTAGACCTGTTTGCGGACGGATGGCAGAAGATTTTAATTGATATTAAGTTGTTTTATGAAAGAGATGTATGAATGCTATTATTTGCTTTTAAATTTTGTATTGCCTTTTACTGTGCTCTTGTATGACATTATATTATTTTTTCTTATGTTCTATATTTTTATACTGTTAATATAATTAGTGTAATTGGTCATGGACCGTTCTAATTATAAATAAATAAATTAAATTAAATTAAATTTTTTTTTTTTTTTTTGACGCGGGGGAAATCTTCCAAAGATCCCCGGGAGCTGTGAGGCTCGACCGGGGTATGAGGGATTCTTACCCACTAAAACCCCCGCGGCTGTCGCATCGGCACATGAGAGGGGGGACCCCAGGGCTCTCCGGTGGGATCTGCACCAGGGGCCCCTCAGTGCCTTGCCTTTGAGCCCGCCGCCCGGGGGCGCATTGTAGCCCCCCGGGAACCTGACACGATACTCACGGGGACGGGGATCGCTACCCCGCCACCGTCCTCCTCGGAGTCACCGCCGTGCTCAATGGACGTTCAAAGGGCCCACACCCCGAACGTCCAGCGACTCCGAAGGTTGCCCGTTGTTTATAGCCCCGGGCTCAGGGCTGGGGGGTGGCCGCTTGACGCGGCCTGCGCCTTCGTCGCCGAGCAGGATCAGCGCGTTCGCGTTCCCGCTCGGCGGCCTCCTTCTGGGACATGACAGTCTCGCAGAAGGCGGCCATCGCTCCCCACGCCGCATCCCCGGACAGCATAGCCGACACTACGCTGCCCAGGGAGAACCTTACCTTATCTGGCTTAACCAACTGATCGTTTACCGAACAGTGGTTACAACTGACTATCAGCGCTTTACAAAGCCATGCTATAGCTTATTCCAAGTAGCTCTACATTTAGTTCTACATATTATCTTTTTGGAGAATTTCCTCATTCCGAATTCTGTCGCGCAACCTATCTCTCTCAATAGCTCATTGTGTTACCGAATTATCTATACGCAAAACATATCAATAAACTTTATATATTATTCACAGTTGAAAGTTAATTATTGGAAACATTCCCCAGTCGTTAGTTATTTAAAATTACTAACAAAGTTGTTGACTGGCTTCGATTAATTCAAAGGGAGTAATATAAACGTACTATGCGCTAGTGTATTATATTACGTCGAGGGTAATTACAGCAATGTGTGCCACACCCGCTTCAATGAGACAATGTTACCAGGTCTTGAGGTTTCAGTAATTGGATGCTGTTATGCAAACCAGGACATGAGTTAATTAAGAAAAGTGTTATGTGATTAAGTGCGTAAATAAATATTCATTTGCTTGCTGCATTCTGCATTGTACCGATTATTTACAATTGGTAAATATGCTCTATAAAGAGTTTATCAATCATTAGTCTGTTTTGTTACCGTCTCAGCAATACCACTGAAGTCTTTTTCCTTGCCTTTATAATTAGCTTGAGTGCTACAGTCTCTGGCTGTATCGTTACTTACAAGCAAGTATGATAGCATTTAAATACTACTGTAGACGACGTAGCTCGCACCAATATTTTATATGCATACTTTTTGAGTTTAATAAAACTGGTCTACACTGCGGTCCGTAGAAAAGTATATAAACGTCACATACATTCTTTGACTGTCACACTCTTGCAAAAACTCTACGGATCGCAGTGTGCATATTTTATCCAAACCATCTTTTTTGATTTAATTACATTGCCTGAACTGCCACACACCCTGGATCGCTTACATAGTGGCCCTTCAGCCGGATCTATCTGTGGAACAGTTCGTTTACAATGCAACGCTCACCGGTGCCGTGCACGAGCCGCCATGTTGAGTATACGGTTCGCACTCGCAGCGCTTGGAAAAGCGAACAGAAATTAAATAAGATGCAGGATGATTTGACGCGAAAAATACACTCAGATTTACCACTATCTGAGAACCACGTCAACACACAACCGATCGCAACAGATGGTAATACTATTGTAAAGAACCATCATAGCGAAAAACAAAAGAGTGAAAAATCTGCCAAGTCTCTTGAAGCCCGAAAGCAACAGCTGAAATATGAAGCTGCAAAGGCAGAAGCTGAAATTAAAACTAAGCTCATCCAAGAAAAGTTAGCCACTGACTTGGCTGCCCTCGAATACCAGTCCACGAAAAGTCGCCGAAGCGCTGAGGACCAAAGTGCTCTAAATTCTGTTGATAGAGTCGAGGAATGGCTCAGTCATAACCGAGCGGCCGAGACAAATAACATCAATCAGCAACAGGACGAGGACTGCAACAGGGATGGAATGGAAAACTTAGTCAGTGCGATGTATCAGGCTAACATTCACAACCAACAACTATTGTCAAGATTTACAACATCATAAGACTTACCTTGATTCTACGGGGACTCACTGGAGTGGCTCGCATTCAAACAGGCGTTCGATGAATCCACCAACCTCTGCAAGTATAGCGATACTGAAAACATGTGGCGATTGCGCAAATCACTTCGTGGTGAAGCAAGGGAAACGGTCTCGTCGCTTCTCATCGGGAATACGGCTCCGCGTGCAGTCATTGAAGCGCTGGAACTCCGCCACGGCAGACCTGAAACGATAATAAACAAAATTACATACCAGTTACGAAAAATGCCGCCACTGCCACAAAATTACCATAATGAAATAGTATCTCACTCAATTAAAATCAAGAATTTCGTGGCAGCAGCGCAAGCAATCAATCAAACAGATTACCTCAGAAGTCCTGATCTAGTCACCTCCGTGCTATCCAAGTGGCCGACCGCTCTCATCATCAAATGGGCCGACTACTACAGCGCGAACTATGAAAACGGAAAAGCCAAGTTCGAGCTGCTCGCTGAATTTCTATACGACGAGGCGAAGAAGATATCAGCCGCGGGATTGTCACACATTCATAGTCAAGCCGACTACAAAAAGAGATTCGAATCCGACCGCAAACAACATTGCATGCTGTTAAGTGAAACGGGCGACAGTCCTGTCAAATGCAAATTCTGCCGTCTAAGTCATCACAAAATAACAGAATGTGCACGATTCAAGCGCGCTATGACGAAAGACCGATGGCGATTCGTGCGAACGAACAGGTTGTGTCACAAGTGCCTGCTAGCACCCCACAACCGTGACACGTGCTCGGCAGCCGCCTGCGGTGTTGACAACTGTGAGCTGCCGCCAGGCGCGGTCGCAGCCAAAGTTTTTGGGGGGGGTCATATTGGACAGGCCATTGGTCTAGGGCAATAGGTCGTGGGCGTGGGTTATGAATCTGTATAAATATGTATTTACAACCCCCCCCCCCTTTTTGAAGATGCCCGCTACAACTCCCACCAATGTTTGGCTGGAGGAAGAATTAGCAAGTTGCGTTGGGATATTTTGGGAATATCTGATATCCAAAAAGTGGGATAGTATACGATAACCCTTGATTGCGGCAATATGCTCTTCTTCCGAGAGGGAGACTGAACCCATTTCCAGAACATCTCAGGACACCAGAGCCAAACTAACCTGATACCATACCGGGGTCATCCGTCAGCCTGTACGAGATTAGAATGGTTCTGAAACAGCTTAAGACCAACAAGGCGCCAGATGACAGAATTACAACTACTGAAAGTGGGTGGAAAACCGGTAATTTTATTATTCCAGAAGTTATTTAATTCCGTCTTACGGAGGTATACGCCAGAAGAATGGCACATGAGAGTGGTGGCAATATTCTTAAAAAAAAAAAAGAATTTTACGCCTATCTCATTCCTGAGCCACGCCTTCAAGCTGTTTTCGAGAGTCATTACGAAACGTCTTGACTTGAACGCAGGTTTGATCACTTCCAACTTTAGACTGCATTCATACGCTTCGCCAGTTTATACAGAAGACCGAGGAGTATAATCGGCCATTATGTCTAGCGTTTAAGGACTACGAAAAAGCTTACGATTTAATCAAAACCTAGGCGGTAGCCAGCGAAGCCACATTGACAGTATATCGAAGGGTTGAAGTGTTTGCACAGCAAGGCTACCATGTTGATCCGACTACTGAATGAGAGTACAAAATCAATCTGATTGCAGAGAGGTGTAAGACAGGGAGACTTTATTCCTCCGAAACGGTTCACGAACGCATTGAAAGACGTTTTTAAGCTCTTGGACTGAAAAAGGGATTTGGCATCGAAATCATATCACTCACCTTCGATAATGTACTCATTATGGCGGGGTCGCTGGAGGACTCAATACTATATGACCTCAGGAGCGCTTTCCAACAGGTTGGTCTTAAAATGAACACGGACAAGACGAAGATCATGGCTAATCAATGTCCATGTAGCACCCGATCCGATAGTCATTGGGAACGACACTCTTGAATTTGTTAACCACTTTGTTTACCTATGACAGACTATCCAGTTAGGTTAATCCAACTTCCACAAAGAGGTTCATCAACAACAACAACAGCAGCCGAAAAAACCTTTTCTGCTTAACAAAGGCCTCCCCATAGAAGAGAGAGGTTGCCATAATCCCTCAGTACAGGTGGTAGGTAAACCAACAGAAAGACGCTGCTGCCCGTCTTCTTGTTTTCCCTTAGTCGCCTCTTGCGGACACCCAACGGGAGGAGACGGGAGGGTGCTATTCTTACCAACAAAAAGACAAAGAGAACAAAGAGGTTGCCAGAAAAATATTTAGAGGAGCTAAACCTTTCAGCCACTCTTCTAACATGGTTGCTCTCATCCTTGTTTTTCAAAATTATTTTGATAAGTTATATTTTTGATTTAATTGTTTCGACGTTTCAAATAAGAAAGTTAAATTTGTCGATATGACGTGTATGATTTTGGGATTTTGGGGGGGGTCATGACCCCTACGACCCCCCCTCTCGGACCGCCACTGGCTGCCGCACCATCGTCTCCTGCACTGGAAACTTAAGACTAGAGTACCAACCTGCAACAATGAAAATGAGCAATCACAAACAAGTATTGACAACAATGTCTTAGTAAGTAATGCCATACCTACCAAGAGCTGCTTAATAATTGACAACGCTAAGCGCGTACTTCTAAAGGTAGTTCCCGTCAACGTCCACGGCCCGAAAGGGATTATAAGTACTTACGCTCTGCTCGACGACGGTGCCACGGTGACGTTCATATCAGCTGATCTTGCTGACTGTCTCGGGCTACACGGAAGCAAGCAACCTATGTGTGTCCGTAGTGCATGGGATACGGAACTTCAGTGCCAAAGCGAAGTCATTGAATTGAAAATCAGCAATATGGACAATGAGACTTTTGATTTAACTGCAAGAAAAATAAGCGAATTAAACTTACCTGCGCAAAACCTGTCAAACATAAACCTAAACGACTATGAACATTTATCAAAATTAACTGGTTACATAACATGTCATGAACAAATCAAGCCAAAGTTATTAATCGGTCAAGATAATTATCACCTCATTGCGCCAGTAAAATCATTAATTGGTGATAAAAATGAACCGTGCGCTACGCTAACGCCGCTGGGATGGTGCATACACGGCGTGTGTCCACAACTACAAGATTCCAAGTTGCAAGACACTGCTGTGCTGATAACTCAGTTGGTACCCACCGCCGCTGCTTACACAGATCACAGTAACAGTCTCGGCGCATCTGCGCACAGACCTATAATCGACGCACATGTATATGAAATTCTTCGCAAGTCAAGACGAAATAAAATTTATTCAAAGGCTATAAATACTACTGATAAGTCAGCAAGTTTAGTTGGCGGAAGATGGAGAATAAGGATTCCCTTGAAATATAATAATATTAAAAAATCGAAGAGAAGAAACTGCCACTACCGGGCGTACCGAAGATTAGAAATAGTAGGACGGAGATTAGTGTGCCGCCGGCGCCGCAGAAAACGTCGCCATGGAACCATGTTTACGAGCATCACTGAGCGTGCTGCTCACATGGAGTTGGTGCTTAGAGCTGTAGAAAACTCACGTCGTAGAAAAGATGGTCAGGTACACACACTAGCTGTGAAGACCAAGGCTGCGGTACTTAACTAGACCTGTCGCTCGCTTAGCACTACTTCCAATGGTAGACTAGTGTCCCTGAAGTGACACTGGGCGGAGATTGTAGACGACGTAGCTCGCACCAATATTTTATATGCATACTTTTTGAGTTTAATAAAACTGGTCTACACTGCGGTCCGTAGAAAAGTATATAAACGTCACATACATTCTTTGACTGTCACACTCTTGCAAAACTCTACGGATCGCAGTGTGCATATTTTATCCAAACCATCTTTTATTTAATTACATTGCCTGAACTGCCACACACCCTGGATCGCTTACAACTACCTTATATTGATTAAAGTATGAATTAATGAACTGGTTAATTGTGACTCAGACCTGCCTTCTATGGATGTAAATAATTTAATTGACCTATTTATCTAACACCTCAAACTATGCTACATAGAAACAAAGATTGTTTTTTCTGTAACTAAACATTTACTACTGGTAATTAGATTTTTCCCTCCACACTTCGAGACAAAGGGGGAAACGAACGAACTGAAATTTCTTTTTTACTTATGCCATAATACGTATAATAAATTAAAAATCTGTTTTCAAATTTGCTTTTTTTTTTTTTTTTTTTTTATTCAACATAAGCTAGTGCTTGACTGCAGACCCACCTGATGGAAAGTGGCGACGCAATCGAAGATGGTAAGGCGCACTAGCTTATTAAAAGCCTATTCACTCTAGCCTTGAAGACACCCACATTATAATCGGCCGAGAAAACCGACGCAGGCAAACTGTTCCAATCCTTAGCTGTCCTCAATATAAACGAAGAGGCAAATCGTTTAGTCCGGACTGAAGGCACTTTCACCACATAAGGGTGTGTATGCGCAGTGCGTCTCGACGTCCGATGATAGAAGGGGGATGGTGGAATCAAGTCATGCAGTTCCTGTGCACACTCTCCAAAATGCATCTTGTAGAATACCGAGAGGCTGGCTACTTTGCGCCTGTGCTCTAGGCTTTGTAGATTGGCTTCTACTAACCCAGTATCACCAATCAGCCTCTTAGCACGCCTCTCCACAGAGTCCAAAGCAGCTAGATGGCATTTTGCAGCACCGGCCCATATATGACTACCGTACTCCACACACGACCGGACTTGCGCTTTATACAAGATCAGAAGCTGTCCCGGTGTGAAGTACCGCCGGACCTTAGCTAGGACACCCAGCTTTCTTGCAGCTACTTTGGCTTTGGACTCAATGAACCGCCCAAAATTTAGGTTTGAGGAGACTTCAACTCCCAACAACTGAAGGCGGTCGGTGTATTCCAAGGATGCATTCTGAAAAGTAGGAGCCAAGTTAAACGGACTCCTTTTGGCGGTGAACAGACACGCTTGTGTTTTGGTGGCATTGAATCTCACAAGATTGGCATCGCCCCATTCGGAAACTGCCTTAAGTGTGAGATTCGCACGCTCTACCATGGCCTCTCTTTCGGACTGGATAATATCCTTACCGGCCCGAGTACTTGGCAGATATCTTTCCACAACAGTGCTGTCATCTGCATACCCATAGATACCGGGTATCATCAACAGATCATTAATGTGCAGCAGGAAGAGGGTTGCGGAAAGAACGGATCCCTGAGGAACTCCGGCATTAGTTATCATCGGCTCCGATGAGCAGCCGTCAATAACAACTCGGAGAGACCGTTCACTCAGGAAGTCCTTTATCCAGCCGATCAGACCTGGGGATAAGCCGTACGCTGAAAGCTTGCTTATCAGGCCAGCATGCCACACTCTATCGAAGGCCTTCGAGACATCCAGGGATACAGCAAGCGCTTCCCCATTTTTCTCGAGGGCCTCTCCCCATACATGCGTGGCATACACTAGAAGGTCCCCTGTCGATCGATTTTGGCGAAACCCGTACTGTCGGTCGCTGAGGAGATCATTTTGCTCTAGGTATGCCATGAGGCGCGAGTTCAATATACGCTCCACAGTCTTGCAGAGTATGGAGGTTATTGAAATCGGCCGATAGTTAGTTGGATCAGCACGACTGCCTTTTTTGGGCACGGGCTGTACGTTGGCAAGCTTCCAGGATTTGGGCACTATTCCAGTCCTAAATGAGAGGCGGTACAACCGCGTCAACACTGGAGACAACTCGGGTGCACATACCTTGAGTACTATCGCTGGTATACCATCTGGTCCACTAGCTTTGTTCACGTCTAGATGACACAGTGCACTCAACACCTCCTTGTTCTTAATGCGAACTTCAGTCATTGACGTGTCGCGTTGAGGCAGTTGAGGTGGAGTAGCACTGCCAGTGTCTAGACGTGAATTACGAGCAAAGAGAGAAGCAAATAGTCCTGCCTTCTCTCTTGCCGTATGAGCTAGAGTCCCGTCAGGTTTTACCAGTGGAGGTAGTGAAGGCCGACAAAAGTTTGTTTCGACCGACTTGGCTAGAGACCAGAAAGCTCTACTCCCTGATGGCTGGGCTGAGAGCTTTGTGCCAATGTGGTTTATATGGTCGAAACGAGCTTTCTTCAGTGCCTTTTTGCAAGACCTAGCGGCTTGGTTAAAGGCTTTCTTCTTTTCACTTATGTCCGGAGTTTTGCGGTCACGAGCATCAGCCCAGGAAAGATACGCCGAATGCTTGCTTTTTTCAGCTTGAGCGCATTCAGCGTTGAACCATGGGCGAGCTTTGCCACCGATAGGTACATCAGCATGAGGGATGAAATAGTCCATCGCTTGACGCACCACATCGGTTATAGCATCCGCACAACTTGACGGATCTTCAGAAGAAAAGCAAACCTGCTGCCAAGGATAAGACGCAAAGAAATGCCGCATCTCGTCCCAATCTGCTGAGTTGTATCGCCATACTCGCCGTTCCCCGCGGGAGTCATAATCAGGGGGGGAATAGCAGGATACAGACTTCACCAGACAGTGATCCGAAGTTCCCAATGGGGAGGAAACCTTAACTTCGTACCTGTCTGGATCAGTTGTCAGCAGAAGGTCTAGGCAATTGGCTGTATGGCCAACTACGTCCGGTACCCTAGTCGCTTGTTTTACTAGCTGGAAAAGGCCCAGCGTCAGTGCAAAGTTCCGCGCTTCTCTTCCAGCGTGATCAGTCCTCTGGTATGGGAATAGCCAATCCTGGTGGCAGGCATTAAAATCCCCCAGAGCGACTAGTTGTGCATCAGGGTAGCGGAGTAGGGCCATATCAGCGGCTTCACTAAGTTGGCGAAATAACCGAGTTGTCTCCTGGTCACCACTGTGCGATCGGTAGACACAGGCATAGACAATTCTGTCTATGCCAGTGTCTACCAACATCCAGAGCGTAGACAAAGTGGGGTCTTCAAGATGACGGAGACGCTGGCAGCAGATGTCATTGCGGACGTACACGCAGCCTCCGGCGCGCTGGTGGAAATTGTGCTCTAAAGTATACCCAGGGTAGTCAAGGTACGCCGCATCTGACGGACATCTAATCTGCGTCTCCGTTAAGAAAAGCAAGTGAGGCTTATCGGTCTCGAGGTGGTAGTGGACAGCATCGATATTGGAGTGCAAACCTCGAATGTTACAGAGGTGCACTTTGAGCGAGAGGACGTGCTTCCGCTGTGTAAACGTGCTTTTTTTATGTTTCTTTTTCATTTTAATGGTCTTGGAGTGAATAGGTTGAAAGATGTATAGTTCCCACTTGTTATAGTTTTTTGTAACAAAATGAAATATAACAACTGTTCTAGATTTCAAATCGAAAGCATTAGCAGAATCTATATCTATATTCAAAAAATTTACATAAAACCTATGTATTATGTACATTTTTTGAGCATTAGTAGTTGCTAAAATATAAAAAATTATATATGCTAGACTGACAGACAAGGTCACATCATAAAGGTTTCTTTATTACCTTTTAGGTACGGAATGTAATGTAGCCATTTAAATGATAAAGTAAGCACACTCTATAAAACCCTTAATTATTCTGACCTCAACCCTATTAGGATGAAAGTAGTTATTTTGCTACTACGTTACTAACAAAGTGCCGTTTCGTAATTAGGCTTTCATATTTCTTTTGTACAATTTTGTATATTTTTTGTAATCCACTCAATTTATTCCGATACCCGAACTGATTTGTTTGGGCCAGATAAAGGCTTCATTATTTACAGTTAACGGCTTTTATTAACAACGTTATAAAGATTTACGATCGGCAACCCAAACTCGATCGCCGATATATTAATAAATCATTAGGTATCCGATTGTGAAGGCACCTATAATAGGCTCATTTGCGTAATTTCTAAAACACCTCCATAAATAATAGGCTTTAAGTTTGAGAACAAGTTTGTGTATAAAATCCTTGAAAAATTTTATACTACTTACAAAGAAAATATAATTTTTAATGGCCTATGAAACGTAATCAATGAAATTTCAGAAATATACTTGAGTTTCATTTTTGATTAGCCCGGTTTAAATGATAGAGCTGTTAAATGTTCACAGATACGAATGAAGTTCGATATCAAAACACAAAAAAAAAAAACATTTATTTGTCTAAAATAGAGTAGTCTTAATTGCATGAGACTACTCTATTTTAGACAAATAAAAGATAACTAAAAGTAGTGACAGCTTAGTGGGCGGGCGCTTGCCTTGGAAACAAGGTTCGCCCCCGGCTCGCATCTCTGATTACTTTAATTAATCATATGAGAATAGTTTTTGTACGATTTTTATTAGCAAGAAAAACATAATAATAAAACCTGCATGCATGTGCTTTCAAAGGACGTGTGAAGTACGCCAACCCGCTCTTGGCCAGCGGGACCCGTACCTAACAGGGGGAAAAAACAAGAGCTGTTAAAAAAACTAACAGTTGACCAGACAAAAGGAGCATAAAGTGGACCAAATACCACCAAATAAGTTACAGTCACGGTCCTTATATAGCGTCTAGTATTGCAGATCTTGCGGGTACGCACGCAGGGGTAAGCTGCCCTATAAAATCTTGCAGATTGATTGATTAACTATCGACGTTATCATGACTAAAAAAGAAAAGATTTTATTTATTTTGGTTCACTATTGGTTCATATATACTTTTAGACTTTCGCGTTCCATTATCAAACTTTATTCTAATCGGGAATTAACGCGATTTACCTTATATTTTGGCCAAAATATAAGGTAAATCGCGTTAATTCCCGATTAGAATAAAGTTTCACTATTGGTTCACTCAACAATTTGTTCACATACGAGACATGCCATTGAAGTAAGTTTTACTGCTAGCAGTGCAACCTTTTGAAGACGAACACGATATGCAAACATATTTAAAGCATTATATATAGCAGTAATAGTTCAGCTAAAGAACTTTTTACTTTTTTAAGTAATGAAAATAAAAACAAAAAAAAATGAAAAAGAAATCGTTTATTTCAAATAGGGAAAAATAAGCACTTTGTCATAATTTGTTGTATAAACTACCACTAGCATTAAGCAATTCACCTAAAAGCATTGCAGCATTCATGTTTTGAATTTCAAGCATATCCTTAAAAATCTACTAGTTTTTCGAAAAATGGTCACTGACTGTCGGACTGATTGGAATGGTTATTTTAGCTGAACCATACTCAAT
The DNA here is from genome assembly GCA_911728495.1 of Furcula furcula. NCBI lineage: Eukaryota > Metazoa > Arthropoda > Insecta > Lepidoptera > Notodontidae > Furcula > Furcula furcula. The sequence continues at coordinate 9,887,166 of OU452251.1, forward strand.
TCAATTATCAGTACTAATTAGCAGACTCGTATTTAGTGGCTGCAATACGAAGAAAAATTAAACCGTTACTAATTCATAATATGATTCACTGAAAGTGGCCTTTTTATACCCGCTGATCACAACGCGCAACTGTGTAGATCCGGCAAGAAACTCAGTTATAATTTTTTACTCTATATTATGTATTTTTTTCTTTACAACATAGTATGCACATCTGGATCTTACAAATACGTATAATTATTTAACGAGTGCCAATGTGTTGCTATCGGAAAGAACTTAAACTAAAATGCCTCAAAATTAAAGTAAAATGCCTCCGTTAAACTATAATTTGCGAAATAGCATGCATTATTATAATGTTCTCTGACATGTTATGCACCTCGTGTTTGTTGTTAGAGAAGATTCCAAAAGTTTCACGTGATACGACAAACGCATTTCAACTTATAATTAACTTGGAATCCTTGTTCCCGAAAATGCATAGGGTATAATTTTGAAGCGTTAAAGCTTTGTGGAATTTGAAAGCATGATGGTGTTAACTATAATATTTTTAAATAATTAAATACCTCTTTATAATATTAGTATAGAAGTAAAGATAGACATAACATCGCAATGAGAGGTATCACACATCATGTATTGAATACATGCTGTTTAAAACTCTACATACACGAAGAAGAAAGAAAATATATTTATTTTATTTTATAATTTTTGTACACACAATAATATTACAGGAAAACGGAAATATAGGAAAGAATAGTAAAACGGCACAGCTTATTTCTGCCTACGAGTGGAAAGTTGGAAGAAAGAAATGGGACGTAGTGGGATAATCACACAAATGGGATAATCGCGTAATGGGATATATCACTATACTCTCTACTAGCTGACCCACGCAGCTCCGCCTGCGCTATTTTTACGTTAACTTAACTTTTAATAACAGACATTAGCATCGAATACATAACCCCCTTTTTTATAGTCGGTTAAAAACTGGGACCTACTTTTTACTTGCTCTCCGAAGCACGGACCCGTTTAGTTCAAATGGCGTTAAACGGTCACCCATCTATTTAATGACCTTACCTAACGTTGCTTAACCCGATCGATTACAAAGCCTTGATAACAACTCTCTATGAGTGTTCCCTTACTAATATTTATTATATTATAAAGAAAAATTGATAAAATCTGACCAAGCGTATAACCAAGTACCCATTTTGACTTTAATCCCCTCTCCCGAAAGAACCGTGCTAGATTACGGGATAAAAAGTATCCTATGTCCTACCTCGTAGTAAGATCTCAAATTGTGCCAAGTTTCATTTGAATCCATTCAGTAGTTTCGGCGTGATGCTCAGCCGTGATACAGACAGACAGACAGACAGACAAAAAAAAATACATGTTCGGCCTCAGTATCGGTTATAGAATGCCCTCCAAAAATAATTTTCAAAATATCTTCAATGTACAGAATTGGACCTGTTACAGTTTTATTATAAGTATAGATTGATTGGCATTAAAATAAGTAATATTAATTTGAGATATACCTCTTGCATAAGCTCAATGCTCATTATTAATAACACAGAACTTAGCACTAAGTCATTCGTGGTTGGTTAATTATACTTAAAAATTAATTTTAATAAAAAAACTTTGAATGCATTTAATCTCGTCGAGTCGTTTCAACTGCAAGAAAAATGTTCGATTTGAAATAAAATGTTGTATAAACTACACCATTCTCAGTGAAACTTCGCCACTAAAGTTTTTCTTGCACATAAAGGACACGTAGAAACAATAAACCAGAGGAAACTATTATGTAATGGTTGCAAACTCCTGTTTCAACTATCAACAAATACAATAAAACCAATTTATCCGCCTACTAGACGCTGTTGCAATGGAAATTTCACGTATGTTGCCCATTTCGGGCATGATAGTTGTTTTCTCTCATACCACATTTAAAATTGAATCTGTGTTAAATCTTGTATATGTATATGGCAACATTTTCTATAGGTATTGCTGTTAATCAGTAGATTTAGTTCAAGTTATTTTTTTAATTTGGTACTTTAAAATAATTTCCATAAAATATATTTAAAAAAACACTTTTTTCATATACTACCAAGGTGGCAAGCAAGCATACGACCCACCTGATGGTAAGCAGTCACCGCAGCCTATAGACGCTAGCAACACCGAAGAAGAATCGCTAGCGTGTTTCCGATCCTTAAGACATTAGATTGCGATTGCATTGGGATTGCGATATAGGTGGTATGTAATCCAATAGAGAGACGTTGCTGCCCATATTCTTGGGAGTCCGTAAGCGATTCCCTTAGACGCCTCTTTCCGACACCCAACAGAAAGAGATGGGAGGTGCTATTCTTACCCAGATACCCTACTTCTTATTCCTGTGGTGCTATCTCCTACCGGAGGTTGGCGACCATCACGGCAATTCTTATCTTGTCTACTGCTGCTCTAAACAGTGACTTAGTGCTCAATGCGAACCACTGTCTTAAATTTTTGAGCCATCGAGAACATCTTGTTCTTCGTCGTCCGGGTCTTCGGCGTCCTTGTATTTTTCCCATTACCCTACGGAGATGCTTATTAAAATACGAAGATAAAAAATTATTCAAGATTTATATTTGCGTAACGTTTAGTTACAACCGTAGTATAATTCTTCCACCTCAATACTTAATGCGTTTGGCAAAGCTCACCGTATCCATTCTCAATGATAACTGTAACTGTAGCCCAATCGTCCGCACAGACTTATCGGTTACACGTTCAATTTGAACCGGATATCGACTGAATCCACCATAACCACAACGCTTGGCCGAAAAATCAATACCTAGCACAGCGCTATCCAATGTTTTCCTTATTGATACAGGGTAAACAAATTCCGTTCAAAATTTAGCCAGCAAATTGATTTCGTATTAGGAAAGTTTCAATTCGCTTAAGTGCTGTTTGTTGATTGCATTCTGAATAATTGTGAGTAAGAATACAAAGAAGTTTTACTGAATTTCTTTTTAATTTTCATAAAGTATACTTTTTCGTAAATTTATTTTATTCATACGTGTCCTTAAATTACTACCAATTTGTATCAAACTTTACTTTTATTAAAGCTCAATAACAACTCGTAAAGCTAACATTACGTTTTTAAATGAAAACTATGAGCAATTAAGCTCGCCAGCAGTTCGCAGTTATTTTTGCAAAAATATTATTTGGAATGCAATATTATGAACTCAATAAAACTTATTCGATTTTTTATAAGCGTTTTCATTTGTAATGCGTTTATTGCATTTGATATCTCTATTTAAGAAATATGAGACAGAATATTTTTGTGGATTGGAATTATGTTCAATGAAATGAAATGAAATTTTACATAAGCTTAGCGAATTTTGAATGGATTTTTTTTACAAACCACGCACAACGTAGCCTCCACTGAGAAGAGCCCCAAGCAGCACCCACGCACGAGTATGACTCGAGCAGTAGCCATCACTGACCTCAAGCATATTGGAGGAAAAAGGGTAACCACAAACAAAGACTTCGATGGCGAACATGACCGATCTAAAATTCCTATAAAACTTTTTATTGTAATATCGCAAAAACTCAGACACCCTTGCATTTTATCATGCTGAGTCTAAAAGTGCGAGGGGTCTGACCATTACGCGTTTAGTAAGAGGCTATTAACCGGTGAGAGTATTCGTGCGACACGCAAGAGTAAGAACAAACACGGTGTTTGTGGTCGCACTCCTCCGAACCGGCTTGACCGATTTTAATGAAAATATTTCTGTATATTTGTTAGGTACGAAAATAGGTCGTAAAGTATATTTTATGCTGCTAGGTTAAGCACCTTTATGCAAGGCAAGGTCAAGGTAGGCAACGCCAAAGTGTTGCCACACAACTATATTGATAATAATTTATCGCTTAAAAGTTCAGAGTTAGAAAGAAACCGGCTTAGTGTACGTACTTAGGTAGAGTGACGTCACTGTTGTAGCCACCCTAACCGAGCATCATACCTGGCTCGGTCAGAGGTTCTGTAGCAGTAAGTCAGTAAGCAGAGTAATCGTTGCATCGATTTAATTTCGAAAATGTTACTAATACTTGTGATACTAATGGTGAAACACACAAGCACAGATATTGTAATAAATCATAATTTCAATAGAGTTGATTGGGTGTTAACACCGGCTTGAGATCCTGCGATAAATATAATTAAATCCAATACCAAGCAAAACACTGTATGGCCTCAAGATACCGTAAGCTCTTACTGCGTAGATCGATAACTAAGAAGACCTGAGGGTACACCGGCATAATTGTGACATAAGGACGTTCAACATCTCATTCCCCCCGTGACCATGGGTGCTGCAAAGCATTCGAAACGTCAGGATAGTAAAATCAAAAATAAAACGCGATATATTCCGTAAAAGTAGTTTTAATTTCAATGTAGTATTCGCGTAAATAAAAGACACACATCTTCAAAAACATTTTTATGTGCATGTTGCACATAAAAATGTTTTTGAAGATGTGTTCCAATTACCAAAAGATCCATGTTAACTATCTTTAGACTAACACCTAACACGGTGATTGGTTAGTCTAGCAACATTTATTTATTCGAGTATTGGAACAACAAACGTGACTTTGTTTCAAGTAAGAAATTTCATTTTCGTCCAGAACCTCTGTGGCGTTGTGGAGAACGATTCAATAATGAGTCTGGTGCAACGCCGGGGTGGACCAAGTTTAACGATTTGTTTTGGAATAGTTGAAAGGAATCGTCTGGCATTGCTAACGGAAAAATAAACTAAAATGACTTTAATTTCTAGAATGATAGGAATTTATTGAAGTGAAACTTCTTATGCGACTTGTGTTTGAGTGTGTGAGCGTGTGTGTGTGTGTGCGAGAGTGTGTGCGGTTGTGTGTGTGTGTGTGTGAGTGTAAGTGAAAGTGTGTGTGTGTGTGTGTGTGAGGTTGTGTGTGAGTGTGTGTGAGTGAGTGAGTGAGGGACCGACCGACCGACTGACTGACTGTAGAAAGAGACAGAACGAGAATGAAGTTTCACTTCTTTCGCGCAGAGGGACTCCACGCACGCACATTTTTTTGAAGTGAAACTTCTTATGCGACTTCCAAAAATGTTATCATTTAACGCGCTAGACGTTAAGCGTTAAATGATAGGTGTTAAACGTTAAGCGTTAAATGTTCAGCGTTAAATTTGTTAAGGTTGTGAAAGCGCTTATGTGACGCCGTCAGTGAGTGAGTGAGTGAGTGAGTGAGTGGGCGAGAAGGTGAGTGGGCAAGAGGGTGAGTGGGCGAGTGGGCGAGTGGGCGAGTGGGCGAGAGGGCGAGAGGGCGAGAGGGTGAGTGGGCGAGTAGGCGAATGGGCTAGAGGGCGAGAGGGCGAGTGGGCGAGTGGGCGAGAGGGAGAGTGGGCGAGAGGGTGAGTGGGCGAGTGGGCGACAAACAAACTATATGATGTATACCAAGGCTAGGGATGTAATATTTTGACGTGATGTGGATTTACGCTTTTTTTCCGTTGAGGCATAATACATGTAGGAAGGTAGGTACTACATTTATTTCTATGTTAGCCATTGTAGATTTCGCAATATTTCAGAAAGTATAAACGGCAGGCGTGTGTGTGTTCTAGTGGCCAGACACCCTGCTGGCACTCATAGATAATTGTTATCAATGTTTGGCAAGCAATCAAGTTAAGCAACGTTAGGCAAAGTCATTACATAGATGGGTGACTGTTTAATGCCATTTGAACTAAGCGTCTCCGTGATTCGGAGGGCAAGTAAAAAGTGGGTGTCAGTTTTTAACCGACTTTAATAAAGGAGGTTATGTATTCAACGCATACCTATGTATGCTATTAAAAGATTAGTTAACCTAACAAGTAATAAGTTTTAAAAACTAAAACCCGACTACGGATATAATCGCAGTCTAATAATGTGATATTATATAGCCTATAACCAGCGGACAATCAAGGCGCTTCTAACGACACCCTACTTGTCAAATTATGTTAAGTAGATTAGAAGATATGCGGGAACAGATGAACATACATACATACATTCTTGTTAAAATCATAACCCTCCCTCCGTTCCGTAGTTGGGTAAAAAGAGCGCCGGCGGAGCTGCGTGGGTCGACTAGTTACTTATAAATATACCTCTATTTCTTTATTAATCAAAAAACATGGAGCTTTATCTGATAATAAATGACTTGTATTAAAATTGTTTTTTTAATATCTCATAATACAGTTTATTTGTGCGCCACATGTAACCTGATATTTTCGCCAGAAAAGTTGCTAGCAAATATACTATGTTTTATAAATAATCTCTGTTATTGCAAAAAAAAAAGCTTTTTCTGATGTCGAAAGTTATCGTAATTATCTGGTTCCTTTAGCTTTCTATTCGGAAATGTTTAATCTTTTCTCGTGACCCTGGGTGATGATATCACGTTGTTATATTTACGAGAAGCCCAGCTTAGCATTACGATGTTTACCACATTGAGAGTATGTGGTGATTCAGGATTCTTTATGTAGTCAAAGATTAGTCTAAATAAATCTTGGATTAAGTACTTGCCGCAAATCTTGTAGGATATCTATGTAGAAGTCTGACATGCATCGATATTATATCCGGCCCGGTGATTCAAGGGGGCACAGCGCCACAACAACGTGATAAGTACACGCATTCGGTGTGACATGCCCTTGCCGTGTTATGAGTGCTACTAACGAAGGTGTCACGTGACGTGTGGCTGTGCAACTACTAGATGGTCAAGTCTACACATGGTCAAGTTTACATCATCATCATCAGCCACTGCTGAACAAGGCCTCCCCCTTAGAAGAGAGGGATTGCCATAATCCCCATGCTTGGCAGGCGGCTTGGGGATTGCAGTAGGATAGGTGGTAGGTAATCCAATAGAACCAGCCCTGAGCCCGGGGCTATAAACAACGGGCAACCTTTGGAGTCGCTGGACGCTCGGGGTGTGGGCCCTTTGAGCGTCCATTGAGTACGGCGGCGACTCCGAGGAGGACGGCGGCGGGGTTGCGACCCCCGTCCCCGTGAGCACCGTGACAGGTTCCCGGGGGGCTACAATGCGCCCCCCGGCGGCGGGCTCAAAGGCAAGGCACTGAGGGGCCCCTGATGCAGATCCCACCGGAGAGTCCCCCCTCTTATGTGCCGATGCGACAGCCGCGGGGGTTTTAGTGGGTAAGAATCCCACATACCCCGGTCGAGCCCCACAGCTCTCGGGGATCTTTCGAAGATTTCCACCGCGTCAAAAAAAAAAAACAAAAAAAAAAAAAATGTAATCCAATAGAAAGACGCTGCTGCCCGTTTTCTTGTTTTCCCTTAGTCACCTCTTTCGGACACCCAACGGAAGAAGACGGGTGGATGCTATTCTTACTCGGACACCCCACGGGAAAGTTTACATGGTCAAGTCAATATGATCAATTCTACATGGTCAAGTCTACACGGTCAACTACATGGTCCCTTACTTACTAGCAGGACTGCTCATCGCAACCTTAAATTTGCATAAAAATAATTTCAAAAGTCTCGATTCGAACCAGCCCATTAGCGTAACAAACCGAAAACACTTATCAATAAAGACGGATTAAAATACTTTCGAATTAAATTATTCAATGGAGAGTAGAAGAGTTTCGCTCAAACAACCATAATTCATTACGAATAATGTTAGAAGTTAACAGTAATGGCTATTGAAGATAGTACTAATGGCATTGTCGAATTACTTTGGGTAACGTTGATTGTTTTTTTAAATCTCACAAGTAATTCTCATCAAACACTGTAGAATGACCTTCTGTGATTGTATCCATCAGAGAAGATACAAGGATGGTGTTTATGCTATTAGCTTACCATGCTTTTATATCAAAAGGAAAACAGAAAAATATCCTACTATTTTGCTTTTTGGTCTATTTGATGATAGGATAAAAATAATACCAGATCTTGTTTATGTCCCACTGCTGGACACGGGCCTCCCCTCATGATGAGGGGACTTAGGCCATAGTCCACCACGCTGGCCAAGTCATTCGAGAGCTAGTTAGGCTTTCTCAGACATGCAGGTTTCCCCACGATGTGTTTCTTTACCGAAAGCTAGTAACAATCGCACAAAGACGATTCGCACATGATTAATTAAATAAATCAGAGGTGCGAGCCGGGGTTCGAACCTGCGCACCTTGTTTCCAAGGCAAGCGCTCGCCCACTGAGCTGTTACAGCCGTATAAAAGGAAATAACTAAGGGAAACCAAGAAGACGGGCCGCAGCGTTTTCCTATTAGGTTACCTACCACCTATACTGCTATCCCCTGCCAAGGGTGGGGATTATGACAAACCCTCCCTTCTCAGCAGTGGACACGACGGCTGATGATGATGATGAATACTATATAGGTAGGTTATGTATTTATAGCTCTAGCAGCAACTCTTATTTTCGGTGACGTATACGTACACTATATTTTTTTACAGATAGGCTATATCTGAAACGTGGATAGTCCTATAATATCTTTGGAAAGCCCTCAAATTATATTTTCGTGGAACGAGATTTCATAATCCCTCAGAAATATGACGTCGGCGACAGCAAACAACAACAGCTCGTCACATTTGTTACCAACATAAGTTATAAGCCAATTTTGTGTGAGAAACACAACGACAACGATGTAACCATTATGGCCCAACAATGTAATATCTTATATTTCCAGAGAAATTTATCGTTATGTAGAGGAAGGGAGAGAGACGAATAAGGTCCAATGATTTGGTTAACAAGTAACTGCTTTTGCCCACTCTCATTCTTTCGATTTTGTAACTTCAAAGTCTTTGGATTTAATAGAATGAGTCTTTGTTAAAATTCATATTTTTATTTAGTTTGTTATAATACCGTCATAATGTTTTTATGTGTTTTATATGACTTTGTTTATTAAATTTCAGTGACAAGCTTCGTGCAAGTTTTTTCATAATTATTCCCTTGAACTTAGTCTAGAAAGTTTATATTTTACTAAAAGCTTTGTTTTGTATTTTAAACATTTACATCTCGCAAAGTTGTCATTACTAACAACAATAATTAGAAAACCTGAGGGGATTTCAAGACAAATATGACATATGGACGTCTAATAGCTCAGTTGTCTTGGGAAAACAAGAAAATCTAATTAAATCCTTAAAATTACTTTAATTTCTATATCAGTCAACAAATGTCACCAATTTTTTAACCGGCTTCATGTATGTATGTAGGTTTGTCCGCGGGTTTCTCAGAAACTATATGTTCGATTTTAAATATTCTTTTTGCAATAGATTGAGTATTTTTCAACTTAGGGTAGAGTAAAAACTTCATCAAAATCGGTCTAGTAGTTTAAGAGATATAGACTTTTTATATATACAGTAAGTTACTGTAACGTAAACGTCCGAGTGATAGTGCTGATACCTATTTTGGTACAATTTGTCACTAAAAAGTGTTAACTAAACTATTAAAAAAACCGACTTCAAAGTAAAAAAAGCATAAAATAACGAAAATATATTGAAGTCGGTGTCAGCTGGTGCTGGTCTTAGTTAACATGATGTGCTAGCCCAATATGTGCGGTTCAGAAAATAAAAGTTTTTAACATTAAAACTTTTGGACTTATCGCTTGTGAAATTTAAGTAAAGAGAAAATAATACCTACCTACTAGTAGTAATAATAAACGTAGATAGATGAAAAAAAAATGTTTTGTTTCAAACTAAACAGACGTTCAACAATAATGTCTTTAGCAGTATTATTATTATTTTGGCCTTGTCGCATATTACAATACTAAAGGGACTTCTATACACATAACAGCAGTACATTTACCTGCAGATTGCCAGCGATGTTTCAATCACTAGAGAACAGTTCATAAATAGCTTATTGTGTTTAAACATCAAAGGATACATTCCGAATTCATATCTCATAAACATCCGCATAATATAGATACAAACTTTGACAAATGGGTTCCGTAGTCATTTTGACATGACAATGTAGATATATTAAACGGCTCTTCCATAAACTGGTTCATATTGAGTTTGTATTTTCCTCGATACAATATCGTACCTCCGTAATGACGGTTTCAGCGTATTGTATATTATATTCTCCAAGCTCTTATTAAAGAAAATATTACGAGTAGATGTGGGAAAATTTGGGGTGAAAATTTTCATGTCTTTTTAATCGTCAGTACTTCATAGGAGTTGCTGTTGCAGCAGTACCAAATGAGTTTATTATATACAGGGTGTAAGGGACATCGTACCGAAAACCGATACCAGTGATCCAGTACATGATTCTGAACACTCCAGGGTTGAAATTTTTCATCGGCATAGTCATGAATTTCCAAAAAAAAAAACACTTTTTTAAAATAAAATTAGTTTAATATCAATATTGGTATAATAATAAAGCATAATTTTAATTTAAAAACAATAAATTACTTATTTGTGGAAAAAATATTTAATTATTTTTTTATTTATTCTTTATGCACTAAAACAGTACATAGGCAATTAATTAATAGGCAATTAGTTATTATTATTTTAGAAAATTAGCAATGTAATTTGAGAAATAAATATTATTCCGCATATATTCATTACATGCTCGAAAATTAATAAGTCAGTCATTTGTCATTTTCCATATAAATGGTTTCTGTAATGTTGTAACGGACATCATTTGACAACTTATAAAAAAAAAATCGGTACGATGTCCCGTCCCGTTACACCCGTTATAAATATATGTGTGTTATTATATTCTAGAATCCAAAAGAAAGTTTTACCCAATCGCGCACATACCTACACTTGATAAACTATGAAGCTAATAGAGTTAAACGTAGAAAAAAGACTCTGATATACTTACCTGAAGCAAAGGTTTAGTACTTATTCCTATTCCGTGCTCTGTGGTCCGAAGTTTTTCTCTGATGCCGGCATTGTTACATTACAAAGAGAGTTCGACCTTCCAGACGTAAAATGTCAGATTGCTTTACAGCGGCCTTTATTTTCTGGTATCCGTTTCATTCCGGATTTCAAGGAGAGGAGGTACTAAAATGCCATTAAGATCCAAGGGTAATAGAGAAAATTCTGATATCGGTGTAACTTATACTTACTCTTAATAATTTTGATACTTTTACTTTTCCTAAGCTTTAGCCCTTGTGTTCGGTAATACATTGTTACAGTCCATTCACCAAGTTCCACCAACTTAAATCTATGATTCAACTTTAAGTCTATTGACATGTATTTTATAACTGCTGAATCTTTTTGCGGTTTTTATTCACATTAGGATACTAGGTTTGAACTAGAAATCTGACAAACTTTGCACTGTCCACTAATTTGGTAATAAACCGTAGAGTCACTGTTTGTTGTCCTACAGTATGCACTCGACACAAATTACAGGGAAAGTTTCCCTTTGCTGTGGTCACTCCATACAAGCCACTTTGAATACCGCGGCACATGTAAACTCTGGTTTAGTTAAATAGTAAACTTTGTTTAACTTTTGGAGTTACGACATGCTGACATGTTATATAATATGCATTAAAACAAGATTCCTTGCTATTTTCCTTGTAAGCTATAAGATGAAGGACTATATTATGGATCGTAAATTAAATTATCTGGCTGATGGTTCGGTATAGTTTTTTATTAAACCTAGTGACAAGATAAGCAACGACCCAGCAAAACCAAAAACTGGAAGGAAGCTCAGGCAGAAAAAAATATTGATATAAATCTTGTTGTCTCATTTAACTGAAAAATGAGGAAATCCTATCATTTGTTATGTTACTACTGTATATTATAGGATTACTCGTATATCAGCTGGAAGATGTCCACTGCTGAACAAAGGCCCCTTAAAGAGGGGGGAGTAGAGGTTGCCATAATCCTCACACTTGGCAGGCGTCTTGGGTGGTAGGCAATTCAATAAAAAGGTAAATAAAAATAAAATGGCCTGTTTTCCCTTAGTAGTCTCGTACGACATCCAACGGGAGGATATTGGGTTGCTGCAATAGTATTTAAAAAACACGTTCGTTGTAAAACTCAAAGGCTCATACGAATTTTCCTCAGTAAGTATATTTCTTTTGTTTAGCTTAATCATTCATAAAATTCTCAGCAAAGTTGCCTGCAAAACAAATATTACGTATTGTTTTTAAAAGGAGCAAGTCGCATTTTATCGACAAAATTAATTAGTTAAGTAAACTCTTCGAGTTTCCCGTTTCTGTTCACGTGCGCACTTTAAGTTCGCTGAAGTGTGTTTGTTTATCGACTTTATCCACCAATCTTCATTCCAATATTAAATATCTTACTTTGCGGGATTCATCAATTCACTGGGCAGAAATTTACAGCTCATTAGGAACAATAAATTTTAAGAATAAACATAAAATATATTCAGAAAAAAATAAAAACCGACTTCAAAGAAAATGATCTACTAGCATTAAATAACGAAAGTATAATTATTAAAGTCGGTGTTAAGAATAGCGTTATGATGTGTTAACTAAAATCAGCACCGACTGGCACCGACTTCAATATATTTTCGTTATTTAATAGATCATTTTCTTTAAAGGCTGTTTTTATTTTTCTCAAATTATTTTATTTGACACTTTTTAGTGAATTCTATGCTATTAAGATATCAGCAGTACGTAGGCAGCATAATTATAAACTATACAAAAATAATTCTAATTCTCTGGCTACCTTTTTTCGGTATATGGTCGTAAATACCAATAAATGACAAACTTAATGCGATTCACTATTCATTATTATCATAACTTCCGTTTACGTTATCACGCAACTCAAACGGCTGTACTAGACTAACTTGCTGGAAACATTAACAGTACATATCTTTAAAACTACTGAAACCTATATTCTTCCCTAATTTGTATGATACTAAAACTATTGCAAAAATAATTACCAAAATCGGATTTATGTTTTGTGAGAAATCGGAAATGTGATTATTACGCATTTTTATTAATATTACTTACATACGTGTCGAATACAGAAGCTCCTTTTGAAGCCGGTTAAAAATATAAAGAGTACTTAATTATTAGCTTGAATAAATTTCGAATACATACAAGTTTATATCAAAAGTTAATAAAAAGAACATAGAACTATAATAATTCTATTATCACGTTCATGTTAGCAATTATGGCTGACAGTAATTAGATATAGACAGCAGTTTTCTCTTGTCATGTAAGCATGGCGGTGGGATGTTAAAAACGTCACATCATCATAATCATCATCATCATCATCAGCCGGAAGACGTCCACTGCTGAACATAGGTCTCCCCCTTAGAACGCCACAATGAACGACAATTGGCTATTTGCATCCACCGGTTACCTGCGACGCGCACAATGTCGTCTGTCCACCTAGTGGGAGGCCTGCCAACGCTGCGTCTTCCGGTTCGTGGTCGCCACTCGAGAAAAACGTCACAAACAGAGCAAATTGAGAATCCCAAACATCACCATAACATTATAACTTAGCTATACGACCATGTACTTAATTAATTATTTTGCTACATAACAACACTAACAACACAAAAGGTTATACTTTTGTAATTCCAGGCAACAATAGAACCTTTCGGGGGAACTAACATCATCCTAAACACGCACTTTTGCTTATTACAGGCCTAAGTACAATCCATTTAGCCGAGTAATAAAACCGAGCAACAATTTTTATGGAGTGTTATAGTCTAACCGCATGCGTTTCTCGCCTATGTGGTAAGGAAATGTATGTAAATATACATATATTATTAAATGTTATGGATAGTAAACAGCTCTAGCTTATAAATGTCCAGAAATCATTAGTAAAATTAAATTAAAAATAACAATTCCCCTACGTTTAAATGCGTGTCACTCGGTAAGCTTACCAGCGAAAAAGTGACCTCAGCTTAGTAACTGCCGGTTCCAATATCCTATCGATCCCTTACTATAAGTTAAAAATATTATTAAAAAAAATTGAACCGACTTCAATAACACTAAAAAGAATAAAATAATTTAAATATTAAAGAAGTTGGTGTGTTGGTGGAACCTGCTGTGTATATTTGGCACCAACTTCAATAATATTTAAATTATTTTATACTTTTTAGTGTTGTTGAAGTCGGTTCAATTTTTTTTAAATATTTTATTTTATACTTATTAGTGATATTTTCATACATAAAGATTGAACCATCGAAGACGGTAAAATGATCTAGGTAGGTTATGACATCATTATGATTTCACATTATCGTCTACATACTTTTACATAATTCATGTTTCTTCAGAAACTCAGAAACAATTTATCCGATCGTAATGAAATTTGCATGGAATCATCATAGTAGTTTACTCTCTCGATAATAAAAATCATCGAAATCGGTTCATATTTGTAAGATAAATATAAAGGAGAACATCAGTTTTATGGTTTTTACCAGATAAATTCCTCCATATCATCCATGGTCCTCCAGGAAGTTCTTATCCGGTTGTGATAAAATTCATACAGGTTCATTACAGTGGTTTCTTCTTTCGAATAAAAAAAGAATCATTGAAATTGGTAAATATTTGCCAGAGTTATGACCATTTTTGTCCTTAAAAAGCGACATAAAGTCATCTATATAGGCTTTCCTGCAGCTTTCCTGCGCAGTAAACATTCTTGTTTTTTCAGGAACTACTTATTACTAAGCAATATTTTTTTTATGGGACCCAATTAACGGATTAAAGGATGGATCGAAGAAAGATTTTTTCAAATCGGTTCATAATTGCCAGAGTTATGCGCGAACATACATAGAAAATATATATATATATACATATACAGACGAATTGAGAACCTCCTCCTTTTTTGAAGTCGGTTAAAAATAGTTACCATCGATAGCTATTATGACACGGTGGGACCACGGAAAGATAGATCAATCAATAGTAAAGGTACATATTTCTTAACTGTCTTTGTTTATTGAAATGGAATACGAACCGAAAACGGAAATATGTCATAACAGCTATCGATGGTAACAATTTTAACTTATAGTAAGGGATCGATAATATATTGTCACCGGCAGTAAGACGTCGGTCGCCAACTGCCGCCGTCGCTGTCAGAAGCTACAAGTTTGCAAACAATTACATAGTTTAGATTTTAAAGTTTAGAACTCGCGTCCGTAAAACATACATGCCACCGCAATTGTACAGGATAGTTTTGCAGGAGGAAAGGAAACCAAGGCGCGTGCTCGCACTAGTATTATATTTTTCACACTGAATAAAATACAATCAAAAATGTCATAAAAAAACAATATACCAACAATATAAAAAACAGTTAAATTAAGAAGCCGGCCAGTCCGGCTGACCACGGAGTTCGGCAACATGGCCCCGAACGGTGTGAAGCACCAGTCACGTTTATTGGCCGACCAGTAAAGCAAGCTTCCGGACTGGCCGACGCAGCACGCCCCCCTTAGTTAGTATGTCGACTATCCGCACAATCCCATCTTTTCCTGGGTAAGTTTTGACAATGCGACCCATTGGCCATGAACAGCGTGGGGACGTTCCGTCTGCCAAAAGAACCAGATCGCCTTCTTTTAAAGATGAAGATGCCGAGCTTGGAGTCACAGGGCGACGTGGCACCAGTAGTGGCAGGTATTCTCTTACGAAGCGCTGCCAGAAATGGTCGGCAAGTCGTTGAGTCTTCCGCCAACACGCCTTGCCAAATAAGTCTCCATCGTCGAAGCTGCATAAGGGCCGATCGAAGCTCGATGTGCCAATTAAAAATGTGAAGGGTGTTAATGCGCTCTCATTTTCAACGTCAAATGGGACATGGGTCAGAGGCCGAGAATTGACCACTGCCTCCGCCTCCAGGAGCAAGGTGATGAAGACCTCTTCCTTCGGTGTGCGCTCCTTCAGGGTGACAGAAAGGGCGGTCTTTACACTGCGCACTAGGCGTTCCCAACAACCTCCCATAAACGGCGCTGAAGGAGGAATGAATTTCCATTCGATGCGTCTGACGCTGCAGAACTCGTAAAGGTCTGTTAACATCTTGGCGGCTCCCACGAACGCCGTCCCGTTGTCAGAGTATATCGTAGTTGGGCATCCTCTGCGCGCGATAAATCGCCGAAGAGCCATTATAGCAGAGTCTGATGACAAAGTTTCTACCACCTCCAAATGCACTGCTCTCACGGTTAAACATGTAAAAAGGGCAATCCAGCGCTTAACGCATCTTCGACCCGCCATGACTTTCACCGGACCAAAATAGTCAACACCGACGAATGAAAATGGTCGCTGATGATGCGCCATTCTAGCAGCTGGTAAATCTCCTTCCGGTGGCGTGACGGGCTTGGTTTTCCGGTTTCGGCATAACTGGCATCTCTGGGCAACTTGCTTTACAGAAATCCTCAAACCAAGAATGAAAAACCTTTGACGCAGCTCATTCACTATAAGCTCATTGTTCGCATGGGCAAACTTCTCGTGGTAGAGTTGTATCAAAAGTCTTGTGATCCGATGTTTTCCGTCGAGTACGATGGGATGGCATTCTACATCATCAGATGCTCCCGTGCGGCCAGAAAGTCTGATGAGGTTGTCTCGACCTATAACTAAACATACACTCTTTAGTCTACTGTTTTTCCTAATAGGGCGTGCTGCCTGGATATCAAGCCGCTCTAATGAAAACGAATCTAACTGAACTTGTAAACATAAGTGCCTTTCGGCTGAATCTAAAAGTTCTGTACTGAGGAGAGGTAAATTTTGAGAACATTTAGCCGAATTAATTAGTTTAGAACGTAAAGACTTGTCTAAAATAGATTTAAAAACAAGTACACACTGGTGCGCCCTAGCTGTGGCGCGAAGTAAACGCGTCCAATTGCTAAAGCGTTGAGGATCAGCCACCACCGGTAAAGGTTCAGCTAACTGACCCTCCGTGATCATTCCTACCTGTTCTGAAGAGCTTTTTAACTCTTCTGATCCAAGTGGAACGCTATTTGGTGGTTCACAAGGCCATTCAGTCTGGGATAATAAAAGAAAGGATGGGCCGGTAAACCACCGCGATGATCTGTGAAGTTGATGATTCTCTCGTGTAGCGTCATCAGCAACATTTAAGGCGGTGGGTACATATGACCAGTCTCGTATATTAGTAAGTTCAGTAATCTCTCCCACTCGAAAAGAAACAAAAGCCTTAAAAGTTCGAGCTTCACTACGTAACCACTTCAGAACTGTCTGAGAGTCTGTCCATAGAAAGGTCTGATGTGGTTTACGCTTATGAGCCTCCACAATGTATGATGCAAAACGAGCTGCAATAAGGGCTGCCTGCAACTCCAGTCTTGGAATAGACACCGGCTTTAAAGGTGCGAGTCTTGCCTTTCCACCGATCAAAGCTAGTTCTACGGAACCATCACATTTTGTAAGACGCCAGTAGGCGACACAAGCATACACAGACTCGCTGGCGTCGGCAAAGACATGGAGTTGGGCTTCCCGTACAGAGGAGTGATTGGCGTGAATGTAACAGCGAGGAATGGAACAACCGACAAGGGTCTCGAGTTCACTGAACCAATTCTTCCATTTCTCGGTTAAAGTTTGTGGCAATTGCTGATCCCATTCTATGCCCAGCTTCCAAGTTTTCTGGAAAAGTATACGACCTTTAATAATAATAGGCGTTATAAATCCCAGTGGGTCATAAACTGACATAAGCAGCGACAAAGCTGTGCGTTTAGTTAAATTTGCGGGAAACCTGGGCAAAGACTTCAGGAAACATAATGTGTCCTTTTCCACATTCCAAGTAATACCTAACACACGAATTTGATGAGATGTGGATGGACCTAAACCTACTTCGGTAACACCCGTGGCACGCAAATCGGAAGGCAGCAGCGACAAAGCTTCCTTACAATTTGAAACCCATGCTCTCATATCAAAACAAGCAGCTTTATGAATGCTTACGATTTGCTGTGCGAGGCGCGCCGCTTCCGCAATACTGTCTACACTTCCTATGAAATCATCCATATAATGATCGTAAATGATAGACCTTACTGCTTCGGAGTGGATGCGCGTAGGCTTTGAAATGTTTTCTACGTACTCACGTGCATTTCTATTTTTGAGATATAGTGCTGTACAAGGACTTGAAGTCGCACCAAAAATCATAGAAGACATACGGTACACTTGTAGAGGTAGCTCGGGACTGTCTCTCCAAAAGAAGCGTTGGGCATCTCTATCCTGAGGTCTTATTTTTACCTGCGGAAACATCTCCCGAATATCGGCTGTAAGTGCGACGAGACCTTCTCTAAACCGCATTACAATGGCTAAAAGCGGCTGCAGGAGATCGGGTCCGGGCAGTAATAGAGCGTTTAAACTTACCCCAGCACACTTCGCAGCGGCATCGTGTACCACACGTAACTTATTTTTGTGAGGATGGACAACTCCAAAATGCGGCAAATACCAAACGATGTCTGCAGACGGAGACCAGTGCATAGCTCCGCGTAACCTTTGTCCAGCATGGCATGTATGTTGTTTTTATACTTGTCAGCGTACTCCTTATCTTTCGACATTTTTCGCTCTAAGGTGCTGAATCTTGATAAGGCGAGCGTGCGACTGACAGGTACGTGTTCAATGTTGTTGCGCCACAACAGTCCAGTTTGAAACCTACCTGAAGGCAGACGTGTCGTGGTGTCCTCAAGGATTTTGAGAGCAAGTTCCTCGTCAACGCTCCGGTAGTCTCTCTTCTCGATACCTATTGAATCCAACTTGTAGTACTCCTTGATAAGAGAGTCCAAAGAAGTGTCTGCATCGGTCTCTTCTAACTGGACGTGATTGACAAATTGCATGGCCGTAGTTTTACGTGGACAAAAACCAAATAATACCCACCCGAGAGCAGTAGAACAGGCTGCTGGCTGCGATCTGGTACCATGTCTAATTAATGTTGGAAGAAGTAAATGCCAATTGTCACCTCCAATCAGCAACATTGGCTTAGCGTCGTCATAGCACATCACATCTACAAGATGAGACAAACCTTGTTATCAACGACCCACTGCCAGCGATCTTCCAATCCCAATAGTGAAAACTCTTTGCACTCACTCACTTCGTGTGCCCCCGCCTTACAAAAAAGACATAGGCTATTAGGACTTTTTCGATTATAGCTCGACGGTGCGGTTGACGTGACGTATATCTTTTCTTTGGCAGCTGCTTTCGATTTGACAGATTGGAAATCATGAATGCAACCAAACCTAACTTGAAGGGATGCCTCGCTCTCGAGAAAATCTGCTAGTAGTTCTAGTTTAAACTTACCGAGACAAGTATGTGATGCCGCGAAATCAACCCACCGCGATCTTAGGATAGGGGTCAATTTACTCATGACACTGTTGGCTAGTTCCGGTGAGGCGAGGAATTCTGGTCGCTGGAGCAGGCGAATCACCTCCACGCAACTTCTTACTCGGCAGGCAAAGGAGTTTAGCTCACGAGGATTATCATTCAGATCTAATTTAGGCAGCGACCTTATCGACGAAAGCTGCTGGAGAATGATTAAATCTGGCTGGGCAAACCTGGTTTCCAGAGCCTGGATAATACGATCAGGATCGTCAGCGGTCACTAGCAACATCGCAACCGCTTCCCTAGCCTGCCCCACCAAAGCTGTTCCAAGCCTAATAATGTTCTCCCCCGAAGAGAAGTGCGGCTTCGACTGCTCGTACATCCTCTTGAATGAGAGCCAATCTAGGGGACGACCATCGAATTTAGGGAGATCGCTTACCATAACTCTCTTCTTACCGAGGTCCGCAATGACGCTTGCTAAATGAGTGAAACTGTCCTGAGTTCCTACTTTATGTTCACTTTTATTTATGTTATCATAATTACAATTATTAATGTTATTTTTATTGTGGTGTGTGCCTAAGTCTAGTGTCTGGTTAGTGTAATATGTAGGCTTCAACGGCGGAAACTTGGACGTCGCAGGGAGCGAATAGTGGTCGCAAGCTGGGGATTGGAACGACGTCTCGAGCAATGGCGGTCCTTCGGCCAACTCTCTCCGGTGATGGCTGAAATCAGGTGGTAGCCCCGCGGGGTACCTGATCAAACCACTGCTAGCCCGAGGAGCGGGTGCCGTTTGTGCCGTTGGTAGACGGGTACAACCAGTATCAGATTGTCCTGGTGTCTCAAAGCACGAGGAAGGGTTAATACCGCCAACGGCAGGGGACTGCGGATCGGGACGATCGACCGCACACGAGGAAGGGTTAATACCGCCCACGGCGTGGTTCTGCGGATCGGGACGATCGACCGCGCACGAAGAAGGGTTAATACCGCCAACGGCGTGGGTCTGCGGATCGGAATGATCGACCGCTTCTACCTCGGACGGATAGTCTCTATGAGCATTTATTTCCACAAACTGCGGGTCGGGACGACCGACCCCTTCTACCTCAGAGAAATAGTCTCTATGAGCACTTATTCCAGTTTCTAATCTACCATTTTTAGAAGAGTCTAACCAGTCCTCTATACGCGACGCGGAGCTGCGAGAACACTCGATGGCAGCTAAGCTGGCTTGCAGCTCCAGCGCTGCGACCGCCTTCTCGCGCTGAGCGGCGCGCGCTTCACGCTGCGCCTCTGCCTCCTCTAGCCGACTCTCTATGTCGGCGAGACGTTTTGCGTGCTCCACCTTTGCGGCTAATTCCTGCGCTCTTTCCGACGAACGTGCACTATGAATAGACGGCGATTCTTTCGCCACACGAGCACGAGCCCTGGTTATCATTATTATTTAGCGAGAGTTCAATTAAAATATTACTGACCCGTATTACTGATCCCACTTCTGCCACCAATTTGTACAGGATAGTTTTGCAGGAGGAAAGGAAACCAAGGCGCGTGCTCGCACTAGTACTATATTTTTCACACTGAATAAAATACAATCAAAAATGTCATAAAAAAACAATATACCAACAATATAAAAAACAGTTAAATTAAGAAGCCGGCCAGTCCGGCTGACCACGGAGTTCGGCAACAGCAATCAAAGCATGCCTTTTGGCCGAAGACGTTGGTTGTCAAACAAAATTTGGTGGCACAGTACTGGTCACACATACATGGTCAGAAACCAGCAAGGTCACCTCAAGGGGACACTGGGTGCAGGTAAAAATTATAAAAGTACAAAAAGCCCAATTGCGAACTAAAATTACTAACTACATTATACATACATAAACATAAACAAATGTGTATATTTTTCAACTCCTTTCGTTAAGAACTTTCACATGATACCAGTGGCGTGCACAGAGGGTAGGCAAAAAAATGTATTCGGTTTGTTCCACCTATTTTAAGTATGTTATTATACCATTTCAAATATCCATAAGCAAGCAAATACTATAGACATATTAATTTTAATTAGAAAACATTAATAAATTTATTCAGCGGCTTTTTGATTAATTTATATAATAATAACGTATTTTTTTTAATGTAAATGGATATGTTGGTAATATTGATTAATTTAAGGATATTTGTGCTGAAACACGAATAAATAGCATAAAGCATAAACAACTCGCAGATATTTTTGTCGGCTTTCAGTGCACGCCATTGCATGATACCCATATTGTTGTTATTGGAAGAAAATAATTAATAAAATGGCAGATGGCGGACGCCATTATAATATACTAGCGGCCCGCCCCGGCTTTGCACGGGTGGCAAAATGTTATGTTTAAATTAATATGTCTAAAGAATAATACCTTACCATACCTACAGTAGATTTTTAGAATAAGATTTCCCCTAACAATTTTACCATAACTACAACATTTTTAGATTCTTTTAACACCCATACAAATTGAATTTTGGATAACCCGTTGTAAATAACTTGTTGAAGAGTATTAACCAAGTTTAGTTTCACGTAAATTAGACAAATTGCAAACATTCCTTCTCTATTTTACCTCTTAGGAGAAACAATCCGACAGACGATATATAAAAGATACATTGAACACTTGCATGTGCAAGTGTGCAATGGGATAATATTGATTTGATGAGTAATTTTAATTAAAATTAATTTAAATTTTAATCCCCTTAACACATGTTAAGGGGATTAAAATTACTCATCAAATTATCATATTTGGATACCTGACCTATATTTTAAGGCTATGAGGTGGAAGTCTTGACGTATTGATAGAAATCAAAAACTGTTATTGATTTAAAAAACTCTAATGTATTGTGTCTTCCGTGTCAATTATATTATATCCCTTGCTGTTAGCTGTTATCCTATCATACAATACAAATCTTATCCCTTAATTTAATGATGAAGATGCTTTTAAATGAAGAGTATGTGTGTTTCATATGTATTTAATTTATCAAATCAATAAACAATAAAAACACCATACAAAGGTTCAAATCTTATTTTATACCCTTAGGTGATGATTTACATAAAACAGAAATACGTGTCTTATTAAGATAATAATAATACCAGCCTTTGTTTACGGCACGGGCCTCCTCTCAATATGAAGGGGCTTAGGCCATAGGTCACCACGATGGCCAAGTGCGGGTTCGCGGACTTCACACGTCATTCGAAAGCTAGTTAGGCTTTATCAGACGTGCAGGTTTCCTCACGATGTTTTCCTTCACCGAAAGCTAGTAACAATCGCACAAAGACGATTCACACATGATTAATTAACTAAATCAGAGGTGCGAGCCGGGGTTCGAACCTGCGCACCTTGTTTCCAAGGCAAGCGCTCGCCCACTGAGCTGTTACAGCTACAACGTACGTACGTGTCTTATTATTCTTATTATATAGAATACGTGCTGAATTGCAGGTCAATAGACAGATACAAAATGTTTTTAACACACAAACTCATTCCCTATTTTACACCCTCAACTCACGAATTCTGAAAAACGCTGATACACGTATCTTATTATTTTTATTATAGAGACTTGTAGAGTTCACTATATTTGTTAATATTAACACTACACTATATCGGCTCGTTAACGCACACACCACGTCTGACCCGCACAGTGGTTGACACTCGACTGAACCCCCCTCCTACACTAGAGGGGCTTTTATGTCTTTCTCGCATCCCCACTCAGTGCCTGCGTAGTGTGCCCGCTTGAGACGATAAAATTGTCTACCCACAACTTTACTCAATTTACCAGTACACTACATCCCTTCCTTTTTTTGGAAAATTAAATTTCTAATTTAAATGTAAATTAATAATCGCTTCTCAAAATAACAGGTACTATGTAACTATCATAAAATTAATAATGTTCATTAACTGATCTTATTATACACTGTCCTTTATACATCTCTTTCTTTTTTTTTTTTAAATTATAAGAATATTAATGTCAAAATAGACATTCATCGTAATTTAATTACCTAGTTAGAAATTTATGACTTTATCTACTTCATAATACCATTTCTGAAATAATATTTTTTCAAAATTCTTTACATAGAAGCATTTATTACATTTTATTAAACTAGGTATTTTATTATATATTCTCGGAGTATCAAAAGCACGTTTCATTACTCCTGCCTGTGTGGCTTAGTGGAGTGCCCCTGAATTGAGTTTCTACCAAACACCTGATCCCAGGGGATCTCAAGGATAAGGCTTGTTGTAAGCCTGGGATTCACCTGCCTGGGTGTCCCCCAGGATTACAAAGGGAAGATGTTGTCCTCTATTAGGTTCTAGGTGGTCGAAAATAAAAATGCAGTGAATATGTTAGTTACAGGTATTTATTGAAAATTATTTATTCTCATCAGATGTAAATAATTATTTGCTAGCTCAACCAGAGGGGCTGGTAGGTTCTAAAATGTACTCCTTAATTATCCTACCTAGCAACTAACCTTGCAACCTATGAACGCTTATATACATACAGGTGTTGTTGTATGTCGAGTAAAGTTTATAAAGACAACACTTCCTAAGAAACTTAATTTAATTTATATATGCACAATAAACTACGGTTGTACCACCAATCATGCCATGTCAGATAAAAGAAACTTTACAAGTTTATATGGTGAAAAGATATAAATATAATTTCAGTACCTTGGTATTAAATTGAACCTTCCTTTAAGATAAGCTGCTGTCTTGTGTCCAAAAGCAATCTTCAAGCGTACCTCAGCATTCACATGCAGAAGCCGGATTCATTCCGGTGTGAAGAACATCAAACACAGAGGGTGAATATCCTCTACGGGGTGCTGATGGGATGTAGTCCAATAAAGACTTACATCACTTTTTGAATTAATAAATTCTTAAAATCAAATTGAATCCCATTCCACAGATGGCTGCTGTTCCTACATCAGTCACTGTGGTCCCCCCACGACCAACGATTCAAGAAGCCATGTGCTTCTTTTTAAAAAAATATAAATTGGAAACCTGTAACGAGTTAGCGAATAAGTATCAACTATTCACCATTACAACAATGTGCAACGAGACATTGCAATGATGCTTACCAATTATTGTGAACGATGAACTTATAATATTATAAAATGTACTACGGAGGTGACCTTCCTAGGTCAAAGCCTCCATTGCCAAGAACTTTCTTCCAGAAGTATTTCGTATCCGGCTAAACCAGCTAATGGGGTTGCCAGGACTATCCTTCAAATTCCACACGGAATCGAATAAATTACACTGTTTATGTCCTTTCTCACAAACTAGTGATGAAATATTACTCTGGAGAGTAATATAACTTACAATTAAACATTGTATGTTAAACTACACGTTCTGTTTAACTCATATCTTAGTTTTTAAATGTTGGAAACATAACCAACTTCTAAATAAATAGTACTAACATCGGCTGTCAGAAAAACCTGACAACACTGAACCCAAAGAGTATATAAACAAAGTGAAATGAATGTTCCCATTCACGCATCAAGTAATGGTCATTCTCTTACAAATATAATTATTATCTTTATTAATTAATTAAAATGAAATTTGAAAATTCACCACGTGACATTGTATCGAGAGGGAGTGCTGGGTCACTCGAGAAGGATATATTGGCACATAAGTTGGCATGCTCTTCAAAGGAAGTTAGAAACACTCTTAAGCATTTCGCCAGACATTCTAAATGTACCAGCTGTGAACAACTGCACTCATGGTTCACTCACCGATGCTTGCATTTAACGCAATAAATAATATCCTCCTGCCACAGCGGCTAATCTCCCACAAGACCAGCCATCGACGCGGGAATAGTTCACCCGCGCGTACACCAATATTATTCTTTCCCTCAAAGGCCAACCCTATCCGAGCAGCTTCCTATTCTGATCTTCCAACGGCCTAGGAACTAAAGTCACAAGAGTATTGATCACAACTATTATAGATTCTGATAACACAAGCTAGCAAGCTAGTAAGGTTCGTATCACAGATACGAACCCACCGCACTACATGAAATATCACCAGAGAACATTCCCGAGTAATAAGAAAGTACAGCGGCAACAATAAGACAAGGCTCTTAACAATAAATTCACTACCACTGCTCCCCGGATAATTAGCGATTATTATGATAGACCCAGTCGATTAAATAGGTAATACTGATAAAAATAACAATTGTATTCTCCACCGAAAAGTTCAAATAAGACCACCGTATTTCGCTGTCAGTCAGCCACCCGTATCAATGACATCGCTAGGACGTCCATCCTACGAGGCACTGCCTCCCCGTGTGTGGATCTATAGAGGAATATACTCACATAGTTTTATTTGCTCGGCCAGTCTGAACAGAATTGATGGACTCTAGTCAAATAAAGCCAAAACTAGGAAATAATTAGACCGTTAACATTCAATGTTGGGATCAAATTCAAATCTGCTTACGACAGCCAATCAGTTCTAACTCTAACGCATCCTTATCAAGATTACCCACTGATCAGAAAAGAGCTGCCTAAGCCAACACGCCCTTGTAGTTAACTTCGATAAGAAGAACCCTTCCAACTACTCCGCGAGTCTTGCTGTCGAAAAACTTAGTATTGTTCTGAAAAATATTAAACTTATAAAATTTACAGAGCAGATTATTAGAACTTCTAGTCACACAAACTTTACGCCTTACAGTATCACCACGAGTTCCGAAAGAGGTTCAAGGAAACTGAAGGTTCATAAAATGAAACCCGCTTTAAGATTTTAGGGATGCAACGACGTACCAAAAGGAGAATCCTCCGACCGAGCGAGGTGTGATGCTCGGTCAGGGCCGAAGCCCTCCACAGTTGATGTCGGGATGTTGTATACATTCTCAACGTTTGAGAAACTTCGCTTGCGAGATTCAGGATTCGGAGGTGTCGCCATCTATCGCGTTGTATGTGATGCTGCTTGCTTTTCATCGCGTCACTGTACCACATGTGGTGCCATCTGGTTATGTTGAGTAGCTACATCACTCTCCCCGAAGACTGGAAGTCGATGAACGTCTTCATTTGCCAGCTCGTCCTTGCGTTCCAGTCGCTGTTCCAATACCAGTGGATGCAGTTCCAGTGAGTCGAAGCTGATGCTGCTAAGTCTTCAGTGAGTCGAGGTGTGCAGTGGGTATGGCTGACGGCTGCTAGGCGTTCCGCTCTTCTTACAAGGACCGGCCGTAGTGCAGGTGTGTTGTGCCATGTTGTGGCCGAAGGTCGACCAGGCTTGCATCCGCAGCCGCAATGCGTTGGTCATCCGATGAGGCCGGGATACTGGCTGGCTTGTGACTCGCTGGTTGTTGCAGGAGAGAGCGATGGCGAAGCTGTGCTGTTGTCCGATCCGAAGGCTGCATGTTCAGTGCGGGATTACCAGTTCAGCCGCATTCTGTGTAAATGCTCGTTGGTAACAAAATGTCCTGTGAGTGCACTTACTAGGTGCCTTATTTGTGATCTGTTTAGGTATAATAATTTAACCCCTCAGTTCACCCTTGTGCTAGAGAATGTTTTGAAGTGGTTTAGGCCTGACGCTGCCCCCCATTCCTTCATGTGTTCGTTTCTAGCATGTGCATAAAATGCTTGGTGATATATTCCATATGGAACCCCACAAATGGTTCGGGGCCAACCAAATGTCTAAGAGCTGGCCTTCGCTAGTCTATCTGCCTTCTCATTACCCTCGATGCCTTCGTGTCCAGGTACCCAGATAAGGCAGACATTGTTGTCTTCCCAAGTTGTTCAAGCCTGTAAGACGTTCTTTGACCAGTTTAGAAGCAACTCTGAAGGAATTCAGAGGCTTCAGTACTGCCTGACTGTCGCTAAGAATGCAAATGGTTTTACCTTTGACATTTCTCCTTTGCCTTTCTTTAATGCTGGCAATTATGCATAGGTTTCCGCTTGGTATACCGATGAATGCCCCATGCCGTGACCGACACTATAGTCCTTGAACAACCTCTGCCCTACCAGGGTTACCATCAGATCAGGATCAGTAATACTTGACATTGCTACCTCCCGATTGGCCTCCACTATACACTTTATTGTACGGTATTTTGAACTCATTTGCGATTTTATGCAAGGTATATAAACCCTCATTCGCAATTTAATGCCCGTTCACAATCCAATGTGAACCACTTTCGTACGATATCTAAACTTAAATTGCGCAGGGGTGGCGCAATTTAATGCACGTTTGTTAAACCCTCGCAATTTAATGCACGGTATTTAAACCCTCGCAATTTAATGCACGGTATTGAAACCCTCGCAATTTAATGCACGGTATTTAAACCCTCGCAATTTAATGCACGGTATTTAAACCCTCGCAATTTAATGCACGGTATTTGACTCAGCCCAACAAATTGTAATTGAATGTCCTTAGCTAATTTTAATTTGTGTAAATAATACCATGTAGGTTAGGTACTGCAAATTAAATACTAGAACCAATATCACTCAGGTATTTTAAAACAACCCTTACATTACAGATCAAGATAACGTGTGCAAACCTTTTACTTTCGGGACTTGTTCTATTGGGACTAGTGACATAAGTAGTATTTCTCGTATAACAATTAGAGAGTGATCATTGAATTTATGTTTCATCTATACCCATTAATCATTAATATATGCAATTACATTTTATTAGGTTCACCTCACAACCTTAAGCAAATTTTGTGGGAAAATCTAATCTGGGATATAGCCCCAGGGACATTCATTGTTAATATAATAGAATTTTTATTTAGCGTTTACATTTGTGGTTTAGCTGCGCGTATCAGGACAGGTGGCATTTTTATGAACTTTAGAGACGTTGTGGACATACTTATAATAAAACCAACTACACGCCTCAGGCCACGCCGGGTCAGTCAATTATTAGCTATTCTATCTGTCTGGGAAAGCGCATCAAAACGCTTCTTTAAACTGCGGAAAGGACACTACGATCTGTGGTTAATATATTATTATATATAATATTTCCTTTTTTTTTTAAGTCTTTTCGGTTTTCTTTTCGGTATCAAGGTATTTTTATAAAGAAGCCCAGGTTCTAACAACTAAAGTTCTGATATTTTACAGAAAAGATTTTGTGTTTAAACCCGCATACTGTACGTACGCACCTTTGCACGTATTTTTTTTTTTTTTTTACCAAACTATTCTAAAGTATTAAGATATTTCTAAATCATCTGTCTGAAGCGAAAGATATTATGACAAAATGGTCGCCATCCTTTGACCTCGTTAAGATTGAGGAGACTACTTGAGAATCGAGATAATCATGACTCCACGGTTTTTTTTTTTTTTTTTTTGTAGGTATGTTCACTTTTACATATAAAAATATTATTTCCAAAAGGTAATCTTTGGACCATGTCAAGATAGAGGCAACTTGAGAATTGAGATAATCGTTTGACTTCACACTTCTGTTTTTTTTTTCTGTTTTTGTTTAATTATGTTCACTTATCACTTCAATATTATTTTTCCAAAAAGTGAAAAGATTTTAATTGTATGTAATTATATGATCAAATACTTATTTTGCCACTCAATTCTACACACACAATTATCACTTGAATATTATTTTTCCAAAAAGTGAATAAACTAATTGTATGTACTTATATGATAAAACACTTATTTTGTCACTTTCAATTATTCAAAAATAGTTTATTATGATTAATTTTATTTACTTATCACGTAATAAAGTATTTCGTCCACGCCACTTATTTGTTTTTAATTTAAATTGCACTTTTATTTATCAAAAATATAAAATTACTCACGGTTTTCACCTCGTCGCCATGTAGAGTTCACTATATTTGTTAATATTAACACTACACTATATCGGCTCGTTAACGCACACACCACGTCTGACCCGCACAGTGGTTGACACTCGACTGAACCCCCCTCCTACACTAGAGGGGCTTTTATGTCTTTCTCGCATCCCCACTCAGTGCCTGCGTAGTGTGCCCGCTTGAGACGATAAACTTGTCTACCCACAACTTTACTCAATTTACCAGTACACTACAAGACTAATTACAAAATTTAACGTCAAAAGACAATGTTTTTACACCCATCCCATACAAACTTTCATCCTTTGTTTCACAACCTTAACTGACGAATTCGGAAAAACGCTGATACACGTGTCTTATTAATTTTGATAAAGAGTTTAAATACAAAATTTCAAGTCAAAAAGACATTGTTTTTGCACCCATCCTATAGAAACTCTAAACCCCTATTTCACACCCTTAGAGTTCGAATTTCCAAAAATCCTTTCTTGTTGATTGGTTAAGTCATAATAATAATATAATAATAATATCCTGGGACAATTCACACTCGGTCATCTGATCCCAAACTAGGCAGAGCCTGTACTATGGAAACCAGACAACTGATACTAATACTTATATACTTTTTTTTTTGTAAATACATACTTATATAGATAAAACACCCAGACACTTGGCGGGAATCGAACCCACGACCTGTTGGTTAGCAGACAGGGTCACTAACCACTAGACCAACGGGCCCGTCATAAAATGAACCTCCTGTCCAAATTTTGTAGTCCTAGCTTCGGCAGTTTCGTCTCTGCGTTGTTGAGTCACCCACGCGAAACAGGCCCACCTCTTTAAAATATAACTTTATTTACATCTTGAACTAACGAATTATGATAATTGCTGATACATATGTTTGATTATTTTTAGTAAAGAGTCTAAGTACACAAATTAAAGTCAAAATACAATGTTTTTACACCCACCCCATACAAACTTTTAACCCTTATTTTACACACTTAGAGTTCGAATTTCAAAAAATCCTTTCTTATTGATTGGTTAAGCCATAAAATGAACCTCCTGTCCAAATTTTGTAGTCCTAGCTTTGGTAGTTTCGGCTCTGCGGTGTTGAGTCACCCACGCGAAAAAGGCCTACCTCTTTATAATATAGTATAGTTAGCCTATACCCACAACTAATACAAATCTAACAACTTAACTTAGTATTAGCCATTAAGGATGTAGGACGTACCAAAGATATAGACATACATACTCTTGGGACATTCGGGCAAAAAGGTAATCCACCTACATTACATCCCAGGAGGTACAGTCAACTTCTATACTGGCAATTATAGTCTCGAACTTGGGAACTTGTGATTCACATGTTTAGTTTACTACGCAATCCACTTACAGCAAAAGTCAGTGTAAACTTTTCACTATCCCAATTATCTATTTGTTCAACTTTGACTCTAGAAATTGCGAGAGAACAAGGTTATTCCTGAAAGTTTTCGCTACGAAACTATCTTTTATTTAAATGTTTACTGTGCCTCTTTATTTAGCAACGTAATGAAGAAGTTTCAATTGGAGCAAAATGTATTCAATTTCTGGCTTTTCATCATCACCATCACCAGCCGGGTGACGTCCACTGCTTAACATGCCTCCCCTTTGAACGCTACCGGTTATCTGGGACGTGCACAATGTCGTCTGTCTACCTAGACTCTAGGCCTCCCTCTAGGTCCTAGAGGGAGGCCTACCTACGCTGCGACTTCTGGGTCGTAGTCGCGACTCGAGAACCTTTCTTCCCCATCGGTTATCGGTTCTTTGAGCCATGTGACCTGCCCATTGCCACTTCACATTGCAGATTCTGAGAGCTATGTCGGTGACCTTGGTTCTTCGACGAATCTTCACATTACGGATTCTGTTACGCACTCGAAACTCCGAGCATAGCTCTCTCCATAGCTCTCTCCATAGCTCGTTATGTGACTCTGAGCTTCTCTAAAGGCCAACCCTGAGCTTGTTAAAGACCACGACTCAGTACCATATGTCATCATCAGGCTCTGCGGAATTTGAGATGAATTATACATTGGTAGAATGGGCGTACGCATCCGTTGAATATCTCGTAATTAATAATCAAATATAATCGTGACGCTCGGAGACTCGAAAAAAATAAACTACAAAAAATTACATAATACGAATTAAAGTTAATTAACGTTTGTGAGTATGGCAGTTTAATTGTATAGATTTGTGCTTTGATGGATTTGATCACCAGCAAGAAATTCTTAACGTGAGCCCTTTAGACCAAAAGCTGCGTACGCCCATGATTGGCAGCTTGGCTAAAGTAACCGGAATATGCAATGTTCGTAGTAGATATTTACTAGGTCCCTTGTGTAACGGTAGGCGTGGACAGATTTTAGACTGTACGTGTCGTCGCGAGCACCACTAGAGTACCGGGGGAGCGTGTATTTCTGCTCCACGAAAGAAACATGCTCTAACGAGCATCCGGGACTCGAGGGACGTTGGCAAGCTCTGAACGATGTGCCCATAGTCCTTCCAATTACATTACTAATTTCAATCAAGCCGCCTGCCAAACATGGAGATTATGGCAACCCCTCCCTTCTAAGGGAGAGACCTTTGTTCAGCAGTGGACTTTTCGGCTGCTGATGGTTGCTAATTTTGCACAAATAAGTAATTTATTGTTTTTATATTGAAATTAGGCTGTTCCCGAACGAAGCAACATCGCACGAGCTGACAACACCGCCCGAGCTGGCAACACCGCTCGGAGCGCCCCCTTCCGTTTTTATCTCGCAGCGTGTACGCACGTTAATTTATCAATTATTTCTTTTATTTTCAACAAATCTGTAATTTTGCTGAATAGACTCTTTATATACGAAAAAGGGCATTTTCAATCAATTCCACAAAACAACAAAGCGGAGCGTCAACATATTGCTGATCCTTCAACGCCGCATAGCAACGACCGACGACGTGTGGAATTCGCATCAAGGCGTGCACGACGCCATTTTATGTACAACAAATACTATTCGACATCGTGAAAAGTCGCATGGTTGCATGGATTGGATGAAGCTTGGACGGATGAGAAACGCAGACCTTCCATATAAAGCGCACATTGGGTACGGTCATCCATCCTAACCATCACCTTTTCTGCTTCGCTTTGTTAAACCGCACTAATCTGTTTCAGCAAATTCGAGTTTCGCAACTATCCTATCGTTCACAACTTCGCAACTTCCAAAAGATTCGCGTCTGGTGCTTGATTGCTGTGCTGTGGTGCTTGCTTGACGTTATTTGGAAGCAGTTTCTAAGTCAGAACGCGATTATACCAGTAAGTACCTTTGCTTTCTTAATCCGCCAAAATGAGCAAACAAGACGCGCAATTGAGCGATTTGGTAAAAGAAAGAGGCATATTAAAAGGCAGGCTTACAAAATTAAGTAATTACGTTAATAATTGCAAGTCTGAAGACCTCTCCAGTCAAACTAAAGTAGATTTAAAGTTAAGATTACAAAGTGCAACGTTATTGTATACAGACTTTAGTAAAGTTCAAACTAGTATTGAAAAACTTGTCGATGAAAGTGAACTTGACAGTCAGTTGTCTCAAAGGGAGTCTTTCGAAGACATTTACTATAGCACAATAGCATGTGCAGAATGCATGCTCACTAGAGAGGTTTGTAGCCAGACAAATAACAATATGCAATCAATTAAATTACCAACAATTTCTATGCCCACCTTTGATGGTAATTATGAGCATTGGCTTGAGTTTAGGGACACATTCTTGTCATTAGTACACAACTCCCGTGACATAAGTGCTATTCAAAAGTTCCATTACCTTAAGTCATCTTTAAAAGGAAGTGCGGCATTAGTCATAGACTCTTTAGAGTTTTCATCGAATAACTATGTAGTTGCATGGGAACTACTTCTTAATCGATACAATAACACAAAATTATTAGTTAATAATCATATCAAGGCATTGTTTACAATACAGAAAATGAATAAAGAGTGTCCACATCTCATAAGGAAAGTTATTGATACAATCCTTAAAAACTTGCGTGCTTTAACAATATTGAAAGAACCTACAGAATATTGGGACACCCTTATTAATTACATAGTGACTTCTAAGTTAGATGAAACTACTGAGAGGGAATGGGAGCAATATAAAATCACTACTTTATTGTCTACCAATTCTGAAGAAATTGTAAAAACTGATGATTTATTAAATTTTCTAAGGAACCGAGCTGACATGTTAGAAACTTTGCTTGTGTCTCATGGCAGCAAGTCAAATAATAATTTTAAAAAACAAAGTTACAGTGCTCCTAAAGTACATTGTAATGTAGGGAATATTAAAAATAAATTTCAGGAGAAAAATAATTATACTAAAAAATCTTGTTTATTGTGTCCGGGTAATCATCCTATTTATGCATGTCAGAAATTTCTTGATAGTAATTTAGAGTCAAAGATGCAGTTTATAATTGCAAATAAACTGTGTCAGAATTGTCTTCGTGCGGGCCATTCTGTAGAAACTTGTAAATTTGGGCCGTGCCGCAAATGTAATACAAAACATAATACATTAATTCATAGTGATGTTCACTCCATATCATCACATTCAGCTAACACACAAAAAGAGCTGATGAATCCTGTCAATAGCCAGGACATACCGGTGAACACTTCACATAATAATCAAATTTTAGCAAATAATGTACACTTTGATAACCAGTGCAATCCATCAATTTGTGTACAGCCAGTACTATTGTCTACCGCATTGATTGAGATAGCTGATAAACACAATAACTATCATATAGCACGCGCACTCCTTGACAGTGGTAGACAACATTGCTTTATTTCTAAGGCTTTATGCGATTTACTAAATATACAATTAATACAGTCCGTTCATGAAATTCGAGGGGTAGGTAGTGCAGTAACACATTCAACGCAAATGTGTGATGTCGACATTAAGTCTCGCATAAGTTCTTATTCGGCACACATAAAATGTTTTGTTCTACCTAACATCACATCTACTTTACCAGCTGTGTGTCAACATAGCGCACAACAGTTCAGGATTCCTGACAACATACAGCTGGGAGACGAACAATTTTTAGAATCTCACGATATTCAAATATTGTTGGGTGCAAATATATTTTGGGATCTACTCAAAGATGGTAAAATGAGGCTGCCAAATGGCCCCTTTTTACAAAATACTGAATTAGGTTGGATAGTTTCAGGACCTATTAATAATCATAATAGTAATATGCGCAATGATAGGTATATCCAATGTAATTTAACTCATTCGCTTGATTCTGTTGACAGTTTGCTTAGACAGTTTTGGGAACTAGAGGAGTTACCAAGACTTTGCGATGCGCTTACTGATGAGCAACGTGCATGCGAGGACCACTTCGTTAAAACCACAACGCGCGATGGTAGTGGGAGGTTCTCTGTGTGCATGCCTCTCAAAGAGTCACCTGTCGCCTTGGGTGAGTCATTCACTCAAGCCGAACGGCGCTTCCTGGCACTAGAGAAGCGTCTACAACGCGACCCTAGTTTCAAAAAGTTATATACTAATTTCATACACGAATATGTTAGTTTAGGTCATATGACCCGCGTATCGTCGTATGGTACACCACATTATTTTATGCCGCATCACGGTGTCTTTCGCGAGCAAAGTACCACAACCAAGCTTCGTGTTGTATACGACGCTAGCGCCCCCACCACCAGTGGGAAGTCGCTAAACGATATTCAGCTTGTAGGGCCGCCGTTACAAAGCGACATAATTTCAATTTTATTACGTTTCAGGCAATACAGGTACACAGCTTGTGCCGACGTAGAAAAGATGTACAGGCAGTGTTTAATAGATGAGTCACAACGGGACTTACAGTTAATTATTTGGCGTGACAATCCCTCTGAACCATTTACAAATTAAATACAGTTATATACGGTACTGCCTCTGCACCTTTTTTGAGCATTAGATGTTTAAAACAACTTGCGATTGACTGTCCAGATCCTGCAGTCAAACAAGTCATAAATAATGATTTTTACGTGGATGACCTTATCACTAGTTTGGATGACAAAGATAAGTTATTAGAATTATGCGAAAATACTGCCAAGGTATTACAATCTGGTTGCTTTCCGTTGCGAAAATGGGTTTTTAATTTTAATAATAATGAACCAGTAACGCCATCTAGTGATTCACACGAGTTAAATCTTATCGAGCACAATCAAAGCAAAACATTAGGTCTGGGTTGGTATCCTGATTCAGATAATTTCCATTTTAATACTCAATTTAAAGGCAATAATGCAGTATTAACTAAAAGAGTAATTTTATCACATGCATCACAAATATTTGATCCATTAGGTTCCTCAGCCCATCTGTAATTATTGCAAAGGTTCTGTTACAGAAATTGTGGTTATTACAAGTGGGATGGGATGATCCAGTGCCACCTGACGTCACGCGGGCGTGGAACCAGTTCATTGCTGGTCTCTCTGCGCTGAGCATCATACGCATACCGCGTCACGTCACAAATAGTAATTCAGATCATAGGGAATTACACATCTTCACTGACGCCTCACAGACAGCGTACGGCGCTTGTATATACGTGCGCACTATTTCTAAGAACTCGACTGTGTCAGTGAGGTTGTTGTGTTCCAAAGGCAAGGTCGCACCGCTGAAGCCTGTCAGTATACCAAGGCTTGAGCTGTGTGGCGCATTACTGGGCGCAAGATTGTATGATAAGGTTCATCGGTCACTTTATCTACAATTTGAAAATGTTACATTTTGGACTGATTCCACCATAGTATTAGGGTGGTTACACATGCCTCCTAATTTATTAAAAACTTTTGTGCAAAACAGGGCAGCTGAAATCCACGAGTTGACGAAGGAACTTCGGTGGCGACATGTAAGCGGAAAGGAGAATCCTGCCGACTTAGTTTCGCGTGGCGTCGGTTTAGAAGAACTCTCGAGATCCCAGTTATGGTGGGAGGGCCCCAGTTTCCTTCGTGAACTCGACTTCAGCTGCACCGAGGTAGATTTGAACGATGCGCAAGAGGATTTACCGGAAGTCAAATCTAGCGTGACGCATTCCTTTGCGTCTAACGAGGTACCGAAATTGTCATTATTTCCATTTAGTAGATTCTCTCAATTCAACCGCATGAGACGCAGTACCGCATATGTACTCCGATTCATACATAATGCGCGCAATAAATGTAATCGGCGTTCCGGCGTTCTTACGGTGGAAGAGTTGAGGCAGTCTGAGCTCACACTAGCTAGGTGCTCTCAGATGGAATCATTTCCAAATGAGTACAAGTCGTTATTAAATAACGGTACTATCAAAGACACGCATTTGTCTAAATTAAGTTTATTTATGGATGATAACAAAATCATACGTGTTGGAGGTCGCATTCAGAACTCTGAGTTTAATTTTGATAAAAGACACCCAATATTAATTTCTGCTAAACACTATTTTTCAATTTTACTTTTTCGCTTCGAGCATCTACAATGGTTGCACGCTGCTCCCCAAGCGCTTTTATTTAATTTACGGGAGACGTGGTGGCCTGTTGGTGGTAGGAACCTTGCAAGAAAGGTAGTACATGATTGTGTTATATGTACTCGATTAAGAGGTAGGACCTTAAAACCTATCATGGGAAATTTACCCAAGGAACGCATAACTCAAACATTTCCATTTGCACGTTGTGGGGTTGACTATGCCGGGCCAATGCTCATTCTCAACCGTAAAGGTAGGGGTGCTCGACTTATTAAATGTTACATTTGTTTATTTGTTTGTTTCGTGACGCGCGCAATTCACTTAGAGCTAGTAACTGACCTCTCTACTGATGCATACTTACTGGCACTAAAACGTTTCATTTCACGCCGTGGCAAGCCATGTGAAATCTTTTCAGACAATGGAAAGAATTTTGTAGGGCTTATGAATGATTTCTCTAAATTTTTAACTAAATGTTCTCCGGAAATACAAGAGTATGCGACAAGCCAAAATATTAAATTTTCATTTATCCCACCATATGCGCCTCATTTTGGTGGATTATGGGAAGCGGGGGTAAAGTCTTGCAAGTACCATTTGCGCAGGGTAATAGGGAACGCGCATTTAACGTTCGAACAGGTTTATACGGTTCTATGCGAAGTCGAATCAATTCTTAACTCTCGTCCCTTAAGTCCCCTGTCTACAGATCCAAACGATTTCACCCCGCTCAGCCCAGCTCATTTCCTGATTGGCCGACCTATGACAGCGCCTGTCTGCGAGGACTACACGGAGACACCTGAACATCGACTCACGCGCTACCAGCGTGTCGAACAAATTCGACAGCACTTTTGGTCACGATGGGCGAAGGAGTATATCTCTGAGTTACAAACCAGATCGAAGTGGAAGACAAACGCAGGCTCATTAGAAAAGGGAATGCTCGTCGTAGTGAAGGACGACCATCTACCACCTCTGAAATGGCGATTAGGACGGATTATAAATCTGGTACCAGGCAAGGATGGCATTGTGAGAGTCGCCGATGTCCAGACGGCGTCCGGCGTAATGAGGCGCACCTTCATCAAGATATGTCCATTGGTGAACCCGTAGCGCAGAATTTTACCCTTTTGGAAGCCGGTGCTTCCAAGGCTGGGGGCATATGTTCCCGAACGAAGCAACATCGCACGAGCTGACAACACCGCCCGAGCTGGCAACACCGCTCGGAGCGCCCCCTTCCGTTTTTATCTCGCAGCGTGTACGCACGTTAATTTATCAATTATTTCTTTTATTTTCAACAAATCTGTAATTTTGCTGAATAGACTCTTTATATACGAAAAAGGGCATTTTCAATCAATTCCACAAAACAACAAAGCGGAGCGTCAACATAGGCTTTATTATTATACCAATAATGATGTTATCCTAATTTTATTAAAAAAGCGGCATTTGTTTTTTTGGAAATTCATGAAAAACCTGAAGAAAAATTTCAACACTAGAATGTTCAGAATCATGTACTGGATCCCTGGTATCGGTTTTCGGTACGATGCCCCTCACACCCCGTATAACCGTTAGAATGTTTATTTCTTTAAATTTTTGTCTTAGTGAATCTCACAGCATGTCACTTACAACCAAGGAAGTCATGATCGTTCCGGCCATATAACTTGCATTAAAAATTCAACGTACGAGTATATTTATTATGCTCCACGGGTAACCTGTTATGTGGGCTGGGAGAGTTTAAGCCGTAATCCACCATACGTGTCAATTGCGAATTGGTGATTCAGTCACGTCGTTCCAATAAATTCTAATACATGCCTGGATTTCCTCACTGATGCAATAGTTTCCTTTCTTTTGAACCAACCCGTTTCTTTTTATTCGTTTTACAATTGACAAAAAATGAAAATAACTTCGGTACTGCTAAGTTGGAAATAGGCCTATTGGCTTACAGTGTTTATTTCAAATTAAGACCCATAGCTTCAGTATCGAAGAAAAAAAGTGATCTTATGTAATACGTTACTAATAAGCGTAAAAGCGCCAATATTCTTCGTTTGTTAACAATTTACAAAGAAAGTAGAGGAAATATTAAAATTTAACGTAGCCCATGGTTCGCAGCTGTCATGAGAATAAAACGGCGTTTTCTTATTACTGTCGCTTCCTTTCTCAGTTAAATTGCAACGTTGTATTTTTGCTACTTAAATAAACGGAAGCCGACTACTTCCCTCGTAAGTAGGTCATAGAAATAGACTTGTTTTTTCATCGTTGACTTTTATTGATAAACAGTAGCCTTTTCCTCCATTTACGTAGAAAATAGGAAACAGCAAAACATGTTCTTTTTTTTCAAACACATGAGATATTTCTTGATACCACGCGAAGCTGATTTTTACCTTAGTATTATTCAAATTTAAATTTGGAATGTTTTAGAAGAGCTTACTTAACAGGTTAACAGTCCACAGCCCATATATCGGCTGCAGGCCGATAGCGACCCAAGTCCACAGCCCTCATATAGGCTGTCCACCTAAAAGATTTCAATGGAGTATATTAAACTGGACTCGGTGTCTCGTCTTGAACATAGACTCAGTAGGAAAAATCCTAAGCAACAAAAAATTCCATGGGACATAAACAAAGATATTTATATCTTTTTCAGAAAATGGTTAATAAACAAAACAATTTACAGCAAAAAAAAACTTATAACATTCAATAATATGGTTTAACACAAACATTATAGACTTGAAACTTTTTTGTTTAATTTAAAGCTACTCTTGGCGTGTTACACAGCGCTCAGCGTGTTCCGCCACGACGTCGTCTAACCAGCTTTTCTTCTTTTTTTCTCAAGTTCTTCGAGGAAATGTTTTGTTTGATACCGCAATAAAAAGATGAATGGATTAAATGAGATGTTCTGGGGGTAGGCTATGTATGAGATGTATCTAATGAAAACCACTTCATAAGTCCACAGCCTACATATCATCATCAGCAGCTGAAACGTCTATTGCTGAATAAAGGTCTCCCCCTTAGAAGGGAGGGGTTGCCATAATCCCCACGCTAGGCAGGCGGTTTGTGGATCAAACCATTGAAACGTACAATCGAACCATTTTTGAAAAGATTGTTCACTTGTGAAAAGTGGATCACTATGGGGATCGCAGTATAGGTGGTAAGTAATTCAATAAAAAGACGCTGCTGCCCGTCTTTCCGTTTTCCCTTAGTCGCCTTTTACGACATATAGGCTAGCCTACATATGGACGGTAGTAAAACATCTGCTGGACTTGGGAGATACATTAGACAATGAATGCCGGACTATGAACCTGTTAATGAAAGTACATAAATAACTTTTCACATACCTAAACAATTATTTTACATTATGGTGTAAGTTTTATGTTACTTTTTTTCATTTAGTCTACAGATTAATATTCATTTACAAAGATACATCCGTAAGAAAAAATCTTATTTGTCCAGGCTAAAGCACAAAATGAATAGCATTATACTGATTCAGTACAATTCGTTTTCACACGAAACTCTCTCTGTGAATTATTATAGCATTTATTTTTAATAAACCGAGCGAAGTTACTCGCGGGAAGATTGTCCCTCTGAGAAATTGGGAGATTACGATCTCATTTGTTCACTTGCCTTTCTTAATCCTAATTAGCTATTTAACAGAGCCCTTATCACTGAACCTGAACAGAAAGTCATCAGTATATAACTCGTCGCTTTATCTGTTAGCTCGAGATTTGGTTAATTTTACTGTGCGGGGTCAAATGCGATATTCATTTTTATATCCTATTTAGCTTTCAAATGCTTCCCGTATTATAAAATTCTATGCTTTTAAAAGGTTATTTCTGATTATTTTGTTTGTTTGAATTTAAAATACTAATTTTGTTTGAGCTTATTTTGATGTAATTAAACATAATAGATACTTATTTTATTGTTTGAGGATTTGTGATTAGAGCAACATTCTTGAAAACTTGCTTCGTGTAGCAATCGCACCGCGACGGCCCTCTAGAAAATGTAACATTCCACAGGCGTTAACGCGAATAGAAAGTATAAAAATGTATGAATGACATTAGACAGAGAAAAATCACGTGACAAATTCAAAGGAACTGACACGGTTAGCGAATGAATAAATAGATAGAGAGTAACTTGCAGAGAATAGCAACACTTAGCTAAAGGGTGCGTTCAAGTTATAGAAAAATAGCATCCTGCGTTACATAAACAAAGTTTGTTGAGGTTAATAAATTAGTAATTCACAAAATATAAAGTTATTAACGACCTATTTTAGATTGGAACTTGTTGGCGCTTATCGATGCTTGCAGCGGTATCAGTACTAAGGCTAAGATGACAGGTAAGGGCTGCTGTTTATCAATAAAAAAGTGCCCATAGACAAAACACCGCATCAACGCCGACGCATTGCTATCTTTACGATCAGTGACTGCTTATTACGAATTGTTGAGCATTTCTGCTATTCTTAACTGTGACTGTATTTTTGTAGTGATACGTTGACAGGTCAATGTCCATACAATGACCCTGGACTATTCAAGAGTAAAAGGCAGATGCCTTTGATCGTTGCAAACAAATATTCAGCCGACATGACCTATCAAACTATACAGGGATAATAAATTTTATCGGTTTTGTTGAGAGTGCATTGGTCGTATGTTATTGACTATTAAAAACTTGTCCGGACCATCTTTTCATATCGTGCATATAGAGCAAAGTTACTATCCACTTCAAACTGCAATATAATATGGAACTCTGCATAGTTGCTAGTAGTTTATGAACTATGACTGAACTAAATCTCATATTAATAAGTAATTTTATTGCCCTACGAAGACGTCCGTCCGTTGGCCGCGGGGTGTCCAGTTAAGAATAGTACCCACCCATCTCTTCCCGTTGGGTGTTGGTCTTACAACAAGAAGACTGACAGCAGAGTATTTCTATTGGATTACCTACAACTACTGCGAACCCCAAGACGCCTGCCAAGCGTAGGGATTATTACAAAATGTCCGTGAATTATAATCTTTATTTCACTTCCAAACAAGACCTTTCTATGCAAGCGCGTGTAGATAAATAATGTAGATAAACTAAGGAAAACCAAGATGTAGAATAATAATAATAAATGAAGACTAAATTAGACACCCTGGATATAACAGTTCGTACACTGTTAACCACATACCGTATGCATCATTCTCGCTCTTCATTGATGAGGTTATATATCCCACGGAAATGTGGTGGCCGAGGCTTTTTAAATGCCAAGACCCTACACAACCGTGAGATATGTAACCTCAGGGAATATTTCCTCCACTGCGGCGGAGAGATGCAGACGGATGTGGTTGCTGTGGACAATGGACTGACCCCTCTATCCTTAGCCAAAGGGAACTGGCGCAAGCCTGTGGTGCTCACCACTGGCGATCGCGAGGCGGTATGGCAAAGTAAGGAGCTACACGGAAGGTTCTACCGGGCTCTTCATGGGCCCGATGTAGACTTCTCAGCCTCCGTGGCCTGGCTACGATTCGGTGACCTCTTTGGGGAAACCGAAGGTTTTGTCTGTGCAATTATGGACGAAGTTGTGATGACGAACAACTACCGGAAATATATCCTGAGGGATGGCACCATCGACATCTGTCGGGCATATCATCGCCCTGGTGAATCCCACAGGCATATTATTTCCGGTTGTTCGCGTCTCGCAAATGGTGAATACTTGCACAGACATAACTAAGTGGCCAGGATAATCCACCAGCAACTTGCTTTGAAATACCGCCTTGTGACATCAGAGGTACCGTACTACAGGTATGTACGAGAACCAGTTCTGGAGGATGGCCATATCACGTTATACTGGGACCGATCTATCATCACAGACAGGACTATTGTTGCCAATAAGCCTGATATTGTGTTGATAGATCGCACCGAGCGTCGTGCAATGATTGTAGACGTCACTGTCCCTCATGATGAG
Source organism: Furcula furcula (assembly GCA_911728495.1). NCBI lineage: Eukaryota > Metazoa > Arthropoda > Insecta > Lepidoptera > Notodontidae > Furcula > Furcula furcula. The sequence goes on from OU452251.1 coordinate 9,929,449, forward strand.
AACCTCGTGAAAGCGGAGAAAGATAGAAGTCCCGTTTGTTTGTGGGTTACATACCTCTACCAAGGCAGTCGACAAAACAACCTCATTGTATAAATGTTTAGAAAAAATTGTTGATGTTTCCTGTGACGTACTATCCTTTGTAGAACTGGACTCGACAGCCATATGGAGCAAAGTGTTGTGTCTGCGACGACATTCGCGGCATGGGCCTAAACGACAATCCCGGACAGTATGCCCAACACGAAGACAGTTAGAACATAGATTTAATTTAGAAACCTCTAACCTTCTATCATCTACACTTTTGGCCTTAAATATAGGGCAATTATAAATTCTATGTTCTCCCATACAGACTACACACTTAAGGGAATTTTGTTCTACATTATTCACAGATGTAAATGTCTTCGTCTGTTAGCGGTTAGGTTTTATTATTTGAGTTGAATTTGCAGGTTTGGTAGTCATATTATTAGTTTTATTTTGAGTAAGTGATTCTATAACATCAGCACGATCGGTCAAAAATTTAAAGAATTGTTTTAAATTAGGAACATCAGCATCTAGACCGTTACGTTATTCTTCCCACTTGGTTAAAGTTCGGCTGTCCAATTTAGTACACATAATAGGAATGACTAATGCATCCCACTGGTCAGTAGGTTGCTTTAAAGTTGACAATGCACGTAATTTTTTTGTAACATGGTCGACAAGAAACCGCAAAGATCGCTCAGACTCACGTGTAAAAGCAGTAATGTTCAAAAGAGAATTTAAGTGGTGGGTTATTAACTGCCGTTTGTTATCATAAAGTTCACAGGTCAACTCCCAAGCAGTGTCATAGTTGGCATTAGACACTTCAAATTTTTTTATGATTCGGGCGGCATCACCTTCTAAATAACTAAGAAGATAGTGAAATTTATGTATGGGTAAGATGCGTTCATTTTTGTGTATTAATGAAATGTAGGTGTCGCGAAACTCAAGCCATCGAAAGTAGCTGCCATCAAATTTAGCAATTTGTATTTGTGGTAATTTAAAACTGATCTCTTGATGGTTCGGAGAACATTGAGCGGAGACGCAAGAAGAATCAAGGTCCTTGTTTAAGGGGGTAACAATGGTAAAATTGAAAAAATAGCCTTAGTTTAAAGAGTTCGATGGATCAATCCGCTATTGCATTGGCTATGAAAATTATACGTACTTATACCTCAGATCTTCAGCAAATAGTTTTATTGATTAGATATTGGATTATATAAAACGTATTACTGTAAATTATAAGTAGTACATACGTATAGCGATTCCGAATGGAACTACCAAGCAAGCAATGGAACTACATGCAAACGCTAGGAAGGAACAAACGAAAGCTTGGAGGGCAGCGATTGGCCTAAATCACTCCAAAACTTTCGTCAGCACAAGGTGGCACTGTGAGCTTAAATTATTAAACCTAAACAGATCACAAATCAGGCTCCTAATGGGTGCACTAAGAAGCACCTATACTGAATGAGGCTAAGTACCGTAGATACTTGCAATTTCTGTGAAGATGAAAAAGAGTCGATGTTACAGATACTGTGTGGCTGCGATGCTCTAGCAGGACGTAGATTGAGTTATCTGGGAGTAGCCTATCTACACCAAATAATTATGTACAGCTCCAAGCTGGTGCAATCGTGGGGTACCTAAAGGAACTCTTCGATAAGTCAGCAACAGAGTAAGGGCTAGGGCATGCATAATGGATCCAGCTGGGTCGAATTGCGTCCCGGTGGTTACCGGGTCCAACTAATAGCCACCAACAATAGAATAGAAGTATGTAAAAGTCTCACCATTTAGGCATTGGCAAGGCACCCTTCTATAATATACGGTGAGAACTTTTGATATGTAGTTTGGAATATGAAATGCAATAATCCATATCCTGACGCAACACGCAATTACGTTACCACTGTAAGTTGATGGGTTATCATATTGTAATTAGGTGGCACGCCAAAATATACATCAAAATCAAGGTATAAAAAAGTGAGATACAGATTTCCCCAGAGAGTGATTATGGAGGATAAAAAAGAGGTTAAAATGACTTAGTATTTAGATATCTGTCTAGATCAGTCATCAGCAGAAGGTCCCATTAGTATGCAGTGTGGTTCTCGATATCCGGGGTTCAAGTTGGTAGATCAACAAGCTAAGTAAGATTTATAGTCTAGTAGTAGAAGAAGAGAGTCTTTCGACTGACGTAACAGATGTTCCAGTGAACGACCAGTTGAGCTGGCGGGGACCGTTCATAAACTACATCAGTCTTGTTCTTTTTGCGTCACTATGAAGTAATTTTTTTTTTATCATGTATTTGTATATTCCATCAGTTTCTTTTCTTTTTATGTATACATAATCAATAAAATATTCAAAAGTGATTTCGTTAAGTATATTTTCAGTAAATATAACTATATTGAAATTTCCTTCCTTATCGGAATAGGCAAAATTAATAAAGCTCCATTTGACACATCTGCATATTTTAGTCTATAATTTTTCAAATGTAATATTTATATTTGCTGGTAGCGCCCTCTACGATGACAACTCTTGGCCGGAGCGGCCAGATTCTCAAGGTCATTGGCGCATGTTACCCCCTTAATTCATCGGTTTTTACAATTGAGTTATGCTTCTGTATAATGCTCTGAGCAACAGCTGTGTTGCTAAAAAACAATTGCTCACTACCTTCCCTTTCATCAATCTCATCCGATAAATTGTCTGAATTTAATACTTCAATATGACTTTGCAAGTCTTCATATTTATGAAATAAACTTTCAAATTTATTTAGTTTTAATTTTAATTGTGTCAGTTCGATTTGACTTAACACTGTCTTTGCAGAAATATTAGATAAGTAATTTTTAAACCTAGTGATTTGACCTTTCATCGAACTGCGTCGGGTGTGCTCACCCGACGAACCTTTGCCTTTCAAGAACTGCTGTTCTTGAAAGGTTGGTTGATCACTTCCATCTCCCTTTTCTTTGCTCATTGTATTATAGTTGAAGTAATGTAGTTAACTATACAAAGATTGATATTTAATTGTAAAATAAATGAGGAAAGAAACAGGTATGTAAACAAGACAGGAAATATTGTATGTAAACAAAATCAAGTTAAGTATAACTTGTAATTAAATACTACAATAGTAGGTAATTAAATACTAATAATCACACTCCACAATTGAGTAGGTTGGGCAGGCAGCATCAAGTCAATGTGTAATCCAGCTTATAACAATAGTTAATGGTAGAGATATCTTTGAATGCACACAGGTCAGGCGCTACCTTATGTATTGTTAGCGAATAATGTGCTATGGAGAATTCCTTTTACACTGGGTAATAATTATGTTGGTTATATGTGGCACCTTTGTTGTTGTATATGTAAATAGGGATATTTTAATGCACCTTTGAACTTTAACATGGAATAAAGGTGACATGCAAAAGGGGTATGCCACTGTTGTAGGTAAGTAATTTTTATATGCCAAACATTAACATATGATAACATCACACTTGAGCCTCGTATTTTCTATTAATGCAACGATTAATAAATGATCTCTTTGTAATTGCGTATAATTTTTATAAAATACACGACACTTGTAGGTAGTTGTCGGTATAGGTAAAACTTGGGGATAAAAACTGAAATGCAGCTTAAATTTACGTATGATTTGGAAACAGATTAATATTATTAGCACAAACAGACTTATTGGCTCAAGTTTAAGCAATGTTTGGAATGAAATATGCGGAATATTTGACGGAAAAGACAGGAAGGGCACTTAGCTCTTTGGCCTGGCTGCGGAGTGGATTGCGACAACTTGTGCTGGTTATGCTCGTTGCGCTGCTCGTCACTGTCCGGCTTGGCTGCGAAGGCTGGCTCTTCAATGTTTTGTAGTTGGAATGGAGTAACAATAACTGAACTGGCTTGGATGAATCGTCAAACTGTTTTTATGCCGTGTCTCCGTAAATACGTCCTTGTACGGTCGCCAATTTTATTTGTTCGATGTTTTATCAATGGAAACAAGTAGCATATGTAATAAATACTGTTTAATTAACTGAATAAAGAAAATTTTGTACAGTTTTATGCGGCGTTCAAAGATAGAGAAAAAAAAAATCATAGTCTTTTCACAGAGTATAGAAACTCACTAGCTGACCCGCGCAGCTCCACCCGCGCTTTTATTACATTTTGCTCGTCTCTCTTTCCCTCCCACTTCGGTACTCGTCACACTCCCCCTCTTCCTCTCCCCGTTGTCCCTTCTCTGAACCCTCTCCCTCTCTCTTCTCCCAACTTGCTCCACCTAACTCCCCCGATCCCTCACCCCATCACCCCCTCCTCAAATCCCCTCTCAGCCTCTCTCCTCTCTTGCACCCTCCTCTCGTTCTATATATCCTCGTCAATCATGTTATCAGCGGCATAAATATACTTTATGACCTATTCTCAGACCTACCCGATATGCACACAAAATTTCATACATATCGATCGGTTCACCCATCTAGTTAATGAGCTTGTCTTATGTTGCTTAACCTTAACCTAGCGGCATGAAATATACTTTACGACCTATTCTCAGACCTACCCGATATGCACACAAAATTTCATACAAATCGGTTCACCCATCTATCTAATGACCTTGCCTAACGTTGTTTAACCTTAACTTATCGAGATAAAAAGTATCCTATGTCCGTTTCCTGGTTTTAAGCTAACTCCCCACCAATTTTCAGCCAAATTGGTTCAGCCGTTCTTGAGTTATAAATAGTGTAACTAACACGACTTTCTTTTATTTATATTAAAGTTCTATAGTGATTGTATGTATAATTTCACCGATAGATGGCGCTGTTCATAATGTAAATCACGCTAACATCGTAAATTACTGTGTAATGATACGAATACGATAATGAAAGTTTAAGTTTTTCGCATCTTTTATTGTTGCGACTGTAATACAATCCCTATACACTACCTGGACTTGGGGGGAGTTTCATTAAAATTTCATGAACCCCCCCCCCCCCTTCTCAATACCTACCTATACCAATATAGCCTTGGTGGTGCAGCGGACCTAACCGCTGGCTTTTAAATGAAATGAAATGGTATTTTTCCCTTGCCTATTTCTTTCCTAATCTAGTTTAGACTCGCTCGAGATTTACAGATTTTAACTTTTCAAAGATTGTCATATTGCTATCAGCAAAGTACTTAGAACAATACAGAAATCTAATGAAAATGTCCTGGGTGTACCGGACCGGCTTACCCCTTACAAAAATTGACCCTTCGCCACTGCCATATCTTATGCAAACTAAATGTCTGCTCACCCCGTCACATTCCCCCTCTTCCTCTCCCCGTTGTCCCCTCTCTGAACCCTATCCCCCCATCTCTCTCTCTCCCAACTTGCTCCATCTCACCCCCCCCCCCTTGCTCCACCTAACTCCCCCGATCCCTCACCCCCTCCTCGAATCCCTTCTCCCTCTCTGTCCTCTCTTGCACCCTCCTCTCATTCTATATATCCGTCAATCATGGTATCAGCGGCATGAAATATACTTTACGACTTATTCTCAGACCTACCCGATATTCATACAAAATTTCATACAAATCGGTTCACCCATCTATTTAATGACCTTACCCAACGTTGCTTAACCTTAACCTACAGGTATAAAAATCCTATGTCCGTCTCCTGCTCCTAAGCTACTTCCCTACCAATTTTCAGCCAAATCGGTTGAGCCGTTCTTGAGTTATAAATAGTGTAACTAACACGACTTTCTTTTAAAAATATAGATTAAAGTTCTATGGTGATTGTATGTTCAATTTCACCGATAGATGGCGCTGTTCATAATGTAAATCACGCTAACATCGTAAATTACTGTCGAATGATATTCGGTAATGAAAGTTCTAAGTTTTTCGCATCTTTTATTGTTGCGACTGTAATAATTGTATTACAGTCCCCAAATTTCATTAAAATTTCATGATCTAGTTTGGACTCGCTCGGGATTTACAGATTTTAACTTTTCAAAGATATACTGTCATATTACTATCAGCAACGTACTTAGAACAATACAGAAATCTAACGAAAATGTCCTGGGTGTACCGGACCGGCTTACCCCTTACAAAAATTGACCCTTCGCCACTGCCATATCTTATTCAAACTAAATGTCTGCTTAGTCCCTATTGTATATATCGTAATAATACATATCTTAATGATTAACTGATCAGTCTATAATTATCCTATTCACATACAAAGGAAATTACGTGGTAATATGTGCAAGTAATGTTTCACTGCTTAGTCCCTATGAAACATAGCGTGATGTTTTATATACCAATTTATACCTTGACTTCTACACAACACATCAGTGAAAGTCCTATCAAAATCCATCCACGGGTTTTCAAATGATACCTGGACAAACAGAACGACAGACAGACAGACAGACAGACAGACAGACAGACAGACAGACAGACAATAATTCCAAAAAAAATTGTTTTGGCCTCTATGTCGATAGTATAGTATCCCCACATAGAAATTTTGGAAAAATATTCAATGTACAGAAAAAGTGCTCTTTGAGTTTTATTATAGTACTAGCTGACCCGCGCAGCTCCACCCGCGCTTTTATTACATTTTGCTCCCCTTTTCACCCTCCTCCCTTGATTTATTTCTCTCCATCTCTCTCTCTCTCTATTATCCCCTCAAGCCCATGTGGTTCCAAAAGGAACAATGCGCGTTTTCTTTTAGGACCCAGCCGGGATTGAAGCCTTATAAGAAAAATGTAGTTCTATGCTCTTTCTCTCCTTTCTCTTTCCCCCACCCGCATCGGTCCCCGTCACATTCCCCCTCTTCCTCTCCCCGTTGTCCCCTCTCTGAACCCTATCCCCCCCATCTCTCTCTCCCAACTTGCTCCATCTCAACCCCCCCCCCCCTTGCTCTACCTAACTCCTCCGATCCGTCACCCCCTCCTCGAATCCCTTTTCCCTCTCTGTCCTCTCTTGCACCCTCCTCTCATTCTATATATCCGTCAATCATGGTATCAGCAGCATGAAATATACTTTACGACTTATTCTCAGACCTACCCTATATGCACACAAAATTTCATACACATCCGTTCACCCATCTATTTAATTACCTTGCCTTATGTTGCTTAACCTTTACCTAGCGGCATGAAATATAATTAATGGCCTATTATTAGACCTACCCGATATACACATAAAATTTCATACAAATCGGTTCACCCATCTATTTAATGACCTTACCTAACGTTGCTTAACCTTAACCTACAGGTATAAAAAGTATCCTATGTCCGTCTCCTGCTCATAAACTACTTCCCTACCAATTTTCAGCCAAATCGGTTGAGCCGTTCTTGAGTTATAAATAGTGTAATTAACACGACTTTCTTTTAAATATATAGATTAAAGTTCTATGGTGATTGTATGTTCAATTTCACCGATAGATGGCGCTGTTCATAATGTAAATCGCGCTAACATCGTAAATTACTGTCTAATGATATTCGATAATGAAAGTTCTAACGTTTTCGCATCTTTTATTGTTGCGACTGTAATACAATACCTATACACTACCTGGACTTGTGGAGTTTCATTAAAATTTCACGAATAATTTCATGATCTAGTATGGACTCGCTCGGGATTTACAGATTTTAACTTTTCAAAGATATAATGTCATATTGCTATCAGCAACGTACTTAGAACAATACGGAAATCTAATGAAAATGTCCTGGGTGTACCGGACCGGCTTACCCCTTACAAAAATTGACCCTTCGCCACTGCCATATCTTATTCAAACTAAATGTCTGCTCAGTCCCTATTGTATATAGCGTAATAATACATATCTTAATGATTAACTGATCATTCTATAATTACCCTATTCTCATACAAAGGAAATTACGTGGTAATATGTGCAAGTAATGCTTCACTGCTTAGCCCCTATGAAACATAGCGTGATGTTTTATATACCAATTTATACCTTGACTTCTACACAACACATCAGTGAAAGTCCTATCAAAATCCATCCACGGGTTTTCAAATGATACCTGGACAAACAGAACGACAGACAGACAGACAGACAGACAGACAGACAGACAGACAGACAGACAGACAGACAATAATTCCAAAAAAAATTGTTTTGGCTTCTATGTCGATAGTATAGTATCCCCACATAGAAATTTTGGAAAAATATTCAATGTACAGAAAAAGTGCTCTTTGATTTTTATTATAGTATAGATAGAAGATAGATAAACGTCAGTGACGGTGTTGCAAGCGGAGCTTATTAAACTCCCGAACAACGATAAGTTTCAGTTCTCTTTGCATTGCTTACTCCTCAAACACCACCAGGTATGACTTACCAGGTGGTAGGTTAATTTTTTAACGTCCATCGAATACGGCAGCGACTCCGAGGAGGACGGCGGCGGGGTTGCGACCCCCGTCCCCGTGGTGACAGGTTCCTGGAGGTCTATAAGGGTTCCTTGTGTAGATCACACCAAAGAGCTCAGGTCCCCCTCTCATGTACTGATACGGCAGCCAGCTTGTGGGTAAGAATCCTGCATACCCTGTCTGAACCCCACAGGTCCCATGAAATCTAATGAAAGTTCCCCCCGCATGAACAAATAAAGTCCATTCTTTAAAATACTTTACAGAATAAGGACGCTTTTCTGCTTCCATTCATCTTTGCATTACCGCTTACTTACATTGAGTTGAAAAGAAAAGTGTACGCAGCATTAATGTGCAGCAGTACTTTCATACCAATCATAATCATCTTATAAATTCATTACAGAAGTCCGTATTCTGTGAACCTCACGGGATAACAGATGTCACTGTCACGCTATGACCAGCCAACTGTAAAATTAAATACTCATTTCATTTCCCTTACTGTTGTTTTCATGGAGCTGGTGGCAGCGGGTGAAATCTCCCGAGCTCATCACAATGAGGCACGTATTTCCATTGTACATAATATCTAATGTGTGTTCTTATTAATTCTCGTGTGTAATCTACGTATTTTTTTTTATTATTATAACCTAGTGACAAAATTAGACAAGCAAGACGTTCGCCTGCAAATAGACTGCACTATCGTTCGTCACCCACAACTTTAGTTATTTAGTCTCTTGGGCTTTATAATTTATACAGATGCTACAGTGAGCCCTTCAGATCCTCAGATCAAAGCAATGTTTACACATTGCTGCTTGGTGCTTGGTACCTACGGGCGTTTTAATCCTGCGGTTGGCCGTAGTATAAAGTTTCGATCTTTAGAATTGAGGGATCCAGATTGAAGATGTCCATTGCCTTCAAAGTACGTAATAGCCGATACGACATTGGTTCACATTCCTCCTTAGTCGGTCCCGCATTGCTGAGGATCGTGACTCCTACCGACTGCCGTCTCTCTCGAGGTTCTCCACTGTTGTCAGTCTTTAGTTGTGTAGATCGCCGTATTTAAGGGAATGTCCAGATGTTCGGACACTTGATCTGTCCATTTCATAGGGCGTCACCCCTCTGTCTTTCCGGTCACTTCTCCAAATTACTAGGCTGCCTTTGGGCTACATAGCCCGAAACACACATCGGCCACATGGCCGAATTATTGTAAATTCAAGTCAATATTCAATAACCCGTGCGACTTAACTGTGCACCTGGCTCTGTGACGGCGCATCCCAGCGAGGTGCACAGTTAAGTCAGGCGAGTTGTAGAATATTGATAGTATTATCACAGTATTATTCACGAAGTGCGGTTAGCCTATGGGATTTCTAGGCTGTGCCATTGGTAGGATTGTGGTCAAGCATTACTATTAATAAAAAATATGAAAGCACTAAAAATATTTATAGTGAGTGGACATGATAGCCAACGATCGAATTTAAGTGCAAATAAATCTCGCCATAACCGTCATGACACGTACAAATTAATATCGTAAAACCTTTGTCGTTGTAATAAAGAAACACAATTTTGATATCCCACTGGCCGTATCTCCCGAAACCCGATACAAGGTAATGCGAGGCTAGTAAAAATATATAGCTCATAAATGATGAGGTATTGCCATATAATAGCAATTTTTCGGTGTCACGCCTTTTATTCAGGAAGTCGGATTTGATAACTTGCAAGCTTTCAATGCGGCTGAGTATCTGTCACATCAATTTATGGTTCTGATAACAGCTGTTACGAGTATTTATTTAGTAGCGCGGGGTGGGATCGTGTATTGCCTATACATACTCGTATAACCCCGTTATTGGTGCATAGGGTTGCGGCTTCATAGTGTCACGTAACGTAAAGTTTAGGATAGAGTCACGTCACGTTACAATATAGGTGTGAGCATAGGTCTACACCTATACCTGACCTCTACAGGTCAGGTAGAGAAAACCAGGAGACCACTACGACGACACAGAAGGACTTTCAATTACACTATTATATATTTAAAGTTCACTATTAAGTTTACTGTACATTCGCAGGAATTGGGACCGCGGACACTTATAAACGTAAAAGATCATATAACTTGCACGTAAGGGCACCTTGGGCATAGGGAACGGTGCCCTAGCGCCTGCAAAAGCGAGGCGGCGTGCCTAGATCGCACAGCCGCAGCCAGGCCGTCAGACGCCGGCAGGTTCAGCACCGGCCCCGAAGTCAGCCAGCAGGCCGACCGACGCAATTGAGTGCGGGCGTCAGCACGCTACCACAGCAGCGCCCGTAGTCTCGTGGCCTCTGGCGTAGACACTCTCAGATTCCAGCTCAGGACCAGGCTCTGTCTCAGCCTCTCCACGGCTTCAGCTCAGCCTCCCGTCTCTCCACTCCAGACCCTCGACTCTAGACTCTTCACGGTTCCAGCACAGACTCTAGACTGACGTTTATTTTTCATTCCTTCCACTTGACAGCTCCTTGTCTAAATTTTAAAATATTAATTAAAAATAAATACAAATATTTATAAAATGATGAGGTATGACCATGGAGGTTGATATATGAGATTGTAATGAAGTGAGTATGCTACAATAGGAATATATCCTATGAAGCCTACCTTTCTAGCGACTAATATGCGACGACAGCGGCCAACCTTTCACAAGATCAGCCATCTACGCGGGAGATATTATAATGCACAAGCGCTTGCGTAGACACATGTGCACTCTTTCTTCCTTTATACCTCTCACAATCCGATGGGACGGAAGACCAACACGACCGAGGGAGAGGTTAGGGGCAGGACCGACTTTTTACATGCCCATTCGACGCATGGAATATCTTACTTTACAGACAATCAGGTGATTTGCCTGCATTGCCCTAGCCAGTAAGGCCGCGGGATGCGAACCCGTGACCTCCAGTTTTCCGCTGCGCCACTGAGGCTACAAACTATGTTTTGTTTAATAGCAAGACATGGCGAGATAATTTAAGAGTTAAGTGTGGTACAGGGGGCTTTGGAGTCACTGGACGTTGGGGCGTGGGCTCTAGACGTCTATCGAGTATGATGGCGGGGGTGCGACCCCCGTCCTTGCGATCGATCAAGATGATAGTTTCCCGGGGAGTAATAATACCCTCTGCATCATCCAAAGGTAGACTGGCAGAGAATGCCTAAGGCTTTAAGTCCGCCTTACATATTTAAGTGTGCTAAAGAATAAATAAAATAAAATAAATAATGCACCCTTCGGTGGCAGCGGTATCAAAGGCAAGCCATTGAGGAGACCTGGTGCAAATCCCACCGGAGAACTCAGGTTCCCTATGGACGCTAGCCATACCAAAGAAAATTAGAACACCCCGTAGAAATTTTTCACATTCCCTTTTAAATTAAGCTAGAAATAATCAGGGAATCTTCGACAGGGATGTATTTAATTCCAAAATCGAAGTGTAGATAGATGGGAGAAAATTTCTTTGAAACCGCAAAGTACGGGAATGGACTCCCTGCTGATGGTGCGAGAGGAACTACGGTAAAAAGTTGTCGTGGGATAACGCCAACGGTAAACATTTCTTCAGAACACTGTTTATAAACAATCGGACATCAGATAACTATGTGCGAGTCCAAATCTAATCTGACTTCAGACAGTAGAGACTTCTATAGAGCTTTGTTCTAAACAGTAACAAAGTTGCATAGTAAGAGTCAGCATTAAAAGTTTCCTTACACGACTCACAATACCTAATAATTCTATATTACTGTAAGTTATAGCATAGGGATACTTGCATGACGCTTTTATTGCGACCCTAAAGTTACGTAGCTCTCAAAGTTTATTTTATGAATTTAGGGCATTATCATATTTTTCTCCCTCATTTCACTTAGGTGGCAATGGGATTGTTACCCCTACTTATGCTCTTGTGAGGTCCGCTACACCACCAAGGCTACATTTGTATAGGTAGGTAGAAATTAAGAATACGAAATTGCGAATGCGAAATTTTGTTCATGAAATTTTAATGAAACTCCCCAAGTCCAGGTAGTGTATAGGTATTGTATTACAATCGCAACAATAAAAGATGCGAAAAATTTAAAACTTTCATTACCGAATATCATTAGACAGTAATTTACGATGTTAGCGTGATTTACATTATGAACAGCGCCATCTATCGGTGAAATTGAACATACAATCACTATAGAACTTTAATATCTATATTTATAAAAGAAAGTCGTGTTAGTTACACTATTTATAACTCAAGAACGGCTGAACCGATTTGGCTGAAAATTGGTGGGGAGGTAGCTTAGAACCAGAAAACGGACATAGGATACTTTTTATACCGGTAGGTTAAGGTTAAGCAACGTTAGGTAAGGTCATTAAATAGATGGGTGAACCGATGTGTATGATTTTTTTGTGCATATCGGGTAGCTCTGAGAATAGGACGTAAAGTATATTTCATGCCGCTACGTTAAGGTTAAGCAACATAAGACAAGTCTTTAAATAGATGGGTGAACCGATATGTATGAAATTTTGCGGGTAGGTCTGAGAATAGGTTATAAAGTATATTTTATGCCGCTGATACCATGATTGACGAGGATATATAGAACGAGAGGAGGGTGCAAGAGAGTGAGAGGGGAGGGTGATGGAGTGAGTGATCGGCGGAGTTAGGTGAAGCAAGGGGGGGAGAGAGAGGGAGCAAGTTGGGAGAAGAGAGAGGAGGGAGAGGGTTCAGAGAGGACAACGGGGAGAGGAGGAGGGGAAGTGTGACGGGGACCGAAGCGGGTGGGGAGAGAAAGAGCATAGAATTAGATTTTTCTTATAAGAGAGAGAGATGGAGAGAGATAAATCAAGGGAGAAAAGGGGTGCAACATGTAATTAAAGCGCGGGTGGAGCTGCGCGGGTCAGCTAGTATACTATATATATGCCACTAAGTTCAAGTCACTGAAAGCTAGATTTAGATGTGATATATTATCCAAAGTAATCTTATATCTTGTTTTTGACCACTGGAATTCAAGGTAAGATTTAAATTGCGTTAGATATAGGTGGCAGGGCTCACTCACGTAGGTGCAATGCTTATTCAGCCAGGCTGGCCTAGCATGGAACAATTGTAATGCACTGGGGCTCGTCTAACGAGACTTCAGTCTTTAAGACCCGTTTTGCACTTTGCAGAAGCATTCAATGCAAAAAAGTCAGTACTTTAGCCAATCACAGCGCCTACATTCAAAGCTAAGCGTTCGAACAGCAGAGGGTCCGTCAAGTGTTGTTTGTAAATACGGGTTTTAGTCTTGTGCCTTGTACAGCCTTCTATAAGTCCGTAATAATGTGTTCGTCTAGCTCACCCTGGATAACCGGCTACTAGCGCCTCATTAGAGGAAAAAGAACACAGACCTTGTTGTAATCACTGTTTAGATATCGATTAGTTCGTTAAGCAACGTCAGCCCATAGATGGGTGACCATGTAGTAGCTAGCAATTGTACTGAGCATCTCCATGCATCGAAAGGGAACGCAAAATTGCTTCCGGTTCTTGTCATCTATTGACAGCAGTCGTCAAGCCAAGCCAGTGGCCTTTTATTTTATTTCAATATGTGGAATTCTTACCCACTAAAATCCCTGAGACTATCGCATTAGCACATGAGAGGGACCTAGGTTCTCCGGTGGGATCCGCACCAGGTACCTGTCAGTGCCTTGCCTTTGAGCCCGCCGCCTGTGGCCGTATTTTAGCCCCTCGGGAAACTGTCACGGTGCTTACGGGGCGGAGGTCGCAACCCCGCCGCAGCGCCGTCCAGTCACAGTTTCAACAAGTCTGACACCAGGTCGGCTAGTAACCATCCCACAGTAAATGGAAAGAAATAATCTCTCTAGATAGATTGCCCTTACACTAGAACAAAGCAATATTTATACTCATCCTGCTTTGCGGTATAATATGGCATTGCAGTGATCCCTACCTGGACGGTTTCTCACAAGGGGTTTACTACTTAGGTAAATCGAAATCACGACCACAGCCAATTTATCCTTGTTTTTTTGTTTTATGATTAAACTTTACTATTGCAGCGCTTACCTACGAGTTTGGTGAATAGAACCAAATAGTTCTAATCGCCACTAATTCGCCATCGTTTAGTGGAAGTGTTCCTACTGTATAATTTTTATACTGTGCCTAAATCATCCTAACCTTTGCACCTCAATAGGAAAAATCGGAACTTCCGAGAGATAACCGTGCTTCGCCGTTGAATAACGTACCTTGCAATAAACGAATTCCATCTCCATCCGACTCTGTTGCCGTTGTTTTATGTATTTTAACCCCCCGTAAATGAGATGTAAAGCCCAGGTAGCATCAACCTGTGTAAACTTCTGTTATTACAGGATTAACCCTCCCCAATTAGGTATTACGAGTTGCTTTATTAAGTTACGCGATAATTAGGAACTGCTGACATTAAAATTTAGCGTGGGAGTGGCTAATAGTTAGGAAAATAGTGGAACAATTATTTTAATATTATTGTGCGAGCATACATTATGACCCCTAAAATTTATTTTCTTACATACTTATTAATAAAAAAGGTGGTTGTTATTTTGTTCTCAACATTTTAATAATAAAACAAATTTAAATTTGATTATTTTTTATTAAAATATTAACATTATAACATTGTATTTACAAATAAAGGGAATTTAAACAAAATGAACTTTAAGGAATACGTGTTTTGTATTTTAATTCTAAAATGAGAATTATTTAACTAAAACTTACTGAAGATATTTCTGATTGGCCACAATATAATATCATATACTTACCAACTAATAATGAAAATAATGTTTAAATTACGATTTGTTGTTTAAACAAAACAAAGTAACAAAAAAATTGCGGGATAGCTAAAATTATTTATCTATAAACGTATCTATTACACACACATGGAACCGTTTACCTTTTGGTAATTTCTTGAACGATAATGTGCATCGATATATTAATCGATAAATATTATATCGATGATAAAGTGGAATATTTTATTGAGCGCCATCACGGAGGGTCAGTCAAGATCTACTGGTTCACTTTGACAGTTCCTAAATTGCATAAAAGAATATATCTGCTGCTATCAGAGTCAATTAATTATTATCTCGTCACTGTAGTGCAAAATTTCATTACACAATCTTTATTTAGCGATGAAATAATGATATATTAACGTATAATTTCAGTACCGAGTGGGTACCTAAGTATAATTATGTTCATTTAAATAAACTCCTTAAAATTTCTACAACGTAAATATAAAATGTGTATTCTAGCTTAGCATTCTAGCTTAAGCAGTAGGTAGGTAGGTATGTACTATCGCGGACACGAACGGTGTTTTTTATCAAAATCGTTTGAACAACATTACGTGCACTTACTACGCCCGCACGTATTTCGGGCCGGCTCGTGTAAGCGATTGTGAAATAAATTAAATATTACCCTAAATATTCTATTCTTCCGTGTATAGTAAATTCGATTCGTAGCTGTCTTACTTATTCTTAACTTACAATCTTAATAGCTATGAGTTGAGCTACAGTAAATATTACCCACATTATAATATTAGGAGTAAATGTGTTTGCACCTCCGGTTATACTTCGGATCCAGGTCGAGTAGTCGGAGACGCGTGTGTAAAGTTCCGGGAACGATGAAGCTTCGCAGTTATTTGTAAGAATCATGATTCCTGTAAGGCCTCCGCTGCATACTAATCCGTTTCCTCGATCACCCTACAATAGAGAATAGTATGATATACTTAATACTCTGTTTCAAATCAATTTAAAAGCTATTACATTTTTATTTTGCGGTCAAAAAATACGCTTTCCCTATCATGGAAAATACAACGCGACAGCAAAAACGGCTTGCTAATACAAAGTATAGTAGGTAAGTATACAAATATCAGTTCCTTGTAAGACGGGACGGACTTTAGTATGGGATGTAACTTGTATGGATACTCTCGCACCATCATATCTTCCAGATACGTCTGTTGAGCCTGGCGCTGCTGCGCTGGTCTAGATTACATTTGGGATGAAGACGATGGGTTCGTGGGGGCTAGGAGCCCTCGAAGTGTTCCAACGCGTTTCGAAACTTTTACAAGACGTACGTCTGGAGACCGGAACGCTGCCATTTTGTCCAACAATAAAGCATTTCCATACGGCTTGGCATTGAATGAATAATTTGAAAACATTTTGGAAAATTGCTTTTTTGCCTACCCTGTCATAAAAATATTATGTACACACTACTGATCCGTCGCGAACAATAAATTTGATCAGCAGAAAGCATGTGAGTGTGAGTGTGTGTGTGTTTCCTTACGGAGATACTCACAAAGCAACCTGAAGAAATAATGTCGTAGGAAGCGGCGCAAATCATAGTCGGGAACACGTTTGATATGTACGGCATTGAATTGTAGATATTCGTGCATAGACTTTGGTTGTAAATATACTTGGTTGTGTATCTCAGCTGCACACTAGCCTGAAAATAAAACCGATAGTAAATTCATTTCTTGGAGGTTTTAAGCCAAATTCTGATTCCCATTTCCTAAAACTGCAACTTTTATTGTACTTTTCAATAAAAAAATTAAAAAAAAAATTAAAGTTTCATTTTAATGTGTAGTATTCGCGTAAATATCAGAAATCATTAAATAAATAAATATACAAAATACTGCAAATAAAAACCCAAGACTGAATCATTCCGTCATTTAAATAATAGTTAGAACTGAAAATTCAAAAATTCAAAATTCAAAAAAATTATTTCATATGGGCATAACGCTTTTGAACGGTCAATTTTTTAAAAGCTACCACCGGATCACAACGCCGCCTCAACTGAGAAGATCCGGCAAGAAACTCAGCGGGCTTGTCATTTTTTCACATTTTTTTTTAAACAAATGTACTTATACCTATTTCATTTAATTTTTTTTTCTGTTGGTAACAATTTTTGTAGCATTAGAGCTTGAGTCCCGCAATGTTTTTCGTATCTACATGAATACTACGGAGCTATTCGTATTGTATTAGAAAGAGTGGACAGTAGGAAAGATCTTCCGGCTCTGAATGTCCAGGATATACCCAGCGAATGTACTATTCTAAGAAGTTTTTTTGAACATCCCATGAATTATAATATCGCAGCGCCATTTAACTAATCTAAATTGCATAGAGTAACGAGAGAGATTTCTCTAAGGATAGATTGAACATGTCATTTTGGTTTGAAAGCACAGTAAGATACTTTTTTTTGTGCAAGTAGTATTTAGTTATTTGAAGCGGGCAATATCAATGATTGATGAAGTCATTAAAATCTATATCTATACTATATTATAAAGAGGTAGGCCTTTTTCGCGTGGGTGACTCAACACCGCAGAGCCGAAACTACCAAAGCTAGGACTACAAAATTTGGACAGGAGGTTCATTTTATGGCTTAAGGCTTAACCAATCAATAAGAAAGGATTTTTGGAAATTCGAACTCTAAGGGTGTGAAATAGGGGTTGAAAGTTTGTATGGGAAGGGTGTAAAAACATTCTTTTAACTTGAAATTTTGCACTTAGACTTTTAACGAAAATAATAAAACACGTGTATCAGCATTTTTCATAATTCGTCAATTAAGGGTGTAATATGAACTAAAAGAGGTACGCCTTTATCGCGTGACTGACTCATCAACGCAGAGCCGAAACTACCGAAGCTAAGACTACAAAATTTGAACTAGAGGTTCAATTTATAGCCTAGAGAACCAATAAGAAAGGATTTTTGGAAAATCGAACTCTAAGTGTGTAAAATAAGGGTTAAAGTTTCTATGGGGTGGATGTAAAACATTGTATTTTGACTTGAATTTGTGTACTTACACTCTCTACTAAAAATAATCAAACACGTGTATCAGCATTTATCATAATTCGTTAGTTAAGGTTGTAAATAAAGTTATATTATAAAGAGGTGGGCATGTTTCGCGTGGGTGACTCAACAACGCAGAGACGAAACCACAGAAGCTAGGACTACAAAATTTGGACAGGAGGTACATTTTATGGATTTACCAATCAATAAGAAAGGATTTTTGGAAATTCGAACTCTAAGGGTGTGAAATAGGGTTTGAGAGTTTGTATGGGATGGGTGTAAAAACAATGTCTTTTGACTTGAAATGTTGTACTTAGACTCTTTATCAAAAATAATAAGACACGTGTATCAGCGTTTTTCAGAATTCGTTAGTTAAGGTTGTAAAATAGAGGATGAAAGTTTGTATGGGATGGGTGTAAAAACATTGTCTTTTGGCTACAAATTTTGTAATTAGACTCTTTAATAAAAATAATAAGATACGTGTATCAGCGTTTTTCAGAATTCGTCAGTTAAGGGTGTAAAATAGGAAATGAAAGTATGTGTGTTAGAAAAATTTTTGTACCTATCTGTCTATTGACCTGCAATTTAAATATTTCTGTTTTTTAT
Organism: Furcula furcula; assembly: GCA_911728495.1. Taxonomy (NCBI): domain Eukaryota; kingdom Metazoa; phylum Arthropoda; class Insecta; order Lepidoptera; family Notodontidae; genus Furcula; species Furcula furcula. Next base: position 9,948,156 of record OU452251.1, read on the forward strand.
GAAAATTCATTACTTAAGGCTTTAAAATAGGAATTGTATGGTGATTTATTTTTGTTCATTGATTTAATCTATGTATTAAATACATATGAACCACACATACTCTAAATTTAAAAGCACCTTCATTGAATTAAATTAAGGGATAAGATTTGTATTGTATGATAGGATACCAGCTAACAGTAAGAGATATAAAATAATTGATAAGATTGTGGTGGATACGCGTGGTGTAGACACGGAAGACACAATATATTAGAGTGTTTTAAACCAATTACAGTTTTTGAATTTATCAATACGTCTAGACTTCCAACTCATAGCCTCAAAATATGGGTAAGGTATCCAAATATTATAATTAGATGAATAATTTTAATCCCCTTAACATGTGCATGTGTGCAATGGGGTAAGATTACAGTTTAGATTATAAAAAATAATATTATCGAAACCATTATCCTCATTGGAACAGCTTGGTCAAACTATGCACATTTCTTGCATCCCTTTAATACCTATAGACATACCTTTAGCGTCAGCAATTTCCGGTGAAAATTCTCATGTTATTACTATAATATATATATAACTATGGTATATACATACTATACTATATAACCTAAACGAATTTCAAGGTCAAACCATTAAATATTTTGTTGGAGTCGATCTACGAGAAGAATGTTTTTCCCATGGATAGTGATATGGTTGGTCTCTATAGAGCAGGACATGCTAAAAACCAATACATCTTGATGAACACTAATTGGACAATAAATAGTCGTGTACCTATTCAATAATTTTACTTTAATTATTTTATTCCTTCTCCATGTAAAAAAAACCATAGTCTAAGTTTATTTAATTCAAATTTTGGACTAGGCTTATAGAATAATTTTATGACAGTAGTACTTAGGTTTCTGAAATAGCAACAGCTCAGTGGGCCAAGCGCTCGCCCCTTGGAAACAAGGTGTGCTGGTTCGAACCCCGGCTCAAACCTCTGATTTCTTTATTTAATCATGTGCGAATCGTCATTGTGTGATTTTTACCAACTTTTGGTGAAGAAAAACATCGTGAGGAAACCTGCATGTCTGAGAAAGTAGCTTTCGAATGACCTGTGAAGTCATCCAACCCGCACTTGGCCAGCGTGGTGGACTATGGCCTAAGCTTCTACATTTTTAGACGAGGCCCGTGTCCAACAGTGGGACAAAAACAAGCGCTGGTAAAGAAAATATGTTTCTATGGAGTAACCTAAAGTTTCTTGAAAGTTCTATAGTTTGTGTGTGCCACCTTTCGGCAATATGTATATTTTTTTTTTTGGATAGGTCCTCCTAAGAGGCAAAATAGAGAAGGAAAGTTTGCAATTTGTCCAATTTACGTGAAACTTAGCTAATACTTTTGGTTAATACCCTTCAACAAATTATTTACAACGCGTTATTTAAAATTCAATTTATAAGGGTGTTAAAAGAAATCCAAAAATGTTGTAGTTATGGCAAAATTGCTGGGGGAAATTTTATTCTACGAAAATCTACTGTAGGTAAGGTAAGGTATTATTCTTTAAACATATTATAATCTAAACATAACATTTTGCCACCCGTGCGAAGCCGGGGCGGGCCGCTAGTTTTTATATAAAGATATTTACATTTTTAAATAAAGAACAAGCATCATAACTTACATTGCCCGTAGAATCTGGGGCTCCCCAGCCAGCGATAGTGCACAGCGTGAAGTCAGCTGGCATGAAGTGTTCATCAGGCACTGCTATTGGTGAGACAGTGGTATTCAGGAATGGCGTTGATAGCTGTTTTGAACACAAAAATATATATATTTCAAGACACAAAGAGAATTCCTTAATTCCACTGACATATCTGGCTGGAAATCCAGACCAGCCGGTAAGGTCTGAAAATATGGCAACCGGCAAGAATAGCCAGTAAAGCCAGAAAACATCAATGTTCAGCAAAAGACTTAACACTGTACGTTATTTCATCATTTTTTTACGCAATCTATCGCTTACTGATATAATAACGACTGTTTTCATTATGTAGTGAATTGAATTATGTATTCTAGTGATTGCCATATAACAAGAGAGATGGCGCTGTAGTAAAGATTATATAAAAAAATCATGCGCATGGATTTTCCTGAATCGCGTACGCAAAGTTTCAATGTCACTTATGACAAACACCTTTTTTTTTTTGACGCGGGGGCAATATTCCAAAGATCCCCGGGAGCTGTGGGGCTCGACCGGAGTATGTGGGATTCTTACCCACTAAAACCCCCGCGGCTGTCGCATCTGTACCCCCGCGGCTGTACTTACGGGTACAACTCAATAATCCTGACGTACTTTTACGTCAGGCTTCAGCCTGACCGTAAAAAACTCCTCGCTCGGTCAGAGGATCTTTTCTTTAAATAATAAATTTGTCTAGTCTAGAGTATTGTTACAAAAACTAGTTTGCTCATATATATGACCTACTTCGCAGTATCTATTCTGAGTTACGTTATTAACAAGACAATTAATTAACTCACAGTGATAATAGCAAGATCGTTGAGGAGCGCCGGAGCTGCGATGTACTCCGGGTGTATGGTGGCGTTGGCGATGAAGCGGACACGATCCTGATTCGCGTCGTTAGTCAACAACGCCGAGCCGGCAAACACTCGGTACTGGTTTAAGTTTATTTGGACTTGTGCTCTGGAATAAATAGGATTGCTTACTTTGTATGAGTTTTATGACCCCAGTTTGTAACTTGAGCCCTAGACATCCATCGAGTACGGCACCGACTCTGAGGATGACGTCGCCGGCGGAGTTGCAACCCCCGTCGCTGTGAACACCGTGACCGGTTCCCGTGAGAGGGCAATGATAATTGGTGATAATCCCACCGGAGAACCCTGGATTTCCTCTCATATGCAACTGCCGATGCAACAACCGTGGATTTAGTGGGTAAGAATCCCCCATGCCCCGGTTGACCTCCCACGGGATCCCGGGACCTTTTAAATGTTTCCGCTGCAAGAACAAAAAAAACAAAGAAGACGATACTAAGCTAATGGGTAAGAAAGAAAACAATTGTTAGATATGAACGTGTCAAAATCGTACTAACGAATTGATTGTGTTGAACAAGCAGGTGGCGGCGGTCAGCACGTGCTGCAACGTGATCATCACGCCTCCGCATCTGTGCCCCCGTGTTTGCTGCGTGAGCTGTGACGTTTGCTGAAGTGACACCTGCCAAGAAAAAATACTACAATGTTATAAATATACAGATTGTAAAAAAAACATGTGTCCGATCCGTGAGGGTCTTATTCAGTGTATCAATCCAAATACATACATGTATATAGCTCATATATCTTTTTCTACTTTGTTCCAGAAAAACGAACCTGCTTTTGTATTTCTGGATAAAACTAGAAAAAACAATTGAGATAATTAAGAAATGAGTTATGTACATGTGTTTGTATTGATACACTGAATAAGACCCCCCCATCTGTATGAGATGCTCATAGCCGTAACCACTGTTCGGTAAACGATCAGTTGGGTAAGCAACGTCAGGAAAGCTCATTTCTTAGATGGGTGATCGTTTAGTGGCATTTGAACTCAGCGTTTCGGAGGGCATGTTAAAAGTCGGTCCCGGCTGTTTTTACCTAGACAAGCACTCGTTTCGGGACGTATATTAAGCATATTAAAAAAATCAAAGATGATACACACACACTATACACTATGAAATTGGTTCTAACAGAACCAAATATAATGTTGTATTTTATTTACGCGAATACTAGACATTGTAATTAATCTATTCTTACGGATTATATTTTAATTTTCGCGATTTTTTTTTTTATTTTTTTTTCAGTCCGCCCGAGACCATGGGTACTGCAAAGCATTCGAAACGTCGGGAAAATTAAAATAAATTGCGATATAATCCGTAAGAATAGATTAATTACAAGAACCAAGTATAATTTTCGTTTAGTTTTATGAGGTTCTTGTGTGGTGTTAACCTGGTAGTCAGCCTTCACCAAAAACACCTTACCTACCCTACCTTGATTTTGGTGGAGGGTTCACGGTGTCACCCGGGGTACAAACAGAAGACCAACGGCTAAGTTGGTGCCCTTTCGTGGCAAGCTAACTATATTATGTATTACACCCTAATTAGTTCGATTAATGTATTGCTTTGGCTACGAATAAAAGTTTTCTTTCTTTTTTATTTCCAAAAAGAAACAGTATATTGTTATATAAAATCAGTGTAATGTTTTATTTTTTGCACATTAAAATAAAACTACTCGTAATCTACCATGTCATGGAATTCTATACTTTTAGACTTTCGCGTTCCATTATCAAACTTTATTCTAATCGGGAATTAACGCGATTTACCTTATATTTTGGCTTGACGTTTCGGCCGGGTTGCACCAGCCGTGGTCACAGGCAGACTGGTTCAGCGAGACGGCTCCGTGCGCGAGGCAGAAATATCTTCGTCTACCCCCGTTCTTTCACTTGTAACGTTAAGCCCACTACACACTACACTCACAGTATCTGTATATTTATTTATTTTATATAAGGTAAATCCCGTTAATTCCCGATTAGAATAAAGTTTCATGGAATAGGCATGATGACTGTAACACAATACCAATAAATCTGTGGTTTTAAATATTAGAACAGATTGCACTGATTCCAAAAATGCATCTAATTTTCATAATAATAGAGAGATTTTCGTGATATTTAAGCAAATAAATTACTCAAATACAGCTAATCGCCATTTTGTAATAAACGCTGCTCAGAGTAAATGACGTCAATCCTGTGTAAATAAACAACTGTCAAACTGTCATCTCAACTTTTTCTTTCATACAATGATTCACTTTTAACTTTTATACCTAGACAGATGTTTATTTAACACCGCCGTAGTGACGTCACAACATGGCGCCATGCACCAGCCATCGTTTTGGAACGAAATTCAAACTCTATTTTAAAAATTGAAAATATTGCTATTAATTGTAAACTTAATACAAAAATATGATTATTTTCGGCAATAGTAGACCCGTAAGTACATTATAGAGTATTTTTTCAAAATTAGTCATCATGCCTATTCTCGCAGCTGTAAAGCGATCGAAACATCAGGATATTAAAAATATTCAGTAAACCGCGCGCGATACGATGTAAAATTAGCTTGATTTTCAAACAAACAAACAATACATCGTTATAAATGACCACTACCACTTCTCATAATAGCATTGGAAACCATTCTTATGAGTACAAAACCATACAAAAGAAGCGTTCTGTCTGTGGTTCCGCTCTAACTCCGCCTCTCTCAAAATTTTATTATTTGCATTTGAATACCACGCATAAACTCGTCCTCGTAGCTAGAATAGCCCTCAGCTCTTGAGACTGAGGAGAGGGAGCGCTTGCCCATGGAGCATTGAAGGGAAAACAAGAAGACGAGCAGCAGCGTCTTAGTATTGGACTACCTTTTTTTTTGACGCGGGGGAAATCTTCGACAGATCCCCGGGAGCTGTGGGGCTCGACCGGAGTATGTGGGATTCTTAACCACTATATGCGCATGCTAGGAATGAACACTTGAAGGAATGGAGGGAAGCGTCAGGCCTAAACCACTCCAAAACTTTCTCTAGTACAAGGGTGGACTGTGGGGTTAAATTATTGTAACTTAACAGATCACAGATAAGGCACCTAATAGGTGCACTCACGGGACATTTTGGTACCAATGAGCACCTTCACAGAATGAGGCTAAGTACTACTGATACTTGCAGATTTTGTAAAGGTGAAAAAGAGTCAATGCGACACATTTTGTGTGGCTGCGACGCTCTTGCGAGACGTAGGTTGAGTCATCTGGGAGTAGCTTATCCTACACCAGATGATTGTGCACAGCTCCAAGCTGGCGCAATCGTTGCGTACCTGAGGGAACTCTTCGACACGCCAGAAACAGAGTAAGGGCTAGGGCATGCACAATGGATCCAACTGGGTCGAAGTTCGTTCCGGTGGTTACCGGACCACCAATAGAATAGAATACCCACTAAAACCCCCGTGGCTGTCGCATCGGCACATGAAGAGGGGCGAACCTGGGGCCTCCGTTGGGATCTGCACCAGGGGCCCCTCAGTGCCTTGCCTTTGAGCCCGCCACCGCGTCGGGGACGCATTGCAGTCCCCCGGGTGCCATCACGGTGCTCACGGGGACAGGGGTCGCAACCCCGCCGCCGTCCTCCTCGGAGTCGCCGCCGAACTCCATGGACGTCCTAAGGGCCCACACCCCGAACGTCCAGCGACTCCGAATGGACTATTGGACTACCTACCACCTTTTACTGCGATCCCTCAGACGCCTTCCAAGCGTTGGTATGGCGACCCCACCCTTCTAAAGGGGAGGTCTTTATTCAACAGTTGACGTTTTTTGGCTGCCGATAATGAAGATGATGTAAGGAGTATTACCATGTACGGAAACTGGAAATCCGTTGCGAGATTGCCATTAGTGATTCTGCTCACTAAATTTTCATTAATTGCATTTGCACCTGTGCGAAAAGAAATAGATTAAACAATAGATATAACAACAAATACTTTACTCTACTCTACTACTCTACTAACACGGGCCAAAAACTTGATGTAAAAACCAGTGGCATAGCTTGCCTTAGATGGGCCCTATATCAAACTTTGTTGGGTGGCCCCAATGAAGGACTAAGAGTTGAAATGAGATTGTGGATAACATCGTACGAATTTTTGTATACACACGTTCGGGGCCTCTGTGAACCGGGGGCCCCGTATGATTGATATGGCTGATACGGCGGTAGCTACGCCCCTGGTAAAAACATTACACAGTTATTAAAATGGCTTTTTTTAATTAGGTACTCACCACAGATAGCCGCGACTATAATAAGCACAATATTTTTCATTTTATTAACAAAATTCACAGATTAAACACAAAAAAAAACTCTCACTCTCTATGTATTGATATCAAAAATATTATAATGTGGCCGTAAGCAATAGTATTGGTTAAATGATAAATCATTTTCAATATTATCTTTTTAAGGGGTTTCGAATTTATCTAATCTATTTTGTTCGTGTATCATCGATAGCATTGAATGCCCACTCAGAAAGTAATGTCTTAAGAAGATAAACGATTCACAATATTTTCTGAGAAGCATGTGTCACATTCCATTCAAGGTTTCTTGATCGTTCTTCATCATTTTTACTACGTTCACGTGACTTTACATAAAATTAAGAATGATGATGTTATTTTTGGTTTACAATATTACAGTACAAATATTAATTAATGCATATCGAACTCTCGGGGGAACGCCGGGTAGCTTTTTCTGCCAACGTATAAGCTTGGCCATCATCATCATCAGCCGGAAGACGTCCACTGCTGAACATAGGCCTCCCCCTTAGAACGCCACAATGAACGACAATTGGCTATTTGCATCCACCGGTTACCTGCGACGCGCACAATGTCGTCTGTCCACCTAGTGGGAGGCCTGCCAACGCTGCGTCTTCCAGTTCGTGGTTGCCACTCGAGAACCTTTCTTCCCCAACGGTTATCGGTTCTTCGAGCGAGCTTGGCCATACAGAGAGGAAACGCCGCCAGTCTTCTAGGTACCCTACCCTCCCAGTACGGCGATAACTTGGAGGAAGTTTTTTACTTAGTTTCAGTATATATTTGAAAAAAAAAACTGTAAATATTTAGTCTTTATTTACATAAAGTATTCAAATGTATGTTACATGGGCATAGGTACTATATACATAGAAATAAACATGCGCAATTAAAAGTAATATATTGTAGTGTTCGATCTCTTCCCGACAACGTTGGAGTACAGGACATACACACATGGATGATGACAGACTATGTTAAATCCTAATTACTTTTTTATTTTAGTGCATGAATGTTAGAACGCACTTACGTACACGTTTTAGAAGTTCTTGGCGACTGAAAACGAGACCAGCTTCATGGAAATACCTTGTCGCTTATTTACAGGTCAAGGAAATTCATTCGCATTAGTACTCATCCCTATTTACTATCAACTGACGTAAAATTACCTATATACAAGAAAATAATGTGTATTTACTTGATTTCAGGTTCTAAATTGGCAATACCTAAAAATTAATAGTCCATTACATCTATTTAAGCTCGAGAGAGCTATGCTCGTAGTTTTTTTGCGCGACGGAATCCGGAATGAGGAGATTCGCCGAAGAACCAAGGTCACCGACATACCTCGAAAAATATGCAAGTTGAAGTGGCAGTGGGCAGGCCACATCGTTCGAAGAACCGATAACCGTTGGGGAAGAAAGGTTCTGGAGTGGCGACCACAAACCGGAAGACGAAGCGTAGGCAGGCCTACCACTAGGTGGACCGACGACATTGTTCGCGTCGCAGGCAACCGGTGGATGCAAATGGCAAATTGTCGTTCATTGTGGCGGTCGAAGGGGGAGGCCTTTGTTCAGCAGTGGACGTCTTCCGGCTGATGTCGAAGCTCGAATAACAAATGCTTTCAGATGGAATATATTTTATCACAAATAAAATTGTTTCATTAGGAGATAATTTCCTAATCTATATCTATACATATTATAAAACAAAGTCGCTCTCGCTGTCTGTCTGTCCCTATGTATGCTTAAATCTTTTAAACTACGCAACGGATTTTGATGCGGTTTTTATTAATAGATAGAGTGTTTCTTAAGGAAGGTTTATATGTATAATACATGCATAATATAGTAGAGAAACACTGATAATTTTTGAGGTTTCTAATGTGATGTCGTAAATAAGCACATTTTTTTGCGCTTACATTGCAAACGCTGGCTGAACCCTACGAGATAGATCAAAATAATGTACTACAGTATTGTACATATTAACAAGGTCTACAAAAAAGTTCGGGATGGTATATGTTTATCTCTTAGAGATAACCCACAATAACCATTTTTTATCCTTTACTTTTTATGACAAATAATTAACTATTAATAAATTGTTGTTAGCATGAATTTGTCCCTTCTTCAATATAAGATAAACTTCACTAATATATACACCAATGACAAAAAAGCTGTGAATGTTGTTCATACCGCTAGGTTAAGGTTAAACAACATAAGGCTAGGTCATTAAATAGATGGGTGAATCGATTTGTATGAAATTTTGTGTACATATCGGGTAGGTCTGAGAATAAAATCGTAAAGTATATTTCATGCCGCTAGGTTTAGCAACGTTAGCCAAGGTCATTACATAGATAGGAGACGGGCGGCGGCGACTCCGAGGAGGACGGTGACGGGGTTGCAAGCCCCGTCCCTGTGATCATGGTGCCAGGTTCCCGGGGGCTATAATGCGCACTGAGGGGTATTTGGTGCATATCCCACTGGAGGGCCCAGGTCTCCCCTCATATATGGCGATGCGACAGCCGCAGGGGTTTAAGTGGGTAAGAATCCCAGATACCATGATTAACGAGGATATTTAGAACGAGAGGAGGGTGCAAGAGAGGCAAGAGAGGGAGAGGGGATTCGAGGAGAGAGTGATAGGGTGAGGGATAGGGATATTAAGGTAGAACAAGGGGAGAGTGAGGGGGAGCAAGGTGGTAGAAGAGAGAGGGGGACGGGGTTCAGAGAGGGGACAACGGGGAGAGGAAGAGGGGGACTGTGACGGGGACCGAAGCGGGAAAGGGGAAAGAGAAAAGAGAGAATTAGAATTAGATTTTTCTTATAAGTGAGAGAGAGATGGAGAGAGAAATAAATCAAGGGAGGGGGGAGAAAAGGGGAGCAAATTGTAATAAAAACGCGGGTGGAGCTGCGCGGGTCAGCTAGTTGAAAATAAATCCTCATCTTTCAATAAGATAGTACTGTCGAAGCGAGGAAAACATCTCATTGTGCTTTTTGTAACACATTCGTATGCTGATGTCGGGTCCCTAATAAAAATGAATGGGTTCTCGGCAGACCTAAATATTAGGAAACAAATTCGTACGTACCAAATATATCTTTCGACACACATAAACTTTTCTGAAAACGACGGTACGATCTGGGGCCTAAAAAGGCCACATTAAACATTATATCAAAGTCAAAGTCAAAAATCTTTATTTCAAACTAGCTGACCCACGCAGCTCCGCCCGCGCTGTGTTTACGTTTACTAAACTTTCAATAATATACATTCGCATAGAATACAAAACCTCCTTTTTTAAAGTCGGTTAAAAACTTGGACCCACTTTGTGCTTGCCCTCCGAAGCACGGAAACGTTTAGTTCAAATGGCGTTAAACGGTCACCCATCTATTTATTAACCTTACCTAACGTTGCTTAACCTGATCGATTTCCAAACATTGTTAACTGTCTATGAGTGTTCCCTTACAAATATTTATTATAATTATAAAGAAAAAATGATAAAATCGAACCAAGCGTATAACCAAGTACCCATTTTGACTTTAATCCCCTCTCCCAAAAGAACCGTGCTAGATTACGGGATAAAAAGTATCCTATGTCCTACCTCGTAGTAAGATCTCAAATCATGCCAAGTTTCGTTTCAATCCATCCAGTAGTTTCGGCGTGATGCTCAGCCGAGATATAGACAGACAGACAGACAGACAGAAAGACAGACAGACAGACAGACAGACAAAAATTAAAAAAATTACATTTTCGGCCTCAGTATCGGTTATAGAATGCCCTCCAAATATAATTTTCAAAATATCTTCAATGTACAGAATTGGACCTGTTACAGTTTTATTATAAGTATAGATAGGCTTAACGCTAGCTTGTATGGTCATTTTTTTTTAAAGCTACCACCGTATCTCAACGTGGCCTCAGCTGAGAAGATCCGGCAAGAAACTCAGCGGGCTTAACCTTTTTTCACTTTTTTTAAACATTAACAACATATCTAAAAGGAATTCGTATTATGCATTCCCAGCAACTCCTTCGCAATTACTGTAATTTTCGTAAAATGGTCACACATTCTAGGTGAATCATACTCAATTCTACCCGTGGGGTGCCGGGTTAGAATTGCATCCCCCCATCTCCTCTCGTTGGGTGTCGTAAGAGGCGACAAAGCGAGAACAGGAACACGGGCAGCAGCGTCTTCCTTTTGGATTTATCTTCCACCTATACTGCAATCCCTAAGCCGCCTGCCAAGCGTGGGAATTATGGCAACCCCAGCTTCTAAGGGGAGGTCTTTGTTCAGCAGTGGACGTCTCTCGGCTGCTAATGATGATGATGATACTCAATTCATTTATTAGCACTAATTAACAAACTCATATTTGGTGTTAATGTTGCCATACGATTAAAAATTCAACCGTAACTTACTCATAATTCACCGAAAGTGGCCTTTTTACACCCGTTGTTTTTTTTTATCTCATATTTGAAATATTTGATCAATATTAAAACGTCTCTGTTTTGAATCAGTACGTATTTTTATACTTTAACATAAACTGACAACATTATTATAAAAGTCTCGTTCAAAGGCGACGTACCTATAATTATGATCCATACCTTTAATGACCCATTTTTATCAGTTTGCTTTCATTTAATTTTAACCTAGGAAATTTTATACTTATTGCATTTATTGCAATAACAGTAAAAATACCCGCAACATCAATATTTTATACAATACATTAGCGCACGAAAAGTTAAAACACGATATTCATCGAATTGGGTGAACTAGCAGCCTCAGCGGTAGCGCGGTTACCGCAGGTCAGTAAATGTACTTCGGAGTCGGTGGACGCTCGGGGTGTGGGCCCTTTGAGCGTCCATTGAGTACGGCGGCGGGGTTGCGACCCCCGTCCCCGTGAGTACCATGTCAGGTTCCCGGGGGGTTACAATGCACCCCCCGGCGGCGGGCTCAAAGGCAAGGCACTGAGGGGCCCCTGGTGCAGATCCCACCGGAGAGCCCTGGGGTATCTCCTCTCATGTGCCGATGCGACAGCAGTGGAGGTTTTAGTGGGTAAGAATCCCACATACCCCGGTCGAGCCCCACAGCTCCCGGGGATCTTTGGAAGATTTCCCCCGCGTCAAAAAAAAAAAAAAGGTCAGTAAATGTAACGAACGTGAGGTGTACGTTTGCAAGTAAAATGCCTCCCTACGTATTTATAAAATGCAAAAAGTGCCGCACAAAAGTAAATAATAAAGAAGGGATTCATACCTTATCTATCTATACTTATAATAAAACTGTAACTTGTCCAATTCTGCACATTGAAGATATTTTGAAAATTATGTTTGGAGGGCATTCTATAACCGATACTAAAGCCAAACATGTATTTTTTTTTTGTCTGTCTGTCTGTCTGTATCTCGGCTGAGCATCACGCCGAAACTACTGGATGAAACTTGGCATGATTTGAGTTAATACTCCGAGGTAGGATATAGGATACTTTTTATCCCGACATTCGGCACGGTTCCCTTCGGAGAGGGGACTAAAGTTAAAATGTGTACTTGGTTATACGCTTGCTCCGATTTTAACAATTTTTCATTATAATTGTAATAAATATTTGTAAGGGAACACTCATAGACAGTTGTTAACAATGTTTGGAAATCGATCAGGCTAAGCAACATTAGGTAAGGTCATTAAATAGATGGATGACCGTTTAACGCCATTTGAACTAAACGTCTCCGGGCTTCGGAGGGCAAGTACAAAGTGGATCCAAGTTTTTAACCGACATTAAAAAAGGAGGTTTTGTATTCTATGCGAATGTATATTATTGAAAGTTTAGTTAACGTAAACACAGCGCGGTTGGAGCTGCGTGGGTCAGCTAGTTTATATACATATATGTATATTATGAAGAAAAAAAAAATTACAGGGGTTAAAATTTTTGGCGTGTATTGGGGATATAACATATCTATGGTTTTATCATTGCGTATCATATACCTAACAAAATTTGAGTTCATTTTGTTCGCAGTAGGATTAAATTAAAAACAATAGGTTTATATTGCCCTAGTAATGATACTTGCGTCATAACTTGCACTCCACTCCAGTAAGGTAGGTCGTTAAAACACGCCTTCATAAAGGCGTTAAGTTCGCTTTTACGGTCTCGCGCGTCAGGTGTGAGAGAAGCATTTCATTCTTAGCGCTATAACGTTATGGTAGGGCAGGTTCTGTGACCTACCTACAGGCTTACGCAGATAATCTCCGGTCACGATTGTTTCGACGATTATCTCCAATAAGATCTGACGTCAAACGGCAGCTAGCTTGACTCTGCCCAACATATGATTGAGACTTGTCCCGCGTGGTCACACTATTCACAAATTTTGGAAATTTCCGTATCCGTATACGATTAAAATATTACCAGTAATATGTTTTATCCACCATTGAATTATTTGGGTTATCCCAAATAGTTGAAATTTCATAGAAACTATCGGATTTGTGCACATCGTTTATACTAGGCATCATCACATTTAATTGGATTCTGTCACGGAAACTTACGAAAGTTGTTATTCACAACTTTTCCTATCCTACTGGTCGCTGGAATCATATTGGACTCTGCCTTGGCAGCGTAGTGTCGGCTATGCTGTCGGGGAATGCCTTTTTGCGATACTGTCATGTCTTAGAATAAGGAGCCGGCTGAATGGGATTGCAAACGTGCTGATCCTACATAGCGACAAAAGCGTTGGCTGCGCTGAGTCTTAAGATCTTCGCCCAGTGTTAACGACAAATCCTTGGAGTCGCTGGACGTAGACGTTCGATGGACGTTCAATGGAAGTCTACCACCCACATCCTCTAGGATGTAGAATACTAGGAGGCAACTCCAAGAAGGACGGTGGCAAGCTTATGTTGCAACCCCCGTCCCCATGATAACCGTATTGCCGGGGTACTATAATGCTCCCCCGATGGCGGACAGATTGTAGGTTTGCCGCTTAGCATCCAGGTCATGAAAGGGTCGGTGGCGGGCAGAAATAGAATGAGGAAAGCCGAGAATCGTAGTCATTGGCGTGATATTGGAGAGGCTTATGTCCAGTGGCTGATGATGATGATGATGATCCAGGTCATCTAAACATATCCGATTAACACTGTTCATTACTTCTGTAAATAATAGAGCGCCAATCCGTTTTCTGTAGTGCAAGCTGTACCCAGCTATCGGTCGATAGTAGTAGTTGCGGTATGAACAAAGGGACGGGATGAAGTACGGCATGGAACGGGGTGGGCCTGGCTAGGACCGGATGGGACGAGACATGATGGGACGAGACAGGACGTAACGGGATGGTACGGTACGAAGGGGAATGGAAAAAAAAACAGAACCGAATAACAAAATACCCTAAGTATGTACTCTAGAGATTCAATATAAGATAATTAACAACTGGCAATTATCTAGAACAACTGGCTAGAAATATTTTATCAGTCAAGCAAATAGAAAAACAACAAAATATGAATAGCTAGCGGTATGTTGTAAACAAAATTAATAAAACAATAAGTAGGTACAATAATAATATCATAGAATGAACATAAAGTTGTTTTTAGGCCATTGTTTAGTTTCAATTATATACACGTTACAAATACGTAGAGGAATATATTTTTAACTTAGATACGTTATAAATATAATACCTATAATGGAATATTGTTTAAAAACCCATTATACACGCGCAATATGAAGACTTGAAGGAATTTAAAATACGTAGAGGAATATATTTTTAACTTAGATACGTTATAAATATAATACCTATAATGGAATATAGTTTAAAAACCCATTATACACGCGCAATATGAAGACTTGAAGGAATTTAAAATACGTAGAGGAATATATTTTTAACTTTATAGATACGTTATAAATATAATACCTATAATGGAATATTGTTTAAAAACCCATTATACACGCGCAATATGAAGACTTGAAGGAATTTGCAACCTTGGTATTATTGTCATGCATTCAATTCCACACAAATAAGAAAATACCTATGTTATTGATAACTATTTATACATGTGTTTTTTTGTAAATAAGCTAATTACAAATCAATTTAGACACCCTGGCCGCTACCCGACGGGTCATGGGATCGATTCCCACCAAGTGTCTAGGTGTTTATCTATATATTATGTATCTATATATTTATAAACAAGGTATATAAGCATCGATATACTATTTAAACAGTATATAAGTATTATTATCAGTTGTCTGGTTTCCATTGTACGGGTTCTGCCTAATTTGGGATCAGATGAAGATTGTCGTAGGATATTATTAGTAGGTAGGTATATTATTATTATCCCATTTATTCATTTTTAACTGATTTTTTTACATTTTTAAATATAAATATAAAAACAAGTACATTTAAAAATATATAAAAAACCGCTTCCAACCGGCTGCGGGAACAGGGTCCTAGCAGACGGTGGTTAAGGCTCCAGAGAGAG
The DNA here is from genome assembly GCA_911728495.1 of Furcula furcula. Classification (NCBI taxonomy): domain Eukaryota; kingdom Metazoa; phylum Arthropoda; class Insecta; order Lepidoptera; family Notodontidae; genus Furcula; species Furcula furcula. Next base: position 9,963,381 of record OU452251.1, read on the forward strand.
GAACTTCCTCACAATGCGTGCCGTCTCCAGGAGCACTGCCTTCTGCATCTGGCCCTTGATCCAGCCGTCTAACGTGAGCCTCTTGAGGTGTTTATCGAGGCTCTTGGCCATTAGGCCATGGGCGGATACGACTATAGGTACAATGATTGCCTTATCAATGTCCCACAGGTCGACAACCTCGTGCGCGAGATCAAGATATTTGCATTCTTTATCTTTCTCCGCTTTCACGAGGTTCTCGTCATGGGGGACAGTGATGTCTACAATCATTGCACGACGCTCGGTGCGATCTATCAGCACAATATCAGGTCTATTGGCGACAATAGTCCTGTCTGTGATGATAGATCGGTCCCAGTATAAGGTGATATGGCCATCCTCCAGAACTGGTTCTGGTACATACCTGTAGTACGGTACCTCTGACGTCACAAGGCGGTATTTCAAAGCAAGTTGCTGGTGGATTATCCTGGCCACTTGGTTGTGTCTGTGCAAGTATTCACCATTTGCGAGACGCGAACAACCGGAAATAATATGCCTGAGGGATTCACCAGGGCGATGACATGCCCGACAAATGTCGATGGTGCCATCCCTCAAGATATATTTCCGGTAGTTGTTCGTCATCACAACTTCGTCCATAATTGCACAGACAGAACCTTCGGTTTCCCCAAAGAGGTCACCGAATCGTAGCCAGGCCACGGAGGCTGAGAAGTCTACATCGGGCCCATGAAGAGCCCGGTAGAACCTTCCGTATAGCTCCTTACTTTGCCATACCGCCTCGCGATCGCCAGTGGTGAGCACCACAGGCTTGCGCCAGTTCCCTTTGGCTAAGGATAGAGGGGTCAGTCCACTGTCCACAGCAACCACATCCGTATGCATCTCTCCGCCGCAGTGGAGGAAATATTCCCTGAGGTTATATATCTCACGGTTGTGTAGGGTCTTGGCATTTAAAAAGCCTCGGCCACCACATTTCCGTGGGATATACAACCTCATCACTGAAGAGCGAGGATGATGCATACGATATGCGGTTAACAGTGTACGAACTGTTCTATCCAGGGTGTCTAGTTCAGTCTGAGTCCACTTGAGTATGCCAAAGGAGTACATTAAGACTGGCATGACCCAACCGTTGTAGGCACGCACCCTGTTTCCGCCCGACAAAAGACTTTTAAGCACTTTTCTCAGGCGGCCCAGGAAGCGTTCCCGCAACGACTGTTTCATGTCAGTCTCATTGATACCCAACGCCTGTGACATACCCAAGTATTTGTAGGTTTCGGTTGCAGAGAGTGTCCTCAGATCGGTAGAGTCTGAGAGCTGTACGCTCCTAGACTCGACCAATCTCCCCCGCTTTACATGCATAACTGCACATTTGTCCACACCAAACTCCATCCTGATAGAACTACTGAAGGTTTCTGTGACCTTCAGCAGGCCCATCAGTTGGTCTTCAGTGGGGGCAAACAATTTCAAGTCATCCATGTAAAGCAGGTGAGATATGACCTGACCACCTCTCCGCAACCGATAGCCTAACCCTGAACTCTTTAAGAGAGTGCTTAAAGGGTTCAGGGCCAGACAAAACCACAAGGGACTCAGACTATCACCCTGAAAGATACCCCGTTCTATCCTTATTGGCTCACCGTCACCAAGGGTCTGTCGAGATCCTGGATAGAGAAGGACCGTTCTCCACTGCCTCATACACGACGCCAGGAAGGTGCGTAGAGTTGTATTGACTTTATACAACTCCAGCACCCTCATAAGCCATGTATGGGGCACAGAGTCATAGGCCTTCTTATAATCTATCCAGCATGTCGACAGATCCTTCCGGTTCCGGCGAGCCTGCTGGCAGATGGCCATATCAATGAGGAGTAGCTCCTTAGTACCACGGGCCCCACTCCTACATCCATTCTGAGAAGCAGACATAATCGAGTTGCTCTCAACATGTCTGTAGATTTTTGCTCTCAGAATGGATGTAAGAGTTTTATAAACTGTAGGCAGACAAGTGATCGGCCTATAGTTCTTTGGGTCCGCGGTACTATTGGTCTTATGGAGCAGGTGGGTTATTCCTGTGGTCAAAAATTCCGGCAGCGACCCAGACTCCACGGCCGATTGAAACAGAGATGCCAAACAAGCATGAGAGCTGCGTAACCATTTCAGCCAGAAATTATGCAGTCCGTCTGGTCCTGGTGCCTTCCAATTAGGCAACGGACGGACTGCATCGGCTACGTCTTGGGGCCTGATGGTAATGGCCCCCATTTCTGGTATAGGCTCGCAAACTTGTCTGACATCCCCTATCCAATCACCCTCGGAGTGAGTGACGGGCACCGACCAGATGTTGCGCCAGAACCTAATCATGGCGTCATCATCCGGCCGCAGCACCTCACCTCCTATCTGGCTAGGTCGTTCCCAGGATCTATACACCCACCTTTGATCCCTTTGGAACATGTTGTTCTGAGAATATCGATCCACACGCGCCCTATACCTGCGTATCCGATTCGCCCATGCACAAACTTTCTGCTTCAGAAAGTCGATGCGCTCTGTGACACGCGAAGGGTATTCCCGGGGATCGATGCCGGTCCCCGAGAATGCGCACCTCACAAAGCGCATCACTCTAGGGCGCGTATTGCCCTCCCTGAAGCAGGTGAGCTTGCCAATGAGTACCCTAGCCTCGCCAATGCGTCGCTCTATCCTGCACTGCCAAGCCGGTACAGCAGGTCTCGGTCGCGTAGCTGCGTCACTATTTGGAAACTTGACGCGAGCTACGCGACATGCCGTCATGGCCGCGCAGTACAGGAGAGAGTGGGCATCAGCGAGGTCTTCACTACTGTCAAAATAACTTGACAGTAGTGAATCTAAGGCACACACAAGCGCTCTATTTCGCCTGTGCATAGGCAAACGGGGCAAGCGAGGTCTAAGGCCTTGCGGCATGGTCCGATACTCACGAACAACATCCTCCAAAGTACTCCTCAACTGGGTACTTACGTTGGTACTTATGTTGGTAGACATGTCGTCCCTATCATCGCCGCTAATAGCTGCGAGCCGTGGCGCGGGCGCGGCGTTAACCGCTGGGGCCACAGCTTGCGACGACGGTATACAGGGGACGACACGGCCACCTTGCACCTCCGAGCGTAGCCGATCAAGCACAGCGTCATCCAACATGTGACCACGTTGGATGGCCCGCACCTGATCGGACAGTCGTTGCGCCGAAACGTTGACAGCTGGCTCAAGCGTCTGAAACAGAGACAGCATCCGGTCGCGATACGCAGTGAGGTTAGTTCCCCCCTCTGTTGCCTTGTAGTAGGCGCGCATGACGTTTTCATTGATTGATGGCGTCCATTTCATGCGCCGCACTACACCACCGGGAACGGGGACCCTGTTCGGAGCCGGTTGCCCCAAAAGTCCCAAATTCCGTGGTGGCCGGCCTCTCTGCCGACATACAGGTGGAGCCGATGACGGCGGAGAGAAGTATTCGTCGCTTTCGCTCGACGCTACTGCAGCCGGAGCACTTCCTGTGCTGGGGGCTGGTGGCTGCGAGGCGGAGCGAGGCGACGAATCCGGGGGTCTTAGGCGTGCCTTGTGTCTTGTCAACATATTTCTGTCCACTTCTCAATATACATTATGTATGTTTCATTATTAATTTCCTTTGAATTTTTGCTGTTTTGACGTGAAAAATTGTGTAGCTGTCATTGCTTTTGTTATCAAAATTTTTATTCGGTCCAAAGTGTAAATATTTTCTAAAATAGGTCGTGATTTATTTATTCAGAATAAATATTGGTTCTTTTAGTCTATTTAAAAACACTTCAAAGATAAATTCTGCAAAAAAATATGGTAAAAACTTAATATATATTGAAAATGATTTACGTTTGGTAAGTTGACACATGACATACTAAGCCATGCCTTATTATTATTATTATTAAAATGAAAATATTATTTAAGTACGGCATACACGCGCAGGTATACCTGACAGGTATACCTGACAGGTATAGTGCAGTTAAACTGTACAGGTATAATTGAGCTCCATAGAGACCATACACGTAACGGTAAACCTGCACAAACTCTCAGTTGAAACCATGGCCCCGACAGCGGCGCATGACTGCGACGCAGTAGCGTTAATAGATTAATAGTTTGTTTTATTAAAGAAAAGGATATTAAACGACGACACCGTGAACAGTGGTGAAAAGCAAACAGTACTCTTATGTCGACTTATTGAAGGAATTGAAATTTAAACCGAATTATTATTACCGCAATTATCTACGAATAATAATAATATTCTGGGACAATCCACACAGATCACAAATTAGGCAGAGCCTATACTATGGAATCTAAATGACTTTTTCTTGTAAATACATACATAAATAGATAAATAACACCTAGACACTTGGCAGGAATCGAACCCACTACCTATTGGGTAGCAGCCGGCGTGACCACTAGACCAACAGGCCCCAATAAGATGAAAAGACTTTTCTCGATGATTTTTTTCTTACGATTTATTATAATTGCTGCTACTTTTTTATTTTTAAAAGATTAAGAATCATTATTTGTCAGCATATTTTTATGTTACAATAATAGATGGTACCAAGTATTCTACCGTTTCCGGCGTACAAATGTTTTATCGTTACAGGGTGACATAATCATGTCAAGGAATAAAATTATTTAAATTTTATCGTGATAATCTTTACACTTAATATGCCAAAAACAATGCTCCGACTTGTACATGTTTATAAATTCTTCCATTACTACATTCCGCTTACGAGACGACATACTGTATTAGAGCGCCGCGCGTCCTTTCCCTCTAACAGTCATCGGATAACTGACGCCTGCGCAGGCGAGTGCCATACACGCTCAGTTTTGCCTGCACAGGTAAACTGCACAGGTATACCTGCGCAGTTAAAAATATGAAAATTCATATTTTTTGACTCGCCTGTACAGGCGTGGAAACCTGCACAGTTTTGCGGCATACACGCTCAGGTTTACCTGCGCAGTTGAACTGTACAGGTATACCTGTCAGGTATACCTGCGCGTGTATGCCGTACTTTATATTCACTTAAAAACTACAAATAAGGCTCATTGCAAAGCATTTGCAAAAATTGAAATAAGAAGATGCACATACCTTGTATTCTTAAGTTGTGATAGGTATATGTTTTTTTTGGAGATGATAATGTTAAGATTGTAATAATACTCGTTTGAGTAATATCTATATATCTAGGACGGTCATGAGGGCAGAAAGTTGTTAGTCCTAGATAGCATAACCTTTATCACGTATTATTTGCATAAACAATCAATAAAGAACAAGGTAGTGTGCAAGCCAAGTTTACATTTACACATTCATTGCATACAATTTAAGACAAAATTAAATGAAGACTGATTAGCAATTATTTAGTTTTAATTTACACACGTTTACACATTTAAATTATTTACACGTTTTGAAAAACTTTTAATTGCTTTGGTTTTTAACACGCTTTTATTTTAAGTAATATTAAGCGCATATCCAGTGTTTTTAAATTATTGAAATAGGTAAGTAATACCTATTGAGTGACAAATTTGATTATTGATTATTTGAAAACTTACAGCAACCAAACAAACAAAATTGACCAGCGTAAAATTCAGTGGGTCTACTTTTATTGGTGTAGAGAACCTTCCTGTTCTATCATCAGAATTTGTTGTAAATTAATATATTTTTTAGTATGCAAAACATGAAATTTGCACTATAAATGTTAAGCCGATCGATGGGCTTTACTTAGACCTAGTAATAAATTTCAAGTCTTTCGTATGAATTTAAGTAATAAAAAAATTCTATTGTATACATAATACGACCTAGTTGATGTAGGGAACATCGTCTGATGGTATTTAAACGGCTGAATCTATTTTCATAAAAATAGCTAAGATCCATCTAATTCGAATTGAAGGAAACCGCATTCAAATCCGTCCTCTCCTTAGAGAGTTACGATGCTTCAGAAAGACATAAAGATATACAGATAGACAAAAGAGTTAAACTTATAAAATCCCTCGTTTTTAATCGGTAAAAAAATCAATAAAAAATAAAATAAATAAAATAAGGCACATATATCATACAAAGTTCAAAGTTTGATAATGGAACGCGAAAGTCTAAAAGTATATAGGCACAGATATATCTTACAATAAATTCTGTAATATGGATAAATTAAATTAGGAAATGCTAGGACTAAGTAGTTTAGGAAAATATAGGATTCATGATGTTACTTTTTCTTGGCCTTTATGTGAATCAATGTTTATTTTATAGTAACTGACGACGCTGTGATATTTATAACGCATATTTATACGAGTCCATAATAGTTATCGTTCCAGTGTCAAGTTGCATTACGGTTGTGCAGTGTTTTATTTTCATTTGGCTCTATTATCATAGTTAAAGTAAGTTATTAAAATTTTCATGTAGTATATTTTGCTCTATTTTCATGTCTAATTAATCGTTTAAAATGCCATATCATAGAAGTTATAGTCAAAGAAGTGTTTTGTAAATGTATGTGAGGTTATTTTAAAATAACTAAGTTAAGTGTTCTATATTATGTAGACTGGAAAATTTAGTGGGTTTTCGAGTGAATGTGTTAGTTTCTTATTCGCAACACTCATCAAATGGGAATGGAATTTTCCCAAACATTATCCTTTCTGGTGTTTTTTATAAGTCTTACTAACCTGGGTATTATTAAGATTACCTCGTAGTAGTATCCAAAGAACGATCGTTGTTTATGTAGATTGGGGTAATAATTGGTATGTTTGTCTCTTTTCTTTGTTCCAATGTTTTGTGAAAGTAGGTCAAAGTAACATTACCATATTATATATACTAGAATCTCTAGATATAATTATACATACTAGATATATGTAATAATAATGATTAAATTACTTTAAAGGTTGTATTTTTTTTCAGATGAGGATACTCATATTTTTGACAATACTTAATTTGAGTAGAACTAAACAGATTGCGAATTATGAATGTGTCCGCAATATTAAATATGAGAAAGAAGTTCTTAAAGAAAATGTTAGTGGCCCTTATCAATTGGCAATAGACTATAATACCAATATACTATTCTTCAGCTATGCATCACGTACTGATGAATATTTTAAAATAGCTCATCTGAATTTGAATACTAAAGAATACGGTTTAGTTCACGGTATTCATGAAGGATTTGCCAACGCCATTGACAGTTTTAGCCATAAAGTTTACATGGGTGGCGAAGACGGTATTTACGAATATGATTACAAGACAAACGAAGCAACATCTTTAGGAATCCCCAAGAAGAAAACGAACATTTGGCAGATGTTTTATTGCAATGGACTGTACTTTTCCACATATCCTGAAGAAAAAGCTTATGTTTATAAAGATGGTGTAATCGAAGAAGTATCAGGCATAGCACCTAACAAAGCAATGACAATTGCTGCTACCAAAAGTGATAATATTTACTATTCAAATTCATCGGGATTGTTTCTGTATGATAAAGTTGCTGGCAAATCATTTAAACGACATGACGCTATAGTAAATGGGTTCAGTACCGATAACGATAACAATCTTTATTTCTCATCTGCTAATGGTATATATCGTATTAACGAAAGCAATGATACAATTGAAGAAATATTATCCGTCACTGATTGCTATGGGTTTGCGATAGAAAAGAATGGCGATATTGTGTACTCACAGAGCGAAAGTGTGACACGGCTCAAGCGTACAAATGAAGATTGTGTTGTTAAAGACCATAAGAATTAAAACAGTTACAATTTCGAAATTAGCTAAGTATTTTGGAAATAGTACCAAAAATAAACTAGATTCTTAAATTGTTTTTTTTTTATAGTTAATTCCACTAAGATCCATAATCTGATTTATGTGGTGTGTGGAACACAGACAATTTTAAACACTGCTGCTTGGCGGCAGGATATCTGACACTGATACGGTTCTATCTACCTGCATGGTTTAGGTCTTGCACTTGAATTTAATTACATTTGACTTGTTGCTGAAAATGGAGTGTTTCAAATCGATAACTATGTAATTTAATAGTAGTGCCTAATGCAGGCAGCATTACGCGTTGGCAAACAAAAAAAACATTATCAAGTAATCGGTTATTCGCTAGAATTTATTTGAAAACGTTTATCAGAATAACTTTAAGGATTCTTAAGGACTATGCACAACCGGTGAACGGGCCGCTCCGCTAAGGGCTCCCACACATAACTGCGAATTCGCATCGCATCGCAAATATCTGCGAGAAACAAATGAATTTTCGATACAATTTCCTGCGATGCGGCGCCGCATCGCATCGCATCGCAGTTATGTGTGGGCGCCCTTAGCACCGTCACAGTGTAAAATATCTATATTGTCTGTCTGTGTGCATGTAAGGTTGGTTCATAATATATTATTTACACTATGATACAGTTGACAGCCGGGTACTATACGGCATTTTATTCTTTTTTGCAAAATTATATTTCTTTTTTCACCGTAAAAGTGTCATCACTACCCTGTGGATAAACACTCTGTTTTTTTTTTCTTAAAACGGGAAATGAAGTGAAGTGAGTGCATAGTCTCTCCGTCATTTGTTTTCCGGGCCTGATACGTGTATAACACGGTCATATCATAGCCATGTCTACTGCGAAGACTCCAATAAACGTAGTGCATCCCGGTAGCACCAGTATAATTTCAGCAGCTTAATATTACATAGATCGCATTCAAATAACGCAACCTTCGAACGGCACAGCTCTTACTCATCATACGTCTGCCAGTTCTATACGAGGAGTTGTCAGGTTAAAGGCTTACGTCCCACGGTTAATTATTTTTACATTGTGTTGTTATTAGCTTTTTCATCCGTGGTTGCATCAATTTCTTACTATTACTTGAAGGATGGCATTGAAGCAATAGCTAATATTGACAAGAAAATCTTCCTTGCTGAGCGTGGCGGTATATGGTCTGGCGGGTTAAGGAGATAAAAAAATTCCTAAAAGCAATTTTCTAGTGGACTGTATCTAAATATAAATGTATAATTATATATTAAAAACGCGGACAAAAGAAACTATACTACATTCGCAGCATACTGGATTGCAAGGACAAGGAAGTTAGCTGCTGCAAGGAACGGATGGTGCGCCCTACCTTGAACGGCTGCGATGCGATGATGGCGGCGTCCTCTGCTGCTCCACAAATTAGATAGTTGTATCTGCTGCTATTGTCTCTGGCACTTCTTTTGCTTTTAACGAAGGCGGAATTAATTATTATATGTATGATTTTTAAATAATATCGCGATCACGCCATAAGAAAATATTTGACGGCGGCGGTGACAAATTCACGTCACATTTTTCAGAACGTCAATTTCTTCTTTTTTCTATATAAGGCGCACTAGGGAAAGGATGAATGATAAGGAAATCCAGCCTGCTACAAGTGCATATTGGTAAATAAAAAGTTTTCAATAACGAGATCCAACATGGTCTAAAATTCTAAATCTTATCAGCTATCAGAGAAAACTTTAGGCCTCGTTTACGGAAACGCGGGGCGTCGCGCGTCGCGTGTGGCGTGGCGTCTCGCGGCGCATCGGACGTTTTTATTGTTTACGTAGCGGCGGCGCGTGAAGCGGCGCGTATCATCGCACGCGTAAACACAAACTTATAGCAATATATGATGCTGTTTATAGAGACGCGGGGCGGGAAGAGTGGCGGTGCCCGCCGCTGCGCCCGCGGCGGTCACCGCCGCGTGCAACGGCGGTGCAACTCACTTTTTAACATACAATTTTCTTCTAAAAATAAAATCGATCATATCATACTCCATTGCGATGGTGACTACGTCTGTGTTGCATGATTACCAAACAGACTGGCAGAAGGTTCCGCCACAGGCATCGCTTCATCGAGAATCGCCGCTGCGTGCGCCGCCGCGATGAACGCCGCGTGAGACGCGGCGATGCCATCCGCGGGCGCCGCCGTAAAACACGCTCCATTTCAAGAAAACGCGTGTAAAATCGCTTCTCCGTAAACACACTCATACAACGCCCTACATTTGAATTTAGTGCGGGCCGCGCCACCACACGCGACGCGCGACGCCCCGCGTCTCCGTAAATGAGGCCTCAACCAGCAGTGACATATTATTATTAATACAATATATATAAGAAAATCTACTATTCTAAAGTAGACTTAAAGTAAACTTTATGTAAGATCAAATTGAATTATCTTAGAATATACACAAACATACATAAAATCACGCCTTTTTCCCGTAGGGGTAGGCAGAGCCCAAGGGCCGCTTTTCGCCTCCGTGAGAAACGAGACGTGATGGGTGGCGAACTACATCGCCGCCATTATGGTTAATTTATATATTGACCATTGCGTTCTCACGAATAATGAGGGAAAGGGAAGGATAAGTGTTGTGAAAAGGAAGATTGGCAAGTTAGAATGGGAAATAGGAAAAGTAGGATATTACCGCCAAGGAGGGCAAGGGATGGGACAGTAATAGCTAGGGACGCCGGGGTCGCATACCCGTATACTATACCACAACTACCGGACAGGTAAGTTGGGATGAGTATCCCATGACTAACAATATAGAATTATTAGAATATAGAAGTCCTTTATAAAACAATTCAGATGCAATGCTGCCTGCCTTTCATAACTCACATTTAAATTTTAACATGCATCGGTAAAATTAATTTAAAAAATATTGAAAGGCAATGAAATAATTATTGTTTGCGCAAGTTCATTATTTGTCCAGTTTGTCAGAAATACTTATATTGTGTTACTGACAGGGTACAACGTGTTACAAAATACCCCGTAAAAAATATCATAAATTATCAAAGCCGAAAATTTTGTCAACCCTAGTAAGGGTAGGTCTTTTAAAATTTTTGTCGTTCCGCGAATTAGGTAGAAATGTAGGTACATTCTGCGTAGTTTACTTTTTAATGTTACTGGAATAGGGTTTGCACATCAGTGAAAATAATAATATTTTTTTATTTATTTTTTAACCGACTTCAAAAAAAAGGAGGAGGTTATCAATTCGGTTGTATGTTTTTTTTTATTTTTTTTTTATGTTTGTTACCTCAGAACTCTGTCGTTTACGAACCGATTTGGAAAATTATTTTTTTAATTGAATGGGTATGGTTTCAGATTGATCCCATTTTTTTCAAAATCAAGTTCTGATGATGAGAACCATGAGTAACTGAGGGAACTCCTTAAATATTATAGGCATACATATAGCGTTTTTGGTATATTTAGAAACTAGTCAAGCATTTTCATTCAGAAAGTATCATTTGGTGAAGTGGATCTGATGAAGAAGGCCATAGATGGCCATCGGAACTCTGTAATAAAATTAACAAGCCATCCTATCCTAGTCGTGCCTACTAAACGTAGAACTACCGAATTTGGACTCGATGGATAGTTCTCGACGACTAGTTGCTAGAAAAATGGAGATCAGGGTCTGATGGTGGAGCAGGAAGGTTGTCACGGGATCTCTGCACCAATAAACGTAGATCCGCCGAGTTTGGGCTCGTTGGGTAACTCTCGATGAGTAGTTGCTAGAAAAATGGTGATCAGCGTCTGATGATGGAGCAAGAAGGTCGTCACGGGATCTCGGCACCAATAACCATAGACCCACCGAGTTTGGGTTCGTTGGGTAGCTCTCGACGAGTAGTTGCTAGAATAATGGAGATCAGGGTCTAATGGTGGAGCAGGAAGGTTGCCACGGGATCTCTGCACCAATAAACGTAGATCCGCCGAGTTTGGGCTCGTTGGGTAACTCTCGATGAGTAGTTACTAGAAAAATGGTGATCAGCGTCTGATGATGGAGCAAGAAGGTCGTCACGGTATCTCGGCACCAACAAACGTAGATCTACCGAATTTGGACTCGTTGGATAGGTCTCGACGAGTAGTTGCTAGAAAAATGGAGATCAGGGTCTGACGATGGAGCAGGAAGGTCGTTACGGGATCACTGCACCAATAAACGTAGATCCGCCGAGTTTGGGCTCGTTGGGTAGCTCTCGATGAGTAGTTGCTAGAAAAATGGTGATCAGGGTCTGACGATGGAGCAGGAAGGTCGTTACGGGATCACTGCACCAATAAACGTAGATCCGCCAAGTTTGGGCTCGTTGGGTAGCTCTCGATGAGTAGTTGCTAGAAAAATGGTGATCAGGGTCTGACGATGGAGCAAGAAGGTGGACACGGGTTCTCGGCACAAATAAATGTAGACCCACCGAGCTTGCAGTCCATGGTTCTCGAGAACTACGAGTATAACACCTAGATATCTTCGGTTTATGGCAATTGGTTAGTTTTATTATGATATTATCACATCTAATTTTTTTTAAATTTTTGCTTAAGCTTATATTTTAGTGATGGTCCATAGTTGTGTTATGTAGTGGGTGTTTTTAAAATAAATATTAAACTGGCTGTTTGTCAGAATAAAATATAAGTTGTTAAAATTTAACCTAATAATACATCAATGGAACCACTAAAAAGAATAAAATAAAAATAATTTTTACAAAAAAAGAACCGCCTTCAAAATGCAACTAAAAAGCCTGAAATAATTTCTAAGAATTAGTGGTTTTTACATCTACATAGTTGGACTTGGACTACAACATATTATAAATACATATTACTATCGAAGTCGGCGCCTAACGTCTAGCAAATACTTACAAGGGCAGTAGGTACCTAACTGTTTTCAAGTTTGGCGCCGTCTTTGACAGTAATATGTATTTTTAATATGTTGTAGTCCAAGTCCAACTATGTAGATGTAAAAACCACTAATTCTTAGAAATTATTTCAGGCTTTTTAGTTGCATTTTGAAGGCGGTTCTTTTTTTTGTAAAAAATATTTTTATTTACGGGGTATTTTGTAACACGTTGCATATACACATAAACATTGAAATTTAATAAAAAGAAAAAGTCCCCAATTTTTTGTAAAAAAGAAATTGCAAGCACTTTCCATTATTTTATCTTTATTTTCGTTTCTTACAACAGATATCTATATTCTTTTTAATTAAATAATGTTATGCCTTTGTAGTCCAGCAAACTGCGCACTTATTTCATAATGCAACCTGATACAGTTCGTTAAACTCCAGACAAATGGAGCTGATTTAGAAATTGTTTTGGAATTAAATTACGACACAGACACAACAGTTTGTTTCGCGATTTATGTGTTTTATTATTGTACTAGCTGACCCACGCAGCTCCGCCCGCGCTGGGTTAACGTTAACTAAACTTTCAATAATATACATTCGTATAGAATACAAAACCTCCTTTTTTAAAGTCGGTTTAAATCTTGGACCCTCTTTGTACTTGCCCTCCGAAGCACGGAGATGTTTATTTCAAATGGCGTTAAACGGTCACCCATCTATTTATTGACCTTACCTAACGTTGCTTAACCTGATCGATTTCCAAACATTGTTAACAACTGTCTATGAGTGTTCCCTTACAAATATTTATTATAATTATAATGAACAATTGTTAAAATCGGAGCAAGCGTATAACTAAGTACACATCTTGACTTTAATCCCCTCTCCCAAGGGAACCGTGCCGAATGTCAGGATAAAAAGTATCCTATGTCCTACCTCGGAGTATTAACTCAAATCATGCCAAGTTTCGTTTCAATCCATCTAATACTTTCGGCGTGATGCTCAGACAGACAAAAATAAAAAAGAATTACATTTTTGGCTTTAGTATCGGTTATAGAATGCTCTCCAAACATAATTTTCAAAATATCTTCAATGTACAGAATCGGACCTGTTACAGTTTTATTATAAGTATAGATTAATGTATAATATTTAATTATTTAGCTTGCTTAGCTTAAAGGTACTTAAAAATATTAATTATTATAGGTCTTAACTACGATTACCACCAAGCAAGTGTCGTATTATCTATTTACAAAAAAAGTATATAATTACTAGTATAAGTTGTCTGGTTTCCATAGTGCAGTCTCTGCCTAGTTTGGGATCGGATAACCATGTGTTAGAATATTCATCATCAGCCGGAAGACGTCCACTGCTGAACAAAGGCTGAACAAAGAAAATATATTAGAATATTATTATTTTATTATTATTATATTTTGTCTATTATTCGATCAAGAACGTCCTGTTCACCCTGCAAGGGATAAAACGTGAAAATATGTATAAACATGTTATTTATGTTTGTATTATACTGATAACTTCACCTTGAAGCAATACCTACATACGTATAAATAGATTGATAATTAATTAGTTAATTGAACTCCATATTATCAGTTCCGATAATGAAGACCTGCATACTTGTAAATAAATTGTAAATTAAATGTATTCTGAACAAAGCATCTATATTACAGTAAATATCAAATAATTAACAGGAAGGGTCCGGAAAGTAAACGGCGGCCCCTTCACATTCAATAGTTAGTCATTTATTTTCTATCCATAACGAAGTCTCTTTATTAATAAGTTACTGCGCTCTACGTTTTAATATCTTCTAATAGAAAATTCGAGTACATGTAGTATCATGTGTAGATCTATAGACCTTTATGAAACTTTGAAATCACACTACTTTTACGGATTTTATCGTGGTTTATTTTTGATTTTACTATCCCGACGTTTCGAATGCTTTGCAGCACCCATGGTCACGGGAGGACTGAGATGTTGAACGTCCTTATGTCACAATTATGCCGGTGTATCCTCAGGTCTTCTTAGTTAATAAATATAGTAAAATAAAAAATAAACCGCGATAAAATCCGTAAAAGTAGTTTGATTTCAATGTGTAATATTCGCGTAAGTAAAAGACGACTTAATAAAACTTATTTCCGCTAATAGTGTCCGCAGCGTCTTTATCCTGTTACTTAGAATTTCAATATAAAATCTATATTTGGGTATAAGAAAATGACTCATTAACGGATTTTGAGTGCGGTAGTTAGATACAAGTAGAGCAAGCTTGCCTGGTCTTACTCGACCCGTTTAACCGTTGATAGTCTATTGCACTATCTCTCATCACCCGAAGTATTATGTCACCTGAGTCAAATGTCGGATAGCACGAAGAACCGATAACCGATGGCATCGATGTAATATACCTATATCGATGACTATATAATATATCGATGACCAAAGGGGAAAAAACTTCACGAGTGGTGACCACGAACCGGAAGAAGCAGCGTAGACAACCGGAGGATGCAAATAGCCAATTGACATTCATTATGATTGTCCAAGGGAGAGGCCTATGTTCAGTAGTGGACATCTTCCGGCTGATGATGATGATGTTAGTCTTCTCCTGTACATTTTCTTAGATTTTGGTAGTTACCGCTTGAGGCGTTAAAAATAAACTGACAGTTCGATTGATTCCGTTAACTATTAAAACCTGTACTAGACCCCCAGCAGGTTGATCACGACCTGCAGTCTTGACAGGTCGGTGTTGAGTATGACATAGTTTTCAAGACTGATACATCATTTTCTATACAAAAATGTGAATGACTTCGTCATAGTGACGTCATAAGCACACTTAAAACAAGATTTGCGCATCGCGTTAAGCAGTGCTAAACCTGCAAGTAGTACATTATGAACAGAGCAATGTTGATAAACATTACCTCTAACACCTAACCCTAATACCACACTTTTTCTCTGTAAATGATTACAAATTATTGTCATACAAATACTTAGTGTTCTTGAAATTTGAAAGAAATGTTAAGCTATCATTCAGAAAAGGCGCCCCACGCTTTTACACATAAATATACTCCATAAATTACAAACACGGGGTAGAAAGAAAGAACGGTTTCAATAATTTATTTATTGCTTTTAGTGCAGTATTCCTTATAAAAGCGTGTATTTTTAGTTTTTTTAACTATAAATTTATTAAATATTGAGTCCCTGCGGGATTTAAAGTGGTCATTCTATGAAACATAGTCACTGACAGATCAGTGTATGTCTATTTTGGTGTTGGCAACGTTAGTTATTTCTAAGTAATCTGTGATACCTCTAACAAAGAGTCGGTTTTTATTTAGCAAGTGCAGCACTAGTATGGCTGCAATGTCACTTACCATCAGATGGGATTGCGGCAAAACATTAACATACGTTATATGCCTGTGGCCTATCTCTATTTTGATCTGTTATTATTTATCACTCAACCAAATGGCTTGTTCATGTCTGAAGGGGCCTTAAATATTTAAAAGACGCCTGTCTTTGACGAAATTAATTTGTCAGATCTCACAATGTACAGTTGCCAAGAACTTTTAATAATTCAACAATTAAAGCAACAGAGTCTGCTTGTATGTGTGTTTATATGTTCGCACTTCCCGTAAACAACAGTGAATGGATTTTGATAGTGATATTATGTTAAGCAAATCCACAGTTAACAGTGCCTTCTACTTTGTTTTATACTACAATCAAGAACGCCTTATTTTGTGTGTTTGTTGACTTTCTTTTAACCAACATAGTGAATTTTGACGCGAATTTAATTTTCTTATAGAGACTTTATACGGAAGGTTTATGATTGTAATAAATATAAATTATAAAAATATAAAAAAATCTGACTGTGAATAAACAAAATGGTCCTAAATTACATTATACATACATAAGTCTATAATATATTTCAACTCATCTCGTTAAGACCTTTCATTTGATACCCATATTGATATTCTTGGAACTAAAGAAAAATACAAAATGGCGGCTGGCGGCCGCCAAAAATACAGGCATTAAATTTTAGAAAGGAGGAGTGAATCAGAAAATAATAAAAGATATCTAATAATGGGGAGACGCTACAATTTTTGGTACAGACAAACTTTTAAAGTAGCGTACTACTTGAGACCATTTATTCAAGAACGTTTTTCCAAGTCATATGCTTCGGTTGAGGTTGGTTTGTTAACCACAACATAGAAACTTGTGAGAGTATTACAGGTTCCACAAGAGCGGGGCTGCGGGTATAAGATAGGTACTATAATAAATATAATACTGAAAGGGTCCGCTATTGTTGGCAGGGTTTACTAAATAAAGCCTCTTTTGTGTGGTAGATTGAGAATCAGGTAACACTGAATAGCTGCATTAAATATTGGTAATGCTGAAATGGTTTCACAATAGTCTTGTGCCTAACCGGACATCTGCAAGTGCGCATCGTACTAGTACAATTCGTGCAAAGTACTAGTACAATGCTATTAGTACCTATTAGTACAGTTTTAATAGAACTTTAGCATGAACAGTATTGTACTCAGTACAGTGTACTGTTTGTTAATAATTTCTTTAATGAACAGTACTGTACTGATCATGTTAATATTTTTTAATTACATTGAAACATGACTTAAATGTAAATTTTTAGATTACTGTACATTTAACTATTTCCAGTATTTGGTTCGCGGCCGTCATCTTGGTGGTGGCGACCGCGAACACAATTTTCCAATTTTTGATTTCCTTTGTTATAAATGATATGATTTATTTTTCAATTGCTATTTAACTACTTACTTGACATTGGTGAAAACATCAATAATTGATGGATACCCGTGCCCGTGGGGTGTCCGTGTAATAGCACCCTCCCGTTGGGTGTCCGGGAGAGACGACTAAGGGAAAACAAGAAGACGGGCAGCAGCGTCTTTCTATTAGATTACCTACCACCTATACTGCGACCCCCAAGACGCCTGCCAAACGTGGGGTTATGGCCACCCCTTCTAAGGGGGAGATCAGCAAAAGACGTCTTTTGGCTGTTGTAAAATGATTGCTTTCATCATCATCATTTTAACCATAATATTTTATTTTCCTGCACAGTTTAACAGGCTTAGGATTGGCATTCTAGATTTAAAAATACCTACGTTATAATACATAATATGTAAATACAAAAACAAAACTCAATGACAAAGCGCATGGGCGAAATGTTTACCGCGCAACGCCATTCATTATTCGAATCTATGCCACGCTAAAACAATCATTATTGCAAATGCAAAGAACATAAACCTAAACCGAACATAATGTAGTACAACCAGCTTGTATCACTGTCCGTCCCTTTTACTCTCACACTATACCATACCAATGCCTCACGCAATTCTTGTTCCGTGGCGGAAAAGTGTACTATTGTGCGAAATGTCCGATGCCTTTCGGAAACATTACTTTTAGTACAGTGCGCCGTACTAGTACCTAATCGTACATCGTACGCGTACTACCCAAGACTATTTCACAATTTTAGTCAAATTCAAAAGGAAACTTGGTTGAAAGGAAATTCTTCAAAAATTTTGAATGTTCAGTAAAGTTTGACTTCGATAAAATATACTGGTACTAGCGACCCGCCATGCTGATACTAAATATACTACAGAATGTCTTTATATACAACGTTCACAGTTTTTTTGTCATTAGACAATACAAACATGTTTTCTTTACAGAGTAAAGGATAAAACATTGTTATTGTGGGTTATCCCTAAGAGATAAATATAATCGCGGGCTTTTTTGTAGACCTTGTTAAGGTGTACAATAGTGTACTAGGTACATTATTTTGATCTATTTCGTAGGGTTCAGCTAGCGTTTGCAAAGTAAGCTCAAAAAAATGTGTATATTTACGACATCACATTAGAAACCTCTAAAATTATCAGTGTTTCTCCACTATAATTATCCATGTAATATACATATAAACCTGCCACTTGAATCACTGTATCTACTACGATAAACCGTATCAAAATCCGTTGAGTAGTTTTAAAGATCTAAGCATACATACGTACCTATACGCGACTTTGTTATCTACACTTCTACACTAATATTATAAAAAGGAAAACTTTGTTTGGTTGTAATGAATAGGCTCAAAAACTGGACCGTTTTTAAAAATTCTTTCACCATTCGAAAGCTACATTATCCACGAGTAAAATAGGCTAAATTTTATTTTGGAAAAAAATAGGGTTCCGTAAGATATTTGGGTTTTTTCGGACACAAGGTGTAAAAAATCAACCAGAAAAGTTACTTATTTTGCGTACGCTGCCTAAACTATAAAAGATAGAACCCTAAAATGTTCTAATTAATTGTAGATCTTATAAATATCTACAAAAAAGTCCGCGGCACACTATCTATGTCGAGTGAGGCCCAACAACCATTTTTTTATTTAAAAATCTTGAATTTTGTTTGGACTACATTTAAACACATTTATTTTACTCATGCTATTAATCCTTATCAAAATAAATTATTTCATCATTAAGTACAGTTTATGTAGATAATATTTGGTATTTGAATGATTAAAATTGGACATTTGGTTTTGAAGTTATGGCGAAATTAAAATATTACTGCTTATAAATTAAAAGATTTCTGCTGCACGGCCCGTTGCGAA
The DNA here is from genome assembly GCA_911728495.1 of Furcula furcula. Lineage (NCBI taxonomy): Eukaryota > Metazoa > Arthropoda > Insecta > Lepidoptera > Notodontidae > Furcula > Furcula furcula. The sequence goes on from OU452251.1 coordinate 9,982,574, forward strand.
GTGAGCGTCACTAAGGCGGGGGTGCGCATGCGGGAGGGGAGTTTAGATCTATGAATAAGGTACCCGAGACGCGAGGTCGGCTCCCTACGCAGCGGTCGTGCGCGAAGTCTAATGATTTTCGTGCGATTTTTTTTAGATTTCTTTCTTAAAACTACACCTACGCAAAAGTTCTTCTCAGAGTTAAACAACAGTTCTTTTCAGGGCTAACCAACAGATTTTTTCAGGGGTAACCAACAGTTCTTTTCAGGGCTAACCAACAGTTCTTTTCAGGGCTAAACAACAGTTCTTTTCAGGGCTAAAACAACAGTTCTTTTCAGGGTTAAACAACAGTTATTTTCAGAGCTAGAATATTACACGCTATTAGCATTTTCTTAAACATTTGAAAATGCCTAAGAGAGCCAGGTCTCAACTTTCTAAAGATAGTTCTCAAGCACGGGCAGCAAGAATACGTCGTATGGGAGAATCTTCACCTGAACGTTCACAACGCCTTGCTGAACAAAATCAGAGAAACTCTCAGGTACGCGCACGAGAGTCGAGTGTCGAACGTTCGCAACGCCTTGCACAACAAAATCTGAGAACCTCTGAGTTACGTGCACGAGAGTCGGGTGAACCGATATGTATGAAATTTTGCGGGTAGGTCTGAGAATAGGTTATAAAGTATATTTTATGCCGCTGATACCATGATTGACGAGGATATATAGAACGAGAGGAGGGTGCAAGAGAGGGAGAGGGGAGGGTGATGGAGTGAGTGATCGGAGGAGTTAGGTGGAGCAAGGGGGGGGGGGGAGAGTGAGAGGGAGCAAGTTGGGAGAAGAGAGAGGAGGGAGAGGGTTCAGAGAGGACAACGGGGAGAGGAAGAGGGGAAGTGTGACGGGTACCGAAGCGGGAGGGGAGAGAAATAGCATAGAATTAGATTTTTATTATAAGAGAGAGAGATGGAGAGAGACAAATCAAGGGAGTAGGGAGAAAAGGGGAGCAACATGTAATTAAAGCGCGGGCGGAGCTGCGCGGGTTAGCTAGTAAACTATGTAGTGATAAAGTATCTGCCTACTACACCGGGTTATACTATAACCGTATATAAACAAGTCACGAAAAAGAAGTGGCGTAGACTACTGTGTCTTCGAAAAGAAATACGGAGACTAAGCTCATGCACTCAAAATGAATCATGTCCATATTGTGCCCGGAACCCAGAACGTCGACTGTACTACAGTATAAATAATTCATTATGAACAAACGGCATATAGACAACATAATGGAACGGCAATATCGCCTACTACATAATATGTACAAGATATTTTGTGTATTTTGACAGGCAGTTTAATAGTCCTTAAGAAAGTGAATTTTGTGTAAAAAATCTCAATCAAACATGATAGTTTTAAAGTAAATACGTTACAAAATTCGACTCGTATTTTAAACATATTAATTTTAATCAAAATTCGTGATATAAAGTAGGGTCAATTTTATTAAATTGACATCACACATGGCATCTGTCAGTGCCTTGGTTCTGTCTGTTGGTTTTGTCATAATTACAATAAATAGTATTATGCGTTTCAACTAAGAATGTGGCCGCCATGATGATCGCGACTCCGGAACTTCACTCGTTTTTTACGATTTTTGTACTCGCAGCAGAGTAAACACAAGATGAAAAAATCGCTCCGGTTTTGATTATTTATTGTAATGTCTTATTTTGCTATGTATTTTTATTAAAACATCATTTTTAGTAATTATATATTTGAAATGTTAAGATGGCGATCACATTCTTAGTTGAAACGCATAGTATGTAATCTTAATAAAAAAATATAAGCAATTGTGCAGTTCTAACTTCGAAAAAATTAATAATATTTAACAAGCCGTTACAAGGTTCCTGTGTTAAATTTTGATGAAGTGTCAAATGTGATATATTAAATTGACTCTACTGTTTATATCACGAAATTTTCCATTATGATCGTAGTCGACTTAACCATAAAAAATAACAACATAGTGTCCTAAATCTCCGCAATACGAAAAATTTGCTGTACAAAAACCACGCTAAGCATTGGCAATATATCGCTGTAACGAATAACAATGGCTTGTTGTCGTGAAAAATGTAACGATTTATTCAGCATGGCCGCCGCGTCCGGCCGGCGCAAATATTTACCGCGGGTGCTATACCAATAAATACAAAAATACTGGAAATATATTACACAGACAATCTGGTCAGTGACGCACAATTACAAATGTTTTCTAGTGTGGATAAACTTAATATCAGGTGCAGCTATAATTTCTGTAAAATTACTTACTAAATATTTAAAGAAAAAAATAACTTTTATTTCCCTGGAAAAAAAAGAAAGAACCCAGTCATTTCGTGTAACAAATTTATCTATCGTTATTTTTGTTCAGTGCAACTCTTTTTTGACGCGGGGGAATTCTTCAAAAGATCCCCGGGAGCAGAATATACACAGCAGGTACGCTAACACCAACTTCAATAATATTTTCGTTATTTTATGCTTTTTAGATAATTTACTTTGAAGTCGGTTTTTATTTTTTTTTAAATAGTTTATTTAACACTTTTTAGTGACTTATTTTACCAAGATAGGTATCAGCACTATCACGCAACTCGAACGTCTACATTACAGTAACTTACTGAAAACATAAAAAGTTTATATCTCTTAAACTACTGGACCGATTTTGATGAAACTTGTACTCTACCCTAAGTTGAAAAATACTCTAACTACTGCAAAAAGAATTTTCAAAATCGGACTTGTAGTTTCTAAAAAATCCGCGGACAAACCTACATACATACATACACTCGTGAAATTTGGTAAATTTGTTTAGAAGCCCACATAGACTAACATATATGAATATTACGCATTTCTATTAATATTACATACATACGCGTCGAATACAGAACCTCCTTTTTTGAAGTCGGTTAAAAAATAACTTTTATTTCCCTGAAAAAAAAAGAAAGAACCCAGTCATTTCGTGTAACAAATTTATCTATCGTTATTTTTGTTAAGTGCAACTCTTTTTTGACGCGGGGGAATTCTTCAAAAGATCCCCGGGAGCTGTGGGGCTCGACCGGGGTATGTGGGATTCTTACCCACTAAATCACCCGCGGCTGTCGCATCGGCACATGAGACGGGACCCAGGTCTCTCCGGTGGGATCTGCACCACAAGGGACCCCACAGTGCCTGCCTTTGAGCCCGCCACCGGGGGGCGAATTGTAGTCCCCAGGAACCAATCACGGTGCTCACGGGGACGGGGGTCGCAACCCCGCCGCCATCCTCCTCGGAGTCGCCGCCTTACTCAATCGACGTCCTAAGGGTCCGCACCCCGAACGTCCAGCGACTCCGAAGTCGTTCACTGAACCTAATGTAACATGAAATTTAACGTTGTCTAATTAGAACGTAAGAATATTCATTGTATGAAACAGCGCCCACTAGACTGTGCAATGCGTGTGCCTGACAAAATTTACCTAATGTCTGTTGCATGGCAGGCAAAATTGCAGTTCCGCTAAAGGTAGTGTCTGCCCAGTTGACTGGGCCATACCCATGTACTATAAACAGTGGGTTTGAAGTGATGAGACGCATTAGTACGTACACATGGTAAAGTAACCAAACTAAAGTTTAATCGGTATTTGCCAGGTTCCTATAACATGATGTTAAATATTATTCTTATCGATTCAACAAAATGTACTTACCCTATAATGACACCCCATAATATTAAATATTTTAACGTAAATTAGGTATCGTATTGAATTTAAAGTTTTATAACGTTACGTAACGTTTTCAAACCCTGCTTTATTCTGATAGAAAAAACCTTCCGAATTCCAATTGACAAACTATTCTGGCAAGCAACAAATGCATTTAAAAATGAAAAGGATGAAAAAAGGGCCTTTCAAGCGTCCGATCAATATAACTACTAGTGAAACGATGTAACTGGGTAAGATAGAGACTATCAAAGAAATTGCTACATCCCTAACGTAATCACCAAAACTTATCAAAAAGATACATCTACAAAAGTATTTGCAAAGCTTTCTATTAACGCTCTTTTTCAAGCAAATCGCTCAGCCACATTAAAAGATATTGGTAATGAGCTGGCTTATCTCGGGCCTGGAGCCATAAAAATTGATGAACTTTTCAAAAACATTCCCTTCAACCTTCTTAAATGGGAACGATAATTGAAAACTTTGGTTTAATCAGAGCGTTTGCGAAAATTGGAACTCGTTGAAATGGAAAGAGATTTTTCGAGTAAAATGTTATGCTACCTCCAAAAATAATAAATAGCTAAGTGTATACTTCTTTTTGCTGTTCCAAATTATAGATAAATGAAAACGTCTGTCCTATTTAACAGTCAATTATAAAATGTCATCTTTGCGTGTTGGCAATAATATTTTTTAATAGAAGGATGGCGTGTGGGTTCGTCCGCTTAAAGCCTACTAAGTGGTAAGACCCTTGTGCAATGGACTATCCAGGTAGGCGCTACTGCAGTATTAGATATTCCTGGAATGCGCTGTAGCTGGTGAAATTACTTACGTTTAATTAAAAGAGACTTCATAACTACTATGTCTGGGGTGACAAGTGGCAGGGCTATACAATTCTGCAGTAGTGTCCTTATGGTCGAAGTTTCTTTGCACGGTAAAATCCAAAATCAGGTATCAGAATCTGCAAATTAGAGTGGCATTGGGCAGATCACATTGCCCAAATAACTGATAACTGATGGGGAAGAAAGGTTCTCGAGTGGCGACCAGGAATCAGAAGACTCAGTGCAGGCAGGCCTCCCACTGTGCACGTCGCAGGTAACCGGTGGAGGCAAATAGCCAACTGTCTTTCATTGTGGTGTTCCAATGGGGAGGCCTGTGTTCAGCTGTGGATCTCTTCTGGCTAGTGATGATGATGACCGATTTGATAGAGGATGTTGCTTGTCTCGTCACTAAGATATATAAAAAGTTATACTATTCATATATATGAATATTCGTCTAATACGAAATGGTGTGTACGTGCTAGTCATGCATATAATATGACTTCTGCGTCGAATGTTTGCTTGGCTTGTTTCTGTCCAAAATCCCCACGGGCACAACAAAGCCCGTATCACGAGAACACACATTGAAAATAATAACATTCTCGCCGGGGGAATCAAACTCATTGCTTTTTGGTAAAGAGTTTGCTATTGTTTCAACGTACGGTAGTTAAAATTATATAAACATTAAATCGAGTGGTACATTTTATTTAATAAAACAATAAATAAAAAAAACACTTAGGTATTTTTTTCGAAGCGATGGGAATCGTTGTCTATTTTTCATTCTATATGACAGCCAGATTTAAAACTACTGAACTTAAGAGTCATATAATAAATAATAATTATGTACATCTTATTATCAAAAGCGCCAAATCTAAAACCATGACTGTCACGATTTAGATGTCTACAAAAATTAAAATATTTCTGCTGCAATGGTGTATTCTACAGGTTATATTTTGGAGAGTGTGCGCAGGAATTACATGAATTGATCCCACCATCACCCTTCTATCATCGGACGACGAGACGCACAACGCACACGCACCCATATTTCGTAAATGTGCCTTCAGTCCGGACTAAGCGATTTGCTTCTTCATTTAGTTATTACCTAAGGACAGCCAAGGACTGGAATAGTTTGCCTGCGTCGGTTTTCCCGCCCGATTATAATGTATATGTCTTCAAGACTAGAGTGAATAGGCTATTAATAAGCTAGTGTGCTTTACCATCCTCGACTGCGTCACCGCTTTCTATCAGGTGGGACTGTGGTCAAGCACTGGCTTATATAATTTATCGATGCTTAAGTATATGGAATAAAAAAAACAAGAGGAAAGTCTTACAAGCCGCCTTCGGTTTCCGTTTGGGATGCTGACCAACCCTCTGAATCACAAGGGTCTATGGTGTCATTACTCACCATCAGCTCGCCACAAACGGGCGGGCTGTTATTATTGTTATAAATGAAACAAAAAAAAAACAGAAGTCCCTTTAGCCACCAAATCTAACGTTACAATAATGTTTTTCCTTGACCAGCCCTTGCGATAAAGGCTATAAATAAAAAGGTTTATTTTATCCGAAATGACAATTAAGTGTCCAATGTTTAGTCAGGCTTCCCGTTGGTACAAAATAATAATATTGTTTTTAGTTGCTTGGAAAACATTTACTGATCCAATTTATTGGTGCTTTCTCATCCGTTAATTAGGCTTGACGTGAGATGTAATCTCACAGAGTGTAGCATTATAATTAAGTTGTCAAGCCTTGACTCGTAAGTAGAGTGATACCGTCACTAAGAGTATTTGATTAGTGATTATTAATATTAAATTAGAGACACTGTATATTAAGTATACCATCCAAATTGTTTTGAACGAAATCACGATCCATGCGAATATCCGCAAATAAACCCGCATATTCGGTGCTTTCTGGCTAGAGTCTTGACATGACGGTTATCAAATTATATCTACAGTTTAAAGTAGGGACGATGTTAATGATGATTAGTAACTCAGTTGGTAATTAATTAAAAGAAAATAAATTATCTTCGTTGAAGCAAGTGTTTAAAAATGCTTTATTAATGAAACCAATAACAAAAATTATAAAATTAATGCGGTTGCTTAATTTTTCTCATTATGTTTTGTTCAAGTTTGTGTCGTATACGCACGAAGTTAGGCATGAGTAGGCTAGAGCTTTTTTAACCTATTGTAATTGGTCATATTTTTATTCTTTTAACAAAATATTGGGGATCTTGAGTGCTTCCTTCTTGCTGAACAATAAAGTGCCTTCTTTGAAGCCAGTAACATGCAATGATGCGTTTTTTGGTCTAAACCACAAACAAATATGTTCTATAGGGAATGCGATATTTCCGCTATAAATAGTTGAGCAAGTTGAAAAAAAAATATCTGTCTTCAGAATTGCGGCAAATTTTGCCCATATGGATAGAAGATTATGCGCCTCAAGAACGGTTAAACAAATTGAAATCCGTTTAATCCTCCAAGTTTACTGCTAACAAAGATCTCCTAAAATACCCCATTTGAAATCGAATATATAATGTCCAAAAGCTGGAACGGAGTACCTACTTGTATTCTTCGAACAAGTTTCCCTGAAACTATTCAGTTCCTTATTGTATGACAAGGCGACAAATCCAAGGCTTTGAAACTTCCGCTTCGATGCAAACCTGGACCTTTCGAAAGTTGTATCGACAAATGGAGTTCTTGGAACTTTCAATGATTATTGAGAGCTAAAGAGAAATGATAGTATGAAATTAATAAGAAACATGATGGGCCAGTCGTTTTAGTGGTTTGATAGCTAGCTAGCTAGTTTGAGGGTTTAATTATTACTCAGGAGAAACATGTCTCCCTATAGGTACTATTTTGTCTATCTAACTATAATAGTGTATGAGTGTGTGTTATCTACGTGTATCAGTTTTCTGGTTACCATAGTACTGGCTCTGAGTAGCAGAATACTTATTAACACTCTATTATTCTATATTTAATAGGTTACGTACACCTAGTATTTTTCACGTTCTCTTGAAAAATATCGGGACTACTCGTATTGTGATGTTGAATTCTGCACATAATAATATGTATATTTGATGATTTGAATAGTTTGCAACTAATTCTTAATTATTTCCTCATTTTGAAAATGACTCACACAAAATAGCATCGTAAACGTTGCTTGTTTGGAAATAGAAATACTTAAATAAAATAAATCAAAATATTCCTGATAACATAGCATACCTACAAAACAGCTAATGAATTAGATACGTAACTGTTGAAATACTCTAAGGTACTAGCGCTTTTAAAATACATTGTAAGGATAAAATTCCCAAGACGCTTGCAGAGCGTGGGGATTATGGTTAGCCTAAGGGAAAGGCCTATGTCCAGTAGTGAACGGCTGATGATGATGATGATGAAGGATAAAATTGTAAGCCACAGAGGATAGAAGATGGACAAACAGCGATTTATTTTATGTGAGTTCTTATTTACTAACAGCAACTGCTGAGTGCGTACGTTGACATAATATTTAGGTGGTTAGTTATTTTGAAACTGTAAAGCCTTTTTAGTTCACGTTAAATAGAATGTACCTCTACAAAGTTTTATCATAATGTAGAATCATCAGTAAAGGTGTGACGATCCTACACCCAAAACTCTGCGTAACTTTTACGTACTCAGGCATTCACTTAGAAACTTAAAAGCAATAAAGCTTAGAGTTCGGTTTTGTAAATAAATAGGCGTTTCATTCTATTTATTTGCCGCCGACCGCCATTTATACATTTTATGTTTTAGTTCTAAGTTTATATTGTACTAGCCGACCCACGCAGCTCCGCCTGCGCTATTTTAACAACGGTAAAATTGCAAAAATAGCCTTAGTTTAAAGAGTTCGATGGATCAATCCGCTATTGCATTGGCTATGAAAATTATATGTACTTATACCTCAGATCTTCAGCAAATAGTTTTATTGATTAGATATTGGATTAAGTATAACGTTTTCAAGCAATATGTATTTAAAAAATGTACTATGTTGGATATGAATTGCGTTAGCGTTCAACATCCGTTCATCGGATAGACGTCAAACTTGGACTATTAAAAAGCACATAATCTATTCTACAATTTGTATTGATTACATTTCTTAATTTCATACATGTTTTACAAGAAATTATAGAAAAACCACGTACGCTATGCATTTCCCCTTGCAGCGCCCCCGCGATCGCCTTCTATCAGTCCTTCGTGGACTGTTACGGCGGGTGAACGTGCTCGAATTTTTTTTGACAAGACGAAATTAATTTAAATGATTTTGAACATATTTTTAATTAAGATATGTTACAAATGGTATAATTATAACATTATAAATCATTTCAAATGAAATCTATACATGTATATTTAATTAAATATATTTTTATGGTATTACCATATTTTTGGTTCATCATAGAGTATGCGAAAGTATTGTTGCCGAGTATTATGCCTAACTTTTAAAGCGTATCAGAGTCATATGATCTTACTAATTTAAATCGTATTTTATACTGTGTAGGTCAACAAAATGACATACATTATGATATCCTTTATCCTTTACATTATGATTTTTTTTGTCAAAACATTAACGGTGTTATTATTACTATCATGTTGGTTTTTGCAATTTAGCAACGAGTCGAGTACATGGGTTGGCTTGGTGGTGAGCAACACGCTTACCTACGGACAGTTGCATTGGACAGTTGCTCGTCTTTTGAGACATCTGGATGGTTAAGTTGGAAGGGTACTTGTGTGCTATCTAGGTGGCGCCACTTTAATCTTAGATTTCTTCCGCTGTGTAACATAAGTAGAAGGTCACTGTAGCTGGCAAAAAAACTATTGGACCAAAAGTCTATAATTATAGTTTTGGATGACAGGGACAGGAAGAGACTTTTCTATGGGTGGGTGCTTCGATTACTATCAGGTAATACCTTTTTACTTAACTAAGTTAACAATAAACTGATGGTGTTATTGGCAGACACGAGAAAAAATACCACCGTATATGGTTTTAGAGTAACTAACATATTAATAATAATAATAATATATTAGTTAGTCTAAAACCAGATTGTTTATTACAATCAATGACAAATGCTCCGCGTAGTTCAAACCCCGCAAGAGGTACAGAACTCAAGATGAAGTTACGTTACGTTCATAATATGACGTTACACTAAAAAAGACTATTACTGAATTCGTGCGTTCAATCAAACAGTGCTACGGATTCCTTTGGCAGCCACGTATATTGAATAACAACACAGGTCAGCTGATTTTGTAGTTTACTACCCTGGCCGCTGCCCTTAAGGTCTTGGGGTCGATTCCCACACAGGAAAAACATTCATGTGCATGAACATAATCTGTTTGTCTTGAGTCTGGGGTCATTTTGACCTGTACTTAATGATGTAAAAAGTTAAGTATCTTATCATAGTTTCAGTTCGATGACCATTATGGAGTCGATCGCGGAACTCATCAACATCATCATCAGCAGCCGAAACGTCTACTGTTCAACAAAGGTCCTCTCTCCCTTGGAGGGGAGGGGTTGCCATAATCCCCACGCCTGGCAGGCGGTTGGGAATCACAGTATAGGTGGTAGGTAATCCAATAAAAAGACACTGCTGATCGTCTTCTTGTTTTTCCTTAGTCACCTTTTACGGACACCCAATGGGAGGAGATGGATGGGTGCTATAATTCTTATCACGGAACTAATTGTCGCAATAATAATAATTTATGATTTTTGGGTTTGCACGACTTGGGTCGACGTTGGGTATCTGGTCTTGAGTAAGGTTGGATGCTAGCAAGCTTCCAAGATTCGGGTACTTGTGCCGCTCTTAAAGAGAATATACGCATTAGAATAGGAAACACTACAGTTACACGCTTCTTTAATAATACCGCTAGTGTCTCATCAGGGCCACTGGCATGCATTGCAGCATCTTAAGTCACTCTCTTTATCAAACTCGAACATCTCAATCAATCATCAATTTGGTTTCAGTTCATTTTTCCAGGGATCAAAAAGCTTAACTATCAGATGGATGTTTATTGGTTAGAGAATTTGGAACTAATTCAGGAAATATGTTAAAAAGGTCCCTTTTTAAGAAAAAAATCTACTTTATAAGAAAAAAAAACTATATTTTGAAGGCTCTGTTAAACGCTTTTGTTTTGACGTGCAGAACAGAAACCTTAGAACTTTGTGCATAGTTTCATTTCAAGTACGCTTACAGTAGTCACGGCGGATCTTTGTGTGTCTGAAGTTGGCTGTAAGACGCTGCGCAGTAGCTATTTTTATGTTTATGTATTCAGTACTCACAACTGTACTTGCGCAATGGTTTGCCAACCCTAACTTCAGACACACAAAAATCCGCTATGACTACTGTAAGTTATAAGTAGTACGAATTCATATGGATTCCGAATGGCAGGCACAATGTATTCAGCTGGGTCGAAGTGCGTTCCGGTTGTAACCGGACCTAACTAATCATCATCATCATCATCATCACCAGCCGGAAGACGTCCACTGCTGAACATAGGCCTCCCCCTTCGAACGCCACAATGACCGACAATTGGCTATTTGCATCCACCGGTTACCTGCGACGCGCACAATGTCGTCTGTCCACCTAGTGGGAGGCCTACCTACGGTGCGTCTTCCGGTTCGTGGTCGCCACTCGAGAACCTTTCTTCCCCAGCGGTTATCGGTTCGCCGAGCGATGTGGCCTGCCCATTGCCACTTCAACTTGCAGATTTTAAGAGCTATGTCGGTGACCTTGGTTCTTCGGCGAATCTCCTCATTTCGGATTCTGTCGCGCAAAGAAACTCCGAGCATAGCTCTCTCCATAGCTCGTTGTGTGACTCTGAGCTTATCCAAAAGGCCAACAGTTAGGGACCACGTCTCAGTACCATATGTCATCACTGGCAACACACACTGGTTAAAAACCTTCGTCTTTACGCACTGCGGTATTTTAGACGAGAAGATTTCGCGTAGTTTCCCGAACGCTGCCCATCCGAGTTGGATTCTTCGGGCGACCTCTTTGTCGAAGTTGGACCGACCTACCTGGATAGTTTGTCCTAGGTATACATAGTGGTCAACAACTTCGAGTGTATCGTTCCCAACAATTACCGGTACGGGTGCAACATGGACATTAGACATGATCTTCGTCTTGTCCATGTTCATTTTAAGACCCACCTGTTGGGAAACGCTACTGAGGTCGCTGAGCATCGTATTGAGGTCCTCCAGCGACTCTGCCACAATGACTATATCATCAGCAAAACGAAGGTGAGTGATGTATTCGCCATTGATATTGATGCCGAATCCGTTCCAGTCCAATAGCTTGAAAACGTCCTCCAATGCGTTTGTGAACAGTTTCGGAGAAATAACGTCTCCCTGTCTCACACCACGCTGCAATGGGATTGGTTTTGTGCTCTCGTCCTGTAGTCGGATCGACATGGTGGCGTTGCTGTACAAACACTTCAACACTTCGATGTACCTATAGTCAATGTGGCACCGCTGGAGAGACTGCAATACTGCCCAGATCTCGATTGAATCAAAGGCTTAGACCTAACTAATAACCACCAATAATATAATAGAAGTATGTATAAGTCTTACTAGTCAGGTATTGGCCATTCTATAATAGACGAACTGAACCTTTGATATAAAGTTTGGAATATGAAATGCAATAATCCATATCCTGACGCAACTCGTCAACTACGTTACCACTGTAAGTTGTTGTTATCAGATTGTAATTAGGTGGCACGCCAAGGTATAAATCAAGATATTAAATATTGGGTTACCGTTCTTAAACTGCATCAGTCTTGTTCTTTTCGTGTCGCTATGAAATGACAAAAAGCTTTGAGTTAAAATCGGTTTTTATCATGCGTTTAAATAATTCATCAGTCATTTATTTTACGTATACATAATCAACAAAACATTCAAAAGTGATATTATTAAGTATATTATAATAGATATAATTTTATTGAAATTTCATTCTATAACGGAATAGGCAAAATTAACAAAACTTAATTTGACACATCTGCATATTTTAGTCTATAATTTTTCAAATGTAATATTCATATTTGCTGGTAGCGCCCTCTACGATGGCAACTCTCGGCCGGAGCGGTCAGATTCTCAAGGTCATTGGTGCATGTTACCCCCTTAACTAAACTTTTAATAACAGACATTCGCATCTAATACATAACCTCTTTTTTTATAGTCGGTTAAAAACTGGGACCCACTTTTTACTTGCTCTCCGAAGCACGGACCCGTTTAGTTCAAATGGCGTTAAACGGTCACCCATCTATTTAATGACCTTACCTAACGTTGCTTAACCCGATCGATTACAAAACTTTGATAACATATCTCTATGAGTGTTCCCTTACTAATATTTATTATAATTATGAAGAAAAATTTATAAAATCGGACCAAGTGTACAACCAAGTACCCATTTTGACTTTAAGCCCCTCTCCCAAAAAAACCGTGCTAGATTACGGGATAAAAAGTATCCTATGTCCTACCTCGGAGTATTAACTCAAATTATTCCAAGTTTCGTTTCAATCCATCCAGTAGTTTTCGCGTGATGCTCAGCCGAGATACAGACAGACAGACAGACAAAAATACAAAAAAATACATTTTTGGATTTAGTATCGGTTATAGAATGCCCTCCAAACATAATTTTCAATATATCTTCAATGTACAGAAATGGACCTGTTACAGTTTTATTATAAGTATAGATATCGTCTTGGTGTACAATAAAGAGTATTCTATTATTTCATTACTTATAGTAAAAGTATTACCGATCTGATTGTTGCATCTAACGTTTGAAAAAAAGTTGAATAAAGACAACTAAGCATAAACGTACTTAGTTATTTAAGTAGTATCAAGTTATAAGTAGGCAAGTGTATTATGTGACGACACTATTGTAGTGACATCAATTTTTTTTTTTTGACTTGGTAGAAATCTTCCAAAGATCCCCGGGAGCTGTGGGGTTCGACCGGGGTATGTGGGATTCTTACCCACTAAAACCCCCGCGGCTGTCGCATCGGCACATGAGAGGGGGGCCCCAGAGGAGGGAGGGATCTGCACCAGGGGTCCCTCAGTGAGTCTTGCCTTTGAGCCCGTCGCCGGGGGGCGCATTGTAGCCCCCCGGGAACCAGTCACGGTGCTCACGGGGACGGGGGTCGCAACCCCCCTGCTGTCCTCCTCGGAGTCGCCGCCGTACTCAATGGACGTTCTAAGGGCCCACACCCCGAACGTCCAGTGACTCCGAAGGATTGTAGTGACACCTACAAATACTCTATAAGTAAATCAAATTTAATATTTTGAACAGAAAGACATCACCAAGGCCATCGATATAATATATCAACTAGATATACATTCATTGACATAATGACATCTAAAATGTGGTCGCGGGGTCCCAGACTTATCTGTGCTGGTGGCGGAAACGTAAACTAATGGTTTTATTATGATAATGACGTGTAGTTTGACAGTTTATTAAAGACAGTAGCGACACTAATATTGGCATAAATAATTATGTCAGCCTGTGGCTTGAAAAGAAATAGTGACACTAGGGCACTATTTCTGTGTGCCACTATTCGGACCGTAACACCTAATCTAGTTTAAATAATATATGATGACTAACTGCCAGTCCCAATATCCTATCTATCTCTTACTATAAGTTAAAATAGTTACCATTGATAGCTTTATGACATATCTCCGTTTCAAGATACAAAGATAGACATATATGTCCTTACTATTGATCTAGCTTCGAGACCTTGAAGCTTACTAGAGATAAGAAAATTAATGTCAAGTGTCATATTGTTACTTTTTATCTGAGATTGCTATCGGCGGTAGAGTATTGGGGCCGGCCGTAAGTTCATAATATTGTTAGGTATTAAAATGTAGATAAACACAGAAAAAGCATTTATTCCAGGTTCACACTCACTATTCATTATACACTATATTATGTAGTGGCCCAAAGTCGTCGCTGAGGTCGCTTCCTTGAGATGTGTTCGCTGTCGCTTGTAAACTAAAACCACAGTGTATAAACTGTGCTAAAACTGTGTCTGATGCCTCGGTACGGCGTCGGCTTATAGGTATTGTAGTCAGAAAAGTTAATTAATCCTCTACATTAGTCAGGTACATACGCGAATCAACATAATAAAATACAAATACATAAACAAGAAATAAAAATAGGGTTACGTAAACAATAATAGGTAGGTATCCTACTCTTCGAAAATGAGAGAACTGTCTAGATCGGTGGATTATTTTCTATTGACAATTCTAGATTATTTTCTTACGGTATGCAGTATTTGTGTTTATTGCAATTAAGTAATAATTTCCACCTTCATGTCGCGGTCATAACAATATACTTAAGGTACGCGACCATTGCCCAGCGGCGGGCCGCGCCGCCCGCATCGGAATTTGACGGCGCGGGTAGTGGACGCAGCGCTATGTAAAATCATAGAAAGCAAACTAAAATCCGTTGCTTGCCATGCGTGCGGTGCGTTCGGCGCTGGACAATGGACGCGTACCTTTACATGCCGTTTCTCTTCTATAATTTTGAATTAATCTTGATAAAGTTTATTTCACTATCATATTAGTCATGTTCTTCTTTACTTACATTTGAGACATATACTAGTAGATTTCACCTTAGTAATATAGGCTTTTTATATTTCCCTACTCCCTTGCCTACTACGTCTGAAGACTACGTCCGAAGGGAATGCGAAAAAGACCATAAAATCCTGTATGAAAGATTCCATTTCCTCGCCTGCAGATTTACATTCCCAGCATTCTTGGCCGCTATTTTTCCCTCGTAAAATCTTCAGCATCCGGTAACACTAATTTTATTACACTTTTGCGGTACACGCGAAGTTTCACGTTGATCGCGAACAATTCCCCTTAACGATAATTACGTAATAAAGTGGGTAACATTCTTGGCCCTTATTATACCAGCCCTTCCTTATCTACCACTGTCAGTGCCTGGTTATTAATTACTTACATTAGTAAGTTCGTATAGATCTGTTGTTGCGATGTGAATACAGGTTACTGGATGGGTGTTTGCAAACTTAAAAAAAAACATAAGTCCAGTTGAAAAAGAATAAATAATATTAATGATTTGTGGTTTCACCAACTCAATACACGTAGATTTAGGATCCAGGTTAAGTTAGCGACTAACTCCAGTGGGGAAATTGCATGAAAATTCTAATGGAAAATTGTGATACTTAATGATTTATAGTCTTTGCAAAAAGTTCATTACTGAAATAAAATTTCAGGTTATTTATTAGTTTACGAATTTAAGTTCAATTATTAATATAACTTACGTAAATTGGAAAGTAATTCCAACCAATCAGCGCCAATGACGTCATTGGATTGTTCTAAGTGTCTGTTTTTAATTATTTACCCGCCAATAAGCTTGGTTTTCATACGTCTCATACCAACCCAATCCTATGACGTCACTACAAGTCAGTGTCATCGTTTTGGCTGGCTCCAACGTAGAAAAGTCAAACTTTCCAAGAAATCATTTGTACATGCATAATTTTAATTATTTTAACGTTTTTAAAAGTGATTTACGCTTTTGTGTACTTTCACTTCCGTTATCAAAGTAAGTAAGTCTATGTAAAATTCTAATTTTAATATGCTTAAATTTAATCTCTTTGTACCTGTAAAACCTTGTGGTGTTAGCTAGAGTATTTTACAAACTATGACTGTAGGCCCACTTGTAGTAAATAAAGAAAACAAATTTATACCCAATTTTGCGGTTGAGAACATAGACAAATACATAATCCTGACCCTTGAGTAGGGTCACGTCATGTTATCAATGGTTCACGACTGGGACATGGTATTAAGTCATCCCCGTGAAATCCTAATTTGAAGCCCCTTGACATTTAAACTACCTGACTAGGCGTCCTTTAAGCTCTTTGGGACAAGTGGAATATTTAGATATACTTAGTTAATATTGATAGATTCTGCGATCGATTTTTTTTAAGTTAGAACAATTTTTAATTCAAAGACAATGCAGGGAAACATCCTAAATCTTTGGTTTAATTACATTATGATCATCAGCCAGAAAGCCTCTTCTGAACATTGGCCTCCCACTTGGAACACCATAAGGGACGACAACTGTCTATGGGAGGCCTACCTGCGCTGCGACCGACGACAGTTCGTAGACGCTGATGAAATATTCTTTACATTTAGTTAGACGTCTGGTATTCTACTAGACGTATTGTTATTGTTAACATAACTAACAAAAAAACCGATATGAAAGATTTTTTATAAGAAGTAGTGGACGGCGGAAACACTCAAAATTGGAATAGCTTGTCATGGGAAGTGCATCCAGATTACAGAATATTGTATTCAAATAACGTTATCTTCGAGTGGCCTACATCTCTGTGGTTGGTAGTTATCTGTGAGGAGTCTCTGTGCTACCGATACCACTGTTTGTCACTTTTGTAGCCAGCCCAGAGATTCCTCCCAGTGAGTAAGAAGTTAGGACGCTCCCTCGGATTCGGGCAGATTTAGCGACATTAGTTCTTCGGGATAACTACTATCAAAAGGCTTCTTGGATTTGTAGAGTACGTGTCGGTTGGTTTGGTGGAGTTGTGTAAGGAGGCGTGGGTGTAAGGGGTGTATCATCATCAGCCGGAACACGTCCACTGCTGAACATAGGCCTCCCCCTTAGAACGCCACAATGAATGACAATTGGCTATTTGCATCCATCGGTTACCTGCGACGCGCACAATGTCGTCTGTCCACCTAGTGGGAGGCCTGCCAACGCTGCGTCTTCCGGTTCGTGATCGCCACTCGAGAACCTTTCTTCCCCAATGGTTATCGGTTCTCCGAGTGATGTGGCCTGCCCATTGCCACTTCAACTTACAGATTATGAGAGCTATGTCGGTGACCTTAGTTCTTCGGCGAATCTCCACATTTCGGATTCTGTCGCGCAAAGAAACTCCGAGCATAGCTCTCTCCATGGCTCGTTGTGTGACTCTGAACTTCTCTAGGGGGTGTATGGAGGTCATAAATCATGGTCCATGATTTATAGGTTTATAGTGGTCACTGTAAGGTGATCAAATAACATTCAGTAAAGTTTCCTGACAGTACCTGTGATGGAAAGAAGTCTGATAGGTATAGTACATAATATGTATTGCTATTATCTTTTAAGTACGTATTTCGTCTCGATAGTTTAAACACATCAGGTGGGATAGCAGTTAAGTACCTACTGGTCCGGCGAAGCAACCGAAACCTTTCCAAAAAAAGGTCAAGTACCTACAAATGCTCCAATCACAATGATTGACCATTAACCTCATAAATGAAAGGAAAAGTACATGAGTGAAATGAAATAAAAATAATTTCTAATAGCGCTTTGTTATGGCTGCCAGCCAGCCTCCGCAAGTCGTCGACCCTTTAGGTAATGCGAGGAATATGCTAATTTTATTCGAGTGCCTAAATCCAGAGTGGTTTTGGTTGCTCTCTACATGTTGAACGAGCAACGCTCGTATATTGTGCTAATAATTAAATAAGTTTAGGATACCTAGCGGACTCTAATTGCAGAAATATTAACAATTTAACGTATAGGTGACAAAAACTTTTATTAATAGTTTACAACTATTTTAATATCTGTCCGTATGTAAATATAGTTCGCGAAAAGCTTACGTCTGTCAAATAGAAATTTGGAACGTAATATTTATATGGAAATTTATTATTTTGACTTTTTCTCGTTGATCATAAATATTTTGCAATATTGCCGTAAAATAAGATTTCTTTTTGAATAAATATTATTCTAATCAGCGTTCCGTTTTTTGATTTTGCTAAAAGGCTTTAGTCGCGTCCACACCAACAGAACGTACTCGCGCGGCATCCTCGCGAGCCACACACATTTGGCAGTGTGGACGAGCCTCGGAGTTTTTCGGGCGCACGTTTCCTTTCTTATGCGTGGCTCGAACGACCACACATTTAGCTCGCGAGGCCGCGCGACCCCGTGCACCCGGTGGGGACGAGGCTAGTGACGTCACCGGTTGAACGTTATGTAACTAGGCACAAGTAATAATATTCCGATTAATTATTAAACGATGGCTCCAGCCATTTTATTTTTTAAATATATATTGTAGATACTTAAACTTAAAATATTTTCTAAAATTATAAATATTCATAAAATTACATCAAGTCACATTACACGGAGTAGCCGTCGTACTCAATGGGCAACCTAAGGCCAGCGACCATCCCAGCGACTCCGAAGACCTACCACCAAGTAAAGTTGCGGGATTTGCCAACTTCTACGTCTTGGGAATCGCAGAGAAGGATATAAAATAGAAGATACTGCTGCCCTTCTTGTTTCCCCTTAGTCGCCTCCTACGATACCTAACGGGATGATATTGGAGGATGTTATTCTTGCCCGGCCTCCCCCACAGGACATAACTTATCCTTACAGTAATACGGGTAAATATTATTATATACCCGTGTTTAGACATGATTTCCTTCCGTAAATTGGTTACATATAATACAAACGTGCGAACCACATAAAAGATAGCTGGAATATCTTTAATGTTGTGAGTTCACAAGGGTTGACTTGACCCTTATCACACCAAAGTCAGGTTTGACGCATACGCACATTTCTAAAAATGTTCTACCAACATATTTTCTTTTTTTTATTCAATTTATTAGGAAAAAATACAGTTTCTATCAGTTAGAAGAAGATACATTTAGTCTCATAAAATATTAGCGGAAAACAGTTTCTGCGAATCGGTGGCTCAAAGTGAAGACAGAAAACAGTAAGCGAAATTACGAGAAAAATATCAATATCTTTACTAATTTAAAGGTTCTTTGTTCATCATCATCATAAGCCTACAGTCATCCACTGATGGACATATGCCTCTCCAATATCACGCCACTGACTACGATCCTTGGCTTTCCTCATCCAATTTATGCCCGCCACTTTATGTATATCGTCACTCCATCTCGCTTGCGGACGTCCCACGCTACATTTGCCGACTCGCGGTCTCTGTTCAAATTGTATGAATTATTATTTTGCAAAATAAATATACATAATAACTAAGTTATAAATTGTTTTGCGAGGTACATTGTGAAACAAAAACGTTTCATTTTCTACTGAATTCTTTAACAATAGTTATTTGTGTAGGTTTATCTATTCTGGTAAACGATTCAAAACGAAATAATTTTCAGCTGAATATTACAAAATAAATTAAGAATCAGAGAAATCTATTTTCTGTGATTTACTACTCCGTCGTGAAAATAACAAAACAAGACAAGAAAAAGACAGACTTAATCTATAAACGACACCACTTCTTAGTAACAGTAGCCTTAGAAATTGTTGATTTTTAAAAGAAAGACATAGAAATACATACTATTTTGTCTTTTACTAGGTATCAATATAAATCTATTTTTAACCGACTTCAAAAAAGGAGGAGGTTCTCAATTCGTCTGTATATATTTTTTTTTTTTTTTTTTTTTATGTATGTTCGCGCATAACTCTGGCAATTATTAACCGATTTGAATTCAAATTCAAATTCAATTCAAAATTCAAAATTCAAAAATTTTTATTTCAAATAGGCTTAACGCTAGCACTTTTGAACGGTCATTTTTTTTAAAAGCTACCACCGGATCACAACGCGGCCTCAACTGAGAAGATCCGGCAAGAAACTCAGCGGGCTTGTCATTTTTTCACATTTTTTTTTAAAACAAAGTTTGTCTTTTTACAATTAGATTAGCACCAGCGACAGTGTGTCCTGCCGTTCAAAATATCAAATAAAATAAAAAATACGACGAAAATACAACAAACTAAAATGCCAAAGGGATAGTAGTCGGACCAGTCCCCCCAAGCAGCACCCGCGCACGAGTTGACTCGAGCAGCAGCCATCACTCCCCTCAACCATATTGGAGGGAAGGGGGTGACCCGCCACACGAAGCCGCCACAAGCAAAGACTTTTCGATGGCGAGCATGACCGATCCAAAATCACAGTGGCACACGTTAAACATTTACCTTCTGCTGTTAAGCAGTGCCTCGTCAGGCAAGACACAAAGCACTTTAACATATTACCAACTTTTGTCACAAGTCGTCTAAGTTAGATACATACCAAGAATAATTTACAAGCTCAAGTGAATTGCCTTCAGAACGTAAATAAAGTAATAATCAATTTTGCTGCTAGACTACAAAAGAAAAAAAATAAAAGAAAAAAGGATAAAAGGACAGCGGCCGGACCAGTCCCCCCAAGCAGCACCCGCGCACGAGTTGACTTGAAAAAATCTTTCTTCCATCCATTCTTCAATCCATTGATTGGGTCCCATAAAAAAATTATTGCTTAGTAATAAGTAGTTCCTAAAAAAACAAGAATGGTGACTGCGCACTGAGAGTTGCAAGAAAGCCTATATAGATGACGTTTTAGTCGCTCGGACTCGCTCGGTCGGACAAAAATGGTCATAACTCTGGCAAATATTTACCAATTTCAATGATTCTTTTTTTATTCGAAAGAAGAAACCACTGTATTGAATCTGTATGAATTTTATTACAACCGGATAAGAACTTCCTGGAGGACCATGAACGATGTGGAGGAATTTATCTGGTAAAAACCATAAAACTGATGTTCTCCATTACATTGCTCTGACAATTATGAACCGATTTCGATGATTCTTTTTTTATTCGAGAGAGTAAACTATTATGATGTTTCCATGCAAATTTCATTACGACCGGATATTTTTTTCTGAAGAAACATGAATTATGTAAAACTATGTAGACGATAATGTGATCATAACCTACCTAGATAATTTTACGGTTTTCGATGGTTCAATCTTTATATATGAAAATATCACTAAAAAGTTTAAAATAAAATCTTTTAAAAAAAAATTGAACCGACTTCAATATCACTGAAAAGTATAAAATAATTTAAATAATATTGAAGTTGGTGCCAAATATACACAGCAGGTACGCTAACACCAACTTCAATAATATTTAAATTATTTTATACTTTTCAGTGATATTGAAGTCGGTTCAATTTTTTTTTAAAAAGATTTTATTAAATCATAGATACCTTAGATCTGAGTAATCTAGCGTTTCCAAATCCAATATAAAATATACTTATAAGTATAACTAATACTAAGGTAATAAAATTTCCGTTACGCCATATGGCAAAAACAATATGTGGTACGATTTATTGGAACAAGTGGCGACATGATCGCGGAGTTCTTACGAGTTTCTTAGGGAAGTTTATTTATATTTAGCTTTAGTATCAACCAATGTACCTTGGCACAGTGGTCGATTACAATAATATCCTCTATTCTACTATTGGTGGCTATTAATTGGTCCCGGTAACCACTGGAACGCAGTTCGACCCAGCTAGATCCATGGTTAATTACAAAGTTCAAAGTTAATGCATAATTCCGTAATAGAAATCAGAAGTGGGCTGAGATAAAATGAAAAACATACCTGCAGTTTCAGCTGTTCCTGTCCCAATCGAATAACTTTCGAGTAGTTTGGTACTTGGAATATGCTCGTTACTCTTCTAGCTTATAGCAATTGACGTTGAAAACACTTGTAAAAGTTCCAGACTTTACTGTTTTATTGGTTCATCATGTAGCAGGAACTGCTATTTAGGTTTGGACGCAAAGGTTCTATAATTTAAATTAACGGTGCCGTTTTTTCAACCTTTTCAATAGCTACGCATCACTCCAACCCAATACAGATGCGGGTTGTAACCATAATTCAACCATGCTAACATACCTTCATTATGTGAACTGCTGCGAAAAGTCCATATTTATTGGTCCCGATTATATTCCCCTGTGCAGTAAAACGTGAAGAATAATGTGTAAGATTATCACGCCACTTGAAAAACATCATGCTGTCTAGCTTCTAAGATTTATTCTAAAAGGGCGAAATCTCTTATTTCCCAGGAGTGATAGCGGCGGGGTCCTCCCATGGTGAAACTTAAGACACCAACGAAAAATATAATCGAAATTCTTATCACCTCTTTTGAAATGTAACCGAGATTTGCATCGGCAGAGGTATTTTTCTCATGCCGTCGTCGTGTATTGCCATTTACTGGACATGGCTGATACTTTCAATATCTGTTTCCTTACAGAAAATCCCAATATCAATTTGCCTGGCTCGAGAACCATAACCCTAGACCTCAGATCACAATCTACAGTGCCCATGAAGCGAACCAAATCCAATCGGATTTTAAATTTTACAATAGCAGCATTATCTACGATTCATCATCATCATCATCAGCCGGAAGACGTCCACTGCTGAACATAGGCCTCCCCCTTAGAACGCCACAATGAACGACAATTGGCTATTTGCATCCACCGGTTACCTGCGACGCGCACAATGTCGTCTGTCCACCTAGTGGGAGGCCTGCCTACGCTGCGTCTTCCGGTTCGTGGTCGCCACTCGAGAACCTTTCTACTACTACCTACCTACCTTTCTTTCTTTCTATCTACGATTATCAACGAAAAAACACCAAGGAAAATAAAACGTTCTTCATTGTATTGTAGCGATGCTGAGGCCTGCCATAATCCCACCCACACCTGTTTTAGGCAGCTTCCGATAATTTTGTATTTCATCATTCTCCACTGCTGTAGTTAAATCGGTGTCGCATGCAGGGATAGTGAGCATTGTATTAATTTATTGTTGTCATCAGCATCTGTAGCTGTCTGCGTTTCTGCTAATTAATTTTGTATAATTTATAGCCTAAAATGATGCCTACAGAATAAATAAAATGATATCAGCAGTGGCTTTAAATTATCTACTTATATTTTTCTCAATACAGTGTTAATTCGTCGGCGGTCAATGCGTGATTGAGGGTGTGCGCTTCGCGTGTTAGCATGGTGCAGATCGGATTCATCCGCCGTTGAGCGGTTGTTTGAAAACCCCTGTCAGATCCCCTCATTTTTTTCCAAATATGTACCAGAAATAGTAGATCGGATTCATAATGCTGGTACAAATTAGGAAAAAAATTTGATGATCAACAAATGTTATAAAACATATAGGTATGTAATTGTATTGATACACTGAATAATATTGGGATCGGACAGGGGTTTCGTAATACTCTGTATAAGTTAGTGTTTGGCCGTAATATTGCGAAATAGTATAAGTGGTGATGCAGCTGATGGAAATTCACAAGCTCTTTAAAAACACAATGATAAGGGCCCTATAACAGAACTGCGAAAGGTACCCCCTTTCGCAGTTCCGATTGCAAAAGAAACGAATGTTCTCTTAGGAGCCATCAATGCAATCTCCCATATTGCTCTGGCAATAGAAAAATAATATGGTATCGTGTTACATCAACTTTTTACATAAACGAATGGTTACGGGATTATATTCGGGAGCAACAACATTTACTTTTCCTTAGTCGGGCCCCTATTGCTGAGGATCGTGATTCCTGCCAATCTCTGTCTTCGTCTTGGTTCTTTACTATTTTCAATCTTTGGTTGTTTGGATTGTTGTACTAAAAGGAATGTCTAGATGTTCAGACACATAACTAACCATAGCAAAGGGCTTCTTTCTCTCTACATAGCGGCTTCTCTTAATTGCCAGGCTGCCTTCGGGTTATGTAGCCGAAGCATTGGAGGATTCGCTTCATGCCTATCATTGAGAGTCGAGTTTTTTTGTTTGTGCGTCGAGTAGTCCAGGGTATTAGGGAAACTACCTTATATACTCAGTAATTATTGTTTCTTGCAGGTTATATCTACCAACCCAGATATCAATCAGTCTGGACATCAGACTTCTAGAAAGCCTAATACATCCATACATCCCGTAATTTATTACGACTTCCAGAACAATGTAGAAAATGTGAAAGAAAGATGGATAAGCATCACCTATCTGCAGTCATTAATAATTATACACCTTATATGTTACGTAGTACAGTAAATTTTCCTTTTCTCCAAAAAAATAACTAGGTACGCCGGGCCAACAGCGCTTAAGGATATTGCAAAAATAAACTAACAATAGGGAGCTTTCTAGATAAACAGATAATCATTAAGGCGATAACTCATGCATTACTAGTAAACACACATTTATAGGAACGACGATCGTAATAATGTGCTAAAGAATATTCTGTAATCGTTACATGATTTTATTAACCCTCTGTAAATCGGCATTCTCCAATTAATTTGATGTAATTTAATTTTGGAGAAGCTCAGAGTCACACAACGAGCTATGGATAGAGCTATGCTCGGAGTTTCTTTGCACGACAGAATCCGGAGTGAGGAGATTCGCCGAAGAACCAGGGTCACCGACATAGCTCGTAGAATATGCAAGTTGAAGTGGCAGTGGGCAGGCCACATCGCTCGAAGAACCGATAACCGTTGGGGAAGAAAGGTTCTCGAGTGGCGACCACAAACCGGAAGACGCAGCGTAGGCAGGCCTCCCACTAGGTGGACCGACGACATTGTTCGCGTCGCAGGCAACCGGTGGATGCAAATAGCAAATTGTCGTTCATTGTGGCGGTCTAAGGGGGAGGCCTTTGTTCAGCAGTGGACGTCTTCCGGCTGGTGATGATGATGATGATGATGAATTTAATTTTTATTGATTATTAGCATTTACTAGAGTGTCATTGTCTAAATGCCACACACCCTAAATCAGGTTACAGTAATAATAATAAAATAAGCATAAATTATAAAAACACCAAAAGCCCGACTGTGAATAAATAATGATCTTACATAACATTATGTATACATAAAACGTATAAGCATGTCTATTGGATATTTATACTTGTTTACTGTATAACCATGTCGCATCATCTCGTTAGTACCTTTCATTTGATAACCTGTTCATGTTTTGGGAGTATCCCCCCCACCCCCTAAATTGTGACAAATCGAATAGGTATTACATAAGTCCATAAAAATCCATCAAATCGTTGGCTGGTAAACATACATAATAACTACTCTGGAAAACATAGCCCTCCTTCTGGGGTACCTAAACGGGCAATTATGGCTACAAAATTTACGAATACTGGACATATTTCCATTATCTGCTACTCGGTTAATTGTAACTTGACGGGCACGTTGGGCTAGTGGTTAGACACCCTGGCCTCTACCCGATGAGTCGTGGGTTCGATTCCCACCAAGTGTCTGGGTGTTATTTATCTATTTAAGTATTTACAAAAAAAGTATTGTATTAGTATCAGCTCTCTGGTTTCCGTAGTACAGGCTCTGCCTAGTTTGGGATCGGATGACCGTGTGTGGATTGTCCCAAAATATTATTATTAATTATAATGTGTGGCTGTAGGCTATGTACTAACAAATATTATGTTATGAACCTAAACACAATAAGTTTCAAAGGGTTCAGTCCAACGACGTCAAGCGTAGTCCACTCTACCGGACTAAATCATAAATTTTCTATGGAATGACCTGCCAAATGTCGGGTCGCCAGCCGCCAGTAATTTATAACCCTCAGAAATTCCTCCAGTATTCAATTAAGAGGCAATTGCTCGGTAAACGAAGGTTGTCCGACCCTCAAAGAATAATGCCTATGTATAGTAGGTTAAGTATCTATTCCTAACAGTAGAGAAAGTAAGTTTCTTATTTATTTTATTCTTATAATTTGTTTGTTATTAACTTACTAGACGCATCCAGGTATACCTACCACCGCTTTTTCGGAGGAAGACGGCGCGGCGCGGCGGTGGGTTTTCGACCCCGTCCCTGTGAGTACTGTGTCAGGTTCCTTGGTCTATAAGGTAGCGCCCGGCTCAAATGCTACTAAATTATCACCCATCTAAAGACTGACCTTGCCTATCGTTGCTTAGCCAACTGATCGTTTACAGAACTATGATTTCAACTAGTCATAAGGACTGCTTGAATTTTAAAGGAGTATACCCACTGTACCATATCACTATTTTATTATTATTATTATACAAAATGCTGTGGAATTTAGCAATTTTTAAGATACGTCCCGAAACGTAGCAACTTATTACGAGTTTACTGTGTGGAGCTCCAATTGCACAGTCGCAGCGTAAACTTCCCCTCCGGAAATAATAACTGCACCATGTCGATTTCTGTTGGTTCGCAATCTGTGCTGACAATGTCGAGTTTAATATCAAGTCCCGCAGTGGTTGTTGTAGCGATATGTGCTTTTAGCTCTATATCTATTGTGGTATTTCTTTATGGATATTTTTTAAATCTTTTCGGCGAATCTCTACCCTCGAGAGTAACGACAATCTTAATTTGACTCGCGATACAGATGTGTATATGTATTATGATGTTTCTTTTATATATGATGAATGTATGATGTTTCGTTATACCTTCATTCATCCATGGTTATACTCACATATGTTTCTTTCTCTCGGCAGAGTATAATTAAAATAATACTTCGCTAAAACTTTGTTGTTTAAATCCGGATTTTTTTTACAAACAAAAATTTAAATAAGATTTTTTTTAAAATTCTCTGTACATTTCCTGTGTTTCATACGCATTTATAATCGGGGTTATCGTTATCACATAGAAGACCAATTTTTTTTTTTATCTATACAACTTATTTTGTCAGTTGCAAAGTCTACTGTTTGTGTACAAATACAATATACCTATATAAACGTAAAGACAGTAAATATGTCTATCTATATCAATACTTATAATAAAACTGTAACAGGTCCAATTCTGTACATTGAAGATATTTTGAAAATTATATTTGGAGGGCATTCTATAACAGATACTGAGGCCGAAAATGTATTTTTTTTAATTTTTGTCTGTCTGTCTGTCTGTATCACGGCTGCGCATCACGCCGAAGCTACTGAATGGATTCAAATGAAACTTGGCATGATTTGAGATCTTACTACGAGGTAGGACATAGGATACTTTTTATCCCGTAATCTAGCACGGTTCTTTTGGGAGAGGGGATTAAAGTCAAAATGGGTACTTGGTTATACGCTTGGTCCGATTTTGTCATTTTTTCTTTATAATATAATGAATATTAGTAAGGGAACACTCATAGAGAGTTATTACCAAGGTTTTGTAATCGATCGGGTTAAGCAACGTTAGGTAAGGTCATTAAATAGATGGGTGACCGTTTAACGCCATTTGAACTAAACGGGTCCGTGCTTCGGAGAGCATGTAAAAAGTGGGTCCCAGTTTTTAACCGACTATAAAAAAGGAGGTTATGTATTCGATGCTAATGTCTGTTATTAAAAGTTTAGTTAACGTAAAAATAGCGCATGCGGAGCAGCGTGGGTCAGCTAGTATTATATAATTATGTTAGCCCCTGGGCCCTGGAAGCCCAATTCGAAGTACTTTTGTTGAAAGTACTAATTATGCAGAATAATGATAATTCAATACCGTAGACGCTACGCATCAAATAAATAGGTAACGTAATAGGTACTTAGACTAAACAGTGTCCATGACCGTGTAATGTCTAATAATAATATAATGTAATGTATATAATGTCCGTGCATAGTCTTAATATAATTATAAGGTTTTATTGTAAACAGATTCGTCATTCGTCTAGCTAGAGCATCAAAATCTGTTCGGATTCATTAGTTTAGGATTCGTTAAGAGCATCCAATTCTGTTCTGACGTTTCACTTAAAATGCATTTTTTTAATTAAATAAATTCATTTTAAATATTTTTGTGTTTTTTTTAAAAATCAATCCACGCTTCCCGTAATCGTTACTATATACCTACACAACATAGGTATAAAACCTAAAGATGGTAAATATTAATATTCCAAACAACATTAGGTATTCACAAATCTCGTGTAAGTTAAATATATTAGACATACTTATCAAAAATTGGCAGCAAAATAGCGAGAATATCAACATGAAACTTTATTAAGTCTGAATAACTTTTGATCGACGTGTTTAAATACCATACACGATCATAGAACGCAAAATAAAATTAAAATATCGCCTCTGCCTTATGTAAATTTAGAGATTTTGACAGAATATATTATTTTTATGTAGCCAGACTCGACTGCAAGATTTTATGAAAATGAGCACAGGCATTACACATCCCTAACCACAAACCTTTGTGTGTCATCAAACGAGACGCACAATAGGTACTTATCCTAATTTTGTGGAAAACATCCCTTCAGTCCCTACTAAACTCTTTGCTCCGTCGTATATAATAATACCTACAGCGCAGGAGTGATTTAATTTGGCTGCATCAGCCTTCCCGTCAGATCATAATGTAAGTGCCTAAGGTATAACCAGAGTGATATATGGACTCAATAAGATATGTTGTAAATATACTATATTTTTATTTTATCACCATCATCAGTATCCTAAATACATTCACTGCTGAAAAAGCCTCCCCTTAGAAGGGAGGGGTGGCTATAATCCCCACGCTTGGCAGGTGTCTTGGGGATCGCAGTAGGTGGTAGGTAATCCAATAGAAACACGCTGCTGCCCGTCTTCTTGTTTTTCCTTAGTCGCCCCCTACGAACCCCCAACAGGACGGGAACACCCCACGGGTGGTTTTTTTTTTATTATTTTAGTCTAACTGGCGAACCTACAAACGTCAATTAAAGTTAATGATGATTAATCCATTTTTTGAAATCGGATTTTTTCGACACTCGAAGCCAATTAATACTTAATACAGATAGTGAGTAGAGATATCAATTATCTCATGTTCAATAATCGAAATTAATATTAAATGGCTTCGACAGTCGAAATAAAAAGATTTCAAAAAGTGACTTAATTAGTCTAGTGGTTAGTGACCCTGTCTGCTACCCAACAGGTCGTGGTTTCGATTCCCACCAAGTGTCTGGGTGTTTATCTATATAAGTATGTATTTACAAAAAAAAGTATATATGTGTTAGTACCAGTTGTCTGGTTTCCATGGGCTCAGGCTCTACCTAGTTTGGGATCAGATGACCGTGTGTGAATTGTCCCAGGATATAAAAAGAATTAGAATTAAAGTTATAGGCGTTTGTGAGTGCGGCCGCAATTCTAATAAATCTTAAAATGTCAACTAAAACAGAATAATAGCGTTATCTGAACACACGCTATTTTAATACGTGGTCCATTCGCACCCAACATTTCCAAATTGTGCAGCCGTTACAACAAGGTTAGCCAGCATTCGGACAATTGTTGGCACGCCTAGTCCCGCTTCGTTAAGTAAACAACCGGTCGAAATCGCAATACCCAACACCGGACTTCGGGTAATGCCAACACTGCATGTCGGTATAAAACGAATGCACATGCATGCAGTGAGCTGTTATTATACGTAACATTTCATATAAGTACTACATATTTCTAATTTAATCATAGTATTGGATAATCTCTTTAATACAGACGCGCGAAGTCTCGAGGTATGAAATAACAAAATTTGCTTAGTATCAAAGTATATATACGTCTATGTAATCAGTTACCACATAATATACGTGATTTACATAAATGTGATATAATAAATCCGAATTTTTTATTATGTCTTTGTAAAACTGGCGTGTAAACTGATTAAATTTTAACAATGTATGTTGTTAAGAAATGTCGTTATTTCCGTCATTCTTTTTGTTTTTTTTTTTAAATTACACATTGTATTTTAATGGAATCTTCATGTTAATTAAGATTGATTTCTTCGGGCAGGTTATTAGCTATGGCTAGATTTAACTGAATCAATTTTGGTAGTTGGACCACCATCAGTGGGAATTTCAAATAGGTATTTTCTAATAAGTACTTGTACTAAACGATTATGATGATATCACAGTTGCATTGACAAGAGAGGCCTATGTTCAGCAGTGGACGTCCGCCGGCTGATGATGATGATGAAATGATTTTACCGCAATTACACATGCGTCGCCTAAACTCGAAGTATACTGAGATTTCTAGCTAAGGCATTGTAATTTCCGAGAAGATTGAGCGAGGCATGTACAATAATGCATATGTTAGCAACATTTAATCAATTGTTATTATTTGTATAGTTATTAGTATATTAAAATTATTATTATATTAATATTATAAGTATTGGTTTGACTATCTGCGCTCAAGACCGGCACGACAGGCCAATCACAACGCATTGTTCGTAATGAACGTAATGGTGGGGGAAACCATTACTTAGCAGTCGTGCCGCTCTGCGAGTGCAGTCGTGAACTGGACGTCGAGTTGTGAACATCACAGTCGAGTACCAGGCATTGGTTGGGAAGTATAAATTATTGATATTATAACATTTATGATATGATAATTATATACTAGCATATAATATATATATTACACTAAATTAAATATTTGAAAGTGAATATCTTACCCGTATATACAATACAACCCAATACGAGTACAATACGTACCCGTATATGTTTTTATTTATTTCTACCTATTCGGCAAGCTCAAAGGTTAGAAACCCGGACTTCTTAATTAGGCATAAACACATATTATATCCATCGAGCCAGGGATATATCTGTCGCATATTTTGCGTCGTTGTACCCTTGCTTAGGTACCTACTATTTGTATTGACAGATAATATAATGAAAGTGACAATTTTGGCAAGAGAGGGTGCCGATATAAATTCAGTTTCGACGTTATTGCGGTGTCCTCAGTTTGACGAAGGTACAAGTAAAATTGTTGAGGGAATCTCAAAGCAGATGGAATTTCTTGAATTGTAATTTAGTATCGTTTACAAACATAAAATGTGTAAAAGGGATATGTTACAGACTTCCGGTCCCTGCTCAACTTTGTGCACCTAGATAATTATATATTGATTAAACTTGTGATTTAATTTGTTCTGTAGCTTGAAATTATTTTGATTTGTGTTTAAATACTTGTTTGTAACTACCTATTAAATAAAATATAATTATGTCGCCGTCCGCTTGACAGCTTCCGGCGTAACAAAATACTGATTATGAGTAATATTTACACTAGTTGCGGTTTATATGTATTAATGATTGATAATTCTCCTAATTAGCTGTTATATTTTATTGATCTTTCTTTTTATTTTTCTTTTATTTTTTTGTTTATTATTATATTTTATGCTTGGCATTCCGTGATGCCAGTTTTAGGTACTGCCAGAATACCAGCGCTGCGCTATATACACTATAGTGCAGCAATATGCTGAGGCAGAGCCCTGTTTGTCCACACACAATTACTGAAGATCTGATATTTTGTTATTTTTATATTTGTGTTACATAAGTGTTGGGACACAACTTATTACAATAAACAATTTCATAAAATTAAAAATAAATAAAATAATAATTAAATTAACTTAGTATGTGTAAAAAATTTGGCCCATGTGGTAGGGTACCCAAGATGCTGGCAGCATTTCCTCGCTGAATAGCTAAAGCCACTCTCTGAGCGAGGAAATGCCCAGCTCTGGGGTCACCTGTGGAGTCGACCAACCTTTTACTTAAACACCTAAATAAACTATGGGCAGAAGGGCCCCATGGACCTAGTGTTTCCACTCCAAAAGGTATAAAAGTGTATTCGGAGCCAATATCCTTATACTTAAATCTTTTTTTGTTTTCGGCTGCCTCTGCCGCCGAACCAGACCTTTTGCTTGTATCCTGGACATGTGACGGTGCCAGTGTGTCAACACAAGTAGCGTCCCACACCAGCACACGACCCATGCTCCAGGGGATGAGAGACATCCCATCGGGTCTCTTGCCATCGTCACGCACGATACCTTTCGGCTCTAAAATAGCCGGTACGTTAACGGTGACAAGAGCCCGACGGATGATGTCATTCAGCGCGGCATGGCGGGAGAAACGGCCGGCACTTTTAACACATGAAAGTCCATGGTACCCTAGGCGGTCAACATCAGTACCACATGGGCACTTATGCGGCGTGCATACGTCTGCACCGAGACGCAAAGCTAGGGCTACACGAAGGGTGTTTGTGTCCAGGCAGTTTCCCGTATTCGGACATGGAAAAGCCTGTAACCAATATCCTGACTCTTTACGGGAAACTGCCAAGAGCCTTGCGAGATCGGAGCCTGAGCTGCTTTTGATTAAATTTTCGTGAATGGCACCACAGGACAAATCATCCCAGCACTTTTGCGACGTTGGTATTACAGGATTTAGCCCCGGCCAGGCCAATAGCCAAGCTTTTGTGCCTTCTTCAAAAAAGGAAATGTCAACAGTTGTCAAAATTGATTTGGAAAGAATTTGTTGCACAAGGGACTTATTTTTATGACTAGAAGAAAGGAATGCTGGGCAAATAAATGCTTTTCTTCTTCTTCTTCTAATTAAATCTCCAATCTAAATAGTTTTAATTAATGTTAAATATGGAATAGTTTTTGTATATGTATGACTCTTGATTAGCTTATCTGTTTGTCTATATAAACCAATGTGTCACAACGTTCGATATATTCTTTCTGTAACCGTCGTTGAGAACAGTTGTAAGTGGAAACTGCCCAATTGTTTATAAAATATAATTGACCGTAAAATTCTCATGTGTTGATTATTGCGACTATCCTGATTATCCGACTTTGAACAGATATTATGAGACATATTTTTCTCTTAGTAAGGTACCTATTCAATGTTTCACGATATTATTATAGATATTTTCTTTAAAAGTATTATTTGGTGACTTAGAGCGGATGCAGGTCTCTACTGACTTATTACATGTGTAATAAGTTTTCGATGAAAATTTTGCTCACTAAGGCCGGTCTATTCCTAACATGTTATATGTCTTTGGTGTATTCCTGTCTTTAGCAAGGTCTAGTAACTGAATTTCAAGTGAGATTAGTACGTGTTGCGTCTGACTGTCTACGGCTTATCCTCCATGTTAAACCTAATAAAGGCGTGACAAATAGCAGCGTTTGTTTTGATTTGTAAAGAAATTATTTAGGGCGGTTACAAATTTGGCGTCTTTTCCGCGCGTGAAGACGTTTCTTTCACGGTCGTATGATAGATATACATGAACGCACCTACATACTAAGTACTCCAGCGGACCGTTCGTTATAAGTTGAGTGTATACTAATTGTAGTAACTTAATGTAAATTGTGTAATTGTAAATGTAAATTTGTTGTAAATGTTAAGTCGTAGTCCGCATAGTCGTTGGATATGCAAGCGCACAAAAACGGGTTTATCATCATCATCATCAGCCGGAAGACGTCCACTGCTGAACATAGGCCTCCCCATTAGAACGCCACAATGAACGACAATTGGCTATTTGCATCCACTGGTTACCTGCGACGCGCACAATGTCGTCTGTCCACCTAGTGGGAGGCCTGCCAACGCTGCGTCTTCCGGTTCGTGGTCGCCACTCGAGAACCTTTCTTCCCCAACGGTTATCGGTTCTTCGAGCGATGTGGCCTGCCCATTGCCACTTCAACTTGCAGATTCTGAGAGCTATATCGGTGACCTTAGTTCTTCGTCGAATCTCCACATTTCGGATTCTGTCGCGCAAAGAAACTCCGAGCATAGCTCTCTCCATGGCTCGTTGTGTGACTCTGAACTTTTCTAAAAGGCCAGCCGTTAGAGACCACGTCTCGGGTAAACGGGTTTATACGGGAATAGAATTCTCCCAATCTGTTATCCGT
This sequence comes from Furcula furcula, assembly GCA_911728495.1. Taxonomy (NCBI): domain Eukaryota; kingdom Metazoa; phylum Arthropoda; class Insecta; order Lepidoptera; family Notodontidae; genus Furcula; species Furcula furcula. The sequence continues at coordinate 10,016,447 of OU452251.1, forward strand.
ATCTGTTAGCCCATTCTGTAGTTTTATTTATTGGATATTTTATTTGTAATAAAAGTACTGATATGAAATATGGTTGTGTAAATGTCTAATTCTAGTCTAATAAAAATGAAATGTGTCACTTGTGTCAGTTCGTTCGTTCCGACGATTCAATTCAATTCAATTCAATTCAATTTATTTATTTTCTTAAAACTGCCTACCAAATACATTGCTTTTGATGTCCACACTAGGCAAGCCTGTATCGTGGCCGTCGGTACGACTACCAGTAATTGTTACGGCTACAGCTAACATAAAGTTTAGAAATTTAAAACTAGGGGTACATATCAAGGCTAATAATACAATAGTAGACACAAAACAAGTAGTGATTATTGTGACACTGCATGTATAATATAGTGTGTAATATGTTCTTAATTTAAAATACTATAAATATTGAGAAATATAATATTAATACTTAGATCATAGAAAATGTAATATTAAACTATTATAAAATTAATAAATAACAAGCAATTGTTGTTGTTGTTGTTCGTTTTACTTATCTTGTGCACTTTGATTTAAAAAAATATCTAAAATTGTGTGCCCATTTATACCTTTTCCTAAGATTGTCCTGACAGCGGATCAATGAAATTTATGATTAAAATGTAAAAAAATTTTTCGATTTCAATCATAAATAATATTATCATGGGACAATCCACACACAGTAAACTGATCCCAAACTAGACAGAGTCTGTACTATGGTAACCAGACAACTGATAAAAATTCAAATATATTTACTTTTTTGTAATTACGTACCTACTTATGTAGATATATAATACCCAGACATTTGATGGGAATCAAACCCATGACCTATTGTGTATCGTCCAGGGTGTCTAAATGCTAGAACAACGGATCTAACCACGTTTCTATATGATATTAATAAGTTCATCAACTGTCACACTAATAAATAAACCTATAGTGAATACAATACAATTTCTAACAAAATAAAGGACAACATATCATTAAAAAAAACATCAAACGACCATCTTTCTTCTCATAACGAGGTTAAAAAAAATCGGCGCTATAACACCCCAATAAGGAAACATTGCATCCGCGCGGTATTTAAGTAGAAAATCCAAAGTTATTTGTGGCCACAATACAATTTATTCTTATGGTCTGTTATTAAAATGCTACATTTCACAGAGTTACGCCCAGGGAGAGTGGTTTATGGAGCAGAATCGTAAAAGTAATGAGGCCATTTAGGGGCACTGTTGCAGCCCCTCAGCCTTATTTGAATAGCTTGGGAATTTCTCATCCCATCACGTGAAAAAGGAAAGCGGTGAACCTGGATAACAAAACACATTTGCCCACAATTTCGTAACAAGATCGTTATGTACAATTTTGTTCGTTACGTTTTGTTGTCAGTTTAGCGACCTGAAATCACCTCTGCCTTAAACATTATATACATAATATAGAAATGTTAAACAGATTTTTTAACTTCCGCGGCTAATATTGCCTTTGAACCTTTTTACATGTTTTACCATATAACTTGTTATATTTCTCTATGTGTGCATAAATGAATAAAATAAAAATAAATACACTCCAAACCAAATAAGCTTGAAGACGATTACAACTTTATTATGCAGTCATAAAACACCCCCGGTGTATAGGTGACCGTTAACGCGGCAGCAAAAAAAGGTTGGTAATACAAAGTTGTTTTTGCTGACGCACCTAGTTGACAATGTATGCGTTATGTAGTTATAGAGCCGCAAACGAACTTGTTATCGCCTTCAAGCTTATTTGGGATGGAGTACACAGCACTATGTTATTTTCTTATAATAGGCTAGATGACTAAAAAAATTTGATTAGTCCGTCATTTAGATTATCAAAAAACATTGGACACGTGTTTTTTCTTCTGTCGATTAAACAAAAAATGACGAAGATATAGTGCTTTGAAATGTTGCGTGACGTCACTCCAGTAGGTATACAATTTTTACCGAAGTGTGAGTAAAAAGCCCCCACTCCCGACCTTAAACGCTCTATATCTTTGGCAATTTTTATAGATTTGTTAATTAAAAAAATACGTGTCCAATATTTTTTGATAATCTAACTGACGGACTAATTAGATTTTTTTATCCAGTAATCATCCCTAATATTAAATTTACAATTTAAACGAAACCTATCCAAAGGAGGCATGTTTCTGTATTTTCTTAGTAACAATATTTTGCTTTATTCAAGGAAATAAAGCATTACTTACGAAACTCTTTGGCCGTCGACTTGGCAACGTTTCGTGAGGAGGCTTCTTAACGCCTCTTGTCTGCGTTATCATATTTTCAAGGAATTTAATTCGCATATTCACACAACACCTATATAAACTGAGTTAAATGTAATATGTGTGAGGAAGGAATTCATCAGAAAAAAATAATATGTGAATAAAGAGAAATCTTTCTTTCAATTAGGACGAATGTGGTATGAATACAATATTTAATCGTTCCAAGCTTATAAACTTAGCAAAAAGTACTAAATCTTATAGAGTAAGTAAATAATATAAAAATATTCTGGGATATAAGACGGATAGTCTTATACACAAGGTCATCTGGTACCAAACTAGGCGGATTCTGTACTATGGAAATCAGACAACTGATACTAATACTTATATCCTTTTTTTGTAATTACATAGGTACTTAAATAGATAAATAACATTCAGACACAAGGAGAGAATCGAACCCATGTCATAATATAATTTATATTATTTTAAAATTTTTGAAGTAGGTACTTACCTGAATACTGAAATAGGCTATTTATCATGCATTTTGAGATTAAGACATACTCACTTAATAATGTATGACATCCAGTCTTCAATGAAACATAGTAATTGATTTGATTAGTTTAATAAAGATTAATATTTGCTTAACTTACTGATTAAAGCGACACTGCGCGAACAACTCAGCATGCAGTACGTGATCCAAACTAAAAAATCATCATCATCATCGTCATCATTAGCAGCCGATAGACGTTCACTGTTAAACAAAGGTGTCCCCCTTAGAAGGGAGAGGTTGCGATAATCCCCACGCTTCGCAGGCGGCTTGGCCCGCGCTTAGTCGCCAATTACTACACCCAACGAGAGGAGATTGGGGGATCCAGTTCTATCCCGGCACCCCACGGGTAAACTAGAAACTAAATAGTATGCTTATATAATAATAGTTTTCATGATCGTGAAACACCACGCGTCACTACGTGGCTCGCGTTGTCATCCTTCCATATGCCCCCGCCTATAACGCGCCTCACGCCGATGCGATACCGCACGATTATGTGAACGGGGTCTTTAACTTGAATAATACATACCATTTGGGTTGTAAGTTACACTCTGTGCATCCACATTTTTCTTCCATACTCAGTTCAAGTTTTAATCACTAAACTTTTCTATTATTCTACGTAACTTTTCACACTGCAAGTTCTCACACTGCTAGAACTTTTTATTCATGCATCTTGAAAGTTTATCGGTAAGTAAAGATGGGACTTTTGGTACAAAATTTAGACTGCAGCTTTGTCTGCACAAATATTAAAATTATGTTATTCCGAAGTCTGAGCAAAATAAAAGACAAAAACTATTTAAAAAAAAATAAAAACTGTCTTCAAAGTAAATTATCTAAAAAGCATAAAATAACGAAAATATATTGAAGTCGGTGCTAGCACATCATGTTGACTAACACTAGCACCAGCTGACACCGACTTCAATATATTTTCGTTATTTTATGCTTTTTAGATAATTTACTTTGAAGTCGGTTTTTATTTTATTTTAAAATAGTTTATTTAACACTTTTTAGTGACTTATTTTACCAAAATAGGTATCAGCACTATCACGCAACTCGAACGTCTACGTTACAATAACTTACTGAAAACATAAAAAGTTTATATCTCTTAAACTACTGGACCGATTTTGATGAAACTTGTACTTTACCCTAAGTTGAAAAATACTCTAACTATTGCAAGAAGAATTTTCAAAACCGGACTTGTAGTTTCTGAGAAATCCGTGGACAAACCTACATACATACATACATACCTACATACATACAATACATACATACACTCATAAAATTTGGTAAATTTGTTTAGAAGCCCACATAGACTAACATATATTAATATTACGCATTTTTATCAATATTACATACATACGAGTCGAATAGAGAACCTTCTTTTTGAAGCCGGTTAAAAATATAGCAGGTAAATTTAACTAACGGCTGGCCTTTTAGAGAAGTTCAGAGTCACACAACGAGCCATGGAAAGAGCTATGCTCGGAGTTTCTTTGCGCGACAGAATCCGAAATGTGGAGATTCGCCGAAGAACCAAGGTCACCGACATAGCTCTCAGAATTTGCAAGTTGAAGTGGCAATGGGCAGGCCACATCGCTCGAAGAACCGATAACCGTTGGGGAAGAAAGGTTCTCGAGTGGCGACCACGAACCGGAAGACGCAGCGTTGGCAGGCCTCCCACTAGGTGGACAGACGACATTGTGCGAGTCGCAGGTAACCGGTGGGTGCAAATAGCAAATTGTCGTTCATTGTGGCGTTCTAAGGGGGAGGGCTATGTTCAGCAGTGGACGTCTTCCGGCTGATGATGATGATGATGATGAATTTATCTGGTAAACACTTATGAGCTTTCGGAGTTATGTAAATGATCGTGTATAAAGAGTTAAGGTGTAAAGTGAGTAAAAAGACTATGAATTTTATGTTCATAAAATAGTGTATAGTTTTTTTTTCTTCTTCCACGTTTGAAGTATATTCCTACCTTTTTGGCACATATTATTTGTATTAGTATAGTATATATATATAATAATAATAATAATAATAATAATATCTTGGGACAATCCACACACGGTTGTCCGATCCCAAACTAGGCAGAGCCTGTACTATGGAAACCAGACAACTGATACTAATACTTATATACTTTTTTTTTTTGTAAATACATACTTAAATAGATAAACAACACCCAGACACTTGGCGGGAATCGAACCCACGACCCATCGGTTAGCAGGCAGGGTGTCTGCCAACTAGACCAACGGGCCCGTCAATAACAATATATATATATATATGTAGTATATGTCGGGATATGAAAGAACCAAGAAGGATGGTTTACTCGGGGGCCAGTACCGCGAGTAGACGTCAGGCGGCGACACTTGCGCGTGCTAACAAAACACAGGGGCCGGCCGGCGCGATCGCCATATTGGGTGAAAACAGTCGCCGTCGGTGGATGCTTTCAGCAGCCCCCTCTGGATTGTGGCCTTTAAAGTAAACCGTTGTTACGAATGTGATCTGAGAATAAACGACTGTATAATCTTTCAAGTCATCGTTTGTTATTGGGGAACCTGGGGTCAATACCCGGGGTCAGGGATCTGATGTTCCGTGATACGCCAGGAATCAGGGCCATCTGCCGACATATATCTTATTATTATTTTTTTTCAAAATTTATTTATTGTACTACAGGTTACATAATTACAATTTGTTGGAGCTCCCCTTTTAAGTTAAAGATAACCTGTATTAGGGCAGCCCCGTTCTTTCTGCAATAGGTTTTATACAAATAACTAAATTATTATTTTTTCACTTCTGCTACACAAATAAGTGAAAAATTAAAGTAATTAGCCAAAGAGGCTGGTAACAAACAATATACAAAAATTAAAATTGATTTACACATATTGTTCCGGTGCTCGCCAATATAATTACCTAAGTATCCTTTGAAAAGTGTAATAACGTTTATACAAGAAGGTTTTCTGTTTGTTCGTATGATAAGGTTTTCAACCAAGTAGTGATCGCTAATTTACATTTTTGATACGTCATGCTGTAGATGTTAAGGGTCCTATTTATTTTGTTATACAAGTGTATAGATTGTGTGGTGTATTGTCTAGACGCAAATACCGATTTTACAATTTTCTGCTTGATTACAGAATACGGATTACGTTTTTTCGCTATTTCAGGTTTTATGGTTTTACTCTTATGCACTTTAAGAACACATTGTAAGATATATAATTTACGAACTGTGAGTACGTTAGCATCACTATACAATTTAAATGTGCTATAGATTTTCTGTTTATTCAACATAATTTTTAATATGGTTCGTTGGGCACGTTCAATACTGATGAATTTAGTTTTAAAAGTTCCTCACCATACAGATACACAGTAAAGTAGAATGGATTGGACAAGTGTTTTGTAGATATATGTAATAAGTTGTTTGTCACAGATATGTCTTAGCCATTTAAATAACCAAATTAATTTTCGGGCACGATTTATAGTGGTTTCTAGCTGGGGGTACCAAGACAGGTTTCTATCAAGCGTAATGCCGAGGTATTTAACGGAGTTTACTCTGTTTAATTTGAGACAGTCACATGGTTGTGTTAAATTAGGAGTGCAAGAGTGTGGCGTTATAGTAAGGTCGTTATCGAGCTGGGTGTTATTTTTAATAGAGAAAGTTATATAATTTGTTTTGTTTATTGAAATGAAACTAATTTTACGGATTATATCGCGGTTTATTTTTGATTTTAATTTCCCGACGTTTCGAATACTTTACAGCATTCATGGTCACGGGCGGAATGAGGTGGTAGCTGTCCATATGTCATAGTTGTCTTAGGGTACCCTCAGGTCTTCTAATTATTATTGTTAGTCCGATCTACGCAGAAAGAGCTTACAGTATCTTGAGGTCTTGCAGTGGAATGCTTGTCTTTGGATTTGACTATGTTTATCACGGGATCCCAAGCTGGTGGTAGCACCCAGCCATCTTCTCTATTGAAATTTGGATGCAACTATGACATATGGACAGCTACCACCTCAGTCCGCCCGTGACCATGAATGCTGTAAAGTATTCGAAACGTCGGGAAATTAAAATCAAAAATAAACCGCGATATAATCCGTAAAATTAGTTTCATTTCAATGTGTAATATTCGCGTAAGTATCAGAAATCATTGTTTTGTTTATGTTTAAAGTAAGTTGATTTAATTGTAACCATTTTACTACGCGCTGTAGTCCGTTTTCAGCCATAATAAAGGTCTGGTTCCAGTCATTTCCGTGAAAAAGTATTGCGGTGTCATCTGTATATGAGATAATTTTTCCATTAGTGAGTTTAAGATTAGATAGGTCATTTACGTATATTAAAAAAAGGGTTGGGCCAAGTACACTTCCTTCCCTTCGGAGTCGCTGGACGCTCGGGGTGTGGGCCCTTTGAGCGTCCATTGAGTACGGCGGCGACTCTGAGGAGGACGGCGGTGGGGTTGCGACTCCCGTCCCCGTGAGTACCGTGTTAGATTCCCGGGGGGCTACAATGGGCCCCCTGGCGGCGGGCTCAAAGGCAAGGCGCTGAGGGACTTCGAAAGATCCCCGGGAGCTCCCGGGGATCTTTAGAAGATTTCCCCCGCGTCAAAAAAAAAAATATTACACTTCCTTGAGGAATTGAGTAGTTAGATGATATGGTGTCATCACTAGTAGTGTTCGAATTTAGTTTAACCGTTTGGGCGCGACCACTAAGATAGTTTGTGAGTAAGTTTAAGAAGGCACCTCTTACGCCCATTTTTTCAAGTTTTCTTAGTAAGATAGTAAGTATGATATACAGAATCAAATGCTTTTTTTATATCAAGGAAAATACACAGGTTTTTCTTTTTATCGTCAATATTTTTTGTTATATTTTGTGTAAGTTCCAGGATGGCATCTTCGGTACTCAATTTTTCACGATAATCATACTGGGTAAATCGTAGAAAAGTAAAAACTGTACATTGAATATTTTTTGAACATTTTTATTGCTACGTGTTCTAGGAACGATACTGATTCCGAATATCTGATTTTTAGAATTTTTGTCTGTCTGTATGTCTGTGACTTTGTGTAGACTTGACGTCAAAACCGCTGAACAGATTTAGTTGCTATTTGCCAAAAATATTTATTTATAACCTAGAAAAATTATAGGATATAAATTACCTCGCTATTTGTTACGGGGAATGAGCAGTGTCGAAATATGTACTTTTTCTACTACAATTTGCCGCGAAATTATTTTGTGTTGAAGATTTGTGCACAAACTGTTCAACAGATTAAGTTGATATTTAACGGACATGTTTACTATAGACCTGGTCAGACTTTAATATAAGTAATATCAAGCTATTTGTTACAGGGAATGAGCAATATTGTAATATGCACTTCTTCTTCTTCATTTTTCCGCGAAATTGTAAAAAAAAAAACTAGAGTAATGTTACAATAATAACAGAATAATTGTGGATTTAAACTCCAAAATTAAAATCATTACGCAATATTAACATAAGGAGCTAAGCAGTAACTTTCTATATTGCTACATAAGCAAGGGAATTTCGAGATGTATCCTAACGGCTGATACAGCGTAGCGGTTGAATGGTCTTCCGGTATTTTTGTGTTTCCGGGTTCGATCCCGGATGAACTCAGTTTTATTTTTCATTTTTATTTTATTTTTTATAGTTCTATTACGACATACCGGTACAGTACGAGGTACTTCTACAACTTAAATCGATAGGTATTGCTTTCAATTTTTAATAAAATAAATTAAATTGTTCATTTTTTGAATAGCTCCAGTCTCAGTTAGATTATAAAATATGAGTTCCCACTGCTGCATCTCGATTTAAAGAAAGTTAGTAACCAAGTCAGGACATTGTAAGTTCTAAGCGATTGGGAACGCTACAGTGAAGCTTGCGCCTGTAACATATCCTGTACACACTGTGTACCTACTTATCGGTACCTTGGTAACAGTGGTGAGTGTGAAGCTTAACTTAGTTATGATCGAAAGCACCACGGTCAATTGCATGTCTTAGTTAAAGGAATGGTCAATCACCAAAATATCTTAGATTGTTGGCCAGGTTGCGCCCGTTGAACTGAATATAATATTTTGCCATTTGAAGAGGCTCTTTCCGCGCACTTCAGTTCATAGTACTCCCTGTCAACGAGAGCATCATCGTGCCGCAGCACAGCATTATTATCGCCATACGCGTGTCAGTCGACGCTACTCGGGTTCTGTCTGTTACAAGAACGTGACAATGACGTGTCAAGTTCAAATGGTCTAAGGCCCTCTGCGTTATACTCAGTCTAAACAGAATACGTTGCAGATTATACCTACTGCCAATGTCTATAGTATAGACATAGGCAGTAGGCAGTAGATGTGCACAGTATTAGACTCTTTACCGTGGACAAGTTATATGAATAATTCAAGTATCGTCGTTTGGATGGCTAACCTTAGTCAAAGTTGAAGAAGAGAAGTGGTCGAGAAAGTTAGGAGTGGGTTTTTATCTACATACATAGGTACTTATTAACTTCACTGACCATGAAAATATTGGCCATATGGTAGAGTTGTTTGCTTACTGGCAAATTCATGCCAAATTCATAAAAAAAGAGAGGGGAGCCCAAAAGCATGAGTTATACGTTTCGCTAACGTATACAAGAACATTAAGAAATTTCAAAAGTCTGTAGTGTTTTATGAGGTCAGCATCCCAATTTATTAATTCACCTTTCAAATAACACACACGAGTCAAGCTTAAAGTTTAATTAAAAGTTCAAGCTACCCTTAGGCATCTGACCTGGCTTATCGACTGCTATCTAGATGACGACTTGGACTGAGTTTTTACGTAGGTACCTGCCGAACCACGAAAATGCTCAGTTCAAATGATACCTTAACGGTCACTCATCTAAGGAATGACATTTCTTAACCAACTGATCGTTTGCGAACAGTGATAATAACTGGCTACGAACATGCCAATTTTTCTGTAAGCGTATGGTTCCCAAATCAAAAAGTAGCAGGGACAGACACTGAAGGCTGCATGTCGGTCGAACTGGGTCGAATGGCTCCAGTTACTCTTAGGGGTCGCTGGATGTTTGGGATGTGGACCTTAGACGTTCATCGAGTACGGCGGCGGTGACTCGGAGGACGGCGGCGAGGTTGCGAATCCCGTCCCCGTGAACACTTTGACAGGTACCCGGGGGGCTATAATGCGCTCCCCGGTAACAAGCTCAAAAGCAAGGTACTGAGCGGCACCTGGTACAAATCTCATCGATTGATCCCCCACAGTATCTCAGGGCCCTTTAAAGGTTTGAGGTTTTAAAGGAAAAAGGGCAGCTCGAGCTTCATGTAACAGAGCGGATAAAGGAGAGTGATCTCCGAGATTCAGCAGACAGCAGACGCAGCAAGACGCCCGGGCGCAGAAGGCGGACCATTTTATTTTTTGACGCGGGTAAACTTTCAAAAGGTTGGTGGGAGTTGTAGGGCTCGACCGGGGTATATGGGATTCTTACACACTAAAACCCCCGCTGCTGTCACATCCGCACATGAGAGCTCAGAGCCCAGGGCTCTCCGGTGTGATCTGCTCCAGGGTAACCCCTCAGTGCCTTGCCTTGCACCAGCCCGCCGCCGGGGTCGCATTGTAGCCCCCGGGAACCTGTCCCGGTGCTCACGAGGACGAGGGACGCAACCCCGCCTCCTTCCACCTCGGAGTCGCCGCCGTACTCAATGGACGTCCTGGGACCCTCACTCCGAACATCCCGCGACTCTGAAGGGAAGAAGGCGGACCAACGCCAACCTTATGCCCCCGTATCGAGAATCTGCAGACAGCAGGAACGAGGAACTGCTGCCTGTGCACCACTATATTTCACTCTAGCTATTATGGCGTGCTAAAGTATTCCGGCATGCCACCTGATGAGATTCTGCGGGCTTTTTATAGCGACAGGCAGGTCAGTGGGCTTTACTTACACCCACGGAAGATGATGGGCTGGCCAGCCGTTGGTGGGACTCGAAATTGTATACAGATAGATACGTTTCCGGTGTCCATCAACATAGCGGAATTTGGACACGAAGGGTTTGAGTCAGTAGGAGTCATACTGAACCCACACTGTCACTCCCGTGATGGTATGGGCAACCCTTGGGATTTCTCCACGTTAAAAAAAGGAATGGCTTAAGTTGAATCAAGTCAAGGCCTTGGCTCGCCCCAGGGTGAGGTTTAAACGAGCGCCTTACGGTGTACCACTTGCGTGCTTGGCAATGACGTTAACATTGCTTGAGCTCATCAAAAATACTGACTGCGGGCAAAGCCGCGGGTACTGCTAGTAAATTATAATTCTTTAAATATTGCAAAAGTCTATTGTTTATAAATTTTTCGATTATTTTAGAGATTGCTGGAAGTACTGTTATAGGCCTGTAGTTATTTATATCTCGCTTGTCCCCGTCTTTAAAAATAGGGTGAATTATAGATTTTTTTAGGAGCGTAGGGAATGTACCTAATCTGAAAATAAGTTTAGAAAGATGCGTAATAATGGTGGCCAGTTCATTTTTTGCCATTTTTAGGAATAATGTAGGAATGTTATCCCAGCCAACAGCTGATTGTGATTTGAGTTTAGTGATAGTCAATTTCGTGGATTTCGGGTTCGATAATGCCAATAAAATTTGGTTGTGAAGACCGGAGTGGAAGTGACCGGAGGTAATCATTTAATTCGTCGTGGTTATTTTTTATTTGGGAGGCCAAAAACATACCAATATTTTTAAAATGATTTGCTGATTCTTTGGGATTGTCCGCTATGTTAATTAGTCAATATTATCCTTTTTTTGTTTATTTAGGTTAGTGATGCTTTTAATATTTTTCCAAAGTATTCTGTTACTAGATTTTGATGAGTTGAAAAGGTCCCTTTGGTACTGTCTTTTTAGTTTTTTTATTAATTACAGAAGTTCCGGTATCTACGATATGTGATCTTAAGTATTTCGTTTGTATTATCTAGCTTTAATTTCTTTTGTAATATATTTCTGTTTTTAATGCATTTAAGGATTCCTGGCGTAATCCACGGTTTAATTATTTTTTTACTGTTAGTAATTTTTACTATTTTAGTATTATTGTTTAGCGAATCTGTAATTATATTTACTAAGTTAGAAGTCAACAACTCAGGGTCCTCTATAGACATTAATTCGGGAGTTATGTTTGACTGTAATGTTTTTAGGGCATTAGGGTAGTTAGTTACTGTTTTTGTTTTAGGGGCCTTATAAACTCTTTTATTACAATAAATATGTATGCTAGTCATCTTAATCGTCGTATCAAGAACCGCGATTTTTGCTATAAAATTACTGGGGTTAAGGTTTGTTATTATGTGGTCCAGGTAGCTATTTATTCTAGTATCCAATCTATGACCTGGTAGCAGGCCATGAGAAGCTAGCATGTCGAGGTATAGGTACAGTGATTATCATTTATTCCGTCCATTATATTAATCTTGATATTGCCTGTTATGATAATATTTTTATTTTTTGAATTCAATGCGCTTAAATGATCAAGTGATGAAATAAAATTATTTGGGTTTCTTTCAGATGGAGAACGGTAAATACACAAGATTACGTAGTTTAATATAGAAATTTCGAGGCAAGTTGCTCCATAGAATGGTATTTCATTGACTGAGTGGACAGCTGATATTGTTACAAAAACGACAACGCCATCGTTTTGTTTAGTTTTTGTTGTAGAGTTATAGGTAATATATCCAGGTTTTTGGGGCATCGGTTTCTCCAGATTTATTCTACATTCAGTTAGTACGATAATGTCAATAAATTGTTTTAACATGTGAAGGTTTTTGTCTAAGTCATCTATATTGGATTGTTTGTGGACACTCCTGATATTTTGTGATATAATCGATAGGTATGGTTTTTCTACAGGTAAGTGCTTGGATAGTTCGTGAATTTGACATTCAAAAGCGCTTGTGTGATTCGAATTATCTAATTCATGTAATACTGGTGATTAATTATGGTGGAAGGTTACGAGGTTACAGTGTGAGAATTTTAGTGTGCATGTAGGTTTATAGTGGTTAAGATAAAGAGTAACGGTAAGTTTAAATATGTTAGCTGAGTCATTAATACAATGTTTACATTTGTAGGACATAGGTAAATTTTTATTAATGGTTAATTTCATTGTTATTTGTAGCGTAGTTAATGATATTTTGGCGAATCTTATGTACTTATTTAGCATATATAGGACTGATATGATTGACTGTGTGATGGCGATACAAAGACTTATAAAAAACTTACAATAATTGATGCATGATCCGATAACATACACTATTAGTCACTTATTTACTAATTGTTGTATTTGAAGCTCATTTGTTATATTGATGATCGGTGAGTCGTCGTTCATTCGTAAATACACTTTTCCGAAATTTGTCCAGCAGTAGCTGTATTTTTTTGCCGCTTTCAGGTCTCTGGCGAGGAAGTAAAGCCGTGCTGCTTTCGGAGTTAGATTTTCTGTAGTAAATATTGGAACATCCGCATTTGATTTTATTCCCAGATGTTTGGCACTCAATCGGTTTGTATTGTTTTTGAAGTTAAACGTTTTTGCTGCTTTCATTATGTCATTCTTGATAAAGTTATTAGTGTATTCCACAATAATCGTGTATTTTAGTTTTTTGTCTTTCCTTGTTTTTATTATATCGTTAATATCGGATTTTTCAAAATTAAGGCCTAAGTTTTCCGTTAGTATATTCAACATATCACGTAGTTCCTTTTTTGTTTCTTCGCCTTTCAGTGGTACATTCTTCATTTCGATATAGTTTCTTCTCTCGGTTCTTTGTTTTTCTTCGAGCCGGTTTTCCAATAACACTATTTGCTCGTTATCCTTTTTTTATTTTAATGTCCGATTCTTGAATTTTTAGCTTCAGTTCACTATTTTCTTCGCTTAAGTATGAGATTGCACTTTGAAAATTATTATTTGTTGATTGGGTATCTTTTATGGTAGATAGAATCTCGCTTGTTTGCTGACTTGGTACTTGAGTAAATTGTTTAAATAAATCAAACATTTCGCTTTTCAAGTTCTTAAAAATTTCTTCAATTTGCGAGTCTGAGAAAGCCTCTGCTTTTCTCTTTTTATTACGCGAGGTTATGTGTTTTGTCGGTGAATTGTTTTCCATCGAAGTTATATCAGGAACGGATAAAGATTTCTCAGGTGTACGCATCATAATTAAATTATAATTAAATTATGTGGGTATGTTTCTTGTGTGCGAATTCAAGCGCAGAGTACTAGCGCTGGAGTGAGATAGCAATTATTTGACTTCAAATTTCAAATTTTCCTAGTAAAAGATCTCGATTGCTAAAAGCTGTTGGACTCACAAAGCTGTACCGTAGGTACCGCGAATTTCTGTGAAGAGATCAAACAAATAGTACTGACAAAAACAAATAAAATATTTATGTTTGTTAAGCACTTTAAGTTAGCTTATTCAAAGATAAAAGTCAACATTTTACGGTCGTATTTTCAATTCCCACCTTTTGTCTAGTTGTTATTATCTATTATTACCTGTACTTACCCGCTGCTTCAACTCTTGGACGACAAATTTATATAGACTTATGTACCTACTAGCGACCCGCCCCGGCTTCGCACGGGTGTAATTGAGAAAAAAAAAGAAGTGAATAATTTAAAGTATAAGCCTTTGATTATAGAATTTCTTCATAAATAATGTTTGTAGCTGACTTTTCGTAACGCAATATGAACAAATTTTGTTTAGATAGACGCGTGAAAGGGCTACGTATAGCCACAGATTAATAAAGAAATAGCTGTCTGTCCACGGGTAAAGTACTCAACGCTTAGGTTTAAGCCTGCAACGTTGAATCTCTGAGCTTGTGATTTGTTAATTGTATTTATAATTTTATTAGAAACTGCAGACGTGTACCGGTGCATAATTTGGGTGGATTAAGGACATGAACAGGACACCATTTCTTTAAAACCAATTAATGGAAGCAATACGGGCTTCCTTGTTCGGTTTCATCGTTAAGACGTAAACGGGGGTCAACCGGGGAATTCTTACCCACCAAAATCCCCGCGGCTATCACGTCGGCACTTTAGATGGCGGACCTGGGCTATCTGTCGGGATCTGCACCAGCTGATACCACTCAGTGCCTTGACTTTGAACCCGCCGCCGGAGAGGCACATTATGGTAGCGTAGCTCTTTCTTTCCTCTTTTAGTTCTTTTTGATGCTTCTCTATCAGTTCCTTGAGGTCCTCTACCTTTCTATTGCTCTCAGCAATTAGAAGGGAGTGTTCCTCCAGTTTTTTGGGAAGACCCTCATTTTCGTTGGGTTTCTCCACTTGGCGGGTTTTTTCCCTCTCTTTCTCGCTGTTCTCCTTTACGGTTCTTGTGAGCTCTGCTACTGTGGAGATCAATTGATCGAGTTTCTCCTTTTGTGGCTCCTGTGTCTCCTTTTCGTTATCCTGTTTCCGTTTCCGTTCTATACTACCCCCTTTCCCGTATGGTCTTCCTTCCTCGGCGTCTATCACCCGCTTATACAGCCTCAAGATAGCTTCATTAACGTCCGATTTTATTTCCGTTTTAAGGTTACGGCTGTTTTGCATTTGTAACTTGGCCCTCTCGAAATACGCCTTTGCTTCCGCTGGCCTGTTGTCGCAGGTTTTGTTCCATGGTGGTGATGAGATGGCGGGGGTGGCGGTCGTCGTGGTCGCAGTTGTTTTTGAAGGGCCGGGTTTTGGCCGCACCGGCTCGGCGATGCCCCGAGGCCGTTCAGATAACTCGGTCTTGGACTCGAAGCTTCTCCGACCCGAGCCTGCGCGACCTATTTCCCCTCCGCTTCTTTACGGGACCCTGTTGATGGTCAACCGAGTATGTAGAATTCTTATTGCTGCTATGTAAGTTTATTTACTTAGATAAAACTTAAAACCTTCAATGAAAAATTATCTAACCGATGCGGTGAAAACCGCTGCGTGGTTTAGGAGGTGCTATCGGATATAGACAGACTTGGATAGCAACTTTGTTTCACACTATGTAAAGATACTTTGACGTCGATAGGGAACAACACCACCCAACCTGTAGACAAAAACCCTGACTCACAGACAGACAATAATTCCAATAAAGTTTTGGCTTTTATATCATACGTACAATACATGAATATTGTATTCCTACCCAAACAGACATTTCGGAAATATATTTTCATTATTTTATTTTTATTTTATTTGCGAAACAAACAAATGATACCACTTATTACTAATATAAGATCCAATAGTACAAAAATCAATTAGGTTTCCACTAATAACTAAATCATAACATTAGAGAGAAGCTAACCACGTATGCATGATACTAAATTAAAAAAATATATATATTAGAAATAAAAAGTGCTGGAGTTAATATGAGTTAAATATTTAAAATATCGAATTATAATATAAATAAAAAAATCTAAAATAGTTTAAAAATACAAAAAGAAAATCCGTTCACGGGTAGCGAACCCGGACAGTCCGTGTTTAGAGGACGCTTCCTTAACCACTTGACCAAAGAACTCTTGTTTCGTATATCGAATTACCGTATCTTATTCTTGTTATATATTTGTACCGCCATCGGTTGAGTAATAATACTCCTTTTTTACCCTGTTAAGGGATAAATTTAAAAAAATATGATATACAAATTCAATAAATTTTCTTAACGAATGTCTGTGCAAAATTTCAAGTCAATAGGACCAAGGAATTGCGTTCTCCCATACAAACTTTGCCCCCCTGTTTGACCCCCTTAGAGGTTGAATTTCGCAAAAACCCGTCTTAGTGAGCACCTACGTCCTAAAAGGAACCCCCATGCAAAATTTTAAACTCCTAGCACTTATAGTTTCTGAGATTTCGTGATGAGTGGGTTTTTGTCTACTCTTTTGTATAATACTAGCGACCCGCCCCGGCTTCGCACGGGTGTAATTGAGAAAAAAAAAGAAGTGAATAATTTAAAGTTACTGCCTTTGATTATAGAATTTCTTGTTAAATAATGTTTGTAGCTGACTTTTCGTAACGCAATAATTTAAAAAAAAGTATTAAATATAAAAATATATTAGAGATAAAAAGTGCCGGAGTCAATATGAGTTAAATATTTAAAACATCGAATCTTAATATAAATAAAAAAATCAAAACAAAGTTTAAAAATACAAAAATAAAAACCCGCACACGGGTAGCGAACCCGGACAGTCCGCACTTAGAGGACGCTTCCGTAACCACTTGGCCAAGGAACTTTTATTTTATCTTTCGAATTATCGTATCTTATTGTGGTAATATATTTGTACCGCCATCGGTTAAGTAATAATACTTTTTTTTACCCTGTAAAGGGATACCTTATAAAAAATATGAATTACTAATTCAATTAATTTTCTTAACGAATGTCTGTGCAAAATTTCAAGTCAATTGGACCAAGGAATCGCGTTTTCCCATACAAACTTTGCCCCCCTATTTGACCCCCTTAGAGGTTGAATTTCGCAAAACCCCGTCTTAGTGAGCACCTACGTCCTAAAAGGAACCCCCATGTAAAGTTTGAGACTCCTAGCACTTGTAGTTTCTGAGGTTTCGTGATGAGTGGGTTTTTGTCTACTCTTTTATATAATAAGATATAAGATTACATATTTTGACATCTTCTTTAATATATTCTTTATAATTGAGGATATGTTTACCACATGTCTTCAAAAGAATATTTCCTATTTACAAGTAACTTTTTGGACATAATATGAAACGGCAAAACATTATCAGTCATGTCCCGTCCATAAAATACTCTCACAGATACGTGGACCGTGTAATAGATATTTGAAATATTTTATGAGTCCATGTTGACTGGACCCTTATCAAAAATATGCCAGATTTGTTGTTGTATAAACAAAACACAGATATTCAGCGATATAAGACGTACGAGTAGGTATTACGTTTAAACAGTAGCGTAGCTTGCGTTAGATGAGCCTTGTATCAAAATTTCTTGGGGGCCCCAAATTAAGGTATTTTAGTGAGATTGTACATAGCACCTAACGAATTTTTGCTAACACACGTTCGGGGTCTCTGTAGCCTGGGGGTGCCGGTCCATTGATACTACGGCTGTAGCTACGCCCCTGCGTTTGACGGACAATAAGTTTCCCAAGAGTATCATTTTATTACTAGCTGTACCCGCGGGTTCGCCCGCAGCCCGTAATTTTCGCGTTCCATTAAAAAAATCAAATTAAGGGAACGGTAGTCCACGCTTGTCCGTGGGCCACTTCACAGCCGCTCCACATTAAAGCCATAAGTTAGGAGAATTTCATGAAACCGGTAATTTTACCAGTACTTATTTGATAATGCCAAACCTGCCCAGATAGTTTCTAGCACGTGTAAGTACCATTAATATTAAAGACGGTAGGACGGTCCAGGTATATACCACCAACTTTAGAGATTCTACCGCCAAACAGCAGTGTGCCTGCATTGCTGTTCCGGCATGAAAGGCACAGTTGTTGGTAATATTATCGGACTTTAAGAGATTCCTAATGTCTCGGGTGATGATTGGCAGTGCAGTTCAGCTGTCTATGGGCAGTTCATCATTATCAGTAGCCGAAATACGTCCACTGTTGAACAAAAGGCCTCCCCCTCAAAGGGAGGAGTTGCCATAATCCACGCCTGGCAGTATAGGTGGTAGATAATAGAAAGACGATGCCGCCCACCTTATTATTTTCCCTTAGTCGCCTCTTACAGACACCCAACGCGGAGGGATGGGTGGATGCTATTCTTACCCCGCGGGTAACATAATTATAACCTGAGAAAGGCATATAGGCAGTTAATACTACCTAATGACAGGAATGTTGCGTACCCATCAGGCGAACCTCTTGCATGTCCCGTTACTAACTTTAATTAAAACGGTCGTGCTGTATACCTGGTATATATGCCCATAATAGGGTAATAAAGGACAACTATGGCAACAAAGTTGTTCTTCGAAGTCGTTGGACGTTCAGGATGTGGGCCCTAGGACGTCCATTAAGTCCCGATTTCGCTACACATGTGCCGACAACGCTCCCTAGACGATAATCGTCTCTAAATCGTGAGCTCGCCCGAAGCGATTTTAGACCCGATTTATAAACAATAAAAATTGGATACGATTTGCCTATACACGAGGTGATTTAGGGGACGATTTAGGGTCCTCCCCACCACTGTCCCGATATTGCCACTGATTTTAGGGCCGTGTGTAGGCTGTTTAAGGCGGCGACTCCGAGGAAGACGGCACTGGTGTTGCGTGCGACCCTCCTGCGTGTCAGGTTCTCGGTGGCGGCATCAAAGATACGGCACTGAGCGGTTCCTGGTGCAGATCCCACCAGGGAGCCCATCTCATGTAAGAATCCCACATACCCCGGTCGACCCATGAAGGTATCCCACGAGGAAACAAAAAAAAGGCAACAAGGCTACATATTACGAGAATGGCTGTGACTCACGACGCATGAATCACGTACGTATTAGCTCGCACCACAGTGATAGTAGGTGATGTGTGTTTATCGGTACCACCCGTACGCACGGGTGTAGTAGAGAGGAATGCCTCGTTGAACATTTTGGGTTAAGCTATCCGTGATAACACCCGTAGCGATGACACATCGACGTGGGTGCGTCCCATCAGCATCCATTAGAACTTTTTGTATGCGTGTAGTTTATGTTTGACGCAATAAAGTTTGCGTTTAACAGACGCAATAAAATTTGCGTACATATAAAATCTAGACGTAATGAAGAACTTTATGAAAACTATAATGAAAAATTATGATAACAATTTATTTAAAGTGGTTGTAATAAACTCCACAACTGCAAGATTTTTCTGTTTATTAATATTTTACAAAACATTGCAGATATAATTTATGTAAATTGGAACACAATTTCAAACACTAGTCCTAGGGCAAATGAAGTCAGTTAGTTGTTATATGTCTACTAAAACGTATGAGAAATAATTCCCGAGTCTACAAATACCAATCCAATGTCGTCACGTCAAGACAATAAAAGAAAGTTCAACTTTTGACTGCAATATATGGTGTAATTCATATTTTATTGCGGTATTACACAAAGGAGCAGATTTTGAATCTTTTCAAAGGTTAAGTTCAACCCTGCATGGAGTAGGTACTGTTCTCACCTGTGGGATGTCTCTGCCAAATATCAACTTGACTCTTTGGATTTGTTGGACAGACTCGCTCGCACTTGGATCATCGTCGTGTTGCATGTTTATCGGTTTTTTACAGATTGTTCCACGGAGAAAGCACACTGTGATCTGTGACTGTGATTGTGGGTGTGTGTGATGTGTGACTGTGATTGTGTGTGGTATATGTCTGTGTGGTGTGAAACACCGTGATCTTGTACCACCGTCCTCCTTCTTTTACCGGACTACCAGACGCCAGCAGGGTCTTCACCGCTTTGTCGTTGATGTTCCAACTTGCTGCACTAAGCATTTCGCTTCCCCTTTCCACATACTCACGGCCGAGCTCTGGAATTCTCTCCTAGACACTGTTCCCAAAAGAATATTAATTAGGTTTACCTAAGTTTAGAGTGAATAGGCAGCTTATGGGTAAGCGCGGTCTATCCTAAACCACATCTTCATTTACCATCAAGTGAGATTGTGGTCAAGCATAAAATTATTATTAAATATAAAAAAATATATATATTATTTCTGCATATTTTAACTTTGTATTTTGATACCATTAAGCAAGCATAAAGTATTTCATATAAAGTGAAAAAAATGTTGCCGTTACATCTATACTTATAATAAAACTGTAACAGGTCCAATTCTGTACATTGAAGATATTTTGAAAATTATATTTGGAGGGCATTCTATATACGATACTGAGGCCGAAAATGTAATTTTTTTAATTTTTGTCTGTCTGTCTGTCTGTCTGTCTGTCTGTCTGTCTGTCTGTCTGTCTGTATCACGGCTGAGCATCACGCCGAAACTACTGAATGGATTCAAATGAATCTTGGCATGATTTGAGATCTTACTACGAGGTAGGACATAGGATACTTTTTATCCCGTAATCTAGCACGGTTCTTTTGGGAGAGGGGATTAAAGTCAAAATGGGTACTTGGTTATACGCTTGGTCCGATTTTATCAATTTTTCTTTATAATATAATAAATATTAGTAAGGGAACACTCATAGAGAGTTGTTATCAAGGTTTTGTAATCGATCGGGTTAAGCAACGTTAGGTAAGGTCATTAAATAGATGGGTGACCGTTTAACGCCATTTGAACTAAACGGGTCCATGCTTCGTAGAGCAAGTAAAAAGTGGGTCCCAGTTTTTAACCGACTATAAAAAAGGAGGTATTATGTATTCGATGCGAATGTCTGTTATTAAAAGTTTAGTTAACGTAAAAATAGCGCAGGCGGAGCTGCGTGGGTCAGCTAGTAATACATAATTATTTAAAATCATGCACCAAAGTAAGTAGGTAACCTATTTCAAATTTTGTTCATAAAATATTTCCTTTGTTAAAGTTGTCAGGCTCACAAAGCTGTACGAGTATAATAGTGCCGTGAATTAATGTTAAGAGATATTATGAACAAAATATAGTGAGTGACAAAAGCAAAATAAAATAACTAATTTAGTTAGTTTATTAGATGGTAGGATTCTTAGAGAATTAAACCAAAATTGTCTAAGGTAGGATTGGTAGGTGCCACTGCAGTATCACATATTTTGTCGCAGAGTAGCGCAGTATGTAAACATTTTGCTGTTTCGGTCTACACTGCCCAGTGTAGCTGAAAGGGTCTTTAGAGAGAGAGAGAGAGAGAGAGAGAGAGAGAGAGAGAGAGAGAGAGGGAGAGAAAAAGAACTGTATAATTAATTTTTCACATGACAAGCGGCAGTGCAATGCAGTTAGGCGTGTCTCTTAATATCGGGCAAACGACCTGTTTGTCTCTACTAAGTAGATCTGAAAAAGGCTTACACAGTGAGAAATTAAAAATATTTGTCTAACGAATGGAAAGGTACATCATAATGTTAAGAAACTAACGAGTCCATCCAACATTTAATACACATAAATAATGTGCTCTCACCGCAAGCATGCCGAGGAATTTTATACTAGTGAATTCTGCTTTCATTCCTCAACATAATATGTGAATTTTAATTAAGAA
Organism: Furcula furcula; assembly: GCA_911728495.1. Classification (NCBI taxonomy): domain Eukaryota; kingdom Metazoa; phylum Arthropoda; class Insecta; order Lepidoptera; family Notodontidae; genus Furcula; species Furcula furcula. Next base: position 10,038,281 of record OU452251.1, read on the forward strand.
CGTTCATCAGCCAACGCATTGTTAAAAACGCATTCTAAATATCATGTTATATTTTCCCGCGTGTTATTATTGTTACTTATTACGTACCTACGTATTTTTTTTATACTACCAAGGTGGCAAGCAAGCTTGCGGCCCGCCTGATGGTAAGCTGACTCCGCAAAGTATAGACGCTAGCAACACCAGAAGAATCACTAGCGCGTTGCCGACACTTAAGACATTAGATATTAAGTCTTTGTATTCGGTAATTTGACCAGCTACAGTGCCCTTCACGCCGGAACACAGCAATGCTTACACACTGCTGCTTGGCGGCAGAATATCTGCCACTGCGGTGTTACCTACCTGGATGGTTCCTTGCATAAGGAACCTACCACCTAGTAAACTTACATACATCATACTACTATATCTTAAGTAATAAATCATTTTTTTTTTAATCAGTGTGGCATCGTGCTTGAACGCGATACCGTCCGCAAGAGTCTCTTCTTCTTCTTAGATCTTTTAACCCAAGAATTAAATCATTGTGACACCGTATATTCAAAAGCAAGATACCTACTATCCTACGAGACAGAACCTATTAGTTTTTATGACGGGCCCGTTGGTCTAGTGGTCAGACACCCTGCCTGCTAACCGATGGGTCGTGGGTTCGATTCCCGCCAAGTGTCTGGGTGTTGTTTATCTATTTAAGTATGTATTTACAAAAAAAAGTATATAAGTATTAGTATCAGTTGTCTGGTTTCCATAGTACAGGCTCTGCCCAGTTTGGGATCGGACAACCGTGTGTGGATTGTCCCAAGATATTATTATTATTATTATTTAGGAATACAAAACAACACTACTTTTACGTCCTCATGCACGAAGAGCCACACGGCAACTGATATTGGTAACTAAATACAATTATGATTTAGTCCGTCAGAAACCATCCATGCTTCTGAATTTAGGATATTAGCTTGCTGAATGCGATTATACTTAACTAAATTTAGTAACACTGAATTAAGACGACTAAATTCAGCCAAGTGCAATAACCACTTTAATTAGCCGCGGTCTTTTCTTAGATGAAGGTAGGAACTTTGCAGCTCTAAATACACACTAATATTTTAATATAATCCAATTAACAATTAACTAATCAATTATTTTATTGTTATGGCAATAATAATCTTCATTCATTCATTTCGAATCTGAAATGATTATTTATCTTTTTTTTTTGTTTCATGCATGTAATAATAAATAAAATAAACATTAATGTAATGTAAACAACTGCATGTAGGGAATAAATAAAAGCTTATTCATTCATCATTCAGTGTAGGCTGATACTGCTGTTGCTGTGTGTTCTTGATGTGCCTTGTCAAGTTGTGTTGTGGCTCTTGACATAATTTATTTATTAGGGAAAAACAAATTATTATTTATTTTCAGTATACAATCATACCTGAGATGTGATCCAAATGGAACAGTTAGGCCCTAACTGTTAGGGGAAAGGTTAATTTGCAATACAAATGACATAAGAAGTACCTACCCAAGATGATGTTTTTATGTCAATAGGCATGATGACTAATTTTGAAAAAATACTCTATAATGTACTTACGGGTCTACTATTGCCGAAAATAATCATATTTTTGTATTAAATTTACAATTAATAGCAATATTTTAAATTATTACAATAGAGTTTGAATTTCGTTCCAAAATGATGGCCGGTGCATGGCGGCATATTGTGACATCAGTGCGGTGTAAATAAACATCTGTCTAGGCATAAAAGTGAATCATTGTATGAAAGAAAAAGTTGAGATGACAGTTTGACAGTTGTTTATTTACACAGGATTGACGTCATTCACTCAGATCAGCGTTTATTACATAATGGCGATTTGCTGTATTTGAGTAATTTATTTGCTTATATATCACGAAAATCTCTCTATTATTACGAAAATGAGATGCATTTTTGAAATCAGTGCAATCTGTTCTAATATTGAAAACCACAGATTTATTGGTATTGTGTTGCAGTCATCATGCCTATTGTTATTAAACCACTGCTGGGCTCAGCTGGAAGCTTTTATTATTATGGGAAACTTCAATATTATGTGATAATACAAAAAAAAACTTTATAAGCTTTATATGTAAAATAATGCGATAAAAAATGATAAAATATAACTTATTTTGTACAATAAGTACAGCTTATCTTCAGAATAAGCCCGGGCTGTGTTATTAGGGGACGTCCATTAATCACGTGAGGATCAAAAGGGGGGGGGGGGGGGGGAATCACGAAATGTCACCAGGAGGGGAGGGGTATAATGAGACAACACGTGTATTTAATTTTCGTTGAATGCACGGTTTCTAAACCAAACAGCGGCAAGTGGACTCACCGGTGCCGGCAACGACTTCCCCTTCAACACTTAATCAGTTACATGTATTTAAAGATAATATTCCGAAAATTTCAATATAAGTAGTTTGTCCAAAAAAAATACACGTGATTTTTGTCCTTTAAAACCTCACCACATATCACCAGGATGGGGGAGGGGTATAAAAAGTTGCTAAAAAAACATCACGTGATTAATGGACGACCCCTTACCAACAAGGTAGACATTAGGGCTACTCACTAATGCCGGAAATTCTCGCTTTCGAATCGAACTTTTTGTCGAAAACATAAAGTTAAACGCTTGTTAAAATATTCGTCAATTTTCGCACTTTTAAAAAGTCTTTTGTTCAAAATTTTGATTCAGGACAAATTGCCTATTATAGATTCAATATGACTGAAGTTGATAACATTAATTATGTTATCAACTTCAGTGGCGGCTTCTATCAACGGCGAGAAATTTCATTAAAATAAAAGTGGTAATTTTTTTTTTTATTTTCTCTTTGTGTCATTTGAGTGACCCGGGAATACTCAGCCATAATACGGGGTGTAAGGGAGACATCGTACCGAAAACCGATACCAGGGATCCAGAACATGATTCTGAACATTCTAGTGTTGAAATTTTTCATCGGTTTTTTCATGAATGAATTTAAAAAAAATGCTCTTTTTTTAATAAAATTACGATAACATCATTATTAGTATAATAATAAAGTCTAATTTCAATTTAAAAACAATAAATTACTTTTTTGTGCAAAATTAGCAATCATCAGCAGCCGAAAAGTCCATCATCATCATCATCATCATCATCAGCCGGAAGACGTCCACTGCTGAACATAGGCCTCCCCCTTAGAACGCCACAATGAACGACAATTGGCTATTTGCATCCACCGGTTACCTGCGACGCGCACAATGTCGTCTGTCCACCTAGTGGGAGGCCTGCCAACGCTGCGTCTTCCGGTTCGTGGTCGCCACTCGAGAACCTTTCTTCCCCAACGGTTATCGGTTCTTCGAGCGATGTGGCCTGCCCATTGCCACTTCAACTTGCAGATTCTGAGAGCTATGTCGGTAACCTTAGTTCTTCGGCGAATCTCCACATTTCGGATTCTGTCGCGCAAAGAAACTCCGAGCATAGCTCTCTCCATGGCTCGTTGTGTGACTCTGAACTTTTCTAAAAGGCCAGCCGTTAGAGACCACGTCTCAAAAGTCCACTGCTGAACAAACGTCTCTCCCTTAGAAGGGAGGGGTTGCCATAATAAATATTATTCCACACGTATTCATTACATGCTCAAAAATTAACAAGTTAGTCATTAGTCATTTTCCATACAAATGGTTTCTGTAATGTTGTAACTGACAATATGAGAAATCTTAAAAAAAAAAATCGGTACGTAGTCCTTTACACCCTGTATAGGCTTACTACTTACTTTGTACTTTGGCTGTCTTCAAAATTTGAACATGTAATATATCGATGCCGTAAATAGTGTCTGAAAAATCTTTGTGGGTGAAAAATATATGGATCTGAAAAATCTTTGTGGCTGATAAATCCTAATAATAATAGTATACTATTATATAAACCCATAAACATAAGAGGAAACTGATGGAAACACTCAGTCAACAAATCTAAACTGATCCAAACCGTTCGGAGAGAGGGAACGCTTAAGTTAACCAGAAATATCAATTCTATGGAATTTAATGGTACTAGCAAATAATGAAAGAAAGAAAGCAAAAGTTTATTAGCTAGAAAATGAGGCACAAAACAAAATAAAAACTACTATTCCAGCAAACGAGGTTGCTGTACCGATACCCATGGTTTCGGTCCAGCACTGATTTCTAGAATAGAATAGAAATAAATTTATATAACGACATAAATACAAATAACAATTGGTACACTTAAAATAGAAACTATCAGTCGTTAAAAAGGAGTCCACTCAGCATTTTGCTGTGACACCTATTCGGCAACACGACGCTGGTCTTCCGTGAACACCTCCGTAGCAGTTGCATTATGCAATTACACCGCTCTTATTGATTAAATATAAACTACAATACTACAACTATGCAAAGAAACGACACATAAATAACAATTTCTAGAGCCAAGCCCAGAGACAATACTATAATCGTATGTTCAAACTATCAATGCTTCAGGTAGTAAAATATACGCACCATTAAGTACCTATCTGCGCACATACATGTGGGTATACTGAATATAGGCGTAGCCATGTCTTTGCCGTTAAACAGTGATTAATGTTCCCGAATCTCGAAGAATAATGACTTGTCGCCGGATCTCCAAAGAATTACCTTCGCACCGACTCAGCTAAGTCACTTTTTGTAACTCTGTGTATTTTTGCTTACGTTTTTAATGAAGTATTTTATTTCATTCCCCAGATTATTGTGTTAATGGAGTTTCTAGCTAGGAAGGTTCTCTTCCCGTAATAACTATATTCCACCGTTAATATTTGACAGTCTCAGTAAACAGCAAAAACAAAGGTATATTTTATATAAAGTGATATTTATTAAATATGACTTTTAATTTTAATCTTCATTTCAGAGTAACGTAGCCTTTGATTATATATACCTACGTCTATAGTCGAATTATTAATTCGCTGGAGTAAACTGACGTTTACTGTGTTACCAGTTTCTGATGAAAATAAAAAGTGAAGGGACAAAGATATAAAAAGTCTAAAAAAAGTTTATTGACCTTCTATAATACTTAAAGTTATTTAAAAGTAAAACCAGTTACCTCAGTGTTGAGTATTTAATAAAATACTATGCATAATTAAATAATATCAGGTATTTCTACTTATTAATAATTATTTTGATAATCTAAAACGTGCTTATAAAAACTCAATTGAAAAATATAGCTCACTGCTGTGATCTTCGTGTAATATAAAATAAATTTGTCCTTTTAAAAGTACGCGAAGTGCCGGAAACTCTTTGGCCCTTTAAAGCGTCGTCAGAAACTTTTAGATTATGGTTTTAGCGGTGATACCACCTGAGGCTATACTTTAATCGTAAATGTTTTACCATTTAAATTTGAATAAGTATGTTGGTAAACGTGAATATATTTACACTCCATTTTTGTTTCATGAATAAAATATTGTTTTGCAAAATTAAAAAATATATACAATAGATGATGTTTTTATAAATATTTACCTTCCTTTTTATTTCTTTCCTTTTTTTTTTGTTGAAATAAACTTGTGTTTGGTGTCTCAAATTTTGTTTACTGCTAACGTTGACCCACTGAAAAACCGGCTAGCTTTATGTACTTTGTTATAACCACCGTTTCCTATTATATCTATTATAATTCAACCATACAAAATGCCTCGCAAGTTATCAAAAATCATTGTTTTTTTGTTAGTCATCTAAAACTCCGCAGACCAGTATAAAAAATAACGCAAAAAGTTCCGTTTGCCTTCCGAGTACGAGTTTTTTGCACTAAAATTTATTTGTTGACTCGACAGATCCCCACACTGTGCGCGTTTTTAGAGCTTAAAATGCTTTTTGCGCACAATACATGCCGTTACATTTTATCCAATTTGCGTAAAGCTTGCCTTAGTAACGTTGTGAATAAAATTACGAGAAAGGTTTCACTGTTTGTTTTATATTATACTGTAATAGCATCTCCATTGCAATACAAAGAGCTTTTTAAAGGACAAAGTGAAATTGCGGGTGGTGCATATTTGAATAAAGAACTCATAGTCCTTCTTAATTCAAATAAATTTTATTTTATTAGTTTTAGTTTCTCCTTTACAAACTACTATTGTTGTTCATTTCGTGTTCAGACAAAAGTGTGAAAATAACTACCTATGAGGTATGTAATGTAATAATGGCATTTCCTTTTTGTACACTATTATGCTGGTAAATAGCAATGTGTTATCGCAGAGATCTCGATATCTCTCTCCATACCACCGCAGAGCACGATTCACATCTTTGTTATTTATAAAAAAAATCTTTAAAAAAAAAATTGAACCGACTTCAATATCACTGAAAAGTATAAAATAATTTAAATATTATTGAAGTTGGTGTTAGCTTACCGGCTGTGTATATTTGGCACCAACTTCAATAATATTTAAATTATTTTATACTTTTCAGTGATATTGAAGTCGGTTCAATTTTTTTTTTAAAAGATTTTATTTTAAACTTTTTAGTGATATTTTCATATATATAAAGATTGAACCATCGAAAACCGTAAAATTATCTAGGTAGGTTATGATCACATTATCGTCTACATAGTTTTACATAATTCATGTTTCTTCAGAAAAAAATATCCGGTCGTAATGAAATTTGCATGGAATCATCATAGCAGTTTACTCTCTCGAATAAAAAAATAATCATCGCAATCAGTTCATAATTGTCAGAGCAATGTAATGGAGAACATCAGTTTTATGGTTTTTACCAGACAAATTCCTCCACATCGTTCATGGTCCTCCAGGAAGTTCTTATCCGGTTGTAATAAAATTGATACAGATTTAATACAGTGGTTTCTTCTTTCGAATAAAAAAAGAATCATTGAAATTGGTAAATATTTGCCAGAGTTATGACCATTTTTGTCCTTAAAAGCGACTAAAACGTCATCTATATAGGCTTTCTTGCAGCTCTCAGTGCGCAGTCACCATTCTTGTTTTTTCAGGAACTACTTATTACTAAGCAATAATTTTTTTATGGGACCCAATTAACGGATTAAAGAATGGATGGAAGAAAGATTTTTTCAAATCGGTTCATAATTGCCAGAGTTATGCGCGAACATACATAGAAAAAAGTTGGTTTGAGTTGGTTTGAGAGTTGGTTTGAGAGTTGGTTTGAGAGTTGGTTTGAGAGTTGGTTTGAGAGTTGGTTTGAGAGTTGGTTTGAGAGTTGGTTTGAGAGTTGGTTTGAGAGTTGGTTTGAGAGTTGGTTTGAGAGTTGGTTTGAGAGTTGGTTTGAGAGTTGGTTTGAGAGTTGGTTTGAGAGTTGGTTTGAGAGTTGGTTTGAGAGTTGGTTTGAGAGTTGGTTTGAGAGTTGGTTTGAGAGTTGGTTTGAGAGTTGGTTTGAGAGTTGGTTTGACAGTTGGTTTGACAGTTGGTTTGACAGTTGGTTTGACAGTTGGTTTGACAGTTGGTTTGAGAGTTGGTTTGAGAGTTGGTTTGAGAGTTGGTTTGAGAGTTGGTTTGAGAGTTGGTTTGAGAGTTGGTTTGAGAGTTGGTTTGAGAGTTGGTTTGAGAGTTGGTTTGAGAGTTGAGTTGAGTTGAGTTGGTTAGTGTGTGTGTGTGTGTGTGTGTGAGTGAGAGAGTGAGGGGCCGACCGACCGACCGACCGATCGACAGAGCGAGAATGAAATTTCACTTCTTCCGCGCGGAGGGACTCCACGCACTCACATTTTTTCTAAATAGTAATACGTCCTTTTAATGGATAAATGACGTCAATGATAATTATTAATTAATAACATAAGTAAACAGATGGATCTTTGAGTAAAAGTGCTTTAACTTGATCCATTGAATTAATAATTTAAGATTTAATTGTTTTCCTTTTATTTAATTTATGAAGTTTGTTAGAGAGATTTCATCCTTATATTTGACCCTATGCAATCGACCATCGATCAACCAACGATCTATGCAATAAAAGTACAGGATGCAACTTTTAGAGATTTTAGTCGGTTCGATTACCGGGTGCGGCAAGCGAATTTTTAAAAATCTTCGACTGCAGTTTTCTTTGAGTAAAATTTTCTATCTACAGTATTAATTAAGAGTACTTCCCCTTCAGGTGGCATTACAAAATTCCATCCTGTATACTACAAAGTACTTAGAAACTTCGCTTGCGCGATTCAGGATCATCTTTATTTTGTACTCTCGTTAGGTCGCTACAGTGTCAACATTGTCCATGCTCTAGTATAAAGGGCACATTGGAACCAAACGAGGGAAAATAACGAATTAACTAATGTCTCGGGTAAAAAGAGGCTGAGCATCGACCGGCATGTCGCTTACATTCATGCGAACCTCCTGACTTGAAAACAATTGTAGAGAGGTTGCTCAGTGTCGCATGCTTAGGGTGTCTACATTTCTTAAGCCGACACTAGTTCGACACGAGTTTATTACGTGTCCGTCAGGATGACCGGACCACAGCACGGATTCACGTGAAACTTTGCCAAGATTTAGTACCTATTTTGTACTATTTTGTACCTATGTTTAAATATTTTGTACCTCAGTAATAACAAAGTTATTTAATAAATAAAGTGGGAAGCCATTCTGACGTCAGGATGGCTTCCCACTTTTTACTTTGGGCACTTACGGTCCATATATTGCTGAAATCTTTGCATAATAATTTAGTACCTTTTTTGTACCTACGATAAATATATGAATACTTAATGTATTTCATTAAAAAATTACTTTTATTTCATTATAAACAATTATATATGGAGCATCATTCATCTGACATTTGTCTGACATATTATAATGTAACATGTAGTCCCCTATCCTGCGAAACAGAGCAAGTATTCAGTGCATATTTTCTTTAGGATATTCCAACCCCGCTTAGCGTTTTATAATTCTCCATCACGGCAAACATTCATGCAGTAACAATCATGTGCTACATTCAACCCTCTCTGATGAAATTTAATAGATCACATTTGAAACTTCATCAAAATTTAACAACGTAACCTAGTAACGGCGGGCAAATAATATTATTAATTGTTTTTGAAGTTAGAACTGCACAATTTCTTAACTTTTTTCAATTACGATTACATATAATAATATAATATTCTGGGACAATCCACACACTGTCATCAGATCCCAAACCAACACGCCCGTCATACATATTTATTGTAATAATGACAAAGAGACTGGCAGATATTAAATGTGATCTATTAAATTGGCCCTACTTTAGGTAAGTTTTGCACTTCCGAGGTGCTAGGAAATTTCGAGTGTGGGTCCTAAACGTCCATCAAATACGGCGGCAAGTCTTTTTTGTAGTCATAAGCACTAGCTTGGCTGCAATCCCACCTGATCGAAAACTTATTAAAAGGATATTTACTCCCTTGAAGACACCCACATTACATTATTATGAGGCGAAGGTTCTTACGAAAAAAAAATTTAATAAGTTGCGCAGTAAATTAGTTAATTAGGTGGGCTGAGCTGCACGGGACAGCTAGTTTTATATAAATAAAACTACATAAATAAAAACAAAAAAAATGTATAATTTAAAAATTATTCACTATAGAATAGCATTTTATACAGAATATATTATAGAATTCTAGCAATATAGTATATAATCTTATACGATCTGTACAGGGCATATTCTCATATGCTTGTAAACTTCAGGAAATTATTATAAAAAATATTACTAGGAAAAAATCAACAAAACATTTATTTAATAACAACATAAACTAGTACACTTATATTGACTTACAATAACTATGGCTGGCTATGACAGAGTAATTTACTGGAAACTTAAACAGTCTATATCTCTTAAAATACTGAACCGATTTTGATATCACTCGATCGCAATAGGATTTGTAGCTTCTGAGAAATACGGGGATAAACCTACATACATACGCACACTCATGATATTGGGTAAATTTTGGTTTATGCCCACATAGATTAACATATTATGTAAATATTACTTATTTTTATTAATATTACATACATACGCGTCGAATACAGAACTACTCATTTTGAAGTCGTTTAAAAGGGCATCCTTATGTTTGTGCATGGTATGACTTCGTCAATCTGTCTGCCACACCTATATATTTCAGGAACTACTGGTGCTATCGATTTGTAATTTCGATCGTACTTACCCAACCTCAAAGCAAATAAAAAACATAAAATTATTTTCAATGGAGGTCAAAATGGGTTGTCAAAATTTCAAAGTGTGCATTCTATATCGAGTTCATCGATATGCATCGATAATGACCAAAAATGTTCGTCCCTCGATAGGGCCCAAAAAATCCATGTGTATGCGAGCCCAGGGTTTCTCTGGCCATGGCCAGAGACAGGGCATGGGCGGCGCTTCACTCTCTGCAATGCAGATCCAACTATCGCAACAGATTCTTTCGATAGCTTCGTCAATACTTTGCCACCACACGTAGCTCCTAGAGAAATATTTCTTTATATCTACAAGTTTCTGGCACAACAACCCTATAGCTCCACATCACACAACCTAATTCTTCATACAGTTTTTTCCAGCGATTGAAGTAAGGCCAATGAGACATTATTTCATTCCCAGTGGGCCCTTCGTCCCCTATGTATCTTAATACTCTGCTTATTAACTGCTCACGGCTTGTTTGCTGTTTTATATCCTTATAATCTAGTAACATGGCACTTTGCGCAAAATGTAAATAAGATTGTTCCTGAACGCAAACGCTTTGTGTAGTTTTAGTCAAAGCTGGCAATCGTGATAACCCATCTGCTCTATTTTCTTTTGACTTTACATATTCTATGTCGTATGTATGTGCTGATAATTTAATAGCCCACCGCTGTAACCGACTCGTAGCCATCGAGGGAAACCCCTGCTTAGGCTTAAAAATTGTCACCAACGGTTTGTGGTCGGTCGGTACGCAATTTAAAACATCTCCCATATAAATACTGGTGCAACTTTTCTAAACAAAACACTATAGCCAGCGCCTCGCGTTCAATCTGAGAATAGCGTTTTTCAGCTGCGGTAAGTGCCCGCGACACATACACAACCAGTCGCTCACGCGCCCCGCGGCCGTTCACGCATCCGTCCCAAACTGTAGCCAAAGTTTAAGTTCCCAGAGAAACAGGTGGCAGAAGTTGTTATCGTCAATGTTAGAACTAACAAATGTATGGGTTTTACTCCTCTGCCTGGATGCAGGAAAGGGGACTACATGGTTTGTGAAATATAATATGTCAGATGAATGATGCTCCATATATAATTGTTTATAATGTTATAAAAGTAATTTTTAAATGGAATACATTAAGTATTTATATATTTACCGTAGGTACAAAAAAGGTACTAAATTATTATGCAAAGCTTTCAGTAATATATGGACCGTAAGTGCCCAAAGTAAAAAGTGGGAAGCCATCCTGACGTCAGAATGGCTTCCCACTTTATTTATTAAATAACTTTGTTATTACTGAGGTACAAAATATTTAAACATAGGTACAAAATAGTACAAAATAGGTACTAAATCTTGGCAAAGTTTCACGTGAATCCGTGCTGTGGTCCGGTCATCCTGACGGACACGTTTATTACGACCAGCTTTATTAATAGATGGTAGGTTCTGAGCGAGGAACCATCCAGGTAAGTACCACCGCAGTGTCAGATATTCTGCCACCAAACAAACATTGCTGTGTTCCAGTGTAAAGGGCACTGTAGCTGGGGAAATTACCAGACACAAAATACTTCATAAGTAACGCGTTAATTATTCTTCTGGTATTGCTAGCGTCTATAGTCTGCGGTGACTGCGAACCATCAGGCGGGTAGCATGCTTGCTTGCTACTTTGTTATATATAAAAAAATAACATATCACCTACACTTCAAAGATTTCTCAATAGATCGAGTATCAGATTCAGACAGATCCATTTCCCTTGTATCTCATTGGCGATCTGTCTCACCCATGGGAGCCGGCCGCCAGAATCGATTCTGATCAAATTACATATTTTATGAACCCACGGAGGGTTTTACGAGAACGCCTAACAAGACACTGTCCGACCTTTTGTAGAACCGAATATTTCGTATATAAAATTGTTATATTTATCATCTAGATTTCTGCGTCACTTATTGATTACAAGTTTTGATGGCTTAAGTTTAGATTGCGTGTGTGTGAATAGGAAATTTATACTAAAGGATGAGATATGGAATTTTGAGTACGGTAATAAAAGTAGTTATTTAGCCATCATTAAAGCCAAGTCTTTTTTAGGTAAGATACTCTTCCAGAGTACCGCTAACTACGGGGAAATTGTTTCCTAAATATAGTTAATAAAACATTAAATTCTATCATAAAAAAAAACTAAGAGCTACTTCTGCGCTCTAAAGGAAGAATCATTTACATCATGTTTCTGACAATCAAGTGATTAGCCTGTATTGTCTTGAACAGATAGTTTCGCATGATCAACCATCGAAGCTTGAAATATTATTGCACAATGCTTGCGTAGATACAAATGCACTCTCTATTCCTTTAGATACTCTCGCAATCCTATGGAACAAAAGAACGACCCGATCGGAGTGAGGTCAGACGTAGATCAACTTTTTATATGCCCATCATCTTACTAGACAACCAGGTGATTGAACTGCGTTGCCCTAACCAGTAAGAAACACCTACTTATACGAAATTTGCTGCCCACGGATTCGGACGGAACCGCGAGCTCCGGTTTGCAAAGCATGCGTGCGCAATGCAAAGTTCAAAGGTTTCCTGCTACGCGGCAGAGGCTAAAAAATAATTGAATGGATGAAATAATTATAGACACGTGTAGAACCTGCTCAAGATAAAAATGTTTTTGTTTACCAATTACGAAAAACAGCGACTCCTCCGTTTACTGTAAACGGAGAGCAATGAAAAATACAAAGGTAACAGTGGCTGAAAAGGAGGGATCGAGTTTAAATTAAAGATTAGACGAGGCGTGAATACTAAACGGATATAAATAGGCATTTTAAATTCATTGTATACTTGAATATTCTTATAAATGGTCGTGAATAAAAACGTTGAGTATTGCTTTTTTCAGTAATATAGAATCATTTAATTTGTTAGTATCTAATAGGGTTTTTCTTTTTACACAAGTAACGTTATTCATCAGAAATTTTCGCGTTTTGTGGTTCATTACAAAATCATATATTTTTAATGTTATTTTTCACAATATTATTTTGAAGTATTCGCATAAATACCATTATGTTTCACTTTCTCATTTTCTAGTAGGTTGCCTGGAAGAGATTGCTTTTTAGCGATAAGGCCGCCTTTGTACATTGATTTGTTCAATTTGCATGTAACTTTTGGCCTCCAATAAAGTTTAATTATTATTATTATTAAATATAAGAGCGCGTTTGATTAAAAAAACAGAAATATGAAAACCAGTATTACACTATGTCAATCTTACCATTGCAATTACTATTTTATTTACTCTTCAATAAGTTTTAGTAGTACATTAATCTATTCTACATAATAAAATATAAAGTAAAAAAATAGTAATATATATTAAAAGCGGCTTAATGCATTTTCATTCAAAATATGTATTACACTAGAGCTATCCTAATTAAACCAGTTTTTGTACACATAAAAAAGCTTTATTAGCCCTTCAATCACAGACATACAAAAATAGACATAGGCTCTTAACTTACCACCCTTACTTTTTCAAGGAGGGTTCGAAACTTTGGTTAAAAATATATATTTTGGCAAGTATCTCCCTAATGTTCCGCCGGCTTCACTGCGTTGAAACTGATTCTTCTCGCTTTCAATATATGTGAACCACATTGGAAAGTTTGCATCTATATCGCATTGAAAAGCTTTGGGGCTTTCTAGTATTTTATTTGGCAGTTAACGTGAAATAAATGTATCTTGAGAAGACGTTGTCATTTTGGAATGTGTGAACATTAAGTATCTAATATTAATACATTATTGTATAAGTATCTAATACTATTAATATCTATATGTATAGCTATATAAAAACGAATTGCTGTCCGTGAGTCTCATTAAATCTCAGGAATGGCTTCACTCGAATTAGGAACATTGTTTGTTTAAAAAATTATAAGTTTAAAAAATTAAAAATACACGCTTTTATAAGGTATACTGCATTAAAAAGCAATAAATAAAGTATGGAATCCGTTCTTTCTTTCTACCCCGTGCAAGCACGGTTGGATCTATTATAATTACAAGTAATTATAATAGATCCAACCGTTTATTTTCTTTTTGACAGCACCAATAGAACGTAACTGCGTCATGTTACGCAAAAGTTCACTTAAAGTGAAGTTCACTGAACTTTTAAAAGTGAACTTTTGCGTAACATGACGCAGTTACGTTCTATTGGTGCTGTCAAAAAGAAAATAAACGGTTGGACGCTCTATAAGTACGTATTTTAGTGAAAAAGCGTGGGGCGCGTATTTAGTATATGTATAAAATTTAGATAAAAAAATACTTAACTACTACAGGTAAGTATTTTTTTTCACACTATATTACAGGCATAAATTGTTCCATGTGACTAGGCAGAGAGTTAGGGTGACTTTGAAGTCACCCTTACAATTATAATCTTATCATCTGCCAGGTAATCAGAGACCTTCATCTTACTTCACATTTAAATCAAGTTTGTCATAAAATCGTGTAAGTAGGTACAGTTTAAATAAATTACAAGTTTAAAAAACTAAAAATACACGCTTTTATAAGGACTAAGGGCTCACACCTATGCGATGCGACGTGAAACAAATGAAATTTCGAAAATTCATTTGTTTCACGTCGCATCGCATCGCATCGCAGTTATGTGTGGGAGCCCTAACTACTCCAAAAAATCCAGAAAACCAGAAAAAAAAACCAAAAGCCAGCCATTTCGCCTGAAATCCAGAAAACCTGCTTATGCTGCTGCCCAAAATCTTTCTGCTTTCAGTGTCACTGAAAGTTGGAAAAATGAGTGGGCAACTACAAGATCTAGCACACAGCTCATTGACCCATCACTTCAATTACCCGGGTTCAACCTTCCACGAAACTTGTGGTGCCGTCTGAATAGGTTCAGAACTGGCCATGGGCGATGTAAGTACATGCTACATAAATGGGGCTGGAAAGACTCAGCAATTTGTGAGTGCGGTGAGGAAGCCCAAACCATGGAGCACATAGTCCGTCGCTGCTCGTTATACTCATACTCGGGGCCTCCTGACGATCTAATCCATCTTACTCCTGATGCAGTCACCTGGTTAAAAACCTTGGATATTGACATTTAATTTGACATAATATTCTTCAATTTGTATTATTTTTCTATTTTTATTACATATGTACCTATATTTCATTAAATGCCATACGAGTAAATAATAACTACTGAACTAAAAAGCAATAAATAAATTATCGAAACCGTTCTTTCTCTCTTTCTACCCCGTGCTTGTAATTTATGAATTATATTTAAGCGTAAAAGTGTGGGGCGCTTTTTGTCTGTAAATGATTACAAATTATTGTCATGTGAATACAAATACTTCGCGTTCTTGAAATTTGACAGAAATGTTAAGCTGTTATTCAGAAAAGGCGCCCCACGCTTTTACACAAAAATATAATTCAAAAATTACAAGCACGGGGTAGAAAGAAAGAAAGAACGGTTTCGATAATTTATTTATTGCTTTTTAGTGCAGTAGTCCTTATAAAAGCGTGTACTTTTAGTTTTTTAAACTAGTAATTTATTTTATACTTTTTAGTCTTAGATTCGCCTAAACTACGGATAAAATTAGCCCAAGTATTGATTTGTTCGTAGCTTGAATCGTAGGCAGGTTGTGGCAAAACATATTTTTATTATACTAGATATTACGCGTAGGTATCTGAATGAGTTTAAGAAAGTACTATTTACCATTTAAACAGTCAAAAGTACGCTTAAAGTCAATAGCTTCACAAGTAGTATTCAAGGGTTCCGTTAGCAACCTTCCGGGTCCATCAAGAGGTCCACGTATACAAATCAAATGAGTCCAAGCTCGATGGGTTTACTAGTAATCATTCCAGGGTTCCGTCAACCACCTTTCATTTCAATCATCGACCACTCCCAAATGACTCAACCTACGTCTCGCAAGAGCGTCGCAGCCGCACAATATGTGTTGCATTGACTCTTTTTCACCTTCGCAGGTCGCAACACTATAACAATTTTATGTTACTATTTTTACTATTTATACCTATTCGCCCATCCTACCCAATCTTACCTAATAATAAATATTTTATCATATTCACGACTACTAAATAAACACAATAATATTGTTTGCCAACTATATATACGTCAATAAAAAAAATATACCAACCCTAATGTGCAAGCGTGATGAAATTTAATAATTCGGCGCGCCCCGCCCGCCCCTGGATCGCGTGGAAAAATGCGCCACACTCGGTGCCTAGCGTTTACAAATCTGTGAAATGGAACACCGACTGCGCCGCGATGCATTGGCGCCGTGCCATAGTCAATTCCGCCGGTGAAACATTTATTTTGCACACTGCACGAAAACTGACATAACTGCAAAGCGGCTGTTGAAAGCAATACATCACTAGTGGTTTTTTTTCAACTTAGTAACGGCGTAAGCAACCTTTCACCTGATGATAAGTGACATGCCTGCTTAAAAGCAGCATTGCACTGCGCCTCGTCACTCGAGACATTAGTTATCAAGCCGGGCATTTCCACCAGATACAGTGCTCAGAAAAAAGTAAGACTCAATCCGTCTTATTACGAAACGAAGTTTAAAGATAGACCTAGGTTTAGACCCGGGTTTAAGGGAAATCGTTATTACAAAAAAAAATTAGCGCTTAGTCCAGGTCACAATTTAGTACCTAAGGTACTAAAAAGATAAACCAGGGCGCCACCTAGTTTAACTCGGTTTTAACTAGAAAATGTCAAAATTCGCCATTTGAGGTTACATTGTGATATCCTTATATTCATGTTTTACTGAAAAAATACAGACAAAACATTAATAATAAATTGATTATTGACCAATATTATATAAAATAAATGGTTAAAAGAGTGTGAAGACTGCCTAAAAAAACGCGTTCGCGCAAATACTTTCGACAAACTTGTGCTAAGAATTGTTTACAATTGCCCGTATTGTTTTGTACGATTGTGGATATAACTAAAGAATATTTATGCCACAATGCTCAGGAATTGCCGATATTGGTCGGGTGATAGATAAGTGCTTTGCCCTTTATGAAACTGCGCTCGCCATGAAGTAAGGGTTATGTTGTGTATACAATAATGTTCTTAACTAATTTTAGTGATCAGTGTTTATTAAAAACCCACACATTTTGCTTTAGATTCAAGACGATATGGTAGTTCTTTAAGATGTGATGTGACAGCCTGCAGTGAGGCTTTATAGGCACCCATATCTGTAATGTCCTCCTGGCCGATACAATCACAGCAGCTAATCTTTCACAAGATCAGCCATCTAGGCGGAAGATATTATTGGGCGCAAGTGCACTCTCTCTTCCTTTATACCTCTCACAATCGTAGGGACGGAAGACAGACACAATCGGGGGAGAGGTTGGCGCAGGATGTACTTTTTACATGCCCATTCGACAGACAATTAGGTGATCGGCCTGCATTGTCCTAGCCAGTAAGGAACAACTACACAAAGTTGTTGACCACCGCAGGATTCGAACCCACATCCTCTGATTTACAAAGCTAGCGGTTTCCCACTGCACCAGGGTGGCTATACCCACCCATATCTATATTAAAATGCCAATCAAGGAACCTCTCTCAGCTATGAGAAAGTTCTGCAGCAGTAGACAGTGCAAAAAGTATATAAGTATTAGTTATCTGGTTTCCATAGTACAGGCTCTGCCTAGTTTGGGATCAGATGACCGTGTGTGGAATTGTCCCAAAATATTATTATTTATTTACTGATTATTGTCAAATAATAGCAACAACTTATTTCTATTTCCATCAATTAATGGAGGGGTACAAATAAAATATATAAATTATTTTGTTATTATGTACTTTAATACAAACATATTTAACAGAGTGTTAAATATACTTTACATTCTTCTTCCAGGTTAAGACAACAATGTTGATGTTGCAAGAGTGAGTGGCAGCACAGATAGATTCTTGAACAGTCAAAGAAAGTTGCTTAAAATGATGGTTTCAGCCGGGGCATGTCATTGTTACAGCAGTTATCCTTGCACACAATACTTATTTACACTTCCAGGAACTGCAAGAAGAAAGATAAATTATAAGTTAACATCATGCAAAATGAAATTTAGCTAACCACAATTTGTTAGGTACCTACTTGCTACTTAAAGCATATTGGTAAAAATGTTTTGTAAATATAAGATGTATTTTATGGTTTGTTTAAATATATTTTTCAGCTTTGCAAACTTGTTCATTATCTGGCTTACTGTATGATGTGTTTCTATGATATTTTACTATGTTTCTAGTGGTTTCTAAATAAAGTTATATGTATTATAGTAGTCCTTTACACAACAAGACTGGTATGTATTACAGTGTTTTATTTTTATCATCATCAGTAGCAACCCAAAGCCGTCTACTGTTGTACAAAGAAGACCCCCTCAAAAGGGAGGGGTTGCCATAATCCCCACCCTTGGCAAGTGTCTTGGGTGTGAACCCCATATAGGTGGTAGGTAATCTAATATAAAAACGCCGCTGCTCGTCTTCTTACCTGGATACCCCTATGGGTCATCATTTTTATTTCTTACCAAATACACTGTTAGGGTATAAATAGTATCTTTTTTACTCATTAGCTAATGCTTGACCAAAATCTCAATTGATGGTGTGTTGACGCAGCCGTGTATGGTTTGGAAGCGTCTGCTAGGTACATGTTATAACAACACAACGTTATGGATGCTGTGATGGGAATGTTATTGCTAAACTCGAAGCAAAGACACGAACTAAGATCTTTTAGCACAGAATTCATCGAGCACTAGCACCTTAAATCACACAAGACAACGCTGCGAACTTTAATTATTCGATAGGTATTCACTATGGTAGGTTATACGGTGTTGGCGTCTCTAAGGTGGAGGTACCCTCGGTCGGGCTGCTGGTTGCGTTATAGAATAATGCTAATATTTCGTACAGTAAAGAAAGCTTAAGGTAATTTTGATAAGGTAAAAATAATGTATAAGCGAGTAAAGAGGATGTACTACGCGCGTTTGACATAAGTTTTATGTTCCATTCTACGGTGCTATTACTCCTTGTAATTGTTAAAATAAACATAAAAAAGTATAAGCTAAAACTCGATAAATAAATAAGAATTAAATAAATATCCTCATTTTTATTAGATTCCGCTGTTCACAACTTCTTTTGAGTTCATAAAAATAAAATATTTCGTTACATATATTCCATAATTCATGGAAACGGAACGTTACAATTGAATGAGATTTGTTTGAATGAATGATTTTAGTATAGAATCTGTATTTCTTGGTTTTTGTATTATCTGTGTACGATTTAAGTAAAGACTAACGAGTCCTGGCCTAATTCATCTTTTGTAATAAGAAAAACTTTAGTCTAGGTAACAACTTTAAACCTCGGACTAGTTAGTTCTAGACTAAAGTATGGTGCTAACTCGTTTTTCGTAATAAGACCGTATGTAGCGTCTTATTGTACATGGCAGGGTGAAAGGCAATAGACTACGCGGGTGGTAGACCACCCGCTAATTAATAATTTAATAATTTAATTTGGTTAGTTAGAACTAACCAAATTAAATCTGCTGTGGGTGGCACCTTTGCATGAGTGCACCGGGATGACGGCTAACAAGGAGAGATGGTTAGATATAGGGAGGCGCGTAACATCCGCCTCAAGTCAACACTAAGTGACGACAACAACCGTTTTTTTGTTAATAGTGATTTGACTAAAGCGAAGAAGAGACGGTGAAAGGTGGATATAATATGCAACAGTCCATTTGTTGGATTGCCCATCTCTTGTTCTGGCAGCAAAGCTACGGACCAAAATATAAAGTACGGGCGGTATGCGTGTAAATAATAATTATATAAATATTTTTTTGAAACTATTATGCCACCCTAAAACTCCTTTCATGCCCATAATAATATCTTTAAATAAAAAAACATTTGTAATGTTTTATTCAATAACTCACTTAGTTTGCTGCCATTACCTTTTGTACAAAAAGGGTGTACACGTTTTTAATATTGTTTACTCATATATTTTTTTACTCGTAACCGTAACGGGGACATCATAGGTCTAGAATATCAATGGTGGTTCACAGCTACGATAAAACTGAAGCAATAAAAATCCCTGGGCCATTATCAAAACCGAATACTGCATTTGTTGGATACATAAAAGACTTGGTTTGATAGACTAGCTAAAATTGATTCTTCGATAAGACGCAGGATAAAGTTACGCTTCTGCGATGTATTGATTGCTCCGTCCAATATTGCTCAGTTGCGGTTATGTTCGTCGGATAGTCGGTTGAAATTGCTCCCGTAATTAATCTATCCGACTAAGGTAGATGCGGTTTCGACTCCGCTTGCTCCGGCCTATGCCCATGGTTTAATAAAACGATATGCTTCTCATATCCAAGAAAATCTTTGGTTGAAATTTTTTTTTCTTTTTTTTCTCTTTATCAGATCTTATTAGTTATTATTGTTGGTCCGATCTACGCACAGAAAATCTGAGGGTACACCGGCACAATTGTGATATAAGGATGTTCAACATCTCAGTCCTCCCGTGACCATAGGTGCTGCAAAGCATTCGGAACGTCGGGATAGTAAAATCTAAAATAAACCGCGATATAATCCGTAAAAGTAGTTTGATTTCAATGTGTAATATTCGCGTAAGTAAAAGACAACATTATGTAAATCTTTGGTTATAAATATATTTTTTAGTGTTGTGTTATACCGACCAACTTTTATTTTAATAATAATAACCTGGGACAATTCACACACGACCATCTGATCCCAAACTAGGCAGAGCCTGTACTATGGAAACCAGAAAATTGATACAAAAAAAAAAAAATATTATGAAGTACCACTTAGAACAACATAATTAAACAACATTGAAAAAATATAATAAAAAAGGGAACAAGCATTTTAACAAAATATCCTAACTTATCCTATAGATATTATTACTGTGGTGTCTCACAAAAGGACGCACTCAGCTTTAGTCGTGTTTAATTAAACACGACGCTGGTTTTCAGTGCGCCCTTCTGGGTGAAATACATATTTTATATACTTTGTTTTTGTAAATACATACTTATATAGATAAAACACCCAGACACCTGGTGGGAATCGAACCCACGACCTGTTGGATTTGGTGATCTTTCGCCACTTATGTCAGTGTGATGTTCGCAGAAGCAGTAGTAGATCTTTTTTTACCATAGATTTAAGATTCTTCACTTTTTACACCACATTGCGAAAAAGATGTGTATCCCTGATGCGCAGAGTGTGGGCTAGCCCCAAGAGTATCCTATCACTGAATGCAAGTAGACTGGACTGTTCTTATGTGAATCGCTGCTGAAAAATTTCTCATAGAATATTGCAGCCATGATTCACGCGTGCAATCTATATTAATATTAGACTTAAACTCAGAAGTTTATATCTTTTTATTTATAATAATGAGTCCCATACTTGATTATATAAACATTCTAAATATTCTAAAGTGTATCGATCTCGTCAAAGATTTTTATGTTCATTTGTTTTGTCACTACACCCAACCACCACGTAAGACTGCGTCTTCTTGCTCTCTTTCCTTCCATCTTGATAGTCATCATCAGATGATGACTAGCAAGATGATAAGAAAGATATTATAAGTAACTATTAATCTCTCCAGATTGTCGGGAGGTTTTCAGTCTACCTATACACATAAAATATGCCCAAAGTATTGCAGCTCTATTATTTATTCCGTCAATAGGCACACTCATAAAAAAGTTACGCATAGTCAGCAAAAATACCATGGAAGTATTTTAGACACGATTAAGCAATCACTTTGCTCGTTTAATTAAAACACTTTATTTACGCTGCCGGCCCCATGGCGACTTTGATAAATTGCTGAGAATTAAAAAGATTCGGTTTTCCTATCGCCTCTTCTTCATTAAATAGTCTGCCGTTATCCGATTTTGTTTCACATTTACGGAAATAGGATACAAATAATAATGATCGGCGAAATCTCTCATTAAAATAATTATAGGTATAAAGAAAACAATTTTCTGTCGAAAATAATTATATGAACAGAAGGATTTTTTTTTCTAATCTAAGGTTTAGTGGCGAAAAATTAAATACTAATATAATAATAAAATATTAAATATAATTAAATATAATTTTATTATATATAATTAAATATTAATTTGGTAGACCGGTAGAAAATACCTTAGGTATTAAGTCCGCCGTTGTACATATGTGCATAAAGTTAAATAAATAAATAAATATCCTTTTGTAAAAACGAAGTTGAAGTTCTAATGTTTTTTTTTAACCGACTTGAAAAAAGGAGGAGGTTCTCAATTCGTCTGTTTTTTTTTCTTCTATGTACGTTCGCGTATAACTCTGGCAATTATGATCTTTCTTCCATCCATTCTTGAAACCATTGATTGAGTCCCATAAACAAATTTACAGATAGATATGTGTCGATCGTGTTTGATATTATTTTTTACGTAAAATACATACATATATGTACGTATAGATTCAGTAAATTCACGTTGCAGATCTAAATATACACTGCCTAATTCGAGAAAACCACGCCTTGTCCAGAGAAATGTACACACGTACAGCGAGTTTTAATAATTAACGAAAAAGTTCATACTTTTATTTTATCTCCATACGTTTCGCACCAGAGCCTCGGATATTATTGAAAACAACGCAAATTTGTGTGATAAAAGTTAAAAGTATAACGTAAACTTTTTCGTTTAACATCAAAACTTGTGCTATGGGCGCAGTACTCATATACCTACGTAGCAATTTATTATTGTTACCTACCTAAATATTGATTTGACTTCTGCTACACCTATATCAATAGGTAGTCCCCAGCTGGTCTATACGTTTGAATGGTTGGATTAAGAAGGCATCATTGGTCTTTGGGCATCGCTGAACAAGTTGTGGTTTATGTTAAATATTGCAAGTAGCACATAAAGTACGAAGATATTTTGTAAAAGCTGTTGTTGATAATGCAGATGTGATATAAGTACACAATAATATATTTCACAAGAAAAAAAAACCATACTTATATACCTAACCATATTCTATTTTTCTAAAAGCCATAAAACACGCTAAATTAGTAAAATATGTATCCAATATAAATGAAAACATATAACAAACTAGAAAACAGGTCCAATATGAAATAGGTTAGGTACAATCGATTCCATACTTTCTGAATTTCATTTCAAAGTTACTCCATCTGATTGAACAGTAACCGAAAACAACTATCATAAATACACAGTAAGTATGTATTTATTTTTTATTGCTTGTACTTTAATTCATACATACTACAAATTATTCGTTAACGAACAAATTGCCTTTATAAAATTTTACAAAAACAGTAAAATATGAATTTGTAATTTACTCAGGTATTTTAGGCACCAAACATGGCGTGCAATAGAAACTCGCATAACACATTGTTCTATGCCGTCGTCGGGGGGAAATCCTTTAGAAGGTACCCGGTCTCCGTAGGTTATGTGGGATTTTAACCACTAAAAACGCCCCTGTGGCCCTAATCAATGCTATGGAAAGACTCTTGGTATTTCGTTACGACCTCGCCAGTCTCTAGTGCCGAAAGCTTGCTAAAGCCCGTCCCGGCCCGGCAACCTCGTGGTGCCCGCGATGACGCTTGGCCTTCACCGTGTCGTTCCTCGGGGTGAAAGAATACATAGCTAATGTAACACAACGTTGCTTTGTTGATGCCGACTTCGTAACGTTGATATAATAATTTATATCAGATTTGATAAACCCAAATCCAAGCAAAAGTTCAGTAATGGATGTCTTTCGGCTTGATGAATCTGGTTTAAATAAATGGAATAATAAAAAATAATTCTAAAACCATAGTAAGATTTCATAATTTACATTTTCAAATCCAATCATCAGAGGGGCAGTTAAAGAGCTTTAAAAGAAACTAAAATTAATTCAAGAGACTTTATTGAACCATCGTAGCAAGCACTAAAAGTTAGATGAGATAAGACTGAAAATTTCCTCTAAAACGACTCATCGAAGATTACATTTTTTGCCCGTTGGAAAATACCTTTTTTGCTTTGAAATACTATATTAGAAGTCGGGTTTCCTCGGAGTTTCATAATTGAAGAATTTACTTACAAAATTTATTATTACTTAATTGTTATTAATTTCGTTACTTTGTATGTGTGTTATAAATACGAATAAAGATGATGTAGAAATTACATACGAGTATATTTTTATTAAACACCGGCCACAGGTAGATATGTACATATTATGTTTCAAGATTGAATTCGTTTCTGACTTTCTTCACAAAAGAGAGATATGAAGTAACAAAGGCGTCACCATAATTCACATCTATTCTATACTTTTAGTAAAACTGTAACAGGTCCAATTCTGTACATTGAAGATATTTTGAAAATTATATTTGGAGGGCATTCTATAACCGATACTGAGGCCGAAAATGTATTTTTTTTAATTTTTGTCTGTCTGTCTGTCTGTCTGTCTGTCTGTCTGTCTGTCTGTCTGTCTGTCTGTCTGTATCACGACTGAGCATCACGCCGAAACTACTGAATGGATTCAAATGAAACTTGGCATGATTTGAGATCTTACTACGAGGTAGGACATAGGATACTTTTTATCCCGTAATCTAGCACGGTTCTTTTGGGAGAGGGTATTAAAGTCAAAATGGGTAGTTGGTTATACGCTTGGTCCGATTTTATCAATTTTTCTTAATAATATAATAAATATCAGTAAGGTACCACTCATATAGAGTTGTTATCAAGGTTTTGTAATCGATCGGGTTAAGCAACGTTAGGTAAGGTCATTAAATAGATGGGTGACCGTTTAACGCCATTTGAACTAAACGGGTCCGTGCTTCGGAGAGCAAATAAAAAGTGGGTCCCAGTTTTTAACCGACTATAAAAAAGGAGGTTATGTATTCGATGCGAATGTCTGTTATTAAAAGTTTAGTTAACGTAAAAATAGCGCAGGCGGAGCTGCGTGGGTCAGCTAGTATTACATAAAACAAGATACATTATCTTACGATAACACATCCTAATCATCTGCTAAAACAGTCTTGTTATTTGTGGTTTATCTAATAAGATACTTTTTATACGTTTATTTAAAATTTAATGCATGTTTAATGAGTAACACTCTTGTTGCCGCGTTCAAGCTCCACAGTTAGAGTGAGTTATGCTAGCAAGGCATAACCTCAGCTTTACGAATAAATCAACTCTCAAATTTTAATGGCAGCAGTTATCCCACTACATTATATTCGCATATTAACTAAATTGTGAACGTTCATGCGAATTTTGACTTCGCTTCGTGTATCCAGTGAGCTGAATTGTCTGTCAATGATACTAAGAAGAGCTTTCCTACATATACCTAAGAGAAAAAAAACTAATTATTTTCTTTTTTCTCTATATCTTGAATTTTGAGCTACTGCTTGCCCCTAATACCATCTGATGGTGAATGATGAGTTAGCGTAAGATGAAAGAGTGCTCCGTCGGTATCGCTGAAAGTTCGGGGTGTGGCACTGAGGGGCCCCTGGTGCAGAACCCACCTCTCGTGTGCTGATGCGACAGCCGCTGCGGTATAGTGGGTAAGAATCCCACATACCCTGGTCGAGCCCCACACCTCCCGGGGACTTTTGAAAGTTTCCCCGGGCAAAGAAAAAATACAATGAAAGCGCGCTAAGTTATTAAGAATACAAAAAAGGACTCTGTGTTAAAGATCCCCGCGCTCAGCAAAAGTAACGAGCGATCGGAACAATAATTCCCCAGATTCCAGAGCAGCAGATACCTCATACAACATACCTCAAAACTGATTTCAAGGGATATCGCAGTAAAATAGTTGTGCTTTAGTCAGTACAAAAAATAACCAACAGATGCACTTGTAGCTGACAACACCGGATTATGGACAGCCATCACAGAAAATAATCCATTCAGTTTTCAACAGATTTGAATAGAACATTTTTTTAAAAATCGCAATCTAGATAACAGATTATACAAATTTTATTGACAGCCGGTTGAAAGCTGAAAACATGAATAGAGATCTCACAAAAATTTAATTAAAACAACTGTCTATGTCTGTAAATAGTTCTCTAAAAGCACAAACTGAATGTCTACTATGGAATTTTATTCAATTGACAAATTCAATGAAAATTATGTTCATATTTTTCTCTCATTTCTTCAGCATGTTGCAGCAAAGATTCCTCCAGTGCACGCTACTATTCTCGGTCTTGAGCCTTCCTAATTCAGCTTCGCCTGGTTATCATTATTATGTCATAAGACTCTATGGCTGGTGTTCTACCGACGCTTCTGCAACCCGTGCGCGGTCTTCAGTCCAGTACCTGTTTGCGTCTCTCGTCCTGTCTACGACATTATATGTAGGCCACTCACTTCCGTTTCCTCTTAGCCACAGTTTTACATATATCAGTCAATTTAGTCTTTCTTCGGATCTTCATGTTAGGAACTCTATCACAAAGAGAGATCCTTAACATAGGCCGTATGTATATCAATCTTCCATAATTTCAAAAATAATTATTAGTGAAAGATAGCTAATCTTAAGTATGTACAAAATTTGGTGGAAACGATTTTCGTTAAGTGTAATAGTTTAAACTATTACTCGCTATCCAAGTTTTAGAAGATCAAAATACTAACTAACGCAAACTTGAAGCGTCGAAGAGTTACCTTACTAGACCCATTCCTTCTAATTACACGCAAAAGTTGCTCTAACAGAGGGTAATTCTCTGTGCGCTAGAGCATTTTTACAAATTTACAACGCGACAAAGCTTACAGCTGAGCCATTACCATCCATTTGGTGCACTTACCCCCGTAGCTTCTCCACAGCTAAATAACAAAGCACGGTGCGAACTCTCACACCGGTACGTGGTGTAGCCAGCGTTGCCAGATTGACCTTTGGGGGGCCAATTTTCCGCCTTTTTTGAATCTATGTCCGCCTTTGGGTGCCATTGGCCTTTGAGTCTCTTACAGCCATCGATATCATTGGTTTGGTTGTCAAATCCTAATTCTATAATATACAATACATATTATGTAAAGCACATATTCTTTTTACATATTACATACAAAACATAACTCTCGACTTTGTTCCATGTCTGTTTTTGCTGTGTAAAATTGGCCCCTTTTCCAGCACACCTTTAGGCCATTTTTTTATTCATTTGCTGGTAACACTGGGTATAGTAGACGTAGTTCCGTTTATGAGCCCCGCGCGACGTGACTAACTGTCCTCCTCTAGTACCTCATGTATAATAAATGTACCTAATTCCTGTACCCGAGTGAATTCCAGCGTTGTTTGTGAGAGTTTAATTAAAAGTGCGCTTGCTTTTATTAAAAAGTTAAGCTTAGTTAGTCTGTTAGTTAGGTTAAGTGGAAAGTGAGTACACTCAGCTCCATCTAGACATTTACTACAATTAAGATCTTTTAAGCAGGTTTTGTTATTTACGACCGTTGTGTCCGCGGATGGCAAATATTCTGAAAGTTATGCTATTTTCTTTCAGCAATGTATCAACATGTTTCTACGTAGTAGGTAGTCTGTCAACACATTCATTGAGTTAAACTATTTGTGTAGTAACAAGTATCTTTCTTAGGAACGAGCGCTTGCCTTGGGAAACAATGTGCGCAATTTCGAACCCCGCACCTCTGATTTCTGTGCGATTGTTACCGAAAGCTAGTGAAAAAACATCGTGATGAAACCTGCATGTCTGAAAAAACCTAACTAGCTTTAGAATGACGTGTGATGTCCACCAACCCGCACTTGGCCAACGTGGTGGACTAAGGTGTAAGCCCCTTCCAGGAGGCCCATTCCCAACAGTGGGAGAAAAATCTTTTACATAGTTCCGAGTTGTTTAAACTGCAAGGTGCTTAGTGTAAGTATGAAAACAAAAGTCGATTTGGATATCAAAATTCTGAGTTCGCTGAGAATTAAATTTAAACATACTTACATAGGTTAAAAACCGTTACGAATTCATCTAAACTACCAAAACTTTGACTTGCCAGCCTCTTTCTCTTTTGTAACTGTCAATAAAATGACCTGATACAGAAGATTAAACATTTACCAGAGCCTTTATTCTTCCCACGAGTTTGGCATTAGGGTACGAAAGTGTGAAGCCGACGCACGTTCGACGATGGCTTCGTAACTTTTACTTTGATGCCGACCATATCTTTCAGAACTCTTACCGTCAAACTGTCAGGTTGAAAACTTCTGCTGTCGTATAGCTGATCGATTACCTTTATTCAGAATTAGTTTTATTGAAAAATTATACGATTGAGCAAACATGTCAGAGTAGATTTATGATTCGTACGGAATTGTACTTTTCTGCGAAATTTAAGTCCAGGTCTATTTTGTTTTTAATTACCCATTTTGCCCAAATGCCCCAGGAAGAGGGCTATGTTTTTCTAGAGTATGTATTTATGTATATTTCTTTGGCACGGTCTACAGCCTAAACGGTTTGATGGATTTTGGTTTACTATTTATGTCTTTAGATTCGTCTCAATTGTGGGAGTGACATAGGCTATATATTTTTCCAAAAAACTTAATATGGCGGCCGTCAGACTGCATTTTGTATTTATTTTTACTTCCAAAAACATTAATACAGATATCAAATGTCCTAAGTCTTAACGAAATCAGTTGAAATTATATACAACTGCATACGTATTAAGTAGTTTTTTAACAGCCTTTGTTACAGGCCTCTCAAGACTGGCCAAGTGGGGCTTTTCGGACTTAACATGTAGTTCGAAAATTAGTTAGGCTTTATTAGGTATGCAGAATTCCTCATGATGTTTTCCTTCACCAAAAGCTAGCCCAAAAGTCCAAAGTCCACCAAAACAATCGCACAAAGACGATTCGTACATTATTAATTACAGAAATCAGAGATGCAAGCCAGGGTTCAAACCTGCGCACCTTGTTTTCCAAGGAAGCACAAGCGCTCACCCACTGAGCTGTCACTGCTTTATATTTTTTTATTATATTTGCTGTTAGTAAAATACCAAACTGGAAACTTAAATGGTCACATTTCACCGTTGTACTATCGTAGATATTATATTAGCTCCTAGATTTCTAAATAATTATAAAACTGACTCGTTATAAAAGGCGTAATAGGTACTTAATGCCTAAAGGAGAATCGGAATGTTTAATTTGAAATGCTTTAAGTAGAAAAACTGATTTAAACAAAGTACTCACAAGCTTTTAGAAAATTCCATTCATTTGATTGCTTTCACAGAATTGCTTTGTACATTAAATTAGGCCAAAAATACCCGAATCGAAATGATCGGTAGGATGGGTTGCTTTGGTATTTCACAGATCAACACGATTTACGCTGACTGAAACAGATGAACAATTTACGGTATTTTTAACCGACTTCAAAAAAGGAGGTTCTGTATTCGACGCGTATGTATGTAATATTAATAAAAATGCGTAATATTCATATATGTTAGTCTATGTGGGCTTCTAAACGAATTTACCAAATTTCACGAGTGTATGTATGTATGTATGTATGTATGTATGTATGTATGTATGTAGGTTTGTCCACGGATTTCTCAGAAACTACAAGTCCGATTTCGAAAATTCTTTTTGCAATAGTTAGAGTATCTTTCAACTTAGGGTAGAGTACAAATTTCATCAAAATCGGTCCAGTAGTTTAAGAGATATAAACTTTTTATGTTTTCAGTAAGTTACTGTAATGCAGACGTTCGAGTTGCTTGATACTGATACCTATCTTGGTAAAATAAGTCACTAAAAAGTGTTAAATAAACTATTTAAAAAAAAATAAAAACCGACTTCAAAGTAAATTATCTAAAAAGCATAAAATAACGAAAATATTATTGAAGTTGGTGCAGAATATACACAGCAGGTACGCTAACACCAACTTCAATAATATTTTCGTTATTTTATGCTTTTTAGATAATTTACTTTGAAGTCGGTTTTTATTTTTTTTAAAATAGTTTTTCATTCGTTTCAAAACTGACAGATTTTGCTTATAAAAAACGTCAATTGCCTTTGATTTATTTTTTGTTGGGTTAGGTATGTTTTTATTTATAACTAGCTGACCCACGCAGCTCCGCCTGCGCTATTTTTACGTTAACTAAACTTTTAATAACAGACATTCGCATCGAATACATAACCTCCTTTTTTATAGTCGGTTAAAAACTGGGACCCACTTTTTACTTGCTCTCCGAAACACGGACCCGTTTAGTTCAAATGGCGTTAAACGGTCACCCATCTATTTAATGACCTTACCTAACGTTGCTTAACCCGATCGATTACAAAACCTTGACAACAACTCTATATGAGTATTACCTTACTGATATTTATTATATTATAAAGAAAAATTGATAAAATCGGACCAAGCGTATAACCAAGTACCCATGTTGACTTTAATACCCTCTCCCAAAAGAACCGTGCTAGATTACGGGATAAAAAGTATCCTATGTCCTACCTCGTAGTAAGATCTCAAATCATGCCAAGTTTCATTTGAATCCATTCAGTAGTTTCGGCGTGATGCTCAGCCGTGATACAGACAGACAGACAGACAGACAGACAGACCGACAGACAGACAGACAGACAAAAATTAAAAAAATTACATTTTCGGCCTCAGTATCGGTTATAGAATGCCCTCTAAATATAATTTTCAAAATATCTTCAATGTACAGAATTTGACCTGTTACAGTTTTATTATAAGTATAGATAAGAATGACCTAGTACTGCGATTCCTGCACAAGGCACGCAGATCTGTGTCGCAAGGATATATTATAAATACTAGCTGACCCGTGCAGCTCCGCCCGCGCTTTTATTACATTTTGCTCCCCTTTTCTCCCTCCTCCCTAGATTTATCTCTCTCCATATCTCTCTCTCTTATAAAAAAAATCTAATTATATGCTCTTTCTCTCCTCTCTCTTTCCCCCTCCCGCTTCGGTTTCCGTCACACTCCCCCTCTTCCTACCCTGTTATCCCCTCTCTGAACCCTCTCCCCCTCTCTCTTCTACGAACTTGCTCCTTCTCACTCCCCCCTTACTCCACCTAACTCCCCCGATCCCTCACCCCATCGCCCCCTTCTCGAATCCCCTCTTCCTCTTTCTCCTCTCGTGCACCCTCCTCTCGTTCTATATACCCTCGTCAATCATGGTATTAGCGGCATTAAATATACTTTATGACCAATTCTCAGACCTCCCCGATATGCACACAAAATTTCATACATATCGGTTCACCCATCTATTTAATGACCTTTCCTTATGTTGCGTAACCTTAACCTAGTGGCATGAAATATACTTTACGGCCTATTCTCAGACCTACCCGATATGCACACAAAATTTCATACATATCGGTTCACCCATCTATTTAATGACCTTGCCTTATGTAGCTTAACCTTAACCTAGCGGTATGAAATATACTGTATGACCTATTCTCAGACCTACCCGATCTGCACACTTTCATACAAATCGGTTCACCCATCTATTTAATGACCTTACCTAACGTTGCTTAACTTTAACCTACCGGGATAAAAAGTATCCTATGTCCGTTTACTGGTTCTAAGCTATCTCCCCACCAATTTTCAGCCGAATCGGTTAGGCCGTTCTTGAGTTATAAATAGTGTAACTAACACGACTTTCTTTGATATAATATATAGATTAAAGTTCTATAGTTATTGTATGTTCAATTTCACCGATAGATGGCGCTGTTCATAATGTAAATCAAGCTAACATCGTAAATTACTGTATAATGATATTCGATAATGAAAGTTTTAAGTTTTCCGCATCTTTTATTGTTGCGACTGTAATACATACATAATCTAGTTTGGATCCGCTCGGGATATACAGATTTTAACTTTTCAAAGATATAATGTCATATTGCTATCAGCAAAGTACTTAGAACAATACAGAAATCTAATAAAAATGTCCTGGGTGTACCGGACCGGCTTACCCCTTACAAAAATTGACCCTTCGCCAATGCCATATCTTATGCAAACTAAATGTCTGCTCAGTCCCTATTGTATATAGCGTAATAATACATATCTTAATGATTAACTGATCAGTCTATAATTACCCTATTCACATACAAAGGAAATTACGTGGTAATATGTGCAAGTAATGTTTCACTGCTTAGCCCCTATGAAACATAGCGTGATGTTTTATATACCAATTTACACCTTGATTTCTACACAACACATCAGTGAAAGTCCTATCAAAATCCATCCACGGGTTTTCAAATGATACCTGGACGAACAGAACGACAGACAGACAGACAGACAGACAATAATTCCAAAAAAAAATTGTTTTGGCCTCTATGTCGATAGTATAGTACGCCCAGATAGAAATTTTGGAAAAATATTCAATGTACAGAAAAAGTGCTCTTTGAGTTTTATTATAGTATAGATTACAATAAAATATCTTAAACACAAACTGCTAACTTTAGAAAACATAATATGAAACAAAGTTGCTGGCATAATTTCAGTGAACACACATATTATGCTACATGCCATTTTGTATCAATTTCTAACGATGCACCTTTTATCCACTTCAAGCGAGACAATCAAAGAAAATGTTAGAATAGAAAAAAAATAAACAAGGCCTTTCAATTTTTTCAGTGCTTGTTATTTACATATTTCATAACAATTTAATGCATTAAGCCACGAATGCGAACCCTTTTAAAATTCGTCAAAAACCACGAATCCCTCTTTTTTGTGTTTTGTTTGCCTTTTTTTTTGGGTGAATATACAACGAGCCACGTAAATAAATAAAGTCTTTATTATACAAAGAACATTTACGTCGCTCGGACGGATGCTGCCAGGGCCCTTGAATGAATTAACCGGCTTTGCTCCTGCAATTTTAAATCTCCTAACCCACAAGTTAAACCATTATTTTGGTCGCATTGGCTTAGTGCCAAAAAGATTTAGTGAATGTGTAAAATATTGATAAGATAACCTATTCAGTATTATATAAGAATAAAAATAATATTTATTGAAACTTAGTATTTGTAAATACTAAGTTTCAATAAATATTATTTTTATTCTTTACAAATATAAAAAAACTCCAAGTTGGCGCCGCACTGGGAGGGAAAGGTAGCATTTTTTTTTTTTTTGACGCGTGGGTAGTCTTCCAAAGATCCCCGGGAGCTGTGGGGCTCGACCGGGGTATGTGGGATTCTTACCCACTAAAACCCCCGTGGCTGTCGCATCGGCACATGAGAGGGGGGATCCCAGGGATCTCCGGTGGGATCTGCACCGGGAGCTCCTCAGTGCCTTGCCTTTGAGCCCGCCGCCGGGGGGCGCATTGTAGCCCCCCGGGAACCTGACACGGTACTCACGGGGACGGGGATTGCAACCCCACCGCCGTCCTCCTCTGAGTCGCCGCCGTACTCAATGGACGTTCAAAGGGCCCACACCCCGAACGTTCAGCGACTCCGAAGAACATTTATTTTTTTGACGTGGGGGAAATCTTCTAAAGCTCCCCGGGAGCTGTGGGGCTCGACCGGGGTATGTGGGATTCTTACCCACTAAAACCCCCGCGGCTGTCACGTTGGCCACCCTGAACGTCCAGCGACTCCGAAGGTGACTCCGAAGAATTTTTTTTTTGTTTTTTTTTTTGACGCGTGGGAAATCTTCCAAAGATCCCCGGGACTCCGAAGAACCTTTTTTTTTTGACGCGGGGAAATCTTCCAAAGATCCCCGGGAGCTGTGGGGCTCGACCGAGGTATGTGGGATTCTTACCCACTAAAACCCCCGCGGCTGTCGCATCAGCACATGAAGAGGGGCGAACCTGGGGCCTCCGTTGGGATCTGCACCAGGGGCCCCTCAATGCCTTACCTTTGAGCCCGCCGCCGTGGGACGCATTGTAGTCCCCCGGGTGCCATTACGGTGCTCACGGGGACGGGGGTCGCAACCCCGCCGCTGTCCTCATCGGAGTCGTCGCCGTACTCAATGGACGCTCGAAGGGCCCACACCCCGAGCGTCCAGCGACTCCGAAGAAAACTCCGAAGAACCTAACCTAACCTTACAGACTGGCGGCATTTCCTCCGTGTATGGCCAAGCTTTTACGTTGGTTGAAAAAAAAGCTACCAGCCCGACGATCTGCTGAGACTTCGATAAGTTTGGATGAAATTTCCTATTGAGTTATAGTTTTTGACTGACTGTAAAAAAGTACTCTGTGGCCTGACAGGGCTGTCTGGCAGTCGGGTCCTTGTAGAGATAAGGAGGGCTATGTTTTTCGAAAGTAGGTATGTCGATTTCTTTGGTACGTACGGCCTACTGCCTAAATGGCTTGATGTATGTTGGTTTGAAATATATTATATTCATCATAGTTACCAGAGTGACAGTCTATATCACATGCTGAGTATTTAAAATATATGGCGGTTGGCAATCGCTATAATTTTTTTTAACTTCCAAAACATGTGGGGGATGTAGTAGTGGGAATATAGTAGAGACATGTGGGAATATATGATATGTACATAATATTAAATAAAAACTTATATGTTTATGTATGAGTAATGTAATTTCTGACCATTTTGTTTGTTCCCAGTCGTGCTTTATCTGCCGCACTAGCAGCTATAGAATAGAATAGAATATTCTTTATTTGCACACCAAAGTAAAACATACAGAAAACTTAGAAAATAACTTAAATTAGGTACAAATGGCGGTCTTATCCCTAACAGCGATTTAACTTAAAAAACTTTAAAAAAAAAGAAGAAACTGAACTATTTGGGTAGCTGATGGTGTACATACCTTAAATTGTACATCTTATACACATTATATATATTTATACGTAGTTCTAAATAACAATATCTAATAGTAATTAATATATATACATATAAACAAAAAAAAGTAAAAACAGACTATCAGGGATTTATAGGCTCAGATAATGGTCTTTGACCATTTCTTTAAAAGACAGCAAGGATTGAGCACTTCCAATAGAAATAGGCAATGCATTCCACAAACGAACAGCTTGTACGGAAAAGGATTTATCAAAGAAGTTTGTGGAATGCATTGGCATTTCCAACATGAAACGAAACGATTTTTAAGGTAAGAGGGTGTAATCGGATTAAATAGAATACTATAAAGAAGATATAGTATGTGAGCATTCCGGCGAAGTCGAATGGGTAACCACTTGAGCTTAGTACGAAACTCAGAGACATGATCATATTTGCGAAGACCAAATATGAATCTTATACAGGAATTTTGGAGTCGCTCAAGTTTGTTTAGCTGTTCTTGTGTAAGATCAAGATAGCTGGCATCGGCATAGTCAAGTATCGGAAGGAGAAGGGATTGAGCAAGTGCAATTTTAGTGGTAGTAGGAAGAAAATTTCGTAATATTTTCAAACTGCTTGCAGACGCAAAAAGTTTGCGACTGACTTCCCGGATTTGTGGATTCCAGGTTAAGTTAGAGTCAATATAAATGCCTAAATTTTTAACTGTTGTATTAAAATTAATTATGCTACCATCGCAAATGACAAAAGGTAGTTGAGCTACCAACAATGATAACCTGCGTCTTTGAAGGATTAATCTTGACTCCATGATTCTTACTCCACGTACATATCATTTCGAGATCTGTATTAATAATATTTATTGCTTCCGACACCCTGGCCACTGATGCATGAGTGTATATTTGAAGATCATCTGCATAATAAGTGGTAGGTTCAACGAAGTTGATTGGAGATGGAATTAATGAAGATTACAAAGAGTAGAGGAGAGAGTACGCCACCCTGTGGTACACCAGCAGTAGTACTACACCAAGAGGAATAACTATCTTCAATACGAATACGTTGCCGACGACCAAACAGGTAATTACGAAAACAGTCAATCGCCGTTGGAGATATGTTAAGAGAGCATAGTACACTGAGCAAAATATCGAAATCTACTGTATTGAACGCATTGCTGAAATCGAGCAAAGCTAAAACTGTTATATTGCCGTTTTCCATGGCTTGTCTTATATTATCCGTAATATTAACTAGAGCTGTGACGGTACTGTGACCAGGACGGAAACCAGACTGGTAAGGATTAAGTAAGCTGTTCTCGAGAAGGAAACTGCTTAATTGATCATGGACAAGACGCTCGAGAAGTTTGGACAGGAAAGGTAAAATAGAAATAGGACGATATTCAGAAAAAGATGTGGGATTGGATTTTTTAGGTAAAGGAGTAATTTGAGCCTCTTTTCAGGAGGATGGAAATTGACCAATGGATATAGAGAAATTAAGGATGTGACAAATAACTGGAAGGATTTCATTCAGGATGGGAAGGATAATATTACGGCTGATACAATCACTGCCAACAGCATTAGATGTTATGGCTTCTATGCTTTTCCTAACATCACAATCGGAGAAATGACGGAAGACAAATGGAGAATAATCCGGGGTCGGAATCGATGAAAGATAACGTAAAGTATTTAATTTAGTAGTCCTGTCAATATTGGATGAAGCAGAGAAATGTTGATTAAGCATATCGATATCAATGTCTTTCGGAATAGTATCATGGCGTGATTTTCTGACTCCCATAGATCTTAGAAATTTCCAGACTTTAGCTGGACTTTAGCAGCTATCAATCAACTTTAATTACAAATAAGTCATTTTTTGTAATCTATTTATTTCGCCTCTCCGAGTCTCTTATGGTTTACTTTTAGTATTAATTACGAGATTATTGATATATCTAACATCCGCGTATTAAGTATTAATGGGCTTCGAGTGTCGAAATATACGGATTTCAAAGGTGGATTAATGATTATTAACATTAATTGACGTTTGTAGGTTCAGCAGTTAGTGCTTTAATAATTTATTCCTGTTATCAATTTCTACGCAATAAAGAGTTCATCTATCAAAAACACCACAAATATGTTACGTAATAGCTACGATTTCTTTCTACCACGTAGCCCTCATAACCGATTTGATTGATATCAAGACTGCGTCATTGAACTAATTATTTTCACTTATCGTATCCATCAATCACACAGTGCCTAAATACACCCGCGAGATATCCTTTCAGTTATTCCCAATAGGATTACAGATTACCGATCGATCTTTTGAAAATGACAGATGCGTACTGACGTTTCCCCCATATTTTACGCAAACGAGTACGATATATACGAGTAGATTTATAGTACTAAATACTGATTTATATTTCCGACTTCCAGCAGAGGACAAGTCCATCACTGACTTCAAACTCCTGACGACTTAGTCTCATAAATCAGTTCTACGTACACTACTTATACTCCGCTTCAAATGAATTTGTAAAGGAATACTAATTCATTTGCGGTTCAATAACTACATAACGCCTACATTGTTGACTTCGCGTGGCCGCAAATACAACTTTGTATTACCAAGCCTTTTTTGCTGCCGCGTCGCATTGTCAAGTATACGGCGCGCGTGTTTACGACCGCATAATAAAGCTGTAAACGTTTTTAGTTTTATTTGGTACAGACTATAGAAATGGCATGTTAGCAGCAGTCCCCTCCTCGACGTAGTCCTTTGGTAAACTATTCCATAAATCTCTTTCCCATGCCATAAAAATCCGTAAAATCAGTCCATAAAAATCATCTATATAATATGTAAACTAGATTAGGTGTTAGGGTCCGAAAAGTGGCACACAGAAATATCGCCTATGTGTCACTATTTCTTTTCAAGCTACAGCCTGACAAAATTATTTTTGCCGATAGGAGTGTCATTACTGTCTATATGTAACTGTCAAACTACACATCATTATCATAATAAAACCGTTAGTTCACGTTTCCGCCACCAGCACTGATAAGTTCGCGACCACATTTTAGATGTTATTTCTCTATATTATATCGAAGATGAAAATATATCATTTTAAATACATACGTGACACACACGTGTCCAATAAAGCCTTCTGTTTTTTGAAATCAGTAAAAATAACAATAACTTTTGTTTTGTCAGTTTTGCGGCATCATTATTTACTTCAATTCAAAGCTTCGATAATAAGGCTAAAGGCCAGTCTGTACTTTGTCAGGTCCGAGACAAATACAGTCAATAAAAAAATATCAGATGGAACACTCATTAATTATTAATACTCAGTGCATAAATATTTACGTGAAAGCTTTTGATTCCATTTTTCTAGATTATATTTTTCGCGTCCAGTGATCCTTCATGCTATTTAAACATGTCAATCTCAGCAATGTATTACACGTCGAAGCCATTTTGGTGATCGCTATTCTAGGTTTCATAATATTTAAGGAAAATTCCTTAATGTGCTTACTTTATATCGTAATAAATTATAGAATTTAATAGGAGACAAGATTAAAATACTACCTTAGATTGATCGCAAGTTCTCCATAGGTGGAGTTAGAAGCAAGGAGATATAAGCCTCTACAGATGACGAGTTTTCGTAAAGGTAGACAGAAGAAATGAATGACTAGCTTAGCGGGGTAGCACTAAGGATAATCGTGCTTGCCGTGGCCATACGCCATAGTATCCTGAATATTATTCCATAAGGCGTGCTTATAAGTTTAAAACTAATGCGACTTCTTTTGTTAATAATAGTACATAATAATACGACCACGCGGCCATTTTTTCACAAGATCAGCCATCTACGCAGGATAATAGTGCATAAGTCCTACTTGCGAAACACGAGTGCACTCTTTCTTCCTTTTACCTTTCACAATACAACGGGACGGAAGACCGACAAGACCGGGCAGAGGTCAGGCGCAAGACCGGCTTTTATATGCCCATCTGGTGCATGGATAATCTCACTTTACAGGCAATCAGGTGATCAGCCTGCATTGTCGTTGTCTTTTGTTAAACTAAAAATTGTTTAAATTATAGAATGTAAATTTTACTGTCCAATTTGTTTCTTTTTGTTTTCTCTTGTCATCTTTCTATCTGTATAGATAGGGTAATAATTATCGTTAGTTATTTGTTTAATTTCTACTTGTGTCATCCTCTGTTTCAACTAGTTGCGAAACATACGAGCGATGACGGCCGAAATGCTTTTTTTAATTTTGGTTATTTAATTTGATAAGTAGGTATTTTTTTTTAAAGAATCTATGGTTAGCCGCACACTGTCAATAATATTGTCAATATTCTACAATCCGCCCGACTTAACTGTGCACCTCGCTAGAACGAGACGTGACAGCGCCAGGTGCACAGTTAAGTCGCACTCGTTGTAAAATATCATGTTTTGCAGTACCAAGATAGCAAACAAGCTTTTTGCTTTAGATAGGCTAGCCTTTTATTTTATATACCTTTTAAGCTTGGTTCTTGATCTCAATCTCACCTCATAGAAAGTTTTAATTAGCCGTAGATAGAAACATACTAAGTTATATAGAAAAACCAAGAAAATGGAATCTGCACTAGAGGTATTGCTGTGCCAACAGCAAGAAGGCACCAACACAGTGCCTCTTCATACAGCACTGGTAAGCTTATTTAGCGGATGGTAAGCAGTATCCACAAGCATAGACTTGTGGATACTGCTACTGACACTGCTTACTTGCCGTTGTTAGTGGCACTAGGGTAATACTTTTTTGACTTTATTGCAACGGAACCGCACAGAAAAGATGAAGCGTTGCTTCAGCCCTTCGAAGACGACTATACTATAGCAACAGAAGTTATTCAACAGCTATTACACAAACTCTATTTATGGCAATATTAGTAGTAGTAAGCCTTGTTTATACGAAACCATCGCTCGCTGCCAGTCTCACTGGCAGTCAGTACTGGCTTGATATGTGGGGCGCACTAAAATTTTCCGGAATGAATAAGAAAAAAATACTATTTGGCGGGTTAAGGAGTTTAAAAATTTTCCTAAAGCAATTTTCTAGCGGGCTGTAAATATAAATATATAATTATATATTAAAAACGCGGACAAAAGAAACTATACTACATTCGCAGCATACTGGATTGCAAGGACAAGGAAGTTAGCAACTGCAGGGAACACAAATGGAATAAATCGCAGCTGCTGCAAGGAAAGGATGGTGCGGTGATGGATACTTTGAACGGCTGCGATGCGATGATGGCGGCGTCCTCTGCTGCTCCACAAATTAGATAGTTGTATCTGCTGCTATTGTCTCTGGCACTTCTTTTGCTTTTAACGAGGGCGGAATTAATTATTATATGTATTATTTCTAAATAATATCGCGATCACGCCATAAGAAAATATTTTTCGGTGGCGGTGACAAATTCACGTCACATTTCAGGACGTCAATTTCTTCTTTTTTCTATATAAGGCGCACTAGGGAAAGGATGAAGGATAAGGAAATCCAGCCTGCTACAAGTGCATTTTGGTAAATAAAAAGTTTTCAATAACGAGATCCAACACTATTAAAGGTCAAAAATGAATTTATTGTTTCTCAAAATATTCTCCCTTTGCGTAAATGCACTTTTTCATGCGATTAAAACAAATTTGAAAACTTGTGCCACTCCTCCGTGGTGACCTTAGAAACGGGGTTTTCATACTATTCGACAGCCCCTTCTGGTGACGAAAATCGTTGACCACGTAATTGGTTCTTAATATTTGGGAACAGAAAAAAGCCACAAGGTGCCAGGTCGGGGCTGTATGCAGGATGTCTCATAAGTTCTACGTTTTTCACCTTCAAAAATTCGTTTGTTTGTCTGGCCGTGTGGGAACTAGCATGGTCGTGGTGCAAGATAATACGGCGTTTCCGGTTATTTTTACGGAGTTCGTCAATAATTTCCGGCAAACAAATGGTCATGTACCAGTCACTATTCACCGTACGACGATTCTATAAAGAAACAGAAGCCACGTGTCCAGTTTTATTTAAAAAAAGAAGCAATCATCCGCTTAGATGCACTTTTCACGCGCGCCGCTTTGGTTGGTTTCGGCTCATCTTGAAAGACCCATACGCTCGATTGCTGCTTTGTTTTGGGATTGTAGCAATAAATCCATGTTTCGTCACCTGTTACTATGTCCCACACCAAATTTGACGCACTTTCGTTGAATCTGGTAAGCATGGAACTGCACCAAGTGACTCGGTCCGTTTTTTGAGCCTTGGTCAAATTGTGTGGGATCCACCGTGAGCACAGCTTTCTCACACCCAAATATTTGTGTAGGATTGATTTTATTTGACTTATGCCTATGTCTAAGGATGCGCGAATCTCATGGTAGGTCATATGCCTGTCTGTTTCAATCATACGGCGCACAGCATTGATGTTTTTCCCGAGTTTTTGATCAGATGACCGTGTGTGAATGGTCCCAGGATATTATTATTATTATTATTATCACTCGCACAAACAACCAATATAAACAAATTTGGTATCGTTAGACACGTAAAAATAATAGCTTCCAAATAAAATAACTAGCTATCGTGACAAGCTCCCAGATTTCAGATTATGAAAGAAAAACTATATTACAAGTTTATTCGCTTAGGACCGTACTTCGTTTTCTTTTGCGTATCTATTTACGTCTTTATTCGCCTCAAAACGTCAACAGGTATTTTGTGTAACAAATACATACCTACCTTATTAAAGGATTTTTTACATGTAAAGGCTCTGCGTACTAAACCATTACGCCATTATTCACCTACAAATTATATAGTATACTTTTAGTAAATTTGTATTACCTGCCTTTTTGAAAATCAAAACGACCACCATTTCAAATGCAAAAAACTTATGTAACTTTTTGTTTATTTATTATAAATCAGTAAAACAAAGTATTTAGAAGTTTTAAATTTTATTTACTTAATCATTAATCAACAATTTACTTGTGTGTTTTATAAAAAACACGAAATTCCTATCATAATTTAGCAGAAAAAAAATATTATTAGATAAAATTTTCTGAATTTAGCATTATTTATGTTATTCATGATTTTTACAAGTTAGAGCAACAAAAATACTTTCATAGAATCAATATTTCTTAGAATAATGTTCAACAACTTAATTACCTAGCATAAAGTACGTATCTGTATGCGATTAACAAAAAACAACATGGTAAACCACCTTCTACCGTCTGGGTATGGGCATATATTAATTCTAAATCAAATAGGAGTAATTGTTTACATGAAAATAATCAAATGTACTTTTAAATCATTCTAATAACAATATACTATTACTTTGTAGCTTATATTACTTACTTTATAACTTAAATCAATAATCTTAATTACTATGCACACTTTTCCAGAGACGTTCTGAATCTGAATCACTATTAGTGGCTACTCTTGGAGGACTCACTTGCTGCTTGCTATAAGCTGCCTATAATCCTTGATATTGCACAGATTTTGCCTCTGAATCGCATAGGCTGATCAGGTCATTGTATAAAGACCTGGGCACAGAAATCAATTGATCATAAGCTGGTTGAAGACTAAACAGATTTTCTGAAGTGTTATTGTTCCTTCTCCGACGAGAAACTTGGCGATTGGTAGTCACACCCTTGTATTCGTCTTCTAAACTATTTCTATAATGAGTTCAAATCCTGTGGGTTACATTAACTGCAAACTTTCTGCTTGCAAACTGGTTCGTGGCAAAAATTATCCTATTACGATTTTGCCCAGTGCAAGAGTCAGAATAGGATGAAATTGTGTGTTTTACTTGTTTTGCTTCCTGTTTTATGTAATGGTTAAGACAACAACAGTGCATAACAAATCCAATTGCAGCGAGGTGTGAAACAGGGAGACATTATTTCTCTGAAACTGTTCACAAACGCTTTGGTGGACGTATTTAAGCTCTTGGACTGGAACGGGTTCGGCATCAACATCAAAAGCGAATTCATCACTAACCTTCGTTTTGCCGATGATATAGTCATTATGGCAGAGTCATTGGAGGACCCCAATACGATGCTCAGTGACCTCAGTAGCGTTTCCCGACAAGTCGGTCTTAAAATGAACATGGACAAGATGAAGATCATGTCTAACGTCCATGTTACACCCGTACCCGTAGTTGTTGAGTACGATACACTCGAAGTTGTGGACCACTACGTCTATCTTGGACAGGTTATCCAGTTAGGTTAGTCCAACTTCCACAAAGAGGTCGAAGAATCCAACTCAGATAGGCAGCGTTCGGAAACCATCATGACATCTTCTCATCTGAAATTCCGCAGTGCCTGAAGACAAAGGTTTTTTACCGGTGTGTGTTGCCAGTGATAACATATGGTACTGAGACGTGGTTTTTAACAGCTGGCCTTTTGGAAAAGATCAGATCACGCAACGAGTTATGGAAAGAGCTATGCTCGGAGATTCTTTGCGCGACAGAATCCAGAATGAGGAGATTCGCTGAAGAACCGACGGTCACCAACATAGCTCGTAGATTATGCAAGTTGAAGTGGCAGTGGGCAGGCCACATCACTCGAATAACCGATAACCTTTGGGGAAAAAAGGTTCTTGAGTGGCGACCACTACCTTCCTACTAGGTGGACCGACGACATTGTTTGCGTCGCAGGCAGCCGGTGGATACAAATGGCAAATTGTCGTTCACTGTGGTGGTCTAAGGGACCTCCCTCTTTGTTCAGTGGACGTCTTTCGGCTGATGATGATGATGAAATACAACTTGCTACTATTACAATAATTTTTATTTCTGATCAATTGCATTATTTTAATAGAATTTGATGAAGTGTGTCTTAATATGTAATGCCATTGCTTCTCGTGGTCTCCAACTCCGGTACAGTTTAAAGATCTTTTGACTTGTATGTTCGTTAATTTTTCCCGAAAATTGTCACTCACAGGTATATACTCCCCGTATTTGCTATTTCTGCCGAGCTTTTTTAGCTCTGGCGCTCACGTAAGGTTGACCTGCGTTCCTTAATCGTTTGTTTATTTTATCAATATTTCTTTTCGTCTTTCGGGAGCAATTATTCGGAGTTTCTGAATTAAGCATCTGGCTTTCTTCAATTACATCTAACTGAGTGGGCACATCGTTATTGATTGATACTTATTTCAGGCTCAGACACTGGATTTTCTTCAGACGATTGCTGGTGCTCATGCAGTTGATGATCTTCTCTTGCTGTTTCAAGTTCAAGCACTTCAACTAATTCTCTGGTTATTTCAGGTTGCAAACGAAATAGTTGGGTGCTTCTTTCATCAACTACGTGAAAAATAATTTATCTGGATTTATATTACAATACATAAAAATAAATCATTCACATTCACTTTTAAACCATATTGCGATAAGAACTTACGGCTAACTATTTCGTATTAGTGTTAACATTCTAGTGAGAGTGATGTTATATCGAGAATAAAAGACTACTGACACAATACCACCAAAACATTTATCGTATTCAGACGAGTAATAGCGTAACATTTTCTTACTTATTTGTTCTGGTAACTGGAAGCCTTCTGGTTGAACGTAAGATGTTAAAGTGGTGTTATTCGCCTTTCTTTTGTGTGACAAATTTCGATAGAACAAAGACGTCTCTAGTTATAACTCTGCAAGTTTTGTTTATAAATTAGTGAAAAAATATATACCATGCATCTGGGTGCGTAGAAGCGTTTTATGCAATAAAAAGTTTTTGGCGTATTATGACATTACCGCTTTATTCGATTGGGGCGTCGATATGAAACATTAATATCGTTGATTTTCGATTTTATATTAAAGCAATCTTTAAGCTTTAGAATTAAAGCAGTACTCACTTAAACACTCTTTTATCAATTTGTATACGATCTTGCGATGAATGGCGAATCGATTTAAAACATCAATTAAATTTAACCAATCAGAAGCACTTACTGCTGCCTAATTTGATTCTCTTTACAACCGTCTCTACAGGGTCGCGACTTCACTTAGTGACGTCATAGCCGCGCTTGTGATTGGAACAAATGTATTTCCGCTTCCCGTTGATTGAATGACACATATGAGGTAAAAGGAAAATGTATTGTTGGTGAAGAGTGCCTCTTTAACTGTAATGAATTCTTTCAATAGAAATAAGAATATAATTTTTTTATGTTTTGACAGGCCCATTGATTTAGTGGTTGATAACGCTGGCTAACCAATAGGTCATAGTTTCAATTCCCA
Source organism: Furcula furcula (assembly GCA_911728495.1). Lineage (NCBI taxonomy): Eukaryota > Metazoa > Arthropoda > Insecta > Lepidoptera > Notodontidae > Furcula > Furcula furcula. The sequence continues at coordinate 10,083,223 of OU452251.1, forward strand.
ACCAAAACAAACACTTGTGTATTTATTATATATCTATAATAAGTATCTTACAAAAAAAAAGTAAATATGTATAAATATTTGTATCAGTTGTCTATAAGTTACAATAGGACATGCTCTACCTAGTTTGGGATCCAATGCCTGTATGTGTATTGTCTCGGGATATTATTATTATTCTGGTGTAAGAGGCACTGTAGCTCAACAAAATTTCTGGGCTTTACAAATGTCTCAGATGATGCGCTGCAGTGCAATGCCACTATGTATCATAAGAATTGCTACCGGACTAGTTACAAAACAAAAGATCTCCTGACAGATAACCCGAATAATACTCATTGCTCGATTTTCTTTTTTTGGACGAATTCCACCACCACTCGTTTTCAACTGTTAGTCTTGTAAGCCAGAATCTTCAGTGGTAACCACTGAATACACCAAGATGGGATTTGCATCCCAGGGGAATGCTAAATAGTCTTGGAACCTGCAAAGAGGAGGAGTAGGAAATACATCACTGCTCGATCTAGAAAGGAATATTCCGCTAAAATGATAAGTAGCCGATTGGTGAACCTTTTCACTTTCAGATCACAATACACCACCTTCAATTAGCACCAAAATCATGTGCGTGTGAGTCAGTAAGCATGGTAGGGCTCTTCGAGATCGCTGTGTTAGACCATTGGTTTCGATACCAGCGCAGCAATTCTTCTGACATGGGTTTCCTGTGTCTGTTTGTGTCTGTGTGTTGTTCTTAGTACTATCTCGTTCATGAAAGTTCTCAATCAAAATCACACGCTTATCCGGCGCGCAAGTAGTTTGGGCCGGCTCGGACAATGATTAAAGATGATAGTGACAAGTGTATCGAGTAAATTAATATTAGAAAAATCGATTTCCTTTTCTATTGAATGAATTATAAAATTTATATGTATATTCCTCCAGAAACTGAGTTCTATTTTTGTAACGTTGATCATAGCATTTAACGTCTCAAATAAATATAAAACTAAATTCTTGCACTTGACGTGTACTAAAAACTCAAGTTATCACGCCGAACCAATTTCAAAGTTAAAGTTCAAGTTATTAGCTAAACCATTCTACCGGAAAACCACTCAGCGGAGTACCTTTGACGCCAAAATTTTCACCGCAAATCCATCAAAACTTGTTCTATAATAAGGAATTATTTATACTCTTCTACCTCAACGTACCTAACGTTAAATGCGGTTTTCAAATCCAAAACACTTCCTTAATTTATCCCATTTATAATTTATTACGCTTAGAATTGGTATTCAAATAATATTGAAGGACCGTTGTAGCAGTGCAGTACACAAAGGAAGTACTTCAGTAAGTAGACTAGACATCTTTAAGATCGCTAATTGTACTAGGGGGTAGGATATTTGCAAGGGACAATCCACGTATCTAGATACAACCGCAATGTCAAATATTCTGCCACCAAGCAGAAGTGTGTAAGTATTGCTGTGTTCTGGTGTAAAGGGCACTTTAGCTGGTGAAATTGCTGGTCACCATATACTTAGTACCAGACATGACAGCAGCCATCCCCTCTTTAAAAAGGAGGTCTTTGTTTAGCAGTGGAAATCTTCCCACTGATGATGATTATAATTTTTTGAATACGTCAGTTAAATTGGGAGGAACAAGTTGACACTTACTTGTTACCATCGCTTGTCACCCCATCAATGGTGAGTTTATTCCCATCTTTTAGGTAGAATCCGTATATTCTTGCACTCAGCGGTTTTCAAATGCAGGTAATATTCCATTGGACTTGATAATCCTGAGGGCCTAGACAAGATAAAATCGCTTCATAGCGATTTTATTTCTTCATTCGTTATTGCTGTTTATTCCCTTACATAACACCAAGTAACACCATAACACGCAAGTAAAATCATACACCTTTATCTGGTGCGGCGGGCGGCGGGTCGAAATGCCCCCAACGATATTTCTGCCAGTGCGTGGCAGGTCTTTCTTGACCCACCATCACTAGGGTAGATTAAAATGCTAAAACTTTGCGAAAAAGGTTTTTTTTGTTAGAATAACCTTGAATCCAACTTCCTTAGGTTCGATTCGCCCCGGGATCTACCAAACAGGAAATGATAGTTGAAATATATATTTGTTCCTGCCGAACTCTTACAAACACCTGAGATAATTTCCGCACAAGCGAGAGGGACATAGTTTTCTTCGACCGCACCAGCTGAAGTACCGCGGCAGGCCGATATGGGCCTGTTCCGAACTGAAGGAAGGTCACGTGATTATTCTACGACTTATGTCATTCTCATACATTTGTATACCTTCTATTAGCGTTCAAGCTTGCAGAATGTTACATGCTTTAGGCCCTCTGTACTATTATAGAGAATTAAAAATCTCTTAGTACAGGTATTGTAGCATCTAAAGGCTATCTGACAACTCAAAAGATTGTTTACTACTTCAAAAAATTCGGGTATGTATTCATTTTAATTTAGAAATTAATCATGAATTGTGTAATCACGTAGTTGTGCTTTCGGAAATCACGTAGACAATAAATTCCTTATCGCCATTGCTCTAAAATTTACTACGTCAGAAATGTCTCAGAAAATAAATTAAATTTATTTTATTTCTACCATTATTTCAGTTGTCGGCATTAAAACATCCCTTATAATTAAAGAATAATCTTATTTTAAATTGTGATAAATGAGTTATACGTTGTGCATGACAAAGGATTATTTTTTGTAACAAAGTATCCGTCCTTAACCTTTGAAGGTAAGTTGGCAGGCATAATAACTAATTAAGGAAAGGGGAGTTCTGTCCTTATTGTAATTAATCATTGTTTTGTATAGCACAATTTGACAACGTGGCATGATTTGTGAAATGCAAATTGTGTTGTAAGGTCGCCTCATTATGTTTCCAAGGAAAGTTACTAATTTTCCTGTTCAAAACGTAGCAAATCTATACTATAATAAAACTCAAAGAGCACTTTTTCTGTACATTGAATATTTTTCCAAAATTTCTATGTGGGGATACTATACTATCGACATAGAGGCCAAAACAATTTTTTTTGGAATTATTGTCTGCCTGTCTGTCTGTCTGTCGTTCTGTTTGTCCAGGTATCATTTGAAAACCCGTGGATGGATTTTGATAGGACTTTCACTGATGTGTTGTGTAGATGTCAGGGTATAAATTGGTATATAAAACATCACGCTATGTTTCATAGGGGCTAAGCAGTGAAACATTACTTGCACATATTACCACGTAATTTCCTTTGTATGTGAATAAGGTAATTATAGACTGATCAGTTAATAATTAAGATATGTATTATTACGCTATATACAATAGGGACTGAGCAGACATTTAGTTTGCATAAGATATGGCAGTGGCGAAGGGTCAATTTTTGTAAGGGGTAAGCCGGTCCGGTACACCCAGGACATTTTCATTAGATTTCTGTATTGTTCTAAGTACTTTGCTGATAGCAATATGACATTATATCTTTGAAAAGTTAAAATCTGTAAATTCATGAAATTTTAATGAAACTCCCCAAGTCCAGGTAGTGTATAGGTATTGTTATGTTTTACAGTCGCAACAATAAAAGATGCGAAAAACTTAGGGAAAGGGGAAAGAGAAAGGAGAGAGAGAGCATAGAATTCGATTTTTCTTATAAGAGAGAGATGGAGAGAGAAATAAATCAAAGGAGGAAGGAGAAAAGGGCAGTAAAATGTAATAAAAGCGCGGGCAGAGCTGCGCGGGTTAGCTAGTACAAAATAAAGGTCTAAATACCATATGCTGTATTTTTTATATTATTAACCGGCTTCATTAACCGGCTTCAAAAAGAAGGTTCTGTATTCGACGCGTATGTATGTAATATTAATAAAAATGCGTAATATTAATATATGTTAGTCTATGTGGGCTTCTAAACAAATTTACCAAATTTTATGAGTGTATGTATGTATGTATGTATATAGGTTTGTCCACGGATTTCTCAGAAACTACAGGTCCGATTTCGAAAATTCTTTTTGCAATAGTTAGAGTATTTTTCAACTTAGGGTAGAGTAGAATTTTCATCAAAATCGGTTCAGTAGTGGAGATATAACGTTTTTATGTTTTCAGTAAGTTACTGTAACATAGACATTCGAGTTGCGTCATAGTGTTGATACCTATTTTGCTCAAATAAAAGTGTTAAATAAACTATTTTTCAAAAAATAAAAACCGACTTCAAAGTAAATAAAAAATATATTGAAGTCGGTGTCAGCTCGTGCTAGTCTTAGTTAACATGATGTGCTAGCACCGACTTCAATATATTTTCGTTATTTTATGCTTTTTAGATAATTTTTTATTTACTTTGAAGTCGGTTTTTATTTTTTTGAAAAATAGTTTATCTTGTTAATGCTTCAATTTATTTTTGTACGTTCAAATATTGTATTTGTACTATCTTCACACCTAATTAATAATAAAAAACATAAATATTACAACGCGATTAGTAGTAGCGAGTAGGTGTAGTATTGGAAATATTATGAACGTAATAAATTTAACAATGAATAAAAAAAAATTGGTTGCACTCCGGGAGTGCCGGCAGAAGTGAAAACTTGAATATTAATTAACGTTGTGCATTTTTGATATTTTGGAATGGTTAGGGAATAATTTTCCACGAATTGCTTTAATTATCAGTATAAAAGTACTATCGCTATTCATATGCGCTATCGTACACAAAGATGACAGTTTATATTACATTAAAAATTGTACACTTCAGAACTATTACAATTATTTTACATTAACTACATAGACGGTCGAGACAACAGTAGTCACCATCCATGGATGCGCGTGGCACGCTGTAACACAACATTCGCGCAAGCGCCCTGCGCCGCCTACATCTTACGAATTTTCGATCAGGTCTTTCGAATTTTCAATCAGGTCTTACGAATTTTCGATCAGGTCTTACGAATTTTTGATCAGGTTACGTGTCCTGAAGCGAGTTTAACATTTTTTCCCCATCAATAAAGTGCACAACGCCGCTAAAGAAGTTTTCACTTCAAAAAATATAGTCATCGCTATACAGGTATGAGAGATTAACATGACAGCACCGAATGACAGTTTACAGACTAAATTAGAATCTTTAAACTATCAGCAATCTATTAAATTCATTAATTATTGTTCATTATTGTTCATAAAAAATAAACATTCCTTGACAGAGTTCTGTGTGAAGCTAATTAAAAAAAGGTTAATAAAGAAGCTAGTTTTAAAGAATTATCAAGATGCACACACAAACATACAGTCGGGCAAATATCCATAGTAAAACTGTATTTATTTTAAGAACATTAAATTTGATTAATATACCTATGGATATACGGTAAAGTGTATGTTTAAGAAAAGCCGTTTTTCAACATAAATTCCACAGGCTGCGTTATTGCGGTGTCTTTAGTTTAACGAAGGTACCAGTCGTATTAGCGAGAAAATTGCACGAGAAAATCGAAGTCCAAAAATTGCAGCGAGAGTTCAATAGTTTGTCTCAATACATAGTTCAACACTTAAACGGATTGTAGTTAGTTGAATTGCCAGGACAAAGTCATATCCGTTCAGTGAGTTAATTAATCAAATTGATCTTGTGAGAACGGTCGGCAGTAGGTACAAGACCAATACCTTAGTGCAGCTTTTTAGCTTGGTACCTACGTCACAAAATTATATGTATTTGATTTCATTTGGACGTCCATTAAGCATCTACAGAACGATATGTTTTATTTATGCTGTTCCGAGTCGTTATTTCTTCCCATAAATTAAATTCACACTAATAGAAGAAAAAAATATGAATGATCAATTAACAAACTCTGAGTGCGACATTTGAAGCTATAAACAACCAAAAGTCGTTAGTAAGGCTGCCTGTCCACCGGAGCGGAGCGAGGCAGTGGAGCGGAGAAAAGGAGAAATATTAACCAATAAGATTGCACAAAATCTCCGCTCCTCTTTAGTGGACAGGGAGTTGCGAACTAATTTAAAAATTCATACAAAACCAGTAAGCGGAGCGGGATAGCGGAGCGAGGCAGCGGAGCGGGGAAGCGAGTGTGGGCGCGGGCGCAAGGCACGCCCGCAGTGTGTCGTAGGTACTAAACTCCGCTCCGCATTACTTTCTCGCTCCGCTCCGCAGCCTCACTCCGCTCCGGTAGACAGACACAGTACGCAACTTCGCTCTGTCTTACTCCGTCGCTCCGCTCCGCTGCCTCGCTCCGCTTCGGTGGACAGGCAGCTTAAGAAGTTGGCCTGTCACCCGGAAAGCAGATTTTACTAACTGTTCTTAAAACATTATGGATATATTGATTTTTGGTTAAACATATCGAGACTTAATAGAAGTCCTTATTTTTAACCGCAAGTGTAAGCCCTGATTGAATAAAGCCCTAAATTTTGTAACGAAGTGGAATAATTAAAAATTTCACTCACGTACACTTACAAGATTTTTCCTTTTATAAGCCCCTGTTGCGTAATCAGAATTCTTTACGCCTCGAGCAATACTTCATATTGTATTCAATACGTTTTCTTTTGTTCCCGAATGAGTAAAATATAATATTTTTTGTAGCTTCCATAGTTCAGGGTAGGTTTAATTCAATAAATGAATGATGGCGTCTACTGATTTACTTTCTAAAGACTAAAATTCTATTTAATAAGTAACTTTCAAATTTAATAACTATTTTTATTGGAAGCGAAATTCAAATTGGATGTAGAACAAATAGTCGGGCCACAACCGTGCTACTTTTAGCGGAAGCGTATTGTGTTTTTTTAACCCCTGACGCAAAAAGAAGTAGTGTTATATAAGTTTCTATGTTTATCTATCCGTGTGGAATAGCTTTCAAATGAATGGACGAATTGCACTGCGTTGTCCGAGTGGCATCGATTCGGTGGCTAATAATAACGAAAATAGTTTAGAGTTTTCATACTCAATATAGGCCAGTCATCATCATCATCATTAGCCCAAAGACGTCCACTGCTGAACAAAGGCCGCACCCGTAAAAGACATAGAATTGAGGGGTTGCAATAATCCCCATGCTTGGCAGGTGTCTTGGGGATCGCAGTATAAGTGGTAGATAATCCAATAGAAAGATGCTGCCCAACGACTTACGACACCCAATCCGGGAGATGGAAGGTTGTTATTCTCACCCGGATACCCTAAGAACTAGTGCTCCTAGTATAAACCAGTGCTGGACTACAATCCCCTATCATGTAAAACGTCGAGGCAATCGAAGGCGCTAAATCACACTAGCTTATCAAAAGCCTATTCACTTTGGCCTTGAAGACACTCAAATTATAATCTGACGGGAAAACCAACGCAACCGTGACTGCGAGGTCTTCCGTCCTTGATTCTAGTCCTTGTAGCTGTATTAGTTAGGTTGCCTGGAAGATATTGCTTTTTAGCAATAAGGCCGCCTTTGTACATTGATATCTTCAACGTATTGTTCAATTTACATGTAACTTTTGGTGTACAATAAAGTGTATTTATTATTATTATTATCAAATTATAATCGGACGGGAAAACCAACGCAACCGTGACTGCGAGGTCTTCCGTCCTTGATTCTAGTCCTTGTAGCTGTAATAGTTAGGTTGCCTGGAAGAGATTGCTTTTTAGCGATAAGGCCGCCTTTGTACATTGATATCTTCAACGTATTGTTCAACTTACATGTAACTTTTGGTGTACAATAAAGTGTATTTATTATTATTATTATCAAATTATAATCGGACGGGAAAACCAACCCAACCGTGACTGCGAGGTCTTCCGTACTTGATTCTAGTCCTTGTAGCTGTATTAGTTAGGTTGCCTGGAAGAGATTGTTTTTTACCGATAAGACCGCCTTTGTACATTGATATCTTCAACGTATTGTTCAATTTACATGTAACTTTTGGTGTACAATAAAGTGTATTTATTCATCATCATCATCATCACCAGCCGGAAGACGTCCACTGCTGAACATAGGCCTCCCCCTTCGAACGCCACAATGACCGACAATTGGCTATTTGCATCCACCGGTTACCTGCGACGCGCACAATGTCATCTGTCCACCTAGTATTTATTATTATATTATTATTATTTATTTTTTATTATTTTTATGTTTTATTTTCTCACGGGCTTAGCCCGGTCTTTTAGAGGCTTGTGTTCTTCACTGCTGCTACTAGCAATACGCAACAGAGTATCTCTCTCGCTCTATTATCCCGCTTGTCTTACCTATCATCATATTTCTAAAAGTCATGGCCCGACAGAAAAGTATCTAGCAGGCTGTTTTATATTCAAAACGCGATTGCACTTTTGTTGAAGTCCCTACATTATTCTTTGCGAACATTAATCAGGGGCATTACAAAGTCTCTTTATACCAGCGATGAAATTTTTTTATCAGCTCCTTTCAATTTGAAAAACGTGATGTTCGATTTTCAGTAAATTTCAGGCCTGTCTCTCTATTATTCATTGCTCCTGATTGTAATCGCCTACTGTAGGACAAAATTGTGTACCGTATAGAATTGTAAAATGAGAAGGTTCTTCTTTAATACAATGACCTTGTGATAGTTAATATTCATGCAACCGAGAAAAATACGAGAAAAATACGGTAGGTACAAGTTTCCTGCTAAAGTTCTGTATGATGCAATAGCAAAATAAAATTTCCTGGCACACACACACACACACACATATACACACACACACACATATAACACACACACACATATGACACATATTAGACAATTCGTATAACCTGTCATCTTGTGAGCTTGTTCTTACCGTTTAAATTAACATTTAGTTGTGGTTTTTAGTTTTAGGGTATATGTATAATACAATAACTAATGTGGTAAGTTGTAAACTTCAAAAGTGCTAGCGTTAAGCCTATTTGAAATAAACTATTTTTGAGTTTAATGCACCTTCGATCATAAAGTGTTGTACCTATATTTCAAAGATTGTTGGCACCTACTAAGACCACAAAATAAGATTCTCATTATTTTGTGACAAGACAAGACTTTTGGAAGCTATTCAAAGGCGACGCGTACCTACGCGATGCGTGTGTAGGAGTTTTTTTCCATTAAGAACAGTTAGCCTAAAGTAAATCCGTGCCTCCCTGTTCCCCTTGTTGTTAAAGAACATCTCTGAAACTTGTCTTCCCAAACATTTTTCGGACTAAAACACTCTAAGAGCTCTCCCTTCTTTTTCGATGAGGCTGTCATGAGCATTTGTAAAAAGTATTCCTACATTCACAAAACAAAGCTTCTGACTAACAAAAAAGGCGCTTAAATTATAATACAACCTTAGATTACAGAAGCAAGGGAGATATGGCATAATCGCGCGTTTGTGATGATTTGTGTTCGAATTTTTAGTTGTCTTCATTGTTGTTTCTTGACTTTTACTTAAAATTACTTTGAGACTAATCCCACAATTAATTGGAACTACTGTGACTCCTGTGAACGTTATTACTAGTCAAGTCATCGAGGTTTGTTCTTCAATATGTCTTTGGGAAGCGCTTAATTGTCTTGGAACCCACTACCAAATATAAAAAAGATAGGAAGAGTTGGAAAGATATGAATTCCACTTCCCTCTTTTGCAAAGCGTTAGACAGTTTAATGCAACCATTGTATGAGCGGACTAAATGTTATGGAAAGGTAAGGAAAGTATAATTGAAGTTTGACAAAACAATTGGTTGCAGCCTTCCGATTGTAGCAAAATGATTAATGTTCTACCTATGACTTTGTCTATTTTGTACACAAAGTTTTTGGTACCTACAGCATTTTATATTAACCTAATTGAGGTACTGAGACTAATTATATTATAACCTACAGCATTTTATCAAAATGTAATACCCATTTGAGGTATATATGAGACTAATTATATTATAACCTACAGCATTTTATGGAAACCTAGTGCCTATAATTAAGGTACTTATTGAATGTGAGATTAATTATATTATAGAACCAGATTTTACTGATTTAATCTTAAGAGTAGACGACGACAAGCTCCAGACAGTTCGTAACGCTCACTAAGTAATCTCGGATGACACAAATTTACTTTGCTTTGATAAGGGTAAGTACGAGGCGTAACGTCAAGGTTCTCAGCAACTAATCTTTGCAGGGTAGCTTTTGGGAAATACTATATATTTTAGATTGTATAGTATCGTATAAAAGAATAACGTAAAATGTAATAATAACTGAGAATTCTATTTACTTTTACTGTTTGCGGGAATATTTTTTTCTGTTATTTTATTTTCTCAATATACCACCTGATGACGATATCTGTGAATGCAGCAGTCTTTTGTGCAAGAATTTTCTAAATCCGATCAGTAGTTCTAAAGATCACCTTATATTAACAAACTGTTATATTAACAGACTTTAACTCTTTATAATATTAGTAACTATAGAAGTATAGATAAAGGCCAAGCTAAGCATAAAGCTTGCAGATTCGTTCCGGACTTTGTTCATACGAGTAAATTCCTATACCTACTAAATAGCGCTTAGTTAGCTTTGGTTTCACTTGCGTTTAAGGAATTTTAAAACCAGTATAAATAAGTATATACACTTACTTGATAATTGCATAGTACATTTATGTTTCTCGACCAATTTCGGCGAAAAGTTCATCAAAATTCTCTGTGTATTTTATTAAATGTAGTGAACAAAAAATAAACAGACAGACAGACGTGAATAACGGCTTTATTTTACTGTTCTGAGGTTTTAAATTATGTAGAAACATTCTATATGAAAGCTCTACATCCTAGAATACTGGGCATTTTTATGAAACTGACCAAAGTGGGAGCGAGACTTTTTAAGAGAATAATTAATTAGACCACTCGTGAGTGAAAAACTGACCTAAAATATTTTTGTAACAGCTCAATTGTCAGACGCACGCCTGTGATATATTTATGGTTTTCTCTTGTGGAATCTGCTTTAGGGTTCAGTATTCAAACGATGATTCTTTTCAATTTAATTCTACTGTAAATTTGTCACAAAAGAAAATCAAGTAAAGTTTTAAATAATAATACACCTTTGCGTTTTAGTGAACTTAATCATAAATAATGCAAGTGAGTGATTTTTAATGGTCTTCGCAGACCGTATGCAACAATAATATTGTGCCTTTTAGGCCCCCGTACCTAAAGGTGCGTACAGACATCGCGAGGCGCGCGTCGCGAACGGTTCGTCACGCATGCCTCAACCTGAGGCATACGACGGTACATTTATGCGTGCGTCCCGAACGATACATGCTCAAGCTGAGCACGCAAACCACCACGCACGGTGTTCGTCAGTAGAGTAGTCAACGCAAATAAACCTGTCCGTCCACACGGAGCGTTCGCAACGATCGTATGACGCGAAAGCTCACTGTGAGCACACACGTCCACACAGCCCGAGGCATGCGAGACGAACCATTCGCGACGCACGCCTCGCGATGTATGTACGCGCCTTAATACATAGGTACAAAATGCACCCTTATGATACACAACAATAACAATGATATGGTAGACTACAATGAAGGTTGTCTATCTGTCGTATAGATATATATTTTTACAACCACCAATGCTATGGATATAAAAGGAATAGCAGAAACTTGTAGCGCGTTTTGGTCTTTGGTCATCGTCTTCTGGCAGCTTGGCATCAGAATACTTGTAATTATGTGTAATAATACATGTCTGGCGACTCAACATAACCACATGTGGTACAGCAACGCGAAGAAAAGCGTGTATTATCCCATCGAACATGATAGATGGCGCCACCACCGAATACTGAATCTCGCAAGCGAAGTTTCTCCAACTTGGAGAATTATACAACATTCCGACAACGACTGGCTTCGGTCCTGACCATGCATCACACCAGGGAGGGTCCCTTAAACACCGGCTGTCACATCCATGCTATCATGAATATAAGGCTGAATCACTAAGCAAAATGAAAACTTATACTTCGTAGATCGTATAATTTACATAATGGACACTTCGTAAAACCTACACTTCGCAAAACGTCCATAAGATAGAATCTAATTTGCATAGCATTTCCTACTAGGTAAATCTATCCAATAATTGTAGTTTTTCGCCTCTTCCGCCTATATCTGAGCTATTATTCATAGAAAATCCTGAAAAATTATAGTTCTTAACCTGATAATAGAAAGCGACGACCGATTCGGGCTTGGCACTAACCGATCCATGAGTAAAATAAATCTTTCAACGTTATTACTAAAACTACTCTCAATATCTCTGCACTTTATTGTAAAGAAATAAATTCATTGTGTGATATATTTTCTCCCGACATCTGGTCCCATCGATCACAAAGTTGGCGAAATCAATCACTTTAGTTTTTGCCAGTCGAAGTTCATTCCATATAAAAGTTTTGTTCCATATTTATCGCATAAAGCTATATTTATATAATAAACCGTGGTATATTATATATATAAGTACCTATATATATATAAGTAATTTTCTTAATGCTTTTATAATTTTAGTGTACTAGTAGGTACTTATATAAAAATTGTTTTATCAGATTTACATTTTCATCTCATTTCGCTTATTTCTTAACTAGTGTCAATTAACAACTACTTACCTCCATCAAACAGACACCGGTCTCGCCGGCGAGGCCAAAGGGTCGTACGTATGCGACCACAACGACGAGCATCACCCCACTGAGTTTCTTGCCGGTTCTTCTCAGTGGGGGCGCGTTGTGAACCGGTGGTAAAATCAGCCCTCTCTAAGCGACAGCCCAAGCCGAGGCCGTGCCTCCCTGAGGTGCCCTTGAGCTCGTCGCTACTTCTGCCGCTAGGCTAGAGCGCTTTAAGCGCTCGCCTCCTATTGTCCGGTGAAGCTGTAATGGCCATCTGCGGCCAACAGCGTCTGTCCTCCCAGAAAAAAAAAAAAAACTACTTACCTCCCCTTGTTAAATAAATAGACCTTTTTTATTCTCAAGTTATAAGAAATTGATGAATATTGTAATGTATATTTCAGCCATTTCTAATGAGTAATATTGACCATGACAGCTGGTTGCTTTTTGAGAAGGGTATGGACATAATTTCTGAGATTTTAATCAAGATAATATTATCTTGAAAAGCCCGTTGTACCTCGTTAAATAATTGGAATCCTACATATAATATTTATATTTCTTTGATAACAGAAAACTACAATAGTTCAAAATAAATTGTTTAATGCTATCATGGTTTTCATGTTTACAAAATTCATGCTGAGTACTTGAGCCAAGAAAATAGAAAAAGGACCTCATTCAATCAGATATAAAGCAATAAGACACAGTATAATAATAATAATACCAGCCCTTGTTTATGTCCCACAGCTGGGCACGGGCCTCCCCTCAAGATGAGGGGGCTTAGGCCATAGTCCACCACGCTGGCCAAGTGCGGGTTGGCGGACTTCACACGTCATTCGAGAGGTAGTTAGGCTTTCTCAGAAATGCAGGTTTCCTCACGATGTTTTCCTTCACCGAAAGCTAGTAACAATCGCACATGATTCATTGAAGAAATCAAAGGTCGCACCTTTGATTTCTTCAATGGGGCTCGAACGTTTGCACATTGTTATTCGGCAGTTAAACAGAAGTTTGAAAAAGCCTAAAAAGGTGCGATTTAAAATAAGTACTTTTCTAATAGTACAAAAATATTATTATTTACTAGCTTGTTACGTACTGACACGTGTAATGCGAATTCGCTGACAGAGGCTGATACCCTACACAGGAATGAAAGGGCTATTGTATTAGCATCCGCCACGTGTAAAGCAAATCTGCAGATAGTGCAAATATACGTGTAACTCAAATGTGCTGACAGTGCAGTGCGGGGCTATTTATAGCATAGACTCATACTAACGGATACACTTTGCTTCTAACATCGAAGCGGGCTGTACATTTAATTTTAAGTAACAATTATGTAAATTTAATTTAATAAAGTAATTTTAAATTCAGTTTTGGTTCCTTTTAAATCCTCCGGCTGTAGCCTACATAATTGGCGCAGTCGGTGAAATAGTCTTAAAGTCAGTGCATCGAGCAAGGACGTCGACTATTCGAATCTACGAGCTGCAGCCTGAGGAGTATCCAGACATCGATACACTACGAGGTACCAGAACATCAATTATTTAAAGTACTTTAGAATCGTTCTAAAGTCGCTTCCTTTTAATTTAGAATAGAAGGGAAACCTTCTATTTATAACCATCCAAGATTTTCCACCCACGGCAATCTCGGACCCCTTTTAGTTTAGTTAATAGACGTAGAAATAGTTTACTAGACGCAAATAGAAATTTAAATTTATTAGATAGCAAATCCTTAGATAGTTTAGTGTCATTCGCGCCAAAAATGTCTGACGCGTTAATAGATCAAATCTACAAAGCCCTACGACTGGTTCCCGAATTCGACGGAAACTCGAACGTATTAACTCGGTTTATAAAGTTATGCGATCATTTAGTCGATCGGTATATAAGGCCTGAGGAATGTTATGAATTAAGTAATTTAGCATTATTGAACGGGATTTTAAATAAAATCGTAGGACCAGCGGCCCGTACAATTAATTCAAATGGGATACCCGATAATTGGATTGGTATTAAGCTTGCGCTAGTGAACAACTTTGCCGATCATCGCGATGAAGCCTCCTTATTTAGTGATTTATCACTTTTAACGCAAGGGTCATTATCACCGCAAGAATTTTACGAAAAATGTCAAAATTTGTTTAGTATTATAATGACATATATTAGCCTGCATGAAACGATACTAAGTACGATTGATTCAAAGCGAGAATTATATAAACAATTAACACTCCAAGCATATATGCGTGGCCTTCGTGACCCATTGGGTTCTCGCATTCGTTGCATGCGGCCTAATACTATAGAACAAGCTCTTGAGTTCGTGCATGAGGAAATGAATACATTATATTTACAACAACGCAACGAAAATAGCCTTGAGCGAAAGCCGCAAGCTCATCACCAGGTCAGTAACAAGTTTAATTTTGAGTCTGTACCGCAACCTATGTATATGCCACAATCGCGTCCTATTAATTTTCTGCCACCGCGACACGTTAACATGCCGGGATCTTTTAAACATACTATGACCCAAGCACCGACACCCGTACCTGTATGGAGATTTCAAACCCCTCAATATCGCGGACCTACACGGACTCAACAGATGTTCAGCGCAGCTCCACCTAACTACCGACCCCAAAGCAATGTCTTTAAAATGCCAGATCATAGACCAACTTATAATGGACCTAAACCAATGAGTGGCGTAAGTCACTATGCGACTAGACCACTACCGATACCAACACGTACATATCATGACTGGACTAAATCGGGTAATCCTAAGCCCTCCAATTATTTCAAAACGAGAGAATTGAACTTTAATGACTTTTACGGATATGACCATGACCCCTACCATGAATTACAGTCTAATGAATATTTCCCCCGAGACGATTTTGACTATCCCGAATATGAACATTTTAATAGTGACTATGCGTATGAACCTCCTCATTGCACTGAAGTTCATTCCACGGAGGAAATGCATGGTGCCATCTTAGGTAAAAATACCCATAGTCATCCAGAGGATTTTCGGGATACCCCGAAATCAGAAAAATTAAAATAGAGGTCAACTTACAAACCCAAAGACAATTACCATTTATACAAATTAGAAATCCACCCATTAAATTATTAATTGATACCGGAGCAAATCAATCTTTTATAAGTCCTGAGACAGTACAGAAATTTTTCTCACACATACATTGTAATTACGACCCGTTTGAAGTCACAAACATCCATGCAACCACCCGCAGTGAATATTCAATTACAATACCTTGTTTTCAAGAATTTAATGAGACTGACGATATAACTCTCTACATTTATAAATTCCATCACTACTTCGACGGCTTAATTGGTTATGACCTATTAGAAAAATTAGACTCCAACATAGATTTAAAAAACGGTTTATTGATAACTAGGAACTCTAGTAATCCCTTACGTATGTATGACTCTCGGAACTGTAATTTATATGAAGAAATAATTCCAGCTCATTCATCTAAACTGGTTAAAATCCCTATAAATTTTCACGATGGAGACGCATTAATTGCCGAACAGATTTTCCCAAACTGTATCATGAGCGGTTGTGTCACAACTGTCAAAAATAACCAGGGTATTGTAGAGATAGTTAATCCAACTCGCCATGATATTATATTCTCAATGAGTCAGCCTGTTAGCGCTGAAGTATTTAATATCCAGTGCATGCGTACTGAACAACAGCCAAATCGCGCTAGTCAAGTTTTAAGTCAATTACGATCAGATCATTTAAATCCAGAGGAAAAAGCTAATTTAGAATTGCTTTGTACTCAGTATGCTGACGTATTCTATATCGAAGGCGAACCTCTGACTTTTACCAATAAAATAAAACATAGAATTAGAACAACTGATGAACTACCAACCTACACCAAAAGTTATAGGTATCCATTCATACATAGGCAAGAAGTGCAGGAGCAAATAGCTAAGATGTTGGAACAAAATATAATTCGCCCCTCGCAGTCAGCCTGGAGCTCCCCTATCTGGGTTGTTCCAAAGAAAAGTGACGCATCTGGTAAAACCAAATGGCGCCTCGTAATAGACTTTAGAAAACTTAACGAAAAAACCATCGATGATAAATATCCTATACCAAACATAACTGACGTACTAGATAAACTTGGCAACTGTCATTATTTCACAACTCTGGACTTGGCCAGTGGCTTTTATCAGGTAGAAATGGATCCAGAGGATATTCCTAAAACAGCCTTTACAGTAGAGCATGGGCACTTTGAATTTTTACGAATGCCCATGGGTTTAAAAAATTCTCCATCTACTTTCCAACGTGTTATGGATAATGTGCTTAAGGACCTGCAAAATACAGTATGCCTAGTCTATTTAGATGACATAATAGTCTTCTCAGTATCACTGCAAGAACATATGAATAATTTAGAAAAAGTTTTCAAAAGACTTCGAGATTCCAACTTCAAAATTCAGTTAGATAAATCAGAGTTCTTGAAATTAGAGACTGCATATCTGGGTCATATCATTAGTAAAGATGGTCTTAAACCTAACCCAGATAAAATAATAGCTATACAGAAATTCCCACTACCTAAAACAGCGACTGAAATCAAAAGATTCCTAGGGTTATTAGGTTACTATCGTAAGTTCATTCCCGATTTTGCTCGCCTTACTAAGCCAATGACTCACTGTCTGAAAAAGGGTTCTAAAATTAATCTTAACGATCCAAGTTATATTAACTGTTTTGAAAAGTGCAAAAAATTATTAATTAACGATCCCATATTGCAATACCCGGACTTTAGCAAAGACTTTATACTGACCACTGACGCTTCAAATGTTGCCATTGGTGCAGTCCTCTCCCAAGGACAAATAGGTAGCGATAAACCAGTGGCATATGCGTCTCGAACTCTTAATACAAGCGAAATTAACTACAGTACAACCGAAAAGGAACTTCTTGCAATTGTATGGGCAACAAAATATTTTCGTCCTTATTTATTTGGTCGAAAGTTTAAGATCGTCACCGACCATAAACCACTCCAATGGGTAATGAGTCTTAAAGAGCCCAATTCACGCCTGACTCGATGGAAATTGAAATTAAGTGAGTATAATTTTACAACAGAGTATAAGCAGGGTAAATTGAACACAAACGCAGACGCATTATCACACATAGAAATCAATAATGAAGACTTAAGTTCAATTATAGCTCAACCATCTGAGAAAATAGCTACGATTACTGGGTCTGCCGGATCCTCTACAGAAACTGTCCATACTAGTGCCGAAAATCCCATATTAGAGATTCCAATTTCAGATGATCCATTGAATAAATTTCACCATCAAATATGTCTAGTTGTCGTAGGCGATGTTAAGAAACGGCCTGCTGTTTCTAAACCGTTTGAATCTCATACTAGAACAACTATACAGTTATCTGAATCCAACCTTGAGGATGATGTTTTTAATTCCATTAAAGAATACGTAAAACCCAAAGTAAAGACAGGTCTAATCATACATCCGCCACTCGCAATGTATAAGATTATACCTATAATTCAAGACAAATTCAAAAGCTCCTCACTTAATTTAACACTAACTAAAAAGGAAGTTGAGAATGTTAAAGATTATCTCAAACAGCAGGAAATTATTAAAAACTACCATGAAGGGAAAACGAACCATCGTGGTATTACAGAATGCTTCCTATCTCTTTCTTATCGGTATTATTGGCCCAAAATGAAAGAGCATATTACAAAATACATCAACGAGTGCGATATTTGCGGTCAGGCAAAATATGACCGTAACCCGATTAGACAAAAATTCTCAATAGTTCCCCCAGCGACTAAACCCTTCGAAATAGTCCACTTAGACCTCTTCACAGCACAGTCTGAGAAATTCCTTACCCTAGTTGATTCCTTCTCAAAATACGCACAAGCATACCATCTTCGAGATGGAACGGCTTTAAGTGTTGTTCAGGCTCTTTTAACATATTGCACTCATCATGGCGTACCTATAACTATAGTAACTGACCAGGGACCTGAATTCACAAATGCACTGTTTTCCGAGTTTGTAAGACTTCATAAAATACAGCATCATAAGATTCTTGCACATTCTCCCAATGATAACGGAATAGTAGAGCGTTTCCATTCGACGATACTTGAGCATTTAAGAATTTTAAAATTAGAAAAATGTAACGAACCAATTAGTAACCTCATGCCTTATGCAGTTTTAGGATATAATAGTTCTATACATTCATTCACCAAATGTAGACCAATAGACTTGATTACAGGACATTTTGACCCTCGGACTCCTTTGGATATCGACTTAACTGAACATTTACTTCAACAATATTCCCAAGAACATAAGAAAAAAATGGTACAAGTATATGACTTGATAAATGAATCTTCATTTCACGACCGAACAATATTGACGGAGAATAGGAACAAAAATCGAGAACCTGAAAAAGAATATGTCACAAACCAACAAGTATTTGTTAAAAATCCTTTAGCAAGTAGACAAAAACTAGCAGCACGTTACACACAGGACACTGTTCTAGCAAATTTACCTATACACATTTACACACGAAAAAAACGTGGTCCTGTTGCTAAATCCCGCCTTAAGAGGAGCCCAAAAGACCCCGTATTGTTGCAGGATGCTACTGAATCAAATTAACGAATTGCTCTAAAGTAGCCGTTTACACATGACCATATACGTAGGTTAGCATTTTATATTACCTTTGTAAGTTAGTTATATTTTAAACTATTTTTTTTTGTTTTTTTTTTGCATCGTACAGAAATCATTAAGTAAGTTAGATAGTATCACTTGTAGTTTGTTTGTGCATCGAGCACAAATAATTCTGTTATTAGAAACTTAGAAAATAGGATTTATAAATTAGGATATAATTTTAAATAAAATCTTTATAGTTTGCGTATTGCCGATTGCCTTTCCTGTTACCTATTCCCTCTCCCTAATATAAATCATCAACATATCCATACTTTACCTTTTCACTGCGACTTCTAGAATAGATTCTATGTACATGGAGGCAGAATGCCCGAAGGAAGTCACACTGTACCTCGGAAAAACAAACTTCAAACTTCGCAACGAAGCAGACCATTCAACACTACATTAACAAGAAAGGAATTACCTCATCCTGACATCTAAATCTAACGCTCTTGGATAATAAGAAACAAGTGTAGACAAGAGCAGTAACGAACAGCTAATAGAAACCTGTCTATCATCTCGTACAACAGATGCCCGAAGACACTTCAGTCTAACATTTATAACTCTACAAGATCTAAAATATTGGAGACCTCATTTAGTGCCCTCACGATTGCACTAATTAAACCGATGGCAACCAATCATAGAAAAAACATTAATGAAGAGAATGTGGTTACTGTACAAGACATATTATATCTCAAACGCCGACTCACCGAGCCAGATGATGGTGGACTGGATTATGACTACATCCCCTCTTTCTCCTAAAATGTCGAAATAGTTGCTGTTCTACGGGGGGAGGTGTTACGTACTGACACGTGTAATGCGAATTCGCTGACAGAGGCTGATACCCTACACAGGAATGAAAGGGCTATTGTATTAGCATCCGCCACGTGTAAAGCAAATCTGCAGATAGTGCAAATATACAGACACGTGTAACTCAAATGTGCTGACAGTGCAGTGCGGGGCTATTTATAGCATAGACTCATACTAACGGATACACTTTGCTTCTAACATCGAAGCGGGCTGTACATTTAATTTTAAGTAACAATTATGTAAATTTAATTTAATAAAGTAATTTTAAATTCAGTTTTGGTTCCTTTTAAATCCTCCGGCTGTAGCCTACATAATTAGCTGACCCACGCAGCTCCGCTCGCGCTGTGTTTAAGTTTACTAAACTTTCAATAATATACATTCGCATAGAATACAAAACCTCCTTTTTTAAAGTCGGTTAAAAACTTGGAACCACTTTGTACTTGCCCTCCGAAGCACGGAGACGTTTAGTTCAAATGGCGTTAAACGGTCACCCATCTATTTAATGACCTTACCTAACGTTGCTTAACCTGATCGATTTCCAAACATTGTTAACAACTGTCTATAAGTGTTCCCTTACAAATATTTATTATAATTATAAAGAAAAAATGATAAAATCGGACCAAGCGTATAACCAAGTACCCATTTTGACTTTAATCCCCTTTCCCAAAAGAACCGTGCTAGATTACGGGATAAAAAGTATCCTATGTCCTACCTCGTAGTAAGATCTCAAATCATGCCAAGTTTCGTTTCAATCCATCCAGTAGTTTCGGCGTGATGCTCAGCCGAGATACAGACAGACAGACAGACAGACAGACAGACAGACAAAAATTAAAAAAAATACATTTTCGGCCTCAGTATCGGTTATAGAATGCCCCCCAAATATAATTTTCAAAATATCTTCAATGTACAGAATTGGGCCTGTTACAGTTTTATTATAAGTATAGATAATAATATCTTTTATAATATCTTGGGACAATCCACACACGGTCATCTGATCCCAAACTAGGCAGAACCTGTACTATGGAAACCAGACAACCGATACTAATACTTATATACATTTTTTTTTGTAAATACATACTTAAATAGATAAATAACACCCAGACACTTGGAGGGAATCGAACCCACGACCCATCGGTTAGCGGACAGGGTCACTAACCACTAGACCAACGGGCCCGTCGAAATTTTATTTAGTATTTACTTTAGCTTCTTTTATAGAATCAATAGGTACAAAAGTGTATACCCATTATATTTGCTTTCCGTTTGAAAGGCGATATAGGCATAATAAATCGGGATTCACTTTCTGTAATATAAACAGAGATCAGATTCCATACCTGGGGGAATGATTCAGCTATCGTCGCATTTTTTCCTTTATATTACTTGCATAAGTTCTTGTGCGCTTTTTATCCTGTGTAAACAGCCAGTGGTTAGATACTTTTTTTAGAGAATTCTATACATATTGTTCTTTTTCTGAGTGATGAAATACTTATCGAACAGTAGCTGTCGATCGTGTGAAATCGTTAAAGTTGTTCTCAAGTTACGAAGTGGCCAAGGGAAATAGGGATTCATCTTCTTTACATAGTATAAAAGAAAGTCGCTCCCGCTATTAGTACGCTTAGATATTTTAAACTACACAACGTATTTTGCAGTTTTCAGCAAAAGATGAGTGATTCAAGAGGAAGATTTATATGTAGTATACCCGTGCGAAGCTGGGGCGGGTCCCTAGATTTTATATAAATAATAGATAGATGATAGATATTTGACAAGCCGGGCAGCGGCGGTAATGACAAAAGTACCATTGAGGTAAATTATATTTAACAGGAACGTCGCTCATAATTTGGTTTCATTAAATATTCAATAGTAATATCCGATTCATTACCAGCCAAGTGAAATACAAGTACGCCCATCGTGAAACCACGTTAAAACACCGTTTACTGGAACATGCAAAGACGCATCGTTTAAACTCTAGCTAGCCTCTCTCTCGCCCCTGGGAAATATACTCAATCCTGCAGTTCACAAACTTGTTTGACTTGTGGTCCTCTTTAAAAAAAAATATATATTTCTTGACTCATCTCCGGGGAAATTTAGTTTACAAAACTAATACACGTAGGTGTAGGTACTAGTGTACGTGACTAGGTATAATGCTCTAACAAACAAAAAAGGACAAAAAAAGCACAGAAATTTGTATTGTCCATTTACTTACACGCAATATATTTTCAGAAATGCGACATATAAATTGATAAAGCCCAATATATACTCATATTTCTTTCAGCACATCTCCTATCTCGTATTGGAGTAGCATCAAGTAGGCCATAAACGGCGACGTGACGTCATCGCTACTTTATCCGAAACGTGCTCAACACCTCATTCAGCCTCACTCGGTGCGGCAAAGAAATAGCCTCTTATATTATGCCACGTTTTGTTTCGTTTGAAAATTACGAGCCGTAGTCGATAAATCTAATTTTTTTTTATCATAAGTGGTCTAGTGAAACGAAATTATCACGAGGATCTGAGAAATGCCTAACGAATCATCTACATTTTAAATTAATAACACTATATTATATAGTTTTAACTACTACGAAAAAAAACTAAATCTACGGTACCTACTCATTACTATTATGTTTGAAATTCAAAACAGGTACAGTTCAAAATTTTAGCTGAACTTTGAATGCTTTTGGTACTGTTTTTGAGATGGAATTATGAATTAAAGCTCGGAGACTTTAATAACTTTCGTTTTAAAAGAAGTCTTATAAGATTTAAATTTATAAATATTTCATGCATTAGTAAAAGCAGTAATATTTTTATTATACAGATAGGTTGGTGAGAGTATCTGTATAATAAAAATATTACTGCTTTTACTTACAAAGATTGGCTGCTGTAGAATTATAAACAAGAAATACGGCCGTAGATACACGCCGCTGAAATGAATTCAAAAGCAAATCAAGAATCACTGAAATCAAATTGCCATTTCGTGAGTAGATATAACTGTAAAGTATAATAATAATATTATTGTATAGTCTCCATGGCGCAGCGGAATGCCGCCCTCTTTACAATCTGTAGATCGCGGGTTTAATCCAGCGGGGAGGAACAGTTTCATGTGGTTATTGCTAACTGGTTAGGACAACATAAGCCGATCAGCTGAAGAGAACGATGGTTGACTAAAATGTAAGGACGCTCCATATGTCTGATGAATCATCTTACATTCGGCCGTGTCAATCAGGAGGTCATTATTATTAGTATATATAGATAAATAATTCAGTAGCTTGTACCTAGATGTCTCTTGCATAGTGTGCGTTTTATCTAGTAAAATTTAAATTTTATGGTATTATTCTAATTCGCTACTCTGAGTCTTTTTTCAATTACATGGATATATTTAACGTCTAATTATCGTTAAAACTTATCCTTTGATAAATAATTTAATGACGCTAAATACCTGGTAATGAGCACATTTTACATTGTAAAAAATTATTTATATTCTTACCTTTAATAGTATTTAATTAATATTATATAATCCAGCCTCCCTTTTGAGTTTAATTAGACTAGCAATATACAATTTTAGACATTTGCGTTCCATTATAAAACATTAATTTAATCGGATATTTATGCGTATTTACATACCTTAAATTATAGTTTGATAATAATAAATAATAATGTCCTGTTCACCGATCCATCTGCGCTGAATATATTATAATGGACAGGTGCTTGCGTATACACAAGAGCACTCGCTCTTCCTATTCTTACACATCTAAAGGAATGGAAGCCCGAGACGACCTGGGAATATCAGGTGCAGAATCGACTTTTCAAATAGATCATTTTACTTTTCAGACAATCAGGTAATCTGGCTGCATTGTCCTCAATCAGGTAATCTGGCTGCATTGTCCTAGCGAGCAAGGAAGAAATGCTTTAAGGTTTTGCTCTCCGCAGGATTTGCATCCGTGACCCATTGTGCCAGGGAGACTTTATATAGACTTGCGTGTAAAAAAATAATAGTTATTGTATGTACACAAGCTCCGTTTATTTATCAGGTTTTTAACAGCTCTTTCCTACTGTCGGGCACGGGCCTCCCCTCAAGATAATCGGGGCTTAGGCCATAGTCATCCACGCTGGCCAAAAGGGTTGGCGGACTTCACGCGTCATTCGAAAGCTAGTTAGGCATTCTCAGACAAGCAGGTTTCCTAACGATGTTGTCATTCACCGAAAGCTGGTAACGATCGCACAAATACGATTCCCACATGATTAATTAAAGAAATCAGAGGTGCCAGAGATTTTGACCCTACCTGGTTTTGCCTTTTGGGAAAACGCTCGCCCACTAAACTGTCACTGCTTATTTATCAGTTATGTTAGCTAAACCTAACCTAACCTGCAAAACATACATTTTACGGGGTTCAAAATACTTTCATATCTAGTCTGTAATATGAGTAATCACTGTGTCAAATTTTATCAAAACCCACCGAGTAATTACAGCGTGATTTAGCACCCAGACGACGGCCAGACGCGACCCAGTTGTAATTTTATTAGAGTATCGTAGACATATTTCATTACGTTTTTTTAGTTAGGTAGTAAAATAAAAAAAAGCAACGTTTAATCACGTACCTACTCAATGTATAATTCTATCAACTTCTATAAACTCAATGTAATATTTCCGAAATTATTGGAAACCATTACTAACTAACAAAAGTTCATGTCCTTTTGAATCTGTATAACAGTAAGACAGCTTTTTACATAACGTTATTAAAATATGTCGATTTTTGGTCTTGTTACACGTTTTTCGGTCTAGACCATTAACCTGAAAACATCAGAACGTGCAATAAGAACTCCGTTCTAATAATAGTCCTCCAGGCCGATAAGACCACTCTGTACGGCCAATCTTTCACAAGATCAGTCATCTATGCAGGATATATTAAATTGCACTTACTTTCCCTCTCCGAGGGATTTGAATATGTGATCTCAGGTTTACAAAGCAAGCAGATTTCCGAAGCGCTACGGAGATAACCTACCTATATCACTCCCACAGTACGACTTCACATCTAAAGTCCAGCAAGCCGTTTAAGCCTGTAGTAGACTGGTAAGGAATCAATATGCAGGAAAAAGCAATATGTTGTACACCTAAATATCAATAGCACAAGGCGGAAACCGTTGCGAGGTCTGTCGTAAAACTCCCCAAGCCTCGCTTTATGAGTGCACTGGCAATGTGCCCACCTAGATTTTTATACTCCTACGTCTGTAATATGTTTGCCTTAGTCAAAAAAGCAAAATCGTAATTGCATTTTCAATCTTCAATAGCCACTACTGATTTACACTGATGAAACTTACAAGTTTTGGTATACTTAAGGTACAATCAATTGATTAATTAATTCTAATAATTGTAATCTATCATTGTTTTATTATGGATGATTAAATGGCTTTCATAATAATAAAAGGTATAATCATACCAAAACACACACTATTTAATGTAGCTAAGTACATGATTTTGTAACTGTTTGTTTTGTTGGTCGTATGGTTTGTGACCAACTTGGTGTCATGGCTGTTTCAGACTGCCTAGATAACGTAACAATATACAAGCGTTCACGCTTATAGAAACAATAAAAATGTATGAGAATGACATGACATAGAAAAATCACGTGACCCATTTTAAGGAATTGACACCGTTAGCGAATGAAGAAATAGAATCACTATACTTATAGCGATTGTATTGTGTCTGGCCCTCTGATAACAACCGGACTGATTTCAAATCCCAAGAATTAGTCTCCCATGTATATCTATTAACTGACCTTGTCTGACGTTGGGGTTATGAGCGTCCAAAATATATTGGTAAATTAATTGAAACCAACAGCATAAGTGAAATAAACTTCTTTACTCCTTTTAAAACTATAAAGTTTCTAAATTTAGAGTTTTAAGGAGTCTAACCACTAGACCGGGCCATATCATGACGAAGCAATGTAAGTACCTATCAGGCACGTAAAAGAAATGACAGATACTACTATGTACTCATAACGTATCATGCCCCTATCGTTTCCACATCCTAGACAACAAACGTCTTTAAACTCACCGACAGATATTATCGATAGTATTATTTATCGTGTGGCGGCGCGTAGGGGAACAGCAACTTCGCCGGTCATACAGAATTCATCTTTTGAATTTTTACAGGACTGTGCATGGCACGGTCGGATACATGACGCTCAAGTCTGTGATTCATACAAACAATGTGTTTTTGCCTGATACGTTCATATTATTGCCATAGTATACATAATAAATATTTCCTTTATTGGAACAAACAAGTTACAGTGGCCCGCCAAACAGCGTAACAAGTTGTCGGCGGGGTTAGCGCTCGATTTAGTACCACAAGGTTTACAATTATGTACTAATAATCAAAGTATTTTTATTTACTAAAGATGCGGTATTTATGGTGCGGTCTTTAATGGTCGAAGTTTAAATATTAATCCGCAACCGACTTACTAATTAAAAAGTTACAAGCGTTGCAAACCCTTACAGTAGCAATCGCAATGGAACGACACCAAATGGGTTGGATATAAAATGATAACTACTTTTTTACTATACCCTTGTGCAAAAGGCCGTTCAGAGAAATACCACTGCAGTTCTAGGTCTTGCCGCAATGCAGCAGTGTGTTGACATTGCCGCGTTTTAGTGTGAAGGGCAATGTATCTGGATAAATTACAGGCCTCTGGAAATTTAAGGCGTCTGGCAAAGAGATTAAAATAAATAAGTAATTAGTTAAATGTCTTTGGTTTCATGGCATGAATGGCGCGGCGGTACAATCTACGGGCAGGCGAAGCTCTTACCCATCTCGGCAGGCTGCCCATCTCAGATTTTCTTATCTCAGCTTTAAAGTTTAAAGATTTTTAAATGTACAAACTCAATTTTCACGTAATTTGCATAAAAATACTACATTGTTAAAAAAATAAATAACAGATGAGTTTTCATTCTGAAATGAAATTTTAATTTAAATATTTGTATAGAGAAAATTGAATTTTACTAAATGGCCAAGGCGTAAGTATATTGAAATACGTTTTGATTTAATATTTAGATTTTTGCTTTTTAATAATGTACATATTTTAGTTAAAACGAGCTAGTCTAGTGCTTGGTCTGAATTTCACTTGGAGGGCATCCAGGGTAACCCTCCAAGTGAAATTTAAATTAATCCAATCCAATTTTAAATTGGAACCAAGTGACGCTGTGAATTGCGTGGTCAGGCTAGTAGCCCTACTGATGGTAAGCAATTAAATCGTAGATAATAAACTGCAATAGCTTATAAAAAAAGGATCCACTGCGCTAACAGGGAAACACACTATTATCAGCTGGAAGACGTCCACTGCTGAACATAACTCTGCCTTAGATCGCCATGATTGACAACAGTTTGCCATTTTCATTAATCGGTTACCCGCGACTTTTATAATGTTACTAACTGACCCACGCAGCTCCGCCAGCGCTATTTTTACGTTAACTAAACTTTTAATAACAGACATTCGCATCGAATACATAATCTCCATTTTTATAGTCCGTTAAAAACTGGGGTCCACTTTTTACTTGCTCTCCGAAGCACGGACCCGTGTAGTTCAAATGGCGTTAAACGGTCACCCATCTATTTAGTGACCTTACCTAACGTTGCTTAACCCGATCGATTACCAAACCTTGATAACAACTCTCTATGAGTGTTCCCTTACTAATATTTATTATATTATAAAGAAAAATTGATAAAATCGGACCAAGCGTATAACCAAGTATCCATTTTCACTTTAATCCCCTCTCCCAAAAGAACCGTGCTAGATTACGGGATAAAAAGTATCCTATGTCCTACCTCGTAGTAAGATCTCAAATCATGCCAAGTTTCATTTGAATCCATTGAGTATTTTCGGCGTGATGCGCAGCCGTGATACAGACAGACAGACAGACAGACAGAAAGACAGACAAAAATTAAATAAAAATACATTTTCGGCCCCAGTATCGGTTATAGAATGCCTGCAAAATATAATTTTCAAAATATCTTCAATGTACAGAATTGGACCTGTTACAGTTTTATTATAAGTATAGATTGGTCCACCTAGTGGGAGGACTGCCCGCTGCGTCTTCATATTCGTGGTCGGCACTCGAGAACCTCTTTCCTAATGCCGAATTCCTTCGTGCAATGAGCTAGCTCTCTCCATAGCTCGTTGTATCACTGAGCTTCTCCTAAATGCTAAATGACCACGCAACTAAATAATCCACATGAATATTATGAGTTTTATCTGGCGGAATAAGTTAATCGGTATTTGTGTATTTTGTCTTGTTATATTAGTACGTACTGATTTATGTATGTTTATAATAGTATTATTTGATGTATGTTTATATGTTATACTCATAAGAATATATATATTACTAGCAGTCCCCCGCGACTTCGTTCGCGCAAAGGTAGAAATACCGACAAAGGAAACTCAACCCAATAACATTTTGCACGACTTGGGAATCAAAATCAGGTCCAAGCGATCAAAGGTCGTACTCGCGCCCATCGTCACCGAGGCAGTCCAAATAAAAATCTAAAATTAAATATAAAATATTTTTCATGATCTTTTAAATGACAATTAACTTGGGAGGAAACTTAAGGCCAAACAGTGAAATTTGTTAATACAACGGGAATATTTTTCCAAATAATAAACTAAAATACATGTAGTTGTCTTTTTAAAGCATTCAAGAACACTATGCCGAATGACACCATAATCCACTCAGTATGTTTTTAGGTTTCCATACCTAAAAGGTAAAAAAGGAACCCTTACGGCGGTACTTCGTCTGTCTGTCTGTCTGTCACTTGTATATATTTCAAGAACCACTGGCGCTATATTTGGAACAGTTTTAGATCTTACTTGATGGATAAGAATACTTATCGTAAATTAAAAAATATTTTATATTTTTTACTTTCATTATAATGGGGGCTGATGTCAAAATTTCAAAGAGGCTACTATATCAAGTGGGGTATCATATGAAAGGGCTTCATTTGCAAATTTCAAAACATTTTTTTTTGGTTTATGTCTCGTGTTTTCTTGGCTTATAACAAAAAATGTCACAAAATATACCGTTCCCCCCGTATCTCCGAAGTTTGTGAAGGGAAAAATCTGAAATAATTATATGTAATAGAGGTCTATCTATACTTTAGAAAAAATAAAATGATGTTTCTAAGTGGTACAGTTTTTTAGTAATCCTAAAAAAACGTATAGAAACAAACTTAGTTTTGCGGTTGGGTTTTTTGCTATTTCAGGTATTAGTAAAATAACATAAATATGTGCAAAGTAGATATAGAACCCTCAGTGCGCGCGTCCGACTCGCACTTGACTGGTATTTTTTTTTTTTGTTCGATTCTGTGCCAAGCTTCAACGTCATAAACTAAATTAGTTTCTGTTAAACTCTTTTAAAGGGTTAATTTGGATAAATTTGGTTGGGTTCAGTTCTGTTTCGGTTCCGTTCTATTGCCACTCCAATCTTTATTATTTCTCGCGGGGTAACCTTCAAAATGTCTCCGGGACGTGTGGGGGTCAACCGGAGTATCTTACCCACTAAAACGCCCGCGGCTGGCGCACGAAATAATTATAGGTAATAAAGATCTATCCATATTTTACAGGAAAAATAAAATGATGTTTCTAAGTAGTACAGTTTTTTAGTAATCCTAAAAAAGTGAGAGATCTTGGCTGACAGGAGTCACAGTTGTGCGAATGAGTGGTGGGATTAGTCCCATTAAAAATAATCCTAAAAAACCTCGATATACAAACCCAGTTTTGCGGTTGGGTATTTTCTATAAAAGGAATATTAAAATAACTTTAATACGTACAAAGAAAGTATGGAACCCTCGATGCGTGAGTCAGACTCGCACTTCACCGGATTTGTTTTTTATTTTTTTTGGTTCGATTCGGTACATTTTTTTTTCGCGGGGGAAGCCTTCAAAAGGTCTCCGGGAGCTGTAGGGCTCGACTGGGGTATGTGGAATTCGTACCGACTAAAACCCCCGCGGCTGTCGCATCGGCACATTAGAGGGAACCCCGGGCTCTCTGGTGGTACCTAGCTTCAGCGTCATAAAATAAATTAGTTTTTGTTAAACTCTCTTCTCTCTTTAAAGGGGTTAATTTGGATAAATTTGGCTGGGTTCAGTTCGGATTTTTAAAGAGGTATTAAAAGAATAGTAAAAAAAACATTTATATGTGCTAAGTAGGTACCCTCGGTGCGCGAGTCCGGCTCGCACTTGACCTGCTTTATTTTTTTTGGTTCGATTTGGTACCTAGCTCCAAACCGGAGTATCTTCTCTACTAAAACGCCCCGTACTGAATGGACATCTAGCGCCCACAACCCAAACGTCCAACCGACAACTCCAAAGGTTGCCAGTTATTTGTCCAGGCTTATGGCTGAGGAGAAAGGCGGCAGCTTATTTTTTTTTAGGCGGCACTATTAAAAATGTAAAAGTGTTAACAGGACGAAGTTGAATAGAGAAATTTTGAGGGCCTCAAGGTCAAAATGGGACCCAAAGTCAAAATCTCGAGTGTGGTGTCTTTTAAAAGGTAATTGAAATATGTTTTTCATGATAAATATGTGGGATATTTCAGGGACAAAAATGGGTTACTATAAAAAAAAAACGTTATCATCATCATCAATCAATATATATAAAAGGATAAGTCCTGACTGACTGACTGATTGACAGACAAAGCATCGAGGGTTCCATACCTTCTTTGCACGTATTAAAATAACTTGAATACGTGCAAAGAAGGTATGGATCCCTCGATGCGCGAGTCAGACTCGCACTTAACCGGCTTTTTTTAGTTTTTTTTTGTTTCGATTCGGTACTTTTTTTTTCGCGGGGGAAACCTTCAAAAGGTTTCCGGGAGCTGTAGACCTCGACCGGGGTATATGGGATTCTTACCTACTAAAACGCCCCGTACTCAATGGACATCTAGGGCCCACAACCCAAACGTCCAACCGATAACTCTAAAGGTTGCCCGTTATTTGTCCGGGCTTATGGCTGAGGAGAAAGGCGGCAGCTTTTTATTTTAGGCGGCAGCTTGAAGCTTGTGCGCGCGGTGCAGGTTACCATCCGTGGACGTATTAAAGTTATTTTACTATTAATAATGTTATTAACACCTCAGATAGCAAAAAAAAAACCGCAAAACTAAGTTTGTTTGTCGAGGTTTTTTTGGTATTACTAAAAAACTGTACTATTCAGAATGAACATTTTATTTTTCCTTTAAAATATAGATAGACATATAATTATTACCTATAATTATTTCAGATTTTTCCCTCCACAAACTTCGGAGATAAGGGATTTTTGGTGGTATTTCTTTTACATTTTGGATTATCAGCCAAAAACTGCTTAACATAAACCAAAATAAAAATCTGTTTTGAGATGTGCGAGTGAAGCTCTTTCACATGATACCTCTCTCGATATAGTAATCTCACTTTGAAATTTTGATGACCCATTTCGACTTTAAAAGAACTAAATATATAGGTGTGACAGACAGACATACAGACAGACGAAGTCATCATTTTTACCTTTTAGGTATGGAACCCTAAAAAGGTTTTCAATTACCTTTTAAAAGACACCACACGCGAGATTTTTAACTTAGGGGTCATATTTTGACTTTAAGACCCTTATCATTTCTTACACCTCACTTCATTATATTCTTCATTCTATTCTATTAATGTTGGGTCGAAAAACAATGAGAATTGTTAAAAAAATAATCAAATAATATTTTTAGCAAGTTTGTGGTCCTGTATCTTCTTTTACATACATTTTCTTTTTAAATGCTAAAACACGTAACTCTTTATTTTCTTTAAGCAATCTACGTGTACAATTTCAAGGTTCTGGTTCCACCCGTTTTTATAAACCATAAAGCCCCCTTTTTGGACCCCTTCCGATGCAAATTTTGAAAATTCCGTTCTTAGTGTGCGGTTACGTATTGTGATGAATCCACTCTCCAAATTTCAAGTCTCTAGGGTCAGCGGTTTAGGCTGTGCGTTGTCTGTCAATCAGTCAGTCAGGACTTATCCTTTTATATTTATAGATAGATAGATTATAGTTTACAACATAATTATGTGTTTTTATGTGTCTTTGTGTTAATGTTACCTATTCATGTTTAGTGCGCGCACCCTCTGCTCTTTGTAACTTCTTTAATTTGCTCTGCATCCAAAGGTTGCCTGGAAGAGATTGCTTTTAGCGATAAGGCCGCCCATTGTTGAAGGTTTTATTAATTTGTGTCTTATTCTTTTAATATCTGTTTGTTTGTGCGCAATAAAGAATTGTCTATCTATCTATCTATTATGAGGTGAAGCATTTAAGACATCAATTATCTGAACTTCTGAATTTGGTTCATGCGTTTCTTCTAAGCAGCGCCTACTCCAATAAATTAAGTCCATATTACTAAAGCTTATGACGTGGGCGGTGTGAACAAATGTACCCACTTCAGTTTCCCGTTGATTAACTTAACGTGAACATGCACGCTACTAAAGTTATTGTGATACGGCTTGGGACAACCACAGGCCTAGTCATAACAGGGTTTATTACATTGAGGTATTATGGTTTATTACTAGTTTGTATAACAAGATAAAATTGCGCGTGGGCCCGTGAAGCCGTAGTTATTGTACTAGCAATTATTGCGATAATCCACACACATTTTTCCAACGCACGACCTTTAGATAGCAGCCAGGATTCATACCCACTACACCTAGGACTTTACACTTACTGTGCCATAATCAATTATTTGTAGCCTAAAAAGTTATTATTACAATAATAAAACTTCCGATACAAACACAAAGACATTTATTTAGCTATTTAACAATGAGACACAAAACTAACACAGTTAGTATACACATACATTTGACGGGCCTGTTAGTCTAGTGGTTAGACACACTGACCGCTGACCAATAGGTCGTGGGTTCGATTCCCATCAAGTGTCTGGCTGTTTTATCTATATAAATATGTACCTATTTACAAAAAAAAGTACATAATGTTAGACAAGAAAATTGAAATCGACAATATCTATACTGTCGGGGCACCTCACTATTGCTAATACGGATTGACGTGTCGGCACTAGACGCTCGAGTGACACTTCTTTTTTTCGCGCCATGTGTGTTGTTACTAATAAATAATTATCTTTCTGCCTTATAAAAAGTATTAGTATTACTTGTCTGGTTCCCATAGAAGGTACAGACTCTGCCTATTATGGGATCAGATGACCATGTGTGGATTGTCCCAGAATATTATTATTATTATTTCACAAATGGCCATATAACTGCCAAAAACGAAAGGCAAGACAGGTCAAGACTTTCAGTAAGATCAAGATTCATTAGAATCACTATCGTATCACTGAAGTTTAGATATCATGGAGTGATCTATTAACGGACCCATTAACGGACTCTGAGTACGGCTATATGATATAAAGTATTATTATTAGTTTTAGTGGTGTTATACGAGTACATTATGGTCAACATTGTTGATTTTGATTTTTGATTTGATTTTTGTTTATCTAACAGACTTAAGCCAATGAAAAAATTCGACATTTGTGATTAGTAAAGCTCATAAAACCACTAACAAAGGATTACAATGTTTGGAATAAAAACTTTTTTACTAACAACAGAATAAACAAGTTGTATTCGTATTTATCGTCAACAAAATGAATTTCAGTTCAGAGAAATAAAATAAGCTATAAATATTAAAACAATGCCTTTGAGCTCATTTTACTGAATAATGAATTTAATTTCAAATATTTGAAGCACTATAAGAGAAATCTTTTGATCTTTAAATAGCCGGAATTACTTCAAACTATTTCACGTAGCTAACAAAAGGACAGCAAAGTTTTAAGCGCTCGTTCTAAATTGTACTATACATCTACATATAAAAAGTATATTTCAGTCTGTAAGTAATTTGAAAACTTTCCAGTGAGAAAAGTAAAGTATTTCCGAGTAAACACCAAGATGACTTAGGTACCTACGTAAATGAATTTGGAAGATTGAATGCAAAGCTTAATAAGCATAATATATTTTCAATGAAGGCCAATGTATCATTGATAAAGGCTCGTATCGCTCATGAAAATGTAAAATTAATTGTATGTAAAATAATTTGTATGTAAAATTCCCCGTGGGGTGTCCGGGTAAGAATAGCACCAAGAACCCATCCATCTCCTCCCGTAAGGTGTCCGTAAGACGAAGTAAGGCGACTAAGGGAAAATAAGCTATTGGATTAACCAACCATCATTACTGCAATCCCAAAGCCGCCTGCCAAGCGTGGGGATTATGGTGACCCCTCCCTTCTAAGGGGAAGGTCTTTGTTAAGCAGTGGACGGATCGATATCCATCCGATCCTGGATGACGACAGCGGTCAATGTCGACTTACAAGATCAGCCATCTACGCGGGAAAAATTACAGTGCACATGTGCTTGCATAGACACAAGACTCTCTTACGTTGACTCTCACAATCCCATGGAACGGAAGACCGGCACAACCGGGGAGAGGTCCGGCCCAGGGCCGACTTTTTACATGCCCATCCGACGCATGGATCATCGTACTTTCCAGACAAACAAGTGATCGGTTTGCATTGTCATAGTTAGTACCAGTACACGAATTTGAACCCACCACCTCTGGTGTACAAACCAAGTGGATTCCGGTACGGAGGCTACGGAGACAATTTATTACACTGTCTTTATACAGGTTTGAAAGGTAGCATTAATAAGGCGCCATTGGTCTTTGGGCATCGTTGAACAAGTTGTGATTTATGTTAACTGTTGAAAGCCATATAAAATACGAAACTATTTTGTAAAAGCTGCTATTGATGAAGCAGATGTAAGCCACGGGGGCTAGATTGAGATAAAATGTAGGTACCTATCGTAGATGAAATCTAAGTTCTCCAAGTAGTTAGTTTCAGACACCATTGATTTCTTCTACAGAATATACGAATTATAGTCAAAGTCAAAAATCTTTGTTTTCAAATAGGCTTAACGCTAACACTTTTGAATGGTCAATTTTTTAAAAGCTACCACCGGATCACAATGCGGCCTCAACTGAGACGATCCGACAAGAAACTCAGCAGGCTTGTCATTTTTTCCACTTTTTTTAAACATTGTTTTGTTACAATTTAATGGACATTAGCGATAGTGTGTGTGTATATTATAGAGAAACGCATGAGTATGAAGAACGTGAACAGTTATTAATAAAAGATATAATTCAAGAAAGATTTTGGCCAATGGGCCACATACTTGGTAAATTTGGCAAGATGACGTAAAATTAAATTTAATAAATTTCGTTTAATTAAAATACAGATTGTAAAACATATTAAACACGTTTCAATCCAGTGCATCATAATTACAAATTAAATACAGTACCTATAAAATAAAAATACAGGTAGGTAGGTATACTGTGTTAAGTCCTGAATTCCTGAAATGCTATTTTACATTGAGTTATATCTACTAGGTATAATATTCTTCCAAAGAACTAAAAGGGTGGAAGGTGTTAATAAATTTTGCGCACGTTCATTAGATAGGCCCACAGGGCCCGCCCGGCTTTTAGCCGGCGACACACGTTGGAATTTCCTAATAAGATTTCCTTAATTTAAAGCACCCTACCATATACGTTCATTGATGAAATTTCCAAATCATCACATCGGTACAGAGGCGTGTTTAACATATTGCTACAAATTGTATACTAATGTGGTTGCAAATTGTTTTAGCTGTTCGTAGGTGTAATGTTTTAACAATCGTTTAAAAATTACCCAACTTTTTTTAAAGAGTAATGAACTTTATTTATAAGGTACCATGTGTACTTAAAAAAAATCGTAAATTTCTTTCATTTATGCCTTAGTAACGATTAGAGGAACTAAACACAAAATTAAGTATTAATAATAATAATTAATTGTGACTAGAAATCCGTTTTAATTATCACATCTTGCGAAAAACTAAAAAACAAAAGCAATTTTCAAATTTCCTTTTTTTTTTTAGTTTTTTTTATTTATTTTATTATTTAATTTACTCCATTACATGCTTTAACACTATTAAAACTACATAGCGCAAACCTCAATGGGTTTATCTGCATGTAGTCATTCGTCCAATGCATAATGTGTGTTTAAATAGAGATCTAGTGAGCAATTTGGTCTTGTACACCCAGATAATAGCACTTAAGCTTGCGCTTAACAACATCCTTACTACAACTATTTAGGGAATCAATAATGTTATCAGGTAATTCATTCATAAGTTTAGGCAATACATAATCCACTGTTCTTGTACCATATGTGTTATTGTATTTAGGAAGCACAAATGTTCTAGGAAGTAGTCTTAGGTTTTCTGGTCGTTTCCTAGTCTTTACTTCTTCTTGTCTTAAATTATGTTGTAGTACTAAAAATTTTGTTTGATCAAAAACGTTTAAAATGTTACAATATTGAAATAGTCCTGCCTCGTTTTCCTTATATTTTTTTCTAATATGTTTTGGCACTATTGTTTTTAGCATTCTTACTTGCATAATATTATATATCTCATTTAAATGTGTCTTATAAGTTAAGCCATAGCTACTCAGGCCATAACAGATGACTGATTCAGCCAGGGCTAAATAAATTATTTTCAAAGTTTTAAATGGTAGCTTGTATTTTAGATAAGACAGTTTACATAAGATAGACCTGAGTTTAGAACAGATATAGTTGATATGTGGTCTCCAGCTGAATCTATCATCTATCACGAGCCCTATGTACATATGAGTCTCGACAAAGTCAATTGGTTTACAGGTACACGCATTATTCTGTACATTATGTAAGCAAGCATGGTCATGTGCCCTGATTATAGGAGCATCATATGTGTGATTCTGACAAGAATGAATATGTATACCTTTGGTCTTTGATGCATTCACCACTAGACCATCATGTGCCCACTTACATATTAAATTAAAATTATTTTGCAGTATTATTTGTGCTTCCTTTACATTATCTTTAGCAATCAGTAAACATGTATCATCCGCCAATTGGTACACTGAGCCTTCTTTTATAATGTTGCACATATCATTTACATATAGTAGGTATTCAGTCGGGCCAATTATTGAACCTTGAGCTGTTCCTTTATCCATGGTAGTGTAATTACTGACTTCCTTACCTATTTTAACTACAGTGTATCGATTATCATGATAATTTTTTAATAATTCCAATAAAGGCCCACGTATACCGCTTTGTTCTAGTTTTACAAATAGAGTATCATATTGTAAAGTTTCGAAAGCTTTACTGAAGTCTATAAAAATAACTAAAATTTGTTTCTTATTATTTAAATATCGATTCACTTCATCGCTGAATTTTCCTAATAATTGTGCTGTACTTTTGTTTTTTTGAAAACCGTATTGCTGACTATTAATTATATTGTTTAATTTCAAATACAAATTAATTTGAATGCTTAAAAATCTTTCAATTATTTTGTCTATGCATGATAATATTGTTATTGGGCGGTAATTATTAAAATCATTGTATTTACCTTTTTTATGTATTGGCCTTATGATACCTATTTTAAGGATGTCTGGATATACAGATGTTGATATACATTTGTTGACTAAGTGAGTAATTAGTGGTGTTATATTAGAGCTAATCAACTTTATATCTTTTATGTCAATTTGATCGAATCCCGGGCTCTTTCTATTGTTTAGATTGTTGATGATACATTGTATGTCTTTTTCTGTTGCTTTTTTAATCCTGATTGATTTGTCACATATATGCTCTAGGGGCATATTAGGTAATAACTTAAGGGGACAATCTGTACATATTTTATTTAAGTTTCCTTTAAATTCAGCAGCAAATGTGTCAGCCAAAGTTAAGTTGTCCAAATTAAACGCTTTTGTTAAAATTTCTTCTATTTTATTATTTACCTTCCCGCATAATCTATTAATTAAACCCCACATTTTTTTAGTATCATGAAAGCAGTTGCATGCTTCTTGTTTTATTTGTTTGTTTCTTAGGAACTGTGCATAGCTATTAGTTTTGTTTCGATATTTATTATACAGTAGTCTATTTTTAACATTGGATTTATCTTTTTCCCATATTTTAAGAAGTGTATCTTTTACTTTGCACCTTGAGATTAGTTTCTGGTTAGTCCACCTGCATGATTTCCTTTTACTTGGAGTACTAGTAGCCGGCAAACAATAAGTTGATGAGTTATATGCATAAGTAAATTTATTGACAATAAAATTCATTATCTCGTTTGGGTCATTAAACTGCAAGGCTTCATTCCAATTAACGCTACGGAGTATACTATGCATCAAATTCTTATCAAGTTTAGTCTGATAGGCTTGTGTGTGTGAATAGTCCATGTCCATGTTACACTCATACTTTGACAGTGCACATCCAATAACACAATGATCAGCTGGTGCGTCGCTTATTACACCAGACACAATACTGTATCCCCTGGTGTTACGTATAAACAGATGATCTAAACAGGATTGAGATACAGCATTGCCCCGGCTTTCTTTACGCGTGTACTGACTTATACAACACTCAAGCCCTAACCCACTTAATTTATTTAAATAGTCTCTTGATACACTGTTAGTTAATGAGGTATCTATATTCACATCACCTACTAGTACATAGTTGTTCCGTAGGGGATAGGTACTAATTATTTTACACATTTCCGGGATAAAACTTAATTTGTTTGTGTTTGGAGGCCTATAAACTGCACAGATACCTAATACATTATGATTTTGCAACTTTAACTCACCAGTAATACATTCAAATTCTTTAGTTGTGTATATTTTTCTACAAAAAGACATACTGTTGTGAACATAAATTATGATCCCACCCCCTTTTCTATTATCTCTTAATTGCACATACATATTGTAATTCCTTAACTGATACATCATATAACAATCATTTCTAATATTAACTTCAGTCAAAACTATCACATGTATTGTGTGTGATGAGTTCATGATCAAATTTTCCAAATATGCAAAGTTTTTAGTTAGTGAACGAATGTTGACATGTAACAGAAGTAAATCATTAGTTATTTGTTGGATATTACCCATGAAATCATTCCAATTTGTACATCTTATTTCTGATATATCATAGTTTGTATTTGTGTCTGCCATGCAACACTATTTTAATTAAAGTTGACACTTACAAGAAAATTCTAATCACTTACCTATTAATTATAACAAACCTATTCACCCATTCATTTTTGTTTGCCCTTCAGGGGATATTTTTCCTATATCCATCAAAGTGCGAACAGATAATATTTTTGACTGGTCATCCTTACGCAACAGTATATTACCATGTTTACACCAGATGTATTTATATGTATCCTTTAACGCTTCTTTAGTTTTCCATAGTAGAAAGGAATTTGCCGGTGTAATTGCCTCGCGTAAATAAACACGTCCTTGATCCTCGCAGCCTATGTCCTTCGCGCAGATGTTGACTCCTCTCGCGGCTTCCATCCACTTATCACGAATTCCATCTTTCAGGTGTACAGTTATCACGTCCGGCATGACATTTGCCCTTTTGTTTGTAGCCTTCCGATTTCTCCTTTTGCGATAGACTTTCACAACATCTTCCGCGTTCATGTCAATATGCTTTGCCATGGCCTTCGCAAGGTTATCGACATTCTCCTTTTCAGTTTCTTTAACTCCACATATTTCGATCTGGTTGTTTAATTGTATTTGCTCTAAATAATTCACTCTGGTTTCCATTGCTTCACATTTTAGGTTAATATTTTTATTATTGTTTCTTAGGTCGTTACATTGATTTTCTAGCAATTTCATGTCTTTTTCATATATTTTAACCTTATTTTCGTATTCATCAATTTTTTCTGAGTAATAGGTCAGTGTACGTTGCAATTCTTCTCTTATTATATCCCTGACTTGCAAACGTATGCTGTTCAATATTTCGTGCGTACTTTGGCCACTGTGACAATCATTGTCCGCAACATCATCATCCTCAGCGTCCGGCACAATACACGACAGTCGCTTCGATTTGTTTCCCGGTGTACAACTTTTACATTTCCACTCCACCGATTCTGTGGTAGATATTGCAGTCAGCTGTTCCGTGGTTAATGAGGCACATGTCGCATGCAGCCATTTGACACATTTACTGCACTGCAGTCCAGGATTCTTCTTATTAACAACTTTAGCACATATAGTACACTTCGCCATTTTTTCCTAAAACGTAGAACTTCAATTAAGTATTGTACTATGTATGACGAAATATAATAAATATTATTTTAGGACAAAGCAGATTTCAGCTTTCTAATAAAATACGCAGCATGACAAATGTGTTCATCTCCTGAAGTTACGAGTCATAGAGCGACAAAGAGATTAGACATTCCAGACAGAGAATTGCGTTAATCTTTTGTACATCGTTTTGTTATCTTTACAAAGCTTTTCACTTGTCTGACGTTGATAAAATGAGCAAGTAGGCTCCGGAGTTTCATATTGCTGGCGGCGGTGTACGCCGATAAAACTGGCTGAGATTATGTAATTAGGTTAATTAGGTAATGTACGAAATAATTTACACCAAATAGAAACATGAACCAAATTAAACGTAGTTTTAATTTTGTTTGGGTTATCTTTTTGATAGTTTTACAAATTCAATACGAATTATAATAATACAGTATGGACCAACAGTCTTTTTACTTTTCAACCAATGATAAAAATAAAAAACTAGCTACATATGAACTGTTTACCTATAAAGAAAGTATGTATACAAAAGGGGATTTAATTTTTTTAAAATGATGTCATCCATTTGTGAGCTTGATTATTTCGACACTGCTGTAACCTGGAGCGGAAATTTTCAATGACAGCTTTACAGGTGTTTTGTCAAATGTTCTGCAATTACTCGCGAATAAATTCCTTTAATTAAAACTTTAATTTTAAGGTGTTTAAGGATAGGAAAAAAGCGAAGTGATGGTGGTGTTAAAGGGAGGATCCTCCGTCCGAGCGAGGTTTGATGCTCAGCCAGGGCCGAAGCCCCCGACTATTGTTCTTCTATTCTGTTGTCACACACTAGACTAAACTAGACTAAATTTTAGTTTAGTCGTGTCAAACGATGATTCCTATTCTATTCAGAGATCCATGATTTAAACTAAATTAGGTATAGTTTGATAGAATATAATTGGTTTTAGTTGCTCATCTTAGTTTCAAACGTATTTTGCTATTCTGTTGTGCACAGTTTAAGTCAAATTATGCCTAATTAGATCAAAATAGTCGGCATCTAAATGATGTTGACTAAAATAGAATAGAATAAAATAAACATTAATAAATATCAAATTATATGCTAAAATAAATATTAATATTAAAATAAATATTATATAGTATAAATATTAAAATACTAAATATTTTTTATTAATAAATATCAATTAAAAAACATTAAAATAGAATATAATAAATATTAAAATTTATATT
This sequence comes from Furcula furcula, assembly GCA_911728495.1. Classification (NCBI taxonomy): domain Eukaryota; kingdom Metazoa; phylum Arthropoda; class Insecta; order Lepidoptera; family Notodontidae; genus Furcula; species Furcula furcula. The sequence continues at coordinate 10,124,535 of OU452251.1, forward strand.
AAAATAAATATTAAAATTAATATAAGTATCGTGGCCGGAAAATTATTTTAGTTTAGTTTAGTGTAATCAGATGAACAAGAGAATTGTTTTCTCTTAAAATAATTTAACCAACGAAAACCTCACTATCAACTCAATTTAGTAGCTGTCAAGTTCAAATTAAGCACTTAATAATCGTTTGACACCACTAAACTAAAATTTAGTGTAGTTTAGTCTAGTTTAGTCTAGTGGGGACAACAGAATCGGCACCATTGTTAGCGAACATTGAATCTTCGCTTGCGAGATTTAGGATTCAGTGGTGGCGCCATCTATCGTGTTGTATGGTACCACTTTTGCTTCATCGCATCGGTATACCACATATGACGTCATCTTGTGTCGAGTCGCCACAAAACCATAATGGGTGGCCAGTTGATGTCGCCTATTTTGGATATTACTTTTTGCCCAAAAACTTCGCGTACTGCACCCAATGAGTAATTGGAGGTGTGACAGGTTGCCCCATCTTGCTGAAATCACGATTGTTGATTAAAACCATCGAAATTGTGTAGTGATGGAGCGAAAAAGTTACGATAGGTAGGTTGTAATGAGTGCAAATTTTTCATTGCGCCATAGACGAAGAATCGTTGTGCCACAGTCGAAGAATCGTTGTTTCGACAGTACTCGCGTATGCAGAATACACGTTGTGCTCCGTTGAATGATACCATACCTTCTCGCCACCCCATCGTTGCTGCTCGATGCTGTTACCGATTCAAAAGTAAACGAACTTTTGGTCGACCCTTTATTTTGGAACAATCCACATACGGTCATCTGATCCCAAACTAGGCAGAGTCTGTACTATGGAAACGAGATAACTGATAATAAATATTTATATACCTTTTTTGTAAATACATAATTAAATAGATAAACACCCAGACACTTGGTGGGAATCAAACCCACAACCTATTGGGTAGCGGCCAGGATGTCTAACCACTAGTCCATCAAGCTCGTCGGAATTATATAAAAGCTTTAAAAATAACGAAGAAAAATAATCCTACGTGAGTTTTTAATCCCTTACGCCAAAGACATCTTACTACTTAGAAATAGACCTGCCTTAGCGAGCACCTTTTTTATCAAAAACTTGTTACGCTTGTAATAACTCAGTAGAAACGTGAGTACGCTTTGACATACATATTACCATCCACAAATAACATAAAATCTATAAACTTTTATAAGCAAATCGAGGCTAAGAATAATTCCTTAATTATCCAATTTCTATCTCAGATAATTCGGCTTTGTAACTCTAAAATAGTTAAACTGAATAATTGAGAAATAACTTAAGTCATTCATACCAAATAAAGGAAAGAAACTAAGCTAGGTTGAGTGAAAATGGAATTTATTACAAGTTTATGGCAAGGCTTGCTGCTCGACAAATGTCAAGTCACGCACTGTTAACTGCTGATAAGGGTCACTGTTCCTTCCGATTGGTCAAGGGAAGTTAGGGCCATCGACGCGGGGTGAATAGAAAACTTTATTGTCCATTGGAGACTAGCAGACATATGGTCAAATTAAAGTAAGGTAAGTTATATTGGATTGGATGTTGTGCTCCATAGTGAAGTGAATTAAATATTTAGACTGGATACCAATGCTTCTGTTCACCAATAATTCTTTATCAATTAAGAAATTAAGACTATTTTTACTTGGTTCTATAATATTTTTACCAGTGCTAATTCATTGCTATCAGAATGAAATATGTGTACTTAGAGTATAGGTAATGAGCGTTATTAATAGACTAAAAAAAAAGCTCCATACAAGGATAGAAAATTGGGTCCAAAGAATGATTTTGGACCTAGATATAAAGACCTTATATGAAATATAGGATAGGATCAAGCAATTACAATCATTCAACAAAACACTACCTTTAAACAAAATTTTGTTCTTGCAGCGATTAGATTGGCAATGCTCTATGGAGTCGCTGAGCTATACTAGTGAATACGGATCATGTTCCACGTGTATACATATATTTTAGAACGCTTCGTTCTACAGTCTCACCTGTTATTATATTGTATGTATCAAAATCTTGCTATCTGTCACCACACTATTGAATATCAGCTTTCTTAATAAATAAATAAATAAATATTCTGGGACAATCCACACACGGTCATTTGATCCCAAACTAGGCAGAGCAGGCTCTGCCTAGTTTGGGTGTTTTATCTATATAAGTATGTATTTACAAAAAAAAGTATATAAGTATTAGTATCAGTTGTCTGGTTTCCATAGTATTTTTTTTGTAAATACATATTTATATAGATAAAACACCCAGACACTTGGCGGGAATCAAACCCACGACCTATTGGTCAGCGGCCAGGGTCTCTAACCACTAGACCAACAGGCCCGTCTAAAAAAAAATATATCTGTCAAAACTTCATTGTGTGTTTCATTAGACCAAAAAATCAATAGTATTGAGTAAAATATTATTTTTTTTGTATTTTTTTTTATCTTGAATCACAATTGTTTTAATCAAGACTTCTAATAGTTTCTAATGTTCTTTTTTCACATTTAATTTCTGCGACGCTGCTCGATGACATATTGATATTAAGATAAATTAACAATTCAACTAAGTTTAATTAGGTTGATATTTTTTGAAATGAAACTAATTTTACGGATTATATCGCAACGATTATTAAGTATTCGAAACGTCGGGAAATTAAAATCAAAAATAAACCGCGATATAATCCGTAAAATTAGTTTAGCGTAAATATCAGAAATCATTATTGATATTTTTTGTTTGATACGAGCCTTGATAGTACATGGCGCCATTTTATCATCCATCACATAGTCCATCACTATAATTGACTTACAAATGGGTACGTAACGTACGTTCTGTTAATAAGCATGGATGATTAAATAGTCGCAATTTATGTAATAGGGAATATAACTCATAGTAGGTCGTTTTACTAATGGAACACATTGCTCATAGGTTATTTTTTTTCATCTGTTTTATTTTTGGGCTTGTGATAATGATAATTGATAATACAGACACATTTTTTAACAAGTTCGTTACAACTAGGTTTTAAATATGAATTAAGGTACGGTCTTGCAAGTACACTGATATAAAAGCAATCGTAGGTAATTTTATCACCACAGTCGATCATTGCCCAAATTAGATTTAGTGCCGGCAGTCCGCGAGATGGCTATAACGATACAGCGGTCACAATTTTATTGCCAATAAATATTCTTTATTAGCAGCATTATTGGCTGGGTATCGTTTTTTAAGAGGATTTTCTATACTTTTTTAAACTTTTATAGTTTTCCTTATGGCGGTGGTGGTATCAAATTTTAATGTGCAATATTAAATTACGTTTGGAACTCTGGCACCATGGAAAAGTTTTTTTTGTGTCATTGCTAAAAAAAATCGCAAAAAGTACGAATGCGGTGCCGTTACATGAATATGTAAAATGGAACTACATCAAAAACCTTTCTTATAAAATGTAGGTACTTATTTGCTTATAAAAGCATAAGGTTCCAAGTGTTTACTAAGTTCCAAATCAGGGATAGAGGAGCCTAATACTATGTGGACACAGTTTCAGAACTTCTGCCTATTATAATACCGTAAAGTACTCGTTTAAAGCGTACTTGCAAGTATGCTTAAAGCACGCCGTCGGGACCTCCACTCAAGCCTGTTAAATCCTGTGTCATGATATATGTCATATATATTATATACTCCACAAGAAACAGACAGAGAAAATACACAAACTCCATAAGAATCTGATTGTGTTTGATTACGAACTGAGATACTTCATAATAATCCCTTGTTCACAATTCTCTTGCAAATACATAATCGTAGAGACCCTCGTCATTCAACGGTCAGCCGACTGTAAAATTAAAAGTCTCGTTTCATTCCCTCCATTATCATGTTTTACGGTCCGTTTGCTTCAACTAGGAATCATCATTTAGTTACATTCAGATCAAAAAATAATGTTAGAAATATTACATAGATCTGAGTATTGTTAAACTTGACAGGAAATAATCAAAATGTTGTTCTATAAAAAGGTTCACCCATATAAAACCCATAAGAAAATATCTTTATTTTTGTATGAAATAGGAAAAGGGACGTTTATTCCGTAAAGATAGTTGTTGCTAGTGCAAAAGATACAGATATATAAATGAAAACGAACAATATACCAAAGAATTCAATACTATAAAGCCTATAATAGCTATAAATACTTTCACAAGACGCGATTCAACGTCGTAGTAAAAAAAAAATCGTTGAACATTATAATATTCTGAATTTCCAAGAACAGAAATTTCAAAAATAGTTTAGCTGTAGCGTTTCCCATTTCCGAAGGCTGGTACATTTCCATTCCACCTTCGTCGTCCTATCAATACACCTTATCGAAAATCGAAAGAAACACATTGACCCTTACCCGGAGTTAATTGCCCGTGGCTAGTGTCGGTGAATCGCTCTCACTATAAACTTGTAAGCAATTCTTTCCTCACCCAATTTGTTGCTGCCGTATCCTTTGTTTTACGTATCTTAACCCTGCGTAAATGAGATGTAAATCCCAAGTAGCCAGAGCCTGTAGTTAACCTGAACAAACTTCTGTTATTACGGGTTTCGTTTGCACAATTAGTAGCTAAAAGCCACTTTGTGAATTAACTTAATCATTTTGAACTCTTTCATCTCTTTTATCATGTTTAATGTGAAATGTTACGATGTACGATTTGAACAAAGATTTTTAACATGATTTATTATCCAGCCAATTACTTAAAGTTTTTTAATTAAAATTATCTCTACCAAAAAAACCGTCGAGATAACTACATATTTATAGAGATAGTTATTTGGGTTCACATATTAAATCTACACTATTTATGAGGAAATATTTGTATGTTTGTAACGAATATTACTGGACCGATTTCAAAAATTCTTACCACCATTAGACTGCTTCATTATACTTGAGTAATTTAGGCCATATTTATTACTAGAAATAAAATGTCCACCCATGCGAAGCCGTAACGGGCCGCTAGTATTTAATAAGAACTCATATTGCGTTAAACATACTATTGTAGATATATTATGTTCTATATATTATCCGCATAACATTAAGTACTATTTCTTCTGCGATTATAGCGTGTGTATAAAAAATAATGATCGAATTACTATGACGATAAATTAAATACAACGATATTGGTTTAAAAACTTTCAAAGTACCTATTCCTATAAAAATTGCGTTAAAAGTTTCGCTTAATTCTTCTTCTTGTGTTGACAATAAATACAAAAAATTATTATATTATTTTCTTTGCCCAGAACGCGGCTACCTCTATGCTATCGTGCAGGTAAGTCGGACGGGACGAGCAAGTGGTAAGATGAGACATAGTTTGAGGGGATGCATCACAGCCGCAACTAATATCGGCGTAGTACCTACCTGGGATCTTAGCCGCTTCAGGCTTTTCCATGTAGGCCATGGCTCTTTTAATTCTGAAGGCAGATTCGTATTGGTGGGAGTACAAAGATTGAGGATACATTTTTATCCAGATTTATTGCTTACCACATGAATTTGATATGAACTCGTTTACCAAAAATCTAAAATACAATGTAAATCTCAGCACTAACAGCTAAGCAGTAAGTAACCAGCTCAGTGGGCGAGCACTTGCCTTGGAAACTTACGCAGGTTCGAACCCAGGCTCACACCTATGATTTCTTTAATTAATCATGTGCGAATCGTCTCTGTGCAATTGTGAGGTACTAGCTTTCAGTGAAGGAAAACATCGTGAGGAAACCTGCATGTCTGAGAAAGCCTAGCTAGCTTCGAATCTCGTGTGGAGTCCGCCACCCCGCACTTGGCCATCGTTGTATACTAACGTGCCCTATATAGCCTAAGCCCCTTCATATTGAGGGGAGGCCCGTGCCCAATAATGGGACAAAAACAAGGGCTGATATTGTTATTAGGTATGTAAATTTCAAATTAGTAAAGTGAAATCGCGATAAAATTACGAAATAGATTACTGTCAGTTTGAAAGCAGCGAAAAGTCGAAAGAGTTATTATAATCTTTCCCCGAATCAAGCGAGGAGCGTATAGATATAAACCCTGATTTATTCCATGAGATAAAGCGGCCAGTTATGCGGAAAAGAGCCAATGTTATCGATAAATTAGATGAAACGTATCTTTATCAGCAACCGAAAGACACTGCCGAACTGCTGCGCCTTCTCCTTAGAAGGGAGGGAATTTAAACATGAGAAAATACAAACCCATGATAAACGGCTAAATAAATTTTCACCATACATATCTTATAGTCGGAAAGTCCCTTGTGCAAGGAACTTTCCAGCCAGATAGTTACGATCGCAGTGTCAAATATTCTTCCACCAAGCAGCAGTATTTTAGCATTCTTGTGTTATAGTTTGAAGGGCACTTTAACTGGTAAAATGACTGGACTCCAGAAACTTAATAACCCGATTACCATTATGCGAACGTTTTGTTTGTTTCGTCACTATCGTCATCAGCGGAAAACGTCCACTGCTGGACAAAAGCCTCCCCCTTCGATAAGCGGTGTTGCCATAATCCACGTGCTTGGCAGTCTACTTGTTTTCCCTTAGTCGCCTCTTACGACACTTAACAGGAGGAGATGGTGCTGTTCTTACCCGGACTCCCCATGGGCATGCTTCATTACTAAGTTTAGTAAAATAAAAATATTTTAAAAGATTTAATCGTTGCCTTATTGCCTATGAAAAGCCCTATGCCCTATGCCCTTTGAAAAGTTGCTGTGCTCACGGCTGTGGGGGCGCAGCCATACCTCTGATGCACGGTATTTTTCTGTTTTGTTGTTAATGGTTACAAAATGTAATTGTTAATTAGGTTGCGTACCTACCAGTTGCTATTTCTTCTTCATACCTACTAGTTGCTGTTTCAATAAAATATTTAAAAAAAAATTGAACCGACTTCAATAACACTAAAAAGTATAAAATAATTTAAATATTAAAGAAATTGGTGTTAGCGTACCTGCTGTGTATATATGGCACCAACTTCAATAATATTTAATTTATTTAATACTTTTTAGTGTTATTGAAGTCGGTTCAATTTTAAAAAAAAATATTTTGTTTTATACTTTTTAGTGATATTTTCATACATAAAGATTGAACCATTGAAGACGGTAAAATGATCTAGGTAGGTTATGACATCATTATGATTTCACATTATCGTCTACATAAGTACTTTTACATAATTCATGTTTCTTCAGAAACTCAGAAACAATTTATCCGATCGTAATGAAATTTGCATGGAATCATCATAGTAGTTTACTCTCTCGAATAAAAAAAGAATCATCGAAATCGGTTCATATTTATCAGAGAAATGTAAAGGAGAACATCAGTTTTATGGTTTTTACCAGATAAATTGCTCCATATCATTCATGGTCCTCCAGGAAGTTCTTATCCGGTTGTGATAAAATTCATACAGGTTCATTACAGTGGGTTCTTCTTTCGAATAAAAAAAGAATTATTGAAATTGGTAAATATTTGCCAGAGTTATGGCCATTTTTGTCCTTAAAAAGCCTTTTTTCAGGAACTACTTATTACTAAGCAATATTTTTTTTATGGGACCCAATTAACGGATTAAAAAATGGATGGAAGAAAGATTTTTTCAAATCGGTTCATAATTGCCAGAGTTATGCGCGAAATAAATAGAAAAAAAAAATATATATATATATACAGACGAATTGAGAACCTCCTCCTTTTTTTGAAGTCGGTTAAAAAACCTCGACATACAAACCCAGTTTTACGGTTGGGTATTTTCTATAAAAGGAATATTAATATATATATATACAGACGAATTGAGAACCTCCTCCTTTTTTGAAGTCGGTTAAAAATGTAATTCAGAGAAAAAAAAACGTAGGCACCTGTCTGTCTTGTCAATGTATAATATATTTGAGCCAACATCACATTTTTTTAAATAAGACCTTAGGATGTCATAAAAATGTCCAGAGAGAGTATTATTGAATTAAGGTTGAAAAGGTCGGGGCCAAGTTAACCTCAACCGCTTTTAATATTCTCTGAGCCACGTCTGACCCGATGCAACGATTCGAACTTAATGCCCTCGTTACTTTTATGTTTCTGCTTCATAAACTATGCTCCCGGGGCTCTGTAAGACGTAGCATGCCAAATACGAATATACTATGTTCTTATATGACTATTGACTTACATTTCGGTATAATGTATACGGAAGTGAATGAGGACCGAATATGATTATTGAAATGTTTGAGCATACTGTTATGTAGAATTACCATTCAAATATCGGAGTCATCATCATCATCATCATCAGCCGGAAGACGTCCACTGCTGAACATAGGCCTCCCCCTTAGAACGCCACAATGAACGACAATTGGCTATTTGCATCCACCGGTTACCTGCGACGCGCACAATGTCGTCTGTCCACCTAGTGGGAGGCCTGCCAACGCTGCGTCTTCCGGTTCGTAGTAAACGTAATATCGGAGTAAACGATCATAAAAAAAAATATAGAGAAAGATAGACACTTACAGCCTTTGTGCATTGTTACTAGCTTTCCGTAACGGAAAACATCGTGAGGAAACCTGCATGTCTGAGAAAGCCTAACTAGCTTCCGAATAACGTGTGAAGTCCGCCAACCCCCAGCGTGGTGGACTATGGCCAAAGGCCCTTTATCTTGTAGGAAGCCCGTGTCCAACAGTGGAAAAAAAAACAAGGGCTGGTATTATTAAAACCCTGTTTAATTAAATCTCTTAGAATCTACAATATTTAGAATTTCATCAAAACTAATACACAGCGATCTCGTTCGTCGCTGACGGCTTAAAGATGGTTCTAGGAGTATTTGAAAATTAATGGGAAGTTGTAATCACCCGCTTTGCACGGTATTTGATTTATTTAATGTGTAGATACATGAGAAAATGAGGAAATACTAGCGTTTCGGCTGTATAAAACCGATACCCTTGAGGGCCTTGTCGGAGAGGAAACCTTCAAAGGGTACCCGGTCTATGCCATAGATAAGAGTTTATTACTTAGAAATAGATAGGTAACTCCCTCATCAAAACATGCCCCCCAACACCAGCGCCTCCAGCGGTGTGATTTGAAACTAAATAACCTACGGCATTTTTTATAAAAAAAAATAGCTATTACTTTGTAGTATCCGATATAAAGCACACGGACGTCAATAATATATGCATAAGTCGGGAAACTACGCGATATCTTCTCGTCCAAAATACCGCAGTGCCTGAAGACGAAGGTTTTTAACCAGTGTGTGTTGCCAGTGATGACATATGGTACTGAGACGTGGTCTCTAACGGCTGGCCTTTTAGAAAAGTTCAGAGTCACACAACGAGCCATGGAGAGAGCTATGCTCGGAGTTTCTTTGCGCGACAGAATCCGAAATGTGGAGATCCGCCGAAGAACTAACGTCACCGACATAGCTCTCAGAATCTGCAAGTTGAAGTGGCAATGGGCAGGCCACAACGCTCGAAGAACCGATAACCGCTGGGGAAGAAAGGTTCTCGAGTGGCGACCACGAACCGGAAGACGCAGCGTTGGCAGGCCTCCCACTAGGTGGACAGACGACATAGTGCGCGTCGCAGGTAACCGATGGATGCAAATAGCCAATTGTCGTTCATTGTGGCGTTCTAAGGGGGAGGCCTATGTTCAGCAGTGGACGTCTTCCGGCTGTTGATGAAGTATTTTAAGCATAAAATAAAAAAAGATTACATACGGGCTGGGATTCAAACCCGCGCCCCAAGAATTCGTATTAATTTGATCCCAACCTATTTACCGATACCGCTACAAGTCTAAAAGTTGCATAATACTGATCTACTTTCTTAGTTTCATTTCTAAAGTAATCTGAACAGAGAAAAGTTGCAAATCACGCCGCATGAGGGTGCTACTGGTAGTTTTTTCCATTTCTTCTGAGATACCGTACCATGGTCTACGTAGGAGCGAAGGCTAGGTTATGTGGGATTTTCACCCACTAAACATCTAGGCACTTTGTTCAGGTCTTACCAGAGTTCCCGTCATGCCTCAGTGAACGTAGAGTGCGTTTCACGAAAGAGTTCCCTTCGTGGTTAAGTTGGTATAATTGAATTAGGTGTTGTCATTAAATTTAAAAATATTTACCCTCAATTTTCCCTATAGAAAATACACTAATAATAAATCACACGGATGTATTTATTAGTGCAAAATTACGTAAATACGCAGTACCCTAATTTATATTTTGCGATTTATACAGGTCAAATACATAGAATTAAAGACAACAGACAGATAAATACAATCATGTCAATAACTTGAGGCCATAAATCATTTACCATATATAATTTTGATCATTTATTTACTAAGGAAAACATGGAATTAAAACATGGACTCTGGTAACATTATTTTACCTACCTGAAATGGCGGCAACTCAGGATCTTACTTGTTCAAAGGTAAATAATGTCCTTTGGTAAGATTTTCAAGCGCACAAAACCTTTTTATCTTTATAAATAGGTATCTTTCACAACTTCTCAATGTCTTAGGCATGATTTGTCGTTTCAGTAGAGATTAATGTGGAAAAACAAAAACATTTTGACATACGCGATCGTCTCTGATTAACAGGATGACCAACTTAATCACGAAGAACTCTCGTGAAACGCACTATACACAACATTTTAAATACCATTGACTTTCTAGTTTTTTTATGAAATAGAAATATATCATACCTCAGACGCAGTGGCTGTTAGTGGCGATAACGTCGCGTTGTTTGTTTAATTCAGATTCTTTAGGTATGGTGAGTCACTAAAGCAATTTTGCCATCGCATTTGCTGGTTTCATTTTCTTAGAATAATTCTTGGTAGAATTCCAAGTATGTTTATTTTATTGCCTAGGATAAATTGTTATGTTGCTGAAACGTAAATAAAATATAATAATATCTTATGCATATAACAGTACGACTAACTCCATTAAATGGATTGCAGAAGTGTAGTTTACCCTCTGATTCGTTATTTAAGACCCTATTTCATAAGGTATGGTATTGTCTATTGCCAGCTTTCTAAATGCCGAGATATTCCAAACAGAAAATTAGTATGATGCCCAAGATGGAAAACTGAATCAGGGACCTAACGATTCATAGTAACCTTGTTGCAAACAGGTTCTGAAACACTGAGGTAGTGATAATTAATTTTGTTCCATTTAGTATCAGTATTTAAAAACACCTCTACCGACTATTCATAACCGCTACAGACTTTCACGAAACGACTTTTAAATCAAGTGTGGAAATCACTATTTTAAACTTTAATTTGAAACTATTGTAATTTTGCTTTAGCACAAGTGTAATAATTGCTATACTAAATGTGATGTTAAATGAATAAATGAAATGAAATTTTATAAAATTACTTGTCCTGACTGACTGATTGATTCGTCAACGTACAGGCCAACCCGCTGTACCTAGAAAGCTGGAATTTGGACAGTAGGTTTTTTTAATGACGTAAGCATCCAGGAGCGTAAGCCTCAAAGGAAGGGTTTTTTTGAAGATTCCTACTCCTACTAAAGCAGTTAAATATTTTCATCTGTATGAAACTTCTTATTTTATGGTTGGATTAAATTGAAACTTACTGAAAAGATTCTCATAAATAAAATAAATAAAAACGTATTTCGTGAATTTTCAAAAACAGCCTTTGGTGGTAAACCTTGTATGGAAAAAAATATAATAGCAGGGAAGCCACAGGGAATTGCTGGTGCTGAATAAACGATAAAATTACTACTTTGCATTTCTGTATATTATGCATAAAAATCCAAAAATATGATTGTGAAATGGACATAGGAGGAAATATAATATGCGTTTGTTTGGGAAACAATCCGGCGCGTCTCCTCCCTTGAGCTGCTGATCCCTAAATAATTGAGATAAGGCAAGATCAGCACAAAAATTCGCGGGATTTCCTCAACATCACCGCACCGGTGGGCATTATCGTTTACTTTGAAAATAACAAGGTTAATCTTTTATACGATTTAAGAAATGTTTTTCAACGTAGCATAAAGCAAACATTTTACTAGGTGGGGGTCAGATATTCTACCGCCAAGCAGCGCACAGCATTGCTGTGTTCCGGTATGAAGGGCACTATAGCTAGTAAAATTACCGGACACAAAGACTTAATGCCTAATGTATTTAGGGTCGGCAACGCGCTAGTTATTCTTCTGGTGTTGCTAGCGTCTATGGGCTGCGGTGACTGCTTTGCTGTTCAGACTTTTTGCGCGCAGGTCGTTTTACTTTTCGACCGTTTTGAATTAGAGTAATTTTGCTTATGTGTCCTTTTAATTGAAAAGCCTTAAAATAGTACACCCCACTGACGTCGATATCGTCGTCAATAATTGCTATTTTTATTTAGGTCAGCAACATTCTCACACTTTACGGCTGCTAGCATCAATATACTATCTGCTGCTAATATCAAATATGTCCAATCACTTATTGTGCTTACACAAACGATCGATCAGCTTCTACAAGTATCTGGAGGCATAATATTTCAGACAAGTGAGGAACAAATATCATGTATCAACGGATCGCCTATAACACTTTGTACGTGTCTGTCGTAGTAATTACCTACACTTTCGGCTTATTGATATAGGGGAGGTAATTTATGAGCGCGCACCTTTTTTCACGAAATTAATTTCATTGTAACTACGTGAGAGGCTCCCGCGTTCTTGCAAGATGACTAAAGCTCCGAGCCGAGATAATAAGTGAATAACGTAGGTTATAAGTATAAGGTAGGATACGTAAGCCTGGGTAGATTGCTTCATGTGTACAAGCAGAGTTGACAGTTCCAATATTGATATGATATTAATTAATATGAAGTAAGTATACTAATTACAATAAATTATGTTTTGGGTATAAAAAATATCGAAAATATTATAAGCAGTTGTGGCCGCCAAGGTAGTCTTCAAGGTCTTCCAAGGACAGTCGAGCTTATGGATATTATTGGTATACTTAGGTAATTATGCAGTAAATACAATAGGGTGCACAGATCGCGTGCCGAACGTCGAGTCCCGAGCCCCGCGCCAATGGTGGGGGCGCAGCCCGGCCGTCGCTGGTCGTGTAGATGTGCGTGAGTGCGATTCTTCACGCACACGCGTATTTTGGAAACTTGCGTTGACAGCAGTGCAGTCTTTACATTAAATTCAAAGTTTATCTAGATAGTAGCATTAAAGATAATGAAATCGATTTTATTTCGGTTCCAAAGTTTAAGAGATATAAACTTTTTATATTTTCAGTAAGTTACTATAACGTAGACTTTCGAGTTGCGTGATAGTGCTAACACCTATTGCTAAAAAAGCCGGTTAATAAAAGTCACTAAAAAGTGTCGGTCGGTGTCAGCTCGCGCTAGTGTTAGTTGACATGATGTGCTAGCACCGACTTCAATATATTTTCGTTATTTTATGCTTTTTAGATATTTTACTTTGAAGTTGGTTTTTATTTTTTTATAAATAGTTTATTTAATATAATTTGTATTTTTAAATAACTTTTGTCTAGGTTAACTAAAGTTCTAAAATAAGTTCTAATTAGGGGATAATAATACCAGCCCGGGTTTATGTCCCACTGCTGGGCACGGGCCTCCCCCCTCAAGATCACGGGGCTTAGGCCTTAGTCCACCACGCTGGCCAAGTGCAGGTTGGCGAATTTCACACGTCATTCAAAAGCTAGTTAGGCTTTCGCAGACATGCAGGTTTCCTCACGATATTTCCTTCACCAGAAGCTAGTAACAATTGCACAAAGACGATTCGCACATGATTAATTAAAGAAATCAGAGGTCCGAGCCGGGGTTCGAACTGCGCACTGAGCTGTTACCGCATACATAATTAGTGGATACGATTTGAAAAATTCTACGTGTCAACAATACGCAAGAATTACATAATTATTATGTAATGTCCCCAACCCGCCTGTCAAGTGAGGGGATTATGGCAAGCCCTCTCTTCTAAGGGGGAGAACTTTGTTCAGCAGTGGATGTTTCGGTTGATCTACTACTACAACATATTATGTATACAAAAATATGAACAGAACAGGAAGATTCATGAACAAAATAATACTGAAACTAATAGTAGGTTCAGTAGGAAACGGGCAGATAGAAACAGCACAAAAGACGTAAACTATCCTTAGTCATCCAATCCAGCACATAAATTAAGTGAATTTGTTGAACAAATTTGATACCTCACCTCGGGTACAGCATTCGAGTTTGTTAACTATTCTTACAGAATAACCACCCTGATCCTAGATCGCATCATGTTCATTATAATATTTAAAAACAGCCGTAGTAATTAAAAAAATATCCAAAAAAAAACATTTAGCAACATTATCTTTGGACAGCAGGTATAAAATGCGTATAATGTACCTACCTAATTCGTCTACCCAAGACCATCGTCTCTATACAATAACATCATCCCAATTATTACTAACATCGAGTTGGGAGTACCTTTTTTTTTGACGTGGGTGAAATCTTCGAAAGATCCCCGGGAGCTGTGGGGCTCGAACAGGTTATGTAAGATTCTTACCCACTAAAACCTCCGCGGCGGTCGCATCGGCACATGAGATCGGCACCCAGGTCTCCGGTGGGATCTGCACCAGAGGCCCCTCAGTGCCTTGCCTTTGAGCCCGCCACCAGGGGGCGCATTGTAGCCCCCCGGAAACCTGACATGGTGCTCACAGGAACGGGAATACCTACAGCACAATTTCATCCTACAAATTTCAAGTTAACACACAATATTCTGGATAATAAATGTCAAGCAAGTGTCTTACTATTGACAAGTATACGAAGGACACAGTCAAAAAATATATATAAACAAAATATCAATAAAAATGAGTTAAAATTTATTCCACGAATTGCAGATATTGCTTATTTCTGAAAACATGTTGAATGTGAAACGAATACAAACATGCAAATATTTGAACTGCGGGCGGCGGGACAGGATTCAACTTTTCCTCGTAATTCATAATAATGTATTTGAAAAGTTTCCTTTTCCGTTCAATCTCAGAGTTTTGAGCAAATCGCTGTCACGCAATTTGTCTTCCTGATATTTTGTTGATCAAATAAATTGTGTACAGCAGTTAGACACTCCGCTATTCAATTCACACTTGACAGTTGATTGTGCGGAAATAGGCGGAAACTAAATTAATAAAGTATGGAGCAAAGAAACAGCCTATTGGTTTTAGTATCTTTCATTAAAATCTTCAGATTATGTAAAAACCTTCCTGAGTTTATGCTTTTCTAGCAAAATGAATACGATCAACGTAGGACTACGGACTTTTGGCCGCAGACGACTATGAAGTAGCTTTAGCTTTACAGGACAAGAAGGCCCACTTACAGCTCTAGCCTGAATCGCATACCAGCTCCAACGAAATTTCAAGGAGATACGGTTTCCATTTAGCGTGTCTACAGTCTAGAATACTAAATAATAAGTTTATTAAGATATAGACTTCTTATAATAACAGCCCTTGTTAATGTCCCACTGTTGGGCACGGGCCTTCCCTCAAGGTGAGGGGGCTTAGGCCATAGTCCACCACGCTGGCCAAGTGCGGGTTGGTGGACTTCACACATTATTCGACAGCTAGTTAGGCTTTCTCAGACATGCAGGTTCCCTTACAATATTTTCTTTCACCGAAAGCTAGTAACAACAAGACTATGATTAATTAAAGAAATCAGAGGTGCGAGCCGGGGTTCGCAACCTGCGCACCTTGTTTCCAAGGCAAGCGCTTGCCCACTGAGCTGTTAAGCATAGACTTCTTAGTTTAAAATATTTAAGTTCCTGATAATCTCTGCACTAAAAAAATATTGTAGCTCGATCTAGCTCGATCCTTCAGTGACCACAGGTGACAAAAAATATTGAACTATAATAATATTTGCATCTTCTTTGTCTTGCTGTTCTTTTACAAATTATGCTAGTATTGAGTTAGAGACGACTCTTAATTATAAATATCAAACAGAATAAGCATAATTCCTTCAGTTTACTAAGTATCAGTTTATTGTATAAGCATTCCTTTCCTGGCTAGATATTTGTGGGAATTGCTTGATGTACCGCGAAACGAGCCCTATTTCGGGTTTCTTGACATAGCAACAGATCCGTAAATTGTTGTATACACATAACAAATACTTGTCCCAATTTAGCTAAAGGCCATTCAATTGTACGTCAGCGGGTTTTGAATCCAGCCTAAGGGCATAAGTCACAATAAGGAAACTGGCCCATGTATTCAACCCGCACAGTTCCTATGAGATTCAAAATAACGTTTTATGGTAATAAGACCGTAAATGTCTATTTCGAAAGATGTTTACAAATTTATGATGGCAATATGCTGGTACGTGTTTAGGGCATTGTCTAAACTGTTCTTGTCTTTATTTGTCTGTATGTTACATATTTATAACTCCGCCGCCGTCCGTGTCTATTTCTATGTGTAGGAAAGGAAGATATCTTGTTCGAACTGGCGTAGGTAAATTCCTTGAACACAATAAACCCTCCAAGTACCCTTTAAACTAATACAAAGAACTTTTTTTATACACTGCTGCGTTGAGGTGTTTATCTAGATTTAGGTAGTAGGTACCTACCAGGGTGGTTTCTTGTATTTTTTGTTAGTCAACATATTGACGAGAAAAGCAAGACGGTTGCTTGATAGTAAGCGCCCCGCCCGCCTATAGACAGCTGAATTGCACTACCACTAGTCACCCGAGATATTAGTCATCACTTCTCCGGTTTCCGACGCTACTGCTTTTTTCGAAAAATTCTTGTTTGGCAACTGGTTGTCAAACAGGAACAAATAATCTTTATTAGCAACTAGTTGCATAACACGAAAGTAATTACTTTGTAGGCAACCAGTTGCGAAACTTGGTTGCCAAATCAACCGAAACAGATAATTTCACAAGCTACAGTGCCACGGATAATTTCACCAGGTACCCTTCACAGCGAAACACAACACTGCTGTTTGGCGATAGAATATCTGATACTGCGATGGTATCACATAGAAATCACCTACCTAGCTAAATAATAATATCAATATTAAAATGAATTGTATTAATGTTGAAATGAAACTAATTTTACGGAATATATCGCAGTTTATTTTTGATTTTCAATGTGATTTCAATGTTTAGTATTCGCGTAAATAACAGAAATCATTATGTATTAATGTTATTCGACCGGCGCCATATGTATTATTTTATGATGCATAATATTATCACTAGTCTTACAATAACTTTCTTATTGCAATCTATCAAGCTATTTGGTTTCTACGAGGAAATAAAATGGGGTAGCGAATGGTTTTTATATATTTGTATCTACTTAATGCAGTTATAAATTTTCTCTGTTTTGCTCCAATATGACCAACTTGTTTGTGTCGATATAAGAGATACTTCTTATCGTCTCTCTTTTATGTATATAAATAACAGTGAACATAATATAATTTATATCACATAAACCATACGTAAATATGTTTTTCCTCAATATAAGATAGTGTTTGGGCTAATTGATGATGCTTTTTTAACCGACTTCAAAAAAGGAGGTTCTGTATTCGACGCGTATGTATGTAATATTGATAAAAATGCGTAATATTAATATATGTTAGTCTATGTGGGCTTCTAAACAAATTTACCAAATTTTATGAGTGTATGTATGTATGTATGTATGTATGTATGTATGTATGTATGTATGTATGTAGGTTTGTCCACGGATTTCTCAGAAACTACAAGTCCGATTTTGAAAATTCTTTTTGCAATAGTTAGAGTATTTTTCAACTTAGGGTAGAGTACAAGTTTCATCGAAATCGGTCCAGTAGTTTAAGAGATATAAACTTTTTATGTTTTCAGTAAGTTATTGTAACGTAGACGTTCGAGTTGCGTGATAGTGCTGATACCTATTTTGGTAAAATAAGTCACTAAAAAGTGTTAAATAAACTATTTAAAAAAAAAAAAATACCGACTTCAAAGTAAATTATCTAAAAAGCATAAAATAACGAAAATATTATTGAAGTTGGTGCAGAATATACACAGCAGGTACGCTAACACCAACTTCAATAATATTTTCGTTATTTTATGCTTTTTAGATAATTTACTTTGAAGTCGGTATTTTTTTTTTTTAAAAATAGTTTATTTGCTTATACCATATAAAGTGGTGGATAACTATTGGTTGCTGCACTAGTCAATTAATTGATGACATCAATAATATGTTAAAGTGCTTTGTGTCTTGCCTGACGAGGCACTGCTTAACAGCAGAAGTTAAATGTTAGACGTGTGCCACTGTAATCTTAGATCGGTCATGCTCGCCATCGAAAAGTCTTTGCTTGTGGCGGCTTCGTGTGGCGGGTCACCCCCTTCCCTCCAATATGGTTGAGGGGAGTGAGGGGGGACTGGTCCGACTACTATCCCTTTGGCTTTTTAGTTTATTGTACTTTGTATTTTTTTATATTTATCTGTCTTATTTGATATTTTGAACGGCAAGACACACTGTCACTCTGATCTAATTGTAACATGACACACTGTTTAAAAAAAAGTGATAAAATAACAAGCCCGCTGAGTTTCTTGCCGGATCTTCTCAGTTGAGGCCGCGTTGTGATCCGGTGGTAGCTCCTTTTAAAAAAAAAAACATGACATTTCAAAAGTGCTAACGTGCGTTAAGCCTATTTGAAATAAACTATTTTTGAGTTTGAGTTTGAGTTTATAACATAGACATTCCAATAAGCACCTGAATGCTGTGAAACTGTTTTTTTTTTTCATCATCAGCAGCTGAAAGTTGTACACTGCTGAAAGAAAGGGTGAGACCCCTTAGAAGAAAGGGGTTGTCATAATTCCCACGCTTGGCAGTTTTCTTGGTAATTCAATAGAAAATTGAACCAACTTCAGTAACACTAGAGTATAAAATTATTTAAATACACACATCAAAAGTGTCTAGGGATCAACATATATTTTTGCAATAACTTTTCTCCTGATTGATATTAATTAAAATTTTCTTTAAGGATTCCTCAAATAAAGTGTTTTCGTTTGTCACAGTAACGATAAACCAAGTCACCTTTGCATTAATAAAGAAATTTGCCATTTTCCTAATAAAGGGATTTTTGACATTTGAACCACTAACACAAAAGTTCGAAAAAAAGACTGAAATAACAGTTTTCTTTAAAATTTTATTGGGTAACTTAAACAATTAATAATCCGTGTTTCTACCGCGAACACTAACAACACAAGAACATCGGTTTGGCATACTCAAAATGAGTTCATCCAAATCACGCTGTGGAATGGCCGCCCATGTTCGTTGCAACAACAAAAAAAGGTCTTCTTGCGACTGGATACCCTCCATATTCGGCAGAGCTCTTCTCTGTAGCATATCCCATGCATGCTCAATCGGGTTCAAGTCTGGCGACTGAGCAGGCCAGGGCAGGACATTGATGTTAGCTGCGGCGAGAGTCTGTCTTACAACTCTTGCGGTGTGCGGTCGTGCATTATCATGCATTAACTGAAATAAGGGACCGATTTGCACTTGTAGAGGAACGATGACGTCTGATACAATCGTCTCAGCATAAATTTGAGCGTTGAGGTTGCCTCTGATCCAAATCAACTCAGTTCTTCCGCCGATCCAAATACCCGCCCATACCATGATGGTTCCACCACTATAAGGATAGACTTCCTGGCAGGATTTTAATCGCTGTTGGCGTCCAGGGGTTCTCCAGTGTCGTATACGTCTTGTATCCGGTCTCATACCAAAACGAGACTCATCAGAAAAGCACACGAAACGCCATTGTTCTTCTGCCCATTTTTTTGCCCAAAAATGCTTGATCCCTAGACACTTTTGATGTGTGTATTATTGAAGTTGGAGTTGACGTGTGCTGTGTATATTATAATTAAATACTTTTCAGTGTCATTGAAGCCGGTAATTTTTTTTTTTAATTATTTTATGGTTTTTATGACATTTTCATACATAAAGATTGAACCATCGAAGACGGTAAAATGATCTAGGTAGGTTATGATCACATTATCGTCTACATAGTTTTACATAATTCATGTTTCTTCAGGAACACTTTATCCGGTCGTTATGACATTTACATGGAATCATTATAGTAGTTTACTCTCTCGAATAAAAAAATAATAATCGAAATCGGTTCATATTTGTCAGAGTAATGTAATGGAGAACATCAGTTGTATGGTTTTTACCAGATTAATTCTCCACATCGTTCCTCCAAAAAGTTCTTATCCGGGTGTGATAAAATTCTCACAGATTCATTACAGTCTTTCGAAAATAAATAATCATTGAAATTGGTAAATATTTGCCAGAATTATGACTATTTTTGTCCATAAAAAGCGATAAAAAGTTATCTTTTAGGCATTCCTACAGTTTTTTTACTTATTCGTACGCAATATATTTTTTTATGGGACCCAACCAGAGGATCGGCCTATCCGTACAAGAAAGATTTTTTCAAATTGGTTCATAATTGCCAGAGTTATGCGTGAACGTACACAGCAAAGAAAATTATGTATACAGTCGAATTGAGAACCTCCTCCTTTTTTGAAGTCGGTTAAAAAACAGATCCGTGGGGTATCTGGGTAAGAATAGCGCCCTCCTACTTTCTCTTATTAGGTGTGCGTAAAGGTGACTAAGGGAAAACAAGGTGATTGGCAGCAGCTTTTTTCTCTTGGATTACCTATCACATATACTGCGATCCTCAAGACTAAGCCCCTTCATTCTAAGTGTGAGGCCTTAAGTACTTGTTACATTACACGGTATTCAGGGTTTAGGATCCTGATTTAGGGGTGGTGCAATAACAGTAAGCGAGTTAGGGTCCCTAATTAGGGCGACCGGAACGGCCTAGTCTACCGAGCTACCTAAGTACCTTACTACCGGGCAGTGTAATAACGTTTAGGGCGCTAGGGGGGTTCCTAGAAACTACAACTGCTATAAATATTTTTTTGCCATTAAAGCGCTGCGGGCGTGCAACACTTGTGACGGCCACTTTACTTTACTGAGTCAGGGCCAAATCGACCGGCTAGTGTAGTGTAATACATACATTTTGGCTGCTGATGATATTGTTGCACTTTGGTAAACATGACTTATCGTTGGTTAGTACGAGTACTGAGTGAGACTGTGGTCAAATCTTGTGTATGTTAAACTTGGAAAGAACACAGAATTTTCACCAAATAAACCAGCTCTCTGACATGAAGGGAGACAATGTACAAACAATCCGCTTGGCTCCGTGAAAGTAGGTATTAACTTCGGTCGATTGTCTCAACAAACAACTTAGTCTGGACAAACTTGCAATACTTTGTTCAGCGTCCGCGGAAATAAACATTGACATGGCATACTCATCAAAGTTTTCGAATGCCGTTCGGGTATTTCAGGGTTTCTTGTATATTTAATCTTGGAAGTAGAATACAAGGCATGTGCTTTTATTACTTGGTAAAAGATGGTGCTGAGGTATCAATAAGCTCAGTATTTGTATTCATCAGCTTCATATTATAAATACATACCAAACATACATACATACCAAACATACATACATACCAAATCCTAAAACCCCTTGATAACTTGCAGAATAATGTTGTAATGGTACAGAGTTAATAAGCAGTATTTTTAACCGACTTCAAAATGAGGATGAGGTTCTCAATTCATCTGTATATTTTTTTTTCTATGTATGTTCGCGCATAACTTTGGCAATTAAGAACCGATTTGAAAAAAATCTTTCTTCCATCCATCCTTTAATCCGTTGATCGGGTCTCATAAAAAAAATATTGCTTACGGTTAAGTAATTCCTGAAAAAAAAAATGACGGCTGTGTAGAAGCCTGCAGGAATGCCTAAAAGATGACTTTATGTCGCTTTTTACGGACAAAAATGGTCATAACTCTGGAAAATATTTACCAATTTCAATAATTCATTTTTTTTCGAAAGAAGGAACCACTGTAATGAATCTGTGAAAATTTTATCACATCCGGATAAGAACTACCTGGAGGAACGATGTGGAGAAATTATCTGGTAAAAACCATAAAACTGATGTCCTCCATTACATTACTCTGACAAATATGAACCGATATCGATTATTATTTTTTTATTCGAGAGAGTAAACTACTATGATGATTCCATGCTAATTTCATTACGAACAGATAAATTGTTTCTGAAAAAAACATGAATTATGTAAAACTATGTAGATGATAATGTGGTCATAACCTACCTAGATCATTTTACCGTCTTTGATGGTTCAATCTTTATGTATGAAAAATATCAAAATGTCACTAAAAAGTTTAAATTAATATATTTAAAAAAAAATAACCGACTTCACACTAAAAAGTATAAAATAATTTAAATACATATTATTGAAGTTGGTGCCAAATATACACAGCAGGTACGCTATCCCCAACTTCAATAATATTTAAATTATTTTGTACTTTTTAGTGTTATTGAAGTCAGTTCAATATTTTTTTGAATATTTTTTAGTACCAGCTATATGCTACCATTAACATGAAAAAGAAATATATACGGAACATGCCTTCATCTCTTTTCATAGTAAGTGGTGTTTCAGGTATGAAAGGTAAAACTATTTTTTTTTATATACACACATCAAAAGTGTCTAGGGATCAACATATATTTTTGCAATAACTTTTCTCCTGATTGATATTAATTAAAATTTTCTTTAAGGATTCATCAAATAAAGTGTTTTCGTTTGTCACAGTAACGATAAACCAAGTCACCTTTGCATTAATAAAGAAATTTGCCATTTTCCTAATAAAGGGATTTTTGACATTTGAACCACTAACACAAAAGTTCGAAAAAAAGACTGAAATAACAGTTTTCTTTAAAATTTTATTGGGTAACTTAAACAATTAATAATCCGTGTTTCTACCGCGAACACTAACAACACAAGAACATCGGTTTGGCATACTCAAAATGAGTTCATCCAAATCACGCTGTGGAATGGCCGCCCATGTTCGTTGCAACAACAAAAAAAGGTATTCTTGCGACTGGATACCCTCCATATTCGGCAGAGCTCTTCTCTGTAGCATATCCCATGCATGCTCAATCGGGTTCAAGTCTGGCGACTGAGCAGGCCAGGGCAGGACATTGATGTTAGCTGCGGCGAGAGTCTGTCTTACAACTCTTGCGGTGTGCGGTCGTGCATTATCATGCATTAACTGAAATAAGGGACCGATTTGCACTTGTAGAGGAACGATGACGTCTGATACAATCGTCTCAGCATAAATTTGAGCGTTGAGGTTGCCTCTGATCCAAATCAACTCAGTTCTTCCGCCGATCCAAATACCCGCCCATACCATGATGGTTCCACCACTATAAGGATGGACTTCCTGGCAGGATTTTAATCGCTGTTGGCGTCCAGGGGTTCTCCAGTGTCGTATACGTCTTGTATCCGGTCTCATACCAAAACGAGACTCATCAGAAAAGCACACGAAACGCCATTGTTCTTCTGCCCAATTTCTGTGTTCAAGAGCCCATTGATATCGAATCCTACGATTGTGCATTGCTATAGGTGGTACCCGTAGCGGTCTTCGGGAATGAAGGTTCACTTCATGCAAGCGGTTTCTGACTGTTTGGTCGCTAATTAAGTTCCCTGAAGAGTGATGAAGCCTCACGGCTAACATCATGGCAGTTATTGTTGGAGCTCTTCGAGTTAAGATTTGAATATATCGGTCTTGTCTCCGTGTGGTGCAGCGATACCGTCCTCCATGGCGCTCAGCCACGGTACCAGTGCTTCGGTAACGTGTCCAAAGTCGACTGATAACACTCTGACTTGTATTCAGAGCTAAAGCCACAGTACGTTGCCGGGAACCAGCTTCTATCATTCCCACGGCTCTGAGCATTTCTTCCCTGCTTAAATGACGTCGCCGCTCCATAATAACGTTGGTTTTAATCAGTAGTAGGGAAACAGTAGCACTAATAATGTCTTCAATGCGTTGTATGTTTTTATAGGGAAAATATTGACAGCTGATTTTCATCTTTTACTCGAATTTGATTCACAGTTCCTGATTCAAATTATGAAATGCACCAAAAAGGATCCATATAAATTTATAAAATCATAAATTTATTACAAAGCCACATCTCAATCTCAAGAAATCCGCTTAAAAATGCTTGATCCCTAGACACTTTTGATGTGTGTATATCAGTAGCTCATACACTCTAGGCTTACGCCTAGAGTGTATGAGCATTATACTCGGATCGGACTCGGGAAGATCAACGAAAGCAAATGAATCCATTCCTGTGCTGTGTATATTATGAAAGAAAAAGGAATGGTCAATCAATTCTTGATCAGTACTTGATTCACCGTAGTGCTTTGTTCTTGTTGAATATGTTAAATCTTTAAAAACGCAAATTCATGATCGTTTTCAGGAACGGAGTTACAGGTGAGTTCCGTACAAGGCCAAGGGATTATAAAACCAAGATGCTCTGCGGATGTGTCATTGCATTGAATCTTTAGGTAAGTTGGGGAAAGACGAAAAGCGGGGTACACAAAAAGTCGCCTATAACGCCAGGGCGTGGCCTTATGTTTTTTGACTTACCTACTGAAAACAAAATAAAATGTGCATTGAATGTACTTCGTTTTATCTATTCACCCGTATGTAGCGGCAAAAGCTACCAAGAGCAGTTAGCCTGTGGCACCTCTATGGCGGCATAAGCCACCAGCATGAAATGCGCGTGACAGCTTAAAAAATATCCGTTTTCGACCACGACGACACAAAAATAAATTTATTTGGTAACACCAGTATAACAAAAAAAAAGACAAAAATTTTCCAAAGTTTGATATCTATTCGTGTGTATGACTGACCTCAACACACCTCAATTTTATCTCGATCGCCTCTTTTATTTATGTACCTACCTTTATATTAAGATTATATCTCAATATTAAGATCTAGATCTTATAATCGCTGCAGATAATATATCTTCCACGAAATCTCATTCCGTAGGAACTAACCCTCCATTATTCCAGCGTTCCCCTTAATGTAACATCTGTCGGATTTACGTCAACGTGCTTCTACGTAAGATAAAATTCTAGACCCACAAGCACTGAGCCGTATACCTTTTTCTCCACATCAACTTTTATTGTTCTAGCGAGGAGATAAGCCGCTGATACATTACTATGAGATAAGCGAAACGGAAGATTTGAAAAAAAAAAAGAAACAAAACAAACATATTTTTGTGTGTGTTCATAATGGCAATGACATAATTTTTTAAAGCAAAATTGGTAATAATGTAGAATTGTCTTTTATTTACTCGAATACTACACATTGTAATTAATTTACTCTTACGGAATATATCGTGGTTTATTTTAGGTTTTACTTTCCCGACGTTTCGAATGCTTTGCAGCAACCATGGTCACGGGCGGACTGAAAGTAAAACCTAAAATAAACCGCGATATATTCCGTAAGAGTAAATGTACCTATTACAATAATGTAGAATGTACTTCAATGCAATAAGAACAATAAATTAAACCATTATGGTATGGGTACTTTGCAATTCGATTTTTTTTCAGCACATATAGTAGGCGTATATCATTATTTCTTACATAATTAAGACGTTCGATTATTTCATTATTTACCAGAATTAAATACATAATAGCGACACTACTGAATGGCTTAATAATAATAGGTAGCATATATTTTTTTGCTCTAACTTTTTGAGCAGGCGTTACGACGCGTCTTTACGCGTGACCATCAATATATGAGTTATACTACCCAATACAAATATATTTAGGCACAAATTGTTTACATCCCATGAATTATATTCAGCTCATCTATCTTATAAATATTTCTCCGTGCGCCTTGCGAGACGACTTGATTTCTGGAATAAAATCTCGTCACGTTTCGTCAGCCTCACGGAAACCTTACCACGCTTGAAGGACGGAGGCGCAAACATCATATTTGGAGCAACTTCTATCAAATCGTTCCTAAATAAACGCTCATTTATTACTTTCCTTTGTTTATAAATTGTTGCTCTATTCCATCTGTGATTGTTCGATATTTTATGCACGTTAACCGTCTTCATGATAGAAGACGGACGCTATTATGTTTTCTTCTTTAGCAAGGCTGATAACTCCCCGACAGCCTTGCTTCCAACCTTGGAAATTTAATCCTATAGCTTACTGATGAGGGTTCGATACTCTCAATAACGTACTCAACTGCAACCAGTATTATTTGAAATCAGAAATTATCTGTAGTTATATTAATACGAATTTAGAAAAAAATCTGTATAGTATACCTACTGTTTAGGCTGTCTTTTGGGATATTTAATTGCAATAGCTTTTTTAAATACACACACATACACTAAACACAAAAATTTGCTGCGAAATCTATAAATACTTGATTTGAGTATTTTTTAAAAACAAATATCTAAACTTCATCTCTCCTTTTTACTCGAACTCAGGGCCTAAGTAGGTATAATTGGCAAACCATCTATTAGTCAAATTCAAAATATCTCACGAGGGCACTTACATATTGTCAACTTTATTACAAATACCACCAGATCAAAACCATACCATAACCGGATAGTGTCCATAATATCTATGAGTTTAACAACAAGACCAAAGTTACACTAAACAAAATTATTGGCAAGCAAATTCAAAGTCAATTTTAAAATTAAATAGAACTTGCTTTCACTTATTTAAAGGTCCTCAGTCAATGCTAAGTTGAATATTATTCTTACATACTTCACATTTCTACCGACAAGCTCGGATATTTCCGGCTTCCAGCCCCTAGTTTGAGATTTCACGCCTACCGTAACAGTATTCAAGATGCCTTGCCCAAAATTTATAAAGAGTCCTTTTACAGATTTGTATCACGTCCGTGGAGATGAGACACTATCTTCATATTACATTGTATTATATTTTGCGGTAGTTGGTTTCATATTATGAAATAACCTATATTTTTTCACGAATAAAGCTAGAGTAAAAATGACGACGTTTTTATTAGACTCGCCTATCTCTGCTTTCCGAGAGATATTACTTGCTTCAATAAATTTGTTCACAATTTGGGATATGATTTCAACGTTACTGATACGCCATTTACAGTAATGTATTATTATATATTATAAGGACTAGATCTGTTAATGCTATAATCAATCAGGTCTCAATGGTGCCTAGAGACAGTTTTCAAATTAATTTAATTAAACTTGTGTTAGGAAACGAAATCCTATTAATAGATGAAAATCACACTAGTTTATTATTCAAAGAGATCAGGATGATGACAGCAAAAATTACAAAGTAGCCTTTCTTCGGCCTGCACAGTAACTTCTTATAGAGCATAAGCAAACTTATTCAAAATATTGTTATTTGGCTAGCTTATCAACTGTGAGGAGTTCTCCCTATTTATTAGAACGTGCTACCGCTATGCCCTATCCATATTTTATGTCCTATTCTCTTAACATGATGCATATTGATATTATGAATGATGGCAATAAATTATTACGGTATCATCTATTCGAGATCAGCTCACACTTTTTTTCCCATTATACCTAACTATCTACTAACGCCTAAGAAACGTTTTTTTCCACACACTGCCAATTTATATCATCTTCTACGCAATCATATCCTACTTCTTTTGGTCTTTCTCTTCATTTCTATAGAATGTCATCAACCCCATCATCAGCAGCAGCCAAAAGAAGTTCACTGCTAAGCAAAGGCGTCCCCCTTTGAAGGGAGGGGTTGCCATAATCCCTACGCTTGACAGGCGGCTTGAGGATCTCAGTATAGGTGGTAGGTAATCCAATAGAAAGACGCTGCTGCCCGTCTTTTTGTTTTCCCTTAGTCACCTCTTACGGTCACCCAACAAGAGGATGGGACGATCTATTCTTACCCGGACACCCACAGGGAATGTTACAGAAATTCATAAATTGTGAATACGAGTACACGTCAGACGCAGCACTACTACGAAATTTTTTAAATAAATTCTCTGTCATGGAAATTTTCTTACTAATATTATCTGCACTTATAAGTACTTATACTTAACTTTTTTTTTTACTGGAATTTTATTATTGAATGTGTGTTAATGAATACAATCTAATTATATTAATCAAATTCTGTTTTAGTGTTTGTCTTGTCTTAATTGATGTTCTACATCATGAAAACCTATACCATATATACTTTGCTAAATTCAAAATTCAAAAACTTTTATTTCAAATAGGCTTAACGCTAGCACTTTTGAACGGTCATTTTTTTTTTAAAAGCTACCACCGGATCACAACGCGGCCTCAACTGAGAAGATCCGGCAAGAAACTCAGCGGGCTTGTCATTTTTTCACATTTTTTTTTAAAACAAAGTTTATCTTTTTACAATTAGATCAGCACCAGCGACAGTGTGTGCAGGACACACACACGTTCAAAATATCAAATAAAATAAAAAATACGACGAAAATACAACAAACTAAAATGCCAAAGGGATAGTAGTCGGACCAGTCCCCCCAAGCAGCACCCGCGCACGAGTTGACTCGAGCAGCAGCCATCACTCCCCTCAACCATATTGGAGGGAAGGGGGTGACCCGCCACACCTACCAGTATCTAGATTTCGTTGTCTGCTGTTTCCACAAAGTTGTTTACTTTATCAGGAGTCCGACGTATATAGCTTTTATATAGTACTCAAATAGTTGTTTTTGCATTGACTCCCGGTCATTATTCGTTGCTCCTAGTTACAAAGTTACATATTAGGAACTAATGAGAACAAGTCCTATTTTCGGAAGTAATCCAATTTTGTTACTTTACTGAAAGATTGCGATCGCAAGTAGTATTCTTGTGTATTCGTATGTTTTTTTGAAAGCCCGAGTGAATGATCTCATTATTTATTTGAAGTCTCTTTGGATATTTTTGGATTTTGACCTGTGATTATGGGACTATACGTATAGCTCCTAGAGACTTTTGATCTTGAAGTCAAATTATAACTATAATTAAGTTGATCGTAATATTATAATTTTACAATCAGCACTAATGTGCCTTTTAGTAGGTGATACTAAAACGTAGTATAAATTTAAATCCAATCCAAATGAAAAAAGTGTTTTTTTTTTTGTAAAATTCACTGGCAACCATAGATTTAAGATGTTTCACGCTGGCAACCGATCGATGGTGGCAAATGGCAAACTGCCGTTTATTGTGACTTTTTAAGGGGGCTTTGTTTAGTAGGTACTAGTATCTAATCTGTGGTTTAGCACTGGACATCTTTCGGCTGATGATGGTAATGATATTTTTAGTTTCAATTTGCTAATATACATGTACGAGTATACGATATAACCTACCTATATTACAAGGAGAGGAGGAGAAATGCACACTGATTTATGCCCGGGATTTCTAATAAAATACAGTGTGTCTCTGTGAAACAATAAAACTCCCCTTTGTCAATAAGAAAGGAAAAGAAAACTTGAGAACTGCTGCCGTAAATCAGAAACTTTAACTTTTGTGCGTAGAATTATTATTATTAAGCGCTTACTATTGAAACAGCTATGTTTCAAAAACTTGAGTTCTTTATTCTATTTTTTTCACTTCAAAATTATAATATGCTATAAATATATATAACGGTAGCTATGCATCTTATTAAGAGATAAAGAGGGTGATTTCTCCATTAATTAAGTATTTGAAAAAAAAAATAATTAAATATATTTTAAAACTTTATTATTAATAATATTGATATTTAAAATAAAAAACTAAAAAAAGAAAAAAATCTATTAATTATAAACAATTAAAAATTGATGAAATTTCACGTGAATATAAACGTCACGTGACTATAATATTTAATAACAGTACAGCGTCAACGGCTATTACACTTGACTAGACAATAATATTGAAAATTTATTGCTAAAAAACGACTCTGAACAACGCTGAACGACACTGAACGACGACACTGAACCTCACTGAACGTCACTGAACGTCACTGAACGTCACTGAACGACACTGAACGCCACTGAACGACGACACTGAACGTCACTGAACGACACTGAAAGACACTGAACGACACTGAATGACACTGGATGACACTGAACGACACTGTCGGCGTGTTTCCGGTACTGGATTCAAAAATTATATTTTTTATTTTGAAATTACTTTTGAATTATTGCGAATAAAAAAAAACTAAAAATAGTTTTAGTATAAAACTTATATATGATCTTTCCATTTATCAACTAAAAAAAAAATTCAAATACCCAATTGTGTTATTTATGTGTAGAAAATGTTAGGTAAGTAATATTTAATATTATTGTGACAGACTAATGCATAAATTGCACATATTTTAAAAATCGTGTTCAAATTGACAAGATTTTGTAGTTGATTGGCTTCGAGTGAATCTAATTATTACTTCCGTGAATTAAAAATCACCACCTTTTTTCTGAATCTCTTCACGCGCTTTTGATCATTTCTTCGAAAATAAAAAGTAAACTATGCATCAATCCCTGGTCTGTCACTCACAAAAATGGACAAACCAACAAACGCACTTTCGAATTTATAATATATCAAGTAAGATTCAATTCTATTTACCTACTCTTAATATACTCTTTAGCATAAAACAAGCGTATAGGTTTATCGAAACAACATTGTTCTTGATCATTTAAAATTGGATTAACGCCTTTTGTATCTGTCTCTAAGTTGATTTACTTAAGACAAGCTTATTTGTAGACTCTGCAGCAGTTAAGGGGCCGAGTAAACGATAACTTTTGTCTGGGATTTGCCTTACAAATTCTTATTATGTAATTTTCAATGCAGCAGGAAGTGTTTTGTAAGCGTGGGCATTTGAGCAATGCTTGATTAGTATTATAATTATCGCTTTTTGTTATTTCGTTCTGAAGGTTAATGAGCTAGTTACTATCCGTGTTGTTATATGATTAACATTAAAATATAGCAACATGCGGATTTATAGGAAACTGTAAATTCATATAAGTATAAAATATCTGTATGTAGTTAGACAGATCTAGATAATTTTTTGCGTGACCCGTGGGGGTTCCGGGCAAGAATAACACCCGACCATCCCGTTCAACGGAGAAACAGAGAAGTCCGCAGAAAGGCAGTAGTGTCTTTAAAAGTAAAACAGGTACCTAGACATGAAAATAAACTTACAATTTACGATTACACTGCGTTGGCAACAAAACGGACATTCAACGATGGCTTCAGCAGCACTCATTCATGATATTTGCTTTCGTTTGATGAACTTGTGTAGTGGGTTTCGTCTTGTATGGGTGGTGTGGGTTTAGACTGTATTAATTTTATGAATTATTGCTACGTTAACACATTGTTAAATATCGGTTGGTATGAGCATCTACCATACTAAAGGCAAATTTTTCAATCGTTGGTTAAAAATATCGAGTAAAATCTAGCAAAAAGAAATGTCACTTACAATCTTAAAACGCATAGGTAATAAGTACAAGTAAATAACTTAAAGTAATGACAGTAAAGACAGACAACAATGCGTTTACATTTTGTCGGTATAGTACAATATTCGATCAACAGTACTTATCCAGAGATTGAAAAATCGACGCAATGGCCCTTATAATAAAATAAAGGCAAATAAAAAGAACGATTGATCGTCTCCGACTGAAGTTGAATAAGCTAAGGGAACTACAAAATGTATCACTCCATTTAAAACATGACCTATGTTTGATTTAAACGTAGGTATTTGTTCTAAATAAACCCTGTAAAGTTCCGTCTTCCGAGTATAATACCGGCAAGCGTTGCCGGAACTCGGATAACACGGTTGAGATCATGTCGAGATAACATCTTGTTTCAATTTTCAGCAGTCTGTCATCTCTGTGTTATCTTTAATTTAAGACAAAGTTTAATGGTAATTTGTGATCTTTGCCCTTAGATAAATTATTTTGAGCTAGAACATAGTCCCCAGGGTAATCCGTGCGGAATTATCCAGGGACTGTCTCACAACGTTATACTTGAATACACAAGTAATAAACTAGATTTTGTACATTTTGCAAAAATATACGCAATACGTAGGTACTTACCAACTTTCTATTATTGAATAAGTGACTGCGTGAACGCCTGAAACGAAAATATAACAGCTTCCTTTTATTTTACTTTTGTAAAGAATATATCCAAACCAAAAGGATAAAATCTGTGTATTGCAGAGCTCTGCTCTCTTTTCATAATTAAATCTAAGATTGGTCACTAGGAAAACTTGAAGCAAAGTGGATTTTAGTACCTACGTATAATTAAATATTGTTGTCAAGTTCTTTGCGCTTTTTATTCATCAACATTCGTAGGAAAGTTCACTGTAAGAGTTTTGAAAATTGGCAAAATAGGTTTGATACCTATTATCAATTGAAAGTTTTAGAGAAGATTGATAACATTAAAATGTAGGTAGACCTTTTAAAATTATTTCCAGTTTTTTAAATTCCTTCTTATTGAACTTAGTATACTTGTTTTCATTTCTTACCCAAATTTATGAAGTAGGTATTAAAATCAAAATCAAAAATAATTTATTTCAAATAGCGCTAGCACTTTTGGCGGTAAATTTTTATTTTGCATTGCCGAGCTTAAAATACAATACAATACAAATACACTTTATTGCACACCATAACAAAAATACATTTAAACTTAGATTACTACAACTTATGGTTGAGGGGTGATGGCTGCTGCTCGAGTCAACTCGTGCGCGGGTGCTGCTTGGGGACTGGTCCAACTACTATCCCTTTGGCATTTTAGTTTTTAGTTTGTTGTATTTTCGTCGTATTTTTTATTTTTATTTGATATTTTGAACGGCAGGACACACTGTCGCTGGTGCTGATTTAATTGTAAAAAGACAAACTTTGTTTATAAAAAAAAATTGAATAAATGACAAGCCCGCTGAGTTTCTTGCCGGATCTTCTCAGTTGAGGCCGCGTTGTGATCCGGTGGTAGCTTTTAAAAAATTGACCGTTCAAAAGTGCTAGCGTTAAGCCTATTTGAAATAAAATAAAAAAATCTTGAATCTTTTTGAATCTTTGAATCTAGTGTTACAATTTTAGGTGGTCTTATCGCTAAAGCGACCTTACCTACTTATCGCATGAATAAGGTACTCAATCGTGGTGGTAAGTATTTGGCTGCAATTCTTTGTAAAGTGAAAGTACTCGGGCTTCTTTAATTTTAAGCCGGAGACAACCCTCTCGAAAAAAATAAATTAAAATGTTTTATTATTGAATTTCAAAGTATTAATGTAATAACACAAAACTTCAGACACGTCAAAATAATTGTATTTGTCACATTCAATTTTGATTTTCATAAATTATCGTCGAGGATGTTTATCTTTTTTAGTAATATACCTATTCTGTTCGTTTATAGCTCTATTCACTTACACGTGTCGTATGTGCTCACTGGAGGTTAATAAGATCTTTCCATCCGCGTAATGGTTAGACCGCCTGAACTATTAGATTTGGGATGAAGAAATATAGTAAAACATATATTACTGGTCTGAACCAACATTAACCTATATTGAAAATTAGTGTACTCAGCTCTGCTGAACTCTGAACTGGATAAATTAGTTTCAGGTTTTTTGGTTCATTCATTAACACGTTGTATAAGTGAGGTACACCTGGAACTATACCCGATCGCGGATATATTACCGCTGGAAATATTTCCGGTACATTTCTATATTTTTGAAAAATTTATTTTAGGAACTTTGGAAATTCACCAGGAACATTGCCGGCAATAGTCCCGCTTTTTGGCAATATACCAATGAAATATACTATGGTAAGGGTTAGGTTCCTTGTACCTACTAGTGACGTCCAGGAAGTTACCACCGCAGTTTTAGATAGTCTGCAGTCTAAGCAATACTAAGTATTGCTGTGTTCCGGTGTGTAGAGTACACAGTGGCGTGCACAGAGGGTAGGCATAAAAATGTAGTCGGCTTGTTTCACCTATTTTAAGTATGTTATTATACCATTTCAAATATCCATTTGCAAGCAAATACTATAGACATATTAATTTGCATTTGAAAACATTAATTATCCAGTCCTTGACTCCAAGATATTCCATCACTAGTAGTAGTACCTCGTGGGTACGATCCGGAGATATCGCACAAGTTTCAGAGGTTAGAAAGAGAATTATCTCTTCAGCAACCACCCCGCCTCAGCCGAGCGACAGCCACCTCATTCTTGTCCGTGCGATCACGGCGTTCGCACGAGTTCAAATACAAGGGATTATTTATTTATACTCTTTATTGTACACACATAAAAATAAAATAAAAAGGACTTGAAGAAATTTGTACAAAGGGCGGCCTTATCGCTATCCGCAATTTCTTACAGGCAACCTTGGGATGGAAAAAAGATTGCATGGAATACGAAAAGTGGAAGGGATCTTTGAAATCATGGAAAAATCGAAAATAAAGAAGACATAAAATTAAAAGTGGAACATTGTTCGTGTCGCTGTTAACGAAGATGTATACTCTCGAGCTAAAGTGTACCCTTTGAATTCATTGGGAATCACTACTGTTTAATCCGTAGAATTCTACGGATATTATTGTGCCTAAATATTATTCTGCCTGCCTGCTGCTGCTGTACCTGCGAAGATTTATACGCTCGAGCTGAGTTTGTGTACCCTTTGCATTCATTGGGAAGCACTAATTTTTATTATCCGTTGTATTCTTCGGATATTATTTGGCCTAATTATCACAATGTCCTAAATACGACAGTTGCATTCATCGGAAATCATACAGCTTATCGGTTGTATTCTTCAGATATTGCATTTTTTTCTTGGCCTAACTACCCGCATTATTTACTACTACAGGTGAGTTCGTCTATTTTTAGATAAAAGCGACTAAATATTCGCTGTTGTTGTACCTTCAATTATAATCGAAAGAAAAATTCTATATCTATGCATAGATACCTAATGGTAATCATCAGTCAAATGCAAGCTTCGCGTGGTATCGGAATTTGTGGCTCGAAGGTGGAAGGAATCTCTAACGAAGTTGATTCACTTAGTTTTATGAATCTTCATTACTCAATTTGTAATAGCTACTCTGAACCTGGAGTTTGGCACCATGCTGATCGATAGTTATAAGGCTATTAGTCAGTAAAGCATAATTGGCTTCATGAAACTGGTGGACAAGCCTCTTAAAAAAAAAAAAAAATATATGATATGCCGGATAATATCCGTACTCTAAACGAAGGGGCCACTCTTGGCTTATTCTCACTATGCCGAAACTGATACCTGTCAGTCGGTTATCATTCTACTGATCGATCAAACCTTGACAGATCCTTTGAAGATTGTAAAACAGATTTTTTTTTTTAGAACAAGTAGGTAGGCGATTTTGTAAAAAAAAAAAAAAAAATTGCCCACATTTCATACTTATTGGAAATTTAAACGGGAAAGGCTCCGAAAAACTATTTTCGATTCTAGCACCAGCGCGATGACCGACAAAGTCACACACTAGACTGACAAAGTCAGTGGTCTGAAACCAGTGAAGTTTTTAATGTGCACTCTAACCGCCACCAGCGCGGCGTCGAGGACTGTAATCATCGCCTCCGCTTGACTGATTGCCGACCGTGTCCGCCACGAGTCCAAGCGTCGCAACAATTCAATGAACCTCTCAGTTTCATCATTAATTACCAGTATAATGTTTGATTCAAAAACTTCTAGTAAAGTTTTATGCTGGGTCCATACTTTTGCTTGATTTGGCGCGCAACAGATATTCTAAAAAATATATATATATATACTATATATAATTATTAATTTCATTACGACTTATAACTATTAGCAGCCGAAAGACGTCCACTGCTGAACAAAGGCCTCCCCCTTAGGAGGGAGGGGTTGCCATAATCCCCACGCTTGGCTTGGCTTGGCTTAGGGATTTGGGGAATGTTGTTATAACTATTAACTACAATTAGTATGTAATTGTACTATGTCGCTTTAGCAAAATAGATACTAAGCTCCTGCTTATATGAATGATAACTGTGATATCATTATGACGTTGACACATAGTTTACGTTTACTTTAATCGTTAATTTGATATCAAGATAAATATTTTCATCAGATTTTCACGGACGCATTTCTAACGAGTAGCGTGCTCCTCTGTACTCAAACTCTAAAGTTGGAGCCGTAGCAAGTGGTTCGTAAAAACTGGTGAGCATTGGTCTACATACAGTGTGCTAAAAGTAATGGTAATCCATTGTTATATTGATTTAGTCTCTGGAGAAAAAAAAAAAAAAAAAGTGACTTTAGTGTGTATACCTAATACCATTGCCTTTTCTTATTCACACAGAATAAGTAGAGTTTATTACCCTAGCTAATATTGGGATAGGCTAACATTTGGAATTGGGGTGCACATATTAACAAATTCATATTTGCATCATATATATATTCATTCTTTATTATATTATTGAGGCTGATATGATATAATAATAATAGGATAAATGCAGACACGGAACGAGAGATAGTGTGTAAAAAATAATTATTTATACATAATTAATATATATATTTATGTATAATACAATTAAAACAATAATATTAAACCAAAAAAATATTGTGAATATTTGACTTAAGTATGGGGGTACCCTCATATTAAAAAAAAAAAAAAAAAAACCTAATGCAAGGGTAAGAAACTAAAAATGTAATTTTTTCCAAGACTATTCTTTAGCGATACGGATCGAAATGAGGCATGTATTAAAATTTAATCTTTATGAAAGGGGAAAGATTTACCTAGCCATATTCATGATCCTTTAGGTGAGTTGGACATGGAGATTATACAAAGAAAAGGCGAGCAAGCGTCATAACCACTACCAAAATTACTACAAAAGGCGGTTTTTATTAAAAATTGACCTCAAAGAGGCCTTTATTTTATTTTCTATTTATGAATCTTATTGTAGCCTCCGTAGCGCAGCGGTAAACCGCTTGCTTTGCAAACCGGAGGTCGCGGGTTGAAATCCCGTGGAGAGCAACTACTTTGTGTAGTTGTTCCTTGCTGGCTATGACAATGCAGGCAAGATGATTCATGCGTCACATGGGCATGTAAAAAGTCAGTCCTGCGCCAGACCTCACCCCAGTCGTGTCGATCTTCCGTCTTAACGAATTGTGAGAGTAAAGGAAGATAGAGTGCACTTGTTTCTACGCAAGCACTTGTGCACTATAATATCTCTCGTGTAGTAGGCTGATTTGATGAAAGATCGGCCGCTGTGGTCCTATCAGCCAGGGGGACATTTATTTATTTATTTTATCATTTATGTACACACAATAACAATAAAAGATAGAAGGAATAAAGGCAAGATACTATTCTTAATACAAAGGCACAGCTTATTTCTAAAGAAAGTTATTCCAGCAGGCCTTACATTATTATTATTATTGACATTATTATGAGTCACAATTGTAATATTTCCGCTTGTTTTCGGTTCCTATTACAAAAATATTGCAACCTTTTGTATATTGTCTGCAGTCTCAGGGTTTTTTCTTTTTATACTCTGCCGGGCAGAGTATGTTATTCCATGACACTAAATGTCATGGAAAAATCTTCCAATGCTGTGAATATTTTATAAACGCTAATAAACCTTTATTAACCTGTAGATAACGTGATTAGGAGTTATCCTATTATAGCTGTCTTAACCTGGTATCACACTACATCTCTCGAGACAATTCAGTAATCCTTCGAATTAATATCTTCTTTCTTCCTCAAAATCCAACGCATTCAAGTAGTGAATGTATTGGGTTCACTACATCGACATGTTTCCCTAGCAGGATGTTTGTTAGTCTGGTACATTTTCGTAGACAACACATACAACAATCAGCTTTTGAAGTTATTCTCTCCTAATTCACCCATTACTGGTAACATACTTAAGTCTAGTTTCAAACAAACAACATTGATTTGATGATGACAATTACGTTATTTCTTTAACAAGTTCTGGACTAGATTATTTTTTGAATATTGTATGGTTATTTACAACCAGCTATTTCTTTGATATCCACAAATAAAATTGGCAATATTATTAGAAGCAAAAACGGTTATTTCAAGGAACCTGTAAATTGAAACCAATCTTTCCTCGCTATGTTCTACATTGCATAGGATCTAATTACTAGATTACTTAGTCACAATAACTTTAGTTACTTAAAAAACATTACATAAAGTTACTGATTTTATTAGTTTAGAAAATATTATTCAAACCAAGAAATTACATATTTATACCTTTAATTCTCTGCCTAAAGAGTAAACAAAATATGCAAATAATTGTCATTAACTAAACTATTAGAATTTACCAAATGTGTTGTAAGGTTTACACAGACTAAAAACCTTAGGTACGGAATTTGTAGATGTTAACCCATTTTAAATCTGCATCAATTCATTCAAAGACCTATTGATTTCCCACTTGTCTGGTAACAACATTAACTTTACAGTTTTATTCTCCATGACATGGCTCACATCTTGACACCCTGTCCGCTGCCCGATGTGTGGTGGGTTCGATTCCCACCTTGTCTGGGTGTAGTTTGTCTGTTTGGGTTGATATATTTTGCAGGAAGGAAAGGTATTTAAGGTATAAGTACCTATTGATATCGTTTGTCTGGTTGTCGTAGTGCAGGCTCTGCCTGATTTGGGGACGAATGCCCGCGTGTGGATTGTCCCAAATATGGTATATTATTTGCTATACAGCAAACAAAATAAATGGTATATTATTATAAGTATATGTCTTCTCAAGCCATGGGACGATGTATAAAAGAGATATTATTTAACAACACAATCGATACTTCTATCTTATTACTTACAATACGAGACGAGCCCTGGCTTCACCAGCTGTCCAGAACGCCTTTATTATTAAAACTATTAGAAAATTGGTCGCAAGATAGTCTGCACGATTAGCAGGCTATGCTATTTGGGATTACATGTTCAATAATGTTAATGTAAAATTTTAAATCATTGTATATTAAATAAGTTAAATTCATCAAATAATATGTATAAAAACATAATTACTTATATCAAATTAATTAGTACGTGTTTATGTATTCTGCAAAAAATTGCAAAATATATTTGGCTTTATTATAACTAATAGTTTAAGCAACAAGTTAAGTTAACTTTGTTTTATTCTCGAATCTCTTTAATTGCAACATTGATTTTGTATCTCTAAACATCTACTACTAGTGATGGAATATCTTGGAGTCAAGGACTGGATAATTGAATGATCAAACGAACTTACCCTAAGTGAAGTTCGATCTTAATTATCCAGTCCTTGACGAGAAGATATAAGGTCCCTCCCTACCCATTAATGACCCTGTTAAATCAATGTTGCAGCTGTGTTTCATTTTACTCTAAAGATAATGAGGTGGCTGTCGCTCGGCTGAGGCGGGGTGGTTGCTGAAGAGATAATTCTCTTTCTAACCTCTGAAACTTGTGCGATATCTCCGGATCGTACCCACGAGGTACTACTACTAGTGATGGAATATCTTCTCGTCAAGGACTGGATAATTAAGATCGAACTTCACTTAGGGTAAGTTCGTTTGATCATTCAATAAGTTTATTCAGCGGCTCCATACTGACAAAAATACTTTGCCTACCCTAGGATTTCTATTAAACAGTCTTAATTTTCAAAAATCTTAGTTTGGACAAGACTTTAACGTATTTTTTTTTAATGTAAATGGATATGTTGGTAATATTGGTTAATTTAAAGATATTTGTGCTGGAACACGAACAAATAGCATGAAGCATAACTCACAACTCGCAGATATTTTTGCCTGCATTCAGTGCACGCCACTGAGGGTACAGCTGGTGAAGTTACCTGGCTTAAGACACTTGATAACTAATGCTCCGAGTGCCGAGCGGCAGTGCAATATCAGTGTTTATTATGCAGGCGTGATACTTACCATGAGGCGAACGTCTTGCTTATAAGTAGAATAAAAAAGGTGTGAAGTTTTGTACTCACCTTTTATTTTAGCAGTGCAAAGCCTGGAGCACAGGCGCAGAGTAGCCAGCCTCTCGGTATACTACAGAATGCATTTTGGAGAGTGTGCGCAGGAATTGCATGACTTGATTCCACCATTCCACTTCTATCATCGGACAACCAGACGCACAGCGCGCATACACCCTTATGTGGTAAACGTGCCGTCAGTCCGAACTAAGCAATTTGCTTCGTCATTCCATAATAAGGACAGCTTAGGACTGGAATAGTTTGCCTGCGTCAGTTTCCGCCCGATTATAATGTGGGTGTCTTCAAAGCTAGAGTGAATAGAATTTAATGAGTTAGTGTGCTTTGCCATCCTAAATTTCGTCGCCACTTTCCATCAGGTGGGGCTGCAGTCAAGCGCTGGCTTATAGTGAGAAAAAAAAAATATTGGCAAAAGCAATATGTGCCCGTGGGGTATCTGAGTAAGAATAGCATCCCGTCGCCTCCCATTTTTTTAAATATAATATCTTGGGACAATCCACACACGGTCATCCGATCCCAAACTAGAAACCAGACAACTGATACTGACTAATACTTATATACATCTTTTTTTGTAAATACATACTTAAATAGATAAATAA
The DNA here is from genome assembly GCA_911728495.1 of Furcula furcula. NCBI lineage: Eukaryota > Metazoa > Arthropoda > Insecta > Lepidoptera > Notodontidae > Furcula > Furcula furcula. The sequence continues at coordinate 10,164,894 of OU452251.1, forward strand.
CACCCAGACACTTGGTGGGAATCGAACCCCCGACCCATCGGATAGCAGCCAGGGTGTCTAACCACTAGACCAACAGGCCCGTCTAGGGCGTCCCGTCATTGATTACGTACCACCTATTTATACTGCGAGCCCCAAGAAGCCTGCCAAGCGAGCGGATTATGGCAACCTTTCCTTTTAAGGAGACGCATATGTTTTGCAGAGGAAGTTTTTTGCCTGTTGATGACGATGATTAATAAGCAATATTCCTATTTTTTTTCCAATGTCGTATATTTTGTATCATTTTTTACAATCCAATGATAATGCTAATATTAATTTAATATCACAGTTCAAATAGATTACGTTTAACATCTTAATTTTCTTAGTACTTATCTCTCTATATTGGACGTGTTACCGTGAAACTCTGAAACCGACACAATTTAAAATAAATGTACTTACACATTTCATACATTCTCTTTGTGATTTATAATTACGCAATGTACGTAGGTACTTTTATGCATTTATCAGGGGCGTACCTACTGCTGTATCAATTACAAGGGGCCCCAGGGCTACAGGGGCCCCAAACGGGTGTAAGAAAAAGTTCGTAACCTGTTATCCTCATCTCATTCTCTCTTAAACTCTTAGGCCTTACATTCATTTGGGCCCCCCAATAAATTTTTATACAGGGCCCGTCTCTGACAACCTATGCCACTAGTATTTATTCTGCATAATCCTAGGTTTCAGACTTTCACAACAACATAAACAATGGTATAAAACTATGTACATTATTCAAGCTTAATATTAAGCGGTCCTCACAACGATATTTCATTTGTAACAAATGATCATACGCTTTTCTTTTGCGGAGTGCCTAAGTCATATAAAGTACGTATGAAATAAAATACGTGCTATGAAAATAAACGTCGAAGGAAAAATATACTTAAAACCTTTTTTCTATTTTTATTAACGTGAGAACCAATTAATATTAGATATTTATTAATAATTGGGGTGATACAGAGAAATTCCACGTCACATTTATTATGAAATTGATATTTTGTTACTTTAAACATATAATTTCAAATTTCCAGTAACTACTATTCAGTTCTCATCGAATGGTCATTTTCACAGCCAGTGCACTGCTACCTGTAAAGAATAAAGGTTGTTTTATTTCCAATATTTTTTTCTGGTTGCATTTAACGAAGAGGTATCCTTCAGCAAATGATGACGTTCGTATCGCAATTTCAATACAATAACCAAGAAAATCGGTATGGAGTGATCCATGTCGATTTTGTTCCTTTCAACAACAAGAATAGACTTTTTTTTTGCGAGGGAAACTTTTCAAAAGGTCCCTGGGAGCTGTGGGGTTCGACCAGGGTATGTGGGATTCTTATCCACTAAAATCCCCGAGGCTGTCGCATAGGCACATGAGCCTCTCATGTGGGTCCCCTCGGGCTCTCTGGTGGGATCTGCACGAGGAGCACTAAATCATAAATCTGATTAACCCGTTGCGCCACAATTCCAATATAAAAGTCTTGATTTAATATTTAAAAATAATATCCGACTATAAATACGACCCCGGTGGTCGATACGATCATCCATCTACGCGGGAGATATTATAGTACACAAAAGCTTGCGTAGACACAAGTGCACTTACTCTTCTTTACTCTCACAATCCCATGGGCCAGAAGACCGAAATACCAGACGAAATTTCAGGCGCAGGACCTACTTTTTACATGCCCATCCGTCGGATGGAACATCTTAGTTTACAGACTATCAGGAGATCTGCCTGTACTATCCTAGCCAGTAAGGAGCAATGACACAAAGATGTTACTCCCCGCGGATTTGGACCCGCAACCTCCGGTTTGCAAGTAAGCAGTTTCCCGTTGCGCCACGGAGGCTCTTAATATAGTAATGTCAAATATCAATCCGCTTGCGGCTCGGATACACAAATCAATGTTCCTAAGGCAGAAGCAATCGCCTCGTGAGTTAGGCCCCGGCGACAGACAGACAAATGGACGCCATTATGCATACAGTACGCAAGCATTTCCATTTGCTGATTAATTCATTTGGAACTGTATTTTTATACAGTACATACCATGAATCGTGAATTACGTGAATTTCTTTGTTAACAAAATAAATATGTTTGCTCTTGCATTATTTTCCGTGTTTTTATTTTACATCAATGTCTTATGTCAGTCTATTTAAAATTCTGCACATGAAATTCTGAATTGATTATGTTTTGCAATGATACGTTAATAGATACGTTACCTACTAAGCAATCGACGATGAAAAGTGACACAAAATTAATTTATAACAAATGAAATGTGATTTATTAATTATCGAGTGATTTTGTGATATTTATTAAGTAAAATTTTATGATTTATGTAGGTTCATCATTTATTTATGTGTGTACAATAAAGAATTAAGTTCTTATATCAGTGGGCTTTTTTTTATATTATACATCGATATACTATACCAACTAGATTAGCTGTCACGACCCGAAAAGTGGTCACGAAAATAGAGCTACGGAGACGGCTGTCGCTCTATTTCAAATTAGTACGAGCCGACAACAGCTAGCGTAAGGACGTATCAAAATTTCTTATTGCGCGTTTATAAACTGTCCAAATACTTATCGTAATACTAAAATTTGCAGATGGAGAAATTTTTTTTCGTTTCGTGTTCTTATTACTACTAGTTTAAATAATAAATGTAAGTAAGATATCATTATACTCCAAAGTAAAAATTATTTATTTGATATTTTCTCCGCTAGTAGTTCGCAACTGCCATGCCGAGACTGACAAAATTAATGTTGCCGATAGTCGTGTCGCCACTGTCTATACGAAACTGTCAAACTACACGTCATTACCATAATAAAAAAATTAGTTCTCATTTTTGCCACCAGCACGGATAAGTTTGTAAGTCAGTACACACACAATGGAAACACACCTGTTTTGAACCTTATTTTATAGTGGTTAAGATTTTCTTTTAAATGAGTACATTTTTGTTTAAGTCAAAACAACTACTTTTTTTCGTATAGCGTTGGCGTATTGATTTTTCTTTGTGTCCGATGTAAAGGTTTTATGTGCCAACATTACTGCATACAGAATTAGACTTTATTACTACATGTGAAGGCTTCTATTAGTCCGACGTTCCGAATTATTTAAAACTATTTTCTACAATTTCTAGCTACGTGTAATAGTTGTGTAAGTATATGTAACCGCGACCACATTTTCGATGTCATTTTGTTCGTGACAGCTAATCTAGTTGGTATAGTATATCGATGATATTATACGAATTAACTACGGTGGCCCTGAGTGTCAACGTTCTGCGACCCATTTTGTGTTTTGTTTTTTTTTGTGAGGGTTTGATTCCCGCCAAGTGTCTGGGAGTTTTATCTATATAAGGATGTATTTACAAAAAGAAAATTATATAAGTATTAGTATCAGTTGTCTGGTTTCCATAGTACAGGTTTTGCCTAGTTTGGGATCAGATGACCGTGTGTGGATTGTCCCAGAATACCTATTATTATTATTATTTTTTATCAACCCTTATATGTGTACTTGTTTTCTGTCCCACAAAACAGCTTTCTTACTTGAAGTACATTAATTAATGGTTTCCTAGCTCGAGCCAAAAGGTCTCTGATTTATGTTCCGGTGACAGACAGATGGATGGACGCTATTATGCAAACAATCAATGCAAAGGAATTTCTGGTACCCGAATAATTACAGGATTTATATAAAGAATTTGGTAGGAGATTGCCGGTTTACATTTTTACCACTCTTAATAGGCTTGATTGAAAAAGTTAAGAGAAGAAAAGGGAAAAGATTTTTCAGGAAAATAATTTAATAGTTACTCCATCAACATTGAAATCATGTTTGCTTTGTTGAATAAACCGTCCTGTGTAATCACTGAAACAGTGGACTTACACAAACTAACACAAATTTACATATACCGCTTCGCTAGTAGTATTCAATTATTATGTATGTCTTGGCTTTTTTTTTTGTCCATGAGTAAGAGAGGTCTTGAATTTGACACGTGTGTGCGATTAACACTGATTATTCTATTCTGTCTTCTGTCTCAGCTTACTATATGAGTAAATAAAGAGTATGTAGAACATAGATGAGTATAATCACTTGCGTAGATAGTTTCACACCAAAATATCGCCCGCTGAAGGCGTATCGGTCCAACAAGAATATTATATATCTAATACTATAAGATACATTCTCGACTTCTTGACTCTAAAGCCTGATTTACACGTATTAAGTTGCAAGTTGGTAAATCTAATCTTTACTAAAGTAAATTTTGACGAGTAAACAAACACTTTAGTGGTAAATCACTTGGATTTTATCTTGAATCCAAGTCAAAATTTAGTATTCAAATGAACAGGTAGAATTTTTGATTTGCACGTATTAAGTTGGTGACTAAATCTTTACAAAATTTTAGTATAGGTATGTAAACAATCACTTTAGTAGAAAGTTCCAAGTTAAAATTTAGTACGCAAGTGATCAAGTACAATATAATCTTGTCTTATGCGTTTACCGTGCCAAATTTATGTACTATGTGTTATGTTTTGAACTTAAAACATTATAATCGTTCAAAATAACATTACAATTTTCAAATTTTGATGTTATAAAATCTACAACTGCTAAATGTGTTTTTTTTTTTATTTACAATGTATGTTTTACCTTATAGTAAAGCAACACACACAAGTTCTGTTGAATCTTAAACACGTAATCGGTTAAGCGTCAAACCTAACCGTATAAGTAAGGTAGGTAATCCAAGTAGATCAAGATGTCAATGTGATTGCGTTCCGGGCTGTGCCTCAATGAATGGCCCCAAGACGTAAGACAAACATGGCTTGTAAGTTATGGTAAAGCGCTATTTACACTCAACAAATGACAAACGATGGGGCACAGTTTTTGAAACAAAAGGATTGTTTGATGGCTTTTATGATACGCATAATATTAATGATTTCTGGTAGAACATTTTGAACGATATTGTACCAATGATTAAGGATGAAAGTTGACAATCATTATTTATTTATCAAAATTGCATGTTATAAACTTGCAACTTGTAAATTAATTAGTATATCATGATACAAGTGAGCTAAGTTGCACACGAGGCTGTGGTTCGCAGCCCGAGCCGTAGGCGAGGGCGTAACTCAACCGAGTGTGAGATGATCAGAGCTTACGAGTTTCATACGACTTTTTCAACACATTTGCGAGGAAAAACCTAAATATTTTTTAACCACACAGTGTGAAATTCAGTATGAATTGTACTCAGGATTCTAGTAACTCCCGAGCGCAGCGAGAGAGTACAGAGTTAATGAAGCGAAACGAGGGAGTTAATACTATAGTCCGTTATGCTCGTGATTCAATTTCACGCCCGTGACATAAGACACTGCTTTATCCTCTTGGTGAATAAACTACTATTACCTTTTACCTCAAAAAAGATAGAACAGTGCAACTTCAACTCAACCTTAAAAAATATTTTTTCCCCTTAGACACTATTTCCAAAACTCATATTTTTACTCATATTGATCACTAGTAAAAACACGTAATCTTTTACAAAAACTAATCCAGATATCTCATTTAAAACACTCTGATGTGATCGAGCAATAAATGTTCACATTAAATAAATTGTTACTTTACGCCTACCAACGCCTACCAAATAGACAAAAGAAAATGAAGAACATAGACGCCGACATCACACGACGTTTAATCTTGCTCATAGCAATACCAGACCCGAGAAAAACAACCCTAGACATATCATTCCAAGTGTCTTAGGGCTTATTTGGGCGTTACTTTGTGTACATGTAAATAGGTCACCGTCATATTCACGCCCTGGGCAAATAGGATTTTATATGTAGCTAAAGCTAGTGGTCGAACTGTATATTTTCTGTGTGCTTAAAATATGCTGTGTGCAGGTTTGTCACAAAGAAATGAAGAAGAAAGTTATTATTTGAGAATTTTCTGGGTGATGCACATAACACATTTTTTTAGCGACCGCAGGTCACCGTATAAGGCACAAAATACGAGTCATATAGCAGTGTTTTAAACGAACATTTGGTTCGTTCATTATACATAGCATATCAATATCTACTATGTATGATGAATAATGTAATGTGCATCACCCTGAAAATTCTCAAATAATAACTTCTTTGTGACAAACATACCTAACCTACCTACCTACCTAAACTAATTAGTTCATAATTACCTAATTAGTTCCTAATTACGTTATTAGTTATGTCGTTGTTCTCAAGCCAATACTTGAGAACAACGGCAGAACTAATTAGATATGCAAATAAAAATAGCCGAACAAAATAAAAGAACAATAAATGAATTTATAAGGTTTATTAGGAAATTAAATTATTTAATTCATATCTTTTCACTGATTAGCAGTTTTAAATTTTAAATGGCAGTAAAATCGGCAACTCTTCATTATACGAGGCTAAAATACCATCAAGAAAAGGGAGTACGCCTACTTCTTAGAGTTAGAAAAATAATCAACTTAAAACTACATATTTTCAAGAGTAAGTTGGTAATGAAGACAAATTTTGCAGATAACTGGACTGGTGCCAAAGTTTAATGTCTGGATGAAGAAAAGCAAAATGTCACAACGATAGTCCGTAGGCTAAAGCTTTTAAGATTTTGATACATAACCAGAACATTAATTTAAATGCTGCATATTCTAAGGCTGACATATCGATGGAATATCGTTGAAACATATAAATAGTAGAACATTTATTAATAAACAAGTCTTACAAGTCATTAACGTGACAAGCTACAAAATTTCCATTGGACTAATGCTTTTATGCTGATGCATCTGTTGATACCTAAAATCTAAAAGTGTAAATTTACGATATACATTTAATAATAAACAAGTCTTGCAAGTCATTAAAGTGACAAGCTACAAAATTTCCATTGGACTAATGCATTTATGCTGATGCATCTGTTGATACCTAAAATCTAAAAGTGTAAATAAAACTGTAACAGGTCCAATTCTGTACATTGAAGATATTTTGAAAATTATATTTGGAGGGCATTCTATAACCGATACTGAGGCCGAAAATGTATTTTTTTTTATTTTTGTCTGTCTGTCTGTATCACGGCTGAGCATCACGCCGAAACTACTGAATGGATTCAAATGAAACTTGGCATCATTTGAGATCTTACTACGAGGTAGGATATAGGATACTTTTTATCCCGTAATCTAGCACGGTTCTTTTGGGAGAGGGGATTAAAGTCAAAATGGGTACTTGGTTATACGCTTGGTCCGATTTTATCAATTTTTCTTTATAATATAATAAATATTAGTAAGGGAACAGTCATAGAGAGTTGTTATCAAGGTTTTGTAATCGATCGGGTTAAGCAACGTTAGGTAAGGCCATTAAATAAATGGGTGACCGTTTAACGCCATTTGAACTAAACGGGTCCATGCTTCGGAGAACAAGTAAAAAGTGGGTCCCAGTTTTTAAACGACTATAAAAAAGGAGGTTATTTATTCGATGCGAATGTCAATTATAAAAAAAAATTGTTAACGTAAAAATAGCGCAGGCGGAGCTGCGTGGGTCAGCTAGTTTACGATATATTTTTTATCATCTACTCTAAGGTCATACGTGAAGAGTATAATTGTTACAGTTGCGATTACATAAGTACTATTTATATTGGGAAGACACTGGCCTCCACGACACAGGGTATCCTAGTGTGGAGCCCAGTGATGTATTAAAAGGTTAGAACAAGTAATATGTACTTGAAAGTTGTATATTTTTACCTGTTGTACTAATTCTTGAGATAAATAAATATCTTTATCTTATCTTTAAAACCCTCGCGTTCAATCTGAGGCTCGAAACATTTGGCGAAAAATATACAAAATTATGGCCATACGACGTTCAAAATTTCCATGCCCTAACCAGTCTTTTCGCTAAATCTACAGATCGCTCCGACACGTTACTTCTAACAACAAAAAATAATGTCTTTGCGTAGTTGTCAACCTAAAAGTATCTTCTTCTTTTCTAAAAATTTAACCTTCCATCACAGGAAGACGGGCTGCACCGTCTTTCTTTTGGATTTATGTTCCACCTATACTGCGATCCCCAAGCCACCTGCCAAGCGTGGGGATTATGGCAACCCCTCCCTTCTAAGGGGAGGCCTTTGTTCAGCAGTGGTCATCTTTTGTCTGCTAATGATGATGATGATGAACCTTCCATCAATGTATCAAAAAAATTGTGTAAGTAGTTAAATAGCGATTCCAAAATAAAGTACTTGTTATGTAAGAAAACAGAGATTGACAAACTTGTATTTGTAGTCGCTTCGTCAAGAGGACAGCCGCGAACCAAATCAAACTTAAGGTTATTTTTATTATTATTACAATGTTACTTCGAATACTTTATTTATCTCTTTTTTCGTGTCTTCAAATCATTTAACCCAACATAATGTATGTTTTTTCCTAAGATTCTTACAGTAAAACTCGATATACATTAATGGATTCTTAATGTAGGTAATATGAATTATCTACGTATTGTATAGTATCTAATTAATTAGTATTAGTAGATAACACAAATTACGAATCTGTTACAACATAATGAAACATGGCATCACAAGATAAGAACTAAATTGTTCTGACATTTCAAAACTTAATGATTCTCTAAAAAAGCGGTAACAACTCAGTAGGCGAGCGCTTGCCTTGGAAACAAGGTACGCAGGTTCGAACCCCGGCTCGCACCTCTGACTTATTTAATGAATCATGTGCGAATCATCTTTATACGATTGTTACTAGCGTTCGGTGAAAGAAAATATCGTGAGGAAACCTGCATGTCTGAGAAACTAGCTTTCGAATGGCGTGTGGAGTCCGCCAACCCGCACTTGGCCAGCGTGGTGGACTATGGCCTAAGCCCCCTCATCTTGAGGGGAGGCCCGTGCCTAACAGTGGGACATAAAAAAGTAGGTATTATTAATGATTCTCTACACGTGGCTCATAATAGCCTAGAATCAGCTAAAATAGTATCTTAGCGTTTTTCTCTAATGATGTAATGAATTTAAATTGCTTTCATCACAGTTTCGAAACCTCACTAAATTAGCCTAATATTTTTTTAGTATAATTAAGGTTTTAAAGGGTCCGTTTTATTTTCTGCTAATATCTGTGCTAAGATTACATTTACCGAGCCTAAATCAACGTTTATAATGAAAATGAGTACTTATAATATTAATTTAAACTCTTTAAGGTCTTTTTAAAATTATGACGTGAAAATAAACTAAAACATGGTAAATATTTCTATAACCTTAGGTAGGTTATTAAAATACTTTACACGGTTACGAGTGAATACTTGTTATTATTTTTACCAATTTAAATATATAAATGCTGCCCCTCTAGCAATAAGTAAATATTGACTGATCATTTACATTACATACATTTCATGTCTAATCCCCATGAAAATTCCCTATAATATTTTCGGTGTAGCCTAGAGTGTGGCTGACAGCTGTTTCTATTTGATTTTATTTGTAGATCTAACATTTTGGCAAAGTACGTTTATTTCATTTACTAACGATTCCGTATTTTACGACTATGATATTAATGATACCCGTACTAGACACTGTAAGTGCAGGTTTTTTTAAAACTTATAAGCTAGTGCTTGACTGCAGACCCACCTGATGAAAAGCGGCGACGCAATCGAGGATGGCAAAACACACTAGCTTATTAAAAGCCTATTCACTCTAGTCTTAAAGACACCCACATTATAATCGGGCGGGAAAACCGACGCAGGCAAACTGTTCCAGTCCTCAGCTGTCCTTATTATAAATGAAGAAGCAAACCGCTTAGTCCGGACTGAAGGCACTTTCACCACATAAGGGTGTGTACGTGCCGTGCGTCTCGTCGTCCGATGATGAAAGGGAGATGGTGGAATCAGGTCATGCAATTCCTGTGCACACTCTCTAAAATTCATCCTGTAGAATACCGAGAGGCTGGCTACTCTGCGCCTGTGCTCTAGGCTTTGTAAATTGGCCGCTACTAACTCTGCGTCACCAATAAGCCTCTTAGCACGCCTCTCCACTGAGTCTAAAGCTGCAAGATGACCTTTAGCAGCACCAGCCCATATGTGGCTACAGTACTCCACACACGACCGGACTTGTGCTTTAGCATCAGTGTAGGTTCATAGAATATAACATCATTAGAGAAATGTAAGGATAGTACAACTGCTAATCTTTTTTAAATCAAAGGAAATAAAAATAGGAACTAATAATACATGAACAGGTCTTTAAAACTCTTTCAATTTCCACAAGACCTACATAAAGAAGATACATGCTCACCAGCTTTAAAATAAAATTAGTTCTTCCATGAAATTTTTTTTTTTTTTTTTTTTTTTTTTTTATACTACCAAGGTGGCAAGCAAGCGTACGGCCCGCCTGATGGTAAGCAGCCACCGTAGCCTATAGACGCTAGCAACACCAGAAGAATCACTAGCGCGTTGCCAACCCTTAAGACATTAGATGTTAAGTCTTTGTGTCCTGTAATTTCACCAGCTACAGTGCCCTTCACGCCGGAACACAGCAATGCTACACACTGCTGCTTGGCGGCAGAATATCTGACACTGCGGTGGTACCTACCTGGATGGTTCCTTGCACAAGGAACCTACCACCTAGTAAAATTTCAGATTGTTAATAAATTCTCGCACTGTTACAGTCGACTTGTAATTTCAAATTCATATTATTGTAATCTTTTAACTATGAAGTATGATTTAACACATCGATATATAATAAGTAACCAGATAAGCAGTCACCTACTAAATTTCATCCAAAATATAGCAGTGATAGCTTAAATATTCCGTATGAACGTAAGCCCGTCCAGGACTGCGCAGGATGTAAACGGTTTTTATAGGCGCAATGGTCATTGTACATTATTTTTTTTGTACAATGCTGTATCAATATTTACGCTACAAAAACAACGATGTATAGCGTTAAAACTATTTCTGCGATGTTCCTACCGTAGCGCATTATACCCGTAGTACCGTTCAAGCCACGCCACGAACGAGACAGGGATAGTGGCGGACAACGCGCGAAAGGGAGAACGGGATAACCGTAGGCACGGGGTGCGCCCGAACAAGTCACAACGTAGGCCGACCAACTTATCTTTTCTGGTGGCACAACGAGAATTGAACTATAATGTTATGAGAACTACGTGTAGTTTGAGTGTTTTGTTTAGACAGTAGCGGCAAACTTAATTTGGTCGGCCGGTAGCTTGGTGGTTGGTGGACTAGTAGCAGAGATATTTAAAGAAAAATTTATTATTTCGTGTTTTAGTGATATCTTACTGATATCTAGCATTTAATCTAATACTATTAACTACTACTAATGGGAAATATATGTTCCGTTTGAAAATTTGCTGTTGCGACATGTACTAAGGCAGTTTTTAGACGCAAATGAGGCATTTCGACACGTCTTTACGCTAGCTGTTGTCGGCTCTTACTAATTTGAAATAGCAACACAACCGTCTCCGTAGCTCTATTTTCGTGACCACTTTTCGGGCCGTGACAGCTAATCTTGTTTAGGTAGTATATCGATGATTGGCTATGATTTTTACCGCAAATAGACTTATCGTGCTAGTTTTTCTAACCTTATCTAATCTCTAGTTTAGGTAGTATATCGATGATTTAACAACAATAATTTCATTTCAACATTTTCTTGTCGTTACCTGCTCTGAGATTATTTTTTTCTGCGATTATTGAAAATTGTAAATTCTCGTTATTTTGGAGTTCCATCATGGCACCGAGACTGCACGCAATATTAATGGATTTTATGGACCAAATACCGCAAATGAACGCACTCTGCGTTTTTGGTTAGATCGCTTCCGTTCTGGCTTTGTGGTTTCGCCTTGGAATTTGAACTTGTAATCGCGGAAGTTATTTGGACTGAGCTAGATAGGTACTTGCTGACCACCACACAAAACACATGTAAATATTTGTGTCGCACAGTTAAACTATAATTCGTATTCTATTTAATGTATGCCCACATAATGCAATAGTTCACACATATTACCGCTTTTATTACAATATCTGTATCGAATTCAGGAATATTTTCTTGTCTGTGAAACAATTTATTTTATTTCCATATTCATATTGAAAGAATGAGAGATACTCGCCTTTGTCTACAAACGCAATTTAAGAAAATATATTCTACATTCGTATCCCAGCGTCTTAGAACGTAGTTTTTATTTCTTATCGAACGATACAGTAGAACCGTTTACCGTTTCCATAAATACAGAAGCGGGACACTAGAATTTCAATTTCTTACAATTTCCCAACAAACACTGATAAAATAGGAATTTGTAGTGTCCTTTGGGGTTTCGTGTTCCACTAGAATAATGTGACACCATAACTAGTAGAACCATGCCATTGTGTTCCTGCTTAACTGATGTGAAAGTTTTCAAGTATACAGGGTGGCCAGAACAGTGACGTCCAAAAATATTTTTTAGTTGCCTCGTGTTGAGAGGGGTATCTGAATCACCCCTATGTATGTTCTACGATTTTTCGACCTAAAGTTGAGAATTTACGTAAAGTGGGTTATCATTTAAATTTTCATCTTAAAATTAAAAATCTAAACTGATTTTTAATTTTCAGTTGAAAATTTAAATGATAACTCACTTATCATAAATTCTCAATTTTAGTTCAATTTTATAGTAACTTCCATTAAAGTTACGAGGCTGTTTATTTTATCAATAAATGTACACAGTTTATAGAGATTTAGCTGCAAGAAAAAAAAATCGAAGAAACTACTATCTACTTTTTTTTAGAAATGTTTCAAACTGATCCGGTCGCAATTATGCAAAAATTCATAAATAAAATCGTAACTCGAAAACTACGAAAAATCGTAAAACATACATAGGGGTGATTAAGATACCTCTCAAAACGAGCCACCTAAAAAAATTTTTGGAAGTCACTGTACTGGCCACCCTGTTTAATGTAATTTCTAGACATTTTTAGATTTTATCTTTATTACATTTGTCTTTTTGGTCATGTATTATTACAGAATATGAACTATCGCGTTCGTTTACTTTTAGATCGTAGTATAATCTTCGTTTTTGGTACGATTATATCAAGGGAGTGCCCGGAGAAACTGACGTTATTACCAATTTGCTCCTCCGAGGGTCGATTTACATAGTACAAGGTACTTAGAAACTATTGGAACTGTACTTCGCCGGCAAAATTACAGAGGAATTTATTAAATTTGACAATATTCAGTGTTTGTATATAAACGACCCTGTTTATTCGGTTACATGTTGTATGTTGTTGTTGTATGTTGTTGTAATGTCACAGTTACTACATAACTTAGGGTTTTGTTTGATGTTATTATAAACAGAAGTTTCATTTGGTTTGTGTTTTTGCTCTCCTCACGTAAACTTAAAATTAACGCTCATTGCGTAGTTTAGTGACCTGATGTCTGTTTGCATTACCCGGCCAAGTCCGGCTATGGAATCGTCTTGAAAATACTTACTATAATCCAGAAGGAACATGAAGAGCCTATTCAAGAGCATATCTGGGAAGCCTGTCTATCAGATGCCTTTGTATTTTTAAGAAAATTAAGAATTACTGTTGAAATACAAATTAAGTCCGTTTGAATCTGTATAAAACGTAGAATAGCCAATATTTTTCTCAAAATTCTACAAATAAATAAATCATAAACCGACGAATAAACTAATTGACCTTTCTATAAAAAGGACAAAATAATAATAATAATATCTTGGGACAATCCACACACGGTCATCCGATCCCAAACTAGGCAGAGCCTGTACTATGGAAACCAGACAACTGATACTAATACTTATATACTTTTTTTTTTGTAAATACATACTTAAATAGATAAACAACACCCAGACACTTGGCGGGAATCGAACCCACGACCCATTGGTTAGCAGGCAGGGTGTCTGACCACTAGAACAACGGGCCCGTCTTTTATAGGTAGTAAGACCCTTTGGCTGTCCGCCGGTTTAGTTGTCACTTATATTCTGAACTACACACATCAAAAGTGTCTAGGGATCAACATATATTTTTGCAATAACTTTTCTCCTGATTGATATTAATTAAAATTTTCTTTAAGGATTCATCAAATAAAGTGTTTTCGTTTGTCACAGTAACGATAAACCAAGTCACCTTTGCATTAATAAAGAAATTTGCCATTTTCCTAATAAAGGGATTTTTGACATTTGAACCACTAACACAAAAGTTCGAAAAAAAGACTGAAATAACAGTTTTCTTTAAAATTTTATTGGGTAACTTAAACAATTAATAATCCGTGTTTCTACCGCGAACACTAACAACACAAGAACATCGGTTTGGCATACTCAAAATGAGTTCATCCAAATCACGCTGTGGAATGGCCGCCCATGTTCGTTGCAACAACAAAAAAAGGTCTTCTTGCGACTGGATACCCTCCATATTCGGCAGAGCTCTTCTCTGTAGCATATCCCATGCATGCTCAATCGGGTTCAAGTCTGGCGACTGAGCAGGCCAGGGCAGGACATTGATGTTAGCTGCGGCGAGAGTCTGTCTTACAACTCTTGCGGTGTGCGGTCGTGCATTATCATGCATTAACTGAAATAAGGGACCGATTTGCACTTGTAGAGGAACGATGACGTCTGATACAATCGTCTCAGCATAAATTTGAGCGTTGAGGTTGCCTCTGATCCAAATCAACTCAGTTCTTCCGCCGATCCAAATACCCGCCCATACCATGATGGTTCCACCACTATAAGGATGGACTTCCTGGCAGGATTTTAATCGCTGTTGGCGTCCAGGGGTTCTCCAGTGTCGTATACGTCTTGTATCCGGTCTCATACCAAAACGAGACTCATCAGAAAAGCACACGAAACGCCATTGTTCTTCTGCCCAATTTCTGTGTTCAAGAGCCCATTGATATCGAATCCTACGATTGTGCATTGCTATAGGTGGTACCCGTAACGCTCAAATTTATGCTGAGACGATTGTATCAGACGTCATCGTTCCTCTACAAGTGCAAATCGGTCCCTTATTTCAGTTAATGCATGATAATGCACGACCGCACACCGCAAGAGTTGTAAGACAGACTCTCGCCGCAGCTAACATCAATGTCCTGCCCTGGCCTGCTCAGTCGCCAGACTTGAACCCTATTGAGCATGCATGGGATATGCTACAGAGAAGAGCTCTGCCGAATATGGAGGGTATCCAGTCGCAAGAAGACCTTTTTTTGTTGTTGCAACGAACATGGGCGGCCATTCCACAGCGTGATTTGGATGAACTCATTTTGAGTATGCCAAACCGATGTTCTTGTGTTGTTAGTGTTCGCGGTAGAAACACGGATTATTAATTGTTTAAGTTACCCAATAAAATTTTAAAGAAAACTGTTATTTCAGTCTTTTTTTCGAACTTTTGTGTTAGTGGTTCAAATGTCAAAAATCCCTTTATTAGGAAAATGGCAAATTTCTTTATTAATGCAAAGGTGACTTGGTTTATCGTTACTGTGACAAACGAAAACACTTTATTTGATGAATCCTTAAAGAAAATTTTAATTAATATCAATCAGGAGAAAAGTTATTGCAAAAATATATGTTGATCCCTAGACACTTTTGATGTGTGTACATACTGAATATTCTTGCGGCCTTCACCATAGGAAAACTCCTCCGAAAATCTTCTTCTTCTTCTAGGAAAATTCCTCCGAAAACGTATTGTCTAAAATTATATCCCGTTAGAGTAAGATAGAGTAGATAAGAGTAAGATCCCGTAAGAATTTTAAGCCATCCAAGCCACGGTGGGTTCTATGTTATTGTGACTTTCGAAATTAAGCCTTACCTCGGGTACATAGCGTGTAGATCGGGATGCACAGGGACGTGTCGCGGGTGATTATGCGGCGACATGGCAGCCGTCGCGTTGATCGTGCGGATGCGCGCGCGTAGCCTCTCGTACTGCTCCGGCTGATACTGCGCTGCTATGGTCACTGCTGCACCCGAGTACTGCTTGGATAGTAATGTAATTGTGCAATTACTCAACATTGAATAGATCTCTTGTGCGACCAATAAATGGGCGTCGTCACAACTATCGCAAGGGAGCAGAGGGACAAGCACGTATTCTGCTCACGACACGTACTCTAGAGAGAGTCCGGTGCGGGAGAAATTCTGGCGAGGTCCTAACGAAGTCCCTACAGCGAGATTTTAGTGAGATTTGGCACCTTTAAATTTCCTCCCAGTCATCAAAAAAGGTACCTTTTTGGAGAGATTATCCAGACAATCTGCCGCAAGTAGCAGTGTGTAATATTGCTGTATCCCTATGAAGAGGTGAAATTACTTGGCTCAAGAAACTTATAACTCATGTAACAGATCACCTGTAGCAATACAATTGCAATAAAATTCTCCATGAAGCAAATGTCCTACTTGTCTTGTCACTGTATTCTATTAGTTTTCTAAACAGGTACCTTCAAAGCTGCAGCAGCCTGTTCATGTGTCGCTCTCGTCAGGTCCCGGCCATCAACGCTTAGTATTCTGTCTCCTCGATGCAACATGCCATAAGCCGCTCCACCCACAGATACTCCAGACACGAACACACCATAGGAGTCCTCTTCCGTACTGCTGTCCGACTCCCCACCTAGTCCTCCTACGATGTCCATACCGAGTCGGGATCCGGAACGGACTAATCGAACCATGCGGACACACCTGCGCGGAAAAGTTTAGAATTTCTTTTTATTTAAATAGCACTGGGCAATCAGCGAGAATGTATTTTGACAACTTTGAGAAAGTTTTTTACTTAATTAAGTATATTTATAAATAAACTGTAAATATTTAATTATTATGTAAATACCTATTCGTAGAAACTCTATGTTTTATAACTATGCATATATGAACGAAAATACCGTGAAGTGCTAATAACCATATACTTTTGTCAGCATTGAAGGTGATTGGGTGAACGAACTATTGACCTCATATTTTAATCGCTAATCATTTTTGATGGTGTTCTTGCGATATTGCTAAAAAATTAATATATCAAACAACATATCCAATCAATTTTATAATGACATATATAAATTTTACTACGAATTTTTGAGTTTCGAAGATAAATCTTTTAAATAGTCGAAACTTTGTCTTTGCTTCCGAAGTTTTCGCGTATTTACTATTAATTACCTAGTGCGTTACCGCAAAAATTTGCCAATTAAAGAATTGACTATGGGCATTTGCGCCTTTTTTCTTTAAGCCGAGGTTAATAAACACGTAATAAAGCAATACTAAAAATGTATATCACTAGGTTTATCATCAGGCTCGAGGCTCAGTAATTTGATAATACAGTCTGAGTCAAAGTTATTTTAGAGGTAAAAACGCGCCAAGTCCTAGTAGTCTAGTTTTTGAAGTATAAAAAAAAATATTTGCATAAAACACAACTAGAAATCAGAAACCAGAAATATAAAATTAAATACACTGTTAGGACTTTAGAAATCGAATTAAAATTGAACAAAAAATAAATTAAGGTTTCATAATGCAATGCTTATTGGATAACAAACACTAATCAGCAATTAATATTTAGAATGTCAAACTATTTTGAGTTCGACATGAACTTTCGGCTGTATTCCTTTGAAGAGTGAATGAAAATGATGAATGATTTACTTTACTAATAATGATTTACTAATAATGATTCAAATGATTTCAGCGAGAACTGTTTTGATTCATAAGTGGATGCAAATAAAGAGTCACTGTATATTATACCTCGGAATTTCACTCGGTTCCTCCTCCAAAAGCTCGTGGAGCGTCGAACAAGACGTGGCTTGTGTTTTAGCTAAACAAATAAAAATACAAGCTTAATCCGTAGAAAGGTTCTGATATATATCTATATAAAAAGGTACCAATATATTGTGATTTGTGACTATATACACAGAGCTAAGAAATTTGGGATTACACGTCACACAATCTTGAACCAAAGTAAAGGGGGAAAACAAAGCGACAACTTATACCGTAGCTCCCTTCATCTATACAGAATATTAAAACCCTATGTGATCATTTGAGGTAAAGCCTTTATTTACTTGTTGTTATTCTGTAAAGTTTTTTTTTTGAGTCAATATTTTACGATATTGATATAAAATTTCAAAAAAAGTGTCCACGGTTTAGCTGTGTTAACAGCGACTGCTTTATCTAGTGTGTTATAAATTGTGGTATTTTATCTGCTTGAGAGAAAATCATGTTTTGGCGACAATACTTTTCTTTAGTAGCCATAATTATTAATACTGGTTCATGCCATAGACATTTAACTAATTATGTATAGACCGGCCTAAGCGAACACATTAATTATTGTTATTATTATGTCAGTAGAAACGTGCGTACCTACGCTCTAAGCGGACATAAATATTTTTGAAGGAAATATGCCGACATTCCAAATTTTACTATCATAGAACTGAATATTACTACAGTTTATTTAGTTTTCATACGTTTTTTTATGTTAAGCTACCAAAGGATTAAATATAGGTGGCAGTTCTAAAAAGTAATGACAATTATTGTAGGAAAAAAATATCAAAACCCGCTACATGGCATAACCATTACCATTCGTTACCTGACGAGACAAGACGGAGACCTTGTTATTAAGACGCTTGAGCCAGCCCAATTTCTCCAGCTACTTTGCACCGAAACAAAGCAACGTGACACTTGCCTTGTAACAGAATATCTAATACTCCATTGGTCTACCAGACCCCTATTACGTATCTCGTTTGACAACTAAAGTGATGATCACTATAGCAAGTGACCATCAAATAAATGATTCATTTGATATTGCCTAACTTGAGTGACCAATAAATACCAATACTAAAACATTTTCAGTTGACATCAAAGTTTGGTGGACAACTGAAGTTTGATAATCAGAGTCAGAGTCACTTGGCTAAAGATACGCAATAGCCCTGCGGAACAGTCTCTGCCTTTGTACATAATGTAAGCCAATAATATTGTTACGTTAATGTATCCCAAGCATCAGGTCCGCATCTAATTAAGTCAATTTTGCAGACATTGCACCTCATCTGCATATGAATTATCGATACCTATAGACATGACATTGATGTCAATAACATGAGCATCACACGCGAGGTTAATTAATTTAGTTTTGGAATCCCTAATACAAACAATTAGTGTGTTCTGTAGAACAAAGACTTTTATACTGTTGTGTACTAGGTTTTGTCTAAGGTACCATCCAGGTATACTCCATCCCAAATAAGCTTGAAGGCGATTACAAGTTCGTTTGCGGCTCAATAACTACATAACGCATACATTGTCAACTAGGTGCGTCAGCAAAAACAACTTTGTATTACTAACCTTTTTTTGCTGCCGCGTTAACGGTCAAATATACAGCGGGGGTGTTTTATGACTGCATAATAAAGTTGTAATCGCGTTCAAGCTTATTTGGTTTGGAGTGTAGTTACCGCAGCAGTGTGTGTTCTTTGTTTCGGTATGAATGAAATCAAACATAGAAATTACTCGGCGGTAAAACCTTAGTAAATAACGTTCTAGGTGGTAACCAAGGCTCTTGTAGACTATGGGCAGGCGGATCGCTACTTATGGCGTATAGAGTTCAATATACGCTCCATAATCTTGCAAAGTATAGAGGTTATTGAAATCGGCCGATAGTTAGCTGGATCTCATAATCTTACAAAGTATAGAGCTTACTGAAATCAGCACGGCTGCCTTTTTTAGGTACGGGCTGCACGTTAGCAAGCTTCCAGGATTTGGGCACTATACCAGTCCAAAATGAGAGGAGGTACAATGTTTTCAAGGCTAGAGTGAATAGGCGTTTAATAGGCTAGTGTGATTTACCATCATCGATTGCATCACCGCTTTCTATCAGGTGTTAAGCACTAGAGTTTAATGACTAAAAATAATTATCAGAGAAACATTTTACTTTTCTCAAAACACAAATAAATATTTCTCCTTTTTCTCAGATAAATAATAAGTTATGAAAATAACAACCACAAGGCGAGGGCGGCAGCTAGTTACAATAAGTCGCCACACTAAATCTCTATATAAAGACTCCAAGCCTCAGATAAGAAGCGGAAACATAACTAAAATATTACTAAAGGTATGCTTACTGGAGTAAAGCGGAGCGGTTTTTGCAACGGGCGGAAATGAGCCGGCAGGCAGCACGATCAATGTCACTTGATCACCAGTGCTTCTTAACGCTGACACTGCTTGAGCGTGTGTAGCTCCAACTAACGACGTTTCTATACCCTAAACAAAAAAAAAATTGTAGTTTATTTGATACTGACACCTTTTATGGTGGAGGTAAAAGAAATAACCAGGAATATATCTTAATTTCTCCTATATCTAAGAAAACTAAAAAGAGACACATTAATGCATATAAACGAAAAAGCCTTTAATTTCAATACATGATGTAAGAAATTCCTGATGAAATTCCGGCACAAATACAAATAATTTGTCACTAAAATGAAAATTATTTAATTAGATTGCATATTTATGAAAGCATTCATACGTATTACATAAATACCAAAGTTATACTTACATCCTTATCCCTAACAGCCAGAATTTTGTCACCTAGCCTTAATCTGCCATCATGATGAGCTGCCCCACCAACAGCTATATGGGATACGAATATTCCACCGCCACCAGCCGCATCGTCCGCCCCGCCCGCGATCCCCAGACCAAGACCGCGAATCCCTCTCCACAGTGTCACCACCCTAGGTCTCCGTGCTCGGCGAACCCGCTGTTGGGACACACAAATCATAGTTAATAACGTGTGTCCGTATGTAAAAGAAGCGGATAGGATTACTTCGAGTATACATTTTATGCGCCTGTAAAGCTCGGTTCCAGGACATCTTATGGGCCGAAATATGGTGATGAAATGTAGTTTATTTGGTAAACTCAGGTTTACTTCAGTGTTCCATGCACTTCAAATGTTTGACCTACATATAAATCGTCTAAGCGGTTAATAAAGCAGAAAGCGAACTTCAAAGGCGGAAATAGTGAACTTACTAATCTAACTACGTTCCCTGCTTTCTGTAGAGCTTCCACGGCAACTGCATGCGGTGCACCTTCCACCGAAACTTCATTAACCTGAACAATATATAAAACAAAATTATTAACTTCTTCTAACAATAATAAAATAGTTCTATTTTAATGTCAATCGGATTTTACGGCTTCCAAAAAAAGTCTTTAAAAACCTACACACTTAAAAGAGTGTAAAAATATCAAAGATAAACAAAAGACAATCATTATTATTGAGAAAAACTTATCGCAATTCACTTAACTTTGACATTCAGAATGTTTGAATTAATTTCCATTGACATAAAATAGTGATAAATGTGTATAAAAATAGTTAAAAGCATTTTAGTATTAAAAAGCAAATTCATATAAGTAAGTGCATTTTGTTTGAGGTACTCGTACCTACATGTATACGTCTGTTACGTTTATCTGTTGATAGCAATCTGCTATAGTTTACTTAGACGCAGAGACATTTTCACAGTTTATTTATAAAAGAAGAAAACATAAAAACATGCTAGGAAAACCGCTACTTAGCGAAGTTTTTAGCAAAATTAAATATTCGAATCCAAGAAAGACAGTAAACAAGAAAAGTTGTCAGAGTTTTGTTCCGTCATCAACAGCACACCATGTTTTATGATAACGGTATAAAAAGTGAGTACCATCTTAATTCATTTCCCTATCACAAAAAATCCTTTATATTTCTTTACCGCCGCTTAGGTACAAGTATGTGGTGTTAAAAGGGAATGTTCGCGAAATTGGATACATGAGTGATTTGATTTATGTGTGTTTTATCATCTTTGCGTAACACATTTCCTGTTGAATGTATTACTCATTGTAGCTGTTTTGGAGATACGTATGATGTACAATGTATGAAACATTGTGTTTTTTAGGTGACAGTAATAAAGCTGAAAATACGTTCGCCTGAAAGCCAGCGATATTACTATATTATCTTTTCTCAACTGGGATAGGTATAAGTTATTCGGTCTCTCGGGTCTAGTTCTCGTTCTAGTTCACTTTCTCATTCTCCAGATGCAGCAGAACTCTTTAAACTAAAACAGCACTGCTGTTTGGTGCCAGAATATCTAACACTGCGGTGGTAACTATCTGGACCGTCTCTTGATTAATAGATCTATCAAATGACTATTCCACATCCCCTTCCTATCTGCGGGAACGTTTTTCCTTTGTGAGATCTCCTGACTCTCCTTGCAGATCCCATCTCCGTACTAACCTTCTATTCCCTTCCCACAAAACAGACTTTTATTCCTATTCCTACACTGTGAATGAAGTCCGTTTATGGAATTCTCTTCCGCCGGATATACGTCTGTCTCTAAATGTGACACAATTCAAAAGACGAGTTAAAGAGCACTATTCTTTATGTACGGGCGGTTTAGATATTATGAAATAAAAAACTTTAAGTTCGATGTATGACTGGTGTAATATCCATTTTAAGAGGGACGCTAACGGTCATTGACATTACAATCAGCTGACAGTTAACAGATACATAGATGGGTAGGTGACATAATAAATAACTTTTTTTTTTTTTAATAATATCTTGGGACAATCCACACACGGTCATCAGATCCCAAACTAGGCAGAGCCTGTACTATGGAAACCAGACAACTGATACTAATACTTATATACTTTTTTTTTTGTAAATACATACTTAAATAGATAAACAACACCCAGACACTTGGCGGGAATCGAACCCACGACCCATCGGTTAGCAGGCAGGGTGTCTGACCACTAGACCAACGAGCCCGTTTAGAGAACATTTAGAGGGTATATCTCCATATCTACCCTCAACCTATAAAACATGACATAAAGTCTTGTCCACTTTATCTTGTCATTTTTTTATATATGTATAGTATTTATCTTTTTTAGTATATTAGTGTATATTCTATAGTAATAGTATTTATTTATTAGTATGTATTTGTGGGATGGGCAGCGTTCGGGAAACTACGCGAAATCTTCTCGTCCAAAATACCGCAGTGCCTAAAGACGAAGGTTTTTAACCAGTGTGTGTTGCCAGTGATGACATATGGTACTGAGACGTGGTCCCTAACTGTTGGCCTTTTGGATAAGCTCAGAGTCACACAACGAGCTATGGAGAGAGCTATGCTCGGAGTTTCTTTGCGCGACAGAATCCGAAATGAGGAGATTCGCCGAAGAACCAAGGTCACCGACATAGCTCTTAAAATCTGCAAGTTGAAGTGGCAATGGGCAGGCCACATCGCTCGGCGAACCGATAACCGCTGGGGAAGAAAGGTTCTCGAGTGGCGACCACGAACCGGAAGACGCAGCGTAGGTAGGCCTCCCACTAGGTGGACAGACGACATTGTGCGCGTCGCAGGTAACCGGTGGATGCAAATAGCCAATTGTCGGTCATTGTGGCGTTCGAAGGGGGAGGCCTATGTTCAGCAGTGGACGTCTTCCGGCTGGTGATGATGATGATGATGATGATGATGTATTTGTGTTTATTATATTAAGTATTTATGTCCGTATGTATTTTATTTAAATAATGTATTTTAATTAATCATTTTGCTACTTATTTTTATTTCATTTACACACTACGTCCCATTTCTTTCTTCCAACCTGCCTACTGGAAGAAATTTCTTTAGAAATAAGCTGTGCCTTTGACTATTCTTTCCTATATTTCCGTTTTCCTGTACTTTCATTGTGTGTACAAAAATTATAAAATAAATAAATAAATGATTAGATAAGGTTAGAAAAACTAGCACGATAAGTCTATTTGCGGTAAAAATCATAGCCAATCATCGATATACTATCTAAACAAGATTAGCTGTCACGGCCCGAAAAGTGGTCACGAAAATAGAGCTACGGAGACGGTTGTGTTGCTATTTCAAATTAGTAAGAGCCGACAACAGCTAGCGTAAAGACGTGTCGAAATGCCTCATTTGCGTCTAAAAACTGCCTTAATACACGTCGCAACAGCAAATTTTCATACGGAACATATATTTCCCATTAGTAGTAGTTAATAGTATTAGATTAAATGATAGATATCAGTAAGATATCACTAAAACACGAAATAATAAATATTTCTTTAAATATCTCTGCTACTAGTCCGCCAACCGCCAAGCTACCGGCCGACCAAATTAAGTTTGCCGCTACTGTCTAAACAAAACACTCAAACTACACGTAGTTCTCATAAGATTATAGTTCAATTTTAGTTTCGCCACCAGCAAAGATAAGTTGGTCGGCCTACGTTGAGACTTGTTCGGTCGCCCCCCGTGTCTCTGGTTATCCCGTTCTCCCTTTCACGCGTTGTCCGCCACTATCCCTGTCTTTTGGTGGCGTGGCTTGAACGGTACTACGGGTATAATGCGCTACGGTAGGAACATCGCAGAAATAGTTTTAACGCTATACATCGTTGTTTTTGTAGCGTAAATATTGATACAGCATTGTACAAAAAAACTAATGTTTAATGACCATTGCGCCTATAAAAACCGTTTACATTCTGCGCAGTCCTGGATGGGGCACTCGGGATCTTACGTTCATACGGAATATTTAAGCTATCACTGCCATATTTTGGATGAAATTTAGTAGGTGACTGCTTATCTGGTTACTTATTATATATCGATGTAGCCAATAGTCACATTTGACGGGCCCGTTGGTCTAGTGGTTAGACACACTGGCTGCTAACCGATAGTGTCTGGGTTTTATTTATTTAGCTAAGTATGTATTTACAAAAAGAAGTATATAAGTATTAGTATCAGTTGTCTGGTTTCCTTAGTACAGGCTCTACCTAGTTTGGGATCGGAAAACCATGTGTGGAATGTCCCAAGATATTTTTATTATTATTATTTCTTAGTAGCTAATGGCAATGAACATGAGAAGTGAAATAAATGATAAAAATTCTCACGCTACCAGTAATGTGTTAACTTATGTGTCAGCATTCTATATGGCGAAATTGTTTATATTTTAAGATAACAATTACAAGATTACATAAAAAAAACTACACAGACAGCTAATGACTCATTCTTAGTAGATAATAACAATATACTAAGTAAGCTAATTGGTAACGTTTGCAATGCTATCCGTTAACTCTGTAGACTTATCATGTGTCCGCTTTCCACATAATTAAATTGATTAAAAACTATTTAAAAAAAAATAAAAACCGACTTCAAAGTAAATTATCTAAAAAGTATAAAATAACGAAAATATTATTGAAGTTGGTGTTAGCGTACCTGCTGTGTATATTCTGCACCAACTTCAATAATATTTTCGTTATTTTATACTTTTTAGATAATTTACTTTGAAGTCGGTTTTTATTTTTTTTTAAATAGTTTATTTAACACTTTTTAGTGACTTATTTTACCAAGATAGGTATCAGCACTATCACGCAACTCGAACGTCTACATTACAGTAACTTACTGAAAACATAAAAAATTTTTATATCTCTTAAACTACTGGACCGATTTTGATGAAATTTATACTCTACCCTAAGTTGAAAAATACTCTAACTATTGCAAAAAGAATTTTCGAAATCGGACTTGTAGTTTCTGAGAAATCCGCGGACAAACCTACATACATACATACATACATACGTGAAATTTGGTAAATTCGTTTAGAAGCCCACATAGACTAACATATATGAATATTACGCATTTTTATTAATATTACATACATACGCGTCGAATACAGAACCTCCTTTTTTGAAGTCGGTTAAAAATACCAATATAACATGGTCACATACTAAAAATGTTATAAACCCAACGGTAAATAATTAATTAGCCATATGATAAGACTTTTTTTCTATTTGGTTTCCATTTCCAAAATTTTCATAACGTTTAAGAAGATTTTCATTTTTTACAAAATTATTTATCTCAAATCTTCTTCGCATAGTTAATGCGACATTTCATCAAGACTTAGATCAGTTACTTTGTTAAGATAAAAATAATTTGATACCTAATCATATTGAACGTACTTACTTGTAACAAAATATCTCCTATTTGAATGCAGCCGTCCTTCTGAGCTGCGCCACCAACCGCTAACCTTGTTATGCTAACGTCACCGCCGGTTTCACCCCCAGCTATACTTAGTCCTAGTCCACTGGCACCTCGCTCCAAAGTCACATCAGCCGTCTCCCATACTGACTCGTCTGAATCGGATGGGTACTAAGAGAGAAACAGAAAACAAGTATAAATTATAAAAGTATATGGATATGAGTTACATTATACATTCATAATACGTATACACATGTATATACATATATTTAAACTCGTCTCATTAACACCTTTTATTTGATGGCACATAAAATGAAAAACGATGCAAAAATCTTGGAGGAAGGACTAAAGAAGCTAAAATAATAAAGAATGATGATGATTCAGAGAGCGAAGATTGCATTTGTATAGTTTGCGATCCTTTTCAAACCGCAGGTCAAATGACAATTTTTTAGGTATTTACGGTGCCTTAGAGTATCAGTTATGGGCTCATATTGATAGCACTATTAACGAAATAAGCTATGTGTGCCATAATTGTTTGCCTGATTGAGATCTAATTTTTGAATAATGTGCATTAGTTTCGAAGATTGTGTTTCCTAGAAATGTTTTTATAAGAGTTGTGATACCAACTAATGTGAAACCCAAAATGCTGATGACAAATAAATATGTTGATCACGAAAGTAACTTTATTAATAATGTTACAAACATCCCTTTACACTGTTACAACCAACCCTACGGTAGGGATGGTAGTAACAAATTCCACTTCAAATATTTAGTAGTTTTTCTCAAAATCTGTAATATAAATTCCATTTAAGGTGGTGTTAAAAGATAGCTGAAAGACCAATCTATCATGTGTATTAATTAGGATTTCAATTATCGGAAATCTCTGTAAGATATTTCAAAAATATCATAAATTGTTACGTTCATCCCTGGTCTCCCCTACAACTTATAAACAAGAGTTAGATTTCGAAAATAACACCTGGGTGCTATTAAGGTTATCAAACGTAAATCTGGCTATTCGGTAGCTAGGTTTACTCAGTCAAAATTTTATTAAACAATTCTCTAAATTGAAACCAGATGCCTACAAGAAAATAATTTTATGATGGTTTCTTTATAGTAACAATTTTCTGACCAAAATATACGACCTATTAGCAGAGTGGATTCCCGTATAAAATAATCATGTTCATTAAAACGTTTTCTGTGCTCTTTTTATTGTACCGAATGTACATAGATCATGATTGTACACCCATCGGGAATATTCGGGAGTAAAAGCGAGGATGAAAATTCCCTTTGTACGAAACTTAGTAAGAAAACGAAGTTACAGAACGTCATTAAGTTCGTAGGTTTAATTCAGATTCAGGACAAAATATTTTTTGTACAGATAGTTTGTCTTGTATTGAGGTTTTAAAATATCTTTTTCACATTTTATAAATGTAATTTGATGGCCATAGTGCAGTTTATCTCTCTGCTTAGTTTGGTATCAAATGGCCTATATGATGCCTCAGAAATACAGTACAAAGTTATAAACGAAAAACTAACATTATGTATCCATCTGATTCGATAGATATTTATTACATAGGAGGAATAACAAGACCTGAAATTAATGTAACAGTAAAAATGTTACAGAAATAACACTAGGTATATTTTTATTGCGTTTCAGTTTCTTGTCGCGGTCAAGCCGAAACTTACAAGTTATGGTAAGTATATCAGCTCTTAGGGACAGTCATTTTTGTATGTCATAAAGAGACTCATTATTCTGTCACATAGTCATTCTTAAATTCATTCCCCACATTATTGTGTAAAAGCTTTTATCGTATCAGAAAATCACGTAGTAAAACGTAATGGCCGATACAATAGGAGTATAAATATGGCGGGTATGGTACGTTAATTTTATAACACAAATTTATCATGCCGAAAAAAAAAACCAATTCACTTGAACATGGCATATTTTTCATACTTAATTTTTATGAGACTCTACTATGTTGTTATATTTATGTGTAGGCAAAGAGATTAAATACATACATATATATAGGACATACAGTGGTTTTTAGTCTTTTTTTTTTCATAAAAAAACTTTAATCACTTTATACAACCACCTATATAAATTCTTCAGTATAAGTATATATACAAGAAAGGTTCTCGAGTGGCTACCAGGAACCGAAAGACGAAGCGTAGGTAGGCCTCCCATTGGGTGGACTCATGAACTGACGACTTCGTGCGCGTCGCAGGAACCAACCGGTGTGGCTGCATGCTAATAGCCAATTATTGTCGTTCATTGCAGCGTTCCAAGGGAGAGGCCTATGTTTAACAGTGGACGTCTTCCGGCTGGTGAATAGGACGATGAAGTATATACAAAATACATAAGAAAATAAACTGTTGTCTCATTCAGTCAATTAACGCCTTTCAAACCCAAAACTATTTTCATGACCGATACACCGATACTATAAAAAAACAACGTCACTAGTCAATGAACAAAACTAGCATTTAGATCAATGGATCTAAATGCTAGATTTTTTATTATTATTAGCAAAATGACGTAACTATGATAGTTTCTTTAGATATTATTCTGTACTTATTCGTTGACTAGTGACGTTGTTTTTTTTTTTAGTATCGGCGTATCGGTCGTGAAAATAATTTTTTGGATGACTAATGAGTTCGCGCACATAAACAGCCATACACTTCCAACTCTCTCCTCCTTTTTGCGTAAGGTATTAAAAATAAAAGCAAACCATAAAAGATTCACTGATAGACCACGTATAAAGGCATTTATACTTGTTTGCCGAATAGACGAAGGTTCGATAAAATAAACGGTTATGTAGAAGAGGTTGTGCCAAAATATTTAGTAGGTAGCAAAAAGTGATGAAATAAAAGTATTTTCTGCCGAAAACATCGAGGTCGCTGGCACGGGAAAATGGTTTTGACAAGAGGGAACTGGCCTACTAAAGTATAACCTAAAGACAAACACCAGTGCGAAATTGGAATGATGTTTGCTTAAGTAATCCAACATCTTCATACTATTATCATTAGCATTTTTTGCTACAGACGACTACATAAAATTATACTAAAGCACCTCGCAAAAATGTTTGAAATGTAACCAAACATAAAAAAAGCATAAAAAAGCATAAAAATAGGCTCTTTAATAAACCCGTTTTTTGTCTCTTAATTATTTACTGCAGGCTTACAAACACGACAGTTCTATTAAATAAATTCTTTAAAAAAAAAATTGAACCGACTTCAATATCACTGAAAAGTATAAAATAATTTAAATATTATTGAAGTTGGTGTTAGCTTACCGGCTGTGTATATTTGGTAAATGACAAATGACTAACTTATTAATTTTCGAGCATGTAATGAATATATGCGGAATAATGCTTATTTTTCAAATTACATTGCTAATTTTCTAAAATAATAATAGTTAATTGCCTATGCACTGATTTTGTGAATAAAGAATAAATAAATAAATAAAAATTAAATAAAAACATAAATAAATAATTAATTGTTTTTAAATTAAAATTAGGCTTTATTATTATACCAATAATGATGTTATACTAATTTTATTTAAAAAAAGTGTTTTTTTTTTGGAAATTCATGAAAATGCCGATGAAAAATTTCAACACTAGGATGTTCAGAATCGTGTTCTGGATCCCTGGTATCGGTTTTCGGTGCGATGTCCCTTACACCCGTTATAAAGATTGAACCATCGAAGACCGTAAAATGATCTAGGTAAGTTATGATCACATTATCGTCTACATAGTTTTACATAATTCATGTTTCTTCGGAAAAAAATATCCGGTCGTAATCAAATTTGCATGGAATCATCATAGTAGTTTACTCTCTCGAATAAAAAAAGAATCATCGAAATCGGTTCATAATTGTCAGAGCAATGTAATGGAGAACATCAGTTTTATGGTTTTTACCAGATAAATTCCTCCTCATCGTTCATGGTCTTCCAGGAAGTTCTTATCCGGTTGTGATAAATTTCATACAGATTTATTACAGTGGTTTCTTCTTTCGAATAAACAAAGAATCATTGAAATTGGTAAATATTTGCCAGAGTTATGACCATTTTTGTCCTTAATAAGCGACAAAAAAGTCATCTATATAGGCTTTCCTGCAAGTTTCCTGCGCAGTCACCATTATTGTTTTTTCAGGAACTACTTATTCGGAAGCAATAATTTTTTTATGGGACCCAACTAACGAATTAAAGAATAGATGGAAGAAAGATTTTTGCAAATCGGTTCATAATTGCCAGAGTTATGCGCGAACATACATAAAAAAAATAAAAATAAATATATATACAGACGAATTGAGAACCTCCTCCTTTTTTTGAAGTCGGTTAAAAAGAAAATCCGGTATTATTTTGATTGTGCCTATTTTTTAACAGACTTCAAAAAAAGGAGGAGGTTCTCATTTTTTTTTCTATTCACAACCGGATAAGAACTTCCTGGAGGACCATGAACGATGTGGAGGAATTTATCTGGTAAAAACCATAAAACTGATGTTCTACATTACATTACTCTGACAAATATGAACCGATTTCGATGATTCTTTTTTATTCGAGAGAGTAAACTACTATGATGATTCCACGCAAATTTCATTACGACCGGATATTTTTTTCTGAAGAAACATGAAATATATAAAACTATGTAGACGATAATGTGGTCATAACCTACCTAGATCATTTTACCGTCTTTGATGGTTCAATCTTTATGTATGAAAAATATCAAACCCGCAGTGCTTACTCTCAATATACTTGGAGAATTTTGTTTTTTAAATAAATCTATCTTTTTTACTGTCTCATTTATGAAGAATTTTACACGGCAGATTATTCTTATTTCCCTCTCTATTTATTTATTCCACTACGCTTTTAAATGACGTAATACGTAAGTTTACGACAAACATTAGACGACGGAAATAGATCACGTAGTCGAACAAGATAGTAAACAGACAAACTACGAACAACTCACTCGTCAATGCATTGACCTAACGATGTGTACGCAATCACTACGAACTGCAACTACGCCATATCCCAAATGTTTTTGAGATGAACATTGCAGCAAGCATATGTCGTGCCAAAGGTTTTCAGGTCAAATCACAATTGAAATACACACACACATATCACATATATACACGTCCATTCAACGTGCATGTCTCGTACATTTCGCAGTAAAAGGAGAACCCATTTTACGACGGCAACAACATTATAGCCAGCACTGAAAATTAGGGCGTATTTATGCAGCCAACTTTTTTATTTAGGAAAGTAGTTAATGTGAATGAACGCGACTGTAGCGTGTGTTATATTACTATGGAAATTAGATTTTCTGATTCATACTAGCGCAAACGTTTTGACAGGGTAATTTCAATTTATGGAAGCTATTAGCAATTAGTTGCGGATATTAATAGATACAATCAAGTGCAATAAAATGTATACATTTTCATACCTTGTCAGGTATGCAAATATTCGCCTTTGTTATTAAAATAATTTGACACCGTTTACCCGTTGCTGGGTTTCCACCAGAGATTTGCGAGAAAGCTAAGCGGTGCGCATCGAAAAACTCTGCCATATTATTGCGTATTATTATAGTTCTTATTATTTTGGTATGGAATTCCAAAGTTTCCAGCAACTAAAATTGAAACACACAATCAAATGCACAATTAAATTAATACTAGTTTTTTTTAGTAATGGAACTACTGTGCTATTGAAAAGCTACCGATGAACAAGTAGGAGGCCCAAAACTTGGTTTGATAAAAGAGCTACTCACAACTAGCCTCGCCCAGCGCAGCTCTGATGCGAAAGCGAGGTAGTTGTACGTACAAAACAAACGAGGAATTTATGCGCGAGAATGCGAACGAAGTATGCGTGCGAGGGATGTGAACTGGGATGTGTGAGATTCCTTGTACTGCATTCAGTCAACAAACGGTGTTTGTTAGAGGCTTACATATCGGAAAACAGTCTCCTACATTATCATCATCAGCCGGAAGACGTCCACTGCTGAACATAGGGCTCCCACTTAGAACGCGTCCTACGCATCCTCTTAATTATATTTTCACACTTCTGGTAAGTATCGGGCACCGCTCAGCTTCCTCTAAATCATCTCACAGCTTTGCTACGCACCTTCTGATTAGCTTCTTCGCAACTATCTGGTCTGGTGGAAAAGCAGCCATAGCAAAGCATTTTGCAAAGTTGTTTTGATAAGGTATTAAAGTGTATAGCTACAAATTATTACCCTTGACTGTACACGGCGAATTATTTTATTATGATGAGATTTCATTTATGATTAAATTGAATTTTATGTGGTAGCTAATTGTGTAGTTCTGATTTTCGAGAAATTATACAACACGTATGCATATAAACTTAAAAGTATTTTCAGTCCAGCCTTTCAGTAATATTCCTTTATTTTTCCATCTGCAACATTTAAAAAAAGAATAATGCTGGATCCGGCGCGGCGTCTACGTGCACTTAATGATCTGCTCGCAATTTATTACTACTGCACTCTCTATTCCTATTTTTGAGCTGCATAAATAATTGTGCAACGGCTTGATTGTAGTAAGTACCTTTTCAGTTTTAAGTATTTATAAAAAGAACGTACAGTGTTCATCATTCCCGAACGCGTACAGATACGAAGAAGTTCTTGAATTAATGTAAATATTGTAAGTTACTGTTAATGGGTAAGGTTTTAAATAACGATAGTTTGCTGTGTAAACAAATGACAGTAGTGATAAATCTAAATTGAGGTGCGATGAACATTGAGGAAGCGTATAATACAGGCTAGAAATAAATTTAAAATGCGAAAAAAAACTGTCAACAATAAAAAAACGCCGAGCAGCTAGCATTCATTAGTTGCAAGAGAAACTCGGGGGCGTTAAAAGGCAGACAAGGGGGGTATATAAAGCGGTGTTCTGTCGCGATAATATTGTTGAGCACCTGGTAACTTCCTGCGACACGACGGCCACTTCCGGGACTCGCAGTCTGCTCCCTCCCACACTCGTAGTTCCCAACGTTGGCTGCAAACAAAAGAGGAAACGTTAGAAAATGGCGGCTCAGTACGTTTCCCCTCCGAGAGGAAAAGTTGCGATGACAACGTTAGAAATCTCAAGTAATTCGATGCACTAAGATTTATTACAAAATTTACGTAAAAATATCCCTTGACTTTTCGTAGTATTTTGTATTAAGAAGTAAGTATTGACCTATTTTTATTGTTATTGATAGAAAAATAGGAAAAATACCCCATGGAAGAAGTTCATTGAGTAGTACCGTTTTAAACAGACTACATATACGTTGGTTTTCAATTCGACTTAATTTTTCCTGACTATCGAAGAACTTGACGGTATAAAAACAAACTTGTGATGTTTTTCTTTTTATATATTGCTAGCTAGCTAAGCTGAAGATCGATGACGGCAGTGTCATCTCATCGAAACCGGAGATATTGAGAGAGCTTGAGAGATTTTACGGACAGTTATACACCTCAACACGGGATCCTATTGCCAGAACAGCTCAGGACACCAGAGCGAAACTAACCCGACATTACACTGAAGACATCCCAGACATCAGCCTGTACGAGATTAGAATGGCTCTCAAACAGCTTAAGAACAACAAGGCGCCGGGTGAAGACGGAATCACTACAGAACTTCTGAGAGCGGGTGGAAAACCGGTACTTTTAGTCCTCCAGAAGTTATTTAATTCCGTATTCGAGGGTACTACGCCAGAAGCATGGCACGGGAGTGTGGTGGTTCTTTTCTTCAAAAAAGGTGGTAACACTTTATTGAAGAATTATAGACCCATCTCACTCCTGAGCCATGTATACAAGCTGTTTTCGAGAGTCATTACAAACCGTCTCGAACGCAGGTTTGATGACTTCCAGCCTCCCGAACAAGCCGGGTTCCGAAAAGGCTTTAGCACCGTAGACTACATACATACGCTCCGCCAGATTATACAGAAGACCGAGGAGTATAATCGGCCATTATGTCTAGCGTTTGTGGACTACGAAAAAGCCTTCGATTCAATCGAGACCTGGGCAGTATTGCAGTCCCTCCAGCGGTGCCACATTGACTATAGGTAAATCGAAGTGTTGAAGTGTTTGTACAGCAACGCCACCATGTCGATCCGACTACAGGACGAGAGCACGAAACCAATCCCATTGCAGCGAGGTGTGAGACAGGGAGACGTTATTTCTCCGAAACTGTTCTCAAATGCTTTGGAGGACGTTTTCAAGCTCTTGGACTGGTACGGATTCGGCATCAACATCAATGGCGAATACATCACTCACCTTCGTTTTGCCGATGATATAGTCATAATGGCAGAGTCGCTGGAGGACCTCAATACGATGCTCAGCGACCTCAGTAGTGTTTCCCAACAGGTGGGTCTTAAAATGAACATGGACAAGACGAAGATCATGTCTAATGTCCATGTTGCACCCGTACCGGTAGTTGTTGGGAACGATACACTCGAAGTTGTTGACCACTACGTATACCTAGGACAAACTATCCAGTTAGGTCGGTCCAACTTCGACAAAGAGGTCGCTCGAAGAATCCAACTCGGATGGGCAGCGTTCGGGAAACTACGCGATATCTTCTCGTCCGAAATACCGCAGTGCCTGAAGACGAAGGTTTTTAACCAGTGTGTGTTGCCAGTGATGACATATGGTACTGAGACGTGGTCTCTAACGGCTGGCCTTTTAGAGAAGTTCAGAGTCACACAACGAGCCATGGAGAGAGCTATGCTCGGAGTTTCTTTGCGCGACAGAATCCGAAATGTGGAGATTCGCCGAAGTACCAAGGTCACCGACATAGCTCTCAGAATCTGCAAGTTGAAGTGGCAATGGGCAGGCCACATCGCTCGAAGAACCGATAACCGTTGGGGAAGAAAGGTTCTCGAGTGGCGACCACGAACCGGAAGACGCAGCGTAGGCAGGCCTCCCACTAGGTGGACAGACGACATTGTGCGCGTCGCAGGTAACCGGTGGATGCAAATAGCCAATTGTCGTTCATTGTGGCGTTCTAAGGGGGAGGCCCATGTTCAGCAGTGGACGTCTTCCGGCTGATGATGATGATGATATTTCTATCTTTATATATATTTTATATATCCTATCAATCACGTTCAGTTTATCCCTAGTACCTA
Source organism: Furcula furcula (assembly GCA_911728495.1). Lineage (NCBI taxonomy): Eukaryota > Metazoa > Arthropoda > Insecta > Lepidoptera > Notodontidae > Furcula > Furcula furcula. The sequence goes on from OU452251.1 coordinate 10,199,928, forward strand.
ACCAAACAGCAGTCGTTAATGTTTTTACGACATTCACGAAGAACTGTCGAATATCCTTGTTTTGATGTTACTCGAACAACGATTGATTGGCATTTTTTTCATAGGGATGTTAAAACTTTCATCAACTATTATACAATACAATATATAATTGGTAATACAATATTACCTACAGAGGTATTCATAGTTTTATACAGAGGAAACAATAAGTAGCCTTTTGAGTTCGATATGAAGTGGACAAGTAGTTATCACTAAAATAGGGAGACTAAGAGGGCGGGAGGGAGGTACTAAGGGAGATTAAGTTATCTTTTAATATATAATTATTTTATATGTATACTTACATTCGATTTTACGAATCCTCTATATATGCTAAGAAAATCTAAATAAACAAATATTCAGAATACTTTAAACGTTGTACTGTTAGTTATATCATTTCGTATAAACTACCTGAGATTTTAGGCTAACTAACAAAAATGTTAACAAAGTCTATAAAAATCCATACATATAAATTGTAATAAGAACTAGGACTAAACTAAAATCTGTTAGAGAGAGGAGATTAAGAGTAAGGATACTTGGAAATGCCCTTACAAGCAAACCGTCTAACCAGATAGAATAACTTTACCGACAGGGACAGGGCTCACATTACTCAGAAGACAATTTCTAGGAATCTTCTTCTGAGTAATAGAACGCTATATACTTATACATAAATTTAAACATAATAATAACGAATATATGGTATGAGGCTTTTTGGCGTTCGCCTGAAATGGTATGGCCATTGGCCATGTTATACGCCAGCCGAAAGAGTATGTTGGAAGAGGATGCTTTGATATACCTGTCCTTCAAACAAAACCTAGAGGTCGCTATAGGAAGCGCTGGCTAGTTATCATAAGAAAATGACATCAGAGCCAATAATCACACAACCGAGAACGTTAAAGATCAGGCAAACTGGATGAGTGAATGAGATGGATCCTGGCAACAGCTGGGATTAATCAAGCCAAAGAAAAGAAGAAAATTAACGTATAACCTGTTTTTCTTTACAAGTTGAGAAGACCAAAATCGGAACAGTAAATATAAAATATTTGAATATGACATATTGAAACCTTGGCTGGCCACCGATCTTTTAAAGAAATACAGGGTATTTGAGCTTTACCGACAAGTTATCCCTACCACTGACGTGAGTATAAAAATAGAGGTCAGAATTAGAACTGGTTTGAAAATAGTCCAATCCAAGTCTGTAAAATGACATCATGATCCGGAGAAATTAGTTATGTTGAGTACGCGAATAATCACTTAGGTACTTAAAAAAATAGAATAGCTAAACCAAATACAGTACAATAATATCTGTTTATCATAAGATATTATAATAGGTATATGACTATATTACTCGAATTTAGGATGAACCTACTGAACTACTATTCAGATGCTGAGAAGTAAGATAACACAATCAGCGACGGTTATAAAATAATTATTTAATAAAATGTAGCCTGCGTTGCTTACATCTATATCTAAATACTTATAATAAAACTGTAACAGGTCCAATTCTGTACATTGAAGATATTTTGAAAATAATATTTGGAGGGCATTCGATAACCGATACTGAGGCCGAAAATGTATTTTTTTAAATTTTTGTCTGTCTGTCTGTCTGTCTGTCTGTCTGTCTGTCTGTATCACGGCTGAGCATCACGCCGAAACTACTGAATGGATTCAAATGAAACTTGGCATGATTTGAGATCTTACTACGAGGTAGGACATAGGATACTTTTTATCCCGTAATCTAGCACGGTTCTTTTGGGAGAGGGTATTAAAGTCAAAATGGGTAGTTGGTTATACGCTTGGTCCGATTTTATCAATTTTTCTTTATAATATAATAAATATCAGTAAGGTAACACTCATAGAGAGTTGTTATCAAGGTTTTGTAATCGATCGGGTTAAGCAATGTTAGGTAAGGTCATTAAATAGATGGGTGACCGTTTAACGCCATTTGGACTAAACGGGTCCGTGCTTCGGAGAGCAAGTAAAAAGTGGGTCCCAGTTTTTAACCGACTATAAAAAAGAGGTTATGTATTCGATGCGAATGTCTGTTATTAAAAGTTTAGTTAACGTAAAAATAGCGCAGGCGGAGCTGCGTGGGTCAGCTAGTATTATATAAATGTTATTACAAAGGTTTATGTAAAGGTTGATTAGTCTAGACATCCAAAGGTCACAGTCCAAATACATTTAAAAGTATTTCAAAAATTATTATCAAACTGGTCACACTGAAATTCATCTCATCATTCTCTCTCTGTAAATGTTTTAACTCGAACATTTAAAATATTTATGAAATACAATTTTCAGCGTGGTTTTGAGAAAAAATCAATGTAAATAAATTTTAATTTGCTTTTAAATATCTCCCCTGTATATAAATTACAAATGCTGCAAGGGGACAAACAAATAAGCGGCCCGCCTGATGGTAAGCAGTCACCTACGGACGCTAGCAACACCAAAAGAATCGTTAGCGCGTTGCCGACCCTAAAGACTTTAGATATAGTCTCTTGTACCCGGTAATTTCAAAAGCTACAGTACCTACCCTTCACACCAGAACACATGTTTACACACTGCTGCTTGGTGGCACAATATCAGACACTGCAGTGGTACCTACCTGGACGGTTCCTTGCACAAGGAACCTACCGCCTCATTATTCATCATCATTAGCAGCCGAAAGACGTCTTACGGAACAAAGTCCCTCCTTAGTAGGGAGAGGTTTCCATAATCCCAGCTAGGTAGGCGTCTTGGGTGAAAACGCTGCTGCCCGTCTTCTTCTTTTCCCTTAGTCGTCTGTTACGGACACCCAATGGAAGGCGATGGGAGGGTGCTATACTTACCCGGACAACCTACCACCTAGTTTATTATTATTGCACGTAAAGAGCCTCCTCAAATTGCAAAATATTATATTCGAGGTGCAACCTGAACAGTCAGCCCCAGAAGATCTTGCCGATTGACCAATACTTTTACCAAGACATTAAAATACTATTCTAATAGAATACTATTCTTTTGTTGATGGCTATAAAATCGGGCCAGGTAACCATCGGAATGCACTTCGACCCTTTTGGATCCATTGTGCATCCCCTAGCCCTTAAACTGATGCTGACGTTTCGAAGAGTTCCCTTAGGTCCGCAACGATTGCTCCAGCTTGGAGCAACCTTTATAGTATATACAAAAGTACTCTGTGGAGCTACCCAACCCCCTAACAACCGTATAATCTATAGTGAATATTTATATATTAACACAAAATGTACAAGAATGTAAAAGTAAAATGTATGTAAAAGATTATTACTAACTTACATTCTTCTGAAATCTGCAACTCGATCTTATCGAGGTCCTCTATCTCGTCATCGTCAAAGTCTGTTTGCACGGTGGCGTCACGCGTGAAGTGCTCCAACGTGATGACGTCGAAGGGTGCACGGTCCTCGGGGGTTGGCGTGCGCGGGCTGGGCGCGCACTGGGTATCGTGCGCGTCGTGCCGTGCGCGCTTGCACGCCGTGCAACCACACAACGAGCCGCGCACGCGCAACAGCCACACTAGCCCGAACAGCGCCATCCACGTGGTCATGCTGTGACTACAAGTACCACCATAACACCACTACCCTTCACCCGGCTGTCACTCACTATAACCACGTCAACATTGTTCATTGAATCACTTCACATACACTATCTTTGCCGTGCAGCTACACTATGCACATTTTTTTTTCAAACAGGTATTGTTTTTTTAGTATTAATTTCATTAGAAATTTGATAGCTATTTTGTTTCTCCGGGGTGCTAAATCAAATATATGTAATTAGCTAATTAGTATCATAGATTTTAGTTTTGAGATTAGTCAGTTTATTTGTAAGGATTTATATAAATAAATAGTGTTATAAGAAAGAAAATGTTAAACATTTCATCATCAGCAGCCGTTCACTGCTGAACAAACACGGGTGCTGCTTGGGGGGACTGGTCCGACTTCTATCCTTTTGGCCTTTTAGTTTGTTGTAATTTTTGTCGTAGTTTATTGTTTTCTTCTTTTCTCCCTTGCTTTATGTTTCGAACGGCAGGACACACTATCGCTAATGTCGATTCATTTGTAATAAAACAATGTTTAAAAAAAAAAGTGAAATAATGACAAACCCGCTGAGTTTCTTGCCGGATCTTCTCAGTTGAGGCCGCGTTGTGATCCGGTGGTAGCTTTTAAAAAATGACGATTCAAAAGCGTTAAGCCTATTTGAAATAAAGATTTTTGAGTTTGACTTTGAAAGGCCTCCTCCTTAGACGGTGAGGAGGGGAGGGGGGTTGCCATAATCCCTACGCTTGGCATGCTGTTTGGGGAAGCAGCGGTAGGTAATCTAATTGAAAGACGCTGCTGCCCAACACCTTGTTTTCCCTTAGTCGCCTCCTACGGACACCCAGTGGTAGGAGATGGGAGGGTGCTATTATTATCCGGACACCCCACGGCTAAACATATAGGTAGGTTTTATCGCAAAAAATATCTGGTATTGGAAGGAAAAATTTCTATCAAATATTGCATAGTGTATTTGATAAAAAGAAATCAGCTTATTTCCCACCCTATCCATCGACTCGTGAGATAAGACAAATAAAAATAATATTTCACATTTGTCAAAGGTAGATAAATACATTCTGTGTATTCGCGCGATGAAAAAAAAGTTTTGTGTCGAAATAAATTTGCAAGCTGGTTTTATAATTTCATACTTTAAATACAGTTTTTTTTTCATACATCGAATAAAAGGTTCCAGAATTAGGTACACACTAGAATTGTGTCACTAGTGTTACTAGTAGTCTAGTCACTTAGTTAGTGCAATCTATCACTGTATCGGTATCCCCACTAACTTTGATGGGATTGCAGTCAAGCATTAAATAATACATTTAGGTACCCATTTACTCTTGTACGCACGTATATCTGGGTTTTTTTACAAGATCAACAATGGAACCATACGTAGGCGTGATGGCGGACCCGTGGCCAGCCAAAGACAATTAGAAGGGTTGAATATGTCATTTTCGGACAGGTTCAACTATTGAACTTGTAAAGAAAAACAGAGTATACTTAAAAATCTTTTGGAAAACACTTTTATTTTGCATGCTAATTGATCAACTGTTTTTATTAACATTTCATTCATTTACTTCCATCTATGTAGGTGGCACGCACCTACTTTATTTTTGATGACAGTGGGGGGTTTACCGGGGTATGTGGGATTCTTGTCCATTTATTCCCCGTGGCTGTCACATCAGCACATGAGAGGAGCCTGGGATCTCCAGTGAGATCCGCACCAGGTACCTCTCAGTGTACCCTTCGGGAATCTGTCCGGAGGGGGGGTTGAGGACTCTTCGGAGTTCTTATCACACTCCAAACGTCCAGCGACTACAAAGGAGGTGGCACATAACTTGACGGTCTCCTTCACAAGGGACCACTAGTAATAAAATCTAGTCTTTATTTTTGCCCAGGAAGAGGGTAATGTTTTCGAGAGTATGTATGTATTTATTTAGTTATATTTAGTTATAGTTATATTATTATGTCGTTGGATTCGTCTTGGTGGTGGGAGTGACATAGGCTATTATTATGTTTAATTGTATTTTTTTTTACTTCCAAAAACAACAATATGGGTATCAAATGAAAGGTCTTAATAAAACGAGTTTATATATAAATACATACATTTCATGTATGTGTATACATTTCATGTATATATAATGTAATTTATGCCCATTTTGTTGGTTCGAGTCGGGCTTTTCGTGCTTTCATAATTTATACTTGTTGTAATAATAGACGGCTACTTCTCATAAATAGGTGTATTTATAATTATCATAAATCAATAGGTAAATTAACTCAACATGATACGCTGATATAATTATAGGTATGGTCTAAGTAACTAAGACAATATAAATGAAGCCGGTTAAAAAGATGATTAAATAAACGGACCCTTGGACAATGGAGAACTCTTCGCAACGCTGTGTCATGACACACAAACTCGATCATATGATAAATGACGGCAATAAATTGCAGTCCCATGATATAAATGGCACTCTTTCCTGCGAAGGACTCATGAAAAATATCAATTCGTCACGAACGATCACCGAAATTCGCTTCCGAGGATAAATTAATGATAAAATATTGTAAAGGAACGTTTTACGGATATCATGTTTGAGGATCCCAGGGGCTTGGGTACCGTCGCTTAATACCTACTTCAATATCAATAATCGTTTTTTCCTTCATCTCTCAAAATATTATGAAGTAGGAAAAAATATTAATGAGATTCTTTAATGTTTAAATATCATTCTGTACTTCTGAGTCAGCCTTTATTGTATTTATTCAGTATTTCTAATACTCTACCTTACCCACTGAAGCATACAACTTCACATCACATTTTTATAGTTATCAATATTGACACACACACAACCAGCCGTCTTTAAAGTTTTCTAAAATTCCTTTTTGTAATTATCAAATTATTATTTTTTACGTTCTAATCGAACATCAGAATCTCTACTTTTTTGTATAAGTAAATATAATTGCTTAAAAAATACAAAGGCAATCAAGATAATTAAATTTATTTACCACGTATTTCTCCGTATTAAGATTTTTAATCTATCAAAAAGTCATTTATGTATCGAACATCAGAATATCTACTTTTTTGTATAAGTAAATATAATTGGTCAGAAAAAAATAAAAAGGCAATCTAGACAATTAAATCAATTTGCCACGTATTTCTCCGTAGCAAAAACTTTTTCTAACAAAAAGTTATTTATGTATATTCAATCAATTGTTTTGCTTAATAGAATAGAATAGAATAAATTTTATTTTACCAAGACAAGTACAAACAAAACAGAAACACGATTACCATAAATCCCCACACTAGGCGTAGCATTCGGTATAACAGCTGATTCAATACAGTGCACAATTTTTATTCGAGTAATAGTTTACTTAACCATTTATTATACTTACTTACTAATAACATATTTAGGTGGGGGCGGGAACGGAAAGAGTAAGGTTATAAAATAGTTTTTAAGTATTGTTCAGTTTCGACATATGTTAGTTTAGTGAGATAGGAAAAGATAATGCGTTTTGCTTCAAATACAGTGTTATTTTTTATTTTACATTTTTTCAATATTTGATTGTAGATATACGGGCCCATATATTTGCGAAAACGTTTAGCAAAAGAAGTTCTAATAACGGGGACAGAGATACGGAAGACACGTTTCTGTAAACGATTTCGGTAATCAGGGGAGTTTAGGACAGATTTATGTACCTTGAGGACTGTTTTCAGTATAAAAAGGCTTCTTACACTAAGGACTTGGCAATCATTATAAAGGGTCGTAGTTGGGTAACGAATAGGATAATGCAGCATGACTTCTAAAACTGATCTTTGAGCTCTTTCGAGTTTAACGATAAATGATGCAGCAGCGCTTCCCCAGACTGTAAGGCAGTATGTTACTACGCTCTGGCATATTGATAAGTACACAGTCTTTAGAAGGGTTTTATCCGTAGCATCACGCAAAGTTTTCATTATTGCTATGATTCGTGTTACTCTGGTGGTGGTGTTGTTTATATGGTCCCGGAACGTCAACTTTTCGTCTAGAGTAACACCAAGGTATTTTATGGTATTAGACCGAGTGATTATGTTACATTGGCAAGGAGGTTAATTAGGAATTTGCATCGGCTGAGGATCGCATTTATGAATTTTAAGTGATAGGAATTTTTTTGGCGCAGATATAATAGTCTTGTGAAAACAGACAAAAGTAGTTTTGGCAACATTTAGAGAGAGGAGGTTTTTATCTAGCCATCTAATGACGTGTGCCATACCGGTTTCAACAACTTGCGAGGCTTGGGACCAAGAAGGGGCGTGAAAAATGAGAGCAGTATCATCAGCATAACATATTGTATCCGCATCCACCAGTGGAATGCAGGCAATGTCATTAATATAAACTGAGAACAGAGTGGGGCCGAGGATACTGCCCTGGGGAACACCGTATGTAACTTAATTTAAATTACTGTAATAGTGGCAGGCCTGTTGGTCTAGTGGTTAGACACCCTGTCCGCTGACCAATAGGTCGTGGGTTCGATTCCCACCAAGTGTCTGGGTGTTTTATTTATATAAGTATGTATTTACAAAAAAAAAGTATATAAGTATTATTATCAGTTGTCTGGTTTCCATAGTACAGGCTCTGCCTAGTTTGGGATCAGATGACCGTGTGTGGATTGTCCCAGAATATTATTATTATTATAGCAAAGGAACAACATTGCTAAATACCTACAAATATATAATAGCGCTGTATTAAGGCGGCACATTCAATTAAGTATATCGAAGTCGGTATCTATCGAACATTGAATTTTACGGCTTTTCCACTTTTCCCACCCTGTATACGCTAACCAACTCTTGAGCGTTGTAAAAATGTTTGTCATCATCATCATCGTTAGCCTTTTGTGCTCACGTATTGGAAATATACCCTTTATTGTCCGGTCAGATAGCCTATACCTACTTTATGAAAAAAAAAACATAATAAAGTTGAAATTTCATTTATAAAACGAAGTGTCCAACACCCACAATCCACCAGTATGGATTTTTTTATAAATGGCCAAGTTGTAGGTTGTAATTATTATCATCGGTACACATTAAATATACAAGTCGTATTTAAAAATAAAAACATACCATTCTCTGTAGTTGTGGGTGACAAAAGTATTTTAACCGACTTCATAAAAGGAGGAGGTTCTCAATTCGACTGTAAGTATACATTTTTTATATACTTTTATCAACTCTGAAACATACCAAATTTAGGGAAGTATGACCCATTAAGGTAGTGAAACATGTTTTTTTTTGTGTCGACATAAACATTGCGGGGTAGTTTAGTATATAGTATATCTGGTAAGACTGACCCAGTCAGTTAGACCTTCTAGGACAGACTACCCAGGATGCGCCAGGCGAACCTGCATTGTTCTGCGATTAAAGAAGGCTCCTACCGAGCACAGTATCAATTATGGCCAAGCTATAATTATAATATATGGATGGCTTTGAACAGCGATAAGCGAAAAGTGAGTAGCGGTCTCGCCCTGCAGTTGCACAATAAAGACACATTACTATTTTTCTCCCATAGTTGGGCGACGTAGCGTAAAATCGGTACAAGGAGTTTTTATTTTTAGGATAAGTAGTTGTATAACATAAATGTAGGTATTTAATGTAAACTGTAGTGTTTACAGTTATGTGTAGAGTAAGTTATATATTAAGAAGTGGTTTAGAGTTGTACACTAAAATATTTCCAGAAAAAAAAATCGACGTAAAAGAAAATTATCTGAAAAGCATTAAATAACGAAAATATAATGAAGTCGGTGCCAGTCGGTGCTGATTTTCTGAATATGACGCATTTTTATTAATATTACACACACGCATCGAAAACAGAACCTTCTTTTTGAAGCCGGTTAATAACATTAATATTCTTTAGCTATAAATAAAAATAAGGAGATACCTTGCTTTATTGTCCTATTTATAATATTATTCTAACTTAGATAAGTCTACATTTTAAGATGTGTTAAGTTCTTTGTGCAAGGGACCATCCAGGTGATCCACTGCAGTGTCAGATATTCTGCCACTAATCAGCAGTGTGTAAACATTGCTGTGTTCCGGTGTAAAAGGCACTGTAGTTGATGAAATTACTGGACACAAGATACTTCATAACGATGTGTCGGGTGACGAGCGGTAGTGCAATACAGTATTTTAATACATTTTCAATATTTTTTATCGTCGATTTTGGATATCAGTATTTTTATCGGTATTTTGCTGGTAGTCAGTATTTTTGAGTATTTTTTGGGGAAATAGAGTAAAGTAACGACGTAATCTGTTGTTCTAGCGAATATTGATGTTCAGGGACTTTCCCATACATATTTTATATATACATTAAAGAGATAGATAGATAGATAGACAATTCTTTATTGCGCACAAACAAACAGATACAAAAAGAATAAGACACAAATTAATAAAACATGCAACAATGGGCGGCCTTATCGCTAAAAGCGATCTCTTCCAGGCAACCTTTGGATGGAGAGGAAAATAAAGAAGTTATAAAGAGCAGAGGGTGCGCGCACTCGACATGAATAGGTAACATTAACACAAAGACACATAAAAACACATATGTTGTAAACTATAATAATATATATTCATATGAGTATAATATTTAAACATACATCAAATAATACTATTATAAACATACATAAATCAGTATGTACTAATATGACAAGAAAATTACACAAATACCGATTAACTTATTCCGCCAAATAAAACTTCTTCACCAGATCTTTGAAAATTGGCAGTGACGAAGCACACCTTATAGACACGGGCAAAGAATTCCACAAGTGAACCGCCTGCACCGTGAAGGATTTGTCATAGAAGGAACTGCTATGTAAGGGCATCGTAAGACAAAGGTTTTCCGAGGATCTAAGACTATAGGTGCTAGAATTCGACAAATAATCGAAACGTTCCCTAAGATAAGAGGGGGTGGACGGGATAAACAATATATTATAGAGAAGAGATAAAATGTGAAGATTTCGTCGGAGACGAATGGGTAACCATTTGAGTTTTGCACGGAATTGGGAAATATGGCATATGAAGAGCATGGATTAATAAACTACAGACAAGACATTACAGGGTGCTGGGTTGTATTGTTATTTAACTACACAATGCATAATCAATCAAACAAACAGTGTCTGGACTTTAAGTTTTTAGTTGTATGAATGGGTAGTTAGGTCCTTCCACAAGCATGAACTAATTTTGCGTATGAACAAAATCTTGGGACCACCAAAAACACTGGTTGGGCGTTTTTTTTAATTTTTCCAGAAAATCTGAAATGATTACAGGTAATAAATCCTATATTGTTTTCTGAAAAATAAAAGTTAAAACAATATTGAAAAGTAGCAAAGTTTTTGTAAAAATCAACAAAAAAACTTTGAAGATGAATAGGAAACTAACTTTTCTACGTCAAAGATGGAACGGAAGCGTCGGTGTGCACCGAGGTTTAATCAGTATTTATTTCAGTATTTTTTCGAGGTGCCCTCGGTATGTTCGTAAAATTTAATCTGGTCACACTGGCAATGCAGCTACCTATAGACAGAAATGTCGCTTACCAACAGACGAACGCCTTGCTTGTTGAAAGGTTGAATTGATAAAAAGGTAATAATCTCACTGGCCATCCACTTTAACCTTTTATTAGCTGATGATGACCTTAAAAAAGATAATATCCATTTATTTTAATGCACAGACTCACAGTGGGGTTTTTTTAAATAAAACAATTCTTTTATTAACACCGCCAGACAGTCACCAATTACATAATACCTATTATTATGTTATCGGTCTCTTTGAGTGTTATACTTAGTCGGTGACATTATTATTACGTCAACAAGCACATTAGTGGAACGAATTGTTACAATATAATAAATCGGGAGCCATCTAAATAACACACCTACCAGGGTAAAATACCGGGTAAGTGTGAGTCGGACTCAAGAACCGTAGTTTGTGTAGGCACCTTAATATATAGTACAAGTTAGTTTACTATTCGTCTAACACCTCAGGCAGCAAAAAGAAAGACCAAACTACACAAATTGAGAGTTATTTTTCAGTGTTTTGAAAGTTTAGAAAAAAACTGTAATTGTTTCAGATTTTTCCCTGCACAAACTTTGGAGATGAGGGATGAACGGTATTTTATTACGATTTTAATTAAAAATCAAAATCTGCGTGAAATATAATAAAAGCTATAATCTATGAATACTTATAATAAAATTGTAACAGGTCCAATTCTCTCCTCACCAACTGTAATTTAAAAAAAAAATGTCTGTCTGTATCATGGCCGCGTATCACGCTGAAACTACTGAATGGATTCAAATGAAACTTGGCAAGATTTGAGTTAATACTACGAGGATACTTTTTATACCGTAATCCACTACGGTTATCTTGAGAGAGGGGATTAAAGTCAAAATGTTAACTTGATTAAACGCGTGCTCCAATTTTATCAATTTTTCATTATAATTATAATAAAAATAACACACTCATAGACAGTTGTAATCAATGTTTGGCAATCGATCAGATTAAGCAACGTTAGGCAAGGGCATTATATAGATGGGTTACCGTTTAATGTCATTTGAATTAAGCGTCTCCAAAGTAATAAGTGGGTCCAAGTCTTTAACTGACTTTAAAAAAGGAGGTTATGTATTCAACGCAAATGTATGCTATTAAAAATTAACTTAACGTAAAAAGAGCGCGGCTGGAGCTGCGCGGGTCGGCTAGTAGGTACAATAATATACATCTATTTCGAACTGTACAAATGAAACCTTTTCTTATCTATAGATAATAGTACTTCACTTGATAGTTGAGTAGTTTCACTTTAAAACATCGACGTCTCATTTCGGCGTTGCCTTTCAAATCGGAACACTGCAATGTTTACTCTGCTGCTTTAAATGTTCTGTAGCAAATTTTGCTACTGCGGTGCTACTTGGACTCACTCTTGAAAGACGTCTTACTACGTGGTATATACCACGTAGTAATGGTACATACTTGATAACAAGGAAACTACTGATGAATTTATTGTTTTAATACTATATTGAACACTAGCCGACCCGCGCAGCTCCGCTCGCGCTCTTTTTACGTTAGCTAAATTTTTAATAGCATCCATTTGCGTTGAATACATAACCTTTGTTTGAAGTTGGTTCAAAACTGGAGCCCACTTTTAACTTGCCCTCCGATGCACGGAGACGCTTAATTCAAATGGCATTAAACGGTCACCCATCTATTTAATGACCTTGCCTAACGTTGCTTAACCTGATCGATTGCCACACATTAATAACAACAGCAACTAGTCTATGAGTGTCTCCATATTATTATTTTTTATAATTAAAATGAAAAAAAAATTTTTTTTTTTAAATTGAACCGACTTCAATATCACTGAAATGTATAAAATAATTTAAATATTATTGAAGTTGGTGTTAGCTTACCGGCTGTGTATATTTGGCACCAACTTCAATAATATTTAAATTATTTTATACATTTCAGTGATATTGAAGTCGGTTCAATTATTTTTTTTTAATATTTTATTTTAAACTTTTTAGTGATATTTTCTTAAATAAAGATTGAACCATCGAAGACCGTAAAATGATCTAGGTAGATTATGATCACATCGTCTACATAGTTTTAAATAATTCATGTTTCTTCAGAAAAAAATATCCGGTCGTAATGAAATTTGCATGGAATGATCATAGTAGTTTACTCTCTCGAATAAAAAAAGAATCATCGAAATCGGTTCATAATTGTCAGAGCAATGTAATGGAGAACATCAGTTTTATGGTTTTTACCAGATAAATTTCTCCACATCGTTCATGGTCCTCCAGGAAGTTCTTATCCGGTTGTAATGAAATTCATACAGATTCAATACAGTGGTTTCTTCTATCGAATAAAAAAAGAATCATTGAAATTGGGTAAACATTTGCCAGAGTTATGACCATTTTTGTCCTTAGAATGCGACATAAAGTCATCTATATAGGCTTTCCTGCAGCTTTCCTGCGTAGTCACCATTCTTGTTTTTTCAGGAACTACTTATTACTAAGCAATAATTTTTTTATGGAACCCAATCAATGGATTGAAGAATGGATGCAAGAAAGATTTTTTCAAATCGGTTCATAATTGCCAGAGTTATGCGCGAACATACAAGAAAAAAAAATGTATACATACGAATTGAGAACCTCCTCCTTTTTTGAAGTCGGTTAAAAATGGATAAAATCGGACCACGAGTATCACCAAGTACCATTATGACTTTAATCTCGTCTCCCAAGGGAACCGTGCCGGATTACGGGATAAAAAGTATCTTATGTCCTTCCTCGTAGTAGTACCTCAAATCATGGCAACTTTCGTTTAAATCCATTCGGTAGTTTCGGCGTGATGCGCGGCCATGATACAGACAGACAGACAGACAGATGGACAGACAGACAGACAAAAATGAAAAAAATTACAGTTTTAGCTTTAGTATCGGTTATAGAATGCCCGCCAAATATAATTTTCAAAATATCTCAATACAATTTACATGTAACTTTTGGTGTACAATAAAGTGTATTTATTATTATTATTATCTCCAATGTACAAAAATGGACCTGTTACAGTTTTATTATAAGTATAGATAGATTTTACTAGATGGCAGATGTGCATGGTACCACTATCCAAGTAGGTACCACCCACCGCAATGTCAAATATTCTGCCGCGCCGCGCCATAGTGTTCCGGTGTGAAAGGCACTGTAGCTGGTGAAATAATTGAATTCCAAGAGACTTTATAACAATATATGGGGTGAGGAGAGCATTGCAGCCATCTGTAGACAGGCGTATCGCTTATCATCAGACGAACGTCTTGCTTGTCTCGTGGTCACGAACGGTGTACCACCTTTAGGACGATAATCGCTTGCACGAGCTGGCCAAAAAATGCGGGCGGGGTAAGCACCCGTAACGTCGTTCAAACGATTTTGATTGAAAACTGGTACAGCGTTCGCATCCGCGACAGTACTTTTTTATAAAACCCTACTGCTGTCCGCGTTATGGTAAACAGTCACCGCAGCCTATAGACGCGAGCAATACCAGAAGAATCGCTAGCGCGTTGCCGACCCTTAAGTTTATTTTGTCAGGTAATTTCACCAGCTGCAGTGTTCTTCACACCGGAACATAGCAATGTTTAGACACTGCTGCTTGGCGGCAGGATATCTGACACTGCGGCGGTACCTACTTGGACGGTTCCTTGCACAAGGAACCTACAACCTAGTAAAACTTACTAGCAGTACTTACTGTATAGTTGCTCTAAAAAGCTGTAAAGCATATATTAATGTACACGCATAACCTCAACATAAGATTAATTACGGACACAGTATTCATTCATCGTTATTAGCTTTTACCGCAAGTCATTTATTATTTCACAAAGATCCTTTTTGTGAGGGACTTTTTCTGGAATATTCTGTCTCAGAGAGATTATACGGAATCCCGTCTAAGCCTTAGCCAAGAGCAAAATGTGTCTACTAAATATTTCGCTATTTTAACATATTTTAATAAAAAGAACATGTAATATAAAAGTTTCTACCATTTGATATTGTATTGAAATAAACATGTTTATATTACGTCAACACTTTCCAAACTGTTAAAGAGGCACGAAAAAAATAAATATTTTCTATTCTTGACTTTTTGAACATCATAAATTAAATTCGCTCGCTCAGGGCTTGTTTTTTTTTCATCTTGTAAGGCTTTTATTTTTCTATGTGGTTAATTGGTAAACGATTTTATCTTCGTTCAGAGCGTTAATTGCCCATGAATATATAGTTCTATGGTAGACCTTGTGATGAACCAGGGATGTACCTTTAATTTAAATATTTTGGGCACTTCAATGCCGGAAAGTTTATGGAAAAAAATTGACATTAGTTTTAATGAATGTATTTCTAAAATCTATACTTATAATAAAACTGTAACAGGTCCAATTCTGTACATTGAAGATATTTTGAAAATTATATTTGGAGGGCATTCTATAACCGATACTGAGGCCGAAAATGTAATTTTTTTAATTTTTGTCTGTCTGTCTGTCTGTCTGTCTGTCTGTATCACGGCTGAGCATCACGCCGAAACTACTGAATGGATTCAAATGAAACTTGGCATGATTTGAGATCTTACTACGAGGTAGGACATAGGATACTTTTTATCCCGTAATCTAGCACGGTTCATTTGGGAGAGGGGATTAAAGTCAAAACGGGTACTTGGTTATACGCTTGGTCCGATTTTATCAATGTTTCTTTATAATATAATAAATATTAGTAAGGGAACACTCATAGAGAGTTGTTATCAAGGTTTTGTAATCGATCTGGTTAAGCAACGTTAGGTAAGGTCATTAAATAGATGGGTGACCGCTTAACGCCATTTGAACTAAACGGGTCCGTGCTTCGGAGAGCAAGTAAAAAGTGGGTCCCAGTTTTTAACCGACTATAAAAAATGAGGTTATGTATTCGATGCGAATGTCTGTTATTCAAAGTTTAGTTAACGTAAAAATAGCGCAGGCGGAGCTGCGTGGGTCAGCTAGTCATAAATAAATGAATAATAACGCGCGACCTCACACTGCATAGGTGGTTGGCTATACAACAGGACATTACTAATTAATATTAAAAAAATAAAATTATTAAAACTGAAAATAGAAGAGGGAAGATGATTGGCCACTTGATACAACATGATAACTTTTTTAAAACGATAGTGGTAGGTAAAATAGAAGGAAAAGGGGAAGAGGAAGACCAATACAAAATTTCATGCAACCGGTAGTAGAAAAAGTGGAAGAAGTATCGTATCGGAAGTATGGAAATTACTTCAGCAACACAGCACAGCTCATAAATTGGAGAGAGATCACTGAGTCATTTTAAATTTATGTCCCAAATACCGAATAGAAATTTAATTAATGCTCGGCTTGTTTTGAAAACAAACTAGTTTGTATAAAAATATAACTCGATGTTAAACACATCAGTTCACGGTTAAATTGAAAACCTTTTTTAGGTCATTAACATAACATTATTAGTATCAGATAATTGTTTAATTGCTGATGTCTAAATACATACATACATTATATCAATGTCGTCACAAATGATGATGATAGTTGAACGAACTTAAAAAAATGCTAAATGATATGTTAATGCTCATAATGTTCATAGTTTTAATCACTGCTTGGTAAACGATCAGTTGGTTAAGCAAAATCAGGCAAGGTAATTTTTTAGATGGGTGAGCAAAATCAAAATCAAATCAAATCAAAATCAAATTAGTTTATATGTTAAACATAGGTATTTTACGTCTCATCTATTACTAAGAGTGCGCTATGTTTTGTCAATATGACATACAAATATTTTTGAGTTGTTGACAACTTGGTTGACAAAATGCTAACTGACTGACAAAGGACGTCTTACAATAAAAATAGCACTAATGGATGATTAGAATTGTGCATTAGATTTTAGATTATAAACAGCATTCATTAATAGTCATTTTAAATTATTTATGATAGATAAAATCTTTTTAAAAAAAAATTGAACCAACTTCAATATCACTGAAAAGTATAAAATAATTTAAATATTATTGAAGTTGGTGTTAGCGTACCTGCTGTGTATATTTGGCACCAACTTCAATAATATTTAAATTATTTTATACTTTTCAGTGATATTAAAGTCGGTTCATTTTTTTTTTAAAAAGATTTTATTTTAAACTTTTTAGTGATATTTTCATATATGAAGATTGAACCATCGAAAACCGTAAAATTATCTAGGTAGGTTATGATCACATTATCGTATACATACATAGTTTTACATAATTCATGTTTCTTCAGAAAAAAATATCCGGTCGTAATGAAATTTGCATGGAATCATCATAGTAGTTTACTCTCTCGAATAAAAAAAGAATCATCGAAATCGGTTCATAATTGTCAGAGCAATCTAATGGAGAACATCCGTTTTATGGGTTTTACCAGATAAATTGCTCCACATCGTTCATGGTCCTCCAGGAAGTTCTTATCCGGTTGTAATAAAATTCATACAGATTCAATACAGTGGTTTCTTCTTTCGAATAAAAAAAAGAATCATTGAAATTGGTAAATATTTGCCAGAGTTATGACCATTTTTGTCCTTAAAAAGCGACTAAAACGTCATCTATATAGGCTTTCTTGCAGCTCTTAGTGCGCAGTCACCATTCTTGTTTTTTCAGGAACTACTTATTACTAAGCAGTAATTTTTTTATGGGACCCAATTAACGGATTAAAGAATGGATGGAAAAAAGATTTTTTCAAATCGGTTCATAATTGCCAGAGTTATGCGCGAACATACATAGAAAAAATAATAATATATATATATATATATATATACAGACGAATTGAGAACCTCCTCCTTTTTTGAAGTCGGTTGAAAATAAATAGAAAAGGTAGAAAAGAAAGAATGTCAAAAAAAAGATAAAAAATTATACTTATATATATTTAGTTAGTAAGTACTTTCTCAATACATTTGATGAAAGATTTTTGAATGAATGAATGGATGATAACATATATCGAGTAAATTTTACATAAAAATACCTATTTCGTGTTAAATCGTACACTTGCTTTTTGCCTACTAACCTTCTGAATAAATAATTAATGACAAAACAATGGATGTTACAACATTATAACGTTTGAAAATTAGCTACTAAAGTTAAATTAATTCTTCATTCTCCACCGGAGTACCTACACAGGACGGATTTGTGTAGAATTAGGAGTGAAATATTAAATTTACGTGGCACGCCGCGCAGCTCATCACGTACACACGGTTGAACAGTTTACTTTTTAATTGACGGACTTTTGGTGCTGTCATAGGATACCATAAGGTTGTGGGTTATGCCCCCCGGCGGTGGGCTCAAAGACAAGGGCCCCTGGTGGGATTATCCCACCGGAGAGCCCTGTGGTCTCATGTGCCGATGCGACAGCCGCGGGGGTTTTAGTGGGTAAGGATCCCACATACCCTGGTCGAGCCCCACAGCTGCCGGGGAACCTGTTGAAGGTTTCCCCGGCAGCTGTGGGGCTAACTTCGGAGTCACTGGATATTTGGAGTGTGGGACCTATATCACAGCTATATGTCTATTGAGGCGGCGAGTCCAAGGGGAATGGTCGCGGGGTTGATCCATAATGTGCCCCGGGCGGCGGGCTTACAGGCAAGGCACTGAGTGGCACCTGTTGCAGATCCCACCAGAGAACCCAGATTCATTTTTCATGTGTTTATGCAATAGTCGCGGGGGTTTTAGTGGGTAAGAATCCTACATATCCCGGTGGACACCACAAGGTTCCATGGATCTTATGAAGGTTTCCTCCGCCTGAAGAAAGCTTTGTCGGCTTTTGGGATCATCAGCACACGAAACAAGTCCACTGCTGAATAAAAGTCCTCCCCCTCAGAAGGGAGTATATAGTCCCCACGTTTGGCAGGCGGCTTGGGGATCGCAGTATAGGTGGAAGATAAATTCAAAGAAAGACGCTGCTGCCCGTCTTCCCGTACTCGCTTAGTCGCCTCTTACGACACCCAACGAGAGGAGATGGGGAGATACAATTCTACCCCGGCACTCGGCACCCTACGGGGGACTACTACTGCTTTTGGGATAAGATGATCGTAATCAACATTATCCCAAGCTATTAACATTATACGTATTAGGGCTTATTAAGACTTACGTGAGTAAAATTGTGCTTGTTCGTGGAATTTATGATGTGTAGATTATCTGCCAGAATCAAAAGCCATGGAAAATAATAATAATATCCTGAGATACACACGGTCATCTAATCACAAATTAGGAAAAGCCTGTATTATGATAACCAGACCACTGATACAAATACACTCCAAAACAAATAAGCTTGAAGGCGATTACAAATTTAATATGCAGTCATAAAACACCCCCGCTGTATAGTTGACCGTTAACGCGGCAGCAAAAAATGGTTGGTATTACAAACTTGTTTTTGCTGATGCGCCTAGTTGACAATGTATGCGTTACGTAGTTATTGAGCCGCAAACGAACTTGTAATCGCCTTCAAGCTTATTTGGGATGGAGTATACGTATATACTATAACTTATTTTTGTTAATAAATATCAGTGATATATTTCTTTTTTTTTAATAGATATCACACATATACTTGGTGGGAATCGAACCCACGACCTATTGGGTGTCTAAATACTAGACCAACAAGCCCGTCACTTATGGTCTTATCTACGTATACCTACGGTCTTAAGTCAACTGAATTGTTCTTAAGCTGTATAAATGTTCTATCATTGTTGCATTGTTGACTGGATAGCTCTTTGTAAGAAAGGATAAGACATTTTATTTGTTCTGTAATTCTTTCATTTTGTTCGTTTGGGCGGAACGAATTGTGTTCCAGCAAAATATAGATAACATTTAGATAAACTTGGCCTCACAGGCTTTCACGCGATGAGTTTTCTTTTAGAGCCTTAAGTGATAGAAGTAAAAGGTAAATAACTATTATGTAAATTATAACCGCACAAAAACCCGACTGTGCACATGGGCGCTCTGAATAATATGTACCCAAATCATATATAGATATGAGTAAATACATAATACCTACTATCTATGTTTCATTTGATACCCAGTTTAATGTTATTTCTAAAAATAATAATAATAAACAATATATCACATAACGTGTCATATATTGTTTTATATCATTCTTGACAAATTCTAGCTTTCGGTGAAGGAAAACATCGTTATGAAACCTGCATGTCTGAGAAAGCCTAAAGCTTTCGAATGCCGTGTGAAGTCCGCCAACCCGCACTTGGCCGGCGTGCTGAAGGCTGCTATGGCCTAAGCCCCTTCATCTGGAGGGTAGGCCCGTGCCCAACAGTGGGACAAAAACAAGGACTGGTATTGTTATTGACGAATTAGACGCATAAATGTATTTGTAAACCCATTTGTAGAAATACCTAATTGCAAACAAACCTACGCTAAAAACATAAGCATCTTGGTGTAGGTTGCATAATTACCAATTTCTAGTATCCATATTTATTATCTTACCTTATTATGTAATCGTTTGTTTTCCCAAATAAAATAAATAAATAAATCTTTTTGGCACACTCGGGAAAAAATAATAATATTTTTTTTATTTAAGCAGGCCGATCTATTAGAGCAGAGAGCTTATAGAATCTGAAAGTCTTGAACTCTTATATATGCTTGGCTTTGGAATTAATTATAATTATTCAGGATCCCAAGCCGGTGGTAAAATCTAGTCACATGCTCTATTAAAATGTGAATAATATGCTGATTTTTCCTTAAGAGGCACACGAATTTTTACTAAAAGTTTTTAAGGAATTTGGCATCGGGCCAATAAGCAAAGAAATTAGAATGGTGCAATGGAAAAGAAAATATTTTTACCTATAAATCGATCATGAAATATACTAATGCAAAAAATATTTGACTCCATTGTATCGAACACAAAGTTAGGTACCTTAAAAATAAAAAAATAAAAACGTCTCTCTCACACTTTCTTTTCTGTAAAAAATATAGGCCATCAATTCAAAAGCAAACAAATTAATACTCGTAGCTATGTGTAATTTAATATCAATCTTATTACCAAGGTATGCCTTAGCAATACGATGTTATTGACATAAACTTCCATCGTTATATACGCAATAACGGGTGGCTGATTAAAGACAGTTAATCAGAAGGTTAAGTCTTTATTGCACGTGAGAAATTTTACAAGGTATTGATGTGATGACATAAATGGTACTTAGACGTGTTTTATAACTGCTGGCCTTTTAGAGGAACTCGGTCACACAACGAGCTATGGAGAGAGCTATGAGGTTCTTTGCGTTATAAAATCCGAAATCAGAAGGAAGAACTAATGTCAACAAAGCTCTCAGAATCTGCAACTTGGAAATGGCAGGCCACATTGCTCGAAGAAACGATAACCGATGGAAGATTAAATGTTCTCGAGTGGCGACCACAAGCCGGATATTTGTAAACGTTCCTTTACAGATTTTCTATCTCGTTGACTTTAATCACGCTTCTCAGTAAAAGCTAAGTCGACTTACAACGCGTGTATCACGATGAAAGCTAATCGCTTAGAACTCATCCGACTGAACAAACACATTGCATATTATCGGTGCGACTAAGCCGCTTGCTTAACACCTCTTTAATAAAATCGATCAGCCTACCTCCAAGCTTGCCACTTGCCGACGTCACTTTTTTGCCCGATTACCCCAGGCGGATGGTTATGTTTTCGAGAGTATGTATGTATGAATGTATTTTTCTTTGACACGGCCTACAACCTAAACGACTTGATTGATAGTGATTTTATAATATGTCATTAGATTCCTATTAGTTGTGGGAGTGAGATAGGCTACACAAAACATGCTACAGGCTATATGCTCGGAGTTTCTTTGCGCGACAGAATCCGAAATGTGGAAATTCGCCGAAGAACTAAGGTCACCGACATAGATCTCAGAATCTGCAAGTTGAAGTGGCAATGGGCTGGCCACATCGCTCGAAGAACCGATAACCATTGGGGAAGAAAGGTTCTCGAGTGGCGACCACGAACCGGAAGACGCAGCGTTGGCAGGCCTCCCACTAGGTGGACAGAAGACATTATGCGCGTCGCAGGTAACCGGTGGATGCAAATAGCCAATTGTCGTTCATTGTGGCGTTCTAAGGGGGAGGCCTATGTTCAGCAGTGGACGTCTTCCGGCTGATGATGATGATGATGATGATAGGCTACATATTTTTCAAAACAAATTAATATGGCGGCTAGCCACCATTTTGTATTTTTTTTTAGTTCCAAGAATATCAATTCAAAGGTCTTAACGACGACTTATACGTATTATGTATAAATAATGTATAATGTCCCTAATCTTAGGACCATTTTGTTTGCTCGAAGTTGGGCTTTTTAAGATTTATAATTTATACTTCTTATACTCGTAGGTTAAGCCTTGAAGGTCGTGATCTAGTGGCTCAAAGGTAGAAATGTGTACTTAAAACTGCCCAACTCATGCAAGCTTAGAATTTTAAGGCTTCCAATTGGTAACACTGTAGAAGCTAGTTTTAAAAAATATGACAAAAAACAAGCGCACTGTATTTCTTGCCGGATCTTCTCAGTAGCCGCGTTACGATCCGATGGTAGTATGTATAAAATTATTATTGTGTAAATGCTCCTGTGAGAGCTGTAAAATAAAGATATTTTGACTTTGATAGCAGTGGCCAAATGGTTGCACTAATTAAAGTTTTTAACCAACGCTTAACGTTGTTTGGCAGTTCGGCTTTTTTTGTAAACTTCAACTGCATTAATTAGGTACACAAATCTCTCCGGACTTGTGGTTAAAGTTTCGAAATTGGAATATGAAATTGAGACTATCAGTTTCAAACTTTCGAAACTAAGATGGCTTTAAAGAGTACGTGGTAAAAAGTATCGTTTCTTTAACCGGCTTCAAAAAGTAGGTTCTGTTTTCAACGAGTATGTATATAATATTAATAAAAACGCGTAATATTCATAAATGTTAGTATATGTGAGCTTCTAAACAAATGTACAAAATCCCATACATGTATGTAGGTTTGTCACCCGATTTCTCAGAAACTTAAAATCCGTTTGTGGCAATTCTTTTGCAATAGTTTTAATATCATTCAAATTAAAAGTACAAGTTTTATCAAAATCAGTTCCGTAGTTTAAAAGATATTAATGTTTCCAGTAAGTTACGCTAGCATAGCCGTTCGAGTAGTGGTGATAACGTGAACGCAAGTTCTATTGATGATTAATAGTGATTCGCATATATCTTGTCATTTTCTGGACTTCACTACCATATTTCGAAAAAGAGTAGCAAGAGAAGTATATTTTTGTCATCATCATCAGCAGCAGCCGTCTACTGGTGAACAATGGCTTCTCCTTTAAAAGGGAGGGGTTGCTATGATTGCCGTGCTTGGCAGGCGTCTTGGCGATTGCAGTTTTAAATGAACTCCAGTAAGGGGCTGGTATGGTTATAATTTATTATATGGACTAGCGTACTACCGTACATATACAAATAGTCTTTGTGCGATTGTTACTAGCTTTCGGTGAAGGAAAACATCGTAATCGAAAATCTGCATGTCTGAGAAAGCCTAACTAGCTTTCGAATGACGTGTGATGCTGCCAACCCGCAGGTCAGCATGGTGGACTATGGCCTGATCCCAACTGTGGGACTAAAAGCTAAGAGCTGTTAAAAAAATATACTAGCTAAAGTTTACAGTCATTTATATCATTTCATACAGGTTTTCTTTGCTTCATCCTACACTGAACCGCAAAGAAAAAGGGTCGGTTAGAAAATCTTCCATATCTTCAAATTGGACCTAGCTCTATGAAATAAAGAGTAAGTTAAAGAATATTTAATGGTACAAATAATATAAGAAACTTTTTTATTTAATAAGATAATTTTATAAAAAAAATCTGAAAGTGTAAAATAATGGTCATTTTTGTATTTTGTACCATTAAATTCAAATCAATCGTATTGCGTTTGTTTTAGCTTTTCAATAAAAAAGTTATAAATATGGCGTCTCTATCTTATAAATTTTATTATTCTGAAGTCATCATGTCGTTAACTCCTAAATAATGTACCAGGATCCAATGCTTGAAAATGGGCACAGTCAGCGAAAAACAGCGACAACTGTTAGTGTGACTCTTTCTACAGTTCAGCGAGTACTCCAGCGTTTCCATGAAACCGGATCCTATTTTTGGAGAAAAGAAACAAGCCGAACAAGGTGCACGCCAGTGCGGGAGGATCGCTATATGGTGTCAACAATTTTGAGAAATTGCTTTCTTACGGCTGTTGAAGTAAAGAACATTTACGTACTGGAGGAAACAATCTGAGTACGGATACAGTAAGGCGGCATTTGGCTGAAGCAAATTTAAAGCCATTAATACCTGCAAATGGCCCAAAACTAGAAAGACACCACAGAAACTCAAGGTTGAGTTATGATAGAGAACACGAGAATTGGACTCTGAATGATTGGTCAAGATTTGTTTTCAGAAGAGTCTAGATTTTGTTTATACAAGCACGACGGAATGAAAAGAGTGTGCAGAAGACCGGGAGATCACTATATCCAAGCCTGTATAGAAGAAAAAGTACTAGACGGCGGAGGCTCTGTTTACGTGTGGGCTGGGAGTTCTTACGTAAGCCGCACTGAGCAAGTGGTGATAGAAAACGTAGAAAACCGAACTTTACTGCAGAAAGATATGTCACTGAGGTTCTGAATGACTACGTTGGTCCATTTTCAGTGG
This sequence comes from Furcula furcula, assembly GCA_911728495.1. Lineage (NCBI taxonomy): Eukaryota > Metazoa > Arthropoda > Insecta > Lepidoptera > Notodontidae > Furcula > Furcula furcula. The sequence continues at coordinate 10,224,721 of OU452251.1, forward strand.
ACATGGGCGAGAATGCCGTTTTTATGCAAGACAATGCCCGCCCGCATACAGCTCAGATAGTGTTTGCTTATTTTCAAGAAGTTGGTATTACACACATGGAGTGGCCAGCACGCAGCCCCGACTTAAATCCTATTGAGCATGCATGAGACGGACTGGGACGACGTGTACGTCAGTGGAATCCGTCTCCAATCACGCTACGTGAAGTGAAAGTGATAGAGGAATGGCATATATTCCGCAACATTGCCTTAAAAACCTAGTAGAAAGTATGCCAATCGCATAACAGCAGTATTGCGAGCTTGCGGAGGCAACAACAGTACTAAAATTCGTGAAAACAGCACATCTGTAACCAATCTACATTTGGGAAAATACTGAAAAAAGTACGCATTTTTATTTATTTTACATTAATTAAAAATAAAAAGCTTGAATTTAATTATTTTTTATTTTCCTTTAAGCACTTTAAAATATTCTTTAATTTAGTCTTTATTTCATAAAGCTAGGTCCAGTACTTTTGAAGATATGGAAGATTTTCTAACCGACACATTTCCTTTGCGGTCCAGTGTATTTGTAAGGGCCCACAGACATATTTTTTTTAACTATATATTAAAAGTGCTGTTTAGTTTCCACTTTCTATAAAAAACATGTTTAAATACTATCCAACGTTAACGTTCATCTACACTCAAATACAATTAATTTAACTAATAATTAAGACTGCTTTACCGTTTACAATGTATAGTACATTTTATTAGGTATAAAGGAACGCGAATGTGTCAGAAAGGTTGCACGGAATACTTCTATGGAATCACAATACGTAGATTAGGGGCGGTGATAAAGTAGTGCGGGCGAAAGCAATGACAAGATGGGGATTGGTCGGGCAGAGAGAACCTAAAGAAACGGACAGCTTAATGTTGTGGTAAAAAATGGATCTACACATCTGACAATAGCGTCCAATTTTATTTCCTCTTATTTCTTTCCATTCTTTTTCATTTTGGTTATAAAGGTCCTAAACCTCTGTATGTGCCGAACGAATTATAATTACCGCATGACAACTTTTAAGGACTGAGGATGATGCTATATGAAATAAAATATTACCATGGCTAGGGGTTAATTTATTAGAGGATTAACACTCTTCAAATTTAGAGACTTTACCGCTTTCCACAGAAATTCATCAAAATTATTCACATACTTTTCGTAAGATAAAATATTTAAGACTTTTTTTTCAGTTGCGATGCGTAAAGTCACTTATATACATATTTACTTACGTACAATCTTATTTCATAGTTAAATAATATATCATTAGCACTGTATTGCCTTAGAAAATATGATAATTAAGCACTGGCAAGTTTCGGGTTTGCCTATAATATATTATTCACAAATTGAATTCGAAACTTTTCACACGGGTATTAAAACCGATTTCAAGTTCTGGATTTCAAGATCGCGTATTATAACTCAGACCATTTCGGGATCGGGACGTCTTCCTACCCTGGTGTCTGTTTGCCACTGAGGCTTTGATACGGGAGCAAGGTTTACGCATGCGAATCATAGATGCCTTCTACACTGATGAGTGAGCTTTCATAGTGAGCCTGATAATGAAACTGAACTTTTAAACGATTTGAGCAACGCACTCACGCCGTTCGACGATATATTTACAATGTAGTTACATAATATAATGATGCTGTAAATGTTTAATTTAGTTTTTTTTTCTTTTTTTTTTTTTGTAAATATCTTATAATTTAAGAATTTTTGAGTTTCAATGACGACTTTCTTAGAGTTTGCTGTATTTCGGAGTTGTGAAAATATTCGGCGTTTTTTATCATTTGCTTTTGCATTGCTAGCGATAGTTATTGTCGCCTACAAGAGTAGGGCAAAATATTTACCAATAAAGAGTAAATTTTTCAAGTAGGCATGAAAGCCCAACTCCGAACCTCTAAGGAATAGCGAAAAATCCTCAAAGGAGTCTTGAGCCCGATTCTGATGTATTCTAAAAGATCATCATTAGATATTCAAAATATCAATATTTATATCCCGCCAGCTTTGGAAAAAACACACTTATTATGGCGCTTATAAGGAACACATTTGGGGAAGAAATAACATAATTATGACAAACTAACCACTATATAAATAAAAACTATAGAACCCTGCTTGTGTAAACTAAATCCATAAAAGAAACGGATTTTTTTATCCACTTCTAGTAATGTGTGAATGTACGCTACATTATCGGTGGTAATAAATTTTCTCGTCAGATGCCAGAAAATTGAAGGTGCAGAAGAAGCATTTGTCCCTGCGGAGAGTTGGAATCAAGCTCGATAAATCATATAAGAACTAAAAATATATTAAACGACGATATTGGATTTTTGATGCATTTACACGTAATTCTTTATTTATTACCTATTTTAGTCTGCAGTGACGTGAATAATCGAAAAAATAAACTAGTCCCGAGAGGTTATGCAAACAAAATCAAAAGAGGGTATATTTTTTATTTTGTAGCTCGAGCGGACTTTTAAAAGACTTACGTATGAACGAAGCATAAACGTAGAGGCCTGTTTGGAGAAAATAATTATTTAGAACACACTTGCTGAAATTAACCTGCTGGTGAATGATGTTAGCAGTAGTTCACTTCGACAGATGTGCAGGAACACCAGGAACTATTCAAACTATTGCAAAATGTGACAAAGAGTGTTTTATTCGAGGTGTAAAACTTAGTGAATGAATGATTTATTTTATGACATTTTTGCCTTAAGACTAAAAACAATCAGATACCTACTTATAGTTGCATATATTTATAAGGCCTTTATCAGCCTATACCCCCTTGTACTAGTAAGAGTACTGTAGTGTTAGCGACTTGGCGCTCAGTAAGCGTTTAATGTATGTATTGGACAATGAATGACAGAATAGGGCCGGGGTCACTTTTTAAAGTTAGAAAACTACTTGATTTTAATTTCACAGTGACTCATCTGTCGCCAACTACTGGATAGACTCTTTAATTGGATTGGTTGAGGAGTGTCTCGTGGCGTTGTGCCCTTTAACACTTCCCTGAGGAATATCTAACGCGATTAGGTCTTAAGATTACCCACAAAAACTTAATTTAATTTTTATTTTATTTACTAACTAGCTGACCCACGCAGCTCCGCCTGCGCTATTTTTACGTTAACTAAACTTTGAATAACAGACATTCGTATCGAATACATAACCTCATTTTTTATAGTCGGTTAAAAACTGGGACCCACTTTTTACTTGCTCTCCGAAGCACGGACCCGTTTAGTTCAAATGGCGTTAAACGGTCACCCATCTATTTAATGACCTTACCTAACGTTGCTTAACCCGATCGATTACAAAACCTTGATAACAACTCTCTATGAGTGTTCCCTTACTAATATTTATTACATTTTATAGAAAAATTGATAAAATCGGACCAAGCGTATAACCAAGTACCCGTTTTGACTTTAATCCCCTCTCCCAAAAGAACCGTGCTAGATTACGGGATAAAAAGTATCCTATGTCCTACCTCGTAGTAAGATCTCAAATCATGCCAAGTTTCATTTGAATCCATTCAGTAGTTTCGGCGTGATGCTCAGCCGTGATACAGACAGACAGACAGACAGACAGACAGACAGACAGACAGACAAAAATTAAAAATATTACATTTTCGGCCTCAGTATCGGTTATAGAATGCCCTCCAAATATAATTTTCAAAATATCTTCAATGTACAGAATTGGACCTGTTACAGTTTTATTATAAGTATAGATATAGATATAGATGAAACCTGAGTGCCAGCAGCGTTTTGTATTTTTTTATGTAAGGCATATCGACCGATCGTTACTGAAGCGTTAGCAGTACTCGAGGGCGTACTTCCGGTTGACTCTTTACCTCACAGAGGTAGTAATGTTCTGGGACAATTTCACACACAAACATCTGATCACAAACTAGGCAGAGCCTCTGTACTCTGGAAATATATCTATGCCAGTAATATGTATATAATCATAAAAATAGTTAAACAATAGACAAAGAAAAACAAAAATCTCAACGTCTAGCAAAATTCCTGTATAGTTTCTAGTGTATTTTTCTAATCCCACCACTCATTCCCACCACTGTGACTCCTGTCAGCCAGGATCTACAGTAGTCACCAGTGAAGACACCGAGGTTTGATCCTCGGCGAGTCCCGGGGAAACGCTAAATTGTCTTAGAACCCGCAACAAATTTAATTAGAAAAGTTTAAAGGAGGAGTTAAAAAAAATATAAATTCCACTTCCCTCCTTTGCAAAGCGGGAGACAAGTAAAAATCGCTCAGGTCGATATAACCTCAGAACGAGAGATTCTTACAGGTGCACCAACTAGATTCAGTCCACCTGTAAGGCACCACGGAAGTTACTAGATTTATAGTTTCTAGTGTAGTCGAAGTTTCAAAGGATCATAGTTAGTTAGGAAGGAATCATTAATCCTTATAGGTACACCAATCAGGCCCCCAACCAAATAAAAACACATTTCCTTATCAGATTATAAATTAATGACGTACATCTACTCCCGAAATATTCCCTGTGAAGCTTTATTTGAAGCTTGAAATTTAAAATAAATTTTGTAAGTTCTCACCCATTAAACTTGGCAGATTTAATAATTCAACGGCGGAATTCGTTGCACCAAACCAGGGTGGCGCTATTCCCTAAAGAGTTAAGGCTCAAAATATCAAGTCTCCCAATAAAAATTGAAAAGCTTACCAGCCCAAGCCTGCAACTTATAGCCGGATTACCATAACTTAGTTTTGCAACCGATGCAGATCGGTGAAAATTCCCGGCCCATCTTCATGTCTGCCATCGGACTAAAGTTGCAAAATTGGAATTTAAAATGTTCTCATCTTGGAAACATTTGTGAAAATTTATTTCGTATCGATTTGGAGCACACAATTTTTTCATAATCGTGCTTTGAGCTACCCGTGGGGTTCTTACTTGGTAAGAATATCACTCTCCCATATCCTCCGTTGGGTGCCCGTAAGAAGTGACTAAGGGAAAACGAGAACACGGGCAGCAGCGTCTTTCTATTGGATTACATACCACCTACATAATAATATACTGCCAGTGGCGTGCAGTCCATACAGGAAAAAAGACTTTGCGTACTCTACGGCTTCTCTAAATGATCATAATATCTATATCTATACTTATAATAAAACTGTAACAGGTCCAATTCTGTACATTGAAGATATTTTGAAAATTATATTTGGAGGGCATTCTATAACCGATACTGAGGCCGAAAATGAAATTTTTTAAATTTTTGTCTGTCTGTCTGTCTGTCTGTCTGTATCTCGGCTGAGCATCACGCCGAAACTACTGAATGGATTCAAATTAAACTTGGCATGATTTGAGATCTTACTACGAGGTAGGACATAGGATACTTTTTATCCCGTAATCTAGCACGGTTCTTTTGGGAGAGGGGTTTAAAGTCAAAATGGGTACTTGGTTATACGCTTGGTCCGATTTTATCAATTATTCTATAAAATATAATAAATATTAGTAAGGGAACACTCATAGAGAGTTGTTATCAAGATTTTGTAATCGATCGGGTTAAGCAACGTTAGGTAAGGTCATTAAATAGATGGGTGACCGTTTAACGCCATTTGAACTAAACGGATCCACCTGCCAGCCACTGTATACTGCGATCCCCAAGACGCCTGCCAAGCGTGGGGATTATGGCAACCCCTCCCTTCTAAGGGGGAGGCCTTTGATCAGCAGACGTCTTTCGGCTGCTGATGTGTTTTGACTATTTTAACGCAAATTAATTAATGACCTATTTTAGTTATAATATGATCAGTATAATATTAAAACTTGTGTCGGCCAGTTGGAACGTAATAATTCTATGAATCAATGAGTCGGTACGGTATCTCCGAGCAATGTTCTCCGTTTTTTTATGAAACTTTGTGACATAGTGTAAATAAGCAGTAGCAGTCGCTGGCATAAAAGACGATGTAAGAATTGTGGATTGTAGTTGGAAACATTTACTGGCCTTAATAGAGTTTCAGCTGTTTCACCACATCAACTATATCGACTAAAATACTTTCCACGTACCTGCATCGGCATCAACATTTTGAACCCGACCCCACGCAAGTCTCTTAAAGCTTTTATTATTTTAACCCGTGTATCTTTAGTGTAATGTATGAATTAACAGTTTTACCGTAACAATTTCTCACTAGCTGCAACATAAAATAGCTTGAGTCGCACTAAAGGAACTGCTGAGTAACATACTTAGATTACATATAAATATGTGTTTTATTCAATAAAAGTTCTCTTTTTACACCGATAACTCGACATGGTTTTATTATAAACAACAACCTATCACATTAGTAGTAAACAAAATGATAATTCTAAACGTATTTCATTTTCAGGTAATATATTGTATATACCATTACAAAATTTATTATCGCTTTAATAAAACCCGATGTTAGAATCACCAATAAAATATTAATTATTTTTATGCATGCATAAAAATGTATCTTTAAAATTATTAATTGTTATTTTCGTCTTCAAAAATACTCGAAACCGTAAAAGTGTTTATTAATTGGCAATTTAAAATCCATTGACGTCACAAAATAATAATTTTGACGTAATAATATTCCTTGGCTTGATTCATCCCTTTAATTTCATTTACAACGGTAATAGTTTAGCTTTGTTGGCATTTAAAATTGTGTAAGTGGCACGAGGATTGGGAAATAAACCTGCAAATTACGCCACTTTATACATAACCTATCAACTAATTCGAGATACAAATTCCCTCTTGTTCCAAACAAAAAAAGTTAAGTTACAGATTAAAAGGGTTTGAAGTTTTTGTCTAAAATAAAACATTATTAGAAAATTGATGAGGTATGAATGCAGAAATTTAAAGTTAAAAGCAAATATTTTGCCTTGGCGTCGGCTTTAAACGGTTTAAAACTTAAGTTAACCCCCTAGAAAGGCCCGAACTATTTGGAATGCCTCTAGACGTTTGCAAGCAAGTCACTTTGAACACGCCATAAATAGTTTTGGATAACTTCCAAGACTATTGAAATAGGCAGTTGACAGTGGGAGTACTTTGAGACGTGAAAGGTTTTATTTTAGTAAAAGTATCCGGTAACCTTCGTTTCATAAAGTTTCTATGGGTCACACGATATTGGTCAAATTTTATATTAGTCAAATCGAGAATTCGTCAAATTTGATATTGGTCAAATTGGTAGTTCGTCAAATCGCCTTTTTGTCTAATTATGAAATTCGCCACATACGACATTGGTCAAGTAATTTAAGTACAATTACAAAAATGAAACAGTTTCAATTTCAAAATCAGCGAAGTGGTACTGGCTTAAAATCAGTTCATCAATATATAGGCAATGTTTTGTGGCTATCGCTCTTGGCAATACAGTATCATAGGCCACCTCTGGAAACGCTATCGTAGCACAGGCAGCATGGCCGAGTGACATGGAAGACGATCTCGCATCGCCACTCGCAGACAAATCCGGTACATCCAAAATACTGCTCGACGGAATCATACCACGATCGCTATGATGTTGGCTACGAGGCTCCTAAGCTCTTCACGCTTGCTGATAAGCAATTAAACCATCCAACATATTTTATTTGAAGTGGGTTCAACCTATAACTATATATACTATATATATTGTAACAATACAAACTTTGTTTAAAAAAAAATGTGAAAAATGACAAGCCCGCTGAGTTTCTTGCCGGATCTTCTCAGTTGAGGCCACGTTGTGATCCGGTGGTAGCTTTTAAAAAATTGACCGTTCAAAAGTGCTAGCGTTAAGCCTATTTGAAATAAAAATTTGGAATTTTGGAATTTTATAGCATCCTGCAATCGTTGATCTCGTTACAATGGGTTCGCGAACACAGAACTTAGTAGGTAGAAGACTGGCGTTGTGTTAGCTTTTCCGATCAATCTCGTTTCGGTATAAGACCAGGCAAGACGAACTCGAGTTTGGAGGACCGATGGACGTCAAGAACGTTTGAAATTTTGTCAGGAAGTTCATTCATATAAAGGGAGAAGAATAATGGTTTGGGCTGGTATTTGGAACGGTGGAAGAACGTGGTCATCCCTTTGCGAAGTCGGTTGGTTAATTCGTTCCGACTAATGCACGTCCACACACCGCTAGAGTCGTAACACGCACTCTTGCCGATGCTGGCACCAACGTTCTGCCTGCTCAATCGCCAGACCTCAAACGAATTGAGCACGCATCATATATGCTTCAAAAAAGAGCTCTGCCGAGTATGGATGCCGTGCATGCATACCCACAAGAGGCAACGTAGAACGGGCGGCCATTTCTCAAAGTGATTTTGATTAACTGATTTTAAACATGCCAAATGGCTGTGATTGTGTGATCCGTGTCAATGGTGATACACAGTTTTTTTTTACCTTTACAATAAAAAAAATAAGTTAATTTCCCACAACGCAAAAAATATAATTTTTTCTTAATTTTTACAAATATAGTTGTCCACTTTATACATAGAAATTACAGCAAGAAGCCAGCCTTGAAGACTAGATTGGGTAAATATTAATTAAAATGTACTTGCTCCCTAGAAACAGTAAGTATAAGTATAGTTTATTATTGACTGACTTGACCAATGTCGTATGTGGCGAATTTGATAATTAGACAAAAAGACGATTTGACGAACTACCAATTTGACCAATATCAAATTTGACGAATTCTCGATTTGACTAATATAAAATTTGACCAATATCGTGTGACCCGTTTCTATGACACTTAATTTTATTTTTATTATAAAAAATTCACAGCCACATATAAAAATAATATCACAGTCTCAGTGTGTTTAATATGCAGCTAAAATCAGATTTACATTATTTAGCCCACCATTATTAAACAGACAGTCAAAAGAAATGATGTGAAAATAATGAACAAAAAACAAGAATAATAACTACTAAATTTAATATATTATGTGTGCGTGTATGTGTGCGTGTATGTGTGTGTATTTATGTGTGAGTGTGTGTGTGTGTGTGCGTGTGCAAGCGTGAGTGATGAAAGACTATAGACTGAAATAATTTTTGTCCATAATTTATCATGAACTATTGCGCCTGTTTAACGTTCCATCCTAAGAACGGTGATTTAATACAGATTTATAATAGTAGCATAACATGGACCTCTAACAAGAGTAATGTGATACCTAAAAGGCAAAGGACAGCCAGATGTAACGAAGCATCGGACACCATTTCTGTAAGGTGTAAAAAGGCATGAATATAAATCATTACCTCGACGCCTTGTCCTGTTTTATTCATGTTACGTGTGCGAGAGTCAGGTCGATTTATACTTCGAAGTTTTATTCACCTGCATGTTTATTTTTTGTCAAACCTATCTTTATTTAAGACTTTTGGTTGTGTAACCCTTGACTTGGATCGCAGCAATTTTACTTTATTATTTATGTGACGTCAATTCTTAAACTGCTGAATACATATTGTCACTTTTAGTACCATATGAGGCTATGGAGTGCGGTATGATTCAAACCTTATTGTTTTTTACGTGTACAGTTATCATCATAAATTAAACTTACTGGTCTTAAAAACGAATGTCGGTTTACCATGATAAGCTCTTGACATTGTACCATTTGTACTTTTGCTGTAACGTTTTTAAAACGTTTATCCTTAATCAAATGTAGATTTTTCAAATTCTTATACATTGATCTATTATTAATGGCAATAATTCGGAGTCGTATTTTTATTATTCAGAAGTGCGTGTGCATACATTTAGTTACTGGTTTAATGCCATTTTAATCGGGATTCAAAATCGTCTTATTTTTTTTTATATATAGGTAAATTACAATTTTATATACGCAGAGAACAAATCTAGGCCTGGATAGACCTGATTCTTCATGTTTGATCTGATAGCAAATTCAGCCATTTCTAAAACGGGGCCATCATTGAGAGGAAATGTGAATGTTTGGAAGCAAATGAGGTGTGCACAGATAAAGCCGAAAGAAACTGGCATGATGACAGTAGCATTAATCGCAGCTTGTAATAGCTCTATTGACTTTTAGTACCTAAGATATGGACACGGAAGGGAAATCTCTTAAATAGTATACCTACTCTGAAATTAAGCTATTTTACGGATTATATCACGTCTAATTATTATTTTTGGGTTTATATTAATATGTAGTATAGATCACGGCGCCATTAGAAAAGCGTATACAGGTGCCATTAGAAAAGCTTATAGAGAACTTCAAACCTCATCGGAATGGACCGTAAACGTAAAAGATAAAAAGGGAAAAATAATTACAAACCGCTCAAGTATAATAAAAGAAGCCACCAGCTTATATCAACAGCTCTACTCTTCAAAAGAAATATCGCACTGGGATCAGTACATGGGCAAGAACATTTGTGTAGACGTCGCAATACCTGAAATATTAATATCGGAAATAGAACATTCAATTAACAAACAAAAAAGGGACAAAACACCGGGCGAAGTTAAGTTAACAAAATTTATTTAATAACATTCTGCTAAAACGAGAAACACTAGAACAATGGTCAAGATCCTGTACTACTCTACTACATAAAAGAGGCAACAAAGATGACTTAAACAACTACAGACCGATAAGTCTTATGTCCATCATCTATAAAGTTTTCTCCAAAATAATACTGAAACGAATGACAACAATCTTGGACGAGAACCAACCAAGCGAGCAAGCCAGATTCAGGAAAAAAAATTCAACTGTAGACCATATTCTAGTAGTCTCACAAATAAAAGAAAAAAGTAGAGAATACAAGACTATTGTCTACTTATGCTTTATAGGCTTTGCTAAAGCGTTCGACTCCTTAGAATTTAACGAAATCTGGAAAGCACTACTACAACAAGGTGTTGATACCGAATATGTAGAGCGATTATTCAACATTTACTCAAAATTTTGTTCAAAAATCAAGCTGGGGAAGGAAGGTCCAACATTCCCTGTAATGAAAGGCGTTAGGCAAGGGCACCCGATCTCACCCAAAATATTCTCATCAGTACTGGAGATGATATTTAGATAACTAAACTGGGAAAACAAAGGTTTGAAAATCAATGGAGAATATTTAAGCCACTTGCGATTCGCCGGTGACATAGTGATATTTTCAGAAGACCCAATACAGCTGGAGAGCATGATACAAGAACTAACCAGAGAAAGCAAAAAAATCGGTTTGTCATTGAATGCATCAAAAACTAAAATGGACAAATGCATTGTATACAAGTAGATGGGGAGCCAATAGAATATGTTAAGGAATACGTAAATTTAGGTCAGTTAATGTCCTTTGAAGATCTGACTGAGAAGGAAATTAACAGACGACTATCCATTGCATGGAAAATATATATATAACTGGGGAGAGATCAGGTGATCAGGAAAATAAGATGAACCATACCTACGTCAAATGCTAAATAAAATAAATGATGATTATTTTGAAAAAAAAAATAACACAACTTATATCAAGTATTCTTAACTAAGTCTTAATTAAAATAAAAGATTTTATAGTTAAGGAGTTAGAAGTACAGCTTAAGTTTTAGAATTATTATTTAAAAGGTGTCGCTTAAGTATACTTTTAATTTGGCCTTTTTTTTTGCTAACAATCTTATCAAGTATAAATTTAGGCAATCTGTTAAGTATTTTGGGCAGAAAAAATTTCCAATTTCTTTCACCGTGTGCATTATTACATTTGGGTATTTCAAAAGTTGAAAAATACAGTTGGTTACGTAAGTTCATTGGTCGCTTAGTCTTATTTAATTTACACATGCTATAACTAAAATAAACTACTACTGTACTAAATGGCAGACCATTAAACCTGTCCATTTGACGTATGGTTCATTTTACTTTATAGACAATGATTGGCCTGTCCCTCACAGTAAGGAAAAATACACTCCCAGTAAGATACGATATACAGATATAAAACCCACAAACTCTGGATTACAAAGCAAGCGGCTTCTTGATCACCACTAAGGTCACAGCGGCTTGATAAGTATATCAGCACTGACTTAATCAATAATACCTATTGCTAGAAATTATATTTATCGACTTCTTATATTGGAAAAATTAAAAGTAAAAAAATACAAATGTGTAGTAATTGGAACTTGAAATGAACTTTGTTAATTCGTATCATGGTAACAACTGATATACTATCTGTCAAGTAAAGACAAAGTAAATAGATTTGTATCTATCTCACAAAGTCAATATTGAACTTGGCGTAGGGGAATATTATTGCGACTACTTTTTGCCTTTGTTTTCGCTGATTTATATAATGTGTATAATAATTATAGACAGGACTAGTTAGACTGTTCTTGGAGCTCGACAGTATCTCAGGGCTTTGGACAACCGCTGAATATGATATGCTTCCAGGTAACGTTATATTGACGGTATCTTTAACATTGCTCTCGATTTTGGTAACTTTTCTTCTTTTTAACGAAGTTACTACGGGAAAATAAAGCTAAATGTTCAAGAAATAGCACCAATTAACTTGTCCATTCAATATACATATAAAATCATAGTATTCTTCTAGCATAGAAAGCTACCGATACACTTGAAAGGCACGGCTAAACACTGAATGAATTATATTGGTTGTTAAGGCCTAATCATGCCTGCCTACGAGTTGCCTCGTTTATGACGGCTGCTACGCTATAGTAATTGAAAAAAGTTACAGTGCAGTTCTAATTTCGACAAAAATGATAATATTTTATGCCCACCGTTACGTTAAGTTACTTTGTTAAATTTTGATGAAGTGTGAAAATTGGCCCTACATTGAGTTACAAAACTAGTAAGTTTTAATAAGTAATATTTTTATTTGCCCGACTGTCCTAGGAGGAGGGATGTTTTTTCATGTGGATGTATGTATATCTCATATCCTATGTATGTAGGTATATTTATATGGTACAGTCTAAAACTTAAAACCTAAATAGTACACTACGTACATACTGCCTGAAATATGGAGTACATGTAACGGTACTACTGTATCAATTATTACTGTGTACGTAATTATACTAAAACCAATTACTTACACTACAAATTCATAATATTATCAGATAGACAGATATTCTTTTATTATTATCTATACATATAAAATTACTTGTCCTGACTGACTGACTGACTGACTGATTCATCAACGCACAGGCCAAACCTAGAAAGCTGAAATTTGGACGTAGGCACCACTAAGAAAGGGTTTTTGAAAATTCGACTCCTAAAGGGGTTAAATGGGGTGGAAAAAAAATTGCGGGCATAGCCGCAGGGAATTGCTAGTGTGTTAATAATCAGACAATACGTAGTTAAAGTATCATTATCTTAATGTACTATAAAATAGTTCAGAAAGATAACTATTTATTCTGGAATTATTTATGTAGTTATTTCTAAGAGTATCAAAATTTAACTCACGCAGAATCTGCTCTACAATCTGGATATCACGGGTTCAGAATCTACGTAGAGCAAAAAGTTTCGTAGGCGGTTCCTTACCCGTTCAGTCAATACAGGCCCATTACCTAATTGCCTGAACAGTAAAATAATCTATGAATCAGATGGGCATATGAGTAGACAAACATGTACTGGCTGACTGGTTCAACATGGGACGTACTGAAGATTTTTTTTTTTGGGAAGATAGTCGCTATTGCGTGACAGAATCCGAAATGTGGAGATTCGCCGAAGAACTAAGGTCTCCGACATAGCTCTCAGAATCGGCAAGTTGAAGTGGCAATGGGAAGACGCAGCGTTGGCAGGCCTCCCACTAGGAGGACAGACGACATTGTGCGCGTCGCAGGTAACCGATGGATGCAAATAGCCAATTGTCGTTCATTGTGGCGTTCTAAGGGGGAGGCCTATGTTCAGTGGACGTCTTCCGGCTGATGATGATGATGATGATGAGTCGCTGTTGGACGCAGATGGCAATCACAGCTTCACCGGACAAGAGGGCGAGCGTTTAAAGCGCCCCAGCCAGAAAGGCAGGCGAGCGACGAGCTCAAGGGCACCTGAGGGAGGCACGGCCTCGGCTTGGGCTGTCGCTTAGAGAGGGCTGATTTTACCACCGGTTCACAACGCGCCCCCACTGAGAAGAGCCGGCAAGAAACTCAGTGGGGTGATGCTCGTCGATGATGTCGCATACGTACGACTCTTCGGCCTCGCCGGCGAGACCAGTGTCTGTTTGATCACTGAAGGATATAGCAATTCAAGGTCTTAAGTAACGTATAAAATAGGTAAGTGAAATAAATAAATACTTATAAATCTACTATATAAAATTCTCGTGTCGCGGTGTTTGTTATCAAACTCCTCCGAAACGGTTGAACCAATTTGTAAGAAATTTTGTGTGTATACTACTTACTAGGTGGTTGGTTCCTTGCGCAAGGAATCGTCCAGGTAGGTACCACCGCAATGTCAGATGTTCTGTCGCGAAGCAGCAGTGTGTAAGCATTGCTGTGTTCCGGCGTGAAGGGCACTGTAGCTGGTGAAATTACCGGACACAAAGACTTAATATCTAATGTCTTAAGGGTCGGCAGCGCGCTAGTGATTCTTCTGGTGTTGCTAGTGTCTATATGCTGCGGTGACTGCTTACCATCAGGCGGGCCGCATGCTTGCTTGCCACCTTGGTAGTATAAAAAAAATATCGGGTAGGTCTGAGAATCGGCCAACATCTATTTTCATACCGCTAGTTTAAGCAACGTTAGGCAAGGTCATTAAATAGATGGGTGAACCGTTTTGTATGCATATCGGATAGGTCTGAGAATAAGTCGTAAAGTATATTTCATACCGCTAGGTTAAGCAACATAAGGCAACATAAGGCAACATAAGGCAACATACATAGGTCATTACATAGAGGGGCGAACCAATTTGTATGAAATTTTGTGTGCATATCGGGTAGGTCTGAGAATAGGTCGTAAAGTATGTTTCATACCACTAGGTTAAGCAGCATAAGGCAAGGACACAGATGGGTGACCATTTAATTCCATTCTAAGTGTCTCCGTGCTTCAGAGGGCAAGTACAAGATAGGCCCCGTTTTTTAACAGACTTCAAAAAAGGAGGTTATATATAAGACGAGTGCCTATGTATCTAATACTATTAAAAATGTGTAATATTGACATAATAAGCCTATGCGAGAATCTAAAAACTTAAGAAGAGCAACAGGCGGAGCTCGCGGGTCAGCTAGTACTTAGGATATAATAATGTGCAATCTTGCATTAGGCGTCTTCCTTCCGTTCGGGGTGTGGGCCCTAGGACGTCCATTGAGTACGGCGGTGACTCCGAGGAGGACGGCGGTGGGTTTACCACCCCCGTCCTCGTGAGCACCGTGACAGGTTCCTGGGGGGCTACAATGCACCCCTCGGCGGCAGGCTCAAAGGCAAGGCACTGAGGGGCTCCTGGTGCAGATCCTACCGGAGAGCCCGGGGGTCCTCTCATGTGCCGATGCGACAGCCGCGGGGGTTTTAGTGGATAAGAATCCCACATACCCCAGTCGAACCCCACAGCCCCCGGGGTCCTTTAGAAGGTTTCCACCGCGATCAAAAAGACGTCTTCCTTCCGTCTTCACGCGGCTTTTTAAAAAGAAAAAGATAGATGACCGAGCGTTGTAAACAAATAATTATGTATACAACCTCATCGCTGCGTACTAAAAATCTGTTTAGAGTTGCGTGCGGGTGAGTCAATTTTTGGTAGAACTAAAAGGTAAAAAAGGAACCCATAATGGTGGTGAGACTATGTCTGTCTGTCTGCCTTTCTATATATTTCAAGGATGACGCTATCGATTTGAAACTTGGAATAGTTTTATATCTTACTAACCCAACCTCATCGCAAATGCAAAAAATATTATGAACACATTATGAAAATATTGATTTGAGTGGTAATAATTTAGTAAAAAAAATAGGTTTACAGTAGGTATGATATAAATTTAGATATATTCACGTTTTCATGCCCTGATATTAAATACGAAAAAAAATAAGTTTCATCGACAATTTTTTTGATCCTCTTGGCTTAATTGGTCCAATAATTATTATAGCTAAGATGTTTATGCAAGAGCTATGGTCTTTGCAAATAGGATGGGACGCTATAGTAGGACCTGAAGGAAAATTTCAATTTTGGAATAATTTTCTAGAAAAAATTAATATAATTAGGTGTGTCAGTAGTAGCGACATTGTATCAGTGCAATTAGTAGGCTATTCTGATGCCTCTATAAAAGCTGTGGCCCTAGGCTGCTGTCTCTACTTGAGAATTATTACTAAAGTGAAATCGCACTTACTTTGACTTTGATCTTACTTTGAACTTGTTTTTTTTTTATTGTGGTCGAAATAGGTCATCAAAATTTCAAAGAGTGACTATATGAAAGGGCTTCATTTGCCCATCTTAAAACTAATTTTTATTTTGGTTTACGTTCACGTAGTTTTTGGCTTAAATCAAAAATTTCAAAAGAATAGGTACTATGCGTTTCAACTAAGAATGTAGCCGCCATGATGATCGCGACTGCGGAACTTCACTCGTTTTTTACGGTTTTTGTAAACAGAGCAAAGAGAGTGTTGAGCAGAGTAAACACAAAATGAAAAATTCGCCCCGGTTTTGGTTATTTATTCTATAAATTTTTGTTAAAACATCATTTTTAGTAATTACATATTTGAAATGGCAAGACGGCGGCCACATTCTTAGTTGAAACGCATAGTAATACATTTCGATCTATATTTGACAGGGAAAATAAAACAATCTTTCTTCCTATGTACTACAGTATCTTAGTATTTCTAAAAAAAAATCTACAAACGAAATTAGTTTTGCTGTTTTTTTTTGTTATCTGGGGTGTTAAACGAATAGTAAAGTGACTGTAATAAAGAAGGTATTGAACCCTTGGTGCGCGAGTTTCACTTGACCGATTTTTATGTACCTATTTTTATTACATATTTAGGACGACAATCGTGTACTGAGCGCTCTATATTAATATGTCCCATGATAAAGCAGTCAGTTTGTATAATCGGTCCTGCGCCTAACCTTTACCGGGTCGGGTTAACCTTTAATCCCGTTTATTTATATGAAAGAGGCGCGACTTGAGCGAGCACTTTACACTGCGTATTAGGTCTTTTAAAAAAATATTATTGGTTGTCTCACTTTTTGCAAAAATAAGTAACCTGAAATGCTAGATATTACAATATTTATTTTGAGTTTTAGTACATTAATTACTTAGAAATATCGGAATAATGTGTTTCCAATTCGTTATGAAAATATTCAGGAACAAATTTAATTAGCTACGTATTATTAAAAATAGCATAAAAATTTAAGGGTCTAGTATTAACATTAATAATTAAGTATTTATTTATTTACACTTATTAGCAAAAACAATAGAAACAGTAAACAGATCACAAAACAGAAACAAAAGAAATACGGTCGAAGACAAGCTTCTTCCAGTAATAATATCTTAGGAAAATTCACACACGGTCATCTGATCCCAAACTAGGCAGAGCTTGTACTACGGTAACCAGGCAACTGATACTAATACTTATGTAAGTACATATATACTTTTTGTACATACATAGTAATATAGATAAATAACACCCAGACACTTGGTGAGAATCGAACCCACGACCTCTTGGGTAGCGGAAAAAGCGCTAACCAATAGACTAACGGATCAGTCTATCTTAATACCCTATGTATAGTCTACATTCATTTCCTGAAGTTAGAGTTCAGGATGTTTATGAAAGTACAAAACGATTTCGCGCATACCCTATTTCTTGTACAGAGGACAAATACTTTTTATCGGCGTAAAACCCGTTTATTGAAGCAACTGAAGGTTATTTGGTAGTTATAAGGCTATGATTGAGATTATCGTATTGAATAGGTAAATACAAGGCACTGGTGTGCCTTGTTTTAGTTAGTACAATGCGGAGCTCGAGTGGAGTCGCCCTGGTCGGAGCACTGTTGGCAACTCTTAGGTGAGCCGCGATCTATAAAGTTTGCAGAATCCTGTGCGCGCCTGGTTTCTTTATGGGCCGTTCTGCGTTTGTGAATGACGATACTTAAGAAATATCTATATTTTAACTATCGCGATTACCTATTACACAGTTATGTGTTGTGTTCGTGATCATAACTCGCTGATAATGAATGTGAAAAGAAGTGCAAAAATAAAAACAGTACCTTTTACTATCTGCGACAATGCGAAAACATGATAACCTTAAACTATGCATGTTTTAGTCTAATACCGTATTCCACCGATATAGTTTATTAATTTCTGTTTCAAAGCTTATGTTGTAAGTACCTACTAACGAAAAAGTACTTATCATAATAATAATAATTAAGACCAAATCAGGAACAAATATGAGGTTAAATTCTAGAAGTGGGTTTAGCTATTCGAAGATTAAAAGGAGTTATCTTTTTTAAATTTACATTCTTTTTCGTACGTAGATTTTTAATATATTGCGTGAGAAACATTACAAGATTAACTTTATTGCTGTTGCGATATTTTTTATAAATACTTATTAAACATAGTTAGCGCCCGGATTAGAACCGGGAATTGAACTGCACCAGCGGCGTATTTAACAATTTTAAGTACAAGGAAAGATTATACTGCCGTCGTAACGAAAAGGGGCTCAACTAACATTTTGTTAATTCGTAGAAAAACGGGTTTGATCGTTTTCGACGTTTTTAAAAAAAAATATGTCGTAAATGTGTTTTAGCTACTTTGACAGTTAAATTTTGCTGCAAAAACATACAGTCTATTGATATGTATTGTTACACAATATTTTTCTTGTGTATTTGTTTAAAAAAACAACATTTTTCGTTTCAACTTAATTAATGAAATATATTAAAAATACCATTATTACAAAAGAAAGGCATAACTAACCAAATGTGCCTTTTCATTCTATAATTTTGTACGATGATTATAAAATATTAGAATAAAAAGTTATATTTGGTTAGTTATGCCTTTATGTTGTAATAAACCTTCTTTTTGTAGCAGTTCGTAGTAATCAAGTTTACAGTAATTTATTTTTTTTAACGGTTAAAATACACAAAATAAAATGCCAATTAATTATTGAAAAAACTCTTATTATGAAACAAAAACGTGATTTCTAAAAATAGGGTAGGTAATTATATTTTTGGTTCTTATGAATGCTTAATTAATATTACTTTTGTGAATACTAAACTAATATCACTTTTGGTACCTTATTAATTTAATCATGTCTTAAAAATATTATCACGTTGGAGAACATTTGTAAATTTGTAACTTATAAACTGATGATCAATGAGCGGTTTTTCTATTAGGTATTATATTATAATCATATTTTGACCTCCAAAGTAATCTTAGTGAAAAAATAAAGTAACTAGCATAATTATACAAATTAAATGTTGTTATTTTAAAGTATCATCACATGCATGAATATAATATCTTTAAAATGGTAGCACTTGTAATAGAATAAATACTTCTGGTTATGAGAATAAAAACGCTCAGAATTGGCGATACCATATTGTCTGCTATAGTTGCAAAAAGCGTGGACATTTTTCAAAGGAATGTCGCCTTAAGAAGAGTAGAGATGACAAATACGACATTAAAGCGTTGGCGTTTCACATTGAAGGAGATGAACATGACTGTCGAACCTGATGATGTGTGGTTGCTGGACAGTGGAGCTTCTGCACACATGACTTTTAGAAAATACTTTTTCTTGGATTTTGAAGAGTTTGATGACAGCAATAGGTTTGTAAAATTAGAAAATTAACAGAATCTAAAAGTTTGTGGAAAAGGTACAATATTGAAGTATTTAGATGGAAAGTGGGGACAAAATATTCTGAAAGAAGTTATGTAGGTACCTGAATTACGCCGAAACCTATTTTCTGAAGGAGCTACCCTGCGATTAGGCTATGTTTTAATAAAGAAGAATGTTTCAGCCTTAATATACAAAGAGAAGGAGATTGTTTTAACTGCGACACAAAATATGAATATATAATTTGTATGAAATGAATTTTAAGAAAATTAAAAGCGTGAGCTGCAACACAGTACAGGTATTGCCTAAAAGCAATTTACCGATGTGGCATGAAAGACTTGGGGACCTGAATATTCAAGAAATTAAGTACATGATTAAGAATGGACAGATAGAATATAAAGAAACAGGAGATGAAAAGTTTATTTGTGAAGCATGTATGCTTGGGAAGCAGAGTCGATTTCCATTGCATCCCTCGCACCGTGGCGGGCTGAGCCCTGGTCATCTGGTCTACAGCGACGTCTGTGGTCCAATGAGTGAGTCTTTTGTCCGACGTATGAAGTATTTTGTTTTATTTAAAGATTCCGCTTCAAGTTACTTGAATGTTTTATTCATGCGTCACAAAAGTAAAGAATTAGACTTAATTTAATTATAAAATTAGAATTAATAGATTTGGTCAATGTGTACACACTGATAATGGAGGAGAGTACGTTAATAATGATTTTAAGAACTTCTTGCAAAGAAACGGGATAAAATACGCATGAGCGTACATCACCATATTATACGCCCCAACAGAATGCTCATGCAGAGAGAGAGTTGCGCACTATTGTTGAAAGTGCTCGCACGATGCTATAATGATATGGTCGCGATCTACCATTAAAGTCATGGCTGGAGGCAGTAGGATGTGCTGTATATCTTCTTAACAGGACAACCTCTAGTCAAACTCCAAATAAGTCTCCAAATGAAATTTGGACAGGCGAAAACCTAGTTTAGATCATCTTAAAATATTTGGTTTTGGTTCGTATGGCTATGTTCATGTTTCTGATGCGTGTAGAAAAAAACTAGAGAAGAAAAGTAATAAGATAGTTCTCGTTGGTTATGACAACCAAAATTATAGAATGTGTGACTCGATTATTTACAAGGTGAAGGTATCACGTGATGCGGTTTTTGATGAGACAGATAAGTCCTGATACGAAAAATGTAGCTGTATTTGAAATTGGTGAGTCAAGTGGTGAACAACGGCCAGCTGCAGTCTCTCAATCGCCTGTGAGAATAACATCTACTCCGTTATCCAATCCCTTATCCATGCCACAGAGAGAAGAAGTCTCTAGTTTTGTACTGCTAGTAGTGAGAGTTTAAGAAGCTGTGAGAATAAGGAAGATAATAGTAATTGTGAGCAGTCATCAGTAGTTTCAATTCAACTAGCATGAATGTACGATCAAGGACAATAAGAAAATATCATGTTAACGTAACTGAATGTGAGCCGTGTAGTTATAAAGAAGTGCTATGTAGCCCAGAGCATGAAAAATGGAAAGAGGCTACAGAAAAAGAGCTGAGGTCTCAGAAAGAAAATAAATATTACATTACTGATAAGACTAGACAAGAGGCCTATAACGTGGGTATCTAACATTAAGAAATTGAATATGTATTATAATAACGGCTGTTCTACTCCCAAAGATAATATTTTTTGTCGTTATGAACGAGTTAATAATGTGTACAACTGGCGCGAGTAGTTTCCGACCGACTCCTAAATTCTTCATATTATTAAGTATGAAAGGCCCAACTGGTTAATTATGCCTTTTCATTTAACGGGCTAATAAAACGGATTAATATAAAACTAAAATGAACATTTGCCAGTTAAGCCTTTTATTTTTAAATTATAGTCAGATGAGTCTTTTTAACTTAGTAAAACATCACAATTCGTAAAAAGTAAATGGCATATCTATACGTTTGTGACTTTTCAACGTAATCGAAGTCAAATGTGCCTTATTTCCTTATTATTACACGAATTCACTGTCATTTGTGCCTTTTGGGCTAAGTGTATCTTTGAAGATATTAAAGATAAAAATTTCATAAAAATATTGACAGATGCGCCTTTTTTTCCTGATTTCGAATATGTATATCTCATTTTTGAATAAAATGTCAGTTGTGCCCTATTTCGTTACGACGGCAGTATATAAGTCAATGTTGTTGAACATGTGATGGGCTAGAAGCTAGGCTACAGCAAAGGCTGGGGTCACTTGCCATAATTACATTAATACTTATTTTGTGGCAAGATGTGACTTGGCACCCACTAGATCGGCTCCCCAAATGATCGTCCGATGACGACAGAGAGCAACACCGGTGTGCCGTGTGAGTGACTCAGGGGTGTCAAGAGGTGTGCTGCGCTTTCGCCAGAGCTGAGAGTCCTGCGGGCACCCTTCGGTTTCCACTCGGTCAACGAAGACACGCCGAGGTGGAGGCCCTGACCGACTCTCTGGAGCACTCGGGTCCCTTGTGTCGTTACGCACCAACAGCTCGCCACAAGCTGCATTGCGGGCTTATTATTATTATAGTTTTTATTACTACCTATTAGTATTATTTTTTATGATAACACGGGCTTTTACACCCGGACTTTTAAAAGGCTTGCGTAGGGACGAATCCAACACGTAGAGGCCTGTTGGGAGAAATTAATTGTATGGAACACACCTGCCAGGATCAACTGCTGGAAATAAGAAATGAACAGCAGATAACTTTGGCAGGTGTAGGACCTATTGTAAGACGTGAAAAGATTTATAGATTTTTGTAGTTAACATTTGGTGGACTGAAAACTGGGCTATTGCAAAAAGCCGGGGTCACTTGCCATAATTAGTATATTAATTATATTTTGGCAAGCGGTGACTTGCCACCCACTAGATGGGCTCTCCATATGGTCGTCCGCTAGAGACGACGGAGTGCAACACCGGTGTGGGCGGCTCAGGGGTGTTTTATTATTATTACACACAAGCACACTTATTATTATTATATCACTCCCACACACTTATTGTTACTATATTACACACACACATACACTATAACTACACTATACTACACTTATTATTATTATATTATAGTTTTTATCAAAGTGATTGATAGTACGTTTTCTCTCATGGTAGCTTGCTACGTGTAGCATGGGGGAGTCTGCGAGTTGTGAATGAAAGGGCGAAGAATTACTCCTTTCCTAATGACTTCATGTTTGGAGTATCGACGGCCGCATTTCAAATAGAAGGAGGATGGAACGAAGGGGGTAAGTTTTCCTTAATTATATTTAAGTTAGGTGAAACTGAGCCGAAAAGTTACGGCAGGTAGGGTAGGTGCCTTGGAGTCGCTGGACGTTTGGGGTTTTCGGGGTTTCGGGGTGCCCTAGGCTAGGACGTCCATTGAACACGGCGGCGACTCCGAGGAGGACGGTGGCAGGGTTGCGACACCGCGTGGGCATCGTGTCTGATTCCCGGGGACTATAATGCGCCCCCTGATGGCGGTTTCATGGTCTTGAGGGGCTCCTGATGCAGATCCCACTAGAGAGCCCTGGTATCCCCTCTTATGTGCCAATGCGACAGCCGCGGGGGTTTTAGTGGGTAAAATTCCCTCATGGCCCGGTTGACCCCCACAGGTCCCTGGGATCTTTTGAAGGTTTCCACCGCGGAAAAAAAGGGCAAGGTACGTTAATCTGCACTAGTGGGTCCGAGAATACAAAAGGCGGTATCGAGATTTAACGAATCGCAACACATTAAGTTCCTATAGATAGATAATACAGATTTTCCATTTTTTTTTTAAATTTGTTATCTTTATAATTCCACCACCATCTCCCCCCGTGGTTGTCATAAGAGGAGTAAGGGAAAACAAGAAGACGGCCCTCTTTCTATTGGATTACCTACCATCTATACTGCGATTGATTTGATGCCTGCCAAGCATAGGGATTATAGCAAAATTTCCCTTCCCTAAGTGGGAAGGCACAACAGTGGATGACTATCGGCTGCTGATGATATTAAAATTATTATTATTTTAGTCATGGGATACTCATCCCAACTAACCTGTCCAGTAGTTGTGGTATAGTATACGGGTATGCGACCCCGGCTTCCCTAGCTATTACTGTCCCATTCCTTGCCCTCCTGCGCGATAATATCCTACTTTTCCTATTTCCCACTCTAAATTGCCAATCTTCCTTTTCACAACACCTATCCATCCCTTTCCCTCCTTATTCGTGAGAACGCAATGGTCAATTATATAAATAATTTAGTTAACCAAAATGGCGGCGATGTGGTTCGCCACCCATCACGTCTCGTTTCTCACGGAGGCGAAAAGCGGCCTTTGGGCTCTGCCTACCCCTACGGGAAAAAGGCGTGATTTTGTTTTTTTTTTTTGTATTAAGATGATAATAATATAAAATCTTTTTAAAAAAAAATTGAACCGACTTCAATATCACTGAAAAGTATAAAATAATTTAAATATTATTGAAGTTGGTGTTAGCGTACCTGCTGTGTATATTTGGCACCAACTTCAATAATATTTAAATTATTTTATACTTTTCAGTGATATTGAAGTCGGTTCAATTTTTTTTAAAAAGATTTTATTTTAAACTTTTTAGTGATATTTTCATATATAAAGATTGAACCATCGAAAACCGTAAAATTATCTAGGTAGGTTATGATCACATTATCGTCTACATAGTTTTACATAATTCATGTTTCTTCAGAAAAAAATATCCGGTCGTAATGAAATTTGCATGGAAACATCATAGTAGTTTACTCTCTCGAATAAAAAAAGAATCATCGAAATCGGTTCATAATTGTCAGAGCAATGTAATGGAGAACATCAGTTTTATGGTTTTTACCAGATAAATTCCTCCACATCGTTCATGGTCCTCCAGGAAGTTCTTATCCGGTTGTAATATAATTCATACAGATTCAATACAGTGGTTTCTTCTTTCGAATAAAAAAAGAATAATTGAGATTGGTAAATATTTGCCAGAGTTGTGACTATTTTTGTCCGACCGAGCGAGTCCGAGCGACTAAAACGTCATCTATATAGGCTTTCTTGCAGCTCTCAGTGCGCAGTCACCATTCTTGTTTTTTCAGGAACTACTTATTACTAAGCAATAATTTTTTTATGGGACCCAATTAACGGATTAAAGAATGGATGGAAGAAAGATTTTTCGAAATCGGTTCATAATTGCCAGAGTTATGCGCGAACATACATAGAAAATATATATATATATATATATATATATATATATATATATATATATATATATATATACAGACGAATTGAGAACCTCCTCCTTTTTTGAAGTCGGTTAAAGAACAACATTATGATAATAATAATAATACCTAGAAAAAACAAAAAAAAAAGAAAAATAATATAATAATATTTTTTTTTTTTTTTTATTATTTTTTTTTTTTTTTTTGTGTCGTTGAATACAACGACACAAAAAAAAAATCTTAAAATAAACGAAAGTATAAAAAAATAACTAAAAACGACATTATAGTCGTAATTACATACATACTCATACATTGTACGTTGTAGTCTAGAAGGTAATGAGGAAGAGTTGTAGACTAACTTCATAATAATATGAGTAAGGGTAATGTATAAAATATTTCTGAAATTGAAATTTAGCTTAAATTAACTTTTTAATTATTATTGTACGTATCATCTATCTATACTTATAATAAAACTGTAACAGGTCCAATTCTGTACATTGAAGATATTTTGAAAATTATATTTGGAGGGCATTCTATAACCGATACTGAGGCCGAAAATGTATTTTTTTTTTAATTTTTGTCTGTCTGTCTGTCTATCTGTATCACGGCTGCGCATCACGCCGAAACTACTGAATGGATTCAAATGAAACTTGGCATGATTTGAGATCATACTACGAGGTAGGACATAGGATACTTTTTATCCCGTAATCTAGCACGGTTCTTTTGGGAGAGGGGATTAAAGTCAAAATGGGTACTTGGTTATACGCTTGGTCCGATTTTATCAATTTTTCTTTATAATATATAAATATTAGTAAGGGAACACTCATAGAGAGTTGTTATCAAGGTTTTGTAATCGATCGGGTTAAGCAACGTTAGGTAAGGTCATTAAATAGATGGGTGACCGTTTAACACCATTTGAACTAAATGGGTCCGTGCTTCGGAGAGCAAGTAAAAAGTGGGTCCCAGTTTTTAACCGACTATAAAAAAGGAGGTTATGTATTCGATGCGAATGTCTGTTATTAAAAGTGTAGTTAACGTAATAAAATCTTTTTAAAAAAAAATTGAACCGACTTCAATATCACTGAAAAGTATAAAATAATTTAAATATTATTGAAGTTGGTGTTAGCGTACCTGCTGTGTATATTTGGCACCAACTTCAATAATATTTAAATTATTTTATACTTTTCAGTGATATTGAAGTCGGTTCAATTTTTTTTTAAAAAGATTTTATTACGTTAAAGATTGTATTTTCATTTTAGTGATATTTTCATATATAAAGATTGAACCATCGAAAACCGTAAAATTATCTAGGTAGGTTATGATCACATTATCGTCTACATAATTTTACATAATTCATGTTTCTTCAGAAAAAAATAACCGGTCGTAATGAAATTTGCATGGAAACATCATAGTAGTTTACTCTCTTGAATAAAATAAGAATCATCGAAATCGGTTCATAATTGTCAGAGCAATGTAATGGAGAACATCAGTTTTATGGTTTTTACCAGATAAATTCCTCCACATCGTTCATGGTCCTCCAGGAAGTTCTTATCCGGTTGTAATAAAATTCATACAGATTCAATACAGTGGTTTCTTCTTTCGAATAAAAAAAGAATCATTGAAATTGGTAAATATTTGCCAGAGTTATGACCATTTTTGTCCGACCGAGCGAGTCCGAGCGACTAAAACGTCATCTATATAGGCTTTCTTGCAGCTCTCAGTGCGCAGTCACCATTCTTGTTTTTCAGGAACTACTTATTACTAACCAATAATTTTTTTATGGGACCCAATTAACGGATTAAAGAATGGATGGAAGAAAGATTTTTTCAAATCGGTTCATAATTGCCAGAGTTATGCGCGAACATACATAGAAAAAAAAAATATATATATACAGACGAATTGAGAACCTCCTCCTTTTTTGAAGTCGGTTAAAAATAGCGCAGGCGGAGCTGCGTGGGTCAGCTAGTATATTATAATAAAGCTAATAACTATCTTGGATCAGTTTAGGAATATATTACATACATAGAAAAAAAAAAATTTATACAGACGAATTGAGAACCTCCTCCGTTTTTGAAGTCGGTTAAAAATTTGGCTACTTTTTCTAGCTACTTTAAAATCAAGCTCTCCTCGCTGAACCTATACCTATAAATAAGCTTGTTCTTTACTAAATCTGTGCCCTCGAGTGTAACTGGTCATGACTGGAATAGTTACAATAATTATCATTCGATGTGGGTGGTTTTCAAATACTTAGTTCTAGTAAGTAGGATGAATACGATGCCATCGGTCATCGGTCGGTTAGAGCCCAGAATACTGAATTTTTTGACAATGTGATGAACAAATTTGGACAGCAAACTAGGCGCCTACAGTTTTTCATTCAAACACAGTAACTTAATAAAAAACAAGTATTTTCTTTCCTGACAGGGGGTGCAAGTGCACCCCCTTGCATCCTGCTGCCGGCGCTCATGATCGGATCCATTCTAATAAACACAAGTAATAACAATGTCCGTACGAGATGTGGTTTTCCTTGACTGAAAATATCTAGGAACCTTGTCCGTGAACTACATATGTCGTTGAAAATTGCGATAGCGTTAATTGCATTATTTTTTTACTGTTCTTAATGACTGATATCTTTTTGTGGCTCCAATTTCGACTGACATGCAAATTCACTTGTATCTTTCTTGTGGACGCGTCAGTACATTTAATAATAACAAGCCCGCTGGGCAGCTGTTGTGGCGAGCTGTTGGTGCGTAACGACACCAAGGACCCGAGTGCTCCTGAGAGTCGGTCAGGGCCACCACCTCGCCGTGTCTTCATCATAAATTAACTACGTTTCTAAAATTCTATCGTAAGCGTATATAATTAAAAGCAAGCATTGGTCCTACCAGATGGAAACTTCGGAGAAATCGCAGCACACCTCTCGACACCCCTGAGTCACTCACACCGGTGTTGCTCCCCTGTCGTCCGCTGACGATCATTTAGGTAGCCCATCTAGTGGGTTGCAAGTCACCACATGCCGCGAAATAATTTGAAATAATATTATGGCAAGTGATCCCAGCATTTTGAAATAGCCAAGTCGCCAGGCCACCAAATGCTCAACCCCATAGACCTAGAATTAATTTAACATACTTACAATAGTCCTGCCGAGGTCAACTGCGGTAATTTCATCATTGTGGCAGTTGATCCCGGGAGGTGTATTACACACCATTTCCTTCTTCTCAAACGGGCCTCTACGTGTCGGAACCGTCCCCACGCAAGCCTTTAAATTCTAAAAGACCGAGTTAAGTCCGTGAGCAAATAAAATAATAATAATAAGAAATGCTCTGCTCTCTTAGTTACTAATTTAACATTACAATTTATTTATTAGTTTTTAAACTGGATGAATACAACTAAATTATGTCATGTGTTTATATCCCTAACATTTCAGTACAAATATTGATTACATTTATAAACAACGGAGACTTGGAAGGGAAGGGTTGCCATAGTCTCCCCTTGGCAGGCGTCTTGGGGACCGCAGAAGAGGGGGTAAGATAATCCAATAGAAAGACGCTGCTGCCTGTCTTCTTGTTTTCCCTTAGTCGCCTCTTACGGACACCCAACGGGAGGAGATGGGAAGGTGCTATTCTAACCCGGACACGCACGGTGTTCGTCAGTAGTCAACGCATACAAACCTGTCCGTCCACACGGAACGCACGGCTCGTACAGGGGGGTGCAACTCCCTTACATTGGTGGTTATTAAAATGTAAATGGAAGCTACTGCCATCTATGTTACGGTGTCCGAAAACATAGTTTTATCTAAACGCCGATAGAAGGAGCTAGTGTGTAATTATAACTCACAAGTAAAGTTTAACAGTGAATGCGTTTATATCCAGAGTACATTTGCAAACAATTGGGTACTGCTCGACCCTCCGGACCCCATGACGGTCCTATTGGACCGGGATGCGCCGAACCCTCCCCGACAACCGTATGCTACACTAGCTATCAGACACCGGTCTCGCCGGCGAGGCCGAAGGGTCGTACGTATGCGACCTCAACGACGTGCATCACCCCACTGAGTTTCTTGCCGGTTCTTCTCAGTGGGGGCGGGGGGGCGCGTTGTGAATTGGTGGTAAACTCAGCCCTCTCTTAAGCGACAGCCCAAGCCGAGGACGTGCCTCCCTGAGGTGCCCTTGAGCTCGTCGTAAAGTGCTGTAAAGGTGTGGTGTGTGTGTGTGCGCTTCAAGCGCTCGCTTCCTATTGTCCGGTGAAGCTGTAATGGCCATCTGCGGACAACAGCGTCTATCATTCACAAAAAAAAAAAACAATTGGGTTTTTTTTCATATATAAATTATTTTTTGATAGAATATTAATAATAGTCCGGGTAGTACTACTATTAGTATTTTTTAAGGAATTTCGAAAACCGTGACTATGTACCGTTTAATATAAATATTTATTGGCAATACAGCGCCATCTAGCGAGCTAAACGTATAACTCGCTAAGCAACGCCATCTAGCAAACAGACCTTCAACTATAAAAATGAAAACTAGAGTTGCGCATCTATCTCAGTATATTAGTATCATCTATGGCTCGTACTGAGGCAGCGTTCGCAACGATCGTATGACGCGAATGCTCACTGAGAGCACACACGTCCACACAGCCCGAGGCATGCGAGACGAACCATTCGCGACGCACGCCTCGCGATGTCTGTACGCGCCTCAAGAGAATTGCTATGCGGGATCGTGTACAAGTTACGTAAACCCCAGTAATAGCGGGGCTACATCTGCGCGTTCCGGCGAAGATTCGCGTTATCGCGACAAGTGTGGCCGAACAATTCGTGCTAGCGCGATGTATTCGGGCGTACACGAATGCCTTCGCGGTGTTGTCGGTAAATTGACACGCATCAAAGGATTTTATCGCGACAAACTTTGCCGAACTGGCTACACTTCGCCTTTGCAGTTGCAGCAGCGTTGTCATATATCAGATTTCTTATTCCGTAGTAAATTATAATAATCTTTAATGTTGTCCCCCTGTTGTTTCCTTTGGTCACGGCAATATGCAGGCATATGCCTGCATAGTGGCGGCTAGACCAATTTCGCTAATTCTTTTTTGTTTGGTTTTGTTATTGTCAAGAGAAGGTTCATATGAAAGAAACACTAGAAAATTACGAGGGCAGAGCTGCGCGGGACATATAGTGGTTAATACAAACGTCGTTATTATTTTTTATCCTCGACTATCAAACTGAGTTTTCCGGTTTAGTTTATGAGGTATTAGACGAATAGTAAAATAATTGTACGTTCAATCATAGATATGCCCTGGAACCCTGGATGCGCGAGTCCAACTTGCAGTTGACTGTTTTTTTTTTATTTAACCCTACCTAACCAATTCACTTATTTTAGCTCTTTTGTCCATACAGATTTTATGATAATAAGACATACCTAGGTAGGTACAGATTTATATACAGATTATAAAACGCTCAATGCATCTGGCAACACAGATTCCGACGAATATTCGCCCGAATACCACGTGCTTTTGCTAGGACGATAATGTAGCCAGCAACTTCGCCGTTGGGCGAAGACGAAGTTTTATCGCGATAGGGCGACACGAATATTCGCGCGCATATTTAGCCGAGAGGTAATAAATGGGCCTGCACATTAGACTCCTCCTCTACGAAATGTTAAACAATAAACGACTGGTTTACCGGAGGCACATCTTTATTGGTATCGGCCTCCCAAATGTCAATTGCTTGATTAGCAGTGTAAGCCAGAGATATCATGTCATAAGTACTCATTATTTTTAAGATGTTTATATTTTACAAACAATAAATTATAAATACATAGACAGTTTAAAACGTACAGTAACCATAGTTACTGGGCCATTACCAAGCCTATTATAATTATTTCATTATCTTTGTACCAAAATTTATTGGATTTCGGACAAGTTAATGCTGTTTCATATAACGAATTTATCTCATACAAATACAAATCCTTTATTGCAACAATTGTGGTTACAATGATGATAAAAGAAATAGTACAGCACAATTTACCTATGTAGGCATGCAATAGCTTCTTTTTGACGTTAACTTAGTTTCATATCAAAGAATTCTTTAAGATTAATTTGGTTATCATAGTTATTGATATAATGTTTGATTTTACTATTATAGTGGTTACTAATTATATAAGTTTTAAAAACTAAAACCCGACTACGGATAAAATCGCAGTCTAATAATGTGATATTATAATTATAGCCTATAAGCGGACAATCAAGACGCTTCTAACAACACCCTACTTGTTAAATTATATTAAGTAGATTAGAAGATATGCGGGAACAGATCATACATACATACATTCTTGTTAAAATCATAATCCTCCCTCCGTTCCGTAGTCGGGTAATTAGCATTATCGAGCTATGGGGATAAAATATCCATATGTGATCATTCGAAATTCAGGCATTAGCGTATGGGCATTGTGGTCGTTACTTTTAATTAACTATCTAGAGGTCATATAAAATAAACCAATCCAAGGAATCCAATCCTTCGCCCAGTTATTTTATTTCGTTAAAAAATCTCAATATAACGAAAATAATTTTCTTTACTTATCGAAGTCTCAGAGACCGTCGGGATGGCAGCTTTTCTGCCAACGTATAAGCTTGGCCATACAAAGAGGTAACGCCGCTAGTTTTAGGTACCCTTCTCTCCCATTGCGGCGACAACTTAGATGAAGTTTTTAACTTAGTCATAGTATCAAACTTTATTCTAATCGGGAATTAACGCGATTTACCTTATATTTTGGCTTGACGTTTCGGCCGGGTTGCACCAGCCGTGGGCACAAGCAGAGCAGCGGGTTGCACGGCTGGTGCAACCCGGCCGAAACGTCAAGCCAAAATATAAGGTAAATCGCGTTAATTCCCGATTAGAATAAAGTTTCATAATGGAACGCGAAAGTCTAAAAGTATATACTAGTCATAGTATATTAGTAAATACATATTTTGTGTTGTAAATACATATTTTGTATGTTACTAAGTCGATAAAAAAATTCTTTCACAAGAAATAATATTAACATTAATGTAATTTTTACAACAGGAAAAGGTGAAAGTATGTGGGATACGTATCTGCGCCGACACCCGAATTTCACTGTAGATCATAACAACGCAGATATTGCAGCCGATTCGTATCACAAGTATATGGACGATGTGGACATGATCAAAAAACTTGGCGTGAATTACTATCGCATGTCGATATCTTGGCCACGGTAAGTATTTTTAACCGACTTCAAAAAAGGAGGAGGTTCTCAATTCGTCTGTATATATATATATATATATTTTTTATGTATGTTCACGCATAACTCTGTCAATTATGAACCGATTTGAAAAAATCTTTCTTCCATCCATTCTTCAATCCATTGATTGGGTCCCATAAAAAAATTATTGTGTAGTAATAAGTAGTTCCTGGAAAAACAAGAATGGTGACTGCGCACTGAGAGCTGCAGGTAAGCCTATATCGATGACGTTATGTCGCTTTTTAAGGACAAAAATGGTCCCAACTCTGGCAAATATTTACCAATTTCAATGATTCTTTTTTTATTCGAAAGAAGAAACCACTGTATTAAATCTGTATGAATTTTATTACAACCGGATAAGAACTTCCTGGAGGACCATGAACGATGTGGAGGAATTTATCTGGTAAAAACCATAAAACTGATGTTCTCCATTACATTGCTCTGACAATTATGAACCGATTGCGATGATTCTTTTTTTATTCGAGAGAGTAAACTACTATGATGATTCCATGCAAATTTCATTACGACCGGATAAATAGGTTCTGAGTTTCTGAAGAAACATGAATTATGTAAAACTATGTAGACGATAATGTGATCATAACCTATCTAGATAATTTTACGGTTTTCGATGGTTCAATCTTTATGTATGAAAATATCACTAAAAAGATAAAATAAAATCTTTTTAAAAAAAAATTTAACCGACTTCAATATCACTGAAAAGTATAAAATAATTTAAATATTATTGAAGTTGGTGCCAAATATACACAGCCGGTAAGCTAACACCAACTTCAATAATATTTAAATTATTTTATACTTTTCAGTGATATTGAAGTCGGTTCAATTTTTAAAAAAAAGATTTTATTATGCTACATATTCACAAAACCAGCAGGAAGTTTACCTGATAATAAGTGACACCCAGTCTTTAGATACACTCAGCTCTTACCAGAGACATGAAATAAGTCCACTGAGTCCAGTAGTTTGACCAGTGACCGTACATATTACACGGAATATTCCGTGTAATGTGCAGGGAATAATATATTTATCTTAAAATGCTTTACCTATAGCATTTTAAAATAAGTATTATTCCATCCGTTTTATCTTCCATCCCACCGATAGTGCTCGCCGTCACTTAAGACGGATTCGGATCGGATTCAGCGCATAAGCGTTAACATTACATATAGTTAAGACACGGGTTAATGCTCTGAATTAAAAAAAAATATTGAACATGGAACTCGAATGTAGTGCACACTCACATCAGTGCAAAACGTACGATATCCATAAAATGAGTCCTGTCGATGAGTAACAAGAAAGAGTAAAAGAAAGTCTTTTAAGCATAAATGAGACGTCTTTTAAGCATGAGTGGTGTAAGAGAGATGGCATATAGGCTATACGCCATACGGTAGTCTGATCAAAAAATTGGATGACTTGACTTTTTTACAATATAGACTGCAACCAAATTAGTCGACGAGTAGAGTTGTATTTCAGCAGTAATAAATTAATAGCTTAAAAAAACTAATAACACACGCTTTTATAAGGTATATATACTGCACCTAAAAGCAATAAATAAATTATCGAACCCGTTCTTTCTTTCTACCCCGTGTTTGTAATTAAGCATAATATTTAAGTGAAAAAGCGTGGGGCGCTTATTCTCTGTAAATGATTACAAATTATTGTCATGTGAATAAAAATACTAAGTTTTCTTTACATTAGTCAGAAATGTTAAGCTGCTATTCATATAAGGCGCCCCACGCTTTTACACTTAAATATCATGCATAATTAAAAACACTGCGTAGAAAGAAAGAACGGGTTCGATAATATATTTATTGCTTTTTAGTGCAGTAGGTATACCTTATAAAAGCGAGTTTATAGTTTTTTAAACTATTAATTTATTTTACATTTTTAGTCTTAGTAATATCAGCGTAAAATACGGATAAACTTGGAATTTTTTATTTTATCGTAGCTTGAATCGTAGGCAGTTTGTTGCAAAAATAATTTTACTGCAGTAGATATTATATAGATATTTAAATAAAGTAAAATAAATAAAAATAAAATATTACGCTTAGGTATCCTAATGAGTTTGCTAAGTTTAAGAAACCACGGTCAAAATTATACTAAAAACCAATAGATTCACAAGTAGTATTCAAGGGTTACCAAACTCCCGGGTTGATCAACGTGTCCACGTTATTACGCAAAGTGAATAGAACTCGTTAAGAAAATCCCAAACACAATGTTTATACAAGTAGCTTTTCCAGGGTTCCATCACCCACCTTCCAACTCCATCATCAGGTCCTCATTATTGGGAAAAGTCGATAGAACTCTTTCAGACAAATCGAAGGAGTCCAAACTCGATAGGTTTACTAGCAGCCCTTCCAGGGTTCCGTCACCCACCTTCCAGTTCCATTATCATGTCCTCTTTTTTGGAAAAGTCAATAGAAGTTTTTAAGACAAATCAAACGAGCCCAAACTCAATAGGTTTACTAGTAGCCATTCCAGGGTTCCATCACCTACCTTCCAGTTCTTTCATCAAGTCCTCATTATTGGGCAAAGTGAATACAACTCTTTAAGACAAAACAAATTAGCCCAAACTCGATAGTTTTACTAGTAGCCATTACAGGGTCCGTCACCCACTTTCCAGCTCAATCATCAGGTCCTCAGTATTGGGAATAGTCAATAGAACTCTTTAAGACAAATCCAGCGAGTCCAAACTCGATAGGTTTACTAGTAGCCATTCCAGGGTTCCGTCACCGACCTTCCAGTTCCATCTTCAGGTCCTTATTATTGGGCAAAGTGAATAGAAATCTTTAAGACAAATGAGCCCAAACTCGATGTGTTTACTAGCAGCCATTCCAGGGTTCCGTCACTCACCTTCTCCAGTTCCTCCATCAGGTCCTCATTAATGGTCAAAGTGAAAATAACTCTTTAAACCAAATCAAATGAGTCCAAACTCGATGAGTTTACTAGTAGCCCTCAAAGAGTTCCCGTATCCACCTTCGAGCTCCCCTGCTCGATAACCCTATAATATTGTATTGTCACCGGTCCTTGACACATGTACAAAATTACAAACGATTTGATCGGGTAGAAGTGGATGAAAGTTGAATCGCAAGATTCCATTACCATCAAACATAATTAAATACAGGTGAAGCTCATAAAAGCGTGTTAAAAATGCCATTATTCTTTATGATGTCACTGTACTCATGTTTGGTATCCTAAGCAGTGCAGCGAAAAACCGCATGATTTGCAAACCAAAGGTCGCGGGTTGAAATTACTTACTGGCTAGGACAACGCAGGCCGATCACCTGATTTTCCGGAAAGTTAGATGAACCATGGGTCGTATATGCATGTAAAAAGTCGGTTCTGTGCCTCATCTCTCCTCGGTCGTCTCGGTGTTCCATTCCATTGGATTGTGAGAGTAAAGGAAGAGAGAGTGCACTTGTGTCGACGCAAGTACCTGTGCACTATAATATCTCGCGCGTAGATGGCTGATTTTGTGAAAAGCTTGGCCGTTGTGGTCATATCGGCCAGGAGGACATTATTATTATTACAGATTTTTGAGTGTTCCATGGTCCAGTACTGCTTTCATTATTTCTGCTGCTAGATTACTATATTATAACCTGCATGTTATGGCCATGGTCTTGCTAGGCTTAGATATTGATTGATCATTAAACGGGCGACATGGTCGTTTACGCCGACTGTAGTATAAAATAATAATAATTAATTAATGTCAAAGATTGTTATTATTGTGGAATACTCGTAGTACAACTGTTGAGATCTATCAACAGGATATGTCGTCCATCACCGGATGTTCTACAGTTATTATTTTTTAATTAGTTGTTTACATCAATCGAAGCAGTAATAATGAGCAAAAGCATTTATAGTGCGATGTTTTTACTCAATAAAGGTAAACTGCAATCATAATAGGTTAAAAAATAATTATTTTTTGTTACCACAGATTGCTGCCAAATGGTACCGACAATAATATCAATCAAGAAGGTGTAAATTACTATAGAACCTTGTTCGAAGAGCTTTTGAAGGTGAATATCACACCAATAGTCACAATATTCCATTGGGATATGCCTACAGCTTTAATGGACTTGGGAGGGTGGAACAACCCAAAGATTGTTGACTTTTACGAAGATTACGCAAGAGTAGTATTTAATTTGTATGGTGATATAATTAAAACATGGATTACAATGAATGAGCCGCAACAACATTGTTATAATGTGAGTATAATAATTATATAATATAATGTATAATCATCTTGAACGTGTAATAACAAAATGGAGAAACAAATATTATAATGGTGTTCCACTTTGCCGTAGCGTTTTCGTGTATTTGCTTCATTTATTTATTTGTCTAAAAAGGGCAGAGAATATCATCAAATATGATGAACAAGAGAAATTGAATTTTTATTTTCTTCTAAGATCTTGTTTGTGTAGAATGTATTCTGTGTGGTAAAAAAGTTATTTTATATTATCCTTCTTTTAAATACTACAGATTTCTTTATGTCTAATAATGTTCTAGGCTCATTATCCAAGGCAGAGGAGGTTCTTTGCTATAAACAGCTCGACGATTAACATAGCCCTAAGTTGAAGTGGCAATGGGTAGGCCACATCGCTTGGAGAACCGATAACCGATGGGGAAGAAAGGTTCTCGAGTAGCAACCACGAACTGGAAGACGCAGCGTAGGTAGGCCTCCCACTAGGTGGACAGATGATATTGTGCGCATTGCAGGTGGATGCAAATAGCCAATTGTCGTTCATTGTGACGTTCGAAGGGGGAGGCCTATTTTCAGCACTGGAATGATTCCGGCTGGTGATGATGATGATGATGAATTAGTACTAATTCAGCCATGGATACACTACCCGAATCAAATTAAACTAGAATTTATACAGTCAAAGTCAACCTAAAAGACTATCAGGAATTTAGCCCACATAGTCCTAACTAACAGTTATGAATATTCATAAAGTTGCTAGTGTACCATCTCACGAAACACAACTCGACCTAAATCAAAATAGAATCTAATAGTAAAAGTGAACTTAAAAGACTATCGTCGATTTAGCCAGATATGACCATTTCACAGAGATTTGAATCCGTGACCTCCATTCTGATCATAAAGCAAGCGGTTTCACAATTTTTGTGGCATAAATGTTACCATTTCATGTTACCTTGTGTTATTTTAACAGGGTTACGGCAGGGACTACTTCGTCCCCGCAATAGCATCCTCTGGTATTGGCGTATACCTATGTTCCCATTACATTTTGCTTGCTCACGCTCGTGTCTACCGCATGTATGAAAGAGAATTCCGACAATATCAAGGAGGTAAATAATTTATTTATTTGTAACCTTGTAATTCACAATACAAATTCTTTTCTTTTTGAATACTTAATTTACTTTCTAAAAATATTTTAATAATTTATCAAAATTTGTACAAAAGATGCAAACTAGATAATCGACTAAAATAATTGTATTTTTCAGGAAAAGTAGGTATAACTCTAGATGCATTTTGGGCCGAACCAAAGAATTCGTCTAAATATGAAGATCATGTTGCTGCGGAACATTATCTACAAATGCACGTTAGTGTATTGTCTTATCATTTAAATGCTCTAATTATAACTTTATTTTTTACCAGTTTTACTAACGACTAATTTTCAAATGGAAACATGCTATCGAAAATTTACAGCTTAATTAACTCTTTTAAATTTTTTATTGCGGAATTATTTATTTCCAAACTTGTAAAAACTTGCAGTCTATAAAAAAACTTCTTCACCTTTACTTTTTAACTTATTTATTCATTTTAGAAACTTATTTTCAAACTACTTTTGGAAATGCTTATTACAAATTTAATTCCTTAACAAAATATTTCAAATCTTTTATTGAAAACATTAATTTAATTTAAATTGAACTAGTTTTGTTTAATACTCATGACTTTTATCTGGAATTTCAGCTGGGTTTATACGCGCATCCAATTTTCTCTGATACTGGTGACTATCCTAATTTCGTTCGTGAACGGATTAACGATATGAGTCTTCAGCAAGGATATTCACGATCACGACTACCGTATTTCACTTCTGAAGAGGTCAGTATTTTCCACATCTTACTACTACTCTTTGATTCTACTTTCATTATCTGAAGGTAATTTAACAGTGTTTGAATTACTCTGAAATTTTGTTAAAGATTAAATTTACGGGCTTGTTGGTATATAGTGGTTAGGTGCGCGGACAGGTCGTGTGTTTAAATCCCAACAGGTGTCTGCGTGGTATTTATCTATTTATGCAAGTAGTATTAGTTGTCTGGTTTCCATAGTACAGGCACTGTCAAGTTTGGGATCAGATGACCGACTGTGGATTGTCCCAGAATATTATTAAAAATAATACTTAAAAATTTAGTGTATCCAATAAAATTTCATTTTCTTCTAACAACGAGCAGGTTTATTACCTACTCAGTGTCGCTTTTATTGTAATAAAAATTAAGATTGATAAATGAATGAGTTAGAATATTTTTTAATGACAATGGAATTTATTCTTTAGCAATTATTCTTTTCAAGCATTAAATGTACTTAGATTTACCGTTTTATTTATTCAACAAAAAAGTAACAAAATATATATTTTTACGACATATACTAGTTTCAATTATAAAATACAATTAAGTATTAGTTATAATTTCCTTTTTACATATTATAGTGTATCTATAAGTTTATTTAAAACCACTACTAGTTGTTTTGATAATAACTAACGTCTATTAACTAGGACACAATTTACTGTGATAAACCATATTATTGTATTTTCAGGTTAAAGCATTACGCGGAAGCTCAGACTTCTTCGGATTAAACCATTACACAACTTATTTAATGTCGCCGTCATCAAAAGAAAGTGCTTGGGCAGTGCCCTCTATGGATCACGATACAGGTGTTAAAATAGAGCAAGACGTAAAATGGCCTAAGCCAGGCCCGGACTGGCTAGCGGTATGTGCATCTTTATTTAAACTAATTGATGAAAATAAATAATGTCCTCCTCACCAATGCGGTCACAGCGGCCTATCTTTTACAAGATCCATCTACACTGGAAATATTAAAGTGTCTTGTGCAAGTAAGATGCAAGTCGCTACGTTCGTTCGCTTCTTTTACTTTCACAATCCGATTGTATGGAAGACCGACTCGACGTAACGTCATCTTCACCTTCATAGAAAAAGGATAAGTATCTGATACTTGCAGATTTTGTAAAGGTGAAAAAGAGTCAATGCGACACATATTGTGTGGCTGCGACGCTCTTGCGAGACGTAGGTTGGGTCATCTGGGAGTAGCTTATCCTACACCAGATGATTATGTACAGCTCCAAGCTGGACAATCGTTGCGTACCTGAGGGAACTCTTCGACGCACCAGAAACAGAGTAAGGGCTAGGGCATGCACAATGGATCCAACTGGGGCGAAGTGCGTTCCAGTGGTTACCGGGCCCGACTCATAGCCACCAACAATAGAATAGAACATCATCTTAGTTTCAAGACAATCAGGTGATCGGCATAAGGAACAACTTCACAGATTTGTTGCTCCGACGTGCTTTGAGCCCGCGAAGTTCTGTATGCAAGCGGTTACCCGCTGCGCCACAGAGGCTGCTAAATGTTCCTTAGGCCGAGCAAAGGTTTTAATTGTGCCAGGAATCGTCCATGTAGCTAACACCATGTCAGATGTTCTACCGCTAAGCAACGATGTGTAAACTTTGCGTTGCTTTTCCTTCACCTTAAAGTCCTATCGGATGAAGACCGACGTGACTGGGGAGAGATCACAAAAATAAACTAGATAGCATGACTATAAATTACACAGTAAAAAATCATTAGATGTTTTACATTTTAAAATGTAATTTACAACAAACTTAGCTTAGAAAACATATAACCGAATTGAGAACCTCCTCTTTTTTTGAAGTTTGTTGAAAAGGGATCATCATTCGGCCAGAGTCCTATTCCTTTTGTTGGTAGTAAACTAGCACAATTGAGCAACAACAAAAATCTTTCAGGTATATCCGCCAGGCTTCAGAAGACTTTTAAACTGGATCTCAAACAGCTATAGACAAACAATGAAGAGGATCCCTATTATAGTCACGGAGAATGGCGTCGCAGATCAAGGCCAACTGGATGACTATGAACGAGTTTCATACTATAATGAGTACCTGTATCAACTGCTGCTAGCCAAGTATGAAGATGGATGTAATATTAAGGGATATTTTGCTTGGACGTTGATGGATGATTTCGAATGGACGGACGGATTCTCGTGAGTAAATTTAACTTGTTACTTACTTCTATTAATGTATCTCGGCTCTCCGTTATTAAAGTTCGGTTAGTTTCAGAAAGTGTATCAATGGCAACTCTTGATTCCGGTCCGTTTTCTGATGTTACATAGCCAGAAAATCTTTCGTCTTCAAACAATTGTTTTTCCTTGACTTGGTTACTGCCGGCTATATTATACGACTATATTTTGTTTACGATTTCATGATCATGTAGGGAACTGGACCAAAAGGCTATATAATTTATATTTTTCTGCATTATCTATAACAGTTGTTTTTTAAAAATAAAAAACTTTTTAACCTTTACAGTTTAAAGCTCGCATTTAGCTTCGTATCAAAAGAACAATATAGACAAGTTGCGGGCTGTATAGATCTGTTTTTATATAATACACCTGAGTAAAGTATCTTTCATACTCATCTGCTGCAAGTCGATCAAAATAATATGATAGCATGAGTATACTTTGATTTCGATTATATGTTGGTATTCTCTCCGTATATGAATTGCACTTACCTTTCAACTGAAGCCTCCTACTTTAAAGTTTGTGGTCTAAGCAACAATTACCCCCTTTAAAGTATTGTTTTATAGAATGAGTTAACACTTAGATATTTTTTTTTATTTACTACAAGCAGTACAATTTTTATAGAATGATTAACTTACAATCTAAAAACCACGAAGGTTTGTCCAGATCGTAATAAGTACATTCTGTGCACAATATCTATAAAAATATAACAATTTAAAACGTTACATAATAGAAACAAATATTAGCTATAAGACTGTTGCTTATTGGCTATTGGTAAACATACAGATATACATGAAATATCACTACATAGTATAAAACAAAGACGCTTCCGGCTGTCTGTCTGTCCCTATGTATGCTTAGATCTTTAAAACAACGCAACGGATTTTGATGCGGTTTTTCTTAATAGATCGAGTGATTCAAGAGGAAGGTTTATATGTATAATACATGTATAATATGGTAGAGAAACACTGATAATTTTAGAGGTTTCTAATATAATGTCGTAAATAAATACATTTTTTTGCGCTTACATTGCAATCGCTGGCTGAACCCTATGAGATAGCTCAAAATAATGTACTGCAGTATTATACACATTAACACGGTCTAGAAAAAAATCCGGGGATAACCCACAATAACCATTTTTTATCCTTTATGAGAAATAATGGCTTATTTACGAATCGATTTTGAGCAATACAGCATTAATCCTTAACCAATTAAGTATAAATGCATTTTTTACGGGCCGCTAGTAAATGAATAAATTTCGTTTACTTTCTTATTTCAGAGTCTTCGCGTTTCTTCTTACACCTCGATTATTACATATTAAATAAGACTGTTTTTTTTTTGTTTCAGAGTAAAGTTTGGCCTATATAATGTAGATTTCAACGATCCAGCACGGCCACGAACACCGAAACTATCGGCAAAATCATATGCCAACATCGTGCGGACGCGCAGAATAGATTTCAACTACCTCATGCCACCCGGATACCAATATAATCGACTGTGATTATAGACTCCCTTGAGATATATAGTTCTATGGTTATATGTAGTACTATAGTTCTTAACTAGTCTGTAAAATTGGTTTTGATATTGTTGGTTTGAGAAAACGAAAATTAAATTGTATTACGTTGTTACCTAGTTGTTGTTAATAAACGCATCTTCAAACTATTAAAATAGTAGAAGAATATGTTTTTTGTTTGTAAATATTGGATATTGGGCCACAGCCCACTAGCGTTTTCTAGCTGCAGCGACTGGCAATTTTGCGACTGCATCGCGTTTTAGCAACTCATTAGTGACCATTGAGCGACTCCTTCAACTCCTTGCACTCGATCGCTGTTTCGGAGTCGCGCGTTTTAGCAACCGCATCAATGCTGCATCGCGTTTTAGCGACTCGCTGCACGCGATTGCTGTCATCGATGCACAGTGGGCAAAAAATAAGGTTTAGTGAACCTTAATTTTTTTTAAAAGGTTAGGTATATATTTTATGTAGTTCCAATACATGGTTTTGTTAAAATTACTATAACATCGAATTACTTAGTAATTACAAGTTTTTTTTTAACTAAATCAAATTATAATTTGTTTCACCTTTTCTTTGTGTTTGAATTGAAAAGCTGAATCTTTTTGGTTACGGTTATGGTAACAAAACCGCCTGAGTTTCAACCTTGACCCTTTTACAAATATCACATGCTGCTATTGAGGTATTATAGATGTCATTGTTATTATGTTGATATATACCATACATTATATGGTATAAAATAGGTACCAGTAGGTACTTTATAAAAAAACAAGTTCGCTTTGCATCTAAGTCACCAGGATTTGACTAATCCTTCTGAATAATGGTAAACTCGCAGAGGAATTTGAAATACAAATAAATAATCAAGAAGTTGGATGAAATATAAAAAAAATGATTTTCCTGATATTATTCTTCACGCCAAAACAATTTCCAGGTATTATTTAATTTTATAATAATAATCTTTACGATAAACAATCACAATAAGAACAATTTAGACAGAAAAAACTACAAATGTGTAGAATTTTCATAAAACAGAGAACTTCATCAGCCTATTAGTTAAACCAAAATAATAATAATAATATACGTTTATTTCAGACTCTTGATCCATACAAAAAAAAAACAAATACAAAGACACATTGACAAAAAAAGGAAGAAACCAAACAGAATAAATAAATAATAACCAAACTAAACAAAAAAAACACACATTCCAGTAAAAAAAGAATTTTAGGAGCAAATTCACGCCAATGTCTACACATGTTCGTTGTAGACAATCGGTCTGCTAGTTCTTTAGTTATTACTCCGTTTCTACACTGACCAACCCTGGCCATATATGAAGCAATTCAGCTTCTCTGAATGGCATTGAACGTGTTCAGACGCGACTCCGTAAACATGCTACAGGCACTACATGAGGTGTCTGAAAATGTTATTATATTGTACACGAATACCATCCAATGACCTCATTATAATTTTTCCAGAATTGGCAAGTGTAGAAGATATGACAGTATGATTCAAATAAATGCGCTTAAGTCTGAACATTAGCTTTAAAAAATCTTCTTGCTATTATCATCGATATACTATACCAACTAGATTTGCTGTCACGACCCGAAAAGTGGTCACGAAAATAAGAGCTACGGAGACGGCTGTCGCTCAATTGTCTGCAATTATTATTGAACCTTATTTTATAGTATGTAAGTTATCTTTTTATATGAACATATTATTGTTTTGCGTGTACGTGTATGGTTGTGTAAGTATATGTAACCGCGACCACATTTTCGATGTCATTTTGTTCGTGACAGCTAATCTAGTTGGTATAGTAT
Organism: Furcula furcula; assembly: GCA_911728495.1. NCBI lineage: Eukaryota > Metazoa > Arthropoda > Insecta > Lepidoptera > Notodontidae > Furcula > Furcula furcula. The sequence goes on from OU452251.1 coordinate 10,268,442, forward strand.
ATCGATGGCTATAATAATATTTCCCACCACCGAGAGTGCCCGTTGCTGTCGATCAATTTTGGCTTCATCTTTCATATCAGACGACAGAATGTGACCAACGTACCTGACCCTTAATCGAGGGTCTGAACAGAACCATATCAACGGCATAACTCAGATTGATGACATGTCTGGCACCCAACCTGAGCCACAACAGGACCCCACTCAATTTTTATTAGATCTACATAAATTCGTATAGAACTGAGCTATCAGTCGATAAACAAGTCTTGTGAAAAATAACAACAATGAGAGCAGGTAGTGGCTAGTAGTGTAGGATTAGGATTGGTAATAGAAATAGATGATTATATTATGTACCTACTAGCTTTATCCCGCAGCATCGCTTACACATAGTTAGTACTTAGGTATAGCTTTTAAACATTCAGTAACAACGCATATTGTATAATGATTTCATGCAAGAAAACTTGTTCTTTACACATCGTCCTTTCATTTTCATCTTACTTCCAAACAATCGGCCTGTGGACATGCTGGCGAACATGCTGGACATGCTGGTGGACATGCTGGCGAACATGCTGGTGGACATGCTGGACATGCTGGTGGACATGCTGGCGGACATGCTGGCGAACATGCTGGTGGACATGCTGGACATGCTGGTGGACATGCTGGCGAACATGCTGGCGAACATGCTGGGGTACATGCTGGGGTACATGCTGGCGGACATGCTGGCGGACATGCTGGGGGACATGCTGGACATGCTGGTAGACATGCTGGACATGCTGGTGGACGTGCTGGTGGACATGCTGGTGAACATGCTGGACATGCTGGTGGACATGCTGGACATGCTGGTAGACATGCTGGACATGCTGGCGAATATGCTGGACATGCTGGTGGACATGCTGGCGAACATGCTGGACATGCTGGTGGACATGCTGGCGAACTTGCTGGTGGACATGCTGGACATGCTGGTGGATATGCTGGTGGACATACTGGCGGACATGCTGGCGATCATGCTGGTGGAAATGCTGGTGGACATACTGGTGGACATGCTGGTGGACATGCTGGCGAACATGCTGGTGGACATGCTGGACACAAAACAAATTGTACAAAAAAAATTGCAGAAAAAATTATAATAAATAAAAATAGACATGTAGGTACTTACTTATTTTAACACTACCAAAAAAAAAGTGCGTCACTAAATGGTTCCAACTCAGTAAAAATGCTGGTCGTACACACAACCAGCGCTGATCTTCCGTTGGAACCATTCGGTGACGTCGCGGACAAGTTACAATAATTTTCCTATTTTACTAATGAAGAGAAGATGAAGTAAAACATAGAATAAAAATAAAAGCAAAATAACATAACAATAAATATTTACCATAGAGGACTTATTAACACTAAAACGATTTTCTTTAACATTGTCTGTGGTTGTTTGCTGTGATCTGTGATCGTAGAACACACGACAGAACGTACACACTATTTATTCTATGCGATGTTTTAATAGCGTAGAAAAACCAAATTACCAAACTAAACTTATACAAAAATGATGATTACTACAAAAAAAGATAAATCCATGTTACCAAAAATGTTTGGTGGTACATGCTGGACATGCTGGTGGACATGCTGGTGGAAATGCTGGTGGGCATCCTGGTGGACATGCTGGTGGACATGCTGGCGGACATGCTGGACATGCTGGTGGACATGCTCCATAAACATGCTACAGGCACTACAGTACCGATTTAATCCCATGAGGTGTCTGAAAATGTTATTATATTTTACACGAATACCATCCAATGACCTCCTTATAATTTGTCCAGAGTTGGCAACTGCAGAAGATTTGACAGTATGATTCAAATAAATGCTGGCGGGCATGCTGGGGGACATGCTGAACATGTCCTATACTGTGATCCCCAAGCCGCCTGCCAAGCGTGGGGATTATGGCAACTCCTCCCTTCTAACGGGGAGGCCTTTATTCAGCAATGGACGTCTTTCGGCTGCTAATAATGAATGATGATGAAAAAAAGTATAGTAAAAGTGTACTTTGTCATTTTTCTTCAAGTTTTATCTTTCTTCAGCGGCTTTTGCCTGAACTTCCTTTTCTTTATCTATATTGTTTTTAGGTCTTCATCTACAACATCTAAAAGCTTTCTCTCAAATACGTCGCAATCATCACAAGTTTGTTAAAAATGTTTCGGTACAACCATTCTTTAGCTACCTTTGGAGGGATCTCTTTAGTTCCCATCATCTCCTTATACTGTTTTTATACATAGTAGAGATATTATAGTCCGGTCCTAAAAAAAATCGTTCGCTCTTTTGTCGTAAATAACATGACCAATTAATTGGATTACCATATCTGATGATTTGCTTTCCCCTCTGATCTGGAGCTACTAACCTTCCGTCAAGGTGTTTCTCCAAACTCACCTTAAAAAAAAAACTCCTATACCTACATAGCGTATTGAGAAACGTCCGACATATTTTTTTTTGCTCTTAGAATTTACAGTAATAAATAAAAGAAAACTTACTTACGAATACGACATATATTTTTTTTTCGGCCTGTGTTTAGGTTCCCTTCTGTTCTTATCATGCGTTTTAATTTTTTTGTGACTTAAGAGACTATAAAAAGGCGACGTTGATCCCAGCTGGTACACTTTGTCCAAAATTTATTAAATATTTTCATAATGATTTCTGATATTTACGCGAATATTACCTACACATTGAAATAAAACGAATTTTACGGATTATATCCCGGTTTATTTTTGATAGGTCAAGCCACCGTAGCGCCGATAACCACCGAGTGACGAGCGATAATATCCGATGTTACCTACGCGTCGGTGTGTGGTCAGGAATTCAATGGCTTAGCGTTTCTTTTAAACTTGTGCATTTCTGTACAAATATTAAGAAGCACTTTTCAAAAGCATAAGGTCTCATGTGTTTGTCGACCTTAACCAAACAAATACAATTTTAAAGGCATAACAGAATATCTCAAGGTACGACATCAGATTATTAAATTTCAAGAGACATAAATGTCTATCTGACAATACATATATTTTATTTTCAACAATCCTTGTGGAATAAAGTCGAATGAGAAAAGAGTCCCTGCCTTACGCGTAATATAATTAAAAAGCATAAAAACTGAAGTCAAAAGACGTTCTGATTTTACCAAAATTTTAAGCATAACTACTGTAGTTGTTATCAAGCCTTATTCTAATAAATACATAAACACGACAGATGCGACCTTATGCATTTGTAAATCTATCAGAACGAAAAGAGATAAAATTATAATTGTAATATGCTTAGAAAGAGCAAGAGGTACTGGTTTCAGCGGTCTATTAAAGTGAATTTGGTCCGATCTTAAGATTCGACCTTATGCGTCTCAGGTCGAGTATTATGCTAACTGAAATCAAACTAATTTTACGGAGTTTATCGCGGTTTATTTTAGATTTTACTATCCCGACGTTACGAATGCTTTAAAGTAAATGCTGCATTGGTGCTGCAAAGCATTCGAAACGAGATTGATTTCAACGTGTAATATTCGCGTAAGTAAAAGTCAACATTATATTATGCTAGCTGCTGTGTTAGCGCAAGCACAATATATATTTTGTGGCGTAAGTGTGGCTTCTAAATGCACGCAAGGTTTCAATTCAATACGAGGCTGTCGAGAGTGTTCGCAATCGTGCGTATCCTGCACCACGTGCACCCGCGTCAAGCTGTCGCCTAAAAAAAAAAGCTGCCGCCTTGCTCCTCAGCCATAAGCCCGGACAAATAACGGGCAACCTTTGGAGCTGTCGGTTGGACGATTGGGTTGTAGGCCCTAGATGAGATCCTAGATGATGATGAGTACGGGGCGTTTTAGTAGGTAAGATACTCAGGTTCAGAGCTAGGTTCCGAATCGAACCGAAAAAAATCAATCCGGTCAAGTGTGAGTCGGACTCGCGCACTGAGGGTTCTATACCTACTTTGCACAAATAAATGTTATTTTACTATGCTTCTAATACCTCTGATAGTAATAAACCGAACTGAACCCAACCAAATTTATCCAAATTAACCCTTTTAAAGAGTTTAACAAAAACTAATTTGGTCTATGACGCTGAAGCTAGGTACCGAATCGAGATACCATCGGAGAGCCCGGGGTTCCCTCTCATGTGCCGATGCGACAGCCGCGGAGGTTTTAGTGGGTAAGAATCTCACATACCCCGGTCGAGCTCTACAGCTCCCGGAAATCTTTTGAAGGTGCCCCGCGAAAAAAAAAGCCGAATTCAACAAAAAAATACTAAAGTAAAATCCGGTCAAGTGCGAGTCTGACTCGCGCATCGAGGGTTCCATACCTTCTTTGCACGTATTAAAGTTATTTTAATATTCCTCTTATAGCAAAAACCCCGCCGCAAAACAAAGTTTGTTTGTCGATGCTTTTTTAGGATTATTTTTAATGGGACTAATCCCACCACTCATACGCACAACTGTGACTCCTGTCAGCCAAGATCTCTCACTTTTTTAGGATTACTAAAAAACTTTACTACTCAGAAACATAATTATATTTTTCCTGTAAGATATAGATAGACCTCTATTACCTATAATTATTTCATGCGACTGCCGCGGGCGTTTTAGTGGGTATGGTACTCCGGTTGACACGTCCTGGAGACCTTTTGAAGGTTTCAACCAGTCAGTCGGTATATCATTCGTGCGCCTAACCTTTACCTGGTTGTATTGATCTAGTCCATAGAATTGTAAAACTAAAGAAACAGGCAGTGCAACTGTCTTTGAGCGAGCACTTGTACACTGCATATTAGGGTATCAATTGCAAAAAAGTTGGTACTTAACATGAACTGAAACGGTATATTAAAAAAAATATTGATAGTTTTAGTACAAGAATTACTTAAAAAATATCATAATAATGTATTTTCTATTTATTATAAAAATATTTAGGAATAAATAAGCTGTTTCCAGTAATACTATCCTAGGAAAATTCACACACGGTCATCTGATCCTCAAACTAGGAATAGCCTGTGGTAATCTGACAACTGATACAAATATTTAAATATATGCAAGTTTTTTTTATAAATACATAGTTAGATAGATAAATAACACCAAAATTCTTGGTGGGAACACAACCCACGACGTCTTGAGTAGCGGCCAGGGCGCTGACAACTAGACTAACAGACCAGTCGATATTAATATCCTGTGTATAGTCTACTTCATTTCCTGAAGTTAGAGTGCAGGAAGTTTATGAAAGTACAAAACAATTTCGCGCATACACTATTTCTTGTACAGATGACAAATACTATTTATCGGCGTAAAACCCGTTTATTGAAGCAACTGAAGATTATTCCGTAGTTATAAGGCTATGATTGAGATTGTCGTATTGAATAGATAAAGACAAGGCACGGGTGTGCCTTGTTTTAGTTAGTACAATGCGGAGCTCGAGTGGAGTCGCCCTGGTCGGAGCACTGTTGGCAACTCTTAGGTGAGCCGCAATCTATAAAGTTTGCAGAATCCTGTGCGCGCTCTTTGTGACTTGGTTACTGAGTGTATTCGTTTTATAAACAATACTTACTATTTGCGTAAGTGAGACGACCATATAAACTATATGGAGAAACGCTAACTCAAGTGATAACGTATTGTTTGTAAAACGAATACATTAAGGTTCCTGCTGGTTTCTTTTCGGGTCGTTCTGCGTTTGAGAATACCCTTCAACGATACTAAAGAAATACCTATATTTGAACTGTCGCACTTGTTACATAGTTTTGTGTTCGTGACTATAACTCGCTGATAATGAATGTGAAAGGAAGTGCAGCAAAACAGTACCTATTATTATCTACGACAATCCGGAGACATGTTAACCTTAAACTATGCATATTTGAGTCGGCATGTCCGGTCAAATTAGACCAAAAAAATAAGATTAAAGTTACCTAAATTCCCACCAAGCTGAAAATCGGTAAGATTGTTTGAAATATCATTAAAAACAAAATTTTAAAGTTCCCCATCTTTCCCCTGTAAGGAAAAAATTTTATTCAAGGTCAAAGGTAAAAAAAATGAGATTTTCGCGATTTTCAGCAAAACGGTAAGTTTTATCATAAAAATATTTCAAACAAAATTGTAGATCATAAAATTATCTACAAAAAATTAATTAATACTTTTTTTTCTACGAGCCACCGTTTTTGAGATAATATAACGATTCAAAAAGTTGTAAAAGTCGTTCTAAAAGTTGTAAAACCATAAAACCATTCTCCATTACATTACTCTGACAAATATGAACCGATTTCGATGATTTTTTTTATTCGAGTGAGTAAATTACTATGATGATTCCATGCAAATTTCATTACGACCGGATATTTTTTTCTGAAGAAACATATGTAAAACTATGTAGACGATAATGTGATCATAACCTACCTAGATCATTTTACCGTCTTCGATGGTTCAATCTTTATGTATAAAAATATCACTAAAAAGTAAAAAATAAAATATTGAAAAAAATGGAACCGACTTAAGTAACAATGAAAAGAAAAAAAAAATATATTATTGAAGTTGATGCAAAATATACACAGCAGGTAGGTACGCTAACACCAACTTCTATAATATTTAAATTATTTTTTACTTTTCAGTGTTATTGAAGTCAGTTTTATTGGGAATTCAAATCTATCGATCGCGTACCACATCGGAACAATCCCTCGCGAAGGCATCTAAGTCATCACGCCAACGTTTCTTAGGCCTTCCCTGGCGACTGCGTCCATCCTTCGGCATCCGTTGCGTAATAACTTTGGCCCATCTGATCCACAATTTAAAGATCTGTGACTGTTTAGCAAACTTTTGGAAAACCGCTTTACTACCATAACCACTTTTTTTTTATTTTGTGGTGACTGTACAGTTTGTAGGCTACTTACATATTTAATGTACTAACGATAGTAAAAGTAGGCATGCTGCGATTAGAATATTGTGTTAGGAAAAAAGTTGTCTACATACGAAAGTCGTCTATATGTAAAGTAATGTACCCAAGGTGATTTTAAAAAGTTGGCATTGTGCTACCGATTACATTAAAATACTAAAAAGTTATCAAAGTGCAAAAGTAACCTTTATAAATCTACCCTTTTTTTGCATAGATTTAGGATTTTTCACTACGTTCATCGTTCGTACATTTATTATCTTTGGGTTTTTCATACCTACATTTTAATTTTGTATAACAAAGCATTCCAAGATATTTTTATCTGTCGCGATATTTTTGGGGTTTTTGCCTCTAGGTACGATTGTATTATTCGTACCTAGAAACACTAATTAAAAACTAACAACTCGTGTACAAGCGTTTAATTTTTCTTTTTTGTGTTTTGTATAAAAACAACACGATTTTATCTTTTTATTTGTATCAATTGTCTGGTTACCCTAATATAGGCTCTGCCTAGTTTGGGATTAGATGACCTGCCTCTGCCTGGTATGCTTGGTTGCAGGATATTCTTATTATTATTATGGTATGCCAGCTAAAGACATAGTTGTATTCAAAATCTTGTAGTGCTGAATCTACACTAAATAGTTAATTACCTTATCTTGTAAATAAATGAAGGTCGTGTTATTTATTAATATGATGCCTACTTTACGTGTTTACTGCACTTCACAGTAGCATAGAGGATAATCATTTAAGACGGAAAAACCATGAGTATTTTTTTAAAAATCGTTATGTATAAATATTTGTAGTAATAATATACGTATAATATTTATAGACAGGACTGTTTTTGGACCTTGACATTATCTCAGGCCTTGGGAGCACCGCTAAATGTGATATGCTCCCAGTTAGCGTCACCATTGCTCTAGATTTTAGAATAATTATTTCTTTATCCATCTTGCTGATCGGCATGATTTACATCTTTACATCCAATTCTGGCTTTGGTAGCTTTTCAACTTTTTACCAAATAAAACAAAAACTAGTTGCCGCGGGATAATAAACCTTAATTAGTTAAGAGAAGCTAAAGCGCTGCGCTTCTTTGGTGCGCAGAGTAAGGGCGAGCTCCAACACCGTCCTAAAGATGATCGCCAGTAGGTTAGATTGTCCCTACGTCCGGCACTGCTGTGACCGCCATGTGGTAACATTCGGTGCGGGACGTAGGTTTCAATTGTGATTCTGTGTATGTGATTTTGTGTGTGTGTGAATTTTTGTGTTTGTATTGTATTGTGTAATTTATGTGTTTGTTAATATTAATCTTCTATACTTATAATAAAACTGTAACAGGTCCAATTCTGTACATTAAAGATATTTTGAAAATTATATTTGGAGGGCATTCTATAACCGATACTGAGGCCGAAAATGTAATTTTTTTAATTTTTGTCTGTCTGTCTGTCTGTCTGTCTGTCTGTCTGTCTGTCTGTATCACGGCTGCGCATCACGCCGAAACTACTGAATGGATTCAAATGAAACTTGGCATGATTTGAGATCTTACGACGAGGTAGGACATAGGATACTTTTTATCCCGTAATCTAGCACGGTTCTTTTGGGAGAGGGGATTAAAGTCAAAATGGGTACTTGGTTATACGCTTGGTCCGATTTTATCAATTTTTCTTTATAATATAATAAATATTAGTAAGGGAACACTCATAGAGAGTTGTTATCAAGGTTTTGTAATCGATCGAGTTAAGCAACGTTAGGTAAGGTCATTAAATAGATGGGTGACCGTTTAACGCCATTTGAACTAAACGGGTCCGTGCTTCGGAGAGCAAGTAAAAAGTGGGTCCCAGTTTTTAACCGACTATAAAAAATTAGGTTATGTATTCGATGCGAATGTCTGTTATTAAAAGTTTAGTTAACGTAAAAATAGCGCAGGCGGAGCTGCGTGGGTCTGCTAGTTTATAATATGGGTCAATACTTAGTTACCTGAAATAAATGTTTTTTTTTTATTAGAGCACTTATTAGCGCGTAATTTTGATATACATATAAAATCATGGCATTCTTCTATGAACGCTACCGAAATACTTGAAAAGCACGGTTAAGCATTTTTACATTGATTTTGAATTACATATCATACGCAGTGTTAATTATTTTTTCCCGACTGTCTTAGGAGGGCGGTTTTTTTCAAGTGAATTTATGTATACATAATATCTAATTATCTATGTATATATATTTATATGGCTCAGTCTACAGCTTAAAACGTTGTACACTATACAGAGAACACCCTCGATATATAATGTATATCAATGGAGAACACCTAAAATATAGAATATAACGGTACTACTGTATCAAATATTATTGTGTACGTAATTCATCATCATCAGCACTCCACTCAAGACGTCCACTGCTGAACATAGGCCTCCCCCTTAGAACGCCACAATGAACGACAATTGGCTATTTGCATCCACCGGTTACCTGCGACGCGCACAATGTCGTCTGTCCACCTAGTGGGAGGCCTGCCTACGCTGCGTCTTCCGGTTCGTGGTCGCCACTCGAGAACCTTTCTTCCCCAATGGTTATCGGTTCTTCGAGCGATGTGGCCTGCCCATTGCCATTTCAACTTGCAGATTCTGAGAGCTATGTCGGTGACCTTGGTTCTTCGTTCTTGGTTCTTGGTACGTAATTATACTAAAACTAATTACACTAAAAATCTATACTTATAATAAAACTGTAACAGTTCCAATTCTGTACATTGAAGATATTTTGAAAATTATATTTGGAGGGCATTTTATAACCGATACTGAGGCCGAAAATGTAATTTTTGTCTGTCTGTCTGTCTGTATCACGGCTGAGCATCACGCCGAAACTACTGAATGGATTCAAACGAAACTTGGCATGATTTGAGATCTTACTGCGAGGTAGGACATAGGATACTTTTTAACCCGTAATCTAGCATGGTTCTTTTGGGCGAGGGGATTAAAGTCAAAATGGGTACTTGGTTATACGCTTGGTCCGATTTTATCAATTTTTCTTTATAATATAATAAATATTAGTAAGGGAACACTCTTAGAGAGTTGTTATCAAGGTTTTGTAATCGATCGGGTTAAGCAACGTTAGGTAATGTCATTAAATAGATGGGTGACCGTTTAACGCCATTTGAACTAAACGGGTCCGTGCTTCGGAGAGCAAGTAAAAAGTGGGTCCCACGTTTTAACTGACTATAAAAAAGGAGGTTATGTATTCGATGCGAATGTCTGTTATTGAAAGTTTAGTTGACGTAAAAATAGCGCAGGTGGAGCTGCGTGGGTCAGCTAGTTATTAATATTATCAGATAGACAGATATTCTCTTATATTATTAAGTGTTAATAATCAGACAATACGTAGTTAAAGTATCATTATCTTTATGTTTCTACTATAAAATAGTTCAGAAAGAAAACTACTTATTCTGTAATTATTTATGTAGTTATTTCTAAGAGTATCAACATTTAACTAACTTTGTTTATGTCTTGGTGGAGTGCTCGCAATGATGACTTACCTACGAAATATGGAAAACCAAGGAAAGCAAACAAATTTGTAAGCACTTCCATACTGGTTCGGACAATACAGGCCCATTACTTAATTGCCTTAACCGTAAAATAATCCATACATCAGATGGACATATGGGCTGACTTGTTGAGCGTAGGACACATTGAAGAATATAGTAACTCGAGGTCTTAAGTAACGCATAAAAAAGCTAAACTAAAAAAATACCTTTAAATAACGAAGACAAAATCCTTGATAACATTAATGTGCAACCTTGCACTATGTGTCTTCAGTCGTCACGCGGCTTTTTACAAAGAAAGATTTAGCCGAACGAGCGTTGTAAACAAATAAATAGGGTTCTAATTAAAACTTATGGCTGCATACCAAAAATCTGATTAGAGACGCGCGTGAGTGAGTCCATTTTTGATTGATAATTGGTTCAAATATAATATATAAATATATATTGGTTAATATATACAGGGTGTAAGAGACATCGTACCGAAAACCGATGCCATGGGATCCAGTACATGATTCTGAACACTCTAGTGTCGAAATTTTTCATCGGCTTTTTCATGAATTTCCAAAAAAAAACACTTTTTTAAAATAAAACTAGTATAATATCATTATTGATAAAGCATAATTTTAATTTAAAAACAATAAATTACTTATTTGTGGAAAAAACATTTAATTATTACTAGCTGACCCGCGCAGCTCCGCCCGCGCTTATATTACATTTTGTTCCCCTTTTCTCCCTCCTCCCTTGATTTATTTCTCTCTCCATCTCTCTTTCATTAGAAAAATCTAATTCTATGCTCTCTCTCTTTCCCCCTCCCGCTTCGGTATACGAAACACTCCCCCTCTTCCTCTCCCGTTGTCCCCTCTCTGAACCCCCTCCCCCTTTCTCTTCTCCCACCCTTCTCTCCCTCACTCACCCTTTCTCTTCTCCCACCTTGCTCCCCTCACTCCCCCCTTGCTCCATCTTAATCCCCCTCTCTCTTACCCCATCACCCCCTCCTCGAATCCCCTCTCCCTCTCTCTCCTCTCTTGCACCCTCCTCTCGTTCTATATATCCTCGCCAATCATGGTATCTGGGATTTTTACCCACTTAAACCCCTGCGGCTGTCGCTTCGCCACATAAGACGCCTGGGACCTCCAGTGGGATCTGCACCAAATACCCCTCAGTGCGCATTTTAGCCCCCGGAAACCTGGCACCGTGATCACGGGGACGGGGCACGCAACCCCGTCACCGTCCTCCTCGGAGTCGCCGCCGTCACCCATCTATGTAATGACCTTTTTTTTTCTCCTATGTAATGACCTTGCCTAACGTTGCTTAACCTAGCAGCATGAAATATACTTTACGACCTATACTCAGATCTACCCGATATGCACACAAAATTTCATACAAATCGGTGACTTATGTTGCTTAACCTTAACCTAGCGGTATGAACAACGCACAGCTGCTTTTTCATTGGTGTAAATATTAGTGAAGTTTACGTTATATTGAAGAAGGGGCAAATTCATGCTAACAACAATTTATTAATAGTTAATTATGTATAGATATAGATAAAACAAAATAATCTAATAGATTAACAACTGCAGTTATCTAAAATTAAGTTTCGCGAAGCCGACCAAATTGAAAATCAGTACTACTAATGATCATATTACATTTTGTGACTATACAATTTATCACTTTTGTTAAGTTTCGGAACGCGAGATCCTCCAACGCGCACGCGAAGACTATTTTGATAGATATGATAGCATTTGAACTTTTTGCAGCGGTAATAAATTGCAAATTGAGTCGTTTAAGTTAGGAACACACCTACATTTTTTAGACAACAGTGAGTGATTATAATTTAATATAAACTTTATTGAATAGCAATAAAGTTAAAATTTACTCTACATTTTATTTAGAAAACGTTTATATGGGAAAAAGAAAAGGGCTGTTTTTAGGGTTTTCCCGGCAATTATTCGAATTTTTCTCACCTTTTAAACCTTCCCTAGATCTCCACGAACATTTCAAGACCAAGATAAGATAAATCCGTTCAGCCGTTCTCGAGTTTTAGCGAGACTAACGAACAGCAATTGATTTTTATATATATAGATTTAGTCTTTATGCACTAAAACAGTACATAGGCAATTAATTAATAGGCAATTAACTATTAATACTTTAAAAAATTAGCAATGTAATTTGAGAAATAAATATTATTCCGCATATATTCATTAGGTAAATGCTCGAAAATTAATAAGTCAGTCATTTGTGATTTTCCATATAAATAGTTTCTGTAATGTTGTAACGGACATTATTTGACATCTTATATTTTTTTTTATTCGGTACGATGTCCCTTACACCCGTTATATATATCACCTATTTTTATTACATATTTAGGACGAGGATCAAGAACTGAGCGCCCTGTATTAATATGTCCCATGTTGAACAAGGCATCCGGTATAAACATTCCTGCGCCTAGCCTTAGGCGGTTATGTTGATGTTTAGTCCATAGGATTTTAGAAGTAAAGAGGAAGTACAACTGTTTTAGAGCGAGCACTTGTACACTACGTATTAGGGTATCTTCTGAAAAAAAAAAAGATTGCATGTCTCAATAATTGAAAAAAATAAATACTTAACATGAACTGAAACGGTATATTACAAAATTTATTGATAGTTTCAGTACAATAATTACATAAAAAATATCGTAATAATGTAAATATAAATATTAAATATTAATTCAATATGTTATAAAAATATTTAGGAATAAATATAATTACTTAGCCATTTTTAAAAACAGCTATAAAATTTAGGAGTCTAGTAGACTCCTAAGTTTTATAGTTATTTTATAGTCTCAGGAGACCGCCGGGCTGGTAGCTTCTTCTGCCAACGTATAAGCTTGGCCATACAAAGGGGTAATGCCGCCAGTCTTTTAGGTACCCTTCCCTCCCAGTGCAGCGACAACTTCGAGGAAGTTTTTTACCTAGTTTAAGTGTACATGTTTGTAAGTAAACTGTAAATATTTAGTAGACATTAATACTATTTTTCTTTTAGTAACTTTTTCTATTATTTGAATTAAAGTTTTTACATAATACATACATACAATTAAATTCAAAATTAAGCAATTCAAATATTATCAAATAAATCGTGACCGCGCGGAATGGCGGCAAGAACACTGGCTAAATTTCTTCACTGAATGGCAATGCTGATTCTTTGAGCGAGAGAAGAGCCAGCCATCTTGTTAGTCGTGGCGAAATCTGTTGAAATAAGTTTATTGTTTATTTATTTACACTTATTTGCACAAACAATAGCGACAGGAAACACGCAAAACAGAAACAAAAGAAATACAGTGCAGATACCTAGGCGACGCGGCGTTATCGCTGACAAGCTGTTTCCAATAATAATATACCTACTAGGAAAATTCACACACGGTCATCTGATCCCAAACTAGGCATAGCCTGTACTATGGTAACCAGGCATTATTTAAGTATATACTTTTTTGTAGATACGTACTTGTATAGATAAATAACGATATAATAATAATAATTACTAAGCACGATGCGGCTTGGCTGGAGATGATTAAACAAAAGAAAGTTCGGAAATCTACTGCGCCACCTCCGACTTCTGTCTTTGCGTGTGACAAGTGTGGAAAGATTTGTCGTGCAGCAATTAGTTTGTTTAGTCATAAACGCAGATGTCTCCAGACAACGTAGACAGGCGCTCCAACAAACATCTGTAAAGATGTTGTGGCCAATGATGAGATAAATAACACCCATACACTTAGCGAGAATCGAACCCACGACCTCTTGGGTAGCGGACAGGGCGCTGACCACTAGACTAACGGACCAGTCGATATTAATATCCTGTGTATAGTCTACTTCATTTCCTGAAGTTAGAGTGCAGGAAGTTTATGAAAGTACAAAACTATTTCGCGCATTATCTTGTACACCCACCCTATTTCTTGCACAGAGGACAAATACTTTTTATCGGCGTAAAACCCGTTTATTGAAGCAACTGAAGGTTATTCCGTAGTTATAAGGCTATGATTGAGATTGTCGTATTGAATAGGTAAAGACAAGGCACAGGTGTGTTTTAGTTAGTACAATGCGGAGCTCGAGTGGAGTCGCCCTGGTCGGAGCACTGTTGGCAACTCTTAGGTGAGCCGCGATTTATAAAGTTTGCAGAATCCTGTGCCTGCTCTTTATGACCTGTTTTTTTTTTCGGGCCGTGCTGTGTTTGTGAATACCCTTCAACGATACTTAAGAAATACCTATATTAGAACTATCGCGCTTGTTATTTTGTGTTCGTGACCATAACTCGCTGATAATGAATGTGAAAGGAAGTGCAATAAAAACAGTACATACTTATTATAATCTGCGACAATCCGGAAACATGTGTACCTTAAACTATACATGTTTCAGTCTATTAGAAGAAGAATAAAAGCATTTATTTGCCCAACACTTAATATCCGTAACACAATATACCATAGGTATAGTTTTTAAAATCTGTGTCTGTTTAAAAGTTTGTGCTTTAAGTATAATTGTACTTTGATTTTACCGAAAAATAGTATATTTGTTTTTTTATAATAAATAGGTTTGTGCTTGACCACAATCTCACATGATGGTAAGTGAAGATGTGGTCTAGGATGGAGCGCGCTTACCCATAAGATGCCTGTTCACTCTAGACTTGAATACACCCAAGTTATATTTATCAGGGATCAGAAAACGTTGTCCGGGAGGGTATTCCACAGCTTGGCTTGGCTTGGCACAATTGTTATTATAGTGACGATATCAGTAATAAATTTAAAAAGGTGAAAATTTTACAAGCTATGTGAGGATTAAAAGACCGCCGCTTTCCATCAGGTGGGACTACAGTCAAGCACTAGCTTATATGCAGCAAAAAAAAAATACTTGTTTTAAACTTACAGATTTTGTCTTACGTAGATTTTTTATATGTTGTATGACAAAGCATTCCAAGATAAACTTTATCCTGTCGCAATATTTTTAATAAATACTTATTAAAACATAGTTAGAAGCAGTTTTAATCCAGATAGTTAGAATCCGGAATTGAACTGGACCAGCTGCGTATTTTGCATTTGCGGTCAATTACTTATCGAATTGTATCTGTTTGCCGGCACTATTACAACAATTTGTAGTTTATCTTTGAATATCTATGAGAGAGAATTTATATTGCAGCAATTATCATTTTTTTTTCGCTTGTTATCTCATGGCTGGCTGTACACAAAAGATGTTTATGTATGACTGTTTATATTTTTAACGAGTTTGTAAAACGATTATTGTTTTTTAGAGGCACTGGTTAAAAACGAGCAACTCGTGTACCTACAAGCGTTTAATTTTTAATTTATTTTTGTGTTTTGTATAAAACACAAATACGACGATCGATTTATCGACAACTTATACGTAGAAGTTATAGAGATTTAATAGTCAATTTAAACTTTTAAATATTCATAGTTAAAAATACTCATAGTTTTTCCGTCTTAAATAATTATCCTCAATGTAACTGTGGAGTGCAGTAAACACGTAAAGTAATTATCATATTAATAGATAGCACGACCTTCATTTATTTACAAGATAACGTAATTAACTATTTAGTGTAGTTTCAGTCTTTTGCACTACAATATTTTGATTACAACTATGTCTATAGCTGGGATAGTTATATGTAATGTGTGTAATGTAATAACAAAAATTACCTGCCACACACACGGTCAGCTACGCCAGTCCTATGACTAAAACCCGTTGCGTGCCGTACGTGCGGTGCGTCCGGCGCGGGCCAATGGACGCGGCCCTTAAGACTCCATTATAGAAAGATTTCTTAGCTTTTGTCAAAGTAATTAATAGCACGCTTTCTGTCATAGCTTGCTACGTGTAGCATGGGGGAGTCTGCTAGGTGTGAATGAAAGGGCGAAGAATTACTCCTTTCCTGATGACTTCATGTTTGGAGTATCGACGGCCGCATTTCAAATAGAAGGAGGGTGGAACGAAGGGGGTAAGCTTTCCTTAATTTTATTTAAATAAGATTATCAGAATTTTACTACTCATATCGAGAGTGTAGCTAAGTGAGACTGGGGTGAATAGCTGCGGCAGTTAGGGCAAGTGTACTGTGTAGTCAGTACCAAGGTGTAATGAATCGTAACTAACTAAATGTTTCTATAGGTAGGTAGGGTAATAAAGATACAGATTTTCCACTATACTGCGATCCCCTTAACGCCTGCCAAGCATAGGGATTATAGCAAAACTTTCCTTCCCTAAGTGGAAGGTCTTTGTTCAGCAGTGGACCAATATCGGCTACTGATGATGACGATCTTTATAATCGGCAAATTATTAAAAAGATGATGATAAAAATAAGACTTAGAAGGTAATGAGGAAGAGTTATGGACTAACTTGATAATATATACAAGTAATAAGTTTTTAAAAATCGCAGTCTAATAATGTGATATTATATAGCCAATAACCAGCGGACAATCAAGACGCTTCTAACGATACCCTACTTGTCAAATTATGTTAAGTAGATTAGAAGATATGCGGGAACAGATGAACATATATACATACATACATACATACATTCTTGTTAAAATCATAACCCTCCCTCCGTTCCGTAATCGGGTAATGAGTGTCATCTATGAAAATAATATGTTATCTACACAGTGCTGCACCTACTCGTACAGGGTGTTTGGTGCAATGCTTGCCAAATTGATTTGGTCGAAAGAAGAACCATTTGCTACTAGCTTTTGCTTATCTTTAGGCCATAAAACTCATTACTTGCCAAACCAGATTATTTAATTTTTCAATTTTTATTTTGAAAATCTCCAGAGCATAAGCTTAAATTAAAATAAAAGATATTAGTATGGTGTTCAAATTATTCTTAAATTTATATTTGTATGGTTCTTTCAAATACAAAATTACTTGCTAGTAAAATCTAGATTTTATTAAAATATCTATCAATGTTTCTGAAAAAAAGAAACACAATCGTAAAAATCAAATCTACATTGTTATAAAAAAATAAATCAAAGCAATCGGGATCTTCAAATTCAGTCTGCCCCCTTTCCAACGGTATGAAATATGCCAAAAAAAATATTTTATTAACTTTACTAATTCGTTAAATTTGTGTATCGGGACGAAGATTTCATAGAAAATAACACGCGAGAAGCTGGTAATACCTGATATCTCCCTCCTGCACAATTCCTCATATGTCTCTCTTTATTATGGGGAAAGCCGCAAACTGGTTAGTATTTTACTATAAAACATAAACAGTACGCAGCTTACTAAAAAAAAATTGTCGATATTTGTCTGACAGTCTCAGGAAACTAACTCATCGTTGTTTTGTTATTGTAATTTTCTTTTCGTTGTGTGTTGTGAATATTCGTGTTAAATTTAGTTAAATTTGTCATTTTACAATAATTTGTCATAATTAATTTAATTTGTCATTTTACAATAGCTAAATTCTCTAATGAAGAATACGCTGAAATTTTGATGGCTCATAGAAGATCCGATGGTGTTGCTTGTGAAGCACAAATAATTTACGAGGAACGCTTTTCTAACAGTTGACTACCTTCCTGCCACACTTATCGAAACTTACGCCTGGTTATTTGACTTCTAATGAACCAAGAGGGATTGTAATGTGATCATCATACTCTTGATTCTCGAGAGCTACAGCAAATAAAATACGCGTAAAAATGTATCAAGTAATTTCTCCCAAGAGGCATTTTTACTAGACTAGATTTTTATTAGACACACAAATTCAGCAAATTAGTGAAGTTAATAAAAGTTTTTTTGGGCATATTTCATACCGTTTGAAAGGGGACAGACTAGAGAAGTTTGTAAAAGAATTCGAAGATCCCGATTGCTTTTAATTTATTTTATAAAAATTTAGATTTGATTTTTACGTTTGAGTTTCTTTTTTCAGAATCCTAGTTAGATATTTTTTAAAAATCTAGATGTTACTAGCAAGTATTATAAAATATAAATTTCAGAAATAAAGTGAAATTTGAACACCATACTTGCATATTGTGGTTTTCCTTGACTGAAAATATCTAGAAACCTTGTCCGTGAAATATACAAGTCGTTGAAATTTGCGATAGCGTTAATTGCATTCTTTTTTAACGTTTCTAATGACTGCTATCTTTTCGCGGCTCCAATTTAGACTGACATACAAATTCACTTGTATCTTTCTTGTAGACGCGTTACTACACTTGTTTTGTTTTTAAAAATAAAACTTATCACACCAGCTTTATAATCACAAGAAAATTTTAAACATTGACAATAAAGGTGTATTTTTATTTTTTTACCCACGCTGTTCCGGCCGCGCTCTTTTTACGTAATTTTAATAGTATACATTTGCCTTGAATCCATAACCTCTTTTTTTTAAAGTCGGTTAAAAACTGTGACCCACTTTTTGCTTAGCCTGCGAAACACGGAGACGCTTAGTTTAAATGGCAATAAACCGTCACCCATCTATGACCTTACCTAATGTTGCTTAACCTGATCGATTGCCAAACTTTGATAATACACCCAACGGGAGGAGATAGGAGGGTGCTATTCTTACCCGTACATCCCACGGGGTTGTGTTATTTAAAAAATATCACTAATGATAATTGTCGTAATATATAATTGTCGGGTAATTAAAATCATAAATAAACCGCGATATAATCCGTGAAATTATATTAATTTCAAAATATCAGTAATTTTGCAATGTATAAATGGGACCTATTTTAGCAAATTGGTGACCAAATTTTTAATTACCATTGAGAAAAACTCAAAAGAGTCATAATAAAATAACTTTAAAATTATCCACTCACACATCTAGCGTATTTCAATGACCCAATGAAAGACAACTCAGAACTGAATTTATCAAAACAAGACTTATTGCTATGCCACATTATGCCTTAAAATCAAGTGTAGATGAAGCGATCGAAAGTCTATTACTTATTATGTTTCCCATTCTGATCAGTGACCTAAGTATATTATTCTATTATAATAATAGTGAGTGTCCAAAGTAGACATTTTCAACCTGAATTTGCTTTGCCTGAATACTGCTATCAGCGTCAAATGGCGAAAAACAAACGGGTCCAGCAATCCAGCCACCAGTGCAGTATATGAAAAACAGTGTATAGGAAACCCAAATATTTTTCTCAATTGCCTAGATAGTGTTCAAATTAAATACGTTACATTTAGTAAAGTTCTAAAGTATGAAGAGTAACTTTAAAAATACCTTTTTGAACATATTAAATATACGAGGAAAGCTATTCTGTGCTTAAGACATTTGGTTAGCATTTTATAATATGAATATGGACAAAGAAAGTACACCTCTATAAACCCTTATGAATGTTCATAGGAAAGTAGAATATAAAAAAAGATAATCCTACTACGAATATAATTTATCAAAACGTTATTTGATGACATAGTACTTAGGTACTGCATTTTACTCAATCAGTCAATTAATCAAACGTTTAAGATATTTTCTATAGGAATACTAGCTGACCCACGCAGCTCTGCCCGAGCTTTTATTACATTTTGCTCCCCCTTTCTCCGTCCTCCCTTTATTTATTTCTCTCTCCATCTTATTCTCACTCCTCTATCTTTCCCCCTCCCGCTTCGGTCCCCGTCACACTCCCCCTCTTCCTCTCCCCTTGTCCCTGAACCCCCATCTACCCCTCTCTCTCGCCCCTCCAACCTTGCTCCCTCTCACTCCCCCCCTTGCTCAACCTAACTCCACCTATCCCTAACCCCATCACCCCCTCTCTTGAATTCTCCCTCCCTCTCTCCCCTCTCTAACACCCTCATCTCGTTGTTCTATATAACTCCCCTCCCCCTCTACCTCCATCACCATTCTTCCTCTCTCTCTCACCTCCCACTTCCCCTCTCTCACCTCCGTCAATCATGATATGTGGATTCTTATTCACTAAAACCCCTGCGGCTGTCGCATCAGTACATAAGAACGGGATCTGGGCTCTCCGGTGGGATCTGCATCAAGTAACCCTCAGTGCTTTGCCCTTAATCCTGCCGCTTTGGGACGCATTATAGCCCCCCGGAAACCTGACACCGTGATCACGGGGACTGGGCTCGCCACCCCGTCACCGTCCCCCTCGGAGTCCAGTGACTCTGAATACCTATGGACTGACCTGGATGGTTGTTACATAACCTTTTTGTTCGTTCCAAACAGTGATTACAATTGCTGCTATGAGCATCTCCTTAATTTAAGAGTATTTGGAGTAAGTTTCAAGAAAACTGGCCCATAAAATACAAATTTAGTAAAAATAAAAAACGCCCGCCACTAGACCACCTTCGGAATTAAATGTCCACAACTGGGATCGTCATTTCACTTGCCCTTCGAAACACGGAGATGATCAGTTTAAATGCCCCTTAACGACCACCCATCTATTTATTGACCTCACCGGACGTTGCTTAACCTGTACGTTTTCCAAACAGTGATTACAGCCTATCTATGAGAGTTTCCTTCTTTCGAGTATTTCCTGTAAGTTTAAATTGTTGACATATCGACAGCAGCGCCACCTACCGGGTCCAATTATATTTTCAAACCATCCAGGAACCCATTGGAATGTACATACAAAATTTCATGGAGAGTGTGCGCAGGAATTGCATGACTTGATTCCACCATCCCCTTTCCATCATCGGACGACGAGACGCACGGCACATACTCACCCTTATGTGGTAAAAGTGCCTTCAGTCCGGACCAAGCGGTTTGCTTCTTCTGTTATAATAAGGATAGCTAAGGACTGGAACAGTTTGCCTGCGTCGGTTTTCCCGCCCGATTATAATGTGGGTGTCTTCAAGACAAGAGTGAATAGGCTTTTAATAAGCTAGTGTGCTTTACCATCCTCGATTGCGTCGCCGCTTTCCATCAGGTGGGACTGCAGTCAAGCACTAGCTTATAAGTAGTAAAAAAAAATGTAAATCGGTCCAGCCACTTAGGAGTAGGTTTACATACACACGTACGGAAGAAACGATAAAGAAAACAATAACCGTGTGAATTAAAAAAATAGGTAATTTCTTTAAACGTGGAATCGCTTTGATATCCATCCTTCGCCCATGATTGTAATTTCATATCGATGGCTTGATTATCAGACATCGTAAGTCCATTTTAGCAAATTTTACAGGGCGAAGAATAAACTAGCTAATGAACAATTGTTCAAGGAACCGTATCAAAGTTATTGATCAATAATAACATTTTTATTGGTGATAAATTTAGTTTTAATAAACAAATGCCATTAAACTTTCAATTTGATATAGCAAAGGGACTTACGCACTCGGAAACGTCAAAGCCTTCGGGACTTACGCCCCGTTTCTTGGATATTACGTACATAATTTATTTTTTATTAGTATTATATAAACGTTTATTTATATTAAATTCATCATTTATTTTGCCTAAATACCATTTTTTATTATAATTATCCCTAATTATTTATTATGCATAAATTCGTCTAAAAATTAAACTATTTCCATTTTTCCTTCCGGTCTCTCTGATTTTTTATTGAAGTGGGTAGAATGTTCATAGATAGTTTCTTTTTCTTCCTATCATGATTATGAAACTGTTGAAATGTCTTCTCTTTCTTTCGAAGATAATTTATGATACTCTAATTTACTTCCCCTGTTCAAGTTTAGGCTACACTTGTACCTTCCTTTTATCATTATTTAATGGTTGTTTTCATTATATTTCAATGAAACGTCTTTTCTATTTTAACATATACAGGGTGGAATTTTGTAATGCCACCTGAAGGGGAAGTACTCTTAATACTGTAGATAGAAAATTTTACTCAAAGAAAACATTCCTTTATTTCTTAAAAGAAAGAAAACTGCATTCGAAGATTTTTAAAAATTCGCTTGCTGCACCCGGTAATCGAACCGACTAAAATTTCTAAAAGTTGCACCCTGTACTTTTATTGCATCGATCGTTAGGGTCAATTATAACTTCATAAATTAAATAAAAGGAAAACAATGAAATCTTAAATTATTTTAATTATTTTTTACTTCCTTTTTATGTTGTATCTTCTTTTTTTGGTGTACAATAAAGAATATTTGTATTGTATTGTATTATTTACAAAAAATGGTAAACTAACTAATTAATTGCTCGAAATGGGCTCCACCTTCTTGGTTACACAAATTTATTCGTAAAAACAATCAAATGTGAATAACAGATGAAAATCCATTTTCAAATGTAACATTCCATATTTAAACTACGACACACACGGAGTTATGTCGCATCTAAGAAAGGAGTCTGCATTACACGTGCAAATTGCAATCGTCTTATCTAAATAGTAATACGTAATTTTGATGGATAAATGACATCAATGATAATTATTAATTAATAACATAAGTAAACAGATGGATCTTTGAGTAAAAGTGATTTAACTTGATCCATTGAATTAATAATTTAAGATTTCATTGTTTTCCTTTCATTTAATTTATGAAGTTTGTTAGAGAGATTTCATCCTTATAATTGACCCTAACGATCGATGCAATAAAAGTATAGGGTGTAACTTTTAGAGATTTTAGTCGGTTCGATTACCGGGTGCGGCAAGCGAATTTTTAAAAATCTTCGAATGCAGTTTTCTTTCTTTAAAAAAATAAAGGAATGTTTTCTTTGCGTAAAATTTTCTATCTACAGTATTAAGAGTACTTTCCCTTCAGGTGGCATTACAAAATTCCACCCTGTATACCTATTGTGATTTCACTTTTACTGCGCTGAATTTATATTGATGCACCACGTATTAAAGGCAAATTATTTCAGTCCGTTGCCGTCCGTCCGTGTTACGATGAAGCAAAAGGCTCAGTGAGAGCCGGAGGTACACGTAAGGAAGGGTCGATGCCGGAATAAAGTTCTTAAATTCCTGTGCAGTCAAAAATGTATCCTATACATAGAATATCGAAAGGCTGGCTTACTCCTGTGCTCTGCAAACTGGTTTCAAATAAGACAGGGTCACAAAAATACCT
This sequence comes from Furcula furcula, assembly GCA_911728495.1. Classification (NCBI taxonomy): domain Eukaryota; kingdom Metazoa; phylum Arthropoda; class Insecta; order Lepidoptera; family Notodontidae; genus Furcula; species Furcula furcula. The sequence goes on from OU452251.1 coordinate 10,291,774, forward strand.
TAGCGTATCCCTTTTGAATGCAAAGCTGTTAGAACGCAGCAGCAGCCTAAAACTAGAGTACGCGATTGGACCTTTGCAATGTCACCAGATCAATTTTAGCTATCTTAAGTTTGAGGAGCTTTCTACTTCTATCAACTAAAAAACATTTGGTGTATTCTAAAGGATGAATTCTGAAAAGTAGGGCCCCAGGTGAACAGGCTTATTTTTGTGGTGAACAGACACGCTTGTATTTAGGTGGCTCTGAATCTCACAGGATTGGATTTCCCTTTCGGAGACTGCCTGAAATGTGACTTAGATGCTCAATCACGACTCTTTCAGTCGTCGCAAACGTCTACCCACAACAGTGCTAACTCTCATCTGTATACCCATTAATACCGGGCAGCAGGTCGTTGATATAGTGCAGAAAGTACAACTTAACAACATGACAACAGATCTGATACTTACTGCCAAAGGTTGTGCATCGGTAGAGAGGTTTACAGATGATCTGTGTTTCATGTCTAAACCTAAAACCAAATTTAGTAGGCTATGGTTAGCATAATAATGAATTAATTAGGCAATAATTGGTCTAGTGATCGCAAGTACAACCCTGAGTTCAAATTCTTAGGTACGATCTGGTGCAGGTCTTACAGAGTTCTGGTAAATTTCCGTTAGGGAATTTTCAGTAGCATTACTATCTGGATTTACGTCCGATTAAAATGGCAAAAGGCCACACGCTATTATAAACATGGGACTTTTCACTGGCAGAATGTATACTACACACATCTACCTAGCCCGTCGGCTGAAAATAACGTGGTAATATAGAGACCAAAAATATTGTATTGGTATCATTACAATAAAGAGCATAACCCTTAAGAAAAATACGTAACTTTTTATTCAGTTAAGTGCAAGTCGAAATTTGAACTTTGTAAAAGGACGTACTTAACACGTTGAAAAAAAAAGCTTATTTTTTATTTAAATCATGGTAAATATGAAATGAAATATACTAATATGGTTTTTATTACTTATAAACTATTTACTTTTGTAACTAATATCACCAAAGGAATGCTGAAATAGTAAAGATACGCAATAACTAACACACTCATCTTACAGCACTCTGTCACCCGTATTGAATGCGGGAGTTAAGAATTTAGCACATTGTAAAATGGCGTCATGGAAATACGAGCTCTTCAAATTCGGGTATAACATTTTTTTGGCTTTTCGTACGGATTTGGGAGTACTTCCATTAGATGCGCCTCATTTTTTTCCACTAGATGGCATCAAAACATGATTTTGAAAAAAAAATTATGGAGTTACGAAGTCTGATAATTAAGCCGATATGGATGGAATGATATGGAAATAAAACTAATTTCTATTAAAATTTACTCGTGTTTGCTTTATTTATGCAACAACCGCCAGAAAGGTAGCTATCAAACCTATCTTGGTCATACAAGCGATGGAGATAGATTACTTATGAATAAGGATAAATACAAAGCAATTACAAATGTATCGCGTCAGAAGGGGCAAATAAAATGCGAACGCTTTTAATAGGTATGGCTACTTATGTCGTAGGTATGGACTTGATATTCCACTGCAACACCATTTTAGATCGGTTAACGATACTAAGCGAAACCCAAGAGAATTGATATGCGGGATTGTGTACAAGTTACGTAAACCCCAGTAATAAATGGGCCTGCACATTAGACTCCTCCTCTAGGAAATTAATAATAAAATAATAATATCTTGGGACAATCCACACACGGTCATCTGATCCCAAACTAGACAGAGCCTGTACTATAGAAACCAGACAACTGATACTAATACTTAATATTTTTTTTGTAAATACATGCTTAAATAGATAAATCCACCCAGACACTTGGTGTCTATCCACTAGACCAACGGGCCCGTCGAAAAGTAAACAACAAACGACTAGTTTAGGTGAAGCACATCTTTATTGGTATCGGCCTCCCAAGTGTCAATTGCTTGAATAGCGGTGTAAGCCAGAGATCATGTCATATGTAAATATAAATACATAGAACGTTTATTTTACAATCTCCACTGCGTTATTTTAAACGTACAGTAAACATAGTTACAGGGCCTTTATCAAGCCTACATAAAATTATTTCATTATCTATGTACCAAAATTTATTGGATTTCTGACAAGTCAATGCGGTTTCATATAACGTTATTTTTTTTTATACTACCAAGGTGGCAAGCGTACGGCCCGCCTGATGGTAAGGAGCCACCGTAGCCTATAAACGCTATCAACACCAGAAGAATCACTAGCGCGTTGCCGACCATTAAGACATTAGTTGTTAAGTCTTTGTGTCCTGTAATTTCACCAGCTACAGTTCCCTTCACGCCGGAACACAGCAATGTTTACACACTGCTGCTTATAATTTATCTCATATTTATTGATATCATGTTTTTACTATTTTAGTATTAATAGCATTATCGAATATACTTAGAGCTTTTAATTTCACATTATTTTATTCCCATGTGATCATTTCCATCTAAGCCACTTAATCATATTAATACCCTGCGAAATTCATTAAAGAATTAGTGCGTGGGCGTTACTTTTAATTAACTATCTAGAGGTCATCTAAAATACATAGATTAATAATAAACCAATCCAGGGAATCCAATCCTTCGCCAAGTTGTTTTATTTCATTAACAATCCAAATCTCAACAACATCAAAATAATTTTCTTTACTTATCAAAATCTCAGGAGACCGTCGAGCTGGTAGCTTTTCTGCCAACGTAAGCTAAGCTTGGCCATACAAAGAGGTAATCTTTCACAAGAAATAATACTAATATTAATGTCATTTTTAAAACAGGAAAAGGTGAAAGTATGTGGGATACGTATCTGCACCGACACCCGAATTTCACTGTAGATCATAACAACGCAGATATTGCAGCCGATTCGTATCACAAGTATATGGACGATGTGGACACGATCAAAAAACTTGGCGTTAGTTACTATCGCATGTCGATATCTTGGCCACGGTAAGTATTTTTATGCTACATAGTGACGGAATCAGCAGGAAGTTTACCTGATAGTAAACTAAACCCAGTCTGCAGACACACTCAGCTCTTAACTAGAGACGTGAAATAAGTCCATTGAGTCCAGTAGTTTGACCAACGACCGTGCACATTACACGCAATATACCATTTTAAAATACGTGTATTATTCCATCCGCTTACTTCTTCTCTTCTCCCGCCGTCAGATGAGATTGTTCGGATTCGGATTGGATGCAGTGCTAAGCGTTAACATTACATATATGTAGTTAGAGACATGTTTCTGGTCTGAATTAAATTTTTTTGAAGATGGAACTCGAATCTAATGCACAATCACATCAGTGCAGAACATCTTGCGTACGATATCCATAAAATGTCTTTTAAGCATGAATGGTATAAGAGAGAGAGCGCATATGGGCTATACGCCATACTGTATAGCCTGATCAAGAAACTGGATAGCCCGACTAAAGTAACCTTTTTACAATAGACTGCAACCAAATTAGTCGACGAGTAGAGTTGTATTTCTGCAGTAAAAATGTAATTACTGTTTATGATATCACTGTACTGATGTTTGGTAGTCTCTTTTGTTCTTTGCAAACCGGGTCGTGGGTTTAATTTTTCTACTGGATAGGACAATCCAGGACGATCTCCTAACTGTCTGGAAAGTAAGATGAACCATGCGTCAGATGCGCATTTTAAAAGTCAGTCCTATGCCTCATCGCTCGGTCGTGAAGGTTTTCTGTCTCACTATACTGTGAGAGTAAAGGAAGAGAGAGTGCACTTGTGTCTCTTGTGACGCAAGCTCTTGTGCACTATAATAGATCTTGTGAAAAGATTGGCCGCTGTGGTAGTATTGGCCAGACATTTTTATTATATATAATTGAGTGTGCCATGGTCCAGTACTGCTTTCATCATTTCTGCTGCTAGATTACTATATTATCAGGAGCAAGTTATGGCCATGGCATTACTAGACTATCACACTGCTTACCATCAAACAGGTGGCATGATTGTTTTCCCCGAGTGTATACAATAATAATAATTAATTAATGTCAAAGAAGCCAGTAGCCTCCGTGGCGCGGTGGGAAACCGCTTGCTTTGTAAACCGGAGGTTGCGGGTTCGAATCCTGCGGGGGGTAACAACTTTGTGTAGTTGTTCCTTACTGGCTAGGACAATGCAGGCCGATCACCTGATTGTCTGTAAAGTAAGATGATCCATGCGTCGGATGGGCATGTAAAAAGTCGGTCCTGCGCCTAACCTCTCCCCGGTCGTGTCGGCCTCCCGTCCCATCGGATTATGAGAGCTATGAAGGAAGAGAGAGTGCACCCTGTGTCTACGCATACACTTGTGCACTATAATATCTTCTGGTTGATCTTGTGAAAGATTGGCCGCTGTGGTCGTATCGGCCAGGAGGACATTATTATTATTTAATGTCAAAGAATGTTATTATTGTAGAATAGTACAACTTAGATCTCAACAGGATATATCGTCCTTCACCATCCGGTGAACATCCGGTAAAATAATAACTGTAGAACGGATGTTCTACAGTTGTTATTTTTTAATTAGTTGTTTGCATCAATCGAAGCAGTAATAATGAGCAATAGCATTTATAGTGCGATTATTTTTTTGCTCAATATCCTAGGTAAACTACAATCATAATAGATTAAAAAATAATTATTTTTTTGTTAACACAGATTGCTGCCAAATGGTACCGACAATAATATCAATCAAGAAGGTGTAAATTACTATAGAACCTTGTTCGAAGAGCTCTTGAAGGTGAATATCACACCAATAGTCACTCTATTCCATTGGGATATGCCTACAGCTTTAATGGACTTGGGAGGGTGGAACAACCCAAAGATTGTTGACTATTACGAAGATTACGCAAGAGTAGTATTTAATTTGTATGGTGATATAATCAAAACATGGACTACAATGAATGAGCCGCAACAACATTGCTATAATGTGAGTATAATAATTATAATCATCTTGAACGTGAAACGTGATAAAATGGTGAAACAAATGATTATAACGATGTTCAACTTTGCCGTAGCGTTTCGTGTATTTGCTTCATTTGTCTAAAAAGGGCAAAGAATATCATCAAATATGAGGTTTAATAAAAAATATGAACAAGAGAAATTGAATTTTTCTTTTCTTCTAAGATCTTGTGTAGAATGTATTCTGATATGGAAGCTATATTGCGGTTAAATAATTAATTTTATATTATCCTTCTTTTCATATGATGAAAATAGCCATAAATTAGTTAATTTCATTAGGTCACTGACATAGCTCTTAAAATCTACAAGTTGAAGTGGCAATTGGCAGCCCACATCACTCGGAGAACCGATAACCGTTGGGAAAGAAAGGTTCTCGAGTGGTGACCACGAACCGTAAGACGCAGCGTAGGCAGGCAGGTCTCCCACTAGGTGGACAGACGACATTGTGCGCGTCGCACGTTCATTGTGGCGTTCGAAGCTGGAGGCCTATGTTCAGCAGTGGACGCCTTCTGGCTGGTGATGACGATGATGATGAATAAATAGTAATTCAGCCATGAATACACTACCCGAATAAAATTCAACTAGAACCTAAGCAGTCAGTCAACCTAAAAGTCTATCAGGAAGAGTCCTAACCAGTTATGAATGTTCATAAAGTTGCTAGTGCTAGTATCATCTCACGAAACACAACTCGAACCAAATCCAAATAGAACCTAATAGTAAAAGTCAACTTAAAAGACTATCGTCGATTTATCCAGATAGGTCCATTTCACAGAGATTTGAATCCGTGACCTCCATCCTGATCATAAAGCAAGCGGTTTCACAGTATGTGTGGCTTAAATGTTACCATGTTAATATGTTACCTTGTGCTGTTTTAACAGGGTTACGGCATGGACTACTTCGTCCCCGCAATAGCATCCTCTGGTATTGGCGAATACCTATGTTCCCATTACATTTTGCTTGCTCACGCTCGTGTCTACCGCATGTATGACAGAGAATTCCGACGATATCAAAGAGGTATAAAATTGATTTATTCGTAAAGTGCACAATCCAACTTGTGTCTTTTTGAATACTTAATTTTCTAAAAATGTTTTACTAATATATCAAAATCTATACAAACATTCAGACTAAAATCGACTAAAATAATTGTATTTTTCAGGAAAAGTAGGCATAACTCTGGATGCATTTTGGGCCGAACCAAAGAATTCGTCTAAATATGAAGATCATGTTGCTGCGGAACAGTATCTTCAAATGCACGTTAGTGTGTCTTATCATTTGAATGCCCTAATTGTAACTTAAATTTTAACCAGTATTATTAACGACTAATTTTCAAATGAGAAAATACGACCGAAAATTGATAGCTTAACTCTTTTACATTCCTAATTGCGGAAATATTTATTTCCAAACTTGTAAAAACTTGTAGTCAATGAAATACTTATTCATCTTTACTTTTTAATTTATTTATTCATTTCTGAAACAAATTTTCAAACTACTTTTGGAAATGTTTATTACAAATTAAATTCCTTAACGAATACTTCGGATATCTTATTTAAAAGGTCAATTTAAATAGAATTCCCTTTGTTTAATACTCATGACTCTTATTCGCAATTTCAGCTGGGTTTTTACGCGCATCCAATTTTCTCGGATTCTGGCGACTATCCTAATTTCGTTCGTGAACGGATTAACAATATGAGTCTTCAGCAAGGATATTCACGGTCACGACTACCGTATTTCACTTCTGAAGAGGTCAGTATTTTCCACACATTACTACTGTTCTACGTTATCTATATAGTTGTATTGACTGAATGTAATTTAATTTAATTGAGTTACGAGTACCTTGAAATTTTGCTAAAGATTAAGTTAAGTTTAGATTTGACTAAAAATGAGCTGGTTTAATAATCATGCATTACTTTAATTATAGTAAAACTCAAAATCCCTCATATTTTTGTTTTAATTTCATAAATTACTAGTGAGTCTGATAGTTACTTTAGTCAAGAAAAAAACTTATGTATATTTATTATAAGAATAGATGTTATATTTATCAATATTTAAATTACATAATATGTATCAAAGTATTATGCGTGCCAGTGGCGTGCACTGAAAGCAGGCAAAAATATCTGCGAGTTGTTTATGCTATATGCTATTTGCTCGTGTTCCAGCATAAATATCCTTAAATTAACCAATATTACCAACATTTCCATTTACATTAAAAAAAATTACGTTAATTCATGTCCAAACTAAGATTTTTTTAAATTAAGACTGTTTAGAGAAATCCTAGGGTAGGCAAAGTATTTTTGTCAATATTGAGCTGCTGAATAAACTTATTAATGTTTTCAAATGCAAATTAATATGTCTATAGTATTTGCTTGCATATGGATATTTGAAATGGTATAATAACATACTTAAAATAGGTGAAACAAGCCGAATACATTTTTTTGCCTACCCTCTGTGCACGCCACTGATGCGTGCTATATTAAGAAGGTTTTAAATTTATATTAGTTTAAGCTTCTGTAACCTACCATGAGCTTTCCATTCTAAAATACAATAGTTCATATTAAAATTGACTTTGTATACATTGTGTATCAGTTTGTTTAAAACTACTACTAGTTGCTTTGATAGTTGATGCTGTGATAGAGCATATTATTTTATTTTCAGGTTAAAGCTTTACGTGGGAGCGCAGACTTCTTCGGTTTAAACCATTACACAACTTATTTAATGTCGCCGTCATCAAAAGAAAGTGCTTGGGCAGTGCCCTCTATGGATCACGATACAGGTGTTAAAATAGAGCATGACGTAAGATGGCCTAAGCCAGGCCCTGATTGGCTAGCGGTATGTGCATCTTTTTTAAACTAATTGATGAAAAAAATAATGTCCTCCTGTCCAATACGGTCACAGCAGCTAATCTTTTATAAAGATCAGCCATCATCTCAAGTGCTTACGTAGACAGAAGTGCACTCTCTTCATTAACTATGGGACGGAAGACCAAGTCGGCAATGCATGTAGATCTTACTTTTCAGACAATCAGGTGATCGGCCTGTATTGTCCAAAGCAGTGAGGAACAACATCACAGATTTGTTGCGCCAACGAGTTTTGAGCTCACGACGTTCTGTGTTCAAGTGGTTACCCGGTGCGCCACCCAGGCTGCTAAGGCCGAGAAAAGATTTTACTTGTGCTAGGGCTTGTCCATGAAGCTAACACCACGGTGTCAGATGTTCTGCCACCAAGCAACGATGTGTAAACATTGCGGTATTCCTGTGATGTAGCTGGGGAAGTTACACTTAAGAGATTTAATACTATTTTGCGACGAGCTTTGAGCTCGCGACGTTCTGTGTTCAAGTGGTTACCCAGTGCGCCCCCCTGGTTACTAAGGCCGAGAAAAGATTTTACTTGTGCTAGGGCTCGTCCATGAAGCTAACACCACGGTGTCAGATGTTCTGCCACCAAGCAACGATGTGTAAACATTGCGGTATTCCTGTGATGTAGCTGGGGAAGTTAGACCTAAGAGACTTATTTTGGGTGACAGTGCAGCTATTACTTACGAGCAGACGAAAGATCTGGTTGTCTTGTCACCAAGTTGAATAAAAAAAGATATTTCAGCAACGCATGAGATGTAATGCGTAAATGTATGCCCAATCATAGTTTTAGTCTCTTTTCCTTCACCTATCGATTCACCTTAAGTCCTATCGGATGAAGACCGAAGTGACTGGAGAGAGATCACAGAAATAAACTAAACATAGCAGGACTATAAATTGAACAGTGAAAAACCAATGTTAGATGTTTTTCATTTTAAAATGTCATTTATAACAAACTTAGTTTAGAAAACATATAACCGAATTGAAATCCTCCTCCTTTTTTGAAGTTGGTTGAAAAGCGATCATCATTCCTTTTGTTGGTAATAAACTAGCACAATTGAGCAATAAAAAAATCTTTCAGGTATATCCGCCAGGCTTCAGAAGACTTTTAAACTGGATCTCAAACAGCTATAGACAAACACTGAAGAGAACCCCTATCATAGTCACGGAGAATGGCGTCGCAGATCAAGGTCAACTGTATGACTATGAACGAGTTTCATACTATAATGAGTACCTATATCAACTGCTGCTGGCCAAGTATGAAGATGGATGTAATATTAAGGGATATTTTGCTTGGACGTTAATGGATGATTTCGAATGGACGGACGGATTCTCGTGAGTAAATTTAATTTCTTGGCTAGTCTTTACTTCTATCAATGTATCTCGGCAATCCGTTGTTTAAGTTCGGCGGTTAGTTTCAGAAAGTTTATCAAAGGCAACTCTTGATTTCGGTCTGTTTTTTAATGATATATAGCCAGAAACTATTATTTTTCCTTAACTATACTGCCGGCATATTAAAAGACTATATTTTGTTAACAATTTCATGATGATGTAGGGAACTGGACAAATAGTATATTTTATCTAATTTATCTTTTTCTGTATTGTCTCTTATAGTTGTTTTTTTTTTATTGTAACTGTTACAGTTTAGATCACACATGTTGCTTCGTATTTATAGGACAGTATAGACAAATGACGGGCTGTCTAGTTCTATTTTTGTTTAATAGCCCTGATTAAAGTACATTTCATACTCATCTGCTACAAGTCGAGCATTAGTATAAATAATATGATAGGTTGAGTATACTTTGATTTCGATTATAATATTAGTATTTTCTTCTTAAACCACTGCACCTACCTTTCAACTGAAGCTTCCTACTTTCAAGTTTGGGGTCTAAGCAACATTTACTTCCTTTAAAGTATTGTATTATAGGATGGGTTTACACTTAGATGTTTAAGTCCTTTTTCCACCATCTGTTTATTAGCTCTAAAATCTAGGACTGTCCGACAAATTCGTATACGTTTGTAAGATTAAACTTATAAACACGAAGTATTAATCAGTCAATCGGTTTCGAAACCTCGCTAACGTTTAGGCAATAAATAGTTTGAAATGTTACCGATTATAGCTATAAGACTGTTGTTTATTGGCTATTGCTAAACATACATAGATATGTATATCAATAGAAATTATTAATCATTAGCTACAACATTTAAAAAATAGTTTTCCCCTTGTAGTATATCGTTGATATACTCAATAAACACAACACTACAAAATAATGAGAATGATACAGAAACAGGTTAGGTACGGTTCAAGTTCCTTGAATGCTATGTTTTCTATATATAACGAAGAATGCAGTAATCGCAAAAGCGCAATTTTGAGGAAAACGCGAAAAACATATTTTTTTAGATATTTGAAAAAGATGTTCATATTTTCATCATCATCATCATCACCAGCCGGAAGACGTCCACTGCTGAACATAGGCCTCCCCCTTCGAATGCCACAATGAACGACAATTGGCTATTTGCATCCACCGGTTACCTGCGACGCGCACAATGTCGTCAGTCCACCTAGTGGGAGGACTATCTACGCTGCGTCTTCCAGTTCGTGGTCGCCACTCGAGAACCTTTCTTCCCCAGCGGTTATCGGTTCGCCGAGCGATGTGGTCTGCCCATTGCCACTTCAACTTGCAGATTTTAAGAGCTATGTCGGTGACCTTGGTTCTTCGACGAATCTCCTCATTCCGGATTCTGTCGCGCAAAGAGACTCCGAGCATAGCTCTCTCCATATCTCGTTGTGTGACTGAGCTTATCCAGAAGGCCAACAGTTACGGACCACGTCTCAGTATCATATGTCATCACTGGCAACACACACTGGTTAAAACTTTCGTCTTCAGGCACTGCGGTATTTCGGACGGTTCATATTTTATGGCCATAAAAATATATCAGAAAATTAAGAAAAAAAAAATCAAGCTTTTGAATGATAATCTTGTTTTAATTAATTTATCTATTTATTCAAAGATAATGCGCATTACTGCGTTTAGGTTTAGCATCAGGTCTTGTGAGAATCGGAGGATACTTAAACTAAATGCAGTAGTTGCGCTTATTACTGCATTATGGTCTACTGTCTAGCATTATATCGATTAGTGTGTTATTGGTTAGTATTCATTTCGATTTCTTATGCTCGGGACTAAGTGGGACTGGACTTAATTATCCTTTCGCTGAATAAATTTAAACCTTTGATAAAAAGCCGATTGTCGAAAAAGGCTTATTATAAAATCTCGGATTACCTAGAGGATAAAGCTGCGTGGGCTTGAACTCATGCAAGCTTTGAATTTTAAGGCATACAATTTGTAACACCATATAAAGTGGTGGATAACTGATGGCTGCTGCACTAGTCAATTAATTGATGACATCAATAATATGTTAAAGTGCTTTGTGTCTTGCCTGACGAGGCACTGCTTAACAGCAGAAGTTAAATGTTAGACGTGTGCCACTGTGATCTTAGATCGGTCATGCTCGCCATCGAAAAGTCTGCTTGTGGCGGCTTCGTGTGGCGGGTCACCCCCTTCCCTCCAATATGGTTGAGGGGAGTGATGGCTGCTGCTCGAGTCAACTCGTGCGCGGGTGCTGCTTGGGGGGACTGGTCCGACTACTATCCCTTTGGCTTTTTAGTTTGTTGTACCTACTTTCGTCGTATTTTTTTTTTTCTGTATTATTTGATCTTTTGAACGGCAAGACACATTGTCGCTCTGATCTAGTTGTAACATGACAAACTGTTTAAAAAAAATGTGATAAAATGACAAGCCCGCTGAGTTTCTTGCCGGATCTTCTCAGTTGAGGCCGCGTTGTGATCCGGTGGCAGCTTTTTAAAAAAAAAAATACATGACCTTTCAAAAGTGCTAGCGTTAAGCCTATTTGAAATAAACTATTTTTGAGTTTGAGTTTGAGTTTCGCATAGTTTTAAAGTCCTTCCTAAGTGTTTGCTATGAGGTTGACGCATACCTATTTATATTATAATAAGATAACGTAGTATTTACTTACTTACGTACTATTTACTTGTCACATTTGAATAAGACACATCAACACGCAGGTATTTGCTAAACAAGAATGCAGTACTTACTCTACAAGTACTGCACTACTGCATTAGCATTAGTACTGCATTCTTTTTTAGCAAATGTTCAATGTTGCGCTTCTTCTTAGCATTCGTAAAATGGTCATGCAAGTACTGCGAAATCGCTAGTTGAAAAACCTACTTTCAGTAATTTTTTCAAGATATTTTTTCCCCTTCGGATGGCATTTCTGGCAAAAAGTGAAAACCGCAAAAATGACGATTACTGCATACTTTGTTATCAGGGCAGAATATTCCACAGCATTTTTATTTAAAAGCATACTATATTATAGGCAATTTGTGGGTAATTTTCATATTCCATATACGTAAAATATAAAAAAATATACGAGGTGTAAGGGACATCGTACCGAAAGCCGATATGTCCCTGGGGACATGATTCTGAACATTCTAGTGTTGAAATTTTTCATCGGCTTTTTCTGAATTTCCAAAAAAAAACCGTCTTTTTTAATAAAATTAGGATAACATCATTATTGGTATAATAATAAAGCCTAATTTCAATTTAAAAGCAATAAATTACTTATTTGTGCAAAATTAGCAATCAGCAGCCGGAAAGTCCACTGCTGAACAAAGGTCCTCTCCCTTAGAAGGGAGGGGTTGCCATAATCTCCACGTTTGGCAGGCGGCTTGATTGAAATTAGCAATGTAATTTTAAAAATAAATATTAGTCCTTACATGCTCAAAAATTAACAAGTTAGTCATTTGTCATTTTCCATATAAATGGTTTCTGTAATGTTGTAACGGACAATATGAGAAATCTTATTAAAAAGATTTCGGTACGTTTTACACCCGGTATGTTTTTACGACCCAAAAATAGGCATTATTTTATAGCTATTTAAGTAAATGTAAACTCGTGGAGTGTCGGGGTAAGAATTGCACCCACCCATTTCTTCCCGTTGGGTGTCTCTACGAGGCGACTAAGGGAAAACAAGTAGATATATAGGCAGCATTCTATTGGATTACCTATACTGCAATCCCCAAGCCGTCTGCCAAGCGTGGGGATTATTATTTGTTCAGCAGTGGACGTCTTTTGGCTGCTGAAGAAACTTAGTTAGTACTGATAGTTAAAATAAATAAATAATAAAAATTTGTTTATTTGATAACAGAATGTTTATTACATATTACTGAAGTTACCTAACCCCTCAAACTAGGATACCCTGTGCTATGTTAAATGTTATAAACAATAAGTTGTAGATAGATAAAATATGAATTAATAAATTTCGTTTACTTTCTTATTGGCCAACATCAGTTCAAGTGTGGTGTGTCCCCTCAAAGTATGTCTCACCTTATTAGTTGCCCCGCTTGTCCGACTGTACGACAGAGGACTTGCTCCAGGCAAATCAGAACGCCGCTTTCAGGGCAAATACCATACAGTATTTGTATATTCATTGTCGACACGAAAAGAAGAAGAAGAATTTCTTATTTTACAGTCTTCATGCTTCTTCTTATGCCTCGATTATTGCATATTAAATAAGAGTTTTTTATTGTTTCAGAGTAAAGTTTGGCCTGTATAATGTAGATTTCAATGACCCAGCAAGGCCACGGATACCGAAATTGTCTGCAAGAACATATGCCAACATCGTGCGGACGCGCAGAATAGATTTCAACTACCTCATGCCACCTGGATACCAATATAATCGACTGTGATTATAGACTCTCTTGAGATATATAGTTCTATAGTTATAAGTACTATAAGTTCTCAACTAGTCTGTAAAATTGGTTTTGATATTGTTGGTTTGAGCAAAAAAAAATTATCCAATGAATAATATTGACTTATTAAGTTATTAGTTGTTTTTAATAAACGCATCTTCAAACTATTAAAATAGTGGAAGATTATGTTTTTTTGTTTGTAAATATTGAATATTGAAATTTATATTAAATTTTGATATAAATTTATAAAAAAAATATGTATTTTATTTATGGAACCCTGTCCTGCAAGTTTGTACTGCAAGTTGTAAAAGATAAACCTACTTTTCCGAACTAAGCTGCTAACTGCAACTTCCGACAGCACGTGCAGCGGATGCATGCAGTTCACCGCAGCTGCAAGACTTTTTTTTTACTAATTATAAGCTAGTGCTTGACTGCAGTCCCACCTGATGGAAAGCGGCGAAGCAATCGAGGATGGTAAATCACACTAGCTTATTAAAAGCCTATTCACTCTAGTGAAGACACCCACATTACAATCGGGCGGGAAAACCTGACTGCATGTATTTCTATGGAATGGCTTTCGAGCGGGCCGCGACAGCAGTGTAGTTGGCCGCACGGGTAGTTATGGGTCGTTGACACATTTACCGTCGGGGAAACGAGACCGTTTATCGTCAACGATAAACTGGTTTATAAAACCGTCTCGAGTTTAGACTAGTTTATATGGTTGACGAAAAGTTTAGTAGTATTGACTTGTAACATATTGCATGGAGTGAATGAACTGTAAACTGGTTTATACGTCAAAGACAAAAAAAACCAGTAGAAATACGAGTTTGTTCCTTCAACGCATACCCCTAGCCGCGGCTGCATGCAGCCGCTGCACGTGTGTTGCAGCTTGGTTTGGAATAGTACCTTAAAGTTGCTAACTGCATCCATACATACTTTGAGAGCACATTTGACCCAATTAGGGGTTGACTTTAGCAAAATGCTGAAAATTAGTTTGTTCAATGGTTGTGTTGAGTTTATTTACCGAGTTTCGTTACTCTAGCTGCATCATAGCATTAAATGGAGATTCTCTTAGATTCTAACTAATAACCCCTAAAACGAACAAAAACTCACTTGTACTGGACAATCTATTTCAATTTGTAAAGCAATCTGTCTGGGCCGCGGGACAGACATCTCGGAGTGCAGAATATCTGACCCAACTAAAACTAACTTTAGTTGTTTCGTGTTTATTTCGAGAATACCGTATATTTGGCGAAATAAATGGGGCAAGTTGCATTCTATATTCAGAGGGGTCAGTAGTGGTGTATCACGTAATAATATATAGGTCTTTCATTGACAGGTAATGTTGCTGTCATTATGTAAGTGACTTTTGTCGTGGTGACATATTTGTCACTTTTTCAGCAAAGCTATTGCGTATCTTTAGCCACTTAAGTGACTATCAAGCTTCAGTTGTCCATCGAACTTTGTTGTCAAGTGTAAGTGTGTTAACATTGCTAATTATTGGTCACTCAAGTTAGGCAATACCGAATGAATCATTTGGCGGTTATTTGATGGTCACTTTGCTATAGTGATCACTATAGTTGTCAAACGAGATACGTAATAGGTGGGCTGGTCTGTACACTTTTATGGGGTTGTCGTCCTTAGACGAAAATGTCATCAGGGGGTCTATAGTACGAGTTTTGATAGTTTACGAGGTCGATCAAACTGTCGGTTTTCTCCCGTAAATTTTGCTAATTTTCGATAGTTACTGCTAGGGGCGCTGGTGTGAAATGTATTGAGAAAACTGACAATTTGATTGATGTTGTTAACTATCATAACCCGTAATAGAACCCCTGGTTGTCACATCATAACGTGCGTCCATCTCCATACATATTCAAAAGTCGTGACAAAAAGTCATTGCGGCTAAAGTCACCCATGCGCGCTAGAATTAAGGACCTCCGAGAACACGCTACATTTAGCAGCGGCGACAAAAAGAAGTGTGCACTACAAACTTGGTGAAAATAATCCTATGTATATGACTCAATCACACCTGGTGATAAAAAGTCCAGCTGTAACTAAAAACATATTATCTTGTTAAATAACACTAGGAATGATTATGTGTCTAAGATGCTGCGTTGCCAGCAAAAGGGACAACCAAAGTCCCTTAGAGTGGTTTTCTTTAAGTTGCAGGAACTTGTATCGAAAATTCATTTGTTTCTCGCCGCATCGCATCGCAGTTATGTGTGGGAGCCCTAAATCCGAGTTGAGATACCTATGAAATTTAATATCTCACCGTGGATTCAGCTTTCGAGTTTCTGAAATGTTTTTACAGAATACCACTACTTACAGTACAAAGACATTTCAGTGAAGCGAAGGACTGACAAGGTCGCTACACTTACTCAGATAGAAAAAAAAAATGGTATTATTTTGGCACCATCTTCTCAGTGGAGGTACTTTCACAGTCATGCTACTAATTTTTGAACAAGACATTTCCGCAATTTTTTTTTTCGACTACCCCAGAATAAGGGCTGTGTTTTTGGGATATATATGTAGTATAGAATACAATATGTAGTTAGTATGTATGCGCTTGTATTTATATTTCTTTGCCATGGTTTACAGCCAAAACGGCTTAATAGACTTTGATCTTGGAGTTTCGATAGATTTGTTTCAGTTATGAGAGTGACATATACGGGGTCAGACAGGGTGTAAGGGAAAGATGCATACAAACTCATAATATTCCTATCGTAATTACTTCTTTATCAAAAAATAAAAACATAAATCTAATAAAAACAATCATAAGTATCGGCTTTCATTTCAGAGTGCCATACATAATTTTATCAATATCAATGAACATAATACACATACATTTACTGATTTCGAGTACACAGTTAGAAATGAAATACAATGTTGTACATATATCAAACAAAACCGAAACCTAACAATATGTGTTTAGTTCGGAGGTCTAAACAGATTTTGACCAATATCTATATATTGAAATATATAGATATAGTAGGAGTGGGCGATACAAAACGTATATACACACATCAAAAGTGTCTAGGGATCAAGCATTTTTAAGCAGATTTCTTGAGATTGAGATGTGGCTTTGTAATAAATTTATGATTTTATAAATTTATATGGATCCTTTTTGGTGCATTTCATAATTTGAATCAGGAACTGTGAATCAAATTCGAGTAAAAGATGAAAATCAGCTGTCAATATTTTCCCTATAAAAACATACAACGCATTGAAGACATTATTAGTGCTACTGTTTCCCTACTACTGATTAAAACCAACGTTATTATGGAGCGGCGACGTCATTTAAGCAGGGAAGAAATGCTCAGAGCCGTGGGAATGATAGAAGCTGGTTCCCGGCAACGTACTGTGGCTTTAGCTCTGAATACAAGTCAGAGTGTTATCAGTCGACTTTGGACACGTTACCGAAGCACTGGTACCGTGGCTGAGCGCCATGGAGGACGGTATCGCTGCACCACACGGAGACAAGACCGATATATTCAAATCTTAACTCGAAGAGCTCCAACAATAACTGCCATGATGTTAGCCGTGAGGCTTCATCACTCTTCAGGGAACTTAATTAGCGACCAAACAGTCAGAAACCGCTTGCATGAAGTGAACCTTCATTCCCGAAGACCGCTACGGGTACCACCTATAGCAATGCACAATCGTAGGATTCGATATCAATGGGCTCTTGAACACAGAAATTGGGCAGAAGAACAATGGCGTTTCGTGTGCTTTTCTGATGAGTCTCGTTTTGGTATGAGACCGGATACAAGACGTATACGACACTGGAGAACCCCTGGACGCCAACAGCGATTAAAATCCTGCCAGGAAGTCCATCCTTATAGTGGTGGAACCATCATGGTATGGGCGGGTATTTGGATCGGCGAAAGAACTGAGTTGATTTGGATCAGAGGCAACCTCAACGCTCAAATTTATGCTGAGACGATTGTATCAGACGTCATCGTTCCTCTACAAGTGCAAATCGGTCCCTTATTTCAGTTAATGCATGATAATGCACGACCGCACACCGCAAGAGTTGTAAGACAGACTCTCGCCGCAGCTAACATCAATGTCCTGCCCTGGCCTGCTCAGTCGCCAGACTTGAACCCGATTGAGCATGCATGGGATATGCTACAGAGAAGAGCTCTGCCGAATATGGAGGGTATCCAGTCGCAAGAAGACCTTTTTTTGTTGTTGCAACGAACATGGGCGGCCATTCCACAGCGTGATTTGACTGAACTCATTTTGAGTATGCCAAACCGATGTTCTTGTGTTGTTAGTGTTCGCGGTAGAAACACGGATTATTAATTGTTTAAGTTACCCAATAAAATTTTAAAGAAAACTGTTATTTCAGTCTTTTTTTCGAACTTTTGTGTTAGTGGTTCAAATGTCAAAAATCCCTTTATTAGGAAAATGGCAAATTTCTTTATTAATGCAAAGGTGACTTGGTTTATCGTTACTGTGACAAACGAAAACACTTTATTTGATGAATCCTTAAAGAAAATTTTAATTAATATCAATCAGGAGAAAAGTTATTGCAAAAATATATGTTGATCCCTAGACACTTTTGATGTGTGTAGTTATTGAAACTATATATCGCTTCAATATCGTAAATCCGATATCGGCTTGGGCTAAAACTATATATTTGACGAAACACTATATTGTCAAATATCGAACGAATCGCGCACCGAATCGATCCGAATCGACACGAACAATGATATAGCAAAATATCATTGGATACGAACACGATACCGATGAGTGTGAGTGAGTGCGCGAGTAAACTGAAATAGCTATATTATCGGACGGTTACTAGTACTACGATTCCAAACCTTAATGCCCAACGCGTAAAGATTATGATTATTGAAATAGTTTTTTTTGTACTTTAGTGAAATTGTTAGGTAAAATTTCAACTTTCGACTTTACACTAAAGTAAATAGGGATGCATTATGCAAAGATATTTTGAACTTTGGCCTTGAACTAGAGTGCGAATAAATAATTTGGGTATTAATATTATGTATTGTTTACATTACATACATAGTATGTACTATAGGCTAATTTTGTTAATAGTATAAAATTATAGGTACTTAACGACTACTTCAATTTAAGTATGTACAGGTATCTAATATTTGTAAATAGTACTTACTTTAATAAATCATGCTAAGTAGGTATGTCATAAAATAATTTGTTACAAAACGATCAGAATGCAGCCAAATCTAAGCCTGGTAAAAGTATGAAGGGCGGTTTATTGATTTCATACTATCTCACTAGTCAATACAACTAAAATCTTATTAGGTATGACTATTTTCTTTGATATCGCAAAGATATAGAATCTGTCAGTATCCATCAATATATAGTTTCACAAAATATAGTGTTTCGATATCCGATATCAAATATCGATATATAGTTTCGATTTGATATTCATAAATAGCGATATTACCCACTCCTAAGATATAGTATCCGATATTCAAAACCTATCTATTATAGATTTATACGATTTGATTCAGTGTAAAGGCGATATTACCCAAGCCTAATTTGGAGACAATTCAGACAATCATTTCTGAAGGAGTTAATTGCCTTTAGTTAGAGCTGCCTGACTGTCACTCTATCTAAGAATGGTTTTTCCTTGTAAGGGAATGAATAACGACAGGGATTGCCCTAAGTAATGGCAACTCCTTCAAAAATATCAATTAATTCGTAGCCTACTAATTATTTTTCGTTTCTACATGCCCAAACACATACTAGAATAAGCATTTACGATTTAGAGAAAACATAGCGCGATTTAAAACGAGTCTAGCGCCATCTGTTATCCAATAATATATACATTTTACGCTCGTATGGAAAAACAAAGTTACGTAAACCCCAGTAATAAATGGGCCTGCACATTAGACTCCTCCTCTAGGAAATTAATAATAAAATAATAATATCTTGGGACAATCCACACACGGTCATCTGATCCCAAACTAGACAGAGCCTGTACTATAGAAACCAGACAACTGATACTAATACTTATTTTTTTTTTTTGTAAATACATGCTTAAATAGATAAATCCACCCAGACACTTGGTGTCTATCCACTAGACCAACGGGCCCGTCGAAAAGTAAACAACAAACGACTAGTTTAGGTGAAGCACATCTTTATTGGTATCGGCCTCCCAAGTGTCAATTGCTTGAATAGCGGTGTAAGCCAGAGATATCATGTCATATGTAAATATAAATACATAGAACGTTTATTTTACAATCTCCACTGCGTTATTTTAAACGTACAGTAAACATAGTTACAGGGCCTTTATCAAGCCTACATAAAATTATTTCATTATCTATGTACCAAAATTGATTGGATCTCTGACAAGTCAATGCGGTTTCATATAACGTTATTTTTTTTTTATACTACCAAGGTGGCAAGCAAGCGTACGGCCCGCCTGATGGTAAGGAGCCACCGTAGCCTATAAACGCTAGCAACACCAGAAGAATCACTAGCGCGTTGCCGACCATTAAGACATTAGTTGTTAAGTCTTTGTGTCCTGTAATTTCACCAGCTACAGTTCCTTTCACGCGGGAACACAGCAATGTTTACACACTGCTGCTTATAATTTATCTCATATTTATTGATATCATGTTTTTACTATTTTAGTATTAATAGCATTATCGAATATACTTAGAGCTTTTAATTTCACATTATTTTATTCCCATGTGATCATTTCCATCTAAGCCACTTAATCATATTAATACCCTGCGAAATTCATTAAAGAGTTAGTGCGTGGGCGTTACTTTTAATTAACTATCTAGAGGTCATCTAAAATACATAGATTAATAATAAACCAATCCAGGGAATCCAATCCTTCGCCAAGTTGTTTTATTTCATTAACAATCCAAATCTCAACAACATCAAAATAATTTTCTTTACTTATCAAAATCTCAGGGGACCGTCGAGCTGGTAGCTTTTCTGCCAACGTAAGCTAAGCTTGGCCATACAAAGAGGTAATCTTTCACAAGAAATAATACTAATATTAATGTCATTTTTACAACAGGAATAGGTGAAAGTATGTGGGATACGTATCTGCACCGACACCCGAATTTCACTGTAGATCATAACAACGCAGATATTGCAGCCGATTCGTATCACAAGTATATGGACGATGTGGACACGATCAAAAAACTGGCGTTAGTTACTATCGCATGTCGATATCTTGGCCACGGTAAGTATTTTTATGCTACATAGTGACGGAATCAGCAGGAATTTTACCTGATAGTAAACTAAACCCAGTCTGCAGACACACTCAGCTCTTAACTAGAGACGTGAAATAAGTCCATTGAGTCCAGTAGTTTGACCAACGACCGTGCACATTACACGCAATATACCATTTTAAAATACGTGTATTATTCCATCCGCTTACTTCTTCTCTTCTCCCGCCGTCACTTGAGATTGTTCGGATTCGGATTGGATGCAGTGCTAAGCGTTAACATTACATATATGTAGTTAGAGACATGGGTTTCTGGTGTGAATTAAATTTTTTTGAAGATGGAACTCGAATCTAATGCACAATCACATCAGTGCAGAACATCTTGCGTACGATATCCATAAAATGTATTTTAAGCATGAATGGTGTAAGAGAGAGCGCATATGGGCTATACGCCATACTGTATAGCCTGATCAAGAAACTGGATAGCCCGACTAAAGTAACCTTTTTACAATAGACTGCAACCAAATTAGTCGATGAGTAGAGTTGTATTTCTGCAGTAAAAATGTAATTACTGTTTATGATATCACTGTACTGATGTTTGGTAGTCTCTTTTGTTCTTTGCAAACCGGGTCGCGGGTTTAATTTTTCTGCTGGATAGGACAATCCAGGACGATCTCCTAACTGTCCGGAAAGTAAGATGAACCATGCGTCGGATGCGCATTTTAAAAGTCAGTCCTATGCCTCATCGCTCGGTCGTGAAGGTTTTCTGTCTCACTGTACTGTGAGAGTAAAGGAAGAGAGAGTGCACTTGTGTCTCTTGTGACGCAAGCTCTTGTGCACTATAATAGATCTTGTGAAAAGATTGGCCGCTGTGGTTGTATTGGCCAGACATTTTTATTATATATAATTGAGTGTGCCATGGTCCAGTACTGCTTTCATAATTTCTGCTGCTAGATTACTATATTATAACGTGCAAGTTATGGCCATGGCATTACTAGACTATCACACTGCTTACATCAAACAGGCGGCATGATTGTTTTCCCCGAGTGAATACAATAATAATAATTAATTAATGTCAAAGAAGTAAGAAGTGTGTAAACCGGAGGTTGCGGGTTCGAATCCTGCGGGGGGTAACAACTTTGTGTAGTTGTTCCTTCCTAGCTAGGACAATGCAGGCCGATCACCTGATTGTTTGTAAAGTAAGATGATCCATGCGTCGGATGGGCATGTAAAAAGTCGGTCCTGCGCCTAACCTCTCCCCGGTCGTGTCGTTCTCCCGTCTCATCGGATTATGAGAGCTATAAAGGAAGAGAGAGTGCACCCTGTGTCTACGCATACACTTGTGCACTATAATATCTCCTGCGTACATGGTTGATCTTGTGAAAGATTGGCCGCTGTGGTCGTGTCGGCCAGGAGGACATTATTATTATTTAATGTCAAAGAATGTAATTATTGTGGAATAGTACAACTTAGATCTCAACAGGATATATCGTCCTTCACCATCCGGTGAACATCCGGTAAATTAATAACTGTAGAACATCCGTTCTATAGTTATTATTTTTTAATTAGTTGTTTGCATCAATCGAAGCAGTAATAATGAGCAATAGCATTTATAGTGCGATTATTTTTTTGCTCAATATCCTAGGTAAACTACAATCTTAATAGATTAAAAAATAATTATTTTTTTGTTAACACAGATTGCTGCCAAATGGTACCGACAATAATATCAATCAAGAAGGTGTAAATTACTATAGAACCTTGTTCGAAGAGCTCTTGAAGGTGAATATCACACCAATAGTCACTCTATTCCATTGGGATATGCCTACAGCTTTAATGGACTTGGGAGGGTGGAACAACCCAAAGATTGTTGACTATTACGAAGATTACGCAAGAGTAGTATTTAATTTGTATGGTGATATAATCAAAACATGGACTACAATGAATGAGCCGCAACAACATTGCTATAATGTGAGTATAATAATTATAATCATCTTGAACGTGTAATAATAAAATGGTGAAACAAATGATTATAACGATGTTCAACTTTGCGTTTCGTGTATTTGCTTCATTTGTCTAAAAAGGGCAAAGAATATCATTAAATATGAGGTTTAATAAAAAATATGAACAAGAGAAATTGAATTTTTCTTTTCTTCTAAGATCTTGTGTAGAATGTATTCTGATATGGAAGCTATATTGCGGTTAAATAAGTAATTTTATATTATGCTTCTTTTCATATGATGAAAATAGCCATAAATTAGCTAAGTTCATTAGGTCACTGACATAGCTCTTAAAATCTACAAGTTGAAGTGGCAATTGGCAGCCCACATCACTCGGAGAACCGATAACCGTTGGGAAAGAAAGGTTCTCGAGTGGTGACCACGAACCGTAAGACGCAGCGTAGGCAGGTCTCCCACTAGGTGGACAGACGACATTGTGCGCGTCGCACGTTCATTGTGGCGTTCGAAGCTGGAGGCCTATGTTCAGCAGTGGACGCCTTCTGGCTGGTGATGACGATGATGATGAATAAATAGTAATTCAGCCATGCATACACTACCCGAATAAAATTAAACTAGAACCTAAGCAGTCACTCAACCTAAAAGTCTATCAGGAAGAGTCCTAACCAGTTATGAATGTTCATAAAGTTGCTAGTGCTAGTATCATCTCACGAAACACAACTCGAACCAAATCAAAATAGAACCTAATAGTAAAAGTCAACTTAAAAGACTATCGTCGATTTATCCAGATAGGTCCATTTCACAGAGATTTGAATCCGTGACCTCCACCCTGATCATAAAGCAAGCGGTTTCACAGTATGTGTGGCATAAATGTTACCATGTTAATATGTTACCTTGTGCTGTTTTAACAGGGTTACGGCATGGACTACTTCGTCCCCGCAATAGCATCCTCTGGTATTGGCGAATACCTATGTTCCCATTACATTTTGCTTGCTCACGCTCGTGTCTACCGCATGTATGACAGAGAATTCCGACGATATCAAAGAGGTATAAAATTGATTTATTCGTAAAGTGCACAATCCAACTTGTGTCTTTTTGAATACTTATTTTTCTAAAAATGTTTTACTAATATATCAAAATCTATACAAACATTCAGACTAAAATCGACTAAAATAATTGTATTTTTCAGGAAAAGTAGGCATAACTCTGGATGCATTTTGGGCCGAACCAAAGAATTCGTCTAAATATGAAGATCATGTTGCTGCGGAACAGTATCTTCAAATGCACGTTAGTGTGTCTTATCATTTGAATGCCCTAATTGTAACTTAAATTTTAACCAGTATTATTAACGACTAATTTTCAAATGAGAAAATACGATCGAAAATTGATAGCTTAACTCTTTTACATTCCTAATTGCGGAAATATTTATTTCCAAACTTGTAAAAACTTGTAGTCAATGAAATACTTCTTCATCTTTACTTTTTAATTTATTTATTCATTTCTGAAACAAATATTCAAACTACTTTTGGAAATGTTTATTACAAATTAAATTCCTTAACGAATATTTCAGATATGTTATTTAAAAGGTCAATTTAAATAGAATTCCTTTTGTTTAATACTCATGGCTCTTATTCGCAATTTCAGCTGGGTTTTTACGCGCATCCAATTTTCTCGGATTCTGGCGACTATCCTAATTTCGTTCGTGAACGGATTAACAATATGAGTCTTCAGCAAGGATATTCACGGTCACGACTACCGTATTTCACTTCTGAAGAGGTCAGTATTTTCCACACATTACTACTGTTCTACGTTATCTATATAGTTGTATTGACTGAATGTAATTTAATTTAATTGAGTTACGAGTACCTTGAAATTTTGCTAAAGATTTAAGTTTAGTTTAACTAAAAATGAGCTGGTTTAATAATCATGCATTACTTTAATTATAGTAAAACTCAAGATCCCTCATATTTTTGTTTCCATTTCATAAATTACTAGTGAGTCTGATAGTTACTTCAGTCAAGAAAAAAACTTATGTATATTTATTATAAGAATAGATGTTATATTTATCAATATTTAAATTACATAATATGTATCAAAGTATTATGCGTGCTATATTAAGAAGGTTTCAAATTTATATTACTTTAAGCTTCTGTAACCTACCATGATTTTTCCATTCTAAAATACAATAGTTCATATTAAAATTGCCTTTGTATACATTGTGTATCAGTTTGTTTAAAACTACTACTAGTTGCTTTGATAGTTGATGCTGTGATAGAGCATATTATTTTATTTTCAGGTTAAAGCTTTACGTGGGAGCGCAGACTTCTTCGGTTTAAACCATTACACAACTTATTTAATGTCGCCGTCATCAAAAGAAAGTGCTTGGTCAGTGCCCTCTATGGATCACGATACAGGTGTTAAAATAGAGCATGACGCAAGATGGCCTAAGCCAGGCCCTGATTGGCTAGCGGTATGTGCATCTTTTTTAAACTAATTGATGAAAAAAAATAATGTCCTCCTGTCCAATACGGTCACAGCAGCTAATCTTTTATAAAGATCAGCCATCATCTCAAGTGCTTACGTAGACAGAAGTGCACTCTCTTCATTAACTATGGGACGGAAGACCAAGTCGGCAATGCATGTAGATCTTACTTTTCAGACAATCAGGTGATCGGCCTGTATTGTCCAAAGCAGTGAGGAACAACATCACAGATTTGTTGCGCCGACGAGTTTTGAGCTCACGACGTTCTGTGTCCAAGTGGTTACCCGGTTTCACCCAGGCTACTAAGGCCGCGAAAAGATTTTACTTGTGCTAGAGCTTGTCCATGAAGCTAACACCACGGTGTCAGATGTTCTGCCACCAAGCAACGATGTGTAAACATTGCGGTATTCCTGTGATGTAGCTGGGGAAGTTAGACCTAAGAGACTTATTTTGGGTGACAGTGCAGCTATTACTTACGAGCAGACGAAAGATCTGGTTGTCTTGTCACCAAGTTGAATAAAAAAAGATGTTTCAGCAACGCTTGAGATGTAATGCGCAAATGTATGCCCAATCATAGTTTTAGTCTCTTTTCCTTCACCTATCGGATCACCTAAAGTCCTATCGGATGAAGACCGAAGTGACTGGAGAGAGATCACAGAAATAAACTTAAGATAGCAGGACTATAAATTGAACAGTGAAAAACCAATAGATGTTTTTCATTTTGAAATGTCATTTATAACAAACTTAGTTTAGAAAACATATAACCGAATTGAGATCCTCCTCCTTTTTTTGATGTTGGTTGAAAAGCGATCATCATTCGGCTAGGGTCCTATTCCTTTTGTTGGTAATAAACTAGCACAATTGAGCAACAAAAAAATCTTTCAGGTATATCCGCCAGGATTCAGAAGACTTTTAAACTGGATCTCAAACAGCTATAGACAAACACTGAAGAGAATCCCTATTATAGTCACGGAGAATGGCGTCGCAGATCAAGGTCAACTGTATGACTATGAACGAGTTTCATACTATAATGAGTACCTATATCAACTACTGCTGGCCAAGTATGAAGATGGATGTAATATTAAGGGATATTTTGCTTGGACGTTAATGGATGATTTCGAATGGACGGACGGATTCTCGTGAGTAAATTTAATTTGTTGGCTAGACTTTACTTCTATCAATGTATCTCGGCTCTCCGTTGTTAAAGTTCGGCGGTTAGTTTCAGAAAGTTTATCAAAGGCAACTCTTGATTTCGGACTGTTTTTTGATGATATATAGCCAGAAACTATTATTTTTCCTTAACTATACTGCTATATTAAAAGACTATATTTTGTTAACAATTTCATGATGATGTAGGGAACTGGACAAATAGTCTATTTTATCTAATTTATCTTTTTCTGTATTGTCTCTTATAGTTGTTATTTTTTATTGTAACTGTTACAGTTTAGATCTCACATGTTGCTTCGTATTTATAGGACAGTATAGACAAATGACGGACTGTCTAGTTCTATTTTTATTTAATAGCCCTGATTAAAGTACATTTCATACTCATCTGCTACAAGTCGAGCAGTAGTATAAATAATATGATAGGTTGAGTATACTTTGATTTCGATTATAATATTAGTATTCTCTTCTTAAATCACTGCACCTACCTATCAACTGAAGTTTCCTACTTTCAAGTTTGGGGTCTAAGCAACATTTACTTCCTTTAAAGTATTGTGTTATAGGATGGGTTAACACTTAGATGTTTAAGTCCTTTTTCCACCATCTGTTTATTAGCTCTAAAATCTAGGACTGTCCGACAAATTCGTATACGTTTGTAAGATTAAACTTATAAACACGAAGTATTAATCAGTCAATCGGTTTCGAAACCTCGCTAACGTTTAGGCTATAAATAGTTTGAAATGTTACCGATTATAGCTATAAGACTGTGGTTTATTGGCTATTGCTAAACATACAGATATATCTATATCAATAGAAATGATTAGGTATAACATTATAAAAATAGTTTTCCCCTCGTTGTATATCGTTGATATACTCAATAAACATAACACTACAAAATAAAGAGAATGATACAGAAACAGGTTAGGTACGGTTCAAGTTCCTTGAATGCTATGTTTTCTATAAACTGCCGTGATAACTAAGAATGCAGTAATCGCAAAAGCGCAATTTTGAGGAAAACGCGAAAAACATATTTTTTTAGATATTTGAACAAGATGTTCATATTTTCATCATCATCATCATCACCAGCCGGAAGACGTCCACTGCTGAACATAGGCCTCCCCCTTCGAATGCCACAATGAACGACAATTGGCTATTTGCATCCACCGGTTACCTGCGACGCGCACAATGTCGTCAGTCCACCTAGTGGGAGGCCTACCTACGCTGCGTCTTCCGGTTCGTGGTCGCCACTCGAGAACCTTTCTTCCCCAGCGGTTATCGGTTCGCCGAGCGATGTGGCCTGCCCATTGCCACTTCAACTTGCAGATTTTAAGAGCTATGTCGGTGACCTTGGTTCTTCGGCGAATCTCCTCATTCCGGATTCTGTCGCGCAAAGAGACTCCGAGCATAGCTCTCTCCATAGCTCGTTGTGTGACTCTGAGCTTATCCAGAAGGCCAACAGTTAGGGACCACGTCTCAGTACCATATGTCATCACTGGCAACACACACTGGTTAAAAACTTTCGTCTTCAGGCACTGCGGTATTTCGGACGGTTCATATTTTATGGCCATAAAAATATATCAGAAAATTAAGAAAAAAAAAAACAAGCTTTTGAATGATAATCTTGTTTTAATTTATTTATCAATTTATTCAAAGATAATGCGCATTACTGCGTTTAGGTTTAGCATCAGGTCTTGTGAGAATCGGAGGATAATTAAACTAAATGCAGTAGTTGCGCTTATTACTGCATTATGGTCTACTGTCTAGCATTATATCGATTAGTGTGTTATTGGTTAGTATTCATTTCGATTTCTTATGCTCGGGACTAAGTGGGACTGGACTTAATTATCCTTTCGCATAGTTTTAAAGTCCTTCCTAAGTGTTTGCTATGAGGTTGACGCATACCTATTTATATTATAATAAGATAACGTAGTATTTACTTACTTACGTACTATTTACTTGTCACATTTGAATAAGACACATCAACACGCAGGTATTTGCTAAACAAGAATGCAGTACTTACTCTATAAGTACTGCACTACTGCATTAGTACTGAATTCTTTTTTAGCAAATGTTCAATGCTGCGCTTCTTCTTAGCATTCGTAAAATGGTCATGCAAGTACTGCGAAATCGCTAGTTGAAAAACCTACTTTCAGTGATTTTTTCAAGATATTTTTTTTCCCCTTGGGATGGCATATCTGGCAAAAAGTGAAAACCGCAAAAATGACGATTACTGCATACTTTGTTATCAGGGCAGAATATTCCACAGTATTTTTATTTAAAAGCATACTATATTATAGGCAATTTGTGGGTAATTTTCATATTCCATATACGTAAAATATAAAAAAAATATACGGGGTGTAAGGGACATCGTACCGAAAACCGATACCAGGGACATGATTCTGAACATTCTAGTGTTGAAATTTTACATAGGCTTTTTCTGAATTTCCAAAAAAAAACAGTCTTTTTTAATAAAATTAGGATAACATCATTATTGGTATAATAAAAAAGCCTCATTTTAATTTAAAAGCTATAAATTACTTATTTGGCAAATTTGTGCAAAATTAGCAATCATCAGCAGCCGGAAAGTCCACTGCTGAACAAAGGTCCTCTCCCTTAGAAGGGAGGGGTTGCCATAATCTCCACGTTTGGCAGGCGGCTTGATTGAAATTAGCAATATAATTTTCAAAATAATATTAGTCCTTTTATGCTCATAATTAACAAGTTAGTCATTTGTCATTTTCCATATAAATGGTTTCTGTAATGCTGTAACGGACAATATGAGAAATCTTATTAAAAAGATTTCGGTACGTTTTACACCCGTTATGTTTTTACGACCCAAAAATGGGCATTATTTTATAGTTATTTAAGTAAATGTAAACTCGTGGGGTGTCGGGGTAAGAATTGCACCCACCCATCTCTTCCCGTTGGGTGTCTCTACGAGGCGACTAAGGGAAAACAAGTAGATATATAGGCAGCATTCTATTGGATTACCTATACTGCGATCCCCAAGCCGTCTGCCAAGCGTGGGGATTATTATTTGTTCAGCAGTGGACGTCTTTTGGCTGTTGAAGAAACTTAGTTAGTACTGATAGTTAAAATAAATAAATAATAAAAATTTGTTTATTTGATAACAGAATGTTTTTTACATATTACTGAAGTTACCTAACCCCTCAAACTAGGATACCCTGTGCTATGTTAAATGTTATAAACAATAAGTTGTAGATAGATAAAATATGAATTAATAAATTTCGTTTACTTTCTTATTGGCCAACATCAGTTCAAGTGTGGTGTGTCCCCTCAAAGTATGTCTCACCTTATTAGTTGCCCCGCTTGTCCGACTACCTGTACGACAGAGGACTTGCTCGAGGCAAATCAGAACGCAGCTTTCAGGGAAAATACTATACAGTATTTGTATATTCATTGTCGACACGAAAAGAAGAAGAAGAATTTCTCATTTTACAGTCTTCGTGCTTCTTCTTATGCCTCGATTATTGCATATTAAATAAGTTTTTTATTGTTTCAGAGTAAAGTTTGGCCTATATAATGTAGATTTCAATGACCCAGCAAGGCCACGGATACCGAAATTGTCTGCAAGAACATATGCCAACATCGTGCGGACGCGCAGAATAGATTTCAACTACCTCATGCCACCTGGATACCAATATAATCGGCTGTGATTATAGATTCTCTTGAGATATATAGTTCTATAGTTATAAGTACTATAAGTTCTCAACTAGTCTGTAAAATTGGTTTTGATATTGTTGGTTTGAGCAAAAAACTTATCCAATGAATAATATTGACTTATTAAGTTATTAGTTGTCTACACTAATATTATAAAGAGGAAAACTTTGTTTGTTTGGTTGTAATGAATAGGCTCAAAAACTACTGGACCGTTTTTAAAAATTCTTTCACCATTCGAAAGCTACATTATCTACGAGTAACATAGGCTAAATTTTATTTTGGAAAAAATAGGGTTCCGTAAGATATTTGGGTTTTTTCGGACACAAGGTGTAAAAAATCAACCAGAAAAGTTACTTATTTTGCATACGCTGCCTAAACTATAAAAGATAGAACCATAAAATGTTCTAATTAATTGTAGATCTTATAAATATCTACAAAAAAGTCCGCGGCACACGCGCGTATCTATGTCGAGTGAGGCCCAACAACCATTTTTTTATTTAAAAATCTTGAATTTTGTTTGGACTACATTTAAACGCATTTATTTTACTCATGCTATTAATCCTTATCAAAATAAATTATTTCATCATTAAGTACAGTTTATGTAGATAATATTTGGTCTGTGAATAATTAAAATTGGACATTTGGTTTTGAAGTTATGGCGAAATTAAAATATTACTGCATATAAATTAAAAGATTTCTGCTGCACGGCCCGTTGCGAAGTGAGCGTCACCAAGGCGGGGGTGCGCATGCGGGAGGGGAGTTTAGATCTATGAGTAAGGTACCCGCGCGGCTCAAACGCGAGGTCGGCTCCCTGCGCAGCGGTCGTGCGCGAATTCTAATAATTTTCGTGCGATTTTTTTAGATTTCTTTCTTAAAACTACACCTACGCAAAAGTTCTTCTCAGAGCTAAACAACAGTTCTTCTCAGAGCTAATCAACAGTTCTTTTCAGGGCTAACCAACAGATTTTTTCAGGGGTAACCAACAGTTCTTTTCAGGGCTAACCAACAGTTCTTTTCAGAGCTAGAATATTACACGCTATTAGCATTTTCTTAAACATTTGAAAATGCCTAAGAGAGCCAGGTCTCAACTTAGTTCTCAAGCACGGGCAGCAAGAATACGTCGTATGGGAGAATCTTCACCTGAACGTGCACAACGCCTTGCTGAACAAAATCAGAGAAACTCTCAGGTTCGCGCACGAGAGTCGAGTGTCGAACGTTCGCAACGCCTTGCACAACAAAATCTGAGAACCTCTGAGTTACGTGCACGAGAGTCTGGTGAACCGATATGTATGAAATTTTGCGGGTAGGTCTGAGAATAGGTTATAAAGTATATTTTATGCCGCTGATACCATGATTGACGAGGATATATAGAACGAGAGGAGAGGGAGAGGGGAGGGTGATGGAGTGAGTGATCGGATGAGTTAGGTGGAGCAAGAGGGGGGGGGGGGAGTGAGATGGAGCAAGTTGGGAGAAGAGAGAGGAGGGAGAGGGTTCAGAGAGGACAACGGGAAGAGGAAGAGGGGAAGTGTGACGGGGACCGAAGTGGGAGGGGAGAGAAATAGCATAGAATTAGATTTTTATTATAAGAGAGAGAGAGAGATGGAGAGAGATAAATCAAGGAAGTAGGGAGAAAAGGGGAGCAAAATGTAATTAAAGCGCGGGCGGAGCTGCGCGGGTCAGCTGGTCTATATATATAAAAGAAAGTCGTATTAGTTACACTATTTATAACTCAAGAACGGCTGAACCGATTTGGCTGAAAATTGGTGAGGAGGTAGCTTAGAACCAGGAAACGAACATAGGATACTTTTTATCCCGGTAGGTTAAGGTTAAGCAACGTTAGGTAAGGTCATTTTAAATAGATGGGTGAACTGATTTGTATGATTTATTTTGTGCATATCGGGTAGGTCTGAGAATAGGTCATAAAGTATATTTCATACCACTAGGTTAAGGTTAAGCAACACAAGGCCAGGTCATTAAATTGATGGGTGAACTGATTTGTATGAAATTTTGTGTGCATTTCGGGTAGGTCTCAGAATAGGTCGTAAAGTATATTTCATGCCGCTAGGTTAAGGTTAAGCAACATAAGGCAAGGTCTTTAAATAGATGGGTGAACCGATATGTATGAAATTTTGCGGGTACGTCTGAGAATAGGTTATAAAGTATATTTTATGACGCTGATACCATGATTGACGAGGATATATAGAACGAGAGGAGGGTGCAAGAGAAGGAGAGGGGAGGGTGATGGAGTGAGTGAACGGAGGAGTTAGGTGGAGCACGGGGGGGGGAGTGAGAGGGAGCAAGTTGGGAGAAGAGAGAGGAGGGAGAGGGTTCAGAGAGGACAACGGGGAGAGGAAGAGGGGAAGTATGACGGGGACCGAAGCGGGAGGGGAGGGAAAGAGCATAGAATTAGATTTTTCTTATAAGAGAGAGAGATAAATCAAGGGAGTAGGGAGCAAAGGGGAGCAAAATGTAATTAAAGCGCGGGCGGAGCTGCGCGGGTCAGCTAGTTTTTAATAAACGCATCTTCAAACTATTAAAATAGTGGAAGATTATGTTTTTTTTGTTTGTAAATATTGAATATTGAAATTTATATTAAATTTTGATATAAATTTATAAAAAAAATATGTATTTTATTTATGGAACCCTGTCCTGCAAGTTTGTACTGCAAGTTGTAAAAGATAAACCTACTTTTCCGAACTAAGCTGCTAACTGCAACTTCCGACCGTTCACCGCAGCTGCAAGACTTTATTTTTAATAATTATAAGCTAGTGCATGACTGCAGTCCCACCTGATGGAAAGTGGCGAAGCAATCGAGGATGGTAAATCACACTAGATTATTAAAAGCCTATTCGTTCTAGTGAAGACACCCACATTATAATCGGGCGGGAAAACCTGACTGGTTTGCATGTATTTCTATGGAATGGCTTTCGAGCGGGCCGCGACAGCAGTGTAGTTGGCCGCATGGGTAGTTATGGGTCGTTGACACATTTACCGTCGGGGAAACGAGACCGTTTATCGTCAACGATAAACTGGTTTATATAACCGTCTTGAGTTTAGACTAGTTTATATTGTAGACGAAAAGTTTAGTAGTATTCACTTGTACTTACATATTGCATGGAGTGGATGAACTGTAAACTGGTTTATACGTCAAAGACAAAAAAAAAAAACAGTAGAGATACGAGTTTGTTTCTTCAACGCCTACCCCCTAGCCGCGGCTGCATGCAGCCGCTGCACGTGTGTTGCAGCTTGGTTTGGAATAGTACCTTAAAGTTTCTAACTGCATCCATACATACTTTGAGAGCACATTTGACCCAATTAGGGGTTGAATATAGCAAAATACTTAAAATTTGTTTGTTCAATTGTTGTGTTGAGTTTATTAACCGAGTTTCGTTACTCTAGCTGCATCATAGCATTAAATGGAACTCCTTATTTGTGAAAACTTTTCAACCCCATAAAATGCCGTTAGGGGTTGTTTTTCGAAAAATGTCGGAAATAGGTTTCTTAGATTCTTGTGTTCAATATTTAAATTGAGTCTTATAACTGTAGATCGAAAAATATTTTTGGGATCCCCATTGGACCCCTTTAGGAGTTGAATTTCAAAAATGATTATTTATACATGGATTGTTTTAGTTTGATAAATGTATTCTCAAAGTTTCATCAATTCAGCATGAAATATTTTTTCCTCGTATCATTTTCAAAAACCATGCTAAACCCCTTTAATTCCCTATTTTCAAAAAGTTGTGGTAAACGTGTTTCTTTATTTCTTTTGGTCAGTACACTGACAAAGTTTCGTGTCCTTGTGATGAAAAAAAATATATTTCGATACAAACTTTGAGAGCCCATTTGACCCAATTAGGGGTTGACTTTAGCAAAATGCTGAAAATTTGTTTGTTCAATTGTTGTGTTGAGTTTATTTACCGAGTTTCGTTACTCTAGCTGCATCATACCATTAAATGGAGATTCTCGTGTACAATACTTAAATTGAGTCTTATAACTGTAGGTCAAAAAACATTTTTGGGATCCCCATTGGACCCTTTTAGGAATTGAATTTCGAAAAATGATTTTTTATCCATGTATTGTTTTAGTTTGATAAATGTATTGTCAAAGTTTCATCAATTGAGCATGAAATATCATACTCAAACCCATGCTAACATACTCAATGCCCTCGTATCTCCTCTTTAAGGGCCGATTTTCCAAAAGTTGTGATACACGTGTTTCTTTATTTCTATTGCTCAGTACATTGACAAAGTTTCGTGTCCTTGTGATGAAAAAAAATATATTTCGATACAAACTTTGAGAGCCCATTTGACCCACTTAGGGGTTGATTTAAGAAAAATGCTGAAAATTAGTTTCAAGTGTTGTGTTGAGTTTATTTACCGCGTTTCGTTACTCTAGCTGCACAATATCATTAAATAGAAATCCTTCTTTGTGCAAACTTCCCAACCCCTATAAATGTCTTTAGAGGTTGTTTTTTGAAAAATGCCTGAAATAGGTTTCTTTGATTATTGTGTGCAATACAAAAATTAAATCTTATGACCGTAGGTTGAAAAGCATTTTTTGGACCCCAATTGGACCCATTTCGGAGTCGATTTTCAAAAAATGATTATTTACACATGGATTGCAATAATTAGATAAATGTATTCGTAAAGTTTCATCACTCCAGTATGAATTTTTTTTTCCGCGTTTCATACCGAAAAACCAAGCTAAAACCCTCTAAGGGACGATTTTCAAAGAGTTATGATACACGTGTTTCTTTATTTCTTCTGCTCAGTATTGACCAAGTTCCGTGTAGCGACAAAAAAAATTACGATACAAACTTTGGGAGCCCATTTGACCCACTTAGGTGTGGAATTTCGAAAAATCTGTGCTCATTGTTCATCTAGACTATTTGAATAATGTTGGTTCCAAATTTCAAGATTGTACGATAAATGGTTTTGTTTGGCTGTATCGTGATTCCTAGAAAACACCCTGATCTTTTATTAATATAGATAGACAGATACTAACTATAATAAAATACTTTATTTGTAGCTGTCAATTACATTTATATAACACTAAGTTAGGAACGTACAATATGTCATATGAAACGCCGACGGGGTACTACCAGTACTACTCACGTACAAGGATTAATAAAAATAATAAAATGATCGTAGAGTACAGACCATGTAGAGACATGCTGACCCTGGCAACAGCTACCTAAACCAACAACCTACCTACCTACGAACAATGGTTATAATGTTAATTACCTTTGAAATAAAGTACAACTTCATCGATTTAGATAATTGGTTTTAGAATATATGGTTTTATACTATCAGGTACCTATTTTTTTTGTTTCACAAATACGTGTCTATCACGGTCGTCTCCAAAATTGAATTAAATGATCTCAATGACAACTTTATCCTTAAGGAAAATATAAAATTGCAAAAATACAAAACTTTGTGTTTCTATAAACCCAAACGTCAATAACTCCTAAAATTTATAATCTAATATACTTTATCATTTAGCATACCTATCAATAAATTTGTGGTAGGTCATGTCTATTAAGATTTATAGCGATATTGTCTGTGTTCAAAGCAGGTCTATGTTTCATCAGCCGGTTGACCTTAAGCGAAACGTAAACAGGAACTAGATGTTGTTACATTTCTACTTGTACGTAGATGATAATGTATGTATACCAGTGCCGGATTAGCCTTATAGCAGGGGTCAGCAAATGCAACGGGCCCCGCGCCTTGGGGACCGCACGTAGGTGCGTACCCAAGGAATTTGCATAAGTCTTACATTAAACCTATAAACTTTAATACCTAATACAAGTCAAGAGTGTTGCAGGGGAGAGGGGGCGCTCACTATATGATTTGCTATGGGCCCCGCGCTGGCTTAATCTGGCCTTGATGTATACTGTAGAGAAAAAAATGGAAATTACATTCTTACATCATTATTATGATTTCTCAAATGAATAAGACAACGTTTTTTTTATCTGTATCTTGATGGTTTTTGGTTCAAAAGTCCTTTCTGGGAGACCTTGAAATGGGATAGTTCTTAGAATCCGAGGTGGCGCGGTGTAGCGGCGAGATTATTCACGTCCCCCTGAGAACCGTGACAGATTTCCGGGGAGCTATAATGTAGGGTGCATTATAGCTCTCCAGGAACAGCAGCTGCAGCTGGCTCAAAGACAAGGCCACCTAAAGCGTATAAACGCATCAGGGGTATAAAAACAGAGCAACCAAAAAAAATAAACAGCCGTGGAAGAATTCCACATAGGTACCCCGGTTGATCTTCCACAGGGCGTGGGGTTTTTTTGAAGGTATCCGCCGCGATACTAAATAAGGGAAAGTCAAACGTACTAGCACAGTGTACAAACTAATAGTGACGCCATTGCCACGCAAGTAGATTATTTATAACAAATTTTAAGTTCCTACGCTCAATCTCTGTAACATAATGTGGCATAGACAGAGACACGGATCTCTACTGCTTACTCTATACTATTATCGGCACTCTTAGTGTTTTACAGGATACATTTTAGATAGTACGCGTAGAGTACATACCTTGATTCCACCAACCTACTTCTTCCATCGGACGACGAGACGCACGATAACTACCTTACGTGTTGAACTTTCCTTAAGTCCGGACTAAGAGATTTTCTTCTTCATTATTTATAATACTAGCTGTGTAGTTAAGGATACAACTAAGGACTAGTAACAGTTTGCCTGCGTCCTTGCGATTTTCCCGCCCCATTATAATGTCAGTATCTTCTAGGATAGAGTAAATAGGCTTTTAATACATCTTACTTAATATTAAGTATATCAATTTCTACTTTAAATTACAAAAAAACAAAGGCTTGGAGATTTAGAATTATGTTCTGCCTTTATATTATTTGTTACGGATTCTTATTGGCTTCATTTAATGACTAAAGTCTTGGCTAACTTGTTCAATATGTGAATCGAACCCACAAACGATTGGGGCGTCAACACGATTTGATAGATATCATTTACAATATTGTATTGTTTAATCGTTGCAAATGCATCTGCTGTTATATGGAAGATCACAATTTCCAAGATATGCAAAAATATTACTGTTTATTATCGTCTTTTCAAAATTGTGCTCCGTAATTGGCAATAACGTATTAAATGACCTATAAAAATAACTGCCAGAACGTGGGTACTACAATA
The DNA here is from genome assembly GCA_911728495.1 of Furcula furcula. Taxonomy (NCBI): domain Eukaryota; kingdom Metazoa; phylum Arthropoda; class Insecta; order Lepidoptera; family Notodontidae; genus Furcula; species Furcula furcula. The sequence continues at coordinate 10,329,004 of OU452251.1, forward strand.
CACCTGTGCAAAAGTCTTCACGAAAAGACGTGATGCAATATTTGTAATGAAAACATAACATTTTGTTTGAAATAGCAGATCTTCCTTAGGGCTCCGTACCAAAAAGGTAAACAAAGGAACCGATCGAAGGACGAGTATGATTTTTTTTTTGTATGTTTGTCTGTCACACCAACATATTTAAAAACAACAACTAATGCTATGTCTATGATTTAATGTCTTCACTAATGGTAAAAAAACATTCAACAGTGGCCAAAATGAGAGGACGACGAAATTTTAATGTGCAGTCAATATAAAATACCCATTTTTCCTATTATAAATTTAATTATATGCTATTAATAAATTACGGTGGCGGCTTTTTTATTTGTTCCGCGTGTGCCCATTAAAGTATCGCTTTACATTTTCTCCTTAATGATGAGTATGTAAACTAGGTATTAAATATATTTTAATATAAACCTACTTACATTAATATTTTATGGTCGACCTTGACCGATGTAATTAAACATTAATATACATGATATGTAATATGTGTACCTATAATACCCACACATGCATAATAATAAAACAATCGTAAATTATTATCGGACGAGTTTTCAATAAATGCATAATGGAGTTTAATGGATTTTATTATTAGGTTTTTTAATTAATTATTAATGTCAAACTACTTCTGTTTTAAATTATGATTATTTATTACTCAAATTACAATATATCAATAGGAACAATGTTTATAAACGTCAGAGTAGAATGCAGATATAATGCGAGATGCGGTAATATTGATCAATAGACTTACGTTTACGTTATTTAGACTATCTAAAAATATTAGACACGTATTTTTTCTTTTGTTAAATTAAACAAAAATGACGAAGATATAGTGCGTTGAAATTCCGTGTAACGTCACACCTGTACAATTTTTTTACTGAGGCGTGACGTCACGAGCCCTCACTACCGAACTTTGACGCTCTATATCTTTGACAATTTGTATTCATTTGTTAAATAAAAAATACGTGTTCAATAGTTTTTGATAATGTAACTGACAAAATAATGAGATTATTATTTGTTACCCAGTCATCCTCCCCATTACTCTAGATTGTAGAGTGTTTATTGTGTTATGAGATTGTAGAGTCCTAATAAAGTGTTATTTAGTTTTGAGGATGTTAGATCGTTTTGAGGAAATCCGGACAGTTAATCATGTTTTGAGCGATTTCAAAAAAAGGAAGCTGTGTAAGTACTATATATGTATGTGTTTACGCAAAGTACTAAGGGCTCCCACACATAACTGCGATGCGATGCGATGCGGCGTGAAACAAATGAATTTTCGATACAAGTTGCAGGAACTTGTGTACAGTTATGTGTGGGAGCCCTAAGAGGTGGATCTAGTATAAAGTTGGTCATGAACATTTTATAGTAAGTAGTGACGAAATCAAAATTAACAAAAAGACTATCCACCACGACACTCCACTGCCAGTCGATGCGATAAAGAAGAAGTTCAAAAGACGTCCACTGCTGAAAAAAAGGCCTCCCCCTTCGAACGCTATGATGAACGACAGTTGGATATGGTTTAAGTGGAATTTAAGTTGGTCTTCCCTAATAAGGAAAATTCGTTTTCGCTTAAAAATAACCCCTAAAACGAACAAAAACTCACTTGTACTGGACAATCTATTTCAATTTGTAAAGCAATCTGTCTGGGCCGCGGGACAGACATCTCGGAGTGCAGAATATCTGACCCAACTAAAACTAACTTTAGTTGTTACGTGTTTATTTCGAGAATACCGTATCTTCGGCGAAATAAATGGGGCAAGTTGCATTCTATATTCAGAGGGGTCAGTAGTGGTGTATCACGTAATAATATATAGGTCTTTCATTGATAGGTAATGTTGCTGTCATTATGTAAGTGACTTTTGTCGTGGTGACATATTTGTCACTTTATCAGCAAAGCTATTGTGTATCTTTAGGCACTTAAGTGACTATCAAGCTTCAGTTGTCCACCGAACTTTGTTGTCAAGTGTAAGTGTGTTAACATTGGTATTTATTGGTCACTCAAGTTAGGCAATACCGAATGAATCATTTGGCGGTTATTTGATGGTCACTTTGCTATAGTGATCACTATAGTTGTCAAACGAGATACGTAATAGGTGGGCTGGTCTGTACACTTTTATGGGGTTGTCGGCCTTAGACGAAAATGTCATCAGGGGTTCTATAGTACGAGTTTTGATAGTTTACGAGGTCAATGAAACTGTCGGTTTTCTCCCGTAAATTTTACTAATTTTCGATAGTTACCGCTAGGGGCGCTGGTGTGAAATATATTGAGAAAACTGACAATTTGATTGATTTTGTTAACTATCTAACCCGTAATAGAACCCCTGGTTGTCTGTCACATCATAAAGTGCGTCCATCTCCATACATATTCAAAAGTCGTAATATTGAACCTTGAGGGACGCCCAGGGAAACCACGATACCTGGAGATCTCTTACCGTTTACATCGACCCTCTGAATTCTTTTATTCAAATATGAAGTCAGAAGGTCTAGAGCTTTATTCCTTACACCATAGTGGCGTAATTTCCTGACCATCGTGTCGTGATCTACGCAGTCAAAAGCCTTGGATAAATCACAGAATATACCAAGAGCATCCCGTGATTCCTCCCAAGCCTCGTTGATATATTTCAATAATTCGACTCCCGCGTCTATAGTTGAGCGATTCTTTCTAAAGCCGAACTGTCTATTGTGAAAAAGATTATTTTTAATAAAATGATCCAGTATTTGACATAGAATAAGCTTTTCAAAAATTTTACTCAAGGCCGGCAACACCGAAATTGGCCTGAAATTTGTAGGCTCAGCGGTGCTGCCAGACTTAAACAAAGGTATAACTTTACTCTGCTTCATAAGGTCAGGAAATACTCAACTCTTGACACAGTTATTAAATATCACTGCCAATTGAAGGGCAATTGCTTCAATTATAGATGCTATTGTTTGTACAGAAAGCCCCCATAAATCAGCTGTCTTTTTCTGATTAAGCTGTTTAAAAGTATTTATGATGTCATTGGTAGTTACAAAATAAAATTGAAAAGATGTGCCACACTCTGGTACATTTTCTTTTAACAGGATTTCAGCGGAAGTGGACGAGGAATTTAGAGTTTTCGTTATATTAATAGGAATATCTGTGAAAAATCGTTCAAACTCTGTCGCTACATCTAAATCCGCCGTTACATCTGTATTATTAACATGTAAACAAAAATCACTATTCCGTACTGAATGACTTACCAGTCTCACTATTTATAATATTCCATGTCATTTTAATTTTGTTATCAGAGTGTCTGATTTTACTTTTTAAATAATTAGCTTTAGTTATGGAACATACTCGTTTAAATAACTTAGAATATTGTTTTACGTACTCTTTAAATAGCGGCGAGATATTAACAGATCTTTCATTATAAAGTTCGTACAATTTTCTCCGGCTCGTATGAATACCTATCGTCGCCCAATCATTAAACGATACACGATCATTAATCGATATAGTTTTAGGTGTAAATATTTTTCCAAAGCGATTATCGATACATTGGAATAAAGGGTTATATAAAAAATTCGATCGTTATGACTGGGCAATACAGGCAAGCTGTCAGTCAGGGTGGCATTGAAATGACATACGCGACGTTTGGTTATCGGAACAAACGTAACATTTCTTTGACATTTAATGATTTTGCTTACACAACAAGTTGTCCACAATGGTCAGAATCCAGTTTATTAATAATATTCTTGTGCAACGGTTTTATACTTGTAAATACGTTATCAATACAGGTTGCACTAAACGTTGTTACCCACTAGGATAACAACGTTTAGTGCAACCTGTATTGATACCATACTTACTATGTGTTATGGACGACCTTGACCGATGTTATTAAACATAAATATACACGATATGTAATATGTGTACCTATAATACCTACATGTGCATAATAATAAAACATTCGTAAATTATTATCGGACGAGTTTTCAATAAATGCATAATGGAGTTTAATGGATTTTATTATTAGATTTTTTAATTACTTAAATGTCAAACTACTTCTGTTTTAAAATATGATAATTTATTACTCAAAAGTGTGAAATGTATTGAGAAAACTGACAATTTGATTGATTTTGTTAACTATCATAACCCGTACTAGAACCCCTGGTTGTCACATCATAACGTGCGTCCATCTCCATACATATTCAAAAGTCGTGACAAAAAGTCATTGCGGCTAAAGTCACCCATGCGCGCTAGAATTAAGGACCTCCGAGAACACGCTACATTTAGCAGTGGCGACAAAAAGAAGTGTGCACTACAAACTTGGTGAAAATAATCCTTTGTATATGACTCAATCACACCTGGTGATAAAAAGTCCAGCTGTAACTAAAAACATATTAGCTTGTTAAATAACACTAGGAATGATTATGTGTCTAAGATGCTGCGTTGCCAGCAAAAGGGACAACCAAAGTCCCTTAGAGTGGTTTTCTTTAAGTTGTAGGAACTTTTATCGAAAATTCATTTGTTTCTCGCCGCATCGCATGGCAGTTATGTGTGGGAGCCCTAAATCCGAGTTGAGATACCTATGAAATTTAATATCTCACCGTGGATTCAGCTTTCGAGTTTTTGAAATGTTTTTACAGAATACCACTACTTACAGTACAGAGAGATTTCAGTGAAGTGAAGGACTGACAAGGTACACTTACTCAGATAGAAAAAAATGGTATTATTTTGGCACCATCTTCTCAGTGGAGGTACTTTCACAGTCATGCTACTAATTTTTGAACAAGATATTTCCGCTATTTTTTTTACGACTACCCCAGAATAAGGGCTATGTTTTTGGGATATATATGTAGTATAGAATACAATATGTAGTTAGTATGTATGCGCTTGTATTTATATTTCTTTGCCACGGTTTACAGCCAAAACGGCTTAATAGACTTTGATCTTTGAGTTTCGATAGATTTGTTTCAGTTATGAGAGTGACATATACGGGGTCAGACGGGGTGTGAGGGAAAGATGCATACAAACTCATAATATTCCTATTGTAATTACTTCTTTATCAAAAAATAAAAACATAAATCTAATAAAAAAAATCATAATTATCGGCTTTCATTTCAGAGTGCCATACATAATTTTATCAATATCAATGAACATAATACACATACATTTACTGATTTCGAGTATACAGTTAGAAATAAAATACAATGTTGTACGTATTTCAAACAAAACCGAAACCTAACAATATGTGTTTAGTTCGGAGGTCTAAACAGATTTTGACCAATATCTATATATTGAAATATATAGATATAGTATCCGATATTCAAAACCTATCTATTATAGATTTATACGATTTGATTCAGTGTAAAGGCGATATTACCCAAGCCTAATTTGGAGACAATTCAGACAATCATTTCTGAAGGAGTTAATTGCCTTTAGTTAGAGCTGCCTGACTGTCACTCTATCTAAGAATGGTTTTTCCTTGTAAGGGAATGAATAACGACAGGGATTGCCCTAAGTAATGGCAACTCCTTCAAAAATATCAATTAATTCGTAGCCTACTAATTATTTTTCGTTTCTACATGCCCAAACACATACTAGAATAAGCATTTACGATTTAGAGAAAACATAGCGCGATTTAAAACGAGTCTAGCGCCATCTGTTATCCAATAATATATACATTTTACGCTCGTATGGAAAAACACAAAAAAAGTATAAGTTATTATAAATTAATAAAAAACCCGACCGCGAAGAAACAAAATGGCTTTAAATAACAATATACACTATGGTACCTACTGGACGTAATAAACCTGCTCATGTAGATAAATTTCAAGTTGCCTTGTTAAAAAAATATATCAATACATATAAAATTACTTGTCCTGACTGACTGACTGACTAACTGACTGATTCATCAACGCACAGGCCAAACCGCTGGACCTAGAAAGCTAAAATTTGGACAGTAGGTTCTTCTTATGACGTAAGCATCCACTAAGAAAGGATTTTTGAAAATTCGACTCCTAAAGGGGTTAAATGGGGTGTTTTCTTTTGTATGAAACTTTTTATTGTATGGTTCGATTGACTTGAAATTAACTGGAAAGATTCTTTGAATAAAATAAAGAAATACGTGTTTCGGGATTTTTTAAAAACAACCATTGGGGGTGCGCTAGGGGTTGGTAAACTTTGTATGGGAAATAATTATTACTTGGTTCAATTGATTTAAAAGTTGGTGAAAATACCCTCAAAATAAAATGATTGAACACGTATTTTTTATTTTTCAAAAAATCTACCCCTAAAGAGGGATAAGAGGGAAAAATTTATAATATATCTATATTATTAAAAGAACAGGCTTTTTTTTTCTAGAAATCACCGTACATTCAAAACCATTTTAAGTAGAATCATGAAATTTGAAGGTGAACAATAAGAACGAACTCGACATTTCACACTTAATTAGGTCAAATGGGCTCCCAAAGTGTGTATGGTTAAAAAAAAATAATCACACAGACACGAAACTTTGTCAGTATACTGAGCAAAAGAAATAAAGAAACACGTATTTCATTACTTTAAAAAAAAACGATCGTTAAAGGGGTGCATTCGCATGGTGTTTGAGTATGAAATGCGCTTAAAAAATTCATGCTGTATTGATGAAACTTTGCGAATACATTTATCACCGCAAATGCAAATCCATGTGCCAATAATATTGTTTTGATTATCAACTCCTAAGAGGTTCTAATTGGGGTCCAAAAAATGTTTTTTGAACTACAGCCAATACTTAATTTATGTATTGCATACAATAATCTAACATACCTATTCCGGCAAAAACAACCCCTAAGTTAATTTCATGGATTTGAAGAGTTTGCACAAATAAGGTTTTCCATTTAATGCTATAATGCAGGTAGAGTAAATACCAACTCGGTAAATAAACTCAACACAACAATTGAAGAAACTAATTTTTGGATTTTTTTCTAAACCTTGATCCAACTCGAACCAGTTCTATGCAGTTTGATAATCCGGCATGATTCATCTCGATCCAGTTTGTTTCACCTTGACCCACTTTGACCCACCCAGACTTAACTATTTCGATCCACCTCGGTTCATCTCGATCTACATCGATCCACCTCGATTTACCTCGCTCTAGCTCGATCCAACTTGATCCTGCTTGATCCAGTTTGATCCAGCTCAAACCAGTTTTATTCAGCTCAATTCCGTAAAACCCGGTTCAATTGAGTTTGATGATCCAGCTTGGCTCAACTCAATCCACTTTATTCCAACTTGACCCACTTCAAACCACCTTAACTTATCTTGATCCACCTCAATCTATCTCGATCCATATCAATCAATCTTGATCCAACTCGAACCAGTTCAATGCAGTATGATAGTCCGACTTGACTCATCTCGATTCACTTTGTTTCACCTTGACTCACATCGACCCACCCAGATTTAACCATATCGAGCCACCTCGGTGCATCTCGATTCACATCAATCCACCTCGATTTTCCTCGCTTTAGTTCGATCCAACTTGATCCAGTTTGATCCAGCTCAAACCAGTTTTATTCAGTTCAATCCGGTATTATCCGGTCCAATGGAGTTTGATGCAGTTTGATGATCCGGCTTGACGCAACTCAATCCACTTTATTCCAACTTGACCCACTTCAAACCACCTTGACTTATCTCGATCCCCTCAACTCATCTAGATCCAGATCGATCCACCTCGATCCAGCTCGAATCAGTTCGATACAGCTTGATAATCTGACTTGACTAATTTTGGTCTATTTTGTTTCATATTGACCCACTTCGACTCACTTTGACTTATATTGATCCGCGTCGGTCTATCTCGATCCACAATCCACATTGATCCATCTCGATTTACCTCGGTCCAGCTCGCTTTAGCTATATTGAACTCAAGCCAGCTTTATCCTGCTTGATCCAGTTTGATCCGGCTCAAACCAGTTTTACGTTTAATCGAGTTTGATGTAGTTTGATGATCTAGCTTGGCTCATTTGGATCCACTTTATTCCAACTAGACCCATTTCAAACCACGTTGACTTATTTCGATCCATCTCGGTCCATCTCGATTAACTTCGATCCATCTCGCTTTAGCACGTTTCACCTTAATCCTGCTTAATCCAGTTTGATCCAGCTCAAACCAGTTTTATTCAGCTCAATCCGGTTCAATTTAGTTCGATACAGTTTAATGATCCAGCTTGGATCATATCGATCCACTTTAATCCAACTTGACATATTTCGAACCACCTTGACTTATATTGATCCACCTCGGTCCATCTCGATCCACATCGACCCACCTCGATGTACTTTGATCCAGCTCGGTTTTGCTCGGTTCACCTTGATCCTGCTTGATCCGGTTTGATTCAGCTAAAACCAGTTTTATTTAGCTGAATCCGGTATGATCCGGTTCAATGCAATTTCATGGTTGTGATTGGCTTAACTCAATCCACTTTATTCCATCTTAACTCACTTCAAACCACCTTGGCATATCGATCCACCTCTGTCTATATTGATCCACATCGATCCACTTCGATTTACTTTGATTCATGATCATAATTGATCCTGCATGATCCAGTGTGATCTAGCTCAAACCAGTTTTTATTCAATTCAATCCGTTATTACTCGGTTCAATCAAGTTTGATGCAGTTTGATAATCCGGCTTGACTCATCTCGAACCAGTTTATTTCACTTTGAGCCACTTCGACCCACCTTGACTTATCTCGGTCTACCTCGGTCCATCTTGATCTTGAAGGTTTTTAAAAATATTGTTTACACTTTTATTAAACCTGGACCTATTATGTGTCATTTCATCAAATATACATACTTGATGACATAGCGTGTATTTTTGTAACTCTGTCTGTCTGCTACGTTTTAACGCCTAATCCACTGAACCGATTTCGATTAAATTTGGTACAGAGACAGATAAGACTTTAAGAAAGGACATAGGCTACTTTTTATCCCGAACAAAAAGATTTAAGGGGTTGAAATAGGGAATGAAAGTAAGAATGGAATTTCGTCATTGTTGAAAATAGTACCGTGACTTTGTTTTACAATTGATAAGAAATCCTACTCCCTACTTCCCCCTACTTCTATACTATCTAACTTTATGTATCTAACACTACTAACACTACTATACTAATACTGTAAAGGGTTTAAATTTGTATTTTTGTATGTTTGTGTGTTTGTAAGTATGTGTAATCTAAGGGTAATCTTCGGAATTACTCATCCGATTTTGAAAATTCTTTTGCCTGCTGCCTATGCTGGGTTGAGCTGGATCATCGTACTAAAGCGAGCTGGATCATTTACCTCGGTAAATCCAGGTGGATCGTTAATTTAAAACGCGTTTTACTTACAAAACCAACGCGGGCGAAGCCGCGGGCTACAGCTAGTCTATACATAAAATTACTTGTACTTGTACTGACTGACTGACTGATTCATCAATGCACAAGCCAAACCGCTGGACCTAGAAAGCTGAAATTTTGACAGTAGGTTCTTCTTATGACGTAAGCATCCACTAAGTAAGATTTTTTGAAAATTTCACTCCTAAAGGGGTTAAATTAGCGGGCGTAGCCGCAGGGAATTGCTAGTATAAGTATATACAGACGAATTGAGAACCTCCTCCAATTTGGAAGTCTGTTATAAACCATTCTTTTGATACCCATATTGATAGTTTTGGAAGTAAAAAGATAAATTTCGTAGTTTAAAAAACTAAAAATACACGCTTTTATAAAGTACCTATACTGCACTAAAAAGTAATCAATAATTTATGGAACTCGTTCTTTCTTTCTACCCCGTGTTTGTCATTAAGCATTATATTTAAGTGTGAAAGCGTGGGGCGCTTTTTCTCTGTATTAACTGATTACAAATTAATAATAATAATAATAATAATAATATCTTGGGACATTCCACACACACAAAATACAAACACACAAATTATTGTCATGTCGATAGAAGTACTGACTTACCTACTTGAAATTGGAAATAAATGTAACCGTAAGTCGTGGTGGATAGTCTTTTTGTTAAAAAAATTAACAAAAAGACTATCCACCACGACACTCCACTGCCAGTCGATGCGACAAAGAAGAAGTTCAAAAGACGTCCACTGCTGAACAAAGGCCTTCCCCTTCGAACGCTACGATGAACGACAGTTGGATATGGTTTAAGTTAAGTTAAGTTGGTCTTCCCTAATAAGGAAAATTCATTTTCGCTTAAAAATAACCCCTAAAACGAACAAAAACTCACTTGTACTGGACAATCTATTTCAATTTGTAAAGCAATCTGTCTGGGCCGCGGGACAGACATCTCGGAGTGCAGAATATCTGACCCAACTAAAACTAACTTTAGTTGTTTCGTGTTTATTTCGAGAATACCGTATCTTCGGCGAAATAAATGGGGCAAGTTGCATTCTATATTCAGAGGGGTCAGTAGTGGTGTATCACGTAATAATATATAGGTATTTCATTGATAGGTAATGTTGCTGCCATTATGTAAGTGACTTTTGTCGTGGTGACATATTTGTCACTTTATCAGGAAAGCTATTGTGTATCTTTAGCCACTTAAGTGACTATCAAGCTTCAGTTGTCCACCGAACTTTGTTGTCAAGTGTAAGTGTGTTAGCATTGGTATTTATTGGTCACTCAAGTTAGGCAATACCGAATGAATCATTTGGCGGTTATTTGATGGTCACTTTGCTATAGTGATCACTATAGTTGTCAAACGAGATACGTAATAGGTGGGCTGGTCTGTACACTTTTATGGGGTTGTCGTCGTTAGACGAAAATGTCATCAGGGGGTCTATAGTACGAGTTTTGATAGTTACGAGGTCGATCAAACTGTCGGTTTTCTCACGTAAATTTTACTAGTTTTCGATAGTTACCGCTAGGGGCGCTGGTGTGAAATGTATTGAGAAAACTGACAATTTGATTGATTTTGTTAACTATCATAACCCGTACTAGAACCCCTGGTTGTCACATCATAACGTGCGTCCATCTCCATACATATTCAAAAGTCGTGACAAAAAGTCATTGCGGCTAAAGTCACCCATGCGCGCTAGAATTAAGGACCTCCGAGAACACGCTACATTTAGCAGTGGCGACAAAAAGAAGTGTGCACTACAAACTTGGTGAAAATAATCCTTTGTATATGACTCAATCACACCTGGTGATAAAAAGTCCAGCTGTAACTAAAAACATATTAGCTTGTTAAATAACACTAGGAATGATTATGTGTCTAAGATGCTGCGTTGCCAGCAAAAGGGACAACCAAAGTCCCTTAGAGTGGTTTTCTTTAAGTTGTAGGAACTTTTATCGAAAATTCATTTGTTTCTCGCCGCATCGCATGGCAGTTATGTGTGGGAGCCCTAAATCCGAGTTGAGATACCTATGAAATTTAATATCTCACCGTGGATTCAGCTTTCGAGTTTTTGAAATGTTTTTACAGAATACCACTACTTACAGTACAGAGAGATTTCAGTGAAGTGAAGGACTGACAAGGTACACTTACTCAGATAGAAAAAAATGGTATTATTTTGGCACCATCTTCTCAGTGGAGGTACTTTCACAGTCATGCTACTAATTTTTGAACAAGATATTTCCGCTATTTTTTTACGACTACCCCAGAATAAGGGCTATGTTTTTGGGATATATATGTAGTATAGAATACAATATGTAGTTAGTATGTATGCGCTTGTATTTATATTTCTTTGCCACGGTTTACAGCCAAAACGGCTTAATAGACTTTGATCTTTGAGTTTCGATAGATTTGTTTCAGTTATGAGAGTGACATATACGGGGTCAGACGGGGTGTAAGGGAAAGATGTATACAAACTCATAATATTCCTATTGTAATTACTTCTTTATCAAAAAATAAAAACATAAATCTAATAAAAAAAATCATAATTATCGGCTTTCATTTCAGAGTGCCATACATAATTTTATCAATATCAATGAACATAATACACATACATTAAACCACAGTACCGTTATTCGAAGCTTATAATGAGAGCGGCACTTCCGGTTTCCCGACATATTTGTTCCTATTGGTCTACTTCACTGTGATTTGATCGGACGTGACGTCATATTGCCAGGCGGGTGGGGGGAGCTGTTGTAAAACACGCTCACTCCATTCGTGTTCATTGGCGTCTTGTTTCCCGTCACGGACACCCGTCCGAGGCTACAATATACAACTGTTTGTGGAATTTAAATCAAATTCTATATCTAAATAATTCCAAAAGTATACAATGTTGAACAACAATATTTGCTACAAATAGTTGAAGCCGAACAAAATGCACGTAAGTACAAAACATTTTAGCGGTGTTTGCCGTTCGTTTTGTTTGTGTGTTCCTAATGAAATGTTTTATACTATTGATAATGAAACGTTTTATACTATTAAATAGTGTGTGGTTTGAATATAGTGCAAGTAAATTGGGCTATGTTGGTCATAAATTTGTAAATAATCAATTTTCATTTAGCCCACTGACAGTAATTTGTATATTTGAAAACTTTAAAAATTATAATTTAATACTTTTGCTGAATTGATATTTTTATTAATGTTTAATGTGGGTAAGCTTTATGTGCGAGTTTTCTAAGTGGATAAAAAGCAACGGACACATAAACATGTAATATTACAAATTGTAATCTACCTGCAGTTTAAAACATTTGCAGAACTAATTTTGTAGCCAAGTCCTACGATAATATAGTACATCTACCTGCAGTTTTAAGCATTTGCAGAATTATTTCGTAGGCGAGTTCTACGATAATAATACATCTCTTACAGTTAGTTCTAAGCTTTTTTTCAGAATGGATGGTCAATTTACAATAATACAATCGGAACAGTGAAACAGTGACATTAGTTGTACTTGAAGAAAAGGCGCTCAGGCGTTATCAATGTGGTGTGATAATTGGATAAATTCAGTAAACAAGTGAGTTTTGTTAATATATTACTTTTGATTGTGCGGTATCTGTAAGTTCACGTGTGCTGACAAGTAGAACTATACTCATAGGGTAACCTAGGATTGGGAATTAAAAGCCTAGATACAGTACAAATGGAGTATTTAAGTCTTATAATTGTGGCCGCCACCTCAATTTTACAGACAAACCATTTGCGACCATATTTTTTGTTGTATCTAACAATAAAAAAAAATAAAAAAAAAAAAAATGCTGCTAAAATAGTTTGCAGGCAATGATATTATATACAATATCATTGTATCATTGCTTGCATGACAATATTTCGTAGTCTTCTTGTGTGGGCTATGTAGGTTAATTACTATTATATTCTGTGAGCAGAAAGGTGGAAATATAACTGTTTCAAAGTTAATTGAAATACAATTACGGTTTTCTTTAAAATCTCTTAAAACTTTTTCAATAAGTTTGTGCGACGCAATATTGAGTATTGAGAAACGTAGAGATTCTATCATATTAACAAATCTGTTTGTCTTGGAGAAATCCAGTGCATGCGTACGCAACGCAGTAACTTTTAGTGTCTAATACACAAAATTCACGTATATATATGGCAAGCCTCGTAAGGTTACAATCAATATAAAGTACTATCTCATGGCACAAGTTGCCATCCATCGTTGCAGGATGGGTGCACAAATCATAAACCTCCCATCTCGGGGGCAGTACATGTACAGTTGCTCGTCGTAAGGCAAGCTCCTGGTTTCCAGATTTAATTCTGATAATCTTGTCAAAGCCTAAAAGTTGTTGGCTGAAGTCTACTTCACCAGAATAGAGTACCATCGCGTGGTACGAGGTCTAATTTCTATTCTCCTTTGCATAACGTTTACAAATATTATCGCCCACCCTCGCAGGATGGGCACACAAATAATTAACCTTTCGCAGGTTGGTATGTATCATCTCATGTATGTTGATCATGACCACGCACCTGATTCAGAATCAATTTTGACGATCTTGTCAGTCTGACCGTTGTTGGCTGACTTCTAATTAAGTACCATCACGTGGCATATTTTCTAGATTCCATTTTAAATTGCATGGAGTTGCACAAACCACCACCCTCGCAGGGTGGTGCAGGGGCATATATGTATATATGGACAAGACTTTATGTCATGTTTTATAGGTTGAGGGTAGATATGGAGATATACCCTCCAAATGTTATTTATTATGTCACCTACCCTCCTATGTATCTGTTAACTGTCAGCTGATTGTAATGTCAATGACCGTTAGCGTCCCTTAAAATGGATATTACACCAGTCATACATCGAACTTAAAGTTTTTTATTTTTATAATATCTATACCGCCCGTACATGGTCCTTCGAGCCGGATATAATTAATACCAATTTTATCGAAGGAAGATCATTATTAAATGAGTTTGGAAGCCGTGGAGTGCAAATAAATGCATCGGGATTGCACGCCAAGGAAAGAGGTTGAGAGTTCAAAGTCCGGACATTAAACCGTAAAGTAAAAATTGTCATATTAGTGCTAAATATTTGAACCCAACACTCTAATCAGGTATAAATTAGATATTAATTCGATGTATGTGCTTTAAGACTACTTTAAGAGATCGTTATCTCCAGTCTCCCAATATGACCGAGGAAAAGGAACTTATTAGGAAACGAGGCAGCATTAAGGGTCGTCTGACTGCCTTTTCCAACTATGTGACAGCACTGGATGTCTCTTCGCTGAGTCCCTCGGATGCCAGAGAGTTGCAACTGCGAATTTGTAAGGTCGAATCATTATATGATCTATACGATGATGTACAAACTAAATTAGAGTGTAACACTGACGACATGGATCTACAATTATCTGAGCGTATAGAATTTGAAAGGCAATATTATAAATTACTTGCAAACACTCAGGAAATTTTAGAAACCTATACTAAGGCACAAGATAAACTAGAAAGTGCGTCTAATACACGTAGTAGTTATAAGCTGGTTAAATTACCGACCATTGAACTGCCGAAATTCGGTGGCTCATATGAGAATTGGCTCGAATTTCACGACACCATCACAAGCTTGATTCATAGCAACGATGAAATTGATGAGATAAACAAATTCCATTACTTAAGGGCATCGTTGCAGGGTTCAGCCGCTGTGGTGATACAGTGCATTGAATTTTCGGCTCATAACTATTCGGTAGCTTGGGCACTATTATGTGAGCGGTATGACAACAAGCGATTGTTGATACAAAACCATGTTGCCGCATTATTTAACATAGACTCACTCACAAGGGAGTCATCTGCCGCATTAAAGGGTTTGACTGATCAGCTCAATAAGAATTTACGTTCGTTAGAATCCCTAGGAGAACCAGTCGAGCACTGGGACACTCTTTTAATTTATTTAGTAACGCGTAAATTAGATGCAAAAACTTACCGCGAGTGGGAACAATACAAAGGTACTTTAGATAATAAGAAACCGATAAATCTCACCTCATTTTTGGTTTTTATTCGTAACCGAGCAGACTTGTTGGAGACGTTAGAAATGTCTCACACTACACATCACACAGGCACAGGCAGACACTTGAACACGTCTAAGATTAAGGCTTTAGTTTCGGTTCAAACCCCTAGCCATAACTCGAGCACGACGTCAGTAAAACCTTGTCCTAATTGCGATGATGAACATTACTTAAATAACTGTCCCAACTTTCTAGCCTTAAGTCCTGACGCGAGATATAAGTTAATATCGAATTATAAGATTTGTTTTAATTGTTTCCGTAGCGGTCATTACGCTAATACGTGCAAAAAACTGGGCTGCCAGATTTGTAAGCGTAAACATCATACACTTATACATATAAATGAGTTCAATGGGAAACCAGTTTCCAGATCGTCGACGCACACTGATAGTGATAACAGTAGCAACACAGGTAAATCCTCTCACCCCATTGGAGACAAACCTCAGAACCCGAGCGTTGCGCTAGTGAGCAACATCACTGCATGCGCAGGAGTGGGACAGGGCGATGTTTTATTATCTACTGTCTTAGTTAAGGCCTACGATTTTAATAACCGTGAGATAATCATTCGCGCCATACTCGACAGCGGTAGTACTTCGTGTCTCATGACCGAAAGATTGCGTGAACGATTAGGCCTCACAGCTGATCGCGTAGATAAATCTATTATAGGAATAAATAGTATAACATCGCCTATTAGTAAGATGTGTCGGCTGCGCATTATGTCATTAGATGAGAATTATTCAATATGTATTCGTTGTTACGTTTTGCCGTCTATTACCGATAATGTGCCCAGTTGTCAAGTAGATATAAAGAATTTAAACATTCCGAGTAATATTAGTTTATCAGACCCTATGTTTTTTGCCCCAGCCGCCGTTGATTTAGTCATCGGTAGTGAAATATTTTGGGACATTTTAGGTCCGCAGAGTATCAAGTTAGGAAAAGGAATGCCGATACTTCATGAAACAAGACTAGGTTGGATTGTTTCCGGCCCCATTAACGGCGACCGTGTATCGACATCAGACACCATCAAATGTAATTTAATACAAGTAGTAAATCCTGTCAGTTCCATTTATTGCTCTGATGATGACATCCAAGCCCAATCAATGCGGTTTCGGCAACTTGAAGAAGTTAGCCATCAGTCATCATCCCAGTATTTTCCTGAGGAAAAATTATTATGCGAGGAACATTATATCAAAAACACCACTCGCCTTGCAGATAGACGTTTCTGCATTAGAATCCCATCAAAACAAACACCAAACGTGTTAGGAGATTCTTATCAGCGAGCTAAAGGTTGTTTTCCATCACTCGAGCGCAGGTTAAAAAATAACGAATCGTTTACTCATATGTACAAAAGTATCATGACCAAATACAAAGCATTAGGTCACAAGTCTGAGTTAAAAACAAATATTTCAAAGTCCCATACAAAGGTTGCCTGAACTTTATGCTGTGGTCTTTTCTATCATTCAGAAATATCTCACCAGGCAATTATTTAATTTGTCATCCTTTAAATTATAATAGGTTTCAGCGTACCGTTTCCTTAGGTACGTGTGACAATTAGTACCTAAGTGTTTTAAAGAAAAATACCAAGTTTAAAAATTCATATTTATGTTGTGACGGATTACAGGATCCATTAAATTTAATAATTATTAACTTAATTAAATTTATTAACTAGAATCAAATGCAATCCTTTAATCCCGTCAATTTAATTCAATATTTATTTACCTAGATATTTTAGATTTTAACTATATTAAGAAACAATTAATTTACAGTCCACATCATTCTACAAAATTATTTACTTATTTCATTTTACATAAGTAAGTATTTACTTTTGAACATACTTGCCCTGCTAAGGGAAGTTTACCACCACAGGGACTTACCCCCAGAGGATATCCGTTTGTAAGTGTTGGCGTAAATTACGCAGAACAAGTGTTTTGCGCCAATCGTGCAGGCCGCGGCTGTAGGCTCATCATATTGTATTGCCAATTTTATATGTTTCACCACTGAGGCGGTTCATTTAGAGTTTGTCAGTGATTTAACGAGCAATAATTACCTACTAGTTTTGCGTCGGTTCATTGCACGTAGAGGTAAGCCTCGTCATATTTATTCGGACAACGGTACCTCATTTGTGGGATTATATAATGATTTGTCAAGGTTCCATAAGACTAATTGCAACCTCTTGGTAGATAGTTCTGCCCAAGAGAATAATAATTCTGATTTTATACCCGCGCATTCACCACATTTCGAAGGTCTTTGGGAGGCAGGAGTTAAAACCGTAAAGTAACATTTATCGAGAGTGCTGGGAAATTGTATTTTATCATTTAAATATTTTAGTACTGTCTTGGTATAAATTAAAAGTATTCTCAACTCTCGGCCACTCACACCTCACTCATCAAACCCAGAAGACTTCACGCCACTCACTATCGGTCATTTTCCCATCGGTCGACCTCTCATAGAGTTAACTGAAAGGGATCATCAGAATAATTCTGCCAGTAGTATGACACGATTTCAGCGGATCAAGGAGCTGCGTCAACATTATTGAGCACGGTGGAGTAAAGTACATTACAGAACTCCAGCTGAGAGTAAGATGGCGATCATGCAAGTACTCTAAGCCAAACACGCCAGTTGTTTTGAAAGAGGACAATACTCCACCGCTGAAATGGAAGAGGCCAATCGTGTCCTGTCCGCTTACCCTGGAACTGATGGCATCTGAAGAGTGCCGGACAATAAGACAAGTAGTGGTATTTTGTGCGAAGATTTTAGCAAGATTTGTCCCTTGCCTGAGGAAGTTTTCTGTTGAAAGGCGAGCTTTCAACACGCGGGGGCATGGACAAGACTTTATGTCATGTTTTATAGGTTGAGGGTAGATATGGAGATATACCCTCCAAATGTTATTTATTATGTCACCTACCCTCCTATGTATCTGTTAACTGTCAGCTGATTGTAATGTCAATGACCGTTAGCGTCCCTTAAAATGGATATTACACCAGTCATACATCGAACTTAAAGTTTTTTATTTTTATAATATCTATACCGCCCGTACAATATATATATAAATATAAATAATAAACCTCCATCCCGTGATGGTACATATGTATATAAGTAGTTATTTATTTATTTTATTTCATAATTGCTCATAAAAAGAGCATGTATCCGGTTTTTAAAATAAATTTTGATTTGTCAATTTGGAAGTGGTTGGCTGAAGTCTTTCACCATCAGTATATTGTCCTTCGCAAGGACTGCACATTTTATTACTCTCCCTCGCAGGGTGGGTACACAAAGATTTAACCTCCCTCGCAGGGACAGTAACATGTATAGCTCGTGGAGAGAGCACGTACAGTGTATCCGGTTTTTAGAATCAATTTTGATTTGTCAATTTGGAAGTGGTTGGCTGAAGGCTATTTCACCATTAGTATTCTCCTTCGCAAAGACTGCACATTTTATTACTCACCCTCGCAGGGTGGATACACAAAGATTTAACCTCCCTCGCAGGGACAGTAACATGTATAGCTCGTGGAGAGAGCACGTACCTAATTTTCAAAATCAATTTTGGCATTCTTGTCAGTCTGAAAGTTATTTTCTGAAGTCCATTTCATTATAATAATTTGACTGGCCCGTCATTCTCATAGACATCCTAACTCCTACTCAGTGGTCGTGAGTTCGATTCCCACCAAGTTCTCTGGTTTGGGATCGGATGGCCGTGTGTGGGTTGTCCCAGGATATTATTATTATAAGCATAGTGACATTGACAGGGTATTTTTAGCAATTACGTACCTCCGCAGGGTACCCCAATAAGTAACAGTTCCCTGCAGGAGTGGTAACTGCATATTGCTCTTCGAGAGACTGTTTTTCTGTTAAATTCAGCAGAGATATTAAGACATTAACAGTGTGTGTGTGTGCCTGGCACATCGTCTTATTAATAACCTTTTTCTGAGGAGTTTGTTCTAACTATCACGCACTCTCGCGGGGAGAGAATACAGAAATTTACCTTTCAGAAGAAGGTTGCAGTTGCTATACAAAATTGCACGTACGTGATTCTATGAATCAATTATATATAAATATATAAATTTCATAACCCTGGCTTGCAGTCACGTCTTGGATCCTAATCATGGTCCATTAATTTTACTGTCTTAAAATATCAGGAGCGTAAACTGCTAATAGTTTATCAAAGCTTAGGATACAACATTTTAAGAAAGTTCTTCAAACAATGATTGGATATGATGTGGGGACAACATGTCCTTTATTTGAAGACCACCATTACTTTTTCTATACTATATCCCATTTCAAAGTTAAAAGGTATGTAATCTTATAATTGGGACTTCTGGGGATCCATAATGATGGAATCATTCACGAGTTTCTATAACAATATCAAACTCAATTCTGTAGGTGTAACTGCGTGTAAGTAACCAAGTTATGCCAAAATGCATCGCCTGCATTATTAGCTAAAAGTAATGCAGTCCTCATTCACAATTGCGGAGAACAGGCGTATAATTGTACGAACTGCAATTGTTCTAATGAGAATAGATTCTTTAACCCCATAATTTAACTTCCGATCAATGTCGGGAGTAAGAAAATATAAAGAAAGCAGTTGCATTGCAACCAAAAGAAATATTATCCTGCTTACTATCTGTTGTAATTTAGCATTTATTACAAAGTGACAACACAAATTTCCTTTACAGAGGTAAGGGAAACTAGTATGCAGTTATGAATATTATATTTTTCAATTAGTTCTTTAATACAAATCAAATTTCATTGATAATATTTTATACAATATCCTTGTAGAGACAGATAGTAGGATATATGGAGTACATAATATGTCCATAAATATTTAAGATACTTTGGAGCAGAACGACTACAAATCATCCTCCATGTATGATTATTCGTGTATTCGGTGAACGTATACTTACTCGTATTGGCTCTGAAGTATTCTGGTATTGATTAAATATATATTTAATCGTATTGGCCCTGAATTATTTCAGAGAGCAGACTGTTCTTGAACGAGTTTTGAGTCATCTATTCATATGACACAACTTTTAAAGAGTCCTAGTTTTCGCATAAAGACAATATTCTTTCGTTCGTGAAACTTAAAAATGTGAGTTTTGGTGGTCCAGACTTGACCTTTCAAATCGAACCAAATATTACATTAAAAATTCACGAAGTAGTTTGGAATTATCATGAGCTGGTCTTGATTTTCTAAACTAAATTAAAATAACTGGAAATATTGCCACATTTTTTGCTAATTTATAGCGGATTCGAGCATTAATCATTGTTGTTTGGTATTATTATTGCCTAACTGACAATGTACAATACTGATCAGTCCAGTTACTTGCTTGTCAATTCTTAGCAACATGTTCTTAAATCGATTTTACTTATTAATCCTTTACTCATCTATTTAGGATATGATTCAGTGAGCAATTTTCAAAGTGGCTTACTTCACATGTAGAACACATACATGCATATATAGCAATGTATATACGATTTAACATTTATAAAGACCCTGACTAATGACTAGAGTAATGCCTTAATAGAGTTTAGATAAAAATCCCATATAATTTATCTATTACTACACAAAGTGAAGTCTACTTCACACTGTTGCTTGCTGGATGCTAAAGATTATCACACTGCATAATAATTAGAGGTAAACATTGTAACATCACCTAGTACTCTGTAAAGCATAGTCGTGTCGTTAATCGGAAGGCCACGTACTGCAAAGTATACAACATCGCAGTACCTGGTGTTGAGTGTTTAAAAACAAATTGTATATGTATTCAGTTATCTTATCTTTATTGATGGGTCAAAAAGACTAAAATCACGAACATAATTTGGCTTAATTAATTACCTATCATGCGTCACAGGCGTAGTGGTTTTTAATAATAGCTAGCACATTGAAATTGGAGATTTTTAATACATTTTACACTGTATTATAAAGACGAAGTCAAAAACACATATCACGAAAAGAAAAAAAAAAAAAAAAAGTACTTTTGTACTGGATTGTTTAACATAACACAATGAATAATTGGCATAGTATAGATTTTAATGGTTGATACAGTTCTATTCTCCTCTTCTCTTTCTCTGCTACTCGTTTCTTAAAGAAATAATTAGCATATACAAATATCTATATATATATATATAAGAATGCAATCTATTGAATTTTTATTTAAAATTCATACTTGGATATTTAAAATACATCCGTAAATCACATTGGCGTCATTAATCTACTGATATTACCAGGCGATAACAAACACGTCTCATTATAAGCTTCGAATAACGGTACTGTGGTTTAATAGCAGCGTTTTCCCTGAAAGAAAACGCATATTAAACTACTTACCTTATTCGAAGCTTACTTTTTAAACCTGTCTGGTATTTCTTCGACACAATGAACACGAATGGAGTGAGCGTGTTTTACAACAGCTCCCCCCACCCGCCTGGCAATATGACGTCACGTCCGATCAAATCACAGTGAAGTAGACCAATAGGAACAAATATGTCGGGAAACCGGAAGTGCCGCTCTCATTATAAGCTTCGAATAAGGTAAGTAGTTTAATATGCGTTTTCTTTCAGGGAAAACGCTGCTATTTACTGATTTCGAGTATACAGTTAGAAATAAAATACAATGTTGTACGTATATCAAACAAAACCGAAACCTAACAATATGTGTTTAGTTCGGAGGTCTAAACAGATTTTGACCAATATCTATATATTGAAATATATAGATATAGTATCCGATATTCAAAACCTATCTATTATAGATTTATACGATTTGATTCAGTGTAAAGGCGATATTACCCAAGCCTAATTTGGAGACAATTCAGACAATCATTTCTGAAGGAGTTAATTGCCTTTAGTTAGAGCTGCCTTAAAGATGGGCGACTATGAATGATTTCATTCGAATTATTCGACTTTATAAATCATTCGACTTATTCGAATGATTTTTTGAAATTAGTTACTAATTTGACACTCGCTTGACTTTGGTTATCGGCCAATTGAATGATGTGATTTGTCTGGCGCACTGACATTATTCGTTCCGGGACCGGAACGGCAAATAATTCATTCATCTTTCATTCGAAAAACTGCCGACTGAGTCGCGAATAGTCTAGTTCAAACACCGTTAGTAGTTACTAATTAGTAGTGGTTATTCGACTATGAACATTAGTATATTACTAATATTCAAGTCGAATGCGTACATTAGTAGTTGCAGATGATTCGAATCGTCGGATTAGTAACAGTCGCGCATCTTTAAGCTGCCTGACTGTCACTCTATCTAAGAATGGTTTTTCCTTTTAAGGGAATGAATAAAGACAGGGATTGCCCTAAGTAATGGCAACTCCTTCAAAAATATCAATTAATTCGTAGCCTACTAATTATTTTTCGTTTCTACATGCCCAAACACATACTAGAATAAGCATTTACGATTTAGAGAAAACATAGCGCGATTTAAAACGAGTCTAGCGCCATCTGTTATCCAATAATATATACATTTTACGCTCGTATGGAAAAACAAAAAAAGTATAAGTTATTATAAATTAATAAAAACTATTTAAAAAAAATAAAAACCGACTTCAAAGTAAATTATCTAAAAAGCATAAAATAACGAAAATATATTGAAGTCGGTGCTAGCACATAATGTTAATAATAATAATAATAATGTTAACTAACACTAGCACCAGCTGACACCGACTTCAATATATTTTCGTTATCTTATGCTTTTTAGATAATTTACTTTGAAGTCGGTTTTATTTTTTTTAAATAGTTTATTTAACACTTTTTAGTGACTTATTTTACCAAAATAGGTATCAGCACTATCACGCAACTCGAACGTCTACGTTACAATAACTTACTGAAAACATAAAAAGTTTCTATCTCTTAAACTACTGGACCGATTTTGATGAAACTTGTACTCTACCCTAAGCTGAAAAATACTCTAACTATTGCAAAGTTTTCAAAATCGGACTTGTAGTTTCTGAGAAATCCGTGGACAAACCTACATACATACATACCTACATACATACATACATACACTCATAAAATTTGGTAAATTTGTTTAGAAGCCCACATAGACTAACATATATTAATACTAGCAGTAGCCCGTGGCTTCGCCCGCGTTTACTTTGTTAAAATATTTTCTTACATACAAACTTTGGTACCTCATTTGTCCCACGGGTTGATTTTCAAATAAAACATTGCACACGACACAACAAAAAAATGAACCAACTTCAACAACACTAAAAAGCATAAAATAATTTAAGTGTTATTGAAGTTGATGTTGGCGTACCTACTGTGTATATTTCCTTCAGGAACACTTTATCCGGTCCTAATAAAATTTGCATGAAATCATTACAGTAGTTTACTCCCTTCAATAAAAAAAGAATCATCGAAATCGGTTCATATTTGTCAGAGTTATGTAATGGAGAACATCAGTTTCATGTTTTTTTAACCGACTTCATAGAAGGAGGAGGTTCTCAATTCGTCTGTATATATTCTTTTTTTTTACCAGATTAATTCCTCCACATCAATCATGGTTCTCCAGGAAGTTCTTATCCAGTTGTGATAAAATTTATACATATTCATTACAGTGGTTCCTTCTTTCGCATAAAAAAGAATTATTGAAATTGGTAAATATTCGTATTTGCCAGAGTTTGACCACCACCACTACCACTTTCGTCCTTAAAATGCGATAAAAATATCATCTTTTAGGCATTCCTACAGTTTTTTCTGAGTCGCCATTTTTGTTTTTTCAGGAACTGCTTATTCCTAAATGATTTTTTTTTATGGGACCCAATCAGTGGAGCGGCCTATCCGTACCAGAAAGATTTTTTAAAATTGGTTCATAATTGCCAGAATCATGCGCGATTATACATAGAAAAAAAAATGTACAGACAAATTAAGAACCTCCTCCTTTTTTGAAGTCCGTTAAAGATGCTGAAAATTAGTTTGTTAAATTGTTGTGTTGAGTTTACTTACCGAGTTTCGTGACTGTAGCTGTATTATAAATTAAATGGAAATCCGCATGCAAACTTTGAAACCATTAATTGATCTTAGGGGTTTTATTTTTCGATGAATGCAGGAAACAGGTTTTTTAGATTCTTATGTGCAATACATGAAATAAGTCTTGACCGTAGGGTAAAACAAAAGGATTTGGACCCCAATTAATCCCTTTTGAGAATCAAATAAAAAAAAATGCACATGGATTTCTTTAATTTCATAAATGCATCCGCAGTGTCATCAGTGCAGCATGCTTTTTTTCGAATTCATACTTAAAAACCGTGCTAAAACCCAGTCAAGGGTTGATTTTCAAATCAGATGTGTCAGACGTGTTTCTCAACTTCTTTTGATGACTAAGTTTTGTGGCCGTGTGATGAAAAAATTTTTTTTGCAAACTTTGTTACCCTATTTGACCCAGTTAGGGGTTGATGATTAGGGGTTGTTGACAAGGAGTGCCATGGATAAATTAAAGAAAATATGGAGGAACCGAAAACTCACTAAAAGTACCAAGATCAGACTCGTATATACACTCGTGTTCCCCATTTTCTTGTACGCTGCAGAGACGTGGACTATACGAGAAATCGAAAAGAAAAAGATAGACGCTCTGGAAATGTGGTGCTGGAGAAGGATGCTTGGAGTATCCTGGACTGAATTTAGAACCAATGTGTCTATACTCCAAGAACTCGGCATCAAGCAGCGTCTGTCGAAAACCGTACAATACCGAATATTCAAGTTCTTCGGTCACGTCTCCAGAAGAAGCGAAGACTCCATAGAGCGCCTTGTCGTGCAGGGGAGGGTAGAAGGCACTAGACCACGCGGGCGGTCACCTATGCGATGGACCGACCAAATTAAATCTGCACTGGGCGGTCCCTTGCATGAGTGCACCAGGATGACCGCAAACAGAGAAAGATGGCGACAAGTCGTGAGGCGCGTAACATCTGCCCCTAGTGACACTACATAACGGCCACGACCGCTCTGTCAAGAGCGATACGACAGAGAAGAGGGGTTGATTTCCGAAAAATACAGAAAATTTATTTGTTGTTATGTTGAGTTTATTTAATGAGTTGTGTGACTGTTGACATTATAGCTAAAATGAAAATCCTTCTTCATGCAAACTTTGCAACGTCATAAAATGACCTTAGGGATTGTTTTTTGAAGAATGCCTGAAATAAGTTTCTTAGATTATTATATGCAATGCATAAAATAAGTCCTGTGACTGTAGGACAAAAAAAAAATTTTGGACCCAATTAGACCCTTTTAGGGGTTGATTTTCAAAATAATTAAATTGCTTTAACTTGATCAATTTATTCACAAAGTTTCGTCAATGCAGCATGATTTCCTTTCCGCACTTGATATTAAAAAACCATGCTAAAACCCCTTTAAGGGTTGATTTAAAAAAATAATGTGATACACGTATTTTTTTTTATCAGTACACTGAAAGTTTCGTGTCCATGTGCTATGAATTTTTTTTTTCCATGGTAATTTTGATACCCCATTTGACCCACGTAGGGTTTGATTTTTGAAAAATGGTGAAAATATATTTGTTAAATTGTTTTGTTGAGTCTATGTACCGATTTTCGTTACTCTAGCTGCATTATAACATTCAATGGAAATCGTTCTACGTGTAAACTTTCCAACCCCTTGATATGACCTTAAGGGTTGTTTTTCGCTAAATGCTGGAAATGGGTTTCTTAGATTCTTGTGTGCAATACATAAATTAAGTCTTATGACTGCCGGTCGAAAAACATTTTTGGACCCCAATTGGACCCATTTCGGAGTTGATTCTCAACACATGATTATTTATACATAGATTGCTATAATTTGATAAATATATTCGCAAAGTTTCATCAATGCAGTAAGTATGTTTTTTGTTTATGTTGTATTTTTTTTTTCTTTTTTTTTTTGTATACTCAAAAACCATGTTAAAACCCCTTTAAGGGTCGATTTTCAAAAAGTTGTAATATACGTGTTTCTTTATTTCTTTTGCTCAGTACTGTAACAAAGTTTCAATTCCGTACGACGAAAAAAATTTTTTTCCATGTAAACCACCACTTACACTTAGGGATTGATTTTACAAAAATGCTCAAAATTAGTTTTTTCAATTGTTATGGTGAGTTTATTTACTGAGTTTCGTTACTCTAGCTGCATCATATGATGAAATGGAAATCCTTCTTTGTGTAAACTTTGAAACCCAATTAAATGACCTTAGTTTTTCGAAAAATGCCGGAAATAGGTTTCTTAGATTCTTGTGTACAATATATAAACTAAGTCTTATGACTGTAGGTCGAGAAATATTTTTTGGACCCCAATTGGACCCCTTTAGGAGTTGATTTTGAAAAAAATGATTATTTACACTTGGATTGCTATAATTTGATTAATGTATTCGCAAAGTTTCAGAAATGCAGTATGAATTTCTTTTTCCGCGTTGCATACTCAAAAACGATGCTAAAATCCCTATAAGGGTCGATTTTCAAAAAGTGTGATACACGTGTTTCTTTATTTCTTTTGCTTAGTACTCTGACAACATTTCATGTCCGTGTGACGAAAAAAATATTTTTTTCCATACAAACTTTGGGAGCCCATTTGACCCACTTAGATATGGAATTTCGAAAAATCCGTTCTTATTGTTTACCTAGACTATTGGAATAATGTTAGTTCCAAATTTCAAGATTGTACGTTATATGGTTTTTGCTGTATCGTGATTCCTAGAAAACACCCTGCTCTTTTATTAATATAGATTACGCATTTTATCAATATTACATACATACGCGTCGAATAGAGAACCTTCTTTTTGAAGCCGGTTAACAAACCCGACCGCGAATAAACAAAATGGCTTTACACTACAATATACACTATGGTACTGTACGTAATAAACCTAGTCATGATGTAGATAAATTTCAAATTGCCATGTTAAAAAATATATCTATAAGTACATATATATAAAACTAGCTGACCCACGCAGCTCCGCCTGCGCTATTTTTACGTTAACTAAACTTTTAATAACAGACATTCGCATCGAATACATAACCTCCTTTTTTATAATCGGTTGAATACTGGGACCCATTTTTTACTTGCTCTCCGAAGCACGGACCCGTTTAGTTCAAATGGCGTTAAACGGTCACCCATCTATTTAATGACCTTACCTAACGTTGCTTAACCCGATCGATTACAAAACCTTGATAACAACTCTCTATGAGTGTTTCCTTACTAATATTTATTATAATATAAAGAAAAATTGATAAAATCGGACCAAGCGTATAACCAAGTACCCGTTTTGACTTTAATCCCCTCTCCCAAAAGAACCGTGCTAGATTACGGGATAAAAAGTATCCTATGTCCAACCTCGTAGTAAGATCTCAAATCATGCCAAGTTTCATTTGAATCCATTCAGTAGTTTCGGCGTGATGCTCAGCTGTGATACAGACAGACAGACAGACAGACAGACAGACAAAAATTAAACAAAATACATTTTCGGCCTCAGTATCGGTTATAGAATGCCCTCCAAATATAATTTTCAAAATATCTTCAATGTACAGAATTGGACCTGTTACAGTTTTATTATAAGTATAGATTACTTGTACTTGTACTGACTGACTGACTGATTCATCAACGCACAAGCCAAACCGCTGGACCTATAAAGCTGAAATTTGGACAGTAGGTTCTTCTTATGACGTAAGCATCCAGTAAGTAATATTTTTTGAAATTTCACTCCTAAAGGGGTTAAATGGGGAGGGTAAAAATTAGCGGGCGTAGCCGCAGGGAATTGCTAGTATAAGTATATACAGACGAATTGAGAACCTCCTCCATTTTGGAAGTCCGTTATAAACCATTCTTTTGATACCCATATTGATAGTTTTGGAAGTAAAAAGATAAAAAAAAACGGATTGCACCAGGAGTGCCGGCAGAAGTGAAAACTTGAATATTAACGTTGTGCATTCTTGATATTCGTTGATCGTTGGTCTAGTGGTTAGACACCCTGGCTGCTAACCGATGGGTCGTGGGTTCGATTCCCACCAAGTGTCTGGGTGTTATTTATCTATCTAAGTATGTATTTACAAAAAAAAAGTATATAAGTATTAGTATCAGTTGTCTGATTTCCATAGTACAGGCTCTGCCTAGTTTGGGATTGGATGACCGTGTGTGGAATGTCCCAAGATATTATTAAATACTTTGCAGTATTGTAAAAATTACTCCAACGGCCAATAAATTCCTTAACAACTTGAACGAGTTCCGTGCATTATGATTGGTTTCGTAGCTTATCTCGACAAGTACATAATATGTAAATTAATTAATCGAAAACTGCAACCAGGAACATAATTCTGACCTTCGCGATAATAATATCAGAACAGGCAACCAACAGCAAAAACATCAGAACGCCTTTATAAAAAAATATACAGGTGTACATTTGAACAAATTTATAAGTATATGCAGTCTAACTTAGAACCTTTTTATTATTAGGGTTCCATATGGTTCCATACCTAAGGTCGTCCATTAATCACGTCATGTTTTTTAGCAACTTTTTAACCCCTTCCCCCCCCCCTTCTGGTGATATGTGGTGATGTTTTAAATTCGCCCCCCCCCCCCCTTCCCAAAATCACGTATATTTTTTTACAAGGTATATTGAACTTTTCGGAATATTATCTTTAAATACAGGTAACTGATTAAATGTTGAAGGGGAAGTTGTTGCCGGCAACGGTGAATCAAGGCCACGTGCCGCTGTTTGGTTTAGAAACCGTGCATTCAACGAAAAATAAATACACGTGATGTCTCATTATACCCCTCCCCCTCCTGGTGATATTACGTGATTTTTTGGGAGCCCCTCCCCCCCGAGGGGTATCGAGCCTCACGTGATTAATGGACGCCCCCTAACAGGTAAAACTCTTATGGACTGTCTTCGTCTGTCTGTCTGTCACATCTATATATTTCAGGAACCACTGATGCTGTCGATTTGAAACTTGGAATAGTTTTAGATCTTACTTATCTAACCTCGCAAATGAAAAAAAAATTTTTCTTCTACTTTTTTTTTTAATGTTGGTCGAAATGGGTCATCAAATTTCAGATTGGAACTACTATATTGAGTGGGGTATCATATGAAAGGGCTTTATTTGCACATCTCGAAACAGATTTTTATTTTGGTTTATGTCACGTAGTTTTTGTCTGATAATCAAAAATGTAAAAATAAATACCGTTCCCTATCTCCGAAGTTTGTGGAGGGAAAAATCTGAAATAATTATGGATAATACATGCTTATCTATATTTTACAGAAAAAATAAAATTATCTTTCTTAGTAGTACAGTTTTTTAGTAATCATAAAAAAACCTCGACAAACAAACTTAGTTTCACGGTTTGTTTTTTTGTTCTGTGACATACATGAGTAGTAAAATTACTTTGATACTTCCAAAGACGGTATGGAACCCACGATGCGCGAGTCCAACTCGCACTTGACCGGTATTTTTTTTAAAGTGTCAATCACCATAGCTTTGAATTTCACTCGTACGTTGTACAGACAGTAATTGATCTCGTTCACAGAATTTGAAATCGTTTAATTCGGAATGGTTGGTTACAATACAAAAAAAAAATCAAAATTAGTTCGACTGTAGTTTATTCACATTGTGAAATTTTATGTAGGTATATCATTCAACGTCCCAACAACTATGCTTAATTATCATCGATAAAATGTCACTCGATATTTTTTCAGACAAAAATAATTCATTTTAACTACAATTTTATAAAGAAGGAATTATGTGCTCAGCGAGTCTCATTATTCATTCAATTAACCACTCGACGCCGCTTGAATTCAACTTAATTACCACTTTACCCTTTTAATAAAAAATAAATCACTCTCCACAAAAAAAACATTTTTGATATAAAAGTGTAAGCCAGTTCCTTTCTTAAGTTTCGACGATCAAATTATGAATACTTTTTTTGTACAAAAAGAAGTGATGGAAAAATATTGGAAATTAATTTTGATACACTTATCTATATAATAAATTATTAAACAAGTATAATTTATAAAAGCACTAAAAGCCCGACTGCAAACAAACAAATTATACATAGTTACAAAAAATGTTTACACATGCATATACATACATATATTTTAACTCGTCTCGTAAGTCTCGTGATGTTTTTGGAAGTAAAAAAAAAAAACAAAATGGCGGCTAACAGCCGCTTTATTAGTTTTTTTGTAAAAATTATATAGCCTATGTCACTCCCACAACTTAGACGAATCTAACGAAATATTATACGTCACAGTCCATCAAGGCATTTAGGCTGTAGGCCGTGCCAAAGAAAGAGTCATACATACATATACTCGCGAGAAACATAACCCCAGGAGGAGCCTGGGGCATTTGGGCCAAAATACGGTTTATTTCAAGAAGTTCATCTGGTGGTGCCCTTAGGTGGTGCCACATGTATTACTCTTCCACCTTACAAAAAAAGTCATCCTAGATTCCAAATAAATATTCATTTTATTAACTGGGTGACGAAATAAGAGGTTTACTTGCACACACCTTTAAACAACTATGCTTTACCTCTTATCACCCGGTAGGTACAGTTATTCTTATTAGCTATCGCGTGTCCAGTAAGTTAATCAACTACTGTGCCCTTTACACAGTGTGACCAGATTCAGTATTTTAATACTTTTTCAGTATTTTTTAACGTCGATTTTCAGTATTTTTATCGGTAATTCGCTGGAAGTCAGTATTTTTTGTAGAAATAGAAAAATAGAATAAAGTAGCACTGTAAGCCGTTGTTCTAGCGAATGTTGATGTTTAGGGACTTTCCCAAACATATTTTATTATTAAAGAGCATGGATATCAATAAATTAAAAACAAGACATTACAAGGTGCTGCGTTGTATTGTTATTTAACTACACAATGCATAATCAATTAAACAGAGTCTGGACTTTAAGTTTTTAGTTGTCCTTCCATAAGCATGAACTAATTTTGCGTATGAACAAAATTTTGGGACCACCAAAAAACACAGAATGGGCATTTTTTTTAAAATTTAGCTATAAAATTCTGAAATAATTACAGGTAATAAATATTGATGTACTTATGTTTTTTCGGAAAAATAAAAGTTAAAACAATGTTGAAAAAACTTTTATTAACAAAAGATGAATAGAAAACTAACTTTTCTACGTCAAAGATGAACCGAAACCCTCGAGGTTTAATCAGTAGTTTTTTCAGTATTTTTTCGAGATGGCCTCGGTATATTTTAGTATTTTTTCGAGATGGCCTCGGTATATTTCAGTGTTTTTTCGAGGAGGCCTTGGTATTTTCGTAAAATTTAATCTGGTCATACTGCCTTTACACCAGAACCAGTGTTTATACATTGCTACTTGACCGCATATCTTACACTGACATGGAACCTACTTGGATAGTCACTAACGCACAAGATACCTACTACCCAAATAAATTTAGTAAAACATATAAGTACTTGTTCTCGAAAAACCTTAATTATACACCAAAAAGCTATTCGAAACAAAAATCCCTTTGTTATATTAGATGGAGAATAATTCTGATTTATAAAATCATTCTTCGCGATTTGCTACAGACAACCGCAAATGTTTTATATATTTTATTTTGGCGACATTCATCATATGTCACATTATACTGCACCTATTTTACTTGCATATTGGGTCTCAATTCCGCTTGCGTTGACATTTCCTTAATATTTTTTTTGTCTTCCGGATCTTTGTTATTATAACCTATTGCACTTTGTCGTTCGGTCGAATTATTGGTTCTTTATCCCTATCATCGAAAATTATTTAATCAAGTAGGGTTAGATTTAGTACCGTATGGAGAAATAAATTGTGAAAAGAACGTTCTGTGCGTGACTACGATAAGGTTGTCGTTAAAATAATACTAAAACTTATTTCAATAGGTAGACGAAATTGCTGGGTGCTTGAATTAGCCGTGATGCAAAATCAAATCGAAGTGATGGGGAGCGACGAGCTCAAGGACACATCAGGGAGATATAATATAGGGATGCTTTGGCATATGCTTTGCTTTCGCTTACAGAGGACTAGCTTTACCCCCGAAGAAGTGTTTGCCGCTAGGTAGACGATCGCTGACGGGACTCGAAAGAGTATGAAACTACATTCCCGGGGCCTACCACTCAGAGCGGGACTAGGACACTGGGGTTTTGGTTGGTAGGTTGCCTTCGGCGGCGGCGGCGGGATCAGATGCAAGGCACTGAGTGGCTCCTGGTGTGGAACCCTCCTGAGAGCCCAGGTCTATCATGTGCCGTGTGACAGCCGCGGGGGTCTTAGTGGGTAAGAATCGCACATACCCCGGTTGACCCCCCTGGTCCCGGAGACCTATTGAAGCTTAGAATAATAACGCATTATTCTAGTTATTGAAGGTTTTCTCCGCAAATACAAAAAATAGAAGTCCGAAATAACCCGCATTACCGTGGTGGCGCGGATATTCCATCAGGATTTCTCCACGGAAAGAGGGTTATAGTCGACCTCGGTGCCGACTGTAGGATTTATTAGCAAGCGCAATCATTTCCTTAACAATATTAAATTGAAACATTAATTGGCTCTATTTTTACAATAATTTTATAAATTATTGTAAAAACTAATTAGTTATTGTACAGCTGTTGTTTCAATTAATAAACAATAAAAATAATATCCAAGTGTTATTAAATATGCTAAACTCTTTCGGATTACGGTCAAGTACTTATATTATTAAGCAGTTTATATTATTTAAAAGTATTTTTGTGGGGTAAATGCACTTGTCACCGTCCTCTGATCACGGTTATTAACCTAAAAAGAAAATAACTGGATTATGTTCATAATTTAAATAAAATTGCATCTTTATCATTAATGGGACTGGTTAAATATTTTTAACCGATATATTACCGATTATACTACGTCTGACCTCGACACTTCGGCCACGATCAAGGTGAACACCTTGATCATGGCGTGGACACATTGTTTGAACTACCTGCTTGGATATACATAACATGTTGATTTAATCTTTATGTAATGAACACGTACTTGTCAGAGCATTGACATTTTAAATCTTACGAGTTTATTTAGTTTTTTTATTTACGCACATTTAATTAAATATTTGTCGCTACAAAGCCAAATAACCTTTGAAATCTAAATATGAACTATCATCAGTAAACTCGAGTTAAAGGTGCCTTTATTGATTGATTGATTGATTGAGTATTTGTGCTAGTGTTATAAAATTGTTATTATAATGTTTTCATTATTTTGTGTATGAAATAAATCTTTGCAGTCTAAAGTAAAATACTCCCTCAGGGTGAATGCTCTAGTCACCGTTCTGGTCATGGGTGATATAAAAGAAAATAACTGCACATTGTTCATCATAAACACGTCTCAAATTGAGAATCAGAATTAATTATTATAAAAAAAATTATCGAATAAGTAGTTAGCGAATAAATTAATTTTCAATTTTCAACAAACTAAACTATGACGAGTAATCCTAATGGGGCACTCTGGGGCAGTGATGATCATCCTACTTTAACTAACAGACTTCAAATAAAAATATTATAAAAAAAAACCGACTTCAATAGACACCACACTAAAAAGTGAAAAATAACTTCAATATTATTGAAGTTGGTGCTGGTCAGTTGATTCTGGTGTTGGGGTAAGTATCATGTTTATTTTAGCACTAACTTCAAGAATATTGAAGTTATTTTTCACTTTTTAGTGTGGTGTCTATTGAAGTCGGTTTATTTTTTTATATAACATTTTTATTTTATTCTTTTTAGTCATATTCTCTTGAAAAGTCTTTATTCAACTATATACCGATTTGGATATAAAGCTTTAATACCAACAGGTATAAATTTATTTTAATTAAAAACTACCAACCCAACCACAGATCTAAAATTCGGTGGGTCCTACATTTCATGGAACAGAGTTCCTGTTAACATCTTACTGTTTGCTCCCATCACCAGACTCTGAATTTCATTTTTCTAGCAGATACTCGTCGAGACCTACACAACGAGCCCAAACTCAGTGGGTCTTCGTTTATTGGTGCAGAAATCCTGTGACCACATTCCTGCTCCATCATCAGACCCTGGTGAAGGTTACCATTTTCTTAGTACCAGTTTTTAGTATCAACGGATTTACAAATATTCTAAATTTCAGATCTTTCGGAGTAATTGAAGTAATTAAAAATGTCCATTGTGTACGAAATATCCCTATCTCGACTTGGAGCTGATGGTTTTCAAAGCTAAACCGATTTTCTAGAAACATCGCTAAGAACCATCTCCAATAAACCAGCATACGCCAATCTGTCCACTCGTTTGAGAGCTGCGATGCCACAGACAGTTATACAGACAGACACGACCACAAGCCCCCCCTCCCCCCACTAATAACACCTCGTTTTTTGCCGGGGGTCAAAAAGAAACCATCGAATTCGGTACGATGATCTGGATGGGGTATGACCATTTTGTAGACGAAGATATCATCTATTTTATGGTTTCTACCAGTTATTTATCTCCTTCCCATCACTCATGTTCTTCGAAAAAGTATTTATCCAGTCTTGATGAAATTCATACCGAACCATCCTAATGGTTCATGCTTTCGTATAAAAAAATAATCACTGAAATTGGTAAATATTTGTAGGAGTTATAACCATTATTGATTAGAATATCATCTATTTTTAGGCGTTTTACCAGATAATTCTAACATTCCATTCATGTTTTCTCAGGAACTACTGGTTCATAAGGAATAAAAATGGGGGACCAACTTGATGGAACGTCCATTAGGTACAAAAAAGAATCATCCAAATCGGTACATATTTGGCGGAATTATGAGTGAACATACATAAAAAAATACATACACGATGAATTGAGAACCTCCTCCTTTTTTGAAGTCGGTTAAAAATGAGGTTCTGCATTAGACGCGTACTTATAAAATGCATTTATTTACATTACCTACGTAAGCTATGTGGGCATCTAAACAAGTACTAAATTTCAGTAATGTAATATGTAGGTTTGTCCACTTATATCTCAGAAAGTACAAATCCGATTACGGCATTTTTTTTTAAATATTTTTAATGTCTTTTAAATTACGGAAGAGTAATAACATAACATGACCGTTCAAGTTGCGTAATATCTTAGTAGTCTATAAAAGTCACTAAAAATGTTGAACATACATACTATTTTTCGCTTTTAACTGTCGTGGTGTACCGTATCTACTCTATTAAACAAGTATCTCAAAACTGGATCTGTCGGAATCGGATTGTTAAGGGTTTACTTGCAATACCCATTTATTAACTTAAAGCTCGTAACGCAAGGTTAAAGCTGTTTGTCTCACTGAGTGAGAAATGTTTTATTTCTCATTCCACTCTTAATTAGTGGGTATTAGTGGTTGGGTGCGCTAATTAAACCGACCGTATAATGTTCACAATTAAAACGAAGCTTCAGTCATGGTCTCTAAGTCGTTTATTGTAGCAGGGTGGAAGTTTGCGGCGGGTATCTAGTTAATTTTGCGTGAATACAACCTACAAGTGTAATTCATTTCGGAGGGGGAAAGATGGTGGATGAAACATGCTTCTAAATTAATTCTATTATAATTTGGACTGTCAGATATGTCAGAATATGCTGAACTCAATAGACGAATCTCAAAATCCATGCGACACGACTTGCGTTCCTATAATACAGCATGTATTATGGACGCAATTGAGCGGAACCAAGGCTCTAAAGTGTTCGCAAAGAATTCGTCTATTGGGCGTAGCCAACGGCAGTATCATTTCATCGAAACCGGAAATATTGAGAGAGCTGACTGATTGAGACTGGCCCGTTGGTCTAGTGGTTAGTGACCCTGTCTGCTACCCAACAGGTCGTGGGTTCGACAAAAAAAAAGTATATATGTATTAGTATCAGTTGTCTGGTTTCCATAGTACAGGCTCTGCCTAGTTTGGGATCAGATGACCGTGTGTGAATTGTCCCAGGATATTATTATTATTATAGCTTGAGAGGTTTTACGGACAATTATACACCTCGACACAAGAACCCATTAGTAGAACAGCTCAGGACACCAGAGCTAAATTAACCCGACACTACACTGAGGACATCCTAGACATCAGCCTGTACGAGATTAGGATGGCTCTCAAACAGCTTAAGAACAACAAGGCGCCGGGTGAAGACGGAATCACAACAGAACTTCTGAGACCGGGTGGAAAACCGGTACTTTTAGTCCTCCAGAAGTTATTTAATTCCGTCTTACTCGAGGGTACTACGCCAGAAGCATGGCACAGGAGTGTGGTAGTGCTTTTCTTCAAAAAAGGTGATAACACCTTAAAAAAAATACCTGAAGAATTAGACCTATCTCACTCCTGAGCCACGTGTATAACCTGTTTTCGAGAGTCATTACGAACCGTCTCGAACGCAGGTTTGATGACTTCCAGCCTCCCGAACAAGCCGGGTTCCGAAAAGGTTTTAGCACCGTAGACCACATACATACGCTACGCCAGATTATACAGAAGACCGAGGAGTATAATCGGCCATTATGTCTAGCGTTTGTGGACTACGAAAAAGCCTTCGATTCAATCGAGACCTGGGCGGTATTGCAGTCCCTCCAGCGATGCCACATTGACTATAGGTATATCGAAGTGTTGAAGTCTTTGTACAGCAACGCCACCATGTCGATCCGACTACAGGACGAGAGTACTAAACCAATCCGATTGCAGAAAGGCGTGAGACAGGGAGACGTCATTTCTCCGAAACTGTTTACGAATGCATTGGAGGACGTTTTCAAGCTCTTGGACTGGTACGGATTCGGCATCAACATCAATGGCGAATACCTCACTCACCTTCGTTTTGCCGATGATATAGTCATTATGGCAGAGTCGCTGGAGGACCTCAATACGATGCTCAGCGACCTCGGTATCGTTACCCAACAGGTGGGTCTTAAAATGAACATGGACAAGACTAAGATCATGTCTAATGTCCATGTTGCACCCGTACCGGTAGTCGTTGGGAACGATACACTCGAAGTTGTTGACCACTATGTTTACCTTGGACAGATTGTCCAGTTAGGTCGGTCCAACTTCGACAAAGAGGTCGCCCGAAGAATCCAACTCAGGTGGGCAGCGTTCGGGAAACTACGTGACATCTTCTCATCAAAAATTCCGCAGTGCATGAAGATAAAGGTTTTTAACCAGTGTGTGTTGCCAGTGATGACATATGGTACTGAGACGTGGTCTTTATCAGCTGGCCTTTCAGAGAAGCTCAGAGTCACACAACGAGCTATGGAGAGAGCTATGCTCGGAGTTTCTTTGCAATTCGGAGATTCTCCGAAGAACCAACGTCACCGACATAGCTCCGAGAATCTGCAAGTTGAAGTGGCAATGGGCAGGCCACATCGCTCGAAGAACTGATAACTGTTGGGGAAGAAAGGTTCTCGAGTGTCGACCACGAACCGGAAGATGCAGCGTAGGTAGGTCTCCCTAGGTGGACAGACGACATTGTGCGCGTCGCAGGTAACCGGTGGATGCAAATCGCCAATTGTCGTTCATTGTGGCGTTCCAAGGGGGAGGCCTATGTTCAGCAGTGGACGTTTTCCGGCTGGTGATGATGATGATAATTTGGACTACTTCATTGACCTAACAGTCCCTTGACTTCATCTTCAGGTCTCTAATTTGAGTATGTATACCTAGTTTTTTGTCGAAGCGACGGTGGTACTAAAAGGAAGATCCACCGACCGATCGAGGTCAGGGCCGAAGCTCCCGGAAAGTTGTATATATGGTTAGCGAACGTTGAAACTTCGCTTGCGAGATTCAGGATTCGGTGGTGGTGCCATCTGTCGTATTGTATAATAAATAATTATATCTCTTAACATTTTCTTTTTTTTTTGACGCGGGGGAAATCTTCGAAAGATCCCCGGGAGCTGTGGGGCTCGACCGGGGTATGTGGGATTCTTACCCACTAAAACCCCCGCGGCTGTCGCATCGGCACATGAGAGGGGGAACCCCAGGGCTCTCCGGTGGGATCTGCACCAGGGGCTCCTCAGTGCCTTGCCTTTGAGCCCGCCGCCGGGGGGCGCATTGTAGCCCCCCGGGAACCAGTCACGGTGCTCACGGGGACGGGGGTCGCAACCCCGCCGCCGTCCTCCTCAGAGTCGCCGCCGTACTCAATGGACGCTCAAGGGGCCCACACCCCGAGCGTCCAGCGACTCCGAAGGTTGCCCGTTGTTTATAGCCCCGGGCTCAGGGCTGGGGAGCGAGACGTTGGGCGGCCGCTTGACGCGGCCTGCGCCTTCGTCGCCGAGCAGGATCAGCGCGTTCGCGTTCCCGCTCGGCGGCCTCCTTCTGGGACATGACAGTCTCGCAGAAGGCGGCCATCGCTCCCCACGCCGCATCCCCGGACAGCATAGCCGACACTACGCTGCCCAGGGAGAGGTCCGATCCGATGACTGCGACCAGGTCTCGACGCTCCAACGACCACGCGGGGCAAGCCTCCAGCGTGTGTTGGGCGGAGTCAGACTGGTCGCAGTGGAAGCATCTCGTCGTCGCTTCACGTCCGATCTTATGCAGATAATCACCGAAACAACCGTGTCCGGTGATTATCTGCGTAAGCCTATAGGTGAGTCGTCCGCTCCGTCGCTGTATCCAGGCTTCGAGATGCGGCAGGAATACCTCAACGACGCGTTTGCGCGCTATGTGCTCCGGCTGGAGCAGCTCGCGCCACGTCGCGAGAGCGATGTGTCGTTCCTGCCGCTTTATAGATTCGAGCGCCACCGGCTCGCCTCCGCCACTCTGGCGGGCGATGCGGATCCGGTCATAGACCCTCGCATACATGCCCGCCAGGATGTCTAAGGGCGGAAAGCGTGCCAGTATGGTCGCCGCCTCAAAGGACACCGTTCGGTATCCTCGTGCAATCCGCAGTGCCATCCTCCGCTGGACGCTGTAGATTTTCGTTTTACAGCGTCTAATGGCCAGCCTCGGCGCCCAGATGGGCGCCCCGTAGAGGACTACGGACTGATATCTC
Source organism: Furcula furcula (assembly GCA_911728495.1). Taxonomy (NCBI): domain Eukaryota; kingdom Metazoa; phylum Arthropoda; class Insecta; order Lepidoptera; family Notodontidae; genus Furcula; species Furcula furcula. Next base: position 10,368,352 of record OU452251.1, read on the forward strand.
TTAACCTTTTTTTTTTTTTTTTTTTTTTTTTTTTTTTTTTTTTTTTTTTTTTTTTTTTTGACGCGGGGGAAATCTTCGAAAGATCCCCGGGAGCTGTGGGGCTCGACCGGGGTATGTGGGATTCTTACCCACTAAAACCCCCGCGGCTGTCGCATCGGCACATGAGAGGGGAGACCCCAGGGCTCTCCGGTGGGATCTGCACCAGGGGCCCCTCAGTGCCTTGCCTTTGAGCCCGCCGCCGGGGGGCGCATTGTAGCCCCCCGGGAACCTGTCACGGTGCTCACGGGGACGGGGGTCGCAACCCCGCCGCCGTCCTCCTCGGAGTCGCCGCCGTACTCAATGGACGCTCAAGGGGCCCACACCCCGAGCGTCCAGCGACTCCGAAGGTTGCCCATTGTTTATAGCCCCGGGCTCAGGGCTGGGGAGCGAGACGTTGGGCGGCCGCTTGTGGCGGCCTGCGCCTTCGTCGCCGAGCGGGATCAGCGCGTTCGCGTTCCCGCTCGGCGGCCTCCTTCTGGGACATGACAGTCTCACAGAAGGCGGCCATCGCTCCCCACGCCGCATCCCCGGACAGCATAGCCGACACTACGCTGCCCAGGGAGAGGTCCGATCCGATAACTGCGACCAGGTCTCGACGCTCCAACGACCACGCGGGGCAAGCCTCCAGCGTGTGTTGGGCGGAGTCAGACTGGTCGCAGTGGAGATATCTCTTAACCTAACCTAATCTAACACATTTAATAAATAAATCATTTGAACAAGGAACTTTTCCGGATGTCTTAAAAAAATCAGTTGTAAAACCTTTGTACAAAAAAGGTGATAGAACTGATGTTGATAACTATCGACCAGTTACTCTTATATCGACACTGTCGAAAATATTTGAAAAGGCTATGTATAAAAGGCTTGGGTCATTCTTAACTAAATATAATATAATAAGAAGTGAACAAAACGGGTTTCAAAAGGGAAAATCCACAACACTAGCAGCCTTTAATTTGACTAATAATATTGTTTGCAGCTTAGATAAAAAGCAAATGACCGTTGCAGTGTTTTTTGACATGTCTAAAGCCTTTGATTTTGTTTCACATAAACTGCTGTTGGAAAAACTGGATAATTATGGTATAAGAGGTCTACCGCTGGAGTTGATTAAATCATATCTTTCTGATCGTAGACAGTTTGTAGAGATTTCTAGTCTGGGGAAGGATTTTGTTATAGACCATAATAGATCACAGTATCTGAAAAATGAGTGTGGTGTTCCGCAAGGCAGCGTCCTAGGGCCAATGCTGTTTTTGCTTTATATCAATGATCTACCGGAAATTACTCATTATAAATGCACATTATTCGCTGACGACATTTCAATAGTTTTGACATCACGTAATTTAGATGAATTTAATATAGAGATTAATAGTACAATTGAATCAGTTATAAAATGGCTCGACAATAATAATCTGACCGTAAATTTAAATAAAACTCATTATAAACAATTTTTGAATAAAGGAGGTAAAAAATACCCACTACAAATCAGCTATAACGGACATAAATTAAATGACATAGACCAAGTTAGATTTTTAGGCATAACAGTAGATAAATCATGTAACTGGAAAATGCATATTGATCAAATTTGCACCAAGATTAACCGTTACGTGTATGTTCTGTCAAGACTTCGTAAAACTGCATCATTGCAGACTGCATTAACGGCATATCATGGATACGTTGGTTCAGTTTTGAGGTACGGTTTACTTATCTGGGGAAATTCTACCGATATAAATAGGGCATTTATATGTCAAAAGAAATGTATAAGGGCAATGACTGGAACGCCACCATATGGTTCCTGTAGGCTGTTATTTAAAAAATTGGGCATTCTCACCTTGGCTTGCCTGTACATCTATGAGATTGGGGTATTTGTGAAGTCTCAGCCGCAAATATTTACGAAGGCCTCTGAATATTATCCTCGTAATACCAGAAACGGGAACAAGTTGGTGTTTGGTTGTTTATCCAAAACAGCCTTATTCAAAAATAGTTGTTATGCAATGTGTGTAAAAGTTTATAATGCAATTCCTACCGATATTAAAAACATGAATTTAGCAATGTTTAAAAGTAAATTAAAAGAGTGGTTACTTGAAAAGTCATTCTATACGGTTAAGGAATTATTTTTAAGATTTTGACATTTAATACTAATTATAATTTACTAATGTTTAATATGAAATAATAATTTATGATAAGGAATAATAATTAATAATATTACATAATTACTTATACTTAATTATATTTAATGTTTTTTATAGGTAAAGTCAATTATTACGTTTCTTTGTTTCACATGCTGACTTATAGTAGCTAAATAGATGAAAGTTTATTATTGTAAGACCTTATTGTACTCTATTTTTAGTGAAATAAACATTTTATTTATTTATTTATTTGGGTCAATCCATACATTGTCGTCCGATCTCAAACTAGCAGAGCCTGTACCACAGATTACTAAATAAAGAACCTATACTATGGAAACCAGACAACTGATACTAATACTTATATACATATTTTTTGTAAATGCGTACTTAAATAGATAAATGACACTCAAACACTTGGTGGGAATCGAACCCACAACCCATCGGGTAGCAGCCAGGGTGTCTAACCACTAGACCAACGGACCCGTCGTATTTGTGGTACTACTTGCTTCATCGCATCGCTATATCAGATGACGTATTGTGGCGTCACCTTGATATGTGGAGTTGCCACAGTTTAAAGATTGAATAGTTTCAGTAGCAAACTTGAAACCATTTAAACGGCTTCGTCGCAAAATATCCCCTGGTAGCAAAATGTCCCTTTCGCAAAATGTCTCATTGGCATAATGTCCCTTTCGCAAAATGTCCCTTTCGCATAACGTCCCTTTCGCTAAATGTCCCTTTCGCATCATGTCCCTTTCGCAAAATATCCCTTTCGCATAACGTCCCTTTCGCAAAATGTCCCCTGAGTGGACCGATGTCCGAAACGACGACATTTCGATTTGGTGAATCATTTCGGTTAGGTTATGTTAGAACCGTGCCTCTGCGGATTGCACGAGGATACCGAACGGTGTCCTTTGAGGCGGCGACCATACTGGCACGCTTTCCGCCCTTAGACATCCTGGCGGGCATGTATGCGAGGGTCTATGACCGGATCCGCATCGCCCGCCAGAGTGGCGGAGGTGAGCCGGTGGTGCTCGAATCCATCAAGCGGCAGGAACGACACATCGCTCTCACGACGTGGCGCGAGCGGCTCCAGCCAGAGGACATAGCGCGCAAACGCGTCGTTGAGGCATTCCTGCCGCATCTCGAAGCCTGGATACAGCGACGGAGTGGACGACTCACCTATAGGCTTACGTAGATAATCACTGGTCACGGTTGTTTCGGTGATTCTGCATAAGATCGGACGTGAAGCGACGACGAGATGCTTCCACTGCGACCAGTCTGACTCCGCCCAACACACGCTAGAGGCTTGTCCCGCGTGGTCGTTGGAGCGTCAAGACCTGGTTGCAGTCATCGGATCGGACCTCTCCCTGGGCAGCGTAGTGTCGGCTATGCTGTCCGGGAATGCGGCGTGGGGAGCGATGGCCGCCTTCTGCGAGACTGTCATGTCCCAGAAGGAGGCCGCTGAGCGGGAACGCGAACGCGCTGATCCCGCTCGGCGATAAAAGCGCAGGCCGCGTCAAGCGGCCGCCCAACGTCTCGCTCCCCAGCCCTGAGCCCGGGGCTATAAACAACGGGCAACCTTCGGAGTCGCTGGACGCTCAGGGTGTGGGCCCTTTGAGCGTCCATTGAGTACGGCGGTGACTCCGAGGAGGACGGCGGCGGGGTTGCGACCCCTGTCCCCGTGAGTACCGTGTCAGGTTCCCGGAGGGCTACAATGCGCCCCAGCGGCGGGGTCAAAGGCAAGGCACTGAGGGGCTCCTGGTGCAGATCCCATCGGAGAGCCCTCGGGTCCCCCCTCTCATGTGCCGATGCGAACGCCGCGGGGGTTTAGTGGGTAAGAATCCCACATACCCCGGTCGAGCCCCACAGCTCCCGGGTATCTTTGGAAGATTTCCCCCGCGTCAAAAAAAAAAAGAATGTTAGAACAGTGCCAGGCCCTGAGCCCGGGGCTATAAGCAACGGGCAACCTTCGGAGTCGCTGGACGCTCAGGGTGTGGGCCCTTTGAGCGTCCATTGGGTACGGCGGTGACTCCGAGGAGGACGGCGGCGGGGTTGCGACCCCTGTCCCCGTGAGTACCGTGTCAGGTTCCCGGGGGGCTACAATGCGCTCCCCGGCGGCGGGCTCAAAGGCACTGAGGGGCCCCTGGTGCAGATCCCATCGGAGAGCCCTCGGGTCCCCCCTCTCATGTGCCGATGCGAAAGCCGCGGGGATTTAGTGGGTAAGAATCCCACATACCCCGGTCGAGCCCCACAGCTCCCGGGTATCTTTGGAAGAATTCCCCCACGTCAAAAAAAAAAAGGTTAGAACAGTGCCAGCCCTGAGCCCGGGGCTATAAACAACGGGCAACCTTCGGAGTCGCTGGACGCTCGGGGTGTGGGCCCTTTGAGCGTCCATGGAGTACGGCGGCGACTCCGAGGAGAACGGCGGCAGGGTTGCGACCCCCGTCCCCGTGAGTACCGTGTCAGGTTCCCGGGGGACTATAATGCGCCCCCCGGCGGCGGGCTCAAAGGCAAGGCACTGAGGGGCCCCTGGTGCAGATCGCACCGGAGAGCCCTGGGGTCTCCCCTCTCATGAGCCGATGCGACAGCCGCGGGGGTTTTAGTAAGAATCCCACATACCCCGGTCGAGCCCCACAGCTCCCGGGGATCTTTGGAAGATTTCCCCCTCTTCAAAAAAAAAAAAAAAAGGTTAGAACAGTGGCCCTTAGGACGTCCATTGAGTTCGGCGGCGACTCCGAGGAGGACGGCGGCGGGGTTGTGACCCCCGTCCCCGTGAGTACCGTGATGGCACCCGGGGGACTACAATGCGTCCCCCAGTGGCGGGCTCAAAGGTACTGAGGGGCCCCTGGTGCAGTTCCCAACGGAGGCCCCAGGTTCGCCCCTCTCCATGTGCCGATGCGACAGCCGCGGGGGTTTTAGTAATGGTCACTGTTCTAACTTTTTTTTTTTTTTGACGCGGGGGAAATCTTCGAAAGATCCCCGGGAGCTGTGGGGCTCGACCGGGGTATGTGGGATTCTTACCCACTAAAACCCCCGCGGCTGTCGCATCGGCACATGAGAGGGGAGACCCCAGGGCTCTCCGGTGGGATCTGCACCAGGGGCCCCTCAGTGCCTTGCCTTTGAGCCCGGCGCCGGGGGGCGCATTGTAGCCCCCGGGATCCTGTCACGGTGCTCACGGGGACGGGGGTCGCAACCCCGCCGCCGTCCTCCTTGGAGTCGCCGCCGTACTCAATGGACGCTCAAGGGGCCCACACCCCGAGCGTCCAGCGACTCCGAAGAATCATGAACACCTAGTGGGGCAATTGCGATCGTTCGTCATTAACCCAGACTAGGTTAAAAATTAGATCATGCAGGACAGATTAGTCAAGATTTTTGATCGTATTGTGCGACAAAGCTCACTATGGTAACCTAAGGAAGACAATTGGCCGTCTGTACATTTTTGATGGGCCTACTTTTCATAATAATAGCACTCGCTCGCTTCAATAGCTTCTTTAGGCCCCCGCCTAAAGAAGTTTCATTTCTTCTCGTATGTTTCAATTCAAAAAATGGAATAGAAATTAATTTTCCTATATTCTCATTGTCATTTTCAGTGTCAGGAAAAAACATTTAATTTTAAAAAATAATAAAAGAAATAATATTTTGTTGGTTTACACGACGAAGAACATCTTGGCTCAAAAATTTAAGACAATGGTTTGCATTGAGCACTAAGTCACTGTTTAGAGCTGCAATAGACAAAATAAGAATTGCCATGATGGTCGCCAACCTCCGGTAGGAGATAGCACCACAAGAAGAAGAAGAACATTCTGCTTTTAACTCTTTTAAAATCTCCCACATTATATTTCGTTTCGGATTTTCGTAAATAGTCGCGAGGCATCTAAAACAAATAACATATAATTGTTACAAAAATAATACTACCCAAACAAGTGAAAGGTTTCCAATTTTTATACTATAGTGTGGCAATACCGAACGTTCGAAATTAACCCACTCAATTCGTTCGCCAATACCCTCTATGGTAATAATACAAAAAAAGTTTTATATCATTAGGTTATATTTGGGCGGCTGCCCATCTAACAATCATAATTAAATCTTCGACTACTAACTTTGAATGCCTATCAATGCCATATTAGAATTTATTACCATTACTTGATAAGTTACACTTATTTTTATTTATGTAAATTTTTTAACGAATATTACGAAATATTTCAATTAATCATACCTTGAACGTTGTGTGCACCCATAGCGCTGCGCTAGTCGCTTGGCACTAGTAACAGCGTCATTTCTAAGATGGCTAAGAGTCAAAAGCTGGAATGTCTTTCTAACATAGTAAAATCGCTGCGTTCGGGATTACCCAGCGTTCGTGATTACCCGGCTTTCCCCTACCCATCTTTGTGACGAGCATCAGGTCCATTCCGGACCTGATGCAAGTAAGTAGACCTGACAGACAGTAACAAGGTGGCCTTACGAAAACTAACTAACTGTTTTACATTTATTTACATAATAACGAAATATTTACAGTTTAATAACAAATCTACTTAAACTAAGTAAAAAACTTCGGCCAAGTTGTCGCCGAACTGGGAGGGAAGGGTACCTAAAAGACTGGTGGCATTACCTCTTTGTATGGCCAAGCTTATATGTAACTTAATACAAAAGCTCATCATCTCAAGTGTTACTTAACTGCGCTTACCCACCATCCTGCGCGTATTGTATTACGGAATAAAACAACCGGAATCACGAATAGTTCCTCTTGCCATTAGGCGAAGGCCGCTGAACTTAATTAAATTAGTAGCGTAGTGTTAATCCGGCACGTTCAGAATTGAATTATGAGATGTAATCAATCATTGTACTGTGTGATACGATTTCACTTGTTTTAATTAATGCAAACATTGTTGGATAATATGTGTTACTGGTGCCAAAGGAACTCATATTTAAATTTGTAGTTAGAAATGCAAATGTTATTCTGAACTAATTTTCACACAATAATTGCGCCTGAAAACTAATGGATCGGTATTTTCGGTGAATTATTTTCAATTTGGAAGCGTACAATTTTGACTAAATATAGTGCTGAAATGACTTTTCTGTACCTACTATTTTCGCATTATTCAATAAGTTTAGGAAGGAAATTATTTTCATCGCTTTTGGCCGTAGTGTCACAGAAATACCATAATTTATTTGATTCATCCCTCGAAAAACCTATGACCGATGGGGAAGAAAAGCTCTCGAGTTGTTCCCAAGAACCAGAATACCCAGCGTAGGGTATTCTGGTTCTTGGGAACAAGTTGAGAGCTTTTCTAGGGCCCGTATTAATAAACCAATCTCAGCTGAGATTCGGCACTTGAGTACGAACTTAAGTTGCTGACATAATTAATAAATGAGTATTGAGTCAAGGTTTAAGATGCTAGCCTCAGCTGAGTTACTGTTGATTAATAAACAGAACTTGACACTTGAGTGTGCACTCAATCATTGTATTAAGTTGCTGTGAGCTGACTGTAGTCAGTTCGTGACTTAAGTGCGTGTGTTTACGTTAAATGCGGTGGGTGTGCTCAGACAATATAAATATATTTTTAGGTTAGGTTATGAAATTAATTATTAATTACAAAAACTAGGCTATCATGATGATATTTTTTGGATATTACAGTATAGTTTGTCAGAAATGTATATTAGAGACTCCAATAACGAATTTAATTAACGATAAAAAATATTTTAATGAATTTTTGGAGGTTAACAAAGATAAAATATATTGCATGAAAATTCAAAATACAACAGCATCACAACTTTGCGCAAAATTATCATCATAATAACTCATAACTGCTACTAGAAAAAATAACTTAAATAGAACAGGGTGTCTAGTACCGGCTTTATAGTTAACGAACTCGATAAAACAATATTTATACTCTGTGGATCAAACTGTCAGTTTCCCACTTTTCTCCATACATTTCACACCAGCGCCCCTAGCGGTAACTATCAAAAACTAGTAAAATGTAAAAATATCGTCCATTCCGTGTGACATAACGCTTTCAGAATACTCAGATCAGGCTCTCAAGTAGCTAACCGTAAGTTGCTGCACCTAAAACAATACTCATTTGAGATGCTGTTGATATTCGTTTATTAATAAGCGACGACATTAAGATGTTGCCCCCATCTCAAGTGCGTATCATATGATATTGTACTTAAGTAGACACTTAATATCATATGATATGCACTTGAGATGGGGGCAGGATAATTATTTAATCAGGTAAACACCTGAGATCAGTTTATTAATACGGGCCTAGGTGGACCGACGAAGCTGTAAAATTTGCGGACAACCGATGGAAGGAAATGGCTAATCGTCGTTCATTGTTGCGTTCTAAGGGGGGGGGGGGGTCATTGTTTAGCAGTAGACGTCTTCCGGCTCATGATGATGAATGGTTTCATTGGTTGATTACAATCCAAAAAATTTTAGCTATTTTCCATTATATTTTTATTTTAGCTAGTGTTGATATCAATGTGAACTACGAGTATATTCCGTTATTCCCAGCACTAACGCAACAGTATGCTATCGATCATTGTTAGCAAACAGAGCTTGATTAACACGATGAGCGTCCAATCACAGTATAAATAATATACAGTAGAACACAGTACGAATAAACTGTTCTAAGCGCTGCACTCACACGTACCAGCGCTGTCATAGATGCGCGTTTTGGTGGCTCTACTGTTTAGATTTCTATGGGTTTACGTAACTGGGTGTTATTTGTATATTTATGTATGTATTTACAAAAAAAAGTATATAAGTATTAGTATCAGTTGACTGGTTTCCACAGTACAGGCTCTGCCTAGTTTCGTATTGTCCCAGAATATTATTATTTTGTTATGGTAGTAAATTATGATTATGTACTCAGCTACGCTTGAGCTCTTGAGCGCGAAGTGGCAGAGTTATTTCTTCGTAATGTTGCCACTGTATTAATAATTATAATAAATCGGTATACTGCGGCTTGGCTGCATAGCTTAACTTTCCTTGAACTCCCGTAGCGGCAGTGCGGTATTTAGGACAGTTTCTTTATAATATTTCTACTGTATATTGTACTGTGGCTAAATGTACTCATACTTTGAATATGAATCCACAATATACTATATAAGTGACAATTTACATACTCGTATCATTAGGCGTTAGATATGCTACCTTAACTACAGTTATTTAATATGATTTAGTGAGCGTGTGTCTAACCTTTTGTACAAGTATTTCAATGTGGTAGAGTTTTATCTACGCATACTAGCTAAGAAACGAGAGTCGAGCAATATTTTAAATAAACTACGCAATATGAGTGTACTTTATTAAGCATCATATTTTCTACTAGCTGACCCACGCAGCTCCGCCTGCGCTATTTTTACGTTAACTAAACTTTTAATAACAGACATTCGCATCGAATACATAAACTCCTTTTTTATAGTCGGTTAAGAACTGGGACCCACTTTTTACTTGCTCTCCGAAGCACGGACCCGTTTAGTTCAAATGGCGTTAAACGGTCACCCATCTATTTAATGACCTTACCTAACGTTGCTTAACCCGATCGATTACAAAACCTTGATAACAACTCTCTATGAGTGTTCCCTTACTAATATTTATTATATTATAAAGAAAAATTGATACAATCTGACCAAGCGTATAACCAAGTACCCATTTTGACTTTAATCCCCTCTCCCAAAAGAACCGTACTAGATTACGGGATAAAAAGTATCCTATGTCCTACCTCGTAGTAAGATCTCAAATCATGCCAAGTTTCATTTGAATCCATTCAGTAGTTTAGGCGTGATGCTCAGCCGTGATACGGACAGACAGACAGACAGACAGACAGACAGACAGACAGACAGACAGACAAAAATTTAAAAAAGTACATTTTCGGCCTCAGTATCGGTTATAGAATGCCCTCCAAAAATAATTTTCAAAATATCTTCAATGTACAGAATTGGACCTGTTACAGTTTTATTATATGTATAGACTAGCTGACCCACGCAGCTCCGCCTGCGCTATTTTTACGTTAACTAAATTTTTAATAACAGACATTCGCATCGAATACATAACCTCCTTTTTTATAGTCGGTTAAAAACTGGGACTCACTTTTTACTTGCTCTTTGAAGCACGGACCCGTTTAGTTCAAATGGCGTTAAACGGTCACCCATCTATTTAATGACCTTGCCTAACGTTGCTTAACCCGATCGATTACAAAACCTTGAGAACAACTCTCTATGAGTGTTCCCTTACTAATATTTATTATATTATAAAGAAAAAATGATAAAATCGGACCAAGCGTATAACCAAGTACCCATTTTGACTTTAATCCCCTCTCCCAAAAGAACCGTGCTAGATTACGGGATAAAAAGTATCCTATGTCCTACCTCGTAGTAAGATCTCAAATCATGCCAAGTTTCATTTGAATCCATTCAGTAGTTTCGGCGTGATGCGCAGCCGTGATACAGACAGACAGACAGACAGACAGACAGAGGGACAGACAGACAGACAAAAATTAAAAAAATTACATTTTCGGTCTCAGTATCGGTTATAGAATGCCCTCCAAATAGAATTTTCAAAATATCTTCAATGTACAGAATTGGACCTGTTACAGTTTTATTCTAAGTATAGATATAGATATATAGATGTACGAGTATATATGAAGATTGTTATTTATTTTTAAGTCATTGTAGTCTAGAAGTAGGGACCTTACCACGAAATCTTATAGCTTAACATGAAACGTGACCTGTGTATTTATCATAGGCCACCCAGCTATTACGTCACGTGGACCACTCACCTAAACAGGTGAGTGGTCCACGTGATAATATTATTGTCACGCTAATTAGGGGTCGTCCATTAATCACGTGATATTTTTTAGTAACTTATTAACCCCTCCCCCCCTCCTGGTGATATGTGGTGAGGTTTTAAACTACCCCCCCCCCCCCCATCCAAAATCACGTGTATTTTTAGTACAAAATAGTTTAGTTAATATAGTTTATATTGAAATTTTCGGAATATTATCTTTAAATACAGGTACTTAACTGATTAAATGTTGAAGGGGAAGTCGGCAACGGTGAGTCAAGGTCACGTGCCGCTGTTTAGTTTAGAAACCGTGCCTTCAACGAAAAATAAATACACATGATGTCTCATGGTGATATTTCGTGATTTTTTCGGAACACCTTCGGGGGGGGGGGGGGCCTTTCGAGCCTCACGTGATTAATGGACGACCCCTTAGTGCTCTCATGGTACTTTGTAAGACAGGTCACTTTTCGTGTTAAGCTGCCCTTTTATAACAGTTCATGGTAAGGCACCTGTTTGGCATGCGAAAAGGCGCTGATTCGAATCCCCTTTTTTTTGACGCTGAGGAAATCTTCAAAAGATCAGGAGCTGTGGGGCTCGATCGGCACGTGTGAGGGGGACCCACGTCTCTCCAGTGGGATCTGCACCAAGGGCCCCTCAGTGCGTTGCCTTTGAGCCCGCCGCTTGGGGGCGCATTGTAGCCCCCCGGGAACCTGACATGGTGCTCACGGGGACGGGGGTCGCAACCCCGCCGCCATCCTCCTCGGAGTCGCCGCCGTACTCAATGGACGTTCAAAGGGCCCACACCCCGAACGTCCACCGACTTCGGAGGATGAGGAGGCCTATGTTAAGCAGTGGACGTCTTTGAGCTTATGATGATTATGATAATGATGACGCTTGTGAGCACGGTACTTAAGGTATTACAAATCTAAATAATATGTAGAAATCTCTAAACAAAACGAAATTGAAGTATTTCTTGAGTATTTCCCCACGCACCTACGTATAATGCAAGAGAAATACGTTAACCCTACACGTTAATAAGAATAAATCGGCGAATTTCTATCTGATTTATAAGCCGGAAAACATTCGCTGATTTATTGTGAACCCTCCCTTCTCGGTACAAACCATCTGATATTTTTTTACCAAACCCTGTATTTCTTTTACACTTGCCATTACATTAGCACACAGTGAGCTGATTGTTGTTTTAATTAAGATCAACATTCACAGGGTTTGTTTTAGTAAACGAAGATACTTTTTAATTTGTTTTTTTACTATAAAATTCTAGGTACGAGCTCCCTTGTCGTGGACTGTGTCACTTAGGTATTACTGCAGTGTCCTATATTCTGCCAGCAAGCAGCAATGTGTAAACATTTCTGTGTTCCTGTGTGAAGTGCACTGATGTTGGTAAAATTAAATAGAACAGATGTCTCAATAGACTAAATAACTAAAGTCTTTGGGTGATGAGCAGCAGCAGTTAATGTTATCATCATCAGCCGATAGATATGTCTAGCGTCCCCCTCAGAAGGGGTTGCCATAATCTCCACGCTTGATAGGCGTCTTGGGGACCACAGTATAGGTGGTAGGTATTGCAATAGAAAGACGCTGCTGTCAATCTTCTTGTTTCGGAAAAAGAAATTACGTGTATATCAAATTTATGAATGAGCATTAACATACATACCATAAATAGAGACGCATTTCCTCTGAGCGTTTTTGTTCTTGTCATTACTAATTAATTTTCCCTATCACACGAATTGCTTTGCATCCATCATCATCAGTTATATTTATGTTTGGTCTTCTGTTGATCTGATAAACAAGCTTACACACTTATAAAGATACATTTTATTTACCCGTAATAATGGTTGTCGAGCATTTTTTTTTTTACATAATCTTCGACTCACCTTGAACTGCAACAAGTTTTATATTACATATTTTACCTGCTAGTTATCTTGTAATCGTATAATTCCTATCAATCAAGTTCTTCAAATGCGAGATTCTTTGATATAATTACCACAGTCACTGCTACTACGCACTACCTTCTTTTGGCTTCATTGGCGAAACCTACTTAAAATTGTACAAAGAAAAACAGTTTTCACAGATTTTCTTTTATATTTTATTAATTCTCCATCAATATTTCGACTGTTCTTCAGGATTTTTATCAACCTTTTAGCTACGGGACGAGCTGGATGTTCGCTTGATGGTAAGCGACACGCCCGCCTATAGACAAGATAACTTGTAATTAAAATTACCGCTCGTCCCCGGATACATTAATTATTAAACCTCTTGGCTAGTAGTAGTGCCTGTAATTTTGTCTTTTACTTACGTGAATATTACACATTGAAATCAAACTACTTTTACGGATTTTATCGCGGTTTATTTTTTGATTACCTATACTTTTATCTTTTTTCTCTTGGCTAGTAATTTCACTACCTTCAGTGCCATTCACATCAGAATAGCAATGTTTACACACGTTGTGTCGTCTTTCTATTGGATTATATTACCTACCACCTATACCTACTGCGATCCTGCCGCCCGAGCCGCCTGCCCAGCGTGGGGATTATGGCAACCCTTCCCTTCTCAGGACGAGCCCTTTGTTGAGCAGTAGATGTCTTTTGGCTGCTGCTGATGATGATGATGATTCTGATGTGTATGTCTTAGAGCGAATTCAAATTTGCAGTGAGGCTGCAGCACGACAGTAGCCCGGCTGCAGCACTGCTTTGTAAATCCATATAAAACAAAAACGGGCGCAGCAGCGCGACAGCGACGGCTGCAGCGCTTAAGTCACCCTTACTGCCGAAACTACAAACGTCAATTCAAGTTAATGATGCAAGCATTGCGCTACAACTTCCAACAAAATAAATGAAAACTTAGCATAACATGGAAATCAAGAAAACCTCACTATTCTGAACAGTTCTGACTGATAAAATATTTTTTTTTGTTAACGAAATTATTCATAGTCTATTTGTAAAGGAAACCGATTAAGTCACGTGCCTTTCGTGCAGCTTCCCTCTTGACCCGTTCTAATCCCATTGTATTAATTAGGATGACCATCATCGTCTCTACCATGACCAACATAGTCTCTACCATCGCTTGGCCCAGGTCGGACGTCGGGCATCACTTTATCATCTCCTTCTGTTTCGCAATCGACTGGAACTACCTTCCGTAAATGCCGCCTGTTACGTCTTATTACCTTTCCATATTTACTGGTAAGGAAATACGAACGTGGCTGTCGCGCTCTTGAGTTTACACGCATGCTGTTCTTCTCAGAGTCACCCTTGAGTATCACTTCATCACCTGGCTGTAACTCTGGTAACGGATGTGCATGCATATCAAAATACTTCTTATTTTGCAATCTTCTATGCACAATTCCTTTATAATCACCGGTATTATCTCGTTCCGGTTTCAACCTTTCTACATGAATAGGTAAACGTGTCTAAATTCTACGTCCCATCAACAACTGTGATGGTGAACCTATGTCACCTCTAGGTACAGCGCGTAAATTCAGTAAACCTAAATAAAAATCAGATCCTGTGCTTATTGTTTTTTTTAACATGCTTTTCACTGTTCGTACCGCTCGCTCACTCAACCCATTTGACTGTGGAAAATGAGGTGAACTGGTCGTGTGCAAAAATCCCCACTCTTGGCTAAATTTCAAGAATTCCTTAGAAGCATAAGCTGGACCATTGTCGGTGATTACTTCTTCCGGAATACCATGGCGTGAAAACTGTTCTTTCAGAGCAATTATTACTGCTTTTGAACTGATACTGTTTAAAACATTAACTTCTATGAAATTAGAAAAATAATCAACAACTATCAGGTAATATTTCCTAGCATACTCAAATATGTCAGAGCCCACCTTCATCCACGGTATATCTGGTACTTGATGTGGAATCATTGGCTCACGCGGTGGCGCTGCTGCATATTCAGCGCAAGTGCGGCATCGGCGCACGGCCTGCTCAACATCGCGCGACATGCCACACCAAAACATCACGTCTCGGGCACGTCTCTTGCACCGATCAATTCCTAAGTGACCCTCATGCACACGACTGATCATTTCGTACCGTAACTCCTTTGGAATGTACACTAGATTATCCTTAAAAATGACCCCATCTACATATTCTAAGGTCTCTCTATGCGTCCAATGCGGGCGAACTATAATATCTATATCGTTTTTATAGTTTGGCCATCCATTTTCAATATATTTGACTAACAATTGACACTCTTTATCTTTTTGAGTAGCGTCCCTAATACTCTTTAACCGGTCACCACTGAACCGAACATTAGCCAACAAATGACAAGACTGCTCTTCTAAGTCACTAGACACCTTATCAGACATAAGGTCCGGTAATGCAGCCCGTGATAACGTATCTGCTATAAACATAAATTTACCCGGTTTGTAAACAACCTCAAAATCATAACCTTGTGCCCTAAGCATCATTCTCTGTAGCCGAGCCGGGACCGCACTTAAAGACTTTTTAAATAATGCCTCCAATGGCTTGTGATCTGTTTCTACAGTCACATTATCTCTGCCAAAGACGTATTGGTGGAATCGCTCTAGAGCAAAAACGATGGCAAGCATCTCTTTTTCTATTTGTGCGTATCTTTTTTGCGTCTCTGTTAGAGTGAGTGACGCAAACTCGACTGGACGACCCTCTTGAAGCAAGACCGCACCTAAGGCCTCAGAGCTAGCATCTACCGAAAGCAAGACAGGTTTATCACTTGAATACAGTGCCAGTACTGGTGCGCTACATAGAGCTTGCTTAAGCTTCAGCACGACCTCATCGTGTACTGCGTTCCATATCCATTCGACACCTTTTTTTAACAGAGACCTTAATGGTGCAACTGTATCTGAGTAGTGTGGTATAAATTTCGATAAATAATTTACCATTCCCAGGAATCTTTCTAATGCACTTCTATCTTCTGGTGTAGGCATGCTCAATATAGCTTTTAGCTTATTTTCATCTATGTGCATGCCCTTACTGTTAAATGTATGACCCAAATACGTCACACTCTCAATGCCGAATTCACATTTCTCATTGTTGAACTTAATACCTACGTGCCGAGCCCTGTCCAACAAGCTCTTTAGTCGCCTATCATGCTCATCCTGTGTGGAACCCCAAATGATAATGTCATCAATAAAGGAATCTACGCCCTCGAGGTCCTCGAGCAGCTGACGCAACTTAAAATGAAAAACTTCTGATGCCGAGTTGATACCGAAGGGCAATCTCAAAAACTGGTACCTCCCAAATGGCGTTCCGAAGGTGCAAAGATCAGCGCTCTCGTCGTCAAGTTCCACCATCCAAAACCCTGATCTTGCGTCTAATTTACTGAAAAAACAGGCACCATATAATTTCGTGGCTATGTCAGTGAGTGTGGGGAGCGGATAGTATGAGCGGCGAATAGCGCGGTTAAGTGGCTGCGGATCAAGGCACACGCGTATTTCACCATTTTTCTTTGGTACCAGAACTATAGCGTTTACCCATGACGTAGGGTGTGACACTTTCCTAATGACACCCATTTCAACCATTGAGTTTAAAGTGCACAATAACTTACCCCTTACTCCAATAGGTATTTTCCTAACCGGACACACCGAAGGGCTTACGTTCTCATCTAATATGATTTTATATTTACCAGGCAATTTTCCTAGCCCACGAAATAAATCTTCATAACCTGAGAGGGAGAGTGCCATTATTCGCTTAACTAATCCAAGATCTTCGCACGTATCTTTTCCCAAGACACTCTGACAGTTTATATTTGCAATAACAAATAGAATAGAATGCAACCTGTTTTTACAAAACCATGACATAGTGCAAGTACCGAGTGTAGGAATTTTATTACCGCAGTACGATTGAGCGTTTATTTTTCGGTGCATAATATCTCTAAAATCAAAGCCTAAGCTTAAAAATGTATCAAAAGAAATAACATTAAAATCTGCACCTGTATCTAACTTGAGCGTAACTTTCATTCCGTTAGAAGCTAGATACAATGACTCAAACCACTTACATTTATCCTGACCACCATTCAGAATAGCTACGGTTGAAACAAAAAATAAGTTGTCATCATTATCATGAACGCAGGTGTCCACCCCGGTGCCGCCACGGGATACTTCGTACATTTTTGTGGGTCCATCGTTCTTCGCTGGGCACATCTTCTTATAATGACCGCGCTCATTACATACATAACAGCGTGCAAATCTGGCCGGACATTGTGATTTTCCGATACATTTATAACTACCACATTTAATACAAGCCTGCGCTGCCGGATCCCTGTCATGAGCCACATACGGGGGCCTTGGTCCACTTGCCGTCGGCCTCCGTGCATATCCACCGCCACCACCGGTGCCGCTGATAAAACTGCCACCAGCTCCACCGCGACCTCGTCCTTTCTGCGCTCGCGAATCAAATAACGCATCAACCGCAGCCAACGCTGACACTTGAGACCCGTTATTTGTGCTGGATTTTGCCACTTCAATTTGCCTATTTTCTTCGTTAGACATCTCGTTAGCCTCACATATTTTGATTGCTTTATCCAATGTCAAGTCATCTGCTCTAAGCAACCTGTCACGAACGGAAGGTTCCAACACACCACATACGATACGATCTCTTACTAAGCCTTCTTCTAGATGTTCAAATTCGCAATTTTGGCTTAACAGTCTTAAGGCTGTAACGTATTCATTTACTAGCTGACCCGTGCAGCTCCGCCCGCGCTTTTGTTACATTTTGCTCCCCTTTTCTCCCTCCCCCCTAGATTTATCTCTCTCCATCTCTCTCTCTCTTATAAAAAAATCTAATTATATGCTCTTTCTCTCCTCTCTCTTTCCCCCTCCCACTTCGGTTTCCGTCACACTCCCCCTCTTCCTCTCCCTGTTGTCCCCTCTCTGAACCCTCTCCCCCTCTCTCTTCTACGAACTTGCTCCTTCTCACTCCCCCCTTACTCCACCTAACTCCCCCGATCCCTCACCCCATCACCCCCTCCTCGAATCCCCTCTCCCTCTTTCTCCTCTCTTGCACCCTCCTCTCGTTCTATATAATCCTCGTCAATCATGGTATCAGCGGCATTAAATAAACTTTATGACCTATTCTCAGACCTCCCCGATATGCACACAAAATTTCATACATATCTGTTCACCCATCTATTTAACGACCTTTCCTTATGTTGCTTAACCTTAACCTAGTGGCATGAAATATACTTTACGGCCTATTCTCAGACCTACCCGATATGCACACAAAATTTCATACAAATCGGTTCACCCATCTATTTAACGACCTTACCTAACGTTGCTTAACCTTAACCTACCGGGATAAAAAGTCCCGAAAATCCTATGTCCGTTTCCTGGTTCTAAGCTGGTTATCTAAGCCCCACCAATTTTCAGCCGAATCGGTTAGGCCGTTCTTGAGTTATAAATAGTGTAACTAACAATCTCACCGATAGATGGCACTGTTCATAATGTAAATCACGCTAACATCGTAAATTACTGTCTAATGATATTTGATAATGAAAGTTCCAAGTATTTCGCATCTTTTATTGTTGCGACTGTAACACAATACCTATACACTACCTGGACTTGGGGTGGGGAGTTTCATTAAAATTTCATGAAACACAACCACCCCCCTGAGCCCTGACCTTGAAGCGTTTTTTTGGGAGCGCTGTTCATTGTATCTAGTATGAATTGTAGTTGTACATTTTATTGCGTTAGATTAGATCATTTCGAGTCATTTTAGGACTTTTACCTAAGTAAAAATTTAGCAATTTCGTATTCTCAATTTCTACCTACCTATACAAATGTAGCCTTGGTGGTGCAGCGGACCTAACCGCTGGCTTTTAAATGAAATGAAATGGTATTTTTCCCTTGCCTATTTCTTTCCTAATCTAGCCTGGACTCGCTCGGGATTTACAGATTATAACTTTTCAAAGATATAATGTCATATTGCTATCAGCAAAGTACTTAGAACAATACAGAAATCTAATGAAAATGTCCTGGGTGACCGGACCGGCTTACCCCTTACAAAAATTTACCCTTCGCCACTGCCATATCTTATGCAAACTAAATGTCTGCTCAGTCCCTATTGTATATAGCGTAATAATATATATCTTAATTTTTAACTGATCAGTCTATAATTACCCTATTCAAATACAAAGGAAATTACGTAGTAATATGTGCAAGTAATGTTTCACTGCTTAGCCCCTATGAAACATAGCGTGATGTTTTATATACCAATTTATACCCCTACTATTACAACACATCAGTGAAAGTCCTATCAAAATCCATCCACGGGTTTGCAAATGATACCTGGACAAACAGAACGACAGACAGACAGAGACAATAATTCCAAAAAAAATTGTTTTGGCCTCTATGTCGATAGTATAGTATCCCCACATAGAAATTTTGGAAAAATATTCAATGTACAGAAAAAGTCCTCTTTGAGTTTTATTATGGTATAGATAGTTTCACCTTTTTCCTGGTTGCGCGTGAAAAACTTAAATCTTACCATGGTCAGATTGGGCTTAGTAATGAAATGCTCATCGAACTTCTTAGTAACGATCTTTATGTTATCACAATCGCCTTCCTTTGCAAATTTAAATGTAGAGAATATATCGTACCCTTCTGGTCCAATTAAATTTATTAGTAAACTAGCTTGAACATCTGATGGAACGCCCACGGATACTATGGTATCACGGCTCAAAAGCGTGTTGACCGCCTGCGGATACCATGGTATCCAGTGGCGGTTGACCACTTTTTGATTGAGATTTCGTTTTCTGTAGCCGATCATAGACTATTAATCATTAAAATAGAAGCGCATCGGCATTGTGAAGTGAATTAGCCAACTTAATAAAATTATTTGGTACCTCAAGTAGAAAAAAAAATAAATAAAAAAAAATGACAAAGTTTGATATTTACGTACAGGTGTGTTTGTGGGTGCGTCGGCGGCGTTAATATTTGTTATTATTGTGAGATTATTGTTTATTTTGATGCATATTATACATAAAAATGATCGTGAAGAATAATGCTATAATATTTTGATGTAGGTAAGTAGAAATACAATCTCAATGTCTTAACTTTTTTCCCTTTGAAAAAAGCAGGTAGTTTTCGTGTTTTTATGACTGATTTTCACTTCTACCCGTTTTTTAGAATTCTAAATTATAATTAAAACTCTTGATGTTTATTTAAGTAGCTTCGTAATACACTTAGCTTTTTAACGGTAGTTTTATCTTTATTCTAGCCCTTGTTGTTTACGAATGTCAAGTGTTTTTATCGCTCCGGGCTCGAGTGGGTTTCAAATTACATTTTTTTCGCGGAAGCTCGGACGAGTCGGATCACATTAGTCGCGAGAGCTGGGCGTTCCAGTGGAGACCCCGGACGCTTTTAAAAATATTGTAAATTGCCGCAGCCATTTTCTCCATATATCAGCGCGTGCCGCGGGTCCTCCAACCAAATTTAATTCCGCCGGTGGTCGTGCGTGCTCCATAATGTAGAGTGGTATACAAATAACTGTTTAGTAACTTAATTTGAATAAAATAAACCCCCACCGAACACCATGAAGTAAAACAATAAGTCTTAGTCCATTCCATTTATTCTAGGTAATGACAAGTTCCCCGTGGGGTGTCCGGGTAAGAATAGCACCCCCCCATTTCTTCCCATTGGGTGTACGTAAGAGGCGACTTAGGGAAATCAAGAAGACGGGCAGCAGCGTCTTCTGTTTTTGTCATCTCATCACTTATACTGCGATCCCCAAGACGCCTGCCAAGCGTGGGGATTATGGCAAACCCCCCCCCCCCACAATGATTGATAGTATTTGTTTACGGCCCCCAGTCCCCGGCAGCTCCTCTATTCCTCGCCTTGGTAGCGGGCGGGGTTACGGTCGAGCAGGGGGTGCGAAGAATCTCCGGCAGATGCCCCGCTACCACCCCCACCGAACTTTGGCCCTGGCAACACACAACGTCCGCACTCTTAGGACCGATGAGAAGATTCTCGAGCTGGAGGAAGAATTGAGCAAGTTACGTTGGGACATCTTGGGTCTATCTGAAATCCGACGAGAGGGACAGGATACGATAACCCTTGATTCCGGAAACTTGCTCTTCTTCCGGGAAGGAGATCGAAAATCCCAGGGTGGTGTCGGGTTTCTCGTCCGTAAGTCCCTTATTAACAACGTGGTAAAGGTCGATAGTGTGTCGAGCAGGGTAGCGTACCTTATACTCAGAATAACCGATCGGTATTCGCTGAAGGTCATACAGGTATACGCGCCGACCTCGGCACACCCTGACGATGAAGTAGAGGCTATGTATGAGGAGATAGCAGAAGCCATACATACCTCCAAAACATACTTCACCGTTGTTATGGGGGACTTTAACGCAAAGGTGGGCACTCGGAATGGCGATGAGTTGAGAGTGGGGTCGTATGGGTATGGGCAGCGGAACCAAAGGGGCCAGCGGCTGGTCGACTTCATGGAGAAGGAGGGACTCTATGCGATGAACTCCTTCTTCAAGAAGCGACCATCCAGGAAGTGGACGTGGATAAGCCCCGATGGTTCAACCAAAAATGAGATCGACTTCATCATGACGACCAAGAAGCATATATTCGATGATGTCTCCGTGATCGGCAGGGTGAAAACCGGGAGTGATCACCGTATTGTTAGAGGCACATTGAATATCAATGTTCAGCTCGAAAGGTTTCGTCTGATGAAGTCCACGCTCCGTCCAGGATCCGCCCAAATCCAGAACCCCGAAGACTTTCAACTTGAACTGCATAATCGCTTCCAGTGCCTCGCCGACTGCGAAACTGCGGACGAGATAAACAATGGGTTGGTGCAAACTGTCCACGCAGTGGGGTCCAAGTTCTATAAGACCCCACGCCGTAAAAAACCTCAAAAGCTCTCCAATACAACCATTAAGCTAATGGAAAACCGGACTGAGATGAGACTGCAATCTTCAGCTGATATGTCGGAATATGCTGAACTCAATAGACGAATCTCGAAATCCATGCGACACGACTTGCGTTCCTATAATACAGCGTGTATTAAGGACGCAATTGAGCGGAACCAAGGCTCTAAAGTGTTCGCACAGAATTCGTCTATTGGGCGTAGCCATATGACGAAGCTGAAGATCGATGACGGCAGTGTCATCTCATCGAAACCGGAGATATTGAGAGAGCTCGAGAGATTTTACGGACAGTTATACACCTCAACACGGGAACCCATTGATAGAACAGCTCAAGACACCAGAGCCAAACTAACCCGACACTACACTGAGGACATCCCAGACATCAGCCTGTACGAGATTAGAATGGCTCTCAAACAGCTCAAGAATAACAAGGCGCCGGGTGAAGACGGAATCACATCAGAACTTCTGAGAGCGGGTGGAAAACCGGTACTTTTAGTCCTCCAGAAGTTATTTAATTCCGTCTTACTCGAGGGTACAACGCCAGAAGCATGGCACAGGAGTGTGGTGGTTCTTTTCTTCAAAAAAGGTGATAACACTTTATTGAAGAATTATAGACCTATCTCACTCCTGAGCCATGTATACAAGCTGTTTTCGAGAGTCATTACGAACCGTCTCGAACGCAGGTTTGTTGACTTCCAGCCTCCCGAACAAGCCGGGTTCCGAAAAGGCTTTAGCACCGTAGACCACATACATACGCTCCGCCAGATTATACAGAAGACCGAGGAGTATAATCGGCCATTATGTCTAGCGTTTGTGGACTACGAGAAAGCCTTTGATTCAATCGAGACCTGGGCAGTATTGCAATCTCTCCAGCGGTGCCACATTGACTATAGGTACATCGAAGTGTTGAAGTGTTTGTACAGCAACGCCACCATGTCGATCCGACTACAGGACGAGAGCACGAAACCAATCCCATTGCAGCGTGGTGTGAGACAGGGAGACGTTATTTCTCCGAAACTGTTCACAAACGCATTGGAGGACGTTTTCAAGCTCTTGGACTGGAACGGATTCGGCATCAATATCAATGGCGAATACATCACTCACCTTCGTTTTGCCGATGATATAGTCATTATGGCAGAGTCGCTGGAGGACCTCAATACGATGCTCAGCGACCTCAGTAGCGTTTCCCAACAGGTGGGTCTTAAAATGAACATGGACAAGACGAAGATCATGTCTAATGTCCATGTTGCACCCGTACCGGTAATTGTTGGGAACGATACACTCGAAGTTGTTGACCACTATGTATACCTAGGACAAACTATCCAGGTAGGTCGGTCCAACTTCGACAAAGAGGTCGCCCGAAGAATCCAACTCGGATGGGCAGCGTTCGGGAAACTACGCGAAATCTTCTCGTCCAAAATACCGCAGTGCCTAAAGACGAAGGTTTTTAACCAGTGTGTGTTGCCAGTGATGACATATGGTACTGAGACGTGGTCCCTAACTGTTGGCCTTTTGGATAAGCTCAGTCACACAACGAGCTATGGAGAGAGCTATGCTCGGAGTTTCTTTGCGCGACAGAATCCGAAATGAGGAGATTCGCCGAAGAACCAAGGTCACCGACATAGCTCTTAAAATCTGCAAGTTGAAGTGGCAATGGGCAGGCCACATCGCTCGGCGAACCGATAACCGCTGGGGAAGAAAGGTTCTCGAGTGGCGACCACGAACCGGAAGACGCAGCGTAGGTAGGCTTCCCACTAGGTGGACAGACGACATTGTGCGCGTCGCAGGTAACCGGTGGATGCAAATAGCCAATTGTCGGTCATTGTGGCGTTCGAAGGGGGAGGCCTATGTTCAGCAGTGGACGTCTTCCGGCTGGTGATGATGATGATGATGATGAATGACAAGCTCCGTCAACCGTACCAGAGATAAGATTATACATACTACAAACATTACGAAATAAATAGATATTAAAAAGTGACTTAATTTGAATTAAAGTTAATTGGCGTTTGTGAGTGCACCAGTTAGTGTCTAAAAACTTGTTGCGATATCCCACACAATTAAGCCTTTGACTGCCGTAGGTCCACATAACAATAGAAAAATCTATTGTGTGTTGGACAGCGTTTAAAGTGCATTTGCCCCTAAGCCAAAAGAATCCAACTCGGATGGGCAGCGTTCGGAAACTACGTGACATCTTTTCGTCTGAAATTCCGCAGTGCTTGAAGATGAACGTTTTTAACCAGTGTGTGTTGCCAGTGACTTATGGCACTGGGACATGGCTTTTAACCGTCAGCCTGAAGCTCAGAGTTTCTTTACGTGCCAGAATCCGGAGGAAGTTCGGCAACAACCGGAGTCACCCACATAGCTCGCAGGAAACGCAAGTTACATGGGCAGGCCACATCGCTCGAAGAACCGATAACCAATGGGGAAAAAAGGTTCTCGAGTGGTAACTCTGAACTCTGACTCTGATTCTGACTCTGAAGTGTAGACAGGCTCCAACTAGGTGGACCGACGACATTGTAAAAGTCGCGGGCAACCGATAGATGTAAATTGCTAACTGTCATTCATTGTGGCGGTCTAAGAGCTAAGGCCTCATTTACGGAGGCGCGGAGCGTCGCGTGTCGCGTGTGGCGTGGCGTCTCGCATCTCTCTCTCACTCCTACAACGCCATATGTTTTTACTCAGTGCGGGCCGCGCCGCCCATCGCGACGCGTGACACCCCGCGCTTCCGTAAACGAGGCCTAAGGCCTACGTTTAGTAGTA
This sequence comes from Furcula furcula, assembly GCA_911728495.1. Lineage (NCBI taxonomy): Eukaryota > Metazoa > Arthropoda > Insecta > Lepidoptera > Notodontidae > Furcula > Furcula furcula. Next base: position 10,392,928 of record OU452251.1, read on the forward strand.
GGTATACGTTTTCCGGCTGTTGATGATGATGATGATGATTACCATTCCTCCAGGACCCGCAGAGGGTTTAATCACGATGTCTTCGCTAGTGACCAAAAATCGTATTCGTAAATCCTAGCTGGGAGTTACAGTGGTCAGGATGTTATGGGATAGTCCCAAATAATATACCTACCGAGTACTACCATGATTAAAGTCCTCTCTATACACGTTTGTGTGTATTATTTGCAGCATGCTTGTAGCATGTGATTAGTATATAGCCAAAAGAATGCAACAAAAAAAACGGTGTCACTAAAAACCAATACCATATTTTTTATCAATCACTACCAGTTTAACAATGCTTAGCATAGTCTGGAGGTCATATAATGTGGTATTTTGGTATGAACATATCTATCATTACATCTGTTAAGATATTTTTTTATGTAAAAGCAAGCGTAAGGCCCGCCTGATGATAAGCAGTCACCGCATCCTATAGACGCTAGCAACACCAGAAGAATCACTAGCGCGTTGCCGACCCTCAAGACATTAGCTAGTCTTTGTGTTCGGTAATTTCACCAGCTACCCTTCACACCGGAATACAGCAATGTTTACACACTGCTGCTTGGTGGCACTGCGGTGGTACCTACCTGGACAATTCCTTGCACAAGGAACCTGCCACCCAGTAAAAAAACCATCTAGTAAAAATCTTTAATTGAAGCTACTCTTACGTTAATCTTACGTCAGCAGCCGAGAGACGTCCACTACTGAACAAGAGGTTACGATAATCATTGATGAAATGAGCGAGTCTAAAAAGGCCACTTTCGGTGAATCGTAATATGAGTAATTATTAAATATATTATTGTAGCCTTCGTGGAGCAGTGGGAAACCGCTTGCTTTGTAAACCGGAGGTCGCGGGTTCGAATCCTGCGGGGAGCAACAAATTTGAGTAGTTGTTCCTTACTGGCTAGGACAATGCAGCCCGATCACCTGATTGTCTGTAAAGTAAGATGATCCATGCGTCGGATGGGCATGTAAAAAGTCGGTCCTGCGCCTAACCTCTCCCCGGTCGTGTTGGTCTTCCGTCCCATCGGATTATGAGAGGTATTATATAAAGGAAGAGAGAGTGCACTATAATATCTCCTGCGTACATGGCTGATCTTGTGAAAGATTGGTCGCTGTGGTCGTTTCGGCCAGGAGGACATTATTATTAATTATTAAATATGAGTCTGCTAATTAGTGCTTGCTTCTTGATTAGAACGTCTTGGTTAGAAAACCTTCGACAATGGTTTGGCAAAAGCACGCGTACATTTTTTAGAGCAGCTGTGTCAAAAGTTCAAATTGCCACAACGATCGCCAACCTACGGTAACGAAGATGACACTATAAGAAGAAGAATTAGTGCTAATAAATAAATTGAGTATGATTCCATTGTAATGTGTGATCATTTTATGAAAATTACAGGAATCGCTAAGAATCTGCTGGGAATGCAGAATACGAATTCCTTCTCGACAATATAGGGGAGAGGTGGCATGAAAGGGACATTTCTGTTGTGGAGGCTCTAGTAAACGACTGAGATGATATTTTAAACAGGTTATACCTGAAAGAGATGCTAACATTACTTGACTATTGAAATATAATCCAATAAATTATTTTTCTATATTCTTAATTGTATATTTTCGCATTTAAAAAAAATGTGGATTATGTTCCTTGCATAAATGACCTGTATTGAAAGGGACGCAATAATTTATGAAAGGGACAGTATATAATATCAATGAAAAGTCACTTTACAACATTTTTATAGACAGATTAAATATAATATATAGTTGACTAAGATTTAAAATTCATGTTGTAGTCTTATTTTCGTATCATAAAGACAATAAAAATAATAAATAAGTGTGTTAACAACTTAACAATTTTAACAGAAATCAACAGATTCGTAATCCATATAATAAAATAAACAATCTCTCGAAAATGATTATTGCTTCTCGTGAGAGAAACAATCAAACAACTTCATCATCATCAGCGGCAGCAGCAGAAAGAAGACCACTGCTGAACATTCCATAATCCCTAGGATTGGCAGGCGTCTTGATGATCGTAGTATAGGTGGTCCATTAGAAAGTTCGTGCTACCCGTCTTCTTGTTTTCCCTTAGTTGCCTCTTACAAATACCCAACGGCTCCTCCCGTCCCAACGGGAGGAGATGGGATGATACTATTCTTACCTGGATACCCCACGGGCAATCAAAGACACTATACTTTAATTCGCTGGTCATCTTGAAACTAATCTACAGATAATAATTCTTAGTAACGCAGTGCAAGAGCAAGAAAATTAATTTTTAATCAGAACAAGAACTTCTCTACGTCTTCCTTGTGTGGATAACATATGCCAGATTTTCCAGCAGATGCAGCGGTAGGGTTTCGATTCGAATGTGGTCGATCTGCGACGAAAGAGGGTAAAAATCTTCATCACATTATTAATTGTGAAGGATGTGAAGTTGAAGGCATCCAGTCATTCATGCCAGCTCTGTAACGAGCTTTAAAGGATCCGAAAACACTCACGTTGAAGGGAAATAAGCGGTGACTACAGTGAGTATCGTTGTGAAAGGAACGTCCCTTTCATAATCGTTTACCGTGCCCCTTTCATAAATATCGTAAATAAATTAAAAACACGAGCATAAAATCTACAATTTTCTATAAAAGTCTACTGATCTTTCGTTCCTTTATCTGCATGTATCTAGTCGATCATAAACAATGGTAAACAATAAAATCATGAATATACAGCATTTGGCAAAATATTTCCAAACAATACCAAAAAAAATACTTTTGTATACAAAAATAAATGCACGCGCGCCATCGCCATCTATAAAATGACAGGTGCGTTAAGTTAGGTGCGAATGGATGTACATCGGGGTTGCAACGTAACAGAAATAGTTTCGTCTCGAGACGATTTTTAGTTTGTCGGTAATTTGAATTGTCCCTTTCAATACGTGTCCCTTTTATGCCACCTCTCCCCTATCTAAGTTTCACAAAATTTCCTCACATTTTATCCGTCACCAAATTTAGAAATCACGAACCGCATCACACTTGTGGCTTGTTTGTGCAATGTGCTACATTTATTATATTTTCCTCTCTCAATTTTTAAAATTCATGGCCATTGTCTGCTTTCCTATTCCCCCGACAGTGGACTAAAATTCCTGCCCCCTATACAAATGTATACTACTAATACAAGTGCATGAGAATGACACATCTATATCTTCTATACTTATAATAAAACTGTAACAGGTCCAATTAAGATATTTTGAAAATTATATTTGGAGGGCATTCTATAACCGATACTGAGGCCGAAAATGTAATTTTTTAAATTTTTGTCTGTCTGTCCGTTTGTCTGTCCGTCTGTCTGTCTGTTTGTCTGTCTGTATCACGGCTGCGCATCACGCCAAAACTACTGAATGGATTCAAATGAAACTTGGCATGATTTGAGATCTTACTACGAGGTAGGACATAGGATACTTTTTATCCCGTAATCTAGCACGGTTCTTTTGGGAGAGGGGATTAAAGTCAAAATGGGTACTTGGTTATACGTTTGGTCCGATTTTATCATTTTTTCTTAATAATATAATAAATATTAGTAAGGGAACACTCATAGAGAGTTGTTCTCAAGGTTTTGTAATCGATCGGGTTAAGCAACGTTTGGCAAGGTCATTAAATAGATGGGTGACCGTTTAACGCCATTTGAACTAAACGGGTCCGTGCTTCAGAGAGCAAGTAAAAAGTGGGTCCCAGTTTTTAACCGACTATAAAAAAGGAGGTTATGTATTCGATGCGAATATCTGTTATTAAAAGTTTAGTTAACGTAAAAATAGCGCAGGCGGAGCTGCGTGGGTCAGCTAGTAAATAATAAATCCTTTTCAACCACCCATGGTCATGGTCAGTCCTCCCGTGACCCGTCGGGATAGTAAAATCTAAAATAAACCACGATAAAATCCGTCCGTAAAATCACGATAAATCGTGGTTTATTTTACCACTGTTTGATTTCAATGTGTAATATTCGCGTAAATACAAAATTACAGGCACTGATGTCAGGAAAAATTCTAATATCTAGGAACATTTCTGTCTTCCCTACTAGTCCCCTAAGGTACACCCTATAAGCTCCTATTAATAGCACAAAGTTAAATACGTTCATAACTCAGTAGATAGTTCATTTAGAGCGTTACGAAACTTTGCGTTTTGCACACAGTTTGCGTCATATAACTGAGTTGCATTACTTTCGACGTCTCGTTCAAACTTGTTCGTTGCAGTTTGGGTTAGGAATAACTGATGCGTTTAACATACACACTTAATTAAGCAAGTTAAACCACGTTGAAACTTTGACTAATCCGTCTTTTTTTTTTTTTTTTTTTATTTAATTTTATTTCGGGGCTTTTACTCTGGTGGAGTACACCAGCCCCATTGTATCCTATACTAAGCCAAGCTAGCTATGATGAGCCATCCCTAGCTTATAGACACTTTGAGCTTCTTCTGATAAGGGTTTACTTAATAGACTCTGCATCAGTCCCACATCTAAGCAATAATCCGTCTTTGTAAGTGTGGTGTAATAAACGATTATCAGTGTTTTTGTTTAAGCAGCTTGGAATAAATGAAGTTACATAGCGTATCTGTTTTACGACTAGATAAATTTTATTTGTATACATTTTGTTATTATACAGTTTATTAATAATGAACTAAAAACCATATTTTACCTACTTAATTGTTTATCCAAACTATTTATATAATAATAAGTAAAAATAGAGACTAAAACATGAACTACGAGTTGAGAAACCAAAAGTTAGAAAGAAAAGAATTCTACTCGACTTTTTTAATTAAAATGTATGTACTAATCCTAATCAGTCAGGACCTTACAACAGGAGATTCATATCTGACCTCGATTACGCAGTGTTAAGTATTAAAGCGATTAAAAAAAAACCTTTCTCATGTAATTTACATCAAAATATGTACCATGTGTTATTTCCACACAGTTTCACGTGAACAGAAACAACGTGTGGCATTAATTTTTATGAAAACAGGAGCGGATCAACACGAAAATTATGACAATCATACATTAAGCTTAACCACCATGTACCAGTAAGGCCATGTTATATAATATAGTACACAAAGCTCATAACTTACCAGATAATAAAGTTTTTATTCATACAAAAATGTTTTACACCTCTGAAAATTACAGAGGACCTAAATTCTACCATCTCAGTTGAAGAATGATATAGATATTTTATACACAAAACCCTTTGATAGGCAGACTTTAACGACTCAGGAAAAAAATCGGGATCCGGTACTTGTATTTTATGTCAACGATATTATTACAAAAAATATAGGGCAAGTAGCCGGGTAACCGTCACAAAAATAAATGCATATCATAAAATTGCAATACTTTTGATTAGTTATCGGTTTAGAGGTATTATTTGGTATTACAATACTTTTGGAAGTTTGCCAAGTCGCGTCATGATATCTTTTATCTTCGTTTTTATTTAAATGTATCATTTTATAATGTGCAAGTAATAACTATTGTGCCCATGTTGGGAATACGTTGACGATCTAACTAAACATATTGCCAATACATTCCCAAGGATTGGCAAACTGAAGGAGCTGGACTTAAGAAACTTTATTACTGAAGTCCAAGATGAAAAATTTAAAAATAAGATGCAACTGTTTATCGGCAGGCGCTACCGTTACCTAACCATTAAGATAACCTTCGAAACTACTACTAAAGGCAGACTAAAAAAACGATTTATTGACTAAGCCCACAGTACAACTATTTTATAAAATCCTGGTGGCAAGCAAGCTTGCCGCCTGCCTGATGGTAATTAGTCACCACAGCCTATAGACGCTAGCAACACCTTTTTTCAATAGCACCCACCCATCTCCTCCCGTTCGTTGGGTGTCCGTAAAAGGCGACTATGGGAAAACCAGAAGACGGGCAGCAGCGTCTTTTTAATGGATTACCTACCACCTATACTGCTATCCCCAAGCCGCCTGCCAAGCGTGCGGATTATGGCAACCCCTACCTTCTAAGGGAGAGGCCTTTGTTCAGCAGTGGGAGTTTCGGCTGCTGATGACAGTTCTCTTCACAACGCAATATAGCAATGTTTACACACTTAAGTGAAGCCACTGAATCATTATACGAATTGAGTTCATAGTTGCATAATGTGTCTCTGATACCACTATGGTGTAAGGAACAAAGCTCTAGACCTTGACTTCATATTTGAATAATAGAATTCAGAGGGTCTATGTAAACCATAAGAGATCTCCAGGAGCTGTGGTTTCCCTGGGCGTCCCTCAAGGTTCAATATTAGGCCCATTTTTGTTTTTAATATATTCATGACTTACCCTACTTCGTGGGGGACAAACTTAATATTGTATTGTTCGCGGATGATACATCTCTTCTATTTAAAGTTAAGCGTAAACTCCTTGGTTATGACGAAGTGAACAATGTCCTTTCTAAGGTTGTCCATTAGTTCAATGTTAACAATTTAAAACTTAATGAGACCTAAACTAAATGTATGAAATTTGTAACTCCTAATGTGAGACAGCTGGCAACCAATGTAGAAATAAATGGAGCAGCGTTGGACCTTGAGGCTTCGACCTTGTTTTTAGGTATAACAATTGACGCCAAACTACAATGGGGCCCACAAATTTAGAAGTTGTCGGCTAGGCTGAGTTCCGCGGCTTATGCAGTCAAGAAAATTAGACGTTTAACTGATGTTGAAATTGCTAAAATTGTTTATTTCAGCTATTTTCACAGTGTTATTTCATATGGTATATTACTGAAAGAAGATCCCCACGATCTTCTGTAGAACTTCATACTATTTTTATTCTGCCGAAAAGAGCTGTGAGAGCCATTTACAATTTGGCTCCTATTGATTCTCTTAGAGAGAAATTCAAAGAGATAGATATTCTAACGGTTGTCTCACAATACATATTTGAAAAATTTAGTTTATGTTAAAAAAATCAGTTCTTTTAAAAAGTATAGTGATACACATAATATTAATACTCGGAACAAACACGATCTTGTTGTACATGCCACGCGTCTCCACAGAACAGGCAAATCGTTTATGGGCCAAAGTATACGCTTTTATAACAAACTGCCACTGGATATCCGAGATCTTTCAAAGAAGAAATTTAAACCTTTGATAAAAAGCAGATTGTCAAAAAAGGCTTATTATAAAATCTCGGATTACCTGGAGGATAAAGCTGCGTGGGCTTGAACTGCTCAACTCATGCAAGCTTAGAATTTTAAGGCTGACTTATGTATTATTTGTAAAACTGTTTTTAAAAAAATAATATGACAAAATAAGACAAGCCCGCTGAGTTTCTTGCCGGATCTTCTCAGTAGCGGCCGCGTTACGATCCGGTGGTACCTTGTTTGTAAAAATGATTTTTGTGTAAGTGCCTCCGTGGGGCCTATACATAATAAAGATATTTTGACTTTGACTTTGATACGTTCATACCATGGTCTTTTATATTGGCTTTTCTCTATTCTGAAAGTTCATTAATAAAGTAACGGTATCTTCAAAATAATTCACAACTTCTTCTCCCACGAGGCTTCATAAAACTACGGTACTGAATATGTTACTGCAGATTAAACATTAAAATTCACCTGCGGAGTCAGTGTTGTACATTTTAATATTATACGTACATAAAATATTTGTGGGTTAATTAGTTATCGTTGAAAGTTACGTAACACCATTTAATTCAACTCAAAACTAGTAGTCTAATGACACACTTTATACACATTTAAAGTACCTACAGGTCTCCCGAAGAAATCTAAAATAAAAATAAAACTACATTCCTTTGCAAAAAAAACGGGCACCTTAGTCATTTGGCTTTTCTATGGATAATATTAATATTTTTAGTATTTCATTAGCTTAGATGAATAGAAATTTCTTATTATCAATGAGAATATAGGTTTTAACACTTAAATCCTGGAATCAGTGTTTCAGTCAATGAAAACAGAGAGCCGTGTTAAAATGAATTTTTTTATGGGTATAGTGAAATTAAGACTAAGAAATTTTTTATGGAATTTTAATAAAAAAAGACATTAAATAATAAAAATTAATAATGACTGTGACCTCCTCTTGCAGAAATTACGGCATGTAATCTTCTTGGCATGCTTTCCACTAGACTTTTGATGGTATCCTGTGAAATGTGTTCCCACTCAGCCGAGATCACACGTTTCAGCTCCCTGATGTTTTGTGGAGGTGGTTGGACAGATCGTACTCGCCTTTTTATGAGGTCCCAGACGTGCTCTATGGGGTCGGGTCGGGACTCCGCGCTGGCCAATCCAAATGACGAATACCGACCTCTTGCATATAAGCATCTACAGCGCCAGAACGGTGGGCCCTAGCATTTTCGTCCATGTAAATGGCATCTTCACCAATTACAGCCAGTGCGCGTTGTGCATGTTGGCAAATGATTTCTGTTATGTACCTTTGCGCATTTAGTGAGCCATTTTCAATGAATACTATCTCAGTACGATAGCTAGAACTTACGCCCACCCAAGACATAACGGACCCCCCACCATAAGGTGTGATTTCTTCAAAACACACGTCGGCATAGCGTTCTCCTGGTCTTCGTAACACTCGCCGACGTCGGTCCTCACCATGCAGACAAATTCGAGCCTCACCCGAGAAGAGCACGTTACTCCAGTTACGTAGTGTCCAAGATAGGCAATTTCTAGCGAACCCCAATCGAGCAATGCGGTGCTCACGGAGTAACTTAGAGGCCCGCGCTGGTCGTCGACTGCGTATATCAGCTGCTAAAAGCCTCCTCCTCTCAGTCCATAGGCTAACTTGCATTCCTCGCACCTCTTCAAGGTTTCTTTTGAGGTCTATGTAACTGCATTTGCGGTTCCTCAGTGCCTGAGTCACTAAAAAGCGGTCGTCTCGTGGTTGTGTGCAACGTTTTCTCCCAGAACCTTGCCTTCTCTGAACGGAACCTGTCTCTTGGTATCGAGTCCAGGTTCTTTGGACGGTTGAACGACTCACGTTTAACCGCTGTGAGACGTAACACTGGCTACACCCCTCTTCCAGCAGCGCTATAATTTTACTAGCTCTATCTCGCTCTAATGCTTTTTCTGCCATTGCAATAGACGCAAATATCTCTATGCGCCAAACATAAATTATTCTACTAAAAAAACAAGAAGTTAATTTTAGTTACCTTATAACCTTTTACCCTAAAACCCGCGAAAAGTAAGTAAAAAGTCACAAACTGAAAAAGGGATTATTATTTTTAAAAACAAAGGTTTCGAATTTGGAATGAACTTGTTTTCATACGCAGACTGTTTATTAAGTGCCAGTAACATTAGTTTGGCTATTAAAACCTCCTTAGAACTACATTATTACCAATAATGTAGAAAAATCAAAACCGCCCGTTTTTTTTGCAAAGGAGCCTAAAACACCGTAGTTTTTTGTGCTGGGACCATACTGCCAAGTCTTCATATATTTATCCTTTAACCGACCAAAGAGATTACAAATCTAATTTATAAGCCCGATCTAGTAGGCCGCGCATAGGAGTTATTTTAATTACATTGAGCGCCAAAGTATTACCTGTTTTGTATTGTAGTTTGATGGTTTACATTTTTTTTACCTATTACATGAGTGTAGATAAAGTAGTGTATGAGACTGCACACACACACACACACATGCATTAATAACCCCTATTATGCAAATTTCATAAACTACTATTACTTCTGCAGTATGTAAAATATAAAAATGTTACTAACATGTTTTTAAAAGAATCATCATCGGCAATTGATATCTTCCATCATAGTAAGGCATCTTTTAAAAAACAAGTCGCACTAACCTTTACTCGCATTTGATCAATGAAAATGTCACCACTACAATTTGTCCATACAACATCATTGTTAACTATGTTACCGCACACACGTACACACTCCTAGTCTTCCACATACGGCACACACACACAAACTATACTTACAAGTTTTCAGATGCGTACCTTAAAAACTAAATATTTCTGTTAGTTATTATTTAATTAATTTATCAATCAATCAAAATCAATTATTTGTAATTTTTGTATGAGAGTCGAGCTCTTCAAGGGCAATTATAACTACTGGTACTAAATAGTAAGAATCTGTTACTGGCAATATGGTAGGATATCTATATACATTTTAAATAATACAATGTGCTGTTGATTCTATGATTAATAAAAGAAAAAAAAAAGAAAAATAAAATCATGCTCAAAACAAGTCTCTACTGAAAATCTTTCCGTGTAAACAAGCGACATGTTAACCATGGGGTGTCGGGTTAAGAGTAGCACTCTTCCTTCTCCTCCTGTTGGGTGTTCGTAACAGGCGACAAAGGGAGAAACAAGAAGACGGGCAGCAACGTCTTTCTAATGGATTATCCCCCTGTGATCCCCATACTCCAAGCGTGGGGATTCAAGCTCTGCCGAGCGTGGGGATTATGGCAACCCCACCCTTATAAGGGGGAGGCCTTCGTTCAGCAGTGGACGTCTTTTATCTGATGATGTAAACAAGCGAGCTTTATAAAGTAGATTGAAGGTTTTTTTTTGGGTATCAGCCAATAAATTCTTATTTTCTATAAAAAGTAAATATATTATTTCAACGCATCCACACAAGTCCCTACATTTGTACACCGTGTAGGGTTCTCACACGCCCCTCAACAAGTTAGTAAATAAATAATGTAAGTAAATTAATTTAATATTATGTGCCAACCATAGATCGCGAGAAGCGACAGCTTTAATACGATAAACCGTCAAATCTCTCCAAAGCGTATTTATTTGTTCTAAATGAATGACTGGCGACAATTTCATTACGTACGTTGCTACGTTTCTTGAATTTAGAGCGCGTGTGTGATTTAGTTATATTCAATGCTCTAATTTATATTCAACACAGCTTCTTATGAACACGGTCCAAATATAATACCTACTGTATAATGAAATTTCTTACTTAAGCATTAAGGTGGAATGTAATGTGTTAGCATTAGAGACACCATCAGAAATAGTTTAATTCAAACAAAATATTGAAATACCTGCGTTTAATCTTTGTTAGTAAATGTGCAAGCTAGCTCTAAAGTTTGTTTGGAATACTCTAGCTGTGGCGTAGAGACGCCAGTAATAATAATGCCCTCCTGGCGGATACAACCATACTGGCCAATCTTTCTCAAGTTCAGCCATCTTTGTTTTGGACTAATCCCAGCACTTATCCCTGTGACTCATGTCACCCAGAACCAACAGTGAAGACACCGAGGTTTGATCGTCGGCGAGTCCCGGAGAAACGATAAATTGTCTTGAAACCCGCAACAAATTAATTTAGAATATTAAATAGGAGAAAAACATATTCCACTTCCATCCTTTGCAAAGCGGGAGACAAGTAAAATCGCACAGGTCAATATCACCTCAGAACGAAAGATTAGGTTAGTTCACCTGTAAGGCACCACGGAAGTTACTAGAATTGCCATCTATACGAAATAATTGTAGTGCACAATTAGTGCTTGAGGAGACAAAAGTGCACTCTCTCGCTTCCTTTACTCTCATAATCCAACGGGACGGAAGTCCGACAAGACGGGGGATAGATAAGGTGTAGGACCGACTTTTTACATGCCCATCTGACAATCAGGTGATTGGCCTGCATTATCCTAGCCGGTAAAGCTACTTATTATCAGATGTTGCTTGCCGCGGGATTTGAGCCCGCAACCTCCGGATTGCAAAGCACGCGGATTCCCGAATTGCCACTAAGGCTACACGCCATTAAATATTACACTAATGACATAAGCTTAGTTCAAAATCAGAACGATTTGTTTCGTATACATTTATTTGAATATTTCATTCGTAAATTGGAAACCATATTTTAAATCAAAGAAGCAGATACCTAGATATTTGACACTGCTGATTGCACAAGGCCGTCGCACAGCACACACACACAGCCCTTTCGCAAGGAAACCACCCAAATTGCTATCAAAACACGCTACTATATCGGAAATTGGTGCAATTTGTTAGCATTATGCTCCCCCAGAGTACTCAGCGGTGGCATTTTAAAAATTTATTGCTATGTGCTTTTTTATCTACTTCACACTACCTGCGCTCGGATTTCGAGTAATGAGAAACGAAATGAGCTCCAACGTTCGCCTGATGCGAAAATGTGCGGGCCGTTTTATTTTTTGTTAGTCACTTTAAACGGCTTATTAGGTACGCGGAGGCAGGAAAATGTCTGGAAAATGTTTTACGAAGGCATTCTTTTTTAAAGTTTTTCATACTTTTTTGATAGAACAGACGACCTTGATTTAAACATAGTGCTCTTGGTATATGTATTTTCTTTTCTTTTTTATATTTTATGTAGCGTAGTTGGTTCGTAGGTATACAAAAAAGGAGCGTTGTTAATGTGAAGCATACCTAATACATTATGTACGTTTGTCGGTGTACGTAGCATCGCAGCGCCGCAGAAACGGATGAATTTAAATGCGTTTAATTTTATTTCAGCACTTTTTGGGACAGGTTACAAGGTTTTCATTTTCGTGTTTTCAGAGGTTAAAGAAACATTTTTTTTTTTCAATCGTGAATCATAAATTAGGAAATATATTTGGTGTTTTCTACTGAACGCAAAACATAAAAAAAAATAAAATAAAAAAATCATTTATACAGCGTTAAAATCCGATTACAGAAAGTATTCAACGTTCTTTATGCCATTGTAAAGCTTCATCTAGACTACGCATCAATGCTTACAAAGGTTCTGTCTATACATGTTAATCAAGCCATTTTCGACGTCTAAAACAGCAAATTGCTGACTGGTGTTCTCTTAGTCACGTTTTTGCAACGTCACTGTGCGCTGAAGACTCTACAAATTGTGCACGCCACTGGAACAGAGCCAAATGTTTATAATGCAGTGTTTCGGATAACGAGCAAAGGGTCGTTATTCGTCGTGTTGGCTTTACGAGTAATTGGATGTTTCGCAGAGTTTGGAAGGCGAATTCAATTTGAAGAAACGTCCCTTTATTGTACGTTTAACTAACTTTTCATTTCGCAAATGGTTTTACGACTAATTCCGCCACGTATTCCTACTACTGCAACTTTTTTCAGCCAAGATTAACAGTGGTCACCACTGAAGACATCGAGGTTTCTGAGGGTCCCGGGGAAACGCTAAATTGTAGCCCATAGAAATATAATTAGTAGGGTAGAAGGATTTAGAGAGACACAATCTCCACTTCCCTCGTCACAAACGTGAGAATGAATTCACTTACAGGTGGACCAACGAAGACACGGTTGCTATATAATTTTAACTTGTTTTATAAAAAAAATTGGTCCGCGTGATATACGGTTACAGATGTAACTACCAAACTGTGTGTGAGACTACACTACCAAAGTATATGATGGATAGATTGTTCGTACAATCGCGCAATTTTCTTTGTTATTGCTAAGGATTAGAAAATAAACTACGTTTCTATTGTTTATTTTTTTCCTGGAGAAGCTAGAAATGTAGACTGATCGAGATTGCAGATTTTAAATGTTTTGAAACCAAATATTAGGTTTTTTGTAGTGCGTTTTGTAGAACTCTTTGCGATATGTTTCTGAATTGCTTAAACAAACTGTGTTTTGTTAAATCATTAAATAAGGAAATTATGCGCTTAATAACTAACTGTACATTTGATAAAGTAAATTAAGTATCTTTTTTACTTTCAAACCACTTAATAAAATAAAATAGCACATTTATGTATTTCATTAATAAGCTTCCAAGATAGTATGTAACATTGTAGTATTTACTTTTCTAAAGCTTTAGGAACGCTTAATCATTTTTTTAGGGTTCCATAACTAAAAGGTAAAAAAAGAACCCTTATGGTCTGACTTCGTCTGTCTGTCTGTCACACCTATATAATTCAGGAACCACTGATGCTATCGATTTGAAACTGTAAAATATAGATTTTACAGGAAAAATAAAATGATTTTTCTAAGTACAGTTTTTTTAGTAATCCTAAAAAAACCTGGACAAACAAACTTAGTTTTGCGGTTTGGTTATTTTGCTATTTATAGTAAAATTACTTTAATACATACTAAGATGGAACCCCACTTGCACTTGACATGTATTTTTTTTAATTACGTAACTTTAATTATTTTCTTTATTATAAGCTGGTGCTTTAACAATTTGTGGTAAATATATCAGGGAGTTTCAGTGGATTATTTCCGTAGATAGCATGGTACTCTCAGTAAAGTGACATTAGAAAATGTTTTAGGAAAAATATTAGCTACCTTCTTTATCCATTTATATCTTTCACTAAATTATGTTTGTTAACCTTCTTCAGCATGGGACGAGAATAAACTTTCTTAGCGTTCTAATTTGTCGCCTTTCTCATTGAAGACCTTTATTAAATAGTAGGTACATTTTAATAAGTAATAAAAAAAAATGAAACTTGAAAGTTGCGTTTTCATCGTGGGCACTCGCGCGTAATAACCATTCTACTTCGAGCTTTTGAACAGTGAGTACGCCTGAGTCGAGCTTGAGGAAGGTCGTACGAAGTTCAGAGCCCCGTTCCGTCGAGTAAGTTTGTAATAAGTACTGTCCCATCCAGTTTGAAATAAAATGTTTATGAAAATAAAAATGAATACCAGGAAAATATACAGACAATAAAAGGACAAAATGTAGGCGGGCGTTAATCACGCTAATCACTTCGCTTGAAGACCCCGACCGGTCTTCTTAAATACCTATAAGCGCTGTTTTATGTTTTTGTACTTTTTGTAAAAAATTACTTAAGTAAATGCTTTTACTGTGTTTTGTTTTTATTAATTTATAAATCGTATTGTAAGAAAATATAAAAGAAAAGAATATGTTCAGTTAAAGCAAAGTTAAACTTAAAGTCAAAAATATTTATTTCAAATAGGCTGAACACTAGTGAATGGTAAATTTTTTAAAAGCTGCCACCTGATCACAACACGGCCTCAACTTGGAAGATCCGGTAAGAAACTCAGCGGGCTTTAATTTTTTCACTTTTTTTAAACATTGGATCAACATCAGTGATAGTGTGTCCTGCCGTTCGAAAGATAAAACAAGAAAGAAAAAATATACGACAAAATTACAACAAACTAAAAGGCCAAAAGGATAGTAGTCGGACCAGTCCCCCAAGCAGCACCCGCGCACGAGTTGACTCGAGCAGCAGCCATCCCATGTAATGTTGTTTAATAAAGAACTTATTGTCAAAAAGTCGCCACTCTTCAAAGCAATAAATACATTCTGTTCAGAATAGCATCGTGGACTTAGAAGTCAAGTAAACTAAATTGTTGTATAAATTGCGTATTTAGAAGATAAATGTTGATAAATTATGATCTAGATGACACTGTTACTGCACGCTTGAGTCAATATTTTAATACTTTAATGGAAAAGTAAAGTGCCACTTACTATGACAAATACGCATCTGAAAAAGGTCATATGGCCAGACTAATAAAACTACAAACTATATTAAGGCAATCTGTAAGACGCCGTAAGGAGCCGTTATTAGATAAAATGCAATTTTCTTAAAATATTTGTCAACGTCTCTGCAATTAGATTACACTTTATTAGTTGACAATATTAATAAAATATTAATAATGTACTTCTATAACAGTTTCAGTTATAAGAACTTTTTTATTTGATTGACTGCAGCCCGCGTGATGTTAGTTAAGTGGCAAATCAGCCGGAGATGGATCACACAATATATGCATCTTCTTCTTCTTTTTTTAGTGCGTCTTCTATCGGATGTTAGCAATCATCATCATCAGCATCCAAAAGACGTCCACTACTGAACAAAGGCCTCCCTAAAGGACACCCAATGGGAAGAGATGGGGAGGGTGCTTTTCTTACCCGGACACTCCCCCCCCCTTAAACTTTAACGCTATTTCTGCTTTAGAATCTGCCACTCGAAATAGTTGCTGTTGGAGTTGTTTGGTCAAACCATGAAAAAAATTTTTTTTGCCATGATGTCCTCTTTCGGCCGGGCCTTCTTCTACCCTCTATTTTTACCTGAAGCATATTATAGCCTAAATATTCTAACTATCTTCTCTTTATTAAATGTATCACAGCTCGTCAAAATCCTGTCACCCTGGTTTGGATAACACCCATATTCGGACAGAAATGGAAAGACCGACGAAGGCAAATTATTCCAGTCCTTCGCGGTACGTAGGTACTATAAACGATGAGGCAAAGCGGGTCGTCCGAAGAGTAGGGTCCATAACAAAAGGGTGGATATGAGCGCCGTAACCATTTATATTGCTTTACCAGATAAGTATTTTCTAGGTCCCTCGTGGAGCTTAAGAGTAAAGCCATACAATATAGAGTCAAATGAGGATGGGTGGTTTAGAATATATTTCGAATAAATAAAAAAAAACAGGTATAAGTCTCTTGGGCGACTCCGCTGTAGACAACTCGCGACATTAATTTTTAAAATACATTATTTGTTACGTTTTTTGACTCCAATGCAAAGAAGAAAGTCTAAATTTAATACTGAAACTATTTTATTTTTATTTTACGTCATATTTTACTTTTTGGCGCCCTTGGAAATATCACCCTCGAAGAATTACTCTAAACTCCAATATCAGAGCTGGAAGAACTGACGTAAAACAGTAGCTACTAACACCTTAAAGTTATCCTTTTCCGACTAAACGTGAAGTCATACTATTCTTTTATTTATATTAGCCAAAAAATGTAAGTAATTGTAAGCCGGCCGATATTTTAGTTGATTTGTTGAACGGAAAAGACAATAATATAAACAAACACACTGCTCTTGTATCGTTATATTTGTATTATTGACACTAAATTAGTGATTTGATGTTCACAGTTCGGTGTCTCAAGTAGAAGTGAAACCTTTGAATGAAGCGCTCCATTTATAACTTGCGAATATTTCACTTCTACCTTCACAATGCTGATATTACCAAAATATATTAATAAAAGTAAATTATTATATTAATAGTTGTATCCTGCATTTTACATATCATTACTATATATATAAAATACGACATAGGTATCCTGTACACCAAAATATCAATCAATATCTAACATTCGGCCATTCTGACCAAATCAAGTTTGTCCTCAAACTTACACAAAATAACATCATTTCCTTATTTATCAACCAACATCTTACTTACTCCTTATCAATAATTTAACAAATACATCAACAACATTATGACCATCACTACTATGAAATTAAACGTCACATGTATTTTTACCTTTAATAACACAGTTTTTCTGTTCTCCACATGCAGCTGTAGGGTTTTATAATTCATTTTTGTATGTACATATGCTATGGGATAACAATAAACAAGGCTAGACCTCAAGATTCCGACCAAGTCTCCCGAGTAATCTTGGTCTATGATGTCTCTATAAACAAACTGAATTTTACCATCTGTAGTTGATCCCGATACCGTTATCTCAAGAGCCCTTTCAGCTTAGAGACTCCATGATTATTGCCAACCTGCCAGTTATCACAACATCCTATCTGCAGTTGACCCCATCACCGATAAATCAAGAGCTCTTCAGCTGCGAGACTCAACGGCCGTGCCAACCTACCAGATTACAAAATACCATTTGCAGTTAACACCATCACCACTGGGTCAATAGCCTATATAGCTACGAGACTCCACGGCCGTGCCAACCTACCAGATAGCATCTGCAGTTGACCCCATCACCGCTAAGTCAAGAGCATATTCAGCTGAGAAACTCCATGGTCGTGTCAACCTATCAAACATTAACATACCATCTGCAGTTAACCCCATCACCACCAAGTCAAGCGCATATTCAGCTACGAGACTCCACGGCCGTGTCAACCTACCAGATATCATCTGCAGTTGACCCCATCACCGCTAAGTCAAGAGCATATTCAGCTGAGAAACTCCATGATCGTGTCAACCTACCAGACATCAACATACCATCTGCAGTTAACCCCATCACCATCAAGTCAAGCGCCTATTCAGCTACGAGACTCCACGGCCGTGCCAACCTACCAGATATCATCTGCAGTTGACCCCATCACCGCTAAGTCAAGAGCATATTCAGCTGAGAAACTCCATGATCGTGTCAACCTACCAGACATCAAAATACCATCTGCAGTTAACCCCATCACCATTAAGTCAAGCGCCTATTTAGGTACAAGACTCCACGGCCGTGCCAACCTACCAGATATCATCTGCAGTTGACCCCATCACCGCTAAGTCAAGAGCTTATTTAGCTGCGAGACTCCATGGTCGTGTCAACCTACCAGATATCTCGGATCGCATGAAAATCACAATATATATAATAACTCATAATAACTCATAATAACTCATAATAACTCATAATAACTCATAATAACTCATAATAACTCATAATAACTCATAATATAATATCCAAAATGGTCATCGTTCCATCGTATTTAATTTGATATCAAATGAATGTTGAATCTATCACATTGTTTATCCATAAATAGAAACTAGCAAAAATAAACTTAACTTTTATTGTGTCCCTATTAACATTTTACTAGAGGGCAACCGTATAATAACTGGAATAAAATGTACACTCATTTTTTTACTAGATTTACTAAATTCGATATATAAATAAACCATTATGTAGAGTTATCATCGATCATTTCATTAAATCAATTTTAGCAAAAATATAACATATTTCAAATATGTACATATGTAGGTATACATGTACATAGGTATATATCTAGTGAGTACTCTTACTAAATCTCATATCAGGCCAGATTCACCACCAGGTATCGCTATCGTTATTCGTAATTGAAATCTAAGGTTGGATACGGTCAGCTAATCACACGTTCGTATATTTACGTGAGATCTTGTGAGTAATTTCCTAATATTTTGCTGATTCTAAAAGAACCTGTATATTTAGGCAACAGTTTATTCCTAGATCCTGGACTCACTAATTCTCGCTTACACTATCGGAGTACGTTCTGAGTGCATCTAATATGGCACGGTTGTTGCGCTCAACCTGATTGTCAGCTCTAGCTGCAGATACTGTATTTGATAAGTGCTGAATTTCAGGATTCAACACAAAACCTTTTGAAACTCCCCAGATGTGAAACATGATCTCTGTCCGTTACGATTCGAGCTGGATGACCAAAAGTGAGAAATGTGTCTGAGCTTTAACCGCGGGTTTAGTATTAATGTTACAAACAGCTTTATATGATGCAAAACTTTGAATAGCCATCTACGATTACCAGAAAATATTAGTACCACTTTACACAAATGGACCTAAGTGGTCTATACTCAATTAGGTATGTTGTAGGTTGCAATTTTGAACATATTTATTCATTTTGTATTAGAATACCGCCTAATCCAATCCTTGAAGTGTCACAGTGTAATTCGGCTAAACAACGCTAACACTGGTCATTGTATTAGTTGACCCTACTCGCATGGCACGTTCTGGCACGTTAAGTCTGTTAAAAGTCTCTCAATCAAAGCGAAATCTTGAATAAGCCAATTCTAAATAAATAACTTGTAAATAATACTATTCTATAATGTTATTATAGTGCAATTCTCTAACCATGTTACGTACAATTCCCCTCTCAGTATGACTCGAATGATACGGACCGTAAACTATAGGTATATTTTTTTTTTTTTTTGTTAACTTTATGCCTAGTTCGCTGGTATTCGTATAGCCTATCTCCGATAAACTAAGAACAAAACAGTCACGGTACTTTTCAATTAAATTATATACTTACACAATCAATCCGATCAACAGTTATCCTATACCACGACTACTACCTTTACTGTATATATCAATATCTTTCCTTTTTTGCAGTAACTATATATATATAAATTATTATAAACGTTTGAATCAGATTCCACGTACAACTCGCATAATATTTATGCTCATTCTCATTAATCATGCTATCAATATCCGCTAAGAAATTCAGAATCTTGTTATAATTACTTTAATTAAAATTTTTACCTACTGCCTCTACGGAATCTTTCTTAACTAACCGGAACGAAGATTTGCCCAACAATGGTATATTGATATTGGCAACTATGCGAAGGGAGAGTAAGCAATCAGAAGATTTATTTAATCCTAACCTGAGTGTGATAACATGATAAGCATACAATCACTTCAGAGATATATAACAAACTCCCCAAACATATAAAAATATTAAAAATTTTAATAATTTAAAAAGCAATTAAAAGATTTATTAATCGAAAATTGTTACTATAGAATAATAGACCTTCTGAACGACAGATTAATTGTATAAATTTATAATAATGATAATATTCTTGTTAATTACTTTAATATGTGAAATGTAAGTTAGTTATTAGTATGGTAGATTTAAATAAACCAATTTTTGCATACCTAATAAAGTAGATCATCGAGGACACTATCATTTATAAAACACCCATGTTAGTAATAAGCATACCTATGGTCAGAAAAATAAAGATGATTTGATTTGAGATCAACAAAGCATTCGATTTCATGTTCTTTTTTTATTAATAATAACATATTTCTTATAATAATATTGGTATTTGCGGTTAGTACCCTGACCCTATCCACAAAGGCAACTCTTTTTTCGCAATTTTTTTTTTCTGAGTACGATTATTTTTTTAAATAATCACTACTGGTATGACCGACTATCTTACACTCATCACATTTGATAATTGGTTTAGGACATTGCTATACCCAATGTCCTTTTTCTTTGCAGTTATAACATACAACCGAATACCCCTGATTAGTCTGAGAAATAACTACACGGCACTGCAAATCCCTGTGGTCACTCATCACATTTATAACAAATTATATCTATTTTTATTTGAATTTAAAGTTCTCAAAAAATCTTTTTGTTGTCTACAAACATCTTAGATATTTAAATAAATCTTCAGGTTCGGTAAATCGCGCGGAAGATGCTCCTGCTCCTACAGTTCTATCATTGATACCATGTATTATACAATCTACAGCCTTTTTACCGGAAATACCGCACGCATTTAACAACATAATCTTATCATAATAGTATTCATCTAAACTTTCCCCAATTTTGAGACGACGTTCGAGCATTTCTGTTAGAACAATAAGACCATAATTGGTTTCAGTAGGAAAAACCTTAAGTAAGAGTATTTGCCATTGTTCCCAGATATGTAAGATTGAGGTTTTTTTTTTGCGTTACTTACAAGTTTAGGGAGTGCGTAATGCATAATCTGCATCTCGTTCCAACTATATATTTTTGCGCATTCACTAACCTTAGCCAACCATAAGTCAATTCGATTATTTTTCAATGATGGATCAAATTCTGGTATCATATTAATATTAGTCTGAACGAGCGATGGTAAACCGGGTCTAACAAGAGATTTTTAACAATTTTGAAAAATCAACAGAATTAATTACGTTATTACTAAAATGAGTGTTGTACTCACATGAAGTCCCAGGTTGTGGTGACCTTGCTGCTGCATCGTCGTCATTGGTGTGCCCGATACCCGTAGTCTTCTGCACCCAAGGTACAGGCACCTGCACTGGACACCCCGCAGACGTCCCTGGCCGCAGTAACATTGATGGCGAGACTTCTTTTGTGTTGGCGATGACGGTCGTTGTTTCCTGCACGTCCTTAGCCGCTTGCAACCTTGCTCTTCAAACGCGCCTGTAGATGTCGCTCGTCCAGTCGCTGATATTTTTCTGCCGCTGCGCGATGCCTCACTCACAGGATTCTTACGTTTTGTTCCTTGCTTTCGAACCATTTGTGAGGTAATCCCACTTCTGATTGTAAGCCGGCCGATATTTTAGTTGATTTGTTGAACGGAAAAGACAATAATATAAACAAACACACTGCTCTTGTATCGTTATATTTGTATTATTGACACTAAATTAGTGATTTGATGTTCACAGTTCGGTGTCTCAAGTAGAAGTGAAACCTTTGAATGAAGCGCTCCATTTATAACTTGCGAATATTTCACTTCTACCTTCACAATGCTGATATTACCAAAATATATTAATAAAAGTAAATTATTATATTAAAAGTTGTATCCTGCATTTTACATATCATTACTATATATATAAAATACGACATAGGTATCCTGTACACCAAAATATCAATCAATATCTAACATAATTATTGTGATTTTTTAAGTATCATTGACTACAAAGAGACACTGTTAGCTTGTTGCACCCGCGACAGAAAAGATATAAAAGTTAGTTTTTTTCGCAGCAATAAAGTGTTAACGTTTTCAGACTTGGTAAAAGTAAGAAGAAATCAAAGGCAATCTTAAATCAGTCGTTTTTAAGAGTGTAATGTTAATTGCATTAAAATAAACGTTTACCCAAATTGGTTGCACCCGCGACCGTGATTTTAATATCGCGGGTGCAACTCTTTGACAACTAACATTACGGTCTGATTCCTAATATATTTTAGGTTTTATATGCTGTATATGATTAATTTGTTTGTATTTAATATGTGTGTTATATTATATTCTGTTCTTTTTTATAGGAACGTCGGGTAAAATGACAAAAAGTCACTGATAGAGACTGCTTTGCAGAAATATAGGGAAAATTGATATAAATCGTATGAGAAAAGTAATGAAAAGAAAATGGAGATTGATTAAGATTTTAGAATACTAGCTGGCTTATTCAATATCGCTATTTGGGGTCCCCGTGGGGTGTCCTGGTAAGAATAGCACCCTCCCATCTCCTCTCGTTGGGTGTCCGTAAGAGGCGACTAAGGGAAAGCAAGAAGACGGGCAGCGTCTTTCTATTGGATTACCTACCGTCCCATACTGCGATCTCCAAGAGGCCTGCCTCAAGGAGATCCATAATCCCCACGCTTAGCCTTAGCTTGGCCACGATTATAGCAACCGGAGGGGTTGCCATAATCCCCACCATTCAAATTCTTTGTTTAGCAGTGAACTATTTAAGGCTGCTGATGATGATGATGTGGGACAGGTACTGCATGGTAGTATGATACACACATGTCTATCACACGATCACGCATCACACCATATCACACCATGATAACACCTGTATTACATGATTCAGGTGTTATCATGGTGTGATATGGATGAAAATAGATAAATTAGGGTACAATTCCTGATGACAATTGATCTCAAATTTTCAATATACGTTAATAATATAGTTGACGTGCCGAATTTGAATAAATTATTGCAAAGTTGGAAGCACAAGAGGAAGACTAATGGAGATAATATGTTCATAGACTTTTTGGAGATTATTCACGTATTTAAAAATAAATAATTAATATAAGTAACAAAGAAGTGTACTAATTAGTAATAAAAGTTGTTTGATCTCTTATTTTTTCATATATATTTTTCTATTGATGTTTATATTCAAGTAAGTTAGACGGGTTGCACCCGCGATAATTCGGTGTTGCACCCGCAATTGCTTCAAAAGTAAATAAATCATTATATATTTTTGTTATCTGCATACTTTTTAAATTTTTTATTTGATTAGTTTAACGCCTTCCGTAATATCAAGGAATAAAATAATAAATGTTTCACAATTAACAGACTTTTGTGTGTTTGTTTTATGATCTGGAAAGGCTGGGCCGATTTTGTTGCACCCGGCACTTTGAACCTTCCTCCTAGCTATTTAAATGTAGTTCTTCCAAGATTAATTTGTTTAAAAATGTTTTTTATTTGCTTATTATGAGTCTTTACATGCGTCTAAATGTTGCGCCCGCGATAATGGAATTACCCTCTTATCATTATTTCTCATTAACATCGTTAAATAGTAGTTTTAAATTAAAACTTGAATTAACAGAATGTATAAATCATCATCATCAGCCGCTGAAACGAAGATATGCACCCCCCCCCCCCCCCTTAGAAAGTAGGGGTTGCTATAATCCCCACGCTTGGCAGACGTCTTGGGGATGGGATAGCAGTATACATAGGTGTAGTAGCCTGATAGGTATTCGTCTTCTTATTTTCCCTTAGTCCCCTCTTCATCATCATCCGGAAGACGTCCACTGCTGAACATAGGCAGTCCCCTCTTACGGACACGCAACGGGTAGAGATGGGAGGGGTACCATTCTACCTGGAGACCCCACGGTCACCCCACACCTTCTTGTACTTGATTTTAAGAATTAAAAATTGCAATTGATTTTACGATTAAATTAGTTTTCAAAGTACCTGCTCCTCCCGGTGTCATACCTACTCTATTCAAGCAACTTTGATACTTCGAATATAAAATACAAAAAAAAAATATGGCTGGTGTTTAATTCCTATAAATATATTTAATTTAATGAGCCATAAAACTTTTTTTGGAGATGCTATAGCGTATTAACAATCTATAAATCTAAATTAGATATTGAAGGATATTAGGTATAACGGGTGTAAGGGACATCGTACCGGAAAAAAAAATATAAGATGTCAAATAATGTCCGTTACAACATTACATAAACTATTTATATGGAAAATGAAAAATGACTGACTTATTAATTTTCGAGCATGTAATGAATATATGCGAAATAATATTTATTTCTCAAATTACATTGCTAATTTTCTAAAATAATAATAGTTAATTGCCTAGATACTGTTTTAGTGCATAAAGAATAAATAAATAAATAAATTTTCCACAAGTAAGTAATTTATTGTTTTTAAATTAAAATTATGCTTTATTAATATACCAATAATGATATTATACTAATTTTATTTAAAAAAAGGTCGATTTTTTTTGGAAATTCATGAAAAAGCCGATGAAAAATTTCAACACTACAGTGTTCAGAATCATGTACTGGAGCCCTGGTATCGGTTTTCGGTACGATGTCCCTTACACCCTGTATATTTCTATACAATCTCGAAAATAGTGTTGGTTCGTATAATTTTAGAGTTGCTTTTCTATTAATATGCCCGACACGTACCGAGAGGCCGATGCAGCGTTCAACGTACAATTTTTATTTCCGGACCAATTCCAGCGACAAACAAACTTTGTTGCTACCCCTACTTACACCACGTACGCTTGTTATATTGAATTCAACATTCTTTGTAAAATATAACGGAACAATGATTTTTGGATATAATATTTTGGTAAAACATGCTAAAAACCAACTTCTGGAGATCCACGTTCCTACTCCGTTTCTCTTTATCATACCCAGCTTAATCACTCTAACTCTTTCAACTAAAAATAATCATTTAAATCCTAAAAACCTTAAATTTGCTCTAATATAAAATACAAATAAAATATAGTTCAATAAATTGTTCGCAGCTTGAGCTTTTTATTATTTTTCCATGTCTCTGAATATCTCTCAACTGTATCTAGACTTGTCCCCGGAAGCTGTAATGACCATCTGCAGCCAACAGCGTCTATCATTCCCAAAAAAATAAACTGTATCAATTTCTTTCCTACTAAACACTCACAACTTGAATGAAATTTTGTGAACGATTTGTATGAAATTTTGTGAACGATTTGTATGAAATTTTGTGTACATATCGGGTAGGTCGTAAATTATATTTCATGCCGCTAGTTTAAGGCTAAGCAACATAAGGCAAGGTCATTAAATAAATGGGTGAACCGATATGTATGAAATTTTGTGTGCATATCGGGTAGGTCTGAGAAAAGGTCATAAAGTATATTTTATGCCGCTGATACCATAATTGTCGAGGATATATAAAACGAGAGGAGAGAGAGGGAGAGGGGATTCGAGGAGGGGGTGATGGGGTGAGGGATCGGTGGAGTTAGAGGGGGGATTGAGAGGGAGCAAGTTGGGAGAAGAGAGGGGAGAGAGGGTTTAGAGAGCGGACAACGGGAAGACGAAGAGGGGGAGTGTGATGGGGACCGAAGCGGGAGGGGGAAAGAGAGAGGACAGAAAGAGCATAGAATTAGATTTTTCTTATAAGAGAGAGAGATGGAGAGAGATAAATCAAGGGAGGAGGAAGAAAAGGGGAAAAATGTAATAAATACGCGGGTGCGGAGCTGCGCGGGTCAGCTAGTATGTATGTGTATGTATGTATGTATGTTTGTGCGTGCTTTTTTCCTACATGTGTATAGGTGTGTATTTTTTCTTATTGAGAATAATTCCACCACTCATTCCCACCAACTCCTGTAAGCCAGGATCTACAGTGGTCACCACTGAAGACAAGGTTTGACTCTCGGTGAGTCCCAGGGGAATGCTAAATTGTCTTGGAACCCGCAACAAGTTTAATTAAAAAGGTAGATAGGAGGAGTTGGAAAGTAGATGAAGTATATGAATACAATCTCTAAGGTAAATTCTTAATAAAAGACCTTAACAATATAGACAGAAAACAACATCAAACTAGCTATTATACTGGACCAAAGGTATTAGAACTAAGATAAAACAGGTATAATAATTATTAAGCTCGAGACAAGGTGAGTTCAGATAAGTTGTGTCATAAATAATGAAACTTTGATGATTCCATACAAGAACAAAACAACATTAAATCAACTCCTGTGTGGAGCTACCCTTTATTCGGTCTGTTGACTAGTTATGTTAGTAAATTATTTAACACTAGATAGGCACAAAGTAAAAATCTTTGTAGGTATACCTACTTAAAAGACATTTTTTTTTGGCGCGGGAGAAACCTTCAAATGGTCCCCGGGAGCTGTGGGGCTCGACCGGGGTATGTGGGATTCTTACCCAATAAACCCGTTGCGGCTTTCGCATCGGTACACGAGAGGGGTCCCCAGGGCTCTCCGGTGGGATCTGCACCAGGGGCCCTACAGTGCCTTGCCTTTGAGCCCGCCGCTGGGGGGTGCATTGTAGCCTCCCGGGAACTTGACACGGTGCTCACGGTGGCGGGGGTCGCAACCCCGCCGCTGTCCTCCTTGGAGTCGCCGCCGTACACAGGACATATACCAACCGACTAATAATGAAGTAAAAAATAATACAGTAAACATCAGAAAAAAGGATCCTGCTGGATTATGGTTGGTAAATGTCTAAAAGTTGATTAGCCCTTACCTTAGAGTATCTTTTAGCAAAAATGGTTTCTCCGTACATTTTGGATAAACACTGAATTTATTATTGTTTTTTTTTAATATTTGCCATAAGTATTCATTTATGTTCATCTGAAGCAATTTTTATATGGTCGATTCGATATAATGGTAAAATTATGATTTTAAGAAATAAAACTGCTGGCCTAAAAAGGCCACATTAAATCACCCTTTTCAGCGACTTACCTCTAAAAGTAATTTATATTCTGCATTCCTAGCAATTCCTGTATTTTTTTGTAAAATGGCAAGACATTTCAGGTGAATCATATTCAATTCATTTATTAGCAGATTCTTATTTGGTGTTAATGCTGCCGTACGAATAAAAATTAAACCGTAATTTACTCATAAAATATTATGATTCACCGAAAGTGGCCTCTCTGGACCCGCGGATAACAAAATTCCCATAAGTAGTACTATCGCTTGTGCCGAGCAGATGTGTTATGGAGATAAAAAAAATACTCTCAAAACCATAACGATGAGATTTTATCGGTTGAAACAGCTATTCGGTTTGCGCAATTACAAAAAACTTCTGACCATACAGTGTTCCAGAATTCAAAATAAATTTCGCCCGGAGAAACTCTGGTGGTTTTCTAAAATCGAGTTTTGATTTTGTATTTCAATTTGATAAACGATGCACACTAAAAATCCAAACCCGATCTCCCATCAGAGCTTTATAAAATTCATTGCTGAACGGAGAGAATCACTGAGCAATAAAAAATCTCATTTGAATTTTAATTGATGCCCGCGATGGAAATGAGTCTGGTCGAGCCTCGTGCACGTGGAAAAACAATAATATTTTTACCTGGCAAAATTCAAGACTGAATTAATGTATATTCTCCATATTCATTGTTGATTCATATTGTTTGAAAAGTGCAGAACTTTATATTTGGATTTCACTTTATATTTTTTTTGTACCAGATCAGAAAAAAGTTACACCACGTAATTCGACAATACATGTATAACCGAACTCTTGCTGGACCAGCTGCTATCATGAATATAGGAAATGTGAAGAAGAACAGAAAATATCAAAGAATTACAAAATAGCCAAAGTCAAACAAAAATCATTTTTTACCTAGCACCACTGGATCGTTTCCCGGCCGCTACTGAAAAGATCCGGCAGGAAACGCAGCGAGCATATCTTTTTAGACAATTTTTTGTAGTTTTGAATAGATTATTGCTAGGTATCTCTCAAAATAAATATAAAAATTATATTCCTTTCAACAATTAGGCTTAGCACTTAGTACAATATAATAATTATTTTCGATACCTACTCATCTCAAACTGTTAAAGCGTGCAAAAAGTGAGAAAAAATGAGATATAAATACTTACTTATTTACTTTCCGGGTTCGTAACTCTTTTTCTGGTACAGTCGAGCAAAAAATAACTAATCTGCAGTAATATCGAGCAGCATAATAATTTCTGTGATAAATAAAAGTGTAATCAAAATCAACTCTTATACTTCAGCTGAATTTTTATTTGATAATGAAACCAAGTCTCACTCCATCAAATATTCAGTATAAATATTTTCCTGATCTCAGTGGAAAAGTCAATATTCATTACGTCAAAATATTCAACCTATATTTTTGTCACGTCAATTCAGTATTTACGGGGTACAAATTATTACTGTATCCGTAGGGTGTCTGGATCAGTACCATCCCATCTCCACCCGCTGGGTGTCCGTAAGGGCAAACAAGAAGACAGCTGCATCTTTTTATTGTATTACCTACCACTTATACTGCGATCCGCAAAACGCCGGTCAAGCGTGGGGATTATAGCAACCCCTCCCTTCTAAGCCTTTGTAAAGCAGATGACGATGATCAACTAGTTAGTCATTACTAGTTTATAATTCAGCTCTGCTTCAATTATTTTATTTTATCCAAGGATCGCCAATCCAACCCATTGCGCCGCCCTCCTAGGGCAGCTGCTCGATACTACTATCGTCTAAATATATTCATAAGCTGACATCGCGTTCGCTTTACGGGCGAAACACTAGCCGTCATAAATACTCATACAACGTCACTCGGTGCAATGAATAGCGACACTATAAAGATGTGAAGCTATTGTGGGCCTGCAGTTGTTTTACCGCGGAGGCTGTATTGTGTAGTCAGGCAAACGTCACTACCACGTCCTGTTTCCGGTAGGCTGCGCTTCAAAAGTGCACTATTCTCGCGGCACAAGTAGGGTTGCTAAACGTTATTTTAAATGGAACACAATGCAATACTAGCTTATTGATGAGTTTATTAACAAAAAAATCGTTGTAGAAGTTTCTGATTGCAGCGATACTGGTGATGATTTTCTAGGGATTGATTGTAATGCCTCCTGCGTTGTACTGCCGGCAGGAAAAAAGACGAAACGTAAATACGAATGAATAGTCAATTCTAACATCGCAGGCACACAGCGTTATTCAAAGTGTTACATGAACCAATTCAATTCAGTGCAATTTACAAGCCAACCAATTGAGTGGCACTCCTGACAGTCAGTCAGCACGAATGCGACCGCAACGCCACTTGTTTTGTGAAGTTTCAAATTGGATTAAATTGAGATTCATATTGGTTTCTAGAGTACCTAACCTTTCTGGACTCATGAACAAAACCTATATCTGCGACACGCTATGATGGTGTCGTTTGACGTTTGTTTTTTCTCTACGTTGTTTTGTGGAATTTGGCAAATACATTAAAAATCACAATACATACTTTTAGTTACCTATGTCGTTCGTTGTCAGTGTTTCCGAAAAAGCGAGAAGGGAGAAAATTATGAACTTTAGAACGATCATCATATCGGGCTGCGGCTATAACCAATTATAATTATTTGAGACTACGAATATGTAAGAGACGCTCCTTAAAAATAATGAATAACCACAAACTTTGTAACTAATTTTAAATATTCTATAAAAAAATATAGTAATAATATTTAGCAACCCTAAGACCATTGCAGCGTGCCCACGTCACTAACTGCTCGTTTAAAAGCTGTTTATAAATAGTACATCAAGTTTCCTTTTGTTATAATTAAGTGGTTTCATAGAACCGTGTCGGGAATATTCAAGATACTTTGAACTGTAAACGCTTCAAAGAATCAGGGGAAAATGAGAAGGTTTTAACCAACAATTTTTAAAGACTATTTAAGGCAATGCGGGTTTTTACATGGAGAGTCTTTTAAATTTCATAAATGCTTTCATATGGTAATCTCAACAAAGGCACCTGGGGCCTTAAATCACAAGAAACTAAACAGTTTTGCTGAGATTGGTAATTCCAAAGCTTGGTTTAGTCCCAAACAATTTAACAGACTAAGCTCAAAACCAGTTTCTTGTAACTATTTCGTACATGTAATAATTATGTATCGCTACGCAACTTTGACTTGAAATTCCTCGAAAGTCTGTATTGAGCATTCTCTTGGTATTTCTTCTTTGTTGCATTAATGAACGCATGCTTGAAGTTTATTACATAACGTAGTAATAGTAGTTAGAAATAAGTTTATACGTTGATAACTTTATCTTCAATGTAATCACAATGAAACTGTTCTCGGAGCTTCCTTTCTAAACCAAACAAATGAATGAAGAGACATCTATATCTATACTTATAATAAAACTGTAACAGGTCCAATTCTGTACATTGAAGATATTTTGAAAATTATATTTGGAGGGCATTCTATAACCGATACTGAGGCCGAAAATGTATTTTTTTAAATTTTTGTCTGTCTGTCTGTCTGTATCACGGCTGCGCATCATGCCAAAACTGCTGAATGGATTCAAATGAAACTTGGCATCATTTGAGATCTTACTACGAGGTAGGACATAGGATACTTTTTATCCCGTAATCTAGCTCGGTTCTTTTGGGAGAGGGGATTAAAGTCAAAATGGGTACTTGGTTATTCGCTTGGTCCGATTTTACCAATTTTACTTCATAATTATAATAAATATTAGTAAGGGAACACTCATAGAGAGTTGTTATCAAGGCTTTGTAATCAATCGGGTTAAGCAACGTTAGGTAAGGTCATTAAATAGATGGGTGACCGTTTAACGCCATTTGAACTAAACGGGTCCGTGCTTCGGAGAGCAAGTAAAACGTGGGTCCCAGTTTTTAACCGACTATAAAAAAGGAGGTTATGTATTAGATGAATGTCTGTTAATAAAAGTTTAGTTAACGTAAAAATAGCGCATGCGGAGCTGCGTGGATCAGCTAGTAGTAACTATGTGTAAGGTTAGCAACACTCTACTGACTTCTGAACAGGTGCACTTCACTGATTCTCATTTCGATTAGTTATGGTATCTGTTAACTATTCACGGGATAGTATAA
Organism: Furcula furcula; assembly: GCA_911728495.1. Classification (NCBI taxonomy): domain Eukaryota; kingdom Metazoa; phylum Arthropoda; class Insecta; order Lepidoptera; family Notodontidae; genus Furcula; species Furcula furcula. The sequence continues at coordinate 10,424,106 of OU452251.1, forward strand.
AAAACACCTTGAATGTATAATATAAATTATTTATTAGCGGAAGGCAAGCAAGTATATGGACTAACGGAATAGAAGAGAGAATACATAAAAAAGTATTGCTATATTTAATTTAGGGTTACCATTATTTTAATAGAAAAAACACCCGATAATTTTTATGTTTGTTAACATAAGTTGGGCCGGCCAAAATGCCTTGAAATACAGAATAGAGATATCTAATGTTACTTAATACAGAATATCTAAATTATGCTGAAATTACTTTGAAATATGAAACAATGTTCGAAATATGTATATAAATTACTGAAATGAATTTAAACAGTCTTAATAAAACTAAATTAAATTAATTTTAAATTATTTGAATTTTTACCTTAACTTGCCAAATTTAACATTAACCTATTTACTATAACTATCGGCTTAATTAGAAAATTATTTAAGCTGAAGTGACCTTTATTACAAAGTATGGGTGTACAATAAATACCCTTTTAGATAATGATTTATATCAAAGGTTTGAAATTAACACAACTAACTACTAACTAAAACTACGCTGTAATACAATACAAGCTACTAATAAGACCAGTTGATGGGAAACTGCGTGACTAATTTTCCATGGGTAAAACAACCAGCTTTGTGATTGCTCTTGTATGCAATTTGCCATCAGCTGTTCTGATCTCTACGATTCTAACTTTATTATCTAATCCAACAAATACTTTAGAAATTCTGCCAATTGGCCATTGCATAGGTGGTGTGTTTTCATTACGAAGCAACACCAGCATGCCCTCCTTTATATTAGGATACTCCTTAAACCACTTGGTACGCTTATTTATAAGTGAAAGGTACTCGTTAGACCACGCCTTCCAGAAATGTTGTCGCACCTGCTCACAACACCTCCAAAGCCGCAATCTGTTAGCAGGGATATCTGTCAAATTTGGCTCTGGGTAAGACGTTGGCGCACAACCGATGAGGAAATGGCCTGGCGTCAAGTATGAATAATCAGATGTATCCTGAGACAGAGGTACTAATGGTCTTGAATTTAAAATTGATTCTATGCGACACAATATAGAATTAAATTGTTCATAAGTGAAAGTTTTGAAGCCGGTGACTCTCTTTAAGAAATATTTAGCGGATTTAACGGCTGATTCCCACAAACCTCCGTGATGCGGACTGTATGCAGGTATGAATTTAAATTGTATGCCCTTGTGGGCAGCAAAATCTTGAACCTTGCCTTGAAAATTTGTGTCATTATGCAATTGGTAGAGCTCACGCAATTTATTATTTGCACCTTTCAGCGTTGAAGCATTATCACAATGTATGACAGAAGGCAGGCCCCTGCGGGAAATGAATCGGCCCAAGGCTGACAAGAATGTATCTGTGGTCATGTTTGAAACAAGCTCCAGATGCACAGCCTTGACGGTGAAGGAAACAAATACGACAACATATCCTTTCGAGACTGAACTGCGTCTTAATGTAGACTGTTTTACATCGAAAGGCCCACAGTAGTCTAAGCCTACTTCATCGAAAACAAATTTAGTGGGGGTTACTCTTTCCCGTGGGAGAGAGCCCATCAGCTGTTTAGCACTTTCAGCCTTTTGTCTGGTGCAAACAATACATTTATGAATTACAGATTTTATTTCTCTTATTCCATTTACAATATGGAATTTTTGCGACAAACTACTAAATAAAATTTTAAATCCAGCATGTAACAATGATATATGTTCATTTTGTATTATTATTCTTGTAAGGTGACATTTATTAGGCAAAATGACTGGGAATTTTCTTGCAAAAGAAAAGTCTGAGTTATGGAGCCTGCCACCAACGCGGAGCAAGCCATCTGTGTCAATGAAAGGATGTAAAGATTTCAAATTTGTAGTTATTTGTTTGTCAAGCTGCAAGGATTTTATTTCCTCACTAAAATGGATACTTTGAACATTTTTTATCGCTATGCTTAAGGCATGCTTCAATTCATTTACAGAAAAATTGCCAGACTCAGTAGCAATACGCTTACATTTATTTATAAATCTTAGAACATAACAAATTATTCGTTGCATTTTGTGAACGTTTGAAAATTTTGTAAACAATGAAAATACATGCTGATCAGCATCTACGGAGTGATTGACATTTTCATAACTATCCGGTATGGGAAACTGTTGCAATGGTAATTCAACAGTTGAAGTATAAAAGTTACAACTACTTTCACAATGCAGATATTCAGGGCCTTGCCACCACAATTGATTTTGATATAATTCTTGAGGACTAGCGCCTCTGGACAATATGTCAGCTGGGTTAAAAATACCTGGCGTGTGATACCATGACATACCTGCTGTTTTATTATTGATTTCCTTGACTCTATTAGCAATATATGGCGGTAAATTATTTAAATTGGAATTCAACCAACCTAAAACAATTTTTGAATCTGTGAATAGGTTTATGCATTTAATACTAGGTAATACCTTTGAAACTTTGAATATAAGCTTAGCTAAAAGTAACGCGCCATTCAACTCAAGCCTGGGTATGGTTAACTTAGAATTCAAAGGGGCAATTTTTGATTTAGAGCACAGTAAGTATGCATGGTATTTACCGGATACTTTTACCTTTAAATAAATATTACAGCCCATAGCGTCGGCTGAAGCATCACAATATGCAAATAGGGTAAGTTCGTCTGCATCAGACAGTTGAACATAGCGTGGAATTACAATGTCATTCATATTTGAAATTTCATTTTGAAATTTTGACCATACTTTACATAATGCAGCTGGCAAGGGATCATCCCAATTAAGGTTTTGTTGCCAGATCTGCTGAAGTATTATTTTTGCTCTTACAGTAATAGGACCTGCAAATCCTAGGGGGTCAAAAAATTTAGTAACTGAACTCAAGACGGTCCTCTTTGTAGGTAATTCAGGAGAAGTAACCATGGACCCACTCATTTTGAATACATCATCCCTCGCGTCATATGAAAGGCCTAAAGTTTTTACTACAAATTTGTCCTGATCTAGATCACGTTGTAAAAAACCTAGTTTATTCTGTGGAATATCTGATAGCAGCTCAGCGTTATTGGAACACCACTTGTGCAACTCAAAACCACCCTGAATCATCAACTGAGCCAGCTCATTTTTTAATAGCTCGGTTTGCCCATAGCTAGAAGCCCCGCATAATATGTCATCGATATAACTCGAGGTCATAATAGCCTGGCTTGCAAGGGGGTATGTATGCTCAAACCTTTTTGCCAACTCGACTAAACATCTGGTTGCCAAAAAGGCAGAACTCTTGAGCCCATAGGTGAGGGTCTGCAGCTCTAAGCATTGGAGAGGTTGTTCCTGACTGTCTCTCCACAGAATATTTTGAAGCACCCTATGCTGTGGATGTACATTAATTTGACGATACATATGTCTTATGTCACACATTAACACAAACTTGTGCGTACGAAATTGAATTAATATATGAAATAATTGATTTTGTACTACTGGCCCATTGCATTGAATCTCATTTAAGCTAGGATTGTGGCCACTCTTAGCGCTACCATCGAAAACTACTCGCAATTTATTTGTAAGTTTATCATGACGCATAACTGCATGATGGGGTAAGAAGAATACTGGTTGACCATCAGGTGGGATATCATCCACATTTATTAATTTGGCATGGTGTAACTCTAAGTATTCATGTATAAAGCTAATGTATAATTTATGATATAATGGATCCTTAGAAAAGCGTTTTTCTAAGTTGTAAAATCGCTGCAAGGCTATTGCAAACGAATTTGATGTATTAATGTCACTTGGACTCAATTTGAGAGGTAGCATAACCTCAAAACGGTTGTTTTTTAAAGTGACAGACTCTTGAAACACTCTCTCACTATGAGCGTGCTCAGGTAATGATTCAAGGTAAACTTCTGGTACCTTTTCAGTTTCCCAAAACTTACTTACAATGTGATCCAAATCAGAGCTCTCTACTGCATGCAAACTCGTTGCTACGTTACAACAAGGAAATGAGTCACCTGAGATGATGTATCCAAACCTCGTGTTGAGCATGACTGGATCATTTGGACCGCCTTCAATTTTTCCATCCTGAATTACCCTGAAGAAGACGTCCGCCCCGAGGAGTAAATTTATTTGCCCTGAAACATTAAATTCAGTATCAGCGAGTGCTATATTTTTAGGTATCATAAGCCCTGAAATATTAAAACTCTTTTGTGGTAATGGAGTAGTAATTTTATCAACAATTGAACAAGTTACATTCATGTTAAAGTCCTGCGTTAATGAATGTACAGTGATATTCACAGCCTTATTAATTTGGTTCACATGATCACCCAATGTGAGCACATGTTTTTCATGAGTGAACGTCTGCAGAGATAATTTGTTAGCTAATTGACTTGTGCAAAATGATGTTTGACTACCTGAGTCAAGAAGCCCCCGCACAAGAACCTTATTACCATCTGCATTTGGTACTAATAATTTAACTGTTGGCAACAAAACCCCATTTTGAGGTGTCCTATAAGCATGCAAACTCACCGTTTCGCTTTTCTTTGCATCGCCATTGCCATCTACATGGAGCAAAGTATTGTGATCTTTGGCCTTACAAACAGTACACTTAAATTGATAACGACACTTATTGGAATGTAAACCTAAACATATATAACAATGCTTATGCTTATTAACATGCTCAAGCCTCTTTTCAACGGACATAAGTACAAACTTAGGACATTTATGTAACCTGTGTTCTTGATTTACACAAATATTACAAGACTTTGAGGCATGTGATTGACTAGAGCTTACAACACCAGCCAAGGTTAAACTCTTTGGCTTTGATTTGTCACTAGGCATAGGGCTTGCCTCAATTGACATTGCCCGCTTATCTAAAAAGTCTAATAATTCATTTAAAGGCGGCAATGAAGACGAATAATCCTTTTCAGAGTGGAACAGGCGAACAGTCAAGGGATCTAATTTGCGAATAATAATGCTTAACAGAATGGCATCCCACTGATCAACTGGTTGTTTTAAATTCTGAAGCGCTGTAAGCTGCTGCCTTACACGAACAGTTATGTCCCTTAACTGCGGAGCCGTGCTACGCTGTATAGACGGCATATCAAGCAAAATGTTTACATGTGTGGAAATTAACAAAAATGGATTACAATATCTTTTATTTAGTAATTGAAGGGCAGTTTTATATGAGTCGTTACTTACAGGCAATCCTTCAATTATTTGCAGAGGCTCTCCCTTGAGCAAAGTCCTGAGATAGTATAACTTTTCGATTGGTGTAAGTTTACTGTCCTTGTCAATCACCGCTGTAAATAAATCCATCCAGGGCTGGAAAGCACTTACATCGCGCCCGTCATAATGCTGCAGATTGATGGCAGGCAATTTTAAATTTTTATCAGTAGCTACCTCGTCCTTTTGCGCGGACGCATTTGTTTTGTTTCTTTTTATCTTTGCACAGAGTCCAAAATATCTTTGTTCCATCGCATTAGACTCATCATCCTTTTCGTCTAAATAGATAATTTGCAATTGTATGTCCTGAAACTTTGCAAACTGCTCATTGAGGCAGCGCTCGCGAGATTCAATTTCTGCTTGATCCAGCTTGCCTATGTCATTAAAATAGGCCTCCAACCTTGTCAAGAACGATTTGCACTGACCTCTCGCTGCTCTCAGCCTTTTCAGTTCTTCTGCGCTGGACATCTTTGTGTGTCTGTATTCGCTCTGGCTGTTATCGGAATCTGAGGATGTTGACATGGAGCGTAGCGGTATTTTATTATAACCTCAATCTGTCACAATGAACCGGAACAACCACGATGTAGAGAGAACGTGATAGAACGATCCAATACGGGTATAGTGCGAAAGAGCTAACAATAGCTTCTGTTGCAATGCGTTGGCAATGCGTAGTTTAGACAAAATGGCTTCCTTTTATGGAAAATTTTCCGCACTGTAATGCTTTCACATGCACCTTATTATTGTTATGATCCTCTGGATATGATGCTGCTTCACCCGTATTCGCAAGCCTTCCTTGTATTTTGCACGAAATAGCCCTTTTTGCGCGAGGTTAAACTCAACGCGCAGTTGCGCACGCGGCCGGCACGCTGGTCTATTGCGACGTAGATTGCTTGAAAACGGACCGGCACTCGCGAACTCTGTAGTTTTTTGCAATAATATCGGCACCACTTGTTAACTATTCACGGGATAGTATAAAAAACACCTTGAATGTATAATATAAATTATTTATTAGCGGAAGGCAAGCAAGTATATGGACTAACGGAATAGAAGAGAGAATACATAAAAAAGTATTGCTATATTTAATTTAGGGTTACCATTATTTTAATAGAAAAAACACCCGATAATTTTTATGTTTGTTAACAGTATCTGTTTACACTTGTATACAGATACCTTATTCGTTCGGTTCGGTTATTGTGTGAACGAAACACAGCGATGTTAACGTATTGCTTGGCGGCAGAATATCAGGACCTGACCTTGCATTGTATGTACCTGGCTGGTCCCTTGCACAAGGGAGAGGGCTCAATGTTGAATTTTTGAAATGAAAAACTAAAAGTGTATTAAAAAAGCATTAACTGGAAAGCCAAGAAGCAGCAGGTATGTAAACATTGCAGTGTTCCGGTGTGAAAGGTAATATTGCTGGTGAAATTGGGTAAGTAATATATGTTCGATTAATAAAATATATATTGACAAAAAAGATGCGAACGAATGATTTCGTATATCTATTACTATATTATAAAGAGGTAGGCCTTTTTTGCGTGACTGACTCAACACCGCAGAGCCGAAACTACCAAAGCTAGGACTACAAAATTTGGACAGGAGGTTCATTTTATGGTTTAACCAATCAATACGAAAGGATTTTTGGAAATTCGAACTCTAAGGGTGTGAAATAGGGGTTGAAAGTTTGTATGGGGAGGGTGTAAAAACATTGTCTTTTAACTTGAAATTTTGCACTTAGACTCTTTAACGAAAATAATAAAACACGTGTATCAGCTTTTTCATAATTCTTCAGTTAAAGGTGTTATACGAACTAAAAGAGGGTACGCCTTTTTCGCGTGACTGACTTATCAACGCAGAGCCGAAACTACCGAAGCTAAGACTACAAAATTTGAACAGGAGGTTTATTTTATAGCCTAGAGAACTAATAAGAAAGGATTTTTGGAAAATCGAACTCTAAGTGTGTAAAATAAGGGTTAAAAGTTTGTATGGGGTGGGTGTAAAAACATCGTATTTTGACTTGAATTTTAGACTCTTTACTAAAAATAATCAAACACGTATATCAGAATTTATCATAATTCGTTAGTTAAGGGTGTAAATAAAGTTATATTATAAAGAGGTGGGCCTGCTTCGCGTGGGTGACTCAACACCGCAGAGACGAAACTGCCGAAGCTAGGCATACAAAATTTGGACAGGAGGTTCATTTTATGGTTTAACCAATCAATAAGAAAGGAATTTTGGAAATTCGAACTCTAAGGGTATGAAATAGGGGTTGAGAGTTTGAATGGGATGGGTTCAAAAACAATGTCTTTTGACTTGAAGTTTAGTAATTAGACTCTTTATCAAAAATAATAAGACACGTGTATCAGCGTTTTTCAGAATTCCTTAGTTAAGTTTGTAAAATAGAGGATGAAAGTTTGTATAGGATGGGTGTAAAAACATTGTCTTTTGACTTCAAATTTTGTAATTAGACTCTTTAATAAAAATAAAAAGATACATGTATCAGCGTTTTTCAGATTTCGTCAGTTTATGGCGTAAAATAAATAGGGAATGAAAGTTTGTGTGTTAAAAAACATTTGTATCTATCTATTGACCTGCCCTACCACCACCTCTATGAGCAGTATTATTATCATCTTACATGACATGAGGTAGAGACGTCAATATACCTCTGTCACTTTCTATCGAGAAAGTAAGGTGAAAATAATATTGTTATTAGAGGTGATGGTACAGGGGCTGCAATTTAGCAAGCATACTATTTTAAAAAAATAATAATATTTTCGTATTTTTGTGTTTGTGAAAATTTATCACATAAGGGAATTAGATAAGATTTAAACCTTTGTATGGTGTTTTTTTTGTTTATTGATTTGATATAAATGTATTAAATACATATGAACCACACATACTCTTACTTAAAAGCACCTTCATCTGAATTAAATTAAGGGATACGATTTGTATTGTATGATAGGATAGCAGCTAACAGTAATGGATATAAAATAATTGATACGGTTGTGGTGGATACGCGTGGTGTAGACACGGAAGACACAATACATTAGAGTGTTTTAAACCAATAACAGTTTTTGATTTCTATCAATACGTCATGACTTCCACCTCATAGCCTCAAATTATAGGTAAGGTATCCAAATATTATAATATGATAAGTAATTTTAACCCCCTTCACATGTGCAAGTGTGCAATGGGATAAGATTACAGTTTAGATTATATAAAATAATATTATCGAAACCAATATCCTCATTATGTCACCTACTTACCTACCTACAGACAGATCTTTTCAATTTAGCGTCAACAATTTCCGGTGAAAATGCTTATGATAATACTATAAACGAATTTCAAGGTCAAACCTTAAAATATTTTGTTGGAGTCGATCTACGAGAAGAATGTTTTCCCATGGACAGTTATATGGTTGGTCTATAGAGCAGGACATGCTAAAAACCTTGATGAACCTTGATACATCTTGATGAACACTAATTGGAAGAAAAAAAGTCGTGTATTCATTAATTTTACTGTAATGATTTTACTCCTTCTTCATGTACAAAAACTATAGTCTGATCCGGATCTACGATTTTTTAGAACCAGGGCAGAAACTTGATGGTGGCGTCCCTCTTGCGATTCAGATATATATTACTATATATTACTTAAAAAAGTTCACAAGTTGGACGGGCCCGTTGGTCTAGTGGTTAGTGACCCTGTCCGCTAACCGATGGGTCGTGGGTTCGATTCCCACCAAGTGTCTGGGTGTTATTTATCTATTTAAGTATATATTTACAAAAAAAAATGTATATAAGTATTAGTATCAGTATCAGTTGTCTGGTTTCCATAGTACAGGCTCTGCCAAGTTTGGGATTAGATGACCGTGTGTGGATTGTCCCAAGATATTATTATTATTAAGTATAGGTAATACAATGGTTGGCATTATTCCTGAATAGGAAATTAAGAACCCTTAAATGAATTTGTACTCTTTATTAACTATTACTCTGATTTCTTTAATTAATCATATGCGAATCGTCATCGTGAGATTGTTACCAGCTTTCAGTGAAGGAACACATCGTGAGGAAACCTGCATGTCTGAGAAAGCCTAACTAGCTTTCAAATGATGTGTGATGTCATCCAACCCGCACTTGGCCAGCGTAGTGGAGTATGGCCTAAGCTTCTACATTTTTATGGGAGGCCCGTGTCCAACAGTGGGACAAAAACAATGGCTGGTAAAAAAAAATAGGTTTCCATGGTGTAACGTAAAGTTTCTGGAACGTTCTGTAGTTTGTGTATGCCACCTGTCGTCAAGTTGTATATTTTTTTTTGGATTGTTTCTCCTAAGAGGCAAAATAGAGAAGGAATGTTTGCAATTTGTCCAATTTACATGAAACTTAATATGGTTCAACTAATTATTTACAACGAGTTATTCAAAATTCAATTTATAAAAGAAATCCAAAAACGTTTTAAGTATGGTAAAATTGTTAGTAGAAATCTTATTCTACGAAAGTCTACTGTAGGTATGGTAAGGTATTATTCTTTACACAAATTATAATTTAAACATAACATTTTGCCACCCGTGCGAAGCCGGGGTGGGCCGCTAGTAATAAATATAAACCTTTGATCGAAATCTAAAACAAATAATTTCAAAAGAAAACCATTCATAAACTATAACATCAATAACTATTATAAAAAATATAATGACTACATATACTTGTTTTTTAGTCGAATTTGAACAAGCATATATAATGAAACGTCGAAACCTATATATTTCAAAAGTAAACAAAAAATGCCTGACTAAATCAAAAGAGCAATACTCTCATACACGAATTGCAATATGCTGATCAGTCGTCGCCTTAGAGTTTGGTTTAATGCTCTAAGGTCGTCGCACATATATGAGACTGTGGTAAAATAAAACCTCTGTGGTAAAAAAAAAGTCAAAGAACACTCCTTCTCGCTTCGCTCGTCGTCGTACCTATATATGACTTTGCCCTAGACTAGTCATGACAACTGAATACTGCCCTATACAAATAGCATTCGTTAACGGAATTATACCAAAATGTATAGTATGCCCAATCAGCATTATATCGAAAAAATAATATGTTACTTGAATAGCATGTAATACTCGTATTAGTAGTATATAAAATTATCTAATGAAATTTTAAATCATGTAACAACTATAACGTATATCAAATAAAATTGTCAACTGTCCGTTACGACAAAAGTCATTTATATTCAGTGAACGGTATTGAAATGAAAATCTGTAAAATGAATTTCGAACAACAGTGACGCACCCGGTGAAATTACCAGACACAAGAGACCAGTGCACCTGTCTACAGGTAGGCGTGTCAATCACCATCTGGCGAACGGCTTGCTTGGCTCGTCATTGGGTCTAATCAAAATAGCATTGTCAACCAATCTCTGTTTTTGTATATACCTACAACTGACCAGGGGACATGGTTTACGGTAATTCGGAATTTCGGAACAGAAGTCAATAAAAGGAAACAGTTGGGCTGGGCAGCGTTTGGGAAATTACGCCAAGTGTTTTCGTTGCCTATCCCACAGAAACTGAAGACAAAAGTGTTTAGATTCTACTTTGTATATGACATACGAAGTCGAAACGTGGACACTCACGGTAGAACTGGTTCACAAAAAAGTCTATGCTCGAGTTTCTCTGAAAGATCGGATCCTGAACGAGGTGATCAGACAGAGAATCAGTTATTGCAATAAGCCACCGGATTAGCATGCTAAAGTAGCATTCGGCTGGCCATATCTGCCGTAGAATCGATAATCAATGGAGCAAACGAGTTCTTGAGTGGAGACCGCAAGTTGGCAAACGTAGCGATCGTCACAAGCGAGATGGAGTGACGATATTCGTAAAGTGGTGGGCAGAAATTGGAAGAGGAGAGCCGAGGATCGCAGTCAGTAACGTATAATTGGAGAGGTCTAAGTCTACCAGTGGACGACTGTAGGCTGATGATGAATTCATAAATTTCACAATTGTATTCAAATTTTTGTATTCTACTTAATTATACTCTCAATGAGGTATACACAACTTGCACATACATAAAAATCGTATAAAGAGATTTACGTTCATCGTTCCAGGCAACTTTGGCATAGAAAAAGATTTCTGAGAACAAAAAAGTAAACACAAAAAAAATATCTTTTAATTTAAGTAATTTTATTTAATAGTAGTTAGGCCTATATATTTTAATCAAAATTCAACCAATGAATAATAACGAATAAAATGCATATTAAATAGTAATGCTTTAGATACCATATTCGCTGCAGATTAAATAAGATAGGCTGCAAAATGTTTAAAAACAAAGTATCCCATCCCATCTTCCGTGAAAAGGACAAAATAATGCCACATGCAGTGCGTTCAGATCGTTATCGACACCCGGCTTTCATTTCCGTATGTCAGACAGGTGGAAATTGCGAGTCCATCCGATGTCGAAATGCCCAATGGTTTGCTTTTTGACTGACCTGTTTTGAACCAAAAGCTATTATCGGAGTGAATTCAATTCCAACTAACAATTTATAAGCATTATCTGTAGTTTGGCATAGATAAAGCAAATTCCAGACAGAAGATCAACAATCATCATCACCAGCTGGAAGACGTCCACTGCTGAACATAGGCCTCCCCCTTCGAACGCCACAACGAACGACTATTGGCTATTTGCATCCACCGGTTACCTGCGACGCGCACAATATCGTCTGGCCACCTAGTGGGAGGCCTACCTACGCTGCGTCTTCCGGTTCGTGGTCGCCACTCGAGAACCATTCTTCCCCAACGGTTATCAGTTCTCCGAGCGATGTGGCCTGCCCATTGCGACTTCAACTTGCAGATCTTAAGAGCTATCGGTGACCATGGTTCTTTGGCGAATCTCCTCATTCCGGAGTCTATCGCGCAAAGAACGGATAGAAAGAAAATCTATATACTTATAATAAAACTGTAACAGGTCCAATTCTGTACATTGAAGATATTTTGAAAATTATATTTGGAGGGCATTCTATAACCGATACTGAGGCCGAAAATGTATTTTTTTAAATTTTTGTCTGTCTGTCTGTCTGTCTGTCTGTCTGTCTGTCTGTCTGTCTGTCTGTCTGTCTGTCTGTCTGTCTGTATCACGGCTGAGCATCACGCCGAAACTACTGAATCGATTCAAATGAAACTTGGCATGATTTGAGATCTTACTACGAGGTAGGACATAGGATGCTTTTTGTCCCGTAATCTAGCACGGTTCTTTTGGGAGAGGGGATTAAAGTCAAAACGGGTACTTGGTTATACGATTGGTCCGATTTTATCAATTTTTCTATAAAATATAATAAATATTAGTAAGGGAACACTCATAGAGAGTTGTTATCAAGGTTTTGTAATCGATCGGGTTAAGCAACGTTAGGTAAGGTCATTAAATAGATGGGTGACCGTTTAACGCCATTTGAACTAAACGGGTCCGTGCTTCGGAGAGCAAGTAAAAAGTAGGTCTCAGTTTTTAATCGACTATAAAAAATGAGGTTATGTATTCGATGCATTCGCATCGAATACATAACCTCATTTTTCTGTTATTCAAAGTTTAGTTAACGTAGCGCAGGCGGAGCTGCGTGGGTCAGCTAGTCAACAATAAAAATAATGTTATGGCAAAGGCGAGATCTAAAAAGCATATTAAGCTCTTTGAAGCTGGACACTTCCCTAAATACTTTATACCTCATCAGTAACAAATGTACGTATTTCGATCGCGAATATTCGCCTTATTTGAACGTGAAGTTCAAATCATATTAATGACAAAACGCAAGTGAAGCGTAGGATTTCCATTTCTCGATCGGAGTGAATTTTCACAATGTCTGCACTCTGGCAGATATTCAACGTTTAATATTCATGCCTAGCACCACGGCAGCTTTGCTTCCTTAGCCAGAAATTAGATATTCGTTTCTCAGCAGGAACTTTCGGCATTGCCCTCTGAATACTAAAGTTCGCTTGCGGAATGTATGCTCATTGTTCTAATAATTATTTGCTCATGTTATTTGTGTTGGCATACGTCGTAGTTGCCACTAAATTACTTTTGTGTTTACCCCGTTTGTGTTTCAGTAGGGCTCTGTGAATTCGAGATTGTCGCTAAATATTATTAGGTTTGTTATTTTTATTTATTTAATCGACATACAGCCATATTATTTTTGCCAAAACAACTTTTTTGATATTCTTTAAATTATAAAGAAACAAACAATGTTCTAGATTATTAAATTTTGTAGATTTTTTTATTTAGTCAAAAGAAAGCACTTATTTGATTTCAATAACAATCACTACTAACATGAGTATTGAAGCTAAACTTATTATTATTAACCATAGCTTGAATTCTTATAATTTCTTATAGATATAAAGGAAGGGGTCTTTCAACTAACGACCAAATCTTTAGATTTTAGGGGTCCACCACCACCATTTTTTCGAGCAATTGTATTGTAATCTTATTTTCGCGACAGAAAGAAACGGTGATATAAACTGGGCATATCTGCGTCTCTTTCCCACGTTATAGTAAGATTACTTTAACACTGCCATAAGAGATGGTGATTCAATAGGAAGACGCTGCTGCCTGTCTTCTTGTTTCCCTTACTCCCTTAGTCGCCTCTTACGACACCCAACAAGGGAAGATGGGTACTATTCTTACCCAGATAACCGGACACCGGGCAGTGTAATATTCTGGAATTAAAAAAATTACGTTAAAGAGTCATACTTATAATGTAAATATTACTTACGAAAGTAGCTACTGCAAAGTGTAATGAAAAGCTGAATATTTTAAAGAATCCATTCAAAGAACGTCTACGTTCTCACGAAATGTCTGCATACTGATACCAGTTCCCCAGCCCAGCCGCTAGGCCAGTAAAAGGTGAATAAAAATGCACTCACTTTATCTCTGTATCGTAGGAATTCATCCACTTCAATATTCGTTTTTACTCTCTGCTTGGTCTGAAACCTGCTATCAGTTTAGAATAAATAGAAAAAAATGTGCAAAATAAAAAACAAAAATACACGTTCCTCAACGAAATGGTACCATAAACAAGTTTAAAATTTTATAAAAGACCTTTATCAACATCGCCAATCGGACGACGCACGACGTCCACTACTGAACATAGGCCTTCCCGTTGGAACGCCACAATGGACGACAGTTGGATATTTGCATCCACCTGTGACGCGCACAATGTCGTCAGTCCGCCTAGTGGGAGGCCTGCCTACGTTGCGTGCGTCTTCCGTTTTAGGGTCGCGAATTGATAACATTTCTTTCCTATCGGTTCTGCGATGTGGCTTGCCTATTAATTGCCACTTCAATTTGCAGATTCCGATAGCTATGTCAGTGACGGGTAAATCCTCTTTACGGATTTAATCGAACAAAGAAACCTCGAGAATAGCAGCTCTTTCCACAGCTCGTTGTGTGACCTTGAGCTTCCGTGTCTCAGTACTATATGTTATCACTGGCAACACACACTGGTTAAAACCTCCATGTTTAAACACTGGGGTATTTCGGATAAGAAGCTATCTCGTAGTTCCAGAACGCTGCCCATCCGATGTGGATTCTTCGGGCGGATTCTCTTTGTCGAAGTTGGACCGACCTTACTTACCTTACTTAGTTTGTTCTAGATAAACGTAGTAGTCAACAACTTCAAGTGTATCGTTCACAATAACTACTATGACCCCACCTGTTGGGAACCGCTACTGAGGTCGCTGAGCATCGTATTGAAGTCCTCCAGCGACTCTGCGATAATGACTATATCATCGGCAAAACGAAGATGAGTAATGAATTCGCTATTGATCTTGCTGCCAAGTTCGTTCCAGTCCAAGAGATGGAAGACGTCCTCTAATGCGTTCGTGAACAGTTACAGAGAAATGACATCTCCCCGTCTCAAACCTTTCTGCAATAGGATTGGTTTCGTACTCTCATCCTGTAGTTGGATCGACATAGTGGCGTTTTTGTACAATCACTTCAACAGTTTGATATACCTATAGTCAATGTGGCATCACTGGCGGGACTGCAATACCGCCTAGGTCTCGATTGAATCAAAGGCTCTGGCTGGAGTGTATGTGATCTACGGTACATGGCTTACGTTCAATAGTAGCTACACTATCCAGAATGTATACTTCGTCAGTAAAATTTAAATCGTTATATGAAATTACATTTACGTAATAAAATATTAAGTAATTTTACAGTAGTAGTTGTAGTAATTTTATGAGTGTTTGTGTCTAAGATCATTATGTAAATACCTATGTTTTACAAATAAACTTCTGTATTCTGTATGTAATAAAATATTATGTAATTTCATTGATGAAACAAACAATCTATATTGAAATTGTTGTAAATGAAATAGAAAATCATTGACTTACGATAAAACGATTAGGTTGACTATTTTTTGCTATGTATTTTATAATAATGAAAAACCAATAGTATCAATAGCTCTTTAATTGTGATGAGTTGCCATAAGCTACAGAAAATAAGCAGATATTATTAAATTATTTAGTAACATGAAAGGTTTTGTTTTAGAAACATCTCTAGATGATTATGCAAAATGTTTTGAGGAAATATCATACAAGCAGCTTATTACATTTTAATCAGGACACAGGAATATTAATTTCAAAGCCATTTAATTTATTCACCGTCATACCTCGGTTTTAAGTAGAGGCTTTATCGTTTAATGTATTTTAACGCAACACCAAATTGCTGTTCTAATTTTACTGTTATTTCTACTCTTTACTTGTCTTTTATAGATACATTTATATTGCGATGAGGTTAGTGCTAATAAGGTACAATTACTTACATAATAATAATACAGGTATGTTACAAAAATCAATATATCGATTAAAATAAATTATACGATACTAAATATCTACTTATCTTCACAGATTTCTTGTAAAAAACAAATAATGTATTTTTCTAAATAAGCCGTGTCATACCCCAAACGACCATCTGATCTCAAAATAGGTAGAGGCCAGGACCAAATGGGACCGGTTGGCCAGAGAAGCAGTGTCATACTGCTAAGGTGGTCCCGGACAGGCAAGTAGCTGACGATGCGGTAGATTCGGACCAAAATGGAATGGTACTTAAACCTAAAACTCAATCAAAAAAGGTAACATCAAAAGGAAAGACTAACTGGGACCAGTTTCATGTGAAACTGGCCCAATTAGAAATAGCAGATAATTTAAATGTAGTAGAAATAAATGGAATACAAAACATAGAACGAACAAGCAAAATAATAAACATATATATAGAAAAACATATACAGAAAATAAAAACAACATTAGTAAATATACCAAAACATAAACCTACCATTCCATGGTGGTCCGGAAGCCGCGAAGATGCCGCTGGGAGTCTTGGAAACCGTTGCGCAGTACCTGATTGCAGACCCGCAGAGGACAAGGAACATCTGAAAGCAAAAGAAACATACCAGACTGACACAAAGAAGGCACAAACCACAAATTGGAGGGGCTTCTGCGGTAAACAGCACAGAAAAAGTGATTGTAACAATAGACATAGAGTGAATACAAGTAAAGGAAAAGAGGACAAGAAATTAATGAGTAAGGATTGGTGGCTGGGAGATGATAAATCTGCAAAATGCATGGTTAAATCATCCTGTCCGGGGAATTTTGAAGGGGAAAACAACTCAGACCGTTGCCGAATCCGAACCCAAACAGACCATACGAAGACCACGACGCATAATAAAAACCATGAGCCGTTCTTCCTTATGGAGGAGTTCGGATCGGAAATGGAGAGGTTTGACCCCAAAAATGCCCCCGGAGGGGATGGCCTCATCGCCGGCGTTTTATCTTCTGCGCTAAACACAAATATACATTCATATTTGGGGGCGCTGTCCCGCCTCCAAACTGCTCACAAAATTTTCGTAAGTAATTGACTACAGAAACAGAAGTCAAGAAAACTAAACCTACAAAATGATGTTAGATGTATATAATACACACATCAAAAGTGTCTAGGGATCAACATATATTTTTGCAATAACTTTTCTCCTGATTGATATTAATTAAAATTTTCTTTAAGGATTCATCAAATAAAGTGTTTTCGTTTGTCACAGTAACGATAAACCAAGTCACCTTTGCATAAATAAAGAAATTTGCCATTTTCCTAATAAGGGGATTTTTGACATTTGAACCACTAACACAAAAGTTCGAAAAAAAGACTGAAATAACAGTTTTCTTTAAAATTTTATTGGGTAACTTAAACAATTAATAATCCGTGTTTCTACCGCGAACACTAACAACACAAGAACATCGGTTTGGCATACTCAAAATGAGTTCATCCAAATCACGCTGTGGAATGGCCGCCCATGTTCGTTGCAACAACAAAAAAAGGTCTTCTTGCGACTGGATACCCTCCATATTCGGCAGAGCTCTTCTCTGTAGCATATCCCATGCATGCTCAATCGGGTTCAAGTCTGGCGACTGAGCAGGCCAGGGCAGGACATTGATGTTAGCTGCGGCGAGAGTATGTCTTACAACTCTTGCGGTGTGCGGTCGTGCATTATCATGCATTAACTGAAATAAGGGACCGATTTGCACTTGTAGAGGAACGATGACGTCTGATACAATCGTCTCAGCATAAATTTGAGCGTTGAGGTTGCCTCTGATCCAAATCAACTCAGTTCTTCCGCCGATCCAAATACCCGCCCATACCATGATGGTTCCACCACTATAAGGATGGACTTCCTGGCAGGATTTTAATCGCTGTTGGCGTCCAGGGGTTCTCCAGTGTCGTATACGTCTTGTATCCGGTCTCATACCAAAACGAGACTCATCAGAAAAGCACACGAAACGCCATTGTTCTTCTGCCCAATTTCTGTGTTCAAGAGCCCATTGATATCGAATCCTACGATTGTGCATTGCTATAGGTGGTACCCGTAGCGGTCTTCGGGAATGAAGGTTCACTTCATGCAAGCGGTTTTTGACTGTTTGGTCGCTAATTAAGTTCCCTGAAGAGTGATGAAGCCTCACGGCTAACATCATGGCAGTTATTGTTGGAGCTCTTCGAGTTAAGATTTGAATATATCGGTCTTGTCTCCGTGTGGTGCAGCGATACCGTCCTCCATGGCGCTCAGCCACGGTACCAGTGCTTCGGTAACGTGTCCAAAGTCGACTGATAACACTCTGACTTGTATTCAGAGCTAAAGCCACAGTACGTTGCCGGGAACCAGCTTCTATCATTCCCACGGCTCTGAGCATTTCTTCCCTGCTTAAATGACGTCGCCGCTCCATAATAACGTTGGTTTTAATCAGTAGTAGGGAAACAGTAGCACTAATAATGTCTTCAATGCGTTGTATGTTTTTATAGGGAAAATATTGACAGCTGATTTTCATCTTTTACTCGAATTTGATTCACAGTTCCTGATTCAAATTATGAAATGCACCAAAAAGGATCCATATAAATTTATAAAATTATAAATTTATTACAAAGCCACATCTCAATCTCAAGAAATCCGCTTAAAAATGCTTGATCCCTAGACACTTTTGATGTGTGTATGTTATATATATTCATAGCATAAACAAAAAAGCGTGCAAATAATGTAGATGTAAAACTGTAGCTGTAAGAAAAGATGTAAATAAATAAAAATACAAATGTAAAAATAGATAATAGTAAATAATCAGTAAGAACCCGTTGTTTAAAGTAAGAAAATATAAAATAATGTGACAAATAAGATAGATATATATACAAGACTGTTAAACAAACCAAATTACAATGTGTAAACTCCTTCTTTTTCCCTCCTGTGTTTGCATGCTAAGTATAAAATATAGATATTAAATAAAATCCTATGATAATCACGTTAGAGGAATCGCGGGCCGGGCCGAATGCGCCCGGATAATATAAAAAAAAAAAAAAAAAATAGGTAGAGGCTATACTATAGGACATAGCGTAGACCACTCTGTGACCAGGTGGAGTGACGATATACGCAAAGCGATTGGCAGTAACTGGATGATGAGAGCCGAAGACCGGGCTCAATGGCGTGTATTGGGGGAGGCCTATGCCCAGCAGTGGACTAATGTAGGCTGATAATGATGATGATGATGATACTATAGGAAGCCAGACCTAAGAAAAACAGACATGTTCATGTACACACATATTTATCGTGAGTGAAAATTGAACCACCGACCTTTTGGGTAGTAGCCAGAGAGTCTTACCACTAAACTAACAGGCCCGTCTACGATATTCAGGATTCTTTTATCTATCTATACTTATAATAAAACTGTAACAGGTCCAATTCTGTACATTGAAGATATTTTGAAAATAATGTTTGGAGGGCATTCTATAACCGATAATAAAACCAAAAATGTATTTTTTTTATTTTTGTCTGTCTGTCTGTCTGTATGTCTGTCTGTCTGTCTGTCTGTTTGTCTGTCTGTCCGTCTGTCTGTATGTCTGTATCTCAGCTGACCATCACGCCGTAACTACTGGATGGATTGAAACGAAACTTGGCATGATTTGAGTTAATACTCCGAGGTAGGACATAGGATACTTTATATCCCTACATTCGGCACGGTTCCCTTGGGAGAGGGGACTAAAGTCAAAATGTGTACTTGGTTATACGCTTGCTCCGATTTTAACAATTTTTCATTATTATTATCTATCTATACTTATAATAAAACTGTAACAGGTCCAATTCTGTACATTGAAGATATTTTGAAAATTATATTTGGAGGGCATTCTATAACCGATACTGAGGCCGAAAATGTATTTTGTTTAATTTTTGTCTGTCTGTCTGTCTGTCTGTCTGTCTGTCTGTCTGTATCACGGCTGAGCATCACGCCGAAACTACTGAATGGATTCAAATGAAACTTGGCATAATTTGAGATCTTACTACGAGGTAGGACATAGGATACTTTTTATCCCGTAATCTAGCACGGTTCTTTTGGGAGAGGGGATTAAAGTCAAAACGGGTACTTGGTTGTACGCTTGGTCCGATTTTATCAATTTTTCTTTATAATATAATAAATATTAGTAAGAAAACACTCATAGAGAGTTGTTATCAAGGTTTCGTAATCGATCGGGTTAAGCAACGTTAGGTAAGGTCATTAAATAGATGGGTGACCGTTTAACGCCATTTGAACTAAACAGGTCCTTGCTTCGGAGAGCAAGTAAAAAGTGGGTCCCAGTATTTAACCGACTTTAAAAAAGGAGGTTATGTATTCGATGCGAATTTCTGTTATTAAAAGTTTAGTTAACGTAAAAATAGCGCAGGCGGAGCTGCGTGGGTCAGCTAGTAATAAATATTTGTAAGGGAACACTCATAGACAGTTGTTAACGATGTTTGGAAATAGATCAGGTTGCTTACGAAACGTTGCTTACGTTAGGTAAGGTCATTAAATAGATAGGTGACCGTTTAACGCCATTTGAACTAAATGTCTCCGTGCTTCGGAGGGCAAGTACAAAGTGGGTCCAAGTTTTTAACCGACTTTAAAAAAGGAGATTTTGTATTCTATGCGAATATATATTAGTGAAAGTTTAGTTAACATAAACACAGCGCGGGTGGAGCTGCGTGGGTCAGCTAGTTAAAAATAAAACTAACAATCACCAAAGGTATTTTATTGCTATTTTGACTAAATGTTTTTGAGTAAATTGTATCCTTAGTAAATTTGTATGTTAAAATAACGTAATGCGTATAAAAAGTAGAAAGAACTGTGATATTATGGTTCTCACATTGAATCAGCGTGTTCAACCCTTCCTGTATAAAATTAAATTATTGAATTTCGGTTAAATAATGATTTGCCAACCAAATAGATCGTTTACAAATGATAACCCAATGACGTCGCATGATTGGGCGATCAGGCCCCAAATTATTTCGAGTGGAAGTTATGAGAATGATCAATCTTGCTCAATAAATTGATAGCATCATTGCCACGTGTTGATTCCCCAGTATAAAGTAATACCAATGACAATTCATTTCCGATCGCCATTTACCCTAAAATACGTAGATTATGGTCGGTGTTCGGCTGACGGATGCTACAAAAAAAAAATGATGCCACAGAAGCGTGCTTAAAATAATTTTAACATTTATTATATGAATATAATAAAACAAAAAATAATAAAATTAGCTCTACATAAAACGGAGTGTAAGGGACATCGTACCGAAAACCGATACCAGGGATCCAGTACATGATTCTGAACACTCTAGTGTTGAAACTTCTCATCGGCTTTTTCATGAATTTCCAAAAAAAGAACCCACTTTTTTTAAAATAAAATTAGTATAATATCGTTATTGGTATAATAATAAAGCATAATTTTAATTTATAACAATAAATTACTTATTTGTTGAAAATTTATTTAATTATTTATTCTTTATGCAATTAATAGGCAATTGATTATTAGTATTTTAGAAAATTAGCAATGTAATTTGAGAAATAAATATTATTCCGCATATATTCATTACATGCTCGAAAATTAATAAGTCAGTCATTTGTCAATTTCCATATAAATGGTTTCTGTAATGTTGTAACAGACATAATTTGACCTCTTATAAAAAAAATCGGTACGATGTCCCTTACACCCGTTATAATGATAACATTGGATGCTTCGCAGAAAAGGTGTGAAAAACGTCCCTCTAAACACTAATTAAATTTCCAACGAGTTTAAAATCCCCGAGAATCGCAGGGTACGAGCAACATTTCACCTCTACCGGCCTTTGATTAGATGGTTGTGATACATAAAAGAGGGTAAAACTTTGCTCGCCTTACTATCAAACGCTACACAGATTAAACGCAAATAACGTTTCCACGTGTTTACCATCGATCTAATAAGCATAGATTGTGTACCTACAAAGAAGCTTATGAATTACACAAGGGCTTACTACCTATATGTAAGTACCTACTACTATTAAAATAAGAGTCCAATTAAGTTAAAGTTTCTAATAATATACGGTGATAATGGCGCTTGCAACAGCGCCGAAATATCGGAACCCCAAAATTATTTTTGGCAATAAGCCCGTAAGTCAATATAATATTGTGAATCACCATGAACGTTTAATACAGTGTTAAAAAATCTTAGAACTCGGCGACAGACTCGGGGTGTGTGTACCACTGCAAATAAAGGCTCGTGGATTAAAAGAAATGCTTGCACATGCAACATAATAGTTATTCTGCCTATTAAATGCAACAATGAAATGTATTATTTTATACAGCACTGTTTGTAATAAACACTCAAGTTGAGATAGCTCCTTTAGAACGTCAATACTTATTATCTCAACGATTTCTATATATAAAAAAATTACAGGCAAGAACCAAAGGAAACGACAGGATACCGTAAATTATAATTTGAGCCTTTTTGTGGCCCCCATGGTTACTTTTTTGAGTTAGCTATCTTTAATAAATTTACGAAGGTAATTGGTTTTGTCGCACCCCATGACGTGGGCAGAATGCATAAATTAATAAAATCTATAAAAATGTACCTATTTACTTACATTGAAAGAAATTGTACATTCATTATTACAGTAGGACCCCAATTTTCGGCAAAGATGAGTGTATTATTACTAAATATTTCTGTAATACATCAAAAAGTTATTTTTAAAACAACATACATTGAAAAGAATTTCCATCTTGGTTTTGTTAGTTCAGCTTAGATTTCAAAATTATACTCACGTAGTACCTTACAAAATCTTCAATAGAAATAAACAATTTAGTTTCATTGAAACTAATTAAGTTAATTTTATGATAGAATACAGTATAAATATATATGTATATAGGTAAATTGCACATGTAATTCACAAATTACTAATTACTTAGTACTCAAACAATCCCTTTACTTGTACAGAACCTACACCCAGTAGTAATCTAATCCCATTCTTCAAGGATCCTTTTCTGTTATTTATTTCAGAACAAATTGGGTAAGTGAATCGACACTTTTGCTCCTTTTAGGGACTAACAAGTGATCAAATTTCCGAAACAAGGAATAGGAGATTTTTTCCTTAAATTCTATATTCAAAAGACAGTCGCTTTATTAAGGCCACATTGTAAAAGGAATAAACTGAAAAAATATATAGTTATATATATACACACATCAAAAGTGTCTAGGGATCAACATATATTTTTGCAATAACTTTTCTCCTGATTGATATTAATTAAAATTTTCTTTAAGGATTCATCAAATAAAGTGTTTTCGTTTGTCACAGTAACGATAAACCAAGTCACCTTTGCATTAATAAAGAAATTTGCCATTTTCCTAATAAAGGGATTTTTGGCATTTGAACCACTAACACAAAAGTTCGAAAAAAAGACTGAAATAACAGTTTTCTTTAAAATTTTATTGGGTAACTTAAACAATTAATAATCCGTGTTTCTACCGCGAACACTAACAACACAAGAACATCGGTTTGGCATACTCAAAATGAGTTCATCCAAATCACGCTGTGGAATGGCCGCCCATGTTCGTTGCAACAACAAAAAAAGGTCTTCTTGCGACTGGATACCCTCCATATTCGGCAGAGCTCTTCTCTGTAGCATATCCCATGCATGCTCAATCGGGTTCAAGTCTGGCGACTGAGCAGGCCAGGGCAGGACATTGATGTTAGCTGCGGCGAGAGTCTGTCTTACAACTCTTGCGGTGTGCGGTCGTGCATTATCATGCATTAACTGAAATAAGGGACCGATTTGCACTTGTAGAGGAACGATGACGTCTGATACAATCGTCTCAGCATAAATTTGAGCGTTGAGGTTGCCTCTGATCCAAGTCAACTCAGTTCTTCCGCCGATCCAAATACCCGCCCATACCATGATGGTTCCACCACTATAAGGATGGACTTCCTGGCAGGATTTTAATCGCTGTTGGCGTCCAGGGGTTCTCCAATGTCGTATACGTCTTGTATCCGGTCTCATACCAAAACGAGACTCATCAGAAAAGCACACGAAACGCCATTGTTCTTCTGCCCAATTTCTGTGTTCAAGAGCCCATTGATATCGAATCCTACGATTGTGCATTGCTATAGGTGGTACCCGTAGCGGTCTTCGGGAATGAAGGTTCACTTCATGCAAGCGGTTTCTGACTGTTTGGTCGCTAATTAAGTTCCCTGAAGAGTGATGAAGCCTCACGGCTAACATCATGGCAGTTATTGTTGGAGCTCTTCGAGTTAAGATTTGAATATATCGGTCTTGTCTCCGTGTGGTGCAGCGATACCGTCCTCCATGGCGCTCAGCCACGGTACCAGTGCTTCGGTAACGTGTCCAAAGTCGACTGATAACACTCTGACTTGTATTCAGAGCTAAAGCCACAGTACGACCAGCTTCTATCATTCCCACGGCTCTGAGCATTTCTTCCCTGCTTAAATGACGTCGCCGCTCCATAATAACGTTGGTTTTAATCAGTAGTAGGGAAACAGTAGCACTAATAATGTCTTCAATGCGTTGTATGTTTTTATAGGGAAAATATTGACAGCTGATTTTCATCTTTTACTCGAATTTGATTCACAGTTCCTGATTCAAATTATGAACTGCACCAAAAAGGATCCATATAAATTTATAAAATCATAAATTTATTACAAAGCCACATCTCAATCTCAAGAAATCCGCTTAAAAATGCTTGATCCCTAGACACTTTTGATGTGTGTATATATATATCGGTAAAAAAACATCAAACGATTTTAAAATTGATTGTAATTTTTTCAAATCAGATAACTCCGAATTACATTCTTCAACTTTTACAACAAAAAACAGCCAATTCCAAATCCCAAAGCGTTCGATTTTTAATTCAACTTTGTTTAATTCGGGATCACCCGATGTCCTTTCCATGGGATCGGACATCGGATAAATGGCCCTTTTCATTACGCCAGCTATACTTATAGCACTTTAAGGCGATTTGCACAGGCTCATGGCGAGAAGGTACGACCTCGTCGTGTAAAAGCGTCACTTTATCAATACCTCATCGCTTTGAGATGGATGACATTTTTGGAGAACAAAGAGATTCTTCTGAATATTTTTTTCTGCTCAGTAATTTCCTTTTGAAAGTTACTTTGCTGAGGTAAGCGATGTAAAATAAAGTGGAATATGAAGTAAAATGTATCCATAGAATAAAGCAAAAAGGTACAAAATAGTTTAATTCATTGTTGGGTACTCATATTCGTATGAGAGTACATGGAAACATACACTCGTAGATACAAAATTAAGAGGCTTGGTCTGTAATAAAATAAATAAATCTGGATTAAAAACTAAGCGAATATAGCGGTAGACTAATGGCCATGAATTTAAACCTAAAATATTATATATACATTTTTTTATGTGAACAATATGATTTTTTATTTGTACAAATAAATTGTTTGAAGTAGTACAAAAGCATGGTGTAAAGGTTTGTGGGGTGAAACCGTTGCGTATACGAACGATGTCACCAACGCATTGTGTGAAAATTTCCTATGGCTGTACAGTTCAGTTCATTAAAACATAACATTCTAGTAAAAAACACAATTATTTATGTTTATAATATTTGATCGCAAGAAAAGATTGCTAAAAGTTTTATGCATGAATGCACGAATTCGAATATCAGTATCTTCATTTTCAGCCGGAAGACGTCCACTGTTTAACAAAGGTCTCCTTCTTAGGATGCCACAATATAAGATATGAATGTGTTTTACGTTTATCATTGATATTATCTAATTGCGATCTTCTGAAAAATTTGTAACTTTTGTCATTTTGAGCCCTACTTTGACCTCTTTTAGAAGATAACACCAATCAGTTCTAATTTTAATAGGCTACATACAAGTCATTAATCAAATAATTAATAGTTCTTAATAACGGACCCCGATATAATTACGGGTCATACTGCCGAACCTATAATCGCCAATTATAGTTAATCATCATTAAGCACGGCCAAGCTGTGGAATACCCTCCCGGACGACGTTTTCCCTGATAAATATAACTTGGGTGTATTCAAGTCTACAGTGAACAGGCATCTTATGGGTAAGCGCGGTCCATCCTAGACCACATCTTCACTTACCATCATGTGAGATTGTGGTCAAGCGCAAACCTATTTATTATAAAAAAAAAAAAAAAAATTTAAATCGGGTTATTTCGACACTCGAAGTCAATTAATACTTAATACTCAGATAGTGAGTAGAGATAGCAATTATCTTGTATTCAAGAATCGAAAATAATCTAATAGCTGAATTAATAAAGGGGTGGAAGTCTCTCGAATGTACTCGTAAGTACCTACCTATTCTATCGTTTTCGCGAGATACAATAGCGGCGCGGCCTTCGAGAATAAACTAACAATAGGCGGGGGCAGTGAACCGAGAGCGAGCGAGCGGTAGGTACATAGGTACTTGCCGAATTTGAGGGAACTACTTTCTATTGAGAATTCGATATCTTTCGGTACGGATCGATAGTAGACCTATAGACTAACAATGCATTTTGAGATTATTGAAATTAAGTAATAATTAACGGAGTAATTAACACTTTTATGTCCCGGTCGTAACAATATTATTCTTGACGAGTTCGTACATTAAAAAATTAAACATTATTCATTATGTAATAGAAAAATTAAAGGAGAGAATAATTACAAGAATTTCCTCAGAAAAACCTACTACAATACCTAAAATACCTCATTATTTAGTATAGTTTATTAAAAAGGTATCACTTTAAATAATTTTAATTGCTTTGAATTAAATCATAATAAAAATAATTTATATTAATAAATAGATACATATTAAGAATATTTAAATGGATTTTAGAAAATGTGCTACTGTGTCGCACCTCGAGTGCATCGCGTCCGTCAGTGCCTGCTACAAACATGGGCGGGTCACAATGGGGTCGCGCCAGCTCGAATAATGAATGCGAACGACTGCTATTCCATTGTAATGTCCGTGACATATTCCACAAATTACCCCATTCGTGTGTACAACGGAAATGGATGATTTTTTTTTTGCTAAAAATTGTATCTTTTATCCTTCAAAAACATTTATAATTTATGCGATTTGTTTAGTTTGTATATACATTTATTTCCCTCACAATCTTTCGTAATGAACATAACATGAACACAAACATAATATAGATAACAAATCCGTCCACAGTAGAGCGCTACGGTGCCACAGATAAGCAGTCTAACAGACATACATAGGTAGGCATTAAACTTATAACACCCCCCGTTTTGGTCGGAGGTTAAAAGTAGGAAATAATATTGTAGGTATAGAAGCATACTCATACTAATATATTAATACTAATATATTTTCAGCAACCCTCTGACTCTACTCATGGCGCAAAACTTATAATACAAAGCTTTTTAAATCTTTGTTTATTAACCGATCTCTAATTTTTATTGAACACATAAGTATGATATTAGTAATGAATGGGTATTTTCTATATAATATACATTTTTATAAATGCCAAGGATAAGGTGAATGGGTCTAGCTAGAAGAACATTTGAAATATTAACGACAAAGGCTTAATAAAATAATTATTCACTTATTTAAAAATGCTCGAATGCTTGCGAAAATATTAGCTTATTATCGCAATTATTATTATTTATTAAAAATATCGGACATCATAGATCCAACTCTTCAATATACCACCCGTAACCGGAAGGAACCCCTCTGATGAAATAGGGTTGATAATACAATTTGTTCATTTGTCCTCTTGCGAGTTGCGAGTCTTTGAGAACTCTAACCGTATAATATGGAAATATTATTAGGAGTTAGCTCGTACCATAATACTTAGTTACTTACATACGTTCTGTGTATTTGTAAGTTTGCTTGTTAGCCCATAGCTATATTCTCAGTCTCTCAATAATATTGAATTTCTCAGTATTATATTATTATGTTAATATTTTCTTGCAAATTTGCGTGTTCATCTTTTGTATATATTTTGTATTTTTTCATATATATTTTTTTGTATATTTATGTTTTTGCGTGTGCATGCGCGTGTGCATGTGTGTGTGACTTATAATCCCCAGTTTCTTGCCTATCTACTTTTGCGCAGTACAATTATTCTCTTTTGTTATTCTATTCAATATTGTAATAGTTCTCATTATTGACGGGCTTGTTGGTCTAGTTTAGATACTGGTTAGACCTGGCTAGAGGTTAGACACCCTGGCCGCTCCTCCTGGCCGCTAGGTCATGGGTTCGATTCCTACCAAGTGTCTAGGTGTTTTATTTAAGTAGGTATGTATTTACAAAAATATTTAAAAAAAAAATTGAACCGACTTCAATAACACTAAAAAGTATAAAATAATTTAAATATTAAAGAAGTTGGTGTTAGCGTACCTGCTGTGTATATTTGGCACCAACTTCAATAATATTTAAATTATTTTATACTTTTTAGTGTTATTGAAGTCGGTTCAATTTTTAAAAAAAATATTTTATTTTATACTTTTTAGTGATATTTTCATACATAAAGATTGAACCATCGAAGACGGTAAAATGATCTAGGTAGGTTATGACATCATTATGATTTCACATTATCGTCTACATACTTTTACATAATTCATGTTTCTTCAGAAACTCAGAAACAATTCATCCGATCGAAATGAAATTGGCATGGAATCATCATAGTAGTTTATTCTCTCGAATAAAAAAAGAATCATCGAAATCGGTTCATATTTGTCAGAGAAATGTAAAGGAGAACATCAGTTTTATGGTTTTTACCAGATAAATTCCTCCATATCATTCATGGTCCCCCAGGAAGTTCTTATCTGGTTGTGATAACATTCATACAAGTTCCACAGTGGTTTCTTCTTTCGAATAAAAAAAGAATCATTGAAATTGGTAAATATTTGCCAGAGTTATGACCATTTTTGTCCTTAAAAAGCGACATAAAGTCATCTATATAGGCTTTCCTGCAGCTTTCCTGCGCAGTCAACATTCTTGTTTTTTCAGGAACTACTTATTACTAAGCAATAATTTTTTTATGGGACCCAATTAACAGATTAAAGAATGGATGGAAGAAAGATTTTTTCAAATCGGTTCATAATTGCCAGAGTTATGCGCGAACATACATAGAAAAAATATATATATGTATATACAGACGAATTGAGAACCTCCTCCTTTTTTGAAGTCGGTTAAAAAAGTAAGTATACTTATAAAATTGACATCAGTCAATGTTTTTTTTTCGGTTGAATGAAATACAAAAAGTAAAAGTCAATTTAAATCTCTACCTTACGTAAATCGAATCTAAGCTCCTCTGTCTTGCGTTCCAAATGTTTAACCTAACCTTCACATGAATGATTTATTTGGGTGCAGAGAGCGGTCCTTTAGCTAAACAAGAATCCATTATTTACCTGACCCGCGGTACGCTTTTAAAGCCCATTATATTTTAACATTTAATCAAGGGTGTGCTTTGCGGATTCCAGTGACATTTTGCGACTATGCGAGTGGTAAGTTAATAATACCGTTGACCGTACATAAATTATCAGATTTCAGAGATTTTTTTCCCTCACTTTGAAAGTTGTATAATATCTTATAAAGACTAGGCTAAGCAGAATAAAATTGATCTACTAGGTTTGGCCACGACTGGGGAGGGATAAGGCGACAGACATCTTATCTATACATTCCCATTCGACGCATGGATTATCTTACTTTCCAAATAAACAGGTGATCGGCCTGCATTGTTCTAGACAGTAAGGAACAACTACAGAAGTGTTCCTACCCGCGGGATTTGAATCCGTGTTCTTCGGTTTGCAAAGCAAGCCGCTTTCGAGTGCGCTACGGAGGCTACTATCTAGAAATATAATAAGTGTACTTATGCCCAATGACGGTGCGAGAGTTGTGCGCATACCATGGGTTCAAGTGAAAATAACAAAACCTTGACCAGTGGTTAACATGAACACAGTTAAAATCAGCCAGCAGGCAATTTAAAATACGATAATATAAAATAACTCCGGTTTTGATGAAGCTGGTGGCATTTTTAAAAAGAGCGCGGAGAAAAACTTCGCGGCACGCACAACTGACGGCATCGCGACATTCGCTCTCGTCGACGCGCATGTTTGTGGGAGTGTGCCGTTTCGAGCGTTTGTTGGTAGTTTCCATACTGTATACATATTTATACTGTGACATCAACGCTTAATAATAATTTAGGTACTTCATTATACATCTGCATTATTCTAATTTAATGATATATCGCGGAGCGATGCTAAAGGGGGGATCCTCCGACCGAGCGAGGTGTGATGTGCTCGGCCAGGGCCGAAGCCCCCAACGGTTGTTTTGTTGGGATGTTGTATATATACTCAATGTACTTTGAAACTTCGCGTGCGCGATTCAGGAACATCTTTATTTTGTACTCCCATATGTAGTAGTAGGTCGCTACATCACTCCCCCCGAAGACTGGAAGTCGATGCACTTCAATGATGTCGTTGATGGTCTTCAAGTGTCAGCTCGACCTTGCGCTCCAGTCGCTATGCAAATGCCACTTTTGCACAAGTCCAGTGTGCGTAGTCCCAGTGCGACGGGGCTGATGCTGCGTAGTCCTCAGTGAGTCGAGGTGTGCAGTGTGTATGGCTGGCTGCTGCTTGACGAACCGGTTTTGAGGTAAGCACTCTTCTTACGTGGACCGGCTGTCGGTGCAGGGCTGCTGTGCCACGTTGATTGAGGCCGAAGGTCTGACCAGGCTTGCATCTGCTACAAGGCGGTGGTCGTCCGATGAGGCATACTAGCTGGCTTGTGACTCGCTGGTTGCGGCCAGGGCCGAAGCCCCCAACGGTTGTTGTTGGGATGTTGTATATATACTCAATGTACTTTGAAACTTCGCTTGCGCGATTCAGGAACATCTTTATTTTGTACTCTCATATGTAGTAGTAGGTCACTACAGATATGGTTTATGGTTTAAGATATTTATTCTCAATAAGACAATTACAGTCACTTACTTGAGAATACAGCTAATCGTATGATAATAATTATATTCGTCATTTCACTCACTAAAAATTATTACTCACTTAAAGCATTACTTTTCCAGCATCTGAAGTAAGATATTGAGATAGTTGAATTTTGAATGCCTTAAGTGAGTTTACATTTCTTATAGATGAAGGTAATTTGTTGTAAAGTTGCGCTCCTTCAAATGTAATAGATTTTTTACCGTAGTTTGTCCTAATTTTTGGTAAAACCAACAAACTAGCTCGACGACTGCTTCGTTTACTAATCTGTTTGTTTTTAATAAATGTTATATGTGTATGAATGTTTTTGTTAAGGGTTTTACGAATAAAGATACATACGTTGTAGATATACAGTTGTCTTATATTCATAACTTTACTATCTTTATAAATCTTGTTGGTAGATGTAAGATACGGGTAATTAAAAATCATTTTAACTATTTTATTTTGTGTAATTTGCAGCTCTGCTAGCTTCGTTTTTGCGGCACTACCCCAGACTTCAATTAAGTATTGCAGATGTGATTTTACCAGGGCATTATAAATATTGTAACGTAGTTCATGGGGAATACATCGAACGATGTTACGTAAAGAACCGAGCAATGGTGAAAGCTTGCATTTGATTTGATCGATATGTGTGTTCCATGCTAAGTGGGTATCTAGTCTCAAGCCAAGATATGTTTCAGTATTTTTTTCCTGAAGAGGCCTATTATAAATTTTGAGAGGATCATGTGGAGGAATAGGTTTGTTTTTTGCTTTAAATATAATGTAGGATGTTTTTAAGACATTTATGGTTAATAAATTGTATTGGAACCAATTGGCGAGTTTATCTAGGTCATCTTGGGCTTGCCGTAACATGTCATGGATTGAAGGACCAAAGTAAAATAAACATGTGTCATCCGCGTAAAGTGTAACTTGTCCATGTAGACCAATTTCGTTAATATTATTTATGTATATTAAAAATAGTAATGGACCCAGGATGGATCCTTGCGGCACTCCACATGTGATAGGTAGGGCGTTACTTTTAGAATTACTGTTAATTTTGACTACTTGAAAACGATTTTTTAGGTATGATTCGAACATTTTTAGGACGCTACCGGATAAATTAATGGATTCTAATTTTTTCAAAAGCAATTTGTGGCTTACCGTATCAAAGGCTTTTTTTAAATCTATAAAAACTCCTAGCACAATATTTTTACGGTCTATACTGTGTCTAATTTTAGTGACCAGATCAGCTGTTGCTGCAAGAGTGTTACTCATTGGTATAAAACCATACTGTCTGTCACTAATAAAATGAATCGACTGTAAGTATTTTTCTAATCTGGTATGCAAGATTTTTTCTAATACCTTGGCTAATACTGGTAAAACAGAGATTGGACGGTAATTACCTGGATCTGTGGTTGGCCCTGATTTATGGATAGGATTTATCTTTGCTATTTTGAGAGTATCAGGGAATTCTCCATTTACTAGTAGTTTATTAAAGCATAGACTAAGACTGTGTGCTATTAAATGCTTTATACATTTTATTGCTTTCGTGCTAATGCCATCTAACCCGGTACTGCAATTAGGGTCAAGAACATCGATTATTTTTATTATTTCGTTTGGGGTACATGGGGCGAATGTGTGTAGTGTGGAGGTGCTTTGAAAGTTGGGTAACGCGTGGCAGAAATTATCATGAAAAGGTTTAGGTATTTCATTAGTCAACAGTGGTCCAATAGTGGCAAAGTACTGGTTAAAAACTTGGCAAATATCATTTGGGTCAGTTATATGCTTAGAATCTACTACTAACTTTGTAGGGGCGCAACTTTGTTTGATTTTATTATTTGATAAAGTGTTTATTAGAGTCCACAGTTTCTTTGGTTTCATTAAACAATTTTTAAATTCTCTGTAGTAATATAAGTCTTTAGTGTACTGAATTAACTTAGCTACCTGTTCCCTTTTCCTAAAAAATTGGTGTTTTGTGTTTTCATTATTGGGGTCCTTTTCAAGATTTGACCACATTATATTTCTTGTATTTATTTCCGTCAAAATTTCACTATTAATCCAGTCTTTTTGAGGTAGGTTTAGGATTTTGGTCTTTGCAACTTTACTATCTTCTACACAAAACTTAATTTTATTTGCTAAAAGTGAGTAGTCATTATGAATTTCATTGAAATCGTATTGTTCAAGGGATGTATATAACTTAGCATAATCTATTGCTCGATATTCTGTCCGTATCTTAGGAGGTGGTTTTACTTTCTTTATTTCCACATATATTTGTTTATGATCGGACATTGAGGAATTGATTATAGCCATATGGAAGTTATCGTTCTGTAGGTTGGTGCTGACGTGGTCAATAATGGAGCTTCTATTGGGGGATTGTCTAGTGCAGTACTTTCGGCCGATTTTATTTATAAAAATATGTCCAGCTTGTTTTGTTACTTCTTTGTATTGCCTCGTTTTTTTATCTTTCGTCAGAAGATCGATATTAAAATCTCCGAAGGCAATTGCCCTTTTTCTTTTTTGTAGTTGAGAATCGTATACTTCTAAAAAGTCTTTGAAGTTTGTATCTCCCGGGTTGTATACAACTCCTACTTGGAGAGCACATCTTTCTAGTTGTATCCATAAATAATTGTTTCCTCCTGTGTATACTGATTCTGACAGACTGTGTTTTAGGTCGTTATGTACAAAAGCTGACACACCCCCTCCCTTAGAATCGGTTCTATAATTATAATAGTGCGTGTAATTGTTTATTTGTAATTCTAAGGCTTGTGTTTCGCACCTTATCCACGTCTCCGTTAATAGTATTACATGTACTGTATCTGGTAATGATCTCAAGATACATTTTAGCTCATCAAATTTGCCTTTTTTTCGTATACTCCGAGCATTAAGGTATAAGAATCTTAGCCTTGATTTGCTGATATAAAGATTTTGGTAGTCTTGCAATACCTGGTATGTATTTTTGGTTGTGACTTGCTGAGTTTGAGTGGAAGTTATTGCTGGGAGTTTTTTGGCGGGTGTTTTATAATTGTTGGGGTTCCGTTTATATATTTAATAGTTAATTCATTTTCTCCATTATTTTGTCGCCGAGTTAATTCCTCTTTGAGAGTATTAAGGTATTTTTGCTGAGCTGGTGTTTGGTCAGAGAATATTTTTATGTTAGAAGGTAGCTTATCCTTGTTGCGCAAAAGTTGTTTGACAGGTCCAGGTGTATCATAGCAAACCTTAATTCTACGATTGTTTCCCGGTGAAAATTTACCAATTCTAAAGATTTTGATTGGTTTCGGAAAGTCTTTTCCTATAAGAGAAGTGAGTTGTATAATATCAGCTTCTTCCTGAGAGATTCTTTCTGCCGCAATTGAGGAGTTCTTTTCCGGTAAGCCCACAAATATAATATTCTTTTCTCTATTATTACGGTCTTGTACCTCTTTACATATTTTCTCATTCAAAGTTAGTTGAGTTTCCAACAAAATTGAAGGTGGAGATTGTGAAATAAAATTGCAGGTATCAATTTTCGATTCAAGAGTTTTTATTTTATGTTCGCCCTGAGTGATTTTTTGTTCTAAGTGTGAGACGCTAGCCCTTAATACGTTTTGATCTGTTTCAATACTAGACGTTGATATTTTTATCTCATTAATCTTTGTGACATTTTCACGAATTAGTTGCACAGTTTGTTCATTAGAAGTTTTCAAGTCGGTCATTTGAGTCTTAAGTTCTTCTATACTGCCCTGCATTTTTATCAAGATTTGCTCATTAGTTCCAACATACTTTTCCAACAAAGAACCTATACGAGTCAACTCTGAGCGTATTTCTTTAATCTCGTGGGAACATCCGCAGTCAAGATCAAATGGTTGTTTTCGCTTTCGTAAAGTGATTTGCGGGTCCGCTGCTAGTTTTGAAAGATCGGGTTGCGATCCACTAGCGCCGACATATGCGGCTCCGACCGCTGGACGAGGAGGCGATCTTTTAACACTCATTCTTGCTATAGCACAGTGTAAACAAAATTGGTGTTAGGCGGCAGTTAACAGTATGGTTTTATAGTCGATACTTGTGTACACACGCCAACAGTGGGTCACCGTGCGACAGAGTCAAAAAATAGCAACTATACCGTTCACGCGGGGGTGAAGTACTCCGTGAGGGGTGCACTTGGGCTTGTAGTGTATTGCTTCGGTGTTCGACGCACAATAGCAAAACGGCGCAAACAATATATTATGGTTTAATACACTCTGAGATCTATTACAACAAGTTTATGTATTGTTTTAGAGGAGCACAATTAATTTATTTTAAAGAAATATCTTGTACACGTCTGCTTCGAATGACTGACGAACAGTATGTATATATATATATAGATATAATATGTGTATTTTAATATTTTGTAGACTCCATGGCGCAAGTGGGAAACCGATTGCTTTGCAAACCGGAGGTCACGGATTCGAATCGCGCGGGGGGCAATAACTTTGTGTAGTTGTTCCTTCCTGGCTAGGACAATGTGGGCCGTGATCTTCTGTAAAGTAAGATGATCCATGCGTTGGATGGGCACGTAAAAAGTCGGTCCAGTGCCTGACCTCTCCCCCGGTCGTGTTGGTCTTCTGTCTAACTTGATTGTGAGAGGAATAAAGCAAGATAGAGTGCTCTTGTGACTAAGCAAGCGCTTGTGCACTATAATATCTCCCGCGATTGCTGATCTAAAAGATAGATAGGTACAACAAGATTTTTCCTCAGTAGGCAGATTATTTATTTATTACCACATTAACCCTAATATCAACATTTATTGGACATTTTGACGCCTCAGCGTCTTCAAAGAATTAATCTTCCTAACCGGCTCATTTTTAACGCGTAATGTTGAAGCAAACGACGCCCTAGTTTTCCAAAGTTCTGAATATTCCTCGATTTGGATGTAATGGAGTAGTGAAATTAAGCGTTACTCTCTTGTTAACGTATTCAACGTTAACCGTCAATCAATTAACTTTTTAACAAACACTAACCAATCAATTAACTTGCGTTCTCGTTTTCTAAAACGAATTAAATTCAACGACGCGTCGTTACTTTTAACTAACGCAACGAACTGATACTAAAAAACTAACGTTGAAAATATTATCACAGATTCCGAGACGGTCATTCATACAATTTGGACTCTAACCGCCCAGGCCTCACTCAGAGTCCGTTTATTTATTTATTTATTTATACTCTTTATTGTACACACATAAAAATAAAATAAAAAGGACTTGAAGAAATTTGTACAAAGGGCGGCCTTATCGCTATCCGCAATTTCTTACAGGCAACCTTGGGATGGAAAAAAGATTGCATGGAATACGAAAAGTGGGGTAGTTAATATGTGAGACAATATACACTAATAAAAATACATATAATAAGTTTACCTATTTACATATAATGAATCTCTTGGCATCGATTTTTTATTGAAATTAACGAGTAAATTATTAATTAATTTAATTATTAACTAATGTTAGTGTGATTGTAAAACTCTATTTTTAAGATCAGATTAAAAGTTCTGTGGCAGGTAGTTTTATAATTGTGAACTTGTTGAGGATATGCAACTCAAAATAGTTTGAAATAGTATTTGTAACGTGTTATGAATTGGTTGTTGTAATGACATTCAATGTGGCGGGGGGAAATGTCTAGTAGTAGTTAAGGTGGAACCTCATTGTATTCTATTCATTCTATCTGTGCGCGTGGTAGAATATAGACGTATCACGTACTCCATTGTTTTACTCAGAAATTATAATTAACACTACTTAAGTGCGGCAGTACGTAACGTACATAGATGAGTTGATTTTTAATATTTTTTAATAATAGTAATATCTTGACACAATCCACATACGGTTCTCAAACTAGGCAGAGCCTGTACTGTGGCAAAGACTACGAGTAAAAATAACATTATAGCTCGCCAAATAGTTATAAACTCGTTAAACTCACCGCAGCGTTGAAAAAACCTTTAGCTTGCCGTTTTCGTTAACGTTACAAGTTGACGTTAGACTTAGCACATTAACGCGTTAGCAAAATAGATGTTCCAAAATGTATGGAGTCTGGGCTAGGACTTTGTACACCATACTCCAAAATAGGGAAATACACATAAAACAGTTTTTAACTATCCATTTACTTTAATTTGGCTTTATTTGCTCGTAAAACTTACAAATTATTACTAAAAATTGTAATACATAACAAAAAAGTGGCATGGCGGAAAAGTGTCACTGTCATGTGTCATTTTTATTATCAATGGCGTTAAAAGTATTTTTATTACAGTACTCTGTATTTTTGTTTCTGTTTTCTCATACATCATTTTATTAATTAAAATATCAGTGATAATAATGATATTTTACTAAAGATATGTTATATCCCTACTAACGCACGATAAAAGTTGTCTCACTTGTAGTTAGCTATACCTAGCTATACATTTTCCTACCTATAGTCTGACAAGGACAGATACATAACGAGAAAAGTAAGAGAAAACGAGATGGCTATATTTTGTGCGTTCCGTTGTCAGCGTTGGTTAAACGCTTGTCAGTGTCATCTTGTCAACTGCCACGTTCAATTTTACAATTATTTCTTACAATATTATTATGAAAATTGAAATACAAATTAAAAATCAAATTATTTTTTCAAAGTTAGTGCTATATTATTCCTGACTATTTATTTACTTTTGCCTGGTAATTTGTGCACATTATAAATACGCAGGACGGCATTTTCAATTTTTAATGATAGACGTCACGATGTCGCATTAACTACACGGGACGGCGTGCGACTAACTGCTACAAAACCCAGTTGGGGGATACTCGCTGAACGTCTGGCGAGCGCTAATGGCATATCTATTGTTTAAAATATCATTGGTGATAATCAATTCACTACATACAATACAGACACGCACACAACCAACTGTGACGAGTGTGACAGCAGCAGTAGCTATTGACAGCTGGCTGGCTGACAGTTTAATTCGACATCAGTGAGACGCCAACTTAGGACGCCATGTTGAATATAGATATAAAATAAATGATAATGATATATAAAAATTACTACAATAATAGTAATTTAAACGAAATATTTATATTTTTCCCGGGTTCTATGGATTTTTCGCGACTCTTTGAGGTGGTGTACACATTCCTAGCCCATTTTCCAACAACTCCTTTAAATGGAAAAACCGTCAACGACCCCTCACTAGATATAAGTCTTCCGAACGAGAATAATGAGGACACCACGCTTAATATATGTAGTTCATTTAGAATAAATGATTCAGGCCAAAACACTATTAGCAATTACATCCCTAATTTATGTACTGATTGGACATAAATAATCCTTAGTAACGAGCTCACTCGTAAGCCTTTAACTGCACTCATAAATAAATATTAACAGATATTAATGTTATTGGGAACAAAGAGTTATGCATTTACTCTGAAACTGTATTGGTCGGTTCTTTCTCATTGACTCACAAAATAAGTGTTGATAGCCCCAAATCCCGTTTTCGTATCACGTACAAAGTTTACTTTTTTTCTATCTTCTTTGTTGAATTCAATTACGAGCTACAGACATTGGTGGGGCAAACGCTTTTCCCGGAATGGATGACTTAGTTTCCTTTCTTATTCCAAGTTCATAAAAGGTTAAGTGGATGTTTCGTTTCATCTGATTCAGGGGTATGTAATTTCACTAAACTGTATTGTTGCCAAATACGAAGTGTTTTCGTAATCGTTCACGCTTTTGCTTAGTTCGCAAACTATAAAAGTACTATCATTTAAATACCCTGATTATTTTTTAAGCAATTAGGTATTTGAAAAAAAAAAATATTTTTTTAAAATTTATTTTAAAACTTAATTATTAATAATATTGATAGTCGCACGCTTAGCACTGACGAGAAGATTATCGAGCTGGAGGAAGAATTGAGCAAGTTACGTTGGGATATCTTGGGATTATCTGAAATCCGACGAGAGGGACAGGATACGATAACCCTTGATTCCGGAAACTTGCTCTTCTTCCGGGAAGGAGACCGAAAATCTCAGGGTGGTGTTGGGTTTCTCGTCCGTAAGTCCCTCATTAACAACGTCATAAAGGTCGATAGTGTGTCGAGCAGGGTAGCGTACCTTATACTCAGAATAACCAGCCGGTATTCGTTGAAGGTTATACAGGTTTACGCGCCGACCTCGGCACACCCTGACGATGAAGTAGAGGCTATGTATGAGGAGATAGCAGAAGCCATACATACCTCCAAAACACACTTCACCGTTGTTATGGGGGACTTCAACGCGAAGGTGGGCACACGGAATGGCGATGAGTTGAAAGTGGGGTCATATGGGTACGGGCAGCGGAACCAAAGGGGCCAGCGGCTGGTCGACTTCATGGAGAAGGAGGTACTCTTTGTGATGAACTCCTTCTTCAAGAAGCGACCATCCAGGAAGTGGACGTGGATAAGCCCCGATGGTTCAACCAAAAATGAGATCGACTTCATCATGACGACCAACAAGCATATATTCGATGATGTCTCCGTGATCGGCAGGGTGAAAACCGGTAGCGATCACCGCATTGTTAGAGGCACATTGAATATCAATGTCAAGCTTGAGAGGTCCCGTCTGATGAAGTCCACGCTGCGTCCGGGAACCGCCCAAATCCAAAACCCCGAAGACTTTCAACTCGAACTACACAATCGCTTCCAGTGCCTAGCCGAATGCGAAACTGCGGACGAGTTAAACAATGGGTTGGTGCAAACTGTCCATGCAGTGGGGCCCAAGTTCTTTAAGACCCCACGCCGTAATAAGCCTCAGAAGCTCTCCAATCAAACCATTAAGTTAATGGAAACCCGAACTGAGATGAGACTGCAATCTTCAGCTGATATGTCGGAATATGCTGAACTCAATAGACGAATCTCGAAATCCATGCGACACGACTTGCGTTCCTATAATACAGCATGTATTAAGGACGCAATTGAGCGGAGCGGAGCGGAGCGGCTGTTTTCGAGAGTCATTACGAACCGTCTCGAACGCAGGTTTGATGACTTCCAGCCTCCCGAACAAGCCGGGTTCCGAAAAGGCTTTAGCACCGTAGACCACATACATACGCTCCGCCAGATTATACAGAAGACCGAGGAGTATAATCGGCCATTATGTCTAGCGTTTGTGGACTACGAAAAAGCCTTCGATTCAATCGAGACCTGGGCGGTATTGCAGTCCCTCCAGCGGTGCCACATTGACTATAGGTACATCGAAGTGTTGAAGTGTTTGTACAGCAACGCCACCATGTCGATCCGACTACAGGAAGAGAGCACGAAACCAATCCCATTGCAGCGAGGTGTGAGACAGGGAGACGTTATTTCTCCGAAACTGTTCTCAAACGCATTGGAGGACGTTTTCAAGCTCTTGGACTGGTACGGATTCGGCATCAACATCAATGGCGAATACATCACTCACCTTCGTTTTGCCGACGATATAGTCATTATGGCAGAGTCGCTGGAGGACCTCAATACGATGCTCAGCGACCTCAGTAGCGTTTCCCAACAGGTGGGTCTTAAAATGAACATGGACAAGACGAAGATCATGTCTAATGTCCATGTTGCACCCGTACCGGTAGTTGTTGGGAACGATACACTCGAAGTTGTTGACCACTACGTATACCTAGGACAAACTGTCCAGTTAGGTCGGTCCAACTTCGACAAAGAGGTCGCCCGAAGAATCCAACTCGGATGGGCAGCGTTCGGGAAACTACGCGATATCTTCTCGTCCAAAATACCGCAGTGCCTGAAGACGAAGGTTTTTAACCAGTGTGTGTTGCCAGTGATGACATATGGTACTGAGACGTGGTCTCTAACGGCTGGCCTTTTAGAAAAGTTCAGAGTCACACAACGAGCCATGGAGAGAGCTATGCTCGGAGTTTCTTTGCGCGACAGAATCCGAAATGTGGAGATTCGCCGAAGAACTAAGGTCACCGACATAGCTCTCAGAATCTGCAAGTTGAAGTGGCAATGGGCAGGCCACATCGCTCGAAGAACCGATAACCGTTGGGGAAGAAAGGTTCTCGAGTGGCGACCACGAACCGGAAGACGCAGCGTTGGCAGGCCTCCCACTAGGTGGACAGACGACATCGTGCGCGTCGCAGGTAACCGGTGGATGCAAATAGCCAATTGTCGTTCATTGTGGCGTTCTAAGGGGGAGGCCTATGTTCAGCAGTGGACGTCTTCCGGCTGATGATGATGATGATGAATATTGATAGTTAATGCAAAAATGTTAAAAAAATAATTTTTCAATTAATTATAAACAATTAAAAATTGATGAAAAATCACGTGACTATAAACGCGCCAAGATTGGTCACCATATAGGTGTGACGTCATAATGTTAAAGCGATTTAATAACAGTACAGCGTTAACGGCTATTACAGGTGACTAGACAATAATATTGAAAATGTATTGCTAAAAAACGACGCTGAACGACGCTGAACGACACTGAACGACACTGAACGACACTGAACGACACTGAACGACACTGAACGACACTGAACGACGACACTGAACGTCACTGAACGTCACTGAACGTCACTGAACGTCATTGAACGACACTGAACGTCACTGAACGACACTGAACGACGACACTGAACGTCACTGAACGACACTGAATTACACTGGATGACACTGAACGACACTCGACGACGACACTGAACGTCACTGAACGTCACTGAACGACACTAAATGACACTGAACGACACTGAATAACACTGAACGTAACTGACGTGACGTTCAGTGTCACGTCAGTCACGTCAGTTATGTTCAGTGTCACGTCAGTCACGTCAGTTACGTTCAGTGTCACGTCAGTTACGTTCAGTGTCACGTCAGTGACGTTCAGTGTCACGTCAGTGACGTTCAGTGTCACGTCAGTTACGTTCAGTGTCACGTCAGTTACGTTCAGTGTCACGTCAGTGACGTTCAGTGTCGTCGTCCAGTGTCGTTCAGTGTCGTTCAGTGTCGTTCAGTGACGTTCAGTGACGTTCAGTGACGTTCAGTGACGTTCAGTGACGTTCAGTGACGTTCAGTGACGTTCAGTGACGTTCAGTGACGTTCAGTGACGTTCAGTGACGTTCAGTGACGTTCAGTGTCGTTCAGTGTCGTCGTCCAGTGTCGTTCAGTGTCATTCAGTGTTGTTCAGTGTCCTCGTTCAGTGGCGTTCAGTGACGTTCAGTGACATTCAGTGACGTTCAGCGTTGTTCAGAGTCGTTTTTTAGCAATAAATTTTCAATATTATTGTCTAGTCAAGTGTAATAGCCGTTGACGCTGTACTGTTATTAAATAGCTTTAACATTATGACGTCACACCCGCTCGGGTTTGTTCAGGAGCTGTCGGCGTGTTTCCGGTACTGAATTCAAACATTATATTTTTTATTTTGAAATAACTTTTAATTATTGCGAATAAAAAAAAAACTAAAAATAGTTTTATTATAATACTTATATATGATCTTTAAATTTCTCAAAAAAAAAAACAAATACCCAATTAAGATGAATTTCGGTTTACAAAAATATACCAGTTGTTT
Organism: Furcula furcula; assembly: GCA_911728495.1. Lineage (NCBI taxonomy): Eukaryota > Metazoa > Arthropoda > Insecta > Lepidoptera > Notodontidae > Furcula > Furcula furcula. The sequence goes on from OU452251.1 coordinate 10,466,586, forward strand.
TTGAAATTGCATAGAAAGCTAGACACAAATGTACTCTGTCTTCTTTTCCACTCTCATGACCCAAATTATCGATATAATATTTAAACTAGATTTAGTGTTACGGTCCAAAAAGTGGCACACAGAAATAGCGCTTCTTTGTCGCTATTTATTTTCAAGACAAAATTATTTTTGCCGATAGGAGTGTCGCTACTGTATATATGAAACTATCAAACTACACGTGACTTTTAACATGCCCATTCGACGCATGGACCATCTAACTTTTTGTCAATAAGATTAATTACAATTTCGAAAAATATATTTACCAGTTGTGAATACTGAATATAAAGTTGTTCTGAATATAATTGGCTAATTTACCCGATTATGGTTTTCTTATCGTATGGTCAGTGGCCAACCCGGTACCAGAGCTGTTTAAGCTGCCCTTAGATCTGTCCATCTATCTAAGTAACTACAACTGGAACTGCCTTATCACCTGCCATCTGAAGCCCGAAGACACCCAGTTGAAATACTAATCGGTTATAAGACCAAGCTCAACCTGAAGGTCGAACGGTTGGAATCTCGCCACTGTGTGAATTTCAATTCTTTTGTGGTGAGGGTGCCGACCGAACAACTGTCGACCTTCACAAATGAAGAATTTTGGCCGAGGGGTGTTGTGTTCCGGCGATTCCGAGGACGGATACCCAACACTGCGCGCGACACGTCAGCGGTTTCACGTGTCTTTTAATGTTTATAATATAACTAGCTGACCCGCGCAGCTCCGCCCGCGCTTTTATTACATTTTGCTCCCCTTTTCTCCTTCCTTCCTTGATTTATTTCTCTCTCTATCTCTAATTGTATGCTCTCTCTCTCCTTCCTGGTGGTTTAATGGTTCGGTAGTCCTGTCAAATAAAGACCCTAACTACGTAACAAAGTCAAAACATTCCCTTTATGTCGGGCGCCCGCAATCTTGAGTCAGATATTATAATGTCTAACGAACTGCGAAATGAATTACAGAGAAAACCTTCGCACACGCGTAATTTTGCCACACAGAAGTACGTAAACCTCAATTACGCCTCATATAGAAATGTTCATATTGTGTACAGCTATATAAGAATCTCCAGGACGCCTGCCAAGCGTGGAGATTATGGCGACCTATTCCCAGTAGTTCTACATCTTATTCTACATGTATGGCCACTAGGAAAAAACCCTCCCTTCTAAGGGTTAGGCCTTTGTTTATCTGTAGACGTCTTTCAGCTTCTGATCATGATATAAGAATCAGTCACGCCGTTGCAAAGTCAATACGTAAAAGACATCATCATCATCAGCAGACAGAAGACGTCCACAGCTGAACAAAGGCCTCCTTAGAAGGGAGCGGTTGCCATAATCCCCACGCTTGCCAGGCGTTTTGGGATCACAGTGTCATCATCAGCAGCCGAAACGTCCACTGCTGAACAAAGGCCTCCTTAGAAGGGAGCGGTTGCCATAATCCCCACGCTTGCCAGGCGTTTTGGGATCACAGTGTCATCATCAGCAGCCGAAACGTCCACTGCTGAACAAAGGCCTCCTTAGAAGGGAGCGGTTGCCATAATCCCCACGCTTGCCAGGCGTTTTGGGATCACAGTGTCATCATCAGCAGCCGAAACGTCCACTGCTGAACAAAGGCCTCCTTAGAAGGGAGCGGTTGCCATAATCCCCACGCTTGCCAGGCGTTTTGGGATCACAGTGTCATCATCAGCAGCCGAAACGTCCACTGCTGAACAAAGGCCTCCTTAGAAGGGAGCGGTTGCCATAATCCCCACGCTTGGCAGGCGTTTTGGGATCACAGTGTCATCATCAGCAGCCGAAACGTCCACTGCTGAACAAAGGCCTCCTTAGAAGGGAGCGGTTGCCATAATCCCCACGCTTGCCAGGCGTTTTGGGATCACAGTGTCATCATCAGCAGCCGAAACGTCCACTGCTGAACAAAGGCCTCCTTAGAAGGGAGCGGTTGCCATAATCCCCACGCTTGCCAGGCGTTTTGGGATCACAGTGTCATCATCAGCAGCCGAAACGTCCACTGCTGAACAAAGGCCTCCTTAGAAGGCCCCTCCCTTCTAAGGAGGCCTTTGTTCATAATCCCCACGCTTGCCAGGCGTTTTGGGGATCGCAGTATAGGTGGTAGGTAATCCAACAGAAAGACGCTGCTGCCCATCTTCTTGTTTTCCCTTTGTCGCCTTTTACGGACACCTAACGGGAAGAGATGGATGGGTGCTATTCTGGAAACGTAAGATACATCACTATACTATATACCACTTGTACTGTACGAAACCGAACATAAATTACTCTTTAATTAGATTCTTTACTTTCCTTTGTAATAAGACGCTGAAATAGTTTTGTTTACATTTCACTAGTCATAATTGAAATAGTGTTATTTGAGGTAATTTTGCCTTATACTTATTTGGTAAACAAGTTCAATTAAATTTTGTGCTCTTATATCAACAGTATTATAATGGCTTTTTGACCAAGTGTAATTTATTTCATTTTTAAAAACATTTATTTTTTCTCCTTACATACTACAGTGTTTTCTTTTTCTTCGAAGGTTAGCACACGGTAAGGCCGTCCAGGTAGGTACCGCCGCAATGTCAGATATTGTGCCACCAAGTAGCAGTGTGGAAAAATGTGTTAAGGTACTGTATACTTCATCCCAAATAAGCTTGGAGGCGATTACAAGTTCGTTTGCGGCTCAATAACTACATATGTACATAACGCATCCATTGTCAACTAGGCGCGTCAGCAAAAACAACTTTGTATTACCAACCTTTTTTTGCTGCCGCGTTAACGGTCAAATATACAACGGGGGTGTTTTATGACTGCATAATAAAGTTGTAATCGCCTTCAAGCTTATTTGGTTTGGAGTGTAGCTGGTAAAACTATCGGATACAAGAGACTTAATAACGAATGCCTCGGGTGACGAGCGGCAGTACAGTGCAAGGCATGTTGTTTACCATCAGGAGAAAATCGTGCTTGACTCGTCACTAGGTAAAAATAAAAAAACTACTAGGTACTTGACTGCAATAGGCATGATGACTGCAACACAATACCAATAAATCTGTGGTTTTAAATATTAGAACAGATTGCACTGATTCCAAAAATGCATCTCATTTTCATAATAATAGCGAGATTTTCGTGATATTTAAGCAAATAAATTACTCAAATACAGCTAATCGCCATTTTGTAATAAACGCTGATCAGAGTGAATGACGTCAATCCTGTGTAAATAAACAACTGTCAAACTGTCATCTCAACTTTTTCTTTCATACAATAATTCACTTTTATACCTAGACAGATGTATAATTACACCGCAGTGACGTCACAATATGGCGCCATGCACCGGCCATCGTTTTGGAACGAAAATTCAAACTCTATTTTAAAAATTGAAAATATTGTTATTAATTGTAAATTTAATACAAAAATATAATTATTTTCGGCAATGGTAGACCCGTAAGTACATTATAGAGTATTTTTTCAAAATTAGTCATCATGCCTGGAAAGCGGCAATACAATCAGGGGTAAAGCACACTAGCTTAAGGGTCAAAAGCCTATCCATCCAGTTCATTCCTATTCCTACGTATATTGGCGGGCCTGTTGGTCTATTGGTTAGACACCCTGGCCATTGACCAATAGGTTGTGGGTTCAATTCCCACCAAGTGTCTGGGTGTTTTATCTATACAAGCATGTATTAACAAAAAAAAACTATATGAGTATTAGTATCAGTTATCTGGTTTCCATAGTACAGGCTCTGCCTAGTTTGGTATCAGATGACCGTGTGTGGATTGTCCCAGAATATTATTATTATTATTATATCATCGCTCCATCTAGCCTGAGGACGTCCTTTTTTTTTTGACGCGGGGTAAATCTTCCAAAGATCCCCGGGAGCTGTGGGGCTCGACCGGGGTATGTGGAATTCTTACCCACTAAAACCCCCGCGGCTGTCGCATCGGCACATGAGAGGGGAGACCCCAGGGCTCTCCGGTGGGATCTGCACCAGGGGCCCCTCAGTGCCTTGCCTTTGAGCCCGCCAACGAGGTGTGCATTTTAGCCCCTCGGTAACCAGACACGGTGCTCACGGAAAGGAGTGTCGCAACCCCGCCACCGTCCTCCTCGGAGTCGCTTCCGTGCTCAATGGACGTCCTAGGGATCCTAACGTGAGTGTCCACGTTTCGGCTCCGTATGTACAGGTAAGAAGCAGTGATTAAAGACTTTTGTCTTCACAGTCCGCGGGCTAGGTGGCGAAAATACTCGACGTAATTTCTCAAATGCTGCTCAGCTCAGCAGTAATCAATGATATTATATACAATAGATATGCCATTAGCGCACGCCAGACGTTCAGCGAGTATCCCCCAACTGGGTTTTGTAGCAGTTAGTCGCCCGCCGTCCCGCGTAGTCAAGGAGGGTAGTCAATGCAACATCGTGACGTCTATCCGTGTCTATCATAAAAAATTGAAAATACCGTCCTGCGTATTTAATATGTGCACAAATTACCAGGCAAAAGTAAATAAACAGTCAGGGAAAATATAGCATAATATGTAACTTTGAAAAAATAATTTGATTTTGTAAAGTATTTCAATTTTTTTAATAATATTGTAAGAATTATTTGTAATATTGAATGTGTCAGTTGATAAGATGACACTGACAAGCGTTTAACTAACGCTGACAACGGAACGCACTAAATATAGCCATCTCGTATTCTCTTACTTTTCTCGTTATGCATCTGTCCTTGTCAGACTATAGGTAGGAAAATGTATAGCTAGGTATAGTTAACTACAAGTGACACCACTTTTATCGTGCGTTAGTAGGGATATAACATATCTTTAGTAAAATATCATTGGCAGTAATTAATTCGTACATTTACCATTTCCCCTGGAGTGGTTTCCGCGGTTTGTTGGTTGTGTACCAATTATGAGTCCCTTTGAAATGTGATCGTTTTGTTGTTATCCAATTATTATTTTTATTGTTAACTTTATTATGATTCGACAATTAATGGTATAACAATTTTATTTAACAAGTTATTATTAAATGCGTATTATGTATGTATAATTTAATTTAAGCATTTTATACTTTTACTAGCTGACCGGCGCAGCTCCGCTCGCGCTCTTTCACTTGTTAATCTAAACCATTCTCGAATCCCCTTAAACACACACAAACAATTTCATAAACAACGGTCCAGCCGTTTAGGAGGAGTTCAGTGACATAAACACGTACAGTAGAATTATATACCTAATTATATAAAGATAATAATTTATCTTCTTCTTATCAGCCTACACTGTCCCACTGCTGGGCAAAGGCCTCCCTTCCGTTCTTCCATTCACCTCTATTTCTAGCATTGGTTTTCCAATCCCTACAAAACTCTCGCAGCTCATCGCACCATCGTTTCTTTGGTCTACCTCGACGTCGAAATCCCCCAGGGGCCCAATCTGTAGTGACTTTAGCCCAGTTGTTTTCTGGCATGCGGCAAACGTGACCAGCCCAGTCCCATTTCAGTTTGGCCGCTGAGATGATAACATCGGATATACGTGTGATAGAACGTAGTACTGTATTCCTCACCCGGTCACTGAGCTTAAGCCCTAGCATACTGCGTTCCATGGCTCGTTGGCAAACCTTGAGTTTGTACTTTTGTGCATTTGTCAAGGACCAAGTCTGGGCACCGTATGTGAGGATTGGAAGGATACACATGTCCACAAGTTTTCTTTTAATAGAATTTGGAAGCTTCCCTTTTAGTTGTTCCTTCATCGACCAAAAGCTCCTCCAGGCGTTTTGATAATTTATACTTGTAAAATATATTATTTCAAACAAGTACCTAAATAACACTCCGCCTGGAGCATTCGGGCAAAAGTATTCTATAGACAGATTTATACAATGATAGTAAAATATCATTTTAATTATATAAATAACTGATTCTAAAAAACAAATCTTGTACAATTTACTTAGATTTTATTGTTAGTGCCAATATATCAGAATAAAGGCATTTTGTTATAAAACCCTCGCCATGAGGAGCATGTGGCGTAGGGGTTGAAATATGGCGCAATAAATTACCTGCCCTCCTTACTGTGCCTTACGATCGGACCACCGCTTATTAAACCACTACAAGGTTACAAAAAAGACATAAGCTTTCTTTTTTTGGCTTCTTCCAATCTGCGCCGTTGGATTCTTACAAACGATTTTATATGAAACTTTATTCTAATCGGGAATTAACGCGATTTACCTTATATTTTGGTTTGGTAGCTCCTATATAGGCCAAACAAAGCGGACTATCGCAGAAAGGGTTAAAGAGCATATCACAGCTGTAAAGAACCGTCAGATTAGCAAGTCAGCGATTGCCGAGCATATACTTCAGTCGGATACAAATCACTGGATTGAGTTTCATCGCCCACAAGTCCTTTCCACCGATCGACACTTTTATTCTAGAGTTGTTCGTGAAGCGATTGAAATAAAGAAATATAAAAATTTCAACCGGGAAGATGGCTTTAGATTATCAGCTGCATGGGAACCAGTGATCAAAATGACAAAACCTCGCTATTTGCCGGCGGTTAAATATACAGATACTGTGAGTGTAGTGTGTAGTGGGCTTAACGTTACAAGTGAAAGAACGGGGGTAGACGAAGATATTTCTGCCTCGCGCACGGAGCCGTCTCGCTGAACCAGTCTGCTTGTGACCACGGCTGGTGCAACCCGGCCGAAACGTCAAGCCAAAATATAAGGTAAATCGCGTTAATTCCCGATTAGAATAAAGTTTGATAATGGAACGCGATTTTATATGGTTTTACGGTGACGGGAACAAACAAGACAAGAAGTATAGGTAAATAAACAGTAAGTATAATTATCTTATTTCGTACATACACGTATATTGTAGTGTATTTGTTTTAAAGACAAATTTAGCACCTTATTGTAATAAGTTTTAATATTTAGGTAGGTTTATTAACCAATATCTTAGCTAGCTTAAATCAAGGAAGGCTTTTTATATCTATTAAGGAAGTACTACCACAAAATATACTCTCATTATTTTGTGGTACTACTATGTATGTAATTTTAGTAGACATGTATTTGAAATAATTTTCTTTTTATTATATTTTCGACAAGTTACATAGTCGTCCCATTTATTTCTTCTAATCCACTCTGCTTGAAAAAGTCTTTTAATATTATACGTGGAAACGTTGATTGCGCTGATCTTTTATCTTCCATTATGTTTGCTGCACTGTCTGTGTCTCTGTCCCTCACCATCGCACCAGATACGCTAAGAACACTGTTCTAACGCGCCTACTTAGAAGTTATAATGAATTGGTTGATATTTTTAATTTATCAAAACCGATGTTTAAATCACAAGTACTTAGTAAATTGAATGAACCTTCAGCTGCTTTTCGTACATAATATTTATATTGTAACACATATCTTAAATATCTCTTAAAGATTTCATAGTATGAAGATAGCTAAAGTAACTATTGTCTTCATTGTTTTCCTTGATCTTCGTTTTACGCTGTATCGATGCACCTACTTACCTTTTATTATATAGCTAACTACATGTAACACAGAGCAAAAACACATTATTACTATAAGTGAACCTATTACTATTCCATAAATTGTCGTGGAACTCAATTTTGGCTTAGTGTACCGTTCAAGACACCTATAATTGTTTTTATAAAAAAGCTGTAGAGTTTCCTAAATAAAATAAATAAATAAATATTCCTTTGCACCTAATATACGTACTTTCCTATTTTTTTTAATTGTATAATAAGGTTATACCTAATGTGTACAGATATTACAAATATTCAAAATCTCATAATCTAGTGTCGTTATCACAATCTATGTAGAACTCGTTCGTAAAATAGTTGTAAGTGAGATAAACGCTGTTTTTTAACTTTTCTTATAACAATATATTTGTTAACAAGCCTAGAACCTAACATTGCAGCCGAAACACGAAATATACGCGGTTCACAGACAAATAGCTATGGTACTCGTAAGTCACTCTTTCATCAATCATTTTACGACAAGGAGCCAATCCGGCCCGCCTGACAGTCTCTTTGTTGAACAAATCACTTTCTATTTGATTTTGATCAGATTTCTGGTCCTGTTACACAATAATAGAAGCATTTGGCGGGCTTGTTTGTGAAGTGGTTAAGATCTCTTGCTACTACCCAAAGCATGGTGGGTTCGATTCCCACCCAGGACAAATTTGTGTTTATTAACATGTCTGTCTTTTGTCTGGGTGTTATTTTTCCTTTTTACGTACCTCTAGAATGTATGTATTTACAAAAAACAAGTGTATGTAGGTATATCAGGTTCTACCCAGTTTGGGGTCAGTTTTTTTTTGTGGATTGTTCCATGATATTTTACTATTATAAATGTGTATAAATAATACACATTTATTATTACATTTTTTTAGGTACTTATTTACAAATACACATTTATAACAACATTACAGACATTTAAGGTGTTTATCTGTAATGGTGTTATATATTATGTGTCAAGTACACATAAATAAATCAAATCAAAATATTAATTAATAGGTATTTTGTTTTTCAAATTATCAAAGTGTATTTAATAAAAAGTATTCTATTCTATGTATTTGTATTTTATCGATAACTTCATCGTCTAATTATTGATACTTAGTAAGCTTTTGGCAATATAACAACCAGTATGTAGGTATGTACGAAGACCCTTTTGCGCAATGCAGTCGAGATGCAAATTCAGCAGTGTAGCAGCAATTAGAGTGTCCAATCAAATTTAACAATGCACAGTAAAAATCTGTTAAGTCCCTGCGTCCAATTAACTTAATGGACTCAACTTCGCTATTATTAAAAATTTCTCTAGTAGATTTTTTTTTTAACCTGAAGATTAACCGCAATAGCTTTACAGTAGATAATCTTACTTTGTTAGAAATTTATACTACCTATAAGTAGGTATCAACTTTTTAGGTTTATTTCTTTGAAAGAACAGGCGATGCCACGTCACATCTAAAATTTACTAATTTTTTTTCAAACCGTATATAATTAACCCATTGTGCTCCCATGATTATCCCGTGGGGTGTCCGGGTAAGAATAGCAGCCACTCATCTCCTCCCGTTGGGTGTCCGTAAAAGGCGACTAAGGAAAAACAAGAACAAGCAGTCACTAAGTCAGGTGTTTTTTTTTTTTTTGACAATAGGAGGCGAGCGCTTAAAAGCGCTCTAGCCTTTACGGCAGAAGTAGCGACGAGCTCAAGGGCACCTCAGGGAGGCACGGCCTCGGCTTGGGCTGTCGCTTAAGAGAGGGCTGAGTTTACCACCGGTTCACAACGCGCCCCCACTGAGAAGAACCGGCAAGAAACTCAGTGGGGTGACTAAGTCAGGTGGTAACCTATACTGCGATCCCCAAGCCGCCTGGCAAGGGTGGGGATAACAACCCCTGCCTTCTAAGGGAGAGGCCTTTGTTCGACTGTGAACGTTTCGCCAACTGATGAAGATGATGAACCCATTGAGCTAAATGTATTAACATACTACATAAGATACCTATCGCTACTAGATTAATTAATAATTTATGTTCTTTTTCCTCGACTTGTTTGCACTACTTGCGTCTATCTTTATTTATGTACTAGCTGACCCGTGCAGCTCCGCCCGCGCTTTTATTACATTTTGCTCCCCTTTTCTCCCTCCTCCCTAGATTTATCTCTCTCCATATCTCTCTCTCTTATAAAAAAAATCTAATTATATGCTCTTTCTCTCCTCTCTTCTTCCCCCTCCCGCTTCGGTTTCCGTCACACTCCCCCTCTTCCTACCCTGTTATCCCCTCTCTGAACCCTCTCCCCCTCTCTCTTATACGAACTTGCTCCTTCTCACTCCCCCCTTACTCCACCTAACTCCCTCCCTTACTCCACCTAACTCCCCCGATCCCTCACCCCATCGCCCCCTTCTCGAATCCCCTCTCCCTCTTTCTCCTCTCGTGCACCCTCCTCTCGTTCTATATATCCTCGTCAATCATGGTATCAGCGGCATTAAATATACTTTATGACCTATTCTCAGACCTCCCCGATATGCACACATAATTTCATACATATCGGTTCACCCATCTATTTAATGACCTTGCCTTATGTAGCTTAACCTTAAGGGGGTAACAACGGTAAACTTGCAAAAATAGCCTTAGTTTAAAGAGTTCGATGGATCAATCCGCTATTGCATTGGCTATGAAAATTATATGTACTTATACCTCAGATCTTCAGCAAATAGTTTTATTGATTAGATATTGGATTAAATATAACGTTTTCAAGCAATATGTATTTAAAAAATGTACTACGTTGGATATGAATTGTGTTAGCGTTCAACATCCGTTCATCGGATAGACGTCAAACTTGGACTATTAAAAAGCATAGAACCTATTCTACAATTTGTATTGATTACATTTCTTAATTTCATACATGATTTACAAGAAATTATAGAAAAACCATGTACGCGACGCATTTCCCCTTGCAGCGCCCCCGCGATCGCCATATATCAGTCCTTCGTGGACTGTGACGGCGAGTGGACATGCCGGATTTTTTTTTGACAAGTCGGATTTAATTTAAATGATTTTAAACATATTTTTAATTAAAATATGTTAAAAATGGTATAATTATAACACTATAAATAATTGCAAATGGAATTTATACTTGTTTATTTAATTAAATATATTTTTATGTTACTACCATTTTTGTTGTTCATCATAGAGTATGCAAAAGTATCGTTGCCGTGTATAATGCCTAACTTTTAAAGCGTATCAGAGTCATATAAGATCTTACTAATTTAGATCGTATTTAATACTGAGTAGGTCGACAAAATGACATACATTATGATATACTTGACAATGCCTTCTTTTTGTCAAAAGATGAATGGTGTTATTATTATTATCATGTTGGTTTTTTCAACTTAGCAATATGAGTATAGTACCCAGGTGGTTTGCTTGGTGGTGAGTGACACGCTTACCAACGGACAGTTGCTCGTCTTTTGAGATATCTGGGTTGGTTAGGTTGGAAGGGTACTTGTGTGCTATCTAGGTGGTGCCACCGCAATCTTAGATTTCTGCCGCTAAGTAACAAAACTGGTGAAACTACTGGACCGAAACGCTATAATTATAGTTTTGGATGACAAGGACAGGAAGGGAGTTTTCTATGGGTCGGTGATTCGATTACTATCAGGTAATACCTTTTACTTAACTAAGTTGCGTAACAATAAACTGATGGTGTGTTTCGTGCGTTAAAACAAACAGTACTACGGATTACTTTGGCTTGCTTACGGAGTTTGCTACCTTGGCCGCTACCCATAAGATCTTGGAGTCGATTCCCACACTCATGTGCATGAACATAATCTATTTGTCTTGGGTCTGGGTGGTTTTGACTTGTACTTTATTATGTAAAAAAGTTAAGTATCTTATCATTGTTTATATTCGATGGCCATCACGGAGTCGATCACGGAACTAATTGCCATAATAATAATAATACGGTTTTATGGGTCTGCACGACTTGGGTTTACGATGGATATCTAGTAAGTATGGGTTTAAGTATAGGTGGAGTTAGGTTATTTGTTATTTGGGTACTAGTGGGAATAGGAAACAATACAGTTAGACGCGTCCTTATTAATAACATTGACATCTCATCAGGGCCACTGGCATGTGAGAAGTCTTTGCAGCATTTTAAGTCCCTGTCGTTGGCAAATGCGAACATCTTAAATACAGTTCATTTCAATTCATTTTTCCACGTACCAAAAAGCCTTACTATCAGATGGATGGTTGGAATAATTGGAACCAATTCAAGAAATATGTTCAAAATATCCTTTTTCTGATATTTTTTCTATATTTTGGCGGCTTTATTAAGCGCTTTCGTTTTGACGTGCATAACAAAAACATTAGAATTTTGTGCATAGTTCCATTTCAAGTACGCTTACAGTAGTCACAGCGGATCTTCGTGTATCTGAAGTTGGCTGCAAGACACAGCGCAGAAGCTATTTTTTGTATTTTTGTATTCACAACTCACAACTATACTTGCGCAATGGTTCGCTAAACCTAACTTCATACATAGATCCGCTGTGACTACTGTAAATTATAAGTAGTACATACGTATAGCGATTCCGAATGGAACTACCAGCATTACATGCAAACGCTAGGAAGGAACAAACGAAAGCAAGGAGGGCAGCGATTGGCCTAAATCACTCCAGAACTTTCCCCAGCACAAGGGTGGACTGTGAGCTTAAATTATTAAATCTAAACAGATCACAAATCAGGCACCTAATGGGTGCATCAAGAAGCTAAATGAGCCTAAGTACCGTAGATACTTGTAGTTTCTGTGAAGATGAAAAATAGTCGATGTTATAGATACTGTGTCGCTGCGACGCTCTAGCAGGACGTAGATTGAGTCAACTGGGAGTAGCCTATCCTACACCAAATAATTATGTACAGCTCCAAGCTGGTGCAATCTTGGGGTACCTAAACAAACTCTTCGATAAGTCAGCAACAGAGTAAGGGCTAGGGCAGGCACAATGGATCCAGCTGGGTCGAAGTGCGTCCCGGTGGTTACCGGGCCCAACTAATAGCCACCAACAATAGAATAGAAGTATGTAAAAGTCTCACTATTTAGGCATTGACCCTTCTATAATAGACGGAGAGAACCTTTGATATGAAGTTTGGAATATGAAATGCAATAATCCATATCCTGACGCAACACGCAATTACGTTACCACTGTAAGTTGATGCGTTATCAGATTGTAATTAGGTGGCACGCCAAAGTATACATCAAAATCAAGGTATAAAAAAGTGAGATACAGATTTCCACAGAGAGTGATTATGGAGGATAAAATGACTTCATATTTAGACATTTGTCTAGATCAGTCACCAGCAGAAGGTCCCAGCAGTATGCAGTGTGGTTCTCGGTATCCGGTGTTCGTGTTGGTAGATTAACAAGCTAAGTAAGATTTATCGGCAATGTAAAATTCCCCGTCTTTCGACTGACGTAACAGAATATGTTCCAGTGAACGACGAGTTGAGCTGGCGGGGACCGTTCTTATACTGCATCAGTCTTGTTCTTTTCGCATCACTATGAACTAATATAATTTTTTTATCATGCATTTTTTATCATGTATTATTTTAAGTTCCCAATAAATTTTATTTTATTTATTTTATATTTCATCAGCTTCTTTTCCTTTTATGTATACATAATCAATAAAATATTCAAAAGTGATATCGTTAAGTATATTTGCAGTAAATGTAACTACATATATTGAAATTTCCTTCCTTAACGGAATAGGCAAAATTAATAAAGCTCCATTTGACACATCTGCATATTTTAGTCTATAATTTTTCAAATGTAATATTCATATTTGCTGGTAGCGCCCTCTACGATGACAACTCTCGGCCGGAGCGGCCAGATTCTCAAGGTCATTGGCGCATGTTACCCCCTTAACCTAGCGGTATGAATATACTGTATGACCTATTCTCAGACCTACCCGATATGCACACTTTCATACAAATCGGTTCACCCATCTATTTAATGACCTTACCTAACGTTGCTTAACCTACCTCCCCACCAATTTTCAGCCGAATCGGTTAGGCCGGTCTTGAGTTATAAATAGTGTAACTAACACGACTTTCTTTGATATAATATATAGATTAAAGTTCTATAGTTATTGTATGTTCAATTTCACCGATAGATGGCGCTGTTCATAATGTAAATCACGCTAACATCGTAAATTACTGTCTAATGATATTCGTTAATGAAAGTTTTAAGTATTCCGCATCTTTTATTGTTGCGACTGTAATACATATATAATCTAGTTTGGATCCATTGGACTTGGTGGTAGATTCTCCTTCCTCCAAGATGGTAGTTCCCTTGTACATGGGACCGTCCTGATAGGTACCACCCCCTCAGATATTATGCCGCTAAGCAGCAGTGAATAAACATTGCTGTGTTCCGGCATGAAGCGCACTTTAGCTGGTGAGATTATCGGACACAAGAGACTTAATAACTAATGTCTGAGGTGACGAGCGGCAGTGCTAAGCAGCTGTCTTTGAGCAGGCGTGTTACATACCGTCAGGGGAACTTCTTGTCTGATCTCTAAGTTAAATAAAAAAAACCTCTGTTTAGAGTACCAATACACCAATGTAAAACTCTTTTTTGTTTTTGTCGTATGTTTAGTGGCCAACCTGGTGTCAGAGTTTTCAAGCTGCCCTTAGGCCTCTGACTTGACTTAACCAGTGCTGTATAGTTGACAATAGCCGGGACCGACTTTTAATGTGCACTTCGAAGCACGGAACTGAGCGTCTCAGTTGAAATGCCACTAAACGGTAACCCATCTAAGGACTGACCTTGCCTGACCTTGCTTACCCAACTGATCGTTTACCGAACAGTGGTTACAACTGGCTATAGCGTTTCGAAAAAAAAAAATGTAACACTCAAGTATCTAATGTTTAATTTTACCCGACTACGGAACGGAGGGAGGGTTAATTTTAAGTATATTATACCTATTATTTCATCTTTATTGTATTATTATATATTTCCCTGGTGTATACCAATAAATGATTTTTCTTCTTCTTATGATTTTAACAAGAATGTATGTATGTATGTTCATCTGTTCCCGCATATCATCTAATCTACTTAACGTAATTTAACAAGTAGGGTGTCGTTAGAAGCGTATTGATTGTCCGCTGGTTATAGGCTAATATCACATTATTAGACTGCGATTTGGGAAGGAGACCGGAAATCCCAAGGTGGTGTCGGGTTTCTCGTCCGTAAGTCCCTTATTAACAACGTGATTAAGGTCGATAGTGTGTCGAATAGGGTAGCGTACCTTGTACTCAGAATAACCAGTCGGTATTCGTTGAAGGTTATACAGGTTTACGCGCCGACCTCGGCACACCCTGACGATGAAGTAGAGGCTATGTATGAGGAGATAGCAGAAGCCATACATACCTCCAAAACACACATCACCGTTGTAATGGGGGACTTCAACGCGAAGGTGGGCAAGTTGAGAGTGCGGTCTTATAGGTACGGGCAGCGGAACCAAAGAGACCATCGGCTGGTCGACTTCATGGAGAAGGAGGGACTCTTCGCGATGAACTCCTTCTTCAAGAAGCGACCATCCAGGAAGTGGACGTGGATAAGCCCCGAGGGTTCAACCAAAAATGAGATCGACTTCATCATAACATCATAAAGTGCTTTATCACTATTACTAAATCAATGCTCTAAAGTGTTCTCAAAGAATTCGTCTATTGGGCGCAGCCACATGACCAGGCTGAAGATCGACGAAGGCAGGGTCATCTCATCAAAACCGGAGATACTGAGAGAGCTCGAGAGGTTTTACGGACAGTTATACACCTCAACACAGGAACCTGGCAATGCCAGAACAGCTCAGGACACCAGAGCGAAATAAACCCGACACTACACTGAGGACATCCCAGACATCAGCCTGTACGAGATTAGAATGTCTCTCAAACAGCTTAAGAACAACAAGGCACCAGGTGAAGACGGAATCACAACAGAACTTCTGAGAGCGGGTGGAAAGCCGGTAGTTTTAGTCCTCCGGAAGTTATATAATTATCTTCTTCGTCTTACTTGAGGGTACTACGCCAGAAGCATGGCACGGGATTGTGGTGGTTCTTTTCTTCAAAAAGGTGATAACACCTTGTTGAAGAATTATAGACCCATCTCACTCCTGAGCCATGTATACAAGCTGTTTTCGAGAGTCATTACGAACCGTCTCGAATGCAGGTTTAATGACTTCCAGCCTCCCGAACAAGCCGGGTTCCGAAAAGGCTTTAGCACCGTAGACTACATACATACGTTCCGCCAGATTATACAGAATACCGAGGAGTATAATCGGTCATTATGTCTAGCGTTTGTAGACTACGAAACAGCCTTGATTCAATCGAGACCTGGCCGCTATTGCAGTCCCTCCAGCGGTGCCATATTGACTATAGGTACATCGAAGCGTTGAAGTGTTTGTACAGCAACGCCACCATGTCGATCCGACTACAGGACGAGAGCACGAATCCAATCCCATTGCAGCGAGGTGTGAGACAGGGAGACGTTATTTCTCCGAAACTGTTCACAAACGCATTGGAGGACGTTTTCAAGCTCTTGGACTGGTACGGATTCGGCATCAACATCAATGGCGAATACATCACTCACCTTCGTTTTGCCGATGATATAGTCATTATGACAGAGTCGCTGGAAGACCTCAATACGATGCTCAGCGACCTCAGTAGCGTTTCCCAACAAGTGGGTCTTAAAATGAACATGGACTAGACGAAGATTATGTCTAATGTCCATGTTGCACCCGTACCGGTACTTGTTGGGAACGATACACTCGAAGTTGTTGACCACTACGTATAGCTATGACAAACTATCCAGTTAGGTCGGTCCAATTTCAACAAAGAGGTTGCCCGAAGAATCCAACTCGGATGGGTAGCGTTCGGGAAACTACGTGAAATCTTTTCATCAGAAATTCCGCAGTGCCTGAAGACAAAGGTTTTTAACCAGTCTATGTTGCCAGTGATGACATATGGTACTGAGACGTGGTCTTTCACAGCTGGGCTTTTGGAACAGCTCAGAGTCACACAACGAGCTATAGAGAGAGAGAGATATGCTCGGAATTTCTTTGCGCGACAGAATCCGGAATGAGGAGATTCACCGAAGAACCAAGGTCACCGACATAGCTCGTAGAATGTGCAAGTTGAAGTGGCAGTGGGCAGGCCACATCTCTCGAAGAACCGATAACCGTTGGGGAAGAAAGGTTCTCGAGTGGCGACCACGAACCGGAAGACGCAGCGTAGGCAGGCCTCCCACTAAGTGGACCGACGACATTGTTCGCGTCGCAGGAAACCTGTGGATGCAAATAGCAAATTGTCGTTCATTGTGGCGGTCTAAGGGAGAGGCCTTTGTTCAGCAGTGGATGTCATTCGGCTGGTTATGATGATGATGAGACTGCGATTTTAACCGCTGTCGGGTTTTAGTTTTTTAAACTTATTACTTGTTGCCTAGAGAGTTTAGTAAATAGATATTCAACTAAACATTTTGTACTTGACAATAAAGCTACTTTTCCGGCTTTATAACATGGAAACTAAATGTATTTCGATTGAATAAATCGAAGCTATCAAATAGGGGCGTTGAATCAGAATCAATCTGTACACATTATCACACGCCTCTCAAATCATCAATACCCATGTTTTAGTGGGTTTGGGGTTTAACACACTCAGTACAGACTACATGGATCTTCTAATGTGGGGGTTTGTCTACTGCTGTACTTTATTATGAATATTTGAAAAGCTATAAGTGCTATGTAATTTCAATAAAATGTTACATAAGGATATGTCGCCGGGGAGAGTCCGGACACCGGATATAATATCGTACAGTGTACTGTTGTGTATCTTTATTATTATCTGAATTTTCTCAATAATGAGCGGATTTTACTCAAAAACGACCATCGTCATTTTCTTTTAATATAATATTCAGTAGTATGGTAGTTATTACGAAAAATTTCACAATTCTATAGGTTGTTCTAATTTTGGTCTATTTCAAATTAACGATTTTATTATATTTCATGTTTGCTACCTAATGGCCCTCAGCTGCACAGTGAATGAGTGATATTAACAAATACTGCACTTGTAGCCAAGTTGTCATTAAACATTATGAAACGCTAGAGGAAAGGTAGAAATTAAATCTCTTCACGTGACGTACGGAAGATAATATGTCCTTAGGATAAGGCGGCTGTTTCGAAACATCTCTAAGTGGTAGACGTCAAATAGTTCTCGGCTATCGTGATCAACTTTCGGGATAGTAAAAACCTAAATAAACCCCCCACAAACCTCGTCAGATAAAATATATTTCCAAAGTTAACGTGTAGTAAGATTTAAATGCATTGGTATCATAAAAGGTTAATAAATATACACTTTATTGTACACCAAAAGTTACATGTAAATTAAACAATACGTTGAAGATATCAATGTACAAAGGCGGCCTTATCGCTAAAAAGCAATCTCTTCCAGGCACGCAAGGTAGTTGAAAGATACTTATGAACAAATTCAATACATACTCGCGATACACCCAAGATCTAAATGTATTTTTGGTATACAATAAAGATTTCTCCATTCTATTCTAAACACGGAAATCCAATAGTAAAATACTCGTACCTACCTATTTAGCAAGTGCGGTTCATATTTTTATTCAGTGCAGTTATCGCGTACATTGTTCTTGCTTTTGTGATGCAAATCTACGATTCTTGATAGCTTTATGAATTTTAAATGAACTCCCCCAAGAAAAAGTAATACTGTAAAAGGCTCAGACGTGCTCCGGTGTGCCACCAACTTCTTTACAAGTTAAAAAACCTTTTCATTACACGGGCATTCGTTATGGAGGCTCGAATAATAATTACGTGACTTGAATACTCCTCGATAATTGCTGAGTGACACTAATGAGAGGCTGAACCGCACCCCCATAAAACGTCTAATGGCAACGCAATTATTTAATTAATATTAACTTATCTTAATAATCATGGAGTGTATTAAAAGTCTCATTATTTTTTAATGAAACTAAATGAACCACAGATGGATTGAGATAACGATTGGCGTCTGTTATAAACTGTTTAATTATGACTCTTATCTCTTTGACCTTCTTGAACTTTTTCCAACCACGCGTAATTATTTTTACGATTTAAGTATTTCAGACGTATAGCTATACTAGCTTAGCTATACTAAAAATACGGGCTAAAAGTATACCAAAACTGTCACATACCACCAACAGAAACATTGGAAAAGTCTTCGCGTTTTCTATAAACAATCTTTAAGAATCTTGAAAATATCTATATGGTTGCAAATATCTCGGAGTTTCTTTCACTACCTAGTGCATTCAGACGGAACATCATATATAATAGTAAGTACCGTATGAACTTAGAAGTAAAAATACGCTGCTTCTAAGTAAACTAGTAATACAGCGCGCAGTAAATTCCGAAGTAGCTACATGTTTGCCCAAATAAAATATGCATTGCGAGTGAATGCGAGCATCTCAAGAAAATAACCGTGCGTATTGGACAAAAGCTTTTAGAGAGCTTGGGTGGGGTGCATGCATATTTGCGGTGTTAGGAAGCCGACAGATTGACAGCGTCGAGTTTCTATAGATATTATTATATTCACTACTTGCTTTTATTAAATAGATTAGTAAAATGCGGTGGAGGGTGAAAATATGTATCTGAAAAACCACATTACAGTTAACGACATCGACGAAAGACAACCTGTTCGTTACTCAGTGAGTCATGAGTTCGATTTGACATTATTTACAAACAATATATAGTTACCATAGAACAGGATCTGCCTGCATTCCGATGATTATGTGTGTATTGTTGCAGAATATTATTTATTTAACAATTTATTGTACACACAAATACCAGTCAGAGAAAATAAACCTTAGGATGATACAAATACAAAGGCACTACTTATTTCACAAGAAATTTCTCCAAGTAGGCCCAGGAGAGAAACATAAAGGAACAAGGAAATAAGACGCAATGTATTATTATTAAAAGTAATAGAAAAAATAAAGAATAGTAAGTAAAGAGTAGTAGTAGTAATAAATATAGTAATAGGTTAAAATTATATTCATTTAAAGAAGTTTTAGTCCCAAAAATTCGATGATTCGTTTTAATAATAGTCCTCTGGAAGCTGGAGAAAAGAGAAGAATATTAATTTAGCTTATTGGTACTGTGCGCTACGGTTAGAGGAAAATGAATAGCATCAGAACCACTTTTTGTTTTTACCAAAAAAAAAGACAGTGGCATTGTTCATAATAGTAGTGTTGTTATGAAATTTTGGTAATTGACAAAACGTTTTTTTCCTCGTTATAACCACTTAACCGCAATCTCATCTGATGAAAAATGAGGATGCAACCGCTGTATAGTGTTGTGCAACTTTTATTTCTATAACAACTTTTAGGGAGCAATAACTTTATGTAGTTTTTCCTTACTGGCTAGGACAATGCAGACTGATCACCTGCTGTCTGTAAAGTAAGACAATCCATGCCTCGGATGGGCATGTAAAAAGTCAGTTCTGCAGATGTCCTCTCCCCAGTCGTGTTGGTCTTCCATTCCATCGGATTGTGATAGGTAAAGGAAGAGAGAGTGTACCTGTCTACGCAAGTACTTGTGTACTATAATATCTCCCGCATAGATGGCCGCTGTGGTCATATGGGCCAGGAGGACATTATTTGTATATCAATAAAATTTTACATCCACAAATGTAACTAGTCTTTAAATGGTGCTATATCACTATAAGGTGTATATTCTAGACGACCATTTGGGAAGAAATAAGTTATAAAGTAAGGGTAATATACTAAATTTCTACATAAAACGAAAAAATACTTCCTCACAAAATGTCTGAAGGCTCTCTTACATCGACACATACATACAGCCGTAGCGACCGAGTACATTTACATGAATCACATTTAAATGACACTCTCAAGCGATGAATGCCTTACACTTCGCCCCCACTCCGCCTTGAAATATTTATTTGTTTGCTGGCGTATTCAAATGTTTGTGGAGCATTAAGCCACGTAGTTCACTCAGTTGTAACACGTTCTGAACATGAAAATGATAGGTAAATGACAGACGACGATTTTAGTGACTATTTTTTATGTGTAGGACTCTACTTTTTCTATTTGTTCGCTATCTTAATATCCATTTGCTAGACTCGTAAACTTATATTAGTGTTAATATAATTATATTAGTAATCCAGTCCTTGAAATTAGATTATTTTGATTCTTGAAACCAATTGATGTTTTATACTTAGTACGTAGATTTACCGATTATCTCGTAAAGTTGAAAAATGTGTATATGGCTCCTAGAATTGTAATACAAAAAATATCTTTACGAGAATTAACGCAGGTTGACGTTTATGAGTGCTGCAGTATTTGTATGATGTGTTAAAGGCTATGTAGTATATTATCTTCAATTGTATATACATCTTGTAGAGTCCTTATTTACACAGCGTGACGCACGGCAATAGATCATAATAATATATTATTTCTTTCCAATAATTGACTAATCATTATTGGCCTTTCTCCCTCTATTAGCCATTTCTAACAACTTTTTATAATTATGGAGTTAAGTCGTAAAGTCAAATGAAATAGTAACATAGCAAGGTTTTCTGACTTAAATAAAAAAACGAATAAGCACTTTGCTTCGTTGCACAAAGGATGGTGTAGCTTCCTCACTCTTCATAAGGTCTGAGTACCACTCTATTGAAGGGAAAGCTTTGAACTAGACTACATAAAGAACTATTCCTCGGGGGTTTCTTTTTAGTCGTAGAGGGAACTCTCCGGTGGAATTGTGGGAAATAAAGACGGATTTCCCATTTGTACGTTAGTAACTATTTTATTCTCATTCAACATCATCTTGCTAATGCTCGAAAACATTTCGGCGTTGTTTTTTTTTTGGGAATGATAGACGCTGTTGGCCGCAGATGGCCATTACAGCTTCACCGGACAATAGGAGGCGAGCGCTTAAAGTACTACAAAGAATTTTAGGGTCTAACCGCGAATTGTGTTAAGTATTACCTTCTAAAGGTTCAATATATTTGACCCGATTCTTGAAGAATGTAGGTACTAGGTTATTGGGTGTACTTGTGCATATAAGTATATAGATTGGACTCAGTGAAGAGGCGTGCTAAGAGGCTTATTGGTGACGCAGGGTTAGTAGCGGCCAATTTACAAAGCCTAGAGCACAGGCGCAGAGTAGCCAGCCTCTCGGTATTCTACAGGATGCATTTTGGAGAGTGTGCGCAGGAATTGCATGACTTGATTCCACCATCTCCCTTTCATCATCGGACGACGAGACGCATGGCACGTACACATCCTTATGTGGTGAAAGTGCCCTTAGTCCGGACTAAACGGTTTGCTTCTTCATTTATAATAAGGACAGCTAAGGACTGGAACAGTTTGCCTGCGTCGGTTTCCCCGCCCGATTATAATGTGGGTGTCTTCAAGACTAGAGTGAATAGGCTTTTAATAAGCTAATGTGTTTTGCCATACTCGATTGCGTCGCCGCTTTCCATTAGGTGGGACTGCAATCAAGCACTAGTTTATAAGTAGTAAAAAAAAAAAAAGATTTCGCGAAGCGAAGTCCAGTGGAATTTATTTCATATCGCAGGTAAGTTTTAGGTTCATTCCCTGCTTGTCAAGTTATACACATTACTATTTATAAACAAGTAAGTGACACGACATTATCTCCCGCGTGACAGGCTGATCTAGTGAAAGATTGACCACTGTGTTCGTATCGGCCAGAAGGATTATTTTATTATTTATTAAATGATAAAATAATCCTCCTGCGATATCCACAAATATAGACTTCCACGTCGGCGGTGGTAACAGATCTGCACCTATAAATTGAGGGAGCAGGCGTAGAATTCCAATACCTAGACTCCACATTACGAGTATTATATGCATTGCAGAGATGTTTCTAGCAAGCGAACTTCGAGAACATATTACTTGAACTGTATAATATACATAATCCGTGCATTCCGCAAGAGCAAAGTATTTTGCCACTTATATAGCAAAGTCTAAAACTAAGTAAATCAAAAATCAAATCAAATCGTATTTTATTGGAACTAAAACATTGGAAATATACAAAACATACGCATGATTTTAATTTCAGGTGTCCCGGCAAGAATAGCACCCTCGCATCTCATCCCGTCGGCTAAGGGAAAACCAAAAGACGTGCTGCCGTATCTTCTATTTAATATCCACCTCAAAATATTCTGCGATCTCCAAGACGCCTGCCAAGCTTAGGGATTATGGCATAATTAAGAGTGAGGCAAATTCTGTATCCTAATCTTGTATGCACGACAACTATTTATTATGTAACGGGCCTATGTGTCATATAAACAAATTTTGTTTGCAACATTTCTAATCCATGTACAGAAACTGCTAGCCTAGCTTGCTTGCTTTCTTATTAAAAACAGGTGACACTTTTTTAGAAAATAATGTACTTACAAGTTTTTCAGAAATATTCAAAATTGTTAAAGTCCCCGAGAGTGCATTACTCGATCTTCAGTGAGCCGCTTAAAGAAATAAACCCAGTGCTGATATAAATCTCGCGGACGCAATCTGAGCGTCCTCCGGACTCCGCTCCTCCGTCGGCAGTGAATGATGCCTCCCACGTGTGCACTTTATTTGAATTTACAGCCTTATTTTGCAAATATTTTTTAGAGCTTCATTGAGTTGATAAAAAAATAGCCTTAGGCCTCATTTACGGAGACGCGGGGCGTCGCGCGTCGCGTGTGGCGTGGCGTCTCGCGGCGCGTCGGACGTTTTTAACCGACTTCAAAAAAAGGAAGAGGTTCTCAATTCGTCTGTATATATTTTTTTTATTTTTATGTATGTTCGCGCATAACTCTGGCAATTATGAACCATTTTGCAAAAATCTTTCTTCCATCCATTCTTTAATCCGTTAGTTGGGTCCCATAAAAAAATTATTGCTTCCGAATAAGTAGTTCCTGAAAAAACAATAATGGTGACTGCGCAGGAAACTTGCAGGAAAGCCTATATTGATGACTTTTTGGTCGCTTTTTAAGGACAAAAATGGTCATAACTCTGGCAAATATTTACCAATTTCAATGATTCTTTTTTATTCGAAAGAAGAAACCACTGTAATGAATCTGTATGAAATTTATCACAACCGGATAAGAACTTTCTGGAAGACCATGAACGATGAGGAGGAATTTATCTGGTAAAAACCATAAAACTGATGTTCGACATTACATTGCTCTGACAATTATGAACCGATTTCGATGATTCTTTTTTTATTCGAGAGAGTAAACTACTATAATGATTCCATGTAAATTTCATTACGACCGAATATTTTTTTCCGAAGAAACATGAATTATGTAAAACTATGTAGACGATAATGTGATCATAACCTACCTAGATCATTTTACGGTCTTCGATGGTTCAATCTTTATATATGAAAATATCATTAAAAAGTTTAAAATAAAATCTTTTTAAAAAAATTGATATTGAAGTCGGTTCAATTTTTTTTTTAAAAGATTTTATTATTGTTTACGAAGCGGCGGCGCGTGAAGCGGCACGCATTATCGCACGCGTAAACACAGACTTATAGCAATATATGATGCTGTTTATAGAGACGCGGGGCGGGAAGAGTGGCGGTGCCCGCCGATGCGCCCGCGGCAGCCACCGCCGCGTGCAACGGCACGGGCGGCGCCCGTGCCGTTGCACGCGGGGGCGGGCTACTCGCGTCCGTAGGAATTACTTGACTTCTGAATTCCCTACACGTGTCCCCTGGGTAGTGCTAAACGAGTAGCGACTCTGGTGGTAGGCCAAACCATCGGCTGCCGGCTTTTTAGTTACCACCCATCAGACTAAGCCATGCCGCCAAACGATTCGTCGTGTTCCGGCATGTTGTCTGATGAAGCCGCATGGAGGATGGGTCTGAACAGTTGCTTTGCGATGGATACCGGGTACGATGCGTCAGTTATTTGTTGTGTCGGATGCTTGGTCTCGGAGGGTAGCGGGATCCGAAGCACGGTGCTCCGCTGGCCGACCGCAGATAGTTGGGGGCCCAAGTAGTGTGCTAGCCACACATGAAAGGCTGCCCCGCCAACTGTGAAAAATCCCAGGGTGGCTTCATCGTGCCGGTTGGCGACCGGGCGAGAGGACCCGATGGCGATCTCTGGGGGGGTTCGGGCGTCCCCGCAGTCTCCAGTTCAAGCCTCCAGTGGTGCAATAAGACTGATCGTATTGTTGGGTTAACATTGCAAAGTCTCGTCAACTGCCATCCTTCATCCTTACTATTCACCTCTTTAAAATATGAATCGAAAACGCAAGAAAAGTAAGTGTGTACAGCGGATGCACGTCCTCTCACTGCAAGTGCACCTCACTAATATTCGAGGTCTGCACTCAAATCTCAATGCAGTCCACCACCACCTTGAGACTGAAAAGCCGCACTTGCTTTTCTTGACGGAAACGCAGATTAGATGTCCATCAGATGCGGCGTACCTCGACTACCCAGGGTATTCATTAGAGCATAATTTCCACCAGCGCGCCGGAGTCTGTGTGTACGTCCACAATGACATCTGCTGCCAGCGTCTCCGTCAACTCGAGGACCCCACATTCTCTACAATGTGGATGTTAGTAGACACTGGTATAGATAAAATTGTCTATACTTGTGTCTATAGATCACATAGCGGTGACCTGGAGACAACTCGCCTTTTTGACCACCTTAGTGAGGCCGCTGATGAGGCCCTGCATCGGTACCCTGATGCGCAGCTGGTTACTCTGGGGGACTTTAATGCCTGTCACCAGGACTGGCTGTTCCCATACCAGAGGACTGACCATGCTGGGAGAGAAGCGCGGAACTTTGCGCTGTCGCTAGGGCTTTCCCAGCTGGTAAAGCAAGCGACTAGGGTACCTGATGTTGTTGGTAATACAGCCAATTGTCTAGACCTTCTGCTGACAACTGATCCAGACAGGTATGATGTAATAGTTTCCTCACCTTTAGGAACCTCGGATCATTGTCTAGTGAAATCTGTATCGACCTTTTCTCCACCTGACTGCGATATTCGTGGTGTGCGGCGATTGTGGCGATACAAGTCAGCAGATTGGGATGAGATGCGGCATTTCTTTGCATCTTATCCTTGGCGGCAGGTCTGCTTCTCTTCCGAAGATCCGTCGAGTTGCGCGGATGCTATAACCGACGTGGTACATCAAGGAATGGAATATTTTATCCCTTTCGCTGATGTACCTGTCGGTGGCAAAGCTCGCCCATGGTTCAACGCTGAATGTGCTCAAGATGAAAAGAGCAAACATTCGGCGTATCTTTCCTGGGTTGAAGCTCGTGACCGCAAAGCTCCGGATATTAGCAATAAGAAGAGAGCCTTTAACCAAGCCGCTAAGTTCTACAAGAAGGCGTTAAAGAAGGCTCGTTTCGGCCACGTCAACCGCATTGGCTCAAAGCTCGCTGCCCAGCCATCTGGCAGTAGAGCTTTCTGGTCTCTTGCCAAATCAGTCGAAACGAACTTCTGTCGGCCTTCACTGCCTCCGCTAGTAAAGCCTGATGGAACTCTAGCTCATACGGCAGGAGAGAAAGCAGGTTTATTTGCATCTCTCTTTGCCCATAATTCGCGTTTAGACACTGGCAGTGCTATTCCACCACAACTGCCTCATTGCGGTTCGTTAATGGCGGAAGTCCGCATTACAAATAAGGAGGTAATGAGAGCACTGTGTCGTCTAGATGTGAATAAAGCTAGTGGTCCTGACGGTATTCCAGCAATAGTACTTAAGGCATGTGCACCCGAGTTGTCTCCGGTATTGACACGTTTGTACCGTCTCTCATTTAAGACTGGAATAGTGCCCAAACCCTGGAAGCTCGCTAACGTGCAACCCGTGCCCAAAAAGGACAGTCGTGCCGATCCAGCCAACTATCGGCCGATTTCAATAACCTCCATACTCTGTAAGACTATGGAGCGTATATTGAACTCGCGCCTCTTGGCATACCTAGAACAGAATGATCTCCTCAACGACCGACAGTACGGATTTCGCCGAAATCGGTCGACGGGAGACCTTCTAGTGTATGTCACTCACTTATGGGGCGAGGCCCTCGAGAAAAATGGGGAAGCGCTCGCTGTTTCCCTGGATGTCTCGAAGGCCTTCGACAGGGTCTGGCACGCTAGCCTTTTAAACAAGCTGCCAGCGTACCGCATATCCCCTGGTCTGATCGGCTGGATAAAGGACTTCCTGAGTGAACGGTCTCTCCGAGTGGTTGTTGACGGTTGCACATCGGAGCCGTTGACGACTAATGCCGGAGTTCCTCAGGGGTCCGTTCTCTCCGCAACTCTCTTCCTGCTGCATATTAACGATCTGCTGTTGCCCGGTATCTATGGGTATGCAGATGACAGCACTATTGTGGAGAGATATATGCCGAGTGCTCGGGCCAGTAAGAATGTTATCCAGTCTGAAAGAGTAGCCATGGTGGAGCGCGCGAATCTCACACTTCAGGCAGTCTCCGAACGGGGTGATGCCAATCTTGTGAGATTCAATGCCACCAAAACTCAAGCGTGTCTATTCACCGCGAAAAGGAGTCCGTTCACCTTGGCTCCTACTTTTCAGAATGTATCTTTGGAATACACGGACCGCCTTCAGTTGTTGGGAGTTGAAATTTCCTCAAACCTCAACTTTGGGCGGTTCATTGAGTCCAAAGCCAAGGTAGCTGCAAGGAAGCTAGGTGTCCTTTCAAAGGTCCGCCGGTACTTCACACCGGAGCAACTTTTGATGCTATATAAAGCACAAGTCCGGTCGTGTGTGGAGTACTGTAGTCACATATGGGCTGGTGCTGCTAAATGTCATCTTGCAGCTTTGGACTCAGTGGAGAGGCGTGCTAAGAGGCTTATTGGTGACGCAGAGTTAGTAGCGGACAATTTACAAAGCCTAGAGCACAGGCGCAGAGTAGCCAGCCTCTCGGTATTCTACAGGATGCATTTTGGAGAGTGTGCACAGGAATTGCATGACTTGATTCCACCATCTCCCTTTCATCATCGGACGACGAGACGCACGGCACGTACACACCCTTATGTGGTAAAAGTGCCTTCAGTCCGGTCTAAGCGGTTTGCTTCTTCATTTATAATAAGGACAGCTAAGGACTGGAACAGTTTGCCTGCGTCGGTTTTCCCGCCCGATTATAATGTGGGTGTCTTTAAGACTAGAGTGAATAGGCTTTTAATAAGCTAGTGTGTTTTGCCATCCTCGATTGCGTCGCCGCTTTCCATCAGGTGGGACTGCAGTCAAGCACTAGCTTATAAGTGTTAAAAAAAAAAAATATATGTGTCAATTTAAAATGAAGTAAGTAAGTTTGCGCCCTTTGCTGTGGAGACAATGAGGCCTTGGTCTCATAAGACGCACGGTTTGGTGAAAGAAATTTCATCCAAACTTATCGAAGTATCAGGAGACCGTCGGGCTGGTAGCTTTTTCTGCCAACGTATAAGCTTGGCCATACAAAGGGGTAATGCCGCCAGTCTTTTAGGTACCTTACCCTCCCAGTGCGGCGACAACGACAACTTGGAGGAAGTCACCTAGTTTAAGTATACATATTGGTAAATAAACTGTAAATATTGAATTTCAATAAAATTACATAGTAAAACCTGAAGATGTAAATCAAGCGGATGATACATAACCTAATATCAAAGAATACATAATAGTAGTAGTAGTTTAGGTTGCCTGGTAGAGATTGATTTTTAGCGAAGGGGCCGCCTTTGTACATTGATATCTTCAACGTATTGTTCAATTTACGTGTAACTTTTGGTGTACAATACAGTGTATTTATTAATATTAATATTAAATTATCATTGATATAAGCTACATGACTTCCAAGGACGTTGCAATCCACTTGATATGTTTGGAAAATCAACGGATATAATCATAGAATTTTAAGGGAGTTTTAAATATAAGCCTTTTTTCGCATTAATTTAATTTTTAGTTGAGTAGTGAGTGTGCCCATGTAATGTATAGACTACACAATGATTTCCATACCAAAATAAATATGATTTAAATATAATTAAATAAGGGTAGGAACGGATAACGAAACATAACATGCGATTCGCACAGTCCAACGGATATTACTTTTTCTCATTTTTCTCTTACCAATACTTGTTTACAATTTTCTCTTCGAATAATATTTTGGTTTTCCCTCATTTTATCGTCTTCTCATTTGTTATTTGCAATTCAGAATGATATCAATTCATGTTTATGTTCCCTACTTCGACATTAGGCTGCCGCCGTAAAGAATGCTTCTGATAATATAAAATCTCTTTCATAAACATTTTATCAGAAATATTGTAAACGTGAAATCATTGCCCAAACGCGACAGAAGGAGGGTTATGTTTTTCGAGAGAATGTATGTATGTATGTCTATTTCTTTGGCACGATCTACAGCCTAAACGGCTTGATAGATTGTAACTTATATGTCGTTAGATTCGTCTTAGTTGTGGGAGTGACATAGGTTATAGGATAGGTATATTTTGCAAAAAAATAATATAGGATAGGTATATTTTCCAAAAACATCAATATGGGTATCAAATGAAACGTCTTAACGAGAGGAGTTGAAATATATGTCATGTGTATACGTTTTATGTTTGCATAATGTAATTTATGTCCGTCTTTTTTGAGCTTCTAAATAATTGATATTTTTTTAGGTCTATTCTTACTCTTTATGTATAGATCCATGCCACCAACAAAGCATTGTACCCCATTACTAATATAAAGCTTAATAAGATAGAAGCTCTCTCTAGCTAGCTTAATAATATATGTACCAATAGTAAATACATATTGTCGAATATTTCAAGACTGGAGGGTAGAATGGTAGAAAGACCGAACACAGCAAACGCGTATATAAGTCACTGCTCTGGCGGTGCAAGGGACATTCATTCATTAGATCTCGTGCGGAACGGTTGTCTCAGCAATTGTTAGTAGTCGTATAGAGCGGTCACTCTGTCATTCTATCCGTAGATTTGTTACAATGCGGTCATGCTGTTAAATTGTTTCGATGTATTTCTTATTGAGTAATTGTCACCTCAAAGAGTTGGTCTTAGCGTGGTTTGTTAGGGGCTGCCGGAAACCACTTGGGGGAGTCCCCACATTTTTATAATTACCCGTTAATGTGTCACAGTATGTGTAACCAACTGTGTCAGTGATGTTTTAGTGTCAATAAACCAGTTTGGGTATGTACCAGTCTTCTTTTTTTTAACCGACTTCAAAAAAGGAGGAGGTTCTCAATTCGTCTGTATATATATATTTTTTTCTATGTATGTTCGCGCATAACTCTGGCAATTATGAACCGATTTGAAAAAATCTTTCTTCCATCCATTCTTTAATCCGTTAATTGGGTCCCATAAAAAAAATATTGCTTAGTAATAAGTAGTTTCTGAACAAACAAGAATGTTGACTGCTGCAAGAATGAAAGCTGCAGGAAAGCCTATACAGATGACTTAATGTCGCTTTTTAAGGACAAAAATGGTTATAACTCTGGCAAATATTTACCAATTTCAATGATTCTTTTTTTATTCGAAAGAAGAAACCACTGTAATGAACCTGTATGACTTTTATCACAACCAGATAAGAACTTCCTGGAATGAATGAATGATAATATGGAGGAATTTATCTGGTAAAAACATAAAACTGATGTTCTCCTCTACATTTCTCTGACAAATATGAACCGATTTCGATGATTCTTTTTTTTATTCGAGAGAGTAAACTACTATGATGATTCCATGCAAATTTCATTACGATCGGATAAATTATTTCTGAGTTTCTGAAGAAACATGAATTATGTAAGTATTAAGTATGTAGACGATAATGTGAAATCATAATGATGTCATAACCTATCTAGATCATATTACCGTGTTCGATGGTTCAATCTTTATGTATGAAAATATCACTAAAAAGTATAAAGTACAATAATTTTATTATTTTTTCCACTTAAGGTTTCTAAAAATATACATATCATTTCGCGCATGAGATTTCTTTAAACCGGAACACAGCAATGTTTGCACACTGTTTTTTTGCGGCGGAATTTTAGATACTACATGGTGTATTCCTTGCACAAAACACTTACCAATTAGGTAGTAAAGATAGTGTTAAGATAATGGTGGTGGCAATCATATCAATATGGACCTTTAAAGATTAGTAGGTTAAATCAATATGTCATCTTGTATAGCTTACTCCTCTATTGTTCAAACCAACTAATCTAAACAAGTGTTTAGACCCAAGTACTACCGACTGTTATGAGCTTCTATCATATTGGCTACCTTTTGTTATAAAATAGCTTTAAATATCTCGTTCGCACTTCAAAAGGTACTTGAAGCATCCAGTACCAACGTGTAATTAAGTGTCCGAGAATGGCCAGTACGGAATTGAGTATGCGCGATAATATGGTAATTTATAGCACCATATATCACCGGGCTCGCTCCGACGGACTCGCGGGGACCACGGATAGGAACTGATGGAGATATTATAGAAAATTTGAGAGCAAAGTTTAGAATTCACATAACTTGCAGCAGTCACATTTGGTGAAATGTAATTTAATTTAGAGATGGAATATCTTTAAATGCTGCTGTTATTAGAGCAAGGATGTCACGCTCTAACAATAGCGATTATTAGTGATTATTGGCGATTTCTGCCCTTGCGATTGTCATGAAATAAGTTGTGTTGCTATAATTAACATTTTTACTTCATTGGCTGCATCTACGGCCTTAATAATGAGATAACGAGGTCCTGAGATCAATTTGGCTATTATTACCCGAACACCCCACGAGCAATAGGTATATGAGAATAGCACTTCCGAATATCGGCATAAAAATATCAATTCTAATTGAACCGTCAGTATTCAAGTTATATAATTTAAGAAATAAATATTTACCGGTCGAGTGCGAGTCAGGGCGTCTACTCGCAAAATCGACAACGATACATTCGAAACGATACGATACTCCTCCGAATGTATTGCAACTGCCATCTACTCTAACAAATGTTCGAATTTCTCATCGATTATCGTAACCATAGACTAAGTATTTAATTTTTTTTACGATGTTCGGAGTGAACGGAGTGTATGTTTAGTGCAGTTTAAAAAAAAAACTGTATATAATATTATCTACAACGTAGACAGAATTTGGACAGAATTTTGGAGGATGCTACGCATCTAGATGTCTTGTCATATTCCTCCAAGTCTGTGACATCTAGCTAGCGTGCCGCCGATAAGGACAGACAATCATCATTCGTACACGTAACACACGTTATGGATATTTATTATAATACGCGCTATTATGTGGTTTAAACAATATTTCTGCAATTAAATTTAAAAACTCCAAAGCTAGATCGCGAAAAAGCTTCATAAGTAACCCGCACCACTGGTGCGGTTTTCTTCAAGTCTGTAACAGATGCTGAAGGACAAAAAAATCATATGCTCTGTTTCTTTCTATCACATATAAATGCATTCTTTTCTTGCGTGAATGAGAAAGAAAGTGTCTCTAGGGATTTCTTCAGATCTACGAGCTGTCTCCAAGTACTTTTTTTTTCAAATCTTGCTGATCGCGCGATATGTAAAAGCTGCTATTAGGTACTTATTATATGTATCTTTTGACAATACACAATTTCTAGTACATTTTATGAACTAGATTATCTTTAAAATCTGATAAAATCACAGGCGAAAATTGAAACGATAATGCCGACGACACCTTACGATATTATCGTAAAAGTGACGTTAGGGTCGTTGTCAAATTCAAATATTCGATACGATACTTTATGACTTAGAGTAGGGTTACTGACGATAATGTCGAATATTGTATCGGTCGTTCATTCAACGATACGACATTGAAAACGATGTAGGTAACTAAGAGTAGGATTCGACACGACAAATGTCACGATACATCGATTTTCGTTTTAGCGAGTAGACGCCCAGACTCGTACATCGAGGGTTCCATACCATCTTCGGACGTATTTAAGTTTATTTATGTACTAGCTGAAACACGCAGCTCCGCCTGCGCTATTTTTACGTTAACTAAACTTTTAATAACAGACATTCGCATCGAATACATAACCACCTTTTTTATAGTCGGTTAAAAACTGGGACCCACTTTTTACTTGCTCTCCGAAGCACGGACCCGTTTAGTTCAAATGGCTTTAAACGGTCACCCATCTATTTAACGACCTTACCTAACGTTGCTTAACCCGATCGATTACAAAACCTTGATACCAACTCTCTATGAGTGTTCCCTTACTAATATTTATTATATTATAAAGAAAAATTGATAAAATCGGACCAAGCGTATAACCAAGTACCCATTTTGACTTTAATCCCCTCTCCCAAAAGAACCGTGCTAGATTACGGGATAAAAAGTATCCTATGTCCTACCTCGTGGTAAGATCTCAAATCATGCCAAGTTTCATCTGAATCCATTCAGTAGTTTCGGCGTGATGCTTAGCCGTGATACAGACAGACAGACAGACAGACAGACAGACAAAAATTTAAAAAATTACATTTTCGGCCTCAGTATCGGTTATAGAATGCCCTCCAAATATAATTTTCAAAATATCTTCAATGTACAGAATTGGACCTGTTACAGTTTTATTATAAGTATAGATTTTACTATTCGTGGATTACTAAAAAAACTGTACTACTTACGAAGAACATTTAATTTTTCAGGTTTTTCAAAGTTGAGGTAAGCGGTATTTTTATTATTCGAAGCCAAAAACTACGTGACATAAACCGAAAAAATAATCGGTTTTCAGATGTGCAAATGTAGCTCTTCCATATGATACACCCCACTTAATATAGTAGTCTCACTTTGAAGTTTTAATGACTCATTACCCCCATTAAAAAAAGGGTTTTTTTTTCTTTTGTTATGAGGTTGGGTAAGTAAGATCTAAGACTTTTCCCAGTTTTAAATTGATAGCGTCAGACAAAGTCTCAACATAAAGGTTCCTTTTTTACCTTTTAGATATGGATCCCTACAAAGGACAACATGACAAGCCCGCTGTCAATTTTAATTTTCACTAATCGAGTATCGAGACTGCCATAGCAACTTTTACTCAAACATTTATTCTAAACAAAAGGTTGCCTTACAGAAAATAGCTATGATTCTAAAAAAATATATATAATTGAATTTATACATTTTTTTTTTTAAATTTGTCTGTTACTCCTCCGTTTCTGTCTTGTAATAACCCTCTTCTGTCATGTCGTTGAATTGTCATTGAATAAAAAATGATCAATCATTCAGTCACAATTCTTTAGAAATTCTTCATTGAAATAAGAAATAGAAATCTTTTGTATCATAATAATGTGTTTGAATTATTCGTAGTGACATTAATGTGCCTACAGAAGTCTTACGAAATGGAATTATGAACTGATGCTTGATATATTTTGACTTATTCTTAGAACCTCAAATTTATTTCTGTCTTATTTGATCTTTTGAACGGCAAGACACACTGTCGCTCTGATCTAATTGTAACATGACACACTGTTTAAAAAAAAAAGTGATAAAATGACAAGCCCGCTGAGTTTCTTGCCGGATCTTCTCAGTAGAGGCCGCGTTGCAATCGGGTGGTAGCTTTTTTTAAAAAAAATACATGACCTTTCAAAAGTGCTAGCGTTAAGCCTATTTGAAATAAACTATTTTTGACTTTGACTTTGACTTTAGAATTTATGTGCATTTAACCTTAGAAAATGTTTATGTAAATATAATACGAATTCGAGAGAAACTCTCTCCTTAGATTCTTCAAATAGATAGTATATTTAAATAACAAAAGCTGTAGACGAAACTAAATAAGAAAGGGAAATGGGGAGTAATAGGACCCGAAAACCCATCCAATATCCCTAGTCCATATGGCAGAATCGTTTTGTTAGCCAACCCGCATCCATTTGCCAAAGTCTACCAAATCAGTCCTGGCAGGCAAAGCTGCTCAACTTAATACTATACGATAGGTAGTATAAAATGTTCCGAATTTACCAAATAAGTACAAAATAAGAAAATAGTATAAAATTCTTATGTTTTTCTTTTGAGTACTATACAGAATGTATTTTTCAAGGCGTGGATGGCCAAAAACCTTTTTCGTTAAAAAAAATATCGATTCTTAATAATTTTTATACCTATTATATTAGAGAGAGTTTTAAACAAAACGTAAGATTGAAAAAATTGAAGTTGGTTGTTTCTTTATAGCCCTGAGGTTTAATGAAGGCAAACACTTTTGCCTATAATCATTGTAATAATATTCGTAACATATGTAACTTCATAGTTCGTTATATACAAGCAGCAAAGTAACAGTATGTGAACTTTGCTACGTTCCGGTAGGAAGAGCATGTAGTTCAGAGGTGGCTAGGTTCAAGAGACTTATTAATTTATCTCTCAGGTGACGAACAGCAGCCGTACCACTGACCATCAGACTAACATTCTGCTAGTAGAGACAAGGGAGTTGCCTTCATTAAAAATACCGTTCATTTACGAGTAGCTCTCTTAAGTTGTTACGGAAGTCCTGAGTTGTTACGGAAATACGTACAAGACTTATGTTGATAGCATTTACAAGTTACAACTTAGTATTCTAAAAACAATTGTACCCAAAACAGTAAAACTACAGGTTACAGGGTTAAAGGTGATGAAGCAGGTTTATTTAAATATTGTCAAATTGTAAATGTGTTCAACAAGGTCCGTATCTGCGTATTAAGCAACTACCACAATGTAAAACGCCTACATAAACATGTAAGGCCGACGTCGCTACGATGCCTGTCTTACTTACCTACCTATAAGCTACCTAAATATAATAATGTCTATGGGGTACGGACGTGGGAATATATGTTACCATCTATCCTGAATAGCTTACCCATCAAAATATGCAATGCACTAAATGCTAAAAATTTTAAAAACGTGTTAAAGGAACATTTCCTAGGTTTATAAGATACTTAAATAAAAAAATGTTAAACTGTACCGAGATTGTGACAATTATACCACTGTTAAACCCACGATGGTTTGTGTGGTATATTCGTGTGTAAACATATGTATATATTATAGTAATAAATTATCCCGTCCTTGACTTCAAGATTACTTGTAGTCCTTGTACATATACGTTCCGGTCTAGTCGCACAAGCTTAGAGAGGTTTAATAGAGAAAACAATATTATTGTCTCCCTCTCAACCATCCCGCTCCAGCAGAACGGCAGACACCTCATTCTTGTCCGTGCGCTCACGGCGTTCGCACGAGTTCAAACTTCAAATACAAAAGATCTTTGAAATCATGAAAAAAAACTAAAATAAATAAGAAAAGTAAAGGAAGTCATAAAACTAATAGTGGAACATTGTTCGTGTCGCTGTTAACGAAGATTTATACTCTCGAGCTAAAGTGTACCCTTTGAATTCATTGGGAATCACTAATGTTTATTATCCGTTGAATTCTTCGGATATTATTGTGCCCATGGATGAATTCATCCATGATTGTGTCTAAATATCATCCTGCCTGCCTGCTGCTGCTGCACTGCTGTACCTCCTGTACCTGCGAAGATTTCTACGCTCGATCTGAGTTTGTGTACTCTTTGCATTCATTGGGAAGCATTAATTTTTATTATCCGTTGTATTCTTCGGATATTATTTTGCCTAATTATCACAATGTCCTAAATATGACAATTGGATTCATCGCAAATCGTGCAGCTTATCTGTTGTATTCTTCAGATAATGCATTTTTTCTTCGTGTCCTAACTACCCGCATTATTTACTACAAGTAAGTAAGTATGTCTATTTTAGATAAAAGCGAATAAATATTCGCTGGTGATGTACCCTCAATTATGATTAAAAAAAAAAAAAAAAAAAACTATGCAAAGATACCTAATGGTATTCCTTGGTCAAATGTAAGCTTCGCGCTGAAACGGGATTTGTGCTCGAAGGTGCGGAGGCAACAAAGCACGGTAACAAATGTCACATAATAGTCCCTGATCAGATGAGATTTTTGTTCGTGATGCGGAAGGAATCTCTAACGAAGTTGATTCACTTGGTTTTATGTATCTGAAAATTTATTCCTCAATTTGTAATAGCTACTCTGAACCTGGAGATTGGCACCATGCTAATTGATAGTTGTAAGTCTATTAGTCAGTAAAGCTCTTTTGGCTTCAGGGAAGGTGGACAAGCCTATACATCATAAAAAATAATAATAATAATAATATCCGTACTCTAAACGAAGGGGTCAACTCTTGGCTTATTCTCACTATGCCGAAACTGATACCAGTAGGTCGGTTATCATTCAACTGATCGATCAACCCTTGACAGATCCCTTTAAAGATAGTGTAACAGATTTATTTCTTTTTTGTTAGATTTTATGGAGAATATCTAGGCAATTATAAAAAAAAAAAAAAAACAGGTAGATATATGATTAAAAACCAGTAGTAAGTTAAGTTAATACTTGCCCAGATTTCATACTTACTGTAAGTTTAAACGGGAAAGGCTCCGAAGACCTAAGTTGAATCCTAGCACCAGCATGATGGCCAGAACTACACTGACATAGTCCGTGGACTGAAACCAGTGAGGTTTTTAATGAGCACTCTAACCGCCGCCAGCGCGGCGTCGAGGACTGCCATCTTCACCGCTTGACTGATTGCCGACCGTGTCCGCCACGAGTCACAGCACCGTTATGCAACTCAATCTATCTCTCAGTTTAATCACTAATTATTATTAATATAAATGTTTATTTCGAAAACTTGTAGTAAAGTAAGTTTTATTCTGGGCTCCATAATTTTGCTTGTTTTTTCCCGCAACAGTTAAACTCAAATACAAAATAAAAACAATTAAAATAATAATAATACTAAAAAAAAAAAAATCGTCTGCACCTTTTTAGATTTATTTCGGCAAGTCCCATTACACTATGTAGGTACACTACATTGTGACAATGTACGTTGTACTATGTCGCTTGAGCAAGTTAGATACTTAGCTCCTGCTTAAATGAATGTTCTAACTGTGTGAAATGTGTGAACTTTTTGATTTTTTTAGATGAATATATTCTTCAGATTTTCACGGACGCCTTTCTAACGAGTGGCATACTCCTCTGCACTCAAACCTTAAAGTTGAAGCGTAGCAATTGGTTTGAAAAACTGGTGAGCATTGGTCCACATTGAGTGTGTTAAAACGAATGGTAATCCATTGATTTAGTCTCTGGAGACAAGAAAAATTGTGACTATCGTGTGTATACCTAATACCACTGCCTTTTCTTATTAACACAGAATAAGCAGTTTATTACCCTAGCTAGTATTAGGATAGGCTAATATTTGGAAGTGAGGTGCACATATTAACAAACTCATTAGTTCAAGTATAAGTTTATTATATTATGCAGGCCGATATAATAGTAATAGGATAAACAAAGACACAGAACAAGAGATCGGGTGTAAACAATTATAATAATATATGTATAACAACATTAAAAGAATAATATTAAAAGAAAAAATATTTTGAATAACATAGGGTACCCTCATATATATATATATATAAAAAAAAAACAGGTAAGGGCACAAAAATACAAATGTAATTTTTTTTCCAAGACTATTTTTTAGCGATAACGATCGAAATGAGGCATTTATTATATATCGAATATAGGCCATATTCATGATCCTCAAAGTTAGTTGCAGATGGAGATTTTATAAAAAAAAAAGGCTGGGAATCGTAATAACCATTACCAAAATTATTACAAAGGACTGTCATATAATAAAAGTTGACCTCTAAGAGGCCTTTATCTTATATCTTATTTTATGAGTCTCATTATAGCCTCCGTGGCGCAGCGGTAAACCACTTGTTTTGCAAACCGGAGGTCGCGGGTTCAAATCTGTGAAATCCCGTGGAGAGTAACAACTTTATATACTTGTTCATTGCTGGGTTGGACAATGCAGGCCGGTCATCTGATTGTCTGTAAAGTAAGATGATCCAGGCGTCGGATGGGCTTGTAAAAGGTCAGTCCTGCGCCTGGCCTCTCCCCAGTCGTGCCAATTTTTCATCTTAACGAATTGTGAGTGTAAACGAAGATAGAGTGCACTTGTGTCTACGCAAGCACTTGTTCACTATAATATCTCTCGCGTAGAAGGCTGATTTTGTGAAAGATCGGCCGCTGTGGTCGTATCAACCAGAAGGGCATTTATATTATTGTTTTATAATTTATGTACACACAGTAACAATAAAGGAAAGAAGAAATATAGGCAAGATACTATTCTTTACTACAAAGGCACAGCTTATTTCAGAAAGTTCTGCCTTTAAAAGTTCTATTATTACCTAATATTATAGACATAATTTTTAGAGCCTCAAATGTAATTAATATCTACGCTTGTGTTCGGTTCCCGTATATTATCTGCAGTCTCAGGCTTTTTGCTTTCTATACTCTGCCCGGATGAAATTAAATGCCTAGGAAAATCTTTCCATCTTATATTTTGTGTTGAAATTTTAATAAGGCTTTATTAACCTGATTAGGATAAACCCTAATAACTTGATTAGGAGTTTTCCTATTATAGTCGTCTTAACCGTGGTACACCATCTTTAAATCCTGAAAATATTTACTTATATAGAAATTATTTTCAAAGCATTCACTACACTGCCATCTTCCTCTAGCTGCATATTTGTTGTTCTGGTATGTTTTCGAAGACAACACATACAACGATCAGCTTTTGCAGAAGTTATTCTCTCTTGTTTCACAGAGAACTTGTAAAATAAGTCTAATTTCAAGCAAAGAACATTGATTTTATAATGATATTAACGTCTCATCTCTGATAAGT
Organism: Furcula furcula; assembly: GCA_911728495.1. Taxonomy (NCBI): domain Eukaryota; kingdom Metazoa; phylum Arthropoda; class Insecta; order Lepidoptera; family Notodontidae; genus Furcula; species Furcula furcula. The sequence goes on from OU452251.1 coordinate 10,505,856, forward strand.
TCGTTAATAAGTAGTTTTTATAAATTCTATACTTATTTGAAGAGTAACAAATTAGCTATTTCTTTGATATACATAAACCAAATAGGCAATATTATTAAAAGTTTTAAATGTTTCTTTCAAGGAATCTGTAAACTGAAACCAATATTTCCTCGCTATGACATTGCATAGAATCTAATTACTATATTACATACAACCATAATATCTTTGGTTACTTATAAAACATTACTTACAGTACATAGCTGATTTTATTAGTTTAGAAAATATTATTCAAAACTTAAAAGTACATAGCTATACCGTTAACTCTCTGCCTGTAGAATAAACAAAAGCTAAACTATTAGAATATATCAAACGTAAGGCCAGTTACAGACTTAAAACCTTAGGAATTTCTAAGGAGATGTCAAACCATTTTAAATATGCATCAATTCATTCGAAGACCTGATATTTGTCTGGCACCAACACTAACTTTTCAGTTATATCCTCCTTGATATGGTCTTATCTTGTCACTCTAGCCACTGTCCTATGTATCGAGGGTTCGATTCCTAGCTTGTGTCTGGGTGTTGTTTATCTTTTTAGTTTATATTTACAAGGAGGAAAGGTATATAGTTATATACCTTCACTACTAATACTTATTAGTATCGGTTGTCTGGTTGCCATGACGCAAGCTCTACCGTATTTGGATTGTCTCAAAATATTATTTTAAGTATATTATTAATTTATATAATAAATTTATCAACATCTTCTCAAACCATGGGACGATGAACATATAAAAAAGTGATATTATTAAACAGCACAATTGATGCTTCTATCTTTACTACTTACAGTAGATATGAGAAATGAAGTCATGACTTCAGCGGCTGTCCAGAAAGGCTTTATTATTAAAACCATTATAAAACTGTTTTCAGGATGGTCTGCACAATTAGCAAGCAGTCTCTAAGTTTCTATAATGGACCTCAATTGCTACTTGGGTAACAATGTCGGAATTAATTGTTCAACAATGTTAAGGTAAAAGTTTAAACTATTGAATAGATAAATAATTAAAATAAATATATTTAAAGAAATATATAAATATCAGAAATCATTAAATATATAAACATAACTATAGTAATTAATTTAAATGTATGTATGCATTTTGCAATTTCTACTTTGGTTTTATTATAACTAATAGCTTAATCATCAAATTAAGAAAACTTTATCTCATCCTGGAATCTCATTAAGTGCAACATTGATTTTTTATCTCTAAACATCTACAAGTAATCTTGAAGTCAAGGACGGGATAATTAAGTGATCAAACGAACTTACCTTAAGTGAAGTTCGATCCTAATTATCCAGTCCTTGACGAAAGATTTAAGGTCCCTCCCTACCCTAAATGTCCCTGTTGAATCAATGTTGCAGCTGTATTTCATTTTACTCTAAAGATAATGAGGTGTCTGCCGTTCTGCTGGAGCGGGATGGTTGAGAGGGAGACAATAATATTGTTTTCTCTATTAAACCTCTCTAAACTTGTGCGACTAGACCGGAACGTATATGTACAAGGACTACAAGTAATCTTTCGTCAAGGACTGGATAATTAGGATCGAACTTCACTTAAGGTAAGTTCGTTTGATCACTTAATAATAGATTAAAAAAAAAAAATCGGTCGCCGAGCAGGAAGAATTTGGTACGTTGACCTGTCATAACATGTCTCTGTTGCTCTCGGGCAAAATGATGCAATGACCGCGCGGCTGCATCAGTGCAAGCGTGACGCAACAGCACATCTCACCTAGGAGCGACAGAGACAGGTAATGAGAGGTCAACGCACCAAATTCTTCCTGCTCGGCGACCGTACTTTACATAATATACTACAATAATTTATCTTCATGGATATCAGAAACCATTATTTCTTAATTAAGGTAAATTTTGCCTAACTAGAAATATAATTTTCTTATTCCGTCACAATCTTGAAAATCTTCCATTACTAAAATCTAATAATATTGCCGAGCGAAACTTTTCACGTCGAAAATACAGCCACTAAATAGTCCGTCCACGGAAGCACTTCTGAAATTTAATTCTTGAATATAATCATCTCAGTCGGTGGCGCCGCTTATTTCATTTCAGAGAGACGATATCTCAACGTTAATTATTAGAGTCCGGCCGTCGGTTGATGAAGATGTTCCAGCAGGCTTAATGGGCCGTCGTGTTGCTACAAGCTCGGCTTAGCGTTTGTAATCTAATGGAATTTATACCTATATCTCGTCCTATATTAAGCGTTGTATTTCAGAATGTATGATGTGATATTGCAATTACATTTAAAAACAATTTATTAGATAAATGGGCGCTTTATTTTGCAACGGGAAAAAATTATACCTAACCTCCAGAGAAGAGTGACTGGGTTGTACCGAAAACGATACGTAAGTATAATAATCTTAGGCATCCTTAGGGTATTCCTAAACGGAGTGTCTAATCAAGCGTAAGTGGCTATGAGTGAGTAGCGGGTAATTGCCGGCAGTATGATCACAAACAGACAGCGAGCAACTACATATTTTCTGTTTTATTCGTAGGTACGTCTTTTATTAGTTTTTAGGGTTCCTTACCTAAAAGGTAAAGCTATCGATTTGGAATAGTTTTGAATATTGGTTGCTCAATCTCAGATCTTTTTTTCTTTTACCTTCTTTGCATTATGGGCCAAAATGCGGAGTCAAAATGTCAAAGTGAGATGAATGTATCAAGTGAGGTATTGTATGAAAAGACTTAGTTTGCACAAATTAAAACATAGTTTTATTTTATTTAATGTTAACTTTATGTTACGTTAGTTTTTGTATTATTATTATTATAACGGTTTAATGGTTAATACAGCGAAATCTCAAGCTCTTATTATTGCTAGCAAGTACTTTTATAGTCATTTGGATCAACAGTCTCTCCCACCAGTGATGTATAATTCTACCCCTATTATATACTCCATATGTGCTAAAAACTTGGGTATATAATTGATTGTAATTTATCTTGGAATGTGCATGTTACGGAAATCAGCAGGAGAGTATGTAGCTCATTTCAGTCACTCAAACGTCTCCATAATTTCCTGCCATTTCAAACCAGATTAACTCTTGCCCAGTCTCTTCTTCTGCCGTTTTCTTGACGCAACGGAGGACCTTCTCAATAAACTAGAACGCTTGCAAAATTTATGCATTCATTTTATTTACGGCCTTCGAAAGTATGATCACGTGTCGGAATTCCGACAGCGTCTTAAATGGTTACTTATCCGGCAGAGTCGGGATTCTCATGTTCTTGCTCTTCTTTTTTCGGTCCTTCACAATCCTAAGTCTTCGACAACGCTTTGAATATCTCGCTCCCAGTGACAAACCCTCTCGTGCCGTCTCCTCTCTACTTCTAAGTTTTCCTAATCATAGCACAAGTCGCTATGATGGATCATTTACTGTGCAGGCAGTACGTCTTTGGAATTCTCTTCCTCATACTATACGTGAGAGCACATCGTCGGATGTATTCAAAAGAAGAATTAAAGATTATTTCCTATCAATGTAGCAGTTTATATATATGTATGTATGTACCTATGTATTTATCCATGTATTTATATAAATATGTACATGTATATTATATGTACTTATTTAATTTTATTGTATATTATATGTGTATATTTGTTATTGTATTATATATAATATTTATTACATAATTTACTTTGTATTTTTGTATGTAGTAATTTGTTGTACACTTGTTTGTATCCTCAACAGTATTTAAATTTTTCTTCAAATTCTCCATCACTCAAAGGTTAGCTGTCAGAAAACTCAATGTTTGGGTTAAGCACGCCTTTATGCATTAATTTTCTTTATTTTATAATAATGTGTAATATTTTGAGCAATAAAGAATTAGAATAATAATTATTTTGTTTTTATGATAACACGGGCTTTTACACCCGGAATTTTATAAGGCTTGCGTGGGGACGAATCCAACACGTAGAGGCCTGTTGGGAAAAATTAATGAAATGGAACACGGCTGCCAGAATCAACTGTTGAAAATAAGATATAAACAGCAGTTGACTTTGGCAGGTGTAGGGACTATTGTAAGTATGTAAAAAGATTTATAGATTTTTTAGTGAGCATTTGTTGGCCTGAACACTGGGCTATTGCAAAAGGCCGGGGTCACTTGCCATAATTAGTATACTAATTATATTTTGGCTAGCGGTGACTTGCCACTCACTAGATGGGCTCTCCATATAGCCGTCCGCTAGAAACGACGGAGTGCAATACCGGTGTAAGCGGCTCGGGGGTATCGAGAGGTGTGCTGCACTTTCTCCGTCGTAGGAAACCGGTGGATGCAAATAGCAAATTGTCGTTCATTGAGGCGGTCTAAGGGGGAAGTCTTTGTTCAATAGTGGACGTCTTCCGGCTGGTGATGATGATGATGAAAGGCCAAACAGCAGCTTGAAAAACTTTGACACCAAATAATAATTGGACATTAACTGGCTAATATGCACTATGGCAATTATAGGTGAGTGCTCCACACACTAAAAGGTTTGGTCGGGTGAAGACTATACTACTTATTTAGTTGAATCAAAAAGTTTGGTGGGATGTGTGTTCATACTGTTTGAATTGCGTACTTAGTTTTAACTTTGTCAAACCATCCTGTGGATGCAGCAAATTGAGTAATAATGAGTATCGTGAGTTTCCACCCAGGTCGCTATCTATACCTACTTGTAATTCAGCGATGCAACGCGCGATCTATCTATACTTATAATAAAACTGTAACAGGTCCAATTCTGTACATTGAAGATATTTTGAAAACTATATTTGGAGGGCATTCTATAACCGATACTGAGGCCGAAAATGTAATTTTTTTAATTTTTGTCTGTCTGTCTGTCTGTCTGTCTGTCTGTCTGTCTGTCTGTCTGTCTGTCTGTCTGTCTGTCTGTCTGTCTGTCTGTCTGTCTGTATCACGGCTGAGCATCACGCCGAAACTACTGAATGGATTCAAATGAAACTTGGCATGATTTTAGATCTTACTACGAGGTAGGACATAGGATACTTTTTATCCCGTAATCTAGCACGGTTCTTTTGGGAGAGGGGATTAAAGTCAAAATGGGTACTTGGTTATACGCTTGGTCCGATTTTAGCACTTTTTCTTTATAATATAATAAATATTAGTAAGGGAACACTCATATACAGTTGTTAATAATGTTTGGAAATCGATAAGGTTAAGCAACGTTAGGTAAGGTCATTAAATAGATGGGTGACCGTTTAAAGCCATTTGAACTAATCGTCTCCGTGCTTTGGAGGGCAAGTACTAAGTGGGTCCAAGTTAACCGACTTTAAAAAAGGAGGTTTTTGTATTCTATGCGAATGTATATTATTGAAAGTTTAGTTAACGTAAACACAGCGCGGGCGGAGCTGCGTGGGTCAGCTAGTTCTAAAAAATCATGTATGCTGTGCACTGTTTTCTAATATATTAGCAGTAATAGACCCCCAGTCAAAAGTCTTAAGGTAACTATTATAATTTGAAGGTCCATAATATAAACTTATCTTCATATTATCTTGGTACACTAGTAAATAATTACTGATTCTTAATAAACTAGAGGAGTATTACTACATCCAAGTTTCGTAGGATAAGTGTTCATATGTATCCATAGTTCTGTGTATACATAGTTGTGTTATTCGGAATACATGACACCGATGAACTCTCAGAATAAACTATATAATTTGCTCTTGATAACCTAAACCTGGCTTATGTTATTGTTGAGATAGTGGTTCAAAATAATTATTTTATTAAACAGTTATGATTGGTCTAATAAAATTAGTGTAAATATTTATAATATTTTGACTAAGTGACGTAGTATTTAAAGTCTCAGGTGGCGATCGGCAATACAGTGCAGAGGGGTTTGTCACCTTCAAGTTAACGTCTTGGTAGTATCGTCACTATTAATATTATTATTTTAAGTTGTCGTAGATACCTGTCAGGATCAATGCCACGTCACTTAATTTATTCAATATCCGACACCTAACAAAATATAGCCATCACTTGTCACTGAAAAATAAATTTCAATAGTAAACTAATATGCCTGAGCAATACTAGATAGTTTTTGAAAGCCATATCTTTTACTCCTGCATATTGATCATTACAAACTGGAAGACGTCCACAGCTGGTCATAGGCCACCCCCTTGGAAATGACACTATGCACGATAGTTTTTTTTTTAATTCACTTATTTCTTAATATCTATCACATAGTGTACTTAATTACCAGATACTAATGTATGCTGATGATGACGAGTTGGCTTTTTGCATCCTCCGCTGCGATTTCCGGTTTATGGTAGCTACTAGAGAACCCTTCCATTCCCCATCGGTTTGGTACATGGATTCTTTGAGCGATGTGGCCTGCTCATTGCCATTTCAAGTTGTAGATTCTGAGACTTTGGTTCTTAGGCAAATTTCCCCTTTACGGATTTTGTCGCGCAAAGAAACTCCGTGCATAAATGTTTTTGTCTCTGGTATTTAGTTTTATCAGGATGAGGTAACCGTTTGTACTAGTATTATCTGTTTGTGAACTAATAAGAACAAGTTGATGGTAATATTAAAAAATATTTAATACAAATCATTAGTTATTCAGAGTATTTGGTTCAGTCTTAATAGACATCTTAATCTGGCCTATGAAGAGATCCAATGAATTAGTTTGTCTAAAGTTGGCCTTAAACTTCTCACAGGTCTCCAAAAACACAGGATACAAGTGTGTCAAGGTGGCGTGGTCGAGGGTAGGGAACAAGTGGTGAAGAGTGTGGTGCCCAAAGAAGGTCATCACTGTGAAGAGATTCGAGTTGATCTCAACACGGTCCATGAGTGTATCTATCTCGTGGATGCCCCAGTCTGGGTTCTCATCCCTAAAAAAACGAAGAACATTTTTAATATACTGTGAGTATCTACTAATCAAAATATACACACTTTTAAATAAACAGCAGCTCCAAGATAGAAATAAAAAAATACGATAAATAGTTCTAGGTATATAGGTACTCACGCAACTTGGTCCCCGTCTTTGAAAATGTCGGGGTGATGATGAGCTGCGTTTGAGCCGATATGTAAGAAGATTGCACTGGCGGTGCAGTGAATCCACAACCACATGGTGAAGGCATCATAGAACGAAACTCCACTAGCTAAGGACATCCATACTGGGAGGAGGAAACCAATGCCGTCGTGCCAACGGTAGTGTTGGGTAAAGAACCCTTTGTGAATGAAGTTGCACATGAATCTGTAAACAAAGAACTTCTGCATTAATATGATATGGTGCTTGAAGAAACTACTTTCTTTAGTGTGGAAGGAGGAATGTTACCATGTTGGTTTGTTCCACCTGGAATGTATTTTTAGAATTCCTACGCTTTGTGTACTAATTTAAAAATATATGATATTAATTATTCGGAGTATTCCAAATTAAATAAACTCACCTTTTTAAGAAGTTCTGCATAAATCCGAATGGAAAGGTAACCAATTCAATTAAGAACGCCACATAAGCGTAAGCAGGCTTTTCTCTAGGATTCCACATCACAATTGGCTCAAATGCACTGACTTCTAAATCCATTAAAGTGTTAGGATACAAGTGATGTGAAAGCGCATGGGATATTCTAAAATCTCTGAAACATAAAATTATATGGTACTTACATAATGTATCACATTATTACAAGACTAAGATGCTTCTAGCAACGGTTTAATATTTTCATTTGTTTTAACGTTTTATTATTTCAACCATAAAAGAACTGATTTAATTTTCCAAAAGTTACTATCTCTCGCCCCAATTTTGATCCTGAATCCATTAATAAGTTGGAATAACTAATTAGAATTTTCTATGTTGGGTTTAGATCCAACATATAAGATATAAGTAATGATGTAACAACAATATGATGTAAGTATTTTTGTTTTTGTATATTTTTTTTTCATATGTTGCTCTTCCAAATAACTAAGATTGGCATCAGATCCTTACACGCATCATCTCTCCCAACGTGCACGTTTTAAAATACACGTCTCTTGAGATTTCTTGTAGAAGCCTCATATCTTCCGTACCACGTGACCGAGATCTAAGATTGCACTTCTTGATGGTGTTCAAAAAGAGAAATTTTCATTACATGTATTGTAAATCTTCCTCATTGGTAACGTTTTTAGTATTTCTCATAAAATTAATATTATTTAATACAATAATTATTGTAAACGTAATGTGATCACCATACCTGTAAGACCATAAACTCAAGTTCCATAAATACATTCTCCAGTTCGTTTTTCGGTGTATGTAGTTATGCGCCGCTACCGTTAACCAACCTAACGAAACGGACGCCACAAGATAGGACACCATAACAGCCTTATAATCTTTCAGCCAACAGGACAATGCAGAAGACAGTAAAAGTGTTATAAACAGTCCATCAGTGATTGTATCAGACATACTTCGTCCACCTGCGGGTAGTTTTTCCAGTTCTTTTACAACAGCCCTTTTCAATGTGCGATAAAAGCCATCGTCCTTGAAAGTGAACGGTGAATTTCTCGGCGTTTTTGCGTCTTTAACGTAGAATTTTTCAAGCATTTTGTAAGTTGCTGGATTTAAATGGTGACATTCGAATGCTTCTGTAATATCTGTACCCTGAAATTTAGGACGAACTATTAAATGACGTTGGTACTGGTTGACTAGCTTTCAAATAGGTGCAAGCAATTTACAGTAGGGACCAAACATGATAATCTTAAAGGTTGCTATATGCAGTCAAATACCGATATACAGAGAGACACTAAAGCTAAGCCCTTATGCTTATAAGATTGCTATTTTAAACATTAAGTTATATGAGACGAAAACTACTTAATTATTAACTTTAGGTATTTAACACATTTCCCTAATATACTTAAGCCGTGACATACTTGGAGTAAAAGTTTATAACTGAATGTGATTAATACGTAAACAAGTTATTTTATAATCGAATTAAACCATTGTCACATTATCTATTTCTGCTTAACATTATTTTGTAAGTTTATGAGGAGTCAGTGTTCTAGTGGATCGTTGTTGGCCCAGTTCGCTGTTGCTGGCAAAGTGATACATTTACGTAGAGTTACTATTTTTAGCACGCTATTGAGGCGTCCTTAGCCAGTTGTAATCGATCAGCTAGTTAAGCAAAGTCCGGCAAGTTCATTCCTTAGATGGGTCGTGCTTCGGAGGGCACGTAAAGATTAAGACCCAGTTGTTTTTGACGAGACAGCAGACGTCACCATCGAAAAGTCTTTGCTTGTGGCGGCTTCGTGTGGTGGGTCACCCCAACCCCTTCCGTTCAATATGGTTGAGGGGAGTGATGGCTGCTGCTCGAGGAAACTCGTGCGCGGGTGCTGCTTGGGGGGACTGGTCCGAATACTATCCCTTTGGCCTTTTAGTTTGTTGTATTTCGGTCGTATTTTTTATTTGATCCTTTGAATGGCAGGACACACTGCCGCTGATGCTGATCTAATAGTAACGAGACAAATACTGTTTAAAAAATATGTGGAAAAATTACACAAGCCCACTGAGTTCCTTGCAGGATCTTCTCAGTTGAGGCCACATTGTGATCCAGTGGTAGTTTTTAAAAAATCGACCGTTCAAAAGTGCTAGTTCTAAGCCTAATTGAAATAAATTATTTTGATTTTTTTGATTTTGTTACCATGTCAGTTTGACCACTAACCATACGAGAATAAAAAAAAAATTAATGCGCATACGTCTACGAGTCCATTACAATTGACTATCTAGTTAAATCACAGTAGAAAACAATTTAAAGTTTAAAATAGGGAGCTACTTACTTAGGAAGTCCTTGTAAAATCACAAAAAAAAACAGAAATTCACTTTAATAATAGGTTTGAAATGCAAATACTTTATTAACATCAAACTATCTCCTGTTTTATAAATATAACCAAACTCTAAACAATTTACCTTAGATAGCTCCAACCACTCAGCTCCTCCAGGATGTCTATGAATGAAATCATTTAAATCGTAAATCCCATCGTGCACTCTCCACAGGCCCTCCGCTCCATCGTCCATGGCTTTCCCGGTTAGCCATTGTACCGGGTCCTTCAACCCTTCGTCCCTAAGCGAAGGGTATTTCAACTTCGGGAAGCTAACATGGGTTTTCTTTTCAGCCGCTCTCCGATGGGCTAGCTCTATATATTCCCTATTTTTTGGAGCCATTTAAGAATGCAAACAACTTTATTTGGTTTGATGTTTACTGGTCCGACTATAACGGTCGTATAAATTAAATGTGATATTACACGTCTCTTATATTATGTCAAAATAGATTTAAACATAACAATATTATATACACGTGTTATTAATGTATCTGTTTTGTAAACATAGAATATAATTTGCACTGATTATAATTTGCTCGTATATCGTTACTAAGTGCGGCTCTTTATGGTCAACAAAGACTATATTCGCATGAGAATAGAATAGAATATACTACACCAAACAAATGAACAAGAAAATGGTACGACTTAATACAAACAAAAATAACAAATAACAGCAATATAGAACAAATAATAAAGAATAGTACAAACGGCGGCCTTATCGCTTATAGCGATTTCTTCCAGACAACCTTAATTAAATGGAAGAAACTATTTTAAATACGGCCAAATGGTGATGGTGTGATGAGGATATTGTTTTTTTTTTTCTAACATAAGGGCGACACATATGCGCCTACACCACCACTATAGACAGGTGCAATGTACCTACTGCCGCTATTCACCTAAGACGTCAGTTATTAAGTCTCTTGTATCTGCTAATTTCACCAGCCAATCCAGGGGTACTATAGTACCCTTCACATTGGAACATAGCTATGTCACATTACTACTCGGCAGTAGTTGGCGTTAGAATATCTGACATTGAGGTGGTACCTACTTATTTGCCGTCAAAAAGGAATCTTTATAAAATATAAAAAAAATTGAACAGACTTCAATAACACTGAAAATTATAAAATAAATTAAATATTATAGAAGTTGGTGTTAGCGTACCTGCTGTGTATATTTGGCACCAACTTCAATAATATTTAATTTTATTTTATACTTTTCAGTGTTATTGAAGTCGGTTCAATTTTTTTAAATATTTTTTTATGCTTTTTAGTGATATTTTGATACTTAAAGGTTGAACCATCGAAGACAGTAAAATGATCTGGGTAGTTAATGATCACATACCGTCATGTTATCGTCTACATAGTTTTACATAATTCATTCAGAAACAATTTATCCGGTCGTAATGCATGGAACCATCATAGTAGTTTACTCTCTCGAATAAAAAAATAATCATCGAAATCGGTTCATATTTGTCAGAGTAATGTAATGGAGAACATCAGTTTTATTGTTTTTACCAGATAAATTTCTCCACATCGTTCATGGTTCTCCAGTAATTCTTATCCGGTTGTGATAATATTACAGTGGATCTTTCTTTTGAATAAAAAAATAATTATTAAAATTGATAAATATTTGCCAGAGTTTTGACCATTTTTGTCCTCAAAAGCGACAATGTCACGTATTTAAGCATTCCTCCAGGTTTCCTGCGCAGTCGCCATTCTTGTTTATTCAGGAACTACTTATTCGTAAGCAATATTTTTTTTATGGGACCCAATCAATGGATTGAAGAATGGATGGAAGAAAGATTTTTTCAAATCGGTTCATAATTGCCAGAGCTATGCGCGATCATACATAAAAAATATATATATATACATAGAGACGAATTGAGAACTTCCTCCTTTTTTGAAGTCTGTTTAAAAGGTATCCGGTCACCATAGCAGCGTAGGCTGCGCTATGGAGGTAATCAATAAAAATAATTTCTACAAAAAAAAGAACCGCCTTCAAAATGCAACTAAAAAGCCTGAAATAATTTCTAAGAATTAGTGGTTTTTACATATTATTACTATCAAAGACGGCGCCAAACTGGAAAACAGTTAAGTACCTACTGCCCTTGTAAGTATTTGCTAGACGTTAGGCGCAGACTTCGATAGTAATAATATGTATTTATAATATGTTGTAGTCCAAGTCCAATTATGTAGATGTAAAAACCACTAATTCTTAGAAATTATTTCAGGCTTGTTAGTTGCATTTTGAAGGCGGTTCTTTTTTTTTGTAGAAATTATTCTAGCAACTACTCGTCGAGGCCTATCCAACGAGGCCAAATTCGGTAGGTCTACGTTTAGTAGGCACGCCTAGGATGTATTGTTTTATTACAGAGTTCCGGTGGCCATCTATGGTCTTCTTCATAAGATCCACTTCACCAAATGATACTTTCTGAAAGAAAATGCTTGCCTTGTTTCTAAAAATACCAAAAACGCTATATGTATGCCTATAATATTTAAGGAGTTCCCTCAGTTACTCATGGTTCCCATCATCAGAACTTGATTTTGAAAAAATGGGACCAATATGGAAGCATATCCTTTCTATTAAAAAAATAATTTTCCAAATCGGTTCATAAACGACAGAGTTCTGAAGTAACAAACATAAAAAAAAACATACAATTGAGTTGATAACCTCCTCCTTTTTGTGAAGTCGGTTAAAAAACCGTTATCCCTAAAACCGCACCGCGCTCTGTTCATTCCATTCGGACCTTGTCAGAAGATAGTCTCGCTAGTGTCAGACGCTTGCTAAATGAGGCTTCTCGAAAATCAATATATGTATTTATATCAATATTTATTTTTCGAAATAAGTATCGATATTTTTGGCTATATTTAATAATTCGATAAGTCTACAAAAAATATTTATTATATTTTTTTCTCAGATAAAACCGATATTGATATTTTTTAACCTATGTACTTCAAAAAAGGAGGAGGTTATTAATATGTACCTATATCGATATTAATCACACATCTAGCTAGCACCTAGCACCACCAAGCAAATAGTATACCTAGCTTATTAGAAGAAACTTATGTGCTATACGCCTCAGGTATACTACCCCTACTTAGTAAATGCGTGAAGATGTATGTATCATAATTAAGGAATTTGGTGTCTTCTTATTAAATGCGGAAAAATAATTGGTAAATTACAGTTAATTTACATAATACCTATTACATAATTTATATATCAGTGTTAAATAATTAAGTTGTTTTTTTCACTATTAGAATGAAGTAGACACAATGTTTTGTATTTAATAAAAAAAAAGTACTTTCTAGAAAATGATTTGTAACAACATAGGAAAAGAAATAAAAAAGACAACAATTATTTGTGACTCGACAGGAAAACTAAACAGTACTTACAGTACTCTTTAAGAAAGTACCGGGTTTTCCCGGTATAATCATACATGTACACCAAATGTTGGTTATTCATCCAAATTTATGTTATCACTTTCAAAGTATGCTCCTTCCGAAACGGTACACTTACGCAAACGAATAATCCAATCATCAAAACATTTTTTAAACACTTTTTCCGGAACTGAATTTAGCTGTCGCCACGAATTCTTCTTTATGTCTTCTACCGAATGATAACGGGTGCCACGTGGTAATTTGAGTTTAGGAAAAAAAGAAGTCAGCTGAAGCCGTATCTGGTGAATAAGGTGGTTGTTGTGTTTATAAAAATACGTTCACAATGATGACTTTGTGCAAATGCGCATTATCGTGGTGCAAAATCCAAGATTTGTTTTTCACAAATCTGGCCTTTTCCTCTCTTTAACGCCGCATAACGCTCAAATAATATTCTTTATTTACCGTTTGACCTTCCGGCAAGAATTTCTAGTTCATAACACCGCGATAGTCAAAGAAAACAGTCAACAAAAACAGCCAAAATAAAGAGAGAAAAAAAACATGACTGACTTTTGATCGACTTTGGTGTGGCTTTTTCGGTTTTGGTTCAGTTTGAAGGCGCCCCTTTGAAGCTGATTGACTAGTTTGCATGTCAATCTTGTAAACCCACGACTAGTCACTAGTAACAATGCGTTTCATGAATGTTGGGTCGGATTTGACTCGTTCTAGCATATCCTCAGCGACTCTTATGCGATTGAGTTTTTGGAGAAAAATCAGGTCTTTTGGCAACATGTTTCATACCCAAGTGATTATATAAAATGCTACGGATCAACTCGTGAGACACAGAAAGATTGGCTGATATATCTCTCAAACTTGAATGAGGATTTTCAGTCACTATGTCCTTAAATTTTGCGATGTTAACTTCAGTTACAGACGTTGATGGCCTACCAGAGCAAGGAAAATCTACCATCACATTTCATCCGCTTTTGTACGCTTTGTACCACTCATAAGCACATGTTTGTGATACAGTCGCTTCACCATAAGCTTTCTGTAACATTTTCAGTGATTCCGAACACGAAATTCCATTGTCGATGCAAAATTTAAGACAAACTCTTTGTTCGATGTTTTTGTCCATTAAGAAATTCGCAATACACACTAGATATGACATAGCTAAAACTTTATTTGCTTTATTTAGTATAAATAACAGATGAATCACAAACCCCGTGCCATAATAGAAAACAGTTGTGCCAATCTAACAAAACCAAAAAGAAAATGAATTTGGAACCATAAACAAATCATCCATTCTCGATCAATTATATTTTATACAATAGATATGCCATTAGCGTATGAAAAGAGAAACAATGAAATTCACCCAAATTCAATGGTTCTACGTATATTATGACCACGAAGTGGAAGGCGCAGCGTAGGTAGGTTCCGTCATAGGTGGAATGACGACATTCTGAGGATTGCTGGCAACCGGTGGATCATCATCAGCAGCCGAAACACTTCCACAAAACAAAGGCCTTAGAAGGGTGAAGGCGTCTTGGGCATCGCAGTAGGTATAGAGGTGGTAGGTAATTCAATAGAATGACGCTACTGCCAGTCTTTTTGTTTTCTTTTAGTCGCCTCTTACGGACGCCCAACGGGAGGACATGGGCGGATGTTATTCTTACCTGGACACTCTACAGGTAACCGGTGAATGCAAATAGATAATTTTCATTTATTGTGTGTGGCATTCCATCCTAGGAGGTGGCCTTTATTCAGCATTGAACGAATTCCGGCTCATAATGATAAACGATGTTTATTGGAGCATAATTCCTGTGACCACAATTCTGAACTATTGTCAGGCCCTGATCACCATCTTTTACTAACTACTCGTCAAAACCTAGCCAATGAGCTCGAATTCAGAGGATCTAAGTTGGTTGGAGCAGAGTTTCTGTGACCACCTTCCTGCTGTATCATCAGACCCTGATTTCTACCAACTAGTCATCGAGACTTATCCAATAAAACCAAATTAGACGAGTCTACGTTTAATAGAGGAGAGTTCCTGTGAAGAGTTTGCTTGTAAAACAAATAAAGCAACACGTTTATCATAACTTTTTTGGAAATCGACCCTTAAAGTGGTTTTAGGATGGTTTTTGGGGTAGAAACGCGGAAAAATCGAAAAAAATCAAATAGGAGATATGACGCCTTACACAGAATAAAGGCAGACATATTTGATTCTTATTAGGTCCAGGGTTAGTAAAATTGTAAACAATATTTTACAAAACCTCGATCCCTAATTCAAAACACTTTTTAGTAACAAAAACAACGCGCGCGAAGCTGCGAGCTACAGCTAGTCATAAAATGTCATTCCCATACATTTGTTTTCTATTCTCTAGCGTTTCGTATTGTACAATGATAACTTGGCTACAGGGCGGGCAGTTGCGTTAATATTCCTTCCTTTGGAAAGACAGTGAGGATCCTGGTGGTTTTACTAGGTGGTAGGTTCCTTGTGCAAGGAACCGTCCAGGTAGGTACCACCGCAGTGTCAGATATTCTGCCACCAAGCAGCAGTGTGTAAGCATTGCTGTATTTCGGCATGAAGGGCACTGTAGCTGGTGAAATTACCGGACACAAAGACTTAATATCTAATGTCTTAAGAGTCGGCAACGCGCTGGTGATTCTTCTGGTGTTGCTAGCGTCTATAGGCTGCGGTGACTGCTTACCATCAGGCGGGCCGCACGCTTGCTTGCCACCTTGGTAGTATATAAAAAAAACCTATGATTGTGAGAGTAAAAGATAAGAAAGTGCACGTGTATATTTGCAATCTTTTGTGCACTACAATATTATATTCTGCGTAGAACGCTGATTTTTTAAAAAAATTCCCGTTGTGGCCGAACATGCCAGAGGGATATTATATTAATTATACTTATTTATTACTAGCTAACCGACGCAGCTCCGCCTGCGCTATTTTTACGTTAGCGAAACTTTTAATAATAGACATTCGCATCGAATACATAACCTCCTTTTTTATAGTCGGTTAAAAACTGGGACCCACTTTTTACTTGCTCTCCGAAGCACGGACCCGTTTAGTTCAAATGGCGTTAAACGGTCACCCATCTATTTAATGACCTTACCTAACGTTGCTTAACCCGATCGATTACAAAACCTTGATAACAACTCTCTATGAGTGTAACCTTACTAATATTTATTATATAGTTATATGAGCAGTTATAATTATCAACGAAATATAACGATGTTTTTTTGCGATTGTTTACGAAATTCAAGATAAAAAATTATCCAAACGGTGGCAATAAACGGCGGTCAAGCCGAGGTCGCGATTTTGATTCCTATGTTGACAAGATATTATCTACGGTTTGTTTACCATTATTAGCTAGTGCTTAACCCTGACTGATAAATAGTTGCAACTAAAGTTAAGACAATATTAACACTAGGAAAACGACCGTATAGCAGAAGTACCACAGTGCCGCCAGCAAAGACGTTAAACACCTTTTTCAGGAGAAAAAACAAACAGTTGAATCACTGTTCTTATATCGCCAGCACGTCAGCACAGCTCAGTCATAAAGTCCTGGGATCTTAACTCTTCTCACTGCACAAACACAATGCCACTAGTTATCATTATTTCACTGCGTACTTTTTGTTAATTTATTACTTCTTCTGTATTACACAAAGATCTTAAATAATGTATAAGCCACAGAGCGCCCCATTTAGTGATGTTAAGTAAATATACAAGACTAGCTGACCCGTGCAGCTCCGCCCGCGCTTTTATTACGTTTTGCTCCCCTTTTCTTCCTCCTCCCTAGATTTATCTCTCTCCATATCTCTCTCTCTTATAAAAAAAATCTAATTATATGCTCTTTCTCTCCTCTCTCTTTCCCCCTCCCGCTTCGGTTTCCGTCACACTCCCCCTCTTCCTCTCCCTGTTATCCCCTCTCTGAACCCTCTCCCCCTCTCTCTTCTACGAACTTGCTCCTTCTCACTCCCCCCTTACTCCACCTAACTCCCCCGATCCCTCACCCCATCACCCACTCCTCGAATCCCCTCTCCCTCTATCCCCTCTCTTGCACCCTCCTCTCGTTCTATATATCCTCGTCAATCATGGTATCAGCGGCATTAAATATACTTTATGACCTATTCTCAGACCTCCCCGATATGCACACAAAATTTCATACATATCGGTTCACCCATCTATTTAATGACCTTTCCTTATATTGCTTAACCTTAACCTAGTGGCATGAAATATACTTTACGGCCTATTCTCAGAACTACCCACTATATGCACACAAAATTTCATACAAATCGGTTCACCCATCTATTTAGTGACCTTGCCTTATGTAGCTTAACCTTAACCTAGCGGTATGAAATATACTGTATGACCTATTCTCAGACCTACCCGATATGCACACTTTCATACAAATCGGTTCACCCATATATTTAATGACCTTACATAACGTTGCTTAACCTTAACCTACCGGGATAAAAAGTATCCTATGTCCGTTTCCTGGTTCTAAGCTACCTCCCCACCAATTTTCAGCCGAATCGGTTAGGCCGTTCTTGAGTTATAAATAGTGTAACTAACACGACTTTCTTTGATATAATATATAGATTAAAGTTCTATAGTGATTGTATGTTCAATTTCACCGATAGATGGCGCTGTTCATAATGTAAATCACGCTAACATCGTAAATTACTGTCTAATGATATTCGATAATTTTACCTAATCAAAAATTTTGCAATTTCGTATTCACAATTTCTACCTACCTATACAAATGTAGCCTTGGTGGTGAAGTGGACCTAACCGCTGGCTTTTAAATTAAATGGTATTTTTCCCTTGCCTATTTCTTTCCTAATCTAGTTTGGACTCGCTCGGGATTTACAGATTTTAACTTTTCAAAGATATAATGTCATATTGCTATCAGCAAAGTACTTAGAACAATACAGAAATCTAATGAAAATGTCCTGGGTGTACCGGACCAGCTCACCCCTTACCAATGCCATAAACAAAATTGACCCTTCGCCAATGCCATATCTTATGCAAACTAAATGTCTGCTCAGTCCCTATTGTATATAGCGTAATAATACATATCTTAATGATTGACTGATCAGTCTATAATTACCCTATTCACATACAAAGGAAATTACGTGGTAATATGTGCAAGTAATGTTTCACTGCTTAGCCCCTATGAAACATAGCGTGATGTTTTATATACCAGCTTATACCTTGACTTCTACACGACACATCAGTGAAAGTCCTATCAAAATCCATCCACGGGTTTTCAAATGATACCTGGACAAACAGAACGACAGACAGACAGACAGACAGACAGACAGACAATAATTCCAAAAAAAATTGTTTTGGCCTCTATGTCGTATAGTATCCTCACATAGAAATTTTGGAAAAATATTCAATGTACAGAAAAAGTGCTCTTTGAGTTTTATTATAGTATAGATTTATATCACATCACATCAAATGATGATCCTGAAGACGTCCACTGCTGACCATACACAGGCCTCCCACTTCGAACACCACAATGAACGACATTTGGCTATTTGCATCCACCGGTTACCTGCGACGCGCACAATGTTGTCTGTCCACCTAGTGGAAGGCCTACCTTGAAGATTCTGAGAGCCATATCTGTAACTTCTCTTTCCGGATTTTGTCTTCGTCATATAAAGGTTTTATCTCTGTTATTTAGTTGTATAGTGTCCCATCATCAGCATGTAGCCGTTTCTACTATTTTAACATCTATTTGTGAACTAATAATAAAGTTGATAAACATCACGGGCGTTGTAGTCAACGCCCGTGATGTTTATCAACTTGTTCTTCACACTAGTGTGTGTGCTACCATTATCAATATGAGGTAACCGTTTGTACTAATATTATCTATTTGTAAACTAATAAGAACAACTTGATGTCAACATTAAAAATCAATTTAATATAAATCATTGGTTACTTAAAGTATTTGGGTCAGTTTTAATAGACATCTTAATTTGACCTATGAAGAGATCAAATGCAGTTGATTGTCTAAAGTTGGCCCTAAACTTCTCACAGGTCTCCAAAAACACAGGATACAAGTGCTTCAAGGTGGCGTGGTCGAGAGTAGGGAACAAGTGGTGGAGAGCGTGGTGCCCGAAGAAGGTCATCACAGTAAAGAGATTTGTGTTAATCTCAACACGGTCCATTAGTGTATCTATCTCGTGAACGCCCCAGTCTGGGTTCTCATCCCTAAAAAAAATAAGAACACTTTTAATTACATTGTTAGGAAAAACTCGTTAAAAGATATAACAGAAAACTACATTTTAAGTCTTCAATAAAAATAATAAACTATTTAAAAATATACACTTTTAAATAAACAGCAGCTCACCGATAATAATAATAATAATAAACCCGCAGGGCAGCTGTTGGTGCGTAGCGACACCACGGACCCGAGTGCTCCAGAGAGTCGGTTAGGGCCCCCACCTCGGCGTGTCTTCGTCGGCCGGGTGGAAACCGAAGGGGGCCCGCAGGACTCTCAGCTCTGGCTTGCCTTAATTGGCCGTCCAGAGAGGAGTTGTTAGAGCTATATGCTCCAGGGGTGGAAGTGTTAAAGGGCATAACGCCGCGAGTAACCACGGAGAAAGCGCAGCACACCTCTCGACACCCCTGAGCCACTCACACCGGTGTTGCACTCCGTCGTCTTCTGACGGCTATATGGAGAGCCCATCTAGTGGGTGGCAAGTCACCGCTTGCCAAAATATAATTAGTACACTAATTATGGCAAGTGACCCCGGCCTATTGCAATAGCCCAGTATTCAGTCCACCAAATGCTCATTAATAAAATCTAGAAATCTTTCCACATACTTACAATAGTCCCTACACCTGTCAGAGTCAACTGCTGTTTATATCTTATTTCCAGCGGTTGATCCTGACAGGTGTGTTCCATACCTACCATTAACTTCTCTCAACAGGCCTCTACGTGTTGGATTCGTCCCCACGCAAGCCTTTTAAAAGTCCGGGTGCAATAGCCCGTGTTATAAAAAATCAAAAAATAATAATAATAATACAATAAACATATACTCACGCAACTTGATCCCCGTCTTTGAAAATCTCGGGGTGATGGTGACCCGCGTTTGAGGCGATGTGAAAGTAGACTGCGCTGGCGGTGCAGTGAATCCACAACCACATGATGAAGGCGTCATAGAACGAAACTCCACTAGCTAAGGATATCCATACTGGGAGAAGGAAACCAATACCGTCGTGCCAACCGTAGTGTTGGGTAAAGAACCCTTTATGAATGAAGTTGCACATGAATCTGTAAATAAACATTTGTCGGATATTTCAAAACTGTTAAGAATAACATAGAGGGTAGAATTGTAGAATGACGAATGAATAAAAGTGCGAGGAACATTCATTCATTAGATCTCGTGTGGAATGGGTGTCCCAGTAGTTGTTAGATGTTGTATAGAGCGATCACTCTGTCATTCTCTTACTAGACTGGTTACAATGCGGTCGTGCTGTTAAATTGTGTCGATGTATTTCTTGTTGAGTAATTGTCACATCAAAAAGTTGGTGTTGGTGTGGTTGTAGGGGCTGGCGGAGACCACTTGTGGGAATCCCTATATTTTTATAATTACCTGTCAATGTGTCACAGTATGTGTAACCTTTGTGTCAGTGATGTGCTGATTTCATTAAAGGAGTTTTGATTTGTGAACATTGTTCTGTTTATTTTTTAAAATATTTCTACTGAGTATTTCTAATACATTATTATCATAACGAGCAGTGCTTGCCGGAACTACTTTTTTTTTTTATAAAATGTGATAATTTAGGACGTGTTGAAGTGCGAGCCGAGCCTGTGTTACACTATACCCAATAGGTAACAGCGGACAGCACACTAATGTTTATACTACTAATTAGTTTTCGATATTATACATAAATTCCGTTAGTTATTACTTACTTGTCAATTAAAATTTAAATGTAATTAACAAGTTACATTAGACTGCGTAATAAATAAAAAGAAAAAAAGAAACAAACTCACTTTTTTAAGAAGTTCTGCATAAATGCGAATGGAAAGGTAACCAATTCGATTAAGAACGCTACATAAGCGTAAGCAGGCTTTTCCCTTGGATTCCACATCACCATTGGCTCAAATGCACTTACTTCTAAATCCATCAGAGTGTTAGTATATAAGTGATGCGAAAGCGCATGGGATATTCTAAAATCTCTGCAACATAAAATACATAGTATTATTCTACATACTACTAACACATTATCACAAAATAAAGCTCGTCGATGCTTCTAACAAAAGCTTAATTTTTTCGTTTGTTTTTACGTTTTATTATTTTAACCTTACAAGAACTGGTTGAATTTCTCAAAAGTACTCTCGACCCAATTTCGACCCTGAATACAAGTTAGGTTTAAGTAGAATTTAGTGAGTTGGATCTGGATGTATATGGTGTCCTTCGAAATAATGAAGATTAATAATCAGCTCCATATACACATCATCTCTCGCAACGGGAAACACTTTCACTGTATTTAGGATACGCACCCGTCTGTTGCAACTTTTCCCATCAAGACTTTTTGTTTCGACAAGGTTAGTTGATCTCGGTCACATGCTATGACGGATATGCGCTTCTGTTCATTGTAAAAGTTTTTTATTGGTAATGTTTTTAGCATTGTTGATTATTTAATAGTTTAGCATGAGCAGCGTACCTGTAAGACCATAAACTCAAGTTCCATAAATACATTCTCCAGTTCGTCTTTCGGTGTATGTAGTTATGCGCCGCTACCGTCAACCAGCCTAACGAAACGGACGCCACAAGATAGGACACCATAATAGCCTTATAATCTTTCAGCCAACAGGACAATGCAGAAGACAGTAAAAGTGTTATAAACAGTCCATCAGTGATTGTATCAGACATACTTCGACCACTTGCAGGTAGTTTCTCCAGTTCTTTTGCAACAGCCCTTTTCAATGTGCGATAAAAGCCATCGTCCTTGAAAGTGAACGGTGAATTTCTCGGCGTTTTTGCATCTTTAACGTAGAATTTTTCAAGCATTTTGTAAGTTGCTGGATTAAAATGGTGACATTCGAATGCTTCTGTAATATCTGTACCCTGAAATACAGGATGAACTTTTACATAACGTTGGTACCGTTGCGTTGGTAGGTTGCGATATGCAGTCAAATAATACCGATATACAGAAAGACACTACAGCTAAGCCCTAAGTTATAGCAATAACCCTAATAGTAACCCTATGCTAAGCTTATGTTTATAAAAGTGCTATGTTAGACATTTAGTTGTATGAGAAGAAATAGTAGTTTCCGAAAGTGTTGCATAATAGTGGTTATTAAAACATGAGCGTATGTTTTAATACCTAATTGTACATAATAGAAGAAAGTTTCATACTTTATCTAAACGTGTAATAATAGGTAAAAAAATTATCAATATTTACAGTCCGCCTTCTTTTAAGGCCATTCCTTAGATTGGTGGCCATTTAGTGGCAATTGAAATAAATGTCTCCGCGATTTCATGCTTCCGGGCACGTAAATATTCGGACCCAGTTATTTTCAACTAGACAGCAGTCGGCGGCCTAAGAGCAGCTTAAACAACTGTGATACCAGGTTGGCCACTAACCATAAGGGCTCGTTTACGGAGACGCGGGGCATCACGCGTTGTGATGGGCGGCGCGGCCCGCACTGAGTTAAAACATATGACGTTGTAGGAGTGAGAGAGAGATGCGAGACGTCACGCCACACGCGACGTGCGACGCTCCGCGCCTCCTTAATGAGGCCTTAGAGAAAAGAAAAAATAAGAAAAGAATATTGTGCTTACATCTACGTGTGAATTACAATTGTTTAACCATTGAAAACGTAGTCAAGCACAATTTAAAGTAAAAACCTGAGAGCTACTTCGGAACCTACCTGTATTAGAGAATATTATTTTTCTTAAATGACTTTGACATTAATTATTTTGATATTATGACTAAATTGTGACATGAAATTAACGACTTCTATAGAGACTAGTATTGGTAATTAATGTTTTTCTTATGAAATTAATATGTAATTTGTGATTTGGATTGACTGTATCAACTATAACGAACTGACGTGTAAAATAGATGATAGACTTTACAAATAGATGATTATGATTATGAACTTCTATTAAAGCACAAGAAATTTAACAAGGAGTTTGAAATGCAAATACTTTGACATAAAAATATCTCATGTATTATAACCATAATCTGAACAATTTACCTTAGATAGTTCCAACCACTCAGCTCCTCCGGGATGTCTATGAACGAAATCACTTAAATCGTAAATCCCATCGTGCACCCTCCACAAGCACTCTGCTCCATCGTCCATGGCTTTCCCGGTTAGCCATTGTACCGGGTCCTTCAACCCTGTGTCCCTAAGCGAAGGGTACTTCAACTTCGGGAAGCTAACATGGGTTTTCTTTTCCGCCGCTCTCCGATGGGCTAGCTCTATATATTCCCTATTTTTTGGGGCCATTTAAGAATCGGAAAACAACTTAATTTGGTTTGATGTTCACTGGTCCAACTATAACGATCGTATAAATAAAATGTGATATTACACGCTTCTTATATTATGCCAAAATAGATTTAAACATATACACGTGTTATTAATGTATCGGTGTATATGTTTTGTAAACATAGAATATAATTTGCACTGATTGTAATTTGTTCGTGTATCGTTATTAAAAATTGATCCCCACGCCGCCTGCCAAGCGTGGGGATTATGGCAACCCCTCCCTTCTCAAGGGGAGCCCTTTGATCAGCACTGGACATCTCGGCTGGTGCTGATGATGATGATGATGCTCGTTATTAAGTGGGGCTCTTTATGGACAGTAAGTATAGTATATTCTTCTTGAATTTCCTTTTTTTTTATAACTTAAGGAGATAATTATATAAGACGCTTGTCTGATGATTGGCAACACGCCAGCCTATAGATTGCTGCAATGTAACAACAGACAGACATAAGCGTAAGTTCGGGGTTTAAAAACAGTAGAGGTTGAAAAGCCTGTACATTGATTGTTTTTTTTTCACCTAAATAGGCTAGGAGATCTAGAAATGAGAAATAGAACACATATTGACTTTTTTCCGTATCTTTATATGAATGCATATTCACGATATCTCCTACCAATGAACTGCTGCCTTCGGTGAAATCTATCATAATTCCATTTCAGTAGTTGTGAAGCTGCCGTTTGTGACTTAAAAAATATTTCTTAAGTATCTTAAGTTCAGTAGTAACTTGTCTAGCTACAGAGCTCCTCAAGCCGCAAATTCATTCCCTGAGTCACATAAAGAGATTAGTTATTCCCGTACATTTGTTTTTTTATTTTCTAGCGTTTCGTGTTTTAGAAGACAACTTGGCTAAAGGGGCTGGGCAGTTGTGTTAGTCTTCCATCTTATCCGATAATTGATAATTGATTAATTTAAAAGCGAACGTGCATCATGCAATCTTTTTTGCACTATAATAAATCAAGTGTAGAACGCTGATTTCGTGTAAAATTTACCGTTATGGCCAAACGTGCCAGAAAGATATTATATTAATTATACGTAGGTACTTATTTAATATAGCTATATATAATTATCAAATTCGGAATATAACGTTGTTCTTTTGCGATTATTTACGAAATGTAAGGTAAAAAATATCTGTTCAGGACGACTATAATACGACGAAAGGACAAAATAGTGTTTGTGTTACAGAGTGTTGTGTTTTATAGTAATATATAATTAAGTTTTATAACTCTGCGATAGTTAAGAGCCTAGATTTAATTTCCTAATAAATTATAATATAGTTTTGTGTATAAGCTCACTATCCCGAGGAGGGGTGAGCTGAATCAGTTATAGATAGCCTAGCCTAGGTCTCATAGTACTTGCTATTTGTAATTAGCGTAGGGTAATATTATAATAGAAGTACCCACATGCCCTAGATGTGCTAAGCACATATATGAACGGCAAATAGCTATTTGCAGCTAGGTCCCAAATCTAGGAACCAACTCAGGACCTAGATCTGGGTCCGCCTTGGTGGGTCTAAGTGCCTAAACAGCATTGATGTACATATTTCCATAGTTATAGGCAGTTGTTCTATCGCATATCATGTTTTCTAGGGTTTTTGCTATGACCTAGGTCCCTAGGGGGTCTAGATCATAGATATACAGATAGTACACATCGCAGGCTACCTATCGGTACTATTTGCGGGCATGTGGATGCTACGGGCAGGGCGCAGGCGAAGTGACAAGCGGCCAAAGCATAGTCGTCGCGCCCCTATTACAGTATTTATCGGCCTGTAGTTCGCTAACAGAAATAGGTAGATAAACCCTATGTACACCGTTAGAAAGCTGCTTACACGCACTTTCTAACGGTATAGGTATCATGTATGTGTCTAGAATAGCCTAAGTAGAATAAGTGAAAATGTACAGTTTTGATAATAAAAATTAAACGTTAGTGGCTGCCTCGGTGGGGCTCTCGTTACGGTAAAGTTCCCTGGAAGGATAGTAAATGCGCATTCGGCGCCACTGTTGGTGAACAAGCAAGCGGTCGACGCGGGAACTAAAAGCAAGATATAAATAGAAGAAAAGAATATTCAGTACGAAGAGCGCCACCGTCGGAGCCACTATCAAGCTTGCTATCAAATTGGGAGTTCTTATTTCACGGACACCTTGTAACCAACCTACATTGTAACCAACAGCGTCAACACTCTTCGGCGGGTTCATACCGTACCAGCGATAGCTACAGACACACAGGACGTCAGTGGCTCGTGCATTCGGGTCCGCCCGTCCTGCACATTCGCTGGTCGCATCGAGCCGGATTACAGAAGAACCGGCTGAAGAGGACTGACCAGCATTCGCTGGTCCTACGGAGCCGGATAATCGAAGAACCGGTTGAAGAGCTGAAAATTTGGACTGAAGACTTACAAGATGCCCATAACGCGTTCAAGAGGACGGGCTCCCGAGGCGTGGATGATTGAGGTGGAGGGGGCCCCCACCCCCAGAGAAGAACCGTCCGTTCGCCACGAGCTGCCGCCGCGTTCCCCGTCGACCGTCAGCACCGACCCGCCGCGGCCCGCGACCCCGCGGAGGTCCCCTCCGCCGGCCCCGAGGACTGTTCCAGAGAGACCAGAGCCGCCGAGCCAGAGGAAGGGGAAACATACAGGAAAACATTCAGATGCGACGCTGCGCCCCGCCGACGAAGCACACCGACCGGACGCAGTGACCGTAAGCCGGGAAGAAGAAACCCGGACCGAAGAATCGAAGAGGCCGACCGGCCCACCGAAGTCCCACAGGACTCATCGATCCCAGAAGAGGATACTGAAAGCCCGTGAAGAAATGCTGAAACTCAAGTTGGAATTAGCCGAGCTAGCGCTACAGAAGGCTGAAGAGGACTCATTGGAGGACGACTACGATGACGACGGTCACTCCAAGACAGAATTCGTACGTTCCTGGCTGGAAGAAGCACCGGAACCAGAGTCACAGCCACGCCCAGAAGAGGACGAGACCGCCGGGAGGGATGCCGACGCCGCCGACGCCGCGCAGCCCGTTCAGACACTGCCGCTCTGCCCGGAGGACATCGCGCCGGCTCAAGACAGAAGACTTCACGAGCATCGACCGGATCCCGACGCCGCACAGAAGACTGGGGTTCCAGATACAGAAGAACAGAAGTGTGCTGATCCAGTGAAGATCCCGAAGGAAGGCGACGCACTCCGTCCGTTCATCAGCGAACTAACGTCCGCTATCGCCGCGCTCGCCGACCGAAGCAAACCGTTCGAGACGTACGCAGTCACGCCGGTTGCCGCCGCATCGAAGGTCATCATGGACCTGCCAATCTTCAGTGGAGCACACACCGAGTGGTTATCGTTTCGCGCCATATATGACACCACTCGCAGCTACTTCAACGACGTTGAAAATACAGCAAGACTAAGAAGAAGTCTCAAGGGAAGAGCCTTGGAAACAGTTAGCTCGGAACTCATCGGGCACGCGAAGCCGGACGACATTATGAAGGAATTGGAACTACAGTTTGGCCGTCCGGACTCCATCGCTCAAGCGGAAACAGAAAAACTCCGAACTTTGCCGCGCTGCACAGAATCGCCGAAGGACATCTGCACCTTTGCAAGCAGGGTCAGAAGCAGCGTGGTCACACTGCGCGCGTTGAAGAAAGAATATTATCTCATCAACGCCGAGCTACTGCGGTGTCTCACCGAGAAGCTACCGAACTCTCTGCGCGTCCAGTGGTACAAGATGTTCACCGAGAAGTATAATTCAGTTCCGGACTTAGCAAGATACAGCGACTTCGTCACCGAGCAAGCCCGCTACTGCAGCGCCTTCGCACCGCCGGAGCTGATCACCGAACCACGGGCCAGTCTACGGACGACGCCGACGCACAGAGCGCACACCGCAACAGAGAAGCAGACGCCGCGGTGCAGGGTCTGCAACAAGGAGGGGCACGCCATTACAGATTGTGCCAAGTTCAAGGAAGCCGATTCAGATGGAAGGTGGGATCTCGCGAAGAAGCACAGCCTATGCTTTCGCTGTCTGAAGCCAAGATACGCGAAGCATCACTGCAAGATCAGAAGGTGCGAGATCAAGGGATGCAAGAGGACGCACCACCGCCTTCTCCATCACGAAAAGGCGGCGTTGGTAGCGTCCACCGAAGAGAGGAATGCGGAGGAAGCCAGGGAGACAGTCGCCAACGCATGGATGTCGCAGAAGCCTCAAGCCTATCTGAAGATAGTTCCGGTACGAGTCATCGGACCGGCGGGAGAGACCTCGACGTACGCCCTGCTGGACGACGGGTCTACGGTGTCTCTCATCGACGAAGAGATCGCCAAGCAAGTGGGAGCCGAAGGACGTCTGGACCCGCTCAAGATGGAAGCCATCGGGGACATTATCGTCGACACGCCAGAGTCTCGTCGCGTTGCGGTCTCGCTCACGGGGCCGCAAGGACAGCGCGTTAACCTACGCGCGCGCACCGTACCAGGACTGCACCTGTCGCCGCAAACCGTGGACCGGAACGACGTCACGGGCTGCGAACACTTGGAAGATCTGCGCGAGAAGCTCGCCTACGAGGGAGCGGTGCCACGAATACTCATCGGGCAAGACAACTGGCACCTGCTTCTCGCCAGCAACGTGCGAAGAGGCCCGCGACATCAGCCGGTAGCTTCGCTCACTCCGCTGGGATGGGTGCTACACGGCGCGCACACCAGAGCATTGGGTCAGCGCGTCCACTTCGTGAACAGATTGACTGCCAGCGAAGACAGCATAGAAGAGCAAATGAGGGAATTTTTCGCCATAGAATCTCTCATCGTCAACCCTCGTCGGCCGGCGAACGACCCCGAGAAGAGGGCCGAAGACACGCTCAATAAGCACACACACCAGTTGGAGGACGGACACGTACAGACTGCGCTGCTATGGAAGAAAGAAGACATAACGATGCCAGACAGTTACGGCACCGCTATGAAGAGGCTTGTCTCCACGGAGAAGAAATTGGATCGCAATCCCGACCTGAAGAATAGGTACGGCGAATACATGGATTCGCTCGTACAAAAGGGATACGCAGAGATAGCACCGAAGAACAGCGTACCCGGAAGAACCTGGTACCTGCCCCACTTCGACGTCCACAACCCGATGAAGCCTGAGAAGCTGCGGATCGTACACGACGCCGCCGCAAGATCAACAGGAATGTCTCTCAACGATTACCTGCTCACCGGACCGGACTTGCTGCAATCACTGCCAGGAGTGATGATGAGATTCCGCCGACACCCCGTCGCAGTCTCGGCGGACATAGCTGAAATGTTCATGCAAGTCAAAGTGAGACCAGAAGACAGAGACGCGCTCAGGTACCTGTGGAGAGGACACCGGCGGGAGGGAGCCCCGCAAGAATATAGGATGACGTCGATAATTTTCGGCGCAGCAAGCTCACCGTGCACCGCCATCTTCGCCAAGAACTGGAATGCACAGAAACATGCCAGCAAGCATCCGGAGGCGGTTGAAGCAATCGTCCATAATCACTACATGGACGACTATCTCGACAGTTTTCGTACAGAAGAGGACGCTGTGCGAATAGCGAAAACAGTACGTGATATACATCGAGAAGCACACTTCGAGTTACGAAAATGGGTCTCCAATTCCGAAGACGTCAAGAAGACGCTGGAACCAGAACGGGACGCAGTCAACACAGTCAGTATAGGCTGCAAATCGACAGAAGAGAAAATTCTGGGACTGATCTGGAAGCCGGAAAAGGATGAACTGAGCTTCAATCTAAAGCTAGCACGTCTACCAGAAGACATACTGCACAGAGTCGCGCCGACCAAGAGAGAAGCCCTCAAGATCGTGATGTCGCTATACGATCCCCTCGGCCTCGCCTCACCGGTCACAATACGGGCCAAACAAATACTGCAAGAAGCCTGGAGAAGAGGAATCGGATGGGATCAACAGTTAGACGAAGACCTGGCGCATCAATGGAAGGAATGGGTCGAGCACCTCAAGAATCTCAAGACCGTCAGTCTGCCGAGAAGCTATCCCGGATACACAGACGCAGAATCTCTCCAAGTACACGTATTCACCGATGCCAGTGAAGCCGCCTACGCTGCAGCCGTCTACTGGAGGACGACTTCGCTCGACGGAACACCGCACATCAGCCTGGTCATCGCCAAGGCGAGGGTGGCGCCGCTCAAGACCACGTCAATCCCACGTCTTGAGTTGCAAGCCGCCGTAATGGGAAGTAGACTGGCTGCTGCCGTCGTGCAAGAACACCGGGCGAAACCAGAGTCGGTAACATACTGGACCGACAGCAAGACCGTTCTCACGTGGCTTCGAAGCGGCGCGCGGTCGTACAAACCGTTCGTCGCTCATCGCGTGGCCGCCATAGAAGAGCACAGCAGGGTGACGGACTGGCGCTGGGTGCCGTCCAAAATGAACGTCGCCGACGTCGCTACCCGCGACGTGCCGCCGAACTTCAACGCCGGACACGAATGGTACCGGGGCCCGACGTTTTTGTATGAAGATCCGTCACAATGGCCGAACGAGAGACCGAGCATCAATGAACCAACGGGAGAAGAGAAGACTCTGACAGTAACAGAAGCTCGCAGCGCACCGAAACACAGAGAAGTCGTTCCCGATCCGCACAGATTTTCGAAGTGGGAACGATTACTGCGGGCCACGGCAAGAGCGCTTCAATTTATAGCACTGTGTCGAAAAACCACAGCGAAAACGTGCTACAAAAGGACCAGAAAGAATCCGGAACAAGATCCCGACTGGAGACGACAGAAGAAGACTCAGAAGACCTGCAGACCTCCACAGAAGACAGTCACCACTCGAAGATTCGTCACGTTACCGGCCGAATTCCTAAGGGAAGCAGAAGTACTACTGATCCGCGTAGTACAAGAAGAGTCCTTCGGACGGGAAATCAATGACCTCCGGAAGGGCAACAGTATCGCCATCGACAGTCGCCTGAGATCGCTGCCGATAGAACTCCGCAACGACGACATCATCACGCTCAGAAGTCGCATCGCCGCTGCTGAAGATGTAACAGAAGAGACGAAAAGACCGCCCGTGCTAGACGGCGATCACCACATCACGCAGCTCTACATCGACTGGACGCACCGCGATCTACACCACAGTGGAACAGAAATGATCGTGAACGAGGTGCGCCAGCACTATTGGATAGTGCGACTTCGACCCGTCACGAAAAGCATCGTGAACCGTTGCTTGAGATGTCGCATACGACGAGCACAACCTCCAGTGCCGTCCACCGGCGACCACCCGAAGACACGACTGGCACATCACCAGAGACCGTTCACATTCACCGGTCTGGATTACTTCGGACCGTTCTCCGTCACCGTCGGTCGTCAACACCAGAAGAGATACGTGGCCCTCTTCACCTGCCTCACCACACGGGCCGTGCACCTCGAAGTCGCGGCCAGCCTCAGCGCGGACTCCGCCGTGCTCGCGCTGCGAAGGTTCGCGGCGCGCCGCGGGTGCCCCGCGGAGATCTATTCCGACAATGGCACCAACATGCACGGCGCGGACAGGGAGCTGCGCGACGCACTCGCCGAGGAAGCCGGCCGTCGTGGGATGGCGTGGCGCTTCATAACGCCCTCAACGCCCTTCATGGGAGGCGCCTGGGAGCGTCTCGTTCGCTGTGTCAAGACCACACTGAACACAGTACTACAGGAGAAGCACCCGCAAGAAGAGGTTCTGGCCACGCTGCTCTGCGAGGCCGAATACACAGTCAACAGCAGACCACTGACGCACGTATCAGTGGATACCGGGGACGACGAAGCCATCACGCCCAATCACCTGCTGCTCGGGGGGTCGGCGCGGCTGCCGACACCCGGGACGTTCGACGAGAGCGACCTAGACAGCAAGAAGCAATGGCGACGCTCGCAAGCGCTCTCCGACATGTTCTGGCGATGCTGGGTGCGCGAGTACCTGCCCGAGCTACAGTACCGGCGGGAGCCCCACGGGAGGGGTCCCAGTCTCCAGGTGGGCGATCCCGTCCTGATCGCCGACGGACAGCTGCCGCGCAACACTTGGCCGCGCGGGAGGGTCGAGGCAATCTACCCCGGAGCCGACGGAGAAGTCCGCACTGTGGAGGTGCGCACTGCGGGGGGCATCTTAAAACGCCCCACGAAGAAGATCGTGCCACTACCGAAATAGAAGCGTCGAGAGCGCCGGAAGCGTCGCCCTTCACCGGAAGAGGATGCAGCATCGCTCCGGCCCGTCGCGCTGCAGCACGGCGGGAGAGATGTTCAGGACGACTATAATACGACGAAAGGACAAAATAGTGTTTGTGTTACAGAGTGTTGTGTTTTATAGTAATATATAATTAAGTTTTATAACTCTGCGATAGTTAAGAGCCTAGATTTAATTTCCTAATAAATTATAATATAGTTTTGTGTATAAGCTCACTATCCCGAGGAGGGGTGAGCTGAATCAGTTATAGATAGCCTAGCCTAGGTCTCATAGTACTTGCTATTTGTAATTAGCGTAGGGTAATAGTATAATAGTAGTACCCACATGCCCTAGATGTGCTAAGCACATATATGAACGGCAAATAGCTATTTGCAGCTAGGTCCCAAATCTAGGAACCAACTCAGGACCTAGATCTGGGTCCGCCTTGGTGGGTCTAAGTGCCTAAACAGCATTGATGTACATATTTCCATAGTTATAGGCAGTTGTTCTATCGCATATCATGTTTTCTAGGGTTTTTGCTATGACCTAGGTCCCTAGGGGGTCTAGATCATAGATATACAGATAGTACACATCGCAGGCTACCTATCGGTACTATTTGCGGGCATGTGGATGCTACGGGCAGGGCGCAGGCGAAGTGACAAGCGGCCAAAGCATAGTCGTCGCGCCCCTATTACAGTATTTATCGGCCTGTAGTTCCCTAACAGAAATAGGTAGATAAACCCTATGTACACCGTTAGAAAGCTGCTTACACGCACTTTCTAACGGTATAGGTATCATGTATGTGTCTAGAATAGCCTAAGTAGAATAAGTGAAAATGTACAGTTTTGATAATAAAAATTAAACGTTAGTGGCTGCCTCGGTGGGGCTCTCGTTACGGTAAAGTTCCCTGGAAGGATAGTAAATGCGCATTCGGCGCCACTGTCGGTGAACAAGCAAGCGGTCGACGCGGGAACTAAAAGCAAGATATAAATAGAAGAAAAGAATATTCAGTACGAAGAGCGCCACCGTCGGAGCCACTATCAAGCTTGCTATCAAATTGGGAGTTCTTATTTCACGGACACCTTGTAACCAACCTACATTGTAACCAACAGCGTCAACACTCTTCGGCGGGTTCATACCGTACCAGCGATAGCTACAGACACACAGGACGTCAGTGGCTCGTGCATTCGGGTCCGCCCGTCCTGCACAATATCTCTACAGTGAAAATAAGCGGCGGTCAAGTTGAGGTCGTGGTTTTGATTCCTATTTCAATAGATATCTACGGCTTGTTTACCATTATTAACTAGCGCTTGACCCTGACTCCTGATAAATGGTTGCAAATATAGTTAAGAAACTAACTATTAACACTAATAACAGTGCCGACAACAAAGACATTTCAAATCTTTTTGGCCAGCATAAAAACAAACAAGTCGAACCACTGTCCTTGTGTCGTCAGCACATCAACACAGCTCAGTCATAAGGCACTGGGAACTTAACCCTTCTCACGGCAGATACACAATGCTACTAGGTGGCATTATTTTACTGCGTTCTATTTCTTTATTTATTTCCTCTTCTGTAAGTTGGAAATACCCCACCTCTTTTTCAAAACATCCCTAATCAAAACCTTTATTTTTTAAATCTTCTGTGTTTTAAAAAATAAAGGTTTTTTTTATCCACGTCGCGTGTAATTTCTAAATTATTTTTCTTTCTTTTCCATAGAAATATTTAGAGAAATATCTTATTACAGTCGCAAACCTCAATGTGCTAACTTCGTCGTATCGGAGGTGGTTTATCACTATTGAAAAATATTTAAACTAAAAAGTTAGATCTACGTGAAATTTTGCTTTTTAGAGCAAAGGCTTGGCGAATGGAGGCTAATTATGATATGGAAAGTATATTTGATGTGATTAATAAAAAAAATGCCGTATTAAATTATATCAGTGACAGTCTTGCCATTTTGACGGTCACTGAGCGCCGTTCTGCTCACGCTGCTGTATCATAAAATTGCGGCTAAAGGTCGTAAGATAACGGAATTGACTCGTCATGCAATTAATTGGTTTTTATTGTTTTTCCATCCACGGTTTATGTTTCGTTCGTAGGCTTATTAAATACGAATGTTATCAATGAACAGTAATATACAAATATTAAAACAATTGCTTGCTTGTAATCGATGAACTTATAGGCCTATTGGGCACCCGCAGGCCGGGCTTCGTCGCGTTCACCACGAGGGTGCTAGGGGATGCGTCTATTTCTACTCCCGGGGATATTCTCTAGCATGGTTCTAACACTGGAGAGACTGACCAAATCCGACCCAGTGCCTAGAGTCTATGCATAGCGTCAATGAAGGATACCGGGGAGGTTTTAGTGCCTAAAAATTCCTCATAATTTGCAGAAGGATTTAATGTTTCTAATCCGACAAAAAGGGTCCATTGGACAAATGACATCCGAATAGGTACCGCTATCTGACATTCAAAGCGGCAACGCGCATGCTATATCCCGATGTTAACTGTTGAAACTGATGACATTAGTGGGCTCAAGAGTGGATCAGATGATAAGTGACAGTCGAATGTAGTCGTCCGTCTATCAACTAGGGAATCATTCATCATTTTAGGGTCTATCATCTAGTTTCAGATGAAGATAAACTGGAAACAGCTGACGACATCCTAATATCAGACGAAAGCCCTAATCGTTCTAAGACTCTAAGTTGCATAAGAAATTTCAGGAATTTTATCTGGGCTGATACAACGTCTATTTTTGTAATCTCGGGAGTTCGAGCCTGGGCCATTAATGTATCGCTACACTTATAAAGACTATGTGCTTCCGCCCTAAAACTACGCAGAATTTAAAACTATAGCTACAGTAATACCCCGCTTTACGCGAGGGATACGTTCCGGACAAAATCACGTTAAGCGAAATTCGCGTATAACGGGGAAATTATTGCAAAAATGAAACAGAATTTTTATCTTCGTCTCTATACTCGAGCTCTTACGCATCGGTGCCATTCTAATTCATAATATGTATAGGTAATTAGGTTTGCGCAACTTATTGACAAAGAAGCCGTATTATTTACAAAATTTGGCAGTAAATCACAAGAAAACTATAATTTAAACTGTTAAGGCAACTGACAATAATAGAAATTTAACTTTTTTAAACTAAGATTCGCGTTGCTATTGGTTAGCGCAAGCAATCACGCTACCCACACGAAACGCGGTATGAACCAATCAATGCAACCGCGTACGCTGTACGCGGTTGCATTGATTGGTTCATACCGCGTACAGTACTGCAGGTAAATTAGCGCGAAATTTAAGAATCGCGTTATAACGAATTCGCGCTGTGTGGGGTCGCGTAAAGCGGGGTATTACTGTATATAGTATGACTTTGGTTTGTGGTCATCCCTTCGGCTGCAACCAGTTAGTAAAAGATAGATGTATTCCATTGTTACTGAAAGTTAACGCAAAGTCTATCGACAAAAATAAAAAAGGGTTTTATATTAAATATATTGTATTAAATAACATTAACTAACATTTTTAAAACTAAAACACCCGAATTTCATAGAAGAAAATTAATTCAATTTAACAAATTTCTTCTCAGATGTCTATATACAAACTAATAAGACTAAGGAACAAAATTATTTATTTTTAAGTGTATTCGGTTCCGTTTTGACGGCCATCTTAAGCTGACCGATGAAAAGATCAAACGTAGATGTTCTTCTGAAGTCTGCCTTAAACTTCTGGCATTGTTCTAAGACGATAGGATACAAGTGGCTCAGGGTGAGGTGGTCAAGAGTAGGGAACAAGTGGTGGAGAGTGTGGTGCCCAAAGAATGCCATCACCATGAAAGGATTGTCATTGATTTCTATGCGGTCCATCACGGCATTCAGCTCGTGAATACCCCAATCAGGGGTTGGATCCCTGGAAAAAAAGAAACATTTTAGTAAAAAATCTCCTAACTTTATATAAAAAAAATATAATATTTGATACAAAAGGAATTAAATAGTATGTAAATTTGAAGACAAAATATATTTAAAGCTACTTTAAAAAGTAGTTGTCACTGGGACTATGTAAAAAAAAACAAAGGTAATATTTTTAAATAACAAAGGAAATATAGCTAAAAATCCTAAATAAATCAAGTTTCAAATGAAAACGAGCCATATCATAGACTTACACATGGGCAGTTAGACATGGGCGCCAAATTTATACTCGGCTTTATAACACCTCAGCTAACTGTATCTTTACTTTAAATGATTTGCTTAAATAATATAGACCAAAATTAATAAACACGATGAAATAAAAAAAAATCGTTATAACACTTACTCGACTTGGTCTCCATCCTTGAAAATCTTGGGATGATGGTGAGCGGCGTTTGAGGCTTCGTGGAAGAATATACCACTGGCAGTGCAGTTAATCCACAACCACATGATGAGAACATCATATAACGGGGCTCCACTAGCGAAGTACATCCACGTTGGAAGAAGGAAACCAATTCCGTCGTGCCAGCGGTAGTGGCGAGTGAAGAAGTCTTTACGAATGAAATTTGATACAAACCTGCAAATAAGTAATCAAGTTTTTTTATGATTTTCTTAATGTAGAATTATAAATCTAGTAAGGTTTAAAATACACTATAGGGGTCCATGTAAAAAAAGCTACAACAACAAAAAATAGAAAGTCTATTGCATTCAAAATTGCCAACAAAACCAAAAGATATATCACAATTAATATTATGAAACTTTATTTTAATCGGGAATTAGCGCGATTTAACTTATAATTATGTAAGTTTATTATAATTACATAATTCAAAAGTATAATATTATTTATAATTAATAAAAAAAATAAGCATGCACGTAAAAACTGGGGATTCCTTTAATATTAGGTATACACTAATATAAAAAATATAATTTAACTTACCTCTTTAAAAAGTTTTGTATAAATAGAAAGGGGAATGTGAACAACTCGATTAAAAATGAAACATAAACATGAGGAGGCTTTTTCCTTGGATTCCACATCACCACTGGCTCAAATGAACTTATTTCCAAATCCATCAGGGTGTTGGGATACAGATGGTGCGATAGTACGTGGGATACTCTGAAGTCTCTGCAAAATAAAGGATATACAGTTTTAACAATATGATGAGGTTTGAAATATAGTTAATCAAAAAACTAGGATCTGAAGCCATTATTTTAAGAATTGTGACTTTTCTAGACGACTAACACACATTATTTTTAGTAATTTAGTAGTTTGGGAAAGAAATTATAATATTATCTTATCTTATATTTCTTTTTTACGCTGGTGAATGTTCTAATCCAAAAGTCAAGATCTCAAAAACTTGGATATTCTTTAGGTAGGTATGTCTTTAATTAAATCAAATATAGTACGCTAGCTTATGTAGGTCTTGTATTATTCCTTTTCTCAAGCAACTGTGTCTTTAAGCTGTTTTAAAAACTACTTCAACTGAGTCTCAAACGAGATCGAAGCCTTTTGTGACCATAATCGTATCTAGTTACTAAAAAGGTTTAACCGTAAAAAATATGGCTTCTTTTTTGCCTTTGAAAATAACAACCCCTTGGATTCTTATTTATTCCGTTCGCCCAACCTTAATGGGACTAGAAAGCTTCAAAGCTAGGATTAAAAGGCACAGATCTTTTGGAACGATAGGCAATACCGATTTTTGGAACAATACGAAAATATAATATTTGCCCTAACAAATTAACCATGGCTTACATAAAATTGCCCTTGGTCAGATATGACTCATGACTTATTGAAAAATATTATTATCATAGCCTAAAAATATGTTCTCGAAAACCGCAAACCATCATAGTTATAGATGATAGTCGCTTCAAAATTACGATAACTCAAAAAAATGCACAATACCAAAATACACATAAATACATTTTTTTATGAATATGATACAAAACGAAATTGACCAGCCCACGCCCATGAATTAATCATCAGTATACCTCGATTAGGTTAATTGCAAGGATTAGAAAATTTTTCATTCTGAAATTTCGCACTATCAGTCTGTTCGGATCGGAGTTCGGATAAATGCCTTGCAAATGTTATTAGGCTTGTCTCCTATTATATGGTGTCAAACATAGATCCCTTCAAAACGACATAATATTTTTATTGTATGTTTCAGATTAGTCAGTAAAGGATTATGTACCTGTAAGACCATAAGCTCAAGTTCCATAAATACATTCTCCAGTTTGTTTTTCGGTGTATGTAGTTGTGAGTTGCTGCAGTCAACCAGGCTAGCGACATGGACGCCACAGCGTACGCCGCCCAAACACCCCAATAGTTCTTCAAGGTACAGGATAAAGCCGATGATACTATAAGCGTTATGAGCATTGCATCAGTAATCCTGTCTGCCAAACGAGCACGATGTGCGGGCAATTTCTTCAGTTCTTCTAAAACGGCCCGTTTCAATGATCGATAGAAGCCATCGTCTTTAAAAGTGAACGGCGAGTTTCTCGGCGCTGTTGCATCTTTAACGTAGTATTTATCCAGCATTTTATGGATTGATGGATTTAAATGGTGGCACTCAAAAGCTTCAGTAATATCTGTTCCCTGAAATAAGAAAAAAATATCCTAATTATTTTATTTTATTTGGGGCAACAAACAAATACATAATAAGGTAAGATAACAAATACTAGAAATGGGTAATTATGCAACCTGCACCAGAATAACTTAAGTATCGGTTTATATCTGCATTAATGAAATCCTGAGTAATAATAAACAAGTTTGAAAATACACAATCGTTCAGTCCCTTTTTTTCTTTATTTTTTTTGACGCTGGGGAAATCTTCCAAAGATCCCCGGGAGCTGTGGGGCTCAACCGGGGTATGAGGGATTCTTACCCACTAAAACCCCCGCGGCTGTCGCATCGGCACATGAGAGGGCACTCCGGTGGGATCAGCACCAGGGGCCCTTCAGTGCCTCGCCTTTGAGCCCGCCGCCGGGGGGGCGCTTTGTAGCCCCCCGGGAACCAGTCACGATGCTCACGGGGACGGGGGTCGCAACCCCGCTGCCGTCCTCCTCTGAGTCGCCGCCGTACTCAATGGACGTTCAAAGGGCCCACACCCCCAACGTCCAGCGACTCCGAAGAATCATTCAGTCCCTATCCTAACTATAAATACTTTAAAATAAATTATATATTATTATAAATCTAGACGGCAATCAAGCAAGCTGCTGTTTAGAAAAATATACTTTCTTTTATGATGAGTGCGGTAATCCGTGATTTTAAATTTAAAACTATCCCATATTAACCTATTTCATTTCATGCATTATCAAAAAAAAAATGATTCGTAATAATACACCACTAAAGTCTTCAAGAACTGTTTTGGTGTTTATATCCATGTTTAAAAAAATCAAGTTACTTTTGAAGCGGTAACAGCTCAGTGGGCGATCGCTTGCCTTGGAAACAAGGTGCGCAGGATCGAACCCCGCGGCTCGCATCTCTGATTTCTTTAATGAATCATGTGCGAATCGTCTTTGTCCGATTGTTACTGCCAATCCGCACTTGGTCAGCTAGTGGACTATGGCTTAAGCCCCTTCATCTTGAAGGGAGGCCCGTGCCCAACAGTAGGATATAAACAAGGGCTGGTATTATTATTATTTAATGTAGCAAAATAAATATTAATTCAATAACTATATAAATAGTAAGTAAAAATAAACATTAAAATGTATTACGGACTGTCCCTACGTAACGGCTAAAAAGTATTATATTAAGTATTGATTAAATTACCTTAGATAGCTCCAGCCACTCAGCTCCTCCGGGATGTCTGTGAAGGAAATCAGAGAAATCGTAAATCCCATCGTGCACTCTCCACAAGCCCTCTGCTCCATCGTCCATGGCTTTCCCGGTTAGCCATTGTACTGGGTCCTTCAATCCTTCGTCCCTAAGCGAAGGGTACTTCAGCTGAGGGAAGCTAACATGAGTTTTCTTCTCCACCGCCCTCTGATGGGCTAACTCAATATACTCTGCGTCTTTCGGTGGCATTTTTAACAACTATTCAATATACAATTTTTATTTCAGTGTTCACCGGTCAAAACATTAGGGATGTTTAAATCAAATAGACCTCTCCTGCGCTCTTATATATCACAAAAACAATAAATCTACTACTCATTATGTGTATGTAAACACTTATTAATGGTAACAGTGATTTGCATAAATGTATTGATAACGGACACATAATACTTGGTGCCTTTTGTTCCTTATCTACGTATAAAGCACAAGGCATAGCGAGGACGGTCGATCAAAGTTAAAGCAATGCGACCGAGGAAGTCTATTCGATGGTGTATTACTTTGAGACGTTCTATTAATGTCTTAATTTTTTTCTTTCTTTCTTTCACTTTGTAAGCGTGTCTTGTTTTCTAAGGATCAGTAGGTACGAGGTTATTGCCGTAAGAAAGAAAAACAAGGGTCATTCAACGTCACAAATACGTTATAATGTAACTGAAAAACATATAAGTATACCTATATAACTACATAAATAAACCTACAAAATGTATGAAGCAATATAGTAAATCAATTTAAATGTCAATATTCTAGGGCACAGCAGTCATAAGAAGTTCCAATTTCATTACTTGAATCTACAGAGAAAACATTTACACAAAATTATGTCAGAGATGCCAAGACTCCGCGTAATTCACCATTCACTATCAAAGAGGCTGCCTTTTATAAAACGCTAGAGAGTACTGCTTTTGATGAGCTCGAGAAACTCCCAAAGGACGTCGCTTAAAAAAGCAGACAGAATTAATTATGGATTATTCACATCATTGCTAATTAGTACTACTTTATAAGGGTAGCTAATGTTCAAATATCTTTGGTCTGTTTTGTTTCTATCAACTTAGCTTTGTAAATTGTGACACGAAAATAAAATTTTAATCCCTCAATAGTTTTGTTGAAGCAGTTGGACTGAGGACTTCGGAGTCGCTGGACGTTTGAGGTGTCAACCCGAGACGTCCTTCGAGTACGACGGTGGGGTTGCAAACCTTGTCCCAAGGCACTAAGGGACACCTCCTCACATGTGCTGATCCGACACCCGCTGAGTGTTAGTGGGTAAGACACCCACACCCCACCAACTGCTACCCTTTCTAATATTTTCATTCCTCTCTATCAAAAGGTTGTCTGAAAGAGATCGCAACTTGCGATAAGACAGCCAATTGTATGCATTACAAGATATTTAGAATTTTCTATGTTTAATGTTTTAACTGTGTTGTGTACAATAAATATCTATCTATACGCGGGTTGACCACCCTCAGGGTCCAGGGGACATGCTTTCCTTTGTGTCTAAAAAGCCAGACTGAAAGAACTGAGAGATTATAATTTGTTTTATATATACTTATATAATTCGTTTGAACTTTGAAGGCAAAAATCTGTTGACACAGGAGGCTTATATATCCAATTTTATTTGTGCAGATTCCTGAGCATCTCACGTGTTATCTCAACATAAGTACACAAACACTCTCGTGGACTTAGAGATCAGCTTCATCGAACCGGTTTTATTTGACAATCTCAGAAAAGACAAACCTTTACACATAGTTAGAATTTATTATAAGGATCGTACTTTTTCTAGTTATTTTTTCTAAATTATACAATAAGGTAAGAAAAATGTAAGAAATATTTAGAAAGTTATGTATTTACAATACATGTGTATACAGTACAGGTTCATTTTTCAATTGCGCGTGGATGGTCAAATTCGTCACGGCCTCAACATGCATCGCCGCGTTTCATGCCGGTTCTTCTCAGTGGGGCTGCGTTGTGAACCAGTGGTAAACTCACATTCTGCGGCAGCCCAAGCCGAGGCCGTGCCTCCCTGAGGTGCCCTTGTGCTAGTCGCTACCCCAAAACTTCTGCCTGGAGCGCTTTAAGCGCTCGCTTTCTTGACCATTGAAACTGTAATGGTCATCTACGGCCAACAGTTTCATACAAAAAAAAAGCAAAAAAAAAACAATTCGTCACGAGCCAGATTTTCATGAAATTGAAAACTGCGTTGGACATTTGAAAAATCAATTTTTCCTAGCTAGAAATCGAAACTTCAAATCGAAATTTTGAAAAATGAACCACTGTATTTTGACACCATCCAATAGTGTCTCTAGTAGGGATCAAATTTTGGGAAGTAGCATCATAATAAATGTCAAACTCCGTCATGTATACAGGTTGTCCTAGAAGTGGGGTATCAAGCCGGTAAGGCTGCCTGTCCACCGGAGCGAAGAAACGGAGAAATATTAACCAATAAGATTGCACAAAAAAGAGGAGCGGAGATTTTGTGCAATCTTATTGGTTAATATTTGTGGGTGGACAGGCAGCCTAATGATGCATTGTGTAACCCACAAGCAATCAATTTGTGAAAGAAAATAACGAAAAAGTCAACAGTTTCAGTGCACTGGATTAAACATTTTTTTCGTTATTTACCCGAAAATGCATGAATTTCTTATCAAGCCGGGTAGGAACGCAATCAATAAAAAGCAGTCTCTCCATAGGAGTAGGCACGATGGCGCA
The DNA here is from genome assembly GCA_911728495.1 of Furcula furcula. Taxonomy (NCBI): domain Eukaryota; kingdom Metazoa; phylum Arthropoda; class Insecta; order Lepidoptera; family Notodontidae; genus Furcula; species Furcula furcula. Next base: position 10,548,205 of record OU452251.1, read on the forward strand.
GAGTTGCTTAGAAACGATTTTAAGACGATACAAATACTCTTTTTATGTAATTCAAAATATCAATTTTTGCCGTATTTGAACTTTTTCGGGGTCTTTACTATCAATACTATAACACAAGCAAATCATCATTGGCTATACCCATTGCCTATAATCAAGCCAAAGGGTATGTATACCCTATGCCAAAGGGTATACATACCCTTTGGCTTGATATACCCTTTCCGGGACACCCAGTATATGTTATGAGTCATAATTGTTACAGCTGTGTTCATGACTATTTGCTTGCGTTAAATTTTACCCACTTTCTATATTTCTTTAACTTCATAAAGGTAGGTACATCTCATTCTTTCTTACGACTACTGAAGTTTTCATTGACAACTATTTCTGCACCGAATTCCATTAATCTATTTTTTTAATAGACACGCCTATATGTATAGATTAGTAAATAGAACTCGTCACAAGGCAAGTGTTTACGAAAACAAATAAATAACATTCAGCAAATTCCAGATAATCCTTCGCTAGAGGTTTTTTTTTCAAGAGGCATTATCGTTGGCAAGGAGCCATCGGGAATCTCCTCCCACTCGAAATGGAGATCAAGAGCGGTGCCGGATGTCCATGAACAGCACTTGGCTGCTGATAGGCTGCATGTGGCACTGGCTGTTCATACTCTTTTTAAGAAAAAAAGTTAGGGTGGGGCCAAAGATATTTTACGATGATTTCGACGTGGTCAAAGTCGTGGCTTCGCGCGCTATCTTGACGTCATACAAATGTATGCAAATAAACACGCACATGCTAGGGGATCACTGCAATTAATCGATGGCTAATTGCAAGCTTTTATAAGCTGAGTTCGTGAAAACAATATACATATTTATAATAAAACTGGACGTATACCCTGTTTTTCATTACAAGATTAAAATCGTAGCCATTAATATATGTAGGTATGTACACATGTATGTACACACGGTAGCCAGCCAAATAATTTTCATTTAAAGAAAAACAAGGTATACTTCTGCAAACGGAAACCTTATAGTCGGCACAATGATAGTCTCATCATAAAATAAAAAGTATTATATTAAACTCAGACTAAACTGAGGTAGATTCAACATAAACAACAGGTCCGCCGTCCGTATTTCAAAGTAAATCGCTACTCTGCCCACGTCCACACGGGTTGTAGTATATTATGTTGATTGTAAGATAATATTCTATATTACATATTTAATTGTGTTAGTTAACATGATAATATACACACATCAAAAGTGTCTAGGGATCAAGCATTTTTGGGCAAAAAAATGGGCAGAAGAACAATGGCGTTTCGTGTGCTTTTCTGATGAGTCTCGTTTTGGTATGAGACCGGATACAAGACGTATACGACACTGGAGAACCCCTGGACGCCAACAGCGATTAAAATCCTGCCAGGAAGTCCATCCTTATAGTGGTGGAACCATCATGGTATGGGCGGGTATTTGGATCGGCGGAAGAACTGAGTTGATTTGGATCAGAGGCAACCTCAACGCTCAAATTTATGCTGAGACGATTGTATCAGACGTCATCGTTCCTCTACAAGTGCAAATCGGTCCCTTATTTCAGTTAATGCATGATAATGCACGACCGCACACCGCAAGAGTTGTAAGACAGACTCTCGCCGCAGCTAACATCAATGTCCTGCCCTGGCCTGCTCAGTCGCCAGACTTGAACCCGATTGAGCATGCATGGGATATGCTACAGAGAAGAGCTCTGCCGAATATGGAGGGTATCCAGTCGCAAGAAGACCTTTTTTTGTTGTTGCAACGAACATGGGCGGCCATTCCACAGCGTGATTTGGATGAACTCATTTTGAGTATGCCAAACCGATGTTCTTGTGTTGTTAGTGTTCGCGGTAGAAACACGGATTATTAATTGTTTAAGTTACCCAATAAAATTTTAAAGAAAACTGTTATTTCAGTCTTTTTTTCGAACTTTTGTGTTAGTGGTTCAAATGTCAAAAATCCCTTTATTAGGAAAATGGCAAATTTCTTTATTAATGCAAAGGTGACTTGGTTTATCGTTACTGTGACAAACGAAAACACTTTATTTGATGAATCCTTAAAGAAAATTTTAATTAATATCAATCAGGAGAAAAGTTATTGCAAAAATATATGTTGATCCCTAGACACTTTTGATGTGTGTAGTAGCACCGACTTTAATATATTTTAATGGATAGATATCCATTAAAATATATTAAAGTCGGTGCTACTATATTATCATGTTAACTAACACAATTAAATAATTAATGAGGCGTCACCTTCCTAATATTGTCGATGGTCGCAATACCGCCATATTTGTTGATTGTTTACGACAGAATATTTGGTTTTGGATATAATAAATAAACGTATACGCGGGATACATAAAAAGTGCACAAGTAGACGCTTGCGTAGACACTAGTGCACTATTTCTTCCTTTACCTTCCACAATCCGATGGGATGAAAGACCGGGGAGAGGAGGTGCAGGAGTGTATTTTTACATGCCCATATGACGTAGGTATGGATCATCTTACTTTACTGACAGTCACCTGATACAATAAGGAACAACTACACAAACTTGTTTATCATCGCGAGATTCGATGCTCGAAACCTCGTGTTCGCAAAGAAATCGATTTCCCGCTGTGCCATGGAGGCTAATATAAACGTGAATAAGATAAATTGTAGTAAACCTCAACCAATTCAAGATAGACTTGTGGATTTATTTTAATTGGAAATATCAAATTCCTCGTCAAATCAATGAACTCAAGATAAACGGCTTCACAGATTTACATCAAACATACCTAAGAAAATTTGGATAAAATCAGCGAAAAGATGTTCTTGCGAGATGATAAATAACCCTTATATAATAATAATACTAGATATTGCCTAGTCATGTACTTTTTGTGACCACCGACCACTTAATAATGACGTCGATGCTTTATCTTTGTTATTTTGTACCATAAATAATTTACGTGATTCTACTTATCGGACATTTGGTATTGATTTAATTATACAGAGCGAAAAAAAGCCCTGTCCGATCCCTGCGTGTGTTATTCGGTGTTACAATTACACCTAACTCATTTGTTAAGTATCTAATTTTTTGTACCAGAAATAATAATAATATCTTGGGACAATCCACACACGGTCATCCGATCCCAAACTAGGCAGAGCCTGTACTATGGAAACCAGACAACTGATACTAATACTTATATACTTTTTTTTTTGTAAATACATACATAAATAGATAAACAACACCCAGACATTTGGCGGGAATCGAACCCACGACCCATCGGTTAGCAGGCAGGGTGTCTGACCACTAGACCAACGGGCCCGTCAATACAAGACAAGATTCGTTTTGCTGGCATATATCAATTTAAAATATTAATTATTATTGGGCTTTTATATTTAAGCTAAAAGGGTACTGTTTAATGTGTTTATTTAACTTGTGTGTTGGTCAAATAAATGTATTTCTTCTTCTTCTCTTCTTCTAATAAGCACAGAATCACTTTGGAACACTTTAAGTTATTCTTATTATTATTTATGTCCCGATTAAAAAATCTAGGGTTAAGGTTATCACCTTAAGGTTTCATGAATTTGCGCAAGGCGAGCTTGATGCGATTATTTGGCCATTCAGGGAGATTCCCTATCTATCTAATTTGGATACGTAAGAACCAAAGAAATAAACCATGCATTAAATTAGCGATTTTACATTATAGCATTTTTGGCTACAATTCCCTTCTCGGGTAAATGCATACAGTTGAAAAACATAAACCACTTTCTAGACCGTTCGCGTTAAAGCCATAAAACAACTTCGCACTTAATTAAGCAGAATGACGAAAATTAATAATAAAACAATGAGTCGCGCAAACAAGCTTATCAAAAAAAACTCGCTTAATTTAATTTTGTGATAACCCGGAGATATCATTCGCTATGGAACGTTTTTGTTAGAATCGTATAAATTTATCATAAATTTAATATCCCTTTTAAAATTAAGCCAATTTGTATAAAACCTAAAATATTGTATTGACTAGCTATTGAACTCACAAATACCGAACCGATTCAAGAAGACAACGAATTCATGTAAGCGGAATTTCGTTTTGATGAAAATTTACTTTACTGAAAACCATCTCGTTCAATCCAGCTTTCAAGTAAAAACCCGTTTGGAAGTTACAATACATTATACTTATACGAAATACATACTGCATTCAGATCCGTTCATCCGTTCAGAAGTTACGATACATTATACCTATACGTTGAAGAGGAGTGATCGGTTTAAAGTGCACTCACCCATTTTGCGCTGAATGCAAGAAACCCACTTGCCTGCGGTGCTACTGTAATTTATCACATACCTTCTTTTCTAGTTAGTTGAAGAGATTAAATATACAAGGTGTTAAGTAAATAACGCAAAACCTGAAATCAGCTTGTTCAGTATCGAGAGCAGAATTGATTTCAATATTTCTTAATATAAAGGTGAATTTTTTAAGTGGGCGTGGTTGAGAAAATATGAAACAATGGGAAATAGCGAAAAATTTTGAAATGCATCACGGGCCCGATTTTGATAAAAAATAAAACTTCATCATTATTTTTCATAAATTAATATTCCTCGCCAGAAACCGAATCCGTTGGTTTAAAAAACACACACTATATTATTACACAATCTGATCCGTCCCGTGACTCCTTTGAGCATTTTTCGCTATTCCTTATAGTTTCAGAGTTATACTCGCAGGCCATACTCACTTGAAAAATTCACCTTGTATAGGTAAGTTTTTATTCTAATTATTTTTCATGTCAAATCTAAAAGTTGAGGCGTTAGAGAAATTTTTTTATGGATGAAGTTATTTATTGAAACAAAATATTTACAGTTTATTTACAAATATGTACACTTAAACTAGGTAAAAAACTTCCTCGAAGTTGTCGCCGCACTGGGAGGGAAGGGTACCTAAAAGACTGGCGGCATTACCCCTTTGTATGGCCAAGCTTATACGTTGGCAGAAAAAGCTACCAGCCCGGCGGTCTCCTGAGACTTCGATAAGTTTGGATGAAATTTCTTTTACCAAAGCGTGCGTCTCATGAGACCAAGGCCCCATGGTCTCCACCGCAAAGGGCGCAAATATATAGCTCGAACCTAGAGCTGCATACTTGCGTCGCTTTGCATCACTAGCGGCCGCCGCAGCCCCTCCAGCCGCCCTGCAAGTTGCCGGGGTGTGGGACGCAGCAAGTGTGTCGACACATGTCGCATCCCACACCAGCGGCTTACCATGTTGCCATGGTATTAAAGTGACACCATCAGGCCTCTTGCCGTCATCTCGTGTAATGCCGACTGGTTCCAGTACGGCAGGGACACCGGCAGTGACAAGCCCCCTGCGAATAATATCATTAAGGGCGGCATGGCGTGACATACGGCCAGCGCTACGCAAGCAAGACAGCCCGTGGTGACCATATTTATCTACGTACTCCCCACAGCGACAACGATGAGGAAGGTTGGTCCTGGCACCCACCCGCAAACAAACTGCAAGACTAAGTGTGGTGTTGGTCAATAAGGTACCAATATGAGACGATGGCATAGCCTGCAGCCAGTGACCGGACTCCTTCGCAGAGACAGCTAGCAATCGCAAAGCAACCGTTAGAGAATATTTTTGATTTCTATAGTAATGAACAAAAATATTAGATATGACACAAAAAAAGAGAGTAATCTTCTGGGCTAATCTCTCACAAGATCAGCCATTCTTACATATTGTTCGAACACTTTTACTTATCTCTCAAAATCCTTTGGAACGGATGACACGAATGGAGAATGATGCACAAGATTGACTTTTTACATGCCCATTCGATGCATGGATCATCGTACTTTCCATACTATCGGGTGATCGACATGTACTTGTTGTCTTAACCAGTAAGGAACAACTACACAATGTTTTTACTCCCCGCAAGATTTGAACCCGCGACCTTAGGTCTGTAAAGCAAGCGGTTACTCACTGCGTGACGGAGGTCAAATTACACTATCATTAAATAATAATAGAGTCTCGTTCTGATTTGATTGTAAAAACAAATCTATCATAAAACTCCGTCTCATAAATCACTCTCGGTGTTCAAACATGACATTAATTGATATTTGCCTGACTGCCCCAGAAAGATGTCTATGTTTTTCTTTCATATACACGTTCGAACTCTTCCGTAGCGTAGTGGGAAATCGCTTGCATTACCTGTACTACGGAAACCAAACAACTGATACTAATACTTATATACCTTTTTTTTGTAAATACATACTTAAATAGATAAATAACATCCATAGACTTGGAAATCGAACCCTCGGCCTATTGGATAGCAGCCAGGGTGTCTAACCACTAGACCAACAGGCCCGTCAATATAAATAAAAATAAATACACGTATCTATAAATTAACGTCTCTACACTGAGACACGGCACTAGAGGAGGGTATCTCTGCATTTTAATTTGAATTAACCTCGACAGGCTTATAAAAAGCCCGTAGCCGCATCTTGGTGACGAGGCGAGGGTTCACATCCTAATTTAAGGCGGGGATGCTGTCAATGTAATACGTGCCACTGGAAAGATAAAATTACATTTGCAATTTGGAGTCAACTATTCTGCTCGCTTCTTTAATATAGAGTACTTTATAATGAACTTATTGCAAGCCCAGTGAATCTAGATTAGAACAAATTTATGCTGGAAATTAGTTAAACATGCAATTTCAAAGTGTCAGTCAGAGACACTCCAAGACTAATCTAGATATCGATGATTTATTTACATAACATTCAGAATTCTTATATTAATTTTACGAACGTGTTAATTAGTAGCATAATATTATGCAAACATAATATTAGTTTATGCAAACATAATATTAGCAGAGTACAAACTATTAAGGATTTAGGAGTAACTCTTGACACTAAATTAACACTGGACACACATGTTGATAATATTTGCAATAAAGCCTACAAAATGTACGGTTTTATTCTACGTGCTAGTAATGACTTTCGGCAGCCAACCACATATTTACACCTGTATAAAACACTAGTACGGTCACAGCTAGAATAGTAATACTAGTCGGTTAACAATGCATTTTTATAAATAATCATCAGTTAGGGATTTTGAAAGAACACAGCCACACAGACCAACTCACACAGAAATTGTACAAAAATGCGAAAAAGATTTAACAGAAACAGAAGATACGGGGACAAAAGAAAAAAAACAGACAATACATTTCGAACTTTGTAGGGTTGAGGCAATGATATTTTATGCAATAGATATCCAATAGAAAATATTTTTACAATTCTGCGCGCATTAGTAGCGATATAACATCATCATCATCAGCCGAAGGTCGTCCACTGCTGAACAAAGGCCTCACCTAAGAAGGGAGGTGTTGCCATAATTCCCACGTTTGGCAGGCGTCTTGGAGATCGCAGTATAGAGGTAAGTAGGAAATCCAATAGGAAGACGCTGCAGCCTGTCTTCTTGTTTTCCCTTAGTCGCCTCTCACGGACACCCGACGGGATGAGATGGGAGGGTGCTATTCTTACCCGGACACCCCACGGGTTACACCGGGTTACATTAGGGATAGATCTAACATATATATGGTTTATAATATCATTTGGTTGGGGTGTTTTCGTACAATCAATATATTTCGCATTCCACATTTGTACGTAATCTATGAACGGGTTCATCCATTGTTTATGTGTATAGTTTTATCTTTAATTCACCTATGACATTCACAAATTTGATTCGTCATTGTGTCTATCTGAATATTGTAGGTATGTAATTTCTTTTGTATACATATTCACAAACGTTCAACAGACCAAACTTTAAAAATAACAAAAACTAACCTAAAAGCCAAAAATGGCGTTGATTTTATAACGAATAAAAAAACGTAATTCTAATTTACAGGGTTGGTTTTTCTTGTCGTTTGAATTAAAAGGAGATTTTATATTGTGGAGCAAACAATAAAGAGCAGTCGTCGGTAGCTCTTTGTTCATTTCAACCAGAAGGTTTCACTTGCACTCCCTCTACGTTTGTTTACATTTTTTTTATAATTCATCTGGAAAAACGAAATCCCTATTCCGAGTTGGTGGGTTCAACTGGATATATAAATAAAATTTGAAATAATCGCGTTTGAATGTGTAGAATAACAATTTATTTAAAAACCACCAAATGCCTGAATTATCCCAATTAAACAATAGAATCTGCAAGTTAAAGTGGCAATGGGCAGGTCACATCGCTCGAAGAGCCAATAACCGATGGGAAATAAAGATTCTCGAGGGCTACCACGATCTGGAAGACGCAGCGTAGGCAGGCCTCCCATTAGGCGGACATACTACATTGTGCGCGTCGCAGGCAACCGGTGGATGCAAATAGCCAATTGTCATTCATTGTGTTCTAATGGGGAGGCCTATGTTCAGCAATGGACGTCTTCCGGCTGATGATGTCATTATAATTATGAAGCATTTAATATGAATTTTATTCATGAGGTTAGGTACCAGATTAATCGATGTATTTATAATACGCTACCGCAATCAAGTTAACCGATTACACGAGTTAATTTGATAATAACCCATTCGTGAAAATGTTCGTAAAATCATTGAATGTGGGAATTACTGCTGTTGAATAACCAAAAACTCTTCTATAAGTTTTTTTTTGGTATCTCATTATTAGTCATTATACATAATTATTTCTACAACTACGAAATATCTATACTTACAATATTTTCATCATTATCTTATATAAGGTTAAGTAGTAGTGTGGTAATAGGCCCTTTCTTATATTCTCAACTCTCTCCAACCAAAGGCTGTCTTGAAAAAGTAGCAACTTGCGATAAGACCGCCGATTAGATTTATCTACTAGAGATTTACGGTCTTACTCATAAAAAAATATCTATAGACTCGCTATAGTATGATTTTCAAATGGTGTTGATTTTGTATAGGTACTACCAAGATGGCAAGCAAGCATGCGGCCTGATGGTAAGCAGTCACAGCAGCCTATCGACGCTAGCAATACCAGAAGAATTACTAGTGCGTTGCCGATCCTTAAGACTTAAAGATAAAGTTTATTGTGCCCGGTATTTTTAACTGACTTCAAAAAAAGGAGGAGGTTCTCAATTCGTCTGTATATTTTTTTTTTTAATGTATGTTCGCGCATAACTCTGGCAATTATGAACCGATTTGCAAAAATCTTTCTTCCATCCATTCTTTAATCCGTTAGTTGGGTCCAATAAAAAAATTATTGCTTCTGAATAAGTAGTTCCTGAAAAAACAATAATGGTGACTGCGCAGGAAACTTGCAGGAAAGCCTATATAGATGACTTTTTTGTCGCTTTTTAAGGACAAAAATGGTCATAACTCTGGCAAATATTTACCAATTTCAATGATTCCATTTTTATTCGAAAGAAGAAACCACTGTAATGAATCTGCATGAAATTTATCACAACCGGATAAGAACTTCCTGTAAGGCCATGAACGATGAGGAGGAATTTATCTGGTAAAAACCATAAAACTGATGTTCTCCATTACATTGCTCTGACAATTATGAACCGATTTCGATGATTCTTTTTTTATTCGAGAGAGTAAATTACTGTGATGATTCCATGCAAATTTCATTACGACCGGATATTTTTTTCCGAAGAAACATGAATTATGTAAAACTATGTAGACGATAATGTGATCATAACCTACCTAGATCATTTTACGGTCTTCGATGGTTCAATCTTTATATATGAAAATATCACTAAAAAGATTAAAATGAAATCTTTAAAAAAAAATTGAACCGACTTCAATATCACTGAAAAATATAAAATAATTTAAATATTATTGAAGTTGGTGCCAAATATACACAGCCGGTAAGCTAACACCAACTTCAATAATATTTAAATTATTTTATACTTTTCAGTGATATTGAAGTCGGTTCTATTTTTTTTTTAAAGATTTTATTATCAGCTAAAGTGCCTTTCATACTGGAGCAATGTTTACACACCGCTGCTTGGTGGCAGAATTTCTGAAACTGCAGTGTTAACTACCTGGATTACACAACGAACCTAAAACCATTTTTTTTGACGCTGGGGAAATCTTCCAAAGATCCCCGGGAGCTGTGGGGCTTGACCGGGGTATGAGAAGTTCTTACCCACTAAAAACCCCGGGGCTGTCGCATCGGCACATGAGAGGGGACCCCAGGGCTCTCCGGTGGGATCTGCACCAGGGGTCCCTCAGTGCCTTGCCTTTGAGTACGCCGCCGGGGGGCGCATTGTAGTCCCCCGGGAACCAGTCACGGTGCTCACGGGGACGGGGGTCGCAACCCCGCCGCCGTCCTCCTCAGAGTAGCCACCGTACTCAATAGACGTTCAAAGGGCAACGAACCTAACACCTAGTAAATGTATTCCGTGAATTTTTATTCAAAGTAGTATAATATGTATATTTATATGACGTATGTAAAAAGCCATTGAACGGTTGAAAAAACTATGTACATTTTCCTACCGTCAGTCCTAACTAGGTTACATTGGCGCCGGTGAGAGCAAATTGAATATTGGGTTATATGGTAGGTACCTATAGGGGCACAGTTAATGGGCGCTGATGGCCAAGCTTGAAAGCATCCTGTGACCATTACATCTGGGCCGATGCTGTGTTAAATTGATTCTTATAATGTAATCTGAAATGCGACCGGCGTCCATCATCTCTTTTCTTGAACAAAAAGAAAGCTGAAACACTGAATTCTTCTTTTTTGAATTGAGGATTCCTGCTAAAAGTATTATTGCGTGCACGTAAGTACCTATTTAGTTTCACAAGAGTAAAAAAAATATTAAATGTAAGATAATAAAATTTAGATAACTTTCACTACAACTACTTACACAGTACACTACAACTACTTACAAAGTTAAAGTAGTAAGACTTTAACTTAAAATAATTTAGTTTTGACAATTATGCGTACAGTTTTAGTAAGTATAACTGTGTTTTCTATTATAGGTCGGATTGCCGAATAACTATCATAGTACGACTAATTCAAAATTGTGATTCTTTCTTTTCTTCCTGATTATTAATTCGTATTTTAATCATAATCAATATCTATTAAATAGTATTTTTAAACAAGTTATTTTAGTCATTTACTCACTTTACCTTAAAATAGTTTCTATATCTATTTCATTTATCTATATCTATTGACACGTTTTGACCATGATGTATGAAAGAAACATAAAAAAATGTTTTCTAAAATAAGCTTTTATTTTCATAATTCTAGACTAAAATTTGTTCAAGGCATTCTTTACGTAATAAATTTGAATACCATTACAGACACCCTTACTCTTGAATATTTGAGTACAGTTTTCCATTATAAATGGACTCGCCAAATTCCAAAGATTATCTCAGGACGAAGCAGCCTTCAGTAATTTTGTATTAATTTTTAATTGCTACGGAACAGTAATGAGCTTTTGGGCCTTGTAATCGTATTTGTTCGGCCACTACCGGTGTACATCCGGTTCACGTTTGCCCGGAAGGTGTACGCATCACGTGGAATATTCAAGCAAATTTACATTTAAAGTATTTTTATTTAAAGATTTTTTTTCAATATTTTGTTGTTTCATGTCGCGTCATTATCATTTATAACACTTTATTAGTAGGTATGCAAATACACACATCAAAAGTGTCTAGGGATCAACATATATTTTTGCAATAACTTTTCTCCTGATTGATATTAATTAAAATTTTCTTTAAGGATTCATCAAATAAAGTGTTTTCGTTTGTCACAGTAACGATAAACCAAGTCACCTTTGCATTAATAAAGAAATTTGCCATTTTCCTAATAAAGGGATTTTTGACATTTGAACCACTAACACAAAAGTTCGAAAAAAAGACTGAAATAACAGTTTTCTTTAAAATTTTATTGGGTAACTTAAACAATTAATAATCCGTGTTTCTACCGCGAACACTAACAACACAAGAACATCGGTTTGGCATACTCAAAATGAGTTCATCCAAATCACGCTGTGGAATGGCCGCCCATGTTCGTTGCAACAACAAAAAAAGGTCTTCTTGCGACTGGATACCCTCCATATTCGGCAGAGCTCTTCTCTGTAGCATATCCCATGCATGCTCAATCGGGTTCAAGTCTGGCGACTGAGCAGGCCAGGGCAGGACATTGATGTTAGCTGCGGCGAGAGTCTGTCTTACAACTCTTGCGGTGTGCGGTCGTGCATTATCATGCATTAACTGAAATAAGGGACCGATTTGCACTTGTAGAGGAACGATGACGTCTGATACAATCGTCTCAGCATAAATTTGAGCGTTGAGGTTGCCTCTGATCCAAATCAACTCAGTTCTTCCGCCGATCCAAATACCCGCCCATACCATGATGGTTCCACCACTATAAGGATGGACTTCCTGGCAGGATTTTAATCGCTGTTGGCGTCCAGGGGTTCTCCAGTGTCGTATACGTCTAGTATCCGGTCTCATACCAAAACGAGACTCATCAGAAAAGCACACGAAACGCCATTGTTCTTCTGCCCAATTTCTGTGTTCAAGAGCCCATTGATATCGAATCCTACGATTGTGCATTGCTATAGGTGGTACCCGTAGCGGTCTTCGGGAATGAAGGTTCACTTCATGCAAGCGGTTTCTGACTGTTTGGTCGCTAATTAAGTTCCCTGAAGAGTGATGAAGCCTCACGGCTAACATCATGGCAGTTATTGTTGGAGCTCTTCGAGTTAAGATTTGAGTATATCGGTCTTGTCTCCGTGTGGTGCAGCGATACCGTCCTCCATGGCGCTCAGCCACGGTACCAGTGCTTCGGTAACGTGTCCAAAGTCGACTGATAACACTCTGACTTGTATTCAGAGCTAAAGCCACAGTACGTTGCCGGGAACCAGCTTCTATCATTCCCACGGCTCTGAGCATTTCTTCCCTGCTTAAATGACGTCGCCGCTTCATAATAACGTTGGTTTTAATCAGTAGTAGGGAAACAGTAGCACTAATAATGTCTTCAATGCGTTGTATGTTTTTATAGGGAAAATATTGACAGCTGATTTTCATCTTTTACTCGAATTTGATTCACAGTTCCTGATTCAAATTATGAAATGCACCAAAAAGGATCCATATAAATTTATAAAATCATAAATTTATTACAAAGCCACATCTCAATCTCAAGAAATCCGCTTAAAAATGCTTGATCCCTAGACACTTTTGATGTGTGTAATTCTTCACTTAATTAACTCTTAATATTTTGCACGTAAACAGTTACATTAACAGTTGCATGGAGATTCCAGCATCCCAAACTTTTTTCTTCAAATAAAATACGACATACAATTCAAATCAGACTTTTATTTGAAATAATATTTTTTACCTACCAGTTTTCAGTCAAAATCGTTTGAATGATTACGTGCGTTTACCCCGTCCACACGTGATATACATATGCTTGCACCGCTTGTGACCGCGAGAGTACATAAACAGACATAACTTCTGAAAACAATCATGTTGTCAGTGCACACATGAATAATGTTAAACATGTTGTCTTTGCTTTCTGATTATTGCTCTTATCATTATATAGGCATATTATCATTTGACCTGTAGGGTGGTGGTTTCCGGGTAAGAATAGCACCCTCCCATCTCCTCCCGTTGGGTGTCCGTATGAGGCGACTAAGGGAAAACGAGAAGACGGGACAGCGTCTTTCGATTGGATTACCTACCACATATGCTGCGATCCCCAAGATTCCTGCCAAGCGTGGGAATTCTTATGTTCAGCAGTGGACGTCTTTCGTGATATTATGATTACTAGCTGTAGCCCGCGGCTTCGCCCGCGTTTACTTTATTACTCAAACGTGTTTTGAATTATGGTTCGAGGTTTTTTAAAATATTGTTTACAATAATGTTGTCTTTTATTTACGTGAATGCTACACATTGAAATCAAACTACTTTTATTTTAGCTTTTACTATCCCGACGTTTCGAATGCTTTGCAGCACCCATGGTCACGGGAGGACTGAGATGTTGAACGTCCTTATGTCACAATAATGCCGGTGTCAAGACCCTCAGGTCAAGTCTTCTTAAACTTTATTCTAATCGGGAATTAACGCGATTTACCTTATATTTTGGCTTGACGTTTCGGTTGGTTGGCGTTGTTGGTTTGAAGTCTTCTTAGTTATTATTGTTGGTCCGATCTTCGGACGATCGATTTCAATATTGTTCACACTTTTATTAACCCTGATCTAATCGGTATCAAGTATATAGCCTGTATTTTTGTGTAAGCTATCATAGCTCCCATTTCTTAAATATTTACTTCTTTAGTGAAAAAGATACAGTACTTATTTTGCAATTCCATTAAAAAACATTTGAGGTTGTTAAGTGGAAACCATCTGGTAACCCCATTGGTAGACGCCCTTAGCGGTTGATTTTCGAAAAATGCTGGAAGTTAGTTTATTCTATAGTATTTTTTAGTTCGTTTACTGAGTTTCGTTACCATAGTTGCATTATAGCATTAAATGGAGATCTTTCTTCACGCAAACTTTAGGGATTTTTCGAAGAATGCCGAAAACGGTTTCCTAGAATCTTGTATGCAATACATAAAATATGTCGTATGGCTGTAGGAATAAAATATTTTTTGGAACTGAATTGAACGCTTTTAGGGATTATTTTTAAAAAAAGACATGGATTACTTCAATATTACAAATTTATCCGCAAAGTGTCATCAGTGCAGAATTTTTTTTCGCGTTTGTTACTCAGAAGCCGTGCTTAAACCCCGTTAAGGGTTGATTTTCAAAACAAATGTGTTAGACGTGTTTCTCGTTTTTTTTTAAGAGTACACTGACAGTTTCCTGCCTGAAAAAAAATTTTTTACATACAAACTTTGACTCATTTGTCCCACGGGTTGATTTTCGAATAAAACATTGCACACAACACAACAAAAAAAAAATTAACCGACTTCAACAACACTAAAAAGCTAATAATTTAAATCTTATTGAAGTTGGTGTTGACATACCTACTGTGTATATTTTCTTCAGGAACACTTTATCCGGTCTTAATGAAATTTGCATGAAATCATTACAGTAGTTTACTCTCTTGAATAAAAATAGAATCATCGAAATCGGTTCATATTTGTCAGAGTAATGTAGGAGAACATCAGATTCATGGTTTTTTAACCGACTTCAAAGGAGGAGGTTCTCAATTCGTCTGTATGTATTCTTTTTTTTACCGGATAAATTCATCCAAATCAATCATGATTCTCCAGGAAGTTCTTATCCGGTTGTGACAAAATTTATACATATTCATTAAAGTGGTCCCTTCTTTCGAATAAAAAAGAATCATTGAAATTGGTAAATATTTGCCAGAGTTCGTTCTTAAAAAAGAAACAGGTTTTTCTGAGTCAGCATTTTTTGTTTTTTCAGGAACTGCTTGTTCGTAAGTGGGTAATATTTGTTTATGGTACCCAGTTAGTGGAGCGGCCTATTCGTACCAGAAGAATTTTTAAAGTCGGTTTATAATTGCCATAGTCATGCGCGAACATATACATAGAAAAAAAAATATGTGTACAGACAAATTGAGAACCTCCTCCTTTTATGAAGTCGGTTACAAATGCTGAAAATTAGTTTGTTAAATGGAAGTGTTAAGTTTACTTACAGAGTTTAGTGACTGTAGCTGCATTATAACTTAAATGGGAATCCTTCTGTATGCAAACTTTGAAACCATTAATTGACCTTAGGGTTTTTATTTTTCGGCGAATGCAGGAAACAGGTTTCTTAGATTCTTATGTGAAATATATAAAATAAATCTTGTGTGTAGGGTAAAAAAAAAACATGATTTGGACCCGAATTAATCCCATATGGAGGTCAATTAAAAAAAAATCACATGGATTTCTTTAGTTTCATGAATGCATGTCATCAGTGCAGCATGAATTTATTTTCCGCATTCATACTCAAAAACCGTTCTAAAACCCCGTCAAGGGTTGATTTTCAAAACAAATCTGTTAGACGTGTTACTCAACAAAGTTTTGTGTCCGTGTGATGAAAAATATTTTTTGCTAACTTTGATACCCTACTTGACACAGTTAGGGGTTGATTTCCGAAAAATTCAGAAAATTTGTTGAGAGCATTACAGCTAAAATGAAAATCATGCTAAAACCCCTTAAAGGGTTGATTTAAAAAAAAATAATGTGATACACGTGTTTTTTTATCAGTGCACTGATAAAGTTTCGTGTCCATGCGATGAATATTTTTTTCCAAAGTTACTTTTGGGCAACTTAGGGGTTGATTTTCGAAAAATGCTGAAAATCAGTTTGTTAAATTGTTTTGTTTATGTATATATGTATGTTGTACGTATGTACCGAGTTTCGTTACTCTAGCTGCATTATAACATTCAATGGAAATCGTTCTACGTGTTTTTCAACCCCATTATATGACCTGACCTTAGGGATTGTTTTTCGCAAAATGCCAGAAATGGGTTTCTTAGATTCTTGTGTGCAATACATAAATTAAGTGTTATGACTGCAGGTCGAAGAACATTTTTGAACCCCAATTGGATCCCTTTAGGAGTTGATTTTCAAAAACTATTTACACATGGATTGCTTTAGTTTGATTAATGTATTCGCAAAGTTTCATCAATGCGGCATAATATTTTTCCGCGGTTCAAACTTAAAAACCAGACTACCCCCTTGAAAATCGACCCTGATTTTCAAAAAGTTGTAATATAGGTGTTTCTTCATTTCTTTTGTTTAGTACGTTGACAAAATTACGTGTATGTGTGGTGAAAAAAAAATTGTTTTCTATACAAACTTTGAGACCCCATTAGACCCACTTACCCCTAAGATAACCCTAGGTTTCTTAAATTCTTGTGTACAATAAATAAATTAAGTTTTATGACTGTAGGTCGTAAACATTTTTTGGACCCCAATTGGACCCATTTCGGAGCTGATTCTCAAAACATGATTATTTACACATGGATTGCTTTATTTTGATAAATACATTCGCAAAGTTTCATCAATGCAGCATGTTTTTTTACGTTGCATACTCAAAAACCAAGTTAAAACCCCTTTAAGGGATGATTTTCAAAAAGTTGTAATATACGTGTTTCTTTATTTCTTTTGGCTCAGTACTGTAACGAAGTTTCGTTTACGTGTGGCGAAAAATTTTTTTATAAAATACAAACTTTGGAAGTCCATTTGACCCACTTAGGGGTTGATTTTACAAAAATGCTCAAAATTAGTTATTTCAATTGTTGTGCTGAGTTTATTTACTGAGTTTCGTTACTCTAGCTGTATCATAGGATGAAATGGAAATCCTTCTTTGTGTAAACTTAGGAACCCCATTAAATGACCTTACGGGTAGTTTTTCGAAAAATTCCGGAAATAGGTTTCTTAGATTCTTGTGTGCAATATATAAACGAAGTTTTATGACTGTAGGTCGAGAAACATTTTTTGGACCCCAATTGGACCACTTTAGGAGTTGATTTTCAAAAAATGATTATTTGCACTTGGATTGCTATAATTTGATTAATGTATTCGCAAAGTTTCAGCAATGCAGTATGATTTTTTTTTCCGCGTTGCATACTCAAAAACCATGATAAAATCCCTATAAGGGTCGATTTTCAAAAACTGTGATACACGTGTTTCTTTATTTCTTTTGTTTAGTACACTGACAAACTTTCATGTCCGTGTGACGAAAAAAAAAATATTTTCCATACAAACTTTGGGAGCCCATTTGACCCACTTAGATATGGAATTTCGAAAAATCCGTTCTTATTGTTCACCTAGACTATTTGAATAATGTTGGTTCCAAATTTCAAGATTGTACGTTATATGGTTTTTTCTGTATCGTGATTCCTAGAAAACACCCTGCTCTTTTATTAATATAGATGATGACATACAGGGTGGCCAGAACAGTGACGTCATAAAATCTTTTTTAGGTGGCTAGTGTTGAGAGGTATCTGAATCACCCCTATGTATGTTCTACGATTTTTACGACTAAAACTGAGAATTTATGTTAAGTGAGTTATCATTTAAATTTTCAACTGAAAATTAAAAATCTAAACTGATAATTTCTTAGTTTCTAAATAGCTTCAGAGAATATGCTATCAGTTGAGATTTTTAATTTTAAGATGAAAATTTAAATGATAACCCACTTAACATAAGTTCTCAACTTTAGGTCAATTTTGTAGTAACTTCCATTAAAGTTACGAGGCTGTTTATTTTATGCATAAATGTACAGTTCATAGAGATTTAGCTGCAAGAAAAAAAAATCGAAGAAACCTTCCACTTTTTATTAGAGATGTTTCAAACTGATACAGTCGCAATTTTGCAAAAATCTATATTAATAAAAGAGCAGGGTGTTTTCTAGGAATCACGATAGAGCAAAAACCATATAACGTACAATCTTGAAATTTGGAACCAACATTATTCAAATAGTCTAGGTGAACAATAAGAACGGATTTTTATAAATTCCATACCTAAGTGGGTCAAATGGGCTCCCAAAGTTTGTATGGAAAAAAAATTTTTTTTCGTCATACGGACATGAAACTTTGTCAGTGTACTAAACGAAAGAAATAAAGAAACACGTGTATCACACTTTTTGAAAATCGACCCTTATAGGGATTTTAGCATCGTTTTTAAGTATGCAACGCGGAATAAAAATTTCATACTGCATTGCTGAAACTTTGCGAATACATTAATTAAATTATAGCAATCCAAGTGCAAATAATCATTTTTTTTAAAATCAACTCCTAATGAGGTCCTATTGGGGTCCAAAAAATGTTTCTCGACCTACAATCATAAGCCTTAGTTTATATATTGCACACAAGAATCTAAGAAACCTATTTCCGCCATTTTTCGAAAAACTACCCCTAGGGTCTTTTAATGGGGTTTCAAAGTTTGCACAAAGAAGGATTTTCATTTCATCATATGGTACAGTGTTACGATGCAAAAAGCAGCGTACCTTACCTTTGAACATTTAGATTTTTTACTATTTTTGTCGTAGAAGTATTTTCTTACTACTTTCCTTGGTTCTAGTAACATTGTCACTGTAATTGCAATTCACTTCACTTTATTTGTTAAGTAATAAACTAATTTTAACACCTTTAAAGTAATTTAAATTCTTTCACTCTATTTGTTAAGTAATAAACTAATTTTAACACCTTTAAAGTAATTTAAATTCTTTTCCAAAAATTGTTTGTTTACGTTTCATAGTTGTGATAATTGAAATGTCAAACTTGAACGGGCTCAGTAACGCCATCTGACAGTCCCGAACAAAATTACGTCGAGTTCACAGACAATAAAGTTAATAAAACTTAAGTAAAACTTTATTTGCAGTGCATTAAAACTAATTTACAAGGTATATTTAACTTATAATCACTCTCTAGTGAAAATCAATTAAGATTGACCAAATTAACGGAAGTCTAACAATTTGTTTTATATGAAGTATTTTCTAGATACTTCGATTTAGCCGAATTATATTTAATCTGTGGAATTGTGATGTTTGTCTTTGGACTAAGTGTGGCAATGGTACTAAAACTAATTTCTCCAGTCAATGACCGGATAATTTTCCCCAGATAAATGTTTTTATCGTAATTAATTCACTAGGAATTGTGAATTCCAGTGATTTATCAATGTTGCGAGTCTGATTGATGTCAAATTTGTTGGCCAACGCCAAGTTGTAGTAGTTTGAGGATCTTAATTATTGCCATGGAATGCTTTGTGAGGAGCATTGGACTTTAATTTTACCCTTATTTGGGCTAATCGCCACTGGGTGGTATTATTCGTTTTTGAGGTAGGATTGGAGGGGTGGAACCCCAGGCAGCTCATTTGAGCACGAATCACCGCCTAGACACCTAGACTACACCGAGACACAGTGATCCGTTCGTTCTTCAGGTAATTAGCCTGTGCCAGTAGTGGCATTCTAAAGTAACCATCGCATAGGTTGTTGTATCAGTGTTAAATTCTAACAATCGTTCCAGAATTCCGATGCTCGAGTGTTAGGAGCGCGGACCGGCCTACCGTACAGCCACGCCAAATACCATCCCCAAAAACTGTAAGTAGTCTTGGAAAGTCTATAATTTAGTGGTGTCTAAAACCTTGCTGATGTTAGTGTGAATAGTGTCTCATGAGGGGTCCGTATTGTCCGTTCTAGGAGTGAACTCCGAGGGCCCGTCTCGACGCCACGAACCAGGTCGTGACCGGTGCCTTCGAGTCCGTAAGAACCCCGGGACGGCTGTACGGACACCGAGTGCGCCTAGCCGAGAGGCAGGCCAGACGGTTTTTTTTTATTACAACGGTTTTTTTTTATTACCACGTTTTTTTTTTACTACAACGTTTTTTTTATTTTATTTACAACGGTTTTTTTATTAACCTAGTTTTTTTATTAACTGGGTATATTTTTATTTAACATTTTGAAATACCGGTATTTAATCGGTTAAATTTAACTGGTACTTGTGGAGTAGTTTTTTAACCGAAGCGTCGAGTGTTCATCGCCTCGTCACCTCCGGATTTGGGACTGAAACAGTCCCTGGCGCCCCCCTTTTGTATTAATTATTAAGGCTTCCCCACACGGTTCTAATACTTTCGTTTACTTTAATACTGGAAGGAGTAACTCTAAAACTTTTAACGGTATTGGCTTTATTCCCAAACACCCACGACCATAGCTCCCACCGCTGAGTGAATAAGTAATATAAGCTGGCTATTTTCAAGTAGGGTTGCATAAGCGTCGCATAGTGTATGGCACTGGGCCTAATACCGTGTATTACTTTTAATAATAATTAAATATAAGGTTTAAGACTTAAGTAGGGAACAGTTTGTGATTTTGATAATAAACAGAACATAATTGTACCACAACATAAGTTTTATTCCAAGAGCAGCCCACCTACAAATCTTATATGTAACAACAGCTAGAGTAACAAAACTCGGTAAATAAACTCAACATAACTATTGTAAAAACTAATTTTGAGCATTTTTGTAAAATTATACCCTAAGGTCAGGTAGGTCAAATGGGCTCACAAAGTTTATACGAAAAAAAAAATATGTCACATGGAAACGAAACTTTGTTACAGTACTGAGCAAAAGAAATAAAGAAACACGTATATTACAACTTTTTGAAAATCGACCCTTAAAGGGGTTTTAACATGGTTTTTGAGTATACAACGTAAAAAAAACATACTTACTCCATTGATGAAACTTAGCGAATATATTTATCAAATTATAGCAATCTATGTGTAAATAATCATGTGTTGAGAATCAACTCCGAAATGGGTCCAATTGGGGCCACAAAATGTTTTTCGACCTAAAGTCATAAGACTTAGTTTATATATTGTACACAAGAATCTAAGAAACCTCTTTCCGGCTCTTGGCGGCAATTCACTTGAGCTTGTAAATTATTCTTGGTGTGTATATAACTTAGACGACTTGTGACAAAAGTTGGTAATATGTTAAAGTGCTTTGTGTCTTGCCTGACGAGGCACTGCTTAACAGCAGAAGGTAAATGTTTAACGTGTGCCACTGTGATTTTGGATCGGTCATGCTCGCCATCGAAAAGTCTTTGCTTGTGGCGGCTTCGTGTGGCGGGTCACCCCCTTCCCTCCAATATGGTTGAGGGGAGTGATGGCTGCTGCTCGAGTCAACTCGTGCGCGGGTGCTGCTTGGGGGGACTGGTCCGACTACTATCCCTTTGGCATTTTAGTTTGTTGTATTTTCGTCGTATTTTTTATTTTATTTGATATTTTGAACGGCAGGACACACTGTCGCTGGTGCTGATCTAATTGTAAAAAGACAAACTTTGTTTTAAAAAAAAATGTGAAAAAATGACAAGCCCGCTGAGTTTCTTGCCGGATCTTCTCAGTTGAGGCCGCGTTGTGATCCGGTGGTAGCTTTTAAAAAAAAAAGACTATTCAAAAGTGCTAGCGTTAAGCCTATTTGAAATAAAAAATTTTGAATTTTGTTTTTTTTTTTAATTTTCGGCATTTTTCGAAAAACAACCCGTAAAGTCATATCACGGGGTTAAAAAGTTTGCACAAAGAAGGATTTTCATTTCATGCTATGATGCAGCTAGAGTAACGAAACACAGTAAATAAACTTAACACAACAATTGAACAAACTTGTTTTGAGAATTTTTGTAAAATCAACCCCTAAGTGGGTCAAATGGGCTCCTAAAGTTAGTATGGAATTTTTGTTTTCATCACACGGATATGAAATTTAGTCAATGTACTAAGACAAAGAAATTAAGAAATACGTGTATCACATCTTTTTCAAATTTGACCTGTACACCCCTTGGTGTTAGCATGGTTTTTGAGTATGAAACGCGGAAAAAAATATCATGCTGCATTGATGAAACTTTGCGAATACATTTATCAAATTAAAGCAATGATTGTATAAATAATCATTTTTTGAAAATCAACTCTTAAAGGGGTCCAATGGGGGTCCAATGGGGGTCCAAAAATGATTTTCGACCTACAGTCGTAAGACTTAATTTATGTATTGCACACAGGAATCTAAGAAACCCATATCCGATATTTTGCAAAAAACAACCCCTATGATCATTTAATGGGGTTGTAAAGTTTAGACGTAGAATGATTTCCATTTAATGTTATAATAGAGATAGAGTAACGAAACTCGGTACATAAACTCAATACAAAAATTGAATAAACTAATTTTCAGCATTTTTCGATAATCAACCCCTTTCAATCAAACCAAATGGGGTCTCAAAGTTTGTATGGAAAACCTTTTTTTTTTCACCACACATACACGAAATTTTGTTAACGTACTAAACATAAGAAATGAAAAAAACATTTGTGTATCACAACTTTTTGAAAATCGACCGATCGATCGTAAAAGGGGTTTAGTATGGTTTTTAAGTTTGAACCACGGTAAAATATTATGCTGCATTGATGAAACTTTTCGAATACATTAATCAAACTACAGCAATCCATGTGTAAATAGTTTTTGAAAATCAACTCCTAAAGGGGTCCAATTGGGGTCCAAACATTTTTTTCGACCTGCAGTCATAAGACTTAATTTATGTATTGCACACAAGAATCTAAGAAACCCATTTCCAGCATTTAGAGAAAAATAACCCCTAAGGTCATATAATGGGGTTGGAAAGTTTACACGTAGAACGATTTCCATTGAATGTTATAATGCAGCTAGAGTAACGAAAATCGGTACATAGACTCAACAAAACAATTTAAAAAACTTATTTTCAACATTTTTCAAAAATCAACCCTTAAGTGGACCAAATGGGGTATGAAAATTACCATGGAAAAAAATATTAATAGCATACGGACACGAAACTTTATCAGTGTACTGATAAAAAAACACGTGTATCACATTATTTTTTTAAAGTAACCCTTGAAGGGGTTTTAGCATGGTTTTTGAATATCTCGCGCGGAAAGGAAATCATGCTGCACTGATAAACTTTGTGAATAAATTGATCAAGTTAAAGCAATTTAATTATTTTGAAAATCAACCCCTATAATCTTTAATTCTATAGGCTCTAATTGGGTCCAAAAAATATTTTTTGTCCTACAGTCACAGGACTTATTTTATGCATTGCACATAATAATCTAAGAAACTTATTTCAGGCATTCTTCAAAAAACAATCCCTAAGGTCATTTTATGGGGTTGTAAAGTTTGCATGAAGAAGGATTTTGTTTTACCCATCGATTTATAATAAGTTTTACCCTACGGTCACAAGACTTATTTTATGTATTGCACATAAAATTATAAACTCAAACTCAAACTCAAACTCAAAAATAGTTTATTTCAAATAGGCTTAACGCTAGCACTTTTGAAAGGTCATGTATTTTTTTTTTAAAAAGCTACCACCGGATCACAACGCGGCCTCAACTGAGAAGATCCGGCAAGAAACTCAGCGGGCTTGTCATTTTATCACATTTTTTTTTAAACAGTTTGTCATGTTACAACTAGATCAGAGCGACAATGTGTCTTGCCGTTCAAAAGATCAAATAATACAGAAAAATAATAATAAAATACGACGAAAGTAGGTACAACAAACTAAAAAGCCAAAGGGATAGTAGTCGGACCAGTCCCCCCAAGCAGCACCCGCGCACGAGTTGACTCGAGCAGCAGCCATCACTCCCCTCAACCATATTGGAGGGAAGGGGGTGACCCGCCACACGAAGCCGCCACAAGCAAAGACTTTTCGATGGCGAGCATGACCGATCTAAGATCACAGTGGCACACGTCTAACATTTAACTTCTGCTGTTAAGCAGTGCCTCGTCAGGCAAGACACAAAGCACTTTAACATATTATTGATGTCATCAATTAATTGACTAGTGCAGCAGCCATCAGTTATCCACCACTTTATATGGTGTTACAAATTGTAAGCCTTAAAATTCAAAGCTTGCATGAGTCAGGCAGTTCAAGCCCACGCAGCTTTATCCTCTAGGTAATCCGAGATTTTATAATAAGCCTTTTTCGACAATCGGCTTTTTATCAAAGGTTTAAATTTATTCAGTGGAAGATCTCGGATATCCTGTGGCAGTTTGTTATAGAAGCGTATACTTTGACCCATAAAAGATTTGCCTGTTCTGTGGAGACGCGTGGAATGCAAAACAAGATCGATATAAGAAACCTATAGAATAAAGAAACCTATTTCCTGCATTCATCGAAAAATAAAACCCGTAAGATCAAATAATAGTTTCAAAGTTTGCATGCAGTAGGATTTCCATTTAATTTATAATACAGCTACAGTCACGAAACTTAGTAAGTAAACTCAACACAACAATTTAACAAACTAATTTTCAGCATTTTTAACGGACTTCAAAAAAGGAGGAGGTTCTCAATTTGTCAGTACATTTTTTTTTCTATGTATAATCGCGCATGACTAGCAATTATGAACCGATTTCAAAAAATCTTTCTGGCACGGATAGGCTGCTCCACTGATTAGGTCCCATAAAACAAAATTACTTACGAATAAGCAGTTCCTGAAAAAACAAAAATGGCGACTCATAAAAAACTGTAGGAATGCCTAAAAGATGATGTTTTTATCGCATTTTAAGTACGAAAATGATCAAACTCTGGCAAATATTTACCAATTTCAATGATTCTTTTTTATGCGAAAGAAGGAACCACTGTAATGAATATGTATAAATTTTATCACAACTGGATAAGAATTTCCTGGAGAACCATGATTGATGTGGAGGAATTTAACTGGTTAAAAAAAAATATATTTACAGACGAATTGAGAACCTTCTTTGAAGTCGGTTAAAAAAATATGAAACTGATGTTCTTCATTACATTACTCTGACAAATATGAAACGATTTCGATGATTCTTTTTTATTCAAGAGAGTAAACTACTGTAATGATTTCATGCAAATTTCGTTAGGACCGGATAAAGTGTACCTGAAGAAAATATACACAGTAGTTACGTCAACATCAACTTCAATAACATTTAAATTATTTTATGCTTTTTAGTGTTGTTGAAGTCGGTTAATTTTTTTTTGTTGTGTCGTGTGCAATGTTTTATTTGAAAATCAACCCGTGGGACAAATGAGGTACTAAAGTTTGTATGTAAGAAATATTTTTTCAGACACGAAACTTTGTCAGTGTACTCATCAAAAAATTGAGAAACACGTCTAACATATTTGTTTTGAAAATCACCCTTAACGGATTTTAGCACGGTTTTTGAGTAACAAACGCGAAAAAAAAATCATGCTGCACTGATGACACATTGAAGCAATCCATGTATTTTTTTAAATTAACCCCTAAAAGCGTTCAATTGAATTCCAAAAAAATATTTTATTCCTACAGCCACATAACATATGGTGCTATAATGCATCTATGGTAATGAAACTCAGTGAATGAACTAAACAAAACTGTTGAATAAACTTATTTCCAGCATTATTCGAAAATCAACCGCTAAGGGCATCTACCAATGGGGTTACCAAATGGTTTCCACTTAACAACCTCATATGTTTTTTAATGGAATTGCAAAATAAGTACAATATATTTTTAAATAAAGAAGTAAATATTTAAGAAATTGGAGCTATGATAGCTTACACAAAAATACAGGCTACATACTTGATTAGATAAGGGTTAATAAAAGTGTGAAATTATTGAAATCGATTGTCCGAAGATCGGACCAACAATAATAACTAAGAAGACCTGAGGGTACACCGGCATAATTGTGACATAAGGACGTTCAACATCTCAGGTCTCCCGTGACTATGGGTGCTGCAAAGCATTTCTAACGTCGGGATAGTAAAAGCTAAAATAAAGCGCGATTAAATCCATAAAAAGTAGTTTGATTTCAATGTGTAATATTCGCGTAAGTAAAAGACAATAAGCTTATTATTTATGAAGCTGGCTTCAAAATACAGAAACGGTAAATGTTGTCCTTGAAAACTGGGAATGCACGACATCAAAAAGATTATCAATGCCTAAAAGATTAATGGAAATCCACAAATACATGGATGATAGATTGGTAAGTAACAATTTATTACGAACGTTTTAACTAACGCGAATGCTACACATTGAAATCAAACAATGATTTCAATGTGTAGCATTTGCGTAAATAAAAGACAACATTAGTTTAAACAATATTTTAAAAAACCTCGATCGATAATTCAAAACACGTTGGAGTAACAAAGTAAACGCGGGCGAAGCCGCGGGCTACAGCTAGTCTATACTTATAATAAAACTGTAACAGGTCCAATTCTGTACATTGAAGATATTTTGAAAATTATATTTGGAGGGCATTCTATAACCGATACTGAGGCCGAAAACGTATTTTTTTAAATTTTTGTCTGTCTGTCTGTCTGTCTGTCTGTCTGTATCACGGCTGAGCATCACGCCGAAACTACTAAATGGATTCAAATGAAACTTTGCATGATTTGAGATTTTACTACGAGGTAGGACATAGGATACTTTTTGTCCCGTAATCTAGCACGGTTCTTTTGGGAGAGGGGATTAAAGTCAAAACGGGTACTTGGTTATGCGCTTGGTCCGATTTTATCAATTTTTCTATAAAATATAATAAATATTAGTAAGGGAACACTCATAGAGAGTTGTTATCAAGGTTTTGTAATCGATCGGGTTAAGCAACGTTAGGTAAGGTCATTAAATAGATGGGTGACCGTTTAACGCCATTTGAACTAAACGGGTCCGTGCTTCGGAGAGCAAGTAAAAAGTGGGTCCCAGTTTTTAACCGACTATAAAAAATGAGGTTATGTATTCGATGCGAATGTTTGTTATTCAAAGTTTAGTTAACGTAAAAATAGCGCAGGCGGAGCTGCGTGGGTCAGCTAGTTCATAAATAAAATCGTAACTCGAAAACTACGAAAAATCGTAGAACATACAAAGCGGTGATTCAGATACCTCTCAACACGAGGCACCTAAAAAAAATTATGACGTCACTGTTCTGGCCACCCTATATATACAAAAAAAAACTTCTAGCTCCCGTAAACACGTTGCGTATGTACGGCACATCAGAGAAAACAATTTTGTATGCTCACGTTTTTTAACAGACTTCAAAAAAGGAGGAGGTTCTCAATTCGTCTGTATATATATATTTTTTTTATGTATGTTCGCGCATAACTCTGGCAATTATGAACCGATTTGAAAAAATCTTTCTTTTATCCATTCTTTAATCCGTTGATTGGGTCCCATAAAAAAATATTGCTTACGAATAAGTAGTTCCTGAAAAAACAAGAATGGTGACTGCGCACGAAACCTGCAGTAATGCCTTTAAGATGACTTTATGTCGCTTTTTAAGGACAAAAATGGTCATAACTCTGGCAAATATTTACCAATTGCGATGATTCTTTTTTATTCGAAAGAAGAAACCACTGTCATGAATCTGTTTATGTTGATAAGAACTTCCTGGAGGACCATGAACGATGTGGAGGAATTTATCTGGTAAAAGCCATAAAACTGATGTTCTCCATTACATTACCCTGACAAATATGAACCGATTTCGATGATTCTTTTTTATTTAAGAGAGTAAAATACTATGATGATTCCATGCAAATTTCATTACAACCGGATAATTTTTTTCTGAAGAAACATGAATTATGTAAGACTATGTAGACGATAATGTGATAACCTACCTAGATCATTTTACGGTCTTCGATGGTTCAATATTTATTTGAGAAAATATCACTAAAAAGTTTAAAATAAAATCTTTTAAAAAAAAATTAACCGACTTCAATATCACTGAAAAGTATAAAATAATTTAAATATTATTGAAGTTGGTGCCAAATATACATAGGCGGTAAGCTAACACCAACTTCAATAATATTTAAATTATTTTATACTTTTCAGTGATATTGAAGTCGGTTAATTTTTTTTTTAAAAGATTTTATTTAAGTTCTAAGCCCCGATATCGAAGCGTGTTATAAATTTGTTGGCTATATCTGTCTGTCTATCTGTTGGTCAGCATGTTTGTCTATTGGTGGTATGTTTGTATCTCTGTGGCATCGTAACGCTCTAACCAGTAGGCGTTATTTTCCTATCATTTTAACCCGATCACACTTTCACCTAATTGTCTAAAAAGTAAGATGATCCATGCGTCGGATGATCATGTAAAAAGTCTCAGTTTTAGTCAAAATCCTATCTCTGCTGTCTATGTCTGCGGTTCTACTATTTATCGGATGTTCAAAGCTCGTCATCTGTCCGCACTTATAAAAGCGTCATTAAACGTCAGTGCGGAAAAACGGTAAACACCCAAATACATATACCCACTATATCAAGCAGATAATCGCGCAATTATACCTTCCACTCAATAAATATCAGACCCGCGTCGGCTCATTGTTATGTTATAATGGTTTTTCTTATCATAAATTCAAGGGATGGAAGTAGGTATTATTTATTGTTTGATAAGAAAAAGAAATGTTTATTTTGAATGTGAGCTATTGAAGCAATACATAGGAAGAATAGGCGAATTGTGTTATAACTTCACTCACTGGCAAGCCTATAATTTTATGAAGTATTGATTACAATAAGTTTTTCAAGGAACCAAACGCCACTAATGTCGCTACTAGCGACGACGGCGAAAATTCTTATTTACCGCTCAATGGGGAAGAACTCAACATAAATAAAATAAATAAAAAATAAAAAAAGCTTTATTTCCTTTAAACACAAAATATATAAGTAAGTATAAAAGTTTAGTAAAATAATATTATTACGTGTAAGGACCGCCGGTGGCGATAAAAGCCTCCTCCAAAGTATTCCAGTCATTCCGGTTACGTGCTTTTCTGTGCCAAAGCTTGCCAGCCACTTTGACTATATCGTCGTCCCATCTCGCCAGTGGTCTTCCCCTTCTGCGTTTCTTGTCTCTTGGGGTCCAGTTGGTAACAATATGAGGCCACCTGTTAGGATTCATCCTTTGTATGTGACCTGCCCATTTCCATTTCAATCCTAGGATTCTATGCACTACATCTTTTACTTTGGTCTTATTCCTTATAGTTCTGTTTCTAACTCTGTCTCTCAATTTGATACCTAAGAAGCTTCTTTCAATACCTCGTTGGCATACTCGAAGTTTGTTTAGAAGTGTCTTTGATCCTGGCCAAGTTTGACAAGCGTAGGTGAGGCATGGTGAGAGACAGATATTCATCGCTTTGCTTTTTAAGTGTATGGGCAGATCTCCCTTAAATATTTCTTTCATGGCCCAATACTTGTTCCATGTGCATTTAACTCTTCGATTTATTTCTTTCTCTGTGCATGATTTAAAAGAAATAAGGTGCCCGAGATAGACATAGTCTTCAACATATTCGAGGCTGGTTGAGTGTAGAGATATAGGTATTTGGATTCTATTTGTCATCACTTTTGTTTTGCTGTTGTTAATTTCTAATCCTGATGACTTGCTACATGCACTCAGAGACTCTATCATGTATTTGAGTTCACTTGGGTCTTCCGAAAGTAGTACTATATCGTCAGCAAACATCAGATGCGTGAGATAATTTCCATCAATTTTGATTCCCATCTCCGTCCAGTTCAATCTTCTGAAGATGCTTTCTAGGACAGCGATAAACAGCTTAGGCGAGAGCGGGTCGCCTTGTTTCACTCCCCTTTGTATTCGGAACGATGGACCCGCTGTCTCTATCCTTACTTTTGCTGTACTGGTTTTATATATTTCTTTGGTTATTTCAATGTAATCGCAGTGTACACTCTGTTCTATAAGTGAATTCCAGATAGACTGGTGATAAATAGAGTCGAAAGCTTTTAGGTAGTCGATAAAGCAGATGTAGAGTGGTTTGTCATATTCTGTATATTTTTCTATTATCTGTTTTAAAGTTTGTATATGATCCACTGTGGAAAAGGTTTTTCGGAAACCCGCTTGTTCGGCGGGTTGGTTCTCCTCTATTGTTTTCGAAATTCTACGAAGTAAGGTTGATGCGAATACTTTATATAAGCATGGCAATAAGCTGATGGGTCTATAGTTCGTTAATTGTTTTGGATCTCCCTTTTTATACAATAAAATTATTTCGGATTCCATCCACTGTTTTGGAATTTTTTTCTCCGCTAGAATGAGATTGAATAATTTAGTCAGAGGTCGTAATAGTTTGTCTTTTCCTAACTTTGACATCTCGCTAGTTATTCCGTCTCCGCCAGGACTCTTTCCTGTTTTTAGTCTGCTCAGGGATAACTCTATCTCACTTGTTAGAAAGGGTGGTGCGGAGGCATTATTGTAGATATAGATAGACGCTGTATAGATTTTGGAAGAATTGGGTGGCTGTACTTAGTATATCTTTTCTGTTGGTAACTGTAGATCCCAGGGTATTATGTAAGTGAGCCATAAGATGTTTTGTCTTGTCCAGATGTTTATAGGCTTTTTTTATACCCCCTGTTTCATGCAAATAATCCTGAAAGGTACTAAGTCTATAATTACGTAAGTTTTGTTTTATTTTCCTGTTTATTTCTCTATATAGTTTACAAAGTATGTTCTTTTCTTGTTTTATTTTCCTTGTTTCTTAGTTCGTGTCTTAACCTTTGCATTTCTTTGATATCTGGCGTGAGTATAATATCTGATTTTCTTAATGGTTTTGGAGAAGACTGCTTTGAGCATTTTAATAGCCTATTTTCAATACTATCGTAAAGGGTTTGAACCGTTTCATCTGTTGGCTGGGAGAGGGCAGAGAGCTCTTTTTCAAGTTTTTTGTAATCTATATTATTTTTGGTACATTTTCCATAATGTACTCGTGATTGTTTTTGAGGTCGTATACTTAACGTTAATCTAATCATCCGGTGATCGCTAGAATGTACAAAACCACTCAGTACAATAAAATTCTCTACATATTTTGGCTGATTTATGGCTATAAAATCTGTTTCGTCATCATGTCCATCTGAGTTTGTCTGACTTTTGAAACATTGTATTTGTAATTTTTAATTTGTGTTGCATGCAAAAGTTTATGAATCTTTGGCCTCTATTGTTCCGTTTGCCGAAACCATATTTTCCCATTACAATATTTTCATTTTCTTCAGGTTTACCGATTTTGGCATTCATATCGCCCATGAAGTATAGTATTTGTGTAGCAAATTTTCATAGATTTTTCTAGACTATCGTAGAACTCTTGGATTTCAACATCTGTCGCATTTTCTGTGGGTGCATATACTTGAACTACAGAGTATAGTGTCTGGTGGATTTTGATATGTAGTAGGGCGACCCTTTCCGTGATTGCGATGAAATCTTGCACTTCTATATTTTTATGTTATCTAACCATAAATCCTACCCCTTTAGCTCCTTTGGTTTGTCCATAGGAGTAGAGAAAATAATTCCCTCTATCTTCTATTTTTAGTCCTTCGCGCCTTATTTCTGATAATCCAATAACGTCCCAGTTGATAGTTGAAACGGAATGCTCTAGCTCTATTATTCTCGCCTCGCTCGCTAAAGAGCGCACATTGAATGATAATATATGTATTTTTTTCCCTTTTGGAGGGTGGTAGTCTACTGCCCCCGCGGAGACCAGCCGTATTGGGGGAGATGTTCTATTTTTTGATTCGTGGTGTTTCTGGTTTACTTGTGTGTCAGATCCATTTTTTTGATACGTTTCCTGGAGGGGCATTGTTCGTTGCTATTCTTCATTCTCGTCAGATGACAGGGCGGATCCGTATTTTGGAGAGTCACTTTGTAATGACAAAAAGCTTTTCAGTGTGTTTTGCCCACTTATTAATGTATTCTTTTTGATCTTAGACTTCTTTTCTGCTTGGTATTTTGTAGGAGACTTAGCGAGATCTGTAGGTGTATATTGGTTTCTACTTTGGTTTGGCGGGGTGATTTCTAATTCTCGCTTTTTCATATTTTGACGGTACTTTAGATCCTCGTTTTGTTTATCTGTGGTGTTGGGTTTTTTAACTATCAGGCGATCGTACCGTAAAAAAGCTATATTACCTTCCTTCCTCTCTTTTTGTAATTGTTCTTGTAGTTTCTTTCTATTTTCGAGTATTTGTTGTGGGTAATCTTCCTTTACGTATATATTATTGTCTTTTAGATTGCTTCTGTTTTTAAGGACTGCTGTCTTCATGCCATATGTTGTGAAGGTGGCGACAATGGGTCTTATTTTATTTTCTATTTTCTTACCCATTCTTCTCACCATCTCTATGTTGCTTTTATTGCATTGTGTTTT
Organism: Furcula furcula; assembly: GCA_911728495.1. Classification (NCBI taxonomy): domain Eukaryota; kingdom Metazoa; phylum Arthropoda; class Insecta; order Lepidoptera; family Notodontidae; genus Furcula; species Furcula furcula. Next base: position 10,580,737 of record OU452251.1, read on the forward strand.
CATGTCCACTGTAACAATCTGTATTATTCTATTTTCTAGCTCTTCATATGACTTTTCATCCTCATTTACCCCGAAAAATATAATATTCCTATAACGAATTTGTTTCTCTATTTCGAGGATCCTTTTATTTTGGTTTGAGCAGGTTTCTTTTATATTATCTATTTCGCCCTGGATTTGCGTAAATTTCTGGTCAGTATGTGCATTTATATTTTTAGTAATTCTAGTTTCCAGTTTTTTCAGTGATTCCTGTGAATCTTTGTTTATGTCCATTCGCAGCTCTCTAATTAATTTCTCGATATCGGCCATCTCAGTGCCCTCTAGCGGCAAACAAGACAAACAAGTTTGATCGCGTTTTGCTAGTTCAATATAGTTATCACAGGTATTGTAATCGATGTCGTAGTGCCAATGGGTGTCGATGAGATGTCGCTATGGTCGCTTCGTTCGTTTGAGTAGAAATAATGAAGAAGAACTCAACATAGGAAAAAAAATTAAAAGGTAGTATATTCTTCGGAGTCACTGAATGTTTGGGGTATGGTACCTAAATGTACATAAAGCTCCTACGGCGGCAGCGACTCCCAGGAGAATGGCGGGGTTTGTTTCGGTCCCTGCGGCGGCGCCGCGCCGGTCTTAAAGGCAAGGCACGAAAATCACTGGTAAAGATTCCCCCGGATAGCCCAGATCCCCCTTTCAGGTACCCCACAGAATTCAGCGACCATTTGGATGTTTCCCATACAAGAAAAAAGGCACGACTTCCTTATTGAATTGAAAATTGAATTGAATAACTAAGTTAAAAGTTTTAAGTGTTTAAACCAGTGCCCTGTATAGTCTAGAATCGTCCATTGAATACGGCGGCGACTCCGAGGAGGACGGCGGCAGGGTTGCGACCTCCGTCCCCGAGGGCACCATATCTGGTTCCCCTGGCTACAATGCGCTCCGCGGTGGCGGGCTCAAAGGCAAGGAACTGAGGGGCTCATGTGCCGAAGCGACAGCCGCGGGGCTTTTAGTGGGTAAGAATCCTACAGACCCCACAGGTCCCATAGACCTATCGAAGGCTTCCTCGCAAAAACAAAAAGAATTACTATACTCTATCTACCTATATATCTATATACTTATAATAAAACTGTAACAGGTCCAATTCTGTACATTAAATATATTTAGAAAATTATGTTTGGAGGGCATTCTATAACCGATACTAAAGCCAAAAATGTATTTCATTTTATTTTGAATTTGTGATCGATTACAAGTTCATTTGAAGCGAAGTGTAGGTACGTAAATATTAGGTAAGCTTTAGCTACTTACTCACTACGCAAAGTCCTTTAAGTAAACTCAACATTATAATTACTTTATTGATTGAGCTACATATATAAGCTACTTACGTAAACCGCGGTGGAACCCCTATATAGACACATAATTATGTATCAACTAGCTGACCCGCGCAGCCCCGCCCGCGCTTTTATTACGTTTTGGTCCTCGTCACACTCCCCCTCTTCCTCTCCCCGTTGTCCCTTCTCTGAACCCTCTCCCACCTCTTCTCCCAACTTGCTCCACCTAACTCCCCCGAACCCTCACCCCATCACCCTCTCCTCAAATCCCCTCTCAGTCTCTCTCCTCTCTTGCTCTCCTCCTCCTCTCATATCCTCTCGTTCTATATATTCTCGTCAATCATGTTATCAGCGGTATAAAATATACTCTACGACCTATTCTCAGACCTACCCGATATGCACACAAAATTTCATATATATCGATCGGTTCACCCATCTAGTTAATGAACTTGTCTTATGTTGCTTATCCTTAACCTATCGGCATGAAATATACTTTACGACCTATTCTCAGACCTACCCGATATGCACACAAAATTTCATACAAATCGGTTCACCCATCTATTTAATGACCTTGCCTTATGTTGCTTAAGCATAATTTACCGAGATAAAAAGTTGTATCCTATGTCCGTCCCGGGGAAGACTGGTTCTGGAGTGGAGGCCACGAACTGGAAAACGTAGCGTAGGACGCCCTGTGACCCGGTGGAGTGACCCGGTGGAGTGACGATTTACGCAAAGCAGTTGGCAGTGACTGGATGAGGAGAGCCGAAGACCGGGCTCAATGGCGTGTATTGGGGGAGGCCTATGTCCAGCAGTGGACTGATGTAGGCTGATAATGATGATGATGATGATGTCCGTTTCCTGGTTCTAAGCTACCTCCCCACCAATTTTCAGCCAAATCGGTTCAGCCGTTCTTGAGTTATAAATAGTGTAACTAACACGACTTTTTTTATAATTATGTAAAAATATTAAAGTTCTTTAGTGATTGTTCAATTTCACCGATAGATGGCGTTGTTCATAATGTAAATCACGCTAACATCGTAAATCACTGTCTATGATATTCGATTCTAAGTTTTCCGCATCTTTTATTCTTGCGACTGTTATACAATACCTCTAAACTACCTGGACATGGGGAGTTTCATTAAAATTTCATTAACCCCCCCCCCCCCCCTGACTGAGCCCTGACCTTGAAGCGTTTTTTGGGAGCGATTAGATCATTTCGAGTCATTTTAGGTCTTTTACCTAAGTAAAAATTTAGCAATTTCGTATTCTCAATTTCTACCTACCTATACAAATGTAGCCTTGGTCGTGCAGCGGACCTAACCGCTGGCTTTTAAATGAAATGGTATTTTTCCCTTGTATTTCTTTCCTAATCTAGTTTGGACTCGCTCGGGATTTACAGATTTTAACTTTTCAAAGATATAGATATTGTCATATTGCTATCAGCAAAGTACTTAGAACAATACAGAAATCTAATGAAAATGTCCTGGGTGTACCGGACCGTCTTACCCCTTACAAAAATTTACCCTTCGCCACTGCCATATCTTTTTTTTTGTTTATTTAACCTATATTGTCCCACTGCTGGGCAAAGGTCTCCCTCATGACCATCCACATATCCCATATCACATTGGCCATATCTTATGCAAACTAAATCTCTGCTCAGTCCCTATTGTATATAGCGTAATAATAGATATCTTACTGATTAACTGATCAGTTTATAATTACTATATTCACATACAAAGGAAATTACGTGGTAATATGTGCAAGTAATGTTTCACTGCTTAGCCCCTATGAAACATAGCGTGATGTTTTATATACTAACTTATACCCCTACTTCTACACAACACATCAGTGAAAGTCGAATCCATCCACGGGTTTTCAAATGATACCTGGACGAACAGAACGACAGACAGACAATAATTCCAAAAAAAATTGTTTTGGCCTCTATGTCGATAGTATAGTATCCCCACATAGAAATTTTGGAAAAATATTCAATGTACAGAAAAAGTGCTCTTTGAGTTTTATTATAGTATAGATGATTGGCAGATTCCTATATACCTACAGGGTGGATTTTCGGACGAAATCTAAGAATGCAGTTCATAATATCTCAAAAACTTATGGATGGTCTTCTATAACGATTAAGGTAACTGCCCTTACTATGCCGTCTCAAAAATCCACCCCGTACAGTTTCTCACATTGATGTAAATAAGCAAGGTGTCGTAAAAATAACACCTGTGAATACCTAATACCGTTTTGGTGAATACAATAATATTTATCTTATAAATATATTTATTTACTTAATAACTAAATGTTAACAGTTTATTTACAAATATACTTAAAACTTCCTCCAAGTTGTCGCCGCACTGGGAGGGCACCTAAAAGACTGGCAGCGTTTCCTCTTTGTATGGCCAAGCTTATACGTTGGCAGAAAAAGCGATCAGCCCGACGACGATCCCCTGAGACTTCAATTCACTTCGAATAAATTAGTTTTTGTTTTAATTATAACATTAAGCTTAAAATAAATATCTCAGACTTTTTCTTCCTTTCATGTTAAATAACTTCGTAATATTTGTATTAATATACAATCTCTAATATCATAGGTATTCGTCTTAGATCATATAAAAGAAATAGATATGACGCGCGGAACTAACAAATGACGCCGGGCACGAGGAATATGAAAACACAAAGTGCTATGATTCGACCCGGACCCGCAGTGATCGCGAGTAAGTAATATACTCTTATCTATGATCGCGAGCCACGATCGGGAGCACACGTCTGGTCACAGCAAAAAAACATGGAAACTATGCCGTACTATGTAGTAAAATATTGTAAAAACACATCAGATAAATTAAGAAATAATACTAGATTATCATTTCATAGGTAAATGTCTAAAAATAATAGATTTCTAATTAGTTTGGTGAACTTTTTGATCCCACAAATTCGGAACACAAAACCTCACCAAAGTCATACGTATTCTATAGTCTAAGGTATTCGTATAATAGCGCGGAAAAATACTCAGCGCGCAATCAAGCAAGGAATGCAGTCATCATCATCATCATCATCATCATCAGCCGGAAGACGTCCACTGCTGAACATAGGCCTCCCCCTTAGAACGCCACAATGAACGAATGAAGGAATGCAGTAAATTATTAATAATTTGTTAAAGGCTTCATATTTCCTGTATCAAAGCATCAAAGAACTTGAAAATGAAATATTTTTACAGCAAACATAAGTTATTAAAGCATAAAACCCGACTTCCAACAAACCAAGTCGACTTCAATTGCAACTTTTCTTGTTAAAATCTTGATACATGACACATTTGATATGGTATAAATGGGCGTACCAAAGGAATAGACTTACACATACACTCGAGAAACATAGTCCTATTTCTGGGCAGTCAGGCAATAAAAACCACACCAACGGGGCCTATCGAACTCTCGAAAATAAAAAGTATTTTTCTTACTTTACTTACTTTATTCGGAAATTCTATAAGATTCCCGATTCCTATGTAAACTTTTGAAGTTGAATGTTCTCATTTCGTAAACTTCGCCAGTCCAACCGTTTAATATCGAAACGTCATTTTTGACGGATAACGAAGTTTTAAAGGGTTAGATAAATACACTCGGGAAAATAACCCTTCCTTGCAGCATGGATGAATGAACTATTACTTCATTCATCCATGCTTGCAGTAACAAACACATTTTTTTGTAAATAATTTTAAATACATTTTTTTTGTAAATAGATACTTAAATAAATAAATAACACCCAGACACTTGGTAGGAATCGAAACCACGACCCATCGGGTAGCAGTCAGGGTGTCTAACCACTAGACTAACGGGCCTGTCAAAAGAAAGAAGAAAGAAAGAGAAGAAAGAAGGGAGAGATTGCAGTATAGGTGGAAGATAAATTCAAAAGAAAGACGCTGTTACCCAACGACAACGAGAGGAGATCGAGGAATGCAATTCTAACCCGGCACCCCACGGGTCGCCCCAATTGTCGGTCATTGTGGCGTTCGAAGGGGGAGGCCTATGTTCAGCAGTGGACGTCTTCCGGCTGGTGATGATGATGATGATGACCCCACGGGTTAGACTACGTGGCTTATCGCGCAATAATTGCATTTTGTAAATAATAATATGCTTATTATCATGGGGATAGTAATTTATTTGCACTAAATCACTGAATTTGGTATGTAAATTGGACTAAATTGACGTTTAGAAATTGAACAACTGTTACTCGGGGAGAAACGTGGTTGAATGTGAAATTATTTTCACATTAATTAATGTTCGGCTCTAGTGACAAGAAATAAGAGCCGCGTTAATTTTATCATCGATTTGCAATTTTGCAGCAGCAACGTATTTTAATGACTCATTGCGTTCAATTGCATTACTGAACTAGTGACATGTATACGTATCATCATCAGCAGCCAAAACACGTGACTGCTGAAGAAAATGTCTCCCTTTAGAAGGGGGTTGCCATAATGCCCACGCTTGCCAGGCGTCTTGGGGATCGCAGGATAGGTAATTCAATAGAAAGACGGTGCTGCCCGTCTTCTTGTTTTCCCTTAGTCGTCTCCTATGATCAATCAACGGGAAGATATGGGTGGGTCCTATTCTTACCCGGACACCCCACGTATGTACACACGTACGTACACGTATATATTTTCTTAAAATCGAAATAGGTTAGATGACTATAAAATATTTTTTAGTCCGTCATTTAGATTATCAAAAAATATTGGACACGTATTTTCTTTTGACGATTAAATAAAAAATGACGAAGATATAGTGCTTTGAAATGTCGCGTGACGTCATGCCGGTATACAATTTTTACTGCGGCGTGACGTCAAAAGCCCCCACTCCCGAACTTAGACACTCTAATATCTTTGGCAATTTTTATTGTTTTTTAAATAAAAAAATACGTGTAAAATATTTTTTGATAATCTAACTGACGGACTATAATTAGAATTATTATTTTTCCACCCAGTCATCCCAAACGAATCAGTTAGCATTGCAGTCTGACTACTAAGTACCTAAAAGTTCTTATATTATTTTTTAATTTATTTTATTAGGATCGCCAACAACTAAAATAATCAAAGTTAAGAATCGCGCCTCGTGCTCTCCCAGTTACAGACAACCACAACTAATAATACAGAAACATCGCAATCATTAAATGATCACCAATATGATTCATTAAAGAGTTAACCTAATTTAAAAATAATGTGAACCACAAATTGGGATAAAATGAAAAGTAAAATTAATGTAAAAATTATATTCGGTTGTCACACCAGTCAAGTATTTTTTTCTCATGTGTCGAAGTCAAAGTCTAAGTCAAAAATATTTATTTCAAATACGCTTAATGCTAGCATGTAGCAGCAATGCAAGGCCAAAGGGATAGTAGTCGTACCAGTCTCCCAAAGCAGCACCCGCGCACGAGTTGACTCGAGCAGCAACCTTCACTCTCCTCATTCTGTCTGGAACCTGGATTTAACATATAAAACTATAATAAAAGCCTCTATAGTTCTTGCTCTGTTTCGTTTTGGACCAGATGGGGGTTGGCATATAAATTTTCGATATAAACTTTTAGCCTTTCGCGTTCCATTATCAAACTTTATTTTTTAAACGTCGAGCCAAAATATAAAGTAAATCGCGTTAATTCCCGACTAAAATAAATTTTGGATATATTCAATTTAGTGGATACACTTGATCTCAATACCTAGTAAACGCAGCACAAAGTACTTACTAATTCAGTTTGAATTCTCAATGAAGAGTTAACATGGACTGGCAGGGGAGACAAGAACATTTGCATAATTACATCAATGTTAGTCAAAAATTCTCGACCCTATGAATCAACTACATATAGCTATTCCCATAAAAACGTTATCAGTGTATAAGACAGAAAGAAGACCGTAGTACATTCTATACTTCTAATATCATCAGAAAACAGTGATTCTGCTACTACCTAAGTAGTACAATAATATTGGATTTTTTTATAAATGATTTCAGGTTACTCTTAGAATAATTAAGCACGTCATGACATGAATTTGTTGTTTTGTATCAATATTGTTATGTAAATTATTTGGACTGACCAATGTATCTATTTTATAATATGACATTATTTAATCAACTACTATTACTAATAATCACGACATTAATTAATTAATTTAATCAATAACATTTTTGAAATTCGAAATAGACATAAACACTTCTTTTACAAGAAGACTGCTGCTAAATGTCATCTTGCAGCTTTGGACTCAGTGGAGAGGCGTGCTAAGAGGCTTATTGGTGACGCAGAGTTAGTATAGCGGCCAATTTAAGCCAAAGCCTAGAGCACAGGCGCAGAGTAGCCAGCCTCTCGGTATTCTATAGGATGCATTTTGGAGAGTGTGCGCAGGAATTGCATGATTTGATTCCACCATCTCCCTTTCATCATCGGACGACGAGACGCACGGCACGTATACACCCTTATGTGGTGAAAGTGCCTTCAGTCCGGACTAAGCGGTTTGCTTCTTCATTTATAATACATATTATATATATTTATATTTTACTAGGTGGTAGGTTCCTTGTGCAAGGAACCGTCCAGGTAGGTACCACCGCAGTGTCAGATATTCTGCCGCCAAGCAGCAGTGTGTAAGCATTGCTGTGTTCCGGCGTGAAGGGCACTGTAGCTGGTGAAATTACAGGACACAAAGACTTAACATCTAATGTCTTAAGGGTTGGCAACGCGCTAGTGATTCTTCTGGTGTTGCTAGCGTCTATAGGCTACGGTGTCTGCTTACCATCAGGCGGGTCGTACGCTTGCTTGCCACCTTGGTAGTATAAAAAAAAAAAAAAAAAAAAAAAAAAATAAGGACTGGAACAGTTTGCCTGCGTCGGTTTTCCCGCCCGATTATAATGTGGGTGTCTTTAAGACTAGAGTGAATAGGCTTTTAATAAGCTAGTGTGTTTTGCCATCCTCGATTGCGTCACCGCTTTCCATCAGGTGGGACTGCAGTCAAGCACTAGCTTATAAGTGATAAAAAAAAAGACGGGCAGCGGCGTCTTTCTATTGATTATCTACCACTCATACTGCAATCCCCAAGATGCCTGCCAAGCATGGGGATTATGGCAACTACTCCCGTCTAAGGGGGAGGCCTTTATTCAGCAGTTGACATCATTCGGATGTTGATGATGATGAGCACTTCATCTTTTACATAATATTACCTTCTGTTACTCCATTGATCGTAATAAATAATTATGATTAGGTTTTGCCACTCCATAATCTTATTTCAACAAACTGCAGATAACGACTGTATCTCAAAGACACTCCTACTCCTAAAAGGCCATATTAAAGAAGGTGATTACGAGACTTTTGAAATTATAATAGGCATCGTTAGTTCAAATCGCGAGAACTCAAAATCATGAAAAGCCTTCCCCTTTTGTCAAGTTTTGCTTAGAATACACTGCGTGGAATGAAATAAAACTTTTCCCATTTAAATTCTAAGTATCAACATTAAAACGTCGTCGCTTGTGTCATACTCCGTTAAGAGAATCTGGTTTGATTATTTGAAATGTGAAGATTAACCCGCCGATAGGGTTGTGTTAGGTGAGGTCTAATAAGAGAAAGTATCTGCTAGTGTCAATTGTTTTAATTACATTACTATACCTTTTAACATAATAATAATAATGTCCCGTCCTGGCCGATACGACCATAGCGGCCAATCTTCCACAAGATCAACCATGTCACGCATGATATTATAGTGCACAAGTGTTTGCGTAGACACACGTGCACTCTCTCTTCCTTTATACCTCTCATAATCCGATGGGACGGAAGACCGACACGACCGGGGAGAGGCCTAACCTCTCCCCGGTCGTGTCGGTCTGCGCCTAACGCAGGACCGACTTTTTACATGTCCGACGCATGGATCATCTTACTTTACACACAATCAGGTGATCGGCCTGCATTGTCCTAGCCAGTAAGGAATAACTACACAAATTTGTTGCCCCCCGCAAGATTCGAACCCACGACCTCCGGTTTACAAGCAAGTGGTTTCCCACTGCGCCATGGAGGCTACCTTTAGACCTGAATGCTATTTTATGAAATTGTCTTTTGTTACTTCTCACTTATATAATAACTATGTGTATGAGTTCTCAAGTTTTTCTCTCTAGTTTTTCAATATATTCTTAAATATATATATATAATATTTAAGAATATATTGAAAAACTACACCAACAGTACTACAGTATATGTTGTCGAAATTGTCAGGTGTGTAAGTTGAGAATCCGGGAGCAGAGATTTCTTGCGGCAAAGCTTTCCGCTCGTAAGCGGCTTACACTGTCGCCGATTCACAATCCAGTCCTCTCTCGCTGGATAAAATTGTAAAAACATAAAATTTTAGGTTTCCACAGGACTTACTGAAAATCCTGACTGACAAAGTTTAAGCCTTTGTTATGAAACAACTTAACATTGAACGTATAAAGGGCTACGGATTTTAAAGACGGCTTTAATAAATCTCATTATAAGTTACTTGATCAAAATTTCGTATAAATACAGTTTTAATTAAAAATAGTTAAGTATAGAAAGGCAAGATTGGATGTCCTCTCCTAAATTAAATACGTATTTTTCGGGATCTACCATACCCGGCCTGGTAAGGGTCCAAAACGAAAACTATGTTTTTATACTTAAATGTAAAAGTATATAATATACATGGTTGTATATACAAGTTGGTGTGGAATAGGTATAAGGAAATGCCAAAATTATTCAAAGGATTTCAAGTCCAATTATATAAGTTTTCCAAGGCAGGAATCAAACACGTGAATTGTGAAAACCACATCAAAATCCATTTCATAGTTTACAAAAAGTAGGCGAACATTATTTATTATTTAAATAGCTTACATAATTATACTATGCTAGTTACGAAGCATAACGTCCTATTTGAATTCTACATTTAGTTAGAAGTTCATTTAGTGTTCGCCTTTTACTAATGAGCACTATTATCCATTTAATTATTTATAGCAATGAATAATGATAAACGGTGTTTTATCAAATTCAAAACACTTCAGCTTTACATCAAAGAGATCACAAGAGATCACCAAAACATGCAAATGTATACAAAGTGTTCGGTCCAAAATTCTCGAATTTCCTTTTATGCAGTTGTCGGCTTCTAAGGGTATACACCGCACCAATTATTCACCGAAGGTAAGAGAATAGGGGGTCGTCCGTCAACGTCAGCCGACTAATCCACTTGCCCCAATACGGGATCAGTAGTTTGGGCAAAGACAACAAAAGTTGGTCCAACCAACATGCGTCCACGGCACATAAATTTATATGGTGACTACGCTTTGAAAATGCAATTTTCCGTGAACAATTTGCAATGTGTCGTCGAAACTTGCAGGCAGAATTCCATTGTTGCTTTTTTAAGGTTGCAAGATATAATGGTAGTTCGAAAAAAGATACTGACTAGTTTTTAGTATTTTGAAAGATCAGACTTGGAATCCTGAATGCTGAAATTCACCTAAAACCCAAACTCCCAAATATAGCTCTCAGAATCTGAAAGTTGAGGTGGCAATAGACAAGCCAAATCGAGAAAAGGTTCTCGAGACTAGAAATAAAAATAAATGAATAAAATACAAGCTATTGCCTAAATAATGAACCACAAAATAATGTAAAACATAAAAAGGAACTTAAAAACTAAACGATCAAAGCAAAAAGCTCAGCCTATGCTGATCACACGAAGCGCAAAGTCTTGAAGACACCCACATTATAATCGGGTTTGAAAACCTTCGCAGGCGAACTATTCCAGTCCTTAGCTGTCCTTGTTATAAATGTTGGAAAACATTTTATAAAATACGCTTTTCTAAATGCATAGTCAATATCATTGAATTGGTCGAAACTGGCTCCAATTTCATGATTTCGACACAATAAAGGCTATCAGGAAGAAGCATTCGCTTCTCCCGGCAGCTTATCAAAATCTAAATTATTGGCGACAGCATATTGCGAACACATATTACGCTGAATAAATATACGTAGTGATGTATGCAGCGATCTGTTAGCAGGATGTACTGTAGGAAGGGTTTTGTTCTATCGAATGGACGAATAGCTGGGCCGTATTCAAACTGAATTACTCGTATTTTGATACCAGAATATTTTATTTCTCGAAATACGAAATATGTATATTTACTATTTTAATCCCATCATTACTATGATGAATGATATTTAGTGGTAGGTAAATAAGTGTAGATTTATGTACTTATACCTATATTTGTCATTATAATACTGAAATATTGTGTCCCAGAAATGGGATATCATGCCGGTAATGACGCAGTGTGTAACACACAAGCAATCAATTTGTAAAGAAAATAATGAAAATAGTCAACAGATTCAGTGCAGTGAGCTTGAAATTATGATCGTTATTTATCCGAAAATGAATGAATATTTTACTAAACAGGGCAGGCACGCATTCAATACACAACAGTAGCTCCATTTATACAAGGAGACGGGCAGCAGCGTCTATCTATTGGATTACCTACCACCTTTATCTGCGATCCCCAAGCCGCCTGCCAAGCGTGGGGATTATGGCAACCCCTCCATTCTTAGGGGGAGGCCTTTGCTCAGCAGTGGACATTTTTATTGGATTATTAGGGTTATGGGCCGAAATGAAACGAGGGAATTTAGATATTAATTAACTGTTCAATATTTTATTATTGATTTTAAATGCAAGGAAGGTTGTACGTCTGAGACTTGTCAACACACAGTACGAATGCTCAGATACGACATAGTACGACTAACAGAAACGACTGACAGGGAACTCGCAGATCAAACAATTAAATACCAACAAAGATGACGGTACCTTCGTAAGAATAATTTTTGCAAGTCAAATTCAAATATGCCAACACGCCCCCTCAAAAATTAATCATCAATTATACAAACATATTCAGTATGTTTTTAGGTAATCAGAACATATAAGACTTCCTTGCATTGCTCTGGGGAAATACATTATGGTCCAACATTTGTTGCATGGATTAGGAAAACCCAGGAAAACCTAATCAGACCATTTAACAAAAAAAATATAAGCATATCACATTTACAAAACATAATTATATCATTATCAATAACACTTTTACATTTCCCGCAAAAGCTTCTTTTTATAAATGATATTTACAATATGTTTTTAACTCGTTTAAAATATTAAATTCACAACTAATGTTTTTATTATGATCTAACATAATTTCAAAACCATTAGGACTCAGGTACTTCAGCACCCTTTTCAATGAGATGTGTTCAAATTAAAATGAATACAAGACATGATATACATTAACCCACATTGGACAAATTATAACTATTTGACATGGGGCATATTTAATGCAAGATGCATTACATTTTACAATATTTAGAACATTTACCGTATGTAGGCCAGACGTTGGTTTTATTTACGGTTAATTAAGAGTACATGTGTTTAAGACATTTAAATACACAAATGTATATTACTCGATTAAATCATACAATAGTATCGACAGAAGTGCTGTGGAACATGGTGTCACGTGAGCGGGCCCTTTTACCCTAGACAGCACGCCACCACAACACCTGCACGATACTTTACCAAAATATATTAATATCTACACTATATGCTGCACGCATTATCACCAATTCTTCATTACAGATTTAGTGATCAAATACCTTTTTGTAATTATTCATTGTTGAATTATTAGCGCATAGAATCACTAAATCATAGACTTAAAACATCTCAAATATTTTAAATGTATATAAATACACCGATTGACTGATGGATTTTGAGACACATTTTTTATTTAAGTGCTTTCTCAAACAACTAAAACATTCAGCCGCTGCTGAACTTTGCAACACTCTATTTTACAAGTGCTTCTTCCAACAGTTTAAACGAACATTTAATTACCTGCTAAAGGCCGTACAGGTTTTAACTTAGTTACCTGCTTAAGACCGTACAGGTTTTACTCAATTTACAAATTGAATTTTATCTTTCCATGTTATACGATTATAAACTATAACCGTTTATGTCATAGAATTAACAAAACAAATAATTGAATACTAGCAACTTTTGTAACAGATGCAAATGTTTTATTTGAGTCTGTTAAATTTTCAGACCTTTTTTTTTACTATAAATCCATTTACAGTAATCATATTGTGCTCTGACCTTGGTATAAAAAAAAATCTATGTTTTTATTACCGAGAGAAAATTTAATTCACCCGTGCGCTTTCCACAGAGTTCGACTGAACTCCCCTTTTTTTATTCAATGAATTAGGTATTTGACAGAAAATAATTTGATTGAACAAACATGAAACAATCATTATCTGCATTATATGAAAAACAATATAAAATGCACACAAGACAATATAATATTCATATTAATACTTATGCAAGACATTTATGTATTACAATTCACTATACATTTTGCTACAAATATAGAAACATCCTGTGAAACCCATCACTCCTTTTAAGTTAAATAAAATTACCATCTGTGTTTCATGGTGGAAACTAAATATCAGAATGTATATTCACTCTGTTTGCTTTTAGATTCTACAGTATTATCGTTAACTTTGCGAATTTTACTAGAACACACTTGCTCAACAGATTTATACACATCTGATTTCGGACAGTCAGAGTTCAGAGACTATATTGACACCGACTTCAGCATATCAGTTTCGTCATGAGAATTTCTAATATTCCCTTCAAGCCTAGACATTATTGACACTGACTTCAGCTGACATCAGCATATCAGTTTTGTCATGAGAATTTCCAATATTCCCTTCAAACCGAGACTTTATTGACACTGACTTCAACATATCAGTTTTGCCATGAGAATTTCCAATATTCCCTTCAAACCGAGACTTTATTGACACTGACTTCGACATATCAGTTTTGCCATGAGAATTTCCAATATTCCCTTCAGGCACAACAGCAGGCCTGGACTTCACAAAGTCAGTCTCGTCCACAATAACCTCTGACTACAACAAACTTTTCGCATTCCGAATTCCAAACTTTATACCCATTTGGTTTATACCCCACAAGTATGCCACGTACTACGACGCCAATTATTAGATTTCAATTTATCTAATTTAAAAAAGAAACCAGATTTTCGAAATTTGGTTAATACCGATTTAGATAACCTATCGTATCAGTTTTAGTACGAGAATTTCAAATATTCTCTTCATGTTTTACCCATTTGGTTTATACCCCACAACTATGCCACGTACTACGACGCCAATTATTAGATTTCAATTTATCTAATTTAAAAAAGAAACCAGATTTTCGAAACTTTGTTAATACCGATTTAGATAACCTATCGTATCAGTTTTAGTACGAGAATTTCAAATATTCTCTTCATGTTTTAGTAAAGCCGAGCCGACAGGGAGTTTCGTCAGCAATTTTTTTTTTATAATAAAATTATTCGCATTAATAGGATTCCAAACTTTATAACAGCTTGGTTCAGACACAAGTATACGATTCCATGATTTCGGATCATGTTTAGTTTTACTACCTTTATTTTACACATAAGCTGTCGAGCCAAAACTATTTTATTCGGGACTATTTGTTATACTACATTTCAAAAGCTGCTTGTAAGGATTTCAAAGTTTTAGTTGGTGACAAATTAGTCAAACAAACTAAACCTGACGACCAGAAAACGTTTTCCGATCAACCACATCCTAAACCAGTAAGAGTATTTTTTTTTATGGTTCTAACTACTCGCTCAGAAACACCGTTCAATTGCAAATTGTCAGAACTCACGTAATAACTAATCCCTTTTGAACTAATCTTTTTTTATTTTATTTCGGTCGATTAGATTCTCTACCGTTATCGCAATACACATATGCTCAACATTATATTAATTGAAGGAGTCAATCCAACTTGTAAATAAATAGTTAGTTAACACATTTGGTAGTATTGATCAAGTACAAAATAATTTGTATAATCAATAGCTGAAGGAGTACTAGGTTCACAGTTCCATATGCACAACAAATACAAAGTAATATTATTTTTATTCTCCGCTTTTTGAACCGCAATCGATTCATACATACAACACAGTCAGTCTTAACTGTGCCAATTTAATATGTCTTACCTTGTATTACTTTTATTATTATCAATATGGCAACATTTGGAAGATTACCTCGTCTTCCATTCAACACGAGTTACATAAGCCACAAATTCTATAACAAATAAAAAAATTACTGACTTACCACGTATGGTCAGTTTAGTCTACCTTCCATTCATTATAACTAGTCCCTCGTTTGTCGAAAATGTAGCCCAAATTTGCATTGTAACTTTTTCTTGTAACATTATTAAAAGTGGTGAAGTGGCACTGTAGAATTTTCTCACTGAAATAAATTTAAATTGATATTAATAAAGGTGAACTTGAACCGATTTCACTTTCCTGTTAAAATGTTAAATCTTGTGTATATATCAATATTAGCCACTATAAATATAAAAAATAACTATAAAAAGCTATTTATAGGCAAGTATTCATTAGCTTTGATAATTTTTAACTTTATTTCTGCTAAGTTAGGGATTACCCTAAAAGAATTATCTTTTCTGAGAGGTAGGTACCCTCCACCAAAATATCAGATTTATTAATTTTTCGGAAATGAGGTAGGTATTGCAAAATAAAATTGAATACTGATCAATATTTACTCAAATTCCTCAATGGGGAATCTAATGAGAAAATACAGATCTAAATATAGTAAAAAATCAGAAATCAATAATCTGTAATAATCACAATGTCAACCCGGTAGACAAGATAATACACGGCCAATCCTTTAAACGATCAACCATCTACGTGGGGAACACTATACCCCGCACAAATGCTCAAGTGCCCCGCGCAGGCACAAGCGCATTCCTCTACTTATTCACTCCCGAAATCCGATGAGACCGAACACAGACACGATCAGGGAGAGGTCAGGCGCAAGACATACCCTTCACATACCCATCCGACTCATGAATTATTCTACTTGTTCAGACAAGTAATCGGCCTGCACATTTCTAGCCAGTAATTAACCATTAACACAAATTGTTGGTCCCCGTGGGATCCAAATCTGAGACCTGCAAAGCAAGCGGTTTCCCGCTGCGCCACGGAGGCTAACAAAGAATAGAACACTTTATAATAAACAAGGTACTTAGCTTTCATTGTTCCGTAGTCACTCCAAATCAGTAAACCCATCTGTCGATTAGTATTGTTGTCTTTACACCGTTGACTCTAAAACTCTCGAACAGTCGTCACAATATATACTACTAGAATTGTTAAAATACGCAGTATGCAAAACACGTACACTGGGCCCATAACCTATTGGATTATTAGGGTTATGGGCCGAAATGAAACGAGGGAATTTAGATATTAATTAACTGTTCAATATTTTATTATTGATTTTAAATGCAAGGAAGGTTGTACGTCTGAGACTTGTCAACACACAGTACGAATGCTCAGATACGACATAGTACGACTAACAGAAACGACTGACAGGGAACTCGCAGATCAAACAATTAAATACCAACAAAGATGACGGTACCTTCGTAAGAATAATTTTTGCAAGTCAAATTCAAATATGCCAACAATTTTTCGGCTGCTGATGATGATGATATTATTCATAGTAAGTTATATTAAAATAACTTTGTCAAAGTGCTCCGATACATTCTTCAAAAACCTAGGCAATTGCTAAAATTAATTTTCATTATAAGAAATTAACATTGTACTTATACTCTAGGCAGCACTATAAGTTTTACGTAATCACTCTCTGGGTAATTGTTTTCTTTATATTTATATGAATTATTAGTCGGAATAATGTACCTACATATTCAACTACATTTTCATGTAACGGAATAAAATATGACTGCCATTAGAAGCAATATTACTTGTTGAAAAATAGGATAAAGTCCCACGACTAGAATCATACAAAGGTTTAGTAGGTACCTAACTAAACATTTCGGTTAGTTACAAATTATGCGGTTAATAATTATCATTACCTATATCATATACAATGCAATGAGGAAATTACACAATTTTTGTTTTTGGTGTACCTATAATAAAGATTTTAAGCTCGCTTAAGGTTTCGACAGACAGCGGACTGTACGGCGACGGGACGTATAGAGTTGTAATTTACTAGGTGGGGCGTCGTCACAGAACAGGCGCTTCGCGTCCAACGTGACGACAGTGTTGCATAATGGACGTGGAAAAAAGAAAAATAGATAATATGCGTTTCTGCCATTTTGGCTAACGCAAACGGAAGCAGCACAGATTCCACTTTCGAAATACTCACGAATTCGCCCCATGTGTGACGGGTCATCACGCCGGGCTGCCAGTGTAACAACCACGCTGCGTCACCGTCCTGCTAGCGTCCTGTTGCCGTCCCGTCCCGTCCGCTGTCTGCCGAGACCTGAGATAGGTACCAAAAGCAAAAAAATCTTAAAATATGCACAAATCATCTAGATATTGCAAATCAAAAGTTGATTTTACGAAGTTGTTGGCGCGGAAACGCTCACTGACAGTCTGAAGTTTTTTTTTATTTGACTTACGAGTAGGTACGGTAATTTTCATGGCGGGTGAATAAAGAAACCTTCCTCCTTGTTCCTTTACATTAGGCATTTTATGTACGAGTATTGTGTGTGCATGGCATATGGTCCATGGGGTTGCAAACGGGTTCCAATGGAAGATCAGCGCGTCTTGGAAGCAAGCCGCTTAATGCTGAGTTGGAACCCTTTCGTAGCAAGTTAATTAACTTATTATAATCATATTTTTGTTTGTTTTTTCTTGTATCGTCTACGAATAAATGTTTTTCTTCTTCTTCTTAAACTAGCACTGAATAATAATAATGTTCTTGTTAATTGTAATTGATATAATCCGTAAGAATAGATTAATTACAATGTCTAGTATTCGCGTAAATAAAAGACTCCATTATGTTCTCGTTAAATTACACTTTTTGACAACTGATAAAATCAGAATGATACTGATAAGAAGATCCCTAGTGTTATCAGTTTATAGAAAATTATTATAATCCAAAAAATATATGTCATGGAGTCACGTAGTTTGACGCTTCCATTCGTCTAGTGGTTAGCTACCCTGGCTGGTACATAATATAATTATCGTGAGTTAGATTCCCACCTTGTGTCTTTGTGTAATTTACCTGTATAAGTATGTATGTATTTACAAAAAAAGTAATATTATTATTATCTAAGTATTTCTATCAGTTATCTGGATTCCATAGTACAGGCTCTGCCTATTTTTGGGATCAGATGACCATGTTTGGATTGTCCCAGACTGTTATTATTATTATCATTATATTTTATTCATTATTATATTCATTTCTTAGAGGGTAGCGAAGCTTGGATATCTTAAATTTATTAATTCTATTATAAGATATTTTTTATGCTTATTAAATTTTAATAGCGTTTGATAAATTTATATGTTATCAAAATGAAAACAAAAATACAAGAAAAATAATTTAATTAAATAGAAGAATAACTACGCTCTGGCAGCACCAAAATTTAAAATAAATAATAATAATAATAATTTAATTTAAATAGTATTACAAGTGTACAAAAAAAAATTACAACAGTATGTTTCTTAGGATTAGAATACATGTATTCTGTGCCTGAACTAGGAAAACCTGTATCTCAGGCAACAGAGCTCTTTCTGATTGGATCAACTGTAGCAAGAATGGAGTAACAGAACAACTACAATCTATACTTATAATAAAACTGTAACAGGTCCAATTCTGTACATTGAAGATATTTTGAAAATTATATTTGGAGGGCATTCTATAACCGATACTGAGACCGAAAATGTATTTTTTTAAATTTTTGTCTGTCTGTCTGTCTGTATCACGGCTGCGCATCACGCCGAAACTACTGAATGGATTCAAATAAAACTTGGCATGATTTGAGATCTTACTACGAAGTAGGACATAGGATACTTTTTATCCCGTAATCTAGCACGGTTCTTTTGGGAGAGGGGTTTAAAGTCAAAATGGGTATTTGGTTATACGCTTGGTCCGATTTTATAAATTTTTCTTTATAATATAATAAATATTAGTAAGCGAACACTCATAGAGAGTTGTTATCAAGGTTTTGTAATCGATCGGGTTAAGCAACGTTAGGTAAGGTCATTAAATAGATGGGTGACCGTTTAACGCCATTTGAACTAAACGGGTCCGTGCTTCGGAGAGCAAGTAAAAAGTGGGTCCCAGTTTTTAACCGACTATAAAAAAGGAGGTTATGTATTCGATGCGAATGTCTGTTATTAAAATATAAAAATGTAAAGTAAAACTAAGGTAAAGAATTGTAATATGAGCCTCTCGTTGAGTGTGTGAGTGGTTGTGAGTATGTGTATGTGACACGTGTGTGTGTGTTTGTGTGTGTATGTGTGAAGAGAGGGTGTGTTATACGTCTATAATGGGTTAAGTTACAAACCGATAGAACTGCAGGACTGATTATTAATCTTTGAACAATTTAGGCTTGAACATGCAAAAGATTTTCAGTTTCGTCATAAGAGAGTTTTATAAGAAAATTTGTTACAGTCAATTTCACACTTTTAAAATTTAATTGGTAAAACACTAATTGTTTACATAATTTGTTGTAAAGATATGGACCGAGGAAAATAAATATTTTTTTAATGTAAGCGTGCTTGTGTGTGTTGTTTAATAAATGCAGTATTGACGACAATTGATTATGATGATTGCATAAATACTTTAAATAAACGAGAAACATCGAAATATTATGAATGCAAGAATAATCACATTAAAAAGTATGAAAAATTGATCAACAAATCAAATGTCGAAAATAATTCAATACCAAGTGACGGAGCGCAACCATTCACTCACGCCGCTAGCGCCACAGTTAGTGAGTCACGCGCAGTCATCAATCTGTCGAAACAAACATTAGATGAACCAACGATACAAGTACTCACTAAAGGCCTGAATTTTTCAATTGCGCCAAGAAGGATACCATATGAAGAGATAATATCAAGCTTAGAGGACGTTCTGGGTAAAAATAACTTAGGGAAGGAGGATTAAGAGGCAATTCGTCAGGATGTTTCATCCCTGTTACGACGGAGTTCTTTGCCCACACCAAATCTTCCCAAAAACCAATCTGAAGCATTAAAAAACTTACGCACCAGAACTGACATCACCATACTACGCGCAGACAAAGGCAATGCCACCGTCATCTTAGACACCGACGATTACAATCTAAAAATACAACAACTGTTATCGGATGTAAGTGTTGGAATGTGAATACAAAACTCCTTATTCTATTAGGAATAGACATACACAGTGACATGTATTGTCTCTACCCTTTTTGCCGTCATCCGCTACCGCGACAAGACCTGTATATTATTATCCTAAATAAATCCATCTTTGTTAACTTCCACTGCCTATCTTTTTGCCCATAACCCATCAGGTTATGGGCCCAGGGCACAGTCGCGCTCATATTTAATAATATTTTTGCGATTTTTAGATCAGGTGATTTATTGAAAAAAAAAATTCTCAACGTACGGTAAGCAAAATGGCGTACCAACCCGGACCATCTTGTACCAGCATATAAAAACTTAAAGGTAATGAAAATTATGGTACATGGAAATTTCTCATGAAAATGTTATTGATTCATGAAGAATTGTGGGAAGCCGTTGAGGATGACAAGGATGACAAGGATGACAAGGATGAAAAGAAGTCGCAGAAGGCGCTTGCGAAAATATGTTTGTCGGTACAGCCTAATGTATTCCCACATATTAGGAATTCTAAAGGTGCGCGTGAAGCATGGCAGAGTCTTGCCAAGGCTTACGAGGACAAAGGTTTGTGCAGACGGCTAAGTCTTTTGAGGTCGCTGTTTAGTACAAAATTAAGCGACTGTAATCAAATGGAAGACTATTTGGGCAAAATATCCAACCTGGCACAGCAGTTGCATGCAACTGCATGATATAGGTGCACCAGTAGACGACGAGTTTGTCGCGATTATAATGCTCAGTGGGTTATCGGCTCATTATGATCCGTTGATAATGGCACTGGAAAATTCAACATTAAAACTAACTACTGATGTTGTAAGTGGTAAGCTTCTTCAGGCGTCAAATCGGCAAAACGGTAACGATGTTATGCTTGACAGTACAGCTCTGGTAGTAAGAAAAGGTCCAAAATGCTATAAATGCAAGGAATTAGGTCATTTCTTCAAAGACTGTCCTAAAGGTAAAGCAAGTAAGGCTAACAAGGAGCAGAAGAAAGCGAAGAAGTCTATTATGTCTGTCTCAGCACTCTCTGTGGGCTTTAAGAGCGGTGCTTGGTACGTCGACAGCGGAGCATCTAATCATATGTGTAATAACAAAAGTTTAATGTGCAATTTTAGCGTTGGTGAACCTATTAGTGTCTGTGTGGCTAATGGACAGACTCTTCAAACAGAAGGAAGTGGAAATGTCCAGTTACATTTAAAAGACTGTGTAAGGACTATAGAAAATGTTGTATATAGTCCTAGGCTTACAGCTAATCTATTATCGGTAAGCGTATTAGTTAATAGGGGGTATAAGGTTATTTTTGACAAAAATAAATGTAGTGTTAGGGATAAGGATACTATCCTAGCTACTGCTACTCTTTGTGATGGTTTATATCAGCTAGATACTGTGGATAAGCCGTTGCATCGCGAGAGGGCAGTCAAGTCACCGCCTGAGCTGGGGCGTGAGTCTGTGCTGACCACGTCGCTTGAATCGCAAGAGCTTTGGCATAAGCGACTAGGCCATCTCAACGCGAGGAGTATGAGTTTACTCAAAGCAGGTATGGTAGACGGTGTCAATTATAACAGTGTTCGTTCACAGTTTAGTCCTTGTGTTTCCTGCATCGAGGGTAAACAACCACGATTGCCATTTCCAAAGAAGGCTAGTAGGGCAAAAGCGATACTAGGGCTGGTACATACGGATGTATGTGGTCCTATGCCGTGTGCTTCTTTCAGCGGTTGTAAATACTTTCTTACTTTTATTGACGATTATAGTAGGAAGACGTTTGTGTATGTATTGCAATCGAAAGATCAAGTCTTTGATCACTTCAAACAATTTAAAGCCATGGTAGAAAATCAAACTAACCGTAGGATTAAAATTGTCAGAAGCGATAATGGTGGGGAATATGTAAATAAAGCTATGCAAAATTACCTAAAAGAATGTGGAATAAAACACCAAACTACAGTTCCATATTGTCCACAGCAGAATGGTGTTGCCGAGCGGGCCAACAGAACTATTGTGGAGAAGGTGAGATGCATGTTGCGAGATGCTCAGCTGGATCAAAAATACTGGGCAGAAGCAGTCAACACTGCTGTATATCTTAAAAATAGATCTCCAACCAAGGCGGTTATCGGTCTCGTTCCTGAAGAGAAATGGAGCAATAAACGGGTGAGCTTGAAACATTTACGTGTTTTCGGGTGTACAGCACATGCTGTTGTATATAATAGAAAGAAGCTGGATTCAAAGACGAAACAGTATATCTTTACAGGGTATTGTGAGGAAACGAAAGGCTACAGACTAATAGACCCACGTAACCTGCACAAGTGTACCGTGGCCAGAGATGTTGTGTTTATGGAAAATTCTTTCTTAAAACAAGGGTCACATGATGATAATAGTAAGGGTCAGATGTGTGTTGATCCAAGTTACCCAGATAGTAGGAATGTTGTGTCTAGTGATCAGTTTATGGAAATTCCCATAAGTGTTCATCAGCCACAATCCTCGGTACTGCCTGAGACATCCACTGTGAGTCCAGAAATATCTGATGACCTAGCAATAGAGACAAATATAAACACAGTGACTGACTCCGACAGCGAGGATAGTTACCCTACAAATACTGCTTCGGATCCAACTTATGTTCCAGGAGACAGCACCCTAGAAGAAGCTTCTGCGGAGAGTGCGGAGGATTTTGAATCATCATCAGAAGCTGTACTGATGGTAAGGAAACTGTGCAGTGATGATGACGATCCTGATACTGTGCAAGAAGCATTGACCGGCTCAGATGCTGCAGAGTGGAAGCGTGCGATGTCAGATGAGTACAATTCTTTTGTTAAGAATAAATGTTTCACTCTTGTTGAAAGACCGAAAGACCGGAAACCTATAAAGTGTAAGTGGGTTTTTAAGCGAAAACGAGGTTTAGATGGAGAGCTTTTAAAATATAAGGCCCGACTCGTAGCTAAAGGCTATACACTGAAATATGGGGTGGATTACTCAGAAACTTTTTCGCCAGTAGTCAGGCACTCAACTATTCGTACATTGCTGGCTGTAGCGGCGGAATACAATTTAGATATAGATCATTTAGACGTGAAAACTGCGTTCTTAAATGGTGATCTTAATGAAATTGTATTTATGGAGCAGCCAGAAGGCTATGTACAAAGAGGTAAAGAAAAAATGGTCTATAAATTAAATAAGGCTATATATGGATTAAAACAGGCTTCGAAGATGTGGTTTGATAAAATAAATAAGATTTTATTGCAGAAAATGAAGTTCAGCAAAACCTCATCTGAGCCATGTGTATTTTTTAGAAGAATACAAGATGACATTGTCATAATCGCTCTATATGTTGATGACATATTATTATTTTCAACAAAGAATTCGGCGATAAAAACGAGAATTAAGCGAGAATTGATGAAAGAATTCGAAATGAGAGATCTAGGTCCTGTTCATCAAATCCTAGGAATGAGAGTCTGCAAAGATGGTAACAAAATATCTTTAGATCAGTCAGGTTATATCCTCAAAGTTCTAGATAGGTTTCAGATGAAAGACTGCAAGCCTGCAATAACACCAATGGAGAAAGGTGTTAAATTGGTTGCATGTGAAGGCAAAGAAGGTAATGTTAATTACAGAAATTTAATTGGTTGCCTTATGTATGTTGCAGTATGCAGTAGACCGGACATTGCTCATGCAGTGAGTGTTCTTAGTCAGTTCAACGACTCACACTCTGAGGTTCATTGGAAAGCTGCTAAGCGGGTGCTGCGGTATTTGAAAGGAACGATGAACTATCGTTTACTGTTTCAAAAAGGAGGACTGGATATTACCGCGTACGTGGATGCAGACTGGGCAGCGAATGAACTTGATAGAAGATCTTACACAGGTTTTGTTTTTAAATTGGGGTGTTCGTTGATCTCGTGGGAGAGTCATAAACAGCGAACAGTCGCACTGTCTAGCACAGAGGCGGAGTACATGGCTTTATCAGATGCGTGCAAAGAGGCTTTATTCATTTCTAGTTTTTTAAAAGAGCTACTAGGGAAACTATTCAATGTATTAATTTATAATGACAGTCAGTCAGCTCAGAAATTGACCTCGAATTGTATGTATCATAGTAGGACAAAGCACATTGATGTACGACACCATTTTATAAGAGATTGTGTATCCAATAACATTGTAAATGTTAAATATTTGAGTACAGAGTTAATGATAGCGGATATATTAACTAAACCGTTAACAAAAGTTGTACATGATAAATTTATTAAAGGGTTATGTTTATTTAATAAATTTTAGTTTTGTATAGTACATACTTTTGTCACTTTGCTAACTTAAATATTTGTTTTATACTTTGTTATATGTTTATGTATTTTTGTGTATGGTACATAGGAGTTATGTTTAAGGGTCAGTGTTGGAATGTATACAAAACTCCTTATTCTATTAGGAATAGACATACACAGTGACATGTATTGTCTCTACCCTTTTTGCCGTCATCCGCTACCGCGACAAGACCTGTATATTATTATCCTAAATAAATCCATCTTTGTTAACTTCCACTGCCTATCTTTTTGCCCATAACCCATCAGTAAGCACATACGAAAAGGTCAGAACAGACCCAACTAATAATATTCTCAAAACAACGAGTAATATTATAAAGAAAAACTCCGAGAGACTGAATCTCGATGTCAAGTCACTGATACCTTCTTGTGCAAAGCCGCCGAAGTTGTATGGGTTGCCCAAAGTACATAAACCCAATGCTTCGCTACGTCCAATTGTGAGCCAGATCGACACACCAACTTACAAGTTGGCTCAGCACGTGGCAAAAGTGCTTTCATCACTCAGAGGGCACACACAAGCGCATACCAGGGATTCATACCATTTTGTCAATGAAATCAAACATCTGAGTCTTTCTGACAATGAAACTATGGTCAGTTTTGATGTCCAGTCCCTATTCACATGCCTACCTATGGTGGACTGCATTGAAATTGTAAAAAAGAGGCTAGCCGAGAAAAACATGCCAAAGGAATATGCGGAACTATTAGAACATTGCCTTACATCTGGCTATCTATTGTGGAAGGAGGAATTCTATAAGCAAGTAGCTGACATTTTCATGGAAGACTTTGAGGAGACAGCCCTCAGAACTTCACCTGTTACTCCGAGATTCTACAAGCGATACATAGACGACACCTTCACAATATTACCATCTGATAAAGTAACAGTATTCCTGGACCATCTTAACTCCATCAATCCTAAAATTAAATTCACAATGGAGTTGGAGTCAAATAACTCATTGGCCTTTTTGGATGTATTAGTAATGCGGAATCCTAATAATACCTTGGGCCATACTGTATACAGAAAACCAACCCATACAGATAGGTACTTGAATGGTGAGTCTCATCATCCCCCACACAGCTAGCTACCGTGGGTAAGTCTTTGTTTCAAAGAGCACGCGGAATCTGTGATGATGACCATCTGAGCGCTGAGCTTCAACATGTCAAGCAAGTACTGCATGACAACAAGCTCCGTATCCCGCGCCGCCATCATAGTGAACGTATCAAACCAGCCACGGTCGAGCGTCAGCCTGCTGTCCTACCATATGTTAGAGGGTTACTGACAAGATTGGCTACATCTTAAAGCGGGCTTCAATCAAAACTTATTATAAGCCACCAAAGAAGATTAGTCAATATTTACCACCTGTCAAATGCCACATACCTTTACAAGATGCAGGAGTTTATAAACTCGACTGTGACTGTGGGCTCTCCTACATTGGGCAAACAAAGCGTGCAATAAAAACTCGCGTTAAAGAGCACATAGCTGATGTGAAACACCGACGCTGTACAAAATCTGCAGTATGTGAACACGTTCAGGATCGCACCCGCCATTATATCAGATTTGATAAACCACAAATCCTCGCAAAAGAACACCGTTTCCAACCAAGGATGATTCGTGAGTCTATTGAAATCAAAAAACATCCTAATTTCAATAGAGAAGATGGTTGGGTGTTACCACCAGCTTGGGATCCTGTGATAAATATAATTAAATCCAAAACCAGACAACACTGCACGGCGTCAAGATACTGTAAGCTCTTACTGCGTAGGTTGGACCAACAACAATAATAACCAATAAGAATTGAGGGTACATCAATAAAAACAACAACAATAACTGAGGGTACACCGAAAATTATGACAGTATATATAGAGCGCAGGGACGTTCAACATCTCAGTCCGCCCGTGACCATGGGTGCTGCAAAGCATTCGAAACGTCGGGAAAATTAAAATAAATCGCGATATAATCCGTAAGAATAGATTAATTACAATAAGCGTGCTTAGTTTTTGGCATAGAACAAAATGCATCCTTACTGCGCTTCAGGAGTAGTTTAGGGTCAAAAATAATCGAAGCATGTTGTTTTAGAACAGTATGTAAAATGAATAGTTTTCGAACAGATAAAATATTACAAGACTGGTATAAAACATCGGTGGGGAAAAGAATAGGTCTAAAAGTGGAAACCTTTAGTACAGCCCGTTGGGCTCTTTCTAAGCCAATAAGATGTGATTTAGATGTGCCACCCCAAACTGTGATGCAATAGGTTAGGACAGACTGACAGAAAGCCAAGTAGATACGGTGAATTAAGGTGGGCCTTGCAACATGACGGAGGTTTTTAAAAACATAAATGAGTTTCCTGACTCTATTTTTCAGCGAACTAATATGGAGTTGAAAATTTAGGTGTTGGTCAATAATTACACCAAGATATTTAACATTAGAGGATTTGTTAAGGTGAGCACAATTGCAACAGGTTGAGCTTTAGGACAGTTATGAGCAATCAAACTAAAGTGATCAGGGGGTTGAGAAGTTATTTTTATACTAAGGGAAACAAACTTAGTCTTTAATGTGTTTAGAGTTAAAATGTTAGAGGATAGCCAGTTTGTGACCCAATTGAGACTACTTTGGGCAGTTATAAAAGCCTCCTCCCATGTGCTTGCAGAAAAAAGCAGAGCGGTATCATCCGCGTAAGATATGATTGTACCATGAAAAGGATTAAGAAGTAAGAGGTCATTAATATAAATAACAAAAAGTATTTGGCCCAGAATGCTTCCTTGTGGAACTCTAAAATCCACCGCATGACTAGAACTTGTCAAATTACCAATTTTAGTGCATTGTGACCTAAAGAGTCAAGTTTTTTGATAAGTAGTGGAACATAAACCGTGTCGAAGGCCTTTGCAAGGTCTAAAAAGACGCCAATGACCTTGTTACCCTTATCAAGATTAGAAGAAATAAAATCACTGAGCTTATGAACTGCATCAACAGTGGATTTCCCGGAACGAAATCCAAACTGATTTTCTGAAATTAATTTATTTTTCTCGAGGTACTGAACAAGTCGTCTATTAATTATTTTTTCCAATACCTTAGAGATAGAAGGTAAAATAGAAATAGGCCTGTAATTGTCAACACGATCTTTGACGCCTTCCTTATGTATTGGAATGACGACTGATTTCTTTAAGGAGCTAGGAAATATACCGAGTTTAAAACAAAGATTGAAGATAAAAGTAAGGGGTGGCACTAGACTATCGACACATTTCTTTAAAACTCGATTTGGAGTCATGTCCCATCCCATGGTACAAGTATTTTTCAAGTTCATAATAGTATTTCTAATTTCAACATCGTCAGTATCCAAGAGAACAAATGATGACACTTGAAGAGTTGATACAGATTGTTGGGATTGGTTGCAGTTTGAGTTGAGGACAGCTTCCGCATATGTTCTACCAATATTACAAAAGTAGTTGTTTACATTATTAATTGACGTTTGTTTGTCAGGTCCTAATAGTTCCGAAGCTTTATCGTGATTTTTGGAGGAATATGTTATCTCCATAATAGCTTTCCAAAGATTTTTATTATTACTTCCAGCACTATGAAGCTTGTTTTTTTGATGTTTAATTTTAGTTTTTTAAGAATAACGTTACAAAAGTTCCTATACCTGATATAAATTGTTTTTCAAACAATGTTGTCGGGATTTTTTTTATAATTCATATGCATCGGTCTCTATTTTGTAAGCATCTCACTAAACCGGGAGTAACCCAGGGCTGAATTGGTTTTAATAGTCTTGAAAGTTTAATAGTACTCGAGCTCTCTGCAATATTTTTTTGTATGGAATCCACAAGTAGATTCATAGCCATATTAGGGTCATCTAGTGAATATATATTCTCAAAATTAGTGTTTGACATCGCACGCTCCAAACAATCATAATTAATCTTAGTTATGTGCGCTTGATCAATATGCTTATTAACATAAGAGTTTAAAGCTAAGAGAACAGCATGATGATCAGTGACTGCCGTGTTTAAAACAAATGTAAAAGCCTGAAGCTTGGTTTTTAACATAACATGATCAAGGCAAGCATTAAGCCGTGTAGGGTAAGTATGGGCAAGGAGTAAGCCATTACTTGCGCAGATATTTTGATAGTCGCTACTTAAGTCACTGGCCTCTAAGCTAATATCAATATTTATATCACCTAAAACAGAAATATTTTTATAAGATGAGAGTTCAGAGAGTTTCGCAGAAAGTGATGCGTTAAAAGGTTCAGGATTTCTTTGTGATGGAGAGCGATAAATGGCTACGATAGCAGTATGATTCCCAATTTTAATAATGAGACTATTAGCACCACTTATATTAGGTTCTTGAACGGAAACACTAAGGCCGTCACGAATGTAAACCACTACTCCATCGTTTTGTAAGTTATTTAATACTGTTGCATAAGAAGTATAACCAGGAATAGGTGGTATGCGGACATTGCAAGATAACCAACATTCCGTTAAAATAATGATGTCACTTACTGGTTGAAGGCGATGTAAAATAATAGAAAAGTCATCAAGGTTACGGGAGATGCTACGTATATTAATTAAATAATTTTCTACAAGCCATATTCGGCCACGGCGGCCAGTGTTTATTCAATCTTCTTCTTCTTCTTCTTGCGGTGCCTCTTCACTACTGAAGGTTGGCCGTCAGCTCATCAAACCTAGATCGGTCCCTTGCCAAGCGAAATAGATGTTCCACGCTGGCAATGCCGGTCCACTGTCTGATATTTCTAAGCCACGATAGCTTGCGTCTTCCGACTCGTCTTTTCCCCTCAATTTTGCCCATCATTATTACCTGAAGAAGAAGGTATCGGTCATGTCTAAAAATATGTCCAAGGTAATTGACTTTTCTTTTCTTGAGTAGGTTCATGAGTTCTCGGGATTTTTTTAACTCGTCTTAAAACTTCGTGGTTCGTTACTTTTTGTGTTCAGCTTCACTAGCCGGCAGCGGCGTGTAGTCGCGAGAACTCATTGCGTGACCACGCGAGCAATGATGCAAGAAAATAAATTGACTTACGCGTTTTAAGTCAGGGTTATTTATGCGCTGCTCCCGATTTTTCAACGCAGATAAATAGTATATCGATGACGCAGTTGCAAACGCCTTCATCACGGTATGACTGCCAATTACGGGTGACTGTTTGAATTAGAAACGAGAATGTCTACCCATTTCTCAGTCGTTTTGGTATTGACACCTTGGGGGTTTTTGTTTGGGGTATATAGACTTATTTAATCAATTATGTGTAAACGATGATAGAGATTCCGCTTTTTTTCTGAATACAAATTAGAAATCTTGTTAATTGGGTAATATTTAGATAGTAATATGTAAGTTGCACTAAAATAAACTGACATGTATTTATTTATCTTCTGTTATTTTCATCTATGTATATATATTACTGGATAGTTGACGTCAAACTAAAATTAATCTATTATGTATAAATTTATAGAACGATGTCCTGAGTGACTGACTAACCTATCAACGCACAACCCAAGCGGCTGAACCTAGATACATGAAATTTGGATAGTAGATAGTCTTTTATGATTTATGACTCCATTAAGAAAGGATTTTTTTTAATTCAACCCTAAGGGGGTTAAAAAGGGTATTTTTGTAAGTGTAAAACCGACCGTATCGTAGTTTTATAGAGACGACTGGCTCGATAGTCACTGAATTTTTTTTCGAATAAAATTAATACAGTTCGCGTATTTTCAAAAACAACTCTTAGGGGTGCACTAGGGGTAAACTTTGTAAGTTATTGTGTTGTTCGATTGATTGGAAATTACGTGAAAATTGTTTTATGCATCATTTACGTATACAGGGTTACAGGAAAAGTCGTGCTAGATCCGTTAAGGGCGTGGAGTACCCATCATTTCTGACTTATTTCACTATGAAACACCCCACCCTAAACTTAACCCTTTTCGAGATTTTCGACTTTAAATTTTTTTATTGAAAATTGCCGATTTTTAGGCTATTAAATTTTATTTTGGTTATTTTGTGTGTATTATTATTATTATTGCATTTTTACATGTGTAATAAGATGCTTTAGGACGTCAATCATTAAAATAGTGCACAAGTTAATTGAATAGGCCGTAGTAGACAAGTGAAAGTAAAGAAATTACAAAAATAATTAGCAGGTTTATTTTTCTCTAAGGAATATCTAAAAAAAATATTATGGCAGTTGTTCGGCAGATGTGTTTTAAAATATCTACGTTTCATCAGCTTTCTAACGAGGTATAACTATCTAGGGTTCGTATTAAATTTCGAGGAAAAAAAAACTTAGTTTCATAGGCGACAGTGGTGAAGAAAGTTAATACTTAGCCCTAATAAAATCTTTTAAAAAAAAAATTGAACCGACTTCAATATCACTGAAAAGTATAAAATAATTTAAATATTATTGAAGTTGGTGTTAGCGTACCTGCTGTGTATATTTGGCACCAACTTCAATAATATTTAAATTATTTTATACTTTTCAGTGATATTGAAGTCGGTTCAATTTTTTTTTTAAAAGATTTTATTTTAACCTTTTTAGTGATATTTTCATATATAAAGATTGAACCATCGAAAACCGTAAAATTATCTAGGTAGGTTATGATCGTTATCGTCTACATAGTTTTACATAATTCATGTTTCTTCAGAAAATAATATCCGGTCGTAATGAAATTTGCATGGAAACATCATAGTAGTTTACTCTCTCGAATAAAAAAAGAATCATCGAAATCGGTTCATAATTGTCAGAGCAATGTAATGGAGAACATCAGTTTTATGGTTTTTACCAGATAAATTCCTCCACATCGTTCATGGTCCTCCAGGAAGTTCTTATCCGGTTGTAATAAAATTCATACAGATTCAATACAGTGGTTTCTTCTTTCGAATAAAAAAAGAATCATTGAAATTGGTAAATATTTGCCAGAGTTATGACCATTTTTGTCCGACCGAGCGAGTCCGAGCGACTAAAACGTCATCTATATAGGCTTTCTTGCAACTCTCAGTGCGCAGTCACCATTCTTGTTTTTTTAGGAACTACTTATTACTAAGCAATATTTTTTTTATGGGACCCAATCAATGGATTGAAGAATGGATGGAAGAAAGATTTTTTCAAATCGGTTAATAATTGCCAGAGTTATGCGCGAACATACATAAAAAAAAAAAAAAATATATATATATACAGACGAATTGAGAACCTCCTCCTTTTTTGAAGTCGGTTAAAAAGTAAAGTAAAACAATAGGTAAGCATGAAATGTCATTTACTAAATCAGGTTTTCACACAACTTTTTCTTACTCTACACTCTCTACAGTTCATGTTCAACATGGCCACCTCTATTTCTAACACATTGTCGCATCCTTCTACGGAGACCAGTCTTCACTACTCCAGTGGTCAACGTTGTCCTCATTTGATTTGCTGAATCAACAATCCTTTCTCTTAATTCTTCCACAGACGAAACTGGATTTGGCTCGCTGTATACAAGACTTTTCATGCGCCCCCATACATAAAAATCCATGGGGGTTAGGTCCGGACTTCTTGCTGGCCATGGCAACGGCCCACCTCGTCTTATCCATTTGTTTGGATAATTTGTGTCCAGCCAGTCTCTGACACTTCTCCTGAAATGGACAGGGCAGGCATCATGTTGGAACCACATGTCCCTTATTAAGTTGAGTGGCAGATCATCCAGCAAGTCATTCAAGTCTCCTCTCAGAAAGTTTTCGTAGTTTTCCCCATTTAGATTGTCCGGGAGAAAGTAAGGTCCGATCAAATGATTGGAGATAATGCCCATCCACACATTCACGCTGAATCTTCGTTGGGACCCCGTCACTCTTTTCTTATTGGGATTCCTTAGTTCTTTTGGGGCCCAGTAGTGAGCGTTGTGATAATTAGTTATGCCATCTTTATCAAATTTGGATTCATCTGTCCACAAGATATTTCTTAGAAAATCTGGGTCTTCTACGTCAGCATTTAGCATGAATCTGCAAAAGTCCAACCTTCTCGCGGAGTCTCCTTCTTCAATAACGTGTACCGGCGTGTAATGGTACGGGTATAGGCCAGCAGTATGCACTGTAAACCACACTCTCCATTGCGAAAGTCCCAGATCACGGGCAACAATATTAGTGGAAGTAGTTGGATCCGCTCGAAAGCGTTGCACTATCTCATTGTCCTGTTCTTCGTTGTCATCAATTTGTGGTCATCCCATGTCTGTACTTCGTCTCAAAACAGAGCCAGTTTCTCGAAGTCTTCGATAAACTCTGTCAAAAATGGCCACATCCGGCACTCGACGACCGGGATAGCGAGTTATGTATTCGTTGCGAGCTTGCGCAGACACACAATCGCAGTATCCATAACAAATAAGCATATCAGCATATTCCTCAGGTGTGTAGGACGTCATCTTCAACACTTCCGTATCACAAGTACAAATCAGAGTCCGGTTAACAAGCACAATAGTCACAAATCAGAAGAAATAGTCCAGAATCACAGCCAAGTCGAGAAAAAGAGCAAAACGATATCACATCTACTATGTACGAAGCACAAAAGCAGACTGCCAACCAAAACAATATCCTGTGTTGTATTACCAGCCCTTATCAGTCTCTACACATTTTTTCTTTCATTCACACCTGCATAAATCGTCACTTGTCTCGCTCGCACGGTGTGTCCCAACTTGAAGGAATAGATGAACGGTCCCGACCGTTAGAACTGCTACCTGAAGCGTCCCAACTACTTTTTTTCCACGAAATGTAATACGAACCCTAGATAGTTATACCTCGTTAGAAAGCTGATGAAACGAAGATATTTTAAAACACATCTGCCGAACAACTGCCATAATATTTTTTTTAGATATCCCTTAGAGAAAAATAAACCTGAAAATTATTTTTGTAATTTCTTTACTTTCACTTGTCTACTACGGCCTATTCAATTAACTTGTGCACTATTTTAATGATTGGCGTCCTAAAGCATCTTATTACACATGTAAAAATGCAATAGTAATAATACACACAAAATAAACAAAATAAAATTTAATAGCCTAAAAATCGGCATTTTCAATAAAAAAATTTAAAGTCGAAAATCTCGAAAAGGGTAGGCTCGTAAGTTTAGGGTGGGGTGTTTCATAGTGAAATAAGTCAGAAATGATGGGTACTCCACGCCCTTAACGGATCTAGCACGACTTTTCCTGTGACCCTGTATATATATTTTTTTTTTTAAATCTACCCCTGATCAGTTAAAAAGAGGAAATTATTTTTTGCTCACATTATATACTTACTGAAAACCATTTTTTTGGACAATCAACCCCTAAGGGGATGAAATAGAGGGGTAAAATTATTGTGAAACTTTTTATTTTATGGGTCGGGTGACTTAAAACATAGGTACCAACCCACCTACGAAAAAGGTTTTACAAGTAAGATAATTAAAAGAAGTGTTTAATGAAAGAGGGAATATTTAAAAAAAATACTTTTTACTGCCTCTGCTGGTAAAACTGTGGTTGTCTCCGGTATTGACACGATTGTACCGCCTCCCGTTTAACACTGGAATAGTGCCCAAATCTTGGAAGCTTGCTAACGAGCAGCCTGTGCCGAAAAAAGACAGCCTTGCCGATCCAGCCAACTATCGGCCGATTTCAATAACCTCCATACTTTGTAAGATTATGGAACGTATATTGAACTCGCACCTTATGGCATACCTAGAACATAATGATCTCCTCAGCGACCGACAGTACGGGTTTTGCCGAAATCTGTCGACAGGGGACCTTCTAGTGTATGCCACTCACTTATGGGGCGAGGCCCTTAAGAGAAATGGGGAAGCGCTCGCTGTTTCCTTAGATGTCTCGAAGGCCTACGATAGGGTCTGGCATGCTAGTCTCATGAGCAAGCTTTCAGCGTACAGTATATCCCCTGTCCTGATTGGCTGGGTAAGGGACTTCCTGAGTGAACGGTTGTTGTCGACGGTTGTTCATCGGAGCCAATGACAACTATGCCGGAGTTGCTCAGGGGTCCGTTCCCTCCACAAGCCTCTTCTTGCTTCACATAAATGACCTGCTTAAGCCCGGTATCTATGGGTATGCGGATGACAGCACTGTTGTGGAGAGATATCTGCCGAATTACATTAAATACAGGCTGCATTTTGGAGAGTGTGCGCAGGAATTACATGAATTGATCCCACCATCACCCTTCTATCATCGGACGACGAGACGCACAGCGCATACGCACCCTTAAGTGGTAAACGTGCCTTCAGTTCGGATTTGCTTCTTCATTTATAGGACAGCTAAGGACTGGAATAGCTTTTCCCGCCCGATTATTATAATGTAGATGTCTTCAAGACTAGAGTGAATAAGCTAGTATGGTTTACCATCCTCGACTGCGTCACCGCTTTCTATCAGGTGGGACTGTGGTCAAGCACTGGCTTATATTGAATAATAAAAAAAAATACCAGTAATTGAAAAAAAATTAAATCGCGGGCAAAGATGTGCGGGTCAGCTAGTATGACCCATTCTCCGATTGGCTGGTTAACCATAGATAGCCTAAAACCATAAAAGCACTTCAACTCGGCGGCATATCGTAAAATGCATCATATCATAAGAAATGCATATTTTCTATACAAAACTCCAGTTAACGGCCAGAGTAAATCTAATAGAGTTATAAAATGCGTCATAATAATGGAATTAATAGCCAACGTCAGAAACCAGGCTGATTTAATTTAATTAACTGCGAAGTGCAGTTTTAAGAGCTTAATAAAAGCAGCCACTAAAAAGGTCGGCAGACACAGCGTCATGGCTGAAAACCAGAGTTTTATTTAACATTAAAGTCAATTAGTATAATCGTATTTTAAGTGCAAACAAGCAGAATAAAGGACCATGGACAATTTGGGCTAATTTCTGAATAATTTCACAACACTAATGAAACCTAAGCTATATGATTAATTTTAGGATAAAATTTATTGTATACTATGGCAGTCAAAATTGAGCGCGAATACACTTTTTCTTGTAGAATTTTAAACTAAATAAACTATTTAAAACAAAACCGACTGCAAAGTAAATTATCTAAAAAGTATAAAATAACGAAAATATATTGAAGTCGGTGTCAGCTCTTGCTAGTCTTAGTTAACATGATGTGCTAGCACCGACTTCAATATATTATCGTTATTTTATACTTTTTAGATAATTTACTTTGAAGTTGGTTTTTTTTTAAATAGTTTATTTAACACTTTTTAGTGACTTTTATTTTAGCAAAATAGGTATCAGCACTATCACTATACTGAAAACATAAAAAGTTTATATATCTTAAACTACCGATTTTGATGAAACTTGTACTCTACCCTAAGTTGAAAAATACTCTAACTACTGCAAAAAGAATTTTTGAAATCGTACTTGTGGTTTCTGTGAAATCCGCGGACAAACCTACATACATACATACATACACTCATAAAATTTGGTAAATTTGTTTAGAAGCCCACATAGACTAACATATATTAATATTACGCATTTTTATTAATATTACATACATACGCGTCGAATAGAGAACCTTATTTTTTAAGCCGGTTAAGAAGCCGGTTAAAAAAATAGATAGCCTTCGTGATAGCTCTTCTTTAGATGTATTCAAGAGAAGAATTAAGGAACATTATCTATCTCTGGTTTAAGTATGTTTGTATGTAGAATATATATAAATTATATATGTATATGTTTGTTTAAATATATAATTATATATTTATGTTTATATTATTTTATGTTTATTATTGAATGTTATTTTATCATAGTTCAATATTAT
Source organism: Furcula furcula (assembly GCA_911728495.1). Taxonomy (NCBI): domain Eukaryota; kingdom Metazoa; phylum Arthropoda; class Insecta; order Lepidoptera; family Notodontidae; genus Furcula; species Furcula furcula. The sequence goes on from OU452251.1 coordinate 10,617,311, forward strand.
CTATTGTGTAATAGTTTTTATTTTTTTTAACCAACTTCAAAAAAGAAGGAGGTTCTCAATTCGTCTGTATATATATATTTTTTTTTTATGTTTGTTCTCGCATAACTCTGGCAATTATGAACCGATTTGAAAAAACCTTTCTTCTATCCATTCTTCAATCCGTTGCTTCAGTCCCATAAAAAAATATTGCTTAGTAATAAGTAGTTCCTTAAAAAACAAGAATGGTGACTGCGCAGGAAAGCTGCAGGAAAGCCTATATAGATGACTTTATGTCGCTTTTTAAAGACAATAAAATATTTAAAAAAAAATAAAAACCGACTTCAATTTAAATTATCTAAAAAGTATAAAATAACGAAAATATATTGAAGTCGGTGCTAGCTAATCATGTAACTAACACTATCACCAGCTAACACCGACTTCAATATATTTTCGTTATTTTATACTTTTTAGATAATTGAAATTGAAGTCGGTTTTTATTTTTTTAAAAATATTTTATTTAACACTTTTTAGTGACTTATTTTACCAAGATAGGTATCAGCACTATCACGCAACTCGAACGTTTACGTTACAGTAACTTACTGAAAACATAAAAAGTTTATATCTCTTAAACTACTGAACCGATTTTGATGAAACTTGTACTCTACCCTAAGTTGAAAAATATTCTAACTATTGCAAAAAAAAATTTTTGAAATCGGACTTGTAGTTTCTGAGAAATCCGTGGACAAACCTACATACATACATACATACATACTTACATACATACATACATACATACAAACATACATACATACACACAAAAACTCATAAAATTTGGTACATTTGTTTAGAAGCCCACATAGACTAACATATATTAATATTACACATTTTTATCAATATTACATACATACGCGTCGAATAGAGAACCTTCTTTTTGAAGCCGGTTAAAAATGGTCATAACTCTGGCAAATATTTACCAATTTCAATAGTTCTTTTTTTATTCGAAAGAAGAAACCACTGTAATGAACCTGTATGAATTTTATCACAACCGGATAAGAACTTCCTGGAGGACCATTAATGATATGGAGGAATTTATCTGGTAAAAACCATAAAACTGATGTTCTCCATTACATTGCTCTGACAATTATGAACCGATTTCGATGATTCTTTTTTTATTCGAGAGAGTAAACTACTATGATGATTCCATGCAAATTTCATTACAACCGGATAAATAGTTTCTGAGTTTCTGAAGAAACATGAATTATGTATAACTATGTAGACGATAATGTGATCATAACCTACCTAGATCATTTTACGGTCTTCGATGGTTCAATCTTTTTATATGAAAATATCACTAAAAAGTTTAAAATAAAATCTTTTTAAAAAAAATAAAAACCGACTTCAAAGTAAATTACCTAAAAAGCATAAAATAACGAAAATATATTGAAGTCGGTGTCAGCTGGTGCTAGTGTTAGTTAACATGATGTGCTAGCACCGACTTCAATATATTTTCGTTATTTTATGCTTTTTAGATAATTTACTTTGAAGTCGGTTTTTATTTTTTTTTAAATAGTTTATGTTCGTGAATGTTTATCTAGTTTATATATTATATCGATGTGACGCGCCATTGTTCTTTTTTCTGGAACTACTTATTCGTACGTAATATTTTTTTATAGGACCCCAATCAGTGGATCGGACTATCCGTAGTAAGCAAGCAAGACTTTTTAAAATCTTTTCATAATTGCCAGAGTTATGCGCGAACATACATAAAAAATAGGTATATACGTATATACATGTATATACAGTGGGATTGAGAATCTCCTCATTTTTTGAAGTCAGTTATAAATATCAGGCAGGTCTATTCTTAAGCAATTTAATGTCTTTGATTGGAACATACTATACATTCAAACGTTAAATTAATGAGGAAACTTTAGGACTGGAAGGAAACCGATTAGGTTGCTATTCTACAGCAATTTAAACGCGATGTCACGCACAATCACTCATTTTAGGAAACTTATGTCACTGATCGCTAATTCTGAAACTGAGCGAGCTATATAGCCGAGCCTCTGTATCGAGCTTTTTTAGAAAACATCGCTCACGAAAGATTGGATTCCAATTGACGCTTACGAGAAAGATATAACCCATTGATGGATATGATTGAATCATCATCATCAGGCCACATAATTCTACTGCTAGACATAATGCTATGCCTAAACCACTATACCTGTAAAATAGGCATATTGGATGCTAAAAATCTTAACTTATTGCAAACTTTTTAACTGCATTAAAAAAAGAAGGAGATTCTCAATTCGCAGTGTATATATTTTTTTTAATGTACGTTCACTCATAATTCCACCAAATATGTGCCGATTTGGATGATGATTTTTAGTACCTAACGTTCCATCAAGTTGGTCCCATAAAAAAAATATTACTTACGAACAAGTAGTTCCTGAAGGAACATGGATGGAATGTTAGATTTATCTTGTAAAAAGCCTAAAAGATGATATTCTAAAATGATTATAACTCTTACAAAGATTAACCTATTTCAATGATTCTTTTTTTATTCGAAAGTATGAATTAGGCTAGTTTGGTATGAATTCATCATGACCAGATAAGAACTTTTTCGAAGAATATGAGTGATGGGGGGGGGGGGGGGTTTAACTGGTAGAAACAATAAAATAGATGATGTTTTCGACTACAATATGCTCATACTCAATCCAGATCATCCTAAAGAATTCGATGGTTTCTTTTTAACCTCCGACTAAAACAGAATTCAAAAATATTTAAGATATTTTTCACTTTATGGTGTCTGTTGAAGTCAGTTTATTCTTTTTATAAAAAAAAATATTAATTCTACCTATTCGAGTATATCATACGTTACTATGTATATTTTCATTCCCATGACAATTTGAGAAGCAAAACGATTTACAGCGCAAAAATAGGGGTAAGTAATATTTGATATAATTACAAAATCTCTAATATTTACAAGATATAACAACTGAATCTATAATTTTATTTGATATAATGATCAGTTGATATAATAAACGATTGATATAATTTTTGAATAACTATTTTTATTAAGCATTACATACATTGAATATAATATCGTTTGATATATCACTCACAAGACATAAAACGTATTAAACCTAACATGATAAAAACAAAATAATAATAGTATTATTACCTGAGGAGGCGAGGCAGATAGGGCGACGGAGCCCCGATAGGCTCCTTTTCTGGGTGGTCATAAAAAAATAACCAAACCTAACCTATCCTATCCGAGTCGGATTGCTCTGAATCGAGGTGTTAATCATGATCAATATACATTTAATAATCATTATCAATATACATTTTAAACGATAGAGCTAATGATTTTCGATTAGATAAACATTATATTCAATAAGATTAAATACGAAATAAGTTTTAGAATATATAAATGTTATATGTAAAGAAATTATATCAACAGTTGGTATATCTCACGTTTATTATATCTTGTGAACGTTATTAAAATGAAAATAGACCAAATAACTTTATATGAAATGGGACGCACCCCAAAAATAGAGCCCCACGTTACTTATTATATATCGATGCCCACGCTATTACACTTCAATATTATTAATTATGTAAGTACAATCACTATAGGTACGATACATATTTACTTAAATTAAACTCGAGAACGAGTTTGATAATTATTTATTGCTGTTAGTCTTGATAATTATTTATTGATTTACGTGAATTTCGATTTATACTATTCCGACACACCTTTTTGATGACGGATTTGTAAACGTTTACCTAGGATATCACTGGAAATGTTTTTTGGAAATTTTTGACGGTTGTAAATACTTTTTAGGGTTCCATACCTAAAAGGTAAAAAAGGAACTCTTATGGTGAGACTTAGTCTGTCTGTCACACCTATATATTTCAGAAACCACTGATGCTATCGATTTGAAAATTGGAATAGTTTTAGATCTTACTTACATCGCAAATGAAAAAAAAAATATTAATGGGTGTCGAAATAGGTCATAAAAATTCCAAAATGAGACTACTACATCTAGTAGGATATCATATGAATGGCCTTCTTTTGCACATCTCAAAACAGATTTTAATTTTAGTTTATGTCACGCAGTTTTTGGCTGATAAATGATTTACAGCGCAAAAAAAAATGCCTCGACCGATAAACTTAGTTTTGCGGTTTGATTTTTTTGCTATCTGAGGTGTTACATGAATAGTAAAATTACTATAATACGTCCAAAGATGGTATGGAACCTTCGGTGCGCGAGACCGACTCGCACTTGACCGGTATTTTTTTTTCTTATCGGGGAGGAAACTTTTAAAAAGTACGCAGTCTCCGAAGGGGCGGAGGCCGAGTTATGTCGGATTTTTACCCACTAAGACCTCCCTGGTGGCATTTAATGGCGCTATGGGGCGGTCTGGGCACTCCGTTTGGGCCTCCCCATAGTCTCACCAGCGTCTACCACTTTTTGACACTAGCTTATTAAAAGCCTATTCACTCTAGCTTTGAATAATATAATGTATCGTATGTAATCGGGCGGAAAAACTGACGCAGCCAAACTGTTCCAGTCCTTGCTATCCTTATTATGAATGACGAAGCAAATCGCTTAGTTCGGACTGAAGGCACGTTTACCACATAAGGGTGTATGCGCGCCGTGCGTCTCGTTGTCCGATGATAGAAGGGGAATGGTGGAATCAAGTCATGTAATTCCTACGCACATTCTCCAAAATGCATCCTGTAGAATACCGAGAGGCTGGCTACTCTGCGCCTGTAATCCAGGCTTTAAAAATTGGTCGCTACTAACCCAGAGTCACCAATACGCCTCCTAGCGCGCCTCTCCACTGAGTCCAAAGCTAATTGTAATCTTACGTTACGTTATTGTGTAGCTATTTTAATCTTACTTTCTCGATAGAAGTGCCAGAATAAAAACTACGTATATTGACGTCACTATCTCGTATAGAATCATACCCTGGTCATACTCGGCCAGTTCTAAGATCCATAAGATGAGTTAATTGAACATTAACGGCCCAAATAACGGGAACGTTTATTGACTTTCAGTTTAGTATAGGTTGTAAATCGTAGGGGCTGAAACCGAACCTCCCCGAGTTAAGGGTGCGTGTGATGCCAAAGCTATTTGTCTTTATCTTAATGTAGGGTTGGCGGGCATTGTTTTCCTGAATGATATATTGTTGCGTCGTTACAATAGAGATCTGGGTACCGTTGACAAGCAATTACAGTGGACAATAATAATAATGTTCTTCAGGCCGATCCGGCTACGGCGGCGAATGTTTTAATAAGATTAGCCAACTACAGATATTGTAGTACTCAAATGCATTCTCTTTTTATTTTAAAAGGTCCCCGGGACCTGTAGGGATTAACCGGGTTAAGTGAGATTCTTACCCACTATAACCTCTGCGACTGTAGCATCAGCACATGAAAGGGGAGACTTGGGTATCTACGCCAAGAGCATCTCTGTGCCTTGCCTTTGAGCCCGCCACCAGGGGGCGCATTGTAGACTTCCAGATACCAGATACAGTGCTCACGGGAACGGGGGTCGCAACCATGTCATCGTCTATTTCGCCCTATTTCTATATTACCTATTTTTGGAAAACTTTTCGAGGCAATTTTGTATCCTACTATTTATTTTCATACAAAGCAATACATTAAAGAACAGCAGCATGGATTTATGAAATCGAGATCGACCGTGTCTAACCTTTTACTTTACCATGATAGCTTGGTTAATTCTGTCGACTCTTGTGTTCCTGTAGATGTAATTTATACGGATTTCTCTAAGGCTTTTGACACGGTCGATCATGATCTACTTCTACTAAAATTAGCCAGACTTGGCATATCTGGTACTCTTCTACAATGGTTTGAATCTTACCTTAAAAATCGCTATTCAATAGTCGTAGCAAATGGATACTCTTCACAATCATTTCCCGTAAATTCAGGCGTTCCGCAAGGATCTCACTTAGGCCCAATCCTCTACAATATTTTCATTAACGACATCAGTGACTGCTTTAAAAATACAGAATATTATCTCTATGCTGATGACTTGAAAATTTTACGTTCTGTCTCTTCTATAACCGATGCAAATTTATTACAGGACGATCTGAATCGTTTAATTATTTGGTGTGATACAAATCGTATGACTCTTAATACTGACAAATGCTATACTATAACATTCACAAGAAACAAAACACCTTTCTGTAGGAAATATTACATAAGAGACAAAGAACTTGAAAGAGTTAGCACTATAAGAGATTTGGGAATTATTTTCGACAGTAAGTTAAAATTTGATAAGCATATTGATTCCATAGTTACGAAATCTTTTCAACTCCTCGGTTTTCTGATTAGGAACTGTAAAAAATTTAAATCCCCACAAACTAAAATACGTATTTTTGAATGTCTTGTCAGAAGTGGATTAGAATATTGCAGTCAAATCTGGTGCCCATTCTATGAAATTTATGTTAAAAAAATCGAACGCATACAAAAACGTTTTTTGTGGCATTTATGTTACAGCTGCAAGTTAGCCAAAAAAATACCTCATTACCCCGATCGGCTTAAGCACTTTAATATGACTTCCTTATCTACTCGTAGGAATCTCTTAGGGTTAATGTTCTTACACAAGTTGGTTAATGGTAATATAGACAGCCCACAGCTAGTTTCCAAACTTAATCTTAATATCCCCAAAAATATACCAAGGCAAAAAAAATATGCTCCATTTTATGTTCGCAATTATTACACTAATCTGGGCCTTAATTCACCAATCAGTCGTTTGTTTAAGCAATATAACATTTTACATAAGACTGCTGCCGATGATATCGATATATTTTCTGATAGTGTGACTAAGTTTCGTAAATCCTTGATGAGTCTTTTAGCTGACACTGTATGACATTTTAATGCAAATATATATACGTATTTATATATATATGTGTATATATCTTTTTTTCTTTGATTCTATCGATTCTATTGATTCTATTATCTATTTTCTTCTTATTCTACAGGTATGTAGTTAGTTATTCTACGAGTAGTTTTAATTTAAGATATTTGGCAATTTTTGTGTTATATCTATTATAAATTCTCTTTTCATTTCATTTCTTTCAATTATTTTCATTTTAATTAATTCTGTTTGATAATTTAATGTTTAATGATTGGTAACAACTATTTTATTATCCAGGTTGTTATCGCACTTGTATTTGCGCATGTCGTGGTCACCTATAATTATTACAACATTTAACTCATGTTCTGTGCTCATGTTCTTCATTTTTGATAATGTATGTAATGTTGGCGATCTTTAATAAATTAAATTAAATTAAAGTCTACTTCGGAGTCGCCGCCGTACTCAATGGACAGCGATTCCGAAGGTAAATACATTCTCTACCTTTACTCTCACAATACGATACATACAGTCGCTTCTTTGTGACTTAATTTAGTAAACGGAGTTAAAATAACACAATGGGTGCCTGCAAATCCCTTAATAGCAAAAGGATTGGAGTAAAAGTTTTCATTTATTTACGCGAATAATGTTAATAAACTACATAAACATAAAAGCTTTATTAGTACGCTGTTGTTTTCCAGTTTGCCGCCGTCTTTGATAAAAGATGTATATACATATGTTGCAGTCCACGTCCAACTAAGTAGATGTAAAAACCACTAATCCTAAGCTTTTTAGTTACATTTTGAAGGTTTTTTTTTTATTATATTTAGTTGTTGTTATTCGAAACATCCCTTTTTTAAAGGGAATTAAGGCTAATTTTATTTATTTATTTATTTTAACATCATTATAATTTATAATACTGATTTCAATAATAATACAAAGATTGATATCTATTTGTATGATTTAATGACTAGACTTCATTCTGAAGTCAATTCGTGGGAAAGTCTCACGCCGTTTCCCACTCCAATCACATTTCAGTTAGGTAACATTTCAGTTGCTCAAATAACATTTACTAAAATACTCGTATCTAATTAAAGTTTCAGCTTTGACTGTTTCTAGAACTACAACACTTCCACCATCATCATCATCATCAGCCGGAAGACGTCCACTGCTGAACATAGGCCTCCCCCTTAGAACGCCACAATGAACGACAATTGGCAATTGGATCATCAGCAGCCTAACCACATCCACTGCTGAACAAAGGCCTCCCTCTTAGGAGGGAGCGGTTGCCGTAATCTCCACGCTTGGCTGGTATCTTGGGGATCGCAGTATAAGTGGTAGCTAATCCAATAGAAAGACGCTGCTTTTCTTGTTTTCCCTTAGTTGCCTCTTACAGACACCCAACGGGAGGACCGATGGGTGGTTACTATTCTTACCCGGACACCCCTCGGGTGATTAAATTCGATAAAGAAAAACAAGTTTCTTTTCCCACATTCAATTATAAGAAACAATAATTTTAATGATACATCACCATTAATTTTTTTTTTGCATATGAAACCTGAATGCTTCTACGCATAAATAATATAACAGATTCATCATCAGCCGGAAGACGTCCACTGCTGAACAAAGGCAGAGGTGTTCTGGCCGATGATTGATTTAACAGATTGTTATGCATAAAAAAAAAGTAAACATAGCGATGCCAGGACTAAAACCGGAAATCATAAGACTGCTGCGCAAATGCCTCCCGCGTTTGCAGCTCAGCAGTTGACGTCTTCCAGCTGATGACGATGATGACGATCAAGATTGAGATGGTGAGGTGAAGATTTTTGAAAATGTAAGGATTTGTATTAACCCTTCGGAGCCCGGGCCTATTTTTTTGCGCGGTTTTTTTCTTGTTACGATTCGAGCCAACGGGCTCCGAGTTCTCAAATAAATTCAACTAACAATTCATTAAAACGGTGACAGTACCTATCTAAATTTTCAATGTGCTTCTTGTAAGTTGATATAAAATCATGTAGATATTTTAAGACCGACTTCCTTAAATTTTTTAGGGATTTCAATTCTATTATTGACGACATAGTTGGTGAACATTTCTAATAGGTATATCTTTCTGTGTGCAGCAAGAAGCCATTTTTCCTATAAACTGAAGGAAGTAGGTTCAAATCCTGTTGGGAGCCATAGCTTTGTGTAGTTGCCCCTTACTGGTTAGGAAAACATGGCCAATCATCCGAAGAAGAGAGAGCGCATCCGTGCCTTTGTGCACTATAATATTATCTGCGTTATGGGCTGATGTCATCAAACATTGACTGCTGTGGCGGAAGGTTCAGGAACACATTTCTACTAGAAGGAGGAAATAATGTTATACTTTTCATCTTTTATATAACTATACACCTCTAACCAAACTAAACCAGCAATATCATTACATAGCATTCCTTAATCCGTGTTATCTTATGTATTGTACCCAAAAGGAAATGTATGAAAATTCCAAAACACTCGGCCGAAAACCTTAAGTAATGCATAATGCAAATTGATCAACAGCCTGCCTGGAAGATTTTCCTTTCATTTGAATTGTAGATTATTACAAATAAGTTCATAAAATAGTCACTCTTGGGCCTTGTTAATGGATTCCAGTGAATTACCACAGTGTCACCTTTAATATACTTATCTTGAGAGTTGTTTATTAAATTATTTTTTTCACTCACTGACTGATACGTCTTCTTCTTCTCTTCTTCTCCCTTGCTCTGTCCCGTTACATGGAGTCGGCTTTCCCATTCATTTGGCGCCATTTTTGCCGCTGGTGAGAGTCTTCCTCCGTCAACCCTAGCCTCCTCATGTCTCTATGGACAGCCGTTAACCAGGTGGTTTGCGGTCTTCCTCTTCCCCTCCTACTAATTGAAGCCATGGAAAGGTACTTCTTCACGACGTGAGCAACTGGTCTCCGCATGACATGACCGTACCATCGTAGTCGTGTCTCGACTATTTTATCAGGTATTGGAGCAACCTTAAAACTTCCCCTAATATTATATTTGTTACGCACTTTATCCTTTAATGTAACATTTTCTGCCCACTAACAGATATGTGAAACAAGCAGCGTCTTTCTATTGGATTATCTACCACCTATACTGCGATCTCCAAGACGCCTGCCAAGCGTGGGGATTATGGCAACCCCTTCCTTTAAGGAGGAAATATTTGTATTTTTTTAAATTACAGCACTAAGTGATCTGTAATTAAAGACGGTTTACAGAAGTTTTACTAAAACCTTGACTGGCCCGTTGGTCTAGTGGTTAGTGACCCTGTCTGCTACCCAACAGGTCGTGGGTTCGATTCCCACCAAGTGTCTGGGTGTTTTATCTATATAAGTATGTATTTACAAAAAAAAGTATATATGTATTAGTATCAGTTGTCTGGTTTCCATAGTACAGGCTCTGCCTAGTTTGGGATCAGATGACCGTGTGTGAATTGTCCCGGGATATTATTATTATTATTATTACCTAGTGCTTCAAATATTTTATGTAAACTTCATTAAGTTTACATCTGTTTATATAATTGCTCGTCTGTGGGAGCTAAGTGAGCTCACATAATTATTTTTTGTTTTATCTATTAACAAATTGTGAGTTGGTTTTTATAATTGTTTTAGAACTTTGAACTACTAACATTTTGTTGAATTTTGTTTACATTATTTTTTTAGGATTATTTGTTTAGTTAGATATACGAACGGATTGACACTGCACATCCAGTACGGTTAAATTCCAATCAGTTTATGTTTCATTCAGTATATGCATAATTGTACCCATTACTTTTATTATTAAATAAAAATACTAGACAAAACTAATGAATCCAGGCTACGTAAATATTCTGCTATTTTTATTTTGTATTTTTCTAAGTTATTACCTACTTTTATGTACACTTTGGTACGTAATTCCTGTGGATTTGAAGAACAAACCAAGCGAGTTGTTATCCTGAATCCATAATTATGTTTCCTGGGTGTTTCTAACTGAGTGACAACATAAATTCAATCATTATTCGATTAAAAAATAAAACAGTTGTTTATTGCCCGAATGCCCCAGGGGGGGCTATGTTTTTTCGAGAGTATGTATAAGTACGTATGTAAGTAAGTATGTATGTAAATATCTATTTCTTTGGCACGGTCTACGACCTAAACCGCTTGATGGACTATGACTTATATTATGTCGTTAAATTCGGCTTAGTTGTAAGAGTGACATATGCTACACTATGTTTAAAAAAAAAATAGTATGGCAGCAGTCAGCAGCGATTCTGTATTTTTTTACTTCCAAAAACATCAATATTGATATCAAATGAAAGGTCTTAACAAAAAAAGTTGAAATATATAATATGCTTTATATGTATGTATAATGTAATATAACACCATTTTTTTGTTCACAGTGTGGCTTTTTGTGCTTTTATATATAGTATATACTTGTTTTCACTTGTTTTTACTTGTTTTTTGTAGTCATGGGATACTCATCCCAACTTACCTGTCCGGTAGTTGTGGTATAGTATACGGGTATACGACCCCGGCTTCCCTAACTATTACTGTCCCATACCTTCCCCTCCTGGGCGTTAATATCCTACTTTTCCTATTTCCCACTCTAACTTGCCAATCTTCGTTTTCACACCACCTATCCCCTTTCCCTCGTTATTCGTGAGAACGCAATGGTTAATCATAAAATAATTTAATTAACCAAAATGGCGGCGATGTGGTTCGCCACCCATCACGTCTCGTTTCTCACGGGTGCGAAAAGCGGCCCATGGGCTCTGCCTACCCCTACTGGGAAAATGCGTGATTATATGTATGTATATACTTGTTTTGAAAGCAGTGGATGCCATCAACTACAACCTATTAAGGACGACAAAAAGGATTTTTACACCGTAATTTTTTAAAAACAACGAAATAGCCCCTTACTCCGCTTTCTTAAAATCCTTTTAAACCAGGCAATTAATTTTTTCATCTCTTTTACGCTCAACTTTAGAGCGCACGGAGTTAAGACGTCTAAAGTTGGCTAAGAGTTTTTCTTTTTGCCATTTTCGTCATCTCACGCTTCCTGTTACAAGAAATGTTTTTTTTTTTAATTTTAAATATAAAGTAAAGAGTTATACATAGTACTGGATAGTTCGTGTTGATTAAAATGTTGATTTCAGAATTATACTTTTACTTATCTTTATATTTCCAAAGACATACGACTTTTACGTATTTGTGAATATTAACTTTTTATAAAATGTGAATATTAAAAACTTAATGTTGTCTTTTACTTACGCGAATATTACACATTGAAATTAAACTACTAACAAAAAAGAACAAAAGAACACCGATTCCTGTCTAGGATGATTTGTGAGGCTATTGAAATCAAAAAACCCTTAGTTGCCTCTTACAGACACCCAACGGGAGGACCGATGGGTGGTTACTATTCTTACCCGGACACCCCTCGGGTGATTAAATTCGATAAAGAAAAACAAGTTTCTTTTCCCACATTCAATTATAAGAAACAATAATTTTAATGATACATCACCATTAATTTTTTTTTTGCATATGAAACCTGAATGCTTCTACGCATAAATAATATAACAGATTCATCATCAGCCGGAAGACGTCCACTGCTGAACAAAGGCAGAGGTGTTCTGGCCGATGATTGATTTAACAGATTGTTATGCATAAAAAAAAAGTAAACATAGCGATGCCAGGACTAAAACCGGAAATCATAAGACTGCTGCGCAAATGCCTCCCGCGTTTGCAGCTCAGCAGTTGACGTCTTCCAGCTGATGACGATGATGACGATCAAGATTGAGATGGTGAGGTGAAGATTTTTGAAAATGTAAGGATTTGTATTAACCCTTCGGAGCCCGGGCCTATTTTTTTGCGCGGTTTTTTTCTTGTTACGATTCGAGCCAACGGGCTCCGAGTTCTCAAATAAATTCAACTAACAATTCATTAAAACGGTGACAGTACCTATCTAAATTTTCAATGTGCTTCTTGTAAGTTGATATAAAATCATGTAGATATTTTAAGACCGACTTCCTTAAATTTTTTAGGGATTTCAATTCTATTATTGACGACATAGTTGGTGAACATTTCTAATAGGTATATCTTTCTGTGTGCAGCAAGAAGCCATTTTTCCTATAAACTGAAGGAAGTAGGTTCAAATCCTGTTGGGAGCCATAGCTTTGTGTAGTTGCCCCTTACTGGTTAGGAAAACATGGCCAATCATCCGAAGAAGAGAGAGCGCATCCGTGCCTTTGTGCACTATAATATTATCTGCGTTATGGGCTGATGTCATCAAACATTGACTGCTGTGGCGGAAGGTTCAGGAACACATTTCTACTAGAAGGAGGAAATAATGTTATACTTTTCATCTTTTATATAACTATACACCTCTAACCAAACTAAACCAGCAATATCATTACATAGCATTCCTTAATCCGTGTTATCTTATGTATTGTACCCAAAAGGAAATGTATGAAAATTCCAAAACACTCGGCCGAAAACCTTAAGTAATGCATAATGCAAATTGATCAACAGCCTGCCTGGAAGATTTTCCTTTCATTTGAATTGTAGATTATTACAAATAAGTTCATAAAATAGTCACTCTTGGGCCTTGTTAATGGATTCCAGTGAATTACCACAGTGTCACCTTTAATATACTTATCTTGAGAGTTGTTTATTAAATTATTTTTTTCACTCACTGACTGATACGTCTTCTTCTTCTCTTCTTCTCCCTTGCTCTGTCCCGTTACATGGAGTCGGCTTTCCCATTCATTTGGCGCCATTTTTGCCGCTGGTGAGAGTCTTCCTCCGTCAACCCTAGCCTCCTCATGTCTCTATGGACAGCCGTTAACCAGGTGGTTTGCGGTCTTCCTCTTCCCCTCCTACTAATTGAAGCCATGGAAAGGTACTTCTTCACGACGTGAGCAACTGGTCTCCGCATGACATGACCGTACCATCGTAGTCGTGTCTCGACTATTTTATCAGGTATTGGAGCAACCTTAAAACTTCCCCTAATATTATATTTGTTACGCACTTTATCCTTTAATGTAACATTTTCTGCCCACTAACAGATATGTGAAACAAGCAGCGTCTTTCTATTGGATTATCTACCACCTATACTGCGATCTCCAAGACGCCTGCCAAGCGTGGGGATTATGGCAACCCCTTCCTTTAAGGAGGAAATATTTGTATTTTTTTAAATTACAGCACTAAGTGATCTGTAATTAAAGACGGTTTACAGAAGTTTTACTAAAACCTTGACTGGCCCGTTGGTCTAGTGGTTAGTGACCCTGTCTGCTACCCAACAGGTCGTGGGTTCGATTCCCACCAAGTGTCTGGGTGTTTTATCTATATAAGTATGTATTTACAAAAAAAAGTATATATGTATTAGTATCAGTTGTCTGGTTTCCATAGTACAGGCTCTGCCTAGTTTGGGATCAGATGACCGTGTGTGAATTGTCCCGGGATATTATTATTATTATTATTACCTAGTGCTTCAAATATTTTATGTAAACTTCATTAAGTTTACATCTGTTTATATAATTGCTCGTCTGTGGGAGCTAAGTGAGCTCACATAATTATTTTTTGTTTTATCTATTAACAAATTGTGAGTTGGTTTTTATAATTGTTTTAGAACTTTGAACTACTAACATTTTGTTGAATTTTGTTTACATTATTTTTTTAGGATTATTTGTTTAGTTAGATATACGAACGGATTGACACTGCACATCCAGTACGGTTAAATTCCAATCAGTTTATGTTTCATTCAGTATATGCATAATTGTACCCATTACTTTTATTATTAAATAAAAATACTAGACAAAACTAATGAATCCAGGCTACGTAAATATTCTGCTATTTTTATTTTGTATTTTTCTAAGTTATTACCTACTTTTATGTACACTTTGGTACGTAATTCCTGTGGATTTGAAGAACAAACCAAGCGAGTTGTTATCCTGAATCCATAATTATGTTTCCTGGGTGTTTCTAACTGAGTGACAACATAAATTCAATCATTATTCGATTAAAAAATAAAACAGTTGTTTATTGCCCGAATGCCCCAGGGGGGGCTATGTTTTTTCGAGAGTATGTATAAGTACGTATGTAAGTAAGTATGTATGTAAATATCTATTTCTTTGGCACGGTCTACGACCTAAACCGCTTGATGGACTATGACTTATATTATGTCGTTAAATTCGGCTTAGTTGTAAGAGTGACATATGCTACACTATGTTTAAAAAAAAAATAGTATGGCAGCAGTCAGCAGCGATTCTGTATTTTTTTACTTCCAAAAACATCAATATTGATATCAAATGAAAGGTCTTAACAAAAAAAGTTGAAATATATAATATGCTTTATATGTATGTATAATGTAATATAACACCATTTTTTTGTTCACAGTGTGGCTTTTTGTGCTTTTATATATAGTATATACTTGTTTTCACTTGTTTTTACTTGTTTTTTGTAGTCATGGGATACTCATCCCAACTTACCTGTCCGGTAGTTGTGGTATAGTATACGGGTATACGACCCCGGCTTCCCTAACTATTACTGTCCCATACCTTCCCCTCCTGGGCGTTAATATCCTACTTTTCCTATTTCCCACTCTAACTTGCCAATCTTCGTTTTCACACCACCTATCCCCTTTCCCTCGTTATTCGTGAGAACGCAATGGTTAATCATAAAATAATTTAATTAACCAAAATGGCGGCGATGTGGTTCGCCACCCATCACGTCTCGTTTCTCACGGGTGCGAAAAGCGGCCCATGGGCTCTGCCTACCCCTACTGGGAAAATGCGTGATTATATGTATGTATATACTTGTTTTGAAAGCAGTGGATGCCATCAACTACAACCTATTAAGGACGACAAAAAGGATTTTTACACCGTAATTTTTTAAAAACAACGAAATAGCCCCTTACTCCGCTTTCTTAAAATCCTTTTAAACCAGGCAATTAATTTTTTCATCTCTTTTACGCTCAACTTTAGAGCGCACGGAGTTAAGACGTCTAAAGTTGGCTAAGAGTTTTTCTTTTTGCCATTTTCGTCATCTCACGCTTCCTGTTACAAGAAATGTTTTTTTTTTTAATTTTAAATATAAAGTAAAGAGTTATACATAGTACTGGATAGTTCGTGTTGATTAAAATGTTGATTTCAGAATTATACTTTTACTTATCTTTATATTTCCAAAGACATACGACTTTTACGTATTTGTGAATATTAACTTTTTATAAAATGTGAATATTAAAAACTTAATGTTGTCTTTTACTTACGCGAATATTACACATTGAAATTAAACTACTAACAAAAAAGAACAAAAGAACACCGATTCCTGTCTAGGATGATTTGTGAGGCTATTGAAATCAAAAAACATCCTAATTTCAATAGAGAAGATGGTTGGGTGTTACCACCGACTTGGGATAATGTGATAAATATAATTAAATCCAATATCAATCAAAACACTGCACGGCCTCAAGATACTGTAAGCTCTTACTGCGTAGATCGGACCAACAATAATAACTAAGAAGACCAATTATGTACCTGTGGGTACACCGGCATAATTGTGACATAAGGACGTTCAACATCTCAGTCCTCCCGTGACCATGGGTGCTGCAAAGTATTCGAAACGTCGGGATAGTAAAATCAATAAATAAACCGCGATAAAATCCGTAAAAGTAGTTTAATTTCAATATTAAAAACTTACCTTAAACAATCTATAATCAAAATATAATGTATTCAGTGTTACATACCGTTTTGATTATAAATTGTTTAAGGTAAGTTTTTGCTGCCCGGGTAAGAATAGCACTCACACATCTCCTACCGTTCGGTGTCGTACGAGGCCTTCGAAGTCGCTCAACATTCGGGTTGTGGGCCCTAGAACGCAACGCTCCATTGAGCACGGCGATGCCTCCGAGGAGGACGGCAGCTGGATTGCGATCCCCGCCCCCGTGAGCACTCCCGTGGGGCTACAAAATGCGCCTCCCGTCGGCGAGCTCAAAGGCAAAGTACGGGCCCTTGAGCTCTGGGGTCCCCTGTCATGTGCTGTTGCGACAGCCACGGGCGTTTTAGTGGGTAACAATTTACTACAACGCCTGCCAAGCGTGAGGATAATTGGATAAAACCCCTCCTTTGGTGGTACCTTCGTTCAGCAGTGGACGTCTCCCGGCAGATCATCATCAACAGCAGCCAAAAGACGTCCACTACTGAACAAAGGTCTTCCCTTAGAAGAGGGTTACTAAATCCCCACCCTTGGCCGCATCTCGGGGATCGCAGTATACATTAGATGGTAGGTAATTTAATACAAAGACGCTGCTGCCCGTCTTCTGTTTTCCCTTAGTCGCCTCTTACGGATACCCAACGGGAGGAGATGGGAGGGTACTATTCTTAACCGGATAATCCACGGGTAATGATGATTTCGGCTGATGATGTAGTTTTATTTTATACTAGCTGACCCACGCAGCTCCGCCTGCGCTATTTTTACGTTAACTAAACTTTTAATAACAGACATTCGCATCGAATACATAACCTCCTTTTTTATAGTCGGTTAAAAACTGGGACCCACTTTTAACTTGCTCTCCGAAGCACGGACCCGTTTAGTCCAAATGGCGTTAAACGGTCACCCATCTATTTAATGACCTTACCTAACGTTGCTTAACCCGATCGATTACAAAACCTTGATAACAACTCTCTATGAGTGTTTCCTTACTAATATTTATTATATTATAAAGAAAAATTGATAAAATCAGACCAAGCGTATAACCAAGTACCCATTTTGACTTTAATCCCCTCTCCCAAAAGAACCGTGCTAGATTACGGGATAAAAAGTATCCTATGTCCTACCTCGTAGTAAGATCTCAAATCATGCCAAGTTTCATTTGAATCCATTCAGTAGTTTCGGCGTGATGCTCAGCCGTGATACAGACAGACAGACAAAAATAAAAAAAAATACATGTTTGGCTTTAGTATCGGTTATAGAATGCCCTCCAAACATAATTTTCAAAATATCTTCAAAGTACAGAATTGGACCTGTTACAGTTTTATTATAAGTATAGATTAAAACTGTTTTTTTTTATCGATTGTATAAGAATAAATCTTTGGTTTGCCAAAAATGCCATAAACTTTCTTGTCCCATTGGATAGATAAGATTGCCCGAGGCGTACACAGTCTCGCGAAGTAACAAAAGTGCACTTAATTCACAACAACGCTGACGGATATACGGCGAGGAGCCATGGAGTGAGAAATTGCTTTATTTTATGATGTTTTCAGCGCCCTTCACGTTAACACCCGTCGCTTGAGCCTGGCGGTTATTTTCATGTCCGTAATATTATACGCTGAAGATGCCTCGCGACTTACATAGTATAAGGATTTACTTACAGAGTAGCATTTTCCCACTTTCACCCATTCCCAAATGGTGAGACTGTATTGTCAGACGGTAAGTAAGACTACTAATTTATCCCCAAAATATTTAAAATGGTTTATGATTTAATAGTTGGGTAACTTTTGTAAGGATTTAAGAACAATGCTTAATGGATGAATTTTTATACTGCATTGCCGATTAAAGCATTTGAAACATCGATATGCGTTTCAACTAAGAATGTGGCCGCCATGATGATCGCGACTGCGGAAGTTCACTCGTTGTTTACGATTTTTGTACCGGCAGCAGATTAAACACAAAATGAAAAATGTGCCCCGGTTTTGATTATTTATTGTAATGTCTTATTTTACTATCTATTTTTGTTAAAACATCATTTTTAGTAATTATATATTTGAAATGGCAAGATGGCGGCCACATTCTTAGTTGAAACGCATAGTACTAGACTAGATAAACATTCATTAACAAAATGACATCTAAAATGTGGTCGCGGAGGTTTCAAACTTATCTGTGCTTGTGGCGGAAACGTGAACTAACGGTGTTATTATGATAAATGACGTGTAGTGTGACAGTTTCATATAGACAGTAGCGACACTCCTATCGGCAAAAGTAATTTTGTCAGCCTGTGGCTTGAAAAGAAATAGCGACACAAGGGCGCTTGAACAGGGTAAATGAACCCATGATACACCTCCCAAATGAACCTTCTTAGTGTCGACATGTAAACTACAGGGTCGAAAGTACATCAAGTCGATTGTTCTCGAGGCCGTATCAGGTCACAGCGGCCAATGTTTTTTTTTAATACGATAATAAAAAATATTATCCTGTCGTTCGTCGCCTTTTTTTGCTGTCGAGGAGAAACCCTTCAAAAGGTACCCGGTCTCCGAGGGGGCGGAGGCCGGGTTATGTGGGATTTGTACCCACCAAAACCTCCCCGGTGGCCTTCATAGACGCCATGGAGAGACCAGCCAGGCCTTCGCTAGAGCACACCCCGAGGGGAAGGAGAAAAGCACGCTCTCCCCGGCAGCCTCGCGGTGCTCGCGACGATGCAGGACTTACACTGCGTCGTCGCCCGTCTCAGGGTCTAATTTAGTTGGGACGCACAGAGCCCACACCCTATGTGTCCGCGCTTCGCTTCCGCCGAGTGGGATCGGTTCTCTCACAGAAGGAGGCTACAGCCCTCCACACCGATTCCTCCGCCAACATAACCGACGCTACAGCTGGCAGAGAGAGGTCGTGTCCGATCCGGCTGACCAGGATCCACCACTCCGAGGCCCACGCAGGGCACTCCTGGAGCGTATCCTGGGCGTAATCGCGGTCACCGCCGGTCGTTCGTCACTTGTCGTAAACACGCTTATTGCTCAATACAAAGTTGTTGCTGCCCGCGGGATTTAAACCCGTGACCTCCGGTTTTCCGCTCGCCCACTGAGCTGTTACTATATACACACATCAAAAGTGTCTAGGGATCAACATATATTTTTGCAATAACTTTTCTCCTGATTGATATTAATTAAAATTTTCTTTAAGGATTCATCAAATAAAGTGTTTTCGTTTGTCACAGTAACGATAAACCAAGTCACCTTTGCATTAATAAAGAAATTTGCCATTTTCCTAATAAAGGGATTTTTGACATTTGAACCACTAACACAAAAGTTCGAAAAAAAGACTGAAATAACAGTTTTCTTTAAAATTTTATTGGGTAACTTAAACAATTAATAATCCGTGTTTCTACCGCGAACACTAACAACACAAGAACATCGGTTTGGCATACTCAAAATGAGTTCATCCAAATCACGCTGTGGAATGGCCGCCCATGTTCGTTGCAACAACAAAAAAAGGTCTTCTTGCGACTGGATACCCTCCATATTCGGCAGAGCTCTTCTCTGTAGCATATCCCATGCATGCTCAATCGGGTTCAAGTCTGGCGACTGAGCAGGCCAGGGCAGGACATTGATGTTAGCTGCGGCGAGAGTCTGTCTTACAACTCTTGCGGTGTGCGGTCGTGCATTATCATGCATTAACTGAAATAAGGGACCGATTTGCACTTGTAGAGGAACGATGACGTCTGATACAATCGTCTCAGCATAAATTTGAGCGTTGAGGTTGCCTCTGATCCAAATCAACTCAGTTCTTCCGCCGATCCAAATACCCGCCCATACCATGATGGTTCCACCACTATAAGGATGGACTTCCTGGCAGGATTTTAATCGCTGTTGGCGTCCAGGGGTTCTCCAGTGTCGTATACGTCTTGTATCCGGTCTCATACCAAAACGAGACTCATCAGAAAAGCACACGAAACGCCATTGTTCTTCTGCCCATTTTTTTGCCCAAAAATGCTTGATCCCTAGACACTTTTGATGTGTGTATTTATATTCATTTATTTCGGATAACAGGATCCATAAGGGTTAGTAACAATTAAATACTTAAGACTAATGTTAGTAATACAATAGCGGACAATAATTTAAAAAATAAGTGGACCAATATCACCCAGACCAAGACAGGCAAAAACCAGTTACTTGACTGCATGCAGTCGTAACCAGTGTGCCAGCATTGGCGAGTCCCACCGGTCCACCAATGCACGCAGAATGGTGTTGGGGCTGTCGCGCATCCGCCGTAGTAGTGAGGCGCAGCGCTTACGCATGATGGCAGCGAAACCATCAGCGTGCGCCGATGCGAACATGGCGGAGGCGCTGCAATAACGCGACCGCCCCACCACCACCCTGAATGCATTGTTATATTGCACGCGTAGGTCGCTGTACGCCCCCCGCGTATAGTTCACCCACAGACCGCAGGTGTATTGACAATAGGCTTTAAAAAGCGTGACCTTAACTTGCTCAGTACACCTAGCAAATCTGCGAGCCAACATATTGCAGCGCACAGACAGCGACCTTCGCTCTCTCTCAATATCCAAATTATCCTTCATATCGTCAGTGACCCAGTGACCTAAATACTTAAAGCGCTCTACCATTTTTATGGGAGTACCACAAAGTGTAATATGCGGTATACTTGTATAACGCCTGTGGTCCGGTCTAAATATCATAAATTCGCTTTTTACAGCATTATATCTTAGTCCCTGAGCCATCACATAAGACTCACAGATACGAAGGAGTCTTTTCAAAGCACCACTTGATGGGCTCAGCAGCACCATATCGTCCGCATAACTGATATTGTTGATACAAACTCCATCAATGTGACAACCGATTCCTGTCCTGCTGAGCTCGTCAATTAGTCCGTTCATATATAAATTGAACAGCGTAGGAGAACTCCGACCCCCCTGTCTTACACCGCATTCCAATCTATAATCCTCTGAGAACTTGCCCATCTTACACTATTCTTTTGATGACTATACCAGTGTTTGAACAGTAATATAATTTCCTCCGGCAGCTTAGTCTCAGATTTCATTTTGTTCCATAGAATGTCGTACGATACAAGATCAAATGCCTTAGATAAATCCAAGAAACAAGCATACACCGGTGTCTTCCTTGCCGTGTAGTACTGGAGTTAATGGATTCGTATTGGTTCCTTTAATATCGTAAGGTATATATGATATTACAGCAAATTCAATATTAAGTATATTTATATAAAAAAATAATATTAGTATGTTTCGTACACTATCGCGCAATCTTTGATAGAAATAACCTTTCACATTAATTAACCTCTTTAATTAATGTGAAAGGTAAAAAAAATATAGTAAATTACTTTATAACAATGGATTTAATGTTGTTTACTCTACTATAATCAACAAAATTGTTGTAGATTACAATAATCTAATATGTTTTAGTATTGTTTTTATAAAATCATAATATTATTATGTTAATTTTATAAGTAAAATTATAATATTATGTAAATTTAATGGGTATAAAAAAGGGAATTTAATGGTTTTCAACAGCAGTATATCTGAGCCGTTTGACGGTTGCAGAGGTGTACGCCAAGGTTGTGTTTTGGCTCCTACTCTGTTTGGAATATATTTCTCGCTGATATTACGCGCTGCTTTTGGCAATATCCAACAGGGTATTCAACTGCATAGTAGGGGGTAAGTTATTCAACATATCTCTCCTCAAATCTATGAAACACGGTTAAGATCTATCTATCGACAGCCTGGTCTTTGCCGATGATGCAGCCTTTGTAGCTAGTTCCGCGGTCGAGCATCTGCCAACTGTGGACCAATTTTTTCATGCTTGCTCTCTGTAAAAAATCCGTTTAGCTTGCACAAGGAAATCACGTTATCCCGGCGATTTCACTTAGCGGTACATTCCTGGATAACGTTGACAGTTTTTGGCTAAGTAAGGCAACTACTTGCCTACTTGATTATTTGAACTACTTCAAATAATCTTGACGCTGAAATGGATGTTCGTATCGGAAAAGCGGCAGCCTTGTTCGGTAAACTTGTTCAAAAGTATGGCACAATAACATACCTCGGGCTCTAAGTAACGCACAACTTTCAGAGCCGCTAGACGTTTGGGTGTGGGTCCTAGACATCCATTGAGTACGGTGATGACTCCCGTCCCCGTTCTCCGGGGGCTAAATTGTGCTCCCAGCGACGGTGGGCTCAAAAGCAAGCCACTGAGACACCTGGTGCAGAACAGGTTCCCCTCTTATGTGCCGATGCAAAAGCGGCGGGTGGTTTTAGTGGGTAAGAATTCCACATACCCCGCGGTTGATGCTTACAGGTCCCGGTGGCCTAGGTATTGAAGGTTTCATCGGCGCCAAATAAAAAAAAAAGGTAAAATAATCATGTGTATAGCTATAATAGGTACGTACACGTACATGCATATATCATTTTATTTTTCTTGTGCAATTTACATAAACATTAGGTATCTGCAGCCGCGCTGCAAATTTGAAGGTTATATGACTTGTAATTATTTCAGAATTTGCCCTCCACAAACTTCGGAGATAATGAATGGTATCTTTTTTCATTTTTAATTAAAAGTAAAAAATTACGTGATATAAAATGAAATCTGAAATATGCAAATGAAGCCTTTTAATTTAATACTTCACTTGATACTGTTACGACCGCGACATATAGGTAAATGTTAATTAGGTACTCGGTTAGTTATTACTTAATTGCAATCATCACAATGCATTGTTAGTTTATACGTCTGCTATCGATCCGTATATACTATAGTACTAGCTGACCCGCGCAGCTCCACGCGCGCTTTTATTACATTTTGCTCCCCTTTTCTCCCTCCTCCCTAGATTTATCTCTCTCCATCTCTCTCTCTCTTATAAAAAAATCTAATTATATGCTCTTTCTCTCCTCTCTCTTTCCCCCTCCCGCTTCGGTTTCCGTCACACTCCCCCTCTTCTCTCCCTGTTGTCCCCTCTCTGAACCCTCTCCCCCGCTCTTTTTTATGAACTTGCTCCTTTTCACTCCCCCCTTACTCTACCTAACTCCCCCGATCCCTCACCACATCACCCCCTCCTCGAATCCCCTCTCCTTCTTTCTCCTCTCCTGCACCCTCCTCTCGTTCTATATATCCTCGTCAATCATGGTATCAGCGGCATTAAATACACTTTATGACCTATTCTCAGACCTCCCCGATATGCACACAAAATTTCATACATATCGGTTCACCCATCTATTTAATGACCTTTTCTTATGTTGCTTAACCTTAACCTAGTGGCATGAAATATACTTTACGGCCTATTTTCAGACCTACCCGATATGCACACAAAATTTCATACAAATCGGTTCACCCATCTATTTAATTACCTTGCCTTATGTTGCTTAACCTTAACCTAGCGGTATGAAATATAATGTATGACCTATTCTCAGACCTACCCGATATGCATACTTTCATACAAATCGGTTCACCCATCTATTTAATGACCTTACTTAACGTTGCTTAACCTTAACCTGCCGGGATAAAAAGTATCCTATGTGCGTTTCCTGGTTCTAAGCTACCTCCCCACCAATTTTCAGGCGAATCGGTTAGGCCGTTCTTGCGTTATAAATAGTGTAACTAACACGACTTTCTTTTATATAAATAGACTAGCTGACCCACGCAGCTCCGCCTGCGCTATTTTTACGTTAACTAAACTTTGAATAACAGACATTCGCATCGAATACATAACCTCATTTTTTATAGTCGGTTAAAAACTGGGACCCACTTTTTACTTGCTCTCCGAAGCACGGCCCGTTTAGTTCAAATGGCGTTAAACGGTCACCCATCTATATAATGACCTTACCTAACGTTGCTTAACCCGATCGATTACAAAACCTTGATAACAACTCTCTATGAGTGTTCCCTTACTAATATTTATTATAGTTTATAGAAAAATTGATAAAATCGGACCAAGCGTATAACCAAGTACCCGTTTTGACTTTAATCCCCTCTCCCAAAAGAACCGTGCTAGATTACGGGACAAAAAGTATCCTATGTCCTACCTCGTAGTAAGATCTCAAATCATACCAAGTTTCATTTGAATCCATTCAGTAGTTTCGGCGTGATGCTCAGCCGTGATACAGACAGACAGACAGACAGACAGACAGACAAAAATTAAAAAAATTACATTTTCGGCCTCAGTATCGGTTATAGAATGCCCTGCAAATATAATTTTCAAAATATCTTCAATGTACAGAATTGGACCTGTTACAGTTTTATTATAAGTATAGATTATAGTTCTATAGTGATTGTATGTTCAATTTCACCGATAGATGGCGCTGCTCATAATGTAAATCACGCTAACATCGTAAATTACTGTCTAATGATATTCGTTAATGAAAGATCTAAGTTTTTCCGCATCTTTTATTGTTGCGACTGTAATACAATACCTATACACAACCTGGACTTGGGGAGTTTCATTAAAATTTCATGAAACATATTTACAGATTTTAATTTTCAAAGATATGTCATATTGCTATCAGCAAAGTACTTAGAACAATACAGAAAGCTAATGAAAATATCCTGGGTGTACCGGACCGGCTTACCCCTTACAAAAATTGACACTTCGCCACTGCCATATCTTATGCAAACTAAATGTCTGCTCAGTCCCTATTGTATATAGCGTAATAATACATATCTTAATGATTAACTGATCAGTCTATAATTACCCTATTCAAATACAAAGGAAATTACGTGGTAATATGTGCAATTAATGTTTCACTGCTTAGCCCCTATGAAACATAGCGTGATATTTATATACCAATTTATACCCCTACTTCTACACAACACATCAGTGAAAGTCCTATCAAAATCCATCCACGGGTTTTCAAATGATATCTGGACAAACAGAACGACAGACAGACAGACAGACAGACAGACAGACAGACAATAATTCCAAAAAAAATTGTTTTGGACTCTATGTCGATAGTATAGTATACCCACATAGAAATTTTGGAAAAATATTCAATGTACAGAAAAAGTGCTCTTTGAGTTTTATTATAGTATAGAAGATTGTGAAATGATCCACCCGTCTAGAACGTTCCCCCCCAACCTATTGTTTACGTAACGCTATTATTATTACCGGGTGTCCGGGTAAGAATAGCACCCCCCATCTCCTCCCGTTGCGTGTCCGTAAGAGGCGGCTATTATGGGAACAAGAAGACGGGCAGCTGCGTCTTTCTATTGGATTACCTTCCATCTATGCAGCGATCTCCAAGACGGCCCGCCAAGCGTGTGGATTATGGCAATCCCTGCCTTCTAAGGGG
Source organism: Furcula furcula (assembly GCA_911728495.1). Taxonomy (NCBI): domain Eukaryota; kingdom Metazoa; phylum Arthropoda; class Insecta; order Lepidoptera; family Notodontidae; genus Furcula; species Furcula furcula. Next base: position 10,643,196 of record OU452251.1, read on the forward strand.
AGGATCCCTGCCTTCTCCTTTTTTAGGAGTGGACATCTATCGGCTGCTGCTAATGACGATAATTATTATTACCATTTCGAACGGTGGCTTCTATCGTGTGGCCTTGCGAATGTACTAAATATAAGTACCTACTATAACTAGTGCAATGGATCTTTCTCGAAGCTTTCTATTGTTAGTGCTACTATATAAGTAGACTTTGTGGCGTTCGGGACAGTGTTTACAAGCGACAGCGAAAACATCTCAAGGAAGCGATCCAAGAGAATTGTACCGTCGACCTTTGCGACGACTTTGGACTACAGCACTTTGGCGACTCGGAACACAGTGTCTTGTGAACTGCAGTGTATATAGTGAGTGTGCACATGGAATAAAATCATCTTCTACGTTGATCGCCATTTTGATACCGACTGTTACGTTCGCCTGACGGCGGGGTACAAATAAAAAAACAACTACTTATCAAATTTACAAGGGTTTATTTAAAAACTTAAATTAAATAAAAAAAATCTCAACAAAAGAATTAACTTTGAAATAAATTAATTACGATGAACTTAACGTCTCTAAAAAAACCTACACTACACACAGGGTGTGGATTCGCGGCACAGGGAAGTTTACTGGTCTATTTTAAAATAATAATAGGTTGTCTTTTACTTACACGAATATTACACATTGAAATTAAACTACTTTTACGGATTTTATCTCGGTTTATTTATTGATTTTACTATCCCGACGTTTCGAATGCTTTGCAGCACCCATGGTCACGGGAGGACTGAGATGTTGAACGTCCTTATGTCACAATTATGCCGGTGTACCCTCAGGTCTTCTTAGTTATTATACTATGTGCGACAGAGATAACAAATAAACGATAACAATACAACCGAGCGAGAAGGAATCATATATAGACCATTCGAGAGCCTAAGGCCTCATTTACGGAGAGGCGGGGCGTCGCGCGTCGCGTGTGGCGGCGCGGCCCGCACTAAATTCAAATGTAGGGCGTTGTATGAGTGTGTTTACGGAGAAGCGATTTTACACGCGTTTGCTTGAAATGGAGCGTGTTTTACGGCGGCACCCGCGGATGGCATCGCCTCGTCTCACGCGGCGTTCATCGCGGCGGCGCACGCAGCGGCGATTCTCGATGAAGCGATGCCTGTGGCGGAACCTTCTGCTAGTCTATTTGGTAATCATGCAACACAGACGTAGTCACCATCGCAATGGAGTATGATATGATCGATTTTTTTTTAGAAGAAAATTGTATGTTAAAAAGTGAGTTGCACCGCCGTTGCACGCGGCGGTGCCCGCCGCGGGCGCAGCGGTGGGCACCGCCACGGTTCCCGCCCCGCGTCTCTATAAACAGCATCATATATTGCTATAAGTTTGTGTTTACGCGTGCGATGATACGCGCCGCTTCACGCGCCGCCGCTACGTAAACAATAAAAACGTCCGACGCGCCGCGAGACGCCACGCCACAGGCGACGCGCGACGCCCCGCGTTTCCGTAAACGAGGCCTTAGACGTAGCGTTTGATGACCGCAATTCTAGAAGGAATTTAGTTTCCGGCACCGCACCGACCAACACCATATATGGCTGTAGTGTTGCTAACACTAGTTAAAGCGCGCGGTTTCCGTCCGATAGTAAAACTTTGTCATCTGGTTCGTTTGTTTGTAAAGATTTTTTGTACTTATTTTATATTTTTAATCTTGTTACAACGTAACACGACCCACACGTAACAATATAGGAGACTCAATTTGAAATCAAGTATCATCAGGCACTGCGGTAGTTCGGATGGCAAGATATCGGTAAGTTTCCCGAACGCTGGTCATCCGAATTGGATTCTTGTTATATATCTATGTTTAGTGTCTCTGGTATCCTAGTGGGTTAGTTTGGCTCTGGTATCCTGAGCTGTTCTAGTAATGGGTTCTCGTGTCGACCTCGAGTGAAACCTCGAGTGCTTGAGAGAGGCCTCTCAAGCTCTCTCAATATCTCCGGTTTCGGTGAGATGACACTGCCGTCGTCGATCTTAAGCTTGGCAGCTTTCAGTAATTTGTCTACCCGTGCAAAACCAAAATTTGATATTCCAGAGATACCTTTTGATAACCAGTTTTTTGTAAAATATGAACTTAGATATTCTTAGTTCTAAGTGTTTTGGTCAAATAAAAGTTTTTCTTCCTCCTCTTCGTCGACTAACTCGGCTAACACACTAGCCTAGTGTTATCATTCAGACTATATTGCAGCTTTAATAATTATATAATTGTTTTTAGGTGGTGTTGAAATCTTTTGTTCCGGAACCAAAATGACGCCCGATCCCGATAGGCGTCAAATCAGTTTCCCTCAATTAAAGTACCCGGTAACACGCGATTTAATGCCAAAGACTGTTAACAATTGGATAAAAGGGAAACAGCTGCATGATGCAGCTGAAGGACTTTGGCGAATACACGATAGTTTATACGACTTAAATCAATTCATAGAAATACATCCTGGAGGTGCAGAGTGGATAGCTTATACTAAGGTACCTAAGATAATAACATAACTAAGTTTTTTTTTTATACTACCAAGGTGGCAAGCAAGCGTGTGGCGTGCCTGATGGTAAGCAGTCACCGCAGCCTATAGACGCTAGCAACACCAGAAGAATCACTAGCGCGTTGTCGACCCTTTAAGACATTAGATATTAAGTCTTTGTGTCCAGTAATTTCACCAGCTACAGTGCCCTTCACGCCGGAACACAGCAATGCTTACACACTGCTGCTTGGTGGCAGAATATCTGACACTGCGGTGGTAACTACCTGGACGGTTCCTTGCACAAGGAACCTATCACCTAGTAACACCACCACCATCTAGTAAAGTAGTAGTATTTGTTTATGTAAAACTTAAAATTGTTATCGGTATAAGAAAAACCAGAAAGTTTTCTCAGCAATAAAACATTACTCTCATACATATTCCTCATCATCATCATCATCATAATAGTTATAATACCTACGTAAATATTTAATAAATCATTTGCCACTTTTTTTGTTCATAACGTTTCATATATTCGGCTAGATGGTAACGGGTACACCTGGCCATAGACAGTTGCATTGCACTGCACTGCGGCTCGTCACCTTAGATATCATTTGAATATACCTCATCAACTATGGTGCTCTTTACACCGGAATACAGCGATGCTTACACGTTAGGAAAGTTTATATTATAGTGTGAAAACTGGTTCAATCAAGATGGGTTCGATTGTCTGGGGCATTTAACAGTTTCATATTTAATTATTTTAAGGGTACAGATATAACAGAAGCCTTTGAAATTCATCACCTAAAAGGAATCGCAGAAACCATGCTACCCGAATATTTCGTAAGAAAAACGTCGGCACCCAGAAACTCTCCATTTACGTTCAATGATGACGGTTTCTACAGGACATTAAAAAAGAAAGCTGTTGCCAAACTAGAACAGATCCCAGAAGGGACGAGGAAGAAAAGCGATGTAGTAACGGATTCATTGCTTCTAGCTTTATTCGTTCTGAGTCCTTTGAGCTGTTGGAGTTTCACTCAGAGTTTTCTTTTGGGAGTATCTTTAGTTTCAATCAATGGCCTGGTTCTTAGTTTCACGGTTGCGTGTGCTCACAACTACTTTCATCGTCGTGACAGCTGGCGTATGTATATCTTCAACTTAAGCGGAATGTCATGCAAGTAAGTTGTTTTTAGCTTTTAAAGTTTCATTTATATACTTAAATTATACGATAGCAGTGAATGTTACAATTATTTTACTCATTTCTGCACGCCCAAATTATTTGAAATTTTGCACATGTGTCAAGAACCGATAACAATAAAATATAATAATAATAAGGTAACATCGAGCTGGTCTGATGATGGAGCTGAAAGTGAGTAAGGGAATGCTTGAGCAGTCATTCAAGGGCTTACTAGATTCATGCTAATAAGTTGTTTTCACATTTCCTAATAACAGGGACCTGATTTTGGCCCTGGAAGGTTTTTACCGGAATTTTTTATACATATTTAATGCAGTAGCCAATTTCGCTCTTCAGTGTAGATTTTAATTTTCTTGTGCGAATATTTCCTATAACTCGGTACTGAACCCACAAAATCATGTCGAAGGCCGAAAATACAGATTTATTGTAGGGGTCATTGTGATTGGTAAATATTTTCCAGAGTTATGAGCATTTCTGTTGTTTAGTATATCATCTTTAGGCATTTTAGCAAATTATTCCGAAGCACTATTCCTCTTTTCCCAGGAACTACTTGTTCGTTCGTAATATTTTTTTATGGGACCCTTTCAGAGGATCGGACTATCGGTACAAGAAATAATTATTCAAATCGGTTTGTAATTCCCAGAGTTATGCGCGAATATATAATACTAAAAAAAAGATCAGTCGGATTAAGAACCTCCTCCTTTTTTGAAGCTGTTAAAAAAGTGTAATCACGTGCTATGGTCTTAAAGGCTGTATAATTTACTGGCACTATAGACTTGAATAATAACTGATGGGTCAGAAAGACCAGCGGCAGCTACATACCTATGTATAGGTAGAAGTTTTCCTTACCTACCATTAGGCCAAAGTAGCGCAAAATAAATTGGTAAAATAGATTACAAAAAGCCCGACTACAAACCATATTGACGTTTTGGAAATTCATTAGCAGCCGTATCATGTCCACTGCTGAACAAAGGCCACCCTCTTAGAAGGGAGGGGTTGCCATAATCCCCACGCTTGGCAGGTGGCTTGGGGATCGCAGTAAAGGTGGTAATCCAATAGAAAGACGCTGCTGCACGTCTCCTTGTTTTCCCCATCTTACGGACACCCAACGGGAGGAGATGGGGTGCTATTCTAAACCCCATGGGTAATTGTGTTTTGGAAATTAAAAAGTTAAAAATGGCGGCTGACAGACACTTTATTTTTTTTAAATATTAAATAGCCGATATCACGGCCACAACCACGACGAATCTAACCACATTTTATAAGTCAAAATCCATCGAACCATTTAGTCTGCAGGCCGTGCCAAAAAATAGACATACATACTCATCGATATACTATCTAAACATATCGATGTACATACTCTAGAAAAACACAGCCCTCCTTCTTGGGCACTCGAGCAAAAAAATTGCATTATGAACTCTTTTTTTTTTTTTAGTGACTGGCGGATATCCCATGTAATGTCCCATCATTTGCACACAAATACGGCACAAGACATGGAGCTAACTATATTCGAGCCATGCATACAGTTTCTTCCACTAAAAGACAAGCCAATTTGGGCCCAAATGGGCGCTTTTTACTGGCCGATCATATACTCTTTATCGTTTATCATGTTGACTGTATTTGGGTAAGTAAAGATACTCCTCTAATTGCCGCACTTACAAACGTCAATTATAGTTTTATATATATATAGGATTAGGTATTATCCTTATTCAAGTTCTTAAGATCTTTTGACACTCGCAGTCAATTAATACTTCATACTCTGACAGTGAGCAGGCATATTGATTATCTTTATTGTATTATGTAAGAGGCATGACGATTATTTAAATCTTTAGCATAATTTTATATAGAACACACAATAAAACATCATCATTCACAATAAATACGCAGTAAAGAGAATAATAATAAATCACTTACAAGTTTGTATCTTCAAACCATATTGATATCCTGATGAGGGTAGACCGTTGACTGTCCCGTGACCGTTGTATGAATGTTCTTGTCTCAGCTTGCACCTCATTTATATAGGCACACCGGCTGTGGTGCTAACAATTATTTTATTTTATTAGGTTATCTTTATGTATTAAATAATTGAAAATAAGGATTAATGAATGATGAGAATTAACGATAACTGACTTTTGTGGGTGGGGTAGAAATATACAGAGCACGTGAAAGAATTAGACATAACTACGAACGTACTATACCTACACTCCTCTCTCTGCCCATCTTTATAATTATTGCGACAGTCAGGTAAAAGTCGCAGAGACTGAGATAACTTTTTGTAACTGATTTCTTTATAGGAACTTGTAAGGGTTGTCTGTCAATATTTTGATAAAAACTGCTGTACTGCAATGTCGAACCCGAGACATAAATGATTAAATAAGTGTTAGTGATTCTTCTGGTTTTGCTAGCGTTCATAGGCTACGGTGACTGCTTATCATCAGGTGGGCCTCATGCATGCTTGCCACCTTGGTAGTATTAATAAAAATTACTCATGTCTGGTAATATCACCAGCTACAGTGCTCTTCACACCGGAACACAGCAATACTTACGCACTGTGGTGAGATATCTGGTAATGAGGTACCTACCTTTCACAAGTGATCTACCACAGTGTTGACGCGGGAAGCCAGCAAGCTCAACCAAATTTTTTTTTTTGACTGTTTATACTTAAACTTGATTTCAGTGTATTAGCGCGCTTCAATAGACGCGAAAGAACTAGCTTCGGGCACAAGCATCTGATTCCTTTCATTTTGCCTACCTGGATGTGGTTGTTTGGAGGACTCTCGTTGCCTTGGACGATCTTAGTGTGGTTGGCCACATCGATACTGGCCAGCCTCTTCTTCGTTACTTTTGGATTGACGGCTGGGCATCATAACCACACGAACTTTTTTGAGGGCGATATACCTAGGTAAAAACATTAATGATCATCCAAAATATCGATACTAATATTATACAGAATGCGTGTGTGTGTCGTGTGCGCCAGATTTTTGAGGCTGAGGTTTTCAGTTTAGCAATACGAGTTCAGTCATCACTTCACTACCCACATGTTATAAAACAAAGTCCTCCGCTGCGTCTGTCTGTTCTCGATAAACTAAAAAACTACTGAACGGATTTTCAGCTTACGTTATATACAAGGTGGAAACAAGTTAAGTGTCAACAGATGATATTTTCGTAAATTGTAGTGATATTACAAAAACCGAAAAAAGAAACTAGGTACCCTAATGAGTAAAACGACATAAGTAACTTGTTAAAAAAGAATCAGGATAATTATAGGATTAAACAAATATCTATACTTATAATAAAACTGTAACAGGTCCAATTCTGTACATTGAAGATATTTTGAAAATTATATTTGGAGGGCATTCTATAACCGATACTGAGGACGAAAATGTAATTTTTTTAATTTTTGTCTGTACCACGGCTGAGCATCACGCCGAAACTACTGAATGGATTCAAATGAAACTTGGCATGATTTGAGATCTTACTATGAGGTAGGACATAGGATACTGTTTATCCCGTAATCTAGCACGGTTCTGTTGGGAGAGGGGATTAAAGTCAAAATGGGTACTTGGTTATACGCTTGGTCCGATTTTATCAATTTTTCTTTATAATATAATAAATATTAGTAAGGGAACACTCATAGAGAGTTGTTACCAAGGTTTTGTAATCGATCGGGTTAAGCCACGTTAGGTAAGGTCATTAAATAGATGGGTGACCGTTTAACGCCATTTGAACTAAACGGGTCCGTGCTTCGGAGAGCAAGTAAAACGTGGGTCCCAGTTTTTAACCGACTATAAAAAAGGTGGTTATGTATTCGATGCGAATGTCTGTTATTAAAAGTTTAGTTAACGTAAAAATAGCGCAGGCGGAGCTGCGTGGGTCAGCTAGTTCTTAATATATTCCTTTTCGAATCTTGCAGAGATGAAAATATCGACTGGGGTATCCACCAACTGGATACGGTAGAAGATAGAATCGATTATGCTGGCAACCATTTCAAATCGATCACACGATTCGGCGACCACGCTCTACATCATCTTTTTCCGACATTGGATCATGCAGAACTAAGCTATTTGTACCCGATACTATTTGAGCATTGTGACAAATTTAGTTTACAGTTGCGTATGAAAACATGTTACGAAAATTTAATAAGTCATGCTAAACAGATGATTAGGAAAAGGCCAAATGATTTTAGGAATAAGAAAATTATGTAATAATTTTATAATTATCTAGTTTGCTTAAGGAATTGCAACTAAAACTGGTATATACGAGTACAACGTCTTTATGTAATAACGCAAAAACTCAAACACCAAAACTTTTTTTTTTCAGTATTGATGTCCAAGGTATTTGTTTTTTTTTTTGTATCATGATTCATAACTATTATATTTGTGGGTAACTGTTACTAGACTTTTTCTTATGAATGTCTTATATGGTCGCTGAAGGTTAAAGGTTTCGACGGGACGTGAAGAGTTATAATATACAAGTTATTATAGAATAAGTGTCGCCGCACACAGGCCACCGGCCACAACCACACAACGCAGCCAGCGACCTATTCCCTGTTGTTTTCATATACTTTGCATGGACTCTCCGCACACTGTAAACGCCGGTGGTCGCCACACGCCACAAATCGCCACTGCTCGCCTCTAGTGTTCGGCTCGGCCACAAATCGCCGACACAAGCCACTCGCGCGATTCCCCACCCCTCTACCCCTCTCTCCCTTCATTTCACTGCAAGCACGAGTTAAAAAAAGTAGCGGACACCGACCACAAGTGTCCAACATGGACCACAAGTGGCTGTCACGCGCGTCTGCTTCTTTTGTAGCCGCTTCTAGCTTCAACTGGCGGTGATTGTGGATGTGGCCGGTGGCCCGTGTGCGGCGGCACTAAATCACACAGAAATTTTGTCTCAGACGCTCCTCGCCCTGCCACGTCTCCGCCGCGTCCGACGGGAATACAAAAGGCACGTTACGTCGGACGTGACGCCAGTGTTGCATAATCTAAATAACAATAATGTAGTGATAATAATAATGTGACGGGCCTGGTGGTCTAGTGGTTAGACACCCTGGCTGCTACCCAATAGGTCTTGGGTTCGATTCCCGCCAATTGTCTGGGTATTATTTATCTATTTAAGTATGTATTTACAACGGTTCTAAGTATTAGTATCAGTTATCTGGTTTCCATAGTACAGGCTCTGCCTAGTTTAGGATCAGATGACCGTGTGTGGATTGTCCTAGAATATTATTATTATTTTTCATGTTTTTTGTTTCACGGGATTTACCCGGTCTTTTTAGAGGCTTGCGTGGGGACCAATCCAACTCGTAGAGGCCCTTTTTAGAATTAAATGGTGTGTGTGGCCTGCCGGGATCAACTGCTTAATTCAAGAAAAAATAACAGTTGATCTCTGCAGGCATGGTAACAAATGTAAGTATATGGAAATATTACTTGTCTATGTAGTTGAACATTTGGTAGATTAGTTGCTGGGTAGGCAGAAGGCCGGGGCAATAATAACATTTATAAATAATAAAATAATAAATAAATAAATAAATCTTTTATTAAAAACAAAAAGGTATACATTTTATTGTAACCCGCCAAACTGCGTAACAGTTTGTCGGCGGGATTAGCGCTCGATTTACTATACAAAAGGTTGATAATAAACAAAAAGTTCGATTTTAGGTCCTGCGATATCATTACGATTAGGTACCTATAATGATGTACTTACTGACAATTTACTTTTATTTACTAAAGACGAGTAGGTATCATATTTGGCGATTACAAACATTGTTTTGTACTGAACTCAGCAAGCAACACCTATCTTAGTTTCCTTTTAAGGGATAATTTACTTAAATTACCCTGATCTTTTCTAAGCCAGTCAATTGCATTAAATAGTGTGGGGGGTCACATACTTGTTAGATCTTTTACCATAATAGTTTTTAGCTGATGGCCGAACCAATTTACGCACTCTAACTCTCCTAGTGTTATAGCTTGTACTGGCACCATAAATTGGTCATTATAGAACTGTTCAAGAACCGTCTAATAGTTGACCTTCACATGTACTGGAAGCAATTTATATACATCGAAAAGTTTATCATAGGTAATTATTTTGTGTGGCAAGTGACTTGCCAACCAATAGATAGGGTCCCCAAATAATCGTCCAATGACGACAGAGAGCAACACCGATGAGTGGTTCAGGGATGTCGAGAGGATTGCTGCGCTTTCTCCGAAGTTACTCGCAGTGTTATGCCCTTTAAGACTTCCACCCATGGAGCATATAGCTCTAACAACTCCTCTCTGGGCTAATTAAGGCGAGCCAGAGCTGAGAGTCCTGCGTTCCCCCTTCGGTTTCCACTCGGCCGACGAAGACACGTCGAGGTGGGGGCCCTGACCGACTCTCTGGAGCACTCGGGTCCGTGGTGTCGTTATGCACCATCAGCTCGCCACAAGCTGCCCTGCGGGCTTATTATTATAATGGACGTGGAAAAATGGAAAATGGATAATATAACGTATATTATCCATTTCTTTACTAACGCAATCGAAAGCACCACTTTTCGAAATACTTGAGAAATCGCGCCGTGTGCGATGGGTCATCACACCGCAGTATCACATTACGCCGCATCGTCGTCCTGCTAGCGTACTGTCGCGGCGCCGGCGCCGCCGTCGCCCGATTGCAGATTAGTAGTGCCAACCAAAGAGTATAAAAGTAGGTAGGTAGATATGAAATATTATATATTCTAGATCCATATAATGTATAAGAGCCGGGACTTCCATAGTTTAAAAATGTAACCAAAGCTAACAGTTTATACATCATTAAATGAAACGACACGTTGTCTGCTGCTGCTGTCTATAGGTATAATACTTTTTAGTGATATTTTCATACATAAAGACTGAATCATCGAAGTCGGATATCGCATTAAAGTAAGTAGTTCGTTAGTTTGGCTGTCTTGCTCGCGTAGCGCTGGCCGTATGTCACGCCATGATATTACGAGTATTCGCAGGGGGCTTGTCACTGCCGGTGACCCTGCCGTACCGGAACCAGTCGGTATTACACGAGATGATGGCAAGCGGCCTGATGGTGTTACTTTAGTACCATAGCAACGTGGAAAGCCGTTGGTGTGGGATGCGACATGTGTCGACACACTTGCTGCGTCCCACACCCCGGCAACTTGCAGGGTGGCTGGAGGGGCTGCGGCGACCGCTAGTGATGCAAAGCGGCGCAAATATGCAGCTCTAGGTTCGAGATATATATTTGCGCCCTTTGCGGTGGAGACCATGGGGCCTTGGTCTCATGAGGCACACGGTTTGGTGAAAGAAATTTCATCCAAACTTATCAAAGTCTCAGGAGACCGCCGGGCTGGTAGCTTTTTCTGCCATTATATATTAGCTTGGCTATACAAAGGGGTAATGCCGCCAGAGTTTTAGGTACCCTTCCCTCCCAGTGCGGCGACACCTTTGAGGAGGTTTTTTACCTAGTTTAAGTGTACATTTTTTTTTTGCTCTCTATAAACCAGTGCTTGACTGCAGTCCCACCTGATGGAAAGCGGCGACGCAATCTAGGATGGTAAAGCACACTGGCTTATTAAAAGCCTATTCACTCTAGCTTTGAAGACACCCAGATTATAATCGGGCGGAAAAACTGACGTAGGCAAACTGTTCCAGTCCTTAGCTGTCCTTATTATGAATGACGATGCAAATCGCTTAGTTCGGACTGAAGGCACGTTTACCACATAAGGGTGTGTGCGCGCCGTGCGTCTCGTTGTCCGATGATGGAAGGGGGATGGTGATGACATGTTTGTAAATAAACTGTAAATATTTTGTTTCAATAAAGATTATATTCTTAAGTAGTTCAATAATTTTAAAATAATTTTCTGTCAACTCTTAACCGTTGAGGAGTTGTACCTTCCATCATCAGATCATCCACATGAGATGGTGATTATCAGACGCAAATACTTGAACAGCTTTAGAAAATTATATGAAAAATTTAATAAGTGCCTATAAAATTTGAGGGTTGCCCACGATTTCCCTGGGATCCCATCATCAGATCCTGACATGGTAACAATGGAACCAAATTGGAAGTATACCTACCGAACAAAAGAAATATTTTTGAAATCGGTCAAAAGTTAGCGGAGAAATCGGTGAACATACATAAAAAAATATACAGTGGAACATAGAACCTCCTCCTTTTTTGAAGTCGGTTATAAAGAAGTACCTACCTGTTCGCTTAGCAAATAGAGCCGTTCGAATATATGAGCACAATATTGAACGTAAACAATTATTTGCTCTCATACTTTTAACAGGCGCTGTTGCCTTGTTATTAAACTTTGAAATATCTTTATTTCCTTCATAGCTACAGGGTCTAAGTTTATAAATTACAATGTAAGCAATTGACAAGCAATTTATAGCCTATGAAAACTTCTGTAATTCCAAGTAGTTACTACGGTCAAACTAAAATATTTTGAATCTTCTAAAATATCAAGTAATCCAATTTCTTATCATGGTAACCAAATATAAGCAATTGGTAAGCAATTATTGGACACCATTTCAAACTAAAATACGTCTGTTGATCTGCCATTCTGATAGCCTAAGGTTGAATGTCGTAGGAGGCGACTAAGTGAATAACGGAAGACGGGCAGCAGCGTCTTCTGTTTAATGACCATCTTCACATATACTAACCCCAAGATTCCTGCCGCGCGTATGGATTACGGTACCCCCTCCCCTTTGAAGGGGAGGGCTATGTTCAGTAGTGGACGTCTTCCGACTGGTGTGATGATGATATTTTATTTTAATTATCAGGCAACAGCAGTAATGAAAACGAAAAAAGCTTGTAAAAAAAACAATCTAAACTTGTTTCAAAAACAACGGAACCTCTATATTAACGCATGCATCAGCGCATGAAATTCAGTCGAGGCTAATCAACGCCCACAGCAAGTTTTTCCTGACAATTATTTTACTAATAGTGAATTAAACAAATTTCAAGTATTAACCATTTGCTGTTAAAGACAGGGTACAGGTAGGAATTGATTTTAAATTTACTACATTTTTATCGTTGACTAGCTGACCCACGCAGCTCCGCCTGCGCAATTTTTACGCTAACTAAACTTTGAATAACAGACATTCGCATCGAATACATAACCTCATTTTTTATAGTCGGTTAAAAACTGGGACCCACTTTCTACTTGCTCTCCGAAGCACGGACCCGTTTAGTTCAAATGGCGTTAAACGGTCACCCATCTATTTAATGACCTTACCTAACGTTGCTTAACCCGATCGATTACAAAACCTTGATAACAACTCTCTATGAGTGTTCCCTTACTAATATTTATTATATTATAAAGAAAAATTGATAAAATCGGACCAAGCGTATAACCAAGTACCCGTTTTGACTTTAATCCCCTCCCCCAAAAGAATCGTGCTAGATTACGGGATAAAAAGTATCCTATGTACTACCTCGTAGTAAGATCTCAAATCGTGCCAAGTTTCATTTGAATCCATTCAGTAGTTTCGGCGTGATGCTCAGCCGAGATACAGACAGACAGACAGACAGACAGAAAAAAATTTAAAAAATTACATTTTCGGCCTCAGTATCGGTTATAGAATGCCCTCCAAATATAATTTTCAAAATATCTTCAATGTACAGAATTGGACCTGTTACAGTTTTATTATAAGTATAGATTTGCGAGGAATAGATCTAGTCGTAATATATATTTAGTACAGTTGACATTACTATATACAACAAAATATATACATATTTATTTTATTTAATAGTATTTTCACCAACTTTGAAATCATTTCAACCACGTAATAATTATTTCTCATACAAAGTTTACCAACCCAATTACTGACCCAACAAGAAATTTCAAAACAGCCTTTAAGGCACCCCCAAATGCTGTTTTTGAAATTTCTTTTTATCTATTATAGTTAGAGAATCGTTTTTGTAAGTTTCAAGTCAATTGAACCATATAATTAAAATGTTTCATACAAATAAAAAACACTCCATTTTACCCCTTTAGGGGTTACATTTTCAAAAATCCTTTCTTAGTGGGTGTTTACGTCATAAGGAAAATCTACTGTCTATTTTAGCTTTCTAGGTCCAGATAGGTAGGCTGTGCATTGATGAATCAGTCAGTCAGTTATTTTTCATTATATTTAATTCTCGGCAATAGCAGTGATGCGTATGAGTAGCTGACTTCTACAAATTACTATAAGTCCATTTTTATCGAAATTGACTTTACCAGCTTAAAACATTCCCCGTATTTTTCTCTATGGGTCTCTGTATTGGGCCGTTGGCCCAACTCATTTTCAAATAAAATAACGCTAAGTTTCACTATTTGTGTATTTATTGCCAAATTTTATTATTCAGCCATTCGTTTAAAATTGATTTTGCACCTCAAATGACCATTTTGGAAAAAGAAAAAATGCACTTAGTGACTTTAAGAACTCTGCTATCCGTATTGAAATTCAAGTACTTATCTAGGATTTATTTCTTTTGTCATTAGAAAAATAAAAGTAGTTGGGACGGTTTTGTGTTATTTTTTGCACACCCTACACATCAAGTTTGAAATTGGCAAGCAATGTGAAACAAAATGGCGCCTTGACAGTGCTATTATTATTTGAAACACATAGTCCCGTACTCCATTAAAAAGACTACACGTGCCACTTTCAAGAGTTTTGTTCTGCGGTTAGTAAGCATGTAAAGACGCTATAAGGGTTACTGTGCTTGGAACTAAGTGACTGATTTTGACCGTTCTTGCTAGACGCAGCAAAAAAAAAGCCACGCAAGTGAAGAGAAATCCTCTTCACTTGCGTGGCTTTTTTTTTCTGTTAGGGAGCAACCTACAAAAGGTACCAGGTCTTCGTAGAGGCGGAGGCTGAGTTATGTGGGTCTGTTACTTACTAAAACCTCCCTAGTGGCACTTTGGAGAGACTGAACACTCCATTCTCGCTAGAGCACGTGCACAGAATACAAGCTCGCGACATCTTTGCGGTGCGTGCGACGACGGACGTAGCAGGACCCACAACGCTTCTTCGCACGCCTCGGCCGACACAGTGGCCTAGTGTTATCTTATAAAACTTTATTACTGCTTGCGATTATGTAGAATTTCAATCAAAAACTAGTTGCCTATACATTCATCGCCTCCCGCTGCCTTCTAGAAATACTTCCTTAAATACTCCTGTGGGAGTATCAAGAGAAGTGTTTACATTGATCGCAATCCGCATTCAATTGTGGGCAATCATCATCATCATCATCACTATCCGGAAGACGTCCACTGCTGAACATAGGCCTCCCCCTTGGAACGCCACAATCAACGACGAATTGGCTATTTGCATCCATCCACCTATCCTGTCCACGTAGTGGGAGGCCTACCCACGCTGCCTCTTCCGGTTCGTGGTCGCCACTCGAGAACCTTTCTTCCCCATTGGTTATCGGTTCTTCGAACGATGTGGCCTGCCCATAGCCACATCAACATACAGATTCTGAGAGCTATGCCGGCAACCTTGGTTCTTTGGCGAATCTCCTCATTGCAGATTCTGTCGCGCAAAGAAATTTCGAACATTTGTGGGCAATAGCTGATGTGAAAGCCGTTGCGTCTTTAGCACTCTGCATTTTATGTTTATGTATTTATCTGACTGTTTTAAATAAAAAGACACTTTAAAAAAAGGCCGTCGTCGCCGTATTAAGAAGATGGTAGATGATAATGACAGCATGAATGTCTTAAAATTATTACTTTTGATACAAGTAATAATTTTAAGACATAAATGATACAAAGCTTTTTAATAACATTTTTAGGTAGTTAAAATTGTTATTCACTAGAAGTACCTTAAGACAGTAGTGTCTTAAGCAAACCATTGTAATGGCGTGGGAGAACTGGTGACTTGATTCAGACACTAGTTCCTCACAAATTGTCTCAAATTTGTATTTACTCAACATTGTAAAGATAAAATAAATCTATTATCATAATTATTACATCAATTCACGGTAATAGGACGTTGTTAGTATCTTCTAGAATAATTTGATATAATAATAATACCAGCCCTGGTTTATGTCCCACTGCTGGGCACGGGCCTCCTCTCAAAATGAGGGGGCTTAGGCCGTAGTTCACCACGCTGGCCAAGTGCGGGTTGGCGAAGTTCATACGTCATTCGAAAGCTATTTAGGCTTTCTCAGACATGCAGGTTTTCCTTTACCGAACACTAGTAACAACAATCACACTAAGACGATTAACACATCATGATTAATGAAAGAAATCAGAGGTGTGAGCCGGAGTTCGAACCTGCGCACCTTGTTTCCAAGGCAAGTGCTCGCCCAATGAGCTGTTACTGCATATAATTTGATATAGATTTTTTAACTACGTAATATTTATTTAGAAAAATATATAAGCCTAATGGCAGAGAGAACAGTATGTAAACAGTTACTCGTACGCGTTTCTTTGACTTCCGCCATCGATATAATATATAAACATATCGATATAGTATATCGATGACTACCACACAAAAAGCCGCTGCTGAAGGGAGCGCCGCCGGGCAGCGTGAGGAGCAGGAACAGCGGCATGACGAGTGACGTGTTTACATACTTGCGCTGCACTTTCCTGCTCACTCCCGCGGTAGTGAGCTCACTTCCACGCGGCGTAACGCCGTATAATATGTGATATTGTTCGGAGTTTCTTTGCGCGACCGAATCCGTAATGAGGATATTCGCCGAAGAACCAAGGTCACCGACATAGCTCTCAAAATCTGCAAGTTGAAGTGGCAATGGGGAGGCCACATCGCTCGAAGACCGATAACCTTTGGGGAAAAAAGGTTCTCGAGTGGCGACCACGGACCGGAAGACCCAGCGTTGGTAGGCCTCCCACTAGGTGGACAGACGACATTGTGCGCGTCGCAGGTAACCGGTGGATGCAAATAGCCAATTGTCGTTAATTGTGGCGTTCGAAAGAAGAAGCCTATGTTCAGCAGTGGACCCTTCCGGCTGGTGATGAGGATGATAAACGAAGTATAATATGTGATATTGAAATATTTTGTTCTAGTACCAGAATGGCGCCCGATCCCGACCGACGTCAAATCAGTTTCCCTCAATTAAAGTACCCGGCAACACGTGATTTATTTCCAAAGACTGCCCAAAATTGGATGAAAGGGAAACGGCTGCAGGACGGCGCTGAAGGACTTTGGAGAATTCACGATAGTTTATACGATTTAAATACATTCATTGGAATACATCCCGGAGGCACTCAGTGGATAGCTTATACTAAGGTGAAACATATTTTCTATTCAGCAGAAGATAGTGCTTGATTGCAGAAACGTGGCGACGCAATCGAAGATGGTAAAGTACACTATGTAGCTACTACTACAACTACTGTACTAGGCAGAAAGAAAATAGAAAAACACAAGATAATGATTTATTCTCACAAACCTTCACAAATACTCATCGCGCGGAAACAAGAAGCCTATATGTGGTCCACAGCCACAGACTAATCATTTATTAGTACGAGACAATCGGTTATTTTTCCCTATAGTTTTTTAATGGGAGTCGAAATGGGTCATCAAAATTTCAAAGTGAGACTACTATATCGAGTGGGGTATCATTTATAAAAGCGCTTTATTTGCACATTTCAAAACATATTTTTATTTTGAGATATGTCACGTAGTTTTTGGCTGATAATCAAAAATGTCAAAATAATACTGCCCCCCTTATCTCCGAAGTTTGTGGAGGAAAAACTTATAAATAATTATGGTTAATACATGTCTATATATATTTTACAGGAAAAAAAAAGATCTTTCTAAATAGTATACAGCTTATTAATAATCATAAAACAAACCTTACCAAACAAACTTAGTTTTGCGGTTTGGGTTTTTTGCTATCTGAGGTGTTACATGAATAATACGTTCAAAGATGGTGTGGACCCCTCCATGTGCGAGACCAACTCGCACTTGACCGGTATTTTTTTAAACTGGTTTATCAAGATGGGTTTTAGCTAGCTGTTTACTGTGGATTTGTATTCTATCGTCTGGGGTTTTTTAATATTTTATGTACAATTTTAAGGGTACGGATGTAACCGAAGCCTTTGAAACTTCTCACCTAAAAGGAATCGCAGAAACCATGCTACCCGAATACTTCGTAAGGAAAACGTCGGCACCCAGAAACTCTCCATTTACGTTCAATGACGACGGTTTCTACAAGACACTAAAAAAGAAAGTTATAGCTAAACTAGAAGAGATCCCAGAAGGGACGAGGAAGAAAAGTGATGTAGTAACGGATTCATTGCTTCTAGCTTTAATTGTTTTCAGTCCTATGAGCTGTTGGGCTTTCACACAAAGTTTTCTTTTGGGAGTATCTTTAGTGATAATCAATGGCCTGGTTCTCAGCTCCACGATTACGTGTGCCCACAACTACTTTCATCGTCGTGACAGCTGGCGTATGTATATCTTCAACTTAAGCGGGATGTCATACAAGTAAGTTGTGAGCTTTATGTATGTATGATTCAATGGATGTTTCGGTTCAATTTTAACCCGCTTGAAATTTTGCACACTTGGCTCATGGAGTACCTACTATAGATAGATCTATAGGCAGGCTTATTGCTTACCATCAACTGGCGAAAGTATCGCTCAATTCGTAAAAGGTGTTTTTATTAATTATTTCAGTGACTTTCGGATAACCCACGCAATGTCCCATCATTTGTACACAAATACGGCACAAGACTTGGAGATAAATGTATTCGAGCCATACTTACAGTTTCTTCCACGAAAAGACAAGCCAATTTGGGCCCAGATGGGTGTTTTTTACTGGCCGATCATATACTGTTTATCGTTTAGCATGTTGACTGTAATTGAGTAAGTACTTAGGTATTTCAAATATAAGATTTCGTCTTAGCTGCCAAAAAATTAGACGTAACTACAAAAATATTCACACTCGATGAATATACCTAAGCCTCCTTATATTGCGACAGTCAGTAAAAATATTCTTCATATTGACGGGTCCGTTGGTCTAGTGGTTAGACACCCTGTCCGCTAACCGATGGGTCGTGGGTTTGATTCCCACCAAGTGTCTGGGTGTTATTTATCTATTTAAGTATGTATTTACAAAAAAAAATGTATATAAGTATTAGTATCAGTTGTCTGGTTTCCATAGTACAGGCTCTGCCTAGTTTGGGATCAGATGACCGTGTGTGCCACCCACTAGATGGGCTCCCCAAATGATCGTCCGATGACGACAGAGAGCAACACCGGTGTGAGTGACTCAGGGGTGTCGAGAGGTGTGCTGCGCTTTCTCCTAAGTTACTCGCGGCGTTATGCCCGTTAAGTTAACACTTTCACCCCTGGAGCATATAGGTCTAACAGCAGCTCCTCTCTGGATGGCCAATTAAGACAAGCCAGAGCTGAGAGCCTGCGGGCCCCCTTCGGTTTCCACTCGGCCGACGAAGACACGCCGAGGTGGGGGCCCTGACCGACTCTCTGGAGCACTCGGGTCCGTGGTGTCGTTACGCACCAACAGATCGCCACTAGCTGCCCTGCGGGCTTATTATTATTATATGATGCGAAATGACAGACCATGTGCCATCGATAGGAATAAATGATAGTCAGACGGCGCAATGTCTGGTGAATATGGCAGGTGTGGTAATATTTCCCAATTAAGTATTTTCAAGTAGTTTTTAACAAAACCCGCAACATGCGGACGAGCATTATTATGTAGGAGAATAATTTTGTCGAGTCTGGAGTAGTAATGAGCGCATTTTCCCTTCAGAGCTCGGCTCAATCTCATCAATTGTGTTCGGTAAGGAGCCCAGTAACGGTTTGGCTCGGATTGAGCAACTTGTAATACACGACACCCAGCTAATCCCACCAAATACACAGCATGATGATTTTCATCCGTGAATATACTGGTTTGCTGTTGATCTTTGCTTTCTATGCCAAAGTCACTGTCTTTAAACTTTAGGAACCACTCACGACAAGTTCACTCACTTAAGGCAGCCTTAGCATAAGCTTCAACAAGCAATCGATGCGCATCAGGTGCAATATTTTTTAAGTAGAAGGAGTAAATTAAAAGTTCCCCGCAAATGATGCTTATTTGGTACAAACATAGACATTACAAAAACGAATAAAAAAATATGATGCTGATACGAAACCAAAAATACTTTAAGGTTATGTTATTACTAAATGACTAAACTTATTTTTTCCCGTCTTTCATCTATCAATTTTAACCTAAACCTTGGAACACTATCTTTCTTAAAACGGCGGAAACTTATACACAATACACTAATAATATTACTTATAATATTTGTACACAATAGCTTTTAAATGACGTGTGAAGTTCGCCAATCCGCACTTGGTCAGCGTGGTGGACTATGTCCTACCTAAGCCCCTTCATCTTGAAGGGAGGCCCGTGCCCAACAATGGGAAAAAACAATGGCTGGTATTATTATATGAAACTAAGTAAGTAATTGTATTTTAAACTTAATTTCAGTGTGATAGCATGCATCAATAGACAAGAAGGAAAAAGTTTCAGGCTCAACCAACTGATCCCTTTTATTTTACCGACCTGGATGTGGTTATTTGGAGAGCTCTCGTTGCCTTGGACGATCGTAGTTTGGTTGACCACAACGATACTGGCCAGCTTCTTTTTCATTACTTTTGGACTGACTGCTGGGCATGAAAACCACACGAACTTCTTTGAAGGCGATATACCTAGGTAAAAAACATTTATTTAGGTCTTGACGAGAAGATGGCAGAAAAATGGTGATCAGGGTCTGATGCAGCAGGATAATAGTCACAGGATCTCTGCACCATTTAACGCAGGCCCACGGAATTTAAACTCATTGGAATTCTCAACAAGTAGTTGGCAGAAAAATGGTGGCCAGGGTGTGATGATGGAGCAGGAAAGTGGTCACAGGATCTCAGAACCGTTAAACTTAGACCTACCGAATTTGAGCTCTGATAGGTATCAATGAGTAGTTGGCAGAGAAATGGTGGGCAGGGTCTAATGATAGAGCAGGAGGTGTTCAAGGGGTCTCTGCACCAATAATAATAATAATAATAACGTTTATTTCAAGTACAAAATACTCATATTAGCAGTACATAATTGAGCTTATATTCAATTTCTAATCAGATCAAATCATCGAAATCCAGAAGCGTTGCACAGATGAGTCATAGCTGTACGCGCTATACAAAACATGCCAGAGGCACTACAGTACCTCGAGACTTTAAACATAGCTCTAAACACATTATTATATTGCACTCTCAATGCATTATATGAACGCTGCGTGTACCTGACCCAGAGACCACAGGTGTATAATGTTTGACGTAAACGCGCCTATAACCGCCTTAAAAAGAGTACGCCTTAAAAAGAGTTATTTTAACCTGATCGGTACAGCGTGCAAATCTCCGGGCCAGCATGTTCCCACGCATCGCCAATAATCTTCGCTCTCGTTCAATATCATCTTCATCATTTAAGTTTTCATTGACAATATGTCCTAAATATCTAAATTTGTCAATGCGCTCTATTACTACATTATTTAGATAAACTCCCGGAATAAACCCAGGACCACTTTTATATTTAAACACCATGACAGCAGACATTATGGTATTATACACCAGATCATGAGACTAAGCATACTTTTCACAAATTTTCAAAAGGTTTAAAGGTTTATCTATACTTATAATAAAACTGTAACAGGTCCAATTCTGTACATTGAAGATATTTTGAAAATTATAATTGGAGGGCATTCTATAATCGATACTGAGGCCGAAAATGTATTTTTTTAAATTTTTGTCTGTCTGTCTGTCTGTCTGTCTGTCTGTCTGTCTGTCTGTATCACGGCTGAGCATCACGCCGAAACTACTGAATGGATTCAAACGAAACTTGGCATGATTTGAGATCTTACTACGAGGTAGGACATAGGATACTTTTTATCCCGTAATCTAGCACGGTTCTTTTGGGAGAGGGGATTAAAGTCAAAACGGGTACTTGGTTATACGCTTGGTCCGATTATATCAATTTTTCTTTATAATATAATAAATATTAGTAAGGAAACACTCATAGAGAGTTGTTATCAAGGTTTTGTAATCGATCGGGTTAAGCAACGTTGGGTAAGGTCATTAAATAGATGGGTGACCGTTTAACGCCATTTGAACTAAACGGGTCCGTACTTCGGAGAGCAAGTAAAAAGTGGGTCCCAGTTTTTAACCGACTATAAAAAAGGAGGTTATGTATTCGATGCGAATGTATATTATTGAAAGTTTAGCTAACGTAAACACAGCGCGGGCGGAGGGTGCGTGGGTCAGCTAGTTTTCAAATAAACGTAGACCCACTGAATTTGGTATTTCAGAAAAATGGAGGCCAGGGTCGAATCATGGAACAGGAGGTGGTCAAAAGATATCTGCACTAATAAACGTAGACCCACCAGATTTGGACTCGATTTATAAATATATCTTGACAAGTAGTTTGTTGACAGATCATGGTTACTATAGCATGAAAGACATTTTCAGAGGACGTTCTTTAATGTCGAGGGTTTTATTTTTAACCGACTTCAAAAGGAGGAGGTTCTCAATTCGTCTGTATATATATATATTTTTATTGACAGAGTTATGCGCGAACGCGCATAACTCTGTCAATTATGAACCGATTTGAAAAAATCTTTCTTCCATCCATTCTTCAATCCATTGATTGGGTCCCATAAAAAAATTATTGCGTAGTAATAAGTAGTTCCGGAAAAAACAAGAGTGGTGACTGTGCACTGAGAGCTGCAGGTAAGCCTATAGGCTTACCTGCAGCTCTCAGTGCACAGTCACCACTCTTGTTTTTGTCTCGATGACTTTATGTCGCTTTTTAAGGACAAAAATGGTCATAACTCTGGCAAATATTTACCAATTTCAATTATTCTTTTTTTATTCGAAAGAAGAAACCACTGTATTAAATCTGTATGAATTTTATTACAACCGGATAAAAACTTCCTGGAGGAACATGAACGATGTGGAGGAATTTATCTGGTAAAAACCATAAAACTGATATTCTCCATTACATTGCTCTGACAATTATGAACCGATTGCGATGATTCTTTTTTTATTCGAGAGAGTAAACTGCTATGATGATTCCATGCAAATTTCATTACGACCGGATATTTTTTTCTGAAGAAACATGAATTATGTAAAATTATGTAGACGATAATGTGATCATAACCTATCTAGATAATTTTACGGTTTTCGATAGTTCAATCTTTATATATGAAAATATCACTAAAAAGTTTAAAATAAAATCTTTTTAAAAAAAATTGAACCGACTTCAATATCACTGAAAAGTATAAAATAATTTAAATATTATTGAAGTTGGTGCCAAATATACACAGCCGGTAAGCTAACACCAACTTCAATAATATTTAAATTATTTTATACTTTTCAGTGATATTGAAGTCGGTTCAATTTTTTTTTTAAAGATTTTATAAACCTTAAATTTACACTTGTGTAATTATCAAGGATAAAACATATTCCTAATATATCCATTTTCGAAACTTGCAGAGGCGAAAATATTGACTGGGGTATCCACCAACTGGATACGGTGGAAGATAGAATCGATTATGCTGGCAACCATTTCAAATCGATCACACGATTCGGCGACCACGCTCTACATCATCTTTTTCCGACATTGGATCATGCAGAACTAAGCTATTTGTATCCGACAGTATTTGAGCATTGTGAGAAATTTAGTTTACAGTTGCGTATGAATACATTTTACGAAAATTTAGTAAGTCATGCTAAACAGATGATTAGAAAAAGCCCAAATGATTTTAGGAATAAGAAAATATTGTAATAATTTTATTATTTAATGTAATTTGCTTATGGCATTACAACTAAGATCGGCATATACAACGTCTTTCTGAATAATGCAAAAACTCAGACAAACCTTACTTTATTTAAAAAACATATTATCATTTATTTTCATTATTATTGTTGAAGGTTGGTATGTTTTTTTTTGTATCCTAACTATTATATTTGTTGATAACTCTAAAGCATTTTTATGCGTGTCATATATGTACGGTCGCTAAAGGTGAATAACCTCTTATTGCCTATGTATTTGGTCTGACTTGTACTGTTAGACCCGGCATAATAAATAAAGCAGAAATATAATTGAAAAACATTATCATTATAAGCTGCCGAATGACGTCCACTGCACTGAACAATCTTAGAAGGGTGTTGTTATAATCCCCACGCATGGCAGGCGTCTATAGGTGGTAGGTAATCTAACAGAAAGACGCTGCTGTCAGTCTTCTTGTTACCCATTAGTCGCCTCTTACGGACACTGAACGGGTGGAAATGGGATGGTGCTATTCTTATCCGGACACCCCACGGGATTAAAAAATAAATAAGATGTATTAAAAAGTAGTGTTATCAATTCTGCTCTCGATACTGTACAAACTAGTTACATGATTTGTGTTATTTCGTTAACACGATGTATAAGGTATATTTTAATAAAATTAAATAAATATAAAATAAATAATAA
The DNA here is from genome assembly GCA_911728495.1 of Furcula furcula. Taxonomy (NCBI): domain Eukaryota; kingdom Metazoa; phylum Arthropoda; class Insecta; order Lepidoptera; family Notodontidae; genus Furcula; species Furcula furcula. The sequence continues at coordinate 10,667,346 of OU452251.1, forward strand.
TAATAATAAATTATTATTATTATTAATTAGTGTCTAAGGCCGCGTTTACACTATATAGTCACATTTTTTATCGTTGTAAGACTGTCGTCACTGCGAAAAAACAGTCAAAGTCAAAAATATTTGTTTCAAATAGGCTTAACGCTTTTGAATGGTAATTTTTTTAAAAGCTACCACCTGTTCACAACGTGACTTCAACTGAGAAGTTCCGGCAAGAAACTCAGCGGACTTGTCATTTTATCACTTTTTTTAAACATTGTTTGTCTTGGTTACAATTGGATCAACCTTAGCGATAGTGTGTCCTGCCGTTCAAAACATAAAGCAAGGGAGAAAAGAAGAAAACAATGAATTACGACAAAAATTACAACAAACTAAAAGGCCAAAGGGATAGTAGCAGCACCCGCGCACGAGTTGACTCGAGCAGCAGCCGTCACTCCCCTCAACCATATTAGAGGGAAGGGGGTGACACACGAAGCCATCACAAACAAAGACGACAGTGGATGATCGTGCCGTCCTATATGTGAATACCTCCGTTTAAATAAACAAGCCTCGATACTTTAAACTTAAAAAAATACTACATGACTATTCTGTCGTTATACATAGATAGTGGGAATGCGGCCTTAGCCGTAAAGATTTATAAGTTGAGGGATTTTTTTTTTGAGTTAAGGTTACCTATGTTATTTTCGTGTAGTTTATAAATGATTTGTATAAACTACCCCGCCTTGCAGTTCATCTCTCCATCCAAAGGTTGCCTGGTAGAGATCACTTTTATTGAATGTTACATTCTATTTTACTGTTTTTTTTTGTGTCTTTCTATAATGGTGGAACAATAAAGTATTATCTATCTAGATAGATATATATCTATCTATATATTTTGTGTTTTAAATTTCTAAACAGAATCTGTTCACATTGTTCTTATACTTAGAATTCAATTATATTCTTAGTACCACTAGAGCTAAGGCGAACATAAAGTTTGAGCTTTGATTCTGAAATTCTACTACATAATAGAAATGTATGCCTTATTTTTTGTAGTTCTAGAAGTTATTTTTTTTTATTATAGGCTGCTTTACTAGTTCAGAAATTGTTTATTTAATAGGTAAGTTCTTACAGGTTAAGTGGGTAATTAAAATGATTTGCATAACATATAATAACTAAGCAGTTCCAAATTTCTGTCACTTTCGCTGTCTACAGATAATCCTATTTTGATTTATTTACACCCGGTTTCTGAAAGGCTATTCAAATGGATATTCAACTAACATGACTGTTAACTTGACAGCTTGTTCAAATCAATTCGGGTTTCTGAAACGTTAATTAGAGAAAAATTTACTAATCTATGATCATTTTAATTTGATAAGAAGAATATTATTTAAGTATGGCTACATTGCCTATTTAGTTCAATATTTCATTCAATAGCTCATTCAATTCAAAGATATTATAATCTGTAACCATAGATGGAGGATCTACAGGAGGGATGGACACTTTCTTTCTCATTCGCACAAGAAAAGAATGCATTTATATGGGTTACATGTGATAGAAAGGAACAGAGTATTTTTTGTCCTTCACTATGTGAAGAAAAAGCACCAGTGGTACCCCATAGACAAAATATTTTTGATTGTCAAGCGGCTCCACACTCTTATTTCGTGGGCCTTCATCCCGCGCGGATGTGGAGTGCGCATTTCACTATCGTAAATTTCAAATGTAGCAATTGTTAATACAATCTTGGTATTTTTGTTGCAAAGGACTTTTTATGACTAATAATTACGTAATCTGTCATGAACTAGTAGATTATCCAAAACAAATAGTATAATTTAATACTTAATTGGTCGCCCAACACCGATTAGTTGACATTGTATTTGACTAGAGAATAATCTATGATCATGGCTTAATTAGCCTTTCAGAAACCCAAATTGGCTTTGACATGAAGTTTCTGAAGCAAATTTTAACAGCCGTGTCAACTGACAGGTTGTTCAAATTAAAATAGTTGACCATGCTTTCTGCAACCCAAAATACACTTGACAGGAGATTTGACATCTAGTTAGTTGATTTTTGCGTTGATCATCCTTTCGGAAACCGGGCGTTAGTTCTTTATTGTTTTAACTTGTAATTTAATACTTTTTTCATACGTACGTGGTTAGCTCTATAGTGTTATGATTTAGTTATTAGTGGAAACTTAACTGATTTTTGTACTATCGGATCATAATTTAGTATTAAGTGGTATTATTTGTATGTTTCCCAAATATAATAAAATAAAATAAAAAATAATCAAAGCACAAACAGGTTTAGGGACGGCATTAAATTATTACAATATTATAATTTATAGTTTAATACAAACAGCTTAATATTTATTTACAAACTTTAGTGTAATAAGTACATCCATTAATACGTACATTTTATTTAAGTGAGTATTAATTATCTACTGAGGGCTCCCACACATAACTGCGAATTCGCATCGCATAGCAAATACCTGCGAGAAACAAATGAATTTTTGTATTGAAAATGCATTTGTTTCTCGCAGATATTTGCGATGCGATGCGAATTCGCAGTTATGAGCGGGAGCCCTAAAGCAGTAATAAATAACACAATTAACGCGTCAATATCGGGATTTATTATTTATACCTGCTTAAAATAACAAGTATAAATAATAATGCCCTCCTGGCCGATACGACCACAGCGGCCAATTTTTCACAAGATCAGCTATGTACGCAGGATATATTATAGTGCACAAGCGCTTGCGTGAACACAAGTGCAATCTCTCTTCCTTTATACCTCTCATAATCCGATAGGATGGAATACCGACACGACCGGGGAGTGGTTAAACGTAGGACCGACTTTTTACATGCCCATCCGACACATGGATCATCTTACTTTACAGATTGTCCTAGCCAGTAAGGAACAACTACACATTTTTTTTGCCCCCCGCAGGAGATCGAACCCGCGACCTTCGATTTACAAAGAAAGCGGTGTCCCACTGCGCCAGGGAGGCTACAAAATAACAAGTATAATGGATTAATATACTTATTAAAATATAATATTTTTAGCAGTTAAAATATAATGGAGGGTGTAGAATAGCCGAACGTGAAACGTATTGCGTGAAAGCGTGCGTAAAGCGTGAAACGTTTTGATGAAACTTTTTATTTACACACAGATAGATGGGGGGGGGGCTATAGGTAGAGAGAGAGAGAGAGAGAGAGAGAGAGCAGCTAGAGAGACACAAAGAGAAACAACAGAAAGTTTGAGAGAAACAGAAAGAATATAAGTATATAGAAGTATTAGGTATAAATATTTAACCGGAAATTGCAGTGTTACCGTAATCAATCGATACTAAGTATTGGTTTCGAGCCTGAAAAAAAGCATGTTTAATTGTTCTGAAACTCGCTTACAGTAAAGACAAACCTTTCAAGATCACACATCGCTGAGCGATTACGTTCTAACCGGCTCTATCACAGCGGAATGGAAAGAAGTGATACACCACTACGCAATTACGACAGAACTAGAAACAAGATCGAGAAAGCGATACCAAATTAAAGTTCAATTCGATTAGGTACAAATAGTATTTAAGCTGTTATAAAATTTGTTTAATAGTCGTCATAGCACTATATTTTGTACAGTTAGCCCGTACCTACCAGGATTCAGTACTCTTTGAAAGATTAATCTTGTGGATCTAAAGGAGATTTTGCAAGATCTGTAGCTTTGACAAACCTCTTCAACCTTTATGCGTACGTACTGCTGCTTTGAGGCTGCTTACGGCTGTGGAATAATAATTATGTCCTCGTAGTGATGTCGTCCTAATATTATGCGTCTTTCTAAATATGTAATAGCTGGCGTACCTATCTAAATATTGTCGAGATGTGCCCGAAAGTTTTAGGCAAGGCACTATGTGATCAAATGAAACTAATTTTACGGATTATATCGCGGTTTATTCTTGATTTTAATTACCCGAAGTTTCGAATACTTTACAGCATTCATGGTCACGGGCGGACTGAGGTGGTAGCTGTCCAAATGTCATAGTTGTCTTAGGGTACCCTCAGGTCTTCTAATTATTATTGTTAGTCCGATCTACGCAGAAAGAGCTTACAGTGTCTTGAGGTCTTGCAGTGGAATGCTTGTCTTTGGATTTGACTATGTTAATCACGGTATCCCAAGCTGGTGGTAGCACCCAGCCATCTTCTCTATTGAAATTTGGATGCTTTTTAATTTCAATAGCCTCTCGAATCATCCTTGGTAGGTAGCGCTGTTCTTTTGCGAGGATTTGAAAAGAACAGCGCTACCTACCAAGGATGATTCGAGATACTCTAATGGAGAGTGTGCGTGAATCATACATTACATCCTTATTACTTAAGTTTTTGAATGTAAATATATTCTGGTACACAAAAGTACCTACTCCACGTCAGTCATTAGCGCTACTATGTATAAAAGCTTTGTCTTAAATGGAACTAAATAAAACTGATTGTTTGAGATCGAGCCAATAAATTGCTAGCCCCATAATCAATGTGCGGAACTCGATAGTCGAGGATGTTGAACTCAATAAGGGCTTTGACGTAAATCTCAATTGTTGCCATTTGTACAAGGATCTGGCAAATTGCGCAAGTATACACCAAATAAGTTTACTCCCAGTTCATTGAAACAGTGTTGCTATGTTGGAGATTTATCCCCGAGGGCACGCCAGATGCTCCTTGTTTAAGCCCCACATAACTCGTGATTATTTTTATATTATATTTTGATTTTGGGTCAAATAAATATCTTCTTTCTTTTATTTTATTTTAATAAAATTCCATACTGGCAACCACGGTTTAGCTAAGCTGCTATTTAACAGGTTCTAAGACATTTGTGGACGTTATTTGAATGTTATTCAATATTTACCGTTACCGATAAGCAGGATCTTCGGATGATGCACTGCAGTGCCGTTCACCACCCGAGACTAGTTATTTAGGTCTTTTGAAACCGGTAAATTACGCGAGTACCTACCAACAATAATTTGACCAGCTATAGTAGTATAGTAGATAGTGTCCTTCACACTGAAGCAAAAATGATTAGATATTGGTACTTGGTGGCAGAATATCTGACACTGCGGTTGTGGTCTCTTGCACAGAAGATTTACCTCTATTATATTTTTTTTTATTTTCCCCTTTCATTCTATAATTAATTTCCAAATATGTAAATATGCATATTAAAAGGTCTTAAAAAGAAGAATTTAATTAAATGTATAGACAAACATAAATATAGGAAATACATTTGATCTATTTTGTTCGCAGTTGGAATTCTGATCTTTTATACACACACACACACTTACCCGTGGGGTGCCGGGTTAGCATTGCATCCATTTCCTCTCGGTGGGTGTCGTAAGAGGCGACTAAGCGAGAACAGGAAGACGGGCAGCAGCGTCTTTCTTTTGGATTTGACGGGCCCGTTGGTCTAGTGGTCAGACACCCTCCCTGCTAACCGATGGGTCGTGGGTTCGATTCCCGCCAAGTGTCTGGGTGTTGTTTATCTATTTAAGTATGTATTGACAAAAAAGTATATAAGTATTAGTATCAGTTGTCTGGTTTCCATAGTACAGGCTCTGCCTAGTTTGGGACCGGATGACCGTGTGTGGATTGTCCCAAGATATTATTATTATTTATTTTCCACCTATACTGCGATCCCCAAGCCTCCTGCCCAGCGTGGGGATTATGGCAACCCCTCCCTTCTAAGGGAGAGGCCTTTATTCGGCAGTGGACGTCTTTCGGCTAATAATAATAATTTACACTTATCCTAATCAAAAATTGCTGAAAGCATAACCTATCAAGATACCTGTTTTCTGTATTGGCAGAGGTGCATTACAGCAACGTTTTGCCAGCTCCATTAGGTCTCATGTTGGGGGCGAGCTTGAACATATGTACGTACGTTCTGAACTACATACCTATACTATTGAGAATTACGAAAACAAAATATCATTGAATGCCGTGGTCGTTTTGCAATTCCAATACTGAACTTTTCAGCATCAGCGTTTATTTTGGACTGGACATTCGGGGCTATAAAATTGCTCATAAAGTTTATTATTAATGCCGCTTTATGCTTATTCTTAGGAAGACCGTACTGGAAATGACAATCTTTCGCCATACGCTGAAACCGGACAAAGTTATGCAATTTTCATTCATAATTCAGAAAATGAAGAAACTTTTTGCGAGAAAGTGTTAGTCGCTTATTTTCCCTTTTTGACGAAACGGTGTAAGTATAAACGTCGTCGTCTACTTTATTAACTGTATTCCAAAATATTTTATTCGGTGAAATTATCCATTTTCTTTTGCCTTGAATTTATCAAGGCAAAAGACAATGGATTGGATTGCTGTTTAATTTGGAATCCAGCGACCAGGTCAGCAGTGTTAAAGTAATTTTACTTTTACGTGAGAAAGAGACGCATAATACGCAGTATTCCTCCATTCCTTTCCCTAGTGAAAATAAGTTTAATAAAATCTTTAAAAAAAAAAAAATTACCGACTTCAATAACACTGAAAAGTATAAAATAATTTAAATATTATAGAAGTTGGTGTTGGCGTACCTGCTGTGTATATTTGGCACCAACTTCAATAATATTTAAATTATTTTATACTTTTCAGTGTTATTGAAGTCGGTTAATTTTTTTTTTTAAAGATTTTATTTTAAACTTTTTAGTGATATTTTCATACATAAGGATTGAACCATCGAAGACATCACATTATCACATTATCGTCTACATAGTTTTACATATTTCTTGTTTCGTCAGAAAAAAATATCCGGTCGTAATGAAATTTGCATGGAATCATCACATAGTAGTTTACTCTCTCGAATAAAAAAAGAATCATCGAAATCGGTTCATATTTGTCAGAGTAATGTAATGGAGAACATCAGTTTTATGGTTTTTACCAATTAAATTCCCCCACATCGTTCATGTTCCTCCAGGAAGTTCTTATCCGGTTGTTATAAAATTCATACACATTCATTACAGTGGTTTTTGCTTTCGAATAAAAAAAGAATCATTGAAATCGGTAAATATTTGCCAGAGTTATGACCATTTTTGTCCTTAAACCTTTGACTGCCGTCCGGTCACATTACAATAGAAAAATCCACTGTGTGCCGGTCACTTGGCGTTTAACGTGTTAAAAAGCGACATAAAGTCATCTAAATAGGCATTCTTGCAGCTTTCCTGCGCAGTCACCATTATTGTTTTTTCAGGAACTACTTATTCGGAAGCAATAATTTTTTTATGGGACCCAACTAACGGATTAAAGAATGGATGGAAGAAAGATTTTTTCAAATCGGTTCATAATTGCCAGAGTTATGCGCGAACATACATAGGAAAAAAAAAATATACAGACGAATTGAGAACCTCCTCCTTTTTTTGAAGTCGGTTAAAAAATACTACTACTTGTATAGATGGTAGCAGACCCCCTACAAGTACCCTACAGGTGATATCCCCATTTATTTCTCGCTTCACAGTGGTGAGAATGAGTGGTGGGATTAGTCCCATAAAAAAATACCATCATAAATGTCATACATACACACAGGTAAAGGCGATTTAAAACCTTTTTATATAAAAGCGTGTAAAAAATTCTAACGTTAAACTTGTTTTATAAACAGCGGAACCTATAAACACATGCGTCAGCGCATTCAGTCAGGGCCAATCAACGCCCGCAGCTGGTTGTTTCCGATAATTACTACTTACGAGTAATAGTGAATTAAACAATTCAAAGTGTTATTTATACATTCGCTGTATATAAAGACAGAATATTTTTAAAGGTAGGTTTCAATTTAAATTTATAATGTTTTTTATCGTTGAAGGACAATGGATAGATCTAGTCCTATTATGTATTTAGAACAGTTGACATTGTTGTTATCAATCACTGTAGCATAACAGCATGAATGTAGGATACATAACAGTATAAACAAATATTATAACCTAAAATTGTCTTATGGCATTTTGTGTTCGACCGTTTTTTATAACTGAGTTTTGCAACGTTTTATTATTTTATAGAGTATGTAGCAGGTAATTACTTCGTCAGTATAAACCAAATACTTATTTAACTTGAACAAATTTAACGCAGTCACAATAAGAGTAATTTAATCTTACTTTCAATGTTCACCAAAATCATAGTTTGAATGTATAACTGCCGGTCCCAATATCATATCGATCCCTAACTATAAGTTAAAATCATCGATCAAGTCATCGATATCCCGCTTAGAGGAGATACCACTGGAAAGATCATGATGCACTAACCCCTCTGCCAAATTTTGTTCATATGGTCAGGTCATTCTTTATTTGTGTGCGTATCTTTTTGAATGTGTTGCGAGTTAATTATAGTGTGGGTATGCGTGAAATTGTATCTGTGTGTGTTTACTTCGCCTCCCGCACCCCGCAAAAGTGCCACGAAAAATTTGTTCGGGGAATCGACACGATACTAGCTCTATTCTAATTACTCTGAGATATCCCGTGATAAACCTCCGAAATGGAGCGATAGCCAAAACCCTGACAGACTGTCACTTGAATAACCAACAGTAAGCTGCTAATATGTATGTTATCATTGAAACGGAAATATGTCATTATAGCTATCGATGGTAACTATTTTAACTTATAGTAAGGGATCGATAGGATTATGGGACCGGCAGTAAGACGACAAAGAACATTTATAAATCAAAGCAAAGGTAAAAGAAGCTATGTTGCTTGATTGGTGGTAACCTTAGAGCATTAAACCAAATGCTCAATGGTGGTAACAGACGTCAGAATAACTAATAGGGGCCTTGGGGAAAATAGATTATGTTGACTAACCACTTTTTTTGCAGTACTATATTCGTGTTGTTTCGTACTGCAGTAATTGCGAATACGGAGGCAGCAGCAAAAACTGCGTAATTGTTGTAGGTATACAACAATGGTTCGGCCGCTTCGTCAGGGGCCCACTAGAAATTTAACGAGGTATCCCCTGCCTTAAAGAGGACGCGCGGACGCACAGGGTGGGATTCCGAGACGGGTGTAGGACCTGCGTAGTCACGAGCCCCGCGAGGTTGCCGGGTGGAGAGTGCCTTTCTGCTCCCCCAGGTGCTGGAGAGACATAGTGTCAATAAAGGCCACCGGGGAGGTTTTAGTGGGTAAAAGTCCCACTTAACGCGGCCTTTGCTTAAACGGAGAGTGGGTACCGTTTGGAGTTTCCTCCCGGTCAACAAAAAAAAGCCTGGACTCGGGGCTCTAACTAACGGAGTCGCTGGAGGTTTGGAGTATGGTTCTTATATGTCCATCGAGTACGGCCGCAACTCCAAAGACGGCGGTGTGACCCTGTCCCAGTGAGCACCGTGACAGGTTCTCGGGTACAATGCGCCACCCTGCGGCGGGGTCAAATTAAAGACAAGGCACTGAGGGAAACCTGGTACGGATCCCACTGGGGAACGGGTCCCCCTCTCATTTGCCGATGTGACAGCCGCGGGAGGTTTTAGAGGGTAAGAATTCCACATACCCCGGTTGACGTCCACAGGTCCCGGCGACCTATTGAAGGTTTTCCTGGTGTCAGCATAAATGATAAAACAATTATGTAATTAAAGCTCCTTGATAAATAAAATAAATATGATTGTTTATTAAAGCTATATTACTGAGTGTAAAATTGGTATCCACCCATCTCCTCCCGTTGGATGTGGTAAGACGCGACTAAGGAATAACAAGAAGACGGGCAGCAGCGTCTTTCTATTGGATTACCCACCTCCTATACTGCGATCCCCAAGACGCCTGCCAAGAGTGGGGATTATGGCAAGCCCTTCTTTCTAAGAAGGAGACCTTTGTCCAGCTGTGGACAGCTTTTGGCTGATAATGATGATAATAATAATGAACTGAAAAAAAAAATCGGTTGTAATATATATACAGATAGCATTACGAAATGTTACGGTTGTGACTTTAAGAAGCAACCGAGACGGTCATGATTGGCCAAGGTAATTCCAAGGATCTTAATTACTGCGTATTAAATATTCATAGCTGCTTAGGACCTTTGTAATGGACGTAGAAACTCAAAATATTAGCAGACGGACTGCGGAAGTTGCCCGATTTTAAAGATCACTGCTAAACTTACGTAAACCTTTCCAATCGAATACGTAACCACATAACCGTACGAATTTTGGCCGTTCTTATTAAAAACACAGCGATTTCTTTGATACAGTGGCATTTTTAGGGTTCCATACCTAAAAGGTAAAAATTAAACCCGTATGGTGCGACTTCGTCTGTCTGTCTGTGTCTATGATGCTAACGATTTGTAACTTGAAATATGTAGTTTTAGATATTACTTACCCAACCTCATCGCAAATGAAAAAAATCGCACTCCGGGAGTGCCGGCAGAAGTGAAAACTTGAATATTAACGTTGTGCATTTTTGATATTTTGGAATGGTTAGGGAATAATTTTGCACGAATTGCTTTAATTATCAGTATAAAAGTACTATGATTTATGTGGTAAAATACAATATATTATATTAAAAATTTAACACTTCAGAACTATTACAATTATTTTACATTAACTACATAGACAGTCGAGCCATCAGTAGTAACCATCCATGGATGCGCGTGGCACGCTGTTACACAAACACACACGAACATTCGCGCAAGCGCCCTGCGCCGCCTACGTCTTACCTTACGATTTTTCGATCAGCGGGTCTAAAAAGGCCACATTAGCAATTCACCTAAAATCAATTCATGTTTTGAATTTCAAGTTGTTACTTAATAATTATACTAGTTTTTGAAAAATTGTCACACATTTTAGGTGAATCATAATTAAGTTCATTTATTAGCAGATTCATATTTGGTGTTAATGCTACCATACGAAGTAAAATTAAATCGTAACATACTCATAGTATGATTCACCAAAGCGGCCATTTTAGACCCGCTGGTCTTTCGGTCACGTGTCCTGACGCGAATTTAACATTTTTCCCCCATGATAAAAAAGTGCACAGCACCGCTAAAGAAGTTTTCACTTGAAAAAACAATATTTATTTGAATGGCAGTTCGATATACTAATAGTTCATAATATCGATGAATGGCAGTCAAAATGAGTCATCAAAATTTCAGGTGTGACTACTATTTTGCTCAAACTTTATTCTAATCGGGAATTAACGCGATTTACCTTATATTTTGGCTTGACGTTTCGGCCGGGTTGCACCAGCCGTGGTCACAAGCAGACTGGTTCAGCGAGACGGTTCCGTGCGCGAGGCAGATATATCTTCGTCTACCCCCGTTCTTTCATTTGTAACGTTAAGCCCACTACACACTACACTCACAGTATCTGTATATTTAACCCGGCCGAAACGTCAAGCCAAAATATAAGGTAAATCGCGTTAATTCCCGATTAGAATAAAGTTTGATAATGGAACGCGAAAGTCTAAAAGTATATACTATTTTTAACCGACTTCAAAAAAGGAGGAGGTTCTCAATTCGTCTGTATATATTTTTTTTTTTTTTTTTTTTTTATGTATGTTCGCGCATAACTCTGGCAATTATTAACCGATTTGAAAAAATCTTTCTTCCATCCATTCTTCAATCCATTGATTGGGTCCCATAAAAAAATTATTGCTTAGTAATAAGTAGTTCCTAAAAAAACAAGAATGGTGACTGCGCACTGAGAGTTGCAAGAAAGCCTATATAGATGACGTTTTAGTCGCTCGGACTCGCTCGGTCGGACAAAAATGGTCATAACTCTGGCAAATATTTACCAATTTCAATGATTCTTTTTTTATTCGAAAGAAGAAACCACTGTATTGAATCTGTATGAATTTTATTACAACCGGATAAGAACTTCCTGGAGGACCATGAACGATGTGGAGTTTATCTGGTAAAAACCATAAAACTGATGTTCTCCATTACATTGCTCTGACAATTATGAACCGATTTCGATGATTCTTTTTTTATTCGAGAGAGTAAACTACTATGATGTTTCCATGCAAATTTCATTACGACCGGATATTATTTTCTGAAGAAACATGAATTATGTAAAACTATGTAGACGATAATGTGATCATAACCTACCTAGATAATTTTTCAGTTTTCGATGGTTCAATCTTTATATATGAAAATATCACTAAAAAGGTTAAAATAAAATCTTTTTAAAAAAAAATTGAACCGACTTCAATATCACTGAAAAGTATAAAATAATTTAAATATTATTGAAGTTGGTGCCAAATATACACAGCAGGTACGCTAACACCAACTTCAATAATATTTAAATTATTTTATACTTTTCAGTGATATTGAAGTCGGTTCAATTTTTTTTTAAAAAGATTTTATGCTATCAAGTAAAAGGGCTACGTTTGCACATTTTAACAGTCATTTATTTTGGTTTAAGTCACGTACTTTTTGGCTTATAATCAAAAATATCTAAAAAACTAGCGCCCCCGACCCTTATCTCCGAAGTTAGTGGAGGGAAAAATTTGAAATAACTATAGATGGTATAGTACCGTAAAATATAAATAGACAATTTATATTTTACGGGAAAAATAAAATGGTTTTTCTAAGTAGCACAGTTTTTTATTTTTTAATATTCTTAAGAAAGCCTCGATGTTGTGGTTTGTTTTTTTTTTGCCATTTGAGGTATTAGACGGGAGTAAAATAATTTTAATAAAATAATGTATGGAACTGTGCGCGACTACGACTCGTATTTCACCGCTTTTAGTTTTCTATCGGGGAGAAAACCTACAAAATGTACTTGGTCTTCGTAGGGGTGGAGGCCGAGTATGTGGGACTATTAATCACTCAAACCTCTATGGTGGTACTTTGGAGAGAGTTTAGACACGCCGTTCGGACCTCGAGTCTGTCTGGTGCCGGATGTTTGCAAGAGCACGTCCCGAGAGGAGCAGAAATTGTACGCTCACGTCACAACGCTTCGTCGCCCGCCTTGATAGACACAGTGGCCTAGTCTTACCATTCAAGGCTCTATTACTGCTTACCCGTTACATTAAGTTGCGATCAAAAATTAATTATTTATTTATAGGTGATATCGAAATCGTTTGTCCTAGAAACAAAATGACACCCGATTCCGAGCGACGTCAAATCAGTTTCCCTCAATTAAAGTACCCGGCAACACGCGATTTAATGCCAAAGAATGCCCATAATTGGATAAAAGGGAAACGGCTGCAGGACGGAGCTGAAGGACTTTGGCGAATACACGATAGTTTATACGACTTAAATAAATTCATAGAAATACATCCTGGAGGCACTCAGTGGATAGCTTACACTAAGGTGAAATGTCTATTTTTTTAAATAAAACTTTAAAAATGTCACATAGTGTAAGAAAAACCAGAAAGATTGCTCAGCAATCAAACATTTTCGACGACGATTACGTATTCGAAGTCATAAAATAAATCGTCATTCTAAAAAAAAAAAAACCATTGGCACGTTTTATTTGTCTGTGACGTAGATATCATTCGCCTGATGGTTACTGATAATATGCCTACTCATCGACAGTTGCATTGCACTGTACCTACTGCGGCTCGTTACCTGAGATATTAGCTTTTGAGTCATATGAGCCCGGTCATTTCAACGACAATTTATAATGCTATTGACACTGGAATACTGTTCACTGTATACATTGCGAACATAATTGCTTAAATAGTTTGAAAACTTGTTTAATCAAGATGGGTTTTAGCTAGTTGTATGTGAGTTTGTATTCTATTGTCTGGGATTTTTAAATATTTAATGTACAATTATTTATAGGGTACAGATATTACGGAAGCCTTTGAAAGTTTTCACCTAAAAGGAATCGCAGAGACCATGCTACACGAATATTTCGTAAGAAAAACGTCGGCACCCAGAAACTCTCCATTTACGTTCAATGATGACGGTTTCTACAGGACACTAAAAAAGAAAGTTATAGCTAAACTAGAAGAAATCCCAGAAGGGACGAGGAAGAAAAGCGATGTAGTCACGGATTCATTGCTCCTAGCTTTAACTGTTCTGAGTCCTTTGAACTGTTGGGCTTTCACACAGAGTTTTCTTTTGGGAGTATCTTTAGTATTAATCAATGGTCTAGTTCTTAGTTCCACGGTTACATGTGCTCACAACTACTTTCATCGTCGTGACAGCTGGCGTATGTATATCTTCAACTTAAGCGGAATGTCATACAAGTAAGTTATTTTGAACACGTTTTTAACAGTCTATGTCATAAATGTAAAACCGAAATGATGAAACACTTGCACTTACAGCTGTTCAAGAATGCACTCTATTACACAATAGAGGAGTTTCTTGAACAATTTGATTATTAGAAATATATTTCACTACTATATGATAATCTAATGTCAACAACATTAACAATGTCTTAGACATTGTTAATTGAATTCATATTTGACATTGTATAACTTCATTTTGCGGTCTGTGGTCTTTTCTTTCTGGATTTGATTTGTTTAGTTGGATTTGGTTCGCGGCCGCCATCTTGGTGGTAGCAACCGCGAACGCAAATTTTCCAATTTTCATTTTCTCTTTATTATCTACTTCATATTCTAATTTATTTTGCAAATTTCTTGTTTTACAAAAATATGGCTTCCATCAATTATTGAAGCCATGTTATTGAAGAACTTCATTTTACATTCTGTTCTAATTATCTGTACTAGCAAATAAACCCATCGAGTTTGGGCTCACTAGTTTTGTCTTAACGAGTTCCGTACACTGTGCCTTATAACGAGGACCTAATGATGGATCTGGAAGGTTAGTAATCGAACCCTTGAGTTGCACTAGCAAAGCCATCGAGCTTAGGCGTGCTTTTCTTACTTTTAAAGGTTTATAGGAGAAATATGTAGTGTTTTCTTAAGCAAAAACTCAGTGAAATACGTGTACTATATCCCTGATGGGTCAGAATGACGAGCGGCAGTGTACTGCAACTATATAATATAGGCAGGCATATTGCGTAAACATAGTTGCAAGAATGAAATGTTTTATAATTTTTTTCAGTGACTGGCGGATATCCCACGCAATGTCTCATCATTTGTACACAAATACGGCACAAGACATGGAGCTAACTGTATTCGAGCCATACATACAGTTTCTTCCACTAAAAGACAAGCCAATTTGGGCCCAGATGGGTGCATTTTATTGGCCGATCATATACTCTTTATCGTTTATCTCGTTGACTTTATTTGAGTAAGTACCTAGGTATTTTAAAAATTTTCATCTAACTGCCGCACTTACAAACGTCCTTTAGAGTTAATGATCAATAATCCAGTTCTTAAAATCAGATACTCTGTCTGTGAGGAAAGATATCGATTATCTTGTACTAAATAATCAAATTACGACGATTACACACTGCTGTTTGTCGGTAGAATATCTGGCACTGTGGTATTAACTACCTGGACGGTCCCTTGACCAACTATTGCAAATTAAAGGCATTCAGCGAGGGAATCATCTAGCTTTGAGTAGGCTTTGAGCCAAATTTTAATTTTGTGACTGTATTTAACGACGACGGCGTGGAACCGGATTTTGTGGAGGAAATTGAGAGAGGCTTATGTCCAGAAATGGACCAGATAGGATTGAAGAAGAAAAAGAAGACTGTATTTAAACTTGATTTCAGTGTGATAGCGCGCATCAATAGACAGGAAGGAAATCACTTCGAGCACAAGCATCTTATTCCTTTAATTTTGCCTACCTGGATGTGGTTATTTGGAGGACTCTCGCTGCCTTGGACAATCTTTGTGTGGTTGGCCACAACGATACTGGCCAGCTTCTTCTTCGTTACTTTTGGATTGACGGCTGGGCATCATAACCACACGAACTTCTTTGAAGGCGATATACCTAGGTAAAAACCACAATATCGAGACTGATGTTATACAGACTTCAACGTCCGATTGCTGAGGCCGAGGTATTCAATTTAGTAATACAGTTATCACTTCACTACCTATATTAGACGGGCCCGTTGGTCTAGTTGTTAATGACCCTGTCTGCTACCCAACAGGTCGTGGGTTCGATTCCCACCAAGTGTCTGGATGTTTTATCTATATAAGTATGTATTTACAAAAAAAAGTATATATATGTATTAGTATCAGTTGTCTGGTTCCATAGTACAGGCTCTGCCTAGTTTGGGATCAGATGACCGTGTGTGAATTGTCCCAAGATATTATTATTATACATACACATTATAAAACCAAGTCCTCCACCGCGTCTGTTTTTTCTTGATAAACTCAAATACTACTGAACGGATTTTCAGCTTACGTAATATATAGGGTGGAAACATTAAGTGTAAAAACAATAATTACCATTCACTATAACCACACTGATATTATTATCACAACGAGCTATAGAGAGAGCTATTTCGTTAGAGCTAAAGTCACCGATATAGCTCTTAAAATCTGCAAGTTAAAGTGGCGATTAGTTGCTTTGACACAAGATATTTTAGTCTTAAAATAGACCAATTTCGGATCCATAGTTATAATAACAATAAAAAATGTACCTTGGTTTTATTTACATGGTAAAAATACTATATTACAAACAACATGGCATTGCCAAGTAAATAAATCACGTCACTAGAGCTGCAGTTTAAAGGTCAATCACTATACAATTGTTTATTTTAATACATTCTGTTACGTTATGCGAGTTAAATACCATTTGTAGACGTAATGAAGATAATTGATTGTACAAAAATTTTCTTAAATTACGTCATAACCAATAATCATTTCACCTTAATATTTCCACTGCTGCAGTCAAAAACTAACTTACTAATTAGCTAGATTTATTATAAAACAACCCGTGGGGTGCTGGGTTAGAACTGGATACCCTCACCTCCTCTCGTTGGGTGTCGTAAAAGGCGACTAAGCGAGAACAGGAAGACGGGCAGCAGCGTCTTTCTTTTGGATTTATCTTACACCTATACTGCGATCCCCAAGCCAAGCGTGGGGATTATGGCAACCCCTCCCTTCTAAGGGGGAGGCCTTTGTTCAGCAGTGGACGTCTTTTGGCTGCTAATGATTATAAAACAAAGAGAGTTACTCTACCAACTCGGAATACAATAATCTCGGGTTATTTAAAAATGCATGCATACGATATTAACCATACCTACCTAACAATAAAGGAAGGTCAGGAAATGTTGTGCACTCTAATTTGCATTGATGTGGTTGTAAATGTGTGTGCTTTAGACCTTTTTTCAATTATCAAAGGGTAAAACAAATATTCTTAATATATTCCTTTTCAAATCTTGCAGAGATGAAAAAATCGACTGGGGTATTCACCAACTGGATGCGGTAGAAGATAGAATCGATTATGCTGGCAATCATTTCAAATCGATCACACGATTCGGCGACCACGCTCTACATCATCTTTTTCCGACATTGGATCATGCAGAACTAAGCTATTTGTACCCGACACTATTTGAGCATTGTGAGAAATTTAGTTTACAGTTGCGTATGAAAACATGTTACGAAAATTTAATAAGTCATGCTAAACAGATGATTAGGAAAAGGCCAAATGATTTTAGGAATAAGAAAATTATGTAATTTTATTATAGTTATTATCTAGTTTGCTCAAGGAATTACAACTGAAATGCTATTTTTATACAACGTCTTTAATAATAATGCAAAAACTCAGACACCGACTTTATTTATAAAACAAGTAAAAATAATTTATTTTCGTTATTATTCTGGGAAGTGTTTGACTTTTTTTGTGTTGTGTTAATAACTCTAACTCAGTCTTCATATTGAATGTATAATAATATGTACGGTCGCTAAAGGTTAATAACCTCTTACCGCCTAGATACGACATAATAAATAAACTTGAAATATATTTAAAAATATTATGATATTAAAAAAAAACAATTCTGCTCTCTATACTATACGAACTGGTTGCAGGATTTTTGTTATTTCGTTACCACGTTGTTTAAGTTGTATTTAATAAAAATAACTTATAATATTTAAAGTGTCTAATACATTTTGTTGAGGTTACGGAGATACTTATAATAGTAACTTTACGGCCAAGTTCCCACTAGGTCGTCGCGTTTTTAATATACAACTGTCGTGCTAGCTGTTGAAAATCTGTCGTCACTTCACTGCAAAAAAACAGTGGACGACAGTTCCGTCCTATATTTGAAGACCTCCATTAAATTAATAAACCACGACGAGGAATATCTGCACGACTATCTGTCAAAATTATATAATGGGAACGCGTACTTAGTCCTAAAAATTTACGTTTACGGTATTTTTTTTAACCGACTTCATAAAAGGAGGAGGTTCTCAATTCGTTTGTATATATGGATAAATGAACTAACCCGAACTCGGCCTTTCTCTGGACGAGGTATCATTTGAAGGTTTCCGGCACAAAAAAGGTGTGTACCGTAAGAAAGGATCGTTGGATGTACACAGTTTCAACAGGAACCAGATGTGCCGTCGAATTGGCCTAATTACCTAAAGCAAACTAGATTAGCGTGGAGCTACAAAATTCACAGAACGCTTTTCCGCGTTGTTGTCATTGTGTCAGCGACAAGCGATTTATATTCAGCTTATTTTGTAGCTTTACAGTTAACTTTACCTTAATGTCAACATCTGTGGTACCTTTTAGAAGAGGTTACGTTTGTCGTTCCTTCTGGAAGAGTACCTATTCTTTTTTGTGGACGTATTAAGTTTAATGTAATTTACTGTCCCTCGCCTGCATTGCAAAAAATCTGTCATCCTTTATACCTCCCACAAGCCGATGATGGGACGGAAGACCGACACAACCGGGGGAGAGGTTAAGCGAAGGACCAACTTTTAACAAACCCATCCGACGCATGGATCATCTTACTGTACAGACTATCAGGTGATCGGCCTGCATTGCCCTAGCCAGTAAGGAACGACTACACAAAGTGGTTGCCCCCGCAGGTTTCGAACCCGCAACCTGCGGTTTGCAAAGCAAGCGATTTACCACTGCGCCACGGAGGCTAAAAAGGGAAATAGAAAATGAAGTATTTATCCAACCCCCATCTAGTTTACTAACTATATTTGTTGAGGATTCCAAAACAATTTCGCGTTTTCCTCTCGCCAAATCTCGATTTCATCATTTGTAACCCCTGTAAGTAACTAAAAATAATTGTATACTAGTCGGCGTAGTTAGACCATACCAGTACTCTTTGAGGAGTTGATTTTGTAGAGCTGTGGGATCTGTAGTAGGTATTGGCGACCTCAGTCATTCCTCTAAAATAGGATCGAAATTGGGCGAACAGCGGAAAAATTAAGTTTTCCCCACGTGATATTATGCTAATACTACACGTGCTTCGAAGAAAACGTTTTGAATTTAATCGTTTTATTAGTAAATTCGCCAAATGTGTATGTCTTTATATACTTTTAAAATTTCGCGTTCCATTATAAACAAAAATATACCAAGCCAAAATATGTATAAGGTAAATCGTGTTTGTATTTATTTGCAAGTAATAAACTAATCAAATGTGGGTACATACTGTATCGACACGGAAATATTTATTGATAACCAGTTTGTGATTATTTAAATATAAAACACGTTTTACATATCATTCGATACTATGTAGTGGTTTCGAGGTTGAGATAAAAGAATCTAGCTTAGTACTTGCTTAACTCGCTTACAGTAAAAACGCACCCTTAGTGGTCCTATTCAGAGGAATAGTCACACATCGTTGAGCGATTAAGTACTAATAGGCGCGGTCGGAGCGGAACGGAAAGAATTGAAACACCACGTAATTACGACAGAACTGGATACAAGATCGAGATAGCGATACCGGATTGAAGTTCCATCCAGATTATGTATAAATAGAATTACCTTCAGCAGCCAAAAGACGTCCAGTGTTGAACGAAGGTCTTAGAAGAGAGGGGTTGCCATTATCCCCTCGCTCGACAGGCGTCTTAGGGATTGCAGTGTGGGTGATAAGTAATTGAATAGAAAGACGCTGCTGCTCATTTTCTTGATTTCCCTTATCCGCGAAGAAATATCTGCGTAGTTTTTCCGTACTGGCTAAGAAACGCAGGCTGTGTTCACCTAATTATTTGGAAACTAAGGGGATCCATGCCTCTCGTATGAGCGAGCATATAAAACGTCGATCCTGCGCTTAACCTCTCCCCTGTCCTTCCGACTCGCACCGCAGACCACGGCACGTACTGCTCGACCCTCCTGACACCATGACGGTCCTATTGGACCGGGATGCGCCGAACCCTCCTCGACAACCGTATGCTACACTAGCCATCAGACACCGGTCTCGCCGGCGAGGCCGAAGGGTCGTACGTATGCGACCTCAACGACGTGCATCACCCCACTGAGTTTCTTGCCGGTTCTTCTCAGTGGGGGCGCGTTGTGAACCGGTGGTAAACTCAGCCCTCTCTTAAGCGACAGCCCAAGCCGAGGCCGTGCCTCCCTGACGTGCCTTTGAGCTCGTCGCTACTTCTGCCGTAAAGGCTAGAGCGCTTCAAGCGCTCGCCTCCTATTGTCCGGTGAAGCTGTAATGGCCATCTGTGGCCAACAGCGTCTATCATTCCCAAAAAAAAAAACCTCTCCCCTGTCGTATCGGGAAACAGAGAGTATACTTGTGTGTATGCAAGGACTTGTACACTTTAATACCTCCCGCGTATATGGTTTGATCTGAAGATTCGTGGCCGTACCTACCTGGCCAGAAGTACAGTACATCATTCGACAGCCGTAAGCAACTGCAATGAAGTAGAATGCTATATACACAATGGTAAGGCTGAAGAAATTGCTGGGCTCTAGTGATGTAAAAGCTATTGTATCAGGGTACGATTTGACATGATAGACGCAAGGAATGCTGGGACAGTCATTCCACTAACATATTACATAGGTCTAACTACGCCGACTAGTAAACTAGTTTTCTTCCAGCCTAATTCTATTTCCCATCTCCTTCCGTTGGGTGTCTGTAAGAGGTGACTAAGGGAAAACAAGAAGACACGCAGCACCGTCTTTCTATTGGATTACCTACCACCTATACCGATCCCCAAGACGTCTGCCAGGCGTGGGGATTATGGCAACCCTTCCCTTATAAGTAGGAGGCCTTTGTTCAGCAGTGGGCGTCGTTGGGTTGCTGATGATGATGATAAAACGTCTAAAAAGTAATAAAGTAAACCGCTGACGTTAATAGGCATGTGACAGCTATCGACATTCTTTTTTCGTTGAACTACTATGTTTACATTCCATGAAATTTAATGAACATACGATAGAGGATATTCCCCTTTTTGCAGGAAAAACGTTTCCCTCAAAGTTTTCCACCGCCAAAGCATTTCAACCGTGTGTAAAGTAAAATTGATTACAAGCCTAATAGCCGGGAGGGGAACACACGCCGACACGTTGGCTTTTCACTTGACAGTGTTAATTAGCGAAGCAGCCAAAGCCAGCTGTTGTGATTACGCCAATTATCGTTTATTGTATTGGTCTATGAAAAACCATGTTAATTAAGATGGCTTTTACACTCGTACCACGATTTTTAATTCATTTAACGGATTTTATTCGGATTTTTGAACCAGTATGTAGACCCAGCTATATTACTATATTTTTTTTAGATAAACTAACAATAACTGCATTCAAGCATTTTTTAAAAGTCAAAAAATAGACTACCACTTTTTTTATTAAACTTATCGATAAGATAAACGATACGGATAAAATGTCACCAATTTATTGTATCAAAATTAAAGAATATCTTGAAATCTAACCATTCGTAACTATCGAATCAACCTGAAAGGTACCATACCTAGACGGTAAAACAAATGTTTACAAACAATTGATTGAAAGCTATTTAAGTAATATACAGGGTGGCCAGAACAGTGACGTCATAATTTTTTTTTAGGTGCCTCGTGTTGAGAGGTATCTGAATCAGAAATTGCGACCGGATCAGTTTGAAACATTTCTAAAAAAAAAGTAGATGGTTTCTTCGTTTTTTTTTCT
Source organism: Furcula furcula (assembly GCA_911728495.1). Classification (NCBI taxonomy): domain Eukaryota; kingdom Metazoa; phylum Arthropoda; class Insecta; order Lepidoptera; family Notodontidae; genus Furcula; species Furcula furcula. Next base: position 10,689,182 of record OU452251.1, read on the forward strand.
GGCAGCTAAATCTCTATGAACTGTACATTTATGCATAAAACAAACAGCCTCATAACTTTAATAGAAGTTACTACAAAATTGAACTAAAATTGAGAATTTATGATAAGTGAGTTATCATTTAAATTTTCAACTGAAAATTAAAAATCTAAACTGATAATTTATTAGTTTCTAAGTAGCTTCAGAGAATGCGCTATCAGTTTAAATTTTTAATTTTAAGATGAAAATTTAAATGATAATCCACTTAACGTAAGTCAACTTTAGGTCAATTTTGTAGTAACTTCCATTAAAGTTATGAGGCTGTTTATTTTATGCATAAATGTACAGTTCATAGAGATTTAGCCGCAAGAAAAAAAAATCGAGGAAACCTTCTACTTTTTTTTAGAAATGTTTCAAACCTATGCGCTCGCAATTTTGCAAAAAATCATAAATAAAATCGTAACTCGAAAACTACGTAAAAACGTAGAACATACATAGGGGTGATTCAGATACCACACAACACGAGGCACCTAAAAAAAAATTTATGACGTCACTGTTCTGGCCACCCTATATATAAGTGTAGGTAGGTATAGGTTCCCCGCAGGGTGCCGGGTTAGAATTGCGTCCCCCCATCTCCTCTCGTTGGGTGTCGTAAGATGCAACTAAGCAAGAACTGGAAGACGGGCAGCAGCGACTGCGATCCCCTACCCGCCTGCCAAGCGTGGGGATTATGGCAACCCCTCCCTTCTAAGGGGGAGGCCTTTTTTCAGCAGTGGACGTCTATTGGCTGCTAATGATAATGATGATGAGGTAAGTGTAGTTTATTGTCGACTGTACATAGCCTTGACCAATGTTGTATGTGGCGAATTTCATAATTAGACAAAAAGGGCGATGTGACGGGTTGCACGATATTGGTCAAATTTTATATTAGTCAAATCGAGAATTCGTCAAATTTGATATTGGTCAATTGGCATTTCGTCAAATCGTCTTTTTGTCTAATTATGAAATTCGCCACATACAACATTGGTCAAGTCTATGTACAGTCGATAATAAACTATACTTATACTTAGAAAATATAAGTGTCTAGGGAGCAAGTACATTTTTAATTAAAATAAAAAAATCCAATTAATATTTACCAAATCTAGTCTTCCAGGCTTCATAGTTTAATTCCTATGTTCAAGATGACGAGTTCTTCCAATATTTTGTAAACATTAAGAAAAATTGTTTTTTGTTAATTGTGGGAAATTAACCTTGGTTAATGTCTGACGAAAATAAATGGCTAAAATGAGAATTAAAAAAAAATATTGTAAGGATATTCAAAATAATTTGTGTTTTCACCATTGAGACGAATCTCACAATTTTGGCATGCTTAAATCCTCATTTTAGCCATTTATTTTCGTCAGACATTAACCAAGGTTAATTTCCCACAATTAACAAAAAGCAATTTTTCTTAATGTTTACAAAATATTGGAAGAACTCGTCATCTTGAACATCGGAATTAAACTATGAAGCCTGGAAGACTAGATTTGGTAAATATTAATTGGATTTTTTTATTTTAATTAAAAATGTACTTGCTCCCTAGACACTTATATTTTCTAAGTATAAGTATAGTTTATTATCGACTTTACATAGACTTGACCAATGTCGTGTTAGCACCCCAGCCGGTGTGCATATATAAACGCAGTGCAAGCTGAGACGGGGGCATTAACACAGCGGTCACGGGACAGTCAAAGGTCTACCCTCATCAGGATATTTTCATGGTTTGAAGAATTAAACTTGTAAGTGATTATTTATTATTCTCGTTAATGTCTAGTCATGGTGATCTTTTAATTTGTGTATTTGACGATATGATATAAAATTATGCTAAAGATTTAAATAATCGTCGTGCCTCTTACATCAGAAGTGTGATAAGTAACTCGCTAGCCCACAAACTATAGCTGTTTTTATTTTTCTTATATATAATATACTTTTGTTTTTATGTTAAATGGTTAAAGGTATTTTTATGGTTAATACATAGAAACTGATTAATTGCAAAATTTACTACCCACATTTAGTAGATATCGAATATCGGCGATTGTTGTTTTTATGAAATGTAAACTGTATCACGTTAACCCACTACTATAGATGTGTTTATCTATCTTTTGATTTAATTTTGATATTTATGACCGTGCTAAAAGAATTTTAAAGTTTAGTACAGAAAGAAAGTGAATAGTTGCAGAAGTGCCTAATGATAGAATCTACTTCCCACATATAATAGATATCGAATATCGGCGATTGTTGTTTTTGTGAAGTGTAAACTGTAACACGTTAAGGCACTACTATATTTGTGTTTGTCTATCCTTTGATATAATTTTAATATTTTTGACCGTGTTAAAAGCATTTTAAAGTTAATACAGAAAGTGAATAATTAAGTGCTTAATGAAGGAATCTACTACCCACATCTGGTAGATATCTAGTAATCGTAATTGTTTGTGATACGGAAACTGTGAGTATTCATAACTGCAAATATACGTACCGCATGTTGTAGTGATGTATCCACGTAATTTCTATAATTAATTATTGTTTAAATAATTGAAGTGCTTTAAAATTAACCTGGTAATTTGTCATGATAAAAAGAAAATTATAAAGTTTGCAGGTAGAAAGCAAATTGTGTTGAAAATATTTACGTTTGAACTAGAAAAGAATGGTTCTTCGTGGTAATATTTATATTATGTGCATTTTCGTCAAATATCTACCTACTAGTTATACGAAATGGTATAATAACTTGTATAATGACGGCACCTACCTTTACCATTATAAAATACTTTACTGGTTATTTTTATATGGTTATGTTTAGGGGACGGCCGAACGGTTGATAAGCGGTAATAGTTTTCAATTATAACTAAAAGTTATTAATGATAATAAATAAGAATCTCAGTAGAGTTAAATCCGTGTTAATTTTATTAAGAGTTTTTAATATTTTGTGGTTATATATATATATTGTTACATTTCATTAAGACAATGTAGTACGTGTATCTGCATTGCAAGTGGGAGCGCAATGGCGGAGAAGGCTATAGTGTCTTGGTGATTTATACTGTAACATCCCATCGGGACAATGTAGTATATGTCTGTATTGCGACAATGTGTAAGCGCAATAGCAGGGATAGCTACAGTGTCTTGGTGATATATAGGTACTGCAACATTTCATTAAGACAATGTAGTCGCGTATCTGCATTGCAAGCGCAATGGCGGAGAATGCTATAGTGTCTTGGTGACCTGTGCTGTCATTTAAGACAATGTAGTTGTGTATCTGCATTACAAGTGGGAGCGTAATGGCGGAGAATGCTATAGTGTCTTGGGTGACATATACTGTGTCATTTGATTAGGGCATGTAGTCTTGTAGCTACATTGTGACAATGTGAGCACAATGTCTAGAGGAAACTACAGTGTCCTAGTAATGTCTGGATAATGTTGTAATGCAAAATTATGTTTTACAGAAAGTTGATATGCACTGTATCTGGCCCACTCAAGCTCATGGTGCCTGAGGGCAGGCACCTGTGCAGGAGGGCCGTGTTAGCACCCCAGCCGGTGTGCATATATAAACGCAGTGCAAGCTGAGACGGGGGCATTAACACAGCGGTCACGGGACAGTCAAAGGTCTACCCTCATCAGGATATTTTCATGGTTTGAAGAATTAAACTTGTAAGTGATTATTTATTATTCTCGTTAATGTCTAGTCATGGTGATCTTTTAATTTGTGTATTTGACGATATGATATAAAATTATGCTAAAGATTTAAATAATCGTCGTGCCTCTTACAGTCGTATGTGGCGAATTTCATAATTAGACAAAAAGACGATTTGACGTAATGCCAATTGACCAATATCAAATTTGACGAATTCTCGATTTGACTAACATAAAACTTGACCTATATCATGCAACCCCTATTTATTGTTGAGCTAAAATAAATCTTTTTACTCTCTGTTTTATTGCCTTTCGTTCTAACTTCAAAATTGGTTTTTAGTTTATTTATGATTTTTTTTACTCAGAATTCACGTCTCTTCATAGCTATTGTAAAATCTAATGACCTCCATTGAAAGCTCTATCGAGGGAACGCGGACTTTAAAAGGAAAGCATTGTTCTCTATTTATTTCCTTTTCAACTACAAATTAGACGGATGTTCCGTCAGAACTTTGTTCACCCTCCGGTTTTATTTTTAGGTACTTTATTCGGCAATGTCGCTTGTAGTTTGGCAAAGTTACTAAACCAAAGACCAAAGAGAAAACTAGAGAAGGCCAAAGTATTGTTGTGCATATTATAAAGACCCACGGCTATTATATTAAATATTTTGAATCATAAAACAATTATATCAGTTTTCACGGTAATTTGATTGAAATTATTGCTTAAATATCTAAATTGGAAACTAATACCAATCTTTAAATTCCACTTAAATAATTAACAAGAACATAATTATTTTTGGAGGCACAATTTGAAAGGTATCATCTCCTTTTGGCGACAGTCGTATTGTGATCTTAATTTCTCGGTAGAAATAGACAGAGCTATCAGCTATATTGGCGTCCACTTCCAATAAATGGTTTCCATAATCCTCACGCATGGCAGGCGTCTTGGGGATCGTAGTATAGGTGGCCAATAGAGTGACGCTGCAACCCGTCTTCTTGTTTTCCATTAGCCGCCTCTTACGACACCCATCGAAAAGAGATGGGTGGCTGCTATTCTTACGGACGGGTCCAAATATGTTTTATGTACACCTATCTAAATTTACGGACCCAGTAAGTCACGGAAACTCAAAGAAAACTAAGACAAGACATAAATCTAAAAAGTAGCTTTAATATTAAAACGCCTGTAAAATAACTTCGAGCAATAAACCGGAGGATGTCCTTGCCATAAGTAATTTTTAAGTACGGCCACACATTTCAACTTTCATTTAAATACTAAAACCCTTTTACATAAAGTGCGGACTGGAATCTTCTCCGCACATAAAATTAAAGCATAAAGCCTTGCACGCACCTTAGACTGACATAATGTCTCCTCATACTTCCGCGAATACTGCACATTAAAAACTAAATTATGTAAGGATGCTAAGTATCTCATTCTTTTCGGAACTTAAGCTCCTGCTTATCTCTTAATACGCCAAGTAAAATTCACACACTGACTAACGGACAACGCACACTTTAAGCAGGCGCGTCTAGAAATATGGTCTCCAGGAATTCAATAATGTCTGTAAACACTGAAAGGATTTTCCAAAATCTATTAGATACCCTATTAGTTTTTAACATTACTACTTAAATAATTAGGACGTCCATTGCGTACAGCGGCGACTCCGAGGACAGCGGCGGGGTTGCGATCCCCGTCCCCGTGAGTACCGAGTCTGGTTCCCCGCGCTACAATGCGCCCCTGGGCTACCTTTATAAGACGAGTGCAAATGTATATTAAGTACCAACATCATCATCATTAGTAGCCGATAGACGTCCACTGCTGAACAAACACCTTAGCAGGGAGGGGTTGCCATAATCCCCACGCTTGGCAGGCGGCTTGGGGATCGCAGTATAGATGGAAGATAAATCCAAAAGAAAGACGCTGCCCCTCTTCCTGTTCTCGCTTACGACACCCAATGAGAGGAGACGGGGATGCAATTCTAACCCGGCACCCCACAAGTAGGTACCTACATACATGTGTATTATGATTTTCTATGTGCATAATGAAATTGCATAATGGGTCATGGGACACTCATCCCAACTTACCTGTCCGGTAGTTGTGGTATAGTATAAGGGTATGCGACCCCGGCTTCCCTAACTATTACTGTCCCATCCCTTGCCCTCCTGGTAATATCCTACTTTTCCTATTTCCCACTCTAACTTGACAATCTTCCTTTATACAACACCTATCCTACCCTTTCCTCCTTATTCGTGAGAACGCAATGGTCAATCATATAAATAATTTAATTAACCGAAATGGCGGCGATGTCGTTCGCCACCCATCACGTCGCGTTTCTCACGGAGGCGAAAAGCGGCCCTTGGGCTCTGCCTACCCCTACGGGAAAAAGGCGTGATTTTATGTATGTATGTATAATGAAATTTCAATCCATATTATTCGCAATCAGGTTGTTAGGACCATAACTATGATTTCTGATACTATAGATTGGTGATCAGTACATACTAGTTTAAATAATTGATTGTAATAATACGGTACGAAGCGACACGACACCGCTTTTCTAAATGTGTGAAAGGCTTTACGCAGCTTGGAAGGGGTGCGTTCTACCCTTGTTACACTGTCTCGTAATTTAACCCCGCTAATACTGCATAACCCAGACAAATCACCTGTTATGTGAACAAAAGGAATTCGCTTATTTAGACAACTATAAATTTTGTCGGATACCGTGATACGTACCTATATTGCGGAATTTTAATCGTTTAATGCAGTCTTTCTCAAATTGAGCGATAACGCCCCCTTCAGATAATTTGAGAGGAGTGATAAAAGAATCAGAGAAAATTGGAGGCTGAGAAGCGTTTGATAGTTTTGGAATAAATTGGATTTAAGCTATGATCTAAATAAATTATAACATAACTGAAATTAAGCTAATGTAATGTAATTAACGATAATTAAATTAAAACAAAAACCTTCAAAACGCAAGGCAAGTTCTAAGATAAACTACACATCCTAGCTTATTACAAGCCTATTGTTCACTCTAATCTTAAAGATACCTATTTATAATCAGACAGGAAAACCGACCCAGGCGACCTTTCATGTCTATCTATATCTATACTTATAATAAAACTGTAACAGGTCCAATTCTGTACATTGAAGATATTTTGAAAATTATATTTGGAGGACATTCTATAACAGATACTGAGGCCGAAAATGTATATATTTTTTTTTGTATGTCTGTCTGTCTGTCTGTATCACGGCTGCGCATCACGCCGAAACTACTGAATGGATTCAAATGAAACTTGGCATGATTTGAGATCTTACTACGAGGTAGGACATACATAGGTTACTTTTGATCCCGTAATTTAGCACGGTTCTTTTGGGAGAGGGTATTAAAGTCAAAATGGGTACTTACTTGGTTATACGCTTGGTCCGATTTTATAAATTTTTCTTTATAATATAATAAATATTAGTAAGGGAACACTCATAGAGAGTTGTTATCAAGGTTTTGTAATCGATCGGGTTAAGCAACGTTAGGTAAGGTCATTAAATAGATGGGTGACCGTTTAACGCCATTTGAACTAAACGGGTCGGAGAGCAAGTAAAAAGTGGGTCCCAGTTTTTAACCGACTATAAAAAAGGATGTTATGTATTCGATGCGAATGTCTGTTATTAAAAGTTTAGTTAACGTAAAAATGGCGCAGGCGGAGCTGCATGGGTCAGCTAGTTACAAATAAAGAAGTAAAACGCTTTATTTACCTACATATTTATGACCTATAAATGTTACTTATTTCATTTATACAATATAACCTAGCAGGTATGTTGCCTGCACTTGCATTAATGATTTTCGTACTATACCGTGTTTTAGCATAAACTTAAAAACTAATTTATCAAGTTTTGATGTATGCTCACTGTGAGAATTACACCAAGTTTTGGCTGCATTCGCACTATCTTTGCATACATTTCTATAAATATTTATAACGAGTTTTGAACTCTGGACTTCTAACTCCACACCCTCATGCTTGGTATAATAAATTTAATTCTTTATTTTTTTTATACTCTGGGAGAATCCACACACGGTCAGACTACGCATAGCCTGTACTGTGGTAACCAAACCTATAGCTCCCACCCCATCGCCTTAAGAGGGAGGACTTTGTTCCACATTGTTGTTTGCAGTGAGCAGGTATCTTTCAGTTGATGATGACCTATTTGCAATCAATATCTCTCAACACTTAATAGTTCTTAACGACTCCGTTTTCATTAAACTCGATTCTATAAAGAGTAGGATGGAATATAAAATATTATATTCCTCGCATAGTTCGGCTTATCACGTACACACAGACTATAAAATAGTGTAGATACCGTGGATCATAAAGTTTGTGAGTTTATATTTTTTACGACAGCTGCCATAAAGTTAAGCTTCTCCTTTTTTACTTATTATCGATCGACATATTATTAAGTATTTGTAGTACCTTTTCAGTCGGTTGATAAAAAAAAGTTATACAGAAAGCCTGTTCGATTAGTATTTATTATTATTATTTTTCTTTTATTTTTCTTTTCTCGGGATTTCACAGCCGGACTTTTAAAAGGCTTGCGTGGGGACGAATCTAACACGTAGAGACATGTTGTGAGAAATTAATTATATTGAAGACACTTGTCAGGATAAACTGCTGGAAATGAGATATGAACAGCAGTTCACTCTGGCAGGTGTAGGGACTATTATAAGTATGTGTAGATGTTTCACGTGGGCATTTGGGGGACTGAACACTGGGCTATTGTAAAAGGCGGGGGACACTTGCCATAATTAGTACCTATATTAATTATATTTTGGCAAGCGGTGACTCGCCACCCACTAGATCTCCACATGGCCGTCAGAAGACGACGGAGTGCTACACCTTATTTTTATTGTATTACTCGGTGTCCCAAAGTAGGTATATTTCGTTTCTAGTTATGTATTGTATTTGTGAGTAAATTTTAGTTATATTTTTATAAGTGATTATATGTACTATCGTCCGGTCTACTTATATTTTAGGCTGAGGACATAACTACTAAAATGTCAAGATCTTCTTTCCTTTGCCACAACTTGCCGCAAAGTGTCCGTCAATGGTTCAAACAAGCCTTTTAAATAGAATTTTAAGCCTTATTTACGTTTTCTCATAATGCTTCCTCAACCTTAAATTGGTAGGTACACCTAACGCCAGTTTTTAATCATGGCCGCGCGCCAGCAAATTTAATTTAAAGTAGAGGACGCCACCTCTCACTAACGCGGTGACGCAATTACCACCCAGACTTATAAACACGAGCTATCATCCACTCCTATGCTGTCTAGCTGTTGAGGAATCTTTTTAATATCATAAATTAGTACTCGCTGACAGCCTACTGGCTGTCAACAATTAAAATAATTGTTTAATGACAGTGAAATTGAATCAACAGCAGGTACATAGTTAAGTATCTTCTGCGATAATTGAGGTAGATTTTACTTTTAAATTACTGTACGTTATAAGCTAAAGATTATTATCAAAGAGTGACTCTCCAGTGCGTTAAACGCGTCCTGAACTTTTTTGGGCACAGAGTCAGGGGTCGCCCGGATCACACAGGTCGATCAGCAGCAGAAGGACATTTCCGAAAAAGAGATAATTACAGTGCACCTGTAATTACCAACTAGTCAGTCCACCGTTAGGGCACCACAGAAGTTACTGCACAGACCTTCATTTAGATTTTTACTTACTTGTCACCCGCTTTGCAAAGGCGGGCAGTGGACTTTATATTTTTGTAACACCTCCTTTAACATTTTCTTACTAAAATTTTTGTCCCTAGTAAATTCGGCGTTTTCCCGGGACTCGCCGAGGGTCAAATCCTGGTGTCTTCACTAATTGGTGATTGTAGGATTAGTCCCATTAAAAGAAATGGATCGCCGCTTAAGTGGTATCGCTAGTTTTCTAGTAAACAAACATTTATCTAAAATGTGTTATATTTTCCAGATGTTAACGATATTGAAGTCACTAATTCATATATTAATAGAAGCTCGTATATTCCATAAACCAAATATATAAAATTAACTAGCATTTATACAAATAAAAAAAGTCAGACCATCTACCCATTATCGCCAGTCTGTAGCATTTTATAGTAGTCATTAGTTGCAGCCGGCTCGCTGCAAACTGCGAATAGCAGTACCTACTGCAGTTACTATAACTGTTAAAGTACATTGGTCCGTACGCTGTTTTTCTTTACAAGATCAAATTCAGAACAGTAAATGTATAAACACAGGAGTGATGGCCGACCGGTGGCCAGCCAAAGACAGGTGGCAGTTGTTTGGTATATAATGTGGACAGGATCTTGTTTTAAACTTTTTCCTAATAACAACTATAAGGACGACCTTGCTCCGAGGAGAATAATAGAAGATATCATCACAGAATATAAATCACTTTTATTATAACACACTGTTTCCAAACTAAAAACTAGATTAATTAAATTCACAATAAACAGTTACTTCCAACTCTTAACAGTCTCGTGGTTGACACTCGAATCCCCGCATTGTGCTCCCAACCATGGTTTTATCGGTAAAAATCCCTACCATCACAAAACCCCCAAACGTCTCACAACGACCAATCACAGCCCGCATCAGTTCTCTTTAATGCGGCCCCGTGATTGGCCGGCGCTACGAATCAATTGAATAGCTTCTACTTCTGTCAGTACTCTAAAAGTAGTTGCCAGCATATTAAAATATTAAACAATGAAAATAAAGAATTAAATAATTTGCGATAAATCTCTACAAAATTGCAAACCCTAACAATCGACCATCCTGACGACGTGTGCGTCCCCGCACACGACCCAGGTGGAAACCCTAACAATCGGTATCGAGTACATGGTCAGCAGCACGAAAGTCCCCAAATACTATAACCATTACATGAATTAACAATTAAACATTCTAATACAATCAATTAAACATCAACAATTTGTACATCATTTAAATATTTTACATTACAATAAACTTCGTTAGTTATTAGATAATTAATTCCATTCCTTTTATTTTATTAAAAACAAATGTATCATCAATATAATTGCTGTTAGGAAAACTGTACTCTTGTATAATATTGTAAACATCTAGTTATCCATTCTATTCTAATTTATTAGACAACGAATCGAAATCACATCGAAATATCAATATGTACATATATCAATAATTGCTGTTAGGAAAACTGTACACTTGTATTTCTATTCTAATTTATTAGACAACGAATCGAAACCACATCGAAATATCAATATGTACATATATGGACTTACTCAGGTCTACGAAAGACTGGTGACTGGCACACCAGCGCAAGCCGATCGATTGCTTCACACGGCGCAGGTGAGACTACTTAATGGCATTGGGATCGAATCGAGTCCATGAGGACTGCCCAACTACCATTTCAAAATAATATAGACACCGACTGGCGGATATACAAGCCGATCGATTACTTGATACCGCACAGTGGCACAATGCATCGTGGTGGCTCACACAAGCCGATCGATTACTTGTGGAGACGCACCATCGTGGCACCGAACGTATCAAACCATGGCACGATCGATTCGATACCATGCATGATCGGCCGACTACCAATTCGAAACACCAACTGGCGGCACAAGCCGATCGATTACTTGATACCGCACAGTGGGTCGATGCATTGTGGTGGCTCACACAAGCCGATCGATTACTTGTGGAGACGCACCGTCGTGGCACCGAACGTATCAAAACATGGCACGATCGATTCGATACCATGCATGACCGCCCGACTACCAATTCGAAATCAGATTAAAACCAACGGCGTGCACAAGCCGATCGATTACTTGCGACGGCGTAGTGGGTCGATGCGCACAAACCGATCGATTGCTTGCGATTTATCTGGAAAGATACAAAAGACCTTCTGTAGCAACATTACTCTTAACATCTCAAATTATACACACAAAATTATGGATTCAAATTAATCACCATCATTACTATTCTACTACATTAGCTTTAGATTCATTTTCGTGAACTTCTATTGAACTTATGTGGCTCAAAGGCCTGTAGTTCATACTTTTGTTTTGCATGCGTGCTGCTAAACCGCAAAACATTAATGTACGTAGTTCTTACTGAGTAGTCTGTGTTAATGTCTTGATAGGGTTCTATAAACATGGACATAAGCTTTTTGCTTTGCCCATCACTGTTAATGCAGGGTTTATATTTCTGTCTTATCTTACCTATCTTGAACCCCACTGCGAATAACAGACCGCTATTAAGGAGTTTTTGATCGACTATAAGTATCACGTTAAGAATGAGCTTTGACCCCATTCATGCTGCCACCAAATAACACCTCTGAATACACCTATGTTTTATTTTAACGTTGTTAAGTATCCAGCGAACCCTCCCCAAAAGCCTATCTCAATCTTTCTCATCATGTTAGTGCGTTTAGCGATTCAAGGATAGTACGATTGAATCAACAACCATCAACACCGACTAAACAGTGTTTAAAACCTTTTCAAAAGCAAATCTTGTGAAAGCATGTGATGCAGAATAACTACAGTGATCGCTTGCCAAGCGATCCCCTGATCGACCCTAATTGTGTAAATTATAATCTTCAAAAACGAACACAGATTGTTTGTTTTCTTGACAGGTATAATCAATCAAGTAAACACACCCACAACTACAAGTAGGTGCGTATAGCCTTACTTTAGATCTTACGAAGGGCCTAAGGTGGTCAACATACAAATCATGAAACGGCACCACTATTTTTGTTTTTGCGACATTGTGGAGTAATCCCTCATTCGCTTTTAAATTATGTTTTTTTTTTTTTTAATAAGAGACTTCTATGCAAACGTTTATACATATATATATACCAACGATATTGTACCATAATTTTAATTTTATTTACTTTTTTTGTAGCCCTACACGGTCCATAATTATACTTAGCTTTAAGCTACCAATTTAATAAATAACCACCTTGTAAGTATTATGGAATGCAATAAACGATATGAATATATTAATTTTAACATTGTTTTCTGACTGACGAACCAGAATTGTCTGTTCTGAGGTCTTCTTTTGACACTGAAATGTTCAATGTCGCCGTGGTTCATACGACACAGTTGTCACCCCTCGGAACTACCCATCGAATACTGCTTTTATTACCATGTAAATAACTTAATACTTGACAGTCTTTTAAAACGTAATTATTTATGTAATTTAGGCACTTTTCATCACAATCGCTGTTAATACTTTTGATCCTACAGATTTGTCTCCCAGTTGGACAGTGCAACCAGTAGTCATTAAATATTGTTATTACACTCAGAAATTGGTAATTGACGGCTACGGGATTTCGCGGTAGCTTATTTGGCGACATGACCCACTTTTGAACCAGTCCTATGTTACAGAACAATCGAACTCTTGCAAAGTTTACACATACAGCCACCCACTAGAGATTCTCAGAATTAACCCCGGTACAGAAATGTGGAATGCAGTTCACTGACCGGTAATTATTAAAATACCGTACCTAGCAGATAACCCTAACCTTTCGCAGAAGGAAAATAAGAGCTAAACTTTATAACTGAGTAGAGGTTCTTCGCTTCTGCTAAAGTCTGTGATGTAGTATAGTAAGCGACGATATGCTTGCTCTGCTCAGAAATTGGAACCCAGCTATCAACCCAACTTATTGTAGCAGTGCATGCTAGACGTAGAGCCAGCACCGAATTAGACTTAGAGCCTAACGCTGCTGGGATCCGTACTCACTATCGAATTTCTGCACAACGTAGAGCTGACCGTTAAACTATTAGACCTTAAGTAGTTTCACTGAAAACCATAACCCTCGTGACGGTAGTGCTGCTTAAGCAAATTTATTGAACACGAAAACGTGACAAGCCACTGTCGTAGCATCGAGTTCGAGCCCTTGCTGCTTAGAGAACAGCACTACGGGTAATACCGATGACAGGCCTGTTCAGCAAGTAGAGGTATCTAGTCTTCAATGACAGGAATAAGATAGTTTCAAGTTAACAGCCGATAATCAATGCACATTCTGAATGAACCATCCCTTTTACGACCAAGCAAACTAAGACTAGTTTGAGACGGGCTAACTATTCCGGGATACAACATTTTCTAATAGACGTTGCTAATTTTCAGACACATTTTTTTTTTCCAACGAGCCTGATTATTATAATGCTGTGATTGTGACTACATTTGACGGTAGTCCCGTTATGGCCTTGTCCGAAAATTGCACTATTCTCACGACAAAATACAAAATCTATCAAGATCCGACAAATGGCTGATGATGGTACTATCACAACATCAACACGTCCGCACTTAGCTTGATAAGAGTACTTTAGACATGTATTACTGTTTCTACTCTCTTTCATGTGTACTATTCGGGTGCAATGCGTTTTTTTTTTCAATACTGCTACTAAATGGTAGATAAATCAGCCAATACCGTGGCTGCACCGTACAACCCAAAGACATCGACTGATCAAGCTGTAAGGGAACATTCACTCATTTGTCAAACTCAGGTTAAGGAGAATTTATTACCTACATCAAGAAATTGCAACTGAGTCAAGTTTTTATAAGCGATTAATGTTCGTGCGCTTCCGCTGAAGCCGCATCAACACTGGCTTGTCTTACATGCATTCACCACCCCCTGATACAACTTGGGCAGTAACGTCTATGCATAGTTGAGGTGATAACATACCCAGACTTAACAAAGGACCATGCCCATAGTATGGAGCTGAAAGTCAGCAATGCAATGCCCAAATTGCACTCTATGTCATAACTTTTTAACAGTATTTATATGATATCTAGATTTAATGTTATTTATAGCACCGGTTCAAAAGATATTGGACATTAAACATGATAACTTCCTACTGGTTTTTTTTTACATTTTATCGTTCACAGACAGCATTGCTATTAGTTTTTCACTAGGAACTTCATGATCATCACATAAGCTAAGTCAGATCAGTGTTCTTTTATATACTTATCTGTATGTTATCAGATAAACATGTCAGTTATTTAGAATGATCTAGTCTGTCTCCATTGTATAATGTCAATATGTATGTGAAAACAATTTGGTTAGATACACTGGTACTGCAATGTTAACAATAACGTCTTATTATTTTTTTATATCTAGTGCTTCATATGATTTAAAATTAACATAATTCTAGTTTTTATTTATTAGAGTAATCTTATAATATACTTTATCTGGGCATTTATGGGGCACAGATGGGCATTGTCCTTTGTAAAACCGATGAGAGATGATTAGACAAAGTCCTAATTTTTGTACAACATGTCCATTCGTTATAGTGGAGTCACTGCCAAAGGGTACAAAGGCCGTGAAGAGTCCTATTTTCCGTACTTCATTCATAAATTTTGAGTAACGGCTCGGCTATTCTGACTTAATTAAACCTATACATGTCGCTTTTTGCAATGCATTTTAATAGAAAAAGGATAGCACCAGTTATTCATACTGGTGAACGCATACTGGTGAACTCATACGGGTGAACTCATACGGGTGAACTCATACGGGTGAACTCATACGGGTGAACTCATACGGGTGAACTCATACGGGTGAACTCATACGGGTGAACTCATACGGGTGAACTCATACGGGTGAACTCATACGGGTGAACTCATACTGGTGAACTCATACTGGTGAACTCATACTGGTGAACGCATACTGGTGAACGCATACTGGTGAACTCATACTGGTGAACTCATACTGGTGAACTCATACTGGTGAACTCATACTGGTGAACTCATACTGGTGAACTCATACTGGGGACCAGTCAGCAACTTTGGCTCGTAAAGAGAGTTCGATCTTAAAAAGGACTGATGATCTTTAATGCCACAAAGATATTGCAAGAGTTTATCAGGATATGAGCATCGCGATGCCAGAGAGCCAGACCTCAAAGTTCGATACTTATATCTGCGAATAATACAATCTACCGCACGTTTTCCCTACAATATCACGTTGATTGTGTGTCAATTCTTCATAGTAAACCTCGTACCTACTCCTTTGTCCTAAGACTCCTAAGTAGCCCCCCCTTCAAGACATAAGACCCGGCTATGTTCTGCTCGAAAGGAAAAACAAACAGTAATTTCTCTTGCCATTCTTACCAGGCCAATAGAATCGAACTACCAGACCTCGGCCAGATCCTAGAACTTCTAAATACCAAAATCAGTGATAGTTCTATCACCCTCCCGTATAGCAATGCACACTTGTTAAACAAATATAATTAATTTAACAAAGCATGCATGCGTGATTTGAAGGATCCAAACTCAGTCTCGGTTTTTGCGTCCTGGGAAGATTGCAAGACCATCCCTAACGCATTTACAATATCGAAAACCACTTTTTTTTAAATGAAGGACTACGTGACCTGTTAGATTGTCCCGCGTCGACACGTGGCTCTGTGCTACCGGCAGTCAGCGGACCGATTGCGATGGCTCCTTCCACGTCGGTCGTTGTCCCGCCGTGATTGTTAACGCTGATTCCGATCCACCTTAGTCATCCTCGCGGCCGTCATTCCGTAGCTCACGCTCGACTCGCAACAAAAAGGTTGTGTGAATATTATGCTACAGACTTACACGTGTATCGTATTATGACGGTAGCTTGTAAATAGTAGTAGAGAGCATTTTATATAGGCAAGCTAAAATTACTACCTATCTACCCAACACAATCACTGCCATACGCTGTAGGAATATTTTGGTATCAGGTCACCCAACAATAACCGACGAGACCATTACTAATACTGCAATATGACACTAATACTGCGCACTTCAGCTATAATTTGATACAATACAGGCAGTGCTATCATCTTCCATATTATTCCATATCATGCAAGAAATGAATACAATCTCCCAATTATATTATTAGTTATAGGCTCTCCGACTATTACATACCTATGTATTTTTTTATAAGAATACAATTGGTATGGATGTATCTGTCAATCATTGGACTAACTATTGAAATTTCTCCGTCTTGACCGTCTTCTGTTTTTATTTGCAGAAAATAGCGGATTATACTACGGTTTAAGACATTTATTTTCTCAAAAGATTACAAGATAATCACTTACAGAGAAAATACAAAATATAATATACGAACAGTTTGATTTGCTCAATTAGCGTTGTACATAAAAATAGGGGTAGGTACTTTTAAAAATATTTAAACATTTTTATTTTTCCAGGTATTGCGGGTACCTTCATTTCATTTAGAAATCACAATGCACGATAATAAATTTTAAGCAGCAAGCCGATATAGAAAAACTACAACGCATAGAGATAAATATCAATTCAAACTAATTCAAAAGACAAAGATTACTTAATTCAAAACACTTCTTGTCTAAAAATTGTAGATTTGGGCGTGTACTTACGTTTTGTTGAAGTTAGTTGCGATAGCCACTTCTGATCTATAAGGACGACCTTGCTCCGAGGAGAATAATAGAAGATATCATCACAGAATATAAATCACTTTTATTATAACACACTGTTTCCAAACTAAAAACTAGATTAATTAAATTCACAATAAACAGTTACTTCCAACTCTTAACAGTCTCGTGGTTGACACTCGAATCCCCGCATTGTGCTCCCAACCATGGTTTTATCGGTAAAAATCCCTACCATCACAAAACCCCCAAACGTCTCACAACGACCAATCACAGCCCGCATCAGTTCTCTTTAATGCGGCCCCGTGATTGGCCGGCGCTACGAATCAATTGAATAGCTTCTACTTCTGTCAGTACTCTAAAAGTAGTTGCCAGCATATTAAAATATTAAACAATGAAAATAAAGAATTAAATAATTTGCGATAAATCTCTACAAAATTGCAAATCCTAACACAACAGGTTGGCTTTTGTTTACGCGGATACTAGACATTGTACTGAAACTACTTTTACAGCCGATAGTTAAGAATACCTGAGGGTACCCTCAGGTATTCTTAATAGCAGCTATGGCTAACCTCTGTAAAAGAAAATATAATAAAATAATTGAATAGAGTAGTCGAAGCGCAGCCTCGAGACGTCTCTCCCCCTTGTTATTAATACCTATCTTATTAAATATTGCTAATTTTTAAATTCTATAAATATTACTTAATAAAAGTGTTTACATTCTAATCCCCCGATCCCGCCACATTACATACCTGCATAATATTGTTCTAATTTCGTATGGCTAGTAGACAACCTGGTGTCAGAGTTGATTAAGCTGCCCATAGACATATTATGTCTAAGGGGTCGTCCATTAATTTGTTGTTTTTTAGCAACTTTTTAACCCCTCCCCCCTCCTGGTGATATGTGGTGAGGTTTTTAAACTACCCCCATCCAAAATCACGTGTATTTTTTTGTACAAAATTTCAATATAGTTTATATTGAAATTTTCGGAATATTATCTTTAAATACAGGTATTTAACTGATTAAATGTTGAAGGGGAAGTCGTTGCCGGCAACGGTGAGTCAAGGCCACGTGCCGCTGTTTGGTTTAGAAATCGTGCATTCAACGAAAAATAAATAGGTACACGTGATGTCTCATTATACCCCTCCCCCTTCCTGGTGATATTTCGTGATTTTTTCGGACCCCCCCCCCCCCTTTCGAGCCTCACGTGATTAATGGACGACCCCTAATGTGCTTAACGAGATTTGTCTAAATGACAACAATCGTGACTGACTCTTACGAGCCCTCCGAGGCACGGAAGTGCTCAGTTCAATTACCACTAAACAGTCACCTATGGATAGGTATATGGACTTACTTTGCCTAATGTTGCTTTACCATCTGATCGTTTACCGAACAATGATTAGAACTAACTATGAACACATCACACCTCAGTTCTCCCGTAAATGGACCCCGTAAATGGTTAGTGCTGCAACGCATTCAACATGTCGGGAAAGTAAAAACCTAAAATAATCAAGCTACTAACTACAGTTGAAAGTTAGGTTAGCACTAGGTCGATCGATTGCATTCGTTTACAGCAGAATCAACACCACTCCAAAAGTGTCATATTAGGTAGCGGACTTTTGTATGATTCTTTCCCAGTTGGGTTGCTCACTCTTTTTGACTAGGCGCTACCCCGCTGGGCTATAGGTATTCTATTGTTTGTGGCTATAAAATCGGGCCCGGTAACCACCGGAACGCACTTCGACCCTGATGGATACATTGTGCATGCCCTAGCCCTTACCCTGTTGCTGACATGTCGAAGAGTTCCCTTAGGTACGCAACGATTGCGCCAGCTTGGAGATGTACATAATCATCTGGTGTAGGATAGGCTACTCCCAGATGACTCAACCTACGTCTCGCAAGAGCGTCGCAGCCGCACAATATGTGTCGCATTGACTCTTTTTCACCTTCGCAGAAACTGCAAATATCAACAGCACTTAGCTTCATTCTGTGGAGGTGCTCATTGGTACCAAAATGTCTCGTGAGTAGGTACACCTATTAGGTGCCATAAATTGTGATCTATTTAGGTTTAACAATTTAACCCCACAGTCCACCCTTGTGCTAGAGAAAGTTTTGGAGAAGATGGGGCCTGACGCTTCCCTCCATCCCTTTATGTGTTCATTTCTAGCATGCGCATATAATGCTTAGTGATGCGTTCCATACGGAATCCCCACAAATGGTTTAGGGCCAACCAGTTGGCTTGCTCACTCTTTTTGAGCAGGCGCTACCCCGCTGGGCTATAGGTCTCCATAGACATAATAATTATACAATCACACGGACACCGAATCACAGAATGCAAAAAAAACTACTCTCGAAATGAAACTACTATGACGATTATAGCACAGTTCTTTACCCAATATAATCATTGCTTGACTGCAGTCCCATCTGGAGGAAAGCGATGACCCAATCGGATATGGTAAAGCACACTAGCATATTAAAAGCCTATTCACCTTGATGACGCAGGCAAACTGTTCTAGTCCATAGCTGTATGTATTATAAATGAAGAAACTAATCCTATAGTCCGAATTGATGGAACGTTTGCAACATAAAGGATATGAGTACGCTTCGTGCATTAATGCGATTTACCCTATATTTTGGCTTGACGTTTCGGCCGGGTTACATCAGCCGTGGTCACACGCGTTTTTTCCCGATTAAAATAAACTTTGATAATGGAGCGCGAAAGTCTAAAAGTATATACGCTTCGTCCATCTCGTCATCCAATAATAGAAAGGGGATGGTGGAATCAAGTTTTGTAATTTTCACTAAATAATCATTCTCAATTAAATTAATATTTATCCGCACCTCGAACAAGCATTGAATAAAATCGTGAAGAGTCAAAATTGCATGAACAAATACCTGTCTCGTTATTACAACCAGCTAATGCGTTCTACAATCTTCATAGATGATATGCATCATCATATAAAATCAGGTAGGATTGCGATCTAGCAAGAGTTGGAGTCATAAAAATAATTTAATTATAATTTTGTTCCGGTAAGAAAATATAAATTACTTGACTCATTTTATCATAATCTCACACGCAATAAAGAAAGATTTACCAGGGCGCAATTTACGGAAATAAACGGCTTGCAGAGTGGTAAGAAAAAACAGGCCAAGCGCAAGTCGGACTCCGACCAAGGGTTCCGAATCTTCTTTGGACGTACCTATAAAAGTTGTTATAGGTACCTACGTCCCTTCGGAGTCGCTGGACGTTCGGGGTGTGGGCCCTTTGAACGTCCATTGAGTACGGCGGCGACTCTGAGGAGGACGGCGGCGGGGTTGTGACCCACGGGGGTCACGGGGACGGCCCCGTGAGCACCATATGACAGGTTCCCGGGGGGCTACAATGCGCCCCCCGGCGGCGGGCTCAAAGGCAAGGCACTGAGGGGCCCCTGGTGCAGATCCCGCCAGAGAGCCCTGGGGTTCCCCCTCTCATGTGCCGATGCGACAGCCGCGGGGTTTTAGTGGGTAAGAATCCCACATACCCTGGTCGAGCCCCACAGCTCCCAGGGATCTTTGGAAGATTTCCCCCGCGTCAAAAAAAAAAAGGTACTTACCTACGTCCAAAGAAAGTTCGGAACCCTTACGGGATAAATCTAGCACCTAAAATCATCGATATATAATAAGTAACCAGATAAGCAGTCACCTACTAAATTTCATGCAAAATATGGTAGTGATAGCTTAAATATTCCGTATGAACGTAAGAGCCCGAGTGACCCGTCCAGGACTGTGCAGGATGTAAACGGTTTTTATAGGCGCAATGGTCATTGTACATTAATTTTTTTGTACAATGCTGTATCAATATTTACGCTACAAAAACAACGATGTATAGCGTTAAAACTATTTCTGCGATGTTCCTACCGTAGCGCATTATACCCGTAGTACCGTTCAAGCCACGCCACGAACGAGACAGGGATAGTGGCGGACAACGCGCGAAAGGGAGAACGGGATAACCGGAGTCACGGGGGGCGACCGAACAAGGCTCAACGTAGGCCAACCAACTTATCTTTGCTGGTGGCACAACGAGAATTGAACTATATTCGAGAACTAGCTGACCCGCGCAGCTCCGCCCGCGCTTTAATTACATTTTGCTCCCCTTTGCTCCCTACTCCCTTGATTTATCTCTCTCTCTTATAAGAAAAATCTAATTCTATGCTCTTTCCCTCCCCTCCCGCTTCGGTCCCCGTCATACTTCCCCTCTTCCTCTCCCCGTTGTCCTCTCTGAACCCTCTCCCTCCTCTCTCTTCTCCCAACTTGCTCCCTCTCACTCCCCCCCCCGTGCTCCACCTAACTCCTCCGTTCACTCACTCCATCACCCTCCCCTCTCCTTCTCTTGCACCCTCCTCTCGTTCTATATATCCTCGTCAATCATGGTATCAGCGTCATAAAATATACTTTATAACCTATTCTCAGACGTACCCGCAAAATTTCATACATATCGGTTCACCCATCTATTTAAAGACCTTGCCTTATGTTGCTTAACCTTAACCTAGCGGCATGAAATATACTTTACGACCTATTCTGAGACCTACCCGAAATGCACACAAAATTTCATACAAATCAGTTCACCCATCAATTTAATGACCTGGCCTTGTGTTGCTTAACCTTAACCTAGTGGTATGAAATATACTTTATGACCTATTCTCAGACCTACCCGATATGCACAAAATAAATCATACAAATCAGTTCACCCATCTATTTAAAATGACCTTACCTAACGTTGCTTAACCTTAACCTACCGGGATAAAAAGTATCCTATGTTCGTTTCCTGGTTCTAAGCTACCTCCTCACCAATTTTCAGCCAAATCGGTTCAGCCGTTCTTGAGTTATAAATAGTGTAACTAATACGACTTTCTTTTATATATATAGACCAGCTGACCCGCGCAGCTCCGCCCGCGCTTTAATTACATTTTGCTCCCCTTTTCTCCCTACTTCCTTGATTTATCTCTCTCCATCTCTCTCTCTCTCTTATAATAAAAATCTAATTCTATGCTATTTCTCTCCCCTCCCGCTTCGGTCCCCGTCACACTTCCCCTCTTCCTCTTCCCGTTGTCCTCTCTGAACCCTCTCCCTCCTCTCTCTTCTCCCAACTTGCTCCATCTCACTCCCCCCCCCCCCCTCTTGCTCCACCTAACTCATCCGATCACTCACTCCATCACCCTCCCCTCTCCCTCTCCTCTCGTTCTATATATCCTCGTCAATCATGGTATCAGCGGCATAAAATATACTTTATAACCTATTCTCAGACCTACCCGCAAAATTTCATACATATCGGTTCACCAGACTCTCGTGCACGTAACTCAGAGGTTCTCAGATTTTGTTGTGCAAGGCGTTGCGAACGTTCGACACTCGACTCTCGTGCGCGAACCTGAGAGTTTCTCTGATTTTGTTCAGCAAGGCGTTGTGCACGTTCAGGTGAAGATTCTCCCATACGACGTATTCTTGCTGCCCGTGCTTGAGAACTAAGTTGAGACCTGGCTCTCTTAGGCATTTTCAAATGTTTAAGAAAATGCTAATAGCGTGTAATATTCTAGCTCTGAAAAGAACTGTTGGTTAGCCCTGAAAAGAACTGTTGGTTACCCCTGAAAAAATCTGTTGGTTAGCCCTGAAAAGAACTGTTGATTAGCTCTGAGAAGAACTGTTGTTTAGCTCTGAGAAGAACTTTTGCGTAGGTGTAGTTTTAAGAAAGAAATCTAAAAAAATCGCACGAAAATTATTAGAATTCGCGCACGACCGCTGCGCAGGGAGCCGACCTCGCGTTTGAGCCGCGCGGGTACCTTACTCATAGATCTAAACTCCCCTCCCGCATGCGCACCCCCGCCTTGGTGACGCTCACTTCGCAACGGGCCGTGCAGCAGAAATCTTTTAATTTATATGCAGTAATATTTTAATTTCGCCATAACTTCAAAACCAAATGTCCAATTTTAATTATTCACAGACCAAATATTATCTACATAAACTGTACTTAATGATGAAATAATTTATTTTGATAAGGATTAATAGCATGAGTAAAATAAATGCGTTTAAATGTAGTCCAAACAAAATTCAAGATTTTTAAATAAAAAAATGGTTGTTGGGCCTCACTCGACATAGATACGCGCGTGTGCCGCGGACTTTTTTGTAGATATTTATAAGATCTACAATTAATTAGAACATTTTATGGTTCTATCTTTTATAGTTTAGGCAGCGTATGCAAAATAAGTAACTTTTCTGGTTGATTTTTTACACCTTGTGTCCGAAAAAACCCAAATATCTTACGGAACCCTATTTTTTCCAAAATAAAATTTAGCCTATGTTACTCGTAGATAATGTAGCTTTCGAATGGTGAAAGAATTTTTAAAAACGGTCCAGTAGTTTTTGAGCCTATTCATTACAACCAAACAAACAAAGTTTTCCTCTTTATAATATTAGTGTAGATTAGTGTAGACTACATGTAGTTTGAGTGTTTTGTTTAGACAGTGGCGGCAAATTTGGTCGGCCGGTAGCTTGGCGGTTGGCGGACTAGTAGCAGAGATATTTAAAGAAATATTTATTATTTCGTGTTTTAGTGATATCTTACTGATATCTATAATTTAATCTAATACTATTAACTACTACTAATGGAAAATATATGTACCGTATGAAAATTTGCTGTTGCGACGTGTATTAAGGCAGCTTTTAGACGCAAATGAGGCATTTCGACACGTCTTTACGCTAGCTGTTGTCGAGTTCTTACTAATTTGAAATAGCAACACAACCGTCTCCGTAGCTCTATTTTTAACCGACTTCAAAAAAGGAGGAGGTTCTCAATTCGTCTGTATATATATATATTTTTTTTTTTTATGTATGTTCGCGCATAACTCTGGCAATTATTAACCGATTTGAAAAAATCTTTCTTCCATCCATTCTTCAATCCATTGATTGGGTCCCATAAAAAAATTATTGCTTAGTAATAAGTAGTTCCTAAAAAAACAAGAATGGTGACTGCGCACTGAGAGTTGCAAGAAAGCCTATATAGATGACGTTTTAGTCGCTCGGACTCGCTCGGTCGGACAAAAATGGTCATAACTCTGGCAAATATTTACCAATTTCAATGATTCTTTTTTTATTAGAAAGAAGAAACCACTGTATTGAATCTGTATGAATTTTATTAGAACCGGATAAGAACTTCCTGGAGGACCATGAACGATGTGGAGGAATTTATCTGGTAAAAACCATAAAACTGATGTTCTCCATTACATTGCTCTGACAATTATGAACCGATTTCGATGATTCTTTTTTTATTCGAGAGAGTGAACTACTATGATGTTTCCATGCAAATTTCATTACGACCGGATATTATTTTCTGAAGAAACATGAATTATGTAAAACTATGTAGACGATAATGTGATCATAACCTACCTAGATAATTTTACGGTTTTCGATGGTTCAATCTTTATATATGAAAATATCACTAAAAAGTTTAAAATAAAATCTTTTTAAAAAAAAATTGAACCGACTTCAATATCACTGAAAAGTATAAAATAATTTAAATATTATTGAAGTTGGTGCCAAATATACACAGCAGGTACGCTAACACCAACTTCAATAATATTTAAATTATTTTATACTTTTCAGTGATATTGAAGTCGGTTCAATTTTTTTTTAAAAAGATTTTATCGTGACCACTTTTAGGGCCGTGACAGCTAATCTTGTTTAGATAGTATATCGATGCCTAAAATAGCAAAAACCGAATAACTAAGTTAGTTTGTGAAAGTCTTTTGTCTTTTATTTTCATAGTACCTAATATAATATTTACATAAGCATTTATTAACTGTTATTATTTCAGATTTTTCTCTTCACAAACTTCGGAGATAAGGGGAGGAAAACAGTATTTATTTATTTATTTGATTCTTCATGCACAAATTTTGTACATAGGCGGACTTAATGCCTAATGTAACAGTACCTAATGTATTTTCATCATTTATAAGTCAAAAAGACATTAACAACTACTATTATAATTAAAATCCCGAAACCCATTTTTACTAGGTGGTAGGTTCCTTGTGCAAGGAACCGTCCAGGTAGGTACCACCGCAGTGTCAGATATTCTGCCAATAAGCAGCAGTGTGTAAGCATTGCTGTGTTCCGGCGTGAAGGGCACTGTAGCTGGTGAAATTATCGGACACAAAGACTTAATAATTATCTAATGTCTTAAGGGTCGGCAACGCGCTGGTGATGCTTCTGGTATTGCTAGCGTATATAGGCTGCCGTGACTGTTTACCATCAGGCGGGTCGCACGCTTGCTTGCCACCTTGGTAGTATAAAAAAAAATTAAAAAAACTCGAACCAACCGATAACTGTTAACCGTTCGATTAATCGAACTCCAGCTCGGACCTCTGATTTCTTAAATTAATCATGTGCGAAACGTCTTTGTACAATTGGTACTAGCTTCCGGTGAAGGAGAACATCGTGAGGAAACCTGCATGTCTGAGAAGGCTAACTAGCTTTCGAATGACGTGTGAAGTCCTCAACCCATACTTGGGCAGCGTGGTGGACTATGGCCTAAACCCCTTCATCTTTAGGGGAGGCCCGTGTCCAACAGTGGGACATAAACAAGGGCTTGTATAATTATTATTTTATTTTTATAATTAAAATATGGATATCAAGATGATATACCCCATTTGAATTAGTAGTTTCACTTTAAAATTTAGACACTCCGCCCCTTTTTAGCCTATTTAAAAGTACAAAAAAGAATAAACCCTTTTGCTATGAGGTTGAGTAAGCAGTATCTGGATAGCATAATAGTAGTTACTGAATTATTATATTATGTCAATGTAATAGACAAACTGACAGATAGACATAGTCGTAAAATAAGGGTTCCTTTTTAACATTTTTGGTTTGGAACCCTAAAAAGTAATGGTGGTGAATATGCAATTATCCCTTTTCATTGCTCTAAATTCACTACGTGTTTAGGCGTGGAATTTAGGTAAAGTTATGGATCGTTTATATGCTTTTTGACAAACACAGATTCCATGCGATAATATTCGTTATGATTTATTATCACTCTTCTTATTTTTAATTTATTGATACAAACAAAAAAAATGTAGTCATGCAATAACATTATAATTACATACTTTATGCTAAAAATATAGAAATTATTTGACCATGAATCATAATCTACGATGAGTTCAGGAATGACATCATATAGAAACCAGTTCAAGTCTGCCCCATGGACCTTAAACACACGTCCATTACTGGACTCTGTAGATTACTTGCAAAACTTGTATTATTTATTTTCCTTTTATTTTTAATTTACATAAATTTCTACTTACTTGCATTCCAGCCATATAGTAAGAATATACGCAGATGGTAAACCAGACAGTCTTAAATAATAAAATTTACTTGCTTTTTACAAAACCCAAGAAAAATAAGGCCACCCCACGCTTTTTCACTTAAATATCTACAAAAACGGGGTAGAAAGAAAGAACGGGTTCCATAATTTATTTATTGTTTTTTTAGTACAGTTTACCTAATAAGTGTGTGTTTTTTTAAATATTCATTTATTATTTTTAAAATTATTAATAACACTAATAATGCTGAGTCCGTGTGGTGTCGCACACACAAATCATATCTCAAAAGCCCACAACGAGTCGTCACCACGCAAGTCTCTTAAAGGTCAAGGCATAACAGACTGAGTTATGATTAAAAAATGTCCTAGGACAATCCACACACGCCCATCTGATCCCGAACTAGACAGAGCCTTTACAGTAATACATAGGAGTAAATATTTTTCACTTGTAATACATGTAAGTAAATACGACCTAGAGGAAGGAAAAAATGTCTTCCTGGGTGGGACCAGACGACTCACTTACTCAAAAAATAATAAAATCAGTGGTTTAAACTGTGTTATCCTCTTCTTCTTTTAGGTCTGTCTCCTATCGGAGGTCTGCAAAAATTAAGGCTATTCTGCTTTAGAATCTGCCACTCGGAATATTTGCGGTGTTGTTTAGTCAAACCATTGACTTGACATTGACATGATATCCTCTTTTGGCCAGGCCTTCTTCTACCCACTATTTTTCCCTGCAGAATGACCTGTAGAAGGTCGTGATTGGCATTGCGCATGATATGGCCAAAATATTCCAACGTATACCTCTAAACGTATTTTATTGTTTAACAAATATTTCAAATGCGCAAAGTAATTCAGACAGTCTGAGAATTTCAATAAAATTACGTCTGACTCTGTAAACATGTCTGTTATAGCCTTGAAAGGGAACCCCCTAATCTACCGACTCGTTTTCAGTGACCCTAAAACTCGTAATTAAGACCTCTAACGGAGACCCACCATTACGCATTCATGAATAAAACGATGGAACCAACTGTGCGTATTTTTTTGCAACCGTCGTATCCCCCCCCCCCCCCCTTTCTACTGTTATTCGTTCCGTCTGTTATGTTATATTTTTATTAAAACATAAAGATTCCCATAAAGCTTACAGCACCCGTAAAAATAACCATACCCTGTTTACAGAATAAATTATGGATTTCTGAATAATATGTGTAAGAAAGTGAAATAGTATGTGGGTTAAAGATTACCTCTGCGGTACACAAAATAAAAATTTTAGCTTTTTGTTCATGGTTTTAGTGTTTTGTTCATGATCTAAATCAATTTGAGAGAGGATTTTATGTCGAGAATCTCTTTGGTCTTAAAGAAGATGTTATGTTGCTGGATAAGGGCGGCTACTATACAATACCGATTTTAAAGAATGCAGACCATGTACGCATATGATTAATTAAATAAATTAGAGGTGCCGAACCAGCGCACTTTGTTTCCAAGGCAAGCGCTCACTGAGTTGCAATTGCTTTAAAACAAAAAAAAACAACGGGTTGCACACTCCGGGAGTGCGGCAGAAGTGAAAACTTGAATATTAACGTTGTGCATTATTGATATTTTGGAATGGTTTGCACGAATTGCTTTAATTAAAAGTACTATCATTTATGTGGTAAAATACAATATTCATATGTGCTATCGTACACAAACATGACAATTTATATTACATTAAAAATTTAACACTTCAGAACCATTACAATTATTTTACATTAACTACATAGACGGCGAGCCATCAGCAGTCACCATCCATGGATGCGCGTGGCACGCTGTAATACAAACACACACGCGAACATTCGCGCTAGCGTCGCCTACATTTTACGAATTTTCGATCAGGCCTTACGGTCACGTGTCCTGACGAGAATTTAACATTTTTTCCCCATCACAAAGTGCACAGCGCCACTAAAGAAGTTTTCACTTCAAAAAACATAAATGAAACTTAATTTACGAAACACGCTAAACATTTTATCCGTTAATTTATTGCGATTACTACCTTTTGTTCATAAATAAGAGTAATGCTTGAATACATGCCCATCTCATCTGCAGCTAGAAGTCCACTCCTAGACATAGGCTTGGCAAGCTACAATGAACGCCAATTGGCTATTTGCATCCACCGGTCGCCTGTGACTCGCACAGTGTTGTCACTCCACCAGTATGAAGCCTGCCTACGCTGCGTCTTCCAGTTCATGGTCGCCACTCGAGAACCTTTTTCCCCATCGGTTATCGGTTTTTTAAGCTACGTGACCTGCCCATTGCCTGTTCAACTTGCAAATGCTTTGGTTTTTTAGCAAATTTCCTCATTTCAGATTCTGTCGTGTAGGGAAACTGAAGGACATAGCTCTTTGTGTGTCTCCGAGCTTCCCTAAAAGGCCAGCAGTTAACGACTGCGTCTCAGTACCAAATGTCATCACTGGCTATTAGCAGTGCTTAAATACGTTTGTCTTCCGGCACTGCGGTAGTTTTGACAATCTGATGGAATTTAATTAGTCATGCAGTAGTGAATGGGTATGCGGTCTGGCTTACTAATCGGAAGTATTGCTACGCTACTCCCTATAACAAGTTAGCAGGTCACCTTAGCTTGCATCACAGCGACTTCCTTTATAGCAAAGGCAAACGTACTCAGAAACTCACGGCACTGCAGAATACAACACCACTCTCAGGTGGTGTTATCTGGCTGCTTTCTTACGTACACCACCACCTGCTTGCTTTATATCTACTTACTCTAGTCGGAGTGCGAATGTGCATATATATAATAAACAAATAAGACGTAAAAATGTAATTATTAAAGAAATATAGAGAACTTGTTTCCCTTCACATTCACATTTCTTTGTAACAATGTAGGAACCGACGGCGTCGTACCACCACAGAGTAAGTTAAAATGTTTCCTACTCTCCGCTCCTCACACATATTATTATGTGGTTCTAATGATAGCTACCAGAAGTTAACAATTTGCTTACTTCATTTTTTAACCATCTGGTTCCGTGTTTCAGTCGATGTAGTTGATTAATGCTTATCATTTAGAATAATTAACTAAGATTTTGTTTTGGTTTCATAATTATATTTCTAGTTATATAATAATACTAATATAATATTCTGGGATAATCCACACACGGTCATCCCAAACTAGGCAGAGCATGTGTGTTCTATGGATACCAGACAATTGGTAGATATTAATACTAATTATACTTATGAGCACTTTTTTTGTAAATACTTCCAGACACTTAGTGGGAATCAAACCCATTAGGTAGCGACCACAGTGTCTAACCACTATACCAACAGGCCCGTCATTAATATTTCATATTTATTGATACTAAAATTTCACTTGTCTAGCTCTCGAACTCTTTCTTATAATTTTTAATACAGACTGACATTTTTTTGACGTTACACGTCCCATTATACAGGACGCACAGGGCCCATACAAAAATTTCGATTTTTCATACATTTTTGTGTTTTTCCAAATTTTAATACTTTAAAAATTTTTTTGGTAGTCATAGTCGCTTACCTTTCCTGTGGATTACTCACCGGCCGGTCCGAAGCGTCGCCCCCTGCATCCCCTGCGAACGGCGCGCCGAAAACCGCGATACCCGAAGTTCCCTGGAACAAAAACTTAGTAAAATTAGTGAAATTTCAGCATTTTTGGACTTAAATTGATAATTTTCCTTCAGTAGTTTCAGTTTTTTGACGTCGGCGAGTCCCTCTCGTCGTCCCGCAGCCGATCCGCGCTTTTTTCCGCGAAATCGGACGAGGAAAATCGAAAAAATCGATTATTGACCACCGCTTGGAGTACCTCTAGCAAAATGTTCGGTTTCCGTACCCCGGCCAAACGCAACGAACAAGATGTTAGGTCGCCTAAAGAAAAGAGCCCGGTAGTGACAAACGTCAGGCGCAGTATTGGGGATTGGGAGTCCGGAAACCCCGAGACACGCCCAAAACCCAAAACTGTGCCTGACCAGTCTTTAAAAACTGTGTCGGCGGGGCCCCCAAAGCCAACTCAGGGGCCCACCGTCCCCGAGGGGAGTAGAGTGGGGTCCCGGAGGACCTCTGTGGAGGCGGTGGAGGATCCGCCGACTAAATACGCCAGCAGAACAGCCGAGGCCAGGGCCTGCCTGAACAAGGCCAAATTACATCTCAACAACTCCAGGAACCTTAAGACCGAAATTAAAACGGGGGTAACGCAGGCCGTGGATCGGCTGTATCAGCTGGTGAAGGAGTCGGAAATGGAACGAGGCGGAAGCGGGAAAATGGAAAACGGAAAAGCAAGTAAGATCAAAGAAAAGGAAGTGGCCGGAGATACGGAAAATGAAAAGGGAAAACAGGGACTAATGATGAAAATAGAGGAGCAGGGAAAAATGTTGCAGGAACACATCAGGAAAATGGAGGAACTAAGAGAGAAGATGGATGAACAGGGGAAAATGCTGGACAAGATGTCTTATGCGAGTGTAGCTGCCGGTCCACCCAGGGTGAATTCCCTGGAAAGGCCGACACTGCACTCGCTGGTGGTGACATCCACCGATGAGTTGGACAGCGGTGAGGAGGTCCTCACCAAGATCAGGACCGCTATAGACGCAAAGGGAGGGGAAACGAGAATAGAAAGAGTGAGGAAAGCCAAAGATAGAAAAATTATAGTGAGCTGTGCGACGATAGAGGAAAGGAACAAGATCAAGGAGAGGATAGAAAGAAACGGAAAAGACCTCATTGTCGGGGCCATGAAAAATAGGGACCCGCTTCTGGTTCTAAAGGGCGTCCTGCTGGCACTCAGCGACGAGGACGTCCTCAAAGCGCTGAGGAGCCAGAACCGGGGAGTCTTTCAGGACCTCGACAATGAGGACGACAGGATAGAGGTAGCGTACAAGAAGAAGGCAAGAAACCCACTTACGCATCACATCGTGGTGAGGACCTCCCCAAAAATTTGGAAACGGGTCACGGACTTGGGACAGGTACATATAGATTTACAAAATATTAGAACCGAAGATCAGTCGCCCCTAGTCCAATGCTCGCTCTGCCTGGGGTACGGACATAGTAGAAAGTTTTGCACGGAGAGCGATGTGAGGTGTGGCCACTGCGGAGGCACTCACATGAGCTCGGACTGTGCAGACCGGCTGGCCGGTGCAGCACCAACGTGCTGCAATTGTGTGCGCGCCAAAATTAATTCGGCGGGCCACAATGCATTCAGCCGGGACTGCCCGGTCCGGGACAAGTGGGACGCACTGGCTCGCACCTCCATCGCATACTGCTAAAGGCATGCTAAACGTGAAGCAATCGCACCCAGTACCCCAGGTGGACAGAATGAAATTGGGAACGAAGCAATCTTTGGATCCCGCAAATCAAAAACATAATAGCAAAAACATAGTAAATAAAACAATAACAGTAAATACAAATAATAAGAGAACAAATAGAGGTCGGCTTCGTAAGAAACCGTCCCGTTTGAATAGCAAACATACCACAATAAAATGCAAACAATTGGTTCCAACTTCGTTAGAAATTGCAATCAATTACAATGCAGACAATAAAAATAAAAAGCAATAGGCGACATATAAATAAAATATTAGACAACATTGCGGTGACCCAAAGTGTCTAGGAAAAGAAGCAAGGTATCAATATATATTAGCATAATATATAAATGTTTACCTGCAAAGGAAAGGAGGCGACTGACACCAAAAAGTATAAATTTATAATTATGAAATAGTAATGTTAATTACTTAGCCAACTGTACAATTTAAAGTAAATCTGAAAATGAGGATACAAATACACATTAGTAAAATAAATAGAATTTAAAGCAGAAAACAAGAAACTACAAAAAATAAGACACAGATACGGAAGAAGACACTTGAAAGGAAAAGGACTGAAGAAAGAAGGAAGAAAGGAATAATGGCATAAAATGGAACATAACCTGAAAAAAGTAACTGTAACATAAGGTAGAAGAAAAATAACTAACACTCACATACACTAAAACATAACAAAACGAGCAACAAAGTGACACAAGCAAAAACAGGCTCTAACCACGTTAGAGGTACTCTGAAACCTATAAAAAAAAAAAAAAAAATACAGACTGACAAACTATGAGGAAACTAGCATTAATTAAACAGATTAACAATATTGTTTCAATACGTATCCAATATCACAAGCTAACGCAATTTCCTTCCGACATTAAGAAGTTATAAATCAGTAGTTAACGCAACAAACTGGCTCCTTAATCACCCAGTTCATTGCAATTGTCGTTCGCCTTGAGTTGCCCAATTCGCCGCTCGCAGTGGGACTCCACCTCACCGCGACCCGCTCGCCCGCGTACTCCCACGGAATTAACAGTCAATTGTTATGGGTTTTGCAAGTGCATATAATAATCGGTCTTTAAAAAAGATACGGAATAACACGTGTGCGTAACAACGAAACTTTGCATAACTACCTATTCAAATTAAACTATAATTATTCACTTTCTAAAATTCTCTTCGCATATGCTCTCATAATATTAAGTTAATCACACATTCAGACCGATCTATAGTTGTAGACGAAAGCAAATTGACGTATAATGTAGTGTTTTTGTTATAATTTAAACGCTAAATCAAGAGAAAGTATTAAGGAATTGTTGTTTTAATATCCAGATAGGCTTATTGATGTGCTATTTAACGTAACGTTAGTTTATAATGGTATTTTTATGCTGTCAATTGCGTGTCTATTTGAGACATTATGCACATAACGACGTGTTTTCGTATTCAAAATATCAAGGTAAAAACGCGCAAGGTTACCGAATTATAAATATAACTCTTCAGAATGTTGAAGAAAGTATTTTCTTCCTTTTGCATTTACGGCTTTAGGTATGATATGTAGCGTATAATAAGGTATATTATAACCAGTTATAGCTTGACGTCATTATAGAACTGCTCAAGCGTTTAAAGGTCTCTGACATGACTGACCCGGAATTACCAGGTATAAACTACAGCTATGCATCAACTAGAAATTATGTATGTATAAGTTTACATATGAATAATCCGAGTAAGCTCGATGTATCTGCCAGTTTTTTCAGTACATTTTACTAGTTTTTGAAATTTACCGCTGGTGTGAAATATATGGTGAAAACTGACAGTTTGATCAAGCTCCTAATTAAAGCTATCAGAACCCGTACTAGACTCCCTGGTCTATACTCTAACCAGCCGTGATTTAAATGTTTGACATATATATTCCCATTCCTATATGGCTCAGAAACTTTGGTCCTAAAAGTCACTGAAAGTCGTCGCGTTGATGCTTTTGAGATATGGTGCTGGTGAAGTATGCTGCGGATACCCTGGACTGCTCGATGCACAAACTTGTCCGTATGAGCTGGGACTGGACAAAAAACCCCTTGTGTCCGTTTGTATCTGGGGTATGTGGGTGGAGGGTGCACTTACACTTCACATAGACACGCACCCATACACACACTCACCAAATGGTGTGTATGTTTGTGTGCGTATGTGAGATGAGAGTAGTGTTGTTTTTTTCTTATGTATTCATTATTTATTAAAGAAGATGTCAAACTTTACCAGATCAGTGGCGTTACACGCAGATGATGCTATTTTCGCTGAAGATCGGTGTGTGCAACTTCAAGCATTTCCAAATGATTGCACATGTTCATTGCTGTTGATATGTTTTAGGCAAAAAACTTTTAAATAAAGAAATAATTTCGTAAATAATTTCAAACTTTACGCCTTAAGCACTTAACAGAACTATACTGTGATCCCCGTTACCTATGTTTATAATAATTATAATAACAAAAAAAATGTGCGTGCGTGGAGTCCCTCGGCGCGGAAGAAGTGAAACTTCATTCTCGCTCAGTCGATCGGTCGGTCGGTCGGTCGGTCCCTCACTCACTCACTCACACACACACACACACACACACACACACACTAACTCAACTCAACTCAACTCAACTCAACTCAACTCAACTCAACTCAACTCAACTCAACTCAACTCAACTCAACTCAACTTTAAACTCTTTCAACTCAACTCAACTCAACTCAACTCAACTCAACTCAACTCAACTCAACTCAACTCAACTCAACTCAACTCAACTCAACTCAACTCAACTCAACTCAACTCAACTCAACTCAACTCAACTCAACTCAACTCAACTCAACTCAACTCAACTCAACTCAACTCAACTCAACTCAACTCAACTCAACTCAACTCAACTCAACTCAACTCAACTCAACTCAACTCAACTCAACTCAACTCAACTCAACTCAACTCAACTCAACTCAACTCAACTCAACTCAACTCAACTCAACTCAACTCAACTCAACTCAACTCAACTCAACTCAACTCAACTCAACTCAACTCAACTCAACTCAACTCAACTCAACTCAACTCAACTCAACTCAACTCAACTCAACTCAACTCAACTCAACTCAACTCAACTCAACTCAACTCAACTCAACTCAACTCAACTCAACTCAACTCAACTCAACTCAACTCAACTCAACTCAACTCAACTCAACTCAACTCAACTCAACTCAACTCAACTCAACTCAACTCAACTCAACTCAACTCAACTCAACTCAACTCAACTCAACTCAACTCAACTCAACTCAACTCAACTCAACTCAACTCAACTCAACTCAACTCAACTCAACTCAACTCAACTCAACTCAACTCAACTCAACTCAACTCAACTCAACTCAACTCAACTCAACTCAACTCAACTCAACTCAACTCAACTCAACTCAACTCAACTCAACTCAACTCAACTCAACTCAACTCAACTCAACTCAACTCAACTCAACTCAACTCAACTCAACTCAACTCAACTCAACTCAACTCAACTCAACTCAACTCAACTCAACTCAACTCAACTCAACTCAACTCAACTCAACTCAACTCAACTCAACTCAACGCAACTCAACTCAACTCAACTCAACTCAACTCAACCCCACTGAAACCCACTGAAACCCACTGAAACCCACTGAAGCCCACTGAAGCCCACTGAAGCCCACTGAAGCCCACTGAAGCCCACTGAAGCCCACTGAAGCCCACTGAAACCCACTGAAACCCACTGAAACCCACTGAAACCCACTGAAACCCACTGAAACCCACTGAAACCCACTGAAACCCACTGAAACCCACTGAAACCCACTGAAACCCACTGAAACCCACTGAAACCCACCGAAACCCACCGAAACCCACCGAAACCCACCGAAACCCACCGAAACCCACCGAAACCCACCGAAACCCACCGAAACCCACCGAAACCCACTGAAACCCACTGAAACCCACTCACCCACTCACTCAGTGACGGCGTCACATGAGCGCTTTCATAACCTTAACAACATACGCCTATCGCCTATCGTTTAACACCTATCGCTTAACGCGTTAAGGTGATTCATTTAACGCTTAACGCGTTATGTGATAACATTTTTGGAAGACGCATAAGAAGTTTCACTTCAAAAAAATATGTATGTAATATCAAAATATAATAACAAAATAAATTATGTATTTGTATCTGATGTCTGGTTAACATAGTATGTACAAACTCTGCCTAGGTATTTTGGGATCAGCTGATAACCGTTTGTGGGTTACTGCAGTATACTAAAAAATAAGGTATGAAGTATCTTTATCTAAAAGTATCGTAAGTTAGGATTACTTACTAAAAAAATAAATTCTTCTAACTGCATATCATAAATCATAAATTATTTGCTCAGCAAATTCCACAATATTTAGCGTAAAAAGTCGATTAACGCAATGTTTAACAAAAGATAGTACACTTGTTTTGTTACACAATCTGAAAACCAAATTAACTAATTTGGTAGTTGCCAGCGAAATAGCCACCGTGATATAATTAGTCGAGCTATTCAGAAGGTAAAAGTGGTTTGAACAATATAGGCAAACTTCGTTATTAACAAATACCTATTAGTGCAAACAAGGCTGGACATTAACAAAGACATTAAATGTTGTTTACGTCTTGTACGTTTTGCGTTAAGTATCCAAAGTATGATTTTATAGCGTACATAATTATAATCCCGGTTACCGGGTACCGGATTAGAATTGCATCCCCCCATCTCCTCTCGATGGGAGTCCTTTTTATTATTAATATTAGTCCTAGTCCTTTTTATTGTTTTTTTTTTTATGTGTGTACAATAAAGAGTATAAATAAATAAACGATGATGAATTAAAATCCCCTATAGTATCTCTGGAGAAATTGGAATACTGGATTGGGTAATCAATTATGTAGTCGATTCCACTGCTACATCTTTCAACCTTATTTATGTACTCTCGCAGTCACGGACGGTGTACCACATTTAATACGACAATCGCTTGCACAGCCTGCCATAATACGTACGGGCGGGGTAAGCGCACGTAACATTGTTCAAACGATTTATAATGAAAACTGGAACACCGTTCGTGTCCGCGATAGTACGTTACGGGGTTCTACTATTCTCGTATGAATACTAGTGAGACGCTCATAGCCAGTAGTAGCCACTGTTCGGTAAACAATCAGTTAGGTAAGCAACATCCGGCAAGTTCAGTCCTTAGATGGGTGTCCGGTTAGTGGCATTTGAATTGAGCGTCTCCGTGCTTCGGAGGGCACGTGAAAAGTCGGTCCCGGCTATTGTCATCGAGAGAGTAGTCATAAAGCTAAGTCAGAGGCCTAAAGGCAGCTTGAAAACTCTGACACCAGGTTGGCAACTAACCATACGACAAAAAAACAAAACAAGTTTAACTTCTTATCCAAATTCAGTTAAGTACAATACTTAAGATACTAAAAGAAAATTACAACGTAATCCAAAAAAAACGACGATACATAGTGGGCTGTAGATATTTTTTTGTGAGTAGCATTATCCCGGCTAAGTGGAAGGGTCCGATTCACGCAAGGGCCGCGATGTCACAGGCGCGTGAGTTATGGTGATCGGTCGCCAACTGACGTCATTCCGGGATTCCATATGCCCTTTTTTTAGCTAAATCAACCTAAAGCTGCGGTTTCGGAGGAAAAGGTTTTTTGTCCGTTTATGTATACTTACAGCCGATTACAATACAATGATAACGCATTATATATAGGTACAACGTTTTACATGTATTTTAAGTAATGTAATGCTATGATGCTCATAGGTGATGACAGAGATATAGGTATTCATTTCCTATATCACCAGCTATCTTTTAGCCACTAACGGGCCAATGTTTCAGAATTAGACTGCTTTTGATAATTTCCCGAAGGAGTTGTAAGCCTTTAGTACCTAGTATATTGAATTAAAGGTTTTCTGCTAGAATTATTTATGAATTTCCTATTTTTTGGTGCTGTAGCGTAATTGAATCCAATCAACTTAGAGCTCCAGCAGCTGACGTAGCAAATTATAGAAAAAGGGATCAACAGATTAATCTGTTCCTAATTCAGCACGCATGTTAAATCAACATGCTTGCAACATCGCCGAAATGTAAGAAATTAATTTCAACCAACTCATTACAAAAGAAAAAAAAATTGAGGTGTTTTGTAAATTGCCAGGAAAGCTTAAAACAGCATTTTAAGCGGGTTTCAGACTACGCTATACTATTGAGCTATATAGTATAGCAAAGAAGGACCTATAACTATATAGCATGGCGTTCACATTAGGTTTTTTTTTTTTTTTTTTTTTTTTTTTTGAATGAGTAGTACTGTTGGCCGCAGATGGCCATTACAGCTTCACCGGACAAGAGGGGCGTCGTTGTCGGTGTAGGTGTTGGTGTTGTGTCAAGGTCCAGGAGGACGGACATCGGGTCGGGTGGGTCGAGCAGTACATGCCGCGGACGGCGGCGATGTACGGTAGGTCGACGATCTGAGGGACCAGGACCAGGGTCGGGGTCGAGGATATAGTCGGCAGCGGCGCCGATGAGCGGGTTCGGGTGGACGCATGCTTTTTCAAAGTAATGTTCGGACATTTCTTTGAAAAATTTGCGGATAGGGACTAGACCGAAGTCGGAATGAAGGTCGACATTCCGCATGTACCACGGGGCACCGACGGCATGTCGAAGGAATCGGTTTTGAATAACCTGGAGGCTATTGATGTGGACGGGAGCCGCGTGTGCGAATACGGCACTGGCGTAAGATAGGATGGGACGGATGCAGGTTTTGTAAAGTGTCAACTTATTCCTAAGCGACAGTTTACTCCGCCTGCAGATCATGGGGTAGAGCCGGCCGAGGACGAAGGCCGCTCGGTTGCGTACTGACCGTATATGCGGTCCAAATGTCATGCGGGAGTCTAGGGTGACGCCTAGATATTTGACCTTTTTGGTCCAAGGGATGGGACGCCCATAGAGGGTGATCTGACCTAAACGACTCCTGGGATGGCCCGCAGTGTGGGATCTGGTGCTCCGGGAGAAGAGCACCGCGGCGCTCTTTTCCGGGTTCACCGCGATCAGCCACTTTTGGAACCATTCGCCTAGGGTGTTGACGGCGACTTGAAGAGTGCGCGTCAGAAAAGCCTTATTTCTGTGTGAGAAATATAGTGCGGTGTCGTCCGCATATAGGGCTAGTTGCACCCTGTCCGAACGAGGGATGTCGTTCGTGAACAGGCTGAACAGGAGTGGAGAGAGCACGGAGCCTTGAGGGACTCCGGCCTGAATAGGGTGGGAAGTGGATCGCGCACCTTCGACTCGATATCGAAAGGTGCGATTCCTGAGAAAATCTCGTATGATGAGGACCAGACGGTCTGGCACGCCCATGAGGTAGAGCTTGTGAAGCAAGCCATTGTGCCAGACCTTATCGAATGCCTTGGCGACATCGAAGAATAAGGCTCCGGTGTATATGGGTCTGGGCTGGTTGAGCCCGGAGAGGACGTGCTCCGTGATGCGGTGCACTTGATGGACGCAGGAGTGTCCGGCTCGAAAGCCGAACTGCTCGTGTATGTAATTATGAACCGATTTGAAAAAATCTTTCTTCCGTCCATTCTTTAATCCGTTAATTGGGTCCCATAAAAAAATATTGCATACGAAAAAGTAGTTACTTTATGTCGCTTTTTACGGACAAAAATGGTCATAACTCTGGCAAATATTTACCAATTTCAATGATTCTTTTTTTTATTCGAAAGATTGAACCACTGTAATGAATCTGTATGAATTTTATCACAACCGGCTAAGAACTTACTGGAGGACCATGAACGATGTGGGCGAATTTATCTGGTAAAAACCATAAAACTGATGTTCTCCATTACATTACTCTGCCAAATATGAACGATTTCGATGATTATTTTTTTATTCGAGAGAGTAAACTACTATGATGATTCCATGCAAATTTCATTACGACCGGATATTTATTTTCTGAAGAAACATGAATTATGTAAAACTATGTAGACGATAATGTGATCATAACCTACCTAGATCATTTTACCGTTTTCGATGGTTCAATCATTATTTATGAAAATATCACTAAAAAGTATAAAATAAAATCTTTAAAAAAAAAATTGAACCGACTTCAATATCACTGAAAAGTATAAAATAATTTAAATATTATTGAAGTTGGTGCCAATTATACACAGCAGGTACGCTAAAACCAACTTCTATAATATTTAAATTATTTTATACTTTTCAGTGATATTGAAGTCGGTTCAATTTAAAAAAAAAAAATTATTAGCATAACAGTAACGTTTATTTACATAATAACATCATTATCAACAAAAACTAGGCTAATCAAATACAGTTTTTGTAAAATCGAAAAATATTTATCGAGTTAGTAGAACCAATTTCGTGTCCCTAATCGGGTTTCGGACACAAATGCGGGTCATGATTGTTCCGTATCCCTTGAACACGGAAATGAATGGTGCTGGAAAAATTTCGCCCTCGTTTTGTGAAAGCATAAAGTAATCCATCTGAATAATGTCCACAAGTTTTTTAATATTTCATTTTATTTCGGTTATTGTTATTACGATTAATTTATGTAGAATTAGGCAATAGGCAGATAGCCTAAGAGACAGGACTTAAACTTTTATAACAATTAAATACATAACATAACCTCCTTTTTTAAAGTCTTTTTTAAAACTGGGACCTACTTATTACTTGCCCTCCGAAGCACGGTGACGCTTAGTTCAAATGGCATTGAACAGTCACCCATCTATATTGCCCACCTTGCCGAAAGTTGCTTAACATGATCGATTGCCAAACATTGATAACAACTGTCTATAAGTGTTTCCTTAGTAATATTTAATATAATTTATAAAATTAGACCACGCGTATAAACAAGTAAACCTTTCATTTTTAATCCCTCTCCCAAGAGAACCGTGCTGGATTACGGGATAAAAAGTATCCTATAGGTACCTACCTACCTCGTAGTGTTAACTCAAATCATGCCAAGTTTCCTTTGAATCCATTCAGTAGTTTCGGCGTGATACACGGCCATGATACAGATAGACAACAAAATTTTCAAAAAAATACAGTTTTGGCTTCAGTATCAACGACCAATCAACGTACCGGTTATACATTCTATAAAAATAATTTTCTAAATATCTTCAATGTACAGAATTGAACTTGTTACAGTTTTATTATAAGTAATATAATAAAGATATAGATAAGAGAAAGACATTATAATTTTAAGCTAACTAAATATTATAGCTTTAATTGGTTAGTAAAATACTGATGAGAAAATAATTTTTCTTGTTTTTTTTATGACCGTTTGTATCTTAATAAAAGAAAATAAATAAAAAAATATTTTTTATACTTAATGATTTCTGATATTTACGCGAATATTACACATTGAAATGAAACGAATTTTACGGAATATATCGCCGTAACCATGAATGCTTGTAAAGTATTCGAAACGTCGGGTAATTAAAATAAACATAATATAATCATATTATCGTACTAGGGGTTGGATATAACCCAAACATAAATGAAAATTACTTAAATCTTCATATAAGAAATATATGTAACTACTATCCGAATACTCACTATATTAATGTACCACCATTATATGGAGCAAACCACGAATATAACATATATAAAGATATTAACCACAAAATTGATTGTATTGATTATAATAACAAGTACTTATATTTTAAAGAACGATCGCAGAACAAGAAAATGCATTGCACTGATAGTTCTGATATACATAATCGAAGGTACATGACAAACTCAATCAGTAACAAAGGAACACAAACAGATTTTTTTCGTCATTAAATCATGTAGTAAACAAAAGCTAATGAAACCGAGGCAAACTCAATCAATAACCGAAGAATTTCCCCTTGTTGAACATTCAGATATTTTAATACCAGAAAAATCTAACTGCTGTAACAATGTATCAAAATATGAAAACTTGTCTACTACAAATGCACATTGTTTAAAATTCATCTATATGAATATACGCAGTATACGGACTCAAGGTAAATTTGATGAGTTAAAGTGTGTACTAAAGGCATGTAAAACATCTATTCACTTACTCATTTTTACTGAAACATGGATCCAAAATGAAACAGAGGCTGATTTATACCAGATACCAAATTATGTACACATTTGCAATCATAGAAAAGATAAGAGAGGTGGAGGGGTCTCAATTTATGTGCAAAGTAATTTAAAATATGAAGTTACAGAGGATGTTTATGATAATGGAATACATTATTTATGGATATATTTGAATAAATTTGCGCTACATGTAGGTGCTATTTACAAGCCTGACAAACAGAATTTACACACTTTTTTAGAACGTTATTCAGAACAACTAGAAAAAAGAAAACGTGTGCTAGTTTTTGGTGATTTTAATATAGACCTATTGAAAACAACAAGTGACACTAAAAATTACTTGGCTATGTTGCAAGAGGCTGGCTGCACTATCGTAAACAAAATTAATATTGAATTCTGCACAAGAGAAACATTAACCTCAAAGACGATAATAGATCACGTCTGCACTGATCTTGCGGAAGCAATGTTCCCTTAAGCTTATCGATTCAGTGTTATCTGATCATAAACAGATTTATTTTAAATTCAGTAAACAGATACCTAAAACTAAGTCATGTTCGCAATATGAAGGAGTAAATTTTGAAAGTCTACTTAAGAGTATAGAAGCAGCTGATTTCACGAATGAAGATCACAATTTTGATGTTCTACAATCGTTCATAAAGCACCAGGTTGAAAATAACAAAACAATAAAAACTAAAATTCAGAACCTTCCTCGTGATGATTGGAT
Source organism: Furcula furcula (assembly GCA_911728495.1). Lineage (NCBI taxonomy): Eukaryota > Metazoa > Arthropoda > Insecta > Lepidoptera > Notodontidae > Furcula > Furcula furcula. The sequence goes on from OU452251.1 coordinate 10,731,664, forward strand.
TAATAAAAATATATTAAATCGAATAAATGAAAGGAATTTAACATGGCAACAAGTAAAAGAAGATTCTAAAAACGAGAACTTAAGGAAGAAATTTGTAGAGGAAAGAAATAAAGTGCATGTATTGATTAAGGATACAAAGAATAAATATTATCATAGAATTTTTCAAAATTGTTTGTTACCCTAAGAAATTATGGCAATTAATCAATAGTTTAGCTGTAAATAAAGTACTGTAAAAAATATTAAATGTGCTCCTTCGAAACTTGTTGTTGACTCGATAGAATTAAGTAATGAAAGGGACATCTGTGAACATTTCAATACATTTTTCTCATCGATTGGCTCAAAACTTGCTGGAAAAATTCCCACAAAATATCTAAATAATACTGAGTATACTTACATTTGATAAAGAGAGGCCAAGTCAGAAATTGTCTTGTTTTGAGCTATGTACAAGAAAAGAAGTTTCTGATATTATTGACAACTTAGACTCGAACACTAGTACCGGTATTGATGGTGTAAGTACCAAAACCCTTAAATGCGTAAAACATATAATAATAGAGGATCTTGTCAACTGCATTAATAAATGTCTTAATGTTGGATACTTCCCAGAGAGTCTAAAGTTAGCTAAAGTTTGTCCTATATATAAATCTGGTCAAAAAACCGATCCCGGTAATTATAGACCTATTTCCGTTCTACCGGTCCTAGCAAAAATATTCGAGAAGGTACTATATTCTAGAATTTACCAGCACTTAACTAAAATAAAGTATCTAACAAAGCATCAGTATGGGTTTCGTCCTGAGTCAAGTACTTTAGCAGCTTCAATTGATCTTATCACTAAAATAAAAACAAGTATAGACAGTAAACAGATAGCCCTGTTAAGGGTCCGGTGAATGATAAGACGATAGAATATATATGAATTATATTGCAGTAATAAAGTACAAAGAAATGAATATTTAAAATAAGAAAATGCGTGTGCGCTCATTTGACGCGTAGAAGGAAGAGGCCGGGCCGGGGGGCCGTTTTCTGGCTAGTGACGTCCCGCACCGCCCAGTGATGTGCCTGTGAACCTTAATCGATTGATCGCATGTTGCTTCCGCGACATACTGGCCGCGCTTGAAGCGTTAAGCTTCAAGACATTCCTGCTGGCCGCGCTGGGAAGGTTGCTTCATCTTAAGACCTTTCTCGGCTAATTTTCTTCAACCGGTAACGGGCAAATTTTACTGAAGTCTCTTTTGTACAGTTGAGTGGCTGTTTGTATGTCAGCTACTCTGCTGATGTTGTCCTTGCCGGGGTATACCTTGGTTATACGGCCCAGCAACCATTTCATGGGTGGAGCCTGTTTGTCCTTGATGACCACCAGCATTCCAGGTTTCAAGGTTGCATGAGAGTCCTTCCACTTGCTCCTTGCTTGCAGCTCGCTTATGTACTCCTGTTGCCACCTTTTCCAGAAGTGTTGCCGGAGCATCTGTATCTTTTGGTATTTATCCAAGCTTAAGACATTAGTGCAGGTATAATCTGGTTCTGGTATAGATGTGAGGCTTCTCCCGATGATGAAATGGCCCGGTGTGAGTGGCAAATAGTCATTTGGATTCGAGCTAAGCGGAGTCAAGGGACGTGAGTTAAGTAGGGATTCAATAAGGGTGAGAGTTGTGTATAAATGTTCATATGTTAAGTGTGCTAACCCTAATACCCGACGTAAGTGATATTTAACTGATTTCACACCCGCTTCATGCAAACCACCAAAGTGTGGTGCTTGGGGGGGCAAAAAATGAAAATTTATACAGTCTGTTGCAAATGAACCCGTGATAATAGATGAACTTAAATCAAATATTTTTTTAATTTGTCTAGCCGCACCAACAAAATTAGAACCGTTGTCGCAATAAATATCTGAGGGCTTTCCCCTGCGAGCAATGAATCTTTTAAGTGCAGAAATAAAGTTTGAGGTTGTGATGTCACCCACCAGTTCTAAATGAATGGCCTTTGTTGTAAAGCAAACAAAAATACAAATGTATACCTTAATTAGACGACAACCGCGACCCGTTCGGTCTGCCATCATTATGGGTCCAGCATAGTCAACGCTAGTGACAATGAACGGAAAGGCTGGTTGTGTCCTTTGTTTTGGTAAATTGCCCATGATTGGAGTAACGGTATTGCCACGAAACCGAGCACATACGACGCACTGACGCGTTACTGATCGCGCTAAGTCTCGCCCTCCAATAGGCCAATAAGTTTCTCTAATAGAGTATAATAAATGTTGAGGACCAGCGTGCATCAACAACCTATGCTGCTGTTCAAACAGCAACCGTGTAAGTATATGCTTTTTATCCATAATAATTTGATGAATTTTATCATAATTATAATCTGAAAGTGCCAATCGGCCACCTACTCTCATCAGATTGTCTTCCTTATCAATAAATGGATTTAAAGAAATTAAATTGGATTTTTTAGGTAACTTATGACCTGCCTCAAGTGAAAAGTATGCTGACGAAAAAGCTTCTTTTTGTGCAAGTAGAATTAATTGTTTCATAGAATCTGATATTTCACTTGGTGAAAGGTTCCCGCAACGCCTGCTTAATTTATTTCTTATATTATGAATAAACCTAAGAACGAATGCGAAGACTCTTTGCAAACGAGTTAAATTTGAAAATATGTGAAAGGGAAATAATTCTGTTATTTCAGATGTTAAGCAAACTGCTTGATTTTTAGTCTCTGGTAATGATGTCAGCTCTTGTTTTAATTTAGGCCAACAGCTTTCAGGTAATACTAAATATTGTGGACCGTTCCACCACAGCTTATTGGACAGTAGTTCATCTGCTGTCAAGCCGCGTGATATAAAATCAGCAGGATTTTGTTGAGTTGGTACATGCCTAAAGACATAATTAGAACAGGTAGATTGTATTTCTGCAACCCTATTTCGGACAAATGTATGCAATTTATTTGGATGAACGTTAAGCCACCCTATGACTATAGTGGAGTCTGACCATAGGATACAATTGTCAAACTTCAATCGCATTGACTGTAAAATTTTCTCTAAGAGACGTGTACCTAACAAGGCTCCACGTAACTCTAATCGTGGAATTGTTAATGGCTTTAATGGTGCTACCTTTCCTTTAGCACATAATAATTGTACTGACACTTCGCCAATGCCGTTTGTTGACCGAATGTAAGCACAGGCACCGTATGCGTTTTCAGATGCATCAGTGAATATGTGTAGTTGCAAGTTAACTGGCTCGGGACAAACAACATGCCTCGGTATTTGCAAATCATTTAATGATGACAAGGATTTAACAAATGCTAACCAAATGTCTCTTATATCATCAGGAACTGCTTCGTCCCAATTTAATTTTTTAAGCCATAGTTTTTGCATTCAAATCTTACATTCTAATATTAAAGGTGAAACGACACCCAAGGGATCAAACAATTGAGATATGGATGATAATATTTTTCTTTTAGTAATGTTATTTTGTAAAGCTAATTGTGTGCTAAAACAAATGCTATCTGATTCACTGTTCCAAGTGACTCCTAATACCTTGGACTTGTAGTCATGATAAAACTTTAAATTACTACATGTGTCTTGTGTTTCACTGTGTGTAATAGTTTCTAAAACTTGCTTACTATTAGATCTCCACTTCCTTAGTGGAAAGCAACCTTTATTTAATTCTTTTGTTAGTTGTGAGTAGAGCTCTTTAGCCTTATCAATAGTGTCTGCACCGGTGATCAAATCATCTACATAGAAGTCCTTACCTATGATCTCACTAACCGCAGGGTCATCGCATTCTAATGACAACTGCTTAAGGCAGCGTATGGCTAGGAATGCAGCTGCTGCTGTACCATATGTGATGGTGTTCAGTGTATAAGCTTTAATAGGCTGTGTAGGTTCATCTCTCCACAGTATTTGTTGTAAGGAACGTTGATCAGGATTAACTTCGCACTGTCTGTACATTTTTTCAATATCAGCTGTTAAAGCAATATTGTGCTGGCGAAAGCGCAATAATATGGAGAACAAATCATCTTGTATTGTAGGACCTACATGTTGCAAATCATTAAATGAGTATCCCGTAGATGATTTTGCTGAGCAGTCGTATACTACCCTTATAGCCTTTGTATCACCGTTTTCCTTAAATACTGCATGATGTGGTGCAAAATATGACACTTTATGACGCTTATCTATATCAGATTCACTCATATGCCCAAGCTTAATATATTCATGAATAAACTCAGAATATGATAACTTGAGTGTAGCATTTTTATTAAATTTGCGTTCTAAAGCGAGAAACCTTTGTTTTGCTAAATAATAAGAATCACCCAATAGATTAGGTGATAATTTAAGTGGTATTGTTACTGAGAATCTACCATCTGATAATCTTTTTGTATTATTAACAAAGCTATTTTCACACTCAATTTCATCCAACGAATATGGGGGACAACTAATACTTATTGAGTCTAGTTCCCAAAACTTAGCTAACTGGTCTTGTTCAATATGTATTATTATTTGTGTTTTGTATCATAGTACATAAGTTAACATTGTTGGACATGGAACCTCCTAACACCCATCCTAATTGAGTCTCATACAATATTAAGTTGTGAGCATCTAGTTGAATTCTTTGTTTTCCTAGTATTTCCCAGAAAATACTATTGCCTAAAAGTAAGTTAATTTCAGAACTCTGAGTGAGGGTCGGGTCTGCCAACTTAATGCCTCTTGGTAAATTAAAATCTTTTATATCTAAATTTATATTTGGCCAAGGTGTGGTTATGTTGTCAATAACTATACAACTTAATTCTGCATGAAAGTCTGAGTAAATAGATTTAATATTAATAATACACATCTCATTTGATGATGAGTTATTATTGTTTATACTGGAAATGGAATTAAAAGCGTTAATTATTTCTAAACCAATTTTTTGGCAATAGCTCTTGGTAATATAATGGCTAGTACTACCTGTATCTAGTATAGCCCGAGCGGTGTGGACTGTTTTTTTATTATTTACTTGAACAACAGCAGTCGAGAGGATGCCCTGCCCCGCAGAAAAGCTGGACAGTGCAACCTCCTCTACTTTCCTATTCTTGTTATTGTGAATTAATGTGTTGTGTTTTTTACCACATTGGTAACAAAACATATTACTTCTACACTTTAATGTGGAATGGCCTTTATGCAGGCACCTTAGACATAGCTTTATGTCTTCAGCCTTAATTTCTCTATCTTTGGGAGATAATTCTAGAAACTTTTTGCAATTATAGATAGCATGTGCCTCTGACTCGCAGACTGAACACATTTTGTTGTTAGACTGAAATGCTACTAAAGCTCTTGGCCGTTCACTTCTAATATTCCTTTGCTCAAGGGTCTCTAACATATCAGACCTTGATCGGACAAATTTAATTAAATCATTAAACATTAGTGTGTTGTCACTGTTTTGACTTTTGTATTTTTCCCATTCTTGTATTGTTTGTGTGTCAAGTTTGGAACAAAATATATAAATTAATAAGGTATCCCAATGTTGGGTTGGTTCCTTTAGTATCTCAAGTGATTTTAAATTCTTAATGAATGTGTCTACCAATCTCCTTAAATGAAAAGAAGTTTCTTTTTGAACTGGGTACACATTGAATAACGCCTTTACATGATTAGATATTAATAAATTCTTGTTATCATAACGTTCACATACTAATTGCCATGCGACATTATAGTTTGATGCTGAGAACTCTATTGCCTTAATAACTAGTGATGCACTGCCCTCTAGGTATGACCTAAGATAATGAAACTTTGTTATATCTGATAGGTTTGGGTCCTTGTGTATCATGGACTCGTACATATCCCGGAACTCCAACCATGAGCTATAGTTACCATCAAATTTGGTCAAGTTTATTTCAGGTAATTTGACACTGTACCTTGCTTGCTTCACCTCATCGGTACCTTCAGTACTAGAACCTGCTACCTGCTGGGTGCCACCACCTCCCAAGCTGCCTTGCTTCGCCAGTAGCTGCGCCTTCGCGATGCTGCTGTAGTATAGCGACTCAAATTTTTCTCTTTCAATATATTGCTCGCTTGGGTCCTCCGATGACACTTCTATCTGAAATTGTACATCATTAAATTCTTGTAGCAATTGCTCTAATCTTGTGGCCCGCAGCTGCAATTCCACAGTTAATTCTGGTGATATATCTTCAGATAAAGTAGTAAGAAATGTTGCAAAGTTAGTCAGCCGAGCCTTTATTGTTCCCCGTTGCCGGACTAACATTTTGGAATTTGTTGGTTCAGACATTGTCCTTAGACTATACGGCAACAAGCTTTGTTATATGATAATTACACCCTTTAATGTATGTTTTTTATTTATTATTATGTATGGCTTAATGTTCTTAGCCCACAAAGGTACTAAGTTTTTTAATATTGTTTGACGGTGTGCATGCGAGGCATGAAATAAGCCACTGCAATACACTGCAAGACCGACAAGATGCTTTAAGCACAGGAAGGTATATAGTTTTATGCAAATTTAATGTATTGAGATGCCCTTTTACAGTAAGGTGCATGTGCTGTATTTTTGTCAAGTTAAGCGTATGTAATGCAATGTAGCATGAGTTTATGTAAGCTTTAGGATTGTAGATGTGTATTTGTTTGTGGCTTTGGAATGGATGCAGAGTTAGGAACTTAGCTGTGTCCAAGAGCGTGGCGCAATACCGTTGCCTCGTATTGGGTCGGTTTGTAGTCGTCTCTGTCCCCTTGTGACCAGATTCCAATAATTCTCCCTCTTTGTGCTCCTTATGCCTTTTTGTTGTGCTGCTTCCTGCGTTAATCTTATTCCTTTTGGAGATGATTTAATTGCGTCGTAATAAGATGGCGGCACCGCGTTCCTTCCTTTCTTTGTTCTATTGAAGCTATAGTTGATGCGCTGGTTTATTCTTTTACCGTCGATGGACCATGTTAAGGGTCCGGTGAATGATAAGACGATAGAATATATATGAATTATATTGCAGTAATAAAGTACAAAGAAATGAATATTTAAAATAAGAAAATGCGTGTGCGCTCATTTGACGCGTAGAAGGAAGAGGCCGGGCCGGGGGGCCGTTTTCTGGCTAGTGACGTCCCGCACCGCCCAGTGATGTGCCTGTGAACCTTAATCGATTGATCGCATGTTGCTTCCGCGACAAGCCCTAGGTATTTTTATAGATCTTCAAAAGGCGTTTGACACCGTAAGCCACACAATACTACTTTTAAAATTAAGAGACTTGGGAATAACAGGTTAGGCACACAAGATGATGGAATCTTATGTTACTGATAGAGCACAGGTGGTAAAGATAAATAATGTCTGCAGCAGTCAGCAGATATTAAGCTGTGGAGTGCCTCAAGGCTCGGTTTTAGGTCCATTATTGTTCCTGATATATATTAATAATATATCTAAGGTGGGTATGACGGGACAGCTAACATTATATGCCGACGATAGCTGTCTTTTCTACTTTGGTCATAATGTAGATGAATTAATTGCACAGGCTCAAAATGATCTGGATATCTTCAGCATTTGGTGTCAATCGAATTTATTGAGTATAAATTATATAAAAACATCTTTCATGCTCTTTGCTGCAAAAAATAAGAAAATTCCGGGTCCTATAAAACTCACAATAAATAATGAAGTTGTTCATCAAACTCATGAAGAAAAATATCTGGGACTAATATTAGATGACAAATTAACTTTAAAATCTCATCTTGAAAAACTACGTAACAAAATAATTTCATTAACTGGGGCCCTTCGTAAAATGGCTGGTTGTGTTCCAAGTAAAATAAAGTCTCTTATTTATAATGCTCTAGTCAAATCACATTTGGTGTACCTTATTGAGGTGTGGGGAAGTGCTGCGAGAACAAATATAATGAGATTACAAAGAGCTCAGAACAAAGCAATTAAAGTACTATATAATATTGATTACCTAACACCAACTGACACAGTCTACAAAAACACTAAATTATTTAACATAAATCAACTTTATACATACAATACCTGTATTTTGATCTGGAAAGTATTGAATAAAACTATACACTCAAATCTCTCATTTGTCAGAAAGGAGTCTAAATACAGCATGCGGAGGAAAAACTTACTTTGTTTGCGACAACCCAGAACTAACACCGGTAAAAGAAGTATAGTATTTGAAGGAGCTCAGTTATATAATAATTTACCAGATTATATTAAAGACTGTACTTGTTTTAGGCAGTTTAAAATGAAATTGTTGAATTATGTAATAGATTGTATACAATAAAAATGTTTGTCAAATGTAGTCGAATATAATTAATAAGTAATATTCTTTGTAAAATTGATTGTTTGATTAGTAATATTTTTAGAATTATTGTAATTGTGATATCTTATAAGTGAACTATGTTCTTTGAGATATATTATTAAACGTCTTTAAACCTAACAAAAAAAAACTTTTTTACTACCTTGGTACCTTTATCGGGTATATTATGGCAGGTCTATAATTATTAAGGCCACACATGTGACTAATGAACTATTAGACTTTGGTAGGTTCCAATAATCAATAATGAAATCTGTTTGAAATTCTGTTACGAAACGATAGAAAAAGGAATATAAATATTCAGCGATAAAATTCTCCAATTCCAATTTGGAACAGGCTTTCATATAAAAAAAATCGAGAATCGGTTTAATTTCGGAAATAACACTACGGTTCCGTTTAAAATAAATACCTAACGGTATCATATCCTTCAAATAAACGTCACTAAGAATGACCTAAATTCATGACGTCACATAGCTAAGACAGTGCGTAGGCCGGGCTGGTGCGAAGTTAACGGTGAAAGTGCCACATTACCTTCCTTTTTTGACAAAATACCTTCATTCATTATGACCACTTTAATTCCACTCTTATGTATTGTTCTGTTAATATCAAGTCAATATCGCCTAATTGCTGATGATAATATCTGGTAATAAAATATAACAAACAAAAATATAAATAAATGGTTTCGAAAGACAAAATTTGAGCTTGGAATAATGAACTAAGTATAAAGGATCGGGCCCCTGTTTATTCTTACCATATTAATGAACCCACTTGATGTAAATTTCAATATAGAATTAATACGACTGTGAGTGCGACAGTTAGGCCTCGATGTTCATGCTGCATTAATAGTATCTTATAATATTGTAAAAGATGTCAGAAAAGTTGATGCTTTTTATTACTCTCTAAGTTTGAAAGTTAATTCTTCGCCCGAAGAATCCAACTCGGATGGGCAGCGTTCGGGAAACTACGCAATAGCTTCTCGTCCAAAATACCGCAGTGCCTGAAGACGAAGGTTTTTAACCAGTGTGTGTTGCCAGTGATGACATAAATGGTACTGACACGTGGTCTCTAACGGCTGGCCTTTTAGAGAAGTTCAGAGTCACACAGCGAGCCATGGAGAGAGCTATACTCGGAGCTTTCTTTGCGCGACAGAATCCGAAATGTGGAGATTCGCCAAAGAACTAAGGTCAGCGACATAGCTCTCAGAATCTGCAAGTTGAAGTGGCAATGCGCAGGCCACATCGCTCGAAGAACCGATAACCGTTGGGGAAGAAAGGTTTTCGAGTGGCGACCACGAACCGGAAGACGCAGCGTTGGCAGGCCTCCCACTTGGTGGACAGACGACATTGTGCGCGTCGCAGGTGGATGCAAATAGCCAATTGTCGTTCATTGTGGCGTTCTAAGGGGGAGGCCTATGTTCAGCAGTAGACGTCTTCCAGCTGATGATGATGATGAAGTTTGAAAGTGGTACTTAGTGTTTTTTTATTTAGTTTTAGAGTTAGGCTTAGGAATCCAACTAAGACAATACCTACATAAATCAAAATTTGAAATATTATTTACGCCATATCATCATATTCTAAGCATACTTCTTTTAAATAAATGTTCAACGTTATTTATATTTTTGTAACGCAATCTGAATTGAAAAATTACATTTATTTCCTTAGATCTAAATGGTTTTATTTTCCATTTACATTAAATTTGAATAACGTATTTCAAAACATTGATGATAATTTTATAGCGTTTGTACATAAAAATATTACCAACTTATGAATAGGATTCGCGACCAATCACATACCAGGTAGATATATTTATTATTCTTACTAGTCATAGTAAATGTATAAGACGGTAATGACCTAAGACCTTTGTTTGTCGCTACTTCAATAGCCGCGTCTCCACCAGGTGTGGTCGGTGTGGACACGTTTCAGGGTTGTTGGGACGCACTTTGCCTCGGCTGAGCGTGGCTCGATCGTCCAATACTACGGCTGATGCGTTATCTATATTCTGTGTTTATTTTATGTTATATTCTGCACCTTCACAATTCATGTTCGTTTATAAGTATATTATACCTAATAACCAGTGACGACCACACACTTTAACCAATGTGTGTTACCAGTCATGATATAAGTTACTGAGACGTGGTCCTTAACTGCTTTTAGAGAAGCTCAGAGTCACACAACGAGCAATGGAGAGAGAATCCCTAATGAGGAGATTCGCCGAAGAACCAAGGTGACCAACATAGCTCTCACAATCTGCAAATTGAAGTGGCTATGGGCAGACCACATCGCTCGAAGAAACGATAACCGATAGGGAAGATAGGTTCTCGAGTGGCGACCACGAACCGGAAGACGTAGCGTGGGTAGGTCTCCCACTAGATGAACAGACGACATCGTGCGCGTTGCAGGTAACCAGTGGATGCAAATATCCAACTGTCGCACATAGGAGTATTTTGCCAATCTAGCCGGTCAAAAGTCCATTTCTTAGAACTTGCCTCAGGTCCAAAAAAACTAGTTATTATTATTGTCAGATAACTAGAGAACAATAGGCCACCCTCCCCTTTTTCTTATCAGTTGCGCCTGCACAGTGACGGTCTCGATGGATCTCGACGGTCCCAGTTTGATTGTCTCAGTTCAATTTTAAATATTATTTTTTCAAGTGAATGTTTTGAAGTTATAGTCATGGTTTTAGATAAAGCAGGTAAGGGTCCGTATTTTTATTATATTGAACTGTATTAGGCATTACTGAAACATTGGTTTTTTTTTCTAAAAGTGGTTTCAATTTATTAAATTTTTGATCATTTTTTGAAACATAAAAAGGGTTTTGTTGTACTTCAGGGTCCGTCCGAGTTATTTTTTTATGTTTTTTAGCTAGTTGATAGTTCTTACAACAAATTAATGGCAAAAAACCTTGCGCATATTTGCGGTTTTTTGAGTTAAGATTGAAAAACTAACGAAAAAAAAGTAACCTTTTTTTGTATGTCACTTTACCACGTTTTATTTGGTTTTAGGTTCGTCCAGTGTTCAAAGTAGTAATCCGCAAATGTCTATACGACAAAATGCAAGAGCAAAAATTGCCCAATTTTGAAGAAAAGTTGATATATTTGGAAAATTACTTGTTGTCTTGCGAAGACTTTTCGATGAAGAATTAAGAAATTTAAAACAAAGTTTCATAATGTTGTCTTTTACTTACGCGAATATTACACATTGAAATCAAACTACTTTAAAAAAAATCCGTAAAAGTAGTTTGATTACAAAGTTTCATGTTTGGAAAATTACTTGTTGTCTTGCGAAGACTTTTTGATGAAGAATTAAAAAATTAAAACAAAGTTTCTCGTATATTAATTCAGAATTGAGGCAAAGATGGAAAAAAAAACAAACGGAAAAGAATCATTTTCTTCAAAATAATGACGAATGGTTGAAAAAAACATTCGAAATACCCATAGTGCAACAACAGATATCTGGTCGACCATCGAAATCTTTCACAGAATAAGTGAAAGAAGAGTAAAGTTATGACTTAATAACGGAGTGCGATAGGTGAAGGCATGTAATGCACGCTGCACCAATAAAACTAAATACATCTGGACACAAATATGCTTCATATATATTAAGGCATATAACCGAATCTCCAACGAGAGCTATAAAGCTTAAGAAAGCTTATGAAATAGTTCAGAATGCAAATCTGACCCTGTTGTGTGCACTTGCTATTTTTGTAGAAGCTGATTTCTCTCGGTGCCAATATGAAATTATTAGAAGTGCCTCTAAGAAGATATACGTACCCCAGGTACAGTCTCTTACAAAAAGAAAAAAAGATTGCTATCCGCCTGAGGATTCGTTTCATCATTGAAATATTAGCTCAAGTGAATCTTGAAGATTTGTTAAACCACACAGCAACAAGATTACTTCCTTAATTGGGGAAAATGATGAAGAGTCATAGTTATAATAATTAAGTTAGTGATATTAAAAAAATATCAAGTTTAATTAAAATATAAATTATAGTTTTTGTATTTTTATTTTTTCCTACGCTAATCAACCTCCTTATAATCTTCTTTTTATTGAAAAGCACTTATTATAGCTGTACACCTATAGAAAAATCAGTAAAAGTAAATAAATCGAAAAAAATAATTATGACCGGATATATTAGCAAAAGACACACATAGGGGTACCTATGTGTGTCGTTTATTATGGAATTCGATGAGGGCGGCCTATGTTCAACAGGGGACGTCTTCTGGCTAGTGATGATGATGATGAAGAGCACACACTTTTATGACAGGATGGGCAAAAAATCAAGTTTTTAGTCACATTATAGTCATTCAGAGAAGTCTTAGAGTAAGCGGTATTTTTGCCTGTATAGACTGCATGCCACTGGGCATCAATATTACATAGTTATTATGAGGTGGAAAACTAAGATGTGGTTTTCATAATATGTAATATGAATGAAAATATTTCAAAATATAACCCTTGAATGACGTTTCATATATTAGGTTTCTTAGTTTAATTTGTTGTAGAGATGTTGTATGACTTCTTCAAAGTTAGTTAGTACTATGAAGCCTGATATGTTATGAAAGAGCAGGAGCACATAATAATAGTCATTTCAGCACTAAAGTTTTATTATTATTACATTTTCACCGACGTACACGTAGGGGGTGAGACATTATTATAAGCAATTAAGTGAAAAGATAGTCCAGACGTTTTCTTAAGGTAAGTGACATGTCCGCCTATGAACAGTTGCCCTGCATTACGGCTCATCATCGAGTCTGATAATTTCATCAGCGATAGTGCTCTTGACACCTAAACAAAGAGTTTACACATCTTACGTGAACACTGCGATGGAAGCTCCTTTACATAAGGAATCTTTTTTTTGTTTGTTATCCGGAAACCTTTAAAAGTTACTCTATCTCCGTAGGTGCGGAGGCCGGTTTATGTGAGATTATTGCCCACTTAACCTCTCTGGCGGCCTTATTCTACGCTGTGGAGTAATATGTATACCTAAGTACAAGTACTATAGAATACTTTCATTACCGAACAGACCATCTCAATAGTAGAAATCGATCTGAATACTGCCTGTTACGAGCAGGAAATAATTGGCGATTCTGCTGTTGCGTAGTTACGTTTGCAAGACAAACATCTAAAGTAATCAGGTATTGCAACAGGACATTCCATTTGCAATCTAATTCTCAAAATTCTAGTGCTTGCCCCAACGCACAGTGTGCATGCCGTTGTCTTAACGCTCAGAATATTAAGCGTGACCCACAGCTGTTACTATGTAGTAGTGAGTGTGTACGTATTGTAGTACTTGGAGAGTGTAATGCTGCGTTCAAATGCTTGCCAAACCTTGGCAAGCTCTTGACTTGCCGCTTCTCTCGGAGTTTATCTTGTTACACATGTACAGATCTGACATTATCGATATTAATGTTTGTTTACTTGAATGAGACAATAGCTAAAAGATCTGCCGATTTATGAATTTCATCCTTTTACAGTTTTATTTTTGAGGTTTATTACTAAATAGGATTAAATGACCAATGAATTGAATTATCCTAGTCATTTTTGGTTTGGATTACAATGTATTATTATTGTTATGTTGTGTCAAATACTGATTGAAAAAAATCCCCATTAAGTTCTTTATTCATAATTTATTATATTATGGTAAATTCTTTATTACTGACGTATAAAAAAAGATTTATTATATATATCCATAAGGACGCAGAGACGCAAAACATGAAAGAAACTCTAAAAAAATCGTATATCTTCGGGATCCAAGAAGGGAATTTTATGTTTTAAATGTTTTATACAAAAACGTGATGTTTTAAAAACTGTCTAGTGGGGTGGGGTACGAGTGCAGAACTGACAGCAAGGTTGTGAAGGAACTTAATGTAGTATACTAAGTAATAAATATATAGGGATATAAATGTACAAGTAAATGCTTGTTTAAAAGATAACGTTCAGGTATTCAACACAATATACATAATTTCTTTACATAAACGACAGTCCCATGTCGATGCCCACCAGCACCGCACACAGTCACACCAGTCAACGTGCCAGTGTGAGTAAGCACCGTAGTCTCATTCTTACCTGCGCACGCGCCTCTTGTCTCAAAGAAAGCCTCAGTGCTTACCTGGCGGCCGTCGCGACCGCACCGGCCTGCCGTCATGTGGCAGACATTGTGACTCAAGTGCAGTGAATTGTGTACAAGCGCAGTGCCCGTGCGTTAACACCAACCCCTGATAGTGCCTAACCGGATTTTTCAATTGGAACGCCCCGCGGCGTATAAAAGGTGGGTCTCTAATCCTGTCCGCGCTATCTAGACGTATCGGCTCAGTCGGGTGTTAATTTAAGGTAATGTGAAAGTTGTGACGATCGATCGTTGAGTTCGAGGAGTCAGCGTAGTTGACACACTTTTGGTTCAGGTGTTGGTTGGCAGGTGGGCGCGCCCGCACTATGTCAGTAATACGTGTGCGACCAAAATTCCGATCTCGAGTCGGCTTTCCGTTTAGAAACTTTCTTTCGTCCGATGATATATTATACGTCAATGTTTTATCATCGGCTTGTATACAAACTACGAAAGCTATTAAGATTTAAAAGAGCTTATACATTCAAGCTCGCGATTATACGTCCAAACGGAAGACATCAACGCGCACCGTTGTTACACTATCTAGCATCTCAAGCGCTTACATTGTAGATAGAACCGTTCATTATCTCGCACATAATATCAAAGAGATAAAAATATGTTGTTAATTTATAGCCTTTTGAATATATTCTTAGTAACTTTTGTGCTTTAATCGCCGTGGAATTACAGCCTAATAGTTATTTCAAATAGCTGTGCAACTTGCTTAATTTAATTTCTTATGAAACCAGTTTCAGCGTTAATGTTGAAATTGTTTTTCAGCCTGTAAATGTATTTTTATACTTGCCTGTGATTGCAAAAAGCTATTTAAAAAATGTTAGGCTTCTGTAAAATGACTTTAGTGACGCACTTAATAGTTGGTAGGAAAAACGTATAGATTAGTTACTGGAATGTAACTGAAAAAGTATTTAGTTTAACATTGAATAAGTTAGGGTTAATTATCAAGTTAATTACTGTAAAATCAGTGTTATTACACTATAAACATGAAGGCAAGGCGAACGGGGACAGAGTCGAGTACGCCAACCAAGTGACGAGGTTGAACCGGTCCTCCCCCGCACTCCCCTCTAGCAAACCCCTCCGTCCCCGCGGTACTTGCTCGCTCCCCGGCTCGGTAACTCGCGATGCGCAAGAGTGCATCTCCTTGTATCCTCATTTTCATCGAATCATGACTTCAAACGATTGCAATTGTTTTCACGTCATTAATATTTAAGATACAGCTAAGGCTATGGCTGCGGCAATAATTTTCAGTCTGTAGTTCAGTAATGAACGCTATTCATTGTTAAAAGTTCTCAATAATCTAGTCAGTGATCAAATTATTAATTCATTGTTAACAAACTGAGAAACAGCGATTCCAATTAGTGTTGGAAAAATTATTATAGTCTATTAACTTCTTATAAGTACTTAATTATAGAATATTGATGAAAAACAGATATAAAATAAAATAAATACAATAGACTATTTATTTTTTATTATTTTGGAACAACAAACTGTAATTTTATAGTATGTATAAAGGTTTTAATTATGTATATACAAATACAATTGTATTATTCGTAGCGTTAATATGAGCTTACAATAAAAATATAAGTTGCTATGAGTATGTATGTAGTTTATAAACAAGGAAATAAAAATTTAGTCTTTTTAAACAATAACCCTAAAACTTGGACAACAACCCTTTTGTATTGTGATTAAAACAAATAAGTTATGTGTTTTATATGTGAATGAATAACAACATAGAAAAAGTTATGTACTTATAAAAAAAAGCCATGTTTACCATAAAGGATAAACAACAAAAACCTTAGGTATCAATATAGATTCAATAAATTGATACATTGCCAACCTACAAGGACTACATTAAACATAATATATCAAATATCTATTCAACTTTCCACATTACCATAACCTCCGGAGACTTTTTATCGCAAAAAACAGAATTATAAATATAATGAAATATTCAATTCCATATCAATCATACTACTAAATTAGGCTCGTGGTTTGCTGATAGGATGTTTGACGATCGCCAATGAATAAAACATTCTATAAGAGTGAGAAATTCGTGTCTCGACCGTGGGGGTTATTTTCAGGGGATACATCTCATGATAATATGGAAATTGTTATTCTGTTCGCTATGAATGCAAATTTCATTCAGAAGTGGCTGGTTTGTTTCTGTGGATTTAGTAATTGGTTAAAAGTACTACGCGTTTCAACTAAGAATGTGGCCGCCATCTTGCCATTTCAAATATATAATTACTAAAAATTATTAAAAAAAATAGATAGCAGAATAAACCATTACAATAAATAATCAAAACCGGGGCATATTTTTCATTTTGTGTTTACTCTGCTGGCGGTACAAAAATCGTAAAAAAAACTGGTGAAGTTCTGCAGTCGCGAACATCATGGCGGACACATTCTTAGTTGAAACGCATAGTAATACTAAATAAGACATGATAGATGAAAATAGATAAGACAGCTTGACCTAAGCATCTGTTTGGGTTTCTCCCGTGACCATGGGTGCTACAAAGCATCCGAAACGTCGGTATAGTAAAATCAAAAATAAACCGCGATAAAATCCGTAAAAGTAGTTTTATTTTACTAATTTCTACTCAAATTCGTTTTATAATTTTTTTAAACCACTTTGTATTAGCCAATCATCAATAATAAACACAAATTGGAATAAATGGTCAACCATGTTGTCTAATCTAACAACAAAAATCTCCTCGAAATGATGACGTCTCTCCTCCACTCATCCTCAGTGGAGGAAACTTGAAATATGCTCGAGGAACGATTAAGAATACCATATTGGAGGTCCTTTCGATTCATTCCTTGAGGCGTCCTCAGTCAAGTTTGAGTGGAGGAAGGTTCGAGGAAACGTCTAAGAATATGGGTGTTAATCTCTTACTAAATATTAACTACGAAATAAATTAATCCTTCTCATTTGAAAACGGATCTCTTATTGTGATTACGATGATGATGAGAACGTCTTATCCGGACTAAAGTTAAACGAGTTTGGTCGAATCGACCCTTAAAATAAACTTTCTTTAGAATAAACTTAATATTGTCACAGCAGTTATTAAAATTTCAATAAACTCGCTTAAAGTTTTCTTCTTTTTACTTGTATCCAATATTACTATGAGCTATTCATGACTTATTGAAACAATTGGCATTTTAAAATATGATCTGCTTTCGGACTTAGTCATGCCGGATACCGGATAGCGATGTGATCTAAGCGAAGAGCAAGCTTACTAATAACGAAGTTCTCGGATTGAATTTCTATGTTCAATTTCTAAGTTAATGTCACAAATGAGTTTTAACGCTTTACTTACAAATAAGGTGTGATCTAGATCTAGTTGAGCAAGTTTAATGTCTACATCTGTCTGTCTGGCTGTAGTATCGTAGCTTCCAAACGAAGTGGAATGCGTTTTTAGTTTGTAAGCCGATTAAGCCATAATCGGGATGGTTTCTAGCACATATAATTTAATGTCGGTAGTAATATAAACAATAATTGACATCTACATCCAATCATATTTATGTTTTTTTTTTATTAGTAATCTAAAAATGTTAATATGATACACTTTAGGTATATATTTTCGATTTATTGTAAGATGTAAACTGCAATGAAAATCATTTATGGATTTTTTTCTTATGACTCTTGAAGTGATTCAAGAATCACAAGAAATTTATACCCACTAAGCCGAAAGTTACTTTGAATACCGGTTATACCAAAAAACCTACAAAAGTTTCCATTCAGTCCAGTATAATTTTCTTATTACCATATAATGACGCTCGGATTGACTAAACATAACTACAAATTACGCTACCAGATTCGCGTGCATGGAGAAAGTGATACATGTTCAAAATGTTCAGACAGATTTGTTAATTTTTACTATTCACGCTACGGGTGACCCGTATGAACGCGGCATGCTTGAAGTTTTGCACATCATTAAACAGATAAAAAAATGTTTTTGTATCTAACCGCTTGGCAGTGTAATGTGAAGAGTTCCTATACTGGCCACCCTAGAACAATAAATATGTTCTACAACCTAAAGGGCTGTGGAACCCCCGATTAATCAGCAAAAAAAAACATGTATGAGACCCTGGCCCATTTGCTGTTTTTTTGTTAATAGCTCAGATCTCGAGAACTCCTTTTGACATAGAATTTTCCTATGACTGCATCAGATGGAATTGCGATTAGGCACTATATTTATTTTTAAACATTTGTTCCAAGTTTTTATGTTGAATTGACCTTAATCCGAGGTACGCGATACCCAAGAATGCGGTGGGTAATCTTGATTACCGGTTATTTTCTGACATCATTCTCCAGACTCTAAATCCACGACCAAATTAATGATGGTTTCCTTTCGAAGAATAGGTATATGCTTTTTAATTTTATAGTTGGAGTTAAAAATGGCTTAATAACTCAAATTAAATTGTATCGTATAAGTTCCTTCTTTCAAATTATGAAACATTAGGTATAACATATGTATTTCTAGTGATAAAGAAACTAAAAACAATAGAAGAATTATGTTTACATTCCCATTGATAATCTTAGCATCCGAAAAATTTTCTACGCAAACCGCGAATTTAAAGTTCTAAACTAGGTATAACTTGAGCGGCATCTTAGAAGGTGCTGGCTGGGCGGTATCTTCAGGGGGCGCACTTTACAGACCAACAGTCTGAAGGCCGCTGGAGCACAGGTAGATTTGAATAAATTACAATTTCATGTTTCTGAATCGTCTTTGCCTAGAAAATAAGTATTTGTGGGTGCAGAATTGAAATTTTGTTAGAGGCGCTGATGTCATGATGATAGCTACGACAACGATTTGAGTTCTAAATCGACCAAAATTGTTAGATTCTGTACTACGTGGTAGGTAACTTGTTCATTAGAGCATCTAGATAGACACCACCCCATTGTCACATAATCTGTCGTAAAACAGAAATGTGTCCGTGTAGATTGTACATACTATAATCAGAAATTAGTTGGCTTAAGAAACATAAGTTACTAGGTGTAGGTCCCTTGTGCTAGGAACCAACCAGGTAGGTACCACCACAATGCCAGATATTCTGCCGCCAAGCAGCATTGCTGTGTTCCGGTGTGAAGGACAGTCTAACTTCTTGACATTACCGGACGCAAAAGACTTTTGATTCTTTTGGTGTTGCTAGCGTCTATAGTTTGACTGCTTACCAGCAGGTGGGCTTTCCACATTGGTAATATAAAAAAAACTTAACAAATGTAAGCCTATCAGTTGGTGAATGACAAAGAAATCCAACTCAATGAACTCAGGCGTGTGAATCTGTCAAACTGCTTAGCTCCTCACTAAGTAGGTACCTTAAACTACTTCTTTATCACAAAAATCTAATACCTCATGCTAAGGATAAAGCTATAATATGGATTTGGTCAAATTAGTCCACAGCGAACTTCCTTAGACGGATCTCCAGTTCTCTAGTTTACTATTACCAGAATACTAGTGTCTGGTAATATTACCAGAATAATCCGAACAATGACAATCGTAACCCCAACAGTGAATAGTCAGCACCACCTTGCGCCGGAGACTCTACCGTCTCCACCCCGTTGTATAATATCGACAGCATTGGTTTGAAAACAATCGAAAATGGAATTGCATGTATTTTTTTTAAGATAAGTGCCACGCTAGATCCAATACCTTTTTCTTATATAAGTTGACCAAGCATTGACTGCGGTATTCCGCAGTTATATATTTAAAGACGTGAGCGCAGCCAACGGTTACCAAGTCCGTTAGCGTTAAAGGGGGTCATGTGCGCGGCGGCGTCGCGTGCGCACTTTCAACAACCACGTTAGTTAGTATTCGACCTGAAATACTTGAATAGTTCGTGATCAAATGGGAGAAACGATTGGTGCTAAGTGCTAAGAAATTTCTGCAATAGGTACATTTTTAATCCAAACGTGCTCAATCCACGAAATCAATTTGGTCATGTATTTTGATAGAGAAATAGAATGTAGAAAAATGTCAATTCTTGTTTTCGATAAAAACTTGTACTCTCATTAAACAGACAGGCCCGTTGGTCTAGTGGTTAGACACCCTGGCTGCTACACGATGGGTCGTGGGTTCGATTCCCACCAGTTTTATGGATGTTATTTATCTATTTAAGTATGTATGTACAAAAAAAAGTGTATATAAGTATTAATATAATAGCAGAATAGTAAAAATGTTAGTATGTTGTTAGTTCTTTAGCATTTATTATAAATACCTCTTAATAAGAGATCAATTTATTATTTTTAAAAATGGAAGGCTAACCCAGTTATACTAATTTTGAATTCAATCACCTCTCGCCTAACAATAGTATGATATTTTAAACACGCATACTGTAGTGGCACTGAGATATCGTGCACGACATAGATAATAAAGTAAAGAACATTGTTAAATTTTATTTTACTGCTTTGAAAACCATTTATCTTGCTTAAAATATTATAAGGCTTTTATCTAAAAGTACAATGAATACAAATACCTATTTTGACAATTCTAACACAAGGTCCTGTGGCGCAACGGATAACGCGTCTGACTACGGATCAGAAGATTCCAGGTTCGAATCCTGGCAGGATCGCAAACTTTTTAACTCATTTTTTTTAATTCTTTACATTTTCTGTGATTGTTTCTATTTTTTTCTGCTTTTTTTAGCTTTTATATATAAATAAAAGTAAATTTTAGGTTTAAATGTATGTTACAATATATTTACTAGTATATTAAAGCTTTAATTAAGCAAACAATCAGACTCTGTTACTATTCACAAAACAAAGACAGCTAATAATATTCGATTATTCGGAGACAATTTGGTCTTCCGCACAAACTTCCGACGATTCATTGTAACCTCCAACAAGAAAATAGCGTTGATATAAAAAGTAAACTCTATTATGAAGTGTCACAGATCCAAATTGAGTGGCTATTAGGTGGATGTTTTTTGGCTTAATATCCAAAGCAATATAGAAGCATTTGCTTGTTCGTTCATTGGAACGAACAAGATCCTGTAAAGATTGCCTTTACTTAAAGGCATTGTGACCAGAAATCTTTGTTTCCGCACCTTGTCTGGAAACAAGGATTAACATAATAAGCAAGCACTACTTGTTTCAACTTGTTTTGTTAATGCTTATCTTAATACTTTGCCCAATTTTGTGTTAAAATAAATTAATTTTCCTAGAGAGACTGAATGCAGTAGCCATTAACAAACTTGATTTAAGAAAGCTTTTCAGGACGCTTGTCTTGTTTAAACTAATATTTAAATGAATCAATGGTACAACGGCTGCATTCAGTTGAATAAAACGAAGCTTTTTCTTTATACCACACTTATATTAATATTTTAAAAGTAACTCTTATCTTATTCACATAAAGTTCACGAGTACGTGCAAAATAAAGCTTTTATAACCTCGTATCAAGCCGTGAATGTTTATTTTTTGTGACCTTGTAACTCTTTATTTTCTAATCTCTATGATTTGGAATATAAGTATTTTGCTTTTTTTTAAACTATAGCTGAAAGTGTTAATAAATGTTTACCAGAGCTAACTTTTTTAGAAATAACATAACTGTACTGTCGACATAACTTGACTGTCGTCCCATCTTACGGGCAGCGGCGACGCAACTCAAATCGAAGAAATCGAACACAAGAAAGGTAGAGCACACGAGCTTAATAAAAGCAATAATTAGAGAAGTAGAGTAAATCTAAAAGATTTAACTACCATCAAAGAGTATGAAAAACAAATTAATCTAAATCTAATCCTATAAATTCCTAGCCCAACATTCAAAACATGGTATATTATAGATTCTCCCCTTTGCATGAGACCGTTTAAGGCGTAAAGTATCTATAAAAATATTGCTCTGTTCCAGTGTGAAGGGCATACTATAGCTATAAATCATACTAGAACCAAGAACTTAATATTTAATGACGACCGTGTCACTTAACTATAAGCAGATAAGGCAAACGTCTCGCTTTTCTAATAATTATGCAAGAGATAAAAGCAAAACTTAAAAGTCGTTTTCTTATCCCCACCGTCAAAACCCGAAGTATTTACCTGCTCCAACCGGCGAATACGTGGAGATTTCCACGGCCGCCATCGGTCCACATAAAAAACTTGTTAATTTGCATACGGACCATCTCGCATTCAACTCGCATTATTTCAGAAACGCCGAGGAATCTTTGTAACGGTTGGCCGACTCGTCGCGTTGGTCGACACGACTCCCAAAACTATACAATCAAAGACTACATTAAAAATGTGCTACTGACGCGCGTTTATTTATTTATTTATTTAAATACTCTTTATTAGTTAGGTACACAAAGTTGCACATTTTTTTATGCCAGCACCAGTATTATTTATCTGTCAATGCAGCCAATGGAAACCACTGGTGGTCTTCAGAAAACAGCTACAATTCTCTTCACACAGGAATATAGTAGAATATCTGACTCTACGGTGGTACTTACCTGGATGGTTCCTTGCACAAGGAAACTATTATACAAACCATACCTACATAGGCTATTGAGGTATATGTATGATGACATAGACTTAAAAATGAAATTTGTACAAAAGGAGCCGATATCGCTATCCGCGATTTACTTCAGGCAACCTTGGGATGGAAAAAGTTGAACGAAACATAAAATGTGATGAACTAGTGAAGTAGTGTTTACTTAATTTTAATATCATAACGATAAACTCAAACTCAAACTCAAAAATCTTTATTTCAAATAGGCTTAACGCTAGCACTTTTGAATCGTCATTTTTTAGAAGCTACCACCATAATATAAGTCTAACGTTACTAAAGTACTCTAAAAGTCGTTCAAGAGCAGTTAGAAATATTATACAAAACAAATGACTTTCGTAGAAAAAAATAATGACTTCGCAATATCGAACATTGTCACATCAATGTCAGGAAACCTTGAAAATAGTTTCACATTATTTTTTTATATGTACGCCGCAAATGCAGTTATGCAACAGTGTTTGAAAAGTGGAGCAAACAACAAGAAAACAACTTTGCAAAGCTCTGCGACCTGTGGGCATTGCATTTGTGACGAACTATTTGTATAAAGGAAAGTTTGCAATGTTCGTGCAAATAGAGTACAATCGTGTGCTGGGGATCTTAATTCTTACTAGAGATTAGAGGAAAATCTAGTTGTGTAAGAAACATTGCCAAAAGAAATCTCATCTAAGTTGAGACTGAGTTATAGAGAACAGATTCAATAAAATATTGGTCGCTTTACACTCAATCAACATAACACACCTTACCTTAATTATTGCGTCTAATGTTATTGGAAATAAACCTTAAATTTAATAAGAGAACCTAAAACGTCTTCTTAAGTAGAGTTCTTTCTAATAATTATTATTTATTGTGTGGTATATAAAATTTGAGGCCGATATCTTAACTTTTATACTAACTTAACAAACAACTGATAAATAAAATTTTAAACCTTAATCGATCGACCGTACCCATGTTGCTACCTCTAATATGCATACATGATTCATAGTGCCTTGTACCGCAAGAACTTTGTAAACAAATGCCAATCAACGTCATAAAGTACAAAATGTAGATATTCTATTATACAAATGCATAGATAAAACTTGCATAGACAAGTAGGTGTTGAATATTAGCATTGAGTAATAAAATTATGCTAATAAATAATAAATAATTTGCTTACTTATTGTCTAATGTACTGTAGGGTAAAATGCTTCAGTTTAGATTTAGTTCCAATAGGAACTAAATCTAAACTGAAGCATTTTACCCTAGCTTCAATGCAGTTTAATTAAGTTTGGAGGCCAATTGGCGTCATCTTTACCTGATTATTTAATCCCTTAATATCCATCATTTTATACATACTTGGAGATACCTGAGTTTACCTGACTTTAACGTGGCACCGAAACCTCTTTTTAAGTTTATTTTTCGATCCTTGTTTTTTCCATTGTGAGCCAGCAACATATGGAAAATTTCTCCCGGAAGGTCAGGTTCTGTACCACGGACCTCTGGTTTGAGTCTTGTACCTACCGTTCGTACAGGTTTCGAGCCATAAAAAGGTAGCGCGAAGCCGCAGAATTTCGCTAGTATAATATAAACATTTCAATGACTTTCTACTTTTTTATTCTAGATATAGATTTCACGTATATCATAAATGTATTATTTGAAGACTATCTCTGTTCTCTATCTAGATAATATGAAATTCATAGAATCATATACAGTATAGAAGTGAAGTCTGATTACTTCTCGCCGCTAACAACGTCATTGAACCTATCTGGATTGATACCTACTGAATTTAACACGACTGGTGTAGCAAAAGCAAATCCTATCAATTCGGGATCAGATTTCTATTTCCAGAAGCAAATTAACAAAACAGCTTTTTGCGTTATATTTTCATTAGCGGATCATCATTTGGTTTTTATAGAAACAAGTTTTAAGGCTGCCTATGAGCACAAGGAAGTAGGTATAGGGGCAGACGTTGTCGTATCCAGTCTAAAAATATAAGGTCGTAGACATGTAGAGGCAGATTAGGGTTGACGCTTAACTAAGACATATAATCCTCAGTATATAATTATATACGTACATATATTTATCAGTGTATATAAATACTTTACGAGAATATTTCAAAAATACAAAGTTATTTTTTTTTTATGCAGGCTTGGATGATATTAGACTATATATGAAAATATACTTATGTATTTATATTATTGGACGCTGGCGATAGTCATAGCATCTACAGATAACAAAACGGTATTAATAGACTATTGTGTGTACCGCACTACTACAAATAAACTCACGACCCTATTTCAGAACTCCCTTCACAAAGTGACCTTGTGTGGTCACAAGGCCTGTCGTTCGCCTCAAAGGAATGCGACCATAATGGCACTGTGTTGACGAACCTCGAGAGAAACTTCGCTATGGAATACATTGGCTTGATAGTTGTTTTGGATACCACACCTTAAAGGAAGAAAGGCATGTTAATATTGCGGAAATGTGTAAAAGTCAACGCTCACCCTTGTTGTGTACATAACAGCAGTATATTTTCAAGTGAATTTCAGCATAAACTAAGTCTTAATGATGTATTAGTATAAATTTACTCACGGCTGCTCAACAATATAACCACTAATTCCTTTTCATAATAACAGCGCCATACACATACCTTATAATTAAATATGGCGCAGCAAAATGTTGAGTCAGTAATCAGTATCTTTTTTGGCCCCAGAAATATGGTGCCCACTTGTATACAGATATTAATTATTGTATTATTCAAATAATGTAAGTAAGTACTCGTCCGAAATACCGCAGTGCCTGAAGACGAAGGTTTTTTACCAGTGTGTGTTGCCAGTGATGACATATGGTACTGAGACGTGATCTCTAACGGCTGGCCTTTTAGAGAAGTTCAGAGTCACACAATGAGCCATGGAGAGAGCTATGCTCGGAGTTTCTTTGCGCGACAGAATCCGAAATGTGGAGATTCGCCGAAGAACCAAGGTCACCGACATAGCTCTCAGAATCTGCAAGTTGAAGTGGCAATGGGCAGGCCACATCGCTCGAAGAACCGATAACCGTTGGGGAAGAAAGGTTCTCGAGTGGCGACCACGAACCGGAAGACGCAGCGTAGGCAGGCCTCCCACTAGGTGTAAAAATATGGTAGGTACATTGTAAAAATATTTTTTACAAAGTACCATATTTTTACAATCAACAGGAAAATAGGTATACTACATGGGTAGCCCTTGAAGAGATTAAATGAAGTCTAGTACTGCATTCACTTTTCGTCATCTAGCATATTGCCATTAACTAGACAAATTTTCTAACATCCGGCTGCCACTGAGAATTTTTTAAATGTCGAGTCAAGCCAAGAGTTTGGAGACGGCTGACACTAAGATTTTTTAAAATCTCGAATCAAACTTTTTTTAACTGCACTTCGTAAGTAGGCGGACAAGGTAGTCACAGAAGACATAAACTAATGAATTTAAATGCTCTAACAACCTCAGTCAAGAATGTTGCTGGTTGCAAACAAACCGGTTTTGAGTCGAAATAAATGTTGTTCGTAATTGCGAACATAAAATATCGGCCTGCAAATATCAGTCAGTGCAGTAGCGATTACGACACGAAACGTATTGTTGCGAATGTAACGATGTATGGCCTTTCAAAGGATATTGATCCCATAAGAATATCAAAAATGTACGTATATACAATACCACACATTGTCATGTGTATGTCTGATGTATTGATATCAGAAGCCAAGACACGTATACTGTTGAACAAAAGGCCTCCCCCATAAAAGGGAGGGGTTGCCATTCCTGGCATTCGGGATCAAAATATAGTATCTACTCAGAGAGCGTAAAAAAAAATTGACCTGATGCGGTGAGCTGAGCTATTGAAACAATAGATAAATATCTAACTCTGTCTGAAAGTCAAAAACCTATTTAACTTGACATGCAAATCGAGCCTCAAAACCATGATAATGCCGCTTGTAAATACTAATAACGAAGTTGATAAACAACTTAGCTATCATTTTTATACTGTTTGAGTTCTATTAGACAAAACCTCGCCAGCCAAAATTTAGGACGAGCTGCACTTTTTATTTTTATATACACACATCAAAAGTGTCTAGGGATCAAAATATATTTTTGCAATAACTTTTCTCCTGATTGATATTAATTAAAATTTTCTTTAAGGATTCATCAAATAAAGTGTTTTCGTTTGTCACAGTAACGATAAACCAAGTCACCTTTGCATTAATAAAGAAATTTGCCATTTTCCTAATAAAGGGATTTTTGACATTTGAACCACTAACACAAAAGTTCGAAAAAAAGACTGAAATAACAGTTTTCTTTAAAATTTTATTGGGTAACTTAAACAATTAATAATCCGTGTTTCTACCGCGAACACTAACAACACAAGAACATCGGTTTGGCATACTCAAAATGAGTTCATCCAAATCACGCTGTGGAATGGCCGCCCATGTTCGTTGCAACAACAAAAAAAGGTCTTCTTGCGACTGGATACCCTCCATATTCGGCAGAGCTCTTCTCTGTAGCATATCCCATGCATGCTCAATCGGGTTCAAGTCTGGCGACTGAGCAGGCCAGGGCAGGACATTGATGTTAGCTGCGGCGAGAGTCTGTCTTACAACTCTTGCGGTGTGCGGTCGTGCATTATCATGCATTAACTGAAATAAGGGACCGATTTGCACTTGTAGAGGAACGATGACGTCTGATACAATCGTCTCAGCATAAATTTGAGCGTTGAGGTTGCCTCTGATCCAAATCAACTCAGTTCTTCCGCCGATCCAAATACCCGCCCATACCATGATGGTTCCACCACTATAAGGATGGACTTCCTGGCAGGATTTTAATCGCTGTTGGCGTCCAGGGGTTCTCCAGTGTCGTATACGTCTTGTATCCGGTCTCATACCAAAACGAGACTCATCAGAAAAGCACACGAAACGCCATTGTTCTTCTGCCCAATTTCTGTGTTCAAGAGCCCATTGATATCGAATCCTACGATTGTGCATTGCTACAGGTGGTACCCGTAGCGGTCTTCGGGAATGAAGGTTCACTTCATGCAAGCGGTTTCTGACTGTTTGGTCGCTAATTAAGTTCCCTGAAGAGTGATGAAGCCTCACGGCTAACATCATGGCAGTTATTGTTGGAGCTCTTCGAGTTAAGATTTGAATATATCGGTCTTGTCTCCGTGTGGTGCAGCAATACCGTCCTCCATGGCGCTCAGCCACGGTACCAGTGCTTCGGTAACGTGTCCAAAGTCGACTGATAACACTCTGACTTGTATTCAGAGCTAAAGCCACAGTACGTTGCCGGGAACCAGCTTCTATCATTCCCACGGCTCTGAGCATTTCTTCCCTGCTTAAATGACGTCGCCGCTCCATAATAACGTTGGTTTTAATCAGTAGTAGGGAAACAGTAGCACTAATAATGTCTTCAATGCGTTGTATGTTTTTATAGGGAAAATATTGACAGCTGATTTTCATCTTTTACTCGAATTTGATTCACAGTTCCTGATTCAAATTATGAAATGCACCAAAAAGGATCCATATAAATTTATAAAATCATAAATTTATTACAAAGCCACATCTCAATCTCAAGAAATCCGCTTAAAAATGCTTGATCCCTAGACACTTTTGATGTGTGTATTTAAGGGAAAAAATATATACATAATATTTATATTGTTACGTTGCTTTGTACCTTAAAATGTACATTCCTAGTAAACAAAACCAAAACGTAAAGATGAAAGAAACCAATTTACACTCGCACATGTCATTACAAAGGCACTTACAACACAAAGATTTTTATCGCAAACAGAATTCCGCTCATGAATAAAATTATGTTTGTAAACGCTCTCACAGCAACGCTTCCAAAGAGAGCACAAAGGCTTCACACAACATGTATACCACCATCGAACGGGTTGTCATTGTACCTTATAGTTAGTTATGTGTACCTACCAGTACAGACAACATCGAAAGTGACAACAGTCCTGCTATTATTTAAATTCCCTTAAAAACAGCTTTAAGTTAACATTACAGTCGCTATTGTTTCTTATCTAGTACGTGGGAAATTTAACGTATGAATTAGAAATAAAAAAAACACATAAAATATCCGGTCAACAGATTTTATCAAAATATTAAGCGCGATATAGCTGTGATGCTGCTGACCTAACTGGCTACATTTGCCTTCAGCAGTCCAGAACGAAACTATTTAATCACCTTTATAGACTTTTGTTAATAACTGTACAACGTAGGCACCATATAGCTTGCTCAAGCTAATATTGCTCAAAGTTATTCGAAGGCTTGCTCAGACTTAAAATTGATTGACAGCATCTGTCTACGTTAATAGTAGTTTGGTCTTAGTAGTCGTTAGCCGTGGGATGCCGGCTAAGAATTTGCATCCCCCCCTCTCTTCCCGTGGGTTTCGTAAGAGGCGATTGAGGGAAAGCCAGAAGACGGGCAGCAGCGTCTTCTGTGTAATATATCCATCTTTTCGGAACTGCGATCCCCAAGACGCCTGCCAAGCGTGGGGATTATGGCAAACCCCCCCTCCCCCAAATGATTGACAATGCTAATTTACGGCCCCCAGTCCCCGGCAGCTCCTCTATTCCCCGCCTTGGTAGCGGGCGGGGTAACGGTCGAGCAGGGGGTGCGAAGAATCTCCGGCAGATGCCCCGCTACCACCCCCACCGAACTTTGGCCCTGGCAACACATAATGTCCGCACGCTTAGGACTGACGAGAAGATTATCGAGCTGGAGGAAGAATTGAGCAAGTTACGTTGGGATATCTTGGGATTATCTGAAATCCGACGAGAGGGACAGGATACGATAACCCTTGATTCCGGAAACTTGCTCTTCTTCCGGGAAGGAGACCGAAAATCTCAGGGTGGTGTTGGGTTTCTCGTCCGTAAGTCCCTCATTAACAACGTTATAAAGGTCGATAGTGTGTCGAGCAGGGTAGCGTACCTTATACTCAGAATAACCAGCCGGTATTCGTTGAAGGTTATACAGGTTTACGCGCCGACCTCGGCACACCCTGACGATGAAGTAGAGGCTATGTATGAGGAGATAGCAGAAGCCATACATACCTCCAAAACACACTTCACCGTTGTTATGGGGGACTTCAACGCGAAGGTGGGCACACGGAATGGCGATGAGTTGAAAGTGGGGTCATATGGGTACGGGCAGCGGAACCAAAGGGGCCAGCGGCTGGTCGACTTCATGGAGAAGGAGGGACTCTTTGTGATGAACTCCTTCTTCAAGAAGCGACCATCCAGGAAGTGGACGTGGATAAGCCCCGATGGTTCAACCAAAAATGAGATCGACTTCATCATGACGACCAACAAGCATATATTCGATGATGTCTCCGTGATCGGCAGGGTGAAAACCGGTAGCGATCACCGTATTGTTAGAGGCACATTGAATATCAATGTCAAGCTTGAGAGGTCCCGTCTGATGAAGTCCACGCTCCGTCCGGGAACCGCCCAAATCCAAAACCCCGAAGACTTTCAACTCGAACTACACAATCGCTTCCAGTGCCTAGCCGAATGCGAAACTGCGGACGAGTTAAACAATGGGTTGGTGCAAACTGTCCATGCAGTGGGGTCCAAGTTCTTTAAGACCCCACGCCGTAATAAGCCTCAGAAGCTCTCCAATCAAACCATTAAGTTAATGGAAACCCGAACTGAGATGAGACTGCAATCTTCAGCTGATATGTCGGAATATGCTGAACTCAATAGACGAATCTCGAAATCCATGCGACACGACTTGCGTTCCTATAATACAGCATGTATTAAGGACGCAATTGAGCGGAACCAAGGCTCTAAAGTGTTTGCAAAGAATTCGTCTATTGGGCAAAGCCAAGTGACCAAGCTGAAGATCGACGACGGCAGTGTCATCTCATCAAAGTCGGAGATATTGAGAGAGCTCGAGAGGTTCTACGGACAGTTGTACACCTCGACACGAAAACCCATTGCCCGAACAGCTCAGGACACCAGAGCCCAACTAACCCGACACTACACTGAGGACATCCCAGACATCAGCTTGTACGAGATTAGAATGGCTCTCAAACAGCTTAAGAACAACAAGGCGCCGGGTGAAGACGGAATCACAACAGAACTTCTGAGAGCGGGTGGAAAACCGGTACTTTTAGTCCTCCAGAAGTTATTTAATTCCGTCTTACTCGAGGGTACTACGCCAGAAGCATGGCACAGGAGTGTGGTGGTTCTCTTCTTCAAAAAAGGTGATAACACTTTATTGAAGAATTATAGACCCATCTCACTCCTGAGCCATGTATACAAGCTGTTTTCGAGAGTCATTACGAACCGTCTCGAACGCAGGTTTGATGACTTCCAGCCTCCCGAACAAGCCGGGTTCCGAAAAGGCTTTAGCACCGTAGACCACATACATACGCTCCGCCAGATTATACAGAAGACCGAGGAGTATAATCGGCCATTATGTCTAGCGTTTGTGGACTACGAAAAAGCCTTCGATTCAATCGAGACCTGGGCGGTATTGCAGTCCCTCCAGCGGTGCCACATTGACTATAGGTACATCGAAGTGTTGAAGTGTTTGTACAGCAACGCCACCATGTCGATCCGACTACAGGAAGAGAGCACGAAACCAATCCCATTGCAGCGAGGTGTGAGACAGGGAGACGTTATTTCTCCGAAACTGTTCTCAAACGCATTGGAGGACGTTTTCAAGCTCTTGGACTGGTACGGATTCGGCATCAACATCAATGGCGAATACATCACTCACCTTCGTTTTGCCGACGATATAGTCATTGTGGCAGAGTCGCTGGAGGACCTCAATACGATGCTCAGCGACCTCAGTAGCGTTTCCCAACAGGTGGGTCTTAAAATGAACATGGACAAGACGAAGATCATGTCTAATGTCCATGTTGCACCCGTACCGGTAGTTGTTGGGAACGATACACTCGAAGTTGTTGACCACTACGTATACCTAGGACAAACTGTCCAGTTAGGTCGGTCCAACTTTGACAAAGAGGTCGCCCGAAGAATCCAACTCGGATGGGCAGCGTTCGGGAAACTACGCGATATCTTCTCGTCCAAAATACCGCAGTGCCTGAAGACGAAGGTTTTTAACCAGTGTGTGTTGCCAGTGATGACATATGGTACTGAGACGTGGTCTCTAACGGCTGGCCTTTTAGAAAAGTTCAGAGTCACACAACGAGCCATGGAGAGAGCTATGCTCGGAGTTTCTTTGCGCGACAGAATCCGAAATGTGGAGATTCGCCGAAGAACTAAGGTCACCGACATAGCTCTCAGAATCTGCAAGTTGAAGTGGCAATGGGCAGGCCACATCGCTCGAAGAACCGATAACCGTTGGGGAAGAAAGGTTCTCGAGTGGCGACCACGAACCGGAAGACGCAGCGTTGGCAGGCCTCCCACTAGGTGGACAGACGACATTGTGCGCGTCGCAGGTAACCGGTGGATGCAAATAGCCAATTGTCGTTCATTGTGGCGTTCTAAGGGGGAGGCCTATGTTCAGCAGTGGACGTCTTCCGGCTGATGATGATGATGATGATGAGTCGTTAGCGAAATAGCATTTATTTATAAATACGATCGAGCTTCTGAGACCTACTCAAATTCTATAATATATAAATCCTTCTTGAGACCAATATAAATTTTATATTAGATGCGATGCTCGAATAGCGTAATATTAAATGTTCCCCTGCCACACCCTTCCCATCAGCAAGATAAATAGAAAGTATTTAAAATATATTGGAATCGGTTTTATAAATATTAACTAACATTAGCAACAGCTGGCACCAACTTCATTATACATAATATTATATCGACATTTTTTTCGTCGATTTTTATTTTTTCTAAATATAGCTTATGTGCAAATAACTGCGCTGTGCACATCAGTTCACAAACAATATATACTCGTAGTGATAGTAAACTTGTTTTTTTAAATAAAATAAAGGAACAAATGGTTACTGTAGTGACACTTATAAAGAAACCTGATTGAAACACTCAGTCTTGTTGACAAGACAGCGATCCGACTTTCAAGAGAATTTCTACATGAGCACCTTTTAATTTTTAACACCGCACTGTTTGTGCAATGCTTGAAATATTAAGGTCGATATTCATTCAGTTTATTGAGTGCGTGTGGCCAATATATTAAAATGAACGTATTACATGATTGTGTAATCGGTACAATCACGTAATATTTTATGTTGTATTCGCGAGTGATATGATAATTGCCGTCCATCTCGTAAACTAAGCCCAGTGTTTCAAATTCTACAAACATAATGTGAGCAAGTACAGTAGCGATCTTCACAAATATTCTCACGTAGACGACTCGATAACCATTCGCGAAGAATACGTGACTAGAAGCGGCCATACGTGTTATTCCAGCGAAATTTATTATTTTCAAACAGTCATAAATTCGTGATTGGCAATTTTCTTGTTTGTCTGCTCAATGTGTTATAATATATTAAAGAATATGCACTTAAATTGTATTCGATAAAAAATTTCAAGCATGGCAACACGTTTAACGAGCTCACATACGCCTAAATATAAACCCATTTTAAGGATAACTATAGTAAGCAGTTTTGCATTCGCTATGAAATCTAAAAAAAAAACAATACTTACCTATATAAATGGCATAACCGCTAACGTTGTTTATTAGAAAATTTAAACGTATTCTCTCAAAACTCACGCACAACAGTGCAAAATCTTTTCCAAGCTCGTTCAAAGCTGAGATTGAAGTGAAGCGATTATTATTCTATATCCGTAGCCCAGCTACTTCCAGAATAATAAATGTTAACACAACACGACCATTCGCTAAAGAAACTGGCGATATCACCGCAGCACTTTCGAACGCTGACGGAATATAAAGCAATTTTTCAACTCAGCCCAGGTAATAGTTGTGTCTAAATTAAGGATATCTCTTAAAAATATAGTTCACAAATATCTTGAAAAGACAAATCTTAAAAAGTCTCCATGGGTGCAGCATGACATTTATTTTGAAGACGCTACATTTGATTGTTGTGTTAAAATCGTGTGTTTAGCAATTGATTCTACGGTGCATTTCTTTTATATTTCTTTTAAACCTGTTGTATTAGAGATTGATATCAAAATCATACATTTTAACAAAACAAATTGTCTACTGGTAATGCTAAAAATGGTTTGAAAACATAGGCCTTGTATCAACATTCCCTTCGTGAATGGATAAATTGTTATTTGCTAAATAATTGTCATGGGTGCCATGACTCGTATATTTATGCGCATACTGTACATTTTCTGATTTAATCTAAACGTCACAGTCTGCTGAAACTTACTACTACTAACTAACTACTACTATTAGAAACTTTTCTGTTCCGTTGTGAACGACACTGTAGTTACTCAAATTATCAGGCTCAAATGACTTAATAATAGTCTCGTCTTGGTTGACGAGCGGCAGCGTAATGCAGCTGTCAATGGATTTGTATGTGTACCATCTGAAAAAGTAATCTGTAGCTTAATTTCTTTGCATAATCGTATAGAATAGTACGACTGCATGAATGTAATTTCAAAACAGTGTCAATGCGCTAACTGAACCTCGTAAAATAAAATCTTAGCCTTTGCGTGACTATTTAATCACCTGTTACTTTAATTACTTTATGTGTAAAGCAACTCTCACGCACATTTCGCATGGAACGTAAATCTTACGAAATTTAAATTGCCTTTTTTGCTTCTGAGATTGGTACAAAAGACACTATCGATTTAATTTGCCTGTTGACCACTGTGCGGTTGGATTGCAGACATTTATAGCAGTGTGTGTATTGTTTATAAATCGCCAAGGTTGTCACTATTTTATTCAAAGATCTTGCAATATTATTGCGTATAAGAAATTATATGGCTGTTGACTCTTTTATCGCTTTAATTAAAAGTGTAAGTTTGACATCTTTTGTATTTGGTGGACTTGCCAACACACTTAAAATATGAATTTAAAAATATTTCCAAAGGTTTAATATAGACAAAGGAGGACTACACTACAATGCAATACATATTTAAATCATAAATACAAATAATATTCCACTTTACCATTTTATTTTAATCCAATTTGTTGATGCTGTACATAAGAAAATATAGTTGGCAGCATATTTTGAAAATAAACAACTGAGCAAAGCCTATTGAATGAAAAGGATTTTAATAAATGTAAATAGCATACTGAACCCGCATTGCTATTGTCTGAATCAAAATCAAAATCAGATGCAAGCCCGAACAAATCGCAACCACACAAATGCATAATTATTTTAATAAGCAACGATAAATATAAAAGGCTTTTATGTACACACGCATTTGTAGATAGGTCTGAATTTTTTCATCAATATCATCGCTTCATCTCTTGGTCAGTTGGGGTCGAAATCACGTAGTACTTAACTTATCAAATTACCTTAAAACTGTATGGCATGAGCCAGCCCTCTATACCACACCTTTGCGACAGCGCCTAAAAGGAAAATCACTTTTTAAGTCTAAATAGACTTAAAAAGTGATTTACCTTGTGTGTGAAAATGGTTGTAAAAAAAATCTACCCAGGATTGAAGTTATATCCACTACCTAATTTCGAGCCTTGTTCTTGAACAAAACGGCAAACCTCAAAAAACATTAAGCCTTTTTATCAAATATTTTATGACTTAGGGCTCGCATCGCATCGCAAATATCTGCGAGAAACAAATTAATTTCCAATACAAAAATTCATTGGTTTCTCGCAGATATTTGCGATGCGATGCGAGTTCGCAGATATGTGTGGGAGCCCTTAAATGATATTGCGTTTTAATATTAAGATCATTATGTTCGATAATGTAATGTAGAACGTGTCAATTGATGTTCGTTGGAAAGCAAAACATTATTGTTTATTTGTTGATACGAGAACGAAAAAGCCGACGTCAGCGGAAGGACTGCAGTGTGCAAGGTTGCGTTAAATGATTGTCAACGTTTTCAAAGCATTTGAGTTAACCCTTCGGAGCCCGGGCCTATTTTTTGTGCGCGGTTTTTTCTTGTTACGATTCGAGCCAACGGGCTCCGAGTTCTTGGGTTGTAATATAGTAATAACATTTTTTTTCTGTACCATTTATAGAGGATATCGAAGAGGATCTAATGTACTACATAAAATAAGATATTGCTTTTGTTCTAAGTTCAAACGAAACTAGTGGTTAAATGTCGTCATTGACTTCTCTTTGTAATTTTAAATATAGAACATTTGACTTTTTAATTCAGGATTTATGAAACTTTTTACCTTTTTTCAACCTGTGGGGTGTCGGGTTAAGATAGATAGATAGATAGTACCGTGTCAGGTTCCCGGGCGGCTACAATGCGCCCCCCGGCGGCGGGCTTAAAGGCAAGGCACTGAGGGGCCCCTGGTGCAGATCCCACCGGAGAGCCCTGGGGTCCCCCCTCTCATGTGCCGATGCGACAGCCGCGGGGGTTTTAGTGGGTAAGAATCCCACATACCCCGGTCGAGCCCCACAGCTCCCGGGGATCTTTGGAAGATTTCCTCCGCGTCAAAAAAAAAAAGAAAAAAAAAAAAAAAAAGGATAGATAGATATACTCTTTATTGTACACAAACTCACCTACACATAAAATAAAGCACATAAAAACACTTAAAAACTGAAATATGTACAAAGGGCGGCCTTATCGCTATTCACAATTTCTTCCAGGCAACCTTGGGATGGAAAAAAGAGAGAATGAAACATAAAAGTGTTAAGAATAGCACTCTGCCATCTCCTCCCGTTGGGTGTCCGTAAGGGGCGACAAAGGGAAAACAAGAAGACGGGTAGCCAGTGTCTTACTACTGGATTACCTACCACATACACTGCGATCCCAAAGCCGCCTTGGGAAGCGTGGGGATTATGACAAACCCTCCTTTCTAAGGGGGAGTCCTTTGTTCAGAAGTAGACGTCTTTCAGCTAATGATAATAATGTTAATGATTTCTGATACTTACGCGAATATTACACATTGAAATGAAACTAATTTTACGGATTATATCCCTAAGACAACTATGACATATGGACAGCTACCACCTCAGTCCGCCCGTGACCATGAATGCTGTAAAGTATTCGAAACGTCGGGAAATTAAAATCAAAAATAAACCGCGATATAATCCGTAAAATTAGTTTCATTTCAATGGATAATAATGTTGATTACCTCTTGCACTTTCCCATTAAAAAAACATAGGAACCGTACAGCATTGTGCAAGTTTTTCCCATTTATTTTATCGACTCGTTACTGGCCATGTATAAAATAATGTTCAAGCTACCAATGATGTTAATAGTATGAAACGTATACAAAAGACTGGCCCAGCGGGCGCAACTCGAACCTTGACCTTTTCGCACTAAGACTCGACCAAGACGTGCCGCGATTAGGTCATTTCGAAATAGCTTGTGAGTTATTCACAGTATCTTCATACTTGATACACGTTTAAGAAATATTACGTACCTACGTTTATTGTTAGAATGCGCGAAAGAATCTTCAATGTTTATATTATCCACAGAATTGCTTATAAAAAGAGAAATTTAGAGTTACCGAAATCTCGTGATAACTACATAAGTAAGACGACTGATTGTAAGCACCTTTGAAACCGGCACAAAACAATGTTCACACATAGCGGTGGCATTTTTAAAAACTCTGCTCTATAAGAATGGAATAAATAATTTAACTTATGAATTGCTGGAGGAGCTGCGGCGACCGCTAGGGATGCAAAGCGACGCAAGTATGCAGCTCTAGGTGCGAGCTATTTATTTGCGCCCTTTGCGGTGGAGACCATGGGGCCTTGGTCTCATGAGACGCACGGTTTGGTGAAAGAAAGTTCATCCAAACTTATCGAAGTCTCAGGAGACCGCCGGGCTGGTAGCTTTTTCTGCCAACGTATAAGCTTGGCTATACAAAGGGGTAATGCCGCCAGTCTTTTAGGTACCCTTCCCTCCCAGTGCGGCGACAACTTTGAGGAAGTTTTTTAATAAACTGTAAATATTTAGTTACAATATAACACTTATGAATCATTAAAAATAATAATGTGTCGGTTCCAAATCGCAAATCGTGACAGTCCCAAGAATTCTGACGGTGTGTGTGACTAACACAGAATCCGTAATCAAATCAAAATTAACATACGTAATACACATTTATGAATATCTTTATCTCGTTATCCGTTTCTTAGTCATGAATAGATATTCGCTGTTATTAATATACCTCCAACTACATTATATTATGGCTTTGAGGCTCCAATGGAAACAGAAATACACACTATGTCGAAAAAATTATGTATGAGTTAATTTTCCTAATTAGATTGAGAGCTGGATGTCCAAACACTTTCATATTGTATATCCTTATATACCTAAGTCAAATAACTTTTATGCTCTAAAAATATTAGTGACGAGTTTTGTGCTAATAAGTTCAATATATCAACACAAAGTAACGGAAACGTACGCTTTCAAACCAAAGACATATCTCTTTGGTCCAAACGATGTAAATGTAAAAGACCTTTTCTGTTCGCGTCGGACAAAACAGCAGTCTTCGTTGGACGTCGCGTCGACTCGTTAGGCCCATTCAGTTCAGTCATAGTCCTCGCTTCCAATGACTTTAGAAGCTGGAAACTTTTTGTGTTGCTCATCCGTCGGGCGTAGTTTTTATTTCAACTTCCAACCGCGTTTGTTTTGTGTCTAGTGGTGGCGTGTTGGAATGTGAAAAAATATACAATTTGAAAATTTTAATTTTAAGACTTGCGGCCGTAATACCAGCTCAATGTTAGAATGCCTTCACCCTATAGAAGACCAATAAGTAGGTACTTTACAGTACCTACTGTACTTTTACAAAAGAAAGGCCGCTTTGATTATTTTGCACGTGATGGTATAACTGGTCCGAAGCCGTTAAAACCGATTTTAAGAATTATACAAAAGTCCATAATTTTATCAACATCATTAAATAATAACAATTCGTCAT
The DNA here is from genome assembly GCA_911728495.1 of Furcula furcula. Lineage (NCBI taxonomy): Eukaryota > Metazoa > Arthropoda > Insecta > Lepidoptera > Notodontidae > Furcula > Furcula furcula. The sequence goes on from OU452251.1 coordinate 10,770,463, forward strand.
TGAATCTAAGATCATCTTCAATAACATCATAATCACATACCAAATACTGTCTGTAATTATTAACATGTTTAAAGGATCTAACAATGGCTATAAGATCATCACACACACATAAGGAAGGATTTATAAATAAAGAATGATACATCGGGAAACCCAAAACGAAAAATATTTTATATCGTTCGATATAAAATTGAAACACATTTCATAATAATTAATCGATCGACAAAATCAACGATGTCTAATCAATTAAAGAATTAACTTATACTAAACACCGGAATTTAAGCTTTCGTAATTGTAATACGGAGGTTGCCAAGGTAGTTTAAAATACGGTTGGGAATATTTCACTTAAAATTACAAGCACAACAGAACCGGTTCTGGTTGTCCGAAACAACTTGCGTATCCTCCTTAATTTGGAATTCCACATGGAGCTGGCTTTACAGCTTTTGACGTGTTATTGTACTTGATATCCTGAGGCGGTTTAAATACGTATAGCCAAGGTTTATCTGATTGCGCTCTACTTACATGAGAACCGGAACTGATGGTTTCCTTTGCAAGTTGAAATGTTTCTGTATATTTTAAAATTAAGAAAGAAAGACTTGTAATATTCGAAAACGCAATGCTTAATTTTTGAAGGTTGCAGTTAATGCAGATTGGGTTTTTTGCTGTATTCCAATATCTTTTATCGAAACGCCGAAGCTATTGAAAAATAAATCACAAATGTCGTAAATATAACGAATTGCCTGCATCATCGAAAATCCCACAATACTACAAAGACCAACCGGACGCACGGTTCTCTACAAAGGCTTTCTTCGATGACTCAGACGCGCAGGTAACTTTTTTTCAATAGAAATGTGACGCAGTGAATAGTATAACACGGTAATTATATAGTATAGTTGGGCATTATCACTCTTTTCGGTGAAATTGCGACGCGACCAACGTTGCTTCGTAAATCAGCTTTTGCGATGTGAAATATAAAACCTGTTTTATATTCGAAACGACATACCACACTAGTGATAAAACTTAAAAGCCAGTTCGTTTTCTGACTCGGTGGACAATTTCTATAGAATATGCTCGTGTTTCTTTAAACATAGTTTATGCAACCTTGGTTATTTTTTTATTACACAAATTTGAGTCACAAAGATCATTTAAAAAGATTTCTTTTTCATTGACAAGATATTTTACAGCTCACGATGTGTACGGTGTGCTGATTCCGTAGAACGTTTATGTCCAGTTATAATTGTCAGTCTTGTTATCGCAACTAAAACTAGCATATTTAAATAATTACATAAACCAGTCTCCCAGTTATCCGTATAAAACCATCTGCTTTGCATGTTCGCAGCGCTGCGTCCCCATTAATGCCGCTACTCACAGACATCTTGTTTGTCCAACAAGTAAAGATGAACTCAGGTTCAGTCAATTAATTATTATCTCATCCCTAAGTATTGATTTTATGTATACTCAATGACGGATTGATGCTTTAGGGTTGTAGATAACCAACCCTTAAACCTTACCTCGACGGGCCCGTTGGTCTAGTGGTCAGACACCCTGCCTGCTAACCGATGGGGCGTGGGTTCGATTCCCGCCAAGTGTCTGGGTGTTGTTTATCTATTTATGTATTTACAAAAAAAAAAGTATATAAGTATTAGTATCAGTTGTCTGGTTTCCATATTACAGGCTCTGCCTAGTTTGGGATCGGATGACCGTGTGTGGATTGTCCCAAGATATTATTATTATTATTAAAACATTATCTGAGGACATAAATACGCGTTCATATATTTCTTTTAGAGTACGGCATAATATGTTTCCACATTCCAATGGCATTAAACTTATTATGTAGCAAACTTAAAACGTGCGCTGCTTATCAGGTTCCGGAGCTAAATGTTAAATACATTCAAAGAACACACATTTTCATACCCATTTCAATTTTAAACCTCACGATCTGAAGAGATAAATGAATGAATATCCAATTTATTTCGCATCCATAATTCGCAGACCTTGCAGAGTCTGAAAATATTCTTTCCCATATTGTCAAAGTTTCCCGTCAGGCCGGGTTATAATTGCATCCCCCCATCTCCTCTCGTTGGGTGTCGTAAGATGCAAGCGATAACGGGAAGACGGCCAGCAGCGACTGCAATCCCCAAGCCGCCTGCCAAGCGTGGGGATTATGGCAAGTCCTCCCTTCTAAGGGGAAGGCCTTTGTACAGCAGTGGACGTCTATAGGCTGCTAATGATGATACTGACGATGATTGTCAAACTTATAATAAGTAGGTTCACATGAACAAAGGCCTCCAACTTAAGCCTTTGACTGCCGTCCGGTCACATTATAATAGAAAAATCCACTGTGTGCCGGACACTTGGCGTTTAACGTGTTAAAGACCCCTGGGTTTGCCATAATCACCATGCATGGCAGGCGTCTTGGGTATCGCAGGTGGTAGGTAATTCAACAGAAAGACGCTACTGTCCGTCTTCTAAATACATAAGAACCTCAATGATTTCAATGAAATACGTTATACCTGAAATATCCGTAAATTGATTCAGTGTCGTTTTAGCTCTTAGCATTTTTACAGTTTATTCGCCAATCTTACTGTCCGTTGGTACGGGACTAACTAAAAAAATATCCGTTAATAAAATAACCGCCGCTTTTTCGAGTGGGCAAACTCATCGTAATATTATAACGTAACGTATAATTTAGATTAACTAATTCAAATAAAATAATAAAAATTAAATCTCATTAATGTTTATTTCCAGTCAAAACTGTTCACGTGAAGCTGTGTATCAATATTTTTTGTACGTATGTATGTACTAAAAGTTAGCAAGTCATTGAAAAGAAGATGGGACAGTCTGAAATGTGCTTTGAACTTCCAAGCTGTACCACCTACCATGGTGGCGCAGCTTGGAGGTTCAAAGCATGTATATAACATTTTTGTGCGGCTCTATTTGTTAATTATCATTAGTACTATGCCCGTTTTTTAAGCAATTCTTTAATTTGACATACCTAGTACATACTCAAGTTAGTTTCAGGCACCAAAAAGCCCGAAACAATTATTTTGCTTATAACATTGTGCCAGTACTAAGTTCTTGTAATAACTTTATGATATTTTTATATAGATTGTTTGTGGTGATGTTTTCATATTATTCGTCAATCATAAATTATTTACGCAGAGAAAGCAACCAGACTTTTAAAGTATTATCATACAACCGCATCAACCTCCATGAACCGGGGAAGGAAGCCACGCTGCCTAGCACTTTAATGTCATTCAACCACTTCAAGCATCGTCATCAAAGTTTCACTTTTGCCATAAAACAACGTGATTCTGCGTCGCCCGCAACAGGAACAAAATGGTGGCGTAAAAACGCGCGAATGCACACTGCGATCGAACTGACGATCAAACAATGGGCTACATTATCTCGATTTTACTTCTCGATACATCGTAACTCGCCCATGTAACGGGTTTTGAACAATTTTGTCTCATAGCTTGCTTTGTCACTCAGTATTTGAATCATGACGTACGAAAATTCTGTACAGATCTTAGGTACAGATGACCGTTAACCAAAGACATTTAACTATTTAAAAATAGACCGGCCTTAGAGAGCAAAATTTTCATGAAAGACTTGTTACACGTGTAATAAATTAGTAGAAACATGTGTACGTTCCAAACCTACAAAAAAAAGAATTTTGAAGGAAATAATTATGCCTAATTGAGTTGCAAATTTCACTATGACAAAATTACTGAATATGACTACATTTTATTTTCATAATGTATTTTATATATTTATTAATTAACAATGATATTAAAAAGGCACAATTTCATTTAAAAAAAAATACTATTTACATCAAGTGTAAAAAAATGGCTCATGTGGTAGGTTACCCAAGACGCTGGCAGCATTTCCTCGCTGAATAGCTAGAGTCACTCTCTGAACAAGGAAATGCCCTGATCTGGGGTCACTTTTGATGTTGACCAACCTTTTACTTAAAGATCTAGATGATTTTATATATTTACTAAAATAATAATATTAATACATAGGTGGCCGTTGTACAGAGTGATGACAGTTTTTTTTTATGAAGCAAATTCCAAAGGCCGCTCTACGGCCCATATTATTTAATATCTTTGTCGTTAACGCTATTCTACAAGACCAGTAACCAATTGATCAATTGTTAGTTCTGTCATGTCGTATGCCTGGTGAGAGCTAAATGCGTAAAACTAACGGTGTGAGTTCGATGAACTGAAAGTGGTGCTACTAATAATAATTATCGGCACCTGCTCCGAAAGGGAAGTTAAGCGAACCGAGCGCCATATTCGTAGTATCCTTGTTGACAGACGGAAGTATGCTAGAGGGGGCATGCTGAAACAGTTATGAAGCGGGTTATTTGCCATCGATACTGGTAGCATATGTTTAGTAAGTCTCCGAATTTACTTTTTCCGTTATAATTAGTTACGAACTGTTGATGAAACTTTAAAAAATGATTAACCGTTATTGCAATCTATACAATAATAAGTTAAGCAAAAACTTTGTACACAATGGTAATAATTATTGTAGTTTAACCCCTTTTTACGAAAATTACGCTAAAGGAGGAGTATGAAATTTAGCATAGCTAATATTTTTATATGTTAAGCATTCGAAATATATTAAATTAATAAAAAAAGTTGTAAAAACATTACATACACCCACTATGAATTATGGTCGAAATTCGACCACTGGGTGATTTTTAACCGACTTCAAAAAAGGAGGAGGTTCTCAATTCGTCTTTACCTACTTAGATATATAATATTTAATTTTTTTGTTATTAATATTCTTCTTTCAACTTGTTCAACGCTTTCTAGTATTAGTCATCAATTAAAATATATTATGTTGTAAAACATATGCTATTACGCAACTTTAATGTAAACAATATCTCTGAAGTGCGCAGTAAAGTGCAGTAACTAACAATGTAGATTTAAAGTCGTCCAACTGACCGCAAATTTCGCCTCATACATGTGCAAAACTGGGTTTCTGTTGCGAGCTCTCTACAGCACTTGGTAGTCTAAAAGGCACGACCTGCACGACATAAAGCCTTCTTAGCGATTCATTAGACTTTCGTTTATTTCTCCACTACCAGCTATTTAAACATTCCTACTTTTACTTTTTGGGTCGCGTTTCGTGACTCAGCAGCTTGCCCAATCTAGCAACTAAGCTTACCATTTATTTGTATACTTTTATAAATCTTCTATACGTGGTTTTAATCCGAAATACTATTCAAGTAACAAAATACTTTTACCCGTACCATACTTGGACGACTAGTTTCCAACTCTTGACTTCCCATTTTCTAACGAGATTTTTTTCTGTAGATAGAAGTCGAAGCGTTCAAGTTGCTCGACACTGAGGTTTCTTCCGCACTACTGCACACACCAGGGAACGGTTAAAGCCACTAACTTTATTATGCTTCACTGCACGGATTCTTGGCTGATGTTCAGTTTTAGATTTAAAATTCCGAATGTATGAAAAAATACCGGTCAATCTCTATATAAAAGAACAATCATAATTTTTCGATGTCAATAACTTTCCCGCGGTTGGTTAATTGCCTTATGTCGCAGTAGCTGAGCTCACATTTCACCAGACCAATGAGAAAGACAAGATAATTGCGGAGTCTCTTAGCCAAGTGCAGGAACGTGTAACATACGAACATGACACACTGACCGACAAAGACCTTCAAATCTAAGCCTAAAAGTGTATTGTTTAGCAAGACGTGTACTTAGCGACGATACTTTCTCGGAAATAGCGGTAATTGTTTAAAGTTGCCTTTACCTTGACATTCATCATAATGAACATCTAGATGAGTCAACATATAAGAACCAGGTCAACCAGATGCTTTGTATGGACATCTAAATATAATTCCGTCATAAAAAGATGCAAATGTCGATAAAAAAATGAAATTAGGTAAAGCTGAGAAGGTGCTATCTGCGAGTACTTTTCACGTCCGTTTTCTGCTCTTTCACTTCGTAATTATGAATATTAAATACACGTACACTGCTATTTATGGAGAGGGGGAATAGAAGGTTGTAACTGTAAACAGTCAATGGACGAGTGACACTGGAATGAGGGGGCGCGCTCCGTTTTAGGCGAGCCTCACGTATGAGCCTCGTACGTGAATCGTTTGAGCTGCCGGATCGGACCGACTCACGTACTGACTTTCCACTGCATCACACACAAATGACTAATGAACCGCGGGCTTTATTCTCTTTTGAAAAATGTCAATAGACCTCAGCAGAATTTCCAATGTGTTCCTAAACAAATTCATGCCTGACTAGTCGTGTTCGTTAGAGTAAGGTTACAGTATAAATAATTCTGTGGTAATTCAGAGCAATTTAAATGTTTGGTCATAAAAGAAGTGACTTTGAAGTAACGAGCAAACATAAAAAATATTATGTACCTACCTCTTACCTCCTATGGAACCAGACTGTAGGCGTACTTCGGTACACACATAATATTCTGTCTTTCTGTAAATGGTTTAAACGGGGAGGCTAGTCATAGAGTTTTTTAATGTCCCGCTATTAAGCCAGTATCTATATTACAGAATTGGGGAAGGAACGAAGCAAATACTATATTAAATCATTGACAGGCACAGAAATAATATATTTTTTTCTGACAAAATACACCGTTGTATCCCAGAGAGCTTTGTGTAGACTTTGTAGGAAGACCATATTTATTATTATGTCCATTACCAAATTTAATGCAGATTGAATTATAAGTTGTGCGTAATCAGAATACATTAAGTATAGATCTGTCTGGATTTCGCTCGAGATCTGTATAATCACTATTAGTGTATAAAATGAGTTTGATAATGGATAAGAAATTGAATATTTGAAGTGCCACTTTAGTTAAAGCTTATTTCATTATACAGAAAGTTGGGAATTACGATGTAACTGTACAAAAATAAAAAAGTAAGCATGGTGCGATCTAATGTATGGCGCTTTTAAAAAGCTGGCATTATGTTACCGATTACATGAAAATACTGAAAAGTTTACAAAGTGCGAAAGTGGGCAGAGTACGACGAAACCGTTTCAGCGACACCAACTCATTCTTTTATTATTCTTATCCTTATCCTTAATTCATATTAGACTGTATTTTATTATTTACTGTTCCACTATGAAGTGAGATACTTAGAGAGAACACTGTGTTGGCCGGTCAGGATAAAACATGACACTTTCAAAAATCTTTAACCGACAATAATGGCCCTTGTTAAAATCCTTAAATAATAATAAGCCTGCAGTAAATAATAATAATTTGTATTCAAAGACAGTTAAGAACTAATAAACGAATAGTACCTATCGTGTTCCTTCTCATTCATTATTCGCCAATAACAATAAAGTTTATGCTCCCGACAAACGTCCGCAAGTAATGATAGGTATTTCTAGATTGCAGTTAGGTACTGTTACGCGAACTAGGTTACCCCTGTTACTGTTTCGTCTAACGTACGTACTGCGATAACATCATCGCACAATAAATGCGCTTTAGCGCTGCACAGACTTGCGCGAATGATTTTTGCTGGCTTTTTACAGCACAACTTTATTTACCCGCATCATTTTTTCTACGAATAGCGAAAAAAAAAAGAGTATTGTGGAACAATTGTTCTACAACTAATTGGTTATCTTTACGCCTCTATGTTTTTATTGTAAAAATATCGTCAACAATGTGGATATCAATTTTTGCGTAAAGTTGATGACTTGATTTTCAAAAACACACATCACGTTCATTACGTTGAGACGCGGGACTAATTGAAGAAGGAGAAGTATATTTATTTAGTCAGAACAATGAGACACATACAAGTACAAGCGAGAGCAACAGAGTTAGGGCCTCCGCCCACTAGCGTTTTCTAGCTGCAACGACTGGCAACTTTGCGACTGCAGCGCGTTTTAGCAACTCATTAGCGACCATTGAGCTACTCCTTGCGCTCGGTCGCTGTATCGGAGTCGCGCGTTTTAGCAACCGCATCAATGCTGCACCGCGTTTTAGCGACTGCTGTCATCGATGCACAGTGGGCCAAAAATAAGGTTCACTAGCTTAATTTTTTTGAAAAATAAAATATATTTTATATAGTTCAAATACACGGATTTGTTAAAATTACCATAACATCGAATTACTTAGTAATCACAAGTTTTATTTTTAACTTAACAACATTAAATGTTGTAACAACATTCCAAATGTATCAAAATATAATTTGTTTCCCCTTTTTTTTGTGTTTGAATTGTAAAGCTGAATCTTTTTGGTCACGTTACGGTTATGGTAACAAAACCGTCTGAGTTTCAACCGTAACCCGTTTACAAATATCACATGCTGCTATTGCGGTATTATAGATGTCGTTGTTATTATGTTGATATACATATAAGTATGTATAAACTAATACCCAGTAGGTACTTTATAAAAAAAACAAGTTCGCTTTGCATCTAAGTCACCAGGATTTGACTAATCCTTCTGAATAATGGTAAAATCGCTTAAGAACTTTGAAATGCAAATACATAATCAAGAAGTTGAATGAAATATAAAAAAATGATATTATTACTTCACCCAAAACAATTTTCAGGTATTATTTAATTATATAATCTTTACGATAAACAAGCACAATAAGAACAATTTAGACAGAAAAAAAACTACAAATGCGTAGTTTTTTTTTATAAAAAGAGAACTTCATCTGCCTTTTAATTAAACCAATGTATTTAATAATAATATACGTTTATTTCAGACTCTTGATCCATACAAAAAAAATACAGACACATTGACAAAAAAGGAAGAAACCAAACAGAATAAATAATAACCAAACTAAACAAAAAAAACAGACATTCCAGTAAAAAAAAGAATTTTAAGCAGCTATTTCACGCCAACGTCTACACATGTTCGTTATAGACCAAGGGTCCGCGATTTCTTTAATAATACCGTTTCTACACTGACCAACCCTGGCCATATATGAAGCAATTCAGCTTCTCTGAATGGCATTGAACGTGTTCAGACGCGCCTCCGTAAACTTGCTAGAGGCACTACCTACAGTACCTATTTAAAACCCATGAGGTGTCTGAAAATGTTATTATATTGTACACGAATACCATCCAATGACCTCCTTTTATAATTTGTCCAGAGTTGGCAAGTGTAGAAGTTTTTACAGTATGATTCAAATAAATGCACTTAAGTTTGAACATTAGCTTTAAAAAAATTGATCTTCTCTCACTTTCTTGGTAATAGATATGTATTAGTCTATCATAATATATTATAATATGTAGTTTATTTTTTATTTTATTAATTTTTTTTAAATATATATATATTTTTTTAATCCACTTAATTTATTTATATAACTGCACCTGCCCATAAGAATGTTCTGTCCTGTACCCCAAGGAAGACTGGAAGAGATCGCTTTAGCGATAAGTCCCCCTTGTTGTTCACTGTTTTTAATTGTTTTAATTTCAAATGTATATTTCTTTTGTGTGCAATAAAGAGTATTTGTATTGTATTGTATTGTATATTATGTACTAGCTTTATCCTGCAGCATCGCTTGCACATATTTAGTTAATATCTTGGGACAATTCACACACGGTCATCTGATTCAAACTAGGCAGAGCCTGTACTATGGAACCAGACAACTGATACTAATACATATATACTTTTTTTTTGTAAGTACATACTTATATAGATAAACACCCAGACACTTGGTGGGAATCGAACCCACGACCTGTTGGGTAGGTGACAGGGTCACTAACCACTAGACCAACGGGCTCGTCATCAGTTAGTACTTAGGTATAGATTGTTTATAGGTTTTAAACAATCAGTAACAACGCATATTGTATAATAATTTCATGCAAGAAAACTTCGTCCTTTACACGTCGTCATTTCATTTTCATCTTATTTTCAATCGGCCTGTATTGTCCAAACCAATAATAAATAACTTACTTCGCGCGTTTCGCGTTTCGTCGCATTTAGCAAAGTGTAAAGAAGAGCCCGGAGCTCTTCAGTTTCTAAAGCAAGCGGTTTCCCTGTGCTTCCGAAGCAACAAAGTAAGTTACATAAATGAAAAACGGCCATTTCATGAAACCTTGATTGAACTGCGGGATAAAATTTTCTCCATTTTCATAACCCCTAGTGCATCTTTAAAATCACTTAAAGCTTGCGAAATATTTATTTATTTATTTTATTTAAAAAGTCTTTTCAGTACCTACGTATTGTGGTAATCGAACGCAATGATCTTATATCGTTATGATTATGAATACGGTTGTTTGTATTTAAAAACCACAAGAAATACATTATCAAAAATCTTATGAAAGAGAAGCTTGTTTTAACGCCCACTGTGCGCTGTAACGTGTGAATCCAATACACTGTAACTACGAAAAACTGATTTTGAGAAAATGAGCAAAATAGATTTTTTTAGTTTTTTCAAGATTACTCCAAAATTTTCGTTAGAAAGTTTTTAGTGTTTGCTGCCAATTTAAAAATAATTTTATAAGTTATCCAGCCTATTAAGTTTTATATATATTTAGAGTATACATAATGAATAATTGTCGATAACTTGTGTCGCTCTAATAGTTGTCAGAAGCTAAGGAAGATATTGTTAAGGCAATACACTGTATCATATAGCTACAGTGTATTGACTTGGGAAAACAGGGCCTAAAAGTATATTGGTATGTATAAGTTGGAGAACCATAATACTGCACAGACGTGGCAGTTCTTGATATATTTTGGTATTTTCTATTGAGAATGCTCCATATTTAGATCTTGATTTCAATTAATGCACATTTTTAGAAGTCACTTGTTACTCTTGATAATGTTAAGTTGTCCACTTTAAATTGTCTCTCTTAGCTATCTTTGCCTTTATCTTCTCCTTTCTCTTTGAGTTCGGTTACTGAGGGGGTTGGGAATTATATCATCATGGTCTTCAGTTAAAATTTTTGTTACCTAACATTGAAGTAACCTTGACCAATCCTTGTCCAATAATCACTCGTTTCTTAAACTTTTAAATTGAATCCTGTTCTTTCCCGTCTTGGGAAGAACGCTTGTCATTGTCATTCCTTTTCCCAAACAGCCAAATTTTTCTGTTACAAATTTTAGTCCTATATCTACACTCCTTGTTCTGTTCTGGAAGTCCTGGAAGGTATTTATTGTTTACAAACAAATGACAGACTATTTTACACCTAATTGTCTTTTAGTCCTTAGTTTTAGTAAAAATAAGTGATGTTTGACGCTTGGTTATAGAAAGCAAACAACTGATTATTCTGGTATTATTGGATCTTGGTAGTGACTTCAATTCTGTTTATTTTGACATACTTCTAGGCATTCTTTCCTCTCTCTATGTCGCTTTTTCAGCTATCAATTGCTTTGATCATATTCATATCATCGTGGGCGCTCCCAGTCTGTCCGCTTTGAGGAGACATCATCTGTGTGGTGTGAGCTTGAGGCGGGTGTTCCACTGGGTGGCGTAATCTCTCCTCTTTTCAGTTTTCATGAATGTTAACGCGAGGGTTTTCTAGCTATCATCTCTATGCATGATCATCCTTAGCTTTATCGTCATGCCAATATTGATAAGCTTCGGTAAGCGATATATACGCTTAATAAATATTTAGATAGAATAAGTCAGTAGGCAAAATCAATTGGCTTGTTAGTGAATTCTACTAATTCTCAGGCTATCATATTTGGTGGCGGATACGTGATGAATCTGGTTGACATTAACTCACTCTCCAGTTTAGTTTTCGATTCCGTACCAATTGCATTCTCAAATAAAGTTAAAATTCTTAGAGTTCGCTACTAGCGCGCTCGTCGCGCTAGCCCTTCTACTTTGTTTTGACAAAACACTGTATCTTGCAATCCGCGAAGATTATTTGGACAATGCACTGCATCATCAATTGCCGTGTTTTACTATTTCAGGCCTGTAGTTTTTAGTAAAAACAATGTAATTTGCATTGCAATATCTCAGTATTTTTCATACAAAATAAAAAAAACTATGAATGCTATAACATCAAACAGGTTAAAAGAAATCGAATGAACGTTGTTAATTCAAAACACTGTATCTGAAGTTACAGTGTTTCACACGGATTCAAGGATTCACACGGTACCGCTGGTGTGACATGTTTTAACTTAGGGGGGTTACCAACTTTTTCTGGTATTCTAGATTATTTTCGGGGTCGATTTAAGTTACCACTTTTTAAGGAATATTGCTGCTTTGGTTTTTAATTTCAAAGAAAGCACGTATTGCAAAAATATATATTTCACCTTCTACATGATTTTTAACACAAATCTACATGAATGATTGAATGATAATGTTTGCTTCAACACATAGGTTTTTGAAAACTGGTAATTGGATGTAGCCAGTACCGCCTTCACCGTGATTTATATTTTCACTATATTAGTAAAGCAAGAAGCAGTGCAGCTTTATAAGAGTCCAAAAAGAACCGCCTTCAAAATGCAACTAAAAGGCCTGAAATAATTTCTAAGAATTAGTGGTTTTTACATATACTTTGTTGGACTTGGGCTACAACATATTATAAATACATATTACTATCAAAGACGGCGCCAAACTGGAAAACAGTTAGGTACCTACTGCCCTTGTAAGTATTTGCTAGACGTTAGGCACCGACTTCGATAGTAATATGTATTTATAATATGTTGTAGCCCAAGTCCAACAATGTATTATGTATATGTAAAAACCACTAATTCTTAGAATTCTTTTAGTTGCATTTTGAAGGCGGTTCTTTTTTTTGTAAAAAATATTTTTATTTTATTCTTTTTAGTAGTTCCCTTGGTGTATTATTAGGTTAACTTTTAACAACTTATATTTTATTCTGACAAACAGCCAGTTTAATATTTATTTTAAAATCAATATATATCAATATATAAGCTTAAGCAAAAATTTAAAAAAATGTAGATGTGACAATATCTTAATAAAACAAACCAATTGCCATAAACCGAAGATATCTAGGTGTTATACTCGTAGTTCTCGAGAACCATGGACTGCAAGCTCGGTGGGTCTACATTTATTTGTGCCGAGAACCCGTGTCCACCTTCTTGCTCCATTGTCAGACCCTGATCACCATTGTTCTAGCAACTAGTCGTCGAGAGCTACCCAACGAACCCAAACTCGTGGGTCTATGTTTATTGATGCAGAGATCCCGTGACAACCTTCCTGCTCAACCATCAAACCCTGATCTCCATTTTTCTAGCAACTACTCGTCGAGACCTGTCCAACGAGTCCAAATTCGGTAGATCTACGTTTGTTGGTGCCGAGATACCGTGACGACCTTCCTGCTCCATTATCAGACCTTGATCACCATTGTTCTAGCAACTAGTCGTCGAGAGCTACCCAACGAACCCAAACTCGTGGGTCTATGTTTATTGATGCAGAGATCCCGTGACAACCTTCCTGCTCAACCATCAAACCCTGATCTCCATTTTTCTAGCAACTACTCGTCGAGAACTATCCATCGAGTCCAAATTCGGTAGTTCTACGTTTAGTAGGCACGGCTAGGATAGGATGGATTGTTAATTTTATTACAAAGTTCCGGTGGCCGTCTATGGCCTTCTTCATCAGATCCACTTCACCAAATGATACCTTCTGAATGAAAATGCTTGACTAGTTTCTAAAAATACCAATAACGCTATATGTATGCCTATAATATTTAAGGAGTTCCCTCAGTTACTCATAGTTCCCATCATCAGAACCTGTTTTTGAAAAAAATGGGACCAATCTGGAAGCATATCCTTTCAATTAAAAAAATAATTTTCCAAATCGGTTCGTAAACGACAGAGTTCTGAGGTAACAAACATAAAAAAAAAAACATACAACCGAATTGATAACCTCCTCCTTTTTTTTTGAAGTCGGTTAAAAATGTTTCCTCCCTAAATCAAATCAAGTGATCCCCAATTATACTTTATTTTTTTAGCCGTCTTAAAAAAGGAGGTTCTGTATTCGACGCGTATACATATTATAATAATTGACTAATGTTAGACTATATATGGGCATCTAAGCATATGTATATCCGAGTAACCCCTTCGGCTATTGTTAGTCTCCCTTCCCATTACAATTTGTGAAAACGATACTTCTACCTTCCATTTAAGACACAACAAGACATTGACCTTTACTTGTCAAATAACAACCCAAACACGATCTTGTTGTACATGCTACGCGTCTCCACCGAACAGGCAAATCGTTTATGAGCCAAAGTATACACTTTTATAACAAACTGCCACAGGATATCCGAGATCTTCCAATGAAGAAATTTAAACTTTTTGAATCCAAAAAAGGCTTATTATAAAATCTCGAATTACCTGGAGGATAAAACTGCGTGAGCTTGAACTGCTCAAATCATGCAAGCTTAGAATTTTAAGGCTACCTATACATAATTTGTAAAACTGTTTACACAATTGTTAAAAAAAAATTACAAAATAGGACATGCCCGCTGAGTGTCTTCCAAGATCTTCTCAGTAGCGGCCGCGTAAAAATTATTTTTGTGTAAGCCTCCGTGGGACCTATACATAATAAAGTTATTTTGACTTTGACTTTGATACTATTGACCTCATACCCTACATTTTAGAATTAACAGGACATTTAGTATTAATTGACAGCCTATACTAATGACCCGGCTGCGACATATATACATACATATATGTGTGTCTGTGTGTGTATGTATATATGTTTATTCCCATACTTCTCAGAAGCTACAAATCCGATTGCGGTAATTCTTGTTGTAATAGCTTCATCAAAATCAGTTCGGTACTTTAGTATATAATGCATTGTTTTGTTCCTAGTAAAGTCTAGCATAGTTGTTCTAGTTGCGTGGTAGTTTCATGCATTCAGAGCGTTATAATAGGTAAAGTCAATAAAAAGATTAAATAAAATATTTCTAGTATATTAAAATCCGACTTTAACGATATTATTATGATCTAAAAAGTACTATATAACGAAAATGTATTGAAGTCGGTGCTTAACATAACATATTAACTGACATCAGCTTCCCTCGCCGGAGTTTTAAACCTTATAATTATACATTATAATTATACCTACGTATAATATTAAAACGTACCGAAACCCTCAAAATGATTGTAGAAATTGGGTCAAAATTCAATGTTTAGTTTAGATTAAGGAAACAAACAAACAGGAGCGACTATACGTATAACAAGGATAGTGACTGATTTTATATCTAATAAGTACCTAGGTATCTACTTATTTAGATTGTTTTAAATTTCATACACTACAAGCGGCTTTGCACGGTACGAAAAAATATTTCAACGAATAAAATTTTAACAAAATTAATCAAACTCAATATATTTTCCTCGAAGCAAGTTTTTTACACTAAGATCTTAACTACAAGTCGGTTTTAAGATTAATAACATTGCCCATTAATAAATGTTACGTAATCAGAATACAAATAGTTCAATGTATTATGCTCCATTTATTTAGGGAGAAATCCTTAAAGTTGGGAACCCCAGAACTACCAAAGTCGCGGCGACTGGCATCTGTAGTGTGCGTGGTGTAGCGCGCGGTTGCTGCATCCAGCGACAGGAAAGCGTCGAAATCGCTGGTCGCTATCTGCTAGTAGTGTGCGGGGGTTCGCGATCGGCTGCGGTATCAAGCTTCCGAAAAGCAACAGAGTTGCCGAACGCGGATGCAAAAAGTATCGTGTCGGCGGAGGCCCTAAGTAGTAAATGCTAGTTCATACAATTGGATGAAAGTCATGTCCACTTTGCGTGCACTAATAGCATATCTATTAGGTCCACATATAAACACATTAAACAGCTGTCCTAAAAAATTAAAAATTACCATCGCCTGTATACTGTGTTCAGCACTGATAAGAAGTGTGTAAAAGGGAAGTCTAACTAATTTAAGATGTCAATATCAAAGGATTTTCTACCCCTAAACATGAATGTGATTGAGTTAAATTATTCACCAAGCCAAGCAAATGAAAACGTTGGTGAATTAATCAGTACTCGGAATGTAAAAGCTGTTTATTTAGGCCTCGGTTCTAAGAAATATCGCTAAATCTAAAGCTGTGGACTCAGACTTTTCACGTTATATATCAAACAAAATAATATGATTTATAGAAAATGTTAATTTACGTTAAGGCTACAGTTGACATTAATAAAGTGACTTATTCGTTTTAGCATAAATACTGTTTCCTTTTGGCAGTAAGTAATTGTAAATCGTGAATCATTTATTTTTGTTTCGATTTTCTGATACTTCTTCCTGCTTTTAGATAGCTACACGATCTTTAGATTCTATATGAGCCTTTCAAAGGCTGTTATTTAATATTCTCTAATAGGAAAACTCAATGAGACTACATAAACCTTATAATGATATACTAATATGTACATAGAATGAAATAAATACATTATATACAACATATCTACATAAGTAGTTTATATAAAGTATTTCATAGCGATATGTAATGTGCATTTTAAAAAAGTACCTGGAAAACATCTATGCAGTACTATACTATACCTACCTGCATTTACCAGACCAACGAAGATTTTTTATTTAAATATGTATTTACATTATATATGGATTACTTTGTTAAGCTTTCATATGGGTTTTCTGCCAGAGTTATTAATGAGTTTTCGATATTTCGTAACTGTTGCTTTTCCTGTAACTTGTAGTTATATTAATACGATATTGAATACGGATTGCTTTTCTTAATTTCCTTCAACAACATATTAATTAAAAGTAAAAGTTTTATAAACTGTAAATTCCCGGTAAATTTACCAATCACCCTTCACACCGGAACACGTAAATATTTACATCATGTTGTATGGCGATGGGATATATCACCCGTAAAACAACAAACCAAACCAAATCTTTCTAAATTTTAAATCGTTTTATTTTCTTTCTTACAGGTAATTACCAATTCAATTGCATCAAACTGCAGCTTCGAAGTGGCGAAATAAGACTGAAACAGGTATCGTAACAGGACCAGCGAAATATCCAAACTTGTTACAAAAGTACCTAAGTGCTTTCGAAATCTAGTGCAATTAGAGATTTATAAAAATCAATTGTTAATTGTAGCTGTAACAGCTCAGTGTGCGACCGCTTGCTTTGGAAACAAGGTGCGCAGGTTCGAACCCTACGTCGCCTTTGATTTATTTATTGAATCATGTGCGAATCGTCTTTGTGCGATTTTTACTAGCTTTCGGTGAAGGAAAACATCGTGAGGAAACCTGCATGTCTGAGAAAGCCTAACTAGCTTCCAAATGACGTGTGAAGACCACCAACCCGCACTTGGCCAGCGTGGTGGACTATGGCCTAAGCCCCCTCATCTTGAGGGGAGGCCCGTGCCCAAACAGTGGGACATAATCAAGGGCTGGTATTATTATTATATTATAATTGTTAATTCCTAATGATGATGACAAAAGCAATTCGACAAATAATGACAAAAAAATCGGATACATTATTTGAAAAATACTGCTTCCATAAGGAGTCGTGGTGACTCACTTATACTGCAGACGGTGATTTTTTTTATGTTTTGCGTAGTATATAGGGCAATAATTACTATGATGATTTTCGTTACGGATTGTCACCGGCTTATCTTATTCCAAGTTCAAGACATAAATTGAAGACACTCTATTTGTTTTACATTTTTTTGTGATGCGTCTCAATAGACACAACACCGACACCCACCCGAAAACAGACTTCAATAAGTCGTTTTTTTTATGTTTTATATTTATAATTGAACTATAGCTGATCTGCAAAACTCCGCCCGCGTTTATCAACTGTTTTAATTGATTTTAAACCCGTTTTTATTTTTATTCTTTATAGACTAGCTGTTTCGCGTCATACTCAAGACTGAAACCGTTTAACTTTTCAGGATAAAGAGTACCTACCATATTTTATTTAAATGATATAATACAAGCACTGTTTATGTTTTGGATTTCACTTTGTTCGTGATTATTAATTTAGTGAAAGTAATAAACCGATGCTGCATAACGATTGTTTTGAGCTAAGTCTAAACATTATTAGCTGACTAAATTATGATTCCCACTTCAATACCTAACAGCTTGTGTAAATAAAAAGTGACGCCTCTCACTTTCTTCGTATTATATCTCAAATTCTGGCCCCACGTGTGCACGCCGTGAAAGTCACTGTTCACGGTCACTCGTACCTCATCCACCATTTACTATAGTTGCGGCACGTTATGATGGCCATTTTGACGTCTGTCTTAAGTAATGTGCATTTGAATGAACAGTAACTGTTGCCACAAACATAGGTATTTATTTCTACCATAGTGCGGCGGGACACGGTTCGCTTTGCATGTCGGAGGTTGTGGGTTCAAATCCCGCGGGAAGTAACAACAGTTCCTTATTATTTAAAACAATATAGGATAATCACCTGATTGTCTGATAAGTAACATACTCCATGCGTCAGAAAGGCGTGTAAAAGTTAATACTGCACATGATCTCTCCCCGATCGTGTCGGTCTTGCATCCTATCAGAAAGTAATAGTAAAGGAAAAGAGAGTAAACTTGTATGCGTCTATATTATCTCCCGTGTAGTTAGCTAAACGTAAAGACTAGCTATCTCAGTCGAATCGGTTTGAAGAACATTAGTTGTTGGTACAATAACTTCGAATGTATTTTTTAGAACAATAACTGTTCATTCAAAAGTATCTGTAAATTGCAAAGCAGCAAGGAGAGAGGGATCGAGATATGCGTCACGGCGGCCATCATAGTTTGCCGCATATAAAGTTCTTGAGATTGTATTTTCGTAACTTTCCATTATCGAAGACGGTGGCATCTTATTATGTAAAACTAATGCTCATTTACAAGCCGTCACCAACGAATTATGTTCGATGAAAATAATTGCCGGCTTTTGTATGGGAAATATTAAGTATTCATTTCCATTTCAAACTGTAATTACATTATTAGTTGAATACAATACAGTCACAAGAAGGATGTAGTAATATGCTGTCATAAAACTTTGCTTTTAAAACAAGAAAATAAATGTTGACTCAATTTGTAAGAAATAAGTATTTTATTAACATATAAAAATATACGACTGCTCGTCTGAATCCGTTCCATATTTATGGAGGTAACTGTACCAGGGTTTCTGACACCAATCTACGTTGAGGTAATAAAAACATAACCGAATTTGCTTATCATATCAAATGTTCGTGAAACTTAGTAAATAAAAGAAAATGTCTTAGGGTTCCGTACCTAGAAGGTAAAAAAGGAACCCATAAGGCGCGACAATCATTATCTGTCCATCGTCACACCGATATTAATTTTATATATTTCAACAACCACTATTTGTATTAATTTGAAATATTGACCCAACATCATCGCAAAATTAAAAAAAAAAGTGTTTTTTTTTATTTTATTTCAATGGGGAGTCGAAATTACAAGATAAGACATCATATGAGGTATCCTTAAAACAGACTTTTATTTTATTTCACGTAGTTTTCGACTTCGACTTTACACATGTCCATCCGGCTCATGGATCATCTAACTTTTCAAACAATCAGGTAATCGACCTGTATTGTCCTTAGGAATAAGGAACAACGACACAAATTTGTTGCTCCGGGCGGATTTGACTCCGCGTACACTGATTTGCAGAGCAATGGGTTTCTAGTTGGCTACTTACCTATATAACTTAATCATTGTGCAATTCCAACACATTATAGAGAGATCGCAGAATATTTTTTATGTATTTCAACTTCTATTCCCTATGTAGTTATGTCTCATTCACTATTCATGTCAGACAGACGAAATGTGTGAAAGAAAACGTTCGGCTACTAAAGCAGATGGTGTTTTGTGTCAACATAGAACTAGAAGGTTTAGTAACAGCTGTGCCTAATATAAATATGTATCAATCGATTTTGTAATACAGAAAAAACACACGAATGGGTACAGAAAAAACACATGATTTCAAAAATATACATTTATAGTGTCAGATTTACAAAAAAGAAATCGGTATGCGAACAATCAGACAGATTTTAAACAGTTGCAGAATGAGACTTATTTTAAGGCTATTCAGAGATAATTTAAACCTGTATTTAAAGTTTAGTCTAGTCAACTGTTAGTATTACCTACAACATTTCTGTCACTCATATAAAACAACATTCAAATTCAAAAATCTTTCTCTCAAATAGGCTTAAGGCTAACACTTTTGAACGGTATTTTTTTAAAGCTACCACCAATCACAACGCGGACTCAACTGAGAAGATCCGGCAAGAAACTCATTCTTCATAACCAGATAGGATAAATAAATGATAAATAAATGATATCATTTATTTATCCTAGAACGCTGGTTAATAATTAAACTATGTCAACAGCACCTGTTCACTTAAATTGCTCATTGATTAATTATCGAAATAAGTGATATCGGTATTCCACGGTCACATTTCCGAAACAGTCATGAATGCTTTATAACTGTGTTTGCCACCTACATACACGATTACGGTATGGTACAGGCGAATTTTATTTGACAATAATATTTATATTCAGGACAACTGTCCGACATCCTGCTGTGGCAACGCTTCAGCCAACATAACGGGCAGTAATCGTATATTTGGCCTCAATACCGATGTTTATGGTTCAAGAACTAGAATTTTACGTTTCACTGTTAGCTGTTGCGTGGATATTGTACGTGGTCTTCCAAGGAGTATCCGGAAATGTGATGACCAACTAGAGGTCGATGCCAGTCTAAATAGTTGCATAAATATGGGGTCAATAAGAGTGATATTTATATGTCAGCACGTTTTGGTGTAAGGATTCTAAGGATCTTATATTTCGCTGAACAAGTCCAGACTAAATAGTTTGAAGACAATATTTTTGCAAACTGCTAAGCACTAATATCTAACTTTTAGAGATTAGAGATCATTTAAAATTTCAAAATTAAACATAAATGTAACACAACAATGACTCCATACGGCAAATAACCAATCATCACTACCCAAAGGTTGTTTGGAACAGATCGCAGCTACCAATTTGATTTTAATTAGTACTAGCTGACCCACGCAGCTCCGCCCGCGCTGTGTTTACGTTAACTAAACTTTCAATAATAATACATTCGCATAGAATACAAAACCTCCTTTTTTAAAGTCGGTTAAAAACTTGGACCCACTTTGTACTTGCCCTCCAAAGCACAGAGACGTTTAGTTCAAATGGCTTTAAACGGTCACCCATCTATTTAATGACCTTACCTAACGTTGCTTAATTTGATCGATTTCCAAACATTGTTAACAACTGTCTATGGGTGTACCCTTACAAATATTTATTATAATTATAATGAAAAATTGTTAAATCGGAGCAAGCGTATAACCAACTACACCTTTTGACTTTAGTCCCCTCTCCCAAGGGAACCGTGCCGAATGTCGGGATAAAAAGTATCCTATGTCTTACCTCGGAGTATCAACTCAAATCATGCCAAGTTTCGTTTCAATCAATCCAGTAGTTTCGGCGTGATGCTCAGCCGAGATACAGACAGACAGACAGACAGACAAAAAAATAAAAAAATACATTTTTGGCTTTAGTATCGGTTTTGGAGGGCACTCCAAACATAATTTTCAAAATATCGTCAATGTACAGAATTGGACCTGTTACAGTTTTATTATAAGTATAGATACAATAAAGACTACTTTACAAGTAACTCTTCTTTAAACACACACTACTTCATAAAAATATTATTTACTAGACGGTTGAAAATGAAATCCGTTGTTTAAATCATTTAGGTAGGTTACAAACATGCCACGGCACAGCTAATTACATACATTTTCAGTAATCACTGTTTGCATAATTCACGTAGATATTTAAGACCGAAGCGTGAGACTATATTTCGAAAAATACCAAGATTGCCCACTTGCTAAGTAGGTCAGTTCAACGCAATTCCCATTATGACAATGCTCAATTCAGTAGAGCAACGCGACTCTACGTGGGAGAAAACCGAATTCCATTTTTAATAAAGAAGAAGATAGTTATCTCTGTTCGCATTATTAGCTGGTTAAAAACAAAAATAGAATATAATGCCTGTCGTACACCTAGCTATAATATATATTAATGTAAACGTCTTTCTATTGGATTACCTACCACCTATACCTAATGCGATCCTCAAGACGCCTGCCAAGCGAGGGATGTTGGCAACCCCTGCCTTCGAACATCTTTCGGCTCATAATGATGTTATAACGTATTGAAATATATTAATTGATGATCACACATCTGACAAAACCATTTGACTTCATAAAATATAATTGGCTGCACGCAATCTGATTAACCAATTATCAAATGAATTAATATATTATTCGTTTGGACCGCAAACACCAAATGTATCGAAATTCTAATTAAAACCAGCAACCATTGCAGAGAACAATACCCACCCGCATTGAGCAAACTGTTTTATCGCAATGAAATGATCGCGCAGCCACATGGCCAATAACAATGGGAGTATCTAAATAATCTCTCCGTAATCTGACTTGCGAGATTTTGTCATCGCCGGATTTGAGATATTTGTTTATACTCAGCGTATTGAGACGGGATTTTTGGTGACAAGAATAGACGTTCTTCTGGCAAGCTTAGCACGGGATGCAAATCTTGACGGCTTAGTGTGAGGAAGTATGACGTCACTATCATATATGGTATTCCAGTAATTTTTTATGGAAAATGGCATTACCGCCTTGATACTCCACACAGATCTGTCAAGAGTTCCAAGTCGCGCTAGGCCTGCTAGTGGTAAAAATCTACGGTTTATGGGTAGACTTTTACCACTAGCAGACTGTTTATACAGTTGCATTTACCAACCTTAAAATATTATCATTAGCTTTGCGTCTTGCGCGTTACTTTGAGAATGATCTATACTTATAATAAAACTGTAACAGGTCCAATTCTGTACATTGAAGATATTTTGAAAATTATATTTGGAGGGCATTCTATAACCGATACTGAGGCCGAAAATGTATTTTTTTTAATTTTTGTCTGTCTGTCTGTATGTCTGTATCACGGCTGCGCATCACGCCGAAACTACTGAATGGATTCAAATGAAACTTGGCATGATTTGAGATCTTACTACGAGGTAGGACATAGGATACTTTTGATCCCGTAATCTAGCACGGTTCTTTTGGGAGAGGGGATTAAAGTCAAAATGGGTACTTGGTACGCTTGCTCCGATTTTAACAATTTTTAATTATAATTATAATAAATATTTGTAAGGGAACACTCATAGACAGTTGTTAACAATGTTTGGAAATCGATCAGGTTAAGCAACGTTAGGTAAGGTCATTAAATAGATGGGTGACCGTTTAACGCCATTTGAACTAAACGTCTCCGTGCTTCGGAGGGCAAGTACAAAGTGGGTCCAAGTTTTTAACCGACTTTAAAAAAGGAGGTTTTGTATTCTATGCGAATGTATATTATTGAAAGTTTAGTTAACGTAAACACAGCGCGAGCGGAGCTGCGTGGGTCAGCTAGTCACTAATAAATATAAATAGCGATCCCTAAAACGCTTGCCAATCGTTAGGATTATGGAAACCCGTCCCGTCTAAGGGGCAGGTCTTTGTTCGACAGTGGACGTCTTTCGCCTGTTGATTTAAACAGCAGTTTCCTATTTTCAAAGAAAGACACACAATACTCACCTAATAGGGATATGACCATAAATGAGTTCCATTGACCCGAATACAGAATTGAGGACGGCATACTATACCCATATCTTTTTCATCTAAATATCTATTAAATTAATATCGATTGTATACAACATAAGCTGGCGATGTGCTCTTCAGCTGGAAACTAAATTTCTAATGAGTTTACGCAAAATTACACTTACATGTACATTTTTTTAACTGACCCCTGTTCTACACATGTTCACTGGGATTTTTTTTTCCTATTTAAGGTCCTTGCATAATAATATATGCAAGTACTGTATACAGTATACAAAAAAAAAAAAAATAAGAATTTCATTGTCTTCTTTACAAGCTTCACAGATATACTTTACATTTTCGCAGCTTACATTTGAAGTGCCGATATTCTTTAATATCCAAACATCTTGAGTTGTATTTATTGTCAAATTACCACTACGTATCACATGGGTTTGACCCGAGAACTTATGAATCTACTGAAAAAAATATAACTCAACTAGCAATTATCTGCGGCTAGGCCCGCAATTTTTCTTTCCACCCCCATTTAACCCCCTTAGGATTAGAATTTTCAAAAATCCTTTCTTAGTGGATACTTACGTCATAAGAAGAACCTTCTGTCCAAATTTCAGCTTCCTAGGTTCAGCAGTTTGGGCTGCGCGTTGATGAATCAGTCAGTCAGTCAGTCAGGACAAGTAATTTTATATGTATTGATTACCTTAGATATATTCTTAGACATGACCGATAACCTTTTCCTTAGGTCATTAATATGGGTAACCTGTTTGTCTTTATAAGATCAAAGTCTTAGCAATAACCAAATGAGTAATAATGACCATTGACCACAGAAGTGATGGCTAGACGATTCTGATCACCGGGGTTTCACCCTCGGCGACTCCCGGGGAAACGCTAAATCGTCTTGGAACCCGCAACAAATTTAATTAGAAAAGTAGTAGTATATAGGAGTAGTTAGAAAAATATAAATTCCACTTCCCTCCTTTCCAAAGCGGGAGACAAGTAAAAATTGCACAGGTCGATATAACCTCAGAACGAGAGATTCTTACAGGTGCACCAACTAGATTCAGTCCACCTGCAAGGCACCACGGAAGTTACTAAATTTGATGGGACCTATACTACTACTTCTACTATTAAACATGTTTCCAATAATAGGTATGGGTACACCATAGTTGTCAAGCAAAAACAAAATTATATATCATTAATGAACCTGACACCTATCTTTTGACCCCCACAGTTACCTAAATGATAATCTGACCCGCTTTCGCTTAAATAATAAAACCAATTAGAACGGAACAAAAATTTTATCTGTGCTGCAGAGATAGTGCCATCAAAGCTAATCTCACAGTTCACACGTCGGCGCAGACGCAACTCGTATGAGGAGTATGAAGACAATGGCCACGTGGAGGGAGGGGGGGGGGGTAGTATCACAGGCGCGTGAGAACAGGCCACGAGGGCACGAGACGGCGAGATGTGAGGAAGTTATTTGTATTGGTTTTGTTTCCGTATTCCATACACTCTTGATTGTGACAGGTTCTTGTAAAATAATCCAATGCTAGTTAGTTATTTTGTAAATAATAATAATAGAAGAATAAGTAGAATATTTTATTAGCAACAAATGATACATCATTTAGAACTAAATTTAAGTATGCCTTATACTAAACTTACACATTATTTATTTGTTAACCATTGGTACCCAATGTAAGAATTAACTTGTGTTATGAGTACCAGGGCTCTCGCTCAATGCTTATCTTTAGCCATACAGTCTTACAGAATTACTGCACAATATCTTGGGACAATCCACATACGCTCATCCGATCCCAAAGTAGGCAGAGCCTGTACTATGGAAACCACATCTGATACTAATACTTATGTACAATTTTCAAATACGAACTCAAACAGATAAGTAACACACAGACACTTGGTGGGAATCGAACCCACGACTCGGTCGCACGATCGGATTGCAGGCAGAAAGTAGTAAATAAAGAGTATAACCGGTCCTCATGCTAGATACGTCTAAGAAATTATTATGCGACGTGTAAATACACTGGAAATGATGGGTTAAAAAAGGCATAAAGCTAAATATGATAGTTTAGTCAATCTCACGAAAATTACCGGACCCAAGTGACCTAATAACTAATGTGCGACAGTGCAATGCAGCTGTCTATAGACAGGCGTGTGACTTACTAACAGGCGAACGTCTTACTTGACTCGTCACAAGTTTGAATAAAAAAAAATATAAATCATAATTCGGAAAAAAAAACATTTGCAATTGAAAACTGTGTTACGTCATTCGATTGCGGCAGTTGTGCTAAAAGTGGCGTGTTACGAAATATAAAAAAGTGAAAACACAGTAAAACAAGTATAAAATAAGAAATACGACTGCGTACAAAACTGACTCAAATAATAATATACATGTATATATTTTCCAACTCGTCTTATAAAAAGTTTCCCACGGCTCCACCTAAGAGCATTTTTTTCCGGGATAAAGAGGCTGTGTTATTCTCCAGCCATTCCAAGTTTAAAATATCACGTAGATCCGTTTCTTGTATGAAAGCAGGATAAAACAACAGATACACTCCAACCTAAGGATATTCGTAGCCAGTATAATTAAACAAGCGACGCAAGTATGCAGCTCAAGGTTCGAGCTATATATTTGCGCCCTTTGCGGTGGAGACCATGGGGCCTTGGTCTCATGAGACGCACGGTTTGGTGAAAGAAATTTCATCCAAACTTATCGAAGTCTCAGTACCAGCCGGGCTGGTAGCTTTTTCTGCCAACGTATAAGCTTGGCCATACAAAGGGGTAATGCCGCCAATCTTTTAGGTACCCTTCCCTCCCAGTGCGGCGCCAACTTCGAGGATGTTTTTTACCTAGCTTAAGTGTACATGTTTGTAAATAAACTGTAAATATTTAGTTTCAATAAATTATGTTATATTAAACATTAGTTTAATTTAAAACACCACATTATACTCACTGAAACTCGTAAACAAGATATTCCAGCACATGATTTCTCGGTCACCCTTGTAACCGGTGGTCTGTTATTTTGCACAGCTAACGAAATTATCTCCGTTCCGATTCAGACGAATGTGTTTGTTATTCACAGAGACAGGATCCAGTGGAGTACATTCAATCGAGAGTCTAATTCTACATTCTGTAGATTTACGGTATTGACTATAGAGTTGTAGATTAGGGATATAGTGGATAGCATTTCTTGTTTACAAGTAAGTATGGATCTGTACCTCATGTTAACAAGTAAGTTTGTGTGGATCTTCTGAAATATTGTATGTGTGTTTTAAAATAATTGAAAAAGGAACTACTACCGACACCTGTCGAAAAAGAGAGGAGTCACTGGTACATTTGGGCGACAGATTTTACTGTAGCATGGTGCGGGTGACATCTTTCAGTATCACATTGTTATTTGGTTTTATTTATAGGCAGCTTTACTAGAATAATTACTGATTTCATATTTTACGTAAGTATAATATGTTGTGTGCATCTGAAGGCATGATTGTAAATTGCAGCAATATTTAGGTGCGGCAGTGAAAAGACTATCACTAGCACGCTGACCTACACTTACACTTTGACTTACAGTTGAACGATGCTACACTCCAAATAATGTAGTTATAGTGTATTAAGTACGCGATGTATACATATATTATATCGAGCTTATTTAGCCGGACATAGATAGACTAGAGACCACGAACACCTAAATTTCAAATTACAACTGTTTCCAATACAACCGCCAAAACTGTTGCAGAAATATCCTACCAATGTGTGTCCTGTGTTACTGGAAGTCGATCGATATCGATTTCCCTTATTGCATATTGCAGAACTACGACTTGGTACTACACCGATATTAATATTAAAAGGTACATTCGTTGAGAACTGTTAAACTGCAATAACGAGTTTACTTTTTTCGTTCATAATGCGTATGACTGAAATGATTTGCCAGCGACAAATTCCCTTCCGATTATAATGTGAGTTTCTTTACGGCTAGATTGAATATATTTAACAAGCAAGTGTGTGTCAGTGACTGTAGTAATGTATGAATTTATGAGAATATTGATAGGAAGTCCTTCTGACAGACCTTTTGCTATATTTATACTACAAACTCACAATTACAATAAAAAACTACATTAATTATTATTATTTTATACATTCTTAAAACGAACGCTTTTGAATTCAAATGCTTTAACTATGTACTTATGTACTATTTCGTTATGTTAATTAATTGATTGTTGAATAAAACAAAAAGCGAGCGGCCAAACACGGACACAAAGTATGACATCATCGGTTAAAAGGTCACTGCAGGCAGACACTCGGTAATATAAATTTAATATAATAGGTGGGAACTCATAGAATAAGTTCGATAATTACGAGAACATAAAAAAATCGTTTTTACAACACCTAGAGTTGCTATAAAACGTTTAGAGGCAAAGCGCACAACTAATAATGCTGGAAACATACTATGCCGTCGTGTTGTGTCGTGACTCGTCATAAGCATGTCGGTTACATCAGTAGCGTATAGTCATACAGGCAAAAAGTTCTTGACTTCTCTGAATGATTATCTATCTTCCTAAATAAAAATCTCGTGTCACAGTGTTTGTGGTCGCACTCCTCCGAAACAGCAGCACCAACAGCAATTTGATAGGTGTGAAAATACGACGTAAAGTATATTTCATACCATTAGGTGTTACAAAGAAGCGCGGGTGGAGCAGCATGAGTCAGTTAGTAAAAGAAATAATTACACGACAACACAGTGTGTTTCCATCATAATGCAAATTCTGCAATTTTATTCCGCTAGAGTCTACTAATCTATACATATAAAATTACTTGTCCTGACTGACTGACTGATTCATCAAAGCACAGGCCAAACCGCTGGACCTAGAAAGCTGAAATTAGGACAGTAGGTTTTTCTTATGACGTAAGCATCCACTAAGAAAGGATTTTTGAAAATTCGACTCCTAAAGGGGTTAAATGGGGTGTTTTCTTTCGTATGAAACTTTTTATTGTATGGTTCGATTGACTTGAAATTTACTGAAAAGATTCTCTAAATAAAATAAATCAATACGTATTTCGCGAATTTTCAAAAACAATCTTTGGGGGTGTGTTAGGGGTTGGTAAACTCTGTAAAAAAATTAGCGGGCGAAGCCGCAGGAACTTGCTAGCGTTATTTATAAAATTAATTTGTAATGCAAAAACAATGGACACATTCTAACTGTCGTTTGTCGTGCAAACTAAATTGGCTTTAGTAATTTGAGATAAAATTATTTTTTCTTTGATTCTACGAAGTGTGGAGTTATTTCTTTTTTTAAACTTTACTTACCTTATCTTGTAGGACTTAGGTAGGTATTCAACTTTGCTTATCCTGTAGGACGATGTATAAATCAATATCTTACTTAAGTACCAGTGAATTAGAACTTAATAAAAATGTACAAGAAAAAAATAATAGGAAAAGTCTTTGATAATCCACTAAAGTACGTATCCTCTAAATTGTACAACCACTGGATCACTGTTCTAATCTAGCACATTCGTACCTTACTCACACTAATTCATTCATTACTGTGACTATGGATGTGTACCATTGCAAAGAAGCTCCGGCACATTAGGCAGACGTGTCGTGACTCAACGCGTTAGCAGCCAATCGGATAGCTCGAACTGCGCCACGATACGCCATAATAGTGTGTCTTTAGCCACACAAAATGTATGTAACCGATATGCTGCTGACGCGTTGTCACGACACGTCAACCGAATGTGTTTCTGGCTTAAATGCAAAAATCATCACAATGAAGCAGCGGAGCAATGACTCTGGGGAAGAAGTATTACGCGAATTAAACTTATAGAAAATTATCTTTTTAACACGCTAATTTTTTTTGTTTGTTTTAATACAACGTCATGACAAACTGGAAAGCCTTTTGCATAAATTGCCTACGACTTAGAACACCAACCGTGTTTCACATAACTACACTTTAGACTTTAAAGTTTATTAACTTTTGCACTTACAAACGTCAATTAGAGTTAATAATCATTAATCCTATTTTGGAAATTCATCATTCATCATCATTATCAGCCGGAAGACGTCCACTGCTGAACAAGTGAAGTGAGCGATTTTGGAAATTATATTATTAATATTTTCTACTCTGATAGTGAATAAAGATATCGATTATCTCGTGCTCAATAGTGGAAAGTAATCATAAACAGTTCCGAAAGTCAAAATATTTGAGCTTTAAAATCGGATTAATCAGAATAAGCCGATAGTTTGTAAGTGTGTAAAAGTCTTAAACTTATGTAAAACCATAGTAAAATTTAAAGAACGTTTTTACATTTTTGAAAATCTACATTTTTCATATCATCATCACCAGCCGGAAGACGTCCACTGCTGAATATAGGCCTTCCTCTTGGAACGCCACAATGAACGACAATTGGCGATTTGCATCCACCGGTTACCTGTGACTGTCTACCTAGTGGGAGGCCTACCTACGCTGCGTCTTCTGATTTGTGGTCGCCACTCAAGAATCTTTCTTCCTCAACAGTTATCGGTTCTTCGAGCGATGTGGCCTGCCCATTACCACTTCAACTTGCCGATTCTGAGAGCTATGTCGGTGACCTTGGTTCTTCAGCGAATTTCCTCATTGCGGATTCTGTCATCTACATCTACATTCTGCAACTTAAAATACCTGTAATAACAATTGAAAGCAATTATATATAAATTTAATTTATCAAGTTACAAACGAATCGATTACAACTATTTACAACCCAGGCCTGCCTAACGCCCTTGCTCTACTTGGAGCCAACAACGGCAGTGCACTTATTTGCTTATTACAATAGTATACAATAGCCAGATGAAAACCATTGCGATACTATGACAAAACATTTCTACGTAACGCATTGTCTTTGGCAAAATTAAACATTATGGTTTGCAATCTTAATAAAGGTATTTGACTATCTCATAAGAGTATAACGCGGAGTGGAAACTTTATATGGGTTTCTTACTGAAAATTCTTAGAAATGCGTTAACAATTCGTGAATATTCGATTATTTACTTTTATATTGCTGCATATAGTTTTTACCTTTGATTATATATACGTCTAGATACCTATTAGTCTTGTAACGTTACGTTAATAAGCATAACAACCTCATTATTCGTGTGTGCGTGCAGGCCTCGTTGTACACTCGCGTCATCTGTGGTTGTGTGCGTGTTTGGGGATCTCCAGTTATAAATATTTTTCCCATAAATAGCCATAGCGTTATCGAAATAAAATAAAATATTTGATTTGATTTGAAAAGAATTTAATTGAATTGAAATTAAATTAAATTAAATGGCGTGTCCCTTACCATCAGGTGAACGTCTTATTTGCTTCATGACCAGGAAGAAAAAATACTTCTAAGTACTTACCTATATAAAACAAATTAATTTTTAAAAAAAATATATTAAAATTATTATAATTGATTTATTTCATGTTTTGGTCACTAACTACGTATTAAGTTTCATTGAAGAAAAATTACCCCAGACTTAAGATATATTCCCCCATTATTACCTAGCCACACCAGTCTAGTCGGACAATGTACAAATTGTCGTAAAAAACAATCGAGTTTTTATAATAATCCCTCACAGAATCTTAAGACTTATTAATGGAAAATTAAGTTAGGATCTTTATTAATTTTACTTAGTTAATATTTTCACGATTTGATTACACAATTCGGCAAAAAGTTATTTTTTTGCGAGCACAAACCATCGGTAGAGTTCAAGTGATACTAAACAACCAAGTATACCAATTTGATGTTTTGGTGTACTTGATATTGTCAAATGTTTGAACATCGAACACGCTATCTAGACGTATATATAATCAAAGGTTTTTACATTAGGTACTAATTATTCGTGTACATAATAAATATAACTTACATAATAATATAAGTATAAGTATGCCATACATAATGCTTACATTTCATATAGCGTAAGAACCCAATCCAATAAAATGCAAGAACTCATCACGTAGATTTTACTCGTCAGATATTGAAAGATATCCGATATTCAGAACACTTTGATCCATGCCCTTTCCTGAATTTATTTTTCAGTAGGTATAACAAGAATTATAAAATAAAATTAACGGTACACATAATACGCAATACTAGTGTATCTTTGTTGTGATAAAGTGAAACAAGTTTATCTAGATTTTTAACCGACTTCAAAAAAGGAGGAGGTTCTCAATTCGTCTGTATATAATTTTTTTTTTTATTTTTATCTATGTATGTTCGCGCATAACTCTGGCAATTATGAACCGATTTGAAAAAATCTTTCTTCCATCCATTCTTTAATCCGTTAATTGGGTCCCATAAAAAAATTATTGCTTAGTAATAAGTAGTTCCTGAAAAAACAAGAATGGTGACTGCGTACTGAGAGCTGCAAGAAAGCCTATATAGATGACATTTTAGTAGCTCGGACTCGCTCGGTCGGACAAAAATGGTCATAACTCTGGCAAATATTTACCAATTTCAATGATTCTTTTTTTATTCGAAAGAAGAAACCACTGTATTGAATCTGTATGAATTTTATTACAACCGCATAAGAACTTCCTGGAGGACCATGAACGATGTGGAGGAATTTATCTGGTAAAAACCATAAAACTGATGTTCTCCATTACATTGCTCTGACAATTATGAACCGATTTCGATGATTCTTTTTTTATTCGAGAGAGTAAACTACTATGATGTTTCCATGCAAATTTCATTACGACCGGATATTTTTTTCTGAAGAACCATGAATTATGTAAAACTATGTAGACGATAATGTGATCATAACCTACCTAGATAATTTTACGGTTTTCGATGGTTCAATCTTTATATATGAAAATATCACTAAAATGTTTAAAATAAAATCTTTTAAAAAAAAAATTGAACCGACTTATTGAAGTTGGTGTTTGGCACCAACTTCAATAATATTTAAATTATTTTATACTTTTCAGTGATATTGAAGTCGGTTCAATTTTTTTTTAAAAAGATTTTATCTATAAACTATTCAACTACTTATATCTGCATATCTGAGTAGCAATAAAATAGTAATTTATTTCTTACTGCAAACTTATCTGCAAATATAACCATGTTATTTTAATATTATACGTAATATTATAATGAATAATCAATTGTTTATGTCGATAGATTTCATAATCAAAATCAAACACAAAAGAAAAGATAAGTAGACTATTATTTCGTAAGTCGTAAGTCTGTAAGCAATTTCAAGAGGACCGTTTGCCTACGCGTCCCTGCCCCTTTCCACTGCGTCAATCACAGTGTCGTAACTCTCAAACTATTTGACGGAACCTCGCGTAACTTGTAACATGATGGATTCCGGCCGCCCTGACAGAGACAGAATTATAAATGAAGGAACGGGTTAAAAGCTAGTTCCAAAAAACAACATTATATGAATCAAACATGACGGACGCATCTATCTTCTATAATTATAATAAAACTGGATATTTTGAAAATTATGTTTGGAGGGGATTCTATAACTGATACTAAAGCCAAAAATGTAATTTTTTAAATTTTTGTCTATCTGTCTGTCTGTCTGTCTGTCTGTCTGTATCTCGGCTGAGCATCACGCAGAAACTACTGGATGGATTGAAACGAAACTTGGCATGATTTGAGTTAATACTCCGAGGTAGGACATAGGATACTTTTTATCCAGACATTCGGCACGGTTCCCTAGGGAGAGGGGACTAAAGTCAAACTTGGTTATACGCTTGCTCCGATTTTAATTTTATAACTATAATAAATATTTGTAAGGGAACACTCATAGACAGTTGTTAACAATATTTGGAAATCGATCAGGTTAAGCAACGTTAGGTAAGGTTTTTAAATAGATGGGTGACCGTTTAACGCCATTTGAACTAAACGTCTCCGTGCTTCGGAGGGCAAGTACAAAGTGGGTCCAAGTTTTTAACCGACTTTAAAAAAGGAGGTTTTGTATTCTATGCGAATGTATACTAATGAAAGTTTAGTTAACGTGAACACAGCGCGGGCGGAGCTGCGTGGGTAGTTACGAATAATACTAATACCTAGTAGTACCCAGCGATTTGCTACCCTAATAGGATAACTAACTGCCTACCGAAAAGTGATCCAAGAGGGAAAAGCCAACACCCCTTCAACAGGGCTATTGTGTAATCTTTAACCACCCAAGTGACTATTAAGCTTCAGTTGTCCACCGAACTTTGATGTCAAATGAAATAATTTTAACATTGGTATGTAATGGTCACTCAAGTTGGGCAATACTGAATGAATCATTTGACAGCTTTTTGATGGTCAGTTTGCTATAGTGATCATCACGGTAGTTGTAAAATAAAATGCGCAATAGCCCCGCAGATCTGTCTTCGACACTACAGTGACCACCAGCTGACCACATGACTATATTATGCTATATGATGTATCGATGTGTTAAGGGGTTCGTGTTCAATTTTCTCAAAATCATTTTTAATATTTTATTATATAACGTAAGTTCATATATATATATATATCACTTAATAACTTGACAGCATTCCAGCCCAGGTATGTAAGACATATGCAACTTCCTTGGTAGAACCCTGTATAATGTCATTTCAACTTTTGAGCCGATAAAAAGCTGACATGTTCTGGAATAGGATTTTGTAAAACGAAATGTAGTGCCGCTTTCACACCAAAAACAACAGTTCCATTTGAATGCCCTAACCTAACTAATTCCAGTTATAACTAGTTTGTTGTTACGAACTAGTAAACTAAAGTGTTTTGTACAAACAAATTCTCAACGGTAACATCCAGTATTAACAAAATTTTGAGGTTCGCGTATTATTTGTAACAGGCAGCATAATTAAAGCCGTGCATTTGTTAAATAAACTTAATTAATACCAATCATCAATTACGATGAATGCATTCTGATATAACTATGTAAACGTTTGGCCGAGCGAATGAGAACGCGCAAATTTTTAATTTTGTGATTAAATTTTCCAATCGCCATACAAATATGCACACGTTAAGTTCAATTAATACAAATCAGGCATAATCCGACTGTTGTTAAGCATTCACAATATT
The DNA here is from genome assembly GCA_911728495.1 of Furcula furcula. Classification (NCBI taxonomy): domain Eukaryota; kingdom Metazoa; phylum Arthropoda; class Insecta; order Lepidoptera; family Notodontidae; genus Furcula; species Furcula furcula. The sequence continues at coordinate 10,805,090 of OU452251.1, forward strand.
ATCATTTATTGCTAGAAGTACCATCTCATAATTTTATTCAAGTTCGCTTTTGTCATAGCTTAATTGAACCGTTGATCAAACGAATATTTAATAGTTTGAATGGTCCTTTTCAATTATTAAACTGCACAGGCAAAGGTAAAATTGGCAATGAAAGGATTACCAGTTACTCCATTATTAATATCACAACTAATGAGACCATGAAAAGCCATATTCGAACATATTAAAAATATTTTTTGTTTCAATATAATAATAATATTTTGGGGCAATCCACACGCGGTCATCTAATCCCAAACTAGGCAGAGCCTGTACTATGGAAACCAGACAACTGATACTAATACTTAGATACTTTTTTTGTAAATACATACATAAATAGATAAAACACCCGGACATTTGGTGAATACGATTTTATATTCAAAATGAAAGTTAAACTCTGCGAATATTTGTTTTAAAATGAAAATGTTTGTAAGTGTTCGTTTACTATGTAAGCTTCCTAGAAGAAAGCTAAGCGTTATTATGTTTTGTCCCCAGATTTACGATGTTGATAAGGCTTCCGACGGCACTATGTGTCGTCGCGTTCCTTCTGGCAGCAACACATGCGGACTCAGAGGTAAGTTGTTTTATGTAAATAACAAGAGACAAATTTGCATTTGAAATATTCACCCGCTTACGTAATATATTAGCGAGATTTTTGTATGCAACTTAGTGAGGAAAATAGCAAGAATTCCGCCTTATGGTTCATTGACCATACATGTCCTTGTCATTACGCACTCATGGACTGTTTAGTCTTATGGGACTAGTAATTTATCTAGCTGAGTTGCCCTACATACAAAACCACAACAATGTTACACTTGCAACGTGTAACATTGTTGTCAGGCATCAAAATCTAATTTTTTTTCATTAATATTTTTCTCAAAATTCACCTGACGTTTTCGTTCTTTCCTTACCTATTGAATTTCGCTTTTATGCGCATTAGTGAAATATTATCAAAGTATTGTGTACTAGTGTAGTTTATGTAATAAATAATAGTATTTTTAATAGATCTCTAATATGTTAAATGTAGAGTGAAATTATTATGCTATTAGGTACGCCAGACGTTATAACATTTTAACAATTAACGTTTTTATTATTTGAAAAAAAAAAGATCGAAAATAAATAAAAATAAGTTTTTATGTTAATGGTACTTATAATGAAAACTTTTGGCTCAGTTCTTGGACAAATATGCGACAAAAACTTAGTCATACACGATTTGGCTTCTCTCTTCACCGATAAGTGGTTAACGGCTATGGATTGTGACTTTAAATGGCTGATCATTGTTTTCCTTAAAGTGACGCGGTTTAATCTGTTACCTGGTTCAGTAGCAATCTATACCTACGAATGTAAAGAATAATATCTATAATCGCTTGATGTTGAGATAAATTTACGCTTAATAGAAAGCAGGTACCATTTTAAGCACATAACTAACCCTAACATCCATGATTATTGAAAGGGTGTTTTATTATTCTGACTCGTCACTATGATGTGTAAACGTATCTAAAAATATTCAAATAACACTGAATAAAAACCTTAATAAATAAGTAGACTATTCTATTTTAAACGTGTTTATGTCTAGTCTAGATATACAAGTTACTAGTTTACTTATCATAATAGTAACGACATGTCCCCTCTTTAGCACATCTCAGTTCTATACATTGTAGTAACATAAGCCAGTCGTATATTTTGATAAAAAATGCTATATAACGCTCTCTAGTCAGCTCTAGTCGCTGGTGGAAAGTGGAAAATACTCATAAACTTATTTAACCTGTTATTTTAGTCTGAAGTAAGAACATAGTGTCATATTATGTAGTTCTGGCTCATAATTTAATTACATTATTAGTTTTTTTACTCGTTATTTTATTTCTTTAATAACTAAGGAGATCTTTAAAATATAAAAAAACCGAGCACAAAATATTTCTGCACTACCCAAAGCTTAACTTTTTGAAATACCTTAGGTATTGTACAGTTTGTACAAAAGATAAATAAATAAAAGTTTAGCGAAAAAAATTTAAAATAGACCTATTCATGCTGATCTAAAAAGGCAGTGTTTTTTTGTAAACAAACAATACTATTGGATGCCAACACAATACAATTTAAACATAATTACTAGTGCCAGTTTACGCTTAATTATATTTAAATAGCCTTATGATTGTGAAGTAATTAATAACTAATGAAAATGTCGTTTGATAATTATCTACGTATAAAATGAGGTGACCTAAAAAAGAACAATCAAGTATAAATTAAAAATTAATCTTCATGCTAAGTAATATCCCGTATTCTTAGAACAACGGATGTATTATTGTACTGATACGTACAACCTTCTTTCAATCATATTAGTGGTCCATCTCATTGTATGGTAAACAAAGTAAACGATATCTACATATTATTAGACGGTACTGTTGCATATCTTCAATTTCGTAAGACAAATTGTGTTTAGCCAATGATATTATAGCATTAATCGTATTACGTTATATATTTTTGCATAAATACGAGTATGAAGTAAAATATGCACATTGGGTGATAAGTCGATACTGAGTGTCATTTTTTTTTTTAAATTAAAACATTATACTTAGGTACTTTGTAAAATTTTAAGCCCAAATAGGTATATCTTTTATCTTTTCTTATTAAAAATGATCCCAGCGGATTAAAAAAGCCTTAATTATTTGTTAGATATTTTTTTGTAAACTTGGTTTTGTAAATCCAAGTAAATTTAAATCAGAATCAGAGGCAGTTCTGTAATGAATTGATTCGTAAAATCTAGCCGCAACTAATAGCAAAAAATGTCGAGCATTTTAGTAACTATTTCTTAACTATTCAAAACTTCAGTGATTATCTGATATGTTTTTATTCGCTATTAAACGGTTTATTTTAGCAATGGCTCTACAAATTCAAAATAACGTCGAATTGAATGATGGTGTTATGTAACTATTGCAATTGCCTTTAGATAATTACCAACACCATAGACACCACGTAATCTATTACGAATTGGTTACCGTCAGATATAACCTGACCGAACCCATTCAACTTTCATACCATTGAGTGTTGGTTGAAACTGGTTGCTCCGTGATTTTGCATGTTAGACAAACACTGAGGCCCACGTGAAATTGCACTTTCGACCACTATGTTTGATTTGGTAAAAGCAGTGACGTAGTTGACACATATTTGCGAAGGCATCGACATTTGTGTGATGTTTACTTTAGTAATTTTGAATGTTGTATTAGAGAGCTAACGCAATAACGGTTACCTCAGGGTAGACCAATGTCGTGATCTTCAGTAGGCGGACAGATGCGTTTTATTGCTCAAGCATGATGCTCACGTTGTTATGCTAGCAACAAGGATGAGCTGCTGTCCAACAGATATGCTCTAGAATTTCATACACTGTCTACAGAAAAGCGGTCAAGTGCGAGTCAGATTCGCGCACCGAAGATTCCGTACCTACTTTGACATAGGTATAATAGTTAATTTGCTATTCATCGCATCCCATTCCGACCCGAATCGAAATGAAATAAAATAAAAAATTGGGCTATTGGGCTGCGTTTGCAATATTTAAAACTATTTTAAATCAATGGTTTAAATAGTTGTAGCTGAAATATATTGGTGCGACAGACAGACCAAGTCACACCATGAGGGTTCCTATTTATTTTTTAAATTTCTAAATTGTAACTTAACCACGAGATCCATTCAAACAAATTCTACGAAACAAAACTTGAGTCAGTGTTATTTAGATTTCTGTTTTCAGAATAAATATTCATTTTACCGTATCAAATATAAATTAATCACTTTACTATAAAACGTGCTTCGTATTTCCTGTTTCTGCGATGAAAGCTACAAAGTTAACAAGTTACAGACGTTTACATTCACAAACCGTGACCTAATACATTAACTGTACTTTCTACGAATTTTATATTCGATGACCTCGCCTGTACCTGAGGATCTCTGCCTTATGTAATAATTACATTTATTGTAGCTTCTTTTCATTCATTGTTTTATCCTATAAAACCAATTGGCTCGTTGAAATTGGTTTTTCTCCGTCACGGGTGGTGACTGTCCTCGCAAATTCACTTTCGCCTGTTTGGCAAGGCACCCCGCAATGTTTTATTTTGTCACGACCGCCCCGTTATATCAATTTCCAAATGGAAAATTGGGATCCGACCACAGCACGAATCTATCCCGTAGTGTGCGGTTGGAAAATATCAACGCCAAATTGGCAAATATAGCTGGGAAATTGGCAACTGTGGCAACTGATACAAAACTAGAAAACATTTTTTTGGTTGACGCGGATGAAACCTTCAATAGGTCCCCAGGACCTGTGAAGTTCACCCGAGGCATGTGGGATTCTTACCCACTGTCTGTCGCATCGTCACATGAGAAAGGGAACCTGGGATATCCGGTGGGGTCTGCACCAGGGACCCCTCAGTGCCTTACGTTTGAGTCTGCCACCAGGAGACGCATTGTAGCCACCTGATTTGGTGCTCATAGGGACGGGGGTCGTAACCTTGCTGCCGTCCTCCTCGAAATCGCCTCCGTATTCAATGGACGTACTAGGGCCCACATCCAGCGAACGTCCAGCGACTCCGAAAGGCTACAGACATACAACTAGAGCATTTAACCAAAAAACAGCAAAAATACGTGAATTTATATTTTGTATAAACTATGCTATGCTGTTATACACGCCTAAAGTGTGTCGTACGTAGCGAACCGTCGTCTGTGTAACAAGATATCTAAATATGGGTTCAGTAATAAGATGCCCGGCCTACACATATTTAAGTAGATACAAAAAGGCCTTGCATTCCCAGCAACTTGTATTTAGATGGAAGTAGAATATGGGCGAATTTAAGCAAAAGACTTTAGTGACAAATTCAAAGTATTTAAATGAGACAACATTTATATGAAGTCAGTGAATCCTGTCTGATGTCAAATGTTTCACGATCTTCCTACAGTGTATTAGGCTGCTAAGCACTGCCGGATTAGCCATATAGCAGGAGTCAGCAAATGCTATAGACCCCGCGCCTTAGGGGCCCCCGCACGGCCACATAACTTTAATACTTAATCAATCAATCAATCAATCATTTATTTATTTGTAAACATAGGTACACATAGATGTTATAGATAATTACAAGTCCGCTATGTTTGCCAACGAATGGCGTACAAAAATTGGAATACATTAATAATAATTTTATAACTAGGATTTCGAGTAATTACAACTAGGTACTGCAACAGTTTGTCATGATCACATTAACATTTTATCAGCAAGCATTGGTAACAAACAGGTACTCACTTAATAACCTTAGTAATATATTATGTAATACTATGATTCTGGTCATCATTAATAAGTCGGATTTAGTCATTTCTGTCTATCATTGGTAAATTCTGTAATAGAGTAATAACTCTTGTCTATTAAAAATTTGAACAAAGATTTCTTAAATGTTACTAGGCATTCCATATTCCTTATATTAACTGGTATATTGTTATATATTTTAGCTGCCATACCAAGAACACTTTTACCAAATAGAGCTGTGTTATGGGGAGTAACACTGATAGTATTCTGATGACGTCGTGAACGCAATGTTTTAAATAAATGAAAATTACACTTAACAAAAACTCCCATTTCGTAAATATACATAGATGGTAGAGTGAGCAAGTTTAATTCTTTAAATAGGGATTTGCAACTATCAGTCGAATGTAACCTGCATATGGCTCTAATACATTTTTTTTGAGCTTTAAAGGGAATGTCTCTGTCAGTTGAATTACCCCAGTAGATAATCCCGTATCTAATATTAGAAGCAACATAAGCATTGTAAGCTATTAATACGGTTGAGCGATTCACTGTTTTTGATAATTTGTACAGGGCAAATGCGAATTGATTTATTTGCTTTGAAAGAGAATCTATGTGATTTTTCCATGTCAAATGTGTATCTAAAGGCCAAGAAATTTAGTATTGTCTGTTACATCAATGCGCGTTTCTTTATATTTAATAACCAAATTCGGTTGCATCTTTTTTTGATGAAATTTCATTAAAGTTGTTTTAGTAAGGTTTACTTTTAAGTTATTTACAGTGGTCCATTGAATTATATTTTTTATATCGTTATTTATTTCTTTCTCAATAAGGTGCATATCTTTACAAGAGTATAGAATGGTGCAGTCATCTGCAAACAAGACCATTTGGTGATTAGTCACTTTTGGCATATCATTTATGTACATGTTGAACAACAAGGGGCCAAGTATACTCCCCTGTGGAACCCCATAAGAAACTTAATACAAGTCCAGAGCCCTGCCTTGCTTCAAATATATGATTTGCTACGGGCCCCGCGTTGGCTTAATCTGGCACTGCTGCTAAGTCTATCGACACCAATTCCTGTACGTACTGAACATTGATGCAATCTGAGAAAGGAACAATGAAAAGAGAATACATTTATTAAACACACAATTAACACACACAAGGGACGACAATATAATAATAAAATTAAGCATGTCAAACAAAAATAAAAAATAAACTCAAACACACATAAAATGGGCATGAAACAGACCTAACGTATATAAAAAACTTATTTGAATATATATGTCAATTATTTAGCCTTTGATTAGGATCTACCTATAATCGTACTGAAAGTCAGACTATCCATTATTTGTGTTAGTACTACTGTAACAATGTAACTACTGCAAACTGTTGAAACTTTTTAATAACGATATCTTTGAAAAGTATTCTCCAACAAAAAAAGATTCGCTACAATTTAATCTCAAGATCAAAGTAATCACAAGTTCTTTAACTTAGCTTTGAAATATCTTGAACAACGAACTTTACAACAAATATCTAATAATTCTGTTTTATTTTACAGGCCAACCTCTTCACGTGTCCGAATGGTGAGTAAAGCCTTCATTGCTTCAATATTTACTTTGTATAACTTTTGCCGATATTTCAAATAACTTCATCCGGTGTTTGGACTTTATGTTTAATTAAATTTTGAATTTGCCTTGGGATGATGTAACATTTCTTTTACTCATGAATTTATTTATTATCATATTATTTTTTTGCGCTTATCTACGAGATGGTAATAATAGTTTTGTGTTTACTTCTAATCAGAGATATTATATGCCTGGATAACTAAAACCGTATAGCAATTAAGCCGTAAAAGTAAATTAAGTTTTGCTAGAATCAGAATCTGTGTCAAAATGGAGCTTCAAATCTTAGGGATAGGTCAGACGGTCTATATCGCTCCAGTGCCTAGAAGATAGGTTTATTAAAGGACACAGTATGGCCAACCCTACATAAATTGAATTCTTTTTTAGTTTATCCCAGATTAATTTCGCTAAGTTGGCGTCACATTGCTTGTTGCTAAAAATACATGGTTTTCTCCAATTTTTTTAAATATAATAACTATAGTGATTTGTACTAGGTAAGTAATTTAGGTGGTACGTTCTGTAGTATGTATAATGTTATCTCTGGTACGGACTTTGGTTGAATGGACTAAGACTTATTGTTTTACTTCATGGTGTCAGGAGTGGGGTGCGGATAGTATGAGCGGCGAATAGCGCGGTTAAGTGGCCGCGGATCAAGGCACACGCGTATTTCACCATTTTTCTTTGGTACCAGAACCGTTTACCCATGACGTAGGGTGTGACACTTTCCTAATGACACCCATTTCAACCATTGAGTTTAAAGTGCACAATAACTTAAGGGAAAGATGTAGTATGTATAATGTTATCTCTGGTACGGTTGACGGAGCTTGTCATTACCTAGAATAAATTGAATGGACTAAGACTTATTGTTTTACTTCACGTTCTTGTGCATCCGGGGACGTGGAAAAAGGTCCAAGGGACCATCCAGGTAGGTGAGGTAGGTGAGGTAGGTTGGTACCACCGCAGTGTCACATATTCTGCCGCCAAGCAGCAATGTGTAACATTGCCAAGTTCCGATGGGAAGGTCCCTATAGCCAGTGAAATTAACGTACTACAGACACTTGAAATTTCATATTTTGGGTGACGTGCGGCAGTGCAGTACACCTGTGTATAGGCAGGCTAGACGTTCGCCTGATCGCAAGCGTTGCGTATAGGCAGACCAGACATTGCATTGCCCTGCGTTTGAACTATGAGCGCAGTTGAAATCTTTTTATAGCGCCGAATAATTTCTCCAGCTTCGGCTGCTTTGCGTCAGTATAGCTGTCACTGCGACAGTATGTACTCAGTGGAAATGTGGACCGAGACGGTTCCTTTGAGAACATTTAAAAAAATTATACTATTAATCGACCTGTTCCATATCGGAATTTAATTTTGCTGTTGTCTCATTTGGGGCCAAGACGCTTTTAATAAGGCAATCCGCCAGAAAGGTTTATTTAATGAATTCTTCATAATTGGTTTTTTGGCAAGAATTTTTGCAACACTGAGTCGAGAGAGAACTCTGAGTCTAAGTTTGATAGTTATTAACTTATACAATATAACTATAGAATGCTAGTTAGTACGATGAGTTATGTCTATGTAGTAGATAGTAGTCCCGTGGCTCATTCTCCTCAATATTCAGATCATAAACGTAACCTTTCTGTATAATATTAAGATATTGCAATTTCACAGTACATAATAATATACTTACTGGCATCAAGTTTCAGCTAAGTTACGTAAACAAGCAATTAATATTCAAACTTCGCATATTACACAAAATTGTCTAAGCAACAGCACAACCACGCCAGTTAGCGTTGTTAGTGTGAGTCTATTTTGAGAAGGTTATCCCAGAGGAACTTCTCCTTATTGAAATGAAATTACCTTTACGTATTAATCGCGGTTTATTTTTAATTTACTATTCCGATGTTTCAAACATTTTACAGCATTCGTGGTCACGGGCGGACTAAATAAGTTAGTTTCATTTAAATGTGTAATATTCGCGTAAATAGAATTATTCTTCTATATATTTGCTATGTTCTTTTGCGGTAAAGCAAATGCATTCTAATCGATTTTCTGCTTCTATTTTGACCCCCAAAAAATTCTTTGTTTCCAAAAGTTGTGTGGAACTTTGTCTAGTTCTTCATATCCTTCTACGTCTATTTTTTCTTCTAAAACCACTATTCGTAGATTTCTTCAGAGATATTCGTTCCCGGTGATATTTTATACCACAATATATTTATTTTTTGATCTAACTATATGTATCCAAAAGCAATGACGTATTTATCAGATTCATAAAAATTTAATTTACGTAAACGTAAATTCCCAATCCGCCTGCCAAGCGTGGGGATAATGACAACTACTCCCTTCTAAAGGGGCGGCCTTTGTTCATCAGTGGACGTCTTTCAGAATTCCGTTTCATCATCATCAGCAGATGATGATGAAACGGAATTCTGTGGACATTTCACTTTTAAGCGACAAAAAGTTTTGGAGATTATACTCGTATACATAAGTATTTTTCTAACTAAATCTTTGTATCTGAATTCCGAAAAGTAAATAGTAGGTATTATTTATTTAATAGGCCCGAGGTATTTGTAAATTTCATGATATAACTAACACTGAATTGTAGGTAAAACAGCCTCTCTCGTCTAGAAATAAGATTGCTTAAAAATATTTAGTCCTACCGAAATACTGAGTTGACTTACTCCCTCCTTACATACATTAAAAATTACTGAAGCTACCCACACACACAGCAAGAACAATGTGAACACGAAAGTTGACGCAACTTGGCTTCGTGCAGTTCTATCATCTTAAGCTCTGAATAAAACATATCAACCTTTGTGCGATTACAAAATGTTTTGTTTATTAGTCTACGAATATGAATTTCAGTGTAAGGTACGTTAAAGATAATAAAAAATTAAATGTCCTAAGTCGGCAACGTGCTAGTGATTCTTCTGGTGTTGCTAGCGTCTATAGGTAGTGGTGACTGCTTACCATTGGCGGGCGGTAAGCTTGCTTCACTTCGGTAGTATAAAAAATACTCAGCTCTGGAATTCATCAAAATGACTGTCGGGTCCACGGATTCACAATTATAACACCCATGTTTACTATTCATATTTGAGTGATTTGAAAGTTTCAGATCAGTGTGTCGTTTCCATCTCATACAAGTTGGTGAAATTATATATTATATACGTGATTCAAAAATCAAGGTTATGATAGAATCATTCAAGAGAGAACCAACTCTTAAATCTGAAGTTTGATAGCTATTAACTGTATAAATATATTATTTTAATCTTGTTTGTGATTTATTCTAATGATGTGTCGTGCTCGCTGGCAGAACTCTTCGCGGTTGTGTCGACCTTGTATCCTAGCATCCGACTGGCTAACCTCTATAGACACTTGATGACTATGTCGTATGGAATTTTGCGTCGTTCTAACAAATCACGTATAACTAATGTTGAGTCTGTGAATTTGAATTTCGAGCTGAGGTGAACGTAAGGTTGTCTTGTGTCGTATATAGACAACCAAACTTCAAATGTTTACCGTTAATGGTTAATGGTTCAATAGTGTAGGTGTCAGTTGCAAATAATATTCATACACGCATTTTATTACGAAATATTACACGATATGATCATAGTCCGTGGAGATGATTGTAAAAATCATTACTGATTATTGTACGTTTTTAAAGTTTCCATACATATAGGTTAATTGCGCTACATTCTTATAATAGAAAATTATATTTTATTTAAAAAAAAACTTTTGTAAATTGAAGCATGCGTTCTAAATCTTAGAAGCGGAAAAACAAAGAAATTTTAGGCCTTATGCAAACTAATTTGATGATGCGTAAATCAACGTGGTGTAATCAAATTCCCATAGACTGTGGTTAAAATGGAACAATGATCGTTTGTTAAAGCAATTAAAATGGTTTATTCAAAATCGTCAACACGTCCCCAGTAAACTCTACTACCTTAAGAATTTCATCCGAAATGTTGTTGGTGAAATGAATCGAGTTCGTCACCCACCGTCAGTTGTCATCAACCACATAATTACCGTAGGAAATTGTCTCCCCACACGTATATAGAGTCTACTGTACGACATATCAAGTAATCAACCACGACCTCTACGTCTTAGGGGTAACCTTTGAATTAGAATTTTACCTACATTGTTATAAACAACAAACGGTTTGTTGGGAACTTTTACTTCAAATTTAAATGTATGCCTGATTATGTAAACGATATAATGAGTACAAGATATAGATGCATACCGGTCTGAAAATAGGCTCTCCGGGCTTAGGACTAAACGTTCTGAAGCATATTTACTGTGGCGAGTAATTGCGAATCAGTTGGTACAAATTTGTAAAAAAGTCGACACAAAAACAACAAAACATCAAACATGTCTAAATTAAACCAGCTTTCAAGTAACATAAACATATGCAAAGCCATTTGAAACCTACGATGCCACAGAAACACAAAGGCTTTAAACATATAACAACCTTCCTTTTTGCTTTTTGCATCATTGTACGTAGTGCGTACCTACGTCGTTACATACGTCTACGTTTCTGCCTAACATCGTAATTACATTACACACCTATTAGTTTAACGAAACCTGCTCGTAGATTTCCTTGTCTGCCCGCTCCCACTATGCTATGTGGCCATTGACGACGTTAACCACTAAGCGATTGACGTTTCATAATTAGCGTAGGAAATAGCACTCTGCATGCAGTAGGAACTAGAGCTAACCTAAGCAATTAAACTTTGCTTCTCGTACGCTTTTAACTGTTCTTAATTACTCGACCGGACGTGACGAAATGTTTACTTAATCGCAGTTTTTACTTAAATTTAAGAGGAAGTCGATATTGAAAGTAACTTTTTTACATAATACTATCAGTTAGATTTCATTGCGAAAGACCTACAATTACAAAACATAGCACTTTTCACACAACAGATTTACGCAAATTGTTAAAATAAATAAATCTCAGTCGTAATTTTAAGTAAGGATTTACAAACAAAGACGTGCGTCACGCCGCAACGTGATTGGTCGGAGCCTCAAATGCGTTAATTATTCCAACACTTCGGTAACCGAATTACGTACACATCTGTTTATTTGGACACATCGTGAAAGTAAAAGCTTTTAATTAGACCCCAGGTGAGTTCAACACTTTCCAAGTAATGAAAATAAACGTGAGTTCATTTCGTAAGCTGGGATTTGGAACAAATAGGTTTTAAAAGCCGTGTAACTGTTGTTTATGTTATCATTTTGTAGGAAAATTAAAATAATTAAACAACTACTAGCTGAATTGTATATATTTTGATGAAAAATTGATTTATCCGTAAGTATATAAAATCGAAAAGAATAAATAGTTACTAGGAAAATTTATGAAAAATTTGTGCAATGATTTCATAATTGTTGCACATAATATGGTCTGTATTTAAGCATTATGTATTTATGAAACTAATTCTTATTAAATTAATTTAAAAATAAATAGTTGTATGGGATAATTTGGTCGCGCTTAGTTTTGTAGGCTGCTAATATGTAGTTTACAGTTTTATGTAATAAATGCAAAGAACTTTTTTATAATCGTTCAATAATGTTTTGGATTAAGAAATCGCTACTTTGGGAAGACCCGACCCGATACACACACAACCAATACATAAAAAATAAAATGAGATCTGATGTAAGGTAAAGGGTAAAAGGTAAAATCAAGTCAAATTGAGTTCATTCCAGAAAATTTGTGGCGAAAAAATGAAAACTAATGGACTTTCCTAATGAGCGTGTAGACTCGCTCATGTCTATTTGATGGACAATACGAAAGGATATACCTAATTCGAAGATGGTGGACGTATAACGAGCACCTGATTGGTAAAATAGTGACTAATAAAACCTTATTAAAAAAAAATTGGACCGGCTTCAATATCACTGAAAAGTATAAAATAATTCAAACTGTACGGTCAGGCAAAAATATTATAGAAGTTGGTTTTAGCGTACCTGCTGTGTATAATTGGTACCAACTTCAATAACATTTTTGGCTGACCGTACAGTTTAAATTATTTTATACTTTTCAGTGATATTGAAGTCGGTTCAATGTTTTTTTTAAAAGATTTTTTTTTTACTTTTTAGTGATATTTTCATAAATAATGATTGAATCATCGAAGACGGTAAAATGATCTAAGTACGTTATGATCACATTATCGTCTACATAGTTTTACATAATTCATGTTTCTTCAGAAAAAATATCCGGTCATAATGAAATTTGCATGGAATCATCACAGTAGTTTACTCTCTCGAATAAAAAAAAATCATCGATATCGGTTTATATTTGTCAGAGTAATGTAATGGAGAACATCAGTTTTATGGTTTTTAGTAGATAAATTCCCCCACATCGTTCATGGTCCTGGTCATGGTAAGTTCTTAGCCGGTTGTGATAAAATTCATACAGATTCATTACAGTGGTTCAATCTTTAAAATTAAAAAAGAATCCTTGGTATTGGTAAATATTTGCCAGAGTTATGACCATTTTTGTCCGTAAAATGCGACATAAAGTCATCTATATAGGCATTTCTGCAGTTCTCCTGCGCAGTCACCATTCTTGTTTTTTCAGGAACTACTTACTATAATTTTTTTATGGGACCCAATGAACGGATTAAAGAATGGACGGAAGAAAGATTTTTTCAAATGGGTTCATAATTGCCAGAGTTATGCGCGAACATACATAGAATTTTTTTTTTTTTTTTTTTTCGTTTCTCAATTCGTCTGTATATATATATATATATACAGCCGAATTGAGAACCACCTCCTTTTTTGAAATCGGTTAAAAAGGTATGCAACATAACAGTGAATGTATGGGTGTAGAGTAGACTGATTTTCCACGATAATATGCAAAGGTAAAATGAGGAGTATCCAGAAGCGAAACGAATGCATGAAGACGACAAAATTAAGAATCTTGATGAAGCAAAATAAAATTATAAAGTCATAGCCTATTTGCGCTCAGGCCCTCTAGACATGTAAAATTCTACAAACGTTAACGCGACAGAAAGTACAAAAATGTATGAGAATGACACATAAGACATAGAAAAATCAGGTGACAAATTATAGGAAATTGACACCGTTAGCGAATGAAGTAATAGAATCGCTATGAAGCGTTTGTATATATCTTATCTAGGCTTCAGTTTTATTTGTCTGTCCAGATCCTTTAACAGTAGTAATGGTAATATTATGGCTGTCAATGCAGTTCTTTGCTAAGTAATATAAACATACAAGTTAACATAGACATTATTATTATTCTGCAACTCACGTTACGTTAAGTAACATGTACTCGTATGTTAAATCATTTTTAATAAACTAACTTCCAAATCACTTTCCCCACTAAACTAATAGAGATTGTGGTCCCAACTCACAAAAATGCGGCACACCCACACTTCATTACAAAGGTCAACATTGTATCTGCATAGTAATGAACGTTTTCCCTTTTATGTTTGTGTAACCACGCATCACCAAATGGCAACGGCTGGCAATATTGACTCTGTAACAATAAGATAATTGAGTTTGTGCAAGTAAACATTCAGATTAATAAAGCTTTTAGCGAAAAATATATTACTTATCCTTACTGTTTTTTCTTACCCACAAATAAACAAATGCTTTTAATCTGGGAGGTTGTATTTATTTGACTATTTTTCTCGAGTACAAGGCCGATATTTCTTTTTAAATTTTCATGTGTTTCTTCTAAGTCATCAGAGTCGTTCTCTGATATGTGAGCAGTTTTGCAACCAGTAACGCAATGCTTCTAACTCAAGATCTCAATCAAGTCTATGTGGTTTTTTATAATTATTGACAGAGCTAATCAAGATGCCTCAAGCGATTGTCTATATTAGGTATCTTTCATGCCAAGTCAATGACATTATTTTCTTTTGTCGTAGAGATTTCTTGGATAAATATCTATATTTTGTAAAATAATTTTGATGAAATCCGAACTTTTACCCTAACTACATAAATGTAACCATTGCTAATACTTAATTTTGAGTAAACATTCTAGACGAGTAATGTAGTTTCTACAAATACCATTCACATAATGAAATATTCTGCACAGAAATACCAATACAACTTCGCCTGTGAAATTACGGACCAGGTGTACCTCAGATCACAAACTAAGATCAAATCTATAACAATCCAGACTGTTGGATAGAACCTAATATCGAAACTACTTCATCGTTCAAATTGAAAGCAATTCGATAGAAGCTTGATAATCCACTTCGCATACATACGACAAGTTTACCTCAGACGTTTTCATTGTTGTTATACTAAGTCGTGGCTTGAGTTTCTAAACATCGAAGCGGATCCAGACTTCTATTATTTTTATATTCTTGCTTCAGAAAGAGTCGAAAATATCATTTATCCGATAAACTACACAGAAATTCTGTGAGAAAGTTTTGTTCAACACCTATATTATCAGATGAAATGGGTAAAATTAACGAGAAACTTAAATGTCTGTAAGTAGGGTTACTCTGGAAACCAAATCCTCTCTGACAGGACGGCAGCGCCACTCGATTGTCAAATTAGAAATTAGATTGGATTAAAATTAACATTAGTTCGAGAGTTACCCATCAGGTCTCTAATTTCAAGGTTCCAAGTTATCCTATTTCCAAAAGGGGCAATCCAGATGTCCAATCGAGGTAAATCTATTAAAGGGCAGCAGTATGCCTGCGGCTTTCGTCCTGCCTGTTAAGAAAGTTACGAGACTAAGAAGTGACTTGAATCGCAAAGTGAGGTTCGATTGCTTTCAAAGTTCGACACTTTCGACACGTTTGATAATTTAGACTGAAAATATACCTACTTTCAGATGCAAATATTAATAAATTTGCTGGTGTACTTAACAAAACATTATGTTCAGGTGCGCTTACAAGCAACGAGTACTTTACTTACCTATTCTAGCAATTTGTATGGTATTTTGTGGATAGCTATTTTCACCAACTATTATTATTTAAAGAGGTTCAATGTTAAATTATGGTAAAATAAAATAATGTTAAATTATGGCTACAAAGCACAAAATTAAAATTTGAACAATTTATCTATGTTCAGCAGTGGACGCCTTCCGGTTGGTGATGATGATCTCAAGTTGCTAGTATGAAACGAATGTAACAATTTGTTTACAGGCAGTGGTTAAATGCAATAGGTATATCATGGATTTCGTGTAAGTTATAATTATTAAATTTTTAAAGATACAATTTCATCGGTAATACAAAGGCATGAAATATTAATTGAAGAATAATATGCTTACGATCACATTAACTCTCACCGAACGAACAGGATTATCATTATAAAGTATTTTTGTATTTACTTAAATGAAACATATCCATATTAATAAGTGTATAAATGGTTGTGTATGGTAACGCCCTAATCGCCAGTTTGAACACACGGGTTGATGTTCTTGAGAATTTAAGTCTCGCATCAGTTACGCTACTATCTGTCTCTATTTACACATTTACTTCCATGGAAAGCAACAGCGTGGAAACATAACTGTTCTGGTGAGAAGCGCACTCTAAAACAACCGCTCAAGTGCGAGTCGGACTGGCGCACCGAGGGTTCCATACCTTCTTTGGACCTATTAAAGTTATTTTACTATTCGTCTAACACCTCGGATAGCATAAAAAAAAACAAACCGTAAAACTAAGTTTGTTTGTCGAGTTTTTTTTACAATTACTAACAAACTGATATTTTTTATAATAAGCCAAAAACTACGAGACATTAACAAAAATAAAAATATGTTTTGAAATGTGCAAATGAAGCCCTTTCATATGATATAGTAGCCTCAATTTCAGTGAGGCTACTCGATATAGTAGCCTCATTTTGAAATTGTGATGTGACCATTTTGACCCCCATTCAAAAATAATAAAAGAAATAAAACAATTTTTTTTCATTTGTTATGAGGTTGGGTAAGTAGGTAAGATCTAAAACTATTCCAAGTTTCAAAAGCGTCGGTGGTTCCTGAAATATATTGGTGTGATAGACAGACAGACAGACGAAGTCGCACCATTAGGGTTCCTTTTTACCTGTTATGTATGGAACCCTAAAAAGTTTTCCTAAAACAGTTTAGTTTTAGGAAAACAAGATTTTATACTTACTTCATTGTGTATAGTATTTCTACCATAGATTTAGATTTTTTTTCACTACATTCAAAATCTTTGATTTTATACTCATGTTATCTGATCCATAAATAAAAAACGTAATAGACTCAGTAGAGCTTTGCAGGAGCAACATGCAATCTCAATTAGGCTTTAACCTCGTTTGGGTAGTTATGTCAACGAGAGCATGTCTCATACTCGAGAGACGTATGCATGTTATATGCTGTGAACATAACTGACTGCCCAGCAATGCTAACTAATGGAATTTGGAAATTCAATGCATATGCTTGATAAAAGTTTACAGACTTATAAGTGATTTCTAGAATATATATACGTACTAGGCCCCAAGATTAATCATTATAATCCGCAGTCTATAGACGCTGATCCAATGCTGAATAAAGGCCTCCCGCTCAGAAGGGAGAGGTTGCCATAATCCCCATGCTTGGCAGTCGTTTTGCGTATGGAATCTCGTATCACTCCAAAATGCAATATTTACACGGCACTTAATACGATGGATGTTTAAGAACCTTACCATCATACCTACATAAATGTGAACAAAGCAATAAGCAATGCTGTTATAATTATAAGATACGGTCAAATCTATGTATACAACATAATGTCGACATATTGCCGTATAAGTTATGTCGGCTTGCGCAACGCGAACAGAGCTTAAGCAACAACAATACATAAACTAACACATCTCGCAAATCTGACCCGTAATATATACTCAGTACGATTGCATTATCGTTATCAGGTTATTTATATCTCGGAGCTAGATAACACTTGACATTACAGTTAGGCAGTCACTCACTGGCGCACTTAAGTATTATTTTATTTTACTTCAACTTATTGCTGAGATAAGCAAATTCGCCTGATGGTATGCCTGATGCTCTACGGCTTGTCACCCAAGACATAAGTTATTAATTATCTGAAGCCCGATAATTTCTCTAGCTAGGAAGGTTACGTATTACTTGTGTGGCTGTGCCCTTCACACCAAACCGTACTTACAAATTGCCTAAATAAACGTACATGTCACTTGATCATTTGGGTAATTAACGAGCTATCAAGTTTTAAATTCTGAAGAATGTATTCATTTTACAATTCATTCATAATACAGCAACGCCATTCGCCAAAGCCACAACCCAAGAAAATAAAGTCTCAGTGCCAACAGATGTGGTTATTGTTAGAAAACTGGAATTCCATCGCTTTCACCAACCCAGCCAAGTTATGAGCCTGCAAGATAAATGCAACCGACAGGGCGTGCCGGTATTTACAAGTCACGATTTTGGCCATGGAAATATTAAATAAAAGACCATAATCTTTATTTTATGCTTCAATCAATAAACGAACATTATCGATAAAATGTTGCATGCAATGGTGTATATAATATTTCTAGAT
The DNA here is from genome assembly GCA_911728495.1 of Furcula furcula. Classification (NCBI taxonomy): domain Eukaryota; kingdom Metazoa; phylum Arthropoda; class Insecta; order Lepidoptera; family Notodontidae; genus Furcula; species Furcula furcula. The sequence continues at coordinate 10,823,506 of OU452251.1, forward strand.
ATGCGAATGCATGCATATTTGAATTCTTAGTTGTGGCAAGCTAAAGGTCGTTTTGAACACACAGGAATGATGATACAAGTTATTTTTTTGGTATTGAAATTAATTTAATTGATACATATAAAAGATTTTGATTTTAAGCAACGTGGCATGAGTCAAAATAGAGTACCAAGGTCCTAGAAGTAATAGCTATTTCTTTATATCCAACTGCCCATCCGTGACCATGGGTATTTTAAATTTTTTGAAGCGTCCTGTCTGCAGAATCGCTTTGAACTATAAGGATAGCTTTATTACCTAGAAGAAGACGCCAATTGGTGACAATACTAAGTGACATCATATCGGTTCACAGTTACCAAAGCCCTTATTTATCAGTAGGCTGCAAATTTCTAAAATAAAAATTACAGAGTACTAATTTGACAGGCCCATTGGTCTAGTGGTTAGTCAGTCATAATAAATACTGAAAATCGTATCGTAGTCGTAAAATATAAAACACGCACAGTACTCAGAATGAATGCAGTGTTATTGATCTATCGTAATTGCACCCCCTAGATTTCTATACGCCCCGTCGACAAGTCATACCGTTATATCCCAGCAGGCATGAAGAGAGTTAATTACGGCTACCATGTATTTTAATAACTTTAATACTATATTACCTACTGTTACTGAGTATCACTACTCATTGAATACCACTTTTATTAGATCTATCAGTGGTGTAACAGCATCAAGTTAGCCAAAACGTTCATCTAAGTAATATATCTAAAAAGTCTGTAAGTACATTTTGTTTTTAAACTTTATTCCTCTCGATATTTACAGAACTCGAAAATATACAGAACGCGTGATAAAAGTATGAATACCGTCAAACATTTATATTTAAAGCATCCACAACACTATCAATGACAAACGTTCAATTGTTTATTGTATCTAAAAGTTATGTGAAGTAGAATATTTTTGATAGCTCTGGAAGTAGATTTTTCCACGCCAGGTATAAAATTCTCTGGAAATAGAACGTACCATCAGGGCAACTGAAACTATAAATATGGGCCACAGCACAGCACACAAGATGCTTTTGGCAAGGGGGCGTTCAGCGTTTCAGCGATGTTATCGCTCGCTTTTTGGAAACAGTATGAGCGAGATATTAAAATCGCTGATTATTGATCCTTAAGTTTTCCTGTGTACTGAGGCTCTTCGTTCTGTGTCGACACATTAGAATAAGAACCTTAACCTCAGCAAACAAATTGAAAATAATAGCTCCCAAACAAGTTATTACCGCCAATTCTATTGTTGTAGTAGACATCTGTGAAGTTACATTAGAGATGACATAAGTATTTTGACCTTAAATCCTTCCGCATATTTTGCTTGATTGATGTTGATTTAGCACAAAAAAACATAATTTTTTTTTATATTTTGACCGATGTTTCTAAAGATTGATTATTGACGGAGCGATTTCCATTAGTTTAATAAAAAAAAGGTTATCGTCTCATATTTTTTATTTAAGTAACGAAGTTTACTTCCTTGATTTTATAACCAGTTGGAGAAGAACGATCCAAAATATGAGATTTATACGACCCAATAATACGAAATTACTTTTGCACGGAAGACCTAAAGTTATGATTGGTCCATCAAACCATGGCATCTCACGCCACGTGTTCCTAACGACCTTTCCTACGGGTTTAAGCTATTGTCTAATGTCAGTTGCGTCGGATGTGGAGCCAATAAGTTTATTCTAAACTTGGCACGCATCAACCACGACATTTGGAACAACACAATCTGGGTCAGTTGTTTAATAGGTGCCTTGGTGCATCGTAGCAACAACAAGTTAGATTGTTCTATTACAGTCCGTATTTCAACAACAAATTACTTAACTACATATGAAATTAGCAGGCGATGTTTCACTGAACTCAAAGAAACGAGTTATGTGTTTACGAGTATGTTTATAAAACGGATTTATTATCATGAGCCTTCTTTTATAGGTGCTAAAATATGTAGCCCAATCTCCGGAGTGGTTTGTTTAATTGATTTTGATAATTATGTTTTTATAGCTAATCGGAACGATCTTAGCTTTAGCAATAGATTGTTTTATTAGTGGTATAAACCTGTTTCGTATTGTCACTGTGTTCACCGAAAACATTATCAACGGATTGTTTATCTGATTCACATACAGGGAACGTGTTTCTGTTGCAACAAAAATCAATTCATTGATTGTTTTTTTTTATCTAACAAGACAATGCGAGCTTTGTGCTGGTAGAATCAATTGAGCGGCACACGAGCAGCCTTGAAGGTACACATTTGTAATGAGTGAAAGGCAATACCTCAGTCACACGTAGCCATGAGGTGACTCATTGATGACTTATTTAATATGTGAATATTAACAGCATTGGTACCGTAGGCTTAAGCACAGGCCACCCTGAGAACGATTCGAAACGAAGTTAAATTAGTCTACATTCGCTCATGTAGCTATTGCGTCCGATTCAAACTGCGATCCACAGAACCAAACTACGCCAGCGCAGCGATGCGAATTTGCGAGTTGGCATACATATAGGTAGTTGGGTGATATGAGCAAAGCTTTGTTGGGATTCGATCAGTGTGGCATAAGCATTAGAAAACTACATAGTCATGACCTTGACAGATTAAAGAAATGAAGTCTCCGACGCAGAGAGATTTATGGATGAAAGTGGAATATTAAGATACATAAAACACCAGAGGAGACAACAGAGGAGTCCGCTGAATCCCTAGCTTCTGAAGAAGTTTATCTTACAAGACAACTTACATGATAGCAGCTAATTTACTCCAACTCATTTGATTAGTGTTGGGTTCCTGTCACGAATAAGGTTACTAGTGCTTTATTAGGAGTTACTGGAGGGTGAATGCCCCCCGTTTTGTCCTCTATTAATAGGTACCAGCCGTGCAGTGATACATTGAGTGCTCATGGGTTTTACTAACCACGACTACACCATTCGGAATTACTATCCAGAACTACCTTTTGAGAACTCGGAGCCCGTTGGCTCGAATCGTAACATGAATAAAACCGCGCAAAAAAAATAGGCCCGGGCTCCGAAGGGTTAAACAGTAAAAAACTGATTTTAAATAAATGTTCCTAGTAAGTATGTAAATCGTAAACATATTATTTCCTGATCACATTAGAAACACAATTGTTATTTTCATGTAAGGAATGATTTCATTTTAGCAATTCCAAATGTTTAACTACAACAGTAGGTAAGTAGTTTGTGACCTACACAATAATGTAGGTAGAAAAAAAAATAGCTATGTATTGTAAAACTCAAAAACATCGCCTAATTTGAGAAATGAAGGCTGCCGTGCGCCTACTTGTATTTAGTCAATCTCCGGTGCAGCAACATATCCGCATATCCTTCGATCAAAGGTTCGCCTTGCTAAGAGCACTTGACACAATTGACCTCCAGACACCGTGTCGGCGACCCGTCGACATTGCTACAGTCCTATTTAGCTCAAGCCTTATTGGTGCAACATTTATTTAGATAGCGACCCGCCCGCCGCGCTCCAACTAGAGTTCGCTAAGGTTTCAGACTGAAAATCTTCTTAACCATGTTATATTTGGTGTAGTATAAATTAATATATCGAGCAACTTTTAAAAGTCTTACACTAGTAAAATTTTAGCTTTCATCAGTGAAAGAATTTTCGGTAGGTATCGAATTAGGAGTCCCAGACATGACCTTCTACAAACTGGCTTTATTCTCTATTATATTAGTCTAAATTTGGAATGAATTCATGTTTTTATATGACTGCAGTTCAGTTATATAATCATGATTGGTTTTAGAAGTCAATGCATGCTCAGATTGATAATTTAAAATACAACATAATTGATAAAGATGTGCAAGCGATTCATTTTGCCAGGCGTTTGTGTTTATATATTTATTTTGCGAGATTCAATAACATGTGTCCGTGACATGACCTTTACATACCTAAACAAGAAATTAGGTATCCGGGTTGTATGTTATGTTTAGTATTGAATTTCATTACATAATAAAGAAACATTGCATTGATCAATTCAACATTGCCACTTGGCATTAATCAATGAAACATAAGTAATATAATAATAATAATGTCCTCCTGGCCGATACGACCACAGCAGCCAATCTTTCACAAGATAAACCATGTACGCAGGAGATATTATAGAGCAAAAGTTCTTGCGTAGACACAAGTGCACTCTCTCTTCCTTTATACCTCTCATAATCCGATGGGACGGGAGACCGACACGACCGGGGCGAGGTTAGGCGCAGAACCGACTTTTTACATGCCCGTCCGACGGCTCATGCTCGGGTTCGAATACTTCTATTTATACTTCAAGTTAGGAACGATTGGTGTTACAAATAATATATAAAATAGATTACTTTGCGTAAATAAATCCTCATTAATTTTTTATTCCACATGTTTTGCTGTTATATGACATGAGATATCAGAAAGTGACGTGTCGACTATTAATGAGGTACTTAATCAAACGTGACTGTTGACTTACCCAAGCGATTAATCACCAAATGAGGAAATTGCCATTCGGGATGAACCCGCATTAGATGTCGAAGTTGTACGTCGACATTAGTCAGTTAGGAAGCTAGTCATCCATGCCTGTTGTCATGGGAACTGAATACGGTATCGGATCATGGGGATTTAGTTTCTAACGGATAGTTGAATAGGCCTAGTTCAGTAGTGGAAGACAAATAGCAACCGAAAATCACAGAAACTTATGAACATGACAGCTAACAAAAATATTAATTCTTGCTGATACATTTTAGAAATTGAGATGTTCTCAGCCCATTGCAAATAAAGTCCTCGTAAATCTGTAACTAAATTATTTGATCTTCTTTTTGAAGTGTTTACAAAATATTAAAAATATTTTCTTCTTAAAATTAGCTTCATAACAATTGTATTGTATTTGTCTTTATATAATTATAGTCAATATTTTTTATATTTATATCTTTTTGATCGAGTTTTTGAGCAATGTGTCTAATGAGTGCCTCAAGTAACTTAAGAATTAATGTTTTAAGTTGTATAAGATTTTGTGAAAAAAAATGGTTCTTAAGTATTTTTTAAACAAGTTCCAGAAGAATTTAGTTTAAGGATGTCAGAGGATAATACAATCTGATACATCAGAATTGAGATATGTAAGTACCATAAATTTTAGTAGGTGTCAATATAATGCGAACAGCTCCTAGATATCTGGTATCACTTAAAAACCTACTTACCATCCTGTTACTAACTGTAGGCCAGATAATTACATCTGATGCACCTACAAATTATGTACATACAAGACAACTTGTAAATAGTTTCAACTTAAACGTGACGCTTGAGAGATGCCCCTACTACTAATCGCATCGCAAATTACCAACGAAGCGATGCTTGCTGTATAAATACGATGGCTTAAATTAGTAATCGAACGGTAAGTTGCTCGTCTCTTAACGATTGTATTTGTAGAGTATTCTGTGAAGATGGTCCCAATCAGTTTATGTAGATCCAGTATTTCTGTATCCATTAAATAGAGCCGGCCGTTACAGTATGCCTCATTTTACAAAAAACCTGTATCTCAAATCCCAAATTGATGAACACAAGGCATACATCCTTGACCAAATAAAAACACGTTCGATTCATATTCTACTTATATCCCATTGGTCAGATAAAGTGGTCCGTAACAAAACTGTGTTGTACACGGTAACAGTGCTTAAACAAAAAGCCGTTATAAGCCAGATATATTCACAGCGACTGACTGCATTTCTGCAGTAACATAACTGAATAAGTGGGTCGAGCACATTGCATCGTGTTGCGGCCGATGCTCACTGAGCCGTGGATCCATCGCGGTCTTTGCGATCGTCAAACTCGCACGCTCTATTTATGCCTATTTACTTTTTTATCTCCGCGCGGAAATCAATTTAAAATTAGAATGTTTTCTATTTTTGGCTACCTCGGTAGTATACTGTCCTGAAATAAATGAAAGAAAAAGAAATATGTACGTATGTTGTTAAAATGTCATTAAAGCATAACACTAGTTCATCCACGTTAAAAGTACTGGGTAATTTACTTAACAATAATATATCATATATCGATTTTATGATAGCTACAGTACTCGTACATATTACAAAATCATAGGGAGAAGCACAAAAGAAATGCCCGAAAAAACTGAGCATTCCGAACTGGTCAGTGACTGAGAGACTTATTTTGCCTCCCTTCTGTTTAAATTCTCTGTAATCTCAGGGTCAATATCGCGCCAGTCATGTTCATGCTGTCAGCGTTCATAGACTGCTTTAATAGTAACTACGTGCCAGCGGACCGCATGCTTATTTACCACCTTACCTTAGTCGTATGAAAAAACGTTTCCGCGTCCGTAAAAAAATGAGGATTGAGATAAAAACTATAAAGACGAATATAATTTATTTATACATGTAGTACCTACATGGTCAAAATACAAATTACCTTCCAAAGAATAACACACCTACCATCTTCGATGCAAATTCACACAATGCGAAATCGAGGCATTCTGATTCTATGCATTGTTGCCTCTAAGATAGCTTATTATGTAATTTTGTTACACCAAAAGTAATGATGTAACAATCAACTGCAGAGTATTATTTAATCTTTGTTGAACTGATGATACTGATTTATTATAAATCGATGAGATTTATCAGATTATTTCTTTTTATCTTCACCGCGGATCGAAGTTCTCCGCGGGATTCGAATTCGCCTTAAGTTTAAAAAATTATCTGCACTCTGTTGCGTAAAAATCTCGGTGTTTTCTCGTGGACCCACTATTTTGTCCCACCAGTGGGTCCACGAGGGAGAACTATTTCTCGTGGACCCACTGTTGTTTATTAACATCCTTTATATAGTAAAATCCTTTGTTGTTTAGTAGTAGTATAGCAAGGGTTGGGATAATGGTATGAAATTATCATATGAATAAAAAAATATTAACTACAATTTATTAAATGAAATCTATATCATCGGACATTATATACACCATATAATATTACACCAGAAGTACCAGGGCAGCATAAGATACAAGGAGGCCTCGCGTATTTTGCCATCCAGTAATCGGCTCTGGTATGAGTTGTTTAATGATTGCGGATTATTATACCCGTAGTATGTCCGGGTAAGACTAGACAACAGACTAAGGGAAAACAAGAAGCAACGTCTTTCTATTGGATTATCCGTTCCAATTACTCCGATTAGTAGTTCGATCTGATGATCGATGGAAAAAAAAAAAAAAATTGATTTGATGGGAAAAATTGTTCTTCCAAAATTCCCGTCTGTCAGTCGGACAGACAGGAATTATGGACGAAAAATTTTCTACGATCGAACAGTTGTAGTGACAAAATGGGTGTGGAAGCCTAAAAAACTATGAAACGATTTACACCGACCAGCGGAAGCGCATATTTTTTGTCTGCCACTTGTCACATCACTATACGATAGATAAATTTTGACACTGCAAAAAGGTGCTATACATCTTTATTATACAGGAGGAACATTTAATAACCGTAGAGTGCAGTGGGTCTACGAGAAATAGTTCTCCCTCGTGGACCCACTGGTGGGACAAAATAGTGGGTCCACGAGAAAACACCCAAAAATCTACATAATGTAAAATTGGTAAATAAAGTAAAAACTATACAATGTTCTAGCTGTCAGTTGAGCTTAGTCCCTGAACTAAATATACCAACTTTGTTGAATGGCAAGAGATTTCAGACCTCTAGCTAGATTATATCAGACAAGATTGTATCAAATTAAACCCAAATATTAATGCCGTAAGCGTTGTAGATACAAGTAAATTAGGTATTCCACTAAGTTACTATAATTATTATTAATATTGGTTTTCCACTTAGAAATTGAAGACTCGTTTTCTCCAAAAACCATAGACGATAATAGTATTAAATAGCAGACAGATAAATTAGAGGGAAAACGTGAAATTGTACATGTTAAACCTTATCATTACTTAAAACAACTGTTGAAGTCATTATAACTAATCTTCTTCTTGCGGTGCCTCTTCACTACTGAAGGTTGGCCGTCAGCTCCTCAAACCTAGATCGGTCCCTTGCCAAGCGAAATAGATGTTCCACGCTGGCAATGCCGGTCCACTGTCTGATATTTCTAAGCCACGATAGCTTGCGTCTTCCGACTCGTCTTTTCGTCTCAATTTTACCCATCATTATTACCTGAAGAAGATGGTATCGGTCATGTCTAAAAATATGTCCAAGGTAATTGACTTTTCTTTTCTTGAGTAGGTTCATGAGTTCTCGGGATTTTTTAACTCGTCTTAAAACTTCGTGGTTCGTTACTTTTTGTGTCCAGCTTATTCGTAACATACGACGGTAACTAATACTAGTAGGTAACTCATAGAATTTTGTATCATTTTTTTTATAATTTCTACCTGACAGGTATATTAATCTAGTTAGACACCCTGGTACCTAGAAGGTCTTGGGTTCGATTCCCATATTGTGTCTGAGTATTATTTATCTACAAAAAGTTTATACTTATTGTATCAGTTCGCTGGTTACCCTATCTTGGCATAGTATCATAATAATCCAGCCAGCGATGTGCTACCCTATATAAACTTATAATTTTCTTGTATCCAGCAGCCATCTGTTTTTTTTTAAATAAAACATGACTGCACTCTACATACATTTTATTTTGTCAATTTTGTATATATTAGACTTCGTTTACAAGTCACTTATTGGTTGATTGGGTTATCATTGTACAGAGTAAATTTTGAGTAAATTCCCTGCTGAATAGCACTACAGCTACATTGGAGGTACATTTGTATTTTGGTTACGTGCATCATGAGGCCCCCAACTCCAAACTATCTAATACTTACCACACAACATTATGGCGGTCTTTGAGATTAAGGGAGCGTATCGCATAGATTATTTCAACCAAAATTTAAGAGTTCCAGCTTCCGACGCACAAACTTAGTTGTCTCATATCAATCTACTCGTAAATGCAATTGTCATAAACTAACAGGATTTGTGCCAGAACTCTAAAGTAATCTAGGTATGGTAATAATCTCTCTAATACGTAGTACTGAAATACCTCAAAGATTAAAAATAAGTTTTGGCGATTGGAGGCCCACCTGGACCCGAGGCCCGGGGCGGACCGCCCCCTCCGCCCCCCCCCGTTAGTCCGCTACTGACCCTAGTAATAGGCTCTGCGTAGTTTAGGCCAAGGTATACGTGTTTTTATAATAAACTGCCCCAGGATATACGAGATCTACCAATAAACAAATTTAAAACTACCATTAGGAGCCATTTGTCTAAAAAAAGGCTATTATAAAATCTCGGATTACCTGGAGGATAAAGCTGCGTGGGCTTGAACTGCTGTACTCTTACAAGCTTATAGTTTATGATTATATATATTGTAACATTGTTTTTTATTATATAATTAAAAAAATACAAGCCCGCTGAGTTTCTTGCCGGATCTTCTCAGTGGAAGCCACGTTACGATCCGGTGATAGTTGTAAAAAATGACAATATGTAAGAGCCCCCGTGCGTGCGGCCTATGCATAATAAAGAATTTTGAGTTTGAGTTTAGTATCAGATAACCGGGTGTTGAATTTCAAGGATATTATTATTACAACGTCGATACGGTTATTTGAATGACTTGGTCATTCAAATAACCGATCACTGATTTCATTATAGTCAAATCACTTATATTAGTGATTTTGGTAAATAAAGTAAAAACGTTCAACCTGTAAAAGGGGTGCTTTTCTGTAAAGTCGAACGTATCTCAAGTTGACAGTTTGATTCAAAGTAATTTGTCGTACACGATCCATGACGCTGACAAATTGAAATGCGGTAACTTTATTATTCAAGGTAAATTTTTCGTGAAATTGTTTCCTTTACTCAATAGTTTCTCTACATAAAACATTCACCTCATCTAGAATTGGTGTGCTTTCACGGAAAGCCCTTTGAATAGTGAAAGCCTTTATTTGTAATGTACATGTTTACCTAGAGACTTTATTCCTAATAGAAATACACGCTAGTAATTTGCAGACTCAACGTCTTAAGTGGTGACGCAAACACGAAACCTTTCCATTTACTTATGCTATTAATGTTGGCAGAATATATTGTTTGATTCGTATTATTAGGTACTGTTTTTATGGTGTTATTATTACGACTTACTACTTTATTGCTTTGTTTCAGGGTGGGAACTGAAAGGCTTACACTGCTACAAATTCTTCAATATCAGGCATTCGTGGGAGAAAGCAGCAGAACTATGTCGAAGGTAACTATTATTCAGCAAATTATAACTTTTTATTAATACCTGTTATTACTACTGTTTTTTGTAGCTATTCAACGTGTTTAATCTCCCCGTTTACGTTTGCCTTCTCAGGTACGGCAGCGAACTTATGGTCGTAGATAGCTATACGGAAAACAATATGACTGCCAGCATGGTACCAGCTAGCCCATCTAATAATCACTACTGGCTTGGCCTTGCGACGGTCGACGATCTTAGAACTAACACACTTGAATCAGCTGCTGGAGCTTTAGTGTCACAGTACGCTGGTTTCTGGGACTTGAGGCAACCCAATCCTAAAGACGGGGAATGCGTCGATGTTCACGTAACATCTGACAGCCAATCCTGGGAGTTAACTACTTGTGAGACGCTTCTGCCTTTTATGTGCCGTGCAATTGCCTGCCCTGCTGGTAAGTTCACGCGAATTGACTTTTCTTAAGTTCATGGACACGTTAAATTTCAATACCAAACTTTGAAACAATGGTATCTCTTTTTAGGAACCTTCCATTGTTCAAACGGAAGATGCATAAACGCAGCCTTCAAATGCGACAAGCAAGACGATTGTGGTGATGCTTCCGATGAAATGGACTGTGCTTCCGAATGTCACTTTTACATGGCCAGCAGCGGAGATGTGGTCGAAAGTCCAAACTATCCTCACAAATATCCTCCCTTCGGTGAATGTAAATGGACTCTCGAGGGGCCACAGGGCCAAAACATTGTTTTACAGTTCCAAGATTTTGAAACTGAAAAGTCTTTCGACACTGTTCAGGTTCTAGTTGGTGGTAGGACAGAAGACAAATCTGTTAATCTAGCGACCTTATCAGGGAAACAAGATTTGTCTAATAAGACTTACGTATCTGCTTCTAACTTCATGATTATTAAATTCAGCACTGATGGCTCTGTAGAAAGGAAAGGTTTTCGAGCTTCATGGAAAACTGAATCATCTAATTGCGGCGGAATTCTTCGGGCCACTCCCCAAGGTCAAGTACTGACTTCACCAGGGTATCCCAACGGCTATCCAGGAGGCTTAGAATGTGTTTATATTATAGAAGCACAAGCGGGCAGAATAGTCTCATTAGAAATTGAAGACTTAGAATTAGGAATGAATAGAGACTACATTATTGTTAAGGATGGTAATACTCCTTCAAGCCCTGTATTAGCAAGATTGACAGGACCAGGTGAAGAAAATCAAAAAATGGTTATATCAACTACAAATCATCTCTACATGTACTTCCGAACTAGTCTTGGGGATTCTAAAAAGGGATTCAATATGAGATACTCTCAAGGTTGCAAGGCAACAATAATTGCATCAAACGGAACTGTTACATCACCGGCTTATGGTCTTGAGAATTATCCAAACAACCAGGAATGTTTATATAGAATCAAAAATCCTAATGGTGGACCACTTTCTTTGAAATTTGATGAATTTAAAATACATCCATCGGATGTTGTACAAGTATTTGACGGAGCTAGTACAAATGGCTTAAGATTACACTCTGATAATGGTTTTACTGTGAAACCAAGAATCACCCTGACTGCTTCCAGTGGGGAAATGTTAATAAGGTTTACGTCTGACGCTTTGCACAATGGAGAAGGCTGGAAGGCGACATTTTCAGCAGGTAAGTGACTAAAACTTACAAAAATTACAATATGATTTTGTGATAATTATTGTCTATAAGTTTGTTTATTTCTGACATATTTAATTTTAGATTGCCCACCACTAAATTCCGGCATTGGTGCCTTAGCATCAAACAGAGATACCGCCTTTGGCACAGTAATTACTTTCTCATGTCCTATCGGTCAAGAATTTGCCACAGGAAAGTCACGTATTACAACAAAATGTTTGGATGGTGGAAAATGGTCAACTACTTATATTCCAAGTTGTCAAGGTAAATAGTTAAATTAAGTAATATTGGTTGATTTACCGCAAACGGACACTGCTGTGGGCTGATTTCTTAATTAATATCAATTAATTTCTTGCTTTACAGAGGTCTACTGTGGACCGGTACCACAAATAGATAACGGATTCTCTATTGGATCCACAAATGTGACTTACCGTGGAGTTGCAACATACCAGTGTTACGCCGGTTTTGCTTTCCCAACTGGACAGCCTATTGAAAGAATATCTTGTCTGGCAGATGGGCGATGGGAAAGAACACCAACATGCTTGGGTAATTTACACAAGATTACATTTTCTTAAACAGTTAGTAATTTTAAATGTCACGTCATTATATATTAACTTATTTATTTTAGCATCACAATGTGTGGCCCTTCCTGAAGTTCCTCACGCAAATGTTACAATACTTAATGGTGGCGGACGTAGCTATGGTACTATTGTTCGCTACGAATGCGAACCAGGGTATGTAAGATCTGGCCAACCGGTACTTTTATGTATGAGTAATGGAACGTGGTCCGGAGATGTACCAACATGCAGCAAAGTTCTATGTCCTAAGTTCCCAGAAATCAAGAATGGTTTCATAGTCGACCAAACTAGAGTATACATGTTTGGCGATGAAGCTCGTGTTCAATGCTTTAAAGGTAAAAATTATTAAGCTTATAATATTTTATAGCTCTGAAATAATTGGTATGTAAGTACTTTACAAACAGCATATCATTGTATTTTCAGGTTATAAATTAAATGGACCCAGCGTACTTAAATGCGGAACCAATCAGGAATTTGATTCTCCTCCAACTTGTGAGGACATCAACGAATGTGTCAATAGTCAGTGTGATCAAGTATCTACTGAATGTAAAAATACCCAGGGTGGTTTCTTCTGTCCTTGCCGGCCAGGATTTACGCCAAGCTTAGATTGTAGGCCTGTCGGTGATTTGGGTTTGATAAATGGCGCAATTCCTGATGAATCTATTACAACTTCAAGTCCAGAATCTGGATATCATAAAGGAGTTAGTATTTTAAAATTATGTTTTAAGTGTCTTCATTGTGTTTTAATTTTGTTAAATATATTAATCTTTTTTCCAATTATTTTGATCAGATGGCACGTCTAAACAACGGTGGAGGTTGGTGTGGCAATAATTTAGAAGCCGGCGCTAATTGGATTCTGGTTGACTTGAGAGCACCGACGATTGTCCGCGGATTCAGAACAATGAGTGTCATGCGTGCTGACGGGAACATTGCTTTCACTTCTGCTATCAGAATTCAATACACCAACGATTTAACAGACGTATTTAAAGATTACACTAACCCTGACGGTACAGCTGTGGAATTCCGTATCCTGGAGCCAACTCTTTCTGTGCTAAATTTACCGGTTCCTATTGAAGCGCAGTATGTAAAATTCAAAATTCAGGATTATGTAGGTGCACCTTGTCTAAAACTGGAAATTATGGGGTGTGCAAGACTGGATTGCGTAGATATCAATGAATGCAGTGAAAACAACGGTGGATGTGATCAAAAATGTCTTAACACGTAAGTACTTTATGCAAAACAATCGAATATGCAACTCACTTTATTTGACAATTTCAGATAGATTTTCATTCAAACTTTCACACATCCTTTTTAGTAAAAATATTTTTTTATTTCAGACCGGGAAACTATTCATGTGCCTGCAATCTTGGATATGAACTTTATTCCACAAACGGTACAGCCGGCTTCTCAATCGAAAAGTCGGAAACTGGGGAAAGAGACGGTGATACATACCAAAGAAACAAATCTTGTGTGCCTCTTATGTGCCCATCTCTCACACCGCCAGAAAATGGCAAGCTACTATCGACGAAAGCCACTTACCACTTTGGAGATATTGTTCAGTTTCAATGTGATTTTGGATTTGTGATGTCTGGTTTCTCGTCCTTACTGTGTACTTCAAGTGGTACATGGAATGGAACGGCTCCAGAATGTCAATGTAAGTTATAAAGTGTGCAATTATATAAATCGTACTTTATGTGACAAACAGTGACTAAAGATATAAGTATAATTGGTAATGAATTTTCAGATGCCCGCTGTGTAACGTTATCTGATGACAAAAATGATGGCTTGCAAATTATAAGAGATGACCCTGAAAGCGTTCTTTTGCCCTACAGAGATAATGTAACAATTACTTGCGCTTCGCCCGGCAGGCAGTTGAGAAATACTGTAACTTCATCGTTTAGGCAATGTGTTTACGATCCTAAGCCGGTACGACCACATTTACTAATTTTCAGCTTAATTAAAATGGGGTTTTAATTCTACTTAAATTAATTTGATTTTTAAATATTTCAGGGTCTTCCGGATTACTGGTTATCTGGTGCTCAACCTCAATGTCCTCGAAAAGACTGTGGTGTTCCAATGCCTACACCTGGAGCTGAATATGGTCAATATCTTGATACAAAATATCAAAGCTCTTTCTTCTTTGGTTGTCAAAACACATTTAAGCTTGCGGGGCAAACAAGTAAACATGATAACGTGGTTAGATGTCAAGGAAACGGCATTTGGGACTTTGGTGACTTGAGATGTGAAGGACCAGTATGTGAAGATCCCGGCAGGCCTGCAGACGGCTACCAAATTGCAAGAAGCTACGAGCAAGGTTCTGAAGTCCTATTTGGTTGTTCCAGACCAGGATACATATTAATTAACCCAAGACCGATAACTTGTATCAGGGAACCTGAATGTAAGGTTATCAGACCTCTGGGATTGGCATCAGGAAGAATACCAGATTCTGCCATAAATGCTACCTCTGAAAGACCAAATTATGAAGCTAGAAATATAAGACTGAATTCAGTTACTGGTTGGTGTGGTAAACAAGAAGCCTTCACTTATGTGAGCGTTGATCTAGGCAAAGTTTACAGAGTCAAAGCTATCCTTGTAAAGGGTGTTGTCACATCTGATATCGTTGGTCGTCCAACAGAAATTAGATTCTTCTACAAACAGGCTGAAAACGAGAATTACGTTGTTTATTTCCCTAACTTTAATTTGACAATGAGAGATCCTGGAAATTATGGTGAACTAGCGATGATTACATTGCCTAAGTACGTGCAAGCTAGATTCGTAATTTTGGGTATTGTAAGCTTCATGGACAACGCGTGCCTTAAATTTGAACTGATGGGTTGTAATGAACCATCTGCAGAACCATTACTTGGTTACGACTACGGATATTCTCCATGTGTGGGTGAGATATTTTTTGTTAATTACATGTACTCGTAGTAAGAGTAACTTACTCTTCGTAGACAGACTCTTATAACTACTAATCTTATTTTGAACTATTTTAAAATGATATCTTTTTCACAGACAATGAACCACCGGTTTTCCAAAACTGTCCTCAACAACCTATTGTTGTACAAACCGACGTAAATGGCGGCCTTTTGCCGGTAAACTTTACTGAACCAACAGCAACTGATAATTCTGGTGCCATTGCGAGATTGGAAGTTACACCTCAACACTTCAAAACACCAATTCAAGTATTCCACAACATGGTAGTTCGATATGTGGCCTTCGATTTTGATGGAAATGTCGCTATTTGTGAAGTGAATATCACTGTGCCAGACTATACGCCGCCAAAATTGAGCTGCCCTCAAAGCTATGTTATAGAATTAGTTGATAAACAAGACAGTTACGCCGTCAACTTCAACGAAACTAGAAGAAGAATTAATGCAACAGATGCATCGGGAGAAGTTTTCCTTAAATTCATACCAGAGAGAGCTGTCATTCCTATCCGTGGATATGAAAACGTGACTGTCATTGCTTCCGACAAATACGGAAACAGGGCACAATGTAACTTCCAAGTAAGTATGATGTTCTGTCAATTTTTTTTATTTATTTTTTATATTAAAACATGTTTTAACTGAAAGTATTTTTAGGTATCTGTACAAGCAACTCCATGTGTAGATTGGGAACTAATGCCACCAGCAAATGGTGCTTTAAATTGTCTGCCTGGAGATAGAGGAATCCAGTGTATAGCTACTTGCAGTCCTGGGTTCAGATTTACAGACGGCGAACCAGTTAAAACTTTCGTATGTGAAACAAAACGTCAATGGGTACCGACTGCTGTCGTTCCAGATTGTGTTTCAGAGAGTAAGTATTACATTTTCCAGACTAATAAGCTTATTCTGATGGGGACAGTACAATTTATTCATTCATTTTCATTTTCTAGATACCCAACAAGCGGCTTATCATGTCGTGGCCACAGTACAATATCGTGCTCTCGGAGCTGTTTCCAATGCTTGTTTGCCGCAGTACAAGGACTTGGTAGCTCAATATGATAATCAACTAAATGAACGACTCTCACAACGTTGTTCCGCGGTTAACGTGAACATTAACGTGACATTTGTCAACGTTATACCGACTCTTCTCGATGAAAACGTCGTAAAAATGGATTTTGTCTTAGCCATAGTCCCAGCTGTTAGACAAACGCAGCTGTATGATTTGTGTGGATCTACCCTAAATCTGATATTTGATCTTTCCGTGCCATATGCTAGTGCTTTAATTGAACCAGTACTTAACGTATCCTCCATTGGAAACCAATGCCCGCCGTTGAGAGCTATCCGAAGTTCCATCTCGAAAGGATTCACCTGCACTGTTGGAGAAGTATTAAACATGGATACTAATGACGTCCCCAGATGCCGTGAGTATTTACCGTAAGCCTCGCGACTCTATTTATAATTAGAGTAATTAAATGAACTCAAAACTCTCTTTATTGATTTCAGTACATTGTCCCGCTGGAACCTTCGCTGGAGAAAAACAAAAATCATGTACCATGTGTCCCCGAGGATTCTTCCAAAATCAAGCCCGTCAAGGCTCTTGCCTCAAGTGCCCGCAAGGAACATTTACTAGGGAAGAAGGTTCTAAAGATATTAATGATTGTATACCTGTATGTGGCTATGGAACTTACTCACCAACTGGATTAGTTCCTTGTTTAGAATGTCCAAGAAACAGCTATACTGGTGAACCACCAGTCGGAGGTTTCAAAGACTGTCAAGCTTGTCCTGTAAATACCTTCACATACCAACCTGCAGCCCCTGGAAAGGATAGATGTCGGGCTAAATGTGCACCGGGAACATATTCACCAACCGGACTTGCGCCATGTTCTCAATGTCCAAGAAACTTCTATCAAAACCTTGTAGGCCAAACATTGTGTATGGAATGTCCAACCAACATGAAAACCGTAGGAACAGGAGCGACAGGTTTGGAAGAATGCCTTCCAGTGGAATGTTCAAACAGTGCCTGTCAACACGGTGGCCTCTGTGTACCTAAAGGTCATGGTATTCAATGCTACTGTCCGGCTGGATTCTCTGGCCGCAGATGTGAAATCGACATTGATGAGTGCGCTAGTCAACCTTGTTACAACGGTGGTACCTGTACTGATCTTCCACAAGGATACCGTTGTTCGTGCCCAACTGGATACGGTGGAATCAACTGTCAAGAAGAAAGATCCGATTGTAGAAATGATACGTGTCCTGAAAGAGCTATGTGCAAAGATGAGCCAGGATTCGATAATTATACCTGTTTATGTAGATCTGGATATACTGGGGTTGACTGTGATATTACGGTATGTATTAGTTAAAAAAAACTAACTTTTAACTTTTTGGTACGTGTAAAATAACATATTACATAATTACTTATATTTTTTAGATTGATCCCTGTACTGCAAATGGAAATCCGTGCAATAACGGCGCTTCTTGCAATGCTCTTCAACAAGGACGCTTCAAGTGCGAATGTTTGCCGGGTTGGGAAGGACAACTGTGCGAAATCAATACTGACGATTGCATTGAAAAACCTTGCCTTTTAGGAGCACCTTGTACAGACTTAGTTAATGATTTTAGCTGTACATGTCCACCAGGATTTACTGGAAAACGGTGTCATGAAAAGATAGATCTGTGTTCTACTGAGCCATGCAAACATGGAATCTGTGTTGACAAACTATTTCTTCATCAATGTATCTGTGACCCTGGATGGAGTGGACCTTCTTGTGACATCAACATCAACGAATGCGTCATATCGCCTTGCGAAAATGGAGGAAAATGTATAGATGGCATCGATGATTTCAACTGTATTTGCGAAGCCGGCTATACAGGAAAGAGATGTCAACATACTATTGACGACTGTGCCTCAAACCCGTGCCAGAACGGGGCATCCTGTATGGATCAAGTAGAAGGTTTTATTTGCAAATGCCGCCCAGGCTACATTGGCTTGCAATGTGAAACGGCGATTGACGAGTGTTTGACCGAGCCGTGTAATCCCGCTGGTACAGAACGTTGTGTGGACCTGGACAACAAATACCAATGTATCTGCCTCGAAGGTTTCACTGGAGAAATGTGTGAAACAAATATTGATGATTGTGCGTCGGATCCCTGCTTGAACGGCGGATCTTGCAAAGATGAGATCGGTGGATACAAATGCGCCTGCCAACCAGGATGGACTGGAAAACGGTGTGAAAGGGATATTGGTAATTGCATGAACCGTCCTTGTCAAAACAGTGCAAACTGTATTGATCTATTCCAAGACTATTTCTGTGTGTAAGTAAAATATCAGCAATATATGCGTGGTACTATACATTATTTTAATTGACTGTTCACTAATTCATTAACATAAAATTGCAGATGCCCAAGTGGAACTGACGGAAAACAATGTGAAACAGCTCCGGAAAGATGTATAGGCAGTCCCTGTATGCATGGAGGAAAATGTCAGGACTTTGGCTCCGGCCTCAACTGTACCTGTTCTTTGGACTACACCGGCATTGGTTGCCAGTATGAATTCGACGCATGTGAAGCGGGTCTCTGCCAGAATGGAGCAACGTGCATTGATGAAGGCGAAGGATACAGTTGTATATGTGCCCCTGGCTTCCAAGGAAAGAATTGTGACGAGGACATTGTAGACTGCAAAGACAATTCGTGCCCACCATCTGCTACTTGCATTGATTTGCCAGGGCGATTCTACTGTCAATGTCCATTTAATCTTACAGGCGATGACTGCAGAAAAAGTAAATAATATTCAATTTAAATATACATAAATAGTTATGATATACATGTATGTATTTTATTAAGCATCAATTAACTCTTATTTCAGCAATCAGTGTAGATTACGACCTCTACTTTAGTGACCCGCTGCGATCGAGTGCCGCTCAAGTGGTACCATTTGATACAGGATCTGCCGATAGCCTGACTGTAGCTATGTGGCTGCAATACACACAACAAGATGAGGGTGGAGTATTCTTCACAGCATATAGCGTGAGGCAAGTAGCTGAACATTTAATAATTTAACGTAACAGATCACGATCCATCTACTATTGATTGATATGATAATGTTTAAATTGTTTTTTTAGCAATTCCCACATTGCCTTGAACCGAAAACCCATTATTCAAGCTCATTCGAATGGAGTTCAAATATCATTATTCCCCGAACTTCAAGATGTTTACTTGAGCTTTGGAGAGTATGCAACTGTAAATGATGGACAATGGCACCATGTCGCTTTAGTTTGGGATGGAAGTAACGGAGGCGAATTAACCCTCATCACGGAAGGTTTAATTGCTAGCAAGATTGAAGGTTATGGTAGCGGTCGAACACTACCAAAATAGTAAGTACTTTATTAACCAAAAATGTCAATATCAGTGTAAATGCGAAACTTTAATATTTATGTCTCTTTCAGTGTTTGGGTAACACTTGGCAAGCCTCAGTCTGATAATCCGAAAGCATACACCGAAGCCGGCTTCCAAGGCCATTTAACCAAAGTGCAAATATGGAACCGTGCTCTTGACGTAACTAATGAAATCCAAAAACAAGTGCGTGACTGCAGAACTGAACCCGTTCTTTACAATGGGTTAGCGCTGACCTGGGCTGGTTACGACGATCTAGTTGGTGGTGTCGAAAGAATAGTACCATCTCATTGCGGTCAAAGAGTTTGCCCGAACGGTTACGCTGGACCTAAATGTCAACAGTTGCAAGTGGACAAAGAACCACCAAGGGTAGAGCGCTGCCCTGGAGATTTATGGGTCATTGCAAAGAACGGATCGTCTATTGTCAGTTGGGATGTACCTGTATTTAGTGACAACGTTGGAGTTGCTAAAGTAGTAGAAAAATCTGGACATAAACCTGGACAAAATCTAGCATGGGGTGCTTACGATATTGCTTATGTAGCCTACGATACAGCGGGAAACGCAGCCACGTGCACATTCAAAGTTACTGTACTTGGTAAGCTCTAGAATATGACCACCAGAAGTTCTAGTATAACTATCAGTATAATATTAATAAATTAATATTATTTTTATAGCTGAATTCTGTCCACCACTTCCCGACCCACTGGGTGGCTACCAATCCTGCCGTGATTGGGGTGCGGGGGGTCAATTCAAAGTGTGCGAGATTTCTTGTCGCGATGGCCTCAGGTTCTCGCAACCTGTACCACCATTCTACACGTGCGGAGCCGAAGGTTTTTGGCGACCAACGAACGACCCAAGTCTACCACTCGTCTACCCTGCTTGCTCACGTAAGATTCACTTCCAATATTGTATTTGAGACTACACTTTGACTAAACCATTTACACAAGTTATATAAACTGTGTGTATACGTCCGTATCTGTGTGTATATTTGTAGTGAAGTTAGAATTATGGCTTACTATTTTTCAATGTTTGAAATGGACTTTAAATAATTTCTTGAAGAAAGTGTACAACACCCAGAAAATTAATCCAAATCAAATCATTTATTGTTCGCAAATATGGGTATTATATAGAGCAAAGCATTTGCAACTTTCAGTGCATCATAACTCATTGAACAAACGTAACCACAACATATAATATAGTATTTCGATGCCACAACAAGTTACGATACTTAAAGTAACTTTTAACTCTGCTTATTTTTTTACAGCGGCTTCACCAGCTCAGCGTGTCTTCAAAGTATCGATGTTGTTCCCAAGCTCAGTGCTTTGCAACGACGCTGGACAGGCTGTCCTTCGTCAGAAAGTCCGTAGTGCCATCAACCAACTGAACAGAGACTGGAGCTTCTGTTCCTACACTGTTGACGGTAACTTTATATAAATGTATTTGTAGTAAATGTCGCGTTGTAGAGGTCTGGATTTTTAAAGAGGTTTTGTTTGTAGGTACTCGGGAGTGTAAGGAGTTGGATATTAATGTAAAGTGTGACCATCGTGCTAATCGGCAAACAAGACAAGTATCCACTCCTCCGACAATACCTGCAGAAGATACCTATGTACTTGATGCTATAATTCCTGTTGAAGAGTAAGTACAAAAACTATTTAGTGCAGTACTCGTATCACAAGCAGATTTAGCGGCTATAGTAAGACCAGCGTAAAATATTCTTGAAAAACTGGTGTTGGCGTAGAGTTATTGCGAAGATGTAAAATGTACCTATAATATGTCTCCACAATAAGTAGCATGAGATACACTAAATGTAAAATTTCATGGTTACGTATAATCACGCACAATTATAAGGTACCCAAAACGCGGCCATGGCTTCACTTACTACTTTGTGACACAATCCTTTGCAATGTATGCTATCTCAAACAAAATTCTAATTATTTATCAATAAATATCAACGTATTGAAGCAAAAATTGCGCTGCAAAAAGTGCTAAGTATGCCATGAGCCTATGGATAGTAATTTATAAACCCCCCACTGCACTTAGATTTCTTTTACAAAGAAAGCATGTTGTTCTTTCAACACAATTGCATGTATTTTATGTCACACTTAGGACACGAAGCAGTAGGGAGGGTCGACAAGCGGGCGATACATACAACGTTGAGATCTCTTTCCCGGCCGTCAAGTAAGTTGTTTGCATGCTTTCAAGCACTTTTAGCACTTGTACTTATTTGTAAAGGTACATTTTGCCTTTCTTAGATTTCAGCTTTAAACATTTGCGTACGTAATTTGCTTTGAAAACATACCTTCCAACTCTGGTACCAGAGTTGCATTTTCTAATTATATCTTTTATTATAGCGACCCAGTAATCCACAATGGTAATAATGAGCGGTCCACTGTGCAAAGATTATTGGAGAAACTGATTCTCGAAGACGAACAATTCGACGTTAGGAGCATACTACCGAACACCGTACCGGATCCCGCTAGCTTGAATCTAGTTTCAGACTACGCTTGTCCAACGGGACAGGTTGTGATGGCACCTGACTGTGGTAAGAATCTAAAACATTAAGTAATACTGCTACGCTTACTGCCGCACCCAGAGTCCGTTAATAAATCATTATACAAAATCAGTCTTAACATATTAGATTCCAAACCAGGGGCGTAGCTTCCGCCATATATCAGCCGTATCAATGATACGGGGCCCCCGGGCTACGAGGGCCCCGAACACGTGTAAGCAACAATTCGTAAAATCCATGTTCTCACATAATCTCTTAGGCCGTACCATAATTTGGGCACCCCAACAAATTTTGATACGGGGCCCATCTAAGGCAAGCTACGCCACTGTTCCAAACTCATAGCACAACGCTTCCTGAGTGCAGCTACAATCAAGTTAGTAGTACTAACTTAATAGTAAGTATTTACTAACGTAAATCAGTTCATAATAATGCTCAACCACATAGCTGTAAAGTGTTTGATCGTGATTCCATTCTATACATATAGCCGTTGTGGAAGCGGACTAGCTTATCTATAACAGAAAGAAATTGAGTCTGTATCAAAGATATCATTGTGCTAGCATCAAATCCAATGATGGTCCCTCAGCTGCCAATACAGCACATACCACCGCATCTAAAAGTAGTATTATTTATTATTGTAATCTCACTTTCGCGATAGAAAGTGCCTGAGCTATAAACAACATATATTGACGCCTTTATCTCGGGTAAAACTAAAGATTATTATAATACTTGCTATTAGAATTAATGCTAGGGCGCCTGGCCACATCTATACAACACTTCTCAAAAGTGCCGTTATTTAGCCACCATGAGTAGATAGCGGTCAAATAAAAAGATCTTGCGTAAGGGGTCGTCCATTAATCACGTGAGGCTCGAAAGGGGGGGAGGGGTTCCGAAAAAATCACGAAATATCACCAGGAGGGGGGAGGGGTATAATGAGACATTACGTGTATTTATTTTCGTTGAATGCACGATTTCTAAACCAAACAGCGGCACGTGGCCTTGACTCACCGTTGCCGGCAACGACTTCCTCTTCAACATTTAATCAGTTAAGTACCTGTATTTATAGATAATATTCCGAAAACTTCAATATAAACTATATTGAAATTTTTTACAAAAAAATACACGTGATTTTGGATAGGGGGGGGGTAGTTTAAAAACCTCACCACATATCACCAGGAGGGGGGGAGGGGTTGAAAAGTTGCTAAAAAACATCACGTGATTAATGAACGACCCCTAAGGTGGATTCAAAAATTTTTGAACAGGCGTTTCTGCTTGTTCTGCTATTTGAATCCCTAATTATTCCTCATCAAAACTACGTCTTCGAAATAGACAACGCTTTAATTTTATTAGGTACAATAGGTTCGGACTGTTTATCCTTAGACCGTCTTTGGCTAATCACTTCTATTTTATTTCCAGTGGCATGCGCGGTCGGTACCTACCTCGATTCCGCCAGTGATACTTGCAAGCCATGCCCAGCAGGTTCATACCAGTCGGAGGCAGGTCAAGTGCAATGTACCGCCTGCCCTGCTATTGCTGGTCAAACCGGTGTCACTCAGTCCACGGGTGCTAGAAGCGCGGCCGACTGCAAGGGTATGGAATACTTTATTGACTTGAAATCCTCCTCAGATTCTTCTTTTATTGCAAGAAGCATCTAATAAAACTTGAACACGTGGACCAAGCCACTGAACAATATCGATATAATTTGCTAGTGTCGCACCGGCACATGAGGGGCAACACCTGAGCTCTCCGGTGGGATCTGTACCAGAAACCCCTCAGTGCCTTTGAGCCCAACGCTGCGGAGCGCATTATAGCCAGGAACCAGACACGGTACTCACGGCGACGGGGGGTCCGCCGCCGTCCGCCTCGGAGTCGCCCCCGTACTCAATGGACGTCTGGGGCCCACAGCCCAAACGTCTAGTAACTCCGAAGTGTGGTTGTACCTACCTGGACTGTCCCTACCATGTAATAATCTATTCGACTAACTGTTAATTTGGATTTGTTCATCTCTTAAACTGCCCTGTGCATTATGTTCGCTACACCACAGAAAATTCAAATCGGTTGACAGAAAAACAATTGTCCAAAAGTATTTAGATTCGGTCAAGAATCCATACCGTGCATAAATATTGCAGAGAAATGCGCTGCGGGCAAATACTACGATGCTGAGGCTGAACTTTGCCGGCCATGCGGCCACGGCTCCTACCAACCGCGCGAGGGGGCGTTCACTTGCATCGCCTGCCCCAGAGGACAAACTACTCGGGCTACAGAAGCTGTGTCAGCAGCTGAATGCAGAGATGACTGTCCATCGGGTAAGTTTAGAATTTTATTATAATCATGTTCGCCTTATTGTACAGCCATAGTGTGTGTCTTCAACTGCTTACGCAAACACAGGTTTAGGGCAATAGAAGAGAGAGAGTGCACCACTCTCTCTCTTCTATTGCCCTAAACCTCAACATCCTATTGAATGCTCAAGAGGCTTAAGTAATGTATCGGGTGACTAGTGGCATTGCTGTACAGTTTTCTAGGGGCAGACGTTTCACTTACCATCCCATAATAGCACCCTCCCATCTTCTCTCGTTGGGTGTCCGTAAGAGGACTAAGGGAAATCAAGAAGATGGGCAGCACCTGGGCAGCACCGTCTTTTGGATTATTGGCCACCAATACTGCGATCCTCAAGACGCCTGCCAAACGTGGGGATTATAGCCAAACCCTCCCTTCTTAGGGGGAGGCGTTAGTTGAGCAGTTGACGTCTTTCGGCTGCTAATGATAATGAATACAACTGGTGTGAAATTAGGGGCAGAACTTTTCACATGCCCATGCATGCCACGCTCATGGTATTTTCACTCGTTATTTTTTTTACTCCTGTAACTTTCTTCTGTTAAACTATGGAATGGAGTTTTAAAGACGAATGGCATAAATAGTAAAAGAACCACAACGACTGGAACTTTGAAATGGATTAGAAGCGGCTGTAAGAGAGGCTTTATATCCTCGTTGATTGTTGTAGGTGAGCAGTTGAGCAGCGATGGTGGCTGCGAGCCGTGTCCTCGCGGCACTTGGCGTGCGAACGGTGCGGGCGCGGCGTGTGCGCCCTGCCCGCCCGGCACCACCACGCCGCAGCCCGGCGCCGACTCGCCCGACCAGTGCTCCTTGCCCGTCTGCAGACCTGGTAACTATATTTTTACTACTACATAAAAACACGTTCGACCACTCCTTGCCTGTCTGTAGACCTAGTGATCTACCTAAACACTCGCCCGAATAACGCTCCCTGCACGATTACAGACCTGGGGGGTCTAGTACGAGTGCCGATAGTTTACGAGCTCGATCAAACTGACACTTTTTGCCCGTACATTTTACTAGTTCTCTATAGTTACCGCTAGGGGCGCTGGTGTGAAATGTATGGAGAGAAAACTTGAGTTTGATCGAACTCGTAAACTATCGGAACTAGTACTAGACCCCCTGATAACTGTTTTTGTACTATGTACTACCATATTAGCAACCTCTCAACCAATGCTCCTTAGCAGTCTGCAAACCTGGTAGCTAGATAGAGATAGTCTGGTAGCTGATAGATACAGTACGCAGGTCAACATGGCAATCGGGGTATGAGTTGAAACGCGGGGCAGAGGACACCCCGTATACCCGCACATCGCCCGCGCCACCTTACACAAACAATATGCGGGGGTGCGAGGTGCTATAATTAACCCCGTAAGGATGGGTGTTATGAGCTTACCGAGTTAGTGAATAAGTCTCATACCTTATTACATATTTTGCATTGAAAAATTTAAATCTACACTGAACTCGTAACGTATTAATTATTCATTAACGGACTCGGAGGGCAGCAGTATGTCTATTTTTTGTTTGGTAACTGGTTTAATCGAGATGCAGGTTCTCTATGTTTAGTTAAATTATGTTTAGCCTTTTATTAGGAGTTCATTTTTTTTGTGCAGGAGTTTTTTAATTTTTATATTTAGGTATATATTTTACTTACAGAAATATTTCACTCTAGTTTTCAGTTACTTATTATAAATCAATATTTTTGTAGAACAGTACTCACTTGGTAGAAAAGCAAGCAGGTACCTACCTACCTACAATGAATTATCCCATTATACCTAGATGTTATTGTACTTTAAATCGTAGTACAGGGAATTTGAAGCAATTACATACAATTTATAATAAACAATGAGAATTCGGTTTCAAATTATTCATCCATGGTTTCAAAGCAATCCACCTGATTCTGAAAATACTTCAGCGAAGGAATTTCAATCGACGAGAAAATCCGATATTTCATTGGTTTTGTTTTATCTTCCAAATACGAATTTAGAATATTATCCGAATAAAACATTTAAACAAAGGTATTATTATTTGCGTTTTCTCTTCCAGGTTCATATCTCAACGTAACCCTTAACACGTGCATACAGTGTAGAAAGGGAACATACCAGTCGGAAGCCCAACAAACCGTCTGTGTACCATGTCCAATCAACACAAGTACTAGGGGAGCTGGTGCTGTAAGTAAAACTCACTTATCGTCCACTTAGCACTCCAAATACCCCTTGAGAGGGATATTATCTTTATGGGTACTTACTTTCGGAACATCCTACAGTATTTTAGTATAAATATTCTTTCTAGTATGAATATAATATGTATGACCCTTTAAGTGTATCTGTTGTATTTTTTTGAAATTTGTAACTTTGGTCCTGAGAACCAGGGACGTAACCAACCAGGGTACCAACACCCCTAATATAAGTAAGTATTATTGTAATCTAACTTTCTCGATAGAAAGTGACAGAGAAGCTGATGGAACGCTTGAGCCTGACCAGACAGAACATAGGACTATTTCATAGTAGGTAGTTTAGGCAATCCAAGCTCGAAAGAGGCTACAAATCTGCTCAGACTCATGAGTTCCCAGTATACATAGTCCATTTTTTTTTGCATCTATTACCTACCTTTTGTTTTTTTTTTCATAATGAATGTATTTAAATACAATGAGGTTGGTATGTATTGTATACAAAAACCCCTAAACAAAAATAAATTTAAAAAGTGTCAGAGCTATATTATACGTATATCGACGTCTCTACCCCGTGTCATAGTAGGTTGTAATAATACTATTTACTTTAGAGGTGAAATTAAACTAGTATAAGAAAAAAAAGTGGACGGAAATAGCTGTCGTAGATATAATGATAGGTACTCATAAACAGGTAATAAAAATAGCCATTTATTCCAGACATCGGAATCAGATTGCACGAACCCATGCGAGATGAGTGGTCCAGAGATGCATTGCGATGTGAACGCGTACTGCCTTTTGATACCGGAGACCAGCGAGTTCAAATGTCAATGCAAGCCGGGATTCAATGGCACTGGAAAAATATGCATAGGTGAGTGGAACCGGAGTTTACACAATTTATTTAGACGTAGAAATACGGAACTAAAATCCAGGGAGTGAGTGTGAAAATGGTGTTACACACGTATTTTTTTGTTTGAAAAATAAATTACAAATGGTTTATTTCGCCCACAACAATAATTCGACATTTTAATTAAATGTAACTTTCAGTTTATTGTTTTATTACAAAACTTATCGTTTCCAATTTAGTTAACTATCTTTTTTAAACGACTTCAAAAAAAGGAGGAGGTTCTCAATTCGTCTGTATATATTTTATTTTTTTTCTATATAATTATGTTCGCGCATAACTCTGGCAATTATGAACCGATTTGAAAAAATCTTTCTTCTATCCATTCTTTAATCCGTTAGTTGGGTCCCATAAAAAAAATATTGCTTCCCTTCCGAAGAAGTAGTTCCTGAAAAAACAATAATGGTGACTGCGCAGGAAACTTGCAGGAAAGCCTATATAGATGACTTTATGTCGCTTTTTAAGGACAATAATGGTCATAACTCTGGCAAATATTTACCAATTTCAATGATTCATTTTTTATTCGAAAGAAGAAACGACTGTAATGAATCTGTATGAAATTTATCACAACCGGATAAGAACTTCCTGGAGGACCATGAACGATGAGGAGGAATTTATCTGGTAAAAACTATAAAACTGATGTTCTCCATTACATTGCTCTGACAATTATGAACCGATTTCGATGATTCTTTTTTTTTATTCGAGAGAGTAAACTACTATGATGATTCCATGCAAATTTCATTACGACCGGATATTTTTTCTGAAGAAACATGAATTATGTAAAACTATGTAGACGATAATGTGATCATAACCTACCTAGATCAATTTACGGTCTTCGATGGTTCAATCTTTATATATGAAAATATCACTAAAATAAAACTTAAAAAAAAAATTGAACCGACTTCAATATCACTGAAAAGTATAAAATAATTTAAATATTATTGAAGTTTTAGCGTACCTGCTGTGTATATTTGACACCAACTTCAATAATATTTAAATTATTTTATACTTTTCAGTGATATTGAAGACGGTTCAATTTTTTTTTAAAAGTTTTATTATGTTTTGAAATTCAATTTCGGTTTCAATTCAAAACTAATCAGTGAATTTTATACTCTTTTAAATTTTAGACCTGCCAATTAATTATGCTTAAAATAGTTAAAATGTATAACTCTTTTAGGTCTTTAGACGTAAGATAATTTCAAATTGAATTAAACTAAAATAAATTCATCTTCGCAACTTTGAATTCTAATTGATTCTTACATAGGCTTTCATTTACTACTTGCTTCAGATGGGGAATACATAGATTTGAAAACTTACTAAGTTTCTTGAAACCCCCAATCAACGAAGCACCTATTTATTGATTAGTTGATGAAAAGGTAAAACAAACACAGAAAGGATACAGTAGCTAATTGGCATACGACCAATTAAAAGTTTTCTGAAACAGACAAATTTCACAAGTTAACCAATTATAAGTTTTGGATTGCTTCCAATTTCTATAGACACTGTAACACCTCCGTTCCTAGCTTGTATTATCAACAGAAGATTTCTTGTCCAACAAAGCAACCTTAAAGATGCGCGCACATGCGTTTTCACCATACGCATCGAATTTGTCACGGCATTTCTGGGCCACCGACGCGATGACCGCGTGCATTTGGAATGTTGTAGCTCACGAAACGATCAACACGCGTTGCTTTCTTAAAAACAGCGTCGGCCGTAATCCTGCACTGAGTTTACAATAGGCTTGAATAAGTGTGTAGGACTTGTCGCTACGAAACAGTGTTTTTTTATCCGTTTTCTTAAATGTTTTTCGGAAAAAAGTGCGGGCAGTCTTAACGCAATTTTAAACTTAACTTTCTATAGGACATACAGTTATAAAAAAAATATCATCATCAGCAGCCTAAACACGTCTACTGTTGAACAAAAGCCTCTCCTTTCGAAGGGAGGGGTTTCCATAATCCCCACGCTTGGCAGGCGTCTTGGGGATCGCAGTATGTATAGGTGGTACAAAATCCAATAGAAAGACGCTGCTGCCCTTCTTCTTGTTTTCCCTTAGTCGCCTCTTACGGACACCAAAGGGGCGGAGATGGGTGGTTGCTATTCTTTCCCGGACACGCCACGGGTTATAGAAAAATATTTCAATCGATCTGCATAGAAAATAAACTTCCGCTACTTTTTGACATCTGGCAAAATATCACTACCTTTTTTTTTTTTGACGCGGTGGAAATCTTCGAAAGATCCCCGGGAGCTGTGGGGCTCAACCGGGGTATGTGGGATTCTTACCCACTAAAACCCCCGTGGCTGTCGCATCGGCACATGAGAGGGGAGACCCCAGGGCTCTCCGGTGGGATCTGCACCAGGGGCCCCTCAGTGCCTTGCCTTTGAGCCCGCCGCCGGGGGGCGCATTGTAGCCCCCCGGGAACCTGTCACGGTGCTCACGGGGACGGGGGTCGCAACCCCGCCGCCGTCCACCTCGGAGTCTCCGCCGTACTCAATGGACGCTCAAGGGGCCCACACCCCGGGCGTCCAACGACTCCGAAGAATATCACTACCTAGTATTGCCAATACTTGAAACCATAATATGAGTACCTACGTCCTATATTTCCAGATGTATGTATGGAGTTTTGCGATAACGGTGGCGAGTGTGTAAAAGACGCTAGAGGGGAACCGTCCTGCCGATGCACGGGCTCCTTCACAGGCCGCCATTGCAGGGAGAAGAGCGAGTTCGCGTACATCGCCAGCGGAGTGGCCGGCGGAGTCATCTTCATTATATTCCTGGTGCTGCTCGTATGGATGATCTGTGCTAGGTGAGCCGTTCGTTCATCATTTTCAGAAGATTTATTTTATTCTCAAGACTGTTTAGTAGATAGACTTGTGCAGTGGACTGTCCAAGTAGGTAATCTCGCGGTCACAAGCGGCCGGCGGGTGGGTTATGCGCACGTAACGTGGTTCGAATGGTTTTGATTGAAAACTGTTACACCGTTCGTGTACGCGATAGTACTAATGAAGTGTCAAATTCAACGGGCCTGTTAGTTTTGTGGTTAGACACCCTGGCTGCTATCCAATTGTCTGGGTGTTTTATTTATTTAAACTTGTATTTACAAAAAAATTAGGACGGCTCCGGCTTTGGGATAAGATGACCGTGTTTAGATTGTTCTAGAATATGTCTAAAACATTGCTTTGTTTCGGTGTGGAGGGCACTGTAGCTGGTGATATTATGGGCTCAAGAGACTTAATAAGCTATGTGCTATGTATATGGCTAGGTGTGTCGCAATAAGTGCGCTCCGTCTTAAATCTAACTAAACCGAAGCTGCTGTTACAAAGTGATCATCGCTTCGCTAGAAGCAAAAGAAAGAGTTTTACGTTCCTCAGCCAATATTTCTAAGCGCTGGAACACGTACACAAAGAGGATTGAGAGAAAAGGATAGTGTCTTGTAGTAATGCCTTGTGAACACATAAAAACAACACGTATACTTAGAAATTGCACGACTGTTTGTCAACAGATCGACAAAGAAGAAGGAACCAAAGAAGACGCTGACACCGGCTATCGACCAAAACGGCTCCCAAGTGAACTTCTACTACGGAGCCCACACACCATACGCGGAATCCATAGCGCCGTCTCACCATTCCACGTATGCACACTACTACGATGACGAAGAAGACGGGTGGGAGATGCCCAACTTCTACAACGAAACGTATATGAAGGAAAGCCTCCACAACGGAATGAATGGCAAGATGAACAGTTTAGCGCGGTCCAACGCTAGCATATACGGGACCAAGGAGGATCTATACGATAGACTAAAGAGGCACGCGTATCCTGGTAAGAAAGGTCAGTATTTATTCTGTAGCACTTAGATTAGTGCGCGTTTGATTTTGGAATGCGGCTTTGACCACGACTTGCATGGTAGTTCAGTAATTTTGCTTGGGTTCCGCTTGGCAAGTTCATGTTCTTAGTGTTTTTAATCTTTGTTCAATTACAATGACATCGAAATATTCTTTAGTCGTTAGCATATCTGTGACTAAGGTTGCCAGATGGTCAGAAAATCTGGGAAAGTCCTGGCCTCGTTTTCAGTACCTAATTAAATTACACGTTTTGCACGGGACCGTGCAGGTCTGTGTCATTTGTAAATATTGCTGGGTAACGGTTGAAGGTCACCGTAGCTATTCAAATTACAGGACTCCGGTGACTTAATTACTAAAGTATTGGGTGACGAGTGGTAAATAGCAAGAGTCAATAGGTAGGCCTGTCGCTTACCATCAGGCGAACGTATTGCTTGTTTCGCCCTTAAGATGATTATAAAAAAAACATAACAGTCCCAAACTTCCTGAAATTTTTAAACAATTTTTACGAAGCAAATATACTCTGCCGTGGCGACTAAAGTGCGGGCTATCTTCCAATCTTCCACTCACGCTTCTCTTTTCCGTACAACTAACAGTGAAGTTGGAGTTGACACTCTGACAACACAGTTCATAAATCTAGAAATGTTCAAAAAATAAAATAAAATGCATGTATGTGGTAACCCTATCCGGGGATAGGAAATTCACTTGTATAGGTCGGGACCTATACAAGTGAATTTCCTAAATTCTAATTTTAAGATAAATACTAAAAAGATAACCTTCAGGGCAATCACCCTATCTTACACGATGTTTTATTAAAACTAAGGTGACATTGTTTTCAATACGCCGTGCCGGCGTCAATACGTCGCCCTATGTCGTCATCTTTGTTTTTATGTGAATTATCCGTACATAACAAAACACATGTGTACCTAACAATAATAAATAGAATTTAGATATAGGTACATGCGTTATCATATTCTGCCTGCACAAAATTCACTTGCACAAATAACATTATCTATCGGTCATTGGGACGAATAAAGTTGTAATAACAAAGAATGATGAAATAATGTACTAAGGTGTTATTATTGTTTTCAGATAAGAGTGACAGCGACAGTGAAGGTCAGTAAACGTAACAAGGGACTACGTTATGTCGTATTCTGGTCAATCTTACATAATACTTTGTAATAATTTCAAATCTCGGTGTACGCGACTATAATAAATATTTTATACACTTGGCCGCAAAAAAGCGGGTCGGTTTTTAAAAATGCGATAACTTTAAAAATGTCTGAGCAATTCTTTAAAAATAAAAAGTTAATTAAAGTTTATTTCATTAAAAACTATCTGACCCGCGCAGCTCCGTCCGCGCATACTACATAATACACACATCAAAAGTGTCTAGGGATCAACATATATTTTTGCAATAACTTTTCTCCTGATTGATATTAATTAAAATTTTCTTTAAGGATTCATCAAATAAAGTGTTTTCGTTTGTCACAGTAACGATAAACCAAGTCACCTTTGCATTAATAAAGAAATTTGCCATTTTCCTAATAAAGGGATTTTTGACATTTGAACCACTAACACAAAAGTTCGAAAAAAAGACTGAAATAACAGTTTTCTTTAAAATTTTATTGGGTAACTTAAACAATTAATAATCCGTGTTTCTACCGCGAACACTAACAACACAAGAACATCGGTTTGGCATACTCAAAATGAGTTCATCCAAATCACGCTGTGGAATGGCCGCCCATGTTCGTTGCAACAACAAAAAAATGTCTTCTTGCGACTGGATACCCTCCATATTCGGCAGAGCTCTTCTCTGTAGCATATCCCATGCATGCTCAATCGGGTTCAAGTCTGGCGACTGAGCAGGCCAGGGCAGGACATTGATGTTAGCTGCGGCGAGAGTCTGTCTTACAACTCTTGCGGTGTGCGGTCGTGCATTATCATGCATTAACTGAAATAAGGGACCGATTTGCACTTGTAGAGGAACGATGACGTCTGATACAATCGTCTCAGCATAAATTTGAGCGTTGAGGTTGCCTCTGATCCAAATGAACTCAGTTCTTCCGCCGATCCAAATACCCGCCCATACCATGATGGTTCCACCACTATAAGGATGGACTTCCTGGCAGGATTTTAATCGCTGTTGGCGTCCAGGGGTTCTCCAGTGTCGTATACGTCTTGTATCCGGTCTCATACCAAAACGAGACTCATCAGAAAAGCACACGAAACGCCATTGTTCTTCTGCCCAATTTCTGTGTTCAAGAGCCCATTGATATCGAATCCTACGATTGTGCATTGCTATAGGTGGTACCCGTAGCGGTCTTCGGGAATGAAGGTTCACTTCATGCAAGCGGTTTCTGACTGTTTGGTCGCTAATTAAGTTCCCTGAAGAGTGATGAAGCCTCACGGCTAACATCATGGCAGTTATTGTTGGAGCTCTTCGAGTTAAGATTTGAATATATCGGTCTTGTCTCCGTGTGGTGCAGCGATACCGTCCTCCATGGCGCTCAGCCACGGTACCAGTGCTTCGGTAACGTGTCCAAAGTCGACTGATAACACTCTGACTTGTATTCAGAGCTAAAGCCACAGTACGTTGCCGGGAACCAGCTTCTATCATTCCCACGGCTCTGAGCATTTCTTCCCTGCTTAAATGACGTCGCCGCTCCATAATAACGTTGGTTTTAATCAGTAGTAGGGAAACAGTAGCACTAATAATGTCTTCAATGCGTTGTATGTTTTTATAGGGAAAATATTGACAGCTGATTTTCATCTTTTACTCGAATTTGATTCACAGTTCCTGATTCAAATTATGAAATGCACCAAAAAGGATCCATATAAATTTATAAAATCATAAATTTATTACAAAGCCACATCTCAATCTCAAGAAATCCGCTTAAAAATGCTTGATCCCTAGACACTTTTGATGTGTGTATAAACCTTCCTCTTGAATAACTCCATCTATTGCTGAAAACTACATTAAAATCCGTTGCGTAGTTTAATTAAATATCTAAGCGTACAAACAGCGGGAGTGACTATGTAAAGAAGACGTAAACCATTTTTATTTATTTTTGGTGATTGTATTAAAACCGTAAATGAAAAATATTTATATTGGAAGTTATGAGGTTTTTGTTACTGTACCCCTTTCTTCGCAGCCCAGCGTACATAATATAAAGACAACGTGTCGCGTATGCGGTTTAACCGAGTATTCTGTTATTGTAAAATGGCATAATTTCTTAGCTTTATATAGCCTTTTTAGTGTTTAAAAGTGTATTAACACACTCACTGTTTACTTATTACAGGCCCCACCAAATATAATTTCTATTTACTTCGTCACAAATTATTAATGTTTTTTTTAAGAAACGCGTTACATTGTTTAAACAGTGATTGTGTTGATGTTCAGAAGTAATCATCAACGAACAAAATGCTCAAGTATTTTAAGGCGAACACTGCCATATAAGAAAGCAGGGCTTTTGCAAAATTTGTTTTAAAGTTTTTGTACCTACATTCCGAAAATATTCCCATTTATAAATTGTGTAAATAATGTTATTATTAATATTAAAATATATTGTATATTTATCGTAGATTCATACTCTTGCAGTGTTAGCAATAATTATGCCGCCCTTCTGCCGTAATCACAAAGGCCAATTAGTATTAATTATCATTATCCAATTCTTCAAGTCGGATTATTAATATGCACTATAGGTACTCTTACAGTGAATATAAACATTAATTATTTTGTAATCAATTTATTGAATATACGCATTAGCCGTCCCCGAACGGCGAAACAATCAGTTTCAAATTAATTGGTTAATTAGAATTAAAGTTAATTGACCTTCGTGAGTGGGGCAGAAAATGAGATCATGTTCATAATGACTAGTTATTATTAACACTAAGAATGTGGTTAGGTAATATTAACGGTTTATGTTTTGTATTATAAACTGGACTGTATTTTTTTAATTGTAACAGTTTTTATGAATGAGCGCGAGTGTAGTGTGAATTATATGAATGCAGAATGTATAGAAAGATTTAATAGGTAATACTTGAAAATTATACATTTCTAGGTAACATTGTATTATATACGTTTTGTATTAATGTAGATTTTAAGACAATAATAATTTATCGTACATATCCTTGTTTAAACATTTTCAAGACCAATTGTAACAAATAATTAAGGAGAGTATTAGACTAGTTCGAGACACCCTGTATCCGCTAAATATATTAGTACCCAAAGGATATGCGAAATACTCAAAAATCCTTCTACGGATGGTCAATATTCCATCACAATCTATTACCACACTAGTTATTACGTTAACAGTAATACATTATGTTTTTTTACAAAAAGTTTAATGAAATACATTTAATACATATATTTATACAGTTTTTTTATTAATAATATTGTCTTCCTGACTGTACGGGCACAGCGGACAATCTTTAACAAGATCAGCCAATCTACGCAGGATATATAAGTACACAAGTGCTTACGCAGACACAAGTCCACTCTATGTTCCTTTACTCTCACAAACCGATGGGACGGAAGACCGACATGATCGGGAAGAGGTCAGGCCCAAATAATAGTGTTTTGTGGGTCCGGCGCAAGACCAACTTGCCCATCCGACGCATGGATCATCTTACTTTCGGTGAGCGCCCTGTACTTACACCAACCATGTATGATACCCTGTTTATATCATCATCAGCCGAAGTTCACTGCTGGACAAATTCTTCCCCCTTGAAAGGTGAGATTGCCATAATCTCCGCGCTTGGCAGACGTCGGGATCGCAGTTTAGGTGGTAGGTAATCCAATAGAAAGACACTGCTGCTCATCTTCATGTTTCCCCTTAGTCGCCTCTTACGGAGACCCAACGACCTCTCGTTGGGTCTCCGTAAGAGGCGACTAAAACCCTCCCATCTCCTCAGATGGGAGGGTTTTATTCTTACCAGGGCAAACAGACATACCCATCCTACACTTAAAATGTTAAACAAATATTCTTTACGTGTCGAGTTGAAGGATATTGGTTAAATACCTTCGTGGGAATAATAATATTTTTAGAAACAAATGAACCAAGTCCGTTTTGGTCTCAGTAGGTTCTAGATGGTAGTTTAATAATAGGATTAAACTTATTTGGGTGAGTGTATTTCGCTTTTTCCTTTATTGACACTTGATACAGTTGGCAAGAGTAAGGCGCTATAGCTTATTAAAAGCCTACTGACTCTATCAATTGGAGTAAGCAGGGTACTAATAAGCTGGTTACTAGTGACTTGAAATAGTCTTTTTAGGGTTACATACCTAACCTAAAAAAGGAACCCTTATGGTGTGACTTCGTCTGTCTGTCTGTCACAAACCTATATATTTTAGGAACCACTGATGCTATCAATTTGAAACTTGGAATAGTTTTAGATCTTAATTACCCAAACCCATCGCAAGTAAAAAAAAAATATTTTTTTTTCTTTTACTTTTTCATATGAAAGGGCTTCTTGCACATCTTAAAACAGATTTTTATTTTGGTTTATGTCACGCAGTTTTTGGCTGATAATCAAAAATGACAAAAAAAATACCGTCCCCCCCCCCCTTATCTCCGAAGTTTGTGGAGGGAAAAATCTGAAATAATTATGAGTAATACATATCTATCTATATTTTACAGGAAAAATAAAATGATCTTTCTAAATAGTACAGTTTTTTAGTAATCCTAAAAAAACCTCGACAAACAAATTTAGTTTTGCGGTTTTTTTTTTGCTATCTGAGGTGTTAGACGAATAGTAAAATAACTTTAATACGTCCAAAAATGAAATAAAATCCTCGGTGCGGGAGTCCGACTAGCACTTGACTGGTTTTTAAAGTATAATTATACTTTACGAAGTCCTCGCACTAACTTAATTAACAAACAAACAATCGATAACAACCGAACTATAAGAGATACGAGTACTAACTATGATCAACAACCAATTGGGATAAAATCACTATGCTGACAAGATAGTATATTATTATCTCAACATCACATAAACAACTTTACTTTGAATAATAACGCCTTTAAAAATACGGACAACAATAAAATTTAACTTTTTATAACCTTTCGCGCATACTACAAACAAAATCGTAAATATTACGTAATCCTATAATCTGTGAACATACTATAGGGAACATATATTCTGTCTACGGAACATATGTTTTTATTTTATTTTTATTACACCTCGCCGAAAGACAGGCAAAGGTACTCATACCATACAGCCCTGTTTATTTTTGCCACAGTTACATCGCAATTCGCCAACGAGCCGAGGTAGGGATATTTTGTATACATACAATAGACATTTTTCATTACTTCTATTAGTCTGAAAAGTCTGAATGATCTGAAATTTAGAACATATGTAAATCCGATGATACTAAATAAAATGGTAACCTTCACCAGGGTCTGATGATGATCAGGAAGAAGGTGGTAACAGGATCTCGGCCCAAATAAACGTAGACCCATCGAGTTTAGACTCGTTGGATAGGTCTCGACGAGTAGTTGCTAGAAAAATGGTTATCAGGGTCTAATGATGGAGCAGGAAGGTAGTCACGGGATCTCTGCACCAATAAACGTAGAACCACCGACTTTGGGCTCGTTAGGTAGGTCTCGACGAGTAGTTGCTAGATAAATGGTGATCAGGGTCTGATGGTGGAGCAGGAAGGTGGTCACGGGATCTCTGCACCAATAGACGTAGGACTTTGGGCTCGTTAGGTAGGTCTCGACGAGTAGTTGCTAGAAAAATGGTGATCAGGGTCTGATGATGGAGCAGGAAGATGGTCATGGGATCTCTGCACCAATAAACGTAAACCCACGGAGTTTGGGCTGGTTAGGTAGTTCTTGACGAGTAGTTGCTAGAAAAATGGTGATCAGGGTCTGATGGTGGAGCAGGATGATGGTCACGGGATCTCTGCACCAAAAAATGTAGACCCACCGTGTTTGGGCACGTTAGGTAGGTCTCGACGAGTAGTCACAAAAAAAATGGTGATCAGTCTGATGATGGAGCAGGAAGGTGGTTACGGGATCTCTGCACTAATAAACGTAGACCCACCGAATTTGGATTCGTTGGATAGGTTGCTGCGAGAAGTAGGTAGAAAAACTTTGATCAGAGTGTGGTGATTCGTTCACCACACTCTGATCAAAGTTCCGAATTCCTGTTGCCACCTTCCTGCTTGCTCCTGCAAGCAGGAAGGTGGAGGACCTATAAATACATCTTACGCTATGCTCTATAAAGTTCGAACGGCTTATTCCACTTTTCCTCCTTAAAAATCCCCCCTAGGGGGGAAAAGTGGAACATGTAAAGTTATAATAAAATTATCAAATGTTAATACTTTTGCTATCTGAGGTGTTAGATTAATTGTAAAATAACTTTAATACGTCCAAGGATGATAAGGAACCCTCGGTGCGCGAGTCCGACTCGCACTTGACCGGTTTTTTTTATATTACCAAGTATGGCCCGCCTGATGGTAAGCAGTTACGGCAGCCTATAGACGCTAGCAACACCAGAAGAATATCACTAGCGCGTTGCCGTCTTTGTGTCCGGTAATTTCACCAGCTACAGTGCATTTCATGCCGGAACACAGCAATGCTTACACACTGCTGCTTGGCGGCAGAATATCTGACACTGCGGTGGTACCTACCTGGACGGTTCCTTGAACAAGGAACCTACCACCTTTTTTTTTTTTTTTTTTTGACGCGGGGGAAATCTTCGTAAGATCCCCGGGAGCTGTGGGGCTCGACCGGGGTATGTGGGATTCTTACCCACTAAAACCCCGGCGGCTGTCGCATCGGCACATGAGAGGGGAGACCCCAGGGCTCTCCGGTGGGATCTGCACCAGGGGCCCCTCAGTGCCTTGCCTTTGAGCCCGCCGCCGGAGGGCGCATTGTAGCCCCCCGGGAACCTGTCACGGTGCTCACGGGGACGGGGGTCGCAACCCCGCCGCCGTCCTCCTCGGAGTCGCCGCCGTACTCAATGGACGCTCGAAGGGCCCACACCCCGAGCGTCCAGCCACTCCGAAGAAGGAACCTACCACCTAGTAAAACCTAGTCTATTTCAATAGACGTCGTTTCGTTTTAGTGAAATACCTTATTTATTATTTATTTATTCTTTATTGTACACAGAAACACATACAAAACATTTATAAAAGTAAAGATATTACAATGGGCGAGCTTAACTCATCAAATGAGTTTTCTTCCAGCAAACCCTTCCGTGTCTGTTTTGACGCTCACCGCGAAAATGTTTATTGCCAAAATGGTGGATCATCATAACAGGAAATAGAGCTATCGCGATGTTAGACGTGTATGATTGCGAACATGAAATGGTTAGATATGATTGCACACGAATTGACGTTTGAATTAAAGTCAGTATGTTATCGTCAAGATAACACGTCATCACGTGGCATAACACCGCGCGCATTGTCTCTACGAAACATTTGTAGACCCATTTAATATTAAATAATCATCCGAAAGATGTCCACCGCTGAACAAAGGCCTCCCCCTTAGAAGGGAGGGGTTGCCATAATCCCCACGCTTGGCAGGCGGCTTGGGGATCGCGGCGGTAGGTAATCCAATAGAAAGACGCTGCTGCCCGTCTTCCCGTTTTCCCTTTTCGACATTCAAAGCAAACCATACTGCACAGCTATAGTGGGAACAATATTCCCACTCACACACATATTGGCTGAAGCAATTTTCCATTACCGTTTTCTTCCCACTAGTTCCATTGCTGATAGTTAGTTGAATAACAGATTATCGGGCAAATTATAAGAGTTTAGATTAGCATAGTTGTTTTCACGGTCGCTGAGGTGATGTCTGGGAACATTAATGTACTTAATGTAATTAACAAACAATAAGTATGTACCTAACACTTTAATTTAAGTACAGATGATAGCAAAAAAAAACTATTTTTAAAAAAATAAAAACCGACTTCAAAGTAAATTATCTAAACGCAAATATATTGAAATCGGTGCTAGCACATCATGTTAACTAACACTAATAGTTTATTCTTTCTTATTGCATAATGTACAGTAGGTATTATTGGTATAGACTAGAGCTAAATACTACATCTAAAAATACATTACCCTGTTAGGGTGTCGCAACTAGGGTGCTTGTGGCGGCTTCGTGTGGCGGGTCACCCCCTTCCCTCAATATGGTTGAGGGGAATGATGGCTGCTGCTCGAGTCAACTCGTGCGCGGGTGCTGCATGGGGGGACTGGTCCGACTACTATCCCTTTGGCATTTTAGTTTGTTGAATTTTCGTCGTATTTCTTATTTCATTTGATCTTTTGAACGGCAGGACACACTGTCGCTGGTGCTGATCTAATTGTTACAAGACAAACTTTGTTTAAAAAAAAAAGTGAAAAAATGACAAGCCCGCTGAGTTTCTTGCCGGATCTTCTCAGTTGAGGCCGCGTTGTGATCCGGTGGTAGCTTTTAAAAAATTTACCGTTCAATAGTGCTAGTGTTAAACCTATTTGAAATAAAAATATTGAATTTTGAACTTTGATGTGTTGTTTTAAAAACCGAATGTAACTGGAAATAACAAGCAAGCGAATACTGTATTTACGAAGATAATAAATGAATCTAGATCTATATAATTAAACACCTAGATCTATTTCATCATCATCATCATCACCAGCCTGAAGACGTCCACTGCTGAACATAGGCCTCCCCCTTAGACCGCCACAATGAACGACAATTGGCGATTTGCATTCTTCCCCACCCGTGGGGTGCCGGGTTAGAATAGCATCCCCCCCATCTCCTCTCGTTGGGTGTCGTAAGAGCCGATTAAGCGGGAACAGGAAGACGGGCAGCAGCGTCTTTCTTTTGGATTTATCTTCCACCTATACTGCGATCCCCAAGCCGCCTGCCAAGCGTGGGGATTATGGCAACCCCTCCCTTCTAAGGGGGAGGCCTTTGTTCAGCAGTGGACGTCTATCGGCTGCTAATGATGATGATGAATGATCCACCGGTTACCTGCGACGCGCACAATGTCGTCTGTCCACTTAGTGGGAGGCCTACCTACGCTGCGTCTTCCGGTTCGTGGTCGCCACTCGAGAACCTTTCTTCCCCAACGGTTATCGGTTCTTCGAGCGATGTGGCCTGCCCATTGCCACTTCAACTTGCAGATGCTGAGAGCTATGTTGGTGACGTTGGTTCTTCGGCGAATCTCCTCATTGCGGATTCTGTCGCGCAAAGAAACTCCAAGCATAGCTCTCTCCATAGCTCGTTGTGTGACTCTGAGCTTCTCCAAAAGGCCAGCTGTTAAAGACCACGTATCAGTACCATATGTCATCACTGGCAACACACACTGGTTAAAAACATTTGTCTTTAGGCACTGCGGAATTTCAGATGAGAAGATATCACGTAGTTTCCCGAACGCTGCCCATCCGAGTTGGATTCTTTGTCGAAGTTGGACCGACCTAACTGGACAATCTGCCCAAGGTAAACATAGTGGTCAACAACTTCGAGTGCATCGTTCCCAACGACTACCGGTACGGGTGCAACATGGACATTAGACATGATCTTCGTCTTGTCCATGTTCATTTTAAGACCCACTCTAAGATATATTTATGTACGTATAATGTTAGTAAGTAACTATGAATCCAAAGACAAGCATACCACTGCAAGACCTCAAGATACTGTAAGCTCTTTCTGCGTAGATCGGACTAACAATAATAATTAGAAGACCTGAGGGTACCCTAAGACAACTATGACATATGGACAGCTACCACCTCAGTCCGCCCGTGACCATGAATGCTGTAAAGCATTCGAAACGTCGGGAAATTAAAATCAAAAATAAACCGCGATATAATCCGTAAAATTAGTTTCATTTCAATGTGTAATATTCGCGTAAATATTAGAAATCATTAAGTAACTATGGCTAAGGAAAAACAGTATTTTTGTTTATTCAATAATTTACACTGTTAAAAAAACTATAATTATTTGTCCAAAATCTATTGAATCACTCACGGTAATGAACCGGTATAAACAAGTATTTATTGGCTATTGTTATTGCTAAACTATCACTTAACGATAAACAATTGATAACCGGGTAGTAACAAAACATGATGCAATAATAAAATAAAGTAAACAAGAAACGTTAAAATGCGAATCTATTTTTGTTATATCTAGATAAAAATAAAAAACAGTTAAGTGTGAGTTGGACTCGCGCACCGCGGGTTCCCTAACATCTTTGGATATATTAAAGTTATTTTACTATTCATCTAACACCTCAGATAGCAAAAAACAAAAATAAAGAAGAAAATATACGTTAGTTTGACGAAAGTAATCTGTGTAAATAAGCGGAAATGAGTTACAGTTATTCTGGTGGCTTAG
The DNA here is from genome assembly GCA_911728495.1 of Furcula furcula. Classification (NCBI taxonomy): domain Eukaryota; kingdom Metazoa; phylum Arthropoda; class Insecta; order Lepidoptera; family Notodontidae; genus Furcula; species Furcula furcula. Next base: position 10,866,345 of record OU452251.1, read on the forward strand.
GCATGGACTTCAACATATTGAAAGAGGTGTAGAGCACAACAGGTTCCTTGTAAAGCTCTGGACCTCTCCTGGCACCTGACAATTTCATCTCATTTCTTGCGAAACTCCTGCTTTTTCTGTGGCTGCGAAACTACATATGTTATTAGATTTCAAGAAGGATTAAGATTGAGTTAGACTTCATAGAATTGTGATATTGTGGCATTTATAGAAAGAATCCAAAAAAAAAGCATAATTTATTTCAAAAGAAAAAAGAAAATTTTTAGCACAGCCAAAAAAATATAATTTTATATAAAAATACGAACGCAATCTGCGAGATAAAATGGTCCTTATTGTCTACTGCGATGATACCGCATTCTTGTATTCTTGAGCGTGTTTTTTGTAAAACTCTCTCATGTATTTCGCTAATTGTTCCACTTCTTCTACTGTCACAGCATTGTAGATTGAAGCTCGAATACCACCAACGTTTCTGCAAAATACCCGTTAATTAAGAAAAATACTAGCTGTGTGCTTGATAGAAATTCTCATCGTTCGCACGGGGGACGTTAGAGGATGGACTTTCAAAAAGTTTTTTTAATGACATTCATTTTGTGTAAGGAACTTATTTGCAAATTTTTTATATGTGGATTCGATATCCTGAAACCTCATAGGCCCCATTTGGAAACTCGAATAGCACCTGTATTGTTATTAAGCTAGTCCGCTAAACCATTCAGGACTTCATCACCGCTTACTACCAGGGAAGGCGGTCAAACAAGTTTAAAAAAATTGAAATCATATTTTATTGATTTACGTGTAAAAATCAATTACATCAGTATCGCTAAAAATAACAGATAAACAACACGTTATATCGAAAATAGGTTAAGAGATCAAGGTAAAATACTATCTATGCAGGCATCAAAACCAAATCAAAACTGCAATACCACGAGATTAAAGTAGGTATTCTGCATTTAAAATCCGATACGAAAATGCGATTTAACTACTTCAACGTGATCAAAAAGTTTCAGATCATCATCAGATTTTAAAAGTGGATATACGTACTTACTTAGTAAGTATTTGTTTTATGGTTATTATACCTATTCTATTTGTAGTACGAGTTAAACAGAGATATATCCAAATTCCTTGAAGTTAAGTTGCTTACAAAGAGAGAATGCTCTCTACGTGGCATGACTATGTACGAATCTATAGGGGCATTCAGATTCAATCTGGTAGACGGTGCATGTACCTAATTTCCTTACTACGGGTTTACTAAGCGCTGAAATGCGCTGACAAACAACCATGCTTTTTGTACAATATTTGTAAATATCTACCGCCTATCTAAGGTTTGTACCTAAATGCTAAAAACGGAATCACGCCGGGCTATATACTACATTGTGGGTATCCATAAAAGGTTGTACGTACCATTTTGTTGTACAACACAACACGGTATATGTGTCGTGCGGTGTTGTTCTACAAGAAGCTTTTTAGGCGACATATGCAAGATGAGGTAGCGATGTCACACTGTGAATTTTACGCTACGCACACAAGACGCGTGGTTTTGCCTTGCGACACGATCCTTGCAACAACGTAGGTATATGACGTATGGCACAGTACCCCACAATGTAGTAAGATATTGCCCCAGGTTTAATCCGGCTTAATAGTCTATTGGCCGTTAGCCAATTTCTAGCTTCTAGTCTCTACTTTTGAAATTACCGTTGCAACTGAAATTTCTTAATTTGTTTTTCTAAAATAGTGCTTGACCTTGATGCTCCTTATGTTAGGGTGTGATTTAGCCGTAAATGAAAGTGCAATGACTTATTAACAACATAAGGAAATAATACTTCGTAAGCAGCGGTATCTTTGTGTCCTGGCAGCAAAAGGGACGAATGATAGTCCTCAAGCCAGTGAATACAGTGACTCTCTATAGAGAGCACAGGCAACATAGTTATGAGTAACTCAGAACATAATTTCAGTACTCTCAGTACAGGAATACAACAACACCTACTAAAATTCTTAGTCAGCATATTTGTTAGTTTATTAATTATTATATAATTCATTATTTTTTACTACAGTGGTAAATTTTAAATAAACACAAAACCCTCAGACATCGCATCTCGGTACATAATGCAATATGTATGTTTTTTACGCTAAATACACTTTTACAATTCCTACCATTTGAGGGCATTGTAGATTTCAATATAGGTAAACTATTTAAAATAGATGGTAACATCATTCTTACTTCCGTACTTCATAAACATTATTAAAATAAGTAGGCATTTCCATTGTACCTTACTTCTATTATAAAGATGTAAACAACTTACCTATGTCCCTTCAGTTGAATCATATTCAAAGTTTTAGCTCCCTTTAGAAACTCTTGCTCTAACGCCTCAATCCCTGAAGCGCCGATCCTGAACGGAACGTTCATCTTGCTCCTGGCGTTGACGGCAACAGGCGCGTAGTAAAATCCATTGGATTCTTCAATAACGCCGTATATAAGCGATGACTTTTGTTCGGCAAATTTAGCCATGGCGTCTACACCTCCTTTTTTCTGGACCCATAGGAGTACTTTACCCATGACATCGATACTGGAGATGCAGAAAGACTAAGTTAACGCCACTTTTCTTTATATGATCGAATACGCCACTCTATTATAAACCTTATTGGCAATGTCAGAAAAGTGAATTAAATATCGATGTTTTCAGGCAACTGCCCGATATCCAACTCCATGGAGTAGGATTATTGTTTGCTTAGAAAAAAATACTGTTTCGGAATATGAACATCACATCACAGTAATAAGTAGTATGTATAATATTTACATAATGAGCAGTTTGTATCGCGCATTATCTACACTATTATTTTGAAGGCAAAATACTGCATAACTGTGTAGTAATTAGTTTCAAGTTGACAAAAATAAGACAATTTCGGCCATATTTTCCTTACGACAAAATAAAATTTTAGATAGGAATGGAGGTTCAGTTAAACAGGTTTCGATACTCAAAACAAGTAAATCTAAGGCTCACACTAATAAACCAATCTCAGATGAGATTCGGAAGATGCTGGCCTCAGCTGAGTTCCTGTTGACGATGATAAAATCTTAAATAATGACTTAATAACTCACGCAAACATGGGAGGTGTATTCATAATAGAGTCCAATTTATTGTTCAAAGTCCAGTCCAATATTGATGGGCATATTGGCAGAGCTGTATTCAATAGGTCTTCTCTAACAATGACTAGGGTAACACCGGCAGTTCCGATGTTCTTTTGTGCTCCAGCGTATATCACTCCAAACTAAAAATATTAATATTAGAACTCACAAACGGGCTAGATGATGCTTTTTTTTTTTTTTTTATATTTAAAGTTTGTTTGGAAAGTTTATAGGCCTTAGGAGACCACCGCGAGTGGTCTAAGGATGCTTCACAAAATCACAAGACCAAAATTTACCCCAACTATAATACATACATACATTTAACATACATCTAATGGTTAAGGAAATGACTGCTTAAAGACATTGCATTACCGCTCAACACCTGAGACATAGGTATTTATTAAGATTCTTGAACCAGATAACTATACCAGCCATAGCTTTGAAATGGAATCCGACAATGTTTACACACTGCCACTGTCTGTATGAATATATGACACTGCGGTGATACCTGGCCTGTCTCTCTTATCTCTCGCACAAAGGATGTGCCACCATCTGCCACATAATATGCAAATGCCTGAGTATGATCATAGAAATCAAAACCAAAATATAGCAAGCAATATAAAATAACGGACCTCACCTTAGAAACATCAACTTTTTTCGACATTATATTTGACGACATATCTGCTACTATTGGCACTCCTTTTGTATCGGGCACAAAATTAAATTCAACTCCTGAAAGTCAATACAATATTTTATGATTTGAACAATTGGGCCAATCAGAACTTATTATGTATCATCCATTTCATTACAACATGACAGACATGTCATGTCGTAATGAAAACATTGGTCCATCAGCAAGGTCATAGAAGACTTGACTGAACATTGAAATGAAACTAATGTTACGGATTATATAATTAGTTTCATTTCAATGTGTAGTATTCGCGTAAATATCAGAAATCATTATGTAAACCTGACTGAAATTTAAGGAGCCCCGGTGAACATAATTTAGGGATAATTTTCAATGCTCTAAATTCCAATTTTACTTAGGCAAAAATCCGCGACTACGTAGAAATTTTGCCATTGAAAGAAGAAATGGTATAGCAATAAAAAAATTGTTCAAATAAATACTAAACAAAACAATATGTTGAGATTTTTATTATTTTTAAATTAACCATATTACATTCACACCATTCTACGAGGCTCTTTCCGCATATCCCGATCAAACTAATATTGTGTATACACATAATGCATTAAATAAAGTAAAATATCGACCATGGCAATCATGAAATAAAAAGCAACACATAAGAGGAAATATGAGAAAACTTGAATACACTAATAGGTCTTAATGTTAAAGATATTTTAAACTAATTTATGAGCACTTTAAATCACAGTTTCAAGAATACAAAGTCCAAAGTACGACTGCTAATAACCTATTTGAAGACGTAGTTTTACTTAATAATTCTGATTTATTAATCCTTCTCGTAGCTCTCGATCTATCGCAGACTCGTTGGTCTGTTTAGATCCGCTCTACTATCGAAACCCCACTGCACAAGGCGCTCCATAGTGCCCCAGATCTTATTAAATGAATAACTACCGTTCGATATAAACTATCAACATAGCACCGGCTCTGAGGTAGGGAGAACAGCTGTTGGGAAAATGCCATATATGAAAAATAAAAAATATGGTAAAGTATAATGGTTGGTAGCGTTTTGAGAGGCACGAGGCGAGACAAGGACAGCGGGGTTGCTTTTAACCAGCCAGCCAAGTCAGGTAGGAGTTCACAACAACTATAGACACAGGCACCCGGTCTATTCCGGTGTAAATACTCTTTGGCCGATGATTACACATCGCGTAAAGGGTGCCGAAAGAGAATCTCGCTCTACCTTGATCAAGGACTACATCCGGCGCCTGTGTCAACGGCATCCCATCCCAGTTAAGAAATCACGGCTCTCACTATTGACGTATCCACGCAGGTAAATGTAGGACCATTTTCTTTAGTCATAGGTACATAATCTTTATTACATGTTCCATTTAATCTCTAAGAGTATAGAAGTAGAAACTGTGGAAACCCTGTCTTATAATTGGAGCAGCGTAACTAGGGAATCACCTAAACAAGAATAAACGAGTCGCAGCCTAATATCGCCGAAAAAAATAAAATTACCAATGCTCTATGTGGTTACTATTGTGCTGAGAAACCTGTCTTCATCACTAGTACTCTCGACACAGCTATCGCTGTCCCGCTTATACCTAGACAGCAGTCGTTAATCTAAGTCAGAGGTCTAAAGGCAGCTTGAATAACTCTGACACCAGGTTTGCCACTAACGACAAACAAGAACATGACAAAGAAGAATTTTACAACTCACCATGGATGGTCTCGTTAGCACAATAATGAACGTATGAAGCGTTAGGGTCCAGCTTCCATAACGACTGATCTGGGATGTCAACATAACGATCTGTGGGTGGTAACACCAGGTTCACTTTGCCATATTTCTTCGCTTCTTTTGCAGCCTTTGCTGACCAATCACCTAAAATAGTTAGGAATGTTAATGAATCTCTAAATTACAGAACAATAACAGGAATTATGTTTGCGTAGTGTTACAAAACGTTATAATTACCGGTGACGATATAATCTGCCGTTCCAGTTCTGGATATTAAGTTAAGTGGCACAGCCGCAAATTGTCCAGTACCACCGCCAGATAAAAATAGAATTTTGTAGTTGGCTGGTACATTTCTAAAATAAATTGTATAACATTAATACCTATTAGCGCTAACTCTTAATAAAGTTGCATGCATAAATAAATATCAAGTCTTTTTTGGCCTAAGATTTTAAGCGTTTAAGTCGTCTGTTCATTACTAAGTATCTCGCAATGACTAAGTCAAAATATTACAATATTACCATGCTGTGAACCTATATGGCACTAAAAAATGACGGACATTGGCCATTGATGGTCACGGATATATCTAAGGGCGTTGGTTGTTACTGTGTGTTGTACGTAATATGTTTATAATATAAGTACATAAGTGCGAACGTGTCGGTATAAACATTTCTACAGCCTTATACAACTTTCATCAGCAGCTTAGAGACTTAAGGAACTCTGTTAATAAAATGTTTTACAGCTTATTTGTGCTACTTGGGTTGCCTTGGAGACAAGGTGCGCAGGTTCGAACCCCAGATCACAGCTCTGATTTATTTAATTAATCATGTGAGAATCCTCTTTGTGCGATTGTTACTAGCTTTCGGTAAAGGAAAACATCGTAAGGAAACCTGCATCTCTGAGAAGACTAACTAGCTCTGGAATGACGTGTGTAGTCCGCAGGAGGACTTAGGCCATAGTATGAGGAGGCCCGAGCCCAACAATGGGACAAAAAAGTATTCGTGTAAACAAAAAAAAAACATCCCACAAGGAATATTTTTTGCCTACTTTACTTGAAACTTTAGGAACCATGGCATCCCTTAGATTTTGTATTGAAATCTTCGCTAAGTTACGAGATAATCTCAGCCCTCTCTTAAGCGACAGCCCAAGCCGAGGCCGTGCCTCCCTGAGGTGCCCTTGAGCTCGTCGCTACTTCTGCCGTAAAGGCTAGAGCGCTTCAAACGCTCGCCTCCTATTGTCCGGTGAAGCTGTAATGGCCATCTGCGGCCAACAGCGTCTATCACTCCCAAAAAAAAAAAAATTACGAGATAATGTATTCGAGGTAGGTAGCGAAAACAAAACGACTGGGGAAGTACCTAGGAACGGATGTAGATTGGAGGGGTCAATAGGTGCAAGCCTAGCCCCCAACCTAAAGTGTAGCAAAACTAAGGGACTGTACCGGTACTAGCGGTATGTACTACCGAAGTCTCAATTATCATGCCGCCAAGTAACAATATGAGGTGTCTGGGTAAGAATATCACCTTCCTATCTTCTACTGTTGAGTGTCCTTAGGAGGCGACTAAGGGAAAACACCGACGGATATGTGAATAGCATTTACAGGAAATCAGCGAAAATGTTTTCTTCGGATTACGGAAACTTCCGACAATTGTGAATAGAACCACTGGTCTTATCAACAAGGCGAAATAAAAAAAAAATTATAGGAAATCTACCACCATATATATACCACCCATCGGGTCTACTAGACCCAGTGGCGGATTATTACTAAATTCTAGGCCCAAACCTGATCCCAGTTGAAAAAATCTGAGTTTAGTAGCCCCAGGTAGGTACTACATCGGACATAGAAACAACCAAATAGGGTAAATTAGATATCGCCCTCTCCCACTAAACAAATTATACGTTTAAGTATTTATCTTTATTTTCCTGTGCGACAAACAGGCAAATTCCTTTGATACTGAGTGACATAAGTCAAAATCTATCGCACAGTTTTGGTTGCAGGCCGTGCCTCCTTCTGACGCTATCGGCTTTTATATATTATATAATATAATACGTAGTAAATGTTAGTTTAGTTCTTATCATATATCTACCTACCTACTTCACTTACTGATACAATAGCATAGAATACTTATTAGACAATTGTGCAAATAGTATTTTTATGAGCATCATGCACTTAGTTATCATTCGTCACTTATGACCCCTATATCATTAAATAGGGGTCATATGTTACAAAATCGAAATATTCAGTTCTACTAGGCAGTATACTGCCTAGTAAAACAGAATATTTCGATTTTGTAACAGAATATTAGTTATTTTATTAATAAACTTACAATAGTTTCCTTACAAGATTTTGTATTTCTACGTTCAAGTTCATATACGACTGCGAACGATGGCTCGTCTCTAATAAACTTATGTTGGAACCATCAAAATTGGTTAGTTCGTCCCTTATTAGACCATACACCTGTGGGCAAAAATACAATTCACCGAACTATTAGGTATGCTTTATGAACCAATGTCACAAATGTTATTTCAACAAAATAAATAAAAAAAAACTCTGTGATAAAAATACATAAACGTAACCACTTACTTCCGTTGGTAATTTGGCAGGACCAGCACCAAAATTTATCACTTTGGACATGTTTTTTTTTTAATTTCCTACTCACTGATCTGGTTAAACAAGTTTTGTGTTATCAAACGATACAGACTCGCGATCGCGACGCGTTGCTAGTATGTACTGAGTGAGTGGTTTAGGTTATCGCCCCGTCTTTATTATGCTACCAAGTAGTATAGCGACCGAATAATAAATTTTATAAACACTCGTGCACACGCTTCGCTCACTGTGCGAGCGCCGAGCGTAAAGTGAGCAGTGTCTGTAGTAATGTTAAGAGTTAGACTAGTCTCTAAGACCTTCGGAGTCGCTGGACGTTCGGGGTGTGGGCCCTTAGGACGTCCATTGAGTACGGCGGCGACTCCGAGGAGGACGGCGGCGGGGTTGCGACCCCCGTCCACGTGAGCACCGTCAGCGTGTCAGGTTCCCGGGGGGCTACAATGCGCCCCCCGGCGGTGAGTTCAAAGGCAAGGCACTGAGGGGCCCCTGGTGCAGATCCCACCGAAGAGCCCTCTCATCTGCCGATGCGACAGCCGCGGGGGTTTTAGTGGGTAAGAATCCCACACAGCTCCCGGGGATCTTTGGAAGATTTCCCCAGCGTCAAAAAAAAAGTTGTCTTGAAGACACGCTGTCGTTTCTAACCAACTGCTATCATAAAATCGCAAAAAAAATGTTTACTTTGATACCTATTTATTTAATTTCTCCTAATCCAATAAGAGCAAGTATTGCGCACTTGCACAGACGCAAGCTAACAGCTACTGGCCCGATGAGTTGACTTTTTTCATGGCCGTACGACGTATGGATATTTTTTTAACTTTAGCCAATCAGTTGATCAGCCTGTTTTGTCCTAACCAATAAAAAACACCACTCATCTCAACTCAAAGTGTTATTATGTAAAGTGTTATTAGTGGTATTTAGGATAATGTTACTATGCTGCGGCGCGGCGTCCGCGCCCTCTAGCTTTTACGTATAATAACCGCTACGCCACGTAGGTTCCATACAATTAACTCAGGCTATAGTATCTGCAAATACGACGGCCTTGACGGCAGTCTAGTGACTAAGGAATCTAACATTAAAATTCGTTCTAACTACCGCGACGCTCCGAAGACGACTCGCACACTTGCACGAACGTCTAGGGACATTGGATCCCAAACTAGGCAGAGCCTGTACTATGGTAACCAGGCAACTGATGTAATACTTATAAGTACAACTTTTTTTGTAAATTCATACAATGCGATCCCGCTCGGGGAAGCGGGTAAATTTATCATCATCATCACCAGCCGGAAGACATCCAGTTCTGAAAATCCTCTCCCCAACAATAAACGACATTTGGCTATTAGTATCCACCTTCGACGCGTACAATGTCTTCAGTCAAGCTAGTGGGATGCCTGCCTACGCTGCGTCTTCTGGAGTCTTAATCGCGAGATTTTATCCATTATTTACCGTATCGGTTAGTAAAATAAAATAGTGACTATTTTTTGCATTTTGGTTCGATTCCCTGCTCAGGTAAGCCATACCAAAAAGGTGAAAAAGGAACCCATAAGGCTATCTGTCACACCTTTTTTCAGGAACCACACATGCTACTCACACAAAATATAGAGAGTAGAGCCTTCTGTACTGTCTATATTTTGTGCTACCAATTTGAAATAGTTTTAGATCTTATTGAGGTGATAAATAAAATCTTTTTAAAAAAAAATTGAACCGACTTCAATATCACTGAAAAGTATAAAATAATTTAAATATTATTGAAGTTGGTGTTAGCGTACCTGCTGTGTATATTTGGCACCAACTTCAATAACATTTAAATTATTTTATACTTTTCAGTGATATTGAAGTCGGTTAAATTTTTTTTTAAAAAGATTTTATTTTAAACTTTTTAGTGATATTTTCATATATAAAGATTGAACCATCGAAAACCGTAAAATTATCTAGGTAGGTTATGATCACATTATCGTCTACATAGTTTTACATAATTCATGTTTCTTCAGAAACATGAATTATGTAATGGAGAACATCAGTTTTATGGTTTTTACCAGATAAATTCCTCCACATCGTTCATGGTCCTCCAGGAAGTTCTTATCCGGTTGTAATAAAATTCATACAGATTCAATACAGTGGTTTCTTCTTTCGAATAAAAAAAGAATCATTGAAATTGGTAAATATTTGCCAGAGTTATGACTATTTTTGTCCGACCGAGCGAGTCCGAGCGACTAAAACGTCATCTATATAGGCTTTCTTGCAGCTCTCAGTGCGCAGTCACCATTCTTGTTTTTTCAGGAACTACTTATTACTAAGCAATAATTTTTTTATGGGACCCAATTAACGGATTAAAGAATGAATGGAAGAAAGATTTTTCAAATCGGTTCATAATTGCCAGAGTTATGCGCGAACATACATAGAAAAAAAGAATATATATATACAGACGAATTGAGAACCTCCTCCTTTTTTGAAGTCGGTTAAAAATAACATTTTATTCTTCTTAATGGAGGGGTCGAAAGGGTTAAAATTTCTAAGCGAGACTACTATATTGAGTGGGGTATCATATGAAGGGCTTCATTTACACATTTCAAAACAGATTTTTACTATAGGTAGGTACCTACCTAACGAATGTCTATCTGTACTTTACAGGCAGAATAAAATGATGTTTCTGAGTATTACAGTTGTTAGTACTTAATCAAAAAAAAATCTCGACAAGACTTATTTTGCGGTTTTTTTTTTGCTACCTATCTGAGGTAGAAGAATGCAACTAATGGAACCCGTAAATATTAATAATAAACCTAAACAAAAATAAACAAAAGAATATTTTCTTTGTATTTACTGTAGGTACTAGAATACCATTTTTTTTTCATCTATGTAATAATGCCGGCTGTACACCACAGTACGTAGAGGCTCAAGACAAGCTCGAGACGATAGCACACCGAATGCCCACTGAGATGGACATGTCGCTGCGTCTTGCCTTTGTGCTAATATAAATACATATTATTAAACAGGATGGAATTTTGTAATGCCACCTGAAGCGGAAGTACTCTTAATACTGTAGATAGAAAATTTTACTCCAAGAAAACATTCCTTTATTTTTTTAAAGAAAGAAAACTGCTTTCGAAGATTTTTAAAAATTCGCTTGCCGCACCCGGTAATCGAACAGACTAAAATCTCTAAAAGTTGCACCCTGTACTTTTATTGCATCGATCGTTAGGGTCAATTATAAGGATGAAATATCTCTAGCAAACTTCATAAATTAAATGAAAGGAAAACAATGAAATCTTAAATTATTTAATTATTTCAAAGTGCAACTTTTAGAGATTTTAGTCGGTTCGATTAACAGGTGCGGCAAGCGAATTTTTAAAAATCTTTGAATGCATTTTTCTTTCTTTTAAAAAATAAAGGAATTGAAATGAAACTAATTTTACGGATTATATCGCGGTTTATTCTTGATTTTAATTAGTTTCATTTCAATGTGTAGTATTCGCGCAAATATCAGAAATCATTAAATAAAGGAATGTTTTCTTTGAGTAAAATTTTCTATCTACAGTATTAAGAGTACTTTCCCTTCAGGTGGCATTACAAAATTCCACCCTGTATATGCATTTGCGCCTCATAGGTGGCGCTACGCTAAGCGTCATTCATAAGGTCATACGCTTGTCATACGTTTATCTCGCTAGATGGTGCTACATTAGCATTACCAATAAATATTAAAGATATTATATACATCACTTGCAGAAAGTATAATGGCGTACGGTATTAGTAGTTATGGACGAACGTTTAAAACATACATAGGCAGAATATATAATTTGCAATTAAGATTCCTAAAAACTATTGTATCTAGCAAAGTAAATAAAAAATATAAAAATAACTATGATGAACTGTTTAAAGAATGTAACATTTTACCAATACAAAGACGAATTGATTACTCACTTATTACAGAAAATTATTTTAAACATACTAACTATATAAAGCATCCGATAACTACACGTCAAATTAGTAATAAACAGCTAGTAACCATTAGTGCCAAGAATAAATATGGAGAACGAACCACAGATTATATAGTACCTAGATTAAACAATAAAATTCCCTTAACTCTAAAAAACAAACTAAATAATAAAAATATAAAAATTGAATTTAAAAAAATATTTCATTGATTGTCTATTTACGAATAATAATTAATGTCACATTATGAAACCACCTGTATATCGTTAAGCTGGTTACTGTCACTGGTACACACACACTTCTACCCGCTCGTATAATAGTCATCGAGCCAACTTGTGTCGCCCGGTAACAGATTTTTGTACTATCTACCGACCTAGCATAATAGTGATTGTAACGATGCTTAATTAAAATAATGTACACTTATATTTTCCTTTTTTATCAACCATTGTACGTTTTTATACCTTTTATTTTTAGTTACGAAGATTGTATCACTCGCGTCAACGACAAACCCTAACGGGTTTTTATGGCGTGATTGTTTTTGTTTGTAAATATTTTGCATGCTTAAATAAATTTAAAAAAAAAAAACACACAACAGTTATATCTAACAAATTAAAATCCTTAAAAAATAATTTCATAAATTCATGTGATAGTGTCTTAGAGGAGATACCACTGGAGATAGCATAATGCGCTAACCCCCTCTGCCAAATTTTTGGTCATATGGTCAGGTCATTCTTTATTAGTGTGCGTGTATTTTTGAATGTGTTGCGAGTTTATTATAGTGTGGGTATGCGTGAAAGTGTATCTGTGTGTGTTTACTTCGCCTCCCGCACCCCGCAAAAGTGCCACGAAAAATTTGTTCGGGGAATCGACGCGATACTAACTCCTTTGGTACTTTCTCTGAGGATAGTGTACCCAACTTATCTGCGAGCTGACAGTGTCGCCACTGTCTATGCAAATACGTCAAACTGATCGTAATTTTCATTAAAATATTTTAGTTCCTATTTCCACCACCCATCATCATTCTCCTCACCTTATCCTATCAACTGGGGTTGGCGCAATATGTTTTATCCTTCCATTCATCTCTATTTGCAGTCATTTCCACACTCACTCCAGCTACTTTCCATTCGTAATACAATCCATCCATCTCTTCTTCGGCCTTCCGCGCGCTCTATATCCATCCACATTCAAGCTCATCATTCTTCTCGTGACATGCGTCTCCTCTCTCCTCATTACATGCCCAAACCAAGATAGCCTCCGACTACGAATTTTATCGGTGACAGGCGCTACTTTCATACTTCCTCTTACATACACATTCCTCAACTTATCCATTCGCGTCACTCCACACATCCTTTTTTTTTTTTTTTGACGCGGGGGAAATCTTCGAAAGATCCCCGGGAACTGTGGGGCTCGACCGGGGTATGTGGGATTCTTACCCACTAAAACCCCCGCGGCTGTCGCATCGGCACATGAGAGGGGAGACCCCAGGGCTCTCCGGAGGGATCTGCACCAGGGGCCCCTCAGTGCCTTGCCTTTGAGCCCGCCGCCGGGGAGCGCATTGTAGCCCCCCGGGAACCAGTCACGGTACTCACGGGGACGGGGGTCGCAACCCCGCCGCCGTCCTCCTCGGAGTCGCCGCCGTACTCAATGGACACTCCACACATCCATCTTAACCTCAGAGTAATTAGAATGGAGCTAGTATCGCGTCAATTCGACGAACTTTTTCGTGGCACTTTTGCGGGGTGCGGGAGGCGTTAAGTTGGTAGATCTGTGAATTAAAGAGGATGGGAGGGAGAGGGAAAGAGCTTTATCATTCATTCATTCATTACATTCACCCACTTCACTTCGATTTTTAACCGACTTCAAAAAAGGAGGAGGTTCTCAATTCGTCTGTATATATATATTTTTTTTTTTTTTTTATGTATGTTCGCGCATAACTCTGGCAATTATTAACCGATTTGAAAAAATCTTTCTTCCATCCATTCTTCAATCCATTGATAGGGTCCCATAAAAAAATTATTGCTTAGTAATAAGTAGTTCCTAAAAAAACAAGAATGGTGACTGCGCACTGAGAGTTGCTAGAAAGCCTATATAGATGACGTTTTAGTCGCTCGGACTCGCTCGGTCGGACAAAAATGGCCATAACTCTGGCAAATATTTACCAATTTCAATGATTCTTTTTTTATTCGAAAGAAGAAACCACTGTATTGAATCTGTATGAATTTTATTACAACCGGATAAGAACTTCCTGGAGGACCATGAACGATGTGGAGGAATTTATCTGGTAAAAACCATAAAACTGATGTTCTCCATTACATTGCTCTGACAATTATGAACCGATTTCGATGATTCTTTTTTTATTCGAGAGAGTAAACTACTATGATGTTTCCATGCAAATTTCATTACGACCGGATATTATTTTCTGAAGAAACATGAATTATGTAAAACTATGTAGACCATAGATTTAAGATTTTTTTTCACTACGTTCAAAAAGATGAACATAGCGTGGGAAGGAGAAGTTCTAATCAAATACAAACTGCACGAGTGCAACAGAGGCAGAGATAAAATTCTTTTTTTTTATTCCGCATCACTTTTGACATTAGCCACTGCAACGCTGCCTCGCGGTCTGTTTACTGTCAAAGTAAATCATAATAATTTAGCACGATCTCAAATTTATAATATAAAATATTATTGTTCCATTATGGTGGCTTGTGCAATAAGTGCATGTGATGTTACAAATCGTAATACAACGAATAAGTAAACATTTCACAGGTAATTGATTACTATTCCTGACTGCATTTTTGCTTGCTATATTTTTATGGTTTTGGTTGAAAATTTGGTTGAAAATCCTAATAATATCGTAGAATACATGTTTTTCTTCAAACTGATCATAATTTATTACTTTTATATGAAGAATAGCGGGATATTTTGTGTAAAATGTAAAACGATTTGTTTACAATAGGGCTTGAAAAAGTACTGACGTCATGAGTATCGATATCGATATTAAAGCAAATAGTTTTTAATATTGATTGGCACAAATATAAATTCAACGTCTTTTTGTTTTAGTTTCAAGGAGTTTATATTTATACGGTCTAAAAATATTTTGCAGTCTCTATATTCTTTATGTAAATTGATATGATAATAATAATAATTCAAATGTATTCTTTCAGATTATCAAAATAATTCTTTGATAAGACAAAAATAGATGCGCATTAAAGACTAGGATGGATGGAATCCCTACAATATTCCAGTGTCTCTGATAAAGATTTTGATTTCTGTCTGCGATATACATTTTGAGGCAACATGTTTTATACAAAGTGTGTCACAACATCAACGTTGCCTAATAAGAGGCTGTACCTTATTTAAATAATATAAATATTATTGTAGTTGGTGTTAGCGTACCTGCTGTGTATATTTGCCACGAACTTAAATAATATTTTATTTACTTGTACTTACGTATGACACTGAAAAAAATATAAGCCAGTACCAGTTCCTTTAGGAAACGATAACACTAAATAAATTATGTTTGTTAGCAGTTCCAATTGAAAAACAGATGATCTTGTTCTTACATAAATAAAGTTATTTTACCGCTATCGATACCCTGTGAACCTATTATTATGATTAAACTTTACTTACTTTAATTTACCCATACGCCACCAGGTATTTATGTCAAGTCGTTAGTCAGAAAATAAAATCAGAACCTAGAAACACAGAACCTCTTACACTGCGTTTTCCGGTTAGTGGTGTCTACTCCAAAACCACTGTTTCCCAATGACCATCGACATCGGTTTTACAGAAAATATGAGCAGCCACTCCAGTCTGGTAATTCGTTAAGCTACGTCGGCAAATTTGATTCTCTGGTGATAACTTAAAGAAGAAGAAGAGAAATTTAAAGAAATAGATATTCTAACGGTTGTATCACAATATATTTATGAAAATTTGTTGTATGTAAAGAAAAACATAAGTGCTTTTGCAAAGAATAGTGACCATCATAATGTAAACACCCGGAACAAACACAATCTAGCTGTACACTCCACGCGTCTCCACAGAATTAGCAATTTGTAAAGCAGCAACAGTATTCGTATTAGCAGTTCGCAATAAGTATGTATTTTACAATATAAGTATATTGTTTGTCTTTATGATAATAACCTGGGACGAAGGTCTATTCCACTTTGATCTCCACACATGGTGATCTGAGCCCAAACAAGGCAGAGCCTCTACTATGGAAACCAGGCAACTTTTACTTATACATACTCATATACTTTTATTTGTGAATACATACTTAATAGATAAATAAAACCCAGACACTTGGTGGAAATCGAACCAATGACCTATTGGGTAGCCAGCCAGTATGTTGAACTGTTAGACCAACACGTCCGCCTAATGTTTTGGTTTTATACTATTTAGAAATATTGCATACTTCTCAAGAATCTCATAGGGGAAGCTCCTTCACCTATACTGAACTTTAATAATTATTATTTATAATGCATGCTTATTTTCATGATCCGATTTACGATGTTTACAGCAAAAATAAACTACAATTTTTGTTTAGAATGACTGTTTTACCACTTTTGACAATTTCATTATGAGATTTGCAATACTAAAGGTTATTAGTAACTTGTTTTAAATCAACATCAATTTTAAATTAAACAGATAATTGTGTATATATTCACACAAAATATCATCGATATCGATTACGTACGTAGTACTTTTTAACAACACTTTTTTTCCTTTACACATAAACAATTCACTCACACATAGGTTTTTCTTTTTTGGTTTCATTTTTTATCGGACTATGTTTATCTTCTATATATAATATCTTTGATGTAGACGATAATGTGATCATAACCTACCTAGATAATTTTACGGTTTTCGATGGTTCAATCTTTATATATGAAAATATCACTAAAAAGGTTAAAATAAAATCTTTTTAAAAAAAAATTGAACCGACTTCAATATCACTAAAAAGTACAAAATAATTTAAATATTATTGAAGTTGGTGCCAAATATACACAGCAGGTACGCTAACACCAACTTCAATAATATTTAAATTATTTTGTACTTTTTAGTGATATTGAAGTCGGTTCAATTTTTTTTTAAAAAGATTTTATCTCACTTCACTTCCTTCTAGGGATGTGAGATTAATGGAAAAGAATCGATTAAATAAAAATTGATTTTTCTTTATTCAAAATTAATCAATTTGTCAAAAATCGATTTTAATAAAAATAAATAATCGATTTCTGCAAAAAAAATCATTTCTTTTTGTATTATTTAAAAGTACATTCTAAATGCAAAAAAAACTGGATGTTATAGTACATATCCATTTTCAAAAAAAGTTTATAAATATTAGTACACAGTTTTATTTATAAGTTAGCCCATAATACTAAATCAGGTTTATACATCGTACTGGGTAAAATTGAATATACAACAAGAAATGGAGGTAAACGCAGTTTTAGATTAACACAAAGTTTAATTTTAAAAAATTGAACACGTTGCAGGAATGTTGTGATTTCTGGCCTTTGCCTAGTATCTTGAGATAAAGAACAGACGTAAATAGAAATTGGATTTATATTTTATTACGTGTTTTGAGCAACTATTCAAGTAATGATAATTATTGTTTGACTGCCGTATTCTGTTAAGTTTCTGCTGAAGTTCATCAGATTTTGCTAAAAACTTCTAAAATTTTCTATTGTGCGACATAATCTGCTAAACCCTTAAATGAGGGTTCTACTAAATCTGGTCACACTGCACTGAAACAAATTTCCACGCACACATACATGCCCACAGATGGCGCCGTTTTTATACGTATGAACTTAATTCGAGATTTTTCATCCAACGCATAGATGGCGCTGTTCATAAAATTTAAGCTTACTGCAAAAAAATTTCATCCGTCGCATAGATACAAGCTTTTTCTGAAAATCGATTTAAACACGTAATTATATGATCGATTTATTAAAAATCTATTAAATTGCTATAAAAATTGATAATAAAAAATTATTAAAAGAAAATAATAATCGTTTTAAATAAAAATCGATTATTTTTTAACAGCCCTACTTCCTTCACTTGAAGTTGCAGCAAAGTAATTTTGCTTGCTTTTTGTTGGTTGGAAAAGACAGAAAGAAAGTACTTTAGTGTTTGTGATATCTTTACGTTAGATTAAAAAGAAACTAGGCTTTCCAAACTGCGCAGCATAATAGTTTAAGGGATATGCCTCCCGTAAAAGATGACACGATAGGGGAAACTAACTGCTTAGAGATAATAAATATTACGGAGAAGAGTCCAGCTAAGAGTACTCTTGTGGATGTAAGAGCTTGCAACAAACCTGCTGCTAAGGTAATAACGATTATTGTGTATTAATTAAGGCTTTAGCCTCTCAGTTAATTTCGCGTCGCCTTTGTCCAGAATATTGATCAGCGTAGTTGTGTTTTCAGTTTTATAAGAAATGCCTACATTCCAATCAAAATACATGTCTTAATTTGTCTTTATTACCTAGTTTCATTGTTTTTATCAGTAGATTACGTCACACGTAACGGAACCACTATACGCGGTGCTTACAGACTTGCATGAAATTAAAAAAAAACTAGCTGCACATAATATATTACATCAGCATGCATACAGAGTTTTACGTCACTTGCACTTTCTAAAGTAGACTAAAGAGCTATAGTATAATCTATTAACTATGTACTTAGCTCTTGTGTGTATACATACACTACACTAGTGATTTCCATTGGTGCAGAATTTGGTTAACCAGATCACCCATGATTCAGCAACTATAGATCACTACTTGCCAAGATATAATTAGTAAAATAATTATGGCAAGTGCCCCGCCTTCTACAATAGCCTGGTTTAGAGATGGTCAGAGGCATCAAGCGCTTGCTGGCCTTTCTCGAGGAGTTAGGGTGGATCAAATAAACCCATTCCCACCTGCACGCAAAATACGCGCTTTGTCATGGAATTGCGGAAACCAGACCGCTATACCAATAGCCTGGTGTTCAGGCCACAAAATGCTCAATCAAATTAATTTAAAAGTCTTTCCATATACTTAGAATACACAGTCCCTGCAACTGCCAGAGTCAACATCTTATTTCCAGCTGTTGATCCTGCCAGGTGTGTTCCATATTGTTAATTCCTTCCAACTTCCTCTATGTGTTGTATTTGTCCCTATACATACTTTTAAAAGCATTTTAATTCACAATTGGTCAATCCACACACGGTCATCTGACAAGCAGAGCCTGTACTATGAAAGTCAGACACTAATACACACATCAAAAGTGTCTAGGGATCAAGCATTTTTGGGCAAAAAAATGGGCAGAAGAACAATGGCGTTTCGTGTGCTTTTCTGATGAGTCTCGTTTTGGTATGAGACCGGATACAAGACGTATACGACACTGGAGAACCCCTGGACGCCAACAGCGATTAAAATCCTGCCAGGAAGTCCATCCTTATAGTGGTGGAACCATCATGGTATGGGCGGGTATTTGGATCGGCGGAAGAACTGAGTTGATTTGGATCAGAGGCAACCTCAACGCTCAAATTTATGCTGAGACGATTGTATCAGACGTCATCGTTCCTCTACAAGTGCAAATCGGTCCCTTATTTCAGTTAATGCACGACCGCACACCGCAAGAGTTGTAAGACAGACTCTCGCCGCAGCTAACATCAATGTCCTGCCCTGGCCTGCTCAGTCGCCAGACTTGAACCCGATTGAGCATGCATGGGATATGCTACAGAGAAGAGCTCTGCCGAATATGGAGGGTATCCAGTCGCAAGAAGACCTTTTTTTGTTGTTGCAACGAACATGGGCGGCCATTCCACAGCGTGATTTGGATGAACTCATTTTGAGTATGCCAAACCGATGTTCTTGTGTTGTTAGTGTTCGCGGTAGAAACACGGATTATTAATTGTTTAAGTTACCCAATAAAATTTTAAAGAAAACTGTTATTTCAGTCTTTTTTTCGAACTTTTGTGTTAGTGGTTCAAATGTCAAAAATCCCTTTATTAGGAAAATGGCAAATTTCTTTATTAATGCAAAGGTGACTTGGTTTATCGTTACTGTGACAAACGAAAACACTTTATTTGATGAATCCTTAAAGAAAATTTTAATTAATATCAATCAGGAGAAAAGTTATTGCAAAAATATATGTTGATCCCTAGACACTTTTGATGTGTGTACTTACATACTTTTTTTGTAAATACATACTTAAATAGATGAATAACACCCCAGACACTTAGTTGGAATCGAATGCACAACCTATTGGGTAGATGCCAGGGTGTCTAACCCAGGGGTTCCTAAACTTTTAAGATAACGGAACACCAACCAAATACCTTTTATTTTATGGAACCGCATATCAAACGATTAGAAATCAACACTGAGATTTCTATAAGAATTTTTTTTTAAGAAATGTGGAATCCTGATGACTATTCTACGGATCCCCTAGGTTCCGCGGAACCCAGTTTGGGAATCGGTGGTCTAACCAACTAGACCAACAGGCCCGTGAGATCAGTCAATCTGAACAATCCCTGTGAGACCAAAGTCTATAATTTAGATTCTTAACTTTCAAACATCACCATATTAAGAATATTTTAATATTTCAAACTTAAAATTAAGTGAGTGATAATATGTGCTTTTGAAATATATTTTCATTGCAACAATAATACCTAACATATTATAGCCATCTAAATTAATTCCTTTTAGTCTATTTCGTTTTTGTTTCTCCTTAGAAATTTTAAACTAACCGCAACCTATATCCCGTTAATGAAGTTTAATTTTAATGTAATTACTGGTGACAAGCTGCAGTGCATTGCTTTGACAACTATGCCACGTTCCATTAGGCTGGATGGCCTACCAATCTGGTTACAAATATTTTTTTTTTCTTGTTCAACCTTTTTTCATCATGCCTATACACTCTGTTTTTCTTTATAACATCAAAATCGTAACAATAAATGTATGAACACAGGAGTAATGATCTGGTGGCTGCCAAAGATATAATGACATATTGTTCATATTTGGATTTTGTCAAGAAACAGGGTACAGACAGCTACATTGAACAGTCACTTGCCAGAGACGTTTGAAATTAGGTCTTTAGTGCATGGTAATTTCGCCAGTATGCCCTTCACACAGGAACAGAACATTGTTTATTACACATTGCGGCTTGGGCACCAGAATATATCCGGGTCGTCGTCGGCCTTAGTGTCGCATTTAGTAGGGACGCACAGAGCCCCCACTCTATGCGTCCGCGACCCACGAGCGCCCTTTAAGGCATACCTCGTCACATTTCTATTGGGCCCCTGATGATGGGGCCGGAGGGCTGGAGCGAGTAGCGCCGCGGGATCGACCCTCTCCCGATCCCGTTACGCGGCCTCCTTCTGAGACATAACGGTCTCGCAGAACGAGGCTACGGCCCCCCACGCCGATTCCTCCGCCAGCATAGCCGACACTACTGCTGGCAGAGAGTGATCGTGCCCGATCTGGTTGACCAGGATGCCATGTTTTTAGCCAATCCGAGGCCCACGTAGTAGGGCACTCCTGGAGCGTTTGAAGGAACCACCATCTAGTAAATTCATTGCTATGAGCCTTTATCATATCTTATGTGCTGGTTTGAAATATTAGTTTTCAAATAACAAGACCTCCCCATACTGTAATGGTTTGGGTTTATTTCCTGGATCATACTAATCTACTACATGCGTACTACATACTAAAATCTAAGATTAATCACACATACTGATATTATATACTTGCTGGGACAAGTGCACCATTTGACAAAGACCTGCTTCTACTTATACGAGTTATGTAGTACGAGTTATGATATTCTCTCCCGCCTAACCCAGGAATATTTTGTCGTTCCCAGTAGGGTCTCCTTTATGTCAACTTACCACTTAAATACACTGTGGAGTGCAATAAATAAATATGTTTACTATAGTAAATAAATCCTTCATGCTTTCTGTTATGTCGCATAAAGTAAAGTTCTTCAACTACGCGACATTTCGCTATCCTGCGGTAAATTTAGAAGGGCTTTTGTCTTTGGACGTCATTTAAAGTCTATCATAATATGATTCCTCTCTCTGGTTTAAGTCGACGTTTGATATGGTACAAAATCAAAGGTATACAACGTGGTAATGAATAAACGCAAAACCAGAAACTAGTTTGTTCTGTATCGAGAGCAGAAATCATTACGCTACTTGTTACTACTTTATTACAATTTTTTTATCATGCTGCATCTAAAAGTTCATGGTCCTACGAAAATGGTGGCATCAGTGATAATTTATAAAAATCAATAATTAAGTGCTAAATTAGTAGGTATCTTTTTCTTTAGATAGTAAACGCTTTGCGCATCTTTCTTTATACCCGCTAACCACGGAACGGATTTTTAGTTTTCACTAAGATCCAAAAAAAAAAACATGCAACAGAGTCGTCTAAATTACACCCTCTAGCAAATTTTTGCGTTATTTAATTAACATGTATAACTTTACGAGCTTGATCAAACGTTTAGCTCTTAAAACCATCAAAACCCGTACTAGACGCCCCCTGTGTCTGAGTTACCACTACCGGTAGCAAAGTGGACGAACGATGGTTCCTTAGGCAAAGGAACTCAAAACCCGTACTAGACCCCTAGGTGCTGTGGATTTTTCTTGTGATTTTAATCTGGTTACGCGCATCCACACATAACTTACCATTTAGGTGGGCCATCGCAGTCTAGCATGATTATGTTAATAATAATACCAGCCCTTGTTTATGTCCCACTAGCGCTAGTGTGTTGTAGATTGAGCACTGGCCTCCCCTGAAGATGAGGGGGCTTAGGCCATAGTCCACCACGGTGGCCAAGTGCGGGTTAGCGGATTTCACACATCATTCGGCAAGCTAGGCTTTCTCAGACATGCAGGTTGCCTCACGATGTTTTTCTTCACCGAAAGCTAGTATCGAACGAAGACTATTCGCCCATAATTAATTAAAGAAATCAGAGGTGCGAGCTGGGTTCGAACCTGCGCACCTTGTGTCCAAGGCAAGCGCTCGCCCACTTAGCTGTTACTGCTTAAAAGAAGAAAATAACATATTTTTTTCGCCTAAGTAAAATTATTGTTTATTTTATTTCCAGCCAGTGTTTCATTGTTGAAAAGTTGTTGATAACTTTTTACTTAACTGTAACTAAATGACTGATATGTTTTTCGAGTGCATTTATGTATTTTCTTGTAAGTTTGCGTGACCTGGTAATTCCTTTCGTTAGGCTCTGCTGATTATCATGTAACATCGCAACATCTTTATTATTATCTTTGAAAGTGTTACGTTGTTGCTAAATATTTAAGTGTGTTGGAATTATTCTGCTTAATTGTAATTTATTGTTTGTTTTGCTTCGCAAAATGTAGTTTATGAAAATTATAAGCTTAATATTGCCCAGAATGTTATAAAAAATAATTAAATTTTATCAAAATAAATAGTATCAAATTCTGGTTAGGAAATTGTGGGTTGTATTAGATGAAGGTTTATCCAAAGTCGTTTAAGTAACCCAAGAATTATGTAACTAATTATTTGTATCATTTTTTATCTGATTACTTTCGTCTGTTTATCTGTATGGTAATTTTGAGTTGTCTCTATTATTTAGTTGTCTCTAATATTATTCTGTAGACAACAATTTGAATTTCTCTCAAAAGAGCGATGACAACGACTCTACGGACTGTTATATTATTTTCACTTTTTTTCGTCTGCCGTTAGAGACGCGCGTGTCTGCGGCTAGCACATACTCGATAGTTGATCAATTATTACGGACAAGGCGACTTAGCTGATGTACGCACTGCCCATATCTTTATCTATTTGCACCTTATTTTTTATTTTAATTTAATGCATCCTTTTCTTTTTTTTCAACTTTCAGTATTAAGTTACAGTGCATCATGTTTTGGGCAGCTGGATTTCATATTATTTTTGTACATGGTTGTGTTATGTAAAATGCACAGAACGGTTTAGTTGTGGAGTGCATATCTATGTAGTGCATGCGTTCATATTGCACCTGAGTAGCGTGGAGACAACATGACTAATTCACAGGTATTTTTTTATTCGTTTTAATTTATTAAGTTTTTTATTATTTACTGTTATTTTTTTATTACGTTAAACCTTTCTGTATAATAAACCATTGTTTATTATACAGAAGAAAGGTTTTATTTTGTTTTTTATTATGTACTTAAGTTATGACACACTACAGACTATCAATACACTATCTATGTGCTGACTGTAAAAATAACTATTTTGTTTGAGACATCTTTAAACAATTTATTGAATAGGTACAACCGGCTTGCTAATCTCCTTCATTTGAAGTCAAACGGGGCAATTAATGCAATTTTCTATTTAATTTAAAACTTTAAAATAGTCAATTTGTTTCACTTAGCCGTCGCTTGTATGTAGAATTGGTGTCAATAACTCTAAAATGAAGTACCATATCATTTAAGTTTATTGTTCTACTAATTAAGAGATACATAGGCAAGGCGTAACGTTCAAGAGTGTAGATATTAATAACCTATTGCGTAACTATGGTAATTGATCATTATTTCTGTAGAAATGATGTAACGCAATACAAATATTCTTATAAATGTAATTTACACAAGAGATTACAATAATTACAAACCAATTTAATACAGGTAAAAAGTTTGTCAACCGATTCAAATATAGTTTTTTTAACGTCTGTTAATATATTAAATAATAATAACACCCCTTTTGATTAAAAAAGCCTCAATTTTCAAACTATAAAACAAAATCTCATTTGAAATCGATGCAATAAACATCGTGATTACTAATACCGTATCGACTGTAATTTTAACTATCTCACGCTTTTAAGCTTATTTTAGGTGCATATCTTTTTTTAAATCTGTCAAAAATATAAATAATAATCGTAGATCATAAAGTAGCAATTGATTTAAAAAAAAATACGATTACATGTTACAAGAAAAAAGTTTTTGTGAGTTAGTTTCTTTTTTCATCACAGGCTCTACCTATACATACATGAAGTATCTACATAGTATTGAAATAAAACTACTTTTACGGAATATATCGCGGCTTGTATTAAAAAAAAAAATTAAAACTAAAATAAACCGCGATATATTCGGTAAAAGTAAATTTATTTCATATTGTAGTGTTCGCGTAAATAAAAGACAACATTATACCTACAAAGTACCTTTGATGTATTTATGAACCTAGATGTTCTTATATGTATCAATAGAAAGTTTATTTGACATATGATGGGAACGAGATGGTGCGACTATATTATGTACTTTCGGATTTATAGCCTCAATTATCAGTTTATAATGGTTGACTATACTGTATAGGAGAAATTACCGCGATAAGAACACGATATTTATTCTGTCTTAATTGTTTAAATATTTTATTACGTTTATTGGAAAGTCAACGTCGCTGAGACGTTAATTGAATATTCATTTCGAATAATAAATCGTACCGTTTGATTAGGTCCGTACCATAAAGCTCTCGCTTTTCACACTAACGTGGGTCTAGAGCAGTCTTTCTCAAAGTGGACGATACAGCCCGCTTGTGGGCGCTCGAGGTAATCATGGGGAGCGTTAAGGTAGAATGCTCCAAGAAAATTGGGGACGTAAAATTGTCGTTAATATAGTCTGGAGTCTGAGCCAATGGCTGATTTGATAAAATAAGAAAAGAAAATGTTTTCGCAATATTTAAAGTCCAGGGGCGCAATAAATACAACTTCTTCTTCCCCGCTTGAGTTTAGCCTATGATTCTCGTCTTCCGATAAACCATGTATCTCCCCTGTCGTCGACTATTGACATCACCCCCATATATACGTCCCCATATAAAATTAAACAAGTCCAAAAAAACAAGTGGGCGATGGACAAATAATTTTGAGAGCCTATGGTCTAGAGAAAACGTTAGTTCATTGGATCATCAGGACGATTCTGCACTTACGTTGTATTTAAAAAACTCGTATCTACCGGAGAAAGCGCTTTGCTCGCTCGATTAGTTTGATTAAATTAAATGTTCGCAATATTGAAATCAAATAATTAACACTTTTTATTTAATTTTATTTTGGTTTAATTATCGATTAATTTTCTCCTATTGCGTGCCAGTCACATCAGATGACACGTGTAAGAAAACATAAAAAAACGTGTTGCTTGATAACCTGTCTTTGATTTTGGATTAAAAATATGCGACCAGTATTGCACAAAAGAAATAGTAGGTATCAAGAAATACGAATACGATATGACTCAATGAACCGTAGTTTTTTTAACCGACTTCAAAAAAGGAGGAGGTTCTCAATTCGTCTGTATATATTTTTTTTTTTTTTTTTTTTATGTATTTTCGCGCATAACTCTGGCAATTATTAACCGATTTGAAAAAATCTTTCTTCCATCCATTCTTCAATCCATTGATTGGGTCCCATAAAAAAATTATTGCTTAGTAATAAGTAGTTCCTAAAAAAACAAGAATGGTGACTGCGCACTGAGAGTTGCAAGAAAGCCTATATAGATGACGTTTTAGTCGCTCGGACTCGCTCGGTCGGACAAAAATGGTCATAACTCTGGCAAATATTTACCAATTTCAATGATTCTTTTTTTATTCGAAAGAAGAAACCACTGTATTGAATTTGTATGAATTTTATTACAACCGGATAAGAACTTCCTGGAGGACCATGAACGATGTGGAGGAATTTATCTGGTAAAAACCATAAAACTGATGTTCTCCATTACATTGCTCTGACAATTATGAACCGATTTCGATGATTCTTTTTTTATTCGAGAGAGTAAACTACTATGATGTTTCCATGCAAATTTCATTACGACCGGATATTATTTTCTGAAGAAACATGAATTATGTAAAACTATGTAGACGATAATGTGATCATAACCTACCTAGATAATTTTACGGTTT
Organism: Furcula furcula; assembly: GCA_911728495.1. Taxonomy (NCBI): domain Eukaryota; kingdom Metazoa; phylum Arthropoda; class Insecta; order Lepidoptera; family Notodontidae; genus Furcula; species Furcula furcula. The sequence continues at coordinate 10,893,245 of OU452251.1, forward strand.
TCGATGGTTCAATCTTTATATATGAAAATATCACTAAAAAGTTTAAAATAAAATCTTTTTAAAAAAAAATTGAACCGACTTCAATATCACTGAAAAGTATAAAATAATTTAAATATTATTGAAGTTGGTGCCAAATATACACAGCAGGTACGCTAACACCAACTTCAATAATATTTAAATTATTTTATACTTTTCAGTGATATTGAAGTCGGTTCAATTTTTTTTTAAAAAGATTTTATTTGTTATTTCTTTATACTTAGGTAGGAACATGTATACGCATATTAATATGATGTTATTATATAGGTACACATATTAGTTATAAAGTGATTATTTTTTAATTAACTACCTAAGATTTATCCCTATGAACCTGCGTATAAGCGCAATTGTTTAATTTTGTTGTAAACGTGTATACTTACATGTATTATGTGCATATATATAAATAAAAATATTCAAATGCCTAATACTACAAAATACATAAAAATATAGTAGGTAACGTGCCTCATGTTAAAAATGCCATGCAATCATAATAGAGCTGTGCATTTTACTTTGTGGTTTTCGGGAAATGGTCAAGGTTTATCTATACTAAACAAGACAGCACGTTCAGCAGTGTTTAACGTTTTATCTATTCCAGGTATGGTTCCGTGGCGTAAGGAGCTCAAAGTTTCGCCACGTCTATGGCGTGCCATTCAAAAGAGAGCGTTGCTATGACAACATAAAGATAACGAGAAATGCGCACGATTCGAATTTTTGCGCTGTCAATCCAAAGTTCGTTGCCATAGTGACGGAGGTCGCAGGAGGTGGAGCGTTCCTTGTTCTACCTTTGGACCATGTAAGTATTAACATTTTGCGTAAGTCGTAGATACCACAACATGTTTGCGCCGCCGATAGTTTGTGCAAAAATTGCCCAAAATGACAAGCTACACTTGACATGGAATTGTCGCGCGAACATATCAAAATTTGTGCAAATATATAATATTGAGAGTCTAGTAGACCGTAAGCATTCACAAGTAGGCACTGATATAATTATTTCAACACAATTTTCATGTTATTTTTTTACGGAAACAGTCTGGGAGTCTAGGAAATTTTATGCCCATTAAGACTGAATTTTATAGTCTCTAACTTATTATAATAAGTGCCTAATATTATCACAGACAACGGTTATTATATTATTTTTATTTATTAGGTGGGTAAAAAGTCGTATTAAAACGACTAATTCAACTTTTAATCTGAGTACTCATACTTGCTTGATGGCGATATTGCTTTATGTTCACTCAGTCTGTCAGTCTCTTAATGACATTATAAATATATTATTAAACAAAAAAAATATCGTTCATTCATTTGTACTAATCCAAGAGCCGACCTTGTTCTGAAACTAAGTTTTGTCGTACGCATCTCCTCATTTTCATATCCTTGTTACATGAATTGATGTTGAAGTTCACATTATTTGGAGCGTGAGAATGTTATGATTGTAATAAACGTGTTAACACCACACTTCCTGCTGTTTCAAACTGTTGCAAGTTTACGACAGCGTAAATTGTTTGTAAAAGCATTTACTTTCCTATGCACCGGAAAATAACATGTGTATAGTACGATTAATAAGTATTGTTATAATGGTTCCTAATTTTTTTGTCTTATGTTGTGTAGTCTGTTAAAAATATAAAATATTGAAGACTGGTAAACGGGACGCGCTCAAACGTGTCTCGGCGTGCGCTGTTCGTCCGTTCGTGGTTTTTTTGGCTCGCGAGCCAGCCTAAAGGATATTAACGCAGCTGTCCATTCCATCGCCTGATGTCGGGCTGCCTCGCGAGCCACGGCTTGGGGTTCCGAGCCCGTGCGGCCGGTGGAGACCGACCCTTAACCCAATAACGGTCGAATGCAGAATATAATAAAAAGATCTTTTTTTTTGTGCTGGGCTTTAAATTATAACTAAAAGGTTATGTTACCTACTTTGTTAAAACTACTAATGAGGTCAAAGTCAAAAATATTTATTTCAAATAGGCTTAAAGCTAGCACTTTAGAATGGTCAATTTTTTAAAAGCTACCACCGGATCGCAACGCGGCCTCAACTGAGAAGATCCGGCAAAAATCTCAGCGGGCTTGTCATTGTTTTTTGACTTTTTTTAAGCATTGTTTGTCTTGTTACAATTGGATCAACATTATACTATCGCTATAGTGTGACCTGCCGTTCGAAACCTAAAACAAGGGAGAAAATACGAAAAAATATAATTACGACAAAATTACAACAAACTAAAAGGCCAAAGAGATAGTAGTCGGACCAGTCCCCCCAAGTAGCACCCGCGCACGAGTTGACTCGAGCAGCAGCCATTACTCCCCTCAACCAAGAGGGAAGGGGGTGACCCGCCACACGAAGCCGCCACATATCATCTCACGTAACTTTAAGGATACCTCATTACATGGCCTTTCCTTTAAGTTTCACATGTTCACCGAAACTATAATAACAGAAGTAATAGTACCTCAAGCTTTATTCCCTTCTGTTAATATTTCCATTGGTTCTAAAAAACTAGTTACACAGAGATAGAGAAAGCTTTATTTTCGTTTTTGCAGACTGGAAGGTTGGACTTCAATGTTAGCCGAGTGACGGGTCATAAAGGCCCCGTGTTGGACATCAAGTGGAATCCGTTCAACGATAACATCATAGCTTCGTGTTCCGATGACTGCACGGTAATTTTGTGGCAAATTATTTACGCACCATATTTTTCTTCCATGCTTATTACACACTTGTCTCAAATCAACGCCGATGTATTCGACGTTCAATGTGATTTAAACATTTAAATTATATCATCAACGCATGACTGATAAATATAATGGATGACTTTTAAGACACATATAACATACAAATATCAGGACATTAAAACAAATCGATAAGTATATCGATTGCTTTTGATTAAAAAAGTCTTTATTTTAACATCACTGCTGCATCAATGTTGATCTTATTTTATTTGCATGTAAAATAGGTGAATCACAATTCACAATTACTACAGCGCCTTTACAAACATTTGATACATGAACACAATATTGTATAACATGTATTTAGCGTGTAAGGCGTTGTATAAATGTAGTAATATTTAAAATTAAAAAAAAAAACTGTAATAATTACACAGTGTCCTAATTTCGTTGTTTCACTTTCCGTGGGCTAATGGCATATATATTGTATAAAATTTGGTAGTTGGTCGAAATTACAAGGATTGCCGCCCAATTTGAACCGCAATTCCATAGATTTTTCATTTTAACGTTTTTGATGTTGATAGCCAATGTTATGAGTACATACATAATAAACAACTCAGACCACGATAATACCCGTTACTCGCTGTACCCAAAACGCGCACTGTTTCTCATGCTAACTCGCCGCTTGTTCGTGCTTTGAAAATGTTCAACTCCCTTCTGGCATCAGAACCAGAATGTGACCTTTTTTTTCTAACTGGGCGTATTTATGCCGTGAGTGTATAAGATTCTTTGAATTTATGAATGGTACTATCATTTGACTTACTTTGTCTATTTTATATTCTTATATACAACGTGTTACAAAATACCACGTAAATAATATAATTAATTTATCAAAGCCAATTATTTTGTCAACCCTAAGGTTAGGTATTTTAAAATTATGTCGTTCCGCGAATTAGGTAGAAATGGCGTAGTTTACTTTTTAATTTTACTGAAATAGGGTTTGCACATCAGTGAAAATAATAATATTTTTTTGTTAATTTTTTACGGGGTATCTTGTAACACGTTGTATATTATATATAGATTTTGTATTTCGAACTGTGCATCGACTTAGTGCAAACTGTTATGTTGTATAGTATTACAATTACTCGTATTTAATTAAATAAATAATAAATAACGTGTACCGATGATTTTTTGTATTATCTAATCTGTTGTGATGTGGCTATTGTTTACATCAATTATGGATCGATGTCATTGTGCCAACAACGCGTTCGTGATTTGCGTCACACTTGCGTTTGATATTCACTCTGATAATTAATTTTATTGGAACCTGTCCTTGCGATTGTCATACAATGGTTTTGATAAATACAACACATTCTAATACTCGCAATATGTCTTCAATCTAGATCGCCTTCTTTTAAAATGACACCAATTTCTACCTGGCAATTTAGTTTCTATCTAATTTCACATGTTCGAAATAAAATCTCTTTACTCATACAAAATGACGGTTGACAATTTATTATAAAATTATTTTAGATAGTTAGTAGATGGAATATTCCTACGCGATTATCAGTTTAGTGCTTACCTATTTAATCAGAGATGTGTCAGGATCGACTATCCATATCTATGAACGGACTACACACACACACACACACACCTTATTATTAATTAGTTTTGTTATACTTACGCATTTATTTATTCGGTTAGTTTCAATGCGGGAAATAGCTTCGTTGCGACATTATCGACACGTGCTTTATCACTATTACTAACAATCATGACATCACTTGAACATTAATACATTCAGCCAGGCTAGAGTGCTACCGAACTTGCCTATCTTGCCTTTCTAACCTTCAATCTCGAAAAAACACGTTTCTTCAACTTGTAATGTCTGGAACAAAGCAAAACCAACCCAAATGAAGCCAGTTTTATTGTACACCCAACTCGTGGAACAATATCAAAAATCAGCACCTACCTCAAACAAAAAGATTAAACACATATACCATAGACACATATGACATAGAGAACTCCCCGTGGTACATGCGGAACGTAGATCTGCAATCTACATTCTGATTTCAAGTTAGATCCCCTTCGTAAGTTCCTCAAAGAAGCGTCGAAACGCTACTTTGAATCCGCGTCCCGTCACGCGAACAGTTTAATCCGCGCCGCCGCCGATTACGCCCCTAGTCCTTCTGACTCGCGCCGCAGACCACGGCACGTACTGCTCGACCCTCCTGACCCCATGACGGTCCTATTGGACCGGGATGCGCCGAACCCTCCCCCGACAACCGTATGCTACACTAGCTATCAGACACCGGTCTCGCCGGCGAGGCCGAAGGGTCGTACGTATGCGACCTCAACGACGTGCATCACCCCACTGAGTTTCTTGCCGGTTCTCAGTGGGGGCGCGTTGTGAACCGGTGGTAAACTCAGCCCTCTCTTAAGCGACAGCCCAAGCCGAGGCCGTGCCCTTGAGCTCGTCGCTACTTCTGCCGTTAAGGCTAGAGCGCTTTAAGCGCTCGCCTCCTATTGTCCGGTGAAGCTGTAATGGCCATCTGCGGCCAACAGCGTCTATCATTCCAAAAAAAAAAAAAGACATAGAGAACTATGTCATGTTGTTCTCTATGGCTTTTGAGCGCAGGGTTTCTGCCCCGCCATCCGACACGCTCACCCCGGTCATCCATTCCGAGGTAGAAGACCTCATCAAAGGCCTTAAGCCTAAGAAAGCCCCCGGCCCTGACGGCATCTCGAACCGCGTACTAAAAATCCTTCCCTACCACTTGATCTATCTCTTGGTAGCCATCTTCAATGCCGCCATGACGCACGCTATCTTCCCTTCGGAGTGGAAAGAAGCAGACGTCATCGGCATTCACAAACCCGGTAAGCCACGTGACCCCACGAGCTACCGCCCCAAGTCTCCTTAGCGCCCTGGGCAAACTCTACGAGCGCTTGCTTCTCGCAAGACTCAAAGAATTTGTCATCTCGAAGGGCATACTCATACACGAGCAGTTCGGCTTTCGAGCTGGACACTCTTGCGTCCATCAAGTGCACCGCATCACGGAGCATGTCCTCTCCGGGCTCAACCAGCCCAGACCTATATACACCGGAGCCTTATTCTTCGATGTCGCCAAGGCATTCGATAAGGTCTGGCACAATGGCTTGCTTCACAAGCTCTACCTCATGGGCGTGCCAGACCGTCTCGTTCTCATCATACGAGATTTTCTCAGGAATCGTACTTTTCGATATCGTGTCGAAGGTACGCGATCCACTCCCCACCCTATTCAGGCCGGAGTCCCTCAAGGCTCTGTGCTCTCTCCACTCCTGTTCAGCCTGTTCACGAACGACATCCCTCGTTCGGACAGGGTGCAGCTAGCCCTATACGCGGACGACACCGCACTATATTTCTCACACAGAAATAAGGCTTTCCTGACGCGCACTCTTCAAGTCGCCGTCAACGCCCTAGGCGAATGGTTCCGTAAGTGACTCATCGATGTGAACCCGGAAAAGAGCGCCGCGGTGTTCTTCTCCCGGGGTACCATCAGATCCCACACTGCGGGCCATCCCAGTCGTCGTTTAGGTCCGATCACCCTCTATGGGCGTCCCATCCCCTGGACCAGAAAGGTCAAATATCTAGGCGTCACCCTAGACTCCCACATGTCATTTCGACCGCATATACGGTCAGTACGCAACCGAGCGGCCTTCGTCCTCGGTCGGCTCTACCCCATGATCTGCAGGCGGAGTAAACTGTCGCTTAGGAATAAGTTGACACTTTACAAAACCTGCATCCGTCCCATCCTAGCTTACGCCAGTGCCGTATTCGCACACGCGTCTCCCGTTCACATCAATAGCCTCCAGGTTATTCAAAACCGATTCCTTCGACATGCCGTCGGTGCCCCGTGGTACATGCGGAATGTCGACCTTCATTCTGACTTCGGTCTAGTCCCTATCCGCAAATTTTTCAAAGAAATGTCAGAACATTACTTTGAAAAAGCGTGCGTCCACCCAAACCCGCTAATCGGCGCCGCTGCCGACTACACCCCCGACCCCGACCCTGGTCCTGGTCCCTCAGATCTTCGAACTGCCATACATCGCCGCCGTCCGCGGCATGTACTGCTCGACCCACCCGACCCGATGTCCGTCCTCCTGGACCATGACACTACACCAACACCAACACCGACAACGACGTCACGAGTCGTAAACACACCAACACACAGACACCGGTCTCGCCGGCGAGGCCGAAGGGTCGTACGCATGCGACCTCGACATGCATCCCCTCGCTGAGTTTCTTGCCGGTTCTTCTCAGCGGGGGCGCGTTGTGAACCGGTGGTAAACTCATACTCTCTAAGCGGCAGCCCAAGCCGAGGCCTTGCCTCCCTGAGGTGCCCTTGAGCTAGTCGATACCTTTCTGGCTGGAGCGCTTAAAGCGCTCGCCCTCTTGTCCGGTTAAGCTGTAATGGCCATCTGCGGCCAACAGTACTACTCCTACACAAAAAAAAAAAAACTATGGCTTTTGGGATATTTCCTTGCAAACCTGTCATCACTTTCTACAACTGCCACCAATATTAAATTCTGTAAGTAGTAAGAGCAGTAAATATACAAAATACACATGAAAATAAATTGTAGTTTCATTGTAATTTTATCGTAATGAGATTTGCAATATCACATCACTCCCATATTTCCTTCAAAATCTCATTCGGCATAGACGTGTACGTGTAGGTTTTTATTTTATTAGACATGTCACAAGATCTGTAATGAAAATTTTATCACCTAGCTGGTGTAGTCCTAAATAGTCAAGTGTCTGCTGAAAAACCAGTTTTGGCTCGAGCTCGGTCGTTACATCCACAACGTCTTTAGAATTTCAATTAATTAAAAAAAAAATAAAGATTATTTAAGTTGTTTACATTGTTTGTTTTTTTTTGCGCTTCAGGTGAAGCTATGGCATATCCCCGATGGAGGGTTGTCGATGCACTTGACAGATTGGTTAGTGGAATTGCACGGCCACAAGCGACGCGTCGCCTACATCGAATGGCATCCTACCGCCGAGAATATACTCCTAAGCGCCGGGTTTGATTATTTGGTGAGTTGTATTGTAGTATAAATTAGCTTGGGCACCCGTGAGGTGTCCGCGTAAGAAAGCACCCTCCTATCTCCTCTGGTTGGGTACCGCTTAAGGGCTTCACGCTGAGTCTGGAGTCTTAAGTTCGGCCTGGCTCGGCGTATTGCAGCTGATGATAAAATAGCTTTTAATCCAGGTACCCTTATACGCCTTGTATTAGAATGAAATGAGTTTACTTTAACTGTCTGCATTGTGAGTCCTAAAGGTGACTATTTTAGTCGCTACAGAGACAAGAGACCGAAACCTAAGACAGACGTGGGAGACAGACAAATGTCTCCAACCGGCACATGGTGAAATTGCCGTGTTCGAGCTAATAACTTACATCTTGGGTGACGAGCGGCAGTGCAGTCTAGCTGTCTCTAGGTAGACGTGTCGCTTACAATCAGACGAACGTCTTTGTCCCCTTACTAGATTGAATAAAATAAATATTTCGCGTCATCTACTTTTCGAAAGAATTCCTTTATCTACGAACAGTCGATTCGTTTATTAGTAATTCAACCATTTGACGCGTACAATCTCATAACTATTGTTTGTTAAATGATTTTTACCGTATTCAAATACGTAGACATAATCACATTTGCTCGTATTTATAAACGTACAGGTTCATGCTCTCGTCTATGTACCGATGGATAACTAATTTTATTTCTAACTATCACGCGAATTTGAATGCAAAACGATACGGTTTATTCGTCACGACCGTTTATTTTCGCGTGTGTGTTGCAATCAAACTAGGAAACGTTATTGGAGCTATATAGCGTATGTTTTACCGTTCCACAGTGTTTCATGGGACCAAAAAAATTTCCCTCTGCTGTTTATAGCTTTAGTCGATCAAGGTATGCATTTAAAATGCACGAGTAGAACACCCAGGTGTCGAATTCAAATACTTTATTTTTTATAAAAATTATTGAAGTTTACATGACCTTTAACTTATAAAAAATAAAATTAATTCTGAAAACGTCGGTGGGGTAGGCCCCACCGATGCCAACCGGGCCCGCATGCGTGCTTTGCAGAGGGACGTGAAGCGCAGCATCGTGGAGCTCAGGGAGGCTCGATGGGGAGGGTTTCTCGCCGTCACACCAGGCTTACTGGCGGCTCGCGAGATCCCTCAAATCCGACACGGTAGTTACCATGCCCCCCTTGACCCGCCCTTCAGGCGACCCACCCACGTTCGAGGACGACGAAAAGGCTGAGGTTCTCGCTGACTCTAGAGAGTCAGTGCACACCCAGCTCCGCTCCCGTCGATCCAACGCACCTCGACCTTGTGGATAGGGAAGTAGAGCGCAGGTCCTCACATGTGGGAGGGATCCCACCGAATTCCTCACCCCGGTCACACAGACCGAAGTGGAAGACCTAATCAAAGGCCTGAAGCCGAAGAAAGCACCGGGCTCCGACGGCATCTCCAATCGCGTCCTTAAGGTTCTCCCTGTCCATCTGATATGTCTTTTAGTGACTATCTTCAACGCAGCCATGTCCCACTGCGTCTTTCCTGCCGAGTGGAAAGACGCGGATGTAGTAGGTACCCCTAAGCCGGGTAAGCCTCGTAGCAGCCTTGCGAGCTACCGGCCTATCAGTCTTCTCAAGTCTCTCGGCAAACTCTATGAGCGCTTGCTGCTGGCGAGACTCAGAGAGTTTGTCACTTCCAATAATATCCTCATCGACGAGCAGTTTGGCTTTCGAACCAGACACTCTTGCGTCCACCAGGTGCACCGCCTCACGGAGCACATCCTGATCGGGCTCAACCAGCACAAGCCCGTCTACACAGGCGCCCTATTTTTCGATGTTGCCAAGGCCTTCGACAAGGTCTGGCACAACGGCTTCATATACAAACTCTTCCAGTTAGGAGTCCCCGATAGGCTCGTACTCATCATACGAGACTTTCTCTCGAATCGTACCTTTCGATACCGGGTTGAAGGTACTTTTTCTTCTCCCCGTCCTATACATGCCGGAGTCCCCCAGGGCTCCGTGCTCTCTCCCCTTTTGTTCAGCCTTTGTACATTCCTCGTTCGAACAGAGTCCAACTCGCCCTTTACGCGGATGACACCGCTCTCTATTATTCCCATAGGAACATGTCCTATTTGACGCGTGCTCTTCAAGCCGCAGTCGACGCCCTGGGTCAATGGTTTCGTACGTGGCGCATAGAGGTGAACCCGGAGAAGAGTGCCGCGGTGGTCTTCTGGTGGCGGTGGTTGGCCCGGGGACCCGCCAATATGTTCTCCGCGCGGAGCCTTCGGCCCAGCAGACGACTGGCCCCAATATCCTTATTCATTCGCCCTATAATCCAGGGGGATTAGGAAGGTTAAGTACCTCGGAGTCACCTTGGACTCCGCCATGACTTTCGGCCCGCACATTCGGTCCGTCCGCAATCGAGCGGCTTTCGTATTAGGTCGCCTGTATCCCCTTCTCTGCAAGCGGAGTAAAATGTCGCTTAGAAATAAGTTGACATTATACAAAGCTTGCATTCGCCCAATTATGATTTACGAGAGTGTAGTTTTCGCGCACGCCGCCCGCACCCGTATCGATAGCCTCCAGGTTATCCAAAATCGTTTCCTCCGACGTGCCGTCGTTGCCCCGTGGTACATGCGGAATGTAGATCTGCTTTCCAATTTCAAGTTAGATCCCCTTCGTAAGTTCCTTAAAGAAGCGTCGAAACGCTACTTTGAATCCGCGTCCCGTCACGCGAACAGTTTCATCCGCGCCGCCGCCAATTACGCCCCTAGTCCTTCTGACTCGCGCCGCAGACCACGGCACGTACTGCTCGACCCTCCTGACCCCATGACGGTCCTATTGGACCGGGATGCGCCGAACCCTCCTCGACAACCGTATGCTACACTAGCTATCACCACACATGCACTAGGTCTCGCCGGCGAGGCCGAGGGGTCGTACGCATGCAACCTCAACGACGTGCATCACCCCACTGAGTTTCTTGCCGGTTCTTCTCAGTGAGGGCGTGTTGTGAACCGGTGGTAAACTCAGCCCTCTCTTAACCGACAGCCCAAGCCGAGGCCGTGCCTCCCTGAGGTCGTCGCTACTTCTGCCGTTAAGGCTAGAGCGCTTTAAGCGCTCGCCTCCTATTGTCCGGTGAAGCTGTAATGGCCATCTGCGGCCAACAGCGTCTATCATTCCCAAAAAAAAACCTCCCATTGGCTGTCGTGAGAAGCAACTAAGGGAAAACAAGAAAACGAACAACAGTGTCTATTAGAATTTTTTTTTTTTTACGTGGGAGAAATCTTTGAAATATCCCCAGGAGATGTGGGGCTCGACCCGGGTATGTGGGATTCTTACCCACTAAAACCCCCGCGGCTGTCGCATCGGCACATGAGAGGGAGCCCAGGTCTCTCCGGTGGGATCTGCACCAGGGGCCCCACAGTGCATTGCCTTTGAGCCCGCCGCCGGGGGGCGCATTGTAGCCCCCGGGAACCAGTCACGGTGCTCACGGGGACGGGGGTCGCAACCCCGCCGCCCTCCTCCTCAGAGTCGCCGCCGTACTCAATGGACGTTCTAAGGGCCCACACCCCGAACGTCCAGAGACTCCGAAGGGTCTATTAGATTACCTACGTGATCCCCAACACGCCTGCCAAACGTAGGAATTATGACAAAACGCCTTCGGATGTTGATGATCATGTGACGAGAATATTTCCTTTTACAGATTTTTGTATGGGACGTCGGTAAGGGTGAAGCAGTGAAGGTGATCGATTGCCACAGCGATGTGATCTACTGCATGTCGTTCAACCGCGATGGCTCACTGCTGGCCACCACGAGCAAGGACAAAAAATTACGCGTCATCGAGCCTAGACGAGGAATCGTTTTATCTGTGAGTAAAAAAGTCAACTTGGTGTCTTCTCGGTGGACGTTTGGAGTGTGGGTGGAACTACTGTGTGGGTGACTAGTGGCAGTCCAGTGGAGCTGTCTATGGGCGTGTTGCTTAAGTGAACGTCTTGATTATCCTGTCATTAGTCAAACTGTCAGCTGTGTGCGCGAAGTTAAACATAGTGGTTATATTATTTTTGTGGGAAGTCAATGTTGTGTTCGTTTTTTAAAAATCGAATATATTATTTGGGTACATTTTTAGGGTTCCTTACCTAAAAGGTAAAAAGTAACCCTTATGGTCTGACTTCATCTGTCTGTCACACCTATATACATATATCAGGAACCACTGGTGCTATCGATTTGAAACTTGGAATAGATTTAGATGTTACTTACCCAACTTCATCGCAAATGAAAAAAAATATATTTTTATTTTACTTTTTTTATAATAGGGGTTGAAAAATGGGTTATCAAAATTTCAAAGTGAGACTACTTTATCGAATGGGGTATCATATGAAAGGGCTTCATTTGCACATTTCAAAACAGATTTTTATTTTGGTATAAGTCGCGCAGTTTTTGGCTGATAATCCAGAATGTAAAAAAAATACCGCCCCCCCCCCCTCCTTATCTCTGAAGTGTGTGGAAGTAATCTGAAATAATTATGGGTAATACATGTCTATTTATATTTTACAGGAAAAATAAAATGACATTTCTGAGTAGTACAGTTTTTTAGTAGTCCTACAAAACCGCGACACACAAACTTAGCTTTGCGGTTTGTTTTTTTTTTTGCTATCTGAGGTGTTAGACGAATAGTAAAATAACTTTAATACATCCAAAAATGGTATGGAACCCGCGGTGGGCGATTCCGACACGCACTTGACCGGTATTTATTTTTTTTAAATCGAATCTATCTATTATTAGGGTACTTTTTTAAAAATAAGTAGTGATATAATAATGAAGGATATAAGGATATATATAATAGGGATGCTTCCTGGGTAAAAGAAAAATCTATAGTCCGTCAGTCAGATTATCAAAAAAATATTGGACACGTATTTTTTATTATTTAACAAATCAATAGAAACTGACAAAGATAAAGAGCTTCCAAGTTATCCCTAACTAACTATAGGCCGACCGTTTAACTCGCGAATCGCCTGAGGGGGTAGAAGGGAGCGAGGAAGGATGTTAGCGGATGGGTGAAAGGGGTGCGCGGAGCAGAGAGCTTACGTCAAGTGCGGCAGTGCGCTGGCTGTCTGTGCTCGCAGCGCGCGGTTGGTGTTTTTGTTACGGACGCTTGAAGATAAACGCACAAGGTATACGACTGCCAAGATAAATCTCAAGATGAATCGCTCTTCCAGTTTTGCGAACAAAATTAACAAGCAAGCTAAACATATAGCATACAATGTATATTCCTTTTTTAAAGCCAGAAAACAAGATCATGAATCGATATGAATATTAGTGACGAATAGTCCTATAAATTTTTTATCTGTGGTTAAATATTTCTTAAACGGAGTTAATTATTGTTTTATGATTTTGTACCTATGAAGCTATTATAAAATATTTGTAAAACTTAAAAATAAATACTTAAAAAAAAGATACTTATTATTTTATTCTTTACCAACAATGTCTATCTCGAGATAAATCTTTGGATTATTGACTCCGTGTGTAGCGTTACCCGCCCCCGCTCCCTTCTTACCGCGCAGGCGAATCGCGAGTTAAACGGTCGGCCTATAGGTGCATGTGACGCCTCAGTAAAAAGTTTACTGAGGCGTGACGTAACGCGGAAATTCAAAGCACTATATCTTCGTCATAATTTGTTTAACTGACAAATGAAAAGATACATGTCCAATATGTTTTGATAATGTAAATGACGGGCGTAAATATAATTATTCAGGCTTCTAGTCTATTGAGATCATCGATATAATATATAAACTAGATAAACGTTCACGAACAAAATTACATCTAAAATGTTGTCGCGGAGGTTGCAAACTTATCTGTGCTGGTGGCGGAAACGTGAACTAACGATTTTATAATGATAATGACTTGTAGTTTGACAGTTTCATATAGACGGTAGCGACACTCCTATCGGCAAAAATAAATTTGTCAGGATGTGGCTTGTAAAGAAATAGCGACACAAGGGCGCTATTTCTCGCTACCACTTTTTGAACCGTGACACCAAATCTAGTTTATATAGTATATCGATGATTGAGATCGTTGATGTTACCAGGAAGGGGCTTGTCACCTGGGTACGAAGGCGTCCAAGTGCACATTCCTGGGCGCGCAGGGCAAGGTACTAACGACCGGGTTCTCACGGTACAGCGACCGGCAGTACGCCGTCTGGGACCAACACGACCTGGACAAGCCTTTGGTCTGTGAGACCATCGACAGCTCCTCAGGAGTCGTGTTCCCGTACTACGATTACGATACCAATATGGTGAGTCGTTTATCCTTATTCTTATTTATGTAACTGCTCAGTGGGTAATCGCTTGCCTTGGAAACAAGGTGCGCAGGTTCGAACCCCGGCTCGTGCCACTGATTTCCTTCATTAATCATCTTAGAGGAGATAGCATGATGCGCTAACCCCTCTGCCAAATTTTGTTCATATGGTCAGGTCATTCTTTATTTGTGTGCGTATTGTAATACTTCAGGTAATCAGGATGGTCACAATAATCAACACATAAGCATTTGACGGTCAATTATATTTTGTAAACAATCGTGCAGAGTTTCCACTTACAACTGTTCTTAATGACGGTGACAGAATAACTAACTCGAACGTTGTGACACCGGTATATATAGGCAAACAGATAAGCTAATAAAGAGTCATACATATACAAAAACTATTACATATTTAACATTAATTAATACTATTTAGATTGGAGATTTAATTAGGAGAATTATCAATCAATAATACATATAAACCACAACTAATGTAAATATTACTCATAATCAGTATTTTGTTACGCCGGAAGCTGTCAAGCGCACGGCGACATAATTATATTTCATTTAGTAGGTAGTTACAAACAAGTATTTAAACACAAATCAAAATAATGTCATGCTATAGAACAAATTAAATCACAAATATAATCAATATATAATTATCTAGGTGCACAAAGTTGAGCAGGGACCGGAAGTCTGTAACACTCGGCCATCCTGCTTTGCCGTGCCCCACGGCGATCATTATTACCAATTTCAGCCTAGTTTGTCCCTGATATACAGCATCTGAAAAAAAAAAAAATACAAAAGCAGAACATCTATCCATGTAGTCGTAACTAATAGGTAGCTTGTAGGCTGCTGCTGCTGCTACTGCTCTATTAATAAACCATAAATTATGTCCCGATCTCAGTTTCTATCATTGCATTCATGAATGACAACATCTATATTCATAATGTATCCTATATCTATCACCTTTCACAAAGTTTTTATTTATCACACAGCATTTATTTATTCCATATCGCAAAGCTTTAATGAACCCCATATCACATAGCATTTATATATCCCTTATCACCCACTTTTTTTTCATATCACACTTCCATATCACACAGATTTTTATCACATTGCATTTAATTAACCCCTTATCACTCAGCTTTTTATTTAACCCATATCTCACAGAATTAAAGATTATTTCATATCAATGTAGCAGTTTATATATATGTATGTATGTATATATACCTATAAATTTATGCATGTATTTATTTATATAAATATATATATATTACATAATTAATTTTATATTTAATTATAATTTATTTATATATTTAATTTATTTATTTATTACATAATTTACTTTGTATTTTTGTATGTAGTAATTTGTTGTACACTTGTTTGTATCCCCAACAGTATTTAAATTTTTCTCCAAATTCTCCATCACTCAAAGGTTAGCTGTCAGAAAACTCAATGTTTGGGTTAAGTACGCCTTTGTACATTAATTTTCTTTATTTTATAATAATGTGTAATATTATTGTGTGCAATAAAGAATAAGAATAGATCCAATTTAATCCATATCACATAGACCATATCTAACCCATATCACACAGATCCAACATATTCCATATAACACGGACTTTGACTAACCCATATCACATAGATCCAATTTAATCCATATCACACAGATTTTTATTTAAACCATATAACACAGATCCAATCTAATCCATATCACACAGATCTTATTTAATCCATATAACACAGATCCAATCTAATCCATATCACAGATTTTATGTAACCCGTATAACACAGATCCAATCTAATCTATATCACACAGATTTTATTTAACCCATATAACACAGATCCAATCTAATCCATATCACACAGATTTTATTTAAACCATATAACACAGATCCAATCTAATACATATCACACAGATTTTATTTAAACCATATAACACAGATCCAATCTAATCCATATCACACAGATTTTATTTAAACCATATAACACAGATCCAATCTAATCCATATCACACAGATCTTATTTAATCCATATAACACAGATCCAATCTAATCCATTGCACACAGCTTTTATGTACATATTGGATGGTGAAATTCAGTTTACATTGATTTGTTGGGATTATTAATTACATCAGTAATCATTGATAATCACTTTCGTGAGTTACCAATAATGAGTATCACTCTTACATATCCCCAAAACTGGCGCGCGACGCGTAATAATATTGAAAGTCTGGCGCGCGATGCAGCTTCCTGTCAAACTAAACTTTTATAATTATGTTAGATACATTAACTTAACTTTCTAACAAGTCTAATTTCTCAACCCTATCTATTTCTATATATCGGAGGATACTACTATGTTCTCATTAGGTATGGGTGAAGTATATGGTGTAAGGACTTCACCACGTACTATTGGAATAAATTTTCGATATCTTTTCATGCCCTTGATATAACTTATAACATATCTATTGAGTGGTCGGCTTTACATCCTTTATAGGTACAATCCGTTATTTTTTTCTAGTAACATACGCATTTTACGTTGTCCTACAGAGTAGTTAACGCACTTCCTATATACGTGAATTGATGCCCGAATAATGGCTGAAAAGGAGGGAACCTAGCGATCGCAAAATCAGTATTATAAATTAGCGAGATCATGGTAAGATTTGTATACATGCAGATGTTTTAAATGTTATAAAGTTACGACATTATTACAGTTTACGAACAGCTTTAGAAAATACTTTCACACGGTCATAGTCTATAGTCTATTAGTAGATCAAAGTCTTAAATTGAAAGCCATCAGCGAGCTATGCGGGGAATAATAACTAAGGTGGTCTCTAATGCGGCGCAGTCCAACTCTGCATCCACGGGGATGCCAATGAAATATATCCGATAACGTTTTAGTGACCACTAGCTCGTAGCTATGATAAAAATTGTTTCTCTCTAGTCAATTACTAAATATGCAATCTGTTATATAACTCCAACAGATTGGTTTTGCAACAGTACTCCTCCACCTAATCCAAGCGTACTTGCTCAGTATGGAATATAGATTCTTGGACAGGACCCCGTCTATTCTACGTTCCTCTTGGTCTACTGCGTGGGACCTAGAGACATCAGCAAATCCGCGAGTAAACCTAATATACAACATTAATCCTAATTTAAATTAGTAAGTTTTTTTTTATATTCAGCTATGCAACGAATTTGAGTCTATCCCGGCCGCAGTGTTCCCGCGGAAATCTTGTGTTCTAAATAATTAACGCTTGTCTAAGGACATGAGGCATATTCCTATGATGGATATTGCTATTTAGCAGTACGTGCATTGTGCGCTCTGTAGTCTAATTATATACTCTAGAATAAACCCCTTTTCCCACTACAACTCCTAGACTCGCATAGATAGACAGATTCCCTCATAACGTATTGCATCACTGATGCGTACAGTGCGTGGGAGTAGCAACACCATGCTGAATGTTATTAGTACCTAGTAAGCCAGATTGTCCAATTATGGGGCACTGGGTACATTCACATGAGCTGAGCTGAGCACACCCGGTGTGTCAAACAGCGCGGGCAGGTACTTAAACTAAAATTATGCATTAAGTAATTAAATTCTGTATATAACCCATTATGGACCTTGTCGGTGTCTGTATTTCATTGTATTTTACTGTATTTTACTGTATTTTGCTATTTTTTTCTATATTTTGCTATATTTTGAACTTTATTTAACTTTAAACTTTATTTAACTTTAAACTTTATTTAACTTTAAACTTTATTTAACTTTAAACTTTATTTAACTTTAAACTTTATTTAACTTTAAACTTTATTTAACTTTAAACTTTATTTAACTTTAAACTTTATTTAACTTTAAACTTTATTTAACTTTAAACTTTATTTAACTTTAAACTTTATTTAACTTTAAACTTTATTTAACTTTAAACTTTATTTAACTTTAAACTTTATTTAACTTTAAACTTTATTTAACTTTAAACTTTATTTAACTTTAAACTTTATTTAACTTTAAACTTTATTTAACTTTAAACTTTATTTAACTGTATTTTATTGTCGTAAGATTGTTATATTTCATATATAATTCTCATCAGTACCTATTTCCCCGCTTGCTAAGAGTATATTATGCTTGCTACTCTGTGATAATTATTATCTCAGAGGATAACTACAAAAAACAGTTCCTCAACCTTATGATACGACTACTGTCAACTCCACTACAACAATAAGTATTCGTGAGAAATATAAGGTTCGGGTTGATATTGACGTAACTTTGTACAAATGCATAATATCGTGGCGGTATTACATTACTGTATTCTAAATAGACTAGGAATTCAATTGCTTGTTGCATACTATTTTTTTTTTATATTAAAAGTTATGAATTAATCTTATAAAATGTTCTGAGGTAACTAAAAATATCTTTTGATTACCATTGACTACCCAATTATTAAGACTAATTATCAGCAAGATTTTCATCATCAAAAATCAACAATACCGCACAAAACATGAACATTATAATAATATAAGAAGTTTCCAATGAGTTTGAATATCAACCACCAAATCCTTTCATTTTAACTATAGAAGGTTTGCTCCTCGGCTTTAAATTACGAGCTTCGTAAGCTTAAGTACTGTAAGAATTTTTTTTTTTTTTTTTTTACTACACGTGTCTGCGCATGCAACAAGGTGCTAACCATTACTATTACTATTTGCTATATTCCTGTAAAAGTCCATATAAACATTTTAAGTTATAATTAAAACGCTACTGACCTTTTGTGCCGATGTGAAGAGCCAGCCGCAGCGCCTCGTAGCACGGCATCTTGCAGCCCCGTACTACATGGCCCTCTCCTTACCGCGTAGCATTTCCGATCTCTTGTGGATCCTTGAAGACTAATCGGTGAGCTGTCGAACAGTTTCGCCACAATCATACATGTCGTCCCACTGGTTAATTTAATTTTTTGTCGTTGCTTGATTCTTCATCCGGTAGTATAATGGAATAATCTCATCATCGTTTTGAAGTCCGCGGCGCCTTTTTCGTTGAACATGCCTTATCGATCTCCTCGTAGTCAGATGAACAAGAAAAAAAATCTTAGTTTTCTTAGTCATCTCTTGAAATTGTTGTGTAGTTTCCATAAATCTTTGTACCAATTCCATCAACATGTGGGCCTGAATATATCCCACTTCTTAAGTGTAATACTTCAGGTAATCAGGATGGTCACAATAATCAACACATAAGCATTTGACGGTCAATTATATTTTGTAAACAATCGTGCAGAGTTTCCACTTACAACTGTTCTTAATGACGGTGACAGAATAACTAACTCGAACGTTGTGACACCGGTATATATAGGCAAACAGATTACAAAAACTATTACATATTTAACATTAATTAATACTATTTAGATTGGAGATTTAATTAGGAGAATTATCAATCAATAATACATATAAACCACAACTAATGTAAATATTACTCATAATCAGTATTTTGTTACGCCGGAAGCTGTCAAGCGCACGGCGACATAATTATATTTCATTTAGTAGGTAGTTACAAACAAGTATTTAAACACAAATCAAAATAATGTCATGCTATAGAACAAATTAAATCACAAATATAATCAATATATAATTATCTAGGTGCACAAAGTTGAGCAGGGACCGGAAGTCTGTAACAGTATCTTTTTGAATGTGTTGCGAGTTTATTATAGTGTGGGTATGCGTGAAATTGTATCTGTGTGTGTTTACTTCGCCTCCCGCACCCCGCAAAAGTGCCACGAAAAATTTGTACGGCGAATCGACGCGATACTAGCTCTATTCTAATTACTCTGAGTTAATCATGTGCGAATCGACAGAAAAAAAATAAATCAAGTATTACAGAATAAAAATAAAAATCCCCACTGCGGACAAACAATATTGACTTAAATTTCAATATACATACATTATACATAAACACATGTATATATATCTGAACTCGTCTTGTTAAGAACTTTCATTTGATACCCATATTAATGTTTTTTGTAAGTAAAAAAATACAAAATGGCGACTGAATTCCGCCATATTAACTTTTTTGGAAACATACGGGGTGTAAGGGACATCGTACCGAAAACCGATACCAGGGATCCAGTACATGATTCTGAACATTCTAGTATTGAAATTTTTCATCGGATTTTTCATGATTTTCCAAAAAAAGGCCGCTTGTTTTAATAAAATTAGGATAACATCGTTATTGATATAATAATAAGGCCTAATTTCAATTTAAAAACAATAAATTACTTATTTTTGCAAAATTAGCAGTCATCAGCAGCGAAAAGTCCACTGCTGAACAAAAAAGCAAAAGCCTCTCCCTTAGAAGGGAGGGATTGCCATAATCTCCACGCTTGGCAGGCGGCTTGATTGAAATTAGAAATGTAATTTGAAAAATAAATATTATGCATGCTCAAAAATTAACAAGTTAGTCATTTGTCATTTTCCATATAAATGATTTCTGTAATGTTGTAACGGACAATATGAGAAATCTTATATAAAAGTTTACGGTACGTAGTCCCTTACACCCTGTATATAGCCTATGACACTCCTACTTCTGAGACGAATCTAAAAACATAAGTCTATTCCATCCAAAAAAAAAACCATCAAGCCGTTTAGGTTTCTTTTATAACTAATCACATTTGTATGACTTTGCAGGTGTACCTTGCTGGCAAGGGTGACGGAAACATCAGGTACTATGAAGTAGTCGATGAGGAGCCGTACGTTCATTTCCTCAATCAATTCCTCTCTGGTAACCCACAAGTAAGTAGTTTTGTTTAAACTGCTTTTTATTTCTACGTTGTCAAAAATTTAATAATTTATCAATTATATAAGATTGTAATTGTCAGGTTCCAGATTAATCTGTGTCAATCAATAATAATAATAATAATATCTTGGGACAATCCACACACGGTCATCCGATCCCAAACTAGGCAGAGCCTGTACTATGGAAACCAGACAACTGATACTAATACTTATATTATTTTTTTTTTGTAAACACATACTTAAATAGATAAACAACACCCAGACACTTGGCGGGAATCGAACCCACGACCCATCGGTTAGCAGGCAGGGTGTCTGACCACTAGACCAACGGGCCCGTCAAAAATATTCACATCATCTTGAACTTACAATTAATTTCTTTGTATGGAGGACCACATCGATATAATATTTAAACTAGATTAGATGTTACGGTCCGAAACGAGGCACACAGAAATAGCGCCCTCGTGTCGCTATTTCTTCTCAAACCACAGCCTGACAAAATTGTTTTAGCCGATAGGAGTGTCGCTACTGTCTATATGAAACTGTGAAACTACACGGCATTATCATAATAAAACCGTTAGTTCACGTTTCTGCCAACAACACAGATAAGTCCGCGATCCCCGTGGCCACAATTTAGATGTCATTTTGTTAGTGAATATTTATACAAGGTGTTACAATACCCCGTAAAAAAACAATAAAAAAATATTATTTTCACTGATGTGCAAACCCTATTTCAGTTAAATTACAGAGTAAACTACGCAGAATGTACCTACATTTCTACCTAATTCGCGGAACGACAAAAAATTTAAAAGACCTAACCTTACTAGGGTTGACAACATTTTTGGCTTTGATAATTAATTATATTTTTTACGTGGTATTTTGTAACACTTTGTATATTATATCGATGGAGGACCATTTAAAATAATTAAGTACAAATAAAAATAGTTTGCAGTTTATTCAGCCGATGATGACTCCTACTGCGTTGGTGATATGGCAATTGTAGAGCAAATTTAAATATGTTATTGTGATTAACAACATCCTTATACCTGCGGAATAGAAGTCAAAATCGGCTAAACAAACTGTAAAATGAATACACTCATTTGAATTTAATTTACAATGTAAACTGTTTGACAGCGGGGTCTAGGCTTTATGCCGAAGCGTGGCGTCAACACAGCCTCCTGTGAAGTATTCAGATTCTACAAGCTTCATACGTCGCGGGGACTGTGTGAACCAATCTCCATGATTGTGCCTCGCAAATCGGACTGCTTCCAGGTACCTTACCATTATTTTAAAACAATACCAGCGGGGCTACTGCATATATCGTTCGACAACTAAAGTGATGATCACTATAGCAAAGTGACTATCAAATTATTAATTCGGTATTGCCTAACTATACAGTGACCTATAGAATAGTATAGAATAGAATACTCTTTATTTGCACACCAAAGCAAAACATACAGAAAAACTTAGAAAATAACTTAAATTAGGTACAAATGGCGGTCTTATGGCTGATAGCGATTTTTTCCAGACAACCAAAACTTTAAAAAGAAGAAACAACTATTTGGGTAGTTAGTGGTGTACATACTTTG
This sequence comes from Furcula furcula, assembly GCA_911728495.1. Classification (NCBI taxonomy): domain Eukaryota; kingdom Metazoa; phylum Arthropoda; class Insecta; order Lepidoptera; family Notodontidae; genus Furcula; species Furcula furcula. The sequence goes on from OU452251.1 coordinate 10,915,642, forward strand.
GTAAAAAAAACAATAAATACAAATGTTAACACACTTTCAGTTGACATCAAAGGTTGGTGGAATACTGAAGCTTGATTGTCACTTGGGCGGCTACACGTCAATGTTGAAATGGCAATGGGCAGAAAACCTATAGGGGAAAAAAGTTCTCGAGTGGGGCCATCGATATACTATACCAACTAGATTAGCTGTCACGACCCGAAAAGTGGTCACGAAAATAGAGCTACGGAGACGGCTGTCGCTCTATTTCAAATTAGTACGAGCCGACAACAGGACGTATCGAAATTCCTTATTGCGCGTTTATAAACTGTCCAAATAATATAATACTTATCGTAATACTAAAATTGCAGATGGAGAATTTTTTTTTCGTTTCGTGTTCTTATTACTACTAGTTTAAATAATTAATATAAGTAAGATAACATTATAATACGAAATAAAAATTATTTATTTGATATTTTCTCCGCTAGAGACTGACAAAATTAATGTTGCCGATAGGCGTGTCGCCACTGTCTATACGAAACTGTTAAACTACACGTCATTACCATAGTAAAAAAGTTAGTTCTCATTTTTGCCACCAGCACGGATAAGTTTGTAAGTCAGTACACACACAATGGAACACACCTGTTTTGAAGCTTATTTTATAGTGGTTAAGATTTTCTTTTAAATGAGTACATTTTTGTTTAAGTCAAAACAACTACTTTTTTTTTTTCTCCTTGGCGGTTTTGTTGATTTTTCTTTGTCTCCGATGTAAAGGTTTTATGTGCCAACATTACTGCATACAGAAATAGACTTTATTACTACATGTGAAGGCTTCTATTAGTCCGACGTTCCGAATTATTTAAAACTATTTTCTACAATTTCTAGCTACGTGTATAGTTGTGTAAGTATATGTAACCGCGACCACATTTTCGATGTCATTTTGTTCGTGACAGCTAATCTAGTTGGTCTATTATATCGATGAGTGGGGCCCACAAACTGGGAAGACGAAGCGTAGGCAGGCCTTCCACAAGATTGAAAATTCACGGTTAACCGTTGGATGTAAATAGCTAATTGTTCATTGTGGCCTTCGAAGGGGAAGGCCTGTGTTCAGCAGTGGATGTCTACCGGCTGGTGATGATGATGAGTAGACATATTAATTAGACATTTGGTAATATAATATTAAGCTGTATTCATTCATTGTGCCGGTTTTGATCTTTTAATGAAATACAGGGTATAGTTTAAATTCGATAAGAGTGTCTAATTGTTGATTTTATTTCAGGAGGATTTATATCCGGACACAGCAGCGCCATTACCTGCGTTATCCGCAAAGGATTGGATGAGTGGAATGAACGCACCACCAATACTTATCAGTATGAAAACAGGTGAGAATATTCATATTTTGGAATCCTTTAAAAGTAAATTGAATTAATTTTCTATTGTAACATTTTTTTAAACTGGATTACGTGGAAGTCAATTATAAGGGACCTACCACCAGATCATCTTGCTGACTTACTGCCGCACTCACAGACATCAATTAACTTTAATCGCACTTAAGTCATTTTTGTAATCTATTTATTTCGACTCTCTGAGTCTCATATCGTCATAGTCGTAGAATAGTGACGGATCTAACAAATGTTAAACTTTACAGGGCAGCCATTTCAAATATTTATGTTAGTTTTTTTGTCATATCTTTTTTAATTTTAAATCTGTAGTTATAAAAATTGGCAAACAAGTTGAAAATAGGGTTTGTTATAAAACGGAATAAAAATAACAACCTATAATTTCACAGGTTTCTAGAAAAATCACATGCTTCGTTTTACTTTGGAGTATACACCGTCACATAGTATTAAACGACATTGTTCTTCGAAAAGTTACTGTTCAAAGTATGGCGGATTTTACTTTCCGATCATGTTCTATGGACTTTCTGAGTAAAATATTGGCGGATATGTTATCTGTCATATTCTTTTTAGACCATGAGAAAGTAGGTAGAAGAAGGTGGTCAGTATTTTATAGGTAGGTTGATATCGGATACCCGTTTTTCTTTACACGATCAAATTTGCAACAGTAAATATATGAACACAGGAGTGATTGCCGACCGGTGGCCAGCCAAATAAAATTATTGGTAGGGTAGAATATGACAATTATTGGTAGGGTTGAATTGGAATTTGTCATATTCAATATGACATATTCTACCCTACTTATTGTCTTTGGCTAGCCACCGGTTACCACATAAAATGCTTATTGTGTCTTATGTTGCCATGCGATTTAGATTCTGGTCAGCTCAATTGTCTGATCAGAATCGAAAACCTTTAATACAAACTTCCTTATGAAGTTATAAACGCAACTGGTGACTTCCTTGGCCCCACGTTTGGCAATACCTTCATGTCAAATATAGCAATAGCCTTATTTGCCAACCATATCGCATAATATGGTGAAATTATAACATGAAAGCATTCGTTTATAATACCATACTCATTTGCCCGTAAGGACACGACAAAACCTTTTGAAAATCAAAGGTTTGCATTTTCCTTCAAGATTCTAGATAAATTTTTACTATTTAAATGGTTTGCATACCTACTGTTCTCTAAGGTTGTCAGGTGGGTATTGTGTTTGCTTAAAATTGTGACACTGTGATGATCACATGCATAATTTTTGGGTAGATGGACAATTAAATTAAAATAAGTGTTAACTATAACTCGTACTGCCTTATACCAGACTAGCTGTATCTGAATAATGGTTCAGCTCTGGCCATTCTTTATATACAGGATGTTTGGTGCATCGTTTGAGACTATACTTGTACAAATGGATTAACGTGGGCACAAACCGACGACTCAACCAACCATTTCATCATCAACAATACGATTATGATTTTTATGTTTCCCTCTCTAGTCTTTTTAAATCAAAGTGCTTTCGTCGTATTTATCCCAAGCTGTCCAACTAACCCTTAACTACTTGAAGCATGTTTTTACATGCATCTATTTTTGATGAGCCCTTTGACAGGAATACTTATAAGTGAATTGACGGTAATGCTTGCTTTAAATCTCTTTAAGTACTAGTTTTCTTTTTCGGTTTGGTAGTAGAATTTACAACATGCAATAAACCATTGTTTCTCACGATCACCCAAATTCCAACACTTTTCAATTGTATCCAGTCTTTACTACCTATAGATTTTGCTAGAACAATAACGCCTTCTTTGAGAAGTATTCTTTTCTTGCATTCTTTAAACGCTTTCTCTTACGTTTTTCCCAATCATCCAATTTCGTACACGTTTCTTATCTCTACATCGAATAAGAGATGCTGATGACGACTAGCATAAAGGCACAGGTGTGTTGATTGATAGACAGTTGCTATAGTCTGCACTATAGTGACTAGGACATTAAAAATCATCACATAGCTACTTCACCATGGGTTTTTGCTGGTGATGGCGTAGGTGGCTGTCCGTTGTTCTCAACAGCCGAGGTAATCGGTTGAGGGGAAGGTGACAAATCGGATATCAAGGTAGAGTATTTAAAGGGGTTACAACTGAGCTGATATTTAAGGGGGACACGACAACATACCGATTTTCTGATGGAAGTAAATATAGTGAAGGTGCACTTTGGTACACGGCCATTTATGGATCTTCTCAAAGAGCACTAGTATGTTCGAGTTCATATCTTCATACATTGATTTTATTATTTCGCTTGATCCGTGTACGCCGTCTGAAAATACTTCTTCATAAAAATGTTCTTCATCTTTTCTGTTAGGTTGCGTGCTCAAATAGATATCATATATATAATATCATATATCATGTATATGTAAATAATAGTATTTGTACAAGATAATATCTTGTTAGATTAATTATTAATATCATAGTTTAACGTTTACTAAAGACCAAAGTCGATTTAAAATAAAAAGATTCAAAAGTATAGAAATTTTAAATTTTACTTCTTTATATTTATACTGTTCGATGGAACATAAAAGAAATGTGTAGACTTCACTTTTAAAGGTTTATTCGGTGAAAGATTTACAATTACATAAAATTATATTGCGAACGTATTATATTTGACGGCGCTCTGTTCGTGAGTGTTTCGTAGACATGTTGTGTTGGTGGTAGGGACCGCGGACGTCCCCCGCCGCCCTCGCAGCCCCTTCGGTGGTCCTTTCATATAATGTGGAAGCGCCGACATATTCCCGGGCCTTGAAAGCTTTAGCTTTCAAATATCGCTGCTGTCTGGCTTAGGCATCACACAAATTTTATTGAGAGCCCGTCGTACAACTCCTCTTGCTGTGTCGATGTCTGCCACTCGTGGTATACCATCTGGCCCAGGGAACACCTTCTTCACCCGTCCAAGACGCCAATAAAGTGGTGGAGTGTTGTCCTCCTTTATTATGACTAGATCATCGACTTGCAGCTCCTTGCAGGTCGTACGCCATTTGGTCCGCGTTTGCAGCTCCGCAATGTATTCGTTGCTCCAGCGCTTCCAAAAATGCTGCTTCAACTGTTCGATGCGCTGGAACCTGTTAAGGCGATTGGTGTTGCAGTCTTGCAAACTTGGCGATATCAGTGAGTTGAGGGGTCTACCAATTAAAAAGTGTCCCGGGGTTAAGGGATAGAAATCATTGGGAGAGGAACTCATAGGACATAGGGGGCGGCTATTTAGAGTTGCCTCTATATTTGCGAACAAAGAACATAGTTCCTCAAAAGTCAAGTGCGTAGTCCCTAAAACCCTAACCAGGTGATATTTAGCGGATTTGACACCAGCTTCCATCAAACCATTAAAGTGCGGAGCGTATACGGGAGAGAAACGAAATTCGACGCCTTCGCTGGCGGCAAACTCAGAAATAGAATTAGCGTTAGCATTAAAAAAATCTTTGATTTCTTTAGAAGCCGCAACAAAATTACCTCCATTGTCACTAAATATTTGTCGGGGTAATCCCCTGCGAGAAATGAATCGCTTGAGCGCTAAAATAAAGGCGTCCTTTGACAATTCACTGACGGCTTCTAAGTGGACACATTTGAATCGTAAACATACAAAAATGCATAAGTAACATTTACTTATTTTACAACCTCGACCTTTGCGATCCGTAATCATAAAGGGTCCTGCAAAATCAGTACCTACGGTCACAAAAGGAAAATCAGGCATGAGTCTTTCGGCAGGTAGGTTGCCCATGATATTTTTCGCGGATTGTGCCCTAAAACGTCGACAAGTGGTACAATTGTGTGTCGTACGTCTAGCTAAATCTCTGCCACCGATGGGCCAAAAGCGGGTTCTAATTGAAGCTAATAAAGCCTGTGGACCTACGTGCAACAGCCTTAGGTGTTCCTGTCGATATAACAGCTTAGTAAAATCATGATTAGACTGCAACAACATAGGATGTTTCGTATCGAAACTATATTCGGATGCTTGTATACGACCCCCTACACGAATAAGGCCGTCGTGAATGAAAGGATTAAGTGCAGCTAGATTGGATTTAGGATTTATTGCTTTCTTATCTGCTAATATTTTATATTCTTTAGAGAATGACTCTAATTGGGATAAATACACTAACGAATGTAATGATTTACTAAGTTCAGTTGCAGTCAGCGGACCTACAACTTTAGATTTAGGATTTCTACAATTGTATATAAATCTATGTATATAACCGCAAATATGTTGTAATGTTTTTAATTTAGAATATTTATTAAATTGTATGATTGGTGTCTCAACATTAGTGGTCGCAACAGGGCATGCCTTAACCTCGGGAAGCTCGGTTATCTCAATGTTAGGTTGTGAAGGCCAATCGGCTTCCGGTAGAGACAGAAAGTTAGGTCCATGCCACCACATACTGCAGCTAGGTATTTCTCGAGGGTCTACGCCTCGAGATAGTAGATCGGCAGGATTGTGCATAGTGGGAACATGGTGCCATGTATTTGTGTCTGTCATCTCTCTGATTGCAGCAACTCTATTGGCAACAAATACTTTTAAATCTTTGGAACCAACACGCAACCAACCCAGAACAATACTAGAGTCAGTCCAATAGACATAACGCGTAATATTAAGGCGTAGGGCCTTTGTCACAGTAGTGGATAATTCGGCAGCGAGTAATGCGCCTGATAGTTCGAGGCGAGGTATTGTAATTGGCTTAGATGCGGGAGCAACGCGAGATTTAGCACAGAGTAGGCTTACCTTTACTTGCCCATTGCTATTTATTGACCGCAGATATAAACAAGCACCGTACGCTCGTTGCGATGCATCACAAAAACAATGAATTTCAATTGTAATTGGATTCTCAATTAACACCATTCTGGGAATGGAAAGCGTGTTTATAGACATAATACCATCAGTAAAAGTCTTCCATGCCTTTACAACATCTTTGGGGGCTGGATCGTCCCAGTCAAGTTTTAGGGACCATAAGGTCTGAATTAAAATTTTGGGAACGATAGTGCACAAAGATAGGACCCCCAGGGGATCGAATATCTTGAAAGTGGTAGAAAGTATAATGCGTTTAGTCACCACATCTGAAGGTTCTATAGAAATAGGAAACTGTAAACTATCCAAATTAGGGTTCCAGTCCAGGCCTAGAGTATTAGTAGTGTCACTTAAAGATAAGTTGCCTTGAGACTGGATAGATTTGGCGGACAGAACAGTTTGTGAGTTAGAACGGTATTTACGTAAGGGAAATCCGCCCTGTGCAAGAGTTTTAGACACTGACTGTTGAATAAGAGAAAGTTGTTGTTCATCATCGTGACCTGTCAATAGGTCATCTACGTAAAAATCTTTTTGGATGATCTCTTTAATTTTAGAATCAGCGCACTCTTCCCCTACTTGCCATAGGCATCTAGTCGCAAGAAAACTAGCGCTGGCAAAACCATACGTGACCGTATTAAGCCTGAATGTTTGTAACGGTTTGTCCACCGCATCACGCCATAAGATCAGCTGTAAGTTACGATCAGACTCATCTATTAAAATTTGACGGTACATTTTTTCAATATCCGCCGATAGTACGTACCGATGTTGACGAAATCTTAAAAGGATATTGAAAAGAGAGTCTTGAATTACTGGGCCTATCATTTGTATGTCGTTTATAGACAAACCAGATGTACTGCGCGCTGAGGCATCATAGACTGCACGGAGGCGCGTGGATTCGCCGTCTTCACGAATTACGGGGTGATGCGGGACAAAATAGCCGTTTTCAGGTCGATCTACGTCTGAAATCGATAAATGTCCTAGGTTAGAATATTCATTTATAAAATTTACATAAGCAGCTTTGATTTCGGGTTGTTTACTAAAACGTTTCTCTAAGTTATGAAATCTCTTCTTACACATGTAATAGGTATCACCTAAACAATCTGGAGTATCAATAAGTGGGAGTTTGACACAGAAACGACCATCATCAGTTCGCTTGGTGTGTTGCAGGAAATGTAATTCGCAAGCGTTTTCTTGGTCAGTCAATAATGGTTTCTGTGGCAAGCTTTCTAGCTCCCAAAACTTTTTTAAATCATTGTGAATTTTTAATAGAAAATCATTTTGGTTGTTATCATATATATTTGCTAAATTACATTGTATTTGACTTTTAGATTTGTTTTTATTCGTGTCATAAGTATTTAATTGCATAGAACCTGCGATAAGCCATCCTAATTTAGACTCGCGTAAAATAGGATTACCCTTTCCTAAAGAGTGCTGTTTGGACCCAATAAGGTCCCAATATAGGTCACATCCGATTAAAATTCCTACGTCAGATGGATCGCAGAATTTAGGGTCGGCTAATGTAAATGATTGCAAATTTAGTCTACTTGCATCAATAAACGTCCTTGGTATTTTACTAGAAATTTGTGGAATAACTAAACAAGATATCATGACATTAAAATCACTCACTTTGGATTGGATGCGTATGTTACAACGCTCCGTTTTGAGCTGAAATGAATTATTACCTATACCAACTACGTTTTGAATATTAGAAATTAAAGTAGGCAAATTTAATTTCTCCTTTAAATTACTTGTGATAAACGAACATTGGCTGCCACAGTCTAATAAGGCTTTGGTAGTTTCTACCTCGTTAGTATAGGGATTAACAATATCAACTAAGGCTGTGCACAATAAAGTCTCCGACGATGATATGGCTGACATGGACAAGGGTTCAGGGCTGGTGGTGTCGTTGTCTACTTCCTGAGCCTTATGCAACAAGCTATTATGACGCTTCTTACAGACGCGACATGAACCTGGAAGTTTACATGCGCGCAAGCTATGACCCTTGCGTAAGCAATTTGTGCACAACTGTAATTTTGTAGCCAAAGCAATCCTATCTCCAATAGATTTCGCCTTAAATTGAGAACATTCATAAATGCGATGGTTCTGATTGCAAACAACACATTGGTTAGATGTCTGATTTATTGGCTCTGATGATTTAGAGACAACAAACGACTTAGTATGAGAGTTTTGTATTTGTTTGGAGCTATGTGAAAGATTCGCAGTTGGTTTAGTATCGTGCTTGTTACGAAAAATAGACTCAAGTACGTCTGCGCGGCCTTTCAAAAAATGCATAAAATCGTTGAGAAGAGGCATCTCCGAATCTTTCACGCTGGCGTGTATATATTCTTCCCACTTGACCCGTGTGTTGTTATCTAATTTTGCAGTGACCATGTATATGATTAACGTGTCCCAATGTTCGGTTGGTTGCTCCAATGTCTTTAAAGCTCGTAAATTTTTTGTTACGTGGTCTATTATAAAACGTAAAGACTTGTCAGACTCACGTGACTGCTCGATATTAAAAAGTGATTTTAAGTGATTATTTATTAATTGACGCATATTATTGTAACGCTCGCTAAGAAGACTCCAAGCCTCAGGATAATTATTGTCAGTGACTTCGAGATTGCTGATAACACGAGCAGCCTCACCTTCTAAATAGGAATTTAAATAATGAAATTTGTGAATATTTTGTATCTTAGAATTATTGTGTATTAATGACGTAAATGTATCGCGAAACTCTAACCATTTATAGTAGGTTCCATCAAAATTATTTATTTTTATTATAGGTAAACGAAATCCAATGACTTCGTGACCATCTTCGTCCGCGGTAGTATAACTATTGGCGCGGTTTAAAGTAGAACCTTTGGTCGCATTGTTTGCTGCAATAATTTCCTGAGCCCTGGCAATCGAATTGTGGAAGGCTTGTTCAATGGCTTCTCTTGTATCTAACTCAATACTTAAGTTATCTTCATCAATCAATTCTATTTCGCACTGCACGCCATCGAACTCGACAAATAACGCTTCGAGCTTTGCTAATCGTTGTGATAAAACGGTCACATCGGTCGGAGATAGTGGTTTGTCTTTTAAATTTTCTAATTGATTATAAAACTTTGTAACACGACCTTTAATTGATGCGCGTTTCAAGTTAAGAGTTTTATAATTTGCCTCCATGTTGCGATGTGAGCGTTCTAACTATAAACAATCAGCTCTTATTGTATTGTTGAATGCAAAATAAAAACGATACGCTCCTCACTCAGCTGGCTGATGTCCCGTTATCCAAACGGGTTGCCGGAGTGCCGTAGTGGGGAAGCAGCTGGTGATAACACTCGTAAGCGCGCCGCCACCAGTGCACGAGTCTCCGGAATGCAGGCTAGGCTGCGACACTTGCACCGCTTAGCTGGAATAGATAGTTGTTCGGCCTAAATACGTTTGTAATTACAAATTGCGTTGATTAAGCTTGGCTGAAGTGATTTAAGGCTTTAGATAGGGCATAAAGTGAAGAAGTGCCTCGTTAATCTAGCAGGAATGATTTAAGCATGTGCATGAATGTTTTTTAACGTAAGTAAATAGTTATCTGCCATTCGACAACAACAATAATTAAGTATTGTTACGTTAGGTAGGTAATGCAATAACTTGTTGGCTTTTCTGTAAATACTTGTGAATATGATTGATTTGTTTTAATTATAGTAGAATAGATATTATGCACATTTAAATAGGCACGTAGAATAGGTTTAGCTATTTAGGTTTTTATTTGTAAATATGTAGGTACGAGATGGATTTAATTTTATGGGATAAGACTTTCAAGTCGTAATAATTAGTGCAATTATGCAAGATAATGCAAATATAGGCTACACACACACATTTTTCCTAATAGGCAATGAATGTAGGTAAACTGAATATAGATAAATTGCAAGAAAAAATGTGCAAAGTCATGAAGCTTGCAGTAGGTTTTTGTAATTAGGCTTATTTATAGGCGTATAGAAATAGATCAGGAAAATATAGGCTCACTATATAGCAATTTTAAGACTATATACGTGAAAAAATAGATTTGATTTGATAGATTTGATGCCTATAAATTGATGGAGATAAAGTTCTTGTTCGCACAAATAAAGGCTGGATAACGTGAAAAAGTAGGAAATACAAGGAACGGGCTCACTTTTGGCTGGCAAATCCAGTGCTGCGGCGCGTTGATCACTGCTAGACCTCAGCTAGGCTGGTTCGCGAAGGCTGCAAAAGTGTCTTCTTGGTGTTCCTGACTTCCTGCGATCGTGTTTTATTCCCTAGGCAACTGAAAACCTCTCAGCTGGGATATGGGTAGGCACACGTCGAAATCTTTTTCTTCGTAGATGCGCGGTGCGTAGCGCACGACCTTTGGACTCGCCGTATACTCGTAGCGTGACAAGCAAAATCGAATGTCGTCCGTTTCTTGCAGGTAAATTAGACGGTCGCCACTTTATGTTCGATGGAACATAAAAGAAATGTGTAGACTTCACTTTTAAAGGTTTATTCGGTGAAAGATTTACAATTACATAAAATTATATTGCGAACGTATTATATTTGACGGCGCTCTGTTCGTGAGTGTTTCGTAGACATGTTGTGTTGGTGGTAGGGACCGCGGACGTCCCCCGCCGCCCTCGCAGCCCCTTCGGTGGTCCTTTCATATAATGTGGAAGCGCCGACATATACAGGTAATTTATTACTTGGATTCGATTATATTTTAATAGAAAAATATATGAAAAATATACAAATAATTGTTTTTAACCGACTTCAAAAAAGGAGGAGGTTCTCAATTCGTCTGTATATATATATTTTTTTTTTTCTATGTATGTTCGCGCATAACTCTGGCAATTATGAACCGATTTGAAAAAATCTTTCTTCCATCCATTTTTAATCCGTTAATTGGGTCCCATAAAAAAATTATCGCTTAGTAATAAGTAGTTCCTGAAAAACAAGAATGGTGACTGCGCACTGAGAGCTGCAAGAAAGCCTATATAGATGACGTTTTAGTCGCTCGGACTCGCTCGGTCGGACAAAAATGGTCATAACTCTGGCAAATATTTACCAATTTCAATGATTCTTTTTTTATTCGAAAGAAGAAACCACTGTATTGAATCTGTATGAATTTTATTACAACCGGATAAGAACTTCCTGGAGGACCATGAACGATGTGGAGGAATTTATCTGGTAAAAACCATAAAACTGATGTTCTCCATTACATTGCTCTGACAATTATGAACCGATTTCGATGATTATTTTTTTATTCGAGAGAGTAAACTAATATTTTTTTTTTTTTTTTTTTTTTTTTTTTTTTTTTTTTTTTTGTATGAGTAGTACTGTTGGCCGCAGATGGCCATTACAGCTTCACCGGACAAGAGGGGCGAGCGCTTTGAGCGCTCCAGCCCGGAAAGATAGGTAGCGACTAGCTCAAGGGCACCTCAGGGAGGCACGGCCTCGGCTTGGGCTGCCGCTTAGAGAGTGTGTGAGTTTACCACCGGTTCACAACGCGCCCCCGCTGAGAAGAACCGGCAAGAAACTCAGCGAGGGGATGCATGTCGAGGTCGCATGTGTACGATCGCCGGCGAGACCGGTGTCTGTGTGTAGGTGTGTGTACGACTCGTGACGTCGTTGTCGGTCCAGGAGGACGGACATCGGGTCGGGTGGGTCGAGCAGTACATGCCGCGGACGGCGGCGATGTACGGTAGGTCGACGATCTGAGGGACCAGGACCAGGGTCGTAAACTACTATGATGTTTCCATGCAAATTTCATTACGACCGGATATTTTTTTCTGAAGAAACATGAATTATGTAAAACTATGTAGACGATAATGTGATCATAACCTACCTAGATAATTTTACGGTTTTCGATGGTTCAATCTTTATATATGAAAATATCACTAAAATGTTTAAAATAAAATCTTTTTAAAAAAAAATTGAACCGACTTCAATATCACTGAAAAGTATAAAATAATTTAAATATTATTGAAGTTGGTGCCAAATATACACAGCCGGTAAGCTAACACCAACTTCAATAAATATTTAAATTATTTTATACTTTTCAGTGATATTGAAGTCGGTTCAATTTTTAAAAAAAAAGATTTTATTCAATAGAAAATAGGCGGAAGTGAATTAAGCTCTAAGAACAAAGTGGGATAGTCAGATACGACCGTTAGATAAAGAACCGTGTCCACAGAATATCGTCAGTTGTGATCCCGCGTCACTGTCATGTCCATAGAAAATTGTAATATAATTACATACAACTCGAAAATCCATTTTTTTTAAATATAATATAAATGCAATTTTATCATTGTATCATCAGATAGCAATTATTATTTTTATGTAAATTAAATTATAAGTAGATTTAATTTTTTCCGTAGAAAACCGACGGATAGTCAGAACTGACGCTAGCTAAGCAGGGGCAAATCCGTCAAATAGTGACGATTGAGCATATTCGTCGGGAGCGGGAGAGGGCAGCGGGAGATCCCCGCGCATCGTACAAAGACGAATATACCTAAGCGTCATTTTACTATGAGCGCCTATCAGATCCGTCAGTATACCGACTGATTAATTAATAACCCAAAATACATAGAATTTTTTCTTTGATGCAGTAATAATATTTCGACAATGTAGTATCCAAATATGGTAAAAAGTGATTTTCGCATTTTTTTCAAATCCGACATTATTCTACGATCATGACGATATGATTATCTTTTAGTATTAATTACGAGATTATTGATATATTTACTCACTATCCGCGTATGAAGTATTATTTGGCTTCTAAAGTCGAAATAATCCATTTTTACAAAATATGACTTAATCACGATTAACTATAATTTACGTTTGTAGGTGCGGCAGTTAGTGAATCATCATGATGATACCTGGTGAGCATCATCAGTTAGTAAAATCATCTGAATCGTCATGCTGATACCTGTAAAGCATTACGATTATACTTAGTTACTCATTGCGATACCTTTAAAATCATCATGGTGATACCTACTGAATTATCATGATGATATCTATTATGCTGATGATGATGTTGTTGTTAATGATCAGGCGTGACGATCTCGACGCACAAAGGGCGCGGGGGTCGTGAGACGAGTGCCCTACAGCCACAGGACGCCAATAACCGCAAGAAGTTCGCGTTCCTGTCACGAGAGACCACGCCCGACTATCGCCCGCTAGCCACCTGGCAACCGGCAGACGCGAACCAGAACGATACACAGGTAAATCATCAAACTCAAACGTTTATTTGCGATATATTTAGATCATCATCATCGTTAGCCAGAAGACGCCCGCTGCTGAAATTAGAAGATGCACTGCTTTGATGTTGAGAGCATGCCGCCGTTATAATAGCCTACAAAATTTACAGAGCACTGCGTTCATTCTTGTACCTTACCGCCTCGCGGACTAGATCGTCAGGGTTTTCAAACAAAGTAAACTAAAATACCAACAAAATTATTACCAACATTTATTATATTTACTACAATTGTTTTACTTTTATGTAGTGTTTTATATATTTTTTACCATCTCTGATATATCTAATAATACCTATACTTTAGGATGGCGAAAATTCGAAACCGCACAAATAATTTTAAAATTTATTTAAAAGGTATACTTAGGCGTGGTTCAGTGAACTCAATGCTTCGTTATTAATACATTTGGCGGATTTGTTGTAATAAGTTGTAAAAAATACAGTTTAGAAGTCTGTTGTTTATTGCGACAGCCGTCCACACAACAATTATTATTGTTAAGATTCTCCATTATAATCATTTTAACAAAATGCGGTGATATTAATGCAATATACACACAAATACGTAAATCCTTTCGCGTTGTCATTTTCGTTCTGCACGAAGTATTCAATAACGTGTGATTGCAAGCGCGTGGCAGCCGCGAGTGATAGACTACCCCAGGGTGTCGAGCGCTGTAGGCATTTATCGCTGTAGGTATTGGCGAGTGAGGGAGGTCTGCCTCCACCTTTAAAAAAAATGTGCGTGCGTGGAGTCCCTCCGCGCGGAAGAAGTGAAACTTCATTCTCGCTCAGTCGTTCGGTCGGTCCCTCACTCACACACACACACACACTCAACTCAACTCAACTCGCCCCAACTCACTCCTTCTTCTTCTTCTTGCGGTGCCTCTTCACTACTGAAGGTTGGCCGTCAGCTCCTCAAACCTAGATCGGTCCCTTGCCAAGCGAAATAGATGTTCCACGCTGGCAATGCCGGTCCACTGTCTGATATTTCTAAGCCACGATAGCTTGCGTCTTCCGACTCGTCTTTTCCCCTCAATTTTACCCATCATTATTACCTGAAGAAGATGGTATCGGTCATGTCTAAAAATATGTCCAAGGTAATTGACTTTTCTTTTCTTGAGTAGGTTCATGAGTTCTCGGGATTTTTTAACTCGTCTTAAAACTTCGTGGTTCGTTACTTTTTGTGTCCAGCTTATTCGTAACATACGACGGTAGCACCACATTTCAAAGGCCTCTAGTTTTTGGCGCAACTTCTCCTTTATGGTCCAAGCTTCGCAACCGTAGAAAACTATTGGCCAGATGTAACATTGGAGCATTCTTACGCGTAGTTTTACATCCATTTGTTTGTTACAGAATACCTTACTCATTTTGTTAAAGGACGCACGGGCTAACTCACTCCAACTCACCTCAACTCACCCAACTCACTCCAACTCACCCCAACTCACCCACTCACTCAGTGACGGCGTCACATGAGCGCTTTCATAACCTTAACAAATTTACGCCCATCGCCTATCGTTTAACACCTATCACTTAAACGCTTAACGCGTTATGTGATAACATTTTTGGAAGTCGCATAAGAAGTTTCACTTCAAAAAGGGGGTGCCATAATCCCCACGCTTGACAGGTGTCTTGGGGATCGCAGTGATAGGTGAACGATAAATCCAAAAGAAAGACGCGTCTTGTTCTCGCTTAGTCGCCTCTTATGACACCCGACGAGAGGAGATGGGGGGGATGCAATTCTAACGCGGCACCCCACGGGGATATATTTACATAGAGATTGGTAAAAGAACCCTGTCTGATCTATTAGAGATCTCCTAGTTCGATTCATATGTGGATTTATCAAAAAATCAATTAATAATATCAATGTTCATCAAAATCGGTCCAGTGACTCCTTTCCGTATTTTTCATTGTTTCTTATAGTGTCTGATCTTACAGTCCATGCCCACTCGAAAAGTAAAACCAGTAGGATAACTTATTCGTTTACCATCTCGTAAATTTATTTCCTAATTTGTAGTAGCAATGGAATTATTTACTTTCTGTGATGTTCAATAAAGAGTATTGTATTCTCCTCACCAATAAGACAGGGGTTTTTTAACACTGTATTTACTACCACACGCACAAACGTCAAATAGTTTACTACTGATACTAATACTTATATACATTTTTGAAGTGAAACTTCTTTTGCGACTTCCAAAAATGTTATGACTTAACGCGTTAAACGTTAAATTTGTTAAGGTTATGAAAGCGCTCACGCGACGCTGTCATTCAGTGTCTGACTGAATGACTGACTGACTGATAGACTGACTGACTGAATGACGTCAGTACGGTGTCGTACAGTACAGAGCGAGAGTGATGTTTCACTTCTTCCGCGCGGAGGGACTCCACGCACCCACATTTTTTTGTAAATAAATACTTAAATAGATAAATAACACCCAGACACTTGGTGGGAATCGAACCCACGACCCATCGGGTAGCAGCCAGGGTGTCTAACCACTAGACCTACGGGCCCGTCATTATAGTCGTATAGGTTATTCATCAGTATCACCCGGAAAACGTCCAGTCTTTGATGAGGGGATATTGTCTCAGGATATTATAAATAAAAAAAACTACTCATTTCCAGGTGCAAGTGAACGAAAAGTCCCAAAAAACGAACGCCAATCAAAACACTAAGTTCCATCAACTTCAGCGCATGTTTGGTAAGCAGACCGGTGACTCGGAGCCGGTGCCTCTATACAAGCAGATCAACCAGGGCGATGTGTTCAGCACTGAACACGAGGTATGTAGACAACGTTTAATAGCGACATTAGTGTATTTCAAAACAAAATGAGCCTTTAATAACAAGATGTTTGTTTTTTTACAATGATTTCCTTCTTAGAAGGAACAATACACTCGAAATTGTTAATGTAGGGCCAATTTAATAGATCACATTTGACATCCATCAGGTTCTTTGTTCTGTCTGTTTCTTTTGTCATTATTACAATAAATATGTAATCCTAATTGAAAAAAGTTAAACAATTGTGCAGTTCTCGAAATTTGAAAGAAATAATAATATTTTATGCCCGCCGTTACAAGGTTATGTTGTTAAATTTTGATGAAGTGTCAAACGTGATCTATTAAATTGGCCCTACTTTAGGAAGGTTGTTATTTTATGTTCTTAACATGATTGAATATTCTCACCTGTTTTCATACTAATAAATAGCGGTGGTGCGTACATTCCACTCATCCATAAATTGGCCCTACTTTAACTATTATGTCATTGTCTAGCTTGGACTGACTGTCTGGTTAGGTCGGTATTAATTACTAGGGTGAAAGAAATGGCGATGAAAATTATATACATACACACACACACACATTTATTTTTAACATGTTGCTACAATTGTGGGCCTATCTGGGCATTGTCCTTTCACATGAACAGCAACAGACTGCTCTTTGGTGGTAGTAATTAGTAATATTGGACAGTGCGGTGGTACCTGCTTGGACAGTCCCTTGCATTGTATAGGGTTATTACCTAATATTATTAGATTAGTTTTGTTGTTGCTCGTTAATGAATAATTATCTCGTTACATAAAAGTTGATTTCTGGTGAATCTAAAGGATGAGATCGCACATTAACGTATTCTATGGTTAGACTTGCACACAAATGTGTCAGTGAAAAGCGTAATTAACTGACATAAGAAAAATAAAATAATTTATTAGATATTCAAAAACAGCAGCGCTCTATCCAGATTTTTATATGGCCATCCATCGATATACTATACCAACTAGATTAGCTGTCACGAACAAAATGACATCGAAAATGTGGTCGCGGTTACATATACTTTTTTATTATGGTAATGACGTGTAGTTTAACAGTTTCGTATAGACAGTGGCGACACGCCTATCGGCAACATTAATTTTGTCAGTCTCTAGCGGAGAAAATATCAAATAAATAATTTTTATTTCGTATTAAAATGATATCTTACTTATATTTATTATTTAAACTAGTAGTAATAAGAACACGAAACGAAAAAAAAATCTCCATCTGCAATTTTAGTATTACGATAAAAGTATTATATTATTTGGACAGTTTATAAACGCGCAATAAGGAATTTCGATACATCCTGTTGTCGGCTCGTACTAATTTGAAATAGAGCGACAGCCGTCTCCGTAGCTCTATTTTCGTGACCACTTTTCGGGTCGTGACAGCTAATCTAGTTGGTATAATATATCGATGTGGCCATCCTTCAGTTATTAAAAACAAATTGGTCCCTCTCTTTAAATGTACTGTCGCGTTCACGAGCGTTAAACTAGTTTTATGACACGTTTTCTGAGCTTAGCTCGCGCACACTCGCGTACACTCGCGTATTTTGGGCCGACTTGTGTTTATCGTCCTAAGGTTGGTCAACGGAAATGTCTCACTGTACAATTGTAGTAAAGAAATCTTGCCTTTTAATTTTACAGTTGCGCTTAGCATTCAATCGTCAGGGGGAGGAGTTAAGGATTGTGAAACGGCAGCTTCAGAACAGTCAACAGCGGGTACGTGAACTGGAACAACTAGTTGCTGCGATGCAGGCGCGGTTGCAACGTGAAGGCTCTTAATCTACCCGCGTCGTTGTTATTGTTCATTTTCACGTTTTCAATGTTGAGCTAAAGCTGCTTGTGACGTCAAAAGGGCCATATATGTCATGAGTTTATCGTAAAGTGATCATACTTTTTTCTCTTTTTTTTTTTAGTTACAAGCGCTGGTATGAAATGTATGGAGTCAAAGTATGATTGTTTTCCTTGACGATAATAACTCTTACTAGGGATCTTGAAGCTTACTTTACTGCCGCACTAACAAACGTCAGTTATCGTTAAATTCAATTAAGCCATTTTTAAAAATAATAATTCCCTCGACGTGGCTTAGACGGGCCCTGTATCAAAATTTGTAGGGGGGGAGGGGTTATTGGTCGCAAATGAAGATACTGCCTAAGAGTTTAAGTGAAACTGGGGCTCTAGTCCGAGGGCCCCCTACAAATGATACGGCAGTAGCTACGCCCCTGCGTTTATGCTTATTTTCCAATATTAATTACGGGATAATCGATATCTCTATTCCCTCTCAGAGTACTTATACTCTGCTACTCGCAGCTAATACTAAGGTAGCAGAGTAATTTCAAGAACTGACCTAATAATCATTAATTGAAGTTTGTAAGTTCGGCAGTTAGTCTTTCAAGGAAAACTTTAGGTTTGAGTAACGGCGATAATGCTTCTGATCAGTGGGCTTTGTCTAAGCACCCGATCTACTAGTTAGTACTAGTTTTGTTTTTTTTTTTTGTTGTGACGGGATAGCTTCATTGTGATGTTCTTAGTGTACGACTGCTTTCCAGTGATCTGCTATTACTTTTTATTTAAAAGATCATGAGCCATCTCAAGTTTGGAACTGCCTGTTAGAATGTTTCCTTACTTTTAAGTTATGACCTTAATTTAAGTATATTGTTGTAAAGCATTAGTTTTTTAATAATGTAGATGATAGGTTCGGTCGGTATATTTTTTATACCTGCTCAGTGCTCAATAGGTTTCAAATAATAAAAGATATAAAAGGCATTTTGAAAATTTAAATTTGATCATTCCTTATTCCAATTCTATTGGTGGTATTTTCATTTGTTTTTATTTACCTGTATAGCTGTAAGACAGAAATATCTGAGGCCTAATAATTGCAAATTAGCAACATTTCCATTTATTGTGATAAAACCATGACATTTTCATTAATTTTGTGTCACAAATATTCGTATGAAATAATTTACATTATTATAATTATTGTGGACTAATTATGTGCAATCATAATAAGGGTTACTGTTTAAAGTATGTTTGATTTTGTATTTTGATTATGGTGAAAAGCACCTTTTTTATATGCACATTATTTTTATTATTCCCAGTTTTATGAGTTGACGTCTTGTTAGTGATTATTTAATAGTCTGATTTTGTAATAGTTATGTTATTCTCATCGACATTATGGTTATTCTGTTTGTTTTGTATTGTCTTCTAAAATTGGTATAGACTTACATTATTTTTTGTAAAATTTTATAACATCTGGCATTTATTTTTGTTATTTGTAGACTCAAGATGTATTTTGATATCATAATTATTATATTACAATTGTACAATACAGTTACCTGAACTTTTTTATATACGGTCGCGGTCATCGAACGCTTGCTTACCTTTATGGCGATAATCGCTTGCACGAGCCAGCCCACAATACATTCGTGATGCTTAAGCACACGTAACGTCTTTTGATTGAAAACTGGTACAACGTTCGTGCCCGCGATACTACATACATACATGATAGGATAGTCTAGATTTCAGAGCTAACGTCTTAAAAATATTACGTGCAAAATTGTATTATCAACAAAATGTAATGTTTACGATGTAGGTCACAAAGAAATTAATTTTATAATTATGGCTTCTAAGCTGTGATGTATGAATTTAAGCAGATTAATGCTCGACAACGTTTACAAAACGATGTTTCATAATATGAACATCTTTATGTATTGTTACATTCCAATTTACTTATAATATGCATAATGTTAGTGTGGTAAGTGGAAATGAAAGTATTATTGTGCATTAGCTGGAAATAGTTACTTGGCTAAGTCAGTGTTAATATTTATTATTATGTATTTTTATATCATGCTTGTGTAGCACAAATTTTCAATAAATGTTTGAACATTGTTTTCGTTTTTTATTTATCATTATTATGTATAACTGTTGTTATCTGGTGGTACGACGATATCGTGCATAATTGACCACAATGAACTTGTTTATCTTACTTAGTGGCACAAAGATGCTCATAGCACTTATATAGTAGTGATGTGATACAAATAAGAAGGTACAAGTACAAAAGTCCCTCATGATTGGTATGGTCTCCGCGGCCAATTTTTAATAAGATAGCCAATTACGCAGATGTAGTCCTTTCACAAGCACCAGATAAAAATCTCTTCCCACAGTTTATAGGATGGAACATGTTAGATGTTCAGTCCAGTCCTATCCTACATACCTGACCTATCGGTCAGGTTCAAAATCGACTTTGTCATGTCCATATGCATGCCTTTCAGATAATCTGGCAGATTAGAGGTTATTAAAATATTTTCTTTTACGAGTAATGATCGTCACAGACGCGACGCTCACGCTTAACTGAGAATTTATAGTTGATTACATTAGCAAAAAGTAAAGTGCAGATCTCTATTTCTGACCAGATACATTCTTGTCTTCCCAAAATAGGTTATTCATTTTGAAAAACAGAAACGTTGTTATCAATGTATATTTTATTGGTAAAAATTTGTACATCTGTTACAAAAATATCGCCTAGTCAGTCCATGGTAATTGTTAGTATAAAGACTGATATTAAAACTACTACAGTCACTTAATGATTAAAATATTACAACAATTGGAATGTATACAGTGCAGAAATAAGTCTTAATTTGAAATAAAAAAATTAACTGTTTATTACGGAAAAAAAAAATTGTTATAATAAATAAATAATAAATTGTTATAATAATTATCTTAAACTTAAAAACCACATTCACAGAGGTTGTCACATTTAAAACAAATAATTATATGGTACTTAAATCATCAGTGTATCAAACATAATATGTATAACTTTGTGAACTTTATAAAGGTACTTCTTAATATTTTTAAAATGTTTTACACTAGTTTGGTATCTAGTGAAATACCTTATAATGCTAAATAGTTAATTAATATGGCAACACCTAAAACTAATGCCGATATTCGGAATCCAGTAGCTGCATTGCATCCATCCGAGTTGCAGGTGAATATACAAGTACGATACTCAAGTTTGTCTCCTGGTTGTTGAACATAGTTGCAATAGTTGCCTAAATCCAATGAAGAGCAGTACCTCTTAGTACTAATGCCACCTGAAATTTGCCATACACATTTATGTATTAATTTTAACAACAGAGCATCAGCAGGTGTAGATTTGCCATTTATTGTTAAGAAATTAGTTCACACAGATCTGTCCAACTTGCAAGCCACACTAAGCCTGCTGGTTCTATGCCATAGTTTGTTTATCTTCAATGTTATAGTTCAAGGGTAAGGCTGATAAGGTAAGGTACTACTATTTGATATGGTATATATTTATAACTTATAAATTATAACTAAAGCAGTAGGTAGAAGAAGCAGTGCACTACAGTGTTTTCTAAACTAAAGATTTGTTTAACCAGTGGCACCTTACTTTAAATGATGGCACTTCAGACAGCCTGCAACAGTGATTGTGGACTAGGTAGTAACCCTAGCACTCTCATATTATTTGCATAAATTTTAAAATCTCATCTAGACTGACCAATTCATTCATGTCCTGTATTTTGATAAATACATGAGTAACTGTTTGCAGTGGTGTGCACAGAGGGTAGGCAAAGAAACGTATTCGGCTTGTTTAACCTATTATATAACGGCTAACGGCTGGCCTTTTAGAGAAGTTCAGAGTCACACAACGAGCCATGGAGAGAGCTATGCTCGGAGTTTCTTTGCGCGACAGAATCCGAAATGTGGAGATTCGCCGAAGAACCAAGGTCACCGACATAGCTCTTAGAACCTGCAAGTTGAAGTGGCAATGGGCAGGCCACATCGCTCGAAGAACCGATAACCGTTGGGGAAGAAAGGTTCTCGAGTGGCGACCACGATCCGGAAGACGCAGCGTAGGCAGGCCTCCCACTAGGTGGACAGACGACATTGTGCGCGTCGCAGGTAACCGGTGGATGCAAATAGCCAATTGTCGTTCATTGTGGCGTTCTAAGGGGGAGGCCTATGTTCAGCAGTGGACGTCTTCCGGCTGATGATGATGAACCTATTATATGTTTAATAGTATACCATTTTAAATATCCAGTCCAGTAAGTTAGCAGATTCTATAGACGTATTAATTTGCATTTAAAAACTGTAATAAGTTTATTCAGTGGGTTCATACACACAAAAAGACTTTGCCTACCCTACGATTTCTCTAAATAATCTTAATTTAAAAATATTTTGTACTGACATGGTATTAACATGATGTTTTTAAATGTAAATGGATACATCTGTAATGTTAGATCATTTAAGGGTATTTGTGGTGGCACACTAATAAATAGCTTAGAGTACAGATAAATCGCAGATATTTTTGC
This sequence comes from Furcula furcula, assembly GCA_911728495.1. Lineage (NCBI taxonomy): Eukaryota > Metazoa > Arthropoda > Insecta > Lepidoptera > Notodontidae > Furcula > Furcula furcula. The sequence continues at coordinate 10,938,194 of OU452251.1, forward strand.
CTACTTTCTGTGCACGCCACTGACTGTTTGTTTTTTTTTAAATATCACAAATATGTTGAATATATTGTGTACAGCTGGAACTATATTTTATCTAATTTAGGTATTTAGACTCACCATTGCAAGCCATTAAAAGTTTCATGTAACACTACTAGTACAATGAAGCAATAGACCATGGTTAATTCCAAAATATGCCTATGTTACTTATAAAACAATTCACTACTCACCAAATAATATGTACACCAGATAATATAATTATAAACCAGTGAAGCTCAAGTGATTTGCTGTGAAAATATAAAGAAACCCAGTGCAATTAGTAGTGAAAACTATACATATAACTTCCGCACTAACAAATGACTGTCGAAGCTGTTTATGATTATTTTAGATTATTGAACATGAGATAATTGATATCTCTATTCACTGTCAGTGTATTCTGCATATTAAGTAATAATTGGCTTCTCATCAGCAGCCGATACACGTCCACTGCTGAACAAAGGCCTCCCCCTTGGAAGGGAGGGGTTGCCATAATCCCCACGCTTGACAGGCGGCTTGGGAATTGGCTTCTTGTGTGGATATAATTGAATATAAAAAAATGGATGAATGATCATTACTATAATTGTCATTTGTAGGTGCAGCAGTTTGTGTTACTTTTTTAAACTCCATAATGAAATGGAATTGTTTTAAACTCTCCTTATATAAACATTATACATCCTTTAATTTGTAGGCAATGTGCTTCGTGATTCCATAAGATTAAGCAAATAAACCCTTGTTAATATGTTAGTAAAGACCTGTAAGTTTAATGCAGTACTGTGCATCATACACATGCCCACATGACTCCGGCTTCAGTATCCCACCATCCAATTTCATCAGACCATCGCCACATTCCATTGTTGATGAAGAGTTGCACTGATAACAATCTATTGCTACACCTGCATTCATTTGTTAGTGATCTTAATAGTATAATAGGTACAATCTTTACTATGCTGTATCAACTATTAAAAAAATAAATGGTAATATTGATAGAATAGTCACTAGATTCTGATAGATTAGTATTAGTGAAATAACATGTTTTATACTATGAGATATCCCAACACCTCATTAATGACGGATCAGTTGAAACCAGTAAGCCAAATTTGCTACACTGATAGTTACTCTGGGACCCAATGTAAACATAACTTCAATCGCAATTCTACCAATAAGTAGCGCTGATATGCCTTTCTGTGAGTGTGTACGGCAGCACCGCGACAGTCGGTTGGTGGAGTTTCAAATTGGGTAGGATTGGAGATTAGACTGGTTTCCAGAGTACCGATGTCTCACCTTCGAATCTTCCGACGTGTTTTATACAGTACTGTGCGTCGTGAATATTCGCACAGTCGATCGGTACTAAGTCTACATCACTATTCAAATACTCATTGCACTGAAACGGATTATCCGAATCCGTGCCTGAACACTGATAGCAGTTTATAGAATTAACTAAAAGAAAACAAAAAGAAACAATAATGATTAAATTAAAACCAAATTTAAAATGATACAATACAACGCCCAAATTTGATACCTGTTTTCAATGTTACTGCAGTTAAGCATAGGTACAGGAATGTTTTTTCAATTAACAGCGGCATAATGAACTTCCAAATATTTACAATATCGCTCGCTTCATACACCAAATTAAAACAAATGATTATTGATAAATTAAAAATCGAATTAGTTTGTTTGTCTCACACAGAGCAGGGTTGCCAGATATCAGCAGGGCAGTGTTGCCAACTCTATTTTTAAAAAATAGCCAGATCAGCAATAAAAAAAGCTAAAAAATAGCTGTATATTTAAAAATAATATAGCCAAAAGGTTTTAATGGCTTTTTATCATACATAAAAAAACCGGTCAAGTGTGAGTCGGACTCGCGCACCGAGGGTTCCATACCATCTTTGGACATAGTAAAGTTTTTTTACTATTCGTCTAACACCTCAGATAGCAAAACAAAAAAAAACACAAAACGAAGTTTGTTTGTGGAGGTTTTTTTTTAGGATTACTAAAAAACATTACTATTTAGAAAGATTATTTTATGTTTTATATTACTAATACAACGTGTTACAAAATACCCCGTAAAAAATTAATTAATTATCAAAGCCAAAAATGTTATCAACCTTAATAAGGTTATGTCCTTTAAAATTTTTGTCGTTCCGCGAATTAGGTAGAAATATAGGTACAGTCCGCATAGTTTACTCTTTAATTTTACTGAGGTTTGAACACATCAGTGAAAATAATATTTTTTTTATTTATTTTTACGGGGTATTTTGTTATAACACGTTGTATATGTCTATTTATATTTTACAGGATACAGACTGTATATGACATCACAAAAATATTTAAATATAATTAACACTTCTGCATGAATGTATTGTATGTAAGGTCGATATTTATAAATTTTGAGTTAGAGAAAAAGGAGCTTGAGAAAATTGAACGAGATTTAACATTAGATAGTCGTGTGCTTGGAGGGGTGTGGTAAACTTCTTGTTGTGTGGTCAGGGTCAGTGTAGTGTCAAAGACAATTCGGAGGGGTGTCGGCTTTTCCCTTTTAGAGGACATGTTAACCAAAAAAGCTAAAAAAGTAGTTAAAAATAGCTTAATAGCTAGATCGATTTTTTTGTAGCTGATGAAGTTGATTTATAGCTAAATCTAGCTATAAAAACACTGAATTGGCAACACTGAGCAGGGGGGTGCAACTCCCACACTAAATGTAAATAGAAGCTACTGCCATCTGTGTTACGGTGTCCAAAAATATAGTTTTATCTAAACGCCGTTAGAAGGAGCTAGTGTGTAATTATATCTCGCAAGTAAAGTTTAACAGTGGATGCGTTTATATCCAGAGTACATTCGCAAGCAGTATTTATGTCTTTTCAATATATTTTTTTTTTGTTATTGGAATATTAGAATTTCTGGAATTTTGAAAATTATAATTAATATCAAGAGATATAAACAATTATTGGCAAGGCAAAGGCAGCGCCATCTAGCGAGCTAAACGTATAACATGCTAAGCAACGCCATCTAGCAAACAGACCTTCAATTATAAAATTGAAAACTAGAGTTGCGCATCTATCTCAGTGTATTAAGTATCATCTATGGATATTATCTAACTCAATTCGCCTAATTTTGCCTACCGAGTAGCCTAAATCGCCTTATACATATATTTTTGTTTCAAAAATAGCCTAAATCGCTTAACATTTTGAACTAACTAGCCTATACTTGGCCCAAAAAAAGGAGAACACGTTAAAAAACCCTCTTAACCGTTTCTGTCATACAGCGAGTTGGATTAAGTAACTTCGGCCTCGCACGCTTTTTCAACTTTTCGGAAACTTAGCACCTCGCTAGTTTAGAACGTGTTAACCGCAAGATGCCAGTTAACTCCACCGGATATCTAGTGGATATTTTCGGGATCGCAAAGTTTTCGAGGTTTGTGAATACAGGTCCTGGATTTGTGACGTATCATGGCGGCAGCTCTACGTAACTGCATAGAAGAAAGCAAGTAGCATGGAAAGAACTTGAGCATTCTTCAGATTTCTTTCCTCAGTAACGAAAGAACGTTGGACGTATTATGTTGGATTATTTGGTCGCCATTAGACACCCCCCCCCCCCCCCAAGTTGGCGAAAAATCGCCTAATCTGGCAGCCCTGACACAGAGACTCACTCACAGATAGAAATGATCTATGCTCACAGAGTTCATTTTTTTTTTGTAGTTTTTATTGCTTGGTTGCATAGACCTTTAAGCCAAGTCTTTATTCACAGAGTTCAATAAACAACTGACAAGAGTGACAAGACATGCGTAGCATCCCTAATACGTCTGTGGACAAGACAAACAAACAAACCGTAGACAGAAACAAACTGAGAACCATGAGAACTGGCCGGCCGATCCTATTTCAATTCAATGATGGAACTATAGATTAAAGGTCGTTCAATAATGGAACTATAGATTAAAGGTGCGCATCCTTTGGCACGCGCCGGACGCATCGCACGCACGGCACGCAACGGATTTTAGTTTGCTTTGTATGATTTTACATAGCGCTTCGTCCATTATCCGCGCCGGCATTTTCCGATGCGGGCCGTCAAAATCATAGAAAGCAAACTAAAATCCGTTGCCGTGCGTGCGATGCGTCCGGCGTCTGCCAATGGACGCGCACCTTAAATCTTGGAGGAAGAAATAAATCAAGGTGCTGCAACGCTTTATAAAAAAATCCCCATAAACTCAAACCAAAATAAAAGCATACAAAAATCTAAGTCAAAAATATTTTTTGTTGGAGTAAGTAATATCAATACTCTACAAGAATTGAACAGAGCATGCAAAGAGGATGAGAGCATGTTCCAAAGTTAATTTTTTAACATACGATAATTACCATATAAAAAAGGCACGTTCTAAATGAGCCATGCGCGTAACATCAGCCCAAAAGACATTGTTGCAAAATGGGCTAAGCATATGTATGAGGTAGTGCCTCAAAAAATCGAGAAAAATCCACTGAATTTGGGAAAAATATTCCTATAAAAATATTATTATTAAGCTGGATTTTTGTTGTGTGATGCAATTCTAAGTGTAAATTCTTAAGTTTTACAAGAAAATAAAGCCAAATTAATATAAACGAATGGTTAGAAACTGTTTTATTTGTGTTTCCCCATTTTAGAGTATACTCAAACTCAAACTCAAAAATCTTTATTTCAAATAGGCTTAACGCTAGCACTTTTGAATCGTCATTTTTTAGAAGCTACCACCGGATCACAACGCGGCCTCAACTGAGAAGATCCGGCAAGAAACTCAGCGGGCTTGTCATTTTTTCACTTTTTTTTTTAAACATTGTTTTGTTACAAATGAATCGACATTAGCGATATTGTGTCCTGCCATTCGAAACATAAAGCAAGGGAGAAAAGAAGAAAACAATAAATTAAGACAAACTAAAAGGCCAAATGGATAGAAGTCGGACCAGTCCCCCCAAGCAGCACCCGCGCACGAGTTGACTCGAGCAGCAGCCATCACTCCCCTCAACCATATAGTGTACAAAGACCTAGCCCAGGCTCCATACATTTAGGAACATCTCTCTCTCTCTCTCTCATCATCTTTTAGACTATTGCGATCAAGCGACATCATCGATCGATCGATCATGCGACAATTTATTTCAATTAGTCTGGTAGGTATATAAGTTGCCCGTGGGGTGTCCGGGTAAGAATAGCACCCACCCATCTCTTCCCTTTGGGTGTACGTAAAAGGCGACTAAGGGAAATCAGAAGACGGGCAGCAGCGTCTTCTGTTTTAAATTCCATCTCTTCACTAAAACTGCGATCCCCAAGACGCCTGCCAAGCGTGGGGATTATGGCAACCCCCCCCCCCCCCCAAACAATGATAGACAATAATTGCATACGGCCCCCAGTCCCCGGCGGCTCCTCTATTCCTCGCCTTGGTAGCAGGCGGGGTAACGGTCGAGCAGGGGGTGCTAAGAATCTCCGGCAGATGCCCCGCTACCACCCCCACCGAACTTTGGCCCTGGCAACACACAACATCCGCACGATGAGGACCGATGAGAAGATTGTCGAGCTGGAGGAAGAATTGAGCAAGTTGCGTTGGGACATCTTGGGATTATCTGAAATCCGGCGAGAGGGACAGGATACGATAACCCTTGATTCTGGCAACATGCTCTTCTTCCGGGAAGGAGACCGGAAATCCCAGGGTGGTGTCGGGTTTCTCGTCCGTAAGTCCCTTATTAACAACGTGATTAAGGTCGATAGTGTGTCGAGTAGGGTAGCGTACCTTATACTCAGAATAACCAGTCGGTATTCGTTGAAGGTTATACAGGTGTACGCGCCGACCTCAGCACACCCTGACGATGAAGTAGAGGCTATGTATGAGGAGATATCAGAAGCCATACATACCTCCAAAACACACTTCACCGTTGTTATGGGGGACTTCAACGCGAAGGTGGGCACACGGAATGGCGATGAGTTGAGAGTGGGGTCATATGGGTACGGGCAGCGGAACCAAAGGGGCCAGCGGCTGGTCGACTTCATGGAGAAGGAGGGACTCTTTGCGATGAACTCTTTCTTCAAGAAGCGACCTTCCAGGAAGTGGACGTGGATAAGCCCCGATGGTTCAACCAAAAATGAGATCGACTTCATCATGACGACCAAGAAGCATACATGTATATTCGATGATGTCTCCGTGATCGGCAGGGTAAAAACCGGTAGCGATCACCGCATTGTTAGAGGCACATTGAATATCAATGTCAAGCTCGAGAGGTCTCGTCTGATGAAGTCCACGCTCCGTCCGGGAACCGCCCAAATCCGAAACCCCGAAGACTTTCAACTCGAACTACACAATCGCTTTCAGTGCCTAGCCGAATGCGAAACTGCGGACGAGTTAAACAATGGGTTGGTGCAAACTGTCCATGCAGTGGGGTCCAAGTTCTTTAAGACCCCACGCCGTAATAAGCCTCAGAAGCTCTCCAATCAAACCATTAAGTTAATGGAAACCCGGACTGAGATGAGACTGCAATCTTCAGCTGATATGTCAGAATATGCTGAACTCAATAGACGAATCTCGAAATCCATGCGTCACGATTTGCGATCCTATAATACAGCATGTATTAAGGACGCAATTGAGCGGAACCAAGGCTCTAAAGTGTTCGCAAAGAATTCGTCTATTGGGCGCAGCCATATGACCAGGCTGAAGATCGACGACGGCAGTGTCATCTCATCGAAACCGGAGATATTGAGAGAGCTCGAGAGGTTTTACGGACAGTTATACACCTCAACACAGGAACCCATTGCCAGAACAGCTCAGGACACCAGAGCCAAATTAACCCGACACTACACTGAGGACATCCCAGCAGACATCAGCCTGTACGAGATTAGAATGGCTCTCAAACAGCTTAAGAACAACAAGGCGCCGGGTGAAGACGGAATCACAACAGAACTTCTGAGAGCGGGTGGAAAACCGGTACTATTAGTCCTCCAGAAGTTATTTAATTCCGTCTTACTCCAGGGTACTACGCCACAAGCATGGCACGGGAGTGTGGTGGTTCTTTTCTTCAAAAAAGGTGATAACACCTTGTTGAAGAATTATAGACCCATCTCACTCCTGAGCCATGTATACAAGCTGTTTTCGAGAGTCATTACGAACCGTCTCGAACGCAGGTTTGATGACTTCCAGCCTCCCGAACAAGCCGGGTTCCGAAAAGGCTTTAGCACCGTAGACCACATACATACGCTCCGCCAGATTATACAGAAGACCGAGGAGTATAATCGGCCATTATGTCTAGCGTTTGTGGACTACGAAAAAGCCTTCGATTCAATCGAGACCTGGGCGGTACTGCAGTCCCTCCAGCGGTGCCATATCGACTATAGGTACATCGAAGTGGTGAAGTGTTTGTACAGAAACGCCACCATGTCGATCCGACTACAGGACGAGAGCACGAAACCAATCCCATTGCAGCGAGGCGTGAGACAGGGAGACGTTATTTCTCCGAAACTGTTTATTTATTTATTTATTTATTCTTTATGCACAAAACAGTACATAGGCGGACTTAATGCCAGAGGCATTCTCTACCAGTCTACCTTAGGGTGATGCAGAGACAAATCGTGGTAGGTGCAAACAAAACAAGCGAAACGAAATAATCATAGATAAATATTTTAAAACTATAATTTAAATTACAATAAATAATATAATACTAATACTTATATATTAGAAAATAAAATATACTAATATATATATTATATACATAATTATCTTCGAGAAGAATCTGCCATTTTACTGCGCAAGTATTCCTGTAACTTTATTTTAAATGTATAACGTGTTGTAGCCATCCTGAGTTCTAGAGGGAGCGCATTCCAGAGGAGAATGGACTGGACGAAAAAAGAAGAATGTATAAAATCAGTTCTGTGAGAAGGACATAGAAGAAGACGATTATTAGAAGAACGAAGAATTTTATCATGAGTAGAGCATAGATAAGTAAACTGCGAAGTTAAATAAGTAGGTGAGTTAGGTGAAAAGAGTATAGAAAAAAGAGTAGTCAAAGCTCTTAAAATTCTGCGCTCACGAATAGGAAACCATTGCAACAGGGCACGATGCGTGGAAATATGGTCATATTTACGGAGATTAAAAACGAACCGAATGCAGTTATTCAGAAGGCGATCAAGTTTATTGAGTAGATCTGCATTCAGTTCATAATAGCACACATCACCATAGTCGATTATCGGAAAGATTAAGGTCTGTACGAGCATTGCTTTTATATTTGATGGTAATAAGTTTTTTAATCGATAAAGAGATCTTAGAATTCGAGTGACCTTCTGGCTGATGTTCTTAATTTGAGTTTGCCAATTGAGTGTGTTATCAATATACAATCCAAGGTCTCTTACACTAGAACTAAAGGGGATGACAGCACCGTTAAACTGCAGGGCAGGCAGGCATGACTCGTTAACTTTTCGGAAATTTCGTGAACTACCTACAATGATAGCTTGACATTTTGCAGGATTAACTGACACACCAAATTTGTCAGACCATTTTTTAATAGCAACTAAATCATCGTTTAATTTATTGATTGCGTCAGAGACGCTATCAACATCCACTTGTGAGTACAATTGTAAATCATCAGCATAAAGATGATACGCACACTGAAGTTCAGGAGTCAAGAGATCTATAAAAATTGAAAATAAAAGAGGAGAAAGAATACCGCCTTGAGGAACGCCAGTACTAATGTTACACCAAGCCGATGACGACTCATCTACACGAACTGACTGCTGACGTTCCCGAAGATAAGAAGAAAACCATTCCAATGACTCATCAGACACCATCAGGTGGGAGAGGATAGATAGAAGAATTTTATGACTGACAGTATTGAAAGCGTTGGAAAAATCAACCAACACCAGAACAGTAACTTTATTGTTCTCCATACCAGTTCTTATATCACCAGTCACTTTAAGTAACGCAGAAACAGTGCTGTGCCCGGGCCTAAATCCAGATTGAAAACAATTAATCAGGGAGTTACGATGAATGAAATTAGAGAATTGTTTATGGACACAAGCCTCAAGCACTTTGGACAAGAAAGGAAGAATAGAAATTGGACGAAAATGACTGGGAAGAGAGGGATTAGGGATTTTGGGAAGTGGTCGAACGTAGGCTTTGCACCATAAGGACGGAAAAACACTGGACTCAATGGAAAAGTTAACAATATGCGTTATAGCCGGTAAAAGGAAGTCTAGTATTGTTACAATCATGTGTCGGCTGATATTGTCACAGCCAATGGCATTAGATTTTATGGACAGAATTATCTTCCTGATGTCTTCAGAGCTAACCGGAATGAAATTAAAAGAATTGATTGCTGGAGCCTTTAAACTAGCTATATAATTTACTGTTTTGTTTATTGTTTGATGATCTAATGAAGAAGCTGTGGTGAAATGTTGATTCAGATCATCTAACTTTATTGTGGTTGGAAGGTCAAAATGACTTTGTTTACCAATGCCAAGAGTTCCGAGGAATTTCCAAACATCAGCAGAAGAAGAAGAAGAGATATTATCTAGAATATGGCGGCGTTTAGCGTCGCGTATCATCTTATTGCACAAATTCCTAGCAGTTTTAAAGAAAGTCCAGTTGTCTTCGGAACGATCATTTTTAAATTTCCGAAAAGCACGGTTTCTTCGCCTCATCGCCATCCGAATCCCCCTAGTCATCCACGGTGCAGGTAATCGCTTCAACTTAACCTTCTTAACGGGAGCATGCACGTCGTAAAGCTTATTAACTATGTCATTAAAGATGTTGATCTTATCATCAACTGTGCTAGCATCTACAAGGGGCTCCCAGCAAATTTGAGCAGCTTCTTTATGAAGCTTCGAGACATCCATACGAGCAAAGCAACGCCTATACAGAACCTTAGAGTTAGGTTTAGGAGGTTTTAAGATATAAGAAAGGAAAATAAGATCATGATGAGAAAAACCAGGGGCATCATGTTGGCCATGGGACGAAACAAGAGAGAGATTGGAAGTGAGGATTAAATCAAGCCAAGTGTCATCAGAAATATTATTGTGATGAGTAGCCTGAAGAGGCAATACATGCAGACTAGCTGACTCAATCAAACGAAGAAGATTACGGGAGCGAGAAGAGTTAAGTGCTAGGAGGTTAGTGTTAAAATCACCCATGATGATGTGATGTGCATATTCAGAACCCAAAGATTCTAGAACAGCTTCTATATCAGTGAAATAATTAATTGCTGGCGGACAATAGACAACACCAACCACAATTTTGACTCCTTTAACACAAACCTCTAAAAAAAGAAATTCAGCCGAAGATGAAACATTTGAAGATGAAGTGGCTAAGATTCTATATGGGAAATCGCTGCGCAAATAAATAGCAACACCACCGCCACCTTTAACAGTTCGGTCATTCCGAACAAGAATAAAACCAGGTAGTGCGTAGGTTGTTGATAGAAGGTGAGGTTTAAACCAAGTTTCAGAAATCAGGATGGCATGGACGTTACTGTTAATAAAAGTGTCATACAATTCGCTATGATGACTAGGTACGCTTTGAGCATTAATATGGCAAACATTGAGTAACTTATTAGACTGTTGATTAAAATTTTGTTGCAAAAAGTCACTAAGATTATTATTTAGGGAACAAAAACTATTATCACTAGAATCAGCAGATTCAATAGCAGAACAAAAAGAATCACTATCAGAATACATATAAAATAAATACAAATATAATTATATACTTAATACACTAAATACCGAATAACATACAAATAAGTGGTGCAACACTTGATCTCTGCACCACCCGCCAGCTAACATCTAGAAAAATAAAAGAGATAAAAAAAAAAAAATTATGTAAAGTTCACACAAAATATGACAAAATAAACATAAACAGTCTGTCTATGGAACGCACCACAGCAATGACAATGTCACCTGACAATTGACATAACAATGTACAAACTTGACATCTGACAGTTGACATTTTATGGTTAAAGTGTTTTACTAAATCAGACAATAACAAAAAATAAAAATAAATGGTTATCACAAAAAAAAAAACAAGAAGAACATCTAGAAAAAGTACTAATATTCAGATAGATAAACCATATATACCACGGCAAAGTATGATAATATGATAGGTTATCTATCAGAAAACATAACATAAACGTTATAAACCATACCGTGACAATTCGCTTCATTTACGTAAGGTGTTATCTACTGTTATGGATGCGCTATGTGCCTTAGGATACTTTGCCAACAAGGGGTTGAACTCCTCCGCCGAAGTGATCCTATGCCGACTCCCATCAGAAGCCTTAATCACGATAACGCCGTCCTGTGTCCAACAAGATCGCATACCAAAATGAAGCCGCGCCTTACTAAAAATGGATTGCCTGGCTTTTGTCAAGAACTCCTTGACTGATATTTTGGTACCCTTCAACCGTGTCTTCGCTCTCCAGACAGACAATTTATCTTCCACATTTGAAAACCACACCAATATGGGCCTATGATGTTCTTTGCCGGGCATTCCAAGTCTGTGACAGTGCGCAATGGAAGATCCAGTGAAGTCCTTTAAATCCAATTTGGTATTGACTATGCCCATGATAACTGTCTTGCAGTCTTCTTTATCTACCTCTGGGATACCCTGGAAGACAAGAGCTTTCCGTCGATTCTTGGTCTCCAAACCATCAAGCTGTCTGACACACTCACTAATTTGCTTACGAAGCAGCCCAAGCATTGAGAAAATGAGTTCCCTAAAAGCCCGGAACTCTTCAGCAACCTTTGCCACGGTGTCCTTGGCAGGCCCAGCACTCTGGATTTGTGCTTCGAGTTGACTCAACTTTTTCGTGAAATTCTCTTCAAGACTCCTTTGGACAGATAACACTTCATCTAGTTGAGACATAGTGCACTTGTGAAAGTAGTAATAGTTTAATTTGTGCAGTCACTAAATGCTAAGCTGGCAGGTGGTTTAATCTTGGACATAGAGTCACATAGATTAGCAGCAAACGTAAGTAGTACTTTTTCAACTGTTTATCACTAAGCAAATATATGAATAAAGGTGAAAAAAGCTTTATTTATATTTTAAATATACTTTAAAAGATTATGTTGCGTCTGTATTATTCCACACCTACCCTCCAAACTGTTCACTAACGCATTGGAGGACGTTTTCAAGTTCTTGGACTGGTACGGATTCGGCATCAACATCAATGGCGAATACATCACTCACCTTCGTTTTGCCGATGATATAGTCATTATGGCAGAGTCGCTGGAGGACCTCAATACAATGCTCAGCGACCTCAGTAGCGTTTCCCAACAGGTGGGTCTTAAAATGAACATGGACAAGACAAGACGAAGATCATGTCTAATGTCCATGTTGCACCCGTACCGGTAGTTGTTGGGAACGATACAATCGAAGTTGTTGACCACTACGTATACCTAGGACAAACAATCCAGTTAGGTCGGTCCAACTTCGACAAAGAGGTCGCCCGAAGAATCCAACTCGGATGGGCAGCGTTCGGGAAACTACGTGACATCTTCTCATCAGAAATTCCGCAGTGCCTGAAGACAAAGGTTTTTAACCAGTGTGTGTTGCCAGTGATGACTTATGGTACTGAGACGTGGTCTTCAACAGCTGGCCTTTTGGAGAAGCTCAGAGTCACACAACGAGCTATGGAGAGAGCTATGCTCGGAGTTTCTTTGCGCGACAGAATCCGGAATGAGGAGATTCGCCGAAGAACCAAGGCCACCGACATAGCTCGTAGAATATGCAAGTTGAAGTGGCAGTGGGCAGGCCACATCGCTCGAAGAACCGATAACCGTTGGGGAAGAAAGGTTCTCGAGTGGCGACCACGAACCGGAAGACGCAGCGTAGGCAGGCCTCCCACTAGGTGGACCGACGACATTGTTCGCGTCGCAGGCAACCGGTGGATGCAAATAGCAAATTGTCGTTCATTGTGGCGGTCTAAGGGGGAGGCCTATGTTCGGCAGTGGACGTCTTCCGGCTGGTGATGATGATGATGATGTATATAAGTATAGGTCATATTTATTGTATTCACACACAATACCTCTAGAATCATCATCATCATCTTCAGCAGCCGAGACTTCCACTCCACTGCTGAATATACGCCACGGCTTCCTTGGCGCTTGGCAGCGTCTTGGATTCGCAGTATAGGAGGTAGGTAATCCAATAGAAAGACGCTACTGCACGTCTCCCTGTTTTCCCTAAGTCACCTCTTACGGACAGCCAACGGGAGGTGATGTGAGGGTGCTGTTCTTACCTGGACATCCGACAGGTACATAATACCCATAAAATATTAAATCGCTAAGAATACTCCTTCAAACATTTTTCCTAAATCTAGGGATAAAACCTCTAAGTTGGAAACTCTAATTCATGTATCCATAGATAAGAGTATATTACTTAGAAATAGATAGGTAACTCCCACGTCAAAACGCGCCCCCTAACAACAGCGCATCCAGCGGTGTGATTTGAAACTTTAAGGCCTTAATAACTCTGAACGACCTTGAGCATTCGAGCCCGCGGAACCCCGCCGCCGACGTCAACGCCATCTAGCAATTTCACTCGGTACTGCTTACACAAAGTCTAAATTTGTCCGAAGAATATGAAAATGCAGAGAGAACAATCATTTTAAGTAGGATATTGCCTATTATTGTAACGCATCACTGAGTCTTATCATGTACACACGATTTAAAGCGTTTTTAATTCCAATGGACGGTTTGCTGCTGGAGCTTACAGTTGGCTATCATGCAAGTGTCTGTGCTTGATGTGTTTTTTTTTATATGCACAGTTTAAGTAATTTAAATTGTGTAATATTCAACCTAGTGGTAGTATGTCTTTATTCAACCTAGTGATGAGAATAGCAAGATGTTCGCCTGATGGTAAGCGAAACGTCTGCCTATAAACAACTGTTATTCTCTTGAGCCCATTAATTTCACCAGCTACAGTGCCATTCACACCGGAACAAGGCAATCTTTACACTATATGATTTTTGACACTGCGATTGTACATTTCTACCGGATGGTCTTTGCACAAGGGACCTACTATCCTACTAACAACATAGTTTTACAGAGTAATTAGTAGTATTAGTAAAATAAAGTATAGTAGGTAAAAAATATGTTCAATTTGTCATTTTGTAGTGTGTGTATTTGGGAGCGTTTAGTATGAGTGAGCTGAACATGAACCTATGTCTAAAGAACGTATGAGAATACATGATATGCAATGCAATGCAATTCCGATTGCTTGTTATAGATATTTATGATTCATACAGATCGGATAAAATAATTTGGAGGAACATAAACGATATGGAAGAATTTAACTGGTGAAAACCATAAAATCGACATCTTCCGTTATACCTACTCTAACGAATATGAACAGATTTCAATGAGTTTCTTTATTTGTGAGACTAATCTACTACAATGGTATCATACCAAGTTCATCACGACGATTTATGAATGAAAAAAAATACTAATAAATTATTTAAAAAAATTAACCCGACCGATTGTAACCGATGGATGCAAATAGCCAATTGTCGTTCATTGTGGCGTTCTAAGGGGGAGGCCTATGTTCAGCAGTGGACGTCTTCCGGCTGATGATGATGATGAACCCGACCAGTATACAGGTCACTAAAAAATATAAAATTATTTGGTGCTAAATTTATACAGTAGGTATGTACGCTCGCGGTCACGAACGGTGTACCACCTTTAGGACGAGAATCGCTTGCACGAGCCGGTTTAAATACCCTTTATCTATACTCATATCGTAATATTCAAATTATGAACTCAAAACTAGTACTCTAATGACACATTTTATACATAATGCCTCTTTACAAACATCAAAAAGTTTTTTACGGTACACGTGTATCGTAAAAAAAACGTTTGATCAAAACGATGCCGTAAAATCTGCTTAAAAATATATTGTAATAGAGAAACTTTTCTATATCAAAATATTTTTAAGCCAATCTAGTAGGCCGCAATGTCATCTAGTAGTCCGCGATCTAATCCAGCAGGCCACGATACATCCATCGGGAGGGTGGGACCCAGTTGTACGCATGCCCTATGGAGTTATTTGAATGAATTGAGTGCCATAATATTATAGACTGGAATAGAATTTTATTCCACACAGATTACATACTATTTGGTACAACAAATTTAACTATAGTATAGAACTAAAGCACGTCGTCTGTGTGAAACAGAGCTCCCTCTGTCTGTATTATATGTTTTGTAATGTAGTTTGGCGGTATAAAATTGTATTTCATGAGTTTAGATAAAGTAGTGTTTGAAACTGCACATAATTAAGCATTAAAACACTCGTGTTTTAATAACTCCTATTGTGCAGCAGTTTCTAATACTTACTATTAACCAATAATAATAAATAATCATGTCTGATTATTATACATGCAAGTATGTATCATCAAGCAGAGAATAAAAGAAGTCGGTTAATAATCACAAATTGACTTTTTTCATAGACTTCGCAGATATCTTCAAATTATAAAATGTCAAATTATTCAAAAATGGTTGATATTTGCAAATGATCTCTCCTACAAACCCTTAACGGATTGCTGTGATATTTACCAGTAACCCTGTATATACAGAATTCTAGATAATATGAATAGAACATTAAATATAGAACACAAAAATATTATGAACAAAAGATATATTATATACTAGCTGACTCGCGCAGCGCCTCCTGACCTCTTTTACGTTAGCTAATTTTTAATAGCATACATTTGCGTTGAATACATAACCTCTTTTTTTACTTGCCCTCCGAAGCACGGAGACGCTTACTTCAAGTAGCATTAAACGGTCACCCATCTATGTATTGACCTTGCCTAACGTTGCTTAACCTGATCGATTGCCAAACATTGATAACGACTGTCAATGATGGGCTTCTAATTTTTTTATAGTATTAGATACATTTGTGTTGTATACATAACCTACTTTTTTAAAGTCGGTTAAAAACTGTGACCCACTTTTTACTTGCCCTCCGAAGCACGGAGACGCTTACTTCAAATGGCATTAAACGGTCACCCATCTATGTTATGACCTTGCCTAACGTTGCTTAACCTGATCGATTGCCACATATTGGATAACAAGTGTCTATGAGTTTCTCTTTATTATTAATAGTACCTATTAAATACATTCGCGTCGAATACATAACCTCCTTTTTTAATTTTAAAGTCGGTTAAAAACTGGGACCCTCTCCCAAGGGAACCGTGATGAATTACGGTATTTAAGACCGTTCCGAATTCACAAACCGACGTCACCCACCGGCGGCCCCAATGCATTGGCATAGTTTTCTTAGTCTTTGCGTACTTAAAAAGTTAATTTATTTCCAAAAAAATATTTACCGTTACTAATGTATAGATATTAACTAAACTAAGTACTTCTATTAATTTCAATATTTATAAATGCGCATAAACTCTTTAAAAAATTAAATGAGTTAAACAATATTGCTCCAACACCGACGTGCAGTCCTCCCTCGACAACGCCGCGAAGCGGACTGAATCAGAGATCGCAGCAGGCATACTTGCGCAGATGTATTATATTTTGGGAAAAATAGATATTTCTCTAGTAAAATACGGAATAAAAATAAATCTTTCAAGTAAAGACATTCGTATTTTCAAGACCTTTTTTCCTGTGTAAACGCCAACACAATAGCTTGAGCGGTTTTAGAGAACATTTGCAAATTATGACATAAATAGGTCCTTTTTAGATCTTTTTTTCCTAAAAAGTGGTTATCAAAAATAAATTTTTATTCAAGTAAACGTATTTATCGAAACTTTAACTAACGTTTTATATTTTTTCTATACAGATTAAATTAACAGTTTTTGTGAACATTTAACTTAAAATAACAAGAATTCAGGCATTTCACCGTTATTAGCGCCTTAATAGCCTCGAGAATTTTTAATAAAAAAAAATGTGCGTGCGTGGAGTCCCTCCGCGCGGAAGAAGTGAAACTTCATTCTCGCTCTGTCTCCTTCTATTCCACCTCCCCGCAACGAAGTCAACGAAGTCAACGAAGTCAACAAAGTCGGCGGAGTAGGCGGAGTCGGCTGAGTCAACGAAGTCACTCACTCAACTCACCCACTCACTCAGTGACGGCGTCACATGAGCGCTTTCATAACCTTAACAAATTTACGCCTATCTATGAACACCTATCACTTAACGCCTATCACCTATCATTTAACGCTTAACGCGTTATGTAATAAAATTTTTGGAAGTCGCATAAGAAGTTTCACTTCAAAAAGAAAAATGATTTCGAACCCATCCACAGCCCCACCCATAGGGGTTCGTACTCGCGCCCCCCAGACTTCGTATTAATTTGATTCTAACCTATTTACCGCTACCGCTGGAAGTCATAAGACGTCAGTTGCAAAATACTACTTATGCGTTAAATGATAGGTGATAGGCGTTAAGTGATAGGTGTTAAACGATAGGCGATAGGCGTAAATTTGTTAAGGTTATGAAAGCGCTCATGTGACGCCGTCACTGAGAGAGTGGGTGAGTGAGTGAGTGGGTGAGTGAGTGACTCCGCTGACTCCGCAGACTTAGCCGACTCCGCCGACTCCGCTGCCTCCGCCGACTCCGCCGACTCCGCTGCCTCCGCCGACTCCGTTGACTTTGTTGCGCGGGGAGGTGGAATAGAAAGAGACATAGCGAGAATGAAGTTTCACTTCTTCCGCGCGGAGGGACTCCACGCACGCACATTTTTTTTTATGCATTGTATGTATCTAATACTGCGCTTACCTCAATTTCTTGTTTTCTATTCAACTATAGCCAGTACGATTACGAGTAAACCTGATTTAGTATCATGGGCAATACTTTAATAGTAATACCTATCTTTATATATATAATTCTACTGTACGTGTGTATGTCACTGAACTCCTCCTAAACGGCTGGACCGATGTTGATGAAATTGTTTGTGTGTGTTCAAAGGGATTCGAGAATGGTTTAGATTCACAAGTGAAAGAGCGCGAGAGGAGCTGCGCGGGTCAGCTAGTCTATACTATAATAAAACTCAAAGAGCACTTTTTCTGTACATTGAATATTTTTCAAAAATTTCTATGTGGGGATACTATACTATCGACATAGAGGCCAAAACAATTTTTTTTGGAATTATTGTCTGTCTGTCTGTCGTTCTGTTTGTCCAGGCATCATTTGAACACCCGTGGACGGATTTTGATAGGACCTTCACTGATGTGTTGTGTAGAAGTCTAGGTATAAATTGGTATATAAAACATCACGCTATGTTTCATAGGGGTTAAACAGTGAAACATTACTTGCACATATTACCACGTAGTTTCTTTTTTATGTGAATAGGGTAATTATAGACTGATCAGTGAATCATTAAGATATGTATTATTACGCTATATACAATAGGGACTGAGCAGACATTTAGTTTGCATAAGATATGGCAGTGGCGAAGAGTCAATTTTTGTAAGGGGTAAGCCGATCCGGTACACCCAGGACATTTTCATTAGATTTCTGTATTGTTCTAAGTACTTTGCTGATAGCAATAGATCATGAAATGATTCATGAAATTTTAATGAAACTCCCCAAGTCCAGGTAGTGTATAGTATTGTATTACAGTCGCAACAATAAAAGATGCGAAAAATTTAGAACTTTCATTATCGAATATCATTAGACAGTAATTTACGATGTTAGCGTGATTTACATTATGAACAGCGCCATCTATCGGTGAAATTGAACATACAATCACCATAGAATTTTAATCTATAGTGTTACGACCGAGAGATAAAAGTGTTAATTACTCCGTTAATTATTACTTAATTGCAATGATCTCAAAACGCATTGTTAGTCTATAGGTCTAGTATCGATTCGTACCGAAAGATCTCGAATTCTCAATAGAAAGTAGGTCCCTCCAATTCGCATGTACTTGTATAAGTACCTACACGCTCGCGCTCGGTTCACTGCCCCCGCCTATTGTTAGTTTATTCTCGAAGGTCACGCCGCTATTGTATCGGCTCGAAAGCCCTAGACTAGTAGGTATTTTCGTGTACATTCGAGAGAGTTCCACCCCTCTGTTAATTTAGGTATATAAGCCGACGCATAGAGGCGCCCAGTCAGTTTGTGTTTACAAGCGACAGCGGAAACATCTTAAGGAAGCGATCGAAGAGAATTGTACCAGCGACCCTTGCGAAGACTTTGGACTACTGAGAAGTACTGTGCGACTCGGACTACTGTGCCTTGTGTGTATACTGTGCCGTATAGTGTATACATTGTGAGTGTACGTGGAATAAAATCTTCTTTTACGTTAATCGGCATTTAATTACCCACCCGCACGTAACAATTGGTGTCAGAAGCGGAATGCCGATTCTGCCGCGAGAAGAAGAAGCGCGTACTCCGCGAACAAGGAGACAGGTGGAGATGGATGCTGCACGTCTCCGTAGTCAAGAGGAGGAGGTCCAGCCTGAGAACGCTACCTCGTCTGGTACCGCACCGCCGGGGGACTCGACGGAGCTTAACTTGTCAACCCTGCTGGCCGCTATCCAGGGTATGCAGGAGGCTACTCGCCGCGAGATCCAGGCGAACCAAGAGGCTACTCGCCGCGAGATCCAAGAAGCTATTCAGGTAAATCAGGAGGCTACCCGCCGTGACATCCAGGCTACCCAAGAGGCTACCCGCCGCGAGATTCAGGCCAACCAAGAGGCTGTTTTGTGCAAGATTGACGCTGGCATTTCTGTACTCGGCGAGAAAGTCACAAAACTGGAAGTGGACGTCAAAGAGGTTACTCTTAAGACGGAAAACCTGGAAGGCCGCATTGATGAACATGATAGCCGTATTCATGTACTGACTAATAAGGTAACGAAACTAGAGACTCGCCAACCACTAGCCGTGGCTTCATCATCACCATCAGCAGCGAAACTCGACCTTCCGCACTTTGACGGGACTTCCTCGTGGACAGCCTTCCGCTACCAGTTCGAAACACTGGCCAACGGGAACGGTTGGACTGATGGCCAATCTTTTATGGCCCTGACGCTTGCCCTGCGAGGAGACGCTCTGATGATATTGGAAAACCTGCCACTTGAAGGACGGACGTTGGAGGCTCTTCTAGATGCCTTGGACACACGTTATGGTGAAAAGCATCTGGAACACGTTTATCGAGCACAACTCCGCGAGCGGACTCAGAAGGCTGGGGAAAGCCTCCAACAGTGGGCGCTTGAAGTAGAAAGGCTGGTTCGTCGTGCGTACTCTTCGTCACCGGCGACAGTTGAGGTAACTTTGTTACAAGCATTCGTCGACGGCATACGGGACGCGGAAGTCAGAGCCGCCGTTCGCCTGGGCCATCATTCTTCACTAAAGAGCGCACTGGCCCATGCGCTTGAAGTGGAAGCTGTACGACAGGACAGTCGTGCATATAAAGTCCGCGCAATAGTACCTGATGAAAAGAGGGCTCAGTACGTCCCTACTTGCTATGGCTGTGGAGAAAAGGGGCATATTCGACTAGAATGTCGTAAGAAGAGAAGGAGGGTCACGAGCTCCGGGACCCAAGTAGACCAAGACCTGTCGTTAAACTAAGTGTCGCCAGGACCGCGGGGCGGGTGCTGGCTGGTAATAATAAGGCCCCCACCATCACCATTACTCAAGTTCGCAACGGAAACAGTCTGACCATCGAGGGCACATTAAATGACAAGACATGCAGTTTGACAGTAGACACTGGGGCTTCGCGGACTATAGTCAGACCAGAGCTACTGAAACGCACTGTTATGTGGAAAAGGCGATCCCCACCATGTCGCCTCCAGACAGCAACCGGCCAGCCAGTCTCCGTCCTCGGTGATACAGACGTAGAAATTAATATTGGTGACCGAACATACATCCACTCAGTTCTTATCGCAAATATCACGGATGATTGCATTCTGGGCCTAGACTTCTTGAAGGATCAGCGATGTGTTTTGGATATTGATAAAGGAGTGTTAAGGTTTCCTGATCAAGAAGTTTGTCTGCAAGGATCACACCCATGCAATCTTTATTGTTTAAAGGATTTCATACTGGCTCCAAGATCTGAAAATTTAGTATCAGTGAAATTTCCTAAGAAGATCAAATCAAACAAATGTGTTATAGTCGAAGACTCCGGCAATCATCCACAGACCATCACGGCCAGGACATTACTTATGACAAATGGGATAGCAAAAGTAAGAATTTTAAACTTGAGTAATGAAGAAGTTCGTCTGAGGAAAAATAGCCTGATTGGAAGATGCGAAGAAGTAAAGTACCTGAAACGGTTAGACACTTCCGCAGTTCATCAAAACGTAAGTTCGACCAAAGACGATCACATTCGACAGCTTTTGGAAGATTGTACGGAAAATTTATCACCATTGGAACTGCAGCAAGCCAAAGAGCTTTTGGTTACATTCAAGGACATTTTTGCAACCGGAAATGACTGTGGTAGAACAGGCCTTGTAAAGCACCAGATTGATACAGGCGATGCCAGGCCTATTAAACAGAGACCTCGACGTATACCGTGGGCAAAAGAAACAGAGGTAGCCGAAATGATTAAAGAAATGGCTGAAAACAAGATCATCGAACCCTCTACAAGCCCATGGTCATCACCTGTGGTGCTAGTAAAGAAGAAGGACGGAAGTACGAGGTTTTGTGTTGACTACCGAATGTTAAATAATGTCACAAAAAAGGACAGCTATCCCCTGCCGAGAATTGATGATACGCTGGACATGCTCAGTGGCATGAAGTGGTTCTCGACCATTGATTTGAAGAGTGGCTACTGGCAGGTGGAATTGAGTCCAGAAGATAAAGAAAAGACGGCATTTAGTACTGGAATTGGGAACGGACTGTGGCATTTCAACGTCATGCCCTTCGGTTTATGTAATGCTCCAGCAACTTTCGAGCGCCTTATGGAGAGGGTAATGGTAGGCCTCCTTGGGGACGTATGCCTGGTTTATCTCGACGACGTGATTGTGATGGGACGCAGCTTCAAGGAGAACCTGAAGAACCTGGAGAAAGTGTTCACCCGGATCCGAGAAGCAAATCTGAAACTGAGTCCAAAGAAGTGTGCTCTATTTCAGAAGGAAGTCAGTTACCTAGGACATGTCATCTCGGCAGATGGAGTAAAAACCGACCCTGAAAAGATAAAAGCTGTTCAGGAATGGCCTATCCCGAAAAATAAGACGGAAGTGCGAGCGTTCCTTGGGCTTTGCACTTACTACAGGCGCTTCATTAAGAATTTTTCGGACGTAGCAAAACCATTGCATCAATTAACAGAGGATAAACGCGATTTCATCTGGGACTCGAATTGCGAGAATGCTTTTAGTGAACTTAAGCAACGGCTTTGTGAAGCTCCTATATTGGGTTACCCAAGCAGGGACGGAAAATTTACTGTGGACACGGACGCTAGTAATACGGGAATCGGTGGAGTGTTGTCGCAAACACAAGGGGACCGCCAGGTGGTAATTGCATACTTCAGTAAAGCACTTTCAAAACCAGAGAGAAATTACTGTGTTACCCGCCGTGAATTACTTGCTGTGGTAAAGACTTTACAACATTTTCAGAAATACCTTATAGGAAGACAGTTCACGGTTAGAACCGATCATGCAGCATTAAAGTGGTTGTTACAGTTTAAAAATCCGGAAGGACAGGTAGCAAGGTGGATAGAGCAATTGCAGGAGTTCAACTTTGTAACCGAGCATCGCAGTGGAAAAGGACACAATAACGCAGACGCTCTGTCACGAAGACCGTGCGCTGACGACTGCAAGCACTGTGGTAAAAATGAAGCCCGAGAAGAAGTAAACCTTATAAGAACGCATGGCTTAGACGATGAGTGGACTGGACCCAATATGAGGAAGGCCCAAGAAGAAGATGATGACCTTGAACCTATACTGCGCTGGAAGCAAAGTGGAAACAAACCCCAATGGAAGGATGTGTCTGCTTACAGCGCGACTACTAAAAGTTATTGGGCTCAGTGGGACAGCTTAGTTCTGGAAGGCAATCTGCTGTGCAGGAAATGGGAGTCCAACGACGGAAGGGAAGTCACTCTGCAAGTGGTAATACCACGAATCATGGTGGCCCCTCTTCTACGGCACGTCCACGATGGTGTCTCTGGTGGTCATCTTGGAGTCAAGAAAACCCTCGTTAAAGTCAGACAGCGGTTCTACTGGCTACGATGCCGTGAAGATGTCGAAGATTGGTGCCGTAAATGTACTGCTTGTGCCTCGGTAAAAGGCCCGCAAACCAGAAGTAAGGGACAGCTGAAGCTGTATAACGTTGGGGCACCATGGGAGCGCATCGCGATAGATGTAGCTGGGCCGTTTCCACAGACTGACGATGGGAACAAGTACATAATAGTAGTGCAGGATTACTTCAGTAAGTGGCCTGAGGTGTTCGCAACACCCAACCAAGAAGCAATAACGGTAGCCAAGAAACTGGTCCAGGAGGTGATATGTCGATTTGGTGTACCCATGGAAATTCATTCGGACCAAGGACGTAACTTCGAATCTGCCGTATTTCAAGAAATGTGCAAACTTCTTGGGATCCACAAGACCCGTACGACACCAGCACATCCGCAATCAGACGGAATGGTCGAGAGATTTAACAAAACTCTAGAGAATCACTTGGCCAAGGTAGTGGATGATCATCAAAAGGACTGGGATCAGTACATCCCTTTGTTCCTGATGTCCTATCGTTCTGCAGTACATGATAGTACGGGGAACACGCCAGCCAAGGTGAACTTCGGCCGAGAGATGAGACTTCCGGTGGACGCAATAACGGGTACCCCACCTGACAGTCCTAAACCCGTTACGGACTATGTGTGCGATCTTCAAAATCAGTTGGACGAAGTGCACAAGAGAGTGCGGGAGAACAGTCTGAAGACCAGCGAAAGGATGAAGACCCGCTACGATCGAAATGCGAATACCAACGGTTTCGATGAAGGAACGCTAGTGTGGTTTCACAATCCGCTTCGCAGAAAAGGGAAGTCTCCAAAACTTCAAGCCCGCTGGGAAGGACCCTTTACTGTTATTACGAGGATCAACGACGTCACCTACCGCATCAAGAAGGGACCCCGAGGCAAACCTAAGATAGTTCACCTGGACAGATTGGCACGTTATCATGGTGATAATGATGCTCGGGACGAGCATAACTAAGAGGGGGGTAGTGTTACGACCGAGAGATAAAAGTGTTAATTACTCCGTTAATTATTACTTAATTGCAATGATCTCAAAACGCATTGTTAGTCTATAGGTCTAGTATCGATTCGTACCGAAAGATCTCGAATTCTCAATAGAAAGTAGGTCCCTCCAATTCGCATGTACTTGTATAAGTACCTACACGCTCGCGCTCGGTTCACTGCCCCCGCCTATTGTTAGTTTATTCTCGAAGGTCACGCCGCTATTGTATCGGCTCGAAAGCGCTAGACTAGTAGGTATTTTCGTGTACATTCGAGAGAGTTCCACCCCTCTGTTAATTTAGGTATATAAGCCGACGCATAGAGGCGCCCAGTCAGTTTGTGTTTACAAGCGACAGCGGAAACATCTTAAGGAAGCGATCGAAGAGAATTGTACCAGCGACCCTTGCGAAGACTTTGGACTACTGAGAAGTACTGTGCGACTCGGACTACTGTGCCTTGTGTGTATACTGTGCCGTATAGTGTATACATTGTGAGTGTACGTGGAATAAAATCTTCTTTTACGTTAATCGGCATTTAATTACCCACCCGCACGTAACAATATATTTAAAAGAAAGTCGTGTTAGTTACACTATTTATAACTCAAGAACGGCTCAACCGATTTGGCTGAAAATTGGTAGGGAAGTAGCTTAGGACCAGGAGACGGACATAGGATACTTTTTATACCGGTAGGTTAAGGTTAAGCAACGTTAGGTAAGGTCATTAAATAGATGGGTGAACCGATTTGTATGAAATTTTATGTGCATATCGGGTAGGTCTGAGAATAAGTCGTAAAGTATATTTCATGCCGCTGATACCGTGATTGACGGATATATAGAATGAGAGGAGGGTGCAAGAGAGGACAGAGAGGGAGAGGGGATTCGAGGAGGGGGTGAGGGATCGGGGGAGTTAGGTGGAACAAGGGGGGGGGGGGTGAGATGGAGCAAGTTCGGAGAGAGAGAGGGGGGGATAGGGTTCAGAGAGGGGAAAACGGGGAGAGAAAGAGGGGGAATGTAGCGGGGTCCCATGCAGGTGGGGGAAAGAGAGAGGAGAGAAAGAGCATAGAATTAGATTTTTCTTATAATAGAGAGAGAGAGAGAGATGGAGAGAAATAAATCAAGGGAGGAGGGTGAAAAGGGGAGCAAAATGTAATAAAAGCGCGGGCGGAGCTGCGCGGGTCAGCTAGTACTATAATAAAACTCAAAGAGCAGTTTTTCTGTACATTGAATATTTTTCCAAAATTTCTATGTTCGGATAGTATACTATCGACATAGAGGCCAAAACAATTTTTTTTGGAATTATTGTCTGTCTGTCTGTCTGTCGTTCTGTTTGTCCAGGTATCATTTGAAAACCCGTGGATGGATTTTGATAGGACTTTCACTGATGTGTTGTGTAGAAGTCAAGGTATAAATTGGTATATAAAACATCACGCTATGTTTCATAGGGGCTAAGCAGTAAAACGTTACTTGCACATATTACCACGTAATTTCCTTTGTATGTGGATAGGGTAATTATAGACTGATCAGTTAATCATTAAGATATGTATTATTACGCTATATACAATAGGGACTGAGCAGACATTTAGTTTGCATAAGATATGGCAGTGGCGAAGGGTCAATTTTTGTAAGGGGTAAGCCGGTCCGGTACACCCAGGACATTTACATTAGATTTCTGTATTGTTCTAAGTACTTTGCTGATAGCAATATCACATTATATCTTCGAAAGGTTAAAATCTGTAAATCCTAACCCAAGTCCAGGTAGTGTAAGGCAAGGTCATTAAATAGATGGGTGAACCGATTTGTATGAAATTTTGTGTGCATATCGGGTAGGTCTGAGAATAGGCCGTAAAGTATATTTCATGCCATTAGGTTAAGGTTAAGCAACATAAGGAAAGGTCATTAAATAGATGGGTGAACCGATATGTATGAAATTTTGTGTGCATATCGGGAAGGTCTGAGAATAGGTCATAAAGTATATTTAATGCCGCTGATACCATGATTGACGAGGATATATAGAACGAGAGGAAGGGTGCAAGAGAGGAGAAAGAGGAGAGGGGTTTCGAGGAGGGGGTGATGGGTTGAGTAAGGGGGAGTGAGAACGAGCAAGTTCGTAGAAGAGAGAGGGGGGGGGAGTTCAGAGAGGGGACAACAGGGAGAGGAAGAGGGGGAGTGTGACGGAAACCGAAGCGGGAGGGGGAAAGAGAGAGGAGAGAAAGAGCATATAATTAGATTTTTTTTATAAGAGAGAGAGATATGGAGAGAAATAAATCTAGGGAGGACGGAGAAAAGGGGAGCAAACTGTAATAAAAGCGCGGGCGGAGCTGCACGGGTCAGCTAGTCTAATATATATAAAAAAAAATGTGCGTGCGTGGAGTCCCTCCGCGCGGAAGAAGTGAAACTTCATTCTCGCTCAGTCGATCGGTCGGTCCCTCACTCACTCACTCACGCACACACACACACACACACAAACTCAACTCAACTCGCCCCAACTTGCCCCAACTCACCCACTCACTCAGTGACGGCGTCACATGAGCGCTTTCATAACCTTAACAAATTTACGGCTATCGCCTATCGTTTAACACCTATCACTTAACGCCTATCGCCTATCACCTATCATTTAACGCTTAACGCGTTATGTGATAACATTTTTGGAAGTCGCATAAGAAGTTTCACTTCAAAAATCGAATCAAGCGCTAGGCCTATTAAATTAATGTAGATCTCGATTAAATTAAACCGTTGTTGGTTGTGTTGTGAATTCTCACAACACAACCGTAAGAAACCCGTTTTCGAACTTCAAATAGTCTTGACATCTTTTCGATTCGCGAATAACGCCTTCAAGATATTACTAGAACGTTTTTATCAGGTTCTAAATGAAATTTCCGACGGAAGCGTATAGCCATAATATAGATCTCAAATAAAAACAACGCATCGGGGCTTAAATAATAAGATCGCCTTTGTTACTATGGCTTTTATTACGAAGAATTAAAAGTTATAACAGCTCATCTTTTTCCTTCCATAAAGTGAGTCGACCAGCAGATTATACAAAAATGTTTTTTGAAGTGAAACTTCTTATGCGACTTCCAAAAATGTTATCACATAACGCGTCAAACGTTAAATGAAGCACCTTAACGCGTTAAGTGATAGGTGTTAAACGATAGGCGATAGGCGTAAATTTGTTAAGGTTATGAAAGCGCTCATGTGACGCCGTCACTGAGTGAGTGGGTTTCAGTGGGTTTCGGTGGGGTACGGTGGGGTTCGGTGGGTTTCGGTGGGGTTCGGTGGGGTTCGGTGGGTTTCGGTGGGGTTCGGTGGGTTTCGGTGGGTTTCGGTTGGGTTCGGTTGAGTTCGGTTGAGTTGAGTTAGTGTGTGTGTGTGTGTGTGTGAGTGAGTGAGTGAGGGACCGACCGACCGACCGACCGATCGACTGAGCGAGAATGAAGTTTCACTTCTTCCGCGCGGAGGGACTCCACGCACGCACATTTTTTTTTAATGTTTCGATTCTACCTCTAAATAGTTAATAGTTCGACAGCTTACATTATTGTACCGCTTATGTATGTTTTCAAATAGTATTAGTATCAGTTGTCTGCTTGCTTACCATAGTTTATTTTTTTTGGCAATGATAGACGCTGTTGGCCGCAGATGGCCATTACAGCTTCACCGGACAATAGGAGGCGAGCGCTTAAAGCGCTCTAGCCTTAACGGCAGAAGTAGCGACGAGCTCAAGGGCACCTCAGGGAGGCACGGCCTCGGCTTGGGCTGTCGCTTAAGAGAGTGCTGAGTTTACCACCGGTTCACAACGCGCCCCCACTGAGAAGAACCGGCAAGAATCTCAGTGGGGTGATGCACGTCATTGAGGTCGCATGCGTACGACCCTTCGGCCTCGCCGGCGAGACCGGTGTCTGATATGGCTTACCATAGACCAGTATCTGCCTAGTATGGGATTAGACGACCGTGTGTGGATTGTCCCAGTATACATACTATTATATACATACAGGGTGTTAAAAACCCTGTCCAATTTGTATGGGGAATATTCACATTACTGGTACAAATAGGTTTAAAGAGTTTATTCTCATAAAAACATAAAGTTCATTTACAATGAGATACAAATGACAGATATAGTGTTCAGATTGATTCTGGAGTGTAAGAACAACAGTGTTGTCATAGTTTTTGTATGACTTAAGTTTCTTTTTAAACATTTTAATGTTGTCACATTCTTTTATTTCGTTTGGTAAATCGTTGTACAGCTGTATTCCCTCAACCAATATCGTTTTCTTTCCATAGTTCGTTCGCGCAAGGGTAAGCTGGAGTTTATGTTTATTTCGTAAATTGTGTGAATATATTTTTTTATGTATCTGTGTATTGGATTTGATGGAACCAGTACTTATTTTTTTAACTATTAGACAGGTGTAATATTTGTATAATTGTGTGAGATTAAATATTCCTGTTTTACTATAGAGTAGCTTTGTAGAAGTGAGATAATGATAGTGATAGAGTACTTTAATTATCTTGTTTTGAGTCCGTTGTAACGTGTTTAAATGCGTTTTTGCTGCGGATCCCCATATTTCTATTAAATATTCCAATTGCGACTTTACTAAGGAATTATAAATCATTGTGCGGACATTTTTTGGAATACAATTTCAAATTTTCGATAATGCACCTATTAAAGAAGATAATTTTGTTTTGACATGCTCAATGTGATTTTTCCACGTTAGTTTATCGTCTATCCATAGCCCGAGATATTTTTCTTGGTTCGAACGTTGTATTTCAGTATTGTCTATAACAAGAGGAGTAAAATTAGGTATATTTTTATTTTTGGCGGCAAATATCATAAACGATGTCTTTTCAACATTGATAGTCAGTAAATTATATTTTAACCATTCATTTATTATATCGAGATCTTTTTGGGCGTTTGTTATAATGTTGTGGATGCACTTATCGTAATAAAATAGGCATGTGTCGTCCGCATATAAAGTTAAATATCCCGTTAACCCTATGTTATTGATGTTATTGATATAAATTAAAAATAGCAATGGGCCGACTATTGATCCCTGGGGAATTCCGTAAGTGACATTTTGAGTGGAAATAGTGAAGTTATCTATTTTTACAACTTGCCGCCTGTTTGTTAAATAAGATTTAAATATTTGAAGTGCTATGCCTGTAACGCCTATGTTATTTAATTTCTGCAATAGCTTTAAGTGACTAATTGTGTCAAACGCTTTTTTTAAGTCAATAAATATCCCTAACACAACCTTTTTTTCGTCAATATTGGTTTTTATTTTTGTGACCAAGTCTACTGCGGCTGTGAGAGTACTTGATTTAGGTCGGAATCCATACTGTTGTTCAATAAAAAAATTCTTTCTAATTAGATAATTATTTAAGCGGTTGTACAAAATACGCTCGAATATTTTTGATATTACGGGCAAAACAGATATTGGCCTATAATTACCTGCGTCTGTTTTACTTCCAGACTTAAAAATAGGGTTAACTTTAGCTACTTTAAGGGAATCGGGGAAAATACCAATTGCAAGGCACTTGTTGATGCAGTTTGACAGTCTCTCTACAATTACATTTTTTAGGCATTTGATCGCTTTTGTACTAATTCCATCTATTCCAGTACTAGTGTTGTTATCAAGATTATCAATAATTTTTGATACTTCGTCTACTGTACAGGGGGTCAGTTCATTGAGAGTTATGTCGTGAACATAATTACTATCGTACATTAAAATGTTTCCTGTGTTTTCGTGGTATTCGTGAGGTATTTTGATCGCTAAGTTCTTGCCTATAGATGAAAAAAAAGTGTTAAATAGTTCACAAATTTCGTTACCTGTAGTGACGAAATCCGAATCGGATATTAATTTATCAGGAATAATATTTATAAGATATTTTAGCAAATTAGTTTGTTTAGTTTACGATTACATTTACACCTTCATGCACAACACACACCATAATATAAATATATATCCTCTTTTCGACAAGGGTTTTTTGGTTTAATGTGTCGTTCGGATGCCGTTTAAATAAGGAAAGAAGAAAAAAGAAAGAAGAAGAAAATATGGCTGTGCGGTCGCCGTTATAATTTAGTTGAACAAATTATTATTTTTGTGTTGTATATATGTGAAAAGGACCAGACAATCTTCTTGGGGTGAGTTTAGGGCATAAGTTTATGTTATTATAGTTTCTCATCATTACACAAAGACAGGGCGACTTTTACAAGGCAGGAGATTGTAACGCCCTGAACCAGCGCCTGCGGAGACGTTGGGTGAACCCTTTCCGAACCAAAACGCGGTGGGGAGGAAGGTTTCCCAACATTTTTTGACCCTTCAAGCGGGATTTTGCTCGATTTTCTGCTTTGTAAAAGTAATCCTGTCTACAGAGAAACACTGCGGTATTTTGCGGCATATAAAATGTTTGTGCGGTAATGGCGGAATCTGCCCACTAACATTTTTATATGAATTACTTCTTTTAACAACTAAACACAGGTTTTGCGGTATTGTTTATTTTAGTGCTAGGCACACGTTATTGGTAAATATTTTAGCCCTCCCATATTATTCATACATAACACTTTTCACATACAATTGCATTTTTAAATTGAATTGCGGCATCTAGCGGAGTTTGTAGGTACCAAGATTGAACCTATTTAATTATTATTTTTTTGCGGGATTTGTGTTATTGTTTATTTTCTACAATAGGGGTCGCGGCGGTCCTCTTACTAAGTTCTTACGTTACATGTTTAGCGGTAATAGACATGTAACTGTAATAACCAGTTCGATTCTGAAAATTTTGTAATTATTTTATTGCGGATTGCGGTGTATATTAACCAAGCGGTAAGGTTAATTGCTCATTATTTTCAGATATTATTGAATCGATTTGTTTTACTATCGTCATAATTACATTTCACAAATTATTGTGCCTTTCGGGGTTCTGTGCTATATACGCGGTTTTATATTATAATATTTTCATCATGCCTCGAAGTCAAGCATTAGCACAGATGAAATATAAGATTGCGGCTCAAAATATCGACTTTCTTTACGATTTAGCACAGTCGGAATCATTTTCTGCGGATCAGAAAAATGAGTTTCTGGTGCGTTTTGCGGATCTTAATGCGGTTTTTGCGGAGTTTAAAGAAACTTATTTTGAAATCACTCTTAAGGCGGAAGAGAGTGAGTTGGGAACACTTGAGTCGTCTTTTGATGAGTATAATAGAAAATATTATTTTATAAAAGGGAAACATATGGAAATGCTTGGCGGGCATAATGCGGACGGCGGTAGTCATTGTAGTAACAGATCGAATATGCGGCCGTCTCTACCGAGTTTACCATTACCCACATTTTCGGGGAAAATGGAAGAGTTTGTGTCCTTTATAGAATTGTTTGAGTCTCTTGTAAATCGTAATAGTTTCATAACGGATTCTGAAAAATTAACTTATTTAGCGGGTGCTTTGTCTGGGGAACCTAAAGCACTTATTCAACACTTGTCATATACAAATGACAATTATTCGATTGCTATTGATTTACTTAAGGCGCGGTATAGTAATAAGCGGTTATTAGCGGATAAATGGTTACATAATTTGTTAAGTGTACCTCAGATTAACGGAAAAAATCTGAACGCACTAAAATCATTTTTAAATACTTTATTAGAAAGTACAAAAGCTTTGCAAAAGTTAGATTTTCCTGTGGAATCTTGGTCTTACCTTTTATTTTATATTAATTTTCAAAAATTAGACATCCAGTTGCGTAAGCATTTTGAAAGCAAGTTAGTAGATAAAGACCTACCGTCTTTTGCGGACCTAATTAAACTGTTGGAAACAGAAGTTAGGATTTTAGAATCAAGCGCGGATCCCCAAACTAGCGCAGCTGTACCCAATAGATGCAGCAGTGCGGCGAGCCCAGCGGTTAGGGCTCACGCGGCTTTTCAGAGTTCGGCGGTTTTATGTATAGTATGCGGAAAAGGCCCACACTTTATTGCAAAATGTGATGAGTTTTTGGCTATGAAGCCTGCGGAGCGGAAACGTCACATCATTGCTAATCGTCTTTGTTTTAAGTGCCTTAATAAACATAATGTTAGGGAATGTACCTATAGGGCTAATTGCTATAAATGTAATTCACCTAAGCATCATACATTGCTACACTTCGACATTCCAGCGACGGCGTCGGAGCGTCATCCGAAATCAAGTGATAATGTTTACAATTCTAGAGCGGTGATACCGCAGAGTCCGTTGGATGGCAGTGCTCTCGCGGGGAATGTACAAGCGGTCGTGCCTTCGCCGATGAGCGCCCCTCCAGCGAACGTAACTACAGTTGCGGGTTCTTCTTTTGCGGGCATGGCGTTCAATAAGTTGACACCATGTAATTACCAACGTACAGTACTGCTGGCAACAGCGATGGTACGCGTTTTAGATGATTGCGGTAATTTTCATGAAGCGCGTGCTTTGCTTGATGGCGGTAGCCAGGGTACTTTTATTTCGGAAGCCTGCGCAACTAAGCTAGGTCTAAAGCGGTATAGATCTAATGTAGTTACAGTAACGGGACTAAACGGCGCCCCTGTGAGCGGTTGCCGGGGTGACGTTTGTCTTACTATTGCTCCTAGGCATGCGGAAAAGCCTATTCTTACTACTACGGCTACAATTTTAAATAAAATATCGCACAACTTACCTAATTTTTCGTTATCACCACAACTTGCGGAATATTATCGCGGCTTATGTCTTGGGGACGAATTATTTTATTCAAGCCGTGACGTAGACATCTTGATTGGGGCGGATCTTATGACAGATGTTTTACTGGATGGTGGCTGCATAAAGGTTAATGATCATTTACCTAGAGCGATTAATACGGTCTTCGGTTACGTATTAACAGGGCCTGTCACTTTTGCGGTATTGAATACTTATCCTCAGGCAACCTATTTCTCTCAAACCTTTGTTTGCCATACTGTCACCGACCAGATCCTTCAGCGGTTTTGGGAGGTCGAGGACATACCGGATACGGTTAGAGACCCTAAGGACCTAGAATGCGAATCTTTGTTTATGAATACTCATCATCGGGATGTTGCGGGAAGATTCGTTGTGAGGTTGCCTTTTTTAGCGGACAGACCTGCGCTCGGTGATTGTGTGTCATTAGCCAAAAGACGGTTCTTTGCCATGGAAAAGCGGTTGCAGTCAAATGCCGTGTTTAGAGACAAATATATAAATTTTATGGGGGAATATTTACAAAGCGGTCATATGTCGCTCTGCAGCGGAAAGGCAGAGGACTATGAAATGGGGAAGAGTTACGTTATACCTCATCATGGAATTTTTAAAGCGGATTCGGATAAAATTCGTGTTGTTTTCGATGCTAGCGCGGTTACTAGCACCGGAGTCTCTTTAAATGATTGTTTACATGCGGGACCTAAACTGCAGAGGGACATTATGGAAATCATCTGCAGATTTAGGCTACAGAAATATGTATTTACGACGGACATTCGGATGATGTTTCGTCAAGTGGTTATTGCGGAAGAAGATCGGAGTTATCAGCTTATCTTCTGGAGAGATTCTCCTGAACTACCACTTCAACTGTATCAACTGAATACGGTGACTTACGGAATGAAGTCTAGTCCGTACCTCGCGATTCGGACGCTGAGGCAGTTGGCGGAGGACGAAGAGGCCAGATACCCTGCGGCTGCGAAACTTCTGCGCTCTTCGGTTTACATGGATGATATTTTAGGCGGAGCGGACTCGCCCGAAGATGCCAGTAAGTTAAAACAGGATTTAGTGGATTTACTGCGTTCTGGTGGGTTCGAGTTAAGTAAGTGGATTTCCAATAGCGCCGAAATCTTGGAAGACATATCACCGGAGCATTTAGAAAAACCTCGGGTGTTTAATAATAATGCGGATGGGTCTAATTATTTCAAAATATTAGGCATTCAGTGGGACCCTAATAATGATTCATTTTCTTATCATATTAACCTCAATCCCGAGTTTGAATGTACTAAGCGGATAATTCTTTCCAATTTAGCCAAAACCTTTGATCCGTTAGGGTGGATCACACCAGTGATCTTTCAAGGCAAAGTTCTTATGCAGCGGTTATGGCTGTTAAAGTTGTCTTGGGATGACAAACCCTCTGCGGAGGTGGTCGCGGAATGGCGAGATATTATTCAGGAACTGCCATTAATTGAGAAAATTCAAATGGAACGCTTTGCCTTGACAGATGTAAAACGGTGTACGGTACACGGATTCTCAGACGCATCTGAGCTTGGCTATGGTGCAGCGGTTTATCTGAGAACCGTGGGGCGTGACGGAGAGGTAAAGGTCACCTTGATGATGGCCAAATCGCGGGTAGCGCCGGTGAAATCAAAACTAACAATTCCAAAACTTGAGCTGTGCGGTGCAGCTTTATTAATGCGGTTGCTGAAGTATGTTGTAGATGCTATACATGCGGATGTTAGCATCGAGGAAATGGTATGCTGGTCGGATAGCACCATTGTTCTCTCTTGGTTGCGGATGTCTCCTCACTTATTGCAGACTTTTGAGGGTAATAGAGTCTCGCAAATTGTAAATTGCGGTTTAAATATTGTATTGTATTAACACTTGGCCACAAAATATAATTGATAAGGCGGAAAATACCTTACCTGGTATTCGGAAGTCAGAAGTGAAGAAAGTTCACGCGGGAACAGTGGAATTGGTACCCATCTTCACTCGCTTTAGTTATTTGACAATGTTGCTGACGGTCGCAGCTTATTGTCTGCGGTTTTATTTTAACTGTCGTAATATTAATAACCGACGTACAGGGGTTATAACGGCAAAGGAAAGGCAAACTGCATTAGAGCGGTTGATAAAATTAGTGCAAGCTACGGAGTTTGCTAATGATTTAGAAAATATTAAGCGAGGCAAGCTGTGTTCTACTGGGTTACGCAGGCTTGTGCCGTTTATTAGTGATGGCGGATTGTTGCGTGTTGGGGGCCGTCTGGAACATTCTAGTTTGTCATTTAATCGGAAACATCCGATTCTTTTACCGAAAGATCATCCACTTACGGTTTTAATTATTGATCATTATCATAAAGCGCATTGTCATGTTGGTGCTACGGCTCTACAGGCTATTTTACAAAATCAGTTTTGGATAATTTCGGCGCGGCAAGCGATACGTAGTCGTATTTTTAAATGTATTGTTTGTTTTCGTACGAAAGCTAAGCCCACGGAACCAATGATGGCTTCATTACCTAGGGATAGGGTGAATGCCACCGGGGTATTTCACACAGTGCAAACGGATTTTGCTGGACCATTTTTTATTAAACATTCTCGCGTGCGGAATGCGAAGATTTTAAAGTCATACCTTTGCGTATTTATTTGTTCATCGTCTAAGTGCGTTCATTTAGAGTGTGTTACCGATCTGTCAACGGATAGTTTTCTTGCGGCTTTGACCAGATTCACATCTCGTCGCGGTCTTCCGAGTGAGATCCGGTCTGATTGTGGAACCAATTACATTGGTACGAATAGACACTTAAACGATGTGCAAAAGTTTCTAGCTTCTCAAGAAGCACAAGCGGAGCTTAGTGGTAAAGCCGCTAAAGAAAATATTACTTGGTGCTTTAATGCTCCATCGGCGCCTCATTTTGGCGGTTTATTTGAGGCTACGGTTAAGTCGGCTAAGGCTTTATTGCGGAGAGTCATAGGCGACCAGGTGTTAACGCTTGACGAATGGATAACGGTGGTTACAAGAGTGGAAGCGGTTCTTAATTGTCGTCCGTTATGTCCAATAACTCAAGATCCTCAAGATTTTGAGGTATTAACACCTGCTCATTTTCTAATAGGTAGATCTCTATTTTCGGTGCCTGAATATAATTTAGAAGACGTACCTGTTTCGAGATTAAATCGGTATAAACTCGTTC
This sequence comes from Furcula furcula, assembly GCA_911728495.1. Lineage (NCBI taxonomy): Eukaryota > Metazoa > Arthropoda > Insecta > Lepidoptera > Notodontidae > Furcula > Furcula furcula. The sequence continues at coordinate 10,974,182 of OU452251.1, forward strand.
AGGCTTTGTCTCAGCGGTTTTGGCGAGAATGGAGTAACAAATACCTTCATTCTCTACAAATGCGACATAAATGGACGTCGCTGACAGATCCCCCAAAAGTAGGTGATCTTGTTCTCATCAAAGATGATAATCTACCAAGCTTGAAGTGGAGACGAGGTAGAATTAGCGGTTTGTTCCCAGGAAAGGATGGAATTGTGCGTGTTGTGCAGCTCAGGACCTCAACAGGCACAATGATGCGTCCAGTTGTTAAGGTGTGTAGGCTTCCCCTCGGTTAATTATTTTATTAGGTTTGCGGGTACTGTAGTTGGGCGGTTGTTGCAGTACATGTTTATTAATATTTTTTGTTGTTCTGCTTTTGTATCTCATTGATAAAGGCTCTAACAGCCTTTCTCGGGCGGGGGGATGTTTAGTTTACGATTACATTTACACCTTCATGCACAACACACACCATAATATAAATATATATCCTCTTTTCGACAAGGGTTTTTTGGTTTAATGTGTCGTTCGGATGCCGTTTAAATAAGGAAAGAAGAAAAAAGAAAGAAGAAGAAAATATGGCTGTGCGGTCGCCGTTATAATTTAGTTGAACAAATTATTATTTTTGTGTTGTATATATGTGAAAAGGACCAGACAATCTTCTTGGGGTGAGTTTAGGGCATAAGTTTATGTTATTATAGTTTCTCATCATTACACAAAGACAGGGCGACTTTTACAAGGCAGGAGATTGTAACGCCCTGAACCAGCGCCTGCGGAGACGTTGGGTGAACCCTTTCCGAACCAAAACGCGGTGGGGAGGAAGGTTTCCCAACAAGTTATTTATGTATAATTGTATTGCGACACTGAATATTACCTTTAGCGATCGAACAGGGTTTTTTAACACACTGTATTAATAATATCCATAGTTTTGAATATGAAAATACGAATGCTCACCAAAATAATACATTCTTATTCTTTAGATTGAGCGTATATTATTAGTAAGTGAAGCCATATCGCAGAGTAAAAACCATAGTATAAATAATACAGTAAAAGCCAGTACCAACAAACGACTATAATTACACACAAACCAGCCTTTGTACATAGTACTACTCTTTAGTTTGCGACATGGTATAATAGATTTTCTCTTTTTTTTTCCATATCAATAAGTCCGATTCCTGGCTATGAATGTTCATTTTTCAAAAATCCAAAGATGTAGCTTTAGTATTTATCAAAATTGGGCTAGAGACTCATTTGTTTAATTAGCCCTGTACATATACATATAGTAATAAGCGTCTCTTCTATTCTCACCCTTTTGGCTTTTGATATAAATAAAAAAACAACTGTGTGTAATATTGCACACTTATTATATTAAAATCTACCGAAAACTTCGTAGTAATCTCTAGGTCCAAAGGACTCAGGGATTTCCGCAACGCGCTCGACTTCAGATTCTTGTCGAGCTGGAGGGGCCGAGGAGGCTTCAACGGCACCACCATCTTGTGGGCCACTCACTGGCGCTAACATTTTCTTCAGTGTGTTCCTGGATGGCATAATAAATATTTTATGCAAATAGTTATAGCATGCCTGGCTTTGTGTGAAGATGGAAAGAGCTAATAATTTGTCTTCCTGGGAGAAGCGTCTTCCTCTTGATTTTTTCGTGCATTGTTTTATTTGCATCCACATTAGTCTTTTTGCCGTAGGATGCATTTTCTTTGTTAATCTTTCAAATGCTTTTTCTTTATTAAATTTCATAAGTTTCTTTGCCCGTTGCTTAAACTTTAATAATTGTCTCCATGATTTCAGTAACTCATTGTAGGTTTTTGGTGTCTCGGTCCTTGTGCGACATTTAATATTATTGTTACTCTGAGTTTGTGTTATTAATGTAGAAGGTGAGTCAACAGCCGCATCTAAAAAAAGACATAAATATTGTAAAAAAACATAATTGTAGAATTAATATTTCTATTTCACTTATTAATATATTACATGAATAAAAACCAGTCGGGTGAGAGTCAGCGACTCTGCCATAATGACTATATCATAGGCAAAACGAAAGTGAGTGATGTATTCGCCATTGATGTTGATACCGAATCCTTACCAGTCCAAGAGCTTGAAAACGTCCTCCAATGCGTTTGTGAACAGTTTCGGAGAAATAACGTCTCCCTGTCTCACACCTCGCTGCAATGGGATTGGTTTCGTGCTCTCGTCCTGTAGTCGGATCGACATGGTGGCGTTGCTGTACAAACACTTCAACACTTCGATGTACCTATAGTCAATGTGGCACCGCAGGAGGGACTCTGCAATACCGCCCAGGTCTCGATTATATCGAAGGCTTTCTCGTAGTCCACAAACGCTAGACATAACGCCCGATTATACTCCTTGGTCTTCTGTATAATCCAATCCTTAAAATTGTGGAATGAATTGCCTGCCGAGGTTTTCCCGGATAATTACAGCATGGGGTTATTTCAAAAGGGAGTTAACAAATTTCTACGGGGTCAGCAATGCGCTAGTGATCCTACTGGTGTTGCTAGCGTCCATAGGCTGCGGTGACTGGTTACTATCAGGCGGGCCGCATGCTTGTTTGCCACCAGATGTTTTTTTTTGTCTTTCATACCGCCAAGTATAAAATAAAATAAAAAACTGGCGGAGAGTATGTATGTGGTCGATGGTGCTATAGCCTTTTCGGAACCCGGCTTGTTCGGGAGGCTGGAAGTCATCAAACCTGCGTTCGAGATGGTTCGTAATGACTTTCGAAAACGCCTGAAGAAAAGCCCTACCACATTCCTGTGCCATGCTTCTGGCGTAGTACCCTCGAGTAAGACGAAATTAAATAACTTCTGGAGGACTAAAAGTATCGGTTTCCCACCCACTCTCAGAAGTTGTGTTGCAATTCTGTCTCCACCTGGCGCCTTGTTTTTAAGCTGTTTGTGAGCCCAAGCTGATGTCGGAGATGTCCTCAGTGTAGTGTCGGGTTAGTTAGTCTGGTGTCCTTTTTGTGTCAAGGTGTACAACTGTCCGTAAAACCTCTCGAGCTCCCTCAATATCTCCGGTTTCATGACATTGCCTTCACTGATCTTCAGCTTGGTCATTTGGCTGCGCCCAATAGAAGAATTCTTTGCAAACACTTTAGAGCCTTGGCTCCACTCAATTGCGTCTTTAATACACGCTGGATTATAGGAACACAAGTCGTGTCTAAATGATTTGGAGATTCGCCTATTGATTTCGGCATATCAGCAGGCCTTTTTTTTTTTTTTTTATCGTGGGGAAATCCATTACGGATACCCGCACCACCACGGGGGTAGCGGTGCGGGTTATGTCGGACTACTGACAGAGTGTCAGCTACCGACTAAAACCCCACGGTGTCCTCAACCCGCTGTGTCGACGGGCCCCGGGAACGTACATGGTACTCGTCCGGGTCAACATATCAGCAGGCCTAGCACGACTTGCAGTCTTGACAGATCGGTGTGGAGTATGACGTAGTTTTTAACACCGAAACGTCATTTCTCCGTACAAAAATGTGAAATACTACGTCATACTCACATTTGTCTATCAAGATTTGAACATCGTGCTAAGCCTGCAAAATATGCTATATACATACTATTCAGCGAGTATGTCAGAATATATTCGCTGAAGATTGCAGTCTCATCTCAGTCCAGTTCTCAATTAACTTAATGGTTTCATTGGAGAGCTTCTGAGGTTATTACAGCGTGAGGTCTTAAACATTTGCCATAATCCCACGCTTGTCAGGCGTCTTGGGGATCGCAGTTTTGGAAGAGATGGATATTGTACAGAAGACGCTGCTGCCTGTCTTCTGGTTTTCCCTCAGTCGCCTCTTACGACACCCATGGGATGAGCCCAGCGGCCAGTCAATAAAGAAAGGCATTTTTTTATATTTATCATTTATGTATTACCTATACCAACATATATTATTTTTATACTTACTTTGTGGAATAGGTTCATTTCCAGACCTGGACACAGAAGGTATCTTAAGAGTTATGATGTGTGGCTTGGAGGCTCTACCCGAGGGTGTAACACCATTAACTTCTGAAAATAAGGATTTCACACTGTTATTTATTAATTTTATTGACATAACTATAAAGTTAATAACGCTGCTATCATCTCTATTACTCAATAGTTTAGTAAATATTTTTTTTTTCTTTTTAGGACTTTAAACCCAAAGAAGAGCGTCATCATCATCATCCGAAAGACGTCCACTGCTAAACAAAGGTTTCCCCCATAAAAGGGAAGGGTTGCCATAATCCCCACGCTTGTAGGTGGTTTGGGTATTGCAGTTTAAGTGGTAGGTAATCCAATAGAAAGACACCAGTTGCCAGTCTTCCTGTTTTCCCTTAGTCGCCTCTTACAAACACCCAACGGGAGGAGATAGAAAGAAGATTAAGGCCAGAGCACACCGGATGCTTAAACGTAGACGTACCATTACGTTGTAATGTATGGAACTAGAGAGCATTTCCTTTCTATTGTTATAATACATGTATATTCATGTATGTTAATATGCATGTATAATTAAGTATTATATAATTTTACTAGCAGCCAGTCCCGGCTTCGCACGGGTGGTAAAAATTGTATTTATACTTAAGGATAAGGATTAAAGTTGTATTGCTTAAAATCGCTTCGTAAATTATCCATTATTTCTCATAAAAAGTAAAGGTTACAAGTGGTTATTGTGGGTTATCCTTAAGAGATAAACATATACCATCACAGACTGTTTTGTAGACATTGTTAAGGTGTACAATACTGTAGTACATTATTTTGATCTATCTCGTAGGGTTCAGCCAGCGTTTGCAATGTAAACGCAAAAATGTTTTTATGATGATATCACATTAGAAACATGTGCACATGCACGCTTAACAGGCAGATCTTTGAAAATTAGGGTTTGATACTGCAACTTGATGAGAGCCTTGTATTTTGTATGGGTATATAGGCTAAATTTTATAGTTCCATAACTAAAAGGTAAAAAAGGAACACTTATGGTGTGACTTCATCTGTCTATCTGTTACACTTATATACTTCAGGATCCACGGACGCAATTGAAACTTGGAATAGGGCTTCATTTGCACATCTCAAAACATATTTTTATTTTGGTTTATGTCACATAATTTTTGGCTGACAATCAAAAACGTCAAAACAAATACTTTTACGGATGGAGAAGGGAGGGTGCTATTCTTGCCCGGGGATGGGGTAATCATTGATTTAAACAATTACAAATGAGGATTGCATATTTATAAATGCAATACTTACGTTCTGGATTAGGTTCATTTTCACACCTGGAAATGATAGGTGTCTCAAAATTCATGGCATCTTCAATTGGTGATGAAGCACTATTTTCTTCTATAAAAAAAAACAACCAGTTATAATTTACGTAAATGACCATCATAACCATATTTGGTACTGAAGTAGCTTATTTAATCACAGTTTTTTTTGTGTGTACATATTTTTCAATTCTTAACATCTCCAGCGGTTTGAAATACATTGTTAAACAAATTTAAATTATAAAAGCACAAGAAGTCCAAAACAAAATACACACAAAACGAAACAGTTGCTTAATTTACAACATTACACATACATAAAACATAATACACATGCATAATATATTTCAACTTGTCTTGTTAAGACCTTTCATTTGATACCCATATTGATGTTTAGTGAAGTAATAAAATACAAAATTGTGGCTGAAGGCCACCATATTAATTTTTTTGGAGTAGTACATATAGCGTATGCCAATCCCACAATTAAGACGAATCGAACCATCGATATACTATACCAACAAGATTAGCTGTCACGAACAAAATGACATCGAAAATGTGGTCGCGGTTACAACTATACACATACACGCAAAACAATAATATGTTCATATAAAAAGATAACTTACATACTATAAAATAAGGTTCAATAATAATTGCAGACAATTGAGCGACAGCCATCTCTGTAGCTCTTATTTAGCTCTTATTTTCGTGACCACTTTTCGGGTCGTGACAGCAAATCTAGTTGGTATAGTATATCAATGAATCGAACAATATATTATAAGTCACAGTCCATCAAGCCGTTTAGGCTCTAGACTGTGCCAAAGAAATAGACATACATAGTCTCGAAAAACAAACCCCTCCTCCTAGGGCATTTCAGCAATTTATTACTACTTACCCGTTTCTGCGTGCAAATGATTTGGATCCGCTTTCGTGCTGCAGTAATTATGATCATTGTGATTTAAATATGGAGACTTTTTTGGAGTCTGCCCTGAGGTGTTGGTTTCTGGAAAGATATTTTACTAATGAGATCCTGTGACAATTCACACACAGTCACCAGCAGCATGATGTGCAAATCTTGACAGACGAGAGTGAGTATGACGTCACTATGACGTTGTATTTCACATTTTTATATGGAGAATTGACGTTTCCGTGTTGAAAACTATGTCATACTCCACACCGAGCTGTCAAGATTGCAAATCGTGCTAGGCCTGCTGATACTAATTTGTAGACAACTGATACAAAATACTTATCTACTATTTTTTGTTTGCAAATGTACATGTTTTTGATAAATAGCATCCAGATGGGGACAAACACACATGCATACAAATGTTTGTCTTGGGTGGGAATCAAAACACAACCTATTCAGTAGTGGCCAGGGTGTCTATGCTAGACCAAAGAGCCAATTATTATTTTCATTTAATTTGAATTATTTTCAATTCGTTTCAATTTGTGGGCGTTTGTGTTTGGGCTGGGGAAATTAATGAGAATTTGTTAGCATTTGACTAATACAGGACAACAGGTATGTTTATGCACATAAATGTTTGTCTTGGGTGAGAATCAAACCTTCAGCCTATTGGGTAGCAGCAAGTTATTGTGTAAAATCATCATCAGCAGCCTAATGGCATCCAGTACACATCCACATATTTATAATTTTTCGCATCCCTACAAGCATGCTGAGTGAAAACTACCACCACCTTATAAGAAGACGAAAATATCTGACATGAAGCAGAGTTGCAAAGTCTACTGATCCATCAGGCGATCAAGGTACTATTATTTTGGTATGTCTAGTGTCTACTGAGATACTGATTTGATCGTCATAAATGCCAGGGCCACCGCTATCACGAGCACCGGCGGGGCGGCCCTGGCATTAATGATGATATTTGGTCTCAGACTCAGATAAAATAGAAATAGTAAGACTTACGGATTTCATCAACAATTTCGTGACGGGTTTCAGGAACGCCACTACTTATTTCACTAGGTGTAAATAACGTCGGGTAGGCGCAAGTATGAATGCGAGACCTGATGAGCGACGAAGTGAAAAACTTATTCTCAAAATGCTTCGAGCAAATAAACAGTTTTCGAAGTTCTGTAGGACTCAAAATTCGCAATCTGTCACTATCTATAGATTTTACCCATTGTTTATGCCCTGTCTCGTTCTTTGGAAAAATATAAAAACTACAGTCTTTACGCGTACTGGTGCAATTTATCACACAACATTTATGGAACATTGTCGTCCACAATCGCCTGTGTTTATTCTAATATAAAGTTAAAATGTAATTCCAAAGAATACACGTAGCACGTAAATAAAATAAATTCAGAGTACACGGGTGGTAAACTCCGTACAAAAAAATTGGACGAGCAAATCTATTTTAATGATTGATTGAACCATAGACTATAGCAAAGTATTGCAATCATTAGAAAAAATTGAAGATGCAAGATTTATTAATTGTAACCAATATAAATCCGTGGGGCGCAGTGGTCTCTAAGCTTCATGGGCACAGTGCCTGACTGACTGAAGGAAGAAAAAGGTTTTTAACCAGTGTGTGTTGTCAGTGTTGACATATTATATTACTGATACATGGTCCCTAACTGCTGGCCTTCTTCAGAGTCGCACAACGAGCTATGGAGAGAGCTATGCTCGGAGTTTCTTTGTGCAGCAGAAACCGTAAAGAGAAGATTCGCCGAAGAACCAAGGTCACCGACATAGCTTAGAATCTGCAAGTGTGATGATTTAGCTGGAAGGTAGTCACAAGTTCTCTGCACCAATATAATATAATATATAATAAAATGTTTATTTATTGAAAAAGAAAAATTGTACATTGAACAGCATGCTCGATAACGTCTACATTAGTATACACTGTGTCGTAGACGCTAACATCAAATGATAACAATAAACGTATACCTACCTCGTTTTATTTTTACAAGATCAAAAATTGAAACAGGGTACGGTATAGAGTCTTTGCTTGTGGTGGCTTCGTCTGGCGGGTCACCCCCTTCACGCTAATATGGCTGAGGGGAGTGATGGCTGCTGCTCGAGTCAACTAGAGCGCGCGTGGTGCTTGGGGGGACTGGTCCGACTACTTTCCTTTTGGCCTTTTAGTTTGTTGTAATTTATCGTAATTTTTCTTTTCTATCTTGTTTTATCTTTCGAACGGCAGGCAGGACACTATCGCTGATGCTGATCCAAGTGTAACAAGACAAACAATGTTCGAAAAAAGTGAAAAAATTATAAGCTCGCTGAGTTTCCTGCCGGATCTTCTCAGTTGAGGCCGCGTTGTTACCCGGTGGTAGCTTTTAAAAAATAACCATTCAAAAGTGGTATTTAGCGTTAAGCTTATTCGAAATACTTAAATATTTTTGGATTTAAATTTGAGATACCGAATTTGGGCTCGTTGGGTAGGTCTGGACGGGTAGTTGCTAGAAAAATGGTGATCAAGGTCTGATGATAGAGTAAGAAGGTGGTCACATGATCTCTGCTCCAATAAACGTAGGCCCACGGAGTTTGGGCTCGTTGGATAGATCTCGACGAGTAGTTGTTAGAAAAATGGTAAAGTCTTCAAGTTACAGATCTTGCCGTATTAAAAAATATACAAATATACGAGTATATATATATCCTGCTAGACCTGGTCCCATTTACCTGGGGTCGGCCTTTCTTGCCCGCAGTTTCCATTTTGCACGGTTTTGTGCTATGTCCTTGTTTAAATCTTCTGCTTTCGGTCTTTTTCAACCGTCGTCAACCAAGTAGTGGGTGGTCTTCCTCGCGAGCGCTTCGCTGTGGGCATGTCTAGGGCTAGTTTCACCATATGGTCCTCCGGGCGTCTTTGGATGTGGCCATACCACGTAAACGTTTTTCTTTGACCTAATCGATGATCGGGGCAACTTTGAAACTTCCTCGTATGTACGTTCATTACGAATTTTGTCAAGTAGTGTGACTCCCGCTGACCAGCGTAGCATGCGCATTTCTGTAGTGTGTAGTTTATTAACTGCTGTTTGTTGATTGCCCAGCATTCTGAACTATACAGATAGGCAAGTCTAACGGCTATCTTGTACAGCTGCCCTTTAATTCTAAGAGGTTTCGATCACACATGGCGCCTGTGAGTTGTCTCCACTTCACATCCATCCCGTTGTTATTCTATGAGTGACATCCTTACCAATTTTACCGTCGTTGCTAAGTGTAGAGCCTACGTACTTATATTGTGTCACTGTAGGGATACGTGTATTTTGTATTGAGATGCTAATATTATTATGGTTACTGACACTATAAAAAATGCATGATATTATGTTCTGTTTTCTTTCTACTAATTTTTAGTCCATTTGTTTCATGTGCACCCAAGAATCTAAGTTCACTTGGAGTTCATCCACGCTATCCTAGATCAAGACAACATCATCAGCGTATAGAATGTTCCATGGTACTATGCGTTTCAACTAAGAATGTGGCCGCCATCTTGCCATTTCAAATATATAATTATATAATTACTAAAAACTCAGAGTAATTAGAATGGAGCTAGTATCGCGTCGATTCCCCGAACAAATTTTTCGTGGCACTTTTGCGGGGTGTGGGAGGCGAAGTAAACACACACAGATTACGCATACCCACACTATAATAAACTCGCACCACATTCAAAAAGTTACGCACACAAATAAAGAATGACCTGACCATATGACCAAAATTTGGCAGAGGGGTTAGCGCATCATGATCTCTCCAGTGGTATCTCCTCTAAGACTAAAAATGATGTTTCAACAAAAATAGATAGCAAAATAAGACATTACAATAAATAATCAAAACCGAGGCGAATTTTTCATTTTGTGTTTACTCTGCTGCCGGTAGAAAAATCGTATAAAAACGAGTGAAGTTTCGCAGTCGCGATCCTCATATGGCGGCCACATTCTTAATTGAAACGCATAGTAATGGCTTTTGGCACTGTTTTGTTAAATGGTCCACAGTAATATTAAAAGTAATGGGCTAAGTAGAGCCTTGATGAACCCCGACTATAATTTCAAACTTTTCCCCTTATAAAAATACAAAATAATTTATTTAAAAAAATACAAATAACTACAAAATATAATCTTAGGAAGAAACCATAGATTTAAGATTTTTTTCACTACAAGAAACCCCTATTTTTGCTGGACAGAGGACAGACGACGACTGTGGTCACGTGATCACTGTAGTGGCAAAGACCTCTGAGTCAAATGCCACCGAACAAAATTACTCTAAATTACTCCAACCATAGAGGAAGGATCTCTAGAGAGACGGACACTTTCTCTCTCATTCGCAAAAGAAAATAATGCATGTATATAAGTTACATGTGATAGAAAGAAACAGAGTATGATTTTTGTCCTTCACCGTGTGTTCAGCATCTGTCACGGACTTGAAGAAAACCGCATCAGTGATACGTTTTACTTTTGAATGTTTTTCGGTCACTATCTAGTTTTGGTGTTTATATTGAATTGCAAATAAAATATTGTTTAATCTATTTAAAGCCACATTTGATTAAATATCCTTAGTGCGTGTTTCGTTTAAGAATGCTGATTTTCTATCCTTATCGCCGGCACGCTAATGTCATATTCTGTCTACGACTCCAACAAAGACAGAGGCGGTGCTGGCTTTGTTCCTTTGGATCGTTTTTTTAGGCCGGTAGTCAGCTATCCTGTTAGGCTTGGAAATTCGTTGGGAATTACTCATGGAAGTAAGATAAATCCATGGATTTAATATACGCCCACAGATTACTAAACTTGTACCTATGCGTCTAAGAATAAGCCCTGTTATTTAAATGCGTAGCGGGCCTGACTGTAACAGAGTATTATTTAGAGATGTTATCAATACATACATACATACGCTCATAGAATAAAATACACGAAAGTTTTATGCAGAACATTTATTTCCAAATATAATTTAGGTTTTCAATTAGTTTATATAAAATATTTAAGTAATATAAACCAATACCTATTTAATCGTTTTCGTTAAAGTTAAGTAGATATTATAATATTGTCTACAAAATATTATTTTTACAAGCTATTGGACGTGTCAAGTCATGAAGTCGGTTAAAAATTAAATCTAGCTTAAACCTTTCATTCAAATTATACACAAACCTTGTACAAAATACACCCATACAAAATAGATTAGATTTCTTTTTTGAGAAAAATACTTACACATAATATAATAAATCACAATATGCATGAGCTATATACCTCGGCTCATGTAAACTTAATTTGTACATTATAAATTCTATTTTTAAATGCATAATTATAACTTATATTATCTAAAAATCGTAGGCAGTTTGAAAAGTTGAAAACTTAATTTTTTTATTGTCATTCTATCTTAAAGCTAGGTTTTAATCTATGGAATGTAGAGTACGTAACAAACAGGTAGGTAAATACATCGTTTAAAAATGTAATACCCACTTATTTAAAATAATAAGTGTACCTATCCACTGTACATTACTAGTATTTAGAGTTAATGAGTAAATAGTAGTAAACTATTGGCACACAATTTATACCACAAGAAGAGGAAGATTGGAATACAGTCGTATTTTATACTGACAATAAGGCATTAGATCAAAGAGATATAAAAAAGAAAATAGTATGAACTATTATAAAGAAATAATATAATAATAATATTCTGGGACTATCCACACACGGTCATCTGATCCCAAACTAGGCAGAGCCCGTACTATGGAAACCAGACGACTGATACTAATACTTATATACTTTTTATGTAAATACATACTTATATAGACAAACACCCAGACACTTGGTGGGAATCGAGCCCACGACCTATTGGGTAGCGGCCTAACCACTAGGTCTAGTGGTTAGGCCGCTACCCGTCAAATAGAAAGTTTATAATTAATTAAATGCCAAAATTTAAATAGTGGTTTGTAAGTACCTATTGGCATATATTTCGATGTGATGTATAGTCCTTGAGACCAGACTCGGATTGACGTTGGTCGGACGTCCTTAAAAATACTTTGATACTATGTTCATTTTGCCGACGCGACGGGTGATATGAAAGGAATAGAAGTAGTATGAGGGTATGTTCAGTTGTTGAGTTGAGGTCTCAGGGGCAGTGCGCTCTCAACCCAGAAGTTAGGCTGCTTCATCATGTTTTGCCACAGGCTCACTTCCTTTCCCACACTATCCATCCAATTGACACTCACGCCCATAGAAGTGCCTGTGAAAATAGAAATTAAAAAATCATTATCTGAATGTATTCTTCGGAAAAGTTATCGGTGTTTTTCAAAGTCGTTTATGTGTCGTAAAGGTGTGGTTTCACACAGTTTGAAAAGTATTAGTTCTTTTTCTCTCGGAGAAACCTTCAAAATCCGGGAGAGGTCCCGGGGTATGTGGTATTCTTACCCACTAGCCCCCCGTAGCGTGGAGGGAGGACCTGGCCTCTCAGGTGGGATCTGCATTCTCCTCAGTGAGCTTGGCACTTTGAGCCCGCTGCCGCGCGTTAAAGTCATCCTCCTCTGAGTCGCCGCCTTACTCAATGGACGAAGTTTACTAAGCTTTATCGCAAACCTAAGTATGGGCTGTCCTTTGAAATATTATGTGAAACACTATATTAAATATTTTACTCAAAAGCCTTTCAGAAAGTATCCGGTAATCGATCCTGCGCGGATCAATGGCAAGCACGGACAATAAATTTGGTAAAACATAAAAATGAACTATTTCACCCCATTAGGGGTACATCAAAAAAATCCTTTAGTAGTGGAGGTTTACGTGATTTAAGGAACCCACTGACTAAAATGTATAAGAATTTAATAATATAATATCTTGGGACAATCCACACACGGTCATCTGATCCCAAACTAGGCAGAGCCTGTACTATGGAAACCAGACAACTGATACTAATACATATAAGTATAGTTTTTTTTTTGTAAATACATACTTAAATTGATAAATAACACCCAGACACTTGGTGGGAATCGAACCCACGACCCATCGGTTTAGCGGACAGGGTGTCTAACCACTAGACCAACGGGCCCGTCTGTCCGTATGTTTTCAGGTTCAACCATCGGGGCTGTACAGGTATTATAAAATAGTAAATTTGCTTACCAGTGCCGAGCGACAATCTGACAGCTCCCATGAAATCGTTCGACGCCAATCGATCCCTGTCCCATAGGCTAAGTTCTAAGGCACGGTTAGATAGTTCTTGCAACTTCAGTCCTCGGTACGTGAAGGTATGCTCCCAACTTGGATTCAGGGTGCGTTTTGATACGGTGGTCTTTTGCTTAGAGAGGCGACCACGTTCGGGTAGGAGATAACTGTAACAAAATATTTGTACGATTAAACTTTAATAGGGTAATAAGACATTTTTTGTTACAAAAACAGTCATCATCCTGAGCTGAGACTGGTAAGCATAGCATCCACCCATCTCCTCCCGTTGGGTGTCCGTAAGAGGAGACTAAGGGAAAACAAGAAGACGGGCAGAAGCGTCTTTCTATTGGATTACCTACCAACTATACTGCGATACCCATGCCGCCTGCCAAGCGTAGGGATTATAGCAACACCTCCCTTCTAAGGGGGGGGGAGGTCTATGTTCAGCAGTGGACGTATTCCGGCTGGTGCTGCTAATAACCATCATCACCAGCCGGCAGACGTCCCCTGTTCAACATACGCCTCCCCCTTCGAATGCCACAATGAACGACAATTGGCTATTTGCATCCACCGGCTACCTGCACTGATGTTTATGAGAACCAGTCAGTACATACATATGTTCAAAAGAAAAAAATAATTAATATAGGTTGAAATGAAACTAATTTTACGGATTATATCGCAGTTTATTTTTGATTTTAATTTCCCGACGTTTCGAATACTTTACAGCATTCATGGTCACGGGCGGACTGAGGTGGTAGCTGTCCATATGTCATAGTTGTCTTAGGGTACCCTCAGGTCTTCTAATTATTATTGTTAGTCCGATTTACGTAGAAAGAGCTTACAGTATCTTGAGGTCTTGCAGTGGAATGCTTGTCTTTGGATTTGACTATGTTTATATAATCCGTAAAATTAGTTTCATTTCAATGTGTAATATTCGCGTAAATATCAGAAATCATTACATAATATAGATTTAAAAATGACAAGCCCTCTGAGTTTCTTGTCGGATCTTCTAAGTTTAGGCCGCGTTCTTATAGGGTAGTTTTTTTTTTGGAGTCTACGATGAAATATGACAATGGGGATGATGACTGGGTAAAAAAAATTCTAATTAGTCCGTCAGTTAGATTATCAAAAAATATTGGACACGTATTTTTTTATTTAACAAATCAATTCAAAATGCCCAAGATATAGGAGCAATATTATGCAATAATGTGTCATCGCACAAAAATATAAATTCTGTGTTGTACATCTGTCCTTCCCTTTCCGTCTTTATTGTGAGAACGCAATGGTCAATCATATAAATAATTTAATTAACCAAAATGGCGGCGATGTGGTTCACCACCTCTCGTTTCTCACGGAGGCGAAAAGCGGCCCTTGGGCGCTGCCTACCCCTACGGGAAAAAGGCGTGATTTTATGTGTGTGTGTGTGTGTGTGACATATTATTGCATAACAGTGCTCATAGAGCGTTAAAGTTCGGGACTGGGGGCTCGTTACGTCACGTCTCAGTAAAAATTGTATACAAACGTGACGTCACGTGGAATTCCAACGCACTATATCTTCGTAATGTTTTGGTTTGATTTTTAAAATTTTGGCCTATTTGAAATAAATGATTGCATTTTCATGATGATTAATCTAGTATAAACAATAATAATAATAATATCTTGGGACAATCCACACACGGTCATCCGATCCCAAACTAGGCAGAGCCTGTACTATGGAAACCGGACAACTGATACTAATACTTATATACTTTTTTTTTGTAAATAGATCACCGATGTGTTCCTAAATAATTATGTTGGTACCTTTTGCAGAAGACGTCTGCGAGTCCACTGGGCCTGGTGGGCTGCAGGTGCTTGGCCTCCTTGACGAGTACGTGCAGGGTGGCCCCGCGGGCCGCGTCCGTCTCTAGCTTGAGCGCCACCACCAGCTCGCCGCGGCTTCCCACCTCACACTCGAACTGCTCCGTCTACAACGAACGACAACTATCATCTTCATATCCAAGATCTTCTGATAAGTGTTGAAATCTTTCGCCAGAAACGATGGGAGATCAAAACCCATACATATCGGATCCCGGATTCATTGACTTAAGTAGGTGAATATTACAAATTCCGTACGATTTTACGTGTCGAATACACTACTTCCTTTTTGAAGTCGGTCAATAAGGTGTTGCATTACTCGGGTGTCCGGGTAAGAATAGCACCCTCCCATCTGTTGTATGTTTGTTGGTGTCGGTAAGAGGCGACTATGGGAAAACAAGACGGGCAGCAGCATCTTTCTTTTGGATTACCTACCACCTATACTGCGATCCCCAAGACGTCTGCGAAGTGTGGGGAAATACGCGGTCAAGTCAGAGATTAGACGCGCTCGAGGGAAATACTGTGTGTTTACGCAATCAATATTGCACCTTACTAGTTTTTTTGTAAGTAAGATAATGTTTGATGGCCATCCCACTTGATCCCACCTAGGGCTGCTAAATACATGCTTGTCATTTCCTGGATATTACTACATTGATCTTAAAAAAAACGGCTCTATTCAAGGCTAATAATGACTACAGGGTTAAAACAGTGTCTTTTTGAACACATTCGCTTATTTACCCCCTAATAAAAACTGTAGGTGCATTAACCCATAAAATTAAATTATTCTCGAAGGGCGCCTCGTCTAATTATCATATTTATTAATGATTGTTTTTATTATAGTTTCACAATGTATACGCCACGTGTTACATTATAAGTAAGCTGTACCCCTTTTGTTCAGCAGTGGACTTATTGGGCAGTTAGTGATGATGATGATGATTGCTTACCCGTTCATGTAACTTGTACCACGTGGGCGCGGGGTCGTCGAACACGACATCGGCCAGCGGCAGCGTCACCTCGCCGAGGAAGTCGTTCCTGCCGAACATGTCGGCGTGCCACACGCTGAGCCACAGTGTCCGCGCGGACAGCGAGGCCAGCGGCTGCACGAAGCTGAGCGTCTCCTCGAACACGGGGTTGAGCGTGTTCTTCTTCACCTTCGTCTTCCTCTTGCCAGCTTTGGACTTGTCCGGTAATAAGTACACCTGGAACATTTTGATACTTGTTACGCCTGCGCTGAAAGGCTTTGATTTGCAGCTGAGCTGACAGAATATTATCTATACATATAAAATTAATTGTCCTGACTGACTGACTGACTGATTAATCAATGCACAGTCCAAACGCTGGATCTAGAAAGCTGAAATTTGGACAGTAGGTTCTTCTTATGTAAGCATCCACTAAGAAAGGGTTTTTGAAAATTCCACTCCTAAAGGGGTTAAATGGGGTGGAAAGAAAAATTGCGGGCGTAGCCGCAGGGAATTGCTAGTATTTAATGTCACATAAGTCTTACACTTAATATTTTTTAATAACTACCACCGGATCATAAAGGCGGCCTCCACTGAGGAGATCCGGCAAGAAACTCAGCCTAGCTTAAACCTAATTTAGATATCAAATAAACTTACAACAAACAAGTAATTTTTTCATGTCACTTTCTTACGTGATTACTTTTGCGCGTAACACGAGGAATTAAGTATGTATTAAGTAAGTCTCTTCTTCTACAAAGTTCTGACATTATAGAAGATACGAGGACGAGTTAGAAATCGACCACGATAGGTATGTTGAAAACGATAGAGTCATCTTAATATCTAACTAGCCGTTATTAAGTATAATTCGAATATTTTATTTCTTGACATTATTATACTACGACTATTTTATTTCTTGATATTAGTATACTTCGACTATTTTATTTCTTGCCATTTTTATATTCCGACATTTTTTTAGTTTTACGACCATTTTATACCTTGACATTCTACTTCTGCAGCTTGAAGTATTTTCCTTAATAATCTAATATACAGATCTCCACAAACAAACCTTAACGTAAGGATCGGATCTGTTGCGCTTGACGTCCACAGGCGCCAGCTCACGGCACCTCTTCACTCCGACCTCCAGGGCTCCGAGGCGGTAGTTGTAGAGCAGCGATATTTGAACCTCACCCCGCACAGTCACGTTGCCTCGAGTGCCCTCGCCGGCGCCCGAATATACTGACGCCATGGATTCCGAACGAGCCTGCAAAGATTAAAGATAATTGGAAATAAATTCAATGTTGCCAGGTCTTTGAGTCTGCAGGACCCATTTCACGAGGACTGTCTGTAGTGCCCATAGTGTGATGAACTCCAAAGAAGTGCGGGGGACCATTTTTTATTGTCATTATCACCATTAACAACGAAAAGCGTCCATTGCAGAACAATAGGCTTCTTGGGGATGATGAATAGAGATTTGAAATTATTCTGTTAGCTATTTCTAGTTTGTATAATAGACAATGATTTTATCTCTCTTCGGGTCCATCAACCAAGTTGATTTATTGGGCTTGTTAGTCTAGTGGTTACACACCCTGGCTGTTACTCATAACCGTGTTAGGTCGGGGGTAGATTCCTACCACATGTCTGGGAGTAACTAAAGATACATATTTGACGGGCCCGTTGGTCTAGTGGTTAGACACCCTGTCCGCTAACCGATGGGTCGCGGGTTCGATTCCCACCAAGTGTCTGGGTGTTATTTATCTATTTAAGTATGTATTTACAAAAAAATGTATGTAAGTATTAGTATCAGTTGTCTGGTTTCCATAGTACAGGCTCAGCCTAGTTTGGCATCCGACGACCGTGTGTGAATTGTCCCAGAATATTATTATTATTAGGAATAAATACCTACATTGTATTAAAAATACATAAAAAACGTTCAACGCTTGATGGTGATGGGTACCACGGGTAAAAACCCGTTTTGTTTAATACGTTGTTTTTCTTTTGAACTTTGGGGATTATTTTAACACCGATTAAAAAGAATACCACAGTGGCTAGACGGTATAAATTACTAAAATGTAATGATCATAAAAATATGTTTTTTTGATATAAAACTACTTTTACGGAATATATCGCGGGGTTTATTTCAGGATTTACTTTCCCGACGTTTCGAATGCTTTGCAGCGTCACGGGCGGACCATGTAGTTGTATTACAAAGTGTAGTATTCGCGTAAATAAAATACAACATAATATGTTTTTTTTTAATGAATGTTGTATTTAGATACTGTGATGTATGTAACTATAGGGTAGATAATAATAAATATTCATTAATTGTATAGGGTAGGTTAGCTAACGTCAGTCTTATATTATACTTTCGTATCGAACGGTTGAGTTTCATTACGTATCCCGAATTCCCTGGATTAGCTGACGTTCCCGTTGGATAGTTGTCGAAGCACCTGGATATTTGTCAGTGGCGACGAAGAAACATCGGAGACACGCGTGAGAAAGATTGTTGGCGGCAAGTTCTAAGGTCAGGTTGAGCCTTTTGACCTTCGCAAGGATAATTGGAACCTTTATATTGACCGTCTGGAACAATATTTCATAGTGAATGACGTAAAACCAACAATGCAAGTAGCCACTTTAATCACTGTTATTGGAAGTGAAGCGTACGAGTTGATGGTAAATCTGTGTACCCCTAGTAAACCATCCGCAAAGTCATATAATGACCTTGTGGATGTTATGAGGAAGCATCTGCAGCCTAGACCGAGCGTGTTGGCAGAGCGATTTAAATTCAGGCAGCGCAAGCAGAAAACTGGAGAGTCTGTTGCGGAATACGTAGCCGAATTGAAAAAGTTAACCAAGGACTGTGGGTTTGGCGCGGAAAGCTTGTCAGAAAATTTAAGGGATCAGTTTGCATGTGGGATACAAAGTGATAACATTAGACAGAGGTTATTCACGGAAGAGGATATTAAGTTTGAGACAGCATTCAAAATCGCGGTAACCATGGAGGCAGCAGAGGCAGACGCAGCATTAGTGAAAGGACGCATCAATAGATATGGTGGCGGTACGTCAGTGGCAGAGGTGTCAGTAAACCGACAGGACATAACTTGGTCGGAACGACGACGCATGAATGATCGACAGCGCTGCCATAGTCAGACGGCGGCCGGCCGCGGAAGCGAGGCAGGTATGCGTCCGCACAACGGCTTGGCAGCTGGCGCAAGTTACCCTAGCGGAGCGATTACGAACAACGGAAGCGGAATGAAAATGTTGACGTACCAAAGACAGGCAACAACAGCGGTTGGAAAACATTGTGAAGTTTGTGGAGGCAAACATAATTCAAATTCGTGCAAATTTAGATTGTATGTTTGCCGCGTTTGCAATCGGGAGGGACATCTGAAAAGAGTGTGCCCTAAACTAATTTCATCGTGTCAAACGCACCATATTCATGGGAAAGAGGTGACGTCCACGGGGAATATGGACAGCGATAGTGACGAGGTAAACCATTATTCTTTATGTATTAATAAGGTTGATATGTTTGGACCATACACTGTTGACATCTGTGTGGATAATGTAATATTATCGATGGAAATTGACACGGGCAGTGCTATTTCTTGTATAAGTTATGATTGTTATGTGAAGTATTTACACCATATCGAAATATGTAAGTGTGATATTGTGTTACGTTATTATACCGGGGAAATAGTGAGACCCGTGGGAAAGATTAAACCACTCGTAAAGTACAAGAATAAAGCTAAATCTTTGGATTTGTATATTATAGAATCTGGTAAAACTAACTTATTGGGTCGGCAATGGATAACTGAATTAAATTTAGAAATAATACCCACGGGGAACTATAATATTGTAAAAGGTTTGGATTTTAATATGAGTGATTTTAGTTCCAGATATTGTGAGGTATTTTCGGATGGGCTTGGACGGTTCACGGGCGGACAGGTGGGATTCCAGCTACGGGCTGACGCGCGGCCGGTGTTTATGCGTGCGCGCCCGCTCGCATATGCGCTGCGGGAGCCGGTGGAGCGTGCGCTCGAGCAGCTTGTCAGGGACGGAGTTATCACGCCGGTGTCCACGTCGGACTGGGCAACGCCCATCGTGCCGGTCATGAAAAAGGACGGAACCATTCGCGTATGTGGTGATTTTAAAGTTACGTTAAATAAATGCCTCGAGGTAGATCGTTTTCCTTTGCCTAGAGTGGAGGACCTTTTAGCAAAGTTGCATGGGGGCAACAAATTCACCAAACTCGATTTGTCCCAAGCGTATGCACAATTTGAGTTGGATGATTCAAAGAAATATACAGTTATTAACACTCACAAGGGGTTGTTTATGTACAACAGATTGATTTACGGCTTAGCATCGAGCCCAGGCATTTTCCAAAGGAAATTAGAGCAAATTTTTGGGGACATGCCACGAGTCGGTCTGTTCTTAGATGACGTCATCATAACCGGAGAAGATGACCATTCACATTTATCCACACTGCATGAGGTGTTTAAGAGGCTGCAAAAATACGGCTTAAAAATTAAAAAGAATAAATGCACCTTCTTTGCAGATTCAGTGACTTATTTGGGTTTTGTTATAAGTAAGGACGGTGTACACACTTGCCCGGATAAAATCGACGCAATTAAAAAAGTCAACGTACCTACCAATGTTTCGGAGTTACGTTCTTTTTTAGGGTTAGTAATGTATTATGCGAGATTTGTACCTAATATCAGTACAATACTAACACCATTATATAAATTGTTTCAAAAGGACATAACGTTTGAATGGAATGACCAGTGTGACAGGGCGTTTAGTTGTATCAAGGACCTTTTAGTTTCCAGCGAGATTTTGGCGCATTATTCACCGGACTTACCACTAGTACTGACGACAGATGCGAGCAGTGTGGGGGTGGGTGCCGTCATTTCGCACGTGACGCCTGAGGGTGAAAGGCCTATAGCATACGCGTCTAGAGTACTCAACGCGGCAGAGAAATCATACTCCCAGATAGAAAAAGAAGGCCTTGCTATAGTGTACGGTGTAAAAAAATTCCATCAATATCTTTACGGCAGGAAATTCACACTACGCACCGATCACAAGCCTTTAGTGGCCATCTTTGGAGACAAGGCGGGAATTCCCGTCATGGCAGCAAGCAGGATGCAGCGTTGGGCAATATTGCTTGCGGGGTATGATTATAACATTGAGTACGTGCGTAGTAAACAAAATGCAGCTGATGCTTTATCACGGTTACCAGTAGGTACGGAAAAACGTGAGATCACAGAGAGAACGTACGTTAATTTCGTTCAAGATTTTCTCCCAATAACAAAACAAACTGTTTTAAAGCATCAGAATTCAGACGATATTTTGCAAAAAGTAATTTTATATATTCAAACAGGTTGGCCGAATAAATGCGAAGATGAAGTCCTAAGACCTTATTTTACGCGTCGTAATGAATTATTTTTAGATCTGGGATGTGTAATGTGGGGTTACAGGTTAGTAATTCCGAGTACATTGGTTGAGTATTTGTTAAAAGAGTTACATGTGGGTCACTTGGGAACGGTTAAGATGAAAAGTTTAGCCCGTGGTGTTATGTGGTGGCCGGGCATTGACGCAGATATAGAGCGCACTTGCAGAGAGTGTGACACTTGCGCTGTGGAGAATGCGAGTCCAGCACGGGCGCCGCCACAACCTTGGCCATATATTCCAGAGCCGTGGTCGAGGTTACATATAGACTTCTTAGGACCGTTTCACGGCAAGACATTTCTAGTAATCATTGATTCAACTAGTAAATGGTTAGAGATTTTTCATATGCCGACCACAACAGCAAACGCGGTGATAAAGGTTTTGCGGGAAACTTTTGCACGGTTTGGGTTACCAAGAGAAGTAGTCTCGGACAACGGCCCACCATTTACAAGCAAAGAGTATTCTAATTTCATGACTAATAATGGTATTAAGTTAACGTTCACAGCGGTGTATCACCCTGCGTCCAATGGCGCAGCAGAGGGGGCGGTCAAACTGTGCAAACGCGCGATTAGGAAATCATTGCGCGATAGATGTGATGTAGATGCTTCATTACAGGCGTACTTAATGGCGTATAGGAATGTCGAACATGGTACCACAGGGGTCTCACCTGCACAACTACTACAGCGTAGGAGTCTAAGATCGAGACTAGATTTATTGCGAGGTAAGGAATGTGTGGAAGAAAGAGTGCACGAGACAAGAAAGAGACAAATGAAGTATGTTAAGGGCTCTGCTAGAAATTTTAGAGAAGGAGAGAATGTGTGGATGCGTAATTATGGCGAGGGAAATAGGTGGAAAAAAGGAAAGATAGAGAGTAAGATAGGATCACGAAATTATTTAGTAGGAAGGGAAGACGGTCTACCCATAAAGAGGCATGTAGATCAGATTAAGAAACGATGGTTCGAAATGCCACTACCAAATGATACGACATCACGTGATAACTCGACTCCTGTCACGCCGCCCGAGCCTATCGTATCAGCTGAGTTAGGTAGTTCTAATTTGACCGAAGATATACCTAGCGACGTGCAACCAGTGCCCACGGTCCAGGGGGCACTCGTGCCCGGACCTTCCAAGCGCATTCGAAGACCTGTCATACGTTATGGCTTAGAAATTGATTAATGTTATATGGATAGTCATGTATGTAAGTGAATACATCATATAGTTATTAAGTAGGTATATAAAAATGTTATTAGTATTATTAATTAAGGGTGAGGGTGTGATGTATGTAACTATAGGGTAGATAATAATAAATATTCATTAATTGTATAGGGTAGGTTAGCTAACGTCAGTCTTATATTATACTTTCGTATCGAACGGTTGAGTTTCATTACGTATCCCGAATTCCCTGGATTAGCTGACGTTCCCGTTGGATAGTTGTCGAAGCACCTGGATATTTGTCAGATACACACACATGCACTTCTAACATTTTATATGTAGGACACACTTACGTCACGAAAACGATAATTCCACTAACCTCGAACATCGTTCTAATAGATTTTACACGTTTATGCATTTGATAGATAGAATATTGAGTTGTTACTTCCTATAGGAAAAAATAAACTTACAGTTATTTACATAAAGATTGAAAATAGTTCAAGTAGATTAATATGTCTCTTTACGTGGAAACCATAGGAAGGAACTAGAACACGAAGAGATAATGTATACCTATTAGACTGGCATCTGGAATTTTTAAGATTTTAAACCTTTTTAAAACCTTTCGGATCTTATTATTTAATTCATCCTAGTGATGCGACAAGTAAGACAAGACGTTCACGCTGATAGTAAGCGAAGCGATACGCCAGCCTACAGATAGCTGCACGGCATTGCAATGCCGCTCGCCACCGGAGACATTAGTTATTAAGTTTTAATCATTAATACTCAAAATCGTGGCAAACACCGCAAACAATACCACTATGTAGTTTAGAAAAACTAAGCCAACAGACAGATACAGATAGCGACTCTGTTAACAAACAAACACATAATTAGATGCAGATAGCGTCTTTGTTATAAACTATAAAGTTTAATCTTACTTTGGGTGTAGGTATGTGCTTAACCACTCACTATCATTGTTTAGGATTGTTTGTGAATATTGATTAATAACAATTGGTAAGTATATATAATGTAGTGAAATTGTATTGTATTTCGTAAATAAATAACATTGAATTGAATTGAATTTAGAGGTTACAATACTAAACAAAAAAATTAAAAACTTACAATACGTGGTCCAATATAAAAATGATCCGCAGGATTAATTTACGTAAACATGAAGTCAGGTAGACCGAGCACACATTCCCTTTGATCTCGCGGTAGCAACGCACTGAATAGTAATTAACTTGCACACTTCCCATTGTGGTTTTGTTTGCTTGCATTATCTGTTGTCACTCAATACCCATACTCGTTGCTTTTGTGTGTGTGAACACACTGTGTTTGTTGGTATTCAAAGCTAATTGTGACACTGATTACTTACCTTTACAAATAAAAGTGGTGTAACAGTTCAATAGCTGTGTAGAGAATTGTCTTTTACGGTTTCTTCGCCACTTACCATCAAATGGGATGGCGGTCAAGCATATATATATATCAAGTCTTTATTCAGGTAAGTAACAGATACATTATTATTGGTTTTTTTATACAATTATTTTAAGCTATTCTTGCTTCGTATTTTTATTCATTCTTCTGAACTGTATTTACATCGCCAACTTAACCTGTTCGCCCTTGATTGGCAAAGACCTCCTCCAACTCCTTCCATTTCTCCCTATTTTTTGCCACCCTGATCCAAATCTTTCCTGCAGTATGGTTTATCTCATCTTCCCATCTTCTAAACGGTCTTCCTCTTTTCCGTTTCATATATTTAGGATACCAATTCATTATAATTTGGCTCCATTTATTCCTTCCTCTCACTGTATGTCCTGTCCACCTCCATTTAAGTGTTTTTACTTTTGCTGTTACATCCTTAATTTTTGTACAATTTCTTATAGTTTCGTTTCTTACTTTATCTATTCTTCTTAGCCCGAGCATACTTCTTTCCATCGCAGTTTGGCATACTTCAAGCTTCCGAACATGTTCTTTCGTTAGAGCCCAGGCCAGGTCAAGCATAACTTTATATTATATTTAAAAAAAAAATAAGAAAACAGAATAAAAGTATAAATTAAAGCCCGACTGCAAACAAAATACATTTAAGTATTATAGTAACATACAGAAATATTGTATCTCAGTAAAAACAGTTGCTATCCGCGTCTGTCTGTTTGCTTGCTTACTCCTTCCCTTTAAACTACACAATGAATTTGGAAGCGGTTTCCACTATAAGACAGACTTCGCACGTCCAATACTGAAGGTTTATGAGTAGGAATGATAACATCATCTAACTATTAGGACCTTACAAATTTAGACGGCGAGTCGTTACTATTATTTATGTGTACACATTACATATTTATAAACCCTTCTCATTTTTATTAAAAACAAAAAAGAACCACTGTGGCGACTGTCGGCTTCAACTAGATTAATTAAACATCTATCTTAAAGGTAATGCCATCATGGTTCCATCAAGTGGTAAATCACAGAACGAGCCAAGTACACAGAATTTAACTGACCCATCCCAATCCTAAATCCCGTGGAAATTACGAGTAAAATTGAATCTTCTTCTGCCTGGAGTGATTAATCCCGGCTATTGCCAAGGTCCGCCTTCTGACTATTATTCCCCCACTTTGCCCGATCTTTAACGGCCTTGGTTGTGAGATTAGATTAGAGATAAAAAGGTATAATTAGGTAGGAACGTTCAATAATTGTTTAACACTTTTAGGGTTTTATACCTAAAAGGTAAAAAAGGAAACCTTATGGTGAGACTTCGTCTGTCTGTCTGTCCGTCACACCTATATTATTTCAGGAACCGCTGACGCTATCGATTTAAGACTTTGAATATTATTAGATCTTACTTACCCAACCTCATCGCAAATGAAAAAAATACTTATATTTTTTCTTTTACTTTTTTTTATAATGGTGGTCGAAATGGGTCATCAAAATTTCAAAGTGAGACTACTATACCGAGTGTGGTATCATATGAACGGGCTTCATTTGTACATCTCGAAACAGATTTTTCTTTTGGTTAATGTCACGTAGTTTTTGGCTGATAATCAAATATGTAAAAAAAATACCGTCCCCCCTTATCTCCGAACTTTGTGGAGGGAAAAATCTTAGTTTTGCGGTTTGGTTTTTTTGCTATCTGAGGTTTTACATGAACAGTAAAATGACTTTAATACATCCAAAGATAGTATGGAATCCTCGGTGAGTGAGTCCGCCTCGCACTTGACCGGTATTATTTTTATCTTACATATAAAATTAACAAGAAAAACCCAACTGGTTTAGATATGCAAACTAAAGTAGGTAGGGCCCACGCATACCTCTATCTACTGCTGTAACTCGGACATTAATATTATGGGTGGGCGTATCCTTTTTATTCTGATTAAAGCACCAAAATATTTAAATAGATCTGTCTATAAAAGACCAGGCAGTCCATTTATTTTACATACCTATTAGTGATACGCATGGCATAGAAGTGATAAAAAATCAGGAAGTTTAGATCTAGATTTCTTATTATAAAAATAATATGACAGAATACCTAACAGGCTTCAATGTACATAAGTATATTAGTAGTTAATTAATTATATATACTACACGTGTTTAAATCCTGTTTGATTCGCAGTACATGTGTAGAATGTCGATAAGGAAGCGTCCTTGAAACTATTAGATAAAAATAATTGCATACCTATGTGAATTTATTTAACATTTAATAGTTTATTTATAGTGTTATATAAACATACATAATTAAGCGATTTTCGAGTGCTTTTATCGAACAGGCGATCGCTGACGTCATAATACCGTAATACAGTACCTATCATAACTGATTATAGCAATAAATGAATTATTAAAAAAACACATAGGTACCTACTATCTCTCTAAAAATACAACGATAATTTGTTCTGTGACACTCATATTATCCAAATGTTGCACTTTTATTTCTGTGACCTTTATTTTAATTACCCAATTAGAATACGCGTTGTAAAAGAATTCGTTACATTACATCAGAGCACAGCGCCCTATTTGCATACTGTATTAACACATTCGGATTCTCGTTCAAGTTTTGCAAAGCCTCGTTGCTCGCTGGCCATGTCGCAAGACGCAGTATACAATGGCCAACACAGACACAGAGACAATACTGTCGTACCGTTACAGCCATGCCTAGGCCCTGTACTAGGTTTCAAAAGATGAAGTATTCTCTTCAATCTGAGTTATCCTATATAATTTATACAATATTCTGAATTTATCTTAAAATCTGTTCATAATTTTATTTTTCCTGTAACGTAGGTACAGGAGGATCATTAAACTAAAAAAAAACCCGTATTGGATACCTAGATTTTCGCACCTTTTCATTTATTGGATCTAACCTATCTGATGATTTCCCACTCGGTACATATCTATACTTATAATAAAACTGTAACAGGTCCAATTCTGTACATTGAAGATATTTTGAAAATTATGTTTGGAGGGAATTCTATAACCGATACTAAAGCTAAAAATGTATTTTATTTTATTTTTGTCTGTCTGTCTGTCTGTATCTCGGCTGAGCATCACGCCGAAACTACTGGATGGATTGAAACGAAACTTGGCATGGCGAATGTATATTATTGAAAGTTTAGTTAACGTAAACACAGCGCGGGCGGAGCTGCGTGGGTCAGCTAGTTATTTATTATAATACTCGAAAAAAGCTAATAAATCAAAATAGCTTTGTTACGTAGTTACTATGTTTTAGAGCAAATCTGGCCCATGCCCATATTTGCAGGCCGTCACAATAGTCAAGGGCAGGTGAATGTCTACCCTAATAATGTAATCCTTATTATTGAACCTATTACACAGAGTATTGCGTTTGAAACATAAAAGCTAATGATTTTACTAAAATCTATCGCATTCTGCATCAACTATAACTTAAGAAGCTTAATGTGACCAGACTTGCCGATTGAATTACTTTTTCTAGAACACAATAAACAACTTGCTCTTTGACTTGCCTAATGTTAAAAACGCGATATTAATTATTATAAATATAAGATCTAATTACCGGAAGACCGCTCCTGCTGATACAGAAACTGTCCCTCTCCATGAGATCTCGTTCATGAGGTAGTGGTGAGTTTGAACGCCTCGGTAGTGTCGCTGAGCCCATGTATACATCATCTGAAAAAAAAAGAACACAATGCTATAACAATGATCGCTATAACTGATAAAATATAAAGATTAGATCATGTACTGTGTTTTTGTTCAGTCATTATAAAGACCTGTGTCATGTTAACCTAATAGTGAATGTTAGTTGAATGTTAGTCGAAAGGTGCCACTCAAAATTTACTTCATAATATGAAACACTGTGCATGCAGACCAAATACGGTTGGGTATATAAAATTTAAATAATAGCTATTATTATCAAAGAAAAGTGACAACGAAACAGGGCGTGCGTGCCTCGAATCATCAAAATGAATTGGTACCAGCATTCTTCAATTCTAGCCATTCATCTGGCTTAACATGACGATATTTTTTGCCTCTTGTCAAAGAATTGTCACACCATTCTAAAGACTTTAGAAAGGAATCCCGGCACGATATAACTTCGCGAATGAATGAGATTTTCTCACCAAATTTTACTGTACTGCTGCTCGTTGAGCTGCTTGATTCTGCTGGAGATTGGTGTGGTATTGATGACACTATTTTGTGATATTCAGGTGTATTTATACTTATTGCACTTGCTTTACGTTCAGCAGAAAGTAGTAGTTTTGTTGTCGAATCAGTGCGAAAGTTTAAACACTCATCCTCCAATCCTCTATTGATTTCATCGTCAATCGGCCTTGTAACTATTAATTTAGGCAGATGATCTTTAATTTCAGCAATTGCTCTATCGTGGTTGATAGTGTAACTTCTCTCTACCGGACCCACTAAAGGCGACGATGAATTATCAGTTATAGGAGCATCATGCTCATCCTCGTCTGTTACCGTTTTGCAACACATACATTTCAACAAGAAGTTTTTGATAGTCATCATTCGTTCACTTTCACGCTTAACTGTTAAAGAGTACACATCAACCGGGTGGTAAGGAGTCTGCTCAGTTGGATCAAAACATCTATTTTCAAATGATATATAGCCAACTTTTTCCTTATACTTTTTTATATACACCATAATTTTATTTAAATTTTACCACGCGTGGAACCGCAGAACGAGTCTGCATACTACTGAATAAAATTTTATTTAATTCCACATAAAATCCGTACTTATCGTATCCCTCATGTCATGGTTATTTCCTGTTGTTTTAGTTGGGTATGAACTTTTCTGTTATATTTATATGCAGCACGAGTTACACAATGCTAAGTACACAGTATTCACATCGTTTGTGATCAAATTTAGCCGTATAAATTACTACACTGCTACTGTACATTATTGAAGTACAGTCAACACAGTAAAATATAGGAAGAAAATAGTTTTAAATAAAGAAAATAGTTTTAAAATAGAAACTCAAATTTATAATAACTTAAATATTACAGAAGTCGGCGCCAGCACGTCGGGACGCACTGTATTGAGTACGTAGTGAATTCACGTTGGTTTCATTTCTTAAAAACAATATTATATAGGGTAAATGTGGGATAGTTGCCCTAGGGGTATAGTTGCCTCGATTGTAATTTCTCTAGTTTGGCGGATGATCACATGTTATTTTATTTATCTTTCGAGAGACTGTAGACTCTACAGTCTCTAGGGGCAACTATACCCCTAGGGCAACTATCCCACATTTACCCTATATTTTTTCCTTATTTATTTGGTGGTAGGTCCCTTGCACAAGAAGGGAATGTCCAGATAAATGTATATTGCCCCAGTGTCAGATATTATAAATATTGCTATTATATCGATGTTGCCATATTTTATATTTTGAAATTACCGGGCTGAAGATAGGTACTCAATAATCAGTATCTCGCAAGTTTGGGCAGCAAGAGTGGCATCATAGCCACAAGTTGGTTATAAAAATATATTAGTGACACTGTCTTGTTACGAAAGAATAATAAAATTATTCTTTATGAATATTATTTTAATATTGATCAGAATTGTAGTGTGTAAATGACTTTCTAAATTAAAACAAACATACCGCGATTTGATTTTTGAGGTAAATTAAGAGTACTCCATCGTAAGGATTTTGCTGGTCTGCTTGAGTCATTTGTGTTATCATCTCTCAAGGATGTCGAAGATTTTAAAAGGCTCCGTTTATGATTCGCAATAAGAACTGGCAAAGATGACTTGAAATTGCCTCGGGGAGACTTCATAGCTTCCTTTTTTGATGGTGTTGGCGTAGATGGTTCACTATAATCTGAAAAATCTGGCCTTGGCGAAATGCTTTTTGGCGTATCAATATCATTTAAATCTCGCGCTAAAGATCCAGCGTAGCCTGATTCAGAACCGTTAGAACTAGAATTATCCATTTTATCATTTAACGAAAGGATTTCTGGTTTATTATCCAATGAAATATTTTGAATACCTTCTGTTATTTTTTCTACTTCATCGTCTTTCGTTTTAATATCTACTATTGTGTCAGGTGATTTTACAACGCCACCATTTCGGACTTCAGTTTTTAACACTTTCGGTGTTGATGTATCGATCTGAACCTTATGCTGCACGATAGTTGATCTTTTTTCCAAATCTGAATCCTCGTCTTCAAATCTTTTTTCAATAACAGGACTTTGATTTTCTTTAACTTCTGGGATTATGTCTGCATCAACGTTTTCTAATGATGAGTTTTGTTCTTCATAATATATTGGATATAATTTTTCTTTATTCGGAGTTGACGCAGTTACAGCTGTTTCTAAAGTATAATTTATTTCTTGTATATTTGCAGTTTCTGCCTTTAAATCGGGTATTGTTGCAGAATTAGAAGTTTTGAAGAATAATTCATTTTCTGTATTTACTGAAGAATATTTTGGTGAATCGTGAGTGTTTATAATTTTAGGCGATACATTACTTCTTTCAATAACGGACCTTTCTTTATTATTATTTGAAATCACTACAGTTTTAGATTCTTTTATGGCCAAGTTTTCTTTTTCATAAATTGGATTTTTTGTACATGCCTCAGTATTCGAATTTTTGGAACTGATTTTATTTTTTGTTAGTATAGAATGCTCCTTTTTAAAGTCTATAATCATAGTTTTCGGTGCATCTAAAACAAGTTTCTTGGCTTCATTGATTGTTTTTGCTTTCTTTTGTTCTGATAACATGTTTGAATTTGATAATTCAGGACACATTTTTTCAATAACCGTATTTACTTGTTTTGCGGCTGACGTTACTATAGTTCTTTGAGTTTTTAAGGACAGATTATCTTCTTTTACTGCGGTAGTATATTTGCCTATATTTGGTATTATTAGATTCTTCGAATCTATAGAACTTATGTTGTGATTACCTAATGAGTTTGTCTGTAAAGGTAATACTTTTTTTTGGACTGTTGGACTTTCCTTAATTTCTGCGGGTATTCTAGTTAAACTGTCTTTCAGGTTTCCTGTCATGGCATCAGTTTTTTGATCTTTATTTGAGGATTCTTCCACCTCTATATCTTCAAAAGAAACGCTTTTCGTCATTGACCGTTTCTTTTTAATAGCTCCGAAAGAAATATTTTTTAACAATGTACGCTTATTTTTATTATCAGAGATTATGCCTATTTTAGATTTATTTTTTTCATCTATTAAACTTTTAATCTCTTCATCATTATATGCTTTTTCCTCTAATATATTCGAGTTTCCGTTTTCATGATCTGAGATAATTTCAATTTTAGATTGTTCAAAATTTAAATTTTGCTCGTCGTCAGTGTGATTACATTCTACTGAAACACATTCGTCTGAAACTTGTTCCTCTGATGGTTCATCTTTTGATTTTTTAATGTCTTTAATTAACTCCTTTTCTATTTTCTTACCAAGAGCATAATTGTCACTTACTTTTTGTTTGAATGGTACAGCTTTAGGCCGCGAGATTTCCGACGCCAATACAGAATATAATTTAAATTTCTCTCTATTTTCTTTCCGCACTCTGGACAAAGTAACTGGTTCTGGATCTTCTTCTACTGTAAAACAGTTCCAACACGACACATCCACTTCTTTTCTCTGCCGAGTTACCACTTTAGAAGAATCGTTGGCATTCGTATGTACCATTGCGACTTTATCACTATAACTATTTTCACAACTGTGCTGTCCGTTAGCAAATTACAAGGCGACTAAACAAATATAGAACTGACAAATGCTTATGTAAGGTGAGCGCCAGATATCATAATGTATTTTAAATGGCTTTAAATATTCATGAATTAATATTACGCAACCTGATATAGAACGACAATCTAGAAAATATTCCGTCCGTTCTTATTTGTTGTTGGACAAAAAACACAAGTTGATATTTAAAAGCAACGTTAGGTATAGTATGAACTAAATTTTGATACGAATGTAGTCATATGATAGACGGTATTAGATATTATATATAGTATTATTTTGGGTGCTATCGGTACCTACACGCGGTACACGAGAGCTAATTGCTCCTGGCAGAGGTTAAAGAATCAGTTGAATTAGCCGCATGTCAGAGTGTTCGAATATTTAATAATGTGTTGTTCCGAGAACATAGATGATAATAATAATATCCTGAATCCTGGTACGATCCACAGACGGTCATCAGATAATCTGATCTATAACCAGACAACTGACACAAATATTTAGGTAAGTTTATACTTTTTACGCAATGGTCAATCATATAAATAATTTAATTAACCAAAATGGCGGCGATGTGGTTCGCTACCCATCACGTCTCGTTTCTCACGGAGGCGAAAACCGGCCCTTGGGCTCTGCCTACCCCTACGGGAAAAAGGCGTGATTTTATGTATGTATGTATGTATACTTTTTAGTAAAAACAACATAAGTATATAGCTAAAATGCACACAAATGTTTGTCCTGAAAGGTAATTGTACCCACGACCCATTGGGTAGCGGCCAAGGTGCCTAATCAACGGGCCAATCGGTCATAGATGACTAAATCATAATTAGATATTATGATTTAGTCATCTATGACCGATTGTTAACAATTTACTGCTTAAAATAAATTGTTGCCGATAAATATATTTTAATATCCAAAAAATATTTTTTAAAAAAAATTGAACCGACTTCAATATCACTGAAAAGTATAAAATAATTTAAATATTATTGAAGTTGGTGTTAGCGTACCTGCTGTGTATATTTGGCACCAACTTCAATAATATTTAAATTATTTTATACTTTTCAGTGATATTGAAGTCGGTTCAATTTTTTTTAAAAAATATTTTATTTTAACCTTTTTAGTGATATTTTCATATATAAAGATTGAACCATCGAAAACCGTAAAATTATCTAGGTAGGTTATGATCACATTATCGTCTACATAATTTTACATAATTCATGTTTCTTCAGAAAATAATATCAGGTCGTAATGAAATTTGCATGGAAACATCATAGTAGTTTACTCTCTCGAATAAAAAAAGAATCATCGAAATCGGTTCATAATTGTCAGAGCAATGTAATGGAGAACATCAGTTTTATGGTTTTTACCAGATAAATTCCTCCACATCGTTCATGGTCCTCCAGGAAGTTCTTATCCGGTTGTAATAAAATTCATACAGATTCAATACAGTGGTTTCTTCTTTCGAATAAAAAAAGAATCATTGAAATTGGTAAATATTTGCCAGAGTTATGACCATTTTTGTCCGACCGAGCGAGTCCGAGCGACTAAAACGTCATCTATATAGGCTTTCTTGCAAGTCTCAGTGCGCAGTCACCATTCTTGTTTTTTTAGGAAGTACTTATTACTAAGCAATAATTTTTTTATGGGACCCAATCAATGGATTGAAGAATGGATGGAAGAAAGATTTTTTCAAATCGGTTAATAATTGCCAGAGTTATGCGCGAACATACATAAAAAAAAAAAAAAAAAAAAATATATACAGACGAATTGAGAACCTCCTCCTTTTTTGAAGTCGGTTAAAAAACAGACTACATGATCAATATCAGTTTTATTCTTATATCATCTACCTGGCTTAAAAGTGATTCGCCAGGGTCACCCGAAAGCAATTTTATTTTAAATTTATTGACAACAATTTGCATTTGTTCATTAGCATAGAATAAAGTCGAAAAGATTTTTAAAAGCTCTTAAAATTTTACATAATCGTTAGTCAAGTTTTAATATTATGTTTATTTATCCTCCTGTTATACGAGTTAAACTATAAACTTATCTAAAGTACAGCCGCTTAATTAAATCTGAATGACTTGCCTAGAATTTTAAGTAGGTTTTGGATCTAAAAATAGCCCGTTTAGGTAAATGGGTGATTTGAATTCACGAGTGAGTAGCTATTTTGAGTCAGAAATAATGAAAATAAACTTTTTACTCTATAAGTTAAAATGAAACTACTTTGTGGGATTATAACGCAGCCTATTTATAAGTTTGACGTAAAGTTTTAAGAATCATAAATACGGTCAAGCGCGAGCCGGACTCGCGCAACAAGGGTTCTGTGCCTTTTTCGATGGATATAAGTTAATTTGGTATTCAGGATATATAATGTCCTGCTAATTATGATGATTAATATCTAAGTACTTATTCTGAGACAAAACACACAAATGCTCGGTCCACTACAAACGATGTTTTAATGCGTCTATCATTACATATTTATTAACTACCTCAATGGCGTCAATTGATATTTCCTTTATTTTAAATTATTGTAAATCATGATACTTTTATAAAATCATTTAAATTGATAACGAGTGTTAGCAGACTAATTAATATTAAATTACTCAATACCGCAACACACACAGGGTCGGCGCCGCTTTTATGTATACAATAATAAAGTAGAACCTCAGACACCCTAACTTAATTTTATT
Source organism: Furcula furcula (assembly GCA_911728495.1). Taxonomy (NCBI): domain Eukaryota; kingdom Metazoa; phylum Arthropoda; class Insecta; order Lepidoptera; family Notodontidae; genus Furcula; species Furcula furcula. Next base: position 11,008,765 of record OU452251.1, read on the forward strand.
TTTAAATCGTAAAATAGCCAATCAGCAAAAGAAATAAACCTAAACCAAAAAAGAAAACCTTAAATTACAACTATGAAATCAAATGGACGGGACGGGGTTTAGTTAGTTCATCTTTTGGATTAAACAATCATAATTTGGAGTTGGTTGCTATGGTGGGATTGTAAGTTTTTGGTTTTAATTTCACGCTAAAATGAGAATTAAATTTTGGTGATCACTTATTATTTTTAGCAATATTAAGTATTTTTTTACCGTTAGGTACTTTTACTAGAACTGGTGGTTAGTCAAACGCCTTTTTATTTTTGCCTGCCCGACTGTCCCAGAAGAACACAGCCCATGTTTGTTTTTATGTAGCACATTTATTTTTACCCGACTACCCCAGAGGGCTATGTATTTATAAATTATCGTCGAAGGTATTTGACTTTTTGGTATCACATCTATTCTGTTTTTTTTAGAATTCTATATTCATGCATGTCGTGAGCACTCGCTGGAGTCGCTGGAGGTTAATAATCTCTGCCCACCACTGTATTGGTTAGACCGAATAACTTGCAGACTCAATATGATATACTTATAAACAGAAATAGAGTAAAAATAACTGTACAGGTTAGACGAATTTGCGTTTTTAATAGTTCTAATAAAGCTTAAATTTCTTTCGATACTTTAGCAATAGAGAACGAACAGCGATTTTGCAGCACATTTTTTCCATATAAGTACTTAATATCAAAATCTATAATTTTAGCAACTAAATGGCTAATCGCTGTTAAAAGTAACGGTCGGTGTAAAAAGCCTCCAAAAACGACAAAATCTAAAATGCATAAAAAATCTTGAATTCTGAGCCTCTAAATATCTACCATCTACTAGAAGCGAAAGTAACGCTAAGTTTTGGTACCAAGGGGGTCACCTCTTTGTTATATTTATATTATATATATAAATACCAAACTCACTAAACGAGTGAAAATATTCCAAGAAAAAAAAATAACCTAGGTAGAACGCAGGCACTTAAACCCAACACTCAAAATACATACCTACATACGTATCATAGTATTTCAGTGTTAAATATTAAAATTATCTCCTCATATTGTTGCAAGTTCGCCAGTTTCCCGTGTGAACTTACTTTCCATTATTCTATTACGACAGTTGTAAGAGAAATAAACCGTGCGATTATTTGCCAGTGATATGCAAAATTGCAATGTTTGTGCAACGCAGTGTCGGTGAATTCATTCCGATAAGGGGAATGTATTGACATTGATTATACTCCGTTACTGCATAATCGTCGTTTCGTGAACCACAGGTAGCAACCGAACTACCGGTACCGTAAATTATATATATCAAGAATTTATTTACACAACACTATTTGATACACACATATGTACACATAGAATAAATTTGTTTCTTAAACGAACAAACAAGTTGCTTGAGTATTTCGTAAACATTAGATGCACCGCCGGCGAGGTTGCGATCTCCCGTCCCCGTGAGTTCCGCGTCCCAGCAACCCCTGGCGGCGAGCTCAAAGACAAAGCTGAGAGGTTCTTGGTGCAGATCCTACCGGGGAGCCTAGGTGTGCCCCTGTGCCGATACGTGCGACAGCAGTGGGGGTTTAGTAGGTAAAAATCTCACATATATCGGGGCACCCTACAGGTCCCGGGCACATATTGAAGGTTTCTCACGCGAAAACGAAAATTGGTATATAGTATGGTTCGGTACAATGTGCAATACATGTGAGTTTATTTTCAGAACCAACAGGTTCAAAAAGCATTTCTATTAAATTCGGTATTAAAAATTAATTCAGCATTTTGTTTGCTATTTCTCGTGATTTCTGATTTTGCCATAAGAGCCCAATTGACAATTTCAGCCGATATGTATCGACCTATGGTCCTGTACATGTATCGAGGAGAGCAGACGCTTGCCAAGCAGTGAGAAATTACGGGTTAATACTACTGTTAACCTTAAGCGAGTGTCACTATTAGACTTCGGAGTCGGCCCTAGGCGTCCATCGAGTATGGCGGCGACTCCGAGGAGGACGGTGACGGGGCTGCTAACCCGGTCCCCGTGAGTACCATGATGGTACCCGGGGGAATACAAGGCGTTCCCCGGCGGCGGCGGACGGCGGCGGTCCTGGCGCAGATCCCACCGGAGGACCCAGGTCACCCCCTTCTTGAGCCGATGCGACAGCCGCGGGGGTTTTAGTGGGTAAGAATCCCACATACCCCGGTCGAGCCCCATAGCTCCCGAGGATCTTTTGAAGGTTTCCCCCGCGTCAAAAAAAAGGGTCACTATTAGAATGCATCACACATAAGTACAAATACAAAGTCAATGCAAGATCTTATGTTAGCGCGTGCTATTTCAAATATACTTATAGAAAGAAAGTCTTGAGAGATATTTGTATTTTATTTATCGGAAATCTCGCGATTTTGTAGCAACCAGTTGCAAACGTTTCATCAGTTATCATGAGCAAATGTTAATGTGTTAGATAAACAATCGATCGTTGGTGTGACCGTGGCCTGAAATCGCAATCGGCCTTGCGTAATTATTTTGATGCAAAACATGCGATTTGTATTAGCCAAAAATCTATGTAATACCATGGTATAATCATTAAGTTCGCTTGTCTGTAACCGGGAACACTGCCTTTGGACAGCTGACCGTCTTTCTTGTATACAGCACTATTGAAGCCTAATAAAAGCTAAATTCTAGTAAGTACACCTTTTTTAGGGATCCGTAGGTACCGTAAAAGGAAAAAAAGTATTTCTTATGGTGCGACTTCGTCTGTCTGTCGCTCTGATATATGTATATCTCGCGTAAATACATAACACAAAATAAGTACAAATAAACATAACCAGGACGACACTGACGTCCTAGCACCGCCCCTCAACTCTCATTTGAGAGTTGAGGGGCGGTGCTGGCGTATCTACGCAACACCAATCGCGACACACTCGATAGTGCCCAAAAGCACCTCTTGCAAAACCTTACTCGAATAACCATTGCATTACGAGTCACGTAAAAAACAGATAAGGATCGGAGTAGGGCTGAAGGCCTACCTACCTAACGATTGAGGCCGCGCTGTGATCTGGTGGTAGTTGTAAAATATATAATTCAAAATATTATCAAAGGCCCTCGTTAGGCCTATGCATAATAAAGATATTTTGAATTTAAATTGGCTTCCTCCATGACCCAGAAACCAGACACAGGCTATAAGACCCCACGACCTACGACCCCATGGTCAAATTACACAGCAACCATGACAAGTACCTACATAGAAATACACCAAGACATTCAATTCCCGCACTGCATTATTATCACACGGGAGCAGAAACAATATTTTCTAAGGTAACAGTAAACAACAATCGACTTATCTCTGAACACTCCCCGGTCGCTCCCCGACACTAGCTGCAGACTCTCATTCGGATCTTCACAACTAACTACTGTAGACTTAGGTACTCTATGATTGCACCTCACTGATTTATTTATTAGGGATTATCACGATAGAATGCCTTTGCAACACAGTAAGTATTATGGCCAGGTAGGACCCATGTTATAGTATTTATTGGTTTTCAACAATGATATTAAATACTATAGATATGCTATTAGCGCACGCCAGATGTTTAGCGAGTATCCCCCAACTGGGTTTTGTAGCAGTTAGTCCCACGCCGTCCCGCGTAGTCAATGCAGCATCGTGACGTCTATCATTAAAAATTTAAAATGCCGTCCTGCGTATTTAATATGTGCACAAATTACCAGACAAAATTAAATAAACAGTCAGGGATAATATAGCACATGTAACTTAGAAAAAAAATTTGATTTTGTAAAGTATTTCAATTTTTCATATTAATATTTGAAATAATTGTAAAATTGAATGTGTCAGTTGACAAGATGACACTGACAAGCGTTTAACCAACGCTGACAACGGAACGCACAAAATATAGCCATCTCGTATTCTCTTACTTTTCTCGTTATGCATCTGTCCTTGTCAGAATTTAGGTAGGAAAATGTATAGCTAGGTATAGCTAACTACAAGTGAGACAACTTTTATCGAGCGTTAGTAGGGATATAACATATCTTTAGTAAAATATCATTGGTTTTCAACCTCTAATGAAGTTGGCAAGCCGAAGTATGTTGTCAGGCCAACGCCTGCTTTCACATTCAATGTAATTACAAATATCTCAATAGATACAACAGTATTGTATCAAAACTAGCCTACATTTCATTATAGTCATAGAAGTATTACGATATATTGTTTGTAATCGTTCCGCAATTAATACGCCAGATATTTGACGTTATTATTCAGGCAAAGGTATTCATCATCATCATCATCATCATCCGTAATACGTCCCCTGCTGAACAAAAGGCGTCCCCCTCAGAAGGGAGGGGTTGCTATAACTTTTGGCAGGCGTCTTGGGGATCTCAGTATAGGTGGAAGATAAATACAAAAGAAAGACGCTGCTGCCCGTCTTTCTGTTCTCGCTTAGTCGCCTCTTACGACACCCAACGAGAGGAGATGAGGGGATGCAATTCTAACGCGGCACCCCACGGGGAAGTTAAATTATTAATAACGTAATCCGGCAAATAACCACGTGAACCAGAGTTTTGAACAAGAGTCATGATGTGATGTTGGGTTAGAATGTTAGAATTGGGTAGATGCTAAAATAAACTGAGTACATACTTATTTAATTAAGATAAATAGTAAATCCAGCCTCAATTCCGGTAGCACAGTAGGTATAAGATTTTGACCTTGCGCCTTACGTCATGATTGTGGCTAGTCACGTTAAATTGCCTCGACCCTGACATAGAGTGGCGAGATGAATAATAATATTACCTAAATTTTGCGGTAAATAAACTATTATATAAGGTATTAAATGCGAAATCCAATACATAAATAGAACGTATGACCAGAAGTGACTCCAAGGAGGACAGCGCGGCGGCGGCGGGGTTGCGACCCCCGTCCCCGTAGGCACCAAGACTGGTTTCCAGAGACTATAACGCGCCCTACGGCGGCGGACTCAAATGCAAGGCACTGAGGGGTGCCTGGTGCCGATCCCACCGGAGAGCCCAAGTCCCCACTCTCATGTGTCGTTGCAACGGGGGTTTTAGAGGGTAATAAAACACATACCCTGGTTGACTTCGAACACAGGGTCGGGTCTTTTTTCCGCGCGAGAACAAAAAAGAAGGTAATACATCCAGTGAACTCTGTTATTATGTATTTCATTAAACAATGTTGGGTTGTGTAATGTTCATAAGTAACTCGTTACTGTTGTCGTTATTGCTAAATTATTTGCCAGACTAAATACTATGTGAAAGTGTTTTGTGTCTTGCCTGACAAGGTACTGCTTAGCAGCAGAAGTTAAATGTGAGCTATTGTGATTTTGGTTCGGTCATGCTCGCCATCGAAAAGTCTTTGCTTGTGGCGGCTTCCTGTGGCGGGTCACCCCCTTCCCTCTAATATGGTTGAGGGGAGTGATGGCTGCTGCTCGAGTCAACGCGTGCGCGGGTGCTGCTTGGGGGGACTGGTCCGACTACTATCCCTTTGGCTTTTTAGTTTTTGTAATTTTTGTCGTAATTTATTGTTTTCTTCTTTTCTCCCTTGCTTTATGTTTCAAACAGCAGGACACACTATCGCTAATGTCGATTCATTTGTAACAAAACAATGTTTTAAAAACAAGTGAAAAAATAACAAGCCTGCTGAGTTTCTTGCCGGATTTTCTCAGTTGAGGCCGCGTTGTGATCCGGTGGTAGCTTTTAAAAAAATGACCATTTAAAAGTGCTAGCGTTAAGCCTATTTGAAATAAAGATTTTTGAGTTTGAGTTGGAGGCGTTATCTTCATTAATATCGTACCAGAGATCCGTGTTCAATTTCCGATAAATAATTTATCAATAAGAATACTTTGAATAAGCACGTATGCTTAATGGATGGAAAGCAACATTATGTAAAAGTTTAGAAATCGTTATTCCTGAGTCTCGCTGTAGCATCAGAGAAATGTAATCTATTCTCATAAAGATGGTTAAATAATGGTATAAAAACAAACTTGGCGTTTATTTAGGTTTAAATATAATTATATTATACTCAAAATCAACATTTGATTACCTATTAGGCTATTAACTTTTCAAATTCTCTGTCCATTTAATATGCTTAGAAAGGTGACGGTAATTAACTATTTAATTTAAAAAATATGTTTAAATAGAAATCAAAGCCACCGCGACTGGATCGTGAAACCGGAACATGCACATTTCTTAATGCCCATATTTATACATTAGATACGATTATGCCTGACGCAGACAGCGGCGGTGAATTGCAGTTTCTCTTTTCTTACTGGTATTTGTAAACAGTTAAAACAATGCGAAGCAAACAATGGTGTGCGCGGAGCAATACTTCCTTTAATTATACATTGAAACGTAATATTTATGGATTACATACTGTGTAAGCATTCAGCATATCGACGATGGTCCCTCCGTAAAAGCGGCACGTCATTATTAGGAATCGTTTTTTATTTTATTAATTATTTTATATGTGCTGAATTCAATTTTATTTTCAAATATCAATTATTTCCAAGATAAATAAAGCGAAAATGGGAACAACTCCAAAAAAAATTTGCTAATGTGTGTCGTAAATACAGATGCATGATGTGGTTTAGGTACTGCGTTTAAAAATCCGCTCCCCTCCTTGACAACTTAGCACGTACTCGTATCAAGAGTTACGAGTATATCATTTTTTTAAAAATCTATTTCGTAACGCCCCGAATAGAGCCTAATAAATTATTTGATGATGAATGTATAATTTAAAAGTTGATATTTATCGTAAGGTACCTATGCATATACAATCAATAAAGGCACGATAAATAAAGGTACCAAAAGTAGTTTAAACTGCAAATTGGAGGTAACAGACATTTTGAGGCAAAGGAGCAAAGTGGTATGTTCCTTTATAGAATTATTAAAATACGAAGGAAAATAAGACCACCTACTGAGGTCTAAAGCAGCTTGGAGGTTGAAGGTTGAGCTTCTTTATAACAGCCAGATGACAACTTTTATTTTCAGTTGGAACAGCAATCATTAATGATGTAGATAAAGTACATAGTTTGTATAAAACCCTCAGTCAAGCGGGAGGACTACTCGCACTCGTATGGTTACCAATATTTTGTTCAATTACATAAAAAAATAAAAATTGATGATCTGTACTTTAAGTTTTGTCTGTGTCAACAAATATAAGTAAAGTGATAAAAATGTCTCATATCTGTGTCATGTTTAAGAAGTCAACAAACTCTTAAGATTAAAAACATCGGACATACGCTAATGTTATCTAACATGATAAGATGGATGACATAATGTAAGATAATTTCATAACATGTTATACTTCTGAAAGCTTTTAAAAGGCTTGTTGAAAACAGATAAAAAAGTATTACACTAAGAATGATGATAGTGCATTTTTTAAATTCATCAATCATAAAATCAATCATCATCATCAGCCGAAGGAAGTCCACTGCTGAACAAAGGCCTCCTCCTTAGAAGGGAGGGGTTGTCATAATCCCCACGCTTGGCAGGCGTCTTGGGGATCGCAGTAACGATAGATAATCCAATAAAAGACGCTGCTGTCCGTCTTCTTCCTGTCCTTCTTCCTTAGTCGCCTTAAACGACACCCAATGAGAGGAGATAGTCGTCTGCTATTCTTAACAGAACACCCCACGGACTATTTATAAAATTATTAAGTACTAGCTGACCCACGCAGCTCCGCATGCGCTATTTTTACGTTAACTAAACTTTTAATAACAGACATTCGCATCGAATACATAACCTCCTTTTTTATAGTCGGTTATAAACTGGGACCCACTTTTTACTTGCTCTCCGAAGCACGGACCCGTGTAGTTCAAATGGCGTTAAACGGTCACCCATCTATTATTGACCTTACTTAACGTTGCTTAACCCGATCGATTACAAAACCTTGATAACAACTCTCTATGAGTGTTCCCTTACTAATATTTATTATAATTATGAAGAAAAATTGATAAAATCGGACCAAGCGTATAACCAAGTACCCATTTTGACTTTAATCCGCTCTCCCAAAAGAACCGTGCTAGATTACGGGATCAAAAGCATCCTATGTCCTATCTCGTAGTAAGATCTCAAATCATGCCAAGTTTCATTTGAATCCATTCAGTAGTTTCGGCGTGATGCGGAGCCGTGATACAGACAGACAGACAAAAAATAAAAAAATTACATTTTCAGCCTCAGTATCGGTTATAGAATGCCTTCCAAATATAATTTTCAAAATATCTTCAATGTACAGAATTGGACCTGTTATAGTTTTATTATAAGTATAGATTTTAAAATTGAATTTGTTTTGAAATGATATTAATGTTGATTGTTTGACTGAAATCAATTTGAGCTTTACCCCTCTGAAGTTACAACTGAAAATAGATAAATTCTCGTAATAAAATCACGTGGTCACGTATAAATAATACATTTTAATTTAATGAGTTCTGTTCGTACGTAATTAAAAATAGTCAACGAGTTTATTTTGTTCCATATATTACAATTTTTTGTATTTGTGAACCATGGTGCTTAGCTTAAACAATTAATGAGTTAAACGTAGATGGTAATGAACTTACAAGCAGTCCAATGTTCGTACATATACAGTTATTTACAACTAACACAGAGTACGTAAGTACAGTTTGCAGTCTGTGGAGCATAGCGTAGACAAAAACAGACGAATAATAAACTATTTTAAAAAAAATAAAAACCGACTTCAAAGTAAATTATCTAAAAAGCATAAAATAACGAAAATATTATTGAAGTTGGTGTTAGCGTACCTGCTGTGTATATTCTGCACCAACTTCAATAATATTTTCGTTATTTTATGCTTTTTAGATAATTTACTTTGAAGTCGGTTTTTATTTTTTTTAAAATAGTTTATTTAACACTTTTTAGTGACTTATTTTACCAAGATAGGTATCAGCACTATCACGCAACTCGAACGTCTACATTACAGTAACTTACTGAAAACATAAAAAGTTTATATCTTTTAAACTACTGGACCGATTTTGATGAAATTTGTACTCTACCCTAAGTTGAAAGATACTCTAACGATTGCAAAAAGAATTTTCGAAATCGGACTTGTAGTTTCTGAGAAATCCGCGGACAAACCTACATACATACATACATACATACATACATACATACATACATACATACATACATACATACATACACTCGTGAAATTTGGTAAATTCGTTTAGAAGCCCACATAGACTAACATATATGAATATTACGCATTTTTATTTTTTCGCCTGTGGCAACACTAGAGCTAACAGCTGATTTAAAGTTGTCCCTGTTATTTTATTTAGATTAATTTATTTTATACTCATACAACTTTATGTAATTTGTATTTGAAAGTCCAAAAAGGGGTTATTGAAGTGTGTGTATTGTTTTTAATAACATATTGAGATTATCACTATTAAATTCAAAGTAATTAGTGTCAGTGACAGTTGTCTATTTCAACCGGCGAATTTATTGTCGTATCAAAGGTAAATTTTTGCCGTGGAAATCAAGGTAATAAGTACTTGCTTATGTCTCTTCAGTACAGTTAATAGAGTTACTTTATAATATATATATATACGTAGATAAAAATATTGATATTAGGAACATACTCACTCATACTTAACCTCCAACCTCAACTACCTATTTGTGTACATAAATCCTAGCCTGGCTCTCTGGCAATAACATTTAGTAGTTTATCTGGTAATCTCGAATAGTAAAACATATATTATCAGCTCACAATGATGACCCGTAGTGCTGCTGCTCGCCAGGAGGAGAATAAACTCCACCAGGCTTTGAGAGAATTAAAGTTATGTAAAAACTTAAATGAACAGTTAAACCAAGAAAGGGATGCCAATGAGCGGGAGTTTTTGGATTTATTAAGCACAAATAAAAACTTAAAAACGGAAATGTCAAGATTACACTTGGAATTAATTGAAAGTGTTGAAGCCCGGGACAAACTCCAATCTGTTGTAGCAGGTTTTGATGAATGTAGGAGTGAGTACGAAATTGCACTTCAACGCATAGTCTCCCTAGAACGACAACTGCAAGAGGCAAATAATCAACTTTCTCAGAGGGAAATAACCAACCATAACATAACGGCCTCCTTAAATCAAAGTCTTTTTGATGAGTTAGTGGTCAGTGCCCCGAGCATGGTGTCTGCTACATCTAACGGACAGCCCTCAAGTCATGTAATAGACTTGACAAATGATGTGACCTTACAAATGAACACAGAAGGTGATGTTAGATGTGGCAGTAACATTAACTCATCTAAAAATAAAAACAAACTAAAGAAGTATGTAAAGATTAATAAATATATTAAAAAAACACAAAAATTAGTAAAAAAGCATAGATTTTTTATCAAGAATGTTAAGTTAAATAGAGAACGCTTGCAACTTATTGACAGACTAGATATGTATGCACGCAAATTAGAAAATAGTACTTTAAAGTATAAAAATGACACATTGGCTTTACAAGATGAAATAAATAACTTAGCAAGTAAATTAAAATCTATGACTGGAAAATATAATTCTTCAGAAAACTTGATGAAGGAATACATTCTGGCCATGAATGAACTGGTTATGGACAAATGTAACAGTAACAATAGGAGAAAAAGTTTTGTAGACATTCATAAACGAGTTTCAACTAGTTTTTCTGTGCCTGATTGCATTCCTGACGCAGAGCCTACACTAGATAAATGTCAACCCGTAAGCAATAGTTTACAAAATAATGAATGTGTGAGCTCAGATGCCTACATTAATAACACAAACAGCTGTCAAAGGGGCAATTTTCAATCAGAAACCAAAAAAAAATTGGTTATTTTCAGTGATGAACTCGGTAAACATATGGGTACTATTATATCAGACATCTGCAGGGAGTACTCAGTTATTAATAATTGTTTTCCTGGCTTATCCTACCACGATATTATGAGAAGAATACTCTCTTATAACTATAGCCAGACAACTTCTGTAATTATACTTATAGGGAATAGGGAAAAAGTTGACAAAAAAAATATAGTAGATTATAATAATGATTTACTAAAATTAAATGTAGATAAAATTGTTATGTTTACATTTCCGTATTGCCATAGCTTGCCACAGGTGGAAAATCAATCTAGATATAAGTTAAATATGTTACTCCACAATTTGACATGTACTAATAACTTCTCTAAAATTGACAAACTACATTTAATTGACATTAACAATTATGTTAATAAGTCTTTTTTTATTAATAAAGATAGATGTTATCTTTCTAATTATATTAAGAGACAGATAGCTAGTTCGCTATTATATTTTTTTGATATATTAGCCAAAAACTTGGCTAACAAAGTTACTGCTCCTATTGAGCAATGCTGTACTGACATTTTGCCTAGTTCAAAAAAGAATCTGGCAATTAATAATATTGACATACAGAGTGATTTAAATTAGATATTAAGACAATAGAGATAAACTCTTGCTTAAATGATATAAAACAACATAATTTAAAGGACACTCTAATTAGGAAGGTGTCCTCGATCAACCTAGTGCATCAGAATATACAAGGCCTGATGGGTAAAGATTTACAAATTGAATTATTTATGTATGATTACAAAATAGACATTATGTGTGTTACTGAGCACTGGTTGAAAAGTAACCAAATTATATTCAATTTTAATAATCACCAAGTTGTCAGCTCATACAGTAGAGTAAATATGATACACGGTGGCTCTTTAATTATCCTCAACAAAAATATTAAATGTAAAGAACGCAAGGATATTGTGAGCCTGTCTGTCGAGCGAGTTATTGAAGTCGCTTGTATTGAATTTGAGCAGTTCATTATTATATGCGTTTATAAGCCTCCATGTTCGCCTTACGAACAATTTGAGAAATCCATGGAGGATATTCTATTTAAGTTGGCTAATACAAATAAATCAATTGTTGTCTGTGGAGATTTTAACATAAATTTACTAGAAAACACCACAATGAGTAATAGGTTTATCACACTTTTTAAATCATACAATTTGTACAAAACATTTTTGGAACCAACTAGGATAACTGCCACAAGCGCGACATGTATTGATAACATTTTTACCGACGTAAAGCCTGTAGCTAAATTAATTATAAATAACTTAGAATCTGACCACACCGGTCAATTTGTTGTTTTGCCTAGGAAAGCTGATAGGTTCCAAAGGAAAATAGTTAGTTTTGTTCCAATATCTAAAAGACGTTTAGAACTTTTTGAGGAAAGTCTGACCCATAGGTTATTAAAGTTATACTATCACAATAATCCGAATGTATTGTATAAGTCTCTGTTTGATATAATAACTGGGGTGTTTAATAATATTTTTCAACCGAAAAATGTATCTCTGCGTCTACATGCTGGGTTTAGTGAATGGGCGACTGTAGGCCTTAATAAGAGTAGACACAAATTATATGACTTATATGATGAGAAAACACATAACCACAATGTAGCATTTAAAGAGTATGTCAAGAATTATTCAAAAATTTTTAAAAGGGCCTGTGCAGTAGCTAAGTCTATATATATTAGAGATAAGATAAAAAGTGCAGGTAATAAAATAAAAATGACGTGGAATATTATTAATAATGAAACTGGCAGACAAAAAGGACACAATCGTGATTTTCAATTAAAAATAAATGACAAAATTGTAAAAGCGGACATAGAAGTAGCTACAGAATTTGAAAAATTTTTCAATAGTATTCCTCAAGTAACAACCACAACCCTTTCTTCATCTGCTAGTTCCGCTGAGTTAATTCTTAAGAATAATGTGAAGGGTTGCGCCATTACTTTTAAATTTTCTGAAGTCAATACAAAAGACATTGTTAATACTTTTAAAAGTCTAGATATCAAAAAAACTAGTGACTTATGGGGGTTATCTGTTAAGACAGTATCGTCCATCATACATGTTATTGCACCAAATTTGGCAGTTTTGTTCAATAGTTGTGTAGCATCTGGTGTATTTCCTGATCTTATGAAACTTAGTAAAGTGATTCCTTTGTTTAAATCAGGTTGTACTACAGATCCAACTAATTTTAGGCCGATTTCTATACTACCGACACTAAGTAAAATCTTTGAAAAACTGATGCTTAGTCAAATGTTAAATCATTTTAATAATAATAAATTATTTCATAGTAATCAGTTCGGTTTTACGAAGAATCGCTCCACTGTAGACGCAGGGATTGAACTGTTAAAAAATATCTATGATGCGTGGGAAAAATCGCAGGATGCTTTAGGTATATTCTGTGACTTATCTAAAGCGTTTGACTGCGTTGATCACATCACGCTTATAAGGAAGTTACACCACTATGGAGTAAGAAATAAGGCTCTTGACCTTTTGACTTGTTATTTAGACAATAGAATTCAAAAGGTAGATGTTAATGGAAAAATATCTCCTGGCGCTAAGGTCACAATGGGCGTTCCACAGGGCTCAATTTTGGGACCATTCCTGTTTCTTATCTATATTAATGACTTGCCTTATTATGTAGGAAAGAATCACGGGATTGTGTTGTTCGCTGATGATACTTCTTTATTATTTAAAATCAAACGACAATTAATTAATTATGACGAGGTTAACAATGCATTATCTAAAGTGGTTCATTGGTTTAGTACTAACAATCTTTGCCTAAATGAATCAAAAACTAAATTGATTAAATTTTCCACCCCTAATGTAAGACAGGAGAGAACCAACGTGGAATTAAATGGATCTGGGATAGATCCTGTTGAGTCAACTGTATTTTTAGGAATCACCATAGATAAGAAGCTGCAATGGGGCCCACATATTAAAAAACTGTCCGGCAGGCTTAGTTCAGCGGCGTATGCAGTTAAGAAAATTAGACTTTTAACTGACGTTGATACTGCTAGGATAGTTTACTTTAGTTACTTCCACAGTATTATGTCATATGGAATACTCCTGTGGGGTAATGCCGCAGATCTCAACGCTATTTTTGTGCTCCAAAAAAGAGCCGTAAGAGCTATCTACAATCTGGCTCCCAGAGATTCGCTTAGAGAAAAGTTTAAGGAGATAAAGATTTTGACAGTGGTGTCACAGTATATTTTTGAAAATTTAATGTATGTAAAGAAAAATATTAATAACTTTAAAAAGAGAAGTGATGTTCACTCGGTTAATACACGTGGTAAAGATGACCTTAGTTTACATGTTACTCGTCTCCACAGAGTAAGTAATTCTTTTGTAGGACAGTGTATACGTTTCTATAATAAGCTTCCCAATGGTATCAGAGATCTGCCTATAAATAAATTCAAATGCACTGTTAAATCTAAACTTGCTAAAAAAGGCTACTACAAAATTTCCGATTACTTGGAAGACAAAACAGCCTGGGAATGAACTGCTCAAATAGTTTTAGAATACTAATTTTAATTTTAAGACTGAATACAGCAAATGTCATAGTGAAAAGTGTTTTGCTGGATGATGTCTTATGTACTCGTATTTTTTTAATATATTTTATTTTTTATTTCAAGACGCAAGGCTACTGGGATTTTGGTTCGGTCATGCTCGCCATCGAAAAGTCTCTGCTTGTGGCGGCTTTGTGTGGCGGGTCACCCCCTTCCCTCTAATATGGTTGAGGGGAGTGATGGCTGCTGCTCAAGTCAACTCGTGCGCGGGTGCTGCTTGGGGGGACTGGTCCGGCCGCTGTCCTTTTATCCTTTTTTCTTTTATTTTTTTTCTTTTGTAGTCTAGCAGCAAAATTGATTATTACTTTATTTACGTTCTGAAGGCAATTCACTTGAGCTTGTAAGTTATTCTTGGTATGTATCTAACTTAGACGACTTGTGACAAAAGTTGGTAATATGTTAAAGTGCTTTGTGTCTTGCCTGACGAGGCACTGCTTAACAGCAGAAGGTAAATGTTTAACGTGTGCCACTGTGATTTTGGATCGGTCATGCTCGCCATCGAAAAGTCTTTGCTTGTGGCGGCTTCGTGTGGCGGGTCACCCCCTTCCCTCCAATATGGTTGAGGGGAGTGATGGCTGCTGCTCGAGTCAACTCGTGCGCGGGTGCTGCTTGGGGGGACTGGTCCGACTACTATCCCTTTGGCATTTTAGTTTGTTGTATTTTCGTCGTATTTTTTATTTTATTTGATATTTTGAACGGCAGGACACACTGTCGCTGGTGCTAATCTAATTGTAAAAAGACAAACTTTGTTTTAAAAAAAAATGTGAAAAAATGACAAGCCCGCTGAGTTTCTTGCCGGATCTTCTCAGTTGAGGCCGCGTTGTGATCCGGTGGTAGCTTTTAAAAAAAATGACCGTTCAAAAGTGCTAGCGTTAAGCCTATTTGAAATAAAATTTTGAATTTTGAATTTTATTAATATTACATACATACGCGTCGAATACAGAACCTCCTTTTTTGAAGTCGGTTAATAAACTAAGCACGATTATTTATCTCAGTTTCAGTTGTAAAGCTGTATTGTTACCGAATAGAATGGTATTTATTTTTTTGTGTTTTGGGCACGTTGTCGGCGATAGTTCTTTACGATAGATAAAGGTTAATGTTGGATTTTTAAGAAATTAGGCGACTTAACTTGGAGTTTTATTACTCAGCTTCTAAGAATTAGACCGTCGCGTTGTTTCTAAAGAAACAGGTTTATACCGCACTAACTCGTATCGGCCATTAGGCGAATACAGCCCTGCTATACTTTTAGCAATACAACCCCGAGCTCGATACGATAGTTTACTTCAAATATTAATAAAATGTATAAATGCCGTAAACTAATAAGTATAGAACAATTTGGGATAAAGACATACCACAGGTAGGTATATCAAGGTTAAAACGATGTTGACACAGACTTGGACCAAGTGTGGGCAAAAGCAAAAGGTAAGCACGTTATAATGTTGCCAAATAATGCTAATTAGTAGCAATATAACGGTCCCTATTTTTACTTTCATACATTGTGACCGAAGTTTACAATATTAACATAAGATATTATTTTGTATAACTATTTAATAATTGTTAAATTAAAAAGCATTGTCGAAATTATAGCAGTAGGTATTCTTGCTTCTTTTATGTCAAAGAAAAATACTTAGATAATTTACAAAAATAACATTTACAAAGTCAAAGCGAGAATAGCTTTTAAGTGTGCCATTTTAGATACCCAAGTTCAAAAACATGAGCTACGTTCTATTTTTATGTTTTTCTTTACAATATCAAATTCTGAAGTATATTTAAATAATTCGGCCAACATCACACCTGTGTTCATTCATTTATTGTTCCGAATTTCCGACCAAGCAAATTAATAAAGCTTTGCTTGAATAAGTCCCGTACCTACAGACATGGGATTAATTTGTACCGAATATATCTACTTTTGCTGAAGCCAAAAAATCATACTCCAACTCATTCTAATACTCGTGAACATGGCACTTTAGCAAAAAAAAGTACGGGGTGCTCTATTCCTACAAAAACCATGGTATTAAAAATAAACACGTTTGAACCACAACTATTAGTAACACAGTAGAAAGTAACATACATACATATAGATGGTTGTATGTTATTTTCCCATCGTTGATGTTAGAAAGTGGTCCCACAGTCAACCTATTCCATCCATCAACGGCTGTTATGAAAATGAGCCATTAAAATTCGTAATAGGGTGTACTGTAATAGTTTGCGTAATTGCAATAATATCAATATTTAAGCGACTTTCATTACATTAACACAAAAGAAACAGTGCACAGAATGTAATTTTGATTAAAATAACCTACCGAATTAGACTTTATTTGCAAGCAATCGTTTTTACATTTTATATAACTACTAGCTGACCCGCGCAGCTCCGCCCGCGCTTTTATTACATTTTGCTCCCCTTTTCTCCCTCTTCCCTTGATTTATTTCTCTCTCCATCTCTCTCTTATAAGAAAAATCTAATTCTATGCTCTCTCCCTCCTCTCTCTTTCCCCTTCCGCCTCGGTCCCCGTCACACTCCCCCTCTTCCTCTCCCCGTTGTCTCCTCTGAACCCCCTCCCCCTTTCTCATCTCCCACCTTGCTTCCCCTCACTCCCCCTTGCTCCATCTTAATCCCCCTATCCCTCACCCCATCACCACTTCCTCGAATCCCCTCTCTCTCTCTCTCCTCTCTTGCACCCTCCTCTCGTTCTATATATCCTCGTCAGTCATGGTATCTGGGATTCTTACCCACTTAAATCCCTGCAGCTGTTGCATCGCCACATAAGCCTGGGCCCTCCAGTGGGATCTGCACCAAATACCCCTCAGTGCGCATTATAGCCTCCTTATACCTGGCACCATGATCACGGGGATAGGGCTCGCAACCCCCTTCACCGTCCTCTTTGGAGTCGTGCCGTCACCCATCTATGTCCAATTGAATTGACCTTGCCTAACGTTGCTTAACGTAGCAGCATGAAATATACTCTACGACCTATTCTCAGACCTACCCGATATGCACACAAAATTTCATACAAATCAGTTCACCTATCTATGTAATGACCTTCCCTTATGTTACTTAGCTTGAACCTAGCGTTACGAACAACGTTCACAGCTATTTCTTTCATTGGTTTAAATATTAGTGAAGTTTACGTTATATTGAAGAAGGGACAAATTCATGCAACAACAATTTATTATTAGTTAATTATTTCACATAAAAAGTAAAGGATAAAAAATGTTTATTGTGGGTTATCCCTAAGAGATGAACATATACCATCGCGGACTTTTTTGTAGACCTTGTTAAGGTGTACAATACTGTAGTACATTATTTTGATCAATCTCGTAGGGTTCAGTCAGCGTTTGCAATGTAAGCGCAAAAAAATGTGTTTATTTACGACATCACATTAGAAACCTCTAAAATTATCAGTGTTTCTCTACTATATTATGCATGTATTATATATACGGGGACAAACTAAATGTTGTATTGTTCGCTGATGATACCTCTCTTTTATTTAAAGTCAGGCGTAAACTCTATGAATACGACGAAGTAAACAATGTACTTTCTAAAGTTGTCCATTGGTTCAATGTTAATAATTTGAAACTTAATGAGAGCAAAACCAAATGTGTGAAATTTGTAACACCAAATGTAAGACAGGTGGCAACCAATGTGGAAATTAATGGAGCGAAGTTGGACCTTGAGGAGTCGACTGTGTTCTTAGGTATAACAATTGACGCTAAACTACAATGGGGCCCCCACATTAAGAAATTGTCAGGTAGACTGAGTTCCGCGGCTTATGCAGTTAAAAAAATAAGACGTTTAACTGATATTGAAACCGCTAGAATTGTTTATTTCAGCTATTTCCACAGTATTATGTCTTATGGTTTATTACTGTGGGGATCTTCTGCAGAACTTAATACCATTTTTATTCTGCAGAAAAGAGCTGTGAGAGCCATTTACAATCTGGCTCCTACTGATTCACTAAGGGAAAAATTCAAAGAAATAGATATTCTAACGGTTGTTTCGCAATTCATATTTGAAAATTTAGTTTATATTCAGAAAAATAGTGTATCTTTTAAAAAGTACAGTGCGATTCATAGTGTTAATACCCGGAACAAACACAATCTTGTTTTACATTCCACACGTCTCCACAGAACAAGCAAATCGTTTATGGGCCAAAGTATACGCTTCTATAACAAACTGCCACAGGATATCCGAGATCTTCCACTGAATAAATTTAAACCTTTGATAAGAAGCCGGTTGTCGAAAAAGGCTTATTACAAAATCTCGGATTACCTAGAGGATAAAGCTGCGTGGGCTTGAACTGCTCAACTCATGCAAGCTTAGAATTGTAGGCTTACAGTTTGTAACACCTCTTAATCTGGTGGATTACTGATGGCTGTTTCACAAGTCAATTGATTGATAATATAAAGATTATGTGAAAGTGTTTTGTGTCTTGCCTGTCGAGGTACTACTTAACAGCAGAAGTTAAATGTGAGCCACTGTGATTTTGGTTCGGTCATGCTCGCCATCGAAAAGTCTTTGCTTGTGGCGGCTTCGTGTGGCGGGTCACCCCCTTCCCTCTAATATGGTTGAGGGGAGTGATGGCTGCTGCTCGAGTCAACTCGTGCGCGGGTGCTGCTTGGGGGGACTGGTCCGACTTCTATCCATTTGGCCTTTTAGTTTGTCTTAATTTATTGTTTTCTTCTTTTCTCCCTTGCTTTATGTTTCGAATGGCAGGACACAATATCGCTAATGTCGATTCATTTGTAACAAAACAATGTTTAAAAAAAAAAGTGAAAAAATGACAAGCCCGCTGAGTTTCTTGCCGGATCTTCTCAGTTGAGGCCGCGTTGTGATCCGGTGGTAGCTTCTAAAAAATGACGATTCAAAAGTGCTAGCGTTAAGCCTATTTGAAATAAAGATTTTTGAGTTTGAGTTTGAGTTTGAGTATTATACATATAAAACAAATAAAACAAAACAAAGTCAACGCAACGGATTTTGATGCGGTTTTTCTTAATAGATAGAGTGATTCAGGAGGAAGGTTACCTTCCTCCTGAATCACTCTATCTATTAAGAAAAACCGCATCAAAATCCGTTGCGTTGACTTTGTTTTGTTTTATTTGTTTTATATGTATAATACTCAAACTCAAACTCAAAGTCAACGCAACGGATTTTGATGCGGTTTTTCTTAATAGATAGAGTGATTCAGGAGGAAGGTTACCTTCCTCCTGAATCACTCTATCTATTAAGAAAAACCGCATCAAAATCCGTTGCGTTGACTTTGTTTTGTTGCGTTGTTTTAAAGATCTAAGCATACATACATAGGGACAGACAGACAGCGGGAGCGACTTTGTTTTATAATAAGTATATAGATATAGATAGATATAGATATAGAAGACTAATAACTATTGAATTAGAAACACTAATACAATACGAACTTTCCTTCATAGCTATATAAAGTTTAATTTTCATTAACAATAATAACAGAACAGCTCTTATTTTTGTCCCACTGTTGGGCACGGGCCTCCCCTCAAGATTAAGGGTGCTTAAGCCATAGTTCACCACGCTAGCCAAGTGCGGGTTGGCGGACTTCACACGACAGAAAGCTAGTTAGGCTTCCTCAGACATGCAGGTTTCCTCATGATGTTTTCCTTCACCGAAAGCTAGTAAGAGTCGCACAAAGACGATCCGCACATGATTCATTAAAGAAATCAGATGTGCGAGCCGGGGTTCGAACCTGCGCACCTTGTTTCCAAGACAAGCGCTCCCTCACTGAGCTGTTACTGCATCAACAAAATTGCAACTAAATGCAATTTTCATTCAATACATAAAAAGTGTTGCTGCCATGCCATATTACATATAATGTTCTCTTCTCTTTTAAATTTATTAAGTAAGTACCTACCTGTATTGTAAAAAAAACACATAAAACACTGTTAGAGCTAGACACAACAAAGCATTTACTGTTAAGGTCACAGTATGACCTATAAACACTTTTTGAGAGCTACAATAATAATTACTTTGCTGATTACCTAATATTAGCAAAGTCGTAAAAACACGATAAACTAAAACATTATCTCGATAAATACAGACACATTAGTTTTTACCAGTTCGCCTGGGCTCGTAAACAAAAACAATGCGGTATACAATACAATGCAACTAGTATGAATAACAAAAGCATAAAAAACACGACTGCGGAAAAATGGAATTCGTATTATATGTATATTACATATGAAATTGTATCTTTAAGACCTTTTTTTAATGATTTATTAGAAATAATAATAAAAAATCACTAACTGGTAACATTGGAGGTAATAAAATCTAATTAGGTAGGGTCCATTAGATTGTTTAATCAATTATGCTAGTATAGTCTAGGTCCCATCTATAATAACTAAGACGAAGAAGAAGTTTAAAGACATATTTTCATATGCCAAAATCTATCGACCCGTGTTGCAAAACCTTGCCAAAAAATAGAAATACATACATAAATTATCATGAATATATAATATATTGAAAAAATATATAAATATAATCTTACTATTCAAGTAAACACAATGATAAACGGTTTCAGAAATAAAAAAAAAAACTTCATAATCGACCCAATTCTATGTAGATCGAACCCAATCAAACCAATATTTAATCGTTCTGGAGCAGTAATTAATATCATGAATTTACCACTTCAGGTTCTTGTCCTAAATTGATTTACTTCTTGTAAACAATTCGAAAAACTCTATTAAATTTTGACTACAAAATGACTGATAGAACTCCCAAGCAAAAGATTTCAACGCAGAACATCCATCTAAAATTGATATTTTGAACAAAAACTCATTAATCTGGGCCTACATTTAAGATACATAAAACACGTTGCTAACGTAAAGCGTATGTAGGTGGTGTAAACAAACATTGCTCAGTAGCTAGGTGTCTACAATAACACATTTCTTTAACAATTAACCGTTTTAGAGCATGCTATTATTGTATTACTTTGAGACATGATTGTTTAAGCATTACAAAATTTATTTCTTTATCATTGACTTAAGACATTAGCGAAAGAACGTCTTATTTTAGGTGTGGATGGTGGAGTAACTTGAATTTGTGTAAGAATCTAAGGCACCTAAATATCTTAGGGTAAAGCGTCTAGGGTGCCAAAGATCGTGCAATTTCTTGTTATTTTGAAAGAGGTTAATCTGAAAAGTCGAGAAATAAAAGGGTTTAGAGAAATAGCACATAATCTATGGTAGGAGTTTCTCTGCCGCTGGGCGGTGCAAAAATGTGACCGAACTGAAAATCTGTTGGATACATATTGGCTGTGTTCAAGAGGTATTACATTACACAGCAGATTTAGAAAGTCGTCTTAATTATTGATGCTGTTCTCTAGACTGCGTCTTAATTATTAGTAGGCTAACGATTCATCTATAAATATTTATTTTATGAGTTGTTATGTGTAGAAATCTGTATTGTATAGAACAATATTTTTCTTCATCTTGAGTGTTATTATATTATGTAGATAAATCATGATTAAAATTATAATAGGATATTGAAAAACCCAAATATTCAGCTCTAGATATGAACACCGCATATCATGGAATACCAAAAAGTCTTTCAAATTGTATGCTGTTAGTTCTACGTAGATGAGAATATTATTAAACATTAAAATAATGTTCTGGGAATATCAATAAACTTAAATAAATCAATCGGTTTCAGCCCATCGACTTGAACGAATGGCGATTATGGTGTGATCAGGGGACTTAATAATAAAAAAACATTTCAAAATTCGATTATAATTGTGATTCACAGACTCTTTTCTTGTATTTAACAATAATCTTTTTGCAACTGTTTTTACAACTACTGCACGAAGGTGACTTTATTGTCTAAGAATGAATTCATCCGGAGGTCTTGCATCATTTAGACGTGAGCTGCGGTGGCTTGGCCTCGGTCCGATCTCCTGTTTAAGATTTTTTCCATAGAGAACAATATAATGACGACTAATTAGCGTGTCACTGAACATTGTAGCGCATTTAGACGGTCTGTGGCACATCGTTTATTTTTGAAGAAAAATTTGTTTTGCTAATGTAAATATTGTTGACAAACTATGTTTCGTTTTGTTATAGCTTTGGTATTCATTTTGTAACATTTGGTAACAGTAAAAAGTTGATACAAGGCCCTTTATATAAATTGGAAATGGAAGGTATATAATATTGCGTAAGTGCACGCATGGTGCACGGCCACTTGACTATAATTTTCCAACAATGAATGAGCACTTATGAAATCTAAGGTACGATAAAACAAGGACGTGCAATGCAGGGCTGCGTGCATATTTACGTGTTGGCGCATTACTTCACTGCCTGTAACCATTCCTCGTCTTGGTGCCGTGGTCACGACACCACTGGTATGCTATTCATATTATCACAATAGTATAAAGTCGTTGCTACAAAGAAAGCGGATTCACGGGCGATGCGATTGCACGCGAGCTGAAGTTACACTATGAAATTGTAACGGCAATAGTTATGTTTCCGAGTTATCTTTAAACAATGCAACAAATGGTACAAATAGTAAGTACCGTAATTTTGATGTTTATATTTCCATGTGTAAAATTAAAAACTCATTTACTTGTACTGTTATGCAAATATTAACAGTGATTTTGTTTTGATGTATCTGCAGACTGTTCTGGTATTTATTTTTGATCTGAGTCTTGCATTGCCTTTAGGTATGCTTTCATTTAGATATTATGTTAATTTAGATTATAAAAGTGATTATCGCTAATGAAATTACGGTAACATTCTCTCTCCTTGTGTAGTGCAACCCTTAAGCCAGTCAACCTTTTACAAGCTGTCTGTTGGCATTTTGGGTATTCTGAAACCGATGATCGCGACAAAAGGTGCCTTGATCGATGTTAGAGGAACGATGGGGTTTTGACGTATATTATTTATTAGGGCAAATAAAGGTACCGAACTGATACAAGATACACAAGCGAGAAAAACTATTTCTATGAAAAGTAAAATATTCAATTGAAATTACTTACTACCGCAGCCTTAGTAATGGATTCTGTTCTAAGATATAAATATATCTGTGGCTAAGATATAACTTTGAATGTGTTTTTTTTTTAAGTTGGAAAAAATAAGAATTTAATTAAAAGACTTAAATTATTTGTTACGCTTACAATTGTTTATGAAACAAATATTAATTAACATCTACCTGCCACTTTTAGTAATTTAGTACGTTTGATTTTTTTAGGAAAGCTTTTTTGTCATTATTTATTCTATTTTCATTTGACATGCCATAATAACCAAAGAAACTATGCTTCTCATGCAACTGTGTGCAAATAAATATAAACGAATACACTAATAAATATGAATTTATTAAGCACACATAATCGATGCAACACGGTATAACAAAAGCAGTAATTACTCGCCAATTACGTAGCTCATTAATATTGCTCCGTGCTCATTTATTTGCATGATTAGTTCGCGTTCAATGAGGTGTACCATATAAGAAAATAGACACAGCGAAAGCAACTCGTGTAGATAGAGTCATCAGTACAATTGGTCACATGGTGGCAATAAAAATAATAATATCGCGGCCGTGAACAATAGCTTCCAAGTTTCGTTTTTCTATGACATGTAGCACTTTATGGACGCGGTTTTAATGTTACTGGCGTAAAAAAATAATACCAGCCCTTGTTTATGCCCCACTGCTGGGCACGGGCCTCCCCTCAAGATGAGTTTAGGCCATAGTCCACCACGCTGGCCAAGTGCGGGTTGGCGAACTTCACACGTCATTCGAGAGCTAGTTAGGCTTTCTCAGACATGCAGGATGTTTGTTACTGGTGTACTTTTTTTACCGACTACAGGACGAGAGCACGAAACCAATCCCATTGCAGCGAGGTGTGAGTCAGGGAGACGTTATTTCTCCGAAACTGTTCACAAACGCATTGGAGGACGTTTTCAAGCTCTTGGACTGGTACGGATTCGGCATCAACATCAATAGCGAATACATCACTCACCTTCGTTTTGCCGATGATATAGTCATTATGGCAGAGTCGCTGGAGGACCTCAATACGATGCTCAGCGACCTGAACAGGGAACAGGTGGGTCTTAAAATGAACATGGACAAGACGAAGATCATGTCTAATGTCCATGTTGCACCCGTACCGGTAGTTGTTGGGAACGATACAATCGAAGTTGTTGACCACTGCGTATACCTAGGACAAACAATCCCGTTAGGTCGTTCCAACTTCGACAAAGAGGTCGTCCGAAGAATCCAACTCGGATGGGCAGCGTTCGGGAAACTACGTGACTTCTTCTCATCTGAAATTCCGCAGTGCCTGAAGACAAAGGTTTTTAACCAGTGTGTGTTGCCAGTGATGATGTATGGTACTGAGACGTGGTCCTTAACAGCTGGCCTTTTGGAGAAGCTCAGTGTCACGCAACGAGCTATGGAGAGCTATGCTCGGAGTTTCTTTGCGCGACAGAATCCGGAATGAGGAGATTCGCCGAAGAACCAAGGTCACCGACATAACTCGAAAAATATGCAAGTTGAAGAGGCAATGGGCAGGCCACATCGCTCGAAGAACCGATAACCGTAGGGGATGAAAGTTTCTCGAGTGGCGACCACGAACCGGAAGACGCAGTGTAGGCAGGCCTCCCACTAGGTGGACCGACGACATTGTTCGCGTCGCAGGCAACCAGTGGATGCAAATGGCAAATTGTCGGTCATTGTGGCGGTCGAAGGGGGAGGCCTATGTTCAGCAGTGAACGTCTTCCGGCTGATGATGATGATGTACTTTTTATATTATTTTTAGTATGAATAACGCTTGAAATTCTCAGTAGCATCCTGAAACAGTTTGCTATATTCAATTACATACACATCATATACACAATTAATTAATTAGGTGGCAAATAATTCTCATGTGGCGGTCTTAACAATTTTCTAGAGGCTTTTCCATTACACGTTTCCCATTTTCTCATAATAAGCTCTCGTTTTAAGAAATAGCCAAGCGTTGAATAATTCATTTGAAGCGGCGATACAAAGTCGCTATTGAAATATTTACTTGTTTTTACGCAAAGGAGGGTAGGTAGTGGTAGGTAGTAATTACTAAAATGATTGTGTTTCCACAATAAGCATTAAACTTTATGTTTGAGAACTAGTTTATTATTGAACTTGCCAAAAATTGTCAATTCAATACAAAATGGAGATATGTTTAAAAGTTAAAATCAGTTAAAAAAAAGTCAATTGATTTTTTTTTTTCTCAAAACGAATGATTTGTGATCTCACGAGCGTTTATTATTTTGTTGATAACGGATTGGATTTGGATTCGATTCGGGTATAGACTACGGTAGATTACCCATGAAAAATAATATTTTTTTGTAAATATCATGTTCAACGTTAGCCTATAAAAGAAACAATTGAATAAATAGCCGCTGACAATCGCGGTAACAATGATATGACGAATGAAGTTTAGTATTTTTGAAACCTGTTTCCGTTTACAAAACGTAAACAATATGGCGACCGACCGGTAATATGAATTGAATTGTACCTTGAATATTACAAAACACTATTCATTACAATAAATTGAAATCTTGTTCCACTCAAAAGAAATGACATTGTGTCTTATACGATTAAAAAAAAAATACTTTGATATATTTGTGTACCCGGTAAGGCATGTGATGTTTTAGAAAAGATAGAAACGGTCTTTATGTGTTATGATTTGTAATTTGAGCCGAAAGACGTCCACAGCTGAACAAAGGTGTCACCTTAGAAAGGAGTGGTTGCCATAATCCCCACGCTTGACTGATCGCAGTAAATGTGGTACATAGATAATCCAATAGTAAGACGCTGCTGCCCCTCTTCCTGTTTTCTCTTAGTCGCCTCTTACGACACCCCACCAACTGAAGGTGATGATGGGTGGGTGTAGGGTACTACAGGCATACGATACACGGTAGTTAATTTGTTTAGATGACCATATTTCATTAGTCTATCATCTATTCATTAATCTATCATAACGTATATACTTATATCAATCAACGCGTTAACTTGAGAACCACCTTTTTTGAAGTCGTGTAATCCTTAAGCAAATTGTTAAACTGAATTACAATATAATATTTAAAATAAAAACGACTTTAATAACACTAAAACCTATAAATTAATTTAAATATTATTGAAGTTGATCCTTAAATACACAGTAGGTACGGTAGTCCAAAACCAATTTCAATAATCTTATTATATAAAAGAGTAAGCAAAAACCCACTCATCACGAAATCTCAGAAACTACAAGTGCTAGAAGTCTCAAATTTTGCATGGGGGTTCCTTTTAGGACAAAGGTGCTCACTAAGACGGGTTTTTGCGAAATTCAATCTCTAAGGGGGTGAAACAGGGGGGCAAAGTTTGTATGGGAGAACGCGATTCCTTAGTCCTATTGACTTGAAATTTTGCACAGACTTTCGTTAAGAAAGTTAATTGAATTTGTAATTCATATTTTTTTTAATTTATCCCTTAACAGGGTAAAAAAGGAGTATTATTACTCAACCGACGGCGGTACAAATATATCACAAGAATAAGATAGGGTAATTCGAAGAATAAAGTCAAAGTTCCTTGGTCAAGTGGTTACGGAAGCGTCCTCTAAGTATGGACTGTCCGGGTTCGCTACCCGTGTATGGATTTTTTTTTGTGTTTTTAAACTTTGTTTTTTTATTTATATTAAGATTAAGATTTCACTTTTTATTTCTAATATATTTTATAATTTAATACTTTCTTTAAATTTAAAATCATGCATACGTAGTTAGCTTCTCACTAATGTTATGATTTAGTTATTAGTGGAAACTTAATTGATTTTTGTACTATTGGATCTTATATTAGTAATAAGTAGTATCATTTGTTTGTTTCCCAAATATAATAAAAATAAAATAATGAAAATATATTTCCAAAATGTCTGTTTGGGTAGGAATACAATATGCATGTATTGTACGTATGCAGATGTCACCGGAGAACCCTGGTTCCCCTCTCATGTGCCGATGTGACAGCCACGGGAGTTTTAGTGGGTAAGAATCCCCCACAGGATCTTGGGGACATATTAAACGTGTCCCCCGCCACCGCTATAACTGTGACAACGGTGACAGATTCCCGGAGGGCTATAATGCGCCCCCGGCAGTGGCTTCAAAGGCCCTTGCCTTGCACTGAGGGGTACCCGGTGCAGCCCCATATTTTGTGCGGACAGCCGTGAGGGGTTTAGAGGGTAAGAATCCTACACACCGCGGTCGACCGCCCGCAGGATCCTGGGAGCCTATTGGAGGTCTATCCGTAATCCCCGAAACTTTGAGCACGGTGACAGGTTATTTTTTTATTGTGCCCCCCGGTGGCGGGCTGAAAGGCAAGCACTGAGGGGATCTGTTTTTAAATTTATCCCTTAACAGGGTTAAAAAGCAGTATTATTACTCAACCGATGGCGGTACAAATATTTTCACTTAGATTAGCTTAGTACGTAAATTAGGTACTGTACACGTATAACTTTAATACATAAGATAAAATATCACGCTACATGCAATAGGGACTGAGCAGACATATAACAAGAATATGATCAAGTAATTCAAATAATAGAATTAGAGTAGCCGTGGTCTGGAGGTTACGAAAGCCTCTTCTAAGCACAGCAGAGTCCGGGTTCAAATTTGTCCTTGGGATTTTTTGTGTACTTTTAAACTTTTTATTTTTAATATTTTTTTTATTTTTTCAAGGTTTATATATTATCTGAATTTATTTAGAAGTTTTATCTAAGTAATTAAAAACCTAAAGAGGTACATACTTAACAATCAAGTACTAGAGAAGTTTATTCTACATATATATCATTATCATTCCAAATAATATAAGGTAAATCTGGGATATAATATGCTTGCCCCCCGGTGGCGGACTCAAAGGCCAGGCACTGAGGGACACCTGGTGCAGAACCCACCCGAGAACCCAGGTTTCCCTCTCATGTGCCGATGTGACAGCCACGGGAGTTTTAGTGGGTGAGAATCCCAAATACCCAGGTTGACTTCCCCATGGGATCCGTGGGACTTATTGGAGGTTTCCCCCGCGATCCCCGTATCTTTGAGCACGATGATAGTTTCCCAGGTGGCTTTATTGTGCCCCCTGGTGGCGGGCTCAAAGGCAAGCCACTGAGGGATCTTGGTGCAGATATCACCGGGTAACCCAGGTCTCCTTCTTATGTACTGATTTAACGGCCGTAGCAACGGGGTTTAGTGAATAAGAATCCGACATACCCGGTTGACCACCAACAGGGTCCCGTAAATCCCATTAAAGGCGTCCCCCGTGACCCCTGTAACCGTGAGCACCGTGACAGGTTCCCGGGAAACTATAATGTGCCTCTCCGGTGGCGGGTTCAAAGTCAAGGCACTGAGTAGTATCAACTGGTGCAGATCCCGACAAATATCCCAGGACCGCGCTCTAATGTGCCGACGTGATATCCGCGGGGGTTTTAGTGGGTAAGAATTCCCCGGTTGACCCCCGTCTACGTCTTAACGATGAAACCGAACAAGGAAGCCCGTATTGCTTCCATAAATTGGTTTTAAAGAAATGGTGTTCTGTTCCTGTCCTTAATCCACCCAAATTGTACACCGGTACACGTCTGCAGTTTCTAATAAAAATAAAAATACAATTAACAAATCACAAATTCAGAGATTCAACGTTGCAGGCTTAAACCTAAGCGTTGAGTACTTTGCCCATGGATAGATAGCTATACGTAGGTCGTAGCTCTTTCACGCGTCACTTCTAAACAATTTTTTTTCATATTGCGTTACGAAAAGTCAGCTACAAACATTATTTTTGAAGAAATTCTATAATCAAAGGCAGTAAGTTAAAATTAAACACTTCTTTTTTTTCTCAATTACACCCGTGCGAAGCCGGGGCGGGTCGCTAGTATCTATATACTTATATAAAAATCAATGCCACTTTTCGTTGTAATTTCATAACTCAAGAACGGGCTCACCTATCCAAACCAAATGTTTAGGCTTTGTTCGGACTATTTAGTAGATGGTTTATGTGAAGTTCAGCGGTTCTTCATTTATCACATTTTTTGTAACAAATTAATTCAATAAATGGCGGATAATTTTGTAACTGGGGATTTTGCTGTCAAATTGAACCTTTTTTAACACGTTCCCTGCGGCTGCGCTAGATTAAGACTTACTTCCAGTGCTGTACACGTCACATACTTCCCGTATCAAGAATGCCTGATATGCGTTACGACGTCTATTTTCCCGTACGCAGTCCTAACTTCAAACCTCCACAGAGACATGGAAATTCCACAGCTGGTTTTTTTTGTTGTACCAATCAATAGGTTACATCCTTGTGTATACACAGCTGCAGTCGCACGGGGTTCTAAGTAATATCTTAAAAGTTACAGGTATTTTTGGAAATGGTTGATTTTACGGGAAAATACTTGTCGTGGCGCACACAACAGTCATATTGCTAGTGATGGGGTGTAATAAGTAAAATATTCATCGATATAATATATAAACTAGATTTGGTGTCACGGTTCAAAAAGTGGTAGCGAGAAATAGCGCCCTTGTGTAGCTATTTTCTTTACAAGCCACATCCTGACTAATTTATTTTTGCCGATAGGAGTGTCGCTACTGTCTATATGAAACTGTCAAATTACAAGTCATTATCATTATAAAATCGTTAGTTCACGTTTTCGCCACCCGCACAGATAAGTTTGCAACCTCCGCGACCAGATTTTAGATGTCATTTTGTTCGTGAATGTTTATCTAGTTTATATATTATATCGATGAAAATATTTTTCTGTTTCAGATTTATTATTGTTTAATCAGGTCGTACACAATCAACGGAAACTATTTTAAAACAAAAGTAATAATTAACTATGTTAACAAAAACAGTAACTTCTTATTTTATATTATTATTTATTTTACTTATGATGGTCCTATGGGTTTTTTTTTGTACTAGATGGTTAGGGATTCGATAAACTGGAACCA
Organism: Furcula furcula; assembly: GCA_911728495.1. Classification (NCBI taxonomy): domain Eukaryota; kingdom Metazoa; phylum Arthropoda; class Insecta; order Lepidoptera; family Notodontidae; genus Furcula; species Furcula furcula. The sequence goes on from OU452251.1 coordinate 11,039,140, forward strand.
CTACTATGCACAATAATGTTTCTAGCCTCTTCACTTTCTGTCTTTATACCTTTTCCCATAATAAGTTTTTACGTGAATGTTTTGTTTATGTACAATTTACCTACTTACGCTTATCGCGTTCTGTATAAACGTATTAACTGGGCACAGCACTACAGCTTAACTGAAGCTCCGCGCGAGCACTTTCAGTGCGGTACGGGGTTTAGGTTTACGGCCAAATAGTTCCCGTATCGCACTATTGTAAAATAATTACCTTTCTGTGCGTTACGATAAAATAATTCCCGTACATTTTTATTCGTAAATTTCAATACACTTCAAGTAAGGACACTGGCAATATAGGTGTCTCTTTTTTACTTGTACGAATACATGAAAAAGTCACCTCCGCACGGAGAGTAAAACAAGGACATCTAGCTGCCGCACAGAGCAAAATTCAATTACAACCAAATACTTCCCGTAACGCAGTGAATGTGTTAACCGACTTCAAAAAAGGAAGAGGTTCTCAATTCGTCTGTATTTTTTTTTAATGTATGTTCGCGCATAACTCTGTCAATTATGAACCGATTTGAAAAAATCTTTCTTCCATCCATTCTTCAATCCATTGATTGGGTCCCATAAAAAAATTATTGCTTAGTAATAAGTAGTTCCTAAAAAAACAAGAATGGTGACTGCGCACTGAGAGCTGCAGGAAAGCCTATATCGATGACTTTATGTCGCTTTTTAAGGACAAAAATGGTCATAACTCTGGCAAATATTTACCAATTTCAATGATTCTTTTTTTGTTCGAAAGAAGAAAGCACTGTATTAAATCTGTATGAACTTTATTACAACCGGATAAGAACTTCCTGGAGGACCATGAACGATGTGGAGGAATTTATCTGGTAAAAACAATAAAACTGATGTTCTCCATTACATTGCTCTGACAATTATGAACCGATTGCGATGATTCTTTTTTATTCGAGAGAGTGAACTGCTATGATGATTCCATGCAAATTTCATTACGGCCGGATATTTTTTTCTGAAGAAACATGAATTATGTAAAACTATGTAGACGATAATGTGATCATAACCTACCTAGATAATTTTACGGTTTTTGATGGTTCAATCTTTATATATGATGAAAATATCACTAAAAAGTTTAAAATAAAATCTTTTTAGTAAAATAAATTGAACCGACTTCAGTATCACTGAAAAGTATAAAATAATTTAAATATTATTGAAGTTGGTGCCGGAGCATGCGTCCACCCGAACCCGCTCATCGGCGCCGCTGCCGACTATATCCCCGACCCCGACCCTGGTCCTGGTCCCTCAGATCGTCGACCTACCGTACATCGCCGCCGTCCGCGGCATGTACTGCTCGACCCACCCGACCCGATGTCCGTCCTCCTGGACCTTGACACAACACCAACACCTACACCGACAACGACGTCACGAGTCGTACACACACCTACACACAGACACCGGTCTCGCCGGCGAGGCCGAAGGATCGTACACATGCGACCTCGACATGCATCCCCTCGCTGAGTTTCTTGCCGGTTCTTCTCAGCGGGGGCGCGTTGTGAACCGGTGGTAAACTCACCACACTCTCTAAGCGGCAGCCCAAGCCGAGGCCGTGCCTCCCTGAGGTGCCCTTGAGCTAGTCGCTACCTATCTTTCCGGGCTGGAGCGCTCAAAGCGCTCGCCCCTCTTGTCCGGTGAAGCTGTAATGGCCATCTGCGGCCAACAGTACTACTCATACAAAAAAAAAAAAAAAAAAAAAAAAAATTAAGTTGGTGCCAAATATACACAGCCGGTAAGCTAACACCAACTTCAATAATATTTAAATTATTTTATACTTTTCAGTGATATTGAAGTCGGTTCAATTTATTTTTAAAAAGATTTTATTCAGAATTAAAACTATTTTTTAGTGTTGACAGTAAAAGCATGTTGTTATGTCATTCATGCGGTCATTTTATTTTGGACGTGCTTCGAATAAAGCAAATTGTCAGCGATAATTATTGCTTTGTGTTTATATTTTTTGTTCAAATGTAATGTAATGTATATAATGTGTGCGTGTACTTTTCTCAGTTTTTTAGCGAGCCGATGATGTTTGATATCGTTTACAGGCTTTATTTGAATTAAATTGTCAAAAGCATTTACACAAACGGTAAGTTTTGAACTGTTGAAGTGATTATCATGTATGTATGTGTGTTTCTTCATTTGAAAAAAACATATTGTGTACCACTATTAATGTAGCAATTTGTTTTTAATTTGATTTATTCTTTTAATTGAACGAAAAAGGCCATTTTTTGTTTGAATAAATGAATTTGATGTTCCAATAAAATGTTTTTAATATTTCACTTTATACGTAGCGAAGCACGTACCGGGCCGCTAGTTATTTTATACTTTTTAGTGATATTGAAGTCGGTTTAATTTTTATTTAAATACTTATTTTATTTTATACCGTTTTAATGATGATTTCATACAAAAAAAAAGAAAAACGTAATAAGTGCCTAAACTTTTTGGGGGATGCCTTCAATTTCCATGGGATCCCATGATCAGATCCTGACTTGATCCATAGAATATAACGAACAGATTTTAAAGTGGTCAACAGTTAGTGGAGAAATAGCTGAACATAACTACAGAAAAATATACAGTAGAACATAGAACCTTCTTTTTGAAGTCGGTTAAACATGCTTGCAAGTCTACAGCTTTAGTAGAAAACAATGCACTGTTTCAAAACTAAATTAAATGGTATCAATGACTGTCACTAGTGCCCTATGTAACCGGATAGAGCTAAATAGTGGGCACTAAGCGTGAAACCACTATTGGGCAATAAAGGCCAAGATACGCCATGCGTACCTACAGCTGTTTATGGAACTGGGCATAATCGATTTCTCATTTTGTAATCGTGAATCGAATGTTTAACATCACCATTTCTATAAATTCTATAAACCATTTCTATAAAGGTTTGAAATACCTTTTACTGATTTTAGAGTATACTCTTGAAATACCTTTTACTGATTTTAGAGTATACTCTAAAATCAGTAGTAGTAAGTATACTTATAGCCTAAAGTGACCGATTAATGCTAAGATATACGCATGGCATGGCTCTGTGATTGGATGAGAAGAGCTGCAGTTCGGGCTCGGCAGTATTTATAGCCTAAAGTGGCCGATTAATGCTAAGATACACGCATGGCATGGCTGTGATTGGATGAGAAGAGCTGCAGTTGTTGCTCAATATTGTTGTTGTTGTTGTTATGCCTTGACAATGGCAAATTGACAGAAACCTCCAACAGTAGAGTAAGATGGGGCGCAGAGCAGAATCAACATTAGTATGCTTAAAGGCGCATAAAATACTAGCTTATGTTGTTCTAAGTATTACGGAATAATTACAAAGTAGAAGTCATAAATCCGAATAGCGTGTATAGTTCCTATCAAATAATCATTTACACCGATAATAGGTATTCATCATTTAATGTCAAGGCAATGTGTTGCGCCAAGGCCATCCATCATCATAATGTGGCATTTTCATTCAAGTCATGGTTCATTTTACACTTATCCAGTATCTAGACGTCATACATGTTGTATGAAATAATTTCACATATTGTTATTGTCATTAATTAAATACAACCCGTAATAGAATATGCGCATAACCTCAAACACCTCAATAAGAATATTGTGTTTTGGGCAGATGCGCGTGAAATACATCTGTCTTTACCTTTTTTTTTTCTAGACATTATTTTCCTTTTAGTGCTTTTTTAACAACAATCTTTAGATTGTTTTTAATAAAAGCCTAGTCTTCTATAACTACACTAACTGTTGGATCTGGTAATTACTAAGTATGTGAGGATATAAATACTAATATTTTTTAAACAGGCAAGCTTTTAATTTTTACTTTTGAAAAAAAAATTGGTTAGTGTAGTAGCAGTTCCGTGTAAAATCACATTTAAAAATATATAATGTTGGAGCGTAGCTAATTGTCGTCTTGAACTGGCAACACATTGCATCAAGGTTTGATATATCAAGGACTAGTGTGGTAACCCATACACAAATAGAACTATTTATATTACTCTAACTACTATCTACTATGTTATTTCTAATTATAAAGTAACTTTTAAAGATACTATTGAATTGCAAATCACGTTACAATAAGAAATCCTGTGTGTACCTACATAAAGCTGGTTTAAAAGATGTTATAAATATATATATCTCTAAGAATGATGTCAACAAACATAACCTTGCTTGCTTGGATGTCGCTTTACAAGGTATAGGAAGTATGAGGTAAATATGGAACTTGGATATTTGTACAATATACTGAACACAATATCAATCATTATCTTTAAGGCTCCTATATCGATTTTCCTTTTCGATATAAGTATGTAGTTTTGATACTAAAAATAATGCTCTATAGATTTGTGAGAGAGTACCTACCATACATTTCATCCGTTTGTAATACTTACTTGATATTCCTCCAAAAGCGTTAGTACAAATTTAAAGAAAGTCCCGGTTATGGCAATAAATTAACAATATTATGTCAATGAGAGCGCTACAGTATACTTACATTTTAAAGGAACCAAGCGACAAACGATGTCGAATAAATGTTATAAATCTCCATTATAAAGTATGTTAGTACATAATTACCATCATAAATATAATCATTTTAAAACAACAGAAACTTGAGAAATAGTGAGAACTAAGAATGCATTAAATGTCAACTTTCCATTTTGAAAGACCAAGACTTATAATATTACGGAGATAATTCCAATTTTTTGTATCAGACATCAGCTATCAATATTGTTGACAAATTTAATTGAAGATTGTTATCAATTTCTAGGTAATTTACAATATGGACTCGTATAAATAACCGATGTAAAAGGTGTTTTTTGCACATTGTGTTAATAACATGATTAACACTAGTGCGTTGAATTCCTGCTAAATTAAAAAAACTTTGTAACTCCATGTAATTTATAATAGTAACGTCCTCCTGACGACCACAATGGTCAATCTTTTGATACTTAAGATTAGCCAACTATACCCTGTGTTTTGTTTACAAGATCAAAATCGGATAAGTAAATGTATTTTGGTGGACGTTTTGCGAAGTGGACATTTTGCGTCTACACCTTTGTTTGACATATTGAACCCTACCAATTGTCTTTGGCTGTTCACGGGTAAGCCATCACCCCTTTGTTCATATATTTATTGTTCCGATTATGATCTTGTAAAGAAAAACAAGGTATAAGCAGAAGTTTTACGGTATACAAGTGCTTGCGCAGACACAGAAGCATTATTTTACTCTCAATAGGACAGCACACCGATATAACCTCAGAGATCGGGCGCAGGGTCGACTTTTACACGTCCATTCACATAGGTACACGCGTGGATTATTTTACTTTTTAGACAATTAGATGATCGGTCAGTATTTAATTAAGCAGTAAGTAACGATTGCTGCTCTCATCGATATAGTTACTTATATCGATGGCTGCTCTTCCTTTTTGTAGGGTGCAGGAAACCGCTCGATTTGTAATCTGGAACACGTTTCCAGATTACAAATCGAGCGGTTTCCTGCTGCACTACGATGGCTAGAACTATGTTTAATTTTACTATCCATAGTTATAATACAAACGCGATTGAAAGCTGAAGCTACGTAATGAAATTTGCTTAAAAGCCCTAGTTACATAATACTGCGTTAACGTTTCTCCATATAAATAGTTTATATTGTGTGTTGCACGCGATAGTTAAATGTTGTTTAAACAATAATTACACTCAGGCGTCAGTTTCTCCAGTTTCTTAGGTCATACTTTAACGAATAGTATGCCAAATCAAGCACAAGTTGGCCACATGCATTTGCCGTGTTAAATTAGGACAAGGCCAGCGATTTCGTTGCTATAAGTGCTTAGTGCGTCAATGCATCGACCGATCAGCGAGTTTTACTAGTTCACGGTTGTTAACAAAACCATGTACTTACTGCACGTACAATCCATGACTACGTGGTATGTTTATGTATCAGAAGAAATATACTTTTATTTAGGTCTGGCAATCTTCGTTTGATTTAGCTATTTTTTTTAAATCATTAAAAGATGCTCTTGGCGCGAAGTTTTTTAATAGCATACTTTAGACTGATATCGTGTATACACCAAAGTGGAAGCATCTTCTTTACATAGTATAAAACAGTCGCTTTCAAGGTCTGTATGTCTGTATAGCAATAAAATATATATTCGCTAACCCCTCCTAAACAACGCAACGGAGTTTTAAGCGGGTTTCACCATCAATTGGACAAGTTTTCGCTATAAGTAGAAAAAAAATATATTATTCATATTTCGCAACTTGGTCTTCTAAATTACATCCGTGCGAAGCCGGTGCGGGTCGCTAGTATCTTTAGAAATCAACGGAACATCTCATAATAAATATGTAGCAACTATAGTTTACTACGTTTGCTTCTAGATATCAATACAAATCTAAATTTAGATTACTGTGCTCCCGAGACGTAACAAAATGCAATCTCATAATTTATTATGGACAGCCCTAATTTAAGTCCACTTTGCATTCATTACCCGTTCGGTTCGCCGACGAGAGTAATTACATTGTCATAAGCCGGAAGTAGTCTGCAAACTGGTTTATGTAGTTTTTGAAAGGCATAAGTTCGGTTACGTGTGTCATGTATCGAAGTTTGTAGTCATCGATATACTTGCTGTTGCAACACTTGCCACGATTTATGTTAATTCAATTAGTATTATTGCTTGTAGTAATAGTTTCTTGATTTTCATCGGGTTTTTGGAAGTACATTAAATTAAATTTAATGACTATTGGATCCAAGTATTTCGCCGTATGTAAATCGATTAAGTGTAATATAAACTCTACTCAGAATATAATCATTCTGATTCTTAGTAGGTAGGTAATATACCGACCTATTCATATATAAAACTATATATTTTTTTATCGATATACATTCTTGTGATCTTTATAGAGATCAAATTTGTATTAAATTCAATTCAAATCAACCCAGGAGAACATAGTGTAATAAGCCATATAGATTTATGTGAATATGTTTAAAAAAAAATAAACAAACGATGGTAATGATTTTGAGAGTGGTAATGAGGAAGTCCCGTTCAAATAGGACTTGGGCTACGAAGTGTTAAAGTACATCTACCTTACAGAAAATCCTAAGAAGCTAAATAACGTCACGCCACCCTAGGGTTGCCAGTGCGTGTTTTGTATTGTAGAGAATTTATTAGTAGAAATTATAGGAACTCAGGACGGAATTAAGGGACATGATGTTATTTTCACTAGAGACAGACACTCTGTTATGGTGTCACTAGAGATTTTCTATACTTATAATAAAACTGTAACAGGTCCAATTCTGTACATTGAAGATATTTTGAAAATTATATTTGGAGGGCATTCTATAACCGATACTGAGGCCGAAAATGTATTTTGTTTAATTTTTGTCTGTCTGTCTGTCTGTCTGTCTGTCTGTATCACGGCTGAGCATCACGCCGAAACTACTGAATGGATTCAAATGAAACTTGGCATGATTTGAGATCTTACTACGAGGTAGGACATAGGATACTTTTTATCCCGTAATCTAGCACGGTTCTTTTGGGAGAGGGGATTAAAGTCAAAACGGGTACTTGGTTATACGCTTGGTCCGATTTTATCAATTTTTCTTTATAATATAATAGATATTAGTAAGGAAACACTCATTGAGAGTTGTTATCAAGGTTTTGTAATCGATCGGGTTAAGCAACGTTAGGTAAGGTCATTAAATAGATGGGTGACCGTTTAACGCCATTTGAACCAAACAGGTCCGTGCTTCGGAGAGCAAGTAAAAAGTGGGTCCCAGTAATTAACCGACTATAAAAAAGAAGGTTATGTATTCGATGCGAATGTCTGTTATTAAAAGTTTAGTTAACGTAAAAATAGCGCAGGCGGAGCTGCGTGGGTCAGCTAGTTAATAATAAAAATCACTATTTTAATACGAAACAAAAATAAGATACTAAAAAAATCAAATAAGTAATTATACCTACGTATCATAAAACAACGACAAACTTACTTTTTTTACATTATATTTAGTATTACTTTATGCTGCTTTAAGAGCTTCTTAATTTTAGATTTTTTTCCTAAAATAAAGAATAATAAAATAAATAATAAATACACTTTATTGTACACCAAAAGTTACATGTAAATTTAACAATACGTTGTAGATATCAATGTACAAAGGCGGCCTTATCGCTAAAAAGCAATCTCTTCCAGGCAACCCAACTAGAAAATAACGAACTAACTAGAACGATGTATCGTCCTCTAGTCTTGATTTTAAAATAAGAGACACTATTTATATTTAGGGCTGAAATAGAGAACGTCCTTTAATCTGTCTGGCAAGCCTACGCCATCCACCCACAAGTGGCGTTATGGTCGACAAGGCGCTAAGCTAGCATCTGAGGGAGTCTTTTATTGCCGGCATATTGGGATATTAAACAACGTGTTACTACTAATAATGCAAATTAATTTTATTTTTAAGTTAGCACACTATTTATTTACATGACTTATTATTCACTATATTTATCTGTTTTTAGTAGCATAACTAATCTTACTACTCTTTGTTTATAACGCTAAGTATGAGTGTCATATGCGCAGGCTGAAAATCAATAACCTATTACCACGTCCGTATTCGCAAGATCACCTAACTAAGGTAAAACTAAGTTGCTAGTTAAAAGTACTCTTACGAAATATAACGCGGCTTATTTTAAGTTTTACTTTCCCGACGTCTAGAATGCTTTGCAGCACCAATGGTCATGGGTGGTCCGTAAGAGTACTTTTATTATAATGTGCAGTAAGTCCCGTAAATAAGAGACACCATTAGGTAATTAAAATGATATAAAAACTATACGTAAATAAGTATAGGTAGTTATAATGAAATCTCGACCCTGAACAAACTAGTTTCAGGTTTTGCTTTAATTCCTTAAAACGTCGTAAGTATATACAAATAAATAAAATACAGGGTTTTTGGCGTTGTTAATAAGCTAATGCGCTTCTACGTATATCGCATACCATCAGATACGTTCGGGGTCAAGCACCAGTTTCATCACCATCATCAGCAGCCGAAACAAATCCACTGCTGAACAAAAGCCTCCCTCTGAAGGGAGGGGTTGCCATAATCCCCACACCTCGCAGGTGACTTGGGGATCGCAGTATAAGTGGTAGGCAATTCAATTAAAAGACGCTGCTGCCTGTCTTCTTGTTTTACCTTAGTCTCTTCTTACGGACACCCAACGGAAAGAAATGGGAGGGTACTATTCTTACCCCACGAGTAGGCACCAGTTTGCATTGAGAAAAAAAAAGGAAATGATGTGGAACAATTGTTCTTTATAATAATCGTCTTATTTAGTTCGTGGTACCGATGCAGAGGCATTAAGGTCGTTTGTTTACCGAGGAATGTAGCCACGAACAGAGAAATGTTCTTACTAAACAGTTAGGCCTACTTTTATGTAACTATGTTGTTCTAAGCAGCGTGTCGCTATTACAAATACGTTAATGGGGCGTACCATGCTTAAAGCAATTTGCCGTCGAGTTTGGGCTGTGAAATTTTATTATTTCTATTTTTTTTTGGAATGCCTATTAGCTAGTGCTTAGCTGTATTTCACTGACTGCTATGTGAAGGTGGTGAAGGGTAAAGAGCATTTTGAAGATTTTCTGGACTGTCACAAAGTATAACAAAGACTAAAAGAATTATTTTGCCCTGAGAGCATTAATTAGATAAGGTTTTCTTCGGTAGAGCACTCCCCAGTGATTCAATTCTTGGAACGAATAATTTTTAACTTAAAAAATTGAAGTGTCTACTATGCATAAATAATTTAACACAATATAATATATTAAACTCAAACCGTGGTGATAAATTTAACATTTTATTAATCAGAGTGGTCCACGTTTTTTCTTAAACCCCAAGTGAAAATATCTGGTTCTACTAAATAGAAAAAATACTGTTAATTTTGTAAAGTCATTCTACAGTTTAAGGTAATAATTTAAATCCTGACTAGTGACATTATTGGTGCCTCGACCTTTTCTTTATCTTTTGATAATGACTGATTGGAATCTAAAAATGTATGTATATTATCAATTTCAGAGAAGATAAGATTAGTTGTTTTGATATTTAGAAGATAAGAAGTTTACTAAAACTCATTTAAACGTCATTGCCTTTAGTGAAATCGGCTGTAATGATAAATAATTGGAAACTACTTTCCCGAAGCTTCGCTTTAATAAAACCACGAGTACTGGAAATACAAGCAAAATGCCTATTTTGGACATTCCGTGACGATAGCTTCAACTGTTCCTTTTGGTCTACACCGAACCACTTTACAACTGAACGTTTTTAACCGGCTTCAAAAAGAAGGTTCTCTATTCGACGCGTATGTAGGTAATATTGATAAAAATGCGTAATCTATATCTATACATTATTATAAAACAAAGTTGCTCCCGCTGTCTGTCTGTCCCTATGTATGCTTAGATCTTTAAAACTACGCAACGGATTTTGATGCGGTTTTTCTTAATAGATAGAGTGTTTCTTAAGGAAGTTTTATATGTATAATACATGCATAATATAGTAGAAAAACATTAATAATTTTAGAGGTTTCTAATGTGATGTCGTAAATAAGCACATTTTTTTGCGCTTATATTGCAAACGCTGTCTGAACCCTATGAGATAGATCAAAATAATGTACTACAGTATTGTACACCTTAACAAGGTCTAAAAAAAGTCAGCGATGGTTATGTTTATCTCTTAGGGATAACCCACAATAAACATTTTTTATCATTTACTTTTTATGAGAAATAATTAACTATTAATAAATTGTTGTTATAGAATGAATTTGTCCCTTCTTCAATATAATGTACACTTCACTAATATTTACCCCAATGAAAAAATAGCTGTGAACGTTGTTCATACCGCTTGGTTAAGCAACATAAGGTAAGGTCATTACATAAATGGGTGAACCGTTTTGGATGAAATTTTGTGTGCATATCGGGTAGGTCTGAGAATAGGTCGTAAAGTATATATCATGCCGCTAGGTTAAGCAACGTTATGGAAGGTCATTACATAGATGGGTGACGGCGGCGACTCCAAGGATGGTGAGGGGGTTGCGAGCCCCGTCCCCGTGATCATGGTGCCAGGTTTAAGGGGGCTATAATGTGCACTGAGGGGTATTTGGTGCAGATCCCACTGGAGGGCCCAGGTCCCTCCTCTTATGTGGCGATGCGAAAACTACAGGGTTTAAAGTGGGTAAGTATTCCAGATACCATGATTGACGTGGATATATAGAACGAGAGGAGGGTGCAAAAGAGGATAGAGAGGGAGAGGGGTTTCATGGAGGAGGTGATGGGGTGAGGGATAGGGGGATTAAGATGGAGCAAGGGAGAGTGAGGGGGAGCAAGGTGGGAGAAGAGAGAGGGGAGGGGGTTCAGAGAGGGGACACCGGGGAGAAGAAGAGGGGGAGTGTGACGAGGACCAAAGCGGGGGGAAAGCGAGAGGAGAGACAGAACATAGAATTACATTTTTCTTATAAGAGAGAGATGGAGAGATAAATAAATCAAGGGAAGAGGGAGAAAAGGGGAGCAAAATGTAATAAAAGCGCAGGCGGAGCTGCGCGGGTCCGCTAGTATTAATATATGTTAGTCTATGTGGGCTTCTAAACAAATTTACTAAATTTTATGAGTGTATGTATGTAGGTATGTATGTATGTAGGTTTGTCCACGGATTTCTCAGAAACTACAAGTCCGATTTTGAAAATTCTTTTTGCAATAGATAGAGTATTTTTCAACTTAGGGTAGAGTACAAGTTTCATCAAAATCGGTCCAGTAGTTTAAGAGATATATACTTTTTATGTTTTCAGTAAGTTATTGTAACGTAGACGTTCGAGTTGCGTGATAGTGCTGATACCTATTTTGGTAAAATAACTCACTAAAAAGTGTTAAATAAACTATTTTAAAAAAAATAATAACCGACTTCAAAGTAAATTATCTAAAAAGCATAAAATAACGAAAATATATTGAAGTTTTAGATAATTTACTTTGAAGTCGGTTTTTATTTTTTTTAAAATAGTTTATTAATCATCAAAATATAGTATAGTAATCGATTATGAAATCTCGAGTGTTTATCATAAACTTTCACTGGTTGTTTTCTATAATTTGTTCTCATACGTAATCGAAATGCATTCCGATTCGAATGTAATCTGTGTCAATATGAAAGCTCTTTGCTTTCATAGCAAGTGTGTTCCGTGATGTAAGTCGTTAACTAATGGTCATACTTGACATAAGGTTAAATTAAATTGGGGCATGCCTTTGTCCGAGATTCGTTATACAACATGTGTGATATTAGGTAGGTACTAATCTTTTATAGTTGTGATATTTCTTCAGTCAGGCTAACTCTTTTTAGGGATCCATAGCTAAAAGGAACTCTTATGACGAGACTTCGTATATCTGTCTGTATATATTTAAGGAACAGCTGTCGCTATTGTTTTGAAACTTGGAATAGTTTTAGATTTTGCTTACCCAACTTTATCGCAAATGAAAAAAAAATATTTTTTTAGGAGGTTCAATACGGGTCATCAAAATTTCAAAGTGATACTACTATATTGAGTGGGGTATCATATCAACGGACTTCATTTGCACATCGCAAAATAGATTTTTATTTTGGTTTATGTCATGTAGTTGTTGCTTGATCATAAAAAAAAAAAATACCGTTCCCCCCTTATCTCTTAGGAGTGAAAAATCTGAAATAAATATGGGTTAATACATGTCTATCTATATTTTACAAGAAAAATAAAATAACCTTATACCAGTGTAGTACAAATTTTTATTAATCCTAATAAACCACGACAAATAAAGTTAGCTTTGCGGTTTGTTTTTTTGTTTTTTTTGGGGTGTTAGAAGAATATTAAAATAACTTTAATAGGTCCAAAGAAGGGATGGAACCCTCAGTGCGCAAGTGCGACTCGCACTTGACCGGTTTTTATTTTTAAATGATTTCACGTTGATCCAACTCTCCCAAAAGGCGAGTGGTCAAACCAGTGTTATTAATTGCAGTAATCTAAAAATAACTATGCTACTTAAGTGTTGATTATAAACGACATTAGGCTACAGACTATCTTATCGACATAATGTCGGTCGACATTTGAAATAGATTAAAATGTAGGTATCAATTAAGGCTTTGTCTAAATAAACACATGGAAGATTGAAAACTATACGATAAAGTAGTACCGGGTACGAAGTGACTAATGTTTTTTATTTATGCCGTTGTTATCCACAAAACTCATTGTAAATGTATGTCGAAAGGAATGCAATACATTGAACGTGACATTAAAACAATGATATTGTGTGACACAAAACAAATTTGAAGAATTATATATTGGAAACCAACATGGATGTGATAACTGCTTACAGTTTTCACTGCGTTTGGCCATTAAAACCAGACCCTTTTTATATCCCACCGTTGGTCACGGGCCTCCCCTAAAGATGTAGGGGGCTTAGGCCATAGTACACCAAGCTGGCCAAGTACGGGTTGGTGGACTTCACATCCATTCGAAAGCTAGTTAGGCTTTTTCAGACATGCAGGTTTCCACACGATGTTTGGTCATTAGTAACATCAAAATCGTTACTTGGCCACACCCGAAAGTTTCATTCTGGGTAATTGGTGTGCTGGTAGCAGATGGGAGGAAGTGCGGCGTCAATCAGCCAAGAGAAGATTCTTCCATACGGATAAATACACGTACCATTCTTTCATGTAAACAATAATAATATTCATATATTACCGAGTTCATGTCGAAATGGAAAGTTTCTTCAATCAACAAGATTTACTAGTAGGGTTGGCTGTCGTAATTAATATAGGTAAATACATATATTATTAACCTGTCACACCAACTAATGAAGAATAATGTGTGGCTTGAAACATATTTTTGTTTTTATCTTATCGTTCAATGGCTATGGGAAAATAGTCACGCAATGTCCAAAGTGGGTTAAACAAATACTAAAGTAACAATGATTCTCCGTAAATAGAGTAATTCGCTCCGGTCTTGGACAAATTGCGTTACTCTAGTTGTGAATCGTAGGAACGAACAGTCTAGTAGGTTTATGAAACAGTTATGAGTTTCCAAGCTCGTCTTACTTCCCGATTATGATTTTACCAATCAAAGGTAACTTGATGGCATTGAAAGTAGTTACTGTGTTTTTCTTTTGTCACGTGAGGTCAATGACATTAGCGGCCAACATCCACAATACCACTCGATATACGTAGGTATTGAATATGTTTGGTAGTGGAAAATACCTGTCTTTACCATAAAATTTGTAAGGTGTATGGCAGTCTAATCTAGGTTAAGCAAAAACATTTCAGTTTTTATAAGTTACTAAAAAAATATTATGTTTTTGACTGTTTAATTTTGACACCTGACTTGGTGTTTGATATTTTTTTAAAATAAGATCAAAATATTGCATAATAATTGACAATTATTATTAAGTAAAGTTTCTGTTTTATATTCAATATTTTAATTTCTAAAAGTAAAATGGTAAGAGTCCAGAAGCGTGTTAATGAAACAGTACCTAAAAATTACTTTCGAAGAAAATTTAAAAAGAAATCATCACGTCTTTAACGAGGCTAATAATTAGCCTTCTGATTGTGTAACCAGGCATAATAATTAAACATTTTATTGTTTAGCAACTAAAATAATGACAATACACTTGGAATACATTATTGTTTTCACAAATCGCATGTCGTTGCATAAATTATGGCTGATGAAATTAACAGTTTTAAGAAATACACACGCTATTGTTTTCTGTTATTTCAAATACATATTTACATCTTATGTCATAAGTTTTGGCAGTTTATTGGTTAGTTTATTATTTCATAACTGTATGCTAATTAGATGCTAACCCCGCCTTTTATAAAGACAGTATGATGAACGAGAAAGAGTATCATTATTTCTGCTGAGGTCTAGGTTCGTTGTGAACAAAGAGATTAAATAAATGTAAAATCAACACTGATGGACTAAAACAGTATGTAGCCCTTAGACTTAAGCCACCTACCTTCAATCAGTTTGATTAAATACCACTGATGTGCTTATACAAAAACTGTCTATCGTCGATGACTTTGATGACTCAAATTACGCAAAATTATTTCTTAAGCGTTTTTTGGCTGGCACAAAATCTATCTACAAATAACTATAGCTATATTTCTGTAATTAACTTTAACTAGGTACACCACGAAGACTGCCTAAAAATCAACGCAGGTTGCTCTAGCAGAAAGATTAGCGTGGCACCATTTCGATACTGACATTGTACTAAGTAGTGTGTACACTAGTGTGCTAAAATAAGTTTCAGTGTATAATTTTCTTACTTTACTATGAAAGCATTTCTTCAAGACAACCATCAAGCGGGTTTCAGACTACGCTATACTATTGAGCTATATAGTTTAGCAAAGAAGGACCTAATGCTATACTATATAGCATGGCGTTCACATTACGCGATATTATCGCAAGCATTTATAATATATCGCTCGTTTTGCTTGCGGGACGGCCGGGGGCGAGGGAGGAAGAAAAGGGGGCCGCGCGGTATAGCACAGCATGAACTCAGCACATCGTACTAATTTATAGCGTACTAGCTGACCCGCGCAGCTCTGCCCGCGCTTTTATTACATTTTGCTCCCCTTTTCTCCCTCCTCCCTTGGTTTATTTCTCTCTCCATCTCTCTCTCTTATGAGAAAAATCTAATTCTATGCTCTCTCTCTCTCCTCTCTCTTTCCCCCTCCCACTTCGTTCCCCGTCATACTCCCCCTCTTCCTCTCCCCGTTGTCCTCTCTCTGAACCCTCTCCCCCTCTCTATCCCTCACCACATAACCCCCTCCTCGAATCCCCTCTCCCTCTCTCTCCTCTCTTACACCCTCCTCTTGTTCTATATATCCTCGTCAATCATGGTATCTCGGATTCTTATCCACTTAAACCCCTGCGGCTGTCGCATCGCCGCATATGAGGGGGTAACAACAATTTTTTAATAGTTAATTATTTCTCTTAAAAAGTAAAGGATAAAAAATGGTTATTGTGGGTTATCCCTAAGAGATAAACATATACCATCGCGTACTTTTTTGTAGACCTTGTTAAGGTGTACACTACTGTAGTACATTGTTTTGATCTTTCTCGTAGGGTTCAGCCAGCCAGCAAAAAAATGTGTTTATTTACGACATCACATTAGAAACCTCTAAAATTATCAGTGTTTCTCTGCTATATTGTGCATGTATTATACATATAAACCTTCCTCTTCTTCCTCTTCCTCTATCTATTAAGAAAAACCGCATCAAAATCCGTTGCGTAGTTTTAAAGATCTAAGCATACATAGGGTCAGACAGACGCGGCGGAGGACTTTGTTTTATAATATGTATAGATATAGATAGTAATACCAATAATATATAGTACAGTACAGTGTGAACGTGTCCATAACAATGTATGGTGCGCGATATTGTTGTGCTAAGAGCTATATACTATATGCTATTATATTATAGCGTAGTCTGAAACCAGCTTTAGAGCAGAAGCTAGTACATGATAGGTTGAAATGATAAAGCTTATGTAGTACTTACCCTGCAAGCTGGGCGCAGACGAAGGCGCTGCTGGCTGCGGCTGCAGCGGCGAGGACGCTGGTCTTCGTCTCCTCGGCGCATGAAGGCCTGGTGCTGACGCCGCGCGTGTGGCCGTGCGGAACCCAGGCGCGCGATACCGGGCCGATTTCACCGGCCCTGCCGGGACTGTGTTCGTACCCGTTATTGAGGGTAGTCGAGGGAGAGAGCCGGCTCGCTGTTCCTCTTCAGACTGTTGAGAAAAGGGTTGATTAGAGGAGGCTGACACTTCTTGACCCGGACGAGTACAAATTCAAAATTCTTTATTATGCATAGGCCTCTCGGGGGCACTTACATATTGTCATTTTTTACAACTACCACTGGATCCTAACGCGGCCCCCACTGAGAAGATCGGCAAGAAACTCAGCGGGCTTGTCTTTTTTTCAATTATATAAGATTTTTTTAAACAAATTTACAATAAATATATCTTAAACTATAAGACTGTACTTGTAAGAGTACTGCAGTTCAAGCCCACGAGGAGTACGAATTACGTTCCCGGGGCCCGTCGACACAGCAGATTGAGGACACCGTGGGGTTTTAGTCAGTAAGAGTTTGGACATAACCCGCACTGCTACCCCCGTAGCGGTGCGGGTATCCATGAGGATTACCCCAAGTGAACACTAACACTTCTGCTCATCTTTCTATTGGATTAGTTACCACATATGTAATAGATATGATATTATCTATATTGCGATCTCCAAGACGCCTACCAAGCGTGGCGATTATAGCAACCCTTCCCTTCTAAGGTCCTTTGTTCAAGAGTGGACGTCTTTTGGCTGCTGATAAAATAATAGGTCGGTACAGAAGTAGCTAGTACAGCAGTTAAAATTATGGTGTTTCCTATTGAATTCAATATTTAAATATACACAGCTAAAGTCTGTGTAATAATAGGTACAGGTTAAAAAAACACATATGTAATGATTTTGCAACGTGTGTCATTATTTACACAGTATGGTTCTTATAACTATGAATGACTTGGATGGATATGAATATGCACGTTCTAAATAGACACAAATTATAATTCATATGTATGTGCACGATTTACACCTAAAAATATTATTATTATTATTATAGGATAATACACAAGCAGCTCTTTGAGCTGATGCGTGTATATCATTGCACTTGCGTTTTATTTGTTAAAAAATAATTGTCTAGTCTGTTTTTAAAAGAATTCACTGAGGGTGCACTTATTACACTTTCAGGTAAAGCATTCCGTATGTCCACTACGCGATTTGGCAAGAAATGTGTCTTAGGGTTGCTAGCACATAGAGGCTTGACGAGTTTCATGGAGTGCCCTCTCAGTCTAGTATTTTGGCTTAAAATGTACAAGTCCTTCATATTTGTTGATGTAGTTTTACAAATAATTTTATCAAGCATAACCAAGGTGCAAATAAGTAGGAACCTTTATATACAATAATAATATTCTGGGACAATCCATACACGGTCATCTGATCCCAGACTAGGCATAGCCTGTACCTACTATAAAAACCAGACAACTGATACTAACACTTACATAGTTTTTTTTTCATACTTAAATAGATAAATAACACCCAGAAACTTGGTGGGAATCGAACCCACGACCTATTTGGGTGTCTAAACACTAGACAAAAAGGCCCGTCATTGAAAAATTCAAAGACACTGGCTCCTAATATTATATGTCTGAACAAATTTTCCCGATTAACAAGCTGTATGAGTGAGTCTATCTGTTTGTTAGTTTCAATGCTAAAGTCAGCCAGAAATTGGTCGAATTTATAACAGTCCTCCTTTTTTGCCTCGGGGGTTAAATAAACTAATAGTAATTAGAATTAGGTGTCCCATTAGGCAATATGTAACGTATGTATCTTTCGATAAAGCTACCAAATCCAACCGTATTGTTCAGTAAATTAAACTGTACCAAACAGTGGTGCTCAGCGTTGCGGCAAGAGAGATTGTGTGCAGATACTGTGTTTTATGTGAGGCGTTAAACTCTGGCTAAACTAGCGGTCTCGCACATAATGACCTTATCTGGTCAGCCCACCCGGATCTTAGTGCTTTACGAGACTATTACATTGTATTATGGCTGTTAAGAGTACGTGACGTAGAATTAAAACGTTGTTCTCGCAGTTATACACAGTAGACTAGAGATTCTTTCCCACCGGGAAACATAAAGTGCACTCATAACAAATGCGATCCTAAGTTGCTAACACTTCTATTGTTTTTATTAACTGACTAAGTGGTAGGTCCCTTTGCAAGAGACCATCCAGGTAGGTACCACTGCAGTATCAGACATTCTACCGCCAAGCAGCAGTTTGTAAACACACCTTATTCCGGTGTGAAGGACATTGTAGCTAGTGAAATTATTGGGCCTTATGAGACATAATTCCTAATGTCTCAGGTCATGAGCGGCAGTGGAATGCAGCTGTCTATAGGAGCGGGAGTCAAAATGTATCTAGGATATAACTGCCAGGTTCAAAATCAAACATACGTTTAGCATCCTTTGGTTTTCTACATGATATAGTGTCATAGCAGCACATAACAGCAACAGCATTGAAAACAAGGTGCGCAGGTTCGAACCCCGGCTCGCACCTCCTACTTCTTTAATGATCATCTTTGTGTGATTTTTACTAGCTTTCGGTTAAGGAAAATATCGTTTGGAAATCTGCATGTCTGAGAAAGCCTAACTAGCTTCCGAATGAAGTGTGAAGTCCGCCAACCCGCACTTGCCCAGCGTGGAGGACTACGGCCTAAGCCAGGGGGCTTAAGCCCTTGTTTATGTCCCACTGTAGGGCACGGGCTTCCCCTAAAGATAGGGAGGGAGGCCCGTGCCCAACAGTGGTACATAAACAAGGGCTGGTATTATTATTACATCATAGTGTCTTGTCTTTGAAAACGGTTCACTAATATGTATATAGGAGAAGCCCATCTGGTAGGTACCTATTATGTATCGCTTACCATCAGGCGATCATCTTGCTTGTCTCGTCACTAGGTTGAATAAAAAAACTACCTAAGGTGCAGTTGCAATCTGTAAGGGTGTAAGGTGGAGGTAGTACCCCAGATGGGCTTCTCCAATATACATAATTGCGAACCGTTTTCAAAGACAAATCACTATTTACAACATGTAAAAAACCAAGGAATGCTAAACCTATGTTTGATTTTGGAACCTTGCAGTTACAGTTATATCCTAGTACAAGCATTTTGACACCCGCTGTTATCGGACTACTGGACACCACCTATATTTGTACTATACATACATATTATAGTGTTTACTGCGGAACATACCTACAGTTAAGAAAAGAGTGCGGTTAAATGATTCTGCGATTGGTCAGCTTAAGGCAGAACGATATTTCTATAATAGGATCCTTTGTTTGTTACCTTTCCTTTGTCTTGTTGTTAATACCTTATTTACATCGAAGGTAAAGGACATTGCGTCACTATATTAAAGCTTTACTGGTATTTCAGCCGCACGGCTGCAACACCAGTTATAACCAAATGGGACCGCGATCAAGTAATATCTTTTATTGAGTAACAAAACACACGTACGTATTATTAATTTTAATAATATTTAAAATTTACAAGTGAATGTTTCTGTGACGTATGTAAACTGGTTTATTGAATTGAAAGGTTTTACAAGATGCCAAGCTGAAGCCATACATAAATTATTAGTAGAATGGAAAATATAAAAATACATTATTTAGTCGTGAGTGGTCGTTGCTTCTGATTTCTATTGCCGCAAAGTTTACTTCGTCCAGGAGGCTTGAATGTAAATGTTTAGTTATTTGTATAAAATGTGTTTTATGGATAGTTACTATCAGTTATATATTTATGTTATCCGTGGCCACGATTTATTAACAGGTCTTTTAAATAATCTTATTTTATCTAACCTTATCTTAACTTTGAATGAATGACTTAAGTAAAATTGCGTAACAATTTTGTTTAGCTATGTGCGTATGGGTGGATAATGTTTAGATGTTGTCAAAATAAATTGCAGCAATGATGCAAACACATTGTCACATGGGCGTCTATCAATTAACCATTATTAAGTGCACGGATTATAAATAGATACGCTTTTTAAGTCGTGTTTCAATGATGTCATAGGTGTTACAGTACACATCTTACCTCCGCATCTGGAGCAGACGCCCTTCGCCTTCCTCGCCACAGTCTATCTTCACTGCCACTGATGGCTCCACAACTTCTCGAATGGGATTTTTGTGCAGCCAGTTCAGCGCCAGCGGGTGACCTCCGTGCCTCAACACCACCTCCAAGTGTTCCTCTCGAATCAGCCGCTAACAATGCAGACTCAAAACTACCGCGCCACGAAAACCTCTCACAATCACTCGCGACACTACCCCTGCTCGCAGTCGCTTCTAACACATCATGAGATCGACTCCTCGCTAAAGCTCCCGGCTCAGATGCACTATCCTCATCCGTGGTCGGCGACGCCCCACCAGACACTTCATGCATTAATGCCACTAGTCTTCCACCAATATGCCTCATCACTTTGCCGAACATCGGGGGCGATCCTTCCCCGGCACGGCCTAATGTTGCCGCCAATCTTCGATACGCTCCGACAGCGTCGCGCTCTAATGAACCGGCGTCATTGTTTCCACGATCAAATTCATCAATTATCTCACGACAACTATCTGATATTTGTTTCCTCAATGCGGATCTATTAACCGTTGTACCCTCTAAATCGGAGCCCGCGTAATCCGATGAATCGTACGAATCACTCCACGTGTCTTCGCTTGATAAATATTCAACAATTTCACGTACTTCTTCGTCACGTATACCCGGAACTGTTTTCATTAATCGTGTCAGTTCGCTTTCGAAGTACAATAATTGGGGTGGTTTCGGTGGGCGTGGACTTTCAGAGTTCGATGATGCTGGTGTAGATGTCCGTACGTTTGTTGTGTGTATCATCTGCTTGAAAAACTGTCGCATTTTGGTCATCATTAGATTCGTCTCCTCGTCGGAAGACCAATTATTAAAACTATCTTTACGTACTAAGGGACTCTGAGGCGGACGGGTTAAAGGAGGGCCTTCTATGCGTTCCTCTATGTCAGGTCTGATTTCTTCTGTAATTTCTTCTAATTCTACTTTAGGTTCATGAGATCTGGCAAACTCGGAACTAGAATCACCTGTTCTAAGCAAGTCATCACAACTACCAACGAAACCGCTGTCTCTACTAGTTTGTTTCTTAGATTCAGATAGATCAGATCCAAGCGGTGCAAACTCGGGTCGGGGTGATAGCCTGCCATCTTCCCCCTCTGAAACAGATCTAGTGTCGTCTCGCGTTTCCTCGGCAAACTCAGCTGATTGTCGACGTTCATCTCCAGGCGAACCACGTGTTTTTTTGTTTTGTTTTTTTCTTTTTGATTCGCTTTGCATATCAAGTCTTTCGGATGAGTCATTTCTGTCCTCGGTTTCTGTACTTGAACCGTCCGACACCTCTTGTGTGTCTTGAGAAGGCTCATCACCTGTCAATAAGTTATCCAAGGATGAGGAATGTGATCGCGGTGTACCGCGAGCGCGAACCAGCCGCTTTCTACGCTGTTCAGGACTCTGCTTACCTTCACTATCACTACCTACACTTCCAGATCCATCCGAGTCACGTCGCTCTTGATTAAAACCCATGAATCCGGAAAGAAAATATTTTTCCAATCGTGACGACACAAGATCATCACTGTCACCACTTCGTTTGGGCTGTTCGTTGTCGACAATCGATTCACCACCCTCACTACACACACTTGATGTTTCTGACACTGCTTCCTCATCGTCTCGAACATTTCTTCCGTCGCCTAAGCCAAAAAAAAAGTATTTTTCTAACTCCGTAGCCGATATAGGTCGCGGTTTTTTTGTCGCGTGTTCTGTTTCGCTTTCTTCGCAACTTTCTTCGACAATGGTGTGCAAAGTGAAGTCTATGGAACGTCGACAGTAAGCGAAATCTTCGCCTCGCATGGGCAATGAAGCTTCATCACCCGAATCGGTGTCCGAAGGTGATGTGCCTTCATCCTCGTTATGGCTGACGTCCTCGACCCACGAATCGTCATCTGCGAGCCCCTCCTCAAGGCACACGACCGCCGAGAGAGTGTCGGCATTGCTAACAACAGTCACGCCGCCCGAAGGCTGCACAGTTTCGTCGTCGGATATTTGTTCGTCTGTTTCGTCTTGTTGTGACGAATTATTAGGTTCCAATTCGTTCTGTGAGTTAGTGTGTTGCACTATTACGTCGCGCATGAGCCGCGTCGTGTCTGACGTGACAACGGAGACGCGGTCGTGCGTTATCATAACGCGGCTAGTAAAGCGCGCGGAACCGTCCGCACAAGCCGTACGCGAGCGGCAAACTGTTGTCGCGGCAGGTGCGCACGCGCCCCCCTCCACGTCCGAGCAAACCGGCCCGGCGCCGTGCATTTTCTCCACCTCTTGGTCCTCCATTAATTCTTTCTTCAATAGTTCACTCAGCGTGCGTTCAATACCTTTAAACAAGTCTATTTTTTCCACGGGCGGTGAACTCGCATTGTCGTGCCTGGGCTCCGGTGAAGGCGCTAATTTTGTTAATGACCCGCTTGGAATTTCTATAGGATTTAATTCTTCATTGTTTTCTTTCTCATTAGGTAACTCTACCGAGACTTTTACTTTCATATCGCAGTCCGAATTAAAGGTATCTACCATTGAATCGTAGTCGGTGCTGTTGGATATACTATGATAGCGATTTAAGCACTTATCAGAGTTATTTTTGCTATCTAAATTATTATTACTTGAGCTACACGATGCGTTAAAACTGTTAAATGTTTCGCAAGTCTCACTTTGTAACATATTTTCGTCACAAAATTGAAAGAAATTGGAAGTTTTATCTCCGTCACTGCTTTCTTCGTCACTGTTGTTATTGTAAGGTATAACTGAGTATTCTTCCGTAAAGTTGACTGAATCCAGGAGCATAATATTTGAACTTTCATTGTTTTGTGGGACAATGTCAGACTCGTTATTAATATTAATTTCATTTTCTCTTTCCACCTCCACTGCAATGATCTCTAAACTATCTGATTTTTTGTCATAGGAATCATCGCAATCTATGCCACTACTGTCAGCATTATCTTCTAAATCAGACGAAGAATCGGCTGGATTCACGACAAACACGCGCGAAAACCTGCCACCACCTCCACCTCCAGAGTCATCTGAGTCTTCATCTGACGTCGCCGGCTCCTCGGGTGCTCCACTAGTGACATCATAGCTCCGTCGGGCTACGCCGGCTTCAGAATCGCTTGAGTTCGCCGATTCATTCGACGAAGGGAAAGCTTTCTCTGCGTCCAGGTGATCTGGCATAGCATCAGCCTGTTCCGATATCACTGACAAAGAGTCCTCGGCGATCACTTTGATTCCGACTGACGATTCACACTCGACTGGC
Source organism: Furcula furcula (assembly GCA_911728495.1). Lineage (NCBI taxonomy): Eukaryota > Metazoa > Arthropoda > Insecta > Lepidoptera > Notodontidae > Furcula > Furcula furcula. The sequence goes on from OU452251.1 coordinate 11,063,139, forward strand.
CGTTCGATACTGCTATCGTCCTTATCGTTATCACAATGGTCGGGTGCCGGTGACGCCTCAGACTGTATCGCCTTATCAGTCCGCTCGACTGTGGTCATCTCGAGTTTGTTTGTTTGTGGCGATGCGGAGGCAGAGGCGGTGGCGGTCGCTGCGGCAGTGACAGCGACGGCTGCGGCCGTGGTGAGCCGAGCGAGGGCCGCGGCATCTAGAGGCGGGAACCCGGGGTACGTGTTCCAGTGCGGGGCCGGCGGTGCTTGCGTTGGGAAGGCGAGTAGCGCCGGCCAGAGGGCGGCAGGTACAGGTACTGGTACGGGAACGGGGACCGCGACGATACGAGGCTCTGCGCCGCAGGAGCAGGGCCGCGGACAGACTTGCGGCGTGTGCTTAAGAGGCAGGGGTGTGGGTTGAGCCGCCGCCGCGCCCGGCTCGAAGTAGTCCCAGTCGCAGTCGTCGGGCGCGGGCGGCGCGGCGGAGGAGGCCGTGGAGGACGAGTCTTCCGTGTCTTCGCGACACGAGGAGTCTGAGCTGAGAAACACGAGGCGGTAGTCTTCGGGACGCATACGACCGGCCTCGGGTTCACTCGCCTCGCCCGGTTCGCTGTTGACGCCCCACTCTGAAAATAAAAAGAATGAATTAAGTCAACTTTAAAGATAATTCGTGCCTTCGCGGCTCGTCGCCTAAGGCATTGCTAATTCTCTTGACCTTGGTAATTTCATGAGCTACACTGCTGCTTCATGGCAGAATATCTGACACAATAGTGGTGGTAACCTTCCCAAATATTCTCTTGCATAGAGAAGCTACCACCGATTAAATAATACTCTAAAATCATCATACATCATCATAATATATAAGATAATACAGCGGAAAATTCTCAAGATCAGCCATCTACGCGGGAGATATTATAGTGCACAAGAGCTTGCGTAGACACAAGTGCACTGTGTCATCCTTTTGCCTTTCACAATCCGATGGGACAATACACCGACACGAGCGGTGAGAGGTTGGGAGCAGGAACAACTTTACATGCTTTTCCGACGCATGGATCATCTTACTTTAAATACAATCAGGTGTCAACAGCAAAAAGTTGTTGCTCCCCGCGGAGTTCAAACCCGCGACCTCCGGTTTGCAAATTAAGCGGTTTCCTACTGCGCCCATAGGCTACAAGAGGATACCTCCGTATCGAGATACCTAAGTACCTAAATAAGCGAGCGCCTCTATCTCGTTTGTTCTATAGAAAACATCGTGACTAAACACGTTATTCAGGCTAGTTAGACACGTTCTAAGCACAAATAGAATATCAACATAATCTATTATACTTGCAAAACAAGTGCTTTATTCTGAACATTATTCGTACCCGCTGTTATGATAGGCAGTTAAATAAAGTCGCCTGTAGATATTTTATAGCAAATTGTTACTGACTAGCTTCTTTTTGCAGACTTATAGTAGGCGTTACTATAGTAATTCCATTGTTATTTTTATGAATATGCATACCTAGCCGTACGGCAAACTGTGGGGTCCCCGAGAAATCCTCCCTGCCAAGCTTGAGGATTATGCCAACCTCTCCCTTTTAAGAGAGACTCCTTTGTATAATAGTGGGAGTCTTTCGGCTGCTGGTTTGAGTATTATTATACTTGTGTAGTACCTAGTTTATTTGTTTGTGAGTATTTTGATGCTAATATAGACTTTATCTATCTATCTAATAAAAAAACCATATTATTATTAGTAGTTACTAAAATTAAATATCAAATTTTTTTAGAAGTAAGCTTTAACTACATAATGAAAACAATTTCGAAGAATTGAAGTTCAAGGTAATCAGCTTTTGTGATATTAATCCCCAGAAAGTGCGTATAACTTATTAAAGCATTAAATACATTAAATTGCATTAAATACTCAAAGGCGTATAACAATACAATCATATTCTAATATGTTCTGTCGTATAAATAACAATAAATTACTAAACTCATTATCTATTGCACTTCCGAAGTTACAACATCAATAAAAGGCGAATCCGTGGGCGGAACTGATCTAAATTGTGGATATTAATACAATAAATATGTAAACGTAACGTGTGGGATGCATAATTGTATGTCAAAGTAGCAATGACAGAGTTAATCTGGAAAAAAACGGGGCTTGAACAAACTAGGATTCAAAGATTCTGTTTTTCAAGTTCAACTAGCCCAGGCCTCTGACTTGGATTAACGATTATTGTCTAACTCTAGATGATAAAAATTCAGACCGACTTTTTACGTGCCCTCGGAAGCACAGACAGAGACGCTCAGTTCAAATGTGACTAAACGGTTACCTATGCATCTAAGGATGGGCCTTACCCAACCAGTGATGCCAACTCCAATCAAAAACCCCTAAAACCACCACAATTTCTAGAGATTCCCCCTAAAAAAATTATTGTTTATAAAATAAATAATTAAGCTAATAATAATAATAATTATAAGCTGTGCCTTTGTACTATTCTTTCCTGTATTTCCGTTTTCCTGTACTTTTATTGTGTGTACAAAAATTATAAAATAAATAAATAAATAATTAAATATTTTTAAATAAATAATACACTAAAAATTATAAAATATTGATTATATTTAATAAACGAAAAATAAATTTTAAACAATCAATAAATAATTTCATTCAGAAACCCCATTTTTCCAATTTCTTTATTTATAAATAATCGAAAACTTCAACTAGAGACATTTGCCCTCGGTTTATTACTTAGTTAATTGAAGTTATAAAAATCCCTAAAAATACCCCTAAGAATTTAACACCCGTAAAAAAAACCCATCCCACATTTTTTCCCCCTAAATTTGGGGGGAAAACCCCTAAGTTGGCAACCCTGTATCTAACTTTGCTAAAACAACTGATAGTGTATCAAACAGTGCCAACAATTTACAAATAGCTATGCGCTCCTCAATACTGAATTTAATTTATAGGTAACAATACAAATTCACTATAAACAACTAAACAGATTTTCAAAAGAAATAGCGAACAAAGAGCTTTCAAGTTATTTTTTTTTAATTTGCATTGAGGTTGGGTAAGTAAGATTTAAAACGATTCCAAGTTTCAAATCGATAGCATCAGGGTTCCTGAAATATATAGATGTGACAGACAGACAGACGAATTAGACCATAAGAATTCCTTTTTTACCTTTTAGGTATGGAACCCTAAAAACTTAAATAGTTTCTCATAGTCAGTTGTAATCACTGTTCGGCTTAGAGGAGATACCACTACTCTGAGCTGTTCGGTAAACGATCAGTTGGTTGATTAACGTCAGATAACTCCTTGGATGGGGGGTGACCGTTTATTGGCATTCGAGCTCAGCGTGTCCTTGCTTCGGACGGCACGAAAAGTCGATCCTGGCAAGTTAGAGGCCAAATACCAGCTTGAAGACACCAGATTGGCCACTTACCATAGGAACCTACGACAAAAAAGTATAAAATTCAAATCTATCCAATTACATGTAATAAGTCTTTTTTTAAATAAGCTGTGTCTCTTTTTTTAACCTATAACGTGTCTGTATTGTTTGTCTGTGTGTAGGTATATAAATAAATAAATAGCTAGCGATCTGTGTAGAATATCCACTCCATAGAGGCAAAGGCATGTATGTTTTATCGCTCATTTCCATGTTCTAAATGATTGTTATGACATACATCACGCTGCCGTTGCCTTTTGGAGTACGAAGAACATGCACGCGACGGGAATGTAATTACAGCTAATGTGTACGTGTTCACGTACGCGAGGCTGCGCAAGCGCAGGATGCTGTATCTGTATTTGCGATCTTAGAACAGTGATGAATGTGTTGAAATGAAACTTTACGGATTTGACATTATAGAGTAGAATTGTATTGTAACCCCAGACGCAAAATTCATAAGATTTGGGTCACTATCTACGCGGGAGATATTATAGTTCACAAGTGCTTGCATAGACACAAGTGCATTCTCTCTTCCAATCACATTCACTGTATAATGAAACGTGTCATTAATTTAATTTAAATTAGCGTAAATAAACACAATTTATTTTCAAGGCTTATGTCGTTCGCATTATATATTTGTTTGTAAACTTCTTCTAATTTTATAAATGTAAAATATACAGGAAACATAGCATAACTGCTCTAAACAGATAGGTACAAGTAAGTCTCAAGATTAGAAATCTCGAATCTAATAAATTGATAGAAAAAAATTAGGTTCTTTAAAAACAACTTTTGTGAAATAAATATTCTAAGATATTTGAACTTTCAATTTTGTTGAAGCATAAAGAAGCGATAAAGAGCAAAATTAAATTAACAAATCGATCGCTGCTGTTCAGTTTGAACGTACAGACTATGTTTTGTGAATATTTTGCGCAGTATACATACTCCATTTCAAATAAACTTTAAAACCATTTACAACTTTATTATGCAGTCGAAAAACACGTCCTCCGTATATCTTACAATGCATCGCGGCAGCAAAAACTGCGACACAGTTGTTTCCGCTGCTACGTCAGGATACAATGTATAGAAGTTTATTTATTTATATGCACAAACAATAGAAACAGGAAACAGAACATACAAAACAGAAACAAAAGAAATACAGTGCAGATAGGCGGCCTTATCGCTGACCAGCGATATCTTCCAGGCAACCTAGAAGAGGAGTGTACATAATTAAAGATAGAAGTAATTTAGTTACTCTATAACTTATAGAAGGCGCAAACGAATTTATAATCGTTTATAAGTTCATTTGAAGCGGAGTGTTATGTTATACGAAGTGAGATTTTTTAAATCAGAAATCAGTTTTGTTGAAGCAATAATTGACTACAAAGATCAAGGAAAGTAACTTATTAGAAAAGTGACTAATTTATCAAGAAAAATGGTGAGGTTACACAGAGGTGGCACGAATTACAAGATCCAAATCGGAAAATGTATGAAGACAATATGTCATATTCAACCCTACCACTCCTACCAGTTTTCTTTCGCTGGCCATCGGTCAGTCATCACTCCTGTATTCATACATTTAATGTCCAGATTATGATCTTATAAAAAAAAGGGTTAGGATAACCAGTAACGCGCTTGATGATACAACAGACAGAGCATTTACTACAAGGCTTCATTTTTTCTATATGTAAAACGTGCTTATACATACGTAGGTACTTAGAAGGATGGTTGCCAAACCTGTAATGCAACAATGTTGCATGTGGATGTCCTTTTGATGAAATAAATACGTACAGACAAGATTAACATATTGTACTTAGTAGATACTATTTGAGGCAGTGTGGCGTGCGTGATACAAATAAAATACGTTTTTAATTGGTTTATTGACTCATTAGAACTATTACAGAATTATTATGTGTATACATTTTTAATTATATTATTATGCTAGTAGTGTAGTTAAAGTCAATAATAGAAGGTTAAATTATTGACGCTGGCTGATAGATAATGGCAAAAGCGTTTATAACATCGTACAACCATTTTGGTTTGATAGTACAGCCTTTACTATAAGTGGAGACTTGTCAATGGCTCTTTTGTTACTAATTTACATTTTTCATATTGTTATTCTTGTAGCCGATAGTCTTCCTAATAAATAAATAAATAAGTGTTCTTTTATATCTAACTGACTGCCATACTCTAAGTCTTATAATGAATCATTATCTCGTCTCTTAGAGCTTAAATAATAGACCTATATTATAGGATGAAATAATGACTCAATAATGGACTGAAAAACCGCTCGAAGAACCGATAACCGATGGGCGACCACGAACCGGAAGACGCAGCGTAGGCAGGCCTCCCACTAGATGGACATACGGCATTGTTCGCGTCGCAGGCAACCGGTGGATGCAAATGGCTAACTGTCGTTCATTGTGGCGGTCTAAGGGGGAGGCCTTTGTTCAGCAGTGGACGTCTTCCGGCTGATGATGATGATGAATGGACTGAAGAACGATATCAAAACTATCATTAAGGTAGCGCGGTGATAGCCTGACCTGAATTGCGGCGTGTGCATACCACGGCTGCCACATTTGTGATCACGGCGAGTGTAAATGTACGTATGCATTCTTGCAAATATCAATTAAATGTCTCAAATATCATTGGTTTCACTAATAAGACCTGAGGCTCTTTTAAAAAGCCCAGAGTATTGTCGTCGGGTAGCCAGGCTCTGTATTCTACAGGATTTTGGAGTGGATACAATTTGGAGTACCTGTGCGCCGTAATAACTATAGACTTGATTACACGATACTTGACTTGATTTGTATACGATCCCTTTTCCATAATCTGGCGTTGGCAACCTCCCTTTAGTCCTGACGAATCTGTGTCGGCGGTGTTTATACTGTCATAAAATCATAAAACCGTCCGTTTAGCTAATGAAATAAAGCAGCAGACGAGGCGTTCCTTCGAGGCGTACCGCTCCTAGTTAAATCGTTCCTATAAAAAATTGTTCGTAATTACCCAGATAATAACTCAAACCCTCAAAGATCGGGTATCTTTGGAGGGAGCTTTAAAGAACTCACTTTTTAACTATTTTCATCTGTCAAGCCGCATCAGCGGCATTAATTACCCACTTCAATCTGTCAACAATGCTTCAGATTTTTAATGATCTTGCGTCTTTGTAAGTACATTGATTATTGGGACAAGAGACGTAAGGCTATCTCTATGTATGTAACTATGTAGTCATGGTATTGTGACCGGGAACTAGGTCATTTGCCACAATCTATAATTGCTATAGATAAGATAATATGTTGCGGGTATATTGATTATTCAGTTTCTTTTTCGTTTTCAATAACCAAACTTATCCTGAAAATATTGTCTGCATGATGTTTTATTGGTACATGTTTGGGAGTGAGACAAAAACTATAATGAGTAGGTGTACTTACCTGTGAAATCACAGAAGATTAAAATACACGAATTATAGGGCTTATAGACGACTGCACTGCAGTTGAAAAAATGCAATGGAACAATGAACATAATAAAAATTTGTCTTCATTCAATACGCTTGCAACATTAACACGTTACGTGACATCATATGTCCTATACTATACAAAGAATTTCTAATAGATAGTTTAATTTCTACGCCTGCCGTAAATTTTTAAGAGGTATATCGGTAATATCCTCAAATAGTTCGATTAGTATAGCATGCACATTACAGAAGATTGCAGCCAAATATACCCATAGAGTGCCATTCTCCGATATGTAAGATTGCCAATGTTCTACGAGAAATCACTGCTAATGACTAAGTAAATCCTGGCTTCATCCGTTTGGCTGCCAGCAATGTAATTTATCTGACACATGAGAGAGAGAGGGTTTCTTTAATTAAGGGTTATTAAGCTTTAATTGAAATTCTGAGACGTGGTCCCTAACTGTTGGCCTTTTGGATAAGCTCAGAGTCACACAACGAGCTATGGAGAGAGCTATGCTCGGAGTTTCTTTGCGCGACAGAACCCGGAATGAGGAGATTCGCCGAAGAACTAAGGTCACCGACATAGCTCTTAAAATCTGGAAGTTGAAGTGGCAATGGGCAGGCCACATCGCTCGGTAAACCGATAACCGCTGGGGAAAAAAGGTTCTCGAGTGGCGACCACGAACCGGAAGACGCAGCGGAGGTAGGCCTCCCACTAGGTGGACAGACGACATTGTGCGCGTCGCAGGTAACCGGTGGATGCAAATAGCCAATTGTCGGTCATTGTGACGTTCGAAGGGGGAGGCCTATGTTCAGCAGTGGATGTCTTCCGGCTGGTGATGATGATGATGATGATGAAGCTTTAATTTTATTTTTATCGCTGCTTACCATCAGGTAAATACAGATTGCGGCTAGGTTTCCGTAACGTAAGACATTGGACTGAACTGAGTAACTTATTATATTATATAACTTATATAACTTATTAATTATTCCATGCTATATAGTATAGCATTAGGTCATTCTTTGCTATACTATATAATAGCTCAATAGTATAGCGTAGTCTGAAACCCGCTTTAATCTATATGTAAGTATGTGTGTTGGTATATTGATTTGTCATCCCTTAACCAATTTAGACTGAGTGCAAAAATCAGCGGCATTTAAATTGATTGAAGTGATATTGGAATCAGTTTCCTAGAGTTAACTGGTGCGCATTTGGTTCGTGAGATAGATTACGTTCTACCTCCTCAGATATTTCATGGTAGACTATAGAAGACCCAAAAAATAATTTTAATCAGGAATTAATGCGATTAACCTTATACGTAATCTGCCTTGACGTTGAAGTAAAATTGTACAAAGAAGATCTATCAGTAATGATGTTACGGGTTGAAAATTAAGTTCAACACCATCGTTCTGATGGCCTCATTATAAACAAATCAGCATTGAAACGGACAATGAAAGTAAGAGTGCACACGTTGGCGCCTGTTCAAGGCTTTAGTTGCCTAATCTCAGCACGTGGGAGGAGGCAGCGAGGCCGGTTCCAAAACACGTTACACGCTTTTCGTTAATGTCCTTAACATTAGGGGGTTTCTTTCTACAAATGTTACAGACGGATTAGGTGAGATTATTTAACAAAAATGCTTTAATAATGATGAGCTGCGTACAAGTCTCGTCTTTAGTTTCGAAACTTGGATTGTCAACTACATTTCTTAATGGTTGGTTACAGGTTTATGTAACTTGGGAAGTAGTATGAATAGGCATTGCATATGCACCTGTTTACTTGTAAGATGTCCTTAATTTACTGTAAGCAATTGATCTATAAAAGGTCACGTGTATAATAAAAAAAATCAACATATAGAGATACTGTTTGTTGACCCTAATAAAAAACCAAAATAAATATCTCTTATTTAGCAAATCTCTGATATAACAAAAGGACATAGCCTTTAAAATAACAGGCCACTGACCTGTACCTTTGCAATAAGTAGGTGTTGTTGCGAAATGTTATACGAGAGGCAACAATTGATTTGAGAACGTACCAGATCAATCGAATGTCGTGGTAAGAAACTGGTTGTACACAAAAGAGATAATGTCTTCAAAACTAAGGTACAATTTCCTCGAACCAAGATGAAGTCATGGAGGAAAATGTTTGTAATGGAGGAATTTTTATTGTGATTAATTGATTATTGAATCACTTTTGCTTAGATTAAAGATTAATTAATTTACTTATGGTTTGAAAATCATACAGTTTCCTATCAATATTATCATTATTATCAGCCGAAAGACGTCCACTGTTGGACAAAATCCTTACCCCTAGAAGGTAGGGGTTGCTACCCTACGCTTGCCAGGCATATTAGGGATCGCACTATAGGTAGTAGATATTATATTAATAGAAATATAATTAGTAGATATATTAATAGAAATATAATTAATAGAAATATATTAATAGAATAATACTGCTGCCCATTTTCTTGTTTTCTCTTAGTCGCCTCGTACGACACCTAACGGGAGGAGATGGGGTTGAGTGCTATTCTTGACCCACAGGTATAATCAAAACTATTGTACGTAACGTAATTTATTTCTTTATTTTTCGTGTCTTACGGCTGCAATCCGACTCCGTTAACGAATATATAGTCACTAATCTCAGATTTAACAAGAGTCTTTATGTTAATAAAGACTCTTTTATTAAGCCTATACTCGTACACATTCTTGTTAATCTTTTATCGGACATTTATTCCATTTCCAAAACACGCGCTCTTATTCAGATATTTTTGTAGGTGTATGTGGGTGTATAATAATATCTAGTATACACACGCACACACACACCACAAAAGCCACCAATATTAGCTAATTTGGAGTAAATTAAGATATTGTGTCATACCTTTCGTTAAGTGTTATAGGTATATTAATGAATTATTTATTATTTTATTTATATTATCTTTGCATTTAGTCTTAGCCTACAATCCTGCATTTGTTAGTACACGCTTTTTAATCAAACTGTATAACTTCATACCCAAGAAACCCAGGATACAAACTTATTGTCCAGTTTGGGTTTCCTCAGTATCCTGTGACAACATAATTATATGATACCGTAATAGCTATTAAGTGTTTGTACAACTTAGGTTAAAATCTATTCGTGGTAAATTAATAATAAATCTTATTATTGCTTAATATTACGCACGTCAACCTTCACGTAGAAACCCTATTGTTCTACATAACCACTATCCGAACAATACAGATTTGGATCAGATGTTATCGATACCGGCTTTCTAGTGCCCGTGCTGCATTTATCTGGCTACATAAACGCTCTGATGATTCAGGTTGTTCTGAGCCAATGGTGTTTTCGCAGCACGCTATAATTCCAATTAATGTATTGCAATAGAAACGTAGATATATTAGATTTTTTATCGTTGCAAGTGTGACTTGAGCCGTAGCACACACGATAGCTATAGTGCCTGCGAGCAGCGATTTATAGAACGTCAATAATTAGTCGCTACGAGTATTTCATCTCTTTGTATAGGTTGTGAATTCAAAGCTATATGGACGGTGCCCCGTGGGATATCCGGGTAAGAATTGCACCCTAAGGGAAATAACAAGACAGGCAGCAGCGTTTATTTTTATTAACTACCACCTATACTGCAATCCTTCGATCGATATCTTTACTGAAAAAAACAGAGTGTTAAGTATTAATTGGTTTCGAGTATTAAATTAATCCGATTTCAAAAACTGAATTAATGATAATTAAAACTAGCCGGTATTTGTAAGTGCGGCGTCTCCCAGCCGCCATTATAGCAACTTTTCATACAACAACTTTTCATACTTTTCTCGCAACTATATCGAGGCAACACAACACGTTATTCTGCATATTTCTCAAAATTAAATACAATACAAAATCTTTTTAACAAACACACAAAAAATATTGGATAATTATGTCTAAGTAAATAATTTATTGTTATCACGACCTATTTCAAAACGATAGTTTCGCAAAAAATTCACGTTTCTGAGATTAATAATAAGTACTGTGCTCCAGTTACAGAGTCTGATTAAACAATTATTTAGATAAACAGTCGATTGATTAATACTTGGTTTTTATTTTGTTTGCATTATGTTATGTGCGAATAATTCGATTTTCCAATATTATTGTTAGTTGGTTTAGTTTCTATATTAACTATTATTAACCGGCTTCATAGCAGTTAATTGCGTATGCTCTGGATTTATTAATGTCATAAAATGCCTAAAAATAATAATACATGTGTGCCTTTGTACTATTATTTCCTATATTTCCATTTTCCTGTATTGTTATTGTGTGTACAAAAATTATAAAATAAATAAATAAAATTATTTACTAACATACTATACGTTTCAACTAAGAATGTGGCCGCCATAATGATTGTGACTGTGGAACTTCACTCGTTTTTTACGATTTTTGTACCGGCATGCCGCGGCAGCAGAGTAAACACAAAATGAATAATTCGCCCCGGTTTTAATTATTTATTGTAATGTCTTGTTATGCTATCTATTTTTGTTAGAACATAATTTTTGAAATGGCAAGATGGCGGCCACATTTTTGGTTGAAACGCATAATAGTTTTATTTACTTTCGTACTCCCAAAATAATCTACTGAACTAGTTTGTTTCATTTGTTTTCCTGGTACCAGTACTAGTCAACATTAATTAAAACGACCGTTTACAACACGTGTTAAGAGTCAATAATACCGTTTTTCAAAGTATTATTTTCTTAATCTGTAAACTCCAGCAGTTTACAAATATTATTATTCCACATAGAGAAATTCCTGACACCGAAGGACAATAATAGTTCAGTCTAACATTTATGTTAATTAATTGTTACAAATACTTGGAAACTAATTTACAACAAACTAAACACGGAGGCTGTTGTTATAAAAAAAACTTCCGAGTCATTGCAATTTCGTTTACGTTACGTTTGATTTTACAAATCATGACTTGAAAACTAATAGAACGAAAAAAATATCAATACTCCTAAGGCTTTTATTAAGTCATCGTTATAGCTGGCACGATTTTTGAAACAATAACCCGTCAGATGCTAGGCCAATTCAACTTCTTACGTCATCATCTAAAACCTATACCGAATTGATTTTGCTTATTTCGAATTGCCATGCTATAGAAGTTTTGCGGATTCAATGTCAAATTTATAATAATAAATTCATCTAATATTTTTATACTTATCTATAAACCAAGATGAACTATATTATGCCAATGTCCCATGCAATGTACATATTTGTTAGTTGTAAAACTTTTTGTTTTATACATTAGGCATTGTAAGGCGTTTCGCAACATAGTATAAGTATCAAATTTGATCGTTTAATCCACTTAGAACTTGATATTCAATATCCAATTACGACCAGATGTCTGTACTTACCTATCTTTTAGTTAACTCCGTATTTGTTAAGGCTTCCTCGTAAGGTTTCCTCAGAAAGTTCACAACCGCGTGAAATAAAAAAAACACCAATAAACCGTCCATTCAACTTAATGTTCTATTTCGTAACGGTTTAATAATTTAGTTTTTGATGGCACCGATAACTAACTCATTATGGCAAAGTTTTCATTCAAACACATGCTCACAACACTATATTTTTAATTAGATAGGTGTTCGATTTTTGAAGTTTAGTTTTAAAATGTGGTCGCTGGCCGGTAGGGCTGAGCGCGCAGGCGGATGTGCGCGTTGCCGGCGCGGCGGACTGTTGCGCTCGCCGCGCTCAGTGCTGCGCTACTGCTCGATTGTTTACCATATCGACGTTGCTATGACGCCCGATTCACGTACTAAGGTAAATAAAGTCTTTACAGATGTTTAAGTACCACTATTAAAAGTATATACTGTTTTTAATTAACGAAGATACAGTCGCTATTTCAAACTTTTAATTTACCATTGAAGACGTAATTCATGAGCTTAGCCTAACGTTCTTTGAAAAGATTTTTTTTTGTGGTTGTTGTTTGTTTACTACCTACTCCCTTGGTTTAGTCAGTGGCCCAGCAGTGGGTCTTGATTTCTTTCTCAAGCTTTATCTACTTCTGCCGATCCTGCGCGATTTACCGCTGGTTGCTAGATTTATGTTCGCGTAGATCCGCATCCACTACTTTGTACTAGCGATCTTGGTGGATCGATTATCGCTTTGAACATTATGACAAATCCCAACAACATCTCTTACAGTTTCGATTCTCTTCTATATTCTCGACGTACCCTTGTGACGTGTCTTTGTGTCATCAAGCATTCAAGTATCTCCTTTAATATCGGCAGAAAGGTTCATCAGTTTCATTTCAACGAAATTTATAGTTTTCTTAAAAGGGGTTATATGTCCATCGATATTTTAATGGCTAAGCAGCCATAGAATAAGCTAAGCAGCTTATTCTATAAAATTCCACATTTCATAATCTGTTAGTGAGTAGAGAATATCGATTGTCTGGCACTTAATATATAATGGAACATAACATAATCAGCTTCAAGAGTCGAAAAAATTTAGAGATTAAAAAAATGGCTATACCAATTAACGCTAAATGACATCTGTGAGTGCGGCGGTAAATGTAAAACATTGCATAATTTAAAAACTCGATCAGATAATGTTTATCGATAACAAATATCGACTTTTACGTGTACTATTAACGTGACTCACCTAGCGTCTCAACGCCAACAACAAAACGTCTCTGAGAAGCGGAATGACGTAAGTGACCGGCAACAGGTCGACAAAAACGCTGTACCTCCGCTGAGGGCCAAACTTCTGCACAAAAAATACTCGCAAAGCATCCATCCGGCGCTTATGTCCTACTTCCATTCGGCATGTCCGAACAATGAACTTACACTGGCGAACTAGACCAAACACCGAGACCAAGAATTGTATATAGAACAAGTTGGTTTGGTAAAAGAATGGTGGGTTTGTTAGTGTATATACAACACGTAGGAAGTAAACCTCGCCCACGTACACACGGGCAGTTATTAACTGACTGAATACATGAAACTAAAGCATCGGTGTCAAATTATAACTGTACTAAAGATGTCACAATTTCGTACACACCACGAAACGTGAGCGAACCGTGACCATTTGAGGTTTTTCTCGGACAAAAAGCCTATATAATTTTAAAGTGTAAAGTTTTTACAGCGAATGTTTTTGTTGGCTCTAACGTGGAGATGAACCTTGTCGCTAGTGCTGGAGGTCACGGAATCAAATTAGCAATAAACAATACCACAAGCCGTAAGATTATGCGGTATTCCAAGTATATTATTTTTATATTTGTTTTATAACAAAAAAAAAACGCAATTACCTGATGTTCTGTCTACCTTGTGAGTTTACGAAATACCTGTAGAATGTTTTACAAACAAATTTGAATACTAGGTCAGCTTTTAAACTTGAACTTAACGTTATTATTGGATGTATCGTAGAAACGGTATAAAAGACATCAACGACTCCACGTCTCTACAATTTGTGTGCGATGTTCGATAGATGCGACTCATCTACCGAGAGATATTTCAAAAATGTTTTTTTAAGAAATTCTCTTTTCTTATGGTAACAATATCCATATCGGATATACTTGCTTGTGTACATACTATGATATAAAAGTCGGTTAATTACAAAGAATACGTAATTGTATGAAATAAGATAAAAATCAGATATGTTATCGAAATGATTAGGTAAATGTACCTAGTCTTAACCTGATTGTCGTACTTGAGATGCAGTATCTTGTGAGTTAACTGTGCATATGGCATTGACATTAGATTTACATTTACTACTATTTTCTTCCCACGCACTGCCTACAAGCCCACAACTGGCGTCCCAAAGGCTGCATTTCCGTTTAAATTACCAAGCACTTGTTAATTTTTATAGGAATTTTAACTTTGTCTCATCAGTTTTAGAGTTGAAATTACAAGCGACTATATCAGGCTGCTCTGGTCGTTAATTCATTATCAGTATTGTTTGGCGGTACTGAAGGGAAGTGCGCCTACGTTGTTTTTTTTATTTCTACGACTGTTTCCGATACGCACATTGAATAAAAAATCGAATCATTGTTCTACCTTTTGCTTTATTACTTGATGAGGTCGTGATTACACACAAATTGACTAAAAACCAACAAAGAATTTGTTCTGATACACAAATTCTGATATCCTACGATATACTTGTATGCTTTTATTTCAGTAGAAATGAAAAAACATGTTTGATATAAAAATCTTACCATATTTTTAAGAAAAATTTTTACGATCCCAATAATGTTGTTTTATGCGGTTTAAAAAAATATTTACTTATAGTCCTCACTTGTCTCTAAATAGTCACTATTTATTTAATTAATACGAATGGTGAATAAAATAAGACAATTTTATATAGGCATCCTCAGAACCTTTATCGATTAGAAAATTCATCGTTGTCAGAAAACAATCTCTAGAGAAAAGGTTTTTCCGTGACTGTTTTATGATCAGGAGAAAACAATAAATTATTATTATTATCTAATAACTATTGGGTAAAGATGTAGCGACACAAATATTATGTTGTAATACTATTTTTTAGTAAAATAATAAAAAAGTACATAAAAAATGTAAATCAGCGACATCTAGTGGCAAATCTATAGACCATGATCATTCTCACCACGCCGCGCAAGCCTTCGATTATGTGGATTATTGTGGATAGTACAAAAAGCAACTTCAATCTGCGACCATAGATGGCGGTAAGTTTAAAAAAAAGTTGATTTACTACCAATACAATTACTATTATTTTATGATGAGTATACATATAATGCGTACTTTTTATTAATAACCTTATTAAGAAACTAACATTATTTAGTAGAAATGTATGAAATTAATAAATTATGGTAATATGAGAATTTATGTTGAAATATCTTCTTACATGGAGGTGGTTCGAGGTGTAAGATAAGGTTGTATATTGTCCCCTTGCTGTATAATTTGTATGCTGAGGCAATATTCTCTGAGGTTCTCGATTATATCCAAGAAAGAGTACCGATAGATGGCTATTCAGCAGAAGCCGAAATGTCCACTGCTGAGCAACGGCCTCTCCCTTAGAAGGGAGGAGTTGCCATAATCCCCTCGCTTGGCAAGCGGCTTGAGGATCGCAGTATAGGTGGTAGGTAATCCAATAAAAAGACGCCACTGCCTGTCTTCTTGTTTTCCCTCAGTCGCCTTTTACGGACACCCAACGGGAGGAGATGGGTGGGTGCTATTCTTACCCGGTCACCCCACGGGGAAAAATGAGATAGCTATTATTTGAGTAATATTCGATACGCGAACGACACCATCTTAATCGCAGATAGTCTACCTGCAGGGTCTCCAAAACTGGTCAACGCAATTTCTTCTGTTAGCGGTAAGTATGGAATTTACAACAATTACAAGAAGTAATTGATAATATTTAGATCATCAGAGCCTTCCACTTCCTTGTTCCCGTCCCTTGTTCCCTTCCCTTCTAAGGGGGAGGCCTTTGTTCAAGAGTGGACGTCTATCGGCTGCTAATGATGATAATGATGAATGACTTAGGTAGTCTAGAGATTCCATTCTACCAACACCCTTTGTTCTACTTTTGAAGTAATATTACTAGGAAATAAAACACAAAGAAATAATAGTGCTGCACTACAGTCTATTATTTACATAATAAATTCTGTGCCACCAGCACTATGAGCAAATATGTGATAATAATATTCTAATTATATTATAACGTTATAATATTAATTTTCTGCATCGCATGTGGTTTTAAATTGTGTCAATGACAATTATTATTGCGTATCTTGTGTATAACCTATATACCTAGGTATTTTTATTGTTTATAAAAATTACATTATGAACTATGAAATGGCAAAATAAAATAAGATGGAGTATAAAGAGTTAAATTAATGTATCTCATTACTAACTTAATCAGGCATTCTCGTGTTTTGTTTCTCGGGTAAGAATAGCGAGCCCAACGGTAGGAGATGGGTGGGTACGAGAGGAGATCCTCTCGTTGGGTGTTTCAAGAGGCGAATAAGGAAAAACAAGAAGACGGCCAGCAGCGTCTTTCTATTGGATTGGTGGTAGGTCACCACTTATAACGGGAACCCCAGGACGGACGCCAAACAACAATAATAACTCTCTTTCAACTTTTTTACCTGACAGCAGTCAGGTAAAAACAAGTGACGTAACACTTGGGTTGTATCTACGTTATATTGCAGTTACCAACTGCAAAACAAATAATAATTATAATAATACCAGCCCTTGTTTATGTCCCACTGCTGGGCACGGGCCTCCCTTCAAGATGAAGGGGCTTAGGCCATAGTCCACCACGCTGGCCAAGTGCAGGTTGGTGGCAAAACAAATACTACCATTTATTATCCTACGCATACATACATAGATTTATATAGGTAGTCATAGAATATGCACAACCTAATAACAAGATTGTTTTATTATAAGTTTTCTTGAATAGTTAACACTATTTGGTCAACCTTGTGGATTAATTGTTATGTAAGCGATTTACCTACTTCGTAATATTTATGCGTGAAACAACCGTAATTAAAGTAATTATAGTTATAATCTGAAGCAAGACTGACAACTAAATGTTAAGTAAAATTATATTTCAAAGAATTGCAAGTCATCAGCCAATTATGATTATGAATTCAAATGCAATTGCAAATTACAAGCGCTATGTGATAAAATAAATGTTTGAACGGATAGACGCTTTTCTTTTAAATTAATAGGGCTAGTGAAAGCCACAATTATCTATTAAATAGTTTACCCTTTATCTTAAAGAAGCAGAAGAAGAAGAAAAGCATTTATCCAGTTAACATCTTAGCAGTTGTAATCGGCTTTTGCAACAAATTACAAGATCTTGATAATCTTAACAGGTAATTGTAAAGTTTGGTTAGACTCAAAGTGATAATTATCATCAACAGCCAAAAGACGTCCACTAATGAACAAAGACGTCCCCCTTAGAAGGGAGGGATTATCATAGTTACGCGCTTAGAAGGCGTCTTGGGATTGCAGTATAGTTGGTAAGTAATCCAATAGAAAGACACTGTTGCCTGTCTTCTTGATTTCCTTTATTCAAAAAGACTGTAAACCTGACATTTGCTTAGCAAGGAAGATTTCCTTATAGAAAATGCCAACAATATTTAGGACTACAGCAATGAAGTAGTAAAACAATTATGTTATCTAACATGTACTGGTGACCTTTGATCTATCTCCATTCGTGTCAATCTTCCGTACAATCAAGTGGATAAGAGTAAAGGAACAGAGAGTGCACCACAAGCATTTGTGCACTATAATATTCTCTCGCATAGCTAAGTGATCTAATAAAAGATTGATCGTTATTATTACTGGTGGTGGTCTTTAACAGCTGGCCTTTTGGAGAAGCTCAGAGTCACACAACGAGCTATGGAGAGAGCTATGCTCGGAGTTTCTTTGCGCGACAGAATCCGGAATGAGGAGATTCGCCGAAGAACCAATTTCACCGACTAGCTCGTAGAATATGCAAGTTGAAGTGGCAGTGGGCAGGCCACATCGCTCGAAGAACCGATAACCGTTGGGGAAGAAAGGTTCTCGAGTGGCGACCACGAACCGGAAGACGCAGCGTAGGCAGGCCTCCCACTAGGTGGACCGACGACATTGTTCGCGTCGCAGGCAACCGGTGGATGCAAATAGCAAATTGTCGTTCATTGTGGCGGTCTAAGGGGGAGGCCTTTGTTCAGCAGTGGACGTCTTCCGGCTGGTGATGATGATTACTGGTAACCTCACCTGGGTTTGCCGGCGTCCTGCGTCGTCGCGCCGAGGCTCTCCTTACAACAGTCGACACCAACGAGTCCATTTCACTCCCCGAATCCCACCTCGGCCTGTGCGGTATCGACCTCGGCAGCACGCGGGCATCGTCCTCCGTGTCCCTATCACTACTGGTCGGCGGCAGATTGGATTCGTCACTCTCCGGAGGCGGATCAACTTTAACATCACTATTAAACACACCTATCATTGTAACATCACAAATATCGTCGCTACACGTAAACGGGTGGGTCAAAGTTCGTCTTATGTTACTTTTCCTGTGTTTCACTTTCATTGACCCCTCGGATAGAGATCGCTTGCCGTTCAGTTTGCTGTCCGTTTTTGCGTCGCCTCTAGTGCACTTCAAGTCGGACGGCGACAAGGATTTCTTGCGCGAGTTGCGCCTTTTGTTGCATCTTTTTTGTCTGCTCGATTCTCTGGCGGTCTGCATCGTGGTTACATTGATGGTGTCTGTAACAAGAAAAGTTATTGTCAATAAACAAAAGTTTCACATAGCGTTGCTTCCCTATATTCATTTTCTATCATGTGTTTAATCTTGGAGATAATATTTTTTATTGTCTTACATAAATGAATTGGCATTGCTTCTATTTTCTAGAAGAATCTATACTTATAATAAAACTGTAACAGGACCAATTCTGTACATTGAAGATATTTAGAAAATTATATTTGGAATGCATTCTATAACCGATACTAAGAGCGAAAATGTAAGTTTTTTAATTTTTGTCTGTCTGTCTGTCTGTCTGTCTGTCTGTATCACGGCTGAGCATCACGCCGAAACTACTGAATGGATTCAAATTAAACTTGGCATAATTTGAGATCTTACTACGAGGTAGGACATAAGATACTTTTTATCCCGTAATCTAGCACGGTTCTTTTGGGAGAGGGGATTAAAGTCAAAACGGGTATTTGGTTATACGCTTGGTCCGATTTTATCAATTTTTCTTTATAATATAATAAATATTAGTAAGGGAACACTCATAGAGAGTTGTTATCAAGGTTTTGTAATCGATCGGGTTAAGCAACATTAGGTAAGGTCATTAAATAGATGGGTGACCGTTTAACGCCATTTGCACTAAACGGGTCCGTGCTTCGGAGAGCAAGTAAAAAGTGGGTCCCAGTTTTTAACCAACTATAAAAAATGAGGTTATGTATTCGTTGCGAATGTCTGTTATTCAAAGTTTAGTTAGCGCAAAAATTGCGCAGGCGTAGCTGCGTGGGTCAGCTAGTAGATAATAAAACTATAGGACATACTAAGTACACGTACAATAAAGGGTATTCTATTTTATTTATTACTAGCTGACCCGCGCAGCTCCGCCCGCGCTTTTATTACAATTTGCTCCCGTTTTCTCCCCCCTCCCTTGATTTATTTCTCTCTCCATCTCTCTCTCACTTATAAGAAAAATCTAATTCTAATTCTCTCTTTTCTCTTTCCCCTTTCCCGCTTCGGTCCCCGTCACAGACCCCCTCTTCCTCTCCCCGTTGTCCCCTCTCTGAACCCCGTCCCCCTCTCTCTTCTACCAACTTGCTCCCCCTCACTCTCTCCTTGTTCTACCTTAATCCCCCTATCCCTCACCCTATCACTCTCTCCTCGAATCCCCTCTCCCTCTCTTTCCTCTCTTGCACCCTCCTCTCGTTCTAAATATCCTCGTTAATCATGGTATCTGGTATCTGGGATTCTTACCCACTTAAACCCCTGCGGCTGTCGCATCGCCATATATGAGGGGAGACATGGGCCCTCCAGTGGGATATGCACCAAATACCCCTCAGTGCGCATTATAGCCCCTGGGAACCTGGCACCATGATCACAGGGTCGGGGCTTGCAACCCCGTCACCGTCCTCCTCGGAGTCGCCGCCGCCCGTCACCTATCTATGTAATGTCCTTGGCTAACGTTGCTAAACCTAGCGGCATGAAATATACTTTACGATTTTATTCTCAGACCTACCCGATATGTACACAAAATTTCATACAAATCGATTCACCCATCTATTTAATGACCTAGCCTTATGTTGCTTAACCTTAACCTAGCGGTATGAACAACATTCACAGCTTTTTTGTCATTGGTGTATATATTAGTGAAGTTTATGTTATATTGAAGAAGGGACAAATTCATGCTAACAACAATTTATTAATAGTTAATTATTTCTCTTAAAAAGTAAAGGATAAAAAATGGTTATTGTGGGTTATCTGTAAGAGATAAACAAATACCATCACAAACTTTTTTGTAGACCTTGTTAATATGTACAATACTGTAGTACATTATTTTGATCTATCTCGTAGGGTTCAGCCAGCGTTTGCAATGTAAGCGCAAAAAAATGTGCTTATTTACGACATCACATTAGAAACCTCAAAAATTATCAGTGTTTCTCTACTATATTATGCATGTATTATACATATAAACCTTCCTTAAGAAACACTCTATCTATTAATAAAAACCGCATCAAAATCCGTTGCGTAGTTTAAAAGATTTAAGCATACATAGGGACAGACAGACAGCGAGAGCGTCTTTGTTTTATAATATGTATAGATTTTCTATAGTCAAGTGACTTAGATAAATTACAAAGCTTATACTTAAGCTTTGTTTCATACTCATACTATTACGATAGTATATAACTTATCTCCATCAGGGTGGATGGAGATTACAATTAACTCTCTCTATCATTATTCTCTAAAGTCCAGTGTTATTTAAAAATACCGTAACGAATGCATGATGTAAAGTCAAAAGTCAAAGTCAAAATATCTTTATTATGTATAGGCCCCACGGAGGCACTTACACAAAAATCATTTTTACAAACTACCACCGGATCGTAACGCGGCCGCTACTGAGAAGATCCGGCAAGAAACTCAGCGGGCTTGTCTTTTTTTGTCATTTTTTTTAAAAATAGTTTTACAAATTTTACTTATGTCAGCCTTAAACTTCTAAGCTTGCATGAGTTGAGCAGTTCAAGCCCACGCAGCTTTATCCTCCAGGTAATCCGAGATTTTATAATAAGCCTTTTTTGACAAACGGCTTTTTATCAAAGGTTTAAATTTCTTTATTGGAAGATCTCGGATATCCTGTGGCAGTTTGTTATAAAAGCGTATACTTTGGCCCATAAACGATTTGCCTGTTCTGTGGAGACGCGTGGCATGTACAACAAGATCGTGTTTGTTCCGGGTATTAATATTATGTGTATCACTATACTTTTTAAAAGAACTGATATTTTTTTTAACATAAACTAAATTTTCAAATATGTATTGTGACACAACCGTTAGAATATCTATCTCTTTGAATTTCTCTCTAAGTGAATCAATGGGAGCCAGATTGTAAATGGCTCTCACAGCTCTTTTCTGCAGAATAAAAATAGTATTAAGTTCTGCAGAAGATCCCCACAGTAATATGCCATATGACATAACACTGTGAAAATAGCTGAAATAAACAATTCTAGCGGTTTCAACATCAGTTAAACGTCTAATTTTCTTGACTGCATAAGCCGCGGAACTTAGCCTACCCGACAACTTCTTAATTTGTGGGCCCCACTGTAGTTTGGCGTCAATTGTTATACCTAAAAACACAGTCGACGCCTCAAGGTCCAACGCTGCTCCATTTATTTCTACATTGGTTGCCAGCTGTCTCACATTAGGAGTTACAAATTTCATACATTTAGTTTTGGTCTCATTAAGTTTTAAATTGTTAACATTGAACCAATGGACAACCATAGAAAGTACATTGTTCACTTCGTCATAATCATGGAGTTTACGCTTAACTTTAAATAGAAGAGATGTATCATCCGCGAACAATACAATATTAAGTTTGTCCCCCACGAAGTAGGGTAAGTCATTAATATATATTAAAAACAAAAATGGGCCTAATATTGAACCTTGAGGAACGCCCAGGGAGACCACGGAACCTGGAGATCTCTTACCGTTTACATCGACCCTCTGAATTCTATTATTCAAATATGAAGTCAGAAGGTCTAGAGCTTTATTCCTTACACCATAGTGGCGTAATTTCCTGACCATCGTGTCGTGATCTACGCAGTCAAAAGCCTTGGATAAATCACAGAATATACCAAGAGCATCCCGTGATTCCTCCCAAGCCTCGTAGATATATTTTAATAATTCGACTCCCGCGTCTGTAGTTGAGCGATTCTTTCTAAAGCCGAACTGTCTATTGTGAAGAAGATTATTTTTATTAAAATGATCCAGTATTTGACATAGAATAAGCTTTTCAAAAATTTTACTCAAGGCTGGCAACACCGAAATTGGCCTGAAATTTGTAGGCTCAGCGGTGCTGCCAGACTTAAACAAAGGTATAACTTTACTGTGCTTCATGAGGTCAGGAAATACTCCACTCTTGACACAGTTATTAAATATCACTGCCAATTGAGGGGCAATTGCTTCAATTATAGACGCTATTGTTTGTACAGAAAGTCCCCATAAATCAGCTGTCTTTTTCTGATTAAGCTGTTTAAAAGTATTTATGATGTCATTGGCAGTTACAAAACAGAATTGAAAAGATGTGCCACACTCTGGTACATTTTCTTTTAATAGGATTTCAGCGGAAGTGGACGAGGAATTTAGAGTTTTCGTTATATTAATAGGAATATCTGTAAAAAATCGTTCAAACTCTGTCGCTACATCTAAATCCGCCGTTACATCTGTATTATTAACATGTATACAAAAATCACTATTCCGTACTGATGACTTACCAGTCTCACTATTTATAATATTCCATGTCATCTTAATTTTGTTTTCAGAGTGTCTGATTTTACTTTTTAAATAATTAGCTTTAGCTATGGAACATACTCGTTTAAATAACTTAGAATAATGTTTTACGTACTCTTTAAATAGCGGCGAGATATTAACAGATCTTTCATTATAAAGTTCGTACAATTTTCTCCGGCTCGTATGAATACCTATCGTCTAAAGGTAGTATTTATTATTGAACCTAGTGATGAGACAAGGAAGTTGTTCGCTTGATGGTAAGCGAAAGGCCTGCCCGTAGACCTCGTTACTCGAGACAGAAGTTTTTCAGTATTTTGAGCCGGGTAATTTCACCAGATACAGTGGTAATTTCACCAGATACAGTGGTAATTTGCAAGTTGAGTGCAATAATGCTTGGTGGCAGAATATCTGACACTACAGTGTCATCTACCTGGATGGTCCCTTGTACATACAAGGGCAAGGTGGTAAGGGCTCTACCATCCAGAAATTTTTAAAGTACTACTTTTTACTAGCATCAATACTAACGTAGTCGCTGGACGTTCAGGGTGTGGGCCCTAGGAGGTCCATTGAGTACGGCGACCCCCGTCCCCGTGAGCACCGTGACTGGTTCCCGTGGGGCTACATGCTCGCTCCCCGGCGGCGGGCTCAATGGCAAGGCACTGTGGGGCCCCTGGTGCAGATCCCACCGGAGAGCCCTGGGATCCCCTCTCATGTGCCGATGCGACAGCCGCGTGGGTTTTAGTGGGTAAGAATCGCACATACCCTGGTTGAGCCCCACAGCTACCGGGAATCTTTTGAAGGTTTTCTCACCGGAAAAAAAGGCTAAATACATATCGTACAAATAATACTTTGTGTTATAAAGATAAATCATTTTCAAAGCAATTAACAAAATAATTAAAGAAAAATGTTCGTTGGATATTTCGAGGTGACTGTTTCGCGTAACCTTTATACAATTCTGTTATATGTAATGTGTTCTCAAATATTATGTGTAATGTAAGCAAAAATGACCTTGATAAAGTGCGCACTCTATAAAATTAGAGACTTACTAACTGTTTATACAATAAACAACGTTATTTAAACACGCTTACTTAACTCACTAGTTTATCATTTCCGATAAAAGTTAGTTACCATCTCTATCATAACTCTATTATATCTATCATAAATCTAATATTATTGTGACCAGGAAAAGTTTTAGAAATGTAAAACACAATACCTTCCGCACGCCACCGCAAACCCAGGAAACGTTATCTATACTGCATCGTAGGTATCACAATTTCGTATTTCACTAAACAAACACACGTTCGCACAGATAATAATTTAAGATTCAAATTCAAATACAACAAAGAAGTAGACAAAAACTATTTTTAAACAGATTTTGGTGCCACTCAAGCATTTTTTTTTAATTGCGCGAAGACACTGGGGTATGCAGCCTAGAGTTCCAAGTTCAAACGTCTCGGTGCGCGGCAGTATCGTGTCGGTAAAGGCGTCTGTATCCAACGGTTTTGCAAACTGAACTGCCTGCCTAAGCCAGTCAGCCCGAGCTGAAGGCTCACAGTGCGTCAACCAACACGGAGTTAGAATAATTTTCAATGTAAATTGACGCCCGAAAAAATCTCAAGATCTAATCTTTAGCTAGTTTCAGAAATGCATCATTCTCGATTTGTAAGCAATTAGCGAGTGCTATTGATAGAACATGCAATCTGCCTCTAATGAGCGTAAAACCGAGATTTATGGTTACTCAACCATTTTACGCAGTGCGTTATCATTTAGATTATTGTTCGTATTTGGTTTATTTAACTTTTCTTTTGTGAAACGATTGCTCTATTAGCAGTAAGTTTGTCGCAGGTAATAAAATATTGCTTTTGTTAAAAACAGTAAAATGAAACTATTGGGTCGGATTTTATAGGTTTTATTTAATTTCTCGCAGTTTAGTAATGATTTTCATCATCCATGGTCACTACAAGATTGAGGTAGAGAACATTACTGGATAGTGAACTCTATGTTTAGGTAACTATTCCATAAAAACGTCCATCGAAATTTACGGAAATTAATAACCTAAGGTTTATTTTTTTTACTAAACATAATCCAGTCCCTGACTGCAGTGCCACCTGATGGAAAGCGGCGACTCAATCGGGATCGTAAAGTACACTAGCTTATTAAAATCCTATTATATATTACTATTATATACACACTCTAGCCTTAAAGAGCACTGCATTAGAGTGGAAAAACTGCTTAAAATATTTCTATTGCTTATGTTCTCCCTATGACCTAAAAATTCCAATTAAGATAACCATCATCCAAAGAGTTTTATGTAACAAAGAGGTACGTAGAATCTTTCGTCACATGCACCAATTCGGGTCGATTTTCTATAAATGGCGTATAAAATGGGAAGAAACGGCGTTTAAATTTATCGTTGCCTTAACGAGCGTGTAATATTAATGCAGGTGTAATTATTCTGTTTTTTTTTTTAACTCTATAAGGATCACTACAATAGATCAGTTAAGCCGTATAAAGTAGATTATCCCGCAATTTGTTCTGTTACCTAATTGTTCACTGCAGAAAATATAGAAATCAATTACGATCTGTCAAGAACGTCTAAGAAGTTACAATTTATCTGATTTTATTCCAAGTTCATAGTAGTGATATTTGATAACCATAATTTCATTCTCTTTAAACACAATGAAAGATAAAAAGTAGGTATCTTACTTGTTTAGCTGATCAAAAGAGTGAAAAAAGGTAAAAGATGTTAAGTAAGAAACTATAACTTAAAATATTTGGGCTGAGATGTTCATAGCCAATTTAGTACACTATGGAGTAATGCTGTGCTATATAATGTTCTATACCTATATGGGTCAATTAATTAATTATCATACAATGAAATGTGCCCACTATACAAAAAATAAACTTATAAGGTAAGTGCAGGTCACCTAGTGTACTGATTTTGATCATGAGTGCTAATGCAATATAAGTATCTAAAATACTTATTCGTTATTTTTATTTATGAATGGATTCTCCGATAGTAAAAAAATGACCGTGGCGTATTTAATAGAATCTGAAAAACTTGACCAAGAAAGGTTTTTCAGTCAGTTAGATGCTTTTTATAGACCACGACTAAACACTGTTTAGTTGTATAATGTCCTCTTATATTTATGCGACAACTACATACTTACTACATCTTTTCGTAACACACACATAAATAGGAATATCCGACACTGCCTTCGGTGGTAACAAAAACGGGGTAACCCGTTTTTCTTTACAAGACCAAAATGATATCAGGTCTGTACCTGATGTCTGTACCTAATGGTTACAGGAGATATAATACAGGAGTGATGGCCAGCCAAGGACACGGGTTGAAAATGACATATTGAACCCTGCCAATTGTTTTTGGCTAGACACCGGTCAGCCACCACTCCTTATTTAAACATTTATTGCTACGATTTTGATCTTGTAACGAAAGACAAGGGATACCTATCATTTACGGTCCCTTGCACAAGGAAGGTCGCTTGTAAATCAGTTTTGATGTGATTCCATCATAATCATAAGCGGAAAGACATCCATTGCTGAACAAAGGCCTCCCCCTTACAAGAGAGGGTTTGCCATACTGCTCACGTTTAGCAGGCGTCTTGAGGATCGCAGTATAGGTGGTAGGTAATCCAATAGAAAGACGCTGCTGCCCGTCTTCTTGTTTTCGATTAGGTGCCTCTTACTGACAGCCAACGGATAGAGATGGAAGGTTGCTAATCCTGCTTACCCGGACACCCCACGGGTCACACGGTTCTCATAATCCAATAAGCGTCAATAGGCAACGGGAACTATTAGAAAGCCATAATAATAATAATTAGTGGTTAAACGAAAATCAATCACGTCTTCTGCCTAGTACCAATAATGGTTACAGTTATACGAGATAATGGTAACAGTTGGGTTACAATAATAGTTTACGCAATCAACCTCATTCGAACAAGTTCATTCATCAACAGTTATGTCGGCGATAATGATGTTGAGTCGACAGGCATGCCTTCCCGTAGACAAGGGCACACTGTTCCCATGCCGCAACACAATGGAAAGTAACGTTATCAAATTGAACTATCTTGACGTGTGCGTGGCTTTCATGACATGGCTAAGACAATGCAGACCATTTAGTTCTATCAACAAAATGTATAAGTTACATAAGCAGTGAACTAAACTAGACGATCAGAAATAGTATTGAAATGAAAGTTCATTTTTGCTTGCTCTATGTGTACGTCAGATTTTTAACCTCCATGGTGCTGGGAGATATCGGGCTTCTTGTATTATAATTCCTTCCGGGTTAGTTAGGACTATGATCGTTTTATAAGAAAGATAATCTATGCGTGGAAATGGTCCTCACCAGATCTCTTCCCGATCGCGACGGTCTTCCATTCTATCGAACTGTAGAGTAAAGGGAGAAAGCGAGTACACCTGTGCTTGCGCAGTCAGTCACTTTTACACTTAATATGTCCTGTGAAGATGGATCTATTAAAATATTGATCTATGTAAAAAAAGTAATCTAAGATTCGCCGTTCATTTCGGTAAAGAGATATAGTATTTTTTGGCTCAAAACAAGAAAGGTATGTATGCCGCCGAGTAAACAGCTTTGGCTATTTAAAATGAAGAACGAAACGTGGATAGTAATGTATTGAGCCCAAACCGAGCCTAAGCATTCCGACGAACGAAAGCTTGCACCAAAATTGGTGAAATTGATTTTAATAATAGGTAACTATCGTGAGGCACCTTTCACGCTCACTTATCGCCGTTGGTGTGGAGCGGTGTTATTTCATATCAGTTTTTTTTTGTTTGCTCATCTGTCTAACCATGTAATCCAATATCGATTGGATGGTTATGATAGAAAGTATTCACTACGCGATTTTATGCATTTTATTGGTTATTGAACTTAGTGACGAGATGTACACTCCATGGTAAGAGACACGGTAGCCCGTGGCATCATCATATAGACGGGCCTGTTGGTCTAGCGGTTAGACACCCTGGCTGCTACCCGATAGGTCGTGGGTTCGATTCCCGCCAAGTGTCTGGGTGTTATTTATCTATATAAGTGTGTATTTACAAAAAAAGTATATAAGTATTAGTATCAGTTATCTGGTTTCCATAGTACAGGCTCTGCCTAGTTTGGGATTAGATGACCGTGTGTGGAATTAATAATAATAATTAAAATAGAAAAAAAAATACAAAATAAAAAATAAAATAAAATATTATAAAAAAAAAAAAAAAAATTGGAATTGTCCTAGAATATTATATTATCATCGGAAACATTACTTCATAAGTCTATTGAGTAAGGTTCTCTAACACAGTGCTCTTTATACCGGAGTACTTTTTACGCGCTGCGAATTTTTTGGAGAATATCTGACACTGTGGTAGTACCTGACCTACGACTATGTAAATACATATGGATAAAGAACATAACATTACGGAATTTCCTCAAAGGAAAATCACATCTTACTACTTAACGTTAGCTCTACATTTCATTCGGGACCTAGTGCCATTTACAGGCCAGACTTCTAAAGTGAACTGCTACTGATGAATTCTCAAACAGAAGTCTCTCGAACTCTCGAAAAGGCAAAACATTGCACGACTTGCGATTAACCTAGGCCCTCACACTCACAGCAGCCTCATATAAAAACAGCAATCACGTATAAAATTTTAAAAAGAAAATGTAATTCTCTGTGTCGAAATATCGTGCGCAATATAAAGAAATAAATTAAAAAGAACTGCTTTTTATAAGATTTAAGACTGGTATAAATTTTCGTTCAGCGCGACGGTTAACCGGACTTTAAGGTTATCGGAAAGTTCACCTAAAGCATACTTACACTCGTATATGTACATTTCTCTTTTAGGGTCGTTATTTTTAATAATAAAAATTACATGTACGCAAAAATAAATGGCAACAGAATTCTATCTAGTGTAATATGTACTATCGCGGACAAGAATGGTGTACCACCTTTAGATCGACAATCGCTTGCACGAGCCGGCCCAAAATAAGTGAGGGCGAGGTAAGCGCACGTAATCTTGTTCAAACGATTTTGATTGAAAACTGGTACACCGTTCGTGTCCGCGATAGTACATATAATTTTTTTGTTGATTCGGGAAAACCTTTAATAGGTCACCGCAAGGTTTGGGGGTCAACCGGAATATGTAGGATTTTAACCCACTAAAACCCCTTGCGGCTATCGCATAGGCACATGAAATGGTGGACTTAGGCTGTTCGTTGGGATTTGCACCAGGCACCTCCTAGTGCCTCGCCTTTGAGCCCGCCGCCGGAAAGCGCATTATAGCCACCTGGGACCCTGTCATGGTGAACATGGTGCTATAGTAACTACACCTACATTATTAGTTAGGGTGTATGTACACTACATTGTGGCCTGTTTTTTGGGTGTTGTTGCAAAAGGAAGTTATTGTGAAGATTATGATTTATTGTTCGCCTGTCATTAAACAAAATTACAAAATATTACTTATACGTAACTAGCATTTAGCTAGGATTTTGTACATTACATAACAATATATTTTATACCTGTTACTACAACACAATACCTAAACTTTGAGTCTTATATAATAACATAATTCCTTCCAAAACAAATCTTAGTTGTAACTAAAATATATTATCCTACTAACTTAACTTTTAGTTTATCCTCTCTTCAGAATATGTTGCGTTGACTTTAAAACACCCACAGCCCGACTGGGGAAGTACTTGATAGTAGCGGCTGTCGTAAGTACTTAAAGATAATAAAAACTATGAGGAGTCGCTCTGATGTTAACTGAGAGATAACCAATCGTCCTGTGTTGGGCAATACCTCTGACTCTAGCACCTTTTCGGTTTTTAATTTGTTAATAACATAACATTCATACATACCATCCGATTAACACACATACACACACACTAACGCGTGCGCGCGCGCACACACACACACACACACAAACCTAACGCAAATTTAAACAATGTACGACTGCAGAAAAAACTTTGCGAACCCCACGCTGCAGAACAGATGACTTCAAACAGCAATTTGACATAAACAGTACTTAGAGGAGATACAACTGGAGAGAGCATGATGCGCCCTCTGCCAATTTTGTTCAGGTCATTCTTTATTCGTGTGCGTATCTTTTTGAATGTGTTGAGAGTTTATTACAGCGTGGGTATGCGTGAAATTGTATCTGTGTGTGTTTACTTCGCCTCCCGCACCCCGCAAAAGTGCCACGAAAAATTTGTTCGACGAATCGACGCGATACTAGCTCCATTCTAATTACTCTGAGAAACAGTATGATAAACAAAGATAAAGTTTTCAACAAGTAGGTACGTTCTTACTCGAGTGTGTCCTACTTGCAAAAGTTCAGATTGACGCTCACTTGAATGATCTCGGGTTATGTAGAGCCGGCGAGCGTACCTGACGAGCACTGAGTCGTATTATTATTGATACGTTAGCAATAAAATTGAGTGAAACCGTTACAGGTTTTTGAGGTTAGTTATTGACATAGAGTTTATAAATTAACAATAGAGTACGCGTTTGTCTATGGTCCCCTTCAGCAAAGCGTAGGAAGATTTTCCTCTAAGAGACAGGTGAATTGAACTATTTAAAGTTATATTATAAGAGTTACATTAATATGTAAGTGATAAGTAGTGATGGGTTTGATCTGTCACAAGCGCAAATGTCGATAAATATAGCCGACAGTATGGTGTCTATTGTCGTGTACCTGATATTTACGTATTTTGATGTTCTTACTCGTGGCTAAATGTACCTACTTGATTTAAGCATTCTATAGTACTTGTACTAATTCATATTCTAAGGGTATTGAATTAATAAATAGATGGATAAATGCAGAGTGTATGTATTTGTACAAGGAATAAGTATTACAGCGTCTTATAGATAAGAATATAATTATCCTATAACTTTCTGTCATGGACTACACTTCTTTCGCCGAAAATAATTTATCTCAATTATGTTTTATTTTTGAATGGATTGGGACCCAAATGCAGGACCTCTCACCACACTAATCTTCTACCACTGGGATATTGTGGTAAAGAAATAACGGCTTTGAGTGGTAAAACACGTTGTTTTCTATGCACAAGTATGATGTATGTCATGATTAATAACAATCATTATAAGTTACGATTGAGGTAATATGCGAAGATATGAATACCTAATATTTTATGTCTTTTGTATTATGTACTTTGTATTTACATCGTAATTTTTCAACGATGTTTCAAATAAGTAGTCCTTACTTACTTGAAACATCTTGCAATATGCTTATATGCAAATGCTTTACAATTTTTATCTCGACCCTGGTAGATATAATGTATGTTAAAACGAGTACAGTGTTCGTGTTGCAATCTAAGATTCGCCGGTTGACCTTTGGTTTCTGTGATACGCTAATGTTACTTTCTTTCATCATTATCTGAACTCGAGACTGCGTTGCTTAGTTTGCGGTCGAAATTCTATTTTAATCTAGCCTTGCTTGATATTCTCAATGAGATGAATGATGGTGATAGAAGATTGAGAATACTATTTATTGTATTCCCAATCTTCTATCTATTAAATTCTTAATTTCTTACTCATATTTTAATAAACATATATCATCACGGGTTGGTAGAAGTATACTAGTACCCTCGTTTCACAAGATAAAGAGAACGTAAATTACCATCATCAGAAAAAAATCAGAATTGTAGCTGTTACGAAGAAATTTCTTTGCTTGACCTGGTAACTGAACCTTGCGCTTTATGATCACACTAACAGTCCATAACTGAGGTTTTTTTTATAGACTCTATTAAAAGTACTCAAAACTACACGATGAACCTACAAGTAACAAATAATAAATAAACAGTTGTGCTGTAGTGTGAGTGAGTATAGCTTACGAAGGAATGCACTTATTTTAATGGGCAAAATTGTGAAATAACTGAAACGGAGGTCAGATTTCATTAATGCGGTTAGTTTTACGATGCTTCTCGTGCTTCGCAAAACCTTACTACTATTCTAGTTGAAGACTTATACACACACATACACGTAACACAAAATTTACAATTATAAAGTAACGCGGGATATTTTATAGTGCACAAGTGCTTGCGTAGACACAAGTGCAATCTCTTTTCCTTTATTCTCACAATCCGATGGGATGACGAAATTAAGGTTGACTCGACCGGGGAGAGGTCAGATGCAGGATTGACTGAGATGCCCAGCCAACACATGAATCATCTTACTTTCCAGATAATTAGGCGGTCAGCTTGCATTGTCCTGGCCAGTTAGAGACAACTCTGAGAGTTTCTTAGTCCGGAGTTCCGGACTGATGGGACATTCACAACGGTAGGGTGCGTAATTGCCGTGCGCCTCGACGTCCGATGATAGAAGGGGATGGTGGAGGATGGGTACACTCTCTGCGCACACACTCCAATATTTAGTTATGAGATGATAATAATAATAATAATATCTTGGGACATACCACACACGGTCATCCAATCCCAAACTAGGCAGAGCCTGTACTATGGAAACCAGACAACTGATACTATTACTTATATTCTTTTTTTTTGTAAATACATACTTAGATAGATAAATAACACCCAGACACTTGGTGGGAATCGAACCCACGACCCATCGGTTAGCAGCCAGGGTGTCTAACCACTAGACCAACGGGTCCGTCAACGGGTCCGTTGAGATGAACAAGACCCTTGATGTCAAACGCACTAGACAATAGTTACTTCCGTTCGACTTCACATTAATGGTCAGCAATGTAACCAGCTACAGTGCCCTTAACACTGGAACACAGAAATGTTTACACACTACTGAATTGTGGCAGAATATACGACAATGCGATGTAAGTACCTACCTATCTGAACAACTTTTTTTTTACTATCGGGGAGGAAACCTTTAAAAGCTACCCGGCCTCTTGTAGACCGGGTTATGTGGATTGTTTATACCTACACAGAACCTCCTCGTGGCTTTTTTTTTTGTAAGAGTAGTACTGTTGGCCGCAGATGGCCATGACAGCTTCACCGGACAAGAGGGCGAGCGCTTAAAGCGCTCCAGCCAGAAGGGTTTGGGTATCGACTAGCACAAGGGCACCTCAGGGAGGCACGGCCTCGGCTTGGGCTGCCGCTTAGAGAAAGTGAGTTTACCACCGGTTCACAACGCGCCCCCGCTGTGAAGAACCGGCAAGAAACTCAGCGAGGGGATGCATGTCGAGGTCGCATGCGTACGACCCTTCGGCCTCGCCGGCGAGACCGGTGTCTGTGTGTTGATGTGTTTACGACTCGTGACGTCGGTGTTGAAACTCCCCGTGGCGTTCATCGACGCTGTGAAGAGACTGAGCACTCCGTTCGATCCTCGCCAGTCTCTCCATCGCCAGATGCTCGCTAGAGTATGTCCCAAACAGACAGGTGGGATCAGAAATACGTGCTCCCCACGGCACCCTCGCAGTACTCGGAGTCGCCCGCTTCGAGGTTGGTACAAGGGCCCATTTTTTTTGCGTGGGAAGCCTTGCCATTGAGCCCGCCGCCGGGGGGGGGGGGCGCTTTATAGCCCCCCATCAGGAACTTGTCACGGGGACCAGGGTCGCAACCCCGCCGCCGTTCTCCTCGGAGTCGCCGCCGTAATCAATGGACGTCCTAGGGCCCACACCCCGAACGTCCAGCGACTCCGAAGGTTGTATAAGTTACCTGCCATCTGGTAAACATGACGTGTTTTATGGGACCGTATTTAATTTCTATGGTAAAGTAATATACCACGTCAGATTCTCACTAGTTCAACCTGATGAAACACTTTCACTTGATTCAAATTGGAATTGTAAAAGTTATTGAAGAACCTGCTGGTTCGGTTGTTTATGAATCTGGATAAGTATCACAGTGATTGAATTTTTATTAGTGTTGTAAATTGTTGAAATACTTATCTGAGTACGGGGATTTGTTATCCACAACGAGATTTAAATCTATATGCCAAATCGCATCTGTGACGTGTGACCTTTGATTAAGGTTAGCTACTATTATTCAGTTGTCCAATAAAATTTCAAAAGTCAGGAATGTGCAGAAAACTAAAGTACCTATCATGCGCTACAATATATTGCAAAAAGCTCAGTATACTCTATAATAAACTATTTTTAAAAAAATAAAAACCGACTTCAAAGTAAATTATCTAAAAAGCATAAAATAACGAAAATATTATTGAAGTTGGTGTTAGCGTACCTGCTGTGTATATTCTGCACCAACTTCAATAATATTTTCGTTATTTTATGCTTTTTAGATAATTTACTTTGAAGTCGGTTTTTATTTTTTTAAAAATAGTTTATTTAACACTTTTTAGTGACTTATTTTACCAAGATAGGTATCAGCACTATCACGCAACTCGAACGTCTACATTACAGTAACTTACTGAAAACATAAAAAGTTTATATCTCTTAAACTACTGGCCCGATTTTGATGAAATTTGTACTCTACCCTAAGTTGAAAGATACTCTAACTATTGCAAAAAGAATTTTCGAAATCGGACTTGTAGTTTCTGAGAAATCCGCGGACAAACCTACATACATACATACATACATACATACATACATACATACATACATACACTCGTGAAATTTGGTAAATTCGTTTAGAAGCCCACATAGACTAACATATATGAATATTACGCATTTTTATTAATATTACATACATACGCGTCGAATACAGAACCTCCTTTTTTGAAGTCGGTTAAAAATAGTGTAAAGATTAGATAATCTAGACCAGCGACATATATCATAATAAAAGATTTTTGTCGCATTTAAAGATACCTAGCTAAGTCTGCAGCATAAAATATTTAAGATTTCTAAAATACATATTTTTGTTGCTGAATTAAATTGTGTTTTGTTTGTTGTCTATTAAACTACAAAATCTTCTATTCTCTTATTATTTATAGATATTTCTCTTTTTGTGTTAATGAAATTCTAACCTTCGTCTATTACTGCAATAACAATTACATTCAATCAATCTGGGTTTAGCATTCTTAAATTTTATTGTGGTTTTAAGAAAGTGGAACAAAGTGTGCCTGATCTTTTCCAAATGTAACTGTCGTGTCTTAAGTCACGAACAGTTTGTTTTGTGGTAATGCACTCCTTACAAGTAGCCTTCATTAAGTCTATTGTAAAAAGTTGTAATATTCTAGCGGAAACAAAAACAAAAACTGTCACTAATGAAATTATTTCTAGGTAAGTCTATTGTGCAAGACGATTTGATTGTGCACATCGAGCTACTATTTAATAGATTGATGGTTTAGCAAGAAGACATCTAAGTGCAGTGTCAGATATTCTACCACAGATCAGTACTATGTCAGCATTGTTGGGTTCCGGTGTCAAGAGCGCTTTTGCTGGAGAAATTATCAAGGTCAATAGACATTATATTATGTCTACTTTTTCTAAGATTGAGTTCAACAATTTCTGTGCCCACAATCCAAAAATGTTCATGATTTGTAATTGCGAAACAAAAAAAAAATAATGTATTTTTTTTTCTACCAAGGTGGTAAGCAAGCATGGCGGCCCACCTGATGGTAAGCAGTCACCGAAATCAATAGACGCTAGCAACACCAGGAGAATCACTAGCGCGTTGCCGACACTTAAGAAATTAGATATAGAGTCTTTGGTGTCCTTCACCAGCTACAGTGCCTTTCACACTGCTGCTAGGCGGCAGAATATCTGACACTGCGGTGGTTCGTACCTGGACAGTTTCTTGCACCTAGAAAATTTCTTAAATTATCTCTCTTTTACATTGTATCTAAGACAGTCAGAGTACTCTGATCACTATCAATGCGCATTGCGAAACATTAATAAATACTTACAGGAAGAAACCGTTATTACGTTATAATCTTACCGTTCTATGATTTGACATTGAGTCTGTAACGAAGTGTGAAGATCGCGCAACAGATAAAATTGTTGTAGTTTTTTAACTCGGTTTACAGTTTTTGTGCGTCCATAACGTTGTTTTGTTCTGATCGTTTCCTATGGCCTGAGGACGTCTAGTTTTCCTACAGTTGGTGTCGGATTATTACTTGTATTTATTGCCAAGTACCTACTAGGCAATCACGAGCAATTATTTCTAGTAGAATCTCTCTCAATAATTCTAATACCTATCGAGTTGTAGTAGTAGTTATAGCTGTAGTAATAGTAGTTTACAGTATTTTTACGCTCTTAACATACATATTTCTTGAATATGCTAACCGAAGATGTTGTGTTTAAATATTTGTGTACCGTATGTGTAGTATGCCTTGAGCCAATGTTAAGTTTGTTGTTGCAATTTATGCTAGGGGTTTACTGGGATACTAACTGGCGGAAAGCGGCAATGAAGTCAAGGATTATGAAACACATTAGCTTATTAAAAGCCTACGCGCTAGCCTAAAAATTAATCATCATTAGCAGTCGAAAGACGTCCACTGCTGAACAAAGGCCTCCCCCTTAGAACGGAGGGGTTGCCATAATCCCCACGCTTGGCAGGCGGCTGGGGGATCGTAGTATAGGTGGAAGATAAACCCAAAAGAACGACGCTGCTGCCCGTCTTCCCGTTCTCGCTAGTCGCCTCTTACGACACCCAACAAGAGGAGATGGAGGGATGTTATTCTAACCCAGCACCCCACGGGCAAAAATTAATACGTTTAAATAATTATGTCAAGTTGATATGTCGTGTTGCCATACCGGCTATCCGCCAAAATGGCCGTTATATATAAAGATATTATTAAGTTCCCCATGCATTTCAAACAGGAATGCGGATTAAGTCTAACTTTTTGGTCCATTACGATGGTAGCAATGCCAAGTTGTATTAAACTGCATGTTTTTTGAAGTGAAACTTCTTATGCGACTTCCAAAAATGTTATCATTTAACCCGTTAAACGTTATGCGTTAGAAGTTAAGCGTTAAATGATAGGTGTTAAACGATAGGCGTTAAATTTGTTAAGGTTATGAAAGCGCTCATGTGACGCCGTCACTGAGTGAGTGGGTGAGTGGGGGAGTGGGTGAATGGGTGAGTTGAAGAGTGGGTGAGTGGGGGAGTGGGTGAGTGGGTGAGTGGGTGAGTGGAAGAGTGGGTGAGTGAGGGTGAGTGAGTGGGTGAGTGAGTGGGTGAGTGAGTGACTTCGTTGCGCGGGGAGGTGGAATAGAAAGAGACAGAGCGAGAATGAAGTTTCACTTCTTCCGCGCGGAGGGACTACACGCACGCACATTTTTTATTTATTTCATCGGAGGTATCGCCAGTTTAGTGACCCTGGACAGGATGCCCCAAGCACGCGTTTCTTATCAACAAATCCCGCACTGTTTAAAGTTGTAAGGTTGTTAAAGTTAATTTTACAAAGGCTGTGTAGGAACAACTTTCCCACAGTTGAAGGAAATTTCTTGAAACCGTTCTCATTTTACTGCTTCGTGCGGCAAATAGGTTCTGTCAGTTAAATAGCCATTGGTTATCTGTAGTACGGTAATTGGCTTTGTCTTATATAATAGTTTCTGCAGGTGTAGATAATATTTTATGCAGTTTGCGTGGACGAGTTGTTTGGTTATGTATGTCGCGTATCCTGTGGCCTGTGTTGCTAGTTGTATCTATTTAATTTTCCCTAAGTTTGGTAACGTGGTAATTATTTTAAGATACATATGGAAGGGACAAGGGTGGCGGACAAGGAAATGAGCTGTAGCTATTTACTTTCTCTGAAATATTATCTCATTTATCGTGCCGAATATGGTTGGTATAATGATCGGTGTTCACGTTAAGCCCATTATGTAATATGAAGGAGTTGAAATAGCACCTAAGAGACGATACTGTACTTTCTTTAAATATTTTGTTACATACATAAAATCACGCCTTTTTCCCGTAGGGGTAGGCAGAGCCCAAGGGCCGTTTTTCGCCTTCGTGAGAAACGAGACGTGATGGGTGGCGAACCACATCGCCGCCATTTTGGTTAATTAAACTACGTTGTTATAAATACTAAGTCGTATAATATCAATCAACCTGTGGGGTATCCGAGTAAGGATAACCCACCCATCTCCTCCCGTTGTGTGTTCGTAAGGAGCGACTAAGGTTAAACATGAAGACGGGCAGCAGCGTCTTTCTATTGGATTACCTACCACCTATACTGCGATCCTCAAGCCGTCTGCCAAGCGTGGGGTGGGTATTATAGCAGCCCCCCCCTCTAAGGGGAACGTTGTTATTTATAAGGTTGGTTGGAGGGGGAGGCCTTTGTTCAGCAGTGGCCGTATTTCGCCTGCCTCCTAGATGATGATGATGAATATCAATCAAAATCAGTTCAGCAGTTCGAGGTAAGGAGACACAAGAGCTGCGGTCTACTACAAACACAAAACCCACGAGGTTCGATTAAACAATAATCTTAATTAGCTGTAAGTGTCGGTGCCTTAGCTACCGGTATCTAAGGCCTTCAAGGCTGCTTGTAATGATAGACACAATTAGCAGTTTCCTGTGCCAAGAAACCGACCTCACGTAAGATGTAGTACCTACTGTCCGTTGATTCGCATCTACGCAGCGACAGTTGCAATTGGCTACTTATTGACTGGTAAATGTATTGGTAATAAACTTGTTGATAGGGGTGACAATTTATAACGAGTTTTTTGTTTATTCGCTACCGAAACTTAGACTGGCTGAACGAGCGATTTGAGGGCAAGATTTTTATTACTCGAACCGTATTTTTACCTATGTTCAATACGTCGTGTATGGCAAAAATACACCCGTAGGTACTTGTAATTTCCATGAAAGCTTGCCTAATGGTGGTTTATTCTACTTTGATCATCTGTGTGAGCAAAGAGGAAAATTTATTACACTTTGATCACCTCGGAATCAAATCACTTAGATGATTTTAGCTGGGTGGTCAGTCAGTGTGGAATTAATTAGTCTACTTTGATCACCTTGGAATCAAATCCTCTGCGTGATTCTGGCTTGGTGAATAAAGGGTCATTAATTAGTCTGCTTTGATCACCTTGGAATCAAATCACCTGGGGAACAGACTACTTTTTATTTTGTGTCTTTGAATCCCCACATTTAGATTTACAAATTTATTCAATGTTCAAATAAGTATACTTTTTGAAACTAAATATTTTCAGTTTATTTACAAATATGTATACTTAAACTAGGTAAAAAACTTCCTCCAAGTTGTCGCCGCACTGGGAGGGAAGGGTACCTAAAAGACTGGCGGCATTAGCTCTTTGTATAGCCAAGTAAGTAAATAACACAAATGCATAGTATACTTTTTTATAAGTTTATCCTTATAGTATGCTTTTATTTTAAAAATGTTTTTAATGTACCATTTTGCAGATGCATGCGTACTACATATGATATAGGTTTTTCACACAGAACAAAATAAATACGTATAAGTACCTTTAGATTAGCCTACAACTAAGTACTACTTAGACAATTTATATTTACTACTTGGTAAGTATTAAGTATAAATTGTTATATTGCATAAGTGCTTGCAAGTTAGCTTGCACTTACCTGCGTTTTTTAAAAAACGAAAGTATAATAATAAAAATAATAAACACAAAAAAAAAAAAAAAACTGTCAACAATGTCAGTCGAAAATTTTTTATTCTAATATATATTTTTACAAATTTTGCAGAGAAATCTAGTGTAATATTATTTATAGTTATTACACATTACCCTGATAAACGAGAATAAAACAATATACGTAAATTTTCATATCGGGAACCTATTTTGGCATCATACCACATTTTGGAAGAACAACATATAAATGACAACCGCACTTTTATACGGATAAAGAAATTTTTCATCAATAATAATGCAGGTAATTATATATATTGGAAGCTGATGAAAAGGACATGGAATGTTGACACGGAATAAAGCACGCATGAGACCCCCGGGTTCGCCGCCTCGCTCCGCCTCGCAGTCATCGCGCCTCAACGCAGAAGCAGATGGCACGCCGGCTGCAGTTGCGTCGAGCGAGAGCGACGAATACTTCTCCCCGCCGACATCGCCACCATCTGTATGTCGGCGGAGAGGCCGGCCGCCGAGGGATATGGGACGTTTGGGGCAACCGGCTCCGAACAGGGTCCTCGCCCCCGGTGGTGTAGTGCGGCGCATGAAATGGACCTCTTCCATAAACGAGAGTGTCATGCGCGCCTACTACGAGGCAACAGAGGGAGGAACTAACCTCACCGCGTACCGTAACCGAATGCTGTCACTGTTCCAGGCGCTTGAGCCAGCTGTCAACGTCTCGGCGCAACGACTGTCTGATCAGGTGCGGGCCATCCAGCGTGGTCACATGTTGGATGGCCCTGTGCTTGATCGGCTACGCTCGGAGGTGCAAGGTAGCCGTGTCGCCCCCTGTATACCGTCGTCGCAAGCTGTGGCCCCAGCGGTTAACATCGCGCTCGTGCCACGGCTCGCAGCTAATAGCGACGACGATAGGGACGATATGACTGCCGACGTAAGTACCAACGTAAGTACCCAGTTGAGGAGTACTTTGGAAGATGTTGTTCGTGAGTATCGGACCATGCCGCAAAGCCTTAGACCTCGCTTGCCCCGTTTGCCTATGCACAGACGTAACAGAGCGCTTGTGTGTGCCGTAGATTCACTACTGTCAAGTTATTTTGACAGTAGTGAAGACCTCGCCGATGCCCACGCTCTCCTGTACTGTGCAGCCATAACGGCATGTCGCGTAGCTCGCGTCAAGTTTCCTGACGCAGCTACGCGACCGAAGCCTGCTGTACCGGCTTGGCAGTACAGGATAGAGCGTCGCATTGGCGAGGCTAGGGTACTCATTGGCAAGCTTAACTGCTTCAGTGCCCTCCCTGAATACGCGCCCTAGAGTGATGCGCTTTGTGAGGCGCGCATTCTCGGGGACCGACATCGATCCCCGGGAATACCTTTCGCGTGTCACAGAGCGCATCGACTTTCTGAAGCAGAAAGTTTGTGCATGGGCGAACCGGATACGCAGGTATAGGGCGCGTGTGGACCGATACTCTCAGAACAACATGTTCCAAAGGGATCAAAGGTGGGTATATAGATCCTGGGAGCGACCTAGCCAGACAGTTGGTGAGGTGCAGCGACCGGATGATGACGCCATGATTAGGTTCTGGCGCAACATCTGGTCGGTGCCCGTCGCTCACTCCGAGGGTGATTGGATCAGGGATGTTGAGGAAGTATGCGAGCCTTTGCCAGAAATGGGGCCCATCACCATCGGGCCCCAAGATGTAGCAGATGCAGTCCGTCCTTTGCCTAATTGGAAGGCACCAGGACCAGACGGACTGCATAATTTCTGGCTCAAGTGGTTACGTAGCTCGCATGTTTGCTTAGCATCTCTGTTCCAATCGGCCTTGGAGTCTGGGTCGCTGCCAGAATTTATGACTACTGGAATAACCCACCTGCTCCATAAGACCGATAGTACCACGAACCCAAAGAACTATAGGCCGATAACGTGTCTCCCTACCGTTTATAAAACTCTTACATCCTTTCTGAGAGCAAAAATCTACAGGCATGTTGAGGACAACTCCATCATGTCTTCGACTCAGAATGGATGTAAGAGTGGGGCCCGTGGTACTAAGGAGCTACTTCTCATTGATATGGCCATCTGCCAGCAGGCTCGCCGGAACCGTAAGGATCTGTCGACATGCTGGATAGACTATAAGAAGGCCTTCGACTCTGTGCCTCATGCATGGCTTATGAGGGTGCTAGAGTTGTATAAAGTCAATACAACTCTACGCACCTTCCTGGCGTCGTGTATGAGGCAGTGGAGAACAGTCCTTCTCTATCCAGGGTCTCGACAGACCCTTGGAAACGGTGATCCAATAAGGATAGAACGGGGCATCTTCCAGGGTGATAGTCTGAGTCCCTTGTGGTTTTGCCTGGCCCTGAACCCTTTAAGCACTCTCTTAAAGAGTTCAGGGCTAGGTTGTCGGTTGCGGAGAGGTGGTCAGGTCATATCTCACCTGCTTTACATGGATGACTTGAAATTGTTTGCCCCCACTGAGCTCCAATTGACAGGCTTACTGAAGGTCACAGAAACCTTCAGTAATTCTATCAAGATGGAGTTTGGTGTGGACAAATGTGCAGTTATGCATGTAAAGCGGGGGAGGATGGTTGAGTCTAGGAGCGTACAGCTGTCAGACTCCACCGACCTGAGGACACTCTCTGCAACCGAAACCTACAAATACTTGGGTATGTCACAGGCGTTGAACATCAATGAGACTGACATGAAACAGTCGTTGCGGGAACGCTTCTTGGGCCGCCTGAGAAAAGTACTGAAAAGTCTTTTATCGGGCGGAAACAAGGTGCGAGCCTACAACGGCTGGGTCATGCCAGTCTTGATGTACTCCTTTGGCATACTCAAGTGGACCCAGACTGAACTAGACGCCCTGGATAGAACAGTCCGTACACTGTTAACCACATATCGTATGCATCATCCTCGCTCATCAGTGATGAGGTTATATATCCCACGGAAATGTGGTGGCCGAGGCTTTTTAAATGCCAAGACCCTACACAACCGTGAGATATATAACCTCAGAGAATATTTCCTCCACTGCGGCGGAGAGATGCATACGGATGTGGTTGCTGTGGACAATGGACTGACCCCTCTATCCTTAGCCAAAGGGAACTGGCGCAAGCCTGTGGTGCTCACCACTGGCGATCGCGAGGCGGTATGGCAAAGTAAGGAGCTACACGGAAGGTTCTACCGGGCTCTTCATGGGCCCGATGTAGACTTCTCAGCCTCCGTGGCCTGGCTACGATTCGGTGACCTCTTTGGGGAAACCGAAGGTTTTGTCTGTGCAATTATGGACGAAGTTGTGATGACGAACAACTACCGGAAATATATCTTGAGGGATGGTACCATCGACATTTGTCGGGCATGTCATCGCCCTGGTGAATCCCTCAGGCATATTATTTCCGGTTGTTCGCGTCTCGCAAATGGTGAATACTTGCACAGACACAACCAAGTGGCCAGGATAATCCACCAGCAACTTGCTTTAAAATACCGCCTTGTGACGTCAGAGGTACCGTACTACAGGTATGTTCCAGAACCAGTTCTGGAGGATGGCCATATCACCTTATACTGGGACCGATCTATCATCACAGACAGGACTATTGTCGCCAATAAGCCTGATATTGTGCTGATAGATCGCACCGAGCGTCGTGCAATGATTGTAGACGTCACTGTCCCCCATGATGAGAACCTCGTGAAGGCGGAAAAAGATAAACAATGTAAATATCTTGATCTTGCGCACGAGGTTGTCGACATGTGGGACATTGATAACGCAATCATTGTACCTATAGTCGTTTCCGTCCATGGCCTTATGGCCAAGAGCCTCGACAAACATCTTAAGAGGCTCACGTTAGACGGCTGGATCAAGAGCCAGATTCAGAAAGCAGTACTATTGGAAACGGCACGCATTGTGAGGAAGTTCCTCTCTCTGGAGCCTTGACCACCGTCTGCTAGGACCCTGTTCCCGCAGCCGGTTGGAAGTGGTTTTTTTATATTTTTAAATGTACTTGTTTTTATATTTATATTTAAAAATGTAAAACAATTGTTAAAAAATAAATAAATGGAATAATAATAATAAATACACTTTATTGTACACCAAAAGTAATATATTGAAGTATTGTTGTCATCACTGTGTTTTACAGAAAGATTAGAAAGGTAAAGTGCCCACCATCAGTCTTATGTTTGATAGAACCGTGAGAATATGAAAGGTTCAATAAATATTACTAACAAACAACATTATTTTACTATTACTTAGCTGTGGGACCTCGAACTATAACGAAGGTATTAAATTGCGATGTCGCGAAAAAAACTAGGTCAAATTAAGAAAGACGTGGATGTAACCAATATAAACTTCACATAGGTGCTTTCTTTGCAAAACTAAATATATTAAGTACTTACTATAATTATTAGTTTCAAAGTATTTTATATTGCGCTATATTTGCAAATACTTTTAAGTTGGGCAAACGAATCTTGTAAGAAAAAATCGTTGTCAAACAAAGCTAAGGAGAATAGTTTGCCTGCATCAGTTTTCCCGCCCGATTGTAAATTTCAATATAGGTGTATTCAAGACTAGAGTGAATAGGCTTTTAATAAGCTGGTTTGCCTTAACATCTTGAAATGCGTCGCCGTTTTGCATCAGATGGGACTGCGGTCAAGCACTAGCTTATATATAGTAAAAAAAAGCTGTCATGTATGAATGCCTTATGCTCTCTTCGTCCGAAATAGCTACATCAACCAATTTTTAACAAAATCAGCCAACTACGTTTAAGGGTTTGCGTACACAAATACATATGTATACACCCTCTTCTTAAGTTTACAATCCGATGTGACGGAAATCCGACACGACCATGAAGAGGTCAAGCATAAGCCCGACATTTAAGACACGTACACATGGATCATCTTACTTCATTCATAATTATGACCTAAGCCAATACTCGAACAGATATCCGCTATAAGAGAGAAGTGTTCTCGCGTCTCGCATAATCTCGTCAGTTCTTACCTAATACATACATGCGTAGCCCACACTAGCATTGTTTAATCGTTGTCGCCTTGGTATATTGTCGCCCCTCTCTAAACACATCAAGGTTGCAGGCTCATTAAGCATTTATTA
Source organism: Furcula furcula (assembly GCA_911728495.1). NCBI lineage: Eukaryota > Metazoa > Arthropoda > Insecta > Lepidoptera > Notodontidae > Furcula > Furcula furcula. Next base: position 11,108,039 of record OU452251.1, read on the forward strand.
ATAAGTGAAACATGACTTGGCAAACCTAAGAATGGATGACGTGTGTAATTTGACATGTTACTCAGCAATGGTAAGGTATAAAAGGAAATGTTCGTACCTTAGATTGCGGTGTGGTAGTATTTTGAATACCGAGAACGGTACAAGGATGTTTTCTAAATGGAAGTAGTGGAAATATTTTACTAATAGTACAGACATACAGTACAGATACAGGCAATTTTTATTTTTTTTTTTTTGACGCGGGGGAAATCTTCGAAAGATCCCCGGGAGCTGTGGGGCTCGACCGGGGTATGTGGGATTCTTACCCACTAAAACCCCCGGGGCTGTCGCATCGGCACATGAGAGGGGGGACCCCAGGGCTCTCCGGTGGGATCTGCACCAGGGGCCCCTCAGTTCCTTGCTTTTGAGCCCGCCGCCGGGGGGCGCATTGTAGCCCCCCCGGGAACCAGTGACGGTGCTCACGGGGACGGGGATCGCAACCCCGCCGCCGTCCTCCTCGGAGTCGCCGCCGTACTCAATGGACGCTCAAAGGGCCCACACCCCAAGCGTCCAGCGACTCCGAAGGACAGATACAGGCTGGTGCAACCCGGCCGAAACGTCAAGCCAAAATATAAGATAAATCGCGTTAATTCCTGATTAAAATCAAGTTTAATACAGTACAGACCCGTTACCCGCGGGGTATCCGGGTAAGAATAGCACACTCCCTTCTCTGCCCGATGGGTGTCAGTAAGTGGCGACTAAGGGAAAACAAGGCGGGCAGCAGCGTCTTTCCTACGGCGGATTACCTATATTACGATCCCCAAGACGCCTGCCAAGAGTGACGATTATAGCAATTGGGAGGGAATGCCATAATTCTAAGGGGCTGGCTTTTGTTCAGCAGTGGACATATTCCGGCTGCTGATGGTGATGATGATGACAGCCATACAGTATTAGATATTAATCATTTACTGCGACGAATGACTTGTTGGAGTAACTGTGCTAGCAACCAAAAGACCATCACTTCTATCATTTTGTTCCTCTATAAACAAAGCTAGTACTACACTTGCGACATGGCGGGCCTGCTGGTCTAGTGGTTAACAACAGCAAGGCAGAGCCTGTACTATGGAAACCGATGCTAATACTTTTTGTAAACACATACAACACCCAGACACTTGGTGGTAATCGAACCCACGACCAATAGGGTAGCGGCCAGGGTGTCTAACCACTAGACCAACGGGCCCGATGGCGAGGGGATAGGACTGTGCAGATGTCCAAGGGCAAGCGTAATTTCAGGCGAACATCTCGTTTGTCTAGTCACTAAATCGAGTAAAAAGATAATGTGGTTCTATTTAAACAGTAAAGATAATATTATTTTTACTGTTTAAATAGAACCATATTTAAAGATCTTCATAGCAAAGCAGCCATGAGTCTGTCAACTTGTTTGTGTACAAGCAGTAAAGGGCTGCTTGTTAGCTGTGAAATGAAATACATGTTATATCCGCGACGTTTTCCTAATGACGTTTATTTACCGCTAGAAAGCAGGAACGCTTTCCCTGGTGTGAGAAGTTAAGGGAATCTGTACCTTATGATGGAAAGCAGACGACCGATTTAGCTATACATTCGTAAAACATTTACAAATTGCCGATGCCGGAATAATTTTAATGGCAATCACTAGAACTGGTTTCTAAATGTATCTTCTATAGATTTTACCATAAGAGCCTATACGCCTTTCCATAATTGTGATATTTGAGTTACTTAGCCTAGATTAATAGGTACCTAATATAGCGGATCAATCAAAGAGGATGTATTAATTAATTAACAAACTAGTTTAAAAAAATAATTGATTGTTTGAACTTTATAATAAAACCACTATTACAATACCGGGTTTTAAATTTGTCTAATGAAAATCGAAGTAATTTGCGTAAGTTTGATTATTTGCCATGAATTTGATCACTAGTCGAGTGGTAAAATTCAAACTAACTAACTAGAAAGTACTAGATATATTTTCCACGTTGTGATATGGAAAATATTAACTAATTCTGAGTAGAAAGTTAACAGGGACACTGTGAAAGCCTTCCTACAAAGGATCAGTGGTCAATTACATATTATCTGAAACGCTCTCAGTTTTGCCTCGACAGGAAAAGACATAGTATGAGGATAATAATGTTTTAGATGTTATTAACGTTCTTATTATTTCCCACGCCGGGCGAGGTCTACCATATCATGTTTCATCAAATCAAATAACGTTTACGCTTCGGTTGATACACGAATAAGTAGGTTTTATTTTGTTCAGAAACTTGCTAAAGTAATTGAAGGTTGTTTAGTCTTCTGCGTATAATGAAACATCATTTAGGATTCCGTTTCAGCTATCTGCTTCAAAACAAATGAATTAGTGGGTGATTGAGCTTTTAAATTCTCGTATATTTTACGTAGAGACGAAAAAAAACCATATCTAACTAAATCGGGGAACCGGCCACCTAAAGATCACCCATGGAAAGTCAAGTTTGTCTAGGGAAAATTGGCGAAACAATGTTTGGACAATTTTTCTTAATTCAATATTTTCAACCTTTATTACGAAGGTCGAGAACTAGACTAGAGGAATGCACTAGCTAATATGACACAACATAAGCTTAATACACGGCTTAGTTAGACTAGTCAGGCTTATACGTAATTAAGAAAAACCTCTTAATTTCACAACACAGTAACATGTTAGTCTACTTACAAGTACCAGGCTGTCAGAATCACTAAGTAGTTCGCCTTGCTGTAACTGTGACGTAGAAAGTCCAGGCCATGATACAAAGTCTCAGGTAGTTAATTGCGTAACCTGTAACCTGCATTCCCAATGAGCACTTTCTGCTCTTGCCTTTCTGTTAATGATTGATTGAACAGCTATTTTTAACCGGTTATGGTAATAAATAGGCGGGTTCAAAGTGCAGTGAAGTAATTATGTAGGTAAGTACTTTTTGTTGTTATGTACATAGTAGTTGAGTAAGACAATGATCATGATAAAGAATGGGTTTGAGAAATTATTTATATATTCTTTGCAAAACTTAAATAGATATTAAAATAATTTCATGAAAATTAAAAAATAACACATACATATTTTAGTACTTAATGTCTCTTTATCTACTACTTTAGTTAGTTTGCAAATGAGATTAGTACTTCTATTTACGTTAGTCGCTGGACGTTCGGGGTGTGGACCCTTAGGACGTTCATTAAGTACGGTGGCGACTCCGAGGAGGACGGCGGCGGGGTTGCGACCCCCGTCTCCTTGAGAACTGTAACTGGTTCCCGGGGGGCTACAATGCGCCCCCCGGCGGCGGGCTCAAAGGCAAGGCATTGAGGGGCTCCTGGTGCAGATCCCACCGGAGAGACATGTGCCTCCTCTCATGTGCCGATGCGACAGCCGCGGTTTTAGTGGGTAAGAATCCCACATACCCCGGTTGAGCCCTACAGCCCTACACCTTTTGAAGGTATCCCCCGCGTCATAAAAAAATGTATACTAATAAGTGATTTGCAATAAAAAATAATTAGAGCCCGATTGAATAAAAATGTTGTTGTCTTAAAATACCGGTAAAAGATCTTCTGTACTACAGACATCACCGAAGGTTAAAAAAATAGACGTATTAATAAAAAATAGATCAAGCTTAAATCAAAAACTAAAGTGCAACTTTTCGTGATACCAAATTATATTAATGACAACTACATTAAGTCGTCTACGAGTATATAGAAGTTCCAGTACGGTTTATGCAACTATTAAAATCGTACGTCATTAATAAACTCAAGCAATCAAAGCGTATTTCTATATAAGGCAAGTGATAATTTGTTGCAGTAATTATCCGAAAGTGTTGTTCTCAAACAAGATTGATCTATGCAGCATTCAATTAAAATGTCAACCAGCCAGACTATGTGCTGTTAGTATGAACGGAGATTGCTCATGTCAAAAAAAAAACACTACCGGCGATCAGGATAAACTCGTTTGAAAAATAAAGCGCGGTGGACGTTATAAACTAGAGTGGTGATACTTGTTTTTGCTATAATAAATAATAATACGTTATAAGTCGTTTACTACCTGAGTTACTGTCTATAGTTATTTATATGTTTGATTGTAGGCTCCTTGGTGCAGCAGGTAACCGCTTGCAAATAACAACAACAACTTTGTGGAGCTGTTCCTTACTTAAAAGGACAATGCAGGCCGATCACCAGTTTGCCTGGAAATTAACATGATCCATGCATCGGATGGGTATTTAACAAGTAGATCCTGCGCCTGTTTACCGGTCCTTCGGTTTACAAGGTCGGGATGGTCTTCTGTCCTATCTAACTGAGAGTAAAGGAAGAGAGAGTGCATTTGTGTCTATGCATACACCGTGTGATCTGTTGAAAGATTAGCCACTGAGGTTGAATCGGTCAGGAGGAAAATATTATTTATTATTGTTAATGTATGTTTAAAGTTATGTTTTAATAGACTTTATAACAAGAAAATTTGTAAAAAAACTGTAATAGCATTTATAAGAAAATTTACTTTATTATAATTACTTGAATGTTTTTCTTTATAAGTTAATTTTTGTCGCAAATTCTTATAGAGCCTGACGTCAGAACCATTGTATATTAAAGCGTTTAAAGAAATATTATCAAAGTAACACTATATTGATACAAATGCAGTTTAAACATGCAAGGACAGAACTGTTATACATTCTCTGTGAGCCATTATATGGAGTACAATATGACTAGACAGTTATGCGGATATCAAAATCTTGCAATATTAGAATGATGTCTACTTATACTGACTGAAGCTACCTTTATTGAAAGTTTCTTCATAGCTTCTTTATAGTTGTTTATTCAATGTTTTATTTTATTTACACTCTTATGTACATAGTGACAAAGTCAGCTTTTGCGCGTGTTCCTCTCTCCTGCGGAGTATTATTGCTTGGTTTATCATTATAACATATCGCAAGTCATTGGTAGCTGTGCTAATAATCTAGTTTCGATAGTTTCGTATCGTTCAATGGTAGCTCCAAAACATCGATTCTATAATTTGATAGATAATATAGCAAATTATTTATCTAACACCTACAGTTGAAGATCTAATGAATGTGGGACAACGAATTTTCCTTGAAATGGTATCAACGTCCTTTATAATCTGCAATCGACCACAGTGTAGGAGTAAGTCATGCACAATAGGACGTAAGTAACGGATTAATTGCAGAGGAAAAGATACTGTGTGAATATTAATAAAAGGACTATAGCAGATTGGCTGGAGCGCAAGGAAGTGTTAGTATGCGAACCGATTTGTAGGAAATAACGGAACAACCAGTTGGAAGTTCGTCGTCAAAGTTTGCTATTAGTTTAGAACACTGATATCAATGCGAAAATAATATTCTTTTCTGCATTCGCTCTTGCTTGATTTAATAAATAAGCTTAAATAAGATGGCAAGTTTAAGATCACGAACTGTCTGTGTCTTATTTAAATATAGAGCTTTAAAAATTAATTTATATATACTTGGACTTATAATGATTAACAAATGCTATATTGACACTTTTGAGAGAGCACAATTTTATAATATTAACAAATTATACTAAAATATACATATTCAACGGAATTACTAGAATAAATTAGCAAAAATTGTCATAATATGTTATGTAGTTTAGACTACATTTCAAAAGCTTAGGTTGCGTCTAGCTTGGATTTTTTTACATATGAATTAAATAATTTACAGTTTTTTATAAAGACGATGGAATTAGTAACTCCAGTGCGTTGTAATAATCTGATTCATTCGGCAATAGGGAACTTCTCTTTTCTTTAAATAATATTTAGAATCGGATCAGTAGATTCAGATAAACAATCAAAATAGACTTTTCTAGTTAGTACACTCTTATTTTAGTATAGAGTAGGTGGCGATCTGCTTTCTAGACTGCCAATCTTTTATTGGGAAGTCCTTATTACATTAGGCAATAAACACACACACACACACAACCATAATATTATTAGTACAACCTACAGATTCTGTACGTCCACAAAATCTAACAATAGATTGAAAAGTGTACCAATTTATTTATTTTTCGACACCTCAATTACTGTTATGTTTCAGCATTGTGGTTATCGGAACCAGTGTGTCAAATTATAATATTCATTGTATCTATGTACCGTACGTGATGGACGGTCTGCATGGTGGCCTGGTCACATACTGGATTTAGGTCGAGGGTCCGTCAGACCAATACAAATATGAGTTATTGAATCGCCAATTAGCAGTAGCATTTTAGTGTGTTGTAGTGTCTTTTCAACGATCCTAGACATAAATGAATTTCAGAGACATCAGTCAGGGCATAATTATTGTACAAAAAATATAGAATTTTTAAATCCGTCCCTGGTGGATGCGACCGTCCATGTACTTTATCAATTGGAAGTATCATTTTGGTGTATTGTAGTGTCTTTTTGACGCTCCTAGATATATTGGCTTTCAGAGGGCAACAGTCAGGGGCGGTTTTGGCATAATGATTGTGGCAAAAAATATAGATTATTTTTTAAAACCGTTCCTGGTGGATGCGACCGTCCATGTACTTTAGTAATAACACAAGCAGCACGTTTACTGAAAGGTAAGTGACACGCCAGCCTGTTGAAAGTTGTTTTGCTCAGCTGATGCTCTTGAAAGTAATCTTCTGCTATATTGCCCTTCACATTGGAATGCAATGTGCAGCTGCGGCTGAATATCTGATACTATTATGTACCTAATATATTCGGCGATACCTCAACCTAGACTGTTTGGTCTAAAGCTGCAATAGCCATCTGCGGTTAACAGCGTCTATCATTCCCAAAAAAAAAAAAAAAAAAACTGTTTGGTCTTTGAACCATTAGAAGTGTAACGTTACAAATCATGGGAGAGGGTGCGTTATATGTTGTTGTTACTTCGTCCCACTCGGCGCGTGCAACTCGCCATGCTCATTCCGTTTCAAACAATTCTCTGTGTAGTATGTAGCGTAGTTATCGTTTGTTAAGTTTTCGAACTTGATGTGTAGTCGTGTGTACCTGTTCGGTCAGATTGTTTTACGGTAGTCCTATCACCAGTTAACTCGTGTGTCTAAACATTTATTATTCACAGAATGATATCGTCTAGATAGAATCCAGTTTCAAAGATAATATCAATAAAACGTATATATCCTGTTATCAAGTTGATGACCTCTTAACTGGATCTGCTTTCCAAGATAAGTGTTCCAATAAAAAAATAACTGGTGACTTTACATTCAATGCGATAATGATTAGCACACGGTTCCTTAATGGTAGCTCTAGAAGTGTTGATTTTTGATAAGCTTTTTAGGAGAGCCAGGCCATAGCAGCAGACTCAAAGGCATTGCACTAACAGGCACTTGGTGCAGATCCCACCGGAGGACCCGAGCCTCTCTCTCATGTGCCGATGCGTCATCCACGGGGGTACTAGTTGTTAAGAATCCCACATACCCCGGTTGACCCCCAGCTTTAAACGGAACCCGGTCTCCGCAGGAGTGGAGGCCGAGTTATGTGGATATCGATGCTATGGAGAGACCCTGAGGTTTCCGTTCTGACCTCGCCTGAGTCTCTCCAGCGGGAATGCGTGTACCTAAGTTAGGTACAGAAGTAGGGGTTAGGTAGACAAAGGGGTAAAACGATCTCATCTTGCAATGATGCGTGAAAGAGATAAATAAATTATTGGCGAGCCTGTTGGTACAGTGGTTAGATACCCTGGCCACTAGCCTATAGGTCGTGGGTTCAATTCCGATCAGTTGTCTGGTTTCCATAATACAGGCAGCCTAGTTTGGGATCAGATGACCGTGTGTGGATTGTCCCAGGATATTATTATTATTTATTTTCGTTCGCAAAAATAAGATGATAGTAATTTATTTTGTAAGATCAGATGCGAATGCTAAGAATTAACAACGTTGTGGGGAGGTCGTTGGTGAGTGATATTTTATTCTGAATATTAAAACAAATTTGGCTATCCTTTCATCTATATAATTTAATAAGATAGCATACCTATTCTATTCGAATATGGTACCGCATTTTATATAGCTAAAGATAGGTATCGATAGGTCGTTTAGTTACGAATTGTTTATACGAATAGAAAGGCACTTTCACGATAATTTTAAATGATACGATCGATAATGGGGACTAAAACTTGGTCGGTATATAACATAGGCAAATTTTCATTTATTTTTGCCTGACTGCCCCAGAAGGAGGGTTATGACTTTCGAGAGTATTTATGTATGTAATGTTTGTATGTATGCCTATTTCTTTGGCACGGCCTACAGCCTAAACACTTCGATGGATTTGGACTTATATGTCTTTAGATTCGTTTAAGTCGTGAGAGTTAAATAGGCAATGTTTTTTTTTTTAAATTCAATATGGCGGCCATCAGCCACTATTGAAGAAGAAGAAAAACATTTATTTGACCACACAACTTAATTAAAAACAAAGCTAAGAATATCTAAGCTAATAGCTTACACAAAACTGTGTGGGGCCAAAAAGGGCTCTGTCTCAGCATTTTGCTGCGCCATAAAAACTATGAGGCAGCGCTGTTATTCTGACAGCACCTAAAAAAGAGGAGACGTCACGTATATCTAGTAAATACATAACAACTAAACTAAGCTCACATTACAAACATTTTTATAGAATATTACTATTACTATTGTGTCTTTTTCTTCATGCACTAATAAATGGTAGATAGTAGGCTTTTTCTGCTATAGATTGTTGTAGGTAAGACAAGGGCACTAGTTGATGGCATGGGCTCTAACATCTATATACTAATATCGATGGGCTCCAATGTCTCAGATGACAACTGGCTTTACGATCAATACAATATGTTTATAGGCAAACGTATCGCTTACAATCAGGCAACGTGCTGCTAATCTTGTCGTCACTGACTTGCATCATAAGGACTGTCTTTTACCGAGCACGGCTTCAAACTCTGACCTGGTGTTGAGAAATCTTTGACAAAAAATTCAATAACACTGTCCGATTTTATACTATTTTTACTAATATTAATAAGAACATACATATTTATTTTAAACTAGCTGACCCGCGCAGCTCCGCCCTCGCTTTTATTACATTTTGCTCCCCTTTTCTCCCGCCTCCCTAGATTAATCTCTATCCATATCTCTCTCTCTTATAAAAAAAATCTAATTATATGCCCTTTCTCTCCTCTCTCTTTCCCCCTCCCGCTTCGGTTTCCGTCACACTCCCCCTCTTCCTCTCCCTGTTGTTCCCTCTCTGAACCCTCTCCCCTCTCTCTTCTACGAACTTGCACCTTCTCACTCCCCCCTTACTCCACCTAACTCCCCCGATCCCTCACCCCATCAACCCCTCCTCGAATCCCCTCTCCCTCTTTCTCCTCTCTTGCACCCTCCTCTCGTTCTATATATCCTCGTCAATCATGGTATCAGCGGCATTAAATATACTTTATGACCTATTCTCAGACCTCCCCGATATGCACACAAAATTTCATACAAATCGGGTAACCCATCTGTTTAATGACCTTGCCTTATGTTGCTTAACCTTAACCTAGCGGTATGAAATATACTGTATGACCTATTCTCAGACCTACCCGATATGCACACTTTCATACAAATCGGTTCACCCATCTATTTAATTACCTTACCTAACGTTGCTTAACCTTAACCTACCGGGATAAAAAGTCCTATGTACCATGTCCGTTTCCTGATTCTAAGCTACCTCCCCACCAATTTTCAGCTGAATCGGATAGGCCGTTCTTGAGTTATAAAAGTTCTATAGTGATTGTATGTCCAATTCCGCCGATAGATGGCGCTGTTCATAATGTAAATCACGCTAACATCGTAAATTACTGTTTAATGATATTCGATAATGAAAGTTCTTAGTGTTTCGCATCTTTTATTGTTGCGACTGTGATACAATACCTATACACTACCTGGACTTGGGGAGTTTCATTAAAATTTCATGAACTGGCTTTTAAATAAAATGAAATTTTATTTTTCCCTTGCCTATTTCTTTCCTAATCTAGTTTGGACTCGCTCGGGAATTACAGATTTTAACTTTTCAAAGATATAATGTCATATTGCTATCAGCAAAGTACTTAGAACAATACAGAAATCTAATGAAAATTTCCTGGGTGTACCGGAACGGCTTACGCCTTACAAAAATTGACCCTTCGCCACTGCCATATCTAATGCAAACTAAATGTCTGCTCAGTCCCTATTGTATATAGCGTAATAATACATATCTTAATGATTAACTGATCAGTCTATAATTACCCTATTCATATACAAAGGAAATTACGTGGTAATATGTGCAAGTAATGTTTCACTGCTTAGCCCCTATGAAACATAGCGTGATGTTTTATATACCAATTTATACCCCTACTTCTACACAACACATCAGTGAAAGTCCTATCAAAATCCATCCACGGGTTTTCGAATGATGCCTGGACAAACAGAACGACAGACAGACAGACAGACAGACAGACAGACAGACAGACAGACAGACAATAATTCCAAAAAAAATTGTTTTGGCCTCTATGTCGATAGTATAGTATCCCCACATAGAAATTTTGAAAAATATTCAATGTACAGAAAAAGTGCTCTTTGAGTTTTATTATAGTATAGAAGATAAATTACAAAGAATGCTGATTACGTAAGATTCTGTTTGAGGTAAAGGTTAATACAAATTGGAATTTAAGGATATTTTTGAACAATATAATTCCGTAAGAAATCAGATAGATATTTAATGCTACTTACTTTCTGTCCGAATTATTTGAGTAATACACGATGGTAAGCAATACACCTGACTAATTGCAAAAAACACATGTGCTATGGCTGACCGGGGTGGCCACTCGAAGACAATTGGTATTGGTTCAATATGCCATATTCAACCCTACCAATGATTTATTTATTTATTTAATTGTCCTTGGTTCTAATTTTAATTGGCATGTAAGCTCTATCATTAAAGCAAAATACTGGTTTCAATTTAAGACAGAACAACGGTGCATACACTTGTAGCATGAATTAAAGTAGGGCTAATTTAATACTTTTAGATCACATTTGAAACTTCATCAAAATTTAACTTGTAACGGCGCGGCGGCCATAAAATAGTATATTTTTTTTCGAATTTAGAACTGCATAATTCCTTAACTTTTTTCAATCACGATTACATGTATAAACATGTAATACAATACAACAATAATGTAATAATACAATAATACACAATAATGTAATAATGATAAAAGAAACAGACAGAACAAAGAAACTGACAGATTTCAAATGTGATCTATTAAATTGGCCCTACATTAAGCCGGTGTTTAAGCGTGCTCTCCGCGATTCCAAGACTTAATACTTCACACCTTATATCACACACCTTTCATATTTCCCACATATCGTAGGTACGTTCAGTACATTGGTGATAGGTGGAAGGGAGAGGCAACAGAGTGCAATGTCCTGACGCATGGAGCGCCCGCGCCTCGTTGACTTGCATACGTAATGCGATCCACTACTAAAGGCTCGAGTTGCGCTACATACAGCCGTTGCGTTGTTTAGATTTCTTACATCGATTGTGCGATTCGTGTTGTGATTAAAGGCGAAAAATAAGGTCATCCATTTTAAACATAGATTAATATCATCTTTATTTGCCTTTTTATATCATAAACTAGCTGACCCGCGCAACTCAGTCCGCGCTTTTTTAGATCAACAATATCACCTAGCGGTATGAAATATACTTTACGACCCATTCTAATACCTACCAAATATACATAGAAAAAAATCACGAAGGGAAGTGCGACCACAAAAACAGTGACACGAGATTTTTATATTTAACTTAGACACCTCAATCACTTTTAATACAACATCGAAAATGCAAACGAAGAATAAAACTGTACTAGTAGTCGTATCCAAGACACGTCTAGGTAGGTACCGTCGAAGTGTCAAATATAAAACCTCATAACAGCAGTATGTAAACATTGTAGTGCTCCGTTATCTAAGGGCAGTCGTGTCCCAGTCCTTACTCGGTTGCTGACTGGCCAAAGCTTTTTCTTAGGTACGCCATGATTGCGCCATTTTCGAGCTGTGTCTAATAATAAAATTAACAATATTTTGTTTGTACCTTCTTGCATAATTTTAATTGGTAACATCACGGCAAATAGACGAGCTATAAATACGGATTAATTTATAATCGTTACGTTACAGCGTTCATGGCGTAATCTAGAGCTAATAGTTCATGCAACTCAAGTACTCTTTAGTTTATTGAATGGTCGGGCTGTCGGCTCTATTGCGATATCTATAACTGGGGCAACAGCCGTCTGCGTGGTCTAATCCTGTTCTATGGTTCAACTGACTGAAAGAGTTGATAAGCCGGATAGTGTAAATGTAGTTTATCACTACATGGTATAAAACAAAGTCGCTTCCCGCTGCCTGTCTGTCTCTATGTATGCTTAGATCTTTACAACTACGCAACGGATTTTGATGCTGTTTTCCTTAATAGATAGAGTGATTGAAGAGGAAGGTTTATATGATAAAAGCATAATATAGGAGACACTGATCATTAAAGAGATTTCTAATGTGATGTCGTAATTTTTTTTTGTGCTTACATTGCATGTGCTGGCTGAACCCTACGAGATATATCAAATTAATATACTACACTACACCTTAACTAGGTCTACAAAAAAAACGCAATGGTATATGTTTATCTCTTAGGGATAACCCATAATAACCATTTTTAACCGACTTCAAAAAAGGAGGAGGTTCTCAATTCGTCTGTATATATTTTTTTTTTTTTTTTTTTTTATGTATGTTCGCGCATAACTCTGGCAATTATTAACCGATTTGAAAAAGTCTTTCTTCCATCCATTCTTCAATCCATTGATTGGGTCCCATAAAAAAATTATTGCTTAGTAATAAGTAGTTCCTAAAAAAACAAGAATGGTGACTGCGTACTGAGAGTTGCAAGAAAGCCTATATAGATGACGTTTTAGTCGCTCGGACTCGCTCGGTCGGACAAAAATGGTCATAACTCTGGCAAATATTTACCAATTTCAATGATTCTTTTTTTATTCGAAAGAAGAAACCACTGTATTGAATCTGTATGAATTTTATTACAACCGGATAAGAACTTCCTGGAGGACCATGAACGATGTGGAGGAATTTATCTGGTAAAAACCATAAAACTGATGTTCTCCATTACATTGCTCTGACAATTATGAACCGATTTCGATGATTCTTTTTTTATTCGAGAGAGTAAACTACTATGATGTTTCCATGCAAATTTCATTACGACCGGATATTTTTTTCTGAAGAAACATGAATTATGTAAAACTATGTAGACGATAATGTGATCATAACCTACCTAGATAATTTTACGGTTTTCGATGGTTCAATCTTTATATATGAAAATATCACTAAAAAGTTTAAAATAAAATCTTTTTAAAAAAAAATTGAACCGACTTCAATATCACTGAAAAGTATAAAATAATTTAAATAATATTGAAGTTGGTGCCAAATATACACAGCAGGTACGCTAACACCAACTTCAATAATATTTAAATTATTTTATACTTTTCAGTGATATTGAAGTCGGTTCAATTTTTTTTTAAAAAGATTTTATTTATCCTTTACTGTCTATGATAAATAATGGCTTATATACGAAGTGATTTTAAGCAATACAGCATTAATCCTTATCCAATTAAGTATAAATATATTTTTTAGCACCCGTGCGAAGCCGGGGCGGGCCGCTAGTTAATGAATAAAACAAAAATAGGAGAAACACCTTGACCATCAGGATGAAGGAATCAGGATAAACTTTTTTGCTCACCTTGACCATCAGGATAAAGGAATCAGGATAAACTTTTTTGTGCATGAACATGTCTGTTTGTCTTTAGGCTGGGTGTGTGTGAGACAAGCATATAAGGATTCGTATCAGTTGTCTGGTTACCATAGTGAAGGAAAGGTTTGGGGATCGTAAGACCGAGTGTGGATTATTGCACGATATTATACTTAAAATTTAATATTCGAATAACGGTAGTAAGAAAAGTAAAAGAACATAGTTACATACGAATTGTGTATGGGTTATGGGACATTGACTTAACTACATACGTGGTCTAACCTGTTTTTATTAGACTTATTTTTTGTTGACTTATTTAATTCTATAACTCTATATCTAAAGTAATTTAAATGCCATAAAATTGAGAGGCCAATAGGGTTGACAATGTAAAACTATCTTAGAGCACGACGCTACCAATTCTTAACAAGAACAAAATCAAATAACGCCGTAAAATTTTATTTATTTAATAAAAAGAAAACAAAAATTGATTTAATTTGTTTTGTAAGTAATTGGATATTTATAATCCAAAATCGGTAATAAAAAGTTAAAAATGAACGTGGACATCTTCCAGTGAAAAATAGGAGGATCTCGCTAAAAGACTGGTTCAATTCAAAGTTAACCATTTGAGCAATTATCTTATAAGCTTTATTATTTTTCTTCCTCTCATATAAGCATAAGGAACTGGTTCTAATTTATAAGCAGCAGATAACCATAGAGCAATTCCACCTGATTTCGATGAATCTTTGAAATTAAGTACCTACATCTGGTGATTTAAAACTGATCTGATGATTTAAAGCTCTACATTGTAGGACTTACAGTCTTGCCATTGAATAGGATCGATTTACCTACCAGCACAGCCTTGTGTGTCATCAATCATGTGAATCATTTAACACGGGTGCCACGATGGTTGTAAACGACCAGTAAATTGTAGATAAGTACGTGTATTTGTTTATCTTATATATCATAATATGTTACATGTAGAATTATAGCTTTTTTTCATTTTTAATTATTTGCTTTTAAAGAAGAAGAAGAAGAAATTTTTTTACTCACGTAAACAACGCATACCATAAAAAAGAATACAAAAAAAAGAATAGCTTAACATAAGAGAATAAAATACCTGTAAAAAGAATACGTTGCCGCTGTTTTAGTAAAAGAGGTGGGCTACTCAGCATATAGCTAGAACGATAGGTATGCTACCGCTCCAGCGCTGATTTTCAGAGCCAACCCCAGTGACACTCGGATGTCTGATAAATTATTAAATTAAAAGAAATTGAAATAATTTTTTGCTTAATAAAACTAAAACACGTAACACTTATTCTATCGATCGAGGATAGATCGATAGATCTTTCCCAAAGTTGCATATCGTTTTTGGTTGCTACTGTGTTTTCTGTACACCATTGGCTACCTTCTTTTGCTAACTGATCGTTCCTCTCAATCATAAGGTTGTCTGGAAGAAATCGCAACTAGCGATAAGACCGCCCTATGTATACCATTGTATATTTTTTTGGATATCAATATATTTCCTGTACTTTTTGGTGTACAATAAAGAGTTGTCTATCTATCTATCTTATTGTGTGTACCTTATCCCCCTTATCCTTATTTGTATCTGTAGCCTCCGTGGCGCAGCAAGAAACTGCTTGCTTTGCAAACCGGACGTCGTCGCGGGTGCAACGACTTTGTGTAGTTGTTTCTGGCTAGCTAGGACAATGCAGGCCGATCACCTGATTGTCTGAAAAGTAAGATGATCCATGCGTCGAATGTGCATGTAAACAGTCGGCCCTGCGTCTTGACTCTCCCCGGTCATGTCGGTCTTCCGTCCCATCGGATTGTAAGAGTGAAAAGAGAGAGTGCACTTGTGTCTACGCAAGCATTTGTGCATTATTATATCTCCCGCGTAGATGGCTGATCTTGTGAATGATTGGTCGCTTTGGTCGTTGGCTGATACGCCAGGAGGTCTTTAGATTAGTATTATTCAGACCTCTGAATAATACGAATCTAATGTCTCCCTGGCTTATGCCTGGCTTAGCGTTGTATAAACCTTTATACCACGCTATGTGTTTACTATTAAAGTACTTACTTTTTAACTGACTTTGAAAAGGAAATTCTGTATGAGACACGGAGTTAAATACAAAGAATACAATGCACATAATATATCTTCTTTATTACTACTTAGAGTTGCTTGAGTCAACACGTCCGCGGGTGCTGCTTGGGGGACTGGTTCGACTACTATCCTTGTGGCCTTTTAGTTTGTTGTATTTTTGACGTATTTTTTTTGCTCTCTCTTATTTGATCTTTTGAACGGTAGGACACACTGTCGCTGATGCTGATCTAATTGTAACAAGACAAACACTGTTTAAAAAAAAGTGAAAATATGATAAGCCTGCTGAGTTTCTTGCCGGATCTTCTCAGTTGGGGCCGCGTTGTGATCTGGTAGTAGCTATTTTAAAAAAACAATTGACTGTTCAAAAGTGCTAACGTTAAGCCTATTTGAAATAAACGATTTTTGACTTTGACTTTGAAAGTACATTTACTGTTAAAACTTCATGTTTACAGACAATAGCAACGGAATTAACAAGACTGGCGGATGTCATAGCAGAGATCAAAGATATTTTAATCAAAATAATAAACTTATCATTTAATGTAACAGTTAAACTTGAATGTGGTACGACTATTAGGTAAGTAAGTTTTTTTTCAGTTACCTAAATGTTAGTGAATTTAAAAATTAAGAAATGTTCTGCGCTTTTGAAACTGATTGTAATTGTATACTTACGTGAATCGTAATTAGTATCACAATCAAGCAACTGCGTTTGTAATTATGCAATAGTAATTATAATATTACATTGAATGCAGCTTTGCGACAGTAACCAAGAAGCAGTAATGCGCAAATTGATGGCATTTATCGTTGCATAAATACTAGACTCCTCTACACGGATAGGGTTGGTACCGTACTAAAAAATAATTGATTCTCATTCTCGTTATTCTTGGTAGGTTGTCGTTTTAGGGTTAGAAAAAGCTTAACGCTTAATTTTGACACACTTCGATTTGTTATCTGTATTGCTACTTTCTTTTTTTTATGGTATGGTAAGGTACTCGTAGGTTGCAAGTGATATACTTAGCCGAAGTCATCCAAACTACCGCAGGTGGCCTAATTCTCAGCCCTTCGTCCATGTTTAGACCCTAGACGTATGCACCCGGTAAGGCGGTGAATCCTAGGAGGACAGCGACGGGGTTACGACCCCAATCCCCGTAAGTACTCATGATACTCGTGAAAGTGAGAAGACCTTGTAATGCGAGGTGTATTTGGGAGTCGTTTACATATTTTAAAACACTAGTCTACGTCGGCGTATATGTTTGATTCTCGTCAGTTTCAGAATGTACTCCCAACATTGGGCGGATGAATAAGGAGAGTTTTGAAAAGTCTTTTAACTTTTTTTTTATATCTCCCCGGTGGTGGATACCATCGTCGCTAAGGAGTTCTGTCTAAAACTTGGACACTCCGTTCGGACCTCATGAGTCTCCCAACACGTCCCGGAGGAGTAAAGAATGCACGCTGCCTACGGTACACTCGCGGTGCTCATGACGAAGCAGGGCCAACATCTCGTCGTAAGGACCCTGTGCCTCCACGACCGTCCTTTTACGGCCTTTGTTAAAATACGAGTAACTGTTACCTTTAAACGGACCGGACGGACTAAACGTTAAGATGATCACTGCGGTCAACCCTACTCAGTCGCGCCAGTTCGATTGTAGAGACGAAATCTATGATGTCGCAACGTTTCGATGAAAACGTAATGCACGGTCATCACGAAACGTATGATTTTCAACGGTTGTTGTCTTAAATGATGTTCGGCTACGCTACGTCTAGCATTGAGGTATCACTCGTCTGTACGAGTTCCAAAATAATAATAATGCAGGAGGACCAGGAGGGCGTTATTCTAGATTATTTTTCGATACTACCACAGACAAATCTTCGCAGGAGATATTAAAGTGCACAAGTGCTTGCATAGACACAAGCGCTCTCTCTCTTCCTATATTCTCGCAATCGGATGGGCGGAAGACCGACACGACTGGGAAGATTTCAGGTGCCTTGGATCCGACGCATGTATCATCTTACTTTCTAGGCAAAGAGGTGACCGACACGTATTTTCCTAGCCAGTAAGGTACAACTACAGAAAGTTGTTGTTGATAACCAAATAGAAAACGCTGCTGTTCGTGTTTTTATTTGCCTGTCACCTATTACGGCACCCAACGGGAGGAGATGTTGTTGCTATTCTTGCCAGACACCCCACGGTCACCTTAATCCAATGATGTAAATGTACATGCCGCCGCCCTGTTATGTGATTTATAAACTTATTACCGTACGCGTAGGTACTTTGGCGGTGTTATGAAAATACTATATCAAAGCAGCTTAACACAAAGGTTAATAAGGGTAGCGGTGTGCTATTGTTGTCAATATAAGTTTTTATAACTACATTGAACGTAAGGACTGTTGTTTGTTGTAAGCACTTGTAACTCAGCTACATTTAAGTGGAACTGAATAGGCGTCTGTACTGGACTAACGCGAGATGAATTTATTCGCGATCTCTACGTTAGCTTTACCCTTAAGCCATGTACATGATTAAAGAAACTTTGTTCTGTTTTTTGGGTATCAACAAAAGTGATGCATTTGGAGTCTACTTAGAAGATTGGTTTGTAAACTTATAAGAACAAATGAGTAAAAAAATATTGAGTAAAAAGACTGTTCTCTCGTCCTAAACATTCTTCCTTCCGTAAGCTATGATAATAATGACCACAGTGATATCAAACTCAAACTCAAAAATCTTTATTTCAAATAGGCTTAACGCTAGCACTTTTGAATGGTCATTTTTTAAAAGCTACCACCGGATCACAACGCGGCCTCAACTGAGAAGATCCGGCAAGAAACTCAGCGGGCTTGTCATTTTTTCACTTTTTTTTTAAACATTGTTTTGTTACAAATGAATCGACATTAGCGATAGCGGTGTATCTTGCCGTTTGAAACATAAAGCAAGAGAGAAAAGAAGAAAACAATAAATTACGACAAAAATTTCAACAAACTAAAAGGCCAAAGGGATAGTAGTCGGACCAGTCCCCCCAAGCAGCACCCGCGCACGAGTTGACTCGAGCAGCAGCTAGATATATATATTATAGTGCATAAGTGCTTGCTCTCACAATCCGATGGGATCTCCGGTTTACAAGTAAATTAAGCTGTTTACCGCCGCCATGGATACGCTATGATACTTAAAGGGCGGATGCCAGAAAGTTACCAAATGTGTCGCTCTCAAGTATAAGTAGATACAATGGGATGGATTAATCGTGGAAAAAATACTAAATTTAATTAATTTACTTTTATATATTCCGCGTAAGAGTAAATTAATTACAGTGTGTAGTATTCGCGTAAATAGAAGACAACATTAACTAAATTTAAATCAGTAAGAAAACGAATCTTTCTATTTATAAGCAAATATTTTATTCTCACTAGACTTGAAGAGGTTTGCATGTCTGTCGCTCATTATCATATCACATAAGTACCGCTAAAATACCATAGCCTATAGGTGGGGCGATAAGTCGTGGAAATAAACAACGATAATTATGTTATTAGTTATTTATGTGGCTCTCAGGTATTTTATAGGACCACCCGCCTATCCAGGGAGATAGGTGATTTGCACTATGGTCGACTGCAATGAGCACCGTTGTGTAGTATAAATAAACTTTCTCTTCGTACTTAATATTGAAACATTTATTTACGAGTACGTAATAAGTTAAACTAAGGTGTATGTGAAATAGCCCTTTGTGATTTATAGATCTTTATATGTTGTTTATTGTATAGATGCAAGACTACCGTTAAACTAAACTCCTTTATCCTGTACCTAACAGTAAATAATTTGCGATACAAGGACACACTGGTTTTGTACCCAAGATTTACCTGTTATCAAAACAAGTTGGCACCCAAGTATATCATCATCATCAGCCGGAAGACGTCCACTGCTGAACATAGGCCTCCCCCTTAGAATGCCACAATGAACGACAATTGGCTATTTGCATCCACCGGTTACCTGCGACGCGCACAATGTCGTCTGTCCACCTAGTGGGAGGCCTACCTACGCTGCGTCTTCCGGTTCGTGGTCGTCACTCGAGAACCTTTCTTCCCCAACGGTATATAGTAAGTAAGTATATTTATATACTTCACTTACTTGCATTCTTATATAGACTTATATAGACTCTATAGATGAATGTATGTCGCTGTTGTTCAATAATGTTATAAGATCTGTATCTCCTATGTATATAACGCCAGTTGTTGGTTGTTGTGGACTTGTACTACGTACGAGTATAAACGATAGATCTAAGTTTATATTTTTAACGCAACTTGATAACTCTCACTTGATGATATCTAAATGTTAGTAAGCAAGCGTTTAGTCATAAAATATTAAGACCATTTTGTTTTGAAAGCAAATTAATAATCACATAAATGGATACCGTTAAAAGATGGGAAGGGTGATTATATTTTTTTTACTCTACCAGCTTTCACGGCACACCAGTTCTTAAAATTAGCCTCCTTTTTATTATCGTATACATAATATATACTAGGACACAATATAATGGGACTATGGAATATAGTTCAAGCAAAGACTTGAAAAAGCTCTGTATAAATTTTAGGTCATTTTAAACCAATAAATCCCCTCTGGAATTAAAATGAATATAGTCAACGTGTCAATGTAAATTATACCGTACGTTATCGAAAATAAAGTATTGGTACCTACATTGCACCCTATTCACAACTGTTAGGATATAATGACTGTCCTAGAAGGACAGTCTGCACTCTGCATCTTTCGTGGTATAATGTTAAAAAAAAGTTGATTTATTTGTAGATTGTATTGTATTTACTTGTAGTAAGCTCAACGGTTTAAATATCGGACAAAATCTGTACGATGTTATTGTTTTTCTTTTAGTTTTTCATACAAAAAGTAACTTTAATTCAGTTCAGTTCAAAAATGCGTGCCAGGATTTGTGCCAGGCTTTTTGAGTCCTTGCTTGTTTAAAAAGGCAGTTATCAACCATTGTAAACGTACTTTATTTAAAGTACATGTAAATGTGATTTAATATACAAACATCGGATTGAATAATTGAATCATAAAAGTATTCTTCGAATGCTAATACACTAAGTAAATACTTACCACTAAATGCGAAATAGACGTTCAAAGTGTTTCTGTGTTTGGTGCTTAAGGTCGATTTTTGCATAAAAACTATTGCAATTTTTTACCTGTCTGTGAGAGCCCTACCCTTCCGCTTACACCAACGACAAGTGAACCTGCAGATATCATTCCATGAAGTGCGATACCTCTAATCTTGTTTATCAATACTGTAAAGTATTTTTTGGAACTATTAAAATCAGTTAGAGGCTCCGCATATTTCCACAAAAAGTTTCATGAGAGTCAATAGCTGTAAGTGATGATGATGTCAGGAAACTTGACACACCGTTACCTTAGTTAGCAGTATCAATGATTCATGGCAATGCTTAAATTCCATGAATGTAAAAGTGTACATCGTGTACATCGGATTGTATATCGAAAAGAAAATTGACTTACCTTTACAGCAGTAGGTAACTCCGTTGACGCAAGCTCGTTCAAAATACAGGAATAGATGGTCTCAACAAACAACGGAAAAGCTACTTTCAATACATTGAGGGCTAAAATCTGGTTCCGCGATACCGCTATGCACTTAAAGAGTTGTGGGAACGCACACTTCTCAATTGGATGTCACGAATACCGCACACTACCGCACTGATAATTTATAATAAAAAAAAATACAGTCGTCTTGCTCGTTGTATTTAGAATACAATACAGTTCGAATTTGTTTGATGTTCGTTCGATCGTTGTGCGTCGTTCAACGGGCGATACCTGCCCCACACCCGTCGAGTAATCGACTCACAGAATCGACTGTCTGCTCTATAGGGCACGTGTTTACATGCGATCAGTCTGTGTGTGCGTGCGAGAAGGCTTCGCTGCGCGTGAGAGTGTATAGTGTTGCCAGTTTTGGAAAATTACCACTACTTCGGAAGCCTACCCAGGAAATAGATGTCGTATTATACGTCTGGCATTTTTGTGTCCAAGAATTTGAAGATTACTGCAATTTATATACATACGTATAAGTCTATAGCTTATCACGATACTAGTATAACCTTGCCTCCTTAATTGATTATTGTTTTCCATCTTGCTGGTAAGCATTGTGCTTTGCTGACAGCTCAATAGCCAAGTATGGAGCCGGGGTCCCAAGTCCGATTAGAGGGAAGGCACTGTCACGTGGTGAATTTTAAAATAAAGATATTAAATATAGTTGTAAGTGAATGACCATTTCTTGAATCGTGAATGGGACCATTCGTTTCACTATGGTTAGATACTCTTTGGGTTCGGTGTTGTCAAGTTTTTCTGACAGCGGATGTGAGTGGTATTTATTTAATTTTTGGTTATGTTTTCAACATTTTAAATTTATTAATTGAGATAAGAGATAAGAAAGTGTAGTTTGGTGTAGTTTAACATAAAGTATTAATGAAAATAAACTTTAAACGGTGAGAGTAATATTTCATTACCAGGTTATGTAAAAGTGGACTATTAGTTAAAATGATAGTATGATTCCTTGTTGGAATTCGAAGGAAAGTCCTGGCAAACCCGTTAGCTGGTTTAGCCGGATATTGTATGCTTCTAAAAGCTTGTGTTTTGGAATGGAGGCTTTGACATAGTAGAAATGTCACCTCTGCAAGTCCCTGTATAATGGGCATTTTATAGTTCACCGATCACAACAGTTGGTTTTCAACTAATTTTTTTAACCCCCGACCAAAAGCGAGGGTAGTTATAAGTTTGACGCCTATATCCGGAAGTCTGTCTGTCTGTATGTATGTCTGTCTGTGGCATCGTAGCGGTCCAACCAGAACCAGTGAACGGATTTGAATGGGGTTTTATTTTATTTGAAAGCTAGTTTAAGCGAGATGGTTCTTAGCTATGTTTCATGAAAATCGGTCCAGCCGTCTGAAAACCATCAGCTCTTTTCAGAGTCGAGGTAGGGATATCTATATCTATAAAAATCAATGCCACTTTTCGTTGTGATTTTATAACTCAAGAACGGGCTCAAATTAATTTAACTTTATGCACATAATGTACAACGGCGGACTTAATACCTAAGGTATTTTCTACCAGTCTACCGTGGGTGATGCAGAAATAAATCATGGCAGGTGCAACCTATTTGAAAACAAGACAATTTTATACTAATACTAGATAGTAATAAATAATATACATAAATAACTACAAAAAAAAAATTAAATATATATATATAACTATATAATAAATAATATACCAAAAACAGAGGCAATCAATCTGACAATGATTTAAAAATGTGTTCGCGAAGCTTAAATTTGAAAGAAATGCGATTTGTAGACAACCTAATTTCCAGGGGAAGCGCATTCCACAGAATAACTGCTTGTATAAAAAAAGAAGAGTGCACAAAGTTAGAGCGCACAGATGGACACAATAGCATAAGATTATATGTAGAACGAAGATGTTTAGAATGACTTGAGCTGAGATATTGAAAGTGAGGAGTAAGATATGCAGGTGGAGACGGAGAGTGAAGTAGCGAATTTAAAGTAGTTAATGCTCTCATAGTTCTACGCTGACGAATAGGTAACCATTTTAAAAGAAGTCTATGCTCAGATGTGTGATCAAATTTACGAAGGTTGAAAATGAATCGTATACAGTTGTTAAGTAAACGGTCCAACTTATATTTATCACATTTTTTGTAACAAATTAATTCAATAAATGGCGGATCATTGTGTAAATGGAGATTTTGCTGTCAAATTGAACCTTTTTTCAGAATTAAAACTTTTTTTAGTGTTGACAGTAAAAGCATGTTGTTATGTCATTCATTCGGTTGTTTTATTTTGGACGTGCTTCGAATAAAGCAAATTGTCAGCGATAATTATTACTTTGTGTTTATATTATTTGTTCAAATGTAATATGTCTAATGTGTGCGTGTACTTTTCTCAGCTATTTAGTGAGCCGTCGGTGTTTCATATCGTTTACAGGCTTTATTTGAATTAAATTGTCAAAAGCATTTACTATGCGTTTCAATTAAGAATGTGGCCGCCATCTTGCCATTTCAAATATATAATTACTAAAAATGTGGTTTTAACAAAAATAGATAGCAAAATTACAATAATTAATCAAAAACCGAGCCGAATTTTTCATTTTGTGTTTACTCTGCTGCCGGTACAAAAATCGTAAAAAACGAGTGAAGTTCTGCAGTCGCGATCATCATGGCGGCCACATTCTTAGTTGAAACGCATAGTACACAAACGGTAAGTTTTGAACTGTTGAAGTGAATAACATGTATGCATGTGTGTTTCTTCATTTGAAAAAACATATTGTGTACCACTATTAATGTAGCAATTTGTTTTTAATTTGATTTATGCTATTTTAATTGTAGGAAAAATGCCATTTTTTGGTTGAATTAATGAATTTGATGTTCCAATTAAATGTTTTTAATATTTCACTTTATACGTAGCGAGCGAAGCACGTACCGGTCCGCTAGTTTTGTATACAATAGACATTTTTCATTACTTCTATTAGTCCGAAAGATCTGAAATTTTGAACATATGTAAAACCGGTGATACTAAATAAAATGGTAACCTTCACCGGGGTCTGATGATGATCACAAGAAGGTGGTAACAAGATCTCGGCCCCAATAAACGTAGACCCATCGAGTTTGGACTCGTTGAATAGGTTTCGACGAGTTGTTGCTAGAAAAATGGTCAGGGTCTGATGATGAAGCAGGAAGGTGGGCATGGGATCTCTGCACCAATAAACTTAGACCCACCGAGTTTGGGCTCGTTGGGTAGGTCTCCACGAGTCATTACTAGAAAAACGGTGATCAGGGTCTAATGATGGAAGCAGAAAGGTGGTCACGGGATCTCTGCACTAATAAACGTAGACCCTTCGAATTTAAATTTGTTGGATAGGTTGCTGCCAGTAGTAGGTAGAAAAATGTTGGTCAGAGTCTGATGATGGGAGCAAGCAGGAAGATGGCAACAGGCTCGGCAACTCGGCTTCATTGTCATGTCGGACTCACCGAATTTTAAATCTATGGTTAAATCTTGACGAGTAGTTAGATAGATACTGATCAGGGTCTGTTTTTTAAAAGAAGCATATGGCTTCCTCGTCAGGGCCGCAATGGCTGATGTAGGAAAACTGCAGCTTTCTGCGGAATGGGGATTTTATAATATTTTAATTTTAAACTTAAAAACAATTTTATTTACAAAGAATGTAAGTCGTAAAGGACTACATGTTATCAGTACCCCGTAGAGGATATTCACCCTGTGCTTGATGTTCTATACACCGGAATGAACCCGGCTTCTGCATGTGAATGCTGAGATATCCTTGAAGACGGGCGTTGGACACAAGACAGCAGCTTGTCTTCATAGGCTACTTTCCTATGAAGACAAGCTGCTGTCTTGTCTGCCTTGCACTTAAATTACAAGGTTTCTTTTCACCATATAAACTTTTGTAAAGTTTATTTTAACAGACATGGCATTAAAATTGAGTTTCTTTAGAAAGAGTTGTCTACAAACATTACTCAACATACACCGACGTCTGTATGTAAGCGTTCTTAGGTTGCAAGGTTAATTTCTAGGTCGCATAATTAAGGAGAACATGTAGAACCTAGTAGCCCCTCCGGTTAAGCTAGTAATTATTTATATCTGATGTGAATAAATAATTAAAAAAAAATACCAAATGCATTTTATATAATTAGCATTTACTGCATTTTAATTTTCTAACACCACCTAGAACCCAATAGAGAGCAACATTTTCCCTTTGTAATCCTGGGGGAAACTCAGGCAAAACTTACAGCACCCAGGGGAGTGAGGGATGCAGCATCTCAATATACCCGTTGATATGCTGGATTCAACACTTAGAGTCGGTGATTCCCAAGAGGGCTTGATGCGGCATTGTTATCCCAAACGAGTAGGGGATCTTAGAAGAACTACGCGACATTGGTCATGCCCTGTCATATCAGAAACAAGCCTCCGGATGGTTTGTGGTTGTCGCAGTCCCTGAAGACCAGATTCTAACCCTGATGAAGGCATAACGCCGGCTCCCAATCGAATTGGGGGCTGGGTATGTCAAATTCCAGGGTCCGAACGGCAAATACTACGAAGTTCCTCAGGGCTGGAACCAAGCCACAGTTACCATCCACGAGGAATTTAAACAAAAGCCCACAGGAGCCAGCCATCCAACACACCAGAATCCAGTGCAGTGGCTACTACCGCAGAGGGTTCTGAGCTCAGAGGCCGTCATACTGTCGGGCGAGGACCTGGATGACAATATGTCCATGAGTTCCTGCTAGGTAAAGGGCGAAATCGAGTCTGGTGATCTTCTGGCCAGATTGCAGCTGGACGTAAAGGAGCATCCAATCAAAAATCGCGTCCCATTCCTCAGCCTTTGAAGTAAACTAGGCAAACCTCAACCACAGCCAAACTGCTACGGTTCAGTTCAAAAACTGCCATTGCCTTGATTTAAGAGCCGTGGATCAGGGTTCGCTGCATACAAGGACTCTCCAATCTCGGGGGTAAGTTACTGTTTACTGAACATGAACATGTTACATCATCATCATGTATCATGTGATCATGTATGTGTGCCATGTTATATCTTAATATACAGCCTCTAACAGTATTCTGATGGGTTCTCTGCCATATGGGTCCATATAAAGCAGGACACCAACCATATGGTAATTGTTTTTGCATCAGTCTATATGCTCGAAGCGGAGGAGCCACCTCCTTATGATGTCGTCTGCCTGGTGAATCATTGTGAAAGAAACGGGTCCGAAATCGTCATCGGTACCGACTCCAATGCTTACCACCCCCTTTGTGGAATGGAAAGATAAAACAATAGAGGTAAGGCGTTAGTTGACTATCTTTTCACAACTTAGAGGAGATACCACTGGAGAGAGCATGATGCGCTAACCCCTCTGCCAAATTTTTGTTCATATGTTCAGGTCATTCTTTATTTGTGTGCGTATCTTTTTGAATGTGTTGCGAGTTTAATATAGTGTAGGTTCTTAGAAACATGAAGAGTTCGCATTAGACATTTGCAAGAGTATGCGTGAAATTGTATCTGTTTGTGTTTACTTCGCCTCCCGCACCCCGCAAAAGTGCCACGAAAAATTTGTTCGGGGAATCGACGCGATACTAGCTCCATTCTAATTACTCTGAGTTCCACAACTAATCTTACCCATACTAATCTTCTGAGTAGGGACTAAATACAGGTTCAGAACCAACATTCGTCAATAGACGAACTCGTACAATTATTGATCTTACACTTGCATCTGAGGATTCTGAGGGCGCAGAAGGAATCATCAATCCATGGCATGTATCAACGGAAGCCTCATGCTCGGACCATAGATGGATCCGGTTTGACCTTTAGGTTTGTTTACCACCAAAAATACCCTTTTTTCGAGGGGGAAACCTTCTAAAGGTCCCCGGGAGTTGTGGAGGTCGACCGGGGTATGTGAGATTATTACCCACTGAAACCCCCGTGGCTGTTGGATCGACACATGAGAGACATTTACCATTTAAGTAATTATTTTTAATGCAAATTTTAAACGCAGTCTGGCAACACCAGTGATCTTAGACAGCCACAGCTAGTGATGGTCGTTATAATCAACAGCTTTTAATTTTATTCATTATTCATAAATAATCTTTAACACATTATTGAATTCATCAATAACCTACTAAAAATAACACACTGTTATATCGATCTGCCAATCAACCAACTCTGACGTATAATTTTCACCGCAATCCCACCCACACAACGTCAGAAATCAGAATGCATAGCATAGGCATACAAAAATTTTTCATTCACTCTTCACGAAATATAACTTCATTTGGATAACTAACAGTGTTATATTGCATTGCATACGTACGATTATGATCTCTTATTTAACAGGAATAAAGTTCATTTTGTTTCACAAACGAACATAACATCCGGTTTAGTCAATATAGTTTAGTTGTAAGTTATAACACTTGCCCTACATTGCATACGATTATGATCTTTCATTGTACCGAAATAAAGTTGATTTTATTTTCCGATGGCCTTTAATAAACTGCGAGTCAATATAAAAACTGTTATAATAAATGTAACTTCCTTGCATTGCATACGATTATGATCTTTCACTGTACCGAAATAAAGTTGATTTTATTTTCCGATGGCCTTTAATAAACTGCGAGTCAATATAAAAACTGTTATAATAAATGTAACTTCCTTGCATTGCATACGATTATGATCTTTCACTGTCCCGAAATAAAGTTGATTTTATTTTCCGATGGCCTTTAATAAACTGCGAGTCAATATAAAAACTGTTATAATAAATGTAACTTCCTTGCATTGCATACGATTATGATCTTTTACAGTATCGAAATAAAGTTGATTTTATTTTCCGATGGCCTTTATTAAATTGCGAGTCAGTTTAAAAACTGTTATAATAAAATAACTTCCTTGCATTGCATACGATTTTGACATTTGACTATAGCGAGATAAAGTTTATTTTATTTTCCAATAGACTAACAGCCTGAGAGTTGAAACTGTTAAATTAAACGCTTTGAATTTTTGTTTTCATTGGCGATTTGAACTCCTTGCAGTTTGACGTCGATAATTTATGCGTAAAATTATTTACGTTTTAAGTGGTAAAGTTGGTAATTTACTAATTACTAGTGTAATATTTGTGTTCTTTAACTGTAAATATTTATGTAAATGTACATAACTGGTATCAGTGTCAGTGAGTGATTTTAGTGATTGACTTTTTTTTTGTAAATAATTAAAATGGTATAGGATTAATAAGTACTGTCTAGTTTTAGGTAAATAAATATTCAATATATCCAAAATTATAACAACAAGAGCTCCTATATGGAACTAATACATAAATTACAAGTATAACCGTTTAGAGAGACAGACGAGTTCAGTTGCCAGGTCACGTGAAAAGACCGTCACCGAACTTCCAGCCAGCCGTCCACCTTCTGGTCGATATAACAGGATTATTCATAACACTTTACAATAACAGTTATTTATAAATAACATAACAGATTAATTCATTATTGAAATATAGCCATTACTGCCACCTCTAGCCACAGCCACGTTCAAAATAAAAGCTCAAGGAGCTTTATTTAATAATAAAGCACAATGTAGTATCCTTCGGGTTTAGTTTTATTTTCGTTTATAAATAGCCCGGTACTGGTTTCACCGTCGCGGACACAGCATAATAAAATGGCTGGATTTCTCAAAACATTCCACATCCTCGGTTTTCTAATTAGGTATTATTTTAAACACTGGACGGGTCGATCCGGTTTTTGTGGTGACCGGTCGTCGTTCTAAATCGTTAATAATATGAATATGTTTTTATTACTGGTGCTTGTATTTGCCGCTACTAATATCTAATTCTATCGATAATTTGGATGCCTTGATCATTGCTAAAATTGACTCAGATTTCGGTCAAGAACTTGTGGCGGGTTTGGTGTTTGACTTTATTTTATGTAAGTATTGTAATTTATAGTATCTAACTATCTGCCAAGGATCAAATTTGGTCAAAAAATCACTAGACTCTAGTCTGTGTTCTGATAAATAAGAACCAAATTTGCTCTTGTCAAGACTAAACATTTGTTTAGTCGAGTAGACTGTAGTCTGATAGTTTACGGATAAAACATCTCGATAACCCTATCGAGATGTTTTATTCGGGTATATAAGGTAGATAAGGCTTGTGGAATCATAAGCAGGTCTGAACGAATACAGCAGAGATTGAAATATTTGAATCTGTCTTGTCCAGGTAAGCATTTTGTATTTAAAATGAAAGTCACGTATAATTTTTAGATTTATTTTCAATAACATAAAAATGTTATGATCTTTTCATTTTACATATTTCGAAATGAATTCAGTGGGTACCAACCTGTTTGCTAAAATGTTCAAAATGTTAAATACTACAGTACAGTTTGGCTTTGATTTAGGTATTTGTGGGTCATGGGTCGCATTACATCTTATTTAGAATTCTTTTTCACTTATTTCCAAATGCTGCTTATACATATTTGTACGAGCACAAAATCTACTTCTCAGCAGGTCTTTATAATATTCAACAAAATATATATATTGTAATCATTTACTTACTTGGAGGGATCAGTCGGTACGATTTTTGAAAAATTTAATGTGATATGCTAAAAATTTTTGTGATATTTTCCATTTTATACAAACAAATTCGTTACATTTTTAAATTACCTAGAATAGGTAAACGTGTATAAAATTACTATTTGGTCATACAAAAATCGTTACGGTGATCCATCCAACAGCAATATTCACTACAATAAATAGATCTAGCTAACTGGAATTGAAGGTCCCTTAAAATTAGGTAATTTATGCTAAAGCTGTGATCAACTATACAAGCGGCGCGTGCGCCGGGGCGCTGCAAGGCTGCGCTTTGTTCAAAACCGACCAAACTTTGACACCTCATGGGCTCCATTACGTTTGAATAATTGACCACGGCTTCGTATAATACTAATTTTATTGTTTTTCGTAATAGTTTGACTAACTCTAAAGAGGCGTCCATATTCATAGCATGAAGTAAAGATGCGCAAATCATCAATTTTTACACAAGTTAGTGAAAGTATCGACAGTTTTACATACAACTCTAAGTTAGAGATATCTTTATAAACTGTTATTTAAAATTTTTATTAACAGCAGGTAAGCTTTCTTGTTTGAAAATTTTACAACATCTAAATGAATTATGTGTGTAATGATTATTACATTTTACGGGAACTTAATTCCATTTAGAATAATTCATGATCGTTGACAATTTGCGCTGCGCTTTATTCTAATAGTATCAAAATTATATCATTACTTAGGTACTTAATAACAATTTTAATAGCGCACTGCGCGACAAAAACAAACCGAACATTTGAAAATACGTGAAACAAGATTTTGTCAATTCGATGCTCCTCGCAATTTGTAACCATAATTATGTTGTATTAAATTAACAATTTCATCTATTTATAAATTAAATTTAATGCCTTAAGCAGTTTATGTAAGTATATACTTAAGGCATTAATTTTTTATTGATTTTAGACTGTGGAAATGAGGTGGGCACAACTAATTAAAAGTAGATGAGCATGTATTTAGACGTTTTACTAAAATGTAATGTATATTGGCTGTCTGCGCTTGTAAATATAGATGCGTTTTAGAGCACAGCTACACAGTACCAGTTTCTAGTTTAATAGCAGCAACCTCATAAGTAGATTATCTATAAATAAATAGTGCAAATTTTAATGACATTTTAAATACCTACTTCCATTATATGCACAAAAACATAAATTAAGTGAATAATCTCAAATAATTAACTTATAAAATTATGATGCCCAAAATGATTCGTAAAAAACTTATTCAATAAAATTATTGTGATTTAATAGGTACTTATGACGAACCTATATGGAACATAGTACAGGTATAAATAATAGGAACCAAATATTGTATGAAAATATAAAAATATGACGTGATGTTGCGTACCGCACTGTGCCCTAATCGCCGGGAGACTTGTATAATAGGTATGGTATTTTGTATGTACATGTAAAACCATGTGTAGATTTTCTTTAATTTAGTAATACTATACTAAACTGGCCGTCATATAAGTATCTGCCATGTTCTCCTATATATAACTAGGTAATATAATATTCTTAACTAAATTCATATTTACAAATAATACAGTTCATTACTATTTATATAGAAATTAAAATATATTTCTATCATTCTTCGATTCACATAACGCAAAATAATTTAACAGAGTTCATTTTTGCACTCACATTTACAATATATTTTTGTAACTAGTTTGTTACCATTTATTTGTTGGTTTCAAACAACTCATTTAGAATATATCACCCAATAAGCGAGTAGCGTTATACTCACGAATCCTATCGTATCTTACCATTTAAAAATGCAGAATATGCGAAAACTCGAAGGAATATTTTTACAGAAATGGCAATTGAACATTATAGTTCGCTCGCATCCAATAGGAACTATAAGATTCACAATGCCTGGGCGGTCGCGGGCTCCCCGCCACTGTACACGGCCCGCGACTTGCCCTCGTGCCCACGCGAAACAACTAGCACAAATAAAATAACTCCTCATTATTTACAACCTCTCAACTATTCACAAATTATGGACACAAATCAAAAAAACTCTAATCGATTACAGTTATATCGAATAAGAAGTTGAATTATTAATGAAAATTTGTGTTACAGTTTATGCTAGAGTTTAGAATATAAAGGAGCTCAGTAGCGCCACCGTGTGCGCGGCGGTGCGA
Source organism: Furcula furcula (assembly GCA_911728495.1). Taxonomy (NCBI): domain Eukaryota; kingdom Metazoa; phylum Arthropoda; class Insecta; order Lepidoptera; family Notodontidae; genus Furcula; species Furcula furcula. Next base: position 11,140,215 of record OU452251.1, read on the forward strand.
GGAACTATACATGCACAACACCGCAGTGTCTATGGCCGTTCGCCTCCGAAACTTTACCTATATACCTAATAAATGTTCTCCAACACGATTGTTTCGACAATACGTGTTTGGGCAGTCGCTCGTGTTGAACACGGCGGTCTCATTCTAGCTTCTACGAGACGATAACACCTTCTTAAGGTGACGGAGATTCCGGTAGCGACTACTGCCAGAACGGTGCGGTGTCCAACACGGCGACTAAATGGAGAAGGAACTAAAATCTAGTATCACAATGTCGGGCTTCGCTGGCTCAAACGCGAGTCGCACTAACGCCTTCGTCTTCGACGAGCATATCTCACGGCTTCGTGTAACCGGTAACTCAGTAGGCGGACACATGTCAAGAACAATTCAAGAACTGTCAGTTACATAAATGTTCGTTTCCAATAGTTCGGTGTTTGTTGGTGTTCCGGATAATTGACGATGCTATAATTGCGAGGGTCTACGTTCGTTACCTACTCGTCTGCCGAGGGTTACACGCGAGTGTTGAGAAGTGTTAGCCGGTGCAGCGACGGCTGGTTCACTCGAAGAGTGCCAGGAGGTCGTCGGAGGAAGGCGCGCGAGGAGGGTGCGAGCCTGCAGACGATGAAGACGACGGCGGCGTGGCCAGCAGTTCGCCCAATGCCGGCGCGTCTAAGTACGACAGCAGTTCCATTGGATCCACGCTCGTCTCTGGCAATAACTGTAGATTGGAAAAAGGGTACAATTATTATTCTGGCCTATTGCTTTATAAGAATTTTCCTAAACACTTGTACTAATGACTAGAAAAATAGCTATATGGGTTGCGAGGACAAAGCCTCCAATAATCGCAGGGCGCGTCTTGGAAAATCAACCCTAAAAGATCAAGCTGATTGACCAATTATTCCAATACAAAAATAATAAGCTGTTAGGTATAATTGTTCATGAGATTGAAAGATGAATAGATTGACGAATTGATGAAAAACATTGACATGTCAGAAAGTTAAGAGGATTAGGGCCATTTATATAAACCATTATGGTTGCCGAGAATGACGTTTTGGGCGGGTGGAACTTTTTTTGGGACTAATCCCACCTCATTCCTGTGACTCCTGTAGGCCAGGATGAGGGAAAATCTTGTCAGAATAAATCGAAAGGAGAAAAAGAAGGGAACAGATGACATACATGAAGAATAGATATGGGGTAAAGTAGTGTGTTTACGGATTTAGTTTCAGCCTCCATTTTGGTGGTAGTGACCACAAACACAAATGACATGTCCTACGAGTTGATGTCGTATGTGTTATGAGTACCTATATTGAAATCCAGAAAGCCAATTAGGCTACAAGAGCGCCGTGCCAAATAAATAAACATCACACACATACACACATACAATCATAACTCTCTGACGAAGTCCAGCAAAGAGCAGATCAATCAGATTTTGTAGTAACTTACATTGAGATTGTCGGTGCCCTCGCCATCGATGACGGCTGCGGGGTCGAAGTTGAGGTCGGCCGGGATGTCGACATCGGTGAGCGAGTGATGGTCAACGGAGGGCGGGCCCGGCGTGTGCGAGGATCCGGGCGTATGTGCCGAGCCGGGCGTATGCGGCGTGTGTGGGGTGTGAGGCATCTGGATAAGACAACACACCAATTTAATACCAACCTAAATTACAATATTTATGAAACGAATCCTTTTTCCACCAAAATCTTCGGACTTCGAAACAATTAGCTGTCCGACAACGATGTGGTGGTTGGGAATTATGTAGTGTAAGTTTTTTTCTTTAAGAATGATATTTCAAATGACAGCTAAATCTTAGATTGTAGATTAGTAGAAGTAGTAGATCAAGATCAGTAATTATTTTCGGCCGTTAGTTACGAACAATAACACTAACAACCAGACGTAAGCTAAAACTGTTCCTACTTAAAATAACCATAGTAACCATAGTAACACCGCAGTATACTCGTACGATGTGCTGCCGTAAAGCAGTAGTCCGCAAATGTTATATTGCGAAAAGAGCTGGAGAAATTAAAGAGCACAGTTTTACATGACGAGCATCAGTATAATGCAATCGCGATATGTATTCCTAGCTAAAAAAAATAAAAGAGAAAATTTTAAACACATTACTTACCTGTTCATTTAGACTTTTCTCCATCGCGTTGAGGGGATCCAAAGAATTGACACTATCGTTCAGATGTGATAACGGTCCGTTGCCAGCAAATTCATTGCTTCCCGGACCATTGTTCATTCCGAAGTCGTAACCGTTGGGGTTGTTAGCACTGGAATTCCTGTTCTGACTGCTTTGGTTGTACGAAGAGATCATAGATCCACTGGCGATGGTGTTCATGTCTGGTGGAAGGTATGGTGATAACGCCTGGTTCATGTCCCAATTGTTCATTGTGGGCATATTCATGGAGCCTGGCGAAACCGCTTTGCCTCTCTTGCCTACGCTGCCATCGTTACTATCTTCTTCTTGCTACAAATTTTAGAAACAAAGCATTTAGTTTTTATGTGTCGGAAATTGAAAATCTTCAGCCTGTATTTTTTATACTTATGAAACTGATTATTTATTATTTTGTTGCTTACCTTTATACTAGTACTGTTAGATATTTTGGTCGCTTTCCAGTTAGCTCCGCTGTCGATTGTGACTTCATCAACATCTGAGCTGTTTAGCGTGTTAAGAATTCCCCACATGTACTGGTCAACTTCAAGACCTTCTAATTGTGCTGGTTTACTGTAAGAGAGTTGCTTTATTAGATATCTTTAAAAAAACGTTTCAAAGAATCAATAATAAAGTTGTGCACTATTTACATCAGTCATTCGCACATAATATTTGAATGTAACGGTGGAAAATACTCACTTGCAAACCGGACATCTCCATGATCCCCGTTCACAATTCAGTTGTAAATAAGACTCTAAATCGAAACACTGTATGTGTTTACATTCGTGTCCACGAGCTGGCAGCGTGATTTTCTTAAACGTGATTGGACATTTCAACGATACTTTTAAAGCTGTTTGTTCAACGCTGTCCCTATCGTTTGCTGTATTGGAGCCATTACTGCCGTTGCTAGGCGTCTGGTTGAAGTTCATCTTAATCTTCGCGATACAATGATCGGCCGTCAATAACCGCTTTCTTAGTAAGCCTTGCAGAACGCTCCGAACGCTCGGCCGGTGGACTAATTGTAATACAAACAGGTGTGACTAGAAAAAAAAGATAATATTATTTACGCATTTGTGAAAAGCTGTTGCGCGCTATCAAATTTCAGTGTTATCGCACTTGTTGACACAAGTGTGTTTAGTTGTTACTGTATCGAATGGAGACTTACACAACAACAGGCCGAGACGGTGATCTGTATCGTGTTTCTGCCTGGCTGGCACACTTCTTTCAGGTACAATGGTTTGTGTGATGTTTTGTTCTCTCCTCTATCTATGACTAATGGCGTCGCGTTGACTGACACCTGAACACTTGCTGGCCAGTTTGTGTTCATCTGCCTATCTTCGTGGTGGAAGCATTTGAGTTGTAGTTCAAGGTCCGACCTGTCGATAAACGAACGTGTTGAACTCTCTGTTTGGATGACATAACACAATATCCTAATTTCAATATTCGCACTAAAATATTTACCTCCATATTAACGTTGAATGGACCGTGGGTTTTAATTGGAATACATGATTGCTAACTGCTAAATTATGTTCTAATCTAAATGGTGGTAATATAATACCATCTCTTACGGGGAATGTTAACCGGAGCTCGTCATCTGAAAAAAGAAATTATATGTTAGCTCACTTATCCCTGTTACAATTTTAAGGTCTATTTTTTTCATTTCTTGCATTACTTACTTTGCATGCCCATCGGTGGTTTGAGCTCGTTGAAGTGGGGCTTGACATCGCCGTTCGGGCTAATATAGGGAGGCATACTGCTGGCGGGCGTAAGAGGTGGCGTGGGGTTCCCAGGAACTGGACTATGCTGGTAGCTCATGTTCGTGCGCATCGCGACCTCCTGTGCGAACTGACCACCATACTGGCCACCGTACTGCGGGTTTGCGCTTTGGTGTTGCGGAAACTGGCCGGGCACACCTCCATTAAAGTATTGCCCCTGGTTCGAGTACGGTGGCGTTGATTGCCTCATGGTGCCTCTCATCGCCGCACCGAAGTTCCCACTCGGCCCTAACGGCTGCTGGGGAGGGTATTGGCTTTGAAAGCCTGGACGGCCACCGTACCCGGCGGGGTACTGCGTGGGCACAAAGTTGGGCTGCGCGCCCATGTACTGCGTCTTCCTCTGCCCCATCAGCATAGTACCGGACGGGTAAGGCGTGTGTCGCCTCTGGTACCCTGGACCCATCTTCGCCGTGCCACCCATCTGTCCGGGGCCCATCTGCGACTGCATCATGTTGGCGTGCATACCCATGTTGGCCATTTGCGCCATCGGGTTCATGCCATTCATAGCGGCATTTCCCATCTGGCCCATGCCGGTCATACCGTTCATGCCACCGTTACCCCCCATACCCATGGCAGTCATCCCCGGATTATGGCTTCGCTGTTGACCGTAGCCATTCATCGCGCCATATTGGGGGTTTCCCATAGTCATGTTGTTTTGCATCTGGAAAATGAAAATCGTTAACACTGTGTACGTGACCGAATTCACGTATCATCGGAAAAAATATAATTTCACGTAGGTACAATTCAATTAATTAATTAATATTCAAACAGTTCTCGCTTTAAGGACGCAAGAGGTAAAGGTATATTTCGAATTTATAACGTTAGGTCTTAACTAAGTTGCGACACCATGTGGTCAAGTTTACATAACAGTTCCGCTTAAGAAAGGGGCACCATTGTCATATTAATGGAGGAAATCGACTACGATACACACACAGCACGGAGTGTACTGACCGAAAAGTTGGAAATTTCATTCGGAATACTCCAACAATCTTGACGAAGTTTACCTGCGAGAAGGGCTGCGAGTCCTGCATCGCGGCCGTGGTGGCCGCGGCGACCATTGCGGCGGTGGCGCCGAACTGCGCGTTCTCGCCCCCGCCGCTCATCGCGCCCGAACCACCAGCGAACCCATAGCCGCTGGAACAAACAAATACAACGATGTTTTTCTTTCTTTTTCAAAGTGAGCAGTGCTTAACCACATTTGCCAAAGGCTTTGATGCAGTTTTGTAAAACACACTAGTTTGTTAATGACCTGAACATAAAGTCAGAAGAATCGATTAGGCGACGCCTTTTAGTCACTAACGCGGTGCCTCTTCATAAAGGACTGATGGTTCGGCGCACTCTTGACATTCAACCATAGAAGATCTAGCTGAATGACGAATCTTTCCAACACAATATGAATAACATAGTGTTATTGATACGAAAAGAAGAAGTCCACAGGAATACAACACCACATAGGGCAACGTTATTTGTTTGCGACCTTCTGAGGCGTCTGTGATTCAACTGTTAAGAGGTAAGTAGCATCGTTAATGCAGATACAGCATAAATTTCGGGAATAGTGTAGATTTTCGTTCTACTTGTTGGCCAAAACAAGCTTTAAGGTGTTCTAAGAAGGTGAAAGGTTGACGTCAAATACAAGATATTAATAGCTTAAAGTCAATCAATGTCACTGGAGGGTCGAGTAGAATATAAGTGAACTAGATAAAGCTACGTCTACGTCAGGGGTAGGTTGTTGTGAAATCATTTTGGATATTGATTGGAGCAAGAATTTAAATTTATTCGTATTCGTCGTATTTTAGGGACTCCTGAGATGTAATAGTAGTGTAGATATTCGATCTGTTGTGATCGTGTAGGCTATCCGTGATTCAATAACAATAATTGACAAAAGATTGCGCTCTATAACAAATGTAATTATTTCTTATACTGTGTAGCAACTACGTATACCTACATGTGTATATTAAATGTGAAATCGGTCCAGTTAATATTATTTCACTCACGATACGAACAGTTTCTATTGCAAGCGGCCTTGCAGAATCGAACATTCCACACGTTAACGCTTCGATTATTAATAAACTCAAGACTCAATATTCAACCCAAATTCTATCGGCGTAAGATCTTTTTTAATACCGTGCTGTGATTTTATTATTTCACTAACAATGAGAGAAATAATCAATATGGACGTGTATAGTGACGCGTTGTTACCCCTGTGTTTCTCTCGGGATGTGTTTGATTTTTTGTACGGCGCCGGAGTGGGAGACCGATTCATGTGAACTGCTTTTGGGGCGAATTCCCGAGCCTTCCCGGAGCCCTTTCTAATAATTCTCATTCGACAAATGCACGACAAACGCTCGCACGGGCTACCCATTGTTGCGAGTGCCTCTGTAGTAGTGCAACAATATTGGGCCTTTGTGTAGTCATATAAAATTACTATAATGAACACAAACTTTACTGACACTAGTGTGCAGTGATTACGCATTAAAACTAATAAAAACCAGTTATTCTGTCTTTACATAACAATGCATAAAACGGATGTGTTTTAGTCGTATTCGCGAAAATTAATTTATTATTCGAGACGATAATATCATTTTAAATGCAATGTCAATAAAGGCGGTTGTTGGCGGTTAATAAATTGTATCACGTCCATGGCTTCTACTTAAGTATTCTCGTAAATAGCTTAACAGATACTTAGTAGCGTCGACAACCAATAAACATACGAGTCAACAACGCTCATCTCGACACAGCCACTATTCATCGTCGCTGTAGATGATTTACAAGGGTCCTTGCTTAGGTAAACTTGGGCCGACCTGCACTTCTTTTTATAGTTTTGTCTGGACCTTTTTTTCATTTGCCGACCGAAATGTGTAGCCGACAAAAAAACTGTGTGTTCTGTATCCTGCTGCACTTTTTGTAAAAGTGGTACCACATCCGAATAATCACTTACGGGCTGTTCAAAATATTTGTGATATTGAATGCGAGCGGTCGTCTCAGGCATTTCTTTTGGGACCTTTCTCGGAAGATCTTTATAAAGAACTTATCTTTCGACAAATGTGCCGTCACAGACGAGACGACGACTTACACAAATAATTCTGAGGGGCAATCGACTTTAGTGTTGTGCAGGAATATGACACGATCTCTATTTGTGGGCACGTTACTTATTACACCCGTTCTTCGGCATACGAAACTTCTAAATAAATCAATTTGAATGAGTAGGTAAGCTGCTATTTCGAGAAACTGGAAGGTGTTTGGCATAGTATTGAGAGATGCGAGAGTAACGCGTAGGTATTTTGATACATAGGCTGCAGTTAATTTTAGATTGGTGCGCAGACGTGTCGGATTCCTAGTTAATTGGCAGTGAAGATAATCACGTCTTCAATTCGACTGCCTAAGATTAATTTTAACATTGTCGTCGTTAGAAGAAATAAATTTAACAACCGTTTTGTTCAATTAAATTATACAAGCAATATAATGTTAATGAAGAAATAATTTAATTTAATGTTTGCACTACAAATTTTGAGTGAAGTGTTAAATAAGGCATTAATTGTGAGTCTCGTATAGATTACTATCGTGGTAGCGTGAAGCCGTGGCGTGTTCCACCCCTGTGTTTCGACGACAGTTGGTCACCCCCATTTAAATGCCACTTCACATTGTGGCTTGTGCGCGCATGGCTATAACATAGCAGTCTTTACCTTTTGATATTATTTGTTTGATGTGCATAGTTTCATGGCGCCTTAATCGTTTTCAATTTAACGAATCTGTAAGCATTATTATTTGATTCACTGCAACATATTCAAGATTTTTTTGCGTGTCATGCTACGCAACCATGACTTTGTGCTCTTAAGCACAAATTCGCAGGTTTACGAAAAGAACACAAACTGGTTAACAAAGTGATATGTTTAATTAAGTATCTTGATATCTATCTCATTCTCGTCAATTGACGCCGGGGTCGGGAGAGAATGAATCATGCTTCAAGGAGCGGATTCCGGGGGTTTACAAATGGAGCTCAGCGTTCCGGGGTAAATACGGTACAATGAGTGGGGAAGGGTCGGCAGTCGCCCGCTTAGGGTAAGTGGGGCCGGTCACGTCAATATGGGGCTTTATTACTACGACGCTCCTGATAATAATTTGTTGACTGTAACGAAATTGATTTTAGTTGCTTTACTGATTTAAGTTGTTGATGAAACATTACGAATCATTGCTAGTTTGCTTTGAAATACCATATTTTTACAAAATAAAGGGACATATAAAAATGTATGAACGTTTTAATTAAACTTTATAAACACAATGTAGTATTCATAGATCTATTGCACAATGCCAATATTTTGACAGCTTTATTTCAAGATAGTTAAATATTAAATAATCACAACAATCTAGATGATGTGATAGATAACGATGTTAATTTAGAGGATTTTTTCAAAATAGGTGTAACATCCATTAATTTTATTACGCAGTATTCGTATGCTTAGAAGTTGACAAAAGTAACTTAAAACATTGGTTTTAATTCTTGATAGAGCTATGAAACGTAAAGTTGAAGTAGACTCTGTTCGAGTCTATTGAGCACGTGGTGTAATGTGTGTTGTGCCAGTGCATCCGCCCCCGGCCGCCTCGCTCGTTGAAAACTGACGTTTTTTCCCACGATAACTTACGAGCGGTTACAAATCTGTTATTATTACAAATCATTAGCATTAACTTGTTGATTTAGGTTATTAAACTCACATATTATACTACTAACGTTATTGAAATAATATCTCATGGTGTAATTATTATATTAGCTAGTATTAACTGTTGCTACCCTTGAAGTGTAGTGCACTTCCTGTGTTTAGTTCACACAATCTTGCTGCCAGTCCCCATTTTATTATTATTTACTTATTGGTTTTGTATAGAGGCAGGCAGCCATCAACAATATGTCGTTTGTAAAGGTGACTACAAAACAAAGCCGTTGAGCGCTTCGAGTTAGCACCTGCCCACTTTTTATTTATAAGTAATTTTATGATATTTTATCGAAAACGGTTGTTAGAACGTGGTTGTTTAGCAAGTATTTAGTCTAAATTTAGTATAAATAATACGAAATTGAAGGAGAATAAATAAAATATCTTTATATTAGAATGAATCTTAACTATTCGGTGCTCTCAGTTGTGTGGCTAGTTTAATGTTTTGTTTGTTTGTGTTTATTGTAAGCGCTAAAGTGCAGTCACCGCGTGCATTCCCATCGCATGGCTGTGTGAGTGAGCGCTGCGAGTGTGAGCGTGTTCTTTGTCTGTGTGAGTGAAATGAACTGCAGCTGTGTGGGTGCTGGGTGCCGTATAGCATTTGTGCGTGTGAATGGAAGAGCACATTTCATTTATAATTGCAGCGATGCGCGGTCGACAATGTCACACTTGTGTGTACTTTTGAGTTACCCTTCGTTTATTATGGAACATTTAGGGTTTCCGTTGGTTTTAAACAGTTTTTACTATGTAAAGATTTTAAAATCATCAGTATTAGTTTATTTGTGTAATTAATAATTTTATGGCTAATTAATATTTAAATGTAATATAAGGTAGTTTATGATTTATGTAGATGATGTATTTTTGATTTTATTGGTTGTTAACTACGATAAGGTTGCACAGGTAAGCCGTGTCACGTTTCAACGTTTTGTTGAAATGTAAACAAACTTGTTCCGGATAAGATAAAAACAGTAAAGGCAGCCGAGTACTTTCTGTACTCACATTTGGTAACTGATAAAGAGCGAAAGACGTACTAAATAATCATTTTTTAATTTAAAATATCCTGTTTACGTGTGTCAAGTTTCTGGACTTCTCAAACGCATTCCATCAAGTAACTCACTAATTCGATTTGTTATTTTAACAGATACAGAGTATTGGGAATATTTTGGATATTTTTCTTATAACTTTTGGAAATATATATATATTTGATGCAAAAGGAGCTGTTTTTACATGTGTGAATTCTATTCATTTCATAAACTGATTTATGAATTTCGATAGTCTACATAGATGACTTCATTCTTATACTTTAAATTGTGGTAAATATTTTGGACATTATGAAAACTTTGGATTTTTATAAAGAAGTATATTATAGCTCACCTAGGGGCGTTGACTCTGTATCCAATGGTCCCTTGCAAGTGGCTTGGTTTTCCACTATCGGGAACAATGGCTCCCGCGTAGGTGATAGCAGACCCCGCGTATCCAGCCGTACTACTAGAGTTCGCCGTCCTGCTTGTCCAAGGCGCCCCCCTGAAACACGAGGCACTTGGTTTGTTTTCATCCAAAAACATTGACGTCAGCACGTAAGTGACCTCTCTTCAATCAAGCCATATTTACGTTCCGACAATTATTCTTCATAGATTTTTCCACTTTTGATTTTCCAATTTTGTACTCGTGTCAGTAGTGAGCATAAGTCGTATTTTCTGTTATCGCAAATCGCGCGTAAATTCACTGCAGCCTTTCGTTCAACAAACGTCAACATTAACGAAACGTTCATCGTTCACTTCTGGTAATAAATTGTTGTGTTGTATAAATAAATATTTATTTTTATGTATTTTTTTTTATTTTTCTCGTCACATTATTTACTTTGGATAATTACACCAAATTCACAATCTGCTTCAAATCACACAAATTTTCATACAACACATTTCACTTTATTTTGACACGATGAACGCTTCGTAAATGATTCCGTCTTCAGATCAGCTGAGGCAAAATCCAGCATGCATATTTATCGACAGGTGGCGGGTTTGCTAGCTTTTTTACTAGTTTTTTTTAGTAATAACTTGAAATAAGAATTTAGTGAATTACGTTATTTTAGAAAAAACTATAAAAATCTAATAAAACCAGACCAAAAAACTTTAAAGAATCACTTTTATTTACTTGTATAACACTTTCACGCAACACCGATCCTTGTATTCACACCAGGTAGATTTTTGCCATATAATCCAATTTTTTATCACTTAGAAGCAATCCTTTTTCGTGGTCACTTCACTGTTTGTCGTCCAAAAATCCAAAATGTCACTTATCACAACTTATTAAAATCCAAATCCAGTTCGATGAGGCCAAATTTTTTCACTGTGTTCCAATATTAGCGATAGTCAAGTCAAGTTATCGTTCACTCACGAGTTCGACTTTGAAATCACCGAAACATCATAGACGTGTTGCACGAGTGTCGACACCGACGTCACTGATGGCGACGGCGAACGACCGCGCATTCGACCGTCAAAGGTAACACTGGATGATGGCGATGGTGAGCCGGCGACGGTGAGTGAGAGGTTGCGGCGCGGGACGCTCCCACCCCGCGCGACGTTGCCAGCTCGCCGCGATAAGTGGCGCACCCCCGCGTCCCCCGCCAGTAAGTCGTCGTGTCGGCACTCGGCGCTCGGCCGCGCTCGGGCGCCACCGTCGCCGTATATCGGCTCTGTGCCCCACCCCGCGCGCTCGGCGTTTTCACGTAACGGTCCTCAATCGAGCGCAATACTGCCTCTGCGATAGTTGCAGTGTTCTGTCGTCACTGCGATTACTCCAATAATCCAAATGGAGCGCCATTGATTAATATCATAATCATGACATTAGAAAATGCCCTACAAATGCTTTTGTAAATAATTTAATTAGAAAATGGAAACGTAAAAAGTAACTCTATTGGGTTTAATCTCAGGTAGATATTTGTATCGAGAGTTTTTGCGCAGCGGGCGATGCGGCGGTCGGCAAGCCTCTGCGTTGAGGCATAATAATTAGCAACGATAAACAATGGGCATGCTTGTCGTCCTCTGGCCGCTACCTGCGCATGACGATAGAGGACGGGTGACTTGTCCTGCGATGTCCTTGCCGGGCGAGCCGCGTCGCCGGTGCACGCATTTCGCACACATCTTCAAATAAATTATTCTAATCTGATTTATTTTTATTCATGACATCCTTGACTCTACATTGCCGCGACATTTTTGAACGTATTATTTGGAAACCGTTATCGACATTAATTACTCTAACGTTTATTAGTTACCGGATCTGTTACTGTATCCGTATCCATCACGCTCTTTGACCTTGTGGGGTAATCGGAATTCTTAAGTACACAAGTAATACCTACATTTAAATACGTATGTATTTGAATACTTACACGATCAAACGATCATGTTGGACGCTTTTTTGTTTCACTTTTAAATAGTTAGCATTTGTGTCTTATGTTAAAAGTTGATAAATTATAACTTTTTATTCTTTAATCAACTGAAAAAATAAATCGTGAAAGTCTTGCTCTACAATCGGAACAGAGGTTTAGTCTGTGCCTCTACATAACATATTTTGGATTTTTTGGTATAATTTAATAAAAAAAGGGCTACCTTATAGAATTCGGTTCAATGAACTAAATTATCAATTTTTTTTTGGATTTTTTAATCCAAATATATCTCCAAATATAGTTTCATAACAGTAATTTTCATAGCTTCATTGTAACATTTAAATAAATAGTCTCTATTGTCATAAATAAAAAGAATGTTAAGTAAAAGTTTATTAAAATATCAAAGATGATGAAGCGGAACGGTGTCAACATTCGTGTTATACGCTAGTTTCGTACGGCACGCGTCGCCTGTGACGACTGGAAAGTCGGGAAAGCGAGTGGCGCGCGCAGTTCGTCCGCGTTCCGATGCGCCCGCGTCGCCTCGCCGCACCACCGGCCGCTGCGAGCCGCCCTGTAGCCCATTCATAAAAATAATTAGGCAAATGCCTTTACTATACTTACTACGAGTATACGCATTTTGGTGAAAGATTTTTTAATCTGATCGAAATCTAGTGAGCCAGTCGGGCTTTTGCTGCCCGCTAACTCTAACACAGTTATTAGTAAGTAGATATAATGTGTGAAAATCCGCTACCACCAGCATAAAAATGCAATTATAAACTGTAAAATAAGTATATTTAGCAATAGGATGGGTAAGTGGAATAATAAAAAATGTCTAGGGATTGCCTGTAAAAATAAATTTGCTGCTATCCAGAATGATGTCACCCCATATCCTTAAATGTTTTAAATACTGTATTTTAACATATTTTGACCCTGTGGGGGTCAACCAGGGTATCTGGGATTCTTACCCAAAAAAAACCTCCGCGGCTGTCGTTTCGGGACATGAGAGGGTGGGACCTGAGATCTTAAGTAGGATCTACGCCAGGTACCCCACAGTGCATTGTGTTGAGCCAACCGCACCGGGGACTCATTTGTAGCTTCTCGGGAACCAAGGCACTGAGGGGCCCCTGGTGCAGATCCCACCGGAGAGCCCTGGGGTCTCCCCTCTCATGTGCAGATGCGACAGCCGCGGGGGTTTTAGTGGGTAAGAATCCCACATACCCCGGTCGAGCCCCACAGCTCCCGGGGATCTTTGGAAGATTTCCCCCGCGTCAAAAAAAAAAGGTTAGGTTATAAGGTCTTTTGTGTCCGGTAATTTCACCAGCTACAATGCCCTTCACGCCGGAACCCAGCAATGTTTACACACTGCTGCTTGGCGACAGAATATCTGACACTGCGGTGGAATGGTCCGTGAAATTTAGTAAAAAAACAATACTACCATTTTCACACGTAAACAAACCCTGTATCTATAATGGATGTTGTTTCAGATTGTTCGACCGATATCGAAGCTTGTAAACAATATAAAAATGGCGCATTTGCGTCTTAACGATTCAAGGTCCAAACGAACTGTTTCAAATGTAACTGTTTAATGTAACGGTGGCGATTAGAACGTGTTTAGTTACATTTCCTGTTATACATGGAATCTTATCAAAGCAGATAGCGGATGACGTAATAAAGCCACTGATAACTGGACGTATGTACTCACAAGCACGTATCGTCAATCGCCATATTAGTTTCGGTATTGTTATAATTCATATTTTTTGGTATGTAGGTACTTATTACGTGACTCAATAAAATGTCTGAAGGTCAATACGAAGTATTCGGTATGTAATCAAAATATGGTCCTTATTACGAAGGTATTTTGATTGTGAAAGTTACATTTTAAGGCGAGGAAAGCGCGTTTGCCTAATAAGCTCATTGTAGGGCGGGCGGTTAAGCGAGGAATTCATCCTCAAAGGTCCCTTAAGTGATCCATTCAAGATTTTATAGATTCAAGCACTATTCTATTCATTCACTTTGCGATCAGTGATTACTGAAGTAGGTTTTATCGCTCTCAGCACCCTCTGTGGGCGGCGGGGTGTTATTTTCAAGGGCAGTATTGGGGGCGGTTATACGCAAAAGGCCAATGCGAAGGCGTACTAAAGTGGAGTGTATTTATTAACATTTTATTAGAAATTGAGTCTGAATTGCAAATTATATTATAATATCTTAATCTTTGTATTAATGTAATGTAGAATGATTATATTTTTAATTTTATCTATCTATCTATACTTATAATAAAACTGTAACAGGTCCAATTCTGTACATTGAAGATATTTTGAAAATTATGTTTTGAGGACATTCCATAACCGATACTAAAGCCAAAAATGTATTTTATTTTTATTTTTGTCTGTCTGTCTGTATCTCGGCTGAGCATCACGCCGAAACTACTGGATGGATTGAAACGAAACTTGGCATGATTTGAGTTAATACTCCGAGGTAGGACATAGGATACTTTTTATCCAGACATTGAGCACGTTTCCCTTGGGAGAGGGGACTAAAGTCAAAATGTGTATTTGGTTATACGCATACGCTTGCTCCGATTTTAACAATTTTTCATTATAATTATAATAAATATTTGTAAGGGAACACTCATAGACAGTTGTTAACAATGTTTGGAAATCGATCAGGTTAAGCAACGTTAGGTAAGGTCATTAAATAGATGGGTGACCGTTTAACGCCATTTGAACTAAACGTCTCCGTGTTTCGGAGGGCAAGTACAAAGTGGGTCCAAGTTTTTAACCGACTTTAAAAAAGGAGGTTTTGTATTCTATGCGAATGTAAGAATACAAAAATAATATAATAATATTATTAAAAGTGAATAATATTATTAAAAGTTTAGTTAACGTAAACACAGCACGGGCGGAGCTGCGTGGGTCAGCTAGTCCTTAATATAGTTATTATGAAAATTATGCTTGCCGTTGAAAAACACACACGATTGTGTTGTGTTTCTTTGCATTCTTATCTTATTTAAAAAGATTAATTTATTTGTTACCTATTATGGGTATTACTGATACAATTAATCGGGTAGTCGGCGGTGATAGGTTAATTTTCGAGTCACGCGAGTAGTTGGATATTTGGTTGCTGGGAAAAACACCCTTTGATTGATGTTATAATACATGTTCAGGTTGTGCTTCCTGAAGTCAGCAATAAGACCTTGATGATTGACCAATCTTTACACGAGTAGTTCGTTTCTAGTACTTATGACTACACGAAAAGAAGAAGAAATTTAGTTTTCTATTCTATTACCATTAAAGGGATCTGAGAGTATCAATAACATTTCTGCCTAATCCTGCTCTAGCTTAAAGACATTATTTAAAGAATAATATGATCTATTTCTATATATTTATTTTTGTGCGTAGGTATGTAGAGTTTCCCGTATCAACTAGATTTACGATCAGTAACGACGAGTTACGGCAATTATAGCTATCCCACTTACACTTTCTTCTGTCTTTATGAGACTGATAAAGAAAACATGAAAAAGATAATCTCACATTTACATTCATTCCGTGTTGTTTATTTACAACATACTGATTATTGTTATTGCGTGATTCGCGAAGGGAATCATTTTGATTGTTCTTTCTACGGAGAGAAGAATGTGTAATACGCAAGATCAGATCTGTTTTTTGTACACACAATTTATGCACTTGATTGTATAATAAGACGCCTAAATTGAATAAATTTGGATATAAATCGTGTTGATTATAACATTGTAAATTATATTTTACTAATAATAATAGTAATATCTGCCATCTGATGCCAAACTAGGCAGAGCCTGTACTATGGAAACTAGGGCATATTTTTTGTCAACACTTGGTGGGAATCGAACCCACGACCTGTTGGGTAGCAGATAGGGTCACTAACCACTAGACCAACGGGCCCGCCAAAATTTAGTTTTATCTCATAGAATTTTCTTAGTACTAAGTAGTAATCATCCAAGTACTCTGAAATTTTAAGTATGCCCTGTTTTAATTTACAAGATCTAAATCGGAACAATAAGTGTAATGTCAGGCCAGCCAAAGACAATTAGTAGGGTTCAATATATCATCTTCCGAGTCGCTGTAAGTTCAGGGTGTGGGTCCAAGGACGTCCATTGAGTAAGGGGGCAGCGGGTTCAAAGCCAAGGCACTGAGGGGCCCCTGGTGCAGATCCCACCGGATAGCCCTGGGGTGCTCTCTCATGTGCCGATGCGACAGCGTGGGTTTTGGTGGGTAAGAATCCCACATACACCGGTCGAGCCACACAGCACCCAGGGACCTTTTGAAGGTTTCCGCCGCGAAAAAGAATTCAGTATATTCAACTTATACAGAAAAACATAACAAAACATTGTACACAAACCATTTCGGTACCTAATATGTATAAACAGGGTTTCCTCTATATACGTGTTACGTGAGTATAAGAGCTGGTATACAAATATAAGTATGTACCGCAGTCACGTGCCACAAGAACGCAGTTTTCTAGTCGCTTGTTGTTCAACAATAGCCAATCATCAAAGCGGAGAATTAAAAGAATCAGTTTTTCCTCATTCGTTGACAAGAGTTATAAATCACGGTTGCCGTGTTTATTTTACGATCCGGCTATTATCGTCAACGTGGCGGTTTTGCAACGCGGCCGCAACTGCGATGCCTCTGTACGAATGCGCATGAGTTTAGGGCTGACGCTTCAGGCCAATACCTTCTAGTTCTACTAGAATCGACAAGATTGATTGAATCTTGAGTTTTAGGGCACTGATAACTCGCTTCCTTGCTTTAAAACTGCGAATGTGTCTCAATGGGATTCATTTTCTTGGAATATCAGATCAATCAAATAAAATGTTCTACTTAATGTAATATTTAATTACATTTAATAATAAAAAAAATATCATTTCAAAAAAAAACAGCAATTATAAATTAGATTTGTTTAATTTTACGATTCATAAAGATTTTATTTTAGTAGGTAGTTACTGTGTCTTCGGAGTCGCTGGACGTGGTGTGGGCCCCAGGACGGCGGCGGGGTTGCGACCCCCGTCCCCGTGAGCACCGAGTTCCCGGGGTCTAAAATGCGCCTCCTGGCGGCGGGCTTAAGGCACTGAGTGGTTCCTGGTGCAGATCTCACCGCAAAGCCCAGGTCGGAGGACTTGCGGGGCGACACATGAAGAGGGCCTCATGAGTCGATGTGAAAGTTTAGTTGGAATTTTATAATTGTATCTTTTTTTTTTTTTGAGCAATTACCTAGCTTTTATATTCTGTAAAACCAAAAAATGTAAGCAGCCCCTAGCGATTTTTTGCTTTATGTAAGTAAATATACTACAACTTTAAGTAACTTGTGGACAATGTAGTGGGCAGTATCATTATAAGTTTGTAATTTTAGCCTTTAAGTAATATGTTATGTACTGCTGTCTTTTGTTCCAAATAAAATAAAATAAAATAAAGTAAGTATTCCACATACTCGTTGACCCCCTCAGGACTTGGGAACCTATCGAAGGTTTCCCCCGCGAAATAAAATTAGGTACTCTATGTACGGTGTGCTATTTGAATGAGAAATGGAAGGATCAAGTAGAGCCATTTTGATGAGATATAATATGCAAATTCCTTCTTTTAATGTGATTCTCAGATGACATAGGTAAATAGGATTTAATTACCAACTCAATGTACATTATGTGGTTGCCAGCCCTGAGTAGGTACGTAGAAGTCGTAAAAATCAGATATAGTGGAACATGCATCTGTTATTTCTGTTTCGCCTTGTACTTCCATCCCATCGATGGTGGTACGTGGTCGTATGTAAAATTATTCATTACGCTTAGTATGTAATACAGTACTGCTTAAAATTTATTACTGTTAAATATCTAGACGTAAAAAAGGGTTCAAAACTATGCAGTCTGTTAGAGGCTGGATTCCCAGTTACGGCATAATATGTCTGGTTCAAGATTTCTCAATTAAGTACATTCACTTACATGAGAAACATACATTTACTAATTGTAACTAAGCTAAGTAGAAGTTTATTAATAACAAATGTTAATTAATAATCATGTACGCTGACTGAGGGATTCTAAAGTAAACCTTAGAGGGTATATATAAATTAAAGTGTTGTAATTTTCAATATTATGTATTTATATTCAAATGTATCAGTTTTTTTTGTTGCCACAGTACAGGCTCTACTTTCTCTAAACTTGGTATCAGATGGGGCGTGAGTTGTCCTAGTTTATTATTCTTAAGTATTTTTCTGCTTACTAGATGTCCCCAAAAATCTATAAACTTATTGTGTACCTATCTGATATACAATGTAGTTTTTTTATTTATATTATTTTTACTAGGGCTCTCTTGTCAGAGCGTTTGTGGAGAAATGTTTTACATACGGAGTGGGTCTTAGTTACCAGCGTCCTTGTTTTGTGTACCTACCTAGCTAATTGGTAAAATAAAGAGAACAGTCAATGAATTTTCATTGATAATGATTGATCTGGTCATTCATCATTATCATCATTAGCAACCGAAAGACGTCCACTGCTGAACAAAGGCCTCCCCCTTAGAAGGAAGGGGTTGCCATAATCCCCACGCTTGGCAGGCGGCTTGGGGATCGCAGTATAGGTGGAAGATAAATCCAAAAGAAAGACGCTGCTGCCCGTCTTCCTGTTCTCGCTTAGTCGCCTCTTACGACACCCAACGAGAGGAGATGGGGGGATGGAATTCTAACCCGGCACCCCACGGGGGGTTGATCTGTTCAGTGAGTTGGTAATCAACCCAGAAGTCTCTTAACCCTTAATCGGCTTATCCTCGACTCCAGATTTCCAGGCATTTTTTGGATAATTAATTTACTAAAAAATTGCTGACTTGGTATTGCACAGGTCCTTAGAACTTTGCTTTAACTTTTCGTTACCTATGCGTAAATATTTTTATTAATATTGCATTATTATAATATAGATAGTTCCATTATTCCAAATTCAAAGTGTGTTCATATTTATCCTATTTTAAGTGCGTCATCACTGCTATCGGTTTTTGCGTTTCTCATTATGTCCATAATATCACATTTTGGGTGAAAACGTGAGCACTGCTGAAGCTTATCGCGAGTGATGATGACTGTGAAAAAACGATAGCGACTGTGCGATAACGAGTTTACACACACATACACACACACTACTTACCTCGAATTTTATTGGAATTAACTTTATTTGTATTTAATTTAAATATCATCATAACTTACCCGCAAGGTGTCCGGGTAAGAATATCACTCTCGCATCTCCTCCCACTACGTGTCCGTAAGAGGCGACTAAGAGAAAAAAAAAATGCGTGCGTGGAGTCCCTCCGCGCGGAAGAAGTGAAACTTCATTCTCGCTCAGTCGATCGGTCGGTCGGTCGGTCGGTCCCTCACTCACTCACTCACTCACTCACTCACTCACTCACACACACACACAAACACACACTAACTCAACTCAACTCACTGAAACCCACTGAAACCCACTCACCCACTCACTCAGTGACGGCGTCACATGAGCGCTTTCATAACCTTAGCAAATTTAACGCTTAACGTCTATCACTTAACGTTTAACACCTATCACATAGCGCCTATCACCTTCATTTAACGCTTAACGCGTTATGTGATAACATTTTTGGAAGTCGCATAAGAAGTTTCACTTCAACAAAAAGACGGGCAGTAGGATTACCTACCACCTATATATACTGAGATCCCAAAACACCTGCCAAAAGTGGGTATTATGACAACCCCTCCCTTCTAAGGGGTAGGCCTTTGTTTAACAGGGGTTATCTTTCGGCTTCTGATGAAAACTAACAAGAACTGATTGTGTAGGGTGTGCCAAGCGAGCATCTGTTGTTACACAATTTGAGAAGGCTCTTTTCACACTTAAGGAGGGTTTAGACCAAACGAACAAAGAGCTAGAGCTAGAACAAGAGCATTCTTTCTTGATCTTTATGTGTAAACGAAAACTCGCATTCAGCGTTTACATATATAACGAACAAAGAGCTAGAGCTAGTGGCGGGTCACCCCCTTCCCTCCAATATGGTTGAGGGGAGTGATGGCTGCTGCTCGAGTCAACTCGTGCGCGGGTGCTGCTTGGGGGGACTGGTCCGACTACTATCCCTTTGGCTTTTTAGTTTGTTGTACTTTCGTCGTATTTTATTATTTTTTTCTGTCTTATTTGATCTTTTGAACGGCAAGACACACTGTCGCTCTGATCTAATTGTAACATGACACACTATTTAAAAAAAAATGACAAGCCCGCTGAGTTTCTTGCCGGATCTTCTCAGTTGAGGCCGCGTTGTGATGCGGTGGTAGTTTTTTTTTTATTGAAATTAAACTACTTTTACGGATTTTATCGCGGTTTATTTATTGATTTTACTATCCCGACGTAAACTTTACGTTACGTTAGCTTTTTTTTAAAAAAAAACTTGACCTTTATAAAGTGCTAGCGTTAAGCCTATTTGAAATAAACTATTTTTGAGTTTTGAGTTTGACCTAGAAGACAAGAACGCTTTGAAGAGACCGCTCAGGGGAGCGAGCACGTCCGAACACGCAAGAACGCTCTAAAGCAACTGTTCACGCGCTCTAGCGCCGTATACATTACATCGAGCGAGCGAGCATTCTTAGAATATTCCATAGAATCTTTGCGAACGCACTAAGAACAACGAAAGAATGCTCGCCTGCTACGCCTGTTTACACTAAAAGAATTTGATATAGTGGGGATAGAATGAGCATTAGCTCGTCTGATGTAAATCGACCTTTAGGTACTCTTTACATCCATCCATAATGCCTATTAATGTTTATCAGCAAGTTCTTTTAACAGTCTAAATCATTATCGCGCTAATTAAATATGTGAGTCATGATTATGTTTCACAGTTCGGTCCTTAGCAACTTATAATGTTTACTTATTGTAGTTATGCGTCCATACTACTAGCCTTGCACGGTGTTATTTAGTATTTTTTTTTCGGGTACTTCATTATTTTATCACTTTGCCTACCACCACCACACTGACACTCCTATAAGACGGCCCACCCGCAGTTTATCTTCATTGTTTGTTTCCGTGCTCAAGCCTTCGCACGTCTCCAATCCAAAGCTACAAGTGTATTCAGTATTAAATAAAAAGTGAAAATCAAGAACCGGACAACTGAGAGGCGACGCCGCGATGTCGGGACAACGGAGAGGTGCCGCCGCGGTGGTGACGTCGGACGTCTCTTCGTGCTTCGGGAAATGGATCGTCGTGCACTATTGTGTTCGTACGAATCGAGCTTCCATACCGGGTCGTCTCACACGTACATAAAGAACACATTTATGGTTAACAGCGATGCCCCAACAGGGGTAGTTGTCACCCCATCAGCGGGTATTGACGTTATCGCTGTGTTCAGACGATGCGAGCTTCCAATACCAGGGTCGTCTCTGTCGTAGTGTTGAACACGTTAACCGTATAGTGCGTTACACAAAAGCCGTTCACCGTTATAGTGCGATACGTCCGCTCTGCTGATGTGAGTATACATATATATATGAGTGTTTACGGTTAATTGCGATTGCACACACCCAACAGCGGGTAATTGTTGCTTTCGCTGTGTTCATACGATGCGAGCTTCCAATACAACCAGGGTCGTCTCTGTCGTAGATAATGAACACCTTTACCTTCATTGTGCGATACACAATGCTCATGTGAGTATAGGTCTTGCTGCTGGTATGTCAGTATGACATGTTTACGATGTTATCTTTACGATACCTGTTTCCACGCCGTGTCGTCTCATTTGTACAAACAATGTACAGATGTACGAATAAATGCGTTGCGCATTCCTTATTGTGGGTAATTTTTATGACTTATGACTTAACGCTGTGTTTAGTAAATGCAAGCTGCCAATACAACTGGGAACATATAATCCGATCATTATCATTAGCCAGAAAAATTCCACTGTTGAATATACGAAGACGTCCATCTTGGAACGTCATAATTAACGATAATTTGCTATTATCATCCACCGGTTGCCTGGGATTCTTACAATATCGTCAGATATAATTCGATGTGTAGGTACTCCTAATTAGCGGAATGCGTCGTGCGCCACTCGACGAGATGAGTAAATAATTAAAAACTTGTAATAATAATTATAATAATAATTCACAGTAGAATGAATTCAAGACTTCATAGTTCGTACTGCAAAGTGGTATCTAGCAGAGCCGAGGGGGACTGGCCGCCGCGGGCTTGAAGCTCGACGAGATCCTGGCCGGCCTACAGCCGGAGCATCCGTAAGTGCCACCGTGGAGCTGCAGTAAGTAGCCTCTGAACTTATGGGTACGCCGCGCCGGCCGCCTCCTACGCTTATTATAAATACCTAAGTACTTAGTGGAAAGTAACTATTGATAAATCTGTTCTAGAGAACATAACAATATGACGAATTTAGCTAAATTAATTACCTTTACGGTATAACTTTATGAACAAGTTGCAATATTTGAATGTGACAATATTAAGGACGAATTTTTGTCATACATAATTCTAATTTCTACATTTATTGCTATAAAAGATTGAATACTACATTTAAATCTGTGTAGTAAATTTATAAAGTTCAATATTTTCTAAAATATATATATATATATTCAGGGTGTTTCAAGAACCCTGTCCAATCACAGTGAGTGTTATAAAATATCTTAACACGATCATATTTACGTAATTTTTTTTTATCTAAGGTATATATTATTATATACTTAGATAAATAAAACCCTATAAACAGCGTTAAAAAAAAAAAAAACCCTGTTTGTTTACCGAGGTTATCACTCAGTGTCAAAATACGATTATATATTACATAATCCTTTGCTAAATATATCATAAAAATAATATACATGATCTTAGTATACCTACACAGTTTAAAAAAAATAAACATCCTGTTTGATCTTTGATATTATTATTCAGAATTCATACGATTATACTTATGTAATTTTTTGTTGAATATTTCATTGGATTTTTTCTGATATTATATCTACCAGCGTTGCGAATACCTCCTTTTAATGTGTAATACACCACATTCAAGTTTGTTTTGAGTAACTTATATGTTTTTTCTACAATATACACAAAACTATCTAGTTTACGCTCTCTATTCAATGTCTTTGCTTCTTAAGATTTTTGAGATCGACAAAATAATTTTACACCGACCATATTATTAGTTTTTACTACCTTTTAATTTTGATTGTTACTATATTTTTGGAGATAGGAACTATTCTTGAGTTCAAATATATTAGTTGTGTTTACTAGTACGTCACTATTACCATCCCTTAGTATTAATAATTTAAAAAAAATATATTGTTGGGTAATTTTAATTTTTTTTTTATGCCCTGGTTGCGGGTTCGATTCACACGCAAAACACATTTGTCTGCGTGAACATGCTTATTTTGAGCGTTATTTGTCTATACAGAATATAAATCATACCTTGGCGTATTTGTTAAAAAAAAAAAAAACACATTAAGTACACCAGAAATAGATATATTTGTAATTTGGAGGATTTACGAGTTCTTCCTATATTTAAAAAAAAAAAAAAATTGTTGTAACACAGAACTTAAATCCTTTTTGGAACAATGACTAGATACATTTAAAATTAGGTTCCATATCTAATGAGTGCATTAATTAAAGATTGTGACTGTTGTGTATATACCTACCTACCTCTATAGCACCTAAATGTACTAAATAAATACCGATCACGACCATGATCTGCTAACAATCTTCTTTATTTGTCTGACTGCGAAATTGGTAAATAAGTTATACTTCTTGACTGAAAAGACATTCACGCAATTTCAGGTTGTGGTTATCACCAGTAATCAGCAATAACGTTAGGGTTATTGGCGCCATACGGGCTGTATATATATTATAAAATAAAGACTTTAAGTTCATTATATGACTGTTGTACATAATACCCTTTATGAGATAAGCTAACGGTCATTGACATTACAATCAGCTGACAGCTGGTAGATACATATGAGGGTAGGTGACACAATAAATAATATTTGGAGGGTATATCTCCTTATCTACCCTCAACTTATAAAATGTGACATAAGTCTTGACCCATACATATGAGGGTAGGTGACACAATAAATAATATTTGGAGGGTATATCTCCTTATCTACCCTCAACTTATAAAATGTGACATAAAGTCCTAGACCAATACTTGTTTTCCAAGAAAAAAAAAATATATATATTACGCAGTAACTTTGAAGAGCAACTAATCTACACTAATATTATAAAGAGGAAAACTTTGTTTGTTTGGTTGTAATGAATAGGCTCAAAAACTACTGGACCGTTTTTAAAAATTCTTTCACCATTCGAAAGCTACATTATCCACGAGTAACATAAGCTAAATTTTATTTTGGAAAAAAATAGGGTTCCGTAAGATATTTGGGTTTTTTTGGACACAAGGTGTAAAAAATCAACCAGAAAAGTTACTTATTTTGCGTACGCTGCCTAAACTATAAAAGATAGAACCATAAAATGTTCTAATTAATTGTAGATCTTATAAATATCTACAAAAAAGTCCGCGGCACACGCGCGTATCTATGTCGAGTGAGGCCCAACAACCATTTTTTTATTTAAAAATCTTGAATTTTGTTTGGACTACATTTAAACGCATTTATTTTACTCATGCTATTAATCCTTATCAAAATAAATTATTTCATCATTAAGTACAGTTTATGTAGATAATATTTGGTCTGTGAATGATTAAAATTGGACATTTGGTTTTGAAGTTATGGCGAAGTTAAAATATTACTGCATATAA
Organism: Furcula furcula; assembly: GCA_911728495.1. Classification (NCBI taxonomy): domain Eukaryota; kingdom Metazoa; phylum Arthropoda; class Insecta; order Lepidoptera; family Notodontidae; genus Furcula; species Furcula furcula. The sequence goes on from OU452251.1 coordinate 11,164,979, forward strand.
ATTAAAAGATTTCTGCTGCACGGCCCGTTGCGAAGTGAGCGTCACCAAGGCGGGGGTGCGCATGCGGGAGGGGAGTTTAGATCTATGAGTAAGGTACCCGCGGGGCTCAGACGCGAGGTCGGCTCCCTACGCAGCGGTCGTGCGCGAATTCTAATAATTTTCGTGCGATTTTTTTTAGATTTCTTTCTTAAAACTACACCTACGCAAAAGTTCTTCTCAGAGCTAAACAACAGTTCTTCTCAGAGCTAATCAACAGTTCTTTTCAGGGCTAACCAACAGATTTTTTCAGGGGTAACCAACATTTCTTTTCAGGGCTAACCAACAGTTCTTTTCAGGGCTAAACAACAGTTCTTTTCAGGGCTAAACAACAGTTCTTTTCAGAGCTAGAATATTACACGCTATTAGCATTTTCTTAAACATTTGAAAATGCCTAAGAGAGCCAGGGCTCAACTTTCTAAACATAGTCTCAAGCACGGGCAGCAGGAATACGTCGTATGGGAGAATCTTCACCTGAACGTGCACAACGCCTTGCTGAACAAAATCAGAGAAACTCTCAGGTACGCGCACGAGAGTCGAGTGTCGAACGTTCGCAACGCCTTGCACAACAAAATCTGAGAACCTCTGAGTTACGTGTACGAGAGTCTGGTGAACCGATATGTATGAAATTTTGCGAGTAGATCTGAGAATAGGTTATAAAGTATATTTTATGCCGCTGATACCATGATTGACGAGGATATATAGAACGAGAGGAGAGTGCAAGAGAGGGAGAGGGTAGGGTGATGGAGTGAGTGATCGGATGAGTTAGGTGGAGCAAGGGGGGGGGGGGTGAGAGGGAGCAAGTTGGGAGAAGAGAGAGGAGGGAGAGGGTTCAGAGAGGACAACGGGGAGAGGAAGAGGGGAAGTGTGACGGGGACCGAAGCGGGAGGGGAGAGATATAGCATAGAATTAGATTTTAGATCGAGAGAGATAAATCAAGGAAGTAGGGAGAAAAGGGGAGCAAAATGTAATTAAAGCGCGGGCGGAGCTGCGGGGGTCAGCTGGTCTATATTATATAAAAGAAAGTCGTATTAGTTACACTATTTATAACTCAAGAAAGGCTGAACCGATTTCTCTGAAAATTGGTGAGGAGGTAGCTTAAAACCAGGAAACGGACATAGGATACTTTTTATCCCGGTAGGTTAAGGTTAAGCAACGTTAGGTAAGGTCATTAAATAGATGGGTGAACTGATTTGTATGATTTATTTTGTGCATATCGTGTAGGTCTGAGAATAGTTCATAAAGAATATTTCATACCGCTAGGTTAAGGTTAAGCAACACAAGGCCAGGTCATTAAATTGATGGGTGAACTGATTTGTATGAAATTTTGTGTGCATTTCGGGTAGGTCTCAGAATAGAATAGGTTATAAAGTATATTTTATGACGCTGATACCATGATTGACGAGGATATATAGAACGAGAGGAGGGTGCAAGAGAAGGAGAGGGGAGGGTGATGGAGTGAGTGATCGGAGGAGCTAGGTGGAGCAAGGGGGGGGGGGGAGTGAGAGGGAGCAAGTTGGGAGAAGAGAGAGGAGGGAGAGGGTTCAGAGAGGACAACGGGGAGAGGAAGAGGGGAAGTATAACGGGGACCGAAGCGGGAGGGGAGAGAAGAGCATAGAATTAGATTTTTCTTATAAGAGAGAGAGAGAGATGGAGAGAGATAAATCAAGGGAGTAGGGAGCAAAGGGGAGCAAAATGTAATTAAAGCGCGGGCGGAGCTGCGCGGGTCAGCTAGTTAATCATAAAGATACTTTTACTATTATGGATGAAATTAATACAGGATTGTTCATTAATTACAATTTATTGCTTACCTATTGTCAAAGTTCAATAACGTTTCGGTTATGCATCATGTTAATTAAATAATTAATTTAAGGTTTTTTCTATCTATTCTATGTGGCCTGTGTGGTCTTTGGGAACATTTACGTTCACAAACTGATATTTACTTACATGTTACCCTTATTATATTGTTCAGTTATTGATTATATAAAATAATTACGAAAATAGATTTCAATTTCAGTCATTGTCTAATGGTGAGGTTTTGCATATTTCCTTTAAAATTGTTTTTGTAAGCTTGGTGCATTTGCGCGTTTTTACAAGACAATGATTATTGCCACTGTTGACAGGTTTTGAAGCGAGATTTTTCTCGATTCGACCTTTCTATTCTTACATACTTAACCTTATAATTGGATAATTTTGCTTGCGGTTCCTCCGCAGTATAAATTACGATTGGTCAGGGAAGATAATCTACTTTATTACGGGCTTAATATTTACTGTTGGCTACGTGTAATATAATATTAGTGTTATAAGACTCGTATCAAGGTTGTTGTTAGAAAACTCATTTGATATTTAAAACAAAAAAGGAAAAAAAATCTAGTGCATAATATTATGTAATGTTGTTTTTTGATTATAATAATTGCAGAGATAAATGAATTTGGATTTTTAGGGCATATCTTGTATTACCTATTCTATTTTATTTTATTGGGGAAAACAAACAGTTATACATTTTAGTATCAGTACACAATATGCATGCGTAGTATAGCCAAATGTACAACCAACAACATTCCCCAAATCATAATAGCTAATATTCACATTTTATAGATCATCACTCTAAACATCCTACAATAAGTAAACATTATAAGTTGCTTAGGACCGAACTGTGTAACATAATTAATGATCAAACGAACTTACCCTTACGTGAAGTTCGATCATAATTATGTGAACAGTTCGGTCCTTAGCAACTTATATACTCCCCTCCCTTTTACATATCACCCGTCCCAAGTATAAAATGTGAAATTTTTTTCCTACTCTAAACATAATGAAGATAAACTGCGGGTGGGCCGTCTTATAGGAGTGTCAGTGTGGTGGTGGTAGGCAAACTGATAAAATAATGAAGTACCCGAAAAAAAAATACTAAATAACACCGTGCAAGGCTAGTAGTATGGACGCATAACTACAATAAGTAAACATTATAAGTTGCTAAGGACCGAACTGTTCACATAATTATGATCGAACTTCACGTAAGGGTAAGTTCGTTTGATCATTAATTATATTATCGTACTATCTACATATAAAATTGCGAGAATTTTCGATTTTTTATGTGACTGCGACCTCATGGTTGCCGTTGGGAATAACATCCCCCTATCTCGTCCCGTTGGGTGTCGTAGGAGGAGCAACAAATTTTTTTTATACAGGGTGTAAGGGACTACGTACCGAAAACTTATTTAATAAGATTACTCATATTGCCCGTTACAACATTACAGAAACCATTTATATGGAAAATGACAAATGACTAACTTGTTAATTTTTGAGCATGTAATGAATACGTGCGGAATAATATTTATTTTTCAAGTTAAATTGCTAATTTCAATCAAGCCGCCTGCCAAACGTGGAGATTATGGCAACCTCTCTCTTCTAAGGGACCTTTGTTCAGCAGTGGACTTTTCGGCTGCTGATGATTGCTAATTTTGCACAAATAAGTAATTTATTGTTTTTAAACTAAAATTAGGCTTTATTATTATACCAATAATGATGTTATCCTAATTTTAGTAAAGAAAGCGGCATTTTTAATTGGTAATTCATGAAAAAGCCGATGATAAATTTCAACGCTAGAATGTTCAGAATCATGTACTGGATCCCTGGTATCGGTTTTCGGTACGATGTCTCTTACACCCCGTATACTGTGATCCCAAGGCCGCCTGCCAAGCGTGGAGATTATGGGAAGCCCTCCCCTCCAATGGTGGGCCCATGTTCAGCAGTGAACGTCTTCCGGCTAGGGTGATGATGATGATGACCTGATGGTAACTGGTAATTTAAAATAAATAAAATAAAATAAAAATCAATTTATTGCCACCTACAAACTAACTACTAAACATTTTTGTGCACGTGTAAGAAACATGGGGCAACAGGGGTAGACTCAGCAGATGCTGCATGCATACTGTGACGTCCGCACACAGCGCTGTTTTTCAGTTTACCCCCTTGATCGGACTAGTTCTTCGCCGAGAGAGACAAAAACTGTATCAAGTGGGCCTAAAAACTAGGTATTTAGTATATGTAAGCGCACCGCAGATGGATTGCTTATCCTGGAAATGGACCCTTTAGAGGTACCTAAAGGTAGTTGTCTCCGTGCAGGCTACTTAAAGGACGATGGATGATCCCTTAGCTGATACCTCATAGACTCCTAGTGAACTTACTGGGACACGATTCCACTCAAAAGTGCTGTGGCATAATTAGGGTAGGATTTCCATTTGGGTAGGGTTGACCTTGGTCGAACTGCTTCAATAATGAGGAGGTAACCACTTTCTTACCTCCACTAATGGGTGATCCCGTTACACAAAAGCGATGACTCTATCGTGGTAGAGTAGTCCCGATTTTCCGTAATATAAAATGACCTTACCACAGTGGTAGTACCAGCTGCTGAATGGTCTCTTGCACAAAGGACCAACCATCTATCATCAGCCAGGCGTGCACTGCTGAACATGGCCCATGTTGCCAAAGTCATAACGAAGGTATTTTTCTTTTGAAGCGAGGGAAACCTTCAAAAGGACCCCGGGAGCTGTGGGGCTCGACTGGGGTATATGGAATTCTTACCCACTAAAACCCCCGTGACTGTCGCATCGGCACATGAGCGACCCCAGGGCTCTCCGGTGGGATCGGCACCAAGGGTGTTTTGCCTTTGAGCCCGCTGTCGTATTGTAGCCTCCCGGGAACCTAACACGGTGCTCACGGGGACGGGGGTCGCAACCCCGCCGCCCTCCTCGGAGTCGCCGCCGTAGTTAATGGACGTCCTGGGGCCAACACGGCGAACGTCCAGCGACGTGTCAGTCCACCATGCGTTAGGGTGATCTGATTGATCCATTACCTAAATATACAAAAGTAGTTAAGATTTTTTAAATTTTACCTACCAGGTAAATGAAAGGGATATAAAGGCATATGAGTAGGTATATATGATTAGGATTCTTACTATAAGTTTACTTTATATACCTAGTTAGAATAATCGCAAGTGGCACATGACGTTATGTGGTAAGCGAGCATGTCGACTGGCGATTACATGCACTTAGGGTTTCCATTTTGTGTTAAAAATACCAGACCTGTTTTGTGACTATGCTATTTTTAGATAAAAATTAACTTTATTATTTCAAATTAATAAGTGCACATGTGCTGGCGCAGGTGACTGCGCGGAGAGAGTGCACCCGGGCGGGATACTCTTTTTGTTATCCCTCACAATCCGATCTGACGGAAGACCGAGTCGTAGTGGAGACCTGAACGGTCGGGGAGGAATGATGGAAGGCGCAGGAACGACTTTACTACGAGAGAATAAACGTTATAATAGGCATGATGACTAATTTAAAAAAAATACTCTATAATGTACTTACGGGTCTACTATAGCCGAAAATATTTATATTTTTGTATTAATTTTACAATTAATAGCAATATTTTCAATTTTTAAAATTAATTTGAATTTCGTTTCAAAACCAAGGCTAGTTGGTGCATGGCGCCATTTTGTGACGTCACCACGGTACAAATAAACATCTGTCCGTAGGTATAAAAGTGAATCATTGTATGAAAGAAAAAGTTGAGATGACAGTTTGACAGTTGTTTGTTTATACCGGGATGACGTCATTGACTCTGATCGGTGTTTATTACAAAATGGCGATTAGCTGTATTTTAGTTACTTATTTGCTTAATTATCAGGAAAATCTCTCTGTTGTTATAAAAATGATATGTTGTTTTGGAATCAGTACAATCTTTTCTAATATTCAAAACCACAGATTCATTGGTATTGTGTTTCAGTCATTATCCCTATTATTATAAGCCCACCCGACGTAGTAGGGATTGTACTATCTTATATGTTCTCACCATTTAGTGGGTCAATCGCTTACCGTAGTTTCAGCTAAGTTAAAGTTAGTATCGTTAGTAGTATAGATACAAAACGAGCGTATTTCTATCGTTACATAACTGTAAATAATAAATAGAAATCGTTCGTTTAGTACGAGGATGTTCATGTTCGCTTGGTACTTGCAAAAGCGTAGCCTGACGGTTGGTGACCCTACTTGCGTCTCCCCATCGCAAACCTGTTCTGTGCTTCGGGAAATATGTCGTCGATCGCACGTGCCGGCTTGTTTCCTTCACTCTTACACTAATAAATTAACGTTTTTTTAAATTAACGAAATCTACTGCTTTGTCTAATAAATACTTTGTTTTTGGACATTTCATGCATTTCTATATCCAGGCGCTTTGTATTTTTCCATGGAGCTCTTTGCTATATTCTGCCATGGCTTTATTTCCGCTGTGTAAATCATGTTCTTAAAATGTATATTCCGCTACTGATCTGACTGATGTAAGGTCTAATTTTGTAGTTAAGATCACAACAAAACAAAAATGACGACTCTATCTTTCCGTCATCGAACTTCCGTCTCTTATGGCCCTTTAGGGGTGACTTCAACTTTGAAGCGCGGCTGCAGCGCTGCAAACGCTCTGCTTTGTAAATCCATATAAATCGAAACGTGTGCAGCAGCGCTGCAAATTTGAATTCACCCTTAGAATTACCATGCTCTGCTACGCGCTTATGACTTGTGCTATCCCAATAATAGTAGCGACTTGTACATAACGCGTGTCTATATTTATTATTTACAGGCAGGCGATGATTTCTATTCCTCGCACTCTGTGTCGCACCACCGCACGTCTAGAAAGCCAAACACACACAAACACATTATTTATTCTTCAAATGCATTCACTCCTTATATTCATTTTGTTTCTATTTTTTTAGATGTACGATCGCATCACTCATTTTAATTTTTCCACTCATATTAGAACAACCTTTACTCGTATTTCTTTAAGATGATATACCGCCACGTACCGACATCGTAAACATCGACTTATTAATTGTCTTGTTATGTACGTCAATTGAGTTTATTATAGCTAATCTTGCGAGATGCAGGGGACATACGCCGGAGTCAAAGCAAAGGCAATGGTGACGAAACAAACACTCGGGCGGTTGTTATTTTAATTAACTACCTACAACAATTAACAAGAGCAGAGGTAACGAAACAATGATGCGCGTGAGACGAAGTGTTTTACGAAAATAAAGGCAACAGAACGGGCACAATGACTCAGATGGAATTCAGTTTTGCCCGCCATACTGAGCTTCGTCGGAATCAGAAATACAATCCTAATTATAATCGCACGCATCCGTCCAGCACCTCAATCGGTCGCTAACGTTCCGACTAAACCACACCGTGCTCCTGAACGCACTCATCTCTCTGGATTGTGTGCAATGAACGTTTAATAATTATTTTCGTTATACACGTCACGTAAAGTTAAAGCGTCGGCAGCGGCGCGTCAGAGAGAGGCAGCCGCCTAGCCGTAGCGCTCGCCCAACGCCTTGATAACTCGGGAGTATTACCGTCATTGATATCTTGTTAATTATTACTATAATACCCAACAATAGTGTACGTTGGCCGACGCGAATGCACATTTGCAAAATTTAAGGTCGAACACATTTAAGGCAATGTAAACGGTACAATATAATTCAGTCCTTAACACATATTTATTCTTAGCGAGGTTATGTCAAAATTCACGCGTCGTTCAAGTCTAGACTGGTGTTTAGAAATAGACGAAGATGTTCCGCGAAAAATATCTCAATTCGATCGAATGTTTAAGAACGCGCGTTACCGGCCTCATTCTCTGTTTATCACGATTTTATTGCATTGAATATTTTTATGTGCGTTTGTGCGATAAGTTTCGAAGCACTGTACGAGTATTAGCCAGTATAGAGTGGTTTATAATAACATATGTGTACATAGGAGCAACGCTGCCGCATTGCGGTGAGCCGCCCATGTGTCGACATATCACTACTGCCCTTTACTTACTACGCTCTACCACACCGGAATACGTTAGATCAGACGAGTTTAAATAAACAAAATATTCTTTTTCTACGCGTGTAAACATATTTATCCGGATTTCGTATTAAATCCTCATAGTAATTGTCAGTCAAAACAATTAATTAACATACGCGCGTGTGTTTTAAGTGGCAATAAAAGCTGACTGGTTTTCTAAATAAAAAAATCTAGATGCAAGGTCGAATCCGACGTCTAGACGCGAACAAGCTTCGATCTTAAACGCTACAGTTCGATATAGATTGTGACTTTCGTTGTTTAATTGAATTTTTCAATAACAGCACAAATAGTCTTGGCTCATTATCAATGCTCAATTAAATCAATAAAAACGATTCTTATCAAAAAACCAATTCCCGGTCAGTACATTTTGTTCCACACAATGATTTGGTCATGGCATTAACCTGCCCGTAGACGAATAAATAATAAAACATTAAGTTTTTAGTTTCACGCCTCAGACGCTACACGCCGGCTTAGTAATACATTAGTCGGCCGTTGATTTAAACGGCTGCATATCGTGGGCGCGTCTATTCATAGTAGTAATGTACTATATTTAGTAGCGATTCCCTATTATTTCTCGCGACTGACTCAGTGTGAGTTGTTCCGTTTTTGAAAGTAAAAACTAAAATACCACATATCTGTTCGGTGGTTTTGAAAAAGGAACAGTCTTTTACCGGCATGTATTTTTTTATTTATAGAACGTCAAAGGACGAATGTACCTTTTTCAAAACTACAGAACTAATATGAAATATTTATTTTTTTAATTCCAAAAGACGCTAACCCTCGTGGAAATCCTGTTTCGATGTATTCGTATAGTTATTTTTGTGAGATAAAAAATGTGCATAATTTTAAATAGCTTACGCGTTACAATTACAAGGCCGCCAGGTTCTGTGCATGTAGCGCTCAAACGCATATGGAGAGGTGTCTAGTCGTATGCAGGTAGTCGGTAGGAGGCGCGACTCGTGCGCCGCGTCCTCGCACATCTGCCGGCGCGTGGCTGGCACCTAGTGACGCGCGCCACGAGCGCCGGACGGATCAAACTATTTATCACTGGTGCCCACGCAATGTAATTAATCTGTTTGCTGGCACTTACCGTGGCGACGACTTGATTTCGAGTTGATTGCCTCTTGATTGGCGACATTGTTGCGAGTTCTGTGTTGCGTTTTAGCGACTTAGGAATATGACCGAGATTCCTTTATCTAGAAAAATCAACCATAATTTAGGTTCGAGGATAGATATGATCTCTAGTCTCCTTGCTGTAGACGTAATAATAATAAAAATGTAGTATGATTTTTTTTTAAACAAGGCATGATTGACACTTTGACAAATTGTAACCGACGCGTAAATGCTTCCGCTAGTCACATAGACCACGCACTGTGGGTTGGCAGCGCAGCTAATTATAATCTACTAAACATCATCGAGTGCTCGTAACTTAGGGTCGCTACTCGCGTCTCGTGTATGTATTTTTAAATACGCTTTTTCTACACTTCCTAAACTTACCGACCGATTTAGACACGTATTTTCGTTTATTTCTCATTGACCGAAAAATAAATAATGTTATTGTATTCCATAATTTTACATTACATTTTCCACATTAAAATATAACAGATAAATTAGACTATTAAATATATTATTATAATGAGTAAATTATATTTTTTACAAAGGACACTTAATGTTATCAACCCTAAGCTGGCGTGGTGAGGTCCGTTTCGCCCGGTGCGTCCGATCCTTTCTCATCGCACCTTGTCCAAGACTGCTCTTTCAGTACCGCGTTAGCAACTGTGTTAACATTTGCTTATTAATTATTATACACCCGTATAAGCCATATTCAAGTTATGATCAGGTTACATTCGTCGTTGCAATTAACAACACCTAAACTTTTACTAATTGCTCGCGACGGTGACAACGTGATAAAGATCTGGTTATTTAAATGCGTGTATATTAAACAAAGTCATGTGTCATAATAATTAATCTGCCTACTCGCGCTCTATTTAAAATTATCTTGGGATAGTGCCAGTTAATCTAAATACCATACGCGGTCTCGAGAAAATTTGTCTATAGCGTCAAAAAAAGAAATCATCATGATACCTGCTCATAGAAAGGCATGTAATCAAATCGTGGCAAATTGCGTGTATTCGAATGCTGCCGTTCCTGTGGCTTGCCAGTCCATTGTTCACATCACGGCGTGGAAATCAAACTTCCGTATGCTATTAAAGATATTACAAACATTTCGCAAATATCTATTGTAGTCTGATTTCGAACGGACAGTGCGTGAGTTGTCCGAAGATATTTTATTTTTAGTGTTACATTAGTGATTTTTATTGATGGGGACAGGTACCTACCACCTACGCTATTCGGCCGAAAATAGGATCGTGATGAATCTTCAGCACAATCGCCGGTTCGAATAACGATATGAAATCTAAATATACGCTATAATAATTATGCCGCTCTGGTCAATTGGACCGGCCCTGATAGACGAGGTGACTTGAGATAATCCGGTATAAAAGGAACGCGATTTTTAATCCGTCCCGCGTTTTCTTGTAAATCTTAATTCATGTGTTCCGTTACAGTAATTCCAGTGTACGTCGCCCTCAGCATGGATGTGCATTTTTTCTCTGGAAACGTATCACCTTGTCGCCGGTATCTGGTAACTTACAATTAAAAAGCGAAAAGAGCGCGGATTCCGCGGCGAATTTCGAGAAATATCGACGGGGTCGACGAACCATGTCGACGCATCGTGTTCGCGTCTCACTCTTTTTTTATATCTTATTATTATGCGGTCAATTTTGAATGAAACTTTGTTTAGTATATTTGATATATGACTAAATTAGATAGTATGCTAAACTAGCGGTATTGAAAGATGGCGCTTTGACTGCTTTACAGTAATGTCTTTATTGTACAATGGAAAAATATACGACGTGGTAGGTTTTAATACGTAGATAATAGGTCTCTTGTGCAAAGGACCATCCAGGTAGATACCATCGCAGTGTCAGATATTTTGCCGTTAAGCAGCATTGTGTAAACATTGCTGTTTTCCGGTGTGAAAGTCGCCATAGCTTGGGAAATTTCCGGACACAAGAGACTTAATAAATATTTTTTTAGGGGAAAAGTCGCAGATAACTATAGGCAGGCGTGTCACTTACTATCATGTAAACGTCTTGTTGTCTTGTCACTAGGTAAAATAAAAAAAAAAATGGGCCTTAATTTGTTCAATTAAAATTTAGAAATATGGCATTGATCTAATTATATATTGCTATCTAAAATCACTATTGTATGCTTTTTACAGTGTAATATAGTGATACTAATTTAATAACTATAATTTGATAGTAGATTTTTTTTTCAAAATATAATTTAGTGTTGGTTACCCCACGCACGCCTTGGTTTTATGTGAGCTTTTTAAATTAGTTTTATTGATTTAATATATCACTCAGGAATATTGTAGTTTTCTAGAAGTAAAATTCTTTTGAGAATCAGGTCTAGAAGATCTTCTTCCCTCCTACAAACAAACTTTACCTCTTTATCACAGTTTTTGTGTTGAGCGCCGACGCTCGTTATTCGGAATCATCAATTTGCGAGCAAAAAATCGTCTAATTGTATCGACCGGCGGCCTTTGAAGGGTTAAACGTACACCAAATATTATGGGATATCTGCTATCCGACCGGTTCCAACCTCGGGAGTTGTGTGTATTTTTTGCGTGTTTCTGAAGTAAGCCGTGATCGATTCTCAGTAGCTTACACGGGACGAAATGGGACCGCAGTTGTGGAAAATAAATTACGTACCAATTTTGCAGAAAGCTTTGTTCTTTTGCATTTTAAATATACCTTATTTTCTTCAGATATTCTTCTATCTTCACATTAAATACTCGATTTTGACCGTTTATCGTATAATAATTTATTAATTTACCAATATACATGAAGGCTTTTTTACAAAGTAATGCCTCCTTATAACTAAATTCACGACCATAAGCAAATATCCAAGACACTATATTAAGAAAAATTGATACCAATCTACATTTTTATGGGATCGATTAATGGAATAATATTACAAGAAACTTATTAGCAATTTATATTTGTTGTATATACTTTTAGACTTTCGCGTTCCATTATCAAACTTTATTTTAATCGAAGCCAAAATATAACCCAAAATATAAGGTAAATCGCGTTAATTCCCGATTAAAATAAAGTTTTATATTTGTTGTAATTTAGAGCTAACAATTTTCTCTCTGTCGCTTAAGCATGTAGCTCAATATACAATTTTTGCATTTTTTTAATCTCATGTAGGCTTTGGAGTTGAAGTGGTGGGCATAAAAAGTGCACACAGTCGCGCCGCGTTTCATTTGTGTTCGCCATCGTCGCGATGGTGAACAATAAAAATATCACCGACGTTGAAATAAATAAAAAGAGCAGCCGGTCCAGGTGCCGCGAAGGCAGGTGGAATAATTGGCAATTCTTTGTCTCAAACCATACACCAGCGCAAAACCTACTCCGGTATCTCGATACGTCACAATAAAACAAAATAAAATATTTGCACGCAAGCGTCTCCACAGCGATTAGATAAAAGCACTACTCATGCGGTATGTACAACTGAATGTGATAACGTAATAAAATAATGTATCTTTTCACTCAGATATTGCTTGACCGTGATACTATCTGATTTTATTATATTCATTTGTCGGTGGCTATGAACCACCGGAACGCACTTCAACCCAGTGATATCAATCGTGTGTCCTAGCCCTTACTCGTTTGCTGAGGTATCGAGAAGTTCCTTAATACGCCAAGATTGCGCCAACTTCGAGCTATACATAATTATTTGGTGTAGGATAGGCTGCTCCCAGACGACTCAATCTACGTTTTGGTGATAAGATCCTTATGTGTAAGGATCCGAGTTGTTAAAGGTTATGTATGAAAGCTTTTTAGCGGAAAGGTGTGAACCACCTTGATACATGTTGATACACCTGTAGAGATATTGGTAATTGGGTATTTAGTAGTACATTCTGGTCTGTTTTTTTTTATTACACACTTGATTAGGCCCAGTTCAATAAAGGGTGAATTTGTAAATATTATTTTCAAATATGTAGAGTCCAAGTTAAAAGGTTAAGCATATTGTGAGGTGTATGACTCTTTTTTTTTTTTTTTTAGAAAAAGTTAAGGACTATTGACTATATGTATACTGTATTTTATTAAATAAAGTATAAATGATTTTAATAAAAAATATTAATTGGTGCAAATGATCGTTGGTACCTCCTCATTAGCCAAGCTATGGAAAACAATTCACGATACTTTGAACTAACATACCAAAAGGTTGTTTTTTCTGAACGTTTAGTGATTTTTATACAGATAGAGACAGACAAATAAATATTTGGAGTTTGAGATTTGAGTTAATTCTATAATTCCAAAAAGTTTTCCTAATTCTCCTTATTTACAAAAAAAAGTATATAAGTAAGTATTAGTATCAGTGTTCTGGTTTCCATAGTCAAAGTCAAAGTCAAGATTATTTATTTCAAATAGGCTTAACGCTAGCACTTTTGAACGGTCAATTTTTTTTTGAATAGCTACCGGATCACAACGCGGTCGGAACTGAGAAGATCCGGCAAGAAACTCAGCCGGCTTGTCGTTTATTCACTTTTTTTAAACAGTGTCTGTCATGTACAATTAGAACAGCATCAGCGACAGTGTGTCTTGCCGTTCAAAAGATCAAATAAGAGAAAAAACAAAAAACGACGAAAGTACAACAAACTAAAGCGTTAAATGGATAGTAGTCGGACCAGTACCCCCAAGCAGCACCCGCGCACGAGTTGACGCAGCAACCATCACTCCCCTATTGAAGGGAAGGGTTGACCCGCCACACGAAGCCGCCACAAGCAAATACTTCGATGGCGAGCATTACCGATCTATCTATATATAGTTACAGGCTCTGCCTAGTTTAGGATCAGATGACCTTGTGGATTGTCTCAGAATATTATTATTATTATATTCAGAGATTTTCATCAAAGCATGATCCAGCTTTCAAATAAAAAAGACACATTTTAAATTATATTGGCGTTTAGACACACACAGACTGACATGGCGTCAAACTTATAATACATATCCTTTCTTTTTGCGTCAGGGACACAGGACAGGGGTAAAACTGTTGAATCGGTGTTCGCATAAATGCGCTAAATAAGGAACATTTGCCATTTTCGGTATTTTAATTAGGTGCTTATTTATTACAATTATGAGTTACAAATTTTTCATTTTGAAGCGGCGACGGACGTGTTATAGATTAGTAGTTGTAAAAAACAGTGCTGTGCTGACGTACGACTATTCTTGTCAAATAAAGTTTAGTGTTCTTCTCAAATACACAGTGTTACACTAATATAATAAGAAAATTGATAAGCGGTTTGATCCCCCTTGGAACTGGGGGTCCACCGTACGGATTCCATCGTACGGATTGAGCACGAGCTGCACGTCCACCGTACGGATTCCACCGTACGGATTGAAGCATACGAGCGGCACGTCCACTGAGCGGCGACGCTTCAGCCTGTCGACGCCAGCTGACCTCTGCGACCGAGGGCCAGTCGTTGAAGCACCCGGGGCCGCCGGTCGCCTCCGAGTTGCCCGCAAGTCAACGAGAAAAACTTAATCGAAGACCCCCACGCGTCGAGGAGTCGAACAGGCTTTAGTTAAGTCCAGGCACCTATTAGTATTTTAAAATAGACTAGTAAACTTCCCTGTGCCGCGAATGTGTAGTGTAGTTTTTTCAGAGACGTTAAGTTCATTTATTTCAAAGTTAGTTCTTTTGTTGAGATTTTTTTTTAATTAATTTAAATTTTTAAATAAAGCCTTGTAAATTTGATAGTTGTTTTTTTTTATTTGTAGGGGAGAGGTGGCATGAAAGGGACAATTCTGTTGTGGAGGAGAGCCTCCACAATCAGTCCTTTACTAGAGAGTAAAGGACTGATATGATATTTTAAACAGGTTGTACCTGAAAGAGATGCTAACATTACTTGACTATTGAAATATAATCCAATAAAATATTTTTTCTATATTCTTGATTGCATATTTTCGCAGTTTAAAAAAATGTGGATTATGTCCCTTGCATAAATGCACTGTTTTGAAAGGGACGCAATAATTTATGGAAGGGACAGTATATAATATCAATGAAAAGTAACTTTACAACATTTTTAAAGACAGATTAAATATAATATATAGTTGACTAAGATTTAAAATCCATGTTGTAGTCTTATTTTCTTATCATAAAGACAATAAAAATAATAAATAATTGTGTTAACAACATACCAATTTTAACAGAAATCAACAGATTCGTAATCCATATAATAAAAATAAACAATCGCTGGAAAATTATTATTGCTTCTCGTGAGAGAAACAATCAAACAACTTCATCGTCATCAGCAGCAGTAGCCGAAAGAAGACCACTGCTGAACATTCCATAATCCCTACGATTGGCAGGCATCTTGATGATCGCAGTAGATATAGGTGGTCCATTAGAAAGTTCGTGCTACCCGTCTTCTTGTTTTCCCTTAGTTGCTTCTTACAAATACCCAACGGTAGGAGATAGGAGGATACTATTCTTACCTGGACACCCCACGGGCAATCAAAGACACTATACTTTAATTCGCTGGTCATCTTGAAACTAATTTACAGATAATAATTCTTAGTAACGCAGTGCAAGAGCAAGAAAATTATTTTTTAATCAGAACAAGAACTGCTCTACGTCTTCCTTGTGTGGATAACATATGCCAGAATTTCCAACAGATGCAGCGGTAGGGTTTCGATTCAAATGTGGTCGACCTGCGACGAAAGAGGGTAAAAATCTTCATCACATTATTGATTGTGACGGTTTTGCAAGGATGTGAAGTTGAAGGCATCCAGGCATTCATGCCAGCTCTATAACGAGATTTAAAGGATCAGAAAACAGTCACGTTGAGGGGTAATAAGCGGTGACTACAGTGAGTACAGTTATGAAAGGAACGTCCCGTTCATAACCGTTCACCGTGTCCCTTTCATAAATATCGTAAATAAATTAAAAACACGAGCATAAAATTTACAATTTTCAATAAATGTCTACTGATCTTTCGTTCCTTTATCTGCATGTATCTAGTCGATCATAAACAATGGTAAACAATAAAATCATGAATATACAGCATTTGGCAAAATATTTCCTAACAATACCAAAAAAAATACTTTTGTATACAAATATAAATTCACACGCGCCATCGCCATCTTTAAAATGACAGGTGCGTTAAGTTAGGTGCGAATGGATGTACATCGGGGTTGCAACGTAACAGAAATAGTTTCATCTCGAGACGATTTTTAGTTTGTCGGTAATTTGAATTGTCCCTTTCAATACGTGTCCCTTTTATGCCACCTCGCCACTCCGCCGTCAGTCGGACGTAACACCCAAGTTCGTTGGGCCAAAATCATAATTTACATTTTTCTGTGTTTTCCTTATATCCTCAGATAAGTGACATTTTATCATTATTGAATTCAACCTAAATTGTGTTTATATTATAAATACATTAAATCGGTTACTAAACATATCTTAATTTAAACATCACATCATCAACAAATTAATAAAGATGTTCAATTCTGTCAGTAATTGATCGGGTTTTTATAGAACCTTAAATACCTATGTCCCTTAATTTATCTTTATTTTATTGTGTAAAGATTATCAATAACCTGTATACAAATAATCTTATACCTAATTCCTAATAATCATTGATATTACAAGTAATAGATACTTACGTTACCTACTAAGCAATCGACGGTTAAAAGTGGCACAAAATCAATTTATACTAATTAATAAACTGTGATTTATTGATTCCTAGACAATTTTTTTGTGTATTTGGATACTTTACATAATAGTATTTTAGATTGTTTTGATGCGATTATTAGCTAGCCATACACGCACAGATGTGCCTGTCGGATCTGTCCGACAGGCAGATCCGTGATTCGCCATACACGAGTAGGTACGGGCATTAGTTCAGATCGTAATTCCAACAAATACGGTCGTCTGTAAAAATGTCTATTTCAAAGCATAAATTAGCAATAATATGTGGTGGTGTTATTTGTCTCGAAGAATGAAAACGAAGAAGAGTTTGGGTAAAGCAATGGCTAGTAAAACGGCCGCGATATAGCCATATGAATCTACTCAGAGATTTGTCAATCCTATAAAACTTGTCCAAAACTCTTTATTGTCACTAAAGGCCATTTCTGTGATCAAACTCATGTATATTACTTCGAGTGTTAGTGCGCGACTGACGTCAAATCTGGCGGGTATATCCGTCGCTACACACACACGCACAGTTCGGAGCCTGGATCTACCCGCCCCGTGCACGATCCGCTCGATTTGACCACGGGCAGAGGGCAGGCACCCGGCGTGCAAATCCGTGTCCGTTCTCACCATACACGCACGGATCTGTCCGCCAGGCACGTCTGTCGGACAGATCCGGCAGGCACATCTGTGCGTGTATGGCTAGCTATTCAATAAAATTCAAACTAAGTGACACTACCAATGCTTCCGTGGGTGGTGTGATACTGATTCAAGTTGTCTTAATCAGCGTTTTCCGCCGCTGTCAGATCGTCTATAACCTATCTACCTCTTTTTTTACTTATAATATCATAGCAAATAATAGTATCAACTATCAGTACTTGTTCATTCTTGTTATGAGCGAATTGAAAGCTTCATAATGGCTCCATAGCTAATTTACTTGTGGTGTTGCGACGAATATCCCATTAATCTGACGGACATCAACAAATACAATTGTATCAGTACATTGCGAGTGTCAGCGAGTGAAATTCCGGAAGGCAGGAATGTGGGTGAGGTAACCCCATTCTGTCGTTGCACATGCGCTATGCTCGTACCGATTTCGTTGCAACCCGTCGGAATTGAGTAGACCCGCTGGCCGGGCCGTTCGCAACGACGAGGCGTTTACTAGGTTTTTATTCACAAGTTGGTTGGTTATTAACCTCATTGTGCGAGTACGGAGCGCAACCCGGTCACTTAGCTAGTACGCGTATTATCTCCATTTGCATAGCTCGGTACGACTTTGCAGAGTAGCGGCGACGATTATGCGACAGCGTAAAATGCTCATTGTATGTATATCATAACATCATACGATTTGAATACCTTCGTGTATTGTGACTGTAATATTCACTTGTAGTAAATGCCTGGTCCCGATAACCAATTTTAAAAAGAGAACACTAGAATGTGTTACTCCTGCCACATTACCTAACGACAGAAAGTGCCTGACTAGTGGACACGTAATATATATTACACCTGACTATACCTATTTATTATGTAATACAGATGTTTTCAATGTACCAAACACAGCATTTGTAATAGATTAATGAGGCGTGATTCTAAATGGTTTAGTTTTCTATGTAAATTATGAATTTTAATGGATTGAGCTGTGATGCCATATTAAATAAGCAGCTTGATGCATTAAAAAAGGTAATTCCATAAACTATGGCATTTGTTTCCTGCTCTGTTTAGCATGCCTTTAATAAGATTGCAGCTAACAATTAAAATTTATTTCCGCGTATTGTATAAATAATATGGAATCTTTAGAAAATTATCTCTACATTTATGGTAGCCTCACAAATGTTTATGTTGAAGTACCTAAGTATAACTAAGTCTCCAGGATGTCTGTACGTACATATATCACAGCTCTTACGGTACTACTGTTATCTTCTAGAAATTCAGTTAGTTCAATTAAGCCCCTACTACAAGAGACCATGTCACATACTCTGAGTTTGTATGCACCGGAACTAGTTGAAAGGAAATTAGGAAGTAAATTAGTATTTTTTAAATTACGTTTGTAGCCTTACTTCAAAGGTCTAAATTATACATTCTACAGAATCCTTTTAATGCATCTATTTAAGGGGATATAAGAGAGAAGTCCAATTAAAAAAAATGATGACGTTTCTGTAAAAGAATGCAAACAATCACAACGAGCTGCGATGAAATCTGAAAATTGGCTATATATAAATGGTAATGACCTGTTTTTACAAAGGTTAACTTTGGATATATATCTAAAAATAATATTATATTTCAAGTAATATAATATTATGTACGCCACGGAACCGTATCAGAGTACAGAGGGTATGGCGCTTGCCAAGCTAGTGTTACTAGACATCATGATATGTTTATGCTGAAATTTTAGGATCTTTGAATATTTTTCAGGTTTCAGCCCGAAATGTGAAAATTACAGGATTATTTGGTAATTTTTTTACAGTATAAGCCAGTAACTACTAACGTGAAAGCAGCGATGAAATCGAAGATAACGAAGCACATAAGCTTATTAAAAGCTTATTCACACACTTATATAGCAGCCTTGGCGAAATATAATTTATAAACGGGCGGGAAAATGACGATTTGTTTAACGAAAACATGGAACTTTTTTTATTTTTCCTCTATACGTTGAAATCTTTGTTGCGTAGAGCACAATTAGATAAGGAACCGGTAGCTGCATCAACTCGTCGGAAGTTACCAGTGCCGACTGCCGAGTCATATTTTGTGGTCAGCGCATTAGATTTCCATACTTCGTAGCGATGATCCAGCGTCGGTAATTAGTGATAGGTACGGGTGCCGATAAAATTGACATTTTCTAGAATGGTAACTTTAGACCTACCATAAGGTGCAAAAGTGGTATTGGTAAAGCGGGGACTTACGCCGCTGTCGGATCAGCATCAGCTACTGTTGTCCTATCTAAGGCCATAAAATTCAGGACTTTTTTTTATAGAAACCGAACACTTGTTGCGACTTGTCAGTTATACATCTGGTAACATTACGCGCAGCGCACTTTGCGTGGCATTGAACAAAACACGCGATCGCAATCCTTATGAATGAACGGAGCAGTCTGTCATACGTACCCGGATAATGGTGTTATTTGCCTTCCGTCAATGCTGGCTCGCTTCAAAACAATTGGTGTAGGACAATATTTACTTTCAACATAGGCGTTTGTAACGTGAATAAAAAAAAACATACGGTGCGTGGAAAAAGCCTCTTTGAACGGCGCAATAACATACGTTCTGGCGCACCTCAGAAAATCAGACGACATGGTGTACTCTCGCGGTCACTAGCGGTGTATCACCTTTAGGATGATAATTGCTTGCAAGAGCAGGCCCAAAATACGTGCGGACGAGGTAAGCACACGTAACGTCGATCAAACTATTTTGATTGAAAACTAGTACACCGTTCGTGTTGGCGATAGTACACACATCACACCAATAGGTCCGTCCTATGCTGTGTTTATAGATAAATTGGTAGCTCTGCTAACCCATTAAGAAGGTTATGTACTATTCATGACGACAATAAAAAAAATCAAGAAGATTAAAAATATCTAATTACTGATACGGACCGATATGGATCGGTCCGTATCCGTATCAGTAAAAGTGCATGGGCACGTTTTAGAGTTTTGTGGAACATCCACAATACGAACCCATTTTG
Source organism: Furcula furcula (assembly GCA_911728495.1). Taxonomy (NCBI): domain Eukaryota; kingdom Metazoa; phylum Arthropoda; class Insecta; order Lepidoptera; family Notodontidae; genus Furcula; species Furcula furcula. The sequence goes on from OU452251.1 coordinate 11,185,357, forward strand.
TTTTCCTGATCGCCATATAATAATACCAGCTCTTGTTTATGTCCTACTGTTGGGCACGTGCATCCCCTCATAGCGAGGGGGCTTAGGCCATAGTCCACAACGCTGGCCAAGTGCGGGTTGGTGGACTTAACACGTCATTCGAAAGCTAGTTAGGCTTTCCCAGACATGCAGATTGCCTCACGATGTTTTCCTTCACCGAAAGCTAGTAACAATCGCACAAGGACGATTCGCACGTGATTAATTAAAGAAATCAGAGGTGCAAGCCGGGATTCAAACCTGCGCACCTTGTTTCCAAGGCAAGCACTCGCATATGTATACATTTATTTAATAGGAAAGTATTTTTATTTAATTTTAATAAAAGATAAACTGAAATTTGTTAGCTGTCAATAGCAATGAAAGCAGAGTGGTATTTCCCAAAAAAATACACTTAAAATTGTTTTTTTGTTCAGTGAAATAGAGTATCTTTAGATCTTGTAATTCAGTTCTTTCCAAAGTAGGATCATTTGTATAACTGATTAAGGCTTACTTTTTATCCTTTAAATCATGGAAAACTTATTGCTTTCCAAGCAGTACTAAGTGATTAAACATGAAAGTACTTGATGAGTATTCGATAAAACCTTGATAAAACGGATCAGAGAATCAATGAATCACTGTGATGACGCTTATTGACCGTGAACGACATGAAGCTAGTTAAAGGGTTGCTATCTCTTTCCTGCACTGACTAAAATAGAATAGAATAGAATAATGTTTATTAAAACACAAAATTACATGAATTATAAAAATACGAGCGCTAAAACATTTTTTTGTGTTTACCATAAATGTGTACAGAAATATTTAGTAATATTTAGTATATATTTGACTAAGTATTATATTTGCGTCTCTACATCTGTCACTTGCGCGTAAGCTCGGAAAGCCTGTTTTCAGGCCGGAGAAAAAGGTACTTTACCTATTTGTCCGGCTGGTTAAGCACTGATAAACTTATTTATACATATTTATGTACTAATAGACAGAATCACGATAACAATTATTCATAAACGTTGCTTATCTAAACCTATGCAATATTATTGAAGCGTATGTTAGGAAACGATTGCGTGAAACTGGTTAATGTGAGGAAACTAGTTAGGAATGTGAGTTGATAAATTGCATATAAAATCACAATGAATAAATAATGTAATGTTTTTGTGGTATGTATAGGAATTATTTATGTCATCAGATTGGATTTGAATTTGGTGGAACACATATTAAAAGTTTGTATCATAAAATAAGCTTCTTGCATGAAACCCAATTTAGCAATGATTGTTCAAATTGTCGTTTAGACTGACTGAATGACTTCATATATTTGTGGCTCGCGAAAGTCCATCTTCGGATTGTCTATATGGGCACAGGCGCGTCCCTAGTAATAAGAATCATCTGCCGTACCATGAGTTACTTTTGTTCATAGATACCTACCTACCAGCTTGGATAGAATAAAAATAATAAAGTTTAACTGTTAAGGTAATCTCTACCCATAACAAATATATAATACCAGCCCTTATTTATGTCCCACTTTAGGGCACGGGCCTCCCCTCAAGATGAGGGGGCTTAGGCCGTAGTCCACCACGCTGGCCAAGTGCGGGTTGGTAGACTTCACACGTCATTCGAAAGTTAGTTAGGCTCTCTCAGACATGCAGGTTTCTTCACGATGTTTTCCTTCACCGAAGGCTAGTAACAATCGCACAAAGACGATTCGCAAATTTTTTTTTTTTTTTTTATACTACCAAGGTGGCAAGCAAGCGTACGGCCCGCCTGATGGTAAGCAGTCACCGTAGCCTATAGACGCTAGCAACACCAGAAGAATCACTAGCGCGTTGCCGACCCTTAAGACATTAGATGTTAAGTCTTTGTGTCCGGTAATTTCACCAGCTACAGTGCCCTTCACGCCGGAACACAGCAATGCTTACACACTGCTGCTTGGCGGCAGAATATCTGACACTGCGGTGGTACCTACCTGGACGGTTCCTTGCACAAGGAACCTACCACCTAGTAAAAAGCACATGATTAATTAACGATCAGAGGTGCGACCCGGGGTTCGAACCTGCGCACCTTGTTTCCAAGGCAAGCGCTCGCCCACTGAGCTATTACCGCTACCAAACAAATATAATTAAATCAATAGATAAATACTAAACCCTGTCCCTATCCACCGCAGAACAGTGATTCATGTATTCAATGCCGAGCTGGCTGTCTTCGCCAGCACGCGGATAGAGCTAGTTCGCACTTTGAAGAACAAGGACCCGCAATACTTGATGTTGGTATAAAAGTAATATATTCGGGATTCTTTGAGCATTTCCGATGCACTGAAATAGTGAAGCAGCAATCTTGCAACCGCATTATATTTATGCGTCGATAAAAGGGATGTAGTGCATTGGTTGTCTGGTGTGGATCATACAACGTAGGAAATCTATACAATGGGTTCATAATCATTTTGTTTTAGTTTTTTAATTCAAAGTACACCTTCGGGCCAAACACATTTCACATTGATTTGAATATTTTTATGTGTTTATTTAAATAACCCTCATAAATTTTAGGAATATTTAACTAAACAGTTTTTAAACATAACTTTCAAATAAATCATTATTGTTATACATGGTGTCTCATTGTGTCTCATTGCTTACCTCGATCATGATAATAATATAGCAGGAACTGAATGACGTCACTCGAGAGGTCATTATACCTGTGGGTCGAGTTATAAAAGGTTGTATCATCGTTTGTGGAAGTCCAGTGACAAACGAAAAAACCTCGCAAAAAGTGAATTAGAACAAGAAGCGGATTTCATTAGTCATCGACAAATTAACGATCACTAAAAATAAATAATTACTTGGTAATTATAAGTAGGTAGTAGTTACGAGTATATCAGGTGTGATTAGCATCGAAGAAGCAAAACTGTTTATTACGTAGACAAGTATAAATAAAACTTTTTCTTCTATCAGTGCCTCTCTACGAGTATTACTGAAGGTGGACGGTTAGATTCCAAAATTTCACTTTATCCATAACGAGTCTGAATAGCAGCATAACATTGCCGTGTCTAAACTTGACAATGTAAAAATATCTTTATTATGTATAGACACTTACACAAAAATATTTTTTTACGTACTACCACCAGATCTTAACGCGGCCGCTACTGAGAAGATCTGGCAAGAAACTCAACGGGCTTGTCTTATTTTGTCATATTTTTTCCGGTCTTGTTTCCGGTTCATTCTCTGAGGTCCATGTTGTTACATAGCCAGGACATATTTCGTCTTCAAACTTTTCTTTTTGCTGCTATTTTCCCCATCATAATAGTCTGTAGCAGGTTACTTATCATGCCTGGATATGTCCCAAGTAGCATATACCTTACGCTGCTTGATTATTCAAACCAGTTCGACTTTTTTCGACAGTCGTCATTTGTGATTTTTTGTGTCCAACTAATACGAAGCATTTAAAAACTCCCGACACAAAAATACATAGTTCACCATCCGGAATAAGCTCTCTATCAAATAAAAAAACCCCGTCAATTCGTTTGGCAGCTATGTTGCCCCTGACAGATAGGCACACAGACAGATGGACTGACAGACACAGGCAAGACAAAGTTATAACACCCCGTTTCTTGAAAACTGTGAAAAATTATAGATTTTGTATGTGGTTGTTGAAATGAGTAATCTGATAGACTGGCGTACCTAGGGGACCCATCTATTGTTTGGATGGTACCTCCTGGATGGCGATTTGTAGTAGCGAATTAAGTAAGAAACTTTACGTAAAAATATTTCAGCCTTATAAAGAATGAAATATGGCAAGAAAATAAATCCAAACGTTCAAGTTATTATCACAAAAATATAAGCAACAATTTTAAAATGTCAATGTCGAGTACGAGGTGAACAAAATATGTTATCATATTTTCGCCATATTTTTTTTTTGTTAAACGATATACGAGAAATATTTGCGATCTTAATAAATTTATTTACGTAGCATTTCTGGGCATCAAGGTTTTTTCTAATTCTAATAATGAAAACAGATAGGTACTTATAGTTTTATGTTAATCTATGGAATTATTGCTCCAATTATGAAAATCATGAAACCAGAAAATAACAAATCTGTAGGATGATAGTACCTAATACCCTACTGAATACTTAATGATGGTTTTTTATCGTTGCTAGGCAAACATAATATAGAATTAACTTTCTTTTTAAAAACCGTCAGTGAGTGGCACCTCATTTATCCTAAACCATAGGTAGCTCACAGTCAACATTTGCGTCGATACGGGTATGACCTTAACGATTGAACTGTATTTCAGCCTTTTCGTTATGACAATAATACAAATGTGTGTTATAATTAGTTCATAATCGGGTCAGGTTCAGATTGTATGAATATTGTATGCCTTGGAAACGTCCGCTACGCACCTACATACATATGTAGCGTTGTTTGTATATATATGTTTGTCCTTGTCGCACGGCACTGCTTTGGCATGTGTGAGTGCGCGTTCTACGTTGATTGTTATTGTCAAGTATGTGTAAACAAAACCGAATCGTGCGCTGATGTGACGGCGATGCATTATCGACGCTACCTATTACATTATCTGAGTGATTTAGTATACATACATGGATAAAAAATCAAGACAATACAATATGTAATGTATTCAAAAATATGTATGTATTGTTTCATAATAAATGTGAAAATTTAGGAAGTGGATAATTTTCGTATCTCTGCATCAATTACACTTTTGGAAATATATATTAGGTAGTTATTAATTGTTATCATCTGTTCAGCTAAAATGTGCGTGGTAAGGAAAATGACCTTTGATACCCAGTAGGTAGAATAGAATAGAATAGAATACTCTTTATTTGCACACCAAAGTAAAACATACAGAAAAACTTACGAAAATAACTTAAATTAGGTACAAATGGCGATCTTATCGCTAATAGCGATTTCTTCCAGACAACCAAAACTTTAAAAAGAAGAAACAACTATTTGGGTAGTTAGTGGTGTACATACCTTCGTACATATCTTAAATTGTACATCTTATACACATTATATATACCTACATGTATACGTAGTTATATATTACAGTATCTAATAGTAATTAATATATACATAAAAAAAAAGTTAGAACAGTATCAGGAATTTATATGCTCAAATAATGGTCTTTGACCATTTCTCTAAAAGACAGCAAGGATTGAGCACTTCTTATTGAAACAGGCAATGCATTCCACAAACGAACAGCTTGTACGGAAAAGGATTTATCAAAGAAGTTTGTGGAATGCATTGGCATTTCCAACATCAAGTTCTCTGATGATCTTAAAATTCTACTACTACTACTACTACTATTCTAGGTAGTACTTATATCGTAACTAATAGCTACTTGCCCGTGGAGTGTCTGGGTAAGAATAGCACCCAACCATCTCCTCCCGTTGCGTGTCGTAGGGGGCAACTAAGGGAAACCAAGAAGACGATCAGCAGCGGCTTTCTATTGACCCTATACTGCGATCACCATAACACCAGCCAAGCGTCGGGATTATGGCAGCTTCTTCCTTCTTTCCCTTTGTTCAGCAGTCGTAAAGTTAAAAATTACTAATTTTAGACTCAGTAGTGAGGCAAGCTAAGAGATTAATTGATGGTCCTGGATTGGTGTAGACCAATTTCCTTCAGAGACGCTGGACGTTCGGGGTCTAGGACGTCCATTGAGTATGGCGGCGACTCTGTGGAGGACGGTGGCGGGGTTGCGACCTCCGTCCCCGTGAGAACCGTGTCTGGTTCGCGGGGGGCTATTATGCGCTCCCTGGCGGCGGGCCCAAAGTCAAGGCACTGAGGGATTTCTGGTGCAGATCCCACCGGAATACCTTGCTGTCCCCTCTCATGTGCTGATGCAAAAAAATACCAATTTACAATGCTCTAGCACAGCCGAAAGTTGCTAGCCTTCTCGGTTTTCTCTCGGACGCATTTTGGAGATCAAGCGCAGGAATTACATGACTTGATTCCACCGTTCCCCTTCAATCATCGGACGACGAGCGCGTACGCACCCTTATGTGGTCTACGTGTCTTCAGTCCAGACTAACCGATTTGCTTCTTCTTTTATAATAAGGACTGGGAAAGTTTATCTGCGTCAATTTTTCCGCACGATATTAATGTGGGTGTCTTCAAGTCTAGAATGAATAGGCTTTTAATAAACAAATGTGCTTTATCATCCTCGATTGCGTCGCTGTTTTCCATCAAGTAGGCCTACAGTCTAGTGCTAGTTTATGTTGAGTAAAAAAAAAACGATTTTTAGAAAAAATAACCTACTGCAAAGAAAATTATCTGAAATTAAAAAAAAAAAACAAAGTTCAAACTGTTAACTAACTAGCATTAACTGGCACCAAGTCTAACGGCCGAACCTACAGTGGGTTAATTGATCCTTATCTCGTTACTTAGTGTAGATGTCAAATTATTTGCGCTCTCAGTGGGTTAATGCTTAGTTAGCGCTAGTTAATCGTACTTAACTTTAAGTGGCCGAGAGACGTTACTTAGATTAGCTAATCAATGATTTTGACACATTTTATGGCGGCAACAAACAGCTGACAACTAGATTATTTGTTTCAAGAACAAAGTCATTCTCTATAATTTTGGGCATATTTTAATTGTGATAATAACTTAAATACGGAATAACATATGTATGATATTTTATTTGAAGGTCTCATTGATTCGATTATTCTCTTCGGTACGCGAATGGCGTAATAATCTATGTTCTTCGAGTTTTCTCTGGACAGTAAACCGGAGAAGTACTTGCAAATTGACACCAATCGTTCCACTACGACACGAAAAGAATATTGAATTCATTGGGAGATCGAGATATCAAGGGCTAAAGTGCTATAGATACCTAGTAGTACCTACCTATGAACAGTCGGGTCAGGCTCAGGAGGCCCTAAAATAACCACATAAAATATGATGATGCTATAAATTAAATATTAATCCGTGATTTAAATATCTGTGGGTGTCTGCTGTCACTGAAGTTTTTTTTTAATGTTGTCAAGCATGAATACTAACACTGCCACATGAAAAAAAAATTGTGAGAATTATTAAAACAACGGGTGTTTATCTTGTATTTGTTCCATATACCATTGATTTTATTTTATTTTTTATTTTATTTATTTAACACAAAACAGGTTACAATCAGAATTGTGTTGAGTAGTAACATACATGACGTTATATAACGATAATTATAACCCAAAACATGTGTTTTAAGCTAATTTGTTAACGTACGGGTAAAGTGAGCTTACAAGCAAAGTACAAAATATGTATTACAAAAGGAAATACTTATTTAAGAGTAAGTTATTTCCAGGCAAACTAAATATAACAACAATAATTTAATTATGGATATGACTGAACAATAATGTTGGCAGGTACTGTAATAGACTAAGAGTTTTTGAAGACATTATGAATCTGTTTTTTAAAAGTATTAATATTATTATTAAATAAATCTATGGACGGATTGCATTTACTTAACTCATTGTATTCTATACACATACGGACAATGGGATTATAAAACGACGTGTTATTGCGGTACACTTTAAGGGTAAATACACTGAGTTTACGGCATCTATAATTAATATTAATGTTTAAATCTTGTAATAATGACGGAGACTCTAATATGGCATGTATAATTTTAAAAAGATATACTAAATCGCTTATACGACGTCTGGATTCTAATGAAAGAGCATTAAAGTATCTTAATCTATGCTGATATGATTTCAGCTGACGGTGTAGGTTATGACGAAAGCATACAATCTTAAAACAGTTCCTTTGGACCCGCTCAATTCAATCTGTATGTACTTGGTAAAATGGGGACCAAATAGTCGCGCCATACTCTAAAATGCTATGAACTAATGTATTATAAAGATAAATTAAACTATGTGGGCTCTTAAATCGTTTTGTAATGCGAGCAATGAAGCCAAGAATTTGTGAGCTTCTTTTTGTAATATAATCGTAGTGGCTGCGGAAAGATAACTCATCATCAAAAATAATTCCAAGATCTTTCACAGAAGATTTGCGCGAGAGACTATTATGATACAAGGAGTAATCAAAAGTGATCTTGTTGACTTTTCTTGTGAATGATACAACGAAACATTTATCAATATTTAAGACCATACGATTATCAATGCACCAGTCGTAAATCACATCCAGATCTCTTTGAAGATCAATAGCATCGCAAATACCTGTTATTCTAATAAACACTTTCAGATCATCAGCGTACAACAAACAAGGGCACTTTAGGCGTTCAATGAGGTCATTTATAAAAACTATAAAAAAATAATGGGCCTACATGGGAACCTTGAGGAACTCCAGAGGTTATAATAGCAGGAGATGACACCTCACCTTTTAGTGCAACCAATTGGGTTCTTCTATAAAGGTACGACTCAACCCATCGTAGCAAAGAACCGTGTATACCGAATGAGTTCAACTTAAGACAAAGAATGTCATGATTGACTTTGTCGAAAGCCTTGGAGAAATCTGTATAAATAGAGACTACTTGTTCTCCCGATGCAAAAGCAGAACACAAATAATTTTTATATTCAAGAAGATTGCTTAATGTGGATTTATTTTTAACAAAACCATGTTGATTAGGAGATAAAAGAGGTTTGACTTGATGATAAATGGCATCATAAATAACCGACTCAAACAGTTTGGCAAAACAAGAGAGAATACTTATAGGCCTATAGTTTTCACAACAAGCCTTATCACCGCTTTTATAAACCGGGACTATGTATGCAATTTTCCAGTACGATGGGAATACACCTAGACGCAAAGATTGATTAAAAATTAGATGAAGGGGCTCAGTGAGTTCGTTAGCGCATTGTTTTATAAATAAAGGAGGTAAGCCATCCGGTCCGGGTCCTTTTGCCGAATCGAGGTCTTTGATCTTACTTAATATATCTTGCGTGGTGATAGTTATACTAGATAACACATTGTGTTATTCAAATTAATGTTGGGGGGGGGGGGGAGGGGCTATTTACAGTACCATCACTACTTTCAAATACCGAGCTGAAATATGACGAGAAAAGCTCACAAATGTCTTTGTGATCCGAAGCACTGAGGCTTCCGTAGTGCATTGTTAAAGGAATGCCATTGGTACCATCCTTTTTATTATTTACAAAGCTCCAGAATGGTTTAATGTTTGAAGATAATGATTTCTCAACTGATGATAAATAGTTATTGTAGCACTCATCTATTAGGCGTTTACTACGGGCACGCAATAGAGAAAAAGTATCGTAATCACGAGGATTCTTGTATTTTTTATATAATTTATGAAACTTAAGCTTCTCAGCTATACATCGTTTAAGGGCTGGAGTATACCAAAAAGGATAATTTTCTGAGGTATTGGATGTCATGCAGGTGTTTATACACCCATTATTACAAGTATTGAATAAATATTTATATTTTGCATATTATGCCAGTATTTAGAATAAAACTTTTATTTACCCGTTTACTATTGGCAACACACGACAATTATCGATAGATTTGTCGCCTTGGACGCACTAGTCGCACACTATGCATCCTTAAATTCTAATATTTGTAAAGTAAGCATTAAATTTTGACAGTGGGCGCGAACGTTACTTAAGAAATTTAACTACAGTTAACTAATTGTGATCAACGCTTAATATAAGTAATGTATGTAGGTTCGGCCGTTAATCTTTTAACTTAAGTACAGAAGATACCTAACCATTATCACGAAAATAGGTACATAAGTACGTAATCTGAAGCTAGTAGCATACCAATGTCACACGGTCAAACAAAAAGTAGGTATATCAGTTAACTAATAATACTGTCTGTATCGCCCTGCGTTTGTTTAAATATCTTTATTCTCAAAAATGCGACTGGCATGAGGTCATTTGGAAACATTCGAGTTTACATATGAGTCACTAATTCCGAGGTATGAACATCAAAGCTGCACTCACTGTAGCCGCGACGTACGGCGATCCAACAAAATATGTTTATCGATACAACGATTGGTTTAATTATGCAAACTGGAGCGCGTTCTTTTATCTTAATACGTTGTATCTGAACCATAGATGTTATGTGGATATATTTTATTATTCTAACCATGTATCAAGCTTAGGTGATGATGGACCAAGTTGGTAAAGCGCTCTGTAAGCGTGTGATTTAATGGCCGGCTCATAGCATTAAAGGCTTCAGGGTGTGTTGTCACTGTGGTCGCCCCTGGTAGGTACTTCTCTGTTGAGCAGAGTGGACTGGTGGGCACCGCACGTGACACCGGGGGGAAAGCCTGAAAAGGCTCCGGCTCTTGGCCAGCGTTGTGGGTTTGGCGCAAGCCGAACGGCCGCTGGCGGTTCCCGGGGCCCGCCACTATAGCGGAGGTGCTGGAAGGCCCGATGGTGTTTTAGTCGGTAAGAGTCCGACATAATCCGCGCATGGTAGGCGTCGTGCGTGGTGTATCCATGAGGATTTCACCATCGCTAAAAAAAAGAAAAGGTTTTTTTAACTCTATGGCCTCTGCCTTTGTAGACCAGAGTTTGGACCCAATAAATACATTATTTTATTGAAATCGAACTAAGTAAGTACATTTACAGATTATATCGCGGTTAATTTTAATCCGATCCGTAAGTATGTATATGGATTTCAGTAGTATTCGCGTAATTAGAAGAAAAACATATACATTATTTTCTCCATATTAAGAAAATTCCAATGTAATATAATGTGAGGACATAGTTGACTTTACGAAACGTGGTTTATAATACGCCACTGTGGGCCCCTTATCGGCTAAGGTGTTTGTAAATTATTTGTTAACTGGTATAGTTCGTATGCTACACGCTCGTCATATTATAGACTCTTGACTCCTCCTTGAAACATAACACGATGCTAATTATGTAAATAAATGTGTCCAAATTAAATACAAAGGAAACATAAATATTGTATCACGCCTTATTTTCAAAGGGGTTGGCACTACTACACCTTGTGTTTATTATAATTACGGTCCGAAAACTATATTAATTCGGTTAGAAGCACGCTTATTGCAATTTACCTGACAGATACTTGTAAACCAACGGCTGCGAGACGTATAAAAATAGCCTAAATTATCCCATGTCTAATCACGATAGTGGAGATAAGACCAAGACTTTTGTACCGTAACAATCTTCTATTTGTAATGTACATACCATCGATATATGGTACATACACATATTTGACATAATGAGTTATAAACCTTTGACTTTCTTTGAAAGTGAACCAATACTGTCGTCATAAAGCTGGTATAAAAAAAAATTGTTGACGTTGCGAACGTTATTTTCCATGAAGTATACATAATTACTTACTTACTTCGATATTTTAATCTATATTAATAAAAGAGCAGGGTGTTTTCTAGGAATCACGATACAGCAAAAACCATATAACGTACAATCTTGAAATTTGGAACCAACATTATTCAAATAGTCTAGGTGAACAATAAGAACGGATTTTTCGAAATTCCATACTTAAGGGGGTCAAATGGGCTCCCAAAGTTTGTATGGAAAAAAATATTTTTTTCGTCACACGGACATGAAACTTTGTCAGTGTACTAAACAAAAGAAATAAAGAAACACGTGTATCCCACTTTCTGAAAATCGACCCTTACAGGGGTTTTAGCATTGTTTTTGAGTATGCAACGCGGAAAAAAAAATTCATACTGCATTGCTGAAACTTTGCGAATACATTAATCAAATTATAGAGATCCAAGTGCAAATAATAATTTTTTGAAAATCAGCTCCTAAAGGGGTCCAATTGGGGTCCAAAAAATGTTTCTCGACCTACAGTCATAAGACTTAGTTTATATATTGCACACAATAATCTAAGAAACCTATTTCTAGCATTTTTCGTAAAACTACCTCTAAGGTCATTTAAGGGCTTTTCAAAGTTTGCACAAAGAAGGATTCCCATTTCATCATAATGATGCACCTAGAGTAACGAAACTCGGTAAATAAACTCAACATAACAATTGAAAAAACTAATTTTGAGCATTTTTGTAAAATCAACCCCTAAGTGGGTCAAATGGGCTCCCAAAGTTAGTATGAAAAAAAATTTTTTTTCGTCACACGGTAACGGAACTTTGTTACAGTACTGAACAAAAGAAATAAAGAAACACGTATATTACAACTTTTTGAAAATTGACCCTTAAAGGGGTTTTAACATGGCTTTTGAGTACACAATGTAAAATAAAAACATACTTACTGCATTGATGGAACTTTGCGAATACATTAATCAAATTATAGCAATCCAAGTGCAAATAATCATTTTTAGAAAATCATCTCGTAAAGGGGTCTAATTGGGGTCTAAAAAATGTTTCTCGAGCTACATTCATAAGACTTAGTTTATGTATTTCACACAAGAATCTAAGAAACCTATTTCCGGCATTTTTCGAAGTACTACCCCTAAGGTCATATAATGGGGTTCCAAAGTTTGCACAAAGAAGGATTTCCATTTCATCCTATGATGCAGATAGAGTAACGAAACTCGGTAAATAAACTCAACACAACAATTGAAAAAACGAATTATGAGCATTTTTGTAAAATCAACCCCTAAGTGGATCAAATGGGCTCCCAAAGTGTAAAGGAAAAAAAAAATTTTTCGTCACACGGAAACGAAACTTCGTTACAGTACTGAGCAAAAGAAATAAAGAAATACGTGCATTACAACTTTTTGAAAATCGACCCTTAAAGGGGTTTTAACATAGTTTTTGAGTATGCAACGTGAAAAAATACATACTGCATTGATGAAACTTTGCGAATATATTTATCAAAATAAAGCAATTCATGTGTAAATAATCATGTTTTGAGAATCAACTCCGAAATGGGTCCAATTGGGGTCCAAAAAATGTTTTACGACCTACAGTCATAAGACTTAGTTTATATATTGTACACAAGAATCTAAGAAACCTATTTCCAGTATTTTTCGAAAAACTACCCCTAAGGTCATTTAATGGGGTTTCAAAGTTTGCACAAAGAAGGATTTCCATTTCATCCTATGATGCAGCTAGAATAACGAAACTTAGTAAATAAACTCAACACAACAATTGAAAAAAACTAATTTTGAGCAGTTTGTTAACTCCTAAGTGGGTCAATTGGGCTCCCAAAGAAGGCATGGAAAATTTTTTTTTTCATCACACGGTTATGAAATTCTGTAAATGTACTAAGCCAAAGAAATTAAGAACCACGTGTATCACAACTTTTTCAAATTCGTATCCCGTAAAGGGGTGTTAGCATGGTTTTTGAGTATGAAACGCGGAAAAAAAATATCATGCATTGATGAAACTTTGCGAATACATTTATCAAACTAAAGCAATTATTGTATAAATAATCATTTTTTTGAAAATCAATCAATTCTTTAAGGGATCCAATTAGGGTTCAAAAATATTTTTCGACCTACAGTCATGACTTAATTTAAATATTGCACACAAGAATCTAAGAAACCTATTTCCGGAATTTTGCAAATAATAACCCCTATGGTCATTTAATGGGGTTGTAAAGTTTACACGTAAAATTATTTCGATTTAATGCTATAATACAGCTAGAGTAACGAAACTCGGTACATAAACTCAATAAAAATATTGAACAAACTAATTTTCAGTATTTTTCGATTTCAACCCCTAAGTGGGTCTAATGGGGTCTCAAAGTTTGTATGGAAAACAATTTTTTTTTACCACACATACACGAAATGTTGTCAACATACTAAGCAAAAGAAATGAAGAAACACCCTTATTACAACTTTTTGAAAATCGACCCTAAAGGGGTTTTAGTATGGTTTTTAAGTTTGAACCGCGGAAAAATATTATGCTGCATTGATGAAACTTTGCGAATACATTAATCAAACTAAAGCAATCCATGTGTAAATAGTTTTTGAAAATCAACTCCTAAATGGATCCAATTGGGGTCCAAAAATGTTCTTCGACCTGCAGTCATAACACTTAATTTGTGTATTGCACACAAGAATCTAAGAAACCCATTTCTGGCATTTTGCGAAAAATAATCACTAAGGTCAGGTCATATAATGGGGTTGAAAAACACGTAGAACGATTTTCATTAAATGTTATAATGCAGCTAGAGTAACGAAACTCGGTACATTCGTACAACATACATACATATATACATAAACAAAACAATTTAACATACTGATTTTCAGCATTTTTCGACAATCCACCCCTAGGTTGGCCAAAAGTTACTATGGAAAGAAATATTCATCGTATGGACACGAAAATTTATCAGTGCGCTGATAAAAAACACGCGTATCACATTTTTTTTAAATCAACCCTTGAAGGGGTTGATGAACCGATTTCATTTCAAAAAAATATTACCTACTTACGAAAAAGCAGTTCCTGAAAAAACAAAAATGGCGACTCAGAAAAAGCTGTAGGAATGCCTAAAAGATGATGTTTTTTTAATAATCTCTGGCAAATATTTACCTATTTCAATGATTATTTTTTATTTGAAAGAAGGAACCGGATAAGAACTTCCCGGAGATTCATAATTGATTTAGAAGAATTTATCCGGTAAAAAAAAAATACATACAGACGAATTGAGAAACTCCTCCTTCTTTGAAGTCGGTTAAAAACCCATGAATCTGATATACTCCATTACATTACTCTATTATTATTATCATTACTCTGACAAATATGAACCGATTTGATGATTCTTTTTTTATTCAAGAGAGTAAACTACTGTAATGATTTCATGCAAATTTCATTAGGACCGGATAAATTGTTCCTGAAGAAAATATACACAGTAGGTACCTCAACTCCAACTTCAATTATTAGCTTTTTAGTGTTGTTCAAGTCGGTTCATTTTTTTTGTTGTGTTGTGTGCAATGTTTTATTCGAAAATCGACCCGTGGGACAAATGAGGTATCAAAGTTTGTATGTAAAAAATATTTTTACAGACACGAAACTTTGTCAGTGTACTCATAAAAATATTGAGAAACACGTCTAACATATTTGTTTTGAAAATCAACCCTTAACGGGGTTTAAGCACAGTTTTTGAATATCAAACGCGAAAAAAAAATTCATGCTGCACTGATGACACTTTGGGGATAAATTCGTAATATTGAAGTAATCCATGTCTTTTTTTAAAATTAATCCCTAATAGCGTTCAATTCAGTTCCAAAAAAATATTTCATTCCTACAGCCATACGACATATTTTATGTATTGCATACAAGATTCTAAGAAACCGTTTCCGGCATTTTTCGAAAAATCCCTACAGTTTGCGTGAAGAAAGATCTCCATTTAATGCTATAATGCAACTATGGTAACGAAAATCAGTAAACGAACTAAACAAAACTATAGAATAAACTAACTTCCAGCATTTTTCGAAAATCAACCGCTAAGGGCATCTACCAATGGGGTTACCAAATGGTTTCCACTTAACAACCTCAAAAAGTTTTTTAATGAAATTGCAAAATAGGTACTGTATCTTTTTAACTAAAGAAGTGAATATTTAAGAAATGGGAGCTATGATAGCTTACACAAAAATACAGGCTACATACTCGGTACCGATTAGATCAGGGTTAATAAAAGTGTGAACAATATTGAAATCGATCGTTTTTTTTTTTTTTTTTTTTTTTTTTATTCTACCAAGGTGGCAAGCAAGCGTACGGCCCACCTGATGGTAAGCAGCCACCGTAGCCTATAGACGCTAGCAACACCAGAAGAATCACTAGCGCGTTGCCGACCCTTAAGACATTAGATATTAAGTCTTTGTGTCCAGTAATTTCACCAGCTACAGTGCCCTTCACGCCGGAACACAGCAATGCTTACACACTGCTACTTGGCGGCAGAATATCTGACACTGCGGTGGTACCTACCTGGACGGTTCCTTGCACAAGGAACCTACCACCTAGTAAAGATCGTCCGAAGATCGGACCAACAGTAATAACTAAGAAGACCTATGGGTACACCGGCATAATTGTGACATAAGGACGTTCAACATCTCAGTCCTCCCGTGACCATTGGTGCTGCAAAGCATTCGAAACGTCGGGATAGTAAAAGCTAACATCAAATTAGTTTGAATTCAATGTGTAGCATTCGCGTAAATAAAAGACAACATTAGTGTAAACAATATTTTAAAAAACCTCGATCCATAATTCAAAACGCGTTTGAGTAACAAAGTGAACGCGAGCGAAGCCGCGGGCTACAGCTAGTTAAATATATACAGACAGTATTGTTCAAGGTACAATGAACATGAAGCGCAACATGGAACTAATTTTTTTTATTATTTAGCGTAAGAAAAAATTTTGGCTGACTATAGATACTAAAAATAAAAATAATATGCAATTAATTTAGAAAACTAAAAGCTGATGTTTGTCTAGGTACGCTGGCTTTTTTTTGGGGACTTATAGACGCTGTTGGCCGCAGATGGCCATTAAAGCTTCACCGGACAATAGGAGGCGAGCGCTTATAGCACTCTAGCTTTAACGGCATGAAGGAGCGACGAGCTCAAGGGCACCTCAGGGAGGCACGGCCTCGGCTTGGGCTGTCGCTTAAGAGAGGGCTGATTCTACCACCGGTTCACAACGCGCTCCCACTGAGAAGAACCGGCAAGAAACTCAGTGGGGTGATGCACGTCGTTGAGGTCGCATGCGTACGACTCTTCGGCCTCGCTGGCGAGACCGGTGTCCGATGTCTACGTTGGCGTAAAAACACCGACCTGACTTGCCGTAACGTCATTTTGCGGCGTTTTCTCACGAAGTAACAAGACCAGTTACGCGCTGAACGGTGTTTAAAATTACATTTCAACAAATTAAAATGAAATATACCGTAAAAATGCAATGCACACAAAATTATTGTCTTTGTGTTGTAGTGTTGTCCCTAAGTTGTCCCTATCTCAATTGAAACTTCCTATCATCCACTTCATTTGAACCTTACTTCACCCTTCTCGTACGCAGTAATCGCTTAAAGTGGCTACTAACTGTATTATTAGTTTCCATACACGCGTATATGGTTTACGAGTTGATTTTTAACGTCTATGTTATCGGTTAATTTTATGTGCGCACGCTATTTGAGTTATTTTTCCACGGTTAGCGTACGTACTCATACAGGGTGCGTACGTGCGAAAGGCGCGCGCTCTTGTATTGCGGAACTTGTTTGACGGACATTAGTCCAATAACTGTTATAGTAATAGGGACAAGTTATGATCGGATCTGTTAAAGATAATTAAATTGATGTATTTAACAAGAACAAGAAAAACGATTATTCGTAGCAATTACGATAACATATGAAACATGAATAACATAAAAAAAGACCATGAATATAATATGCATGCTGCAGGTAAATATATGCTTAAGTATTATGACCCCAAATGTTATGTATTTATATTGAGTAAAAAAAATTAAAGTGAAACTAATTTTACGGATTATATCGCGGTTTATTTTTGATTTTAATTTCCCGACGTTTCGAATACTTTACAGCATTCAGGTAGCTGTCCATATGTCATAGTTGTCTTAGGGTACCCTCAGGTCTTCTAATTATTATTGTTAGTCCGATCTACGCAGAAAGAGCTTACAGTATCTTGAGGTCTTGCAGTGGATATAATCCGTAAAATTAGTTTCATTTCAATGTGTAATATTCGCGTAAGTATCAGAAATCATTATAAAAATTAAAGTGTTCTTTATCCATAATTTTGCAGGTCTGCGACTTCCTATTATATTGCAGTATCTTATTTAAAGCTCGATATTATTGAAAATAACAAACATTGGTACCGCTTTTATCAGTATCAATAGTTCTTTTAAAAAGGAACAGATAATAATGTGTATATACATATTACTGAAAGGGTCTTTAGCGTTTTATGTTGTATTGTGATGCTATCACGTGTGGCTGAGATGTTTTAACATATTGTGTGTGTGTGTGTGCCCGATTGTCGCTATGTGTCATGTTAAGAGGACACTCATGAATTGTTATTTCAAGTTCACTGAATTAATGAGTAAGTGATTTGAAACTTTGATTCTTGACTGTCAAAGATTAACCAAAGTCTTCCAAAGTTTACTTACGTCATATGCGAGGTCTAAGGTTACCTGCACAAACAAACAGTATTCTGTATTGTAATCAACATCCCTTTTTTATGTATTTTTCCATAAACCAATGGGTTGAAAACGCATACTTACTATAATCAAGCAATCGTTATAATATTTGATACTAGCAGATGCGCGCAGCTCCGCCCGTATTTTTTTACTTTGTTGACACGCTAATTCTAAACCACCCCAGCATTAGAGCGAACAAAACAAAACAAAAATTATTGAAATCGGTCAAGGCGTTGCTCGTCGAAAAATTTCAAAATATACCTAATAATTTAAATTGTTTGAATTTTATCGCTTTCAAATAATGGGTAGCGACAAAAGCGTATCACACAATTTTACTTAGAGAATAATTTATTTTCTAAGTCAAAAATCTAACCTTGATAGAAAGTGTTCTATTAAAATAAATCAATTGGGTACTTAAGGGATTTCTGATCTGTATCATGATAGCTAATGCCTTTAGACTATAATCAACACACGCAGGTCAACGGATCGATGGATATGACACACGTTTCGAATCAATTTCATTAAATCAGAACGTGACATCAACCGTCCAGATGTTTTCCTTCGATGGAGTGAATAATAAATTATTATATTAGTGATGAGCCACACAAAGTGGAAATAACGTTGATAGTGCTCGACTAGAGTTCGATCCAGGACCTATATAGGCTACAATAATTCCCTGTAACGTAAAATATGTATCTGTGATAGATCTGGAGATAATGATTTCTGATACTTACGCGAATATTACACATTGAAATGAAACTAATTTTACGGTGATAAACATAGTCAAATCCAAAGACAAGCATTCCACTGCAAGACCTCAAGATACTGTAAGCTCTTTCTGCGTAGATCGGACTAACAATAATAATTAGAAGACCTGAGGGTACCCTAAGACAACTATGACATATGGACAGCTACCACCTCAGTCCGCCCGTGACCATGAATGCTGTAAAGTATTCGAAACGTCGGGAAATTAAAATCAAAAATAAACCGCGATATAATCCGTAAAATTAGTTTCATTTCAAGATCTGGAGATATCATTATTCAATTCAGATGGGCGCTCGTTTCCTTGCCAGTTGTAATCACTGTTCAGTAAACTATCAGTTGGTTAAGCAACGTTAGTCAAGGTCAGTCCATGGATGGGTGACCGTTTAGTGACATTTGAACAGAGCGTCTCCGTGCTTCGGAGTGCACGTAAAATGTTGGTTCCGGTTATTGTCATCTAGACAACAGTCGTCAAGCTAAATCAGAGCCCATAAACAACTTAAACAATTCTGACACAAGGTTGGCTACTTAACACAGGGCCAAAAAAAATACAGAAGCTAGCTTAACTTCATAAGTAACTTAGTTGATTAAAAGTCAAAATCTAGGTCTCGCTCTTCACGACACGCACGTATCATACGCTGTTTGTGCTTTGTAACATCGGTTACGTGAGCTTAGCCTAGTTGCGAAAGCTTACTTCGCACTGAAATGAGTTTAGCACTTCGCCAACAGGAAGCCAAATGAATGGTGCTAGCGTTAAATGAGTAACTGATGCTAGATGAGACTAGGCTAAGGTGTAACCCATTAACATTACATTATGTAAGTCAGGTCGGATCTGTGTATCGGTCAGATTACTTGCACTCGTGACTGGAGAAATAGATTTGTTGTTGTTTGTTTGGTTAAAAGTCGGCCCTGAGTCTGACCTCTCCCCGGTTCATCTCACTGGATTGTGACACTATGACATTAAAGAAAAGGTGTAAGTGCTGACTGCGCAAGCACTTGTCTCTTCATAGTATTATCTTCTGCGCAGTTGACTGATCTTGTAAAATTTAGCGGTGACCGCATCAGAAAGAAGGACGTTTAATTTCTCCAAAGTGAATTCATCTGGAAGTCAATATAAATGCTGTAAAATGACAGGAATGTACAAAATTTTTGTCGCAATTAATTGCGAGCTAAGACATCATCACGGCTCAATGCTCCTGACGTATCTAGGCGGCAGTATCTCTCCGATGCATTTGGTAAGACGCGCAGTGAAAGTGATTGGTCGGATGTCGCGTGCGGCTGCGGGCGCCGCACTCGTCGACCTTGCCATTATAGGCGGCGCGCGCGCATCGCGCCGCGGCCGCCCGCAAGTTCGCGCCGCACGCACTCAGGGCTACCACATGGGACCAGTATGTTTCCCCTATGCATAAGAAGATTGACTAGTAAAATATGTCGAGGCACTCCTTGCTTTAAAAGGATCTCAGGGTTGGTGCATTGCACGTGCATGATCAAGAGTCGCGTGTTTGTTGTCGCGGGTTTGACTTCAAGGCTGTGAGCATGCAAAACATCTGCTTGCCTTGATTCGAGCTCAAAATAATGCTGCAAAACATTTGAGTAAGCATCGAAGTATTTCGGCCTAGAGAGGTTTGGAAGATGAAGAGGAAAGAACGGGCTCAAGAGCCTTTATTATTAACGTTTCTGATGTATAAGTTAAATTACAGCAGAAATCCAGACGAAACAAATAAGGAAAACCCGCAATAAAAAGTAAAATTTAGAACGAATCAAAGCTTTTCAAATAATCAAACAAATATTTCCGTGTACGATCTTTTATAAAAAAAAATCATAACCTGCCTTTTTATCGATCAGTGTGAAAATAGCTGTGACATCACTATTGATATTTATAAGCGTCGGCCACACGTACGAAATTCTTATGATCGGGAACCCTACTCGCACTGCACCAGTTACCTTGAACGTTTTTTGCCCCTTTTTCCATAGTCAATAATGCCAGTTGCCATGTCGCAGCCCGGTGCATCAGCACTGGTCGACGTTAAAGTCTGATCGGAATTACGTAAGGTACTGGAATGCGAGTTTTATATACTTTCTTAATTAAGGTATTTTGATCATTTTTAACACTTCTATTTTTCCATATTGTAGTCTCTATGTGTGAAAAAAATCTAAACGACAAGTATCACCCATATTAAGAGGTATTTACTTATATTTCCATTCTTTTTTAAATAATTTATTTATGAACTATGTAAAATTACTATATGTTGATGTTGTACTATTTATTCATTTCAAATGATTTGTTAAAAAAATAATTAGAATGCAAATTACTGACACGTATAATTGAATGAAAATTTAACAGCCAGGTATCTACTACTAGTTTTGTTATAGAGTCTATAACTTATTTAATTGATATAAACGATGTTACTGGAATATGAAATTCATTTAAGCTTTATAATTGAATAACAACCGTTAACGCGAAACATAAAATAGTTTATCTGTAATTTTATCTTCTACATCAAGATTCACTCATATGTATGCATATAATTCATTCATTTATCGCACAAATCTGTATGTAGTAGTATATTTGTTTAAATTGCTATGTCGTCGAAAACGAGGAAGTGTTATACATAATTTATAACAGTCTATTGTACAATTTTCTCTGTGTCCTGACCTCAACGCTGACGACTTCATGGACGTTACTTAACTATAATAATGTATTCATAGTATATAATATTATTATGATTTATAAACATATGATTGTGTTGGCCTGGCTCCTAGGTCATCGCAGAAATTACATTATCTGTATTTTATTTCTAAAAGGCAACCACAGAAATAAAATAAAATGTCTAGTTTGACATAAAAATACAATAAAATTTTATATGTTTTTATTATTTGTTAAAGAAACTAAATATTTACAATTTATTTACAAATATACTTAAATTAGGTAAAAACTTCCTCCAAGTTGTCACCGCACTGGGAGGGAAGGGTACCTAAAAGACTGGCGGCATTACCTCTTTGTATGTTTTGATCTAAAAATTAAGGTTATCCATGCGTCAAATGGGTGTGTAAGAAATCGGTCCGTCGCGTGATCTCTCCCCGGTCATGTCGGTCTTCCGGCCTATCGGATTGTAAAAATTAAAGGAAGGAAGCTGTGCAAGCACTTATACACTATATTATCTCGTGCGTTGCTGGTTATCCTAGCCAGTAAGGAACAACTAATGCAAAGTTTTTGCTCCGTATGGGATTAGAACCCGCGACCTCCGATTTGCAAAGCAAGCGGTTGTCCGCTGCGCCACGGAGGCTACTGACAGAGGATGTTTTTGACATTCTCGTAAAAACAGTTGAACCGTTTTTTAACACTATTTAAGAAATAGATGTTAAATAAGACTCCCATGCGATGCTCCCATATATGTATCTATTGATGTCAATAGCGTTTATATTTTTACTGAATTAGACATCTAGGAAATCTTCCAAAGATCCCTGGGAGCTGTGGGGCTCGACCGGGGTATGTGGGATTCTTGTCGCATCGGCACTTGAGAGGGGTCAGAGTCCCCTCTCATGTGCCGATGCGACAGCCGCGGGGGTTTTAGTGGGTAAGAATCCCACAGACCCTGGTCTCTCCGGTGGGATCTGCACCAGGGGCCCCTCAGTGCCTTGCCTTTGAGCCCGCCGCCGGGGGGCGCATTGTAGCCCCCCGGGAACCTGACACGGTGCTCACGGGGACGGGGAGGCAACCCCGCCGCCGTCCTCCTCGGAGTCGCCGCCGTACTCAATGGACGTTCAAAAGACATGGTTATCTAGATTAAATTTAAAAACAATTGTAATAAAGAATTCCTAAGGAAAATATGAAATTTTGTAATAGTTTAAAATTAAAGTCCTTATTTAGGTAACTCGTAATATTGTGGTAGCCATCTAAACTACCTTGCTCACTGCCTAACTACGTTTACTTGGATGTCTTTAATTGACTGACAGAAGTTAAGAACTTGTTATTGGTCAATAAGGGGTCATCACCTGATTTTCCGAAATCTAAGCTGATTCGTAATCTCGTATAGACATGTAAATAAATCGGAGCTCAGGCCTGATTGTTACGTAAGTTATTTGACGATATAGTAAAGGAAGAGAGTCAAACTCAAACTCAAACTCAAAAATAGTTTATTTCAAATAGGCTTAACGCTAGCACTTTTGAAAGGTCATGTTTTTTTTTTAAAAGAAACTACCACCTGATCACAACGCGGCCTCAACTGAGAAGATCCGGCAAGAAACAAGAGTGCGTGCATAAATTGAAGCAAGTGTTAGATATTGCAAGCCTAAAACTAGCTTGATCTGGCATAAAATCATCTACCGTTGGACCATTAATTGCGATAATGGCCTCGTATAGTAGCGTGCATGTTCAAGGCTTCTCGCATCCATGTTGAAGCTATGAGTTGTGGTGCAGTAATTGTTTCATCGGTGTCGAAGCGCGTGTGCAACCGACTTCAGTCGTATTGTTATGCTGTAATTGTGTACTGCGCACGTGGTCACGTGTACTCCGAGGACAATACTTGTATGAAATGTGCATTCGTAACACACTACCGCCATAAAACACTATCGGATGTTATTAAAATCACGTACAAATTAAAACGAAGTTTGACGAATAATTTTTAAAAGAATGCTCGAAATTGAAAATAATAGATTCAATATTAAACGCTGTTAATGTCCACCGTAAGCGTGTCGGAGCATACAGTTGTACCATCAATTACACTCCAAAATATACGTCAAAGCCTTATAGACCCCACTGGGACTCTTACACAACAATATTTTTTTTACATACTACCACCTGATCACTAACTCAGCCGCTACTGAGAAGATTCAGCGGGCTTGTCTTTTTGTCATCATTTTATTTTTAAATCCTAAGCTTGCAAGTGTTCAAATCCATGCCGGTTTATCTTCCAGGTCCAGGTAATTTAATCCGAAATTGACTAATAAACCTTTTCGTCAATCGGGTTTTCATGAAGGGTTTCAATTTATTCTTTGAAATCTTGGATATCCTGTGGTAGTTTATTGCAGAAACGTAAACGTTGGTCTATAAACGATTTGCCTGTTCTGGAGTATGGACAGCCAGTCAGATTACATTTAAACACTCATACAGATTAGTGTCGCAACATCGCTAAAACGCATTACGCTAATTCTAGCGCACATAGATGTAGAGACAACGCGCAATATTGGCAAATAAGTGCGCGTTTGTTTGGGGGCCGTCATGTTAGAACGGGCGACCTCTCGCCTCCCCGGCCCGCGCTCGCCTTATGACTAGCATTGAGGCATTTACCTTTCTTAGGTCGGACTTGTCCTCAATACTAGAAGCGTTGATTTATTACGATGCACGGTATGCCGGCTCATTTCAGAGACAAATTCTGTGCAATACGCGTCGAATCGACGGAATTCTAGATGGCGTGTGGCGTCATACAGACCAGTTCACCCAATATGGCGATTGGCAAATATTCTTTATTATAAATCGGCTGCAAGCAAATATAATTATATATTTGTACAATTTTCTTTATTCGAAATCTTGGCTACAAGGCCATGTTACCTTAACGGAAATTTACATTCAATAGGTGTTGCTGATTAATTTCACGTGTTTGATTGCAGATCCCAAAGTGGATCTACTAAAGCGGGTTTCAGACTACGCTATAATATATAGCTATATAGTATAGCAAAGAAGGACCTAAAGCTATACTATATAGCATGGCGTTCACATTACGCGATATTATCGCATTTAAAATAGCAAGTATAAGCATTGCGAGCGATATACTTTATATATCGCTCGTTTCGCTTGCGGGACGGCCGGGGGTGAGGGAGGAAGAAAAGGGGGCCGCGCGATATAGCACAGCATGAACTCAGGACATCGCACCAATTTATAGCGTATAGTAAGCCAATAATATATAGTACAGTACAGTGTGAACGTGTCCACAAAAATGTATGGTGCGCGATATTGTTGTGCTATGAGCTATATACTATATAGCTATATATTATAGCGTAGTCTGAAACCAGCTTAATACTCCTGTGTGGAGTGTACTATAACATACCCTACATGTATTCTTCTGCAACTCTGAAGAATAGATTGCGGGCTTTTTATACCCGCAGACGGGAACGGTTTAAAACATTTAAGACCCGTGGGGTGTCCGGGTAAGAATAGCACCCTCCCATCTCCTCCCGTTGGGTGCCCGTCAGAAGCGACTAAGGGAAAACAAGAATATGGGCAGCAGCGTCTTCTATTGGATTACCTACCACCTACTGCGATTTCTAAAAGGCCTGCCATGTGTGGGGATTATGGCCCTTTCTAAGGGCCTCTGTTCAGGGTACGCCCTTCGGCTGCTGATGATGATGATGAAAACTTATATGGAGATGCACAAAGTGAATTATTTTCGATCTTACACCTACGTAACAATGTTGAAAATCGTAAAAGATTTATTTACTTACCAGTTTAAGTAACCTTTGTCTTCAAGATTGTACGAAAGATAAGGCGAAAATGAACTAAATATAAAGCTAATTAGCACATTTTTGTGTGGACGTGTTTCGTGGAATTTACAGCACAGAAAATTACTGAGCACAAATTGTTTCGGCTCATTAGTTGCCTAGTTGCCGTTTACTATCGACAAATAGGGTTACTATAATTTTAAGATATTTACAAAGTAAGTCCGTAACACCTACCTATAGCTGCCAGCTAAGTGTGTTTTACTTTAAGCAAAATTTCGCATAAAATTTAACAAAAACAAATTGAAATTGAAAAAGATACAAGGTAATAAAAGACTAAACCGATTTTCATTCATCATAACAAAGAATTAACCCATTTCTTTCAAATCAGCTTCAGCACCTCAGCTTTCAAATCTGTGCTGTCGCTTGGGAACTATAATGACACATAATAAAACGATAGGCGTCAATATTATTACACCCATTTTTTAGGTCAGTGGTTAAAATTATTGATAAGATCCACGAGTAACGAAACAATAGGTACTGTTCAGCCTAAGAAGACCATGCTAATCATCAATATAATAGTAAGCAAAATAACTATTAAAGAGATGATCAAATAGATAGACATTATTATATTTTTTCAAGACCAAATCAGGGACGTCATGAAAAAAGGCCAGGTCAAGAGTATCCTAAACCGAAGAGCATGTATGAAGGGAATAATGAAAGTGGACGAAGCGAAACAGCCCCCCTAGACAATGTAACATTCTACAATCGCTATCGCTAATAGAAAGTATAAAAATGTATGAGAATGACATAAGTCATCGAAAAATCACGTGACAAATTGTAGGGAATTGAGTGACTTAGCGAATGAAAAAATAGATTCGCTATGAAGCGATTGCATCTTGTCTAGGCCCTCAGGTATGTAAGGATCGCAGCAAGTGAAAAGAATCGGTCTCTGCCTACCCCTACGGGAAAGAGGCGTGATTATATAATCACGCCATTTTAAATTATCATCGAATTAATATGTTATATGTTTACCTGGACGGTTCCTTGCACAAGGAACCGTCCAGGTAGGTACCCCCTATCGATTTTATAAAATATCGTAACAGAAGACTATATTATATTCGAATCGATATACGATTCAGAAATGTTAAAATGTGGCGCTATTTCGACGTATTCTTATCCGAATAAATGCTGTAATGAATCTCATTACATATTTTATTGTTTTTTAATGACATGTAATGTGAACATTAATTACATAATCGGATTGTTAATTAAGTATTTATGAAAATGTTTATAAATACACCAAATATTTATATATTTGTAAAAGACACGATTTATTGAGGTAGGTTAAAGGAGCTTGCGCTTAGAGCTTTCTTGCATCTCATGTCTCAGAATTACGTCATTATAAAGTGAGATTTTTGCTGTAAGATTTAAAAATAAACTTTCTGTGCATTTTTCCATTCCAGTGATAAGCTGCAGGCAATTGCTAGTAAATAAGAACTGCAACAAATATTTACTGCAAGTTTATAATATGTAAATAATGTGTTTGCTTAGATCGGTTAAACAGCTAAGTGGTTACGTTGGCAAGGCCGGTAATTGAATGGGTGACCGATTTCTTCTCGCCTTCACCTAGCTTAAGGCTTTAGTTCCGGTGATGTCACCATAATGACTTTGATCTTTAGGATGTTCACAGGTTTCGAAAATAGATTGAATACAGGAAATACTTTTATAAGGGAAAGGCTTCAGCCAGTGGAGGCATACTTGCTAGCCACCAGTTGCTGGTATTAGATGCGGTACGGCCAAACTGTCTTAAATGCCATGAAAACAGGCTCTACGAGTCAGCACACACGTCTATATTACTTATAAGGTGCGTGGAAAAGGAAAACCCCCATCGTTTGTTACTAACTTTACAGCAGTCAAAATACATCAGCATTTCGATGAGTCATGTCAGGTATATCTAAAAATAGTGAACCGAGTACCGAAATACTCCATTGTTATGTAAACTTAACTTTATAACCTTATACTCGGTTGTTACAGAATATAATGAAATGAAAATAGTTTAACTTGTGATCAGTTTTAATTTACTCCGGTACCTTCGTCAATCTTTTGCATTTTACTGATATCTTATATCTCACGATTATTGTATATAAGCATTTAAACCTATTTTTTTACTAAATTTAAAATGCACTAGTAACTTGCTAGTATACCCGTGGGGTTCCGGGTTAGAATTGCATCCCCCCATCTCCTCTCGTTGGGTGTCGTAAGTACTCGTAAGAGGCGACTAAGGGAAAACAAGAATACGGGCAGCAGCGTCTTTCTATTACCTACCACCTACTGGCGATCTCCAAGCCGCCTGCCAATATGAAAATCGTTTTGTTTGTTTCTGAGTAAGTAGGTACATTTTATTGGAGGAAATTGTACTCATATAGGAATAGTTATGTATTTTATTGATAAATAAATCTTAATATAAACAGTAATTTACACAGTAAATTAAGTTTTAACGTCTGTCGGTCAAAGGTCTCATCATTAAAATTACAATATACAAGTCGTAAAATTCTTCGTCTCTTCAGGGAAACATATTTTGTGATAAAAATAGCACGTTTATAACGATATAATTAACAGAACAAAGTCAAAATTTTATTGGTTAAATTGCTGCTAAATTGACTACTTAATTATTATTTGTATTATAATTTGATAGTTTTATCAAATACAGTCACGGGTCGTGTAGAATCATATGACGACACAATGTTGAGGCAAATCACAAGTATACTAGATCAATATAAAATAGTTAGGGCAACAAAGCTTCTTGTTTCACCGTTGGCCAGGCGGAAGATGACGACGAATTTTATCACTCAAGAAATGTACAATTAATATAAAATAATAATAATGACTCGCTGGCAGTACACACTACTTGCGATCATTCGCCGCTTGAGCAAAATTTTACTAGCATAGGGACGAAGCCTTGCAAAAACGTAAGGGGTTAAACAGGTAGATCCTAGTGTCAAATATTCTGCGACTAAGCATCAATTTGTTAAAATTGCTGTATTCCGGTGTGAAGGACACTACAACCGAAGTTCAGGCATTTCGAACGACCTTCCAATAATCAGAAGGTCCAATATTTATCTCAACACCACAAAATTAAAGCGAATACCCGCTCTTCGCTGCTCACGCTTGATGGGACACCTTACTTACTGCCAGTCCCAATATCCTATCGATCCCTAACTGTAAGTTAAAATCATCGATATCCCGCGATAAACCTCCGAAATGGAGCGATAACTAAAACCCTGACAGACTGTCATTTGAACAACCAACAGTAAGCTGCTATATTATTGAAACGGAAATATGTCAGTATAGCTATCGATGGTAACTATTTTAACTTATAGTAAGGGATCGATAGGATGTTGGGACCGGCAGTTAATGAATGAAAATTTTGTATACTTACTGTGAAAAATCCACTAATAATAAAAGTTAAAAATCATAATAAATTAGCGCTAAATGTCAAGGCTCTCTCCTCATAAACAACGTTGCAGCGTCAGGTTAAGCGTATTTATCGAGTGTCGTTTACAGATTGCATCTGAGGAAGCGATCTTTGTCCCGTCTTCGTCTCGACACCTTGTGTCGCGTTAGTGTGGTATCAGCCTTGAGAGCTAGCGATTTCCTTATTGCTGGAAATATGGCAGCAGTTCCACGATATTATTATGAAAAAT
Organism: Furcula furcula; assembly: GCA_911728495.1. NCBI lineage: Eukaryota > Metazoa > Arthropoda > Insecta > Lepidoptera > Notodontidae > Furcula > Furcula furcula. Next base: position 11,214,301 of record OU452251.1, read on the forward strand.
TTGGCCAAGTTTATTTGTTTACGGTTTTCATATACTGTGGTGTGATAACAAGGTCTTGCTTAATTCGCAAGCTTTATTTAGACCTTATATTAGAAAATGATACATTAGGAGCTAAATATAATTAGGTTCACCCCAGAGAGAGAGAGAGTTCAATTTATGGTCTTATTAAAAATATTCATTTAAACAAATATGATCATTACAAAGCTACGATTTGTAACCGATATTTAAATAATAAATAATAAAAATCTTTATTGACATAAAACACAAAAATATCCGTAGACAAGTTAACTCCTTAACTTATTTATTTAGAAACATTGGCTATAATTTTTTTTAAATTATTAACTCCACCTTAATGAATCATGCGTTAAAAATAGAATATTCTAATGTGTCCGGTTAGTTATCCTTAAGTATTTTTAAAACAATAGTCAAAAATATAATTAATCGAATATAATTTTTTCAGCTTAAACACATCGCATATTATTCCTCAATATCAACAATCAGACCTCGGAGGATTGTTTCCGCGTCAGCTCTTACCTTGTATCGCGTGTGACGTATTTGACATTGAACGCTCGACCCGATTAAGTATAAGCAGACGATCCGCGAGGCCACATAGCCAGTGTCCAGTGTCCTTCTCTGCCGTTTATTGTTCGATCATTCTCACAGATAATTAGTCGGTATTAATTGCATTTTAATTTTGAGAATAGCTTATGTACTTAAAAACATACCTAATGTTATTGCAATTCTCCAATTCTTTCTGACTGGTTGTAAATAAACTTAGTGTTTTTGTTTCTTGGTAATCGTGTAATCCTTGTCCGTATTTTTTTAAATTAACTAACTGCCGCGCTGGTCCCAATATCCTATCAATCCTTAACTATAAGTTAAAATCATCGATCAAGTCATCGATATCCCGCGATAAACCTCCGAAATGGAGCGATAACTAAAACCCTGACAGACTGTCATTTGATTTTTGAACAACCAACAGTAAGCTGCTAATATGTTATTATTGAAACGGAAATATGTCATTATAGCTGTCGATGGTAACTCTTTTAACATATAGTAAGGTATCGATAGGATATTGGGACCGACAGTAAAGCAGCGAAACAGTAGGCAGTTACTGCAGTAAACGCTAGCAATCCTCTAACCATCAATTATCATCATATTCCGAGCTCAGAGACTCCGAGAAGGGACAGTTGATGTATTCTGGTGTTAGGGATACTGTAATTAGATAACTTAGTGGGCTCATTGGGGTCAAGGTAGTACGCGTGTCATTTACCACCAGGTGAAAGCCGTTTCGCCTCATGACTAAAAATACTTTTTTTTTTTAATAGGTGGTAGGTCCCTTGTGCAAAGGACCGTCTAGATAGGGATAGGTACTACCGCAGTGTCAGATATGCTGCCGTCAAGCAGCAGTGTGTAAACATTGCTGTGTTCCGGTGTGAAGGGCACTGTAGCTGGTGAATTAACGGACACAATACACGTAATATCTAATGTCTCGGGTGACGAGCGACAGTTCAATGCAGCTGTTTATAGACAGGCTGTGTCGTTGACTATCAAGTCAACTTACTTGTCTTGTTTCCAGTTTGAAATAACATTAAAAGTACCGGTTTCTTAATATGTAAAATCATTATAATATAAGGTGCTGACAATTATTATCAATAACGTTATCAGTTGTACTAAAGGACGTGACGTATCGCTATTTGCTATGAAGATGAGCTACGCGTTCAGTAAATAATAGTTGTATAATGGTTATGTATTTGTTTGTATGCATAACTTAACAAGTCAAAAAGTTTTTCTGCAGGTATTTCTTGAGAAATTCGTACAATGTTATCAACGCTTTTACATAATATGAATAATAAAATACTTGAACATTTATATGGGAATAAAAACATAGTATACGTAAAGGTGCTGCGATTGTTTCAGCTTTACACGGAATTGAAATGAATATGTTATTGTTAGGCTACGGGAATTTTACAGAATTTACGACTAACTTAATAGAACTAATCGCACTACTTATTCTTGTAAGCTTGTGTCTGTCTACAGTGGTCACTGAAGGAGGTTATTACTCTCTGATCAGGGAAAAGCTAAACTATCTTGGAACCTATAACAAATTTAATCAGAAAAGTAGATAGGAGGAGTTCAATTCAATTTGTTGGACATAAATTTGGCCTGGTAATCACCGGAACGTACTTCAAACCAGTTGGATTAATTGTGCATGACCTAGCCCTTACTCAGCAATAGTTGACGTGATGAAGAGTGGTCTAAGTTACGCCACAATTGCGCCAATTTAATGATAGGTATAATCCAGTGGCGTGCAGTCCATATAGGCAAAAAGTGTTTGCCTACCCTGTGATTTTCCCAATCAGACATATCAATAAAAAGTGTGCATAGTAATATTTCGTTTTCAATTATTTCACCATTGTAAATAAAGAAAAGCACGCAAAATATTTGAAATCAATCACCTATGCGCGACGAACTTAACATAAATGCACTGTACTATACCTATCTACTCATAAATGTAAAGATAGATTTTGCGCGCGGGCCACGCAAAGACACGATACGGCGTTGCCTCAATATGCACACATTCAAACAGATTTCTTGCACACAGACTCACACCGATACACGCACCCATAAATAATCTGACATGTATAATAGAAGAAATATCACGCACACAGACAAAGGACAGAGACACAGAGAGACACTGCCTACCAAAAGTGACATTTTCATATAGTTTAGTCCCAATAGATATTTATGTTACGACATGAATGCTAATTTGACGCGCATAGATATTGCAGCGGCAGATCATTTTGTTAAGCGTTCGGAAGCGAATCACGAGACGCGAGTTCGTATCCTCTTAGAATCGAAGTTTCTTTTTGTAATGTTTTTAAATTATTTAATAGAATATAAAGCGGTGCAGGTATATAATAAGTAACGAAAAAGAAAAGAGGACGTGTGAGCACGTAGGTCGTACTTTGCGAAAGATAATAATTTAGCTATTATATTTTTCGATAGTACCTACTATCGATGTTTATTTTTTTAACATGGTCTGCGGCATATTAAAGTAAAATCCATGGCTGCATGGATTTTAATTTAATATACTTAGGTACTTCCTACATAATCGTAAGATTCGTTTTAGTTATGGGAGTGAAATAGAATATATTTAGGAATATTTGAGCAATAATGCAATAATGAGTCAACAAAAATATAAATAATTCTGTGTTAACGCCATCTATCTCTTGTTATAGGCCCAGGCGACGTTTAAAAAAATGCCCATGTCAGTAATTCAGCTCAGTAAGTTAGTAAAGCTCCATCTAACAAAAAAAATCTTAATGCAGTTTGTCGCCTAGGCCTATAACAAGAGATAGATGGCGTTAACACAGAATTATTTATATTTTTGTTGACTCATTATTGCATAGCAGTGCTCATTTATTCAAAAAAACATCAGTAAGTACAAATAAATAGACTTACTTATGTTACAGTGTCAATACGTACAAACAAAAAGACTGTTACCCTACGACTCTAGAGATCTAAGAAATTTGCTTTTTTGCCTACCCTAATCAAAAAGTCAGTGCACGCCACTGGTATAATCATCTGGTGTAGGGTAGGTTAAAGAAAAGGTGACAAACGATTTGACCTCTGTTTACAGGAGGTGTTAGAAATTCATAAATTCCAAGTTTAACGTTAGCGTAAAAAACTAAGTTATTGTTTTGTTTTTGGATCATAGATTACGAACATTCAATAATGGTTAGTCAATCATGCAGACTTATTACCGAATATACTAATATGAATGACGAAGATAGCACGTTTACGAAGGTCCAAGTGTTATTTGCTAGAATTAAATCTTGAACCATATCTCGTCATTAGACTAGCTAATATTTTTGCGTGTAAACTATTAGGTGTTCATAACTATCTCTCTTCATGTGCATGTCTTATATGATTGCTGGAGGTTAATAACCTCTTACCACCTCCGTATTGAGTAGACCACCTGTGCTTTAAGAATCGACACGATAAATAAATAGTAATATATTAAAAATTAACGAAAATAGTAATTTATTAAAAGTAGTGTTATTAATCTGCTCTCTATATAGAACAAACTAGTTTCAGGTTTGACGTTAATTTGTTAACACGTTGTATAAACTAGTACATGAGCGTGGTCCCACCTAATTGTAAGCAGTCGCGGATCCAGCCCTCAAAAATGGTTGTGGTGACGATCACCCAAAAACCAGTCAAATAAGATTAGGACTCGATCTTGATCGATACATTGCATTTCTACACCTTTGTTGACGTTTACAAAATGAGATGATCTACCGGTTATAAGACTTTTTATAAGACATAGTTGATACCCATCAATCTTAATCAGGGTTATAAGGCCTGCCCACCATGCCTATGAGGGTGGATCCACGCCTTATTGTAAGTGGTTGTGCGACCGTAGAAGGACTCGATCGTGTCGTCTATTTAGGATGTTTTGAAAATCCTAACCCGTCTTAGAAATCGTTCAGTGCCTACTTAATCAGGCTTTACTCACGTAGATCTTATTCTTAGGAACGTAAGGCATTCCGGAACAATTCATAGACAATACAGAACAGCGGGCATTGCGCATTGCTGCATAACAGCCTATAATTTATTGATATACTCGATTTCGAGAGGTATCAACACGATTCCTGTTCTAGTGTTCCAATGATCGATCACCGCACCTCATAGATAAGTATCGACAAAACACTACGTATTATGTCCGTTTTGTAATTTCATGTACATTATAATTAGGTATTTGATGTTGAATAGGACACGACAGCTATTTTATTTAAATAATAAGAGCTAAATAATCTACGGAATAAAACTCTAAAACAGGGTTAATGATAGACAAGGCACGTCTAGTTTTAAGGAAGGATCAACATAGCGATCGTAGTCTAGTGGGTAAGGGACGTACTTGGCACGTCGTCGTGAGGTGCTGGTTTCAAATCAACATTTTTTCCGTTTTGGGTGAATCGTCTGTGTTAATCGAAAGATTTCGAATAATAATAATATCTTGGGACAATCCACACACGGTCATCCGATCCCAAACTAGGCAGAGCCTGTACTATCCAATAAATGACTATCCAAAGACGATAACAGAAAAACATATCGTGTGAAAACGCAGGCATAAAACAGAAATTATTCGCAAGGTCTGTCCAATCTACCAGTTCGATGGCCTGCGTAGTGGTGTTTCATGTAAAGATGATGTATAGAGATAACCACTGCCCAAAAGTGAGACATTCCGGGTTAACACGGGTTACATATTATTAATATCCTTCGAAATCGCTGGACGTTACAGGGGTCCGTCAGGGTCGAGCATGGTAGCTATAATGCCCCCTGGTGGCGGGCTCAAAGGCAATGCTGAGCTGAGCCAGTACCTGGTACAGATCCCGTCGGAGATCCTCTTATGGGTCAATGCGACAGCCGCGGGGGTCTTAATGGAGAAGAATCCCACATACCCCGGTGAACCCCACACCATGTGACCCTGGGACCATTTGAAGGTTTCCCCTCCGAGAATGGAAAACAAATATTGAAGGTCTGAAAAATTATTATCATACCGGCTATACTATCCAGTGTGCATACCGTATCGCATGGTAACAGCACAAAAATATTTTAGGACCATCTACACATGGGCATTCGATCCCAAACTAGGCGGAGCCTGTGGAAACCAGACCAGAACACTTACAGGTATACATACTTTTTTTTTTGTAAATACATACTTATATAGTTAAGGGGGTAACAACGGTAAAATTGCAAAAATAGCCTTAGTTTAAAGAGTTCGATGGAAGAATCCGCTATTGCATTAGCTATGAAAATTATATGTACTTATACCTCAGATCTTCAACAAATAGTTTTATTGATTAGATATTGGATTAAATAAAATGTTTTCAAGCAATATTTATTTAAAAAATGTACTACGTTGGATATGAATTGTGTTAGCGTTCAATATCCGTTCATCGGATAGACGTCAAACTTGGACTATAAAAAGCATAATAACGTATTCTACAATTTGTATTGATTACATTTCTTAATTTCATTCTTGTTTTACAAGAAATTATGAAAAAACCACGTACGCGATGCATTTCCCCTTGCAGCACCCCCCCAATCGCCTTTCATCAGTCTTTCGTGGACTGTTATGGAGGGTGGACGTGCTCGATTTTTTTTTGACAAGACGAATTTAATTTAAATGATTTTGAACATATTTTTAATTAAGATATGTTACATATTGTATAATTATAACATTATAAATCATTTCAAATGAAATCTATACTTCTATATTTAATTAAAGATATTTTTATAGTAATACCATATTTTTGGTTCATCATAGAGTATGCGAAAGTATCGTTGCCGAGTATTATGCCTAACTACTAAAGCGTATCAGAGTCATATATATCTTACTAATTGAAATCGTATTTAATACTGTGTAGGTCGACAAAATGACATACATTATGATATCATTTACATTATGATTTTTTTTTGTCAAAACAAAAACGGTGTTATCATTACTATCATGTTGGTTTTTGCAACTTAGCAACGAGTCAAGTACCTGGGTGGTTGGCTTGGTGGTGAGCGACACGCTTACCTACGGACAGTTGCATTGGACAGTTGCTCGTCTTTTGAGACATCTGGATGGTTAAGTTAATAATAATAATAATATCTTGGGACAATCCACACACGGTCATCTAATCCCAAACTAAGCAGAGCCTGTACTATGGAAACCAGACAACTGATAATAATACTTATATACATTTTTTTTTTGTAAATACATACTTAAATAGATAAATAACACCCAGACACTTGGTGGGAATCGAACCCACGACCCATCGGTTAGCGGACAGGGTCACTAACCACTAGACCAACGGGCCCGTCAAAGTTAGAAGGGTACTCGTGTGCTATCTAGGTGGCGCCACTTTTATCTTAGATTTCTTCCGCTATGTAACATAAGTAGAAGGTCACTGTAGCTGGCAAAAAAACTATTGGACCAAAAGGCTATAATTATAGTTTTGGATGACAGGGACAGGTAGAGACTTTTTTATGGATGGGTGCTTCCCACTCATTACTATCAGGTAATACCTTGTTACTTAACTAAGTTCCGTAACAATAAACTGATGGTGTTGTTGGCAGGCACAAGGATAAATACCACCGCGTTAAAATGTTAGTTACTCTAAAACCAGATTGCTTATTAGAATCAATGTAAATTAAGTATCTATTTAAATTTTACATTACCTATGCACCTACCACTATTACCCTCTGCATCATACAAAGGTAGACTGGCAGAGAATGCCTAAGGCATTAAGTCCGCCTTGTACATATTTAAGTGTGCTAAAGAATAAATAAAATAAAATGTCAAATGTTCCGCGTAGTTCAAACTCCGCGATGGGTACAGATCTCAAGATGAAGTTACGTTACGTACTCTCGCGGTCACGAACGGTCTATCACCTTTAGAACGACAATCGCTTGCACGTGCCGGCCCAAAATACATGCGGGCGGGGTAAGCGCCCAGAACGTCGTTCAAACTATTTCGATTGAAAACTGAAACTTACACTTAAAAAGACTATTACTGAATTTGTGCGTTCAAACAAACAGTGCTACGGATTCCTTTGGCAGCCACGTATATTGAATAACAACACAGGTCCGTTGATTTTGTAGTTTGCTACCCTGGCCGCTGACCTTAAGGTCTTGGGGTCGATTCCCACACAGGACAAACATTCATGTGCATGAACATAAACTGTTTGTCTTGGGTCTGGGTCGTTTTTACCTCTACTTAATTATGTAAAAAGTTAAGTATCTTATCATAGTTTCATTTCGATGGCCTTAATGGAGTCGATCACGGAACTCATCTACATCATCATCAGCAGCCGAAACGTCCACTGTTGAAAAAAGGCCCTCTCTCCCATAGAGGGGAGGGGTTGCCATAATCCCCACGGTTGGGGATCGCAGATAGGCGGAAGGTAATCCAATAAAAAGACGCTGCTGCTCGTCTTCTTGTTTTTCTTTAGTCGCCTTTTACGGACACCCAACGGGAGGAGATGGATGGGTGCTATTATTCTTATCATGAAACTAATTGTCACAATAAAAATAATTTAAGATATTTGGGTCTGCACGACTTGGGTCGACGTTGGGTATCTGGTCTTGAGTAAGGTTGGAAGCTAGCAAGCTTCCAAGATTCGGGTAATTATGCCACTCTTAAAGATAATATACGCATTAGAATAGGAAACATTACAGTTACACGCTTCTTTAATAATACCGCTAGTATCTCATCAGGGCCACTGGCATGCATTGCAGCATCTTAAGTCACTCTCTTTGTCATACTCGAACATCGCAATCAATCATCAATTTGGTTTCAGTTCATTTTTCCAGGAATCAAAAAGCTCAATTATCAGATGGATGTTTATTGGTTAGAGAATTTGTAGCTAATTTAGGAAATATGTTAAAAAAGGTCCCTTTTTTAAAAAAAAACTATATTTTGAAGGCTCTGTTAAACGCTTTCGTTTTGACGTGCAGAACAGAAACCTTAGAACTTTGTGCATAGTTTCATTTCAAGTACGCTTACAGTAGTCACGGCAAGACGCTACGCAGTAGCTATTTTTATGTTTATGTATTCAGAACTCACAACTGTACTTGCGCAATGTTTCGTCAACCCTAACTTCAGACACACACTAAAATCCGCTGTGACTGTAAGTTATAAGTAGTACGAATTTATATGGATTCCGAATGGCAGGTACAATGTATTCAGCTGGGTCGAAGTGCGTTCCGGTTGTAACCGGACCTAATAACCACCAACAATAGAATAGAAGTATGTATAAGTCTCACTAGTCAGGCATTGGCCATTCTATAATAGACGGACTGAACCTTTGATATGAAGTTTGGAATATGAACTGAACTGATGCAACACGTCAACTACGTTACCACTGTAAGTGGTTGGGTTGTCAGATTGTAATTAGGTGGCACGCTAAGGTATACATAAAGATATAAAACAGTGGGTAACCGTTATTAAACTGCGTCATTTCATTTTATAACGGAATAGGCAAAATTAACAAAACTCCATTCGACACATCTGCATATTTTTAGTCTATGATTTTTCAAATGTAATATTCATATTTGCTGGTAGCGCCCTCTACGATGACAACTCTCGGCCGGAGCGGCCAGATTCTCAAGGTCATTGGCGCATGTTACCCCCTTAAAACACCCAGACACTTGGTGGGAATCGAACCCACGACCTAGCGGGTAGCGGCTAGTGTGTCTAACCACTAGACCAACAGGCCCAACATGACATTAATACATTGGATTTTTCGCTGAGATGGGGGTGTACCTATTCAGAACCCGGTAGACGTAATTCTCATTTAGTTACTGCTTCTAGTTACTAGTTCAATTAACGGCTCATGATCAAAGATAATGATCTAATGTGGATAGTAGTGTATTCGCGATGGAATTGAGGTGACGAAGGGTGAAGCCGGTTAGCGTAGTCGCACGCGACAGAACCGGTGACACCGGTTGCTGCGCACCATTTCTGATAGCCTTCGTTGTCGCTCACAATCTGGCGTGAGTCATGAAACAAAGCGATCACGTTTATATAATAGTCAAACATGTTTTAAACGGAAAAACTTTATCATCAATTTGTTATATCAACAGAAATCTAAGGCTAATGATGAGGACCCAACTTAAAGCTGAGCCAGTACCTATTAACAAACTTTAATGTCAGCAAAACAATTAAAAGAAAGGACCTAGAGCAGTAAGTAGCTCTAGCGCGGGCCAGTAGGCCCGACCGCTTTTCTGCCTAACGCCTAGCTACTATTATTCAAAAATAAAAAAGCATTTTTCATTTATTGTAGAACTGATTTCATAAAATAATTCAAGACTTAAACACTGTTACCATATTTATTTTTTATTTAAAATAATTAAAAGTCGGTTAATAACAACCGCTAAGTCTTACAGTCGCGGAATAATTTTAATACTTGCACAATACATTTGTAGACTAGACTATTAATTTACAAGTATTTTTTAACCGACGTCGTTGTATCACTATTGCGTGTCAGATCTTTTGCCCAAAGAGGATTTTACTTCTACTACTCATCATGATTATCATCAGCCGGAAGACGTCAGCAGCTAAACAAAGGCCTCCCCCTTAAGGCGCGTAGTTCCCACGCTTGGAAGGCGTCTTATGGATCGCATTATAGTGGCGGTGGTAGGTAATCCATCAGAAAGACGCTGCTGCCCGCCTTCTTGGTTTCCCTTACTCACCTAGTATAACACCTAACAGGAGGAGAACGGTGGGTGCTATACTTAACCGATCACCCTAGGGGCACTACAGACTTAAATTAATATTTAACACTTACGCAATATTTTCTTACTGGCCGGATAGAATTTATACATTTTTAAAAGTATTCGAAATTCCAAATTCAACGTATACCTAATAAAACTTTCTATTACTGATGTATAATCTAGAGTTAGTAACAGAAAACGGGTTCTGTACATAATGTTAAGACCGAAAAGCGTCTTATAACTTGCTCCCTACGTTACGACATCAAATGCTACCGCCCGATTACAGGCTCTTCTTCGCTGCCCTTATAAGGAGAGGTATTTTACGCACATCTTATTACCACCTGAACATTTTTAGATCTATAAACGTACTAAATAAAGTTTGAAGAACATTTTAATAATAATAATAAATACACTTTATTGTACACCAAAAGTTACATGTAAATTGAACAATACGTTGAAGATATCAATTTACAAAGGCGACCTTATCGCTAAAAAGCAATCTCTTCCAGGCAACCTAAACCAACCTAACCTATTTTATATTAAATAAATCAATACTAAGTTTATTCGAAAAAGAAATGTGTGTTTTGAAGATTTCTAAATAAATAACATTTATCTACAATCATAAGTCAAAAACAGATACAGTGATTTCATAAATCTAAATAAAATTAAAATGAAATTCAACCTCATTGGGGGTAAAAAAATTGGCCCATGTGGTAGGGTAACCCAAGACTGGGGTACTGGCTTTCACCTCCTCGAGTGCCCGGCCCATTGTAATTCCCGAGGATACGTCCGGAGGAAGGACAATGGGCTTGGGACGGTGTACCCTGGGCACCGGGTAATTTCTCTCCACTCCTCGGGGTGGACAGATGTTGCTCGGTGGCGAACGAAGCCTTAGGGGGGGGCGCCGAACTGCTGTTCCCGATTAGGACACGTCGGTTGAGCGGCAGCGAGGCGCGGGGGGGATGTAGGGCGGGGGCGCCGCTACCGCTGTTCCCGATGGACACGCACGTCGGTTGAGCGCGGTGGTGGTGCGAGGGGGGAGTCGGGCCGAAAGGCCTTAGGGCGGGGGCACCGCAGCAACCGCACTGCCGGGGTATGGGCACCGGCAGGCGGCAGTACCTGGGGTATGGGTGGGACCCGGTAGCTCGGTGCAATTGGGGGGGTAGGGCCGAAAGGCTATAGGGTGAGTCGTCACTGTGGTCGCCCTTGGTACTTCTCTGTTGAGCAGAGTGGACTGGAGGGCACCACATGTGACATCGGGGGGGGAGAGCCTGGAGAGGCTCCGGCTTTCGAGCCGTTGGAGGGTTTGGCGCAAGCCGAACGGCCGCTGGCGGGAACCGGATGAAGTACTACGTACGTTCCCGGGGCCCGCCACTATAGCGGAGGTGCTGAAAGGCCCGATGGTGGTTTAGTCGGTAAGAGTCCGACATAACCCGCGCATGGTAGGCGTCGTGCGCGGTGTATCCATGAGGATTCCACCATCGCTAAAAAAAAAAAAAAAAGGGTAACCCAAGACGCTGGCAGCATTTCCTCGCTGAATAGCTAAAGTCACTCTCTGAGTGAGGTAATGCTCAGCTGTTGGGTCACCTGTGATGTTGACCAGCCTTTTACTTAATGATCTAAATAAAGTATAGGCCCCATGAACCTATAGAAGAATAAAAATATATTCGGAGCCAATATAAGGATATTGGCTGTAAAAAAAACGTTAAAGTATAAGGATATTTTAACGTTTTTAGGATTCCTTACCTAAAAGGTAAAAAAGGAACTCTGACTTCGTCTGTCTGTCTGTCTGTCTGTCTGTCTGCCTGTCTGTCACACTTATATATTTCAGGAACCACTGATGCTATCGATTTGAAACTTGGAATAGTTTTAGATCTTACTTACCCAACCTCATCGCAAATAAAAAAAATATATTGTTTTTATAATGGGGGTCGAAATAGGTCATCAAAATTTTAAAGTGAGACTACTATATCGAGTGGGGTATCATATGAAAGGGCTTCATTTGCACATCTCAAAACAGATTTTTATTTTGGCTTATGTGACGTAGTGTTTGGCTGATAACCAAAAATGTAAAAAAAAAATACCGTTCCCCCCCCTTATCTCCGAAGTTTGTGTAGGGAAAAATCTGAAATAATTATGGATAATGCATGTCTATCTAAATTTTACAGGAAAAATAAAATGATCTATCTAAGTAGTACAGTTTTCTAGTAATCCTAAAAAAACCTCGTCAAACAAACTTAGTTCTGCGGTTAGTTTTTTTTTGCTGTCTGAGGTGTTACATGAATAGTAAAACCAAAGATGGTATGGAACCCTCGGTGCGCGAGTCCGACTCGCACTTGACCGGTATTTTTTTTTTTTTTTTTCGGCCGCCTCTGCCACCGAACTAGTCCTAGTCGCATCCCACACCAGCACACGACCCATCCTCCAGGGGACGAGAGACATCCTAACTGGTCTCTTGCTATCACTTTATATTTACAATGAATTATTATAAGGTTAAGCAACCGTTCTCTTCTATTCGGCGCCAAAATGTCTAATTTACATTCCGTATTTATATTTTTTGCGTTTCATTGGCAATGTCATGTCACAGCAAAGGACAAATTAGTATGCAAACGCAAGACAGGTTACATATTTTTATTTAAAATGATTTATTACTTTATTATGTATACATGTTATTTTTATACGGCTGAGGTAGTAAACAATTCTTGTGGCCATCAGGTTTAATGTTTGCTTCGTTCTTTCGTTGTTTCTTCTCTTCGTTGTTTAGTAGAAGTTGGTAACTGCAACTCTTACCTTTTGAAGGTTCCTACCCAAGAAAAGGTGATAGCTCCCTTGTGCATGGGAACACCTAGGTAAGTAGGTACTACCTACCTTTGGAGTCACTGAACGTTTGGGGTATGGGTCCTAAACAGCCATCGAGTACAGCGGTGAATTTGAGGAAGACGGTGGCAGGCTCTTGTGCCGATGCAACAGCCGGGGGGGTTAGTAGGCAAGAACCCCTCATACCCCGGTTGACGCCCCACAGGGACGCAAGGACGTATTGATAGGACGGAAAGGACAAAAAAAATAGATAAGTACCCTCACAATGTCAGATATTCTATCACCTAGCATTAGGGTGTAAACAGTATCTACTGTGTTCCCGTGTGTAGGGCACTTAAGCTGAAGAAATTATCGGGCTTAAGAGACTTACCGCCGCACTCACAAACGTCAATTAACTTTAATTGTAGTTAAATCACTTTTTATATTCTATTTATTTCGACTGTCGGAGCCGTTTATGATTATTTTTAATTATTTAATACGAGATAATTGATATCTCTACTCACTATCGGCGTAATAAGTATTAATTGGCTTCGAGTGTCGAAATAATCCGATTACAAAAAATGAATTAATTCTCATTAACTATAATTGACGTTTGTAGGTTCGGCAGTTAATAATTAAAGTCTTGGGTGACGAGTGGCAGTGCGGTATAGTAAGTACGTAAAAAATTTATACGACGCAAAAAAAAAACAATGTAAAAAAGAGGAAAACACACAGAAAAAAGTTACAAAGCGTTATGCAACTCCAGTATACTTGCGTCGAACAGGTGCCTGACTCAGCATGTGCTGGTTACCATATGCAACCAGCGCTGGTTTTCAGCCAGTAGCCTACCACCGGTGATTCAAGAAGTCGAATTGAAATACAGTGTTCAGTTATAATAAAGCAAAAATCTAATTTAAAAAAGAACATATATATATAGGCATGCGTGTTGCTTACCGTTAGGCAAACTGTTGCTTGTACCAAGCTAAACCATCATTAAGTTGAATCATCATCATCTTCATCAGCCGGAAGACGTCCACTGCTGAACATAGGCCTCCCCCTTAGAACGCCACAATGAACGACAATTGGCTATTTGCATCCACCGGTTACCTGCGACGCGCACAATGTCGTCTGTCCACCTGGGGGAGGCCTGCCTACGCTGCGTCTTCCGGTTCGTGGTCGCCACTCGAGAACCTTTCTTCCCCAACGGTTATCGGTTCTTCGAGCGATGTGGCCTGCCCATTGCCACTTCAACTTGCAGATTCTGAGAGCTATGTCGGTGACCTGGGTTCTTCGGCGAATCTCCACATTTCGGATTCTGTCGCGCAAAGAAACTCCGAGCATAGCTCTCTCCATGGCTCGTTGTGTGACTCTGAACTTCTCGAAAAGGCCAGCCGTTAGAGACCACGTCTCAGTACCATATGTCATCACTGGCAACACACACTGGTTAAAAACCTTCGTCTTCAGGCACTGCGGTATTTCGGACGAGAAGATATCGCGTAGTTTTCCGAACGCTGCCCATCCGAGTTGGATTCTTCGGGCGACCTCTTTGTCGAAGTTGGACCGACCTAACTGGATAAGTAAAAAGTTTTAAGTTGAATGAAAAAACCTATTGCTGCTAGACCACACGTGCGCAATTACATCAGCTACAGTGCCTTTTCACACCGAAACACAGCATTAATAATAATATCCTGGGACTCACACCCTCACACACGGAAGATTCACACACGGTCATCTGATCCCAAACTAAGCAGAGCCTGTACTATGGAAACCAGACAACTGATACTAATACATACATACTTTTTTTTGTAAATACATACTTATATATGTAGACTAGCTGACCCACGCAGCTCCGCTCGCGCTGTGTTTACGTTTACTAAACTTTCAATAATATACATTCGCATAGAATACAAAACCTCCTTTTTTAAAGTCGGTTAAAAACTTGGAACCACTTTGTACTTGCCCTCCGAAGCACGGAGACGTTTAGTTCAAATGGCGTTAAACGGTCACCCATCTATTTAATGACCTTACCTAACGTTGCTTAACCTGATCGATTTCCAAACATTGTTAACAACTGTCTATGAGTGTTACCTTACAAATATTTATTATAATTATAAAGAAAAAATGATAAAATCGGACCAAGCGTATAACCAAGTACCCATTTTGACTTTAATCCCCTCTCCCAAAAGAACCGTGCTAGATTACGGGACAAAAAGTATCCTATGTACTACCTCGTAGTAAGATCTCAAATCATGCCAAGTTTCATTTGAATCCATTCAGTAGTTTCGGCGTGATGCTCAGCCGTGATACAGACAGACAGACAGACAGACAGACAGACAAAAATTAAAAAAATTACATTTTCGGCCTCAGTATCGGTTATAGAATGCCCTCCAAATATAATTTTCAAAATATCTTCAATGTACAGAATTGGACCTGTTACAGTTTTATTATAAGTACTAGCGACCCGCCCCGGCTTCGCACGGGTGTAATTGAGAAAAAAAAAGAAGTGAATAATTTAAAGTTACTGCCTTTGATTATAGAATTTCTTCACAAATAATGTTTGTAGCTAACTTTTCGTAACGCAATATGAACAAACTTTGTTTAGAAGTGACGCGCGAAAGGGCTACGTATAGCTGTCTGTCCATGGGCAAAGTAGGTACTCAACGCTTAGGTTTAAGCCTGCAACGTTGAGCTTGTGATTTGTTAATTGTATTTTTATTAGAAACTGCAGACGTGTACCGGTGCACAATTTGGGTGGATTAAGGACAGGAATTTATGGAAGTATGGCTCTTCCTTGTTCGGTTTCATCAATAAGACATAAACGGGGGTCAACCGGAGAATTCTTACCCACTAAAACCCCGCGGCTATCCCGTCGGCACATTAGAGCGCGGACCTTTTTTTTGACGCGGGGGAAATCTTCCAAAGATCCCCGGGAGCTGTGGGGCTCGACCGGGGTATGTGGGATTCTTACCCACTAAAACTCCCGCGGCTGTCGCATCGGCACATGAGAGGGGGACCCCAGGGCTCTCCGGTGGGATCTGCACCAGGGGCTCCTCAGTGCCTTGCCTTTGAGCCCGCCACCGGGGGGCGCATTGTAGCCCTCCCGGGAACCTGACACAGTGCTCACGGGAACAGGGGTCGCAACCCCGCCGCCGTCCTCCTCGGAGTCGCCGCCGTACTCAATGGACGTTCAAAGGGCCCACACCCCGAACGTCCCGCGACTCCGAAGGTTGCCCGTTGTTTATAGCCCCGGGCTCAGGGCTGGGGAGCGAGACGTTGGGCGGCCGCTTGTGGCGGCCTGCGCCTTCGTCGCCGAGCGGGATCAGCGCGTTCCCGCTCGGCGGCCTCCTTCTGGGACATGACAGTCTCGCAGAAGGCGGCCATCGCTCCCCACGCCGCATCCCCGGACAGCATAGCCGTCACTACACTGCCCAGGTAGAGGTCCGATCCGATTACTGCGACCAGGTCTCGACGCTCCAACGACCACGCGGGGCAAGCCTCAGCGTGTGTTGAGCGGAGTCAGACTGGTCGCAGTGGAAGCATCTCGTCGTCGCTTCACGTCCGATCTTATGCAGATAATCACCGAAACAACCGTCTCCGGTGATTATCTGCGTAAGCCTATAGGTGAGTCGTCCGCTCCGTCGCTGTATCCAGGCTTCGAGATGTGGCAGGAATGCCTCAGCGACGCGTTTGCGCGAACCCACTAAAACCCCCGCGGCTATCACGTCGGCACATTAGAGCGCGGACCTGGGCTATCTGTCGGGATCTGCACCAGGTGATACCACTCAGTGCCTTGACTTGGAACCCGCCGCCGGAAAGGCACATTATAGTTCCCCGGGAACCTGTCACGGTGCTCACGGTTACACCTGTAACCCCTCACGGGGGAAGCCTTTAATGGGATTTACGGGACCCTGTAGTGGTCAACCGGGTATGTAGGATTCTTATACACTAAACCTCCAACGGCCGTGCAACCAGCACATAAGAACCGCTTCTTGGGCTATGCGGTGGGATCTGCACCATGATACCCTCAGTGGCTTGCCTTTGACCCCGACACCGGGGGGCACAATATAGCCACCCGGGAACCGGTCACGGGGGAAGCCTTCAATAGGTCCCCGGGACCCTGTTGGCGGTCTACCGAGTTATGTAGGACTCTTATTCACTAAACCTCCTACGGCCGTTAAATCAGTATATAAGAAGGAGACCTGAGCTATCCAGTGGGATCTGTACCAAGATCCCTCAGTGGCTTGCCTTTGAGCCCGCCACCGGGGTTCACAATAAAGCCACCCGGGAAACTATCATCGTGCTCAAAGATACAGCATGATTTTAAATTTTAAAAAGTCATTAAATATAAAAAATATATTAGAGATAAAAAGTGCCGGAGTCAATATGAGTTAAATATTTAAAACATCGAATCTTAATATAAATAAAAAAATCAAAAACAAAGTTTAATAATACAAAAAAAAAAAACGATCAGGGGTAGCGAACCCGGACAGTCCGTACTTAGAGGACGCTTCCGTAACCACTCGGCCAAGGAACTTTTATTAAATCTTTCAAATTATCGTATCTTATTGTTGTAATATATTTGTACTGCCATCGGTTGAGTAATAATACTTCTTTTTTACCCTGTAAAGGGATAAATTATAAAAAATATGAAATACTAATTCAATTAATTTTCTTAACGAATGACTGTGCAAAATTTCAAGTCAATAGAACCAAGGAATCGCGTTCTCCCATACAAACTTTGCCCCCCTGTTTGACCCCCTTAGAGGTTGAATTTCCCAAAATCCAGTCTTAGTGAGCACCTACGTCTTAAAAGGAACCCCCATGCAAAGTTTGAGACTCCTAGCACTTGTAGTTTCTGAGATTTCGTGATGAGTGGGTTTTTGTCTACTCTTTTATATAATAAGATAGATAAAACACCCAGACATAGGGTAGCAGATAGGGTCACTAACTACTAGACCAACGGGCCCGTCCCGGTGTGCGGGGGACGGTCGTCATCGTGTAATGTTTATACTCTGCTGCTTGGCGGTAGAATATCCGATAGTATTATTAAAGATTCAAAATTTTATATCGTGACAAAACTAACAAAATTTACGATGCGTTTCATAACGTTATTCATCC
This sequence comes from Furcula furcula, assembly GCA_911728495.1. Lineage (NCBI taxonomy): Eukaryota > Metazoa > Arthropoda > Insecta > Lepidoptera > Notodontidae > Furcula > Furcula furcula. Next base: position 11,232,487 of record OU452251.1, read on the forward strand.
TTAAAACCTAAACATCATCCAATATGGAGCACTGATTTATAGATTTCGGACAAGTTTCCAATATAAATAAATCTATTTAGGATGAAACGGTTGCGTGTGGCCAATTACGTGTTAACACGTTAAAATACATACAGCTGTTTGTAGAGTTTGTAAATCAATAGGACTATAATGTAAATCGTCTCGATTGTGATCTGGTCGTCGCAGGCGCATGATGTCATTATGAGACTGCGCATTGACGAGGCCTTGTGGACGCGACACTACTTGTTTTATTGCTACAGGTATATCCGTGAATTTATCATGAGATATTTCTTCATTGTGTGTTGCCAGTGATGACATATGGTACTGAGACGTGGTCTTTAACAGCTGGCCTTTTGAAGAAGCTCAGAGTCACACAACGAGCTATGGAGAGCTATGCTCGGAGTTTCTTTGCGCGACAGAAACCGGAATGAGGAGATTCATCGAAGAACCAAGGTCACCGACATAGCTCGAAGAATAATGCAAGTTGAAGTGGCAGTGGGCAGGCCACATCGCTCGAAGAACCGATAACCGTTGGGGAAGAAAGATTCTCGAGTGGCGACCACGAACCGGACGACGCAGCGTAGGCAGGCCTCCCACTAGGTGGACAGACGACATTGTTCGCGTCGCAGGCAACCGGTGGATGCAAATGGCAAATTGTCGTTAATTGTGGCGGTCTAAGGGGAGGCCTTTGTTCAGCAGTGGACGATTCCGGCTGATGATAATGATTTCTTTATTATTATTATTCTTTGATGTACACAGATAATACAGTTATGGTGAGTCGAGCTTACTTCAATATGTAGCAGAAGCAGTAACAGTCCAGTAGGTGAGCGGCGGTGGGTGGTGGACCTTAGAAACTAGGTGTGCGGGTTCGAATCCCAGCTCACACCTCTGATTTCTTAAATGAATTATGTGCGAATCAAGTTTGTGCAATTGTTACTAGCTTTCGCTGAAGGAAAACATCGTGAGGAAACCTGCATGTCTGAGAAAGCCTAACTATGTAGCTTTCAAATGACGTGTGAAGTCCGCCAACCTGCACTTGGCTGGCGTGCTGGATTATGGCCTAAGACCCTTCATCTTGAAGGGAGGCCCGTGCCCAACAGATGAAAACAAGGGCTGGTATTGTTATTATTATATTAAGTACTAGCTGACCCACGCAGCTCCGCATGCGCTATTTTTACGTTAACTAAACTTTTAATAACAGACATTCGCATCGAATACATAACCTCTTTTTTTATAGTCGGGTAACAACTGGGACCCACTTTTTACTTGCTCTCCGTAGCACGGACCCGTTTAGTTCAAATGGCGTTAAACGGTCACCCATCTATTTAATGACCTTACCTAACGTTGCTTAACCCGATCGATTACAAAACCTTGATAACAACTCTCTATGAGTGTTCCCTTACTAATATTTATTATATTATAAAGAAAAATTGATACAATCTGACCAAGCGTATAACCAAGTACCCATTTTGACTTTAATCCCCTCTCCCAAAAGAACCGTGCTAGATTACGGGATAAAAAGTATCCTATGTCCTACCTCGTAGTAAGATCTCAAATCATGCCAAGTTTCATTTGAATCCATTCAGTAGTTTCGGCGTGATGCTCAGCCGTGATACAGACAGACAGACAGACAGACAGACAGACAGACAGACAGACAAAAATTAAAAAAATTACATTTTCGGCCTCAGTATCGGTTACAGAATGCCCTCCAAATATAATTTTCAAAATATCTTCAATGTACAGAATTGGACCGGTTACAGTTTTATTATAAGTATAGATAACTCAATAGATAGGTATGTGAGTTTTCTTCCAGCAAACCCAGAGGCATAGAGTGAGTTAAGACAAGATTAAGGGTAAAACAAAAGAGTGCACGTAAGTGGATAAAAAGTCACTTTTCACTCTTTTTTTTTAATTTTTAGAACGCCGTAGTCCCTACGCTTGTCAAGCGTCTTGGGATTGCAGTATAGGTGGTAGGTAATCTAATAGAAAGACGCTGCTGCTTCTTCTTTTCCCTTCTTGTTTTCTCTTACGACACACAAGGTGAGGAGATAGAACGGGTGCTATTCTGCTTTAGACCCACGGTACCTACGATACTCTGATTTGTTAATGAATGTTCAAATAATCCGATAAAAATGTCGCTAAATACTCAATACCGTTCGTTTACGATATTTCATACTAAAGTTCATAAAATTTAGACACACATTTCTTTTCTGCATTTCATGTTCACACTTCACCTATGTTATATCCATACAGGTTGGTTCGTTGATGTTGAATTCTTTTTACGACATTTATAGGCTTATTTTTTGATATAAAATGTATTTATAGGTACTTACATAGGTGGCATTCCGATGTATCTATGGTTAATTATGTCACTACAAATTTAAACTGCTCACCGGACCGAATCGTTTTTATACATACAATTTATTACAAAATAGTATATTAGCATACTTGTCTGATGGAGGTAATATCTAGTTTTCAGTACATCCACACAACTCATCAGATAGGAGTAGGTATTTTGTGTTCAAGGCAATTTGTATATAATAATAATATCTTGGGACAATCCACACACGGTCATCTGATCCCAAACTAGGCAGAGCCTGTACTATGGAAACCAGACAACTGATACTAATACTTATATACTTTTTTTTTGTAAATACATACACAACACCCAGACACTTGGCGGGAATCGAACCCACGACCCATCGGTTAGCAGGCAGGGTGTCTGACCACTAGACCAACGGGCCCGTCATATTATTTTTTTAATTAACAGTTGACATTACAATCACGGCTTTTTATTAACCGACTTCATAAACATATGTATAACGACTGGTTTAGAATAGAATAGAATAGAATACTCTTTATTGTCACACCAAAGAAAAACATACAGAAAAACTTACAAAAATAACTTAAATTAGGTACAAATGGTTGGTTCATTTTTATTTTATTTTAATTTTGTTGTTACTCGTATATATACATATGTATACTATTTTTTATTTTATTTTATTTATTAGACACACCATCGACAGTTTCACTATACATTCAATTTTAGTTTACAAAATGACAAGTACAGTGTGAACTCTCCTTAAAGGTATGTACAACATTCACTAATATAATATATATATATTTACTATTTATTTATTTATATATAAATTAGTAAAACTATCAATCGTGAGAAGTCGTTCAGAACAAGTCGGGAAACGTTATTCTTTCCAAGCAAATTTCACTATCGATCGTCACAATCTAGAGCAAGAGGACTTTTGCATGACAGTTATTATCGCGTTTCCATGGGCAGCTTTACTACAGTACCTTCTTACCTCTTGTCACCCCGTTAGCTATAGCGACTTAATAAACTCGGTGCTCAGTCTAGTATCCACTAGCTAAGAAGCTGTAAATGTTCACACAGTGTGGAGGTACTTGCCTGAATGGATAGTGCCTTACACAAGGGAATTACATGTAGAAGATACGTTCATAAATTGAATACTTCTATAAAAATACAGAATCAAAGTGCTTCCTCAAAGACAATGTTAGAAGAGCATTTTTCACAGACACTCAGTTTTAAGCATTTTTTATAGCAAGCAAACGTACGGACCGCCTGGTGGTAAGCAGTCACCGCAGTCTAAAGACGTTTGCAAAACCAGAAGAATTACTAGCCCGTTGCCGACCCTTAAGTCATTAGATATTAAGTCTTTGTGTCCTGTAATTTTACCAGCTACAGTGCTCTTCACGCCAGAACACAGCAATGCTTACACACTCCTGCTTGGCGGTAGAGTATCTGACACTGCGGTGGTATATAATATACCTGGACGGTTCCTTGCACAAGGAACCTACCACCTAGTCGATAACGTAAAGTTTAATAATAAATATTGAATTTATTAAAATAGCGCTTCGTCTATGATAATACGAGACGCTTTGCTAAACTATGGAAGTGTCGTCAGGGTCGAGTGACGTAAATTGTGCCATCGAGTCACAGTAAAAAATCTAGGCACGTATGTCTTATACTGATTATAATAACTGGGCCACAAAATTAGCGGGATAAATTAAAACTTTAGTTTTTTTTATTACTCCCACTAAGCGGACTTTTATAAGCTAAGATTTTCTATAATATTATCTTAAAACCCGTAATTTTAATTTTATAAGTAGCTAGGAGGAGTTAAATGTATGGTAATTAATTAAGATTTATAATTGTTTTTTTTTTGAACTGAAAACTTCATAAGCGGCGCTGTGCTCTTTTTTCTGGTGGGAAAAAAATGTTCAATTCGCGTCAGGACACGTGACTGAAAGACCTGATCGAAAAATCGTAAAGTAAGGTAAGATGTAGGCGGCGCTGGGGAAAAATATTAAATTCGCGTCAGGACTCGTAAGGTAAGACGTAGGCGGTGCAGGGCACTTGCGCGAATGTTCGTGTGTGTTTGTGTTACAGCGTGCCACCCACGCGCATCCATGGATGGTGACTGCTGATGGCTCGACCGTTTATGTAGATAATGTAAAATAATTGTAATAGTTCTGAAGTAGAAAAGTATTAAATTTTTAATGTAATATAAATTGTCATATTAGTGTACGATAGCGCATATGAATATTGTATTTTACCACATAAATGATAGTACTTTTATACTGATAATTAAAGCAATTTGTTGTGCAACAATTTCATAAACTATTACCAATAATTAATTACTTATTATTAAACAGTAGTGTATTCTATACAGTATTGCCTTGTGTATCCGCTTACATATTGTATCCATTGCATATTGTTTTTCTCTTTTTACCTTTCTCTTAGTGCAAGCCTTGATCTCTTCTCTTCACTAAGTATTGTTACCTACTATTAAGCATCTCTTAACTGTGAGTGGGGCCCTGGTGACTTGCAACACAGGTACTTTATGCACCTATCGCAGGCACCAGTCTCTCACAATACAATGTTATTTGTAGTTACTGATTTCTAACTTTTAATATGTATTGTGATGAGAAAATAAATGAATTATATTATATTATTATTATATTAATTTTTAGTTTTGCGCGTTTTTTTTAGTTTTGCCACCAATTGTTCTTGCCTAGCCAACTCCATTTTGACCTACGACCTGTTTGAGATATAACTTCAATCCTTAATTTGAATCGCATTACGAAGAGTTCAGCAGTAGTGCTGACTTTTTCCTAAGCGATACATCTCACTGTAAACCCTGCATTGTACTGCCACTTATCGCCAAGGCGTACTTTATGTAATAGGTGATAAAAATGTATTAAAATTTGACCCTTTCAAACATGTGGAAGTATTTTACATTATGGTAGCTGGTGAAATTACTGAACACAAAGACTTAATATCTAACGTCATAAGGGTCGGCAACGCGCTAGTGATTCTTCTGGTGTTGCTAGCGTCTATAGGCTGCGGTGTCTGCTTACCATCAGGCGGGCCGCACGCTTGCTTGCCACTTTGGTAGTACAAAAAAAAATGCCAATAGCATAGGTATTTCATTATTATTATGGAAACACCGGCAAAAAATCGCAGCAAGTAATAATAAAGTCATAGCGTGTCGTATTAAAAAGCCATATTTGCTTATGAAGACAACACACATTCTTGTCTTACTCGGTCGTTACAAACTATGCGGTTATTATTGGAAACTCGTTATATTAATTATCTCGTCACATACTACGCGCCAAACGTCACGTGATGAGCACATGAATCATATCTGTGTATACATTCGCACAAGATATCCTGTAAATCAGCTGTATTTTAGCACAAGTTTAGCATATTTATTTGGTGTAATTGTCACAATAACTTAGACGTTTTATTCTGGAATAATATTATGTCTATACACATAACACTTCCGGAGGTATGTTCTTATCTAGAACCTTAAAATGTAGAGTTTAGCCACTGCTATTCGATTTTATTGCACTCACAAATATAAGCCATGTTAAACTCAAAGTCACTAGTGGGCCAATTAAAGAATACCAACTACTAAACATCATCATCATCAGCCCACATTGTCCACTGCTGGACATAGGCCTCCCCCAAGGCACGCCACTAAGCCCGATCTTCGGTTCTCCTCATCTAGTTTCTGCCAACCGCTCTGCGAATATCGTCTCTCCACCTGTTCACAGGGCGTCCTACACTACGCATCTTACTAAACATCTTAACGAAAAAAGTAAGTATAGGACAAGAATATTTATCAAATCTATCTATCCTACATAAAAAAAAATGTGCGTGCGTGGAGTCCCTCCGCGCGGAAGAAGTGAAACTTCATTCTGTCTCATTCTATTCCCCCTCCCCAGGAGTGCTGAACGTAAGTCGCTTAAGAAGTTTCACTTCATTGACTCGGACTTACTGACTGAATCCGAGTCAGTACCGCTCAGTCCCAGTCAGTCCCGCTCAGTCCCGGTCAGTCCCACTCAGTCCCGGTCAGTCCTGCTCAGTCCCGCTCAGTCCCGGTCAGTCCCGGTCAGTCCCGGTCTGTCCCTCTCAGTCCCGGTCAGTCCCAGTCAGTCCCGCTCATTCCCGCTCAGTCCCGGTCAGTCCCGCTCAGTCTCGCTCAGTCCCGCTCAGTCCCGCTCAGTCCCGGTATTAATTTATCATTATTTTAACACTATTTTATCATTTTTTTAACGTTACATTAACATTATTTTATCATTATTTTACTATTAATTTATCTTTATTTTAACACTATTTTAACACTACTTTATCACTGCTTTATCATTATTTTATCATTATTTTAACACTGTTTTATCATTATTTTAACATTACTTTATCATTATTTTAACACTATTTTAACACTATTTTATCATTATTTTAACACTGTTTTAACACTATTTTAACACTATTTTATCATTATTTTATCATTATTTTAACACGATTTTATCACTATTTAACTACCACTACTACCACTATTTTACTATCATTACTTTCAGCGGGAAGAGTCCCGCTGAAAGTAATGATGCTCAGAGGAGCGGGACTGACCGGGACTGACCGGGACTGAGCGGGACTGAGCGTGACTGACCGGGACTGAGCGGGACTGACCGGGACTGAGCGGGACTGACCGGGACTGACCGGGACTGAGCGGGACTGAGCGAGACTGAGCGGGACTGACCGGGACTGAGCGGGACTGACCGGGACTGAGCGGGACTGAGCGGGACTGACCGGGACTGAGCGGGAATGAGCGGGACTGACTGGGACTGACCGGGACTGAGAGGGACAGACCGGGACTGACCGGGACTGAGCGGGACTGAGCATGACTGACCGGGACTGAGTGGGACTGACCGGGACTGAGCGGGACTGACTGGGACTGAGCGGTACTGACTCGGACTGACTCGGATTCAGTCAGTAAGTCCGAGTCAATGAAGTGAAACTTCTTAAGCGACTTACGTTCAGCACTCCTGGGGAGGGGGAATAGAATGAGACAGAATGAAGTTTCACTTCTTCCGCGCGGAGGGACTCCACGCACGCACATTTTTTTTAATGTAGGATAGATAGATTTGATAAATATTCTTGTCCTATACTTACTTTTTTCGTTAAGATGTTTAGTAAGATGCGTAGTGTAGGACGCCCTGAGAACAGGTGGAGGGACGATATTCGCAGAGCGGTTGGCAGAAACTAGATGAGGAGAACCGAAGATCGGGCTTAGTGGCGTGCCTTGGGGGAGGCCTATGTCCAGCAGTGGACAATGTGGGCTGATGATGATGATGTTTAGTAGTTGGTATTCTTTAATTGGCCCACTAGTGACTTTGAGTTTAACATGGCTTATATTTGTGAGTGCAATAAAATCGAATAGCAGTGGCTAAACTCTACATTTTAAGGTTCTAGATAAGAACATACCTCCGGAAGTGTTATGTGTATAGACATAATATTATTCCAGAATAAAACGTCTAAGTTATTGTGACAATTACACCAAATAAATATGCTAAACTTGTGCTAAAATACAGCTGATTTACAGGATATCTTGTGCGAATGTATACACAGATATGATTCATGTGCTCATCACGTGACGTTTGGCGCGTAGTATGTGACGAGATAATTAATATAACGAGTTTCCAATAATAACCGCATAGTTTGTAACGACCGAGTAAGACAAGAATGTGTGTTGTCTTCATAAGCAAATATGGCTTTTTAATACGACACGCTATACTTTATTATTACTTGCTGCGTTTTTTGCCGGTGTGTCCATAATAATAATGAAATACCTATGCTATTGGCATTTTTTTTTGTACTACCAAAGTGGCAAGCAAGCGTGCGGCCCGCCTGATGGTAAGCAGACACCGCAGCCTATAGACGCTAGCAACACCAGAAGAATCACTAGCGCGTTGCCGACCCTTATGACGTTAGATATTAAGTCTTTGTGTTCAGTAATTTCACCAGCTACCATATTGAGTTGAGTGGAGTGGAGTGGAGTGGAGTGGAGTGGAGTGGAGTGGAGTGGAGTGGAGTGGAGTGGAGTTGAGTTGAGTTGAGTTGAGTTGAGTTGAGTTGAGTTGAGTTAGTGTGTGTGTGTGTGTGTGTGAGTGAGTGAGTGAGAGACCGACCGACCGACCGATCGACTGAGCGAGAATGAAGTTTCACTTCTTCCGCACGGAGGGACTCCACGCACGCACATTTTTTTTTGAATACATACTTTGTAGAAAGGTTCTTACGATTGCTTAAGTTTGCGCAGAACATTACGCGAGTGGAACTGCGCGGGACTGCTAATTTCCAATAAAACTTGCATCAGTGCGCACATTTTCAAAAACGCATTATCTTTCTGCTGTTTTCAAAATTGATCCAGGCCGTAGAAAAATGCTCAGTGGGCTGTATGACATGACTGATCAAGAGTGTAAACATGAAGCATACTATTTTTATTTTCCAAAGTTTAATGGCCCTACATTTACTTCCAAAATATCGCGCTTCCAATATATTACTAGCGCGATCGGCTAGCATATAGAAAACGAAGAATATTTAATTTCTTACATAAAACGGCTTATATTAATACGAGTATTTAACTCTCAACAATAACAACGAGATTAACAGACAGGCAGCTATCTGTAATGTATCTGTTTTGTCTGGGAAAATTGTTATTTTGTTAATTGTTTCGCTATCTATAATGTGTTTATACAATTGTAATATGATAGAGCAATAAACTGGTTTACGTTAACCTCAGAGTAGACTGAACCTTTACTTAGTTAAGCCGATATCTGTTTATTTAAATTTTTAAGGTCCTAATGATATTTTTAAGATACTCTTTTTAAGTTCAATAAACTAGTTGCTTTCTTTTCTCTGTATGTAAAGTGAGAGACATTTACGGTTGGTCAACTTTAGGACGATAATCGCTCGCTCGCGCCAGCCCAATATACGTGTAGGCGGGGTAAGCGCAAATAACGTCGTTCAACGATTTTGCTTGAAAACCGGACAAGCGTTCGTGACCGCGACAGTACCTAATTGTTGTAATACCGCAGTTAAAGTTTTGAATAGCGTTTTATTCCGCAGTTAATCTCCTACTTATATTATCAGCCAAGGGACCTTATTTCACTCTTCCTTGCTGCCTACAACAAAGTAATTCCTTTGCTACAAAATCCTTTTGCTGTCAATATGATCATATGATTTATCATCCATGACTATATCACCGATTACCATTAGGTGGGACTGTGGTCAAGGGCTCAGGAGACTTAACAACTATGTCTTGGGTGGCGAGCTGGTACGCAATTAACTTTTTATTTCTCATATGATTAAAGGACAATCTTGTGTCAGAAATGTTCAAGCTGGCCTTAGGCTTCTGACTTGGCTTAACGTTTGCCGTCTAGATGAGAACAATCAGTACCGACTTTTTAAATGGCCTCTGAAGCCCTGGCCATTTAAAAAGTCGGTCGGTCGGTCGGACTGAGCGTCTCCATAGACGCTCAGTTAAAATGTCACTAAACGGTCACCCGTCTAAAGACTGACCTTGTTTGACGTTGCTTAACCAACTGATCCATTACCGAACAGAAATTATCTAATTACACCTGGCTAGTAGCCCAATATAATATAATGGAAAGAGCTATGCTCGGAGTTTCTTTGCGCAACAGAATCTATAATGACGGGATTCGCTGAAGAACCAAGGTAACCGACATAGTTCTTAAAATATGCAAGTTGAAGGAGCAAGGGGCAGGTCATATCGATCGGAGAACCGATAACCGACGAGGAAGAAAGGTTCTCGAGTGGCGACCACGAACTGGACGACACAGCGCAGGTAGACCTCCCGCTAGGTGGACAGACGACATTGTGCGCGTCGTAGGTAACCGGTGGATGGAAATAGCAAATAGTGGTTCATTGTGGCGTTCGAAGGAGGAGGCTTATGTTCAGCAGTGGCCATCTTCCGGCTGGTGATGATGATGATGATGATTAACGCAATGAACTGTCCATAGGTTGACGTGTGGGTTACGATAAGACCAACTGCTTGATCATCTCATCACTTTGAAATCGTTATATGTCGGAGCTTAAAATAGTCTTTAAAAGAGTGATGGCATAAATGATGATAATGAGCTATTATTTGTATTTATGAATATTATTGTCATGCTTATAATAATGATACCAAAACTTTTAATTCCAATTTCAACACAGTTTAACACCGGTGTGGGTGCTTAAATTTGATTGGTAATTAATTCAAGTATACCACAGTAATCCGAGTGGGAGTCGGTATTTTGTAATAAAAATGGCGTCCATTTGATGTTACTATTAACGTCCCGGTCCGCGCGTTGCATCAAGTGAAATGTCACGGATGTACTAAACGATGGGATAAACAATGTGTAGGTAGGCAATAAATCATTTCATTGTCTAGAGCGATGAACTTGCTTGTGATACTGGCAAATGCAAGAACTTTCTTTATGCATGTTAGTGATAAGACTAGCGAGGCGTTTGCCTGGTGATAAACGAAACACTTAGTTATTAAGTCTCTTGTGTCCAGTAATTTCACCTATAACTTCACATCGGAGCACTGCTTTGCGGCAGAATATTTGATTCTGTTCTGGTGCCTATCTAGAACGGCCTCTTTTACGCACTGGAAAATAAATTACAATCCTATAGCGGACTATAATCGTTTCCAAATTTGCCCCGTACTTACTTACAGAACATGCTTTCTAACGCATATTCATTTACTTTAAACTAAATTAAACTACCATCATTTTTTAAATTATGTTATACGGTCCTTTGGAAATCTAGACAGGTCGACAAATTAATGAATTTTGATAGCTTGATGTTTATTCAAAAGCAATTACTTCATTGATTGACTGATTCAAGGTGGTCAGTTGCGGCATTCATATTTATAGTAATGACAACAATCAGAGAAAAGCGAGAATAGAGCACTGATACAAATGTGTAAACAGGCTTGTTCAGACGGTTTTGCTAGGGCACGTTTTAGGTAGCGAACTATTTAATACCATTTGATTGCGTTTGATTCCGTTCGGCCCCATTTGGTCCAATGCAAAAAGCTCGTAGAGTATGCCGCATCCAGCGGATAGTCGTGCTCTGTATTCGTAGCTTCTACGCTAGGTGGGCGTGCTCAGTCTAGTAAGTACAAATAGCTATAACCCGCTTCGGCCGATGCGTTTGGATACAACTCCGAATGATCTCTCGCTCTGTCTATACGTATGCACTGTACGTAACAATTTCTAGAAAGCATCCACTGTTCGTTCGTGGTATTCATTTGCCTAAACTTTCAATTTGATATGAATTTATGATCGAGTCTATGTTTTCTCTCGATGCTTTCTTAGTTTACTATTAATAACTAGTAGGTACTGAATTCTGTACGCAAAACTGTATTAAACAATTTACCTATTGTCAATCGTGGTTATTTAGTCGCGTTTATGTATTTTTTAATAAATGTTACGTAACTTAACGTAAGAAATAAATAAATAGTTTCTGTAAATTATCTGTTGAATTATACTGTAGGGAAAAAAATCTGAATTTAATATGTGTGTTATTTTAAACGGATAAAACGTCTAAAGTATCAGTATAACACATGGAAATTTATTAAGATATTGCAAAAAAACTTGTTTTTTTTTGTACGCTATGTTCGTCGTATTTGTATGCTGATATATTCCGCATGGAAACAAGTAAGTATTCCACGTGTTAGACGATCCGAAAATAATAAGCTGTATCATGAAGTGAACTGTTTACACATAACATACCGTCGACTTCCTTCGTATCTTACGAGTGGCGGTAACATCTAGGAGAGATAAAATAAATTAATGATAATCTCGTACAAAAGTGTTTGCTTTTAAAACGCTACAAAACTGTGAATTACAGTGGTACGATGAACACTGTGTATAAATTTCCCTGGCATTCCCACACACTAACGTCATGCGCACCGCGTACCTACGCAGATGGCCTCTGCACTAGTGTGGAGTGTACGTAGCGTAAACACATCCTCCGTACGACACTTAATTTAATATTGAGTACTCCTTATTACAAGAGTCTTAAGGTTTATTTTTGCATGAAACGTTTTTAGAAGATATATGATTAAGGTTGTGTTACTGTACCGTATTGTTTCACGTTTACGCGTCTCTGTGTGGCGAGGTTAAGTAGAGCGGTGTTATCTCAGAACAGAGATTCTGTAGAGTCTGGATTATACGATAACACGTGTTAATATAATGTTATAAAATTTATATTTGCAATTAAGATATTTAATCATTGCCTTGTTAACAATGTTAACGTTTGTCTAAAGCTTAATAAATTTAATTTTATCGCTGTTAAAGCATTTAAAAATAAAACATTATAACGATGTTCTCACGCTATGGTATTAAATATGTGTGGTTTTAAATAGTCTAAAATCAAGTTCAAATCAAGTCAAAATTACGAAATGCGCTCCATATACAAACAAAACAATTTCATTTCATAATTATCGATGGTTTAGCACATTGTCCGTCCAGTCTAAATGTCATCGAACGGGGTTTCGCAAGAGCGTCAATCACGGGCGGTCACCTACTTTCGCGATCGACTCGAGGCGATTAGTCGACTACATTCACCGAGGCCTCGGCTCACCTCTACGCAACAATTGTTTCTGTAGGAATCTTTTATTTATGGCAGCGTGGCGCAGCGCTGGTGTGTGTCGGCCGTAAGCGACCGTGCTCGTGTTTTACCTGTAAGAAGAAATTCTTGCTTTAAATTAAATCGTATTTTAGTGTAAGTAAGGTTTCATTTGGATCGTATTATTCAGACATAGAAATGCCCTACCGGCTATAAGTCAACGCTCGAACTCGCCTGTTTGACAAGATTCCAACCGCGTCTGTCCTGTTTGTTTATTGTAATCGGTTTGACAATGTGCTTAAGGTGCGGTTTCGAATGATCTCTCGGCTCGCGCTCTCCTGTGATTGTTCTCGGCTACTCGGTGCGAGACTGTGTTTGTGTTTGTATTATACGTCATGTACACCGGCTTACTGTAGATTCGCCTCTTAGCATCCATAATTGCTTGGCGACTGAGCGGCTTTTAAAGCTCACTCGTTGATTGGTTTTTATTCGCGGTTTAATTTTAGTTTTTATTCATCGATAATTAACGACATCATTTTAATATGAGTATCACATTTCCTTGGAATTTTGAAAGTTGGTGAATAGATGGTATCGGTGTAGACGGGGGTCAATGGGGATGCGTCAGATTGTCAAAGGGTATTGAGAGGGCGCGCGTCGGCAGGTCGCGCGGACGCGGGAGAGAATGACGCGATTGACGCGGCAGCGGCGCGCGGCGCGACCAGCGACGTGTCTGTCTCTGTCGCGCGCACCAGCGACCTCCTTGGATGTGCGGCCCGCAAGGTCGGCCGCCTTAATTAATAAACTCAACGTAAAGTATTTGAGGCCGATCGGAGCGGCTACGATCTTACTCGGGCCTTTGTCTAGTTATTGACCCGCGTCCGCCGATCGACGTTTTTTATTGAAGCAATCTACTATTGTGGAGCCGAAAATAAAGTATTGCTCACTTAATTAAATAAACCCGTTCAAATATTAGTCGGTATGTTTTTTTATATTTACAAGTACATTTTGTAATACGCAATCTTCGAGTGTCGAAAGTACAGCCAATGATACTTTGTTTTATTAACATTTATGAGATTAGTGTTGGCGATATAGCTTTAGTAAATTATGAATGTCGTACACGAAAGGTATTAAATCATCATAACGACGTGCAATGTATGCAAATAGACGCTTAGGTGTATATAACACGGTCAATTAAAAAAGAAATGAAAGTTTGTTTTACCCCTATGATGGTAGATCGAGAGGTTTCGTCATAGCCGTGTCGGATTAGATCTTGTATTACTGTGTCGCAACTATTTAATGACAATGCTTGCTTACAATTAAGTGGGTGTACGAATTGTCATTGAAGTGAAAAGTAATAGGGAGTTTTAAAATTCAATAAGTACTTTCAATGACGATACGAAATATCGTCGGATATACTTGTGGTAACCTCAACCTTAAAATATTTTTTTGTTAAAAATCGTAGCTAAAGTTAAAACTACATAGGTGTGTTATTAAAGAGCAAAACAACGTGAAAATGTCAAGTGTCAGTCAATAAGTTAGTAATAATTAGATACAAAATTATAATTCATTGAATTATTTGATTGTTTAGTTCATCAAGTTACTTATTAATAGGTACGTATTCGCCTGACCAATAAGCCCAAGAATATTATTTCTTGCATCAAGAAATGTATACTTAGTGCAATTCATGTCATCAGTTTATGGCCTTAATTTATAATTTTATATTCAACTATAAAATCTCACTTTAAACAAACAATTATTGGTTAAAATTTATTGGTTAATAATGAAATATTATATTATATTATTATTAAACAAAGTCTCATCAATTTTAACAAAAAAGCGGCAAACATTTGCGTACATAAAACAAATAGATAAGTAAAAATAAATTCTGCATGTAAACAAGATACGGCAGATTGTCTGTAGAAGTGTGACCAAACAAGGAAAACGTCAATAATTTTTAAATATTTATTTTTTGAGCACCAATAGCGGCATTAGATGAGATTGATCTACGAGTGTGTCTAATGTTTTGCTTATGGAATTGCTATAAATAGCGGTTTTGCAAATAACTGGACTGATGCGAAGAACCAACGCCGTGTCGAGCCGTGTGCTCTGTAAAATTCCCATAGAATTTAACACACAGATATGAGTTTAGGTATAATGTTCGCGTAAATAAAATATAATAATGCGGTCGACTATGACCTATGACTATTATCACACTTGAGGATTTTGAAGTATTTATACATATTTTAGTTTAATTGCTTTTTATGAAATTTATATTTTCTAATCCCTAAAGTGGTTATAAAGTTTGTAAGTATATATAGTGTATCCTATATATCTTTTTACTAGTGTGAAGTATAGTTAAAACCGTACAGCCAATAAAACATATTAAAAATTAATTCTATAAGCGAGCACCTACCTGATATTTTATTATTACTATTATTGATTACTAGGTAGATATAAATATCTATTACCTAATTTAAATCCTCCTCTCCTCCTCTTTAATTTTTTTATTTCTTCATTTTTTTTTCTTAGTATCATAATTGTTGTACTAACTAACTACCCCACGTTTATGTTTTATTCTCTCTTTTTTCCATCCCAAGGTTGCTTGGAAGAAATTGCGAATAGCGATAAGGCCGCCCATTGTACATATTTAATTTTTAAGTATTTTTTATGTGCTTTATTTTATGTGTAAGTTTGTGTGTACAATAAAGTGTATATCTAATTTAAGTCAAGCACCTTTGTTCCTACCTATTATATTTGACAATACACATCTGCGTTGATAAAGCATTATCATAATCTATGCGTATTCTTCGGGCCGGCTCACATTGCTAGCTGCTTATGTAAGTCGGAGCGTCTTCCACTTTCGAATCAAGTTTATTGACACGGCAAGCTCGACAAACGCCCGCCGCTTCACAGTTACATTGCTTCGGCGGCGCGCCGCTTTGATTCTCATACTTGCCGGGAACAAGACCAAGGACCTAATATTTTTATTCAACCCAGTGACGAGACAAGCTAGACGTGATAGGAAGCGACATAGCCTGCCTATAGACAGATGCAAATCACTACCGCTCGTCACACGAGACCTTTGTTAATAAGTCTCTTTAAGACCATTTTACGGTACAGTGCCCTTTACACTTGGCTGCAGAATATCTGATACTGCAGGTACTCCTGGACTGGTCACTTGCACAAGGGACCCACTACCTAGCAGTATTTGCATCCGATGATATCTATAGGTAACCAGTTTATCATCGTAAAGCAACAAAGTTGTCACAATACGTTGACGTTGCAAAACATTTCGTCGTTGGCCATGGCAAATTGTTCGTAACTTGTTTTATAATCTCGAAGTTTCATGTTTTACGTAATCACGCAAACACTGAAAATCGTAAAACGGTCTTTAGTATGTTCGCAATTAATATCATATTTCGACAAAAAAAAAAGTATTGAAGTATTGCTATATTTTGACACCATAACTCATCGGGGCGGTAAACATTAGCTGTTAATAAATTAATCCGCACACAATTTATATACTTGTATTAAGATGTTTTATGTTAATTTTATGTATGGACCGCCCCCAACCGTATTAACACTAAAGACTTGAACTCAAGCGCGCTCATTAATTTTTTTAGTAGCAATAAATCTAGTAACGTAAATGGCTGCCGTAGAACAATTGCGTTCGGTAAATGCTGACTAATCATTTGAGCTCGAAGAGCTAAGCCGTTTTCGCCACACCAACGTATCGACACGAGCGACTCTTCACGGCGGCGTCGCCCCGTTTACTTTACGCAGAATAAAAAAATGACAATTATCATTGAATGACCATTTCATTTTATTTACTTACATTATAATGATCGTATCTGTAACGTTTGCACATTATTTATAAATTTATTAAACATATTAGATATTTATTTATTTAGAGATATAATTTTATAGTAATATCGTTCAATTTACTGATGATTTGCTAATAAAACACTACACGCGATGTGAATTTATAAAGCAGAGCAGACAGGTTATATATTTAAATACAACAAACTATTTATAAACTTGCCATATTAAAAACAGCAAACTATAAAATAAAACCTACCTGTTGCATTTGTCACCTGATATGCTAATATACAACAAACAAGTAATAATTTTAAATAAACGATTCCTTTCTTAAATTGTTAATGAAATTTATGTATTATAATTATATTTATAGCGATTATTTAATGACTCTTGACTTTTATAGGCAGTAAATTTTACATGACTGAGCTTTATTTCCCTACCAATCGCCAAATTTGCTCAAACTCTACATTCATTAATTCCTCATTAATTAGCAGCCAAAATACGTCCACTGCTGAACAAAGGCCTCCCCCTTAGAAGGGAGGGGTTACCATAATCACCACGCTTGGCTGGCTTGGGGATTGCAGTATAGGTGGAAGATAAATCCAAAATAAAAATGCTGCTGCCCGTCTTCCCGTTCTCGCTTAGTCGCCTCTTACGACACCGAACGAGAGGAAATGGGGGGATGCAATTATAACCCGGCACCCTACGGGTATTTCAGAGGTACCAAACTCTACATTACATAATTAATACTGATAGGGTAAAGTGGAAACGTCTGATAAAAATTTGTGCACTCAGACTAGGGATCTAGGGGACCAGTGACTAGGGGTCAGATTAATGTAGCTGCTACCTTAGTAGCAGCTAGTAGCACCCTTTCTGCCCACAAGCTGAAACAGAGTTCGAATTTATTTTCATAAATTATTAAGCGACATTCAGTTTGGTAGAGAAATTTTGAGTTGTCGTCTTCCACCATATTCCTTATTGTTTAATTAATAAACGTGGTGTAATATTATTTTCCCCGTGGGGCGTCCATGTAACGGGCCCGTTGGTCTAGTGGTCAGACACCTTGCCTGCTAACCGATGGGTCGTGGGTTCGATTCCCGCCAAGTGTCTGGGTGTTGTTTATCTATTTAAGTATGTATTTACAAAAAAAAAAATATAGTATATAAGTATTAGTATCAGTTGTCTGGTTGCCATAGTACAGGTTCTGCCTAGTTTGGGATCGGATGACCGTGTGTGGATTGTCCCAAGATATTTTTATTTGATATTATTATGTAAGAATAGGACCCACTCATCTCCTCCCGTCTAATAAGGGAAAGCAAGTAGACAGGCAGCAGCGTCTTTCTATTGGATTAACCTACCATCTCTGCGATCCCCAAGCCGCCTACCAAGCGTGGGGATTATAGCAACCCCACCCTACTAAGGGGAAGGCCTTTGTTCAGCACTGGAATTTAGTCTGCAGATGATTGTGATGAAGCTTATTTTTATAAAAGAAACTCTAGCAAGAGTCTCTAACGTAGTCTTTATCCTCATGTTGTTATTAAACATGTGTGTCTTACTATCCACGAGTTCAATGCTTGCTTCAGCCTTCACCATCAGCTAGGTAGGATTGCAGTTTGCCCTAGACATTGATAGAGTACAGTAGCGACCACGCGGAGGATACCGGCGGGGTTACGGCCTCCGTCCCCGTGAGCACCATGACAGGTTCCCGAAGGTTATTTTTTTTTTTTGGGAATGATAGACGCTGTTGGCCGCAGATGGCCATTACAGCTTCACCGGACAATAGGAGGCGAGCGCTTAAAGCGCTCTAGCCTTAACGGCAGAAGTAGCGACGAGCTCAAAGGCAAGCCCAAGCCGAGGCCAGGCCTCAGGGAGGCATGGCCTCGGCTTGGGCTGTCGCTTAAGAGAGGGCTGAGTTTACCACCGGTTTATAATACGCCCTGCGGCGGTTTTAAAGACAACACTCTGAGGGGTGCCTGGGGCAGATCCCACCAGAGAACCTAGGTCCCCTAGATCTCTTACGATTTTAATGGGTAAAATCCTTGATACTCCGGTCAACCTCACACGGGTTCCTTATTTATTTATTATAATTAAAGGTTATCCCCGCGGGAACAAAAAAGGTAGCATTTTATAACATAAAAAGTCTAACACAAATAATGTACTATCGAGTCGCTCATAGCCAGTCGTAATCAGAGGTCAGTAAACGATCAGTTGGTTAAGCAATGTCAGGCAAGGTCACTTTATGGATGGGTGACCATTCAATGGCGTTTGAAGTGTGCTTCCTCGGTATAAGTAGATCGCGGTGATCGTCATCTAGACAGCTGTCGCTATGCAAAGTAAGAAGCCTAAGAATATAAAAAAACCCTAAAACCAGGTTGGTTAAGGTATTTATGGTACCTATATGATATATGATAACTATATGATAAAAAAACAAAACTATCGAAAGGCACACTATAATATTTTTTTGAACATGATCGACTTTTGTACAAGTTCGCTTAATGTGGTCTAACATGTTCGATTTTGCAAATCATTTTAAAGTTCATTGCACTAATTCTTCACCACGCCAGACATATTTTATGGAAATACCGGGAGGTTGTACAGTATTCTAACGGAATCAGAGATTGCGATTCTTTAGTGCATTTCCTGATTTTGTCGTGAGCTATATAATGTGGTGACATTTATGAGCTGATGTAGACGTAAATTAAAATACGCGAGTAAAATACTACTAAAATACTGCAAGCAAGCCTTAGGTACATACTTTACGGGTTTCATTTTGAGGCCGTAATTAAATAGATTTGAGTATAATATTAGTGGTTCGATTAGTAGTAGCGCCTATAGATTATTATTTTACAATCTGCCGATAGTATAATATATGTTTTATGGTATTAAAGTAATGTTTAAATTGGTAATTTATTATTAATAGTACAAATTAACTCACTTCACAAAATAAATAGTCACTTGGTATTTAAATTTATAGAATTCTACGGTTACATTAAATTTCATCGTTTTTTTGTACTACGGTGAAAACCATGAAATAAAATACTGTACTGCATTGTTATGATTAAATTAAGTATTATAAGTATAAATTATTTTACTATAACAATTATTATTATTTAATAATGACATAATCTGGTAATTTATTTTTTAACGTTACAACTATAATTACTTACGATTTTTCAAGTCCACTGAGAATCCTCAAATTTTCTGGCCACATTGCGCGACTGGAATTAATAGCCTGAAAATGTCTATTGTGCTAGGAAATGTGAAACCAGAAAGACCAGCTCAATGGTCAGATGAGATCGCTGATCTACTGGATATGCCAATACATATTAGTTTTTTTCGCCTGTGGCAACACTAGAGCTAACAGCTGATTTAAAGTTGTCCCTGTTATTTTATTTAGATTAATTTATTTTATACTCATACAACTTTATGTAATTTGTATTTGAAAGTCCAAAAAGGGGTTATTGAAGTGTGTGTATTGTTTTTAATAACATATTGAGATTATCACTATTAAATTCAAAGTAATTAGTGACAGTGACAGTTGTCTATTTCAACCGGCGAACTTATTGTCGTATCAAAGGTAAATTTTTGCCGTGGAAATCAAGGTAATAAGTACTTGCTTATGTCTCTTCAGTACAGTTAATAGAGTTACCTTATATATATATATATATACGTAGATAAAAATATTGATATTAGGAACATACTCACTCATACTTAACCTCCAACCTCAACTACCTATTTGTGTACATAAATCCTAGCCTGGCTCTCTGGCAATAACATTTAGTAGTTTATCTGGTAATCTCGAATAGTAAAACATATATTATCAGCTCACAATGATGACCCGTAGTGCTGCTGCTCGCCAGGAGGAGAATAAACTCCACCAGGCTTTGAGAGAATTAAAGTTATGTAAAAACTTAAATGAACAGTTAAACCAAGAAAGGGATGCCAATGAGCGGGAGTTTTTGGATTTATTAAGCACAAATAAAAACTTAAAAACGGAAATGTCAAGATTACATTTGGAATTAATTGAAAGTGTTGAAGCCCGGGACAAACTCCAATCTGTTGTAGCAGGTTTTGATGAATGTAGGAGTGAGTACGAAATTGCACTTCAACGCATAGTCTCCCTAGAACGACAACTGCAAGAGGCAAATAATCAACTTTCTCAGAGGGAAATAACCAACCATAACATAACGGCCTCCTTAAATCAAAGTCTTTTTGATGAGTTAGTGGTCAGTGCCCCGAGCATGGTGTCTGCTACATCTAACGGACAGCCCTCAAGTCATGTAATAGACTTGACAAATGATGTGACCTTACAAATGAACACAGAAAGTGATGTTAGATGTGGCAGTAACATTAACTCATCTAAAAATAAAAACAAACTAAAGAAGTATGTAAAGATTAATAAATATATTAAAAAAACACAAAAATTAGTAAAAAAGCATAGATTTTTTATCAAGAATGTTAAGTTAAATAGAGAACGCTTGCAACTTATTGACAGACTAGATATGTATGCACGCAAATTAGAAAATAGTACTTTAAAGTATAAAAATGACACATTGGCTTTACAAGATGAAATAAATAACTTAGCAAGTAAATTAAAATCTATGACTGGAAAATATAATTCTTCAGAAAACTTGATGAAGGAATACATTCTGGCCATGAATGAACTGGTTATGGACAAATGTAACAGTAACAATAGGAGAAAAAGTTTTGTAGACATTCATAAACGAGTTTCAACTAGTTTTTCTGTGCCTGATTGCATTCCTGACGCAGAGCCTACACTAGATAATTGTCAACTCGTAAGCAATAGATTACAAAATAATGAATGTGTGAGCTCAGATGCCTACATTAATAACACAAACAGCTGTCAAAGGGGCAATTTTCAATCAGAAACCAAAAAAAAATTGGTTATTTTCAGTGATGAACTCGGTAAACATATGGGTACTATTATATCAGACATTTGCAGGGAGTACTCAGTTATTAATAATTGTTTTCCTGGCTTATCCTACCACGATATTATGAGAAGAATACTCTCTTATAACTATAGCCAGACAACTTCTGTAATTATACTTATAGGGAATAGGGAAAAAGTTGACAAAAAAAATATAGTAGATTATAATAATGATTTACTAAAATTAAATGTAGATAAAATTGTTATGTTTACATTTCCGTATTGCCATAGCTTGCCACAGGTGGAAAATCAATCTAGATATAAGTTAAATATGTTACTCCACAATTTGACATGTACTAATAACTTCTCTAAAATTGACAAACTACATTTAATTGACATTAACAATTATGTTAATAAGTCTTTTTTTATTAATAAAGATAGATGTTATCTTTCTAATTATATTAAGAGACAGATAGCTAGTTCGCTATTATATTTTTTTGATATATTAGCCAAAAACTTGGCTAACAAAGTTACTGCTCCTATTGAGCAATGCTGTACTGACATTTTGCCTAGTTCAAAAAAGAATCTGGCAATTAATAATATTGACATACAGAGTGATTTAAATTAGATATTAAGACAATAGAGATAAACTCTTGCTTAAATGATATAAAACGACATAATTTAAAGGACACTCTAATTAGGAAGGTGTCCTCGATCAACCTAGTGCATCAGAATATACAAGGCCTGATGGGTAAAGATTTACAAATTGAATTATTTATGTATGATTACAAAATAGACATTATGTGTGTTACTGAGCACTGTTTGAAAAGTAACCAAATTATATTCAATTTTAATAATCACCAAGTTGTCAGCTCATACAGTAGAGTAAATATGATACACGGTGGCTCTTTAATTATCCTCAACAAAAATATTAAATGTAAAGAACGCAAGGATATTGTGAGCCTGTCTGTCGAGCGGGTTATTGAAGTCGCTTGTATTGAATTTGAGCAGTTCATTATTATATGCGTTTATAAGCCTCCATGTTCGCCTTACGAACAATTTGAGAAATCCATGGAGGATATTCTATTTAAGTTGGCTAATACAAATAAATCAATTGTTGTCTGTGGAGATTTTAACATAAATTTACTAGAAAACACCACAATGAGTAATAGGTTTATCACACTTTTTAAATCATACAATTTGTACAAAACATTTTTGGAACCAACTAGGATAACTGCCACAAGCGCGAAATGTATTGATAACATTTTTACCGACGTAAAGCCTGTAGCTAAATTAATTATAAATAACTTAGAATCTGACCACACCGGTCAATTTGTTGTTTTGCCTAGGAAAGCTGATGGGTTCCAAAGGAAAAAAGTTAGTTTTGTTCCAATATCTAAAAGACGTTTAGAACTTTTTGAGGAAAGTCTGACCCATAGGTTATTAAAGTTATACTATCACAATAATCCGAATGTATTGTATAAGTCTCTGTTTGATATAATAACTGGGGTGTTTAATAATATTTTTCAACCGAAAAATGTATCTCTGCGTCTACATGCTGGGTTTAGTGAATGGGCGACTGTAGGCCTTAATAAGAGTAGACACAAATTATATGACTTATATGATGAGAAAACACATAACCACAATGTAGCATTTAAAGAGTATGTCAAGAATTATTCAAAAATTTTTAAAAGAGCCTGTGTAGTAGCTAAGTCTATATATATTAGAGATAAGATAAAAAGTGCAGGTAATAAAATAAAAATGACGTGGAATATTATTAATAATGAAACTGGCAGACAAAAAGGACACAATCGTGATTTTCAATTAAAAATAAATGACAAAATTGTAAAAGCGGACTTAGAAGTAGCTACAGAATTTGAAAAATTTTTCAATAGTATTCCTCAAGTAACAACCACAACCCTTTCTTCATCTGCTAGTTCCGCTGAGTTAATTCTTAAGAATAATGTGAAGGGTTGCGCCATTACCTTTAAATTTTCTGAAGTCAATACAAAAGACATTGTTAATACTTTTAAAAGTCTAGATATCAAAAAAACTAGTGACTTATGGGGGTTATCTGTTAAGACAGTATCGTCCATCATACATGTTATTGCACCAAATTTGGCAGTTTTGTTCAATAGTTGTGTAGCATCTGGTGTATTTCCTGATCTTATGAAACATAGTAAAGTGATTCCTTCGTTTAAATCAGGTTGTACTACAGATCCAACTAATTTTAGGCCGATTTCTATACTACCGACACTAAGTAAAATCTTTGAAAAACTGATGCTTAGTCAAATGTTAAATCATTTTAATAATAATAAATTATTTCATAGTAATCAGTTCGGTTTTACGAAGAATCGCTCCACTGTAGACGCAGGGATTGAACTGTTAAAAAATATCTATGATGCGTGGGAAAAATCGCAGGATGCTTTAGGTATATTCTGTGACTTATCTAAAGCGTTTGACTGCGTTGATCACATCACGCTTATAAGGAAGTTACACCACTATGGAGTAAGAAATAAGGCTCTTGACCTTTTGACTTGTTATTTAGACAATAGAATTCAAAAGGTAGATGTTAATGGAAAAATATCTCCCGGCGCTAAGGTCACAATGGGCGTTCCACAGGGCTCAATTTTGGGACCATTCCTGTTTCTTATCTATATTAATGACTTGCCTTATTATGTAGGAAAGAATCACGGGATTGTGTTGTTCGCTGATGATACTTCTTTATTATTTAAAATCAAACGACAATTAATTAATTATGACGAGGTTAACAATGCATTATCTAAAGTGGTTCATTGGTTTAGTACTAACAATCTTTGCCTAAATGAATCAAAAACTAAATTGATTAAATTTTCCACCCCTAATGTAAGACAGGAGCGAACCAACGTGGAATTAAATGGATCTGGGATAGATCCTGTTGAGTCAACTGTATTTTTAGGAATCACCATAGATAAAAAGCTGCAATGGGGCCCACATATTAAAAAACTGTCCGGCAGGCTTAGTTCAGCGGCGTATGCAGTTAAGAAAATTAGACTTTTAACTGACGTTGATACTGCTAGGATAGTTTACTTTAGTTACTTCCACAGTATTATGTCATATGGAATACTCCTGTGGGGTAATGCCGCAGATCTCAACGCTATTTTTGTGCTCCAAAAAAGAGCCGTAAGAGCTATCTACAATCTGGCTCCCAGAGATTCGCTTAGAGAAAAGTTTAAGGAGATAAATATTTTGACAGTGGTATCACAGTATATTTTTGAAAATTTAATGTATGTAAAGAAAAATATTAATAACTTTAAAAAGAGAAGTGATGTTCACTCGGTTAATACACGTGGTAAAGATGACCTTAGTTTACATGTTACTCGTCTCCACAGAGTAAGTAATTCTTTTGTAGGACAGTGTATACGTTTCTATAATAAGCTTCCCAATGGTATCAGAGATCTGCCTATAAATAAATTCAAATGCACTGTTAAATCTAAACTTGCTAAAAAAGGCTACTACAAAATTTCCGATTACTTGGAAGACAAAACAGCCTGGGAATGAACTGCTCAAATAGTTTTAGTTTTAGAATACTAATTTTAATTTTAAGACTGAATACAGCAAATGTCATAGTGAAAAGTGTTTTGCTGGATGATGTCTTATGTACTCGTATTTTTTTAATATATTTTATTTTTTATTTCAAGACGCAAGGCTACTGGGATTTTGGTTCGGTCATGCTCGCCATCGAAAAGTCTCTGCTTGTGGCGGCTTTGTGTGGCGGGTCACCCCCTTCCCTCTAATATGGTTGAGGGGAGTGATGGCTGCTGCTCAAGTCAACTCGTGCGCGGGTGCTGCTTGGGGGGACTGGTCCGGCCGCTGTCCTTTTATCCTTTTTTTCTTTTATTTTTTTTCTTTTGTAGTCTAGCAGCAAAATTGATTATTACTTTATTTACGTTCTGAAGGCAAATCACTTGAGCTTGTAAATTATTCTTGGTGTGTATCTAACTTAGACGACTTGTGACAAAAGTTGGTAATATGTTAAAGTGCTTTGTGTCTTGCCTGATGAGGCACTGCTTAACAGCAGAAGGTAAATGTTTAACGTGTGCCACTGTGATTTTGGATCGGTCATGCTCGCCATCGAAAAGTCTTTGCTTGTGGCGGCTTCGTGTGGCGGGTCACCCCCTTCCCTCCAATATGGTTGAGGGGAGTGATGGCTGCTGCTCGAGTCAACTCGTGCGCGGGTGCTGCTTGGGGGGACTGGTCCGACTACTATCCCTTTGGCATTTTAGTTTGTTGTATTTTCGTCGTATTTTTTATTTTATTTGATATTTTGAACGGCAGGACACACTGTCGCTGGTGCTGATCTAATTGTAAAAATACAAACTTTGTTTTAAAAAAAAATGTGAAAAAATGACAAGCCCGCTGAGTTTCTTGCCGGATCTTCTCAGTTGAGGCCGCGTTGTGATCCAGTGGCAGCTTTTAAAAAAAAAATGACCGTTCAAAAGTGCTAGCGTTAAGCCTATTTGAAATAAAAATTTATGAATTTGAATTTTGAATTTGAATATAGCGCTGGAGACGGCATCTGACCGAAAAGCGTGGCGAAGTCTCGGACCACCCAAAGCGATATAGTCACAATCCTCAGCATTGAGATTTCGATTGAGAACAAAAGAGAGATAATGGGGATGCTGCCTGAGTAAAAAAAAATCTAATTAGTCTGTCAGTTAGATTATCAAAAAATATTGGACACGTATTTTTTTATTTAACAAACCATTAAAAATTGTCAAAGATATAGGGCGTCTAAGTTCGGGGAGTAGGGGTTCGTGACGTCGCGCCTCAGTAAAAGTTGTACACCGGCGTGACGTCATGAGGCATTTCAAAGCACTATATCTTCGTATTTTTTTGTTTAATTGACAAAAGAAAGAATACGTGTCCAATGTTTTTGGAAAACCTAAATCACGACCTAAAATTTTTTTTTTAATCATGTACATTAAAAGAAAAAGGACCCAGTATAAGATATATCGCTGAGCCGGCAGGACAAGGGACGATCAATGGTCCCTCTGCTACTGGCATACCTACTCCTCATAAAACACTAGCAAGCTACACAAAACCACTCAACCGTAGCGTTTTGGATACAATCTATACTTCTACACTAACATTATAAAGAGAAAATATTTGTATTTTCGTATGTTTGTAACGAATAAACTCAAAAACTAATGAACTGATTTCGAAAATTCTTTCACCATTAGAATGCTACATTATCCCTGAGTAACTTAGGCTATATTTATTACTAGAAAAAAAAAATGTCCATCCTTGTGAAGTCAGGATGGGCCGGTAATATTTTATAAGGTTCGTCCATTGAGGTATTAAGTACTAATACACCTACTAGTCAATGGGTATGTCCCCAGCAGTACTTCAATTATATAACTAAGCACAAACATATTTTTTTTATTCGATCTAATGACTAGATAAGTAAAACGATCACCTGATGGTAGCCGATAGACAGCTGCACATCACTGCCGTTCCACCAGCTATACCGCTCTACACACACATTGTTTGGTGACAGAATATCTGACACTGTAGTGGGACCTATCTGGACGGTCTCTTGCAAAGGGACCTACCACCTAGTAAGTTAAAAGTGATTTGCTAAACCTTTTGTTTCGTTATTTTGCACAGAATATATTATTAGGTGTTCGAAGGTTGTAGAACGGCCGATAATGGTCGAGATCCTACAAAATATCCGGATCTATAATCTGCACTGGCTGCAACACGATAATCACTTAATTGCTCAGTACTTCACAACTATCTACCGCCAAACTCAGTAGACGTACTAGTAAGTAGGTCTTTAGTGATTGTTTTACGTATAATTATATCCCGTTTGATTGCCTGTTTCCTATTTATGAGACCAGTTTGATCAGGATTTTACTAGGTCCCACTGTCAGCTATTCTGCCGCCAAGTAGTAGCTGGTGATATTACCAGTCTCTAGAGACTTAGTATCCAATGTCAATCAGAATAAAAAAATTACTTACCTGAATTTATTTCCATTCAACCTCCTAAATTAGGTCTCAAGTCATAAATTATTTCTAGGCTTTAAGTAAAAATAAACACAGAAAGTTAATAATTTGGCTTCGCTATGGCTTTCCCGAGCATAATTTAAGTTCTATTTTCAAGAAGTTTTTTTGCTTGACTTATTTTAATTAATATAATCTTTTCCTTTTATTTCTTGTAAGAACTCCTACCCATAGTTTTCGTGGAAATGTGTTTCGCGACAAAATTTATATGATCGAAAAGTAATTAACTTAGGTGTTACGGACGAGTTTATAGTAAAAATACTTTCACACCGATTATGTGGCGACCGCGGATAACACCACGCAAATAAGCCGTATTTGTATCACGGGTTATTGAACTCGTGGCAGAGGGAATAGTTTCAATTACTGGTTGTGGTGGAGTTACAACAATTGTGCATCAATGGTTTATATTTAGGTTGAACATAGACGGTTTTGTGCACGTGGGTTCGATTTTGGTAAGGATCAGCGCCATCTATTAACGAATTTGTATTGTTTTGGTGTAATATAACTTTGGTATTTGCATTAAAATTTGATAATTTTGAAACACA
Source organism: Furcula furcula (assembly GCA_911728495.1). Lineage (NCBI taxonomy): Eukaryota > Metazoa > Arthropoda > Insecta > Lepidoptera > Notodontidae > Furcula > Furcula furcula. The sequence goes on from OU452251.1 coordinate 11,260,754, forward strand.
TGGGTTTGATTTTGGAATGGATCAACCAACGCCATCTATTAATGTAGTTTATGTTGTTTTGTTATTTCAGTATCTGCATCGGAAAATTAGAAAAAAAAACTAGGTATAATGCACAATAATAATATGTAAATTATATTATATTTTGTGGATTTCTGTATGTTATTCGTAATATTTACGCATGCATTTACATGTAACAAGAGAGGAAATAAATGAAGTGATTTGTAATTTGACCACAAAAAATATAATAGTTTGATAATAGGTAGGTACGCACACTTTGGGACTATGGCGGTTGACATTGATACTTCTTTTGTACGTTCTATTTTGAGATGGTTTCTTGGTAAATAAAATTGTCATGTTTCTTAGAACGGCGTGTTTTTTGTCAATGAGTAGGTTAGGATTATGAGGGACACTTACAAAAACGTGTGTTTATAATACTTTAATTTATTTAAAAGCTCAGTATATTAGTGAATATAGGATGTGGTTCTGCATTCTTGCCATATTTACGGAGGTTGGTATATACCTTTTAAAGAACATAAATCAATCATTAGATGATAGACGTAAAAAATTGAATTATTTTTTATGTTTGGTACGAAAAGAAATCCCGTGTGCAACCGTCACTATAAAATAATCCCGTCTGGCACCGCTCTTCGCGCAAAGTAGATAAACAAGAGTACCTAACGCGCGGTTTGCCAACCTTGGGACCGATTCTGAGCCCTCGAGAGCTCTTATTTTGGTTGAAAATTAATCGTGAATCATTAATTATCTTTTAGTTATTAACCACTGAATTATTAAACTATTTTTAATCAATTAACATAATCCTGAACTGTTAGGTCTATAAAATATGGCAAAAATGCAAAACCACACCCAGTATAATTCGCGTTTGCAATCTCAAAAATAACAGAGCAAATTTAAACAAAGTATATGTTGCGTGACGCAGAAACAAATCATTCGACAACTCGCCGAGCAAATCCGCACATGCATCTTTCACACATATTAGCGGTAGATAAACGTATACGTATGTACAACAGTCCGCGGTGGAAGCGTGTTTGTAAAGTAGACTGTAATCGTTAGTCACTGACATCAAAACGCATAGCCGAGTGAAATCGTACAGAGGTGACACACTTTTGATTTTCGAAACACAATTCAAAGAATTTGCTTTTCTTAGATTAATATAAACTACGGTTAAGTAGGTACAACGTTAACTAATGGTGAGTGGTGTTACTGTTTTGGTACCTAAAGGGAAGTAGTATATTAATAAGATCCTTCTTATCTTCCTTCTTTCTTCTTGCTGGGGCTATGGAAGTCTTTCCATAGCCACAGCAATCCTAAAAGCACGCTTTTTTTGTAATATCAATCAAACAATCAATCAATTGGGCCCCAATTTGGGGTTAGTCGAAAGGAAGCCATTTTTGTCAACCTGGACTTTTTTGGCAACCATTGAAATGAACTCAGTAGCTGCCTTGCCACTGCAACCAAGGAGGAAACAAAAAACAGTGGCAATCTTACGGAAGGTATACAACACCACTCGAATCGCACCAATTCTAAATAACAATGCACATTATCGCTATTTTGGTTACAAATTAATTACTATGTCGAGTTAACCAAACCAAGCAAAAATATGACAGTGTGACATTATAAATATTATCTGTCAGCTATAAAGCCCATTTATAGATTATAATTATAAATTAATATATTTACATATTTACTTCGTTTAACATGTCTAGGGTTGGGTTCGCGAGTCAAACGGACCGCCGTTACGATGTTTGTTTTTACCTATCACGATTAGCATAACAAGCGGATAAAGTTTATAATTAATGTACGACTGTCATATCTGTCAGCAAACTCATAAATATTATAATTATTAAAATAAAATCATACCTCACACATGCAAATTTAATTCAATGTCGTATAAAATTTTACAAAATTGGTCAAAATTTATTCGGATTCAATGTCTGCGATAATTATACTAAATCAACAAATTGTGTGTGTTTAAATGGTAATAAATGTCAATTCTGTGCTCTCATCATCTATGATGACATCTCGAAAGCGTACAGAGCGTGTAGGCATTTACATAGATCGCGCCCACTCGGATTCATCCACCGCGATTTTTACTCGGATACAAACAACTATTACGCGGCCGAGTTGTTATGCTAATAGAACACGAGACAATGTGGGCCAATCGGAGGCTTCTTAACTTGAAGGTGTATCATTTCACCCGTAGAGACAGGTTCTGAGACCGGAATGCGCACCGAGCGGTACATAGGGCTGCCACATCTATTTTGATCAAAATATTAATTATAACACATGTTTTTTCGGTTCTCTTAAACCAATTGCTAAACTTGTACATTTATTACTATCTATGTGTGCAATAAAGAGTTTATAAATAAATAAATAAATAAATGGTTATTATTTCTTCACGTAAATGTATTTTTTTTTTAGTTTTTATAACTAGAACATGGTTTCATAATTTAATAACAATAATATCCTGGGACAATCCACACACGGTCATTCGATCCCAAACTAGGCAGAGCCTGTACTATGGACGCCAGACAACTGATACTAATACTTATATACTTTTTTTTAATATATCCTACAATATACTGCAACCTAGTAAGCAAGACATATACAAGGCGAGATGTACCGACAAATAGGGAAAAATAATGATAATATTGATTTTGGAGATAATATTAAGTGGAGGTACGGAATGAAGCCACTGGCCACAGAATAACGAAAACCTGGCAGCCCTAGTCGTACGCCAGAGGTTAATAAAGCGCGCACTTGCTCGCTACTTTATTGCTTTTTGTGGTCATAAATAAAAACGCTTTCGAGAGAAAAACAATTTATGCTTTATCGAGTCTGTCAATTTTTGTGTCTGATATGTTTGTATTTTAAACAGAATTTAAAACAAGCGTCCTAATAATGATGAGTCAGAAATTATAATTAAATCTTAATTATCTATACTTATAATAAAACTGTAACAGGTCCAATTCTGTACATTGAAGATATTTTGAAAATTATTTTTGGAGGGCATTCTATAACCGATACTGAGGCCGAAAATGTATTTTTTTTAATTTTTGTCTGTCTGTCTGTCGGTCTGTCTGTCTGTCTGTCTGTCTGTATCACGGCTGAGCATCACGCCGAAACTACTGAACGGATTCAAATGAAACTTGGCATGATTTGAGATCTTACTACGAGGTAGGACATAGGATACTTTTTATCCCGTAATCTAGCACGGTTCTTTCGGGAGAGGGGATCAAAGTCAAAATGGGTACTTGGTTATACGCTTAGTCCGATTTTATCAATTTTTCTTCATAATTATAATAAATATTAGTAAGGGAACACTCATAGAGAGTTGTTATCAAGGTTTTGTAATCGATCGGGTTAAGCAACGTTAGGTAAGGTCATTAAATAGATGGGTGACCGTTTAACGTCATTTGAACTAAACGGGTCCGTGCTTCGGAGAGCAAGTAAAAAGTGGGTCCCAGTTTTTAACCGACTATAAAAAAGGAAGTTATGTATTCGATGCGAATGTCTGTTATTAAAATTTTAGTTAACGTAAAAATAGCGCATGCGGAGCTGCGTGGGTCAGCTAGTTTAGTCATAAAATAATATTATTTTTATAATGTTGTCATAATGTTGTCTTTTACTTACGCGAATATTATTTATTTATTTTTTCTTCAATAATCAAACTACTTTTACAGATTTTATTTATTTTTTTATTTTATCGTTTTTTTTTTTATTATAATACTTGTTGATTATTGTTTAAAATTCAGCTTTAGATGTTTGTTACGTCGATGCTAAATAAAGTTACACTATTTAAAATGTTTTGTCATTATAAGAGCACGCCTTTTTAGTTGTATGCCTATTGTTTTCTGATGTAGAAATGAACCCGCGGCAGGGATGTGCAAAGTGCAATAAGAGCAGAATATTCTAATTAAAGTATCCCGTCTTCAACTTCTTGTATTTCATCATAATATTCCAAACTATTTTCAATTCATTTAATGTATTAATGATTATATCTGTGGTGTCTAGTGGTGTGGTGAAACCTGTTAACTCCAATTTGGCCATTTTTAGTCCAGTAATACGATGTCATATAACAATCCATTTTTTTCATGGTGTATTAGAGTCCATGCTCTATAAAGTCAATAAAATAGGATAAATAAAGACAATGTTTTTTCTGTTTTCTTATTTTAGTTATAGTATTGGTAACGCTCGAATTTTAAACAGACAACAGGCTAACCGGTGTGGGCCGGGCCTACGATATTCCGTAGCGATCGTAGGCGTGCGCGTCACAGTGACGTCATTGCCCTACGACACGCTACGTAGGTACGTTACGTGCCCACGCCGGGCTCCCCCCCCCCACCTCAGAACAGCCCACACATCCGGATATTTTATTTTCAGATAAACAAGACATAATTAGACAGATGACTGTCATTTACATAGTTTTGAGTTTATTTGTTGTAAAGAAAGAGAACATGATACACCCACGATAATTTTCTAAAGCTTGATACAAAGATTAAAAATTGATAAAAAACTCGCACTTTTGATATCAGTGATTAGGTAATAGTCACTAGAATTTTATTTACTTACTAGCTGTAGCCCGCGGCTTCGCTCGCGTTTACTTTGTTACTCAAATGTGTTTTGAATTATGGATCGAGGTTTTTAAAATATTGTTTACACTAATGTAACAACGTAACAAAATGTTCACACTTTTATTAACCCTGATCTAATAGGTATCAATTCGTCTTTAAAGTACGAGTATATTTTTTTAACCAGATAAATTCCTACACATCAATCATGGTTCTCCAGGAAGTTCTTATCCGGTTGTGATAAAATTTATACATATTCATTACAGTGGTTCCTTCTTTCGAATAAAACAGAATCAGGCCCGTTGGTCTAGTGGTTAGTGACCCTGTCTGCTACCCAACAGGTCGTGGGTTCGATTCCCACCAATTGTCTTGGTGTTTTATCTATATAAGTATGTATTTACAAAAAAAAAAAGTATATATGTATTAGTATCAGTTGTCTGGTTTCCATAGTACAGGCTCTGCCTAGTTTGGGATCAGATGACCGTGTGTGAATTGTCCCAGGATATTATTATTATTATTAAAATTAGTAAATATTTGCCAGAGTTTGACCATTTTTTCCTTAAAAAGCGATAAAAACATCATCTTTTAGGGCCTCCGCCGACACGATACTTTTTGCATCCGCGTTCGGCAACTCTGTTGCTTTTCGGAAGCTTGATACCGCAGCCGATCGCGAACCCCCGCACACTACTAGCAGATAGCGACCAGCGATTTCGACGCTTTCCTGTCGCTGGATGCAGCAACCGCGCGCTACACCACGCACACTACAGATGCCAGTCGCCGCGACTTTGGTAGTTCCGGGGTTCCCAACTTTAAGGATTTCTCCCTAAATAAATGGAGCATAATACATTGAACTATTTGTATTCTGATTACGTAACATTTATTAATGGGCAATGTTATTAATCTTAAAACCGACTTGTAGTTAAGATCTTAGTGTAAAAAACTTGCTTCGAGGAAAATATATTGAGTTTGATTAATTTTGTTAAAATTTTATTCGTTGAAATATTTTTTCGTACCGTGCAAAGCCGCTTGTAGTGTATGAAATTTAAAACAATCTAAATAAGTAGATACCTAGGTACTTATTAGATATAAAATCAGTCACTATCCTTGTTATACGTATAGTCGCTCCTGTTTGTTTGTTTCCTTAATCTAAACTAAACATTGAATTTTGACCCAATTTCTACAATCATTTTGAGGGTTTCGGTACGTTTTAATATTATACGTAGGTATAATTATAATGTATAATTATAAGGTTTAAAACTCCGGCGAGGGAAGCTGATGTCAGTTAATATGTTATGTTAAGCACCGACTTCAATACATTTTCGTTATATAGTACTTTTTAGATCATAATAATATCGTTAAAGTCGGATTTTAATATACTAGAAATATTTTATTTAATCTTTTTATTGACTTTACCTATTATAACGCTCTGAATGCATGAAACTACCACGCAACTAGAACAACTATGCTAGACTTTACTAGGAACAAAACAATGCATTATATACTAAAGTACCGAACTGATTTTGATGAAGCTATTACAACAAGAATTACCGCAATCGGATTTGTAGCTTCTGAGAAGTATGGGAATAAACATATATACATACACACACAGACACACATATATGTATGTATATATGTCGCAGCCGGGTCATTAGTATAGGCTGTCAATTAATACTAAATGTCCTGTTAATTCTAAAATGTAGGGTATGAGGTCAATAGTATCAAAGTCAAAGTCAAAATAACTTTATTATGTATAGGTCCCACGGAGGCTTACACAAAAATAATTTTTACGCGGCCGCTACTGAGAAGATCTTGGAAGACACTCAGCGGGCATGTCCTATTTTGTAATTTTTTTTTAACAATTGTGTAAACAGTTTTACAAATTATGTATAGGTAGCCTTAAAATTCTAAGCTTACATGATTTGAGCAGTTCAAGCCCACGCAGTTTTATCCTCCAGGTAATTCGAGATTTTATAATAAGCCTTTTTTGGCTTCAAAAAGTTTAAATTTCTTCATTGGAAGATCTCGGATATCCTGTGGCAGTTTGTTATAAAAGTGTATACTTTGGCTCATAAACGATTTGCCTGTTCGGTGGAGACGCGTAGCATGTACAACAAGATCGTGTTTGGGTTGTTATTTGACAAGTAAAGGTCAATGTCTTGTTGTGTCTTAAATGGAAGGTAGAAGTATCGTTTTCACAAATTGTAATGGGAAGGGAGACTAACAATAGCCGAAGGGGTTACTCGGATATACATATGCTTAGATGCCCATATATAGTCTAACATTAGTCAATTATTATAATATGTATACGCGTCGAATACAGAACCTCCTTTTTTAAGACGGCTAAAAAAATAAAGTATAATTGGGGATCACTTGATTTGATTTAGGGAGGAAACATTTTTAACCGACTTCAAAAAAAAAGGAGGAGGTTATCAATTCGGTTGTATGTTTTTTTTTTTTATGTTTGTTACCTCAGAACTCTGTCGTTTACGAACCGATTTGGAAAATTATTTTTTTAATTGAAAGGATATGCTTCCAGATTGGTCCCATTTTTTTCAAAAACAGGTTCTGATGATGGGAACTATGAGTAACTGAGGGAACTCCTTAAATATTATAGGCATACATATAGCGTTATTGGTATTTTTAGAAACTAGTCAAGCATTTTAATTCAGAAGGTATCATTTGGTGAAGTGGATCTGATGAAGAAGGCCATAGACGGCCACCGGAACTTTATAATAAAATTAACAATCCATCCTATCCTAGCCGTGCCTACTAAACGTAGAACTACCGAATTTGGACTCGATGGATAGTTCTCGACGAGTAGTTGCTAGAAAAATGGAGATCAGGGTTTGATGGTTGAGCAGGAAGGTTGTCACGGGATCTCTGCATCAATAAACATAGACCCACGAGTTTGGGTTCGTTGGGTAGCTCTCGACGACTAGTTGCTAGAACAATGGTGATCAAGGTCTGATAATGAAGCAGGAAGGTCGTCACGGTATCTCGGCACCAACAAACGTAGATCTACCGAATTTGGACTCGTTGGACAGGTCTCGACGAGTAGTTGCTAGAAAAATGGAGATCAGGGTTTGATGGTTGAGCAGGAAGGTTGTCACGGGATCTCTGCATCAATAAACATAGACCCACGAGTTTGGGTTCGTTGGGTAGCTCTCGACGACTAGTTGCTAGAACAATGGTGATCAAGGTCTGATAATGGAGCAGGAAGGTCGTCACGGTATCTCGGCACCAACAAACGTAGATCTACCGAATTTGGACTCGTTGGACAGGTCTCGACGAGTAGTTGCTAGAAAAATGGAGATCAGGGTCTGATGATGGAGCAGGAAGGTCGTCACGGGATCACTGCACCAATAAACGTAGATCCGCCGAGTTTGGGCTCGTTGGGTAGCTCTCGATGAGTAGTTGCTAGAAAAATGGTGATCAGCGTCTGATGATGGAGCAAGAAGGTCGTCACGGGATCTCGGCACCAACAAACGTAGACCTACCGAATTTGGACTCGTTGGATGGGTCTCGACGAGTAGTTGCTAGAAAAATGGTGATCAGGGTCTGACAATGGAGCAAGAAGGTGGACACGGGTTCTCGGCACAAATAAATGTAGACCCACCGAGCTTGCAGTCCATGGTTCTCGAGAACTACGAGTATAACACCTAGATATCTTCGGTTTATGGCAATTGGTTTGTTTTATTAAGATATTGTCACATCTACATTTTTTTAAATTTTTGCTTAAGCTTATATTTTAGTGATGGTTCATAGTTGTGTTATCTAGTGGGTGATTTTAAAATAAATATTAAACTGGCTGTTTGTCAGAATAAAATATAAGTTGTTAAAAGTTAACCTAATAATACACCAAGGGAACCACTAAAAAGAATAAAATAAAAATATTTTTTACAAAAAAAAGAACCGCCTTCAAAATGCAACTAAAAGAATTCTAAGAATTAGTGGTTTTTACATATACATAATACATTGTTGGACTTGGGCTACAACATATTATAAATACATATTACTATCGAAGTCGGTGCCTAACGTCTAGCAAATACTTACAAGGGCAGTAGGTACCTAACTGTTTTCCAGTTTGGCGCCGTCTTTGATAGTAATATGTATTTATAATATGTTGTAGCCCAAGTCCAACAAAGTATATGTAAAAACCACTAATTCTTAGAAATTATTTCAGGCCTTTTAGTTGCATTTTGAAGGCGGTTCTTTTTGGACTCTTATAAAGCTGCACTGCTTCTTGCTTTACTAATAAAGTGAAAATATAAATCACGGTGAAGGCGGTACTGGCTACATCCAATTACCAGTTTTCAAAAACCTATGTGTTGAAGCAAACATTATCATTCAATCATTCATGTAGATTTGTGTTAAAAATCATGTAGAAGGTGAAATATATATTTTTGCAATACGTGCTTTCTTTGAAATTAAAAACCAAAGCAGCAATATTCCTTAAAAAGTGGTAACTTAAATCGACCCCGAAAATAATCTAGAATACCAGAAAAAGTTGGTAACCCCCCTAAGTTAAAACATGTCACACCAGCGGTACCGTGTGAATCCAATACACTGTAACTTCAGATACAGTGTTTTGAATTAACAACGTTCATTCGATTTCTTTTAACCTGTTTGATGTTATAGCATTCATAGTTTTTTTTATTTTGTATGAAAAATACTGAGATATTGCAATGCAAATTACATTGTTTTTACTAAAAACTACAGGCCTGAAATAGTAAAACACGGCAATTGATGATGCAGTGCATTGTCCAAATAATCTTCACGGATTGCAAGATACAGTGTTTTGTCAAAACAAAGTAACAAAGTAGACAAGCGTTCTTCCAAAGACGGGAAAGAACAGGATTCAATTTAAAAGTTTAAGAAACGATACGGGCGGACGATAGTCCGCCCGTGACCATGGGTGCTGCAAAGCATTCGAAACGTCGGGAAAAATAAAATAAATCGCGATATAATCCGTAAGAATAGATTGATTGCAATGTCTAGTATTCGCGTAAATAAAAGACAACATTATGTGAACGAGTGATTATTGGACAAGGATTGGTCAAGGTTACTTCAATGTTAGGTAACAAAAATTTTAACTGAAGACCATGATGATATAATTCCCAACCCCCTCAGTAACCGAACTCAAAGAGAAAGGAGAAGATAAAGGCAAAGATAGCTAAGAGAGACAATTTAAAGTGGACAACTTAACATTATCAAGAGTAACAAGTGACTTCTAAAAATGTGCATTAATTGAAATCAAGATCTAAATATGGAGCATTCTCAATAGAAAATACCAAAATATATCAAGAACTGCCACGTCTGTGCAGTATTATGGTTCTCCAACTTATACATACCAATATACTTTTAGGCCCTGTTTTCCCAAGTCAATACACTGTAGCTATATGATACAGTGTATTGCCTTAACAATATCTTCCTTAGCTTCTGACAACTATTAGAGCGACACAAGTTATCGACGATTATTCATTATGTATACTCTAAATATATATAAAACTTAATAGGCTGGATAACTTATAAAATTATTTTTAAATTGGCAGCAAACACTAAAAACTTTCTAACGAAAATTTTGGAGTAATCTTGAAAAAACTAAAAAAATCTATTTTGCTCATTTTCTCAAAATCAGTTTTTCGTAGTTACAGTGTATTGGATTCACACGTTACAGCGCACAGTGGGCGTTAAAACAAGCTTCTCTTTCATAAGATTTTTGATAATGTATTTCTTGTGGTTTTTAAATACAAACAACCGTATTCATAATCATAACGATATAAGATCATTGCGTTCGATTACCACAATACGTAGGTACTGAAAAGACTTTTTAAATAAAATAAATAAATAAATATTTCGCAAGCTTTAAGTGATTTTAAAGATGCACTAGGGGTTATGAAAATGGAGAAAATTTTATCCCGCAGTTCAATCAAGGTTTCATGAACTGGCCGTTTTTCATTTATGTAACTTACTTTGTTGCTTCGGAAGCACAGGGAAACCGCTTGCTTTAGAAACTGAAGAGCTCCGGGCTCTTCTTTACACTTTGCTAAATGCGACGAAACGCGAAACGCGCGAAGTAAGTTATTTATTATTGGTTTGGACAATACAGGCCGATTGAAAATAAGATGAAAATGAAATGACGACGTGTAAAGGACGAAGTTTTCTTGCATGAAATTATTATACAATATGCGTTGTTACTGATTGTTTAAAACCTATAAACAATCTATACCTAAGTACTAACTGATGACGAGCCCGTTGGTCTAGTGGTTAGTGACCCTGTCACCTACCCAACAGGTCGTGGGTTCGATTCCCACCAAGTGTCTGGGTGTTTATCTATATAAGTATGTACTTACAAAAAAAAAGTATATATGTATTAGTATCAGTTGTCTGGTTCCATAGTACAGGCTCTGCCTAGTTTGAATCAGATGACCGTGTGTGAATTGTCCCAAGATATTAACTAAATATGTGCAAGCGATGCTGCAGGATAAAGCTAGTACATAATATACAATACAATACAATACAAATACTCTTTATTGCACACAAAAGAAATATACATTTGAAATTAAAACAATTAAAAACAGTGAACAACAAGGGGGACTTATCGCTAAAGCGATCTCTTCCAGTCTTCCTTGGGGTACAGGACAGAACATTCTTATGGGCAGGTGCAGTTATATAAATAAATTAAGTGGATTAAAAAAATATATATATATTTAAAAAAAATTAATAAAATAAAAAATAAACTACATATTATAATATATTATGATAGACTAATACATATCTATTACCAAGAAAGTGAGAAAAGATCAATTTTTTTAAAGCTAATGTTCAAACTTAAGTGCATTTATTTGAATCATACTGTAAAAACTTCTACACTTGCCAACTCTGGACAAATTATAAAAGGAGGTCATTGGATGGTATTCGTGTACAATATAATAACATTTTCAGACACCTCATGGGTTTTAAATAGGTACTGTAGTGCCTCTAGCAAGTTTACGGAGGCGCATCTGAACACGTTCAATGCCATTCAGAGAAGCTGAATTGCTTCATATATGGCCAGGGTTGGTCAGTGTAGAAACGGTATTATTAAAGAAATCGCGGACCCTTGGTCTATAACGAACATGTGTAGACGTTGGCGTGAAATAACTGCTTAAAATTCTTTTTTTTACTGGAATGTCTGTTTTTTTTGTTTAGTTTGGTTATTATTTATTCTGTTTGGTTTCTTCCTTTTTTTTGTCAATGTGTCTTTGTATTTTTTTTGTATGGATCAAGAGTCTGAAATAAACGTATATATAAAACTACGCATTTGTAGTTTTTTTTCTGTCTAAATTGTTCTTATTGTGCTTGTTTATCGTAAAGATTATATAATTAAATAATACCTGAAAATTGTTTTGGGTGAAGTAATAATATCATTTTTTTATATTTCATTCAACTTCTTGATTATGTATTTGTATTTCAAAGTTCTTAAGCGATTTTACCATTATTCAGAAGGATTAGTCAAATCCTGGTGACTTAGATGCAAAGCGAACTTGTTTTTTTTATAAAGTACCTACTGGGTATTAGTTTATACATACTTATATGTATATCAACATAATAACAACGACATCTATAATACCGCAATAGCAGCATGTGATATTTGTAAACGGGTTAAGGTTGAAACTCAGACGGTTTTGTTACCATAACCGTAACGTGACCAAAAAGATTCAGCTTTACAATTCAAACACAAAAAAAAGGGGAAACAAATTATATTTTGATACATTTGGAATGGTGTTACAACATTTAATGTTGTTAAGTTAAAAATAAAACTTGTGATTACTAAGTAATTCGATGTTATGGTAATTTTAACAAATCCGTGTATTTGAACTATATAAAATATATTTCATTTTTCAAAAAAATTAAGCTAGTGAACCTTATTTTTGGCCCACTGTGCATCGATGACAGCAGTCGCTAAAACGCGGTGCAGCATTGATGCGGTTGCTAAAACGCGCGACTCCGATACAGCGACCGAGCGCAAGGAGTAGCTCAATGGTCGCTAATGAGTTGCTAAAACGCGCTGCAGTCGCAAAGTTGCCAGTCGTTGCAGCTAGAAAACGCTAGTGGGCGGAGGCCCTTAGGCATTCCTACAGTTTTTTCTGAGTCGCCATTTTTGTTTTTTCAGGAACTGCTTATTCGTAAGTAATATTTTTTAAGGGGCCTAATCAGTGGAGCGGCCTATCCGTACCAGAAAGAATTTTTGGAATCGGTTCATAATTACCAGAGACATGCGCGAACATACATAGAAAAAAATATATGTACAGACTTATTGAGAACCTCCTCCTTTTTTGGAGTCGGTTAAAAACGCTGAAAATTAATTTTTTAAATTGTTGTGTTGAGTTTACTTACCGAGTTTCGTGACTGTAGTTGCCTTATAACATAAAAAAATATAACTTAAAAAAATCCTTCTGCATGCAAACTTTAAAACCATTAATTGACCTTTGGGGTTGTTTTTTGATGAATTCAGGAAACAGGTTTCTTAGATTGTTATGTGCAATACATAAAATAAGTCTTGTGACCGTAGGGTAAAAAAACATGATTTGGACCCCAATTACCCCTTTTGGGGGTCAATTAAAAAAAAAGCACATGGATTTCTTTAATTTCATGATTGTATCCGCAGTGTCATCAGTGCAGCATGAATTTTTTGCCGCATTCATACTCAAAAACCGTGCTAAAACCCCGTCAAGGGTTGATTTTCAAAACAAAATGTGTCAGACGTGTTTCTTAACTTCTTTTGATGACAAAGTTTTGTATCCGTCTGATGAAAAATATTTTTTGCATAGTTTGATACCCCATTTGACCCACTTAGGGGTTGATTTCCGAAAAATGCAAAAAAATTGTTTGTTGTTAAGTTGAGTTTATATATATAGTTTTGTGACTGTAGCAGCATTATAGCTAAAATGAAAATCCTTGTTCATGCAAACTTTGCAACCTCATAAAATGACCTTAGGGATTGTTTTTTGAAGAATGCCTGAAATAAGTTTCTTAGATTATTGTGTGCAATGCATAAAATAAGTCCTGTGACTGTAGGAAAAAAAACATTTGTTGGATCCAATTGGACCCTTTTAGGGGTTGATTTTCAAAATAAATTGCTTTAACTTGATGAATTTACTCACAAAGTTTCATCAGTGCAGCATGATTTTCTTTCCGCGTTTGATACTCAAAAACCATGCTTCAACCCCTTCAAGGGTCGATTAAAAAAACTAATGTGATACACGTGTTTTTTATCAGTACACTCATAAAGTTTCATGTTCAAGCGATGAATATTTTTTTTCTATAGTAACTTTTATAGCCCATTTGGCCCACTTAGGGGTTGATTTTCGAAAAATGCTGTAAATTAGTTTGTTAAATTGTTTTGTTGAGTCTATGTACCAAATTTTGTTACTCTAGCTGCATTCGTGAAATCGTTCTACGTGTAAACTTTCCAACCCCATTATATGACCTTAGGGGTTGTTTTTCGCTAAATGCCGGAAATGGGTTTCTTAGATTCTTGTGTGCTATACATAAATTAAGTCTTATGACTGCAGGTCAAAGAAAATTTTTGGACCCCAATTGGACCCCTTTAGGAGTTGATTTTCAAAAACTATTCACACATGGATTGCTTTAGTTTGATTAATGTATTCGCAAAGTTTCATCAATGCAGCATAATATTTTTTTTTCTGCGGTTTAAACTTAAAAACCATACTGAAACCCCTTTATGGGACGATTTTCAAAAAGTTGTGATACAGATGTTTCTTCATTTCTTTTGTTTATTACGTTGACAAAATGTCGTGTTAGTGTGGTGAAAAATGTTTTCCATACAAACTTGGAGACCCCATTTGACCCACTTAGGGGTTGATTATCGAAAAATGCTGAAATTTGTTTATTCAATTTTGGTATTGAGTTTATGTACCAAGTTTCGTTACTCTAGTTTTATTATAGCATTAAATGGAAATCGTTCTCCGTGTAAACTTTCCAATTCCATTAAATGACCATAGGGGTTATTTTTTGCAAAATGCCGGAAAAAGCTTTCTTAGACTCTTGTGTAGAATAAGTACATAAATTAAGTCTTATGACTGTAGGTCGAAAAACATTTTTTGGACCCCAATTGGACCCCTTAAAGAGGTGATTTTTCAAAAAATATTTTTTATACAATAATTGCTTTTGTTTGATTAATGTATTTGCAAAGTTCCATCAATACAGCATGATATTTTTTTTCCGCGTTTCATACTCAAAAACCATGCTAACACCCATTTAAAGGTCGAATTTGAAAAAGTTGTGATACACGTGTTTCTTAATGTCTGTGGCTTCGTACATTGACAAAATTTCATATCCGCGTGATGAAAACAATATTTTTTTTTGCCATTAGACCCACTTAGGAGTTGAGTTTACAAAAATGCTCAAAATTAGTTTGTTCAATGGTTGTGTTGAGTTTATTTACTGAGTTTCGTTACTCTAGCTGCATCTTAGCATGAAATGGAAATCCTTCTTTGTGCAAAATTTTCAACCCCTAGATATACATTAGGGGTTGTTTTTCGAAAACTGCCGGAAATAGGTTTCTTAGATTCTTGTACGCAGTATATAAACTAAGTTTTATGACTGTAGGTCGAGAAACATTTTTTGGACCCCAATTTGACCCATTTCGGAGTCGATTCTCAAAACATCATGTTTACACAGCGATTGCTATAATTTGATAAATATATTCGCAAAATTTCATCAGTGCAGTAAGTATGGTTTTTTTTTCACGTTTATTACTCAAAAACCACGTTAAAACCCCTTTAAGGGTCGATTTTCAAAAAGTTGTAATACACGTGTTTCTTTATTTCTTCTGTTTAGTACACTGACAAAGTGTCATGTCCATGTGACGAAAAACTTTTTTTTACATTGAAACTTTTAGAGCCCATTTGACCCACTTAGGGGTTTGTTTTTACAAAAATGCTCAAAATTAGTTTTTTCAATTGTTGTGTTGAGTTTATTTACTGAGTTTCGTTACTCTAGCTGCATCATAGGACGAAATGGAAATCCTTCTTTGTGCAAACTTTGAAAATCCATTAAAAAACCTTTGGGGTAGTTTTTCGAAAAATGCTGGAAATAGGTTTCTTAGATTCTTGTGTGCAATATATAAATTAAGTTTTATGACTGTAGGTCGAAAAACATTTTTTGGACCCCAATTGGACCCCTTTAGACGTTGATTTTTATAAAATGATTATTTCCACTTGGATTGCTATAATTTGATTAATGTATTCGCAAAGTTTCAGCAATGCAGTATGATTTTTTTTTTCCGCGTTGCATATTCAAAAACCAGGCTAAAATCTCTATAAGGTTTGATTTTCAAAAAGTGTGATACACGTGTTTCTTTATTTCTTTTGGTTAATACACTGACAAAGTTTCATGTACGTGTGTCGAAAAAAAATTTTTTTTCCATACAAACTTTGGGAGCCCATTTGACCCACTTAGGTATGGAATTTCGAAAAATCCGTTCTTATTGTTCACCTAGACTATTTGAATAATGTTGGTTCCAAATTTCAAGATTGTACATTATATGGTTTTAGCTGTATCGTGATTCCTAGAAAACACCCTGCTCTTTTATTAATATAGATTTAAATACTTACTGTGCTTACACTACGCGCTGTGAGCCACTTACGATAACTGTTAAGACTAAAAGCTACTATAACTTAAGAACTGAATATAATATAATAATATCTTGGGACAATCCACACACAGTTATGCAATCCCAAACTAGGCAGAGCCTGTACTATGGAAACCGACAACTGATACTACTACATTTTTTTTTTGTAAATGCATACTTAACTAGATAAATAACACCCAGACACTTGGTGGGAATCGAACCCACGACCACGTCAATGAGCCCGTCAAAACAATAAGTAACAAAGTAACGAAAAGTATAACAGAAGAGGAGGTCCACGCAATAAGCTTGAGTTGTGGGAGCGTATTGTATAGTCCGCGTGCGTACCGGTAGAATTAGCTATTTTGACATCACGCACATTTGCAGCGAGTCACCAAAACGCGATGGAGCATGATGTGCAAATCTTGACTGACAAGTGTGAGTATGACGTCACTATGACGTAGTATTTCACATTTTTGTATGGAGAAATGACGTTTCGTTGTTGAAAACTACGTCAAACTCCACACCGATCTGTCAAGATTGCAAGGGAACACTAAATGACTGTGAACAAAATATTTTTTCTAACATTATAAATAAAAGGCGACTAACGGCTGCCATATTATTTTTAGAGTGCCATACCTAAAAGGTAAAAAAGGTACCCTTATGGTCTGACTTCGTCTGTCTGTCTGTCTGTCACACTTATATATTTCAGGAACCACTGGTGCTATCGATTTGAAACTTAGAATAGTTTTAGAATCTTTTCAGTAAATTTCAAGTCAATCGAACCATACAATAAAAAGTTGATACAAAAGAAAACACCCCATTTCACCCCTTTAGGAGTCGAATTTTCAAAAATCCTTTTTAAGTGGATGCTTACGTCATAAGAAGAACCTACTGTCCAAATTTCAGCTTTCTAGGTTCAGCGGTTTGGCCTGTGCGTTGAGGGATCAGTCAGTCAGGACAAGTAATTTTATATGTATAGAATTTATGAAGTACCGGTTTGTTTGATAATCAATGCTAATGATATAGGCTCAGAGTTAAACTGTTTGTAACACCTGGAGCCAATAAAAGTAGATGAAGGGGTCGAAAAACTCTGTCATAATATACAAAGTTCTTTAACAGTTTGGCGGTCAGTGTAATTAGCTGTTTTGATAAAAAAAAGAAACAAATGTAAGTCTATTATTAATTAATTTAGGAATAAAAATAAAAAGTTTAACTTTAATAACATAATTCTTGTGTATTTTTTTTTATTCTGTTGTTTGGGTACCTTGCGTTCTTTGATTAACGTGTTGATATCAGTCACGGAAAAAATTAAAGCTGTGAATCCCTGACTGAATACTGAATATTAAATATATTAGAATAAGAAGAGAAGAATAAGAAATAGATTTATTTGGAGAAAAAGATTAGATCCAAAAAAATCCACCCATCGTGCATGAAATATCATCTTAAGAAAATAACCAGTCAAGATATCGCTATATACACAAAAGTATGGCGTCTCAACTCGTTAAATGTAATAATAGTCAAATGTAAAAGCATATTATATTATAGAAATTCACTAAGCATTCGCGGTGCAAAATATAACAACGCGTTCTGTTGAAACATCGGACATTGTTTGCTAGGAAGAGGCACAGAGCGCGCCTCTCACAAGCACCGTGACGGATTGGTCACCGTGTCTTTGAAATCGCCGTTTCAATTGTTGTGAACTGGTTACCACTTAATATTTGTGTTACCAAATTTCTCTGCCCACGACTGCGCCGCGTATGTACCGTAAGTGGTATGGTTCACCGAGATACAATCAAATGGACTTATGCTTACTACAATGAACTTTCTAAACCATATTTTTGTGCCGTACAAAACATTATAAGCGTCTGATTTTATTGTCCGCATTGTTTCGAATACAGGTAATTATTAATAGTTTGTTTGATTTAGCTGACGTTTTCGAAAGCTTTATTAGAACCGTCGTCAACCTGCGATTACGAAGATAAAACACGACCAATCTCCCCCATATTGTGGGTGGTAAGATAACACTGCGCTAGGCAAATATTTCCCGTGATAAATGCTTTACTTACCTGTCGCGACCGCGGCGCGAGTTTCAATAATAACCGTGATATTGCGATGATACGGACTGGAAAAACTCGTTTGGCGGATGTCGATATCCTTAACGTTCGCGAATCGACGATTAACCCATACCGTAGTTCGTTCCTTTTCGTATACATTACGTGCAAATTTAGTTGTGCGCGACGGTGCAGCCTAATATACCGAGCATTGCAACCGCGACAAATTGTAAATATAGATATTTATTTGGCGTACGAATGGACTGGGATGACTTTAGTGCATTGCCTGTGAGCGGCTTTCATTCATGCTGCCTGGGGCTACGTTCCACGCGAGATCTCATCTTCCAATTACCAACTGTATACGGATGCTCTGAACTGCGATTTTTTCCAAATATATATCGCTATAAAATATTTAGTGTTATTGTAAAAGTACTTATTACTTTTAATATTTTTTTTTTTTTTTTTTTTTCTATCAGGCTAAAGAATTGCGTTTGCAATTCTGTTGGACTATCGATGACCAAGAGGGGTGTTCGTCGTCGCATTACCGAAGACTAGTTTCGACATAGGTGAGCATTTTTGAGGGCCAGCCGATTTGTTCAAGCATTGTGCCTGCTAGTGTATTACACAAACAGTACTGAGCGCAATCGCTCAGTGTTTCACAATCGTGGGTTCGCCGACCGACACCAATACCTAAATTAATTTTCTTTTCGGTCCCGCGTCGCCGCCACTCATTGTTCAATTTGTGACTCCCATTTTGGAGCACCGATGTCCCTCTCTATGACATTGAATCCGTCTAGAAAGTAAATCTCTACAGTGTTTACTGATTCGCTTTCCGGCGCTCTACCAACCAAAATAATATTGAACATTAAATTATAGCGTATATTTAAAAGCTTGTCTCACTTAAAGTTTTTTTGTGTAAGATAGCTCTAACCAGTTAGTGTTGGTTGAACACACGAGCGTGACATTTTATAACTGTAACAAGGTCATTTACCGTTCATATTGGGGAATTACCATTATAACGCAGACCTCTAGTGTTGTACATGGTCGAAATGAAGATCTTTGACGGATTGAATGTCAGAGTGAAGGTTCGTGTGCATTGGTTTCTGTATCCGTTTGGAATTCGCGCGTGAGTGGAATGTTGATGCTTTAGTACAAGCCAATTCCAATGTTAATTACGTTAACAGTATCTGAAATAAATATCGTTTATAGTTTTTAAATTAAATCAGAACCTAAAATAAAACCGCGATATAATCCGTAAAAGTAGTTTTATTTCAATGTGTTATGTGAATCAGAATCTTCTAGATCAATTGTGGTTTGCTTAAGTTATAAAGCAGGTACGAGTATACATTGGATATGTAAATAAGTATTAAATATACGTTAAAATTAATTGATTGATTACCAGTACCAACTGCACCTTTTCACTAAATAATCTGGAATAACGTACATATCTATCCATGTCTATAAGTCTGTTACTTTCTGCTTAGTTATACAATGGATTTTAACGCGTTTCCTTTATCTTAATAGAGAAATTATTTCGAAAGATGCGGATATGAATGTAAGTATCGACTACTTAGTACAACAATGTAAATAAATCTTTAGGTTTGTTTGTATTTGCATATTGTTTATGACTAAGTTCAACGACCTTTCACGCATTTCGTCGACATGATATCGAATGATGCTTGAATCTAATCAAACCCCATTGAAATCGCAGTTCGATCATAGGATGGTTGCAGTTAGTTCCAACGTTCGGAAGCGTGTTTACAACGTTGTGGATTGGACATCAGAGCCGGCATAGCTCGGATTCCCGTGTGATTGGTGGAATTATGGTGCTTTCCCAGCGATTTGTCGGTTGCGTTGTCGCAGGAGCGCAGCCTACGTGATCTGTGCTTGCGACATTTTGACAATCCGCAGTTTACGTAACGGTGCCGACTGCAGAGTCGTCTCTGTTGCGACGTAATTTCGAATGGTATGGATGCTGTTCTTTTCCGGGATGCCGCATACGAATAAAAAAACTACGTTTTTACTTGATAATAAGATCTTATGTGTAAGGGACTCTCCAAGTATCACCACAGTCAGATAAATAGAGTTGACTGGGACAGATTGCCTGCGTCGGTTTTCCACGTAGACGTCCACTGCTGAACAAAGGCCCCCCCTTTAGAAGGGAAGGGTTGCCATAATCCCACATATTATAGGTCCCCGTATAGGTGGACGATAAATCCAAAAGTAAGACGCTGCTGCCCGCCTTCCTGTTCTCTCTTAGTCGCCTCTTACGACATCCAACGAGAGGAGATGGGGGTTGCAATTCTAACCCAGCACCCCACTTGGTATAATGTGGGTATAAGACGTTCAAGGCAAGAGTGAATAGTCTTTTGATAGGCTATAGTGTACTTTACCGTCTTCGATTGCAGTCAAGTATTAGCTTATGTCGAATAAAAAAAAATCTGCCGCTAAGCAGCTTGTAAACATTGTAAACAAGCGTGTAAACATTGTAAAATTCTGCCGCTAAGCAGCATGTAAACACTGCTGGTGTGAAAGGCATGCTTACTGATGAAACTATCCGGCTCAAGAGGTTCAATGATTCATGTCTTGGGTAACGAGCGGCAGTACAGTGCAGCTCACTCTAGGCTTGTGCGTCACTCACCATGAGGTGAATCTCGTCACTGATTTGAATAAAAAAGCTAGTTCTTCCTACTTAATGGGTGTGTGTTAGCCTTGAAGACACTTAGATTTTAATCGGACGAATAGTCCGATGCAGACAAATCGAGTCAAAAGCACTTTTTTATTAGAGATTAAAGTATATAACCCTAGCTGCATACAACATATTTTATATATTAGATCGATCAATTTACATCATTATCACGAGCAAGACCGCATGATAAATATTTGATAATTTACAATAATATATACAGTTGTTTCTCCTTCATGACCTCAGAGTAATTAGAATAGAGCTAGTATAGCGTCGATTCGCCGTACAAATTTTTCGTGGTACTTTTGCGGGGTGTGGGAGGTGAAGTAAACACACACTGATACAATTTCACGCATACCCACACTATAATAAACTCGCAGCACATTCAAAAAGATACGCACACAAATAAAGAATGACCTGACCATATGAACAAAATTTGGCAGAGGGGTTAGCGCATTATGCTATCTCCAGTGGTATCTCCTCTAAGTTCATGACACATTGAATGCGTAATTTGACATAATTTAATGTAGCAACACTATAGGCCGACCGTTTAACTCGCGAATCGCCTGCGCGGTAAGAAGGGAGCGGGGGCGGGTAACGCTACACACGGAGTCAATAATCCAAAGATTTATCTCGAGATAGACATTGTTGGTAAAGAATAAAATAATAAGTAACTTTTTTTAAGTATTTATTTTTAAGTTTTACAAATATTTTATAATAGCTTCATAGGTACAAAATCATAAAACAATAATTAACTCCGTTTAAGAAATATTTAACCACAGATAAAAAATTTATAGGACTATTCGTCACTCATATTCATATCGATTCATGATCTTGTTTTCTGGCTTTAAAAAAGGAATATACATTGTATGCTATTTGTTTAGCTTGCTTGTTAATTTTGTTCGCAAAACTGGAAGAGCGATTCATCTTGAGATTTATCTTGGCAGTCGTATACCTTGTGCGTTTATCTTCAAGCGTCCGTAACAAAAACACCAACCGCGCGCTGCGAGCACAGCCAGCGCACTGCCGCATTTGACGTAAGCTCTCTGCTCCGCGCACCCCTTTCACCCATCCGCTAACATCTGCCCTCGCTCCCTTCTACCCCCTCAGGCGATACGCGTATTAAATGGTCGGCCTATAGTATTGTTTCATGTCGTTATGCACGGAACTTGCTTAGTAGCAGTCTAAGTAGGCAATAATCAGACTAATTTCAGGTGTGCAGTTGGTGCGTTTAGCTACCTGCAGTCGTACTTCCTTCGCAATCTGATGATTTCATTAACAGTTGTGTAGTCTTTGTCACACGAAGTATACTTGTTGTGACAAAGAATATGGTACCTTTTTTTCACGGGGAAAACCTTTAAAGGGCCTTTGGCCTGACTGAATTTTTTTTTATAACCCGTTATATTACTATTATGTACCCGTTATATTACTAGTATACTACTGGGTAAGGAGTCTCTTTTCTTCTCGTCATGATACTTGAGGTTGCAAGGCCACAATCCGCCGCAAAAAGATTGGTGGATATATAACACCTTTCGATTGTTGGGTCATGTGGTAACAGAAAGTGAAACTCATATGTCAACTGCCAAAGCTGGGGTGGGCTTCGAACTGGCATCTGCCAAGCAGCTTTGGCTACTAGTCTACCATCGCTTACACAAACACTGAAATATAATTAATTACGTTTTTGACATTGGCATTAATAACAAGCTCAGCGCGCGAAGACAGTACTGCGTGCACTGAGATCCGACTGCAGATAACGTTGTGCAGTTGAATATATAGGCTGCGCGGGCGCAGTCTGTCTGACAGGTCTCTTACTGAAACGGAACTTGTTAGTATTGCATGCTGTTATTATCTACCTCCAGGTTTTTGCAATGATCCCGTTATATTATGTACCTACTACAGATTATGTTATACTTCACGATTACTTTCTATACATTTAAATCAACAGGAGGCATTAAATCCCGCGGGGAGCAACGACATTGTGTAGTTGTTCCTTACTGGCTAAGACAATGTAGGCCTGGGATAGGATCACTTGATTCTCGGGAAAGATAATCGAACGCATGGATCATCTTACTTTGCGCATATGCTAAAGTACCCCCTGTACCTAACAGCAAGTCTAAAAAGGACACTTTCGGTGAATCCATAATATTATAAGTGAAGGTTTAACTTTTCTTCGTATGGCAGCATTAACACGCTTGAAATTCAAAACATGAATTGCTTTTAGGTGAAATGCTTAACGCGCTGATCTTTTTCAGGCCATAACGATCATTCATCTCATTTGACGACGAGAGAACGAGAGATTGCATCTTTATCTGAGCAAAAGCTTCTTTATCTTAGCTTTAGTTAGTTAGCTTTTCGAAGATTGGCCGCTGTACCTAGTCGTATCGGTCACGATGACGTTATTATCATGAATAAATAAATAAAGAGTTGATTGTACTCTTGGCGACATATGTCATTGTTAACATGCGCAAGCGCCTCGTTGCCTGCTGCTTACATCAAAACCGACGGAGAAAGTAACGCTATTTCATTTATGCGAGCGCTTCGCACTATTTCCTGCTTCCCCATGAAGGAAATAATTGTAATAGAGAATGGAAAATTAACAATAGGTGCCCGAACACGGTTTGAGTGTGTGTGAAATTGCATGTTTCTACAATAAGTGAAATGTTTTATAATATGCAAACTTTTCTTTTTGGTCTATTAATATAAATGATAACAATTGCGTTGATTACTCGGCCTACTAAGTGTTGAAGAAAATTTGTTCGAAGACAGTCATAATCATATTCCGTCTTATTACGAAAAGCAGTTTATCGTTAAACCTGGCTTTAGACCCAGGTTTAAGGAACAATTTCCCGAGTTTAAACCTAGGTTTAACGTTATATTGCATTTCGTTATAAGACGGATTGAGTTTTATCTTATCTTAATTGTAGTCTTCCTAATTCAAGTGAAGATGTTCACGTCAAGACTACGGTTATTTATTCTGTAATTAATTACACTAAAATAGTAACTTAGGTTTAATGAAAATGCTTGTATCAGTTTTATGATGTCACGTACCTTGTATTTTCAAATATTTTATTTCATAGATGAGCTTAAATATAACAAAAATGATCGAAAATTCTAAATTACCGTTTGCTAAAGACTAGGCGCAAGTAAATCAGAAAGTGTTTCGAAATGTATCTGAAAATAAAAATAAAATATTCTGTGGTTTCTCTTACGGTTCTAATAAACTAAAGTATTACGTTAAGTTTAAGCCAAATTATATTACGACTCCACTGTACTTTTGCTTGTTCATATCAAGTTACAACTATAGAATATTTTGGATTCATCATCATCATTAACAGCCGATAGACGTCCACTGCTGAACAAAGGCCAAGGGAAGGGTTGCCATAATCCCACGCTTGGCAGGCGGCTTGGGGATCGCAGTAAGTATAGGTTGAAGATAAATCCAAAAGAAAGACTGCTGCCCGTCTTTCTGTTCTCGCTTAGTCGTCTCTTATGACACCCAACGAGAGGAGAGAATTGCATCCCCCCAGATGCAATTAAAATCCGGCACCCCACGGGTATATTTTGGATTATTAATTTGTTATCATGGAATCCGTGGGTCTAATATAATACAACTGGATTGGGGTCACAAGACTTACAAGCCGCCGTCCTCTTCGGAGTCGCCGCCTTACTCAATGGGCATCTAGACCCGACACCATCGATATAATATATAAACTAGATAAATATTCACGAACATAAACTATTTAAAAAAAAATAAAAACCGGCTTCAAAGTAAATTATCTAAAAAGCATAAAATAACGAAAATATATTGAAGTCGGTGCTAGCACATCATGTTAACTAACACTAGCACGAGCTGACACCGACTTCAATATATTTTCGTTATTTTATGCTTTTTAGATAATTTACTTGGAAGCCGGTTTTTTTTTTTTTAAATAGTTTATTTAACACTTTTTAGTGACTTTTATTTTAGCAAACAAAAAATAGGTATCTGCACTATGATGCAACTCGAACGTCTACGTTACAGTAACTTACTGAAAACATAAAAAGTTTATATCTCTTAAACTGCTGAACCGATTTTGATGAAACTTGTACTCTACCCTAATTTGAAAAATACTCTAACTATTGCAAAAATAATTTTCGATATCGGACCTGTAGTTTCTGAGAAATTCGCGGACAAACCTACATACATACATACATACATACACTCATAAAATTTGGTAAATTTGTTTAGAAGCCCACATAGACTAACATATATTAATATTACGCATTTTTATTAATATTACATACATACGCGTCGAATAGAGAACCTTCTTTTTGAAGCCGGTTAAAAATGACATCTAAAATGTGGTCGCGGAGGTTGCAAACTTATCTGTGCTGGTGGCGGAAACGTGAACTAACGATTTTATAATGATAATGACTTGTAGTTTGACAGTTTCATATAGACAGTAGCGACACTCCTATCGGCAAAAATAAATTTGTCAGGATCAGGTTGTAAAGAAATAGCGATACAAGGGCGCTATTTCTCACTACCACATTTTGAACCGTGACACCAAATCTACTTTATATATTATATCGATGCCCGACACCAAAGGAGGTCTAAACATACCAAATATGCAAATTATTGTTTCAAGCATAATAATATGATCCTTTTAAAATCATTAAAGTGTAACAACGAACGACGGTCAGGTGATTAGTTGTTTCGAAGCACGTTGTGTAATATCGGACTGGAATAGATTACCGTCCACTGAGATGTTTCATAAACCGATTGTTGCTTTCATTGCTCTTCGGACGGTGCAATAGACTTACCACTACCACTGTATCACTATTGGCATTATTATTTTTTGTTCTTTATTTAAAATATCTATGGTTACACACTCGTCTTTAATAAATTTAATTAAGTACCTAGTTTAGTACATACATAAAATCACGCCTTTTTCCCGTAGGGGTAGGCAAAACCCAAGGGCCGCTTTTCGCCTCCGTGAGAAACGAGACGTGATGGATGGCGAACCATATCGCCGCCATTTTGGTTAATTAAATTATTTATATGATTGACCATTGCGTTCTCACGAATAAGGAGGGAAAGGGAAGGATAGGTGTTGTGAAAAGGAAGATTGGCAAGTTAGAATGGGAAATAGGAAAAGTAGGATATTACCGCCCAGGAAGGCAAGGAATGGGAGAGTAATAGCTAGAGAAGCCGGGGTCGCATACCCGTATACTGTACCACAACTACCGGACAGGTGAGTTGGGATGAGTATCCCATGACTAACCTATGATAGACCTAGTTTAGTACACAATTAAATTGCAGGACTATTGTGTGATATATAACACCGGTTGTGTAATCTATGTTATGTTTATACTGAGTTTCTTGCCGGACCTTCTCAGTTCAGGCCGCGTTGTGATCCGATGGTAGCTTTTAAAAAAGGTTGACCGTTCAAAAGTGCTAGCGTTAAGTCTATTTGAAATAAATGATTTTGACTTTTGACTTTGTTGTCGAACTGAAACGATTGCTAATCTTGCCAACAAACTGTTACGCAGTTTCGCGGGTGTTCTTCAGCGGCTAAATAACGTCCACTGCTGAACAAAGACTTCCCCCTTCGAAGAGAGGGGTTGCCCTAATCCCCATGCATGGCAAGCGTATTGGGGATTGCAGTAGGTAATCTAATAAAAAGACGCTGCTGCCGATCTTGTTTTCCCTCAGTCGACTCTTACGACATCCAACGGAAGGAGATGGGAGGTTAGTATTCTTACGTGGACTGGATGGGGTGGCGGGTATTAATCGATAGTAATTTTGTTGTTCCAATTATTTATTTATTTATATCAACGAGAGATACTGTGCGGTCTACGAGAGTGTTAGCCCCATTGTTGCTTCTATTTACAGGTTGTATCGCTCTCTGGAGGTTAATAAACGCTCCATGTTACTCTTGAAAAGTGCATGGACCCACCCACTTCTTTTTTGGACATAGCCTCAGCGCGATTAAGTTAGATTTAAATAATATAATCTAATCTAGAGATTAGTCATATCATAAAATTAAAAAAACGAAATATATTATTAAAAATAATGTAATTTAGTCTACTCTCAATTCTGAACAAACTAAGTTTAGTTAACACCTTGTATTGAATTTCTTTCATGAATAAGGTTGTTTACGTAACTTGATGACGTATGTACATTTAGCAGATACGTAATATGTTCACGTCTTTGCTTTTATTACTCGGTGTATCAAACTAATACAGTCGTGTTAAAGTTCTTTATTATATAATCGTATCATAATCATTTGTAGACTGACACAGTGCAGTTACCGAATCAAACTAACCTTTATTACGATTTCTATAGATTTTAACGACTTGCCCTGAACGGGATAAAAAAATTATAATAAAAAAATACAATTGTATCTCATGTATCTTCTAATACGCTTTTATAGGGTTTATCTGTGAAATAATCAATGAATTGGGATAACTTTATCATATTTTTTAATTTTTTGTGTATATAATTTTTGTGAAATAAAAATCTTACATACAGCAAAATTATGTAAAGGTAATTATCTAAAGGACACCTTCCCCGTCACTGAATTTTCAAACTGTAAAATTATACATGGTTTTCATACAAATAAGAGCGTTTTTTTTTTCAAAACTTTCAGCGACCAAATCGCTCATCGCTGATACTAAAAGTAATTGTATTGCGTGTAATATTACTCTTATTAGTAAATAGTAGTAGTGCACTATTAAATATTGTATTCGACGATTCCACCGATAGACGGCAAACGTAATCATATAAATATGTAGTTCTTTATCGCTTTTGAATACCCCGGTATCAACAGCAGAGGCGCCACACCATATCTGCTGGTCACATATCATATACCTACGCCTCAATTATTGTTTATACATCCATTTGTCATTCGTCATGGTTGCCAATATATACGGCATATTATATATTTGTGTATGAACAGATTTATTCAAGGTCGCACACAAATAAATCGTTCGATATTAGCACGTTTATTGCTTCTTGTTATTTGAAGGTTCCTTGTTTCATAAGTAATATGATAATGTTGACTGTAAAATACGTGGTATTATAGAGAATATTTTGTTTTATAATATTTGATTGTCGTGTTAGTGATGTTAGCAAGTGAACGAGGGAGGTAAAAACAAGTGCAATCTTTGTTTATTTACTCTCGCAAAAAAAACCGTCTAGGGTACACTCTTACTGGTGCACTCACAAACGTTAGTCATCGTTATTTCTAGTTACCGTGGGGTGCTGGGTTAGAATTGCATTCCCCCACCTCCTCTCGTCGGGTGTCGTAAGAAGCGACTAACCGTGAACAGGATGACGGGCAGCAGCGTCTTTCTTTTGGATTTATCTTCCACCTATACTTTTTTTGTTTTTTTTTTTGTCGAAATAATCCGTTTTTAAGAACTGGATTAATTATCATTAGCTCTAATTGACGTTTGTAGGTGCGACAGTTATTGTCTAATGTCTTAGGCTAGAAGCGACAATGCAGCTATCTATTTGCATAAGTGACACTACATCAGGCGAAAGCGCCCATCTCATTATCAAGTTACACAATATAAAAATCCGCCTCCGATTACTAAGTATAGCAACAATATGAACAACATACGGAGTGTAAGGGACATCGTACCGAAAACCGATACCAGGGATCCAGTACAAGATTCTGAACACTCTACTGTAGAAATGTTTCTTCAGCTCTTTCATGAATTTAAAAAAAAGCACTTTTTTTAAATAAAATTAAATAAAATATTTGTGGAAAATTTATTTAATTATTTATTCGTTATGCACTAAAACAGTACATAGGCAATTAATTAATAGACAATTAATTATTATTATTTTAGAAAATTAGCAATGTACCTAATTTGATAAATAAATATCATTCCGCATATATTCATTACATGCTCGAAAATTAATAAGCCAGTCATTTGTCATTTTCCATATAAATGGTTTCTGTAATGTTGTAACGGACATTATTTGACATCTTATAACAAATTTTTCGGTACGATGTCCCTTACACCCTTTATATTTATTTGAACAATTCATTATCATCCTCCTCCTAAAGCGAGGGGTTGCCATATTTTCAACGCCTGGCAGGCGCCTTGGAGATCACAGTATACGCGGAGATGGATAATAAGGTGAAGACGCTGCTGTCCCTTTTCTCGTTTTCCCTAGTCGCCGTTATACGACACCCAACGAGATGAGATGTAAGATGGACTATAATTACCCAAACACTTTATTATTATCGCTATTGTTATTGTCTTGTCGAGTACCTAGGTACGTATAACAATGTAATCAGTGACGTCATTGAGAGTCAAGGTTCATAATCCATGTGAACCGCAGTCTTCAGGAAACTTGTAATATCATAGCGTTCCGTAATTACATACATAACCACCTATTACAAAGGTTACCAGTGACAATACGTATGTATTATGTAAAACAAAATAACAAAGAATTTATTATATAACGTGAGATAAGAATTGTTCACGATTCCGCGTGGCAACAACAAAAAATTGTGTATGTTGATTGTATGTTTTAGTTCGTTAGAATCACTTTAATAGTTTGACGATAATATTCCGATTTATACCACATTCATCCAGTAATATTATAAAGTAAAAAGTGGTAAATATGTTATAGTATAGGCGATATAGAATCAGAAGCACACCACCCACGGAAGCATTGACAGTGTCACTCCGTTTTCATTTTATTGAATAATCTAATCAAAACACTTGAAAATCATCATCATCATCATCATCACCAGCCGGAAGACGTCCACTGCTGAACAAAGGCCTCCCCCTTAGACCGCCACAATGAACGACAATTTGCTATTTGCATCCACCGGTTGCCTGCGACGCGAACAATGTCGTCGGTCCACCTAGTGGGAGGCCTGTCTACGCTGCGTCTTCCGGTTCGTGGTCGCCACTCGAGAACCTTTCTTCCCCAACGGTTATCGGTTCTTCGAGCGATGTGGCCTGCCCTCTGCCACTTCAACTTGCATATTCTACGAGCTATGTCGGTGACCTTGGTTCTTCGGCGAATCTCCTCATTCCGGATTCTGTCGCACAAAGAAACTCCGAGCATAGCTCTCTCCATAGCTGTCACTTGAAAATACTATTAAGTAAATTATTCAAATATATTTAGAACCTTTTCTACTTTACCTGTTTCTAAATGTACTTAACAGGCAAGCTTCGAAACGCGAATGATTGAACGATTAGTCACTGAAAGCATTCCTGGCCAGCCGACATACTGTGCGGTACAGCCGCGGTCGGTATGTTTACTGCTGTTACAGGGATAACTAAAACAATACTTTCATTTACTTAAACAAACATTGTCATTAGGTACTTTATGAGGAGTTATTGTTCTGGCGGCTGAGTGACCATCATACAACCCTTTTGGTACCGGCTGTACTATTCCAGAAGTGATATGGAGACGCACTATCTTACTAAAAGCACAAGGTAAATGACCCTGTATCTAGAAAAAGGTCCTTTTCTTCCTTCTTAAAACTAGCTGTTAATCGCATCCACAACTTACCATCTGGTGAGAAGTCTACCTCTCAACAGAGGGGTAAGAAAGCTGGTTCTAGCCAGCCTTCTCATAAGCTACAACCCTAGCCTAGGCCGGGACTCCCTGCCCTTAGGCTGGAGCGTCAACTAAGTTGATATGGTCATCTGCAGCTATTATTCTAAAAAACAATGTTATGAATTTTATCAAACTTACGTTGCATGCATTATTTACTGACCCAACCCAGTGGTAACTCGACTCATTTGTCATTAACATCCCGCACTTGCGATCTTAATAAATAAAATAAAATAATTGCATATGATGTTTTATCTGACGAAAGGTGGCAGGGAAGCGGCGAGCCGTGAAGGTGGTGACATGCCGAGGTAGTTGGCTAACGTCGCCGGCGCGGCGCGGTGTGCGATTCGCGCCGGTGCGCGCTGCAGCGAACTGTCTATACTAGCCACTGGTTTACCATGTAAATGGGCGCTCATAGACAGGTCTTCTTATTTAACAAATTCTTTATCCCTCAGGGTGTCTGGGTAAGAATAGCACCTACCTATCTCCTCCGGCTGAGTGTCCGTTAGAGGCGACTAAGACGAGAGATTACCTACCACCTATGCAGCGATCTCCAAGACGCCTGCCAAGCATGGAGATTATGGCAACCCCTCTTTTCTAAGGGGGAGGCAATTGTCTTTCGGCTGCTTATGATGTTGATGATGAAACTCATACGGAGTTAGTGTGGTCTCTAGGCTTTTTTAAAATCTATTGTTATGAGAAAAAGCATTTAGTTTGAACCTTAATAGTCGACTAAGAATTGTTCGTGACACAAACTATATTATTTCTTGCCCGTTCGCTTTATCTAGGTCTTAAGGTAGGCTAGAAACTCATTAGCGGTTTCTAAAATAACACGTATCTTTTAAGATTAGAGAGTAGTTTGTAGAACTGTTTTTGTTAAAGCACATATAATTTACACACTAATATAAACACTGTCGACCTTACAGAAGATTTTAGCCTTGATTAAGATTGCTAGTGCCTGTGAAGGAAAAACACTCCTGTGGGGTGTTCGGGTCAGATTAGTATAAAGGAAGAAAACTCCCTTGGTGGTATCTTCGGTCCGAGGATAATTCAGAAACCAGGTAGTAGCATTTTCTGTGATAATACCACTAAGACGTCTGACAAGCGTAGGGTTTAAGGCAAAAAGGGTGAGGCTAATGTTTATTCATAATTATTCTGTCACAGGATTCCTAAGTCCTTTCTAAGCTTTTTATTCTACGACTAGCTGACCCACGCAGCTCCGCCTGCGCTATTTTTACGTTAACTAAACTTTTAATAACAGACATTCGCATCGAATACATAACCTCCTTTTTTATAGTCTGTTAAAAACTGGGACCCAATTTTTACTTGCTCTCCGAAACACGGACCCGTTTAGTTCAAATGGCGTTAAACGGTCACCCATCTATTTAATGACCTTACCTAACGTTGCTTAACCCGGTCGATTACAAAACCTTGATAACAACTCTCTATGAGTGTTCCCTTACTAATATTTATTATATTATAAAGAAAAAATGATAAAATCGGACCAAGCGTATAACCAAGTACCCATTTTGACTTTAATCCCCTCTCCCAAGAGAACCGTGCTAGATTACGGGATAAAAAGTATCCTATGTCCTATCTCGTAGTCATCATCATCATCATCATCATCGCCAGCCGGAAGACGTCCACTGCTGAACATAGGCCTCCCCCTTCGAACGCCACAATGACCGACAATTGGCTATTTGCATCCACCGGTTACCTGCGACGCGCACAATGTCGTCTGTCCACCTAGTGGGAGGCCTACCCACGCTGCGTCTTCCGGTTCGTGGTCGCCACTCGAGAACCTTTCTTCCCCAGCGGTTATCGGTTCGCCGAGCGATGTGGCCTGCCCATTGCCACTTCAACTTGCAGATTTTAAGAGCTATGTCGGTGACCTTGGTTCATCGGCGAATCTCCTCATTCCGGATTCTGTCGCGCAAAGAAACTCCGAGCATAGCTCTCTCCATAGCTCGTTGTGTGACTCTGAGCTTATCCAAAAGGCCAACAGTTAGGGACCACGTCTCAGTACCATATGTCATCACTGGCAACACACACTGGTTAAAAACCTTCGTCTTTAGGCACTGCGGTATTGTGGACGAGAAGATTTCGCGTAGTTTCCCGAACGCTGCCCATCCGAGTTGGATTCTTCGGGCGACCTCTTTGTCGAAGTTGGACCGACCTACCTGGATAGTTTGTCCTAGGTATACATAGTGGTCAACAACTTCGAGTGTATCGTTCCCAACAATTACCGGTACGGGTGCAACATGGACATTAGACATGATCTTCGTCTTGTCCATGTTCATTTTAAGACCCACCTGTTATCTCGTAGTAAGATCTCAAATTATGCCAAGTTTTATTTGAATCCATTCAGTAGTTTCGGCGTGAAGCGCAGCCGTGATACAGACAGACAGACAGACGGACAGACAGACAGAAAGACAGACAAAAATTTTAAAAATTACATTTTCAGCCTCAGTATCGGTTATAGAATGCCCTCCAAAAATAATTTTCAAAATATCTTCAATGTACAGAATTGGGCCTGTTACAGTTTTATTATAAGTATAGATTCTACACGCATCAATTTCAAATATTTCAACTAGAGAATCATTGTGTTCTATAAAGCTAGTGGTGTACTAGCTTACAATCATTTAGGCAATAGAGCTAATCCTAATCCAATATTCGATTTCGGATCAACTCACTTATTTTTTTTCAAATATAAATGTTAGATAGACCGAAATTGTAGATTGAGATTAGTTGTTATTTTTAGCCGCAAGGCTGGAAGTCGCATTACGATTTGGTGGTAGTTGTAAGAATAATGAAACTGCTTAAAGCCCCCGTAAAGTGCATAAGCGTTACTTATGCACTCTAACGATACTTTTAATTATGAGCTAAGTACGCAACAAGTCCATACATTCGAACGACGGTTAGGTAAATCACAGCTAGCAAAACTGGCTCGGTAGATAAACGCAAAGCGTGCATACCTTGCATCTGCATAACTGAGCCGCTCCGTTCTCATTAGCCGGCGCCCGTTAGGCCGACCCGACTCCCGCGCACAACGGGATCGACCGACCTCGACTTGAGCCGCCTTTTAGTGTGTTTACTTCACTATAATAGATACAGGCACGTTTTGCTACTTTTGTAACATTCAACTTAATAATATTATCGACATACGACATAACTTGGTGGTAACTTTTTGTCTCTATGGCAAATTTGCGATAGGTTAAATGAGTTGAAAAAAAAAAATAATGAAAAGAAAGTCGTTGATTTTTCAATGCATCATCATCAGCAGCTGAAGACGTCCACTGCTAAACAAACGCCTCCCCCTAGAAGGGAGGGGTTTTCATAATCCCCACGCTTTGCAGGCGTCTTGGGGATCGCAGTAGGTATAGGTGGTAGGTAATCCAATAGAAAGACGCTGCTGCTCGTCTTCTTGTTTTCCCTTAGTCGCTTCTTACAGACAACCAACGGGAGTGAAGAGATGGGAGAGTGCTATTATTACCCGAACACCCCATGGGTAACTACTATGATAGAAATCTAAATACACCATCTAGTATGTTAGATAGTTAGTGGTAGGTAACGTGCTCAAAAGTCTCTCCAGGCACTGCCGCCGCAATATATTATTGTTCTGTAAAATGCAATTTCTGGGGAGTGCAATGGAATTATCCAAAGCAATCGCAAAGCAGTCACTTACCATCGGGCCTGCTTGTCAAAATACTAAGTAACAAAAATATGGAAAAGAAATCAAACACCCAATTGTCTCTACTCAATATTTCAAACAATATATTTCCATCTTCTTCAATTATACAAATAGTAGAAACATAACTTCAAAATGTCGTGACTATAGGAGGTATCGATTAAGGAAATTTTCTATTAAATACTGTCAGTCCGTCGGGTGCGTAGTAAATGTCAGTCTATAAATAGAGGTAAAATGTGTATGATCGTAGAGCATGCCTGATGCAAAATTGCCACAAATACGACCAGTAGTAAACAAGCCCTTAAGTTGAGGTCAAAGGCTTTCTCCGTGGGCAGTTAGGTATCAAGGTGGGGCGAGGAGAGGGGTCGCGCGAGTAGAAAGTCCTTAAGTCATTGTTTTCTTGATTACGACACGCATGTATCAGTCGTCACTTCACGTTCATTTATTGCAATTTTATATGCAAATTTCACTCTCAACTCTGATTGAAGTAGAGATCTTTATTGAACTGTGTATACCTATAATGTTATCTTAGCTCGAGACTTTCTTCACACGAAAACCATTTCTCATTAACATTTTGCAGAATTTTATTAACGGAAGTATAAATTGCACGCGAATCTTGATCACGAATAGTCTTAATACTAATTAGACAGTGCGTTTTATGAAATCAAACGGTTCGATTATTTGGCTACGTAATGAAGAAAGTGAACCGTGATGACATAAATGTTTTATAATAGACACAAACTGCATATGCATTACAATACGCCGCAGGGTCGATTGCGTAAAACAGAATGTTAATTGCGCAAATAAAATCGGCGACTGACAAAGAGATGGCACTTGCTGTTAATGTACAGAACCCGAACGCATCAGGGCCATGAGAAACAAATTGGAAGAAGTAATAAGGTCACCTGCACATAGAAGTATAACCTCAATTTGTCGTTCTGTCGTATGGGCTCTTAGACGAGCCGTGACCATAGGATTTCTGGTAACACATAATTTGTACTTGCCAAACAGATTGGGTCATTCTTTTGTCCGCGTGGGAATGATGCAAATGAGCCGCTTCGCTATTTCTTTGTTTGATTTCGTGAAAGTTTACACGATCGACGAGGAAACGCGGCCGTCGTCGGCCGATGTGAACGCCATTTTTATGTAATTGTTACGTCGTGATGTACAACCGGCGTAAGTTAGTAGCGTGCCGCGTGAAAGTTTATGCGTTTGCGTTAATGACCGAATTAAACCCTCTCATATGATTTCGCTAAAATATTCTGTACAGTTTTTAATTGCGCGCGTGTCATAAATACAAAATTTAATTCCATAGCAAGTAAGTCTGATTAGTTTTTTCGTTGTCGTTTCCTTGAATTGTGTTTAAGTGCTTTTTACCAATTTTTGAATTATATGTAGTTTACTACTAACGCAGCGTTAAAAAACTTTAATTGAATTATCAGTTTCAGAGATAACATCTGATGTCTACTTTAAGCTTAGGGTTTGTTGAATCTATATAAAATAATATAATCGCTATCCACTCGTAGCTTACGCCTCCCGAGTCACGGAGGGGAACGCCCTTTATGAAATCAGCTGCACCCGGTCAAGCAAACTCGGATTTTTGTGCTTCAGGGATTCGAACGTTATACCTGTTATTACGTACTATTGTGTACCTTAGAAGGGCATATTTTGACATCTGTTCCGATCTACCTATCGGCGATATGACACAAGAACCAGATTTCACAAGCCATTTAAAATGTAGACTTCGGTACCGTTTAAATGGTACTAAATAACAGCCGTAGTCTGCTTTCGTTTAGACGATAATTAATCTCTACAATTAAAACCAAGGTTAGTTCATGAGGCCAGTGTTTATTGTTATAGGCCAACATTGTATTAGTGATAGTCGATATTTTAAAAAGTATAAAATAGTAAAACTACAGTTAAATGAG
This sequence comes from Furcula furcula, assembly GCA_911728495.1. Lineage (NCBI taxonomy): Eukaryota > Metazoa > Arthropoda > Insecta > Lepidoptera > Notodontidae > Furcula > Furcula furcula. Next base: position 11,296,905 of record OU452251.1, read on the forward strand.
GCTAAACGTTTCACTAAACCGTCGGAGCTGTAGCGTTTACTTTCCTCAATACTATGTGAGAAAGCAAGAAATACATATTTAGCAGAGCATATCGCTCAAACATAACGACATTACATCTGTTCAATGTTTAAAACGCATAAAAACTACGAGAACGGCATTCCTGGCTCACTACGAAATTTAATATTCGAGCGATTCGAGCCCAGTTTCTTAACAGTGTCACCTCTAGTACTTGGAATGACAACATTGACCGTTTGTTTTCTCAACTCTAAAGGCGTTCACTTAAGAGCTATCTGCCATGAAAATGGAGCATGCAATTAATCGAGCATCGTACACTTGCGACACAATCTCGGACAAGACGCCACTCCGTACCACGGTCACCGTGCCATAACATCGTTAATTTTTGTTTAAAGTCCATTACTGACGCACAACTGTATTCACGTTAAAGTTAATGCTACAAACGAGCAATGGACTAGTCGTTATTATGCATAGTGGTTACGTGATCGCGATACTTGGGTGCCTGCATAGAAAAATTACTGCGAAACGGTATGTCACGGCATTCAATATTCTATCCACTCACTAACTCGATGTAATTTACTCGGCTTACTTAATTTTTGCAACTCGTTATCCCTTTTTTATTGCTTGTTAAGTTATATTGCTTATTTGTAAATACTGTTTATAATCTTTGAAGGCAGCAACCGGCTGACCTTTAGTATTAAGTCGTGTTATTGAGGATGGTTCTGTAGGTAAATAACATGAAGGGCAAGAAATTCACATATATACATGCTCCTAATTGCGTGATTTAAAGGGTATTTTTTACTTTATAAGCTAGTACTTGACCACGATATTGCCTGATGGCCTATTGATGGCCTACTTGAACACTTATTATGAGAGTAAGTGTTCATGCAGCTAAATATAGAAGTTTCTACTAGCTTATTAGCTTATTCACAAATAAAGCCAAATTGAAAGAAAATGAAGGCTAGATAGAAAGATATCATGAATTGGAAACATAAGAGACTGTTTTAAGGTAGAAAGTCCAAAAAATATAATTCTTATGGTTAATAGTGTGACAAATAGTAGCTGAACACTGGTAACCTTAGCTACTCAATGCAGGTGCTTTTTTAAAAGGGACCTAACACTAATAATAGTTAGACTTCATTTCTGGTGAATAAAGTAAAGGCTATTGAAATTAAAACACAAAACAATAGATACATTTCCTAGGTGACAAACTGCCTTGGTGTCCCGTGATTAATATAAATAAAACCAAAATGACGCATTCGACTATAGGACCTTAGTTAAATATTTTTGTGCGTTTTTGGACCAACGATAATAATTACAGGACCTGAGGTTATCCGACAAATACACATCTACAGACTTTCTGTGACCATAGCGCCTGTTAAGTGTTCAAAATCGTAAAAGTAAAAAAAAAAACAGCAATATAATCCGTAAAATTGGTTTTATTCCAAAAGCAATCGCTGGTAAATATGCAAAGAATAAAACAATTTACAACAATGTCAACCATATGCATTATAAATTGCGTTATCGCAGAGTCCACGGAGCAACCTTGACTGGAACTAGCACACACGGCGATTACCTGCCCTGCACTGATTCCCTGACCTATTTCCCCATTTCTGAACAGAGAACAGTCAAGACCAACAGTATGGATTGACAGATAAACACTTTATCATTAAAAGAATAGTGATAATAATTATATTAGATTTTGGTTTCGATGCGCGAGTAGATTCATAATTCGAATTCGTCGTTTACTTTAGCGCCTCTTTTGGATAAGACTCTATTATTATTATTATTTTTTTTGGGAATGATAGACGCTGTTGGCCGCAGATGGCCATTACAGCTTCACCGGACAATAGGAGGCGAGCGCTTGAAGCGCTCTAGCCTTTACGGCAGAAGTAGCGACGAGCTCAAGGGCACCTCAGGGAGGCACGGCCTCGGCTTGGGCTGTCGCTTAAGAGAGGGCTGAGTTTACCACCGGTTCACAACGCGCCCCCACTGAGAAGAACCGGCAAGAAACTCAGTGGGGTGATGCACGTCGTTGCGGTCGCATACGTACGACCCTTCGGCCTCGCCGGCGAGACCGGTGTCTGATAGCTAGTGTAGCATACGGTTGTCGGGGAGGGGTCGGCGCATCCCGGTCCAATAGGACCGTCATCTAGATTGCCGCTAGAGGTGGGGTTGTAGTGATAAACCGATAGTGGGTGGAAGCAACAATAGTCAGTTCGAGGAACCGAATATATTATTAATTATCACTGTATGTACTTACAAATTGTTTTGACATATTATATACTCTTATTCAGTTTTAGTACTGTTAATAGTAAGAAGCAAAGCTATAAAATCAGTTTTTTTCTGTAATGATACTAATGTTACAAATTATCTAAATTACTAGGTGTTATTTTACTAGTCACCCAGACTAGTAAAATAACGGTAGTAGTGTTTTAGTAGTGATGTTTTTTAGTAGTTGTAGTAGTAGTTAGTCATGGGATACTCATCCCAACTTACCTGTCCGGTAGTTGTGGTATGGTATACGGGTATGCGACCCCAGCTTCCCTAGCTATTACTGTCCCAACCCTTGCCCTCCTGGGCGGTAATATCCTACTTTTCCTATTTCCCACTCTATCTATTGGTATCGTCACCTCTCTGTGAATGCTGTACGGTGAATAATGAGTTCGAACAATCTGCGCATCATATACTTTGGGAGTGTGATCTCTGGCACAATGAGCGCAAAGTTATGTTGGATAGTTTGGAAATAACATCCGGACCTGTATATTACTCGGACCTTGTGGCGACTACGGAAAATTTCCGTGCTTTCAAGCGTTTTTGCCATACCTATTATTGGAAACAAGTTTAACAGTAGAAATCTAAATCTAGGTCCCTTTAAATTCAGTAACTTCCGTGGTGCCTTACAGGTGGACTGAATCTAGTTGGTGCACCTGTAAGAATCTCTCGTTCTGAGGTTGTATCGACCTGTGCGATTTTTACTTGTCTCCCGCTTTGCAAAGGAGGGAAGTGGAATTTATATTTTTCTAACTCTTCCAATATACTTTTTTTAATTAAATTTGTTGCGGGTTCCAAGACAATTTAGCATTTCCCCGGGACTCGCCGAGGATCAAACCGGTGTCTTCGCTGGTGACCACTGTAGATCCTGGCTAACAGGAGTCACAGTGGTGGGAATGAGTGGTGGGATTAGTCCCATATTTCCCACTCTAAATTGCCAATCTTCCTTTTCACACACCTATCTTTCCCTTTCCCTCCTTAATCGTGAGAACGCAATGGTCAATCATATAAATAATTTAATTGACCAAAATGGCGATATGGTTCGCAACCCATCACGTCTCATTTCTCACGGAGGCGAAAAGCGGCCCTTGGGCTCTGCCTACTCCTACGGGAAAATTGATTTTATGTATGTATGTATGTTATTTTACTAGGTGCATCCGTGGGGTGTCGGGTTAAGTATAGGACTTCCCCTGTCACCTATACTGCGATCCCCAGGCCGCCTGCCAAGCGTGGGGATTATGGCAACCCCTCCCTTCAAAGGTCCTTTGAACTGGCCTTTGTTCAGCAGTATTAGATATACTGCTGAACAAAGGCCAGTCGGCATTAGTGGTAGTAGATATCTTTCGGTTGCTGATGGGGACGATGATGATTTTACCAGGTAGGTTCTTTGTGCAAGGAACCGTCCAGGTAGGTACCACCGCTTTGAGTTATTCTGCTGCCAAGCATCAGTGTGTAAACATTGCTGTGTTCCGGTGTGTAGCTGGTGAAATTACCGGACACAAAAGACTTAATATCTAATGTCTTAAAGGTCGGCAACGCGTTTGTGATTCTTCTGGTGTTCGTCTATAGGCTGCAGTGACTGCTTACCATCAGGCGGGCCGCACGGTTGATTGCCACCTTGGTAGTAAAAATATAATATAATCTATACTTATAATAAAACTGTAACAGGTCCAATTCTGTACATTGAAGATATTTTGAAAATTATGGATTCTATAACCAATACTAAAGCCAAAAATGTATTTTTTTTAATTTTTGTCTGTCTGTCTGTCTGTCTGTCTGTCTGTCTGTCTGTATCTCGGCTGAGCATCATGCCGAAACTACTGGATGAATTGAAACGAAACTTGGCATGATTTGAGTTAATACTCCTAGGTAGGACATAGGATACTTTTTATCCCGACATTCGGCACGGTTCCCTTGGGAGAGGGGACTAAAGTCAAAATATGTACTTGGTTGTACGCTTGCTCAGATTCTAACAATTTTTCAGTATAATTATAATAAATATTTGTAAGGGAACACTCATAGACAGTTGTTAACAATGTTTGGAAATCGATCAGGTTAAGCAACGTTAGGTAAGATCATTAAATAGATGGGTGACCGTTTAACGCCATTTGAACTAAACGTCTCCGTGCTTCGGAGGGCAAGTACAAAGTGGATCCAAGTTTTTAACCGACTTTCAAAAAGGAGGTTTTGTATTCTATGCGAATGTATATTATTGAAAGTTTAGTTAACGTAAACACAGCGCGGGCGGAGCTGCGTGGGTCAGCTAGTATATAATATCTTGGGACAATCCACACATGGTCATCTGATCCCAAACTAGGCAGAGCCTGTACTATGGAAACCAGACAACTGATACTAATACTTATATACATCTTTTTTTGTAAATACATAGGTAATTAAATAGATAAAAAAATAAGACTGTTCTGTAAGAGTCAGTCCAAGGAATATCTTGTATATATGCATATAATCTTATTCGGTTTTCGGTTTCTTCATAGCAAGAATCAAAACCAGTCAGCTTCTTCTTTTCATTTTCTCATGAGTACTACGTCTTGAACTAATTTTGCGGATCATATCGCGTAATATTGGCTTTTATTTTCATTTGCAATATTCGCTTAAATATGCGAATTATACTTACTACGTCTACTATCCATGTCACGATAGAAAGATTGATCAGTTATAAAGGTTTTCTAGAGATAATCGTACAGGATATGCCCAACAAACATAGGTGAGTTAAAAAACCAAAGTAGTCACTAAGTTATAATATATAGGTACTACACTGGTAAACCATTCTTTGATTTCGCCAGGAAATTGTTACGATTTTGGTAGAAGGGCGTTAAAGAGAAGGCCTTAAGTAATTTCCGTGTGAAATCTCATACGACATCGGGCAATATCAACATTGACAAAACGTTTCAACCAACTCTGGGTGCATTAAGCAACTGGAAGAACAAGAAGATTTATAAAATTACTGTCGTTTGTTGAAGTTGCTTTCACAAAACTTCTTATGTAACATTTTAATGTGGGACACAAGTTTGTATTTTGGTGACAACCATTTTTTTTTTGCTTTATACTAGTTATTTGTTGTATGTGTTACTAGAGGAGCCGTAGAAAACATCATAACCTAATACGCTTTTGAAATACTGAGTAGGTATTTAGATATTTTCATAATTATAGACCTAAGCACAGATTAGAATTAATTTAAAAACACGCAACACAATTATTATACTATTATAGTCAAGTTTATAATAAAATATAATCGGCATTTGAATCTCCAAGCTTCACAGTTTATACATATTAATTGCTATGACATAGAGAGTACTTACCATGTTGCTTTTTATAAGCATTATACATTGCATCGATTATTTGATAAGCCACGCTGTTATCAGCATATAACAGTATCATGAGCACGTAAACCTAATCCTATCGTTCCGTATCGCCGTTTATCGCTGTGGTAACCAACTATTTGTAAAATTTGGGACGTACCAACGTAAGACGGACGTAAGAAAATCAGAATGCTGAATTTTTTATACTCTTCTCATATATCTAATCTAGCATCACGCTTTTGCCGGATGGGGATTGGAGGAAGTGTGTTACTTAACCAAATACCCCTATTGATGCTTTATAATAGGTATTTTAATAAGTAGTCTACATACATTTGACGAGCCTGTTGATAGTGGTTAGGGACCCTGGCTGCTACCTAATACTATTAGGTAAGTATGTTTGATTCCCATCCAAGATAAACATTTGTATCATCTACGTGTCTGTTTTGTTAGTGCCTGGGTAATCAGATGGCCTTGTGTAACATATTTTAGGATGTTATTATTAATAATAATATCCTGAGAGATTTATATTATTATTTTTATATATACGAGTATATCCACTCGAAAAACATCAAGCCTTCTTCTGGGGCAGTCAAATCAAAAAGTTTACTATGTACCTACTTTTTTAAAATGTATGGGACAAGTGGATTTTAATCATGAATATTTAGAAAATAGAGTAAACAAAAGACCTTTTTATAAGAGAAAAAATATGTACATCAAGATTCCAACTATCCAGGTTTCACTGAAGATTTATTTTTATACTACATACATATAAACACGCCTTTTTCCTGTAAAAAGGTAGGCAGAGACCACTTCTTTCCACTTGCTACGACCCTTCAACGTAGCGAAGCGGCTCTCCATGGGTCATTTTTTGCCCCCGCGAGAAACGAGACGTGATGGGTGGCGAACCACATCGCCGCCATTTTGGTTAATTCAATTATTTTTATGATTATCCATTGCGTTCCCACGAATAGCGAGGGAAAGGTTTGTCCACCCCAGCAGAGCCCCGCATGCCAGGGTAAGGCTGGCCTAATTCTGGGTCGCCCGGTCCGACTAGGCTTGCCCTTAGCCATGCATCCATCCGCGCGGCAGACGTTGGATTGGCGGAGAGGGTAGCAATAGGGAAAGGGAAGGATAGGTGGTTTGAAAAATGGAGATTGGCAAGGTAGAATAAGAAAGAGGAAGTGTATGATATTACCGCCCAGGAGGGCAAGGGATAGGACAGTAATAGCTAGGGAAGCCGGGCTCGCATACTCGTATTAGTATACCTACGGGTACCACAACTACTGGACAGGTAAGTTGGGATGAGTATCCCATGACATTTATTTTAATACTGTCCTTAGAAAATCCAAACGGCTGGTCAACATAACAATATTTATATCACAACAGTTTAGTGTCAAGTGTTAGTTGACGAACTTTTATTGAATGTGAATACTGTGAAATGAAAACCATTGTTATATTACTGAATTCATTTAGTTTTTGCATTATTTAAATTGATTATTAAGTTCCGGGCCAAGTATCTCATTCACATAATATGTTACAGTAAACTTTATTATAAATTACTTCCTAGATAAGATTTACAAACATATAAATTGAATTTTGAAATGAATTTCACATTATGGGTAAAGAGTTTGATCGATATTTAATAAGTATCGAGCCTACTATTTCACTGTTGGTATAAATGCCGTGTACATCACCAGCCGATAGTCCACTGCTGAACATAGTTTTTCCCTTAGGGAGGGGTGTTTGCCATAATCCCCTGATGCTTGGCAGATGTCTTGGGGAGCGCAGTATATGTGTAATTAGATACCACACAGAAGACCGTCTTCTGGTTTTCCCTAAGTCACCTCCTACGACATACAACGGGAAGCGAAGGGACGGCTGCTATTCTTACTCTAATCACAGTGGCGTGCACAGAGGGTAGGCAAAGAAAGGTATTCGGCTTGTTTAGCCTATTATATGTATAATATATACCATTTCAAATATCCATAAGTTAGCAGATTCTATAGACATATTATGCTGCATCTTCCGGTTCATGGTCGCCACTCGAGAACCTTTCTTCCCCATCGGTTGTCGGTTCTTTGAGCGATGTGGCCTGTCCGTTGCCACTTCAACTTGCAGATTGAGCTATGTCGGTGACCTTGGTTCTTCGGTGAATCTCATCATTACGGATTCTGTCGCGCAAAGAAACTTCGAGTATAGCTCTCTCCATAGGTCCTTGTGTGACTTTGAGCTTATCTAAAAGACTAGCCACGAGAAGATAACTCTTACCCTAATGTAGGTAAGTAATTAATTATTTGATTTAAATTACCTACGTTATTTATAGACAGAGGCAGTAATTTTGCTGGGTCATCAAAAATAGATCTAATTTAATTTTAATCTAAACACGAGTAGCAATAAATAAACAAGCTATAACGTGGGAAACAACGGTATAACGCTCGAAGATCATTGAAAATTAGCAACCAAGGTGGCGCGTGCGCAGTGCAACCTTGCGAATTAGTCGACCGGAGGCGGTGGAGGAACTACTAATCGTGCTCATATCATTGTTATGATGAATTGGTGTCAGATGTGTTTCTACACAGTTTGTATATTGTACAAAGTGTAGGCATAGGCATTAACATGGACATACGGTTAGTACTACCTATGTTTTATTATTATTATTCTTTATTATGTACACAAAAAAATACAATAGAAATATTAACATAAAAAAAAATAACAAAGTTTTACGATGTAAGGCTTAGTGTGTCGACTTTTCTAAGAGCAGAAGAAGAAAGAAGACGAAGAAATCCAATCATTTGCCCACCCCATATACGTTAACACACATAAAAGTAATAACAGATGACATTTTAAGTTGTGTGTGGAAAAACAGGGCTCTGCCTCACCATTATGTTTCACCATAGTGTATGCAGGGTAACGCTGGTATTCTGGCAGTACCTATAAATCAAGTAAAAAGTACCTAAGAGCAGTAACATCACAGCAGTTCTAGGTCGACGATACGTGAAAGGATGCGGCAACTGCCAGGGTGGGCAAGCACTAAATACAGACCTATGAATATACTACATACTGAATTTGATTGGTTCATACGAGAACGACCTAGGAGTGGCATGTTATATATACCTATGTATAGAGTTTAATTTAAAATCCTCATTTAGTATAATCTCATGAGACTTAACAATTGCAAATACTCGTAAGTTCCATGTGTTTATCATGAGTTTAGTGAAGGCAAACACCGTGAGCGTTAAGAGTTTGGCATAATCAAAATAGCAACATTTATTTGTAGACAGCGAGGCAATGACAATCGTCCGAATCCAACGTTTATCTTTAAACTTCAAACCTCGACCATTCAACGCGCCCTCTATGCACCAATATTCAATAACACAATTATGATAAAAAAAAAGAAGGTCGAATAACTAATAAGTGAAATCGTACGAACCACAACGTATTTAAGTCCAATTTGTGATAAACATAGGCCCCGTTACGATCAATCAGTGGTATCACAAACAGTGTGGGACCGGTCGGCGGTGCGCGTGAGAACCGCAGCCATTGTCTCCAGCGGGCAGATGAGCTCACTCTTCGATTGTCAGCAACGTTTGGAGGGAAATTAAATAATGCATGTTTATGAAAAAAATTGAGTGTAGGGAAACGTGTATCAGCAAAATGAAATCAGATATGAAAGGTGAACGAATAGATGCGGTAACCTCTATGTGGTGTATGTAATTCAAAAATATTATTGATAAAATAATGTGGTGTGGTTTTTATGTTTAGTACCTACTAGGTACTAATACAATCTACATTAATATTATAATGAGGAAAGATTTGTATTTTTGGATGTTTGTAACGTATAAACAGAAGAAGAACAGAACTCTAGACCGCTTTCAAGAATTCTTTCACCATTAGAATGCTAAAGGATTACTGAATAACATAGGCTATATTTATTACTAGAAAGAAAAAATATCTACCCGTTCGAGGCCAGGATGGGCCGCTAGTACTTTATATAGTACTAGATGGTAGGTTCCTTGTACAAGGAACCGTCCAAGTAGGTACCACCGCAGTGTTAGATATTCTGCCACCATGCTTGATGCATTGTGTCTTAAACATTAATGTGTTTCGGTGCGAAGGACACTGTAGCTGAAGAAGAAGAAAAACATTTATTTGACCAACACAATTTAAAACAAAACTAAGAATATCTAAATTAAAGTTAACAAAAATCTGTCTGCTGGTGGTGGTGGTACTAGTGAAGCTGGTGAAATTACCGGAACCAGACTAATCTAATGTCTTTAGGGTGGCGCTTATTTCTTCAGGTGTGGCTAGCATTCATAAGCTGCGGTGACTGCTTATCATCAGGCGGGCCGCATGCATGTTTACCACCTTGGTGGAATAAAAGAATATATATTTTGTAGCGGGTCAGGGCGTTCCAACAGTTTTCCAGTTTTGCACAACAGTAACGGTATTCAAAAATTTGGCAGCTCAAGTTTCGCAACCAAATAACGCCCAGCCGGTGCAGATCCCACCTGAGAGCCCAGCAGGCTTAGCACGATTTGCCAAGACTTCGTAATCTTGACAGTTCGGTGTGGAGTATGACGTAGTTATCGACGTAGAAACGTCATTTTCGGTATTAGCTAGGTCGATAACTACGTCATACTCCACACCGAACTGTCAAGATTACGAAGTCTTGGCAATTCGTGCTAAGCCTGCAGAACATCCACTTATGCACAGAGTATATTGCGGTAAGAGTCCCACATGATCTGGCATATCGTCCACAGCGTCTCGGGTAGTTTTTTAAGTGAACAGGATTAGCCAACTACCTGCCATCAAGCGAAACACATGTTTGGAGTAAGCATAAAAAATGCGGTCGTCAGAAAGACTGACGTGTGTGTGTTCGTTGTTACGTCATTATTTTACTTACGCATGTCGCAACCAAGTATGACGTTAACCAACACATCCGTTTTTAATATACAACTAAATTTCCTCAAAAAGTCTACGTTTTCCTGTATGGATGGTTACGACATACACACACAACAAAATAGCTAAACAACACCGTGGACCAGTTTATAGTGAAGTGAACCATGTACGTTTACAAATTTATTCCATGAGTGTAATAAATTAGTTTAAGCGTTTGTGTCCTAAATTTATACATATTTTTAAGCGTTTTAACGACGATTCAAGTAGGATTTTTGCCTGATGGTGCGCTGTCGCTCGTCATATTTTTAGTTATTAAAAGTCTCTCTGGTTCGGTAATTTCACAAGCTACAGTATTCTTCTCATTAGAGATTGGCGGGCCTGTTGGTCTAGTGGTCAGACAACCTGGCCGCTGACCATGGGTACCGCTGGTCGTGGGTACGATTCCCACCAAGTGTCTGGGTGTTTTATCTATTTATGTATGTATTAACAAAAAAAAAAGGATATAAGTATTAGTAACACTTATCTGGTTTTCATAGTACAGGCTCTGCCTAGTTTGTGATCAGATGACCGTGTGTGGACTTTCCCAGAATATTATTATTATTATTGGTGGCAGAATATCTAATACTACAGTATCTACAGTACACAAATAACCTACCTAGGAAACGAAGCTAAATATTGACGCCAATGAACTCACAAAGTCTATAAAACGTCTATGCGGACTCAAAACGTGTCAAGTTTGACTCACGGAAGTGTTTGTCATCTATCGAGGTCTTCTACATTCGGGTGTTAATTGCTCTCATTATTATTAAGCAACTGGTTTTGGTGCGAGCTCAGATCGCGGTCTGCAGGGATCCGGAAAAACGTCAGGGTCTCACCGTTCACGCGGCGGGGTCGCTAAAATGGCGCTTCGCCAATGTTATTGCTTAGTCGGAAAAGTTTGCAGATATTTATGACGCATATTTGCGTAATTTTAACAGCTTTCTAGGGTGTTAAAAGGCAAGATTAAGATAAATGAAGATGAATTTAACTAATTTTATTTAAAACTTTAGTATGAGCTTTGTTACATCTAATTCCATTCTCTATAGTTTTTGACATTTCCCATATTATAGTCCTCTAGAATTTCCGCTGGTGTCAGTCAGGTAAACCTCAAACCTACATGACTATTAAAGTGGAATTAAATAGCAAACAGGGGAATAACTGCTGCAATTATCTCGCTTAGTATTGAAATCTACTCTAAGTTTTGAGGTAATGATTGATAACCGCAGTCTGAGTTGAAAATGACAAAAAAAGACAAGCCCGCTGAGTTTCTTGCCCGTTCTTCCGTTCAGTAGCGGCCGCGTTACGATCCGGTGGTAGTTTGTAATAATGATTTTTGTGTAAGTGCCTCCGTGGGGCCTATACATAATAAAGATATTTTGACTTTTTGACTTTTTGAGCGCGGCAGTATATACCATAAGGTAAATTTAAAACAAGGAAAACTGCATATTATTGATAGCAATCATCAATTAGAATTGTAACGGACACAATGACCAATGCATCCACGATGACGCATACAGAAGGTTATTAGACTGATAACAATGTTCGATGTAGGTAACTATGTTAATTGCCTGTTAATGTTTCCCATGCGGTTTCCTTTCGACTTCAGTTACAAGTTCAATAATTAAATAATGGTTATTAATTGATCACTGTAGATACAGATACAGATACTGTGAGTGTAGTGTGTAGTGGGCTTAACGTTACAAGTGAAAGAACGGGGGTAGACGAAGATATTTCTGCCTCGCGCACGGAGCCGTCTCGCTGAACCAGTCTGCTTGTGACCACGGCTGGTGCAACCCGGCCGAAACGTCAAGCCAAAATATAAGGTAAATCGCGTTAATTCCCGATTAGAATAAAGTTTGATAATAGAACGCGAAAGTCTAAAAGTATATATGATCACTGTAGGTACAATGCTCCAGCACCGAGCTCACCGAAAGTGGGCGACAAGCTTTTTTTCCTAGGCCTTGATATGTAGATGGCGCGCGGAAAGCGAGTTTATGTCTACAGCACTACAAATTTTAGCGATATAAGCGAAAGCGAGCAAAGCGCTGTAAGCGAATTTGAATAAGCGTCGGGGACCCACGTTTTTATTAGCGTAGGTACATGCGCGCATAGGTACATGTGTGATAAAGTTTTACAGCGAAACACAAAACAGACAATTCGAGCAGGAGCTGCTCTAAGGTTATACTGAGTGCAGTTATGAGTAAACCTTAGAGGTCTTGTGTAGGTATTTCTATTTTGTAAATAAAAGTCCAGTCGTAATAATAAAATAATAAACAACAGATTACACAACACGTACTATTGCGGACACGAGAGAGTACCTAATGATACGAGTATTAAATTATTAAAATCTTTTTAGTGTGATTGTACCTCAGTCGAATTGTCACTAAACAACATTTTAGTGCATTTGTATGACAGCGGTCACTTCTGTCCGCGGTGACCGTGACCGCAGAAGCAGACAACTGAAGTCGCCTACGCTCACACGGTGACCAGTTACTCAGACCTCATATGGTATGTATATAGTGACAACAAACCAGACACAATAGGGACCAACGTATACTGGACGATATGCCCTCGCTCTCATCGCCTACGCCGATGTTACTATGGCGCCTTTTTGCTTACTAATTAAACGTATCGGTCTTTGACACTCGACTGGCGATGTTTGGACAATAACTTAGCTTGTTTCTGATACATACTTTCGACGGTAGCCACTTCAGGGCTACTTTGAGGTTTGCTGCATAGGAGAATGTATTATTGTGACGCTAATTAGAGATGAGCGGCGTTCGAATATCGGTATTGGTTTGTATCGATTTATCGTTATCTTATCGATTTGATATAATTGAGGAAGTATTAAATGCTGGAGATAACTTGTGGAAAATGGTACGGTAATTTGGTAAATGGGACCAGATGAAAGTTTCACCTCATTTTAATTAAACTAAAAAAAACACTAATTTTTTTTGAACAAGTAAGTAAAATTTTAATGTTTTTACCAATCATTGCTTGCTTTTTACTCAACTACGGAACAGAGGGAGGGTTATGATTTTAACAAGAATGTATGTATGTATGTTCATCTGTTCCCGCATATCTTCTAATTTACTTAACATAATTTGACAAGTATTAGTTTTTAAAACTTATTACTTCGTCATAGATGACATAGCGTGTACCCATCAATTATATTTGAGGCGGTTATAGTCAGTCGTAATCACTGTTTGGTAAACAATCGACAAAAGTTGATTGAGCAGCGTCAGGCAAGGTCAGCCCTTAGATGGGTGACCGTTTAGTGCCTTTTGTCTCCGTGCTTCGGTTGACACGTAAAATCTCGGCCCCGATTGTTGTCATGTAGACAGAATCCTTAGAGCACTTCCGATCCTTGGTCCGACTACTATCCCTTTGGCTTTTTAGTTTGTTGTACTTTCGTCGTATTTTTTTTATTTTTTTCTCTCTTATTTTATCTTTTGAACGGCAAGACACACTGTCGCTCTGATCTAATTGTAACATGACACATTGTTTAAACCAAAAAAGTGATAAAATGACAAGCCCGCTGAGTTTCTTGCCGGATCTTCTCAGTTGAGGCCGCGTTGTGATCCGGTGGTAGCATCTTTTTAAAAAAAAATCATGACCTTTCAAAAGTGCTAGCGTTAAGCCTATTTGAAATAAACTATTTTTGAGTTTGAGTTTGAGCAGTTTGAACCACTGTGAAACCAGGGGCCTTACCATGAACTATAGCAAATGTATACATAGCAGGGTCAGATTAACACGAAAAAATTTGTACCATAAGCGCACTAATTAGCCTGTTTGGGTAACGTAACAGCTGGATGACCTGCTAATTATTGCACTCATGGTAAGCACACAGGTCACTTTTGGTGTTGTGTAAGGCCCCAGGTTGGCCACCAGACTACTCAAGTGTAGTCCTTTTTTTTTTAAAGAGTAGTACTATTAGCCGCAGTAGGCCATGACAGCTTCACCGGACAAGAGGGCGAGCGCTTGAAGCGATCCAGCCAGATGAGTTGGGGTAGCGACTATCACAAGGGCACCTCAGGGAGGCACGGCCTCGGCTTGGGCTGCCGCTTAGAGAAAGTGAGTTTACCACCGGTTCACTCGAGTGTAGTACGTGTTGGCCACTAACTATGCGACAAACAACAAAATCATATATAAGGTATGAAGGATAATTTTGTAATGATGCGGTGATTACGTCTGTTTACTCGATGTATATTTACACATTGTTTTGCTTCGTCGCTTGTATGGCGTGTTTTACGGAACAGCTTATGTGTGGCACAAGTTATAAGCGACACTGATAAAACACCTTTTCTTAAGAAATGCATGTTAATTTCAGCTTAGTTATTTTTATGCCTATGTACACCTTTAATACTCCTGTTAGGTAACCACTGCCGGTAATGGCAAAAGCTGCTTGTTACACTAACCGAAGGTCACAGGTTCGACTTTTGGCGGGTCACCCCCTTCCCTCTGATATGGTTGAGGGGAGTGATGGCTGCTGCTCGAGTCAACTCGTGCGCGAGTGCTGCTTGGGGGGACTGGTCCGACTACTATCCCTTTGGCCTTTTAGTTTGTTGAAATTTTTGTCGTAATTTATTGTTTTTTTCTTTTCTCCCTTGCTTTATGTTTCGAACGGCAAGACACAATATCGCTAATGTCGATTCATTTGTAACAAAACAATGTTTAAAAAAAAGTGAAAAAATGACAAACCCGCTGAGTTTCTTGCCGGATCTTCTCAGTTGAGGCCGCGTTGTGATCCGGTGGTAGCTTTTAAAAAATGACCATTCAAAAGTGCTAGCGTTAAGCCTATTTGAAATAAAGATTTTTGAGTTTTGAGTTTGAGTTTGTGGTGAGGCAACCAGGTTGATCATCTGATTGTTTTGGTGATGATCCATCAGTGGATAGCTTTGTAAAACTTGCTCCTGTGCCTGATAGTTGCTAGATTTTATGGGTGGGAGTAAAGGAAGGGAATGTGCATTGTCTGCGTAAAAAAACTATTTTAATTCATTGGCTGATTCTTTTGTTTTATATTTTATTTTTAGACAACAATAAAAAAAAGTATGTACACCACTAACTACCCAAATAGTTGCTTCTTCTTTTTAAAGTTTTGGTTGTCTGGAAGAAATCGCTATTAGCGATAAAACCGCCATTTGTACCTAATTTAAGTTATTTTCCAAGTTTTACTGTATGTTTCACTTTGGTGTGCAAATAAAGAGTATTCTATTCTATTCTAACCATCAGCTCTTTCGGTTCAATTTTAGAACATATATTTATCTTAGTAAATAGACGAGTAAGACGTTCGCCTGAAGGTAAGTGGCACGCCTATCCATGTAAAATTAATTGCACTCCCGCTCGTCACATTAGCTATTAAGTCTCTTGAGCCTTTTTTTATTCTTTGTCGGGGAGGAAACCTTCAAAAGGTACCCTCCGAGGGGGCGGAGGCCAAATTATGTGGGATTTTTACCCACAAAAACCTCCCCGGTGGCCTTCATAGACGGGGATGACGGGAGATGGGGAGACTCTAGGCTCTCCGTTAGGACCTTCGCCAAAGTCTCTCCAGCGCCAGACGCTCTCTAGAGCACGCCCGGGGGGAAGCAGACACGCACGCTCCCTCCGGCCTAGTAATTACTTCACTGATTTCGATCTAATTCTACTCAGTAATTACTTCACTCCACTTGCCATCAGCAAGGGATCTTCCATCTGGTAAATCCTATTGTAGCTCGAAGATTGATTTTTGGTTGCCCGGTAAGTGGACATACTCTCTATCGAGAATGACGTTTAGTTTGACAGTTTTGCATGTACAGTGGCAACTTAATCGATAGCATTAACTTGTTACTTAACCGCACTAGAATCAATATCGCTTGTTTCTTATGACTTCCGCGGAGTATCATCGGATATGAGGTCTCAATGCGACCATGACCAGCAATTGTGTGTCGAAGTATGTAGGTGACCTCATGGGCGGACCTTCGGATTTTCGTTGTTTATGTATTTATAGATATCCCAAGTAAATAAAAATGTTCCATTTTTGAATTATCTGTTTTCAATACAAAAATCGGGGTTACCCGTGCGGGGTTAGTATTGCATCCCCCATCTCCTCACGTTGGAGAATATGAACACGGGCAGCAGCGTCTTTATTTTGGACTAGCTGACGCACGCAGCTCCGCATGCGCTATTTTTACGTTAACTAACCTTTTAATAACAGACATTCGCGTCGAATACATAACCTCCTTTTTTATAATCGGTTAAAAACTGGGACTCACTTTTTACTTGCTCTCCGAAGCACGGATCCGTTTAGTTCAAATGGCGTTAAACGGTCACCCATCTATTTATTGTCCTTACCTAACGTTGCTTAACCCGATCGATTACAAAACCTTGATAACAACTCTCTATGAGTGTTCCCTTACTAATATTTATTATATTATAAAGAAAAATTTATACAATCTGACCAAGCGTATAACCAAGTACTCATTTTGACTTTAATCCCCTCTCCCAAAAGAACCGTGCTAGATTACGGGATAAAAAGTATCATATGTCCTACCTCGTAGTAAGATCTCAAATCATGCCAAGTTTAATTTGAATCCATTCAGTAGTTTCGGCGTGATGCCCAGCCGTGATACAGACAGACAGACAGACAGACAGACAAAAAATAAAAAAATTACATTTTCGGCCTCAGTATCGGTTATAGAATGCCGTCCAAATATAATTTTCAAAACATCTTCAATGTACAGAATTGGACCTGTTACAGTTTTATTATAAGTATAGATTTAATTAACCAAAATGGCGGCGATGTGGTTCGCCACCCATCACGTCTCATTTCTCACGGAGGCGAAAAGCGGCCCTTGGGCTCTGCCTACGGGAAAAAGGCGTGATTTTATGTACGTATGTATGTATTGCACTGATAAGTCGACTCCTATGTTTTTTTCGATGAATAAAAAAAAATGATGATGTCCGTTACACCATCATTAAAACAAAGGGGGAATAGAACATAAATACGAACTTAGCATTTAATTAAGAAGTTTTTACAGATTTTTAATAAATTTAAAAATGATTTTAGAAAAAATTGAAAATACTTATTTTTACAATGGTATAGTAGGTATTTCATTTTATGTTTTTTATTTAATCAGTAGGTATTTTCATTTTTCTGATACATATACACCATACCATCATCAGTGGCATAGAGGCAAAAAGACTTTGCCTACTCTACGACTTCTCTGAATGACTATAATAGAGTAAATAATCTAAGATAAGTCCATACACCATACTTGTTCTATCTTGTTGCTTGCCTGTGTTCTTGTTTGTTGGTTTGCTTGCTTGGTAGAGTCTTTAAAGTTTATAAATATATTATAGCTATTAAAATGAACTTGATGCATTGTACTCAAAATAACTCTTACAAACAACGCGTGAGTTCATTCTATAATTTATAATAGTGCATAAATAAATAGCCTTGCTAGATATAAATACAGACATCTCTATTACCCGTGAACATTATTATATGCCAATCGACTGAACAGAAAACATAAAAAAACGGCTATTTGCATTTTTAATACATTAGACACAAAGAATTGAACAAAAACATGTGTCGAAACAAAATTTAAAATGAAATGACAATTGCCAATAAGTTGTCAGTCCCCAAAAATAATCTCAGTGAT
Organism: Furcula furcula; assembly: GCA_911728495.1. Lineage (NCBI taxonomy): Eukaryota > Metazoa > Arthropoda > Insecta > Lepidoptera > Notodontidae > Furcula > Furcula furcula. Next base: position 11,315,089 of record OU452251.1, read on the forward strand.
CTGCTTGACCTAAAAGTATTAACAAATGTATAGGAGTCATTCCTATCGCTTCCCTAAGTCCCGTCAAGAGACTTATTACGAGAAGCAGTTTAACATTAAACCTAGGTTTAGACTCAGGAAATCGTTCCTTAAAGACTTAAGGAGTCTAAACCTAGGTTCGAGAAACAAATGCATTTTCAATACAAAAATTCATTTGTTTCTCGCAGATTTTTGCGATGCGATGCGAATTCGCAGTTATGTGTGGCAGGGGGGGGGGGGGGGCTAAGGCGATTAATGTATAGGAATGACATATCTTTACCTGTGGGGTGCTGGGTTAGAATTGCATTCCCCCATATCCTCTCGTTGGGTGTCGTAAGAGGCGACTATGCGAAAACAGGAAGACGGGCAGCAGCGTCTTTCCTTTGGACTTATCTTCCACCTATACTGCGATCCCCAAGCCGCCTGCCAAGCATGGCCATTATGGCGACCCCTCCCTTCGAAAGGGGAGGCCTTTGTTCAGCATTGGACGTCTATCGGCTGCTAAGATGATGACATACAACTTGAAATGGAAATGACAATTGCTAATAAGTTGCCAGATATCGGCGACAGAGTACAGAATTTCATCACGGCAGCATTAGTTCAGTACAATGGCCAATAACACACAGCTTATTCAGGTTTTTTCAAGCCTTCAATTACTTTAAACACGGCGAAACTGTGTGGCACATGTGCTGTGGCCACGTGATTCTGTTTACACGTGCCAGGCTTGGTACCAAGCGGTACACACAGACGAGCTAGTGATTGCCAGTTGTCATTGGTTTATTTGAGAGACAAATTTTTGGTCCCGGGTCCAAATTAAAATTACATGCGACGGGATTATGTTCCTGCCGTTAACGATTTTAAGCGTTAACGTTACTTTTTTGGAATTTTTAATCAAACCTCTTCGATATGCTTAAACCGGATAAGAAGTATTATATAATAATACTAGCTGACCCACGCAGCTCCGCCTGCGCTATTTTTACGTTAACTAAACTTTTAATAACAGACATTCGCATCGAATACATAACATCCTTTTTTATAGTCGGTTAAAAACTGGGACCCACTTTTTACTTGCTCTCCGAAGCACGGACCCGTTAAGTTCAAATAGCGTTAAACGGTCACCCATCTATTTAATGACCTTACCTTACGTTGCTTAACCCAATCGATTACAAAACCTTGATAACAACTCGCTATGAGTGTTCGCTTACTAATATTTATTATAAAATTTATATTTATAATAATTATATATAAAGAAAAAATGATAATATCGGACCAAGCGTATAACCAACTACCCATTTTGACTTTAATCCCATCTCCCAAAAGAACGGTGCTAGATTCCGGGATAAAAAGTATCCTATGTCCTACCTCGTAGAAAGATCTCAAAACATGCGAAGTTTTATTTGAATCCATTCAGTAGTTTCGGCGTGATGCTCAGCCGAGATACAGACAGACAGACAGACAGAAAGACAAAAATTAAAAAAATTACATTTTCGGCCTCAGTATCGGTTATAGAATGCCCTCCAAATATAATTTTCAAAATATCTTCAATGTACAGAATTGGACCTGTTACAGTTTTATTATAAGTATAGATTTCTAAATTTTAGTACATAGTTCCCAAACGAATATTCTTTTATTTATTCTTAAGCTGGTATAGTTTGATGACTCTTAGCTACTATATTGAACAAAATCATTTCGCCGTATATTGAGAGTCCACTAAAATAGGTTTTTTATTTAATTTTAAATTTACTTGAATAATAAGGTGCTATTCTTAGCTATGGGAGCTAGCAACCCTGACACCCTACGGATGCCCTGGTAAGAACAGCACCCTCCCCTCGTTGGGTGTCCGTAAGAGGCGACTAAGGGAAAACAATAAGACGGGAAGCGTCTTTCTGTTGGATTGCCTACCACCTATACTGCGTTCCCCAAGACGCCTGCCATGCGTGGGGATCATGGCAACCTCTTTCTTCGAGGAGGCCTTTGTTAAGCAGTGGACGTCTTTGGTCTTCTTACAATTGGGACTATTTAAGCGATTATTGTCATAATTGGGATATTATGATGACACAGAAGCAAAGTTTAAAAAAAATTACACTTAGCCATAACACGGCTTTTATTGACATCCTACAACTCAATGAGTAGTCTTTTCCATACTTACAGTTAAGTGTAATAGAGCGCGCGGTGAAGAAACATATCACATCTGCCCCTATCATGACTTACGCGAGTGTAGTTTTCGCGCACGCCGCCCGCACCCATATCGATAGCCTCCAGGTTATCCAGAATCGTTTCCTCCGACGTGCCGTCGGTGCCCCGTGGTACATGCGGAACGTAGATCTGCATTCCGATTTCAAGTTAGATCCCCTTCGTAAGTTCCTCAAAGAAGCGTCGAAACGCTACTTTGAATCCGCGTCCCGTCACGCGAACAGTTTAATCCGCGCCGCCGCCGATTACGCCCCCAGTCCTTCTGACTCGCGCCGCAGACCACGGCACGTACTGCTCGACCCTCCTGACCCCATGACGGTCCTATTGGACCGGGATGCGCCGAACCCTCCCCGACAACCGTATGCTACACTAGCTATCAGACACCGGTCTCGCCGGCGAGGCCGAAGGGTCGTACGTATGCGACCTCAACGACGTGCATCACCCCACTGAGTTTCTTGCCGGTTCTCCTCAGTGGGGCCGCGTTGTGAACCGGTGGTAAGCTCAGCCCTCTCTTAAGCGACAGCCCAAGCCGAGGCAGTGCCTCCCTGAGGTGCCCTTGAGCTCGTCGCTACTTCTGCCGTAAAGGCTAGAGCGCTTCAAGCGCTCGCCTCCTATTGTCCGGTGAAGCTGTAATGGCCATCTGCGGCCAACAGCGTCTATCATTCCCAAAACAAAAAAAAAATATCACATCTGCGGATCTAGGGAAACTTAATCGGTCACCCAAATGTAAATACTGAACCTACTAGGTGTACTATATACATCTCAGTTTACCCCTATAGAGACTTCCAATCAAGCTCGTTTGTAAAATAATTTAATTAAAAACAATTTTAAAATCGTTAGATTAAGTAATGTCAAAATAACACTTGATAAAAGGTTAATATGTATCCCATGTGTATATTATGTCTCATTTTGATGTCACATTAGGCACTATAACAGTTAATTCGTTCGTGTTGCCGCGTTTTGCTGAATTATGTAATGTTTCCGGCAAGAATTATAGTGAAATGTATTCTTGTGTTTCTCCGAAGTCTCATTCGTGGAGTGTGAAGATATTATTGATATAGCAATGTGGTGTATTTTTCAGTTATGCTACCGCCTATTCGTAACGTATAACGTTCAGAATTGGGGTCAAAACAAACTGAAAAAAAAATTGCGTCACATTTCTTTCCAGAAAGAAGAGTCTCAAGAGAGAGTTTTAAGTGATCAACAGAAGGGCACTACATCCACATATCATTAACAACTTCAGATTGCGAACCTCATATTTAATTGGACTAACCAAGATCAGCTTTCTTCATACTGTTCCTACTAGTTTTACCTTGAAAAGATGCTGATTTGCCAGTTGGTCCACCCCTCTACAATGAATTAAGTACCATTGTAATCTTCAGTAAACAATGCCAAATTACTAGTCCAAAGGAATTTGTTGCTCATTGTTTTCTATTCCAGATTTGATATTCGAATCGAATTCGAAAAAATATGCTGCATTAATTGAGTCTTTAAAACGTTGAAGAGAAGATTTTTTTGATGATATACGGCGATCTGATAAATTAGCTTGGACTTCCTTGTTGTCACCCGTCGACCTTGGTAAACGTTCTCTACAGACAATTCAGTATTCATTTTTTTTATATGATGTACGTTCATTGTAATGTAAACAAAAAAATAATACGTTTGGTTTGAAGTGATTTCTGTTTATGACATTTTGGAGCACTGAAGGAATTTTCTATCTATCTAATCTATTTTGCATAGAATTATATGGTAATATATTACGCTTAAATTAGTATAATTGCTAATTTAAATGTATCCCAAATATAAAAATGATACGATTCGTATCTTAAATGAACTTCTACGCGAATTTCAATTGGTTTGATTTAGATCATTTGTCGTAAGCTGAAGATATAAGTAGCGCAGATAAGCTGGTGTCATTTATGTTACTGGGTAAGTCTGTCGCATATAAAGTATCATTTAGCAACGTACCTCAGACCAGTTTGTAAACAATAATCTAATTGTGAATTTCAGGTTCGTAAAATATTGCGAAATAACAAGCCCGCTTAGAAGTCAGTTGCGAGAAATATTTATATAACATCATATACCAACTGCATACTCTTATACGATTGTGATGTAGCCGATTTCGCATATGAACCTAATTCTACGGTTATAAAATTTTATATACGTTAATAATTTTAATCAGGCCACAAGGTCAAATAGTCTACGATACATTTACTATGAAATTGGAGCATAACGTCTAATGAATGACATCTAAAAGTAATATAGTTTTAATTTAATAGCAGTTAATAATCGGTTTTATTTAATTCAAAAACTAAATTTGATCAACTTTTATGATAGTTTTTTTAATAATGCTATTTTAGTTGTAATGGATAAAAATCCGTTGCAGTATTTAAGGCATTAGGTATTCGATAAAAAAGATACTTTTATACAAGGTTTTTAAACATAATATACAAACGTATATAAATAGCATTGGATTAAAGTCACATCATGAAAGCGTCTGATGGAAAATTAGAATCTGAGACTGGGGAATTTGTGAACCGGTGGTAAACTCAGCCCTCTCTTAAGCGACAGCCCAAGCCGAGGCCGTGCCTCCCTGAGGTGCCCTTGTGCTCGTCGCTACTTCTGCCGTAAAGGCTAGAGCGCTTCAAGCGCTCGCCTCCTATTGTCCGGTGAAGCTGCAATAGCCATCTGCGGTTAACAGCGTCTATCATTCCCAAAAAAAAAAAAAAAAAAAAAAGAGCTCCAATGTACCCAGAACAGTAAATATTTAGACAACAATTATCAGTAGACCGCGAATCTCTAATAACAGTTGCCACCTCTCAAATGCAAGTGGTAGTTTCAGATTGGACACTTCTCAATGCGTACTCAATATGAACAACATTTTCAAAGCTTGTACATAATGCGTAATGTACAAATTGTTAGGCAAACGATCGTGTTAGTGATGCATGATGTTTTGACGTGGTAACTGGTTTGATTACTACGTAATCGTCTGGTGGTATGATATCATTTGTTGAACATCGTGGTCACGCCCGCTGTGAGATTTCAAACTCACCAAGGCTGGTCGCTCACTTGAGCACTTGCCTCATTGCAACCCGAGTTATGTCGATATCCGAAATATTATCATTCATTTTATTTGTGTCTGATGTTGCAACATAGAGTTTAGCGAACTAACGAGTACAGTTACATTTGCGTCGTACCTACAGCATGTGAATACATTCCAGCTTCGTCGTTTCCGAAGTGATTTATTGCGGTGAAGTGTAAATAAACATTGATCTGAACTGGAGGTCTTGTGAAGACTTTGTTTAATTCTTGGCAATGGTTATAATCTTAGTCAACGTACTATGAAAATGAATAATAATTTAGTTATGAGACATTAAATCCTCTTCTTACCTACCAAGTTAATTTGCTGTCACAATCAGAGCCTCTTAATTCATCTATATCTGGTTACCTAAATATAGATTTAGATATAAAATCTTTACCTGTTATGGGATCAAATCCACTAAAGATAAGATAGAAGTGTAAACATCATACATGTTATAACAAACTTAACGTATAATCATTCATTATCATCATTAGCAGCCCATAGACGTCCACTGCTGAACAAAGGCCTCCCCCTTAGAAGGTAGGGGTTGCCATAATCTCAACGCTTAGCAGGCGGCTTGGGGATCGCAGTATAGGTGGAAGATAAATCAAAAGAAAGACGCTGCTGCCCGTCTTCCTGTTCTCGCTTAGTCGCCTCTTACGACACCCAACGAGAGAAGGTACCCCAAAACCGAATACTACATATTGAAACGAAACCACTTTTACAGATTAGATCGCGATTTATTTAAGAATTATTTTAGATGTCGAAAAAGCAAAAATCTAAAATAATAAAAGTAGTTTCATTTCCACTTTGTATGTATCCACAGACAGACCCTGATAAAATAAGAAGGCCAAGCTAGACTTCAACACTTTAAATACCTATAGATAATATTTCAAACATTGTCATGTTTTCCTAATATGTTTTGGCGTCAGTTAATACCACAGTTCATAGCTAGGTGTATGCAAATATCTTATCAACATCCTGCCTCGTGCGTGGCATTCAAAATGGAGTTAACTGCTAAATATAACTAGCTACACAATCGTAGATATACCGACGTGTCAACATATCAATTATTACTTAACCTTACTTAACTTGGTTGCCTGGAAGAGATTGCTTTTTAGCGATAAGGCCGCCTTTGTACATTGATATCTTCAACGTATTGTTCAATTTACATGTAACTTTTGGTGTACAATAAAGTGTATTTATTATTATTAACTTTATTTTTAGTAACACTAATAATTTATTTAATTAATGATTCTAGAGTCTGCTTCTTGGTTTGTACTTATGTTACGCAGCACTAGCGGATCGTTGTGATTCTATGCAAATGATAGTTATGGGCTAGAAAGTAACATAGTAAAATGCTGACATAGTTTATTTAAAAAAAAAATAAGGATCGAAGATGCGATCAAAAACTAGTTCGTTAATAAATGCACAGAATTAGGAAAAAAAACTGTTATTTCGCAAAAAGATAATAGGAAAAAAAACACTAAAAATACATATTTTCTGCGCTTTGTCGTCTCGTCAGGTCGTTTATCACTATGTTGAATCGATAAGACGTCATTTGCTACCAATCAAAATAAGTCAATAAAGTCACTAATTAATTTGTTAATTAAAATTTTATATTTTGTAAATAGAACTGTACTAATATCAATTTTAGTACCTACCTCGAGATGTCGTCGTGGCCTTGAGCGTTGATTGGCGGGTGTTCGCGTCACGCTATTGGACCACACAAGGCGCGGGCGCAGGCGCGCAGGTACTGCTCTACTGACTGTACCGTATCGCCGCCCTTTGTGACCGCGGGCAAAAATCTCGCCATCGCCATGATGATTAAATCCATTAACGATACACAAATTGAACAAACACAAAACTAATGTTATTGTAAAACAGTAATTTGTAAATCACAATAAAACACCGATATGGTCGCATGTTTTAATAATTAAGACTAATTTAAATGGTAATAGGTTGATAAATGAGTCGCTAAAACAGTGTTGTGTGGTAATAAATTTGTTTGTTTTCATTTTAGTTTCAGATAATATAATTTATTACTTATCGCTTTTAAAGATTTATGGTCATCGTACAGAACTATGACTAAAAATCTATCTAATTATCTAACTGTTGATTATTCAAAAAAATATTAATACATTAATATTTTTTTACGTATTGCACTGTTAAAAGATATAACAAACATCTTTACACAGCTTAAGTTACAGGAATATTAGGCAAAAAAAATTGCGAATTCCAATTCTGTCGATTGGGGCCGCAACAAAAACGGGGTAAACCAGAAAATGAAATAAAAACTGTAGGTACCTACAAAAACATCATCTGAACGTATCTATCTACAAGCGGTGTCTTTGACGAATCACATACAGATCTATAAAGTTTTAATTTTTAAAGGGAACAGGTAGTAAAAAATGGTCTTGCTGGCACCGCTCAGGCCGGCTCTAGCGGTCGCCATCAAAGCGACGGGATGCTCCCACGACACTATTTATAAAATATGAGATTTTTTTAAGTTGTACAACTCTTTTTGTAGGTACACCGCGTATGTGACGAGTGTTGGCTTTTTGCTCTGCTCTGGTAAGAATAGAATTCAATAGGTTTAAAGACCGAGTAAGAGAGATTACAATGGAAGGGCAAACATGATGTTATTGTGGTTATAAACTATATGAGATACTTAACTACCTGAAAAATACGTGTAAAAAAATTAACGTGTTACACGCAAATAAAACCTTCCAAGTTAATCTAGATAAGTTACTTATCATCGCAACGGTAGCCTAAATACCTATTATTTACATAGTAATCTCAAAATGATAATTTGGATTCGTTTGAAACCGAAGTGATTTTTAGTAACTACATACCTCATATGAATGATGTGTACATTCACAGTGAGGCACGCCATAAGCCACAATAAAATAAGCCACGCTTACTAATCGTTGCAGGTTAAAACCGGCTACAAATGGTAATAAAATAAAGGTACACACATACGTGAAGTGTCGAAACGCAGTTCTCTCTTTTCGATATAAATAGTGCGAGGCGAGGCGAGTCGAGCGCGGCGCACTGACCGACCATCGACAGCGATCCCGATAATCGGGCGAATGTTTGAGTTTCTCTATTTTCAAATCAGACGACCGCGAGTCCCTAACGGGTGACTGTGAGAACGCGCGCGTTTGCGTTGAACGCGCTACGTGTTGAGCGAGGAGAGGGACAGGTTAACGCTCGATTGGCGGGTGGCGTGCGGGAAGGGTATCGGTCGCTCGGTCGGTCGTGTGAGCGCACTCCGTTAATTGGCGTGCGGAGTGTCCGGCTGTCTTCGCGCCACGCGCCTGCGCTCGCTGTTCATCTCTCGCGGCCGTTTAAATTTGAATTTAGACCAATAAAGTATTATTTTACTGCAAGTAAAATGCACGCAGCTATTTATTACTGCGGCGTATAAAATGCATGAAGCATTAAATATGTAAAAAAAATTTTTCACAATGAACTTTTGGCGCCGTTTAATAACTAAATAGTTAGATATTAACATCGATAGATATTAAATTAAGTAATGGGCCCAGTAATTTCACCAGCTACAGTGCAGGAGCATATCAATGTTTGCTCATAGCGGCTTGGCGGCATAATATAATGACATTAGGGTCTATCTGGACTGACCCTTGCACATTGATCTACCCACCTAGTAAAAAGTTCCTATCATGCGTATTGTATAACAGAGCTACCACTTTTCTACATAATTGTAGAAGTTACGATATTTGAAAACAGAACAAAAACTGTTCATTTTGGTAAACAAATATGTTCGTAGCGGTTTGTTATCAGCGCGCTTGTTATCGATGTTGCTTGTAAGTCGAACAAGGGCGTAGATAGCGCACCGCACTCATCCTGTGTGGTTACAGCCACCATACGTATCAGTAGACACCATCTTTTTGACTTACAAGACATTATGGACTATATATAAACTATTTTTAGAAAAAATAAAAACGACTTCAAACTAATAATATAATAATAATAATATATATATAATAATATAATATAAGGTAAATCGCGTTAATTCCCGATTAGAATAAAGTTTGATAATGGAACGCGAAAGTCTGAAAGTATAGACTTCAAACTATTTTTAGAAAAAAAACCTACTTCACAGAAAATTATCTAAAAAGCATTAAATAACGAAAATACAGTGAAGTCGGTGCTAAGAACATGTAGTTACCTACCGACCGACCAACCGAGCAGCCACCGACTTCAATAAATTTAACGTTACCTATCTAATGCTTTTTAGACAGTTTTCGTTGACGTAGGTTTTTATTTTTTCTAAAAATTGTTTATTTAAACACTTTTTAGTGACTTTTATTTTACTAAGATACGTATGTTAGTGAAATCATAAAAAGTCTCTATCTTTTAAACTAGATACTGAACTGATTTTGTTGAAACATATACTCTTCCCTACCTACTCTCCCTAAGTCTATTAGTATTACAATGTGGGTGTCTTCAAGGCTAGAGTGAATAGGCTTTTAAGAAACTAACGTGGTTTACCATCCCCGATTGTGTCACCGGTTCCCATCTGGGACTGCCAGTCAAGCACTGCTTATATATTTTTATTTTTTATTTATTTAGATAAGAGAAACAAACAGCATAAATAGTTCATAATATGGAACATACAATTAAAACGTCTAGCCAACAAAGTTTCTACTAATGATTGAATTAATGGAGTGAACATATTTATAGTGCTAATAATCAAACACACATTTGAGAAATTTAGAAAAAAAAAGATAAGTTAAATGGTATTAATTGGGAATGTGTTATGTAACTAATTAAGAATTAGGTGGATTTAGTAAAAAGAACAGCCCTTCTTAACTGTTCTTCGTCTTGATCATCGTCCATTTACAATATGGTGTAACAAAACAAATTCTGATTGATATGTATTCTCAGTTCTCGTTGAAGTTTTAAACCACCTGCGTCATGCGCATAATTATACCAATTATGCGTATTATATTGTTACTGATACAGCGTGACAACATTTGACGTAATCGTGCGAATACCTGCATTTAAAATCTATTTAGTATACCTTGTTTTGTTATAGAACGAATCAGGGTCGGTATGCTTATGCTTACAAGCAAGAAGTTCGCTTGATGGTACAGACGCCTGCCTATACACTGCTGCATTGCACTGCCGCTCGTCACCCGAGATAGTAGTTGTTAAGTCTCCCGTGTCCGGTAATTTCACCAGCTACAGTGTACTTTTACCCCGGAAGACAGTATTGTTTGCTGTGTTCGAGTGCTACATGAGAGCGGTCCCCAGAGCTCTCCGGTGGGATCTGCACCAGGGGCTTGCGTTTGAGCTCACCGCCGAGGGGCGCATTGTAGCCCCCTGAGAACCTGTCACGGGGACGGGGGTTGCAACCTCGCCGTCGTCCTCCTCGGAGTCGCCGCCGAACTCAATGGACGTCCTGGGGCCCACGCCCCAAGCGGTGGTACCTACCTGGACGAGGACCTCCCACCTATTAAAATGTCTCGTTTCGTTAAGCGTTTCGGCTAGCATCTAAACTAGTCTAGTCTAGTCACTGCTTTACTAACAAAAAAACAAACAATACACTTATTTACTAAACTTTCAACTGTATACCAAATAAACTATTAGTATGAGAACTCAGAATATTTATACTAAACTGTATAATATTATTATTCTTTCGTCTAATTGCCGCTATTGATACACAAAAAACAACCTTCCACGGTGCTTACTCCATTCCAATTTCCAACCTTTTTTATTACAGTCGTCGGGTCATTGACCTGTCAGACGATACTTTATACATTTGGTCTTTTGTTTTATACGTTAATTTGTGTCAGTTGCTTTGTAGGCGTATGTTGGTGTACGGTTACATTCGCAATTCCAGCTCTAGGGCCTAGATGCTAGGTTGTCGGTCTTTCACAATACCTAGTAGGCTCATTCATTATCTTAAATTGGTATTTAGACTGCCTCGGTTCAGTAATCACGAGTACGGTTGCTTTTATCGTTAGGTTACGGATTAATGCGTTTTTCTGTATAGAAAGTTTTAGAAGTTGGACCAATTGGACAAAATAAAACAACGCAAATTTGCACCTACTCTACGTCACATAGTACAGTTTAAAAATATGTCTTTTTTGCCTACAAACATTAAAAGAATCTATACAAAAAATCATTAGCGGTTTATAAAATACTTATTGGTATATGATGTCTCAAATTATAACTTATACATGGTATTACTGCATGTTGTTAAAATTAATCTATTGAAATAGATTATAATAGTGTTTTTGATTTAAAATATTTAGCATATAACTTAGCCTTCATTATGAAGAAAACAAGTAAAGAATCATCAACGCTACTCTCGTAAACGTAAACCTCTCAAACGGGAAACAAGGTTCAACAACAGAGATATAAAGCCGTCCAAGTGTAGGTGGTCATGTGGAAAATAACCAACCGCTACTCTTTGTAGTAAGCACATAAGTACATATGTGTGGAGACTGTATGACGCAGCGTCTGGGCGCGACCGGGATACCGCGGCCACTCTGAACTTGACCGTTGCCACTTGAACATTCTTTTTGTCAAGACAACCAAGACATTTGCCTGGCGTGGTTAATAGACATTGGTTATTAAGTTTTGTTCTGTCCGGTAATTTTTTTACCAGGAGGGCCATGCCCTGCTGGTAAAATACCATACATTGCTTGGCGGCAACATATCAGGGGGTGTACCATCTTCTGTTCGAGCATTCACAAAAAAAATCTTTTTTAAAAAAAATTGAACCGACTTCAATATCACTGAAAAGTATAAAATAATTTAAATATTATTGAAGTTGGTGTTAGCGTACCTGCTGTGTATATTTGGCACCAACTTCAATAATATTTAAATTATTTTATACTTTTCAGTGATATTGAAGTCGGTTCAATTTTTTTAAAAAAAGATTTTATTTTAAACTTTTTAGTGATATTTTCATATATAAAGATTGAACCATCGAAAACCGTAAAATTATCTAGGTAGGTTATGATCACATTATCGTCTACATAGTATTACATAATTCATGTTTCTTCAGAAAAAAATATCCGGTCGTAATGAAATTTGCATGGAAACATCATAGTAGTTTACTCTCTCGAATAAAAAAAGAATCATCGAAATCGGTTCATAATTGTCAGAGCAATGTAATGGAGAACATCAGTTTTATGGTTTTTACCAGATAAATTCCTCCACATCGTTCATGGTCCTCCAGGAAGTTCTTATCCGGTTGTAATAAAATTCATACAGATTCAATACAGTGGTTTCTTCTTTCGAATAAAAAAAGAATCATTGAAATTGGTAAATATTTGCCAGAGTTATGACCATTTTTGTCCGACCGAGCGAGTCCGAGCGACTAAAACGTCATCTATATAGGCTTTCTTGCAGCTCTCAGTGCGCAGTCACCAATCTTGTTTTTTCAGGAACTACTTATTACTAAGCAATATTTTTTTTATGGGACCCAATTAACGGATTAAAGAATGGATGGAAGAAAGATTTTTTCAAATCGGGTCATAATTGCCAGAGTTATGCGCGAACATACATAGAAAAAATATATATATATACAGACGAATTGAGAACCTCCTCCATTTTTGAAGTCGGTTAAAAAGAGTTTTGGCCGGAGCCGAACACCACGCGCGACACGTCTACTGTTTTGCGAGTTTCATTATAACATTTGATTTGTATGTAATAGTAGTTACTTTTTAGGGTTCCATACCTAAAATGTAAAAAAGGAACCCTTATGGTGAGACTTCGTCTGTCTGTCTGTCTGTCTGTCACAAACATATATATTTCAGGAACCGCTAACGCTATCGATTTGAAACTTGGAATAATTTTAGATCTTTTTTACCCGCATACATCGCAAATGAAAAAAATATATTTTTACTTTTTTTTTTAATGGGGGTCGAAATTGGTCATCAAAATTTCAAAGTGAGACTACTATATCGAGTGGGGTGATACCCCACTCGATATAGTAGTCTCATTATGAAAGGGCTTCATTTGCACATCTCAAAACAGATTTATATTTTGGCTTATGTGACATAGTTTTTGGCTGATAATCAAAAATGTCAAAAAAAAATACCGTTCACCCCCCCCCCCCCCCCCATTATCTCCGAAGTTTGGGGAGGGAAAAATCTGAAATAATTATGGGTTATGCATGTTTATCTATATTTTACAGGAAAAATAAAATGATCTTTCTAAACAGTACAGTTTTTTAGTAATCCTAAAAAAACCTCGACAAACAAACTTAGTTTTGCGGTTTGTTTTTTTTGCTATCTGAGGTGTGTTACATGAATAGTAAAATTACTTTAATACGTCCAACTATGGTATGGAACCCTCGGTGCGCGAGTCCGACTCGCACTTGGCTGGTATTTTTTTGTATATAGTTACTGTGTGTGTGTTATGTGTTGTACAGTATTATTGTATTTTATATGGGCCTAGTTGAATGATTTAAAATAATAAATAAATAATGATTGTAATCTTATTTTCGCAAGAGAAAGGAATGGAACTAAACTGCGAATATCTTCGTCTTTTTTCTACGGTAAAGGTAAGATTACTTTTACACTGCTTGCAGTATCCAGGGGCCACTACCAAGTGGCCCCTGGATACTGCCGTCCGAACCTACCTACTTGGGCGTCATGTGTGTGCATTTCCTTCACTCTCGGGAGGCAGCCCAGGCCTCTCAATAGCGCTGATGATGGCTACCGGGAAGGTTTTAGTGGGTAAAAATCTTCGTCTACCGAAGTTTCCAATCCGAAAGAAAATGGTAAATAAACAACGTAATAAATGATGAGCTCATTAAATGAAGGTAGGTACATTCGTACACTCCTGGTTCCATTCGTACAGTCGTGGTCATGAATCGCCTGGTATATTGGTCACTGCTTTTGCGAGACTTCTCCATCTCTCCCTATTCGTGGCACTGCGTGCACATTCAGTAAGGGAACATGGACATACATACGGACATTTTAGGCTCGCAATATAAACAATTTCAGTACATATATGTATGAAATTACAATTTCCTGAACAATTTTTGCCTAAGTTCATTGTTTATATAGTATTTACACAATATTCAGAGAAGTTAGTCTTGTAATCTGTCCAGTTACTGTCTGCATAGAGAAATATGATTAGGTATTAATATGTCATTTGATTTATATACTAGTTTAATTTGGAATAGTTTTACATTATTAAAAAAACAACGGTTCATTCCGATTAGTTTAATTTATTAATTCAGTTCTTGGACCGGTGGAACATTTTCTCAGTATTTTACATAAGTTAAATACCTACTGAGACAAAATAATTAAACGCATAATGGATTCGTACTCATATTTATTGAAATCGCACGAATATTGTTTTTTTTTCGCGATATTTCAGTAGTAATTGCATGAAGCAAAATAATATCGCTGGTAGTTACCAGCGATATTATTTTGTTATCGTGTAGTTACTCGACCTAGTATTTAACGCACTGTAGTAAAGATGACAGATGACGTCACACGAACAATCCTGAATGTGTTTCAGTCCCGACTGAGCATCACACTCCTCTAGATCGGAGATCCCTTTAGCAGCAAGAGCAGCCTCCAAAACTTTTCACACCAGAACACAATAACACACAGCTTTTCGGTGGAATACGGGTCTGTTACCTACTGAAAATTTCCTGATAATCTTATTTTGGTAATGTGATAAATAGGAAGGTACTATACAGCTATTCATGTCTTGATGGCAAAATCTACCAGGGCTGAAAATACATTAAACATCATCATCATGCTCAGAGTAATTAGAATGGAGCTAGTATCGCGTCGATTCCCCGAACAAATTTTTCGTGGCACTTTTGCGGGGTGCGGGAGGCGAAGTAAACACACACAGATACAATTTCACGCATACCCACACTATAATAAACTCGCAACACATTCAAAAAGATACGCACACACATAAAGAATGACCTGAACATATGAACAGAATTTGGCAGAGGGGTTAGCGCATCATGATCTCTCCAGTGGTATCTCCTCTAAGTCATCATGAGCAGTAGGCGAAAGACGTCCACTGCTGAACAAAGGCCTGATTAGGAGAGGTTCCCATAATCCCCATTCTTGGCAGGCGGCTTGGAGTATAGTTGGCTGGTAATCCAATAGAAAGACGCTGCTGCCCGTCTTCTTGTTTTCTCTTAGTCGCGTCTTACGGACACCCAACGGGAGGAGTTGGGGGTGCTATTCTTACCCAGAGAACCCACGGTAACACACACTCCACGATATACATAATACATATTATTTCGCCATTCAAGGATGCCACATATCCCAACTATTAATAAAACGTTTCATTAATAAGATTTCACCTTCACCATACGTTTATAAAGTTTAAATAACAAATTAATTCGTACTACAGTAAGTACAATGACAGAGAAAATGTTTTCAATTAAGTACGTTCAGATTCTTATCGCTACATTGTTTATATATTTTGTACATTCAGTTGCAACTGGTTCAATGTATCAATCGAAATAACACCCTTATCAGAATTTGCTATTAATATAATATAGGACGTGTAACACAAATACAGTAGGTAGTTACAATCGAACATAAAAATTAATGTCATTGATATTTCCAACTTTTTTGCAGAACAAATAAAGTGCGTCGATTAGGGTATAATATCTTTGATGAGAAGTTAAAACAAAAAATCTAAATACGTTAAAAGCTGACTAGTTTATTGTGGTTATTTCACTTCATTAATAAATTATTATGGGGTATTCAAGTCATATGATTACAAATTTTATAAGTGCGATGTGCTGGCTATGGTAGAGAATAGACTTGATTTTCTGTCACTAATAACATTTACCTAAAAGAATCTATGAGATAACAAATGTTACCATTAACCCAAAGACATTTTTAACTAATAGACCATGTATTTTTTGTGGAATAGTCTTAGAGGAGATACCACTGGAGAGATCATGATGCGCTAACCCCTCTGCCAAATTCTGTTCATATGTTCAGATCATTCTTTATTTGTGTGCGTATCTTTTTGAATGTGTTGCGAGTTTATTATAGTATGGGTATGCGTGAAATTGTATCTGTGTCTGTTTACTTCGCCTCCCGCACCCCGCAAAAGTGCCACGAAAAATTTGTTCGGGGAATCGACGCGATACTAGCTCCATTCTAATTACTCTGAGGGACTAGTAGAGTAATTTGACAGTTTATTTTCTATGTTTATGTTAAGGGCACTTGCATACGAGTCGATATTAAGAAACTATGTTTATGATACCAGAATTAAGCAGGCAGGTAACATTGGCCAAAATTAAGAATTTTGCCCATAAAATAAACGTTCTCTTTTTAAGCCTGTTTTTCCCGATAATGATCGCCAACCTTCAATCACGAGGAAGACACTATGAGAGGAATAACCGATCTTCCTTCGGTACTCACCTTAAAGGCTTCATTTGTTTTAATTAAAAATTGCACAATTTTAATTTTATACGATTATAAATCAAGGTGCGCATATACATATGTTCAGCTAACTAGCGTCATTCGTCGAGTACACGCATCGAGTCGCACGGCTAGCCACTTGAAATAAATTTATGATTATTTTGAAGCGCCGTGCCAACGCGTCGTTCACAGAAGGATGGAGATCGTGGATGTGAGAAACGAGTATTAAGAATGCGTACAACTCTTAGTATAAAAGAAAGATTTACTCCTAGTAAATCCCCTTGGCAAAAGACTGTCCAAGTAGGTACCTACCGCCGCATTGGCAGATATTCTGCCACCAAGCAATAATGCGTAACCATTGCTTAGTTCTGGTCTGAAGGGTGAAAACTCTTGGGATATTCTGGAGTGTGAAGATGGCAGTGCACTGCAGCTGTCTATAATCAGGCCTGTCGTTGAACATCAGGCGAAGGCCCTGCTCTCTTCATTATGTTAAATAAAAAAAAAACTTTTAATCACTGATTACCTACTAGTAGTTTTTTTCAGATGGAAGTCGGTTGTCCCCATAACCGATGGGCATGTTATGTTGATAAGGAATCGGAATCAGATGTTCCACGTCGAAGTAGTTTGGGGTCCCTTATTACCTTAGAGTCGTGTGGTGTCGTGCTCCTTCAGGGAGCTTCACGACAAAAGGGGCTCGGTCTGTTTTTCTGATGAGATTCCTGTAGCACAGATTCTCTTCATCATTGACAAGCGGGGTATGTTACCATTTTGAATTGTAAATATTATCATGTAGGTGGCGCACTGGTTAAAATTAGTAAAAAAACATTTTATTTTACATTGAATCCTGGCCGATACGACCGTAACAGCTAATATTTTACAAGATTAGTAATCTACGCGAGACATATACATAGTTCACAAGTGCAAGTATAGACATAAATGCACTGTCTCTTCCTTTACTCTCACAATCCGACAGAACAGAAGGCCGATACGACCGAGAACAGGTCAGTCACAGGACAGACGACGCATGGATCATCTTACTTTAGAGACAAACAGGTGATCGGCGGTGTATTGTCTTTACTAGTAAGGAATAATAGAGTTAGGTTATGCCGCAACTCTCAGCCCTGAGCCCGGGGCTATAAACAACGGGCAACCTTCGGAGTCGCTGGACGTTCGGGCTGTGGGCCCTTAGAACGTCCATTGAGTACGGCGGCGACTCCGAGGAGGATGGCAGCGGGGTTGCGACCCCCGTCCCCGTGAGTACCGTGTCAGGTACCCGGGGAGCTACAATGCGCCCCCCGGCGGCGAGCTCAAAGGCAAGGCAGGTGCAGATTCCACCGAAGAGACCTGGGTCCCCTCTCATGTGCTGATGCGACAGCCGCGGGGGTTTTAGTGGGTAAGAATCCCATATACCCCAATCGAGCCCCACAGCTCCCGGGATCTTTCGAAGATTTCCCCCGCGTCAAAAAAAATGTCGTAACTCTACGAAAAACGTCCACTACGCAAAACGTTCACTTCAGAAAACGTTAATTTTGCAAAACGTCCTTTTCACGCGATGGAAGTTATCGTTCACTTCGAAAAACCTTGAAATGGATGTTTTGCGAAGTAGTCGAGTTACTTGACATTATGCGAAGTGGTTAATCTAAGCGTCAAAGCCCACAGTTGCTCCCTGCAGAATTTAAACTTGCGATCTCCGGTTTGCAAAGCAAGAGGTTTCTCGCTACGCTACGGAACCTATATTACTTCCAATTACCTTCATGTTTTAATCAGATACCATCTACAAGTTATTCAATGCTTTTTATTCGTACATCAATGGTGTTCGCTGTCGACGGTGCGTAGTTCTGTTATACATAGTTTAACGGCAAAACTGACATTTGTGTTTGGAGATCACCGCCGGATGTGAGTACAAATACATATGTTGGACACATGAAAATACGGATGTGTTTAGCGTATTGCTAAATGATTGCGTTTACAAGGCAGTGAACGGTGGTAGTAGATCTGGTAAATTGAGCCATGGTTTAGCTGCAAGCTGTTTGGTATAGTTTAAAACTAAGTTAGTCAATGTAGCTTTTTCTAAAATTATTTGTAAATCACTTCATCATCATCATCAGCAGCTAAAAAAAGTTCAGTGCTGAACCAAGGCTTCCCCTTAGGTTGCATGATCCCCTCGCTTGGCAGTAGTCTTGGTGATCGCAGTATAGGTGGAAGGTAATCCAATAGAAAGACGCTGCTATATATCTTCTGGTTTTCCCTTAGTTGCCTGTTATGCCCCTGACTGGAGGAGATGGGTGGGTGCGATTCTTTCTTCACCCCACGGGTATCAATCACCTATATTGGTAAAATTGTAAAAATAGTGGGTACCTTTTACACTAAACTATTATCTTATATCCTTTCTCTGTACTGGACCATGTAAACCAAATGAGATGTATAGGATTGAAGCTCACTAGTACTTTTAGTTTCTGTCAAAGTCAAAATATCTTTATTATGTGTAGGCCCCACGGAGGCACTTACACAAAATCATTTTTACAAACTACCACCGGATCGTAACGCGGCCGCTACTGAGAAGATCCGGCAAGAAACTCAGCGGGCTTGTCTTTTTATGTCATTTTTTTTAAACAGTTTTACAAATTATACATAAGTCAGCCTTAAACTTCTAAGCTTGCATGAGTTGAGCAGTTCAAGCCCACGCAGCTTTATCCTCCAGGTAATCCGAGATTTTATAATAAGCCTTTTTTGACCAACTGCTTTTTATCAACGGTTTAAATTTCTTTATTGGAAGATCTCGGATATCCTGTGGCAGTTTGTTATAAAAGTGTATACTTTGGCCCATAAACGATTTGCCTGTTCTGTGGAGACGCGTGGCATGTACAACAAGATCGTGTTTGTTCCGGGTATTAATATTATGTGTATCCCTATACTTTTTAAAAGAACTGATATTTTCTTTAACATAAACTAAATTTTCAAATATGTATTAGAATATTGTTTTACGTACTTTAATTTCATTATAAAGTTCGTACAATTTTCTCCGGCTCGTATGAATACCTATCGTCGCCCAATCATTAAACGATACACGATCATTAATCGATATAGTTTTAGGTGTAAATATTTTTCCAAAGCGATTATCGATACATTGGAATAAAGAGTTATATAAAAGATTTGGATCGTTATGACTGGGCAACACAGGCAAGCTGTCAGTCAGGGTGGCATTGAAATGACATATGCGACGTTTGGTTATCGGAACAAACGTAACATTTCTTTGACATTTAATGATTTTACTAGGAAACACAACAAGTTGTCCACAATGGTCAGAATCCAGTTTATTAATAATATTCTTGTGCAACGGTTTTATACTTGTAAATACGTTATCAATACAGGTTGCACTAAACGTTGTTATCCTAGTGGGCTCAAAGAATATGTTGTACAAATTATGTGATCTAAATAATGTTATAAATTTACTAGTCACAGTGTTATTTTCCAGTAAATTTATGTTGAAGTCTCCACAGACAACAATAGTTTTGTTCGTGTAAGACATTTTGTGCAGAACAGCTTCTAATATTCGTTCAAAATCATCATATGGTGCACACGGGGGCCTATATACGCTCAACACCAAAAACTGCTCAGTCTCAATGCAAGCTAATTCAATAATCTGTATTTTTATTGGTTATGTATGCCTCAAAAAACGTGACTCTATTTAGTTACTGAAAATAATATTGCTTGGTTATTATGAGGATATTGCGTGTGAAGATGAAAATTACCGGTATATTCTAGTCGTACTAGTAAGAAGAGTCCAGACCAATATTAATAAGGAAGAAGCGTCATATATCAATCTATCCGCGCACTCCTCTAAGCGAATGCATACTAATAAATATAGTGTATCCCTTAAATAGATATTTCCATCATTCTATTCGAATGCATGCACAAGTACATAGTTGCGCAGCCTTATCGCTTCGTACGTGAGTGTGTTTGTGCAATACGATTATGCAATAGGAAATTTTACACAGTATAGAAAGTAATGATTTCTAATCTCATTGCCATTGTTATCTTAACTCACTCAACTGTACATAACGTATATTTTTCCAACGAAATAATAAGTAATCTGTATATAAAATTCATATGTTATAAGTAGGCTAAGGATTACTGGTTCGGTATGCTTTGCCTTATGAACGGTATGTTGCGTTTGTATTTAATATTTAAGTGTATTTTATGTAGAAATACATCGTTAGATTATGAGCATTAAACTTAGGAAAAGTGAAATATTTAGTTGAGGAATGCATAGGGGTAAAACTTCGACAGGTACCCGGGACCTGTTAGGATCAACCGGGGTATATGGAATTTTTATCCACTAAAACAGCCGTGGCTGTCGCATCAACACAAGAGAGGGGAGACCTGTGCTCTTCGGTGGGATATGCACCAGGAATGCCTCAGTGCCTTGCCCTTGAGCCCGCCACCGGGGCGCGCATTATAGCCCCCCGGGAACCAGACACAGTGCTCACGGAGACGGGGGTCGCATCCCTGACGTCATTCTCTTTGGAGCCGTACTTAAAGTACGTCCTAGGGCCCACACCCCGAAATAGCGACTCCGAAGAAGTCACTCTACCTCTGTTTAAGGTGTTGTTACGAAAGGTAAAGTGAAAAAACAATATTATTACGAAGAAGGCTACTCTTTTTTTAACATGCATTTTTATTGACGTTGTTACACTAATAGGAAGAGCCTGAAAAAGCTTCGCATCCAAAGGCGTTCGTCGATTGTGCAACTGCGAGTGCTTAAGATGTTTGGACATATCATCCGGAATGAAAGCTCCTTGGAACGACTGATTATAAAAGGAAGAGTAGAGGGTCAACGTTCCCGCGGCCGATCAGCCACAAGATGGACAGACCTCATAAAATCATCCACAAAGTGTTCCCTTACTGAATGTACACGCAGTGCCATGAATAGGGAGAGATGGAGAAGTCTCGCAAAAGCCGTAACCAATATACCAGACAATCCATGACCACAACCACTCCACCAGGAATGTACGACTAAGTAGTAACACTATTAGATGATATAACTATTGTGTGTCGGTTGGACAAAGGGTGACTATCAAGGGAGGCTATTGTAGGTTTAGTAGAGTGACCCTACTTAATTATTTTAGAGTGTAGAGCTTCTAAGAGGTAATGCATCTGATCATCATAATTAGCCGGAAGACATCTCCACTGCTGGACAAAGGCCTCCCCTTTAGGAGAGAGGAGTTGTTATAATCCCGCAATTGGCAGGAGTTTTGGGGATCGCAGTATAGGTGTCAGTCTTCTTGTCGCCTTCTATGACATCCATCAGGAGGGGATGAGTGGATGCTACTCTACAGGTTATTACATATTACATTCATCATAATTTGTTTTTTATTGAACCCGTAACTGGACTGGTTGGATTATCGGAACCAAAGTAACCATGTTGATAGTATACTCGTTCTATAAAAAAAATAATTGAATTTAAATTGCTATCGAACGTGTGATACCTAAACGTTTGACGATTATAGAACAAAAAAATAACAATTACTACACAGTAAAAGTACAATAGGCGTGTGCAAAACAGCCACGTCTCGCGGTGATACCGATAATTGAGTTGTGGCTTATCAGTTACTTGTGTAACAATTAAGTGTGCTGCTCGTACTGATATGCTCGTAACTTGAATATTTACCGTTCCAATATTTTTTAATGGGTTTTAGGTAACTCTTTGCTTTGAAAACTGGAGGTCGCGACTTCATATCCCGCGGGGAACAACTACTTCCCTTAATAGTTTCTTTGGTCTTCTTGTTTTCCCCTAGTCGCCTTTTACGGGCACCCAACGGGAGGAGCTGGGGGATGTAATTCTAACCCGGCACCCCACGGGTAGCACGAATCGGTTGCGAATAAAAAGTCAGTCCTGTGCCTGAACTGTTCCCGATCGTATCGATCTTTATTCCCATCGATATATGGACTATTTTAAAAAAACACCTATTTTTAATGTCATCATGAATGATCATGATGACATTAAAAATAGTTTGTTTCGGCTGCTGTCGTCAGCAGCCGAAAGATGTGGAGGGGTTCCCATAAACCAAACACATGACAGGCGTCTTGGGATTGCAGTATAGGTGGAGAAAGACACTGCTGCTAGTCTTCTTGTTTTCTCATATTCACCTCTTACGGACACCCAAAGATCCCCGGAAGCTGTGGGGCTTGACCGGGGTATGTGGGATTCTTACCCACTAAAACCCCCGCGGCTGCCGCATCGGCACATGGGACCCAGTGAACCCTGGTCTCTCCGGTGGGATCTACACCAGGGCCCCTCAGTGCCTTGCCTTTGAGCCCGCCGCCGGGGGGTGGATTGTAGCCCCCCGGGAACCAGTCACGGTGCTCACGAGGACGGGGGTCGCAACCCCGCTGCCGTCCTCCTCGGAGTCGCCACCGTACTCAATGGACGTTCTAAGGGCCCACAACCCTAACTTCCAGCGACTCCGAAGGAGATGGGGGGTGCTATTCTTATACCTGTCATTATCGGATAATGAAAATAAACGTAACTCCAACATAGATAAAGTACGTAAACATTGGAGAGCGTCATTGGCCGTGCGTTTTCACCGACACAACGCGATCTAATTCGAAAGCGATACGCCTTTCACCTTCCGACCGGCGTGCGTTATGCTCGCGACCAACCTCTGTGAACGTCAACCATCGCCTGCTTTGATTATATTTACATTTCCTGCATTTTGGAGTTCTTTAAAGCCATGATCGTTAGAGCGAAAGGGGTGTTGAACATCAATATGTTACCTTTCTATTTCTTTTAGTCGACGTGAACGCCATAAAAGTATTGTTTCATCAAATAAATCTTCTAGGACATATCGTACAGGATGTGCTTGGCGAATGCCTGGACGAATACGTCCTGCGAGGAGGCTTTTTCAGTGCCTATCGTTTTTCACACGTTAAGTTAGACGGTGTCTGGGTGTTGTTTATCTATTTAAGTATGTATTTACAAAAAAAAAGTATATAAGTATTAGTATCAGTTGTCTGGTTTCCATAGTACAGGCTCTGCCTAGTTTGGGATCGGATGACCGTGTGTGGATTGTCCCAAGATATTATTATTATTATCTATACTTATAATAAAACTGTAACAGGTCCAATTCTGTACATTGAAGATATTTTGAAAACTATATTTGGAGGGCATTCTATAACCGATACTGAGGACGAAAATGTATTTTTTTTAATTTTTGTCTGTCTGTCTGTCTGTCTGTCTGTCTGTCTGTCTGTCTGTCTGTCTGTCTGTCTGTCTGTCTGTCTGTATCACGGCTGAGCATCACGCCGAAACTACTGAATGGATTCAAATGAAACTTGGCATGATTTGAGATCTTACTACGAGGTAGGACATAGTATACTTTTTATCCCGTAATCTAGCACGGTTCTTTTGGGAGAGGGGATTAAAGTCAAAATGGGTACTTGGTTATACGCTTGGTCCGATTTTATCAATTTTTCTTTATAATATAATAAATATTAGTAAGGGAACACTCATAGAGAGTTGTTATCAAGGTTTTGTAATCGATCGGGTTAAGCAACGTTAGGTAAGGTCATTAAATAGATGGGTGACCGTTTAACGCCATTTGAACTAAACGGGTCCGTGCTTCGGAGAGCAAGTAAAAAGTGGGTCCCAGTTTTTAACCGACTATAAAAAAGGAGGTTATGTATTCGATGCGAATGTCTGCTATTAAAAGTTTAGTTAACGTAAAAATAGCGCAGGCGGAGCTGCGTGGGTCAGCTAGTTATAAATATATATTGTGAAATATTTACACGGCTTTTTGTGTTCTTTCTGGTTTGAGTAGAAATTAAGGCCTTAGTTTCTATCAATATTTTATCGAAATATTGGTAATATAGATATCTACAGATACCAGCAATTATGTGTAAAAGCTCGTCAGACACTGCATTTTAATTATTAAACTCTCAATCTCACAGGATCATGCAATGGAAATATTACAGTACCTACTGTACTATAAGTAATACATACAGCATTATAATTATCTTGCATTTTGTCCGCATTTAGTACTGCGCAGACGCTTCCGTACATACACTTTTGTACATATGTAAAGTTATGCAGCTGTATCGTCTAATTATATCCCGACATTTGACTTTGACGTCGTTCCCGATGTAACTCATTGTTATTAGAATATGACACGATCTGTTGGAAATTTGCGTAGGCAGATCTGACGCGTGGAAAATCAGTTGACAAGGTCGGACACTTGCAGACACTTCCAGACTTGGATCTGGGGGCGACTGGCTATGAGAACGATGGTATGCATCGCAAGAGATATAGCTACATATGTATCTGTATAATGTATACATCTTTACGAATCTAGGAATGATCAATTTATTGGCTGTCGATTGTAAAAAATCATACCAAGAGTGTAAAAATATAATATCCTAATAGCTTAATGGAGTAGGCTTGAGTTTATTTGCGTTCTATAGATAATAAAATGTCATAGAGATCCTACTGGAAATTGTATGTTAATTGAGAACAAGAGGACTTTACAGACTAAGAAACGAATCTATATATATATAAAAATGAATGTCTGTATGTCCTTTATAGAATCATAAACATTTGATCATGTCATGATACCTATTCAGCAAAGGGAAAGAGTGCGAGTGGAGCTGCGCTGGTCAGCCAGTAGGTAATAAAAAAAGCCCTAAGGCCTTTGAAGTGATTGTAGATTTTTGTGTCTTAAATACATCTTGTATTATAATGGTAGCAGTGACAGCTCAGTGGGTGAGCCCTTGGAAAACAAGGTGCGCAGGTTCGAACACCGGCTCGCCCCTCTGATTTCTTCGTTCATTAATCATGTGCAAATCGTCTTTGTGCGATTGTTACTAGCTTTCGGTGAAGGAAAACATCGCTAGGAAACCTGCATTTCTGAGAAAGCCTGACTAGCCTTCGAATGACGTGTGAAGTCCGCCAACCCGTACTTGGCCATCGTGCTGGACTATGGCCTAAGCCCCTTCATCTTGAGGGGAGGCCTAAGCCCAACAGTCGGACAAACACAAGGGCTGTTAAAAAATATAGATAAATCGATTATCTCGTACTCACAATGTTAACTAATGTTTACCAATATTTTAAAACAATTTTATGGGTTTGAGTTCCACATTTTTCTAGTACATATTCTTGGAATGTTTCCTTAGTAAAATCTAACCAATAAAGAGACATTCAAAATCATATACTAATTGAGGTCATTCTTCGATAAGATCATGTGTTAATATAATAATGGTGTTAACTACGGAGTGATATGTTTATAGACCGTGATAGGACATTGATACAAGACAAGATATTTTTTAATTAATGTTTTCTATGTCATGTTTTAGTGATAGTGTTTTATTGTTTATTGCAATTATGTTATTAATATTTCATTAGTTATTATTAGTCATAATAAATGTAACACAATATTTAATTCAAGTGGTATGTTTACGGTGCATATTGAAGTTAGTTAGACTAATATTTGATTAGTAATTCTGCATTCAAGTTCTAAATAATTTAACGTGTTTAATAGGCATGATGACTGTAACACAATACTAATAAATCTGTGGTTTTAAATATTAGAACAGATTGCACTGATTCCAAAAATACATCTCATTTTCATAATAATAGAGAAATTTTCGTGATATTTAAGCAAATAAATTACTTAAATATAGCTAATCGCCATTTTGTAATAAACGCTGCTCAGAGTGAATGACGTCAATCCTGTGTAAATAAACAACTGTCAAACTGTCATCTCAACTTTTTCTTTCATACAATGATTCACTTTTAACTTTTATACCTAGATAGATGTTTATTTACACCGCCGTAGTGACGTCACAACATGGCGCCATGCACCGGCCATCGTTTTGGAACGAAATTCAAACTCTATTTTAAAAATTGAAAATATTGCTATTATTTGTAATTTTAATACAAAAATTTGATTAGTTTCGGCAATAGTAGACCCGTAGACATTATAGAGTATTTTTTCAAAATTAGTCATCATGCCTATTATTAAGTAATTAATTTATAATAAACAAGTTTCATACAAGTTTCGAAGGCTGCTGATGAATGTAGTAAACGTTCATCAGGCGCCGAAACACGTATACTTCTGAAATAAGACCTCTACCTTATAAGGGAGGGGTTGCCATAATCCCCACGCTTGGTACTTGACACTGGTTTGGTTACATAATATAAGTGTAATTTGTAGTTATTAGATTAAATTACCCGTGGGGTGTCTGGGTAAGGATAACACCCACCCATCTCCTCCTGTTGAGTGTCCGTAAGAGGCGACTAAGGGAAAACAAGAAGACGGGCCTATATTGTAATCCCCAAGACGCCTGCCAAGCATGGGGATTACGCCAACCCCTCCCTTCTAAGGGGGAAACCGTTGACGTGTCTTGTCTGCTGCTGTTGATGATCATATGTCATCATGCAACCAATGTCAAAAAAATTAAAAGAGAACTATGCTATCACCAAATGATAATCTATGCTATCACCAAATGATAGATCAATGCTATCACTGCTATGCTTCGGCATAGATTATCATTTGGTGATAGCATTAATCTCTTTAAATTTTTTTTCATCATCATCATCAGCCCACATCAGTCCACTGCTGGACATAGGCCTCCCCCAAGGCACGCCACTGAGCCCAATCTTCGGCTCTCCTCATCCATTGTCTGCCAACTGCTCTGCGGATATCGTCGCTCCACCTAGTCACAGGACGTCCTACATTACGCTTCAAACTTTTTTTATATTGGTTATATCTATACTACCAAGTTGGCGGCAAATATCTATACTACCAAGTTCTTCAGAACTTGGTAGTATAGATATTGGGATACCAAATACCCAATGACCTATTAATAGCGAATGTTATTGCTTTTAATCGGTAATAATGCGTCCATCGTGTGTACAGTCTTCATTCAGAACCATTGTTTATTCGTTGGAGAGTTCAATTCTCAATTGTTTAGTCTCTGAGTACTTTCAGTAATTTCAATCTGATAGTTTATGCAATTGTTAGTTAGATTTTTTAATTTAACGGATGTTTATTCCTATTAACGTATATGCATTTTCCTTAGACTTTTAAGATGTAATTTAAAGACACGGCTGAAGTGTAGTCATCCTACGTGTTACAGCTATCTTTTGGCTTATGTTATAACGAGAACATTACCAAAGGCTTCTTGGAAATGTTCTCGTTCTCTTAGACACTGAGAATGTTTAATAGTAGGTGGATGCCTCAGGATTACAGCCATTATACTTGCAAGTTTAATTTTAGTAAGGTTTTTTTATACTATCAAGGTGGCAAGCGTGAGGCCCGTCTAATGGTTTATCACTTGCACGTAATTTCACCAAACACAGTGCCCTTCAAGCCGGAATACAGCAATGCTTACACACTGCTGCTTAGAAGGCTTAGAAGCCGAATATCCTATACTGAAGAGGTATCCTAGATGGTTCCTTCTTTTTTTTTTTTGACGCGGTGGAAATATTCAAAAGACCCCCGGGAG
The DNA here is from genome assembly GCA_911728495.1 of Furcula furcula. Classification (NCBI taxonomy): domain Eukaryota; kingdom Metazoa; phylum Arthropoda; class Insecta; order Lepidoptera; family Notodontidae; genus Furcula; species Furcula furcula. Next base: position 11,343,286 of record OU452251.1, read on the forward strand.
CTGTGGGGCTTCACCGGTGTATGTGGGATTCTTACCCACTAAAACCTCCGCAGCTGTCACATCGGCACATGAGAGGGGACCCTGGCCTCTCCGGTGGGGTCTGCACCAGGGGCCCCTCAGTGATTAGCCTTTGAGCCCGCCGCCGGGGAGCGCATAGTAGTCCCCCGGGAATCAGTCACGATGCTCACGGGGACGGGAGTCGCAACCCCGCCGCCGTCCTCCTCGGAGTCTCTGCCGTACTCAATGGACGTCCTAAGGGCCCACACCTCGAACGTCCAGCAACTTCGAAGATGGTTCCTAGAACAACCAACCACCTAGTGAAATAAAGTAATAATAATGTATAGAACCTTTGTTTCAAAATCATTTTCTTTCGTTTTTATTTTAATTTACATATTTAATGTATGTAACTTGTTAGTAATAACAACAATAAATCACAGTTGTTTACGGCTCAATAAAACTAGGCCCTTAGAATTAAATGAGGTGTGATAGAGTAAGGAGTAGGCATCAACTTACACAGTGAAAGTCCACTTTCTTGCCGGCTTGTCTCTGCGGTAAAGATAAACCAACTGAATACAACTGGAAGTGGCTCGTTTAGAAACGGGCTTAATAGGAATTAATTTAAGATAATTATTATTAAAATGCGATTCGGAATAGAGGGTTCTATACTTTCTTTGAATGTATAATAAGCAATATTTAAAAGTATTCCAAATTTCAAATCTATAGCATTAACAGTTGTTAAAATGTTTACTTCATATCGGTGTGACAGACAAACAGACAGAGGAAGTGTCTAACTGCTCCTTTTAACTTTCAGAAACGAAACCGAAAGAAAAGGTTTGTATATACAAGTAGCTTTAGTAACGTAGATAGTAATTTAGTGTGTAAATTGTGATTAGGTTACAGTTGAGAAAGAGATTCACAGCCAGAATAAGTGTTCAAAAATTTGGACAGTCTCTAACTCTACTTTTCAATAGAATGGCGTTTTTCTGCGGTAAGTAAGGTTGCCAGCCAGTGTGCTCTATGAGGAATGCTGAAGGGCCTATGAGGGTGTTACACCTACAGTGAAGTGACTTGTTACGTTACGTGTTACCTTAGGTCATAGACAGTTACCCTGGCCCTCGTGATCTGAGATATAAACTGTATAGTCTCTTGAGTCCTAACACCGCGCTAACGCCCTAACATCGCAATGCACATAGCTACTTTGGTCAGAATAACTGACTCAGAAGTGGTATCTGTCTAGACAGACATATGTATATGCGGCACTTTATTATACCCGTCCGGACGTCGGCCTTGTCCCACGCTACCCCTTACTCCTTGCTGCTTTGCAAAAGCTCACAACATTGAAGGAATGATTATTGTTTTTTTCAAATTTACTGGTAGCTGTCAACTTCCATGCAACACCGAAGAGAAAAAACAAATGTCAAAATAACAGCGTGTCACAGAATATACTTTTTTCAGTCAGGGCTTTTTTTTTCCTAGTGCGGAGCTGGTGCTGGGGCCCCTGCCCCTGCCGCGGCCGGGGGCGCATTGTAGCCCCCCGGGAGACCGACACGATGTTCACTTGACGGGGTCGCAACCCCGCCGCCGCCGTCCTCCACGGTGTCGCCGCCATACTCAATGGAGTCATGGAGAATATACTGATTATTTCTTGTGCTAAATTATCTAATATAATATTTAATAAGCATTAATTTAATAGCGTAAAGTTCTGAACAAACCCAGGCCATTTCAACGGCTTTAATTCCTTGTTGTTCACTTTAATTGAGCAAAACTCGTGTGACGGTTTTCCCTACGACACCGTAGGTTAATGTATTGTCGCTTTCCTTCGCCCGGCGCATCGCTAATTGTACGATTGTTGACCCACTAATTTTAATCTCCTATTGGTTTTAGAAAATGTTAGACCGATTCTCGTTTGCGGTAATTGCTATGTTTCACTTGTACGACCAGCATTCTAAGTAGTAAGTGAAAACTAATTTGAGTTAATTACTCTTTTTCTAAGTTGATTATGTTTTCGGTGAACGAGTTGAATATTGATGCGGTTACGTATTCGTAAATATATGAAATACGACAACAGAACGAGAAGTGAACAAAGATACACAATACGCGTTAGTTAAAACACTTTCTGATCGCCTGGCTAATTAATTCGTACATTCTGTAGTGCTGTTCTCTTAGCAACACAACCTCGAGCTCGACGCTGTGGCAGTGGTGAGTTGCGTTTTCGTATTCGCTAACTTAAGAAGTTAGAAGAAGTTACAGTTTTCAGAGTTCGAATAGTTGTACACTCAGTTCAACGTCGAGCCGTAATGTGATAGTGGATGCGGATTTTAACAGCGTTAAGGTTGACGTTGAATTTAAGGCTGGCTCGACATCGAGTTCACTTTCGGATCAGCCACGATAGGTTACATTAGAGACTAGTATAGCTGGTATCATTGCGTGCGTTAAGTACTGTAGAATGAACCAGAATTATAAGAACCCCAAAACACTTGATCACAATCGAACTGTCTACCGAAAAAGACGTCCTCACCGAAAATAGTATTGATCTGGTAAATTCATACATAATAAATTAACAAAACTGAGGTCTCTCAGTCGATTGATGTCCAACAATCATTGGCAAGTATTCAAGAACGGCCGATGTACTAAATATTTACCTGTGTGCAGCATTTCGATGTCGGCCGGCTAAATTGTGTGATCGCTTCGCTGCATCCGATCGTTTGGAGATTCGTTGCATCTTTATTTCGACGGGTATCCGAGCACTTTTTTCTGATAGCTGTTTATAATTAGAGTTGCTGGTGTTCGGCATACATTTCATTGAAAATCGTCACATAGCCGTTGGCGAGAGACGAGAATGTTTACAAGCGGCGGACAGGTTGCCAGGCTATTAATTTTTCACCTCAACACGTCTTTCCTATCGCCGCTTCGTGACGTCATCAGCTTTTAATGTATCGTCCAAACTATTTATTTACGACAGAGACGCTACTTATTAAAACTCATTCCATCACTCGTTTTGAACACCGTGATTTTTGTAAGTACCTAATTGTCTGAAAACATAATCTCCTATAAGGTACTATTCTTCTTTTCAGTCGTCCATTAATTAATGGACGACTTTAGGAGTCATCCTAACGCAGTTGTCGCGGTACTTTGGTTCCCCGTAGGGTGCCGAGTTACAATTGTATTCCTCCATTTCTTCTCGTTGGGTATCGTAAGAGGCGACTAAGCGAGAACAGGAAGACGGGCAGCAACGTCTTTCTATTGAATTTATCTGTAACCTATACTGCGATCCGCAAGACGCCTACCAAGCGTGGGGATTAGGACATCCCCTCCCTTTTAAGGGAGAGGCCTTTGTTCAGTAGTGGACGAGTTTTCAGCTGCTGATGAAGACTTTGAAGACTTTAAGTTAGTCGGCAAACTGTGGTGGCTGTGGTACATAGCCCTCTGTCGACCCCATAGTAGACAAGGCGTGACACTATATCATTGTATTTGTTTTTAAGTCATAACCCTGACTAATTACCGATTGTTATTCACACTGACGCGACATGACGTCAGTGGTTCGGTTCATATTTATGATAATGAAATAAATTTGACATTCACTATGTTATTCGAGCCCGTTCTAATTACAAGGGTAAGAATTATTTTTTATTTTTTTTCATTTGTTTTCACGTCTAAAGTTCGTTTCCCTTTATTTGGTTAGTCGTTGATAGCCTGTAAATGGAACAGGAGGAGAGTCGTGGAGGATTATGGAAGGAATCGATGGACAATGAGGTTACGAGCCGTGGGCCCGAATGGCACACGAGACGCCGTGTACGTCGAGAAACAGAATATCAACTTCGTGTTACACATTAACAACAACAACATAAGAAATGTACTTTTAAATTTGAAAAGAGAACTGTCTTGTTGTGCAATACATATTTTCCAGATTTAGAGGAAAACTTACCTACTTACTTACTTACTTACTTTAAAATGCATATACGACAAATAACACTAACCTTTTTGAAACCGTTTAAGAGAAAGTACTTAAAAACATGTTCTTATAAATCAAAATAACAATTCACTCTGTAGAAATTAAGAAAAAACATGCACATAACTCATGTGTGAAATAAACGTGAAAATGAAATTGTAAAATGTCTACGAAATCTATTTAGATGATCTAAATTGCGGGGCTCGAAACTACCTACTTACAGATTTAAACAGACGGGTCGGAAGAAAAATACCGATCGGAGAAATGTAGTGTGAAGCGAATATTTATCACGAATATCCGCAAAGTTGTTGTGTGCGTGAATCACGTACATATAAATCATGTATGTATGATATACAGTGTGTCACATAGAGGTATATTTTTATTCGACGTATGTCGTTCGCCAGTCAAACACCTGCCTATAGATAGTTCACGGCTGCTATTCATCCGAGACCCGTAGCTTCCTCTGGAGCGCATTATATCACCAGCTACAGTGTCCTTCACACTGGACACATCGATTTTTACGCACTGCTGCTTGGCGGAAGATTATCTGACAGTGCATCGGTACCTAACTGGATGGTCAGAGCGGATAGAGGGATGAAACAGTTACTTCGCAATTCCGTTGGACACCTTAATTATCATCAGCAGTTATTCAGACTTGAACTAAGTATGTTCTTTATATACAATACCCTTCACACTGATACATGGCAGTACTTAAACATAGGCACACTCAACACAAACCTATTAGATGGTAGGTAAGCCCCACTAACCAAATTATTTATAACTCACCTAAGTAACCAAAATATGCTCTAAGAATATTTTATCCACAGATGAACTGAACTGAACTGAAAAAAAAACAGACAGTTTTCGGTTCAAACGTTACAAGATGCACATAATGTATTCTCGCCACCAAACTGTTGTACAAGCGGTGTATCACCTTTAGGGCGAATAATCGTTGGGACGAGCTGTCCCAAAATACGTACGGATAAGGTAAGAGAACGTAACGTAACGTTCAAACGATTTTGATTGCAAATTGGTACATCGTTCGTGTCCGCGATAGTACATCTATACAAAATTTTGCACTTTTTGGTTGTTATTACATAAAAGCGAGAGATAATCATCTGCTTTAAGTTAAAGTTGTAGTTTCGACGCCATCCAGTGAGATTGTTTGCGTTATTAATTTATTACTTTTTACGCATTTCGTAAACTAATGCACTGAAATGTGCTAAATAAAATGGATTTTTTAAGCCTGCAAAATACTCGTATGAGTAGACAATTTTTTTACGCACTGTATAAATAAAGTTGCATTACTGTACGTCTATGCACTGTTCAAGAAGCGTTGTAATAAGGTCGCGGACGCGGCTGCGTGGCGCCGCCGGTCGACGCCCCCCGCCCGCTACCTACTAAGTGAATTATATTGTAATCTTTACCTATTTACTTATAAATATTACTCCGAGCTCGTAGTTGATTCAAAATATATCAGATTCTTGCTGGCGCATGTAAAAAAATGGTCGGGAATGTCAGTTACAAGGACGCTTACGACCTACATACTTGCATTATGTAGAGTAGGTAATGTGGATTTAGTTTTCGTCTGGAATACGAATACCTACGTGAAATGGAATGTTACGCATGGATTCATTCTTGTATGTTGTATGGAACTGTTTATCGTAGTTGTATAAAGATTACTACAGGGGTGGATAAATAGGAAATTGATAAGAACTGGGGTCAACATCTAATATAAAGCTTTTTATAGTTCTTATCTTGAAGTATTTGTATTTTGTGAACTTATCGACATATAATTGTTAGTAACCATAACATATTTTTTTTCATTATAAGCTAGTACTTGACTGCAATTCCACCTGATGAAAAGCGGCTATGCATTCGATGATGGGGAAGCTCTAGCTTATCAAAAGCCTATTCACTCTAGGCTTGAAGATATACATTTTTCGGATGGAAAAACTAACGCAGGCAGGCTATTCAGGTCGTTAGATGAACGCATTGTAAATGTCAAAGCAAATCGCTTAGTCGGACTTAGGGGACATTTACAACGTAATGGTGTGCAGTTGCCATGCGTCTTGTCCTACGATGATAGAAAGATTAAGATAGTGAAATCAACTCATGTTATTCCTGCGCACCACTCTTCAATATGTAACCTGTAGAATTACCGAGAGGATCGCTAATCTACGTCTGAGCTCTAGGCTTTGTAAGTTCAACCTCCACTAAACCGGAATCACCAATTAACATTTTAGGTCTTTCCACTAATTCCAGAACTGCTAGATGACATTTTGTTGGACTGGCCCGTATGTGACGACAGTAGGTACTTCACACACGATCGGACATGCGCTTTAAATAAAATCAGAAACTACTTTTTTTTTCAAAATAATGCCATTTTGATCAAGTATAATCATAGTACTGTAGAATACAAATGTGTAAATATCATAGTGCAGCTCAGCTGTACAACAAAAATACTGTTAGTATAAGCGTTTAATTGAAAGATTTTTATACCACTCTACTGAACCAAATCGTAGCAACAATGTACGATTTGTATGCAACGCTCTAACGCAGCGAGTTACCAAATCGCGATACAGCATCGATGCATCAATGATTGTAAATGCTGAAAGTCTTTCATGTGCTATAGCTCTTAAAAATTCAATGATATTCAGCTGTTAACAGCCTACCATTTCTCTATATTTACACGATTAAATAATTGAGACACAAATAGGTATAATTTACACTCCGGGCGTAGGTAAGCTGCTATCGCGTGTTTATACCAAGCGAGATAATAGCATAATTGATACATGTGTATATTTAAAGAAACTACGTACCTATTAAGACGCATCTCGGCTGCCATGTCTGCTCGACGAAACATAAATAATCATATTAAAATAACCAGTCTTCCGGCGATTGGAGGTGAGAATATTTTCGCCCACGCCCTATGTTTTATAGTCATAATTGTTTATTGAGTGATGTATGGACAGCCTGCTAAGAAACAGTGGCATTTATCGGTAATTGTGAAACTTTTCTCGAGTTGTCCAGCACGGGGTTACTGGATAAAATATATCTCAGTCCCAATCGTTTACTCTTGCCAGAGTGGTTGTGATTATGGATGTGTTTAATTCTGAACAGATTTCTACGTGATTCTCCATTTAGATCTGATGGTAGCATTGTGGGCGGGACTGCTTAAGTATTAAAGCTAACTAAAGAATTAAATTATGGGCAAACCGATAACCGATGGGGAAGAAAGGTTATCGAGTGGCGACCACGAACCGAAAGACGCAACGAAACTTCCAAATACAATAACAATTCTTCCACTGCCAAATACAATTCCAAATACAATTAAAGTATTTATAGAAATCAACTAGCTAATTTTTTTCTAATAACAACAAACAGTAACAATGAATTAAATAACCACTTAATAAGTTAGCTTCTTATTTTTTTGCTAGTTCGAAACTACTATATTCTCAGGGACATTAGAAATCTAATCGTTTGAATTTAATGATGCAATCGTAAAGTTGTAATTAACACTATTCTGAACCTACTCTACATAACGTTTAACATCGCATGTATTCTTGTAGCAATCATTTGTAGTAATCGAACTGGATTTCTTTTATAGACTTTTAACAAAGTTATTTCTTGGTACTTCTGAAATATTTATCGTGTATTAACTACGAAGCAGGTAGAGTAGTGAATCAAAATCTAAATTATGATTATAATAAGTTTACAATCGTAATCCATGATCGATCGAAAAACGATACAATGACAAAACTCAAAATGTTCTTCACACATTGAAATTGCTCTTCTGTTTCATCGGTTGGTTTTTGTAGTTCGTTTTGTAGTACTAAATAGCTATCTAAATCTTCTACTGATGCTACAGGAGTACATTGTTCTATACACTTAGGTCCTATATTAAGCCTACAACTGTCTAAATCTCCTAATAAGTGATACTATTACTGTGGTCATGCTATAAAAACAATTATTCTTCTCCGATTTTCAATTAATGACACCGATATTGTATTTCTGAGCTACGTCGACAACGACAAATTCCAACACATTATATAACTGAGTTATATAACATCGAATATAGGACAAAAGACAATTGCAATAACTATTTGCGTATTCAAATCTAGGCGTGACTCCCATTGTTATTCGTGGCGTATTGCAACGGCTTGCAAATGACATCTTCGTAATCAAATTGGGTTCCATGACCTGAGGATCCCCGCTTCCGGCGCGAGCGGCGCGTGCGATGCCGGCGAGATCACTTCCGCCCCGCGGCCACTTGCGCGCGCGCAGCTGATAGTGATAAGAAACTGGGCCACGTACCAGTTGCTGTTACCTGTTCGAGGTGTTTGCATTTTTAGTGGTTACGGTATCGCGATGTTTTATTTATAAGATCAGCCGTGTAAGTGTCATTTTGGTTATATATTTTTTATGGAAATGACAGTTGAATCGGATTTCTGTTGAGTTTTTCTTTTTGGCCTTGTTTTTTTCTTCTTAATGTACGCAAGTCATTGACTACAAACTAACGGTAAGAGTCTGCATGACACGTATTCGATCACCATGCGGCTTCAAAAATAGAAAATTCTCTACCCTTTGGACTAGTGGTCTAGACACCCTAGTGACCGCAAAATTTGTCATCGTTAAGAACGTTTAAAACTCAAAGTTTACCTGTACCTTATTCAGCAAAATTCGATGACAAAAACAGCATTTACTAGGTACACAATTAGCCAAAATAAAAAAAAGCCAAAATATAAGGTAAATCGCGTTAATTCCCGATAAAAATAAAGTTTAACAATGGAACGCGAATGTCTAAAAGTATATACACAATTAGGGGTAAAGTTACTTGCACTGAATAGTGATGACTTAAGTAAGAATCGTGACAATCGCGAACATCCCGGAATCATTGGGTTCCGCTTAAAACAATGAATCACTGGGCGGGAAACATAGCGCATGAGTAATATAAGCAAAAAAGGTAACTGGTGAATACATTCGACCTCTCATCTCTTATTTGCAAACGGAAGAAAGACCAAATAGGTGCAAAGAAATAAAGGTATTTTTGATACATTGTTGTTACCAATATACTATGAACTCTTTAGGATAGTAAGTAAAGTAAGTGCCTATAAAATTGAATTAGAACAAATTTAATTTAAAAACAAGTTTTTCCTGACCTTTCAACAGTTGTACGCATTAACCTCATCATTAATAATAAAAATCAGTGAGTTTTTGAGAATTTACATGTATAAGTACTATTCATGTTCTAAATACACATTTTACTGGTATTCCCCAGTTTATATATATCAAGATTAATAATGCTTGGGAATGCTTGGGTAAATCCAATTACAGGAGTAGGAGGGCACAGCAAAAAGTTGCGACTGATCAGCAGCTTTTGTTTGTTGCTTAAGACTCAGGCTGGTAAACTTAAGGTACTATTCCGAACCGAGCTGCCAACTGCATGCAACCTCTGCACTAGCTGTCAGCAGTTGCAGTTTGCAACTCGGTTCGAAATATTACCTTTAAAGAAGACTAATTATTAAAAAGACTTACATACTCGCGGTCTAAGGGCTGATCTCGAATAAGTAACAAGATGACTAAAACAAAAAATAAATAAAAGAGAAACCATTAACCTAGTGCCGCATGGGCGCCGTGCGTTACCGTCCGTGCCATCTTTGTGAGATAGGTCACCTGTAGTCTTACACCTATGATAGGGGTAAGACAAAATTAGTCTTCCAAAGATCCCCGGGAGCTGTGGGGCTCGACCGGGGTATGTGGGATTCTTACCCAATAAAACCCCCGCGGCTGTCGCATCGGCACATGAGAGGGGGGACCCCAGGGCTCTCCGGTGAGATCTGCACCAGGGGCCCCTCAGTGCCTTGCCTTTGAGCCCGCCGCCGGGCGGCGCATTGTAGCCCCCCGGGAACCAGTCACGGTGCTCACGGGGACGGGGGTCGCAACCCCACCGCCGTCCTCCTCGGAGTTGCCGCCGTACTCAATGGACGTTCAAAGGTCCCACACCCCGAACGTCCAGCGACTCCGAAGGAATGGTTAGATACCTTAGCCGCTACCCAATGGGTCGCGGGTTGGATTCCCATCAAGTGTTTGGTTATTGTTTATCTATATTTATAAAAAAGTATATAATTATTAGTATCAATTGTTGGTTTTCCATAGTACATGTTCTGCCTGGTTTGGGGGCAGATGACCATGACTTGATATGTTTCGTAGATATTTTGTACTGCCAAAATTTCGCTTTTCATTTCTATTTTATGTGAATTATATAAGAGGCTTGCGTCAAACGTGTAACTTTCAACGTAACGATTGTTAAGTTATCGTGTTTTAATTAGTGTAGTTAGATGATGACGTAAACGACATAGGTGACGCAGCCGTTTCGCGTCGCTAGCCGATGCGTACGAGTGCAGAACTATAAAAATCATGTAATGAGATGTTTGCGTAATTAGTAGAATTTAGCGTACAAAAGGAGTGGATCGCAAAAGTACAAATAGTTACAAAAGCGGATTGAATAAATCCTACTCGTAACTTCATGGACATTAAACATAACATCCCGCCCCTGCTCCGAATGCTCTTTTTTTTGAAAAACCTACTAATAGCCAAAGGGATAAATAATAAGGGATGATGTTCCTTAGACACTAGTAAAACGACAGCTTGTAGAGTACAGTGGCACTTAATATGCTATAATATGCTAATATAATATTCGGTTATGAAGTCCTGTAATGTGGTGGTTTTCTCGGATTCATACTACTCCAATTTTAAGTAGACTTAGCTACTGTGTCCGACGTCTAAATCCTGATCCGTCCGCCCATTAAGTCTTCTTTATAATCTCATCTATTTTTAGTTCCTAATTATTATTTGTAAGTAGCTTCCGTAGCGCAGTGGGAAACTAATTTCTTTGCAAGCTGGAGATCGCGGGTTCAAATACCGCGGGGATCGACAACTCTTGTGTATTTGTCCTGGACCTGATGTAAGATGATTCATTTGTCGGATAAGCATGTAAATAGTCGATCCTGCATAATCTCTCCCCGGTCGTGTCATTCTTCCCTCCCATCGGATTGTGAAAGTAAAGGAAGAGAGAGTGCACCTGTGCACTATATCTTGCACGTAGATGGCTGATCGGGTTAAAGAATGGCCGCTCTGATCGTATCGGCCCAGAGAATTATATATTTATATTTGATCTCTTTGTTTGCTTAGGTACAACCTCCAGTTCCACATTCAACGTCACGTCTGACTAACTCGTGCAACAAAGATGATGCCATGGTTTTCCTTGGAGCAGTGTAGTGACGTATTTGTGGCGCATTTGCGATTTTCTGTGGAAACGGTAATAAAAACATCGATTTCCCCGATAGCGGCTCGCTGTTCGTTTTGCAGTTATATCATCTCATTGGAATAATGAGTTGTTTGTGTATGTAATTGTTAACACGTGTTTTTTTTCCATAAGGTATGTATATGTAATCTTATATATTTACCTAAGTAGGTACCTTGGTAGATATATAAAGATGATTGGATTGAAATTTAAGCACAAATTATAATTTATTTCATATTTTGTAGTAGGTAACTACTTACCATTATTAAAAGTGAACGCTGCACTTAGATTTATGTAGTAATGGATGGTTGTGAAGAAAATTAAAATCTAGTTTCATTTAAAATTTTGGGGAAAAATTCACTGTTAGGAACTTGGTACATTCAATAATAGTTACTGCTCGACCCTCCTGACCCCATGACGGTCCTATTGGACCGGGATGCGCCGAACCCTCCCCGACAACCGTATGCTACACTAGCTGTCAGACACCGGTCTCGCCGGCGAGGCCGAAGGGTCGTACGTATGCGTCCTCAACGACGTGCATCACCACACTGAGTTTCTTGCCGGTTCTTCTCAGTGGGGGCGCGTTGTGAACCGGTGGTATACTCAGCCCTCTCTTAAGCGACAGCCCAAGCCGAGGCCGTGCCTCCCTGAGGTGCCCTTGAGCTCGTCGCTACTTCTGCCGTAAAGGCTAGAGCGCTTCAAGCGCTCGCCTCCTATTGTCCGGTGAAGCTGTAATGGCCATCTGCGGCCAACAGAGTCTATCATTCCCAAAAAAAAAACGAATCGTTATTCATAATTTAATTTAAAATTATGCGAATTACTTTCCTTTAATAATCTTGATAATAATATTTATATTATTTATTTAAACTTTATGTACTAAAGTGGTACACAAGGCGGACTTAATGCCTCTAGGCATTATCTACCAGTCAACCTTTAGGTAATGGGAAACACATCAAAAAGGTACAACCTACATATATTTGTTTTTATTATGTAAATAAAGTCTCAACATTATAATTATGAATACGAGTAGTAAGGTTTTCTTTATACCACCAAGGTGGCAAGTGGCTCAGCCCTCTCTTAAGCTTTTTAAATAAACCCATGCTGAAATTACTCGAGAAAACCTCGGCAGGCAATTAATTCCACAATTTGAAGTTACGAGGAAGAAAACTCCTTTGAAACCGCATAGTACGGGAAGACATTGTTTTTAATATGTGAGGATGGACGATCGATCCCTGTCGATGGCGAGAGGTAACATAGTAAAAAGTGGCCGTGGGCATCATGTCAAACAATTCTTTAGATCACTCTCCGTTATACAATCGGTAGAAAACACACAGTGAACAAAATCCCTCCTTATCCTTAGAGATTCTTAACCGCTTGAGAGTTCAGGAGCGTCGACAATCCTGATGGCTCGTCTCTTCACTAAGTCAAGTGGTCCAAGCTGGTATTCAGGCGCCCCGCCCATAGTAAGGTGGCTCTAACACAAGTATTTTATAACTTTTTGACGCTAACACAATGAAAAATGAACCAGAAATAGACAATTTACTGTTAAAAGGCTATGTTTCTCTTTACTAAGCATAAAAAGCTTTACATCCTTAACTTTAAAAAATGTAACTAAAATTAAGGCGTCTGACAGTGTACATAAAAAACTTAATTTCATTAAGAAGCTGAAATAAAAACATTAAATATAGAGCAGTTAGTCCCATTTGGAGGTCAATTTCTCATTAAAATTTCTAATATATCAGAAAGTTAGTACAACCTACATACATTAAAGCTTGAAACGCTATCGTATGCAATACGAAAGCAATCCCATTGTACACCGATCGCTCGAAATTAGATTTAATTTAACCGTAATCATTGCTTTCTCGAATTCACGAAGCACAATTAATTACGAAGTCTATAAACATGTACGTGCGATCACATCAAGGATGGCTTTCGTCACGTGTTCGCTTGGTCGATTGAGTCACTGCTTGTGTTCGCTTGAACTGTGTCAGTGCGACCGTCGCAGAATAGAATCAAGGCTGCACGATATGGATCGGTACGCCGTAAAACACCTGTGTCCGCCATCTTTGTTCGATTTTTGAAATTCAGAATAATCATTGTTTACCAATTTGCACGTAGCGCGCCCACGCGTCGGTGCGTCGCAGCTGAAAATATTGGCTAGGTGTTTGATGAAACGCTTTATAGGCGCGCGTTCTACTTTCCAAGAGTGTTAAGGATAAGTAAAGAGTAAGCTTGTGAGTGTGGTTACTATGGTAAATGTATGGATTTGCATTGACGATGTAAACATTGGTTAGTGACTCGCTACTATAAATCAAAGTTTGCTTGACTAAGCTTTTGAAGGACATTCAGTAGTATGTAAAGTTCTTTGCACAAAAGATTAACATTAGCAGCCGCCTTGCAGTTCATAGTTCCTCTCCATCCAAAGGTTGCCTGGTAGAGATCACTTTTAGTGATAAGGCCGCCCATTGTTTCATTCTATTTTACTGTTTTTTTTTTCTCTTGTATTTTTGTGTTTTTAATAATGGTGGAACAATAAAGTATTATCTATCTATCTATCTATTAACTTGTAATTAAGAAGAAGTGGTCTCTTTTTACTTGAGTTTAAAGGAGTTGTGTTCTGACGACAAGAAGACCAGTGCGCTATGAATAGTCACTGTGTTATGTGAGGACTGACTAAGGGACTTTTTTTAATTTTCCTGCCAGCGCAGCGATATCACTGACACAAAGTCCTTACCCTAGATAGACAAGCTAGCTATGGTCCAACACTAGATAGACAATAAGCTAGTGCGCTTACATTACATAGTGCTTCATCACCACTTGCCCCTAGGTGGAGACTAGGGTGCAGTCACGGGCCATTTTGGTTCCAACGAGCACCTACACAGAATGAGGCTAAGTACCGTAGATACTTGCAGATTCTATTAAGATGAAAAAGGTGTGGCTGCGACGCTCTTGCAAGAAGCTTTCTGGAACTACCCTATCTCTCAGCTCCAAGCTAGCGCAATCGTGGCATACCTTAAGGAACTACTTCGATACGTGAGCTACAGAGTAATTGCTAGGGTAGGCACAATGGATCCAGCTGGGTCGATGTGCGTTCCGGTGGTTACCGGGCCCAATGAATAGCCACCAATAATAGAATAGAATATCCCCAGGTGGACAAGGTCTAGTTTATCTACCCTATGCTCAATAGACTTAACGGCTTACGTGTCATATGGGCAGGCACGTTACTTACCGTCAGGTTCATAAAACCCATCTCGTCGTTTCGTTGCAAAAATATGATGATAGACTTAATCTTAAAAATATTTATATAAGTCTAGTCTATATAAGTCCTTTGCGGTGGAGACTATGGGGCCTTGGTCTCATGAGACGCACGGTTCGGTGAAAGAAATTTCATCCAAACTTAACGAAGTCTCAGGACCGTCGGGCTGGTAGGTTTTTCTGACAACGTATAAGCTTGGCTATACAAAGAGGTAATGCCGCCAGTCTTTTAGGTACCCTTACCTCCCAGTGCGGTGACAACTTGGAGGAAGTTTTTTACCTAGTTTAAGTATACATATTTGTAAATAAACAATAAATATTTAGTTTCAATAAATATGTTTTCAAATCATAAAAAAGTATAAGTCTAATATAGCTATTAAGACACGATTCGGATATCTTTCTCTGTGCTTACACTAATAAGACTGGCAATGTCTGACTTTGTCACTCTGCTCGTGTTCCTATTAATATTTGAAATATGTAGGTAGCGGTGGGTATTTATAGATATTTTCGGCGAGAATCCGGGTGGCGGTCGAGGGTCTCAAGATTTATGGCGAAGCGGGAGAGTCCCATCCAACAGGGATCTTTGGACAAGCGGTGCAAATGCATAAGATTTAGCGGGGTCGCTTCAAATCAAAGGACGTAACCAGGTGATAGATTCCTTATGAACCGTTCTTGTAGATATCGTACCATCGCTGCGGCAGATTTAATTACGTGCTAGGTACCACCGTCAGAGTTAGATATTCAGCAGTCAAGCAGCAATTGTAAACATTGCTGTTTTCTGGTGTGAAGGGCACTGTAGCTGGTGGAATTACAAGGTCTAAGTCTCTTACTGCCGCTGACAAACGTCAGTTAACTTTAATTTTAAATAAGTAATTTTTAATAAGTAGTTTGATTTCAATGTGTAATATTCGCGTAAGTAAAAGACAACATTAAGTATTTTTTTATAATCTATTTATTTCTACTCGTAAGAGTAGAAATAAATAGATTAATAGATTATTGATTAGATTATAGAGGTTGTAAAACCTCTTAGGGGTCGTTCATTAATCACGTGATGTTTTTTTAGCAACTTTTTAACCCCTCCCCCTCCTGGTTATTTGTGATGAGGTTTTAAACTAACGCCCCCCCCCCCCCAACCCAAAATCATTTGTATTTTTTTGTACAAACTATATTGAAATTTTCGGAATATTTTCTTTAAATACAGGTAACTGATTAAATGTTGAAGGGGAAGTCGTTGCTGGCAACGGTGAGTCAAGGCCACGTGCCGCTGTTAGGTTTATAAATCGTGCATTCAACGAAAAATAAATACACGTCTGACGTGATGTCTCATTATACCCCTCCCGTCCTGGTGATATTTCGTGATATTTTTTGGAACCCCTCCCCCCCCCCCCCTTTCGAGCCTCACGTGATTAATGGACGGCCCCTTATGATTATTTTTGATTATTAATTACGAGATAATTTATATATCTACTCACTATCAGCATAATAAGAATTTATTGGCTTCGGGTGTCAAAATAATTAGATTTCAATAAAAAATGGCTTAATGATGATTAGCTATAATTGACATTTATAGGTGCGGAATTTACTTACTTATTTCTCAGGTGACGAGCGACAGTGCAGTACGCTGTCTATAGGCAACGTCCTACGGCACCCCGAAAACCATTGAACTTTGCACACTACTGGTGTCGGCAGAATATCTGACGCTGCTGCGGTGGCACCTACGCCTGGACGGTTTCATGAACAAGGAACATACCTCGTACTTACAGTACCTATAGTCGAAGATCACATCGATTTTTTTTGTTCGCTTAAAATTTTTTCGCTTCGCTTTCCGCTTTCAACTTGCACCCGCCGACTACCCCGTCCAACTCACACCCTCGTCGGCTAAGGGCAACTCATTTCGCCGTTCACTTCGGTGCTATCTTCGCCCCAAGATATTTTTCTTTGTAATGCTATTGTTGAAAGGAATTGCCGATGCTTATTCTCATGGACTTTATGCTGTTGCTTTATGTACTCTTAAATAACTGCGATTTATATATTTCGATTAAATAGTAATGAGAATCTCTGTGAAATGAATTATATTAATTCAAAACCTATTTGTATGTAGTTATAATTCATGTATGTTTTTATGTGGATAGATGTGTGCGCTCGTATGTATACACGTGTGCGTGTGCATGTGTGCACGTATACAGGTGTTCTTAAAAGTTAGCTTTGTGCTTTCAAAAAGTGTTCGAAGTGAAAATCATTCCAGCAAAATCTGTTTTTGTCTCTTTTTGCCAATTTTTATGCGTTTTGTATTCATAAAATCGTAATATTGATTCATTTTCAAAACTTTTTACTTAAATGGCATTGTTTTTGTTACAGAATCACGTACCAGCTAAGATTTCTTTGTTTCATTCATTCTATTTCATGTCACGTCACAATTATTTTTCAGTTCTATAACAAGAATTTCCAATTATATTTTTAGTAGAGATATTATACAGAGGCGCTCATAGCTGGTTGTAAAACGATCAGTTGGTTAAGCGACGTCTGGCAAGGTCATTCCACAGATGGGTGACCGTTTAGTGTCATTTTAACTATGCATCTTCGTGCTTCAGACGGGCACGTAAAAATTTGGTCCAGTTCCAGTCCAGTCCAAAAATTAAAATTCAAATTCCAATTATTTATTTATTTCACTTACTACTTACTAGCACTTATGAACGACCAATTATTTTATTTCCCGGATCACAACGCAACATCAACTGGGAAGATCCGGCAAGCAACTCAGCAGGCTTGTAATTTTTTTACTTTTTTTAAACAGTGTTTGTCTTGTTACTATTAGATCAGCATCAGTGGCAGTGTGTCCTGCCGTCCAAAAGATCAAATGAGAGAGAAAAGAAATACGACGAAAATGCAATAAACTAAAAGGTCAGCGGGATAGTAGTTGGACCAGGATGCCTAAGGAACTTCGGAGTCGCTGGACGCTCGGGGTGTGGGCCCTTTGAGCGTCCATTGAGTACGGCGGCGACTCCGAGGAGGACGGCGGCGGGGTTGCGACCCCCGTCCCCGTGAGCACCGTGACAGGTTCCCGGGGGGCTACAATGCGCCCCCCGGCGGCGGGCTCAAAGGCAAGGCACTGAGGGGCCCCTGGTGCAGATCCCTCCGGAGAGCCCTGGGGTCCCCCCACTCATGTGCCGATGTGACAGCCGCGGGGGTTTTAGTGGGTAAGAATCCCACATACCCCGGTCGAGCCCCACAGCTCCGATTTCCGCCGCGTCTAAAAAAAAAACAAAATGATGCTTAAGGAAAGCTTAAAAGACTCTAACACCAGGCCACGAAACATTACAATAAAAAAATAGATAGCTTTATGATTAGTTATCACTAACTATACTATTCAAAAACTTTTCACAGTCAAACAGTGATATATTTGTTTGTTGACATGTCCGCACAAGCCAGAACTACTAATTGTTACGTCAAAGCTAGGAATAATGAATGTTCGAAGATAATAAATAAATAAGGAATAAGTTTGCGTTCACAAAAACATCGGTGTTATGAACGTTTGAACAAGCTGCGCGGGCGCACGTGGCATCGGACCTTTCCGCTCTTTAGCTGCAGGTAAACCTTTTTTATGGCAAAATTAGAAATTGAGGAATATTCCAGACATACACTGCTCGAGTTTAGTTTTTTTTTTCTATTTGGATGTACTTCCGTCAAGTTTGAATATTTTTACATGATTTAGCGAGGCAGGTACCAAAATAAGCGAAAAAATACCCGTCCCTCCCCACATTACTCCTTTTGGGGACAGTAGAGTAATAACACTGTTCGTATTTGTTTCAATGTACCTAATACACCGACGGGCCCGTTGGTCTAGTTGGCAGACACCCTGCCTGCTAACCGATGGGTCGTGGGTTCGATTCCCGCCAAGTGTCTGGGTGTTGTTTATCTATTTAAGTATGTATTTACAAAAAAAAAGTATATAAGTATTAGTATCAGTTGTCTGGTTTCCATAGTACAGGCTCTGCCTAGTTTGGGATCGGATAACCGTGTGTGGATTGACGCAAGATATTATTATTATTAATAGTTTTTGTGACTACTGAGGATTAAGTAGGTACTATGAACTAATAAGACATCGCAGCTGCATTATTTCAAACGGGCTTTAGAGTTCAGGCTCAGGCACTCAAACTCAGTTATGTTACTAGATGTTACTGGGTAGTAAGTCCTTTATGCAAAGGAACGTCCAGGTAGGTACCGCTGCAGTGTCAGATATTGCCTCCAAGCAGCAGTGTGTAAACATTGCTGTGTTCTAGCGTGAAAGGCACAAGAGGCACAAGAGACTGCGCGGCAGTGCAAAGCAGCTGTCTATAAGCAGGCTTGCTGTTTACCATAAGGCGAAAGTCTTGCTTGTCTCGTTACAAGACTTGAATAAAAATATGCTGCCTATAGTAGGGAGGTGGTAGGTAACACATCAGTGGTTGTAAGACATTTTACGGCATAGTGATAATTATGGCATCTCCCATTTTCGGTGGGGAAAATAAAACATCTTCCCTCTTATATGATTAAATTGCAATATTTTAATATGGATTCATTATCAGAACGTAGGGAAGTAATTGATGCGATATTTGCATTTAAATTATTAAGAAATATAACATAATGTTCTCGATTGTTAGAATGCATTAAATTTCGCGCCCCATCTATCCACGTTCCCGTATAACACCACTATGTCCTCCTTTGAGAAGAACCGTGTTGGGTTCGAATTCTCCGGTCTCAAGATTTTGAAAAACTATCAATAACTGTAGTCATCTTGTAGATGTAAATTGGGATAGTATAAGTAATTTCTTTAAAACGGTTCTTAAACATGTATCAATGTAAATTTAGTTTCCAATCTCAGTAGATTTCCATATTTAACTAAGTTTTCATTATAATGTAACATGCTAAGACATAATTGTTTATGATTGTTGCACTTAGCATTGTATAAAATACGTATGATTTGCGTAAGCAAATTATGGTGTAAACAGTTGATGGCTGGCCTAATGTTTATAAATAAATAAATAAATTACATGGTATTATTTTAGTAACATTACCTAGATACTACTGGATACCACGTATAAAACTCTTCAACCGTTAAAGATCTGAGAAAGAGAATAAAGGTGTAATATAATCAGTAACCCAATTACTAGCTGAGAAAATCTATATTCACACACATCATAATGGTATTATTGGTTCCCGTCACCGCTTCTCACAATCAAGCGTAGTTATGTATAAGTGTGCGAAAATATTTCACCTCAATTGGATTGACCATCAACAAACGTCGGGAATTCAACTCGTTTTGAATTTTGTAATATTATCCGAATAATGAGTTACCCGTGGGGTTTTCGGGTAAGAATAGCACCCACCATCTCTCCCCGTTGGCTGTCGTAGAGGCGACTAAGGGAAAACAAGAAGACGAGCAGCAGCGTCCTACCTACCACCTATACTGCTATCCCCAAGACGCCTGCCAAGCGTGAGGATTATGGCAACCACTCCCTTCTACGGGGAGGAATTTGTTTAGCAGTGGACGTCTATGGGCTGCTGATGATTATGATGTTGATGAATGATGGAGAAGTTCCCAAGTTTTATTACGGCCCTTGCGCAAGGTACTCGGTTTTACTAGGTGGTAGGTTCCGTGTGCAAGGAACCGTGCAGGTAGGTACCACCGCAGTGTCAGATATTCTGCCGCCATGCTGCAGTGTGTAAACATGGCTGTGTTCCGGCATGAAGGGCACTGTAGCTGGTGAAATTACCGGACACAAAGACTTAATATCTAATGTCTTAAGGGTCGGCAACGCACTAGTGATTCTTCTGGTGTTGCTAGCGTCTATAGGCTGCGGTGACTGCTTACCATCAGGCGGGCTGTAGCTACGCTTGCTTGCCACTTTGGTAGTATAAAAAAAGGTGCCGTCTTGATAGGTAACATCTCAGAGTCAGATATTCTGCCGTTAGGTAGGAATATTCTGCTGTGGACAATTGCATTGTAGCTGGTCAAATTACCGCTTAAAAGATTATCCTTATTTCTTTTTTTTTCCTAGTAGGGTGTCTGGTAAGAATACCACCTACCCATCTCTTCCCGTTGGCTGTCATTTGAGGCGACTAAAGAAAAAACAAAAAGCGGGTATCATTATCTTTCTATTGGATTACCTATCACCTATACCTACTGCGATCCGCAATCGTACGATGGCTTATCTCATCGCTCGTAGGTATTTTGGAGTATCTTTCAATCAACTTTCACCCAGTACAACAAATCTTATCAAAAATACGGCCTCATTTCGTTTAAAATGAACATGAAGTCGGTTGAAAAGACTGTGAGAATCTGGTAGCTCGAACAGTCAATAACTTTAGCTGATTATTATCTGAATGAAAGCCATAACTGTGTTGCCACGCTGTAAATGGCCGAGACTATAGTTACCGCTTGTTTTTTTTAAGTGTTATACAGTCTATCAGTCCAATGTGAGGCAAGGACAAAAGGGATGCGCCAGGCCATCAAGGCTATAATTTAGTCGATTTATTATAAATGGCCGTCTTCAAGTCACGGGTGCAACATTCCGATCCCGATTCCCTAATTTGTGGTCCTTTCTTTCTGTTTTATGTTTTTTTGCCGTTCAAGGGTGGCGGTGTGGTACCAAAAGGGTTTTTTGCTTGTAGTCGACAAAAGCCCACCCTAACGGTATTCTTCAGACCGTATGCGTCTGCGTATCGCGATCGTCAGAAAAGATGTACAAAATAGATTTCTAAAAATATAATAAGTTGTAAGCAACCTAACCAATAGGCTGTAACAGCTCAGTGGGCGAGCGCTTGCCTTGGAAACGAGGTGCGCAGGTTTGATCCCCGGCTCGCACCTCTGATTTCTTTAATCATGTGCGAATCGTCTTTGTGCGATTGTTACTAGCTTTCGGTGAAGGAAAACATCGTGAGGAAACCTGCATGTCTGAGAAAGGCTATCTAGCTTTCGAATGACGTGTGAAGTCCGCCAACCCGCACTTGGCCAGCGTGGTGGACTATGACCTAAGCCCCTTCATCTTGAAGGGAGGCCCGTGCCCAGCAGTGGGACATAAACAAGGGCTGGTATTATATTATTATATAACCTAACCAAATAATATTAATATTTGTTAGGAACGTATTTCCATTTATTTCGTAACGTGTAAAAACAAACTAAATCGGGATTAATTTATTTACCTCTGGGATATCGGATCCAAAAAGCCCCGGAGGAATTATTGCCCGGAGTCTAGACATGGAGCGACGTCTGATTTTCTGTACCCTTAATACCTACTTAATGTACTCACATTTACTTGCTTTAGGATTGAACTCTTATTTTTTCTTTTGTTATATAAGCTATGTTTAAATCTATATCAATAAAAGAGCAGGGTGTTTTCTAGGAATCACGATACAGCAAAAACCATATAACGTACAATCTTGAAATTTGGAACCAACATTATTCAGGTAGTCTAGGTGAACAATAAGAACGGATTTTTCGAAATTCCATACCTAAGTGGGTCATATGGGCTCCCAAAGTTTGTATGGGAAAAAAAAATTTTTTCGTCACACTGACATGATACTTTGTCAGTGTACTAAACAAAAGAAATAAAGAAACACGTGTATCACACTTTTTGAAAATCGACCCTTATAGGGATTTATAGTTTTTGAGCATGCAACGCAGAAAAAAAATTTCATACTGCATTGCTGAAACTTTGCGAATACATTAATCAAATTATAGCAATCCAGGTGCAAATAATCATTTTTTGAAAAACAACTCCGAAAGGGGTCCAGTTGGGGTCCAAAAAATGTTTCTCGACCTACAGTCAAAAAACTTAGTTTATATATTGCACACAAGAATCTAAGAAACCTATTTGTAGCATTTTTCGAAAAACTACCCCTAAAGTTTTTTAATGGGGTTTCAAACTTTGCACAAAGAAGGATTTACATTTCATCCTATGATGCAGATAGAGTAACGAAACTCGGTAAATTAACTCAACACAACAATTGAAAAAACTAATTTTGAGCATTTTTGCAAAATAAACCCCTAAGTGGGTCAAATAGGCTCCCAAAGTTTAAATGGAAAAAAAATTTTTTTTCGTCACACGGGCATGAAACATTGTCAGTGTACTAAACAAAAGAAATAAAGAAACACGTATATCACACTTTTTGAAAATCAACCCTTATTGGGATTTTAGCAAGATTTTTAAGTATGCAACGCGGAAAAAAAAAACATACTGCATTGCTGAAACCTTGCGAATACATTAATCAAAATATAGCAATCGAAGTTCAAATAATCATTTTTTGAAAATCAACTCCAAAAGGGGTCCAATTGGGGTCCAAAAAATGTTTCTCAACCTACAGTCATAAAACTTAGTTTATAAATTGCACACAAGAATCTAAGAAACCTATTTCCGGCATTTTTCTAAAAACTACCCCTAAGGTCTTTTAATGGGGGTTTCAAAGTTTGCACAAAGAAGGATTTCCATTTCATCCTATGATGCAGATAGAGTAACGAAACTCGGTAAATAAACTCAACACAACAATTAAAAAAATAATTTTGAGCATTTTTGTAAAATCAACCCCTAAGTGGGTCAAATGGGCTCCCAAAGTTTGTATGGAAAAAAAATTTTTTTTTGTCACACGGAAACGAAACTGTTAGAATACTGAGCAAAAGAAATAAAGAAAAATGTGTATTACAACTTTTGGAAAATCGACCCTTAAAGGGGTTTTATCATGATTTTTGAGTATGAAACGTGAAAAAAAAACATACTTACTGCATTGATGAAGCCTTGCGAATATATTTATCAAATTATAGCAATCCATGTGTAAATAATCATGTTTTGAGAATCAACTCCAAAATGGGTCCAATTGGGGTCCAAAAAATGTTTTACAACCTACAGTCATAAGACTTAGTTTATATATTGTAAAAAACAATCTAAGAAACTTATTTCCGGCATTTTTCGAAAAACTACCCCTAAGGTCATATCAAAGGGTTGGGAAGTTTGCAAAAGAAAGGATTTCCATTTCATGCTATGACGCAGCTAGAGTAACAAAACTCAGTAAATAAACTCAACACAACTATTGAACAAACTAATCTTGAGCATTTTTGTAAAATCTACTCCTAAGTGGGTCAAATGGGCTCCCAAAGTTAGTATGGAAAAAAATTGCTTTTCATCAGACGGATATGAAATTTTGTCAATATACTAAGCCAAAGAAATTAAGAAACACGTGTATCACAACGTTTTCAAATTCGACCCGTAAAGGGGTGTTATCATAGTTTTTGAGTATGAAACGCGGAAAAAAACATCATGCTGCATTTGATGAAACTTTGCGAATACATTTATCAAACTAAAGCAATTATTGAATAATCAATCATTTTTTGAAAATCACCTCTGTCTCTGGGGTCCAATTGGGTTCCAAAAAATGTTTTTCGACCAACAGTCATAAGACTTAATTGAAGTATTGCACACAAGAATCTAAGAAAACTATTTCCGGCATTTTGCAAAAAACAATCCCTAAGGTAATTTTATGAGGTTGCAAAGTTTGCATGAACAAGGATTTTCATTTTAGCTATAATGCTGCTTCAGTCACAAAACTCATTAAATAAACTCAACATAACAACAAACAAATTTTCAGCATTTTTCGGAAATCAACCTCTAAGTGGGTCAAAACTTTGATTAGGGTACAACATCTCAGTCCTCCCGTAACCATGGTTGATGCAAAGCATTTGAAACGTCGGGATAGTAAAAGCTAAAATAAACCGCGATTAAATCCGTAAAAGTAGTTTGATTTCAATATTTAGCATTCGCGTAAATAAAATAAAACATTAGTGGCAACAATATTTAAAAAAAACTCGATCCATAATTCAAAACACGTTTGAGTAACAAAGTAAACGCGGGCGAAGCCGCGGGCTACAGCTAGTGTAACAATATAATTGGTGCAGTAATTATTTACCGTGACTGCTACTCCAAAGGTCCTGAGTGCCATTCCCACTTAAGACACAGACGTTTGATTGTGTGCATGGACATTGTTGTATGTCTTGTGTCTGGACCTCTCGTAGCGTCACCTCCTAGAGGCTCCTGTCAAAATAATTTCGCGTCGTGCGCGGATGTCGCCTTACCTCCAGGAGGTCGCACTGATTTGTCCAATCAGTTGTCTCTTTTCTACATCGATACCTATTATATCGTTTTCTATATCTCTCTCAAATTCGTAATCAATCACTTGGCCTAATGAGTAAGGTGCCAGAATAAAATTTAAGCACCAAACCGGACTCTCCGAAGAATTTTAGACTAGTAAGTATGTATTATAATAATACTAGATATTTTTAAGGTTCCATACCTAAAAGGTAAAAAACGAACCCTTATGGTGAGACTTTATTTGTCTGTCGGTGTGTCACACCTATATACATATTTCAGAAACCACTGATACTAAAAAAAATGATTATTTTAAGTTGTATATACTTACATAGATACAACTTTTTTTTAATAATCCTAAAGAATCATGATAAAAAAAAACTTATTATTGCGGTTCTTTTTTTGCTGTTTGAGATTTTAGACGAATAGTAAACTAACTTTAATAGGTCCAAAGAAGATGAGGAACCCTGGGTGCGCGAGTCCGACTTGCACTTGACCAGTTTTTTTTATTTAGGTTAGGGTTTGCTTGGTGCCTAGCAACGCAACGCAGGTTGTGCTTTTGCGCTCACCAAATAATGTTTTACATCGTGTTTAAATATATTCCACTTTTGAGTTTGTACGTTGCATATAGACGAAGGGATAATACGTAATATAGACGAAGGGATGGGTCTACCCATTTAGTCTTTATACTATATTTTCGGAGACAATTATAGTAAGTATGCAGTGCACTTAAGTCTCACTAATGATATTAAGTTAACCTGAAGTTGGCCAGATAGTGCCGCTATATAGGTATCCTAATATTTCTCACGCGTGCAGTTTGCGTCAATATTGCAGCTCGGAAAGCCTATTTTCATTCTTATATTAGTCGGAATATAGGTAAAAGACGATACAACGACGATACAAAGACGATACAAAGAAAGGTCCAAATCGTGTGGCTTTGTGTCCCTACAATGAGTACCAGTGCCCCAAAAGTACCGTTCGTTCCTTTTGCTTGCTCACTCAGCGATGCTCTGACACAAGATTCTTTCCCTTTTCTTGAAATAAGCTACTCCTTTTCGTCACACGGCCGCATAATAACATACTCTTTCTTACTGACTAAGGTCGGGCATAAACTATAGTCATTGCTATAGCAATAACGGTATACCGTTATTCTAAATCAGGAAAACAGTAGACTGTCCAGAATTTTTGGATGGAAAGTTCATGACAGCCCGTTGCGGTTAGCTCCATGCCCGACACCCGGTGTATCGGAAGGCCTGAAATAGCTTTATTAGTTCACGAATAGACGTCGAGTGATCGCCCTCTTATTACTATTTTCAGTTTCACACTCAAAATAACTACGTACAGTTTGAAATATGTAGACAAAACACTACACTGAACTCCTAACAATGTATTTAAACTTTATATGGAGTAGATTCAGACACAGTTTGTTGTATCTATCTAACGGCTGGATTAGCAGCACTGCGATATCAAAAGTTATGTTTTTAGTAACCCGCCCCGACTGCGCATGGGTGTAATATGTTAGAAGACTCTGTTGCAAAATATTGTTTTTTTTTTCAGTGATAAAACATTCATTAAAAAGTATCTAACTGATGGTGAAAACCGCTTACAAATCCGTTGCGTGGTTTAGTAGGAGTTAGCAGATATACAGACAGGCAGACAGACAGACGCGGAAAACGACTTTTTTATAATATTTAAAGAAGAATGAAGAATATTTTTCCGTCGCTTACCTACCTCCTTCGCCATTTGAACTCAGCGTTTCTGTGCTTTTATGCTTGATCGTAAGGCTCGTAAAAAGTTGATCCCTGTTGCTGTCATCCAGACAGTAGCTAAGCTAAGTCAGATGCCTAAGGGCAGCTTGAACTCTATCACTAGCTTACTAACAGAACGACTAAAAAAATATATTTATTTGGCTAAGATTTTCATTACGATTTTTATTTTATTTTAATGAACGGTTGTGTCTTGAATATTTTAAACTTGCGGTAAGTTATAGTTTATCGATCGGTAGCCTTGGAACGAAGGAGGCAATAAGATTTACAGCTCGGATACGTGTGAATTTCTATTTGAATAACGATTATCACTCACGGTGTAGGCAAAATGTCGCGAGACGACGTTCAACTCAAACTAACCTGTTTTCAAAGAACATGGTGAAGTCCGTTAGAGTACGCGCTATTAAAGAGTAAGTACATTATTTTATTCTTCCATTTTTTTAAGAATTTCACCGCAAGAAAGACCTCCCAAGCACATCCGAGTCACAGGTTGCAAAAGTCCCTGTTACCTTTGTTCGACGCTCTGGCATTATTTCATTACTCCTTCTCGTCAAACAGAACATTATATTAACAAAAACAGTAGTTATTCTTCCATAGCGAAACCATTGTCGCCAGCTTGTTGTGAAAAGACCGAACATTAAAAAAGGTAAGTGAAACGGCCTCCTGAATAAGCGATACATAAACTGACGCCGCGGGTGTCAGGCCAAATTCGGCGGATGCTTGCGACGTTGCCGCGGTACGAGTTATAAGCGGCGCGCGGAGTTTACTAGGAAAGAAGCCAGTTATTCTGTCACTAATCATCAGTTATTCTTCTAATTCAGCCATACTCAACCTGCGGCCCGAAGTCTAGTACAGTATTTTTAGATTAACTGTAGTATTTTATTGGTAAGTGTACAAAAGTAATGCAAAAAATGTCGTTCAAATAAGATTCGAATGAATAAATGTTCATTTCACTCGCTTACTCTCATAAAATAGCACGTTTTAGCATCGGTGATATTTTTATATAAATATATATAAATAATTTGATTATAATTTGACTTATTCCTTTTATCAGCGACGATTGAGGGTAGTAGAAATTGACTATGCTTTGAAATGTGTTGTATTAATTAAATATATTGTTAGTTGGTGATATTTAACTATTGATTACAGCTATAAAATTGTTATGGAAAGCCCTATGCAATTAGAATAATTTATTATTGATATTGTAGAAAATATTGTAAAACGAGTAACGAAACTGACAATGTCACCCCCACTACTTCAGTGGATTGAGATTGCTATAAATACGTTGTAATCGTTTAGAACGGACAGTCTTGAAAGTATTTAATAGTCGACAGTCGTGTACAATCTTCAGTTGGTGACGGATCACTAGAAAGCTAAGTATATTTAGTATTGTTTAATTTACATTGTTATGATGATATTGTGTTGTAATGTTATTATGTTATATTTATGATAAGTCATATAATATGATATATGACTTGGAGCTGGTGCTGGAAGTGGATAGAGGGGCTGGCGGAGACCACTTGGGGAGTCCCATATATTTTTATATGGTTCTCTTGTCACTGACAGTGTAATGGAATGATTACTTTGTTCTGTGATAGCAAACGTGTCGTAATCGACACTGTTATTATAATAAATATTATTTACTGATATTTGAGACTTTTGTGTTAAGGTACCACCTACCTCCAAACCATTAATAAATATCCGATAATTTGATATAGGGTACTTTTAATAAAGTATTACACTACATTATTAAGTACTAAGGTTATAAATGATCTAGGCTATTAAATAGTCGGCTATACATCCTGATATATTAATATAGTTATTTAAACTATTTAACACACGCACACCGAATTTAAGTAAAGAAATGTCTTTTATTAATGGAAAATCCTTTAATTTTTAAATAAATGCTATATTTCTAATGTGTGATTTAATGTAATTTAATATACTTAGGGTAGTTTTAAACACACGATTTAGGGTAGATTATTGCGGCCCGCAGAGTAAAGCAGAACCAAGCGACTATGCGGCCCGCAGGGTACAGCGGAAGAGACTGTGGCCCAGAGGTAAAAAAGGCTGCTCTAATTCTTGTAAACTTACTGGACTGGAGAGTATAATAAATGTCTCGAGATGAGGAGCGGCAGTGGACTGCCGCTACTGGTCGAAGAAAACTTCTTGCTCGTCTCATCACTAAACAGTTAAAAAAGGGGCATTCTATAATATTTATACTGTTAGATATTACTGATTGATAAATGTCACTGCTCTGGCGGTGCAAAGAACATTCAATTATTAGATCTCGTGCGGAACGGTTGTGCGAGTAATCGTATGGAGCGGTCACTTTGTCATTCTGTCACTAGAGTTGTTATAATGTGATAGTGCTGGTTAATATTCTTGTGGTTATCAATTGGTGTGTATTAATAACGATGTTATCATGAATCTGTACTTCCTATCAAGTGTAAGTTCGATTAAAGGAGCTTTGGTATTTTAACACTGTTCGTCTCTATTTATTTTTTTAATATTTCTACTTAGCGTGTAATATATGTATTATTATAAAACCCTAAGGCGATGTAGCGAAAGAGGGAAAGAGAGGTTGATATATTCTCTCATTCTGTTGCTATGTCATCTTTTTTAATTTTCTTACCTCTTTTTTTAAACATTTTCGTTTCTATAAAATACGATCAGTTTTGCTTGATTGACAAAAATTAGGGTTTTATAAGTCTGACGTCTTTGACACAGACAGACATACAGTCTGTCTGTGGCAAACCAATGATCGGATTTGAATTTGGTTTCTTTTTATTTCAACTATGGTTTAATCAGGTAGTTACTATCTCTGTTTGATGAAATCTGTGCAGCCATTCGTAGTAAATTCTTTTTTTGTGTATGTATTTTGTTTTTAAATTATAAGGTACGTACATATTATGTATTTTTTTTCTTTCAAAACTTAACAGGGGAGATAAAGACATTGCTTTTACAACTAACTTCAAATAATTTTCCAGGGAAGCAACTTAAACACTAATTTCGTTCCAACAAATTTGTAAACAAACAAACCTTTTAACATGGCCTCGAAAGTTTATAACTTGGACCGAATAAACAACTAGCGAAAAAGTACAATGTCGTTTCATGTTTTAGAAGCAAGTTAATTAGTAGCCGCCAATATTGTCACAATAACAGATCGTAGCAGTCGACACCCCGCAGTTAAGGGTGACTTTATTTGTGAGAACAACGAACCTCTTTTTGTCACATTGTCGATAAGATTGTAATAATGTACTGTGACTTTGTTTTATAACAATGTTAACACTACAAAATGCTTTGTTAACATCGGACGTGTTCGCATCCCATATCAGCGTAGTTCCGGGCGCATTAGAAATCGAAGCTAAAGCTACACTACTTCTTTGCATCGATTCCAGGAAAAGTTCTGGGGCTTAAATATTATTTTAGTTCTTTGCTTGATTACGTGATGAGGCGTGGATTCTGGTGACGACGTTGCACGGGTTGGTCTGACTTGCGACCTATAAGCGTCTGC
Source organism: Furcula furcula (assembly GCA_911728495.1). Classification (NCBI taxonomy): domain Eukaryota; kingdom Metazoa; phylum Arthropoda; class Insecta; order Lepidoptera; family Notodontidae; genus Furcula; species Furcula furcula. Next base: position 11,373,194 of record OU452251.1, read on the forward strand.
GATGTGACGTGGTGATGACGTCACATGGATCGGTGTGACGCGGCCTACGAGCGACTGTGATGTGGTGTGACGACGTCGCATGGGTCGATCTGACTTGCGACCTACAAGCGTCTGCGATGTGACGTGGTGATGACGTCACATGGATCGGTGTGACTTGCGACCTACGAGCGACTGCGTGTGATGTGGTGACGACGTCGCATGGGTTGATCTGACTTGCAACCTATAAGCGATCGCAACGTGACGTACCTAGTGATGACATCACACGGATCGATCTGACTTGCAACCTACGAGCGTCTGCGACGTGACGTGTTGATGACGTCACACGGATCGGTCTGACTTGCAACCTACAAGTGTCTGCGACGTGACGTGTTGATGGACGTCACATGGATCGGCCTGACTTGCAACCTACAAGCGTCTGCGACGTGACGTGTTGTTGACGTCACACGGATCGGTCTGACTTGCAACCTACGACTGACTGCGACATGACGTGTTGATGACTTCACACGGATTGGTCTGATTTGCAACCTACGAGCGTCTGCGACGTGGCGCGTGACGTGTTGATGACGTCACACGGATCGGTCTGACTTACAACCTACAAGTGACTGCGACGTGACATGTTGATGACGTCACACTGATCGGTCTGACTTGCAACCTATGACTGACTGCGATATGACGTGTTGATGACTTCACACGGATCGGTCTGATTTAAAACCTGCGAGCGTCTGCGACGTGACGTGTTGATGACATCACACGGATCGGTCTGACTTACAACCTACGAGTGACTGCGACGTGACGTGTTGATGGCGTCACACTGATCGGTCTGACTTGCAACCTACAAGCGACTGCGACGTGACGTGTTGATGACGTCACACGGATTGGTCTGACTTGCAACCTATGACTGACTGCGACATGACGTGTTGATGACTTCAAATGGATCGGTCTGATTTGCAACCTACGAGCGTCTGTGACGTGACGTGTTGATGACATCACACTGATTGGTCTGACTTACAACCTACGAATGACTGCGACGTGACGTGTTGATGACATCACACGGATCGGTCTGACTTACAACCTACGAGTGACTGCGACGTGACGTGTTGATGGCGTCACACTGATCGGTCTGACTTGCAACCTACAAACGTCTGCGACGTGACGTGTTGGTGACGTCACACGGATTGGTCTAACTTACAACCTACGAGCGACTGTGACGTGACGTGTTGATGACATCGACGGATCGGTTTGACTTACAACCTACAAGCGACTGCGACGTGACGTGTTGATGACGTCACACGGATCGGTCTGAACAGAATCGTCTAGTCGTCGAGAATGTCTCTGGTAACGAGCGACAGTACAATGCAACTGTGTATATGAAGGTGTGGTGTGGTTGGTTGATCGCAGGTATATTGTGATCAGGTATGTACTATTTTGTATCGGTATATAGCACTGTACTTATCTGCGGTTTCCGAATAGTCCGTGATTTATATCCACTGCCAGGCAGGATACACTGTAGACCAGCTCCAAGCAGGGAAGTAAAACAGTTCAGTCAGACGAAGCACAGATTATTTATTGTCCGGGTACAACAGGTACCGGGATAGACGAATACACAGCACAGTTCAGGAGAAAACACACACAATCATCGATATACTATAAACAAGTTAAGCAGTCACGAACAAAATGACATCGAAAATGTGGTCACGGTTACATATACTTACACAACTAGAAATTATTACATTATACACGTAGCTAGAAATTGTAGAAAATAGTTTTAAATAATTCGGAACGTCGGACTAATAGAAGCCTTCACATTTAGTAATAAAGTCTAATTATGTATGCAGTAATGTTGGCACAAAAAACCTTTACATCGGAGACAAAGAAAAATCAATAAAATCACAAAAGCGATACGAAAAAAGAAGTTGTTGTGACTTAAACAAAAATGTAATCGTTTAAAAGAAAATCTTAATTACTATAAAATAAGGTTCAAAACAATTGCAGACAATTTGGCACTTACACAGTTTTGGAGCTGAGAAATGTGTGCTTCCATTGTGTGTGCACTGACTTACCAACTTATCCGTGCTGGTGGAAAAAATGAGAACTAACTTTTTATTATGGTAATGACGTGTAGTTTGACAGTTTCGTATAGGCGACACTCCTATCGGCAACATTAATTTTGTCAGTCTCGGCATGGCAGTTGCGAACTACTAGCAGAGAAAATATCAAATAAATAATTTTTATTTCGTATTATAATGATATCTTACTTATATTTATTATTTAAACTAGTAGTAATAAGAACACGAAACGAAAAAAATAATCTCCATCTACAATTTTAGTATTACGATAAGTATTTGGACAGTTTATAAACGCGCAATAAGGAATTTCGATACGTCCTTACGCTAGCTGTTGTCGGCTCGTACTAATTTGAAATAGCGACACAACCGTCTCCGTAGCTCTATTTTCGTGACCACTTTTCGGGTCGTGACAGCTAATCTAGTTGGTATAGTATATCGATGCACACAATAGAAGGAGAAGATAAATTACAATAAAATAAGCGATAGCACAGGAGATAAACAATTATTAAGATAATTAAAGCGACTAGTAAATACAGCAGTATGCCCGGTGCAATATGGAATGTCCAGTATATCGAGTTAGGTACATCTACCCGCAATTGGTAGATGCGCGCGAACGGTCCTGCTGTTAAGGTGTGGTTCCACTGCACCATAACCGACTAGAATTACTGAGGTGGTGTAATGGTTTGTGGAAATATGTAATGTTGTTTTAGTGCTGTAAATAAATACTTTATGTGTGTGTGTATATATATTATATAAGTGTTTGTGTATAATAAATAATTATAAATAATATATATGTGTAAAATGTAGTGTTTGTATTGTGAATGGAAGAATGAGTGTAATATTATGCGGGAGTAGCCCATCAGGCGAACGTCTTGCTTTTCTTGTCACTAGGTGGAATCACTCAAATATATAATTTTTGAAAGATTTTGTTTAAATATGTGTATTTAAATAGGTAATACAGCGGTTGGCAGAAACTGGATGAAGAGAGCCGAAGATCGGGCTCATTAACGTGTCATGGGAGAGGAATGGATGGAGTCCAGTAGTGGACTGATGTAGGCTGATGATGATGATGTAGTTATGTCACTGTTTGTTGTGCGACAGCTATTTGACCGTCGTTTTTAACTGATGTCCATTGTTTTATAAGACGTTGAGAATCCCACTGATCATGATCAAAGTAGCATTATAATTTAGTTTAGATTAGACAAAACGCAAAAAATCACACTGACTTAACCCGCGAAATTTAATCACGCACCTCAAAACATTGCCAAAGATTTGGCCGCGTTGTAATTTGATGAATAAATTTTAATTACGAACAACCGTCGCGGCTACCGCGTCTACCGGAAAACCGAGAGCTAAATAGGCCAGAGAAATGGGAAGCTACCTAATTGTAAATTAAAAAGTTCGCGGAGTTACGACACCACAGTCCACAATGACACCCCTCCGAGCGCGGGCTCTCACCCCCTATAACCCACCCCGCCCGCTTGACTAGGTCTGGGGGTGTAGACACCGTGGATAGCGTGTGACATTTTGTTTTAAAATATTGTCCGCGCGAATACATTTACGTGGATCATTTTTAATCGTCTCTTTGTTTTTTCTTTTTTCGTTTCGTACGCGAAAACGAAAAAGATTACTTTACCTTTCCGCTTTTTCCGCGTTGATAAGCACCCTCCAGTTTGTTACAAATAATATGCTCAGAGTATACAGAATATATATATATATATATATATATCCTTTCCATCCTAAGGTTGTCTGGAAGAAATCGCAACCTGCGATAAGACCGCCCAATGTATACCATTGTATATTTTCTTTGTACTTCTTTGTTTTCCTGTACTTTTTGGTGTGCAATAAAGAGTTATCTATCTATCTATCTATATATACTATATATATATACATGAATATATACATAATATATGTAAGTATATATATACACAGAATCATTAACTGAACTAATTTAAACAGGTGTATTTAATTAACTTTATCGATACTCTGAGACGCCTTTAAACAATTTGAATTACACTAGCACGGAATGTCTTAGTTACCATGCAGCGAAAAGAAGCGCTGGCGCATTGGGCGTGAAAGCTCAATAGCTGTATTCATTTCCATACTATCACCACACACAGAGTAAAAAAATCCGATACCGAAGTATAGTTACACTGTTAAATTTAGAAAAAGTTCAGTCGTAATTTTGTGTTCTATGTCAGTTTAGGTAAGCGCACCAAATATTGTCGTGTCAAGGCCGCCGGCTTTCCTCCGGCATTCCGTTCCCGCCGCCCACAGGGATATCTCACGCTCGTGTTATGTAACGACACTTCAACATTCGGTTACATTTGACAAAACAGTGCGGAATCAAATGTTGATATTTTAATTTATGCACAAACTCAAATCAATATTTATATCTAACAATGATTTTGTTTTAAAATCTAAAGCCACCTAAGTACGACTCTTACGAATGATATTTTAATAGGTTTAAAGAACCTCAAAATTGCAAGTCACACAAAGACGAGTTTCAGTCAAGGTCACTTAAAAAACTATCACGTAAATTTATGTAACAAATGACTGTTGACTAATCTTCTAAGCGCATAATAAATTCAATCACGAAACAAAAGAATAGGGAGCTCGAAATTTAAAAGTTGCCCGCTGCCATCCAATCATAAAGGCGGTGGTGTAAATAAAAGAGACACAATTATCCCTAACGGTATTTGAGTCGGTGCGCCTGTTCACACCCTTCGACCCGTAGAGAATCTCATCTCGGCGCGGTGATAGTGTGGCAACAGATACACAAATAATCTCCTGAAAGTTATTCATCTAGTTTTTATTTCTAAATGTGATACAAAATGCCGAATTCATTTTAATAATTATAGGCATGCTTTGTTAAATAAAGCTAAACTCTTCTACAGGAATAGTGATCAGTTTTACTGTACGTTCGTGTAATTAATAAAATATCTAATCATTGGTGCTAAAAATAAAAAATAAACAAACGAAAATACATTCTTACCTATATAAAACCCATTTTTTAAGCCAAAGAAAGATGAAATTCATATATGTACTTATAAATAGATATTTAAATATTGAATAGATATTTGAATAATTACGTATACAATTAAGCATTGACATCTAAATAAAGCAATAAATGTCTTAGGGTATATACTCTCAAATATACTCTGAGTATTTATTTATAAATACTACTGAATAACAAATACTTAATAAATATACCCTATTTTACGGGAAATTCTCCACTTCCCATCCCTGGTCCACTGTAACGTTCGAGTAGGCAGCTTGGGGCGGCCAATGCACCTTATTGACTGAGTCCGACCACAGCCGACCTCTCCCGACCCGTCCCGAACGTTCCCGAAGATAAGGTTGTCACTACAATTAATAGTTCAAAGTTATTTGAAAATGTGTGTTAGTGTTGTTCTCACGCCACGCTCAACGAGTAACTAATCAATTTGAATAGTTAATTAAATTAGATTTATTGATAATTAATAATAAATTTTTGACTATTGCTTGTAAAATATAAAATAAATGGGAACGTTGATATAAAAATATACCTAACTATAATGCACCCGCACTCGATTCCCTTATAATTCGAGATTCATAGCGGCAGCTTATTCTCATAAAAAGTTGTTCCCTTCAAAATGTAGTAATTTCACAGGGAGGGTGTCCACCCCCGCCGCCTCCCTACTCCAATCTACTCGGGCTGGCCTTTTAACGCCGGAGATATTGTCTCTTTAGCTAGATCTGTATTTACTACAGTATAAGCGAGAACCGAAGAGAAATCTTTCCAGTTACACAACAACGCAGTAAGAAATTAAACATACCTAATTATACAAAATGGAATAACGATGTTATAAATATTTTATTTATAATGCTCGTTAGATGTAAGACGATAATATTGTACCGACCGTGATCTTTAATTGAATATTATTTTATAACAAGATTTTTTTTTAGTCTTAATAATTTTGTTTGTCTGTTGGGACAAACCCAATGCATAATTATTTTCTTTTGGGACTAATACCACATATACTTGTCAGTCTTGTCACCACTGTGACTCAGTAATTGACAGGCAACTAGGGTTACCCGAGTGAAGTCTCCGAGGCTTGAGTCTCAGAAATTTAATTAAAAGCTTTGATTTGAAAGGAAAAACAAAAGAGATATAACTTTAGCATTATTATTGGGTCCCTGAATAAAAATAATTCCAGAACTAGAAAAGAAACTAGACAACAATAGAGTACGAAGTAATATAATATATTATCACTCAGTTCCAAGATATAATTTATTACCGTCAATGATTTTCTAGGATAATATTTTCATCAACTTGCCGTAGCGGTGATCTTACCAGATCATTCTTCCTGATAAAATCTCCATTTAATATCGACAACTTAACGGTTGTACCAGTCATCGAAAAAACAACTGAAAATTGCCCTAGATTGTGGCGACTCCTAGGAGGACGGCGGCGGGGTTGCGACCCCGTGAGCACCGTGTCTGGTTCAAAGGCACTGAGGGGCTTTTGCAGATCCCACCAGTGAGCCCGGGTGTCTCCTGGCATGTGCCGATGCGACAGCCGCGAGGGTTTTAGTGGGTAAGAATCCCATATACCCCAGTTGAGCCCCCACATCTCCCGGGGAATATTTCAAGCTTTCCCCCCCAAAAAAAGTTGACATCATGTGGTTCAAATTCATCCTGCCTGAGCGAAATAGGTTGCCGGTCTATTATTATATATCTGTCTGTCTGTTATTATATATTCGCCAAATATTAAGAGAGACCTCCAAAAGATTCAATTGCCTGCGACGACAACCCAAAACAGATTAACTCGGTGCTGAAGAAAAGACACCCGATCTCAAAGAACAAGACAAAGAAGATCTACACAAACTTACTTTTACTAGTGGAAAACCAATAGCTACACCTGGTGCTAACTTTGATAAATGAATATTAATGCAATAAAATAAAGCTGTACTGTCCTTAAACCCGCGGCGTAATTTGCCACTATTCTTACTACATAATACTAATTATATTATCAAGAGAAGTAAATGTCGTGACTTTGTTTAGGAATTTTTTTTTTAGAAAAAAAAGGAAATGTAATTAAACACAAGCTTAACTTAGTATTGAGTTAAGCTCGCCTGTATACATGTAATGTACGCAATCAATCCTAACAAACAATAAAGTTAAACAAAATGGAATAATATAATAATTAAAACAACAGTCATAAGTACTCATACGAGTATTATTATCTAACTAAATAAAAAAACACACTTAATCTAATCGTTGACTAGATAAATTGTGAGGTATAAGAGGTTGAAGAAAATGAATTTTGTATAAATCTGTACACAACGAGTTATGAACTTAATTTAAAACAGCAATAGTAGAAAGTATTAGGGACACACGGTCATGAAGGTTGATCAATATTATTTGATTGTTATGAGTAAAACATAAAAATTGTGGCCATGATTTGTGGACATGCACAGGCTTGCATGAGCATCGCAGTTTAAGCTCACGCAGCTTTATCCTCTAGGTAATCCGACATTTTATAGTAGCCTTTTTTAGATAACCGGTTTTTAATAGTCTTTTTGAATTTATTTATTAGTAGGTCTCGGATATCCTGTGGCAGTTTATTATAGAAACGGATACCTTGGCCCATGAACCAATTGCTAATTCTGTGGAGACGTACGGAGTGTACGGCAAGATTTTGTTTGCTCCGGGTGTTTACATTATGATGGTCACTATTATTTGCAAAAGCACTTATGTTTTTCTTTACATACAACAAATTTTCATGATTATATTGTTATATAACCGTTAGAATATCTATTTCTCTAAATGTTTGCCTTAGTGTATCAGTAGGAGCTAGATTGTAAAAGAAGCTGTGAGGGCTACAGCTCTTTTCTGCAGAATAAAAATAGTGTTGAGATCTGCAGAAGATCCCCACAGCAATATGCCTTAAGACATAATACTGTGAAAATAACTAAAATAAACAATTCTAGCGGTTTCAACATCAGGGACATATCTTATTTTCTTAACCGCATAAGCCACCGAACTTAGCCTACCTCTTGAATCAATCTTTGCTGAAAACTGCATTAAAATCCGTTGCGTAGTTTAAAAGATCTAAGCGTATAAACCGCGGGAGTGACTTATCCCCTTGACTGGCGTGCGCTGCAATTGTGGCTCGTAATAATAACGCTTGACTGGCGACATTTGGACCTCGCCACTTAACGAACATTCCGCGCTCCCGTTCCATTTCAAATGCAAACAACACATTATTGATTCCTTTAACTAATACACTTTTGAACACAAACACCTTTATCCATATCGACGCTTTAAACTCTGGAAAGCAGTAGCAAATCATAGATTAAAGGCCTTTAAACATTTCCCACTATAAATTGTTTTAATAGACTAGGCCATACATTTTTTTTTTAAATCACCTGTTTATGATTATCATTAACATAATTACATTACATTGATATTCGTCGTTTATTAGCGTAAACAACAAAGGTACGCAAAACGATATTGCAGTGTGTATTAAGTCCCCGCAAAGGGCGAGTCTGGCCGAATTTTATTGACCTTTTGAGTTCATGACTTTATTGCTGCTAGAAGAACTTATTTATAAGCATAGCGAGTCATACTAAATGGGTTTTTAGAAAATTATGCACAGTTAAATAAATTTACTTTGAATTTGAGTAATGAATTACTGCTTGCAATCAATTGTTACACGAACCAATAATAAGCGTGTTTAAACAATCATAAAAACGTTTATTTTATAATTCGCAGTAGTTATTATTATAACCTGCTAGGTGTGAGGATGGCCCAGTATAAACCTTAATGTTTCTTAAGTTCCCCTCATCCCTTAATTTCAGAAAACTACTGCCTTTCAACCACTCGAAATTAACGAAAGTAATGATAAAATTTGTTTGCGCTGACTTTTTTCTATCTAATCTACCAATGTTGAAAATAGCTCTACTAACGCCATCTGTTATGTAAAAAGGAATACTTATTGGAAATAATAAGAAAACTCAAACCAGAAGATTATACCTGTTGCATCAATTGATTCGATTGTTTATATATTCGTCTATAGAGTGTTAAATAGTAAAAGTGTCAAAATCAAAACATTGCTTTGCAGCTTACCGCCATTCAAATCAAGACCAAATAAAATCAAATTAGACCGCTTTTCAAAATCTCTATCGTTAACTTTTTAAATCTGTCCCGAGGCTGGTAATACGTTATTGATATTTGTGAACAGCCTGGATAATAATATTTGTATATTATTATTCAGTCAAAGTTGAGCTCCCTCGCCTCCCGATTAGAGTGTAAACGGGATCAATTAGGTGGTTGAATGTATTGTTACAGGGGTCAGATTATATTGGGAGCGTTATAGTGGTGTCCACAATGGATGGAGAGGTAGGGTCGCGTCACAATGAGCCATGCCGCGTAATTGTTAAACTGAACGGGGGTTGAGCTCGCTGTCAACTGTTTCGTCATAGAATAAGTAATTGGGGAATGTTTTCGGGTCTTTTGTACCTACAATCTGGTTAATTAATGTGTTTCGGTGAGTTTTTCTTTTATTTAATGAACAAAGTTTATTTTAAATTGTGAAATTGTGTTTAAATTTTATGACTTTTAAAACTATCGATATTATCGATAGATAAAATTACACTTCACTGTTTCATTCATGGAATTAGTTTAAGTTGTTAACAAAAACTAAGTTTGTGTGAAATATGTATTTCTTTCCGAACTTAGTAATAAACTTACCTATAATTTTGATTAGTAACATTGGCAAGGTAAAGTAAATAGAATAATAAGTTTGACTAAGAAATACATTTAAGCAATCTAAGTTATACATGTTATTTTAAATTTTCTTGATATATGTTTTAAGAGAGATTTTTGAGTAACTGGGTGATTTGTATAATAATAAGGAATAATAATAATATCTTGGGGCAATCCACACACGGTCATCCGATCCCAAACTAGGCAGAGCCTATACTATGGAAACTAGACAACTGATACTAATACTTATACTCATTTTTTTTTTATAAATACATACTTAAATATATAAGTAATAGACACTTGGTGGGAATCGAACCCACGACCCATCGGGTAGAAGCCAGGGTGTCTAACCACTAGACCAACGGGCCCGTCGCCTATTAAAATTTATGTTTATGAAAATTTAAGATTTGTGTGTGTATTATATTCAGAATTATTTTTTTTATATTTTCGATGTGCGTATTGAAACAACTTGTACCGTTACATGAATATTAATATAAGTTTTTTATTACCTATATTTATTGATAGGATTAGCAAGACGTAAGCATAATGGTCCATTGCATCCCCCCATCTCCTCTCGTTGGGTGTCGTAAGAGGCGACTAAGCGATAACGGGAAGACGGGCAGCAGCGTCTTTCTTTTGGATTTATCTTCCACCTATACTACGATCCCCAAGCCGCCTGCCAAGCGTGGGGATTATGGCAAACCCTTCTAAGGGGGACGCCTTTGGTTAACAGTGGACGTTTATCGGCTGTTGATAATGATAATTATGAAACATAATAGTAAGCAACAGGCCTGCTTGTGGGCAACTAAAAAAAAAAACTGAACTATACCGTCTACTCACTATATTCGTCAACCGAGACGTACCTATGTCATTAAGTCTCTTAATCTAATTTTCTTAATCCTTTGCGGAAATTAATGCGGCATCATTTTCACTACCTAATAATTTTAACCTCATTAGAAAAACATAACAAATAAAAGTCAACTATCGTAAATGAATGAACTAAGTACTCTGGCACTTGTATTTTAATTAAACAATAGTACCTCCATCAACCGTGAAGATGTTAATAAACTTTATCGTTACCTTTCTAAATCTCAACCGACGCCAAGTGCCCAGATACCGATCGCAAACTGCCGCCCAACAATACACTTCATCCCTTATTAATTATTTTATTGTAAGCATAAAGGATGTCGTAATCGTCAGAATAATAATATCATCGCGCCGCATAAAGAACCCCAAGTAGCGACAACACAAGCGTAAAAATGACACGCCGTGCCACCAATATGTTTGTGTGTAATATTAGATTTATTCGACTGGGTCACGCACACAAACACGCTGGCAACCCCGAGCCGGGGTGCGACCGGTGTGGGGGCGACAGTAACACAGGCGCAGGGCTGCCACTGCCGCGCCCGCCCGCCAGATGGCCACGCACACACGTGCGACGCGAAAGGGAAAGCTACACTGTGTAAACAAATCGCGGGACCGAGTGCCGTCCCTCTCGGTTACAAAGCCCGTGTGTGTCACATCATTGTGTGCCGTTGACGCGACCCGACGTATATTGTTCTGTAAAATTGCCAGGTAATAGGCCCGTGACTATAGCATTACACTTACTTATTGGTTTAGACGATAAACTGCCTAATCGAAATGAATACCGTCTGCATTATGAGTTTGATTGCCAGTAGGAATAAATATTTTTAAACAAATCGAATAATATACTTATAACAAAATAAAATTTTATTTATATTTTTTTATATTTAAAATTTGATTTAACCTTTGATGATAATAATCATTAAAATTTGTAACGTAATTTTTTTTAGGCTCATATCTGTTTTTCGTTACCAAGCAAGTGACTGTTGGTACTGTTATTAGATACCTCAATACAAAAAAAAATTCAAGTAACAAAAAACTAAAGTTAACTTAATAAAGTGCCTGTAAGCTTCCTTAATTTTAATGCAGAGCATTTGTATCATGATTAGACAACACCAAATATTGGTTGGGTTGACGTGTTTGGTCGAAGTGTCACGGCGCGGGGCGGGCGTGACGACAGAGATTAGGACTGATCCGAATAAGACGCTGGCTGGGCTCGACTCGACGCCTATTCGTGTATACATACAATTATTGCCGTCTGAGCAGTGCCACCCCTAAATTGAGTGGCGTACGCTCCGCCACAGAGCTAGTGATGCGATGAGTAAAATGAGATATCGATATCATTTATTTAATAAAAATGTTAATTGTTTTTTGTTGTTGATTTATGTTTCGTTTTTGCTTTCAGCACAGTATTCATGGAATTGTCAAGTGTAACATATCAACAGTATGCACTTATAGTAAAAATAATATAACTTACATAATATTTTTCTAATTTAGCTGTTTTTTATGGGAATTCCTTTGAGAATATGATTTCTAAAATAACAGCTAAATCCAAAGGTTTAACTGTGATCAAATAGTAGCAGTTTGTTGTGTAAGTTGAATAATTTTTGTGCCGTAAGCACATTAATAACTAAGAGACGGTAAGCATTTTAATTAAGAACTCTATATACAAATGAAAAAGCGATTTTAATGAATATCATAATGATTAATAGTGCATTCAATGTTAACACAACCGTCAAACATCTCGATAAAGCTCTGCAACAGGCTGGCGAATTATGACTATGGTATTGTTAATTCAGTATCACCCCAAAATTTATTATGGGTGGATAGAAAGAGATGAAACATCCAAATCGATGTTATTATAAGCGAGATAGAACACGTCTAAATGAGGGGTGTCGTAAATAAATTTCTGCACTCACATTTCAAAGATCCTCAACAGTAGAGAGATGTTACAAAGCCAATCCTAAACACCTTCTAATAAGACTTAAATTTGTTTGACCTATAAGTTTTGAAGAACAATGTGGTAGACTACGAGGAAACGGATTACGAGTGAGTGTCGGAAGATTTGATCGTATTTAACGAAGATTATAATAGTCTTTCGATACTAAATGTACATTTGTAAATTCAATTTAAATGCTTATTGCTTTGAGTATTTATACTCAAAGGCTTATTGGCATAATAAGTAATTTACTATACAATAACAAGTATCGTATCCCAAACTAGGCAGAGCCTGTAGTATGGGAAACAGACAACTATGGCAAAATCTACAAGACAAATAGGCATATTATCCACACAAATGATGGTCTTAGGTGGGAATCAAACCCACGACCTATTGGGTAGCGGCCAGGGTGTCTAACCACTAGACACACAGGCTCATCGTTTGAATTGAATTGCGCGACTTTATGAGGAAATTCGTACGTATCACGTAATTAGTAACTGAAGTTTTAAAATATAACTTTTAGACAAAATCATGATTCATTGTTTAACGAAGTACGGATATCATTAAAGTACCTACCTTAAAACAATTCTCAGTCGTCTTAAGATCTAATAATTAATAAAGGTTATAAAACAGGAAGAACACGGCTTTGATCTTGCTGTGGAGTTAACAACTCTGACTAACCAAATGATGTGTAATACAATTCAACCCTTTCATTGTGTTTTTTTGCTGCAATTCGTCATCTATTTAAATAAATGACAAGTGTAATAAGCGAATAAAAGATGTACCCAATGTGATATTTACATTTGGTAAGCCCAACAGATCTGCAAATATAGGAATTCAATACTTTGCACTCTACTAACAGAGTATTTTTAATACGTTTAACACGAGTAAAAAAGTACTTAGGTGAAATGCCTCAGATATAGACGTGTATGGTATCCATGATAGTTCCGAAACGAATGAATGGATACGAATGCGTTTTTTTTTATCGAAGCTGGTTAATCGAAGTGGCTTTTAGCTAAGTGTGATGAGTCAATGCAGTCTCTTGCACGAAGACTTTTCATTTTATTTACATTGAATTTGTATTTAGAAAAAAGGTCTTCAAATGAAAATCAACACGTGCCGACATTTGCCATGAAAAATAAATCAGTTCTACGTAAACTCTGGATATACATATAGGTACCAAGATAGTAAATAGTCTGATGCATTGTCACAGGGGTCGATTCTCGTCTCCAAAAGGTGCCAATCATAAATGGAATCTCGACTGGATTCAAATGAGGCAATCAATCAGGGACGCAGCGCGTGGCGACAGCGCCGCAAAAAATCCATCTCTGTTCTAAGTCGGGTTTGTGAGGGATGGTATGAGTTAAATATTGCAACATCTTTGCACAGTGAAGTGTAATTTGACACCTTTATATTTTGATGCATAACATAAGCCCAAGATTTTCTTCCAACTATACTAATTACAAACCTTGTTTTATTTAAAGGTTTTGAAATCGATTTTTGTAAGTTAGTACTTGATTTAGTTTGTTCTTTGAATATTAAGATTATATTTTTTATTTAAAAGCAATATACAACTTTTTATTTAAAAGCAATAGGTATACAACGTGTTTATGTAATACTGCAAAATCACTGGACACACTTTATTTTGTTTTTAAATATTAATTTTTCACACTATTAAATATTTTCATTAATTATCTTCACATATATTTGTATTGATATCAAATCTATTCTGTTTGTTCGTAACTGTGTACTTTCAGATTTTGTTGTACTTCGATAAAACGTTGTATAAATAGTAATAAAAATAAATATATATATTTGGTACATTAAAAGATACAGTTCGTAAATTACAGGATGTGACAATAGTGTACAATATAATACCGGGCGTCAGTGGCTAGACGAAACTTCAAGCCCCAAACCAAGTACAAGGACTTGTGACTTGGGGAGAGATTACATAAATACACAACGCTATATTAGGCAATTATAAAGGACGTGTCTGATCTCTTCATTTAGTAATTACTAGTCCTGATTACAGGATAAAAACTAACGTCGAAACAAGCTTGTTCATTCGCCGCATGGACATTGTCCATATTAAGACGTTTAGGATGTAGGCCGTACCAAATAAATAGACATACTTACTTACATACATACTAACATACCTACGTACAAACATACTATCGAAAAACATAGGCCGCCTTCTGGGGCAGTCGGTAAAAAATGACTCTGTGTCAGAGGTATCGCAATGTCGCGTCGGTAGCAAAAGGGACGAACCGAACGATAGTCAATCTGCCACCTCATTATAATGTTCTTCATGCTGTATCCGGCCACAGCAGCCAATCTTTGTTTTTAACACGACTTAAATGCGAAAACATTAGAATAGTGTATCGCTTTTTAATTAGTATTTTTTAAGTCTTCTCACTGTTAGTTTTCCAAATAAATTAAAAAAAAAACACGGTCAGCCAACAGGAAATCAGTGCGCAAGCTTGCCCAGGTATAGGTGCACCATCTCTTCCTTCCACTCTTAAAATCCAATAGGATGGAAGACCGACACGTCTGGGGACAGGCCAGGCACAGAACCGACATTTTACATGGCCATCCAAGGTGTGGGTAATTTTCCTTTTTAGACACCAGGTGACCGGCCTGCATTGTCCTAACCACTAAGGAACAACTACACAAGATATTGTTCCCTGTGGAATTTGAAGTTACGACCTTCGGTTTGCAGAGCACGTGGTTTACCGCTGCGCCATAGAGGGTAGATTACCCTTAATATAACGTAGTATACAAAATAACTTATGTTAAAAACAGTTTATTAATCCTTTCTGTAGTCTAAACGTTTGTAGGTACATTCGGGCAGTAATAGTGAGTGAGTTTATCAGTAAGGTACCACAACTAACAGATGTCAATGACACTTATGTAATATCGCATCCAAAACTGTTGTAGAAAGATGTTTGTATTCAAATCAGGCTACTAAATTCGAATGCACCTCAACCGAGTTCAATAATCAGTTCAATATAATTTAAATAAATAAAATTTATTAGACAACTTAAATATTTAATATTTACAACTTCACACCAATTTGTATATTATTGTTCACATATAAATTTGTTTATGACGTAAACATGTCATTATTCAAATTATATTCCTAACCAAACAAACTTAGTTCTTTTAATTGTAGTGATGTCATAATGTTTTATTTACACGGATTCTGAACATTTACCGATTAAATCGCGGTTTATTTTGATTTTTATTACCCGTGGTTTCGAATTATTTGCAACATCCATGGCCACGGGAGAATTGAGGGGTTGAATGTCCTTCAAACAAGTGCAAAAGTAGGCATCGTGCGACGAAAGCTGCCATAACTATCCCGGTGTACCCATCTTCCCTGCTTTTCTTAGTTATTATTCCTGGTCCGATCTTTGCAGTTCGCTTACAGTACATAAAAAAAAAGAATTGTTGGGATGGTAAAAATCTAAAATAAACCGCGATATAATCTAAAAAGTAGTTTTATTTTAATGTTCTGATGTCGTCATTCATTTTCGGTATTTTGTCTTATAGCTTGAATTATATTAATATCAGATCGATCGTTTATTCGTGAATTATCCTCTGCTGTAACCAATTATAGTATGAAGATACGCGAGTATATACTCCGGGGTACTCGGTGCTTGCACATTCTTCCCCCCACGATACGATACCAATCAAATGGCCGTTAGCAACTAAAGGGCCACCGGAGTCCCCTTGGCACGCGTCTCTTGCAGGCTCGGATGCACCTGCGCAAATCATTCCTGAATAGATAGGAGCGATGCGCAGGTATGCCTGTGCGCAAAATTCTTGTGAAATGACGTTGACACTAGCGGCGAGGAGTACTGCTGTGGACGAGCCCTGAAACTGAAAATTACAATAGGTAAGTACATTCATTTAAATGCTCATAATATAATTAGTAGTGTTAACTTGGCGGCGCCACCAGTTGCGCCACCATGGTGTATTGGGCTACTAAGTGAGAAACACCAAAACAAACACCAGGATTGTCAGGTTGTAGTTGTTGTTTCTGTTTCAAAATTACTTAATTTCTGAGACGTAAGCGATCAAGATAACAATCAATCAACAATTTACACCTACTGTGCGAATGATATCGTGGACGCTCAGTGCCGAGCTTGCGTCCCTGGTAGCGCAGCTGGTGGTGGAGTGAGTGAGATGCCAAATAGCGTTATACATAGTAATGGTTGCGCCACCAGCGGGTGATTCGGTTGTCGGCAACAAATCGGTTGCGCTACCAAGCTGATACCAGGTGAGGTACCCTCTATACAACTGTACACATTTTATTGGTGGAGCGAACTGTGGCGCCGCCATGGTCTAATCAGATAGGGCCTTAATAGACTATTTTCTTGCATTCTTCTTCTGCTTTATAGCCAACATGTACATATTTCGTTACTACTGTATGTATATAGTATAAGCTAGTATATTTGAATAAACAGAACTAGTAGGTA
Organism: Furcula furcula; assembly: GCA_911728495.1. Classification (NCBI taxonomy): domain Eukaryota; kingdom Metazoa; phylum Arthropoda; class Insecta; order Lepidoptera; family Notodontidae; genus Furcula; species Furcula furcula. Next base: position 11,390,296 of record OU452251.1, read on the forward strand.
CTAGTAGTGCTTAGTCAATGTAAAATTTTACAAGCGTTCACGCTAATAGAAAGAAACATTTGAAATCAAACTACTTTTACGGATTTTATCGCGGTTTATTTTTTGATTTTACTATCCCGACGTTTCGAATGCTTTGCAGCACCCATGGGCACGGGAGGACTGAGATGTTGAACGTCCTTATGTCACAATTATGCCGGTGTACCCTCAGGTCTTCTTAGTTATTATTGTTGGTCCGATCTACGTAGTAAGAGCTTACAGTATCTTGAGGCCGTGCAGTGTTTTGATTGATATTGGTTTTAATTATATTTATCACAGGATCCCAAGCCAGTGGTAACACCCAACCATCTTCTCTATTGAAATTAGGATGTTTTTTGATTTCAATAGCCTCACGAATCATCCTCGGTAGGAATCGGTGTTCTTTTGCGAGGATTTGTGGTTTATCAAATCTAATATAATGGTGGGTGCGATCCTGAACGTGTTCACATACTGCAGACTTCGTACAGCGTCGGTGTTTCACATCAGCTATGTGTTCTTTAACGCGAGTTTTATTGCACGCTTTGTTTGCCCAATGTAGGAGAGCCCACAGTCACAATCGAGTTTATAAACTCCTGCATCTATTGAAATCAAAAAACATCCTAATTTCAATAGAGAAGATGGTTGGGTGTTACCACCGGCTTGGGATCCTGTGATAAATATAATTAAATCCAATATCAATCAAAACAATGCACGGCCTCAAGATACTGTAAGCTCTTACTGCGTAGATCGGACCAACAATAATAACTAAGAAGACCTGAGGGTACACCGGCATAATTGTGACATAAGGACGTTCAACATCTCAGTCCTCCCGTGACCATGAGTGCTGCAAAGCATTCGAAACGTCGGGATAGTAAAATCAAAAAATAAACCGCGATAAAATCCGTAAAAGTAGTTTGATTTCAATGTGTAATATTCGCGTAAGTAAAAGACAACATTATAGAAACATTTGACTTTAATCCCTTTTGCCAAGGAAACCTTTGTGAATTACGGGATAAAAAGTATCCTATGTTTTTATTTGTAGTATTAACTCAAATCATGCCAAGTTAAATTTTAATCCATTCAGTAGATTCGGCGTGATGCGCGGCCATGATACAGACAAACGGACACAAATGAAAAAACAATCCAGTTCTGGCTTCAGTATACCGATACTAAAAAAAAAATGTAAAATATTTTTACATTCTACAACCGTGTAGAATGTAAAAATATTTTCAAAATATCTTCAATGTACAGAATCGGACCTGTTACAGTTTTATTATAAATATATGTAGAAGATATGGATTAAATAAACAAATAAGTAAGTACTCACAGACGTCAATCCAAAACCAGAAACTAGCGCCTCCGTACCAACAGGTAAGGCCAAGTCAGTAGGAGCTATCGGTATGGAATTCACCGACTGACTGAACGAAATCGTCCTTGTAGTCACTAGCATCGCAATGTCAGCATTCAAGGTGACAGAGGAGTAGTCCTCGTGCACAAATATCACTTCTACGTTATATGACTTGCCCCCGGATAAGCGATAGGAAGTGCCTACACTCACTTTCAATAGAGACGGTGTTGTTGTATACCTGGGATAAAATATAAATTTATAATTTCTATAAAGCTATTAAAAAGCGCTCATAGGCAGTTGACCACTGATCGATCAACTATCAGTAGATTAAACAACGTCAGGTTAGGCCATTCCTTAGAAGGGTGACTGTTTAGTGGCAGTAGTTACCAGCGTCTGTGCTTTAATAATAATAATAAAATAATATCTTGGGACAATCCACACACGGTCATCCAATCCCAAACTAGGCAGAGCCTGTACTATGGAAACCAGACAACTGATACTAATACTTATATACTTTTTTTTTTTTTTTTTTTGTAAATACATACTTAAATAGATAAACAACACCCAGACACTTGGCGGGAATCGAACCCACGACCCATCGGTTAGCAGGCAGGGTGTCTGCCAACTAGACCAACGGGCCCGTCAAAACGGGCTGCTTTGGTGGGCAAGTAAAAAGTCGATCCCGTTGTTATCACGTAGACAGCAGTCGTTGTCACCTAGACAGCAGTCGTTGTCACCTAGACAGCAGTCGTCTTCGCAGCCAAGTCAGAGGTCTAAGGGCAGCTTGAACAACTCAACACCCAGGCTACTGATCGACAAAGACTATAAAGACTTAGGAAATGAGTGAAATGTATCCATGGAAAGTCCTGCTGCTTACCACTAGGCAACCTTCTGTCCCGTCTGAAAACTAAATTGCAAAAAAAGAAGAAAGAAAGAATAAAAAGATACATTTTGAGTCAAATAATTATAATCACCAGCTACACCGCTCTTTACATCGGGACACAGCAATGTTTTCACACTGCTGCGTAAAGGAAGAACATCTGATACTGCAGTAGCATCTACCTAAATGGTTTCATGCTTCTAACCTAATAAAAATCTCCATGTCAACAAAAAACCGGCGCGGCTGTGTTGCACTGGTGACGAAAAACCCAGCGTCTATTACTAGAACTATAGCCAGTGGAACTATTAGTACTACTCCTGCTATAGTTAGAAAAAATTGTACTCACGATGTAACGCAATGTGCAGCAGTCAGCACACATTTATTACTAACAACAACAGCCCCACAAGAGTGGGCCCATCCTGACAGTACACTCCGCCTTATGGCCGCTTGATACGGTATCTGTGTGATGTCTATTTCAAATCCATTCACTATTCTACTCGCCTCTGCTTCTCTTAGTAATGGCAATGACACCACATATGGGCTAAAAACTGTAAAATAATATCAACTGAAATTCAACATAACCAACATTTCATATAGTGAGTTGAAGCAACGTCTTCTAATAAAGGACGACAATCTTGGATACCACCATCTGTTAGAGCAGTATTATTGTAATATTATTATAACGAGAGAAAGGATCAGAGCTACAAATTGTGTATATTTGTGACCTTTTCCCACGTAAACGTAAGATAACTTTAACACTACCATAAGAGCATAACGTAGGGCCCTTGTAGTACCTATAAAATTAGGAACATTACAATGTAAAAACTTTAATGATACTTTTCCTGATTTTTTTAAGATTTGTAGCAAACAAAATTCGATCTATAAAGTTAACTGACTCGACTAACAATGCTACACCAGTTTCTTCAGCTAAATTTATTTATATTGAAAGAAGAAGAGAAGAAGATTAATGTTTACATGGAAACATGTGCTTGCTTGAATTTGAATGTTAATTACGAGATATTGAAAACATAAAGAAAAAACATACCTACTTATGGACTTTCGCGTTCCAATAACGAACATTATTTTAAAATAAGTACCTATTAGTTAGTGCATCATCTAGAATACCTACGGAAAAAGCGGGCGCATGTAAGCCAAAATATATGATAAAAATCGCGCTTATTCCTGATTAAAATAATGTTCGAACCAAGAGGGAAAAAAGTTTCATAAACAAATAATAAATATTTTATGAATTCTTAGAAACGGAACTTAGTCGTCATAGGACGTTTACTAATAAAAACCGTAGAAATCCAAATAAAAGAAAAAAAAACTCACCGAAGCTCAAAAATATATCAAATAACACTCTCATGTTGTCAACTAACAGTCAATCGAATAATGGTTATTGTTAGAGCGTGTTGCGCAAAATATAAGATACACTATCTCATTTATCCAAGATGCAGTGTATGTTATCTTGGGATTTATCAAACTACATATTATTTTAGTCTAATCTATATCTATACTTATTATAAAACAAAGTCGCTGGCGCTGTCTGTCTGTCCCTATGTATGCTTAGATCTTTAAAACTACGCAATGGATTTTGATGCGGTTTTTCTTAATAGATAGAGTGATTCAAGAGGAAGGTTTATATGTATAATACATGCACAATATAGTAGAGAAACACTGATAATTTTAAAGGTTTCTAATGTGATGTCGTAAATAAAAACATTTTTTTGGGCTTACATTGCAAACGCTGGCTGAACCCTACGAGATAGATCAAAATAATGTACTACAGTATTGTACATCTTAACAAGGTCTACAAAAAAGTCTGCAATAGTATATGTTTATCTCTTAGGGATAACCCACAATAAACATTTTTTATCCTTTACTTTTTATATGAGAAATAATTAACTATTAATAAATTGTTGTTAGCATGAAATTAAGTTCTTCAAAATAACGTAAACTTCACTAATATTTACACCAATGAAAAAAAAGCTGTGAACGTTGTTCATACCACTAGGTTAAGGTTAAACAACATAAGGGAAGGTCATTACATAGATGGGTGAACCGATTTGTATGAAATTTTGTGTGCATATCGGGTAGGTCTGAGAATAGGTGGTAAAGTATATTTCATGCCACTAGGTTCTGCAACGTTAGGCACATAGATGGGTGACGGCAGCAACTCCGAGGAGGACGATGACGGGGTTGCGAGCCCCGTCTTCGTGATCATGTTGCCAGGTTTAAGGGGGCTATAGATCCCACTGGAGGGTCCCGATCCCCCCTCTTATGTGGCGACAGCTGCAAGAGATTAAGTGGGTAAGAATCCCAGATACCATGATTGACGAGGATATATAGAACGAGAGGAGGGTGCAAGAGAGGAGAGAGAGGGAGAGGGGATTTGAGGAGGACGTGATGGGGAGATAGTGGGATTAAGATGGAGCAAGGGCGGAGTGGAGGGGGGAGCGAGGTGGGAGAATGGAAAGGGGAGGGGGTTCAGAGAGGGGACAACGGGGAGAGAGAGAGGGGGAGTGTGACGGGGACCGAAGCGGGAGGGGAAAGAGAGAGGAGAGGAAGAGAGCATAGAATTAAATTGTTCTTATAAGAGAGAGATGGGGGGAGAAAATAAATCAAGGGAGGAGGAGGGAGAAAAGGGCCGCAAAATGTAATAAAAGCGCGAGCGGAGCTGCGCGGGTTAGCTAGTATAGAATATTATGAACGACATTCATTCGATTTTTAAGATATTTAAAACCAATTTACAAATCCATAATGCTTCTATAATTAAAAAACAAAAAAACAAAAATATAATGTCATTTCTTGAAATTACAGACAAATTATTGCCTTAAGGTGTCGATTGCAAAAACAAAATATTGTGAGATCTATGGATAAAAATATTTGTGGTATGCGATGAGAGGGTACTTACCTTACCCCTTACCGTTGGGCCACTTTTTACGCCACAGCCTGTGGCTGTGTGGTGTATAATATGTATGTAGTTAGGATTGTTTACGCAAAACCTGGGATGCTGAGCTTGCTTATTCCACATATACTGCTTTAGTGCTTATTCCAAAACGTTTTCTTTTGTTCATATAATACTGCAAGTAATTTATCACTGAGCAAATCAGTCATTCATCTTTTTTCATTATCTACATTCGTAACGGCTACATAACGTACAATCTCCCAAACACTTCACTAGCAATTACATTTAATATTTATATATTCTAACAGATAATTTAGTATTTTTAACTACACGAGTACATTGCCATATATCTACTTTTACGGATTACCAACGCGGTTTATTTTCGATTTTAAACGTCGGGAAATAAAAATTCAAATAAATTGCGATATAATTTGTTAAAGTCTACTAGATTTTTAGTGTAGGTACTTACATTATTTGGTCTGCTACAATTCAGGCCATCAGAATCAAAATGGCTTTAGGATTTTGCGATATTCACTTTTATATGTAAATATTGGTAAGTTATTATTTAGTAGTTTTAATTATTTAGTAGTTTATTTAATATCGCAAAAAAATAAATTAGTTTTTGGTTTTACGCTTTGGTCCTCATGGCATCAATTATAATTTAGACATGTCCTAACACTCATTAGTGTTTCTAGTTCAAACTGGGCTTCAGTCCAGTGTATCATACCTAGTTGACAAACATTGTTTAGTTTACGTGGCATATAATGTGTATTGGTGTATTTTCCTGGCTTAGTATTTATTTAAGTGTTCTTATCTTATGCGTATTTCCGAGACAAAAGTATTACAAATCTTTATCTCAAGTATCTCAAATGAAATTCCCTATGACGCTCATCGATGACGTGTGGGGTTTGAATTTTCTGTAAGTATATTCCGACACTGTTAATAAGAAAATGTTTGACCTTATACTGATAAGGTATTCTTGCATTCAATTTGATTGAATGCAAGTGAGATTTAAATTTGCAGAATAGCCATGTGATATGCCAATAGACGTCCACTGCTGAACAAAGGTTCCCCTATCCTTATGCTTAGCAGCTTATCTTGGAGATCGCAGTAGAGGTAATCCAATAGAAAGACACTGCCCGTCTTGTCGCCTCGTGCGACCCCCAAAGTTCAATATAGTAATGGTATAATTCATGGAAGTATAATAGTATAGGCTTTACTTTTAGTTCATCGATGGTTTGATGAAATGAGACTGATCCTCGGCTGATTTCGATAATGTGTGGACACGATAGCCCGCGAGGCGCTGTTGGAAGGCCATAGGTACAAATCCTTCGGGAGCAAACAACCTTGTATAAAAAATATAGTGGTCACCTCGTCAGGGAGTATGGAGATGATATTATGAGCACAACGGATTTGGGCTGTCCCAAACACCCAGTAAAACACTGAAATATTTTTTTTCACATAAACTTCTAACTTATTATTTCTAAATTACCGATTATTTTACTAGAAATCTAAATTGATCTAAATTATTATTTAGATTTCTGTGGAATATATGCATTTGAATATCACATACGTATCAGTTTATTTCAATTAGAAAAAAAACATACCTATAGATTAAATAAGATTAACAATATCAGTAATATCAGTGAGACTGATCCTCGGCTGATTTCGATAATGTGTGGACACGATAGCCCGCGAGGCGCTGTTGGAAGGCCATAGGTTCAAATCCTTCGGGAGCAAACAACCTTGTATAAAAAATATAGTGGTCACCTCGTATGGAGATGATATTTTGAGCACAACGGATTTGGGCTGTAGATACCTATAGATTAAATAAGATTAACAATATCAGTTCCTAAAATAAATATATTATACATCATTACCTAAACATATTTAGATCGACTTATTGGCGACCTTGAACTTCAAAAGTAAACACAATACGTGCAACGCCATCTATTGTCAACTACAAATATCTTGCTTGTTACGAAACATCTGTAAAATAAATACTTTAATGTTACTAGATTTTAACATCCAATTTTACTGCAGATTAAATTACAAGATCTATACGATACTATTCTCATAACACCGTGTTGTACCAATTATTAGGCGAATCGACCACGAAAACGCGTAAATTGAACGTAATAAACCTATTGGGCAAGATAAGATAGTGTTCATTAAATCAATAGAAAGCCGTATGGTGTGTATGGGAGTTGTATGGAAGCGTCCACCCACGCGGTGCGCATTCCGGTGGGAGCCAAAGACCTTTCGTTTCCTGGATCGCACACAGAGTAGATCAATTTTACTGATCTCTAAACTGGATTGTTTTAAGGTGGCTCGTTTGTTGTTGTAGTAACCATGCGAGATTAAAGTTACTTATCACATTTCGACTATTGATGTTACTCATTATTTTTATTATTTTTTATAGTTTGGGTATTAGATTAAGTATTTAAGTAGGTAACCATGCAAAATTTATTTAAAAAAAACACATTGACTATTTGGTTTTTTAGAAATTTGTATAATGTAAGTGTTTTTAACGCCCATATATAATACGAACTAATAAACATTAACAGGTAAACTACCAGCTGAAAACGATTGAAAGTGTTCGTGTACGAATAACGTCGGTTGCTTTATATTTATAAGCATAATTTACACGACCACCAAGGTACATTCATACCTAACGTACTCTGTATTACCATTCTAGAATAAAATGATAATTGTTGTATTATTAATTGTTGTAGACGTAACATAAATAGAAAACGGCGTGAAACAATGGCATGCGCAATTGCTGAGGGAGTGTGCGTTTCACTGGTTTGTCCGACCGTGAAGGACGCAGAGCAGCGCCGTTTTGACGGCCGACTTCTAACCACCGATCAAGAATCGGTAGCCGGTATAAACGATAAGCGAGGGCGAGATTCGCTTATTAATACTGCAACCTGTTTACTTCATAAGATAACAACTTGAAGTAACATTACCATTTAAATATTTAAGAAAAGAAATGAAAACTGGAAACATTTAAATGTGTTTACACATATTGTAACTTACATTGTTAGTTATTGTACGGTTGGCACTGGTTGTTTTCCAAATAAAATAAAATACTGTCGGATATTTCAAAACCGGAGGGTAGAATAGTAGAATGACCGAACGCACCAAACGCGTATATAAGTCACTGCTCTGGCGGTGCGAGAGACATTCATTTGTTAGATCTCGTGTGGAGCGGTTGTTCCAGTAGTTGTATAGTGCGGTCACTCTGTCATTCTGTCACTAGATTTGTTGCAATGCAGTCATACTGTTAAATTGTGTTAATGTATTTCTAGAATTGTAATCAGGACGGAGTTGGCGTGGTTTGTTAGGGGCTGGCGGAGACCACTTGGGGAGTCCCCACATTTTTATAATTACCTGTAAATGTGTCACATTATGTGTAACCTTTGTGTCAGTGTTTTATTTCATTCATGTCAGTGTTTAAGTTCATGTTTTAGTGTCAATAAACCAGTTTGGGTATGTACCATTCTTCTTTTTTTTATTTCTACTTTCTCTTTCTAAAAATATAATAATTGTAACTTTTTATTTTTTTATGTGCAGGTAAACTAAATAATTAAATCCAATTATGGTGTTGTTTTTTAATATTTCACACAAATAATCTATTTTCTAGGTAGGTAGATACATATGTAGGTGCGTACCACCGCAGTGCCAGATATTCTGCCACAAAGCAACAATGTGTAAACATTGCTATGTCCCGGTGTGAAGGGCACCCATCATCATCATCACTAGCCAGAAGATGTCCACTGCTGAACATAGACCTCCACCTTGGAACGCCACAATAAACAATTGGCTATTTGCATCCAACGGTAGCCTGCGACTGCGTCTTCTGGTTTGTGGTCACCACACAAGAACCTGTCTTCGACATTGGTTATCAGTTTTTATAGCTATGTGGCCTGCCCATTGCCACTTCAACTTGCAGATTCCTCAGAATCTCTGACATAGCTCTCAAGTTCGGCGAAACTTCTCATACCGGATGTTTCATTAGGCGAACATTTTGATTGTCATTGAAGAAAAATTAAGCCAACCTTTTCGAAGAAAAGACGTGATTATATGTTGTCACTTCGTTGCGTTCAGAACGCTTTAAGCTTGTCTTTTAGACCGCACTCCAACACAGGTATCAAATATCTGACAAGTTGTTAGTTTTATCATTATTGCAACTTAGCTGACATTTATCGACATTTATTGTTATTTTTGTCATATATTATACAAAGTACTTTAGATTTATTGATTATTAATTGAAATGTATTTAAATCAGTTCAGATATTGGTGTCGAACTCTGCATAAATTTTAAAATGGAATAACGATCTAACGTTTTATTATTAATTTGTACTATATAAGTTTTTCTAAATTTATAACTTACTGGAAATTTTCTGCATGTCTTCTCCCTAGTAAATTATATTTTAATTAACGTGCTTAAAGTCTACTACGTCGTAAATCTATATTTTAATGTTAGTGAAATTTAGAGTTATTCTTCACAAGTTGAGGTTAATTTCCCTAACGTATGAAAGAGTAGGTACTTGACAGGCAGCAATACCTAAATTAACAATACCTATTATTACTATATACGGTGATAACATGACGATGTAAATAAAGTGGCGGAAGTCAGTGAAATAGAGAGGACTTTGAGGTGACACTAAGTATCTGGGTGACATTGGATAAAGAAGAAGGGTTAACATGAAGTCCCGCATGATTGAAATAAAACTACTTTTACGGAATATATTGGGGTTTATTTTAGATTTCACAAACAAAAATATTTTTTTCCAGCATGATAATAAATATAATACTGTCTTCTTAGTGTTCTAATTACTACGTTAAAATAATAAGGAATAATTTTGCCATATTCTTGATATGACTGAATGTATTCATTTGGTTACACAACACAAGAAAATACAACCTGATACCTATTAACATTTAAAATTTAAATTATTTATTGTAATATTTAAATTACAAACTATTTTTTGTGTGGTGCACGTGTACGTTTGAAGATTATAGATGATCAAACGAACTTCTTGAAGTGAAGTTCGATCATTATTATATGAATTGCTTTATACGAAGATATATATGAATTGACAATGTAGTTTATCTCTATATACTAGCGAGTTGCGCACGTTTAGAGACGTAAAACTGTGTTTTACTTTTTTTTTTTTTTTTTTTTTTTTACCACTAGTTACGTCACGGACGGTCCAGACACCTCATTCTTTAGAGATTATGTTTATGCCTATAATTCAACAAAACCTTATTCAAGGGTTAAATGCACTGAACACGTGTTATGTGATTTAATCATGGGTGGGCGGGTTTTTATATCTTCGTATAAAGCAATTCATATAATAATGATCGAACTTCACTTCAAGAAGTTCGTTTGATCATCTATTATATTTCATTGCTTTATACTTCAGATATATATGAATTGACAATGTAGATGTTTAGAGAGTAAGGTTTTGTTTCGATGGTATAGCAATTTTTTTTTTTGCTTAGGCGCGTGCGCTCGTCGCTGCGCACAAAGAAACAATGAGGTGTCTGGACCGTCCGTGACGTAACTAGTGGTAACACAGTTTTACGTCTCTAAACGTGCGCAACTCGCTAGTATATAGAGATAAACTACATTGTCAATTCATATATATCTGAAGTATAAAGCAATGAAATATAATTTATATTGTACGTTTAATATTCAGGTTTTCGCTTGAACTTTTATTTTTTAGGTAATATTTGCGCCACGTCGTAATTTTTGGTTGTAAAAACAATAATTGCGTTTAAACTAAGATGATCGCTTCACCAACCTTTGGACGTAATGTACAATCACGGTGTTTGTGAGTTGGTACATGACTGGAATATTTGTAAGGAACCTTTGTGTGAAGCGTAAGGCAATGATATGCTTGAACTTGATTGTATCTTCCGTGTAATTGAATGGCGAGTAATACCACAATTATATTAAATAGGACTGCCTTAATAAGTATACATTTATATTTTTTAGACTCAATGACGCAGTGGGAAAACGTTTGATTTGCAAAAATTGAGGTCAGGTCTTCATATCCTGCGGTGAAATACTTTTGAGTACTAGACTTTGCTTCATACTGGTCAGGACAATGCAGGCTGAGATTGTCTGGAAAGTAAGACAATCCATGAGTCGGATGAGAATGTAGTGTTCATCCTGCGCCTGACCTGTCCCCGGTCGTGTCTCTCTTCCGACCGACCGGAGGAGTGCAATTATGTCTACGCAAGTGCCTGGAATAGCTATCTCCTACGCAGATAACTTATTTCGTGAAAGATTGGCTGTCATGGACGAATCGCTTAAGGGGACTATTATAACATTTTATGAGATTGGATGCAACAGAAATTCATAATTGGCTGGCAAAATGTAAGCACTTTCGAGTGACATCACCAAGCTCAGCACTAGCACTTTTGAGTGGTCAGTCATAATGCGGCCTCAACTGAAAATAAGGAAGAGTCCCTGATCTTTTCCTTGTTAATAGGCCAGGCCTAGTTTGTAGACCTTGTTAACATCAGGTCAGATCGCAGTCAGGCACTAGCAAAAGAAACAGTGGAAGTAAAAATCAGTAATAATATTTTATTTCCATGTAACTTTAGCATAAATCAACGTAACCTTAAAGTCGTTGAGCGTCGACAGAAGTGCGTGGGATATTCTGGTGACTACCATTTTGGAAAAAATATTTTTTATAAACGTGTTTTTAATTACACTACCCATTTGGAGTTTGCAAGTTCTTCTTTAATTTTGAGCCCTCAACGGTAAATCACTCACATTTCAAAAGCTCTCAGTTTATCTTTTAACTTTTATTTAAGTGTTCAACTTTCAGAACCACTTCACCATTCTCCACCTAAGTCAATTTTGTTTCTTTTTTTCTCCTTATACCTAGTGGCCTGTTAGGAGAAAACCCATATTGGGTTAAGCTCGCCATTGTACATATGTATCTTTTTTCTATTGTAAAACTCTTTCTGTTCTTCTAGTGTGTAATAAAGAATAAATAAATAAATAAGTCACTTTAGTCAACAATTTTATCCATCAATTTCTTCTCACCGTAGTCAACAATTTCTTCTTCTCACTAGCATTTCTTATTTTAACCTCATGTACATGAAACATGGGAAATGTTTCATCTAACCAACAACAAAGGGTATATTTACTTACTTGTTCCAAAATATTATTTACTAGTTTAGTCTATATAAAAAAATGTTTGCAATAGGTAGTACGTATTCCCTCCGTATTTTGCACAGAGACAGAAGGTCATAGATATTAAGAAATAACATATTATACAAGCGAAGCGCATACGAATAATGTCAGTGTAAAAGGTTAATCTCGTCAAGTAACCGCGGTGAATTCAATTTGCATACAAAATTACAATTTTCATGTGAAACTGTGGTTCTTAGTGAATTATTCAAGCCACTGGAGCGGCGATTTCCTATTTTTGCCTCTCCGCCATTGTGCCTTTATTTGTATCAAGGTAGTGAGCGTAAAGAAATACCTGCGAAATGGATTACTTTTACATCACATGAAACATTAGTCTGAAAAAAATGGCATTACATTACTATGGCAAACAAATCATGTTCACCATCACAAGCCTACAGACTTCCACTACTGAACAAAGGCCTCTCCATCAGATCGCCAAAATAAACGACAGTTAACTATTTGCAGCCATGGGTTGCGACTTTTACAATGTCGTCCAACTAGGCCTGCCTACACTGCGTCTTCCGGTGCGTGACCCACTCAAGTAGGTACCTTTCTTTTCGTTGTCGGGTCTTCGAGCGATTTGTGCCTATTGTTATTTCAACTTGCAAATCCTAAGAACTAAGGCAACGGGATAACTGATACAAATTAAAGTAATTAAGAAGTACTAACAAACACGCTATCCGAATCTGTATTCGAATATTATTATAATCGGAAATTACTAATATTCTGGGACCATCCACAAGTCTCACCTGAAAAATAAAAAAATTAGGTCCTTCTACCAAGTTTGTCTGGAAGAGAACGCTTTGAGCGATAAGACCGCCTTTGCTCACATTAATATGTTACTGCTCCATGTATAAATGTCCTATAAAATGTGTACAATAAAGAATTTATCTATCTATCTATCTAGGTCCTATAACTTATCTTGGTATGGATCCCTTCCGCGTAAAAGCTTCCTCCAAAGAAAGCAACCTCTATCTCCTGCAATACTTGCAGAGTTTTTGAAAGTCTCTTCAATTAAGCCTAAAATACATTACACATGTTCATAGGGAAATAAACGAACCACATTGTTTTTTTTTTTATTAAATATAGCAATGTATAGTTCTGCTGATCGCACTGTCACATATTTCCGCCATAGTATGAATAGTGACAACCTAGTTAGTTACAGAACATGCAGACCACACGTTTTCTGTTTTTCAATCGCGTCCTTCCGCCTTTCGTTACTTTGCTATACTAATATAAACGTTAAACCACAATAAAAAGACCTGCCTTATATCTCTATGTCACGTTGTTTTATACGAATAAAGGAAGGGGGCATGGAGTATTGGAGGTCGGTGTAAAGTGGTCGGTTTGTGGCGGAAGATGCCTTGCGCTCGGACAATGGCCGGGCGGCGATCACCGCTATATTCCTAGCTCATTATATATGTTTTTTTTTATTCGAAATAGTGTTAAGACAAGCATGACATTCGTCTGATGGTAAGCCTGCAACACGCGTGTCTAAAGACAGCTGCATCAAACTGCCGCTTGCCACCTGAATTTAGATAATAAAGTCTTTTGTGTCTGATAACTTCACCTGCCACAGTGCCCTTCACACCGGAATACAGCAATGTTTACACACTGCTGTTGGGCGGCAGAATATCTGACACTGCGTTGGTAGGCACCATCTATGGTAAACGTTTAGTGGCATTTGAACTGAGTAAGTCCAAGGTTCCAAGCGCACGTTAAAAACGCGGTCCCGGTTGTTCTCGTATAAAAAGGATTATTATAAAATCTCGGATTACCTGGAGGATAAAGCTGCGTGGGCTTGAACTGCTCAACTCATGCAAGCTTAGAAGTTTAAGACTGACTAAAACTGTTTTAAAAAAAATGACAAAAAAAGACAAGCCCGCTGAGTTTCTTGCCGGATCTTCTCAGTAGCGGCCGCGTTACGATCCGGTGGTAGTTTGTAAAAATGATTTTTGTGTGCCTCCGTGGGGCCTATACATAATAAAGATATTTTGACTTTGACTTGAAACATCAGTCATTTAGCCAAGTCAGATGCTTAAGGTAACTCTGACACCAGATTGGCTAGTAACCGTAAGACAAAAAAAGTAGAACAATTTTTGAGACTACTGGCAATTACGATTTAACTTACCGCTTACACATAACACGACTTAAAGATGACTTTAACTGGTTGCATTCTATAAGCTGCAAAGTAGAAGGCAGAGGCAGTAACCAGCCAAGCTGTTTAATTTTAAGTGACTAGGTATACCAACTGTACCCTACCTCTTTAATTTAAAAGTGAATTTACTCACATTCTTGTTAGGTATGTTAATCACCGACCCTGCTCTTTGTATAGGCACCCAAGGTATACATTGATATTTGTCTTCCTTTGGGGTCGCTGGATGTTTGGAGTGCGGGCCCTAGGACATCCATTGAGTACGGCTGCGCTCCGAGGAGTGGGCTTGCGAACCCCGTCTCCGTAAGTAACGTGGCTACAATACCGCGGCACGGCGGGCTCAAAGGCAAGGCACTGACCCCTCAGTGCCCCCCTTCTGGTGCAGATCTCATCGGAGAGCCAGGGTGTTCCCTTTTGTGTGCCAATGCTACAGCTGCGGGGGTTTTTATGGGTAAGAATCCCACATACCCGGTTGACATTCACCGGTCCCGGGGACCATTTAAGGGTTTTTCCCGCAAAAAAGGTCACTTGTTTTCGTTCGGAATCACTGGACGTTTATGGTGCGGGCCCTCACACCTCTGATTTCTTTAATTAATCATGTGCGGATCGTCTTTGTACGATTGTTACTAGCTTTCGGTGAAAAACATCATGAGGAAACCTGAATGTCTAAGAAAGCTTAACTAGCTTTCGAATGATATGTGAAGTCCGCCAACCCGCACTTGGCCAGTGTGGTGTACTGTGGCCTAAGCCCCTTCATCTTGAAGGGAGGCCCGTGCCCAGCAATGGGACATAAACAAAGGCTGGTATCATTAAAGTATATAAGCTAAATCATCACACTGTTGGACAAAGGTTCAATCTCTGTCTAGGTTCAATTGTCTTTTGGGGGGCTATATTTGTTTCCAAAAAGGGTTAAATAAATTAATTCGCTGCAAAAATTCGCTGCTTACTCACACTTCCTTTACAGAGATTTTGAAATCTTCAATACAAAAGTAAGTATACACAATAAGTAATTAACACAGTTTTTAGGGTTCCATACGTAAAAGGTAAAAAAGGAACCCTTATGGTCTGACTTCGTCTGTCTGTCTGTCTGTCTGTCTGTCACACCTATATATTTCAGGAACCACTGATGCTATCGATTTGAAACTTGGAATAGTTTTAGATCTTACTTACCCAACCTCATCGCAAATAAAAAAAAATATATTTTCTTTTACTTTTTTTATAATGGGGGTCAAAATAGGTCATAAAATTTTTAAAGTTGGACTACTATATCGAGTATCGAGGGGTATCATATGAAAGGGCTTCATTTGCACGAAGTTTGTGGAGGGAAAAATCTGAAATAATTATGGATGATGCATGTCTATCTATATTTTACAGGAAAAATAAAATGATCTATCTAAGTAGTACAGTTTTTTAGAAATCCTAAAAAAACCTCGTCAAACAAACTTAGTTACGCGGTTTTTTTTTTTGCTATCTGAGGTGTTACATGAATAGTAAAATTACTTTAATACGTCCAAAGATGGTATGGAACCCTCGGTTCGCGAGTCCGACTCGCACTTGACCGGTATTTTTTTTCTAGATTCATAATAATCACGTAAAGTAACTAGGTACTTAATGTACTTTCACTAATATACCTACTTTTAGGTTGTAGGAAGTTGAGTTGATTAGCAGGCCAGGGATTATTGTTGACAAAATGCAGCACCTCATACCGCAGTACCTACGTCAGTATTACTATAATCCCGTAAACCGGAAGTAATATATGTACGTCAAAAATCAGTCAGCTATAAGTTGGAAATATTATTACTTTCCGAAAGCATTATCATAATCTGCCCACAGCAGCTCACTGTTTTAAAAGTCACCAAACCTACACTAAAATATGTTAGTTACAAACAAATAAACATTTTCAAGTTAACACAATAAATCTGAAGTTAATGGCTATGTATGTCGCTAGCTACAAATGGTTACAAAATTCACCTTTGTACTTCCTTATCAATTATTTGTTATTTAAATTTCAAAGCAGGTTACGTTGGGAAAATCTGGGAAAAACAATGTGTTATTAAAATGATTAAATGTTTGTATTTAATCGTATACGCCAAATTATTATGTATAAATTAATTAAAAGATCTTTGTCTAATTTTTGTTTCAGTTCACTAACTAAAATTCGTCGACAAAATTATAAAATGTCCAATATCGAGTTGACCAAGAATTCAAATAATTAAAATTAAAAGTCAAATTAACTTGAACTTTAAAATACGTCCTTACACACATACAATAACAAAAATTAAACCTTAAGATGATGATTAAATCTTTATGTTATGTGTATGTGATGTAAGTATCTGCCTATCACATAATAAAACATCTTATTCTGACATTACAAATTCATTTACGAAGAATCTCTGTATACATAATATTTATTTGTCAACTGTAAATTATAAACGTCTTCACGTATCACATAAGTGGATATTCTATGATAAATATGTGACAGGGTAAAATCCTCGGTCGTAATTACCTATCAATTGGCAAATTTTTGATATCGGCGTCACATCAAGGCCGGTCGCAAAGTTTCATTGATAGTTAAGCTTAGTACACACATACGTACATATATGAACATGTCGTCAATTTTATATCTCGTTTAATTATTATTTGGTTGCTGCAATACCTACTAGAGTCGAGTGCAGTAGCCGCTGTTGAACCTATATGTCTGTAATAATTTAAGAGATCATTTTTGTAAATTACTTCTAAGAGATTTTGTGGCACATAATATACATTATTATGTAACAATACACCGACTCTTAGAGAGTATTTCATATGAGGAGTAGGTTAGACGATTAAATTCAGATGAATACAATGGTCGATACATTTTCTTTCTAATTTTGTCATAAAAATATGCATGTACATATTATTGACTTTAATACGATGCGCACAATAAAATTTTGTAGTCATTTACAAGTTTTGAGTTCCATTCCAATAAAGTAATGCAAAAAAATATCGTTCGAATAAGTTTCGAATGAATAAATGTTCATTTCACTCACTTACTATCATAAAATAGCACGCACACAGAATTTAAGTAAAGAATACATATCTGCTATTAGTCCATTAATTTTTAAATAAATGCTACATTTCAAATATGTGATATATTGTAATTTAATATACTCAGGGTAGTTACAATTAAACATACAATTTAGGCTAGATTATTGCGGCCCGCAGGGTAAAGCAGAAGCGATTATGCGGCCCGCAGGGTAAAGCAGAAGCGATTATGCGGCCCGCAGGGTAATGCAGAAGCGACTATGTGGACCAGGGTTAAAAAAGGTTGAGTATGACTGTGCTAGAGTCTGTCTCAGAGTTTTACTGATGGAAATTTGCAATGCAGTTAATAAGATTGGCATCCATTTATTATTAAACTATAACCACAATTGGGTACCTACTAGAGATTATACAGAATACGAAAATAGTGTAATGACATGAACGAAAATATTGAACTATGTACTGGTTAAAAATTCAGGAGCATTTTTGGCCTCCCACAATGACGTAAACACATCAATTAAGTTTCACGTATTCTCTTCGCAGATCTCTTAAGAATTCAAGATCAACTTGTGAGAGCGGCTGATTCATTCTGAATAATTCATATTAATTCGAATGAGCTGTCTTGTCCACCGCGATCGTGTGTACGCACCGCTATGTATTATGCAAGTCGGTCAATCATCAGTCAACTCCGGCGCACAATACGTCTGCTATTATTAAAGGTATATCTAATGACATTTAACCAAAGTCACAACAACATAATGTGGCGTTAAGTTAACGCTGTGACTGACATTTTGTGATGTGTTCGAGCGTTGGTCAATGGGATTGATGATAAAATATATACATTTGTGTATATGTGTGTCGTAATTTTGGTTTACATGTCTAACTTGTTACATACATAGGTATATGAATTTATTAGCATAGGCTTGATAGTGCAATACTTGCCAAGCTTTTATTAACGGATGGAATAAAGAGTAACATTGAATTACAAATAATGATCACTATTATTTTTTTGGCCAATTTCCTTGTTGCGAGATGATATGATATGTTTGCAAAGAATGTGTAAAGGGAGATAGAGTCCACTTGTGTCTGTGCAAGCACATGCGTGTTAATTGTATTACCACTAGACCAACAAACACGTGTATAGATAGACAAATCTTTATTGCTCACAAAAAAACACAGATACTTCAAGAAAAGGTACAAATTAGTAAGATATGCTACAATGGACGGCCTTAAAGCTAAAAGCGATTTCTTCCAGGCAACCTTTGAATGGAAAGGAAAATAAAGAAGTGACAAACACCGTTATGTTTTTGATTTAGAGTTGAAACTAGTACAGAGAAATTAAATCCAATAAATATAACCTTACTCATTTAATTACTTTACTACTGAATTCAAATTATCTAGCAAGAAGTAAGAATGTTGATTGAAAAGTAGGCAACGTAACCATATTTATTCATCATCATCATCAGCCGGAAGACGTCCACTGCTGAACAAAGGGGAGGGGGGGGAGGCCTCTTAGACCGCCACAATGAACGACAATTTGCGATTTGCATCCACCGGTTGCCTGCGACGCGAACAATGTCGTCGGTCCACCTAGTGGGAGCCTATGCTGCGTCTTCCAGCCCGTGGTCACCACTCGAGAACCTTTCTTCCCCACCATATTTATTACTAAAAGTTTATTTTAGCTCGAGTAACAAACAACAAACAAACAAATCTTTTTCCCTATTTTTAAATAGATTAATTGATTTGACACTCGTAAAGTATTTACTCGGAGTTTATTGGCGATGAAGAATATTTTAATAATCACCCACACGTATCTTGGAACATATCAAATGTGAGATTTTACGCAGACTCGTTAAACGGTCGAAGGTGCTCCCGAGTGGGTGGGGTGATGGCTAAACTTAATGAACTACATTGTCTTATTACTTTAAATGGTTGTGCCGGATTTTTTCCGTCTGTACTTTGGACACATGTAAATAACTCCGTGGGCGGGGTGTATCCGCTGTCTCGCGCACGTAGGTAGCGACTTTTAGTGTTTTATTGTACATAATTTTTTGTTTGTATATCTAAGATGAAAATAGTGTATTTCTTAGTAAAGAGACGCGAGGTCACGTCCCAAGTACCTATCGTTACGACACTTTTTATACCACCGAGATGGCGAGCAAGCATACGTCTGGCTTCATTTAAGGCAGTTACGTTGGCAACAGTAAGAGCGTTATTTGCACGTTGTCTACCCCGTAAAATCTTTGAACTCCTTTGAATCAGAATCCCTTCGTTTCCTATTCTTCTTTCTAGGTTGGTCCCTTTGCTGGTCACCATCCCAGTATGTACTATCGCAGTGTCAGATATTCCTCCGCGGCTATATGTAAACAATACTATGTTTCAGGTGCAACGTCGCAGGTGAAATTCCCAAGCTGGAGAGACTTAATGTGGCGAAATAAATTTTAATTCGAACATTAATTTAATCGAGAATTAGCACAAATTACCTCATATTTTGACATGACGTTTCTCGATCAAAAGCTCGCTAATTCTCAATAAAAAATCCCGCTAATTCTCGATGAAAAATCGCTTTAATTTACGATTACAATAATGTTCGATAGTGGAACGCATGTCTATAAGTATACCTACATTTATTGTATTTTATATTTTATAGTGTATATATACCATTAGGCGAACGTCCTGCTTCTCCTTTTAAAAGCTGGTCATTCTATAACTAGGCGCGTAGGAGGAATCCTAAAAACAAAAGAATATGAGAAGGTAAATAATTTCTGACGTGGGAATGTGATCTTCTTTCCATCGATGTTGGGAGGAGTGCGGATGGTAAAAAGAAATCGTGGTATCTTATTAATAATGACGTTAACCCATATCATCCCGCTGCTGGGCAACAAGCTCCTTTCTTAACATAGAATATGTAAGATCTGAGGCCTTACGCTTTTTAAACACTCGATAAACTTAACAAAGGGGTCCGCATGGCTTGACAGGTACGTGTCTCAGACAATTTTTCCAAATAAGTCCGTGAACCTTGGTGCCCACACGGCGTCGGTATTGGCTCTCTTAATGTGCGTAATTGCGGTCATATTAAGAATTGTGTCCGACCGATCCTCCCACGTTTAATAGTCTACCTAATTGTGTTTTACTTTTTATAAGTATTTTTTGCGTACGGCAACTGTGGTTCATGTGTGACAACCAAGTACACAAGAACAACAAACCCAACTGTCCTACAAAAATGGACTTAAATTATGTATATTTAGCATCGATATAATATATAAACTAGATAAACATTCACGAACAAAATGACATCTAAAATGTGGTCGCGGAGGTTGCAAACTTATCTGTGCTGGTGGCGGAAACGTGAACTAACGATTTTGTAATGATAATGACTTGTAGTTTGACAGTTTCATATAGACAGTAAGTAGCGACACTCCCATCAGCAAAAATAAATTTGTCAGGATGTGGCTTGTAAATAAATAGCGATACAAGGGCGCTATTTCTCGCTACCACTTTTTGAACCGTGACACCAAATCTAGTTTATATATTATATCAATGATATTTAGACGCAATTTTGAAGTATAGTAGTAGTGTGAGTGTCAGGGTCTGATGAAGGAGCAGGAAAGTAATTACAGGAATTTTGCACTACAAAATGCAGATCAACCAAATTGGATACATTGGGTTGGATAAGTTTTGACGAGCAGATAGTTGATAGATGGTGATCACGTTCTGATGATAGAGCAGGATGGCCATCACAGGAACTCAGCTTCTTAATTACTGTTTAAGAGAGAGTATTTTTTTAATTACTCGTGTTGTTTTTAATCGTGGAGGTAATGTGTTATTAACGTAATTAGGGAAGGGATCTGAAGATTATTTATTACAAAAACGCTAGTTCTTCTTGTTCTCAAAAATTTCTTTTTGTACTGAAACATTCATATTAAAAAAATAGCTAATCGACTATAAACGTTACTTGAACTGTGTAAGGAAAATAAAATTTGATAACTGAGTTTGCCAACCCGCACTTGGCCAGCGTGGTGGACTACGGCCTAACCTTTTTTTTTTTTTTTCTTTTTTTTTTCTTGGGGAATCTTCCAAAGATCCCCGGGAGCTGTGGGGCTCGACCGGGGTATGTGGGATTCTTACCCACTAAAACCCCCGCGGCTGTCGCATCGGCACATGAGAGGGGCTCTCCGGTGGGATCTGCACCAGGGGCCCCTCAGTGCCTTGCCTTTGAGCCCGCCGCCGGGGGGCGCATTGTAGCCCCCCGGGAACCAGTCACGGTGCTCACGGGGACGGGGGTCGCAACCCCGCCGCCGTCCTCCTCGGAGTCGCCGCCGTACTAAATGGACGCTCAAAGGGCCCACACCCCGAGCGTCCAGCGACTCCGAAGGGGACTACGGCCTTTTTTTTTTTTTTGACGCGGTGGAAATCTTTGAAAGATCCCCGGGAGCTGTGGGGCTCGACCGGGGTATGTGGGATTCTTACCCACTAAAACCCCCGCGGCTGTCGCATCGGCACATGAGAGGGGGGACCCCAGGGCTCTCCGGTGGGATCTGCACCAGGGGCCCCTCAGTGCCTTGCCTTTGAGCCCGCCGCCGGGGGGCGCATTGTAGCCCCCCGGGAACCAGTCACGGTGCTCAAGGGGACGGGGGTCGCAACTCCGCCGCCGTCCTCCTCGGAGTCGCCGCCGTACTCAATGGACGCTCAAGGGGCCCACACCCCGAGCGTCCAGCGACTCCGAAGGTTGCCCATTGTTTATAGCCCCGGGCTCAGGGCTGGGGAGCGAGACGTTGGGCGGCCGCTTGACGCGGCCTGCGCCTTCGTCGCCGAGCGGGATCAGCGCGTTCGCGTTCCCGCTCGGCGGCCTCCTTCTGGGACATGACAGTCTCGCAGAAGGCGGCCATCGCTCCCCACGCCGCATCCCCGGACAGCATAGCCGACACTACGCTGCCCAGGGAGAGGTCCGATCCGATGACTGCGACCAGGTCTCGACGCTCCAACGACCACTCGGGGCAAACCTCCAGCGTGTGTTGGGCGGAGTCAGACTGGTCGCAGTGGAAGCATCTCGTCGTCGCTTCACGTCCGATCTTATGCAGATAATCACCGAAACAACCGTGTCCGGTGATTATCTGCGTAAGCCTATAGGTGAGTCGAGGGGACTATGGCCTAACTTTTTTTTTTTTTTTTTTTTTGACGCGGGGGAAATCTTCGAAAGATCCCCGGGAGCTGTGGGGCTCGACCGGGGTATGTGGGATTCTTACCCACTAAAACCCCCGCGGCTGTCGCATCGGCACATGAGAGGGGAGACCCCAGGGCTCTCCGGTGGGATCTGCACCAGGGGCCCCTCAGTGCCTTGCCTTTGAGCCCGCCGCCGGGGGGCGCATTGTAGCCCCCCGGGAACCTGTCACGGTGCTCACGGGGACGGGGGTCGCAACCCCGCCGCCGTCCTCCTCGGAGTCGCCGCCGTACTCAATGGACGCTCAAGGGGCCCACACCCCGAGCGTCCAGCGACCCCGAAGACGGCCTAACCTAACCTAAGCCCCCTTATGAGGGGAGGCTCATGCCCAACAGTGGACATAAACAGGGGCTGGTATTATTAACTGACTTTGTGTTGAGAATGGTAGAAAATAAAAACAAATAACGCTCGATTGATCAGATTACAGCTTATACACAATTTACAAACCCGAGATTTGCAGATAAACAGATTGACATACATCGATATTTGCATAGAACCCATTGTGTCGCTGATCGATTACTCGGGTCCATATGACGTCACACCTTAGGCAACTTAGCCAGCTCTTCAAAGGTCGCTTGGCGCATCTAATCATTCGGTCGAGCGTGGTCATTACGCAAAAACCACAAATAACAATGTATAAACAATTTCGGTGTTAAACAAAGTGTAATAATTATACTAGATGTTAGACATTGATACTTTGTCGTGATGCATCGATTCTGCATCTATTATTATCTATGATTGATCAGAGTATAGTGTTACATGCTATGCGGATTACATTGTTTTTACAGTCGCCGCAGATTCGTTTTGTTGTTGTCCTACATGCTGGTTGATTTTTTTTTGTATTTTTTTTTTAAATCTCATTTGTTTATATTTAGACAAGGACTCAATGCGGGTCTAAAAATGGCACTTTCGGTGAATCATAATATGAGTAAGTTAAGGTTTAATTTAAAGTTATATTATAAGAGTTATTTAACATGTAAGTGATAAGTAGTGATGTTTTTTATCTGTCACAAGCGCAAATGTCGATAAATACAGCTGACGGTATAGTACCTATTGTCTTGTACCTGATATTTAAGTATTTTGACTCATGGCTTCTTGTTCTTACTTGAATTAAGCATTCTATAGTACTTGTACTAATTCATATTCTAAGGATTCACCTAAAATGTGTGACCGTTTTACGAAAATTACAGGAATTGCGAAGGATCTGCTGGGAATTCAGAATACGATTTCCTTAAAGATGAAATGTTTAATTTAGTCATTTTAGGCCCACTGTTCTCTAAAACTCCACAAATTTATTAAATAGAAATAGTTAAAAGCTTGGTTAGCTATCGGGGAGAAAGCCTTCAAACAGTACCCCAGCCTCCTGGTAGGGCCAAAGGCTGGTTAATGTGGGAGCTTTACTCACAACATCTCCCTGGTGACATTCATCCACTCTATGAAGACTGGGCATTGCGTTCGATCCTAAGCAGGTTACATACGAATGTATCTACTAAACTATGTATGTACTTCACCTAGTTATGTTGTATGAGGCAGATGCAGGTTGTTACCTAATTCATAGAAAAAATGTCCGCCGGCATGTCTTTACATCAATTGTTAATCTAAGTTTAATCTTTATTTACTATCAATGCGTAGGTAGATAACTTGTTGAACGCCTAGATCAAGCGGCAAACAAAGCAGCCGACTGCTAAAACTTACTTCAAACGAATGCAGACAGCCTCAAAACGGCAAGAATCAAAGAGATAACATTTTATACTTGAAACGTTACTTGAATTTGCGAATTAATTTTCATTCATTTCCAAATTCAAAAAGTGAATCTAGTTGAACATAACTGGCCACTAAACTCTTGGTTATAACTTGGTTAGTACCTATTAAGGCAAGTTCCGTACACACAATAAGTTAGCAACCTGCAAGATTTTAAGCAGGCTTTACTGGTGATACTGATTTCTATTAGACTAGCAGCTTGGCAGGTTATACAGTAGGTACAAACAGACAACTACAAGTGGTACCGATTAGCCCGTTAAAAGTCCAAAGAACTAAAACATACGATTACCTGTTTAGGGCGCATTTGAGAAATTCCCATTCACACACCGCCTAAATGACGAAAGGCTCGTTATTACGATGTTTATCACCAGTTCAGCACTCTATAGGCTAAATTTTGAAAAAGCCGTAAAGGTTTAAGATATATTGGCTGTCAAATCTCCAAACATATAGCAGATATTTCTGAATTCCACCGTAACAAATTACTTTTGACATAGATGTAAAGTCTTCGTATTCGATGTCCGTACGACCTATATCTGATTGTTTGAGTCTAATTAAAACCCGCCGCTCGATAAAAGGCTTTTACGGCTTCGGTGATCCTTATCTGGTTGTCGCTCATGCCTACTTTTCTATAAACCATGATGTCTCCGAGCAGATTTGAGAAGTCAATCCGGAGGAGATAGTTTTGTTCTCTTGTTTCTATTATTTATCGTGTGTAAGGGACATCGTACCGAAACATTTTTTATAAGATGTCAAATAATGTCCGTTACAACATGACAGAAACCATTTATATGGAAAATGACAAATGACTGACTTATTAATTTTCGAGCATGTAATGAATATATGCGGAATCATATTTATTTCTCAAATTACATTGCTAATTTTCTAAAATAATAATAATTAATTGCCTATGTAATATTTTAGTGCATAAAGAATAAATAAATAAATAAATTTTCCCCAAATAAATAATTTATTGTTTTTAAATAAAAATTATGCTTTATTATTATACCAATACCACTATGGCCTTAGCCCATTCATCTTGAGGCCCGTGCCCAGCAGTGGGACATAAGCAAATGCTGGTATTATTAATATTTATTATACCAATAATGATATTATACTAATTTTAATTAAAAAAGTGGATTTTTTTTGGGAATTCATGAAAAAGCCGATGATAAATTTCAACACTAGAGTGTTCAGAATCATGTACTGGATCTCTGGTATCGGTTTTCGGTACGATGTCCCTTACACCCCGTATAAGTTACTGTGTACTTTACAAATAGTAACTCTAGATTCGAAATCCATTCATCCCTTTTGCTATAGATCGAAAATTTCTATCTATAACATAAGGTTATTTTCCTTATGTATTAATACGCTAACACTTCCATCCACCGCTATATATTGTTATTACCGCTATATATTGTTATTACCGCTATATATTGTTGTTGTAGCCTCCGTGACGCAGTGGGAAACCGCTTGCTTTGTAAACCGGAGGTCGCGGGTTCGAATCCTTCGGGGGACAACAAATTTGTCTAGTTGTTCCTTACTGGCTAGTACAATGCAGACCGATCACCTGATTGTCTATAAAGTAAGATGATCCATGCGCCGGATGGGCATGTAAAAAGTCGGTCCTGCACCTAACCTCTCCCCGGTCGTGCTGGTCTCCCGTCCCATCGGATTATGAGAGGTATAAAGGAAGAGTGCACTCTGCACTTGTGTCTACGCAAACACTTGTGCACTATAATATCTCCTGCGTACATGGTTGATCTTGTGAAAGATTGGCCACTGTGGTCGTATCGGCCAGGAGGACATTATTATTATATCTTGTTATGTGCATCCTGACCATCTTACCATCAAGCACCAGTTTATCCTATAGAGTACTAAAAACATCATAGATATTACAATCGTTCATTCGGTCTGAAGCGTTAGCTACAACAGAATAAAGATAACTATACAAACAATGACATCGCAAAAGTAAAATCTAATTATTTTAATATCTCTGTATGATATTAATTAAAAATAAGCTTATTTCTACATGAGCAATACTATTGGGGTTTTTGCTGGTTTTTTTTTTATGATGACTCAGACTCACCACATTTGAAATAATTAGCTTCAAGATATGTATTTTAAATATTTAATTAATTTCAATTTAAGACTACCAATTATTTTTAACTAAACAAAAAGTTGTACCTACTACATACAATCAAAATACACTACCTATTAAAATATAGATATAACATTGTAATGACTTCATTACATAGGTAGACGGGTCTGATTGTTGGTCTAGCTAGTGGTTAAATATCCTGGCCGCTACCCAATAGGTCGTGGGTTCGATTCCCACCAAGCATCGGGATGTTATTTATCTATTTAATATGTATTTACAAATGCATATAAGTATCAGTTGTATGGTAACCATAGTACAGTCTCTGCCTAGTTTGGTATCAGATGACCGTGTGTGGATTGTCCCAGAATATTATTATTATCTATCATTGTGGTCTCCACCGTGCGCCCATGTCTGTTATGATCCGTGTGTGAGTTATGTGTATCTGTGGTCACGTGTGTCGTTTTGTGTCATTACCTACCTGCGACCCACGGGACCGACTGACGGCTGCGCCGACGCATTGTCGCATGCTCGTACACTAACGTTTAGAAACCGCACAAGAAACGTTCGTTTTTTTACGTTTGATGCCAGAAGGCCAAATGGAAGCATTTGTTCAGCAGTAGACAGCCAGCAGCGACATCAAGGCTCCAGAGAATAGAATAGAATGACAAAGCTGAAGCTGTTAGATGAACCAACATCAATTCGTTAAAAATCTTTGCTCCCCGGGAAGTGCTCTAGTATACGTATGGCGTTGGAGAAGTGCCCAAAGTCTTATAGCGTCGAAGAAGGCCACCTGGAAAGTTTTAGTAAATAAATATCCACATAACCCGGCCTTTACCTTTTGATGGTTGCCTCGACGGCAAAAAACAGTTCAGTACTTTAATAGAAAAATGTTTAGCAAAATGTTACGCGATTTTCCAAGCGCGCTCGCTCGCGTTCACCAACGCATGTGTTCAGTCGCCGAATTTGTCTTATTGGGCAATGAGAATGATATGCAACAAAAGGGTTCCGAGAAGCGCCCGTCCCGACTTGTTCGTCCTATTGACTCACTCCTTACGCGTTGTTTAATAATAACCATGTATCCTTATACAGTTGTCCAGATTCGCTAGTTACTGAACTCTTGGAAAGATTTTGCAAACAAATTATTGGCGAACCGCCTAAATCTGGACCGCCTTTAAACTTAGAGGAGATACCACTGGAGAGAGCATGATGCGCTAACCCCCTCTGCCAAATTTTTGGTCATATGGTCAGGTCATTCTTTATTTGTGTGCGTGTATTTTTGAATGTGTTGCGAGTTTATTATAGTGTGGGTATGCGTGAAGGTGTATCTGTGTGTGTTTACTTCGCCTCCCGCACCCCGCAAAAGTGCCACGAAAAATTTGTTCGGGGAATCGACGCGATACTAACTCCTTTGGTACTTTCTCTGAGCCTTTAAATCTCTGATTACGTTGCGTCATTAATATTGATACGTGGCTCCAAAGGTAAAGCTGCTTGCTATATAAATCGAAGTGAGCGGGTTCAAATTCCAACTACCGCAACAAACGTGTTTTTTTTTTTTTCTATCAAAAAAGAGAGAGAGAGAATGTTGGGTAAGTATGTATCAGTCTTGTTTATGAACGAGAAAAGGATGCATCTGTGTCTCTTTCTTATGCTATCTGTGGAAAACACCTATAGTCAATTTAAAACTAAACTTATGCTACCTTAATTCTTTTTATACAAGGATGCATTTCATGACAGACCAGATGAATTATAGTAACTGACATTTTCATATTTTGGGATAGTGATTATACCAATACGGTCTCTTGTTTGACTAATTCCTAAATAACTACAAATGTACCAAACCTCTATAATTATGGTTTCGCACTAAAAACCGTTTTAGTACCCACCGGCCGCTCCATGACATTTTATAATCTTAATTAACACGCTCGCTGCGGAGCCGTTTTTCATGGACTTTCAGTCAGTGCGTATGAGGTCTTTTAGAGGCAAAGTTGAACTTCTTTGCAGTGCGTAAGATACCTTTCCGGCCTCATAAAATTTTGTTTCTAAAAACACCTTAAATATAGCCCAAATGTGACAATAATTTCTTGAAACTCTACCATTATAAACTTAAATAGATGCTAAAGTTGAATCCAGCTTCGCCCACAGTTATGACTGTTTAGTATTGAATAATATAAAAAAATATATATGACATCTGTTCTGCCTCACATCGCACTAAAAGAAAGTTCGATTTGTGTCTCAACTAGGGATGGGAACAAAAGAGAGTTGCAGTTACGATAATATTAAAATATTTATTCAAAATGTTCAGTAAAAATGTTTTTCATTAAAACAGGGCAATCAGAAAGATTTCGCACACTGGACACAAAAAGTATTTTTTTTTTAGGTTTTTTTGCTGCCTGACTGCTATTTAACGTAAGCTTTAATTTGTCATAGGGGGTCGTGCATTAATCACGTGATGTTTTTTTAGCAACTTTTTAACCCCTCCCCCCCTGCTGGTGATATATGGTGAGGTTTTTAAACTACCCCCCCCCCCTATCCAAAATCACGTTATTTTTTGTACAAAATTTAAATATAGTTTATATTGAAATTTTCGGAATATTATCTTTAAATACAGGTACTTAATTGATTAAATGTTGAAGGGGAAGTCGTTGCCGGCAACGGTGAGTCAAGGCCACGTGCCGCTGTTTGGTTTATAAATCGTGCATTCAACGAAAAATAAATACACGTGATGTCTCATTATACCCCTCCCCCTCCTGGTGATAATTCGTGATTTTTTCGGAACCCCTCCCCCCCTTTCGAGCCTCACGTGATTAATGGACGACCCCTAGCAACCTACGCAGCGCTTTCGTTGACCACCTTTTTGAAGCACATGATCAGCACATCTTCCAGGAGGAAATCCTGAAATAAACACTTACGTTAGGTGTTTCTATAAGCGACCACTGAAGTAATGTAGCATGGTTCCAGTGGCCCACCAATAAAGGCGGAGAGGGCACACGGCGGGTTTATTTAGTGGGTAAGGGCCCTACACTACCCTATTCGTTGCCCCGAATTACGGGGTGTGCGGTTGGGAACATTTTTTCCCGCCTTAACAAAAAAGAAATGTGTCTATAAGCGGCATTTTAAGACTTTAAATGTATATGTATGTGTATTAACGTGAGAGTGTGTATGGATATTTGTGTGGGCGGATGAGTAACACAGATGATTGTGTGTTTATGTTAGTGTCTAGACGTGTGAGTATGTGTGTATTTGTGTAGGTGGATGAGTGTATGTTTGTGATAGTGGATAGATGTGCGATAAAAAAAGTGTATGTACTTACTCATACGCTTACTACTTACATGAATCCTAGTGTAAGTAGTAAGCGTATGAGTATAATCGTGCTATGAAAACATTAAACTTGATTAGAATAGTTACAGCTTGGCTATTGTTGTTGGAAGTATGAAATTTCTACCAAAGATAAATACGAGTACGTCTAGATATGGAAGG
The DNA here is from genome assembly GCA_911728495.1 of Furcula furcula. Lineage (NCBI taxonomy): Eukaryota > Metazoa > Arthropoda > Insecta > Lepidoptera > Notodontidae > Furcula > Furcula furcula. The sequence goes on from OU452251.1 coordinate 11,420,396, forward strand.
AAGATCGAATCAAAATGACTATCTTAGGAAGTACTGTTTATGGCATAGATGTTATGCTTTTAAAAAAAAATAACAATACCGACGCAAACAACTAGTCTATACTATTATAAAGCTGTAACAAGAGCTGTGTCGGTACATTTAAGATATTTGAGAAAAAATTAATGTATTAGGCTATATAGGCGTGTCTAAACACAAAACGTTTTTTTTTTAGATTTTTTGGCTGCATGTTTATCTGTTTGTTTGTTCGCGCATCACACAAAAACTACTGCACGGATTTTGATGCAACTTTTTTTGTTTGATGGCTCTTGATTAGACTTAACAACTGGTATACATTTTATCGCTATTATATCGGGAACCTGAGATAAAACTAAATAAACCTACCTTTTGACTGCGGCGGAGCCGCGGGCAAAGGCTAGTATGAACATAAATAAAAAAAGTACGGATAAATTGTCGAAATTAAAACTGTTGCTATGCCTTATTTGAATGCTCTCTCTCATTGTCAATACTTTCTATTTCAGCTGCTTGGTTGGTTCATCTACTTCTACGCCAGTTAATTCTGAGCTCTCAATCGAAATATCTGTGTCTTCATCTTCTTCGTTAACATTTCTTCTAATAGTAGCTTGAATTATATTTTCACTCTCTGTTTCATTTTGTAATTGCTGTTCATCGTAATCTTGCTCTGGATGTTGCTCTTCCTGCTCTTGATGTACCTCTTCCTTCCTGCTGTCGATATTTCTCTTCCTTTCTTTGATGTTTTTCTCCCTGCTCTTGGTGTTCTTCTTTTTGCTCTTCGTGTAGATTTTTCTGTTCTTTTTGCTTTTTTGCTTGCTCTTGTTTTTGATGTTCTTCTAGGTGATTTTCTTCTCGGGGTACTTGGTGTGTTTTTTGGCATTCTTTTTGATTTATTGTATGCGTTTCTCCTTGCTCCTTTTGTTGTTCTTCTAGTTGTAGCTTAGAGTCATCTTGGTGCCATTTTTGATGTCCTTCTTTCTGTTCTGTTTGCTTTTCTAGAGTATGGTTTTTGATTTTTATATTCTTTATTTGTACTCTTTAACAATTTTCTATATCTTAACTGTTTAACTTCATCCGATCCACTTGACGAATCTGAATCAAATAATATAAATTTCTTGTTGCACTGTTTACGGCTTGATTGATCCATAATTCGAAAACTAATTATTTATAGGTACACTTATGAATACAACGTACTACTGTATCGTAACTTGTCACAACACTAAGCTAGGATGCGTTGCGCCCGCGCCGCCCGCGCCGCACTCCGTGCGTCTATGAGGCCTGCAATTTTTGAGGCAGATTAGACCTCCCTCCGCACTAGACGGAATTAATTTTTATTCAGTGCGTATGAGGACTATTCAACCTCATATAGTATTAACTGCGCTGTTAGGCTAAGCTTCGTGAGATAATAAATTTTATATATTTGTCTCTGTTATACTCATAGAAATGTTAACATAAATGTCCTCCGCACAGAGTGAAAGAAAGCGATTTTGACTGCCGCACCTGCGCGGAGGCACGCATGTGGCTTGTTAGACCTCATAATGCAGTGAGCGTGTTAATTGAACTTATAACTCACAGTCACACCGATTCTGTTGTACTCGTGCCACAATGGTTTTATTTTAGAACCGATCCACCAAAAAAAAATTGTTTGACATTCGCCAATGCGAAGTACGCAGTTTGTTTTAACAGCTTATTAAGTTGAACGTTTCTATTTATAATGATGATGATACACGATGTACCTATGCGTTTTATATTGGAGCTTTGATTTTATCTAGATAGTAACTCTCTTGTCCAAGGAATCGTCCAGGTACCGAGAGATATTCTGCTGCCAAGCAGCTGAGCGTAGCTGGTGGAATTATTCGACTCAAGGTACTTAAAAACCAATGTCTCGGGTGACGAACGATAGTGCATTCCAACTTTCTATAGGCAGGCGGGTCGCTTATCATCAGGTCGTTGGTCTTGGGTCAAATCACTGTATGAATAAAAAAGTAGGTATATATATTTGCCGCTTTTTGTTCGTTTAACGTTACACACAAGCACGCAAGAAAACAGGTAGACAGACTACTATTTTATTAAATAATCCAATCTATTTCAATGAATAATCTGTTTCCTTGGTGTCCAGCTTTCGGAATATTGCCTAACATACTATTTCTTGAGGCCGCCATAACGATTACATATCCACACATTTACAGATAATTTATACCAATCACAGGGCATTTTACTGGGTTGCCAACTTTACAGTAAATTATTCCCAAAAAGAGTCGTATCTTACGTAAGCGCACGTAACGTCAAAACGTCTAGTTATTTGACTATGGGCGGGTCGTAAACTTCACTGGATAAAGTATTAACAGCAAAATGCTAATGAAAAAAAATCGGAGTAAGCAGGTATATTAATTACCTTCTGAAGCAGAGGTTTAATCATCTTTCAGCTCAATCAAATCAATCTTGACACTCAAAATACTACTCGCAAATTGTCATGGTCACGATGTATAAAATGGCTCTCGTTATTTCTCTGGTCCTAATGTTCTATGGCAAAAAAAAATCCCACATTGAAGGGAAATTGCCAAACGCGGCCAATTCTTAGTATTTTAGATTAGTGATTTGCGGTATGTACGAGCCCTTGCGTAATATACTTTCTCTGCGCGTTAAGTGAGGAGAGAGTACCTACTATTGCCTATTACTAGATTAAGTTGCGAAGTCTGGAAAACAAGAAAGTGTGTAATGTCCCCCTCTGTGTTGAGTACCTACTACACGATTCTGATTTCACCAAGATAAATGGCTCATAGCTACTGTTTATCATACATACATAATCAGTGTTATACATCTATCTTGTTAATTGTTGATATTTTTGCCCTTACTGCGCTTACCGCCGCAATCACAAACGTCACTTAGAGTTATTTATCATTAATATGTCATGTTAGTTCTTGAAATTGGAATATTTTGACATTCAAAGCCAATAAATAATATATACTCTAGTAGAGATATCGACCTGATTGACCAATAATTCTACCACGGCATAAGGACTGCCTTTAGACTCTATAATAAAATAACAAGCCTATTCAGTCATTAATGTCACTAGTTACAATGTCCTTTACGCACAACAATTTCTAAACTAGCGCACGATTAATATTTTTTCTTCTACTTAGTTCTAAACAATGGCTAACATTAATTCTGCCTAGTTTGGGATCAGATGACCGTGTGTGAATTGTCCCAGGATATTATTATTCACACTTAAAAGTCCTCTTCCTACCATGCTTCCTACTAACTATCAATAATTCGATTTGTCTTGTGAAGTCTTTTACTTTAAGGAAACCTAACACACAAAACGACTTATTTATGTTTAAAAAACAATAAAAAGACAAGTAAACAAACAGGTGTCGTGTCACGTTAACGTCAGAAAAAATATTGTCGAATTGTACGATTCCAACAAAACAAGCAGCCACCGTTCAGTAATTACAACTTAGACAATACCAGAAGGCGTTTACTTTAAATAAAGCATAAATAATTACCTGTAATATTTTATTTTTCGTGACATGACAAAGAATGACAAAAAGTGTTTACATTTATTTGGGTGGTGACCTCTGGCACGATGAGCAAGGTTGTTCCGCACGGAGCCGGGTAGGAAGGCGGAAAAATGAGTCTCGATTCTCGCCATAACAGCCTTGCTGTGACAATGGTTATCGCGATGCACAACACTACGCACTTATTTGGTCATCAACATCTTTCCCCTCACTTGTTTTTGCTATTTGAGTGCCAAGAATAACCTTAATGGGTAGCCCGAGTTTGGAGTACCCAGCAAGTAAAGTTGCAAATAACAGTCCTTTATGGAAATAGGTTCTAATAATTAGTATCAATATTATACAATAATTTATTATTGTCTACGATATTGACCTGTTATCTGATTATTAAAAAAAAACCATTGACTTGACTGAGATTAGACGCAGTTCCCTTGTTTTAAAAATAGTGGTAACCTGTAAGTTGTTTGTTTGTATTTTTTAGATAAATTATTATAAATATAATAATTTACAAAAATATTTTTCCTGTCTGGGAATCAAACGCACTCCTTATTGGGTAGAAGCCAAGGGTGTCTAATTATCACGATAACGACGCGACGGACCCTCCGTGTTAACATATTCTTTTTAAATTTTTGCTTCAAACTTCAACCACACTGCTTTCATTGAAGACTGGCGTAATTTACCAATGACGCAAGACATTTTATTTAATAACAAAAAACGAATGAATATCTTAAATTTTTGAAATATAAAAAAGAGACACCTAAAGAATTTGCATTTAGTTATTTAAAAAACCTCGCTGTTTGCTAGACCGTCAAAAATTTGGTCTTAAATTGTACTCACTAACCTTGAACCAAAGTATTGTAATATATACGTACGGTTAAAGAAAATAATAAATTCCTACTTTTCGTAACTTTACCAATATAAAGTGTTATTCCGCTGATCAATTTGTTCAAATGTGAATAAAATGGATTAGTGGAATAACGCGTAGGGTCTATTATGTAATAGTAACGTTACATATTACTTTGAAAATTTGTCATAAATAATTTGGTGCACGTAAATTCACAATAATACTAATGGTGCGATGCGCTCTTTTGATTTAGGACTGAATAACGCTCAATGCAATTTATGTTCACACGTATATGTTTCCAGCATAGTTTTAGTTCCACTGTTAAATATTTTGAAATTCAATACCCACTCCTGGTGGTCCATTGGAATAAAAAGAAATCTAACGGACATTTTCGCGGTATTTTGTTTTAGGTATTCCCAGACACACACATTGTATAGCATCCAAACAAGAGCAAAAAAATATATCCAGCCACGCCAGCTAATCTTTTTTTTAACACGATTGGCCCATTACGGCCAACATTATAGTGCATAAGTACTTGCGCTGGCACAAGTGCACTCTTTCTTCCTTTCCTCTCACAGTCCGATAGGACGGAAGACTGACACGACCAGGGACGGGTCAGCTGTAGGGTTGGTCCTACAGCTGACCCGTCCCTGGTTCTCACATACCCATACGAAGAATAGATCATCAAAGTTTTTGCTTCCCGCAGGATGTGTGTCTGTCTGTGATGTTGTACTCGCCACCTCCGATTTGCAAAAGCGAGCGACAGCTTGATGTGCCACGGAAGCTACGACAGCAGCCTTATAATATCACCATCAAGCGACCTTGTGTGGTGTTATGTTATGTTGTGATTAAGGTCGCCATTTATAGTGTTCGCAGTTTGACTTGAGGACCACTGACTGGATGGAGGATCGGGCAAGACTGCGGTTAAGCACTCTCTTATAATAAGTAGAATAAACAGTTGTGGAAAGGCTAAAATTTTCGACGTCCATATCCCATAGTATACACTTAGTAGTAGTAGTTGTAGTAGTAGTAGACTTGCCGTCCTATAAACTGTTCTTTTATGAAGTTCAATATTAAAGCTCAAATCAAAGAGATTAAATATAGGCAATAATATGTAGTATAGAAAAAAGGGCCTAGACAAGTTGTCATTCTACAATACGAAACGCTAGAGAATAGAAAACAAATGAATGGAAATCGATCCATCGATCGATCGTGACTCAGCGTCACGTCACGAGATATGTCATTTCCATTACTTCCTATATTTGCCTCCCTTTATTCAATTATTAATTATTTAGTCATGGGATACTCATCCCAACTTACCTGTCCGGTAGTTGTGGTATAGTATACGGGTATGCGACCCCGGCTTCCCTAGCTATTACTGTCCCATCCCTTGCTCTCCTGGGCGGTAATATCCTACTTTTCCTATTTCCCACTCTAACTTGCCAATCTTCCTTTTCACAACACTTATTCTTCCTTCCCTCCTGATTCGTGAGAACACAATGGTCAATCATATAAATAATTTAATTAACCAAAATGGCGGCGATGTGGTTCGCCACCCATCACGTCTCGTTTCTCACGGAGGCGAAAAGCGGCCCTTGGGCTCTGCCTACCCCTACGGGAAAAAGGCGTGATTTTATGTATGTATGTATGTTATTATATTCAAATTCAAAAATATTTATTTCAAATAGGCTTAACGCTAGCACTATTGAACGGTCGATTTTTTTAAAGCTACCACCGGATCACAACGCGACCTTAACTGAGAAGATCCGGCAAGAAACTCAGCGGGTTTGTCATTTTTACACTATTTATTTAAAACAGTTTCTGTTTTGTTACAATTTGATCAGCGACAGTGTGTCCTGCCGTTCGAAAGATAGAACGAGAGAGAGAAAAAAAACGAGGAAAATACAACTAACTGAAAGGCCAAAGGGATAGAGTCGGACCAATCCCCCAAGCACGAGTTGACTCGAGCAGCAACCATCACTCCCCTCAACCATATTGGAGGGAAGGGAGTATTCTTTATCAAATAAGTATACGGAATTGATATAATAAAATCTAGTTTCATTCAGTCATGTTAGATAACATAGTGAGATCTGCAGTAAGTCTGTATACCTCTCAATACTCTATTAGTCACATTTCCTTCAAAAATATATTAGTCGGAATAGTCTGAATAGCTTATTACCCGTTATAATAACTTTTGTAGTAAAAATTTTACTCGCTATGGCGTCTATTTAGGTATTTAATAGTAAAATGTAAAATCTACAAGATTAGTTTTATTTAATGATTTCTGATACTTACGCGAATATTACACATTGAAATGAAACTAATTTTACGGATTATATCGCGGTTTATTTTTGATTTTAATTTCCCGACGTTTCGAATACTTTACAGCATTCATGGTCACGGGCGGACTGAGGTGGTAGCTGTCCATATGTCATAGTTGTCTTAGGGTACCCTCAGGTCTTCTAATTATTATTGTTAGTCCGATCTACGCAGAAAGAGCTTACAGTATCTTGAGGTCTTGCAGTGGAATGCTTGTCTTTGGATTTGACTATGTTTATCACGGGATCCCAATCGGAAAATCGGGGATCGGGGTCGGGAAATTAAAATCAAAAATAAACCGCGATATAATCCGTAAAATTAGTTTCATTTCAATTAGTTTTATTTCTCATAAATCCACGCCCAACCGTAGACGTAGACCGTAGTGCTGAAAACAGAAGTCAGTTCTGATGTTTGTCTGAACTGTGATGCAAGTTCATTATGTCAAGGTTCTAGAAGAAACCTGGCTTATGCAACGCCAGGTACTATTGTAAGTACATTTATATTTACAGTTTATGAAAGGTGATTGTAATCTCTGACACCGAGCCAGCTCTTTCAAGCGGAACGACTACCGTAACATTTTTTGCTCAAACTAGCGGGTCATAACGTAGATATTAAAAAAGTTGCTTTCAAACTAAGACGCAAACAGAGCATCCGTATCTCGTGATGAGCGTGAAACTAAAATGTGTTTCGTATGCGAGTGTGCGACTAATTCGCTATGGAAATATTTATTCATAATGTTTAATTTTTTTTTTGTGATTTGGCGAGTCTCACCATCTAAGACATAGCTTTTAGAATATGCAAGGTGAAGTGGCAATGCGCAGGCCGCGTATCGCTCAGAGAACCGATAACCGATGGGGAAGAAAGATTCTCGAGTGGCGACCACGAACCGGAAGACGCAGCATAGGCCTCCCACTAGGTGGACAGACGACATTCTGCGCGTCGCAGGTAACCGTTGTCGTTCATTGAGGCGTTCGAAGGGGGAAGCCTATGTTCAGCAGTGGACGTCTTCCGGCTGGTGATGATGAGTCTCTCCAATACTGCGCAGCTTTTTCTCCCTCGCTCTGTACCGTCACACGGGATCGGCTTTTTCAATCATTTGGCGCCATTTTTGACGCTGGTGAGTGTCTTCCTCAGTCAACCCTAGTCTCCTCATATTACCCTGGACAGCCATTAATCAGGTGGTTTGTGGTCATCCTCTTCCCTTACTACTATTTGAAGCCTCGAAAAGGCACTTCTTCATGACGTCGTCATCTCTCCATTATTACGCATAAAATAAAAAAATATATTTATTAATTTCAGTATAAACCTATTCTTCATCTGGCGGATTTCCTGACTCTCGTGTTGTATTTAACACCACGAGAGTCAGGAAATCCGCCAAATGGTACGCGACACGCTCGCCTATAGGTGAGAGAGCACATAATTGTAATTTAGTAGTTATTGAATACTTCATAACTGGTGCAAAATATTCTCTGCGGCGTTAAGATAAATATACAATTTACATAGCGTTTAAAATATTTAGTAGTATCGAGGAATGGTCCCGTGTATGTCTTTTCAGTCAGTCTCTTCTTTCTACTCTGTGAACAAGTATTGGATTCTCACGGTCGTATAATATTCGCGGCCGCGTGTTCAGGACGACGGAAAAATGGATGAGGTATTTAGTATTCCCAACGTTATTCAGAGCTCTATATCCATATTTACTTAACTAACTAGTCTAGCAACTACGAAAGTCTCTATTCTCAATAGAAAATATGAACAAAATTAATAAGTAGGTAGGTAAAAGTTGATGTTAGTTAGGATAGTAACTGATGGATGATCAATGCGAACGGATCAGTAACGGTACTAACTGCCGCACGTCAAGTGTCGAAATAGTCCGATTTCAAGAACTGGATTAGTGATAATTAATACTAATTGACGTTTGTGAGTGCGTCAGTGATTACGCCACACATGGCCACCATTTTAACGGCTAGCAAAAAAAAAACTTACAGACACTTTCGAAGTTATGTCGTAAACATTAAACCTTAAATTGCCGCATCCAAAGTACAACGATTATTCATTCTCCTCGTACTCACTTGCGCGTACGACTCAGAACGTTCTATCCGAGTTTATTTATTTAAATATGCGTGAACTGCGCTTACCAGCGTTCCTTTGTCTCGGTGCCTTGGTACTAATACGGCCGGCTTCCTGGTCATCTCAGTAGCTTTGTATTGATATTGCGCTTCATGTTCCAAACCGTTAAGCAATTCTTGACGTGGAACATCAAAATTCTTTAAGTTTTACGGTTTTATGTAACTGTTTATTTACTAATGTTTTAGTCTTAAGAAAACATAATGTTGTCTTTTACTTACGCGAATATTACACATTGAAATCAAACTACTTTTACGGATTTTATCGCGGTTTATTTTTTGATTTTACTATCCCGACGTTTCGAATGCTTTGCAGCACTCATGATCACGGGAGGACTGAAATCCTCGCAAAAGAACACCGATTCCTACCTAGGATGATTCGTGAGGCTATTGAAATCAAAAAACATCCTAATTTCAATAGAGAAGATGATTGGGTATTACCACCGGCTGATCCTGTGATAAATATAATTAAATCCAATATCAATCAAAACACTGCACGGCCTCAAGATACTGTAAGCTCTTACTGCGTAGATCGGACCAACAATAATAACTAAGAAGACCGGAGGGTACACCGGCATAATTGTGACATAAGGACGTTTAACACCTCAGTCCTCCCGTGACCATGGGTACTGCAAAGCATTCGAAACATCGGGATAGTAAAATCAAAAAATAAACCGCGATAAAATCCGTAAAAGTAGTTTGATTTCAATCTTAAGAAAACATTTCAACGCATGTGAAAAAGAGAGAATACATATACCAAGGGCTTGTTGCTACTACCAAAAATGACTTCTTAGCAACAGAAAGTTTACGTACTTTTTATTCGTAACTAAAATCTTAAATAGAGCGAGACATCTACGTTCAAACACGTCCAACGATCTCATATTTTTCGCTTTGATACCATCAAATCGTTTAAGCCGAAACCAAACTAAGAAATTTGGTCAGACTTTGTATGGCATTGGGTTTTAAGTCCTAATTAACTAAGTATTTATGGAAATCGATAAAGAAAAATACCGATTTTGGTGCGTGGCGTTCGAATGAATGATGCCGAATACATAACTGGGACAGACACGCAACCTCACACAGTTGAACCATAAAATGCTTTGCATACCTAAAATAAAACGCTCGAAGGACCAATATTATACACACGAAACAATGAGCCAAGTTACGTTTGCGTTTTACCTTTTGTTTCGTAATATCTTATCACAAGTACGTATGGTCGGAAATTCATTGTTGACATTCGAAATCGATCCGCACAAAAAATTTCGAATCGGCACATTTTTGAGTTCGCACTTTTGTACTTCCTTAGCGATACTCAAGTCAGAGATCTGCGTTTAAGGGTTTTCCGTGGAACCGTCACGTAAATTAATGAATACAGAGCTTTTTAAAATGCACAAATGAGCAAATGGATGCGGTAATTCATCGCTTACTCGTAAAACCGCCTGCGACAATCATTGTTCGGCATCATAAAGAACAAATTTATTTCTTATTCTTCTACTTAGTTTAGTCTCAGTTTTATTACTCGAGTCCACTCCAGGCAAAGATGATGTCATGGCATTCCATATGATATCAAATATGACAGTTACACACAATTTGTGTATCTAAATATATGCAGTTACATCCGCTCTAGATTCTAACACGGCATAATAGTTTATAAAGTCTGCGATGCCATATCCCTTGTTAATTAAGACATTTATTATTCTGGTATACGGTAATTGAATTTAAGATAAAGATTTATGAGGAGCTGCTGTGCTGGGTCACACGATATTGGTCAAATTTTATATTAGTCAAATCGAGAATTTGTCAAATTTGATATTGGTCAAATTGGTAGTTCGTCAAATCGTCTTTTTGTCTAATTATGAAATTCGCCACATAAGACATTGGTCATGTCTATGTGCAGTCGATTACAAACTATACTTATACTTACAAAATATAAGTGTCGTGCTCCCTGCAAGTACATTTTATCCAATTAATATTTACCCAATCTAGTCTTCCAGGCTGGCTTCTTACTGTATTTTCTATGTATAAAGTGGACAACTTATTTCTAATCATCCCTTCTCCTCCTCTGGCTTCCCCCAACGAGGCATCAATTTTTCTAAAATCTTTGGTATCTATTTGGTAATTGGATGGTCGGATCTACCACCAATATATTTTTAAAGATAAAGACTCTAGAATAATCATCAGCAACCGAAACAAGTCTACTGTTGAACAAAAAGGGAGGGAAGGGAGAGGTCGCCATAATCCCCACTCTTGGCAGGCGTCTTGGGTATCGCAGTATAGATGGTAGGTAAACCAATAGAAAGACGCTGCTGCCTGCTGTCTTCTTGTTTTCCCTTAGTCGACTCTTATTGACACCCGACGGGGAGAGATGAGAGGGTGCTATTCTTACCCGGACACCCCACGGGAAATAACACACGGACGCGGGCTAGAATAATAGAGTTGTGGAAATCTCAACTCGAAAAATACTCCTTAAGGCTTCGTTAACTTTACACAGCTATTAACCGTCTATGAATGAGTAAAACACTTACATTGGTAATGTAGCTTTCAAACTTTGTTTTTTTTTTATACGCCACGTGATTCGAGCTTCGACTCCGGGTCATATACCCACAATCGGTACGTCTGCATTATTAACCGTTGTAAAAACGTGCTCACGATACTTTATAACTTTATTTAGAGCTTTGCGATTTTAATGAGTGCTTTTAATACGCGTTACGTGCGTGATTTTTATAACGTTGAGGATTATGCGCGGTATCCATAACGCATTACTTAAATAATAATTACTTGTCGAAGTGATTCACGGATACACATTTTATATTATACGTGGACACGATAAGTGATCTGGTGGTTATTGATACAAGTATAATTTCCATTTATCGTAGCAGTGACAGCTCAGTGGGCGAGGGCTCACCTTGGAGACAAGGTGCGCAGGTTCAAACCCCAGCTCGCACCTCTGATTACTTTAATTACGACGGGCCTGTTGGTCTAGTGGTTAGACACCCTGGCCGCTACCCAATAGGTCGTGGGTTCGACTCTTTCCCCTTGAAGGGAGGCCAGTGCCCAACAGTGGGACAAAAACAATGGGTGTTAAAAAAATATTACTCGGTAAGATATTCTGCAGTAAACTAGTAGCGTGTAAAGGAGGCTGTATTTGGGTGTGAAGGGGCTGAAGATATTATTGGGCTCAAGTTATAATAACTGTAATAACAGGTGATGCTAATCAGAACAATGCAATGTCAGGCGCTTCGCTATCAAAATACATCCACATCAAGGCTCCTCATCCTGACAAACAAGGCTTTGCCTGAGCATATTCCTGCACCTATAGTGTGTATAGTGCAACGCTGGTAAGTATACTGGCAGTACCTGAAACTGGCATCACGGAACGCTAATATCTAACAATGAATACCTGTCCTTTAGTCTCGCTAAATCTCGAAAACGGCTTGTCCAATTTGAATAATTTTTGTTTTGTCTTGTTCGCTTTAATCTAGGGGTCAAAAATGGGTGTTAACAGAAACAACCGCGGGCGAAGCTTCACGGGTCAGCTAGTTACATATAATTTAACAATGAACTGTTAATAATATGCAGTTGAATGTTAGAGACGTGACAACATTCCAATGTTTCATTGCATCACATTTTACAGTGTTCTTCGCATCGTCACCAGGCTCGTCCGTGTACTATACCTAAGCATAAAATTGGCTACGATTATTGCGACCCCGTAAGTGTGTGGGTGCATAATATTGGCAGGTCCCCGACACGACGAACGCAAGCTGACCATTCACTGAGCGACTGATTCGCAATCCTTATTTGGATATTCAAAGCCACCGGACAGAAGGTCCGTTTTTGTATAGCAATGAGGATAGTTTGGTGCATGGGAGGCTTTAGTCTCCTCTAGATGCAGGAAGGCTCCACAAATAAAATATGTGACTTGAAGGCGACGGCGAGGTGCCGTCGAGATGAGGCTGCGCAAGCTGGTGGGAGGGAGATGAAGAATACGATTCTGCTATGTTGGAGTGAGAGAGAAACACGCTTGGCTATCTGGAGAAACGCGAGCACCTCATTTAATCGGTACGCGCTTCGTTTTATAGGATAAAGGAAAATTTGCGATGCTTCACATCCGTCGGTATTATTGTGAGTGTGGGCGTAGTCGTAGTGTACAATGATCTTTCCATAAAGTATTTATATCTCAATTTGTTAAGTTTATAAATAAACGTTAATGTATGTGTATTAATTAAGGAATCAAACGACTCAAAAGAATGTAATAAAACTTTAGATACAGTGGATATATTTATATAGATACACTTTTTTTTTTTTTTTTTTTTTTTTCTTTTTTTTGGGAATGATAGACGCTGTTAACCGCAGATGGCTATTGCAGCTTCACCGGACAATAGGAGGCGAGCGCTTGAAGCGCTCTAGCCTTTACGGCAGAAGTAGCGACGAGCACAAGGGCACCTCAGGGAGGCACGGCCTCGGCTTGGGCTGTCGCTTAAGAGAGGGCTGAGTTTACCACCGGTTCACAACGCGCCCCCACTGAGAAGAACCGGCAAGAAACTCAGTGGGGTGATGCACGTCGTTGCGGTCGCATACGTACGACCCTTCGGCCTCGCCGGCGAGACCGGTGTCTGATAGCTAGTGTAGCATACGGTTGTCGGGGAGGGGTCGGCGCATCCCGGTCCAATAGGACCGTCATGGGGTCAGGAGGGTCGAGCAGTACGTGCCGTGGTCTGCGGCGCGAGTCAGAAGGACTAGCGGCGTAATCGGCGGCGGCGCGGATTAAACTGTTCGCGTGACGGGACGCGGATTCAAAGTAGCGTTTCGACGCTTCTTTGAGGAACTTACGAAGGGGATCTAATTTGAAATCGGAATGCATTTATATAGATACATCAAATATAGAGTCTAACGAGTTATTAGTGTAATGGTAAGCGACACATCGGCGGCGGTAGGCGGGAACTTGATATTTTGTTAGTAGTAGCTACCTATCAAATAATTCCAATATCATAAGTATACTGGCTTCGTGGCCAAAGTTATCAAGGACTACGCTGAAGCTCATGAACATCGGCTTCATCATCATGTGAATGTCGAGGCTATCCAGCTCCTCGACAACACGGATATAGTGAGAAGACTGAAAAGAACAAAACCTTTTGAGTTAGTTTAAGTGTTAAATTAGTGCAGTATAGTGCAGTGTAGAACACAAGAACAAAGTGTCTTCGCCTTAATAGAGACAATAAGAAAAGTGCCATTGGACACATTCTTAATCTAATATAATTTATTCGTTTAGGTTAAAGTAAAATTGCTGATTAGCCATTAAGCTAGATTGTAATTTATATGGTGTTATCACACAAGGGAACATCATTAAGAAAAAAAAAAAAATAAGTATACTGGCTATACAATAATTATTTTCCAATAGTCCTTGGTATTCTTTACCAAAATATGTTATTCAATAATAATATTCAACTAGGTAGGTAATAGTTATTTTATACCGCAATGGTACACTCTTTAAATTTAAGCTACTTACTGCCAAACACACACACACACACAAACGTCATTTGGTGTATTTTTTTACTTAATATAAACCAGTGCTTGACTGCAGTCCCACCTGATGAAAAGCAGCGACGCAATCTAGAATGGTAAAGCACACTAGCTTATTAAAAACTCTAGCCTTGAAGACACCCACATTATAATCAGTCGGGAAAACTGACGTAGGCTAACTGTTCCAGTCCTTAGCTGTCCATAATATGATTGAAGAAGCAAATTGCTTAGTTCGGACTGAGGGCACGTTTACCACTTAAGGTTGTGTGCACGCCATGCGTCTCGTCGTCCGATGATAGAAGGGGGATGGTGGAATCAAGTCATGTAATGAAAAGTTGTTACTCCCCGCGGGATTCTAACCCGCGATCACTAGTTTGCGAAGCAAGCGGTTTCCTGCTGCGTCACGGAGGCTACAGAAACCAAGATACCGATAAGTACGTATGCAAAAATTGCACAAAAAATATAAATTTATCTAAATATTTCGAGTGTTCTATAGTTTTAAGCGTTTACAAACAAAAGTAACTTATTGCCAGATGCCGGCGCGACGGCGCGGCACAGGTTACATTATTGTCATAAACCCACACTTGGCTGACCGGCGCGTATTACCCGACCGAATGCGGACACGAGGAAACCGCGTTAAATGACCGTTAAATCAACCGCAACCGCCATTAGCCGGGTGATACATAATGATATGTACACTGAAAACAGTACGTGTGTATGAACGCCTAGTAATCTTCGTGTCGATAGCGCATAGCGTATGTTGAGCTTTCTTTAACTTTCAAATTTTAATAGAGACGGTTGGTAAAATTTTGTATTCGAGCATGAATTCTCTATTTCGTAGGTCTCATATTAAAATAGTTTTATATAAGTTAATTTTTCTTTTAAACTACCAGTGGATTAGAGCGAACAAACAAAAAAATTAATCGGTCAAGCCGTTACTGAGAGTTAGCGAGACTAACGGACAACCATTCATACCTTACTTATACTTAAATAATGAACGTAAGCATGAGTTGTTTTTATTTTTCTAAAATATTATATGTCATTAGTTCCTAAAGGAACTCCTTTTACCTCACCTAAATCCTTAACAGTAAAATAATTTCAAATCTAAAAAGCGATTCCGAATGTCTCCATAACATCCGATATTGTCAAACCTACCCTTGCGCCTGTAATGGAAAACCATGGTAAGCCAACTTATTATATTATTAAGTTCAAGATAATGTTATTGTAACAATCGTTTTTCGGTTATCCGCCAAATAAAGGGTTTGGATGGCGAACAAAGAGGTCGGATCAATGGTACGGATGCATGCTAATGTGGGATAAATACCGACACATACGGCGGCGGTGGCTGTCCCACGCACACACACGCACGTGTTTTACATGTGATCACACGACGTACGTGTGTTCCGGTGTATACACACTAAGATACTTATCGTTAGGGTTGAACTAAATTCCTGGCTTAGCTTAGACAATTTGCAAATAATTTAAATAATATGGTTTATTTGAAAAAATACTTTCATTCTAATTTGAATAATCCGATCGCTTTGTTATTAAACATTATACCTAGGTTTAACGTATATTTTCTTCTAATTAGTTTTTTTAACGTAAAATTCAATATCTAACCGTTTTTTTTGAAATCTCTGAAATATCGTTTTTTAAATCTCTGAAATAAGTCAACTGAAATAAGTTTTAATGTTTTTCATAATTTTAATATTCCTAACAAGCTTAACATATTGTTGTCTTTTATTTACGCGAATACTACACATTGTTATAACGCGGTCGGAAACATCGGGAAAGTAAAATATAAAATAAACCGCGATATAATCCGTAATTTTATTTCAAAGCTTAGTTTAACTAGATTTAGTAAATTATGTTTTTTTTATGTATCAGTTAATTAGGAAAAAATAAAACTAGGCAAAAATATTGTAAATGATACTCTATAATAGTACTTTAAGCTGTACTTTACCTACACGTAAATATCCTAAGTAGGATAATTTTCAATAAGTACCTTCCTATGAAGATGACGTAAGAACGTCCTAGATAAATAATTGTTTACTGGAACTTTACTGTTCAAAATGCCCTTGTCTAATGCTGACACAAGATTTTCCTTGTCTCATGTCATCTGTTATTATCCAATGTGACATTGAAATGTTAACCTTATTACACTATTATATTAGTCATCGTATAAAATGACTTCATTTTGATAAAACAATATAATAAAATTCCTTTATCAATGTTCTAACATTGCTATCGGAATTTTATGTCTTTAAAAATATGAAGTCAGCTGCTATGCTGTTCTGTAACCCTAACTTATCATGGTTGTGCTCAACGGCGAGTTCGACGTCGAGAACACCCACCCATCGAACGGTTTATGAATAACACCCACCCATCTCCTCACGTTGGACGACCGTAAGAGGCGACTAAGGAAAAACAAGAAAACGGGCGGCAGTGTCTTTCTATTATATTACCTACCATATATACTGCGATCCCCAAGCCGCCTGCCAAGCGTGGGGATTATAGCAACACCACCCTTTTGAGGGGGAGGCCTTTGTTCAATAGTGGACGTCTTTTGGCTGCTGATGACTTCGGCTCGACGTCTAAGTGTCGCCGCACACGGGCCACCTGCCACAACCACAAAACGCAGCCACCGACCTATTTTCTGTTGTTTTCATACATTTTGCATGGACTCGCCGCACACTGTAAACGCCGGTGGTCGCCACACGCCACAAAACGCCGAC
The DNA here is from genome assembly GCA_911728495.1 of Furcula furcula. Taxonomy (NCBI): domain Eukaryota; kingdom Metazoa; phylum Arthropoda; class Insecta; order Lepidoptera; family Notodontidae; genus Furcula; species Furcula furcula. The sequence goes on from OU452251.1 coordinate 11,437,464, forward strand.
ACAAGCCACTAGTGGTCGGCTCGGCCACAAAACGCCAACACAAGCCACTCGCGCGATTCCCCACCCCTCTTTGCCTTCATTTCACTGCAAGCACGAGTTTAAAAAAGTGGCGGCCACCGACCACGAGTGTCCAACATGGACCACAAGTGACTGTCGCGCGCGTCAGCTTCTTTTGTAGCCGCTTCTAGCTTCAAGTGGCGGCGTTTGTGGCTGTGGCTAGTGGCCCGTGTGCGGCGACATTAACTGTCTGTCAAACTAGTCGACTGATAAGCAGTTCCACTGAAATCGGTGCTGCGTAAGCAAAGTTTAAGAGCGAATACGAAAATACGAAAACGACACCACCACAGCCGCAGCGTCGAGCTCGAGTTTCTTTTGCATAGTGAATAGTACTACTGTAATAATGTCAGTAAAAAGTTCGTTTTAACACTTTTCATTGATAGCCAACCCTAAGGCATATCGCGCAAAGTGGATTATAGTTATGAAAGTGTTTTTGCTAAATGTAACCAATATCGTCAACAATGATAAAACAATTGACATTCACAAATACATGCTTGTTCGCATGTAGTTTATTGATTATTAAACTGAGAATGTCGATCGATATAGAACACCCATATGACACGAAGTCAGTTTAAAATTTCGTGTGTGGCATATGGCAAACGCGCCACGCGATTGGAATCTCAGGTGACCCGATCGAGTCAAATGATTAAAACATCATCCATTACCGCAAAAAAAGCCATTGTTCTCATTACAAAATCTCACAAAATCTTCAACGTAAGATGAATAATGAATATGCACGCAACGGGTTTTATAGAGATGTGTGGTTTAGCAACACACGTCGCCAGCCTTGCAAATTCACTTTTTTCTCTGTTTTTGAGGACGCACATTGCCATTTAACATCAAAGTTAAGGTCCCCTTGTCATTCTCTTTTTACGTGCGAGAGGGACTTAAGGTTGATAGGTGCCTTTTTATTTTATTCTATAACCTTGATAGAGCGGCAAGGGTAAAGTGACAAATACTTACAGAGTTTATTTCTTTGGAAGCCTATTTTGTTTACAGTTGTATTACGTTGATATATTGCGAAGGTGATACGATTTGAGATTACAATATATATTCTCATTCCAACTTGGATTTACTTAAAATAAGTACATTTATTTCTAGAATTACATTTAAGTAAGTACTATATTTCATACTAACAAGGTGGCTGGCAACGCTGTACCAATTTTCAATCAAACTCATTTGAACGACGTTCTGTGTGCTTACCCCGCCCGCATGTATTTTGGACCGGCTCGTGCAAGCGATTATCGTCCTAGAGGTGGTACACCGTTCGTGACCGCGAGAGTACCACGACAGTGCAAAATATTGGTGTGTTCCGGTGTGAAGGGCACTGTAGCTGGTGAAATTACCGTAGTTATTCTAACTCAAACTCAAAAATAGTTTATTTCAAATAGGCTTAACGCTAGCACTTTTGAAAGGTCATGTTTTTTTTTTAAAAAAAAGCTACCATCTGATCAAATCGCGGCCTCAACTTAGAAGATCCGGCAAGAAACTCAGCGGGCTTGTTATTTTTTCACTTTTTTTTTAAACAGTGTGTCATGTTACAATTAGATCAGAGCGACAGTGTGTCTTGCCGTTCAAAAGATCAAATAAGACAGAAAAATATAATAAAATACGACGAAAGTACAACAAACTAAAAAGCCAAAGGGATAGTAGTCGGACCAGTCCCCCCAAGCAGCACCCGCGCTCGAGTTGACTCGAGCAGCAGCCATCACTCCCCTCAACCATATTAGAGGGAAGGGGGTGACCCGCCACAAGATTAGCTTTTATTTATTAACCGGCTTCAAAAATAATTAACCGGCTTCAAAAATAAGGTTCTCTATTCGACGCGTATGTATGTAATATTGATAAAAATGCGTAATATTAATATATGTTAGTCTATGTGGGCTTCTGAACAAATTTACCAAATTTTATGAGTGTATGTATGTATGTATGTATGTATGTATGTATGTATGTATGTATGTATTTATGTATGTATGTATGTATGTATGTATGTATGTAGGTATGTATGTATGTATGTAGATTTGTCCACAGATTTCTCAGAAACTACAAGTCCGATTTTGAAAATTATTTTTGCAATAGTTAGAGTATTTTTCAACTTAGGGTAGAGTACAAGTTTCATCAAAATCGGTCCAGTAGTTTAAGAGATATAAACTTTTTGTGTTTTCAGTAAGTTATTGTAACGTAGACGTTCGAGTTGCGTGATAGTGCTGATACCTATTTTGGTAAAATAAGTCACTAAAAAGTGTTAAATAAACTATTTAAAAAAAAAAACAGACTTCAAAGTAAATTATCTAAAAAGCATAAAATAACGAAAATATATTGAAGTCGGTGTCAGCTGGTGCTAGTGTTAGTTAACATGATGTGCTAACACCGACTTCAATATATTTTCGTTATTTTATGCTTTTTAGATAATTTACTTTGAAGTCGGTTTTTATTTTTTTTTAAATAGTTTATTTAGCTTAACGTCTCCAGTAACGAGAGATTGTGTAGTGCCTATAGATATATAGGCAGGTGTGTCGCTTACCATCAGGCAAACGTCTTGCTTCTCTCGTAACTAAGTTTAATAAAAAACTTCCTCCAAGTTGTCGCCTCACTGGGAGGGAAGGGTACCTAAAAGACTGGCGGCCTTACCCCTTTGTATGGCCAAGCTTACTACTACTAGCTTACAAGCGTATGGCTTAGCTTTATACGGCAGAAAAGCTAGCAGCCCGACGGACTTCTGAGACTTGACTTATGTTTGGATAACATTTCTTTCACTAAACCCTGCACCGCATGAGACCAAGGCCTTATGGTCTCCACCACAAAGGGCACAAATATGTAGCTGGAACCTAGGGCTGCATAGTTACGCCGCTTTGCATCACTAGTGGTAGCCGCAGCTACACTAGGTACATTATGTATGACTTTTGATGGTTAGAGGTATATCTATGAAATAATAAATATAAGATTTATTAGTAATGAAATTCAGTTTATTGATATACGAGGAAAAACAAAAGCGAGAGCAATACAGAAGCCGTCAAGGCAGAGATGAAACATAAAATATATACAAGTCACAATGGAGGTTGCGTTCACATGCTATCAACTTTCAACTTTCATAAGCGTCAAGTAACCTATGCCCGTGAGGTGACCGGCTAGTAATAGGATGCACCCATCTCCTCCCATTGTGTGTCGTAGGAGGAATTGGATTACGTAAGTTGGCCAAGCGTGGGGTTTATGACAACCCCCTCCCTTCTAATGGGGAGGTAATTGTCCAGCAGTGGGCGTATTTTGGCAGATGATGATGAAGTTCCAGTAATTTTGGTCAAATCTTACCTTCACACAAAGGTGTGAACCCATCGATGTAATATATAAACTAGATAAACATTCACGAACAAAATGACATCTAAAATGTGGTCGCGGAGGTTGCAAACTTATCTGTGCTGGTGGCGGAAACATGAACTAACGATTTTATAATGATAATGACTTGTAGTTTGACATTTTCATATAGACAGTAGCGACACTCCTATTGGCAAAAATAAATTTGTCAGGATGTGGCTTGTAAAGAAATAGCGACACAAGCGCGCTATTTCTCGCTACCACTTTTTGAACCGTGACACCAAATCTAGTTTATATATTATATCGATGTGTGAACCACTCAGATCAACCTTAAAATTTGACTACCCATTAAATAAGCGTTTTAAATACCTTATTATTCTCGCTAAATTAGTTATACTATCCACACAATGCTCGCGACATATCACACGACACTGGTCAACGTGCAAAACAATAAATAGCTATCCGGGCGCCACTCCTAATTCTCTATGCCCGAGGCGCGTTCCAACAGATCCCGAGTCGCGATTCTGTATTCCCTGGGAGTCCGGGGTCACAGCGTTCTCTGTCCACTTCGGCACCACTACTATGGGTCTGAGAAATAATTTAGTCAAACTCACTAATGACACACTGCTATATATACACTCACTGTTATATAATATAGAGTTGATTTTCGCTCATCATCGTAATGCTTTTTTCTAATATTAGTGATGTGACGAGGTATGTGTGACTGGAAGTGACATGCCTACTCATGACCAGTTAAAAACACTGCCGTTTATTTATTTATTTAACTTTATGCACTTATAGTACAAGGCGGACTTAATGCCTTAGGCATTTTCTAACAGTCTACCTTAGGGTAGTGCAGAAATATTTTGTGGTAGGTGCCAAATTGTGTAAAATAAAAACTAAAGAACATAGATATATTATACATACATACTAAAATATGAATACAATACTATATATAAGTACACTAGCTAATACAAAAGTGATTATAATACTAATAATATATACAATAATTATAAATGAAGAAGAATAAAGGATGTTTATCACCTGAGACGTTACTTAAAGTCTTTTAAAATAAATAATTTCACCAGCATTATGCATTTCGTAAAATAGCTAATAGTAGTGAGAGCAATTGTCTTTCTCATTTTGTAGAATTAGAATACGTGCAGTAGTCATAACGGATCTTTATGTACCTGAAGTTGGCTACAAGTTGCTGCGCAGTAGCTATTATTGATAACTCACGACGATAGTTGCGCAATAGTTCGCAAAACCCTACTTCAGACACACACAGATCCGTTGTGAGTACTGTAGTTGGGTATAGGAGCCAAACCAGTTCCAACATTACAATATCGCACTATAAACATTAGCCACGTCTAATAACGTTTACGATTTATACTCGTCACATATATTTTTAGTTTATGTTAAATTGACATTTTTTGTAGGCGGAGCAAAGTCTAGTCATATATTTCGCTAGTGATTGCAGAGATAAATGGTTTCAATAAATTATTTGCGCGGGATGTTATTACTGGCGAGACTGGAGAACAAAGTACTGTGTTAATATACCAACAATTTAAGAAGTTTTAAGATCTTACACCACACACATCTTATTTTATATTTAACGAGTATTGAGTACAATATTGTTTTTGCCCGAATGCCTCAGGAGGAGGACTATGTTTTTAAGTATCTATTTATTACGAGTATGTTTAAATGTCTATTTCTTTGGCATGACCTATAGCCTAAACAGCTAGATAACTTATACTCGTAATATGTCATTAGATTATATAGATAGATATAGGTTATATGTTTTTTCAAAAAGGCCATATGTTTTTTACTACGTGGTAGGTTCCTTGTGCAAGGAACTGTTCGAGGTACCACCGCAGTGTCAGATATTCTGCCGCCAAGCAGCAGTGTGTAAGAACTGCTGTGTTCCGGTGTAAAGGGCACTGTAGCTGACTTAATATCTATGACTTAAGCGTCTGCAACGCGCTATTGCTAGCGTGTATAGGCTTCGGTGACTGCTTACACTCAGGCGGGCCGCACGCTTGCTTGCCACCTTGGTAGTTAAAAAAAAAAATGTTAATATGGCGGGCGTCAATTTACTTCTAAAAAACATCAATATGGGTATCAAATGAAAGGTCTTTACGAGATGAGTTGAAATGTTTTATGTATGAGTAATGTAATTTACTCGTAAGACAACTTTGTTGTGTTCGCTGTCGGGCTTTTTGGGCTTTTATAAATTTATACTTGTTTTTTTGTTGGATTTTCGTTTTACCAGGAAACGCCCTCGCTACAGATACGGGCGACGAGTCTGGGGTCTTGTATTATACTTGTTAAACAAGTAGTGCCCAACAGTGGGACATAAACAAGTATTCAGTTCAACATTGTTTTATGATAGACGATCCTAAGCGATGGGGAAGTCCAAAATTCATATGAGCGCTATCTAGTTCAATTCAATCTAGAACTGTTTTCGAAGCCGAAACTATTTTTCCTGTCTCATGATAATGTATGTCACAGTATTCGTGTATAAAGTACATCTTTAATTTCCATTTTTAAACAGTACAAAACAAGGTCATCGACCGCGTCTGTCTTTTTGAATTAATATATTAAGGTAATACAAATTGAGCGCGATCTCATATGATGGAACGATATATAAGATATATATCGTTCCATCATATGAGATATATATCGAATAGAACGATACTCGCTCAATAAATAAATAAAAAGAGGAACAGGACCCAGTCTCGGAGGTATCGCTGAACGCGCAGCACAAAAGTTTATTCAACTGCGCAGAAGATGATAGTACACAAGTGCTTGCGCAGGCGCACTCTCTCTTACTTTACTCTCACAATCCGATGCGACGGAAGACCGACATGATCGGGGAGAGTTCAGGCGCCGGACAGACTTTTTACATGCCCATCCGATACTTGGAATATTCTACTTTTTAGACAATCTGTTGATCGGCCTGTATAAATTGTCCTAAACAGTGAAGAACAACTAATACAAATTTATTGATCCGCAATATACACTAGACTATCGGTTTGTATAGCGAACAGTTTCCGGCTACGCCACGGAGGTATCATCCACAGCCGAAAGAGTACCATCGTTGAACAAAGGTCTTCCCCTTAGAAGGGAGGGTTTGCCATAATCCACGCGCTTGGCAGGCGTTTTGGGGATCGCAGTGCTAGATATTTCAATAGAAAGACGCTGCTGCACGTCTTCTTGTTTTCCCTTAGTCACCTCTTACGAACACCCAACGGAGATGGGAGGGTTCTATTCTTACCTGGGTACCCTACGGATACACACATAATAAAATAGTTCTCCAGTTACACTACTCGAAATTGGAGAAGAAATTTCCACTTTACTCTACTTCTCTTAACACTATCCCTCTTGCTTGCTCGTTTATAAATTACTCAATGAAGCGCTTATAGCCAGTTGTAATCACTGCTCGGTAAACGATCATTTGGTTAAGCAACGTCAGGAAGGTGAGACCTTGGATGGATGACCGTTTAATGGAATTTGAACTAAGTATTTCCGTGCTTCGTTAAAAGTCGATCCCCGGTGGTTATCATTAAGCCAGCCGGTCGTTAAGCCAAGTCAGAGGCCTTTTATATATTACTAGCTGACCCACGCAGCTCCGCCTGCGCTATTTTTACGTTAACTAAACTTTTAATAACAGACATTCGCATCGAATACATAACCTCCTTTTTTATAGTCGGTTAAAAACTGGGACCCACTTTTTACTTGCTCTCCGAAGCACGGACCCGTTTAGTTCAAATGGCATTAAACGGTCACCCATCTATTTTATGACCTTACCTAACGTTACTTAACCCGATCGATTACAAAACCTTGATAACAACTCTCTATGAGTGTTACCTTACTAATATTTATAATAATTATAAAGAAAAATTGATAAAATCGGACCAAGCGTATAACCAAGTACCCATTTTGACTTTAATCCCCTCTCCCAAAAGAACGGTGCTAGTTTACGGGATAAACAGTATCCTATGTCCTACCTCATAGTAAGATCTCAAATCATGCCAAGTTTCATTTGAATCCATTCAGTAGTTTCAGCGTGATGCGCAGCCGTGATACAGACAGACAGACAGACAGACAGACCCTCCAAATATAATTTTCAAAAAATCTTCAATGTACAGAATTGGACCTGTTACAGTTTTATTATAAGTATAGATGATTTAGTTCTTTGATATTATTATTATTATTATTATTTTTTGACGCGGGCGTAATCTTCCAAAAATCCCCGGGAGCTGTGGGGCTCGACCGGGGTATGTGGGATTCTTACCCACTAAAACCCCCGCGGCTGTCGCATCGGCACAAGAGAGGGGCATTGTAGCTCCCGGGAACCTGACACGGTACTCACGGGGACGGGGGTCGTAACCCGCCGCCGTCCTCCTCGGAGTCGCCGTACTCAATGGACGTTCTAAGGGACGTCCACACCCCGAACGTCCAGCGACTCCAAAGGAAGTTAGAGGCCTAAGGTTACTTGGAAAACTCCAATACCCGGTTGACCATAACCATAAGACGAAAAAAAACACTCTATGAATCATCATCATCGTCACCATCACTAGCTGGAAGACGTCAACTGCTGAACATAGGCCTGCCCCCTTCGAACGCTACAATGAACTACAATTAGCTATTTGCATCCACCTGCGACGCGCACAGTGTCGTCAGTTCACCTAGTGGGATGCCTACCTTCGCTGCGTCTTTCGGTCTGTGGTCGCCACTGGAGAACCTTTCTTCCTTATCGGTTATCGGTTCTTCAAGCGGCTCTATGAATATTGTAGCGGTACCTTGAAAATCTATCACTACAGTATACTTAACTATTGCAAAGAAATTTAATTATAACTTGCTTATACTATGACTTCGGATGCTTTTATTTCCGCTGTCACACCTACTAAGATAACGCCAAAGAGTAGATATAATATTGACAGCAAGAAATACGCAAAAAAAAAGTATTTTAGAAAGTTGGCCATCGAAGTTTTGATTTGAACAGTTATAAAAGAGATATTGTTTATATCAAATATTAGTTACGTACAGAAGTGTGTTATGAAAGTAAGTCGGATTCGATTAGCGTGTTGACTGATTACAGACATATGGGCAATTAAGCGTTTAGTCTTCCTCAATTCGTCGAATAAAATATAATTCAACAGATATGCTGTGCATACTGCGATGGCTGCTGCTCAAGTAAACTCGTGCGCGGGTGCTGCTTTGGGGGACTGGTCCGACTACTATCCCTATGGCCTTTTAATTTTTTGTAATTATGTCGTAAATTTTTTTTTCTCTCTTGTATTATCTTTCAAACGGCAGGACTCACTATCGTTGATGTTGATCCAATTGTAACAAGACAAACAATGTTTAAAAAATACCGGTCAAGTGCGAGTCGGACTTGCGCACCGAGGGTTCCTTACCATCTTTGGACGTATCAAAGTAATTTCACTATTCATGTAACACCTCAGGTAGCCAAAAAAGCAAACCGCAAAACTAAGTTTGTTTGTCGAGGTTTTATTAGGATTACTAAAAAACTGTATAACTTAGAAAGATCATTTTATTTTTCCTGTAAAATATAGACATGTATTATTAAACATGTATTATTCATAATTATTTCAGATTTTACCCTCCACAAACTTCGGAGATAAGAGGCGGGGAACGGTATTTTATTTCTCATTTTTGATTATCAGCCAAAAACTACATGACAAACCAAAATAAAAATCAGTTTTGCAATGTGCAAATAAAGCCCTTTCATATGATACCCCACTCGATATATTAGTCTCACTTTGAAATTTTGATGCCCCATTTCGACCCCCATTATAAAAAAAGTAAAAGAAAAAATATTTATTTTATTTGCGATGGGCCAACCCCATCGCAAATAAAATAAATATTTTTTCGTAAGTAAGATCTAAAACTATTCCAAGTTTCAAATCGATTGCATCAGTGGTTCCTGAAATATATACAGGTGTGATAGACAGACAGACAGACGAAGTCAGACCATAAGGGTCCCTTTTTTACCTTTTAGGTATGGAACCCTAAAAAAGTGAAAAAATCACAAGCCCGCTGAGTTTCCTGCCGGATCTTCTCAGTTGAGGCTGCGTTGTGATCTGGTGGTAGCTGTTAAAAAATTGACCATTCAAAAGTGCTAGCGTTAAGCCTATTTGAAATAAATATTTTTGGCTTTGACTACATTTAAATGCAGGAAGAGTATCGATGAGGTCGTCTATTGGTAAAGCTTAAGTCCAATTCATCATGTTTTTTCCGAAGGTCTTTTAAACCAGCGAGATTTCAACGCACGGACTACCTCTGAAAGTTGAAGGAGCAAAGCCTTATCTATAAAAGCATATAGGTTATTAACACACTTTACCAGAGATGTGAAAGAGTGATGAGATTTTCACTGTGGAGTTCGAGAGGGGAGGCCTATGTTCAGCCGTGGACGTCTTCCTGCTGGTGATGGCCAGAGATGAATGCATAAGGATAGACAGAGAGCTACCATGCAATAGACTTGATGTTATGACCAGTAAAAAATATGCATTTACATTGAAATCGGATAACTCTACCTTTATTATGCCTGAATTTCACACGAGGGCAATGTTTTTCGTAGTTGTAGTTATAGTCATAACAAATAATAATAATGCCAGCCCTTGTTTATGTCCCACTGTTGGGCATGGACCTCCTCTCAAGGTGAGGAGGCTTAGACGGTGGTCCACCACGCTGGCCAGGTGCTGGTTGGCGGCCTTCACACATCATTCGAAAGCTAATTAGGCTTTCTCAGACAATCAGGTTTACTATCGATGTTTTCCTTCACCAAAAGCGAGTAGCAATCGCACAAAGATGATTCGCACATGATTAATTAAAGAAATCAGAGGTGCGAGCCTGGGTTCGAGCCTGCGCACCTTGTTTCCAAGGCAAGGGCTCGCCCACTGAGCTGCTACCGCATATTACCGTCATAGTCATATTGTTGTAGAATAGACAAAGATAAATTTCGCAGCCGTTAGATGCCATTTTAATTATAATTTATGGCTAATAAATTGTTATACCTAATTGTTAGGTACTTATTTTTAAGTAATTAGCGCTAACTGCATCAATACATAACACAGTGTAAAACGGAATACCTCCAACCGGAATGGATGCATTAGGTACCGCTAATTTTCTCCTGCCGAGTGTATTCGCGGTACCAATAAGTGCTCTAGAATTGATCAGGTACTAACTAATCATATTTACCAACACAATGATTGATACTAAATGAATGCTTGTGCGCTGTTCCGTACAACTCTCTCCGGACTAATGTAGCGATAATAGTATAAAGAATGTTGATGTTATTAAACCCGTGTTTAAATTTAAAACCCGTTTTATTATTGACGTATAACGTAACGCTTGTATTCTAACTTCAAATAAAACAGTTTTAATTAAAGTTAAATTCGAAAATAGAACTATTTTTGGTTTGAATTTGTTCTCGAAATATCTTCGCAATTAAGATAATTTAAAAAGCTTGGGATTTACTGGGACATAGCTCGGGACATTTCGTGTTGAACCATAGTAGGTATTGCGACCTCTATGTCTATAAAAGTTGACAATACCGTTAGACAGAAGGCATTCTCTGTGTTCGCATTATTTCGGACTACCTAGGTACGAGATGTATTTATTTATTAACCTTCTATTAAATTCTATGGGTGGTGGCTATAGGTTGGGCCCGGTAAACACCGGAAGGCACTTCGACCCAATTGGATCCATTGTGCATTATTTAGCCTTAATCACAACTTTAATTTCAGTTGTTTCCGCAATGATATCACCTGATCCTTGAACTCCCAGACTTTAGTTTCTATTTTTTTTTCCACCTCAAACACAACTTCGCTATGAATTAGTTTTAGCATTGTAAGTATAGTAAATATGTAACCTTTTATAAAATATAATAATTGATAGCACTCATAAACAACTATTTGATCTCAAACTAGGCAATACCTGTAGGTACACTATGTATGCCTCGGTAATGTCCACTGATAATTCGACACCCCGAAACAAGATAAACAGATCTGAGCAATCGATACAAACCTCAAAATTATCTGAATAGATAATATTATTAGTCGTCTATGCACCGCCTAATGACACATGAGGAAAAAAACATTCCGGCGAGTTCGTCAACATTCAAGCAACAATGACAAATGTAAAGAGTTGGAAGTCACAATGGTGGGTCGCCGGCGCGGAGCCCGCGTCCACGATTCGATAATAGTGAATAAACAGCGCGATGAGTTATCGACGGCGATCTCGGGTCGTCGCCCGCAGTACCGTTCTACTTGCCCCTGAACGCGACGAAACTGGTGCCAGCGATGTCGGTGACTTCGCTCACCTTTATTGGGATGCGGCATTTTTAAGGTTAGACGAACATGTCTGGAGTGGTGCAATATTTTGTATACTGTCGCGAGTTTGATGAACTTGGTACCTATTCGTTGATTGCGGGTTTTTAGTACCAACTAATGTTTATTTTGTATTACAGTTAAAAAAAAAAATATATACAGACGAATTGAGAACCTCCTCCTTTTTTGAAGTCGGTTAAAAAAAAAGGAGAACTATCTTTTTGAATCTGTAATTAAAAACATCTAATCAAGAACGCTAATGTTCAACAATAAAACGTAACTCAGAGGTAAATAAAAATTAACAAGATACTTACATAAAAATCCCTTTTCCCTTTTTATGTTATCTACTACTATCTAGGCCCTAATTCACTATAACCACTTACACTGCACTTGCCCTGCTAAAACAAAGTCTATATCGCCTGTAATAGGTCAATATTTTTTATTATTATTTTATAAACCGAACAAAATAATTTGATTATGACGATATGAACGTTGTTTCGTAAAAAATATTTGAGAGTAGAATCTGACAATGGTCATAGAGCAGTAAGATAATTTCAAAATCGAAGCATCAGGTGGTGTGTGAACAAATCATACACCGCATCCATTAAACATCTTTGCTTATCTCAATGTTTTTACTATTAACGTTCATAGACGGATTCCGTCGTGACTATTCCGCTAATCAAATTTTGTAACTGTGGTATTGTAACTATTACATTTTTTCAGTCCATACCATCAATAATTTATAACCGTTAAATATGCGCCTACAGATAATTGCCCCGATCTCCGTTGTTCATAGCTTTCGAAATAAAATATAGCTCCACAACCACTTAGCTACCTAAATGTGATGCACAATAGGAATGTTAATATTGTGAAACATTGAAATAAGTCAGTTTAAATGTATCCTATAAATGTGTCCACTACTTACATTAATATTCTTTTATTTTGTGGCTCACTTTCATTTTTGTAGTTAATTGTATTTAAACTACTTGACCAATGTCGTATGTGACGGATTTGACGAACTACCAATTTGACCAATATCAAATTTGACGAATTCTCAATTTGACTAATATCAAATTTGACCAATATCAAATTTGACGAATTCTCAATTTGACCAATATCAAATTTGACGAATTCTCAATTTGACTAATATCAAATTTGACCAATACCGTGTGACCCGTTTCAACATCTTCCACAACAATTGAAATAAATAACGGCGCAATATATGGGATTTTGATCATCATCGCGGCTTATTAGGCAAGCAATATTTTGGCAGCTTCGAAAAAAAAACTTCTGTGAATAAATTATTATTAAAAAAAAAATATGTTCTCGATGGCAAGGGTTAACAACATTTTAAAAGGAAGTAATATTAGATACCGTGTTGTTAAAATTTGTGTGGTTTCTTGATTAATAGGTATCTTAACACGTCATTCAGGTTTTATATTTTAAACGAGTAAAACCTGTGGTATGTTGATATCAAAGAATGTTATGTGATAGTTGTAATTTTTAGCTAAGACAGTTTAAGAAAGTAAATTAATTCATTTATTTATAGAACAATGTTTAAATATTTTTTTAAGTTATAATGAAAACTCTGCTTTGTTGTTAATTATGTGGCTATTTTTTATTCACACAACAGAACAGCTCAGTGGGTGAGCGCTTGCCTTGGAAACAAGGTGCACAGGTTGGAATCCCGGCTCGCACCTCTGATTTCTTTAATTAATCATGTGCGAATCGTCTTTGTGCTCTTGTTACTAGCTTCCGGACACCGTGTGGAAACCTGCATGTCCGAGAAAGCCTAACTCGCTTCCAAATGAGGTGTGAAGCCCGCCAACACGCATTTGGCTAGCGTGGTGGACTATGGCCTAAGCCCCTTCATCTTGATGGGAGGCCCGTGCCCAACAGTGGGACAAAACAAGGGCTGGTATTATTATTTTTTATTCAACCTAGTGACGAAACAAGACGTTCACCTGATGGTAAGCGACTCGCCTGCCCATAGACAGCTGCATTGCACTGCACGTCACCCAAGATATTAGTTCACCACCTACAGAGCACTTCGCACCGGAACACAGCAATGTTTACATACTGCTGCGTGGTGACAGAATATCTGACACTGCGGTGGTACCTACCTCCAACGGTCTCATGCACAAAAGACCTCATCACCAGCCGGAAGACGTTCACTGCTGAACATAGGCCTCCCCCTTAGAACGCCACAATGAACGACAATTGACATATCACTTAATAAATTTGATGTTATAATTAAACATGTTAATAATGAGCTTCACTGGGTTGGTTAAAGTTACGGCAAAGTAAACGTCACCTATTCAGGAAAGAGTCGATATTTCTTAAATAGGTTGTTGTTAAAATAACGATGACTTCAAATTTGCAGCGCGGCTGGAATGTTGCAGTCGCTTTGCTTTATAAATCAAAATAAATAAAAAAAACACGCGACATCAGCGCGGCTGCAAGGCTCCGACCACGCTACATATTTGAAGTCACTCTAAGCAGGACGCTTTCCTGTACCAAACTATGTGTTTACCGATTAAGAGCAGTACTGTACTACCACTCATTGTCTGAGACAATAATATCGTTACGTCTCCAGAGCCAGGTGTTTTCACTAGCTACACCATACCACAATATGGTGGCGAATGAATATCTGACATAGGTATTCTGCGCAAGGGACCTTTTTTGTTTTCCCGGGGGATTCTTACCCACTAAAACCCCCGCTGCTATAATATCGGCACATGAGAGGGAACCTGGGCTCTCCGTTGCAGGAATCCCTTAGTGGATTGCCCTTGAGCCCGCCGCCACGCTGACTGCAAGCTAGCTGCACGGTCGACGTGCAGTTCAAATGCAGTTGGACTAACTGCATCTATCAGCGTTACTCTACAGATTTGTGTTAGTCAGTACTTCTATACTTTATTGACTGTTACTATATTTAAACTAACTAAACAGCAAGTATTCTTAGAAATTTACATACTACTGTCATTGATCGTCGAGTTTTCTAATCTAGTTCTTGCTAGGGACTTTATGAAGGGTAGTTGTTCTACTTAGCCTAAGGGCGTTCTGCATTATATTTATTGCAGTTTTGCATTCTCGAATTAATTTATATTTTCAATAAACTAGCGACACGCTCAGGATTCGCCTAGGTTTTTTTCAGTTGCACCTAATAATTTATTTATTTATGTATGTCTAAAATAATTTATGTACATGTTTAACAAAAATCTGTACCCCTTTATAATAATTATGGATAGTATACATAATTTATTGATATGTGTGAGTAAACATCATTTATTGATATTAGGTATATCTAGAAAGTATACCGATATCTGAGGGACCAGATACAATCGCTTCATAGCGAATCTATTTCTTCATTCGCTAACTCGCTCAATTCCCTACAATTTGTCACGTGATTTTTCGATGACTTATGTCATCCTCATACATTTTTATACTTTCTATTAGCGATAGCGCGTGTAGAATGTTACATTGTCTAGGGGGGCTGTCTACAAATCTTACGAAAATATGTAGGTATACAGGTATGCAGGTATACAAAAGCCGTGAATAGCATCTTAATTACCTACGTAGGATCTCACTGTGACCGTCACCTACATCTATATTCATCGGTTAAAACAGATAAAAAAACATGATTAATTAGAAAAAAGAAAGTGGCTGTCAAAATTAGCAAAGAATGTTTAAGAAAAAATATAGATATTCTGTGCGCACAGGTAAGTGGGCAAACGGCACACAGCCGCAACTTTACGGTTAGTTCAATCAGACGGTTGCGCGGGCGCAACGCTGAAATCAATTGGAGTTCCCTGGGTCATTTATGGATTGTGGACCCTCCGGCGTCAGGATTTCATTATAAAATTTTGATGGGTCAGATGGGTAAGAGAATAAGATACTGCAACGCTTTACTTTAACACATTTTAGTATAAATAGTTTCTAATTAAATGCATCAATTAAATTTCTATACAGTCTTTAGGATAACTCCAAATTTGTAGTGCGATAGCGTTTTTGATTTATATGGATTTACAAAGCAGCGCTGCCACCCTTAAGGTCCTTAACATAATATATTATTAATTATAAGTGTTATCTACGAAAAAATCTTGCGTAATCTAATAACGCTATCTAAAGAACAGAAAACATAATTTTATACACTTTAATAAACAACTCGGAAACAAATTAATGATCAATTACGCATAAGGCACCGCTCTGACCAACAATGGCGTCTATAAAAGCTATAAACGTCACGACGTTTGGCGTCCCATGGAGCACGGGCAGATCTGTTAACGAGAACGAAACACGTCCTAGTCCTACTATCATAGAATATAATGGCGCAGAGAAGCCACTATAATATATTTTACTTCCGGGTGTTAAACTAAGCAACTTTTTAATTTTTATTATTATTATTATATTCAGTTCATTAGACTTGTACTTGAATATTTCTGTACACATTAATGTCGTTCACATTTATATTGCAATATGTCTGCAAATATAGTAATAACTATAGAATCTCAATCTCTTGTTATTTAGATTTCCATATGTTTAAAGCTGCAGCTTATGTTCGTTCAGTTAAAAACTTAATACGGGACCATCGTTACTAGCTGTTGGTTAAACTAAATTGGTTTCTTTTCACTATTTAACATTACACAATCATGTACCTTCTCACTTTCATAGTAAGAGTAATTTTTATTCTTTGGTGATAAAATAAGATTCGACATGTAAAACACAATTACAGTTTCTAGTATTTACAAGCAAATACAGAAAAAATATGTAATAACGATATGACAGGTACAATCTAACCCTGACGTATCTACAAATTTCCTTACTCTATCGAAGCCGGTCGAGTAGGGCGACGACAGGCGTGCGCGCAGGTCGTCGCGGGGTCATTGACCGGCCCGTTACGCGGTTACGTAACCACGTAGCTTACGCCGCGTAGCGATCGCGTCGGCCCCGTAGCGCACTGCGAAATGACACTTTTGCAACTAATTGCAAACTACACAGTTAATTGTTACGCAAATTGCAACTATCTGTAACATTTTGTATTTCTAACTTTTTGTGTGATGACTAAAAAAAATATTACGCAGACTATCAAATGACAAGTTTCAGATCTAATATTAATATTTTTATTAGACTTTCCATTTGAGAAACCACCGATAGTTGTGTTTTTTTTATATTTACGCAGATCTAAATAATTTAAATGTGACGCAAGACTTCCATGTTGCCTACTTTATATCGGGTGTGATATAACGATTACTTTTACAAATTCAATTATCTAGGAATTTCGTTGCGAATTAATAAAATTTTTACATCATCATTTAACTTCTCAAAACAAGCGGAAGCACTTTCAAATTTAAAGTAACACAATGTAACACACTTCACTATCATTTTGACCTCAAATGTATTCTAAATGGAGTAGCTAAATGAGATTTATTATCTAAAGCAACAAGAGATGTCAGCAAAATTTTTATGATATCGATATAACATTAATGTTACTTTATCGATCACAGTACATACCTAATCTTCCACCGGCTAACAGCAAGCAGCAAGCAACACAAACAAGTTACTATGAACAAGTTTTTGTCACTTACAATTTCTCGCTCATTTCGAAGCCCTTCCAACTTCCTACATCTATTTAATTTAATTAATTTCCCACAATTCACACACTCCTAGTTGCGGACGAAAGATGTTTTTGTTTTTAATTACAACGAGTTATTACCGCAACTCTTTGTTGCTATTGTTATTTTATGCCGTTGACTTAATTAACAGCCAATTAATGTTCATACGATACGAATCTAATCTCATTTTGTTTGGCTTATTATAACGTTAATATTTTGCTAAATGAATGTTTAGCATAATTATTAAAAGTGTTGTTTTAAGCGATCGTTTTATCGTGTTACGATCTGTTAAAACTACTGGAATAATGTTAGATTTGTAATCACATAGCCGAAATGTAACTGTTGTTGAGCTTGCAAACATTACACGCTTGAGTTTTTACTATTTAGGACGCTTAGCGCCATCTATTGTTCTTTTTCTTAAACCAAATACTGAAACCATAGTTTAAAACTTTCAATCGCAATAATAGGAAATATATGTTATATAGACGTTGGTTCGTTTTTAACCCTCGACCAAAAACGAGGGGTGTTATAAGTTTGACGCCTATTTCTGTCTGTCTGTATGTCTGTGGACGGATTTTTTAAGGCTATAAGAACGGTAGCAACAGTTCATCATTCCGGTTTCACAAGTGTTGATTTGTGAAGCCCAATTATAATTTATATGTGCACGTACTTGATAGTATGATTCATGCGCTAACCAGTTAACATGAATTAATTTAGCGCACATATTATAATACTCGTTTATTTAAAAAAATAATTAAGAGCATATAAATAATGCCCGCGAACCATGCATTCATCATTTTATCCCTTTTATTAAGACACAGAGGACCAGCCAACTCAAACTATTATGGGGATCAATATCGGATACAATGAGATTGTAAAAGGGGGCTCATATTTTGATATTCACAAAAAAACTAACTCTTCCGTGGCACCCTCTGGCCACACGACCTTCGTAATCTGTGTTGTTTTTCCCCGTATTAAGGGTGAAAATTGTGCGACAGGATATTTGTTGTTCAGAATGTCAAGAGAAAAAAATCACAGAATTTACAGGGAATATATTGAACCGTACCTTTAGTAATATAGAGTTGTATTTTGATGGGCACATAGAGAAGAAAGCTTTTACATCATCTAGTAACGTGTATTGATTGAAGAGACTCCCGTTAGGTTTTTACATAATATCTGTCTTCTATCGGGGGTGAGTGTACATGGATGTGAGCTATACTTTATATTTGCAGTGCTGTGTCATTTTTATGGGTATTTTGAACTTTGTTTTCCGGTTGGGGGAAATTGGCAAATGTTTCCTAAATTGTGTCAACATTTTAATACGGCTATTAACTACTTAAGTAGGTAATCTTTTATTACACAGATATCAGTGAATTTACATTTGTACTATTTTCGTCATTACCTGTCTCTAACAGACAATTTACTGTCAATAATAAAAAAAACCGTTACAACAAGATAATACTAGGTAAGGCACTTACCCTTGTGCATGCGACTGTTTAGGTAGGTGCTATCGTAGTCTTAGATATTCTACCACCAAGCAGCAAGATGAAAATATTACTGTGTTCCGGTGTCATCGTCCATGTAGCCTAAATATAAATTTTGGTAATTAACAAGTTCACTTTCAACTTATATCCATACATTTCACACCAGCACCTCTAGAGGAAATCATAGAAAACAAGAAAAATTTAGTAAAGAAAACTAAAATTATGAACGTCTTTGTTTCAAATTCTTCCTCTCTATCTCTTACACCATCGCATTAGGTTAACCATCTTCAGCAAGTTAAAATTGTTTTTCAAATAGGGCCGATAGGCAGCTAGCGATAAGACCGCCCAATGTATATTTTTGTAATTTGTATTTCCTGTTCTTTTTGGTTTGCAATAAAGAGTTGTCTATCTATCTATAAGATATCATTACTAATGTGTGGAAGCTCGGGCAATGCGCGCTAGTCGCGACTGATAAGAAATTAATTTATTCTTACTTATACATTTAGATAGTCATTATTAAAATGACTACATCGTAGAAGAAAAGTATGTTCGTTTCTTCTGCCAAACTGCCTCCTGCATATGACAAAAATTGTCAACAGTTTTGCAAATACATAAAAACCCACAATGACGTTGATTATGGCGAGGGCGCCTCGTCTCGTCCGTTCTTCGTCGCATTTTTTAGTGCCCCTTTTATTTATTGCGTCGAAGATTGAAAGGGGCTGGCGTTATGGACGCGAGATGATTGTGACGGTCCCCACCAGGTTGCACTGCGTATGGTTCGCCAAATGTACAGATACACACGTACGTGGTAATATTTTAATGGGGTATGTGATGAAGCTATAAATTTTCCGCTGTATTTTGGTTCAATTTCTGTTTTACTTTTAGATACTCGTTCTATGCATGTCGCCATAAATCATCATCATCATCACAGCCGGAAGACGTCCAATGCTGAACATAGGCCTCCCCCTTGGAATGCCACAATGAACGACAATTGGCGATTTGCATCCACCGGTTACCTGCGACGCGCACAATGTCGTCTGTCCACCTAGTGGGAGGCCTACCAACGCTGCGTCTTCCGGTTCGTGGTCGCCACTCGAGAAACTTTCTTCCCCAACGGTTATCGGTTCTTCGAGCGATGTGGCCTGCCCATTGCTACTTCAACTTGCAGATTCTGAGAGCTATGCCGGTGACGTTGGTTATTCGGTGAATCTCCTCATTGCGGATTCTGTCGCGCAAAGAAACTCCGAGCATAGCTCTCTCCATAGCTCGCCATAAATGGTATCGAGTTATCCATGCCGTGATGGAAATATTGGTAGATTAGCAAAATATTCTGGAGCACATCAGGTGAATGTATATGTACACAGGCACTTGCGTAGACACAACACAAGTGTTCTTTCTCCTCCTTACTCTCACAACTCGATGGGACGAATGACCGACACAATCGGGGAGAGTCAGGCACTGGATCGACTTTTTACATGCCCATTCGACGCTTGGACCATCCGATTCTCCTGTCTGGATTGTCATCGGGTGATCGGCCTGCATTGTCCTAACGAGTAAGGAACAACGACACAAAGAGGTGTTAGGTTTACGTATAATTACAAATATTATTAGTACATAATTTGTTATTGTTTTTTGGTTACCTAGGATTGCGTTCGTGAGGTCACTTAGGGCTTGTCCCTGAAAACCAGCGCTGTGTTGGGGCTTGTTCCTCAACACAGCATAAGTTGAGTGGGAGCCTTGTCTCATACAGACGACGTGCATTAAATACTATAGTTATTTGTTGTGTAATCTGTATTCTGTGTGAAATAAAATACATTATATTCTATTCTAAAGATATTGGCTCCCTGCGGGATTTGAATGCTCGACCCCCGATTTGCAAAACAAGCAGTTTCCCGCTACACCACTAAGGCTCTACATTGTACAATATACCTACAGTCACAAACATACTTTAAATTGATAGATCAAACGATCGACCGCCGTTAAATTTACATACACACTTTTATTAAACTATAACTCTTGCCAGAGACGCGAAAATGACCATGTTGTCAGTGTTGTTAATCCAACAATCTGCGAAATCAATACTTTGTATCGGTTTTACCTATCTATAAAAGCGGTGCACTTCCCGAAATTTATGTACAGGGGTGAGTCCCCATAAAGTTCACATGTGCAATAACGAGTCGGCCAGTTTAAACCGCCAATATTACCCGTCCCATGAAATATTGATGGTCTCAGTGCAGAATCACCGATATTATCGTATCAACTAAACGCTAGTTTAGATTTAATATGCTCATAGTGATAGATAAGAATGGTTTTTAACAAAGGTTTTTTAACCAGTGTATGTTGCCAGTGATGTAATATGGTACTGAGGTGTGGTCCTTAACAGCTGGCCTTTTAGAGAAGCTCAGAGTCACACGACGAACTATTGGGAGAGCTATGCTCGGAGTTTCTTTGTGCAACAGAATCCGCAATGAGGAGATTCACCGAAGAGTCAAGGTGGCGGATAACCGATGGGGAAGAAAGGTTCTCGAGTGGCGACCACGAACCGGAAGACGCAGCGTAGGCAGGCCTCCCACCTGCGACCGACGACATTATGCGCATCGCATTGCTCACATTAATTTATGTTGCTGTTTCGTGTATTGTTCAACAAAATGTGTGCAATAAAGTATCTCTCTATGACGACGACATAGTGATGACCTGTGCCTAATGACACAACTAATCAGAGACAGTTGAAATATCGCTCACCTGAGCGCATCAGTTATCTGACTATTTGTATAATATTATTACAACCTAGTATGTTGATGGTGGTTGTTTAAGCTTTCCATTTCCCACAATCGTGCAGTTATAAGAAAAAAAAACAAGGCTTCGACATTTTTTTTAAATCTTTTATCAACATCAATAAATCGAATTAAAACCAATTTTTTTTTCGTAATTTTAAATATTGATTTACCATAACTAGCTAGCTAGCATAACTAGCTATCTTACTGCTAAATATTATGACGTCGATGCCATAACTCGTGATCATGTTTGGTGCGAATAAGTACATGTTTCATCCGTTGAGGCAGTAGCGATACAGGTTTCAAATGCCAATACTGCAGCGCCCGAATGAAATATAGAAGCTATGCAATCATAGAGCAATACTGTGTGAGAGGTGCCACTGTTTTTCATGGTGAGGCTTTGCCATATAATATACTTAATAATAATACCAGCCCTTGTTTATGTCCCACTGTTGGGCACGGGCCTCCCCTCAAGATGAGGGGGCTTAGGCCGTAGTCCACCATGCTGGTCAAGTGCGGGTTGGCTGACTTCACATGTCATTCGAAAGCTATTTAGGCTTTCTCAGACATGCAGGTTTCCTCACGATGTTTTCCTTCACCAAAAGCTAGTAACAATCGCACAAAGCTGATTCGCACATGATTAATTAAAGAAATCAGAGGTGCGACCCGGGGTTCGAACCTGCTTACTTTGATTCCAAGGCAAGCGCTCGCCCACTGAGCTGTTACTGCTTCTTAATAAACTTACATGAGTAGTTTTTTCTGCAAGTCTTCTGCCTGGCTATCCATCTACGTCAACTATTTATAATATTGTCATTATTTCATTAACTCCAACGTATCATAGATTCAGAAAATTACTCAGCATATTTAGTCAGGCGACTTCTTAAAATGAAATTTGTTTTACCATATTTATATAAAAATTTATCATTGATATTTATTTATTGCAGTGAGTCCCATATCATGATGATAGGTAATTAGCAACTACATTTTTCCAATGACATAGCGGTTTAGGTGATAACATACTTTTCGAGATTTGGAATTTAGCAATAGGTACTCATCGAGATGTTAACTTGATTATGAAAAGAAAGTTATTTAAGTTTAGAAAGTTATTAACTTGAATTTATTTTCCGTTCTCATATTGAGGATGTCACGCAAAAGTTATTGAGCGCTGAGTCTAGAAAGACGTTCTCTAATGGTAAGTGACATAATCTTTATATATATAATTCTATTGTACGTGTGTATGTCACTGAACTCTTAAACGGCTGGACCGATGTTGATGAAATATTTTGTGTGTGTTCAAGGGGATTCGAGAATGGTTTAGATTCAATAAAAACGCGGAGCTGCGCCGGTCAGCTAGTAATATAATACAATATCTTGGGACAATCCATACATGGTCATCTGATCCCAAACTAGGCAGAGCCTGTACTACGGAACCCAGACAAC
Organism: Furcula furcula; assembly: GCA_911728495.1. Lineage (NCBI taxonomy): Eukaryota > Metazoa > Arthropoda > Insecta > Lepidoptera > Notodontidae > Furcula > Furcula furcula. Next base: position 11,460,500 of record OU452251.1, read on the forward strand.
CGATACTAATACTTATATTTTTTTTTTTGTAAATACATACTTAAATAGATAAAGAACCCACGACCCATCGGTTAGCGGACAGGGTGTCTAACCACGAGACCAACGGGCCCGTCGATACATATACATATATACCATCGTGAACAGTTGGTTACATACAGTGCCCTTCATCTGAATGATTCCAAACAGTAGATACGTATTTCATTTTGTCCCCAAAGCAGCAGCTTAGGCTGCAAACTAGCTTACCGAATCGCACCCATGGACCTTTACCGAAACACAGAAGTGTTTACACGATGCATTATCTATAGTTTAGATACTACTGCTTTGCCTGCAGAATATCTACCTTGCCTAACGTTTAGTAAAATATTTTGTACTTAATATTACCCACCTGGCCAAGCATCTAGTAAAATATCTTACTCACTTGTCCTCTCTACAAAATATTAATAATCTTTGATCTCTATAACTGGATTAGCGTCGGCCAGGCGTAGCACCGTAATATATCGTTCCCATTGAGCTTTTGGTGTATCATTCGCGAAATGATTCCGTTCAGCCCTCAGCCACCCTCGACAGTTGAGGGTGCCATACGCTCTTGCTACATCTTGCTCGTATGTTTGCGGTTATTTAGAGCTCTACGGCCTTTTGATGTGTGCTATCTATAGATGATTATATTGGCCTATCATGGTTTTTTTCGAAAGCTACCACTAGGTTGATGACTTTAAAAATAAAGTCTCTTGTATCTGGGTGTCATTTTCTTTTTAGGGTTCCATACCTAAAACGTAAAAAAGGAACCCTTATGGTGTGACTTTGTATGTTTGTCTATCACACCTATATATTTCAAAAAATAAAAAGAATGAAAAAAAATGAGAAAAAATATTTTTTATCTTTTATTTTCTGTTAATAATTATTTTCGACATGGGTCATCAAAAGTTTCAAAGTGAGATTTTTATTTTGGTTTATGTCACGAAGTTTTTTGGCTTATAATAAACTTTCATAGTTCCAGAGAAGTTATGGAACCCTCGGTGCATGAGTCCAACTCGCATTTGACCAGTTTTTTTTTTAATAAAATTGTTTACCGTTTGTTAATTTTAATTATACACAGCACGTGTAAGTGTTGGCAACGATCATATTGTTTGACCGTGTCTGAATACGTGGAAGTACAAATAGTCCGACGCATTTACCTATTGGAATGAAATCTCATACGTCGAAAACAGACAAGGCATAACTTATGGACTCGTTTATTATATCTCCGGGAAAGAGGAAAAAACATTATTGTCCTTTTAAGCCTCGTTGCTTTAAGTACTTGCTCGTAGATACGCCACGCAGCAAATTAATACATTATGTAAATCTATATTATCAAAATCATGAAACTAATTTTAACCCTGGACGCAAAAATGCTGGTTGTTTTAACTTTGATATCTGTCTGTCTGCCTGGCTATGTATTTTGTTGGTTACTAACATTAGTGTATTCCGATCTGAAGGGCACTGTAGCTGGTGAAATTACTGGACACAAGAGACTTAATAACGGATGTCTCAGGTGACGAGAGGCAGTGCAGCAGTCTATAGGCTGGCATGCCGCTTAATATCAGGCGAACACTAAATTTAAAATAGTCATGCCAATTAAACGAAGATAAAGCTTCAAGTATTACAGAAATTTTGAAATTTCTTAGAGACCACTTTAAAGAAAATCCTTTCTTTTCCTAAGTAGGTATAGCTTTAAGGTTTAAACAACGCTGTCTGGATACAAGAAGACAACGATTTAAAGCGAGCAGTCCGTCAATAAGTCTCAACGCGGATCGGTCAGGGTTGGTAATTGACGGGGGTGGCTTGCTACTCGGGGTTAGGGTTGCTGCTAGCTAGATTGAAAAGCGTATGGTTGTCATTGTAATGTATTTTTTCATAAAAGATTTTGAGTATTTGTATAGACTAACAGAAATGGTTTTCGTATTTCTTCTTTTGAAATTGTAAAATGTATTAATTGAATGTTAATTTTGTAGGGTTTGATGATACGAGACTTTTGAAGAATTAATTTCATTAGTGCCTATACTGAAAACCTTGTACATGTCTACTAAGTGATGGTCAATGAATGACAAAGGTAAGACCAATTAATATGCTATAGGGTCCAAAAAAAAACAATAAACCCATTGCATTTATTTATTTTATTAAAAAAACTATATAAAGTCATTTAAAATATGACTTCCAAACTATAAATACATGATGTCACCTAGATGCCCTTCACTATGCAAAATAAAATCCCCGATTACTTCGCAATTCATACAAAAACGATACAACTTGCAAATCGCTACAATAAAAATAATTTAGCAAACGCAGGAAATATGATTTACGCCGTCTCGTCGCGCCAACCCTACGGCTGCGTAGGGCAGTTACACAGCGCCTTCCCCTAAAACATTGTCATCTGAATTTGTGCCCGAAGTAAATAAGAGTCCCGGGGAGTTCTCGGCTCTAATGGAGGCAGATTTATAGATTTTCCCTGGATGCCCCGCCGCGCCGGGATTAAATTACGCCTGCCGTATTGGCTGGAGGAATATTAGCACATTCATTTGTTTCCACACTCTGGTTTCAAACTGATTTTAACGGTCACTCTCCTTATAGTGTAGTGTATCTGAAATAGTAAGGATGGGTCTAAGGCCACATTAGCAATAGAGATGATGACTGGATAAAAAAAATGTTCTAATTAGTCCGTCAGTTAGATTATTAAAAAATATTGGACACCTATTTTTTTATTTAACTAATCAATAAAAAATGCCAAAGATAAAGAGCGTCCAAGGTCGGGAGTGGGGGCTTTTTACGTCACGCCTCAGTAAAAAATGTATACCGGTGTGGCGTCACGCGACATTTCAAAGCACTATATCTTCGTCATTTTTTGTTTAATCGACAAAAGAAAAAATACGTGTCCAATATTTTTTGATAATCTAAATGATGGACTAAAACAAATTTTTTAGTCATCTAGCCTATTTACCTAAAAGCTGAATTGCTTTTAGGTAAATAGGCTAAATATAATTTTAGGTAAATTTCAAGCAGATCCTTAACAATTTTACTATACTCAATTAATTTATTAGCAGATTTATATTTAGTGTTAATGTTGCCATACGAAGACAATTAAACCTTAACTTACTCATATTATGATTCACCTAATGTGGCCATTTTAGACCCGTAGATCATTGACCTTATCGCCAATGTTGTACCAAAAATTTATAGTAATAATTCACTCTCAACGGAACAACCGTAGCTTAATAATTTGGTAAACAGAAGCCTTGTAACTAATCTCTTGTGTTTTTAATAACAGTTTTCTTCAGTTTTGCACCCTCTACTCAACCCCCGGCGTCGGCCTCGGGTGGGGGTCGCGCCGGCCCAGCCCTCTCCTTCTGATTTTTAAAATCGCAGACGGGTTAAGTCGTGGGAGCACAGTATAAAAGCTTTCTGCTCCCCGTTCTGTAACCATCGTCTTTGTTTGAATCATATGTACTAGGTACTGTCTGTAATTGTTTTAATTTTTTTTTATAAAGCTTAGTCATGCACTTACAGCTCACATTTGCCTAATGGGTAATCAACAGAAGTGTCATTTCACTGTCGTTTTTAACTAGAAAATTAAGTCTTTTGAGTATAGCCCGTATATCATAACCCGTGGGGTGTCCGAGTAAGAATAGCACCCTCCCATCTTCTCCCGTTGAGTGTCCGTAAGAGGCGAGTAAGGGAAAACCAGTAGACGGGAAGCAGCATGTGTCTATTAGATTACCTACCACCTATACTGCGATCCCCAAGACGCCAGCCTTACGTGGGGGTTATGGCAACCCCTCCCTTCTAAGGGGGAGGCCTTTGTTCAGCATTGGACGTCTTTTGGCTGCTGATGATGATGATGATAAGTATAGCATTTCTCCAGTTGCAGTGTCCTTTTCACCAAAACTGCTGTTCAATAGGATGTTTGATATCGCGGTCCAGGTTCCACCGCAGTGTCAGATGTTCTGCTACCAAGTTAGAAACATTTCTGTATTTCAGTGTAAAGGGCAGCGTGTCTTGGCAATGTCGAGCAACAGTGAGGTGCAGCTTTCAACATGCCAAGCATGTCACATAATATCAAGTGGACGTCTCGCTTTTCTAGGTTATCTGGAACAGATCGCAGCTATTTTTATGCTGTTTTGTGAAATAAAGTGTTATATATCTATGTAAGTTCATCATCATCATAATTAACAGCCGATAGACATCCACTGCTGAACAAAGGCCTCCTCCTTACAAGGGAGGGGTTGCCATAATCCCCACGCTTGGCAGGCGGCTTGGGGATCGCAGTATAGGTGGAAGATAAATCCAAAATAAAGACGCTGCTGCCCGTCTCCCTGTTCTCGCTTAGTCGCCTCTTACGACACCGAACGAGGGGAGATGGGGGGATGCAATTCTAACCCAGCACCCCACGGGATATCTATGTAGGTAAGTTAAATAAATAATATACATTCAGAATATAATCCTTAGGTGTGTTGTATTGTTTTCTGACGTCATCCTCATAACCCTTATACCCTTGAAATTAGGGTTGGTAAAGGTGCCCTGATGATCGATTCTGCGATCAATTTACACAATAGGTTGTGTACCCCTATTTTTTTTTTTTTTTTTTAATAATTGTCTACCATATTCATTTTTATCACTTTATATCGATACTATTGTAGTGTGTGTATAGACACCCCCTCCTTCTTATGTAACCTAAGTAGCTACTATATAGGTCTTGTGACGCGCCTTATTGAGTGGATAGTAAATATACATAAAACAAGTGAACAAGTCTCAATAACACATTTCCTTTAATATCTCCCGCCATTGCATGGCGACCCTGCCAGGATAGTGATAAAAATAAATATCAATCATCGATCATACAAGAATAAATGCTACATGAAATGTTAATGTTCACTGAACTGATTCTACCTACTACTATTGCCAATGGTGCTGATTGGATGGTTTTGGGTTCAATTTCCACGGGACAAAAAGGGTATATCAGCAGTTGAAAGACGTCCACTGCTGAACAAAGGCCTCCTCCTTAGAAGGGAGGGGTTGCCATAATCCCCACTCCTGACAGGCGTCTTGGGAATCACAGTTGGTGGTAGGTAATCCAATAGAAAGACGCTGCTGCCCGTCTTCTTGTTTTCCGTTAGTCACCTCTTACGGACACCGAACGGGAGGAGATGGGAGGGTGCTATTCTTACCCGGACACCACCGGCTATTTTAGGTTATGCAGAGAGAATTATTATTACTGAGTAGGTATTATACTCAACCTTTTTTATAGCTCATCCAATGCTGAGCTACCAAAAAGGACATCAACACACAAGGCTACATCTTACCAATGTAAGATATCTCACTCATTTACCAATCCGGAGCTTGGAGGTAATACTGTGAAACTTACTCTTGCGATCCCATAACCGCACGTTCTCGTAACCTTAGTCATTCATAAATTAACGTCAATAACAATGATTCATTTTATGTTCACTTAAAACCCAATAAAAATTGTTTGTACCAAAGCTTGTTGCCTTCACAGAAGTCCCATCAATATTGAAAATTCTTCAACTCTTTATAAGATAACTAGCAGTCCCCCGCGACTTCGTTCGCGCAAAGGTATTTAATGAAGAAATACCGACCACATTTCTAAGAAGTGGACTAATACCTACTGATAATCCTGACAAAAGAAACTCAACCCGATAACATTTTGTACGACTTGGGAATCAAAATCAGGTCCAAGCGAAAGGTCGTGCTCACGCCCATCGTCACCGAGGCAGTCAAAATAAAAATATAAAATTAAATATAAAATATTTTTCCATTAACTTTTAAATGACAATAAACATGGGAGGAAACTTGAGGTCAAACAGTGAAATTTGTTAATAAAAAATTAAGAAAATGTTTTATTTTCAGGCGCTGGGCCCATATTTTGTTAGAAGTACAATTTCTTATATGAGTATGTTAGTCAAATCTAATATAATGGTGGGTGCGATCCTGAACGTGTTCACATACTGCAGAACATAGGTACTGCAAAGCATTCGAAACGTCGGGATAGTAAAATCAAAAAATAAACCGCGATAAAATCCGTAAAAGTAGTTTGATTTCAATGTGTAATATTCGCGTAAGTAAAAGACAACATTATATTTTATTTCTTTTACTGTTATTTTAATGGGGGCCGGTGTCAAAATTTCAAAGAGGCTACTATATCAAGTGGGGTAAGAGCTTCATTTGCAATTTTCAAAACAGTTTTTTTCTTGTGTTTTTTTGGCTTATAACCAAAAATGAATCTCCGATCTCCGAAGTTTGTGAAGGGAAAAATCTGAAATAATTATAGGAAATAGAGGTCTATCTATATTTTAAAGAAAAAATGAAATGAAAGAAAAAATAATGTTTCCAAGTAGTACAGTTTTTTAGCAATTTTAAAAAACCTCGACAAACAAACTTAGTTTTGCGGTTGGGGGTTTTGCTATTTGAGGTATTAGAGGAATAGTAAAATAACAATAATATGTGCAAAGAAGATATAGAACCCTCGGTGCGTGAGTCCGACTCGCACTTGACCGATTTTTTTTAGTTCTTTTTGGTTCGATTCTGTACCTATATTGAAAGTGATAAACTAAATTAGTTTCTGATAAACTCTTTTAAAGGGTTAATTTGGATAAATTTGGTTGGGTTCAGTTCCGTTCTGTTTCGGTTCCGTTCTATTGCCAATCCAATCTTTTTTTATTTCTCGCGGGGGAAACCTTCAACAGGTCTCCGGGACGTGTGGGAGTCAACCGGAGTATCTTACCCACTAAAACGCCCGCGGCTGGCGCATGAAATAATTATAGGTATTTTAGGTCTATCTATATTTTACAGGGAAAATAAAATGATGTTTCTAAGTAGTACAGTTATTATATATATAAAAAAAGCGAGAGCTCCTGGCTGACATGAGTGACAGGAGTCACAGTTGTGAGAATGAGTGGTGGTATTAGTCCCATTAAAAATAATCCTAAAAAAACCTCGACAAACAAACTTAGTTTTGCGGTTGGGTTTTTTGCTATCTGAGGTATCAGAGGAATATTAAAATAACTTTAATACGTGCAAAGAAGGTATGGAACCCTCGATGCGCGAGTCAGACTCGCACTTGACCGGTTTTTTTTTAGTTTGATTCGGTACCTAATTCCGAACCGGAGTATCTAACCTACTAAAACGCCACGTACTCAATGGACATCTAGGGCCCACAACCCAAACGTCCAACCGACAACTCCGAAGGTTGCTCGTTATTTGTCTGAGCTTATGGCTGAGGAGCGAGGCGGCAGCTTTTTTTTTTTAGGTGGCAGCTTGACGTGGGTGCGTGTGGTGCAGGATACACGCGTTTGTGAACACTCTCGACAGCCTCGTATTGAATTGAAACCTTGCGTGCATCTAGTAGCCACACTCGAGCTAACGCAGCAGTTAGTAAAATAGTTTAAATAAACAATATAATCACTTTAAAAATCATATCAAATTCAAATTTGAAACATCGATGTCGTATTTTAGTTTTAAAACCCATGATATAACTCATACCTACCGCTTATATCATAAAAAAACTGTTTTCAATTACCTTTTAAAAGACACCACACGCAAGATTTTTAACTTAGGGGTCCCATTTTGACCTTAAAACACTCATAATTTCTTAAACCTGACTTCGTCCTAATCCTGTCTATCATATTGTATCGGAAGACAGTGAAATGTGTTAAGAAATGGTAAAATATTTATTTCTTACAAAAATTAAGTTCCTGTAACTCCTACTTAGAAAATTTGGAGAAATGCAAAAACACGTAATTGTTTATTTTCATTGAGGCGTCTGCGTGTGAAAATTCAAGGCTCTAGTACCAACCGTTCATGAAATATAACACTTTTTTATAAAAAATAAAACCCCCTATTTGGACCCTTTAGGATGTGAATTTTGAAAATACCGTTCTTAGTGGGCGTCTACGTATTGTGAAGAATACCCCTGCCAAATTTCAAGTCTCTAGGACCAGCGGTTTAGGCTGTGCGTTGTCTGTCAGTCAGTCAATCAGTCAATCAGTCAGGACATCTCCTTTTATATATATTGATTGATGATGATTGATTACTTGTCCTGACTGACTGACTGACTGACTGATTCATCAACGCACAGTCCAAACCGCTGGACTTAGAAAGCTGAAATTTGGACAGTGGGTTCTTCTTATGACGTAAGCATCCACTAAGAAAGGATTTTTGAAAATTCGACTCCTAAAGGGGTTAAATGGGGTGTTTTCTTTTGTATGAAACTTTTTATTGTATAGTTCGATTGACTTGAAATTTACTGGAAATTTTTTTTGAATAAAATAAATATATACGTGTTTCGGGATTTTTCAAAAACAACCATTGGGGGTACGCTAGGGGTTGTTATACTTTGTATGGGAAATACTTATTACTTAATTCAATTGATTTGAAAGTTGGTGAAAATACCCTTAAAATAAAAAGATTGAACACGTATCATTTATTTTTCAAAAAATCTACCCCTAAAGTGGGATAAGAGGGTTTTTTTTTAATCTATATTATTAAAAGAACAGGCTTTTTTTCTAGAAATCACCATACAGTCAAAACCATTTAAAGTAGAATCATGAAATTTGGAACCAACATTATTCAATAGTTTAGGTGAACAATAAGAACGAACTCGACATTTCACACCTAAATGGGTCACATGTCAAATGAGCTCCCAAAGTGTGTATGGATTAAAAAAATCATCACACAGACACGAAACTTTGCCAGTATACTGAGCAAAAGAAATAAAGAAACACGTATTTCATAAGTTTTAAAAAAAACGACGATTAAAGGGGTATTAGCATGGTTTTTGAGTATGAAATGCGCATAAAAATATTCATGTTGCATTGATGAAACTTTGCGAATACATTTATCACCGCAAATGCAAATCCATGTGCCATTAATATTGTTTTGATTATCAACCCCTAAGAGGTTCTAATTGGGGTCCAAAAAATGTTTTTTGAACTACAGCCTATACTTAATTTATGTATTGCACACAAGAATCTAACATACCTATTCCGGCAAAAACAACCCCTAAGTTAATTTCATGGGGTTGAAAATTTGCACAAAGAAGGATTTCTATTTAATGCTATAATGCAGGTAGAGTAACGCAACTCGGTAAATAAACTCAACACAACAATAGAAGAAACAAATTTTTGGAGGTTTTTCTAAACCTTTTTTCTTTGACGTGGGTGAAATCTTCCAAAGATCCCCGGGAGCTGTGGGGCTCCACCGGGGTAGGGTATGTGAGATTCTTACCCACTAAAACCCCAGCGGATGTCGCATCGGCACATGAGAGGGGGGACCCCAGGGCTCTCCGGTGGGATCTGCACCAGGGGCCCCTCAACGCCTTGCCTTTGAGCCCGCCGCCGGGGGGCGCGTTGTAGCCCCCTGGGAACCTGACACGGTACTCACGGGGATGGGGGTCGCAACCCCGCCGCCGTCCTCCTCGGAGTCGCCGCCGTACTCAATGGACGTTCAAAGGGTCCACACCCCGAACGTCCAGCGACTCCTAAGTTGATGATCCAGCTTGGCTCAACTCAATCCACTTTATTCCAACTTGACCCACTTCAAACCACCTTGACTTATCTCGATCCACCTCGGTCTATCTCGATCCATATCAATCATCCTTGATCCAACTCGAACCAGTTCAATGCAGTTTGATAGTCCAGCTTGACTCATCTCGATTCACTTTGTATCACCTTGACTCACATCGACCCACCCAGACTTAACTATATCGATCCAGATCGGTGCATCTCGATTCACATCGATCCACCTCGATTTACCTCGCTTTAGCTCGATCCAGCTTGATCCTGCTTGATCCAGTTTGATCCAGCTCAAACCAGTTTTATTCAGTTCAATCCGGTATTATCCGGTCCAATCGAGTTTGATGCAGTTTGATGATCCAGCTTGACGCAACTCAGTCCATTTTATTCCAACTTGACCCACTTCAAACCACCTTGACTTATCTCGATCCCATCGGTTCGTCTAGATTCACATTGATCCACCTCGATCCAGTTCGAACCAGTTCGATACAGATTGATAATCTGGCTTGACTCATTTTGATACATTTTTTTTCATATTGACCCACTTCGACCCACCTTGACTTATATTGATACACGTTTGATTCAGTACCTAGCTCCGAACCGGAGTATCTTACCTACTAAAACGCCCCGTACTCAATGGACATCTAGGGCCCTCAACCCAAACGTCCAACCGACTACTCCGAAGGTTGCTCGTTATTTGTCTGAGCTTATGGCTGAGGAGCGAGGCGGCAGCTTTTTTTTTTTAGGCGGCAGCTTGACGCGTGTGCGCGCAGTGCAGGATACACGCGTTTGCGAACACTCGACAGCCTCGTATTGAATTGAAACCTTGCGTGCATTTAGTAGCCACACTCGAGCTAACGCAGCAGTTAGCAGAATAGTTTAAATAAACAATATAATCACTTTTAAAATCATATCAAATTCAAATTTGAAACATCGATGTCGTATTTTAGTTTTAAAACCCATGATATAACTCATACCTACCGCTTATATAATAAAAAAACTGTTTTCAATTACCTTTTAAAAGACACCACACGCAAGATTTTTAACTTAGGGGTCCCATTTTGACCTTAAAACACTCATAATTTCTTAAACCTGACTTCGTCCTAATCCTGTCTATGATATTGTATCGGAAGACAGTGAAGTGTGTTAAGAAATGGTAAAATATTTATTTCTTACAAAAATTAAGGTCCTGTAACTCCTACTTAGAAAATTTGGAGAAATGCAAAAACACGTAATTGTTTATTTTCATTGAGGCGTCTGCGTGTGAAAATTCAAGGCTCTAGTACCAACCGTTCATGAAATATAACACTTTTTTATAAAACATAAAAGCCCCTATTTGGACCCTTTAGGATGTGAATTTTGAAAATTCCGTTCTTAGTGTGCGTCTACGTATTGTGAAGAATACCCCTGCCAAATTTCAAGTCTCCAGAACCAGCGGTTTAGGCTGTGCGTTGTCTATCAGTCAGTCAATCAGTCAGTCAGGACATCTCCTTTTATATATATATATTGATGATTAAAATAACTTTAATACGTGAAAAGAAGGTATGAAACCCTCGATGCGCGAGTCAGACTCGAATTTGACCGGTTTTTTTTTTTAGTTTGATTCGGTACCTAACTCCGAACCGGAGTATCTAACCTACTAAAACGCCACGTACTCAATGGACATCTAGGGCCCACAACCCAAACGTCCAACCGACAACTCCGAAGGTTGCCCGTTATTTGTCCGGGCTTATGGCTGAGGAGCGAGGCGGCAGCTTTTTTTTTTAGGTGGCAGCTTGACGTGGGTGCGTGTGGTGCAGGATACACGCGTTTGTGAACACTCTCGACAGCCTCGTATTGAATTGAAACCTTGCGTGCATCTAGTAGCCACACTCGAGCTAACGCAGCAGTTAGTAAAATAGTTTAAATAAACAATATAATCACTTTAAAAATCATATCAAATTCAAATTTGAAACATCGATGTCATATTTTAGTTTTAAAACCCATGATATAACTCATACCTACCGCTTATATCATAAAAAAACTGTTTTCAATTACCTTTTAAAAGACACCACACGCAAGACTTTTAACTTAGGGGTCCCATTTTGACCTTAAAACACTCATAATTTCTTAAACCTGACTTCGTCCTAATCCTGTCTATGATATTGTATCGGAAGACAGTGAAATGTGTTAAGAAATGGTAAAAAATTTATTTCTTACAAAAATTAAGTTCCTGTAACTCCTACTTAGAAAATTTGGAGAAATGCAAAAACACGTAATTGTTTATTTTCATTGAGGCGTCTGCGTGTGAAAATTCAAGGCTCTAGTACCAACCGTTCATGAAATATAACACTTTTTTATAAAACATAAAAGCCCCTATTTGGACCCTTTAGGATGTGAATTTTGAAAATTCCGTTCTTAGTGTGCGTCTACGTATTGTGAAGAATACCCCTGCCAAATTTCAAGTCTCCAGAACCAGCGGTTTAGGCTGTGCGTTGTCTATCAGTCAGTCAATCAGTCAGTCAGGACATCTCCTTTTATATATATATATTGATGATTAAAATAACTTTAATACGTGAAAAGAAGGTATGAAACCCTCGATGCGCGAGTCAGACTCGAATTTGACCGGTTTTTTTTTTTAGTTTGATTCGGTACCTAACTCCGAACCGGAGTATCTAACCTACTAAAACGCCACGTACTCAATGGACATCTAGGGCCCACAACCCAAACGTCCAACCGACAACTCCGAAGGTTGCCCGTTATTTGTCCGGGCTTATGGCTGAGGAGCGAGGCGGCAGCTTTTTTTTTTAGGTGGCAGCTTGACGTGGGTGCGTGTGGTGCAGGATACACGCGTTTGTGAACACTCTCGACAGCCTCGTATTGAATTGAAACCTTGCGTGCATCTAGTAGCCACACTCGAGCTAACGCAGCAGTTAGTAAAATAGTTTAAATAAACAATATAATCACTTTAAAAATCATATCAAATTCAAATTTGAAACATCGATGTCATATTTTAGTTTTAAAACCCATGATATAACTCATACCTACCGCTTATATCATAAAAAAACTGTTTTCAATTACCTTTTAAAAGACACCACACGCAAGACTTTTAACTTAGGGGTCCCATTTTGACCTTAAAACACTCATAATTTCTTAAACCTGACTTCGTCCTAATCCTGTCTATCATATTGTATCGGAAGACAGTGAAATGTGTTAAGAAATGGTAAAAAATTTATTTCTTACAAAAATTAAGTTCCTGTAACTCCTACTTAGAAAATTTGGAGAAATGCAAAAACACGTAATTGTTTATTTTCATTGAGGCGTCTGCGTGTGAAAATTCAAGGCTCTAGTACCAACCGTTCATGAAATATAACACTTTTTTATAAAACATAAAACCCCCTATTTGGACCCTTTAGGATGTGAATTTTGAAAATTCCGTTCTTAGTGTGCGTCTACATATTGTGAAGAATACCCCTGCCAAATTTCAAGTCTCTAGGACCAGCGGTTTAGGCTGTGCGTTGTCTGTCAGTCAGTCAATCAGTCAGTCAGTCAATCAGTCAATCAGTCAGGACATCTCCTTTTATATATATTGATATTGATGATTAAAATAACTTTAATACGTGAAAAGAAGGTATGAAACCCTCGATGCGCGAGTCAGACTCGAACTTGACCGGTTTTTTTTTTTAGTTTGATTCGGTACCTAACTCCGAACCGGAGTATCTAACCTACTAAAACGCCACGTACTCAATGGACATCTAGGGCCCACAACCCAAACGTCCAACCGACAACTCCGAAGGTTGCCCGTTATTTGTCCGGGCTTATGGCTGAGGAGCGAGGCGGCAGCTTTTTTTTTTTAGGTGGCAGCTTGACGTGGGTGCGTGTGGTGCAGGATACACGCGTTTGTGAACACTCTCGACAGCCTCGTATTGAATTGAAACCTTGCGTGCATCTAGTAGCCACACTCGAGCTAACGCAGCAGTTAGTAAAATAGTTTAAATAAACAATATAATCACTTTAAAAATCATATCAAATTCAAATTTGAAACATCGATGTCGTATTTTAGTTTTAAAACCCATGATATAACTCATACCTACCGCTTATATCATAAAAAAACTGTTTTCAATTACCTTTTAAAAGACACCACACGCAAGACTTTTAACTTAGGGGTCCCATTTTGACCTTAAAACACTCATAATTTCTTAAACCTGACTTCGTCCTAATCCTGTCTATCATATTGTATCGGAAGACAGTGAAATGTGTTAAGAAATGGTAAAAAATTTATTTCTTACAAAAATTAAGTTCCTGTAACTCCTACTTAGAAAATTTGGAGAAATGCAAAAACACGTAATTGTTTATTTTCATTGAGGCGTCTGCGTGTGAAAATTCAAGGCTCTAGTACCAACCGTTCATGAAATATAACACTTTTTTATAAAACATAAAACCCCCTATTTGGACCCTTTAGGATGTGAATTTTGAAAATTCCGTTCTTAGTGTGCGTCTACATATTGTGAAGAATACCCCTGCCAAATTTCAAGTCTCTAGGACCAGCTGTTTAGGCTGTGCGTTGTCTGTCAGTCAGTCAATCAGTCAGTCAGTCAATCAGTCAGGACATCTCCTTTTATATATATTGATTGTACCTATTTGCGAAATCCGTCTTCCTTGAAACTAAGTATTAAATGTCAAGATTAAGTTGGCGTTAATTTATTTGCATTGCAAAAACCGTTCGTAAAATCAACACCGGAATGTATGGCTTTGTAGTTAGACGATTGTTTGAGACTGTTTCACTGTCGCCAAAGTGAGTAAAGTATTTTTAGTGGTCGTTATAATTATGTTTACGAGTTCCGCCACACGCCGCCGCATAAAAGTTCTTTGAGCGTGAGTTTAACTGCTTGCTGAATTAAGTAAAACATTTTTTACTTGCTAAATTATGAGTTGCTTACCACACTCTTTTGTTAAACATAATTGAAGTCTATATTTTTTTAATTTTCCTGGTTATTGGTTGTATCGGATTGGGTGAGTAAGTGTCGCCGCACATGGGCCACCGTCCACATCCACAATCGCCGCCACTTGAAGCTAGAAGCGGCTACAAAAGAAGCTGAAGCGCGCGACAGCCACTTGTGGTCCATGTTGGACACTTGTGGTCGGTGGCCGCTACTTTTTTTAACTCGTGCTTGCAGTGAAATGAAGGGAGAGAGGGGTGGGGAATCGCGCGAGTGGCTTGTGTCGGCCTTTTGTGGCCAAGCCTACCACTAGTGGCGTGCAGTGGCGATTTGTGGCGTGTGGCGACCACCGGCGTTTACAGTGTGCGGCGAGTCCATGCAAAATGTATGAAAACAACAGAAAATAGGTCGGTGGCTGCGTTTTGTGGTTGTGGCCGGTGGCCCGTGTGCGGTGACACTAAGAGATGAATGTCTACCCAAATACTGCTCTTATTTCCTGCGTAGCTGATCATGTCCAAGATTGTCCACTCTCACTTAGGTTGACATTACTCCATTTACATTAAAATTTCAACTCATATTTCTTTTTAATTACATAGTAACCTTTTCTGATCACTTGGAGAAACCTTATGAAGGAGAGACAGATAAGAAAGCCCACATAACCCGGCCTTCCCCTTCCCCCTCCCCCTCCCTAAGGAGACTTGGTACTTTTTTAAGGTTTTCTTCCAAAAGTTGTCAATTTGGACTCGAGTGGACAGTGCATCACTATTGAAGTCCGTCAAGCACTGTCAAAAATACTCCAGACTAGCCGTTGGAATGTGACTCATCAATAAACTCTTATATAATAATACCAGCCCTTGTTTATGTCCCACTGTTGGGCACGGCCCCTCAAGATGAGGGGCTTAGGCCGTAGTCCACCACGCTGGCCAAGTGCGGGTTGGCGGACTTCACACGTCATTCGAAAGCTAGTTAGGCTTTCTCAGACATGCAGGTTTCCTCACGATGTTTTCCTTCACCGAAAGCTAGTAACAATCGCACAAAGACGATTCGCACATGATTAATTAAAGAAATCAGAAGTGCGAGCCGGGGTTCGAACCTGCGCACCTTGTTTCCAAGGCAAGCGCTCGCCTACTGAGCTGTTACAGCTATTAACTCTTATAAATAAACCTTATAGACTAGAGTATAATTAATTTTAAAAAAATCCCCACGCACCTTTCACGTAAACGAAGTACAGATTGGTCTAGGCACAATGCGATTTAATGTTCTATTGAAGGTGCTCCAGTCGGCTTCTCCTTTTGACCTGTCGGTCCTTAACCAATAAACATATCTGAGTAAGATCTAATATAGAAGAGCCGTAGATTTATTATTTACAGGGCGTATGAACTATAAAAACGTTATTATAAACACATTTTCACTCAATGTACAGGTCATGTAAAGGCTATAAGCTGTTATTGGTACAGTACGTTAACGTGTGTATTGTATTATGTAAATAAGTTATTAGGGTTCCATACCTAAAAGGTAAAAAAGGAACCCTTATGGTCTGACTTCGTCTGTCTGTCTGTCTGTCTGTCACACCTGTATATATTTCAGGAACCACTGATGCAATCGATTTGAAACTTGGAATAGTTTTAGATCTTACTTAACCAACCCCATTGCATATAAAAAAATATTATTTTTCTTTTATTTTTTTTATAATGGGGGTCGAAATGGGTCATCAAAATTTCAAAGTGAGACTACTATATCGAGTGGGGTATCATATGAAAGGGCTTCATTTGCACATCGCAAATCAGATTTTTATTTTGGTTTATGTCACGTAGTTTTTGGCTGATAATCAAAAATGTCAAAAAAAATACCGCCCCCCCCCCCTTATCTCCGAAGTTTGTGGAGGGAAAAATCTGAAATAATTATGAATAATACAGGTTTATCTATATTTTACGGGAAAAATAAAATGATCTTTCTAAGTTGTACTGTTTTTTTAGTAATCCTAAAAAAACCACGACAAACAAACTTAGTTTTGCGGTTTTTTTTGCTACCTGACATGAATACATGAATAGTAAAATTACTTTAATACGTCCAAAGATGGTATGGAACCCTTGGTGTGCGAGTCCGACTCGCACTTGACCGGTATTTTTTTTGTCATAATTATGGTTAGTAGCCAACCTGTTACCAGAGTTTTTCAGCTGTCCTTGGCCGTCCGACTTAGCTTAACGACTGCTGTCTATTAAAACACGAAGCATAGAGACGCTCAGTTCTAATGCCTTTAAACGGTCACCCATCCAAGAACCGACCTTGCCTTACGTTGCTTAACCAATTGATTATTTACCAAACAGTGTGAACAACTTGCTATGATTGCCTCGTAAATAATTGTATTTTCTTATAACAGCTTCCATTCTTTGACTTGGTGTACGTGCTTCGGAGGACACGTAAAAGTCCGCATGTTTTCATTTAGACAGCTGTCGTTGTGCAAAGTCGGAGGCCAAAGGACAGCTAACCAATTCTGACACCAGGTTAGTCCCTCACCATACGCCAACAAAAAGGGGCGCACAGAAAGAGTCTCCCTAAACACCGTAATAATCCATGGACTGTCCTGATTGACCGATTAGCCATTCAGATATTCCATTATGACATAAATACACTAAGTAGGTGGTTGGTTACTTGATCAAGGAACCGTCCAGGTAGGCACCACCGCAGTGTCTGATATCCTACCGATATTCTACCAAGCAGCAATGTATAAACGTTGCTGTGTTCCGGTGTGAAGGGCACAGTAGCTGGTGAAATTACTGGTCACAAGAGACTTAATATCTAATGACTTTAGGGTCGGCAGTGCACTATTTTGATGTTGCTGGCGTTCATAGCTGCGGTGACTGCTTACCATCAGGCGATCGACATGCTTCGCCACCGCGGTAACATATTTCATACACATTATAGAAATATAATAAAAAGTATAGAATAAATAAAATATGGATATATTGATATTCAGGATAAATGAATTGTAAAACTATTTGTTTTCCTTTTAATATTAGACTGTATTAAATACACACAATCTTCAACGATACAGTCATCACTATACTAGTGTTAATAATTATACGTTGTAAACTTTTAAAATGTTTCTATATTATCGATATTAAATAGCCTTGAAAATACAAATAGACTGCCCAGGCTATCCGATGGCAGACTAGTCGGTGAATTAATTATGATTTTTTACGACAAAACGAGTATTAGGTACATAGATTTTGTGTTCGATAAATCGATTGTTTTAAATTATTTAGACTACCTTGTAGACTATTGCGACGCTAATGCACGACATGTAGATGACAATGTGCAAAAGACCTTCTAGGTTGATACCATAGCAGTGTGAGAACTGCAAAGTTGCAGTGAGCAAACATTGCTGTCTTCCACTATAAACTGTAGCTGTAGCACTGTAGCTGGACGGACGTATGTAAATAT
The DNA here is from genome assembly GCA_911728495.1 of Furcula furcula. Classification (NCBI taxonomy): domain Eukaryota; kingdom Metazoa; phylum Arthropoda; class Insecta; order Lepidoptera; family Notodontidae; genus Furcula; species Furcula furcula. The sequence continues at coordinate 11,478,423 of OU452251.1, forward strand.
GTATAAAATATATAGTTCAAGAGACTTAATAACTAATGTCTTATGCGGCAATGCAATGAAACTGTCAAAAGGTTGACGCGTCACTATTAATTTTAATACAGGTGTTCTAGCCCATTTGGAACTAGAGCCCAACATAAAATGACCTTTTTTTCTTCCAACATCATCATCATCATCCAGCCAGAAGACGTCCATATGCCTCCCCCTTAGAACGCCACAGTTGGCTATTTGCATCCACCGGTTGCGTGCAACGCGCACATTGTCGTATGTCCACCTAGTGGGAGGCCTGCCTACGCTGCGTCTTCCGGTGCGTGATCACCACTCGAGAACCTTTATCCCCCATCGCTTATCGGTTCTTCGAGCGATGTGGCCTGCCCATAGCTACTTTAACTTGCAGATTCTGAATTTTTTTTTTTTTTTTTTATTGAGATTTTAAATTTCTTCAAGTCCTTTTTTATTTTTATGTGTGTACAATAAAGAGTATAAATAGATAAATAATAAATAAATAAATTCTGATTTTTTTCTTTACAAGATCAAAATCGTAACAGTAAAGGTATGTGGAGTTTATCCGTTAAAGGCGATTCAAGTTCCGATGACAACTTTTCAGCATGTATGTAATATGAAAAAAAAATGCATATTACTTCTTGTACACGGAACTCTGAACTCTAATGCCCATGGCTTAAAAAATCTAACCATTATTCTTATAAACTATTGGAGACATTCCTCTAAACATTTTACAATACCAAAGTTCAAATCATAAATCAAAACGAGAGCATCGGTTCCCAATCTCTTGTTGCTATTACATGGAGGTACAGACACATTAATCATTTACAATTACGTTAAACGGCCCAAGGATTCAGTGGAGGAGACTCCGGCCGCATTGTGAATAGGTACTCAACTGACAGTGGACAAATAACAAAACTGGGTTAATCTTTTACCTCCCGCGACGGCTGGAGGTTGAGGATCACCCCTCACTCCCTCTCACTCGTTCCACCTATAAACAGAAGGAGACAAAGAATTCAATCTCGCTACCAAAAGGTTGTAAAACAGTAAACCAAAAGCTTCAGTTGGTTTTTATTCATTGCCTATGAAAGTCTTTATTGTATTGAACCGTAGATTTTTTACCTTTGAAATTCAAAAAAGATTTATTCTATCAACACAATATGTACTCTCTTATTCGCGCGGTTGAGTTGTTTTTACGATACTTACGAATAAACTCTGGATTTTTAGTATTATATTCATGTATTTGTTCCATCACGTCTGTGCTAAGAGATGAAAATGCCATGAAAATTTCGTCTCTCTTTCGCATTCTTGATCGAACAGAGAGGGCAATATATTACATTAAGTCACTGTGGAGTGTACGTATTACTGCCATTACTTTGTTTGCCGTAGTATATCTAGTAGAATTTTCTTATGAATCTAACTGAATTTTGTTCACCTTCAAGAGTCCAGACGTTCGCAGATCGAGCGTTCGTAGGTTCAATTGTAACGACTTTGAAACTTATTTTGATATAGCAATACATTATAGCTCTTTTTATCTATGATGCACATTATTTTCTTAATTCTATAAGAGCAAGATATACTTACAATAAATGATAGTTTTAACTATGTTTTAGCTCTTAAGTTATTAGTGTTGAGATAAATTGTATAAAGCCACTTTATTTTATTTTTTATTTTATGTTTATTAGCGTATAATTTTACGAGTATAAGGTAACTTTCACGCAATATAAAGTTTCTAATGATATAATTTTACTCTACATATTATGAGCTTTACAGAGAACCTAACTAGTAATAAGCGGCCGTGCATGGAGGTTCACTAAGTAATCTATACTTATAATAAAACTGTAACAGGTCCAATTCTGTACATTGAAGATATTATGAAAATTATGTTTGGAGGGCTTTCTATAACCGATACTAAAGCCAAAAAAATTTTATTTTTTATTTTTGTCTGTCTGTCTGTCTGTCTGTCTGTATCTCGGCTGAGCATCACGCCGAAACTACTGGATGGATTGAAACGAAACTTGGCATGATTTGAGTTAATACTCCGAGGTAGGACATAGGATACTTTTTATCCCGAAATTCGGCACGGTTCCCTTGGGAGAAGGGACTAAAGTCAAAATGTGTACTTGGTTATACGCTTGCTCCGATTTTAACAATTTTTAATTATAATTATAATAAATATTTGTAAGGAAACACTCATAGACAGTTGTTAACAATGTTTGGAAATCGATCAGGTTAAGCAACGTTAGGTAAGGTCATTAACTAGATGGGTGACCGTTTAACGCCATTTGAACTAAACGTCTCCGTGCTTCAGAGGGCAAGTACAAAGTGGGTCCAAGTTTTTAACAGACTTTAAAAAAGGAGGTTTTGTATTCTATGCGAATGAATATTATTGAAAGTTTAGCTAACGTAAACACAGCGCGGGCGGAGCTGCGTGGGTCAGCTAGTTAATAATATGTACAAAAAAAAACCCTGTCAGAGGAGAAAAATAACCCTAGCGTGGAGTCACTATTATGAACACAACGACTTACTAGGAGGTTGGCTCTCTTTTGCAAGGTCCAAGAAGGTAACACTGCAATTTCAGAGAGTCTATCGCCAAGGAGCAATGTATACATTGCGCTGTGAGGAATTTGTTAAAAAGTGAAATTACGGAGATGTAAAACACTTCTAACACACTACAGGATAAATCACTTTTAACCTGTTGGCGGCGGTGGACGCGAGATCGCCCGTGCGCTCTTCGCGTGTTAGCGTGGTGCAGATCGGAGTCATTGGTCGTTGAGTGGTAACTAATTTCTCAGTAATAAGCAGCAATGTATTCTAGCTGTCTATAGGCTAGCGTATCGCTCACCACCAGATGAATTTCTTACTTGTCTCCTCACGTAGTTGAATTATTAGCCAAGGCACTTCTGAAATGACAGATGAAAGTATTTATGCTATAATCCACCACCAGTGCGGTCGAGTGGGTGGTTTTCTTCACCGCCATGGAACATTATTCGATTAATACGTAGTATATAAGTCCAAAATACCGCAATGCCTGAAGACGAAGGTTTTTAACCAGTGTGTGTTGCCAGTGATGACATATGGTACTGAGACGTAGTCTCTAACAGCTGGCCTTTTAGAGAAGTTCAGAGTCACAAAGCGAGCCATGGAGAGAGCTATGCTCGGAGTTTCTTTGCGCGACAGAATCCGAAATGTGGAGATTCGCCGAAGAACTAAGGTCACCGACATAGCTCTCAGAATCAGCAAGTTGAAGTGGCAATGGGCAGGCCACATCGCTCGAAGAACCGATAACCGTTGGGGAAGAAAGGTTCTCGAGTGGCGACCGCGAACCGGAAAACGCAGAGTAGGCAGGCCTCCTATTAGGTGGACAGACGACATTGTGCGCGTCGCAGGTAACCGATGGATGAAAATAGTCAATTGTTGTTCATTGCGGCGTTCTAGGGGGAGGCCTATTTCGTTCAACAGTGGACGTCTTGCGGCTTGATGATGATGATGATAAGTATTATGTTTCTATATTTTAACTAGTATACAGTATAGAATCTCCTTTCCCACAAAACAAAGCCCCGAAAACCACTGATGGCGATTAATTTCAATCAATTTTTTGTATTTCTAGAACAACTTTTTATCCCGTCTGGACCCTCTAAATTACGCTGGAACGAAACCGAATCGAACAATAAAAAACCAAAATTCCACAAACGGTAAAGAACGAGAAGTATTGAAATATTATAATACCCCTTAACCTGTAATTTGATTAAATTCGGAGCGAAAAAGAAAAGGAGTGGAATCAAATGGGTCATTAGAATTCGGCTCGGTAATGATCGGGCGGGCATCCAATGGTTTAGTTTGTTTTGTTAGTGTTTTAAAACGTTCATTAAATGACCGGAGTCAGTCGTCATCGTTGTAAACTACTGCGAACGTGAGGGTTTTAAGCCAAACGATATAACTCTTTGGCTGAATATTAAAGACATTTTCCGTCTTTTTAACTTTTTGTTGCCTATTGTATTCTGTAGTTTATATATTCGGGTCTAGAGACATAACTAATAGTCATATAGATAATCAGGTAAAGAAATACAACATTCAATAGAAGAAGAAGAAGAAAAAAAAAATACCTACCTTTACGATTGATAGAAATAGGGAGGCGTGACGCTTACCATCTGTTAGAGGTTTAACTTAACACGTTACTAAATGGTCTAACATATGTACCTAAACAAAAACAACATTCACAACCCAACTGATTTAACTTTCCTTTTTAGATTATGTTTTTTCGGCCACCCATCTAAGAACTGACCTTACTGGACGTTTCTTTACAACTGATCATTTACGTTATGAGCGCCTCAAGTTTCCGTAAGAGCACATTACGTTATTATATTATACAGGGTTACAGGAAAAGTCGTGCTAGATCCGTTGAGGGCGTGGAGTACCCATCATTTCTGACTTATTTCACTATGAAACACCCCACCCTAAACTTAACCAAAATAAAAAAAAGTAAAAAAATAAATAAACTTAAACTTAACTTAAACAAAATAAAATTTAATAGCCTAAAAATCGGAAATTATCAATAAAAAATTTAAAGTCGAAAATCTCGAAAAGGGTTAAGTTTAGGGTGGGGTGTTTCATAGTGAAATAAGTCAGAAATTATGGGTACTCCACGCCCTTAACGGATCTAGCACGACTTTTCCTGTAACCCTATATAGTGAACAAAAGAAGTGTATGTAAAGATAGATTTCATGGAAGAATAAAATGATAACTCAAATATGTTTACAATGGTTAATCACGACATATATTTAAATGGTTACACAACTATCACTTGCTTCGAAGCACGGCTACGAATAGTTACGTGCGCACAGTGACACAATGCGCGGCCGCGTCTGCGCCACCTTACATCAAAGCTATCAAACTATCCAAAATTTATATAAGCGCACGGAACTGTTCCTTTGTTAATTGTATTTTGCATTTTCGTAATTACTATACTAGGTGGTAGGTTCCTTGTGCAAGGAACCGTCCAGGTAGGTACCACCGCAGTGTCAGATATTCTGCCGCCTAGCAGCAGTGTGTAAGCATTGCTGTGTTCCACTGTAGCTGGTGAAATTACAGGACACAAAGACTTAATATCTTATGTCTTAAGGGTTGGCAAGGCGCTAGTGATTCTACTGGTGTTGCTAGCGTCTATAGGCTGCGGTGACTGCTTACTATCAGGCGGGCTGCATGCTTGTTTTTTTTTATGCTTCCAGTATAAAAAAAAAAAATATCTAGATATAATAGTACTGTAATGTTTTGATATAAGATTTTACTAAAAACGAGAGGCTAAAATACGTGTAACATAGTATAAACGCCACTGCAATGATTTGTTTTCGACTGCAAAGTTTGCTATAAGTATCTCTCTTTTCCTATACTCTTATAATTGGGATGGAAGACCAGCACCAATGGAGCGAGGTTAATTGCAGGGCTTTTACATCCGACTATGGATCATCTTCTATTATGGACCATTTGCAGACAATCAAGTGATCGGCCTGCATTGTACCAGTAGGGAACAACTATATACAAAGTTGTTGTTGCTCCACACTGAATTTGAATCAGCGATATCCGAATTGCAATGCAAGTCTTCCGCTGCTGCTACACAGCACTATAGTAAAGTAACATATCAGTGAATATACCTAGTTACAATGCAAGCTACCTGGCAATTAATAATGCCTAGCTCTTTCATTACATATACGGTTGACGAAGTTCTAGTTAAGCAAAGTATTTCAATGAAATTTTACGGCTAAATTTTGAATATTCGTGTGTATAACTCAAATGCGGGTAGCCGTGCACATATCACGCCCATGTATTATATGCTGTACTACGGTATCATTGGTGCAATGTACGGTAAAAGCAATTTCAAGCCGAGACTGTTGGCAAATGTCCAGCAGAAATAAGCTTGCTACGACACCCGAAGAGCACCAATACATGCAGCCTGTTCGCCTCTACCGACTTAATTTGTATTTATTCTTGTGTGATTTTGTTATTAATTTCCTTATTTTTTATATACATCAATTATTTTTGGAAACAAACATTGTCATCCTTTTCTTTCTCTCTACACGTGTGGTTTTGATAATCAAAGCTGCGAGGACTACTTTAGGATCCCAAATAAGTTCTTTCAGCAAGTAGTTTTTACGTCAAAGATAATCCTTAGACTATTTGCAAATCATTGCATCCAATATAAATTCAATTTTAATATTGCCCTATTTTTAGGGTTCCATACCTAAAAGGTAAAAAAGGAACCCTTATGGTGTGACTTCTTCTGTCTGTCTGTCAGTCACACCTATACCTACCTACCTATATTTCAGGAACCACTGATGCTATCGGTTTGAAACTTGGACTGGTTTTAGATGGGGGCCGAAATGGGATCTCAAAATTGCAGAATGAGACTTTTATATCACACTCGATTCAATGGGAATTATATGAAAGTGCTTCATTTGCACATTTTAAAACAGATTTTTATTTTGGTTTATGTTACGTAGTTTTTGACTTTTATTGAAAAATATCAAAAATATACCGTTACCCCCGAATAAAAAATGACGAAGCAGAGTCGAGACATACGAGCACTCAACCACTCCACCGAAGACTGTACTCGAATATATTCGTTGTGTCGTGACGGGCCCGTTGGTCTAGTGGTCAGTCACCCTGCCTGCAAACCGATGGGTCGTGGGTTCGATTCCCACCAAGTGTCTGGGTGTTGTTTATCCATTTAAGTATGTATTTACAAAAAAAAAAGTATATAAGTATTAGTATCAGTTGTCTGGTTTCCATAGTACAGGCTCTGCCTAGTTTGGGATCGGATGACCGTGTGTGGATTGTCCCAAGATATTATTATTATTATTATATGTTACTACAGTGAATATCCTCAGCCAGACTGCTCCAGTTATTTCAGGGTCTCTTAAATTATTACCTACCGAATCTTGTATCATAATTATAATATAAGTTATTAAGTAAAGACACCCGATACTCAATTCATTAATGACGATAGAATCACAGTAAATAAAAACAGTTAAGAAAATCACTTTGATGAAACCCAGGCATTGGCTTGAGTTTATTTTAAACGCCTGACATCGTCTTCAATCCATCGGCTCTCAAAAACCCTCCCGCACAAAAAATAGATAATTTTAGAAAAATATACACTCTTAACATGTATAAAAAATCATGTCTGCTCATCTAAAAATTGTGCAGTTATTCCCAAAAATTTCAAGCCAATGGAGGGGTGGAAGTAATTCAAACTAAAGTAACCTGGCGACAAGCCAGCCGTCCAACGGTCTTAGGAAATGACAATGCTAGGTATCACAGTTAAGTGTTCAGACTATATGATCTCATAACTTCAAACATCTCCTTCCGTTAAGTCGTCGATGATATTGTACTTAGTAAATTTTGCAATATTTTAAAGTAAAGCCGTTTGTTACGCATTTGATATATTGTTTTAACGAAAGCTAGTGCTTGACTATATCTTGTTTTTCTTTCGATCTGTGGTCATTATTATGCCATATTCAATCCTACCAATTATCAGTGGCTGGCCACCAGTCAGCCATTACTCCTGTGTTCATAAATTTATTGCTACTGATTTTGATCTTGTAAAGAAAACGGCAGATGGTAAGTAAATGATATTATCTTCAGGCAAGCAAAAGGGAAGTTACAGGGTTTCGTCAGCTGTCAGTGCCTTGACTGTTCGGATGGAGGATGAATCGGCGTGGTGACTGGAACCAAGAGCAGTGCGCATTTCTGCATCCCCTGATGTTTTAGCCCCCACGAGTGTTAGCGAGCGTCTGGCACTGTAGAGACGCATTCTATCAACTGGAACTGCAGCCAGGCACATTTTGAATAAACAAAAACGTAGCATGTTGTCAAAATGCATAGCAACCGGCCGAAAATTAATTAACACTCCTAATGCATGCAACTGGAGCAAAGAGTTGGTACAGTAGCGGCAAAATCAATTTGAGGCCGGAGTATTGGCGAGAGGCCAATCGGCGTCCGCTGTCCGGCCACCGCAAATCTGCATATTATACCCAATACCTAGGTACAATACGTACATCAATCATGAAACATTTAGAGTGCACATTTTGATTTATGAACGTTCTATAAGTAGAGTTCTAATAGAAATGCGAAAACATTAGCTGAAGCTGCATTGCATTGTGCATTTGGTACACGTGAGCTAAATTCGGTTTTAGAATATCTATAGTCTAAATCAAGTCTACTCCTGAAACCTTAATCTTACTCTTATCATTGTACTAATGCATAACAAGCGCTTCAGCAACTGTGGTGCAGCTTGTTTCAATAGCGAGATTTGATTCCAAAAGTAATGTCTTGTGTAGATTTTCTTAACTGATTAGGACAATGCAGGCTCGGAACCTAGCGGAAAAATAGCGTGATCCTTGCATCGAATGTATAAACCATTTATTATTCAGTTCTTTGGGTAAACATTTTGTATTTGACTCTCCGTTCGTTAATGTCAATTGATTATAATGATAACTTTACTATTCTTCGGCTTCCCCTATGCATTTTATGTTAGGAATGAATCACTGAACTTTCGTTTATGGATTAGCGGTCTCTACTAAAGGACTGGTATTCTGCAACGGTAGTTAGGTAGGTTAAGTTCTACGGCAAATATTTCTAATTAAACCGAGGCAATAGCTTTAAAAAAATTACATTTTTTTTTATTCAACATAGTGACGAGACAGGCAAGACGTTCACATAGTGGTAGGCATGTTGTTTGCTAGCAGGTGTACAGGGAGTGATGGCTGCTGCTCGAGTCAACACGTGCGCGGGTGCTGCTTGGGGGACTGGTCCGACTACTATCCCTTTGGCCTTTCAGTGTATTTTCCTCGTATTTTTTGTCTCTCTCTCGTTTTATTTTATTTCGAACGGTAGGACACTACTTCGCTGATGCTAATCTAATGTACCAAGACAAACCATGATTTAAAAAAAAAAAAAATTACAAGCCCGCAGAGTTTCTTGTCGGATCTTCTCAGTTGAGGCTGGGTTGTGATCCGGTGGAAGCTTTTAAAAAAAATGACCGTTCAAAAGTGCTAGATTACTACTAAGTGCTAGGGTACTAGCTACGTTAAGCCTATTTGAAATAAATAATTTGAATTTGAACGTTTTGCCCTATGTATGTCTGTGTATAGGCAGTTGCTATGCACTGCTGCTCATCATCCGAGACAGTAGTTAGCACCTTCTACATTATCCTTTACACCGGAACCAGTTCCTTGCACAAAGGAGCTTGTTTTTTTTTATTATTTTATTTTAGGAAACCTTCTAAAGGTACCTAGTCTCCGTTGGGCGGAGGCCGGTTCATGTGGGATTTTACCTACTAAAACCTATGAAGAGACTCTGGGGCACTCCGTTCAGACCTAGCCAAGAGTCTCTCCATTGTCAGAAGCTCACTAAACCACGTCCCGAGGTCCACGTCCACTCTTCAAATAGTATTTAATTCCATTGCGGCTAAAAAGAGGTATTATTTAAAATCTCACTTTCCCATAGGGCATGTCCGTCATTCATCCAAGATCCCCGGCGCGTGCGTGCTTGCGTGACAGCATGCGTGCGCGCGGCTTCCACAGAAGTCACGGGCGAAGGTGAATCTGTCTGCATATTCTGGTCTGCATAGCGCACCAATGGCAATTTAATGTTTATTAACATAATTTGTTGCTTTTTATTATATTTTATAGCAATTTTAAGGAATTGAAAGGTGAATTCATAATGTGGGAAAACAATGTCAGTGATTTTAAGAATTTTTAGTTCTGCGGGCCAAATAATCTGATTAGGAACTATTTTAAAGGTATTTCCTTTATTTGAGTATGTGTTTTGAGGATTTCATGTTATATGTATACAATATAATTGGCAACGATTTTTGATTATTATTATTATTGCATTATGGTTTTGATGGATACACACACTGATTTTGATCAAATAGAAAAAAAAAAAGACTTAGCTCAGCCCGCTAAATTCCTTGCAGTATTTTCTCAGTTGAGGCAGCCTACAAGCCTACAGCTCCTTCAGATTCGCTGGACGTACGGATTGTGAGTGGTAGGATATCCATTGAGTACCGTTTCTGGTTTCCGGGGGGCTGCAATGCATCCCCCGGCTCGAGGCAAGGTACTGAGGGATCCTGGTGCAGATCCCACCTGAGAGCCCACGTCCCCATTTATGTGCCGATGCGATAACCACGGGGTTTTAGTGGGTCAGAATCCCACACACCACGGTTGCCCCCACAGATCCTTGTGACTGTTTGAAGGTTTCCCACGCGAAAACAAAAGAAAGCCTACAAGACTGTCACTGTCTTTACACAGTCCGATGGTAGCGTTATAAAATACTGAGAATTCAAAATTGTAAGCGCTAAGTCTTCTTGAGATAAATATTTTCTGGCTGTTGGTATTTGACTGCCAATTGACTGTATCCGATTTTAAGTGGTGTTTCAGCCGCAGATGGATAGCGTATGTGCTTATTAGAAGTTTATTCACTATATCTCAAAAGTCACTCACATTAAAACCGGATGGAAAGACCGATGCAGGTAAACCATTCCAACATTTCGCTGTCTGCAGTAATAAACGTCTCGTTGTCCGATAATGAAGAGGACGATATTTCCTGCGCACGCTTCCCAAAAGGATAATTTAATGATAATATCAAGAGACGGGCTTGCGTCGGCGTTCAAGGCTTTATGGAACGATCCTAATCACATAAGGGTTAATAAGCCTTTTAGCATACCTCTCCACTGAGTCCAAACCTACTAGATGCCATTTCTCAGCGTCAACCCAAGTTATATCAAAATGCACAACGTCTAAGTCACAACATGCACAGTGGTATAAAATACCAGAACTTAAATTTCGATAAAAATGTTAATGATAATAAATATTGACAAGTATTTGAGGAATAATAAATAATAGTAGAAAACAAGTTTAAGAACAAACTTCTTAAAAATAAATATTTAATTAAGTATACCTACTCTAAAATTATATTTTTCCGGGTTCAGTATGAATATTCATGTAACATTTTAACGAACAAAAATATTATATAATCGTTTTAGACACTCCCACATTATGCTTTACGACTCTCTATGGATTTAATGGGTAGAGATCGTCTTTTAAAAACAAGCAAAGCAATTTACATACTACGGAAATAGTTTACAAATCCATTGTAAACTATTTCCGTAGTATGTAAATTGCTTGGCCATAATAGTGTGTATCCAACTGTTGTATTTAAAATTTTGCAAAACTGCACAATTTTTGATATAATGATAAATCAAGACAAATTCCTCAAAATCAACTCAGCTGTTTAGTCGAAAAATTGCAACAGATATAAGTACAGTGTTATTTTCACATTAATTAATTTAAAGTGTTAGGAAATTAACAAAACACGGAAGTCATACATGAAAGGATCTGTCGAAATATACTGTGCGTCTGAGCAACTGTCGCGTCATTAGGGATATTTATAAAATATCCGAATAGAGTTACACAAGAAAAATAAATTTTAATTAGATTTATATTTATGTCGAATGTCGCGTGTAGGTAAAAGTTCGATGACACATATGTCTTTAATTTTATTTATATCCCCGTTAGCTCCAACTAAATCTATTTTTAATTATTCCAATATTTTTTCCTGTGATTTCATCGTGTCAAGAGCCACGTGCCCGCTATAGTAAATAACACCCGACTTCTATCGCGTACAACTGATTTAGACCAAACGTTTGTCTCAATAGGTACTTCATCGATACTTACTGCGCATTTATAATCCGATAAACACACCGAAAACATCGATTGAAATCGTTTCGGTACTTTACGAGTTTATTTCTGGCGGGCATGTTTTCTTTGACTGCGTCAGTTAGCTTTGGGACCGAAGCATTCGGCGTGTATCGGATAAATATTAATAAAGCGGGCCGGCCTCGTTTCTGGGAAGTTGGGAGGATCTTATTATAACCGCAATAGCACCTATAATTAGCAACATCCAAATTACTCGTGGCATGTACGTGTTGTGCCGGATCGATGTTACGTGCGGCTACTCGATTCGGACCTAGCGATTCGATTTAAATCGATATGCCTCCAGCCGCTATAACCGATTATACTATTAATTCGGATAATATTTAACTCGACCCGCTGAACTTCGATTTCGCTCAGCATACTGCTATGTGGTCCGTTTTTAGTCCGCAATTCCGCCCATGCCATATATTGGGGTTTTCCCTATTTTTTGTTGCCTTACAACAGTGATCAAAGCTATCGTTACCGAAAGTTTAGACCAAACATGGATAGGGCATTGACATGACTATTAAAAATAATATCACACTTGAGAAAAATGGTCTTGATCTCTATAGACACAAAGGTATTTTTTTTACTTTATCCTTGATTTGAATCCTCGATGAGTGGTTAGTAAAACAAAAGAATGAGTCAGTGAAGCCAACGACCTGCGCTCCAGGGTGATCTTTTCAAATTCCCGAATAATTGTCGACGCGTAAGGTGGCGACGAAAATAAACAGTGTCGTTCCCCTAACTCTCTCTCTCTCTTTCAAATTATTTTTATTTATATATTGACGAATTGGCTTATTTGTTGGGTGTCTTAGAATTCTTCAACGTTTTTAAATTAAGAATTTATTTGGATCCAGCCCAATAGCCGCCGATATTCGGGAGCGAATGTGTGCGCAATGCGTGAAACATGGCTTGTACAATTTATGTTTATCGTCATGCTGATCCCTACCATCATTCTACATGAATGGTAGAGTCGTCGTACTGCCTCGAATAATGTAAACACTGTCCAAATAATATCAACATCGTGTGTAATTTGTAGGATTATGTGGATACTTTCCCGAACACAAAATATTTAGCTTGTATTGGTCATTCATGCTGTATTTCTCCATATGACATTGTGATCGGTGGATATACGAAAACGTTATGTTTTTTTCTACATTTTTTCCGTTACAACAAACGAATCTGCATCGAGGTATTATGTAGAACGAGGCGTTTTAGCAATAAATATGAAAGTATAATGTCGGGGGAGCATGATGCCGCTTTGAATGCTAAACCCGTACTGAACTACAAACACAGGGCAACACGGGGGTGGGTGGTGAGGCGCCGCGGGTGGGGGGAGGGTCCGGCTCACACTCAACTAACCGTGGGAAAAGACTACCTATACGGCGTGAACGGTAACATCAAGCATTCATTTGTTATTTTGATGCGAATTCTTTCGCACTTTTGTATAGGCGCTTTAAATAAATTCATTTAAACAATCAACGCATTGGCGAAATATATCTGTAACAGACTGTAGCTGAAATCTAGAAGCGCATAATTATGATAAATTAAATTACTCTTAATTGACTTTTAATATACGTGTATCACAAAATCAAATCACGAATATTGACCGTTCGTCTTGAGTTGGATATTCATTTCGATAATGATATTCTGCGAATTACTCCGTGTTTATAACCATAATACCTCTCATCGTAGTGTGTCCGAATCGAGGTTACACACAAACAAACGTCTGAGCACAGTATGCCTGCACGTGGCAACAACGAACACATAGTTACTGTGTAACCTGGCCGAATAATCTTGGTCTCTGGAATATCGCGCGCTAATCCCGTGAGCTCGCCGAAAACGTAGTTTTTCGGGAGGGGAGGAGGGTCTCGGAAAACTGGTCGATAAGGCGTGCGGCAGACGTCACTCGCACACATAGACAGAGAACGCACACCAAGCGACGTGACCGTGGCATTCCATCGGCATCCACACATACACGCAGACAGCGCACCTTATTAAAACGAGACGCGAATCGACGACTTATCGGGCAATTAGTCGTGGCTCACGTCAAATACTACAGCGAAAAGGAAACTTGTTCCGCATACATTGACTCTTATTATCGTGTAACCTAAATCCAAAGTTATTGCGAAACTTCGATGTGTAAGTGGTTTAGTAGACACATGCAGCGAAAACGCTTTAAATAAATAACGCAATAAATACAATTAAATTTAATTTCAATAAGCATGCCTCGAGAATGACAGAGATAACAAAGAAGCAAAACAAGTTTTATTTTACATTAATTTATTGGTTATGTGCGTTAATCGTCGTTTAAAAATAAAAAGCGTCAATGTAAATCACGCTTATTGGAACGTCTCCGGCAGGTTAACAGCGAGTTGGTCCCGTGGTAGAGGGACGGGTTGGAGTCGGCACGCGCGAGCCGAGCGCGCTCATACTGCGCAAGTGCGGTTGATAACAACTCGCGTCGCGAATTATTCACGTGCTGTCTACTTATGAATTATTATTCTGTTAACATCACCGCGTTTATGTTAAAACGTCGTATGCTCCGTGTTAATTACACACGACCGTGACCATTTATAAATTATAATTGTTTTTACAGAACATTTGATAGGAATTGATTGTTTGATTGACGATATTATTAGGCGTATTTATTTATTTAATGTAAACATTGTTAAAGTTTATTAGGCAGCTCTGTCGTTTACAAACAAGTCTGCCGGCTAATAGAAACATAAAATTATGCATATTGGCCATAGCAACGCCTACGGAACGGCGTCTGGTGGCGGATTGAGCGATTATAATAACAAATCGAAGAAAAAATCTCTGAATAGAGTTGACAAGCACCTAACAATAACATAATTTAGCTATCAAAACGTAAAACAATAACCTATTTGCGACAAACAAGGCTATTGTTTGAAATTTATAATATCGATAACATTTTTAGAGAACATATTTTAATAAATTCTGTTTAAATTTCATTGACCCTGACTTTTGGAGTATCCGGGTAAGAATAGCACCCTCCTATGTCCTCCCGATGAGTGTCTGTAAGAGGCGACTAAGGGAAAACAAGAAGGCGGGCAGCAGCGTCTTTCTATTGAATTACCTACATTAGATTTTGGCATCCCCTCCCTTCTAAGGGAAGATGATTCAGCAGTTAACGTCTTTCGACTGCTGATGAATATTTAGGTGATGGGGCACTTAGTTTTGGAAATATATCGGAATCGCGTGAGGTGTAAGGAGCTATTTAAAAACAAACACTACTAAATTGAATATAAAACTTATTTCACGGTTTTGATATCAGAAAAGTAATAAAAAAAAACTGCGATAAAATCTGTAAAATTAACTTAACCTTATTTATCTACATACTACAGTACTATTAACCTGTTAGCGTATGTATAGAGACTCAAGGATGACACAGAGTGCGGTGGCCCCAACCTTGGCCACAAGGCGAGGCCGTGACCTGGTGCATGAAGTCAATAATATATATTTTTCTTTTACTAATTATAAGCTACTGCTGTTCACAAACTTACCTGACTGGCATTAGCTAATTAACACCACCAGACTCTCTGTCAATGTTCTACGGCGAATAATGAGTTCAAACAAACTGCGCATCATATACTCTGGGAGTGTGATCTCTGGCACAATGAGCGCAAAGTTATGTTGGACAGTTTGGAAATAACATCCGGAGCTGTATATTATTCGGACCTTGTGGAGATTACAGAAAATTTCCGTGCTTTCAAGCGCTTTTGCCATACCTATTATTGAAAACAAGTTTAGTAGTAGAAATCTAAATCTAGGTCCCTTTAAATCTAGTAACTTCCGTGGTGTCTTACAGGTGGACTGAATTTAGTTGGTGCACCTGTAAGAATATCTCGTTCTCGTATTTCGACCTGTGCGATTTTTACTTGTCTCCCGCTTTGCAAAGGACGGATATGGAATTTATATTTTTCTAACTCCTCCTATATATACTTTTCGAATTAAATTTGTTGCGGGTTCCAAGACAATTTAGCGCTTCCCGCCTCGCCAAGGGTCCAACCTCGGTATCTTCGCTGGTGACCACTGTAGATCCTGGCTGACAGGAATCACAGTGGTGGGAATGAGTGGTGGGATTAGTCCAAAAAAAAACAGAACAAGGAAAAGTCTGTGTTCTTTGTCCGTTGAGTGCCCGTCTAAGAACTCTTCATCCCTTCCAACTCCTCCCCTCTTGAGTATCGTAGGTGGCGAATAAGGATAAACCAGGAGACGGGCAGTAGCGCCTTCTATATACCATCCATCTCTACTTACACTGCGATCCCTGCGCCTGTCAAGCATGGGACTGTGACGCACGCCCCTCCTTCCTCTTCTTCCTCCCAGGAGGAGACCTATATTCAACAGTGTACGTCTTCCAGCTGATGATGTGGAAAAGGAAAAGAATGTGTCAGACTTATTACGATATCGCTGTAAACATTCACAAAGAATGAAATATATTTTAGCCTACCATCGCAACGATTCCTTTAAAGAAAACTGACTACATGATTCCTCCTAAGAAGACAATTCCAATCAAAAGTAGCGTTATTAGACTATGATCTTTATTGACAACATAAAAAAGCTCACTTTCCTTGACTAACGGGAGTAGAGCAGCACGGGAGAAGAGTGCACTGCTCTATATGTGTACTACCTTTATTCCTTTTAAAAATTGTATCAGTGAATATAATGCGAACCAAGAAATCATTTCTTTTTATTCACTAGTGACGAGTCAAACAAACGTTTGCAGGATGGTAAGGTAGTGCCTATAGATAGCTGCATTGCACTGCCGCTCGTCACCTGAAAGATTAGTATTTCTCTACGACATGACATAGGTAATCTTTCAGATGGCTCTGTACCTCTGTACAGAGCTATTTACTGCTTGCTTGGCGGCAGAATATCTGACAGTCCGGTGGTACCTACCTGGACATTCTCATGGGGGACCTAGCGCCCAGTTACTTAAATCCAAATAATATCCTGTGACAATCCACACACGGTCATCTGATCCCAAACTAGGTAGAGCCTGTACTATGGGTACCAGCCAACTGCTACAAATAATAAGTATATTATAGGTACTTTATTATTGTACTTAGGTACTTAAATAAATCTACTACATATTATACATTATTCTTAGTTTATTCTTTTTAAATCGCTGTTATAGTTAAGATTTTAGAGATCACTGTAAAAATATCATTGTTTAATTAAATACCAACAAATATTGAACACCTGTATAAATTGTTGTACCACTGAAAAACAGGTAAGTAACAGATACTGCCTGCGCACACGCAAACAGTAAGTTTGACAAACTACACATTCATCAAGCGAAACAGTTAAAGAGCGATAAATTAGACTTCGAATAATTGATGACTTTATTATCGGCTATAAATAACGTTTTATTCAAATTATTGCAAATATCGCACATTAATTATTACATGAACATTAACAAGAGGTCCAGTCCGCTAGCTCGAGTCTTTAATAATTAATCAAATATCGACAGGTGACAATGTTTGTTGTTTAAATACGCTTAAACTTTAAGCGTAAACAAAATAATTCGTTTGGTGGCATTAATGAAGACAATCTATACTAAGTGACTATACTTTCTATAATAGTCTCAAGAGAAAACGTAATACGTAGTAGCCCACAAATTTAACCATAATTAACCCGTTGAATCTTTTAATTTTTGAGATACTACTAACGCCATCTATCGAAATTATTTAGGAAATAATGTAATACGCGCTAGTCTACCGTTCCGTTCCGGCATTCAAGTTGGTGGTAAATTACGAAATGTATACAGTATTTAAAGACAAAAATTATATCTAGTGTACATAAATACTAGATGGTAGGTATCTTGTGTAACTGTCAACGTCCAGGGAGGTATTACCGCAGTCTCAGATACTTTACGCATAGCAAGCAGCAGTACCTACCATTGTTTTTTTTGCTTGGGAAACCCTGAAATGGTCCCCGGAAGATGTGGGGTTCGACCGAACTACGCAATACGCCTATGGATCAAGCATACGCAAAAAGCTTATAATGCCTTGCGCGTCCAGTGTAATAATGCTTTCCGAACGCTGTTGAGACTGCCGCGCTTTTGTAGCGCATCAGGAATGTTTGCCGATGCACAGGTGGACGGTTTTGCCGCTATAATACGGAAGAGGGTGGCGTCACTGATGCGTCGGATGCGCGGCAGTTCCAATAGCTATTTACTGGTCGCAGGTAGGGTTGGGCTGGATACTCCTATACTCAAGTACTGGTCAAAAGTTCATGTAGGGTATTCCAGTCCAACACTACACTGATTATAATAATATATAATATTTCTTGGTCTCCTAGCCATGACTATTTTTTTTTTCTATTTTTTTCATCCACGATATCACCTCTATACTATCATAATATGTTTTATAGTATTATTACTTATTTCCTCACCATAGATAAACTATGTTATATTATGTTTTATGTATATCGAATATGTAGATATGTATTTTTTTATTTCAATGTAGGTATATATAATATTTATCTTATATATTATTATTTATATTACATGTAGATTTTTAGCTTTTCCTCATTTTATTTAATTTTGTTTTCTGTACACCATTGGCTACCTTCTTTTGCTATTTGATCGTTCCTTTCCATCCTAAGGTTGTCTGGAAGAAATCGCAACCTGCGATAAGACCGCCCAATGTATACCATTGTATTTTTTCTTTGTACTTCTTTGTTTTCCTGTAATTTTTGGTGTGCAATAAAGAGTTCTCTATTTTTTTTTTTTTTGGGAATGATAGACGCTGTTGGCCGCAGATGGCCATTACAGCTTCACCGGACAATAGGAGGCGAGCGCTTAAAGCGCTCTAGCCTTTACGGCAGAAGTAGCGACGAGCTCAAGGGCACCTCAGGGAGGCACGGCCTCGGCTTGGGCTGTCGCTTAAGAGAGGGCTGAGTTTACCACCGGTTCACAACGCGCCCCCACTGAGAAGAACCGGCAAGAAACTCAGTGGGGTGATGCTCGTCGTTGAGGTCGCATATGTACGACCCTTCGGCCTCGCCGGCGAGACCGGTGTCTGATAGCTGAGAGTTCTCTATCTATCTATCTATAAGAAAAATATTGATATTATTATTTTTAATTTAATCTGTTTATTTAATGATGGTAATTTAATTTGGACATGTACACATAATTCGTAATTCGTAATTAATTAATAATTCAATTAATAATTAATAATTAGTAATTAGTAACACTTCACCGTTGTTATGGGGGACTTCAACGCGAAGGTGGGCACACGGAATGGCGATGAGTTGAGAGTGGGGTCATATGGGTACGGGCAGCGGAACCAAAGGGGCCAGCGGCTGGTCGACTTCATGGAGAAGGAGGGACTCTTTGTGATGAACTCCTTCTTCAAGAAGCGACCATCCAGGAAGTGGACGTGGATAAGCCCCGATGGTTCAACCAAAAATGAGATCGACTTCATCATGACGACCAACAAGCATATATTCGATGATGTCTCCGTGATCGGCAGGGTGAAAACCGGTAGCGATCACCGCATTGTTAGAGGCACATTGAATATCAATGTCAAGCTTGAGAGGTCCCGTCTGATGAAGTCCACGCTCCGTCCGGGAACCGCCCAAATCCAAAACCCCGAAGACTTTCAACTCGAACTACACAATCGCTTCCAGTGCCTAGCCGAATGCGAAACTGCGGACGAGTTAAACAATGGGTTGGTGCAAACTGTCCATGCAGTGGGGTCCAAGTTCTTTAAGACCCCACGCCGTAATAAGCCTCAGAAGCTCTCCAATCAAACCATTAAGTTAATGGAAACCCGAACTGAGATGAGACTGCAATCTTCAGCTGATATGTCGGAATATGCTGAAATCAATAGACGAATCTCGAAATCCATGCGACACGACTTGCGTTCCTATAATACAGCATGTATTAAGGACGCAATTGAGCGGAACCAAGGCTCTAAAGTGTTTGCAAAGAATTCGTCTATTGGGCAAAGCCAAGTGACCAAGCTGAAGATCGACGACGGCAGTGTCATCTCATCAAAGTCGGAGATATTGAGAGAGCTCGAGAGGTTCTACGGACAGTTGTACACCTCGACACGAAAACCCATTGCCCGAACAGCTCAGGACACCAGAGCCCAACTAACCCGACACTACACTGAGCACATCCCAGACATCAGCTTGTACGAGATTAGAATGGCTCTCAAACAGCTTAAGAACAACAAGGCGCCGGGTGAAGACGGAATCACAACAGAACTTCTGAGAGCGGGTGGAAAACCGGTACTTTTAGTCCTCCAGAAGTTATTTAATTCCGTCTTACTCGAGGGTACTACGCCAGAAGCATGGCACAGGAGTGTGGTGGTTCTCTTCTTCAAAAAAGGTGATAACACTTTATTGAAGAATTATAGACCCATCTCACTCCTGAGCCATGTATACAAGCTGTTTTCGAGAGTCATTACGAACCGTCTCGAACGCAGGTTTGATGACTTCCAGCCTCCCGAACAAGCCGGGTTCCGAAAAGGCTTTAGCACCGTAGACCACATACATACGCTCCGCCAGATTATACAGAAGACCGAGGAGTATAATCGGCCATTATGTCTAGCGTTTGTGGACTACGAAAAAGCCTTCGATTCAATCGAGACCTGGGCGGTATTGCAGTCCCTCCAGCGGTGCCACATTGACTATAGGTACATCGAAGTGTTGAAGTGTTTGTACAGCAACGCCACCATGTCGATCCGACTACAGGAAGAGAGCACGAAACCAATCCCATTGCAGCGAGGTGTGAGACAGGGAGACGTTATTTCTCCGAAACTGTTCTCAAACGCATTGGAGGACGTTTTCAAGCTCTTGGACTGGTACGGATTCGGCATCAACATCAATGGCGAATACATCACTCACCTTCGTTTTGCCGACGATATAGTCATTATGGCAGAGTCGCTGGAGGACCTCAATACGATGCTCAGCGACCTCAGTAGCGTTTCCCAACAGGTGGGTCTTAAAATGAACATGGACAAGACGAAGATCATGTCTAATGTCCATGTTGCACCCGTACCGGTAGTTGTTGGGAACGATACACTCGAAGTTGTTGACCACTACGTATACCTAGGACAAACTGTCCAGTTAGGTCGGTCCAACTTTGACAAAGAGGTCGCCCGAAGAATCCAACTCGGATGGGCAGCGTTCGGGAAACTACGCGATATCTTCTCGTCCAAAATACCGCAGTGCCTGAAGACGAAGGTTTTTAACCAGTGTGTGTTGCCAGTGATGACATATGGTACTGAGACGTGGTCTCTAACGGCTGGCCTTTTAGAAAAGTTCAGAGTCACACAACGAGCCATGGAGAGAGCTATGCTCGGAGTTTCTTTGCGCGACAGAATCCGAAATGTGGAGATTCGCCGAAGAACTAAGGTCACCGACATAGCTCTCAGAATCTGCAAGTTGAAGTGGCAATGGGCAGGCCACATCGCTCGAAGAACCGATAACCGTTGGGGAAGAAAGGTTCTCGAGTGGCGACCACGAACCGGAAGACGCAGCGTTGGCAGGCCTCCCACTAGGTGGACAGACGACATTGTGCGCGTCGCAGGTAACCGGTGGATGCAAATAGCCAATTGTCGTTCATTGTGGCGTTCTAAGGGGGAGGCCTATGTTCAGCAGTGGACGTCTTCCGGCTGATGATGATGATGATGAATTAGTAATTCGTGGGTTCGATTCCCGCCAAGTGTCTGGGTGTTGTTTATCTATTTAAGTATGTATTTACAAAAAAAAAAAGTATATAAGTATTAGTATCAGGTGTCTGGTTTCCATAGTACAGGCTCTGCCTAGTTTGGGATCGGATGACCGTGTGTAGATTGTCCCAAGATATTATTATTATTATTATTATTAATTAATTTTTAGTGAATGGTATGGATAATATTTTCTGAAATAAAGACATTTTGATTTTAATTTTGATAGGCACATGACGAGGGACACCCCGGCTCTCCGGTGGGATCTGCACCAGGAGACCCTCAGTGACCTTGCATTTCCACCCGCCGCCGTCCTCCTCGGAGTTGCCGCCGTACTCAATGGACGTCCATCCCACGCCCAGTGACTCCGAAGGCGGTCCTGCACCTGACCTTTCCCGGGTCGTGTTTGTCTTCCATTCCATCGGATTGTGAGAGGTAAAGGAAGAGAGAGTGCACTAGTGTCTACACAAAGACTTGCAATATTCCGGTGTGCAGGTACCAGGTACATGTGAAGATAATTTTCTCAGGTGACGAACAGAAATTAATGGGGAGGCGTAACGCTTACCATCAGGCAAAAGGCCTATTCATGTCGTCATTTACTTAAAGATTAATAAGGTGCTTCACTAGAAAAACCAAATACTTAAAGCAAAATTCATCCAAGCGTACAACAAGCCTCGGTATTTAAACGTGCATAGGATACGTAGTTTCTATTTTATTACTAAGCAAATCATGCAGCGGCGCGGTATAAAGTAGCCAGAGCAGCCTAGTAGGAAATATCCCAGGGTTTTGAATCTAGAATCTTCGTTGGCCGCGGAGTACGATAGAACATCGCTCGTAAACTCACTGCGGAGACACAACACACAAATGACCGCCACAGACTTGAAATCATACAGAGAAGACTAATAATATAACTTTTTTCAATAAAGTCTACTTATTTTGTAGGCTTGCTTTGGTAAACAGATTTTAATAGGCTAGATGACTAAAAAAAATCATTTCAGTACGTCTTTCAGATTATCAAAAAATATTGGACAGCTGTATTAGTTATTTCTTGTTTAATCGACAAAAGAAATACTTCTTTTGTCCATTAAACAAGAAATTACGAAGATTTAGTGCTTTGAAATGCCGCCTGACGTCACGCCGGTATACAATTTTTACTGAGGCGTGACGTCACGAGCTCTCACTCCACACTTTGACGCTCTATATCTTTGGCAATTTTTATGGATTTGTTAATTAAAAAAATACGTGTCCAATATATTATGATAATCTAACTGACGGACAAATTAGAATTGTTATTTTTTTACCCAGACATCATCCCCTTTAGTTCCACAGATTTTTGCACACCTTGATAACATTGAATGTAACTAGATGAGACGACATCGCTACCCGTTATTGGATTGAAATTATTATTAGTTTACAGAGTAAGCCAGCTGTTATTGTACATAGGTGAAGTTTGTTTGTAGGAGATAATCTCTGTTGAACTGATTATATGAATTACTGCTCCAATTCATATAGATAATTATATTATAATATATCTTTGTATATATAATATTATGGTGTCTGTAAAATAATATAGTTAAAAAATTTGACTTTGATAAATAAAAACATTGCTTAATAAAATTTATCTCCTGTTATCTATTCCTTTTTTATCTATTACTGTGTGTCGTTGGTTTTCCAAATTAAAAAAAATAAAATGTTGTCAATTTTCATTTGATGAACCAGCTTCTTGATTAGGTACTTTCATTTGAAGCAATATTTCTTAAGTTAATCCTTTAAATAATAATTAATATTAATCCAATATCATTATTTTCTAGTTCTATGGTATTTCGTAGCACGCTTTGGTCACCTAGTGGTAGGTTGCTGGCCGGTTCTCAGAGTTGCCGCACTAAATATATATAGAAAGGCTTTCTGTCTGAATGTAATGTGTATCTGTACCGGCTAGGGCCCGGTTTCTAGGGAACGTTAGAGTTAATCAACAGGTAAATACGTGTCACATAATTATATCGATAGATACCATAAGGCTGGCTGTACCGAGTGGATATGTAAGCTGAAATGAAACTGGGTAAGTATTATATTTAGAATTTAGAAAAAGCGTTGAATTTTTTAAAAGAGAAATTTTGTAGTGCCTAATAAAAATGTAAAATAACTTTACAGATTGAAGTCAGAACTAGTGTAGTCCACCAATAGAGTAATGGCCACAGTATTTTCAGCCAATACCAAATTACTAAAAAATAAATCCTTTTGATGATTATCGCAACAAATCGAGAGCAGACTATCGGGCCCCTTACAAAATAATTGTCTATTCTGTGTTTGTATTTTTCTTTTGTTTATTTTTTTAAAATTATTGTACTTACAATAGGGTTGGTATGTATATAGCTGTTGTATTCCAAAAACCTCTAAATAAAAATAAATATTAAAAAAATGTGTACAATGCTACAAAAATATGACTGTGTTTTCAATAATACAGGTTACGTATACATTTGATAACATTCATTATTATTAATGCGAACCCGTCAATTATCAATGCATATATTATCTGCAATCTATACGTTAGATTGTGCGGCAAATTCCGCGGTACCATGAATCTGTTTCAAGGATAAGTTATCATGAATATTGATCAGCTCACTAGCTGCTAGAGCTAATCATTACTCGGTAATAAGCGTTTAATTCTCATTGAATATATTCAATGAACACTTTTGCACACTACGTTTATTAACCGATCTTCAACGATATGATTTCAAACCGTTTACTGCGCTGAGCTTCTGGCTATAACCAAGGATAAGACCTGGTATCATTTCTCTCAGCAAACGTTGTACTGTTCAGTTTAGTATGTCCTAACCAAACAGTTGTAGCAGTTTGTTTGTAAAATCGATGGCTGGCTTGAAAACAATAAGCTAGCCGGTACCCACGTTGGCATTATCACGCCCACGAGCTTGGAGATAAATTTCCTCCTTGTTTCTACGTCTCCTTTTTACATTGAGGCACTTTATACGCAGTAGGCTCTTGGTTAGAAAGCGGTTGCCGCAAGTGATAAACTGACGTCAATCTTTATTTGTCATTTATACAACATTTCAATGCAAACAAAACTTTTCAAAGTAATTTTAAAGAAGTTTGTGTTTATTTATTGTTCGCTTTTTTACTGACCTTTACATACTTAAAATATATTATTTTCATAAAAGAGAAGAGCGCTTTTATGTACTCTCTCTTTAAAAAAACTCTCTTTTATTTTAAACAATCTTTATTAACTAATTGTTTTGAATTCATCTCTAGAAATATATGTACTTACAAGAATTTATAACAATTAGTTAATGAGTACTCTATATCCTCCATCTAAAATGCTTATCAGTTACACAATTTACTGTGCCGGTTTAGGACAATATTGTACGCCAATTGCCGTTACGCCACTATCACACCATTTTATTGAGTATTTTTCCTTTAACCCTGTACTGTATGTTTATGTACCCTTTTCTCATGGTGAATGAACCAATGTTTAACGAGCCATTTCTATTTAGAACAGCCGTACTCAACCTTTTTTACCCCTGGGCCACATAGTCGCTTCTGCTTTACCCTGCGGGCCGCATAGTCGCTTTGCTTTAGTCTGCTAGCAAAAATCTAGCCTAAATTGTATGTTTAATTATAACTACCCTAAGTATATTAAATTATAATAAATCGCATATATGAAATATAGCATTTATTTAAAAATTAAGGGATTTTTCATTATTTGAAGACATCTTTACTTAAATTCTGTGTGCGCGCTATTTTATGAGAGAAAGCTAGTGAAATGAACATTTATTCATTCGAACCTTATTCGAACTACATTTTTTGCATTACTTTTGTACACATATCAATACAATACTACTATTAATATAAAAATACTGTACTAGACTTCGAGCCGCATAGAAAAGGCTAGAGGGCCGTATGCGGCCCGCTAGCCTTTTCTATGCGGCCCGGTAATTTTAGTAAGGTAATTTTAGAATTACTTACATAATAATATTACATGTAATAAGCAAACTAACACTGTTCCACTGGTTAGGTTAGGTTAATTAATTGTTTGAGTGTTTGTGTTAGATGTTAATTATTGTGCTAATTGGTTATTAGGTAAAAATAAGTTGCATCGTGCTTTAATATCTGATACTAATAATGACGGGCCTGTTCAGCTGACTGACCAAATAAGAGTATCAAGATTTAATTTCTAAACCATTATGAATGATACAATGCAGACTAAAAATAATAAATATTATTTAAGTATAAAAAAACATTATTTTTTATACTACCAAGGTAATCAAGCGTGCGGCCCGCCTGATGGTAAGCAGTCACCGCATCCTATAGACGCTAGCAATATCAGAAGAATCACTAGCGCGTTGCCGACCCTTAAGACATTGGATATTAAGTCCTTTGTGTCCAGTAATTTCACCAGCTACAGTGCCCTTCACAGCGGAACACAGCACTGCTTACACACTGTTGCTTAGCGGCAGAATATCTGGACGGTTCCATGCACCAGGAACCAACCACCTAGTAAATTAATAAAAATTTACGTAATCGCTACCGCTTGTAACTAAAACTGCACTGTATGCTAGACATGCGTGTGCCTATGCAGGCCACAGTCAATGAACTGGCAGAGGTCAGGTGAAATTATCTCGTACGGCGCGTCTTACGCGACATCTAACTCACAATGGCCGGATACTGTTTTATCTCTACTTTTGATGCCCGAGTATTTTGGTGACATTGTAAGTCAAAACGGCTAGGGAGCTTGGAAGAAATCCACTCACTTTGTTCCCCTTATTCACATTATCGAAATGACAAATATTAGTTCCTCAAATTTAGCTGTCAATGTATATATACTAAAACTTAGGTTACATTTTTTGATGCGTAATTTTTGCTGTATTATTACAAACTATCTAAACTAAACCATAGATTTAAGATTGTTCACCAATATTGTTATATATTTAAATATCTGTTAAATATTATTAAACACTGCTAAGTAACTAAATATTAATTTAATAAAACTCGATACCTATATTCACCGCAACACTAGCAACTAAACAATTTACATAAAATACGAAAATAAATACTCAGTTATCGTATTAATCCGCCAAACGGAGTGACACTAAAGTCATTAGGGTGCCCTTAGTCTCACATTGTGTTTTGCATTCGTTAAGATTGCAATGAGCTGGCCACACTCGGCAAGACGTTCAATGACACCCGAGGGGCGGGGGGTTAGAGAGGCTGCGTCGGTGCAGTCGACATCTCGCTCGCTATCAGCCCGAGATCTGTCCACATACCCGCAGATATCGTTAGAGCTGCTCGTTGGGTATGTATACTGACATAATTGTATGTTTATAAGTTCCTAATACCGTACAAAAATGCCGGTAGACATGATTTTTTTAAATATATAGTCAAAGTATTATTAACAATTATAAATGTTGTTTCGAGTTATTCAACTGTAATGTTTTAATAAAAAATGTATAAGACTACATCAAAAAAAAATTAAAAATAAATAAATAAATAAAAAGTAAAATTTTGGTACTTTTCTTATTGTTGTAACATTTGTCACTTCCTGAATAGCATTATTACATTATTATCTATTATATGTATTTTAGTAGGTTTTTTATCTATATACCTCATAAGATTAGAGAATTCTTAACTAATGTAATAATGTTTAAATAGTTTTCTTGATCTATAGCTAAAATCTATACCTACTAGATATGTTTAATTAATAAAAAAAGTCAAAACCCTAAAACGAATTCAATAAAAAATGCTTAACAAATTTTTAAATTAATAAAAAATTACATTTTATGTGAGTTATAGCCACAGACATACCAATTTTATCATAGGCGTCAAATATATAACCCTACCTTTTCACGTAGGGGGTTTAAATGAACAATTTCCTCTAACAGATAATTGTAGATGTAATTTTCCCTTAATTATAATAAGTACGAGTAAAAATAATAAATGCTAAAATAACATCTCTATATAGATACCAGTTAATAGGCTCTCAAGCCGCGACTGCATCGATAAACGCCACACACTGCGCCACCGATCAACCGCCATTATGTTGTGCGTTACTCCTTATTTAATATTATTATGTATAAGTATTTAATATTTATAAACAAAACAATGACATTAATGTTTTTATGATATGTTTTTCAAGAAACGGCCGTTGCTGATTCTGATTAATGTATCGGACACAATTTCACATTTATTGATCAACCAATTTCACCAAAGTACAGCCCACTCATTTTAAATGGTAAGCATAATAGATTTTATTAAAAAAGACGAGCTTTCTCTTTACATAATGACGGCTTGCTTCCATTCGCCGTTGACGAAATCAGTGCAGTGCAGTGTTTGAAGTTATGCAACCGCGCTTGAGCAAGCACACGTGTGGAAAGTGGCTTAAAATGGTTACATTATGCAAGTGATATATACTAATCCGTACTAGTCCTGGACAGATTTTAATCTTCGGTTTATATTTTAAGACTAACTGCCACACGAGTCAATAATGAATCGTTATTTCGTTACTTAGTGTAGACCTCTTTGTCTCTTCAGATTCGCTGGACGTTTGAGGTGTGGGCCCTAGACGCCTATTGAGTACGGCAGCAACAAGGATGGTGGCGGGGTTGTGACCCCGGTCCCAATGAGCACAGTTATTGGGTGGTGGCGGTCTCAAAGGGATGAGCACTGAGGGGATCCTGGTGCAGATCCCACCGGAGAGCCCACGTCCCCATTCATGTGCCGATGCGACAACCACGGGGTTTTAGTGAGTAAGAATCCTAAATACCCCGGCTGCCCCCACAGGTCCCGCGGACTTATTGAACCACCTGGTCAGTTAGACGTCATTATTGCAAATTATGCGTGAACTGTTGAAACGATATTGCAACAGGTTAATGAGGACTGACGCTACTCTAATGATATTTGAGGGAACGTAACAATTGCGAAGCGCGTTTTGTTTTATAATATTTACTTTACACCATATTTGCAAATAGATTCGGTTGCAAAAATACTTGTGCCAAATGCCGCTGCATACCGTATATCCAAATATTTCACGTCTTATTTTTATTCTCATTATGTGTGAATTTACTTTTCTCTTAACCCTCCGGGACGTGCGCTAGTTAGCGTTTGGTGCTGGAGAGATTCTGGCAATGTCGGAACAGAATGTCCGGGACTCTGGACACACAACGTCGATGGCCACTGAGGATGTTTTAGTGGATAGAATCCCACATAATTCGGACCTTTTGAAGGTTTCCAAAAAAAAAGGTGTTAATGCCTTGTGCAAGACCAGCCAGGTATCACTGCAGATATTAGATTTTCTTCCGCAAAACAGCATTTTCGTGTACCGGTACGAAGTTCAATTTGGGCTCATGGAGATTTAATTAGTGAAGTCTCAGGTGACGAGGCAGTGCAATGCATTGTTCATGGATACTATGTTGGATTGATATGATTATACTAGGTTGTATTAATAATTTTACATGGTACCTACACATTTGTATTGAGTATTTAATATTTTAACTCCAAGCTGGCGCAATCGTGGCGTACCTTCCTTAGGGAACTCTTCGTCATGTCAGCAACAGAGTAAGGGTTAGGGCATGCATAATGGATCCAACTGGGTTGAAGTGCGTTCCGGTGATTATCGGGCCCAATTTAAAGCCAACAAATAGTTTTTTTAATTTTTTTATGTTTAGTGCTTATCTGCAATCAGAACATATACTATAAGCAGAGAGAAGAGGAACGTGAAAGGGTCTCAATCCATTGATGGAGCCCTTTTATGACTATCTGGATGCAAATCGAACAAATAGAATTGAATAGAACATTTATTTTAATAGTACTTAGAAATAAATAGAAATAGTTTATTGTCGTGGCAGCGGTTAATTATCCTGACTGGGTTTAAATTTTTGGACTGGATTTGCCACCCAGGCCGACCAAATATCTGAACTGGTTCCCATAGTAAAGGGTCTATCAATATAGTTTGGTGTATGACTTTGGGGAATTTTTTAACCTACCCGACCCGGGACCTGTCGGGGTCAAACGGGATATGTGATATTCTTACCCACTAAAACCCCCGTGGCTGTCGCATCGGTACATGAGAAGCGACACCAGGTCCCTCCGGACCAGGAGCCTCACTGTCTTGCCTTTGAACCGGCCGGCGGGGTCCCGGTAGAATCAGCCTTCTCTTAAGCGACAGTCCAAGCCGAGGCCGTGCCTCCCTGAGGTGCCCTTGAGCTCGTTGCTCCTTCATGCCGTTAAGGCTAGAGTGCTATAAGCGCTCGCCTCCTATTGTCTGGTGAAGCTGTAATTGCCATCTGCGGCCACCAGCGTTTATCAATTAAAAAAAAAAGGATTTTATCTGGGGAGCTAAAATGCTTTTTTTCCGGGGGGTGCTTGCAAGGACGCCGTACTCAATGAACGTCTAGTGACTCCGAAGACCGTTGGGGTATTGGCCCAACCAAGCATAAAACCCTGCTCGATTACCGGCAGGACCAGCGGAGTATGAAGCTGTACCCAGCAGTCCGTGACGGCGTGGTAGAGTTGAAGCCTACAAACCACAGGGATGCTCCGTGGCCTTTGTAGACCTGCAGCCAGGGGAGAAGGCATCAGCCCAGGAGCTGGAGGACTACATCAATAGCCGGGTGAGATTAAGTACCAATTTAACTCGCTATGGCACTTACTACCGCACCTTCAAACGTCAATTATAGTTAATTGTTATTAATCAATTTTTTGAATACGGATTAAAGATAAGATAAAGATATATTTATTTGTTAAAATATAGATTGATAAGATGACATAAAAAAACATTTAGTGCTTATATTTTACCAATTATTGGTGTACAAATATTGCTTATAATATAATTAAGTAACAAAATTATAAAAAATCTATATAGGTATCTAAATTCTAAATATTTTTATCATTAAGGAAGTCATCTGTATTATAGTAACATTTATTCAATAATAATTGAAATAATCTTTTTTTAAATAGGTTTTTTAATTATCTCGACTTTCGCGGAAAATTAATACTTTATACTCTGATAGTGAGTAGAGATATCGATAATCTCGTAGTCAATAATCGAAAATAATTATAAACGGCTCCGACAATCGATATAATTACATTTTTAAAATATCTTAATTATAATTAAAGTTAATTGACAACTGTGAGTGCGGCAGTAAGAGTCCACTGTCTGTTCATCATATCGCCTCTTAAGTGAATAAAGGCTGATTTTTTTAAGTGTGCGTGTAAGGCCATATATGAAAAGAAGAAGAAGAACGTGGGAATTGTTTCCACCCTCCGTTCTAAAGCTTCCCGTCTTTTAGCTACTGATGATAATGATTCTTATAAATGTAAATTCTCTAATATGTCACTTTAATATGGTTAAGTTGACTGAATTCGTACACAGCAGTGGTGTGGTTGTAAATATAAGAGAGATGCGTCAAAAATGTATACAAAAATAAACGCGAAAGGTTTTACGGAGTGAAATCTACGTGGAAATATCAACGCGGCTCTTGCTCTGATGACGAGTGCTAGTGATGGGCAAACACTAGAATATTTATATCGATAACTAAATTAAAAAGTTTCCCAGGCCCAGGTTTTTTTTCACACGATTAGCGAACTACGTAGAAGATATTTTAGTGCACAATGTGTTATCAATATAATTACCTAACAAATTGTATTAGGCCAGTGAATGTCTTGGAGGTCTGGTCCGGCCGTGGGATGTCCGGGTAAGAATAGTACCTACCCTCGAATCACTTCCCGTTGTCCATAAGAGGCGACTAAGCAAAAAGCAGCAGCGTCTTTCTATTGAATTGCCACCTATACTGTGATTACCAAGACGCCAGCTAGCGTAGAGGTTATGGCAACCCCTCTTTTTTTTTTTTCTTTTTTTTATTAGTATAAAAAAAAAACTAAAAAAAGAACGCACGCTTGATGGTAAGCAGTCACGGTGGTCTTTTCTAAGGGGGAGGCCTTTGTTCAATACTGGAAGTCTTTCGGCAGCTGATGAAGCAGTAATATGTAGATAGTCTTGTGTTTTATTGTGAAGGGTACTGGAATAGGCAAAAATATCCTTGGGCAGGTCGACACAAGATGACGTCACATGTGGTATAGCGATACTATGAAGCGAAGTTTCAATGTTCGCTAGCAATATACTGGGTGTCCTGGAAATGATATATCAAGCCGAAGGGTATGTATAGTATTGATACTAAAGACTCCGCAAGAAAAAGACAAATGCGGCAAAAAATGATATTTTATATTACATAAAAAAATATTTATATCGTATTAAAACTGTCCCTGAACAGCCCTGTGTCATTGAGCCTACTTCTATGAAGCTACTGTTTGTATTGATTGCGTGCCTGCCCTGTTTAATAATAAATTCATTCATCATTCAACGAACAAATTTTCGAGCTCACTACATTGAAACTGTTGACTATTTTCATTATTTTCTTTCACAAATTGATTGCTTGTGTGTTACACAATGCGTAATTAGCGGCTTGATACCCACTTTCTGGGACACCCTGTATACAACATCCCGACAACAACAGTCAGGAGCTTCGGCCCTGACCGAGCATCACACCTCGCTCGTTTGGAATATCCTCCCTTTAGCACCGCCGCCGTCGCTTCGCTTGTTACCAAAGGAACTTCCTACCTATTTTTTTTTCGGAGAAAACCTTCAAGAAGTATCTACCCGGTCTCCGTACCCGTTGTTACTACGAAGTTGTCCTTGTTTTTTGGCTGGGTTATTTGGGCTTTCTACCGACTAAAACTTCCCGGTGGCCTTCATCGACCATCCATAGTTTCTCTAACGGCAGAAGTTCATTAGAGTACGTGTCGGGGGGAGCAGAAATGCACACTCCCACGACACTCCCGCGGTGCTCACGATGACGCAGGGCCTACACCGCGTCGTCACCCGTCGCATTTAGTAGGGATGCCCAGAATCTCTAACCTGTGCGTCCGCGACCCACGAACGAGGAATGTGCTACTTGCGCAGCATCACAAAGCACAGGTGTTATTCGTGTAGAACATTTTACATATTCATCTACAGTTCTACTACTTTTCCTGATTCTACAGGCCTTTTTTGTCTCACTGTTTGGCATGGGCCTTCCCTCAAAATTAAGGGGCTTAGGACATAGTACACCACGCTGGCCAAGTGCGTCTTCACTCGTCATTTGAAAGCAGGTTATTCTTTCTCTAACATGCAGGTTTCCTAACGATGTTTTCTTCACCGAACACTAGTAATAATCGCACAAAGACGATTCGCACATGATTAGTTAAAGAAATCAGAGGTGCGAACCGGGGTTCGAACTTCGCATCTTGTTTTCAAGGCAAGCGCTCGCCCACTGAGCTTTCACTGCGATTTACTACTTTAACTACTAATCCATACATCATTTATTAAAACAATACTTTATTTTAATTTATAGTTTACTTGTGTTGCAGGTGCTAAACACTCAATTACAACAAAGGTGACGGCAAAATAATTGCTATTGTATTTCTCAAAGCCGACGCACTTGACAATGTAGTGCCATTGAGTCCGATATAATTCTTACCTCACTCGTGTGACTGATCCGACGTGATCCGATTTATTAATCATTATTCTGCTACGGGTCAACCTTCCGTCGCGTTAAAATAACTTTATGCTCGGCACATGCTACCGACTGACATTTTATATTCTATGTAGTTTCCGATGATCAACAACAATACAAAAATATATATCAAAATAAAAAGTATCTAGGAACATACGTATTGGCTACGCATTCGATCGCGCGTTTTAGCGTCAGCATTGATGCATCGCGGTTTTGTGATTCGTTGTATACAGGTTTAATTTAAATATAGGTACTAATTACTATATCATACGGAATTACATTTCTTCTACCACTTTTAACAATTAATTAATATAGGTAAGTACTTATATATTAATAAATTATTGTACATAGAACAACTACCAGAATATATATAATGGTAATTTAGTACACAAAGTCGGGCTTAACTAAATATGAGTTTTCTACCAGCAAACCCGTGCGATAGAACTATTTAATAATACTAATGAAGACAACATAAACCGTCTTATTGCGAAAGGCAGTTTAAAGATAAACCTAGGTTTAGACCCAGGTTTAAGGAACAATTTCCAAAACCCAGGTTCATCGTGAAACTGCTTTTTGTGATAAAACGGAAAGTGACAAGAGTCCGTTGATAAATTAATAATATTACTTATTTATTTATTATTATAGCCATTATTGCCATTGCCGATGCTACAAGTATCGTAGTATGTGGGTTGTTGACGTGCGTTTGTATTGATACAAGGTATAATAATGTGGAATGAACGCCGCGCGTTCGCGTTTCGACAGCGCGTTTATAAAGTGCCGCCGTACTCGATAAATGTCTAGGGCCCACCCCCCAAACGTCCAACGGCTAACATCAGTTCAATTTGCAGCGTATTTCAAGTTCGGCTTAGGTCTGACTACGACTAGTAACGTTTAACATTTATCATTTCCTTAAAAAAATAAAATACCTATTATCATTAATATTATATTAGCAGCATCGTGTATGTTGTTCAATCATTTTGTTTCGACTGTTAGATAAATTATACGATCAATTCTAAGTCGATTTCCCCTCACTATGGAGGGTTGAGTTCTCCGTTGTTGCTTTTTTCCCATTTACGAGTTTCACGGCGACCGTTGCCTGAAACTTACACGTACCCAGAATATAAATGCCAGGACCCGCTGTCCCTTTCTCGCAAATGCTTCCAGACACAATCTTTCTCACTTTCCCCACAAATAAAAATGTGTAGCCACCTCAATGTTCAAATAGAAATTGCAATATCCATTTTCGTGGTCCACATTAAAATTAACTTTAAACGTAGTTCAATAAGGTTGAAATTTAGTTAGAGTCCACATAAAATATAAGACTCTTTATGTGTAGGAAAGGAAAATGTTGTCTTTTTCAAACCAGTTGCAGTTAAAATCCTCCGTCCCTGTTGGCTGCCCGTTGTGGCAGGACATATCTAAAATCATCTGGTCCAAGTAAAGCGATTACTTCAGAGGCAACTTTATGAAAATGTGCAAACTTATTAATTCTGTCATTTAGCCGACAAATTGCGTTGGAGCAAATTGCTTTTGAATTAAATATTATCTAAAAATTATATCATCAATTGTTTGTTTGGTTACTGGCCAACTTGGTCAGAGTTGTCCAAGCCGCCCTTAGGCCTCTGACTCGATGTACTAATAATAATAATAGTTTTAATATCCCCCTGGCCGATACGACCACAGCGGCCAATCTTTCTCAAGCCATCTCTCACGAGCATAAAGATTTGATTCTTACATATTTGCTTCTTACTGAGCCGCGTCCACACCGGGCCGGGCGCACGGGCTCACGCGCCACCCTCAGTAGTTTTCCCGGAAACCCCGAGGCGTGGCTCGCTAGGTAGGCCGAGCTATGGGGTACTGGCATCACCTCCTCGAGTGCCCGGCCCATTGTAATTCCCGAGGATTCGTTCGGAGGAAGGACAATGGGCGGGCTTGGGACGGTGTACCCTGGGCACCGGGTAATATCTCTTCACTCCTCGGGGTGGACAGCTGTTACTCGGTGGCGAAGCCTAGGTGAAGCGCTGAACTGCTGTTCCCGGTACGGGTGTACTGGTAGAGCGGCAGCGAGGCACGGGGGGGAGTAGGGCCGAAAGGCCATGTAGGGCGGGGGCACCGCTGTTCCCGATGGGGCACTACGTCGGTTGAGCGCGGTGGTGGTGCAGGGGGGAGTCGGGCCGCAAGGCCTTAGGGCGGGGGCACCGCAGCAACCGTGCTGCCGGGGTATGGGACCAGGCAGATGGCAGTACCTGGGGTATGAGACCCGGTAGCTTGGTGCAATTGGGTCGCCCTTGGTACTCTGCTGAGCAGAGTGGACTGGAGGGCACCACATGTGACACCGGAGGGGGAGAGAGCCTGCGAAGGCTCCGGCTTGGCCATTTTGGCCGAGCTGTTGTGGGTTTGGCGCAAGCCGAACGGCCGCTGGCGGGAACCGGATGTAGTACAACGTACGTTCCCGGGGCCCACCACTATAGCGGAGGTGCTGGAAGGCGAGATGGTGTTTATTCGGTAAGAGTCCGGCATAACCCGCGCATGGTAGGCGTCGTGCGCGGTGTATCCATGAGGATTAACCATCGCAAAAAAAAAAGTTAGGTCGAGCCATCAGAACGGTTTGAGCATCCGAAATGGACAGTTGCCTAATATCTCCAGCAGCTACTTTCGTAGTAGCTTAAGGTTTTTTAAAAATAAATGAAAAGCCGGTCAATTGTGAGTGGGACTGGCGTACATAGGATTTCATACCTTGTTTGAACCTATTAAAGTTATTTTACTATTCGTCTAAAACCTTAGATTGCAAAACCAAACCGCAAAACTAAGTTTGTTCGTCGAGGTTTTTTTAGAATGACTAAAAAACTATAATTTAGAAAGATCATTTTGATGATCCATTACAACCCCATAAAAAAAAAAGAAAATTCCATTTGCGATGACGTTCCAAGTTCTAACTATTCCTAGTTGCAATCGATAGCGTCAGTGGTAAAATATATAGATGTGTTTTACCTTTTAAAAACATCCTAATATGATATCTGGATGATTGATTCGTGCTTTACGGCTGGAGAGCCGAAGACCTGACTCAATGGCGTGTATTGGGGGAGGCCTATGTCCAGCAGTGGACTAATGTAGGCTGATAATGATGATATTTATATTTAATATTTATTTATTTAATTGAATAAGGCGAATAGGCAGTCTAATCGTCTCTTCTTGAGTGCTTAATGATAAAAATTGAAGAATTAATTGTATTTTCCGTAATGGCTTGCGAGCCAAAAACCACCGGCCACACCGGACGAATAGCGCACACCAAGGCACCTTTGAGTGCATACCATTTACCGACAGCCGATGACTCGTCTCTGAAGCACGTCCAAGCGACCACACATTTTGTTCGCAAGGCTGCCGCGCGAGCCCCTGCCCCAGGTCGTAGATGGATTATACCATTAAAAGAAGAAAGATTGCACCTGTGCTGTACCTGCGCCAGCACTTGTGCACTATAATAACTCCTGCAGACCAGTTTAGTCCTGTCAAAGACTGACTCCTGCGGCCGACTTTGTTCTTTACCAATTAAAATTTTGTAAAAGTCCACCTACCTACTCCAGGAAAGCATTCTCATGCTAAAAAAACGATGTCCGTCAAATACTTTTAACTTGCCTTATTTAAATCGTTCATTACGCGATCGAAAGTCAAGCAAAATAGCACATTTGAGTGCGTGCGCGCATCCAGGAATGTCGGGACTCAGGACGTCGTTTGGAGACCGGTTTCGCACTTCACCGCTGTATTGTACATTAAGATAGCAACCATAATATAAATACCTAGGTGTTTATTATTATGTTCTAACAATATGACGGTACTGAAGTAATTTGCCGAGATAGCCAGTGGTAAACGGAGTTGTTTCAAAGGCAAGTGATCAAAATTATGTCAGGAGATGTGACTAGAGATAGAGATGATGAGTTTTTAAAACATTTAATGAGCTTTTTTTAAAACTTAATAAGTACCTACCTACAAACTTCTTACAGTCTGCGATAAAACAAATATCATCAAAAGAGTTTTTCGTCTTTTTATTATAATTTATGTAGTTTTGTGCATTTAATTAAGATGAAAAGATCTTTTTTTTTCGCGGGGGAACCTTCAAAATGTCCCCGGGAGCTGTGGGGCTCGACCGAGGCATGTGGGATTCATACTTACTAAAACCCCCGCGGCTGTCGCATCGGCACATGTGAGGGGTAACCTCGGCCCTCCGGTGGAATCTGCGCCAGGAGCCCCTCAGTGCCTTGCCCTTGAGCCCACCGCATTGTGGTTGCCCAGGTATCGTCACGGTGCTCACGGGGACGGGGTTAGCAGCCTTGTCGCCGTCATCATTGGAGAGGCCGCCATACTCGATGGACGCCTAGGGCCTAAGCGTCCAGCAACTCCGAAGGAACGTCTACATACCTGTATTATCATAAAATTTGTCGATGTTTAGATAATTTTATTTGTGTGTACATAAACTTATCAAATAAAATAAATAAATAAACATAGTTATAATAATGCTAGTACGTAATGGTAAGATAATGATAAACCTTATACAATGTATTACTTACAGCAGCCAGCCGTCACAGTCAAAGCGAGCGAGACGTGAGCTACGGGAGCGGATCTCAGGAGCGGTTGGGGGTGAATGGTTTTATCACATATGAAGACAAAAGCTAGGGCTTTTGTCGCATGTTATATTGTCTCATGTCTGAATTAATCAAGTGAAAAACAAAGCCGCTGCCCGCGCCGCTTTCCGCGTCGCTTCACGCGTAGCTTCCCGCGTCGCTTCCCGCGCCGCTTCCCATATCGCTTCCAAAGTTCCAACATCGCTTCTCGCGCCGCTTATTGCACCACTGCCATAGTGTTAACACATAATATTTCATGTTACATAGGGAAACCTTTTAATACTACCTCTACATAAATGAATTTAACATAAAATATTTAACCTTTGGCATTTCACTGTGTAATGGATCCTATAAACTAATGAACTAGTATTGATCTTCGACTCGGTCGGCTATTGTTGGACGTGTGTGTAACACAGATACATATAGGACATGGAATACCTATAATCGAATTAGCAGAGCCTACTGCACTGTGACTGGATGCTACTCGTATGTTAATTAGCTGACTAAACGCAGGTACGTCTGCATTGAAATAGCTGTGTAGTACCTACCGGTATTTAAGCTATGATTAACTAGTTAATAGCATCGACCGTGAGAACTAGAATTAATAACTTTGTGATGTCATCACAGTTACTGGAATTAATCCTAAATTAATAAATTAGTTCATGTTTACTCATACTTATTCTTGTGTATTTCTAGGTAACAGAATAAGAACATGTCCAGGTAGGTGGGACGGTTTGTCGTTTTTGAATATAAGCCAAAAACTACGTGATATAAACCAAAATAAAAATCTGTTTTGAAATGTGCAAATGAAGCCCTTTCATACACTTGTTAAAATAGTTTCATTTTGTTTCGATGACCGATTTCGACCCCCATTAAAAAAAAAAGATTGTTTTTCCATTGCGTATGTAAGACCTAAAATTATTCCAAGTTTGAAATCAATAGCATCGGTGGTTCCTGAAATATATAAGTGTGACAGACAGACGAAGTCGCACCTTAAAGGTCTTTTTGGATCTTTATTTTATTTATTTATTTTATAAGTTTATGTACACACACAAATATGGTAAGAGAAGTCTTAGTACAGGTACAATGGCACAACTTATTTCTCTAAAAATCTTTTCCAGCATGGCCAGGTGAGAAACGGTGAAATAATGAAATAGGACGCAGTGTGTATAAATAAATGTATAACACATATAACTAAATATACAAAAAAATATTCATATTGATCTTTTAGGTATGAACAAAAATAAATGCGCAATGACACATTATTTGGAGATGGTTTCCAACTATCTTCATAACATAGATCGAATAACCAATAATCGAATGTTTATTTCACACATGTATACAGCGTGTATCTGTTATACAGAATCTGATTCATAATCATCAATCATTACATGAATAAGTAATTCAACGCAATAAGTGGCACAAGTGCTGTCGCCTACAAGATTTACGTTTTAGCCTCCCGCTGACAATCGAGCTGGTCACACACACACACATACATAATATATGCAGACCAATATACAAACACACATTATACAGTTTTTCCTTAATAGTGTGATCGCAATTGAATCTGATCTGATGATCTAAATAAGCCACCGACCGCCATCTGTACCTAATTTAAGTTATTTTCTAAGTTTTCTGTATGTTTTACTTTGGTGTGCAAATACTCTTTGTATTCTATTCTATTCTAAATAAGCAATAAACGGTAAAGCGAACTGTCTTCTTAGTATCATAAAGATGAGGATCCTGTCCTGTGTCGATGGAATCAATGTGTTGGCTGCAAGGCACGAACAGTGGTCCGTTAGCACCTAGCAACCGTAATTACCACAACTTTATTTCGAGATGATGTTTTTTTTATGTGCCCCATTAAGAAAACGCGTGAAGCGTTTTCTTAATCAACCTAGTGACGAGACAAGTAAGACGTTTAACTCATGGTAAACAACTCGCGTGCCTATAGACAGCTCCATTGCAGTGACCCGAGTCATTAGTTATTAAGTCTCCGGCAATTTCAACAACAAAGTGTACTGGATCACAGTAATGTATACACACTGCTGCTTGGCGGTAGAATATCTGATTTTGGTGGTAGGTACCAACCAACCTGGACGGCTCTGCCACCCAGTAGATCGCGTTGCGTAGTCGCTGTGTCCTGTATTACGATTAAGAATTAGGATATACTATTGAAATAAAACTAATTTTACGGATTAACACCACCACCAACGCTGCAACGCTGGATTAACACCAGCTTGGGATCCCGTCATAAATATAATCAAATCCAAAGACAAGCATTCCACTGCAAGACCTCAAGATACTGTAAGCTCTTAGCTGCGTAGATCGGACTAACAATAGTAATTAGACCTGAGGGTACCCGAAGATAACTATGACGTATGGCAAGCTACCACCTCAGTCCGCCCGTGACCGTGAATGCTGTAAAGTATTCGAAACGTCGGGTAATTAAAATCATAAATAAACCGCGATATAATCCGTAACATTAGTTTCATTTCATTGTGTAGTATTCGCGTAAATATCAGAAATCATTAGGATACACTATATTGATAAAAAAAATAAACAGGACTCAATAACAGAAACATAGTTAGTAGCATTTTTTACAGGCACATTGTTGGGACTGGTTTTGCCAACGCGCGTGTGTGGCGTGTAGTATGCGTGATGGGCCAACAAGTGATTGTTTGTTAGTGGTAGTTTGTTTAGCAGTTAGATGATGATTAGTGTGTAGGTTTAAGTAGGCATTAGTGTTAATATCCAATGTCGCGAAAAAATCTTACACTAACCTTCGTTGGCAAATTGGAACAAACGGAAGATGTTACTAGGGCAAGTACCAGGTAGTATTACAATAAACAAAGAAACTTCGAAGTGTAACATACTGTCCCGATACACACTTCACCCTAAACGCAAGCTCACTTTTCTCATCATAACTGTATTCAACACACAAGTTACGTAGTTTATGACTGCATCAATTATGCCTAAGCATATCCTAATTACTGTAATGGTATTAGCCTCGGAGCGAGGGGGTGGGGTCAACACAGGGTGGCGGTCCCCACGTGCGCTGAAACACAGATGTGAGTACCACATAATCACGTAGGTGAGTATAAACACCGTATTGTGCGCCTCCCGGAACAATGGTATATAGTCTGTTAATTAGTTAAGATCACGTTATCGTTGGTCGTGATGTGTGCAATGAATTTTAATTTGATATCTCAGCGGTTGACTGTGTAACTGATGATGATTATGTACCTACGTATTAGTAGAATGTTGCGTTGTATTTAAATTAAGAAGTATTCGTGTTTCGCATCACTATGCGGAATGCAATATCACATAAAATGATTTTACCATCGAATTATAATTTAAACGGTATGAATAATTACGAAGGAATCATTTAATCCTATGTCAACATGTCTACGCAAATAGAGCAGTGGTATTTGTTGCGTTCAGGTTGAAAATGATAACAAATTGATTAATTTATTTATAGAACGATATGTGTACAATGTCAGTACTAATATGCATGTCAATTTATTATGATTCGCGATAGCAAAAAATCATCTTTGATTGATAAATCTGACCTTTACTGTTTATCGATTAATCATCTAAGCTGACGATTAGCAACAGCTACTGTACATTTTTAAAATAAAACATGCATATTAAGAAGAAATCACGGATTTAAGATTTAAAAGTAAACAACTTAAATGCTTGTCTTCACTAAACACAATTACCAATTGGTTTTAGTTCTCACACACAATTCTAAGTACGAACGATTGTAAGCAAAATCTCTCACTATGTCATCTTTCTAATTAAGTAAAGAAGGCGTCGAAGACGAAGGGTTGTGCCGCCGAGAATGTTCTTGGATCTCATTTCCATGCAAATGAGGGTAGCACTTGTTATACACCCGATGACAGTGGGCGGGGCTATAATGCAGCGGTGCCACAAACCGGAGACAGCGCAACTTGGTCAGGTTATACTTGATCGATAAGTAATAGGCGCAATATGGTAATGAGTTGGCGAGTCGAGCCTTATTTATACTAAATTAAAACATAAAACAATTAAGAACCTATTTATAGAGAAAAATATGGTTACTTACTTAATATATTTATTTTAGAAACGAAATGCAAGATTTATACATAATAATATATTTTAATAGGTATTTATATTTTTTACAGATTAAAAAGCTAATCTAACAATACTTTAGTAGAGTCAAACACCAAATCCGTCAGTCGGCTTTTTGTTTTTCATTTTCCAAGTCATCAATCAATTTTAATACACCTATTTTGAATTTTCTTTTTTCCCTGTTCGTTAAATTCCTAATATCTGGTAATATGCTTCTAAAAAAATGCATATCACCATTTTCAGTATCATAATCTTTATCTGTATACAATTTTATTCTTTTTCTTACTTTATCACAATCCTCTTCAATTGATAATTTCTTAGAGTCATCATTACTATTAGTTACTTTGTCTAATCTATCTATATCTAAATCTTTATCAATTTTGTTCCAAATATCCGGTTTAACATCGGTATTATTCCATTCTTCATAAGCATTATAATCACTAGAAGCCTCAGTTTCATCCATTTCTACGAATATAGAGTCGTCTTCAATTGTAGCATCTTTTCCTTGTTTTAGAATACTAGAACATAAATACAATTCTTTAGATAATATTGAAAGAGTACGTACATACTTATATTGCATAACTTGTAATTGGCTTACTAGTACTTACGATTTGTTTATCGTGAATGGCTCCAAAAACTTTAACGCATCGTACAAATAATATTTTTTACAGGATTTCGGATCATAATTACTATGATAAAGTTTAT
Source organism: Furcula furcula (assembly GCA_911728495.1). NCBI lineage: Eukaryota > Metazoa > Arthropoda > Insecta > Lepidoptera > Notodontidae > Furcula > Furcula furcula. Next base: position 11,520,881 of record OU452251.1, read on the forward strand.
TTTTGTATCTGCTGAAAGACGACCTAAGTCCTTTCCACTTGAGTTTTAATTCGTCAACTGTAAATGATTAATAAGAGTTAGTCTAATGAATATTATTATTATAGAAATATTACAACCAATAGAAGATTTAAATGAAGTAGCAACTTCAACTGTTGTTATTTTAAGCCTTTAGGAATTTCTTGCAAGTCTTTAAACATTTATAGTATAAAAACAGTATCTAAAAGAAGTATTTCTTTATTGAAATTAAACAAAAGATACATATTATTCTCTTAATAGGCACCTGTACATTCCTCTTTAATTTCGCTTCTAACACAATCTGCTATCTCTTCCCATGCCAACTCGGTTTGTCGAGTTCTATGAGCCTCCATATTACGATCGTAGATAGCAGGGTAGCGTTCTACTATCTTGACGAAATGTGTCATTATATGATGGTTGTCTCTCATTTTTATGAAACGCTGAAACTGTAAAAGTGTATAGAACTATTTTCTTATATAAACCAAGGTCCACCATTTCTATTCTGTTTTACATCTAGGACTACCTACTATTTTACTATTACTTCTAGGATACTAAGTGTTACGTTCCGTACCCGTGGCACCCCCGGAGGATACCCTCAAAGTGCCACAGGAACTTGAATTCGGACCCGTGGGACCCCCAGGTCAATTAGTGCAGTGCTTTTATTGTTTATATGTACTGAGTATTAAAACTATGTATTTACTTAATTTCATCTTCTTCATTCTTAATCATTTTAGTTATTGCTTTTCTTACCGACTTAAAATAATGTAGGGCCAATTTAATTGATCACATTTGACATCTGTCAGTTTCTTTGTTCTGTCTATTTCTTTCGTCATTATTACAATAAATATGTAATCGTAATTGAAAAAAGTTGAGGAATTGTGTAGCTCTAACATCAAAAAAATAAAATATTTTAGGCCCGACGTTACAAGGTTACTTTGTTTAATTTTGATGAAGTGTCAAATGTGATCTATTAAATTGGCCCTACAGTAAGGACTATCCCTTTAGTTTACCAAAAATAAATAGATATCTTAATACATAAGGGACATACTCGTAAAGGTAGCAATATAAACAGATTAAACCGCGAATATATACGGAACCCGTGGAACTATTCACGAGTTAGATCCTAGTTTGAGTTTATTAATGAAAAAGGTCTCAATACAAATATGTATTGCTATTTATGCACTCAGCTATAAATAAATCTTTTTAGGGTTCCGTAACCAAAAGGCAAAACAGAACCCTAATAAATTCGCCAATTTTATATGCATATCCATATTTTCTGACATAATCATCAGTGTTAATCTGTCAAACAAATGATATTAAGCAAATAAAATAGTTTTGATTAAGATTGTAAAGTTTATAGTAGTCTGTGAAGATACATAGTCACAATTATTAACAAACACACATAATATGCTTTGCGAAATAAAAGGTTCAACTTCAACGAAGTACTTATTGAATACTTGAATCGGATATGCTTCTAAGGAACATCTGACCACTGGTGGTAGATAAGTAGAATCTATTCGCACTTAATCTATTTTTATACCTTTATAATTTAAGTCCATACTTACATATTTTCCAAATTTAAAAATAAAACTTGTTGTTTACACGATATAGCACTGTGACCTTCCACTCCACTCGTGGTATACTAAAACGCCACACAGCCACAAGCCACATCGCACATCTTCCATCTCATTCAGTACAATAAGTTTGAACGAGACGGAGAGACGATGTCGTGCGACGACGCCACAAGGATGCGATGTTGCCATGCCGCTCAACACGATACTTCGTACACCGAACACGAAATTAATTTACTTTACAATTTGCGCTATAAGGCGTAGAAAATAAAGTTGATTTTAAAATGTGTTTTCTTACTATCATAAATCGGTGAGCAGTTTAGCGCGAAACTTCATGTCGCATTATTTAGATTTACCACAAAGCCACTTGTCAACGGGTATTAATTAATATTAATTACACACTCATAGATAACTCCGATTACTGTAAAGTGGCGGTTAAAAATAATTTGTACTTACTTAAAATGACTTACTTTCTGATTGTGTTTATAGTTTGTTGTAACCTACGTAGTTTTGATTGAAAACATGATGTGATTTTTTTAAGTTTATAAATTACCTATTATTTTTATTTACGGCAACGTACACGTAGTATACTAACTTTAGTGGATGCGGTAACTTCTCACCATCAAGCGGGCCACATGCTTACTTCCTAGTTCCTACCCGAGTGGTACAAAATAGCGTTTTGCCGACGTTTATCAGCGTACCTACTGCAACATCCACAAATAATTTAAATAAATTAGATAGGGACTTATTAATATCTATTTAAAAAAAAAACATTTAACACTTAGTAATCTGTGACTACAAGATGAGATATAATTAAATAAGAATCGAAATTAAGATAGTTGCGATTAATAATGATGAAACAAAAGCTAGCAAACCGCAAAACATATTTTAACTATAAAATTAGTTATATAATAAAACTGTAACAGCCAATTCTGTACATTGAAGATATTTTGAAAATTATATTTGGAGGGCATTCTATATTCGATACTGAAGCCGAAAATGTAATTTTTTTAATTTTTGTCTGTCTGTCTGTCTGTCTGTCTGTCTGTATCACGGCTGAGCATCACGCCGAAACTACTGAATGGATTCAAATGAAACTTGGCATGATTTGAGATATTACTACGAGGTAGGACATAGGATACTTTTTGTCCCGTAATCTAGCACGGTTCTTTTGGGAGAGGGGATTAAAGTCAAAACGGGTACTTGGTTATACGCTTGGTCCGATTTTATCAAATTTTCTATAAAATATAATAAATATTAGTAAGGGAACACTCATAGAGAGTTGTTATCAAGGTTTTGTAATCGATCGGGTTAAGCAACGTTAGGTAAGGTCATTTTATAGATGGGTGACCGTTTAACGCCATTTGAACTAAACGGGTCCGTGCTTCGGAGAGCAAGTAAAAAGTGGGTCCCAGTTTTTAACCGACTATAAAAAATGAGGTTATGTATTCGATGCGAATGTCTGTTATTCAAAGTTTAGTTAACGTAAAAATAGCGCAGGCGGAGCTGCGTGGGTCAGCTAGTAATTAAATAAGAATCGAAATTAAGATAGTTGCGATTAATAATGATGAAACAAAAGCTAGCAAACCGCAAAACATATTTTAACTATAAAATTAGTTAGCAAGCGGTGAATATAGATAGATATCGATTATTATGTGTATGTGTGCACGCAAGTTGCACTAACACGAATGCACACAGGTGTGCGTTAATAACGCGACATCTGCCGGAGAGCGTAGCACGTGGCCCGAACACCTTTTGTCTACCGCGACGCATGCACTCACCTTTTTACCAAACTATTTTTATACTGACACAGTTCTAAATATAAAAATGTTCAATTCGTGGTGTGTGTTAAATATTTGCATAAAATGTTGCAATAAATGCTTATAAGTCATTTGCCTCTATAGGCACCTACCCTGCTTTTCTTTACAAGATCAAATTCGTAGCAAGAAGAGTGATGGCTAACCGGTGGCCAGCCAAAGATAATTGGTAGGGGTTAAATATGACATAATGAACCCTGAATGATTTTGATCTTGTAAAGAAAAACAGGGTATACACAACAGATACACAATGATATTATATCATTAGGTACCTACTCGTATACCTTGTTACTTGCTTAGGTACTGAATGGAAGGATAAAGGAGTTGCCACAAATACTAGATATAATTTTGCTAACTATGGTTAGATGGCAGATGGCCATGACAGCTCTACCGGAAAAAAAGAACAAGTGCTTAGAAAGCTGCAGGTTGAAGGGCTATTAAGAGCAGTGTATTGACTATTAGTAGGACATCTCAGAGATACGGCTATGACTTGAACTGCTGCTTATAGAGACCACTTTATATGTCATGTAGGTATAACTGGAGCATAGCTATTATAACGTGTACGCGACAATAGCGGGGTTCAAAGCCCTTTCTGGTTATTTATATGTAAACTATTGCTAAGCAAGTTTGTGATCTTGTAAATTGACCTCATTAAGTGAAAAAAAATTAAGTTACCCATAGATGCCCAGAATTCATAGGCATGTTTGAGAAACCTTAATAAATTTATAGTAAAACTTTAAAATTTTGACGCCCCATTTCGTCTCCCATTAAAAATAAAATAAAAGGCATAATTTTTTTATGCATTTGCGACTTGGGTACTAAAACTATTCCAAGTTTCAAATTAATAGTAGTAATCAGTGATTCCTGAAATACATGTATGGGTTTGACAGACAGACGAAGTCACGCCACAAGGGTTCCTTTTTTACCTTTTAGATATGGAAGAACTCGACCAGACTCCCTATAGTACTCCCGAGTACGTAAGGTAAAATAAATTACGTAAGGTTATTGCTATTCCTTATCTGCAATCGGTTACTTTACCCGGTACAGTACAAACCACTGCGATCTCGTATAGCTAAACAATTGTCAGAGACAGTAATAGATGACTTTAAGTCAATTTATTCATTAAATTTTGTACAGAAGCCAGTTAAAATATATTGCAGATAGTGAAACAGAACACTCAATTGTGTTGTCTTAGTCATTCCACCTCAGCAGGTGATCATTGAACAGGTGCTCAAAACAAAGTTGTTACTTTTAAACATCCCCAGTATAATAAACTTAATCATGCCCGTTCTTTTTGCGCGCGACATCTCCTGTTGTTTGTCTGGGTCTGGAGAGTCAATTTAAACGTCTTTTTAACAAATAACTTCGATAAATCTAACCCACAAAGATAGTTATTCTATATTCAAACCCGTAACTCAATATAATTTATTCTATACCTTTTTAAACTTACACGCGGGCTCAGGACTGTTGCTAAGGCATGTCCTCTTCTTATTAATCCTAGATTATAGCTATTTAATCGCTTAGTAAATCTCTACATACAGTTTAAGTGTACCCAATTATACAAATCTCTTCTGCTAATGTTCGAGAACATTATAAATATAGAGTTCGTTTAATTTAAAAAAAAATGGAAAAATTTTTTATTACGTTTAAATAACTGATAAATATGAAACTTGGATCATCAGTTATTTGTCTCTGAATAAAAAATAATGTATTTATCAATCATTAAAATTAACAAATCAAATCGCAAAATGCCAAAGAAGAAAGCATTCAATTGTAGAGATCAAAATAAACCAAACCAGTTTCGGTCGGCAGTCGGCACGTATTTACCTACCAACTTTAAATTAATAAGCGAACAATTCAAATTGAGGACTACACCTATAGTTTGTAATACAGACATATGTTCAACACCTTTCATAAACCGGTCGAACGAAGGACATCCGCTTTTTGGTGGATAAAAAAATATGGAGTTCAACATTCTCACAGGAACCGCTGCGTATCCGGTGCGCGGGCGCAGAATAAAAACGATCATTTGTTAATGTCGGCCTATTGGGCCACCAGGTAACCGCGCAACGATTTTGTGCACGTTTGAATCCGTCAATGTCAAACGTGCTCAAAACACGAGCCCACAAACTTAGCATTATAAATCGCATTTACTTGAAACACAAAGAAATTATTTTAATTGTTTTTTAATGCATGTTAATGATGAGAGGACTTTCTTTTGATGGTGTGCCCATGAACCCATGGACGTGCATGCTCATTTCCTTGCGAACAATACAAGATATGTTAGTTATTATGTCTCATGTATTCGGTAATTTCTCTAGCTATCGTTTTTTTTCACATATGAACATAGCAGTAATGTAGATGTGTATGGTACATACCATATCAGATACCGCGTTGGTATCTACTTGGACAATACTTGGACGGTCTCTAGCAGAATGGTATTTTTTTTGGGAATGATAGACGCTGTTGGCCGCAGATGGCCATTACAGCTTCACCGGATAATAGGAGGCGAGCGCTTGAAGTGCTCTAGCCTTAACGGCAGAAGTAGCGACGAGCTCAAGGGCACCTCAGGGAGGCACGGCCTCGGCTTCGCTGAGAAGAACCGGCAAGAAACTCAGTGGGGTGATGCACGTCGTTGAGGTTGCATGCGTACGACCCTTCGGCCTCGCCAGCGAGACCGGTGTCTGATAAAGCAGAATGGGCTAGCAGCCCATTCTGTGGTTTTTTTAATGTCCTGAAATGGAAAATTAGAATGTTACTGAAAAAAATAAAGCTCGGTTTGCCCGAGCTTAGCTGCGCTGGTCAGCTAGTAACTATATAAAATTTTATCAAGATCCATCCAAAGTTTTCACGTGATGCCCACTCTCTAAACAGATAAGCTGATGAACATTCCAAAATATTGGTATGAGGATAGGTAGTTAAAATATTGCAATAAATTTAATTGTACTTACAGACGTTACCCATAATATAATAATTGTTTATTAAATATAGATAAAATGTAAAAACAGATTATATAATGTAACATGAATAGCTTTCGTATCTCTTTGTAAATGAAGACACGTGTATTTTAGTTTTTATGTTGCTAATACATATTAAAATCATAATGTTTTCTCGATCGAATATATTAACATGGACTTTAAATATTTTATTTCATTTCACAGTAACTATAAATATGTGTTAGGAATGAAGGCTATGTAGCCTTCGTTCCAAATTTGGAAAACCTGATAATATCGTACAATCTAGAGTTCCGGAATACGCAGCGTTTTTTTTGGGAATGGTTCTGACTATACCAGCTTCGGACTAGATGCGTTTTGTAGCCTGCTACTTGGATACCGTTGCGGGCACCACGTGCGCGTTACGTTACGCACCGATTCCGGAATAAAGATCATCTATACTTAAAATAAATTCATAATACAAGCGAAAAGCTCTACAAGACACCATGCGCTAGGACCTCTATGTACGAGGCTAAAGGATGTACAGTCGTGTGCACCAGTATACTGACAGAACTCTATTTATGTACACAAAGTAAAGTTTTTGATTTTTCAATCATATTATGAAGAATTATTTCAAAAATTGCCTTTGCTCTGCAGCGGGACAGTAGCGGCTAAATTATTATTATTTCACCAGTAATTGTACCAATATTAAAATTATACTTCTTTATTATTTACGACGTTCAAAGTAGAATGATTCGAGAATTTAAATTAACTATTAATTATAAAAAAGCACATTTTATAATACACATCTAATATAAGTGCCCAATTCTGTATGCACACATATAATTGAATATGAAACGCTTTTTAAAGTGTAGAAACTAAAAATGTATAAAATGTAATCTACAATCACTTTGCACGCAACAGTGGGAATAAAATATTTACACAGATCGATCACTGGCCCAGATGACGGCAAAATATGGCATTGTTAGAATAGGCGTCGGTTTTCTCACGTATCCCAGCCTTTCACTTAACTATTACCAAACGTCAAACTTGCTAAGATGTTGCCGCCACTAAACATATTGTCATTCAAAAACAGACTCTATTACGTTGTGTTTCAAGTGCTATCAATGATAGTGACCCGCAAAGTTATGTTGGTAAAACCATTCGAATTATTGTTGTTGTCCATGCGTGGAAGTCATTTGTATGTATGTAGATTAGAGGTCATCATACCGTTCTATAGAGAGTTCTTACATTATTTTCTGGTAGACAGTTGACACATGAACATAGCTGCACTACTTTTGAAAGTTTAAAATCTGCTACTCATAGCGGGTTTTGTTATAACCGTTAGTAAGTATATTAATCAAAATGAACTGCTGATTTTTGAGGTAAAAAGTAGGCTTAGTCGTTTATTCAACATAATTTTCGGCCGGACAGCGATATAATGTGAACAAATCACTGCAACCGTTGAAGCTTTAAAGTTGAAATAAGTTAGTGCAACTATGAATAGGTAAATTATTAGATATTATTATAATGGGCCGTTAATTCAAGTGAACAAAAATAGCATTATCTTTTTAAAAGATTAATTTGTCACAAATTAGAATGTCTTCATTCAAACAAATTCGAGTGATGATCCATATGAGTCACTACTCATATGGATCATTCACCGAACAAAATAACAACACCTACGGAGGATCTAAATCAAAAGATGGTACTATCTATGGATCGAACACAATTTTAAAAAGGAACAGATTCAAGAAGAAAAAAAATGTGCGTGCGTGGAGTCCCTCCGCGCGGAAGAAGTGAAACTTCATTTTCAACTCACCCCAACTCACCCCAACTCACCCCAACTCACCCCAACTCACCCCAACTCACCCCCAACTCACCCCAACTCAACCCAACTCACCCCCAACTCACCCAACTCACCCCAACTCACCCCAACTCACCCCATGTCACCCAACTCACCCCAACTCACCCAAACTCACCCCAACTCACTCCAACTCACTACAACTCACCCCAACTCACCCAACTCACCCCAACTCACCGCAACTCACTCCAACTCACCCAACTCACCCCAACTCACCCCCAAGTCACACCAACTCACCCCAACCCTTTTTTTTTTTTTTTTTTAGCGATGGTGGAATCCTCGGATACACCGCGCACGACGCCTACCATGCGCGGGTTATGTCGGACTCTTACCGACTAAACCACCATCGGGTCTTTCAGCACCTCCGCTATAGTGGTGGGCCCCGGGAACGTACGTAGTACTTCATCCGGTTCCCGCCAGCGGCCGTTCGGCTTGCGCCAAACCCTCCAACGGCTCGAAAGCCGGAGCCTCTCCAGGCTCTCCCCCCCAATGTCACATGTGGTGCCCTCCAGTCCACTCTGCTCAACAGAGAAGTACCAAGGGCGACCACAGTGACGACTCACCCTATAGCCTTTCGGCCCTACCCCCCCCAATTGCACCGAGCTACCGGGTCCCATACCCCAGGTACTGCCGCCTGCCGGCGCCCATACCCCGGCAGTGCGGTTGCTGCGGTGCCCCCGCCCTAAGGCCTTTCGGCCCGACTCCCCCCCCGCACCACCACCGCGCTCAACCGACGTGCGTGTCCATCGGGAACAGCGGTAGCGGCGCCCCCGCCCTACGTGGCCTTTCGGCCCTACATCCCCCCCGCGCCTCGCTGCCGCTCAACCGACGTGTCCTAATCGGGAACAGCAGTTCGGCGCCCCCACCTAAGGCTTCGCCACCGAGCAACAGCTGTCCACCCCGAAGAGTGGAGAGATATTACCCGGTGCCCAGGGTACACCGTCCCAAGCCCATTGTCCTTCCTCCGAACGAATCCTCGGGAATTACAATGGGCGGGGCACTCGAGGAGGTGATGCCAGTACCCCAACTCACCCCAACCCACCCCATCTCACCCCAACTCACCCCAACTCACCCCAACTCACCCCAACTCACCCCAACTCACCCCAACTCACCCACTCACCCACTCACCCACTCACTCAGTGACGGCGTCACATGAGCGCTTTCATAACCTTAACAAATTTACGCCTATCGCCTATCGTTTAACACCTATCACTAAACGCCTAACACCTATCATTTAACGCTTAACGCGTTATGTGATAACATTTTTTAAGTCGCATAAGAAGTTTCACTTCAAAAATTCTCGTGCTAAGATCAGTTGGAAATCAACAACTTTTCAGAAGAAAAATACGTACTAATAAAGGCTAATATGACGGTATTTATCTGATGATCATGAAGTAACGGATCTCAAACGACGTCACAAAATTTTCGCTGTTTAACATATGTGCAGGACGGGCGGACCCGAGTGAACGAGCCACTGACGTCCTGTGTGTCTGTAGCTATCGCTGGTACGGTATGAACCCGCCGAAGAGTGTTGACGCTGTTGGTTACAATGTAGGTTGGTTACAAGGTGTCCGTGAAATAAGAACTCCCAATTCGATAGCAAGCTTGATAGTGGCTCCGACGGTGGCGCTCTTCGTACTGAATATTCTTTTCTTCTATTTATATCTTGCTTTTAAGAATAAGAATGATTTATTTGTTAGAGCATTGTATATAAGATGTTACAGTATTATAGGTATCAAATACTCTGCCGTTTCCGGCGTACAAATGTATTTAGTATATTAAAATCTCTCGGAACAATTATAATTAATACATATTTTACTTATACAAATTATTATGTCAAGGTATAATATTAGATGAATAGAATACAAAATAAAGTCATTATAATCCATATGTCAATAAATAAAATAAGTCAGATTTAATATCAAAATAGCAGATACAACCATGATAGCTTAAATTACTAATTTGCTATCAAATTTCTCATTCCTTCAAGACTTCCTAGTCTTTGATGGTGTAGTACGACTTGTCGAGTAAAAATTTAAATAATTTCGTTTTGAATGCCTTAAATTCTAATGTCTTAAAGATATCTGGTAATTTATTATATATGCGAATAGCCATGCAGAAGACATTATTTGAGAATAGCTTAATATTTTGTCTAGGTAAATACAACGTATGAATTCTGCGGCTTGCTCTGGCAACCGTATCATTATGTTTAATAAATTAATTACTGTTCTTATAGACAAAAATACAAACTTCAAAAATATATAAGGCTGGGAATGGTAGTATATTTAGATGTTTAAACAATGGCACACAACTGTCTAGTGGATGAGCTCCACATATTGCACGTATACATTTTTTCTGCGCTATAAATACTCTAGTCATGTTAACAGAATTACCCCACATTATTATGCCATACCGTAGAAGCGATGACACATATCCATGATATGCACATAGTGCCGCTTCAACGCCAACCACGCGTGCTAATTTACTGAGGACGTATACAAATCTATCAAGTCTTGAACATAAATTATCTGTGTGTGCTTTCCAATTACAAAATTTATCTATTGTTAGTCCTAGGAATTTTATATCATCTACTTCTTCAATAATATTATTATCATAAAGTAAATTTAGTTGTTGGCGATTGCTATTATATGTCTGGAATTGAATTAATTTTGTTTTATTAGTATTTATCTGTAGATAATAAAATATTTACAGTTTATTTACAAATATGTACACTTAAACTAGGTAAAAAACTTCCTCGAAGTTGTCGCCGCACTGGGAGGGAAGGGTACCTAAAAGACTGGCGGCATTACCCCTTTGTATGGCCAAGCTTATACGTTGGCAGAAAAAGCTACCAGCCCGGCGGTCTCCTGAGACTTCGATAAGTTTGGATGAAATTTCTTTTACCAAAGTGTGCGTCTCATGAGACCAAGGCCCCATGGTCTCCACCGCAAAGGGCGCAAATATATAGCTCGATCCTAGAGCTGCATACTTGCGTCGCTTTGCATCACTAGCGGTCGCCGCAGCCCCTCCAGCCAGCCTCCAGCCTCTGTAGATTATTATGTTTTAACCATGTTACTACGTTGTCAAGTGTTTCTTTTATTTCATTTTGGTATTCTGAAAAATTATTAAATTTGTGCTCTATACATATCGTTGTATCATCGGCATACAGGATACATTTATTTTTAGTAATATTAGGTAGGTCATTTATATACAGTAAAAAAAGTAAAGGCCCCAATATGCTACCCTGAGGAACGCCCTTAGTTCCCGCGTCGACCGCTTGCTTGTTCACCGACAGTGGCGCCTTTTTTTTTTTTTTTTGGGGAGGTCAGACGCTGTTGGCCGCAGATGGCCATTACAGCTTCACCGGACAATAGGAGGCGAGCGCTTAAAGCGCTCTAGCCTAGCAGCAGAAGTAGCTAGAGCGCTTTAAGCGCTCGCCTCCTATTGTCCGGTGAAGCTGTAATGGCCATCTGGAATGCGCATTTACTATCCTTGCAGGGAACTTTACCGTAACGAGAGCCCCACCGAGGCAGCCACTAACGTTTTATTTTTATTATAAAAACTACATTTTCGCTTATTCTAATTAGACTATTCTAGACACATACATGATACCTATACCGTTAGAAAGTGCGTGTAAGCAGCTTTCTAACGGTGTACATAGGGTTTATCTATCTGTTTCTGTTAGGGAACTACAGGCCGATAAATACTGTAAGTAGGGGCGCGACGACTATGCATGTCATAGCAAAAACCCTAGAAAACATGATATGCGATAGAACATTTGCCTGTAACTACGGAAATATGTACAGCAGTGCTGTTTAGGCACTTAGACCCACCAAGGCGGACCCAGATCTAGGTCCTGAGTTGGTTCCTAGATTTGGGACCTAGCTGCAAATAACTATTTGCTGTTCATATATGTGCTTAGCACATCTAGGGCATGTGGGTACTTCTATCATACTATTACCCTACGCTAATTACAAATAGCAAGTACTATGAGACCTAGGCTAGGCTATCTATAGCAGGAGGTGCCAGTAATAGTTGTATGTCTGAGTTATAGTGGTAGGTATGCCTGTGATGCGGTATGTCAACCGTAATCTATAACTCCCGTTATGGCAGGGTGTGGTATGTGTAGTAGTAGTAGGTGGTTGCTAAGTAATAAGTCCAGGTAGGCACTAATGAAGTTTAATACGTACGCTGGTACAATCCACAGAAGAAACAGTTTACACAACACACTAGAAAAGCTATAGTTCACAGAAATAGTAGGAGTAACGATAGATCAAAGCGATAGTCTTAGAAACAGCACATAAACAAATATAACAGCAAGTTTGCGATAATAAAGCACAAGCGTCGGTTTAGCAGGCGACACGGGCCTTGCGTCGTAGAACGGTATCTCGACTGGCGCGATTCGCGGGACGCCCTGCGCAAGCGCATCGACGGCTATGTACCTACATATATGAAAACAAGAACCACCGGCCGGCTTGGCCGTGCGTTTTCATAGCACGAGATAATTATCGTGGTTTTGTAAATATAGGTTTATTATTTTAGTTAGTAATTTTATTAATGTAGTGTGTTGCGTTATTGTAAATATGGATGTGTTGTATATGTAATTAAGAATGTAAATATAATGTAATTTAGTGCTTTAATATATATTCAATTTGTAGATAGAAGATATAAATAACTGATATATTTATATGTTTAATATAAGGGTGTAGCCCACATCACTCCCCTCCGAGACCGTTACTACGGTCGATAATAATTAGGAAAACGTACTGTCCGCCCAGAACGAGTTTTTTGAATGTGTTCTTTAGACGGCTGTGACTGTACGGGATCTGAAGTTTGTATTGGAAGTGGCCTGCTAGTAGGAATAGACGAAGTGATTAAAGTAGGTTTATTACTAATAACAGGAGGTGGTTTAGGTGTAGGCAAAGTAGAGGTTGTAGGTGATGGATCGACAAGTACATAGGCCGGTTTGAGTCGGTCTATAGATACTGTCACAAGTTCCCCTTTGACAAGTAATTTAAAGGTCTTGTCTCCTCTATCAACAACTTCATAAGGGCCTAAGTACGGAGGTTGTAATGCACCTCGTACTGTATCATCCCTCAAAAATACATGGGACGATGTGGCTAAATCACGGTAAATGAAAATTTTACTGCTATTATGACGCGCAGCAGGTGTCGGTTGTAGTTTCGCGACAACATTATGTAACCGGGTGGTAAAATCTGATATATCCGTTGAATCAGGTGGTGTTGCCTGGAAAAATTCTCCTGGCATACGCAACGGCTCACCGTAAACTAACTCGGCCGAAGAAGCTTGAAGATCTTCTTTGAAAGCGGTTCTGATGCCGAGAAGTACCAGGGGTAAAGCGTCCGCCCAATTTGTGTCAGCGTGATACACGTTGTGTCGACATAATAGCGGCTTTCAGTTGTCGGTGAAACCGTTCCACGAGGCCATTACACGCAGGATAGTATGCAGTTGTACGACGATGCTTGAATCCAACCGCTCTTGCTAGAAATTGAAAGAGCGTGGATTCAAATTGTCGTCCGCGGTCCGTGACGACGTCAGTTGGACATCCAAATCTGGATATCCACGACATCAATGTCCTACCTACGGTTTCTGCGGTAATGTCCACCATCGGTGTAACTTCCGGCCATCGTGTGAAACGGTCCACAACTGTGAGGCAATATCTATATCCTCGTGAAGGTGGAAGGGGGCCAATTATGTCCACGTGAATAAACGCGAACCTAGCGCGAGGTAAATCGAACGTGCCCATAGGTGAAGACACGTGACGATGGACCTTGGCGCGTTGGCAGGCCAGGCATTTTCGTGACCACTCTCGGCAGTCTTTCCGCACCCCAGGCCATACAAAGCGCTCAGCGACTAGCTTAGCGGTTGCGTTAGCTCCTGGGTGGCTAAAATTGTGAAGACTGTCGAATAGCTGTTTCCGTAACGATTTTGTCACGAAAGACCTTGGTGATTTCATGCTCACGTCACAGTAAAGTTCCGCGTTACTGCCGGGTACTTTCAACTTTTCCAGGCGAAGTGAAGATTCGTCGCCTAAGAGTTGAGTCAGTTCTCGGTCGGAAGCTTGTGACATAGCGAGTAAGTCGAAGTCAATAGGCATTTGCAATTCTTCGACACGGGACAAGGTATCAGCGACAGTATTGTCTGTCCCTGAAATGTGTCTAATATCTGTCGTGAATTGCGATATAAAATCGAGATGTCGATACTGCCTAGGCGAGCAGTTATCTTTTCTGTTGCGAAAAGCATAACTCAACGGCTTATGGTCAGTATAAACGACAAAATGTCGTGCCTCTAACATAAAGCGAAAGTATTTAATGCTCTCGTAAATCGCTAATAATTCGCGATCATATGGCGAGTATTTCTTTTGAGCCGGGCTAAAAGTTCTCGAGAAAAACGCGAGTGGTTGCCTGCTACCATTCTTAAGTTGCTGCAGTACTGCACCCATTCCCCAATCAGATGCATCTGTTACCAGAGCAAGCTGGGCGTCACAATCTGGGTGAGCAAGTAATACAGCATTAACTAGGCTTTCCTTGCACTGCTCAAAAGCGGAAAGTGTCTCACCTGTCAGGTCTACGGGATGGGACGCCTTCACCGAACCGGTTAACAAAGCGTTAAGGGGGGCTTGAATTTTAGCGGCGTGGGGAATAAATCGCCTATAAAAATTGACCATGCCTAAAAACCGTCTGAGTTTCCGTACAGTGGTGGGGGCAGGGAACTCCTTAATAGCCTGAACCTTAGACTCCAGGGGTTTGGTTCCAGCCTCTGAAATATGGTACCCTAAGAAGTCTACTTCGCTTACACCAAAAACACACTTTGAAGTGTTAATTAACATACCAAAGTCTTTCATGCGGTCGAAGAGTTTCTGGAGGTGGACTTCGTGGTCAGCTTCAGTACGCGAGTACACCAGAAAATCGTCCAGATACGCATAACAGAAGTCTAAGCCTCTTGTGACCTCGTCAACAAACCTTTGGAACGTTTGACCTGCATTCCTTAAACCAAAGGTCATAAAAGGAAACTCATACAGGCCAAACGGGGTTGTGATGGCTGTCTTCAAAATATCCTCCTCGTGAACCAGAATCTGATGGTGGATCTGATGGTTCTCCAGGTCTATTTTGCTGAACACCTTGCATCCAGTAATACTGTGTGTAAAATCATGGATGTGCCTAATAGGATAACGATCCGGGACTGTCCGTGCATTTAACATCCTGTAATCACCACAAGGTCGCCAGCCGTTATCCTTCTTAGGCACAAGATGCAGTGGTGAGGCCCAGGGGCTCTTAGAAGGACGAGCAACGCCATTATTAAGCATTAGCTGAAACTCTTGCTTGGCAACTTTCATCTTGTCTGGGGCTAACCTGCGGGGTGTGCATGATACTGGAGGGCCGGGCGTAGTTTTGATGTGGTGTACAGTGTTGTGGCGAGGGGTTATTTGTGTACCTGACGGACGTGTCAACTCGGGATACCTGTCTAGGATACGATGATACCTCGTGTCACCTGTTGAAACCTTAATAGAAAATATATTAACATTAGCAATAGACGCTTGCGACGACAATGATGTAGTATTATCTATTAAGCGCTGATTTCTACAGTCTACAATTAAATTAAAAGAACTTAGAAAATCTACGCCAATAATGGCTTTAGTTACGTTGGCTACAACAAATCGCCATTGAAAGCTACGTCTTAAGCCAAAATTTAAATCTAAGTCTATGAAGCCGTAAGTATCAATTACAGAACCATTTGCTGCACAAAGTTGATATTTACTTTTACATCTACGTTCGCGAAGCACACTAAGAGGGTAAACACAAAGGTCACTGCCAGTATCCACTAGAAACTGGGTATTTGAGTTACGGTCCAAGATGAAAAGGCGACCCGAAGTAGCTGGGCAGTCGTCTGTCGCCATTAGCGATTGCCCGCTGCGTTTCCCGCCGTCTTGTAATCGCAAGGAGTAATGCATATAGGGGCTTTCTCTCCAAAGTTCGAGTGATACCAACAAATCGGGTATCGTCTGTAGCTCGAATTTGATCGACTTCGCTGACGATAAGGTGTCCTTTGGCGTCGTGATGCTCTGGAACTTCTAGCGCGGTTGTAAATAGGGCCGGAACTACGGGTATGCTCATCGAGCTTCAACGCTAGCCGTTCTACCATCTGCTTCACTTCAGCAATCTCTGATTGGTGAGAAGTCGCTGAGTGTGACAATCCTGCAGTCACTGACGACGTTGCTGCGACGACCGGTGTCTCTGTTAGTGACGTCAGCTCCTGAATCCTGTCTGCTAGTTCCGCTAATTGTTCCAGTGAGTGGGTGGGCTGGGAAGCTAACACTGTCTGGATTGCGGTAGGCAGGCGGTTAGTCCAAATAGACTTAATAAAGTCCTCGGGAGCAGTACTTCCAGCAAGGTCTTGAAGATGCCGAAGAAATTGCGAAGGTTTCCTATCGCCCAGTTCTTCGTGGGTGAGAAGCTGCCGTACCTTCTTCTCGTGAGAAGCTGATAAACGTCTAATGAGCTCGGTTTTAATTTTAACGTACCTTTGTTTAGCGGGAGGGTTTAAAATTACATCCTTTACCGACTTCGCATGCTGTATGTCCAAATTGTTGACGACACTGGTAAATTTCGAAAAATCTTCCGTAATTTCCAGGCTGTCAAATTGTGCTTCCAGAAGAGCAAACCATATCTCTGGATCTTCCGGTGAGAATGGAGGCACTTTCAAAAGATGTTTCCGAGATTCGAAAATTTCTCGTTGTGCGTCCAATGGAAACGCGCATTTTTTTCGGACGTGTAGTAACATTCGAACCAGCTGTTTTCGCGGTGTCACTGCTTGAATCGCTCATCGTGATCTTCGTGTTCTTATAGGTCACCAGTTATAGTAGGAGGTGCCAGTAATAGTTGTATGTCTGAGTTATAGTGGTAGGTACGCCTGTGATGCGGTATGTCAACCGTAATCTATAACTCCCGTTATGGCAGGGTGTGGTATGTGTAGTAGTAGTAGGTGGTTGCTAAGTAATAAGTCCAGGTAGGCACTAATGAAGTTTAATACGTACGCTGGTACAATCCACAGAAGAAACAGTTTACACAACACACTAGAAAAGCTATAGTTCACAGAAATAGAAGGAGTAACGATAGATCAAAGCGATAGTCTTAGAAACAGCACATAAACAAATATAACAGCAAGTTTGCGATAATAAAGCACAAGCGTCGGTTTAGCAGGCGACACGGGCCTTGCGTCGTAGAACGGTATCTCGACTGGCGCGATGCGCGGGACGCCCTGCGCAAGCGCATCGACGGCTATGTACCTACATATATGAAAACAAGAACCACCGGCCGGCTAGGCCGTGCGTTTTCATAGCACGAGATAATTATCGTGGTTTTGTAAATATAGGTTTATTATTTTAGTTAGTAATTTTATTAATGTAGTGTGTTGCGTTATTGTAAATATGGATGTGTTGTATATGTAATTAAGAATGTAAATATAATGTAATTTAGTGCTTTAATATATATTCAATTTGTAGATAGAAGATATAAATAACTGATATATTTATATGTTTAATATAAGGGTGTAGCCCACATATCTATAAGTGATTCAGCTCACCCCTCCTCGGGATAGTGAGCTTATACACAAAACTATATTATAATTTATTAGGAAATTAAATTTAGGCTCTTAATTATCGCAGAGTTATAAAACTTAACTATATATTACTATAAAACACAACACTCTGTAACACAAACACTATTTTGTCCTTTCGTAAACGTCGTCTTGTGGTCGTCCTGAACAACATATTAGTTTTAAGCTCTCTTTAATTACCAAAGATGTACTTCGTAAATAAACGTATTATACTGTAAACATTTCAGCCATTTTCTTTCAATTACCCTTTATGAAATTATAAGTTAAGGTACTAAGATTAGATAAGAACTGATGATCTTCCTTCTGCTCTCTCCTCATATTATATGAGCAAATTATTGTAGATGAACGAATAACTAGATCAATAAGATTAAATAACAAGAAGAATATAAATTATCCAGTCCTTGACTCCAAGATATTCCATCACTAGTAGTAGTACCCCGTGGGTACGATCCGGAGATATCGCACAAGTTTCAGAGGTTAGAAAGAGAAAACAACATTATTATCTCTTTCGTATCCACCCCGCCTCAGCCGAGCGACAGCCACCTCATTCTTGTCCGTGCGATCACGGCGTTCGCACGAGTTCAAATACAAGGGATCTTTGAAATCATGAAAAATCGAAAATAAAGAAGACATAAAATTAAAAGTGGAACATTGTTCGTGTCGCTGTTAACGAAGATGTATACTCTCGAGCTAAAGTGTACCCTTTGAATTCATTGGGAATCACTACTGTTTAATCCGTAGAATTCTACGGATATTATTGTGCCTAAATATTATTCTGCCTGCCTGCTGCTGCTGTACCTGCGAAGATTTATACGCTCGAGCTGAGTTTGTGTACCCTTTACATTCATTGGGAAGCACGAATTTTTATTATCCGTTGTATTCTTTGGATATTATTTGGCCTAATTATCACAATGTCCTAAATACGACAGTTGCATTCATCGGAAATCATACAGCTTATCTGTTGTATTTTCAGATATTGCATTTTTTTTCTTGGCCTAACTACCCGCATTATTTACTACTACAGGTGAGTTCGTCTATTTTTAGATAAAAGCGAATAAATATTCGCTGTTGTTGTACCTTTAATTATAATCGAAAGAAAAATTCTATATCTATGCATAGAATACCTAATGGTAATCATCAGTCAAATGCAAGCTTCGCGTGGTATCGGAATTTGTGCTCGAAGGTGCGGAGGCAACAAATCACGGTTACAAATGTTGCCACAGAATAGTCCCTGATCAGTTTTTTGGTGTGATGGAAGGAATCTCTAACGAAGTTGATTCACTTAGTTTTATGAATCTTCATTACTCAATTTGTAATAGCTACTCTGAACCTGGAGTTTGGCACCATGCTGATCGATAGTTATAAGGCTATAAGTCAGTAAAGCTTAATTGGCTTCATGAAAGGTGGACAAGCCTCTTAAATCTTAAAAAATATATATATATATGATATGCTGGATAATATCCGTACTCTAAACGAAGGGGCCACTCTTGGCTTATTCTCACTATGCCGAAACTGATACCTGTCAGTCGGTTATCATTCTACTGATCGATCAAACCTTGACAGATCCTTTTAAGATTGTAAAACAGATTTCTTTTTTTTTTAGAACAAGTAGGTAGGCGATTTTGTAAAAAAAAAAATTGGCCACATTTCATACTTATTGGAAATTTAAACGGGAAAGGCTCCGAAAAACTATTTTTCGATTCTAACACCAGCGCGATGACCGACAAAGTCACACACTACACTGACAAAGTCAGTGGTCTGAAACCAGTGAAGTTTTTAATGTGCACTCTAACCGCCACCAGCGCGGCGTCGAGGACTGTAATCATCGCCTCCGCTTGACTGATTGCCGACCGTGTCCGCCACGAGTCCAAGCGTCGCAACAATTCAATGAACCTCTCAGTTTCATAATTAATTACCAGTATAATGTTTGATTCAAAAACTTCTAGTAAAGTAAGTTTTATGCTGGATCCATACTTTTGCTTGATTTGGCGCGCAACAGATATTCTAAAAAATATATATTTATATACTATATATATAATTATTAATTTCATTACGACTTATAACTATTAGCAGCCGAAAGACGTCCACTGCTGAACAAAGGCCTCCCCCTTAGAAGGGAGGGGTTGCCATAATCCCCACGCTTGGCTTGGCTTGGCTTGGGGATTTGGGGAATGTTGTTATAACTATTAACTACAATTAGTATGTAATTGTACTATGTCGCTTTAGCAAAATAGATACTAAGCTCCTGCTTATATGAATGATAACTGTGATATCATTATGACGTTGACACATAGTTTACGTTTACTTTAGTCGTTAATTTGATATCAAGATAAATATTTTCATCAGTTTTTCACGGACGCATTTCTAACGAGTAGCGTGCTCCTCTGTACACAAACTTTAAAGTTGGAGCGTAGCAAGTGGTTCGTAAAAACTGGTGAGCATTGGTCTACATACAGTGTGCTAAAAGTAATGGTAATCCATTGTTATATTGATTTAGTCTCTGGAGACAAAAAAAAGTGACTTTCGTGTGTATACCTAATACTGCCTGCCTTTTCTTATTCACACAGAATAAGTAGAGTTTATTACCCTAGATAATATTGGGATAGGCTAACATTTGGAATTGGGGTGCACATATTAACAAATTCATATTTGCATCATACACACATCAAAAGTGTCTAGGGATCAAGCATTTTTAAGCGGATTTCTTGAGATTGAGATGTGGCTTTGTAATAAATTTATGATTTTATAAATTTATATGGATCCTTTTTGGTGCATTTCATAATTTGAATCAGGAACTGTGAATCAAATTCGAGTAAAAGATGAAAATCAGCTGTCAATATTTTCCCTATAAAAACATTCAACGCATTGAAGACATTATTAGTGCTACTGTTTCCCTACTACTGATTAAAACCTACGTTATTATGGAGCGGCGACGTCATTTAAGCAGGGAAGAAATGCTCAGAGCCGTGGGAATGATAGAAGCTGGTTCCCGGCAACGTACTGTGGCTTTAGCTCTGAATACAAGTCAGAGTGTTATCAGTCGACTTTGGACACGTTACCGAAGCACTGGTACCGTGGCTGAGCGCCATGGAGGACGGTATCGCTGCACCACACGGAGACAAGACCGATATATTCAAATCTTAACTCGAAGAGCTCCAACAATAACTGCCATGATGTTAGCCGTGAGGCTTCATCACTCTTCAGGGAACTTAATTAGCGACCAAACAGTCAGAAACCGCTTGCATGAAGTGAACCTTCATTCCCGAAGACCGCTACGGGTACCACCTATAGCAATGCACAATTGTAGGATTCGATATCAATGGGCTCTTGAACACAGAAATTGGGCAGAAGAACAATGGCGTTTCGTGTGCTTTTCTGATGAGTCTCGTTTTGGTATGAGACCGGATACAAGACGTATACGACACTGGAGAACCCCTGGACGCCAACAGCGATTAAAATCCTGCCAGGAAGTCCATCCTTATAGTGGTGGAACCATCATGGTATGGGCGGGTATTTGGATCGGCGGAAGAACTGAGTTGATTTGGATCAGAGGCAACCTCAACGCTCAAATTTATGCTGAGACGATTGTATCAGACGTCATCGTTCCTCTACAAGTGCAAATCGGTCCCTTATTTCAGTTAATGCATGATAATGCACGACCGCACACCGCAAGAGTTGTAAGACAGACTCTCGCCGCAGCTAACATCAATGTCCTGCCCTGGCCTGCTCAGTCGCCAGACTTGAACCCGATTGAGCATGCATGGGATATGCTACAGAGAAGAGCTCTGCCGAATATGGAGGGTATCCAGTCGCAAGAAGACCTTTTTTTGTTGTTGCAACGAACATGGGCGGCCATTCCACAGCGTGATTTGGATGAACTCATTTTGAGTATGCCAAACCGATGTTCTTGTGTTGTTAGTGTTCGCGGTAGAAACACGGATTATTAATTGTTTAAGTTACCCAATAAAATTTTAAAGAAAACTGTTATTTCAGTCTTTTTTTCGAACTTTTGTGTTAGTGGTTCAAATGTCAAAAATCCCTTTATTAGGAAAATGGCAAATTTCTTTATTAAATTGCCATTTTCCTACTGTGCTAACTGTGACAAACGAAAACACTTTATTTGATGAATCCTTAAAGAAAATTTTAATTAATATCAATCAGGAGAAAAGTTATTGCAAAAATATATGTTGATCCCTAGACACTTTTGATGTGTGTATATATATTCATTCTTTATTATATTATTGAGGCTGATATGATATAATAACAATAGGATAAATGCAAACACGGAACGAGAGATCGTGTGTAAAAAATAATTATTTATACATAATTAATATATATATTTGCTATGGCCTAAGCCCCCTCATATTGAGGGGAGGCCCGTGCCCAGCAGTGGGACATAAACAAGGGCTGGTATTATTATTATTAATATATATATTTATGTATAATACAATAAAAACAATAATATTAAACCAAAAAATATTGTGAATATTCGACTTAATTAGGGGGGTACCCTCAAATTAAAAAAAAAAAAAACTATAGAACAGATAATTCTTGGGCACGTACTGATCAAGAAAAATCGGAGGTTTTTGCTATGCATCTTGCAGGAGTTTTCAAACCAAATGAATCTAGTGACCCTGAGGATCCAGAAATAGATTCTATTCTCAACTGAAATCTACCACAACCATGCACTCCACTGCAAAAAACATCTACACGTGAAGTAGCCCGACTGATTGCCACAATGGACTCCAAAAAGGCACCTGGTTTTGATTTAATAACCCCTGAAGTTCTTAAGGAGCTTCCCCAAAAGGGCATTGTCTTTCTCACAATGCTGGTCAACGCCTCTTTACGACTATTTCACGTGCCTGATATCTGGAAAATGTCCCAAGTTGTAATGATCCATAAGCCTGGAAAGCCCCCAAACGAAGCATCCTCGTATCGCCCCATCAGCCTTACCCCAGTTTTATCTAAGCTCTGGGAGAAGGTAGTCCTGATCAGACTAAAAAAACACATGGAAGTGTCTCAAGTGATACCTGATCATCAATTCGGGTTTAGAGAGCAACACTCAACAGTGGAACAAGTACACCGTGTATACCATACCATTAGGGAATGCTTAGAAAAGAAAGAATATTGCTCAGCAGCCTTTCTCGACGTTCATCAGGCATTTGATCGTGTTTGGTACAAAGGGCTGTTGTGCAAGATAAAGCAGTTACTACCCCACTCATTTTACTTGCTAATGACATCATATCTTAGCGAGCGGTTATTCCAAGTAAAATTCCGAGATGCCAGATCTACATACCTGTCTTGCCGGAGTATCACAGGGCTCCGTACTGGGTCCGATTCTCTACAATATATTTACCAGT
Organism: Furcula furcula; assembly: GCA_911728495.1. Classification (NCBI taxonomy): domain Eukaryota; kingdom Metazoa; phylum Arthropoda; class Insecta; order Lepidoptera; family Notodontidae; genus Furcula; species Furcula furcula. The sequence continues at coordinate 11,544,077 of OU452251.1, forward strand.
GACATTCCTCAATGTCCAGATGTCACCATAGCTACATTTGCAGATGAGACCGCTTTTCTCGCCTGTCATTGCGATCCCGACGTAGCTAGCAAGGTGCTACAAGAACAACTAGATAAAACCAATGACTGGCTGAATAAGTGGCGTATAAAAGCAAGTGCACCTAAATTTCACCACATCACGTTCACACTTAGACGTGGAACTTGTCCACCGGTGAGCCTTGGTGGGGATACTTTACCACAAACATCATGTGTTAAGTACCTAGGATTTTACTTGGATCGAAGGTTAACCTGGAAAAACCATATAAAGAAGAAAAGATCCGAAATAAACTTTCGCTTTAAAAACTTGCTCTGGCTACTGGGCAGGCAATCCGCTATGTCCCTGAGCAACAAGCTGAGAGTTTACTGCTCAATCATAAAACCAATATGGACCTATGGAATCCAACTCTGGAGTTCAGCTAATAAATCGAACATTATGTGCCTACAGAGGGCCCAAAATAACATCCTGAGGGTTCTAGCCAATGCACCCTGGTATGCTCGTAACTCCGAAATTCATGAATATTTAAAAATCCCTACTATCCTGGAAGAAGCGAAACAATACTCGGCCAACTACAAGGACAGACTTACAAAGCATCCTAATCGCTTGTCACGCAGACTGCTGTTGCCCAACTCCATTAGGAGACTCAAAAGAGCTGACGTGCTAAAACCGGACGCCATTGTTTACATGGCGAACATAAAAATTTTCAGAGTTGATTTATTGCAATTTTGTGTATCTAAAACTACTGAACTTTAACAAAATATTGTTGCATTATTTTTCACGACCATTTTGATGTATAATTCTAATAAGAATACAATAATCTAATCAGAGGGCCTAGACAAGATGCAATCGCTTCATAGCGAATCTATTTCTTCATTCGCTAATGGTGTCAATTCCCTACAATTTGTCACGTGATTTTTCGATGACTTATGTCATTCTCATACATTTTTAAACTTTCTACTAGCGATAGCGCTTGTAGAATGTTACATTGTCTAGGGGGACAGATTACTTACGACGAGATACCGACGCGCACACACAACACCACACAAAAGTACTCAGTTTGAATGACATTTTTTTCTCAATATTCTTTATGCAAAACGATGCCATCTGGTGTTGTACCACTCAACAATTTAATAGACTACGCCTCTACGAGACTAGTTTTATGATTATATCCTCCAGACGATCATATATGGCATTATAATAAACATTTTACCGTTACCGCTATCTGGCGAGCGAAAATTGAAACCGGCATCAGTCGTTACCGCCGACGAATGAGTGGATAAAACTGTTTTTTAACTATCCATTTACTATAATTTGGCTTTATTTGCTTGTAAAACTTAAGAATTTTTACACATAACAAAAAACTGGCATGGCGGAAAAGTGTCACTGTCATGTGTCATTTTTAACACGCTTTTATTAGCTTGACCTGTATGTATGTATGTATGTAACTATGTATGTATAATGGAATCTTGCGATGCAATTTTGACCCACTTCTACACGTCCAAATCATTTGAAATTTTGCACATGTATCAAGAACCGGTGACAATACAATAATATGGTATCATCGAGCTGATCTGATGCTGGGGCTCGAAGGTGGATAAGAGAACCCTTGGATGGCTACTAGTAAACTAATTGAGTTTGGGTTCATTTGATTTGTTTTAAAGAGTTCTTTTCACTTTGACTATTAATGAGGACCTGATGGTGGAACTGGAGAAGGTGGGTGACGGAACCCTGGATTGGCTACCAGTAAACACATCGAGTTTGGGCTCATTTGATTTGTTTTAAAGAGTTCTTTTCACTTTGACCATTAATGAGGACCTGATGATGGAACAGGAAGGTGGGTGACGGAACCCTGGATTGGCTACTAGTAAACACATCGAGTGTGGGCTCATTTGATTTGTTTTAAAGAGTTCTTTTCACTTTGACCATTAATGAGGACCTGATGATGGAACAGGAAGGTGGGTAACGGAACCCTGGAATGGCTACTAGTAAACACACCGAGTTTGGGTTCATTTGATTTGTTTTAAGGAGTTCTTTTCACATTAACCATTATTCAGGACCTGATGATGGAACAGGAAGGTGGGTGACGGAACCCTGGATTGGCTCCTAGTAAACACATCGAGTGTGGGCTCATTTGATTTTTTTTAAAGAATTCTTTTCACTTTGACCATTAATGAGGACCTGATGATGGAACAGGAAGGTGGGTAACGGAACCCTGGAATGGCTGCTAGTAAACACATCGAGTGTGGGCTCATTTGATTTTTTTTAAGAGTTCTTTTTACTTTGACCATTAATGAGGACCTAATCAATACTTATAATTTTATCCGTAGTTTAGGCGACAATTTCTAGGCGCCCCAAGCCTTTACACATAAATATAATCCATAAATTACAAGCACGGGGTAGAAAGAAAGAAAGGACGGTTTCGATAATTTATTTATTGCTTTTTAGTGCAGTAGTCCTTATAAAAGCGTGTATTTTTGGTTTTTTAAACTAGTAATTTATTATTATCAATGTCGTTAAAATTATTTTTAGTACAGTAATCTTTGTATTTTTGTTTCTATTTTCTCATACATCATTTTCATAATTAAAATATCAATGATAATCATTTCACTACATTTAATACACGCACACAACCAACAAGTGACAAGTGTGACAGCAGCCGTAGCTATTGACAGCTGGCTGGCTGACAGTATAATTCGACATCAGTGAGACGCCATCTTAGGACGCCATGTTGAATATAGATGTAAAATAAATGCGTAGTACATATTACATCCATGAATAAATGATAATTATAATTAAAATTACAACAATAATAGTAATTTTAACGAAATATTTATATTTTTCCCGGATAATATGGATTTTTCTCGATTTTTTGCGGTGGTGTACATATTCCTAGCCCATTTAGACAACTTTTAGACAAAGTTTCTTTATACATTATAGTATCGCACTACGGAGCGTTCTTAACTCTTTCACGTTCTGTAGTCTCGAGAAATCTTGGTGTTAGCCTGAAAGGGGCAAAACCAATCATAATGCGTTATACGGCTGTGTAAGTAGCAGCAGCGGGGTGGACTGTGGGGTTAAATTATTAAACCTAAGCAGATCACAAATAAGGCACCTAATAGGTGCACTCACGGGACATTTTGGTACCAATGAGCACCTTCACAGAATGAGGCTAAGTACTATTGATACTTGCAGATTTTGTAAAGGTGGAAAAGAGTCAATGCGACACATATTGTGTGGCTGCGACGCACTTGCGAGACGTAGGTTGGGTCATCTGGGAGTAGCATATCCTACACCAGATGATTATGTACAGCTCCAGGCTGGTGCAATCGTTGCGTACCTGAGGGAACTCTTCGACACGCCAGCGACAGAGTAAGGGCTAGGGCATGCACAATGGATCCAACTGGGTCGAAGTGCGTTCCGGTGGTTTACCGGGCCCGATTCATAGCCACCAACAATAGAATAGAATAGAATAGAAGTAGCAGCATGACTGTATAACGCGCCATCTTCTACTATTTTTCAAGCTTCTTCTCTACAAAACAGACTATAGCTTTCTCACTTAAAGAAGAAGACGGACGATTGAAGTTGGGAGTAGGGATTCAAAGTCAACCGTTCATCATCATCATCAGCCGGAAGACGTCCACTGCTGAACATAGACCGCCACAATGAACGACAATTTGCTATTTGCATCCACCGGTTGCCTGCGACGCGAACAATATCGTCGGTCCACCTAGTAGGAGGCCTGCCTACGCTGCGTCTTCTGGTTCGTGGTCGCCACTCGAGAACCTTTCTTCCCCAACGGTTATCGGTTCTTCGAGTGATGTGGCTTGCCCACTGCCACTTCAACTTGCATATTCTACGAGCTATGTCGGTGGTCTTGGTTCTTCGGCGAATCTCCTCATTCCGGATTCTGTCGCGCAAAGAAACTCCGAGCATAGCTCTCTCCATAGCTCGTTGTGTGACTCTGAGCTTCTCCAAAAGGCCAGCTGTTAAAGACCACGTCTCAGTACCATAAGTCATCACTGGCAACACACACTGGTTAAAAACCTTTGTCTTCAGGCACTGCGGAATTTCTGATAAGAAGATGTCACGTAGTTTCCCGAACGCTGCCCATCCGAGTTGGATTCTTCGGGCGACCTCTTTGTCGAAGTTGGACCGAACTAACTGGATTGTTTGTCCTAGGTATACGTAGTGGTCAACAACTTCGATTGTATCGTTCCCAACAACTACCGGTACGGGTGCAACATGGACATTAGACATGATCTTCGTCTTGTCCATGTTCATTTTAAGACCCACCTGTTGGGAAACGCTACTGAGGTCGCTGAGCATTGTATTGAGGTCCTCCAGCGACTCTGCCATAATGACTATATCATCGTCAAAACGAAGGTGAGTGATCTATTCTAAATTGATGTTGATGCCGAATCCGTACCAGTCCAAGAGCTTGAAAACGTCCTCCAATGCGTTAGTGAACAGTTTCGGAGAAATAACGTCTCCCTGTCTCACGCCTCGCTGCAATGGGATCGGTTTCGTGCTCTCGTCCTGTAGTCGGATCGACATGGTGGCGTTTCTGTACAAACACTTCAACACTTCGATGTACCTATAGTCGATATGGCACCGGTGGAGGGACTGCAGTACCGCCCAGGTCTCGATTGAATCGAAGGCTTTTTCGTAGTCCACAAACGCTAGACATAATGGCCGATTATACTCCTCGGTCTTCTGTATAATCTGGCGGAGCGTATGTATGTGGTCAACGGTGCTAAAGCCTTTTCGGAACCCGGCTTGTTCGGGAGGCTGGAAGTCATCAAACCTGCGTTCGAGACGGTTCGTAATGACTCTCGAAAACAGCTTGTATACATGGCTCAGGAGTGAGATGGGTCTATAATTCTTCAACAAGGTGTTATCACCTTTTTTGAAGAAAAGAACCACCACACTCCCGTGCCATGCTTCTGGCGTAGTACCCTGTAGTAAGACGGAATTAAATAACTTCTGGAGGACTAATAGTACCGGTTTTCCACCCGCTCTCAGAAGTTCTGTTGTGATTCCGTCTTCACCCGGCGCCTTGTTGTTCTTGAGCTGTTTGAGAGCCATTCTAATCTCGTACAGGCTGATGTCTGGGATGTCCTCAGTGTAGTGTCGGGTTAATTTGGCTCTGGTGTCCTGAGCTGTTCTGGCAATGGGTTCCTGTGTTGAGGTGTATAACTGTCCGTAAAACCTCTCGAGCTCTCTCAATATCTCCGGTTTCGATGAGATGACACTGCCGTCGTCGATCTTCAGCCTGGTCATATGGCTGCGCCCACTAGACGAATTCTTTGCGAACACTTTAGAGCCTTGGTTCCGCTCAATTGCGTCCTTAATACATGTTGTATTATAGGAACGCAAGTCGTGACGCATGGATTTCGAGATTCGTCTATTGAGTTCAGCATATTCTGACATATCAGTTGAAGATTGCAGTCTCATCTCAGTCCGGGATTCCATTAACTTAATGGTTTGATTGGAGAGCTTCTGAGGCTTATTACGGCGTGGGGTCTTAAAGAACTTGGACCCCACTGCATGGACAGTTTGCACCAACCCATTGTTTAACTCGTCCGCAGTTTCGCATTCGGCTAGGCACTGAAGTCAACCGTTAAAGGGATAAAAAAAAATTCTTTTCATATTTAAAAAAAAATTCCGAATGGCAGAAAAATAGAGAAAAAACAAAACATATTTTTCAACCGCCGCCGTTTCGTAAAAATTTTTTTTTTCTTTAAAACGTCTCGTAGTGCGATAACTAAATCCTTTCTCTTCAAGTACTAATAATTGTTTTCTATTTCCTGTCACTGGAAGGATTGTTATCCTGCACTACCAGAATTTACCATATTTTAATCAGTCTCCCATGACGGTCTGCAGTTTTTCGAAATTTAATATTTTTTAACTTCCCGCTAAGAAAATCAATGATTTTCGAAAAATCGGGAAGTCAAAACGGGGTAAAAACAATACCCCGTTTTGAAGAAATCGAGGTTTCAACAGATCTCGATTCACGATGACGTCACTATGTCTGTATGTATGTATGTGTGTGTTTGTGTGTGTATGTAAACCTCTTATAATTTCGGAACGGCTTGACCGATTTGATCGCGGTTGTCATTCGAAAGGACTTTGCCACATTTAGATTTCCTGTAAGTAAGAACCAATTCGGACCAGTAGATTTCGAGAAATTGCAAAAAAAGTGAAAATAAAAAAGTTTTTTTTTTTCGTTTTTTTAAAATATCTCCGAATTGGCTAAGCCGATCGACTTTAAAAACTAATCAGCTATTAACCTTGGAAACCCGCATCGATCGCCACCAAGTACGTCCGTACGTTCCACGTTGTCGAAAAAAATCAAAAATAGTGTTTTTTTGGAATAACTCCGAAATGTTTGATCACATTAATTTTTCTGTTCTAAATTTTTATAGAGCTCAAAAAACAACGTCGATTGCCGCCAACTGCATAAAAATCGGTTTATTCATTCAAAAGTTATAGCGGTTTGAAAATTGAAAAAATCGTGTTTCATCGAACTTTGATGAGATTCTTGAGCTCGAAGAGCTCAAAAGCATAGGAAAGCTATCTTTTTGAGCTCGGAGAGCTCAAAATAACACCTAAATTGTATTTTTGAGCTCGAAGAGCTTAAAAACGTCATAAGTGCAATTTTAAGCGCCTAGGTATGGAATTAGCAGGAAGTTGCAGGGATGGCCTTCAGGGTCAACCGTTTTCCAAATTTTTTTTCAATTTCATTAATGTTTTGTACTCTCTAAACATCAATAAAAAGCTTATAAAAAATGGATACTAAAAATATTTTTTGTGTTTTTTTTTTTCTTTTGAAAAAAGACCTAAGATTCGGGCTTCTAGACGAGAATGCCCCCTTAACGTCATAATTATAAAAAATTGTGATTATCTCACTCTTTTCCCATACCTGTCCTAAAATGTCATTTTTAATAAAAAAAATCTCATACTTGGTACCGTTAATTGATTTTAAATCTCAACAGTGTATGCATTGTATATTCTATTACCTCTACTTAGAAGCTAGAAAACTTTTTAAAATTCTGCAATTACGAATGCACTACCTTAAAGATAAAAATCAGAAATAATAGGAAAATATGATAATTTCTCTAGATAGAACCATCTCCCGATTCACTAGAAACAGTAGGATATAGATCGACACATAGTAATGACCTTAAGCCTTCACCAGAATCCAGCCATGTGACATCCCCACGTGATGCTAGTTTAATAATATAAAAACGTTTGTCCAGTAACTTCCAAGAAAAAAATAATTATAATTAGGTCTCATGAACTCATATCACGTATCGTGTACACATGTAATGTAAAATACCTACTGAAATCAATCATTTGATGCCAATGTTCCAGGAAACACAATCTTAATGACAGTCATATCTCCTATTGACCTTGAAAAATGACGTGGCAGTAGACAATTTGGGTTTATCCCAAGAAACTCCGAAAAACAAGCTGACGTTAATGTTTATCACGACCTTATTAAGTCCAGTTCAGTCCGATTTTGATTTCAAGCATTTGATTGGCTGAGAAATACGACTACGTCACAGGAGTTGCTTTATATGTGATGTCAGCGATTGATGCTTCACAGTTTCGTCTTCAGTGTAACCGCAGTAGCACATACAGCAAGATGTTCGCTAAATCCACAATTACTCTTTTTGTTCTAGCCGTTGGCTTATCATGTAAGTATGCAAGTCAAAAATAGTAATTATATTTTTCTTCAGAAATTAAAAGATATTTAATAGAGTAGCCTTATGGTATTTCGATTTTTAAATATTAAATATAGACAATTTTTTTATTTAAATATGAATGACTAACTTTAAAACTGTTACAACGTGTTATTTAGAGAATGTGTGTAAATTCTAGAAGCGCTATTTAAAATCATAACGTCTGAGTTACCTAAATATATTGTATATCTATACTTATAATAAAACTGTAACAGGTCCAATTCTGTACATTGAAGATATTTTGAAAATTATATTTGGAGGGCATTCTATAACCGATACTGAGGCCGAAAATGTATTTTTTTTTAATTTTTGTCTGTCTGTCTGTCTGTATCATGGCTGAGCATCACGCCGAAACTACTGAATGGATTCAATTGAAACTTGGCACGATTTGAGATCTTACTACGAGGATACTTTTTATCCCGTAATCTAGCACGGTTCTTTTGGGAGAAGGGATTAAAGTCAAAACGGGTACTTGGTTATACGCTTGGTCCGATTTTATCAATTTTTCTTTATAATATAATAAATATTAGTAAGGGACACTCATAGAGAGTTGTTATCAAGGTTTTGTAATCGATCGGGTTAAGCAACGTTAGGTAAGGTCATTAAATAGATGGGTGACCGTTTAAGGCCATTTGAACTAAACGGGTCTGTGCTTCGGAGAGCAAGTAAAAAGTGGGTCCCAGTTTTTAACCGACTATAAAAAATGAGGTTATGTATTCGATGCAAATGTCTGTTATTCAAAGTTTAGTTAACGTAAAAATAGCACAGGCGGAGCTGCGTGGGTCAGCTAGTATATATATATATTACTTTCCATTATATTGACTTAAATTTCAGAATTTACACCAGAGCACTTATCTTGGATAAGAGTTCAATAATAAAATTCTTATTGTTATTTTTGTTACAGCATTACTAAGTGGAAACTCTATTGGGTCAGCAAGTGCTTATCCCCGACCGGACGAATTATCAATAAAACAAGATGCAGGCGATGATGATGATGCTGACATGATACTCTTTCAGGATTTTTTTGAGAAGAAACACCGAAACACTAATGGTAACCTAGATTTTTTATACCAGAATGCCATTCATGGAAGCAACACGAAGAGTGAAAATCATATGATATCGGAAGTTAATCAGACTCACATCAACATTAGTGGAAAGCTTCCGGAAGGTGAAAATTTTATTGGAGCGTCAACTGTCGCGATAGGCAACGTTATCCAAGAATCTAACTCAAGTAGTAAAAACTATTGGGGATCAAGGCTTAATCAGCATAACGTCACATACGAAATTAATAATTAGGAGTTGTCACGGTTGTATCATTATATTAACCATGTGTAGGATAATAAATATAGAGGTATGATAATAAATATGTTATATTTCAAGAACAAAAGCAATAAACTAGACTTTTCACAATTAACATTGTTTTTCTTAAAAATTTGTATTCCTCTAGATTCCTTGATTACTAATAGAAGTTCCTATTTGTTATCACCGCCACATCTGCATATATTAGATATAACTTCGTTCTTAGAGAAAGCTGATAAGGAATTCTATCAAAGCATAAGATATTGAAGACACGTTCAGATCAATTTGATGTCCAATATCTGTAGCAAATTTTTTTACCGTCGACCCTCGCAGATCGAACTTCAAATTTATTCTTCTCGCTGTGGAAATCGATAATTTTTATAAATTTGGAACTTATTATTCCAATTTGATTTTGGAAGATCAAGATATCAGTACATCTCAACATATTAAGGTGTCAGAAATTTATTCTAAATATTGTTATGCAACGATCGTTAAACTATCGTATATTTGTGAATATGGATATACAAACACATAAAGTGAGCAGATACTGGTTCTTGAGCAGGTACTGGGGCTTTTACCTCAATACTATTTATAGTCTAATAATTTTACAAAAACTATTTAAATATACCACCACCACTTTTTTTTTTTGATTGACCGGATGATAAGTTGTAGCGGGAAATTGGATTGTCAAATACAGAGAGCGGCTCAGTACAGAGAGGTTAAATACAGAGAAATATTACTGTTCATCTACACGAAAAAAAGAAAAATCTTTCAATGTAATATTTACATTTTACAATGTATTCTTTCAAAATCTGTAAAAATTACAATCTGAAATTTGTAACAGTTTTGTTTGCTGCTCAATTGGCCCCTAAATTAATTAAATAAAAACCAGAAACTAAACAATTAAATTAAATGAAATAATTAATCAGGGCGCCACCAGGTTTATTATCACGGTTCCTGGAACTGGTCCAGAGTAGAGAGCTTATCTTACAGGGATAGAGAGAGTGGAGGAAGGTGCTGTTGAAATAATAAATAATTAATTAACAATGGATCCAAATTTATTAACAATAAAAATCAACAAAGTAATAACTCACACACTCACACTATAATTTCTTATTCACGATATTGCGAGACAACGATATTTACAACGATACCTTTCCAGACGACAACCCGATGACTAGCTGGGATATTCTAACTGACGGTCTCCCACAACTTGACTAAAACTAGTTGGGCTTTTTCTAACTGACGGTCTCCCACACCTGACTAAAACTAATGGGCTTTTTCTAACTAACGGTCTCCCACACCTGCCTAAAACTAACTTAAGATCTATAAGTCCACCGGACTACCAAAACTACCACTTTACAACTTTCCACACTTAATAATAATAATAATAATATCTTGGGACAATCCACACACGGTCCCAAACTAGGCAGAGCCTGTACTATGGAAACCAGACAACTGATACTAATACTTATATACATTTTTTTTTTTGTAAATACATACTTAAATAGATAAATAACACCCAGACACTTGGTGGGAATCGAACCCACGACCCATCGGTTAGCGGACAGGGTCTCTAACCACTAGACCAACGGGCCCGTCTAAAATAAAGTGTCCGTTTAAAATAAAGTGTCAACTTGACACTTTATTTTAAATCCACCGGACTGACAATACATAGTACTATTAACACTCTCTATCACACATAACCCGCACCCTTATCTTCACACACATAACCCACACTTGATCTACTGATTTTACTTTATTTAAATTTTTTATAATAAGAATAATTGACAAAATTTAATTTACATTAACATCAAATTACATTATTCAATCATTAGCTTGTAATTAAATTACACGAAATTTTCAAGTACTGAAAAATAAATTCCTTATTACAAAACCGAATTAATTTATTCAACAATTCATCATTAATTAATAAATTCTAAATGATTTCCTTTTCAATCTAAATTAATCCCTAAATTCTCGGACTTAATATCCTGACTTAATAAATTAGTAAATCAATAATTCTCAGTAAATGATATAATTAAATTATACAAAATTCCACGAACTTAAGTTCTATCTAATAATTAATTACGCCATATTATTTTAAATAAATTCCAAGAATTTATTTCCAAAACGCAATATAATTTTTATAATTCATCTTGTTAAATAATTATTAAATTAAATAAAAGTGGTGTATAGTAATGATATATAAATTTTTAACTAATAAATTTTGTGTAAAAATATTCACCAAAAATAATTGACAAAAGTTTCCTTCCCGAAGATTCGAAGCCAAATATTCTTTGTACTTTGGTTTTGACCTTAAGTACGGATTAACTGCGATGTAAAATTTAACCGACGCTCGAATAAAATTCGTGAGAAGACAAAGTCGAATTTTCTCGAAAAATTTACCACTTGGTTTTATTTAATTAGATCGTTCAGAAAAATATCAGCAATCTAAAACCGTTTTCAGATATTAAAAATATTTATAATTAACCAAGTAAATTAATTTTTAATAATTAATTCTCACGAATTTTTTCAGTAATTAATTCTCACGAAAATTTTACCACAAGGTCTCTGAGTGATCCTCGGGTATAAATCCCCAGGAGGACACTTAGCACTTATTAACGAATATTAATATTACAAATCAAATCAATCGAGATTAAATATCAAATTGTTATTAATAAAATTGTAAATAATTAATAAAAGAGCGGTGAATAATCAATATAAGAGAAGTAAACTTGATGTTCGGTCAACCACGGTTCACTTGTAGCCCACAGAGTAAATTACGATACCTTGATGAATAAACGAAGATCCCACTCACTACTCGGGATTGAAGTCCTAGTTGTTGTTGGCTTCCTTCTTCTGGTAACTACTCCGGGGATCGGTCTTCTTGGTCTTCCGTGGCACTCTCGTTGGCGGTCACACCACTTCTCTCTTTTTCACAGCACGGCTCACCTATAATACCCCAAAACTACCCTCTCCCACTCTATCTTTAGGCCCGAAGATCGAGACGCGCCAGTGCTGCATCGAACTATGATCGATTTTCGATAACTTATCGATACAGGGTAATTTACCCTGTTACAAATTGATATTTTTCCAGATTTTTTTTATTTGAAGCGCTACATTTTTAACTTCCCGCTAAGAAAATTGAAAATTTTCAAAAGTTGAGAAGTTATTAGTTTTATCCCGTTTTTCTAAAATCGAGTTTCCAACGGATGTTGACGTTTTGAGGTCCATTAAAGCTTCCCTGAATGTTTCCACGATGATGTCTGTATGTCTGTAAGTGTGTGTAACTGTATGTGTGACCGATTTTGAACCGAGTCGGACTGGTAGATATTGAGAATTTAAAAAAAAAACTGAAAAAAAAAATTTTCAAATGTGTTTTTTTTGGAATAACTTAAACCGCTTTACCGATTAATTTTAAAAACTCATCAGCTCTTAACCCTAAACAACCACGTCGATCACCGCCAGTCTGGCCAAATCCGGTTAATTCCTTCGTGTGTTATTGTTGTCGAAAGAAAACCGAAAAAAAGTGTTTTTTCAGAATTATTCCGAAATTCTTAATTTGATTAATTCAAACTTAGAAATTCTCGGAGAGCTCAAAATGCCAGGAAAGCTATATTTTTGAGCTCAAAGAGCTCAAAAAGGTTACAAGTATAATTTTGAGCGCTGATGTATGGAATTAGCAGGAAGTTGCAGGGATGGCCTTGAGGGTCAACCGTTTTCCTAATTTTTAACTTCGCGATAAGAGAATTAAAATTTTTTTAAAGTTGGTATGTTATTGGTTTCACACCGTTTTTCGAAAATCAAGTTTTCAACGGATGTTGATGTTTTGAGGTCCTAGGAAGCTTTTCTGAATGTTTCCGCGATGTTCGCATGTCTGTATGTATGTATGTATGTATGTGTGTGTGTGTGTGTGTGTGTGTGTGTGTGTGCGCGTGTGCAACACGAAGGGTGAAAATGATATGGGATTGGAAATTAGTCAGACTCAAATTGACATGAGAGGAACGTTTTAAGCAGGTAAAAATTCTTTTGGAGGAATATCTGTCGGGTCATACAACGCTATCCAAGAATCTGACTCGAGTAGTGAAAACTATGGGGGATTAAGGCTTAGGCTCAGAATTACATCACATACAGTTTTAAGGATTAGGAGTTGTCATCACTTGTATCATTATATCACTATGTGTAGGATAATAAATATGTTATATTTTGAGAACAGAAGCAATAAATTAGACTCAAAAACGTAGTAAGTGCAATTTTGAGCGTTTAAATATGAAATTAACGGGAAGTTGCAGAGATGGCCTTTAGGGTCAACCGTTTTTCAATTATTTTTTTTCGTATATGTCACCCAACGTCTATCCCGTTTATCATGAGCTTATCAAGTCTAGTTCAGTCTGGTTTTTCCAAGCATTTGATTGGCTAAGTAATGCGACTACATCATAAAAGTAGCTTTATAAACAACGACAGCGATCGATACTTCACAGTTTCGTCTTCAACTTTACGTTAGTAGCACGTACATCAAGATGTTCGCCAAATCTACTGTTAACCTTTTCGCCTTTGCTGTTAGCGTTATGCGTATTAAAAATTTGATTCATATTTTCAAAAAAGTAATACATAAAGGAGCTAAATTACTGCTTCCGTTTGTTTGATAATAAATGGAATACTCTATTGACTTCTTTGGCTATGAATTTTTTAATAATTTTATTTTTCTTTTTTTAGCATTATCCAATGAAAAGTCAACTGTATCAGCGAATGCAATCCCCAAGTCGTCAAAATTACCCTTCGACGTCGGAGACTATTTCGATGATTATGACAAATATATGGGTGATTTCTATCGACGCGGATTACGCAAAGATGGAAGTGGATCTATCAACACAAGAATAACCTTCAACAGGTCAAATCAATGGGTGAAAATCATATGGGTTCGGAAGTTGATCAAAAGAAAATAACCTATGACATAAGTAACACGGGTGTTGATCATCATTCCGGAGAAGTAACTTTTCAAGTAGACAATACTTGGCAACAGTCTAAAACTAATGGTACAAATTACATGGGATCACAAGCTCACCAGGAAAATAACGTCCACAGAAACTAAAGATCTCATAATAGTTTTTAAGGGTGAATTATCATAGAAATATGTGTGTTCGTTTTCCCTACAAATTTTGCTCTTATAACACTGTAAATAAAATGCACAATTAAGAAAGTTCGAAATTGTATAGACAGCAGAAATTATTTATGGCGTAAAATGTATAGCTCGAAGAGCTCAAATTAATTGAATAGACAATTGTTTAATAAGTTCCTCATCGTTTCCTTGTTCAGCCTTCAGTACACATAGATTTTTACTCCTAAAGTAAATAATTATCTATACTTATAATAAAACTGTAACAGGTCCAATTCTGTACATTGTAATTTTTATGTAATTGTAATTGTAAATACGAAAATGTAATTTTTTTAATTTTTGTCTGTCTGTCTGTCTGTCTGTATCACGGCTGAGCATCACGCCAAAACTACTGAATGGATTCAAATGAAACTTGTCATGTTTTGAGATCTTACTACGAGGTAGGACATAGGATACTTTTTATCCCGTAATCTAGCACGGTTCTTTTGGGAGAGGGGATTAAAGTCAAAACGGGTACTTGGTTATACGCTTGGTCCGATTTTATCAATTTTTTTTTATAATATAATAAATATTAGTAAGGGAACACTCATAGACAGTCGTTAACAATGTTTGGAAATCGATCAGGTTAAGCAACGTTACGTAAGGTCATTAAATAGCTGGGTGACCGTTTAACGCCATTTGAACTAAACGTCTCCGTGCTTCGGATGGCAAGTACAAAGTGGGTCCAAGTTTTTAACCGACTTTAAAAAAGTAGGTTTTGTATTCTATGCGAATGTATATTATTGAAAGTTTAGTTAAGGGGGTAACATGCGCCAATGACCTTGAGAATCTGACCGCTCCGGCCGAGAGTTGTCATCGTAGAGAGCGCTACCAGCAAATATGAATATTACATTTGAAAAATTATAGACTAAAATATGCAGATGTGTCAAATGAAGTTTTGTTAATTTTGCCTATTCCGTTATAGAATGAAATTTCAATAAAATTATATCTATTGCAAATATACTTAATAATATCACTTTTGAATGTTTTGTTGATTATGTATACGTAAAATAAATGACTGATGAATTATTTAAATGCATGATAAAAACCGATTTTAACTCAAAGCTTTTTGTCATTTCATAGTGACACGAAAAGAACAAGACTGATGCAGTTTAAGAACGGTAACCCAATATTTAATATCTTGATTTATACCTTGGCGTGCCACCTAATTACAATCTGATAACAACAACTTACAGTGGTAACGTAGTTGACGTGTTGCGTCAGGATATGGATTATTGCATTTCATATTCCATACTTCATATCAAAGGTTCAGTTCGTCTATTATAGAATGGCCAATACCTGACTAGTAAGACTTATACATACTTCTATTCTATTATTGGTGGTTATTAGTTAGGTCCGGTTACAACCGGAACGCACTTCGACCCAGCTGAATACATTGTGCCTGACATTCGGAATCCATATGAATTCGTACTACTTATAACTTACAGTAGTCATAGCGGATTTTTGTGTGTCTGAAGTTAGGGTTGGCGAACCATTGCGCAAGTACAGTTGTGAGTACTGAATACATAAACATAGCTACTGCGCAGCGTCTTGCAGCCAACTTGAGACACACAAAGATCCGCCGTGACTACTGTAAGCGTACTTGAAATGAAACTATGCACAAAGTTCTAAGGTTTCTGTTCTGCACGTCAAAACAAAAGCGTTTAACAGAGCCTTCAAAATATAGTATTTTTTTTCTTAAAAAGTAGATTTTTTTCTTAAAAAGGGACCTTTTTAACATATTTCCTGAATTAGTTCCAAATTCTCTAACCAATAAACACCCATCTGATAGTTAAGCTTTTTGATCCCTGGGAAAATGAACTGAAACCAAATTGATGATTGATTGAGATGTTCGAGTTTGATAAAGAGAGTGACTTAAGATGCTGCAATGCATGCCAGTAGCCCTGATGAGACACTAGCGGTATTATTAAAGAAGCGTGTAACTGTAGTGTTTCCTATTCTAATGCGTATATTCTCTTTAAGAGCGGCACAAGTATCTTGGAAGCTTGCTAGCATCCAACCTTACTCAAGACCAGATACCCAACGTCGACCCAAGTCGTGCAAACCCAAAAATCATAAATTATTATTATTGCGACAATTAGTTCCGTGATAAAAATTATAGCACCCATCCATCTCCTCCCATTGGGTGTCCGTAAAAGGTGACTAAGGAAAAACAAGAAGACGAGCAGCAGCGTCTTTTTATTGGTTTACCTACCACCTATACTGTGATTCCCAACCGCCTGCCAGGCGTGGGGATTATGGCAACCCCTCCCCTCCAAGGGAGAGAGGACTTTTGTTGAACAGTAGACGTTTCGGCTGCTGATGATGATGTTGATGAGTTCCGCGATCGACTCCATAATGGTCATCGAACTGAAACTATGATAAGATACTTAACTTTCTACATCATTATGTACAGGTCGAAATGACCCAGACTCAAGACAAACAGATTATGTTCATGCACATGAATGTTTTTCCTGTGTGGGAATCGACCCCAAGACCTTAACGGCAGCGGCCAGGGTAGCAAACTACAAAATCAGCTGACCTGTGTTGTTATTCAATATACGTGGCTGCCAAAAGAATCCGTAGCACTGTTTGATTGAACGCACGAATTCAGTAATAGTCTTTTTTAGTGTGACGTCATATTATGAACGTAACGTAACTTCATCTTGAGTTCTGTACCCCTTGCGGGGTTTGAACTACGCGGAGCATTTGACATTGATTGTAATAAACAATCTGGTTTTAGACTAACTAATATATTATTATTAATATGTTAGTTACTCTAAAACCATATACGGTGGTATTTTTTCTCGTGTCTGCCAACAACACCATCAGTTTATTGTTACGCAACTTAGTTAAATAAAAAGGTATTACCTGATAGTAATCGAAGCACCCACCCATAGAAAAGTCTCTTCCTGTCCCTGTCATCCAAAACTATAATTATAGCCTTTTGGTCCAATAGTTTTTTTGCCAGCTACAGTGACCTTCTACTTATGTTACACAGCGGAAGAAATCTAAGATTAAAGTGGCGCCACCTAGATAGCACACAAGTACCCTTCCAACTTAACCATCCAGATGTCTCAAAAGACAAGCAACTGTCCAATGCAACTGTCCGTAGGTAAGCGTGTTGCTCACCACCAAGCCAACCCATGTACTCGAATCGTTGCTAAGTTGCAAAAACCAACATGATAGTAATAATAACACCGTTAATGTTTTGACAAAAAAAAACATAATGTAAAGGATAAAGGATATCATAATGTATGTCATTTTGTTGACCTACACAGTATAAAATACGATTTAAATTAGTAAGATCATATGACTCTGATACGCTTTAAAAGTTAGGCATAATACTCGGCAACAATACTTTCGCATACTCTATGATGAACCAAAAATATGGTATTACCATAAAAATATATTTAATTAAATATACATGTATAGATTTCATTTGAAATGATTTATAATGTTATAATTATACCATTTGTAACATATCTTAATTAAAAATATGTTCAAAATCATTTAAATTAATTTCGTCTTGTCAAAAAAAATTCGAGCACGTCCACCCGCCGTAACAGTCCACGAAGGACTGATAGAAGGCGATCGCGGGGGCGCTGCAAGGGGAAATGCATAGCGTACGTGGTTTTTCTATAATTTCTTGTAAAACATGAATGAAATTAAGAAATGTAATCAATACAAATTGTAGAATAGATTATGTGCTTTTTAATAGTCCAAGTTTGACGTCTATCCGATGAACGGATGTTGAACGCTAACGCAATTCATATCCAACATAGTACATTTTTTAAATGCATATTGCTTGAAAACGTTATACTTAATCCAATATCTAATCAATAAAACTATTTGCTGAAGATCTAAGGTATAAGTATATATAATTTTCATAGCCAATGCAATAGCGGATTGATCCATCGAACTCTTTAAACTAAGGCTATTTTTGCAATTTTACCGTTGTTACCCCCTCGGAGCTGCGTGGGTCAGCTAGTGTAGTATAAAACAAATAAACTGATTACTAAACACATCTCCCTATCTTTCATTTCAAACTTTCCTAGAAATATTCATACATATGATGGTATTTACTATATTCAAGTGCTTATCCCCGAACGGACGAATTATCCATTAAGCATGATTTAGGTGATGCTGATGACCTAAAACTATTCGAAGACTTTTGGAATAGAAAAGCCGTAAACATGCAGGTTTCGTCGCGCGCTGCCTACTTTCGCACTTTGGTAACTTTTTAGTATTTTAATGTAATTGGTAGCACAATGCCAACTTTTTAAAATCACCATACATTAGATCGTACTTTGTCTACTTTCGCATATGGACAACTTTTTTCTTCACACAATATTCTTATCGCAGCATGCCTACTTTTACTATCGGCAGTACATTAAATATTTATGTTGCCTACAAATTGTACAGTCACCACAAAATTAGTTATATTGTGGATCTGTTTAGTAAATTTTGGAAAAACAGCTTTAGAGGCACCTGTATTAAACTTTTACAAACCAATGGGCCAAAGTTATTACGCAATGTATGCCGAAGGATGGACGTAGTCGCCGGGGAAGGCTTATGCAACGTTGACGTGATGAGATACATTCACGAAGGATTGATCTGATGTGGCCCTAGACAAGGACGTAGTTGGCCATAGGGCGAGATCTTGGCCCAGTGGTCGGACAACATAGGTTAAAAAAGAATAAGAAATATTTACTAATTTGTTTTTTTTTTGTTCACATGGAACGTATTTTACGTAATCTATTTAAAGTTTAAATATTTTGGATTACTTGAGTATTAAAAATTCGTAATTTATAGTCTGCCCATAATATTGGAAATTATTGACGCTTCCGTTAGGAATGAAATGCCGACGATGGCGTAGGTATTTATGAACTTTTCGTGTTATTAAATTAGAACCAAAAATTTTACAACTTCCGATACCACATTCCGATGTCACAATACTGTTTAGTAATGTTATAAATCAATACAATAAAGAAATACAATAAAAAAATATGAGAAAAATATAATCTATCTGTTACGATACATGGAATAACCATGGCGGCATGTTTTTCGAAATAATTATTTTTAACGTAACTGTACTAAAATAGGCAATACGCGATCGAAAGATTTGAATTTCTAAAAAGTTGGCGAATTGCGATGTAACTGTGGCAGAAATAAAAAGTAGGCATGGTGCGATCTAATGTAATGGTGGTTATAAAAAGTTGGCATTGTGCTACCAATTACATTAAAATACTAAAAAGTTACCAAAGTGCGAAAGTAGGCAGCGCGCGACGAAACCAAACATGCATAGTGTACAAACTTTTCAACACCAAAATCCCCTTCAATCGAGTTGATTGATAGGTGATAATCTATCCAGATAAACATTAACATGAATGGAAAAATCCCGAGAAGTAGCCAGTCTTTTGGCGGAATAACTATCGGGTCATGTAATGTAATCCAACAGTCTAACGCGAATGAAAATAACTACGTCGGGCCGACATCACATACAATTTTAAGGATGAGGAGTTGTCATCACTTGTATTATTATATCACCATGTGTAGGATAATAAATGTTTTACACCTTTATAGAACCTTTATTGAGTAGCTAATATTGTGGTGCCAAAAATTTTTAACATCAACTTTATTAGTAAAGATCTAACCTCAAACCAAAACATTTTATTGTGCTGTTGGGGTTGTGTCGCTAAACAACTATTTAGACTTTGCTTATTAGACAATTAATAAAATGTAAATATCGCACATGAGTTAAAAAAAATTATGAGCGCAACATGTAGGCTGTCATAATCCGTTACCCGCGATGTTTTCGCACTAGTCTTTGGTGCGCAGTATACCTAAGAAACTACGGCTCGAGCTAAAAACACTGTGCTGAGATATTATGAATAATTTAGCCTACTAGTTACGCCAATTACTATAACGTATAGCTGATAATATAAAAACTGTAAAGATTTATGAATATCTTTTATCGTAGCAATGAGTTTTCAGCTTAGTCTTTGACTGTAAGACACACAAAAAGATTGTGTGGATGTGGTTTCAAATTTTTTCCACAAAACAATTAAATCATTTGCATTACCAAATTTTGACTAATACGACATGTTAAATGAAAGAAATATTTGAAAAATAAATAATTTTATTATTATTTAAATACATAGCTGAATATGGCCATAAATGACTACCAAGTTATAAAAGCTAGACATATTTCTACTAATCATAAATAAAAATTGGCATTACATGTCAATTTTATGAATTTTTTTATGATTAGACAATTAATTCTAACTATTTTACACTTTACTTAAGTAGGATGCCCATGTTGATAATCGATTAGGTAATTTTCTCAGATAACTGCTTGAGGTCACGGATTGCTGTTGATATGCATTCAATTGTATTTCTAGTTTCAAGCGGAGGATAGGCTGCATCTATTCCAACTGTTCGTTAGGATTGCACCTTTATTCTATCAACTTTATCGGCGTAGAAAGTTAACTATGTTGACTAAGGTCCTGCTGGTAATATGCTGATCCAGATTAATGTTGCAAAGCATCAGGTCCACTCATTTCACCTGATTGTTGAGGTACTGGCCCAGTTCTGGAAAAAGTACCGGTCGTAGGAACTTGACTATGTTGAGGAGGGTACGACTGAGGACGTTTTTGTTGAGGTGTATACTGAGGAGGATTAGCTCCAGTCATTCCACCTGCTTGTTGAGATGGTGCCCTACTTCTGGGAAGTGTTACAGGCCTAGGAACTTGATTGTATTGAGTGGGGTTCGGCTGGTAATATTCTGATCCAGATTGATGTTGTAGAGCATTTGGTTCACTCATTCCACCTGATTGTTGAGATACTGGCCCAGTTCTGGAAAAAGTTCCAGCCGTAGAACTATATTGAGTATTGGTAGATTGAGAACTTCCGGCTCCAGATGTAGACTGAGTAAGATTAGCTCCACTTATTACACCTGCTTGTTGGAATGGGGCTCCATTTCCATCAGAAGTTACGGGCGTAGGAACTTTATCATATTGGCTGAAGTCTATCTGCAGGTTATCAAATAGATCGTGTTCTTCTGAATTCGGACCAGACACAGATCGGTATGGTGCATTAGTTGACGTGTCAAGATTAATGACTTCAATCATCGAATTCTGCAGTTGCGCCGCACCACATATTCCACCGAGCACACCGTTGCGTAATATTCAGTACATTTAGGAATCCGTATAGACTCAGTATGCGCGGAAGTGTGCGTTTACATAAAAGGTTTTATTGCCGCCGTACGTTCGATTTGACTGATTTCCACCCACACCACATGTGGCGCTAAGCTCCGAGTTAGGTGGCCTTAGACTCGAAATTAACAGCTCTTTTAAGACCTATATTCTTTCATTGGGACATCTTTCAAACATTCACTGTATCAATGTGAAGAAGAAAAATACTGTAGCAATCCTCGTTGAAAAATCATATTTCTTCATTGGAAATAACTGTTATTCGTCTATAGCAATTGGATCAAAACATACGGTCAGCAACCTAATAGCATAGCAATAAATTAAAATGTTTAAGCCAGTTTGAATCTTAATTTAAGGTAGTAAGATTGATATATTACGAAGTTGTCGACTCTATAAAGAAATATTTATTGCCATTAGTCAACACAAACAAGCGAGCTTACGGTAAAGGAAGCAAACTTTGCATTTTGACGTCATTGGCTGTAAACATGCGATACTATATTTAACATTTCATTGTGACCTGAACTAACTTGACCTTTTGGGACTGAAGTTTGAGGACTAATAACAATATAGTTATTTAAAGACAAATATTTTTCAAGGATTTTCAGAACTTTCTAAATATATATTTTTTAATATACTACTAATGACCTTCCTGAGTTTTTTTAAACCGTTCCCCGAGGATAATTTTTAGAGATAGGTAGAGTCATCATTTTCTTATAGGTTTCTGAAGTCTACAATATTAAGATAGGGTAATTAGTTGCCACTAACCCCACTACTGAGTACCCTAGTGGGGATAATGTTATTTCTGTGACGTACCTACATAATGTACAAACCTTCTGCTTAGCTAGAGTTCATAGAGTACCGGTAACAAAAATAAAACTGTAAAAATGTTAACTTATCGCATTTTTTCGTTTCACTGCAATATTCAAAAGTCAAAGTTAAAAAGTCTAAAGTCAAAAATAGTCCATTTCAAATAGGCTTAACGCTAGCACTTGAAAGGTCATGTTTTTTTTAAAATGCTACCACCGTATCAGAACGCGGCCTCAACTGAGAAGATCCGGCAAGAAACTCAGCGGGATTGTCATTTTTTTTAAACAGTGTGTCATGTTACAATTAGATCAGAGCGACAGTGTGTCTTGCCGTTCAAAATATCAAATATGACAGAAAAAAAATACGACGAAAGTACAACAAACTAAAAGGCCAAAGGGTAGGTAAAGTAGTAGTCGGACCAGTCCCCCCAAGCAGCACCCGCGCACGAGTTGACTCTAGCAGCAGCATCCTGTTGGGTACCGTAAATGCACCCAAATCGTGCGATCTCACTTTTTCGTATCGCTCATAACTTTATCATTAGCCCCACTGCTGAACATGGCCCCTCCCAATATTGGCGAAGGTGTTGCCATAATTCCCCCGCTTGGCAGATGTTTTAGGGATCACAGTATACTACTTCTACACACATCAAAAGTGTCTAGGGATCAAGCATTTTTAAGCGGATTTCTTGAGATTGAGATGTGGCTTTGTAATAAATTTATGATTTTATAAATTTATATGGATCCTTTTTGGTGCATTTCATAATTTGAATCAGGAACTGTGAATCAAATTCGAGTAAAAGATGAAAATCAGCTGTCAATATTTTCCCTATAAAAACATACAACGCATTGAAGACATTATTAGTGCTACTGTTTCCCTACTACTGATTAAAACCAACGTTATTATGGAGCGGCGACGTCATTTAAGCAGGGAAGAAATGCTCAGAGCCGTGGGAATGATAGAAGCTGGTTCCCGGCAACGTACTGTGGCTTTAGCTCTGAATACAAGTCAGAGTGTTATCAGTCGACTTTGCACACGTTACCGAAGCACTGGTACCGTGGCTGAGCGCCATGGAGGACGGTATCGCTGCACCACACGGAGACAAGACCGATATATTCAAATCTTAACTCGAAGAGCTCCAACAATAACTGCCATGATGTTAGCCGTGAGGCTTCATCACTCTTCAGGGAACTTAATTAGCGACCAAACAGTCAGAAACCGCTTGCATGAAGTGAACCTTCATTCCCGAAGACTGCTACGGGTACCACCTATAGCAATGCACAATCGTAGGATTCGATATCAATGGGCTCTTGAACACAGAAATTGGGCAGAAGAACAATGGCGTTTCGTGTGCTTTTCTGATGAGTCTCGTTTTGGTATGAGACCGGATACAAGACGTATACGACACTGGAGAACCCCTGGACGCCAACAGCGATTAAAATCCTGCCAGGAAGTCCATCCTTATAGTGGTGGAACCATCATGGTATGGGCGGGTATTTGGATCGGCGGAAGAACTGAGTTGATTTGGATCAGAGGCAACCTCAACGCTCAAATTTATGCTGAGACGATTGTATCAGACGTCATCGTTCCTCTACAAGTGCAAATCGGTCCCTTATTTCAGTTAATGCATGATAATGCACGACCGCACACCGCAAGAGTTGTAAGACAGACTCTCGCCGCAGCTAACATCAATGTCCTGCCCTGGCCTGCTCAGTCGCCAGACTTGAACCCGATTGAGCATGCATGGGATATGCTACAGAGAAGAGCTCTGCCGAATATGGAGGGTATCCAGTCGCAAGAAGACCTTTTTTTATTGTTGCAACGAACATGGGCGGCCATTCCACAGCGTGATTTGGATGAACTCATTTTGAGTATGCCAAACCGATGTTCTTGTGTTGTTAGTGTTCGCGGTAGAAACACGGATTATTAATTGTTTAAGTTACCCAATAAAATTTTAAAGAAAACTGTTATTTCAGTCTTTTTTTCGAACTTTTGTGTTAGTGGTTCAAATGTCAAAAATCCCTTTATTAGGAAAATGGAAAATTTCTTTATTAATGCAAAGGTGACTTGGTTTATCGTTACTGTGACAAACGAAAACACTTTATTTGATGAATCCTTAAAGAAAATTTTAATTAATATCAATCAGGAGAAAAGTTATTGCAAAAATATATGTTGATCCCTAGACACTTTTGATGTGTGTAGTTAGATATCACACAGAAGACCCTGCTGCCCGTATACTGGGTTTCCCTTAGTCGCCTCTTACGACACCCAAACAGGAAGAGAGGGGAGGGTGCTATTCTTACCCGGACACCCCACGAGGATATCTCACATAACATAAAAATATTATAGATTCAATTCGTATATTGCATGAAATTTATTACGATTACTTGGTTCGAGAATTCCAATTGTGTTATCGTCAGTAGCACGATGCAAATAAAAATACTTGAGCCGCCGTACTTAGCCCAAAGCGGCTAAAATAACATTGAAAATATGCAAGTGAACGTCGCCAGAAAAATACCTTTCTAAGTAATGTTACCAATGAGGCATATACTCGCACAACAATTACTGGGTTATGTAATAGTTCATGGGCTAACTATGAAGGCTGCTCGCTGGCGTTCGGCTCTATTGTTGCGTAATTTGTCACGTTCGAGAAGGTACCTAATATTACCCAAGTGTTAAAATGAAATAACGGTTTGTACTGCGTGGGAGCATAGAAACTGTTTCCCCAAACATATATACGTAAGTAAAATGTCAATATGTGCATCTACTACCGACACAGCGAGGCTTCGTGTGGCCTTTTAGTTTTTTTTTTAAACCTACATGACGTGTTATTATACACATTAACCAAAAGTATTTTTTTGTTGGAGCCCCTTAGCTAGGTCCGCTACTGGCTGGAGCAAACTGCTTAAAAAAGTAGGGCCAAATAAATAGATCACATTTGACACTTCATCAAAATTTAACAGGGTAACCTTGTACCCTGAAACCCACGTGTTTTTTTTTCGAAGTTATAACTAAAACTGAACAGAATAAAGAAACTGACAGATGTCAAATGTGATCTATTAAATTGACCCTACATTAGCGGAACGATGTAACGGGCACAATAGTCGCCGAGCCGTGCCGAGAGAATTACTTCATTTTGTCTATTTAAGTATGTATTTACAACAAAAAAAGTATATAAGTATTACGTAAGTATCAGTTGTCTGGTTTCCATAGTACAGGCTCTGCCTAGTTTGGGATCGGATGACCGTGTGTGGATTGTCCCAAGATATTATTATTATTTGTAAACCGTTAGCCATATTTTTAGGAAGCTAATTAAAAGCAGTCATCAGCTGCCTAAAGACTTTCACTGTTGAACAAAGGCCTCCACTTAGAAGTTAGAGGTTTCCATAATCCCACTCTTAGGCTTGGGGATCGCAGTAGGTATAGGTTGCCACCTTTTTTTTTTTTTTTTTTTTTTTTTTTTTTTTTTTTTTTTTTTTTTTTTTTTTTTTTTTTTTTTTTTTTTTTGCCACCTATCCTATCCTATCCTAGGTACCTACCGGTAATCCAATAGAAAGACGCTGTTGCCAGTCTTCCTGATTTACCTTAGGGAAGAGGCATCTTACGGACACCCAACTGTAGAAGATAGGGAGGTGTTATTCTTAACCAGATACCCCATGGTGGGTAAATTAAAAGCAGTAAGCAGTCCTATAGACGTATTCCTGAGACAGCCTACGGTGGTGTTCAAAATTCTTCATAATCATGTGTACTCAGCTATTTAAGATCATGACCAATATTTTTTATTCAACTACTTCTATCTAAGACGTTATCCTAAATCACATCATCCAGTTTCAATTCGATATTAAAACGGAAATGTATATTCACGGTTACACGACAGCATAGTGCCTACAACGCTGCACAAGATTCCGGAACAAAGAGATATCCTTACTTCCTTGTTCACACGTGCTCAGAGAATATGCAAGTTGCAGTAGGTAAAAACTTAAACATAGGCAAGTAATTATGTGAGTTAGGTTTCTATACACTGTTGCAGCAGCGGTCATTGAATCTTATAATATGAATTCACTTATGAATTCAAGTTTGACATTATTGAGCTACGGGTGGTTGAGTAGATTCAAGTTATAGCTTGACTTAAATGCATGAAAATATTAACTAGGGTCTCATTATCATGATATAATCTTGAGAAAGTAATAGCTGATGTCATACTTGAAACCACCCTCCAGTAGGTACTTTTTTACGCCAGCAAAATGATTTTTGTATACTAGTTATTAAAATATTTGATCATATATAGCTATCTGAATTCTTTAATGATATATATATAAAATGTTTTATTTTTAATTTGTACTAAGATCTTCAGGCTGCAAAGTACGTGTGTGGAAATAATCTCCTCAAATAGCGTAATAATATTATGTTTACCTGGCGCACCCTGGAAAAGCCGTAAAATGTATTTGCTGATTGACACAACTTTTAAAATAATTTATTATTATTATTATCATAGTGACACGAGAAATAGGAGTTAGGCAGATAACATATGTAATCTGTTGTTTCCTGTCTAGTGATTTCTGGGCCTGATATTTTACTCTATGACAAAATACTGACGCACCTAAGCTGCGGCACGTATGTCCACGCGGGGCGGCGTACGAAGGAGATCGAAAATAAAAATTCTCCCTGTGCGAGGTGGGGGTTCATCCCCAAACATATTACGGGAATGTTGGTAGGTCGAGGTTCCGGACGGCGGAAGTCCCGACTTTTTTCCGATAATAATCAAATGCCATTTTTTAAGAGGTTAAGTTGGTATTGTAATGTTACCAGTAAAAATATTGTTAAATTTATATCGCAGCATAAATGATTAACGCACAATGGTCTATATTTATTTGCAAATAGACTCAATGTACTGTTCACTTAATGTTAAAAATTCTAATTAATGTTATTACATATGCATCGATGTCGGATCTGTGATTAGAGTTTTACTATTTTCGTCTTAACGTACGC
Source organism: Furcula furcula (assembly GCA_911728495.1). Lineage (NCBI taxonomy): Eukaryota > Metazoa > Arthropoda > Insecta > Lepidoptera > Notodontidae > Furcula > Furcula furcula. The sequence continues at coordinate 11,571,322 of OU452251.1, forward strand.
TCATTTTTTTTACTCCAAGACGGAAGTAATAAAACCGCTGATGCCAGAATAAATATACCTTACCGATATTAAGATGGTATTTTAACTTCACTCAGGTAAATAAAATGAGCATAGCCGTGAAAGCGAACGCGAGCCATATCAACAGAATTCGTTCGTGGCCTCCGAAATGGCTTTTCTATTCAATTTTCGATAGAGATTTTTTACCTACCCGCAGTTTTGCGTACAGCGGAACCAATAAATCTCTTCTAGAGGTAAGAGGCGAATTAATCACTCGACTAGTTCGCCGACTGATCTGGCGATAGAACATCTTCTTACAGACAAATGTGGACTGAAAGGTGTCCTAGAATAGGTTGATCTTCCGTTGCACGTCGCCTTTTTATTTACTGCTCACAAGGTGAAAATAAGAAGTGGGAATAAATAGTAGGGCCTCCACCGATACACTCCGAGGAGATTAAAGTATTCTGGTGGTTAGGGATCAGCGGCATAATATAAATTAGAAAAATGTTGATCTCTGTTTACTCTCCAAAATAACGGTTGAAATAATTAAACTCTCAAACGGATCAATAGCCACACGCTTTAATAAATAATAAAGCTAATTTCACACGCCATAAAATAAAATAAAAACACTTGATTAAATTTCAGGAAAGTCCGAAATTAGAAAGCTGTGTTGTTTCCCGCCCATTAGGGTTAGGGCGGGCGCGGGTCGCTGGGCGGGCGGCATCGGGCACGAATTAATAAACAAGCCGGCCAAGGGCACGGGCCACACGACCTTTAGGGACTATCCTTGCCCCCCTTACCTGCTACGTACCGAGAGTTGATACGATAAAACGCAGAGCTTACTGTATTTTTATTTAAAGCCACTGAAAAGGGAGAAAGGAAGTAAAAAAAAACATTAAAGTAGATGATCGTTACAAAGAGTAAATCCTCGATTCGCTATAAAACGTCACCGAGAGTGGGTACTCCCGCGCGGCCGAGGAAACGTTGTCATTCAAAATCAGACCACGTGTACAATATTTCATCATCAGGAAGGGTGGAGGTGCCCCTGTTCGCGCCGGTCGCCCTCTCGAACCTACCCCCGCGCCCCCTACGCCCGACCCAAAAAGTCTATCTGCACTTGACACGGGAGGAAGCGGGACAGATTAACCGTAGTGAAGGGAACAAAGCTAAATATGTTTCAAGCTGATACTTACCCTTGTACAGTATATACTGAACTTACAGAATATGAGTTACAGATAAAAGATTCGAAGTTATATTTTATCGTAAAATTCTGTGGATTGAAAAACGGTGATAAACTGATTAATAATGTTAATATGTTTAGTGAATATTGATTTAATTATATATATTTTTTAAATATTTTTAACAATATATTCGTAAATTGTGTTTGAAGTAAAAATCCAACAAAAAAAAATTCTTTATCATATACTGCACACGGTACAAAAGTTATACAATGCTAAAAAAGGATGGAGGAATGAAATGATGGAACCATTTTCAGTCCACGGTGAGATACTGATGCACACATACGTAATCGTCGAGCGTGTTTACACGCCATTACACGCACACAGGCTTAGGCGCCTCGGCGTGAAAAGTTTGAGCAGTAATTTATATGACGGTTTAAATAATTACTCCCCGTTTTCGGCTCAATTTGTAGATGAGCCGGTGGCGCATATCTGTGTTGCTGATGTTTATTCGAATTATTCTTCCACTGCGGTTTGATAATGGCGACGTCATTGTTACGTTTGGACATTATGCAAGGCTATTAAACCACAGTACCGTTATTCGAAGCTTATAATGAGAGCGGCACTTCCGGTTTCCCGTCATATTTGTTCCTATTGGTCTACTTCACTGTGATTTGATCGGCCGTGACGTCATATTGCCAGGCGGGTGGGGGGAGCTGTTGTAAAACACGCTCACTCCATTCGTGTTCATTGGCGTCTTGTTTCCCGTCACGGACACCCGTCCGAGGCTACAATATACAACTGTTTGTGGAATTTAAATCAAATTCTATATCTAAATAATTCCAAAAGTATACAATGTTAAACAACAGTATTTGCTACAAATAGTTGAAGCCGAACAAAATGCACGTAAGTACAAAACATTTTAACGGTGTTTGCCGTTCGTTTTGTTTGTGTGTTCCTAATGAAATGTTTTATACTATTGATAATGAAATGTTTTATACTATTAAATAGTGTGTGGTTTGAATATAGTGCAAGTAAATTGGGCTATGTTGGTCATAAATTTGTAATTAATCAATTTTCATTTAGCCCACTGACAGTAATTTGTATATTTGAAAACTTTAAAAATTATAATTTAATACTTGTGCTGAATTGATATTTTTATTAATGTTTAATGTGGGTAAGCTTTATGTGCGAGTTTTCTAAGTGGATAAAAAGTAACGGACACATAAACATGTAATATTACAAATTGTAATCTACCTGCAGCTTAAAACATTTGCAGAACTATTTTTGTAGCCAAGTCCTACGATAATATAGTACATCTACCTGCAGTTTTAAGCATTTGCAGAATTATTTAGTAGGCGAGTTCTACGATAATAATACATCTCTTACAGTTAGTTATAAGCTTTTTTTCAGAATGGATGGTCAATTTACAATAATACAATCGGAACAGTGACATTAGTTGTACTTGAAGAAAAGGCGCTCAGGCGTTATCAATGTGGTGTGATAATTGGATAAATTCAGTAAACAAGTGAGTTTTGTTAATATATTACTTTTGGTTGTGCGGTATCTGTAAGTTCACGTGTGCTGACAAGTAGAACTATACTCATAGGGTAACCTAGGATTAGGCTTTTAATTCCCAAAAGCCTAGAAACAGCCTAGTACAAATGGAGTATTTAAGTCTTATAATTGTGGCCGCCACCTCAATTTTACAGACAAACCATTTGCGAACATATTTTTTGTTGTATCCAACAAAAAAAAAAAAAATGCTGCTAAAATAGTTTGCAGGCAATGATATTAAATACAATATCATTGTATCATTGCTTGCATGACAATATTTCGTAGTCTTCTTGGGTGGGCTATGTAGGTTAATTACTATTATAGTCTGTGAGCAGAAAGGTGGAAATATAACTGTTTCAAAGTTAATTGAAATACAATTACGGTTTTCTTTAAAATCTCAAAACTTTTTCAATAAGTTTGTGCGACGCAATATTGAGTATTGAGAAACGTAGAGATGCTATCATATTAACAAATCTGTTTGTCTTGGAGAAATCCAGTGCATACGTACGCAACGCAGTAACTTTTAGTGTCTAATACACAAAATTCACGTATATATATGGCAAGCCTCGTAAGGTTACAATCAATATAAAGTACTAGCTCATGGCACAAGTTGCCATCCATCGTTGCAGGATGGGTGCACAAATCATAAACCTCCCATCTCGGGGGCAGTACATGTACAGTTGCTCGTCGTAAGGCAAGCTCCTGGTTTCCAGATTTAATTCTGATAATCTTGTCAAAGCCTAAAAGTTGTTGGCTGAAGTCTACTTCACCAGAATAGAGTACCATCGCGTGGTACGAGGTCTAATTTCTATTCTCCTTTGCATAACGTTTGCAAATATTATCGCCCACCCTCTCAGGAGGGGTACACAAATAATTAACCTGTCGCAGGATGGTATGTATCATCTCATGTATGTTGATCATGACCAGTCACCTGATTCAGAATCAATTTTGACGATCTTGTCAGTCTGACCGTTGTTGGCTGACTTCTACTTCACCATCAGCATTAAGTACCATCACGTGGCATATTTTCTAGATTCCATTTTAAATTGCATGGAGTTGCACAAACCACCACCCTCGCAGGGTGGTGCAGGGGCATATATGTATATATATATAAATATAAATAATAAACCTCCATCCCGTGATGGTACATATGTATATAAGTAGTTATTTATTTATTTTCTTTCTTAATTGCTCATAAAAAGAGCATGTATCCGGTTTTTAAAATAATCTATTTCACCATCAGCATATTGTCCTTCGCAAGGACTGCACATTTTATTACTCGCCCTCGCAGGGTGGATACACAAAGATTTAACCTCCCTCGCAGGGACAGTAACATGTATAGCTCGTGGAGAGAGCAGGTACAGTGTATCCGGTTTTTAGAATCAATTTTGATTTGTCAATTTGGAAGTGGTTGGCTGAAGTCTATTTCACCATTAGTATATTGTCCTTCGCAAGGACTGCACATTTTATTACTCACCCTCGCAGGGTGGATACACAAAGATTTAACCTCCCTCGCAGGGACAGTAACATGTATAGCTCGTGGAGAGAGCACGTTCCTAATTTTCAAAAATCAATTTTGGCATTCTTGTCAGTCTGAAAGTTATTTTCTGAAGTCCATTTCATTATAATAATTTGACTGGCCCGTCGTTCTCATAGACACCCTAACTCCTACTCAGTGGTCGTGGGTTCGATTCCCACCAAGTTTCTGTTACTATTTATCGATATAAGTAGGAAGTGCATTCGTATCAGTTGTATGGTTGCCGTTGTGCAGGCTGTATCTGGTTTGGGATCGGATGGCCGTGTGTGGGTTGTCCCAGGATATTATTATTATAAGCATAGTGACATTGACAGGGTATTTTTAGCAATTACGTACCTCCGCAGGGTACCCCAATAAGTAACAGTTCCCTGCAGGAGTGGTAACTGCATATTGCTCTTCGAGAGACTGTTTTTCTGTTAAATTCAGCAGAGATATTAAGACATTCACAGTGTGTGTGTGCCTGGCACATCGTCTTATTAATAACCTTTTTCTGAGGAGTTTGTTCTGACTATCACGCACTCTCGCGGGGAGAGAATACAGAAATTTACCTTTCAGAAGAAGGTTGCAGTTGCTATACAAAATTGCACGTACGTGATTCTATGAATCAATTATATATAAATATATAAATTTCATAACCCTGGCTTGCAGTCACGTCTTGGATCCTAATCATGGTCCATTAATTTTACTGTCTTAAAATATCAGGAGCGTAAACTGCTAATAGTTTATCAAAGTTTTGGATACAACATTTTAAGAAAGTTCTTCAAACAATGATTGGATATGATGTGGGGACAACATGTCCTTTATTTGAAGACCACCATTACTTTTTCTATACTATATCCCATTTCAAAGTTAAAAGGTATGTAATCTTATAATTGGGACTTCTGGGGATCCATAATGATGGAATCATTCACGAGTTTCTATAACAATATCAAACTCAATTCTGTGGGTGTAACTGGGTGTAAGTAACCAAGTTATGCCAAAATGCATCGCCTGCATTATTAGCTAAAAGTAATGCAGTCCTCATTCACAATTGCGGAGAACAGGCGTATAATTGTACGAACTGTAATTGTTCTAATGAGAATAAAGATTCTTTAACCCCATAATTTAACTTCCGATCAATGTCGGGAGTAAGAAAATATAAAGAAAGCAGTTGCATTGCAACCAAAAGAAATATTAGCAATCCTGCTTACTATCTCTTGTAATTTCGCATTTATTACAAAGTGAAAACACAAATTTCCTTTACAGAGGTAAGGGAAACTAGTATGCAGACAGGGGGTGGGACCAACCATTCACAGATGCTTATGAATATTATATTTTTCAATTAGTTCTTTAATACAAATCAAATTTCAAACTCATATCCTTGTAGAGACAGATAGTAGGATATATGGAGTACATAATATGTCCATAAATATTTAAGGTACTTTGGAGCAGAACGACTACAAATCATCCTCCATGTATGATTATTCGTGTATTCGGTGAACGTATACTTACTCGTATTGGCTCTGAAGTATTCTAGTATAGATTAAATATATATTTAATCCTATTGGCCCTGAATTATTTCGGAGAGCAGACTCTGTTCTTGAACGAGTTTTGAGTCATCTATTCATATGACACAACTTTTAAAGAGTCCTAGTTTTCGCATACAGACAATATACTTTCGTTCTGAAACTTAAAAATGTAAGTTTTGGTGATCCAGACTTGACCTTTCAAATCGAACCAAATATTACATTAAAAATTCACGAAGTAGTTTGGAATTATCATGAGCTGGTCTTGATTTTCTAAACTAAATTAAAATAACTGGAAATATTGCCACATTTTTTGCTAATTTATAGCGGATTCGAGCATTAATCATAGTTGTTTGGTATTATTATTGCCTAACTCTGACAATGTACAATACTGATCAGTCCAGTTACTTGCTTGTCAATTCTTAGCAACATGTTCTTAAATCGATTTTACTTATTAATCCTTTACTCATCTATTTAGGATATGATTTAGTGAGCAATTTTCAAAGTGGCTTACTTCACATGTAGAACACATACATGCATATATGTATAGCAATGTATATACGATTTAACATTTATAAAAAGACCCTGACTAATGACTAGAGTAATGCCTTAATAGAGTTTAGATAAAAATCCCATATAATTTATCTATTACTACACAAAGTGAAGTCTACTCTTCACACTGTTGCTTGCTGGATGTTAAAGATTATCACACTGTATAATAATTAGAGGTAAACATTGTAACATCACCTAGTACTCTGTAAAGCATAGTCGTGTCGTTAATCGGAAGGCCACGTACTGCAAAGTATGCAACATCGCAGTACCTGGTGTTGTGTTTAAAAACAAATTGTATATGTATTCAGTTATCTTATCTTTATTGATGGGTCAAAAAGACTAAAATCACGAACATAATTTAGCTTAATTAATTACCTATCATGCGTCACAGGCGTAGTGGTTTTTAATAATAGCTAGCACATTGAAATTGGAGATTTTTAATACATTTTACACTGCATTATAAAGACGAAGTCAAAAACACATATCACGAAAAAAAAAAAAACAAGTACTTTTGTACTTGATTGTTTAACAAAACACAATGAATAATTGGCATAATATTGATTTTAATGGTTGACACAGTTCTATTCTCCTCTTCTCTTTTTCTGCTACTCGTTTCTTAAAGACATAATTAGCATATACAAATATCTATATATATATAAGAATGCAATCTATTGAATTTTTATTTAAAATTCATACTTGGATATTTAAAATACATCCGTAAATCACATTGGCGTCATTAATCTACTGATATTACCAGGCGATAACAAACACGTCTCATTATAAGCTTCGAATAACGGTACTGTGGTTTAGTAGCAGCGTTTTCCCTGAAAGAAAACGCATATTAAACTACTTACCTTATTCGAAGCTTACTTTTTAAACCTGCCTGGTATTTCTTCGACACAATGAACACGAATGGAGTGAGCGTGTTTTACAACAGCTCCCCCCACCCGCCTGGCAATATGACGTCACGTCCGATCAAATCACAGTGAAGTAGACCAATAGGAACAAATATGACGGGAAACCGGAAGTGCCGCTCTCATTATAAGCTTCGAATAAGGTAAGTAGTTTAATATGCGTTTTCTTTCAGGGAAAACGCTGCTATTGTGATGATGATGTTTAATACAATTATCTATAGGCGTTTCCTCCAACTCTCAGGATTTGCAAGTTGAAGTGGCTGGCCACATAACTCGGAAAATCAATAGGAAAGAAAAGTTCTTGAGTTGTGATCACAAACCAGAAGACGCAGCGTAGAAAGGCCTCCTATTAGTTGTACCGACGACGCTGTGAGACTCCCAGTCCCATTCCCCAGTCGCAACCGATGGAAACAAATGTGTTTATTGTGGCATTCTAAGAGGGGAGTTTCTCGAAGAGGGAGGAGGTTTTAAAATCCTCCCTGGTTTTTGCTGAGCAGTAAATCCAAATGTACCATCAACCTGTTGACGATGACGATGATAGTGGATAACACAGGGTACTTCTTGTTTTCAAATGGAAATATCAGATTTGATATGGTTTAAGAGGAATTGACCACTGACTTAAAATAAATAGGTAATAAAAAATATATGACCCGTTGGTCTAGTGGTCAGACACCCTGCCTGCTAACTGATTGGTCGTGGGTTCGATTCCCGCCAAGTGTCTGGGTGTTGTTTATCTATTTAAGTATGTATTTACAAAAAAAAAAAGTATATAAGTATTAGTATCAGTTATCTGGTTTCCATAGTACAGGCTCTGCCTAGTTTGGGATCGGATGACCGTGTGTGGATTGTCGCAAGATATTATTATTATTATGTATCGTAATATTTGTTGTCCTTTTTTATTTATTTTGCCGCTCAACACCTAATCCATAGTGTCTCTCCCGTCAAGCCATAGCGATAAGAGATAAATGTTATTTCCATACATTCGTTTTCTATTCCCTAGCGTTGTAGAATGACAACTTGTTTAGGCCCTCTGGTTTCTTTGTTTATCATATTTATAATAAACTTTCTACTTTTCGTTAGGTTATCTAAAGCCAACTCACCTAACTGAACATCACAGAAATATAAACAGGGTGTAAGGGACATCGTACCGAAAACCGATACCAGGGATCCAGTACATGATTCTGAACACTCTACTGTTGAAATTAATCATCGGCTTTTTCATTAATTTCATAAAAAAAGTCCACTTTTCTAAAATAGAATGAGTATAATATCATTATTGGTCTAGTAATATTAAAGCATAATTTTAATTTAAAAACAAGAAAATTAAACTACTTTTACGGATTTTATCGCGGTTTATTTATTGATTTTACTATCCCAACGTTTTAAATGCTTTGCAGCACCCATGGTCACGGGATGACTGAGATGTTGAACGTCCTTATGTCACAATTATGCCGGTGTACCCTCAGGTCTTCTTAGTTATTATTGTTGGTCCGATCTACGCAGTAAGAGCTTACAGTATCTTGAGGCCGTGCAGTGTTTTGATTGATATTGGATTTAATTATATTTATCACAGGATCCCAAGCCGGTGGTAACACCCAACCATCTTCTCTATTGAAATTAGGATGTTTTTTGATTTCAATAGCCTCACGAATCATCCTCTTTTGCGAGGATTTGTGGTTTATCAAATCTAATAGAATGGTGGGTGCGATCCTGAACGTGTTCACATCCGTAAAAGTAGTTTAATTAACCGACTTCAAAAAAGGAGGAGGTTCTCAATTCATCGTGTATGTATTTTTTTTTTTTTTTTTTTTTAATGTATGTTCCCTCATAACTCCGCCAAATATGTACCGATTTGGATTATTCTTTTTTGTACATAATGGACGTTCCATCAAGTTGGTCCCATAAATTTTTTATCCCTTATGAACCAGTAGTTCCTGAAGAAACATGAATGGAATGTTAGAATTATCTGGTAAAACGCCTAAAAATAGATGATGTTCTAATCAATAATAGTTATAACTCTTACAAATATTTATCTATTTCGGTGATTCTTTTTTTATTCGAAAGCATGAACCATTAGGATGGTTCAGTCTGAATTTCATCAAGACCGGATGAGAACTTTTTCGAAGAACATGAGTGATGGGAAGGAGATATAACTGGTAGAAACCATAAAATAGATGATGTCTTCGTCTACAAAATGGTCATACACCATCCAGATCATCCTACCGAATTCAATGGTTCCTTTTGAACCCCCGACCAAAAGCAAGGGGTCCAATAAGTTTGACGCCTAAAGCGGTGGGGGGGGGGGCATAATGTCTTGTGTGTCTGTCTGTCTGTGGCATCACACACACCGCTCAAACGAGTGGACAGATTTGTATGCGTTTTTTTATTTGTAAGCTGGTTTAATCGAGATAGTTCTTAGCGATATTTCATGAAAATCGGTTTCGCTATTTGAAGACCATCAGCTCTTTTCCAAGTCGAGGTAGGGATATTTCGTATACAATGGACATTTTTCATTACTTCTATAAGTCCGTAAGATCTAAAATTTAGAAGATATGTAAATCCGTTGATACTAAAGAAAATGATAACCTTTACCAGGGTCTGATGATGGAGCATGAAAGGTGGTCACAGGATTTCTGCACCAATAAACGTATACCCACTGAGTTTGGGCTCGTTGTGTAGGTCTCGACGAGTAGTTGCTAGAAAAATGGTTATCAGGGTCTGATGATGGAGCAGGAAGGTGGTCACGGGATCTATGCACCAATAAACGTAGACCCATCGAATTTGGTCTCGATGCGTAGGTCTCGGCGAGTAACTGCTAGAAAAATTATATTCAGAGACTGGTGATAGGAGCAAGCAGGAAGGTCGTAACAGGAACTCTGCTCCATTAAATGTAGGATACACCGAATTTTATATCTATGGTTGGGGGTTTTTAGAAATTTTAAATTTATACCCGTTAGTGATAAAACTATATATTATCCAAATCGGTATATAGTTGAATAAAGACTACTCAAGAGAATATGACTAAAAAGAATAAAATAAAATTTTTATAAAAAAAAATAAACCGACTTCAACAGACACCATGCACACTAAAAAGTGAAAAATAACTTAAATATTATTGAAGTTGGTGCACAAATAAACACGATACGTAAGTACGCTACCACTCGAATCGTCTGACCAGCACCAACTTCAATAATATTTAAGTTATTTTTCACTTTTTAGTGTGCATGGTGTCTGTTGAAGTCGGTTTATTTTTTTTAATAAAAATTTTATTTCAATGTGTAATATTCGCGTAAGTAAAAGACAACATTATAAAAACAACAAATTACTTATTTGTGAAAAAAATATTTAATTATTTATTATTTATGCATTAAAACAGTACATAGGCAATTAATTAATAGACAATTAACTATTATTATTTTAGAAAATTACCAATGTAATTTGAGAAATAAATATTAGTCCGCATGAACATTAATAAGTCAGTAATTTGTCATTTTCCATTTAAATGGTTTCTGTAATGTTGTAACGGACAATATTTGACATCTTATAAAAAAAAAATTCGGTACGATGTCCCTTACACCCGTTATGTATTATAGCTGCGTGTGTGGTCGCTCGGAAATTAGTATCGAAAATATATCGTAATAGTATGCCTAGGCTATTTATTTTCATATAATATGTATACTATAGTAAGGTTTGTAACGGGTTTGATATTGTGGCTGCGAATCTGGGCAAACTATTTATATTAGGGGTCAACGTAAAATGTTAAAGCTGTAACAATGATTTTATTAGGGTTCTCGTCATGACTTGACGATCGAGCATACAGCGCTTGCGTTATCCGTTACAAAATTCTTACTCCAAACGGCATCTGTTTTGAAAATAGATTGCTTGTCAATAAAAATGTAAATTCGCCGCTTCAGCTCTCGGCTAATTCATTTCCCAATGGAAAATCCGGGAGCGCGTCACCGGAGATCGATCGACCGTTCATTTTGCTATTCGTATTTTTTTTCTTTTTTCACATTTCATATTGACCAGACGTCCAGTTAGTCTGCACACAACGTTTGCCTTTGACAATGTACGTAAACGCCACCCCAGCCTATGTAACCGAACCATTCTCGACTCAAACGACAAGGTCGCGAGCTTTTTGTACCAACTTCAGATATTAACGTCTTTTTAGATGATTTATAGAGGTCCTCTCCCATGAAAGAGCTGAAGGGGCTTTCACGGGACTCGATATGAATTCTAATACGGCTTTGCGATAATAACTATTGTGCAAACCCACCTTTTTTACGCGAGAATATAGTTTTATTGGAAAAATATATTGTTTGTTATTATGATGCATGGAAAATAATTTCACATCAATTTGGCGCGCCGAGGGCGCGGTACAAGCAAAAAATCGAAACAGGCAAATTTTATCCAAAACCTCGGGCTTGGCGCTCACACTCTCGCGGTGATACGCCTGACACCCTAATCAAATAAGTACCTTTTACCGGGACTGTTTTCGCCACAATCTGAAACGTATCGTATCGTTATTGTTTTAAGGAGCACATTCAGTTGGAACGGCGAAGTCTCACTGGCTTCCGCATAAAACGTATTTGTAGGAAGGACGACCCAGAAAATGGGTATAATATACTCACACTACCGCCGCTTCCTCGCCTTATTCTCCCGGCTCGTCCCCCAGGAGTCTGCAGAAATTTATATAACAAGCTATCTTGACCGGGCTGGGTTATTGTCGAGGAAACACTGCCTCAGACATTATTTTTAATTAAACACAAGTACTGTCCGCGATCCAAACCGCGATTTCCTCCCCATCAATTGTATATCTTTTTTATTAAAAAAAAAACTGGAAGAGTGGAGCTTAATTGCTGTATTGTCTGGTAAAACTGAGTGGAATAAAAGCTATCTTCAATTTTGCTGAATCTCAGAAATTACCAGCTCCGAGTTTGTATTCAGCATTACCAGAATGTTAAAAGAGCTATGTATCGAATCCATTATAAACAATGAAAAAAAAATCCACATCGTTTTAAGTGGAAAATTAATTCTAAATCATTTTGTTTCACCTCCTATACGGGTCAATAAAAAAAGGGATAGCGCTCAATCATCCGTGCCTGACCAGTTAATACACCAGACTATAAAAAATTAGCGCTGAAAATCTGATCTTTTAAACAATTTCTCATTCAATCACGTAAAACGAGTGGGGGTGGTCACCCCACCCACGCCGGCCGATACCACGTCGGGGCGAGCGACGTAACCAGCCGCTACTATGGATTCTCTCGGTTTATATAACTCTATGTCGAAAGCCTATGATCGTAATAAGGTATTTTTAAAAGCCGCAGCGTACGCAAAATTACCAGATATTTTTTGCCGTATGGTGTCAGAGTTGCTTACGCTGCCCTTAGGCATCTGACTTAGCCTCACGATTGCTGTTTAGATGACAAAAGCCGGGACCGACTTTTAACGTGCCCTCCGAAGCACGGAGACGCTCAGTTCATATGCCACTAAACGGTCACCCATCTAACGACTGACCTCGCCTAACGTTGCTTACACAACTGATAGTTAACCTAACAGTGGTTACAACCGGCAACCGGCACTTCAGATTACCAGATAATACATTTAGTATGATCTGATATCAGATAATGCATATTGGATTATTCGATCGTTGAACCAAGAGATCCAGATACGGTACATTACATGAATACATTATATTTAAGAGCCGGTTAACATTATTCCAGTATCAATTTAGTCCAGCGACCACTCCAACGCTGAATTGCATCTGGAATAATCTAAACAGGCACTACGATACACTGAATCAAACGGTTAGCGCGGCATTTTGGCAGTCTATTTTTAACGGCTTTTAAAAATAAAATTAACGACTCTAATCTCTAATTTCTGAGATAATTCTGAAGATATCCAGATCAAGAACATCCAGTCCAATACAGGGCTGGATTGACTCACTTGATTATTGCACTGCAATAATGTGAACCGGGCATTATTGTTTATAAGTACTTACAGACCTCTAACATAAACTAAATAAATATTATGAATATATGAAAGAAAGCTGGTAGGGGACAGAATGACGACAGACTAGACTTTGACGTCATCTTCATGATGAAAGTACCTGTAATGAATCATAAAGCTATAGGCATGACCTACAATTACAAAACAGTCTGCACAGTCTGTCTTTATACCTACATCTAACAAAAAAGTTATTTGTCGTTAAAGTATACTACCGTGACGCCCGGAGGTCACTGGTTTAAATCCTGCTGGAGCAAACTAAATATTAACTAGTTCTTAACTGTTAGCTTCTAAGTACCAAATCACAATATTATGTTAAGTACTAAAAATAAGTAATCATAACTTAATTTCGAATAACTAAATTTGGGACGACCGCTAGCTGGTTCCAGCTATATATTTATTTATTTATTTATTTATACTCTTTATTGTACACACATAAAAATAAAATTAAAAGGACTTGAAGAAATTTGTACAAAGGGCGGCCTTATCGCTATCCGCAATTTCTTCCAGGCAACCTTGGGATGGAAAAAAGATTGCATGGAATACGAAAAGTATATTTATTATTTTAGTATATTTGCGGCCTTTGCAGTGGAGACCATGTGGCCTTGGTCTTGGTCTCATAAGAGGCACGGTTTGGTGAAAGAAATTTCATCCAAACTCATCGAAGTCTCAGGACACCGTTGGGCTGGTAGCTTTTTCTTCCAATGTTTAAGCTTGGCTATACAAAGGGGTAATGCCGCCAGTCTTTTAGGTACCCTTCCCTCCCAGTGCGGCGACAACTTGGAGGAAGTTTTTTACCTAGTTTAAGTACTTATACATATTTGTAAATAAACTGTAGGTAAATATATAGTTTCAATCAATTATATAATTTCAAATAATTAATATAATTTAAGTAGGTATATTACCTACACTGATAAAATATGAATTTACTATTAGTCACAGAAATTGTTTAAATGTTCTTTAAGTCATTATTTAACTACATAGTCCCATAAATATTAGCATCCCTGTAGCAGAAACCGCCTACTCACTTTCTGCTTTATAAATAACTTAAAACTAGTACCGACTTCACGGGTAGTTCATATCAACCTTAGTTTTAATATTGGCTACTTCATAAATTGAGTTTGCGCTGCGTTTATTATTATTTAATTAGTGTTCTGCTTCGGGTTTTCCCGGTGTACCTATACGAGTACGTACATACAGTACGTTCGGTAACATAAATACATACATACATTATCGGGAATCAGTTATCTTACTAAACAATCGTAAAAGCCGCATCAAAAAGTATTAAAATAGTTTAAAACAGGGGTTCTCAACCTTTATTACATAACGCCCCCTGGACCATAGCTAAAAATTACACGCCCACCTTTTACTTTGTACCCATATATTACATAGCTTTGTACTACCCAACTTACGATTTTTCCCGTTTAGTGACTGACAGAATGTTAAAAGAGCTATGTATCGAATCCATTATAAACAATGAAAAAAAAAATCCACATCGTTTTAAGTGAAATATTAATTCTAAATCATTTTGTTTCACCTCCTATACGGGTCAATAAAAAAAGGGATAGCGCTCAATCATTCGTGCCTGACCAGTTAATACACCAGACTATATAAAATTAGCGCTGAAAATCTGATCTTTTAAACAATTTCTCATTCAATCACGTAAAACGAGTGGGGTGGTCACCCCACCCACGCCGGCCGATACCACGTCGGGGCGAGCGACGTAACCAGCCGCTACTATGGATTCTCTCAGTTTATATAACTCTATGTTGAAAGCCTATGATCGTAATAAGGTATTTTTAAAAGGCACAGCGTACGCAAAATTACCAGTTTTTTTTTGTCATATGGTGTCAGAGTTGTTTACGCTGCCTCTGACTTAGCTATGATCTGATATCAGATAATGCATATTGGATTATTCGATCGTTGAACCAATAGATCCAGATACGGTACATTACATGAATACAAAATTTAAGAGCCGGTTAACATTATTCCAGTAGCAATTTAGTCCAGCGACCACTACAACGCTGAATTGCATCTGGAAAAATCTAAACAGGCAGTAGGATACACTGAACCAAGCGGTTAGCGCGGCATTTTGGCAGTCTATTTTTAACGGCTTTTAAAAATAAAATTAACGGCTCTAAATTTCTGGGCTAATTCTGAAGATATCCAGATCCAGAAGATCCAGTCCAATGCAGGGCTGGATTGAATCACTGGATTATTGCACTGCAATAATAATAATAAAACCAGCTAAGCGGCTGAGAAAGAAATATTCCCCAATAATAATAATCATATTTATTTCAGATAAAAAATCCATACAATTAATAAAATTCATAAATTTATAAGTACTTACAGACCTCTAACATAAACTAAATAAATATTATGAATATATGAAAGAAAGCTGGTAGGGGACAGAATGACGACAGACTAGACTTTGACGTCATCTTCATGATGAAAGTACCTGTAATGAATCATAAAGCTATAGGCATGACCTACAATTACAAAACAGTCTGCACAGTCTGTCTTTATCGGAGGTCACTGGTTTAAATCCTGCTGGAGCAAACTAAATATTAACTAGTTCTTAACTGTTAGCTTATAAGTACCAAATCACAATATTATGTTAAGTACTAAAAATAAGTAATCATAACTTAATTTCGAATAACTTAATTTGCGACGACCGCTAGCTGGTTCCAGCAATATATTTGCGGCCTTTGCAGTGGAGACCATGTGGCCTTGGTCTCATAAGACGCACGGTTTGGTGAAAGAAATTTCATCCAAATTTATCGAAGTCTCAGGAGACCGTCGGACTGGTAGCTTTTTCTTCCAACGTATAAGCTTGGCTATACAAAGGGGTAATGCCGCCAGTCTTTTAGGTACCCTTCCCTCCCAGTGCGGCGACAACTTGGAGGAAGTTTTTTACCTAGTTTAAGTACTTATACATATTTGTAAATAAACTGTAGGTAAATATATAGTTTCAATCAATTATATAATTTCAAATAATTAATATAATTTAAGTAGGTATATTACCTACACTGATAAAATATGAATTTACTATTAGTCACAGAAATTGTTTAAATGTTCTTTAAGTCATTATTTAACTACATAGTCCCATAAATATTAGCATCCCTGTAGCAGAAACCGCCTACTCACTTTCTGCTTTATAAATAACTTAAAACTAGTACCGACTTCACGGGTAGTTCATATCAACCTTAGTTTTAATATTGGCTACTTCATAAATTGAGTTTGCGCTGCGTTTATTATTATTTAATTAGTGTTCTGCTTCGGGTTTTCTCGGTGTACCTATACGAGTACGTACATACAGTACGTTCGGTAACATAAATACATACATACATTATCGGGAATCAGTTAACTTACTAAACAATCGTAAAAGCCGCATCAAAAAGTATTAAAATAGTTTAAAACAGGGGTTCTCAACCTTTATTACATAACGCCCCCTGGACCATAGCTAAAAATTACACGCCCACCTTTTACTTTGTACCCATATATTACATAGCTTTGTACTACCCAACTTACGATTTTTCCCGTTTAGTGACTGACATTTATGACTATTGATTTTTCTTTAAAAACCATCAATCCCCCACGCCATCCTCATCACGCCCACCTTGGGATAGGTACACGGTTGGGCCCTTCGGAGTCGCTGGACGTTCGGGGTGTGGGCCCTTTGATTTGAACGTCCATTGAGTACGGTGGTGACTCCGAGGAGGACGGCGGTGGGGTTGGGACCTCCGTCCCCGTGAGCACCGTGTCAGGTTCCCGGGGGCTACAACGCGCCCCCCAGCGGCGGGCTCAAAGGCAAGGCACTGAGGGGTCCCTGGTGCAGATCCCACCGGATAGAGCTGGGGTCATGTGCCTATGCGATAGCCGCGGGGGTTTTAGTGGGTACGAATCCCACATACCCCGGTCGAGCCCCACAGCTCCCGGGGATCTTTCGAAGATTTCCCCCGCGTGAAAAAAAAAACAAATAGGATCGCGGTTGGGAAGTTCTGGTTTAGGGCTCCCACGCAGTTATGTGTGGGAGCCCTTAGAACGAGTGAGTGAAAATCCGACAGTGACTGTTTTTTTTTACTGCCGTACCTACTGCCTGTACTCGTTATATCATTCTATACAAAAGATTTTAAATGATGTAAAGTAAATCATTAACGCACTCTCTGTGTGGTATATTCATACATACACACATATATTAATTTGTAATAACTCCTGATGTAACTGCTGTGAAATCAGTAAAAAATAATTCTCGAAGGAAAATAGGATAGTAGACTTACACGAGAAATATACAACCGACCGTACACAGTCGTTTACTGAGCAAACTTTTTTTTATACAACTAAAGCTGCATTTGACTGCAGTCCTACCTGATTGAAAGCGGCGACGCAATCGAGGATGGTAAAGCACACTAGCCTATTAAAATCCTATTCACTCTTACCTTGAAGTCACCCACATTATAATCGGGCGGGAAAACCGACGTAGGAAAACTGTCCTTATTATGAATGTGTAAGCAAATTGCTTAACCCGGGCTAAAGGAAGCTAACGAGCTCAGAGTATTTTTTTTTCAAAGTATTGTCCCTATGCTCTTATGTTATCACCTGATAAGACTGCCAAAATCTGTAACACTAAATCAAATCAAATCAAAAATCAATCAAACATTTTAAAATATTATAATCTAATATTTAAATGTAGTTTTGATTTCAATTTAGCCATGAAAGTAAGCATTTAAGGCGTTTAAGTCGTATAGAATTGTAGCTTAACACGTTGAGTGCGAAACCAGGTCTAAACACCTTGTATATGTCGGCGGTGAGCCATAGTCACCGTCCTGAGGTTCCATGATGGGGGAATCAAAAACGCCAATCAGCCAATAATGGAATTTATTACTTATCGAAGTAACGACAAGTATCGAAGTATCGATGTTTAAGTACGAAATACGAATGAATCGAACAGACAGCGCGTACCGCCTTATACAAGCCTCTAACGACCTATTATCACCCCACTCTACTCAAGTGGCGTGATTCACAATCAAATCAACTACTTTTAATCACTTATTCATTAAATTAAATAATTTTAATATATGAACTAACTTAAAAATAATATAATTAAATTAATATAATAAATAATTCAATTTCACAATTTAAAGTTCAAAAACTAATAAATAAATCACACATTATAAAGCAACCGGAAGGAAGTCAAAAATAAAATGACACAATTATAAATCAACCGGAAGTCTTCAATTGAATTAATATTTAAATAAATCATATTTAACTATAAAAATAACTAAAAGGCATTTTAGGCTAGTGATATAAAATAACATAAGGAACGCCGCCCATATATACGTCTACGCTTACAGTGCGGCTAAGAAAAGTATAGAGTTCCTTGTCGTGCGGAAGGCCTAACTTTAACTTGGTTCGGTGTAGGAAAGAGATGACTATATATCTAAAATGTATTATTAAAATAGAATCCAATGGTTTACCTACCTTAATACCAGATTTTTACACCTGGCACCGCACGGAAGAAATAAAATCTCATAATAATGCGAAACCAGGTCGAAGCACCTTGTACCCCGCTCACCTGGTACCGCACCCTGCGTAAGCTTCGCGCGACTAGTGTTGGCTTGCAATCGTGAGAATCCCACGTGTCGACATGGCGTCAAGACCAACAAAACGGTGCCGAGTGTATGATGTTTGCGAGGACTGTGATGCAGTGAAAGTTAAATCTAATTAGAGATTGATTTATCAGAGACAGGTGAGTCATCATTACTATTTATTTTACTTACCTAATTACGTTTCCCGTTTAGTGCGTATTTAAGTTTACAAAAGTGTTACACATGCCTATTTACCTATTCCTTAGTTACATTTCAACGCAGACGTAAATGCGTGCACACACTTACATATACCTACACATCTACATCCAATCCACGCTCACACGCGCACACACATATCTACACATACAAATAAATAATAATAAATTAATAAATTTATCTTTTCAGAACCCACACGCACATAACTTGACAAATACACTTAGGTAAAAGGCGATAAGAAGAGGAAGTGTGAATGTCGGATGTTACGCAAAACTCCGAACCTTTTTAACCAGTCGCCAAGCTGACAAAAAAGTAAAAAAAAATAACTAAATGTGTTCAGTGCAAAAAAAAACTTTTGCTACCCATGTTTTAGTGATAAACATTAATTCATGTATGTTTTTTTTCATTATATTAAAACTTAATTACAGCTATCGATATTTTTATTTCACATCCTTAAAATACGCACCAGACTTCTCCCCTATTCAGTGCGGTACAGGGTGAGTAAGCCCTGTATTTTGAATATAGCTATAATTTTTAAACTAAACAACCTGTTAACGAACGCCTTCAGGTGTATGTCAATTAATTCATTAGATTTAATATTCCAAGCAAAAAAACATATATACATATTTTTACATGAAACTAGAAAAAGGATTTAAGTTTCTTAAATTTAAAAGGGTCTATAAGCCTTGTGCCGCCACAATGGAAGTTTTATTACCAGGTGTATAGGCCTTGTACCGAAGGAATGGAAAGTATTGAAAAGTTACTGTCGCAGCAAACGTGTAAAAGGCACCATACTACACGCGGTACATCATCGTAACACTTGATTTACTTTTGAATTCTGTCAAAAACTACGAAAAAACTTCACCGATCAATAATATTTACGTAGCATAAAATAATCCTTTATATAAAGTTCACCTTTAGAAATAACAACTAACAGATTTATGAGCATATTATCTTCAATATAATCTCGTAACTTTAAAAATTTAATTGCTTTCATCTTGTTTTCAATGGAAACTGATTTTTTTCTCGTTGCAGCCAATAAGCCACGCGCCCTTAAACGACCTGCAGACGTTCTCAGAACGAAATGTCATACAGATTATCGACTGACTGTGACCCTAAGTCGCGTGTGAGGAATGTTAAATAATTAGGTTATAAAGCTTTTGTATAAATGATGTCAATTTAAAAGCATACCAAAACAAAACCACGATTCAGGTTTTTGTTTAATATTAGTTTTGATATCAACGTTCACGCACTATTTGATATTAATGATAAAAAATGAGTTGATTGAATTTAATACAATTTAATAACTGTGATACAGTTATTAAGGTATTTCAGGTAAATTCCTGGAACAGGTATGAGTGGCCAATTACGAAACTAGGTACGAGAAATAGCAAAAAAGCACAAGAAAATTTATAATGTTGTTTTTTATTTACGCGAATACTACACATTGTAATTAATTTACTCTTACGGATTATATCGCGATTCATTTTAATTTTCCCGACGTTTCGAATGCTTTGCAGCACCCATAGTCATAGTCATGTCAGTCCGCCCGTGACCATGGGTGTTGCAAAATGTTGCGAGCTTGCATAAGTATCATCATTATCATCACCAACTGGAAGATGCCTCCCTCTTTGAACGCCACAATGAACGACAATTGGCTATTTGCATCCACTGGTTACCTGCGACGCGCACAATGTAGTTTGTCCACCTAGTGGATCGCCTACCTACGTTGCGTCTTCCGGTCTGTGGTTGCCACTCGAGAACCTTTCTGCCCCAGCAGTTATCGATTCTACGAGCGATGTGGCCTGCCCAAGTAAGTATGTAATCCCGTAATTTATTATACCTGATACCGTAAATAGAAAATCATAAAACTCTACCCATTATTATATTACGCACTTGTGAACACGGCGTGGGGCTTGGCACACACGCAGATTAGCCCGGTTTTCGTTCGTCGTTGTATTAAAAGCTTTCAAATAAATTAAATAACGTTTCAGCCGTGCCCGTGATGCTATGGAGTAGTTCGATATTGACATAGAGCTGGTAACGTGCTAGAGAACTTCATTTATGTTAGGGACTTCCGTCCCATACAGAGGCCAGTGGTTATTACCATCATTCACGGTTCTGCATGCCGGTCGCATGCATGTTTATTTAAGTAGGGCTAATAATTAATCAGTTAGTCAAAATTATTTGTATAGTATGTGATGGTTGCTAGATAAGAATTTCATCCCCTCTCTCTTCCAGTGGGTGTCGTAACAGGTGACTGAGGGAAAAACCAGAAGACGGGCAGCAGCGCCTTCTGTATAATATACATCTCTCTCTACCTACCGAAACTGTGAACCCCAAGACGCCTACCAAGCGTGGGGATTATGGCAAACCCCACCAGGGGTGGTTCCCTTAATGAGGAGGCCTTTGTTCAATAATTATAGTGGACTAGCAGTGGCCTATATTTGGCTGGTGATGATGATGGAAATCGTTAATAATAATAAAAATAAATACACTTTATTGTACACCAAAAGTTACATATAAACTGAACAATACGA
This sequence comes from Furcula furcula, assembly GCA_911728495.1. Taxonomy (NCBI): domain Eukaryota; kingdom Metazoa; phylum Arthropoda; class Insecta; order Lepidoptera; family Notodontidae; genus Furcula; species Furcula furcula. Next base: position 11,592,915 of record OU452251.1, read on the forward strand.
TGAAGATATCAATGTACTATCGAGGACATTTCCGGTGTACCAGTCTTAGGTCTATAATCGCTTGCACGTGCGTCCAAATGCAGAGCTAGTCCCGTCTCGGTTTATGGCAGCGGGGCGTACCCGTATTGCCGCAATAAATGCCATTGTTATTATTGCATTTTAACAGGCGTGCGCCGGTACCGCTGTGTTGCCTGTATTCAATGAAATACAAGCCGAGTAATCATAGTCGTGTAGTTAGTTATTTATGAGATGAGAGTCGGTGTACCATCACTAACCCTTTAGGATTTGCATGTATTAGTAGTTACTGATAACAAGAAATTAATTAAAATCATATGTTCTTTGAAAACATAGCTTTAGTTCTATTTGGATTGATTTGGAGACATCTTTATATATGAAGATAATTGAGCTTTTTCCTTATATCCAATTTATTTAATTGAAGGAAAGAATACACTGCCAGATCCGATTTACGGATAAATAATCTATAAAAGAAAATGCGGTAACAGCTCAGTGCATTGGAAACAAGGTGCGCAGGTTCGAACCCCGGCTCGCACATCTGTTTACTTTAATAAATCATGTGCGGATCGTCTTTGTGCGATTATTACTAGCTTTCGGTGAAGGAAATCATCGTGAGGAAACCTGCATATTTGAGCAAGCCTAACTAGCTTTCGAATAACGTGTGAAGTCCGCCGACCCGCACTTGGCCAGCGTGGTGGACAATGGCCTAAGCCCCCTCATCTTGAGGGGCGGCCCGTGCCCAGCAGTGGGACATAAACCAGGGCTGGTATTATTATATTTATTATTAATCTATGTGTTCCTACCTATCAGGAAAAAATAAAAATGGTTGTTTTATAAGTATTTAGATTTACAATGTGTTACTTAGTTTGGACGATGAAATCAAATTAAAAGTTTTAGAAAAAAAGCGAAATGGACTAAAACTTGTCTCATTATAGCTTTGACCAAAACAAAAAATGAACCATAAAAAAATTGACGGGCCTGTTGGTCTAGTGGTTAGACACTTTGGCCACTACCCAATAGGTCGTGGATGTCTGTGTGTTTTATCTATTTAAGTATTCATTTACAAAAAAAAGTATATAAGTAAATATTAGTATCAGTTAACTGGTCTGCCTAGTTTGGGATCGGATGTAAATTGTCGAAGAAAAAATACAACATTTAAAACTCCATCGCATTGCTTCAATCTATTGTTTTCATTGTGCATTTTTTTCACTAATATATCGGAGCTTCGAAACATCTGTTTTAAAAAAAATCGGTATTCTTTTGAATAGTAGGATTATCCGCGGTGGGTGACGTTTCATGTGGTGCACTAATATTATGTTTTATTGCTCATATAAAATATTACTTTTATTGTAAAGGATTGGCAGACAATACTTGCAAATAATTCGCAAGTGTATTCGTCATTACAAGAGTATGAAATTCAAACATATAAATCAGTAAAGTTTTTCAGATGGCACTGTTGCTGTAAAAACCCAAATCGTACTTATTTATCGTACTTTTCTCAATAGTTAGAGTTACAAATATAAATGAATAGATGATGACGATCAGAATGTTATAAAATGAGTGCACAATATTATGAACTTTAAGTGGAAATGTTATCTTTAGCGTGTGTGTGTATATGTGTGTATAGTACGTGTACAGCGTAATATACAACTTAATAAATAAGATTTCTAATTCTAGTATGAATTAAATACATTTACAACACAATAAAGCATAGAATATAGACGATCAAAAGAAACATTACATAAAGTGGGTTGTCAACAAAAAGTAAGAAAGTCTAATATTTTTTTAATAATGAAAAAAAAAATGTGTCGTAGAATAGTACTACAAATTTCGCCTTACAACGCTAATGACTGTTTGGTCTGGAGGTCATCGGCGATATTTGCAGTTTATAACAAGTGCCATGGTTCGAACCCCACCGGCTGTATCGCTTTTTGTATAGTCTAAAATATTTTCAAACAGCATTCGTCGACATTAGAAGTTCATCGGTGGAATTGAAATATACCGTGACTATGTTAAATTAGTAACAAAAAACATTTTATTGGTATTTCATTCCACATCAATTTATTATCACTGCCACAGTTTTCAGGTTTTTTTTCAAGCATAGTGTGGTTATTATGATTTAATTATATCTTTATATTTTACTGTTGGAATCGGAGGCGTTACACATACGGTCTTCTGGTCCTAAACTTGGCAGACCTTGAGTTATGAATAACCAGACAATTCATGCAAATAGTTTTTTTCACATATTTTATACTTGTTTACAGTTTTTATACTTGACAAAGACATTGGTAAATACATTAATTAACATTCAGGTTATTTCTAAAGCTCTCATAGCCAGTTGCAATAACTGTTCGGTACACTTTCAGTTGGTTAAGCAACGTCAGGCAAGGTCACTCTTTAGATGGATGATCGTTCAGTGGCCTTTGAACTAAGCGTCCCCGTGCTTCTGAGGGCACGTAAAAAGGCAGTCCCAGTTGTTGTCATCCAGACAGCAGTCGTTAAGCCAAGTCGGAGGCCTAAGTGCAACTTAAACAATTGACACCAGGTTGGATACTAACCATACGACAAAAAAAGGTTATTTCTCTTGCACTGATAAATTAATATACAACAAACTAATAATTTCAGAAAAATCAATCTAATCTCAACGCAGTAAGACGGATTTTAAATATTTATTTTTTGGTCAAAACAATTCTTAAAATTAAGGTATGGGAGCGAGCAAAGCGTTTTCAATGCAATAGTTTTATTACCTGTTGTTCTAAAATTCTTGGTTATCTTCCATATTAAAATTAAGCCATTAGCACATGTTTATATTGTAATTTCATATGTTATATGCCATAGATCTACGTATTTTAGTAAAACTCAAAACGGGAATATTTTCAATTTACCTAATAAAAGAAAACATATTAGTATAATAGATTCGAATTACGATGATTAGTTATCAAAGTAAAGATAATTACTGTTACAAAAAAAATATTATGAATAGGTGAGTTTTATAGCAGTAGGAATACAGACATAATATTATATAAAATTAAAAGAAGATATAGTAATAAGTCATACATATGCAATTTGTAAAAAAAATCTTTTAGTAGATTAACAAAATAAAAAAATTCAAAAACTCGAAATAGGATAGTTTATATATATTCTAAGATATTTGTGTTATTTTCAGTCTTTGATTATGAAGAAACAAAATTTGGTTTCTTTTATTTTCTATTAAAGAGTTTTTTAGCATCCATAAAAACATCTCACAGGTAAGTAGGAAGGCAGTCAACAGTCCGATGAAACAAAACACGAACCATAAAAATTCATTCAATTTTCATTCATAAAATTTACAATCGCGCAAACGGACTTGTTTATCACTAGCGAATAGTAAAACATATTTTTTTGAATAATACAATATCCCGTTACTTTTACAATGGTCCTGAACCCACCCCAGCCTGTCATTGGCCCAAATTACGTGTGGGCGGGGTTTTCCCGCTCTTACGCACTTAGTGCCGTTCAAAGAAATCTGTTTGCTAAGTGGGCTACCGTTCGTGTCCGCGATAGTACAAAGGCCTTATCGCTAAAAAGAAATCTCTTCCAGGCAACCTACACCTTTACTAAATATTTACTTAAAAAAATAAGAATATGCAGTTAATATTTACACAACGAATACATTTTTTTAAAATGGTCAGAAAATTAAATAAATTAAAATGGTCAGGAAACATAAATGTTATGGTATTAGTACGTACAGTAAATTTGCGTAAATACAATCGAAAGATCACGAAGCATTTTTCCGGTTCTACGCGTTTCAAGGTCTATGTCGCACATAGGAAAATAATCAGCTAGTAGCGTTATTATTAGCTAACAGAAATGATAAGGCAGGACCGATAACGACCGATGATTGTTATGAATACGAGTTGGTATGGCTATGCTGTAAATTGATTAAACGTATGTATTAGTTTTTTTTACTTAGTGGCATGAAATTGGTACTGTTAGCCAGCCATTTTTTTAACTAGGGATGTCGGAATAGCTAAAGAATATCGATTTATGTCGGATCTATATTTTTATAATATATTAATATCGGTATATATTAATATAGGTTTTGATATAGAAGAAGAAGAAATTTATGGATATATCGGGTAGACGTTGTAAGGATTTTGGAAGCATGTTTTTACCGATCACTGAAGAAAGAATATCGTAATCTAGAGTAAATATCGTTTTTGAAATGATATCGATACTTGATATATTATATCGACAAATCGAAATAATAATCATAAAAAACATCGATACATCGATATTTTGTAAAAGCCTATTTTTAACACTGTGTAAGTTAGTGTTTGTCCGTATCTCATCTACCCATTATCTAAATTAAGTATAGTACAGACTCCTGTCTCATTACAGGCAAAAATACAACATACTTCAACGATTATCTAATGATACGTAATAGGAAAATATGAACTAATTATCGCGTGTAATTATGAGGTAAGTATAGAAGGCACTGGCACGGGACGGCCAATAATAACGTTGGGGCATACGTGATCTGCAATCTTATTTTCGTAGACCACAACGCCGATGAAAAGGGTAGGGAGGGTAGGATATCTAACTTGGTGAGTTGAACTGCACTGCACTGCAGTTGAAGTGCCCTTGACACCGGAACACAATAATATTTACACTGTATGCAATTGTTGTCGGTTCATTAATAACTCAATAAAAAAATTATTATTATTATTATCATTAAAATACCTGTGGGGTACCGGGATAGAATTGTATCCCCCCATCTCCTCTCGTTGGGTGTCCGTCTTTCTTTTTGATTTATCTTCCACCCGCAATCCCCACCCAACCCCTCCCATCTAAGGGGGAGGCCTTTGTTCAGCAGTGGACGTCTATCGACTGCTGAAAATGATGATCTATGATCATTATAAATTAAATAATTAAATTAAAAACGAATTGAGCACAAAAATATACATATAATAATAATAATAATAATAATAAGCCCGCAGGGCAACTTGTGGCGAGCTGTTGGTGCGTAACGACACCACGGACCTGAGTGCTCCAGAGAGTCGGTCAGGGCCCCCACCTCGGCGTGTCTTCGTCGGCCGAGTGGAAACCGCAGGACTCTCAGCTCTGGCTTGCCTTAATTGGCCGTCCAGAGAGGAGCTGTTAGAGCTATATGCTCCAGGGGTGGAAGTGTTAAAGGGCATAACGCCGCGAGTAACTACGGAGAAAGCGCAGCACACCTCTCGACACCCCTGAGCCACTCACACCCGGTGTTGCACTCCGTCGTCTTCTGACGGCTATATGGAGAGCCCATCTAGTAAATGGGTGGCAAGTCACCGCTTGCCGCAAAAATAATTAATTTATTAATTATGGCAAGTGACCCGACCTTCTGCAATAGCCCAGTTTCCAGTCCACCACGTATTGAATAAATAGACTAGAATTCTTTCCACATAATAACAATAGTACCTACACCTGCCGGGGTCAACTACTGTTTAGGATTTATCATTTTCAGTGGTTGATCCCGGGAGGTTTTACACATCATTTTATTCGTCAATATATGTCGTTTCTCTACGTGTTGGATTCGTCCCCACGCAAGCCTATTAAAAGACCGGGCAAAGCCCGAGATATCAAAAGATATACACCAAAATAATAATAATAATAAAAATAAAAAAAATAAAAAAAAACCTGTCATCAATGTCAGACGCAATTTTTTTTCTCTCTAATATATATTTTTACATTTTTATGAATTTAACAGTCTAATATAATTTAAATTTACTAGAAATCACCAGCAATAAACAAATTCATCAAAAATAAACATTCATGCTGAGAATCGATCAAATTTTGTCATCACATCAAATTTTTGGAACAGCAACATGACAGCCGCACTTTCATACAGATTAAGTAATCATATATATTGGGATTTGAAGAAAACGAATTACATATGTTGACAAGAAATAGAGCACACCCAAGACCCTCGGATTCGTCACCCCGCTCCGCCTCGCAGCCGCTGGGCCCCAGCACAGATGGCTCGCTGGCTGCAGTTGCGTTGAGCGGGAGCGACGAATACTTCTCCCCGCCGACGTCGCCACCACCTGTACGTCGTCGGAGAGGCCAGCCGCCGCGGGTTTTAGGATCTTTGGAGCAACCGGCTCCGAACAGGATCCTCGCCCCCGGTGGTGTAGTGCGGCGCATGCGATGGACGTCATCAATTAATGAAAACGTCATGCGCGCCTACTACGAGGCTACAGAGAGAGGAACTAACCTCACTGCGTATCGTCTCCGGATGCTGTCTCTGTTTCAGGCGCTTGAGCCAGCTGTCAACGTCTCGGCGCAACGACTGTCTGATCATGTGCGCGCCATCCAACGTGGTCACATGTTGGATGATGCTGTGCTTGATCGGCTACGCTCGGAGGTGCAAGGTAGCCGTGTCACCCCCTGTATACCATCGTCGCAAGCTGTGGCCCCAGCGGTTAACATCGTGCCCGCGCCACGGCCCGCAGCTAATAGCGACGATGATAGGGACGACATGACTACCGACGTAAGTACCAACTTAAATACCCAGCTGAGGAGTACTTTGGAGGATGTTGTTCGGGAGTATCGGACCATGCCGCTAAACCTTAGACCTCGCTTGCCCCGTTTGCCTATGCACAAACGAAATAGAGCGCTAGTGTGTGCCCTAGATTCACTATTGTCAAGTTACTTTGACAGTAGTGAAGACCTTGCTGATGCACATTCTCTCCTGTACTGCGCGGCCATGATGGCATGTCTCGTAGCTCGCGTCAAGTTTCCTAGCACTGACGCAGCTACGCGACCGACACCTGCTGTACCGGCTTGGCAGTTCAGGATAGAGTGTCGCATTGGCGAGGCTAGGGTACTCATAGGCAAGCTCAACTACTTCAGGGAGGGCAATACGCGCCCTAGAGTGATGCGCTTTGTGAGGCGAGCATTCTCGGGGACCGGCATCGATCCCCGGGAATACCTTTCACGTGTCACAGAGCGCATCGACTTTCTGAAGCAGAAAGTTTGTGCATGGGCGAATCGGATACGCAGGTATAAGGCGCGTGTGGACCGATACTCCCAGAACAATATGTTTCAAAGAGACCAAAGGTGGTTTTATAGATCCTGGGAGCGATCTAGTCAGATTGAGGGTGCCGGATGATAACGCGATGACCACGTTCTGGCGCAACATCTGGTCGGTGCCCGTCACTCATTCCGAGGGTGATTGGATGAGGGATGTTGAGCAAATATGTGAGCCATTGCCAGAAATGGGGGCCATTACCATCAGGCCCCAAGATGTAGCAGATGCAGTCCGTCCTATGCCTAATTGGAAGGCACCAGGACCAGGCGGACTGCATAATTTCTGGCTCAAATGGATACGTAGCTCGCATATTTGCTTGGCATCTTTGTTTCAATCAGCCTTGGAATCTGGGTCGCTGCCGGTTTTTTTTTTTTTTTTTTTTGTGACTATGGGAATAACCCACCTGCTCCACAAGACCAGTAGTACCACGGACCCAAAAAACTATAGGCCGATCACATGTCTGCTTACAGTTTATAAAACTCTTACATCCATTCTGAGAGCAAAAATCTACAGACATGTTGAGGACAACTCGATAATGTCTGCATCTCAGAATGGATGTAGGAGTGGGGCCCGTGGTATTAAGGAGCTACTCCTCATTGATATGGCCATCTGCCAGCAGGCTCGCCGGAAACGGAAGGATCTGTCGACGTGCTGGATAGATTATAAGAAGGCCTATGACTCTGTGCCTCATACATGGCTCATGAGGGTGCTAGAGTTGTATAAAGTAAATCCAACTCTACGTACCTTCCTGGCATCGTGTATGTATGAGGTAGTGGAGAACAGTCCTTCTCTATCCAGGATCTCGACGGATCCTTGGGAACGGTGATCCAATAAGGATAGAACGGGGTATCTTCCAGGGTGATAGTCTAAGTCCCTTGTGGTTTTGTCTAGCCCTGAACCCTTTAAGCACTCACTTAAGGGGTTCAGGGTAGGGCTGTCGGTTGCGGAGAGGTGGTCAGGTCATATCTCACCTGCTTTACATGGATGACTTGAAACTGTTTGCCCCCACTGAGCTCCAACTGATGGGTTTACTGAGGGTCACAAAAACCTTCAGTAATTCTATCAGTATGGAGTTTGGTGTGGACAAATGTGCAGTTATGCATGTAAAGCGGGGTAGGATGGTTGAGTCTAGAAGCGTACAGCTTTTAGACTCTACCAACCTGAGGACTCTCTCTGCAACCGAAACCTACAAATACTTGGGTATGTCACAGGCGTTGGGCATCAATGAGACTGACATGAAACAGTCGTTGCGGGAACGCTTCCTGGGCCGCCTGAGAAAAGTACTTAAAAGTCTTTTGTCAGGCGGAAACAGGGTGCGAGCTTACAACGGTTGGGTCATGCCAGTCTTGATGTACTCCTTTGGCATACTCAAGTGGACTCAGACTAAACTAGACACCCTGGATAGAACAGTTCGTACACTGTTAACCACATATCGTATGCATCATCCTCGCTCTTCAGTGATGAGGTTGTATATCCCACGGAAATGTGGTGGCCGAGGCTATTTAAATGCCAAGACCCTGCACAACCGTGAGATATGTAACCTCAGGGAATACTTCCTTCACTGCGGCGGAGTGATGCATACGGATGTGGTTGCTGTGGACAATGGACTGACCCCTCTATCCTTAGCCAAAGGGAACTGGCGCAAGCCTGTGGTGCTCACCACTGGCGATCGTGAGGCGGTATGGCAAAGTAAGGAGCTACACGGAAGGTTCTACCGGGCTCTTCATGGGCCCGATGTAGACTTCTCAGCCTCCGTGGCCTGGCTACGATTCGGTGACCTCTTTGGGGAAACCGAAGGTTTTGTCTGTGCAATTATGGACGAAGTTGTGATGACGAACAACTACCGGAAATATATCCTAAGGGATGGCACCATCGACATTTGTCGGGCATGTCATCGCCCTGGTGAATCCCTCAGGCATATTATTTCCGGTTGTTCGCGTCTCGCAAATGGTGAATACTTGCACAGACACAACCAAGTGGCCAGGATAATCCACCAGCAACTTGCTTTGAAATACCGCCTTGTGATGTCAGAGGTACCGTACTACAGGTATGTACCGGAACCAGTTCTGGCGGATGGCCTTATCACGTTATACTGGGATCGATCTATCATCACAGACAGGACTATTGTTGCCAATAAGCCTGATATTGTGCTGATAGATCGCACCGAGCGTCGTGCAATGATTGTAGACGTCACTGTCCCTCATGATGAGAACCTCGTGAAAGCGGAGAAAGATAAAGAATGTAAATATCTTGATCTTGCGCACGAGGTTGTCGACATGTGGGACATTGATAGGGCAATCATTGCACCCATAGTCGTTTCCGCCCATGGCCTAATGGCCAAGAGCCTCGATAAACACCTCAAGAGGCTCACGTTGGGCGGCTGGATCAAGGGCCAAAGGCAGAAGGCAGTGCTCCTGGAGACGGCACGCATTGTTAGGAAGTTCCTCTCTCTGGAGCCTTGACCACCGTCTGCTAGGACCCTGTTCCCGCAGCCGGTTGGGAGCCGTTTTTTATATTTTTAAATGTATTTTTTTATAATTATAATATTTAAAAATGTATGTAATGTTGTTCAATGGAAAATAAATGGAATAATAATAATAATAATATCTTGGGACAATCCACACACGGTCATCTGATCCCAAACTAGGCAGAGCCTGTACTATGGAAACCAGACAACTGATACTAATACTTATATACATTATTTTTTTTGTAAATACATACTTAAATAGATAAATAACACCCAGACACTTGGTGGGAATCGAACCCACGACCCATCGGTTAGCGGATAGGGTGTCTAACGACTAAACCAACGGGCCCGTCATATATTGACAAAACAAAAAAAAATGTTTTTAGAGCTTTAAGAAATCGTTTGTAACCATAAACATAACCAGGTTATTTAAAATAATGTTATATTATAATGCTAAGTGTTCTCGTGCACTTATTCGCTTGTAAATATCTTGAAAATGTTGCTAAGGGTTGATGAAATCGGGACAAAAGGACTTTTGGGCGCGTCTCAAAAATTTATAAGAGCCAGATAGGAGGTCAAATAACTAGGTGGTTCAGATAAGGTTTTTCAATTGCTGTCGCAAAATATTTCAATGTTATTGTAACGAAAAACAATTATTATCATCCACCGGTTGCCTGGGATTTTTACAATATCGTTAGATATAATTCGATGTATAGGTACCCCTAATTATCGGATAGCCACTCGACGAGATGTGTAAATAATTAAGAACTTATAATCGTATATTGACACTGAGTGATAACCTCGGTAAAAAAACAGGGTTTTTTTTAAACACGCTGTTTATGGGTTTTTTTTATCTATATATGCCTTAGATAAAAAAATATTACGTAAATATGATCGTGTTAAGATACTTTATAACACTCACTGTGATTGGACAGGGTTCTTGAAACACCCTGAATATGTATATTTACATATATATATATATATTTTAAAAAATATTGAATTTATGAATTTACTACACAGATTTAAATGTAGTATTCAATCTTTTATAGCAATACATGCAGAAACTAGAATTATGTATGACAAAAATTCGTCCTTAATATTGTCACATTCAAAATTGCAACTTTACTGTTCATAAAGTTATACCATAAATATAGCCATAACGGTAATTCATTTAGCTAAATTCGTCATATTGTTATGTTCTCTAGAACAGATTTACCAATAGTTACTTTCAACTACGTACTTAGGTATTTATAATAAGTGTAGGAGGCGGCCGGCGCGGCGTACTGTCCCATAAGTTCAGAGGCTACTCACTGCAGCTCCACGATGCACTCAGGGATGCTCCGGCTGTAGGCCGGCCAGGATCTCGTCGAGCGTCAAGCCCGCGGCGGCCAGTCCGCCTCGGCTCTGCTAGATACCACTTTGCAGTACGAACTACGAAGTCTTGAATTCATTCTACTGTGAAATATCTAGTTTACGCTCTCTATTCAATGTCTGCTTCTTAAGATTTTTGAGATTTACAAAATAAATTTACAACAACCATATTATTAGTTTTTACTACCTATTAATTTTGATTGTTACTATATTTTTGGATATAGGAACTATTCTTGAGTTCAAATATATTAGTTGTGTTTACCAGTACGTCACTATTACCATCCCTTAGTATTAATACTTAAAAAAAATATTGTTGGGTAATTTTAATTTATTTTTATGCCCAGTTGCGGGTTCGATTCACACGCAAAACACATTTGTCTGCGTGAACATGCTTATCTTGAGCGTTATTTGTCTATACATATGTATATAAAACATACCTTGGCGTATTTGTTAAAAAAAATCACATTAAGTACACCAGAAATATATATATTTGTAATTTGGAGGCTTGTGAGTTTTTCCTATATTTAAAAAAAAAAAATTATAACAAAGAACTTAAATCCTTTTTGGAGAATGACTAGATACATTTAAAATTACGTTCGGTATCTAATGAGTGCATTAATTAAAGACTGTGACTGTTGTGTATATACCTACCTACCTCTATAGCACCTACATATACTAAATAAATAGTGATCACGATCATGATCTGCTAACAATCTTCTTTATTTGTCTGACTGCGAAATTGGTAAATAAGTTATAATTCTTGACTGAAAAGACATTCACGCAATTTCAGGTTGTGGTTATCACCAGTAATCCGCAATAACGTTAGGGTTATTGGCGCCATACGGGCTGTATAGATATTATAAAATAAAAAACTTTAGGTTCAATATATGACTGTTGTACATAATTGAGAATCAAACGAACTTACCTTGTGAAGTTTGATGTCTAATTATATGAGTTTATTGAACGAAGACAAGGCTGATTTACATGCAGCAGACGAGATATTATGCTGCCTAAGTCACATATTTAAAGATAAAAATACATATTTTTAAAAATAAAATTCACTATTTTGACTCATTTCCCGGCAACGGCACGCAACCAGTCGCCATCTTCATTACTTTTAGAGCCAATTTTTTTCGATACTTTTCGGGAGTATTGAGGGAGGGCGGGAGTATCTTGTCTTCGTTCAATAAACTCATATAATTAGACATCAAACTTCACAAGGTAAGTTCGTTTGATTCTCAATTATACTTCGTTTATTTCACGAAGACAAGGCTGATTTACATGCAGGATGTTTAGAGCATCGAAAAAAATTAATTAAAGTTATTAAGGCATATTGCCTATATACTTAATAAATTTCTTGTTTACTTTTCATGCAAGTAGGTATACTAAATACCGCGACAATGGCTTTCGGTTCTGTAATGGCAGAGATATACATTTCTCTGCGGTATCTCTAGTTTCCAATTTCCAAACAATATAGAAAGCGATCTCCAACCCCATTCAAAGAACCTGCCCTGCAAGGTTCATTATTTATTTTTCAATTTATGCACACAGAAGGAAACAATTACATAAAATTAATAGGAAAAAATGTACAAAAGTGCTGCTTATTTCATATGAAATCTCTTCCAGCAGACCTGTAAGAAGAGAGTCTTCCCACTTTCGTATACATATAGTTATGTTTAATTATAAGTAGGTATAGTAACTGAAGATAGATGAGTGGGAAACAATTCATATTTTCTGTTAAATAGTGTGGAACGTAGAGGTTAACATTCGATTAGAGCGCAATTTTTTTAATTTTTTTTTTTTTTTTTTTTTAGATTAAGCTTAATCTGGTGTGAACATGTATACAAACTACAGCACATAAATAAACATAATAAGCAGCTGAAAAAGTTGTAATGTTGCACAGTTACGAGCACTCATTTTCTAAGATAATTTAATAGCCAACTTGTATTCCAAATAAATTTTCATATTTGGTGCAATAGTAAAAATGTTTTACTGTAATACTTTGAAGAACCTTATTTCGTTGGGTATACGAGTATAAGTTCATTATTATAATATTACTGTTATCGTTGTTGTCGATTAGGGTAACAATGATAGATTCTGATTTCAGTTAAAGTAATGTGAGTGTAACCAGAATAATGTCTTGTAAAATATGATAGCATAGCAATTATCAAGGGATAGCGGTATCCTATCGATAAGGCTATAATATGCCCAATTATCAATAGGCGATTCACATAAAATTGAAGATTCTAAGTCTGTATTAACATCTTTTTACTCTATTTTTAGACCTAATTGATATTAATTTTTAGTGTATTTCATGTGTATATAAAGACTTTATTTTCTTTTACCATTAGACTACAGTAGGTACTGCAGTTAAAATGTGAGAAGAAACGCTAGGTATTTTGCAAGAAATAATAAAATTCGATTATAATACGAGTAATATAAGTAGGTACATCGATGCTAATAAGTCAAAATTACATAAACCAATAATTGATGTGAGTAATTATTATGATAGTGGACATAGGCATCTAGAGTTTATCATGTTATAATGTATTACCGTCTATGATCGATCAATCAAATGATCTTGTAACTTATTGTATAAAACTAATGTTTGACGGGACGGATAATGCGGTGACTAGAAACCTCAACCACCACCCCAAAGTCGAGGGCTGACTCCCAGCCAGGATAACAACTGTTTGGCATGTACACATCCAGCATGAGGTTGTTACAATAAATTATGTATTCATATTTGTACATACACATGTCATTGTATGTTCGCCGGCGGCCGGGTGCCGCCGTAGCACAGACATTGCTCAATGTTTGCAGTGTGTGGCTTAGGGGATTTTTTTATAAATTGTCTATACTCACAGCTACCAATATAGTCTTCCAAAGCATACCTGTAGCATATTCAGCTCGTAGTGTTTTTCTGCGTAGTTACTGGACTGCGGGCATGATGAAAGCGACGTCATCGTTGTGCAAGGATCTGCACAGGCCTGTGGTAGGGATAAACTTACGGCTTCTAGGCTGTCCACCCCCCATACGTTAAAATCTTCTGAAAAATGCGGTGTGAAATTAAATTACGTATAACTAATAAGTTTCTTATTTTTTTTTTGTTTTTTTTTTTTTTTTTCTTTTGATTTCCGCATACGCTGTGGTTAGTAACATTTTTCAATTCAATTCAATTCATGTATTGCAAAATATGAGTACCTACTTAATTTCAGGTGTTATACAAATAAAGTACCATCATATTTGACTTTGCGGTATGCAATTACTTGATACGAATTTAAAGTATTCGAGCTGTGCAGGCAACGCTGTTGGACCTTCTTGATTTCCCTGCCTTGCCAAATTTACAAAACTGATGTTGTTACTACCTATAGGTACAAATATGTCATAATATAGGTATAATATAGGTTGTTCTAAGGTTTTGCGAGTAAATAAATTAAAATTGAAATATCAGTTTAAGCAAGCTTCCGCCGTACTGGAGTTAATACTACTACTAGTACTGAATTTAAGCATTCTATAAATGATTTATTTTACGCAGGGCCTTGGCCCAATAATTGCTTAGTATATATGTCCTTGAAAGTGGTAAATCTGATTGATTATTAGGATCTCATAATTTACAAGATTATGTTTTGTATACGCATGTTATGCGCAATATTATTATTCACAACCAGTAGTCACAATCAGTATTATTATTTATACCTTTTTACTTGATTTACACTTACTGGGGGACATACTTTGCTATAACTCGGTCTATGCGCTACCTCCTCAGGTGGCGCATACCTAGGCTGGGGTTCATAAAATCCATATCCAGCAGTATGTGCCTGACAATTTGATATTATGTCTGGTACTATACAAAGCATTAAAGATTGTTTTATGTATTAGCTTGATGCCATCGGAGCTATACACGGTATACGGGGGACTCCGACAATAATACATATTGTAAGGTAGTTCGATGTCATAAGACCCATAACCAGTTTACGTAAAGATCAAACAATAAATACACTTTGTAAGGTACATATTTTGATGTGACAGGCACCCTACACAGTGTACGTGAGGATCGAACAATAAATACACGTTGTAAGATAGTTACACGCCATAGGACCCATACACGGTTTACGTGAGGATCAATCAATAAACACATATTGTGCATTTTGTCACAGGACCCATACACGATTCACATGAGGATCAAGTGAGAACACATTGCGACGTAGTTGGATATCTGATACTTACACGGGATACTTACACGATGCCCATGAGGATTAACCAATGAATGCACATTATAGAGTGGTTGGACGTCATATGATCCTTACACGACTAGCGCGAGGATTAAACGATGAATGCGCCTCGCAGTGTAGATAGACGTCAAATGATCCTTACACGACTAGCGCGAGGATTAAACGATGAATGCGCCTCGCAGTGTAGATAGACGTCAAATGATCCTTACACGACTAGCGCGAGGATTAAACGATGGATGCCCCTCGCAGTGTAGATAGACGTCAAATGATCCTTACACGACTAGCGCGAGGATTAAACGATGAATGCGCCTCGCAGTGTAGATAGGCGTCAAATGATCCTTACACGACTAGCGCGAGGATTAAATGATGGATGCGCCTCGCAGTGTAGATAGACGTCAAATGATCCTTACACGACTAGCGCGAGGATTAAACGATGAATGCGCCTCGCAGTGTAGATAGACGTCAAATGATACTTACACGACTAGCGCGAGGATTACGATGAATACACATCATAGGTAACATTGTATACATATGTCATATGATCCATACACGGTTTACATGAGGACAATACGACTAACGCCTCTTGACCAACTCCGAAGACGATGACAGCTCCTAGCTATTCACAAACAGCACAGCAAAAAGACATCACAGAAAAGTATGGTTATAATTACATTTATTTATTTCATGGCACCTTCCGTACACTATATACGTGTATTGTGTATTCACGTAGGTAACACGTTTTCATAACACAAAGTAGGTAGTGTATATTATAGTAGTAATATTTTCGTAACATTGAAATTGTGATATCGAAATGGTATATCTGATCTATGATTAATTTGTATAAGGACGACCTTGCTCCGAGGAGAATAATAGAAGATATCATCACAGAATATAAATCACTTTTATTATAACACACTGTTTCCAAACTAAAAACTAGATAAATTAAATTCACAATACACAGTTATTTCCAACTCTTAACAGTCTCGTGGTTGACACTCGAATCCCCGTATTGTGCTCCCAACCATGGTTTTATCGGTAAAAATCCCTACCAGAACACAAAACCCCCAAACGTCTCACAACGACCAATCACAGCCCGCATCAGTTCTCTTTAATGCGGCCCCGTGATTGGCCGGCGGCGGCGCTACGAATCAATTGAATAGCTTCTACTTCTGTAAATACTCTAAAAGTAGTTGCCAGCATATTAAAATATTAAACAATGAAAATAAAGAATTAAATAACTTGCGATAAATCTCTACAAAATTGCAAACCCTAACAATCGACCATCCTGACGACGTGTGCGTCCCCGCATACGACCCAGGTGGAAACCCTAACAATCGGTATCGAGTACATGGTCAGCAGCACGAAAGTCCCCAAATACCATAACCATTACATAAATTAACAATTAAACATTCTAATACAATCAATTAAACATCATCAATTTGTACAAAGTATAGTTTAGAACCTATTTTATTTTTATTTTATTTACATCATGTAAATATTTTACATTACAATAAACTTCGTTAGTTAATTAGATAATTAATTCCATTCCTTTTATTTTATTTTATTAAAAACGAATGTATCATCAATCTAATTGCTGTTAGGAAAACTGTACACTTATATTGTAAACATCTAGTATTCCATTCTATTCTAATTTATTAGACAACGAATCGAAACCACATCAAAATATCAATATGTACATATATCAATAATTGCTGTTAGGAAAACTGTACACTTGTATTTCTATTCTAATTTATTAGACAACGAATCGAAACCACATCGAAATATCAATATGTACATATATGGACTTACTCAGGTCCACGAAAGACTGGTGACTGGCACAACAGCGCAAGCCGATCGATTGCTTCACATGGCGCAGGTGAGACTACTTAATGGCATTGGGATCGAATCGAGTCCGTGCAGGACTGCCCAACTACCATTTCAAAATCATATAGACCCCAACTGGCGGATATACAAGACGATCGATTACTTGATACCGCACAGTGGGACAATGCATCGTGGTGGCTCACACAATCCGATCGATTACTTGTGGAGACGCACCATCGTGGCACCGAACGTATCAAAATATGGCACGATCGATTCGATACCATACATGACCGCCCGACTACCAATTCGAAACACCAACTGGCGGCACAAGCCGATCGATTACTTGATACCGCACAGTGGGTCGATGCATTGTGGTGGCTCACACAAGCCGATCGATTACTTGTGGAGACGCACCGTCGTGGCACCGAACGTATCAAAACATGGCACGATCGATTCGATACCATGCATGACCGCCCGACTACCAATTCGAAATCAGATTAAAACCAACGGCGTGCACAAGCCGATCGATTACTTGCGACGGCGTAGTGGGTCGATGCGCACAAACCGATCGATTGCTTGCGATTTATCTGGAAAGATACAAAAGACCTTCTGTAGCAACATTACTCTTAACATCTCAAATTATACACACAAAATTATGGATTCAAATTAATCACCATCATTACTATTCTACTACATTAGCTTTAGATTCATTTTCGTGAACTTCTATTGAACTTATGTGGCTCAAAGGCCTGTAGTTCATACTTTTGTTTTGCATGCGTGCTGCTAAACCGCAAAACATTAATGTCTTGATAGGGTTCTATAAACATGGACATAAGCTTTTTGCTTTGCCCATCCCTGTAAATGCAGGGTTTATATTTGTCTTATCTTACCTATCTTGAACCCCGCTGCGAATAACAGACCGCTATTAAGTTAAGGAGTTTTTAATCGACTATCAAGTATCACGTTAAGAATGAGCTTTGACCCCATTCATGCTGCCACCAAATAACACCTCTGAATACACCTATGTTTTATTTTAACGTTGTTAAGTATCCAGCGAACCCTCCCCAAAAGCCTATCTCAATCTTTCTCATCATGTTAGTGCGTTTAGCGATTCAAGGATAGTACGATTGAATCAACAACCATCAACACCGACTAAACAGTGTTTAAAACCTTTTCAAAAGCAAATCTTGTGAAAGCATGTGATGCAGAATAACTACAGTGATCGCTTGCCAAGCGATCCCCTGATCGACCCTAATTGTGTAAATTATAATCTTCAAAAACGAACACAGATTGTTTGTTTTCTTGACAGGTATAATCAATCAAGTAAACACACCCACAACTACAAGTAGGTGCGTATAACCTTACTTAGATCTTACGAAGGGCCTAAGGTGGTCAACATACAAATCATGAAACGGCACCACTATTTTTGTTTTTGCGACATTGTGGAGTAATCCCTCATTCGCTTTTAAATTATGTTTTTTTTTTAATAAGAGACTTCTAAGCAAACGTTTATACATATATATACCAACGATATTGTACCATAATTTTAATTTTATTTACTTTTTTTGTAGCCCTACACGGTCCATAATTATACTTAGCTTTAAGCTACCAATTTAATAAATAACCACCTTGTAAATATTATGGAATGCAATAAACGATATGAATATATTAATTTTAACATTGTTTTCTGACTGACGAACCAGAATTGTCTGTTCTAAGGTCTTCTTTTGACACTGAAATGTTCAATGTCGCCGTGGTTCATACGACACAGTTGTCACCCCTCGGAACTACCCATCGAATACTGCTTTTCTTACCATGTAAATAACTTAATACTTGACAGTCTTTTAAAACGTAATTATTTATGTAATTTAGGCACTTCTCATCACAATCGCTGTTAATACTTTTGATCCTACAGATTTGTCTCCCAGTTGGACAGTGCAACCAGTAGTCATTAAATATTGTTATTACACTCAGAAATTGGTAATTGACGGCTACGGGATTTCGCGGTAGCTTATTTGGCGACATGACCCACTTTTGAACCAGTCCTATGTTACAGAACAATCGAACTCTTGCAAAGTTTACACATACAGCCACCCACTAGAGATTCTCAGAATTAACCCCGGTACAGAAATGTGGAATGCAGTTCACTGACCGGTAATTATTAAAATACTGTACCTAGCAGATAACCCTAAACTTTCGCAGAAGGAAAATAACAGCTAAACTTTATAACTGAGTAGAGGTTCTTCGCTTCTGCTAAAGTCTGTGATGTAGTATAGTAAGCGACGATATGCTTGCTCTGCTCAGAAATTGGAACCCAGCTATCATCCCAACTTATTGTAGCAGTGCATGCTAGACGTAGAGCCAGCACCGAATTAGACGTAGACCCTAACGCTGCTGGGATCCGTACTCACTATCGAATTTCTGCTCAACGTAGAGCTGACCGTTAAACTATTAGACCTTAAGTAGTTTCACTGAAAACCATAACCCTCGTGACGGTAGTGCTGCTTAAGCAAATTTATTGAACACGAAAACATGACAAGCCACTGTCGTAGCATCGAGCTCGAGCCCTTGCTGCTTAGAGAACAGCACTACGGGTAATACCGATGACAGGCCTGTTCAGCAAGTAGAGGTATCTAGTCTTCAATGACAGGAATAAGATAATTTCAAGTTAACAGCCGATAATCAATGCACATTCTAAATGAACCATCCCTTTTACGAACAAGCAAGCTAAGACTAGTTTGAGACGGGCTAACTATTCCGGGATCATTTTCTAATAGACGTTGCTAATTTTCAGACACATTTTTTTTTTCCAACGAGCCTGATTATTATAATGCTGTGATTGTGACTACATTTGACGGTGGTCCCGTTATGGCCTTGTCCGAAAATTGCACTATTCTCACGACAAAATACAAAAATCTATCAAGATCCGACAAATGGCTGATGATGGTACTATCAAAACATCAACACGTCCGCACTTAGCTTGATAGAGTACTTTAGACATGTATTACTGTTTCTACTCTCTTTCATGTGTACTATTCGGGTGCAATGCATTTTTTTTCAATACTGCTACTAAATGGTAGATAAATCAGCCAATACCGTGGCTGCACCGTACAACCCAAAGACATCGACTGATCAAGCTGTAAGGGAACATTCACTCATTTGTCAAACTCAGGTTAAGGAGAATTTATTACCTACATCAAGAAATTGCAACTGAGTCAAGTTTTTATAAGCGATTAATGTTCGTGCGCTTCCGCTGAAGCCGCATCAACACTGGCTTGTCTTACATGCATTCACCACCCCCTGATACAACTTGGGCAGTAACGTCTATGCATAGTTGAAGTGATAACATACCCAGA
Organism: Furcula furcula; assembly: GCA_911728495.1. NCBI lineage: Eukaryota > Metazoa > Arthropoda > Insecta > Lepidoptera > Notodontidae > Furcula > Furcula furcula. Next base: position 11,613,237 of record OU452251.1, read on the forward strand.
CTTAACAAAGGACCATGCCCATAGTATGGAGCTGAAAGTCAGCAATGCAATGCCCAAATTGCACTCTATGTCATAAGATAACTTTTTAACAGTATTTATATGATATCTAGATTTAATGTTATTTATAGCACCGGTTCAAAAGATATTGGACATTAAACATGATAACTTCCTACTGGTTTTTTTTTTTACATTTTATCGTTCACAGACTGCATTGCTATTAGTTTTTCACTAGGAACTTCATGATCATCACATAAGCTAAGTCAGATCAGTGTTCTTTTACATACTTATCTGTATGTTATCAGATAAACATGTCAGTTATTTAGAATTATCTAGTCTGTCTCCATTGTATAATGTCAATATGTATGTGAAAACAATTTGGTTAGATACACTGGTACTGCAATGTTAACAATAACGTCTTATTATTTTTTTTATATCTAGTGCTTCATATGATTTAAAATTAACAACATAATTCTAGTTTTTATTTATTAGAGCAATCTTATAAATTACTTTATCTGGGCATTTATGGGGCACAGATGGGCATTGTCCTTTGTAAAACCGATGAGAGATGATTAGACAAAGTCCTAATTTTTTTCCACCTTATCCATTCGTTAAAGTGGAGTCACTGCCAAAGGGTACAAAGGCCGTGAAGAGTCCTATTTTCCGTACTTCATTCATAAATTTTGAGTAACGGCTCGGCTATTCTGACTTAATTAAACCTATACATGTCGCTTTTTGCAATGCATTTTAATAGAAAAAGGATAGCACCAGTAATTCATACTGGTGAACTCATACTGGTGAACGCATACTGGTGAACTCATACTGGTGAACTCATACTGGGGACCAGTCAGCAACTTTGGCTCGTAAAGAGAGTTCGATCTTAAAAAGGACTGATGATCTTTAATGCCACAAAGATATTGCAAGAGTTTATCAGGATATGAGCATCGCGATACCGGAGAGCCAGACCTCAAAGTTCGATACTTATATCTGCGAATAATACAATCTACCGCACGTTTTCCCTACAATATCACGTTGATTGTGTGTCAATTCTTCATAATAAACCTCGTACCTACTCCTTCGTCCTAAGACTCCTAAGTAGCCCCCCCCCCCCCTTCAAGACATAAGACCCGGCTATGTTCTGCTCGAAAGGAAAAACAAACAGTAATTTCTCTTGCCATTCTTACCAGGCCAATAGAATCGAACTACCAGACCTCGGCCAGATCCTAGAACTTCTAAATACCAAAATCAGTGATAGTTCTATCACCCTCCCGTATAGCGATGCACACTTGTTAAACAAATATAATTAATTTAACAAAGCATGCATGCGTGATTTGAAGGATCCAAAATCTAAGTCTCGGTTTTTGCGTCCTGGGAAGATTGCAAGACCATCCCTAACGCATTTACAATATCGAAAACCACTTTTTTTTAAATGAAGGACTACGTGACCTGTTAGATTGTCCCGCGTCGACACGTGGCTCTGTGCTACCGGCAGTCAGCGGACCGATTGCGATGGCTCCTTCCACGTCGGTCGTTGTCCCGCCGTGATTGTTAACGCTGATTCCGATCCACCTTTGTCATCCTCGCAGCCGTCATTCCGTAGCTCACGCTCGACTCGCAACAAAAAGGTTGTGTGAATATTATGCTACAGACTTACACGTGTATCGTATTATGACGGTAGCTTGTAAATAGTAGTAGAGCATTTTATATAGGCAAGCTAAAATTACTACCTATCTACCTAACACAATCACTGCCATACGCTGTAGGAATATTTTGGTATCAGGTCACCCAACAATAACCGACGAGACCATTACTAATACTGCAATATGACACTAATACTGCGCACTTCAGCTATAATTTGATACAATACAGGCAGTGCTATCATCTTCCATATTATTCCATATCATGCAAGAAATGAATACAATCTCCCAATTATATTATTAGTTATAGGCTATCCGAAACTGTTACATACCTATGTATTTTTTTATAAGAATACAATTGGTATGGATGTATCTGTCAATCATTGGACTACCTATTGAAATTTCTCCGTCTTGACAGTCTTCTGTTTTTATTTGCAGAAAATAGCGGATTATACTACGGTTTAAGACATTTATTTTCTCAAAAGATTACAAGATAATCACTTACAGAGAAAATACAAAATATAATATACGAACAGTTTGATTTGCTCAATTAGCGTTGTACATAAAAATAGGGGTAGGTACTTTTAAAAATATTTAAACATTTTTATTTTTCCAGGTATTGCGGGTACCTTCATTTCATTTAGAAATCACAATGCACGATAATAAATTTTAAGCAGCAAGCCGATATAGAAAAACTACAACGCATAGAGATAAATATCAATTCAAACTAATTCAAAAGACAAAGATTACTTAATTCAAAACACTTCTTGTCTAAAAATTGTAGATTTGGGCGTGTACTTACGTTTTGTTGAAGTTAGTTGCGATATCCCACTTCTGATCTATAAGGACGACCTTGCTCCGAGGAGAATAATAGAAGATATCATCACAGAATATAAATCACTTTTATTATAACACACTGTTTCCAAACTAAAAACTAGATAAATTAAATTCACAATACACAGTTATTTCCAACTCTTAACAGTCTCGTGGTTGACACTCGAATCCCCGTATTGTGCTCCCAACCATGGTTTTATCGGTAAAAATCCCTACCAGAACACAAAACCCCCAAACGTCTCACAACGACCAATCACAGCCCGCATCAGTTCTCTTTAATGCGGCCCCGTGATTGGCCGGCGGCGGCGCTACGAATCAATTGAATAGCTTCTACTTCTGTCAATACTCTAAAAGTAGTTGCCAGCATATTAAAATATTAAACAATGAAAATAAAGAATTAAATAACTTGCGATAAATCTCTACAAAATTGCAAACCCTAACATTTGTGGGTTCAAATAGGTAAATATCCTATATCACGTCATCCCCGCGCAAAATAAATACGTTGGGATATCACGAGTACATCATACGATGAGCATCGAATAGAATATTGTTCATGATAGGTACCTACCTTAATTAATTATGTTTTTTTTTTCAAATGCCAAAGTACACAAAAGCGCGCAAACGCCCTTAAGAAACTATGTTGGGACACACATACAATACACGTTTTGTGATACTGAGCATTTACGTACGACATACCTTGGCGTATTTATGATTGAGATGTTTTAATCACAATGTAGATTATTTAATTAATATAAAAATATAATAAGTGGGTAGTTGCCGAAAAGAAAAATATTAGTCTGTACTTTGAGATATAATTTTGTACTCACCTTGAAGTTTTATGACAACTACAACAAGTAAAGAATTTACCAATATTATGCTGACACATCTTATGACGATACAATATCTTCACTAGCGGAAATTTTCTTTAAATCCAATCTTATTTGATTTGCGGAGGTAAATTTACGTGTGACTCGAGCATCACAAAATCACGTAATGAAGATGGCGACTGGTTGCGTGCCGTTGCCGGGAAATGAGTCAAAATAGTGAATTTTATTTTTAAAAATATGTATTTTTATCTTTAAATATGTGACTTGGGCAGCATAATATCTCGTCTGCTGCATGTAAATCAGCCTTGTCTTCGTGAAATAAACGAAGTATAATATCATTTTTAAGACGTTTTTAAGAGATAAGCTAACGGTCATTGACATTACAATCAGCTGACAGCTGGTAGATACATATTATTATGAGGGTAGGTGACACAATAAATAACATTTGGAGAATATATCTCCTTATCTACCCTCAACTTATAAAATGCGACATAAAGTCTTAACCCAATACTTGTTTTCCAAAGAAAAAAAAATAAATTACGCAGTAACTTTGAAGTGCAATTAATTAATCATAAAGATACATTTACTAATATGGATGAAATTAATACAGGATTGTTAATTAATTACAATTTATTGCTTACCTATTGTCAAAGTGATATATTCAATAATGTTTTCGGTTGTGCACCATGTTAATTAAATAACTCATTTAGGGTTTTTTCTAACTACCTACTTACTCTATGTGGCCTGTGTGGCCTTTGGAAACATTTACGTTTACAAACATATATTTACTTACATGTTACCCTTATTATATTGTTCAGTTATTGATTATATAAGATAATTACGAAAATAGACTTCAATTGCAGTCATTGTCTAATGGTGAGGTTATGCATATTTCCTTTAAAATGGTTTTTGAAAGCTTGGTGCATTTGCGCGTTTTTAAAAGAAAATGATTTATTGCCACTGTAAACAGATTTGGAAGCGAGATTTTTCTCGATTCGACCTTTTTATTCTTACATTCTTAACCTTAATAATGGATAATTTTGCTTGCTGTTCCTCCGCAGTATAAATTACGATTGGTCAGGGAAGATAATCTACTTTATTACGGGCTTAATACTTACGTCTGAATTTTACTGTTGGCTAAGTGTAATATAATATTAGTGTTCTAAGACTCGTATCAAGGTTGTTGTTAGAAAACTCATTTGATATTTAAAACAAAATAGAAAAAAATCTAGTGCATATTATTATGTAATGTTGGATTTTGATTATAATACATAATTACAGAGATAAATAAATCTTGTATTTTTAGGGCATATCTTGTGTTACCTATTCTATTTTATTTTATTGGGGAATACCAACAGCTATACATTTTAGTATCAGTACACAATATGCGTGCGTAGTATAGCCAAATGTACAACCAACAACATTCCCCTCCCTCTCTTCTAAGGGAGATGCCCTTGATCACCAGTGGAAATTTTCGGCTGCTTATGAAAAGGTAATAATAAAAATATGTTAAATGGAGAGAACTGTAGCGGAACCGCTGACGTCACTTAGTAAAGAAAATCTCCTATGACCTATATTTCAGATGGTATCTAAATAAATATTTTATTGAATTGAAAATAAACCGTTTATTTGCCTAACCTATCTATCTATACATATAAAATTACTTGTCCTGACTGACTGACTGACTGACTGACTGACTGATTGATTCATCAACGCACAGGCCAAACCGCTGGACCTAGAAAGTTGAAATTTGGACAGTAGGTTCTTCTTATGACGTAAGCATCCACTAATAAAGGATTTTTGAAAATTCGACTCTTAAAGGGGTTAAATGGGGTGTTTTCTTTTGTATGAAACTTTTTATTGTATGGTTCTATGACTTGAAATTTACTGAAAAGATTCTCTAATGCCCGGTTTCTGAAGATCTCAGTTAACTGTTCATTAGCTATTGGTTCAATAAAGTTGTGTATATGATAAACTTAGTTTAACTGTCACTGAGTTTCTGAGTACACCGAAAGCTATTCAATAACTGTGAGACCGATAAGCAATGTAATAATTCGACGCTAGATGGATCTTTTTCTCAGATCAAATTTAAAATTGATTTTAAAGTTTTATATTGCCAATATTACCAGTTCTTATTTTTATTAAAAAAAATCCGGCATAAATAAGCGCTTAAGAACGAAATTAATTATGTAATACTCAATAAAATTCACCGTAAGTAGTGTCGCCAATCGCCGTTAACTCTCGTAGCGCTAGTGCTGCGTAAACAAAGTGACATACAATAAAATCTTTTTAAAAAAAATTGAACCGACTTCAATATCACTGAAAAGTATAAAATAATTTAAATATTATTGAAGTTGGTGTTAGCTTACCGGCTGTGTATATTTGGCACCAACTTCAATAATATTTAAATTATTTTATACTTTTCAGTGATATTGAAGTCGGTTCAATTTTTTTTTTAAAGATTTTATTTTAAACTTTTTAGTGATATTTTCATTATAAAGATTGAACCATCGAAAACCGTAAAATTATCTAGGTAGGTTATGATCACATTATCGTCTACATAGTTTTACATAATTCATGTTTCTTCAGAAAAAAATATCCGGTCGTAATGAAATTTGCATGGAATCATTATAGCAGTTTACTCTCTCGAATAAAAAAAGAATCATCGCAATCGGTTCATAATTGTCAGAGCAATGTAATGGAGAACATCAGTTTTATGGTTTTTACCAGACAAATTCCTCCACATCGTTCATGGTCCTCCAGGAAGTTCTTATCCGGTTGTAATAAAATTCATACAGATTTAATACAGTGGTTTCTTCTTTCGAATAAAAAAAGAATCATTGAAATTGGTAAATATTTGCCAGAGTTATGACCATTTTTGTCCTTAAAAGCGACTAAAACATCATCTATATAGGCTTTCTTGCAGCTCTCAGTGCGCAGTCACCATTCTTGTTTTTTCAGGAACTACTTATTACTAAGCAATAATTTTTTTATGGGACGCAATTAACGGATTAAAGAATGGATGGAAGAAAGATTTTTTCAAATCGGTTCATAATTGCCAGAGTTATGCGCGAACATACATAGAAAAAAATGTATATATATATATATACAGACGAATTGAGAACCTCCTCCTTTTTTGAAGTCGGTTAAAAATTCAATTTTATGCAGGCTCTCTGCGCGCGCACGCTACCTCAGCGTCAACCTCAAAAACGTCAATTTTGATGTTGAAAATAATAATATCATTGGTTGAAATCGTCAAATAAAGTTATCGAATAGATAAACTGGACACATTGGTCAGTTAAATTGAGCCAAGTTTAAACGGACTTTATGTGACAATTTGAGGTTCGGAAACGCAATGTGTCAAGTTATCGAACCAATAGCGCTAACGAATAGATAAACTATCGATAAAGGTTCCTCAGAAACCGGCCATAAATAAAATAAACCAATACGTGTTTCGCGAACCAAAAACAATCTTTGGGGGTGTGTTAGGGATTGGTAAACTCTGTAAAAAAAATTGCGGGCGAAGCCGCAGGAAATTGCTATATAATAATAAACTATATTATATTGTCAAATCACATTACTTTATTTACTGTATTCTACAATAAGATGGGTCTGGCGTTCACTACATCTAGTGATAATACATAGCAACAACTGAATCAGCATCCAGGAGGCAGTGCAGCTGTCCATGGCCAAGACATTTCGCCCAACATAGGCAAACGTACCTATTTCTTTCCGTCACTAAAACATTTTTGTCCTCGCGGGGGAAACCTCCGATGGGTACCCGGTGGGGACCGACCGGAGTATGTGGGATTCTTACCTACTAAAACCCCCGTGGCTGTCGCATCGGCACATGAGAGGCGATACCGGGGCTCTCCGGTGGGATCTGCACCAGGAACCCCTAAGTGCCTTTGAGTCCGTTGCCATGGGAGCATTATAGCCAACCACAGTGCTCACGGAGACGGCGGTCGCAACCCCGCGCTTTCCATCTCAAAGTCACCGCCGTACTTAATAGACGCCGTTACTAAAAACCTACCAGACCTACCACTCGGCTGAAAAGAGCTGCCAAAAAGCTCAGTAAACTTGATTTTTTTTCACTTTACCTTAGGGGAGTATCCACGTCCATAAAACGTGCTAATGACCTGTCGATTAATATTTACTACCGCAGAACCTCAATTAATTAGGAAACGCGACAGCAATCCGTAACAAACACCATCACCATTAGAATTCCATTTTAACGACAAAGGTATGGAACAGTAAAAATACTGCGTGACTAAAGGTCAAACGACAGTAGCAACAAGCCGGCTGCCACTATGACCCAAATATACTGCGAACATCGTACCAATTGAATTCAATCCAATTAAGCCGCATGCCTATATCTGTATTATGTGGTACACACGTGCAGGCTAAGGGCGTAAGTGCACACGGTTTTCATGAAAAACATATTTTCAATGTTACAATGGTTGCTATGGACTAGGAACAGTAATGGCTAGAAAACCTAGGATAACGTTCGATGGTATATTATTGGAAAAGCTATAACTGTAAACCATCTCATTAAGTAACTATATCTTACAGAATTTTACCCATTAGGTGTCCAAGTACCCCCGAGGCGGGCGACGACGCGGTGTAGGCCCTGCGTCGTCGCGAGCACCGAGCGAGGGTGCCGGGGGGAGCGTGCATCTCAGCTCCCCCCCGGGCGTGCTCTAGCGAGCGTCTGGCGCTGGAGAGACTTTGGCGAAGGTCCGAACGGAGTGCCCAGAGTCTCCCATATAAGCGTCGATGAAGGCCACCGGGGAGGTTTTGGTGGGTAAAAATACCACATAACCTGGCCTCCGCCCCCTCGGACACCGGGTACCTTTGGAAGGTTTCCTCCTCGATAAAAAAAAAAAAAAAAAAAGGTGTTCAAGTAAGAACAGTATCTACACATCTCGTCCCGTTGCGTTTCGTAGAGGCGACAAGGGAAACCAAGATGACGGGCAGCAGCTTAATTCGATTGAATTACCTACCAACTATACTGCGATCTCCACGACTCCTGCCCAACGTGAGTATTATGGCAACCACTCCCTTCTAACGGGAGGCCTTTGTTTAGCATTGATTGTTTAGCATTGTTCAGCTGACAACGATGATAATAATGATGTTACCAGGCGCGGTCGCAGCAAACGATTTTAGGGGGGTCATAGGATGGACCGTCGGTAGATACCCTGGCCGCTACCCAATAGGTCATGGGTTCGATTCTCACCTTATGACTTACTGCCGCCCTCACAAATATTAATTAAAGTTAAGTAGTACAAATCCAGATTTTGAAATCGAAGCCAATTAATACTTTCTACTCTGTTAGTGAATGAAGATATATAGATGTGGTGACTAGACATAACCAGATGGTGCCACATGCGGTACAACGACGCGATGAAAAGCGAGTAGTATCACATCCAACATGAACAGATGGCGTCACCTGCGATCCTCAATCTCGCAAGCGAAGCTTCTCCAACTTGGAGATATTATACAACATCCCGGCCGATGCATCGGTCTCGTCGGTCTCATCTCATCGGTCTCTATTCGATGAACTTCTTCTTCAAGAAGCGACCAAACATGAGGTCACTTTTATTATGACGACCAAAACACATACTTATATTTAATGATGTCCCCGTAATCAATATGATGAAAACTGGTAGCAATCACCATACTGTTAGTGGTTGTGGTTAGTGGCATATTAAATATCAATGTCAAGCTTGAGAGGTCACTTTTGGTGAAATCCAGATCTGCTCAAATCCAGAACCCCAAGCTCAAACTTCACATTAGCTTCCAGTGCCTAGCTGAATGCGTAACTGCGGAAGACTGGAGTTGGAGTTACAATTATGGAGTTATTGTAAACTGTCCACGCAGTGGGATCCAAGTTCTTAAAGACACCAGCTCTCCGATAAAAACATTAAATTAATGGAAAACTGGAATGAGAGCTAATGTGTCAGAATATGTCAATAGACCAATCTCGAAATTACTGTGATACTACTAGCTATTTAATAATATGGCATGTATTGAGAACGCAATTGATCAAAACCAAGGATCTAAAGTGTTTGCGAAGGTGGGTTATGATCTTCAGATCATAACGGTAGTGTCATATCATCGAAAACGGAGATATTGAGAAAGCTCGAGAGATTTTGCACTTCGACATGAAAACCCATTGCCACTTCAGCTCAGAACCCCAGAGCCAAACAAGTAGGGCAATCCCTACTTGTTTGGCTCTGGGCTTCCGGCTTCAATTTCAATTCGGGCGGATCTGACTAGATTCGCATCGATCCGACCGGATCCGACCGGATTGATCAAATCAGGTTGATTTTCGCTTTTCAGTCCAAAATGACTATTAACGAGTTAATCTTTTGTAATTGTACTTATTATTTAGGTGGTACCTACTTTATACAAAAAAAATATTAACTTTATATCCAAGGTCCAACGGACAAACAATTAAAATCTAGTACTTAAGTATGTGGTGTAACTAGTGTAACGACGGTAACTAGTGGTTCAGTCTTCCTAGATTTAACTTCACAGATGGATTAATTATTTTAGTAAGTAACTTTATAAAATCTAATTTAATTAATCTTACGTAATTTACTGAGATGACAGTTATTGAGGAATCACAGAACTTAATCATTATCACCATCCGGAAGACGTTTACTGCTGAACAACAATAAGACTTGAATAAAGTGCCTACCTAAATTCATGCAACAGCGCTTTGATTTTGCCTAAAATTGCTATCGCCGGACCCTTATACTGGATCCGGTATACTGATACCGGATCCAGTAAAAGTTTAATGATGCTGGATCTGCCGGATTACCGGATCCGGTTTTCCACATTACAAACCCTACAAACAAGCCCGACACTACACCAAAGAAATTACAAACATCAACCCATCTACTTTTAGTCCCGTAGAAGTTTTTTAATTCCGTCTTACTCGAGGTTAGGTACTACATCAGAACCGCACAGAAGTGGGGTCGTGGCTCTTTTCCAAAAAAAGCCGATAACACCTTATTGGAGAATTATAGGGCTATGTCAGTCCTGAGCCGCGCGTGCCAGCTGTTTCCAAGAGTATGATGACTTCCAGCCTCCCGAACAAATCTGCTATCGAAAAGCACCGCCGAGAAGTATAATCGGCAAATATGTCTAGCATTTGTGGGCTACGAAAAAGCTTTGGATTCAATTTCAGTCCCTTCAGCGATGCTACATTGATTATAGGCATATCGAAGTATTGAAGTGTTTGTATAGCAACGCTACCATGTCGATCCGACTACGCTACGCTCCAGTAAGAGCCTACAAAAGGCCTACAATGCCTTTTGTAGGCTCTTACTGGAACGGATTGGTCATCATCATACAAAGGCGAATTCATCACTCACCTTCGTTATGCCAATGATATAGTGTTTATGGCAGTGACCTTGCAGGACCTCAATACTATGCTCAGTAACCTCAGAAGCGTTATAATGGACAAGACGACGAATATCACGCCACCTAATATCTCTATCACACCCGTACCACAGATTACTAAATCCGGTAGTCGTTGGGAACGATACACTCAAAGTTGTTGGTTGTTGACTGTGCTTCGTTTACATTGGACAGACTATCCAGTCGGTCCACAGACATACTAGAGTAGAGATGGTCAGTCCAACTTCAACAAAGAGGTCGCCCGAAGTATATTTAGATGAGTTAAACCTTTCAGTCTCCCTTCTAACGTGGTTACTCTCAACCAAGTTTTATTATTATTATGGTAACCTATTTTTGACATAATTGTTCAGACGTTTTAAAGCAGAAAGTTAAGTTTGTCAATTTGACGTGTACGATTTTAGGATTTGGTCATGACCCCTACGACCTAAATTAAAAAAAAATAAAAAATTGTTTGTATCATATTAGGCTAAATAGATTTTATGTCTTGTGAATGATAACAAACGATTTTATGTTCAATGTAAGTATGTTATGCTTAATAAAAATAGTGATTTTAAAATTATATCAATCGTTTATTATATCAAATGATCATTATCTATACTTATAATAAAACTGTAACAGGTCCAATTCTGTACATTGAAGATATTTTGAAAATTATATTTGGAGGGCATTCTATAACCGATACTGAGGCCGAAAATGTATTTTTTTTTAAATTTTTGTCTGTCTGTCTGTCTGTCTGTATCACGGCTGCGCATCACGCCGAAACTACTGAATGGATTCAAATGAAACTTGGCATGATTTGAGATCTTACTACTAGGTAGGATATAGGATACTTTTTTGGGAGAGAGAGAGTTCTTTTGGGAGAGGGGATTAAAGTCAAAATGGGTACTTGGTTATACAGTTGGTCGGAATTTATCAATTTTTCTTCATAATTATAATAAATATTAGTAAGGGAACACTGATAGAGAGTTGTTATCAAGGTTTTGTAATCGATCGGGTTAATCAACGTTAGGTAAGGTCATTAAATAGATGGGTGACCGTTTAACGCCATTTGAACTAAACGGGTCCGTGCTTCGGAGAGCAAGTAAAAAGTGGGTCCCAGTTTTTAACCGACTATAAAAAAGGAGGTTATGTATTCGATGCGAATGTCTGTTATTAAAAGTTTAGTTAACGTAAAAATAGCGCATGCGGAGCAGTGTGGGTCAGCTAGTATCAAATAAAATTATAGATTCAGTTGTTATATCTTGTAAATATTAGAGATTTTGTAGTTATATCAAATATTACTTACCCTTCTGAAATACTTTTATCGATAGTTTATCTATTAGTTAGCGCTATTGGTTCGATGACTTGACACATTGCGTTTCCGAACCACACATTGTCACATAAAGTCCGTTTAAACTTGGCTCAGTTTAACTGACCAATGTGTGCAGTTTATTGGTTCGATAACTTTATTTGACGATTTCAACCAATGATATTATTATTTTCAACATCAAAATTGACGTTTTTGAGGTTGACGCTGAGGTAGCGTGCGCGCGCAGAGAGCCTGCATAAAATTGAATTTTTAACCGACTTCAAAAAAGGAGGAGGTTCTCAATTCGTCTGTATATATATATATATACATTTTTTGTATGATATTAATGTTTTCAACATCAAAATTTGACGTCTTTGGCAGCGTGCGCGTTTTACGCAGCATTAGCGGTACGAGAGTTAACAGCGTTTGGTGACACTACTTACGGTGAATTTTATTGATTATTACTGTTGGCACAACACTACGCCGGCCGTGATACCGGGCGGCGCCCATCACTAGGCGGCGCTTGCGCATAGACACACATAATTCGAACGGCAAGACAGACGCATCTACGTAATAACACTTATAATGTAACACGGTGTCGACCGTTTCCTAATTTGTAATTACTGGAGAATACAGTCCGCAAACGAAGTTATCGCAGTTTTATTATCCGAGAACACCTAAGGATACTACGTGCCACTACATGGTCCTTCGAGCCGGCATCGTGCCACTCTCCTCCTCCTCGCGTCGATACCTCAATGCTGAGGGTCGTGACCTGTTGTTACGGATGCAGATAACTTTGCTTCGGATGACGGTTTTCCACTTATCACGATCCGAGGCATCATGGAACGCTACGTGCACTGGGGTTTCGAGAGTGGCGCGAATCTGGTCAGACCAACGTGTCGGCGAACGTCCCCGTGGCCTTTTTCCTTCGATCTTACCTGTAACAATTAACTTTTCTAAGCTGTCAGGATTTTTGCGAGCTATGTGACCGAAGTACTCAAGGGTTCGTCTCAGACAGATGGATGACAGTCGTGTCTTGATCTTTAGTTCTTTAAGAACCGACACGTTGGTTCTTTTTGCAGTCCAGGGAATCCGGAGCATTTTCCTCCAGCACCACATCTCAAAAGCATCAATCCGTCTGCGATCAGCCGCTTTGAGTGTCCACGTCTCCGCCCCGTACAGGAAAATGGAGAAAACCAAAGAATATACCAGCTTGGTTTTGGTCTTTAAGGTGATGTTCCTGTCTCTCCATATACTCTGCAGCTGTGTCATGGCACCCTTAGCCATACTGATACGTCGACGCACCTCAGGCTCGCATAAACCAGTACTGCTTATGTTGGAACCTAGGTAGATAAAGTTGTCTACTACATCCAGGTTTAGCGCTCCAGTAAACCATACCATGATTTTAGTTTTAGACCTATTTATGGCAAGTCCCAATTCTGCACTTATCTTCTCAATCCTATCCAGCAAAACCACCATCTCGGATTCAGATGCAGCAAGTAATGTGGTATCATCGGCGTAACGAAGGTTTGTTACTTTGACGCCACCGATTGAGACACCACCTTTCCAATTTTCGAGGGTGTTCCGGATGATATACTCTCCATAGGCATTAAACAGGATGGGTGACAAGATACAGCCCTGACGTACTCCTTTCTCAAATTGAAAGGGTGCGGACAATGTTTTGTCAATCTTGACGATACCTTGGCTGTTAACGTACAGGGATTGCAAGAGGGCCGTAAGATGCTGGGGCACTCCAAGCTCTTTAAGTACTTGCCATAAGCAGGACCATTCAACGCAGTCGAAAGCTTTGCTGTAGTCGACAAAACACAGTAACGCCGGAGTGTCGAACTCATAGCACTTTTTAATTATTTGCCGAACGTTCAGGATCTGTTCACGAGTGCCTCTGCCTTTGACAAATCCAGCTTGTTCCTGCGAGATTTGCCAGTCCAGGTAGTAAAGTATTCTTCAATTAAGCACCTGCAATAGAACCTTGCTTGCGTGAGGTATTAGCGCTAGTGTGCGGTAGTTATTACAGTCCTTGGTGGAACCCTTCTTATGGAGTGGTAGGATTATGGACTCACTCCACTCATGTGGCCACTGGCCAGTTTTCCAAACAAGGTTACAGAGGTTGTGTAACATATCGATTCCAGAATCACTAAGGATCTTTAATACTTCAGCAGTGATACCATCTAGGCCTGGAGCTTTTTTAAGCTTGAGTGTACTCACGGCCGCAACTATTTCAGAGCGCAATATAGATGGTTCTAGTTGAATACAAGCCCAATCAGCAGGAGCTTCGATGTTATTGGAACTCCTACAAATCGTGCCACTACAATCACTTAATTAATATCATTCTTAAGCACTTATTTATACCGGAAAAATGTTGATAAAAATAAGAATTGGTAATATTGGTAATATAAAACATTAAAATCAATTTTAAATTCGATCTGAGAAAAAGACCCATCTAGCGTCGAATTGTTGCACTGCTTATCGGTCTCATAGTTATTGAATAGCTTTCAGTGTACTCAGAAACTCAGTGACAGTTAACACAACTTTATTGAACCAATAGGTAATGAACAGTTAACTGAGCTCTTCAGAAACCGGGCAAGACGTCCAGGCTAACTAGTCGACGACGTCAACATTCCACTTCAGCAACTTTCCTACTGAAAACTTTCCGTAAACGATAATTATAATAATAAATAATTATAAGGAAATACTCATAGACAGTTGTATCAATATTTGGCAATCGATCATGTTAAGCAACGTTAGGCAAAGTCATTAAATAGATGGGTGACCTTTTAATGCCATTTGAACTAAGCGTCTCCATGCTTCAGAGGGCAAGTAAAATGTGGGTCCAAGTTATTAATCGACTTTAAAAAAATGAGGTTATGTATTCAACGCGAATATATTTATTACCTACTATTAACAAATAAGGACACTCATGGTCGTGGTTATCAATTTGTGCTTATCGATCAGGTTAAGCAACGTTAAGCAAGGTCATTACTTAGATGGGTGATCGTTTAATACCATTTCTCCATACTTCGGAGGGCAAGTAAACAGTGGGTCCCAGTTTTTAACCGAATTAAAAAAAGAAGGTTATGTATTCAATGCAAATGTATGCTATTAAAAATTTTGTTAACGTAAAAAGAGCGCGGGCGGAGCTGCGTGGGTCAGTTAATTTCAAATAACTAAACTGGTTTTTTTTTGTATTGTTTAAGCCACACTGTTCTATTGGGTTAGCGTATGTAAATAATGCACGTTTCAGGAAGTATCTGTGTTATGTTTTGCATAGTGTAGTAAAAGTATATTTAAGTGAGAGTATAGTTTGGTATAGGGTTTTACGATCAGTGTAAAGGGTATGAGAGTTTATTGGTCATATAATATTATTTACAGGAAAATATTGTGAGTATATTATATAATAAGTATATAAATGAAAAATAAAATTAAGATGTTTGTTTGAGCTAAAACAAAAGCCCATCGAAGTTGTTATTGTTTCTTCTATATACTTAATAATGTCTGGAAGAAATCGCTATTAGCGATAAGACCGCCCTTTGTACTCAATATTAATTTGTTAATTTTCTGTTCTTAGATTTGGTGTACAATAGGGGTGGGCGTTGAACGAACAAACTACTTATTTTTTTTGAGTGCTTTTTGTCTTCGACGAATAAACCAGTTTTCAGTCCAACGATTAACAAGTCGAATAATAATACATAGATTAGTAGTGGGTTCGATTCCCACCGTGCGTCTAGGAATTTATTATTCATTTGTATTTTTATGTATTTACAAAAAAGTATATTATTAGTATTTTTTTATATAATAGTATATAATTTTTTTTATCACTTGTCTGGTTACCATAGCTCACAGGCTCTGCCTAGATGGGATCCTTGTGTGGATTATTGTGTGTCATCATCATCATCATCATCAGCCGGAAGACGTCCACTGCTGAACATAGGCCTCCCCCTTAGAACGCCACAATGAACGACAATTGGCTATTTGCATCCACCGGTTACCTGCGACGCGCACAATGTCGTCTGTCCACCTAGTGGGAGGCCTGCCTACGCTGCGTCTTCCGGTTCGTGGTCGCCACTCGAGAACCTTTCTTCCCCAACGGTTATCGGTTCTTCGAGCGATGTGGCCTGCCCATTGCCACTTCTACTTGCAGATTCTGAGAGCTATGTCGGTGACCTGGGTTCTTCGGCGAATCTCCACATTTCGGATTCTGTCGCGCAAAGAAACTCCGAGCATAGCTCTCTCCATGGCTCGTTGTGTGACTCTGAACTTCTCTAAAAGGCCAGCCGTTAGAGACCACGTCTCAGTACCATATGTCATCACTGGCAACACACACTGGTTAAAAACCTTCGTCTTCAGGCACAGCGGTATTTCGGACGAGAAGATAGCGCGTTTCGATATTGTGTGTATATTGTTATAATGTTAGATGCTTTTATTTATAATTTTATTTAAATACAATTTCATTCTCGATTCAAAGTGCAGTGAAAATGTTATTTTGTAAATCATTAAGTATAGAAAATACAATTTCCAAAAAACACCACTTGAAACCTTATTGCAATTACAATTACCAAGCTGACCTTCAATTTTAATAAACAACAAAATCCTTGACACTGCCCAAAGGTGTACAGAACGATTACTACGAAATCAGTAAGGCTAATCCCCATCTCTCGACTCTTAATGCATCTATAGACTCGAGTCATATTGACTTACGAATCTCGCAGAACTTATTTGAATTAAATGATATATAGATAGTTTTCGAAAGTATGTATGAACATTCATACAAATGAATGTAAGTATTATATGTATGTATGTACGTATGTACCTACCTAAACGGCTTGATGGATTTTGGACTTCTTATATGTCTTTAGATTCATCTCAGATCTGGGCACTCCCAGAACCCACATAGTGATATAGGCGATATATATTAAGTCAAAAAATGTCGGCCGTCTATATACATTTTCTATATTTTTTTACTTCCAAAATCATCAATATGGGTATCAAATGAAAGGAAACGAGACGAGTTGAAATATACGGAATGTAAGGGACATCGTACCGAAAACCGATATCATGGATTAAGTACTTGATTCTGAATTTAAATCACTTATATGTGCAAAATTAGCAATGTAATTTAAAAACTGAATATTACTCCACACGCATTCATTAGGTACATGCTCGAAAATTAACAAGTTAGTAATTTGTCATTTTCCATATAAATGGTTTCTGTAATGTTGTAACGGATATTATTTGAAATCATATAATTATAAACGTTGTCGGTACGTGGTCCCTTATACTCTGTATATACTTGTGGTACGTGGTCCTCTGTATATACTTGTGTATGTGTTATGTATGTAAAATATAATCTATTTCGTTTGTTCGCCGTATTGTGTTGTGTTGTAATTTATACTGTACTGTCTTCACTGTACTCTATTTTGTTCGCAACTCTGTGGCCGTTTGCAAGGACGGGTCGGCTTCAAATATTCATACTTGATCGATATGAGTAGCTGCGGCTATGCGCTTGCTTGGGACCCGAGGTCGAGCCGCACTAATCAAAACGTAGTTCCACTCTAATATTGTATTCGGTTAACACTAAAATGCTAAAGGTTAACTAGTGAATTGATCCATATCGAAAGGCGAGTTGTCGAACGTGGTTTTGTAACAGTGGCATTGCGAATAAGATAAGCATTAATTAGGAGGAATAAGTCATAGTGGGATCTGCCGTTAAAATTAAGAGACTTGGTTTGAGTTGGGTCCTTCCAATCTAACCTTCAGAGTTGCGTGGAGGTTCTGAGCCCTAGACGCACATAGAGTACGGCTGCGACTCGGAGGAGGATGGCGGCGGAGTGGCGACCCCCGCACCCGTAAGCGCTGTGTCCGGTTCCCGGGGGGCTACAATGCACCCCCCGGCGGCGGACTCAAAGGCAAGGCACTGAGGGTATCTTCACTAGGAAGATCCTACCAGAGAGCCCTGGTGTCTCATGTGCCGATTTGTTGTTTTAGTGGGTAAGAATCCAACATACCCCGGTTGACCCCACAGGTCCCGGGAACCTTTTGAAGGTTTCCCCATGAAATCAACAAAAAAGAAAAGGTTTATTACACGCCTATGATGTGCAATACGTAACAGAAGACCACATCAAATTTGGTTGATAATGAGCTTTATATCTGTTTTAAAACAAAAACTCTTAAATATTTTCGGCATAAAGTTCTTTGGTAATAATATCAGGAGAACATTAAGCGAATCTAAGGTAAGCCTCCACTCTGTTGCAGTCGAGACCGTAGGCTGGCGCCTCTCGCTTCCAGAATTAATAACTTTCTCGCCCCCACAGACGCTCAACCCCCGCTATATAGCTCTCACACCCTTGCCTCATTCCACTCAATTCAGTACTAATGGTTACTAACTCGATAAACATAATCGAGGAGCAACCTTTTGATGAACAAAATCTTCCATCAACAACAAAACCAAGATACATTTTAAGGATTTTCGAAAATGTACCAAATATCGTAAAACGTTAAGTAAGTATATAAATTAATAGCAAATAACTACTAGCATTGATTTACGATGTGTTTTAAACGGTTCCAAATTGGTACTAAATGAACAACTCCATTAAATTTTATACCAACATGTCTATAAAATGTAGGTACATTAACATTAATCATCAATTAATTTAATGTTAACGTAAATTAATTTACAACAAGGTATTCAAGATATCTGATCAAATCAATCCAAATTAGTTGAATGTGTTTTTTTAATTCAAACTAGTGACGAGCAAGACGTTCGGCTGATGGAACTACATGCATATAGCATGTAGTTCCATCTCTTGACTCCGGTAATTTCACCATCTACAGTGCCGTTTACGCCGGAACAGTAATGTTTACACACAGCGGCTGTGCTGCTTGGCGCCAGAATACCCCTAAGTCTGCTTATTTACTAAGTTTCAATTGAGTGTCGGTAGTGTGTCAGATTTGGACGTTGGGTAGTCAACTGCTTTTATAAGACCAGTGGCGTATCAATGGCTTGTCACAGAGCTGGGCTGGAGCCCACATTTTACTTGCCCTACGAAGCACGGAGACTCTTAGAATGGAATTAAATGTTCACCCATCTATGCGTAATCTAGCAATATGAAATATACTTCACGACCTATTCTCAAACATACACACAAAATTTCATACAAATCGATTCTGCCACTTTGGAGGAGTTTGGTAACAAATACCGCGACACGAAAATTTTACATATTAGATAGTACTAATCGATTTCATATCGAGAACAATTAGTAGGGGGTAAGGTCCTCCATCCCTCTCTGGCGGCCGGAAAGCCTTCGGAAGTTTCAGGAGTGTTTCGGTTTGCCTCTTTGACTCTGTTTGGGTGTGTAATGATTTGGCTCGCGTGTAATTTGCTGAAAAAATGTCGCCGTCTTTCAACCAACGCTTGTTACATCATGTTCATGAGCCATCCCATGTTTTGATTATTGCTATTATAGCGAGTTCGTTGCGTTATTACTGACGAAATTATGTGAGCGTATTACCATCGTGCGGGTAGCTTTATTGCTGATACGTTATTATGACCCTATTTTATGGTGTACTATGTTTTTTGTTCGAGGAATGAAAACGCGGTTATGTAAGTTTAGGTGGTAATATAGTAATAACGACGAAAATCTTGGCATTGTGCTAGGGCAAAGGGAAAAAATGGTAGATAATATGACATTACTTAATGATTTTTGTTGCCTCAGTGGCGCAGCGGAAAGCCGCAAACCAGAGGTCTCGGGTTCAAATCCCATGGAGACACAGCTTTGTGTAGTTGACCTTTACTGGCTGGTAAGATGTAGGCCGATTGTCCGAGAAACAAGAATCCATGCGTCGGATAGACATGTAAAAGTCGACCCTGTGCCTAATCTCTCCCTTACCGTGTCGGTTTTCCGTCCCATCGGATTGTGAGAGTAAAGGAAGAAAGTGTGCACTTCCACTTCCACACAAGCACTTGTGCCCTATAACATCTCCCACGTTGATGGCTAATATTGTGAAAAATTGGCTGCTATGGTTGTATAGACCAGGAGGACATTATTATTATTACTTAATGATTTCCGGAAATACATAATTATCATGATTAAACGTTTAATAAAGTTACGTCTTGGTAAAGGGAGGATATAAACTACAACAGGAACAAAAACGTATAGGGCAAGTCCAGGGGAGATGGCCAATTTAAAAAAACGACCATATAAGGTCTTTGTTCACGTCATTTATCTTTATGTAATGCGTGTGAACCGAATAATGTCTAATTTCCCAAAAAAAAGTCGTAAGTAAAATTCATCATTTTTTTTTAACTGGCCACGAATTATAGCCAAAGTTTCCCAAAAATAAAATCATAAACCAGTCACCAATTTTTTTTTACTGGTAATCTCTCCATAAATAAGACAAAAAGGGATTCATATGTAACTTTATTGTTGAATAGAACTAATAAGTATATTAATTAACGCTTTGTAGTATAAACATTAAGATTGGAATCAGTTTAAATGATAGGCACGCACAAAATTGTATTACTTATTCCTAATGCAAGAATAAGGCCTCTATTTTCGCAAATGCTCATAAGCATCCGCTTGTAATGCCGGCACTTCAAAGAAGGCTTTGGATTTTCCATAATAACTACCACTTTCATTTTGAAACAAAGAAATACTATAGGTATAGTTGGAATACTTCAAAATTGGAATTTGAGTTTTATTACATAACTAGCTGACCCACGCAGCTCCGCCTGCGCTTTTTTTACGTTAACTAAACTTTTAATAACAGACATTCGCATCGAATACATAACCTCCTTTTTTATAGTCGGTTAAAAACTGGGACCCACTTTTTATTTGCTCTCCGAAGCACGGACGTTTAGTTCAAATGGCGTTAAACGGTCACCCATCTATTTAATTACCTTACCTGACGTTGCTTAACCCGATCGATTACAAAACCTTGATAACAACTCTCTATGAGTGTTCCCTTACTAATATTTATTATATTATAAAGAAAAATTGACAAAATCGGACCAAGCGTATAACCAAGTACCCATTTTGACTTTAATCCTCTCTCCCAAAAGAACCGTGCTAGATTACGGGATAAAAAGTATCCTATGTCCTACCTCGTAGTAAGATCTCAAATCATGCCAAGTTTCATTTGAATCCATTCAGTAGTTTCGACGTGATGCGCAGCCGTGATACAGACAGACAGACAAAAATTTAAAAAAATACATTTTCGGCCTCAGTATCGGTTATAGAATGCCCTCCAAATATAATTTTCAAAATATCTTCAATGTACAGAATTGGACCTGTTACAGTTTTATTATAAGTATAGACTAGCTGACCCACGCAGCTCCGCCTGCGCTTTTTTTACGTTAACTAAACTTTCAATAACAGACATTCGCATCGAATACATAACCTCCTTTTTTATAGTCGGTTAAAAACTGGGACCCACTTTTTATTTGCTCTCCGAAGGACGGACCCGTTTAGTTCAAATGGCGTTAAACGGTCACCCATCTATTTTTATGACCTTACCTAACGTTGCTTAACCCGATCGATTACAAAACCTTGATAACAACTCTCTATGAGTGTTCCCTTACTAATATTTATTATATTATAAAGAAAAGTTGATAAAATCGGACCAAGCGTATTGTTCAGGACGACTACAATAGGAAGAAAGGACAAAATAGTGTTTGTGTTACAGAGTGTTGTGTTTTATAGTAATATATAGTTAAGTTTTATAACTCTGCGATAGTTAAGAGCCTAGATTTAATTTCCTAATAAATTATAATATAGTTTTGTGTATAAGCTCACTATCCCGAGGAGGGGTGAGCTGAATCAGTTATAGATAGCCTAGCCTAGGTCTCATAGTACTTGCTATTTGTAATTAGCGTAGGGTAATAGTATAATAGAAGTACCCACATGCCCTAGATGTGTGCTAAGCACATATATGAACGGCAAATAGCTATTTGCAGCTAGGTCCCAAATCTAGGAACCAACTCAGGACCTAGATCTGGGTCCGCCTTGGTGGGTCTAAGTGCCTAAACAGCACTGATGTACATATTTCCATAGTTATAGGCAGTTGTTCTATCGCATATCATGTTTTCTAGGGTTTTCGCTATGACCTAGGCCCCTAGGTGGTCTAGATCATAGATATACAGATAGTACACATCGCAGGCTACCTATCGGTACTATTTGTGGGCATGTGGATGCTACGGGCAGGGCGCAGGCGAAGTGACAAGCGGCCAAAGCATGGTCGTCGCGCCCCTATTACAGTATTTATCGGCCTGTAGTTCCCTAACAGAAATAGATAGATAAACCCTATGTACACCGTTAGAAAGCTGCTTACACGCACTTTCTAACGGTATAGGTATCATGTATGTGTCTAGAATAGCCTAAGTAGAATAAGTGAAAATGTACAGTTTTGATAATAAAAATTAAACGTTAGTGGCTGCCTCGGTGGGGCTCTCGTTACGGTAAAGTTCCCTGCAAGGATAGTAAATGCGCATTCGGCGCCACTGTCGGTGAACAAGCAAGCGGTCGACGCGGGAACTAAAAGCAAGATATAAATAGAAGAAAAGAATATTCAGTACGAAGAGCGCCACCGTCGTAGCCACTATCAAGCTTGCTATCAAATTGGGAGTTCTTATTTCACGGACACCTTGTAACCAACCTACATTGTAACCAACAGCGTCAACACTCTTAGGCGGGTTCATACCGTACCAGCGATAGCTACAGACACACAGGACGTCAGTGGCTCGTGCATTCGGGTCCGCCCGTCCTGCACACGTATAACCAAGTACCCATTTTGACTTTAATCCCCTCTCCCAAAAGAACCGTGCTAGATTACGGGATAAAAGTATCCTATGTCCTACCTCGTAGTAAGATCTCAAATCATGCCAAGTTTCATTTAAATCCATTCAGTAGTTTCGGCGTGATGCTCAGCCGTGATACAGACAGACAGACAAAAAATAAAAATAAAAATTCGGCCTCAGTATCGGTTATAGAATGCCCTCCAAATATAATTTTCAAAATATCTTCAATGTACAGAATTGGACCTGTTACAGTTTTATTATAAGTATAGATAATGTAAAAAATACCTTTGTTTATTAACTGCCGCACCTTCAAACGTCAATTATAGTTAATTATAGATAATTATCCTTAACCCATATTTTAAATCGTTTTTTTTTCAACACTTTAAAACAATTAATACTTAATACTCTGATAGTGAGTAGAGGTATCAATTATCTCGCAATCAATAATTGATAAAATCTTTTTTTTTTAAATTGAACCGACTTCAATATCACTGAATAGTATAAAATAATTTAAATATTATTGAAGTTGGTGTTAGCTTACCGGCTGTGTATATTTGGCACCAACTTCAATAATATTTAAATTATTTTATACTTTTCAGTGATATTGAAGTCGGTTCAATTTTTTTTTTTAAAGATTTTATTTTAAACTTTTTAGTGATATTTTCATATATAAAGATTGAACCATCGAAGACCGTGAAATGATCTAGGTAGGTTATGATCACATTATCGGATACATAGTTTTACATAATTCATGTTTCTTCGGAAAAAAATATTCGGTCGTAATGAAATTTGCATGGAATCATCATTGCAGTTTACTCTCTCGAATAAAAAAAGAATCATCGAAATGGGTTCATAATTGTCAGAGCAAACATCAGTTTTATGGTTTTTACCAGATAAATTCCTCCTCATCGTTCATGGTCTTCCATTAAGTTCTTATCCGGTTGTGATAAATTTCATACAGATTCATTACAGTGGTTACTTCTTTCGAATAAAAAAAGAATCATTGAAATTGGTAAATATTTGCCAGAGTTATGACCATTTTTGTCCTTAAAAAGCGACCAAAAAGTCATCTATATAGGCTTTCCTGCAAGTTTCCTGCGCAGTCACCATTATTGTTTTTTCAGGAACTACTTATTCGGAAGCAATAATTTTTTATGGGACCCAACTAACGGATTAAAGAATGGATGGAAGAAAGATTTTTGCAAATCGGTTCATAATTGCCAGAGTTATGCGCGAACATACATAGAAAAAAAAATTGAAAAAAAAAAAAGAATTGAGAACCTCCTCCTTTTTTTTCAAGTCGGTTAAAAATAATCATAAACGGCTCTGACAGTCGTTAAAATTGGATTTTAAGGAATGACTTAATTAAAGTTAATTGACCTTTGTAAGTGCAACAGTAAGCCAGATGACTTGCCACACATCAGCATAATCATTGCTGTGTTCAAGTTTGAGTGAAGAATAACTATAGAAATTACAGAACTCAAAAGACATTATGAAATAATTTTGGCTTTAATAACGGATAACTTGATGCCCAGCGACAGTACAAGAGAATTATCCATGGGCAGATGAGATTTACCATCAGGTAGATACCCTGCTCAGCGTCAAGTTGCATAATAATCCAGTCCAGAATATCACGGTATCCCATTGTGTAAAATCAACGCGGAACTGTTGGTATCTTCCCGAAGTACCCCGCCCTGTCTCCCTCTGCAACTAGGTGCCCTCGCCCTAATAAATCTACCCCAAAGGTTTGCCGCTTGCGACCAATATTGGGAAACGTCGGATCAATGATGGTTACTTTTGGGATATTACAAAACACTTTGTAGAACTAAGATTCCCGTTATTTTCCTGAATGTCTTTTTATTTTCCCGGATAGGCTTGTATAACTAAACAATTAGGCCTAGTGCTCTCTGAGGATCAAATTTTGGTAACTTTACTGGTGGTTACTGTAGACGCTGACCTAGAGAAGTGTTGGTTAGATAAGCAGTCACCGCAGCCTATAGACGCTAGCAACACCAGAAGAATCACTAGCGCGTTGCCGAAATTTAAGACACTAGATATTGAGTCTTTGGTGTCCGGTAATTTGACCAGTTACAGTGCCCTTCACGCCGGAACACAGCATAATAAATATGCATTGTCATACATATGCACCTACTCATTATCCGTTTATTCCAAGTAGTCCGATTAGTAGTTCGATCATCGGACAGATGGGAATTTTTTTCTGTCAAAATTCTCGTCCGTCCGACTGGCTTCTGCGATCGAACAGTTTCCAAAAGACATCCACTGCTGAACATAGAAAGAAAGAAAGAAAAACATTTATTCAACGACATATAACTAGCCTAGTACCCTAACTGACTACAAAGCTCAATTATTAATTACTTTTAAAAGTTCACTTAAAGTGAACTTTTAAAAGTGAATGTTTGCGTAACATGACGCAGTTACGTTCTATTGGTGCTGTCAAAAAGAAAATTAACGGTTGGATCTATTATAACTTTAATTACAATTAACTCATATTTTGAAATTGTATTATTTCGAAACTTGAAGCCAATTAATACTTAGTTATATAGTATTATATACGTAGTTATATAGTAGAGATATCTATAATTTCGTAATTACTAATAAAAAATAATCATAAGAGGCTCGGAGAGTCGAACTAAATAGATTACATAAATGACTTAATTGTAATTAAAGTTAATTGACGTTTGTGAGTGCGGCAGTTAAACTACTAATAATAATGCCGTTGAAAGGTTATCCACTCAGCATGTGTCGTTGCTCCTAGCTGGCACAACGACGCTGATCTTCCGTGGACACCCGTCAGCGAGAGCGCGTCTGAGCGCAAAGGCATACACCGCACACAGGTTACACAATTAGTAAAAACAACTTATGCAATTGAAATTGCATAAGTTGTTGTTGTTGTTGTTGTAAGACCTCCCCCTTGGAGCGCCACAATGAGCGACAATTGGCTATCTGCATCCACTGGTTCCTGCGATGCGCACGACTTCGTCAGTCCACATAGTCGGAGGCCTGCCTTATTATAGATGTACCAATTTAATAGTGTTTTTATTAAGATAGGTTTGGAATAAAATAATATCGCGGCGTCATTTACAGGAGTTATTGTCTACGCACCAGCGGGCGAAGGCCTTTTTTTTTTTTTTTTTTTTTTTTTTTTTTTTTTTTTTTTTTTTTTTTTTTTTTTTTTTTTTTTTTTTTTGACGCGGGGGAAATCTTCGAAAGATCCCCGGGAGCTGTGGGGCTCGACCGGGGTATGTGGGATTCTTACCCACTAAAACCCCCGCGGCTGTCGCATCGGCACATGAGAGGGGGAACCCCAGGGCTCTCCGGTGGGATCTGCACCAGGGGCCCCTCAGTGCCTTGCCTTTGAGCCCGCCGCCGGGGGGCGCATTGTAGCCCCCCGGGAACCTGTCACGGTGCTCACGGGGACGGGGGTCGCAACCCCGCCGCCGTCCTCCTCGGAGTCGCCGCCGTACTCAATGGACGCTCAAGGGGCCCACACCCCGAGCGTCCAGCGACTCCGAAGAGCGGGCGAAGGCCTAGACGAAGGCGACGCGCGGGGTGCGCGATGAGGTATCGGACCACAGCAGCGGGGCGTAGCCCCCACCACCAGGACTTCGCCTAGATCCGTCGGCGAGAACGCACACGGTCGCCGTTAATTATTCTTGTACCTAACTTTATTACGCAATATATATCTTATTGTTATACAGTCCAGTCTTTACTTATAAATCGATTACGTCTCAACCAATGGTCCTTTACAAGAAATGTTCCAGTGAAATTAATAGTTAAAAGTCAACGGTACAAGAAGCATTCGGACTTTGACCCCTTGCATCGTTCAAAGTTGCATATCATCGCCGCCTATATAACGGATACGAAGCCGCACACCGAAGATCGTGGAAAGGATACGGGTATTCTGTGAGTCGTTCCAATTTACTCCCTTCTTTTGCCTATTTTTCCCCGATTTTCTCTTTTATTTGTGCTACTTTCGGTATATATTTTTCTTAACTTTTCTTCTCGTAAGTATTTTTGAGTGAGTTGTATCGATCTTTTTGCCTATAAACCTATCTCATTAGTGCATTTCAATCCATATAACGGTATCTAAGTTGTCCCTTCAAAAGTGAAAGTATTATTACATTCGCTGCATCAGCTATTGCTGTTCCACGCCTATCTACCGCCGCTTGTTATTCATATTCACATTTTCATACGTAATTTTGGCAACGCATTAAGTCTTGTTATAACCTCATCGCATTCAATCTTTTATAATGGCCGATAAACTTAGTAAAAAACGAAGCGCAATGAAAGCTAAGCTTACAAATTTTAGCAACTATTTAGAGATACTTAAAAGTTGCGCTAGATTATCTGACTTGCAGCGTATTGATTTAGATTATCGTTTTAGTAAATTCAATGCCTTGTACTCGGATTTCGACAATTTACAGACCGAGATCGAGACGTCCGTGGACGAGCCAGACGAGGAGTACGCGTTTAGAACCCAGTTTGAAGAGCAGTACTTTTCACTGGTGGCAGTTGCGCGGAGCTTGCTGTCCCATGATCGGGAAAGCGAGAGCCGCGACCCTGCAGCTGCGGTAAAGGACTCCAAAACAAATATGCCGGGTGAGAGTCAGAACAATTTTATACGTCTACCAAAAATTGATTTACCTCAATTTAATGGCAGTTATCAGTGCTGGCTTGAGTTTAGGGACACTTTTATTTCTATAATACACGACAATCGTTGTATTGACAATATTAACAAGTTCCACTATTTACGGGCCGCTTTAAAGGGTTCTGCATCGGAAATTGTGAAAAATATTGATTTTAACAGCGACAACTACGACATGGCCTGGGACTTGTTGTGCGAACGATACAATAATAGTCGTCTTCTCGTCAACAATCATGTCCAAGCATTATTTAACGTCGAAAATGTATCATCAGAATCGAGCACATCTTTACGCCGTCTTATAGATGTGACAAACAAAAATATACGTGCACTTAAGACCTTGAATGAGCCCACAGAACATTGGGATACCCTAGGACAGTGGGAAGAGTATCGTAATACCTTGTCATGTCCCCCAAAATTACCACAATTCTGCACATTTGTAAACAATAAGGCCGATTTATTGGAAACATTAGAGGATAATAAAAAGCACACAAAAATCAATCAAGTTAAATCAAAAAGCTTCATAACAACATTAGAAAATATAGCATCATATAATACACGCAATACATCTTACAAAGTTTCATATCAATATAAATGCCCTTTATGTTCAGGTGAACATTTACTATACACTTGCGATACCTTTAGAAACCTAACTATCGAATCACGTATTAAGAAGGCCAAAGACCTCAGAGTATGTCTAAACTGTCTACGTTTAGGTCATGTAGCAAACAAGTGCAAATTGTCGCATTGCAAATATTGTTCGGTTAAGCACAACACCTTATTACATCTTGAACAAGAATCACCACCTATACTCCATCCATTGCCTAAAGCCCTTGACACTGTTGCGCTTTCAGCTACTACTAATAAAACTTTACCGCAGACTACTACTTCTTCGCTTATTTTGCTGTCCACAGCTCTCGTAAAGGTGGTGGACGACCGCGGTGAAGAGAGCATCGCCAGAGTTCTGCTGGATAACGGTAGTACAGCCAATTTTATTACCGAGAATCTATGCGATACACTGCGATTGCCACGTAACGGAATTAGTCATACGGTGACAGGTATTAACAATCAAACTAGTAAAAGTGTACAATCTTGTAATCTCACTATTCACTCATTACATAATGATTATTCAGTCAATATTGACTGTTTAATATTGCCTGAGATCACGAAACGTTTGCCTTCACATCAAGTCGACTTAACAAATATTCCTATACCACAGGGTTTGCAGTTAAGTGACCCAACCTTTAATATCCCATCCGCAATTCAAATTCTCGTAGGTGCGGAAATTTACTGGGATATTGTGCTTTCAAATTATATTACCCTAGGTAAAAACCTACCAAAGTTATGCGAAAGTAAATTAGGATGGTTAATATCGGGATCCGTGCCCTTACAATCACAGCCATCTCGTTCACATTTTTGCAATTTTAATGTAACTAAATACCATTCTGATACCAAGGCATCAATGGTTCAGAAACCAGAAATTGCAGAAAAACATACAATATCTCCAAAGAGACGTCAAAAATACTTTTATGATAACAAGTCTCGAATAAAACACAATCAACAATTGGTCACCACATCTTATCCTAATAAAACAGAATCATCGGTGTATCGTCCCTTCTTACCCTCCTTGCCTCTTAAGTCTGATCCACCTGTACAAGTTGGTCACTACGGCCTGTGCTACGGCATGGTGAAACATAGTTTTTTCCCACCTGAAAATATATTTTAGCGCGGCACCCAAATCAAAATATTGATGTTCAACAAAAACTTAATGCCTACTTAATTTCAATTACCAATTATAATTACGTGACAAACCCGCCGAATAATTGTCAATTTTTGGGTTAGTTAGTAACCTTTTATTATTCGTGCAACATTGAATGAGTGAAATACAAGAATGTACCTACCATTAGTTTTGTACCTGGACCTACGTTCCGTCTAATGATAACCCGGTGAATTTATTTTTTTCTCGCGGGCTGAAGGCTGACCTTGTCAGCGGAATAGGCCAGGCCTAATTCGAAATAGGTATACATATAATCTTAACGATAATAAATCTACAATCTATACAACATTACAACTAAACTATTATGCTAATTATTATACAACATTACAACTAAACTATTATGCTATACACTATAACAAACTAAATCTAAAATTATCTATATTTACACTATTTATAAAGAATCAAGGTTTACATAAAGTTCATGAGTTTCCAAATGAGTATACTAAAATTTATTTATTATTAACTCGCAAATAACATAATTTCCCTTATGAATACAACAAAAACAAAAATTATTATTTTATTGTAAACATTATTATTTTAATAAAAAAATATACATATTTTAAATGCAACGCAGTAAGTTGTTACATATACTTAGGTCTACAACTACCTGTCGTTAATATTCGGCACAGTTCCTGAACTAGAAGCCTTTCAAAGTACAACGTAATTATGTACCATAAATATTTCAGACTTTAACCCTACAATATGTTGCTTACTCATGAGAGCTGCCACGCCTCAATCTAGAATTTACATTATCTTATACTATGTTGACTGTACTGAGCCAGCACTGATAGGTGTTTGTGAACCTGATCACTTTTCCACCTGTGCATATTTGTCAGGCTATAAAGGCCAGTTATTTGGAGCTCGTTACCACTCTCTTAAAGAAATTACATACCTAAGTCGTGCATTAAATCTATACCTACATTAAATAGCGGAACATAATTTAATATATCTCAGTATAAAGCACTGGATTTGCGTTTACCATAGCTTATTTACCAAACTTCAACAGTCTTCCTCTGTCATCCAAACCTCTAAATATTATGTAAATTGTTTTCTACAGCTTACTCATTTTACTTACAGGAATTATTGGCACGTCTCTCGAATTTCTTAATTTTAGTCCACTAACTCCTATGCCTATCTTGATTCCATCCTTAATCTTATAATAATATAATAATCTTCTCATCTCTAAATTGGACGCTCACTTATATCTATTCCAAATCCACAGACCGGCGACTACATCAACCACTTGGAGCTCTACTAAAGAGGGCAATGGAAATGATCTTATCATAATATGTACATAATTTCCATGGTTCAACAGAAAGGCGCTCTTCTTCTGGCAATTGGGTCTGATTATTGGTCTAGATTAAGGAAAAGGGACTTCCTCCCCCCTGCTGGATGGGACGCATTGTGCAGGTCTACTCACGCCGTGATGGCGCTACAAGGGTGGCGCTGCTGAAGACGAAGATTCGGCGGGGCAATTCGGCGTGCTTTCAACGACATCGGCCCGCTACCACTTCTTTGAAGCTTCACTTCAACCCGGGCAGCTTGTCTACGCACCAGCGGGCGAAGGCCCAGACGAAGGCGACGCGCGGGGTGCGCGATGAGGTATCGGACCACAGCAGCGGGGCGTAGCCCCCACCACCAGGACTTCGCCTAGATCCGTCGGCGAGAACGCACACGGTCGCCGTTAATTATTCTTGTACCTAACTTTATTACGCAATATATATCTTATTGTTATACAGTCCAGTCTTTACTTATAAATCGATTACGTCTCAACCAGTTATTGTTTGCCACCATGAAACTGTAAAACTCAATTTTATAATTATAGTTTGTATAATAGTATAATTATAAAAATATATAGGTAGAGATATATATTGGAGATGGGTCTGGTATATCAAATTAATGTGTAGTTAAAGCAACAGTAAGCAACTGCAAGAATACGTTAGATGACAAAAAAAAATTTTTAGTCCGTCATTTAGATTATTAAAAAATAATGGACACGTATTTTTTCTTTTGTCGATAAAACAAAAAATGACGAAGATATAGTGCTTTCAAATGCCGCATGACGTCACGCCGGTATACAATTTTTATTGAGGCTTGACGTCACGAGACCCTACGCCCGAACTTTGACGCTCTATATCTTTGGCAATTTTTATTAATTTGTTAAATATTAAGTCCTTACATATTATGAAATTGGCGTTTTGTACGAGAGTAATTTAAAATAATGAGGAAAACACCAATGAATGACTGTTTTCAAAACTCAAATGTACCAGCTAAATGAATTTATAAATTTGAATTTGGAATTCTTAACCACAGAGGAGATATTTCAGATCAAAGTGGTTAGTACAAAACGCTAATTTCATATGTAAGGACCTAATAAAAAAATACGTATCTATTATTTTTTGATAATCTAACTGACGGACTAATTAGAATTATTATTTTTTTGCCGAGTCATCATCCCCATTCTGCAATCTTCGTTACTGGTGATTATTATTTCAGCTGAAAATAACGTTGTACATTCGCCAACAACTCTTCTTTTACGGCTAGGTTAACGTAGCACACGTAGCTGTTTACGTAGTACCCAACGACACCGTAGCACTGCTACGAATATCGAATAAAAGAATTTTTATTTATGTTACGTTCATGATATATTTACATCTATAGATATACTGGGGCCTTTTTCGGTTGTTATTGGTTTGGTGAAAGAAATTTCATGCAAAAATTATAGAAATTTACGTTACTGTAAAGCCATTATTATTAATTACAGTATTAAATAACAAGTATATGTCTTCAAAATATAACAAACACTAACTCCAGAAAAAAAATCATAATTAGTGAAAGAAAAGGTTTCTATGAAACCTATCTGAGAACTATCCCGCAGAAACCAACTTTCAAATACAAAAAAAAAACATCAAAATGCATTCGTTTCGTGGTCTGTGTGTGCATCTGTGGCAAGGTAGCTCCCCTTGCCACAGAGGCACCGATAGACAGACCGATACACAAACAGACATAGGCTTCAAACTTATAGCGCCCATTCTTTTTGAGTCAGTGGTTAAAAATAGATAGCTAAATACACACATCAAAAGTGTCTAGGGATCAACATATATTTTTGCAATAACTTTTCTCCTGATTGATATTAATTAAAATTTTCTTTAAGGATTCATCAAATAAAGTGTTTTCGTTTGTCACAGTAAC
This sequence comes from Furcula furcula, assembly GCA_911728495.1. Lineage (NCBI taxonomy): Eukaryota > Metazoa > Arthropoda > Insecta > Lepidoptera > Notodontidae > Furcula > Furcula furcula. The sequence continues at coordinate 11,645,690 of OU452251.1, forward strand.
GATAAACCAAGTCACCTTTGCATTAATAAAGAAATTTGCCATTTTCCTAATAAAGGGATTTTTGACATTTGAACCACTAACACAAAAGTTCGAAAAAAAGACTGAAATAACAGTTTTCTTTAAAATTTTATTGGGTAACTTAAACAATTAATAATCCGTGTTTCTACCGCGAACACTAACAACACAAGAACATCGGTTTGGCATACTCAAAATGAGTTCATCCAAATCACGCTGTGGAATGGCCGCCCATGTTCGTTGCAACAACAAAAAAAGGTCTTCTTGCGACTGGATACCCTCCATATTCGGCAGAGCTCTTCTCTGTAGCATATCCCATGCATGCTCAATCGGGTTCAAGTCTGGCGACTGAGCAGGCCAGGGCAGGACATTGATGTTAGCTGCGGCGAGAGTCTGTCTTACAACTCTTGCGGTGTGCGGTCGTGCATTATCATGCATTAACTGAAATAAGGGACCGATTTGCACTTGTAGAGGAACGACGACGTCTGATACAATCGTCTCAGCATAAATTTGAGCGTTGAGGTTGCCTCTGATCCAAATCAACTCAGTTCTTCCGCCGATCCAAATACCCGCCCATACCATGATGGTTCCACCACTATAAGGATGGACTTCCTGGCAGGATTTTAATCGCTGTTGGCGTCCAGGGGTTCTCCAGTGTCGTATACGTCTTGTATCCGGTCTCATACCAAAACGAGACTCATCAGAAAAGCACACGAAACGCCATTGTTCTTCTGCCCAATTTCTGTGTTCAAGAGCCCATTGATATCGAATCCTACGATTGTGCATTGCTATAGGTGGTACCCGTAGCGGTCTTCGGGAATGAAGGTTCACTTCATGCAAGCGGTTTCTGACTGTTTGGTCGCTAATTAAGTTCCCTGAAGAGTGATGAAGCCTCACGGCTAACATCATGGCAGTTATTGTTGGAGCTCTTCGAGTTAACATTTGAATATATCGGTCTTGTCTCCGTGTGGTGCAGCGATACCGTCCTCCATGGCGCTCAGCCACGGTACCAGTGCTTCGGTAACGTGTCCAAAGTCGACTGATAACACTCTGACTTGTATTCAGAGCTAAAGCCACAGTACGTTGCCGGGAACCAGCTTCTATCATTCCCACGGCTCTGAGCATTTCTTCCCTGCTTAAATGACGTCGCCGCTCCATAATAACGTTGGTTTTAATCAGTAGTAGGGAAACAGTAGCACTAATAATGTCTTCAATGCGTTGTATGTTTTTATAGGGAAAATATTGACAGCTGATTTTCAACTTTTACTCGAATTTGATTCACAGTTCCTGATTCAAATTATGAAATGCACCAAAAAGGATCCATATAAATTTATAAAATCATAAATTTATTACAAAGCCACATCTCAATCTCAAGAAATCCGCTTAAAAATGCTTGATCCCTAGACACTTTTGATGTGTGTATTTATTAAAAACTAAATAAAATAAACAATAGCCATTGGCTATAATAGCTGTGTGAATAATACGTAAACGAGTACCTTGTCACAACAAATAACTTGCAAAAAATACTTTATTTGGAACAAAATTAGTGACACCTTTCAAACTTTGTTTGATTATGTCTGCATTAGTGAAAACTGGATCGCAGCCGTTAACATCTTCCTCCTTACATAATAGGCAACGTACAAAATTGTATACATATTTTCCTAAAACTCTCATTGGAGACTTAGTGGTTCTGACTAGGATAACAGAAGGAATTTTAGAAAATCTGTTCTTAACTTATAAAGAAAAAATGACTCCGTTTTAAATCTTCATAAGAACTTAAGAACAAAGGGGGTTTGCAATCAATCTATTCTTACGGATTATATCGCGATTTATTTTATTTAATTAAATAAAAAAAAAATAAAAAAAAAAAAAAATTATTTTTATTAAATAAAATAAATCGCGATATAATCCGTAAGAATAGATTGATTGCAATGTCTAGTATTCGCGTAAATAAAAGACAACATTAAACAAAGGGGTTTTTAAAGATAGTGACGTTTAATCAAGACCCTTTTGTAGTAGGCACTTGTTCTTTTTTTTTTAATTTTATGACCACGACTGCGTTGCGTAGGTTAGTTTTATTTTTACTTTATTTTTTAACTATTTTTTTTTTGTCATAAAATTACTCAGTAAATAAATATTTTTTACGATGATGAAGTTACAGTTCATAAGTAGGGGAACCTGGGGACACTTGTTCCCTTGGGAGACTAGTTCCCTTATGATTTTACACTTTACTCTAATAGTTATCAATATTCTAATGTGGCCTTATTATTCAGCTCTACCAACCGAAATAATTGAAAGTCATTTTAACAGTTCTCTGACGTTAACTTAGCGACGGTGACGTGTTTTTGTTTTCAAAGACTGTCATTCTTTTTTCGTGAGTATTTCAATTGTTTTAAACCACTTTATTAACACTTGATTAAACTATAAAGTCATATAGTTATCCAAAACTTATTAAGTTTTGATTGTGGGATTGATATTAGATTTAAAATAAAATGTGACATGTGTCTGTAAAATCATGATTTGAAAATATTACTTCAGGGTTAGGTTGGTTGGTTAAAGGTAGACGTGGGAACAAGTCTCCTCTAATTATTATTGTTATGTTTTTATTAATCGATATTATTTTATTTTTCCGTACAAAATGCCAAGGGTGTCCAAACCCAAAGAAGGGGCCAAACAAAGGACCCCATTAAATCAAACAAAATTAAGACCTTTTTTTTGAGCAAATTGGCTCTTTGAAGTACGAGGTTTCGTAGGTAGTGGCATTGGCCCTATTCACCAAATTTTTATGATTTAAAGACTGGGGTCCCCCGTCGGATGTCCGGGTAAGAATAGCACCCACCCATCTCCTACCGTTGGGTGTCCATACAAGGTGACTAAAAGAAACCAAGAAGACGGGCAGCAACGACTTTTATTGGATTACCTACCACCTATACTGCGATCACCAAGCCGCCTGCCAAGCGTGGGTATTATGGCAACCCCTCCCTTCTAAAGGGGAGGCCTTTGTTCAGCAGTGGACGTTTTGGCTGCTAATGATGAAGATGATGATTGAAGACTGATTTATCCAAATGGTTCTTTATTTTTCTCTAATTAATGTCACTTTTTAAGTGCTGTAACATAATAATATAGTTTTTGTTGATTAAAAATAAAAAAGTAATGTTTGTTTCTTAATTTTACGATAGGTTTAATAAATGTACAATAATCAATTTAGTTTCATTCCTACAAATTGTTCAAAAGAGTAAACTTGTTCCTCTGGGATCAAGTCTACCCATACTCGGGATCAAGTCTCCCTGAATAATATTTGTTCCTTTTGACACATTTTAGAAAAATTATAATAACATTTTTTATTTTAAATTTTTTCCCAAAACGCCTTTGAATTGTCATAAAGTATTAAATTATCTATGATATTAATTAAAATTTGATGGATTTTTTTTGACAATTAATTAATGAGATTTAAGGCAAAAGAAAAAAGGGAATCAAGTATCCCCAGGTTCCCCTACAAACAGAGGCAATAACTTTTTCATAACTTTTTTTTTTTTTGATATATCGAAATGAACAGCGCAGACAATACGAATACATATTAAGTAAGGTATATACTTTTTAACAGATATGTTGGACACAATTTAATAGATCACATTGCTTTGTTCTGTCTGTTTCTTTTGACACTATTTCAATAAATATGTAATTGTAATTGAAAAAATTTAAGCAATTGTGCAGTTCTAACTATGAAAAAAAAAAATTTTTATGCCCACCGTTACAAGGTTACATTGTTAAATTTTGATAAAATGTCATATGGATCTATTAAATTGGCACTACTTTAGTCCTGGTTGGAAATCAAAGTCATGAGCCAACCAGGGATCCTGGTTAGGATAGAACCACTACACTAAAGGGATCGTCAATATTTTGTTAATACAAAAAATAATTGATACATACATGCAGAGAAAATAAGTATATTATTTAGTATACCTACTTTCAACAGCAAATATTTCAAATTATTAAATTCAACGCATCGGCAATTCGTATTTAAGAACCCCATCCAAAACAATATAAATAAGTAAAGCTTGTGATGTTACCCCGCCTTACTTCTCAGACAATACTTGCGTACTCTGTTTTCAAACAAAGAGATGCATTAGCAAATCATACGAACATGTACCGAGAAAAGTAAACATAAATCCCATCTCCCCTGAAATGCTCATCTAACCGAGCTATATTATTACCTGATACATTTTCCCTCGAATAGAAAAACACCCTTTAATTTCACTCACACAACATCACCAACCTGCACTTAGAAAGTCATAACCGACATGACTTTACACTAAAATATCAACCAATTCCTGACATATTAAGGTGCATATTCTAATGCAGTGTAAGAGTATTTAAGGTTCTCCTCTACAAGAATAAAACGATATTGCTTTAGGAATCCAATGCAAGCCATAGAGTGTCATCTCCCTTTTATTCTTTTTTCAGATTATGGGGGGATAGTTTTTCATGCCACGGCATTGTTTGCGAGATGGTTTTAATTATGTAACTAATGAATTAACCGGATTCGATGATTTGTGATACTAGTCACAAATCAAACCGTGATATCAAATGGTCACATCGCATATTGCTTAAATATTTTTACCAAAATGCATAAATAAACGTATTAAGTAGGTATTATACTCGTATGTACACTCCGAACCAAATAAGCTTGAAGGCGATTACAACTTTATTATGCAGTCATAAAACACCCCCGCTGTATAGTTGACCGTTAACGCGGCAGCAAAAAAAAGTTGGTAATACAAAGTTGTTTTTGCTGACGCGCCTAGTTGACAATGTATGCGTTATGTAGTTATTGAGCCGCAAACGAACTTGTAATCGCCTTCAAGCTTATTTGGGATGGAGTGTATAATGAAACCTGTAAGCATTGGACGAATGACTTTTAAATGTAAAAGTAACAATATTGTATACAATTTTTATTTTGAATTTTTTATTCTACTTTAATACCACTTGGTAATATAAAAATCGGATAGAAAAATAATATTTATAATCCAAAAATCTTAGTCTCCACTAATTTGGCTACGAAACCAGCGCGTTGAACTCTTTCATACGGAACCCTGTTTGAACTCACAATATTATACATTTGTACATTGAAACACTAATTATAGTCTATAAATTCACATAACCTTCATTAAATGTTATCAATAGCATTAGTGTTCCATTATACAAATAAAAATATTTAATTGTTTTTACAGGCCCTTAAAAGGTAATCAGAAATAATGACATTTTCGAAACAATTATTATAAGTTATTTATTAATCACGATCGCCTCAATCGAAGACTCTCAACAATTACGTACAATTTAAGGTACTTACTTTAAATTTCCTACTTAGGAATAATGAACAAAGACAAAGACGGCAGGTAGCGAGTGTGAGGGGGCGGAGGTGAGCGGAGGCGGGCGACGGACGCATATGCACCACCATACATACAACGATATGCATCACTGCAGTCGCAGAGCTGCATTCCTGGTGCTGGCGAACGTGGTAATATAGTGGATACGTCGTTATTAACCCTTCATTCTATTATTTATTTTTATCTACAATATAATAATATTTTAAAGAGGAAAGATTTGTATTTTTGGATGTTTTGTAATGAATAAAAACATAACTACTAGACAGATTTTAAATTTTTTTTCACCTTTACAATGCTAGATTATCCCCGAGTAACATAGGCTATATTTATTACTAAAAAAAATCACCCAGCGAGGCCGGGACGGGCCGATAGTTAAATATAAACTACTGCTTGACCGCGATTCGCAAATGGTAAGGGGTGATGTAGCTTTCAATTAAATCGTTATTAAAATGTTTGTGTTAGAGGCATCGCTGTGCTCGTACAAGCTGGCAACAACGTGAATCTTTATAAGCAATAATATATCCCGTAATAAAGAGATTAAAAAAAAATACAATACAATTATTTTGCATGTATTATTTACATCTCCAATAACATATTTGGAGTAACTATTATTCAGGTAGGTTATTAAATTCTAAATCTCATGCAATTTTTTAAGTCGTTACTAACATTTTATAACACCCATTCACTGCCAGACAAGCGAATCAACACACCTCAACATTGTCTGAGACGTTTGGCATATCCATCATTTAAATCACCTTAAACACTATCTTCTACCATGCACTACCCATTAGGCTAAATAAATGCGAAAAAATACGTGCACACAATTTATTTGTCCGTGGCATGTCCATACATCACTTTCCCCGGGAGCATCAGTTCAACTGCTCTTAGTTATAGTCCGGTCGCTCTCTAATTTACTTGGCCGCCGTCCGCGGAGCCGATACCACACAATAACACCGCACTGTACACTTTAAACGCACACTTATGACCTTTTATGTAAAGTAATATCATTGTGATGTGTATCTGTGGATGTAAGTGGAGAATATTATACGCTGAGCAACAATTCAGTAGGTACTAGAGACTGTCTAAGTATCACTAAAGTGCCAGACATTCTTTTGCAAAGCATTGCTGTATTCCAGTCTTCTTCTGCTAGTTCGATATTAATACTACTTATTAAAAAAAAAAAGGTTATTCAAGGAAAGATGTTCTACCGATTGTTCTGTGTGCGCCTGACGAACCATAGTTCGTCAGGCGCACAGGCGTAATAACATATTATTAGACCACCTAGGAAGGTTTTTTTCAAACATCCTAAATATGTTTCAGTGTGAAGCTTGAGAACAACAATGCATTGTACTCAATTTCTCTAAATTATCGGTCTCAATAGATTTAAGAAGCGATTATCGATCTCGATATATTTAAGTAATTGTAGTCAGTTGAATCGCTGTTCGGTAAACGATCAGTTGGTTAAAACAATGTCAGCAAGGTCAGATCATAGATGGGTAACCATTAGTTAATTGCATAATGAGGCCCCGTATTGTTGGCAATTGAACAACTCTGCACCAGGTAAGCCAGAACAATACGACAATAAAAATAGATTTAAGAACTATAATTACTAAACGCCTGTAGTGATGAGCAGCAGTGCAGTATAACTGAAACATGTTGTTTACCATTACTGGTCCTGTCACTGAATAGTAAAAATAGAAAAATATACTTAATGTTAAATTAATATTTTTTAAATCCCTCTGGAGATGTACATAGACTATGCTCTAGTTAATATATTCATTGGATTAATATGTACACTATGCTGCTTGATTGCGTACTTAGTGTAAAATATTGAAATAAAAAAACTAATAAGATAAGGTTTTGCACATCTTCGTGCCAAGATTCTCAAGAGTACTTATTACTTTTACTACGAAATTATTTTCAATATTAAGTAACAATTATTATGCAATAGCACCCTGTACTAATTAATACTAATAGAAGCTTCTTCGAATAATAGTCGTTCCAAAGATCCAAAGCCTTTTTTTGTTTCCTACCAATCCCACCATTCATCTCCACTTCTATCCATTAATGGTCACTGGTAAAGACAACAAGATTCAATCCTCAGCCGTTTGAACTCAGAGGAACGATAAATTGTGTTCCCACCCACATCAAATTGAATTAGAAGTCAGTAGGAGGAGTAGGAAAGAAGTACCTGTAATGAGTAGTGAGCCTGGACTTTCACTCTATATGTGTAGGTATTCACTAATTCGCTGTCATAAGACTTATACATACATGTGACTTAAGACTTATATAATAAGTAGATAAATAGACAGGTGTTAGAAACCTTTTTGTGTAAAATCATACTTACCCTTCAAAATTATTTGCATAGTTGCAGGGATTTTCAACATTTGTACCACAGCTTATTTAAAATATATATATCATCAATCACCAAAGCTTGTCTTAATAAGATCACTGATTAATATACATATTTTGTTCCTAAACCATTTTTAAACTAAAAAGTCGGCTGACGACAGTGACTATTGAAATTATAACTTGCAATATATATTTTTTTTCACTTTGATTAGTGACTGTTTACCCTGACTTAGCTTACTGACTTCTGTCACAACAACCGTGACAGACTCTTTACGTACCCTCCGAAGCACGGAGACATTCAAGCCAAATGCCACTAAACGGTCACCCATCCAGGACTGACCTTGGCTGGTGCTGCTTAACCAGCTGATTGTTTACTAAACTGAGATTACGACTGGCTACTCGTATGAGTGCTCACTTGGCCTCTGAAGTATGAAAGATGTTCTAATGTTACTTGGTTTCAGCAATTGTCACTAAACCACACGATCATACAATAATTATTCAATACTCCCAAGCCAATACATGTGTTAACTTGCGTAGCTTGAAATGTGATCATCGTAAAACACAAACGCTGTCCATTAAACACAAAACACTATTTATTAGTCGTCAGGTCGTCAGTTTGAAAGCCATATCGCGACCCACTCCAAATTGTGATTAAACCAACTTACTACACACAATTACAGGTTACGCGTCTACTGACACCAGTTTTTTCGCGTTATGCAAGAAGGTCCTATCTTGTTCCAAATAGCAATGTCCAAAATCAACCTAATATCGTAATGTACATGGTTCAAAATTAAAAGATCTCATTTTGACGATCCATCTCGATACGCTTGTGTGCCCTCGTGAAAGCTACACATTTCATTTATAATATTAGGTACAATAGTATTGTATACACTACTACTGCACCATAAATATTTCATGTGTGAGACCACTCTGTCGAAAATGGTTTCAAGTATAGTTCAAGCAAAATTTGACTCTATTACTCGTGTGTTTAGGTTGTCTTTGGTGTGTCAGTGCTGACGTATTATAGCAATGAGTGTAATGCTTATGAATGTGTGCGCCGTGACGGTTCCAACGGAGTACCGAAGAATGCGGAGCGTGAATTACTATGTTTAGGGAGTTGTCAGTTTGACAATTTGCTCTTATAAGGATTCGCACCGCTTATTTAGATTAATCAAAGATTAAAAATAAATATTTTTTTAATGAATTAATTACTACTTTAATTATTTAATTAATTAATTTACTTAATCATTATGAGTAACTGTATAACTTCAGTTACTCATAATGAAAAGAAAAAGTACAAAATGAGACACATTATTTTTTAGGATAATGAAAAAATGAATACTAAATTAAATATATTTATTTATTTATATTTTATTTATTTATTATTATTCAACCAGCTTAAATTCAAAATTTTGATTTAGTTTAGGCAGAGGTAGGTACATTAATTTTAATCAAGTTAAGAAGTAAAATAATAATTAGTGCTAAATTTATTTTAATTGCATTTCAATAGCCTCCTGTAATCATGCTGATCATAAAAGTGATAAAGTCAACCCACAAACGTATCAATTACTAAATTTAATTAATCGCTATAAAGCGCGCGAGTGCGCACGGCCACATAAGCGAAGCGATCCCAACGCATCACATTAGCTACTGACTGACAGCTCGCGTACGTGTGTATCCACGCTCGTTACGTTTACGTGACGCTCACACACAACAACAAACTTACATACGCTCACAAAATGAGCAAAAATGCTCTTTATTGTCACTGCCATAAGTTCCTCCATACACTCATCAACATACTTGCTACTTCATAACTTGCGCCCGCCACCACACCGGGTACGCGGGTGGCGAAGTCCGGCAACGTCGCGCCCGAATTGTGACATTTATTTCGTACGAATCCCAGAGCGGAACTACTAGCGACATCTATCTATGCCCGCGGAACTAAGCACTCGGCGTTTAGAGAGAGACGGATGTACTTGACAATATCACTTTCACGGTCTCGTACTTAAAGCTAAGCGGTTTGCTGTACTGTTTGTTTGTGTCTGTAAACAGCGGCCCGCCGAGGTGTATCGCGCATGAATGAAATGGATGACTGTGCGAGGGAGGCCGGTAGCTACGGGTTATTGTCGTGCAAGCGGGACAGCGTGGGAGCGCGAAGCGTGCAGAATACATCGTTTATCAGATTACATGCGAAGTATCGCGAGCGTGGCGATGTTTTGACACGCGATAATCACGAGATAATGCGGCCGATCTCGGCGGCGTTTAGGTTTATATTGGCTTTTTTGTACCGGCGAGTCAGTAGTGGCGGGAAATTTATTAAGATGGAACAATATTGGCGACCGGTGTCGAAATATGACGCGATGTCAAGTGACGCTGCACGCGACGCGCACGTCTGTCTTCCCTACGGACGATGTCGACACCTTGTTGTTTGTTGGTTTATTTAACTAGCCTCTATAATAAGCACTCTCTAAATATATATTTTATGTTCCTGGAATATTTTATTAAAATCTTAGCACCTATTTACCGATTTCAATAGTGTATTTTTATTATATTTACCGAAAATAAACACGGCATTAATCAAACTAAAATAAACTGGTAAAAAATATTATTAAGATAAATAAAACAATATGACGAACGTCACGTGTTTTCTAGAGTGGATTTAGAGGGCAAAGAGGATGTTAGAGGGCTTTACCGAGCTGGGAATCAAACCCCACCACCCCTAAACCAGAAAAATCCTATCTATAACCTTTTTATTTATTAATTTAATAAAATAATACTAAACCCACAACGTAATTAAATCTTAACAGAATTTAGGTACCTACTACGTAGAAAATCTGGGCTTCACAACTTCGACCCGGGCTAAGGTTGGCTTGCCAATTTAAACGGTGTGAAAACTTTGTATCAGTGTATCTCTTCGAATGGGTGAGCAGAGCCAAATGTTATTAATAAGACTAGTAGCGCCATCTTGTATTGAGTAGCGGAATATGGAAAAATAAAACTAACTTCATCATTTTGTGTAGAATAAAAATTTCACGCTATAAAATATTAAGTATTTATACAAATTTATTTTATATTGAAGAAATCACTATTATACTGCACTATTACTAATATATTCCAATATTACTATGTACCACGCGTAGAATATAAAACAAATTGATAACCCTGAAACCCCAACCAATAAAAAACTGTATTACTAACGTAAAGGAATACGAATCTTAAACAGAAATAGTAGACAAGGTGTGTGCATTCTAAATTCCATGACCAAGCGTTATTTCTGTACAACTGATGTTTATCTTATGGCAAACGGCTTTAGCGCCGTGTGTTATTCCAGTATCCGATTCGCTTTCTTTTATTTTAGTAATTTTATATGACTAGGAGTTTCCTAATCGATGTTTAATCGAATTAAAATGTGTAAACTACGCCATGTTGTGTTAAAAAACGTTTTTAATTAGTAAAACACTGTAATGTTATTACAAATATAATATACTCAAGAATGGATGGTATAGTATGTCCGTAAGACTAATTATATATATAATTATATTTTGTAGTAAATAATAATAGTCACTGTTCGTACTAGTGCCGCCATCTATTGTTCCTTCTACGAATTTGAAGGGTTTTAAATTATCGCAGTCGTTGTTATATTACACCCTGAAGTGCAGCAGCTTGGTAGTTGTTTTTTTTGTTTTGTTATTGAGATTAAGACCTTAATTCAGTACCAATAAAACTCTGATAGTAACATAATATGTTTAAATAAATACAAAATCAGAGAACGGTAAGATTCCTAATCATAAAATACACGTGTTTATCCAGTAATAACAAATGTTTCTACGAACGTAACGTACGTTAAATTATTTCGTATCGTAGTTAAATCATAGTAACGAACTATGTAGAACCCATTCGACAATTTGATTATCGCTAAGAACGTGTCGTCGGCACTGTTAGATGATAAGCTATCGCTGGAATGATTATCATCACGTTGGGTTACTTTCCATGTTCTTGTGACAAAAGCATAATTAAAATGTTATTTTCCATAAGCGACTAAGTATTGCTGTTTAAGTAAGTATTAATCAAAGTACTATTTCCGCATATTTCTTTAATTAGATGCCAATTCAGAATGAACGCGCAGTTCTTTTAGAATTTAATGCTTTCTATAAATCGCGTAGATAAAATGATTGTAAATGATAATGATATTACGAGGCGTTCATAACCAATTCTAAACACTGTTCGGTAAACCATCTTTTTTTAAGCAATATCAGGCAAGAACAGTCCATAGATGGGTGACCATCTAGTAACATTTAACTAAAACTCCATGCTTCGGAGGTATCACATAAAAAGTCGGTTCTAGTGTTATCTAGACAGCAGTTTTTATGCCAAGGTAGGGCTGAATAACTAACACCAGGTTGGCCACTAACTATACGGCAAAAAAAAGATAATAATAAATGACGGACCCTTTGGTCTAGTGGTTAGACACCCTGGCTGCTACCCGATGGGTCGTGGGTTCAATTCCCACCAAGTGTCTGAGTATTATCTATACTTATAATAAAACTGTAACAGGTCCAATTCTGTACATTGCAGATATTTTGAAAATTATGTTTGGAGGGCATTCTGTAACCGATACTAAAGCCAAAAATGTAATTTATTTTTATTTTTGTCTGTCTGTCTGTCTGTCTGTCTGTCTGTCTGTCTGTCTGTCTGCCTGTCTGCCTGTCTGTCTGTATCTCGGCTGAGCATCACGCCGAAACTACTGGATGGATTGAAACGAAACTTGGCATGATTTGAGTTAATACTCCGAGGTAGGACATAGGATACTTTTTATCCCGACATTCGGCACGGTTCCCTCGGGAGAGGGGACTAAAAATGTGTACTTGGTTATACGCTTGCTCCGATTTAAACAATTTTTCATTCTAATTATAATAAATATTTGTAAGGGAACACTCATAGACAGTTGTTAACAATGTTTGGAAATCGATCAGGTTAAGCAACGTTAGGTAAGGTCATTAAATAGATGGGTGACCGTTTAACGCCATTTGAACTAAACGTCTCCGTGCTTTAGAGGGCAAGTACAAAGTGGGTCCTAGTTTTTAACCGACTTTAAAAAAGGAGGTTTTGTATTCTATGCGAATGTATATTATTGAAAGTTTAGTTAACGTAAACACAGCGCGGGCGGAGATGCGGTCAGCTAGTTTTTCTAATATAAGTATCTATTTACAAAAAAAATGTATAGTATAAGTATTAGTATCAGTTGTCTGGTTTCCATACCTAGTAGTTCCGTCTGCCTAGTTTGGGATCGGATGACCGTGTGTGGATTGTCCCAAGATATTATTATTAATTTAATAGTAAAAGGAGAATGATTAATATACTTAACGACATAGAAAGAGAAATGCATCGATATAATATCATATCGATGGAGAAAATGCAATTTTTAATAGAATCTTCGGTGATATAATTTTATGAATTATAATTTTAACATTGCTACATGAAATGTTTCTATGAAACGATTAAATAAAGTTTTTCTCAGGTATGTTTAAAGTAAGTCCCCGTGGGGTGTCCGGGTAAGAATAGCACCCACCCATCCTCTCCCGTTGGGTGTCCGTAAAAGGCGACTAAATGAAAACAAGAAGACGGGCAGCAGCGTCTTTGTAATGGATTACCTACCACCTATACTGCGATCCCCAAGCCGCCTGCCAAGCGTGGGGATTATGGCAACCCCTCTCTTTCAAGGGGGAGGCTTTTGATCAGCAGTGGACGTTGCGGCTAATGATGATGATAATGTTTAAAGTAAGTTTCTAATAGTAATGAAAATTCGATCACCACAATTTGTTTGAGTCCGACTCTATTTTGAATTAGGTGCGTCAGATGGCGCGAGTGTAAATCGTCCAGTGATTTACATCCAAACACGCGGGTAGTCTAATTTACAACTGGACGACTTTAGCCCACTTTCATAAACATCAAGCAATTGAGTAATTTTGTAGGTATTATTTACTTTAATTCAACTTAGTATGAGTCAAGTAGTATGTTCTGATGGTAAGGGATAATTATAGTATTTTACTACTGTTCGTCAGATGAGATAGTGATCATGTCGATAGGACAGAAAGAAGAAGAAATATGCCTTTTTGAAGTGAAACTTCTTATGCGACTTCCAAAAATGTTATCACATAACGCGTTGAGCGTTAAATGATAGGTGATAGACGATAGGCGATAGGCGTTAAATGATAGGTGTTGTGAGGTGGGAGTGAGTGAGTGAGTGATTTCGTTGACTCCGGTGACTCCATCGACTCCGCCAACTCCGCCGACTCCGCCGACTCCGCCAACTCCGCCTACTCCGCCGACTCCGCCGACTCCGCCGACTCCGCCGACTCCGCCGACTCCGTTGACTCCGTTGACTCCGTTGACTCCGTTGACTCCGTTGACTCCGTTGACTCCGTTGACTCCGTTGACTCCGTTGACTCCGTTGACTCCGTTGACTCCGTTGACTCCGTTGACTCCGTTGACTCCGTTGACTCCGTTGACTTTGTTGACTTTGTTGACTTTGTTGACTTTGTTGACTTTGTTGACTTTGTTGACTTTGTTGACTTTGTTGACTTTGTTGACTTTGTTGACTTTGTTGACTTTGTTGACTTTGTTGACTTTGTTGACTTTGTTGACTTTGTTGACTTTGTTGACTTTGTTGACTTTGTTGACTTTGTTGACTTTGTTGACTTTGTTGACTTTGTTGACTTTGTTGACTTTGTTGACTTTGTTGACTTTGTTGACTTTGTTGACTTTGTTGACTTTGTTGACTTTGTTGACTTTGTTGACTTTGTTGACTTTGTTGACTTTGTTGACTTTGTTGACTTTGTTGACTTTGTTGACTTTGTTGACTTTGTTGACTTTGTTGACTTTGTTGACTTTGTTGACTTTGTTGACTTTGTTGACTTTGTTGACTTTGTTGACTTTGTTGACTTTGTTGACTTTGTTGACTTTGTTGACTTTGTTGACTTTGTTGACTTTGTTGACTTTGTTGACTTTGTTGACTTTGTTGACTTTGTTGACTTCGTTGACTTCGTTGTGCGGGGAGGTGGAATAGAAAGAGACAGAACGAGAATGAAGTTTCACTTCTTCCGCGCGGAGGGACCTCACGCACGCACTTTTTTTTTTGTCCTTCATTTGGGAATAGAATGCAACGCAAACAATGCCAAGTATTTTATGGAATGCATAACACCCATAAATTATTATTATATAAACGCCATAGTAAACACGGTATACACCGTATTTCAAAAAATACGCAGAAAGAATTGGGGTGAAAACTGTAGAATCGCTGAATGCGCGAGTCTGCCGACCTAGATAGTATATTCGTTAGTATTTTTCAATATTCCCCAGTGATTTATTATAGGCGTAAAATCTACCAGATGCGGCTCACGAAGACCACGTATTGGGAGTATGCGGCCAGCACTTGGGTGGTCTGACTATGGACCATTGTTTATGATACAAAAACAGCGTTACGTTTCCGATCGTTAACACTTTTTATTGCAAAAACCATATGTGTTCGAGTTACGAAGTGATCAAGCTCTGGAAAATCTAATAGAAAATGATTTTCCAGTCAAGAAATTCAGTTTTATCATCACCAGGTTCGTCACTTAAATATCTGATAGGTATAAAATTCAAAATTCTTTATTATGCATAGGCCTCACGGGGGCTCTTACATATTGTCATTTTTTACAACTACCACCGGATCGTAACGCGGCCTCCACTGAGAAGATCCGGCAAGAAACTCAGCGGGCTTGTCTTTTTTCAATTATATAAGATTTTTTTTAAACAAATTTACAATAAATATATCTTAAACTATAAGCTTGCAAGAGTACTGCAGTTCAAGCCCACGCAGCTTTATCCTCCAGGTAATCCGAGATTTTATAAAAGCCCTTTTTAGACAAATGGCTCTTAATGGTAGTTTTAATTTTTTTTATTGGTAGATCTCGTATATCCTGGGGCAGTTTATTATAAAAACGTAACGTAGGTATACCATAATAAACAATGCTTGTTGCATTACCTACCTTTGTTTCAGAAGATTATAATAAAATTACTCATACGTAATATATCGCGGTTTATTTTAGGTTTTACTTTTTTTTGTTTTACCTATGTGTAGTAGTAGTTACAATGTGTAGTATTCGCGTAAATAAAAGACAACATTACGAGTATGACAATAAAGATTTTATAAAATATACACAGAAGTTTTAACGTAACTACTACTATAGAAAAGGATTTTTTATGGGAATGTTCTGCTCTGAATTCCTGATTATTTTGGGAATATGTCAGAATAACTCGTGTGTGGTATGGGTGACGAATTTCATTGATATATTAATAAAGGGCTTTTCAATATGTTAAGAGATCATACTTTAACATTTAAGTCAATAAGACATCGACTAACATTCATCATAATAAATGATAAATTTTCCGCTACGCCATTGCTATATTTAGCTACATAAAGGTTCGTACCTTTAACAATAAATGTTTAGTCTACTCAAATATTCGACCCGTGACCGTGTTTTCAGTTGACCCCGCGTCCATATTTTTCGTTTACATTCCAAAATACGTTAACAGACACAACTCCAGGGTCGGTCCGTTGTAGGGGAATTGAAAAATTGTAAAACACACCTCAGGCATTGTGGTGTGAATAAATTATATGCGCGCACAAGTTTTCACCGACCATCCTGCTTTGGCCTTCTGGTCTGCTCCGGTATTGTGGAAATCAGTACAAAGTGTGCGATATCGTGAATATACGTGAGGTCACTGTTAGCTGGTCATTGAGCGACCCACTTACGCCTGGTAGTCTCGATATTGTTGTACCAGATCTCTACTAGGTTAGCGGGACCCTGGTTCTAGGATTATTAAGTTCGCTTAATGGAATACACTCTCAGTAAATGTATATTATATTATGGATCTAGTTTATGGCACCGAGTTGTTTTGCCTGGATATTGATTTTATATAAGTAACTAGTTTTTCTGTGTCGTATAAAATATTAATAAAGATAAAGTATTTTGGATGTTGATACAATATAGAAAACAGGGAAGAAGAAGAAGAAAAACATTTATTTGCACGACGCTAAAATCCTGTAACATAGTAAGCATTCATGATAACCAATTACACAGAACTTTATAAAAACTATATACCTATATTAAAGGGAGCATGTATGTCCATTCGGTTCTCGTGGGAGCTTTTACCTTCAAATTTTTGAATATGTTCTCTATCTAGGTATCTAAAGCACTGGCAGACCAGTTACTGTAATGCTCAGATTAAAATTTTTGGAAATTGTTATTTAATATAGTATACATTTTAAACGTTCGTTCAGATGAGACAGATAACAGATGAGTTAGTAAATTCGTCAAACATCTGGATTTTTACCCATACATGTCAAAATATGGAGTGTATAAAACATCCAGGCTTGGCCAGGGATTTGTTATCGTAACGAATTATACAAGTGATAAAAATGGGACACGGGTCAAAATATCGATAAAGATAAAAAGAGCCACAAAAAATGTTGGTAAAATTGCCAGACGAGTGGAACTTAGCCGAAGTCAAGCGAGTTTTCTACATTTTTTATTCAAACTAGATGTGATAGGTACGAGAGAAGTAAAGTAAGTTCGTATATCATTATCCAATCTAATTACTTAATATACCTAGTATTCGCAAAAGGGAGTTGATGTCCCCCAAGGACAATAGAAATAATAGTTATGATTTTCTTAAAGCATGATTTTTAGTATAGTAGAAGTTTGACTAATATGACTATACCAACAATTATATTTGTTAAGGGCTCCCACACATAACTGCGAATTTGCATCACATCGCAAATATCTGCGAGAAACAAATGAAGTTTTATATCGAAAATTCATTTGTTTCTCGCAGATATTTGCGATGCGATGCGAATTCGCAGTTATGTGTGGGAGCCCTAAGTTATGTATATGTGATAGAGGTCGATTTACTGTGTGGAATTCTATTTTCCGAGCTATTACAACTTCCTGACTGACTAATCTATGTATAATAATACGTATAAAATAAATATAATTATGACCTACTGGCTGATAGGTACGACTACAGCGACCTTTTACAAGATCAGCCTTTTACGGGGGAGATAATATAGTGCACAAGTGTTTGCGTAGTCACAAGTGCATCCTTTCTTCCTTTACTCCCACAATCCAATGAGACGGGATACCGACCGACACGACCGGGGAAGGTCAAGCGCAACACCGACTAATGATATAAGACTAATGAGTAGTGGTACAATATCAGTGACGCGCTTAGATATCAAGGAGTACGTTTAATTGATCGTAGATTCACATGGTGACAAACCGTGACGTTAACTAGATAAGCATTATGGAGAATAACATTTGTTTTAGTCATGTTAGGGTTAAACTGTTCTATTAGGTATTATATTTTAATTTGATTTTACTAGGTGGTAGGTTAAGGAATCGTCCAGGTAGGTACCACCGCAGTGTCAGATATTCTACCGCCAAGCAGCAGTGTGTATGCATTTCTGTGTTCCGGCGTAAACGGCACAGTAGCTGGTGAAATTACCGGACACAAAGACTTAATATCTAATGTCTTGAGGATCGCCAACGCGCTATTGATTCTTCTGGTGCTGCTAGCGTCTATAGGCTGCGGTGACTGCTTACCATCAGGCGGGCCGTACGCTAACTTGCCACCTCGGTAGTACAAAAAAAAATGTTTTCTTTATCTAATGGAAAGTGGTAATTCAACCGTGGATTAAAGGCTAACACTACTTACTAGGAAAAGGATAATAATATCCTGGCACAAATCCACACACGTTCACAATTTCCAACGTACAGACAAGGTCGAACATAATCAAAGCTAAGAATGACAAAGTATTGGGAAAATACTTGATTCAAATTCAAAATAACGTTATAATGCATTCATAGACCTCACAAGGGCACTTAAATATTGTCAACTCTTTAACAACTACCACAGGATTACAACGCGGCTTCGACTGAAAAGATATGACAAGAAACTCACAGGGCATAGGCTTGTCATTTTTAATACATTTAATTGTAATAAAAAAAAAACAGATATCTTATATTATATCACAGTTTAGTAATTTAGATTAGTGTAAAATTCTTAGAACATATTAATAAATAAGTTTGTTAGCTTGAGGTGCTGAACATGAATCAACTAAGTATTATATTTATTAAGTGGCTTCACGTGTTGATACTTCAGTGGCTTCAGTTGACCTAGAAATGAAACGACCAACTAGCGTAATAGTTCAATATTTTCAACTTCCCATTTCTCGCTATAATAAATCACCGGTACTATCCTTTTTCATCAACTTTTCATTTCTTTGTATAAAATTCTTTTAATAAAATGGTATTCAGAGCAATTTTTATATTGGTACAAATAACGCCATCTATTGGTAATAAAGTATAATATGAAAATTGTAAAATATTACGAGAAAAACACTAATGGACAACAATATACATTATTAGCAGAACATGACATGAGGCTCAGAGCATAGTAATTAAGCTACTATACAAGTACGGTTATTACAATAATATCACCCTCGCGGGCCCTGCCCTTAAATAGGACAAAGTTGGTGATCCCTTCGCCCTTCCATCGCACCCGCCGACCCCCAAAGAGAAATATCTAAGATATTGTGCCCATTTGTATATAATATTTAACGTAACGATGCGAACACGTAAATATATCAAAACTCTATTCTGAAATGGGTTTTGGGTGGCTAGATACTTCGGTACGATCTCGTGTAGAATAATGAGAGACGGTTACAGAAAACAGCCTATATAATGTAGCGTAGATAAGTAAGTATTTATATTGTTTATACTAAATTATATTGAGGAACATAATATTTTAATAATGCATCATTTTGACAATGTATTACAGAGCAATTATGTGGTGTAAGGGACTACGTATCGAAAACTTTTATATAAGATTTCTCATGTTGTCCGTTACAACATTACAGAAACCATTTATATGGAAAATTACAAATGACTAACTTGTTAATTTTTGAGCATGTAATGAATACGTGCGGAATAATATTTATTTTTCAAATTACATTGCTAATTTCAATCAAACCGCCTGCCCAACGTGGAGATTATGGCAACCCCTCCCTTCTAAGGGAGAGGCCTTTGTTCAGCAGTGAACTTTTCGGCTGCTGATGATTGCTAATTTTGCACAAATAAGTAATTTATACCATTAATAATGTTATCCTAATTTTATTTAAAAAAGCGGCATTTTTTTTTGGAAATTCATGAAAAAGCCGATGAAAATTTTCAACATTAGAATGTTCAAAATCATGTACTGGATCCCTGGTATAGGTTTTACGATGTCCCTTACATCCCGTATATTTACTTATTAATTAACAAGTAGTTTAATAATTATTTATGAAAACAATTACTTACAAAATATAAATAAATTTACTATAAGTATATTGAAAGAAATAATTAAGTTCTATAATCTCCGACAAAGAGAATAATAACGCTTCGCTAAGACAAAACTTGTGAATTACACAAACATGTGATTGTAAATAAGTGTTATAGTCCGAATCAATTTATGAAGTACTTTAATCATTTTTACTTCAGTAAAAAAGCTGCAACTTAATCCTTTATCTTCACTAAAACAAAATTTTACAAAAATTGCATGAAATAGTTATTAATACAAAACCGTATAATATACAAGTATACGAAATGGAGTAGCTCTGTTAATTGCAAACTATACACATCATAATTATTTCAATAAGCACGAACCGTGTAAATAGCAAAACACAACCACATTAAATTTTCATGGAGTTTACCTACAATGTTACCTACGTGACAGCCGAAATTGGGTCCGAAATTACTCGACAGTAGAATTATGGCGTCTGTAACTAATATACGTTTATCCGGAAGTGCCCTGGACGGCGGAACTTGTACCACATGTGGGGTGTAATTTATTTCTGAGTGATAACATCAGTGGTTGTCGCCACCCGTCAATAGATGGCGTGCTTTTCAACATTTGAGGTTAGTAAAGGTGTGGGTTCGGACACAAAGAGATTAAATATCAGGCCATAGAGTGGCCTTCGGGAATGTTTTACTATAAAACTGTCATCACTTTTCACAACTACCGCCTTTAGTCAATTCTTTAGTAATTTTACTAAATACATATATTATTATTATTATTACGAAAATACCTGTGGAGTCTCCCATCTCCTCCCGTTGGGTGTCGGTAAGAGGCGACTAAGGGAAAACAAGAAGACGCACAGCAGCGTCTTTCTCTTGGATTACCTACCACCTATACTGCGATCCCCAAGACGCCTGTCAAGCGTGAAAATTATGGCAACCCCCTTCTAAGGGGGGAGGCCTTTGTTCAGCTGTGAACATCTTTCGGCAGTTAGAAGAAGAAGAAGAAAAACATTTAATAGACCACACAATTTAATTAAAATCAAAACTAAGAATAATATCTAAGCTAATAGCTTACACAAAACTCTGTGGGGCCAAAAAGGGCTCTGTCTCAGCATTTTGCTGTGCCATAAAACTATGAGGCAGTGTTGTTATTCTGACAGCACCTATAAAAAGAGGAGGAGAGTTAGATGTCTTTGTTCGGATATCATCGTTCATCATGGTAGATTATTTTGTTAATGACGATTCATTAAAACACGTATATAAATCCAATGATTTCTATACTTATTGAAACAGTATCAATTTTTCTAGTGTTAATAGGTAGGTATTATAGTTTTTTAATGATATGTACTATCGCGGTCACGAACGCTGTACCAGTTTTCCATTAAAATAGTTGAACGAAGTTCCGTGCGCTTATCCGCCCGCATATATTTTGGGCCGGCTCGTGCAAGCGATTATCGTCCTAAAGGTGGTACACCGTTTGTGACCGCGAGAGTACCTAAATATATTGCTTCAGTTTAATTTGTAAAATATCTGTTAGAAGATAGATGCTTAGATTTTGACAGCAAACTAACCTCACGCATCCAAAAAAGAGAATTCTTAGAACTTTTAAAAACCATGCAAATCGTACCTATTCGGAAATTGACAGAAAATAAGAATTAAAAGTAAACAATATATAAAGAGATAGAGAACTCCTTCACTTTAAACACCAACTTTGTATCAGCCGTACAACGGTGTAGGTTCGTGAAATTCTTCATCCCATCACTTACATCATTTACAATCTCATCCAGACATTGTGTACAAAAATATCGCCAACGCATCTAGTAAGGTACAGGAGGGAAGCAGCGGTTATTTATACGGCACTTAACCTCTTTGTTTATGACAAGAGCTAATTCCGTATTGAGACAACGCGGTCGGAATTGGGATGTTTAATACAAACATCGCACCTAAACATTCGGGAGGAAATTTTAATTATTCTTATGTTAAATGTTACAAACACGGGATACAGGAACATTTGTTTGAGATCTTTCTATTTCTATAAGATATTAGAATAATAAAATAATAAGTAGATATATGTATTATATACAAATAATATTCTAGGACAATCTACACACGGACATCTGATCCCAAACTAGGCAGTCTGTACTATGGAAACCAGATAACTGATACTAATACAGAAATACTTTTTTTTTGTAAATACATACTTAAATAAATAAACACCCCCTAATACTTGGTGGGAATTGAACAAACGACCTATTGAGTAGCGTCCAGGGTATTTCTAATCACTAGACCTACAGGCACGTCATATGCATGTGCACTAATTTTATAGGAGAGTGCACAGGAATTACATGACTGGATTCTACCATTTCCCCTTCTATTATCGGATGAGACTCACAGCAAGGTACAGTGCGATACAAACTTAAAGGTGGCCGTGAAGCTAGGCTCAAGTCGCTGCGCAGTAACCAATTTAGGGTATATCAGCGGGGTAATGCCGAGGTTGTCGATTGTCAACTTGACTGTACATGCGCGAAGACGCAATGCACGAACTTCACAGAGCCGCCTTTAAGATTGAATCGAACTATACGCACCTGTATAATGTGAATGTCTCATCAGTCCAGACTAGGACTGTTGGGAGATTCATTTGTTTTTTATTTCTTTTTTTTTATTTTTCTCATTACAGAAAAGAGGTTTGGTCTACTAATTACTAAGTAGCAGTTCTAGAAAATCAGATGACTGTCATTAGTGGTTTTGTCAAAATGTTTCCTATGGCGACTCTATCTGTATTTAATCCTATAGGTCTATATTTAATCTCTTTTTGCTCTTGTGATACAATAGTACAATAGGTAGTACTGTTAAAAGTTCTTGCTAAGCAAAATTTGCATCCCCCTATAGATAAGACAGCAAAACTAGCGAATAATAAAAAAAAACTCGTGTTTTGTTATTGGAGTAACACCATGTGTAACTCTTTTATTTAAATTACTTACCTCGTCTCTAACATTATCCTAAAACGTCTTCCCATTCTTCCCTAACATTATCAAAATTACATTTTCAAACTCTACATCACTTAACTATATAACATATACCCATATGAATCGATATTTACCTGATAATATAAATAACAAATTCTACTTACAATTATGGGTCCGTCTAGACCAGACGTCACAATTTTATCGTCAAAGATCTCACGTGACATTGAATCAAATACAAAGTGTCCTACTGAATAGTGTCCAGGCAAGTTTTGCGATAGCAGACATCTAATATAATATGTCACCCAGTGCCGTAGTCTCACTGCTGGGGAATTAATTATTGTACTGACGTCATTCAAGCAAGTCTGCGTCAGAGTTCATAGACCCCACTTGTTTTGCTAAGTAAAATTGTCTTATGTTTACAAGCATCTTATGTAGTAAGTTGGTCTCATCCATTACATGTCACCCAGTGCCGTAGTCTCACTGCTGGAGAATTAATTATTGTATTGACGTCATTCATATAAGCAAGTCTGCGTCAGCGTTCACAGACCCCACTTGTTTTGCTAAGAAAATGTATCGTACATAAGTACGAAGTTCACCTGAAAGTGACATGCATAACCATGGACTTGTTGCACTGCACTGCTCGTCAATTATTTATCGCTTCACTACATGCTTGGTTCCTTGTACAAGGTGCAGTCCAGGTAGGTACCACCGCAGTGTCAGATATTCTGCCACTAAGCAGCAGTGTGTAAGTATTGATGTGTTCCGCCGTGAAGGGCACTGTAGCTGGTGAAATTACCGGACACAAAGACTTAATATATAATTACTTAAGGGTCGGCACTAGCGCCTTTTTCTGGTGTTTCTAGCGTATATAGGCTGCGGTGACTGCTTACCATCAGGCGGGCGGTGCGCTTACTTGCCACCTTGGTAGTATATAAAAAAAAATTGCACCATCCACCTTCACACCGGAACATAGCATTGTTTACACATAATGGCAGAATATTTAATACTGCGGTGACCGTGCTACTTGGACATAGTACACTCCAAAACCTTATATTACAGGGAACGGCACTGTCATCATCACCAGCCGGAAGACGTCCACTGCTGAACAAAGGCCTCCCCCTTAGACCGCCACAATGAACGACAATTTGCTATTTGCATCCACCGGTTTCCTGCGACGCGAACAATGTCGTCGGTCCACCTAGTGGGAGGCCTGCCTACGCTGCGTCTTCTGGTTCGTGGTCGCCACTCGAGAACCTTTCTTCCCCAACGGTTATCGGTTACACGGCACTGTAGCGGGACAAAACTGGAAACTTAATAACTATTATCTCAAGTGACAAATAGCAGTGTATTAAAACTGCTCATTGGCAGACATGTTGCTTACGATGTGATGAACGTCCAATCTTCTCATCGCTTCGAAGCCGGCTAATCATAGGACTACTATAAGCGAGGACATAGTGATCAATATACATAGATGTTTGACCAAGGAAGCACTTAATTACTAACTCTAGGACAGGCAACAATTACACATTTAAGAACCCGAGTTTCCAAACTCTACTAAAAATTATATATTTAGCTGTTCCGACTACCAACTGCAGGATTGAAGATTGTTTTTCGCCTTGAGCGCTCAGAAAAAGATTGATTTCATTCACAGTAGTTACGGAAGGTCAAATTCATAAATCGTTTACTCATCCAATTGGATTTTCATATCAATTAACCAAGAACAACGTATACAAACAACTGGCAGAAGAAATAGATTGGTGACGTCATCGGAGCGGGCGGCGGCGGCGGCGCGCTGCTCGGCGCACACCCTCACGTCATCTCTAATCGAAAATACCGTTCAGTAACTACTACTCTTTATTTATATCCCCGTCAGTGTCTGGAAATGTATGGAGCGGGGCAAATTACTGATTGTCTATGTATAGATTGGTATTGAGACGCAATTGTTATGTTGTCTTTCTGTAAAGTTCCATAGTTGAATATTTTGTCAAACATGAACACGATGCTTTAGCCTTTAAGTTACCGTAAGCAGTTGGAAGCTAGATAACATTGATCATATATCGATTTGCTTTTGTTTTGATGTTCTAGAATTCCAGTAATTTGTACCTACAGTTCGAGGATCGAATATTCAGCCATTTGTATACAGGTGATCGGCCTGCATTGACCTAGCCAGTAAGGAACAACTACACAAAGTCCCCCGCAGGATTCGAACCCGCGACCTCCGGTTTACAAAGCAAGCGATTTCCCACTGCGCCACGGAGGCTACAACCTGATTGTCTGTAAAGTAAGATGATCCATGCGTCCGATGGGCATGTAAAAATGTGTGCCTCACCTCTCCCCGGTCGTGTCGGTCTCCAGTCCCATCGGATTATGAGAGGTATAAAGGAAGAGAGAGTGCACTTGTGTCTACGCAAACACTTGTGCACTATAATATCTCCTGCGTACATGGTTGATCTTGTGAAAGATTGGCCTCTGTGGTCGTATCGGCCAGGAGGACATTATTATTATGATTTGTATACGTGTACTTTCAATGTAAACTAATGCTTGTCTGATATCCCGCCTGGAAGTAAGGGGTGGTGCAAATTTAGACGGAAGCTAACTAGCTTAATAATAATACTAGAAGTACTCTAAAATAAAATATTTATTTACTACTTTACTAGGTGATGGGTAAAGGTGCTCCAATACAGCAGTTATATATTGTTATAAAACATTATTATCTAAGCACAGTAACATTTTATAACATTTTGCTACATGTTAAGAATGTTATAAATATTATCAACGCTCCCACACTGGTTCAACTTGTTGTATAACACCGTATAACATTCTTTAATAACCATCAGTTTGTAATGGATTGTAATTAGTTGTATAACATTTTATTTTATAAAGTTGTATAACATCACTAACAATTTATATCTTTTGTTACAATTTGTTAAAAATAGTTAGACAACAAAATGTTATTCAACATTCTCTAACGATATATAACTGCTGTTTGGGGAGCATCTTAAGTCCTTTACAAAAACCACAATTATATAAAATTTCTATCTACTGAACAAGTGTTTAACATTTATGTCAGGAGATAGTCCATTTACATGTATACGAGTATAAATAAAATATTAATACTAAACTACACTCCACTAACTAAACACCAATTCTTTGATAAACATTACAATAAATTACTGTTTAATTGGGTGTATGTATTGATATTAATACTTATCTATATCTATACTTATAATAAAACTGTAACAGGTCCAATTCTGTACATTGAAGATATTTTGGAAATTATATTTAGAGGGCATTCTATAACCGATACTGAGGCCGAAAATGTATTTTTTTTAATGTTTGTCTGTGTCTATCTGTCTGTCTGTCTGTATCACGGCTGCGCATCACGCCGAAACTACTGAATGGATTCAAATGAAACTTGGCATGATTTGAGATCTTACTACGAGGTAGGACATAGGATACTTTTTATCCCGTAATCTAGCACGGTTCTTTTGGGAGAGAGGATTAAAGTCAAAATGGGTACTTGGTTATACGCTTGTTCCGATTTTATCAATTTTTCGTTATAATATAATAAATATTAGTAAGGGAACACTCATAGAGAGTTGTTATCAAGGTTTTATAATCGATCGGGTTAAGCAACGTTAGGTAAGGTCATTAAATAGATGGGTGACCGTTTAACACCATTTGAACTAAACGGGTTCGTGCTTCGAAGAGCAAGTAAAAAGTGGGTCCCAGTTTTTAACCGACTATAAAAAAGGAGGTTATGTATTCGATGCGAATGTTTGTTATTGAAAGTTTAGTTAACGTAAAAATAGCGCAGGCGGCGCTGCGTGGGTCAGCTAGTTCCATATAACATTTATTATATTCGTAGGCAGATGACTGTGACCCCAGTAAAATATTAGATCGCGTACACCGCTTAACCCACATGATAGGTCCGTATTAAAGATCTACACTCAGAGTTCCGAGAGAGTGTCCGCCGTAAAACTCAAAACCCACAAAATCTCATTTTGATTGCGTGCCATCTGAAATGACTTCAATAAAAAGCCTACACTTTTATTTACATACGTATCTCATTAATAGTACTATCTACTTTCGCTGCGCCTACGCACGACTGTTCAAACATTGCTAGGTTCCGTGAAAGAGAGAGGCTAATTAAGGTTCTTGGCAGAATTGTGGTTGATTACTTTGTTTATGCGGTCTTTAATGTAAAGCATCTCTTCCGACTACTATTACAGACACACACAATTAAATAACAAAGTACCAGGCAGAGAATACCATTACAAAATTAAATAACATTAAAGTAATTTTACTTACAGATCTGTATTTATAGATGAGTTTTTTAGATATTAGTTAAAAGGAAAAAAAGAAATAAAGAAAAAATAATCTTTATCATTATTTTGGACATAAATAAAAATAATTATACTCATACTCTAACGTATACTCATACTGTAACGTAACGTAACGTACGTGAGTGGATAACCCTTCAGCGGGATTGTTTAAAATAAAAATTGTAATATATAAGTTAGATTTAGATGTCGCTGAATAAATGTTTTTCTTTCTTTCTTTCTTTCTTTATATGCTTGGCCATACAAAGGGGTAATACCGCCAGTCTTTTCGGTACCCTGCCCTCCCAGTGCGGCGACAACTTGGAGGAAGATTTTTACTTTTTTAGTTTAAGTAGATTTGTAAATAAACAGTAAATATGTAATTATTACGTGATTATACTCATTATAATTATTTTATACATAAATAAAAATAATTATAATGGACTTTATTCATGGACACCTGTTAATTATTATGTAACTGTGGTGAAGGGACCTGTAGCCTGTGTGTGTGTAGGGGCCTGTAGTGTAGGGGGCTGTATTGTAACCTCTACGTCGAGCTGAATACCCATATTTATTCCATGTCCAACACAAAAATTCTCCAAAATCCATATTCAGCAACGTAAAAACGACCGTTATGACATATAAGATCTTAAAAACTCTGGTTTTACGTGTGTAATACCTACCTTACAATCATCCCTCCACCTTCCCATGTCTGGCCAGCGTAGGTTGACTATGCGTGGGCTGCATGTTGCTTGGTATATGTACTTTATGTATTTACTAGCTGACCCACGCAGCTCCGCCTGCGCTATTTTTACGTTAACTAAACTTTGAATAACAGACATTCGCATCGAATACATAACTTCATTTTTTATAGTCGGTTAAAAACTGGGACCCACTTTTTACTTGCTCTCCGAAGCACGGACCCGTTTAGTTCAAATGGCGTTAAACGGTAACCCATCTATTTAATGACCTTACCTAACGTTGCTTAACCCGATCGATTACAAAACCTTGATAACAACTCTCTATGAGTCTTCCCTTACTAATATTTATTATATTTTATAGAAAAATTGATAAAATCGAACCAAGCGTATAACCAAGTACCCGTTTTGACTTTAATCCCCTCTCCCAAAAGAACCGTGCTAGATTACGGGATAAAAAGTATCCTATGTCCTACCTCGTAGTAAGATCTCAAATCATGCCAAGTTTCATTTGAATCCATTCAGTAGTTTCGGCGTGATGCTCAGCCGTGATACAGACAGACAGACAGACAGACAGACAGACAGACAGACAGACAGACAGACAGACAAAAATTAAAAAAATTACATTTTCGGCCTCAGTATCGGTTATAGAATGCCCTCCAAATATAATTTTCAAAATATCTTCAATGTACAGAATTGGACCTGTTACAGTTTTATTATAGTACTAGCTGACCCACGCAGCTCCGCCTGCGCTATTTTTACGTTAACTAAACTTTTAATAACAGACATTCGCATCGAATACATAACCTTCTTTTTTTATAGTCGGTTAAAAACTGGGACCCACTTTTTACTTGCTCTCCGAAGCACGGACCCGTTTAGTTCAAATGGCGTTAAACGGTCACCCATCTATTTAATGACCTTACCTAACGTTGCTTAACCCGATCGATTACAAAACCTTGATAACAACTCTCTATGAGTGTTCCCTTACTAATATTTATTATATTATAAAGAAAAATTGATACAATCTGACCAAGCGTATAATCAAGTACCCATTTTGACTTTAATCCCCTCTTCCAAAAGAACCGTGCTAGATTACGGGATAAAAAGTATCCTATGTCCTACCTCGTAGTAAGATCTCAAATCATGCCAAGTTTCATTTGAATCCATTCAGTAGTTTAGGCGTGATGCTCAGCCGTGATACAGACAGACAGACAGACAGACAGACAGACAGACAGACAGACAGACAGACAGACAGACAAAAATTAAAAAAATTACATTTTCGGCCTCAGTATCGGTTATAGAATGCCCTCCAAATATAATTTTCAAAATATCTTCAATGTACAGAATTGGACCTGTTACAGTTTTATTATAAGTATAGATATGTCGTTTAAAATCTAAGGTTAAGGCTGCCTGACCACCGGAGCGGAGCGAGGCAGTGGAGCGGAGAAACGGAGAAATATTAACCAATAAGATTCAATAAGATTTTGGAGCGGAGATTTTGTGCAATCTTATTGGTTAATATTTCTCCGTTTCTCCGCTCCACTGCCTCGCTCCACTCCGGTGGACAGGCAGCCTTAGGTGGCTAACTCCGGAAACTAATGGCAATTACAATCAAAACCAATTCCAAACATTTAGCCCTGTCACCGTTCAGTTCAATTATAATAATAATATCCTAAGGCGACACACGGTCACCTGATCACAAACTAGGCAGAGCCTGTACTGTGGTAACCAGATAACTAAAAAATAACACCCAAACAAACAAACATGTTCATACACTGTAAGTTTAATATTTGTCTCAGGTGGAAATCAAACCCGCACCACCTCCAGCCCTGAGCCCGGGGCTATAAACAACGGGTAACCTTCGGAGTCACTGGACGTTCGTTCGGGGTGTGGGCCCTTTGAGCGTCCATTGAGTATGTCAGGTTCCCGGGGGGCTCAAAGGCAAGGCACTGAGGGGCCCCTGGTGCAGATCCCACCGGAGAGCCCTGGGGTCCCCCCTCTCATGTGCCGATGCGACAGCCGCGGGGGTTTTAGTGGGTAAAATCCCACATACCCCGGTCGAGCCCCACAGCTCCCGGGGATCTTTGGAAGATTTCCCCCGCCTCAAAAAAAAAACCTTAATACTAAGTGAAAAAAGTGACAAAAAAAAAAACACAATTCAGCGATTCACTTCCAACGACAGACCAGCGCGATCTGCTTGCAAACCATCTTATGTTGCGGTGCAACCGTTTCATAGCAAGCTTACTACTTACATTGTAAAACAAAAAACCTTTTTTTATGTATGTATGAAAATTAAGTTTGCTACGGATTTAAAGGTTTTTAACCGACTTCAATAAAGGAGGAGGTTCTCATTTCGTCTGTATATATTTTTTTTTTAAATGTATGTTCGCGCATAACTCTGGCAATTATGAGCCGATTTGAAAAAATCTTTCTTCCATCCATTCTTCAATCCATTGATTGGGTCCCATAAAAAAAAATATTGCTTAGTAATAAGTAGTTCCTGAAAAAACAAGAATGGCGACTGCGCACGAAAGCTGCAGGAAAGCCTATATAGATGACATTATGTCGCTTTTTAAGGACAAAAATGGCCATAACTCTGGCAAATATTTACCAATTTCAATGATTCTTTTTTTATTCGAAAGAAGAAACCACTATCATGAATCTGTATGAATTTTATCACAACCGGATAAGAACTTCCTGAAGGACCATGAACGATGTGGAGGAATTTATCTGGTAAAAACCATTAAACTGATGTTCTCCATTACATTGCTCTGACAATTATGAACCAATTTCGATGATTCTTTTTTATTCGAAAGAATAAACCACTATGATGATTCCATGCAAATTTCTTTACGACCGGATATTTTTTTCTGAAGAAACATGAATTGTGTAAAATTATGTAGACGATAATGTGATCATAACCTACCTAGATCATTTTACGGTCTTCGATGGTTCAATCTTTATATATGAAAATATCACTAAAAAGTTTAAAATAAAATCTTTTTGAAAAAAATTGAACCGACTTCAATATCACTTAAAAGTATAAAATAATTTAAATATTATTGAAGTTGGTGTTAGCTTACCGGCTGTGTATATTTGGCACCAACTTCAATAATATTTAAATTATTTTATACTTGTGATATTGAAGTCGGTACAATTTTTTTTTTCAAAGATTTTATCTTCTTCGATCTTCTACTTGTAATCATTGCAAAAGAACAAAAACCACGATTTGTGTCACAATAACTATTCTCATCAATATGTTATTACGTTATTAGTAAATAACTTAGCTCGCGGTGTTAAAAATCAAAATTCAACATATCATATTAAAACTGGTGTTTAATACACATTCTATACGTGGTACCGTCTGTCACTACCTTTATCAAATATAGAGCTGTGCTCACAATTACTCAATACTCAATTACTTTCACAATATCACCCTTACACAACATTTAAGAAAACGCAATACATATTTCAATTACTCATCTTTATTTACAGACAGAGCAATTTGTAGACGGTACGTCGCGTCTATGTATGCAAATCGTCTGCTTATGCCATATTCGCGCTACAGGGGCCCGCCCGCTTTTATAACAATTAAAATATGCAAATGGGAAATATTACCCACTACTTTTCATTCCAGTTCGATGGACTAGGTATCAATGGGGATGCAAAACAGAGCCACCCTAGCTATGATGACGGTGTCAAAAATGTAGAGAGTGGCGCTCAGGGGCGCGACCGATGGGAGATACAGTTTGTTTACGTTAGCACTTATGCACCTACATGTGTGTTTAATATTGCCGCGATTGGGTTTCAATTTGTTTTCATGAATGGAAGCTGTGTATTGGTTGGCACGTGAAAAATATTTATCCCGCTCCCTTTTTTTAATTTCCATACAAGTGTAAGTATCAAACCTCTGACGGTAGCAAAATCAATTAATCAAATGTAAAATTATTTAAAGGTTAATAATTTAAAAGGAAAAGAAGTGCTTAATTCGGTGTTACTTTTCATAAATCAGAATGGTTGTGAAATAATTCATGCGTGAATAAACTATTAAAATAATTTTCAATTTTAGATAATAATTCTAAAATATTTGACATTTATCATAAGCATAATATTTTACGGACTAATTTCGTTGCATTATATTATGTATTGCATGTACCTAAACTCTCGAAAATATTTTTATGGTAAATTTACGTTTTGTCTCAAAGCACTGTAAACCCAATAAAATCTTATTAAAAATAATTGACCCGACTTCAATATCACTGAAAAGTATAAAATAATTTAAATATTATTGAAGTTGGTGTTAGCTACCGGCTGTGTATATTCGGCACCAACTTCAATAATATTTAAATTATTTTATACTTTTCAGTGATATTGAAGTCGGTTCAATTATTTTTAAAAAGATTTTATTTTAAACTTTTTAGTGATATTTTCATACATAAAGATTGAACCATCGAAGACCGTAAAATGATCTAGGTAGGTTATGATCACATTATCGTCTACATAGTTTTACATAATTCATGCTTCTTCAAAAAAAAATTATCCGGTCGCAATGAAATTTGCACGGAATCATGATAGTAGTTTACTCTCTCGAATAAAAAAAGAATCATCGAAATCGGTTCATATTTGTCAGAGTAATGTAATGGAGAACATCAGTTTTATGGTTTTTACCAGATAAATTCCTCCACATCGTTCATGGTCCTCCAGGAAGTTCTTATCCGGTTGTGATAATATTCATACAGATTCATTACAGTGGTTTTTTCTTTCGAACAAAAAAAGAATCATTGAAATTGGTAAATATTTGCCAGAGTTATGACCATTTTTAACCGACTTCAAAAAAGGAGGAGGTTCTCAATTCGTCTGTATATATATATATTTTTTTTTTATGTATGTTCGCGCATAACTCTGTCAATTATGAACCGATTTGAAAAAATCTTTCTTGCATCCATTCTTCAATCCATTGATTGGGTCCCATAAAAAAATTATTGCTTAGTAATAAGTAGTTCCTGAAAAAACAAGAATGGTGACTGCGCACTGAGAGCTGCAGGAAAGCCTATATCGATGACTTTATGTCGCTTTTTAACGACAAAAATAGTCATAACTCTGGCAAATATTTACCAATTTCAATGATTCTTTTTTTATTCGAAAGAAGAAACCACTAT
Organism: Furcula furcula; assembly: GCA_911728495.1. Classification (NCBI taxonomy): domain Eukaryota; kingdom Metazoa; phylum Arthropoda; class Insecta; order Lepidoptera; family Notodontidae; genus Furcula; species Furcula furcula. Next base: position 11,678,969 of record OU452251.1, read on the forward strand.
ATTAAATCTGTATGAATTTTATTACAACTGGATAAGAACTTCCTGGAGGACCATGAACGATGTGGAGGAATTTATCTGGTAAAAACCATAAAACTGATGTTCTCCATTACATTGCTCTGACAATTATGAACCGATTGCGATGATTCTTTTTTTAATCGAGAGAGTAAATTGCTATGATGATTCCATGCAAATTTCATTACGACCGGATATTTTTTTCTGAAGAAACATGAATTATGTAAAACTATGTAGACGATAATGTGATCATAACCTACCTAGATAATTTTACGGTTTGCGATGGTTCAATCTTTATATATGAAAATATCACTAAAAAGTTTAAAATAAAATCTTTTTAAAAAAAAAATTGAACCGACTTCAATATCACTGAAAACTATAAAATAATTTAAATATTATTGAAGTTGGTGCCAAATATACACAGTCGGTAAGCTAACACCAACTTCAATAATATTTAAATTATTTTATACTTTTCAATGATATTGAAGTCGGTTCAATTTTTTTTTAAAAAAGATTTATTGTCCTTAAAAAGCTACTAAAACGTCATCTAAATAGGCATTCTTGCAGGTGTCCTGCGCAGTCATCATTCTAGTTTTTTCAGGAACTACTTACTCTTAAGCAATAATTTTTTTATGGGACCCAATCAACGGATTAAAGAATTGATGGAAGAAAGATTTTTTCAAATCGGTTCATAATTGCCAGAGTTATGCGCGAACATACATAAAAAAAAAATATATATACAGTCGAATTGAGAACCTCCTCCTTTTTTGAAGTCGGTTAAAAAAAAAATATACAGTCGAATTGAGAACCTCCTCCTTTTTTTAAGTCGTTAAAAATTGTTGATAATAGTAGTCCTGTCGTTAAAAAGTTATTGAACTGATACTTAATTCAAATTAAATAATAAACAAACTAGTTTTATACGACCCGAAAGCCCACTTAAACTAAAAGATTCTACCTTTTTGTTAATCATAAAGGTTGATTAATCACAACAGAGGGCGTGACTGACCGCGCCGGACCGGACGAATAACCGTGTCACCGAATAGAGTCATTGTAGGGCCTAACCTGGGCAGGGGGTGCTCGGTAGACAACTACTAAACGCCCAAATTACACAGATTGCGAACGTTCAGGGCCTGTGTTGCCATGTAAATTAATAATATGTAAATTTCCACGCCCGACGAACATTGGAAACGGGGGTTAAGCCACCGTTTACACGCCACTCCGGTACGATGCAGCATATAGATTAATTTGAGAACGCTTCGGCTTTTTAATTGAGTCTTTTGGTAAACAATTTAGTAATATCCTTCCTCATTTCTTTGTGTGTAAGTAGTAACTTTTATTAGTATTTTAGTGTTTGTCATGTTACAATTAGATCAGTATTAGCGACAGTGTGTCCTGCCGTTCAAAAGATCAAATAAGAGAGAGAAAAAAAATACGACGAAAATACAACAAACTAAAAGGCCGAAGGGATAGTAGTCGGACCAGTCTCCCCAAGCAGCACCCGGGCACGAGTTGACTCGAGCAGCAGCCATCACTCCCCTCAACCATATTGAAGGGAAGGGGGTGAATCGCCAAACGAAGCCGCCACAAAAGAAAATACTTCAGAAGGTGCCTTTTATAAAATAGATTATCACGCAAGCATCGCCGTAACCTCTTCAAGGTTGAACCTGAAAAAGCGCCAATACAGACGTACTACGCGCTAAACGTTAATAAAACTTCGGCAAAGTTCCAAAAGTAGCATGTTTATTTGAATAATCGTTTAATCTATGCTCAGTAGGTGACTACAGTGACGGCGGGCCCCGCGGCGATCAATTACTGCGAATCAACTGAGAATCAACTTTCATGTGCCGCCCCTAGCGTAGTTATTGCGCACTTGGACGAGAATCGGTGCACTCACCCTACGTCAATGTGGCGAATTGTAATTGTGTGACGAGACAAACTGGACGACGCTGGTAAGCAACATAGCTTCCCCTAGACCGTGTACTCTCGCGGTCACGAACGGTGTACCACCTTTAGGACGTTAATCACTTGCACGAGCTGGCCCAAAATAAGTACATGCGTGCGTATGCGCAAGTAACGTCGTTCAAACGTAGCACCGCTCGTAACTAGAGACATTCATTATTAAGTTTTCTAGTTTAAAGTTTTATTGTTATTGATGTCCTGATATAAAGATTGATCAATCGGTAAATATACCTCAGGCCTGGACTTTCGTTCGGAAATACTCTTATCACGCACTTCTGGCCATAGAAGTAGCCGCTTCATAATCATAATCAGCTGGATGACGTCCACTACTGAACAAAGGCCTCCTCTTGGTTGCAATTATCCCACGCTTGGTATGTATCTTGGGGATCGCAGTACAGGTATGTAATCTCATAGAAAGACGCAGCTGCCCGTCTTCTTGTTTTCCCATAATCGCCACTTACGGCACCCAATGGAAGGAGATGGTTGGTTGTTATTCATACCTGGACACCCCATGGGGCGTACAGTAGTAAGAGGCTGTACTACAGCTTTTTACTAATCAAAAATCATATCAGTATGACTTTTTATATTCATTGCCAACACTACAAAAAATACATTAAAATCATATGAAAATCTATTGTTTTTAGAAAAGGTAAAATTGAACCAACAGGAAGACGTGGACAGCGACTTTGTTTTAAACTACACACATCAAAAGTGTCTAGGGATCAAGCATTTTTGGGCAAAAAAATGGGCAGAAGAACAATGGCGTTTCGTGTGCTTTTCTGATGAGTCTCGTTTTGGTATGAGACCGGATACAAGACGTATACGACACTGGAGAACCCCTGGACGCCAACAGCGATTAAAATCCTGCCAGGAAGTCCATCCTTATAGTGGTGGAACCATCATGGTATGGGCGGGTATTTGGATCGGCGGAAGAACTGAGTTGATTTGGATCAGAGGCAACCTCAACGCTCAAATTTATGCTGAGACGATTGTATCAGACGTCATCGTTCCTCTACAAGTGCAAATCGGTCCCTTATTTCAGTTAATGCATGATAATGCACGACCGCACACCGCAAGAGTTGTAAGACAGACTCTCGCCGCAGCTAACATCAATGTCTTGCCCTGGCCTGCTCAGTCGCCAGACTTGAACCCGATTGAGCATGCATGGGATATGCTACAGAGAAGAGCTCTGCCGAATATGGAGGGTATCCAGTCGCAAGAAGACCTTTTTTTGTTGTTGCAACGAACATGGGCGGCCATTCCACAGCGTGATTTGGATGAACTCATTTTGAGTATGCCAAACCGATGTTCTTGTGTTGTTAGTGTTCGCGGTAGAAACACGGATTATTAATTGTTTAAGTTACCCAATAAAATTTTAAAGAAAACTGTTATTTCAGTCTTTTTTCGAACTTTTGTGTTAGTGGTTCAAATGTCAAAAATCCCTTTATTAGGAAAATGGCAAATTTCTTTATTAATGCAAAGGTGACTTGGTTTATCGTTACTGTGACAAACGAAAACACTTTATTTGATGAATCCTTAAAGAAAATTTTAATTAATATCAATCAGGAGAAAAGTTATTGCAAAAATATATGTTGATCCCTAGACACTTTTGATGTGTGTATTTGGATAAGATGGAAAATCAAATGAGCATAACAGAACATAATGTAGGATTAACTTAACAAGTTCCACAAACAAACGGGGCCGTTCCAATTTGGCAGGAGACAACGCTTAATTACGTTCGCCTGATACAGACAGGAAAGGGTAAGCAGTTATTATAAATAATTTACTAAATGGGACGCCCACGCTGCCGCGCCGCCACGGGTACCGGGCCGATGGTTAAACGAGAAATCTGTTAAATAATCACTTACACATTTAAATTATACTAGCTGACCCGTGCAGCTCCGCCCGCGCTTTTATTACATTTTGCTCTCCTTTTCTCCCTCCTCCCTAGATTTATCTCTCTCCATATCTCTCTCTCTTATAAAAAAAATCTAATTATATGCTCTTTCTCTCCTCTCTCTTTCCCCCTCCCGCTTCGGTTTCCGTCACACTCCCCCTCTTCCTACCCTGTTATCCCCTCTCTGAACCCTCTCCCCCTCTCTCTTCTACGAACTTGCTCCTTCTCACTCCCCCCTTACTCCACCTAACTCCCCCGATCCCTCACCCCATCGCCCCCATCTCGAATCCCCTCTCCCTCTTTCTCCTCTCGTGCACCCTCCTCTCGTTCTATATATCCTCGTCAATCATGGTATCAGCGGCATTAAATATACTTTATGACCTATTCTCAGACCTCCCCGATATGCACACATAATTTCATACATATCGGTTCACCCATCTATTTAATGACCTTGCCTTATGTAGCTTAACCTTAACCTAGCGGTATGAAATATACTGTATGACCTATTCTCAGACCTACCCGATATGCACACTTTCATACAAATCGGTTCACCCATCTATTTAATGACCTTACCTAACGTTGCTTAACCTTAACCTACCGGGATAAAAAGTATCCTATGTCCGTTTACTGGTTCTAAGCTACCTCCCCACCAATTTTCAGCCGAATCGGTTAGGCCGTTCTTGAGTTATAAATAGTGTAACTAACACGACTTTCTTTGATATAATACTAGCTGACCCGCGCAGCTCCGCCCGCGCTTTTATTACATTTTGCTCCCCTTTTCACCCTTCTCCCTTGATTTATTTCTCTACATCTCTCTCTCTCTCTTTATTATAAGAAAAATCTAATTCTATGCTCTTTCTCTCCTCTCTCTTTCCCCCACCCGCATCGGTCCCCGTCACATTCCCCCTCTTCCTCTCCCTGTTGACCCCTCTCTGAACCCTATCCCCCCCTCTCTTACCCAACTTGCTCCATCTCACCCCCCCCCCCCTTGCTCCACCTAACTCCCCCGATCCCTCACCACCTCCTCGAATCCCCTCTCCCTCTCTGTCCTCTCTTGCACCCTCCTCTCATTCTATATATCCTCGTCAATCATGGCATGAAATATACTTTACGACTTATTCTCAGACCTACACAAAATTTCATACATATCCGTTCACCCATCTATTTAATTACCTTGCCTTATGTTGCTTAACCTTTACCTAGCGGCATGAAATATAATTAATGGCCTATTATCAGACCTACTCGATATGCACATAAAATTTCATACAAATCGGTTCACCCATCTATTTAATGACCTTACCTATCGTATCTATTTAATGACCTTACCTTAACCTACCGGTATAAAAAGTATCCTATGTCCGTCTCCTGGTCCTAAGCTACTTCCCTACAAATTTTCAGTCAAATCGATTGAGCCGTTCTTTAGTTATAAATAGTGTAACTAACACGACTTTCTTTTATATTATAGATATAGATTAAAGTTCTATAGTTATTGTATGTTCAATTTCACCGATAGATGGCGCTGTTCATAATGTAAATCACGCTAACATCGTAAATTACTGTCTAATGATATTTGATAATGAAAGTTTTAAGTTTTCCGCATATTTTATTGTTGCGACTGTAATACATACATAATCTAGTTTGGATCCGCTCGGGATTTACAGATTTTAACTTTTCAAAGATATAATGTCATATTGCTATCAGCAAAGTACTTAAGAACAATACAGAATTCTAATGAAAATGTCCTGGGTGTACTGGATCGGCTTACCCCTTACAAAAATTGACCCTTCGCCACTGCCATATCTTATGCAAACTAAATATCTGCTCAGTCCCTATTGTATATAGCGTAATAATACATATCTTAATGATTAACTGATCAGTCTATAATTACCCTATTCACATACAAAGGAAATTACGTGGTAATATGTGCAAGTAATGTTTCGCTGCTTAGCCCCTATGAAACATAGCGTGATGTTTTATATACCAATTTATACCTAGACTTCTACACAACACATCAGTGAAAATTCTATCAAAATCCATCCACGGGTTTTCAAATGATACCTGGACAAACAGAACGACAGACAGACAGACAGACAGACAGACAGACAATAATTCCAAAAAAAATTGTTTTGGCCTCTATGTCGATAGTATAGTATCCCCACATAGAAATTTTGGAAAAATATTCAATGTACAGAAAAAGTCCTCTTTGAGTTTTATTATAGTATAGATTGTCATGCTTTTTAAGACGCACTTTATACAAACGGCCCGTGGGGTCTCCTCCCGTTGGGCGTCCGTAAGAGGCGACTAAGGGAAAACAAGAAGATGGGCCTCCTGACACCATGACGGTCCTGTTGGACCGGGATGCGCCGAACCCTCCCCGACAACCGTATGCTACACTAGCTATCAGACACCGGTCTCGCCGGCGAGGCCGAAGGGTCGTAGGTATGCGACCTCAACGACGTGCATCACCCCACTGAGTTTCTTGCCGGTTCTTCTCAGTGGGAGCGCGTTGTGAACCGGTGGTAAACTCAGCCCTCTCTTAAGCGACAGCTCAAGCCGAGGCCGTGCCTCCCTGAGGTGCCCTTGAGCTCGTCGCTACTTCTGCCGTAAAGGCTAGAGCGCTTCAAGCGCTCGCCTCCTATTGTCCGGTGAAGCTGTAATGGCCATCTGCGGCCAACAGCGTCTATCATACCCAAAAAAAAAAAAAAGAAGAAGATGGGCAGCAGCGTCTTTCTTTTGGATTACATACCACCTATACTGTGGGGATTATGGCAACCCCTCCCTTCTAAGGGGGAGGCCTTTGTTCAACCGTGGACGTCTACAGACTGCTGATACTGTGATCCCTAAGACGCTTACCAAGCGTGGGGGTGAAGATGATAACTTGACACACTATTGAATTTAGTTATTTATACGAAGTTAAATACTTGCACGTCATACGAGTATGTGTCCATTGAGACGGCGGCAATTCCGAGGAGAATGTTGGCGGGCGTTGACACCTCATCCCCATGAGCACCCATGTCTGGTTTCCAGGGGGTCTATCTCCGCACCCCAGCGGCGGGCTTAAAGGCAAGGCATTGAGAGCTTCCTGGTGCAGGTCCTACCGGAGAGCCCAGGCCTCAGGTGCCGATGCGACAGCCGCGGTGGTTTTAGTGGATATGAATCCCACATACCATGGTTGAGATCCACAAGTCACGGGGACCTTTGGAAGGTTTCCCCACGTTAACAAAAAAAAATACAAAAAAGTTTTAATTAGTTAATCCTTTGTCATCCTCAATTGCATCGCCGCTATCCATCGGAGACTGCAGTTAACAACTAGCATAAAAGTGTATTAATAAAATCTTTTTAAAAAAAAATTGAACCGACTTCAATATCACTGAAAAGTATAAAATAATTTAAATATTATTGAAGTTGGTGTTAGCGTACCTGCTGTGTATATTTGGCACCAACTTCAATAATATTTAAATTATTTTATACTTTTCAGTGAAATTGAAGTCGGTTCAATTTTTTTTTAAAAAGATTTTATTTTAAACTTTTTAGTGATATTTTCATATATAAAGATTGAACCATCGAAAACCGTAAAATTATCTAGGTAGGTTATGATCACATTATCGTCTACATAGTTTTACATAATTCATGTTTCTTCAGAAAAAAATATCCGGTCGTAATGAAATTTGCATGAAAACATCATAGTAGTTTACTCTCTCGAATAAAAAAAGAATCATCGAAATCGGTTCATAATTGTCAGAGCAATGTAATGGAGAACATCAGTTTTATGGTTTTTACCAGATAAATTCCTCCACATCGTTCATGGTCCTCCAAGAAGTTCTTATCCGGTTGTAATAAAATTCATACAGATTCAATACAGTGGTTTCTTCTTTCGAATAAAAAAAGAATCATTGAAATTGGTAAATATTTGCCAGAGTTATTTTTGTCCGACCGAGCGAGTCCGAGCGACTAAAACGTCATCTATATAGGCTTTCTTGCAAGTCTCAGTGCGCAGTCACCATTCTTGTTTTTTCAGGAACTACTTATTACTAAGCAATAATTTTTTTATGGGACCCAATTAACGGATTAAAGAATGGATGGAAGAAAGATTTTTTCAAATCGGTTCATAATTGCCAGAGTTATGCGCGAACATACATAGAAAAAAAAAATAATAATATATACAGACGAATTGAGAACCTCCTCCTTTTTTTGAAGTCGGTTAAAAAAACGATTTTACTCCGTGGTCACCATTCGCAAGCATCAAACGGTCAATCTACAAGTAATTAATAAAAGAGAGAGAAAAGATTTATGTAAGTATTTCTTTCCCTTTTCCACCCGACACTTTCAAGCGCAGTACTGCAATACAATGAAAGTGTTTTTAAGATGTGTCGGGTATATTCATAAATTGATCCGCAGTGCCGAGGTCAGTCCTCCGAGGGTTCGAATGCAATATGTCTGGGGTAGAGACCACGTGTCGAAGGGGCATAATCCGATGGAAAAATATAGTGCGTCGCGCACGCGATAATTGAAAATGTAAGATGTAAAGAACTACATTTGTGGAAGGGTCTTGATAGACAGCAAATCAAATAAATCATTTCACAATGGATCGTATTATTTTAACTGTTCGTTATACTAGTAGTACCTACAGGGTAATCACTACACCACGTAGTTTCCGCACGATGTTTTCCCTTCACCTTTCGCGAATGATGAATCTTCTATGACCCATAGAAGTAGGTCTCTTATGCATGAGACCGTCCAGGTAGGTACTACCGCACTGATGTTCAGTGTGAAAGGCACTATAGCTGGTGAAATTACCGGACATAAGAGACTAGGACTATTAGGTGTATCGCTTACGCTATCAAATTCAAATACAAAAATATTTATTTCAAATAGGCTTAATGCTTTTTTGAATGGTCCATTTTTTAAAAGCTACCACCGGATCACAACGCGGCCTAAACTGAGAAGATCCGGCAAGAAACTCAGCCGGCTTGTCATTTTTTTCACATTTTTAAACAGTATTTGTCTTGTTGAAATGAAACTAATTTTACGGATTATATCGCGGTTTATTTTTGATTTTAATTACCCGACGTTTCGAATACTTTACAGCATTCATGGTCACGGGCGGATTGAGGTGGTAGCAGTCCAAATGTCATAGTTGTCTTAGGGTACCCTCAGGTCTTCTAATTATTATTGTTAGTCCGATCTACGCAGAAAGAGCTTACAGTATCTTGAGGTCTTGCAGTGGAATGCTTGTCTTTGGATTTGACTATGTTTATCACGGGATCTCAAGCTGGTGGTAGCACCCAGCCATCTTCTCTATTGAAATTTGGATGCTTTTTAATTTCAATAGCCTCACGAATCATCCTTGGTAGGTAGCGCTGTTCTATTGCGAGGATTTGTGGTTTGTCAAATCTACACACATCAAAAGTGTCTAGGGATCAAGCATTTTTGGGCAAAAAAATGGGCAGAAGAACAATGGCGTTTCGTGTGCTTTTCTGATGAGTCTCGTTTTGGTATGAGACCGGATACAAGACGTATACGACACTGGAGAACCCCTGGACGCCAACAGCGATTAAAATCCTGCCAGGAAGTCCATCCTTATAGTGGTGGAACCATCATGGTATGGGCGGGTATTTGGATCGGCGGAAGAACTGAGTTGATTTGGATCAGAGGCAACCTCAACGCTCAAATTTATGCTGAGACGATTGTATCAGACGTCATCGTTCCTCTACAAGTGCAAATCGGTCCCTTATTTCAGTTAATGCATGATAATGCACGACCGTACACCGCAAGAGTTGTAAGACAGACTCTCGCCGCAGCTAACATCAATGTCCTGCCCTGGCCTGCTCAGTCGCCAGACTTGAACCCGATTGAGCATGCATGGGATATGCTACAGAGAAGAGCTCTGCCGAATATGGAGGGTATCCAGTCGCAAGAAGACCTTTTTTTGTTGTTGCAACGAACATGGGCGGCCATTCCACAGCGTGATTTGGATGAACTCATTTTGAGTATGCCAAACCGATGTTCTTGTGTTGTTAGTGTTCGCGGTAGAAACACGGATTATTAATTGTTTAAGTTACCCAATAAAATTTTAAAGAAAACTGTTATTTCAGTCTTTTTTTCGAACTTTTGTGTTAGTGGTTCAAATGTCAAAAATCCCTTTATTAGGAAAATGGCAAATTTCTTTATTAATGCAAAGGTGACTTGGTTTATCGTTACTGTGACAAACGAAAACACTTTATTTGATGAATCCTTAAAGAAAATTTTAATTAATATCAATCAGGAGAAAAGTTATTGCAAAAATATATGTTGATCCCTAGACACTTTTGATGTGTGTAATATAATGGCGGGTGCGATCCTGAACATGTTCACAGACTGCAGACTTCGTATAGCGTCGATGTTTAACGTCAGCTATATGTTCTTTTACCCGGGTTTTTACCGATCGTTTTGTTTGCCCGATGTATGAGAGCCCACAGTCACAATCCAGTTTGTATACTCCTGCATCTTGTAGAGGTATATGGCACTTGACTGATGGTAATTAGTTTCATTTCAATGTGTAATATTCGCGTAAATATCAGAAATTAGTATTTGTCTTGTTACAATTGCATCAGCATCAGCGATAGTGAGTCTTGTCGTTCAAAAGATAGAACAAAAGGGGAAAAAAGTTAACGATGAAATTACAACTAACAAGGAAGCTAAAGGGATCGTAGATGTATCAGGTGAACATCTTACTTGTCTACTCACTATAATAGGTTGAATAAATAAAGTGGAAATCAGGTTGGTACTGCCAAACAAGTGTATTTTTCCAGTGATGACATATGGTACTGAGACGTGGTCAGTAACAGCTGGCCTTTTAGAGAAGCTCAAAGTCACACAACTAGCTATGGAGAGAGCTATGCTCGGAGTTTCTTTGTGTGATAAACTCCGGAATGAGGAGATTCGTCAAAGAACTAAAGTCATCGACATAGCTCTCAGAATTTGCAAGTTGAAGTGGCAATAGGCAGGCCACATCCCTCGTAGAACTGATAACCGTTGGGGAAGAAAGTTTCACCAACTAGAAGGCACAGCGTAGGCAGGCCTCCCACTAGGTGGACTGACGATGCAACGAGAAATTGTCGTTTATTATGTCGTTCCAAAGGGAAGGCTTATGTTCAGCAGTGGATGTCTTCCAGCTGGTGATGATGACTGCTAAACAGCGGATCAGTGCCTTATAATATATCAGGCAGGTCCCCTAGCCCCTAGGCTACTATCGCATCTGGAAATCTCTATTATCATGTGATTTTGTAGTGCTTTGCATACATAATAGATGTGAAGGTATGCAGAGTGACTGCACTGACTCGATGAGGTTCGATTGCAGCCGTTAATTACCGATATTAATATCCGTAGTTCACAATCGAACCTCGCATGTAACTAGAGTTACCATAATTAAGGATTTCCCGAATACCAAACATATTAATATTATTTTTAATAATTTTCGACAAACTTTTAAATGCTTTTTGTAGATATATTTTGACGTGTGTATAGTATGAGATACGAAAAAGTGAGTGAGTGAAAGTGTGACGGCACAATCAATTATGAACCTTATTACCCACTAATGTTATGACTGCACGGTGAGACCATATGAGACGTAATAAGAAGAAGAATATAATTTATTTCGCAAACTGTATACATAGTTACAGATATCTTTGATCTTAGTATAAACTTCTTATTACCTTCTAAAAGCTGCCATGTACAGTTTTTGAAAAAGGTCTAGCTCAGCACGTGCTGTAGATTAGCTTATAATATATCATAGAAAAGGTATTTTCTTTGATTACCGACATATACAATTTAATCCCATTGAGGAAATTGGAGTATAGAATACTAGCTGAACCGCGCAGAGCTTTGCCCGGGCTTTTTCTCCGACACTACCAATAATTATCGTTATATTTCAAACAAATTACAAGATACTTGGACAAATTATATATCTGCACCTTTCTATTGAATCACTCTATCTATTGGTGAAAACAGCATGTAAATCCGTTTAGTAGTTTTTGAGTTTATCGCGAACAGACAGACAAACAGTCGCGGCGGACGACCTTTTTTTAATATTATGTAGTGATATTTTCCCAGTTGAGCTATTAGCTGTACCTATTACATGCCTCAGGAATTTCTATAAACAGATAATGATCTTTATGCACTAGTGATTGCAACACTGAAAACTATATTTTCTTTATTATTTCTATCAGGATGCAAATTTAAAGCAATTTAAAGACAATGTTTACTATGGTCACCCTACTCGAAAATTGGTACAAACGTGGTACGTACAGGTAATGCACAAACAATATTAGGGAAATCAGTATCGATTGGTATTAACGTTGTTTCTAGTTAGATGTCGATGCTGCATAAGCATATTACTAATTAACTGCGATATCGCTACTGTTGCCTTATGCGCTAAATGATCTACGGCCGCGCCTTGACTAACCTACTGATCTCACACAAAAGGATCTAGTTATAGATCCGGAATTGTACCGCGAGAAAGCCGGGGTCCGTGATCGTTCAGATTCGTCCAGAAGTCCCAGTCCACTTCAAGTCTGTTTACCTTGCAATGAAGAAAATCTTAGTGCAGTACGCGGTCTTCCGGTTTATTAAGATAAATAAGCGTGCTAGCTAAGGCACATAGTACCTTGTTTATATGCATAAAATCACGCACCGTGCGAGAAACCCATGTCTGAATGAGGTAAAGGAAATGGATCCTAAGAGACATTAGTAAGTTCTCAAAAAGGCAAAGTATAAATACAGGTTAAAGTCCCAATTTAACAGATCACATTACATCAAAATTTAAAAACGTAACCTTGTATATTTTTTTTTTAAATTAGGTCTGCACAATTGCTGAACTTTTTTCAATTACGATTACATATTTATTGTAATAATGACGAAAGAAACAGACAGAACAAAGAAACTGACTGTCAAATGTGATGTATTAAATTGACCCTATAGGGTTCTCGTAGTAAGGTAGTAGTAATAAATTCATAAGTTCATATATCGTACTTAACACACTAACGTATCTAAACAAAAATGACGGACTATATCTGTTAGGTTTTATTCGTTTTTCATTTAGCTTTTCATAAAACTTCCGTCCAAATAGATTATTCTATCAATTTATTTACATATAGTTAGTATGTAATCTAGTTGATTTGAAATGTGATGTATCATTACAGATATAAATAACATGGAAGCGGCCGTTTAGAAAATTCTGAGTCATACTATATTTTTCATCAATAAGGTTCTTCCATATTCTAATACCAGACTTCATTGGAACTACTTTCACATCAATAACATACCTACTCATTTAAGCAGAGGTTATTTAGTTTATCCAGATAGCAATTATTTCCAATTTTATGCTTTTCATGAAAAAACAGCAAGGCTATTGAACGTGCTCACCTAACCTAAAATGTATTTTATTCCTAACTTTACTATTCACGTCATGTGTAAAATAAAATAGTGGAATATTCGCTTGCTGTTAAAAACTCAAGATTTACAGAATTAACAAAAGATTTGTTACAAAAAAAAATATGATTATCTATTGATTTTATAATTTTGACATTGCACTATATTATGCAAATAGTCGTTCATCGTGGCGTTTGAAGATGGAGGCCTATGTTCAGCAGTGGACGTCTTCCGGCTGGTTTCATCACCAGACGAAAGACGTGGTATACTAACTAGTCTAATTAACGTAACATATCATGGTGCTATACAGGGTCAAAATATTAATAGTGTCTTTGAGTGTTGAGAGGTAACCAACACCTCTCATTTACATTATATTTATAAAACAACATTCATTTTACCGTTTTTAAAAGCTTCTATCATAACATACTTACTAATATTTTTTGTATCATTTTTTCTATCATGTTGTTAAATAAAAATATTATTATTAAACTTAGTTCGGCTACATCTACGCAATGATAAACATCAAACCGTATATCTCTTTTTTGAACCTATTTCTTTATTACCGTAAAAAATAATTATTATTTTAGTTAGAGTAACCAGTATAATCCTTTTAACTTTTTCAACAAAAATTGAAACAATTACTTAATGCTATTTTAATATATTTTGTATAAAAGCTACCTCAACGAGATTATTAATATTCTCAAATTAATCCTGTCGAGTAAAAGGCTTGATCATAATGTACTGAAAAGTGATATGTATAAAATTATCGAGCGTAATTTTACATTGCCACTTCTAGTTGCAATGATCATACATCATAGTTTTATCCGATTCACCAACGGACGGGGGCCAATCGAATTACGTTCCCATTATTATTTGGGGACGCTTTATAGCGTCATAACAGGGGGTGACATGCGTAGTCAAATACGAACAGTTTGCGTATTAATTAGGAAACCAATCTGCAGGATTACTTTTGAGTTTGTGTTGAGCAAATCTGTGCTTAACTACGTATGGTTTATTTTAATTTTTTGAACATACAGTTACATGAAAGGAAAGAAGAAATGTGAAGGAATAGTACAAATATATATATAGCAAGTGCAAAATTGGAAGAAAAAACGAGATGAAGTCCGTAAAAGAAAATAATTAAGTTTAAAGGTAAAACAAAAAAAACTAAGCTAAATACATAAATATTTACCTAAACTTTAAGGGTGCTCATAGTTAGTTATAATCATCATCATCATCACCAGTCGGAAGACGTCCACTGCTGAACAAAGGCCTCCCCCTTAGACCGCCACAATGAACGACAATTTGCTATTTGCATCCACCGGTTTCTTGCGACGCGTACAATGTCGTCGGTACGCTGCGTCTTCCGGTTCGTGGTCGCCACTCGATAACCTTTCTTCCCCAACGGTTATCAGTTCTTCGAGCGATGTGGCCTGCCCACTGCCACTTCAACTTGCATATTCTACGAGCTATGTCGGTGACCTATGTCGGTGGTTCTTCGGCAAATCTCCTCATTGCGGATTCTGTCGCGCAAAGAAACTCCGAGCATAGCTCTCTCCATAGCTCGTTGTGTGACTCTGAGCTTTTCCAAAACGCCAGCTGTTAAAGACCACGTCTCAGTACCATATGTAGTTATAATCGCTTTTAGGCAAATAATCGGTTAAACAACGTCAAGCTAGATCAATCCATAGATGGGTGACCGTTCAGTGGTGGCGGGAAAACTTAGCGGTTCTGTGCTTTGGAGTGCACGTAAAAGTCGGTCCCAGTTGTTGTAATATCGATAAGCCAAAGGTCTACGGCAAGTTTAACAACTCTGACGCCAGGTTGGTAGGTAACTAACCAAAGGACAAACACAAACAATTACAATAATTTTTACTTCTTAGTAAGTCATATAACTTTTATTGAATAGGTAAGAAAATTGGTATTTTTTACCTACAATTTTTACCATCTGTAAAGGTTTGTAAACTTTTAAACTTCGTAAAGTTTTTTTTTATTAAGTCTCAATTACAAAGTTTTTTCAAAATAAAATAAACTTAACAATAAGTTTACATAAACAAAAACCGTAGGCAACGCTATTGTGCTACAAATTTGTCCTCCATTAACTTTTGAAGGATTTCCATCTGCCATATTTCCATTTAACGTAGACTTAAAAACAAAGGAAACAAGCCTGTTAAACTTTTAACTTTTTTTATAATGCTAGATGCGTAGGGCTTTCTCGAGCCCTAGATTTGTTTTGAAGTACCTTCCATCATAAATCACCAACCTACATAACTATGAGTAGGTAAATAGGACGCCCTCAATTAGATTAGTCAATTGAGTACCGCGTAGCGAGCGAGTTAGTTTACAGTAATGAAGAAGTAGTACCCGCATCGCATGCATGCGAACACCGATGCCGACGTCAATAAAAACAAATACATTTTTTTACGCGGGGGAAATCTTCGAAAGATCCCCGGGAGCTGTGGGGCTCGACCGGGGTATGTGGGATTCTTACCCACTAAAACCCCCGCGGCTGTCGCATCGGCACATGAGAGGGGAGACCCCAGGGCTCTCCGGTGGGATCTGCACCAGGATATCACTAAACAACCCACCGGGAAACCCTCCCACCCACCACATATCGCCCTAAATAGGTTATATAATTACATATCACGCTTCATTGTCGTGATAAATACTTTCTCACAGTTATCATTTACCAAATCTACGCCACTGTCCATTTTAGATAATGGTGCGAGGGGGACGGAGCGATCGGCGACTCGCGGCGTAAGAATGGCGCAGATATAAAATAACATATATTATTATAGTGTCCACAAGCCAAGCGGATATTGATTATCTGCCACAGTTGAGAGCCACCGAGACCCCCTTCCCCGCCGAGTGCCGCCGGGCGCCCACGAAACTTATGTTCGCGGAGTTCCGACCAAATTTTCCACCCTAAAGCCTTCCACAAATGGTGTATTTTCCCTCTGGATGCGTCGTGAACGTAACTCGTTTTCGCAATGAGTGCGATATTCAATATTTGATCTCTGTCTAACCGGCTGCACGGCGTGTGACTGCAATATCTCCGTCTCGTTCGTGCACATTCCATAATCATTTTCGATGCATTCCCTTGCCATGATTTTCCGACGACACTTCGGAGTACGATTACGCCATTTTATTCGCAGAGAATTCGCTTACAGGAGTTACAAGTGTTAAACGGGGATACTTTGTTTCGTTCGGTGGAACTTTTTTTGGCTGTTATGCTTGCTCCCAGCCTGGCCAAAACAAATATTAGTATATATATATAGTTCTGTAGATTTAAGTTACGCGTCCATTGGTCCGCGCCGGACGCACCGCACGCACGGCACGCAACGGATTTTAGTTTGCTTTCTATGATTTTGACGTTTTTGATTTTGCGTGCGGTGCGTCCGGTGCCGGCCAATGGACGCGTACCTTAAATGTACATATATTATTTTTAACAGGGGTAAGTATAATAATATGAAGACCGAAATATTTTTTTTTAAACCATTACCTGTGAGGTGTCCGGGTGTTCGTAAGAGGCGACTAAGGGAAAACAAGAAGACGGGCAGCAGCGTCTTTCTGTTGGATTACCTACCACATATACTACGATCCCCATGCCGCCTGCCAAGCGTGGGGATTATGGCAACCGGGAGGGGTTGGTGGTCTAAGGGGGAGGGGTTGGTGGTCTAAGGGGGAGGCCTTTGTTCAGAAGTCGACGTCTTCATAAGCCGCCGAACTGATGATGATGATGATGACCTAAAAAATCATACTATACCTGATATGTTTTTTTTTAATTTCTGTTAATCGATAATTACTTGTGATATAATGTAAGTAAGAACCTAATTGTTAGATATATTGTAAATAGGTAGGTATACAATGACATATTTTAAAAGTCATCAACACAAAAAAAATATATCTTCAGCAATGAGATTATCTCGAATCTCTCTTGTTTAAAAAGTTGGTACAGATAGTGTACTAAGTCAAACTGCACGAAATGCATTGTGTACTGGTGAATGACACTTTATAACAAACTAGCTGTCCCGCGCAGCTTCGCCAGCGTAATTTTTTGATTATCTGCACAACTTGCTTAAATATATTTTTCGTAAGAAACTACGACAAACATTAAAAAAACCGTAAAAAATGATTGATGAAATCGGTAGTCATTCTCAAGTTATGGCATGACCAAAAGAGAAATAGGGATTCTTTTTTATGTCAGTGTAGATTATACTGCGAACCATTTATAAAATACTTTTCTAAAAGCGCATATGCTTTAAAGGACTAAAACTAGCATGTGACGTAAATATTTACCGATATATCAAGTATACACAGTATAGTAAAGATATTAACTTTCATTGACAACTATACCTAACTTAGCCATGACATTAATCAAACAACACTAAACAATCAATAAAATAATGAATTTGTTGAAATAATATTATAAAAAATATACCAATTTATTAATAACTAGCTGACCCACGCAGCTCCGCCTGCGCTATTTTTACGTTAACTAAACTTTTAATAACAGACATTCGCATCGAATACATAACCTCCTTTTTTATAGTCGGTTAAAAACTGGGACCCACTTTTTACTTGCTCTCCGAAGCACAGACCAGTTTAGTCCAAATGGCGTTAAACGGTCACCCATCTATTTAATGACCTTACCTAATGTTGCTTAACCCGATCGATTACAAAACCTTGATAACAACTCTCTATGAGTGTTCCCTTACTAATATTTATTATAATTATGAAGAAAAATTGATAAAATCGGACCAAGCGTCTAACCAAGTACCCATTTTGATATTAATCCCCTCTCCCAAAAGAACCGTGCTAGATTACGGGATAAAAAGTATCTTATGTCCTACCTCGTAGTAAGATCTCAAATCATGCCAAGTTTCATTTGAATCCATTCAGTAGTTTCGGCGTGATGCTCAGCCGTGATACAGACAGACAGACAGACAGACAAAAATTAAAAAAATACATTTTGGGCCTCAGTATCGGTGATAGAATGCCCTCCAAATATAATTTTCAGAATATCTTCAATGTACAGAATTGGACCTGTTACAGTTTTATTATAAGTACTTATAGATGAAAAGCACTGATCAAAAATTAAATATTTATTCGTATCAACTTAGTGAAATGAGTCTCCAAGGATCCACCTCTAACTTAAAGCTTGGCGTGTCTAGACACAACTAGTGAACAAATTCTGTACTACAAAACTTTTCGTGGGGCAAGGGACTCACTACATTCATCATGACACACTTGTGTGTGTAAACGTAACCTGTGAAAAATTGTTTTTTTCCATGTGTGAGAGTCACACAGCGATCTCGGTGGGTGTACGGGGGTGACAGTCAGATGTGTGCGTAGGGAGACGGGCGGTAAAGGGGTCCGAGTCGTGAACTAAATAGCTTAGTGTTAACACATATTGACATCAAATTCACCGCGATGTTATCATTTATTCAGGTAGCAATACACTCATTGTGCTTTTATTTAAAGTTTTGAACGATTTGGCGTGAAGAGTGGCCCTCTAGCGGGCGGGACTGACATTTTTACCGCTTTACAGACCGAGCGTGTCAACGATTAATTATTTTTGTAGCTTTGTTTAACTTACGTTGACTTTGCTTTTAAGTTATTATACAATTTAATTGCCCGCTGAAAGCTGCAAATAGCGTTCCTTTTTATGTAGCGTTTTGTACCTAATTAATATATGCACTTAGGCCAAAGTCAGACAGATATTTTAAAAAGTAGTACAAAGTATTATAACTTCCAACATAAAAAGGTGGTGTGATACAATTTGACGCCCTGAGGGCCTAGACAAGATGCAATCGCTTCATAGCGAATCTATTTCTTCATTCGCTAACGGTGTCAATTCCCTACAATTTGTCACGTGATTTTGCGATGACTTATGTCATTCTCATACATTTTTATACTTTCTATTAGCGATAGCGCTTGTAGAATGTTACATTGTCTAGGGGGGCTGGTCTATCTGTCTGTCACGTAGTTCTGATAAATCTTTCATATGTGCAGCTATAAAAGGAATAGACTGAGAGATTTAATTGATTTTATGCAGATATTTGTTATTCAAAAGTTATTAACCTATCAAACTTTAGTTTAATCGGGAATTAACGCGATTTACCTTATATTTTGGCTTGACGTTTCGGCCGGATTGCACCAGCCGTGGTCACAAGCAGACTGGTTCAGCGAGGCGGCTCCATGCGTGAGGCAGAAATATCTCCGTCTACCCCCGTTCTTTCACTTGTAACGTTAAGCCCACTACACGCTAAAAAAATAAAATATAAGGCAAATCGCGTTAATCCCCGATCAAAATAAAGTTTAATAATGGAACGCGAAAGTCTAAAAGTATATATGTATTAAACTATGTTTATTAGCAGCTACAAAATCTAACTACATTATGTTTAACAGCTACAAAAAGCTACAACAGATCAAGCAAGCCTCTAGCTAAGTAGGTACTCTACAACAATGACACAAACGAATATTTAAGTAGGTAGGTACCTTGCTAAACTTATACCTTTTAAAACATAATTGATGAAAACTGCATCGCGTGGGACGTAACCCTTAAAAACGCGACGAGACAGAGCGATATAGCGACTGCATCGATACCATTCCAGAATTCAGATAATATAATTTGAACCCTTAAACTACTATAAATTTACTTTACTATGCTTATAGATAAGATAATAAAAAAAAGAAACAAGGAAAAAGCAGTAAAAACTGGACTACTAAATAAGTAGATAATATTTTGATTACTTACAATAATATTGTGCATATCATCTTTTCAATAGAAAATACAAATAATAATCGAACCTAGAAAACTAGGTACTTATACGGGTACTACGATAGATCAATCGATAATTGGGCTTATTCCACTTATCCCCCTTGAAGAATCCCCCCTAGGGAGGAAAACTTGATTTCAAAGTGAAAAAAATCCAGAAGTCCCCCTTATAATTGAATGTATTTACTTATAATTCATCTAAAAAAATAAGAAAGACATAAAGTAGTGCTGAGCTGCTGTATAGTAATAAAAACTTCAACTCAAATACTTTTAAGAATAATCTATCTAAAATTAAGTACTGTAGAGCTATTCTCTAAGCAAAACAACCTCGGGCTCGAGGCTGCGGCAGCGGCGAGTTGTGTTTTCGTAATTCACTACGAGTATCTTTCCTTACGCAGCACCAGAGCGCCACTAGAATTTATGATTTTCAGTATCGATGTTTTCAGTGGAACTACTTAAGGTTGAATAGTTTGACAGTTAGTTCGACGACGAGGCAAAATGCGATAGTGAATACGGATTTTAACAGCGTTAATATCGACGTCGGTTCAATGTTGAGTTGCACAGCCTCGATAGTACGTTACAGAGTAGCAGTTCTGTTAAATATTCGGGTCACAGTATTTAGTATAATAGGATCGAAGTGTAGGTACTTGTATTAGGTAACGAGAAACTCTAATCAACACTATTACTTCTGATTGAAGATCCGCTTGAACTAATAGAATAAACAAGGAATGGTGAGTTGACGGCCGCAACGGGGTCTTAATGAACTTGTAATAAAATTATTGGCCACACACAGGGCAGTACAGGCAACGCCCCAGCGACGACGAGTTAACCTACCTAGTGATGTGAACTAAAAACGCCAGTGGTAGTGTATATCGACACTATAAATTGACATTCTAAATAAATATCATACCTATCTCGATGCTTTATTTTCAAAATTAATTAGATATTTGATAATCTACCTAACTCTACGCTTACTATGTACATATATCTAAACGAATATTTACTAAATCTATATCCCTTACAGACCCAAACGTTAACTAAACGAGCAAAAGGAAAAATAATTAGTGATTCGCGCTCACTGAGATCCCAAGAATCCAAACATTTCATGATTTCAGGAGTTTAAGGTGGCCATATTGCTTTTTCAGGTGGCGTACAATTGTCCACCTGAGCCTATTAAATTTATCATCACAGTTGTGATGCTCACAATTGTATTAATCGAGGCTGTGCCTTAGCTATTGCTATTTAAATTGCTGGTTCCAGGACATCTTTCTTCGAGTGTGGTTTACTACGCTCATCATGCCATGTACCCCGAAAATTATTTTACCTAACTAGGAGTACAATTTGGGTATATAGGGTGTCCTTTCTCAGCGACGTAGTAGCGAGATGTGGCGTTAGAAAATTGTTCAGAGCTCTTCTGTAAAATACTCTGCCGGGAGATTTCTGTGGTTCAGTGTAGTCTACAGGAACTTCTGTTGATAAAACCTTGCCGCGAAACCTCTTCTTTAGCCATTTACCTTGGCATTGAGGAGCTCTTCTTGGCTCCGCCGATTGATACTCGGGTTCAGATTTATCGGAATTTTGATCCACAAATGAACAAAATTCTCGTCATCATCTTCATCAATATCTTCTATGTCCGCCTCAAAAACCCTTAAATTTCATCATTATTGACGTTCTGCCATCGACTATTCATATTGCCAACATGTACACTCTGGCCAGAATTGATACAATTGTGATGGTTTTGTTCATCCATGACTTTTATTTCAAAATACCTACAAAAACACATTAATTAACATGTTTCTACGTAGACTAGTTCGTAGTGTAAAAGGTTCAGTAACAATATTTAATGAAAAACTCAAGCCCCGCGTCCCCGCGCCCCGCGGGGCGTCGGGCGTCGCGTGTGGCGGCGCGGCCCGCACTAAATTCAAATGTAGGGCGTTGTATGAGTGTGTTTACGGAGAAGCGATTTTACACGCGTTTGCTTGAAATAGAGCGTGTTTTACGGCGGCGCCCGCGGATGGCATCGCCGCGTCTCACGCGGCGTTCATCGCGGCGGCGCACGCAGCGGCGATTCTCGATGAAGAGATGCCTGTGGCGGAACCTTCTGCCAATCTATTTGGTAATCATGCAACACAGACGTAGTCACCATCGCAATGGAGTATGATATGATCGATTTTTTTTTTAGAAGAAAATTGTATGTTAAAAAGTGAGTTGCACCGCGGTGCCCGCCGCGGGCGCAGCGGCTCTATAAACAGCATCATATATTGCTATAAGTTTGTGTTTACGCGTGCGATGATACGCGCCGCTTCACGCGCCGCCCCTACGTAAACAATAAAAACGACGCCACGCCACACGCGACGCGCGACGCCCCGCGTTTCCGTAAACGAGGCCTAACTTTTTATCGATAGATCATTCGAATCACAATCGTGTGGTGTTAGGCCCGTTTAGATATGACTACAATTACTATAAAAACTTTTGCTCCAAAGAGGCATCACAATTGTGGTTGTGGGTAAGGGATATGATTTCTTTTCAGTTTTATCTTTCGTAAAATGAAATGGGTAAAGGTTTTTTAAGTACTCTGTTTAGTTTTTTGTTGCAGGTAACTGGTGGATGCAAACAGCTAAATGACGTACATTGTGCGTCGTTCCAAGAGGAAGGCCTACGTTCAACAGTGGACTTCTTCCGGCTGGTGAGGATGAAGATGACTCTGTTTTGATACAGTGTTGTTTTTTGTTACAGTGCACATTTAAAATGTATTGCTTATCATTAAAACTATTTCATTTAACTCATCTATATCTATAAAAACAAAACGAAATCCTATTGACGATGTCCTATTGACTTGAAATTTTAGAGATGACTCACGGATACTGAATAAACAATTAAATGGCAGTGATGAATCTAGAGATGCTATTATATTAAATTAAGAATATTGTGTTTTATCAAACAGCACTCCTGTACATTACTGCTACGGGTATACTGCAGTGGTATGAATGCATATTTATACTAATATCTTTCTATTGGTTGAAAAAATGTACTTTATGACTTTTTAATAAAATAATCATGACCAATATTTTTTTTTTCATGAGAATTAAATAAATTATAACTAAGACACAATATGTAGATTCTACAATCACACGATGGGAGCACTGCACTTCTAGCTAGGTTACAGAATAACCTGTGTTAAGGAATGCAGTGTGGATCCCCTAAAAAGATGATGGGTATACAGAATTGTGAACGTACGGTCCAATAAACACTAGACTACAATTATTATACAGTTGTAGAAAGTTTAAGAATCTAAATCTAGATTTTATTAATAAAAACATGCGTGTTCGTGTGTGTGTAAATAGGTCTGTGTACCTAACTGTGTAAGTGTGCGTGAGAGCGCATGTGTGTGTGCGTGTGTGTGTGTGTGTTTCTGTAGGTTTGTGTATTTTATTTTATTTTGGTGTAAGAGTGTGCGTGTGAAAAACTTAGTTGTGTCGGTTATACAAAAAGATGCACTTATGTTAGATTATGTTTTCAATGAGTATCTCACTGGGATAAAAAAGATTCAGTGTCCTCATAACTCATATCTTGAAGAAAACTACGGACAGTCTTTTTACAATTAAAGAGAGATAAGTTGTATATTGAACAGATTGCATTTATTTTGTTATACAGGGTTGGGCCTAAGTAGTAAAAGAACTTTTTAGCGAACGATGAGCGTGTAGTTGGAACCGAGCATACTAAATCCTTACGGCGTTTCGTAATAATTGTGCAAGTCGTTTTACGATGTTGTAGAAGAGTTGTGCTGAGAATGAAAAGTTGTCTTATGTTAAGAACATTCCAATTTTGATATAACTCAGCAGTTGGATACAGTATTGAGCGGAATGTAGCTACTTTGAGCACAGCTCTATGGGCAATTTCAACTGGTCTTATAATGGTCTTGGCAGCACCACCCCAGGTCGTGATGCAATAAGAAATGATTGCTTGGCATAAAGCAAAGTAGACATTGCGAATGATGAACGGATTTGCAATATATCGTAGAGTTTTAAAAGTGTAAATTAATTTGCGTATTCTGCCAGCCAAAAGATTGATATGCAACTTAAAGTTCAGATTTTTGTCTATTATAATACCTAGATATTTAATATGGTCGACTGGCAAAATGGAGGGGCATTGACAAGTTCCATGAGTAAATAAATTACATGAATGAGCATAAACGTTTATAGGAGTTTTAGGTTGAGTAGCCGCACTAATAGAAAAGGTGATTAACTTAGTCTTAGAAGTATTAAGAGTAAGTGCCACTTAAGTACAGAATTAAATCCGGATTGAGTTATATTTTCAAGTTCAGAATAAGAATTAGCAAAGAAAGTAATGGCAGTATCATCAGCAAATGAAATAATATTGGAGTATGGAATATCAAGGTTGCATAGGTCATTTATGAATACAAGAAACAGGGTTGGGCCTAGAACGCTTCCCTGTGGAACGCCGTAAATGATAGGAAGCTCCTCGCTATCGTGACCATCAATTCTAACAATCTGAAAACGGTTTGTGAGGTAACTTTTGAAAAGATCCAACTGCGAGCCTCTAACGCCAACTTTTTCTAGCTTGAAAAGTAAGGTAGAAACAGGAATAGTATCGAATGCTTTCATGAGGTCTAAGAATATGGTGACAACCTTTTTACCGTCATTTAGTTTGTGAACAATAAAGTTAGTCAAGTCCATGGCAGCGTCAGAGGTTGACATATTCTTACGAAAGCCATATTGTTGTTGGGACAGTAAATTAAAATGCTCTAAATAATAAATTAAACGTTTGTTAATTAAGCGCTCAAGCACCTTAGATAAGGAAGTCAAAACTGCAATAGGACGATAGTTGTTTGGAAGGTTCTTATCACCATTTTTATAAATAGGATGAATGATAGCCTTTTTGAACGACGTAGGAAAAGTAGCAGACTGAAAACAAAGGTTAAATATGTAAGAAATAATAGGCGCAAGAATTATAGAATATCTTTTTAGGATAAGTGAGGATATACCATCGCAACCGGTAGAAGCATTGGATATTAGACTATTTATTACTGTGATAATTTCATCTGGATCAGTATCGTGAAGGACAAACGAAGTAGTTATAGGTAAAGGTAAACTATTACGGGCAGTTGACTCGGGTAATGGAAGATTTTTTATATTATCCGCTAGTGTCTTTCCTATATTGGCAAAATACTTATTTACATCATTGCACGACTGAACAGGTGACTGAGAGTGAGATAATAGATGTGATGCTGTGTTTTTGGTTTTAGGAGTATGGGTTATTTTTCTTATAGTGTCCCATAGTACCTTTGGATTATGAGAAGCCTTAGCAATTTCTTGTGAATCAAATTTTCGTTTTTCTTTTTTTAAGATTTTTGTACAAAAATTTCTGTATCGTAGATATGTGGATCTGAGTATATCATCATTAGGAGAATTTCTAAGCTTATTGTGGAGAGAGTCCCGATTTCGTATGCAGCGTAAGAGACCGGGTGTGATCCACGGTTTTAATATTTTCTTTTTGGTGGGTACTTTAACAGTAATAGTATTTTCTTTTATAGCAGATGATAGTAGTTCGATTAGTTTATCAGTAGCAGTGATAGGATCAATTATACAGTAAATAGGAGTCATATTTAATTGACTGATCGTTTTATCAAGACGTGAATAATCAACTTTAGTGATAGTGGATGCAGAAGTGGACTGCGCTTTGATGTTATTAATACAAAGAAGAGTAGAAGCATGGTCAATAAATGAAGTGTTATAAATAATTGTGAAGGACTTAGCCTTCGTTCTAAGCATGATGTGGTCTAAGCAGTTGCCGCCTCTAGTTGGAGAAGTATGGGCTGGAAGAAACCCGTGGAAAGCTAGTGAGCTCAAGTAATCGTGTGCACGAGTGTCATGGCTATTGTCTTGGATATCTA
Source organism: Furcula furcula (assembly GCA_911728495.1). NCBI lineage: Eukaryota > Metazoa > Arthropoda > Insecta > Lepidoptera > Notodontidae > Furcula > Furcula furcula. The sequence continues at coordinate 11,704,940 of OU452251.1, forward strand.
TATTTATGTCACCGGTGATGATTAAAGTCTTAAAGTTATTAAGTGACGGTAGAGTATTATTAAGGGCCGTGATGAATGGAGTGATGTTATCATTTGATGGTGAACGATAGAGACAAAGTACAGCGATTAATGGGTTCAATTTTATAACCAATCCGGAGGCAGAATGTACAAAATCGGGCTCGTCACACGTGGATAATAATGTTGATTTAACATAAACTATCACTTTGGTTTTTATGTTTAGTGGTTTTGTACACTATTGCTGGAGCATGGTAACCAGCACTCAGTCAGCACCATAATGTCACATTCAAACGGGATACGATGCAATAGTGTTTGTAGATTAAGAAAATTACAATTAATTGATCTAATGTTCTGCGTAAGTATTTTTAAGTAACTGTTTGGATGTCTTATAATAGACATGGTTTGTTCAGGTTTACAGGCGTAGTTATCCGATACAGAAAGCTGGTCAACGTCGTCAATAAGAGAACTAATATTATCAAGCATTTTTATATTTAAGAATGGGGAGCAAAAAAGGGTTTAAGGCGATACAATGCATATTTTGGTATAATATAATGAGGTCTACGAATACATAGTAGGACTCTAAAACATATATAAAAATGTAATTGCAGCAGACTTGGTACAATTAATGAGCTAAGGTCATTGACACAAGATTTGTATGAGTTACGTGAGCGGTGTGTGAAAGTGTTGAAGGTATTTGGTGTGTATGATATAATTAAAAGTAGGATTACAACAATAAAGAAAACTAGATTATATAAAGCAAGTTTAACAAAAAAAGTTTCTGCATAATTTGTACTTATATATAGTTATTATCAGTCACTTATTAATTAGGATTGGTAGTTCTTTAATTTGAGTTTCATTTTTTATTATTATATATTTACTATCACAATCCTTTTTAAGCAAAATACGTCCATCCAACGGACGTATTTTGTCCAGCAAAATGCATAATTATTAGTCTTAGCAAAGTTCCGGCAGCAGCTTGGTGCGTGTTGGATGTGTTGTGTACGTTTGAAACGTAGCCGGAACAGATGACTTTTTGTTCTCTCACTCTAACAGAGCGAAATGTAGTACTTTGTTTTGATAAGTTAAAAGGAATCGGAAACTTTACTTAGTAACCAATCACTAATTAAATGGGTGTGCTTTCGAGAATGAACAAACGAAGTGGACACGTCCGTACGACACGGTGGCCCGCGCGAGGATGATTTGTCTGTAGCAGGTGCAGAACATTGTACCTACCTGCGTTCTTTCTCCTCGCGTAATATGGTTAGTATTTTTTCAAGCGTTTCATTAATGTATCTGAATCAGTGAAACATGGCAATGCTCATAGGGTGCCTTCAAATTTTCAGCGCGGCCGCAGCGCGATAGCAGCGTAGATGTAGCGCGTTTTTGTTTTCTATGGATTTACATAGCACAGCGTCCGTAGCGCTGCAGTCGCGCTGTTGTCTCGCTGCAGTTGCGCTGAATTTTGAAGGCACCCATTCTAAACTATTTAAATATCTGAATACCATATCATCATCATCATCATCACTGAAACTAATAACATTAACAATAAGTAGTGATACTTGAAATACAGAAGTAAGTAAACCATAACATAACCGTTCAATTTAAAAAGCAATCCTTTTGAAAACATAATTTAAGTCATAAACATCAACTATTAGATGAGAACATTCAATTCACGAACTCGATACACACGACGAGAAAAATAACTATGCCATAACTTGTTTATATCGACATCGATAAATGGAATTTGTTCCACTCCACTCACAGCCAGTAGTATCTAGAAGCGAGCTACAATAAAATGTACCGAGCTAGCTACAAGCCTGAGCAGTTACTCGGGATACCCCCTCCCCTCCCTCCACGGCTGGCGCCCCGCCATATGCGCAGTTAAACCACACTCATGCACAACACACACAAACACATCACCTGCGAATCCTGTGACCACACATTTGGGTATGAATAGTGACGCGTGCAGCTGCCATTTATCGATAGATGTTACTAGTGTCTGCGCGATAGTAGATTTTTGGGGTCTAATTTGTATATATACAGGGTGGAGTTTTGTAATGCCACCTGAAGGGAAAGTACTCTTAATACTGTAGATAGAAAATTTTACTCAAAGAAAACATTCCTTTATTTTTTAAAAGAAAGAAAACTGCATTCGAAGATTTTTTAAAATTCGCTTGCCGCACCTGGTAATCGAACCGACTAAAATCTCTAAAAGTTGCACCCTGTACTTTTTTGCATCGATCGTTAGGGTCAATTATAAGGATGAAATCTCTCTAACAAACTTCATAAATTAAATAAAAGGAAAACAATGAAATCTTAAATTATTTTAATTATTTACAAAAAATGGTAAACTAACTAATTAATTGCTCGAAATGGGCCCCATCTTCTTGGTTACACAAATTTATTCTTCTAACGAATTCATTTCTAGTAACCTTTAATAACGTGTTGTGGTGAATGTTATATATCGTATTCTGAACTTCAACTCTCAACTCGTTTACATTCTCATAAGATTTAATGTAAATTAGATTTTTTACATATCCCCACAAAAAAAATCTAAAGGGGTCTTTTAGGTTTAGCTACCGCAATTGGTTCTCTGAAAACACCAATACAGTGTTTTATAGGAGGAAAACAATGAAAACTAACTAATTTCATATAAATGCTGTTTGATTAAGCTAGTGGCGATTTAGTTATTATTAGAAAAAATAAATAATAATACCAGCCCTTGTTTTTGTCCAACTGTTGGGCACATGCCTCCCCTCAACATGAAGAGGCTTACTTAGGCCATAGTCCATCACGCTGGCCAAGTGCGGATTGGCAGACTTCACACGTCATTCAAAAGCTAGTTAGGCTTTCTCAGACATGCAGGTTTCCCAACGATGTTTTCCTTCACCGAAAGCTGGTAACAATCGCACAGAGACGATTCGCACATGATTAATTAAAGAAAGCCGGTATCCGAACCTGCGCACCTTGTTTCCACGGTAAGCGCTCGTCCTCTGAGCTGTTACTGCTAACAATTAGGAAAAATAATGTTATCTAATAAATTGTTCTTGGTTTATTTACGTATTAATAATATTATGGATGTATGATATTTCCTACATTCGAAAGCCCATCTCTAAACCTCTCTTTCGACCAAATCTAAAGTTACTGACTTATCTGAGTACAATAATTAACAACTATAATGTTGTTGCTGACATTAAACTACTCTATTGTGTCTACTTCATGTAGAGATTTTTTGTACAGGCCCGTTTGTCTAGTTGACACGTTGACACCCTGGCCGCTACCTAATAGGTAGTGGGTTAGATTTCCACCCCATGTCCGGAGTATTTATTTATTTAAAAATGTCTTTACAAAAAAAAAGAATATATGTATTAGTTGTCTGGTCGTGGCTCTGCCGTGCTTGGAATCACCTTGACCATGTGTGGATTGTCCCAGGATATTATTACTAAATTTGGGACACCAAGACTAAATGAATTCATATTTCCCAAAGACCAACATTGACCTTAAAAAAAAATATAGCTCCGTCCTCGTATTAAGCCGCAGTCTACATAATCCAGTCCGTCCTCCCGTGATCATGGATGCTGTAAGTATTCGATTCAATGCATCGCGAAAATAAATTTATATATAAGCCGCGATATAATCCGTAAAATTGGTTTCACTTTCAATGTGCAATATTTGAAAACTATAATATAAGTTATGAAGTCATAGTCTATATACGTCCTTAACGTATTTGAACATCGACCTTTATTTTGTTGACGCGGGGGAAACCTTCAATAGGTCCACGGGACCCGTGGGGTTGACCCCGGGGTATGAGGGTTTTTGACTGTGGCTGTCACATCGGTACATAAGAGGCGATCCCTGGGCTCTGCGATGCAATCTGCTCCAGGAACCTCTCAGTGAATAGGTACCTTTGAGCCTGCCGCACCCGCCTCTGAGCTCCCAGGTACGTTCCCCGGAGGTGCTCACATGGACGGGGGTCGCAGCCCCACCGGCGCGCCGTCCCCTTGAAGTCGCTGTCGTACTCGATGGACGTCTCCGAATGTCGAATATTGACCGACAAGCGACTAACCACATTTACTTTAAGATCTCAATTGGTATGACTAAAACAAGAATACAAATCATTGTTGCCAAATAAGATCCAATTTCAATAATTACAGACGACATTGAAGTGCCTTTTGTCACCGGCCAACAATATTTCGGCTGTGCCATTCATATCTAATCAAGGTTCATGGGAAATCGATACGAGATAACATAACATTTACGAGCACGTGTACAGATGCCTTTTCTTAATTAAATAGACGCCAGTGAGGGAATTGTGACTATTGATCACGAATAACGACAATTGAAAGGTCTTTAACATATTATAAACCTTGAAAAAAGTACTACAGTAATTATTTCTGATATTTATGCGAATACTACACATTGAAATGAAACTAATTTTACGGATTATATCGCGGTTTATTTATGATTTTAATTACTCGACATTTCAAATACTTTACAGCATTCATGGTCACGGGCGGACTGAGGTGGTAGCTGTCCAAACGTCACAGTTGTCAGGTCTTCTAATAATCCGTAAAATTAGTTTCATTTCAAAGTACTACAGTACTCGTAATAAGCTTCATGAGTATTCTTCATTTGTTGTGGCTGACTGAAGGTTCAACAGACTTTAACATTCTCTGAAAGAGATTTTCGAGCGAAAGAAAATATAACTACTACCTACAGCTTATTTTAATATCGATTTATCCAATTTGTCTAGATGACAGGTAAAGATGGTAAGGTTCATTTGATAGGGTTAAGGGAAAATACAAGTGCAAACCAAAGACCATACTGATAACCGAACTCACGTACCATTAAAATTAACCCAAGATCTAAATAAAATTAGATTATGTAAGTAACAACTCGCAGTCGACTGTTATAAACTAGTTAAGAATATCTAGAAATAGAAACTTGTTTGAAACTAAACCAACGAGCGTCCAACCTAATAACAATTTGGTAAGAAATAAGGGAGGTTAAGATATACAGGTTACCGGTGGGCTGCAATGCAATTCGAGTGATCGAGTGGTTCCTGGAGATGATCTCTCCCGAGAGTCCTAGTTAGTGGTGAGCGTTGAACGACTAAACTGTTTTTTTCGACTGTTTTATGTCGCCAACAAATAAACTAGTTTATAGTCCACCCATAAACTAGCTATTCATTACTAGTTTATCGGTGGACTGTTAACAAGTTCATTTGGTGTCGCAGTGTAGTTTATCGGTGGACTCTATGCAATACGTTTAATGTCGACTATTAAACATTACGTCAACGGTATAAACTAGTCTACACTTGTAGATTGTTTTGTAAACTGGTTTATTATTAACGCTTCAACGATATATGGTCTCGTTTCGTCGAAGGTTAATCGTTGACGAACCATTACTAGTCCCAGTCTCATGTGCCAATGCGACAGCCGCGGGGCGTTTTGTATACCACATACCCTGGTTAAACAGGGTTCTATGGAGTTTCTGACGACTGATCGACCCTTTCTGGTAGCTCATCGATTCCTCTGACACAAAGTTCCTTATACCTATTAATGTTACTAGTCTACAAGTGTGTCGCCTCTTACCTCTCTTAGACAAGTATTAGTATCAGCTGTCTGGGTTCCAGAGTAGGTACAGGCTCTACTGCCTAGTTTGGGATCCGATGACCATGTGTGGATTGTCCCAGAATATTATTATTACCACCAAATGTAAATTCACATTAAAATAAGGAATATTAACTTAACGTAAATTATAAAACAAATTATTCAAAGCTGAATGCATTCCCGTGTCATTGTCTAGAACACTTTTCAAGTACATTCAGTCCTGACTTTAATACTTAACAAATAATACACAATAATATAGGTTGCAGGGTGCGTTCTTTCTGTCTCGGGGTACGTAGGGTACACCCACCCCTGGCAGACGGCTTGCAGGTCGCCGGACGGATTACAAAGAACCGCGAAAATAATTTGATGCGGTTGATTAATGACATTTATTTTATTTGTAAATTATATTTCAGAATATAAAGTTATAGTCTAGCTAGAATATAAACTTAAAATAGTTTGGACGCTAGTTTTTATTATTTTTTAGTAAGTACTTACCTATTTTTAAGACAGTTATGAGTATTTCAAAATTTGCATTTACAAATAAATGAACATAAGTACAATTTTTTTCTTAAGTAGTTTTTATTTTTTAATTTAATTTTGCTGTACCTAAATCCCTAATCATCATTGTGTACATCATCATCACCAGCCGGAAGACGTCCACTGCTGAACATAGGCCTCCCCCTTAGACCGCCACAATGAACGACAATTTGCTATTTGCATCCACCGGTTGCCTGCGACGCGAACAATGTCGTCGGTCCACCTAGTGGGAGGCCTGCCTACGCTGCGTCTTCCGGTTCGTGGTCGCCACTCGAGAACCTTTCTTCCCCAACGGTTATCGGTTCTTCGAGCGATGTGGCCTGCCCACTGCCACTTCAACTTGCATATTCTACGAGCTATGTCGGTGGTCTTGGTTCTTCGGCGAATCTTCTCATTCCGGATTCTGTCGCGCAAAGAAACTCCGAGCATAGCTCTCTCCATAGCTCGTTGTGTGACTCTGAGCTTCTCCAAAAGGCCAGCTGTTAAAGACCACGTCTCAGTACCATAAGTCATCACTGGCAACACACACTGGTTAAAAACCTTTGTCTTCAGGCACTGCGGAATTTCTGATGAGAAGATGTCACGTAGTTTCCCGAACGCTGCCCATCCGAGTTGGATTCTTCGGGCGACCTCTTTGTCGAAGTTGGACCGACCTAACTGGATTGTTTGTCCTAGGTATACGTAGTGGTCAACAACTTCGATTTTATCGTTCCCAACAACTACCGGTACGGGTGCAACATGGACATTAGACATGATCTTCGTCTTGTCCATGTTCATTTTAAGACCCACCTGTTGGGAAACGCTACTGAGGTCGCTGAGCATTGTATTGAGGTCCTCCAGCGACTCAGCCATAATGACTATATCATCGGCAAAACGAAGGTGAGTGATGTATTCGCCATTGATGTTGATGCCGAATCCGTACCAGTCCAAGAGCTTGAAAACGTCCTCCAATGCGTTAGTGAACAGTTTCGGAGAAATAACGTCTCCCTGTCTCACGCCTCGCTGCAATGGGATCGGTTTCGTGCTCTCGTCCTGTAGTCGGATCGACATGGTGGCGTTTCTGTACAAACACTTCAACACTTCGATGTACCTATAGTCGATATGGCACCGCTGGAGGGACTGCAGTACCGCCCAGGTCTCGATTGAATCGAAGGCTTTTTCGTAGTCCACAAACGCTAGACATAATGGCCGATTATACTCCTCGGTCTTCTGTATAATCTGGCGGAGCGTATGTATGTGGTCTACGGTGCTAAAGCCTTTTCGGAACCCGGCTTGTTCGGGAGGCTGGAAGTCATCAAACCTGCGTTCGAGACGGTTCGTAATGACTCTCGAAAACAGCTTGTATACATGGCTCAGGAGTGAGATGGGTCTATAATTCTTCAACAAGGTGTTATCACCTTTTTTGAAGAAAAGAACCACCACACTCCCGTGCCATGCTTCTGGCGTAGTACCCTGGAGTAAGACGGAATTAAATAACTTCTGGAGGACTAATAGTACCGGTTTTCCACCCGCTCTCAGAAGTTCTGTTGTGATTCCGTCTTCACCCGGCGCCTTGTTGTTCTTGAGCTGTTTGAGAGCCATTCTAATCTCGTACAGGCTGATGTCTGGGATGTCCTCAGTGTAGTGTCGGGTTAATATGGCTCTGGTGTCCTGAGCTGTTCTGGCAATGGGTTCCTGTGTTGAGGTGTATAACTGTCCGTAAAACCTCTCGAGCTCTCTCAATATCTCCGGTTTCGATGAGATGACACTGCCGTCGTCGATCTTCAGCCTGGTCATATGGCTGCGCCCAATAGACGAATTCTTTGCGAACACTTTAGAGCCTTGGTTCCGCTCAATTGCGTCCTTAATACATGCTGTATTATAGGAACGCAAGTCGTGACGCATGGATTTCGAGATTCGTCTATTGAGTTCAGCATATTCTGACATATCAGTTGAAGATTGCAGTCTCATCTCAGTCCGGGATTCCATTAACTTAATGGTTTGATTGGAGAGCTTCTGAGGCTTATTACGGCGTGGGGTCTTAAAGAACTTGGACCCCACTGCATGGACAGTTTGCACCAACCCATTGTTTAACTCGTCCGCAGTTTCGCATTCGGCTAGGCACTGAAAGCGATTGTGTAGTTCGAGTTGAAAGTCTTCGGGGTATCATCATTGTGTAACCCAATCAAAATTTGTATACCTCGGTAAAAAGATTGTATAACTAGTATATAATATGGATATATTTTTACTAGATGGTAGTCCTATACACAGCTTTCTACACTAGATATTCTATAACATGCAACGCTATTTAAACGTTCTCGTAGTTCTGTAACTCGTAAAATGTTCTCGCATTTTTCGAGTTCTATTCTATTCTTGGTGGCTATAAGTCGGGCCCGGTGACCACCGGAGCGCACTTCGACCCTGTTGGATCCATTGTGCATGCCCTAGCCCTTACTCTGTTTCTGGCGTGTCGAAGAGTTCCCTCAGGTACGCAACGATTGCGCCAGCTTGGAGCTGTGCATAATCATCTGGTGTAGGATAAGCTACTCCCAGATGACACAACCTACGTCTCGCAAGAGCGTCGCAGCCACACAAAATGTGTCGCATTGACTCTTTTTCACCTTTACAAAATCTGCAAGTATCAGTAGTACTTAGCCTCATTCTGTGAAGGTGCTCATTGGTACCAAAATGTCCCGTGAGTGCACCTATCAGGTGCCTTATCTGTGATCTGTTAAGTTTCAATAATTTAACCCCACAGTCCACCCTTGTGCTAGAGAAAGTTTTGGAGTGGTTTAGGCCTGACGCTTCCCTCCATTCCTTTAAGTGTTCATTCCTAGCATGCGCATATAATGCTTGGTGGTACGTTCCATACGGAATCCCCACAAATGGTTCAGGACCCACCAGCTGTCTTTGCGAGCCGGCCCTTGCTAGTCTGTCCGCCTTCTCATTGCCCTCGACACCTTCGTGTCCAGGTACCCAGATGAGGCTGACGTTGTTGTGTCTTCCCAGGTCATTCAAACCTGTAACACCTTCTTTAACCAGTTTAGAGTCAACTCGGAAGGAGTTTAGAGCCTTCAGAGCTGCTTGACTGTCACTGAGAATGTAAATGGTTTTACCTTTAACATTTCTCCTTTGCATTTCTTTAATGCTGGAAATTATGGCATAGGTCTCCGCTTGGAAAACCGATGCATATTGCCCCATGCTCTGACTGACCCTGCAGTCCTTGGAATAAATTCCTGCCCCAGTACCTGACTCCATTTTTGAGCCGTCAGTGTACCATATGAGGTGCGTTTCACCAACCGGTTTGAGTCCCCGCGTCCACTCATCCCTTGATGGTATGTGTACTCGGTACCTCTTATTAAACATGAACACTGGATTTATCTTATCACAGGGCATGTCTATTAGATCATCCAGTTCTTCCACGGGATCCAATAAAGTGTGTTTTGTACAGGGCTTGTTACGATTCCAAGCTCCTGCTTTTGCAAGTCTGTATAGAGACTTCCTTGCCTCTGTTTGTTTGTTATGAGTGTGTAGTGGAATTAGTTCCAGTATCCACTCAAGAGCCTGTGTAGGCGTTGTTTTGAAGGCACCCGTAATTGCCATGCAAACTACTCTTTGCACCTTCCTAAGTAAATCTTTACAGATCTTTAGTTTAGTCCTAGGCCACCATACGGCGCTGCCATATGTAAGAATAGGCCTCACCATCGTAGTGTATAACCAGTATATTACCTTTGGTTTGAGTCCCCAAGTTTTGCCATAGGCAGAACGGCACATATTGAAGACTCGTAAGGCCTTTTTTGTTATATTTCCAACATGACTATGCCACGTGAGTTTTCTATCGAGAGTTGCCCCCAGATATTTAACTTCCGTAGCCCATTTCAGTTTGGTACCGTACATTTCTAGTTCCCGAAGGCCCTCTAAATGTCTTTTTCTCGTGAACGGTACTATAACAGTTTTGCTGGGATTGATAGAAAGATTATTGTTTTTACACCATCTCTCCACCCTACCCAAAGCACCTTGCAGCAAGTCCGCTACTACATTTGGAAATTTGCCATTTACTTGTATGACTATATCATCTGCATAGCCTACCGCTTGAAGTGGTCCATTGTTTAGCTCTACTAACAACGAGTCCACCACTAGACTCCACAGTAGTGGGGATAATACTCCTCCTTGTGGACATCCCTTAGTTGCCTTTACGGTAACCTTATCACCTAATAAGCTTGTTTCAATAACACGTTCCTGTAGCATAGTGTTTATCCATTTGACAATTGTCGCATCTATGCCATGATTTTGTGCTGAGGTTCTTATTGAAGCGTAGGTCGTTCGATCGAACGCCCCCTCAATATCCAAAAACGCTCCAGCACAGATTTCTTTAGTCCCCAATGCATGTTCTGCTCGGTTGACTACATGGTGCAATGCCGTCTCCGTAGACCTACCCGGTTGGTACGCGCATTGCATATCATGGAGTGGTCGTCTCCTTAGTGGGCCATCCCTTATATATCTGTCTATCATCTTCTCCAAAGTCTTAAGAAAGAATGAAGTAAGACTGATGGGACGATAAGATTTGGCATCTTCATAACTCTCCTTTCCTGGTTTGGGAATGAAGATTACCTTTGACTGCCTCCAAGCCGATGGGACATGCCCAAAGGCTAGGCATGCTCTGTACAGCCTGCATAAGTGCGGTATGAGAGTATTTTTACCCTCCTGTAGTAAGATGGGGTATATATCGTCCGGTCCTGGCGATTTATAAGGACTGAAACTATCAATTGCCCATCGTACCTTGTCTGCGTCAACGACTTTCTTTGCTGTACGCCAGTCGTCCTTGGAAGTTTTTGCAGTCTGTTCTTCCATTGTGATGACATTTCCAGTCACATTTTGTATCTCTACCGAGTCCGGAAAGTGCATCCTTAGCATATGTGTAAGAGTTTCCTTCCCAGTTGCAGTGAGTTTACCTTGGTCATTCCGGATAGATGATAGCGGATTGACTTTTGCAGAGCTCATCGCTTTACTGAGCCTCATACCTTCTGGGAGACTATTGATGTTACTGCAGTGAGCTCTCCATGACCTACGCTTCGCCTTGCGCACTTCCTTACTGTAGTGCGTAAGGGCCTTGGCATATTTTGCAAAGTCATTATTCGACTTTGCCCAATTGAAAACACGTCTGGTCTCCTGTCTTAGTCTTTCTAAGGCAGGTGACCACCACGGTTCCTTATGCGTTGCCGCCTCTTTCTCCGGACAGTTCTTGGTCCAGCTGGCCTTGACAGCCTGTGTAATTCTATCTGACTCAAACTCTATATCTATGATTGAGTTGAGTCGCTCCGTAGGATCCCCGAGGTGTTCCTTAAGGTCCTTCCTAAAAGATTCCCAATCGGTTCGCCTAGGGTTCCTCCTTCGTATCTTACCATCGTTATTGGAAGTTACATACCTGAAGCAGATGTAGTTGTGATCAGACAAGCTGACCTCTTCCGACACATGCCAGTTACTAATCGCTTTGCTCGCTCTGTTAGATGCAAGCGTTATATCAATGACCTCCGCTCTGCGTTTATTAACAAACGTTGGTCTATTGCCTCTATTTAAGATTTGTAAGGGTGAGCTTACCAGAAAATCCAGAAGTGCTTCCCCTCTCTTGTTGTTGTCTGAGCTGCCCCAGGCAACATGGTGGGCGTTCGCGTCGCATCCTATGATAAGATCTTCGCGAGCGCAGTTGTTAACCAGGTCGTGCAGTAGTGCTGATACCGGGTCTTCGTTTTCGTATGGTAGGTAGGCGGAGGCTAGAATAGTATCTTTGCTGCCCCCCCCCCCCCCCTGTTTCCCCTTTGATCCTCACAGTAGTGAGGTCCCTAGAACAGAAGTCATAAAGAGGCATTGCCATTATGCCATTCCTGGGAAACACACAAGTCCTCATATCATTTGTGGAGCATTTAAAGAAAAGTTGGCCTCCACGAACATTTAAACCTTTGATGTCGCCCTTATACAGATAGGGTTCCTGTATGAGAGCAACATCAAATTTGTTCATATTAAGCGTACGACATAAAATAGCCGTTGCCGCCTTACTGTGGTGTAAGTTGATTTGTACACACCTTAAATTGCCCATTTTTAAAACTTGAGCGACGTGTTGTTAGCTCGCCTACTGGCGAGCCATTCGATCATCTCCCGACGGGAGATCGTCTTCCTCCAGTCCGGCTGGAGAGGAGAGCAGCCCGAGCTCGTCCAACCCCATGGCTAGATAATCCGGCCCCATCGAGACAGGAGATGAAGCCGGATCATCCAACATAGGCGCGAGTCTGCCCAAACCGCCCTCCCCCTCTTCCTTCGTAGGGGCTTCGCTTGCAACGGCAGTCTCGGCTGAGGTCGAGGCTGCCGGTCCAGAGTCCTCAGTCCGCTTCCTCTTAATTTTAGGCCGCCTAAAGATACTCCTCCCAGCGACCGAAGCCACAGGGCGGAAGGCTCACCCATACAGGCCACATGGACGGCCCCAGACGCGAGGTTGCCTAGAACCAGATCCGGTTTCGGTTCTGGTGTCTCCACCACTCGCCTCCAGATCAAGTCCCGGATGTCTTCCACCATCTCGGCCTTGATCACTTGAACGGGATGGTCGTCAGCGACGATTGCCATTTTGACGCAGGCCAACGCGTCCCTAAAGGACCCGACTTTGGTCCTCTTGGGCTCGCTGGCCACGCCCGTGGAATCGCCACTGACTTCCGCTCTCGCTCGTTTAGCATGCCGCGGTTCCATCGATGGAGTAACCCCTGGTTCCGCGTCCTGCCTCTAAAATGCCTTACGCCTCCTTTCGGCGGCTCCAAGCTTCTTTTTGCGCATATGCGCCTTGTTGGTCTCTGCCTTTCCCAGCGGCGTCACTGTCCCGAGACCGGGCTCTGATGAGCCTTTACCAGTGACAGTTCCCCCAGCCGAAGTCGAGGCTAGACCCGTCTCCACCGTCCCAGTCTTGCCACTATGATCCCCTCGGTTCAGACAGGCGTTCCCATCTCTGGTCACAGGCCCGTCCGACACACCAGGTCTCACGGCAGCTCCACCGGTCGGCTTATTTGCAGAGCGACCCTTGGAGGGGCCACTCCCGTTATCCCGAGGGACAGTACGCGGTTTCCTACCTAACTTCATTTCACTGACTCCCCACCCTCCACGGAGTCCGCACCTTTGAAGATGCTTCTGTAAGCACCAGGGCTATCAGTGAAATATAGTCCTCCCGGGCGAGTTGTCCACGAGTCCACACAACGTTCACCTATGCGCTACCGCCGCGCCATCGGCTCACATCGCTGACTGCGGACCCCATCACCCAAGAGGACTAGCCGGTTGGTCTGAAGGACCAGCCATAGCCGATTGATTGCGACCGGCTCAGTCGCAACCGCCCGTGTTAGAGGAGTCCAGGACCAAAGAGGCGTGTTGCCGCCAGCAGACAACGACCGCAGGCCCACTGATCAGCTCAACCTCCAGGCCTCCCTTCCCCCCCATTACGGGTCCCCGCGCACGGCACAAACACGCGGGAGGTCTCCTACTTCCTACCATCTACTGGTTTGTTGAGATGGCAGGACCGCAACGCCCGACCTCATGACGCCGCAGAAAGCGAATAAATAAATACATATACATACATAGGTCATACACATACATATATATACCCATACGAATATACCTACATACACAACTATATACATGCATAGCGGGGTCTAAATATACGTATTTGCTATAATATATACACAAATATAAAGTTAATATATGAATATAAGGTAGGGATGAAGGATGGGAAATGGCTGGAGTATAGGAGATGTTCGCCCAACGATTTTTTGTTGCGTTTGTTTCTGAAGGAATCAAACCAATAACGGGCAGCAACCTCGGGAAGGCTAGATCATCGGGCTTGCCCTGGAGATCAATCACGACTGTTGCGCTTCCTCCAAGGCCATTCGCCAAATTACACATGGGAATAGTGTGTAAAGTAGGCAAGCAGCTAGCACATTCGTAAGCAAAAATAAAAAGAAACTTAGCAAGCATAGGAAGCAAGCAAAGCATGTTCTAGCCACCTACCCGCCCAAAATTTTTCGAGTTACAAAAAGTACCTACGATATCTTGCCGTTGGGTGTCATAAGAGGCGACTAAGGGAAACAAGAAGACGGCGAGCAGTGTCTTTCTACTGGATTACCTACCACTATTACTGCGATCCCCAACACGCCTACCAAGCGTGGGAATTGTGGCAACCTCTCCCTTCTAAGAGGGAGGTCTTTGTCCAGCAGTGGACGTCTTTCCGCTGATGATAATGACGAATAAAAATAAATAGCTTTTAATGCTATGTGTCCAAAAATATTATGAATTACATAAAAACTATCATTTGCCGCCTCCATTCTATCTTACGTCCATGTTTGATAGCTGTTCGAGAGACTGCAAGTGGTCATCTCAAGGTGACATTACATTAATAAAAGATGCTATTCACGTAGAGGTGAACGTATGTGGTGTTATTAATACCTACTTTTATAGTTTTTTTTTTTTTTTTTCCTGTTTTCTTTGTTTCGCTAGATTAATCAAATCTAGTTCTATGTTTAGTTTACTCAGGATGTAACAGGTGAAAACGCGATTTGATACGTTGCACCTGTTCTCCCGGATAGAAGTTTTGCTTCGCGTTAGTGGTAAAGTGTTATGTTCCATTGAATTCCTTTAGCCGCCTCCACTATTGAGCTGTTGAACCGGACGAAGGAATTCAAGGCCTGGGGGAGATTTATAAGTTCCTTCAAGCAGAAGGGCTGGACAAGGTTTTGTTCGCATGCTGACATGTGTCGCAATCGGTCTTCTGAGAATTCTGGGCATTCTTGTAGGAGGTGTTGGAAGGTTTGTGGAGTAGCCCCGCAGGGACAATCTGGATTCTCGGTAATATGAAATCTATTTAGATATGCTTTATTATAGCCGTGGCCAGTAAGGAATTGTGTGAGCTGGAAGGTTATTTTGGTACATTCGAACAGTTTTTGAGCGTCAGCTATGGTAGGCAATAATTGTTTGGTATGCGAACCTTGGGGTGCGCTTTGATATCTGGAAGACCAGATGTTGTTGTGTTTCCTCCTGATTTCCGCGATCGCATACGATATTGGAAATTTGGAGTAATCGGGAGCCTTATGTGCATTTGCTGCCGCGTTTGCTGCCTTGTCAGCAGCTTCATTGCCCAATATACCTGAGTGGCTTTTTATCCATATGATTTTGGTTGGGTTTGGATTTTCATATATGATTCGATGGATTTGTGAGACAATGGGATGTGTGTTAGAGCGATTGTGAAGTGCATGAACGGATGAAAGGGAGTCGGTGAGAATCAGTGTGTGGGGAAAGCGGTTGGTGAAGGCGAATCTAGCAGCATGGAGGATGGCCAGAAGTTCGGCCTGGAAAACTGTGCAGGTTGGGTGCAGCTTGATTTTCTTTGTGGTGACGGGAGGTACTCGTTCGGGATGGCAGCAAACGAAGGCTGCGCCGACAGCACCATCTTCTTGCTTGCTACCGTCCGTGTAGATTGTTGAAGTGTTAGGGGGGATATGAGCGTCAATCTCTTCCTGGTTATACGCGCGAATAATTGGGATTGTGGGTCTTGTGGCTGGGTGTGGAAGTTTGTGGGGAGGGGTGAGAGTTTCTAGAGTGATATCAGAGGGAAGCAAGTCTGTTTGCTTGGTGAGCTTGATCTTTTCCCTTGTTGCTGCTTCTATGACTTTGAGGTCGAGGGGCGCAATCTGTGCAAGGGCTAATGCAGCGCAGGTAGAGGTGGTTCGGAAAGCTTTGGTTATTTTGAGTGCGAACCCTCTTTGCAGCGACTGAAGTTGCGAACTAACTCCCTTCTTATGGGCCACGTGACCCCATATGCCTGCCGCGTAAGTAATAATTGGCTCGATAACCTGCAGATAGATTGCACGAATGTTATCAGGGTGGGCACCCCAGGTTGGTCTGGTAAACATGCATAGTTTTAAAAAGATCTTGGTGGCTTTTATAATCACTTGACGGACGTGGGCGTTAAAAAGCAGTTTTGAGTCGAGAGTGACCCCAAGTAGTTTGATTTCGCTTGAGTGCGGGATGGTGTTTCCTTCAATTATGATTTTCGCCGTTTTAGCTTTAGCTGTAAAAGGGATTATAGCAGTTTTGAGGGGGCTAAAGGTGAGTTTTACGCTTCTGCCCCACGCGGAAATCTTCCTGAGCGCCTCGTTGGCTGTGTGTTCCAATTCCCGAGGGTTGGGGGCTGTTACCACAAGCAGAACATCATCCGCGAAGGCTTGAATGTGACACCCTTCTGGAAGTTGGGCGTCCAACAGCTCATCGAGGATGATATTCCACAGAGTGGGGCCGCAGCTAGATCCCTGGATGCATCCTTTGCTCATTGCCTTTGTTACCCGCTCTCCAGCATAGTCTAGAATGACTGAGCGATTCTGAGTGTAGCTGCGTATCAGCCCAAAGATGTTTTTGGGGCATTGTATATGTCGGAGGCGGTCGAACATGGCCGGCCACCACGCATTATCGAATGCCGCTTTTATGTCCAGTGAAACGGCGATGGTCTCCTGTTTTCGGCTTTTGGCGGATTTTATTATTTCTATTGCGGCGTGGATGGCAGAGATTGTACTTGACTGCTCCTTGAAACCGTATTGTTTAGGATTCATTTTCCCTATTTTAGAGGCGGCATAGGTGACTCTTTTTATGTAAAGTTTTTCGAGGGTCTTACCGAATACGGGAAGCAATCCAATCGGTCGGTAAGACCCCAGATCGCTGTAATCGGTTTTGCCTGGTTTGGGTATGACTTTGGTGAAGGCGACCTTCCACTGTTTGGGGAAATATTGGAGAGTTAGGCATCGGTTGAAAATGTCGGTGATGAGTTTTGGGTATAGAATTACGAATTGATGACAGATATCAGAGGTGAGATGGTCAAGTCCTGGGGCCTTAGAGGGATTTGAGTTTTTAAGTGTCTCCAACACCTCCTCCTCAGAGAAAGGGAGATCATTTTCTGTCGAGGGAGTGGTATCCAGACGTGATCGCAGGGTGTGATGGTGTGGTTCGGTATCAGGTGTGTCGTCAGGATAGAAGTGATTGAGGATCGCTTCTGCGGTGTCCCTGGGGTTGGAAGTGTATCTATTCCCCACTCTCAGAGTAGCTGGTGGTCGGAGTGGAGCAGTTTCTTTTAGGAGTCTATTTGTTAGGGACCATGTGTTTTCTTTATTTTGTCGACAGCAGAACTCTCTGAAGTTCTTGGTGGACTCATTTCTAATGAGTTCTGTGTATGCCGACTTTTTTGTCTGCTGTTCAGCAAGAAGTTGTTCCAGGGGTAGGCCATGACGTGAAGCTGACTTAAGTTGCCTTTTGACTGCAATGACGTCCCTCTTGAGTCGCTCAAGCTCGGTGCTCCACCAGGGGAGCTTAGGATTCTGTCCATCTCGGCCCACCCTTATAGGCATGGACTCTTCGCAGGCTGTATTAATTGTGTGGGTAAGCTTATCAATAAATAAGTCTAGTTCGTGGGTGTTTAGGGTGGATATGTTAGTGTCGAGGAGGTCCGAGTTAGCAATGAGAGTGTGTAGTGAGTCCTTGAACTCCGACCAGCGGGCTCTCTTGGAATGGTAGCGGAAGGTAGATGTGGAGTCAGGGGGTGTGTTGGAGATTGCGTCACGGGTGATAAGGCTGAATGTGATGGCATTATGTTGGGAGGAGGGGCAGATGTCGGGTCGGACGCGCCAATTATGAATGTGGGTGTAGAATGGAGAAGAAGCGAAGGTCAGATCTATTATTGAGGAACGTGTGTTTCCATGAGTAATACACTCAAAGGTGGGCTCGGTCCCGACATTGCACAATTCCATGTCGTTACTGTACATGCTTTCAAGAACTTCGTTGCCCCTCAAGTTCGCTCTGTTGCTTCCCCAAAGAGGATGCCAGCCGTTAAAGTCACCGGCAACTATGCGATTTGAGTTGCTGGTTAATCGCAGGAATGCGTCAAGTCGATTTAATGTGTCCTGGGGATCGTCGTTAGGCTCTACATATACAGAAGCGATATACAGTCTTATGTGCCTTAATGTGACCTGGACAACACAGATGTTGGGTGAGGAGTACTGGGCAAGGCCAATAATTTGTGCCCATATTTGTACTTTTATAGTTAAGATGCCATGTTCCTATTGTAGTAATTTACTCAATTTATACTTATGTTTAGGAACAATCTCTCTTTTTTTGGTGAATGGGAGGAAATCTTCTAAAGGTACCCGCTCTCCGATAGCTTCCATAGATGCTGTAAAGAGATTCTGAGCACTTTGTTCGGACCTCGGTAGTCTTCAACGTCATACAAATCTATGGAGCGCGTCTCGAGGGGACAGAGATGGCATGCTCTACCCGGTAGGAACAACCACGGAATTTATTATTTCGTGGGAACAACCGACCTATAAATTTTTTCAACTACTTACACATTTAGCATATTTATAAACCAGTGATTAAGGATAATATCTATCCTATGCCTTTTCATGATTCTTGTATATTTTTATATAGTACTTAATAATGAAAATGACATATATTTTCGCAACATCTTTAAACCACTCACAAACCAGGGCATCTGTTTCATCGTGTGGTCCCAAAGAAAAGATGAAAGATGTTTAGCGTTCTCGAGGCCCACAGCTTTTAGGGGGGTACGCGCAAAGGGTAAGGGGTTGCCGGGACCCGGAAAAGTACCTTAAAACTGGGCGGGTGGTGTTAGGATTTTAATGATCAAAACGGATATAATATTGCGATAGAGTGAACTTATCATTATAATTTATTTATTGTACGGCAGCTTACTTATTTTCCTACCATCGAAGCTTTAATTTAGGTACACAAAATTTTCTTAACATTTTTTTTGACGCGAGGGAAATCTTCAAAGGATCCCCGGGAGCTGTGGGACTCGACCGGGGTATGTGGGATTCTTACCCACTAAAACCCCCGCGGCTGTCGCATCTGCACTTGAGAGAGGACCCAGGTCTCTCCGGTGGGATCTGCAGGGGCCCTTGCCTTTGAGCCCGCCGCCGGGGGCGCATTGTAGCCCCCGGGAACCTGACACGGTGCTCACGGGGACGGGGGTCGCAACCCCGCAGCCATCCTCCTCGGAGTACCCGCCGTACACAATGGACGTCCTTGGGCCCACACCCCGGACGTCCAGCGACTCCGAAGGAAGGTACACAAAATTTTCTTAACTGGCCCAACATGCCCGTCAACTATCAATGTCTCGGATGACGATCGGCAGTGCAGTGCAACTGTCTTTAGGAAGGCGTATCGCTTACCGTCAGGTAAACCCCTCCACGATCGATGGCTCGGATCTGCACAATAGCGCGATCACGTAGTTGGCCGGCGAGTGATTAAAGAAATGTCTAGTTGTCAGTCAAAGGGCTGGTAACACTTTGTTTAAACGAAAGTAGCTTATCTATACATATAAAATTACTTGTCCTGACTGACTGACTGACTAACTGATTCATCAACGCACAGGCCAAACCGCTGGACCTAGAAAGCTGAAATTTGGACAGTAGGTTCTTATGACGTAGGTTCTTCTTGTCGAATTTTCAAAAATCCTTTCTTAGTGGATGTAAGCATCCACTAAAAAAGGATTTTTGAAAATTCGACTCCTAAGGGGTTAAATGGGGTGTTTTCTTTTGTATGAAACTTTTTATTGTATGGTTCGATTGGCTTGAAATTTACTGAATAGATTCTCTAAATAAAATATTATATAATTTTTTTTTTGTATTTATTATGTGTATTTGATATCATAATATATATTAGTTTATGTTCTAATTTGTATATATGTATTGATATACCTATGTGTGTTATTTATTTTTCTATATGTATGTTTATTTTAATGTTTATCTTATATCTGTAGGTACACTTGGTTTTACCCGATAACATTTTCTCTCATGGTCACTATGCCCGGGTTTGCTGGAAGAGAACTCACGTTTTAAGTTAAGCTCGCCCTTTGTGATACCTTTGTCTTTTTGTTATGTGTTTTTGTACTGTTCTCTGTTTATATGTGTACCAATAAAGTATAATAAAAAATATATCAAAACGTGTTTCGCGAATTTTCAAAAACAACCTTTGGGGGGGCGTATTAGGGGTTGGTAAACTCTGTAAAAAAATTAGCGGGCAAAGTTGCTAGTATTTTTATAAGGCTAACCGTTAAAGCTGCCGCTAATGTCAAACCAATGTTTAAAACAACAAAACAATGTTTAAAAAAAAGTGAAAAAATGACAAGCCCGCTGAGTTTCTTGCCGGATCTTCTCAGTTGAGGCCGCGTTGTGATCCGGTGGTAGCTTTTAAAAAATGACCATTCAAAAGTGCTAGCGTTAAGCCTATTTGAAATAAAGATTTTTGAGTTTGAGTTTGAGTTTTACAACCGAAGACAGCAATGATTACACAGTACGGCTTTGCGGCACAATATTTGACAGTGGGATTGTATCTACAAGAGGCCTGTAACTAAACTAAATAACTTATTTCTAATACAATAGAGACTAATATTAAGTGCACAAATGTGTATTAGCAATATTTACTTGTATACACGTTAGTTCTAAGATAACGTCAATAAATCAGTTGCGTACAACAGAGTCAGACAAGGAGGTTTTGCTCTAATAGAGGCTTGTTCCAGTCTATAGGTAGCCGTTTTGTCTACAGCGCCTCATTGGTCCAAACTTTCCTTTCCGCAGTCAAACTTAGATCAAGCTTGAAATCTCGTAATATCTGCTAGGAATGGTTTGGGTGTGTCAGCTATCATTTATGTGTGACGACAATTCATAGAATTTATACAATAATTTGGTTTAAGCAGTCTACGGCAAGACACACTGTCGCTCTGATCTAATTGTAACATGACACACTGTTTAAAAAAAAGTGAAATAATGACAAGCCCGCTGAGTTTCTTGCCGGATCTTCTCAGTTGAGGCCGCGTTGTGATCCGGTGGTAGCTTCTTTTTTTTTTAAATAATCATGACCTTTCAAAAGTGCTAGCGTTAAGCCTATTTGAAATAAACTATTTTTGAGTTTGAGTTTGGTTTTTCTGTATACAGAATAGGCAGTATATAATTAATGTAAAAAATATCTAGGTAAAGTAAGTTTTAGTGTTTTAACATGTGGTAATCTTTTTTCGATGCTTATTTTGGTTTCAATAGTCATGAAAAAAACTGTACAATTCGTTTTATTTTAATGTGTTGTATTCACGTAAAAAAACGTACTCACACAACGTACGAACATTTAATTGCAATCTACTTTCTTATATGCTTGATCTTCATTACAACTTGTTTTAAACACAGCAATTCGAATCAGTATAAACTAGAAAAAGTAACTTCGGCATAATGTGATTTTCGCAACAAATTCCACTGAATTATTCTATCCTCATAAACAATGCACGAACAGAACAGCCAGGCGTCTTAATTAAAGTTGCTCTATATACTTACGTACTCAATCTCACTTGTGGAAGTTAGGAAAGGTTAAGGCGCCCCCTCCCACCGCTGGGCGGCCGCCCACGCCTCTCCACTCGACATTCCCGAATTTTCCCAAAGTAACGCTTAATGCAAGTTTATTATCTGCCATCGTAGAGCGTTAATTAATTCTTTATTTTTTTCTTTAGCTCGCTTTTTAATTTGTTTATCTGGATTAATTTGAAAGGATTTTGATGCTTTGGTCTCTCGGAGTTATGAAGTGAATTATTATGGAATATTTTTTGACAGACCTGTTGGTCTAGTTGTTAGCTACCCATTAAATAGGTCGTAGGTTCAATTCCCACCAAGTGTAAAAAAATTAGGTATTAGTATCAGTTGTCTGGTTTCCATAGGAAATGCTCTACCTGGTTTGGGATCAGATGTCTGTATGTGGATTGTCCCAAAATATTATTATTATTTATTGCTTTAAATTATTCTTTACATTTTTAAATATAAATATAAAACACAAATACATTTAAAAATATAAAAAAAAACACCTTCCAACCGGCTGCGGGAACAGGGTCCTAGCAAACGGTGGTTAAGGCTCCAGAGAGAGGAACTTCCTCACAATGCGTGCCGTCTCCAGGAGCACTGCCTTCTGTATCTGGCCCTTGATCCAGCCGTCTAACGTGAGCCTCTTAAGGTGTTTATCGAGGCTCTTGGCCATTAGACCATGGGCAGAAACGACTATGGGTAATTATTTTTATGTGAGTTACAACAAATATACCAGAGTGGAATACGAAAAACCTTAGTTACACGGTTAAAGGTGTATTGTGTATTAATTTCTATATGCTATTATAACATTTTCTTCTGCAATAAATGATAAGTTTAATTTGTAAGTGGTTTAATAATTATAGAACAATAGCAAATTTATTTATTCACTAAACTAAACCATTAAGCGAAACATTTGTCCATTAGTGTTTATTACATAATATTCGATTGTACCCCGACCTCTACTCAAGCTAGCTGTTTTATGGTTTCGAGCAAAAGCGAAAAGCGTTTCGCGTAAGCAAAGAATACATTCGTATTTTTTGATGTCTTGCACGCTGCATATCTATCTATATATCTATATACTTATAATAAAACTGTAACAGGTCAAATTCTGTACATTGAAGATATTTTGAAAATTATATTTGGAGGGCATTCTATAACCGATACTGAGGCCGAAAATATATTTTTTTTAATTTTTGTCTGTCTGTCTGTCTGTCTGTCTGTCTGTAACTGTCCCCTCTCCCAAAAGAACCGTGCTAGATGCACGGTTCTTTTGGGAGAGGGGATTATAGTCAAAATGGGTACTTGGTTATACGCTTGGTCAGATTTTATCAATTTTTCTTTATAATATAATAAATATTAGTAAGGGAACACTCATAGAGAGTTGTTATCAAGGTTTTGTAATCGATCGGGTTAAGCAACTTTAGGTAAGGTCATTAAATAGATGGGTGACCGTTTAACGCCATTTGAACTAAACGGGTCCGTGCTTCGGAGAGCAAGTAAAAAGTAGGTCCCCTTTTTAACCGACTATAAAAAAGGAGGTTATGTATTCGATGCGAATGTCTGTTATTAAAAGTTTAGTTAACGTAAAAATAGCGCAGGCGGGGCTGCGTGGGTCAGCTAGTTTATAATAAAACTGTAACAGGTCCAATTCTGTACATTGAAGATATTTTGAAAATAATTTTTGGAGGGCATTCTATGACCGATACTGAGGCCGAAAATTTAATTTTTTTAATTTTTGTCTGTCTGTCTGTCTGTCTGTCTGTATCACGGCTGAGCATCATGCCTAAACTACTGAATGGAGTCAAATGAAACTTGGCATGATTTGAGATCTTACTACGAGGTAGGACATAGGATACTTTTTATCCCGTAATCTAGCACGGTTTTTTTGGGAGAGGGGATTAAAGTCAAAATAGGTACTTGGTTATACGCTTGGTCAGATTGTATCAATTTTTCTGTATAATATAATAAATATTAGTAAGGAAACACTCATAGAGAGTTGTTATCAAGGTTTTGTAATCGATCGGGTTAAGCAACGTTAGGTAAGGTCATTAAATAGATGGGTGACCGTTTAACGCCATTTGAACTAAACGGGTCCGTGCTTCGGAGAGCAAGTAAAAAGTGGGTCCCAGTTCTTAACCGACTATAAAAAAGGAGGTTATGTATTCGATGCGAATGTCTGTTATTAAAAGTTTAGTTAACGTAAAAATAGCGCAGGCGGAGCTGTGTGGGTCAGCTAGTTTATATATAAAGAAGTCGCTGGTTCGTGACTGTTTTAATTTTTGGCGTCTATGAAATGAACACAGATATTATATAGTAGTTCTTGTTCAATTTTCACAAAATATTTTTTTTCTTACTTAAATTATTCTAATATTGACCCTAAATTTATACACATAAGTGTTATTCCTTTTTAAATATTTTTATGAAGACAGCATTCCAGGTTTGTAAGATATGCAAATTCTTTGTCCATGCATTCCGGTTTTGCGGTATACATCTATATATCTATGGTGTAATGCAGTGGCGTGCACTGAAAGCCAGCAAAAATATCTGCGAGTTGTTTATTCTCTATGTTATTTATTCGTGTTTCAGCACAAATATCCTTAAATTAACCAACATTACCAACATATCCATTTACATTTAAAAAAATTACGTTAATCATGTCCAAACTAATATTTATTTAAATTAAGACTGTTTAGAGAAATCCTAGGGTAGGCAAAGTATTTCTGTCAGTATGGAGCCGCTGAATAAACTTATTAATGTTTTCAAATACTAATTAATATGTCTATAGTATTTGCTTGCTTATGGATATTTGAAATGGTACCTATAATAACATACTTAAAATAGGTAAAACAAACCAAATACATTTTTTTGCCTACCCTCTGTGCACGCCACTGGTGTAATGTAAAAAACATAAGTTGGTTACAATTTTTTTTTAAGGTTCACTTCACTTACGTCACTTCGCAATAAGCTTAAAACATTATAATAATTCGGGCGTTTAGGCTGGTTAGAACTTGCGAAGGTGTAAATAATATTATATACACGTATTGGAAGATAAAGACTAATAAAGTGTATCTCAAGGTATATATTATAATTTTTTTAATTTCAAATTAAGCATAATAAAGGTGTAATGTATTGTATAGGCCCTGGGATAATCTAATCTAGCGAATCATATTAACTTTTATACATAGGTAGCGCCTTAGCGGTGCATCTAGTGCGGTTGCTTGTTACTATAATAGATCCAACCGTTTATTTTTTTTTTGACAGCACCAATAGAACGTAAGTGAACTTTTGCGTAACATGACGCAGTTACGTTCTATTGGTGTTGTCAAAAAGAAAATAAACGGTTGGACGCTCTATAAGAGTGCAGAGTTGAAAAAAATGCGACGCGCATTCAAGGTCCCGATTTGAACACTATTGTAATATTTTATTTTTTATGTTCTTTTTGGAACTTTTATTTTTTTTGTGGATCTTGTGTCTGACAAATAAAAAAAATGTAACATAGAACAAAAAATCTCTACATATCGCGTTCCGCGAATGCTTATCACTTACACCGCAACTCATCATCGACCCCTATTAATAACGGCCGTCGATCCTAATTATTAAACGACATCTATCGGTGTCTGAAATCTACCCAATTTGTATACAAAATCGCTTAACGAGAACATCGAATTCAAGTTTGTAATAGTTAGCATTTCTTTCAGTGTTGCGTAGAGTTGCATAAAGTTAAATATTGTTCCATGTTCTTTAGAGAACCGGTTTTTCTTATGGTAATACTTATTTGAATTGATTAGTACTTCTGCTTACTACTTTGAATAGATACGTATAAGATTTCTGAAAATTCAAAATTATTTTTGTCCTTACCTTGGTAGAACGTGCAGCCTCACATATCGGCGTGGTATTGCATTTCCAGGTAAGTTACTTCTAGAGATTGATGTACCGATGTATAAAATGTACGTACGTACAACATTCATAACTGGCCATACATAAACGTACTTATATCAAGAACGTCCGCAATGAGCTCGGATTTTTTGTAAAACAAATTAACTTAAAAATTAGATAAAATAAAATATTTATTGATGAGTAATAAATCTTTATTAATTAAATCATTATTAACAAAAGACTTCTAAATAATTTTATAATGCGATTTACAAGCAAGCCACGTTGGTCTTCTAATAATAATAAGGTTAAGGTTCTACCGGGCTCTTCATGGGCCCGATGTAGACTTCTCAGCCTCCGTGGCCTGGCTACGATTCGGTGACCTCTTTGGGGAAACCGAAGGTTCTGTCTGTGCAATTATGGACGAAGTTGTGATGACGAACAACTACCGGAAATATATCCTGAGGGATGGCACCATCGACATTTGTCGGGCATGTCATCGCCCTGGTGAATCCCTCAGGCATATTATTTCCGGTTGTTCGCGTCTCGCAAATGGTGAATACTTGCACAGACACAACCAAGTGGCCAGGATAATCCACCAGCAACTTGCTTTGAAATACCGCCTTGTGACGTCAGAGGTACCGTACTACAGGTATGTACCAGAACCAGTTCTGGAGGATGGCCATATCACCTTATACTGGGACCGATCTATCATCACAGACAGGACTATTGTCGCCAATAGACCTGATATTGTGCTGATAGATCGCACCGAGCGTCGTGCAATGATTGTAGACGTCACTGTCCCCCATGACGAGAACCTCGTGAAAGCGGAGAAAGATAAAGAATGCAAATATCTTGATCTCGCGCACGAGGTTGTCGACCTGTGGGACATTGATAAGGCAATCATTGTACCTATAGTCGTATCCGCCCATGGCCTAATGGCCAAGAGCCTCGATAAACACCTCAAGAGGCTCACGTTAGACGGCTGGATCAAGGGCCAGATGCAGAAGGCAGTGCTCCTGGAGACGGCGCGCATCGTGAGAAAGTTCCTCTCTCTGGAGCCCTAACCACCGTCTGCTAGGACCCTGTTCCCGCAGCCGGTTGGAAGCCGTTTTTTATATTTTTAAATGTATTTTTTTTTATAATCTATATTTAAAAATGTAATTAATGTAGTTATATTTAAAATAAATGAAATAATAATAATATCTTGGGACAATCCACACACGGTCATCCGATCCCAAACTAGGCAGAGCCTGTACTATGGAAACCAGACAACTGATACTAATACTTATATACTTTTTATTGTTGTAAATACATACTTAAATAGATAAACAACACCCAACACTTGTCGGGAATCGAACCCACGACCCATCGGTTAGCAGGCAGGGTGTCTGACCACTAGACCAACGGGCCCGTCAATTTACCTCGTAGTTTAGGCTACATCATCATCATCAGCCGGAAGACTGCTGAAAATAAGCCTTCCCGGGAGGTGATCATAATCCACACGCTTGGCAGGGGTCATGGGAATCGCAGTATATGTTAGTTAGGATATTAAACAAAAGACAAAGCTGCACTTCTTCTGGTTTTCGCTTAGTCGTCTCCTATGACACTCAAAAGAAAGAGAGTTGGGTGGGTACTATTCTCACTCAGACACCCCACGGGTTTAGGCTACAAAGTGTACCAAATACATAAACATACATACACATACCCCTACCCTATATAGGCTCGAAAAACATCTCTCCTTCTAGAGCAATAGGGTAAAAATTACGAAATAATTAAATTGATTGAAGTCGGTACCTCCTCGTCGGTGTTTGATTACGTACTGTGCATTGACTTGAAAAATATTTATCATTTTCAGTTTATCTTTCAGAAATATGTTTTACTTTTTGCAAATATCATCTTATTTATAACCATAATACCATAAGTACCATGATAGAAAGGCTAACATTTAAATTAATATCTTCACTTGAGTTTACAATTAAAATCACAGAGATAATAACGAAGTAATATTCATATTTCAGCAGCACGGTTTCAAAGGCTAAATATTAAAATCCTTCTGGTTATCCCAAACACAAGTCACAAGTAATGAAATTAATCGGAAGGAGGGCCGATATCAACATTATTAATGCAAAACTCTCCCACACCAGAGGGTGGCACCCCCCAGCACCCCGTACCAACCCCGCGCCATCTACCATCTCGAAGAAAGAGGACAGTCCTAAAAACCTTTATGTAGAAAACTTCGGATAAAATCATTTTCTGAATTCCATTGTTTGAATTGACCGCGCATTGTCTAAAGTGATCGGATGTTTTTGAAACAGACTGTTTATGTCATCGATATAATATATAAACTCATCGATATACTATACCAACTAGATTTGCTGTCACGAACAAAATGACATCGAAAATGTGGTCGCAGTTACATATACTTACACAACTATACACGTACACGCAAAACAATAATATGTTCATATAAAAACATAACTTACATACTATAAAATAAGGTTCAATAATAATTGCAGACAATTGAGCGACAGCCGTCTCCGTAGCTCTTATTTTCGTGACCACTTTTCGGATCGTGACAGCAAATCTAGTTGGTATAGTATATCGATGTATAAACTAGATAAACATTCACGAACAAAATGACATCTAAAATGTGGTCGCGGAGGTTGCAAACTTATCTGTGCTGGTGGCGGAAACGTGAACTAACATTTATATTATGATAATTACGTGTAGTTTGACAGTTTCATATAGACAGTAGCGACACTCCTATCGGAAAAAATAAATTTGTCAGGATGTGGCTTGTAAAGAAATAGCGACATAAGGGCGCTATTTCTCGCTACCACTTTTTGAACCGTGCCACCAAATCTAGTTTATATATTATATCGATGGTTTATGGATATTATAATAACGACCGTTTTTTTTTTTAAATAATGTGGTGGTGGGTAAGCGAGTCGTTCAGAAAATATATTATAATTTAGTTTTGACTTGAAAACCATTAAAGAATTCGAGTTTTTGAGGAATCCAGAGTGCAAAATATGGTCCATTGAGTACGGCGGCGACTCCGAGGAGGATGGCGGCAGGGTTGCGACCCCCGTCCCCGTGAGTACCGTGTCTGGTTCCCGGACGGCGATTATGTGCCCCCCGGTGGCGGGCTCAAAGGCAAGGCACTGAGGGGCTCCTGTTCCAGAACCCACCAAATAGCCCGGGCATATCTTATATGCTGCGACAGCCACGTAGGTCTTAGTGGGTAAGAAACCTACATACCCAGAAGACCTATTGAAGATTTCCCCCGCTAACATAAAGAATGGTGACATGCTCAAGGGACAGTCTAGATAGGTACCTACCAACGGAGTGAAAGATATTCTTCCGCCAAACAGCTGTGTGGAAGCATTGCCGTGATCTATTGTAAAGGGCACTGTAGCTGTAAATTAACGGGCTCTAGAAACTCAGTAACAGAGTAGCTGACCCACGCAGCTCCGCCTGCGCTGTGTTTAGGTTAACTAAACTTCCAATAATATACATTCACATAGAATACAAAACCTCCTTTTTAAAGTCTGGTAAAAACTTGGACCCACTTCGTACTTGCCCTCCGAAGCACGGAGACGTTTAGTTCAAATGGCGTTAAACGGTCACCCATCTATTTAATGACCTTACTTAACGTTGCTTAACCTGATCAATTTCCAAACATTGTTAACAACTGTCTATGAGTGTTCCCTTACAAATATTTATTATAATTATAATGAAAAATTGTTAAAATCAGAGCAAGCGTTTATAACCAAGTACACATTTTGACTTTAGTCCCCTTTCCCAAGGGAACCGTGCCGAATGTCGGGATAAAAAGTATCCTATGTCCTACCTCGGAGTATTAACTCAAATCATGCCAAGTTTCGTTTCAATCCATCCAGTAGTTTCGGCGTGATGCTCAGCCGCGATACAGACAGACAGACAGACAAACAGACAGACAGACAGACAGACAGACAGACAAAAAAAAAATACATTTTTGGCTTTAGTATCGGTTATAGAATCCAAACATAATTTTCAAAATATCTTCAATGTACAGAATTGGACCTGTTACAGTTTTATTATAGATAGATAGATAGAGAACTCTTTATTGCACACCAAGAAGTACAGAAAACAAAGAAGTACAAAGAAAATATACAATGGTATACATTGGGCGGTCTTATCGCAAGTTGCGATTTCTTCCAGACAACCTTAACAATTATAAGTATAGATATAGATAAATAATGTCGCGGGTGTCTAGCAGCAGTCGCAGACTAAGTTCAATAAACCAATAATCATTTATTATACCATAAGTAATGTTATTGCAAGAAAACAATG
This sequence comes from Furcula furcula, assembly GCA_911728495.1. Lineage (NCBI taxonomy): Eukaryota > Metazoa > Arthropoda > Insecta > Lepidoptera > Notodontidae > Furcula > Furcula furcula. Next base: position 11,734,722 of record OU452251.1, read on the forward strand.
TAATAATCTCCTATGACAAATCAACTAAAACTTAAACATAAAGATTAACAAACCGTGACAAAAGTTTACTCTACTCCTGTTGCGTGTTCGACAAAATCCATTCTTATGTTACCTTCCACTGTTGCAGATCTAACTAAACTCTATCAACCCTATTTCACACCAACAGAATTGTATGTTGAGTCAAAATATATCAGCCAACAGCAAATGTAAAGTGGTTAGTTGCGGTACAAAACAAAGATATTTTGCGGGCAATTTGAATTGTCCCCACCCTTATTACAATGGGAGATGTGCGTTTGTTGTTCAGCTTTTAGTTTTGCAACTGTCGAGTTGTCGGGGTTCCCAAGCTGGGGAACGGTCGCCCGCACCCCCGGCCCCAAACTCCACATGTTATTTACGTGTGAACACAACGCCGTGGAGGGTTCAATTTATCTGACCTACTGGGCCTCCCACTAATATAACGCTCCGAATTGCTTGTACCCCTTTTTGGTGGTCAATTTTATTTTTTATTTTATTTGTGTTCTTAAATGAAAGTGGGTTTACACCATTCCTCGATAATATAATGACTTTTTTGGCATTTTTATGTCTTACTAGTTAGCGACATTAGATATCGATCAAGTCACTTTTAACTATTATATTTTTGAAAGTGGCCAAAACACAACTACTTACGTAAGTCTGTTTTACAAAAGCGGCACACACTAACTAGTAGTTCTTGACCTATCTCAAATAGAAATGTGGTACCTCGCACCGTATGACAATCGATAGTAAAATTGTGTTCAATGAAACGAAAATTCTATTACGACGCGACAAAGAAATAATCCCTAAAGAAAAAATATTGAGATCAAATCGAAAGTGAAGGGGACAATTCGACACCTCCACGGTAGAGCGGCCAAGTGCTGGGGCAGATTCATGATCACAGCCGTTTGAGGGGACGCGCCCCGCACTGTATGATGGACTGGAAATATTCCATAATATCTGAAGCGTTGTTACAATGCCTTAGCAGAATATTTTTCTTGGGCAGAAAGCCGATATTCCCCCAAGAGTTACGACATTTCAATTTGCCAAGGCGGGCGGAAAATGGAATTACGATTGAAGCGAGAACGCCCGAATGTCGACGAGGGCGTCCTGCTCCGAGCCGATCGTGCCCGAGCGAGGCCGACGTCAAACGAGCGAGTGACGCGCCCGCCGCGAAGCCAGTGTATTGATTAGATGCGGGGCGCCCGATGCCATATAAATTAGGCCGCAAAGAAAAACAGATTTAAGTACTAACATTAAACAACACAATCCCAAGTTTTAAGTTAATTAAAAAAGACTTAAGTTAATCAGTACTTTATATGGTCGCATTGTACTTTTCTATTATACAACTCACTAGGAAAAATAAGAAGTCGGGTAAAAAAGCGCGGCAAAATGTTAGACAAAAGAAATCAAAGTTGTGATGTTTCACTGTGGCAAAAAAAGAACAAAGGAATTTACAAGATCATTAAGCACAAGTGTCAGTTTAAAAGGACAATAATAATTGTTTCATTTCCAGCCGTAATTAATATAAAAGCGATCTTATTTGACGCAGGCCGCCATCGAGGGCGAAATAATGTAGACGAATAAATATACATTACATTATTAACGAATGTTGGCCTCGTTTCTCGTTCTCTTTGTTTGTTTCACGATTTTCCGTGAGAATTAATTGAAAATAAGTTTTCCTCATTGCGGTTTCAAGGTTCAAAATAATTTGTTGGGCGGAACATTTTGTTCCTGGTGATCGAGCTTGGGCGGCGATAGCATTATCAACTTTATTTTATGAGCTATGGAGTAGATTATCTGCTGCTATGGGACCGCGATGGCACGTTTCATGATTTGTGAGTTTATAGCAACGGTGAAGTGTCGGTGGTTAATGGTGGCAGCGCGTGGCGCTTGCCAGCCGCCATATTGAAAAACTTTGGCGCGAAAAAAGGGCGGTAAAAATACAAAACAATGAGGACAACACCACGTAGGATCTTTAAAATGATAACGATTAGGAGTCGTATCTTATTGAGTATTTTATAATAATATTTTCAAAAAATATTAGTGATACTTACTAGCAGATATAGGTAGATACTTATATAATTACATCGTGGTACCAAAAACTTTCGAAAGAAATATAAATAATCGTAATGTACACAAGACAACCGTGAAGGAGAAAATATCAAGAAGATTGTCTTGTCCCGAACATCTTTTTGGTAAGTAATTCACCTCAGAATCCCTCGTTCGGGAGATTTAGATAGAATACCACCCTCCTCTCCCCAGGGTGACCCAAAGGGAAACCCGTTGTTTCTCGGAGAACTTCCACGCAATTCAACGTTTTCTGAACCTAGCAACAAAACCAGTTAATCCAAAATACAGCCTTATAGGAACCGAAGAAAGTCGATTTCACTTTACGCATTGATGGTATATAGGACTATTTAAATTATATTATTTATTGGCACCTTTTCAGGTACTTAGGGTCGGATCGCTGCGTAGGGTACACCGAAGATTCAGCCTCGCATATTCGTCAACCAGGCCACCACTACTATGATTCTTCAAGTTTTAACCAGATAATTTTTTAAACTTCATCAAGTGTTTTATTTTTTTAAACGTTTATGGATATTAAAACACGCATGTTTCTTTAGCTTTTGTGTCTAACGTAATTGAGAGCATGTCAATGTAATTGACTACCGAAATTCTTACCTCAAGGCATGAGGTTTCGAATAACTGGCTTCAAAGGAGAATTTCTTGCCAGAAAACACTACCTGTCAATTAAACCAAGCATTAGAATTAGCAGTGGCTTTTGCGACCAACAGGACACCAAGACAGTCACCTAAGAATTTAAAAAAGCTCAATTCGTCAAATATTGAATTTGTAGAGATAGTTCACATGTGACAGTATTACAGTAGTCAAATTACAAACCTTTGCTTGTCCAAGGGTTTATTTATAAGACGTAGTCACATAACGATCGAGACTGTCACATGATGGTGAGAAACACCACGACTCTTATAGTTACTTTCACTGCAACTCGTTACTCTTGACATTAGTTATTAAACCCAATCAAAGCATTGTATACACACACACTGCAATAGAATATTTGACACTGCAGTTCCAGGTTCAGAAAATTCGCTGATTATAATTTGATATATTGTCCCAAGATATTATTATTATTATTCCATTTATTCATTTTTAACTGATTTTTTTACATTTTTAAATATAAATATAAAAACAAGTACATTTAAAAATATAAAAAACCGCTTCCAACCGGCTGCGGGAACAGGGTCCTAGCAGACGGTGGTTAAGGCTCCAGAGAGAGGAACTTCCTCACAATGCGTGCCGTCTCCAGGAGCACTGCCTTCTGCATCTGGCCCTTGATCCAGCCGTCTAACGTGAGCCTCTTGAGGTGTTTATCGAGGCTCTTGGCCATTAGGCCATGGGCGGATACGACTATAGGTACAATGATTGCCTTATCAATGTCCCACAGGTCGACAACCTCGTGCGCGAGATCAAGATATTTGCATTCTTTATCTTTCTCCGCTTTCACGAGGTTCTCGTCATGGGGGACAGTGACGTCTACAATCATTGCACGACGCTCGGTGCGATCTATCAGCACAATATCAGGTCTATTGGCGACAATAGACCTGTCTGTGATGATAGATCGGTCCCAGTATAAGGTGATATGGCCATCCTCCAGAACTGGTTCTGGTACATACCTGTAGTACGGTACCTCTGACGTCACAAGGCGGTATTTCAAAGCAAGTTGCTGGTGGATTATCCTGGCCACTTGGTTGTGTCTGTGCAAGTATTCACCATTTGCGAGACGCGAACAACCGGAAATAATATGCCTGAGGGATTCACCAGGGCGATGACATGCCCGACAAATGTCGATGGTGCCATCCCTCAGGATATATTTCCGGTAGTTGTTCGTCATCACAACTTCGTCCATAATTGCACAGACAGAACCTTCGGTTTCCCCAAAGAGGTCACCGAATCGTAGCCAGGCCACGGAGGCTGAGAAGTCTACATCGGGCCCATGAAGAGCCCGGTAGAACCTTCCGTGTAGCTCCTTACTTTGCCACACCGCCTCGCGATCGCCAGTGGTCAGCACCACAGGCCTGCGCCAGTTCCCTTTGGCTAAGGATAGAGGGGTCAGTCCACTGTCCACAGCAACCACATCCGTATGCATCTCTCCGCCGCAGTGGAGGAAATATTCCCTGAGGTTATATATCTCACGGTTGTGTAGGGTCTTGGCATTTAAAAAGCCTCGGCCACCACATTTCCGTGGGATATACAACCTCATCACTGAAGAGCGAGGATGATGCATACGATATGCGGTTAACAGTGTACGAACTGTTCTATCCAGGGTGTCTAGTTCAGTCTGAGTCCACTTGAGTATGCCAAAGGAGTACATTAAGACTGGCATGACCCAACCGTTGTAGGCACGCACCCTGTTTCCGCCCGACAAAAGACTTTTAAGCACTTTTCTCAGGCGGCCCAGGAAGCGTTCCCGCAACGACTGTTTCATGTCAGTCTCATTGATACCCAACGCCTGTGACATACCCAAGTATTTGTAGGTTTCGGTTGCAGAGAGTGTCCTCAGATCGGTAGAGTCTGAGAGCTGTATGCTCCTAGACTCAACCAATCTCCCCCGCTTTACATGCATAACTGCACATTTGTCCACACCAAACTCCATCCTGATAGAACTACTGAAGGTTTCTGTGACCTTCAGCAGGCCCATCAGTTGGACTTCAGTGGGGGCAAACAATTTCAAGTCATCCATGTAAAGCAGGTGAGATATGACTTGACCACCTCTCCGCAACCGATAGCCTAACCCTGAACTCTTTAAGAGAGTGCTTAAAGGGTTCAGGGCCAGACAAAACCACAAGGGACTCAGACTATCACCCTGAAAGATACCCCGTTCTATCCTTATTGGCTCACCGTCACCAAGGGTCTGTCGAGATCCTGGATAGAGAAGGACCGTTCTCCACTGCCTCATACACGACGCCAGGAAGGTGCGTAGAGTTGTATTGACTTTATACAACTCCAGCACCCTCACAAGCCATGTATGGGGCACAGAGTCATAGGCCTTCTTATAATCTATCCAGCATGTCGACAGATCCCTCCGGTTCCGGCGAGCCTGCTGGCAGATGGCCATATCAATGAGGAGTAGCTCCTTAGTACCACGGGCCCCACTCCTACATCCATTCTGAGACGCAGACATTATCGAGTTGCCCTCAACATGTCTGTAGATTTTTGCTCTCAGAATGGATGTAAGAGTTTTATACACTGTAGGCAGACACGTGATCGGCCTATAGTTCTTTGGGTCCGCGGTACTATTGGTCTTATGGAGCAGGTGGGTTATTCCTGTAGTCAAAAATTCCGGTAGCGACCCAGACTCCACGGCCGATTGAAACAGAGATGCCAAACAAGCATGAGAGCTGCGTAACCATTTCAGCCAGAAATTATGCAGTCCGTCTGGTCCTGGTGCCTTCCAATTAGGCAACGGACGGACTGCATCGGCTACGTCTTGGGGCCTGATGGTAATGGCCCCCATTTCTGGTATAGGCTCACAAACTTGTTCGACATCCCTGATCCAATCACCCTCGGAGTGAGTGACGGGCACCGACCAGATGTTGCGCCAGAACCTTATCATGGCGTCATCATCCGGCCGCTGCACCTCACCTCCTATCTGGCTAGGTCGCTCCCAGGATCTATACACCCACCTTTGATCCCTTTGGAACATGTTGTTCTGAGAGTATCGATCCACACGTGCCCTATACCTGCGTATCCGATTCGCCCATGCACAAACTTTCTGCTTCAGAAAGTCGATGCGCTCTGTAACACACGAAAAGTATTCCCGGGGATCGATGCCGGTCCCCGAGAATGCGCGCCTCACAAAGCGCATCACTCTAGGGCGCGTATTGCCCTCCCTGAAGCAGGTGAGCTTGCCAATGAGTACCCTAGCCTCGCCAATGCGTCGCTCTATCCTGCACTGCCAAGCCGGTACAGCAGGTCTTGGTCGCGTAGCTGCGTCACTATTAGGAAACTTGACGCGAGCTACGCGACATGCCGTCATGGCCGCGCAGTACAGGAGAGAGTGGGCATCAGCGAGGTCTTCACTACTGTCAAAATAACTTGACAGTAGTGAATCTAAGGCACACACAAGCGCTCTATTTCGCTTGTGCATAGGCAAACGGGGCAAGCGAGGTCTAAGGCCTTGCGGCATGGTCCGATACTCACGAACAACATCTTCCAAAGTACTCCTCAACTGGGTACTTACGTTGGTACTTATGTTGGTAGACATGTCGTCCCTATCATCGCCGCTAGTAGCTGCGAGCCGTGGTGCGGGCGCGGTGTTAACCGCTGGGGCCACAGCTTGCGACGACGGTATACAGGGGACGACACGGCTACCTTGCACCTCCGAGCGTAGCCGATCAAGCACAGCGTCATCCAACATGTGACCACGTTGGATGGCCCGCACCTGATCGGACAGTCGTTGCGCCGAAACGTTGACAGCTGGCTCAAGCGTCTGAAACAGAGACAGCATCCGGTCGCGTATTATTATTATTATAATGATTTCTGATATTTACGCGAATATTACACATTGAAATGAAACTAATTTTACGGATTATATCGCGGTTTATTTTTGATTTTAATTACCCGACGTTTCGAATACTTTACAGCATTCATGGTCACGGGCGGACTGAGGTGGTAGCAGCAAATGTCATAGTTGTCTTTGGGTACCCTCAGGTCTTCTAATTATTATTGTTAGTCTGATTAGACTAACAATGAATGCTGTAAAGTATTCGAAACGTCGGGTAACTAAAATCAAAAATAAACCGCGATATAATCCGTAAAATTAGTTTCATTTCAATTCGCTGATTAGCGAAGATGGTCCTGGAACGAAAGAACTTAGTTCACGTTGTCTAAAAACTCGACGTGTTTAAACTCACTAAAACTCACAAAAACAGGTACAGGTAGTAGGGGCAACAGCCGATTGCGCATCGACGGAATTTATGTAATAATTTAACAGACTGAAGTACGATTACAGCAATGTTGAGCTCTATAGTGGAATAGCAACCGAATACAATTTTTACGGGAAAGGCGAGCTAGATTAGGTGAACATGATAACCTAACAATAAAATTAGTAGTCTATTTGGTACACATTGTTTAATCACGAATTGAAACAGTCAAATTGAAACTAGCGACTCGCTTTGGTTTCACCTGGCCTTCTTAAAGTTGAAGCCAAAAACGTCCTGCCCCCCTAGACAATGTAACATTCTACAATCGCTATCGCTAATAGAAAGTATAAAAATGTATGAGAATGACATAAGTCATCGAAAAATCACGTGACACATTATAGGGAATTGACACCGTTAGCGAATAAAGAAATAGATTCGCTATGAAGCGATTGCATCTTGTCTAGGCCCTCTGTTCATTAATAATATAACTTTCGACTTCAGGCTTCAGGATGATAAAATATTAACTAGGTGGAAGATCAGATCACATAGAATGTGCAACACAGGTGGTGTCCACAGGAAAGCAACGGTCTGTAAATAAATGCCGTTCCCTTGTGAAGCGCTGGAAAGTCTGTAGCTGGATAAATGACTGGTCTCACTCAAGGGCTACATACTCCTAAGAAACATTTATAGTCGCAAAGGGGTTCACAATACTTTTTTTTAATTAAATGTTTTTAAGTTGCTCAGTCTCAAATTTTGCTTAGTTGACCTTACCCATAATTTTCTACCCTAATAACTTTTGAACCCACATTAATAGTTCCTAACCCAATAACACCATAAAATTATTCGCAATTCCAAGTTATTCAAACACGTGAAGTTCATTTACGTTTCCCGCAACTATCATAAGATCAGCTTAACGTGGTTTAATTACTCAAATTCGGCCAATCTGTGAGCTACTAAGCCACGACCTCTCTAAAGCGCGTTTGGCCCGCCTTCCCAAAACGCGCCATTTTTCGAACCGAAATGCTCGCAAGTAACGCCATCTGTTTGCTCATACCAGAGTTACAGCTAATGGATGGGTGGCTCGACGCAACACTACATACAATACGCCAACTAGTTGAACCCGAACCAATTATCCAACAAATATTACAATCACAGAGTATCCGTGATGAAGAGAGGTGTTTTAGTACTATTTACTGTTATTTACCTACCTACCTGATCCTTTGGTACAGATTTGTTTTTTTTTTATTCTAAAGTAATTGAGAAGAGAGTTTGTTCATACAAGATTGAACATGCCACTCCCGAAAGGTAAACAAAGAACTTAACAATTATTAAGTAAGGCCTATCCCAAAGTGGGCTACTTTATACAGATTTGGTATTATGATTGAAATTCAGTATAAGGTTATATATACATCATTAACTACCTAGGTATCCTGATGCCGATACTTAAGCTTAGCTTCCGATTTTGTCTGACAAACGCTAATACCCCGGACGTTTGAAGGTAACGCCTTCTACAATAATATGCTCTCCATGTTGGGCCGCCATCAAAGAAAAAATCGGTTTAGGTACATATATACATACATACCAAACAATGTTGTGGAAAAAAAATAAGAAGTATTTTAATTTTTTTAGCTTAGTTACAAATTGCGCACTTTTTATTTTAAGTTTAATCCAAATTTAATTTACTTCCGAGCTCTTATTCCTATCACGTCCAAAAAACACTCGGATTAAACGATTACAAACTTACATAACGGCCGGAGCAGCGAATAACCCGCGATATTACGTCGCAAAAAAATCCATGTGGATGTTGGTCGTTATAAAATGTAGGATCTAGGGAAAAGATCATCCTTACTCGGAGAGGGTGGCGGGCGGTGACCCCTCCTGATTTATGGCAACATGTCGCAAGGCACCGCTACGCGCGTACGCCAAGCCCGCTTTTTGTCATTTAACTGATTTTTATAACAGAATTCTGTACAATCTTACAAGTGTAAAAAAAGTTATAAACGTATCATGACACAACTGAGAATTAAAGGTAAAACCTGTTTTTAAAATTACGCTTTAGCATTTAATATCAACATTGATTTTCGCACAAAATCTGCGATAACTACAGTATGTGAAAATATTTTCGCTCACTGTAGTCATTTTTAGTGGTTCTAAAATAATTTTCTAAAATATTATTACCTTACTAGCGCCATCTATTGCCGAATAGAGAAACAAAGTAAACTAAATTGTAACCAATAAATTCGTAATTATGATGGATTAGATATAAGTAAATAAATAATTTTACAATTATTGCCTAGACATTATGCTATTGAATAATTATGTCTTATGACTTACAGAGAGCTGCTACCTTACGGGCAATAGTTATATTATTACCCGGAAGAGGCATGAAACGAGTACGAAGCGAAATTGTTTCTTATGAGGCCGCTAGATGGCTCTCAGCATTCAAGGTCTGTTGTAAAGTTATACAACAAATTAACTAACTAACAAATTAATTACTTAAATCTTCTTAGCTTCTTTCTTCTCTCATAGACATAGATAGTATAAAACAAAGTCGCTTTCCGCGTCTGTCAGTCTGTTTATCCGCTAAACCTAAACCACGCAACGGATTTAATAGCGGTTTTCACCGGTAGTTAGTTAAGTAGTGTTCAGCCTTATTAATAAACTATGATTAGCGTCAGAACAACTTTACTCCAAGACTTACGCAAAGATTAGGCAATTATGGTATTAATAAACTAGTAGTAAGGACGGAGTTAACTAATCAAAATGTAGTCCCGGAGTAAAAGTTACTCCGCGGAGCCCCATGGTTTAACGTTTGAGTAAGCATAGATTTGTATTGTATTTCTAACTTCCATTGAGATAATTATATATACTAAACATAACCTAATTGTATAAACCTCGCAATATCCCTTTTGAAGACCGTGAAGACGAGTTTAAATATAAATATAGATTTACACGCTCAACTGCATATTACATTACTGAAATGGTAGAATGATTTGGCTGGAGATGCAGTAGGCTTTATACCACCTCACTTGAAAGTTTTAGCTGCAAAAAGGACTTGGGCTCGTGGAGAGGTAAATAAACTATCTCAATAAACTAAACTATTAGGCTAGTTATGTAGACTACAGCCGGATGATTCAGAAATAACTTAGAACAGATTTTAAAACTAATTTTTATTAATTTAAATTACATTTTTAATATCTAATTTAAATATGTAGTGACCGCTTCGATGTTAGAAGCTAAGTGAAGAGCCGATTCCGTCGCTATGGGTCCATACAATGGATCTAGTTGTGCGCCGTCAGCTGGTTTTCGGTACACATGCTGGATGCGTCCATACAATAGCCCTTCTGTTCTTGGATAGGTTGCATTGTCAGCAAGTTTTGCATTACACGCGCCGGCTCGTGCTTGAGGCCCACCGTGGTTTCTGCTCTTACACGCGTTTTTTGAGGTGCACTGTAGTTTCTTGTTAGGGACGGTGTGTAACAGGCTAGATCCCCGGCCTGTTATATACTTTCTTGATTTATAGATAATATTCTGCTAATAAAAAAACACAAATTCTAAAACCACTATCTTGAATTCAACAAGAGAAATACAGAATATTATGATGTAAGAGAAATATAGAATATTATGATGTAAGATAAATATAGAGTGAAAGTTGTGATTGTCAAATAAAAGTGTCAAATATCAAAATTTACCTAACTGCCAGTGTCTTTTTAGTCATTTTGTTCATTTTTTTTACTTTTAATTTCAGTGGGTTGCCATAACATACACCTTAGTCTCAGTGTAAGAATTGTATTGTTAGTCCGAACCTACTTCGTATTTATTAATACCGTTATTAAGACGTAGCTATTCCGTGACTAGTCTAGAATTAACTACTTCCGATGTAACTTTGGAGTAAGAGAAAAATAAGCGATTTTTATTAATAAGACAGTGATTTATAAATTTATAAAACTTTATTTAATTTCAAACTCGTTGAAACATCATTATGTACTGCGTATTATTTTAATGCTTTTCTAAAAAGAATTTACTAAAAATAATCTTATATAAATTATACATTAAACATAAACTTTATACAAAACATTTTAAGTTAGAATATAATAATATATATATCTACTTACCTTGTACAAAATACCTGTCTTGGTTCTACATGGATATGGAAGAATCAAGAAGGCTGCAATAAACGATTGTACTATCTTATAAATCATCGTTTTTTGTTGGGGAACTTGGGATCAAACCCCGAGTCAGGGATCTGATGTTCCTTGATATACCAGGAATCAGGGGGTGACGGCCATCTGCCGACATACTTATTATTGAGTCGATGCTAAACACCTGAGCTAAGTACGTACTTATGTAAAACGTAGAGATTACAATACCTACCAAATTCTTATACAGGGTGGAATTTTGTAATGCTACCTGAAGGGAAAGTACACTTAATATTGTAGATAGAAAATTTTACTCAAAGAAAACATTACTTTATTTTTTAAAAGAAAGAAAACTGCATTCGAAGATTTTAAAAAATTCGCTTGCCGCACCCGGTAATCGAACCGACTAAAATCTCTAAAAGTTGCACACTGTACTTTTATTGCATCGATCGTTAGGGTCAATTATAAGGATGAAATCTCTCTAACAAACTTCATAAATTAAATAAAAGGAAAACAATGAAATTAAATTATTAATTCAATGGATCAAGTTAAAGCACTTTTACTCAAAGATCCATCTGTTTACTTATGTTATTAATTAATAATTATCATTGACGTCATTTATCCATTAAAATTACGTATTACTATTTAGATAAGACGATTGCAATTTGCACGTGTTTGTAATGCAGACTCCTTTCTTAGATGTGACATAACTCCGTGTGTGTCGTAGTTTAAATATGGAATGTTACATTTGAAAATGGATTTTCATCTGTTATTCACATTTGATTGTTTTTACAAATCATTTCATATTTGTGTCACGGTAAAAATGGCTTATCAAGAACAATTTGATTTAATGGAAGCTTATTTTTTAAATAACAAAGATGTGAATCGTGCTCTGCGGTGGTATGGAGAGAGATGTCGAGATCGACAGGCACCAACTCGGTTTGTACTGAAAATAATGATAGAAAATTTAATGAATACGGGTAGTTTCAAAAAGCGACGGCAAACTCTTCAGCAGAACAACTTCGATTTTGATCTAAATGTTTTAACATACTTCGAAGCATTTCCGAAGGCTTCAAGCAGAGATGCTGCCGAAGTAATTGGAACAACCCATACTCGCGTACTCAAAGTGCTGAAAAAGTATAAGTTTAAATGTTATCGCGATGGTCGGTTGGTACAAAAATTGCATCCTGGGGATTGTGAGAGACGACTACAATTTTGTCAAGACATGCTAGACAAGAGAAATTGACCGTAACCCTAATTTTTTGAGTAACATTGTATGGTCTGACAAAACCAACTTCAGCAATAACGGCATGTACAATCGCCGCAATAACCACTATTGGTCTCGAGTGAATCCTCTTCGTGTTCACGAAACTAACAGTCAAGTAAGATTTTCTTTCAACGTTTGGTGCGGAATTATGACAAATATGGTTGTGTTAGTCCATGTGTACGAAGGTCAGTTAAACACTGTCAAGTATTTAGAAATACTGGATTTATTAAGAAATGAGTTAAATGGTTTCCCCGAGGAAGAGCGAAACCAAATAATTCTACAGCAAGATGGTGCTCCAGCCCATAACAGCAGAATCACTACTGCCTACATTAATAACCATTTTAATACCTGGATTGGTACAAACCTGGATTGGCTTATGCAGTTAAAAAAATTAGATTTTTCACCGATGTCGAAACCGCTAGAATTGTATATTTTAGTTATTTCCACAGTGTTATGTCTTATGGCATATTGCTGTGGGGATCTTCTGCAGACCTTAACACTATTTTTATTCTGCAGAAAAGAGCTGTGAGAGCTATCTACAATCTGGCTCCTACGGATTCATTAAAACAAATATTTAAAGAAATAAACATTCTAACGGTTATATCACAATTCATTTATGAAAATTTGATGTATGTAAAAAAGAATATAAGTACTTTCGCTAAGGTTAGTGATCGACATAATATAAATACTCGGAACAAACACAGTCTTGCTGTACACTCCACGCGTCTCCACAGAATTAGCAATTCCTTTATGGGCCAAGGTATACGTTTTTATAATAAACTGTCCCAGGATATACGAGATCTACCAATAAAAAAATTTAAAACTACCATTAAGAGCCATTTGTCTAAAAAGGGCTATTATAAAATCTCGGATTACCTGGAGGATAAAGCTGCGTGGGCTTGAACTGCAGTACTCTTGCAAGCTTATAGTTTAAGATATATTTATTGTAAATTTGTTTAAAAAAAATCTTATATAATTGAAAAAAGACAAGCCCGCTGAGTTTCTTGCCGGATCTTCTCAGTGGAGGCCGCGTTACGATCCGGTGGTAGTTGTAAAAAATGACAATATGTAAGAGCCCCCGTGAGGCCTATGCATAATAAAGAATTTTGAATTTGAATATGAAAACGGCACAATCAGATGGCCTGCGAGATCACCAGATCTCACCCCTTTAGATTTTTTTTTGTGGGGATATGTAAAAAATCAAATTTACATTAAATCTTATGAGAATGTAAACGAGTTGAGAGTTTCGTTCGTTAAGTTCAGAAAACGATTTATAACATTCACCACAACACGTTATTAAAGGTTACTAGAAATGAATTCGTTAGAAGAATAAATTTGTGAGCAATTAATTAGTTAGTTTACCATTTTTTGTAAATAATTATAATAATTTGAGATTTCATTGTTTTTCCTTTTATTTAATTTATGAAGTTTGTTACAGAGATTTCATCCTTATAATTGACCCTAACGATCGATGCAATAAAAGTACAGGGTGCAACTTTTAGAGATTTTAGTCGGTTCGATTACCGGGTGCGGCAAGCGAATTTAAAAAAATCTTCGAATGCAGTTTTCTTTCTTTTAAAAAATAAAGGAATGTTTTCTTTGAGTAAAATTTTGTATCTACAGTATTAAGAGTACTTTCCCTTCAGGTGGCATTACAAAATTCCACCCTGTATATTTCTGTGGCGTAAAGGCCAACACCAACTGGCTGAAAAGAGTTTTTAGTTATTTTTATTTCTCTTTATTATTAGAAAATTAAGTAAATATTATTTTCTCTTTCTAACCTCTGAAACTTGTGCGATATCTCCGCATCGTACCCACGGGGTACTACTAGTGATTGAAAGAACTTGGAGTCAAGGACTGGATAATTTGAGTATCTACCACCTATACTGCGATCCCCAAGCCGCCTGACAAGCGTGAGTGTTAGTTATGGCAACCCCTCCCTTCTAAGAGGGAAGCCTTTTGTTCCGCAGTGGACGTTTTAGCTGCTGATGATGATGATGATTGCTGAAAACAGCCTATTTTTCTGCAGAACTCATACTTACCTCTGCCAACTAGTACTGCATTAGTTGGTAGGTCACTTGTGCGAGAGAGAGCCTCGCAGCGCTGCGTCGTCCAAAAATATAGGCCACAGTGTCAGAAATATCGCAAAGCTGTATATGGCGTGCAAAGTGAAATAATACCTGTGTTCTGGTCTGAAAGTTACTATAGTTGGAGAAAACACTGGACTCATACCTACCACACACTTCACGTTTCTAGCCACTTTCACTTTAGCTTTGCATTCTTGAGGTAATATTTAAGGCGATAAGCGCCAAGTATTTTTTTTTAAATATGTAATTGAAACCTCAGTTAAAGTCATCCAAGGTACGGCGGTCATCATTTAAACCTTAATAACGGACGTACCGTTTCGATAATGTCCAAAGAAATACCGATCTTTAGTTGACTTCCTATAAAGGTACCTATTAATTGCCTTAAAAATGTCAAAGAAGCTTGCGTTAATAAACACTGTAACCGTCATTATGAAGGCTGGGAGTCATTATAAACCGAATTAAGTATTAAGCGAGGTCTTATGATGAAGAAGAATCTCTGTAAAATAAATCAAGAAATCAGAGGTGCGAGCCGGGGTTCAAACTTTGTGCACCTTGTTTCCAAGGCAAGCGCTGGCCCACTGAACTGTTACTGCCGCTAGGCTGCTGCTGTCTTTTCCCAAGACGCCTGCCAAACGAGAGGATAATGGCAACCCCTCCCTTCTAAGGACTTTATTCAGCAGTGGACGTCTTGTGGCTGCTAATGATTAAATTCTTTAGAAATATGTTGTCATATGATTTATTTTTATTGTCATCATAAGAAAATCTTTAGAGATTTAAGATTAGGTTATTCTTTCCGGATTTTAATACCAACCACTCATTTTAATTATCACCTAAGATCTCGGGTCTTCAGCAAGGGATCCAACCCTCGGCAATATCCAGGGAAGGTCAAAATAGTATTGACTGCACTGCACTGGCTATTTGTTTTTGCGACAGTGGTTCTACTGTCATTTGACAAGTATTATAACATGACGGAAATATGTGAGCGTCCCGTCTTTACATATGACTGCAGCTAAATGAAGAAATTTAATTTAGGTGGAGTTGATTTAGTGTTTTATGAGGACTACCTATGCTGCCGAATAAGGTGTACCCGTCTCGTTTAAATCCTCACAGTGGATTGACCTAGGGGAGAACAGGGTAATTGGAGCCTACTAAGGGAAAATTTTGATAAAAACTATATTTGTTAACATTCTTATAATTTTTAATTAGGAACTTTTACATTGATTAATTAAGTCTATTTTAATCACAGTTATAATCAATTACACTCATATTTTAAGGTAAAATAATGAATTTACAAAAAAATTCAGTCGCTCCCATTACCCGACACATTCGGGTATTGAGAGCCCATTTAAGGCTCATATGGGAAATGGGAGCCATAATATTTACTCCTTCCCGAAAACATACTTTATATGAAAAGGACAAATATAAGAATCTGAACTACACTGCCAGAACATTCTTTATGGGCCCAATTTCCGCTACTTTTGCATCGGTACCACATCTCCCCACTCTTTCCCGTGTCTAAACAAATTGCACATAAGGTTTCCTCTTCTGAATATTCTGACTTCTGACTGAAATTCGTCTTGATCAGTAGATGAATCTTCATCACCACTTTTAGTCATAACTAATTTTTTTTTGTCTTTTGTTCCTGGTTGTAATCTTCTTGTTTTTAACCTCTTTGGCTTTGGTATGTTTTCGTTGGTTACATTTTCCTTTAGTACATTTTCCCTTGGCACAATTTTCTTTATTACAGTTTCCTTTATTTTTTCTATTTGTCTTTGTCTCTTTTTCAGTCCTTTTCCTCTTCTTTTCTTCAAATACTGCTTTCATTGGTGTGCTTGTTAATATTTCAGAATGCTGTTTGTTCTTCAACTTGATACTCCTTTTTCTATTGAAGCTACTCTAGTGTAGGCTTTATTAAACAGTCCTGCAATGTCATATGGTGTAATTTTTTATTAAATTTCTTGATATTGAGTACAAGTGGCAGTCTTTGTTATAAGCTCTTTTAAGCGGAGAATAAAAAGCAACGTCAAGAGGTTGTAGACGGTGCGATGAATGTGGTGGAATGCTAAGCGTTATGACATGGTTTTCTTTTGCCAATTCCCAGGCATTTTCTAAAGCATCAACCGTTCAAGAAGCTTTTGTGGTTGTCCGATTTGTTTTACGTGGCATCTGAAATAAAAAGGAGATAGAGATATATGTCTAGAATGAAGTAAAATATACTATGTAAGGTAATGGGGTAATGGGAGCTATGTCGGGTAGTGAGAGCCATGCAAGGCTACCATTACCCGCTGAACACCATATTGATAGGTAATAACATAAATATTTAATTCTACTTTGAATAACAATTAAACCAATTGGACTTGTTAGTAAATGAATCTAGGGCTCTAATAAGCATAAACATAAAAAAATTACACTATAAATTCATGCTTACCTTGGCGCTGGCGATCAACAATTTTTTGTAAGCATGGAGCGGAAAACACACAACCGGCACTCGTGACTAAACGCATGGCACTAACGACTTCGTGTTCGTCAGGCGAAGTTTGTCGATGTATGACGGAGGCGGCCGAGTATTTGCGATCGCGCAAATGTAGGTACATACTTCCCGTTCAATCCTCATCGCTCCTATTACCCGACCGCTCTCATTACCCCGCGCTCCCCTATATACTAGGAGCTGGATAGGCATCGTAATTATATATCTATTTGATTTTCGTCATTTTTGTGCTGATTGCAGTAGTTATGCAGAGCCATGGAACTATGTTAGTAAATATGAATTTAGTTCTGTGGACGCTCAAAGCGATACTAGAAATAGTTGTCATTTTATAGGCCAGTGAACTCATGCAGTGAACATTATCATCCATTACTATCTATCACTGTATTATTAATAACTAGCTGACCCACGCAGCTCCGCCCGCAATGTGTTTAACTGTACGTTAACTAAACTTTCAATAATATACATTCGCATAGAATACAAAACCTCCTTTTTTAAAGTTGGTTAAAAACTTGGACCCACTTTGTACTTGCCCTCCGAAGCACGGAGATGGCGTTAAACGGTCACCCATCTATTTAATAACCTTATATAATGTTGCTTAACCTGATCGATTTCCAAACATTGTAACAACAGCTGTCTATGAGTGTTCCCTTACAAATATTTATTATAATTATAATCAAATTTGTTAAAATCGGAGCAAGCGTATAACCAAGTACACATTTTGATTTTAGTCCCCTCTCCCAAGGGAACCGTGCCGAATGTCGGCATAATAATAATAATAATAATAAGCCCGCAGGGCAGCTTGTGGCGAGCTGTTGGTGCGTAACGACACCATGGACCCGAGTGCTCCAGAGAGTCGGTCTGGGCCTCCACCTCGGCGTGTCTTCGTCGGCCGAGTGGAAACCCAAGGGGGCCCGCAGGACTCTCAGCTCTGGCTTGCCTTAATTGGCCGTCCAGAGAGGAGCTGTTAGAGCTATACGCTCCAGGGGTGGAAGTGTTAAAGGGCATAACGCCGCGAGTAACTTCGGAGAAAGCGCAGCACACCTCTCGACACCCCTGAGTCACTCACACCGGTGTTGCTCTCTGTCGTAATCGGACGACCATTTGGGGAGCCCATCTAGTGGGTGGCAAGCCACCACTTGCCACAAAATAATTATGAATGTAATTATGGCAAGTGACCCCGGCCTTTGCAATAGCCCAGTCGCCAGTCCACCAAATTCTCAACCCCATAAACCTAGAATTCTTTTCATATGCTTGCAATAGTCCCTACCACCTACCGAGGTCAACTGCTGTAATCTCATCATTGTGGCAGTCGACCCTGGGAGGTGTTTTACACACCATTTACTTCTTCTAAAACGGGCCTCTACGTGTTGGATCCGTCCCCACGCAAGCATCTAAAAGACCGGGCTAAGCCCGTGAGAAAATAAAATAATTAATAATAATAATAAATACACTTTATTGTACACCAAAAGTTACATGTAAATTTAACAATACGTAAAAAAAGCATAAAAAGTATCCTATGTCCTACCTTGGAGTATTAACTCAAATCATGCCAAGTTTCGTTTCAATCCATCCAGTAGTTTCGGCGTGATGCTCAGCCGAGATACAGACAGACAGACAAAAATAAAAAAAATACATTTTTGACTTTAGTATCGGTTATAGAATGCCCTCCAAACATAATTTTCAAAATATCTTCGAAATACAGAATTGGACCGGTTACAGTTTTATTATAAGTTTAGATTTAGATATAGATAGACAGTTCATACGTACGAGTCAAGACGAAGCTGAAGCGCTGAAGCTCAGCTCACGGCACAAAGTGTCATTCAACTCCTTCGTGAAGCGAGTTCCTACAGCCGAGCTGGTGAAAGAACAGTTTTGGCCGAAAGGATCCTGTATCGGAAGTTCAAAGGAAGGATGGGGGACTCTCCTGACCTGCGCAAGACGTCGCCGCCTGTTCAACGCGCGCAACGTGTTATTTAATATTAATTATTCATGTTAGTTGTAAGGTATTTATGTATGGGCCCTGTATCCTGATAATAAATAAATATTAATTATAGCGAGCAAATTTTTCCCTACAAAACTGTATCAGTTGGTAAGTATAAGTTATTCAGCTGCTTATGCACTATAGTGCAATCGCAATTGATTGCGCAATTACAGAATCCAGCGGTTGCCCGCTGGATGCTGCTGGATACTATAAAATGGGTACTTGGTTATAGCTACGCTTGGTCCGATTTTATCATTTTTTCTTTATAATATAATAAATATTGGTAAGGGAACACTTATAGAGAGTTGTTATCAAGGTTTTGTAATCGATCGGGTTAAGCAACGTTAGGTAAGGTCATTAAATAGATGGGTGACCGTTTAACGCCATTTGAACTAAACGGGTCCGTGCTTCGGAGAGCAAGTAAAAAGTGGGTCCCAGTTTTTAACCGACTATAAAAAAGGAGGTTATGTATTCGATGCGAATGTCTGTTATTAAAAGTTTAGTTAACGTAAAAATAGTGCAGGCGGAGCTGCGTGGGTCAGCTAATACCAAATATGAGTCTGCTAACTAGCACTAATCAGCCGACGCATATATATTGGTGCGGACCGTGGGGTGCCGGGTTAGAATCGCATCCCCGCATCTCCTCTCGTGTCGTAAGAGGCGACTAAGCGAGAACAGGAAGGCGGGCAGCAGCGTCTTTCTTTTGAATTTATCTTTCACCTATATTGCGATCCCCAAAGCGCCTGCCAAGCGTGGGGATAATGGCAACCCCCTCCCTTCTAAGGGGTTTGTTTAGCAGCGGACGTCTATCGGCTGCTAATGATTTGGTGTTAATGCTGTCATACGAATAAAAAATAAACAGTATATAACTTACTCATATTATAATTAATCGAAAGTGACCTTTTTTGACCCGCTGTATTATCATTTAATAGAAAGAGTAAGTAGGTATAAGTTAATTGAAAAACAAACATAAAGTCATCATCTGGAAGACGACCACTGCTGAACATAGGCCTCCCCCTTTGAACGCCACAATGAACGACAATTGGCTATTTGCATCCACCGGCGCACAATGTCGTCTGTCCACCTACTCTGCGTCTTCCGGTTCGTGGTCGCCACTTGAGAACCTTTCGACCCCATCGGCGATCCGTTCTTCGAGCGATGTGAAACATAACGTGCTACTCGATTATTTTTATTCCAACTGACTTGATTTAAGGCAAGGGCACAGAAGACCATGCATCTGTTTAAAATTAGTAGGTATCGTTTGAGAACAATGTATTTGTTTATAATAAATTGACGATAACTTTTACTGCATGTATTGACATTCTGAATCGACCGTGACCATGGTGTCACCGCATTATGTTACCGAAAGGTCAGTACCGGCTGTTGAACTATGTTGTTATCATATAAAGTACTAGCGGCCCCCGGCTTCGCACGGGTGGTAAAAAAAGTATTTATACTTAATTGGATAAGGATTAATGCTGTACTTATTGCTTAAAATCGCTTCGTAAATAAGCCATTATTTCTCATAAAAAGTAAAGGATAAAAAATGGTTATTATTATCGGTTATCCTTAAGAGATAAACATACCATCGCAGATTTTTTTAAAGACCTTGTTAAGGTTAACAATATTGTAGTATATTATTTTGATCTATCTCGTAGGGTTTAGCCAGTGTTTGCAATGAAACCGCAAAAAAATGTGTTTATTTACGATATCACCTTTAAAATTATCAGTGTTTTTCTACTATATTATGCATATATTATACATAATTATAAAGAAAAACTGCATCAAATTCCATTGCGTAGTTTTTAAGATATAGGCATACATAGGGACAGACAGACAGCGGAAAGCGACTTTGTTTTGTACTAGTGATCTTAAAAATACACTAGTCTGCAATGGCGCCCCTGTATTTTCTTTATTTTGGTTACTTTTTAAATATACTATAGGTACTACCTATACCAATAATATACTACAATATTGTTAACCTTAACAAGGTCTTTAAAAAAATCTGCGATGGTATGTTTATCTCTTAAGGATAACCGATAATAATAACCATTTTTTATCCTTTACTTTTTATGAGAAATAATGGCTTATTTACGAAGCGATTTTAAGCAATAAGTACAGCATTAATCCTTATCCAATTAAGTATAAATACTTTTTTTACCACCCGTGCGAAGCCGGGGGCCGCTAGTACTTTATATGATAACAACATAGTTCAACAGCCGGTACTGACCTTTCGGTAACATAATGCGGTGACACCATGGTCACGGTCGATTCAGAATGTCAATACATGCAGTAAAAGTTATCGTCAATTTATTATAAACAAATACATTGTTCTCAAACGATACCTACTAATTTTAAACAGATGCATGGTCTTCTGTGCCCTTGCCTTAAATCAAGTCAGTTGGAATAAAAATAATCGAGTAGCACGTTATGTTTCACATCGCTCGAAGAACGGATCGCCGATGGGGTCGAAAGGTTCTCAAGTGGCGACCACGAACCGGAAGACGCAGAGTAGGTGGACAGACGACATTGTGCGCCGGTGGATGCAAATAGCCAATTGTCGTTCATTGTGGCGTTCAAAGGGGGAGGCCTATGTTCAGCAGTGGTCGTCTTCCAGATGATGACTTTATGTTTGTTTTTCAATTAACTTATACCTACTTACTCTTTCTATTAAATGATAATACAGCGGGTCAAAAAAGGTCACTTTCGATTAATTATAATATGAGTAAGTTATATACTGTTTATTTTTTATTCGTATGACAGCATTAACACCAAATCATTAGCAGCCGATAGACGTCCGCTGCTAAACAAACCCCTTAGAAGGGAGGGGGTTGCCATTATCCCCACGCTTGGCAGGCGCTTTGGGGATCGCAATATAGGTGAAAGATAAATCCAAAAGAAAGACGCTGCTGCCCGCCTTCCTGTTCTCGCTTAGTCGCCTCTTACGACACGAGAGGAGATGCGGGGATGCGATTCTAACCCGGCACCCCACGGTCCGCACCAATATATATGCGTCGGCTGATTAGTGCTAGTTAGCAGACTCATATTTGGTACTAGCTGACCCACGCAGCTCCGCCTGCACTATTTTTACGTTAACTAAACTTTTAATAACAGACATTCGCATCGAATACATAACCTCCTTTTTTATAGTCGGTTAAAAACTGGGACCCACTTTTTACTTGCTCTCCGAAGCACGGACCCGTTTAGTTCAAATGGCGTTAAACGGTCACCCATCTATTTAATGACCTTACCTAACGTTGCTTAACCCGATCGATTACAAAACCTTGATAACAACTCTCTATAAGTGTTCCCTTACCAATATTTATTATATTATAAAGAAAAAATGATAAAATCGGACCAAGCGTAGCTATAACCAAGTACCCATTTTGATTTTAATCCCCTCTCCCAAAAGAACCCTGCTAGATTACGGGATAAAAAGTATCCTATGTCCTACCTCGTAGTAAGATCTCAAATCATGCCAAGTTTCATTTGAATCCATTCAGTAGTTTCGGCGTGATGCGCAGCCGTGATACAGACAGACAGACAGACAGACCGACAGACAGACAGACAGAAAAAATTAAAAAAATTACATGTTCGGCCTCAGTATCGGTTATAGAATACCCTCCAAATATAATTTTCAAAATATTTTCAATGTACAGAATTGGACCTGTTACAGTTTTATTATAAGTATAGATTATGCTAAGATGCATTTAATCTAAAAGGAATTCGTATTCTGCATGGGAATGCATAATACGAATTCCATAATGAAATGCTTAATGTAGCCGGCTCCGAAGAACGGAGAACCAATCAGTCCAAATGCTACTAAATAGTACCAAACTATGGAATAACCTTGCCAGACGTTGATTACACAACTAATCGTTTACCGAACGGTGAGAACGGAACCAGTTCTCACCTCATATGCGGATCATATTAATTAGGCTTAGGCTTAATTTTGACACCACCGGTTATGATTTTAAATCTTACTGCCGCACTCACAAACCCCAATTAACTTTAATTCTAGTTGTCACTTTTTAAAATCTATTAATTTCGACTGTCGGAGCCGTTTATGATTAATTTCGGTTATTGAACACGAGATAATTGATGTCTCTAGCCACTATCTGCGTATTAAGTATTAAAGAGCTTCGAATGTCAAAATAATCCGACTTCAAAAAATGGAATAATGATCATTAACTTTAAATGACGTTTGTAGGTTCGGCAGTTAGACTAAAAAACTTTATATTAAATCAAATTAGTGATTAACTGCCGCACCTACAAACGTCAATTATAGTTAATTGTAATTAAGTCATATTTTGTAAATGGATTATTTCGACTTTAGAAGCCAAATAATACTTAATGCGCGGATATTGAGTAGATATATCAATAATCTCGTAATTAACACTACAAGATAATCATAAGAGACTCGGAGAGTCGAAATAAAAAGATTATCAAAATGACTTAATTGCGATTAAAGTTAATTGATGTCTTTGAGTGCGGCCATAAGTGGACGAAAAAACATGGCGGACTAGGACCTGGCCTGTTGGGTTGGTTAGACACCCTGGCCGCTACTCAACAGGTCGTGGGTTCGATTCTCACCAAGTGTCTGGGTGTCATTTATCTATTTAAGTACGCATTATAAGTACTTACAAAAAAAGTATATATTTATGTATTAGTATCAGTTGTATGGTTACCATAGTACAGATTCTGCCTAGCTTGGGATCAGATGACCGTGTGTGGAATTGTCCGAGGGTATCCCCCCCCCCCCAGCCCCCGGGAGTGGTCGCCTTGCTATAATCCCTACGCTTAGAAGGCGTCTTGGAGATCGCACTATAGATGATAGGTAATCGAATAGAAAGACGTTGTTGGCAGTCTTCAGGTTTTCACTTACTGCCGGTCCCAATATCCACTCGATCCCTTACTATAAGTTAAAATAGTTACCATCGGTATCTACAATGACATATTTCCGTTTCAATAATAACATATTAGCAGCTTACTGTCGGTTGTTCAAATGACAGTCTGTCAGGGTTTTAGTTATGGCTCCATTTCGGAGGTTTATCGCGGGATATAATAATAATAATAATATCTCGGGACAATCCACACACGGTCATCTGATCCCAAACTAGGCAGAGCCTGTACTATGGAAACCAGACAACTGATACAAATACTTATATACATTTTTTTTTTGTAAATACATACTTAAATAGATAAATAACACCCATATCGATGAATTTAACTTATAGTTAGGGATCGATAGGATATTGGGACCGGCAGTTAGTCGCCTCTTACGGGTTCTATTATTACCCAGACATCCCGCGGGTTAAAGTGGTGAATGGAGCAGCATCAATGTACTAGATAATTTTGCACTTAATACTTACCTGATTGCTGACTTTCTGCGGTTGGCGGACGGCACCTGCTTCGGTACGCGGCGGACGCAGTCCCGCATCGAGTCGATTGCGCGCACCACAGAGGTGCGCACGCGATAACATTTTTAAATTTCGAATTCGGTGTGCATTCTATTCTTAAAAGTTTTACAAATTTTAATATCAACGTGGTCTAAAAATGTAAGTAATTAGTGGTAGATAGATTAATATTGTTGGTTAGTAATTTTACTTTGTTTCGTGAATAGAAAATTTTTAGAGGAATCTAGTCCTCCACCAAAAATATGCACTCTACAGCTACAATAACGGCCTAAGTAAGTGTTTAATTCGTACTTGGCTGTAGTAAGACTTCAGTAGTACCTAACTGCCGGACCTACAAACGTCAATTAAAGTTAATGATCATTAATATTTTTTTTGAAATCGGATTATTTTGACACTCGAAGCCCTTAATACGCAAATAGTGAGTAGAGACATCAATTATCTCGTGTTCAATAATCGAAATTAATAATTAACGGCTCCGACAGTAGAAATAATTAGATTTTAAAAAGTGACTTAATTAGAATTAAAGTTAATTGGGGTTTGTGAGTGCGGCAGTAAGTCTTTATTTATATCCTACTTGGCCGTAGGTACCTAATACGTTCAGTCTCGTCCCTAGTAAGTTTTATTTAATTTGATTATGAGTCGGTTTAACATGTTATCATAAAAAAGCGAAAGTTTGTCTTTGATGTTGTTCTAAAAATATCTTAAATCAATTTATGAACTAGGCAGAGCTAAAGTAACTAGATAACTGGTACACATACTTATTTAGGTATACTTTTTTATAAATACATACCTACTAAGTTAGTTAAATGAATTCGAACCTATGACCTGTTGGGTAGCGGCCAGGGTGTATAACAGGCCCGTATTTGTAATAACTATTAATGTTAATTATAGGTGAAAATCATAAATACGGAATATTCATGTTGCGGATTCATTTATTGTGGAAATTTAAACATGTATGTAGGTACGTACCTGCTTGAATATCGTATACCTATAAGCAAGTACCAATGATTTATAACTTAGATACACGTGTGCATATCGGCGAAGGAAAACATCGTGAGGAAACCTGCATGTTTAGAAAAGTCTAACTAGCTTTCGAATGACGTGTGAAGTCCGCCAACCCGCACTGATCCAGCGTGGCCAAAGCCCCTTCCTCTTAAAGGGAGTCCCGTGCCCAACAGTGGGCAAAACAAGGGCTGAAAAAAAAGAACATTACATAATATT
Source organism: Furcula furcula (assembly GCA_911728495.1). NCBI lineage: Eukaryota > Metazoa > Arthropoda > Insecta > Lepidoptera > Notodontidae > Furcula > Furcula furcula. Next base: position 11,760,278 of record OU452251.1, read on the forward strand.
GATTGACAAAGCAGAATAATAATGACCGGATTCGTTCCATCTTCACATCGAAATCAAATTTATTAGACCATTTGTAATCAACTAATTGTTAATCAACAACAGAACTAGCACTACCCAGACCTCGTCAAACTAGGTTGTTAATGAAACAGCTACGTTTTGCACGGAATCATTTAGAAAGTTCAACGAATGCACCGGTTCATTGTGTATTTCCTTAGGTTTCTCTTCGCTCCGGCTGTTGCGGAAAATTAGTATAATCGAAAATACTTGCGATTAATGCATGAAGTATTTTTTTTTGGGACTAATCCCACCACTGTGACTCCTGTCAGCCAGGATCTACAGTGGTCACCAGTGAAGACACCGAGGTTTGATCCTCGACGAGTACCGGTGACATGCTAAATTGTCTTGGAACCCGCAACAAATTTAATTCGAAAAGTATATAGGAGGAGTTAGAAAAATATAAATTCCACTTCCCTCCTTTGCAAAGCGGGAGACAAGTAAAAATCGCACAGGTCGATATAACCTCAGAACGAGAGACTCTTACAGGTGCACCAACTAGATTCAGTCCACCTGTAAGGCACCACGGAAGTTACTAGATTTAAAGGGACCTATATTTAGATGTCTACTATTAAACTTGTTTCCAATAATAGTTATGGCAAAATGCATGAAGTATGTCTTTTCCCTCCTTTTTATCCCCATAGGAGGATCTGTGTATTTTCTATTGAATCTATTAACAAGACAAGTAAAACGTTCGCCTAAAGGTAATCGGGTTAGCCTGATGGTAACCGACACGGCTGCCTATAGACAGCTGTTCTGCACTGCCGCTGGGTCACCTGAGACTTTAGTTATTAAGTCTCTTGTGTCTGGTCTTTCACCAGCTAAAGCGTTTACACACTGCTACTTGTCTGGAGAATATCTGATACTGCGGTGGTACCTATGTACTGGACGGGACTTTGCACACGTAATCTACCATTTAGTGAAAACTGTGTATACGTGAGCTTGTAAATAATTAATGCTTAGATTTACATATGTGACAGCAAGAGTAACACGTCTAACGTTGTTAATTAACGCACAAATAAACATGGACGTAATATAAAACAACAGCAAACTCTAAAATTTTAAGAGTCAAAAGCAAAAACTAATTATTTGTCATTGAAATAATATTTATTTGCGTAACTAGTATCGATGAGCCGTTAGTTCCTCAAATACCATACATAAGTTCCAATATTTAACTAATCTAAACTTACATTAGTTATAATCTTATAATCATAATCTTATGATCTACTAGCTGACCCGCGCAGCTCCGCCCGCGCTTTAATTACATTTTGCTCCCCTTTTCTCCCTACTTCCTTGATTTATCTCTCTCCATCTCTCTCTCTTATAATAAAAATCTAATTCTATGCTATTTCTCTCCCCTCCCGCTTCGGTCCCCGTCACACTTCCCCTCTTCCTCTCCCCGTTGTCCTCTCTGAACCCTCTCCCTCCTCTCTCTTCCCCCAACTTGCTCCCTCTCACTCCCCCCCCCCTGCTCCACCTAACTCCTCCGATCACTCACTCCATCACAGACCTACCCGCAAAATTTCATACATATCGGTTCACCCGACTCTCGTGCACGTAACTCAGAGGTTCTCAGATTTTGTTGCGCAAGGCGTTGCGAACGTTCGACACTCGACTCTCGTGCGCGTACCTGAGAGTTTCTCTGATTTTGTTCAGCAAGGCGTTGTGAACGTTCAGGTGAAGATTCTCCCATACGACGTATTCTTGCTGCCCGTGCTTGAGAACTATGTTTAGAAAGTTGAGACCTGGCTCTCTTAGGCATTTTCAAATGTTTAAGAAAATGCTAATAGCGTGTAATATTCTAGCTCTGAAAAGAACTATTGTTTAGCCCTGAAAAGAACTGTTGGTTAGCCCTTTATAGAACTGCGGGTCTAAAAAGGCCACTTTCGGGGAATCATAATATGAGTAAGTTACCGTTTAATTTTTATTCGTATGGCAGCATTAACACCAAATATGAGTCTGCTAATTAATCCTAATAAATGAATTGAGTATGATTGACCTAAGATGTGTGATCATTTTACGAAAATTACAGGAATTGCGAAGAATTTGATAGAAATTCAAAATACGAATTCCTTATAGAGGAAATGCTTAATGTGGCCTTTTTAGGCCCGCTGTTGTTTACCCCTGAAAAAATCTGTTGGTTAGCCCTGAAAAGAACTGTTGATTAGCTCTGAGAAGAACTGTTGTTTAGCTCTGAGAAGAACTTTTGCGTAGGTGTAGTTTTAAGAAAAAAATCTAAAAAAAAATCGCACGAAAATTATTAGAATTCCCGCACGACCGCTGCTGCATAGGGAGCCGACCTCGCGTCTGAGCCGCGTGGGTACCTTAGGGGTCGTCCGTTAATCACGTGATGTTTTTTAACCCCTCCTGGTGATATGTGTTGAGGTTTTAAACTAAACCCCCCCCCCCCCCAACCAAAATCACGTGTATTTTTTTGTACAAACTATATCGAAATTTTCGGAGTATTATCTTTAAATACAGGTAACTGATTAAATGTTGAAGGGGAAATCATTGCTGGCAACGGTGAGTCAAGGCCACGTGCCGCTGTTTGGTTTAGAAATCGTGCATTCAACGAAAAATAAATACACGTGATGTCTCATTATACCCCTCCCCCGTCCTGGTGATATTTCGTGATTTTTTCGGATCCCCTCCCCCCCTTTCGAGCCTCACGTGATTAATGGACGATCCCTTACTCATCGATCTAAACTCCCCTCCCGCATGCGCACCCCCGCCTTGGTGACGCTCACTTCGCAACGGGCCGTGCAGCAGAAATCTTTTAATTTATAAGCAGTAATATTTTAATTTCGCCATAACTTCAAAACCAAATGTCCAATTTTAATCATTCAAAGACCAAATATTATCTACATAAACTGTACTTAATGATGAAATAATTTATTTTGATAAGGATTAATAGCATGAGTAAAATAAATGCGTTTAAATGTAGTCCAAACAAAATTCAAGATTTTTAAATAAAAAAATGGTTGTTGGGCCTCACTCGACATAGATACGCGCGTGTGCTGCGGACTTTTTTGTAGATATTTATAAGATCTACAATTAATTAGAACATTTTATGGTTCTATCTTTTATAGTTTAGGCAGCGTACGCAAAATAAGTAACTTTTCTGGTTGATTTTTTACACCTAAAACCCAAATATCTTACGGAACCCTATTTTTTCTAAAATAAAATTTAGCCTATGTTACTCGTGGATAATGTAGCTTTCGAATGGTGAAAGAATTTTTAAAAACAGTCCAGTAGTTTTTGAGCCTATTCATTACAACCAAACAAACAAAGTTTTCCTCTTTATAATATTAGTGTAGATGACCTCCCGTGCGGTGCCGATTAAGAATTGCTTCCCCTCACCTCCTCTCGTTGGGTGTCGTAAGCGACGAAGTGTCGTAAGCGACTAAGCGAGCACAGGAAGACGGGCAGCAGCGTCTTTCTTTTGGATTTATCTTCCACCTATACTGCGATCCCCAAGCCGCCTGCCAAGCGTGGGGATTATGGCAACCCCTCCCTTCTAAGGGGGAGGCCTTTGTTCAGCAGTGGACGTCTTGAGGCCGCTAAGGATGTAACGACGAATCCACCAACCGTATGCTGTATAACAGCGTTAAATGCTAAAACAATTTTAATATTAGACTCATAACAATTAACCTACTTAAAGCAATCTGACAGACTGGCATGATATAAAAAGTGAGCAATGTTTTTACCGAAAATCTTGTAAAAAAAACACCGAATCATGAACAAACAATGATGAAAGCGCTTGCGTTATTAGTCTAGATGACGACTGATATGCAACTTTAGAGGCTGGAGTTAACATTTATTTTATAATTATTAATTATTCATGAATATAATTACATATTTTATATTTTGTTTATTGCTGTGTTTATTGCTTTATATCTCAGAAACGGCTGAATTGATTTGCTAATTATCTTTAGACAATTTTATTGACTACGTTGTTGCTCAACCAATCTGAATTTCCGTGATGACGTACATATAAATTAGACAAAAAATACAGCTAATTTAGTGGATTACGTCGGAGAATTTAATCCGATCTGAGATATCAGTCACACGAAGCTGGCTCAAATTTCTCATCACATTCTGATAACATAAAAATATCATAAACTTACAATAAAATAAACAAAACTTGCAAAACTATATGCAGGTACTAAATAAACCTATGGTATGCTTAGTCTTAGCATCTTTCTACATTATTATAATCATTGTTAGGATAATGTATCGATGATTATAATGTAGAGTTTTACCCAGCCTGTGTAAGTGAGAACATCTTTTTTAAATACTATTACTTATAAAAAAAATAATGAAAAATTAAAAAATAATTTAGTTTTCCTTATCTTTTTATGGAAAACTAAATTATTTTTATAAAATATGCGTTTTTTTGTAGTGAGTAGCGTTGTCAGTTATATCGAATTCGCGTATGTTTACCGTCTCTATATTATCAGGGCCGCAAAAATTTTGGATATTAACTGCTGAAACAATGAATTTTTAAGAAACTACATATTTTGAAACTGGCACAAAATGAGGGGTGTCATATCTAAGTTTGACGCCTATGTCTGCTTTGGATTCGCAGCCCGCAAACGAACTACCGGATTTAATTACGGTAATTATGTAAAAACACTCATGATTAATTAAAATCTTTATAATAATAAGCCTGTATTGCGCATTCTCCTGTGGCGGATATCAAATGTTAAAAATGTTGTTTTTTTTTTTAAATTACTTTTAAATATTATTATTTATTCTTATTACTATACTATATATTCCGCGCAGCTCCACCTGCGTAATTTTCTGAGCAAACTTCTTAATATTTTTCCTTAAGAAAGAGTTCGAAAACATAAAAAGAGATGGATTAAGCTTATATATTCTTATATTTTATAGTTGGTTACATTTTATGACCTATACCTACCATTAGTAGGAGTACCTAGGAGTTTTTGCAATTATGTTTTTAATTTAGAGTTTCAGTTTGTATAGTTCCAGTTGTCTCCTATATTTTATAAATCTTCAATAGAGTTTTTGCTAATCTATACATAATCCATAGGATCCGTCGGTTTAAGCATATTAAATATAGAAAATAGTTTTATTTATAGGTAACTATAAAAACTACAGCAGATATTTACAGGATGGAATATTATTTTATTACAATTATAAGTAATAAAATATTGTAACTATATTTTAATCACTATAATATAAAGTCTGTAAAGTTTTATACCTTCCAAAGTCCACAAATTAATACCTATTTATGGTGCAGAAAATGGCAGAAATGTAATATTATGCTAGGGGTTTACCCCTAGCATTGCTAGGGGTACACCCCTAACGTACAAACATACATACATACATAGGTACTGTAGTACCTATTAGAATTATTCATGTCGGCCTGCAGGCCTAGCACGACTTGCATTCTTGACGGTTCGGTGTGGAGTATGACGTAGTTTTCTACACCGAAACGTCAATTCTCCATACAAAAATGACGGGCCTGTTGGTCTAGTGGTTAGATACCCTGTCCGCTAACCGATGGGTCGTGGGTTCGATTCCCACCAAGTGTCTGGGTGTTATTTATCTATTTACAAAAAATGTATATATGTATTAGTATCAGTTATCTGGTTTCCACAGTACAGGCTCTGCCTAGTTTGGGATCAGATGACCGTGTGTCGATTGTCCCAAGATATTATTTATTTATTTAAAATTGTGAAATACTACGTCATAGTGACGTCATACTCACACTTATCTATCAAGATTGGCACATCGTGCTAAGCCTGCTGGCCCGTGCAAGTTACTGTCGTAGCTAGGTGATAAACCGCATATGTCTCTCGTTGTAGCCATCTATAGGAAAAATATTTCAGTGTATCTAACAAAAGTATCAACAACATATTATTATGTAAGTAGACGTACACAACATTCGTTGAAGAAAAATATAACAAGAATATTGCTGGGCTAAGTAATATTGCTGGGTTCCGGCGTGAAGGGCTCTACAGTGTAATTACTGTGCTCAATAGATATCCTAACTAATATCTCAGATGACTATCATCAAAGTACGAGTGTGGTTAGAGCAGTTTATTCGTAGTGCTTTAACTAATTATATATAATTATTTAGCATTTAATAATAGTTGTTATCTTATTATATAAAAGAGTAGGCAAAAACCCACTCATCACGAAATCTCAGAAACTACAAGTGCTAGGAGTCTCAAACTTTGCATGGGGGTTCCTTTTAAGACGTAGGTGCTCACTAAGACGCGATTTTGTGAAATTCAACCTCTAAGGGGGTCAAATAGGGGGGCAAAGTTTGTATAGGAGAACGCGATTCCTTGGTCCTATTGACTTGAAATTTTGCACAGACATTCGTTAAGAAAATTAATTGAATTAGTATTTCATATTTTTTATAATTTATCCATTTACAGGGTAAAAAAGAAGTATTATTACTTAACCGATGGCGGTACAAATATATTACCACAATAAGATACGATAATTCGAGAGATAAATTAAGAGTTCCTTGGCCAAGTGGTTACGGAAGCGTCCTCCAAGTGCTGACTGTCCGGGTTCGCTACCCGTGTGCGGTTTTTTTTTGTATTTTTAAACTTTGTTTTGATTTTTTGGTTTTTTATATTAAGATTCGATGTTTTAAATATTTAACTCATATTGACTCCGGCACTTTTTATCTCTAATATATTTTTATATTTAATACTTTTTTAAAATTTAAAATCATGCATACGTAGTTAACTTCTCTCTAATGTTATGATTTAGTTATTAGTAGAAACTGAATTGATTTTTGTACTATTGGATCTTATATTTAGTAATAAGTGGTATCATTTGTTTGTTTCGCAAATATAACAAACTAAAAATAAAATAATGAAAATATATTTTCAAAATGTCTGTTTGGGTAGGAATACAATATGCATGCACCTATTGTACGTATGATATAAAAAAAAGCCAAAACTTTATTGGAATTATTGTCTGTCTGTCAGTCAGGCTTTTTTCTATAGGTTGGCTGGTGTTGGGGACCAACGACATCAAAGTATCTTTAAATAGTGTGAAACAAAGTCGCTATCCGAGTCTGTCAATATCGGACAGCACCTCCTAAACCACGCAGCGATTTTCACCATCGGTTAGATAATTTTTCATTGAAGGTTTTAGGTTTTATCTAAGTAAATAAACTTACATAGCTTACATTGACTAAACCTAAAGAAATACATAGTTAACAATCAAGTACTAGAGAATTTCATTAATTCCATATATTATAAAGTAGGTAAATATATCCGGGATATAATATACCCGCCCCCCGGTGGCGGACTCAAAGGCAATGCACTGAGGGACAGCTGATGCAGATCCCACCGGAGAACCCCCTCTCATGTGCCGATGTGACAGCCACGAGAGTTTTAGTGGGTAAGAATCCCCCACAGGATCCCAGGGACCTATTAAACGTGCCACCACCCCTTTAACTGTGACAACGGTGACAGATTCCCGGGGGGCTATAATGCGCCCCGGCAGCGGCTTCAAAGGCCCTTGCCTTGCACTGAGGGGTACCCGGTGCAGCCCCATATTTTTTGCGGACAGCCGTGGGGGGTTTAGAGGGTAAGAATCCCACATCCCGCGGTCGACCGCCTGCAGGATCCTGGAAGCCTATTGGAGGTCTACCCGTGGTCCCCGAAACTTTGAGCACGGTGACAGGTTTTTGAAGTGAAACTTCTTATGCGACTTCCTATGCCATCCGTGAGTGAGTGAGTGGGTGAGTGGGTGAGTGGGCGAGTGGGCGAGTGGGCGAGCGGGCGAGTGTGACGTGTGTGTGTACGGTGAGTGTGTGAGTGGTTCTGTGTACGGTGTGGTACGGTGTGGTACGGTGTGGTACGGTGTGGTACGGTGTGGTACGGTGTGGTACGGTGTGGTACGGTGTGGTACGGTGTGGTACGGTGAGGTACGGTGTGGTACGGTGTGGTACGGTGTGGTACGGTGTGGTACGGTGTGGTACGGTGTGGTACGGTGTGGTACGGTGTGGTACGGTGTGGTACGGTGTGGTACGGTGTGGTACGGTGTGGTACGGTGTGGTACGGTGTGGTACGGTGTGGTACGGTGTGGTACGGTGTGGTACGGTGTGGTACGGTGTGGTACGGTGTGGTACGGTGTGGTACGGTGTGGTACGGTGTGGTACTGTGTGGTACGGTGTGGTACGGTGTGGTACGGTGTGGTACGGTGTGGTACGGTGTGGTACGGTGTGGTACGGTGTGGTACGGTGTGGTACGGTGTGGTACGGTGTGGTACGGTGTGGTACGGTGTGGTACGGTGTGGTACGGTGTGGTACGGTGTGGTACGGTGTGGTACGGTGTGGTACGGTGTGGTACGGTGTGGTACGGTGTGGTACTCGGACTGCGGGATTGAGCGGGACTGACCGGGACTGAGCGGGACTGAGCGGGACTGAGCGGGACTGACCGGGACTGGCCGGGACTGACCGGGACTGACAGGGACTGACGGGACTGACCGGGACTGACTCGGATTCAGCCAGTCCGAGTCAGTCAGTCAGGGACACCTGGTGCAATCCCACCCGAGAACCCAGGTTTCCCTCTCATGTTCCGATGTGATAGCCACGGGAGTTTTAGTGGGTAAGAATCCCAAATACCCAGTTTGACTTCCCCACGGGATCCCGGGGACATATTGGATGTTTCCCTCGCTACTCCCTTAAACTGTGACAACGGTGACAGATTCCCGGAGGGCTATAATGCGCCCCCGGCAGCGGCTTCAAAGGCCCTTGCCTTGCACTGAGGGGTACACGGTGCACACTCTTTTGTGTGGACAGCCGTGGGGGACACATACTGCAGTCGATCACCCGCAGGATCCTGGGGCCTATTGAAGGTTTCCCCCGCGATCCCCGTATCTTTGAGCACGATGATAGTTTCCTGGGTGGCTTTATTGTGCCCCCCGGTGGCGGGCTCAAAGGCAAGCCACTGAGGGATCTTGGTGCAGATCCCACTGGATGGCCCAGGTCTCCTACTTATGTACTAATTTAACAGCCGTTGGGGGTTTAGTGTATAAGAATCCTACATAACCCGGTTGACCGCCAACAGGGTCCCGGGGAACAATTGAAGGCTTCCCCCGTGACCCCTGTAACCGTGAGCACGGTGAAAAGTTCCCAGTTGGCTTTATTGTGCTCCCGGTGGCGGGGTCAAAGGCAAGCCACTGAGGGTATAATGTTGCAGATCCCACCGGATAGCCCAAGAAGGGGTTCTTATGTGCTGATTGCACGGCCGTTGGGGCTTTAGTTTATAAGAAACCTACATACCCGGTTGACCACCAACAGGGTCCCGTAAATCCCATTAAAATCTTCCCCGTGATCCCTGTAACCGTGAGCACCATGACAGGTTCTCGAGGAACTATAATGTGCCTCTCCGGCGGCGGGTTCAAAGTCAAGGCACTGAGTGGTATCAGCTGGTGCAGATCCCGACAGATAGCCTAGGTCCGCCCTCTAATGTGCCGACGTGATAGCCGTAGCCGTAGCCGTCTGCTGTTTCTAAAATTATAAATACAATTAACAAATCACAAGCTCAGAGATTCAACGTTACAGGCTTAAACCTAAGCGTTGAGTACTTTGCCCATGGACAGGCAGCTATAGAAGTGACGCGTGAAAGGGCTATATAGCCCTTTCACGCGTCACTTCTATACAAAATTTGTTCATATTGCGTTACGAAAAGTCAGCTACAAACTGATAAATAATTCCAAGAAATTCTATAATCAAAGGCAGTAGCTTTAAATTATTCACTTCTTTTTTTTTCTCAATTACACCCGTGCGAAGCCGGGGCGGGTCGCTAGTTTATATATAAGTATTTATAATTTTTTACCCATGGGGTGTCCGGTTATGAATAGCACCCTCCCATCTCCTTCCGTTTGGTGTCCGTAAGAGGCGACTAAGGCAAATCAACAAGACGGGCAGCAGCGTCTTTCTTTTGGTCTACCTACCACCTATCCTGCGATCCCGTTGACGGGCCCGTTGGTCTAGTGGTCAGACACCCTGCCTGCTAACTGATGGGTCGTGGGTTCGATTCCCGCCAAGTGTCTGGGTGTTGTTTATCTATTTAAGTATGTATCTACAAAAAAAAAAAGTATATAAGTATTAGTATCAGTTGTCTGGTTTCCATAGTACAGGCTCTGCCTAGTTTGGGATCGGATGACCGTGTGTGGATTGTCCCAAGATATTATTATTATTATTTTTATTTTAAACTTTAGTTTATCTCGGTTGCAAATGAACCGGTATACCTGATGGCACGGGCCTAAGCCAAGTGTTCATCAGGGGGTGGGGCGACGACATCGCTCAAACTCACTACTCCTACCAGCACATTAGAAACTAGCCCAATAAAAATTCAGAGAGGAATATTCCAAGGGGATGCCCTTAGCCCGCTCTGGTTTTGCCTTGCTCTGAACCCTCTTTCAAATTTACTCAATTCATCTTTATTAGGATTTCCATTAGCATTTACAGAAAATAACGGACAAACTACAACTAACACTCTAAATCACTTGCTTTATATGGACGATATTAAATTATATGCAAAGACTGAAGAACAACTACATCAACTAGCCAATATTACAGAACAATTTACAAAAGATATAAAAATGGAATTCGGAATAGATAAATGCAAAAAGCAGGAAAAATGTACCAACATCAATACACTTTAGAAACAGGACAACAAATAGAATCGCTCAATGAACAGGAAACTTATAAATACTTAGGATACAACCAATCACGACAGATAAACCATAAAGAAACCAAATTTAAACTAAAGCAACAGTTCCGACATAGACTTAACACAATTTTAAAGACACAGTTACATGGACGTAATACGATCAAAGCTATAAACACCTATGCCATACCTGTTCTCACGTACTCTTTCGGAATTGTTATTATTATTATCCCCAAGACGCCTACCAAGCGTGGGGATTATGGCAACCCCTCCCTTCTAAGGGGGAGGCCCTTGTTCAGCAGTGGACTGTTTCGGCTGCTGATGATTATTTATCATTTACACTGTGGCGCAAACCATGTGCGCTGAGTAATGCCACAGGACTTCACACAATTAACCTCATGCACGAGATAGCAGATCGGTCTAGAAACTGACCCTTGCCCCCTTCGATGTACTTATGTACATTACTCGCGCTAATATATTCGTCCATTTTTAAAACACTTTTTAGAAGCAGGGTTAAATTTCTGAGCATAATTTTATAAGAAATTGAGTCCATTCCACATCGTGCCTGATACTTGGCTGAAAAGAATACCGGTTTAGAGATACTCGGATTTATTGAGACCTATCGAGACCAGTGTTTTTATAGATTAATGATGGATATACATACGAGTATTAGAATTCTTATTCGCTTAATAATCTTTGTAGTGACGTGGACACTCACGGTACGACTAGTACTATGCGTTTCAACTAAGAATGTGTCCGCCATACTGCGGAACTTCACTCGTTTTTTACGATTTTTGTACCGGCAGCAGAGTAAACACAAAAGGAAAAATTCACCTCGGTTTTGATTATTTGATGTAATGTCTTATTTTTCTATCTACTTTTGTTAAAACATCGGTTTTAGTAATTATATATTTGAAATGGCAAGATGGCGGCCACACTCTTAGTTGAAACGCATAGTACACAGATACAAGGTCGCTCAGCGGGCTGTGGAGAGAGCTATGCTGGGTGTTTCTCCAATGCATCGCATACAAAATCAAAGATCGAAGCCAGAGAACCAAAGTGATTGAAAGATTAGCCAGCTGCAGTGGCTGTGGCACTGGTAATTTATGCCGCAGAACCGTTGTTGATGTAAAGTGGTTCTGGAGTGGAGACCGCGAATCGGAAAGTATATTCGCAGAGCGGTCTGCAGAAACAGGATGAAGAGAGCCCAAGATCAGGCTCATTAGTGTGCCTTGGGAAGGCCTATGTCCAGCAGTGGACTGATGTTATTCTTTGTAGTTGGTCATCTAATATTTGTCAAATTCACGATTCCTTTGAATTCCTCACGAAATGAGGCAATATTGACACGAGCAAACATATCCTACTGTTTGTTCGGCGATCGTGGCTGTAAATCAAGAAAACCGTTTCGCAAACTACACAGCGTACGAGACTACGAGTAGGTACCTTATATTGGCTTGACCAATTCGCGAGCTTAGGCGATTGCCACATGATTCCTACCTAAGCAATGTAACTTAAGTTATAGGTACTAGCGCTTTACTTGCTAACACATAGCACTACGTGATATTGGCCTAAATAAACATAACGTGTTTATCCTTAAATATACTTATTCAGTTAATAATTTTCACAGTAGGTATGTCGTTATAGCCGCAAGTGTAGTAACTTTTAGACACTGCTCTGTAGTTTAATTTGAATTAAAAAATAACCGATCGAGGATCGAAAGTATTTAACAGGACACTTAAATCTAGATTGAACAGAGGGCATAGTGCTAGCTAGCGTGGTGAGTGACAGTGGGATATCATATGGAAGGGCTTCATTTGCAGAATTTTATTTAATTTTTTGTCTCGCAGATTTCGATAAAGTACCGTAAACACAAACCCCGCCACTTATCAGCGAAGTTTGTGGAGGGAAAAGCACTGGAATTACAAGTGATTAAGACAACATTAAGTGATTAATGTTTATCTATGTTATACAGGAAAAATAAAATAATGTTTCTACGTTGAATAGTTTTTTAGCAATCATTAAAATGCTGCTACAAACTTAGTTTTGCGGTTTGGTCCTTTTACTACCTAGTTACATACTTAAACGTCTTTGCCTTTTTATTAAATAAGGTGTTCGATGAATTGCAAATTAAGTTTAATATGTCCAAAGAAGGAACAGACGGGACTCTTAGTGCGCGTGTCCGACTTGCACTTGTTTCCAATTAATCCCTCCATTCATATTCCACTTTGCCTCCTGTAAAAGAGAAATAGTCACCAGTGAAGGTATATAGATAGGACACTGGAATGATTCAATCTATGGTATGAGTACGTATAACATCAATTAGTAGCTATGTCATAATAGCTGATCCGCGCACTTAGCATCGCCAACAATTATTATCGATGACTTTCAACCAATTTACACAAAGCCTTGACAAATTATACTTAACATTCTTTATATTAGGTATAAAATATATAATTTGTCAATTTAATTTTGGTAAGTATATAGAATATATAATTTTTCAATGTTATCGTTTTGTGTACTTTCCTCATGAATTACACTATACCGAAAATTAGTTTTCAAGTATATCGTGAACTTAGATCATATAAAAGAAATAGATATGACGCGCGGAACTAACAAATGACGCCGGGCACGAGGAATATGAAAACACAAAGTGCTATGATTCGACCCGCAGTGATCGAGAGCCACGATCGGGAGCGCACGTCTGGTCACAGCGAAAAAAAAACATCGTAAATATGCCGTACTGTGTAGTAAAATATTGTAAAAACACATCAGACAAATTAAGTAGGAATACTGGATTATCATTTCATAGGTAAATGTCTAAAAGTAATAGATTTCTAATTAGTTTCGTGATTTTTTTGATCCCACAAATTCGGAACACAAAACTTCACCAAAGTCTTACGGTGTTGTCATACGGCACAAAAATTTTTCCCAAAATATATTACATCTTTTGTGGGTAACTTATTTGATGTTAGGAAGTAAATATTAATAGATTACTTTTAAAGTTTTTAGCCGACTTTAATAAAAGGGGGTTCTGTATTCAACGCGTATGTATGTTATAATAAAATAAAATTGCGCAATATTAACGTAATGTTAGTCTATGTGGGCATCTAAACAAATGTACTGTAAATGTTTGTATGTATGTAGGTTTGCCAACGTATTTCTCAGAAACTGCAATTCCTATTTCTATAATTCAAGGTATGAGTGGACAAAGGTGTTAATAGTTTTAAACAAGCTGAGTGAGCGGTGAAAAAAAAACAATTCAAGCTAGAAATTAAAGCTTAAAGTTTTATAATACAATTAATTTAATTTGTTTTGTATATGTATATTTATAATTTCTACATTATGTTATAAACAAATACAAATGTATATATGTATTTGGTTGACACCTGCCCTTCAAAATTCTGTCCTGTTGTCTAAGGCTGTCTAGAAGAGATATTTATGACAAATGCACAAAAGTACAAACTCAAGGTTTGCCAACGAGCGATGGAACGCAGTATGCTAGGGCTTAAGCTCAGTGACCGGGTGAGGAATACAGTACTACGTTCTATCACACGTATATCCGATGTTATCATCTCAGCGGCCAAACTGAAATGGGACTGGGCTGGTCACGTTTGCCGCATGCCAGAAAACAACTGGGCTAAAGTCACTACAGATTGGGCCCCTGGGGGATTTCGACGTCGAGGTAGACCAAAGAAACGATGGTGCGATGAGCTTTGTAGGGATTGGAAAACCAATGCTAGAAATAGAGGTGAATGGAAGAACGGAAGGGAGGCCTTTGCCCAGCAGTGGGATAGTGTAGGCTGATAAGATAAGAAGAAAATATAGCTTGATTCCTGTGACAGCACGCACATATATTTGAAAAATATGAAGTTCGAATTATTTTCTACGAAGTTTATTAAATTATTTGTGTTTGATGTGGGCTGTGCGCCTTAATTACATGAATTAAAACGTATAACGAGTTTATTTCTCAGTTCTAGGCAGGGCCCACACATTGAGAAACTATTATTTCCATTTAGGTTATCAAAAAATATTGGACACAGTATTTTTTCTTTTGTCAATAAAACAAAAACTTATTTGGAAAAATATATGTTATTGATTGAAAAAATACAACCTCGCTAAGTTTCTTGCCGGATCTTCTCAGTGGATGCCGCGTTACGATCAGAGCACCCGTGTGGCCTATGCCTAATAATATAGATTTCGAATTCATAAAGATTGAACTATCAAAGTCGTTAATTTTACCGACTGATCTGGGTAAATTATGGGCATGTTATCGTCTACGTAGTTTTACATCTTTCATGGAACTGATGGTTTTACATCTTTCATGGAACTGATGATGTTCTTTAGGAACTATTAATTGTATAAATAAATAATTACTATAATTGTAACAGTCACTCTCTCGAATAAAAAATGAATAATTGAAATAAACATGTATTGCATTATTTATTTTTGTTCGTTCGAATCATTTTTTTTATGGGACCCTTTAGTGGATTGGCCTATCGGTACAATAAAGAAATGTTAAAATCGGTTCATAATTGCCAGAGTTTTGCGTGAACATACATAAAAAATATATATGTATACAGTCGAATTGAGAACCTCTTCCCTTTTTTGAAGTCGGTTAAAAATTCAAATTCGTCTTTAATAGTCGTTTGCGGGTTATCATGCCACAGCTAGGCATATGCGACAAACTTAAAACGCCTCTCCTCATTGTGTTAGATAGCACACAATACTTCGGAGCGACTTCAATATATTTTCGTTTTCGTTATTACTTTTTAGATAATTTTATTTAGTCGTTTTTATATTTCTAAAAATAGTTTATTTTATAAATTATAATAATAATCATTAGTATCAATAAATCAAAATTTGAAAGTCCATAAGATAAAGAAAAATATTCGGGAGATTATTTCAGGTACTGGTAACTCTACGCACACACTGGTAATTGTATCCGTACACAGAAATCGCAGCTTACGCACACACTGGCAAGGCCAAACCGGCGTCACTTATTTGTTCCGTGCGCGTGGTCTATGTATTTTATATAGTCTAAGATCGTGAACAGACAGAGGCAGCGGCGGACTTTGTTTTATAATGTAGTGATTATCAGTGAAAACTAGGCATAAAGTAAATGAAAGAGCGTGGCGCGAAATCGCGATAGGAATAAAACATTTCGCGACATGACATAGAAATCACTTAGACTATAGAATACTTAGACCACGCGCACGGAACAAATAAGTGACGCCGGTTTGACCTTGCCGGTGTGTGCGTAAGCTGCGATTTCTGTGTACGGATACAATTACCTGTGTGTGCGTAGAGTTACCAGTACCTGAAATAATCTCCCGAGTATTTTTCTTTATCTTATGGACTTTCAAATGTTGACTTATTGATACTAATGATTATGATTATAATATATAAAATAAACTATTTTTAGAAATATAAAAACGACTAAAGAAAATTATCTAAAAAGTAATTAACGAAAATATATTGAAGTCGCTCCGAAGTATTGTGTGCTAATTAACACCAGCAGTAGCAAAATGAGGAGAGGTGTTTTAAGTTTGTCGCATATGCCTGGCTGTGGCACGATAACCCGCAAACGACTATTATAGACGAATTTGAATTTTTAACCGACTTCAAAAAAGGGAAGAGGTTCTCAATTCGACGACTTTGATAGTTCAATCTGTAAGAATTCAAAATCAAAATTGTTAGGCATAGGCCTCATGGGGGCTATGATCGTAATGCGGCATCCACTGAGAAGATCCGGCAAGAAACTTAGCTTGCATTTTTTCAATAACATTTTTTTTTTTGTTTTATTGACAAATGAAAAAGTACGTGTCCAATATTTTTTGATAACCTAAATAGAAATAAATAGATTTTTTTAGTCATCTAGCCTATTGACAATTCTGTGGAGACGCGTAGAGTAGTAAAGGCGCACAGCCCACATCAAACACAAATAATTAAATTAACTTCGTAGAAAATAATTCGAACTTGATATTTTTGAGATAAAATGTTTAGGTGTGATTGACAGCTGTCACAGGAATCAAGCTATATTTTACCGGAAATCTATTCCAGACAGCCTTAGGGTACAGGACAGAATTTTGAAGGGCAGGTGTCAATCAAATATATACCTAATAATATGTATTAAATTATAACATTATGCAGAAATTATAAATATACATATACAAAACAAATTAAATTAATTGTATTATAAAACTTCAAGCTTTAACTTCTAGCTTGAATTGTTTTTTTTACCGCTCATAACTTGTTTAAAACTATTAACACCTATGTCCACTCATCCCTTGAATTATCGAAATAGGAATTGCAGTTCCTGAAAAATACGTTGGCAAACAGACATACATACAACCATTTTCATTTGTTTTGCTGCCCACATGGACTAACATTACGCAAATATTACGCAATTGCATTAATATAACATACATACGCATTGAATACAGAACCCCCTTTTTAACCGACTTCAAAAAAGGAGGTTCTGTATTCGACGCGTATGTATGTAATATTAATAAAAATGCGTAATATTCATATATGTTAGTCTATGTGGGCTTCTAAACGAAGTTACCAAATTTCACGAGTGTATGTATGTATGTATGTATGTATGTATGTATGTAGGTTTGTCCGCGGATTTCTCAGAAACTACAAGTCCGATTTCGAAAATTCTTTTTGCAATAGTTAGAGTATCTTTCAACTTAGGGTAGAGTATAAATTTCATCAAAATCGGTCCAGTAGTTTAAGAGATATAAACTTTTTATGTTTTCAGTAAGTTACTGTAATGTAGACGTTCGAGTTGCGTGATAGTGCTGATACCTATCTTGGTAAAATAAGTCACTAAAAAGTGTTAAATAAACTATTTAAAAAAAAAAAAAACCGACTTCAAAGTAAATTATCTAAAAATCATAAAATAACGAAAATATTATTGAAGTTGGTGCAGAATATACACAACAGGTACGCTAACACCAACTTCAATAATATTTTCGTTATTTTATGATTTTTAGATAATTTACTTTGAAGTCGGTTTTTATTTTTTTTAAAATAGTTTTTGAAGTCGGTTAAAAACTTTAAAAGTAATCTATTAATATTTAGTTCCTAATATCAAATAAGTTACCCACAAAAGGTGTGATATTTTATGGGAGAAAAATTTGTGCAGTATGACAACACCGTATGACTTTGGTAAGGTTTTGTGTTCCGAATTTGTGGGATCAAAAAGTTCACCAAACTAATTAGAATTCTGTTATTTTTAGACATTTACCTATGAAATGATAATCCAGTATTCTTTCTTAATTTATCTGATGCGTTTTTACAATATTTTACTACACAGTACGGCATAGTTTCGATGTTTTTTTTTGCTGTGACCAGACGTGCGCTCCCGATCGTGGCTCGCGATCACTGCGGGTCGAATCATAGCACTTTGTGTTTTCATATTCCTCGTGCCCGGCGTCATTTGTTAGTTCCGCGCGTCATATCTATTTCTTTTATATGATCTAATGCCTGATTTACACGTATTAAGTTGTCAAGTAGGTAACTAAATTTTAAGTGACTTAATTTTAAGTATGCGTTTACACGTCGTTTTTAGTAAATTTTAGTTAAAATCTTTAGTTCTTTAGTTCGCCCCAATGGACGGTCGCACGATCCGTGACGATGTCATAGTACTTTGCGACGGACAACTAATTTATTTTTAGGATTAAATTATATAGACAACTAATACAGATTATTATATTAGAATTTCCTTTTTATAATATATATATGTACTATAATTATAATATTAGATATAGAAAAGTAAATGACTTCATGTCTTTCTTGATTACTGAATTTGTGTTTGATGTAAATATTTAACCATTTTACTTGTTTATTGCTTTCCATCCCCATAAGCACCGTGTCTGGTTCCCGGGGGACTACAAAGCACCTCCAGTGGCAGGCTCCGAAGGAAACGCACTGAAGGACTCCTGGTGCAGATTCCACAGGAGAGCCCAGGTTTCCCCTCATGTGTCGATGTGACAACCACGGGGATTTAGTGGGAAAGAATCCTATTTACCCCGATTGACCTACACAGGTCCTGGGACCCATTGAACAATTTTTTTTAAATTAAATTAAATTAAATTAGATTAAAAAAAAACGTTTTCGTTGTACCAACGTATATTTAGGGTTGCCAGAAATACGGGATTGTTTAATTTAATTTAATTTAATTTAATTTAATTTAATTTAATTTAATTTAATTTAATTTAATTTAATTTAATTTAATTTAATTTAATTTAATTTAATTTAATTTAATTTAATTTAATTTAATTTAATTTAATTTAATTTAATTTAATTTAATTTAATTTAATTTAATTTAATTTAATTTAATTTAATTTAATTTAATTTAATTTAATTTAATTTAATTTAATTTAATTTAATTTAATTTAATTTAATTTAATTTAATTTAATTTAATTTAATTTAATTTAATTTAATTCTGGAACAATCCCGTATTTCTGGCAACCCTAAATATACGTTGGTACAACGAAAACGTCATAAAAACGACTTTGCTCCTATTATATTTGTATATTACCTATGGTATGATCTATGGCTATACCTTTGCACGCACACCTGCAAACGTGCATTATACATGTGTGTGTCCAAACGTATCAAGAATAAACCACGCCCACCTACTTACCCGAAAAATAGAAAAGTTTCTATTCTAGTTCATAACTTGCGTACTAAATTTTAACTTGGGACTTTCTACTAAAGTGAATGTTTACACGTAATAATTTACTAAAATTTTGTAAAGATTTAGTTACCAACTTAATA
This sequence comes from Furcula furcula, assembly GCA_911728495.1. Taxonomy (NCBI): domain Eukaryota; kingdom Metazoa; phylum Arthropoda; class Insecta; order Lepidoptera; family Notodontidae; genus Furcula; species Furcula furcula. The sequence continues at coordinate 11,779,793 of OU452251.1, forward strand.
CGTGTAAACGAAAAATTTTACTTATTCACTTGTGTACTAAATTTTAACTTGGAACTTACTACTAAAGTGTTTGTTTACACGCAATAATTTAGTCAAACTTTAGTAAAGATTTAGTTACCAACTTGTAACTTAATACGTGTAAATCAGGCATAAGAGAAATCACTGTCTCTGCTGTGCGGCCGGTGCGAGTGGCGCGGCGGCCTGCAGTTTAAGGTCAAAGTCAAGTGAAAGTGGCGTTTGCTTTCTTGTTACCAGTACATGCTTCGAAGAATTTGTTTTGTCCGCTGCGTATAGTTTCCACTTATAAACGTTTTCTAATCGTTTCAATCATTAAAGAAAAATATCACACAATATACTGTTTACATTTGGTTTACATCGTTTATGTTACATTCGTTATGGCAGAATATCTTCTTTGTAACACCCGACCAAAAACGCGAGGTGCTTTAAGTTAATCGCCTATGTCTGTCTGTCTGTCTGTGGCATCGTAGCACGCTCCAACGGGTGGACACATCGATACTATAGGTATTAAGTATATCGATGGGTGGACAGATTTAAATGGGTTTTTTTTTATTTGAAAGCTGGTTTAACCGTAATGGTTCTTAGCTATGTTTCATGAAAATTAATTCAGCCGTTTGAAGACCATCAGCTCTTTTCCGAGTCGAGGCAGGTAGGGCCAGAATCTATACTTATAATAAAACTGTAACAGGTCCAATTCTGTACATTGAAGATATTTTGAAAATTATATTTGGAGGGCATTCTATAACCGATACTGAGGCCGAAAATGTAATTTTTTAAATTTTTGTCTGTCTGTCTGTCTGTCTGTCTGTCTGTCTGTCTGTCTGTCTGTATCTCGGCTGAGCATCACGCCGAAACTACTGAATGGATTCAAATGAAACTTGGCATGATTTGAGATCTTACTACGAGGTAGGACATAGGATACTTTTTATCCCGTAATCTAGCATGGTTCTTTTGAGAGAGGGGATTAAAGTCAAAATGGGTACTTGGTTATACGCTTGGTCCGATTTTATCAATTTTTCTTTATAATATAATAAATATTAGTAAGGGAACACTCATAGAGAGTTGTTATCAAGGTTTTGTAATCGATCGGGTTAAGCAACGTTAGGTAAGGTCATTAAATAGATGGGTGACCGTTTAACGCCATTTGAACTAAACGGGTCCGTGCTTCGGAGAGCAAGTAAAAAGTGGGTCCCAGTTTTCAACCGACTTTAAAAAAGGAGGTTATGTATTCGATGCGAATGTCTGTTATTAAAAATTTAGTTAACGTAAAAATAGGCGCAGGCGGAGCTGCGTGGGTCAGCTAGTATAAAATATAAATTGGTTTCGTATGTCGAAATAAAATTATTTAATAGATGCCTAAGTTAGAAATAACGCTAAATTAAAGTTTATTAATGCGGCAGCTGGACTTTATAAAATGTCTATTCCCTATAATTTCGAAAAACACTTCACGTAGGTACCTACGTTTAACTTTAATATATTATACCAACGTACGTTACGTTAATGTATTACAAAAGCAGGAACTGGATCGACCTATGTATTCCAGTAATTATGTATAACATCGATTAATTTATGTAAGTACCTACATATGTATAAAATAGTACGTTTAATCATTTTCAAGTTATAATTATGCAGCGGGGTGACAGTTGACCTCTAATCATCCCGTTGGACGGTAGTTTCTAATCGGCCGGGCACTGTCCTATCTTCAATAGATAATTTAATATCTACACAACGATTGTACGCAGTCTCCAAATGCACGTACAGCAATATACAGAATGATAAGTTCATTTTTTTATATATTCACTTCGTTTATCAACATGGCGGTCAATATTTCTACGAGAATAGTTTTAATTGTTTTGAGTGCGTGCGTGTATCATTCTTTTGTTTTGATAGAAGTTTTCATGAACAGTTACAACTTGGTGTATCCCCCGTACTTTGCAAAACCTTTGGCGATATATTATGGTGTGGTGACTAGCTTTCTGAACTATGTCTTAAGGATATTTGCTATAAAGGTACGTTCAATTACAGTACAATTTAGACGTTCATGTTTACTTAGGTAATATGCATCGATATAATATATGAACTAGATAAACATTCACGAACAAAATGACATCTAAAATGTGGTCGCGGAGGTTGCAAACTTATCTGTACTGGTGGCGGAAACGTGAACTAACGAGTTTATTATGACAACGACGTGTAGTTTGACAGTTTCATATAGACAGTAGCGACACTCCTATCGGCAAAAATAATTTTGTCAGGCTGTGGCTTGTAAAGAAATAGCGACACAAGTGCGCTATTTCTCGCTACCACTTTCTGGACCGTGACACCAAATCTAGTTTAAATATTATATCGATGGTAATATGTAAGTAGTCCCGCTAGAGTGTATATGTACGATAAAAATATTTACTATATATTATCTACTTACAATAGGTATGTATAGCAGTATAGGCACAAACAAACGTTTATGGTAAACATACCATACCAAAAAAAAAATTGACGAAGATACATAATATGTAGTTATATTATAACAAAGACGAGAATTCATTATGAACCGGTAATGACATGAAAATGTAATAAAATAAATAACATATGGTACCTATACATTATGTTGAATATTAAATGGAAGCCATTTTAGCGGTCAGGTGAATAATTAGCAAATCTAATATTTATTAAAGCTTCATAAAATATCTATTGCATAACCAAATTATGCAAATATAAGAACAGTAAGTAATACAAACATTTGTTTTTAATAATAAGATAAATCTCGAATTATTTGATGATAAAAGACAAATACCTAAATCGACTTCTTAATTTAGGTACCATATTAGTTTCGTTGTAATAAAAAAAATGTAACAAATACTAAACTTATCTAATATTTGATACACAGGGACGCATTTTAAATTGTACTAATTAAGTAAATAAAATCTAAGTAAGTATAGACGGAGTGTAAAAAATACCGTTCAAGTGCAAGTCGGTCTCGCGCACCGAGGGTTCCATACAATGATATTTTATACAATACTAGCTGACCCGCGCAGCTCCGCCCGCGCTTTTATTACAATTTGCTCCCCTTTTCTCCCTCCTCCCTTGATTTATTTCTCTCTCCATCTCTCTCTCACTTATAAGAAAAATCTAATTCTAATTCTCTCTTCGCTTCGGTCCCCGTCACAGTCCCCCTCTTCCTCTCCCCGTTGTCCCCTCTCTGAACCCCGTCCCCCTCTCTCTTCTACCACCTTGCTCCCCCTCACTCTCCCCTTGTTCTACCTTAATCCCCCTATCCCTCACCCTATCACTCTCTCCTCGAATCCCCTCTCCCTCTCTTTCCTCTCTTGCACCCTCCTCTCGTTCTAAATATCCTCGTTAATCATGGTATCTGGTATCTGGGATTCTTACCCACTTAAACCCCTGCGGCTGTCGCATCGCCATATATGAGGGGAGACCTGGGCCCTCCAGTGGGATATGCTCCAAATACCCCTCAGTGCGCATTATAGCCCCCGGGAACCTGGCACCATGATCACAGGGACGGGGCTTGCAACTTTTAAACTACGCCACGGATTTTGATGCGGTTTTTATTAATAGATAGAGTGTTTCTTAAGGAAGGTTTATATGTATAATACATTCATAATATAGTAGAGAAACACTGATAATTTTTGAGGTTTCTAATGTGATGCCGTAAATAAGCACATTTTTTTGCGCTTACATTGCAAACGCTGGCTGAACCCTACGAGATAGATCAAAATAATGTACTACAGTATTGTACATATTAACAAGGTCTACAAAAAAGTTCGCAATGGTATATGTTTATCTCTTAGAGATAACCCACAATAACCATTTTTTATCCTTTACTTTTTATGACAAATAATTAACTATTAATAAATTGTTGTTAGCATGAATTTGTCCCTTCTTCAATATAACATAAACTTCACTAATATATACACCAATGACAAAAAAGCTGTGAATGTTGTTCATACCGCTAGGTTAAGGTTAAGCAACATAAGGCTAGGTCATTAAATAGATGGGTGAATCGATTTGTTTTTATTATTTTATACCTATAATTCCTATGTATATACTATTAACGTCCGCGTTCTTTATAAGGGATGCTACATTTTAGCTATTTTTTTTATTAAAAATGCCCGAGTCTATTTAGAGTTTCAAAACAGTTCGAGGCGCTGCGCTGGTGTTTGGCTACGTTTTGACTCTTATTTATGGTCACGGGCGGACTGAGATTTTAAACGTCTCTGCGTTCTATTTATATTGTCATAATTTTCGGAATACCCTCAGTTATTATTGTTGTTTTTCTTAGAGGAGATACCACTGGTGAGATCATGATGCGCTAACCCCTCTGCCAAATTTTGTTCATATGTTCAGGTCATTCTTTATTTGTGTGCGTATCTTTTTGAATGTGTTGCGAGTTTATTATAGTGTGGGTATGCGTGAAATTGTATCTGTGTGTGTTTACTTCACCTCCCGCACCCCGCAAAAGTGCCACAAAAAATTTGTTCGGGGAATCGACGCGATACTAGCTCCATTCTAATTACTCTGAGTTGTTTTTATCGGTGTACCCTCAATTCTTATTGGTTACTATTATTGTTGGTCCGACCTACGCAGTAAGCGCTTACAGTATCTTGAGTCCGTGCAGTGTTTTGCCTGGTTTTGGATTTAATTATATTTATCACACGATCTCAAGACGGTGGTAACACCAACCATCTTCCCTATTGACACTTGGATGTTTTTTTGATTTCAATAGCCTCACGAATCATCCTTGGTAGGAAACGGTGTTCTTTTGCGAGGTTTTCAAATTATCAAATCTGATCCTATATCCTATCGATTTGTCAGTGGTTCTTGAAATATATAATTATGTGTGACAGACAGACAGACAGACGAAGTCTCACCATAAGGGTTCCTTTTACACCTTTTAAGTATGGAACCCTAAAAACGGACAAGGGTCGGATCTATGAAGGTATTATTCGGTGCATTAACACAATTGTATGTATGTATCTCATTTTATTTCCTAATTATTACCAGCAATGCCAATCCGATCCTGTACAAATTTGAAGAAAAATAAAAAATATTACCGAACCGTTATTGTTAAAACGATTTTTTAGAGGACGTGCGACGTCATCGACCAGCGATGACGTCGCACGTCCTCTAAAAAATCGTCCTAGCACGATATTCGTGCTAGGACGATTTTTTTAGGCACGTTATACCCCACTCGACCGCAGTTTTCATTGGTTTATTATTACTATGCGTTTCAACTAAGAATGTGACTGCCATGTTGCCATTTCAGATATATAAATACTAAAAATATTTTTTTAACAAAATAGATAGCTATTGTAAATAAGATATAAAAACCGGGCCGTAATTTTCAATTTGTGTTCACTCTGCTGGCGGTACAAAAATCGTAAATAACGAGTGAAATTCCCGCAGTCGTGATCATCATGGCAGTCACATTCTTAGTTGAAACGCATACCTAGTAGGTACTAAAAACCGCTATAACTATAACTTGAAAACGAGTCCATATATGGCAGAAGTGGCCAATATTGTTTAGCTTTGATAAAAAAAACTGCATAAATTCTGTGTACGATAGTTTTTTAGCGGACATGTGATGTATAATTTCAAACGGAACATACCTAAGTATAGCTCTCAACACAGGTTTAAATTTCCATTTACCCCTAAACAAAATGACATGTTTATATAACCTAGCACTAGAACCTATGTATTTGTAGTCTCCATGGCGCAGTGGAAAACAGCTTGTTTTGCAAAACGGAGGTCGCGGGTTCGATTCCTGCAGGGGGCAACAACTTTGTGTAATTGTTCCTTACTGGCTAGGACAATGCAGGCCGATCACCTGATTGCCTGTAATGTAAGATGATCCATGCATCGGATGGGCATGTAAAAAGTCAGTCCTGCGCCTAACCTCTCTCCGATCGTGTCGGTTATCCGTCCCATCGGATTGTGAGAGATAGAGTGCACTTGTGTCTACGCAAGCGCTTGTGCACTATAATATCTCCCGCATAGATGGCTGATCTTGTAAAAGATTGGCCTCTGTGGTCGTATCGGCCAGGAAGACCTTATTTTATTATTATAGATGGATACCAAGACTCTATTGTATGTTAATGTTCAACACTTTTTTTTGTTACAGACTATAATGATGAATGCTTTCATGAGGAGATTCCTGAGATTTTTGGTGTCACTTCTAGCGATCATCGTAGTCCCATTGACATACCTGATAAACATCAAGAGGAAGAGGAAATGTCCACCGCCGACAAACCCATTACTCTTCAAATCAGCTACCTCATTGGCTGCGATGATAAGGAATAGACAGGTAAATTGCAAGATTATTTTGCCAGATTATTTTGCCAGTATAACACCAGTTCTTGTTTTGTCCCACTGTTGGGCACGGGCCTCCCTTCAAGATGGAGGGACTTAGGCCATAGTCCACCACAGCCAAGTGAGGGTTACGGACTTCACACGTCATTCGAAAGCTAGTTAGGCTTTCTCAGACATGCAGGTTTCCTCACGATGTTTTCCTTCACCGAAAGCTAGTAACAATTGCACAAAGACGATTCGTAGATGATTAATTAAAGAAATCAGAGGTGCGAGCCGGGGTTGAACCTGCGCACCTTGTTTCCAAGGCAAGCGCTCGCCCACTGAGCTGTTACTGTTGTGCAATTATTAATTAAACTATTATTATAATATAAAAATTTATAGTTCCTAATTACTTGCTGGTTCAACTGTGACGCTCACAACTGGACGTCCAGTTTCTAAGTAATATACTCTTATCTATGCGTCCAGTTCACGCACGACTGCGCTCGCGCTCGCAGAGAGGCACGATAGCTAAGTAATAGCACAAAATACTGAGAGTACAGAAGGCAAGCTTCATACAGCGGCCACTCTAGCAACGCACACATAGACATCGCTCACGGACACGATATCTCGGTATATCTCGGTTTAGTGCGAGCGCGAATGCCGTCCGCTTCAAACACTCGTCTTCCGTTCTTCCTGTTTTATTCTCAACAATCAATCAAAAAACTAGATAGGAGTGCCACTATCACGATAGTTTTTTCGCATAAGCCAGAGTTGGTAACCCTAGCGCGACCGCCGAGCGTAGGTATGAAAAGCGAGGTACATACATGAGCTTGCCTTCTGTACTCTCAGTATTTTGTGGTAATGGTTTCCCACACCGTTACGTTCATTACTAAAAACAATATAACAATTACGAGCGCAGATCCCTACCTCGACTGGGAAAAGAGCTGATGGTCTTCAAACGGCTGGACCGATTTTCATAAAACGTACCTAAGGACCATCTCGCCTTAATTAGCTTTTAAATAAAAGCGGTTGGAGCGGTTGGAGCGCCAATGCCACAGACAGACAGAATTACAGACAGACAAACAAACTCCCCTCGTTTTTGGTCGGAGTTTAAAAAATAGGCTGATTTAAAATTGGGCCTGGTTTAATATCCATTACAGTTGTTTAAAAGGATTCATATACATTACGCGTTTTTATCAACATTAAAACAAGTTTCCTTATGATGTACCCTTGGATGTACCTACACAGGAAATATGGTATGTCATTTTAACAGTAGTGCCATCAACAGCGATATACTATGCCATCATTGAAGAAAGAAAGGGGTCAGACCTTGAAGCATAAAGGTTAAATCGACATTTCTCATCAGGTAATCACGATTTTATAAGGCAATGACCGTTTATATTTATCAGTCATCCGCATTCAAAAGACAATGGTGGTATTATCCTGGTATATACTCGTACTAGCGACCCGCCCCGGCTTCGCACGGGTGTAAATGAGAAAAAAAAGAAGTGAATAATTTGATTATAGAATTTCTTCATAAATAATGTTTGTAGCTGACTTTTCGTAACGCAATATGAACAAATTTTGTTTAGAAGTGACGCGTGAAAGGGCTACGTATAGCTGTCTGTCCATGGGCAAAGTACTCAACGCTTAGGTTTAAGCCTGCAACGTTGAATCTCTGAGCTTGTGATTTGTTAATTGTATTTATAATTTTATTAGAAACTGCTGACGTGTACCGGTGCACAATTTGGGTGGATTAAGGACAGGAACAGGACACCATTTCTTTAAAACCAATTTATGGAAGTAATACGGACTTCCTTGTTCGGTTTCATCGTTAAGACGTAAACGGGGGTCAACCGGGGAATGATTACCCACCAAAACCCCCGCGGCTATCACGTCGGCACATTAGATGGCAGACCTGGGCTATCTGTCGGGATCTGCACCAGCTGATACCACTCAGTGCCTTGACTTTGAACCCGCCGCCGGAGAGGCACATTATAGTTCCCCGGGAACCTGTCACGGTTACAGGGGTCACGGGGGAAGCCTTCTATAGGTCCCCGGGACCCTGTTGGCGGTCAACCGGGTTATGTAGGATTCTTATACACTAAACCCCCAACGGCCTTTAAATATAGTACCCCAACGGCCAGTACATAAGAAGGAGACCTGGGCTATCCGGTGGGATCTGCACCAAGATCCCTCAGTGGCTTGCCTTTGAGCCCACCACCGGGGGCACAATAAAGCCACCCGAGAAGCTATCATGGTGTTCAAAGATCAGGAACAGGATCCTGCGGGCGATCGACTGCGGTATGTGTCCGCCACAGCTGTCAACACAAAAGAGGGGGGCTGCACCGTGTACCCCGCAGCGCAAGGCAAGGGCCTTTGAAGCCACTGCTGGGTGCGCATTATAGCCCCCCGGGAATCTGTCACAGTTAAGGGGGTCGCGGGGGAAACATCCAATATGTCCCCGGGATCCCGTGGGGAAGTCAACCTGGGTATTTGGGATTCTTACCCACTAAAACTCCCGTGGCTGTCACATCTGCACATGAGAGGGAAACCTGGGTCCACGAGTGGGATCTGCACCAGGTGTCTCTCAGTGCCTGGCCTTTAAGTCCGCCGCCGGTGGGCAAGCATATTATATCCCAGATTTACCTTATTTTATATGGAATGATGATATATAGAATGAACTTCTCTAGTAGGTACTTGATTGTTAAGTATGTAGGTTTAGTCAACGTAAGCTAATTCAATTTATTTCATCATCAGCCGGAAGACGTCCACTGCTGAACACAGGCCTCCCCCTTAGAACGCCACAATGAACGACAATTGGCTATTTGCATCCAGCGGTTACCTGCGACGCGCACAATGTCGTCTGTCCACCTAGTGGGAGGCCTGCCTACGCTGCGTGTTCCGGTTCGTGGTCGCCACTCGAGAACCTTTCTTCCCCAACGGTTATCGGTTCTTGGAGTGATGTGGTCTGCCCATTGCCACTTCTACTTGCAGATTCTGAGAGCTATGTCGGTAACCTTAGTTCTTCGGCAAATCTCCACATTTCGGATTCTGTCGCGCAAAGAAATTCCGAGCATAGCTCTCTCCATGGCTCGTTGTATGACTCTAAACTTTTCTAAAAGGCCAGCCGTTAGAGACCACATCTCAGCACCATATGTCATCACTGGCAAGACACACTGGTTAAAAACCTTCGTCTTCAGGCACTGCGATATTTCGGACGATATTGCCGCGAGATGCTTGCTAAGGATTGCATCTTCCCCTCTCTTCCCGTGGGTTTCGTAAAAGGCGATTGAGGGAAAACCAGAAGACGGGCAGTAGCGTCTTCTGTATAATATCCATCTCTCAGATGCCCCGCTACCACCCCCACCGAAATTTATTTACTTAGATAAAACTTCTAAATAAATTCAGTTAATATATAAACCTTCAGTGAAAAAAATTTAAAGTTTAAAAGTACACAAAAAAAAACCCAAAGAGAGATTTGAACCCGGACCCGGCTACTCTTATTCTGTTATTCGAATTACTTAATCATATTCTTGTTATATCTCTGCTCAGTCCCTGTAGTGTGATATTTTACCTTAGATATGTATTAAAGTTATCCGTGTACAGTACCTAATTAACGTACTAAGTAAATCTAAGTGAGAATATTTGTACCGCCATCGGTTGAGTAATAATACTGCTTTTTAATCCTGTTAAGGGATAAATTTAAAAAAGATCCCCTCAGTGGTTTGCCTTTGAGCCCACCACCGGGGGGCATAATAAAAAAATTACCTGTCACCGTGCTCAAAGTTTCGGGGATCACGGGTAGACCTCCAATAGGCTCCCAGGATCCTGCGGGCGGTCGACCGCGGTGTGTTCTTACCCTCTAAACCCCCCACGGCTGTCCGCACAAAATATGGGGCTGCACCGGGTACCCCTCAGTGCAAGCCGCTGCCGGGGGCGCATTATAGCCCCCCGGGAATCTGTCACCGTTGTCACAGTTAAAGGGGTGGCGGGGGACATGTTTAATATGTTCCCGGGATCCTGTGGGGGATTCTTACCCACTAAAACTCCCGTGGCTGTCACATCGGCACATGAAAGGGGTTCTCCGGTGGGATCTGCATGAGCCATCCCTCAGTGCATTGCTTTTGAGTCCGCCACCGGGGGGCGGGTATATTATATCCCGGATAACCTACCTAATAATATATGGAATTAATCAAATTCTCTAGTACTTGATTGTTAACTATGTATCTCTTTAGGTTTAGTCAACGTAAGCTATGTAAGTTTATTTACTTAGATAAAACTTAAAACCTTCAATGAAAAATTATCTAACCGATGGTGAAAACCGCTGCGTGGTTTAGGAGGTGCTATCGGATATAGACAGACTCGGATAGCGACTTTGTTTCACACTATGTCAAGATACTTTGACGTCGATAGGGAACAACACCAGCCAACCTGTAGAAAAAACCCTGACTGACAGACAGACAATAATTCCAATAAAGTTTTGGCTTTTATATCAAACGTACAATACATGCATATTGTATCCTGTGTCCTACCCAAACAGACATTTTGGAAACATATTTCATTATTTTATTATATTTGAGAAACAAACAAATGATACCACTATTACTAATATAAGATCCAATAGTACAAAAATCAATTATGTTTCCACTTATCTAAATCAAAACATTAGAGAAAAGCTAACGTATGCATGATTTTAAATTAAAAAAAAATACATTAAATACAAAAAAATATATTAGATATAAAAAGTGCTGGAGTTAATATGAGTTAAATATTTAAAACATCGAATCTTAATTATAAAAAAATCAAAAACAAAGTTTAAAAATACAAAAAGAAAATCGGCACTCGGGTAGCGAACCCGGACACTCCGTGCTTAGAGGACGCTTCCGTAACCACTTGACCAAGGAACTTGTGTTTTTACTTTCGAATTACCGTATCTTATCCTTGTTATATATTTGTACCGCCATCGGATGAGTAATAATACTCCTTTTTTACCCTGTTAAGGGATAAATTAAAAAAAAAATGAAATACTATTTCAATTACTTTTCTTAACGAATGTCTGTGCAAAATTTCAAGTCAATAGGACCAAGGAAACGCGTTCTCCCATACAAACTTTGCCCCCCTGTTTCACCCCCTTAGAGGTGGAATTTCGCAAAAACCCCGTCTTAGTGAGCACCTACGTCCTAAAAGGAACCCCCATGCAAAGTTTGAGACTCCTAGCACTTGTAGTTTCTGAGATTTCGTGATGAGTGGGTTTTTGTCTACTCTTTTATATAATAAGACTAGCTAACCCGCGCAGCTCCGCCCGCACTTTAATTACATTTTGCTCCCCTTTTCTCCCTACTCCCTTGATTTATCTCTCTCCATCTCTCTCACTTATAATAAAAATCTAATTCTATGCTATTTCTCTCCCCTCCCGCTTCGGTCCCCGTCACACTTCCCCTCTTCCTCTCCCCGTTGTCCTCTCGGAACCCTCTCCCTCTTCTCTCTTCTCCCAACTTGCTCCCTCTCACTCCCCCCCCCGCCCCTTGCTCCTCCTAACTCCTCTGATCACTCACTCCATCACCCTCCCCTCTCCCTCTCTTGTACCCTCCTCTCGTTCTATATATCCTCGTCAATCATGGTATCAGCGGCATAAAATATACTTTATAACCTATTCTCAGACCTACCCGCAAAATTTCATACATATCGGTTCACCCGACTCTCGTGCACGTAACTCACAGAGGTTCTCAGATTTTGTTGCGCAAGGCGTTGCGAACGTTCGACACTCGACTCTCGTGCGCGTACCTGAGAGTTTCTCTGATTTTGTTCAGCAAGTCGTTGTGAACGTTCGACGACGTATTCTTGCTGCCCGTGCTTGAGACCTATGTTTAGAAAGTTGAGACCTGGCTCTCTCAGGCATTTTCAAATGTTTAAGAAAATGCTAATAGCGTGTAATATTCTAGCTCTGAAAAGAACTGTTGTTTAGCCCTGAAAAGAACTGTTGGTTAGCCGTTTAAAGAACTGTTGGTAACCCCTGAAAAAATCTGTTGGTTAGCCCTGAAAAGAACTGTTGATTAGCTCTGAGAAGAACTGTTGTTTAGCTCTGAGAAGAACTTTTGCGTAGGTGTAGTTTTAAGAAAGAAATCTAAAAAAAATCACACGAAAATTATTAGACTTCGCGCACGACCGCTGCTTAGGGAGCCGACCGACACAGAGTACTATGAATATACGACCGACCTCGCGTCTGAGCCGCGCGCGCGGGTACCTTACTCATAGATTTAAACTCCCCTCCCGCATGCGCACCCCCTTGCGCGCGCCTTGGTGACGCTCACTTCGCAACGGGCCGTGCAGCAGAAATCTTTTAATTTATAAGCAGTAATATTTTAATTTCGCCATAACTTCAAAACCAAATGTCCAATTTTAATCATTCAAAGACCAAATATTATCTACATAAACTGTACTTAATGATGAAATAATTTATTTTGATAAGGATTAATAGCATGAGTAAAATAAATGCGTTTAAATGTAGTCCAAACAAAATTCAAGATTTTTAAATAAAAAAAATGGTTGTTGGGCCTCACTCGACATAGTGTGCCCTTGTGTGCCGCGGACTTTTTTGTAGATATTTATAAGATCTACAATTAATTAGAACATTTTATGGTTCTATCTCTTATAGTTTCGGCAGCGTACGCAAAATAAGTAACTTTCTGGTTGATTTTTTACACCTTGTGTCCGAAAAAACCCAAATATCTAACGGAACCCTATTTTTTTCCAAAATACAATTTAGCCTATGTTACTCGTGGATAATATAGCTTTCGAATGGTGAAAGAATTTTTAAAAACGGTCCAGTAGTTTTTGAGCCTATTCATTACAACCAAACAAACAAAGTTTTCCTCTTTATAATATTAGTGTAGATTACAAACCGAACTGTTGCTACTAAAGAGTATCAGTAGTCCAGTGCTATATTTCAACTGAACTACTGCTACTGAAAAGTTGCACTAGTCCAATCAACCGGACTAACAACCAGACTACTGCTACTAAAGAGTATCAGTAGTCCGGTGCTATATTTCAACCGAACTACTGCTACTGAAAAGTTGCACTAGTCCGGTCAACCGGACTAACAACCGGACTACTGCTACTAGAGGGTTTTTTGTTGATAATATCAAAATCGCTAAATATATATGTATGTATATACTCGTAGGTACCTATACTATTTGAAGAGTTCACTCATGCCCATAAAGAGAACTAGATTTTGATGAAAATTGGAACAATCTGAAACTACTTAACTACTTACTTTCAAATTTTCCAAATCAGTTAAATAATTCAGTTCTGGTTCTGAGGTAATAAAATAATAAAAAAAACTACATCCAAATTAAGAACCTCTTGCTTTTCTTTACGTTGTTTTAAAAGGGGCAAAATGCAATTCCTTATAATAATGGATCTTCTGCAAACCGGTTATAAGGTAACCTCCGTTAAAAAATCATCCATAGTACTTACAAACATCTTCCTGTCTGTCATCGATCAAGATTAAGCGCGCAGCGCCGAAATTTTTATTTTTTAATTCTAACATGATGATTTGTAATTAAAAACATAAATCCCTTTTACAATTACTTTTAAATAAATGTATAATTAGACAAAATATTGTCAGCTTAGTGAATGGTTGCCAAGTCCAGGGGGGGGCAACGGCCCCCCCCTGCCCCCCCCCTGCGTACGCCCATGTATCCGTGTACAGTACCTAATTTACGTACTAAGCAAATCTAAGTGAGAATATTTGTACCGCCATCGGTTGAGTAATAATACTGCTTTTCAACCCTGTTAAGGGATAAATTTTAAAAAGATCCCCTCAGTGGCTTGCCGTTGAGCCCGCCACCGGGGGGCACAATAAAAAAAATTCCTGTCACCGTGCTCAAAGTTTCGGGGATCACCGGTTAGACCTCCAATAGGCTCCCAGGATCCTGCGGGTGGTCGATTCGCGGTGTGTAGGATTCTCACCCTCTAAACCCCCCCCCGGCTATCCGCACAAAATATGGGGCTGCACAGGGTACCCCTCAGTGCAAGGCAAGGGCCTTTGTAGCCGCTGCCGGGGGCGCATTATAGCCCCCCGGGAATCTGTCACCGTTGTCACAGTTAAAGGGGTGGCGGGGGACACGTTTAATATGTCCCCGGGATCCTGTGGCGGATTCTTACCCACTAAAACTCCCGTGGCTGTCACATCGGCACATGGGAGGGGTTCTCCGGTGGGATCTGCATCAGCTGTCCCTCAGTGCATTGCCTTTGAGTCCGCCGCCCGGATATTTACCTACCTTATAATATATGAAATTAATGAAATTCTCTAGTACTTGATTGTTAACTATGTATCTCTTTAGGTTTAGTCAACGTAAGCTATGTAAGTTTATTTACTTAGATAAAACTTAAAACTTTCAATGAAAAATTATCTAACCGATGCGATGAAAACCGCTGCGTGGTTTAGGAGGTGCTATCGGATATAGACAGACTCGGATAGCGACTTTGTTTCAGACTATGTAAAGATACTTTGACGTCGATAGGGAACAACACCAGCCAACCTGTAGAAAAAACCCTGAATGACAGACAGACAATAATTCCAATAAAGTTTTGGCTTTTATATCATACGTACAATACATGCATATTGTATTCCTACCCAAACAGACATTTTGGAAATATATTTTCATTATTTTATTTTTATTTTATTTGCGAAACAAACAAATGATACCACTTATTACTAATATAAGTTCCAATAGTACAAAAATCAATTAGGTTTCCACTAATAACTAAATCATAACATTAGAGAGAAGCTAACCACGTATGCATGATCCTAAATTTAAAAAAAATATATATATATTAGAAATAAAAAGTGCTGGAGTTAATATGAGTTAAATATTTAAAATATCGAATCATAATATAAATAAAAAATCTAAAACAAAGTTTAAAAATACAAAAAGTAAATCCGTACACGGGTAGCGAACCCCGACAGTCCGTGCTTACAGGACGCTTCCTTAACCACTTGACCAAGGAACTCTTGTTTCGTATTTCGAATTACCGTATCTTATTCTTGTTATATATTTGTACCGCCATCGGTTGAGTAATAATACTCCTTTTTTACCCTGTTAAGGGATAAATTTAAAAAAATATGATATACAAATTCAATAAATTTTCTTAACGAATGTCTGTGCAAAATTTCAAGTCAATAGGACCAAGGAATCGCGTTCTCCCATACAAACTTTGCCCCCCTGTTTCACCCCCTTAGAGGTTGAATTTCGCAAAAACCCGTCTTAGTGTGCACCTACGTCCTAAAAGGAACCCCCATGAAAAATTTGAGACTCCTAGCACTTATAGTTTCTGAGATTTCGTGATGAGTGGGTTTTTGTCTACTCTTTTATATAATAAGATAACCAATAATGGCCCACAAGCGATTCTTATTTAATGATGTAGATATTCTTTAATAGGTATAGAAGTAATAGCTTAATGATGGTGATACCAAAATGGTAAAGATAAAGTAATCGAACAAATACACGCCTTGAGTCTGCTTATACACGCTAAGAAAAGTCGTTAGGCCTATGCAAAAATTCGTATCTTTTCTACACACGAACTGCGTACACTGCTTCGGCGCTGACCAAGAAAAAAATCTTGTCTGCGCTAGACTCGAAGCGCGAAGTTTTTGTTGTTTCCGTGCCGAGATCCGACCGCATTTGGTCCTAACTGGAACAGACATTGTGAAATTTCTTAGCGTGCACAAGCAGTCCGCGGATAGCGATTTTGTTTTATAATATTCTTAATCCTAATCATAATAATTTATTCACAGGTAATAGAGTACAATGGGTAATAATAAGTAGATAAAATGCTTAGATCTATTTCGCCTGGCAAGGCATGTGAATTTCACAAAATTTAATTAAGTAATTAAGTTAATTAGTAATTGTAGATTAAACAATGTCAAATTTTTAAAAATAAACTAACAATATTATAAAAATTTATAGTTGAATTTTTAGTTAAAATAAATAAGAATTCGTCAGTCTAAATAATTTCCGTAATAATACCTATTGATACAATACAACTAATTTATTTAACACATGTCGTGCCCTTAATATTATAATAGAAGTGAGCTAAGTTGCTCATTAAACACGAGGCTGTGGGTTGCAGCTCGAGCCGTAGGTAAGGCGAGGGCGTAATTCATTCAGCCGAGTGCCTAATGAGCAGAGCTCACGAGTTTCATACGACGTTTTTCAACACATTTGGCACACAACAAAAAAAACAAAATAAACAAAACAAACAAAAACACAAACAAACCAAAATACAAACAAACAAACAAAACAAAATACGAAAATTATGTGTGGGAAATGGCGCTGTGGCGCACGCGTTTTTTTTCACGCGCACAGTTCAAGGCGAGTGAACATACAGCTTACCTACTTTAAAATTATAATTTTAAGTGATAAAATGAAAATATTTTAATATTTCGTATACAAATTATGATGAAATATGAATAATTAGATAAAAAAAAAATTTTGTTTGACTTTTAAGGACGAACACATTTATTTATGGATATGGATTTTCAGCGAACAAACCCTCTTCCTAGTTTAAAAAAAAATTGTATTACCCGGTTAAATTAAGAATGTTCTGTTTACTCGCATACAACTTGCAGTAAAGTACCAATTTAACTTTGTAGGGATAATTTTATTACGCACTAGTGCATAATGTCGTCATTACGCACGCGTGTCTTATAGCTAGGTTTATGGCCCTAAAAACGATGTAATAAGCCTCACTTTCCGAGCAAGTGTGTTGTAAAATTATTATAATATGTATTTAGAACACTGACATATTAAAAAAGGTTTTAGTAGGTTTTTATAATAATTCATTGACGCACCATGAATCTTGATTTGAATTATGAACTTTTAAAATCTATAAAACTCACGGATCTCTATTGAGCGAATGTTATACCTACACGTACTAGAGTGTTGGATAGTAATTATTTAATTTAAAGTCACGCGATAGCAAATGACCAAAGGTCATCGCACTCCATATCAACTCAACACCGACTTGGCTGAAAGGAAAGAATTCCTGAACTACCCGACCCCCAGATATATGGATGTGGTTCAGATATTTCCTTTTCCCTTCGATCTTTCGCGCTCTGACTTTCTCTATCTATTTATAATATATTTGCCAATCACTGTAGCTACAACTGCAAGACTATTATAAAAGACTAAGACGTAGGTTTAATAATAAGTCGATGCCGAGCCGTAGAACTGTTATAAAACGTGCTATCCCAACGTGCCACTAGCGAACAGTGAGTCAACCGTCCCGTGTAATTGGAAGGGACGAGCGTCCCTACACCTAAGGGCTAAGTGTACCTAACTGGCCGACCTAACGGCTCTTGTTGATGCCAAGTCGAAAACTGTACCTGTTGATGTTGAGTCGATATAGTGTGCGATGATTTTAATGCTAGCTAAATCAGAACGGAAGGTGTGTAATTTTCCAGCAGGAAATACGGCCCTATAAGCATTGAATTAATTTATATCGCGTCTTAACCTCAAGGGGAAAAACGCCTTAAAATTCACAGATATTAGGTCTCATGGAATCGGGAGTTTCATCATTGCCTTGCACCAGCTGCACAGTTCTCCAAAACTTAATAAGTACTACTAAGAAATTACTTTTTTTTTACTATTTATAAGCTAGTGCTTGACTGCAGTCCCACCTGATGGAAAGCGGCGACGCAATCGAGGATGGCAAAACACACTAGCCTTTTAAAAGCCTATTCACTCTAGTCTTGAAGACACCCACATTATAATCGGGCGGGAAAACCGACGCAGGCAAACTGTTCCAGTCCTTAGTTGTCCTTATTATAAATGATGAAGCAAACCACTTAGTCCGGACTGAAGGCACTTTCATCACATAAGGGTGTGTACGTGCCCTGCGTCTCGAAGAAAACGACGAAAACTCTAATAATGACTTTGCCTGACGTGACAATCAAGAGCTGGATCTACCCTGCTTTCAGCAACGGTCACATCTATAGGTAGTAAGGATTCAATTTCCATTTGGCACATAAGACTTAGTTATTAAGTACTTGAAGTCCAGCTATCTCTCGAGGCACCACAAAACAATTATGCAAGATGTACTGTGACTACAGTGTCCTTAGCACCGGGACACAGTAAAATTATACACAATGCTTTTGAGGCATTGACACAGACGGCCCTTTGCACTGGAGAATCATCTAGTCAAGTCATACTTACTTCTTTCAGATCACGTCAGAAGAAGTTGTAGAAGCTTATATAGAGAGATGCAAGGAAGTGAATCCGTATTTGAACGCGATCGTCGAGCCCCGGTACGATGCAGCGCTGCGGGAAGCCAGAGGTATCGACAAAATGATCGCGTCTTCTGACAGAAAGCCCGAAGAATTAGCCGAAGAGTACCCGTTGTTAGGCGTGCCGATGACTGTCAAAGAAAGCATTGCTGTAGAAGGTATGTTTACTTTCATAAAGCGCACCTAAAGCGCACTTCTGAGAAATAATTCAGTCTTTCGATTGGGTCTGCTTATTATAATTCCACGGAGATTGCCAACCTGACCTGTATACACCACTACTACTACTTACCCGTTGTTACCAGATTTTGGTCTGAGAGATTTCAGGGAAAAGCTTTTCAGGATATTATAAAATGGAAAGTGGAAATTAAAGGTACATAATACCTATATACCGCACAAAGTTAGGATTTGCAAGCTAAAATGCGTACAGAGTGCATGCGTGACGCAGGATATTCTAAATTTAGTTACGCGGTGTATATTTTGAAATTCTCGCTGCCTTCACATTCCATTTAAACAACATTCTGACAAACTGTTTACCTCAGTAAACAGTAAAATATATTAGACTCAGGTTTATAGATTAAATCATCAGATGTCGTGACAATATATATCCCTCAGTATGAGTACTGAGGGATATATATTGTCACGACATCTGATGATTTAATCTATAAACCTGAGTCTAATATATTTTTACTGATCCTGTACAATAGTTGGCACTTCATCAGCAACGTCAAAAACGTCCACTGCTGAACAAAGGCCTCTCCTTTAGAAGGGAGAGATTGGCATAATCCCCACGCTTGGTGTCTTGGGGTTCGCAGGTTTTAATTCCGTAATCCGTAATGCTGTAATTTATCCAGGGCAAGGGCAAGGATTTCCTCCTGTCGTACATGAAAGATGAATGGTCGTACTTACTGCTACAATACTTGGAGCCGAAAGCGCAATACGCACGAATGCTCCCGTTGAGGATGCACCTAGATCTGTTCAAAAAATTTAGAGACTCATATAAGTAACACCACTAAAATCAATAGGAACAACTAACTACTTGAATTTGAATAAATTAACAAATATCTCTACACACGGCACGTGTATATGTAAGACACAAATTACTGACTGTTAACAGACAGAGCACAAGATATTCACATTCATCATCAGCTGCCTATAGGCCTCCACCTTAGAAGGGAGGGCTTGCCATAATCCCCAGGCTTAGTGTAGGTAGTCCAATAGAACCTTCGGAGTCG
Organism: Furcula furcula; assembly: GCA_911728495.1. NCBI lineage: Eukaryota > Metazoa > Arthropoda > Insecta > Lepidoptera > Notodontidae > Furcula > Furcula furcula. The sequence goes on from OU452251.1 coordinate 11,799,638, forward strand.
CTGGACGTTCGGGATGTGGGCCCTTAGAACGTCCATTGAGTACGGCGCCGACTCCGAGTAGGACGGCGGCGGGGTTGCAACCCCCGTCGCCGTGAGCACCGTGTCAGGTTCCCGGGGGGCTACAATGCGCCCCCCAGCGGCAGGCTCAAAGGCAAGGCACTGAGGGACCTCTGGTGCAGATCCCACCGGAGAGCCCTGGGGTCCTTCCTCTCATGTGCCGATGCGACAGCCGCGGGGGTTTTAGTGGGTAAGAATCCCACATACCCCGGTCGAGCCCCACAGCTCCCGGGGATCTTTGGAAGATTTCCCCCGCGTCAAAAAAAAAGGTAGTCCAATAGAAAGACATGGGGCCCTTTTTGCCTTCGTCGCCTTTTACGGCACCCAACGGGAAAAGATGGATGGGTGCTATTCTTACCTGGACATCCCTCAGGTAACATGGCATTGACATCACATCGTTCGTATTCCAGGCATGAGCAACGACTGCGGTACCCTCTACCCTTACAGAAACCCGGCCAAGAAAGACGCACCCATCATAAAGCTTGCCAGATCAGCTGGTGCTATCCCTATAGCTGTGACAAACACACCACAACTGTGCATGAACTGGGAGACTTATAATAACGTCACAGGGCTCACAACGAACCCTTACGATCAGAAAAGGACGGTGGGCGGGTCTTCTGGTGGAGAAGTAAGTATGCACATTCATGCCGTGTAAATAACGCAAAGTAGGTCTAGGTTTGTACATACTGCAGACAATAAGAAGACCAAAGAGACTTGCCACTGCCTATCACTCTGTTTGCTCTGCCTCCTTAAAGCATGTGGCATAATTTAAAGTATGTAAACTTAAAAATTGTGATGTGTATCTAATCTCAAATTATACGGTAGCGAAGCTGAAGTAGAAAGCTTTGTTTTAACACGCAAGCACAAGTCGTGACCATGATCAACAGTGTCAAATTCTTCGTGTACCCCAAGAGTATCCTTTGGGGGCGGAACTTTGACTAGGGGCGGAAACAAGTGTTTTCTAAATCACGAAGCATGAATGAAACAAACTAATTTTCAGTGATAAAACATAAGGGTACAGGAGAATAACTTATCTTCACTTATCCTCAATTACAACAGGTGTGTAAAAACCTACCCTTTTCAGCGATTATTTCTTCCATACCGCCTAAAGTATACTGGCAGCATAAATAAGTTCACCTTTACCACCTGTACCACCAGTTAAAAAATATAACATAGTAGTATAAATAGCTACAACTCTCGCGAGTTATGTAATGGAATCACTGAACTGTGCAATGTTATTTTTGTTGGGCAATTCGTGTTGCAAGGAAGTCTATGTTTATATGCCAGTCGTCGATCATAATTTATCGTCTACTACCACTCTACTACCTAAATTAAACACTGATTTTACTAGTTAATCAGGAGAATACTAGTCTAACTCAGTGTAGTCATTATGGTTTACTTGACATCAGGCAAGGTTAGTCCTGAAATGGGTGACCGTTTAATGGCATTTGAACTGAGCGCCTCCGTGCTTCGGAGGGCACGTTAAAAGTCGGTCCCGGCTATTGTCATCTAGACAGCAGTCGTTAAGCTAAGACAGAGGCATAAGGGCAGCTTGAAAACTCTGACAGCAGCAGGCCTAGCACGACTTGCAACCTTGACAGATTGGTGTTGAGCATGACGTAGTTTTCAAGACCGAAACGTCAGTTCTCTATACTAAAGTGTGAAATCTCAAGTGAAATACTACGTCATCATGACGTCATACTCATACTTATCTGTCAAGATTTGCACATCGTGCTAAGCCTGCTGGTTGGCCACTAACCATACGACAAAAAAAAACTCAAAAAAATATTTTACCTCAAAACCCGTCGTCCTGGGTAGGTCCCGTAGCCCATAGCGATCTCTGTTTAATTGTAACTATTTTGTTTTACAGTCTGCCTTAATCTCGGCAGCAGGGTCCGTTATAGGCGTCGGCTCCGACATTGCTGGCTCCCTGCGACTGCCACCCATGTTCACCGGCATCTTCGGACATAAGCCGACACCGCGACTTCTCTCTGTAGACGGTATAGTTTTTCTTGTTACGTATATTATGTAATAAAATACATTAATAGGATAGTGTATAACATGTTTTGAAAGTAATAAAGCTACCATTAAAATTTCTAGAAGTTTTATAAACGTATTTCTGAACTGCAAGTTAGGAACTACTTAAATATATGTATCATTTTTGATATCAGATACACCGTCCAGTTTTCGCGTAATTATAAGAAATTGTAATGAAGACTTTATTATTGACACAAGCTTTAAAATTTGCTTAGTACCTAATGCAATTTGTTTATATGTTACTATAATTTTCTCAAGTTTTCTTAATACGTCAAATATTACGTATATTCATAGAGGATGTAATAGATAGTATATTGTCACCACCAGTAGCTACAAGGTGTCTACTGCTGTACAAACTCCTCCTTAGAAGGGCGGGGTTGTCATAATTACCCCGTTTGGCAGGCGTCTTGCGGATCACAGTATATGGGGTAGGCAATCCAATAGAAAGATGCTGCTGCCCGTCTTCTTGTTTTTCCTTAGTCACCTATTACGATACCCAACGGAAAGAGATGGGTGGGAGCTGATCTAATCCGGAAACCCTACGCGTAAACCCACGTAGGTATATTGTAATATCATATATTTACTTATGTACTTACAGGACACATCCCAGATTGCCTAGATCCAGACTTCGAAGAATATTTCACGACCGGCCCAATAGCAAGATACGCGGAAGACTTGACGTTACTTTTGAAGATTTTAAAACAGCCAGGTGGACCTGACGTGCCTTTCGATGAACCGGTATGTTTAGAAAAAATCATAATACGATATTACTCACGTCTTGTAGAAAGCGTGTTGGGCGGCAGTAGAGAAGATTAGTAAATTCTATTACTGCGCAGGTAGATTATCAATAACAGCACTCTTTTACTGTGGCGTGAGCTTGAAATGTGCCATCCGTGGCCATCCGTTAACGTTGAAAGGCTTACATACCTTCTGAACTTTGACAAAATAGATTATTTTTATTATCTCGATATACCACTACTGCTACTGAAAAGTTGCACTAGTCCGGTCCGGTCTACTGCTACTAGAGGAATGGTTCAAGTGGCTGCAAGTCCCTGGTTCTATTCTCGAGCTGGGCAATGTGCTTTTGGGCGGTCCTATCAAAGAATACTAGAGCCCGAGCAGTATTTGGTAACTGGGAAAATTTTCGCCCAACACAAAATCCGATCGGCGATACTAGCTTTTTCTTCCTAAAAGCGTATTACAAGAAGTAAGAACTAGCAGGACGTTATGAACGGTAAGTGAAGACAGCTGGCCAAGCCCATACACAATTGCTTCGCTCTGCCGCTCATCACCTGAGTAGTTATGAGTCCCATGAGCCCAGTGATTTCTTACAGCTACAATACACAATAAGGTTGTCTGGAAGAAATCGCTATTAGCGATAAGGCCGCCGTTTGTACTATCCTTTATTGTTTGTTCTATATTGTTGTTATTTGTTGTTTTTGTTTGTATTAAGTCTTACCATTTTCTTGTTCATTTGTTTGGTGTACAATAAAGTATATTCTATTCTATTCTATTCTACACTTACCCGTGTGGGGTCCGGGCAAGAATAGCATCCCCCCCCCCCCCTCCTGTTGGTTGCCCGTAAGAGGCAACTAAGGGAGAACAAGCAGCAGTGACTTGTTATCGGATTACCTACTACCAGTACTGCGATACCCAAGACTCCTGTCAACCCCCTCCCTTCAAAGGGCAGGCCTTTGTTCAGCAGTTGACGTCTTTCCTCTGCTGATGATGATCACAGTACACTTTATATATATATTGAGGTATTTTAGAAAAGTTCTCTGATTTCTTTAATTAATCATGTGCGAATCGTCTTTGTGCGATTGTTACTAGCTTTCGGTGAAGGAAAACATCGTGAGGAAACCTGCATGTCTGAGAAAGCCTAACTAGCTTTCGAATGACGTGTGAAGTCCACCAACCCGCACTTGGCCAGCGTGGTGGACTATGGCCTAAGCCCCTTCATCTTGAAGGGAGGCCCGTGCCCAGCAGTGGGACGTAAACAAGGGCTGGTGTTAGAAAAGTTCTCGAGTGGTGACACTAACCGGAAGACGCAGTGCCAGGACTCCCAATAGGTGGACTGACGACATTGTGCGCGTCGCAGGTAACCGGTGGATGCAAATAGCCAATTGTCGTTCGTTGTGGCGTTCGAAGGTGTACGCCTATGTTCAGCAGTTGACGTCTTCCGGCTGGTGATGATGATGATTGTATACTACGTACTAGATAGGGTTCGTACGTCGTCCATAATAATTCGTCATAGGACTAACTAGCATCGACTTGGTGTGGTATTTCATTAAGTTTCAATAATAATACCAATGACGGAACTGTGTTACAGGTGGACATATCGAAACTGAAATTCTACTACATGGAAGGGGACGGCAGCAACTTATCGGATCCAATTGGCCCTGATGTAAAAAGAGCAATGGAGAAAGCCAGAGATCACATAGAGAAAACCTACAACATCGAAGTGAAGCCGGTTAGTCAGTGAGATGCTCTTAGAAAGTTAGGTGAACGTAATCACATTGAGATTAGTCGTTTAACCGCTATCTGATCGCTGATGGTATTATTCGGTGCATACCTATAGTTGTGGGGATGGGTGGTCAGGTTAAGCTACTGCCTTTCTACGTATTCGATTGGACCAACAATAATAAGCACGAAGACCTGAGGGTACACTGGGATAATTAAGAGTTTTGGGCGTTCAACGCCACAGTTCTTCCGCGACCATGGATGCTGCAATGCTTTCAAAACTTGATGGTAATATTATTATCTTGGGACAATCCACACACGGTCATTTCACGTTGTATTTTATTTGTATTTGTATAACTAACACCCAGACCCTTAATGTTGGGTATCGAACCCATGATCATTCGGGTACCGGCCAGGGTGTCTAACCACTAGACCAACATAGTAAAAATTAAAAATAAACCGCGGTATAATATGTAAAGGTAAAAAGTAGTTAGAGGTTTTTTGTAATTCTATTTATGATTTTACAGCTCAAAATAAAGAATATGGAACACATGTGGGAGGTCAGCGTCAGAATCCTCATGAACATCAAACACGTTCGCAACATATACACAGACCCCAACCAACGGGACCGGTGGGTCTCTGTTTGGCCCGAATTCCTCAAGGGAATCTTAGGCCTCTCCGACAACAACTTTTTCTGCATATGCTACGGACTACTAGTCAAACTCTTCGACGCATTGCCAAACAGTTATTATAAGAAGTTGCTATCTATTTTTGAGGAATTGAAAGCGGATTTCGAGGTAAGTGAGAGTGGCCTATCTTTTAACAGAAAGACCATGCCCATATTAGTATGCTGAAAGTCAGCAATACCATGCAATGCCCAAATTGCATCTCTATACCATATGATAACTTTTTAACAGTATTTATACGATATCTAGATTTAATGTCATAGCACCGGTTCAAAAGATATTGGACATTAAACATGATAACCTCCTACTGGTTTTTTATCGTTTACAGACGGCATTGCTATTAGTTTTTCACTAGGAACTTCATGATCATCACGCTAAGCCAGATCAGTGTTCTTTTATATACTTATCTGTATGTTATCCAATAAACATGTCAGTTATTTGGAATTCTCTAGTCTGTCTCCATTGTATAGTGTCAATATGTATGTGAAAACAATTTGGTTAGATACACTGGTACTGCAATGTCAACAAGAACGTCTTATTTCTTTTTTTTATCCAGTGCTTCATATGATTTAAAATTAACAACATAATTCTAGTTTTTATTTATTAGAGCAATCTGTAATATACTTTATCTGGGCATTTCTGGGGCACAGATGGGCATTGTCCTTTCGGTAAAGGAGCCTTATACTTTTGAACGAATGGAATAACTTTTTTATTCATCTTAGTGACTAGACAAGCAAGACGTTACCCTGATTATAAGGGACACGCCTGCCTATAGACTGCTGCATTGCTCTGCCACGCGTCCATCGAGAAATATTAGTCTTACGAGCCCAGTAATTTTCACCAACTGCACTCCAGACCGAAATACGTCCACTGTTGAACAAAGGCCTCCCCCTTAGAAGGGAGGGGTTGCCATAATCCCCACGCTTGGCAGGCGGCTTGGGGATCGCAGTATAGGTGGAAGATAAATCAAAAAGAAAGACGCTGCTGCCCGTCTTCCTGTTCTCGCTTAGTCGCCTCTTACGACACCCAACGAGAGGAGATGGGGGGATGCAATTCTAACCCGGCACCCTTCTGGCACCTGGCACCCCACGGGTCATAAAAATTACTAATTTTTTTTAAAATTAAAATACGTAGCTAAAATCCTGAGCTTCCTAAGGACGTTTGAATGCATGTCCTAAAGAAGCACAGATAATTCCCATTGGTAAAACATATTAATATTTATTTTCCAGGAAGTTTTGTCCCACGATGGAGTACTGTTATACCCGACATTCCCTCAACCAGCGCACTTGCACTACAGGATCTTCTACAAATTCCTCAACTGCGGGTACCTCACAATATTCAACGCCTTAGGCCTACCCGTAACCGCTTGTCCCATAGATTTCACGAGGAAAGGCTTACCCGTGGGTATCCAGATTGCGGCTAATAAAAACAACGACCATTTAACGATAGCCGTCGCTAAAGAGTTCGAGAAAGCCTTTGGCGGATGGGTACCTCCTAACAAGGACTTAGAAGGCACTATTAAAATTACATAGTTATGGTTATTTGTACAGATAGGTACTCTTGCGGTCACGAACGGTGTACCACCTTTAGGACGATTAATCGCTTGCACGAGCCGGCCTGAAATACATGCGGGTTGGGTAAGCGCACGCAACGATGTTCAAACGATTTTGATTGAAAACTGGTACAGCGTTCGTGTCCTCGATGGTACACCTACATGCGCATGTACAATTTTGTTTAATTTAGAGACAAAGTGCTTGAGCATGATCATCCCGGTGCCTATGAAGTGTTTGCATCAAATATGATTGCAGGGCAATTGAAATACTAAGTTAGACTTCAAAATAATGATTTTTGTACTTATGTGATTATATTTGAATTGTTATTTCTGTTGTTTAATATTTATAATACTTTAAAATTAGTAAAAAAAAAGATCTGGAAGTAAGTAGGTACTTATGTCGAAAAAATTGAAAACTTAAAAATGAAACATACTTAGTTTCATTTTTTCTTTACATTTTTATCACAATACACTTCCAAATATTTGTAGTAAGCCCAATGATTATTGCATAATATATGAATGAGAATTACTTGGTAGATCTTAGGGTTAACACAGCACAATACCTCTTTATTTATTGTGTACCGACTACCGAGCTCGTATACAAAACTGTAGTTCAGCCCTACGCTGTTCACAACCATCGGAAATTTCCGTTTTCGAATCCGATCAAATTATTTAACGCTGCACGCGAATGTATCATCGAATTTCTTTAAATTAAGTTTGGAATGATAATAATACAATTTCATCGTAACTATTAGATTATTAAATAAAATTTAACAGGGTATCACCCAAAATCTTTTTACTAAATTCAAAATGGAATCGGAAATTTCCGACGGTTGTAAATAACGTTATAGGGGCTCAATATTTTATGTAGTTTGTAATTATTGTCTTGTATAGTATTGTATATATTATTATATATTATGTAGGTAAGTATATATTTTTAGTGATAAGTGTATTTTAAGGTGACAAAGTTCCCTCCTCTTCCTTTTTTTTTTGTATTAAGTATCTGCACCAAAATCTGCACGCGATCTGCACCAACTATAACAACGATTGTTTAATGTATAACAAAACACCAAATATGTGTAAACGTTAAGTTTTACGGATTGGAACTGATGAATAAATGTGATATTTTCAACTATCAAAGACTTTAAGATATTATTATTAAATATATGTTTGTAATTATTTAAACTTTTGTACCTATTTAGTATACCACCCACCCCTGTATCTCCGTATGGCTTTTTTTGGCTGGCACCTGTAACTCATTTAACTGTAACTGGCCCGTTGGTCTAGTGGTTAGTGACCCTGTCTGCTACCCAACAGGTCGTGGGTTCGATTCCCACCAAGTGTCTGGGTGTTTTATCTATATAAGTATGTATTTACAAAAAAAGTATATATGTATTAGTATCAGTTGTCTGGTTTCCATAGTACAGGCTCTGCCTAGTTTGGGATCAGATGACCGTGTGTGAATTGTCCCAGGATATTATTATTATTATTATTTTTAATTTGATTGTACAGAGTGTATTAATCGGTAATATTAGTCGTGAAAATGTAGGAGTTAGTAGGTCCATAACAGTTATAGAGAGGTAAGTAATCCAGTGTAGAAATGGGTGTTGAATGAACAAACTATTTTTTCGACTGTTTTTAGTCGATAACAAATAAACTAGTGTACACCGATAAACTAGTCGAATCGTAAACGACAAGTCCAATGTCGACAAAGGGTCGAACAGTTTATCAGTGGACTATTAAAAGGACTAGTAAAAGACATTCGACGTCTAACCACAGAATACATACCTAATATGATTATAGTTTAATGACTATTGAGATAGTAATCTAAATAAAAAATGAACCGCATGGCCGTCCTTCTAGGAGACGCCACCGTACTGGATGGACATCCTAAGTAAGGGTCACACTCCAGCGACTCCGAAGGAACTCAATCCGACTCGATCCAACCCCGTCTGACCACCCGATCCGACTCGATCGATTTACACAAATTATATCAAAATCATCCTTTAAATTTTGCGCGTTACCCTTAGATGTCCCGTCCTGCAGGAAACCTTCAATTTTTCGGGATAAAGAGTCTCTTAGTTAAGCGGGCAGCGGGGTACCACTTACTTTGCAAACCGGAGGTTACGGGTTCCAATCCCGCAGGGAGCAACAACTTTGTGTAATTGTTTCTTACTGGTTAGGACAATGACGGACCTTTTTGTCTGGAAAGTAAGATGATCCATACGTCGGATAGGCACTGAGGGGCTTGGAGAACATTATTACCTATTATTATGATAACAACGACGACGGCGGCGATTATGTGTAGGTATGTCACATACAAAATATTACTATTTTGAAATTACCTAAATTCATTTTTCCATTTTACATACAACTAAGTACCTACTAATAGGTTCTGACACCAGCTATTTGAATTATCCGTAAATCTATTGTTCAAGTAACCCTGATCTTGTTTGTAAGCTGTCTATACGATAGGTGTCAAGCTGCATATCGTGATCTACTTGCTTTTTGTTCTCGCGAGGGACACCTTCAATAGGTCCCGGGACCTATGGGATCCACCCGGGTATGTGGGATTCTTACCCACGGCTGTCGCATCGGCACATGAGAAGGGAGGCGTGGACGTTCCTGTGGGATCTGCACAGGAATGCTTTTAAGCCCGCCGCCGGAGGCACTTTATACATCCACCAAGCAAGCTGCCGTACTTGTTGGACATCTAGGGCCCCACACCTCAAACTTTCTGATTGGTAGGTAAAACGCTTCTATTAATTTCACTATACTGTTATTCGAAGGTTATTTAATTGAGTTTGTTATCGCCTGGTGGGAGTGACGGACGTGACGCCAATGTGAGAGTAGTAGACAGTTTAAAGCGTGGTGTGTTTAATATTGGTTTACTTTTACCAGGGAAATATATCATCAAATGTAAAGGTAATAAAAAGAGCCTGGAGGGTGTAAGTACAGAGTAATTATAAAATCAGCAAATATTCAAAATAATTCATTTCATTTTTATTTATTTCGTTATATACTTACATACAGTCTTAGGCTAAGGTTACAAGTCACCTAGAACTATACTAGACTAGCATGAACATACGCTGGTAGGGTGTTGCAAAGAGGAGGTACAATATTTACATAATACATGTACATTTCATTATATTATAGTGTATGTGTAGAAATTAAAATGATAAGTATTTCATAATCTACTGTTCATAATTTCATAATTCACCGTATAAAGTAGAATTTGCACATCCATTAACTGAACAGTTGCAATAAGTCCTTTTTTGAAGCTCCGTCTTTGCTTAAAGAAATATCACAAGACGCGTGCGAGCGTGTCTGAAGCAGGTGGCCAATGAGTATATAATCACTACGTTATACAGGTGGCAACCGCGCTCGCACTAGACTCAAATTAACCAAGAATTCGTGTCCGTGAGCGCTGTCTATGTGTGCGTTACTCGAACGCCCATTGTATGAAGCTTGCCTTCTGTACTCTCTATATTTTGTGCTTTACGCGTTAAGCGTTAAGGTTTGGAATCGTAGTACTAGTGACCGTCCGAAAATATAGTTATTTCAGTTTACTCGCGCACTCACTCACTCCCACATGGGGGCCCGATTCTCGGCCTTTTCAAAACTATGCCGGTCTTCGGCTACCATCGGCCTTTAAGCCTCCGACTGCCAATCCATCGAAATCATTGGTTCGGTTGACCAATTCCTCTTGTTTAAGCATAATACATAAAAAGGAATAGATAGGAAAGGATAGAATACATACGTTCAAAACATAACTCGAAATATATTTTTTTCAATGTCGGCCTTTATTACCTACTAGCTGACCCGCGCAGCTCCGCCCGCGCTTTAATTACATTTTGCTCCCCTTTTCTCCCTACTGCCTGATTTATCTCTCTCCATCTCTCTCTCTCTTATAATAAAAATCTAATTCTATGCTATTTCTCTCCCCTCCCGCTTCGGTCCCCGTCACACTACCCTCTTCCTCTCCCCGTTGTCCTCTCTAAGCCCTCTCCCTCCTCTCTATTCTCCCAACTTGCTCCCTCTCACTCTCCCCCCCCCCCTTGCTCCACCTAACTCCTCCAATCACTCACTCCATCACCCTCCCCTCTCCCTCTCTTGCACCCTCTTCTCGTTCTATATATCCTCGTCAATCATGGTATCAGCGGCATAAAATATACTTTATAACCTATTCTCAGACCTACCCGCAAAATTTCATACATATCGGTTCACCCGACTCTCGTGCACGTAACTCAGAGATTCTCAGATTTTGTTCTGCAAGGCGCAGGCGTTGCGAACGTTCGACACTCGACTCTCGTGCGCGTACCTGAGAGTTTCTCTGATTTTGTTCAGCAAGGCGTTGTGAACGTTCAGCGGGAAGATTCTCCCATACGACGTATTCTTGCTACCCGTGCTTGAGAACTATGTTTAGAAAGTTGAGACCTGGCTCTCTTAGGCATTTTCAAATGTTTAAGACAATTCTAATAGCGTGTAATATTCTATCCCTGAAAAGAACTGTTGTTTAGCCCTGAAAAGAACTGTTGTTTAGCTCTGAGAAGAACTTTTGCGTAGGTGTAGTTTTAAGAAAGAAATCTAAAAAAAATCGCACGAAAATTATTACACTTCGCGCACGACCGCTGCGTAGGGAGCCGACCTCGCGTCTAAGTATTTATTGTATTATCTATGCTTGCGTAGTCGCGTCTAAGCCGTGCGGGTACCTTACTCATACATCTAAACTCCCCTTCCGCATGCGCACCCCCGCTTTGGTGACGCTCACTTCGCAACGGGCCGTGCAGCAGAAATCTTTTAATTTATAAGCAGTAATATATTAATTTCGCCATAATTTCAAAACCGAATGTCCAATTTTAATCATTTATAGACCAAATATTATCTACATAAACTGTACTTAATGATGAAATAATTTCTTTTGATAAGGATTAATAGCATGAGTAAAATAAATGCGTTTAAATGTAGTCCAAACAAAATTCATGATTTTTAAATAAAAAAATGGTTGGTGGGCCTCACTCGACATAGATAGTAGATAGTGTGCCGCGGACTTTTTTGTAGATATTTATAAAATCTACAATTAATTAGAACATTTTATGGTTCTATCTTTAATAGTTTAGGCAGCGTACGCAAAATAAATAACTTTTCTGGTTGATTTTTTACACCTTGTGTCCGAAAAAACCCAAATATCTTACGGATCCCTATTTTTTTCCAAAAATCAATTTAGCCTATTCATTACAAGCAAACAAACAAAGTTTTCCTCTTTATAATATTAGTGTAGAAAACTTAAAACCGGCCTCTGCCAGTTCTGCTTTCGGCCCTTTTTTAAATTATCTGCTGGCAACACTGCATATTTTGAGCGTTACCTTAGTGATGCCCCGTCCTGCAGGAACCCTTCAATTTTTCGGGATAAAGAGTCTTATTTAAGCGGTCAGCGGGGCACCACTTACTTTGCAAACCGGAGGTCACGGGTTCCAATCCCGCAGGGAGCAACAACTTTGTGTAATTGTTTCTTACTGGTTAGGACAATGACGGACCTTTTTGTCTGGAAAGTAAGATGATTCATACGTCGGATAGGCACCTCAGTGCCTATCCGACGTATTAACTTTTAAACTTTTCTTGCACTCTTCGCCTTTACCCTGAATAGCAGCTACTGTGTCAATTGAAGGTGCTTGGAATTTGGCGGCAGCTGGTATGAATCGCCGATAAAAATTGGCCATGCCAAGGAATCTACGCATTCCTTCAACAGTCTTGGGGGAGGGAAATCTACTAGGGCTTGGATTCTGTCGACGGGGGGTCTAGCAACTTTTACCTAACGTATCATGTTTTGGACAAGTATATAACTGATTTGATGTAGCGCATTACGTAGGTACTTACTGCTGATTTTGGTAATAACATTAAATTCACTAAAAAGTGTCTAATAACATTTTCTGAAAATATTTTACTATGTCCAAGATTGGCCCCTGATACTACTTCGGTCTAGAAAACGTTTCTTTCACAAACTAATCAAAAAGTTACTGCACAAGTAGTATGATTTCTTTGAGACCTTTAAAATACTTGCTACATTTCAAGGTTAATCTCCTTGTCTAGGACAAGCACGCGACATTGTGCGGTAGCCTAGTAATACATTTGACTTGTGGGGCTTCCCAGTGCATTATTACGTACCTGCTTACTAGAAATCAGGGTAGCAGGTAATTTAAAAATGAAAGCAGTATACTATTATATTAGGTACTTACCTTTACTAATATTACTTAGTTAATTAGGTTTAGAATATCTTGGAACAAAAATTATGGTAACCAGACAACTGATACAATTAATTTTATGGTATTAGATAGATAGCAAGCATCCAGACACGAGATGGAGTAGAACCGTAGAGTAGAACGACCTGCAGGCTGCAGGCTTAGCACGATTTGCCAAGACTTCGTAATCTTGACAGTTCGGCGTGGAGTATGACGTAGATAACGACCTAGATAATACCGAAAATGACGTTTCGACTAAGTTCTTCGTCGATAATTACGTCATACTCCACACCGAACTGTCAAGATTACGAAGTCTTGACAAATCGTGCTAAGCCTGCTGTTGGGTAGTCGCCAGGGTGTTTACTACACCATTAAACATAAACACCATTGGGCGGGCGGGCCCAAAGGTAATAAATTAATTACCTATAACTGGAGAAACTGTCCGTCACTGAATAATCTAAAACCTGAAATTTAAAGGGTGTTTTCTTTCGTGTGATCTCGCTTGGAAATATTTCAATTTTCTATTCGATTTTAATATCTCGAATCGATAGGATCGATTCTAAAACTTGACAAATTCGTAATCGATGCAATAGCCTTGACGCACAATCGAAATGGTAAGACCACAAGACCAATGATAAATTATTGTAATGTAAAATGAGTCTTCTTTCTAATATTAAAATTTCATTGGATAACGCTGCCTACACATAGGGACTTCGAAGGCCAACGAACGAAATTCGTTGGTCCTGTCTAGACGTTTGGGCGAAAGCTAAAGATCGTTCGAAGGCTTTCTGGCTTTTAGATAGACCAAAAGATCCTATCGAATAGGTTTCTTGGCTTTCATTGGTCCTATTTGGGCGTTTTGATGATTGCCAACAATCGTTTGTTAAACTTCGTTGGCCCGGTGTGGACGCAGCAGGAGATCATTGTACACACTTGGTTTGGCAAATAAACATTTGATTTGATTTGAAGAAATTGGTTTCCATGTAATTAATTTTAGGCAAATACTTGCATGCAATACAACCATGATGAGTTTTGTGAATAAAAAGTTGGATACGGTAGTAAATATCGCTAATAAAATGTATACCTAATAATGACATGGAATAATCGATCTAAGTACATAATGGAATTTTAAGTCTTCTGTAAATCTTCTGTAAATCGATGCATGAAATCAATATATCTTTGCCAATGAGGGTTTTATGCACAGAACTTACCTCTATGGTTTTATGTAATGCTATCTCAGAGTACCTAATTAGAGTGGTATCTCCAGTATCTCCTCTAGGAATGTAATGGTCTTTGGATAGCATAGAGTGATTTTTCTCTTACTGACAGATATGACAACTTCTGTCAGCCAGTTTGATTAGAAATTATGAAAATCGGGTCGGATTTTTATTTTCGAATAAAATTTAATGAGAACAGATCAACATTTTACTAATTTATACAATTTGTTACGTACCATTCAATTTTTGTCTATTATTTTTTATTTGCTAAAACACGAACAACGCACGCGCAGAACACCCATCGCCCAAAATCTCCCAGCGCCATATTGAGAGGCAGACGTTGTATGACTTGAGTGATTTAATCGTGGTTAGTGCAATAATTTGAAGTGGAACATTTGATCGTGCCCTATGGATATACATTCGGGTACGTAATAAGTGAAAAAGTGCATTTACAAAGCGTGTATTCTCGCCCAATAAGTCCTGGCAAATCACGTCGTAACCTAGACATAGGCCGTTCTAGTTATCAGTAGATTACCTAGGTATCATCAATCCGCTGTTTGCTCACAGTTTTAATCTTATTAATACACACGTGTGGGGTATAGCCATAGGTTTCTTGAATCTAGTTACATTAACAAGATTATGCGATCGCTCCGCAAGGTCCCACGCTCGTATATAAACGGATTTCGATGTGTTTATGTCGGCAGTTGACAGAAGCGTTTATGTATATGACCGATCATAAGTCACCACACCCAGTGACCGGATTGTCGGTTTTAGTATTTGATAGTTTTTAGTTCGAATGATTGTTCGCGCGTCGTCGCGTCGGTACGTGCTATGTGATATTTGTGCGGTGTGTTAACGTGATGCGCTGAGTGTATAAATATGTAATTTCTAGGAGTGGTGTGCCTCGGTTGAAAGGCCTGCCGAAAGGACAGGGCTCCGCACGCGAGGACGGATTGCGGCCCTCCGCTTTGAGGAATCATGGAGTGCTGCATGTCAGAAGAAGCCAAAGAACAGAAAAGAATCAATCAAGAGATAGAGCGGCAACTCCGGAAGGACAAACGAGATGCCAGGAGAGAACTCAAATTGCTCCTGCTCGGTGAGTCAATATTTTCATTGTAATGTGTGTCTATGTGATTATATTCATCATGACAGGTCAGTTCAGTCAACATATCCTTTAGGTACCAAATGACAGGTCTAATAAACAGTAAACTTGTGTGAAACTGAATGTTGTGTCATAGGTTATATTTTATTTATTTTGTCATTCCTATAACATCATAAAATGCAATGCTCGTTGTTTATGGAGCCTTGTGTCATGGTTATGGAAAATTTTAAGAAATCAGGGTTTGATTTTGGAATCCCAAACTATAATGAAGACTTGTTTAAATTGAATATTAATACTAACTTTGATATATTTCCATTCTACAACAGCACGCTCAGATTTTAATATCAATGTTTTAGTATATAGTTTTACTTAGTTTATACTTTAGTAGTTAGTTAAATCAATCATTGGCATTATTAAAACATACAAGACAGCATATTTGCTTAGCATGTAAGCTGAACTATTTATGAATTGCAATTTTTGATATTCAGATAAATAATAAATACCTACTACTAGGAACTCATAAAAATATGAACACTCAATTAAAGTTTCATGAATATAAATTAGTCATTAAATCAAATTATAGTTATTATATAATATGTTAATTACAAAATATGCAAACACAATTAATTTTCAGTTTAAAGAATTTTATTATTAATACTCAAAGAACATTACATGTCACAAAAAATTTTGCAATTAAGTTTTATAATATGTACATAGACGGTAGTTTGATTAATAACTATTAGTTAGTAGAAAGTGATTTTGGATTAGTAAAGCTAAATTGATCAATTAATCAATTTTTAGTTTATTGTATCTTCCTAGAGATATACAGATATACATTGTGTACCACTGCAACATCAATGTTTTTTTATCAACAACCAACATATTGGTAAAACAGTCAGGATGTTACACCTTGCTGATACACCTGCCAACTGACAGTTGCACTGTACTGTTTCCACCTAAGGCATCATGCACACATCTATTACAGGGCTCTATCATGTTCTTATTGTGCCTCCTAAAATATGTGGAAAGTATATTTCGATAAGCAAAGCAAAGAGAAAGGCATATGGTACAAGACTATACGGAGTGATTCATTGCCGTTTCACTGATTAGGTCCACTTTGAAAATAGCATTTAGGACAAGGCCATTTTTTTTAAAAACGGATTATTTCGACATTCGAAGCCCTGTAATACACACATCAAAAGTGTCTAGGGATCAACATATATTTTTGCAATAACTTTTCTCCTGATTGATATTAATTAAAATTTTCTTTAAGGATTCATCAAATAAAGTGTTTTCGTTTGTCACAGTAACGATAAACCAAGTCACCTTTGCATTAATAAAGAAATTTGCCATTTTCCTAATAAAGGGATTTTTGACATTTGAACCACTAACACAAAAGTTCGAAAAAAAGACTGAAATAACAGTTTTCTTTAAAATTTTATTGGGTAACTTAAACAATTAATAATCCGTGTTTCTACCGCGAACACTAACAACACAAGAACATCGGTTTGGCATACTCAAAATGAGTTCATCCAAATCACGCTGTGGAATGGCCGCCCATGTTCGTTGCAACAACAAAAAAATGTCTTCTTGCGACTGGATACCCTCCATATTCGGCAGAGCTCTTCTCTGTAGCATATCCCATGCATGCTCAATCGGGTTCAAGTCTGGCGACTGAGCAGGCCAGGGCAGGCATTGATGTTAGCTGCGGCGAGAGTCTGTCTTACAACTCTTGCGGTGTGCGGTCGTGCATTATCATGCATTAACTGAAATAAGGGACCGATTTGCACTTGTAGAGGAACGATGACGTCTGATACAATCGTCTCAGCATAAATTTGAGCGTTGAGGTTGCCTCTGATCCAAATCAACTCAGTTCTTCCGCCGATCCAAATACCCGCCCATACCATGATGGTTCCACCACTATAAGGATGGACTTCCTGGCAGGATTTTAATCGCTGTTGGCGTCCAGGGGTTCTCCAGTGTCGTATACGTCTTGTATCCGGTCTCATACCAAAACGAGACTCATCAGAAAAGCACACAAAACGCCATTGTTCTTCTGCCCATTTTTTTGCCCAAAAATGCTTGATCCCTAGACACTTTTGATGTGTGTACTTAATACGCAGATAATGAGTAGAGATATCAATTATCTCGTGTTTAATAATCGAAATTAATCATGTTTGTGAGTGCGGCAGTAAGTCTCTTGACCCCAGTAATTTCAGCAGCAACAGTGCCTGTCATACAGGAATACAGCAATGTTTACACATTTCAGTCAGTGTGCCAGGATAGCACAAGGGACTGTCTGCCAATGACGAGGAAGGGAAGAGAAACATAGTTATAATACCTCATGTTATTCATTCTACCTATTTTATGTACGTAATGGTAAGCGACATGCCTGTCTATGGACAGCTGCACTGCACTGCCACTTGCTAAAACCTGGTAGTTTCACCAGCTCTTTACACTGGAACACAGCAATGTTTAGTAGCAGAATATCTGACACTGATATTAGCAGCTTACTGTTGGTTGTTCAAATGACAGTCTGTCAGGGTTTTAGTTATCGCTACATGTCGGAGGTTTATAGTGGGATATTGATGACTTTATCGTTGACTTATATTAACTTATAGTTAGGGATGGATAGGATATTTATTTAGGACAGTGGCATGCACTGAAATCTGGCAAAAATATCTGTGAGTTGTTTATGCTTTATGCTATTTGTTCGTGTTCCAGCATAAATATCCTTAAATTAACCAATATTACCAACACATCCATTTACATTAAAAAAAAAATACGTTAATTCATGTCCAAACTAAGATTTTTTTAAATTAAGACTGTTTAGATAAATCCTAGGGTAGGCAAAGTATTTTTGTCAGAATGGAGCCGCTGAATAAACTTATTATTGTTCTCAAATGCATATTAATATGTCTATAGTATTTGCTTGCTTATGGATATTTGAAATGGTATAATAACATACTTAAAATAGCTGAATACATTTTTTTGCCTACCCTCTGTGCACGCCACTGATTTAGGAGTAATTTATTATAAAGTCTGTTACTGTTTTTAACCATAATGGGGTGAATTTCTTATGGAAGTTTTTAAATATTATGAGCTTTTCATTTTAGAGCCTTAGGAAGGCCAGACAAAGCCATGGCGGTACTTTTATTATTTATGACTGACTTTTACTGGTAACATTGTAAAGAGCTGGAGTTAACCCTAGAGGATGTATAAAAATATCTATACTCTGTTTTTCTTAACAAGATCAAAAATTACACAATAATTGTATGAACGCAGGTGTGATGGCGGGGGCCAGCCAAATAGAGCCAGCATAATTATAGTTTATTATAGTCACATTCGACTCTACCAATTATTTTTGGCTGGCCACCGGTCAGCCATGATGTCTCTGTCCATACATTTATTATTCAACTTTTAATCTTGTAAAGAAAAAAAAACAGGGTATAGATACCTATCTATCTAATAGATACATCCTCATTAAGGATTTGCAATTTTGCGGTACTAAGCAGTCGCGGTATTCCCGGTACTAAGTCTTGACTAGTACCGGGAAAACCGGGAAATTTCGGTACCAATTCGTTACCTGTAAGTTTCATAAATATACCAACTGTATGTATATAAATTATAAATAATGCTGCAATTAATGTTAAAAGATGAGTTTCGTGAGCAGGGTGAGGTCTTGCCCTATCGTGAACAATAATAATGAAGTTCGTTTGACAAGTCGGGGTCTTTTCTTTGAATTCCCTATTATTAGTCATTGTTTTCATTTCTGCACTGCACTGTTACTCAAAAGAAAGCTATACCTACTTATGTGAATTCCACCTGATAACTTTTTAGGTGATCTTCGTAATTGGGCATTTTCCCGGTAGTTCACGTGGGTTCAGTTTAGTCATTGAGTTTCTTCACTAACCTTATAAGCAAGCTTCCCGGGTACGGCATATTACCAGGTCTTATCATCTGGATGAAGGTCTGGAGTGACTGGCTGAGTGAACGGCCTCTCCTTTTGAACGGGTTGCTTTTGAGGTTTGTCGACGTGCAGCACATGCCAAAACAGGCAGTTGTTCCGATCTATCATATTATCAGCCGATTTTAGTAACCTCCATACTCTGTAAGATTATAGAGCGCGTATTGAATTAATTGCTCACCTAATGGCATACTACTACAACTAGAAATTTATTAATAATTTATATATTTTATTTTAAGTACAGTTAGCATTTCAGACAATAATAATGAAAAATAATAAATACTCAATCTTTGAAATACGTCAAAAATATTTGTTCTTTATTGAACTTAAACACACATTAATTTCTCTTACATTATTATTATTTCTTCTTGAATGTGTATATATATATATGTATGTAAAATAATAATGACACGTGTTTATTATTTACAAATGTACAACTTTATATCATGTACCTTACTTATTTTATTATGTACGTATATAGGTTACTTGTGTGGATTCACGTTTTAGTACATATGTACTTTGATAATTGTTTACCAACTGCTCATAATTAAATCCACTGGCAGATAATATATTCTTAATTAGATTATATTTATAAATAGTAATGAGCAAGATGTTTAGATGATTTATATTCTCTTATACATTACGATAGAAAAAGATTTTCATTGATCCTGATAAATGTCTAGGCCTACTGATAATAATACATTCCAGTGTTGTAGCTTACATTAAACACATTCAGCCCCAAAGCTCTGTGAAATAGTATGGTGGCGAGGCTCTAAGGCTTAAATAAAATAGGTAATTAAATCACCAATAGGAATTCAGAATGAACAGAATACAAGTTTGCTATATCGCGAACGCCTGCCCATGTCGCTGCGTCGTGGTCTAAATGCTACCCTAAGAGATACAGATACATGTTCTAAGTTTAAGGTTTCTTATGTTAGTTATGTATAGAACACGGATATAGGAACTGTGGGTTCAAAGTCAAAATATATTAAAACCACAGCCGTTTTTTTTTGTGAATGATAGTCACTGTTGGCTGCAGATGGCTGTTACAGCTTCACCTGGTAAAAGGGCGAGCGCTTATAGCACTCCAACATGAAGGGCAGGGGAGCGACAAGCTCAAGGGCACCTCCACGCACGAGGCACGGCCTCAGCTTGAGCTGTCGCTTAAGAAAGTGCTGATTGTACCACTGGGCAGCGGGTCACAACGCGCCTCCCGAAGATCCGACAAGAAACTCATTAGGATGATGCTCGTTTACCTACGACCCTTCGGCCTCGCTGTCGAGGCCGGTGTCTGATTGATAGAGCCACTTTCGCCATACTCTTACGACTTCAGGCTGGAGTACTTTAAGCGCTCGCCTCCTCTTGTCTTGTCTGCCATGGTCATCTGCGGCTAACTGTACTCCTTATACAAGAAAAAAAAAAACACTTACGTAGGTACCTATTTCATATATTTATTATTATAATGTTATGACGTCTCTATGTATTCTTTTTCTTTTTATTGTACCTACCTTCTAACTTATTTAGACCACGTTAAGGTAGATTGGCAGAAAATGCCTAAGGCATTAAGTCCGCCTATCTACCAATGTGCATAAAGTAATAAGTAAATAAATATTTTTTTTTCACACCACCTGCTCGATAATGTTGCATTATTTGTCATATAAACATGACCTAAATTACCTTATTATATCCCTATAGTCTAGCCGGGTAATAATGTTGTATTAAACTCCCTTGGGTAATAATGTGATTTGAATTTCGAACGTCCTATCAGCACTTTTACCACAGGTATAATTACCAGACCATAAGCATGGCCCTGCACGAAAAAAAAACATTTGAAAATCGAACCGGGCGCGACGAGCAGAACCCAGTGTTCTAGAAAAAAAAAGATGTTAACGCGTTAACTCTGCAAATCACTATGCTGATATTATTGACAGTCTCGCTGGTCTAGTGGTTAGACATCCTGGCCGCTAACCGATGGGCCCTGGGTTCAATTTCCGCCAAGTGTCTGGGTGTTATTTAACTATTTAATTAATATCAGTTGTCTGGTTTCCATAGTACAGGCTATGCCTAGTTTGGAATCAGATGACCGTGTGCGAATTGTCCCAAGATATTATTATTATTTTAATTTAGCAATATTTGTATTCTATTCTCTCGCAGTAGGTGTGAAAATTAGTGTATTCTGCTCGGGGATAAAGGTGTCTTTGTCTTGGGCGAGCTTAAATCCCTCGCTGTACTCAGGATTAGATAGATATATAGATAAAACATTTATTTGCAGCCAAGTTCACACACATACAAACAATCAAACAACACAATGATATACATAGTTAACTTATGAAATAAAACACAACAAAATACACATTTTGGTATTCTAGTATTAACTCCCTTGCACCGCTCGGAAGTTAACTGTATACTCCCGAGCGCAATGCTCGCGATTCAATTTAACGCCCGCGACATAAGACACTACTTTATCCCCTTGGTGCATAAACTACTATTAATAAATTATTTTGGTACCACGTCTATTGCTATAAGTCCGTTGCATAAAATAATCGCTTTCTTGGACATGAGCAGTTGGTCATGATAGATTCACCGGACGAGGAAAGCAATAAGTAAAATGCGCGATTTCAATACAGCGGCATGACCGCTGTCATAACTCTCTTTTTCACTGGTCTCCCTGTTACACTTTAAACCAAGCGGTTTCGATTTTGAATGAAAGAAAAAGAGCAGAGAAGAGCATTTTGAAAATGTTTAACCTTGGGCTCCACTTTCGTCTTTAAATAAATAAAAACGTCACTACACGCGTTGCGTGGAAAAATACACGGTTCAAGATTGCCCTCGACTTAAATGTTTAAAGTTTAATTTGCTTAGGTATATGGAACAATTATTTGATATTTAATTATTCTTTACAAAAAGTTGTATTTTTAGCTTTTTATTTCCGGACTCCTACTATTTTTAAATTATTGTATAAATAGTACTAAATTATACGTCGGCAGCTTTATTTCGCTGTTATGTGATGATTAAATGCTGATAATTGACAAGCCAATCAAGTAGCCAACGTTAGAATCCAATCACAGCTTATTACACATTTAACGAGACCACTTGCATCTTATTTTTCTCACAAATGTTCAAGCATGTTAACCTATCAATGCAAAGTGGGATTCTCATAAGTTTAAGGATCGTTTGCACGAAGGAGAGTATGCCCTGTATCTATGACTCACATTGTGGAAATCACTCATATCATGGAAGTGTCGGCACGTGCATAATGCTAATAATACACCTGATCTCAATGAGCTAGAATAAAATAGATTTTGAGGCTTACAAAGGCTCATGTCCACCGTACTGATTGATATACGGTATGGTCTGCAACCTTCGTGGTTTACCTGATGTGGTCTGTAAATCCTCGCACTGTGGGAAAGGATCTTAACAAGTAATTCCGTGCAGTCTCATCTTCACTCCCTGTTTTGACGAAACGTTAATTTACATTGCATTTTTTGTTGAGCGATAATGTGCGAGAATTGACATGTCCATAGTCATATTTCCAAATCATTTACTGTTGGCATATTAACATTGGATTATAATATGGTTTTCATTACTTGTTCCGTAAGTTTTATGTGCACAAAGATATAATACTCGTATCGTTTAGAAATACCGGGCATAGTCAGGTGAAACTACGGCGGATCGCTAGGTTTTACAGACATTACCTATCTTCTTCTTGTTCCTGGCTTTAATCCTATTTCATTTGGGGTCCGCTCTTCTATTATTTCTGCTTCACAATACACGATTTTGTGTTGTCTCAGTTGTATATGCATTTTTAAGGTCGTTATTTATAGTTTGTATGCTCAGATTACTGGAGGTCGTCCACGACTAGCTTCCACTCTTCTGAGGAAAGCACACGCTTAGTCATGTGGTAATATTCTCGTCTCACGACCAGGTGCGGTCACAGCCAACGCAGGGGGGGGGGATGGTCATAGCTGACGGACCCGTTGGTCTAATGCCCTGGCCAATAGGTCGTGGGTTCGATTCCCACCTTGCGTCTGAGTGTTTCAAGTGCGTAACCTATTTTCTCAGAGAAAGTACCAAAGGAGTTAGTATCGCATCGATTCCCCGAACAAATTTTTCGTGGCACTTTTGCGGGGTGCGGGAGGCGAAGTAAACACACACAGATACACTTTCACGCATACCCACACTATAATAAACTCGCAACACATTCAAAAATACACGCACACAAATAAAGAATGACCTGACCATATGACCAAAAATTTAGCAGAGGGGGTTAGCGCATCATGCTCTCTCCAGTGGTATCTCCTCTAAGCCTATTTTGGATAAAATCTATATATATATATAAAAGAAAGTCGTGTTAGTTACTTCACTTATAACTCAAGAACGGCTGAACCGATTTAGCTGAAAATTGGCAGGGAGGTAGTTTAGAGCCAGGAGAAGGACATAGGATACTTTTTATCCCGGTAGGTTAAGGTTAAGCAACGTTAGGTAAGGTCATTAAATAGATGGGTGAACCGATTTGTATGATTTTTTTTTGTGCATATCGGGTACGTCTGAGAATAGGTCATAAAGTATATTTCATACCACTAGGTTAAGCAACATAAGGCCAGGTCATTAAATTGATGGGTGAACTGATTTGTATGAAATTTTGTGTGCATTTCGGGTAGGTCTGAGAATAGGTCGTAAAGTATATTTTATGCCGCTAGGTTAAGGTTAAGCAACATAAGGCAAGGTCTTTAAATAGATGGTATGAACCGATATGTATGAAATTTTGCGGGTAGGTCTGACTGTCTGAGAATAGATTATAAAGTATATTTTATGCCGCTGATACCATGATTGACGAGGATATATAGAACGAGAGGAGGGTGCAAGAGAGGGAGAGGGGAGGGGAGGGGGATGGAGTGAGTGATCGGAGGAGTTAGGTGGAGCAAGGGGGGGAGTGAGAGGGAGCAAGTTGGGAGAAGAGAGAGGAGGGAGAGGGTTCAGAGAGGATAACGGGGAGAGGAAGAGGGGAAGTGTGACGGGGACCGAAGCGGGATGGGAGAGAAAGAGCATAGAATTAGATTTTTCTTATAAGAGAGACAGATGGACAGAGATAAATCAAGGGAGTAGGGAGAAAAGGGGAGCAAAATGTAATTAAAGCGCGGGCAGAGCTGCGCGGGTCAGCTAGTTGTTTATAAGTGTTAAGTTTGTCAATTTGACGTGAATGAGTTTTAGATTTTTGGAGGTGTCATGACCCCTACGACCCCCCTCTCGGCCCGCTCCTGCTCACGAAATGGCCATACCAACGCAGACTTGCTTCTCTCATCAGAAATGCATGCATCATCATCATCATCTTAAAGTTTCCACGCATTTATTCATTTCTTATTTTGACTTCATTTCTGTCACATGCATTTTCTGTTCATTATTTATACAGACAATTATCTACATTAGGATACCAAACGCCACATGTAGGTATCTTGTTCCGTACGACGCCGCCGCCATGCGTAAGTGGTCAACTGTTTTTACAGAGAGCTATTTGTACAAATCGTTTCCTAACTGTGATATTGCTGCTTGAGTAATATTACTTTGCTATATATAGAGTTCGAGTTACCATACTGCTATCATTACTTGGAACTTTGCGCAGCCAAATATGTTTTATGTTCTATGATGGATATTAAATAGGTCGGTATTTCTCTGTAAAGGTCGGATAAATACCTTAATGCCCACTGAATTATGGGTCAGTTTTTTTTTTAATTTCCTTATCTTCCCACTCAGCTGTAAGTATTAAGTTTCCTCCCTTAATAAATGAAATAATCAGCTCAGTCAGCAAGAAAATGGTATATTTTCGGCTGAAACATGTACGTACATTTATTAAAAAAAACGCAGAGGCTCTTTTTGCGCACTCTACAACTAAGACGATGTATCTTCTCGTAGCAGAAAGAGAAGAGTTAGAAAGTTAGTTGCCATTCCTCCAATATTGAACTCTAAAAAATAGAAAACAAATGTATGGGAATGACACGCTAAATCACGTGAAGAGATATACCAAGCCAGAAGTAGGAAGGAAAAAAGTGAGATCTATTACCAGCCCTTGTTTTGTTCTACTGTTGTGCACGGGCCTCCCCTCAAGATGAAGGGTCTTAGGCCATAGTCCACCACGTTGGCCAAGTGCGGGTTGGCGGAAAAAGTGTGATCTAAATAATAATATTACCCCGTAAATGTTCCACAGCTGGACAAGGGTCTCCGCTCCTCTACCATAACTGAGAGAGCCAAGTCCGGATTGGCGGATCAGACATACCTGTCAAATAATTTCTGGTGTATGTCTGGATTTCCTTACGATGTTGATATATTTCTATCCTCGGATACCGTTATCTGAGGAATTCGATATCGTTATCTGGGGAAAAAATACCTCCATCCTATAGAGGACCGACTGTAACCAAATAACGCCAGTTTTGTGCACGATTCTTGACACCTGCAAGCGGTTATAGCAACCTAGTTCCTTGTACTTGTTGTTTGTCCTATGGTTAGTAACTAATCCAATGTTTAGTCCAATGTTGTTCAAGCTGGCTTCTAACTTGGCTTAACGACGGATGGTACCACACTAGGTTACCGACTTCTTTAACATCTGAGGGCGATTTTTTACGTACTCTCTGAAGCACGGAGACCCAGTTTAAATGCCACTAAACCGCCAACCATCTATGGCTGGCGTTGCTTAACAAACTGATAGTTTATCGAACAGTAGTAGCAACTGGATATGACTTACAAATCCTACAGAAATACTATTCTTACGACGCAATTATGTGGTCTGACATTTGAGATATGTTTTGCCTTTAAAGATTCTACTCTTAAATTTAGTGTATGTAGATACACTTAATATCATCTCAAATACAGTTTTGAATTATTTTCGTGATGCTATCGTTATCTTAAATTACGAAATGTTAGTACCACAGTTGTTCAGTTGTTAAGATGCGTTTATCATTGCACAATGTAGTACACGATCTAGATAAAAACTCATAAATCTAGTACATCGTTTCATCAGTCTTGTGCCGCATACGATATCGCGATTATTGGAATGAATTTACCATAGTAATATTATAAGTTAATGGCGATGGTAGTAGCTTTGGCTGCTTTGGTAGTAACGTCACCGTAAGGTGTTGGTTTGAAATTTCACACTTCTTCCTGTAGTGTCGACATGTACCTATTTCAACACTTCTTCCTATAGTGTCGACACGTAACTACATGTCGTGTGGGAAAGTTTGGTCAATCGGCAAGATCTTCCAGGTCTGATTATTCAGAATGTGCTTGCAAACATATACTGTTTTACAATTCGAGGAGGTTTTATCCGGGCATCCCACTTCACTCTGTGAGTCATATGCACTAATAAAAATATTGCCCCTTATACAACGAAGAAAAAGATAGTGAGGAAATCCGCGGAGCTCCCAGAATGATTTGATTCCATCAATTCGTGATTCGCCTGCGTGGTAAATAATGGTCTTGCCCATCTGAAGTGAGAAGATTTTCTCGCTCAAAATTGTAGAAGCCCAAGTGACGAGTTAGCTCCACCCAAGCAAGCTTACAAGTGCAAACACCTACCTGCAAAAACCCTATGAGGTAACGTTATTCTGGTGCCTAAAGGACCATCATCAGAACAAGCAAGCTTAAAGAGAATTATGAAGCATGCATAATTAAGGTTTTAACACAACCTTAAATTACTTAAGGTTTTGTTCGCATTCGATTTTCATAGAAAATAATTACTACCGTCCGACTCACTGACGGGGGTGGGCACCTCATTGGGTCTAGATCCACGCCGGAGCTAAGTGATGACACATTTCGCACACTGTAACTAATCTAGCAACGCGGGCGAGCCCTAAGGGTCGTGCCTGAATTTGACCCATCCCACGTGGGTGTGATGTTTAGTTTATC
Organism: Furcula furcula; assembly: GCA_911728495.1. Taxonomy (NCBI): domain Eukaryota; kingdom Metazoa; phylum Arthropoda; class Insecta; order Lepidoptera; family Notodontidae; genus Furcula; species Furcula furcula. Next base: position 11,826,851 of record OU452251.1, read on the forward strand.
AGTCTGAAAATTCTCAGTAGGCAGCCCACAGTATTGACCTTTGCCCTATAAATGGCAATAGATAGACTCGTCTCCCATTACATATAACCTTCAAACTTTTTACTGTTCCATACATAGGTTAGCTAGCAAGGATGTAGAACCACGCCTGCCTACTACAAGGAAAAAATATGAATATTATGTTTTACCCGTGGGGTGCCGGGTTAGAATTACATCCCCCCATTTCCTCTCGTTTGGTGTCGTAATAGACGACTAAGCGAGAACGGGATGAAGGGCAGCAACGTCGTTCTTTTGGTTTTATCTTCCACCTGTACTGAAATCCCCAAGCCGCCTGCCAAGCGTGAGGATTATGGCAGCCCCTCCCTCCTAAGGGGGAGGCCTTTGTTCAGCAGTTGACGTCTTTCGGCTGCGAATGATGATGTTTTAAAATGTCTGTCTTGCGGTTAACGCCGTCTAAATGGTCGATATTACAGATTGAGCAGTGGACTTATCATATACAGGTAATTCTTATTGTCGCCAAGCAGTGATAAAACATTTTCTGTTACCAGGTACTGGCGAGTCGGGGAAGTCGACTTTCATCAAGCAGATGAGAATCATCCACGGCTCAGGCTACAGCGACGATGACAAGCGCGGTTTCATCAAGCTCGTGTACCAGAACATCTTCATGGCGATGCAGAGTATGATACGAGCCATGGAACTACTCTCAATACACTATGGAAATCCGTCCAATTCAGTGAGTACCTTTACAACGTGTTAGCTAGTACTTAAATTTTAACTTTATAGCCTAAGGGTTAAGTTTTTGACTTTTCATATCCGCGTAATCTATACATTTACCATTTCTGCATATGCGCATAAAAATACGGGATTAATGTGTAGGAAAACAATTTGGTCTACCACTTTGTATTTTTTGTGCCTTAAAAAATAACTTGACGCGCGCAGTTGCAAATGAATCTGGGAAATAAAGAGTACGGCGATTTGATTTTTTGGTGCATATCTATAGATTTTTTGGCGTTTAGTTAGAGCACACATTTCACCCATTTTTAATGATAATAATGAGTACGTGGTTCAACATGATGTAAATATGTAATTATTAGTATTTATAAATTACCCTGTATAATGTAAGTTGAAAACTAACTTTTTACCCCAAAAGTTGGTTATCCAAAATTGATAAATAAAAATACAGTAAAACTTTCTTGTTAACAAATCCTTAATAAATATTACATTTATATCATGAAACAGGCGTTGTCCTGGTGACGAATATTGTGCATTTACGTAGAAGCCAGATGATTCGCGAGCATTTCTTAAGTTGCTTATTACAATTTAATTGCGTACATTCCAGGAAAAGGCGGAGTTGATATCACTTATCGACTTTGAGAGTGTAACAACGTTTGAGAGCCCGTACGTAGAAGCAATCAAAGCACTGTGGTCCGACTCCGGAATACAAGAGTGCTACGATCGCAGGCGAGAGTACCAACTCACCGATTCGGCTAAATAGTAAGTTAAATACCATTAGTTATATCCAAATTTTTTATCTAAATATAAAATAAATAATGCTTAAATAAAATCCCACCTGACGTTGAATAACCACGAAGCCATGTATGAAAATACACAACGTACAACAGCAAAATAACGCTATGGGCTCCCACACATAACTGCGAACTCGCATCGCATCGCATCGCAAATATCTGCGAGAAACAAATGAATTTTTGTATTGAAAATTCATTTGTTTCTCGCAGAAATTTGCGATGCGATGCGAGTTCGCAGTAATGTGTGGGAAGCCTATGTCAGTTGTATCGCTTTACTGTCGGCAAAGGGAGCGAACTATATTCGCATGGTTACCAGCATAGTTATTAAGTACTAACATAGCGTAAGTTTTAGAATAGGTTTTACTAACATAATGAATCTTTGTTGTCCGATATTTTTAATAAATAATAATAATAGAGACCGTCTAGACCAATTTCGAGTGGGAAAGACATACACAGAGCAAAAATGACAGACTATATTATTAGTTGACTTCTAAGCGCTCTCAGCCTTATTTTTGTCGCTCTACTAATTATGGTCCTTCTTTCCTTAATTAAGATGGTTCAAAGCCCATTTACTGTGATGGTCAATCATTCTATTAGTATATTTGGTTTACAAAAACTGTATTATGATGATGTGATTGATCTGATTGCATAATTGTTCTCTCAAATCAGATATAACAATTGTTCGACAAAGGGAAGTTGTATGAATTGAATTATCTCTGTAAACATAAATATAACGTATGGAGCGAATCATGTGTCTGACTCATCACTATCAGCTAATCCCGGCTACAGGAAACTCGAAATAATGGCCGGTAACAGAGAACGAAACCGCGAAACATTGGTACCATGAGGTCATGATATTAATTAGTATTTCCTACGTTATTTTTTTTCCCCGACTACTCCAGAAAAAAGGCAACTTTAAAAAAAAATAGGTATCGAAGCATGAGTTTCAATGTATGCCAAAATGTTAATACAATCAATTTAACTTACATTTACTTATGTAATCTAATGGACATTGTAGATCTGCCTACAGGCATCGATTACCCACCACACTAAACTTGGTGGCTTGATTTTTTGCCACTGTGGACTTCTGAACTGCAAAGAATTGTATCATCCATAAAAACATAATAAAATAATACCAGCCCTTGTTTATGTCTCACTGCTAGGCACGGTTTAGGCCATAGTCCACTACGCCGGCCAAGTGCGGGTTGGCGGACTTCACACGTCATTCGAGAGCTAGTTAGGCTTTCTCAGACATGCAGGATTCCTTACGATGTTTTCCTTCACCGAAAGCTAGTAACAATCGCACAAAGACGATTCGCACACAAACATTAAACACCATAAAAACATCATACCTATGTTTTATTCTGTCCTAGCTATGCTCAAACTTATACATTGTCATACTCACGATGAATTATGCAAACTTCCTTAATAAACTTCATAATTGTTCCCATACTGAGAGAAGGATTTTCTATAGCTACTTGCAGGAGATTGACCGCGTGGCGGCACCAAATTACTTACCAACGGAACAGGACATTCTCCGCGTGAGAGTTCCCACAACGGGCATTATAGAATACCCATTTGACTTGGAGGAAATACGATTTAGGTAAAACAGTAACGATCGGATTGTGCATGCTTCGCTTACTGGTGCATGTTGCCACGGGAATATTCTGTGTTATATGTTTTTGTGTCTTTTTTTTAATTTCTACGTCGACCAATGCATGTTCGCGTTTGCTACTAGAGCCGCATGAATTTCAGCTACTTAAGCGATTTGGAAAGGATCGAAAAGGACGATTACCTGCCGACTGAGCAGGATATTCTACGAGCTCGACAGCCCACGACCGGCATTCTTGAGTATCCTTTCGATCTTGACGGGATCATATTTAGGTATGTTGTATACCCGACGTGGTCGACTGCGACTGTACAACGCTAGAATACCCTTTGGCAGTATAATTTCCCACACGTATGCCATAATAAAAACAAAAACCATTGTTGGTTTGCCTATATTGAAATATAATAGTGTCTGTAGTGTGTGAAGTATTTCCCATGTAAGATACTAACGGGTAGAATGGAATGTTTTAAAACTGCGCTTGAATTGATTACTTTAAATGAGCTTCGTAGCATGATGCCACGATGTAAGGCTTTTGCTATTTGGTTTTCATGTTGGTGACAGGAAACATATTTTTTTACTAAAACTACATAAATTTGGGTATTGAGCGCTTATTTTTTGGTAAATATTTGCTTAAATTTCTATGTCGATAAATCTAAACACTATTTGTACAAAAGTTATTATTTTACAGTAGTTTTATCGATGGAGAAAGCAATGTAATTTAATACAGTTATCTGTATGTTGATTACACCATTACACCCATAGGCGATTGATATCTGTCATTTAATTATTAATATTAATTAAATATCTAAAATAATACAAATCATATTGTTTTTGTGCATGTTTTATTTTTAACTCCCCAGCACATCTTTTACGCTTGCACGCTTATTTTCTCTAACTACATACGTTATACTAACTCTAAGTATATAAATTATTATTGTGCATATTTCAGCATATTTGGGCGTGTCTTGACGATGCACATATTGATTATGTCAGGGATGTCCAACTTGTGTAGACCAAAACCTATTTCACATATAATGGTCATAACTCTATTGTTATTTCTGTTGTTTAATGGTCACAGACTTAAATAATTGTTTTCAAATCGCATCTCACGCTAGTTTATGGCTATGCCGCGAACGTAGATTGTCTATGAGAACTATTTTAGTCCCAATATGTAAGTAAAGGTGTCTACTCGTTCGTCGGCACTATCTTAATCCACCACATGTTTAAAACAAATCCTTGCAATGTTTTCCTTTACCTCACATAAATAATATACATACAAATATTACGGTTAGTTTTATAACTGTTCACTGTAGAATACTCATAAATGAGTTACGCTCGTATTGGCAAGATTGCACATTAGTGCATTATCTTAACTTTGTTGCACGTATAATATTACCTACATTGCAATAATGTCTGTTTCTTTATATCTCTTCCTTTATATCTCTTCCTTCTCACTCGACCACATCGCCTAGTCCGATCCGAGATTAAATTTCGCCATACATTTGCCCATCGGGCTGATTTTCTTCGAATCGGACTATTTTCCTAGCACAATAGACGTTTCCAGACTGGAAGCGTCTAGTCGCGCAATGAGGCCAAAAATTGGAGGATTCTCTAAAGAACTTGAGAAGACAGGTGTATGGTTACTTCCAGCTCCTCCAAAAATCGACGCATTTGTTCGTCTAGCCGTCTAGCTTATGCGCATCTATGTTGTATTAGTTAGAATGCTATTAACGTTTTTGTCATTTTATTCTTGAATCAATATGTAACTGAGCTTACTTCCCACAGGATGGTGGACGTCGGGGGCCAAAGATCCGAGCGAAGGAAGTGGATCCACTGTTTTGAAAACGTCACATCCATCATATTCTTAGTAGCTCTTAGTGAATATGATCAAATTTTATTCGAATCTGAAAACGAGGTGAGTTGCCTTAATTAATTTCGATATGCGCATAAGTTTTATGCTCGGAAAAATGTTGTGTATTTATCAAGATCAGCTAGCTCTGCAAGAGATATTTTACACATATTCTTACGCAGACACAAGGACGCTCTTGACTCTTAAAATCTTGTGGGATGGTAGATAGATACGATAGGAGTGATATCAGGCGCAGGGCCGACTTTTCACACGTCTACTCGACCCTTCGATAATCTTACATTTTAGACAACCACCTTTATTATCCCATTTTTTGGTCGTCTGGGTAGTGGAAAATCTGCTGTCTAGATAACAACCGGAATCGACTTTTTACGTGTCCTCCGAAGAATGGTAATCAGTTCAAATGGCACCAAACACCTATCTATGGACCGACATTGTCTGACGATACTTAGGCAACCAATCGTTTACAGAACAGTGGTTACAATAGGCATGATGACTGCAACAAAATACCAATAATTCTGTGGTTTTAAATATTAGAACAGATTGCTCTGATTCCAAAAATGCATCTCATTTTCATAATAATAGAGAGATTTTCGTGATATTTAAGCAAATACAGCTAATCGCCATTTTGTAATAAACGCTGATCAGAGTGAATGACGTCAATCTTGTGTAAATAAACCACTGTCAAACTGTCATCTCAACATTTTCTTTCATACAATTCACTTTTATACCTAGACAGATGTTTATTTACACCGCCGTAGTGACGTCACAAAATGGCGCCATGCACCGGCCATCGTTTTGGAATGAAATTCAAACTCTATTTTAAAAATTGAAAATATTGCTATTAATTGTAAATTTAATACAAAAATATGATTATTTTCGGCAATAGTAGACCTGTAAGTACATTATAGAGTATTTTTTCAAAATTAGTCATCATGCCTATTGGCTATGAGGCCAGTTGTAAATAAAGCAGAATAATCACAGTTGTTCCCAATAGGAACAACTATACAAAATAACACGCGTTGTTGTCGCGGTGTCCAGATATTCTGCAGCTATGCAGCAGTGTGTAAGCGTTGTGATCCGGCGTGAAAAGGGCGTTGTAGCTGGTAAAATTACCGGACCGAAGATTTATATCTAATGTCTTAAGAGTCGGCAACGCGTTAGTGATTCTTCTGGTGTTGCTAGCGTCTATCAGGCGGGCCGCAAACTTGCTTGCCATCTTGGTAGTATTAAAAAACAGCAGAATTCCAACCCATGAATGCTATTTCGCGCCACGTAGGGTAACTGTGTTGCAAATTTAGATTGGTCAGTCAGCAAAATGTCCAAATGGCTTATTGTCGAGGGTAAAATTCCGCGCCACGCTGTTTACCCGGTAGTTTGAGCTTGCCATATTCAAAAGATTCAATAAAAAAGATCTCCAAACGCTGATTTTTCCAGGTTTTGTATCGAGGAAAGGGGAGACCTTCTCCACACAACGTCGCTTTTTTCCTCGGTATTTTAATTCCCCCATAGACGTATTCTCGAGGGTGTCTCTATACGTGTTTTCTTGCTATATCCACAGAACCGGATGGAAGAGTCGAAGGCACTGTTCAAGACCATCATCACGTACCCGTGGTTCCAGCACTCGTCGGTGATTCTGTTCCTCAACAAGAAGGACTTGCTCGAGGAGAAGATCATGTACTCGCATCTGGTCGACTACTTCCCTGAATATGACGGTATGTCACTATGTTACCCTAGTACATGTATGCTTAAACTATATCGCTGGGAATACTTTTTATAGCACAGTGGGTAAGCATAGCACTCTCCCATTTTTTCCCGTTGGGTGGCCTTAAGAGGATTGGATTACCTGCTGGTATGAATTAGGACAAGTATTGATGAGATATTCAATAAAAAGTTATATACATATAATTGTATTGAGATACCGAACATACCCTCAGTGTTCGGACAGGGATTTTTTTAACACACTGTATAATCTTTTTAATACTTCCAAAGGGGACCTTTTGTGCAAGAGACATGGTGTCAATCCACAATGTAATTTTACAGTGACAAATCAAAGTATTTAGGTATACTAGGTGTCCCTTTATTTATTTAGTCTTTATTGTACACACATAAATAAATTTAAACAGGAAAAGAGACTACGGAAGTCTTGGATAGTCTGCCGCAAAAACATATTGCCGTGTGTGAAGGGCAATATCGATAAATAAATTATTGGGTTTAATAGCATGTCTCGGGTATGAACGGCAGTGTAGTACATCAAACTATAGGCGTGCGTATCGCTTACCATCAGGTGAACTATCTTGTCACTATAACACTACAATATTCCTATTTAATAATGCATTAATCAATGAATAGGTCCAAAATGCGACCCAATCCCGGCGCGGGAGTACATTCTCCAGAAATACTTGAAAGAGAATCCGGACCCCGACCGATCTTGTTACTCGCATTTCACGACCGCCACAGGTTGATTACATTGTCCTATGACAATATTGCTAGAATATAAGTATTTGCTGCTAGTTGTGTGTAAGCTAGAGTGATACAGTGACATCATCCGAATGTATAAAAAGACAACATTCATATACAAAACATATATAAAAAGACAACATTCTGTTGAACTCATCAGTTTCCTTATTTCACTGTGTTAAAGCCATTTTCATTGTTTCATCGCGCAATTTTTTTCGTTGAGACGATAAAATTACCTACTTCAAGCGAATAATTTCTTAAGTTTATCACAGTTTTTAGTGTTTTATTGCGATACAACCAAATGCTAAAGCGTGCAGTCCTATCAAAGCGCACTAGCCTATTAAGAACAAGAGACACGGTGTCTGATAAACCTGCACTGACTTCAAAAGCGGGTGTCGTCTCTCAGATGTCGTATCGCAGTGTGTGTGTGTCTTTTTAACTCCTCCAATCTACTTTCCTTAATTTTATTTGTTGATGGTTCCAAAACAATTTTACATTACCCCGCTTCAAATCTTACAAGAGTCACAGTGGTGGGTATGAGTGGAAGGATTATTCCCAATTTAAAAGCTACCTTACCACAGTTAACTGTGCCATACTTGATGTGAACAGTTCAATTTATGCCACTGAACAGGCCGGTCTTTCTGTAGTCACAGCACGGTGGAATATAGCTCTTATTGCAACGTGGATTACAATTTAAAGTCTTATGTTAATGTCCTTAACCCGGTTGAATCAGCTAATGTGTAAACATTCCCTTGATGTCATTGTATGCTAGGATAGAATTGATCATCAAACAAACACGTGCTTGTACTACGATTGTGAAAACAATGACGTAATGATATGTTTTATATATTATGATGATGACTTCTAAATGTATTATTGCTATGTTTGTTATATAAATAACGCATTTTTGTACTACAGATATCGAATAGGCACACCAATATTTTATTGTAAATATGTCTTGTTTGGCTAGGTAGAGTAGGTAGTCGTCACTGTACACGCAATCGTGGGTTTGCTCCCAGTTTCGGGCACAGTGTTATTGGATTATATTGTTGGGAAAATATTAAATGACTGAAATCAGAAAATGTGCCCAGTAATTAGGCCCACTCAAAAGCTATAAAATGAAAGAGACGCAAATAGCGACTTGATATGGGCCTATTAAATTCAATTTGATAAAAAATGCGTTATTTATGTATTTGAAGTTTCTTGTAGTATAACTAGTAAGGCTAGACGTGTGTGTATTGCTAAACAAACAGGTCCGCAACGCGACGCGAACACGGCGCGCGAGTTTATACTGCGGATGTTCGTTGACCTCAATCCAGACGCCGAGAAGATCATCTACTCTCATTTCACCTGTGCGACAGGTACGTAACACTGTTGCACGATAACAATAAAAAATTGTCTAAAACCAAGACAGCAACAATTTACTAGACAGTAAGTCCCTTGCAAAGTAGGTACTGACCTACATAAATAATCACCGTTTCAAATAGATTTAACAACGATCACAACTTTATTTTGCCGTCGCAAAAAATGCCTGTCCGTATAACTTGAAAACCAAGTTGACAGTTTAAGCATTGTGTGGTTATTGAGATGAATATTATTTTTTTAAGTGTGTTTAAATTTATTCGATATAATAATTATACCTCGTTGTTTATTCTGCCGCTAAACATTGCTGTTCCAATGTATAGGGCCCTTTAGCGTGTGAGATACTGGCCTCAAGAGACATCATCGATAATGTTCGGGTGACGAGCAGTTGGACAATGCAGCTGTCCTTAGGTAGGCGCGCGTTAATTTCAAATTTGAATACATATATCCGTAATATTAATACAGATAGCAATTTCAAAATTACTGCACTTAGTTTAATTATAAATAAATATAAGCAGGTAATGTTCATTCTTCCAACTACAACAAAACAATTCAACTTTTTTAATTATTTGGAGATCATCGACTAAATACAGAAACGTCCTTTAAATCTTAATGCGAGAAATAATCGACAGCCAATGGAATGGCCTATTAATATTTAATATGATCGTAATAATAGCAGTTTATTCACCAAAGGGATAAAGCAGTGTCTTATCCCCTTGGTGAATAAACTCGAAAATTTACTAGAATCATTCATAGTCGTGCATCTTTACTCTAGAAAAGAAAAAAAATGATAACACGCCGCGAACGCTGCAAATAGCTGTGATGATATTATATTGGTTCCAGCAGTATTTATATTTTATTGACTCGCAGTAGGTGTAAAAAGTAGAGTATTCTCATCGGGGATGAAAGTGTCTTTGTTTTGGGCGAGCTTGAATCCCTCGCTGTACTTAGGATTCTAGTATTAACTCGTGAGCGAAACTCCCTTGCTACGCTCAGGTGTTATCCTTAAGCTGGTTAAAGACTACGCTATAATATAATAGCATATAGTACATGGCTCATAGCACAACAATATCGCGCACCATTCATTGTTATGGACACGTTCACACTGTTCTGTACTATATATTATTGGCTTACTATACGCTATAAATTGGTGCGATGTGCTGAGTTAATGTGAACGCCATGCTATATAGTATAGCATTAGGTCCTTCTTTGCTATACTATCGTTGTCTGAAACCCGCTTAAAGTGCTTCGTTTTGCTCGCGATTCAATTTCACTCCCGTGACATAAGACACTGCTTTATCCTCTTGGCGAATAAACTACAATTGAATTTGACTGAAATAGTCTTGCCAGTTAAATTGGCAAAGGCATGGGAGAAAGTTCTATTTAAGTTTTCACCAGGATTTGGGTAAGCTTTTTGTGTAAATATTTTAACAAACTTTATTCATTATGCTTTAGTGTTTATGGTTGATTATACACGCTATTTTCGATTTTGTCTGTAGTTATTGTTTTTTTATTACTGCTTGAAGTATTTTAGCATAGAATGCCTTTATTATAATGGAAATACCGCTTGCACTAACATTTAATTTCGTATATTATTTATGTATAAAAAAAAAACTAATATATATATAATGGAACTTAATTTGTTTACTGTAGGTATAATATCCTCCTGGCCGATACGACCACAGCGGCCAATCTTTCACAAGATCAGCCATCTACGCGGAATATATTATAGTGCGCAACTGCTTGCGTATACACAAGTGCACTCTCTCTTTCTTTATACCTCTCACAATCCGATGGGAAGACCGAAACGACCGAGGGAGAGGTTAGGCGCAGAACCGACGTTTTACATGCCCATCCGACGCATGGATCATCTTACTTTACAGACAATCAGGTGATCGGCCTGTATTGTTCTAGCCAGTAAGGGACAACTACACACAAGTTGTTGCCCCCAGGATTCGAACCCGCGACCTCCGGTTTGCAAAGCAAGCGGTTTCCCACTACGCCACGGAGGCTACAATACATTCGTGCCCACTCGGTAACTTTGTTCCATGACGTTTTAATTACAGAAGTAAATAAGACTGAAAAATACTAATTTTGTGCTTAATAATTAAATACTTTTTAACCGACTTCAAAAAAGGAGGTTCTGTATTCGACGCGTATGTATGTAATATTAATAAAAATGCGTAATATTCATATATGTTAGTCTATGTGGGCTTCTAAACGAATTTACCAAATTTCACGAGTGTATGTATGTATGTAGGTTTGTCCGCGGATTTCTCAAAAACTACAAGTCCGATTTCGAAAATTCTTTTTGCAATAGTTAGAGTATCTTTCAACTTAGGGTAGAGTACAAATTTGGGTAGAGTACAAATTTCATCAAAATCGGTCCAGTAGTTTAAGAGATATAAACTTTTTATGTTTTCAGTAAGTTACTGTAATGTAGACGTTCGAGTTGCGTGATAGTGCTGATACCTATCTTGGTAAAATAAGACACTAAAAAGTGTTAAATAAACTATTTTTTTTAAATAGTTTTTATTAACTGCTGAACGCACAAACGTTAATTAGTATTAACTACCAATTCAGTTCTTGAAATGGGATTATTACAACACTCGCTCATTTAATTCTAGCTATGTAGTTGACTAAATCTGTCGATAATCTTGTTCTCAATAATGGAACAAAAGCATAAACATTAGAATCGAAATAATCAGATTAAAAAATGTCTAAATGAGAATTAGTGGTAATTAACGTATATGAGTCCAGCATTAAGAAAAACTCCATGAGCTGACGTTGTACTGGAAGCTCAGGAACCCTGCTTCTTGTGTGTGCAACGACTGTAAGACCACTTACTATTGGGCAGGACTAACACGACGTGCAGCTTAAATAAATTAAAAAGAGTATTTTTTTTTTTACTTATTTGCATGTCTCTGTGCTTGGTTGTTTCTTTGTATGTTTTCTTTTTATTTATTTCTTTATATTTTCGCATGCTGCCTTGGATATTTTTAAAGACACTGAAAACATCAAACTTGTGTTCTGCGCTGTCAAGGATACTATTATGCAATCTGCTCTAAAGGAATTTAATTTGGCATGAATCTGCCGCTTGTTGGCTTGTAACATGTTATATTTTTAAATATTAAATATCTATTTTTACTAATAATTTGCATGTTTTATTATTTCCCTTACGTTTAAAAGCCACGTTAAAGGTTGCCTTTGGAAAAAGTGGTACTTACGTACATGCTCAAACATTGTCTGAAAGACCATATCGACCTTTGGTTTTATTTTATAACGTTTAACGCCGTCTACCCGTTACCTCGTACCATAACATGACGTTATGAATGAATCAGATATAATCCTCGGCACGTAAGTTGGCAAGATTTTGGTGTAGTGGGGAAAAGTTCGCGCAAGTGCACTTAGTTGCAACAAAACATGGTCAATATAATTTATTGCAATTTTATTGCCATAATTTTAGTCATGTCATAAAAATAAGGAAAACAGAGGAATGATTGAAATATAATGAGGTGTAATAAATGAAATTCATAAAGTTAAACTTACTTAAGAAATGTATTTTAAAATAAAATATTGAGATAAAGTAATTACTGATTTAATGCTTGGCGGCCGGCAAATTGCAGGATGAAAAGTTGGAATCTACTTAGAGCTTAGAGGAGATACCACTGGAGAGAGCATGATGCGCTAACCCCCTCTGCCAAATTTTTGGTCATATGGTCAGGTCATTCTTTATTTGTGTGCGTGTATTTTTGAATGTGTTGCGAGTTTATTATAGTGTGGGTATGCGTGAAAGTGTATCTGTGTGTGTTTACTTCGCCTCCCGCACCCCGCAAAAGTGCCACGAAAAATTTGTTCGGGGAATCGACGCGATACTAACTCCTTTGTTTCAAAAACTTGTAACAATTACTTAACAAAAACAAATTGAACTACACACATCAAAAGTGTCTAGGGATTAACATATATTTTTGCAATAACTTTTCTCCTGATTGATATTAATTAAAATTTTCTTTAAGGATTCATCAAATAAAGTGTTTTCGTTTGTCACAGTAACGATAAACCAAGTCACCTTTGCATTAATAAAGAAATTTGCCATTTTCCTAATAAAGGGATTTTTGACATTTGAACCACTAACACAAAAGTTCGAAAAAAAGACTGAAATAACAGTTTTCTTTAAAATTTTATTGGGTAACTTAAACAATTAATAATCCGTGTTTCTACCGCGAACACTAACAACACAAGAACATCGGTTTGGCATACTCAAAATGAGTTCATCCAAATCACGCTGTGGAATGGCCGCCCATGTTCGTTGCAACAACAAAAAAAGGTCTTCTTGCGACTGGATACCCTCCATATTCGGCAGAGCTCTTCTCTGTAGCATATCCCATGCATGCTCAATCGGGTTCAAGTCTGGCGACTGAGCAGGCCAGGGCAGGACATTGATGTTAGCTGCGGCGAGAGTCTGTCTTACAACTCTTGCGGTGTGCGGTCGTGCATTATCATGCATTAACTGAAATAAGGGACCGATTTGCACTTGTAGAGGAACGATGACGTCTGATACAATCGTCTCAGCATAAATTTGAGCGTTGAGGTTGCCTCTGATCCAAATCAACTCAGTTCTTCCGCCGATCCAAATACCCGCCCATACCATGATGGTTCCACCACTATAAGGATGGACTTCCTGGCAGGATTTTAATCGCTGTTGGCGTCCAGGGGTTCTCCAGTGTCGTATACGTCTTGTATCCGGTCTCATACCAAAACGAGACTCATCAGAAAAGCACACGAAACGCCATTGTTCTTCTGCCCATTTTTTTGCCCAAAAATGCTTGATCCCTAGACACTTTTGATGTGTGTATTTTAGTGCACGCAAGTTTACTCGGGAGCGAACGAGACGTAGACGAGTTGCGGGGAGCAAGGCTCGACCGGCTAACCAATAGCGCGCTCGGAACGATGTTACCTTGTTCCCCGCGTCCCGCTTTTAACCAAAGAGACCTAAAAAATGACTTCTGCGCATCTAACGAATCTTGCCAAGTTACGTGCCGATGGCTATACCTTTTATGAATTAATATACAACAACGTTCATTAGACGGTTCCGGCCCTGTATAACGCCACAGCATGCTATGATCGGTCCGAGAACAATTTCACGAGTGTACTTAAGGCAACGGTGCACCAAATTCATAGGCATAAGCGTGTACTTGCACCTACTATGAGGTTGTATTGTATGAAACTGAAACATGGCACACCGCTTGTGTGACGTAATAACGTATGCGTTTGCTAAACCGGTGTACCGTGTTTGATATAGTTCCATACATTACATCGTAATAGTGTGCGCTGGTTTTTAGTGCATGGCACCACGTCGCTGCCTACAAAAGACGGCCTATTCCCAGTAGTTCTAAATTTAGTTCTACATGTATGACTACTAGGAAAAAAAATTCTTATATATATATATATTATTTTTAACCGGCTTCAAAAAGAAGGTTCTCTATTCGACACGTATGTATGTAATATTGATAAAAATGCGTATTATTAATATATGTTAGTCTATGTGGGCTTCTAAACAAATTTGCCAAATTTTATGAGTGTATGTATGTATGTATGTATGTATGTATGTATGTATGTATGTATGTATGTAGGTATGTATGTATGTATGTAGGTTTGTCCACGGATTTCTCAGAAACTACAAGTCCGATTTTGAAAATTCTTTTTGCAATAGTTAGAGTATTTTTCAACTTAGGGTAGAGTACAAGTTTCATCAAAATCGGTTTAGTAGTTTAAGAGATATAAACTTTTTATGTTTTCAGTAAGTTACTGTAACGTAGACGTTCGAGTTGCGTGATAGTGCTGATACCTATTTTGGTAAAATAAGTCACTAAAAAGTGTAAAATAAACTATTTTTTTAAAAATAAAAACCGACTTCAAAGTAAATTATCTAAAAAGCATAAAATAACGAAAATATATTGAAGTCGGTGTCAGCTGGTGCTAGTGTTAGTTAACATGATGTGCTAGCACCGACTTCAATATATTTTCGTTATTTTATGCTTTTTAGATAATTTACTTTGAAGTCGGTTTTTATTTTTAAAAAAATAGTTTATTTTCATTCCTGGTAGTTCTAAACGATGACGTAAGTACGTAGAGCAAAAAATATTACACAAACTTTATTAGTGCGTGTGCTAGTAAAAGTAATGGGATATGTTTTTCTTCAAAAATGAGATATATGTGTTTTCTTTTTTACTCTAGTACATTCTTATCAGACATAATATATCTTCTCAAAAATAAAAAATATTATAACAGAAGTACTAGGACAACAGAGGGCACAAAGAGCCTTTATCTCTTTTGTGATATCAAGTACCTAGTTATCAGTTTGTAACTATGGTTCGTATATACCAGAAGTACCTACTACTAGAGCAGGAGAGGAGTTAGGAGGTTTTACCTCATAAGTGAGGTCTAGTCTTTGTTATCCAAGTGTGACCTTCAATTTATACCAGAAGTAACAGGGTAGCATAGGACATAAGGAAGCCTCATGAATAATGGTATCTCAGGTGCCGATGCAACAGCCGTGAATGTTTTAGTGGATACTAATCCGATATACCCTGGTTGAATACCATCGGGTGAACCTAACAAAAAATAAGTTTTCTGCTCACTTATAAAGTTTCAATTTTCTAATACGTCATCGTGTAGAACTACTAGGAATGAAAAAATAATATTTAATGCATTCCTACTTGTTCTACATGACTATAGAACTAGTAAGATTTTTTTTTCTTAGTAGTCATACATGTAGAACAAAATGTAGAACTACTGGGAATAGGCCCAAAAGACAGTACATCTGCAGTTTTTGATACGTTTAGTGTGCGAAATAATCTCTGTTATTTCTTTGTGCTTAATACATTCTAGTCCGGTCAATTTAGACATTCGAAGTTACATAAAGTCCCAACAAGCTGAATTTCTGTGAAATTGTTCAAAACATAATTATAAACAATGTCTAGAAGTTCCCCATCATTCCCCTGTAAGGAAAAAAATATATTCAAGGTCAAAGGTCAAAAAAATGAGTCGCGATTTTCAGCAAAACGGTAAGTTTTATCATAAAAGTACCTCAGACAAAAATTGTAGATCATAAAATTATCTATAAAAAATGTATCAATACTTTTTTTCTTACGAGCCACCGTTTCTGAGATATAACGATTCAAAAAGTTATAAAAGTTGTTATCGTCATAATATGCACACGTTTCCACGCCACCTATGAGGTAGTGTACTTAGCGCGTTTTTTTAACGTGGTTTCCCCAGTAGGCCTACTCCACGGGTCAGTTGTGATCCTGTTTAATGTAAAACTATTGCATAATAACGGAAATTTTCAAAGATTGGGAAAGATAAAAGCGATGTAAATTAAAAAAAAGGTGTTGAAGTTTATTCGTCTTATTCGTAAGTTTCAAATTTGTGCATGCCAAAGAACAAGAAAGTCCGACTTTTTTGCAACCACATTTAGCACTGCATCCCTTTTTGCAGTTGCAAAAAATAGTGTTCAGCAGTTTTTCCGGCGCAGGTGGAAGTAAAGTTTGAACTGGCTCTAATATATTGTTGACCAACTTCCAACCCCAGTCTGTAGGGTCTAGCTGATAACCAAGCCACACTTGAACTTGGTAATATACTCGAAAAAGATGTTGGTGAGCAGCAACTGAGGTTGGAGGAAGACAAGCTAATTGAACTTGTTTTTTATTTTTAGTATTTTTAACGAAACAACTCTAAATGTATACACGTGGCGTACTCATGCATATTATGACGATAACAACTTTTATAACTTTTTGAATCGTTATATCTCAGAAACGGTGGCTTGTAAGAAAAAAAGTATTGATACATTTTTTATAGATAATTATATGATCTACAATTTTTGTCTGAGGTACTTTTATGATAAAACTTACCGTTTTGCTGAAAATCGCGAAAATCTCATTTTTTTGACTTTTGACCTTGAATATTTTTTTTTTTCCTTACAGGGTAATGATGGGGAACTTCTAGACATTGTTTATAATTATATTTTGAACAATTTCACTGAAATTCAGCTTGTTGGGACTTTATGTAACTTCACTCTCATTTTTTGGTCTAAATTGACCGGACTATTCATAGCACGGTTATAGTACAGACTAATAGGCTTTAAAATTCTTTCTTTCGGTCAGTACTTTATTTCACCTAACGATCAGTCTTGAATTATTATAACTTTGATTCACATTTAAAGAAGACTATGAGGTTTACTACTTCATACACTAATTGGATTCTTTATTGAGGTTTTCAAAGGAACATTTCAAAGTAAGGAACTAACAATAATTTTAATAAATATAAATATATTTTTATTTGGGACACCATTTTTATTGGAGAGATTTGGATATTATCATTGATACTATCGACTAGTACACTAAAATACAGTGGCATCTCAATTCGTTTTTGTTTTAAGTCTCTTGAGAATGTTGTTTTATTCAACTATGTTTTTTTACCAAGAATTGATGCTCAAAAGTGGTCTAATATCCAAGCAAAAGTTGTCTCCTAATTAATATCCAAGCAAAAGTGTCTCCTAATATCCAAGCAAAGTTCTAATCTGCAATCAAAACACTGATTGATTTAACTGCTGTTTCTAACCAGTCTGATTTTTAAATATTATTAATATATTATATTAAAATTTGACCTACTGATAGGGCAGTAAATGTATTCAGTCTCGCAATATCAATAATCACAATTGTGTTGTGTGTAAAAAGAAGACAAGTTTATTTAATACAATAAGTGCAGTAACTTTGAAACCAAAATAATATGACCTTTATCGTCAATCCATAAAAAAATAACTCAGGAAACAGGTTTGCATACTAGGGTGCGTTCAGGTCGGAATGCTGCAGCCGGGGCCGACCCATTAGCGCTGATACCGCAAAACAATGTTGCTAGTCTATGTAATCAGATCAAAATCAGAATTGATAGGAACTTTCCTGCGCCTATCAGTCGTTCTCCGACTACTACCAAGATCCGTCACCACGAAACGACGCAAGCTGCCGTCTTTCCACATAAACGCGCCCTTAAATTCGATACAATTAATTATCATATTATGTCCCAACTACCGCAGTCGAGTCCATCTACCTTATCCAATAATATAAAATTTGTATTTAAATCTTAAGTAGGGCCAATTTAATAGATCACATTGATCAGATACTTCATCAAAATTTAACAAAGTTACCTTGTAACGGCGGGCATAAAATATTATTAATATTTTCGAAGTTTTTTCAATTACGATTAAGTACATATTTATTGTAATAATGACAAAAGAAACTGACAGATGTCAAATGTGATCTATTAGATTGGCCCTACAGTACATTATGTGACGCAATAATGTTTTTCAACACACTTGCTCGTAAAGTGAGCGTTATTACATCGCTTTTAGGACCATAAACCGAGCTATATACAGGGTGTAAGGGACATCATACCGAAAAAAAATTTATAAGATGTCTAATAATGTCCGTTACAACATTACAGTAACCATTTATATGGTAAATGACAAATGACTAACTTATTAATTTTCGAGCATGTAATGAATATATGCGGAATAATGTTTATTTTTCAAATTACATGCTAATTTTCTAAAATTATAATAGTTACTTGCCTATTAATTAATTGCCTATGCACTGTTTAAGAATAATTAAATAAATAAAAATAAAATAAAAACACAAATAATTAATTAATTGTTTTTAAATTAAAATTAGGCTTTATTATTATACCAATAATGATGTTATACTAATTTTATTTAAAAAAAGTTAATTTTTTTTTGGAAGTTCATGAAAAAGCCGATGAAAAATTTCAACACTAGGATGTTCAGAATCGTGTTCTGGATCCCTGGTATCGGTTTTCGGTACGATGTCCCTTACACCCGTTATAATATAATAATGACATTACGCACTAGTGCGTAATAGAATTATCCCTACAAAGTTAAATTAGTTCCTTACAGCAAGTTATATGGGAGTAAACAGAGCATTTTTAATTTAATCGGGTAATCAATAAAGTAATTTTTTTAGTAAAAATAAATATAAAAATTTTGCGGGGGGAGTGCCACAGAAAATCCATATATTTTTTTGGAATAAATAAATGTGTACTTTTATATTATTATCAAATTATTCATTTTTAACAATAATTTGTTATAAAATATTTGCATTATATTCCTTAAAATTATAATTATGAAGTTGGCTGTATGTTCACTCAAATTGCATTTAGCGCGTGAAAAAAAACGCACGCCATTTTCCATAATTGTCATATTTTGTGTTTATCGTATTTGTCGCTGTGTGGTGGTAAATTATTTTGTTTTTTCCTCGCAAGTGTTGAAAAACGTCGTATGAAACGGGTGAGCTCTGCTCGTGACACCCTCGGCTGAAATAGCTCACTTCATAATATACTATTTAATTAATGGACCATTGCCATACATATACATTTATCTTGCAGACACTGAGAACATCCGGTTCGTGTTTGCCGCAGTGAAAGACACAATCCTACAATCCAACCTAAAGGAGTACAACCTCGTCTAAGCGAAGCCGTCATGGTCCTGACACAAATCTGTGATTGTGTATAACACGTTAATTTAAACATCATCACTTCACGACAGGATGTGTATTTAAAACTCACGAACTGAGATCGGATGGACGAACTTATTTCACCTTAAAATGTTTAATGAGAAAGTAAGGATAGATTGTAAGTCATTTAACCCAAAAAAAACTAGCAACATTTTGGGGGTGCCGCCGGCCGCACTCCGCCGACAACATTCGTTCACGATCCGTACGGGGTCGCCTCACGCGTCGCGTCAGGTATTTTGACATGTTTTTTTATGATGAAGTTATTCACAATTTATGTATGTGTCTGTATCGGTGAATATTAAATTGTGCATTTTAAAAGTCGCGGCGGGTCCTGGCCTCGCCGTGAGCTGCTTTTAGTCATTGTTTTAGGGTTTTTTGTAAAGTTTGTTGCCATAATATCTTTCTACATTAGTATACATTTTATGTCCAGACGGATGGATTTGAACAAACTAGTCCAATGAACTAACGCGTGTCTCGTGTGATCCTCGTTGTCGAGGGACTTCCTACTAATGTATCGGGATGGTTCCGTGTTACTATTACGTATTTATTTTAGTTATGAAGCGCACGTCGCGCCCGTGCCGTCTCTCTACCTACTGATAGATTCAATAGACATAATACTACGCTGCCCTATATTCTGTTAACATTGGAAGATTATAACTTTATTACTGTATTTAATAAAATATTTCGTTACTTTTGTACATTGGAATTTTTGTTAATTGAATATTATGTTATTATTTAAGCTGTTTATATTTAAATATGGTGTTTTTTCTACACGAATTGACTCGACGCAAAATGTTTTACGTTACTGTAGGCTTTGTGTACGCTGTGGTCTGGTGTATTTGGTTTCTTGGTAACGTTATCCGTGTATGAGAATTCCATTCAGCTAGCCGTACGTCAAATATAGGGAGTTACTACGTTAGTTGTGTAAGGACATTTTTGATGCATTTGATAAAAACTTTTTTTACTAGAAACCCATGGGATACAATAAAGCGAAACGTGAATTGTAAAAACCGAAACCGATGTTTTTTGCACGAAAGCTTTTACCACATGAATGTAATATATTGTACATTTGGGTCTAAATGTGCTGAGTGAATTGAGCGGACAGTTCAATGCCAAGTTTTGCTATTGGCATACTATTTCTAACGCAATGTCAAGCACAAAATATAAATATACATACATTATATAATTGTTTTCCATATATAGAGTATATTATTATACCATGCTTAATTTAGAGTGTTGCTTTCGTGTTATTATTTAGTTTTTTAATGTACTACGATAGGAAACCAAGTTTCTGTTTTGAATGATATATTATTGTATTACTTATTTGTTGTTGTGTCTATAATTTTCTTTGACTTGTCTAGTTTCAATGCGGACCGCTGAGCACAAACAACGGGACACTGTCAATAGCAAAACTCTATGCTTTAATTAATATACAGCTGTCTGAAATGCTCAAAATAATGTGAAGTTGAAACTTAGCGCACAATATTGGAAACTTTCTTATTGATGTTGCCCACTGGAGTGCATCCTCTGTGTATGCCCTGTACATAGAAACTATATTTGTTTTGTGCAATTGTACAGCAATATTTTGGATTGGTTTGGGGCCCGACGCAGCTGAACCTCACTACCCCGGGAATATCGTAAAAAACACTTAAACGTCGACACCCGCCTTAAATTAATCCACACAGCCGCGTTCATACTATTTATTGTTAATTATAATATTTGAAACTAAAAATTTATTATTATTATGCACTTATAAGGTAATAATAATAGATACAAGAGTAACTATTATTCGTCGTTAACATCATCAATCTATTATTTGTACTTGACTCGAAAACAGTCACAAAAAGTAGACTTCAAAATACGCAAGTGTTCTTATTTCAAATTATCCACAAAAAACTTCAACCTTATTTGATAGTGATTAAGTTTTATTTTTAAATGCTTATGTACATGCAACCGCTACTGTGTTACGGATTTTAAGATTATTAACATACCTAGGTATAAATAATGGATCGATGATATTCACGTTTTATTCGATGCAGAATTTTAAAAAGAACAACGCACAGGGGACCCGCTAAACTGGTGATGTAATGATTAGTTAGTGATGCGGCGGGTTCGGGATAAGGTGACGCCAGCGTTGAGCCCTTGACTTGAATCTTCCCTACGAACGGACTGACTCGTGTATTGGTGTGGTTCTTACCTATTTGTGTTTACGGTTGGGCGATGACTACACAAAATATTGCTAAAACTATATTATAGTCTAACGTTGCTTTACCTTTTGCGTGAGATTGTGAGAATTTTTAGCTTAAGTTCCGACTGAAGATGGATGCCTGAATGAAATATTGTAAATTATAATTTCTCATAAAATATAATTTTTTTCAGCTATGCGAGTAGTTTTCTTTATTGTATCGTCATTTTACAAACCTGAAGCAATAGAATAGATAGACTTAATTTTTATAGAAACGAAACAAATGGTAGGTATACCATTGAAGGTTTGTGTTGTCCTTTTAATCGTTTTATGAATCTGCTTAATAATAAGTAACAAATGATGAAACCACATTAGCTATCTGAACGTTTATCAATTGCGTTTATTCATTAATTCTAGTTCTATTGTGAGCTAATGACCCATTGAACGTCCCAATGTGCTAGTAATTTGAAATCAATTTGGTTATCGCGACGCAACAAATAGGGATCGGCTACGAATTTGGTCAAATGCTTACAAATGGACGACGAAACGTCATGTACCTCAAGTCTAAACTTCTCATGGAGTTCCAACATTGATAGTAAGTTAAGTGAAATTGCAGCTAATATAGCAACGTCTAATTTCGACCGTCGTTATTCAACGTATTTGTATTTCGATCCTACCATCTGGTGGGGAGTGCAAATGTTTTTACATTTATTCCGTTCTAACGTAATTATAAATTCAAGTCAAGTAAACCCTGCTCTCGCCAAAAAGACAAGACAATTCGTTTTATTCATCATGAATGTTACTGATATGGAACGCACACTTCTTCAAATGAGGGAAAGTGAAATAGAAAACATTGGAAAATTTATTATTATTTGCCGATCGGATAAACAAGTGGAATGTAATGAAACAGAGGCTATAAAAATATTTTGGCAAAATAAAATCGTAGACATAATATTCCTTAAATCGGATGATGATAAAGCGGCCAGCTTTACATATTTTCCAGTAACAAAAGATAATTGCAATAACATTGAACCCTATAAACTTAATGACTCTTTTTGCGGAAATGATGCAAGAACAACTTGCAATGATATCTATGGAAAGAAGTTGAATAATTTGTACTCATGTCCTCTGATTGTGTCTACCTATATACAAGCACCATTTATGAGTTTAAAAGAAGGGTTTCCGAAGGGATCTGATGGTGATCTGTTAAGGATTATTGGTGAAGGTCTAAATACAACAATTATAATGAGAACTCCGCATCGTGGTACTGGTTGGGGCTGGCGTCAAAAAAATGGCACATGGATGGGTTCACTTGCAGATGTCCAAGAAGATTTGGCAAATTTTTCAATGACGTCAGCTGCCATAACTCAAGCAAGATTTTCTGATTTTCACATTTCAGAATGCTATTATTTCGTAAATGTTGGATGGGTTACGCATTCCGCAAGGAGTAAACCTGTCGCCTTGAAATTATTGTATCCTTTCCGAATGATAACCAAAATTGCTTTGGCAGCTAGTTTTGGGCTGGTTGTTACGTGTGCATTTATTTTAAGAACCAGCTTATGGAGAGCGACTTGCGAACCCGTCAAAATAACGCCGAAACGGAGTTTAGTGTTCTATTCATGGCTGATATGTATGAGTCAGCCAATTTTGAAATTCCCATCGAAATCTGCTCTACTGCAAATAATATTGCTATGGATATGGTATTGCTTTCTCATTAGGACCGCATACCAAATATATCTGATAAGCTCTTTGAAGGGAAGATTTTATGAGGAGCAATTTGAAACAATCGAAGATGCTATATTAGCTGGATATTCTTTCGGAGGCAATGCTGCTCTGAGAGATTACTATGTTGACTATCCACAAATTTACGACAACTGGGTAACTATAGACGCATCTGAAATTTTACCAACAGCCGTTAACATATCGAAAGGGATGCGGTTTGTACTCGCCATCAACTTAGATAGAGCGAACGACTTACTTAAAAAACATTGTAATGATTTACATATCTTGAATCAAAATGTCATCAATAGTCCGACAGCAATATTTTTCAAGAAATATTCTCCACTTGCTGATAGAATCAACACCATTCTCCAACGGTTGTCAACGCTTGGTTTTCCTGATAAGTTTCACAAGAAATATACTGATATTCAGGTCATTAAAACTGATAATGCAGAAGAGAAACTGAATATGCATCATTATACTGGTTGTTATGTTATTCTTATATTGGGATGGATCGTCTCGACTATATCTTTAGCTTTAGAAATTTATTTTGGGAAAAAATAAGCATCGAATATGTTTGTACTTAGTAAGGTAAAACACCCAGTGTCCGACAACGCTCCATTGTCCGACATTTAAAAAGTTTATTAAAAAAAAAAAGAGCAGTTACTCCTTTCTGAATGGATTTCAAGAATAAACAATAAACGCGGATTATCTAGTTGTCATTGCAAATGACATTTCACACATTCGGCCATTTTTAAGAAAATGGCATGGTATAAGTTTCGACCGCAAGTGATCCTCCATCGTAAGTCTAGTTTTACTAGTAAAATCGTTAAGGAGGTGAGTAAGATTTATTGCTCATAACTTTTAATTGTTTTGCTGTATCGAAAATGTTATTTATTTATAAAATTAAGACATAAAATGACTAGCTTTTAATAATTGTTTGACAAGGGTGTGGTTATAATAAAATAAGAAAACACGCCTGTCGGTCAATGGAGTTTTTTTCTTCGCTTTTTCAAAATTTCGCCACATGTCGGAACTTTTTTGTTTATTATTTTTTGCACTTTATTTTATTACTTGGCTATGTTTCTTCAGCACTCTTAAAATATAGTTCTTTCATTTAAAACATCAAACTGCATCCAGTGATCGACAGTTGTGTCGATGATTGGATATTCCATGTGTTCCAATAACCGACATATTTTGCAAAAATGGCGCCTAAAAAAATACACGCCTTTTCAAATGGCACAGGCGATAGAAGCAGTCAGTCTGCTCGACTTCAAAATGCTATTGGGTGGAAAGCCGTCATTTGAGCACCGTAATGCGTTGGTACGCAGAGTTTGATCGAGGCCGCCTCTCCATGATAAAATTCGTGAAGGTCGGCTCTCAACTGCAGTCACTGAGAAAATATGGCTACTGTCATGACCTTTACGGGGCCGGAAGAGACCGTCATAGCTTATAACCAGCACGTGAAAAAAATGCCCTTAGACCAATCCAGACCAATCAGGTCCTTTTGTTTCAAAAATAGTTTGACTAAATGAAATGTGTTTAAAATGTACACGGACACCAGAGTTAAACTAACCCGGCACTACTCTGAGGACATCCCATACGAATGGCTCTCAAACAGCTTAAAACAAAAAGGTGCCGGGTGAAGACGGAATCACAACAGAACTTCTGAGCGGATGGAAAACCGGTACTTTTAGTCCTCCAGAAGTTATTCAATTCCGTCTTAGTCGAAGGTACTACGCCAGAAGCATGGCACAGGAGTGTGGTAGTGCTTCTCTTCAAAAAGGTGATAACACCTTATCGAAAAATTATAGACATATATCACTCCTGAGCCATATGTACAAGCTGTTTTCGAAACGAAGGAATAGCACGAACGCAGGTGTAATGATTTCCAGCCTACCGAACAAGCCGGGTTTCGAAAAAGCTTTAGCACCGTATACCACATTCATACGCTCCTTCAGATGATACAGAAGGCTAAGGAGTATAATCGGTCACTATGTCTAGCGTTTGTGGGCTACGAAAACCCTTCAATTTAATCGAGACCTGGGCAGTATTGCTGTCCCTCCAGCGATGCCATATTCACTACAGGTATCGAAGTGTTGCAACGACCACCATGCCGATCCGACTACAGGACGAGAGTACAAAATCAACCCGATTGAAGAGAGTTGTGAGACAGGGAGACGTTATTTCTCCGAAACTGTTCACGAACGCATTGGAGGACGTTTTCAAGCTCTTGGACTGGTACGGATTCGGCATCAACGTCAATGGCGAATACATCACTCGCCTTCGCTTTGCCGATAATATAGTAATTACGGCAGAATGGCTGAAGGACCTCAATACGATGCTCAGCGACATCAGTAGCGTTAACCCAACCGGTGGGTCTTTAAAATGAACATGGACAAGACGAAGAATATGTCTAATGTCCATGTTGCATTCATACCGATAGTCGTTGGCAACGATACACACGAAGTTGTTGATCACTATGTCTACCTTGGATACATTTAGTGGGTTCAATTTCGACAAAGAGGTCGCTCGAAGCATCCAACTTGGCGTTTGGGAAACTTGGTGACATCTTCTCATCTGAAATTCCGCAGTGCCTGAAGACAAAGTTCATTCACCAATGTATGTTGCCAGTGATGACAATATGGTTATTAGACGTGGTCCTTAACAGCTGGATTTTAGAGAAGCTCAGTCACATAACGAGCTATGGAGAGAGCTATGCTCAGAGTTTCTTTGCGTGACAGAATCCGTAATGAGGACATTCGACAAAGAACCAAGGTCACCGACATAGATCTCAGAATCTGCTAGTTGAAGTGGCAATGGGTAGGCAACATCGCTCGAAGAACCGACAACCATTGGGGAAAAAAGGTTCTCAAGTAGCGACCACGAACCGGAAGACACAGCGTAGGTAGGCCTCCTACTAGGTGGGCAGACGAGATTTATTTATCTTTATATAATACCCAGTTGTCGTTCATTGTGGCGTTCGAAGGGTGAGACCTATTCAGTGGTGGACGTCTTCCGGCTGGTGATGATGATGATGAATACCAATTAATTAAAAACAGTTCTACAATTTATGTTAAATATTTGATTACTTAAAATAATTCATACGTGACAAAGAATAGTGGAAGTATGTAACGGGATAAGATCATTTACGATTTTTTAATAAAAAAATATTGTTATAATAGCATTAAAAAGTCATTACCTACTTAACTTTAGATGAGTTTAAGCATGCCACACACATGTACATGTCCGTTTGTTTATTATAATTAAAATAATTAATGTACTTAATAAGACTTTTTTGGGCATGGTGTTAAGATTCGGTCGATATTTGGGTGACGATAAATAGAACATATCGATTACTAGATCACGATTATTGGATCATGTCGATTACTGGGTGTCGATATATAGAATTTCCTTGTCGATAACTAGGCCAAAAAGAGCCTAAATCTAATTTGATTTATTGATCTACTTATTGGTATTACACTCGTTTTTACTTTAAGATAATATAGAATGAACCCTAAACTTATACCTAGTGCATGAAAGTATCGTATAATATCATCAATAAACTAGATACTTTAAAAAATGTTCACTTGCGATCCTTAAAGTGTCGATGATTGGGGGTTTTACCTTATTAATAAAGACCTAAGTATTACTAACATTTATAAAGTTATCTTGTACAGAATCTTATATTCATATAAGTACCTAATATATGAGGATGGCCACGATGGGCCGATTTGTGCAAGCGATTATCGTCCTAAAGATCATCAAGCGTTCGTGACTGCAACCGTACCTACATAAAATGTACTTACTGTAAATGTAATTACGGATCTTCTGGGTCTTCCGGGTGGTGATTTACAGCCTCGTACGCGCTGCCTCTGCTCAAATAGAAATCTGTTTAAACAGTAGTTTGCATATCGGCACGTCGTGTGTGACTCAGCAAGTATAGACCGACGTACTCCAGGTCTCCACCATCTTCATCGTTTATCACATAAGCGAAGCATGATCCCATCTTAGACAATCTAGGAAAGGAGACGCGAATGTCATTTCCATTTAGCAATGGACGCAACGAAGAGGCGTGAAAACTAACTGTTAAGTTTTAATGGAGGCCTATTTACAAAACCAGACGCAGAGCAGCTAGCTTTACTGTATTTTACAACATACATTTTGGACAGTATTTTAAGTAATTACATAACTTCATGCCGATATCCCCTTTCTATCATCAGATAACGATCTGGTCACCGCACATCTATCTGTATAGTTATTGTAGAATAGTTATTGTTCTATTCATCATTATGTTATAATAACGGTAGGTAACAGTATTTTTTTGACTAAGCCAAAAACTAAATGACACAAACCGAAATAAAAATCTGTTTTAAAATGTGCAAATGAAGCCCTTTGATAATCACTCACTTTGAAATTTTAAGAGAACACAAGAAGAGCGGTCAGCCCAGCGGGTACAAGTGAACCATTTGAAGAGTAGGTGTACATCAGGGCTCGATCCTGAGCCCTCTACTATTTAATCTGGTGATAAACTATGCTACTGCAGACATACAGAAAACAGCACCGTACTCACTACTATACGCTGATAATGTGGTTCTTATACCTGAATTATTAGCAGAAGTACAATAGGACTTAACATTATGGCAGAGGGCCTTGTAGAGTAAAGGGCAGAGAGTGAGTAGACAGAAGACCGAGTACATGTATTGGAACTTCTCTAGTGCCAACTTAGGTGTTATCCCATGTCCATCTATTGAAAACTTGCCTCTTAAAAGAGTTTAAGTATCCTGGATCTATCGTAACGCCCAGATTGTGTATCGAGAAAGACATACAAAACAGAATCCAAACAGCCTGGCTGAAACAAAGGGCGCTGTCTGGCATTCTATGTGATGTACGCGTGCCAATTAAAATCAAAGGCAAATGTCTTTATGAGAGCAGTAAGACCAGCACTATTGAATGGGTCTGAGTGCTGGCCAATGAGAAAGGTAGATGAGAAAAAAATACACGTGACAGAGATGAAGATGCTGTGTTGTGCCGGCGGCGTCTCAAGAATTGATAAAATAACTAACGAATACATTCCTGGTACTTTTAAGGTGGCCGAAATATATGAAAAACTTAGGGGGAAACGCCTGCGTTGGTACGGACACGTGATGAGAAGAGATGATGACCATCTAATTAAATGAGTGATGAATTTGGAAGGAGGGAAAAGAGGTCGTAGACGACCACCAATGACCTGGATGCAAACTATAAACAAGTGCGAGTGGGACTCGCGCACCGAGGGTTCCATACCATCTGGACGTATTAAAGTAATTTTACTATTCATGTAACACCTCAGATAGCAAAACTGCCGACAAACTACTAAGTAGGTATGTAGTTTGGCAGAAGGTGAATTAAGTTAATTGTACTGTGAAATCAAACTGCTTTTACGGATTTTATCGCGGTAGTAAGTAGTTAGTAGCGGTTAGTAATTGATTTCAATGTGTAATATTCGCGTAAATAAGACATTAAATGTATTGTTCTTTTGTATTTACTTTTTTAGGGTTCCATACCTAAAAGGTAAAAAAGGAACCCTTATGGTGAGACTTCGTCTGTCTGTCTGTCTGTCACAAACATATATATTTCAGGAACCGCTAACGCTATCGATTTGAAACTTAGAATAATTTTAGATCTTTTTTACCCGCATACATCGCAAATGAAAAAAATATATTTTTACTTTTACTTTTTTTATAATGGGGGTCGAAATAGGTCATCAAAATTTCAAAGTGAGACTACTATTTCGAGCGGGGTATCATATGAAAGAGCTTCATTTGCACATCTCGAAACAGATATTTATTTTGGCTTATGTGACGTAGTTTTTGGCTGATAATCAAAAGTGCCAAAAAAAATACCGTTCCCCCCCCCCCCCTTATCTCTGAAGTTTGTGGAGGCAAAAATCTGAAATAATTATGGGTTATGCATGTCTATCTATATTTTACAGGAAAAATAAAATGATCTTTCTAAACAATACAGTTTTTTAGTAATCCTAAAAAAACCTCGACAAACAAACTTAGTTTTGCGGTTTGGTTTTTTTGCTATCTGAGGTGTACATGAATAGTAAAAATTACTTTAATACGTCCAAAGATGGTATGGAACCCTCGGTGCGCGAGTCCGACTCGCACTTGACCGGTATTTTATTTTTTAATTTATTGTAATTTAAAAAAAAGAACCGCAAGACTAAGTTTGTCGAAGGGGACTAAGTTTGTAGGGGGGCGGTATTTTTGATTATCATCCAAAAACTACGTGACAAACCAAAATAAAAATCTGTTTTAGATGTGCAAATGAAGCCCTTTCATATGATACCTTACTCAAGTGATAGTAAGTCTCAGTTTGAAATTTTGATGACCCATTTCTATTAAAACTATTATAATATTTTAGTATAGTATTTTTATTTTTCATTTGCAGTGAGGTTGGGTAAGATCTAAAACTATTCCTAGTTTCAAATCAATAGCATCAGTGGTTGCTGAAATATATAGGTGTAACAGACAGACAAACGAAGCCAGAACACAAGGGTTCCTTTTTTACCTTTAGGTATGGAACCCTAAAAATGACCTAAAATATATAAACACGACTAAGGAGACAACCCACAACCATACGGCGTGGCGCAGGAGTACTAGGAGGGCTGACCCCAAATAAATTGGGACAATAGCCAGAAGAAAGAAGACTTTGAAATTTTAAGACCCCATATCGGCCCCCATTAAAAAGGGTCTATTCCACTTTAATCACCCAGGTGATCAAAGTGGAACAATTTATTCCACTTTGATCACCTGGGTGATTTGAGTGGAACAATTTATTCCACTTTGATCACCTCGGAATCAAATCACCTGGGTGATTTGAATGGAATTAATTAGTCTACTTTGATCACCTCGAAATCAAATCACCTGGGTGATTTTAGCTGGGTGATTTGAGTGGAATTAATTAGTGTACTTTGATCACCTTGGAATCAAATCACCTGGGTGAATAGTAGCGACTACGATTTTTATTTTTTATTTTGCGTCTTTAAATCACCCGACCGATGAATCTAACTCGGATGGGCAGCGTTCGGGAATGTGCACTTTGACTAATCATTTTTTTCCTTTTTTTTACCGGCGTAAACCTTCAAAGGGTCCCCGGGAGCTGTGGGGCTCGGCATTGGTCCACCTAGTGGCAGGCCTACCTACGCTGCATCTTACAGTTCGTGGTGGCCAGTCGAGAACCTTTATTTCCCATCGGCTATCGGCTCTTCGAGCGATGTGGCCTGCCCATTGGCATTTCAACTTGCAAATTCTGAGAACTATGTCGGTGAATTTAGTTCTTTGGTGAATCACGTCATTCCGGAGTTTATCGCGCAAAGAAACTCAGAGCATAGTTCTCTCCATAGTTCATTGTGTGACTCTGAGCTTCTCTAAAAGGCCAGCTGTTAAGGACCACGTCTCAGTACCATGTGTTATCACTGGCAACACACACTGGTTAAAGAAATTCGTCTTCAGGAACTGCAAAATTTCGGATGAGAAGATATCAGGCAGTTTCCCGAACTGCCCATCCGAGTTGGATTCATCGGTCGGGTGATTTAAAGGCGCAAAATAAAAAATAAAAATCGTAGTCGCTACTATTCACCCAGATGATTTGTTTCCAAGGTGAATCAGAATCAAAACTATTTTTATTCATGTAAACCATACAGTGGGTACTTATGAATCGTCAATCATGTACTTACATAACAATAGTAACAAATAGAATGAAACCGGAAGTGGCACAGAGAAATTATATATATATATATTTATCCATATGTATGAATATATATATCGGTAAACATTTATATGAAATAGCTAACAGCTATTTTCGTTCCATAGGAGCTGGACATGCACCTAGCCAAGCATCTTTATCCTTTAAATAGGCATCTAGTGTGTAGTACGCCCGTTTACAAAGTGTGCGTTTTATACAAGCCTTAAATTGACAGTCCGTAAGCGAGGTAATATTAGAAGGTATTTTATTGTAAAATTTAACACAATACCCCATGAAAGATGTATGGATTTTTGATAACCGAAACACTGGTTGAGCTAATTTATCCCTATTTCTAGTATGATATGAATGCCTATCACCTAACTTTTTAAAAAGATGTAGATTTTTACGGACATACATGATATTTTCAAAAATGTATTGGCAAGCGACCGTCATTATGTTGACCTCTTTGAACAATTCTCTAAGGGACTCGCGACTACTTAAGTTATAAATAGCCCTAATAGCTCTCTTTTGCAAAATAAAGATCGATTCTATGTCGGCCGCTCTGCCCCATAGTAGAATGCCATAACACATGATACTATGAAAGTACACTAATTAATTCCACTCAAATCACCCAGCTAAAATCACCCAGGTGATTTGATTCCGAGGTGATCAAAGTAGACTAATTAATTCCATTCAAATCACCCAGGTGATTTGATTCCGAGGTGATCAAAGTGGAATAAATTATTCCACTCAAATCACCCAGGTGATATATTTCCGAGGTGATCAAAGTGGAATAAATTGTTCCACTTGAATCACCCAGGTGATCAAAGTGGAATAGACCTTAAAAAGAAAGTAAAATTAAAAAAAAATTTCACGATGAGATTGATTAAGTAAAGATTTAAAACTATTCTAAGTTTCAAATCGATAGCTCCAGTGGTTCCTGAAATTATAGGTGTGTCAGACAGACAGACGAAGTCAGACCATATGGGTTTCTTTTTACCTTTTAGTATGGAACCCAAAAAAAATGTTCTCCTGGCCGATACGACCACAGCGGCCAATCTTTCACAAGATCAGCCATCTACGCGGGTTATAGTGCAAAAGTGCTTGCGTAGACACAAATGCACTCTCTCTTCCTTTTACCTCTCACAATCCGATGGGACGGAAAACCGTCACGACCGGGGAGAGATCAGGCCGGGCAGGGCAGGCCTTGGACTCAATGAACCGTCCAAAGTTAAGGTTTGAGGAAATCAACACTCAACTCCCAACAACTGAAAGTATGGTTGGTATATTCCCAGGATACATTCTGAAGTACACAGTAGAACACACACGCTTGAGTTTTGGTGGCATTGTATCTCACAAGATTGGCATCACCCCATTCGGAGACCGCCTGTGAAGCGAGACTCGCACGCTCTACCCAGTGGCGTTCCGAGAAGGGGGTCATGACCCCCCCCCCCCCCCCAAAATCCCAAAATCTTACACGTCATATCGACAAATTTAACTTCCTTCTTTGAAACAATTAAATCAATATATAGGTTACCAAAATAATTTTGAAAAACAAGGATGAGAGCAACCATGTTAGAAGAGCGGCTGAAAGGTTTAGCTCGTCTAAATATTTTTCTGGCAACCTCTTTGTTCTCTTTGTCTTTTTGTTGGTAATAATAGCACCCTCCCGTCTCTTGCTGTTGGGTGTCCGCAAGAGGCGACTAAGGGAAACCAAGAAGACGGGCAGCAGCGTCTTCTGTTTGTTGAGATACAGTTCAACCTGTAATAATAATATAATAATAATAATACCAGCCCTTGTTTATGTCCCACTGCTGGGCACGGGTCTCCCCTCAAGATGAGGGGGCTTAGGCCATAGTCCACCACGCTGTCCAAGTGCGGGTTGGCGGACTTCACACGTCATTCGAGAGCTAGTTAGGCTTTCTCAGACATGCAGGTTTCCTCACGATGTTTTCCTTCACCGAAAGCTAGTAACAATCGCACAAAGAGGATTCGCACATGATTCATTAAATAAATCAGAGGTGCGGGCCGGGGTTCGAACCTGCGCACCTTGTTTCCAAGGCAAGCGCTCGCCCACTGAGCTGTTACCGCTACAACCATCATCCCTCAGTACAAGGTCAACCTGTACTGAGGGATAATGGCAACCTCTCCCTTCTATGGGGGAAGCCTTTGCTAAGCAGTAAAGATTTTTCGGCTGTTGTTGTTGAACCTCTTTGTCGAAGTTGGATTAACTTAACTGGATAGTCTGTCCTAGGTAAACAAAGTGGTTAACAAATTCAAGTGTGTCGTTCCCAACGACTATCGGAACGGCTACACGGACATTAATTAGCCATGATCTTCGTCTTGTCCGTGTCCATTTTAAGACCAACCTGTTGGAAAACGCTCCTGAGGTCATATCGTATTGAGTCCTCGAGCGACCCCGCCATACTGAGTACATTATCGAAGATGAGTGATATGAATTCGATGCCAAATGCCTTTTTCAGTCCAAGAGCTTAAAAACGTCTTTCAATGCGTTCGTGAACAGTTTCGGAGGAATAAAGTCTGTCTTACACTTCTCTGCAATCGGATTGATTTTGTACTCTCATTCAGTAGTCGGATCGACATGGTAGCGTTGCTGAGCAAACACTTCAACCCTTCGATATACCGTCAATGTGGCTTCGCTGGCTACCTCCTAGGTTTTCATTGAATCCTGAGCTTTTTCGTAGTCCTTAAACGCTAGACATAATGGCCGATTATACTCATCGGTCTTCTGTATAAACTGGCGAAGCGTATGAATGCAGTCTAAAGTTGGAAGTCATCAAACCTGCGTTCAAGTCACGACGTTTCATAATGACTCTCGAAAACAGCTTGAAGGCGTGGCTCAGGAATGAGATAGGCGTAAAATACTTAATATTTTTTTTAAGAAAATTTCCACCACTCTCATGTGCCAATCTTCTGGCGTATACCTTCGTAAGGCGGAATTAAATAACTTCTGGAATAATGAAATGACTGGTTTTCCACCCACTTTCAGTAGTTGTAATTCTGTCATCTGGCGCCTTGTTGTTCTTAAGCTGTTTCAGAACCATTCTAATTTCGTACAGGCAGTGGCGGACTAAGCCTCTCGGGGGCCCGGGGCGGCAAAAATTTATGAGGCCCCCCGGTCAGAAATTGACATATTTTTCCTTCCTTCTAACGAGGGCTATGTTTTTCAAGAGTATGTATGTATGTTTATTTTTTGGCACGGCCTACAGCGTCGCAACGTCTCAATGGATTTTGGCTTATGATATGCCTTTAGATTCGCCTTAGTTGTGGCAGTGACTTAGAGAATACAGGGTGGAAACGTTAAATGACAACAGACGATATTTTCGTAAATTATAGTGATATTATTTTTCTTAGTCGTGACCTTATGACCGAGAGACGTAACGAACGCGGACTTTTGCCACTGCTTTTCACTATGCCGCTCGATCTTGAGCTCGATGTATGTTTTTCTGTAGCGTCGTTCACGTAACCGCGATTGTGTATGCCTATCGCATTGGCATGCATCCTGTGCTTCTTCTGCCGTCCATTTGGCTTGTCACGATAAGCCTCTCTAGGCAGTCCGGTTTTCTTCTGTCCGTGTGTCCGAAAAAGATGAGGACGCGTTTAACGCAGATAGTGAATAGTCACTCCTTGATATGTAGCTCTTCGGGAATAGATGCATTAATACGACGCTCTGTCCACGATATGCCTAGCATTGCACCAACACCACATTCCGAATGCATCTATTCTTAGAAGAATGTGAGGCTTGTCCAGGTTTCAGAGGCACATAGAAAGATCAAGAAGACTAGAGTATGCATTAATTTGATTATTGTGCGGTTAACACCTCCGTCCTTCTCGAGTCTTTTTACAGCTGTTTTTTTCCATCTGGGATCTTCTAATTACCTCTTGAACACATTCTCCATCATCGCTTATTTGTGAGCTTAGATATATACATTTACATTTGTGCATTAAATCTAGGTCGCGCAGCTCGTTGGTTCGTTTCATGGGATCCCGCTACGGTCGATAAACATCAACTTTATCTTACTCCTGTTGATGAGGAGCCCACAGCTCTATGCTGATGCGCTCAATTTTTTCTAGAAGTTCGGCCAGTTTCTTGACCGCAGATCCTATTATTGTGGTGTTATCTGCCAAGCGGAGATTATTCAATAGATTCCCACTAATCCGGACAGCTGCCTCCCAGTCCTCTAAAACTATATGCATTATTATGTTCACCAATTAGATATAACAGCTGTGGTGATAGTATGCAACCTTGACGCACACCTCGTTCCATCTAAAAAAGTCCTGAGCCTGCAGCGCAAGATGGTTGACCGCTTCGCTAGAAGGGTAGTACTGCAATGTCCTGCATGAGGTGTAATAGTCCTAGCGCGCCTTTCGACCCTGAACATCCCAGAGGAAATGGACGCGAGGGTCAATGATCGAATTCACGTCCTCTGCCATTGGGGTGAAAGCGCACCCACGCTCAAATAACTCCAGGAGGAAGAGAGACGGCACGCACTTGAACATTTATGTGGTTCATGGTCTCTAATGAGCATACACGAGTAATAGGAGTAGTCAGTGTTGTCCTGCCAGTCTTCGAAGTCTAGCTGCGGCAGAAAGGTATACTAAGGGGGTGGGCATGTAGATTCATTTAGATTGGTCAGTCGGATTGGACACGACTACCCTGTACCAGCAGCAGTACCTAGGTATCTACTATATTGGCAGAGGAATCGGATGTGAAGGGTCTTTCTGTGAGATGGTTATGTCCCAGAAGGAGACCAAAAACACGAAGACACCGTGTCGTCATCGGGCGGTGCAACTTGCATCGTGAGGGCCCCAATAGAAAACAAAGACAGGTATTATCTGCCTTAAAGAGGCCTCATGGTTTCCGGACTCACTGGATGGCGGCTCTGAGCGGCCCATCCTCAAAACCAACAAAATGCGACACCTTGGTAGGTGACGATGCGTTCGAGGTAGGAACTGCGTCTATAATTCAGAGCAACCACGAGTGTCCTGGATGAAGCGGACATTCCTGCTCTCAGGCCCAGGATGTCTGGTAGTTTTTTTAAATTTTGTCTATCGATCGGCAAAACACGGTGTTGCTGATGGTAGGAAAAATCAATCAAAACCGCTGAGTTTCTTGCCGGATCTTCTCAGTCGTGGCCGCGTTGTGATCTGATGGTAGCTTTAAAAAATACTGACTATTAAAAAGTGCTAGCGATAAGTCTATTCGAATCGAAGTCAATTATTTCAATCAGGTGCACTTGTGTACTTGGCATAGTGATTCATATGCAACAATCATATCCAGCCAGCGATGTGCTAAGACTATAAAACTTTCTTATATCTAGCAGACATCTGCTTTTTGGTTTTTAATCAAACATGGCTGCACTGTACGTTAATTTTGTTTGTCAATTTTGTATAAGTATACATATTACACTTCTTTTACAAATCCCAAATTGATTGATTCATTTTACAGTGTACATTTTGTGTACATTGTAGGTACGTTTGTATTTTAGTTACGTGCATCATGGGGCCCCCAACTCCAAACTGCCTAATACTTACAATACAACACATTATGGCCGTCTTTGATATTTAGTTGAGAGGACATAATATATGCTGGATTATTTCAAACAAGCTTTAGGAATTCTGATGCACAAAATCAGTTCACATATCAATCTTTAGATCTGAAGGTCGCTTTGTCAGACTAACAGAGTTTATGCGCCGGAACTGTAAAATAATCTAGGTATGATATTACTCTCTATTACGTAGTATAGGTACTTAGATACCTCAATAATAAAAAACAACTTTTGGAAATTGGAGGCCCCCCAGGACCCGAGGCCCGGGGCGGACCGCCCCCTCCGCCCCCCCGTTAGTCCGCTACTGCGTACAGGCTGACGGATGACCCCGGTGTGGTATTAGGTTAGTTTGGTTCTGGTGTTCTGGAAATGGATTTCCGTGTCGAGGTGTATAACTGCCCATAAAACTTCTCGAGCTCTCACTATATTTCCAGTTTAGATGAGATGGCACTACCATATTCGATCTTCAGCTTGGTCATTCGGCTTTACCTAATATATGAATTCTTTGCAAACACTTGAGACGCCTTCGTTTCGCTCAATTGTGTTCTTAATACATGCCGTATTAGTAGAAGGCAAGTGTAACAGCGATTTATAAACTCATCTATTGGATTCGTCATATTCCGTCATATTAGCTGAAGATTGCAGTCTTATCCCAATCCAGTTTGCATTAACTTAATGGTTGTATCGGAGAGCTTTTGAAGTTTTTTGTGGCGTGGGGTCCTAAAAAGCTTGGATCCGCAGTTATGCATGCATTATATTATATTGGGCTAGCTAGACGATTGTGTATTCGGGGTTCAGGATTAAAGTGGATCCCGGTCGAAGCGTGGACTTCATTAGACGAGACCTTTTAAGCTTGACATTGATATTCGATGTCCTTCTTACAATACGGTGATCGCTACCAGTTTAAACCTTACCGATCACGGAGACATCATTGAATATGTGCTTCTTGTTCGTTTTGATGAAGTCGATCTCATTTTTGGTTGAACCATTGGGGCTTATTCACGTCCACTTCGCATGATCGCTTCTTGAATAAGGTTCATCGCATAGAGTCCTTCCTTCTCTATGAATTGGACCAGCCCCTGGCCCCTTTTGGTCCCGCCACTCATACTCATACGACTCCACTTCCAACTCATCGCCATTCCACGAGCGCACCTTCGCGTTGAAGTCCGCCCATATATAGTCCGCTATCCTGCTCGACACACTATCGACTTATAAGAATTTGTTAATTAGGGACTTACGGACGAGAAATCCAACACCAACCTGTTCAGTCTCCTTCTCGGAACAAGAGCATATTGCCGAAATCAAGGGTTATCGTATCCTATCCCTCTCTTTGTTTATCAGATATTGAAAATTCACCCTACGACACTGGTAGCGGGCATCTTCAAAAGGGGGGGGGGGGGTTGTAAATAGATATTTATATAGATACATAACCCACGCCCACGACCTATAGCCCTAGACCAATGGCCTGTCCAGTATGACCCCCCCCCAAAAACTACCATGGCAACTTTTTTAGACTCATTAATTTCCTACCTACTGGTCCGATCACTCGGCATATACATACCTCTCCACAACGGGATATACCGGGCATCAGCAGGAAGAGGGTTGCGGAGAGAACAGACCCCTGATGAACTCACGGCATTAGTCGTCATCGGCTCCGATGAGCGACCGTCAACAACAACTCAGAGAGACCGTTCACGCAACTGTATCGCCGCTTTCCATCATATGCGATTGCAGTCCAGCTGGTATTCCTCCAGATATATTATGTAACTAGCGACCCGCCCCGGCTTTGCACGGGTGTAATTGAGAAAAAAAAAAGAAGTGAATAATTTAAAGCTACTGCCTTTGATTATAGAATTTCTTGGAATTATTTATCAGTTTGTAGCTGACTTTTCGTAACGCAATATGAACCAATTTTGTATAGAAGTGACGCGTGAAAGGGCTACGTATAGCTGCCTGTCCGTGGGCAAAGTACTCAACGCTTAGGTTTAAGCCTGCAACGTTGAATCTCTGAGCTTGTGATTTGTTAATTGTATTTATAATTTTAAAAACTGCAGACGTGTACGGGTGCACAATTTGGGTGGATTAAGGACACCATTTCTTTGAAACCAATTTATGGAAGCAATACGGGCTTCCTTGTTAAGACGTAAACGGGGGTCAATCGGGGAATTCTTACCCACTAAAACCCCCGCGGCTATCACGTCGGCACATTAGAGGGCGGACCTGGGCTATCAGTCGGGATCTGCACCAGCTGATACCACTCAGTGCCTTGACTTTGAACCCGCACCCGGAGAGGCACATTATAGTTCCTCGAGAACCTGTCATGGTGCTCACGGTTACAGGGATCACGGGGAAGCCTTTAATGGGATTTACGGGACCCTGTGGTCAACCGGGTATGTAGATTTCTTATAAACTAAAGCCCCAACGGCCGTGCAATCAGCACATAAGAACCCTTTCTTGGGCTATCCGGTGGGATCTGCAACATTATACCCTCAGTGGCTTGTCTTTGACCCCGCCACCGGGGATCACAATAAAGCCACCTGGGAACTTTTCACCGTGCTCACGGTTACAGGGGTCACGGGGGAAGCCTTCAATTGGTCCCCGGGACCCTGTTGGCGGTCAACCGGGTTATGTAGGATTCTTATACACGAAACCCCCAACGGCTGTTAAATTAGTACATAAGTAGGAGACCTGGGCCATCCAGTGGGATCTGCACCAAGATCCCTCAGTGGCTTGCCTTTGAGCCCGCCACCGGGGGGCACAATAAAGCCACCCGGGAAACTATCATCGTGCTCAAAGATACGGGGATCGCGGGGGAAACCTCCAATAGGCCCCAGGATTCTGCGGGCGATCGACTGCAGTATGTGTCCCCCACGGCTGTCCACACAAAAGAGTGTGCACCGTGTACCCCTCAGTGCAAGGCAAGGGCCTTTGAAGCCGCTGCCGGGGACGCATTATAGCCCTCCGGGAATCTGTCACCGTTGTCACAGTTTAAGGGAGTAGCGGGGGAAACATCCAATATGTCCCCGGGATCCCGTGGGGAAATCAAACTGGGTATTTGGGATTCTTACCCACTAAAACTCCCGTGGCTATCACATCGGAACATGAGAGGGAAACCTGGGTTCTCGGGTGGGATTGCACCAGGTGTCCCTGACTGACTGACTCGGACTGGCTGAATCCGAGTCAGTCCCGGTCAGTCCCGTCAGTCCCTGTCAGTCCCGGTCAGTCCCGCTTAGTCCCGCTCAGTCCCGGTCACTCCCGCTCAGTCCCGGTCAGTCTCGCTCAAT
Source organism: Furcula furcula (assembly GCA_911728495.1). Lineage (NCBI taxonomy): Eukaryota > Metazoa > Arthropoda > Insecta > Lepidoptera > Notodontidae > Furcula > Furcula furcula. The sequence goes on from OU452251.1 coordinate 11,866,750, forward strand.
CCCGCTCAGTCCCGGTCTGTCCCGCTCAGTCCCGGTCAGTTCCGCTCAGTCCCGCTCAGTCCCGGTCAGTCCCGCTCAGTCCCACTCAGTCCCGGTCAGTCCGAGTACCACACCGTACCACACCGTACCACACCGTACCACACCGTACCACACCGTACCACATCGTATCACACCGTACCACACCGTACCACACCGTACCACACCGTACCACACCGTACCACACCGTACCACACCGTACCACACCGTACCACACCGTACCACACCGTACCACACCGTACCACACCGTACCACACCGTACCACACCGTACCACACCGTACCACACCGTACCACACCGTACCACACCGTACCACACCGTACCACACCGTACCACACCGTACCACACCGTACCACACCGTACCACACCGTACCACACCGTACCACACCGTACCACACCGTACCACACCGTACCACACCGTACCACACCGTACCACACCGTACCACACCGTACCACACCGTACCACACCGTACCACACCGTACCACACCGTACCACACCGTACCACACCGTACCACACCGTACCACACCGTACCACACCGTACCACACCGTACCACACCGTACCACACCGTACCACACCGTACCACACCGTACCACACCGAACCAACTCGCCCGCTCGCCCACTCGCCCGCTCGCCCACTCGCCCACTCGCCCACTCGCCCACTCACCCACTCACTCACTCACGGATGGCATAGGAAGTCGCATAAAATATTACAGGCTGCTGTGTTGTATTGTTATTTAAGTACACAATGCTTAACAGAGTCTGGACTTTAAGTTTTTAGTTGTATGAGGGATGATACCACTTATTACTAAATACACACATCAAAAGTGTCTAGGGATCAAGCATTTTTGGGCAAAAAAATGGGCAGAAGAACAATGGCGTTTCGTGTGCTTTTCTGATGAGTCTCGTTTTGGTATGAGACCGGATACAAGACGTATACGACACTGGAGAACCCCTGGACGCCAACAGCGATTAAAATCCTGCCAGGAAGTCCATCCTTATAGTGGTGGAACCATCATGGTATGGGCGGGTATTTGGATCGGCGGAAGAACTGAGTTGATTTGGATCAGAGGCAACCTCAACGCTCAAATTTATGCTGAGACGATTGTATCAGACGTCATCGTTCCTCTACAAGTGCAAATCGGTCCCTTATTTCAGTTAATGCATGATAATGCACGACCGCACACCGCAAGAGTTGTAAGACAGACTCTCGCCGCAGCTAACATCAATGTCCTGCCCTGGCCTGCTCAGTCGCCAGACTTGAACCCGATTGAGCATGCATGGGATATGCTACAGAGAAGAGCTCTGCCGAATATGGAGGGTATCCAGTCGCAAGAAGACCTTTTTTTGTTGTTGCAACGAACATGGGCGGCCATTCCACAGCGTGATTTGGATGAACTCATTTTGAGTATGCCAAACCGATGTTCTTGTGTTGTTAGTGTTCGCGGTAGAAACACGGATTATTAATTGTTTAAGTTACCCAATAAAATTTTAAAGAAAACTGTTATTTCAGTCTTTTTTTCGAACTTTTGTGTTAGTGGTTCAAATGTCAAAAATCCCTTTATTAGGAAAATGGCAAATTTCTTTATTAATGCAAAGGTGACTTGGTTTATCGTTACTGTGACAAACGAAAACACTTTATTTGATGAATCCTTAAAGAAAATTTTAATTAATATCAATCAGGAGAAAAGTTATTGCAAAAATATATGTTGATCCCTAGACACTTTTGATGTGTGTATAAGATACAATAGTACATAAAAATCAATTCAGTTTCCACTAATAACTAAATCATAACATTAGAGAGAAGTTAACTACGTATGCATGATTTTAAATTTTAAAAAATCATTAAATATAAAAAATATATTAGAGATAAAAAGTGCCGGAGTCAATATGAGTTAAATATTTAAAACATCGAATCTTAATATAAATAAAAAAACAAAGTTTAAAAACACAAAAAAATATCCATACACGGGTAGCGAACCCGGACAGTCCATACTTAGAGGACGCTTCCGTAACCACTTGACCAAGGAACTTTGATTTTATTCTTCGAATTACCCTATCTTATTCTTGTGATATATTTGTACCGCCGTCGGTTGAGTAATAAAACTCCTTTTTACCCTGTTAAGGGATAAATTAAAAAAAATATGAAACACAAATTCAATTAACTTTCTTAACGAAAGTCTGTGCAAAATTTCAAGTCAATAGGACTAAGGAATCGCGTTCTCCCATACAAACTTTGCCCCCCTGTTTCACCCCCTTAGAGATTGAATTTCGCAAAAACCCGTCTTAGTGAGCACCTTTGTCCTAAAAGGAACCCCCATGCAAAATTTGAGACTTCTAGCACTTGTAGTTTCTGAGATTTCGTGATGAGTGGGTTTTTGCTTACTCTTTTATATAATTATTATGTAATGTAATAAGAACTGATTTAGTAAAAAATACCAGGTTAGAGCAGCTTACTCAACGTCAAGAGATGTGATTAATTACCAAATTGGTGCGGCTTTGTCGTCCTGACTGAAGAAGATTAGCGGCCATCAATTACGCGATAATGAGGCAGGTAGCTTTCCGTGCACAACAGTGTACGTATAGGTATAAGTAGGATCTTTGTTTGTGTAATATTGTTCTTATAGCGTGCCTAAGAACTCGAAATACATTATGCACTTAGACTATATAGAATACATAGACCACGCGCACGGAACAAATAAGTGACGCCGGTTTGACCTTGCCAGTGTGTGCGTAAGCTGCGATTTCTGTGTACGGATACAATTACCTGTGTGTGCGTAGAGTTACCAGTACCCGAAATAATCTCCCGAGTATTTTTCTTTATCTTAAGGGACTTTCAAATTATGACTTATTGATTATTATTATAATTTATAAAATAAACTATTTTTAGAAATATAAAAACGACTAAAGACAATTATCTAAAAAGTAATTAACGAAAGTATATTGAACTCGCTCCGAAGTATTGTGTGTTAACTAACACCAGCAGTAGCAAAATGAGGAGAGGCGTTTTATGTTTGTCGCATATGTCTGGCTTTGGCATGATAACCTTATTATAGACGAATTTGAATTTTTAACCGACTTCAAAAAAAGGTAAGATGTTCTCAATTCGACTGTATAATTTTTATGTATGTATACATATATATTTTTTATGTATGTTCACGCAAAACTTTGGCAATTGTTAACCGATTTTAACATTATGTTTGTTTTTTTTGTTTGTACCGATAGTCCAATCCACTGAAAGGGTATCATCAAAAAATGTTACGAACGAACAAAAAGTTCCTGAGAGAACAGGAATGGCGCGTTTTAATAATTTGCTAAAATGCCTAAAAAGATGATATACTAAGCAACAAAAAATGGTGATAACTTTAGCAAATATACTCCCCTACATTACTCTGACAAATACGAACCGATTCCGATGATTCTTTTTTTTATTCGAAAGAGTAAACTACTACGATGATTACAGGACTAAGCACCCGACCAGATAATTGCTGCTCGTAGTGCCAAACCCAGAAGACACGTGTAGGGTGGTCAAAACACAAATAGCTACAGTACTACAGTCGTGAGCAGTCTCCATCCCCAAAGCTATGCAATACATGTTTTTTTCAATGATTCATCTTTAATTCGAGAGAGTGACTGTTACAATTATAAATAGTTCCTAAAGAAACATGAATGATGTAAAACTACATAGACGATAACATGACCATAATTTACCCAGATCAGTCGATAAAACTTTGATAGTGCAATCTTTATGAATTCGAAATCAAAATTATTAGGCATAGGCCTCATGGCGGCTATGAGCGTAACGCGGCATCCACTGAGAAGATCCGGCAATAAACTTAGCTAAGCTTGTATTGTTTCATTCAATAACAAATATTTTTTGTTTTTTTGATAAGTGACATAATACGTGTCCAATATTTTTGATAACCTAAATGGAAATAAATTGATATTTTAATCATCAAGCCTATTGCCAATTCTGTGGAGACGCGTAAAGTAACAAAGGCGCACAGCCCACATCAAACACAAATAATTAATTATTCGTAGAAAATAATTCAAACTTGATATTTTTGAGATTAATTATATGTGCGTGATTGACTGCTGGCACAGGAATCAAGCTATATTTTACCGGGTATAAAGATCTCTTCCAGACAGCCTTAGGGTACAAGATAGAATTTTGAAGGGCAGGTGTTAACCAAATATATACATATGTATTTATTTATAACATAATGTAGAAATTATAAATATACATATACAAAACAAACTAATAGTATTATAAAACTTTAAGCTTTAATTTCTAGCTTGAACTGTTTTTTTTTTCACCGCTCCTAACTTGTTTAAAACTATTAATACTTTTGTCCACTCATCCCTTGAATTATCGAAATAGGAATTGCAGTTTCTGAGAAATACGTTGGCAAACCTACGTACATACAACCATTTATAGTACATTTCTTACTAGGTGGTAGGTTCCTTGTGCAAGGAACCGTCCAGGTAGGTACCACCACAGTGTCAGATATTCTGCCGCCAAGCAGCAGTGTGTAAGCATTGCTGTGTTCCGGCGTGAAGGGCACTGTAGCTGGTGAAATTACCGGACACAAAGACTTAATATCTAATGTCTTAAGGGTCGGCAACGCGCTAGTGATTCTTCTGGTTTTGCTAGTGTCTATAGGCTGCGGTGACTGCTTACCATCAGGCGGGCCGTATGCTTGTTTGCCACCTTGGTAGTATAAAAAAATTGTTTAGATGCCCACATGAATTAGCATTACGTTAATATTACGCAATTTTATTAATATAACATGCATACGCGTTGAATACAGAACCCCTTTTTTTTAAGTCGGTTAAAATCTTTAAAAGTAATCTATTAATATTTATTTCCTAACATCAAATAAGTTACCCACAAAAGATGTGATATATTGAGGGAAAAAAAATTGTGCAGTATGACAACACCGTTTGACTTTGGTGAGGATTTGTGTTCCGAATTTGTGGGATGAAAAAATTCACCAAACTAATTAGAAATCTATTCCTTTTAGAAATTTATCTATGAAATGATAATCCAGTATTCTTTCTTAATTTATCTGAAGTGTTTTTACAATATTTTACTACACAGTACCGCATAGTTTCGATGTTTTTTTTTGCTGTGACCAGACGTGCGCTCCCGATCGTGGCTCGCGATCACCAGTGTTGCCAGCAGACAATTTAAGAAAGGGCCGAAAGCAGTGCTGGCAGGGGCCGATTTTAGGCAGTAAAGGCCGAAGTACGACTTTCCATTTGACGTCTGCAACTTTTCCTTTTAGAGGGGAGGTGTACTACCGGGGGGGGGGGGGCCTCTAAAAGGAAAAGTTGCAGAGCTCCCCCATTTTCGAGATTTTTAAGTTTTTACTTTGAGGAAATTTTCCTCATTTTATGAATTAAAATTATTAATATGCGTAAATACCAAGGGGGGCCCTTGTTTCTGGGGGGGGGGGGGGGAAGGGGCTCGCCCTCACCATCAGAAACGGTACTAGAAATCCGAAAAAAGCAATGTAAAAAATATATTTATTTCCAAAATTTTCGTTTTTCTGTTTTACAAGAGCCCATCCTTCATCTTTAATTTTGTTTTGAACGTATGACTTATGTCTATTTCTTTTATACTAAAGTACTATGCGTTTACAATAGGAATTGGTCAACCGAACCTCAGAAACCGAATCAATGATTTCGATGGATTGGCTGTCGGAGGCTTAAAGGCCGATGAAGGGCCGATGGCAGTCAAAGGCCGACATAGTTTCGAAAAGGCCGAGAATCGGCCCCCCAGGGGCCGATCTGGCAACACTGGATCACTGCGGGTCGAATCATAGCACTTTGTGTTTTCATATTCCTCGTGCCTGGCGTCATTTGTTAGTTCCGCGCGTCATATCTATTTCTTTTATATGATCTAAGATTATGCATTAATATTCGCTTTATTTCAGACAGTTAAACGATGTATGTTTGTTTGCTATTGTAGCAACAATCCGTTTCTTATCTGTTTTTGATTTTTTTTAAATACTATTTTTTGTAGCGTCGCGTGTTGTGAGAAAAATAAAATTTATTTCTTTCTTTCATTCTTTATTCATAGATTTTTTCACTACATTCAAAATCTTTGAAAATAACTGATTTTATTAGACTAATATTAAAAAAATACCGGTCAATTGCGAGTCGAACTCGCCCACCGAGGGTTCCATACCATCATTGAACGTATTAAAGTTATTTTACTAGTCGTCTTACACCTCAGATAGCAAAAAAAAAAAACCGCAAAACTAAGTTTGTTTGTCGAGTTTTTTTTAGGATTACTAAAAAACTGTACTACTTAGAAAGATCATTTTATATTTGCTGTAAAATATAGATATATATGTACTTATTACCCATCATTATTTCAGATTTTTCCCTCCACAAACTTCGGAGATAAGGGGGGACGGGAGCGGTATTTATTTTGACATTTTTGATTATCAGCCCACTCAATTAATAGTAGTCTCACTTTTAAATTTTGATGACCTATTTCGGCCCCCATTATAAAAAAAGTAAAAGAAAAAATAAAAACCGACTTCAAAGTAAGTAAATTATCTAAAAAGCTTAAAATAACGAAAATATATTGAAGTCGGTGCTAGCACATCATGTTAACTAAGACTAGCACGAGCTGACACCGACTTCAATATATTTTCGTTATTTTAAGCTTTTTAGATAATTTACTTACTTTGAAGTCGGTTTTTATTTTTTTTAAATTATTTATTCAACACTTTTTAGTGACTTTTATTATAGCAAAATAGGTATCAGCACTATCACGCAACTCGAACGTCTACGTTACAGTAACTTACTAAAAATATAAAAAGTATATATCTCTTAAACTACTGGACCGATTTTGATGAAACTTATACTCTACCCTAAGTTGAAAAATACTCTAACTATTACAAAAATATTTTTTGAAATCGGACCTGTAGTTTCTGAGAAATCCGCGGACAAACCTACATACATACATATATACATACATACATACATATATACATACATACATACACTCATAAAATTTGGTAAATTTGTTTAGAAGCCCACATAGACTAACATATATTAATATTACGCATTTTTATTAATATTAGGTACATACATACGCGTCGAATAAAGAACCTTCTTTTTGAAGCCGGTTAAAAAAAAGCATCAGTGGTTCCTGAAATATATAGGTGTGTGACAGACAGACGAAGTCAGACCATAAGGGTTCCTTTTTTACGTATAGTATATCGATGTTTTTTACCTTTTAGGTGTGGAACCCTAAAAATATTGGTTATATATTATATGGTGGTATAATATCAAATAATTTTTGTCATCCAGATATTATGGTCATAGCGGCCATATGATAAGCCATGGGAAATAAACTAAAGTACACCTACACAAGTTGCCTATGTCTACGGACAGGTGTACCTACTCTCTCTTCCTTTAGGTATCTACCCTCAAAATCCGATGGGGGGAAGCCCGACACGACCGGAGGAAGATCAGTCGCAGGAATGACTTTTTACATGCTCATCCGACGCATGGATCATCGACGCGGTATCGGCTCTTACTTCTGTGATTAGTGTGACCCGACTTAAAAATGCTTGTTTACATATGGGCAAGTTCAGCTATTTCCGAAGTTAAAAAATGTGCCTGGTGAAACACTCCAAAAACAGTCAATTTACCTGGCCACCTTTTAACAACTAATCTTGCTGGCTGTTTACGTACGAGTAACCACCATTTTAGTTCAAAAATTATGCAAAATTGACGTAAGTACATACTTATTATATTTTGTTCCTAGACTATAAGTTAATAGGTGAGTACATAATTTTTAACCGACTTCAAAAAAGGAGGAGGTTCTCAATTTCTATGTATGTTCGCGCATATCTCTGGCAATTATGAACCGATTTGAAAATGTCTTTCTTTCATCCATTCTTTAATCCATTAATTGGGTCCCATAAAAAAATTATTGCTTACGAATAAGTAGTTCCTGAAAAAACAAGAATGGTGACTGCGCAGGAAAACTGCAGGAATGCCTAAGTATATAGATGACTTTATGTCGCTTTTTGCGGACAAATATGGTCATAACTCTGGCAAATATTTACCAATTTCAATGATTCTTTTTTTATTCGAAAGGAAAAACCACTGTAATGAATCTGTATGAATTTTATTACAACCGGCTAAGAACTTACTGGAGGACCATGAACGTTCTGGGGGAAATTATCTGGTATAAAATCTTTTAAAAAAGAAATTGAACCGACTTCAATATCCCTGAAAAGTATAAAATAATTTAAATATTATAGAAGTTGGTGTTAGCGTACCTGCTGTGTTTATTTGTCACCAACTTCAATAATATTTAAATTATTTTATACTTTTCAGTGATATTGAAGTAGGTTCCATTTAAAAAAAAAAAGTTTTTATAAGGTACGTAGATCTATTATCTCACCTTTAAAACTACAACAAAGTACTAGCAATGAAACTATTGGAAGTAACGAAGAAAATGTATCCGTATTTGTATCTGATTCCCGAGATATAAAACAAGAACAACGCAATCAGCTAGCAGGAAGCTACATCGAACTACTTGAAAAACTCTCTCTCACTGCGAAAGCTCGGAATAAAACACGATTTGCTCTCGGAAACTTCAATCGTTTCACGGAGTACTGCCACAGTGATACCAATTTGATACCAGGTTATACGGTCTTGGGTTATACTGAGACAAAAAGTTAGCGCCTGCGCGGCAAGTAGACGTGGTTTGGACCCCAGTTCTTAATTTCGTTCGTCAGTAGGAACCGTGAATTCAAGGAGCATTCGCGTCGAATGTAATGCCAGTTGTGACTTCAAAAAGTTTACGTTACTTCCACTGAGTTTAACTGGTACCGAGTGTTATAAATCTTCAATGCAACAAAGTTTCAGAGTGTTTTAAATAGTGTTGTACTACTATAATAAGTACCACTTAATATGTTCGCGGTTAAGTTGATAGCAACAGCAATATTGTTGAGCAACGTTTATGCAAAAGGTAAGCGCTTTTACTACACTTATTATTTAACATAAGCTGTATTCCAAAGTGAATAAAAGAAAAAAAAACGTCAAGAGACTCCTACTGTCAAATTCCATATGCCATGCTATGGCTTGAACTCAACGGAGAGGCGACTCTATATCTACTAATTAGTGACCCTAAGCAAAATGAATGCCAATTTACAACTTCGGATTCGCTGGATGTTCGGGGTGTGGGCCCTAGGACGTCCATTGAGTATGGCGGCGACTCCGAGGAGGACAGCGGCGGGGTTGCGACCCCCGTCCCTGTGAGCACCGTGTTTGGTTCCCGGGGGCTATAATGCGGCCCCCGGCGGTGGGTTCAAAGGCAAGGCACTGAGGGGCTCCTACTGCAGATCCCACCAGAGAGCTCTCGTGTGCTGGTGTGATAGCCGCGGGGGTTTGGTGGGTAAGAATCCCACATACCGGGGACGTTTTGGAGGTTTCCTCCGCGAAAAAATTCGAATTATGCACAGGAATTACATTCAAGTCAAGTCAAATCAAAAATAGTTTATTTCAAGTAGGCTTAACGGATCACAACGCGGCCTCAACTGAGAAGATCCGGCAAGAAACTCAGGGGGCTTGTCATTTTTTCACTTTTTTTTTAACAGTGTGTCATGTTACACTTAGATCAGAGCAACAGCGTGTCTTGCCATTCAAAAGATCAAATAAGGCAGAAAAAAAAATACGACGAAAGTACAACAAACTAAAAGGCCAAAGGGATAGCAGTCGGACCTGTCCCCCCAAGCAGCACCCGCTTACGAGTTGACTCGAGCAGCAGCCATTCGAGAAATAGTTCTTCCTCGTGGACAAAATAGTGGGTCCACGATAAAACACCTGATTCAACCATCTCTCTTCTACAATCGGACAACGAGACACACGCCGCGTATGTGGTGGCCTTTCATTATTTTGAATACGCTCAGCTAAGGATGGGAATAGTTCGTCTCGTCCGATTTTTCCACCCGATTATAATGTCTCTAAGAGGTTTTACAGGTTTAACAAAAAGCATAACAAAAAGCTTAGCAAAAAACGGGAATGTAGTATAAATAGACACGTGTATCCGTAGAAAACAAACCACAACTGCTCAGAAAGAGCTATAGATAAATTCAAATCATTTTGTGTTAACTGCATGTCGGGATCGTACTATAACACTCGGATTTTATTAAAGCTACTACTATAATCTCAGTGGCGTACCATAAGGTACGCAAAAGGTACAAACTTTGATACAGGGTCCGTCTCGAATAATCGAGACAGACCCTGTATAAAAGTTTGTTGGGGGGCCCAAATAAAGCTAAGGCCTATGGGTTTGACTGAGACTAGGATAATTGTACGAACTTTTGCTTTTTGTATAATTGATACGGCGGTAGTTACGCCCCTGTATAATCTACTGGAACATGGATGGTAGACCAAACGATCCGAAACCGAATCCGTTCCCGAAGGCGCAATACTCGACTCAAACTAACAGAAGGTCATCGAGCGACCCGCTTAGAACTAGACAGAGTTGACAGACGAATTCGTTTATGAAGAAGTGTAACTAATTGCCAAAAATGTATGCACTTCGTAGGTTCATGATATAGGATCGAATAAATATGCTTGCCAGATGAAACTTGAAAGTACCTGATTCTTGACTAGGTTTCTGCCAAAGAATTTGCATATGCCTTCTGGTTACTGCTGCCTGTTACGTCGAACGCATAAATCAACCTCATGTCACCCCGCACAAAGATTTTTTTATGATTAAATCCCCGTGTGTACAAGTCCCGTATCACACAAAGCTCAAGAGCTCTTAGACACCAATCTCGGTTTTGCTATTTCCAGCGGTGAGTCCAACTCAATCCACTTTAGTATTTAATAGATCTATCGATAAGAAGCTCAAAGAAAACTACACACTGTATCTGTAACTAAAAGCTCATAAACGGGTTTAAAGGCTGTTGGAAACGAATACTTGACTAAAAACGTTTACTGCGTACCAGACAGGTTGAACGAGCATTCTAAACAATACAAGATCATTAGATTGTACAAAGTTCTAAGTCCCGAGATCTGCAAACAAAAATGATTTGAAAATTATTGTATCGTATGTTTGAGATCATCATCATCATCATCATCAGCCGGAAGACGTCCACTGCTGAAAATAGGCCACTCCACTGAATAAATTTAAACCATTGATAAACAGCCGATTGTCGAAAAAGGCTTATTATAAAATCTCGGATTACCTAGAGGATAAAGCTGCGTGGACTTGAACTGCCTGACTCATGCAAGCTTTGAATTTTAAGGCTTACAATTTGTAACACCATATAAAGTGGTGGATAACTGATGGCTGCTGCACTAGTCAATTAATTGATGACATCAATAATATGTTAAAGTGCTTTATGTCTTGCCTGACGAGGCACTGCTTAACAGCAGAAGTTAAATGTTAGACGTGTGCCACTGTAATCTTAGATCGGTCATACTCGCCATCGAAAAGTCTTTGCTTTTGGCGGCTTTGTGTGGCGGGTCACCCCCTTCCCTCCAATATGGTTGAGGGGAGTGATGGCTGCTGCTCGAGTCAACTCGTGCGCGGGTGCTGCTTGGAGGGACTGGTCCGACTACTATCCCTTTGGCTTTTTAGTTTGTTGTACTTTCGTCGTATTTTATTATTTTTTTCTGTCTTATTTGATCTTTTGAACGGCAAGACACACTGTCGCTCTGATCTAATTGTAACATGACACACTTAATAAAAAAAAAGTGATAAAATGACAAGCCCGCTGAGTTTCTTGCCGGATCTTCTCCGTTGGGCCCGCGTTGTGATCCTGTGGTAGCTTTTTAAAGAAATAAAATACATGACCTCTCAAAAGTGCTAGCGTTAAGCCTATTTGAAATAAACAATTTTTTGAGTTTTGAGTTTAGGCCTCCCCCTTACAACGCCACAATGAACGACAATTGGCTATTTACATCCACCGGTTACCTGCGACGCGCACAATGTCGTCAGTCCACCTAGTGGGAGGCCTACCTACGCTGCGTCTTCCGGTTCGTGGTCGCCACTCGAGAACCTTTCTTCCCCAGCGGTTATAGTTCGCCGAGCGATGTGGCCTGCCCATTGCCACTTCAACTTGCAGATTCTGAGAGCTATGTCAGTGACCTTGGTTCTTCGGCGAATCTTCACATTTCGGATTCTGTCGCGCAAAGAAACTCCGAGCATAGCTCTCTCCATGGCTCGTTGTGTGACTGAACTTCTCTAAAAGGCCAGCCGTTAGAGACCACGTCTCAGTACCATCACTGGCAACACACACTGGTCAAAAAGCCCCGTCTTCAGGCACTGCGGTGTTTCGGACGAGAAGATATCGCGTAGTTTCCCGAACGCTGCCCATCCGAGTCGGATTCTTCGGGCCATCCTAACTGGATAGTTTGTCCTAGGTATACGTAGTGGTCAACAACTTCGAGTGTATCGTTCCCAACAACTACCGGTACGGGTGCAACATGGACATTAGACATGATCTTCGTCTTGTCCATGTTCATTTTAAGACCCACCTGTTGGGAAACGATACTGAGGTCGCTAAGCATTGTATTGAGGTCCTCCAGCGACTCTGCCAATTTGACTATATCATCGACAAAACGAAGGTGAGTGATGTATTCGCCATTGATGTTGATGCCGAATCCGTACCAGTCCAAGAGCTTGAAAACGTCCTCCAATGCGTTTGAGAACAGTTTCGGAGAAATAACGTCTCCCTGTCTCACACCTCGCTGCGGATCGACACGGTGGCGTTGCTGTACAAACACTTCAACACTTCGATGTACCTATAGTCAATGTGGCACCGCTGGAGGGACTGCAATACCGCCCAGGTCTCGATTGAATCGAAGCCTTTTTCGTAGTCCATAAACGCTAGACATAATGGCCGATTATATTCCTCGGTCTTCTGTATAATCTGGCGGAGCGTATGTATGTGGTCTACGGTGCTAAAGCCTTTTCGGAACCCGGCTTGTTCGGGAGGCTGGAAGTCATTAAACCTGCGTTCGAGACGGTTCGTAATGACTCTCGAAAACAGCTTGTATACATGGCTCAGGAGTGAGATGGGTCTATAATTCTTCAATAAAGTGTTCATCACCTTTTTTGAAAAAAAGAACCACCACACTCCTGTGCCATGCTTCTGGCGTAGTACCCTCGAGTAAGACGGAATTAAATAACTTCTGGAGGACTAAGAGTACCGGTTTTCCACCCGCTCTCAGAAGTTCTGTTGTGATTCCGTCTTCACCCGGCGCCTTGTTGTTCTTAAGCTGTTTGAGAGCCATTCTAATCTCGTACAGGCTGATGTCTGGGATGTCTTCAGTGTAATGTCGGGTTAGTTTGGCTCTGGTGTCCTGAGCTGTTCTGGCAATGGGTTCCTGTGTTGAGGTGTATAACTGACCATAAAACCTCTCGAGCTCTCTCAATATCTCCGGTTTCGATGAGATGACACTGCCGTCGTCGATCTTCAGCTAGGTCACTTGGCTTCGCCCAATAGACGAATTCTTTGCAAACACTTTAGAGCCTTGTTCCGCTCAATTGCGTCCTTAATACATGCTGTATTATAGGAACGCAAGTCGAGTCGCATGGATTTCGATATTCGTCTATTGAGTTCAGCATATTCCGACATATCAGCTGAAGATTGCAGTTTCATCTCAGTCCGGTTTTCCATTAGCTTAATGGTTGTATTGGAGAACTTTTGAGGCTTTTTACGGCGTGGGGCCTTAAAGAATTTGGACCCCACTGTGTGGACAGTTTGCACCAACCCATTGTTTATCTCGTCCGCAGTTTCGCATTCGGCGAGTTTGTTGATAGGAGTACATAAAACCATGGGCCCTACACGATTTTCAGTAACTGAGCTTTCTACTAGTTCTAAGCAGCAGTAGGTACAATAATACAAAGTCTATCTATAGGCGTGTTTGCTTAATTCTTCTCAACTAGACTAATTAATAATTACTCTAATTATTTGCGGCATTCCGCGCTAGCATAGGATTTCTTCCAGAAGGTGAAATGGTGGAAGGACCTCTGAGTCGTTAGTTTTATATTACTACTAGCTGAAGCTGATGCTCCAAAATCTCCCAGTATGATATATACTACCTATTCTCATATCTACCAAATAAATATTATTATAATGTACTTACATAAATAAAATCATAAAAATCGGTTGACCCGTTTCGGAGGAGTCCGGCCACAAACACCGTAACACGATTTTTTATGCTTTGGAGCAACGTATGAATGTTGCTACGAAGCGTAGCAATTGTAGCTGTCGTAGCAGATATCTGAAGAAACTAAAACAAATGATTCATCTTAACATTATGCCACGTTGGCTTGTTTACTGCGTTACCCATGCAACCTTGTAATTTTAAGGCTTGATATCAGCTCTGGTTTATGTCCCACTGCTGGGCACAGGGCTCTTCTCAAGATGAGGGGGCTTAAGCCACAGTCCACCGCGCTGGCCAAGTGCGGCTTGGCAAACTTCACACGTCATTCGAAAGCTATTTAGGCTTTCTCAGACATGCAGGTTTCCTCACGATGTTTTCCTTCATCGAAAGCTAGTAACAATCGCACAAAGACGATTCGCACATGATTAATAAAAGAAATCAGACGTGCGAGCCGGGGTTCGAACTTGCGCACCGTGTTTCCAAGGCTAGCGCTCGCCCACTGAGTTCTTACCGCATTAAGGCTTACTTATTGTATAATAGGTAACCCAAATAAAAATAAAAAGACAAGCTCGTTGTGTTTGTTGCCAAATCTCCTCAATAACGGGCGCGTTACGATGCATTGGTAGTTGTAATAAAATCGTTTAAAAAATCGAACCGCCTTCAATATCACTGAAAAGTATAAAATAATTTAATTATTATAGAAGTTGGTGTTAGCGTACCTGCTGTGTATATTTGGCAACAACAAACATGCACATACTCACAATACATACATTTAAATCCCTATTATGTCTGTTTAAATTTTTATCTTTTTCTTAATAATGTATACACTCATACAATATTTTAGTCTGTCGTCTCAAAATGTTTCGGAATTGTCAACGGATCCGGGTCTCCACGAGACAGGTATTTCCTAGTGTGGGGACCACAAGCACAACTGAATATCTTGTATTCATGGATTTGAGAAATTATTGTATTGTATTGTATTGTATTGTAACTCGTAATGCGCAACCTCCTTAAAAATACGACAACATGATGTGAAGGGGCCGGTGAAAATGAATAGTATATCCATTACAAAAGTGATATAATTATATTATTTATTCTGATCACATGTGTCGCCACACGCGTACAGATTCAGTCTGCGGGCCCGGCTGAGGGCCCGCTATCCCAAGAATACCACTCGAATACTTAGATGCAAAAAATACATAACGAAAGCCAAAGAGTAATATGATGTTATACTGTTGACAGTAGCGATACGCACATTAATTAAACTTAACCAGGTAATCAAAAGATAGAAATTAATATAGCTAATATCTATGGTTGCGTGAGTGATATCTGTAACAACCTACCAACCTACTGTCTCATGACACATTAATCTTGTAGTGCACAGATTTATGTAAAATCATTTTCATTTCACGATATATGTATGTTAATACCACGATCTGTTCTTTGTGTTTAGGCATTGGAGCTCGTACTAAATGTTTAAAATATTGATCTGGAATTGATGATAAATAGGCTTGCTAGATTATTTGATATTCTCGCCATTATGAAACTATTTCAGCTTATTTTTTTAAATATTTTATATCAGAATTATATTTTCATATAAAACACAGTAGGTACCCACTAAGGATCTTAAAAAGACTGCTTCGATTTCTTGAAAAAAGATTTGTAAGAGGCATGACAATTATTTAAATCTTTAGCATAATAATATATAGAACTTCTCTTTTTAGTCACACAATAATAAAACATCATAAATCACAAACAGTAAAGAGAATAATAATTAATCACTTAAGTTTTTATCTTCAAACCATATTGATATCCTGATGAGGGTAGACCGTTGACTGTTCCGTGACCCCTGTATGAGTGTCCTTGTCTCAGCTTGCACCTCATTTATATAGGCACACCGGCTGGGGTGCTAACAGATTAGTGGAAGAGGAATGTTAACAAAACCCCAAGCATTTAAAAACAAAAACCAGTGAAGTCGGACTCGCACACCTTGCGGCCGAACCTACAGTGGGTTAACTGATCCATAACTCGTTACTTAGTGTAGATGTCAAATTATCGGCGCTCTCAGTGGGTTATTATTATTATACTTTATTGGGTACACTTAAAAACAGAAAACAGTACAAAAACACTTAACAAAAGACAAAGGTATCACAAAGGGCGAGCTTAACTCAAAAACGTGAGTTCTCTTCCAGCAAACCCGGGGGGGTTAATGCTTAGTTAGCGCTAGTTAATCGTACTTAACTTTAAGTGGCCGACTGCCGCACTCACAAACCTCAATTTACTTTAATCCTAATTAAGTCACTTTTTAAAATCTATTTATTTCGACTGTCCGAGTCTTTTATGATTAATTCACTATCAGCGTATTAAGTAATAATGGGCATCGAGTGTCGAAATAATCCGATTACAAAAAAATTTATTAATCATCATTAACTTTAATTGACGTTTGTAGGTTCGGCACCGAGAGACATTACTTAGATTAGTTAAGCAATGATTTTGACACATTTTATGGCGGCAACAAACGGCTGATAACTAGATGATTTGTTTCAAGAAGTCTTTCTCTCGAATTTTAGGTATATTTTAATTATATATAAATCAAATAAAATAAATATATATAAATCTTGGACGCACTAATCGCACACTATGCATCCTTAAATTCTAATATTTGTAAAGTAAGCATTACATTTATATAGTGGGCGCGAACGTTACTTAAGAATTTTAACTACAATTAACTAACGATGATTAACGCTTAATATAAGTAATACATACATTATGTAAGTTCGGCTGCAAGGATTTCGTACCATCTTTGGAAGTAATAAGTTTTAAAAACTAAAACCCGACTACGGATAAAATCGCAGACTAATAATGTGATATTATATAGCCTATAACCAGCGGACAATCAAGACGCTTCTAACGACACCCTACTTGGCAAATTATGTTAAGTAGATTAGAAGATATGCGGGAACAGATGAACATACATACATACATTCTTGTTAAAATCATAACCCTCCCTCCGTTCCGTAGTCGGGTAAAAAGTAAGTTTGCGTTAATACATTAGACTACTTACCTATCAGCTGACGATATTTATAATCGTTACAAACCATTTGAGATTTTTCTAATTTTAAATTAATCTCCATGACCTCTAAATTTAAAACTAATTTTAAATTATGTACCTATCATAATCTCCACTCACTTGCTCATATTGTTACAGTCTATTTTGTTTAATTCTAAGGGGCGCCCGCGAAACAGGTTCGCCTAGTGCGGGGTCCATTGACATTTATATGGTTAAGTAAATATATTTTTGGATTAATAAAAAAAAAATTGTATATTTAGGTGGTATGGTAATATTAATTCACGTGACTTTTATAATAAAGATGCTGGATCATTTATAAACAATATTACGTACACATTTTTCTAGCCATTGTACAATGTGTTTTTATTTTATTATTCTTGTTATTTTTTTTCTTTTCTTTTGTTTTTCTTTTTTTGTTTGTTCGTGTTTTTTGCTTAATGTGTGTATTCTATTTTACATGTATTGTGTGTGCAATATGTGTTGCATACATATTTCTTTCCTTTTTTAACGAATTAACACATACCCTAAACTGTTTTATTCAGTATAGAGAGATCTTCATTTATTAAGTATCAATAAATAGGTGTATTGGAAGTTTTACATTGAACCATATTAAATTACCTCTCCCATCTTCTTCGAAGTCGCTGGACGTTCGGGGTGTGGGCTCTAGGACGTCCATGGAATATGACGTTGACTCCGAAGAGGACACGGCGGCGGGGTTGCGATCCCCGTCCCTGGGAGCACCGTGTCAGGTTCCCGGGGGCAAGGCCAAGACACTGAGGGACCCCTGGTGCAGCCCTGGGGTCCCCCATGTCATGTGCCAATGCGACAGCCGCGGAGGTTTGAGTGGTTAAGAATCCCAAATACCCCGGTCAAGCCCCACAGCTCCCGGGGACCTTTTGAAGGATTTCCCCGCGTCAAAAAAAAGGTACGGAATCTTAGAAAAACAAAACGTATAATCGCTGCATTCAACAATTAATTCAAATAACGCTTGGGTAGTTTATTTCTTAGTTACTAATTACCAAAGAATAGTATATCAGCAGACTAGCTAGAAAACCATAAACCAATCATATTTATTTATATCTCATAAATTGATTTACTGGAATTTAATCAAAATAATTATAAACAGGAAATTAAATTTTGAAGCTGTCTGAAATATTCAAATCCAAGACAAGAAGCGAAGCTTATATACGTCGCAAATATTTATGCTTATTAAACGTTCTACGTTAAATAAACACAAGAGAATATTCGTCATCGTCGCTACGTCATCCGGAAGACATCCACTGCTGAACAAAAGCCTGGGGGTGTTTGGCATAATCCCAGTGGCGTAGCTTGCCTTAGATGGGCCCCGTATCAAAATTTATTTGTGGGCTCAAATGATGGTACGGCCTAAGAGATTATGTGAGAACATTGATTTACGAATTTTTGTGTACACATGTTCGGGCCCCTGTGGCCCGGGGGCCCCGTATCATTGATACGGCTGATACGGCGGTAGCTACGCCCCTGCATAATCCCCACGCTTGGCAGGCGTCTTGAGGATCACAGCATAGGTTATCACCTAGATAAGGTCAAGGATGGCTTGATAAAGTCATCCAATAGAAAGACGCTGCTACCCGTCTCCTAGTTTTCACTTAGTCACCTCTTAAGACACCCACGGGAGGAGAGTGGGTGGGGCTTATACCACCCACCCCACATGGATCTTCAACATAAATAATATTTTAAAAGAAAAACGTAGGGTCAGTAAGGCTATTGACAACCGTGTCGTAAATTTCTGCTTCCCAATGCGAAACATTTCCGGTCATATCCTGTAAACCATAGATTTAGGCTTTTCCACCTGTAAACGCTATTTTACACAAATCCGATAGTTTCTATTAAATTATAGAATAGAATACTCTGTATGGTATAGAATCCAAATATATTTTTTATTATGGCATACTTAATAATAACACAAATTTATTATGTAGGTTTAAATGGCGATCTTGTCGCTAGTAGCGGTTCCTTCCAGACAACAAAATTAAAAAAAAGACGCGACTAAAACAGTGACAGTGGTTGGTGTAACTACTTATAGTAAATTGTAAATATTTATCGTCATCATCAGTCAGAATATAATTTCATTAACAAATTTTAATTTGATTCGTAAATAGTTTTTAAAATACGAGTACCAAGTAGCAATACACTTTACTGTACAATATTGTATTTATAACAACGACCGGGTCATGTAATGTTATTAATTAGGTCATTATTAAAGATATAAACTTTTAAAATGGAAAATAAGGCTTAGATAAAACTAAAGAAGGTTTAAAAAGTTGATTGGTCTTTTCGTATGGGAGTTATCACCAAGGCTATCATCCCTAGTATGTCTGTGGGAGCTATTATATCACAGACAGACTTATGTGTTAAAGCTATAATGCATCTCTTTGACAGCATATCAACAGTGACATCGGAGTTAAAAAGAATAACAGACTTTAAAAGAAATAAACATGCAAAAAAAATCTAATCAGTGCAAATTAAAGTACACCGGCTGCGTGGACATCGGTGTCTGTATTTTAAGGGTTCTATCGATTGATGCTATTGATTTGAAACTTGGAATGGTTTTAGCTCTCATCGCAAATGAAAATATTTTTATTTCTTCATAATGGGGGTCAAACTTTGGCGAAAAAATTTAAAAGTTAGACTAGTATATCGAGTGGGGTATCATATATAAGGGCTTCATTTGCATATTTCAAAACCGAATTCTATTTTAGTTTGTGTCATGTAATTTTTAACTAATCGTTCTCCCCCTTATCACAGAAGTTTTTGGAGGGAAAAATCTGAAATAATTATAGGTAATAAATGTTTCATCTACATATATTTTACAAGAAAACTAAAATGATGTTTCTAAGTAGCACAGTATTTTTAATAATCCTAAAAAAATCTTGACAAACAAACTTGTTTGAGGTTTGTTTTTTTTTTTGCTATCTGAGGTGCTAGACGAATAGTAAAACAACTTTGATACGTTAAAAAAAGGACTCGCACTTGACCGGTTGTTAATGCTTGTATGCAGAGTCCGATCAACTACTGAGTTACGTTATCTATTGGTTGCTGGTAAAATACGGGTCGATGGACCAAAACGAATGTAGTACGTACACCAACATTAAATTACTAATATATTGTTTATTATAATAATAATAATAACTTTTTATTTCAGGCTGCATAGGCCCATAGATAAATACCTTAAACTAACATACATAATGTTTAATATTTTGTTAACTAATATCTTATAGTGTTTTGTAGTTCAGTGATGATTTAGTGTTGATTTTCTTCAGGTCATTAGATAGGTCACTCTACTGAACTCAGTAGAGTTTATACCAGACCAGTAGGTCTGTGTTTATTAATACTTACTGATTTATTTTGTTTTGAAACTATTAACAATATCTCTTAATTCAGTCCAATGCATTAATGTAAGAATTCCTAGATGTACCCTAGTTAGTTGTTAATGTCCTTGTTCACTACATTACACCTAAGTTTCTCATCGTTTTGTGCGATAGCTTTAAACTAAAACCATCAATTATTTCCCTTTAACGTTGTAACAGAAACTATTAAAAGTAATAAGTTTGCAACTTGCAGCGATTAGTTAAGAAACTTCAATGTTACTTACATTAAAACCTACTAATTAAAATTTTCAGGGAATTATGATGGTAAGATATTGGTAAGTAATTTTATAATTGTGTAGATATGCCGTATATATGATAAGTCGCTACATTTTAAGTCCTTTTGGGAGCAATATATGAGGAGACGTTTTTTATCATATTTATCCATATAATTCAAAAGCACCAACTCGATTGAAATAAACTCAATAAGTAAAGATGTCTGACCTTATTCGTGAATTGGACTTTCAGCGCTTCAATAATACTTATCATTAAAATATTTCAATAAAAGATCAAATCCAACAACCTATCTTGTTCCAGTCTGTAATTTTAACAAAGGGTCCTTCATCCCTTCGGCAAGGTACCTACTCGAACAGTCGAGTATCTTTCCCAAAACTGTATTAATAGTAATACAGTTTTGGGAAAGATACTTTGGATGATAGCATCCAAAGATACTAATTTAATTTTTCGAACGAAAAATTCTATGATAGACAAAGTTCGCTGGTAATCGAGTAATATAATTTATTTGTTTATAACTCGAATTTATTCGTGTTGTCTTAATTTAAATTTTATATCTATACTAAATAATTCAGTTAGGTTTTAATTCAAAACAAAAAATAATGCTATAGGTAGCACACATTGTGCGTACATGTCGTCAAAATTAAGTTATAGCACAGAATACATTGGTTATAGTAATAAATATAGAAAAATACTTTTTTCTATATTTATTACTATTTATTTACTTACTAATTTACTAATTAGTAAGTAAATAAATAGGTACTTTAATATATAAGTATACTTATAACGTAAATAGCGAATATTAATCTATTTTAGATTAGTATGTACCTACCTACAAAAATAACACAGTTAAAGACGCGGAGACGCTCAGCGATAGAATTTAATGTAGAAATAGACAATTTGTTTTTTGTTTTTTCGTTTAATTTCCGTGCTCAATCAATATATTATAAGCGGCTTATGGCAATACGAAAAATCCAGTCAAGTGCGAGCCGGACTCCCGCCACGAGGGTTCCATACCTTCTTTGGACGTATTAAAGTTATTTTAATTATTAGTCCTGTTGAATATGAAATGGGTTTCAACGACTCACCGTTTTCTCGCGCTGTGCTGGTACCGCTTTGTCGGGCCCGACTTCTGGGATTTTGACGATGGTCGATCACGTTCACTTCACCTTCACACATATAGTCCATAGGGCGACTGGTTCGCGTGTTATCTTCCAGGATAGAAGGATAGTCTGTTCTGGATGAGCGAGAACTCGAAAGATAGAAATTTAGATGTGCACTCGTGCGCGGTAGTACAATGACTAATTAATCGACTTTCTGTCGATAGGCGGCGCCGTAAGCGCGCTTCCGATCACTGTCGCGAAACCCATTGGACAGATGAAAAAAAAATGAATGCTATTCTACCTACCAATATTGTGTTTATTTATTTACAAATCTGTTCCGGTACGGAACAAGTCCCATTACTCGTCTAACACCTAAGATAGTGAAAAAAACCGCAAAACTAGGTTTCTTTGTCGAGATTTATTTTAGGATTACTAAAAAACTGTACCTACAAATTACAAACATTTTATTTTTCCTACAAAATTAGATAGATAAACACTATACACAAACCTCGGAGATAAGGAGAACGTTATTTTTTTTACATTTTTGATTATAATCCAAAATCTTCGTGACATATACCAAACTAAAAATCTGTTTTGAAATGTGCAAATGAAGCCCTTTCATATGATACTCCTCTAGATATAGTAGTCTCACTTTGAAATTTTGACGCTTCATTTCGACCCCCCTTAAAATTTACGAACAGGTGGCTTCAGTTTTTTGAGTTTTAGATCTTATCTTACTTACCCAAGTAAGATAAGATCTAAAACTCAAAAAACTATTCCAAGTTTCAAATCGATACCATCAGTGGTTCCTGAAATATATAGGTATGACAGACATAGATACTGATGAAGTCGTACCATAAGGGTTCCTTACCCTAAAAACGTAATTTCACTGTGAAATACCTCTAATAATATAAGCAAAGGTACCTATCAATCTCTTGTCCAAAAGTAACAGTGAATAGGTACGTCTCAGATTTCTGTAAGGTTTTACACACGGTGGCATGCTTGTCACCTCCGTGGCGGAAAATCGGTTGCTTTGCAAACCAGAGGTCGCGGGTTTAAAACCTGTCAAGTTAGGTCGTGTTATCTTCCATCCCAAGTTAGATTGGGGATTGTAGTTAATACTGCGTAAAGAAAACACTGCCCAATTAAAATGTTTAATAGTCTCAGATATTTAGACTATATTAATTTAATTAACAAAACTTATCTGTTATAGAATTTATTGCTACAGTTAAACAAGTTTTAATTACAGTCGGTATTGCAATCTAATTCGCTCAGTAGGCTTTCATTTGGAAGCCGATTAATTTCTAAGCAATAATTAGTTTCGCGCAGTCACGTCGCTATGTCGGTCGTAATTTAAAACATTCTTTTTTTTTCAGATGATCCCAAATTTTTAGGAACGGAATCGAACGTGACTGTGGTGGTGGGAAGAGATGCCACTCTGACCTGCAAAGTGGAGAACCTACAGAGCTTTAAGGTAAATCCAACGTACCTACGAATAGCATCTTTATCACGTCGGTCATAGACTGCTTTTTCTACTTAACGTCCAGTGCCTTGTGCTGCACATCACAGTATCATAAATTCTACCGGTAACTAGCAGTGTGTGAGTGTCCAAGATATCTGTGGTGCTTAACATCACATAACGGCTTGTGGCGTCAAAGACACGCTCATTAACAATTGCACGGAACTGCCACTCGTCACATGAGACATAATTTACTAAATAATATAATAAAGTGAGTTCCATTAAGAGATTTTCCAAAAAAAGCCATAGAATTTGTGTATGTGATTGATGGTTGCAAAGGGTGCAGAGGGTGGATGAGTTCATAAGAGGGTGTACAGTAAGCGACAGGTCGACATGGTAATCAGGGTATTAGTTGAGACGCGGGGGAGAGGACACCCAGCATACCCGCATATCGCCCTTACGCGAACTATATGCGGGGGTGCGGAGTGCTACCTCGCCGATTGCCATGTCAAACTGTCGCGAAGTGTAGGTACCTACATAAGTGAACAATAAAGAAACTTAAAGATACTTCTCCATAATACATTCCATTTTAGGGCCCCGTATCAATTATACGGGGCCCCGAACGGGTGTAAGAAAATGTCCGTATAATATTATCCTCGTCTCATTCCCACTTAAACTCTTAGGCTTTCTTACCTTCATTTGGACCCCCCAATAAATTTTGATACAGCGCCCGTCTCTGACAAGCTACGCCACTGAGTAGAATATACATTTGGAGATTCAGTTAGTGGTCTTTCTTTGCGGCACTAGGCATTTAGTGCCCCATTTAGCTATGAAGTTTTATACGTAAATAATAATAATACAATACAATAATGCTTTATTTCTCAAATCAATGATTACAAGATATTCAGTTGTGCTTGTGGTCCCCACACTAGGAAATATTTACCTGTCTCGTGGAGACCCGGATCCGTTGACAATTCCGAAACATTTTGAGACCACAGATTAAATTATTAAGAAAATAAATAAATATGTACATTTGAAAAAGAAATAGTATTTTAGACATAACATAGAGGTTTGATTCTGAAAGACAACATTTTCGAAAGAACATAAAATCTTAGCAAGTCTTTGTTAATGAACACAATTAATTACATACCTTTAATATTCGCTTTCATGTGTTACAGCACCTCAGAGATTCGCTCCGGTTCGCTTCCCCATTAGTTAAGCTAATAGTCACCATTAGTCATTCATTCCCCATAGAAATTTACTTTCACCGGGCGACGCCTCCTCGTAGTAACGGTTTTCCACTGTGCGTGGTTCCCGTAAATATAAGGCAAAATGTCGACATCGCATTTGTCCTTCGCAAGAGCAATTATGAAGGTAAAGTTACACCATTTAGGACAACAGCCTGTTGTGAAATATGTCTTTGTAGCGTTCATTATGAGAAATAAGTTGCGGGTTTCTGTGTTATTTTTCATTAGTATAATGAACGTTTGTTTAGATGTTACGGCGCTGTTCTTATTTATGTGAGCATAAATTAAATAAGCACACATTTTAAACACACACACAACACACATTTTAAAAATGACAGTGTTTAATTGGCTATGTAGTAGACTAGACATAAATACTCACCATCATCATCATCATCATCCAAGACGTCCACTGCTGCACATAGGCCTCCCCCTACGAACGCCTCAATTTGGCTATTTGCATCCACCTGTTACTTGCGACGCGCATAATGTCGTCAGTTCAGTTAGTGGGAAGCCTGCCTACCGTGCATCTTCCGTTTCTTGGTCGCCACTCGAGAACCTTTCTTCCGCATCGGTTATCGGTTCTTCGAGCGATGTGGCCTGCCCGTGCCCATTGCCACTTCAACTTGCAGATTCTAAAAGCTATATGTCGGTGACCTTAGTTCTTCGGAGAATCTCCAATCTGTCGCGCAAAGAAACTCAGAGCATAGCTATCTCCACAGCTCGTTATGTGACTCTGAGCTTCTTTTATAAATAAATTCTATAGTAATTCTCTACTAAATAATCATAGTATACTATTAGGCAGTGGCGTGCACAGAGGGTAGGCAAAAAAATGTATTCGGCTTGTTTCACCTATTTACCCGACTACGGAACGGAGGGAGGGTTATGATTTTAATAACAAGAATGTATGTATGTATGTATGTATGTATGTATGTATGTATGTTCATCTGTTCCCGAATATCTTCTAATCTACTTAACATAATTAGACAAGAAGGGTGTCGTTAGAAGCGCCTTGATTGTCCGCTGGTTATAGGCTATATAATATTACATTAAATTCAATGTGGCGCCATCTACAGGACAAAAACTTCTGAAGAAAAATAAAAATATTTTTTGATTAAGTTGAAAATAGGTACACATGTGTATTTCTGTTGCCCAAGCATGATCGTGTAAAGTAAATAATCATCATCATCAATATATATAAAAGTAGATGTCCTGATTGATTGACTTATTGACTGACTGACAGACAACGCACAGCCTAAACTGCTGGCTCTAGAGACTTGAAATTAGGGAGGTGTATTCTTCACAATACGTAAACGCACACTAAGAACGGAATTTTCAAAATTCGCATCCTAAGGGGTCCAAATAGGGGGATTTAATTTTTTTTAAAATCGTTATAATTCATGAACGGTTGGTACTAGAGCCTTGAATTTTCACACACAGATGCCTCAAAGCAAATAAACAATAACGTGTTTTTGCATTTCTCGAAATTTTCTAAGTAGAAGTCACAGGACCTAAATTTTTGTGTAAAATAAATATTTTACAATTTCTTAACACATTTCACTGTTTTCCGATACAATATGATAGATAGGATTAGGACGAAGTCAAGTTTAAGAAATTATGAGGGTTTTAAGGTCAAAATAGGAGTCCTGAGTTAATCTCGTGTGTGGTGTCTTTTAAAAGGTAATTGGAAACCGATTTTTTTTTTATGATATAAGCAGTAGGCATGAGTTATATCATGGGTTTTAAAACTAAAATACGACATCGATGTTTAAAATTTGAATCTGATATGATTTCAAAAGTGATGGGAAAAATCATATTGTTTAGTTAAACTATTTTCCTAACTGCTGCGTTAGCTCAAGTGTGGCTTCTAAGTACACGCAAGGTTACAATTCAATAAGAGGCTGCCGAGAGTGTCCGCAAATGCGCGCTCCCGCGTCATGCTGACACCTAAAAAAAAACAAGCTGCCGCCACGCTCCTCAGCCATAAGCCCGGACAAATAACGGGCAACCTTCGGAGTTGTCGGTTGGACGTTTGGGTTGTGAGCCCTAGATGTCCATTGAGTACGGGGCGTTTTAGTACATAAGATACTCCGATTTGGAGCTAGGTACCCCAAAAAAAAAACCGGTCAAGTGAGAGTCTGACTCGCGAATCGAGGGTTCCATACCTTCTTTGCGCGTATTAATGTTATTGATTTCAATTCAATAAGAGGCTGCCGATAGTGTTCGCAAGCGAGCGCACCCGCGTCAATCTGCCACCTAAAAAAAAAAAAGCTGCCGCCTCGCTCCTCAGCCATAATCCCGGACAAATAACGGGCAACCTTCGGAGTTGTCGGTTGGACGTTTGGATTGTGGGCCCTAGATGTCCATTGAGTACGGGGCGTTTTAGTAGGTAAGATACTCCGGTTCGGAGCTAGGTACCGAATCAAACAAAAAAAAATCCGGTCAATTGCGAGTCTGACTCACGCATCGAGGGTTCCATACCTTCTTTGTGCGTATTAAAGTTATTTTAATCAATATATATAAAAGAATAAGTCCTGACTGACTGACTGATTGACAGACAACGCACAGCCCAAACCGCTAGCCTAGAGACTTGAAATTTGGGATACGAAAACGCACACTAAAAACGGAATTTTCAAAATTAGTATCCTAAGGGGTCTACATAGGGGGTTTTATGTTTTTAAAAAAAGCGTTATAATTCTTGAACGGTTGGTACTAGAGCCTTAAATTTTTACACGCAGACTCCTCAAAGAAAATGAATAATTACGTGTTTTTGCATTGCTCGAAATTTTAAAAAATCTCGCGTGTGGTGTCTTTTAAAAGGTAATTGAAAACCGTGTTTTTATGACATAAGCGGTAGGTATGAGTTATATCATAGTATGAGTTATATATTGTGTTTGCCCCCTGACATAATGCTGAGCTTGCGACCTTTTAGCCACGACTATTAATATATTATAAAATTGTTAGTAACTAAGTCCTTCTTTGTAATTAAGTCAGTGAGCTAATAAATGTTTCTTCTTCTTTTTTTTCTATGGGTTTTAAAACTAAAATACGACATCGATGTTTAAAATTTGAATTTGATATGATTTTAAAAGTGATGGGAAAAGATTATATTGTTTAGTTAAACTATTTTGCTAACTGCTGCGTTAGCTCGAGTGTGGCTTCTAAGTGCACGCAAGGTTTCAATTCAATAAGTGGCTGTCGAGAGTGTTCGAAAACGCACGTATCCTGCACCGTGCGCACCCGCGTCAATATGCCGTCTAAAAAAAAAAAGCTGCCGCCTCGCTCCTCAGCCATAAGCCCGGACAAATAACGGGCAATCTTCGGAGTTGTCGGTTGGACGTTTGGGTTGTGGGCGCTAGATGTCCATTGAGTACTGGACGTTTTAGTAGGTAAGATACTCGGTTCGGAGCTAGGTACCGAATCAAACCAAAAAAAAAACCAGTCTAGTGCGAGTCTGACTCGCGCATCGAGGGTTCCATACCTTCTTTGCACGTATTAAAGTTATTTTAATCATCGATATATATAAAAGGACATGTCCTGACTGATTGACTGACTGACAGACAACGCACAGCCTAAACTGCTGGCTCTAGAGACTTGAAATTAGGGAAGTGTATACTTCACAATACGTAAACGCACACTAAGAACGGAATTTTCAAAATTCGTATCCTAAGGGGTCCAAATAGGGGGTTTCATGTATTATAAAAAAGCGTTATAATTCATGAACGATTGGTACTAGAGCCTTGAATTTTCACACGCAGATGGCGAAAAAAAAAAAACAATTACGTGTTTGCGAAATATATTTAGTAAAACTAAGTAATTATTATAGCGATACTAACTTAATTCTAATAATTCTACGTGATTTGTAACGAATTATAAAGCCCCAAAATAAATAAAATAAAAAATAAGTTTTAAAAACTAAAACCCGACTACGGATAAAATCGCAGTCTAAAAAGTAGAAAACAAGAAAATATTTCTTGTCAGATATACTTATCTACCAACGCCTTAAGCAATTAATTATCGTCTAGTAAGTAGATAATTTGTATATTTCAATTTAACGTATTATAAGTATAATTACTATAGATTGTAGCCGTAGTCGCATGCCACCTTGCTAATGTCTGATATGGCCAATGTTATATTGTCGCGTTGGGAACACAAAATTCAGGTTGCACTTCGACGACTAGCAGCTGACCAGAGGGCCTAGACAAGATGCAATCGCTTCATAGCGAATCTATTTCTTCATTCGCTAATGGTGTCAATTCCCTACAATATGTCACGTGATTTTTCGATGACTTATGTCCTTCTCATACAATTTTAAACTTTCTATTAGCGATAGCGCTTGTAGAATATTACATTGTCTAGGGGGACAGATCGCCGACTTATGTATAAACGACAACGCCACGACGGATCATCAGGCATCAGTGGCATGCGACTACGGCTACAATCTATAGTAATTATACTTATAATACGTTAAATTGAAATATACAAATTATCTACTTACTAGACGATAATTAATTGCTTAAGGCGTTGGTAGATAAGTATATCTGACAAGAAATATTTTCTTGTTTTCTACTTTTTAGACTGCGATTTTATCCGTAGTCGGGTTTTAGTTTTTAAAACTTATTTTTTATTTAAGTATGTTATTATACTATTTCAAATATCCATATGCAAGCAAATACTATAGACATATTAATTTGCATTTGAAAACATTAATAAGTTTATCTAGTGGCTACTGACAAAAATACTTTGCCTACCCTAGGATTTCTATAAACAGTCTTGATTTTAAAATATCTTAGTTTGGACATGAATTAACGTAATTTTTTATGTAAATGGACATGTTGATAATATTGGTTAATTTAAGGATATTTGTGCTGGAACACGAACAAATAGCATAAAGCTTAAACAACTCGCAGATATTTTTGCCTGCTTACAGTGCACGCCACTGCTATTAGGTATATATTCCGCGCTCAAAGTTCTTTAATTAATCATTGTACTTATTGTTGACCGCCGACAGATTAATTAAGTGTATATTTCAATACAATATCTATTCTCACTCAAATACTTAATAAATATATTTTTAACGCCTGTTTGAAAAGATTGACGTTATTTCAACACAATTAACCATTGAAAGTATTGTTAGGATAAAATAAACGATTCATTTTCGAACGATTTTCCCCTAAGAAAATAGGTCAGGGTTTATTCACATGCACCGAAATAAAGTAAGTGTACTGTTAAAATACGAGTAAGTAATGGCGAAACACTTATCATATTTTCACGCCGCAACGGGCTCGGTGGCGAGGTCCCAGAGTCTGCAAAATATGAATTGCTTCACAACCATAAAACATGCTGGTGCTCAACGCGAAGGAAGCAATTTTCGCTGAACAAGTGCCTTTGTTGGGTGTACACTTGATTTTGATCCAGGCCCATTGTGCAGTTCGTGAATAAAGCCAATCCGCCCCATTACCTAACCTCTTAAATTAGACGGGTTTATGATTACATATTGCATTTTGTGTGACAATGTTTTATAATTGCTGATTGATTTTATCAAGTGGATATACGGCCAAATTCGAAATCTTAAGCAATAGCGAAAAATACTAAAAAGAGTTACGGGCCCAATTTTGATAAAAAGTTGCCATATGTCTTTACTTCCGATCGATCGAATGGTGATGCAGATTGCGTTCTTTCTTAAACCAACGGGTTCGATTCTTGGCTAGATATACTATGCGTTTCAACTAAGAAGGTGGCCGCCATCTTGCCATTTCAAATATATAATTACTAAAAATGATGTTTCAACAAAAAAAGACAGCAAAGCAAGACATTACAATAAATAGTCAAAATCGGGGCGAATTTTGCATTTTGTGTTTACTCTGCTGCCGGTACAAAAATCGTAAAAAATGAGTGAAGTTCCGCAGTCGCGATCAACATGGCGGCCACATTCTTGGTTGAAA
This sequence comes from Furcula furcula, assembly GCA_911728495.1. Classification (NCBI taxonomy): domain Eukaryota; kingdom Metazoa; phylum Arthropoda; class Insecta; order Lepidoptera; family Notodontidae; genus Furcula; species Furcula furcula. The sequence goes on from OU452251.1 coordinate 11,897,407, forward strand.
CGCATAGTACTTACTGATATTTCAAAAATCCAATGATGCAGTTTTTGTTTTCATCAAAATCGGGCCAATGTTCGGGTTTATTATTTTTTGTACAGTAGCACAGTTTCGGGGTTTTTTTACCCCATTAAAAAAAAGACCCAGAAACTTGCACAAGTTTTCTTTTTTAGTGTAAAATAAAGATTTTAGACTCGCCTAAGCGACTTTTTTTTGTTTTTGGTAAGTATCTCTAAAGACACCAAAAACAAAAAAAGTTAAAATATGCACAAATTATCTAGATATTGCAAATCAAAAGTTGACTTTTCCACGTTGGCGCGAAAACGCTCATTGACAACAGTGACGTTATTCCATTGGTTTGACATACGAGTAGTAAATTTTTCATGGCGATTGGCGAGTGAATAAAGAAACTACCACTGAATATTAATATGTTCTCATTAGACTTTTGACGATTAATATAATTAGAATGATAAAATGATCCCCTAGAGTTATCAGTTCAGAGAAAATTAATATTATCCATAAACAAAATATGTTGCACCAGTCATGTAGTTGGACAGGCCCGTTGGTCTAGTGGTAAAACACCTTGGCCGCTACCTATATATCGTTGGTTTGATCCCCAACTTGTGCCTGCGTGTTATTTATCAATGTATTTACAAAAAAGTACTGTAAGTATTTGTTTCAGTTGTATGGTCACCTTAATACAGGCTATGCCTAATTTAGTATCAGATAACCGTGTGTGGATTATCCCAGGATAATAATATACTTGCTTAGTACATTTTGTAAATAGTCATGCTTATATTTTTATCTTTTAAGAAATAAATCCCGCTATAATTAAATCTTTCTTAATTTAAAAAAAAAACAATGTGTTTACACAGAGATTTTCTCTTGAAAATTGATTGGCCGTCATGGCCGTCTAGTCGAGGTATAACATCACGCGCGATTGGTGCTGTTTCAAATTGTTCCATTTTACGTAACTTTGAGTTGAAATATTTCGTAAAATAATAATAAGTTCAGAAAAAATCTTTTAGCAATGCTCTTTTTAGAACTATTTTTATTAAATTATAGTCATAATTTATCATTATAATTTTTATGTAAGTTCCCCATTAAGTGTAATCATTTGAGAAAATAAACTATTAAATACCTCCAGGTTATTTTACATTTTACTGTAAACGCCTGAAACCTAAACCTTAACATTTTACAGTAAAACCTAATTTACTACTTACTTATATATAATGGTAAAAATCCGAACAACGTAAAGTCAAACAATTTCGATATGACCGTATAAATTGAAATAAAAACACCTATTTTATTGCCAGTCCCATTCACTTTATTCAATAAAAACATTGTATTTGCATTACTGACTGCACACTTTTCAAATTATGATTGAATTATTCATGCTCGTCTAAGAGGCAAGTATAAAAATTGAGGCGCTAGATTCTTTCTTAGCTATTTATACATTATGCGCATTCTGCATACATAATTGAAATGGAATGCTTTTAAAGTTGTATGGATTATTTTTTTAATATATTTTCCTACCGAAATAAGATTGTAAATTCTGTTTTATACGTTGGTTTCACTCATTAACTTACTATTATTGGTTTCACCATAAAAGGATGAATTTGTACTGACTTTGTGTGGGTTATATTTATGACATTTTACTGCCAAAATCTCACTATGATTTTTTCCTGCTGTTCAGTCAGATAGAACTACGGTTACGATATATTTCACGGCCGAAAAATGTACGAAAATGTCTTGTTTACGGACTCATCGCAACACATAGTTGGTCAGACTACCCTATGCCATTTTGCAGTACAAAACGGCATACCTCACTCTATGATACGAATTCAAGCAATCGGAAAAATTCCGAATGCTACGCGACGTGTCCGATGCACACATACCTATGATCATATATAATGTCTGCAAGTACTACAAATTGAAGTGTCAAGTGTGAAATGGCCGGGCATTAAAAAAGCAAGACGTTCGCTCAATGTTCGTGACATCCCTGCCTATTCATAGCTGCACTGCCGCTCGTCACTCGAGACATTAGTTATTAAATCTTTTGAGCCCGGTAATTTTACTGGTTATAGTGCCCTTTACACTGCAACACGGCATTTCTGACACTTCGGTGGTACCCGGGACCATCCCTTGCACATTTTTTTCCTGTCACCTTCAAAAGGTCTCCGAGGGGCAGAGGCCGGGTTATGAGGGATTTTCACCCACTGATACTCGCCAGAGTCTCTACAACGCCAGACGCTCACTTAGCCAGGTCCAGGGGGAGTAGAAATGCACACTCCTCGGGGCACGCTCGCGGTGCTCACGACGACCACCGTCGCGTCGTCACCCGCCTCAACGCTGGTTGGCCTAATGCCAAATGTACTTACAGGTAGCGTGGCTGCGCGTGGACACTCAAACCATCCTCACTATTGGATCACATGTGATCACGAAGAACCACCGCGTGGGGGTGGCCCGAAGCGATCAGTCATGGTCACTGACCCTGAGGGACGCCCGACCTTCGGATGGCGGCCGGTACATGTGCCAAATCAACACAGAGCCAATGATCACGCAGACACACCATTTACTTGTCTTCAGTAAGTAGAAAATAAATAGCGAAGAACACATCTTTATCTATAAGTATAATTTTCCTGTAGGTATGTGTAGGTGAAACCGCTTGACTGATTTTGCTAAAATTAATTGTGTGTGTGTCTGGTTATTTATGTGTGTGTCTGGATGATTTTGATTCATAATTAGACCCGGTAGGTTCCTAGGTCTTTTTTTGCAGGGCAGAATAATTGTTGCTGGGATCACCAGTCATCTTACAACCTCGAAATAATAAAAACCAGGCCTGGGAGTGGCAAAGGTATAAGGTAGCGAAGGAAGGTCGGGAAATAAGCTCATGTATTTTTAATATATCAATTTAATAATAGCATTAGGATCTTGGGACCCCGGACAATCCGAACGCGGTTATCCCAAACTAGGTTGGGCATTATTATTGCAACCAAGCTACTGATACAAACCTATATAACACTTAAATCTATACTTATAATAAAACTGTAACAGGTCCAATTCTGTACATTGAAGATATTTTGAAAATTATCTGTCTGTCTGTCTGTCTGTATCACGGCTGCGCATCACGCCGAAACTACTGAATGGATTCAAATGAAACTTGGCATGATTTGAGATCTTACTACGAGGTAGGACATAGGATACTTTTTATCCCGTAATCTAGCACGGTTCTTTTGGGAGAGGGGATTATTAACTAATGTCCAAAGTAAAGAGAGCATTGCAGTGCAGCTGTCAATGGGCAGGCGAATATCTTAGATGAGTCATGTTTGAGGTTGGCACCAATCTTACCTCACCAACTCTTATTGTTAAGTTCCGCCGGATATCGTGGACTCCGGAAGCAGTGGAGAGATGATAGTTCGAGAAGGTGACGACGTGGCGTTACACTGTGCAGCCCTGGGCACCCCACCACCGACCATACTATGGCGAAGAGAGGACTCTGCCCCTATCAAGATTGGTACACTGTCCGGTAAGTAAAAATTCAGGTGATTTTTTTATTCATGTTTTTGTTTGGCATGTTTAATAATAATTATTTATAAGTGTCTTATATTATATTCTACAAAGTAACTAGCCAACCAAATTAAAAATCTTTGTTCTAACGACGCAGCGATACGTCTGTCATTGGGTTCTTTTTCTGCTATTCTTATCCCTCGAAGGCTGTATAACAACTTTCTGTCCCACTGTTGGGCACGGGGCTCCCCTCAAGTTGAGAGGGCTTAGTCCGTAGTCCACCACGCTGGCCAAGTGCGGGTTGGCGGACTTCACACGTCATTCGAAAGCTAGTTAGGCTTCCTCAGACATGCAGGTTTCCTCACGATGTTTTCCTTCACCGAAAGCTAGTAACAATCGCACAAAGACGATTCACACATGATTAATTAAAGAAATCAGAGGTGTGAGCCGGGGCTCGAACCTGCGCACCTTGTTTCCAAGGCAAGCGCTCGCCCACTGAGCTGTTACCGCTTAGCCAGCATAGCTTACATTAATTAAAAAAAAATAACCATCATCAGGAAGAAGACGTGTACTGCGGAACAAAGGAGAACGCTACATTTAACGAAAATTAGGCATTTGCATCCATCGGTTAACCGCGACATTTACAATGTCGTCGGTCCTAGTAGGGGGACACATGCATACGTTGCGCCTACCAGTCGAGTCGAGTCGAGTCGAGTTGAGTTCAGTTAGTGTGTGTGTGTGTGTGTGTGTGTGTGAGTGAGTGAGTGAGGGACCGACCGACCGACCGACCGATCGACTGAGCGAGAATGAAGTTTCACTTCTTCTGCGCGGAGGGACTCCACGCACGCACATTTTTTGAGCTATTACAACTTGCAAATCCTAAGAACTATGTCTGTAACTTTGGTTCATCGGTGAATTTCCTCATACTGGACTGTGTCGTGCAAAAAAAAAGTCCGAATATAGCTCTTTCCATAGTTTGTTATCTGACTGAGTTTTTCATCTGACTGAGCTTCTCCAAAAGTCGAGCAGTCATCACTGGCACACAGTAGTATATAATGGGTGTAAGGAACATCGTACCGAAAAAAATATGTATAAGATGTCAAATAATGTCCGTTACAACATTACAGAAACCATTTATAAGGAAAATGACAAATGACTTGACTTATTAATTTTAGATTATTTTTTTCGAGCATGTAATGAATATATGCGGAATAATATTTATTTCTCAAATTACATTGCTAATTTTCTAAAATAATAATAATTAATTGCCTATTAATTAATTACCTATGTACTGTTTTAGTGCATAAAGAATAAATAAATAAATAATTAAATAAATTTTACAAAAATAAGTAATTTATTGTTTTTAAATTAAAATTATGCTTTATTATTATACCAATAATGATATTATACTAATTTTATTTAAAAAAACTGTTTTTTTTTTGGAAATTCATGAATAAGCCGATGAAAAATTTCAACACTAGTGTTCAGGATCATGTACTAGATCCCTGGTATCGGTTTTCCGTACGATGTCCCTTACACCCCGTATAACACACATACTAGTTACCTTCGTCTTCAGGCACTAAAAAATTTTAGACGAGAAGATGTCACGTAGTTTCCCGAGTTTTTAAGAGCTTTGAATTGATGCGCTATCGCATTTCTACAAACAGGATACAAGAAAATATCCATAATTCTTATTACCCTCATCTGTGATTCAGATTCGAGCAGATAGGATTGTGTTAGCAATGTAGAGCAACGTAACATTGTTCCTCTTGGGACAGAAACTTTTACACGAAGTGCAATAAAAGTTTAACATTGCGTCTCTCACAATTTCATAGTTTCTCGCTATTTCTCTGTGTTAAAGGAAAGGTACATGTCACATAAAACACCACTGGCTTAGGTATCACGGTTACAATAGCTGCACTTAAGTACGTACCTAGTACAGTGTGCCTTAATTCTTATTGTATTATTTTTAACCGGCTTCAAAAAGAAGGTTCTCTATTCGACGCGTATGTATGTAATATTGATAAAAATGCGTAATATTAATATATGTTAGTCTATGTGGGCTTCTAAACAAATTTACCAAATTTTATGAGTGTATGTATGTATGTATGTATGTATGTATGTATGTATGTATGTAGGTTTGTCCACCGATTTCTCAGAAACTACAAGTCCGATTTCGAAAATTCTTTTTGCAATAGTTAGAATATTGTTCAACTTAGGGTAGAGTACAAGTTTCATCAAAATCGGTCCAGTAGTTTAAGAGATATGAAATTTTTATGTTTTCAGTAAGTTACTGTAACGTTACGTTCGAGTTGCGTGATAGTGCTGATACCTATATTGGTAAAATAAGTCACTAAAAAGTGTTAAATAAACTATTTTATAAAAAATAAAAACCGACTTCAAAGTAAATTATCTAAAAAGCATAAAATAACGAAAATATATTGAAGTCGGTGTCAGCTGGTGATAGTGTTAGTTAACATGATTAGCTAGCACCGACTTCAATATATTTTCGTTATTTTATGCTTTTTAGATAATTTACTTTGAAGTCGGTTTTTAGTTTTTATAAAATAGTTTATTGAATCCTCGATCAACAGCGGTAAGCCGCGTGCGTATAAGACAATTTTTTGTCTTTTAATAAGAATATCATCCTGGGACGATTCACACATGGCCACCTTATCCCAAGCTAGGTAAAGCCAAGTAACCAGGCCAGAATACGAATACACTCTTTATTTATAAATATCCAAACACACACAAGAAAAATAGGCATGTAAATGCACACAAAAACTATGCAATGGCAAGCGAATCCACGTAGCAGCCACTACACCAATGAGATCATGAAAATATATTATTCTCTTAATTTCATTAGTTTCTAAGATATGTTGGATATTGCAGTTAGCAAATGGAACGGAGTATGGTTGAACATCACATCAGTGACCCGAGAGATGAACGGAGCATTTCTTTGCATAGCAACGAACGGCGTGCCACCTTCTGTCAGCAAAAGAATACTCCTCCACGTGCTATGTAAGTAAGATTTAGACCTTAAGACTTTGGTTTAATCATCTGAGAATAATCAACCCTACACCAGAATAATCAACCCTACATCACTAGGGCGTTGAATGAACGAACTGTTTTTTGGATTTTACGAATAAACCAGTTTACTGTCTATCGATAAACTAGTCTAATGATAGACTAGTTTATCGGTGAACTCTATGCAATACGTAAGTAGTTTGTGAACGTCTACTACTAAAGTTTTCGGCAACAGTATAAACTAGTCTAAACTTTACTCTTTCATAAACCTATTTAGGTTTATGAGAGTCTAAACATCGCTGACGATAAACGGTCTCGTTTCTTCGAAGGTAAATGCTTCGACGACCCACCACTTTCCTCCGTCGCGCCGTCGGTGCCCCGTGGTACATGCGGAACGTAGATCTGCATTCCGATTTCAAATTAGATCCCCTTCGTAAGTTCCTCAAAGAAGCGTCGAAACGCTACTTTGAATCCGCGTCCCGTCACGCGAACAGTTTAATCCGCGCCGCCGCCGATTACGCCGCTAGTCCTTCTGACTCGCGCCGCAGACCACGGCACGTACTGCTCGACCCTCCTGACCCCATGACGGTCCTATTGGACCGGGATGCGCCGACCCCTCCCCGACAACCGTATGCTACACTAGCTATCAGACACCGGTCTCGCCGGCGAGGCCGAAGGGTCGTACGTATGCGACCGCAACGACGTGCATCACCCCACTGAGTTTCTTGCCGGTTCTTCTCAGTGGGGGCGCGTTGTGAACCGGTGGTAAACTCAGCCCTCTCTTAAGCGACAGCCCAAGCCGAGGCCGTGCCTCCCTGAGGTGCCCTTATGCTCGTCGCTACTTCTGCCGTAAAGACTAGAGCGCTTCAAGCGCTCGCCTCCTATTGTCCGGTGAAGCTGCAATGGACATCTGCGGCTAACAGCGTCTATCATTCCCAAAAAAAAAAAAAAAAACGACCCACCACTATTACACACAGCTCCAAGCTGGCGCCAACGTGGTTTAGATTAGGTACCTTTTCGAGAGTCCGTCAGCAACAGAGTAAGAGCTAGGGCATGCACAATGGATCTACTGGATTGAAGTACGTTCAGGTGATTACTGAGCCCAATTTGCCGCCAACACGATAAAATAGAACGTTTGGTCCTATTCCGACATCGCACCTCAGCGCTGTCACGTAAACGCAATCTCTCACGAAGCCCACTGAATATCGAATGAGGATGTTTCCATTCACTAAAGGAATCTAGTTTCAGGTAATGTATGTAGTTTCAGCAACGTGTGCATTATCAGTAAAAATAGTAAAATAGATTTCTTGTATACGCAAAATTCGATTTACAGCTATCACCTCGAACTCTAGAACGCCACGGAACACTATTTCAATCATCCCTGACATGGAATTAGCAATGTGATTTCCTTTTTGCGTGTAATCAACGTACCTACATATTGAAAGATTTACGAGTGGCCATAGAGTTTATATATTAATTAAAAGAATAGAGTACGCGTTTGTCTATGGTCCCCTTAAACCAAGCGTAGGCAGATTTTCTTCTAAGTGTCGCCGCACACGGGCCACCGGCCCCAACCACAAAACGCAGCCACCGACCTATTTCCTGTTGTTTTCATACATTTTGCATGGATTCGCCGCACACTGTAAACGCCGGTGGTCGCCACCCGCCACTGCTCGCCACTGCTCGCCTCTAGTAGTCGGCTCGGCCACAAAACGCCGACACAAGCCACTCGCGCGATTCCCCACCCTCTCTCCCTTCATTTCACTGCAAGCACGAGTTAAATAAAGTAGCGGCCACCGACCACAAGTGTCCAACATGGACCACAAGTGACTGTCGCGCGTGTCAGCTTCTTTTGTAGCCGCTTCTAGCTTCAAGTGGCGGCGATTGTGGATGTGGCCGGCGGCCCGTTTGCGGCGACACTAAGAGGCAGGTGAATTGGACTATTATTATTGGAAGTTATATTATAAGAGTTATATTGATAGGATAAGTAGTGTTGGGTTTGATCTGTCACAAGCACAAATGTCGATAAATACAGCTGTCGGTATAGTACCTATTGCCATGTACCTGATATTTATGTATTTTGATGTTCTTACTCGTGGCTACAGGTTCTTACTTGAATTAAGCATTCTATAGTACTTGTACTTATTCATATTCCAAGCGAGAGGCCTAAATAACATTGATTATTTCACCGAAATGTCAAATGTTTACAGTTTAACTGTAAACCAAATATGTAATTAACATACGAATCCATAATATAATTTAACAAATAACCCATCGGTCCTAAAAATCCTGACCTTATTCTACGAACCGTTTTCAACAGTCACATTTACGCTAACTTAATTTAAATTGGTCCCACCCTGTCCCGTCGCGTGGCACGAAACTTCTCTTAATCAGAATTTGGTGATCACTAAAGGGCGTTCAAAATAGAAATTGAACTTAATTCGCCGGTTCACTAATCAAAGCGGTGTACCCGTTTTCAACTATGAAAATCTGTTTAGGTATTTCAATTAAATTTTGACGTGACTTCGTGAACTTCTGAATTCCAACTTTGCTCTCGAAGGCTGAGTGCGTATACATGCATGGTTCTATTGTTTCGTATTTCATTATGAAGTTCTTATCTGTGGACCATTATATTATCATAAGTACCTACCCAAAGTAATTTGAGGAATTATGATATTGCTCTGGGAAAATTGTTTCCGACTCTTATCGTCATCGTGTAAGGAGATGAATTTCCTGTTAAGAATGATCATAGGTACTTTGATGTACGTAGTCACTGCAATAGGCAAGTAAATACATACTGCCGCACTCACCAACATCAATTAACGTTAATTCACATTAAGCCATCTATTAAAATCTGATTTATTTCGAGTTTCGGAGCCTTTTATGCTTATGTTCCGTTATTAAGGACGAGATAGTCGATATCTCTACTCGCTAACAGAGTATCAAGTATTAATTCACTTCGATTATCGAAATAATCGGATGTCAAGAATTAAATTTATGCCAATTAACTTTAATTGACGTTTGTGAGTGCGGCAGAGTAAGTACATATTATAATATAATTTTTCGCAAAAATTTAATGGATAAATAAAAATCTGATCGAAAATAATCAAAAAATTGTATCGTGCAGATAATACGTACACAAAATATGTACATACATTTGTCTTGGAGCCATATCTGCTTGTATTTGCTGGCATCAGCTTACTATACGGGCATACATCAAGTCCGTGGGTATACGTAAAATAATCCTATTCATCTAAGTATATTGGAGCGGGCCGGGTCGAGACGACCGGCCACCAACTGACTTCTTGTCCCTAATTTCATTTCGTCGGGCTTATTAGAGAACCTTATAAACCAAAGTAACTGCTTAATCAGTAGTGAAAAGGTAAGATGGAGGACCCCTACTATTTAGTGTTACCAGATTTTATCATGGCATTGTAAACTAAGATTCGGATACGCAGCATAATGTAATTCAATGTTGGGCTTATAGAGGAGTTTTAATTAAGGTATTAACTAAAGTCTCGTATACTAAGTAAGGTTATATTAAAGTATTTTCAATAAGGTATACGATCTAACAGAATTATTTTTATCCAACCGTGTTGAAAGCTAATGCAGATATAATAATTATATTGGGCTTTGCTTCAGGAGTTTTCCGTTTCATTAAAGGAACTTTTAAATAAAAAAAAAAAAAATATATACAGACTTGAAATTTCCTCAAACCTCAACTTTGGGCGGTTCATTGAGTCCAAGGCCAAGGTAGCTGCAAGGAAGCTAGGTGTCCTTGCAAAGGTCCATCGGTACTTCACACCGGAGCAGCTTTTGATGTTATATAAAGCGCAAGTCCGATCGTGTGTGGAGTACTGTAGTCACATATGGGCTGGTGCTGCGAAATGCCATCTTTCAGCTTTGGACTCAGTGGTGAGGCGCGCTAAGAGGCTTATTGGTAACTCTGGGTTAGTAGAGACCAATTTACAAAGCCTGGAGCACAGGCGCAGAGTAGCCAGCCTCTCGGTATTCTACAGGATGCATTTTGGAGAGTGTGCGCAGGAATTACATGACTTGATTCCACCATCCCCCTTCCATCATCGGACAACGAGACGCACGGCGCGCACACACCCTTATGTGGTAAACGTGCCTTCAGTCCGAACTAAGCGATTTGCATCGTCATTCATAATAAGGACAGCTAAGGACTGGAACAGTTTGCCTGCGTCAGTTTTTCCGCCCGATTATAACCTGGGTGTCTTCAAAGCTAGAGTGAATAGGCTTTTAATAAGCCAGTGTGCTTTACCATCCTAGATTGCGTCGCCGCTTTCCATCAGGTGGGACTGCAGTCAAGCACTGGCTTATAGGGAGTAAAAAAAAAAAAAAAAGACGAATTGGGAACCTCCTCCTTTTTTGAAGTCGGTTAAAAAAATGTATAATAAGTCCACCGAATCATTGCATCCATTGATTTATAACCTATTCATTATACTTCTCTATCTGTTTCTATCAATTGCTATTTTATTTCATCATGTAAACAGTTTTTCACTGGGAAGTGTTTCCGAACCATATAGCTATAAAACATCCGTTCTTTCTCTAATCTTTAAAAAGACTATATAGCCGTGAAGGAAAAAGTTTTTTTTTTTATTTCAGGTTAAAAAATCCATTAATTAAAACTATTTCAATTCTTTAGGCAAACCTTCTGCACAAGCAACACCGAAGATGTTAGGTGGTTACATAGGAGAAGTTGTGACTCTACAGTGCAAGATAGAGGCCTACCCTCCCCCCATCGTATACTGGACACATGTCGGGGCTAAGAAACTTCATAACAGTGAGTCACTCTATTTATTATAGATCCATCTGTTACTGCTCGACCCTATGTTTGTTATTTGAAATAGTACTCTCTCTGTGTACACAGACAGGTAAAGTTAGTAATAACTGTTATTGTGGAATAAGTATAGGCAATGAAAGCTTGTTGGATGTTTAATATAAATACTAACAGAATATAATTTAACGAGTATATTGAAAACTGAAGAACCACCTCAAAAAGAATTTATTTCAGTTTACTAGGTGATAACAACGGACCTTTATGCAAGGCACAAAGTAGGGGTACCTACTGTACTGCCATGGTAACCGCAGTGTCATATGAATATATGACACTGCGGTTACCACCGCAGTACAGTGCCTTTAAGTAGCAGTGTGTAAACATTGCTGTGTTCCGGTGTGAAGAGCAACGTAACTGGTGAAATATTCAGTGGTATAACATCACTACAACGTTACTTTTTCCTTGTAAGTTTTTCAGCTAAAGTGCCATTCATACCCAAATAAATACGCAAAGTTTACACCATGTTGCTTTCCGCACAATGATAATATGTATATTATAGTCAAACATCCGGCGCTCCTAGTTAGATCCTCCTTTGATTAGTCAAACCTCAGGTCTTACATAAAGTCTTACTCAAAATCCAAATTTATACGGGGTGTAAGGGACATCGTACCGAAAACCGATACCAGGGACAGTACATGATTCTGAACATTCTAGTGTTGAAATTTTCATGAATTTCCAAAAAAACAATGAGGCTTTTTTTAATAAAATTAGGATAACATCATTATTGGTATTATAATAAAGCCTAATTTCAATTTAAAAACAATAAATTACGTATTTTTGCAAAATTAGTAATCATCAGCAGCTGAAAAATCCACTGCTGAACAAATGTCTCTCCCTTAGACGTTTGGCAGGCATCATCATCATGATCAGCCGGAAGACGTCCACTGCTGAACATAGGCCTCCCCCTTAGAACGCCACAATGAACGACAATTGGCTATTTGCATCCACCGGTTACCTGCGACGCCCACAATGTCGTCTGTCCACCTAGTGGGAGGCCTGCCTACGCTACGTCTTCCGGTTCGTGGTCGCCACTAGGCTTGTTGAAAAAATATCGATACATCGATATATCGATATTTTTTCTTTCGATATATCGATATTTTCAACCGATATATATTTTTTCGATATATCGAAACATCGATATAAAATATTAAGTATCGAAAACGTATCAAAAACGATATTTTTTTTTTGGAAAAGATCAGATCTGTTTTATTTTTCCAATTTTTTTTTTAAGCGGTAAAAAGACGACCCTGGACCTTCATCACACAAGATCAGTGTAATTTCTTTACAACGAAGCCAGCCATCCTTGTACAAACAACACAAAAAAAAAGAAAGAAAACAGAAAGGTTATCTCTAGTCAAGCAGTAAGCTTCTTTTAAGTTTATGTGATGCCTCTTGTCTTGCCTCTAGCCCTTACCACAGACAGACCTTCTGCGTTATCTTTGATTTCATCAAAAAATATTTCGTTCGATCGTTGGTTGGTATTGTTAATTTAGTATCTTTGGTTGCATGCGTGGATACATTGCAATTCAGTTGTTTTGTGGACTTTATTTCCGATCTGATGGTAAGCGATACGTCTTTCTATAGACAGCTGTAAGGCATTGCCACTCAAGAAGCATTTTTATTTTGTTCCGTTAATGAGATACAATTTTGTTCCCGATATATCGATATTTTTTGTTTCGATATATCGAAGTCGATAACGATATATTTTAAAAATATCGATATTCGATATATCGATATTTTTTGGCATTTCCAACATCCCTAGTCGCCACTCGAGAACCTTGCTTGCTTGGCAGGCGGCTTGATTGAAATTAGCAATGTAATTCGAAAAATAAATATTATTCCGCACGTATTCATTACATGCTCAAAAATTAACAAGTTAGTCATTTGTCATTTTTCATATAAATGGTTTCTGTAAAGTTGTAACGGACAATATGAGAAATCTTATAAAAAAGTTTTCGGTACGTAGTATCACAACCTGTATAAAACGCGTCCCGACTGGGGACGCGCACCATTTGAGAGATTATAGAATTTCATAAAGAAAGTACATAACGTATAATTATGTATGTATTGGTATTTGTGTAATACACTTTATTTTATAACAGGGACATATCATACAATTAATTTATTTGTTTTTTTATTTTATTTTTATTTATTTATTAATTTATTTATAAGTACCATAAAGTTTTTATGACAAATATAACAATGTTAAAATAAGGTCAACTTTGTTTCTTACCTGACGAAGCACTGCTAAACATCAGAAGTTATATGTGAGCCATACAGTGAGTTTTTGGATCGGTCATGCTCGCCATCGAGACTTTTTGTCTTTGCTTGTGGCGGCTTCGTGTCGTAGGTCACCCCCTTCTCTCCAATAGGTATGGGTGATAGCTACTGCTCGAGTCATACTCGTGAGCGGGTGCAGCACCCCCATAATATTATATCGATGACTATCCCTTTTACCTTTTGGTTTTCTGTATTTCCCTTGCATTTTCGTTTTCTTATCGTTTTATCTTTCGAACGGTAAAACACACTGGTCGTATACAGAGTGGGCAGAACAGTGACGTTCAAAAATTTTTTTTAGGTGCCTCTTGTTGAGGTATCTGAATCACCCCTATATATGTTCTACGATTATTCGTAGTTTTCGAGTTACGATATTATTTATGAATTTTTGCAAAATTGCGACCCGATCAGTGTGATACATTTCTAAAAAAAAAGTAGAAGGCTTCTACGATATTTTTTTCTTGCAGCTAAATCTCTATGAACTGTACATTTATGCATAAAATAAACAGCCTCATAACTTTAATGGAAGTTACTACAAAATTGTAAAAAAAAAATCGAAGAAACCTTCTACTTTTTTTTGATATGTTTCAAACTGATCCGATCGCAATTTTGTCAAAAAATCTATAAGTACTTATAATAAAACTGTAACAGGTCCAATTCTGTACATTGAAGATATTTTGAAAGTTTGAAGGGCATTCTATAACCAATACTAAAGCCAAAAATGTATTTATTTTTTATTTTTGTCTATCTGTCTGTATCTCGGCTGCGCATCACGCCGAAACTACTGGATGGATTGAAACGAAACTTGGCATGATTTGAGATAATACTCCGAGGTTGGACATAAGATACTTTTTATCCCGACATTCGGCACGGTTCCCTTGGGAGAGGGGACTAAAGTCAAAATGTGTACTTGGTTATACAATTGCTCCGATTTTAAACAATTTTTCATTATATTTTCATATGGTATATATAAATACTAGCTGACCCGCGCAGCTCCGCCCGCGCTTTTATTACATTTTGCTCCACTTTTCTCCGTCCTTCCTTGATTTATTTCTCTCTCCATCTCACTTTCTCTCTCTCTGTCTTATAAGAAAAATCTATTTGTATGCTCTCTTTCTCCTCTATCTTGCCCCACCCGCTTTGGTCCACGTCACACTCTCCTCTTCTTCTCCGCGTTGTCCTCTCCCTAAACCACCTCCCCCCTGCCTCTTCTCCCACCTTGCTCCCCTTCACTCCCCCCTTGCTCCACCAACTCCCCCTATCCCTCACCTCAACACCCCCTCCTCAAATCCCCTCTCCCTTTCTCTCCTCTCTTGCACCCTCCTCTCGTTCTATATATCCTCGTCAATCAAGGTATCAGCGCGGCATGAAATATACTTTATGACATATTCTCAGACCTATCCGATATGCACACAAAACTTCATACAAATCGGTTCACCCATCTATTTAATGACCTTACCTAACGTTTCTTAACCTTAACCTAGCGATATGAAATGTACTTTATGTGACCTATTCTCAGACCTACCAGATATGCACACAAAATTGCATACAAATCAGTTTACCCATCTATTTAATAACCTTACCTAACGTTGCTTAACCTTAACCTAGCGGTATGAAAAATGGATATCGAGGACTTTTTTGTAGACCTTGTTAAGGTGTACAATACTGACCTACATTATTTTGATCTATCTCGTATGGTTCAGCCAGCGTTTGCAATGTAAGCGCAAAAAAAGATTGTTTATTTACGACATCATATTAGAAACCTCTAAAATTATCAGTGTTTCTCTACTATATTGCATATATATGCATGTATATGCATGTATTTATACTATAATAAAACTCAAAGAGCACTTTTTCTGTACATTGAATATTTTTCCAAAATTTATATACTATCGACATAGAGGCCAAAACAATTTTTTTTGGAATTATTGTCTGTCTGTCTGTCTGTCTGTCTGTCGTTCTGTTTGTCCAGGTATCATTTGAAAACCCGTGGATGGATTTTGATAGGACTTTCACTGATGTGTTGTGTAGAAGTCAAGGTATAAATTGGTATATAAAACATCACGCTATGTTTCATAGGGGCTAAGCAGTGAAACATTAAGTGCACATATTACCACGTAATTTCCTTTGTATGTGAATAGGGTAATTATAGACTGATCAGTTAATCATTAAGATATGTATTATTACGCTATATACAATAGGGACTGAGCAGACATTTAGTTTGCATAAGATATGGCAGTGGCGAAGAGTCAATTTTTGTAAGGGGTAAGCCGGTCCGGTACACCCAGGACATTTTCATTAGATTTCTGTATTGTTCTAAGTACTTTGCTGATAGCAATATGACATTATATCTTTGAAAAGTTAAAATCTGTAAATCCCGAGCGGATCCAAACTAGATTATGTATGTATTACAGTCGCAACAATAAAAGATGCGGAAAACTTAAAACTTTAATTATCGAATATCATTAGACAGTAATTTACGATGTTAGCGTGATTTACATTATGAACAGCGCCATCTATCGGTGAAATTGAACATACAACCACTATAGAACTTTAATTAATCTATATATTTTAACAAAGAAAGTCGTGTTAGTTACACTATTTATAACTCAAGAACGGCCTAACCGATTCGGCTGAAAATTGGTTGGGAGGTAGCTTAGAACCAGGAAACGGACATAGGATACTTTTTATCCCGGTAGGTTAAGGTTAAGCAACGTTAGGTAAGGTCATTAAATAGATGGGTGAACCGATTTGTATGAAAGTGTGCATATCGGGTAGGTCTGAGAATAGGTCATACAGTATATTTCATACCGCTAGGTGAAGGTTAAGCTACATAAGGCAAGGTCATTAAATAGATGGGTGAACCGATATGTATGAAATTATGTGTGCATATCGGGGAGGTCTGAGAATAGGTCATAAAGTATATTTAATGCCGCTGATACCATGATTGACGAGGATATATAGAACGAGAGGAGGGTGCACGAGAGGAGAAAGAGGGAGAGGGGATTCGAGAAGGGGGCGATGGGGTGAGGGATCGGGGTAGTTAGGTGGAGTAAGGAGGGAGTGAGAAGGAGCAAGTTCGTAGAAGAGAGAGGGGGAGAGGGTTCAGAGAGGGGATAACAGGGTAGGAAGAGGGGGAGTGTGACGGAAACCGAAGCGGGAGGGGGAAAGAGAGAGGAGAGAAAGAGCATATAATTAGATTTTTTTTATAAGAGAGAGAGATATGGAGAGAGATAAATCTAGGGAGGAGGGAGAAAAGGGGAGCAAAATGTAATAAAAGCGCGGGCGGAGCTGCAAGGGTCAGCTAGTTATACATAAAAACCTTCCTCTTGAATCACTCTATCTATTAAGAAAAACCGCATCCGTTGCGTAGTTTTAAAGATCTAAGCATACATAGGGACAGACAGACAGCGGGAGCGACTTTGTTTTATAATATGTACTAGTTGACCCGCGCAGCTCCGCCCGCGCTTTTATTACTATTTGCTCCCCTTTTCTCCCTCTTCCCTTGATTTATTTCTCTCTCCATCTCTCTCTTATAAGAAAAATCTAAATCTATGCTCTCTCTCTCCTCTCTCTTTCTCCCTCCCGCGTCGGTCCCCGTCACTTTCCCCCCTTCCACTCCCCGTTGTCCCCACTCTGAACCCCCTCCCCCTTTCACTTCTCCCCTTGAACCTCACCCTTGCTGTATCTTAATCCCCCTATCCCTCACCCCCTCCTCGAACCCTCTCCCTCTCTTGCACCCTCCTCTCGTTCTATATATCCTCGTCAATCATGGTATCTGGAATTCTAACCCACTTAAACCCCTGCAGCTGTCGCATCGCCACATAACAGGGGAGGACCTGGGCCCTCCAGTGGAATCTGCACCAATTACCCCTCAGTTCGCATTATAGCCCCCTTAAATCTGGCACCATGATCACGGGGACGGGGCTCGCTACCCCGTCACCGTCCTCCTCGGAGTCGCTGGCGTCACCCATCTCAGACCTACCCGATATGCACACAAAATTTCATACAAATCGGTCCACCCATCTATGTAATGACCTTGCCTTATATTGCTTAACCTTAACCTAGCGGTATGAACAATGTTCACAGCTATTTTTTCATTGGTGTAAATATTAGTGAACAAAAATGTATTAATAGTTAATTATTTCTCATAAAAAGTAAAAGATAAAAAAATGTTTGTGGGTTATCCCTAAGAGATAAACATATACCATCGCGGACTTTTTTGAAGATCTTGTTAAGGTGTACAATACTGTAGTACATTATTTTGATCTATCTCGTAGGGTTCAGCCAGCGTTAGCAATGTAAGCGCAAAAAATTGTGTTTATTTACGACATCACATTAGAAACCTCTAAAATTATCAGTGTTTCTCTACTATATTATACATGAATTATACATATAAACCTTCCTCTTGAATCACTCTATCTATTAAGAAAAACCGCATCAAAATCCGTTGCGTAGTTTTAAAGATCTAAGCATACATAGGGACAGACAGACAGCGGGAGCGACTTTATTTTATAATATGTATAGATATAGATTTGTAAGGAAACACTCATAGACACACAATGTTTGGAAATCGATCAGGTTAAGCAACGTTAGGTAAGGTCATTAAATAGATGGGTAACCGTTTAACGCCATTTGAACTAAACGTTTCCGTGCTTCGGAGGGCAAGTACAAAGTGGGTCCAAGTTTTTAACCGACTTTAAAAAGGAGGTTTTGTAATCTATGCGAATGTATATTATGGAAAGTTTAGTAAACGTAAACACAGCGCGGGCGGAGCTGCGTGGGTCAGCTAGTCATAAATAAAATCGTAACTCGAAAACTACGAATAATCGTAGAACATACATGGGGATGATTCAGATACCTCTCAACACGAGGCACCTAAAATATTTTTTAGACGTCACTGTCCTGGCCACCCTGTATATTGTAAAAAAGACAAGCCTGAGTTAAAAGTGCTAGCGCCAAGTCTATTTCAATTAAGTAAATAATTTCATTTTATTTAATTACATATTTCGTTGTATAGGTACAAAACACCAAATGAGCTTACAGTCACAAGGGTACAAGCACATGGCCATGCTGAAGGTAAGTGACACTTCACGGGAAGACATTGGCTCCTACTACTGCTACGCGGAGAACTCGATGGGCACGGCGAGAGATGACGTCACTCTATACAGTAAGTTTGTATAAATTACTCTTTACGCTAATACTGCGTGAACAAATAATTTGTAAGAGGGAAAGGGGACAATGTCGGTCATTAAATTCTACAGAGACTAACTACCGCACCTAAAGTTCGTTAAAGATTCGTATCTGTATCAGTTTTAATGTCAGATTGAATGAGTAATATTATATTAGGTATTATTATCTTGGATTACATTTAACTTACATAGTAACCATATGTGAACTATGCCTATAAAATGCCATTATCGTGTATTTTGTAAAGTTCTTCGTTTGTATAAGGTTTGTTTAAGTTATTTTATATTTACTAAGTATTATTATTATTTTCAATCGGGACGGGACTGACTGTTCTCGTCCTTAGACTTTTGAGTGGCTATTATTTTTGTTTTTACTTGGTAACTCACTATTTAAAATGAGGGATGACCCTGTTGGTATTCAGTGAGCTATTTTCCACATAAAACATTTATCATCCCAGGTTCTAACCAAGACCTCCAATTAATACTTGCTTACATGATGCAGCCATATAAGAACCCCGTTGCAGTTAATTAAATGTTTGTGTAAAATAACAAGCCGTACTTATTATTAAAGTAGACATAATTAAAAACAGTCTAATGTAGCGCTCATTTATTTAAGGGAGGCACTCGGTAAGGCTTAATTAAACCAGCTTTGTCCGCACTTTAAATAAAAAATGTTACCATAACATAGGTGATTTGTGAGATAACATAAAAAACGTTATAAACCCTTGCGTATTGGATTAATCTTTTCGAAGGTATTTCAGAGTCAAGAAAATGAAGAACCTGTATAAAAGCGACGTTTTTTCCGACTTTATCATTCAAATTTCTTATCTATCTATCTTCTATCTATACTATAATAAAACTCAAAGAGCACTTTTTCTGTACATTGAATATTTTTCCAAAATTTCTATGTGGGGATACTATACTATCGACATAGAGGCCAAAACAATTTTTTTTGGAATTATTGTCTGTCTGTCTGTCTGTCTGTCTGTCTGTCTGTCTGTCTGTCGTTCTATTTGTCCAGGTATCATTTGAAAACCCGTGGATGGATTCTGATAGGACTTTCACTGATGTGTTGTGTAGAAGTAGGGGTATAAATTGGTATATAAAACATCACGATATGTTTTATAGGAGCTAAGCAGTGAAACATTACTTGCACATATTACCATTTAATTTCCTTTGTATGTGAATAGGGTAATTATAAACTGATCAGTTAATCATTAAGATATCTATTATTACGCTATATACAATAGGGACTGAGCAGACATTTAGTTTGCATAAGATATGGCAGTGGCGAAGGGTCAATTTTTGTAAGGGGTAAGCCGGTCCGGTACACCCAGGACATTTTCATTAGATTTCTGTATTGTGCTAAGTACTTTGCTGATAGCAATATGACATTATATCTTTGAGTCCAAACTAGATTAGGAAAGAAATAGGCAAGGGAAAATACCATTTCATTTCATTTAAAAGCCAGCGGTTAGGTCCGCTGCACGACCAAGGCTACATTTGTGGGTGAACTGATTTGTATGAAATTTTGTGTGCATTTCGGGTAGGTCTCAGAATAGGTCGTAAAGTATATTTCATGCCGCTAGGTTAAGGTTAAGCAACATAAGGCAAGGTCTTTAAATAGATGGGTGAACGGATATGTATGAAATTTTGTGTGCATATCGGGTATAGTAGGTCTGACAATAAGTCGGAAAGTATATTTCATGCCGCTGATACCATGATTGACGGATATATAGAATGAGAGGAGGGTGCAAGAGAGGACAGAGAGGGAGAGGGGATTCGAGGAGGGGGTGAGGGATCCGGGGAGTTAGGTGGAGCAAGGGGGGGGGGGAGATGGAGCAAGTTGGGAGAGAGAGATGGGGGGATAGGGTTCAGAGAGGGGACAACGGGGAGAGGAAAAGGGGGATTGTGACGGGGACCGATGCGGGTGGGGGAAAGAGAGATGAGAGAAAGAGCATAGAATTAGATTTTTCTTATAATAGAGAGAGAGATGGAGAGAAATAAATCAAGGGAGGAGGGTGAAAAGGGGAGCAAAATGTAATAAAAGCGCGGGTGGAGCTGCGCGGGTCAGCTAGTACCTACATAAGTACTTATATCGCACGAGCAAGATTAAGTTTGAATATACATACATAACTATAGATAGACGATATATAGGACATACAATTATTTGTGACTTTTGAAATAAACTTCGCGTTTATGTATTGCAAAAAGTAACTAACCACTCAGGCCCGGCTGGGTCATAAAAGAACATGCGCAAACTATTTATATCTCAAAATATAGTATATACTGGATAGCTAATAGCTTTCTCATTAGAACTCCGAAATCGCAAATCGCAAATCGGTTGAGTGGTTATGTTTTTATAACACTCGTAATTTTTATATCACAGCGCGGCGTCGAATTACATAAATTGTTAGGTCATTCATGACGTGCGCCGCAAACAGCACCCGGGCTTGAGAGGCTAATCTACACTAATATTATAAAGAGGAAAACTTTGTTTGTTTGGTTGTAATGAATAGGCTCAAAAACTACTGGACTGTTTTTAAAAATTCTTTCACCATTCGAAAGCTACATTATCCACGAGTAACATAGGCTAAATTTTATTTTAGAAAAAATAGGGTTCCGTAAGATATTTGGGTTTTAGGTGTAAAAAATCAACCAGAAAAGTTACTTATTTTGCGTACGCTGCCTAAACTATAAAAGATAGAACCATAAAATGTTCTAATTAATTGTAGATCTTATAAATATCTACAAAAAAGTCCGCAGCACACGCGCGTATCTATGTCGAGTGAGGCCCAACAACCATTTTTTTATTTAAAAATCTTGAATTTTGTTTGGACTACATTTAAACGCATTTATTTTACTCATGCTATTAATCCTTATCAAAATAAATTATTTCATCATTAAGTACAGTTTATGTAGATAATATTTGGTCTTTGAATGATTAAAATTGGACATTTGGTTTTGAAGTTATGGCGAAATTAAAATATTACTGCTTATAAATTAAAAGATTTCTGCTGCACGGCCCGTTGCGAAGTGAGCGTCACCAAGGCGGGGGTGCGCATGCGGGAGGGGAGTTTAGATCGATGAGTAAGGGATCGTCCATTAATCACGTGAGGCTCGAAAGGGGGGGAGGGGATCCGAAAAAATCACGAAATATCACCAGGACGGGGGAGGGGTATAATGAGACATCACGTGTATTTATTTTTCGTTGAATGCACGATTTCTAAACCAAACAGCGGCACGTGGCCTTGACTCACCGTTGCCAGCAATGATTTCCCCTTCAACATTTAATCAGTTACCTGTATTTAAAGATAATACTCCGAAAATTTCGATATAGTTTGTACAAAAAAATACACGTGATTTTGGTTGGGGGGGGGGGGGGGTTTAGTTTAAAACCTCAACACATATCACCAGGAGGGGTTAAAAAACATCACGTGATTAACGGACGACCCCTAAGGTACCCACGCGGCTCAGACGCGAGGTCGGCTCCCTATGCAGCAGCGGTCGTGCGGGAATTCTAATAATTTTCGTGCGATTTTTTTTTAGATTTTTTTCTTAAAACTACACCTACGCAAAAGTTCTTCTCAGAGCTAAACAACAGTTCTTCTCAGAGCTAATCAACAGTTCTTTTCAGGGCTAACCAACAGATTTTTTCAGGGGTAAACAACAGCGGGCCTAAAAAGGCCACATTAAGCATTTCCTCTATAAGGAATTCGTATTTTGAATTTCTATCAAATTCTTCGCAATTCCTGTAATTTTCGTAAAATGATCACACATCTTAGGTCAATCATACTCAATTCATTTATTAGGATTAATTAGCAGACTCATATTTGGTGTTAATGCTGCCATACGAATAAAAATTAAACGGTAACTTACTCATATTATGATTCCCCGAAAGTGGCCTTTTTAGACCCGCAGTTCTATAAAGGGCTAACCAACAGTTCTTTTCAGGGCTAAACAACAGTTCTTTTCAGAGCTAGAATATTACACGCTATTAGCATTTTCTTAAACATTTGAAAATGCCTAAGAGAGCCAGGTCTCAACTTTCTAAACATAGTTCTCAAGCACGGGCAGCAAGAATACGTCGTATGGGAGAATCTTCACCTGAACGTTCACAACGCCTTGCTGAACAAAATCAGAGAAACTCTCAGGTACGCGCACGAGAGTCGAGTGTCGAACGTTCGCAACGCCTTGCGCAACAAAATCTGAGAACCTCTGAGTTACGTGCACGAGAGTCGGGTGAACCGATATGTATGAAATTTTGCGGGTAGGTCTGTGATGGAGTGAGTGATCGGAGGAGTTAGGTGGAGCAGGGGGGGGGGAGTGAGAGGGAGCAAGTTGGGGGAAGAGAGAGGAGGGAGAGGGTTCAGAGAGGACAACGGGGAGAGGAAGAGGGGAAGTGTGACGGGGACCGAAGCGGGAGGGGAGAGAAATAGCATAGAATTAGATTTTTATTATAAGAGAGAGAGATGGAGAGAGATAAATCAAGGAAGTAGGGAGAAAAGGGGAGCAAAATGTAATTAAAGCGCGGGCGGAGCTGCGCGGGTCAGCTAGTTGTATTTATAAAATGTTATACTAATGCGTTGCGTAATATACTGTTTTTCTTTACAAGATAATAATCGTAGCAGTAAATGACGAACATGAGTCATGGCTGACCGGTGGCCAGCCAAAGACAGTTGGTAGAGTTGAATATGACATATTGAATGACCTTAATTTGTTGTTCTATTAACTACGATTACGGCCAATTTTAATTATGATGATAATTTGCTAGATAAACATACCTATGATGCAGGCCCATTCGCTCTTGATTATACATTTGTAGCGACCCGCCTTGGCTTCGCACGGGTGTATATATATATAGTTTTTATAGTAAACCTTCAGTGAAAAATGATCTGACGGATGTTGAAAACCGCTAAAGAATCCGTTGTGTAGTTGAGAAGGAGTTCGCGTATTTACGGACACAGACAGACGTGGAAAGCTTCTTTGTTTTATACTCTGTAAAGAAGAAGATTTGCACTACAAATGAAAAGAAAATGCCATAAATCTATGTACTTATATTTGTTGTTGATAGACAGACTTATTTCGAGTATCTAACTTACCTTTTTCCAGAGCTAATTATCTCTTTTTGGTACGGGAAACCGTAAACTAACGTAGGCAAGACCATTTAGAAGGCAAAATGTCGGTCTCGGTGATCATTTTGAGAGAAACGTAATATAGATTTACGACCTTGCTCGCTGAAAGATTCACACTTTACTACCATAGGGATGCAGTCTTGTTCACCACTCAAATGATATAGTATAAAAATATTTAGTGTTGTCATGACAGCTCCAACCATTTCATGTTTTATTACAGCACTAGCAACAACTACGACGACATCAACGACCGAGGTTACGACAGCAGTTGAAACTACCACTCCGCATCAAATATGTTCGTATCATAATACTATACCATAGTATTTTACAGCGTAGAGATACTGAAAATATTGTCTCACTATTATTGTGTCGAAGGCATAATCATATAGGTTCGAGCAGATCGTGGATATGCAGCAGAAACAAAGTTTTCGAACATTATTTAAACTTATCGCGAATTAACGTGATTTACTTTATGTTTTGGCTTGACATTTCAGCCGGGTTGTACCAGGGCTCTAATTCGCTACCCCCTTCCCCGTGAGCACCGTGACAGGTTCCCGGAGGGCTACAATGCGTCCCCCGGCGGCGCGCTCAAAGGCAAGGCACTGAGGGGCCCCTGGTGCAGATCCCACCAGAGAGCTCTGGGGTCCTCTCTCATGTGCCGACGAGACAGCCGCGGGGGTTTTAGTGGGTAAGAATCCCACATACCCTGGTTGAGCCCCACAGCTCCCGGGGAAATTTTAAAGGTTTCCCCCGCGAAAAAAAAGGGCCCTTATTCTCTATGACCACTTACATTTCCTGCTGTACCTGCCTAAATTTAATTATTGGTAGAAACTTTGTTGGCTACACGTTCTAATTGTATGTTCGATATCGAGAGCTATATGCGAGTATTTATAGTTGAAATGATAATATTCTGTATCGTTTTATGTTACGATTTCTCTATTTTCTTATAATTTTTGTATTAGATGCAGAACTGGAAATAAACAACCTCGAAGATGATAAACGTTACTCTGAAGAGGATACCTTCGTCGTGGTGCTCAGCCAACATCAAATGCAAAACTTGGGTATGATATTATTTTTATTTTATTGGGGAAACAAAGATGCAATGTATAGAAAAATGTACTTACAACCAACAACATTTTCCACGTCAAACATTTAAATTTATGATACATAACTGTACTAGGGGCAGGTACGCTTGTCACAAACGTAACTATAACTGTTGAGAAAGTATAATAATCATAAAAACGTATCATGTGACCCACCTGATGGTAAGCTGCTAGCATTGCATGTTGGAGACCTTGCATCAGAACAGATGCGAATCTATTTCTATGTATTACAGTAACTAGATACCTATATGAATGTTGGCAAATTTGTTTACCAATGTAAACAAATTTGTATTTATTATTGTGTTTGTCTCTATCTATTCTAACGAAGCCTAATGATTCTTTAAAAGGACATGTCTATTGTTATTCGTTCTATATGTCCAGAACACTTATAACTAAAGTTAAAATAATAGCTTTTAGACTTTTGTATTTAATTAGAATTTCGCAATTTTACGAAAACCTATAATAAAAAATCTTGTAAGTCTTGTAATAAATAAGGCCCTGTTTTTTTTCAGATTTGTCACCAAGCACGTGACCTGAAGACAGTCCAGACCAGTGGTCTGTGTGGTCCTCTGCGGGTAGACTAAAACTGGCCCAAGTTATTTTTGTTACTTTAGTATTAACTGCTTTTGTATTACATTAAAATAGGCAGCTAATTGATAGCCAATTTATGGTTTCAGAAGAAGTAAAACGACCTTCCACCATAACAATAAAGTTAAAGTATTCTATTGGTCTGAGATAAGGGCCCACTGCGACGGTTTAAAGTTCTAAATTAATAGGTACATAATACAGTGTTTATAATACTCTGCCCGATTGCGGAGGGTCCGTTCGGTGTTTCAATACAATTTGCGTAATAACTCATTTGCTGAATATCTAATTAATATTTTTCCTGGTTTGTACCAGCAATGCGAATATTCCCCATACAAATCGGACTTGAGTTTTTTAACATTCTGTATACATACATACATATGGGTTTTTATGTGTCTTTGTGTTAATGTTACCTATTCATGTCGAGTGCGCGCACCCTCTGCTCTTTGTAACTTCTTTATTTTCCTCTCCATCCAAAGGTTGCCTGGAAGAGATCGCTTTTAGCGATAAGGCCGCCCATTGTTGCATTTTTTATTAATTTGTGTCTTATTCTTTTTGTATCTGTTTGTTTGTGCGCAATAAAGAATTGTCTATCTACACACATCAAAAGTGTCTAGGGATCAAGCATTTTTAAGCGGATTTCTTGAGATTGAGATGTGGCTTTGTAATAAATTTATGATTTTATAAATTTATATGGATCCTTTTTGGTGCATTTCATAATTTGAATCAGGAACTGTGAATCAAATTCGAGTAAAAGATGAAAATCAGCTGTCAATATTTTCCCTATAAAAACATACAACGCATTGAAGACATTATTAGTGCTACTGTTTCCCTACTACTGATTAAAACCAACGTTATTATGGAGCGGCGACGTCATTTAAGCAGGGAAGAAATGCTCAGAGCCGTGGGAATGATAGAAGCTGGTTCCCGGCAACGTACTGTGGCTTTAGCTCTGAATACAAGTCAGAGTGTTATCAGTCGACTTTGGACACGTTACCGAAGCACTGGTACCGTGGCTGAGCGCCATGGAGGACGGTATCGCTGCAGCACACGGAGACAAGACCGATATATTCAAATCTTAACTCGAAGAGCTCCAACAATAACTGCCATGATGTTAGCCGTGAGGCTTCATCACTCTTCAGGGAACTTAATTAGCGACCAAACAGTCAGAAACCGCTTGCATGAAGTGAACCTTCATTCCCGAAGACCGCTACGGGTACCACCTATAGCAATGCACAATCGTAGGATTCGATATCAATGGGCTCTTGAACACAGAAATTGGGCAGAAGAACAATGGCGTTTCGTGTGCTTTTCTGATGAGTCTCGTTTTGGTATGAGACCGGATACAAGACGTATACGACACTGGAGAACCCCTGGACGCCAACAGCGATTAAAATCCTGCCAGGAAGTCCATCCTTATAGTGGTGGAACCATCATGGTATGGGCGGGTATTTGGATCGGCGGAAGAACTGAGTTGATTTGGATCAGAGGCAACCTCAACGCTCAAATTTATGCTGAGACGATTGTATCAGACGTCATCGTTCCTCTACAAGTGCAAATCGGTCCCTTATTTCAGTTAATGCATGATAATGCACGACCGCACACCGCAAGAGTTGTAAGACAGACTCTCGCCGCAGCTAACATCAATGTCCTGCCCTGGCCTGCTCAGTCGCCAGACTTGAACCCGATTGAGCATGCATGGGATATGCTACAGAGAAGAGCTCTGCCGAATATGGAGGGTATCCAGTCGCAAGAAGACCTTTTTTTGTTGTTGCAACGAACATGGGCGGCCATTCCACAGCGTGATTTGGATGAACTCATTTTGAGTATGCCAAACCGATGTTCTTGTGTTGTTAGTGTTCGCGGTAGAAACACGGATTATTAATTGTTTAAGTTACCCAATAAAATTTTAAAGAAAACTGTTATTTCAGTCTTTTTTTCGAACTTTTGTGTTAGTGGTTCAAATGTCAAAAATCCCTTTATTAGGAAAATGGCAAATTTCTTTATTAATGCAAAGGTGACTTGGTTTATCGTTACTGTGACAAACGAAAACACTTTATTTGATGAATCCTTAAAGAAAATTTTAATTAATATCAATCAGGAGAAAAGTTATTGCAAAAATATATGTTGATCCCTAGACACTTTTGATGTGTGTATCTATCTATCTATATACATTTTTTCGGATGGAATCCTCTCCAAAATTCCATCGAAATCAATTATGTTGTGTAGAAGAAGTAAGTGAACAGACAGTCGTGGTCAACGACTGTGTTTTATACTTAGTATTTGATTTAGTTATGTACATATTATTAGGAAGCTATACAATAATATTTCCAACCTACTTAAAAATCTTTAAAATCCATAAATAATAGGAAAGGTTATCGATCAATCAATGTCAAAATTGAATCTAATTATAAATGTGTAGGAGAAATGTACAGTGTAAATAAGTAGCAAATAATTTAAGTAAATTTTTGTAATTAGATATTCAAATCTGTTTCTTCTCAATTCTTATCTATGATCTATGTAGATCTATAGTCCAAATCAAAGAGGATATTAAACACTTCGTTATTTAGAAAAAATGTTTGCTAGTAACGAAGATATTTATTTAATTTTTTTTGTACTTACACCGATTTACTTTTATAGTAATTATTAAAAAAGAGCAATACACTGACAATTAATTTTTTATGAGTCAATTAGCTAAGAATTTGTGGTGTTAATAAATTACATAAAATAAAAAAAAACTTAAAATTCCTTGTTTTATTCTTTCCTGGCTGCTTTATATTTTTTTCGCTTTCGAGACAGGTTTACATTAAGTTCCCTTATCTTACCAATATTTTGCATTTATTTCTGAAACCTTAACTGCCTCTAAAGGAAACTCCATACGAGTTTCAAACTTAGACTTTAGTAATAGAAATCATAACATATTACGGTAATAATGATTTCTGATACTTACGCGAATATTACACATTGAAATGAAACTAATTTAAAATCAAAAATAAACCGCGATATAATCCGTAAAATTAGATTCATTTCAATATTACGGTAATTTTATAAATTACTATTAAGTATTTTATTCACTAAAAATATTGGCGTAAATTATTTATAGGGCTCATAGCCAGTTATTGTAGGTAAGTAATCACAGTAAACGATTAATTGGTTAGTCAATGTCAAGCCATAGATGGGTGACCGTTTAGGGACCGAACGGCATATTTGGCATTGTTATTTACGAATCAGAAACTACGTAACAAATTAAAACAATGCCCCACTTGATATAGCAGACGAGCTTTGAAATTTCTACTCTTAATTTCTATTACAACGAAAGTAAAGGATTTTTTCTTCATTTTCGAAGAAATTGGGAGCAATAATTAAAACCAATTTAGATTTCAAATCTATAGCATAAGTAGTTGCTGAAATATGTTTATGGGTGTGGCAATAGGCAGGCCATATCGCCAATGATGTTGAAATTAAACCTTAATAATTAGATTATTTTGGGGTGTCTAAGGTTTTGCGTTATTAAAAGTTAATATTTGCCTGCGATCCCACTTGGCGATAAATGCTGATGCAACTGTGAATGGAAGCTTTTAACCTATTAATAACAAGGAAAAGGAAGTGCATTTTCCCGCTCCTGGTGCTAGCAGAATCGCTGAGCTGTTAACATAAGGGACAAAAAATGGTCACTCAGCCACCCATAGCAAGTCGTCGTGGAGCACTGGTAGGAACGCCACTCGAAGGTGGCTGATTTCAAGTTCAAAATTCTTTAATATGCTACGCATAATGCCTTACATAGTGTCAACATTTTGTACAACTAACTACCACCGGATCGTAACTCAGCCTCCACTGAGAAGATCCAGCAAGAAACTCAATGAGCTTGTCTTTATTCAATAAGCATTTTTTTTTTCAATATTTTCACAAGAAATATATCTTAAACTATAAGCTTATAAGAGTATTGCAGTTTAAGTCCGTGCAGCTTTATCCTCCAGGTAATCCGAGAATTTATAATAGCCCTTTTTAGACAAATGACACATAATGGTAGTTTTAAATTTATTTATTGGTAGATCTCGTCTAGCCTGAGGCAGTTTATTATAAAAACGTATACCTTGTACGTAATTTGCTGTGATATATAGGGTTGAGTTACTTAACCCATTTTTTATTTGGGAATGAATGTTACTGTTAACCGCAGATGGCTATGATGACAGAACCACGGGATAAGTAGTATTGGCCCACTGGGGCTGCTCCAGTTTTAAGTTGGCGTGCATACGGCCCTGCTTTAAATCCTCAAGGCTTCGGCTAATTTTTCAAGGCTGAGTGGATAGACCCGATTACGGTGATCAAGTAGAACTGCAGTGCATTTACTTTAACAATCCCGACGTTTAAAATCTAAAATAAATTGCCATAAAATCCGTAAAAGTAAGTAGTTTCATATCAATGTGTATTTGCACCTTCATCATTTCTTGGCTGCTCATGTCTCCCGGCTCCGGCAGCATTCCTCCTTCGTTTTAGGCATCATTATGACATTTATGAAGTAAGTATAAAAATATTTAATATGTTGCTGTCCATTTAAGTTTAGACTAAGTTTACATTAAATCTTTAAATGCAGTAATATTTATTCGAAACGTTTCTCAGAAACTAAAGAAATACGAATCTAAGGCTTTAAGTTGAAACCCTGAGTTAATTGGGGGCATTGAAGGGCTCATTGAAAGCTACGGTTGAGTAAAGCTCTCTTCAGTTCGCGAAAATGGTTGTTAGGTAGGTTTCTTTACATGTAATAAGATATGTATATCTCAGTTTCTTTAGATCTAATAAGATATGTAAATGAAATATATGAAGGTAAATAGTTATTAAAATTTGGCTTTATGTTTGTTTTTGCTACTTGAGATGTTAAGATATAATAACAAAGTATTTTTTTGCGTCTAAAGAAGACAGGTACTGAATCCTTAGGGGGCTAGTCCCACACGCATTTGATTTCTAGAAATAAGAAATCAAATGCGTGTGGGACTATCAAAATGGTCGAAACTTTCTTATCATATTAGTTTCTTGACGGGCCCGTTGGTCTAGTTGTTAGACACCCTGGCCGCTACCCGATGGGTCGTGGGTTCGATTCACACCAAGTGTCTGGGTGTTATTTACCTATTTAAGTATGTATTTACAAAAAAATGTATATAAGTATTAGTATCTGTTGTCTGGTTTCCATATTACAGGCTCTGCCTAGTTTGGGATCAGATGGCCATGTATGGATTGCCCCAAGATATTATTATTATTATACTATCAAAATTGCCTGTAATATCGCACTCGTATCCATGCTTTTCAAAATATTAGAAGTTACATTACACGAATAACCATAATGGTCGAAGCATAAATGCAACGAGTAGTGCAAATATGAAGAGCAGAAACCAGGCCACTACATTTAAATAACATAACATTTGTATGAGTTCGCCCGACGCCGATATTGCGTTGTTTAGCCCACTCTACGGATTCAATATCTCTACTGAGCAACCATATTTGATGCTGTAAAAAAGAGATGAGCTTTTATCGAGCTTTGAAAGCAGTACATGGAGAAAAGGAATTTAAACATATATTTTAAAGAAATATTGGACAATGTTGATAGGATTCATCCTAACCAGCTGAACGTACCTATATGTATCTATGTAACAAGCCTGTACTTATGCCTTTTTTTTTTCTTTTTTTTTTGACGCGGGGGAATTCTTCCAAAGATTCCCGGGAGCTGTGCCCGGGGTATGTGGGATTCTTAGCCACTAAAACCCCCGCGGCTGTCGCATCGGCACATGAGAGGGGAGACCCCAGGCTCTCCGGTGGGATCTGCACCAGGGACGGGGGCCAACCTGACACGGTACTCACGGGGACGGGGGTCGCAACCCCGCCGCCGTACTCCTCGGAGTCGCCGCCGTACTCAATGGACGCTCAAAGGGCCCACACAAGGGCCAAGACAAGCAAAGTATTGTACTTAGTTTTTTTGCATTTTAGTAACAAGGCAAGCAGGAGGTGTGTCTGATCATCATCAGCAGCCGAAACGCGTCCACCACTTAACAAAAGGCCTCTCCCTTAGAAGAGAGGGGTTGCTATAATCCCCACGCATGGCAGGTGGCTTGGGGATCGCAGTATAGGTGGAAGATAAATCGAAAAGAAAGACGCTACTGCCCGCCTTCCCATTCTCGCCTAGTCGCCTCTTACGACACCCAACGAGAGGAGATGGGTGGATGCAATTCTAATCCGCCACCCCACGGGTTGTTTGTCTCATGGTAAGCGACAATTATTCCCATGGCAGCTGCATTGTACTAACGCTCGTCGCTAGAGACATTATTCATCTTTCTGAGCCCAATGATTTCACGAATGAAACCCTTTTACAGAAATACAGCAATGTTTTTACATTACTGCTTAGCGGCAAAATTGTTAACACGGTGATGTTACCTACCTAGGCGATTCTTATAAACCTAATAAATCATTAACCCCTATATAAGAAAAGGCGTGATATGTTATTGAAATGCTATCGAAGGAAATCTCCGTAGCCGATAATGCTGTTATAAATTGTATCTAGTTGAATGAAATACGGAGATAGATTAGGCCAAATTGATCCGCTGTGAAGGTATCGCAAATCTGAGGTTCCTTTTTCCCATAAAAGGTATGGGGAGTAGGCACCTCCCATTAATTTTGGCAAAAATGAATGACGCGTTCCTGACTAGAGCTCAATAGTTCGCCGGGCGACGAATCTAAATTGATACAATTTATATAAAACGAAAGAGGTGAGATAGGGTGTGAATAACGACTGCCTTTTATCTTTAAATCATACTATTGACCTGCCCCGGATTCACCCGAGGTTGTAAGTTGTCAATCGTAAAACTTCCTGATGTATAATGAACAATTTTTACTTTTTTGCTATTTTGGCTTGCTTAAATATACGTTAATTAAAAAAGTTAATATATGCAAAAATTCAACAATTTCATACCAATTTCTTGTGTGTTCAATTTTTTGTTCAGGTTTTCACCATCGCTACGATAATTTGTTTCGAGACGCTTAAATATATATAATTATAATATAATTGTACTCATTATTTTTATTTTATATAATAAGTACACGATGTACATGATTATGATACATTTCTAAAACTTATTTCTAAGGAATACTTAAAGAAAAGCATTGCATGCGCAGAATATAAATGTGCACATAATACAGCTATTATATGGAAATTATAATATTGTAATATCACTATGTATAATATTTATTTTCATTAAAAAAAACATAATTATTTATTTACAGAAATGAGGAAAAACCAGTCTTTTATGTACATAACCTCCCAGAGCGACGACAACCTCAAGGAGCTCTTAAACGTAGTTCAAATATATAATTCGTATACAAATAAAAAAGTAATAGCATATATATGTAGTCTGTTTGTCTTTTTAGGATCAAAAATTGAACAATAAATGCGAATTGAACAATGAAAACAGGCGAAAGACAATTGGTAGGGTTGAATATGTCATATTCGACCCTACTGGCCCTATTTGGCCTAGCCACCGGTCAGTCATTACGTATGCGTTCACACATTTATTGTTCAATTTTGGATCTTGTAAAAAAAACAGGGTACAAATACATATGTACTTTATTTTAGGAGTATTGCTTGATAAGTTTTGGTCGCTAATAGTTCCATAAAAAAGCGTCACATCTCCATAACAGTTCACCACCATTCTTTAAAAAAAAATATACAAGTAGGTATATCAAACATCCATGACATAATAATTTTGTAACCTTCCATTTTAATCATCCCTTCCATCCTTCTACGTGGTTGTTTCAAAATTCATATTGTAAATGTCGATTAATAATAGCGTTTTATACAATTATAATGTCATTGTATACGTGTTTATTGTTAACTAAACATAACCTCAGATACTCTAAAATAATTTAATGTTATCGTCGAAGTTACTTGTTTTTTATTATTATTCTGTACTATTCTATTGGTATAAAGCTCTATACTGAACGTGCCGTATACGCGCACTTGAGTTTTACTGACGATTTGGTAAGAGTCGACATGACAAGTAAATAAAATCATGGTAAATAACCTATATTAAAAAGTAGTGTAATCAAATCTACTTTCGACAAACTATTATCAGATTATTAATTGATTTCTAACACGTTGTATAGACAAAAAGAATAATATTTTATTATAATTAAACTTATCAGTGGATTACACGAGTATTTCGACTATAGTTTTAATATTAAGCTGGAAGGTCTAGCAGTAGGAGAGTATGACGTCAGGGGTGCAAGGCTTCAGGCAGCATTCGTCGACCAGGCCGGTCCTCTTGGCGCGAGGCCAGCCGACAACCGGGGTCTTGTCAGTGGCGGCCCACGGCGAGGAGCCTTGATGGGGTGCCCATGGCCAGTCGATGTCGTTGATCTTATCATAAACTATGGGCTTCATAAAGTCTGCTGTAATATTAAACATGATAAAGATTTTATCTAATATTTCAAGTGATCATCCAAAGCCTTCGGCGTTCTTGTAACAGCAAATCTATATACAAAAGTTACAATAGAGCGAAAAATTTACAATTTTATTATCACACACATTAATCTTAATATAGAAATTGCTGATGTTGAAACAAAAATTCTCAAATATTTTGCTTATAATTGATTATCTAATCAAGTTAATTGGAAATTCAGAATGTAAAGTCACTAAGTATTGCATTGAAGTTGTTTTAATTTGCCTACACCTATGCATATTATTTTCTTTGATTCATTAGTCTTTGAATCCGTTTGGATTTCCCGTCACTAAATTTCGGCTGTCACGTCGCATTAGGTGTTGAAAAGTCGGCAAGCATTGGTTTCAATACAAATCGTGATACTTGCGTTATCTATGTAAATCTATATTCCTTTCTGGCTAGTACAATATTATACAGACTGCCGATCACGTGATTGCCTGAAAAGTAAGATGATCCATGTGTCGGATGGGCATGAAAAGTCGGTCCTCTAGGCTCTTCCCGATCGTGTCGATCTCCCGTTTCATCGGATTGTGAAAGGTAAAGGAAGAGAGAATGCATTTGTGTCTGCGCAAGCACTTGTGCACTATAATATCTCCCGCGTATGCTAATGATTGGCCGCAGTGGTCGTATCGGTCAGGAGGACATTATTACTAGGTAGCTAGGCTAAGTACTAAAGACGTCCAGCAATTAGTTGAAAGTTTAGGGTTCCATACCTAAAAGGTAAAAAAGGAACCCTTATGATCTGACTTCGTCTGTCTGTCTGTCACACCTGCGTCATCAAAATTTCAAAGTCGATGATACCCCACTATCATATGAAAGGTCTTCATTTGCACATCTCAAAACAGATTATTATTTTGGTTTGTCACGCAGTTTTTGGCTGATAATCAAAAATGTCAAAAAAAATACCGTTACTCATAATAATAGACCGGCATTTTTTTTCATGCTAATTCTAGTTTAGGGCTCCCACACATAACTGCGTTGCGATGCGATGCGGCGCCGCATCGCAGGAATTTGTATCGAAATATTCATTTGTTTCTCGCAGATATTTGCGATGCGATGCAAATTCGCAGTTATGTGTGGGAGCCCTTAGAAAGACAAAAATATAGAATAATGCCGACCAAGATCGTTAATGAGTCATTAATACACTCCTTATATTATGTTTTAAATATACGCTAATAATGTGATATTCTAAGCACCCATCCGGGTCCGTCCGGGTCCGGGTGGATCCGGGTTAGAATGGCACGCACCCATCTCCTCTCGTTGAGTGTTGTAAAAGTCGACTAATGGAAAACAAGAAGACGGGCAGCAGTTTAATTCTATTGGATTACCTGCCACCGAATATACTGCGATAGACGCTTGTAAAGCGTGAGAATTATAGCAGCTTCTCCCTTATAAGGAAGAGCCTGAGGAAGTTTTTTCGGTAGTTGAAGTCCTTCGGCTGATGATAATAATGATTCTAAGCGCGGCAATAAGACTTCGCCGCCATAAGAGAATGATAGATAATGCATTGGATTTCTAAGCTGTTCGCAATACGAAAAAGGTTTTACTAACTGAGTATTGAACGGGGTGATCCTCTCTTTTCCTTTTCAGCGCCATAGCACAGGAGCTCTCTTGCATTGGCCAGCCTCCTCCCACAGAGGACGACTGGAGTATTCTGGTCAGCAACGCAGGCCACTACGGCGAGGCAGCATAGGATCATGCACTTCATGACGTTACTACAAAAGAAAGGATCACGCCAAGGACTCAAACAGAATTAAATAGTGCAGTTTCAATAAATTTAATTTATTAATGTTTCACTTGGGGTATCTGGGTAAGAATAGCACCCTCCCATGTCCTCCCGTTGGGTGTTCGTAAGAGGCGACTAAGGGAAAAGAAGAAGTTGGACAGCAGCAATAAACCCATCTTTCTATTGAAATAACTACCACCTATTGAAATGAAACTAATTTTACGGATTATATCGCAGTTTATTTTTTACCGCCTCAGTCCGCCCGTGACCATGAATGCTGTAAAGTGTTCGAAACGTCGGGTAATAAAAATCAAAAATAAACCGCGATATAATCCGTAAAATTTGTTTCATTTCAACGTGTAATATTCGCGTAAATATCAGAAATCATTAACTACCATCTACACTGCGATCCCCAAACCGCCTACAATGCGCAGGAATTATGGCAACCCCTCCCTTTTAAGAGAGAGGCCTTTGTTCAGCAGTGGACGTCTTTTGGCTGCTGATGATTATGACGAATAATTATAATTGCAACTGCATCAATTATAGCACAGAAGTTATAATTATTGTTTAATAATATAATGAATCTTACCTTTAATGTGACCAAAGTCTTGAAGATAAAAGTTCAGAAATAATGTGCTGTTCAAAGGAACGTTTATTAGTGTATGAAAATTATAGGAAAATTCATCTTATATAGGAATCCTACGGTGATAGAGACTGGTATCATATTAGACAAGCGAGCGATTTTAAATATAGACTGTAGAAAACTATATCATACCTACTTACCTAATAGGATGGTTGTAACATGAATGTCCTTAATTTGTTGGGAATCTGTTAGCATAAGATGATTTCTGGTTCGGCTATTATTAGCTATGTCTGTAAATGATGCCCATTATATTTTATTGTTTTAAAAACGCAAACTTTCAGGTATAGGTGGGATATAGATAAGTGCATATCGGTGGTTTACCATGGTATTTGATTTGATAGTACTATGGTATAGGCATATGGCATATGGTATGGAATCGTCTTTGTGCGATTGTTACTAGCTTTCGGTGAAGGAAAACATTGTGAGGAAACCTTAATGTCCGAGGAAGCCTAACTAGCTTTCGTGTGAAGTCCGCCAACCCGCACTTGGCCAGCGTGGTGGACTATGGCCTAAGCCCCTTCATCTTGAGGGGAGGCCTGTGCCCAACAGTGGGACATAAACAAGGGCTGGTAGGCCCTACGGAGAGCCACTTAGATCCGGCCTTACTTAGAACCATTTATGATACAAATACTTACAACCAACTAATAAAAAATAAACTAATGCATATGTATGGGCATGTAGGTATGTGACTATATTAATATCAGTAACATTCATGAATTGTTCTATGAAAATATGCATAGGTATCTGTATTCTATTAATCGTCACCATAACCGCAGCCTAATACTTCAGCTAACATATTCAAATAAGACACAAGTTAACGTCGAACTTCTCGCGTCACTGAATATTGCCGTTAACAGTTTATGTCATTAATTAATTCAACCCCTTTCATTTTCAAGACACGTGGGCACCATGGACTAAACCACGTCATAAATCCATCGCGTTAGCTATACCTACATCACTGCTCTCTAGGCTGAAAACGCAATAAGAAATGTAATAATAGTATTCATCATCATCAGCAGCAGCCGGAAAACGTCCACTACTGAACAAAGGCCTCCCCTTTGAAGGGAGGGGTTGCCATAATCCCGTCGCTTGGCAGGCGGCTTGGGGATCGCAGTATAGGCAGTAGGTAATTCAATAGAAAGACGCTGCTACCCGTCTTCTTGTTTTCCCTTAGTCGCCTCTTACGGACACCTAAGGAGTCGTCCATTAATCAGGTGAGGCTCGAAAGGGGGGGAGGGGTTCCGAAAAAATCACGAAATATCACCAGGAGGGGGGGAGGGGTATAATGAGACATCACGTGTATTTATTTTTCGTTGAATGCACGATTTCTAAACCAAACAGCGGCACGTGGCCTTGACTCACCGTTGCCGGCAACGACTTCCCGTTCAACATTTAATCAGTCAAGTTCCTGTATCTTTAAGATAATATTCCGAAAATTTCAATATAAACTATATTGAAATTTAGTACAAAAAAATACACGTGATTTTGGGGGGTAGTTTAAAACCTCACCACATATCACCAGGAGGGGGGGAGGGGTTAAAAAGTTGCTAAAAAACATCACGTTATTAATGGACGGCCCCTAACGGTAGGAGATGGGTGGGTGCAGTGGCGTAGCTTGCCTTAGATGGCCCCCGTATCAAAATTTGTTGGGGTGCCCCAATTATGGTACGGCCTAAGAGATTATGTGAGACCATGGATTTTACGAATTGTTGCTTACACATGTTCGGAGCCCCTGTAGCCCGGGGGCCCCGTATCATGCAATGCAATGCTCAATGTTTAAAATAAAAAAAATGTGCGTGAGTGGAGTCCCTCCGCGCGGAAGAAGTGAAACTTCACTCTCACTCAGTACTCGGTACGCCACCGTACGACACCGTTCGACACCGCACGACACCGTACCACACCGTAACACACCGTGCCACACCGTGACACACCGTGCCACACCGTGACACACCGTGCCACACCGTGCCACACCGTACCACACCGATCGACATATATCGATTAACGCTTAACGTCATTTTTGGAAGTCGCATAAGAAGTTTCACTTCAATAATTTCATTCATTCATTCATATAAAAGTGTAATAAGTAGGTATTCATTACTCAGGTTCATCCAGAACCTCATGTCTTCCTAAACTCACCATCGTTAAATCTTTGAAACATGCAATAATATCCTAATACTGGACTCAGTGGACAATACCGAGTTCCCGAATATTTACCGAATTTTATCCGCAAGCTGTTGCAGGTTTGAGATAAATTTGAAAGTAAAATTGTGTTAAAAAAGCTTTCAAAGACAAAAGCATTTTTAAAACTGCGTAAGTTTTTATTTGGTTTTAAAGCTACACGGGTTATTCAAAGGCCCATGCCGAGGCTGCGATTCTATGTTATATTGAATGGAATGGGCTTGAAACGAATCCCCATTTAAAACTTTTAACAATATTGCGTGGTACTTTATCAAATGAAAGGCATTATTTTTAATAAAATTTATTATTTCTTCTTTCGATTAGTTTTAAAGTTTGAGATTAAGAGGCATGCTTATAAATACCCGTATTTAACCTACCTGACTGCCCTAAAAGGAGGTTGTGTTATGTACATATGTGCAGCACATACATATCACAACCCCATTTTATAATATATTTAAAGTGTAGGGCGATGTCCTAATTATTAGGACATCGCGTTCTATTAGGACCTAATAGAACGCGATCACGCGATCATCGCGCGAACGAACGACGCGACCATCGCGCTATGACTGGCGAATGTACTGGCTGGCGGTCCATAAGTTTGAGATTCATTTGCGCGATGGTCGCGTCGTGCTGTGAACACCTCGTGTTTTTATAATTTATATTCATTTAATCAAAGGACTGCTCTCATCATCATCATTTATCATAATCAGCCGAAAGATATCCACTGCTGCACAACCCCCCCTCCAGAAAGGGGGTGTTTCCATAATACCCACGCTTGGCAGGCGTCTTGGGGATCGCAGTATAGGTGGTAGGTAATCCAATAGAAAGACGCTGCTGCCCGTCTTCGTCTTTTCCCTTAGCCGCCTTACGGGACACTCAAAGGGAGTAAATGGAAGGGAGTATATATAAGGGTTAAATTCCAATGTCATAGAGCAGTCCTTAACCGGACACGCCACGGGTAAGGACTGGTCTATGAGACTGTGTAATTCAATACCAGTTAGGAAAAGCTAAAATGGTCTAATTTGTATTCTGCCTGTCTGCCACACAAAAAAAAAAAGTAAATTAATTTCATCCCGGACCCAGACACAAATGGCCTACTTGCTTACATTTGGCAATAAGGAAAATATCTTGTAGAAAAATTACCCACTCCTCTAGGTATATATAATCTTTAGAATTCATCAGCGTTAATTTTCAATGGCAATGTGAAATGAGGATTTTCTTGAAATTTTAGTCAGGAAGATTCTTGATTTTACCTTAAATTAAGGAAAATGTTATTCATGGCGTACATTGTTCAAAAAAGTATAATAACCGCAAATCAGGAAAATGAAAAGAAAAACCTGTGTATCTCGGCAATGAGAGATTCTCTTTAGATATTGATTCCATGTTTTACCTTGTCTGTATAAATTATTTTCATACAATCCTAGTTTTTATATCCATGCTATATAAAGCGATACTCTACTATATAAGACAGAGATTAAATATAAGCCGTAGAGTGGCCTTTGGGATTTTTTTTATACAAAAACTGTTCACATAATGTTGTCTCTTATTTACGCGAATACTATACATTGTAACTAATTTACTCTTACGGAATATAATATCGCGGTTTATTTTAGGTTTAACATTCCCGACGTGTCGAATGCCCGTGACCATGGGTGCTGCAAAGCATTCGAAACGTCGGGAAAATTGACAAAAACTGTTTTCACTTTTTATATTAAATTCTTCAATATTCAAAATATCCACTTGAACTATAAAAATAAACTATTTTAAAAAAAATAAAAACCGACTTCAAAGTAAATTATCTAAAAAGCATAAAATAACAAAAATATTATTGAAGTTGGTGCAGAATATACACAGCAGGTACGCTAACACCAACTTCAATAATATTTTCGTTATTTTATGCTTTTTAACCGGCTTCAAAAAGAAGGTTCTCTATTCGACGCGTATGTATGTAATATTAATAAAAATGCGTAATATTAATATATGTTAGTCTATGTGGGCTTCTAAACAAATTTACCAAATTGTATGAGTGTATGTATGTATGTATGTATGTATGTAGGTATGTATGTATGTATGTAGGTTTGTCCACGGATTTCTCAGAAACTACAAGTCCGATTTTGAAAATTCTTTTTGCAATAGTTAGAGTATTTTTCAACTTAGGGTAGAGTACAAGTTTCATCAAAATCGGTCCAGTAGTTTAAGAGATATAAACTTTTTATGTTTTCAGTAAGTTATTGTAACGTAGACGTTCGAGTTGCGTGATAGTGCTGATACCTATTTTGGTAAAATAAGTCACTAAAAAGTGATAAATAAACTATTTAAAAAAAAATAAAAACCGACTTCAAAGTAAATTATCTAAAAAGCATAAAATAACGAAAATATATTGAAGTCGGTGTCAGCTGGTGCTATTGTTAGTTAACATGATGTGCTAGCACCGACTTCAATATATTTTCGTTATTTTATGCTTTTTAGATAATTTACTTTGAAGTCGGTGTTTATTTTTTTTTAAATAGTTTATTTAAAAAAATTGAACCGACTTCAATATCACTGAAAAGTATAAAATAATTTAAATATTATTGAAGTTGGTGTTAGCGTACCTGCTGTGTATATTTGGCACCAACTTCAATAATATTTAAATTATTTTATACATTTCAGTGATATTGAAGTCGGTTCAATTTTTTTTTAAAAAGATTTTTTAGATAATTTACTTTGAAGTCGGTATTAATTTTTTTTTAAATAGTTTATTTAACACTTTTTAGTGACTTATTTTACCAAGATAGGTATCAGCACTATCACGCAACTCGAACGTCTACATTACAGTAACTTACTGAAAACATAAAAAGTTTATATCTCTTAAACTACTGAACCGATTTTGATGAAATTTGTACTCTACCCTAAGTTGAAAGATATTCTAACTATTGCAAAAAGAATTTTCGTAATCGGACTTGTAGTTTCTGAGAAATCCGCGGACAAACCTACATACATACATACATACATACACTCGTGAAATTTGGAAAATTCGTTTAGAAGCCCACATAGACTAACATATATGAATATTACGCATTTTTATTAATATTACATACATACGCGTCGAATACAGAACCTCCTTTTTTGAAGTCGGTTAATAAACTGTAGTCTCATTCAGTTATTTTTTTTTATATTAATTTGGCATAAGTATTTTCTTTAAAAAATATTATTTTTCGTAGCACGTTTCTTTTAATAATATAATAATATTCTGGGACTATCCACATACGGTCATTTGATCCCAAAATAGGCTGAGCCTGTTTTTGTAAATACGTACATAAATAGATATATAACATTCAGACACTTGATGGCAATCGAACCGAGACGCGGCGACGACTTACTGAGTAGCGGCCAAGGTATGTAGCCAACAGGCATGTTGTTTCTTCTAACTTATTTCACGTGTAACAAGTTTTTAATGAAAATTTTGCTAACTATGGCCGGTCTAGTTTCTAGTAAATAGTTAAATGTATTTTATTCGATACTTGGTCGTTCTATACATAAATTCTCTGAATAAGTTTGAAAGTTCTCGAACGCCTATTTAGTTTAATAGTCTATCAGGAACAATTTTTTTCGGTTGTACCTGCGCATAATATGATATAATAAATCTCCGATGGTGTCCGCGTTCGGAGGCATTAACATTTTTCAAAACTTCTGCTAATATACGGCATCGTTTGCCACCGGCGGCGGAGGGGGATGGCCCACGACTCCCGCTGTAATACGTTACATTTCAAGAGAGAAAACATTACAACTTTGCCTCACTAACATATTTAACGATTTCTAAATACGTACTTAAATTTCATGTATGTTGGATGAAATATGGACTTTTGAAAGTTTGCGTCGTAGGTATTTTGGTGCTATTTCTCTTATTCTACTGTTATTCTTCTATCTGCTGATACGCTATTTACACATGTATTTTATATATTTCATGTATTGCGAACCAAAAAAAGTAATAGAAAAGGTCTATCATATTCCTAATATCCCTACATCGATTTGGAAAAGAGCTGATGC
This sequence comes from Furcula furcula, assembly GCA_911728495.1. Classification (NCBI taxonomy): domain Eukaryota; kingdom Metazoa; phylum Arthropoda; class Insecta; order Lepidoptera; family Notodontidae; genus Furcula; species Furcula furcula. Next base: position 11,940,147 of record OU452251.1, read on the forward strand.
CATAGATGATACTTATTATACTGAGATAGATGCGCAACTCAAGTTTTCAATTTTATAATTTGAAGGTCTGTTTGCTAGATGGCGTTGCTTAACGAGTTAGCTGATGCTGTTCAAACGGATGAGCCGATTTTCGTGAAATATAGTTAAGAACCATCTCGCTTAAAAAGCTTTAAAAAAAACGCATTCAAATCCGTCGTCTCGTTGGAGCGCCACGATGCCACAGACAGATAGACGGACACATATTATGTAGGTCAAACTTATAACACCCTCGTTTTTGGTGGGGGTTAATGATTTAAATAATAATGAGCATCATGCTAGTCAATTGATTTGGTGTTAACGTAGTGACTATGTTACATTAACTTCAATAATATTATAATTATTCTGCACTTTTTTTTATAATACTTTCATCACCAGCCGGAAGACGTCCACTGCTGAACATAGGCCTCCCCTTAGAACGCCACAACGAAAGACAATTGCATCCACCGGTTACCTGTGAGGCGCACAATGTCGTCTGGCCACCTAGTGGGAGGCGAGGCACCTACCTACACTGCGTCTTCCGGTTCGCGATCGCCACTCGAGAACCTTTCGACCCCATCGGCCTTCTGTATAATACTACTAGCAATTCCCAGCGTCTACGCCCGCTATTTTTTTATTTCCACCCCATTTAACCCATTCATGAGTGGAATTTTCAAAAACCCTTTCTTAGTGGATGCTTAAATCATAAGAAGAACCCACAGTCCAAATTTCAGCTTTCTAGGTCCAGCGGTTTGGCCTGTGCGTTAATGAATCAGTCAGTCAGTCAGTCAGTCGGGACAAATAATTTTATATGTATAGATGACGGGCCCGTTGGTCTAGTGGTTAGTGACCCTGTCCGCTAACCGATGGGTCGTGGGTTCGATTCCCACCAAGTGTCTGGGTGCTATTTATCTATTTAAGTATGTATTTACAAAAAAAAATGTATATAAGTATTAGTATCAGTTGTCTGCTTTCCATAGTACAGGCTCTGCCTAGTTTGGGATCAGATGACCGTGTGTGGATTGTCCCAAGATATTATTATTATTATTATTAGATAGTACTAAGAAAAAAACTTCTAAAATTTGTCGCTTACTTCAGGTGCAGGTGCTTACAATCTGCATGTCGCTACAGTAAATTAAAACAAAACATGATACTTAAAATTATATTTATTAGGAACTGTACACTTATTTTAGTTTTTAAATTAATAATACTCTTCTATTTAATTAACTAACACAATTACGGTGCCTTCCTTGTTAATCAAATATGTCGGGGTTCTCAACCAGAAGCTTCGCGTCGTCGGGACAGTACAATATGATGTCGGCGACGGTGCACGGCCTCAGACAGCACTCGTTGGCTACCTGCCTGCGCACGCGCCGCCACGTCTGCGCGTCAACTAGCCTCCTCTCGTGGGTCGCTTTTTGTAGTTCTTTCGGGGCCATTTTCTCTGTAAATAAAAGATTTTTTTCTTAAAACATCTATGCGATGACTCAGAACCCCCGTGTCTCCCATATTCCCAATTCAATCTCCCATATTACCAATTCAATCTCCCATATTCCCAATTCAATCTCCCATACTCCCATATGGTTATCTTTTTAAACGCTCTACACTAAGGGCTGCTCACCGTAAGCACAGTCTATAAAATCTTTTTTTTTAAAATTGAACCGACTTCAATATCACTGAAAAGTATAAAATAATTGAAATATTATTGAAGTTGGTGTTAGCTTACCGGCTGTGTATATTTGGCACCAACTTCAATAATATTTAAATTATTTTATACTTTTCAGTGATATTGAAGTCGGTTCAGTTTTTTTAAAAAGAATTTATTTTAAACTTTTTAGTGATATTTTCATATATAAAGATTGAACCATCGAAGACCGTAAAATGATCTAGGTAGGTTATGATCACATTATCGTCTACATAGTTTTACATAATTCATGTTTCTTCGGAAAAAAATATTCGGTCGTAATGAAATTTGCATGGAATCATCATAGTAGTTTACTCTCTCGAATAAAAAAAGAATCATCGAAATCGGTTCATAATTGTCAGAGCAATGTAATGTCGAACATCAGTTTTATGGTTTTTACCAGATAAATTCCTCCTCATCGTTCATGGTCTTCCAGGAAGTTCTTATTCGGTTGTGATAAATTTCATACAGATTCATTACAGTGGTTTCTTCTTTCGAATAAAAAAAGAATCATTGAAATTGGTAAATATTTGCCAGAGTTATGACCATTTTTGTCCTTAAAAAGCGACCAAAAAGTCATCTATATAGGCTTTCCTGCAAGTTTCCTGCGCAGTCACCATTATTGTTTTTTTCAGGAACTACTTATTCGGAAGCAATAATTTTTTTATGGGACCCAACTAACGGATTAAAGAATGGATGGAAGAAAGATTTTTGCAAATCGGTTCATAATTGCCAGAGTTATGCGCGAACATACATAGAAAAAAAAAATATACAGACGAATTGAGAACCTCCTCCTTTTTTTGAAGTCGGTTAATAAAATAAACACTCGCGACTAACACTTGAACTCTAATGGTATACCAAGAGTATCTACAGGTACTGCGGTACCAGATTTGATCGTAAATTAAAATAAATATCCAATCCACAGTGTCTGAGGCCTTACCAGTTACCACCACCCCTATTAGCAGTATTATTATCAAATTCATCTTACTAGACATGAGGTAGAGACGCCAATATACGTAGTTTATAACTCTGTCACTTTTTATCGAGAAAATAAGGTGGAAATAATATTGCTACTAGGGGTGATGGTACAGGCCCTGATCCCCCTTGACAGAGCCTATGCCTCATATTTTAAATTTTTTCGCAAACATTATACCAGTTTTCGATAGTAAACACTAAATACGCTGGTGTGAAAAGTATGGATGGGGAGGAACTGAAAGTATGAACGTTACTATCAAAACTCGACAAGACTACGAAAATGAATAGAGCAAGGAAAATAGTATGCAGCCGCTACAGAGCCCCAAGATGCTTAAGACGATCGCATGAGACTTCCTTTGCGAGTACAGCAGCGAGATAATAATTGCGCTCATAGCTAGTCGTTCGTTTCGGTAAACGACCAGTTAAACAACGTCAAGCAAAGTTTGTACATGTTGATGTAGGTGACGGTGCACGGCCTTAGACAGCACTTGTTAGCTACCTGCCTGCGCACGCGCAGACGTGGTGGCGAGGTGTTGGCTTTATGACTGCGTCTCCGTACTTGTCGGCACGTAAAAAGCCGCTCCCGGGTAATATCAACTACACAGCAGTGGTTAAGTCAATTCAGAGGCCTAAAAGCAGCTTAAACGGTTGTTTTGACTGAATGGGAATTCCCATTCCTAGAAGAAATTTACTTTTTTGTGATTTGGTTGTCCAATCTTTCCATTACGACATTCAAACTCAAACTCAAAAATAATTTATTTCAAATAGGCTTAACGCTAGCACTTTTGAAAGGTCATGTATTTTTTTTAAAAAAAAAGCTACCACCGGATCACAACGCGGCCTCAACTGAGAAGATCCGGCAAGGAACTCAGCGGGCTTGTCATTTTATCACTTTTTTTTTTAAACAGCGTGTCATGTTACAATTAGATCAGAGCGACAGTGTGTCTTGCCGTTCAAAAGATCAAATAAGACAAAAAAAAAATACGACGAAAGTACAACAAATTCCTTTTCCTTCCTTTTGAACTGATTATAATATCTATCATCTGCGTTCAGGGGCCTTATCATGAAATCTAAGTATGTTTTGCAGTCTTATAGCATGTTAGTTTAACACAATAAGTGACCAGCAGGCTTAGCACGATTTGCAAAGACTTCGTAATCTTGACAGTTCGGTGTGGAGTATGACGTAGTTATCGACCTAGCTAATACCGAAAATGACGTTTCTATGTCGATAACTACGTCATACTCCACACCGAACTGTCAAGATTACGAAGTCTTGGCAAATCGTGCTAAGACTGCTGTCTTACAAATTTGTACCATGAGTGCACTAATTAGTGTGACAATAATATTGTCACCTGTTTGGGTGACGGACGTAATAGCTGGGTGGCCTGCTAATTAGTGCGCTCATGGTAAGTACACAGGTCACTTTTCATATTAAACTGCCCAGCTCTAAGTGTTTATAGTAAGGCCCCAGGTCTTGGAGCCTGTCAAGCTGTAACGCGTCAGTAAATATTACATAGTTTTACTTCTTCATGTCTTATTAAAGAAGGCGCAGTCTCAAAAATGCCGGTCAAGTGCGATTCGGACTCGCTCACCGAGGGTTCCATACCAAAGATGGTATGGAACCCTCATACCATCTTTGGTATGGAACCCTCGGTGGTATTAAAGTAATTTTACTATTTATGTAACACCTTAGATGCCAAAAAAACCAAACCGCAAAACTAAGTTGGTTTGTCGAGGTTTTTTTAGGATTACTCCTTAGAAAGATCATTTTATTTTTCCTGTAAAATATAGATAGACATGTATTATCCACAATTATTTCAGATTTCTCCCTCCACAAACATCGGAGATAAGGGAGGGGGGCAGTATTTTTGACGTTTTTGATTATCAGCCAAAAACTACGTGGTATAAGCCAAAATAAAAAACAATTTTAAGATGTGCAAATGAAGCCCTTTCATATGATATAGTACTCGATATAGTAGTCTCATTTTGAAATTTTGATGACCCCTTTTGACCCCCATTAAAAAAAGTAAAAAAAAATATTTTTTTCATCTGCGACGGGGGTGGGTAAATAAGATCTATAACTATTCCAAGTTTCAAATCGATAGCATCAGTGGTTCCTGAAATATATAGGTGTGTGACAGACAGACAGACAGACGAAGTCAGACCATAAGGGTTCCTTTTTTACCTTTTAGGTATGGAACCCTAAAAATAATAGCTTTGGAACCGTATTATTTAATTTTGCAGCCTTAAACCATTTTGGTTCATTTTATGAGAAGCTTTTAAGCCAATTAACCAAATTAAAACAATCATAAACATAAAAAAAAACTTTTTACATTTTGTTTGAAAATTAAAATCGTCGAAGACGTCTTTTGAAGATACCTGCTATTTATAAATGTACCTAAGTACTTACTCTGTGACTGCTAAAATAAAGTTTTCTATTTATTTGTAAATGCAATCTATTGCAATTACAGCTTTGGGGCCCAGCCGTACAGATAAAACAGGATAAATCTCATAGTGCTCTAGTAAGAGAATGGGAAGTTTTGGTGGTGGTAGGCAGTCACTGTCGAAGACCTATTTTACCTTGGCTTCTAATTTCATCATCGCCAGCTAATAGCCGTCCATTGCTGGGCATTGCTGGGCATGATGGCCACGACTACATTTATTTACTTTCTTTCTTTAGCGGTTTAATTGTTTAATTGTTTATTGTTAATTAAAACGATATTTAAACCAGTTACATTAATTAACATAATTTCATAAATATACAGTTATAAATAAATACTTATTTAGCTAAATTAGATTTAAAACTAACACAGAACAGTGGACAACCTCGCATATTTTCTCTCACAGAACGCCAGACACACTCGGATAATTTTCTTCCATTCATCAGCAAACACATCACATTCAGGGTAGGCAATCAAGAGGGCATTGAAGACCTCAAGAGTACGACACACCGGGGAATTTGCTCTGGCAACAGTATGACACATAGGCGGTGCAAACAATCTGTGCCAGCGGTTGCGACTGTGCGCAATGTAGTTACCAGGCACATACAGACGGCAGATTAAAATGTATTACGGCCAATTTATGACTTAGATTGCAATTATTGCATTGCGTAAAATCTAGTAACATCACACAATATTGTTCAAATCGATCCAAAGTAGTGGAGACTGGGCAACCGGATTACTGGCATGCAGACAAACATCCAATCATGCAGACAGTATTTAAAAAAAATACTATTGATTGGTTTATCTATAAGTTTTTGTGGTAACTAGTATCAAGTATAGGTTTTATCATCGATAACCGACCATTCTAATTGAGTTGAAAATTAATTGATATAGTACACATTTTTCATTGCAGTCTCGCGCAGTCTCGCGGATTATACTAGTAATCTTAGATGAATTATATGTCAATTCATCTAAGCTAGTAATATGGAAATTTGAGTATTGCGAGATGCCCGGTACCTTTACCAACAGGATAACCTCTAAAGTCGCTTTAAGCTCGCTTTTAGCGATAAGGCCACCCATTGTTGCATGTTTTATTAATTTGTGTTTTATTCTTTTAATATATGTTTGTTTGTGCGCAATAAAGCATTGTATATCTATCTATCTAAAGTCTATATGCCTGCACATCATCCCATTATAAAATTTTATAATCGGTATTTTTTCAGCCAGCCCAAACAGCCTTACGCATAGATTCCTATTGCTTCTTAAGATTAAAGTATTTCTCACCCATCATCATTGAAGTATCCCTTTTAACTATTTTGTAGGTATTATTGCAAAAGTTGAATATGATTGTGGAGAGCCAACCGCTGCAGCTCAGTACTTTGTCGTTGATGTTGTAGATTCTCTCAGCGCTGACCAAGCTATTGTTACTGTACAGGATCATGAGGATGTAAAGCTGGAATGAAAAAAAAAGAATTATAAGCACTGTTACGTAATTCTATAATTTATTTTATTTTACTAGGTCCCGTGTGCATTAGACTGTCCAGGTATACCCTATTTTTTCTTTACAGCAAGTCAAATAGGACCAGTAGGGTCGAATATGGTGAATGAATAGGTGTAAAAGTCACTGTAGTTGGTAAAATTATCACGCTCAAAAGACTTAAAATCTAATGTCAATGTCAAAAATATTTATTTCAAATAGGCTTAACGCTAGCACTTTTGAATGGTCAATTTTTTAAAAGCTATCACCGGATCACAACGCGGCCTCAACTGAGAAGATCCGGCAAGAAACTCAGCGGGCTTGTCATTTTTTCACTTTTTTTTAAAACATTGTTTGTCTTGTTACAATTGGATGTCCTGCCGTTCGAAACATAAAGCAAGGGAGAAAAGAGGAAAACAATAAATTACGACAAAAATTACAACAAACTAAAAGGCCAAAGGGATAGTAGTCGGACCAGTCCCCCCAAGCAGCACCCGCGCACGAGTTGACTCGAGTCGACTCGACACAACCGGCTTCTTATGTGTCTCCGGTAACAAGTGAAGGTACAGCTTTCATGGGGAGGCGTGCTGCTTACCATTAGACAAACATTCTGTTTATCTAGTGACTTACAATAATATTTAGTAATCAATGACTGCAGTTTGTTTGGAAAAAATATGATGTTAATTATCTGAAATAATACATTTTGATTTGATTTGATTTATATCTACGAAATATCCAAAAAGTGCGTGTTGTGTGTGGTTTTAAGTCTTCTCCTCATTATAAGATAAACGAATTAATCCTTAGAGTCTACTGTCTAGAGTCCTTTAAATAAATTTACTTTTGTTTTTTTTTTTAAGATCTAACTCGCTGGAATCATAGCTTTTTTTATATTCGTAAAAAAATAGCTTGGAATCCTACTACTTATACTAATATTATTTTTCATTATTATCCAAATATTATAAGTTGCGACGCGTTTATATTTGTTAATATTTATTTATTCTTTAGCACACTTAAATATGTACAAGGCGGACTTAATATAATTATTTTTCGAGCTTTTAAAACTAATCCGTAATACCGTTTTTGTTGAACCGTTACCAAATCATATAAGACATTAAAAAGTTTCCGTTCCGTTAAAATAATTTTAATCTGTTATAAGTAAGTTAATTATTTATTAGTATAGTAAATTGTAGATTAACCAATAAACCAATGTTTGCAAACATAACCTAATAAGGTAGATCATAGAGGACATTATCATTTATAAAACACCCATGTTAGTAATAAGCATACCTATGGTCAGCAAATAAAGTTGATTTGGTTTGATTTGGTTTCTGTAAAATCAAATTTAATCATGTTAACAATATTAGTGTCCTAAACTTTTTTACTAACTTTTTTTACTAAACGAACTTTTTTTAACTTAACGAAAATAAACGCGCGTGTTTAAAGCACTAAACCCCACTACTTTACCGATATAAAACGCAGCAATGCACCACTATTCAAATAATAAACAACGTACTGAGCATCGTAGTTTCATTCTGGATGGAACTTATCGTGATCACTAGGCACAGTAACACTTGCTTGGCCAGCACTACAGTTACCTGATGAATGGGTCTATCAAGAGAGTGCACGTCTAAAAATAACCACCGATAGTCCATAGTACGGAATTACTTAAAACTTGTTGACATCGATAAAAGCGTTTACAAAACATCGTCATAGCAATATGATAACGAGATTCTTCTAAACAACACGTGATTTATGGTCCTCTTTGGTGAGGTATTACGACTCTCTTAGAACTGTAAATAACTATTTAATTACTTTCGGTGTATTTTTCTTTCTGTGTTATTTTTCTTTTGTTTCTTTAACGAGCTCATTTAATAAACACCTTATATTTATTGTTAATTATTAGCTTTTTTCAAATACAAAACTTCGACACCAGACTAGCTTAAACGCGTAAAACTTACTCGCATCATCAAATTCGTAGTTGCAACTTCCTAATGGCTCCACACTATAGACAATTGTATTGAAAAAATGTATTAACATTTTGATTATATTACACTAAATCTTTTTGTTGTAAATTTACATTTTTAAACAGCTTAATTCATTTTTCATACTTGAATTATTATGAATGGAAAAAAATATCGTAGCTGTATTTATAGAGCACGTTATCAGAGACTTTCTTTTCAATAACAAGAATAGTTCCGTAAACATTTCATATTAAAAACATACGTGTTATTAACGCAGGGTAATCGCGCCGTACCAGGATAGCTTACAGCTGCCCATCTCGGACCTCCAGACTATGCCTGGATTAAAAAAAAATACTTACAACCAAAAATAGAGGTTTAAAAACGTCTTAGTATTCTTCTCCCGGTCTAGGTACAAATAAGATTATATTAATTTAAAGACTATTTTGAGGCTTGTGTTTAAACGCCTACCAGATTTTTATTTTAACTGCCAATAAATTCGAAATATCTGCCAGAATGGATAAATGCTCACCAAATTGTGTTTCATGAAATATTGTAAAAACGAAGCTATTTTTTTTTCTTTGCATTCTATGCCATAAAAATATATAAACTCCTTTAACGTCAATTTAATTTCAGACCAAATATTTTATATTATCGCTTAAATAACATCTATTTATACTAATATTTTACTAATATTTTATTTCACGACTTTCAACACGAATGGTAATGCTCGCACGCTTCGCATAATTTATATGAGCGATCTCGCGGGTACTCTCTAGCTTGCTTTGCTCGCTCCCGCGTGGCGTGCCGCCTTTATTAATTACTATATTTGCCAAAGAATATAAGTAAATAAAAACGTAATAATTATTTTGGTGAGCATTTAAATTGTATCCCTACTTTGACATACTTAGTAATAACTAGCTGACCCACGCAGCTCCGCCTGCGCTATTTTTACGTTAACTAAACTTTTAATAACAGACATTCGCATCGAATACATAAACTCCTTTTTTATAGTCGGTTAAAAGCTGGGACCCACTTTTTACTTGGTTTCCGAAGCACGGACCCGTTTAGTTCAAATGGCGTTAAACGGTCACCCATCTATTTAATGACCTTACCTAACGTTGCTTAACCCGATCGATTACAAAACCTTGATAACAACTCTCTATGAGTGTTACCTTACTAATATTTATTATAATTATAAAGAAAAATTGATAAAATCGGACCAAGCGTATAACCAAGTACCCATTTTGACTTTAATTACCTCTCCCAAAAGAACCGTGCTAGATTACGGGATAAAAAGTATCCTATGTCCTACCTCGTAGTAAGATCTCAAATCATGCCAAGTTTCATTTGAATCCATTCAGTAGTTTCGGCGTGATGCTCAGCCGAGATACAGACAGACAGACAGACAGACAGACAAAAAATAAAAAAAATACATTTTCGGCCTCAGTATCGGTTATAGAATGCCCTCCAAATATAATTTTCAAAATATCTTCAATGTACAGAATTGGACCTGTTACAGTTTTATTATAAGTAGGGTGATGTGGTAGCCAATGAACCACCAAAAGTTTTAAGAGCTGTATCACTATTTCTATGAGAGATTGTACAAATATTTTTAGTCTGGGGCCCAGGTAAATTAATTAACTTTCATTATGAATACATAAATTTGGTTTATATTTAATACAATCGTGCTACGGAGGTTTTTTTAAAATAATGGTAAATGGTTCCATGCGTACACCCACTGGTATACAATGAACCGGGGGGATTGTAGCCAATGAACCATATAGTACACAATGAATAATTGTCCTAAATATATCTAATTTATGCTTACATATATTTTTTTTTATTCTACCAAGGTGGCAAGCAAGCATACGGCCCGCCTGATGGTAAGCAGCCACCGTAGCCTATAGACGCTAGCAACACCAGAAGAATCACTAGCGCGTTGCCGACCCTTAAGACATTAGATGTTAAGTCTTTGTGTCCGTAAATTTATACCAAATAAAACAAAAAATCATGTTTTAATTTTATTAGGCTTATATTTCAAAACATAGCGACGTAGCGTAGGTAAGGCAAATTTGCCTCTTTTGCGGCTTTTCGGAGGCTCAGTCCCTTAAGATGAAGGTCAACCGTTTTTTACTTCGTCTGGAGTGTGAGCACCTTTTTTTCGAAACTCTGCCTTCTGTGTTTCGCCCCATACTGAAAATAATAACATAGGTACCTAATGTTTTTTATAACAATTTAAGAATGCTATTAGGTACCTGAAAAGTCTAGTACTCACTCAGTGAACCAGATGCAGTACTCAATGAACCATGGTTCATTGACTACTTCGATCAAATGGTTCAATGAAAACCACCCGCCTCTCCTCCAATTTGAGGTTGGATTACTTTTGATAGAAATACACTATGCTCACAAATTATATTGGCAAACAAGCATAAGAACATCATCACCAGATTAAAACTATGAATGACATAAAATAACCACAAAAAAAAGGTTAGTAACAAAAATGAACTCACATTTTTTTCTTCGTTTTTGTAGCCGAAAACAGTCTGACGAGTCTAACGTGGCCACTCCTTACAACAAAGGGCCGTCGACTAAGTAGGAAAGCTTTGATCGGCGAAACGGTTCGAACGCGTCAAATTGTACAATCTGGCAACGTCGCGTTTGGTCTGTACCAACTATTTTCATAGGGTACTCCTGGTTCATTGGCTACCACACCACCCTATAGATAGATACTACTACTACATCATTTATTGTTAAATTATCTTATCCTTGTTATTCGTTTTGATTCTCCTTGGCATAAATAGTTTCAGTGACAATTTAAAATCTCTGATACAATACGATCTCTTATAGGTTTTAATACATTTATCGTATGTGTTTGCGTGATACATTATATCGCTGCTCGTGAGTAATTTAAGTGCGCATACACACTGTGCTTACAGTAACTGTGTTTACAGAAAGAGCTTTCAGTATCTTGAGGCTTTGCAGTGTTATGCTTGCTTTTAGAATTAATTGTATTAATCACAGGATCCCAAGCCAGTGGTAACACCCAGCCATCTCTCTATTTTTTTTAATTTCCTCACTAATAGCCTCACGAATCATCCTTGGCAGGATTTGAGGGTTATCAAATCTGACTTGATGGCGGGTACGATTTTGTTCGTCTTCACAGATTGCAGATTTGTAGTATTTTCGTAAATAAAAGAAAGCATTTATGTAGTAGAGTTAGTTCTCTCCACACAAAGTAATGTTTTCAATCGTTTCCCCTACGATGTATTGCTTGCGGTCAACCGAATATACGCCGATTAGTGGTAACTGCACTAGTCATGTAAATATAGGATTTAAGAATATATTTTTAAGTTAATTAGATTCGTAACTCTATGTATGTTCGGACGTGATGCGTGCACATAGCAACAGAGTTGGTATCTAATAAATAGGTGCCAGGAAGTCATCGGTACATAGCAGACTAAAAATAACGGTCCAGTGTCAGAGGTCGATGTTTACTCACTACTTTCTGTATGTATTATGTAGGTAACTATAATTATGTATGCCGATATTATTATGCCCCACATATTGACAAGGATGTATCTAGTTTGTTAGTAAAACAAAAATAACCTTTTCTTATGGGGTGGGGGTTCAATATTATCTATTTCTAAAGTTAATGAAGGAAGCAATATTGTTACTTTACATTTAAATCTCATAGCTTTTAATTTGTATAATGAACATTTTAACATATTAGAATTTTCTATTAACAGAGGGAACCTCAGTCATCGCATCATAAGATTGTTGGCCACAGGAATGTTAGTAGAAAACATGAGATGCACTGCAACAAACAGACAACAACGAGGTAATTATTAACCATTAGTAAATTGACCTAACCTTAATTTGTTGTTATTCTCGCGGGGTCTAGATAACGCGCGAGACATCCCTAGCCGACGGCGCCTGATAAACGCTCAACGAAAACAAATCATCGCAACCATGTGTGGTTACAACACTACAAGCCCCCCTTACACCAATTTAAAGCTTCGTATGATCTCGTGACCACTAGCACTACCGATAAAATACTACTAATTCAGTGGATCAAAGAAGCTCAAACACACATAATACACACATCAAAAGTGTCTAGGGATCAACATATATTTTTGCAATAACTTTTCTCCTGATTGATATTAATTAAAATTTTCTTTAAGGATTCATCAAATAAAGTGTTTTCGTTTGTCACAGTAAAGATAAACCAAGTCACCTTTGCATTAATAAAGAAATTTGCCATTTTCCTAATAAAGGGATTTTTGACATTTGAACCACTAACACAAAAGTTCGAAAAAAAGACTGAAATAACAGTTTTCTTTAAAATTTTATTGCGTAACTTAAACAATTAATAATCCGTGTTTCTACCGCGAACACTAACAACACAAGAACATCGGTTTGGCATACTCAAAATGAGTTCATCCAAATCACGCTGTGGAATGGCCGCCCATGTTCGTTGCAACAACAAAAAAAGGTCTTCTTGCGACTGGATACCCTCCATATTCGGCAGAGCTCTTCTCTGTAGCATATCCCATGCATGCTCAATCGGGTTCAAGTCTGGCGACTGAGCAGGCCAGGGCAGGACATTGATGTTAGCTGCGGCGAGAGTCTGTCTTACAACTCTTGCGGTGTGCGGTCCTGCATTATCATGCATTAACTGAAATAAGGGACCGATTTGCACTTGTAGAGAAACGATGACGTCTGATACAATCGTCTCAGCATAAATTTGAGCGTTGAGGTTGCCTCTGATCCAAATCAACTCAGTTCTTCCGCCGATCCAAATACCCGCCCATACCATGATGGTTCCACCACTATAAGGATGGACTTCCTGGCAGGATTTTAATCGCTGTTGGCGTCCAGGGGTTCTCCAGTGTCGTATACGTCTTGTATCCGGTCTCATACCAAAACGAGACTCATCAGAAAAGCACACGAAACGCCATTGTTCTTCTGCCCAATTTCTGTGTTCAAGAGCCCATTGATATCGAATCCTACGATTGTGCATTGCTATAGGTGGTACCCGTAGCGGTCTTCGGGAATGAAGGTTCACTTCATGCAAGCGGTTTCTGACTGTTTGGTCGCTAATTAAGTTCCCTGGAGAGTGATGAAGCCTCACGGCTAACATCATGGCAGTTATTGTTGGAGCTCTTCGAGTTAAGATTTGAATATATCGGTCTTGTCTCCGTGTGGTGCAGCGATACCGTCCTCCATGGCGCTCAGCCACGGTACCAGTGCTTCGGTAACGTGTCCAAAGTCGACTGATAACACTCTGACTTGTATTCAGAGCTAAAGCCACAGTACGTTGCCGGGAACCAGCTTCTATCATTCCCACGGCTCTGAGCATTTCTTCCCTGCTTAAATGACGTCGCCGCTCCATAATAACGTTGGTTTTAATCAGTAGTAGGGAAACAGTAGCACTAATAATGTCTTCAATGCGTTGTATGTTTTTATAGGGAAAATATTGACAGCTGATTTTCATCTTTTACTCGAATTTGATTCACAGTTCCTGATTCAAATTATGAAATGCACCAAAAAGGATCCATATAAATTTATAAAATCATAAATTTATTACAAAGCCACATCTCAATCTCAAGAAATCCGCTTAAAAATGCTTGATCCCTAGACACTTTTGATGTGTGTATTTGTAACACGCATAATATTTGTATTTCCCAGCGTTTTTTGAAAATATTTGCTAGCAACTTTGTAACAAGGAAGCTCGACATTCACCTAATGGTCAAAGATACGCCTGCCCATGGGATAGTTGGATTGCATATTCGCCTGTCACCCGTGATATTAGATGAGTCACTTGATCAAGTGAAAGAAGTGCCCTGAGCTCTTCACTCCGCTGCCCTTCAGGCTAAATAACTCTAATTCCTCGCCCCTCTTATCCGTTGGACTGTCATAACCATCTTTGGTTAATCTTCGTTCCAAAAATTTGACGCTGCGTTACAGATTATGTGGACTGGGGATGTCGAAACTGGCCTAAACCACTCCAAAACTTTTCCCAGCACAAGGAAGGATTTTATTAAATTATTAAACCTAAACTGATCAGTTTGGCACCTAATGGGTGCGCTCACTGGTCATTTTGGAATCAGCGATCTTCACAGAATGAGGCTTAGTACCTACTGTAGATACGAGTACTTGCAGATTCTGCGAAGGTGAAAACGAGTATATTATACTCATATAGTGTGGCTGCGAAGCTCTTGCGAGACGTAGGTCGAGTCATCTCGGGGTCCCCTGTTCTTCACCAAAAGTTTATGCAAAAATCCAAGTTATCGTAATCGTGGGATACATTAAGGAACTCTGACACTTCAGCAATAGGGTTGGGACTAGGACATGCACAATGCATTCAACATGCTTGTTGTTTTGGTAATAATAGGTAATGTTGACCGCGGATAGCCATTACAAGTCTACCAGACAGGTAGAGGCGAGCACTCCTGAAGGGCATGGGAACGATGAATTCAAGAGCACCTCAGGGAGGCACAGCCACAGCTTCAGCTGTCGCTTAAGAGAGGGATAGCTCTAGCAGCGGACACAACGCGCCGCTACTAAAATTATGTGAAGAACTTAGTGGGGTAATCGGTATGGTCGAATGTGCTTGACCCTTCGGCCTCCCCGGGAAGACCGGTGTCTGTTTGAAAGTGTAGCATAGGTACTCTCTAACTCGAAGTCGGTGCTATGACGTGGTCCTGTAGGACCTCTACTGGGTCTGAGGGATCAACTAGATCGAAGTGCGTTCCAGTCAAATTCCAGGGGCGTGGATGTATCAATGATACGGGGCCCCAGGCTACAAAGGCCCCAAATTACGCATGTGTTGGCGAAAATTCGTAAAATGTTATCCATAATCTTAGGCCGTACCTTAATTTGCCAAAACAATTTTTGATACAGGGCCCGCCTCTGGCAAGCTATGCCACTGTCCGGCTCAATTTAACATGTAGTATATGATAAAAAAAAATTGGCCTTCGTAGAGACAAGACCTCCGCGCATGTACACACCGCGTGATTCCGCGGCCTCAAAGCCATGTTATATTTCTGCCTATTTATCAATAATCCTCATATTATTATATGCCGCGACCGCTAGATAATAGATAAACAGCAAAATAAGGATCGATTGACACACATCCACAATTAAAACTGTTATTTTGATCAACACACATCTGCCGTGATCTGTGGCCATGATCTTTAAATTGTAGCGATAATGTGTTGGTCCATTTGCGAGATATAATAATTTTTAATTCAAAAATCTTTTAAATAAAATATTGAACCGACTTCAATATCACTGAAAAGTATATAATAATTTAAATATTATAGAAGTTGGTGTTGGCGTACCTGCTGTGTATATTTGGCACCAACTTCAATAATATTTAAATTATTTTATACTTTTCAGTGATATTGAAGTCGGTTCAATTTTTTTTTTAAAAGATTTTATTTTAAACTTTTTAGTGATATTTTCATATATAAAGATTGAACCATCGAAGACCGTAAAATGATCTAGGTAGGTTATGATCACATTATCGTCTACATAGTTTTACATAATTCATGTTTCTTCAGAAAAAAATATCCGGTCGTAATGAAATTTGATGGAATCATCATAGTAGTTTACTCTCTCGAATAAAAAAGAATCATCGAAATCGGTTCATACTTGTCAGAGTTACGTAATGGAGAACATTAGTTTTGTGGTTTTTACCAGATAAATTCCCCCACATCGTTCATGGTCCTCCAGGAAGTTCTTCTTCGGCTGTGATAAAATTCATATAGATTCATTACAGTAGTTTCTTCTTTCGAATAAAAAAAGAATCATTGAAATTGGTAAATATTTGCCAGAGTTATGACCAATTTTGTCCAATCTTAAAAAGCGACATAAAGTCATCTATATGGGATTTCCTGCAGCTTTCCTGCGCAGTCACCATTCTTGTTTCTTCAGGAACTACTTATTACTAAGCAATAATTTTTATATGGGACCCAATCAATGGATTGAAGAATGGATGGAAGAAAGATTTTTTCAAATCGATTCATAATTGCCAGAGTTATGCGCGAACATACATAAAAAAAAAAAAAAAATTATTAACAGACGAATTGAGAACCTCCTCCTTTTTTGAAGTCGTTTAAAAACTTCTTGTACTTTCATGGTGATTGATAGAGATAACTCTTTATTGTACACCAAAATAACAGAAAAAGAAAAGAGATTTTTTTTTCAACTTAATGACGAGACATGCAAGACCGCCTTATGGTAAGTGACACGCCTTTTCTTTATGTTTTTTTGATACCTTCAAAAGGTCCCCGGATCTGGGGGGCTTGACCGGAATATGTGATTCTTACTAAAGCTCTAAAGCTGCTGCGCATCCGCACATGGAAGGGGACACCCGGACTCTCCGTTGGGATCTCTACCAGGAGCCCCTCAGTGCCTTGAACTCCCCACCGGGGTCACATTGTACCCCCGGGGGCTGCCTCCCGGGACCCAGGCACGGTGCTCATGGGGACACGGGCCGCAATCCCCCCGCCGTCCTCCTCGAAGTCGCCGCCGTACTCAATCCTAGGGCCTAGGGACCACACCCCGAACGTCCAGCGACTCCGAAGAAGTGACACGCGTGCCTATAGGCAGCTGCATGGCACTGCCGTTGAGACATTAGTTATTAAGTCTCATAAGTTTGTAGCCTCCGTGGCGCAGTGGGAAACCGCTTGCTTTGTAAACCGGAGGACGCGGGTTCGAATCCTGCGGGAGGCAACAAATTTGAGTAGTTGTTCCTTACTGGCTAGGACAATGCAGGCGGATCACCTGATTGTCTGTAAAATAAGATGATCCATGCGTCGGATGGGCATGTAAAAAGTCGCTCCTGCGCCTAACCTCTCCCCGGTCGTGTCGGTCTTCCGTCCCATCGGATTATGAGAGGTATTATATAAAGGAAGAGAGAGTGCACTTGTGTCTACGCAAGCGCTTGTGCACTATAATATCTCCTGCGTACATGGTTGATCTTGTGAAAGATTGGCCGCTGTGTTCGTTTCGGCCAGGAGGACATTATTATTATTATTAAGTCTCATGTATCCGGTAATTTCATCAGCTACATTGGCGTTCACACGGGAACACAGCAATGTTTCCACACTGCTGCTTGGCGGTAGAATATCTGCGGTGTCACATCGGTGGGACGTACTTGGACGGTCCCTTTCACATGAGATCTACCACCTAGTAAATAAGTAATAATAATAATAATACCAGCCCTTGTTTATGTCCCACTGCTGGGCACGGACCTCCCTTCAAGATGAAGGGGCTTAGGCCATAGTCCACCACGCTGGCCAAGTGCGGGTTGGCGGACTTCACACGTCATTCGAAAGCTAGTAAGGCTTTCTCAGACATGCAGGTTTCCTCACGATGTTTTCCTTCACCGAAAGCTAGTAACAATCGCACAAAGACGATTCGCACATGATTAATTAAAGAAATCAGAGGTGCGAGCCGGGGTTCGAACCTGCGCACCTCGTTTCCAAGGCAAGCGCTCGCCCACTGAGCTGTTACAGCTATAAAGAAGTAATAATAAGTATAATTTAAGTTAGTGGTTGAACGGTTTAACGCTAGCTAAAATGTCTTACAAACTACCTTTAAATGAAGAGGATCGAAGGGCTCCCACACATAACTGCGATGCGATGCGGCGCCGCATCGCAAGAACTTGTATCGAAAATTCATTTGTTTCTCACAGATATTTGCGATGCGATGCGAATTCGCAGTTATGTGTGGGAGTCAAGGGGAGGTAGGTATAGGTGATTAGTCATGTTATAATGTATCAATCACTAATCCCACTCAATGCAGGAGCCGCGAAGGTTTTATCATCATCATCATCAGCCGGAACTCGTTCACTGCTGTACACCCTTGGAACGGTAAGCGGGGGTTGGCGGGGGTTTTAGTGGGTAGCTATGCTCCTTCGGAGTCGCTGGACGTTCGGGGTGTGGGCCCTTTGAACGTCCATTGAGCACGGCGGCGACTCCGAGGAGGAAGGCGGCGGGGTTGCGACCCCCGTCCCCGTGAGCACCGTGACTGGTTCCCGGGGGGCTACAATGCGCCCCCCGGCGGCGGGCTCAAAGGCAAGGCACTGAGGGGCCCCTGGTGCAGATCCCACCGGAGAGCCCTGGGGTCCCCCCTCTCATGTGCCGATGCGACAGCCGCGGGGGTGTTAGTGGGTAAGAATCCCACATACCCCGGTCGAGCCCCACAGCTCCCGGGGATCTTTGGAAGATTTCCCCAGCGGCAAAAAAAAAAAAGGGGAGCTATGCTATGATGTATTTCTATACCTAAGCAAATTTATCTAATAAATTCTTAGGTAATTTTGGTAACGTAAATATTATCGTTTAATTGTTTAAATGATAAGCTAACGGATGCGATTGACCTTTGGCAATAAATATTTTTGAAATGCAAGTTGTTTATTACAATACAAATGCAGTAGATATCTGGATATTATGTTAATTAAGGGGGTAACATGCGCCAATGACCTTGAGAATCTGGCCGCTCCGGCCGAGAGTTGTCACCGTAGAGGGCGCTACCAGCAAATATGAATATTACATTTGAAAAATCATAGACTAAAAATATGCAGATGTGTCGAATGGAGTTTTGTTAATTTTGCCTATTCCGTTATAGAATGAAATGATGCAGTTTAATAACGGTAACCCACTGTTTTATATCTTGATTTATACCTTGGCGTGCCACCTAATTACAATCTGACAACCCGACCACTTACAGTAGTAACGTAGTTAACGTGTTGCATCAGGATACGGATTATTGCATTTCATATTCCAAACTTCATATCAAAGGTTCAGTCCGTCTATTATAGAATGGCCAATGCCTGACTAGTGAGACTTATACATACTTCTATTCTATCGTTGGTGGTTATGAGGTCCGGTTACAATCGGAACGCACTTCGACCCAGCTGAATACATTGTGCCTGCCATTCGGAATCCATATACAATCGCACTACTTATAACTTACAGTCACAGCGGATTTTTGTGTGTCTGAAGTTAGGGTTGACGAACCATTGCGCAAGTACAGTTGTGAGTTCTGAATACATAAACATAAAAATAGCTACTGCGCAGCGTCTTGCCGTGACTACTGTAAGCGTACTTGAAATGAAACTATGCACAAAGTTCTAAGTTTTCTGTTCTGCACGTCAAAACGAAAGCGTTTAACAGAGCCCTCAAAATATTTCTTAAAAAGGGACCTTTTTAACATATTTCCTAAATTAGTTCCAAATTCTCTAACCAATAAACATCAATTTGATAGTTGAGCTTTTTGATTCCTGGAAAAATGAACTGAAACCAAATTGATGATTGATTGCGATGTTCGAGTATGACAAAGAGAGTGACTTAAGATGCTGCAATGCTTACCAGTGGCCCTGATGAGATGCTAGCGGTATTATTAAAGAAGCGTGTAACTGTAATGTTTCCTATTCTAATGCGTATATTATCTTTAAGAGCGGCACAAGTACCCGAATCTTGGAAGCTTGCTAGCTTCCAACCTTACTCAAGACCAGATACCCAACGTCGACCCAAGTTGTGAAGACCCAAAAATCATAAATTATTTTTATTGCGACAGTTAGTTCCATGATAAGAATAATAGCACCCATCCATCTCCTCCCGTTGGGTGTCCGTAAAAGGCGACTAAGGAAAAACAAGAAGACGAGCAGCAGCGTCTTTTTATTGGATTACCTACCACCTATCTGCAATCCCCAATCGCCTGCCAGGCGTGGGGATTATGGCAACCCCTCCCCTCTAAGGGAGAGAGGGCCTTTTTTCAACAGTGTACGTTTCGGCTGCTGATGACGACGTAGATGAGTTCCGTGATTGACTCCGTAATGGCCATCGAACTGAAACTATGATAAGATACTTAACTTTTTCCATAATTAAGTACAGGTAAAAACGACCCAGACCCAAAACAAACAGATTATGTTCATGCACATGAATGTTTGTCCTGTGTGGGAATCGACCCCAAGACCTTAAGGTCAGCGGCCAGGGTAGCAAACTACAAAATCAACGGACCTGTGTTGTTATTCAATATACGTGGCTGCCAAAGGAATCCGTAGCACTGTTTGTTTGAACGCACGAATTCAGTAATAGTCTTTTTTAGTGTAAGTTTCAGTTTTCAATCAAAATAGTTTGAACGATGTTCCGGGCGCTTACCCCGCCCGCATGTATTTTGGGCCGGCACGTGCAAGCGATTGTCGTCCTAAAGGTGATAGACCGTTCGTGACCACGAGAGTACGTAACGTAACTTCATCTTGAGTTCTGTACCGATCGCGAGGTTTGAACTACGTGGACCATTTGACCTTTTATTTTATTTTATTTATTCTTTAGCACACTAAATATGTACAAGTCGGACTTAAAGCCTTAGTCATTCTCTGCCAGTCTACCTTTGGATGATGCAGAGGGTAATAGTGGTAGGTGCATAGGTAATGTAAAATTTAAATAGATATCTAATTTACATTGATTCTAATAAGCAATCTGGTTTTAGAGTAACTAACATTTTACCGCGGTGGTATTTTTTCTCGTGCCTGCCAACAACACCATCAGTTTATTGTTACGCAACTTAGTTAAGTAACAAGGTATTACCTGATAGTAATCGAAGCACCCACCCATAGAAAAGTCTCTTCCTGTCCCTGTCATCCAAAACTATAATTATAGCCTTTTGGTCCGATAGTTTTTTTGCCAGCTACAGTGACCTTCTACTTACGTTACATAGCGGAAGAAATCTAATATTTAAGTGGCGCCACCTAGAGAGCACACGAGTACCCTTCCAACTTAACCATCCAGATATCTCAAAAGACGAGCAACTATCCAATGCAACTGTCCGTAGGTAAGCATGTCGCTCACCACCAAGCCAGCCACCCAGGTACTCGACTCGTTGCTAAGTTGCAAAAACCAACATGATAGTAATAATAAAACCGTTCATGTTTTGACAAAAAAAAAAACATAATGTAAAGGATATCATAATGTATGTCATTTTGTCGACCTACACAGTATTAAATACGATTTCAATTAGTCATCATCAGATCATAATATATAACTCTGATACGCTTTAAAAGTTAGGCATAATACTCGGTAACGATACTTTCACATACTCTATGATGAACCAAAAATATGGTATTACTATAAAAATATCTTTAACTAAATATAGAAGTATAGATTTCATTTGAAATGATTTATAATGTTATAATTATACCATATGTAACATATCTTAATTAAAAATATGTTCAAAATCATTTAAATTAAATTCGTCTTGTCAAAAAAAATTCGAGCACGTCCACCCTCCATAACAGTCCACGAAAGACTGATGAAAGGCGATCGCGGGGGCGCTGCAAGGAGAAATGCATCGCGTACGTGGTTTTTCTATAAATTCTTGTAAAACATGAATGAAATTAAGAAATGTAATCAATACAAATTGTAGAATAGGTTATTATGCTTTTTATAGTCCAAGTTTGACGTCTATCCGATGAACGGATATTGAACGCTAACACAATTCATATCCAACGTAGTCATCATCATCAGCCGGAAGACGTCCACTGCTGAACATAGGCCTCCCCCTTAGAACGCCACAATGAACGACAATTGGCTATTTGCATCCACCGGTTACCTGCGACGCGCACAATGTCGTCTGTCCACCTAGTGGGAGGCCTGCCAACGCTGCGTCTTCCGGTTCGTGGTCGCCACTCGAGAACCTTTCTTCCCCAACGGTTATCGGTTCTTCGAGCGATGTGGCCTGCCCATTGCCACTTCAACTTGCAGATTCTGAGAGCTATGTCGGTGACCTTAGTTCTTCGGCGAATCTCCACATTTCGGATTCTGTCGCGCAAAGAAACTCCGAGCATAGCTCTCTCCATGGCTCGTTGTGTGACTCTGAACTTTTCTAAAAGGCCAGCCGTTAGAGACCACGTCTCAGTACCATATGTCATCACTGGCAACACACACTGGTTAAAAACCTTCGTCTTCAGGCACTGCGGTATTTTGGACGAGAAGATATCGCGTAGTTTCCCGAACGCTGCCCATCCGAGTTGGATTCTTCGGGCGACCTCTCTCCAACGTAGTACATTTTTTAAATACATATTGCTTGAAAACATTTTATTTAATCCAATATCTAATCAATAAAACTATTTGCTGAAGATCTGAGGTATAAGTACATATAATTTTCATAGCCAATGCAATAGCGGATTGATCTATCGAACTCTTTAAACTAAGGCTATTTTTGCAATTTTACCGTTGTTACCCCCTTAATCTGTTTTTTAATGGCCACAATTTCTTAGTACTACGCATTGCAGTCGTAAATATTTTTTATAATACATACCTATATAATTAATAATATAAACAAACCATTGCTATGCTAGGGTCTCTTCTCCTAAGTAGATCCGAGAGTGTGTGCCCGTTATCCACAGCATGGGTCTAGTGTCGATTGGTGAATCGATACACTTTTAAAATAAATTGTAGAGCACGGAAGGGTTTCTTCACGGTTTGGCATATCTATCTCCGTTACTGCCGCACTCAGGAACGTCAAGTTCTTGAAGTCGATATTTTATGATAATCCTTTACTTAGTGATATCAATTCCTATTCAATAAACTAACTGCTGGCCTTTTAGAGAAGCTCAGAGTCACATAACGAGCTATGGAGAAAGCTACGCTAGGAGTATCGTTTTTCTTTCACCGAAGTACTAAGTTCACCGATATAGCTCACAGAATCTGTAAGTTGCAGTGGCAATGGGCAGGCCACATCGCTCAAAGAGATAACCCTTGGGGACGCAAGGTTCACGAACCGGAAGACGCAGCGTAGTCAGGTCTCCCATTAGATGGACAGACGACATTGTGCACGTCGCAGGCAACCGGTGGATGCAAATAGCCAATTGTCATTCGTTGAGGTTTTCTAAGGGGGAAGTCTATGTTCAGCAGTGGAGGTCTTCCGGCTGATGATGATGATGACTTAATAATCAAACATAAACGGCACAGAGAGGTGAAATAATGAGATTGAAAAGAATGCTAAATCAGAATTAACGCAATATAAGTTAATCATATATCTACGACTGATTGTCCAGGGTGAGCCCGGAGAACATAAATATATTACATATCACGTTACTCCGAAGGTATGTCTCGTTCTTAATACAGTCTATAGTGATTAATGCGAGACGTCACTAGATACTCCCGCGTCGTTTTGGCCGATTAACTTGAGTGACTTCGAAGGTTCTCAAACTTATGTGACGTAATATGTAGGTAACTTATGTGATATATGGATAACTGCTAACGAACCGACAGTAGCGGATTAAACAACACATACTTAGGTACACTCCAAACCAAATAAGCTTGAAGGCGATTACAACTTTATTATGCAGTCATAAAACACCACCGCTGTATAGTTGACCGTTAACGCGGTAGCAAAAAAAGGTTGGTAATACAAAGTTGTTTTTGCTGACGCGCCTAGTTGCTAATGTATGCGTTATGTAAGTTATTCAGCCGCAAACGAACTTGTAATCGCCTTCAAGCTTATTTGGGAATGAGTATAGACGAAAGCGCTTTCTAGAGAAACTTTTAGTCATTGTGTATAATAAGGCATTTCGAAATTACTCAATGTCAAGCACAAAAACGGCTATCTTCAGAACACCACTTGTTAAATACAGCATTCTCACTTAATGACAGCCTCTAATTAAGTTAAAACTTCGGTAGTTCTATATGAAATGCATTATCTATAATAATACATTTCGTAATGTGTTTCGTAATGTATTATTAGGTATAGATAATGCTATTAATAGTCTGGGAATATTCAAGAACTTTCCGACCGGCACTCAGACACTCAGGTATTCTAATGAGAGATTTTCTTCTTCGGTTTCGATTACCTATTAATATTAGACCCCAAATCTACTATGGCAACCAGACAACGGATAAAAATACTTATACTTACTTATATAAATACCTAATTAATAACTTAAATAATACAAGAAAGAGAGGGCGTCTCAAGTATGTACCAACGTACTTATCTGCCTTCAAAACAATATTGAGGTTTATGGGCCAGTAAGGCGTCCGAAGGCAACTGACATGTCTACATTCTGTGCACTATATTTGTTTACGTCCGATTTATTACAAACTTATGTAATATTAATCGGTAATTACCCAGATCGAACATTTGAGTACACAGGTGTAATACAATTCTGCCTTTTGCCTTTTATTCCATTTTTTCTTTTGAAACATTATTCCGCGTTGCAGACTTTTAAAATCATAGTCAATTATACTTTATCAGTTTTCTTTTTTTTAATACCGACATAAATACGTACTACACTAAAGCGGCTTTCAGACTACGCTATAATATAATAGCATATAGTATATATCTATATATCTCATAGCACAACAATATCGCGCACCATACATTGTTAAGGTCACGTTGACACTGTACTGTACTATATTTTATTGGCTTACTATACGCTATAAATTGGTGCGATGTGCTGAGTTCATGCTGTGCTATATCACGCGTCGCCCTCTTCTTCCTCCCTCACCCCCGGCCGTCCAGCAAGCGAAACGAGCGATATACTACAAATGCTTGCGAGAATATCGCGTAATGTGAACACCATGCTATATAGTATAGCATTAGGTCCTTCTTTGCTATACTATATAGCACAATAGTATAGCGTAGTCTGAAACCACCGAGAAATTCGCATGATCCTCAGGGCTATCGTGTAGGCTTCGCCCGGCGAATATACTTATTATAATTATTTTACCATCTGCTCCACTCGGGAAAACCTACTTTTACCTAAACCTTCGATCATAAACCTTCCATATTGTCATGTTGTTTTATCTTTCAATATTTTTTATGTTGATTATAAGTAAGCTTACAAATGAATTTAGTAATGGTAATATATGTATTCAGTTTAATAAATATTCATCTTGACTGACATTGATTAACGAATTCTAACAAAAAGTTATGTGAATAAAAGTTTCATTATATTTTTCTGCTTTATTTGAACAACCAATTTCGTTTTTCATATTATTTCTCAGACCTCGTTGACGTCAGATTCTCACTGTTACGCCTCCATTAGCTCCGTAAAACAAGAATTTATTCGATGAAACAAAAAATCTGTAATAAGAATTTGAAAAGATTATTTTCATGAAGCGATATTAACGTAATAAAGATTTGAACTTTCTGCATCTTGATCCGGATTTATGTTTATTTCATTTCACAAAATAATAGGGTTAGTAAAAAGTACGTCCATTTTAACGATTGAGATTTTGTAGTTCTTGGATTCATAATTGATGCATGACCAATTGTAATTCATCAGCAGCCAAAAGTTGTCCACTGCAGAACAAAGGCCTCTCCCTTAGAAGGGAGGGGTTGCCATAACGCGCATGGCAGGCGGCTTGGGAATCGCAGTATTGGATTACCTACCACCTTACAGACACCCAACGGGAGATGGGTTGGTGTTATTCTTACCCGGACACCCCACAATTGTAATTGGAGATATAATATCAAATAATTTCTAACAGTAATTACCTAATTAGCTACATTATATATATGCATAGCTTTTTGAATCAAATTGCAACTACTTCAATACTCATCGAAAGAACAATCTGAGAAATACTTCTGTCTCAGACAAAACTTTCCGAATCATTATGGTCCGGTCTGAATCATAATCACAGTCCGTTAATGGATCTTTACCTTATCACTTAAGAGTAGACTTTTATTTTGTGCGGTATAAGTACGGATGAAATAATGATTCAATAATGGACTGTTTTTTTTTTTGGGAACGATAGACGCTGTTGGCTGCAGATGGCCATTACAGCTTCACCAGACAATAGGAGGCGAGCGCTTAAAGCGCTCTATCCTTAACGGCAGAAGTAGCGACGAGCTCAAGGGCACCTCAGGGAGGCACGGCCTCGGCTTGGGCTGTCGCTTAAGAGAGGGCTGAATTTACCACCGGTTCACAACGCGCCCCCACTGAGAAGAACCGGCAAGAAACTCAGTGGGGTGATGCACGTTGTTGAGGTGGCATGCGTACGACCCTTCGGCCTCGCCGGCGAGACCGGTGTCTGATAATGGACTGAGTTTGCATCCATCCATCTCCACCCGTTGCATGTTCTAAGAGCTGACTAGGGATAAGAAGACGGGCAGCAGCGTCTTTCTATTGGATCACCTACCATCTATAATGGAATCCCAAAAACGCCTGCCAAGCGTGGGAATTATGGGAACTTCTCCCTTCTAAGAGGGAGGCCTGTGTCCAGCAGTGGACATTAATATCTTTTCATCCACATTAACTTCACTTTGCCACCTTTCTATAAGTACTGTAGGTTTTGCAGTTGTTGAATAACATATCACCGTATAGTATAGGAATACCTCTCTCCTCGCACTGATCCTTGTTATGCAGATGGAAATTAAAATTCATCCCACACAGTCACGTGACACGTTTGCATATTTAAGTATCTGGAGCTTACATTATAAGCATACTGAACTTCAGCTCGGTTATGACTTAACTGACTTAGGAAAACTCATTGCGATCTCTGCCGAAGAATATTTCAAGCTAGATTCTAATATAAAGAGGAGAATCAACGGAAGGTGTAAAGAATCAACCCCCTAAGACATTTTTTTGTATAGTTTTAAATTGTTCCAATAACAAAAAGCTCACACTTCAAATTACTTTTTTTAATGCTCTAGCACACTGTCCTTGCGTCGGCTTGAGATTATTAACCACTTGTTACTTTTCGTCTCGATAGCATAAATAAAAAGAAATATAGAAAAAAATAACCTTATTATAATAAGTAGCGTAAATAATCATGCTATCAATACTGAAAAACCTAGTTTCAAATCATTCCATAATCCGTTAACACGTTGTAGAAACACAATAGCATGTTTAGTCTGAAGGAGGTATTTTTATTAACCGACTTCAAAAAAAGAGGTTCTGTATTCGACGCGTATGTATGTAATATTAACAGAAATGCGTAATATTCATATATGTTAGTCTATGTGGGCTTCTAAACAAATTTACCAAAGGAGATGTTCCATTTTGGGCCAGCAGTATGTACACTACATGGAAAAATAAGAAAAACATAGGAGAGTTTCATAAAAATACTTGTAAATTAATTTGAAGCAGAGTACAATTGTACATAAATGATTACTTATGGAGTTATTTAGTATGTCCACCCTGTTTTTAGGGCTGCCATGACAGTTGCGTTTGACATTAGTTTAATACTTGACAGTTTATGCTATAGGTATGACGTTTCGTAATAGGTTGTTTACGCAAGTACATATTATATTTCGATGTTTTTAGTGATTATTAAGTTAACGAACATTAAATGATTGCTTCTTTACTAGCCCCGGGCTTTACTGTATCGATTATCGGCTGTGATTTGGATTGGAATCCGTCGTATGAGTGCTATTTAGCAACAAGTTCAATTGCAGATATGTTCACTCAGTCAGTTGTTGTCTTGTCAATATTACATTTAAGTTAAGTATTTCCGGTCCATCATATTATTGTGTGGTGTTGCTACAGTAGTGTTGCTTTTTTGTGTTGCTCTCCTTCACCAAGATATCTTAAATGTACAACAAAACGAAGCAATATTAAAAAAAGAGAACATTACAAAACAGTTACTATATTGCATAGTTATATATTCATATAGTGTACATGGTGCTGGCCCAGGCTCCATACATTTCTGGAACAACTCCTTTCACGAGTGTATGTATGTATGTAGGTTTGTCCGCGGATTTCTCAGAAACTACAAGTCCGATTTTGAAAGTTCTTTTTGCAATAGTTAGAGTATTTTTCAACTTAGGGTAGAGTACAAGTTTCATCAAAATCGGTCCAGTAGTTTAAGAGATATAAACTTTTTATGTTTTCAGTAAGTTACTGTAATGTAGACGTTCGAGTTGTGTGATAGTGATGATACCTATCTTGCTATAAACTATTAAAAAAAAAAACCGACTTCAAAGTAAATTATCTAAAAAGCATAAAATAACGAAAATATTATTGAAGTTGGTGTTAGCGTACCTGCTGTGTATATTCTGCACCAACTTCAATAATATTTTCGTTATTTTATGCTTTTTAGATAATTTACTTTGAAGTCGGTTTTTATTTTTTTTTAAATAGTTTATTTAACACTTTTTAGTGACTTATTTTACCAAGATAGGTATCAGCACTATCACGCAACTCGAACGTCTACATTACAGTAACTTACTGAAAACATAAAAAGTTTATATCTCTTAAACTACTGGACCAATTTTGATGAAATTTGTACTCTACCCTAAGTTGAAAGATACTCTAACTATTGCAAAAAGAATTTTCGAAATCGGACTTGTAGTTTCTGAGAAATCCGCGGACAAACCTACATACATACATACATACATACATACACTCGTGAAATTTGGTAAATTCGTTTAGAAGCCCACGTAGACTAACATATATGAATATTACTCATTTTTATTAATATTACATACATACGCGTCGAATACAGAACCTCCTTTTTTGAAGTCGGTTAAAAATAAAAGTCACTAAAAAGTGTTAAATAAATTATTAAAAAAAAAAAGAGAACTGATTTCAAAATAAATTATCTAACTATTTTAAAAAAAATAAAAACCGACTTCAAAGTAAATTATCTAAAAAGCATAAAATAACGAAAATATATTGAAGTCGGTGTCAGCTGGTTCTAGTGTTAGTTAACATGATGTGCTAGCACCGACTTCAATATATTTTCGTTATTTTATGCTTTTTAGATAATTTACTTTGAAGTCGGTTTTTATTTTTTTAAAAATAGTTTATTTAACACTTTTTAGTTACTTATTTTACCAAAATAGGTATCAGCACTATCACACAACTTGAACGTCTACGTTACAGTAACTTACTGAAAACATAAAAAGTTTATATCTCTTAAACTACTGGACCGATTTTGATGAAACTTGTACTCTACCCTAAGTTAAAAAATACTCTAACTATTGCAAAAAGAATTTTCAAAATCGGACTTGTAGTTTCTGAGAAATCCGTGGACAAACCTACATACATACATACATACCTACATACATACATACATACATACATATATACATACATACACTCATAAAATTTGGTAAATTAGTTTAGAAGCCCACATAGACTAACATATATTAATATTACGCATTTTTATCAATATTACATACATACGCGTCGAATAGAGAACCTTCTTTTTGAAGCCGGTTAAAAAGCATAAAATAACGAAAATATTATTGAAGTTGGTGTTAGCGTACCTGCTGTGTATATTCTGCACCAACTTCAATAATATTTTCGTTATTTTATGCTTTTTAACCGACTTAAAAAAAGGAGGTTCTGTATTCGACACGTATTTAACCGACTTCAAAACAGGAGGTTCTGTATTCGACACGTATGTATGTAATATTAATAAAAATGCGTAATATTCATATATGTTAGTTTATGTGGGCTTCTAAACGAATTTACCAAATTTCACGAGTGTATGTATGTATGTATGTATGTAGGTTTGTCCGCGGATTTCTCAGAAACTACAAGTCCGATTTCGAAAATTCTTTTTGCAATAGTTAGAGTATCTTTCAACTTAGGGTAGAGTACAAATTTCATCAAAATCGGTCCAGTAGTTTAAGAGATATAAACTTTTTATGTTTTCAGTAAGTTACTGTAATGTAGACGTTCGAGTTTCGTGATAGTGCTGATACCTATCTTGGTAAAATAAGTCACTAAAAAGTGTTAAATAAACTATTTTAAAAAAAATATAAACCGACTTCAAAGTAAATTATCTAAAAAGCATAAAATAACGAAAATATTATTGAAGTTGGTGTTAGCGTACCTGCTGTGTATATTCTGCACCAACTTCAATAATATTTTCGTTATTTTATGCTTTTTAGATAATTTACTTTGAAGTCGGTTTATATTTTTTTTAAAATAGTTTATTAGATAATTTATTTTGAAGTCAGTTTTTTTTTTAAAATAGTTTATTAAAATTTAAAGTAATCTATACCTTTATGCATCCGCAGAAGTGTACCTTTTTTTAAAGTAATTTAAAGTTATTAAGTACTGAACTGCAATCCTTTTTTTTTACTTGGGGAAATCGTCATGGATACCCGCACCGCTACGGGGGTAGCAGTGCGGGTTATGTCGGACGCTTACCGACTAAAACCCCACGGTGTCCTCAACCCGCTGTGTCGACGGGCTCCGGGAACGTACCTCGTACTTGTTCGAGTCCCGTCAGAGGCTGCTCGCCTTTCGGGCAAGCCCTTCCTCGTACGTGGGTGTAAAGCCCACGGACCTGTCTGCGGGTCACGGGTGTAAACGGCCCGCAGGGCACAGACTTACAACCGGGTAGCGTACACGACACGCCATCCTCCGCGAGGGCGATAAATGACAGTTCGCAGGCAGCAGTTCCCCCGTTTCCGCTGCCCGCACTACGTCGCTACGGGGGCATCAGGTCGGCGTTGGCTCTCCTTCTGCGCCCGGGCCTCCTCCTGCGTCACGGGTCAGCGAGGGGATCGCTCTCCCTGGCCCGCTCCGCTGCCTCCTTCTGCGACATTACGCACTCGCAGGAGACCACCGCCGACCACGACCTCTCGCTGCCCACCATGGATTGGATCACGGCGGGCAGCGACAGGTTGGCACCAACCGCGGCGCGCAGCAAGCTGCGCTCCGCCACCCACACCGGGCAAACCTCGAGTGTGTGCTGCGCCATATCTTCGGCGCAGTCACAGTCGTGGCAGCCCGGGGTCGCCACCCTTCCGGCAATCTTGTGCAGGTACCTGCCGAAGTAGCCGTGCCCCGACAGTATCTGAACGAGCCGGAAGGTGATCGTGCCGAACTTACGGTGCACCCAGTCCTTTAGGACCGGGCGCACCGCCGCTATGGTCAGATGGCTGGCGGTACCGCCAGACGATCTTCCCACTTTACGAAGGCGGCCTCTTGTGCCTCCTGTCGCCATCGCTGGACTTCAGCGGGAGATGCTCCGCCCCGGCTACGCGCTTCTGCGCGCTGCCGGTAGACCGCGGTCAGCACCTCCGCCTCCAGGTCCCAGGATGGTACCCCTGCCAGCGCGCACGCGGTCTCGCACGAGATGGTGCGGTATCCGCGTATCACCCTAACTGTCATGACCCTCTGCGCACTCCGCAGCAGGGTCTTAGTTTGGGCAGTTAAGGTGTCCGCCCACTGAACTGCAATCCTAATTTTACTAGGCGTTAAGTCCCTTGTGGTACCTACCACAAGGGACTTAGAAATTGCTTATAGCGATAAGACCGCCATTTGTACATTTTATGTTTTAGTTCTAAGTTTGTAAATATCTTCTTGGTGTAGGTACAATAAAGAGTATTCTATTCTATTCTACCACGGACCATCGCAGCGTCAGGGTCAGATATTCTGTCGCCAATCAGTGTTCCGGTTCGTGTTTGCAAATCAAAAACCTTTCTTCTCCATCGGTTATCGGTTCTTCATGCGTTGTAGTCTGCCTGTTCTGCGAGTTCAGTCAGTGACCTTAGTTCTTTGGCGAATCTCCTTATTCCGGGTTTTGTCGCGAAAAGAAACTCCGAGCATATAGCTCACTACATAAATCTATGCAGCCAAAAGCTATCTAAGCTATGTAGTGAGCGATTTATGTATATGTACATAGACTAATAAGTCTATGTACATTTTTCCCAAAGGCATCATTATGTTTTAGAGGCATGTAGACTCCGTGGCGCTTCGAAAAACAGCTTGCTTTGAAAATCAGAGATCGCTAGTTTGAATCCTGCTCAACTACTTTGTGTAGTTGTCCCTTACTGGCTAGGACAATGCAGGCGGATCACTGATTGTCTATAAAATAAGAAGATACATCGGATAAAAGTCGGTCCTGCGCCTCTCCCTCGGTCGTACCTACTAGTATCAGTATTCTACATATTCATCATCATCATCATCATCACCAGCCGGAAGACGTCCACTGCTGAACATAGGCCTCCCCCTTCGAACGCCACAATGACCGACAATTGGCTATTTGCATCCACCGGTTACCTGCGACGCGCACAATGTCGTCTGTCCACCTAGTGGGAGGCCTACCTACGCTGCGTCTTCCGGTTCGTGGTCGCCACTCGAGAACCTTTCTTCCCCAGCGGTTATCGGTTCGCCGAGCGATGTGGCCTGCCCATTGCCACTTCAACTTGCAGATTTTAAGAGCTATGTCGGTGACCTTGGTTCTTCGGCGAATCTCCTCATTTCGGATTCTGTCGCACAAAGAAACTCCGAGCATAGCTCTCTCCATAGCTCGTTGTGTGACTCTGAGCTTATCCAAAAGGCCAACAGTTAGGGACCACGTCTCAGTACCATATGTCATCACTGGCAACACACACTGGTTAAAAACCTGCGTCTTTAGGCACTGCGGTATTTTGGACGAGAAGATTTCGCGTAGTTTCCCGAACGCTGCCCATCCGAGTTGGATTCTTCGGGCGACCTCTTTGTCGAAATTGGACCGACCTACCTGGATAGTTTGTCCTAGGTATACATAGTGGTCAACAACTTCGAGTGTATCGTTCCCAACAATTACCGGTACGGGTGCAACATGGACATTAGACATGATCTTCGTCTTGTCCATGTTCATTTTAAGACCCACCTGTTGGGAAACGCTACTGACATATTATATCGATGGTATTCCGTCCCATCGTTTAAAAGAAGAGAGAGTGCACTCATGTCTACGCAATCACGTGTGCACTCATATATCTCCCGCGTCATATCAGCCAGGAGGAAATTAATTACTTATTTATTTATTAGAGGCATTGATGTAAATCTGTTCAAAAAAAGTTGATTAATAAATAATGATTAATATCTAATAAATATCAAACAGCGCTGCAAAATATAAAGTATATTAAATCCTGATTAAATCAAGCTACCTACTTTAGATTTGGCGCACTCCATTAAAGTATTCAGGTATTAATCT
Source organism: Furcula furcula (assembly GCA_911728495.1). Taxonomy (NCBI): domain Eukaryota; kingdom Metazoa; phylum Arthropoda; class Insecta; order Lepidoptera; family Notodontidae; genus Furcula; species Furcula furcula. The sequence continues at coordinate 11,973,596 of OU452251.1, forward strand.
AGAAGATCTCTTAAACGCGAGTTAAGCCTTTAATTGAGTATACGTTTTTGTCGTAGTCTACAGTCTAACTAATGGCTTAGGTTAAACAAAAGTGTTTACTTTAGGCAAAAATGCGAGTGATTGTGCGTGGAATATCAATAAAAGACCGCATGACATGTCAGTATATAACTTGTATGTGGTATATTTATATACACTATACCATATTACATAAAGTACCAAACGCTATACGAGTACTTAATACTTATGGATACATTTTGAGCGCAATAGAAAATAACACATACTTACTTAATTAATCAATGATAATAATCATTGTACTGAATACATTTTCTATTTTCTGCAATCTACAACTCAATAAATAATCTAAATTGACGGTCGTGATACAAAACAGTTTCTTATCCAGTTTTAATATTTAAGAAAATTACATTTTAAACGGTGCTCTGAGGGACCATAACGTTAAGGTTATCAAAGGGTTTGTCGCGAAAAACAAAGAAAATGTTGAAAAGAAATCAGAAACAACAATGTTATTTGCCGCGGAACGTCTCTCGTATAATTTGAAATAAGCAAAACCCGCTGAAAGCGAGCCTCAGGTAAAAAAAAACACTATATAAAAAGGATCACATTCAAGCTTTTTTCTCATCGCCAAATATGAGTATTGGATCATAATTATATGATTATCTTCTTCCTTTCTTGTAGATTATGACACTATACGACTTATTATTTGTTACTACTTGTTGTAACTATACCTATTACATTACTTCTTGAATATAAATATAAGGGTGGTGTTCCAATGTTTGAATTTTTGGTATATCACTCAGAGATCATTTAGATTGTGTCGTCTGTAACTCAGAGATGTGTATCCTTGCCACCTAAATACTTACCTTATTTATAGGTACAATACAAAATAGCATTCAAATAAACGATGCGCCAAGGTCATATCATGATTGAAGTCTAAAAAAATATCACTAATAAATACAGGCTCCGTAATTTATTAAACATCTTATAATGGCCCCATACTAAGGCATGTATTTATTATAATACTAGCTGACCCACGCAGCTCCGCCCGCGCTGTGTTTACGTTAACTAAACTTTCAATAATATACATTCGCATAGAATACAAAACCTCCTTTTTTAAAGTCGGTTAAAAACTTGGACCCACTTTGTACTTGCCCTCCGAAGCACGGAGACGTTTAGTTCAAATGGCGTTAAACGGTCACCCATCTATTTAATGACCTTACCTAACGTTGCTTAACCTGATCGATTTCCAAACATTGTTAACAACTGTCTATGAGTGTTCCCTTACAAATATTTATTATAATTATAATGAAAAATTTTTAAAATCGGAGCAAGCGTATAACCAAGTACACATTTTGACTTTAGTCCACTCTCCCAAGGGAACCGTGCCGAATGTCGGGATAAAAAGTATCCTATGTCCTACCTCGGAGTATTAACTCAAATCATGCCAAGTTTCGTTACAATCTATCCAGTAGTTTTGGCGTGATGCTCAGCTGAGATACAGACAGACAGACAGACAGACAAAAATAAAAATAAAAATCATTTTTAACCGACTTCAAAAAAGGAGGAGGTTCTCAATTCGTCTGTACCTATATATTCTTTTTTTTTTCTATGTATGTTCACGCATAACGCTGGCAATCATGAACCGATTTGAAAAAAATCTTTCTTCCATCCATTCTTTAATCCGTTAATTGGGTCCCATAAAAAAATGATTGCTTAGTAATAAGTAGTTCCTGAAAAAACAAGAATGGTGACTGCGCACTGAGAGCTGCAGGAAAGCCTATATAGATGACTTTATGGTGCTTTTTAAGGACAAAAATGGTCATAACTCTGGTAAATATTTACCAATTTCAATGATTCTTTTTTTATTCGAAAGAAGAAACCACTGTAATGAACCTGTATGAATTTTATCACAACCGGATAAGAACTTCCTGGAGGACCATGAATGATATGGAGGAATTTATCTGGTAAAAACCATAAAACTGATGTTCTCCTTTACATTTCTCTGATAAATATGAACCGATTTCGATGATTCTTTTTTTATTCGAGAGAGTAAACTACTATGATGATTCCATGCAAATTTCATTACGATCGGATAAAATGTTTCTGAGTTTCTGAAGAAACATGAATTATGTAAAAGTATGTAGACGATAATGTGAAATCATAATGATGTCATAACCTACCTAGATCATTTTACCGTCTTCGATGGTTCAATCTTTATGTATGAAAATATCACTAAAAAGTATAAAATAAAATATTTAAAAAAAAAATTGAACCGACTTCAATAACACTAAAAAGTATAAAATAATTTAAATATTATTGAAGTTGGTATACACAGCAGGTACGCTAACACCAAATATACACAGCAGGTACGCTAACACCAACTTCTTTACTATTTAAATTATTTTATACTTTTTAGTGTTATTGAAGTCGGTTCAATTTTTTTTAAAAATATTTTAATGGCTTTAGTATCGGTTATAGAATGCCCTCCAAACTTAATTTTCAAAATATCTTCAATGTACAGAATTGGACCTGTTACAGTTTTATTATAAGTATAGATAGATGAAAGTGTTTATTTATTTTTCGTCTACGAATAGTCGATAGTGGAGGACACTATCATAAAAACATATTCCCTGAAATAATATTTCTCGACATTAAGATACATTGACATTCCTCTTGGTAATGCCAATGAAAATATTATTTGAAGTGGAAATACCAAGAAAGTTATTCTACTAAGAGAAAATCTGCCCTAAGTGTTACACAAATAACCATTGCGTGTGCCTAATTGTGGGAATATCTAAGAGTAATTTGTTGTTAATGACAGTAACATCTTTAGTTTCTTCGGCTATATTATTATGAGTCCATCTAGTCCTTATCAACCATCGATATATTATCAATACTAAGTACTTACTTAGCTATAAGTTAATAAATAAAAAAATACCAGTCAAGTACGAGTCGGACTCATATACTTACCATCTTTGGACGTATAAAGTTATTTAATGTAACACCCCAGACAGCAAAGAAACCAAACCGTAAAACTTAGTTTGTTTGTCGAGCTTTTTTTAGGATTACTAAAAAACTGTACTATTTAGAAAGATCATTTTATCATTCCTGTAAAATACCCTTGTATAACCCATAATTTTTTCAGATTTTTCCCTCCATAAAGTTCGGAGATAAGGGGGTGACGGTATTTTTCTTGGCATTTTTTATTATAAGCCAAAACTACGTGACATAGCCCAAAATAAAAATCTGTTTTGAAATGTAGAAATGAAGCCCTTTCATATGATATCCCACTCGATCAGTAGTCTCACTTTAAAATTTTGAGACCCCATTTCGGCACCCTTAAAACAAAGTAGAAGAAAAAAAATTCCGATTGCGATGAGGTTGGGTAAGTAAGATCTAAAACTATTCCAAGTTTCAAATCGATAGCACCAGTGGTTCCTGAAATATATACCTAGGTGCGACAGACAGACATACAGACAGACAGAAGAAATCATACCTTATGGGTTCCTTTTTTACCTTTTAGGTATGGAACCCAAGAAATAGAAAGACGACACAAGAAAAAGAAATCATAGTCAACCCTTGATCATCAGAACTTATTCAAATCGTCCCTTAATTATTCATATCATCCAACAGATTTCATTTAATATAACTGAAAACATTTCCTATTATGCAACATATTGAAATCCGTCTATTCGTTTGGGCCACACCTTGCGAACCTCCTTTTTGTGTTGGGGGAAAAACTAGAAAACACCGTCTATTTTACTTCTACATCCATTAGTAACATCATGGATGAATGTATTTCATCCATGGTAACATAAAAACTACATACTTACGTCTTACGTATTTTTTGTAGGATTACTCTGCTTTTGGGTAACAATATTTTCAGAGCATTATGGTGCTCTACGAGGAGTCTTTGCTGGTGGCAAACTGCTGATCTCATAAAGGTCAATTAACGCTATCTCCGAATAAGCATTTTTTTTTAATCTGATTATTTTAATTTATGCGTATGTTGCATTTCTAAGTACGAGTTAAACGATATCTTTAGTATTAATTGGCTTCAAGTGTTAAAATAGACCAATTTCAAGAACTAGGTTAATGTTAATTAAAACCAGTTGACATTTGTGAGTGCGGCAGTAAGGAATAGGAAGCACCACGTAATCCTTTCTGCCCTTGTATAAATGAAATCAAATAAAAATATAAATCTCCTATATCCGAATTATAATTTATTTTTTTATGTAATAAATGTATGTATATACTTGCTGCTTGCTAAACTTCATACGATACAAATATATAAGTATCCTGTTTTTCTTTACAAGATCAAAATAGGAACAATAAGTATATGAACAAAACAGAGGTGATTGCTGAGATATTCAACCCTACCAATTGTCTGGCTGGCCACTGGTCAGCTGTCACTCCTGTCCATACATTTATTGTTATTTTGCTTGTAAAGAAAAACAGGGTGTATGAGTAGTTGTGTCGTATGAAGTTTAGCAAGCAGCAGGTAGCATTTTGTTTTCATCCGAAAGCTGTCCATTGCTGAACAAAGGGCTCCCCCTTAGAAGGAAAAAATAGTGAGTAAGGGTCGGCGCAAACGGGCCACCGACAACAGCCACCGGTGGCCAGCGTCAGCGACTTAACACACTTTTTCATATATTTTGTATAGACGCGCCGCACACGTGTAGCCCGTGGCGGCCACTCGCTACAGCAGTGTCCGCGACTCGCCACTTGTGGCCGCTACGGGCCACACAGGACGCCGACACATACATTTATATCGGAAATCCATTCACGAACGGGTTATAAAATGTAGCGGCTTTCGAACACCGGTGGGTGTCGCTCGCTTCTGACACTTTCGCAAATGTGGCGGTAGCGCGCGACAGCCACCGGTGGCTGTGGTCGGTGGCCCGTTTGCGCCGATACTAAACCTACATGTCTGAGAATGCCTTAACTAGCTTTCGAATGACGTGTGAAATCCGCCAACCCGCACATAGCCAGCAGCGTGGTGGACTATGGCCTTAGCTCCCTCATCTTGAGGGGTGGCCCGTGCCCAACAATGGGACATAAACGAGGATTGGTATTTTTATTTTTTTTCTACTTACGAGTAAGAGCCGTAGAATCTAATATATAAAATTCTCGTATCACAGATTTCGTTGCCATACTCCTCCGAAACAGCTTGACCGATTTTGATGAAATTTTTTGTGCTTATCCGGTATCTATGAGAATCGGCCAACATCTATTTTTCATCCCCCTAAAATTTTTTTTTTATTTTATGGCAAAACAACGTTTGCCGGGTCAGCTAGTATTATATAATTGTTTCATAAATTCGCACAAAATATTATATACTTATAACAAACTGTTGGAAATATACATGGACATGGATAACGAAGGTTGCACATCTGAATCTCTTCTTTTGTACGTAACAAGGTCTTCATCACTTTTCATTGCGAGTCACGTTCAGTTTCAAATGAGACAAAATCCAATCTTTTTTCTACAGACTAAAGTGATTGGGGTCGATGTATAAATTGTCACTCAGAAGGACATTCCTACAACGCCACTTGACTGTGGCTAGCAACCAAGGCTGGATTTCATCTAGTTTGCATAATAAGGGTCAATTCTGACGGTATCACGAGCCTAAATTTTGGATACTAATATTTGAACAGAAAAGAAAAAAATGCATTTAAGTCAGTTCAATATTTATACAGGGTGTAAGGGACTAAGTAATGAACCGAAAAATTTTATATAAGATTTCTCATATTGTCCGTTACAACATTACAGAAACCATTTAGGTATATGGAAATGACAAATGACTAACCTATTAATTTTTGAGCATGTAATGAATACGTGCGGAACAATATTTATTTTTCAAATTTCATTGCTAATTTCAATCAAGCCGCCTGCCAAGCGTGGAGATTATGGCAGCCCCTCCCTTCTAAGGGAGGGGCTGCCATGTATATTTCGCCAATCAATTAGGCCTTTGTTCAGCAGTGGACTTTTCGGTTGATGATGGCTAATTTTGCACAAATAAGTAATTTATTGTTTTTAAATTGAAATTAGCATTTGTTATTATACAAATAATGATGTTATCCTAATTTTATTGAAATTTTTTTTTAGAAATTCATGAAAAAGGAATGTAGGAACGCAGGAATATAGCCTAATTGATTGGCGAAATATACATACTCATACTTACTTACCCCGCAGTCAGTCAAGGATGACAATCACTGCATTAGTTCCAAAAACCTTATCTTCGCGCTCTAATTCTGATACATTTCGTATGATCAAAATTAAATATGTTTTGGGTCCAATCCCAAATAAAAAAATATACCTGCCAAGAAATGCCGGAGATATTATGCGACAAATAAGTACCTCCTTGTGTTATCGGGTTATGGTAGAAGATTGTTAAAAAAGAATCCTAATTACATGAGCAAACAAGGAGTGACGACTACTAGAATAGGTAGAATAGGGTAGGGGAGACTGGGTACGGTTGTGACAAGTTTCATTGGATCGTCCATTACTTTGTTATTATTTTAGTTAGCTGGAAGAAATGTGATTTTTACAGTTAAATGTACATTTGTCTACGTATAAATAGTACAATTTTGCCTTAAAGTGCAATAGTTAACATATAGGAAGCAATTAGAAATAAAGAAAAAACGTCACAATCGACCCCACCCCAGGGACGGTTGTGCCAGTGCTTGAGGTCGGAAGTGACAGGTTCAAACATAAGTACACCAAATTGGTCTATAACCACTTTTATTGCAGGTGATATGTAATATAATGTAATAAAATATACTTCTGGAAAAAATACATAACAAAGGAAATAAAATTTAGGAACACTTTAAACGCTTATTACTAGTAACGCACTGATAATTATTATAACTGTCTTGATATTTATCAGTCAAACAGTTAATTAAACGTCTAATTATTATACATTACGGTAACTGGTGTCAAAATACAAAAAAAATAATAATAAACGGTAGGTAGGTATATGAAAATCAGTGAATCAGCTGAAAATATCATCTTAAGAAATAATAAACATATGTGTAAAGTTGCATGTTCAAACTTAGTTTACACAAACGGACTCCTTTCCGTCTTCCTTACACATTGTCAGGGCATATAAAACCAAATACTTGTGTCACAACCGGCATATGGCACAACCGAACCCATTGCAGGCATTCGCAAAAAAAACAATTGCCGTGATAGATGCAGACAAGCACGCTGCTGCTTTCTTCTCTTGCATCCATCCCGATATTCCTTATAGTTTCGCTAATACGACGACTGTCACAACCGTACCCTGGCACAATGATACCCAGTCTCCCCACTTATTCTTTATTTGCACACCAAAGTAAAACATATAGAAAACTTAGAAAATAACTTGTATTATTACTTTAACTAATAACTTGATTAATTATTATTATTAACTTATTACCCGTGGGGTGCCCGGTTAGAATTGCATCCCCCATCCCCTCTCGTTGGGTGTAGTAAGAGGGGACTAAGCGAGAACAGGAAGACGGGAAGCAGCGTCTTTCTTTTGGATTTATCTTCCACTTATACTGCGATCCGCAAGCCGCCTGCCATGCGTGGGGATTATGGCAACCCCTCCCTCCTAAGGGGGAGGCATTTGTTCAGCAGTGGACGTCTATCGGCTGCTAATGAAATGATAATGATTACTTATTAGCACCTCTGATTTCTTTAATAAATCATGTGCGAATCGTCTTTGTGCGATTGTTACTAGCTTTCGGTGAAGGAAAACATCGTGAGGAAACCTGAATGTCGGAGAAAGCCTAACTAGCTTTCGAATGGCGTGTGAAGTCCGCCAACCCGCACTTGGCCAGCGTGGTGGACTATTGCCTAAGCCCCTTCATCTTGAAGGGAGGCCCGTGCCCAGCAGTGGGACATAAACAAGGGCTGCGGGTCTAAAAAGGCCACTTTAGATGAATCATAACATGAGTAAGTTACGGTGTAATTTTTCTTCGTATGGCAGCATTAACACCAAATATGAGTCGGCTGATTAGTGCTAATAAATTAATAGAGTATGATTCACCTAAAATGTGAGACCATTTTTCAATAACTAGTAGAATTTTTAAGGATATGCTTGAAATTCAAAGCACGAATTGCTTTTAGGAGAATTGCTTAATGTGGCCTTTTTAGACCTTCTGGTATTATTACTTATTAACTTAATTATTTAGCAAGTTTCATGTACATCTCTTATAAAAATGCTTAATATATTGACAAAACAGAGAGCATCTCCGCCTATTAAAGGATCGAGGGACGAGGTCACGCCTAAATAATATTCAAATACCACAGCATAGCGGGCTGATAAGTTATAGTAGCTTAGCCGGGATTTGCATAATTCAGGTGGCATCTGCAAGTACAATTCGGGTGCGATCTCTACGGTCGGTATGAAACTTTAGAAGTGGCCTCCCTCGCGCCGAGCGCAGCTCCTAACCAAACAGCTGTCAGAGAGAGTAACAATTAATTATTACCGCACTGCCAGCATAGTTCCGGACAGCTGCAATTCCAGTCTCCATGTATGTATTGTCATTACCGAAAATGAGCGCACCCGTAATAGCTTTGTTTCTCGTTTCGGCTTCAAAATTACGGGAAAGTATTATAGTTTTTTCCAATGTGAATACTGAATACTGAAAATCTAGAGCAGCGGATTTTATGACCGCAATGTTAGAGTAATATACATATATGCATTTTGTTCATATCTAGGCGCCCGAAAGGCTGGATGTACAAAAATCCCATGAAATTAAGATTACACTACTACACTTATCAACCTGTTTGAAAAGCTATAATTATAGTGTGTTTTATTTGCAACTAGTGACCCGCCCCAGCTTTTCAGGGGTATACTTCATTTATAAACCTTCCTCTTGAATCACTCTAAAACTGCATTAAAATCCGTTGCGTAGTCTATAAGCGTACAAACAGCGGGAGTGACTTTGTTTTATATTATGTAAAGATAAAAATGGTCAACAGAGTTTGGTTCTGTGTATTGGATCGACTACTATTTTTGGGACTAATCCCACCACTCATTCCCACCACTGTTACCTGTCAGCCATGATCTACAGTGGTCACAAGCGAAGACACCGAGGTTTGACCCTACTATACAAGAGACAAGACAACTACTACTACTATCTATCTATACTACTTAACTATCTATCTATCTAGGATCGACCACTAGTTCAAGTTTGTATGTATGTATGATATGTAGTGCCAGAGACGGACAAGCATTACCCGTGACAGTGACATGCCCGTGTCGTAACCTATACCTTTTTAGCCGACTTCAAAAAAATGAGGAGGTTCTCAATTCGTCGTTTATATATTTCTTTTTAGCCTAGTACGATTCAATCTCTTGAGCTTCGCCTTGGTACATAATTTCCTAGAACAATATGATTTCTGAAATATAATTCGTGTGCATTAAATTAGTCTGAACATACAAGTAAAGACGCCACCTGCGCACACCGGGTAACGTGAACTAATCTCCCACTTGCTTTGGGCCGGGCTAACTAATTGCGCCCGACAGCCGGTTACTGCTACTTTCAAATATTACTCTTGGGCAATAAAACCGTTCAGTGCTAAGTGGTATTAGGGGTTTTAAAACAGAAACTGAATGAAATTTTGCTGATGCGCCTTTGAGAACAGAGCAGCAAAATCAGACGTGTCTCAGGGTTTTTTTTTTTTTGGGAATGATAGACGCTGTTGGCCGCAGATTAGAGCAGCCATTACAGCTTCACCGGACAATAGGAGGCGAGCGCTTGAAGCGCTCTAGCCCTTACGGCAGAAGTAGCGACGAGCTCAAGGGCACCTCAGGGAGGCACGGCCTCGGCTTGGGCTGTCGCTTAAGAGCGGGCTGAGTTTACCACCGGTTCACAACGCGCCCCCACTGAGAAGAACTGGCAAGAAACTCAGTGGGGTGATGCACGTCGTTGAGGTCACATACGTACGACCCTTCGGCCTCGCCGGCGAGACCGGTGTCTGATAGCTAGTGTAGCATACGGTTGTCGGGGAAGGTTCGGCGCAACCCGGTCCAATAGGACCGTCATGGGGTCAGGAGAGTCGAGCAGTACGTGCCGTGGTCTGCGGCGCGAGTCAGAAGGACTAGGGGCGTAATCGGCGGCGGCGCGGATTAAACTGTTCGCGTGACGGAGTCTCAGGGTTGCCACCCGTACTTTATAATAAAGTATGGTACGTTATTTCAGGTAATTGTACTCTATACTTTATAGGAACAATAAAGTACACGAAAATACTTTATTCCACATGATTTGGTTTCTTTGGAATTTTGAATAGTATTTAAATTTATATTGATTTATCCTATAGTAAAGTAAGCGAGACGAAAGAAACAACGGGTCTCTTAATTTAAATATAGACTGTAAAGATGTTGTGTAATTGTTTAGTAGAGATACTAATTTGATACAAAAAGCAATATAAAATTAGGTTCTAAACATAATAATAAAGGAAAATAAGTGGTACTTTATTTTGCTACTATGTACTTTTTTTTTTCTTACCTATAATAACCAATGTATTTTATCTGCACAAAAAAAAAGGTGGCAACCCTAGTGTCTTTGCAAGAAATAAAATTCTGAGCGTGTAAATAAATAATTATGTATATTAATTTTCTGGGACAATCCACACACAGTCAACTGACCGACAAACAGACGTGCTCATCCATAAATTCAAAAAATTCATAATCATATATTTCATTTCAATAGACTTAATGCTAGCACTTATGAATAGTCAACTTAAAAAAAAAGCTACCACCGTATCACAACGCGGCCTCAACTGAGAAGATCCGTCAAGAAACTCAGCGGGCTTGTCATATTTTCAGTTCTTTTTTTTAACAGGGTTTGTCTTTTGTTACAATTCGATCAACATCAGTGACAGTGTGTCCTGCCCAAAGATATTATATTTAGAAGATCGACATAGTCCGATAAAAAATGAAACCAAAAAAGAAAAACCTATGTGTGAGTGAATTGTTTATGTGTAAAGGAAAAAACGTGTTGTTAAAAAGTACTACGTACGTAATCGATATCGATGATATTTTGTGTGGAGATATACACGATTATCTGTATAATTTAAAATTGATGTTGGTTTATAACAATTTACTAATAACCTTTGGTATTGCAAATCTCTTAGTGATAAATTGTCAAAAGTGGTAAAACAGTCGTCGTCTTTTTGCTTGAAACATCGTAAATTAGATCATGAAAATAAGTTATCGTTACGCATGATAAAATTACTCAAACCAGCATGCATTATAAACAATAATTATTAAAGTTGTTCAGTATGGGTGAAGGAGTTTCCCCTATGAGATCCTTGAGAAGTATGCAATATTTCTAAATAGTATAAAACCAAAACATTTGGCGGACGTGTTGGTCTAACAGTTCAACATTCTGGCTGGCTTATTGGGTACGCAGCTGGTGGTTCGATTTCCACCAGGTTTCTGGGTTTTATTTATCTATTAAGTATGTATTTACAAATAAAATTATATGAGTATGTATTAGTAAAAGTTGTCTGGTTTCCATAGTAAAGGCTTTGACTTATTTGGTCCCAGGTTATTATTATAAAGACAAACAATACTTCTATTGTAAAATACATACTTATGACAGCATTCATAAAAATATATTGTAAATATATACTTCAGCTTCTTAGTGACGACAGTAATAGAGCACGTTTTATCTGGTAACATCTTAATATTTAAACCACATGAACACGAAGTAAATTATTTGTTGTGAAGGATCGAATAAGAAATGTTATCACCAGAGAATCAATCTTGCCGACGTAGGTCAACGAATTATCAGACTGGAGTGGCTGGTCATATGACCAGCCACTCCAGTCTGATAATTCAGCTTTTGGCTGTAGAACCGATGATCATTGGGAAACAGTGGTTTTGGAGTAAAGACACCACTAACCGGAAAACGCAGTGTAGGAGGCTCTATGTTTCGAGGTTCTGATTTTATTTTCTTACTAACGACTTGACTTAAATACCTGGTAATGGCGTATGGGTAAATTAAAGTAAGTAAAGTTTAATCAATAATAGGTTTACAACCCTGTAATTGATAGCGGTAAAATAACTTTATTTACGTAAGAACAAGATCATATGTGTTTCAATTGGAACTGGTAACAAACATAATTTATTAGACGATAACACTACGTCTCCCAAAGGAACTGGTATTGATTGACTAATATTTTTTTCAGTGTCATACATAAGTACGAGTAAAATAAATAAGGTACAGCCTCTCATTAGGCAACGTTGATGTTGTGACACACTATAAAACATTTTGTCTCAAAATGGATATCACAGACAGAAATCAAAATCTTTATCACAGACACTGGAATATTGTAGGGATTCCATCCATCCTCGTCTTTAATCCGCATCTATTTTTGTCATAACAAAGAATTATTTTGATAATCTGAAAGAATAAATTTGAATTATTATTATTATCATATCAATTTACATAAAGAATATAGAGACGGCAAAATATTTTTAGACCGAATAAATATAAACTCCTTGAAACTAAAACAAAAAGACGTAGAGTTTATATTTGTTCTATTAAAACTATTTGCTTTATTATCGATATCGATACTTATGACGTCAGGACTTTTTCAAGCCCTATTGTAAACAAATCGTTTTACATTTTACACAAAATATCCCACTATTCTTCATATAGAACTTAGACTATAGAATACAATATAGAAGTAATAAATTATGATCTGTTTGAAGAAAAACATGTATTCTACGATATTATTACGATTTTCAACCAAAGTTTCAACCAAAACCATAAAAATATAGCAAGCAAAAATGCAGTCAGGAATAGTAATCAATTACCTGTGAAATGTTTACATATTCGTTTTATTACGATTTGTAACATCACATGCACTTATTGCATACGCTACCCTAATGGAACAAAGATATTTCATATTGTAAATTTGAGATCATGCTAAATTATTAAAATTTACTTTGACAGCAAACAGACCGCGAGGCAGCGTAGCAGTGGCTAATGTCAAAGTGATGCGGAATAAAGAAAAAGAAGTTTATCTCTGCCTCGGTTGCACTCGTGCAGTTTGTATTTGATTAGAACTTCTCCCTCCCACGCTATGTTTATCTTCTTGAACGTAGTGAAAAATTTTAAATCTATGGTCCTGCCGTTCAAAAGATCAAATAAGAGAGAGAGAGAAAAAAATACGAGGATTTTTTTTTTTTTTTTTTTTTATTTATTTAAATCTACTTACATCTATCTTTACAGGATAACCTATTGCGATAGAGTAGTTACACACTTATATACTTTCAGCAAAAACAAAAGACAATATTCGTTTGTACTTAAAAATAAAACTTAACTTAAAAACTTCAACACTGCTTGTGTGAACTCGTTCAGAGAACAATGGAATATATCTATATGTTCAGCGAGCGCGTTGAGAGTACGCATGGCGCGCGTGAGTGGTGCATGTTGCAGCAGGTTAGTGCGCGCGCGCGGCTCCACCAGCAGCCGCGGCCGCCGTCGTCGCCACACGTACTGGTCTGGTACGCACACCTGAATCTGGCCTAGTACGGCCGGGTCATGCGTCTCACCACGTATAACACGAAATAAATATTTCAGTAGAGACACTTCCCTTCTCACTTCCAGTTTATGATAACCGACCATGCCGAGAAGGAACAGAGTCGGATACAGTAATGGATACCCTGGATACACTTGATACAATTTAAGATACATAAACCGTACAAATTTGTTCTGAATACGCTCTAGCATTATTTTGTACTTAGCTTCGCTGGGAGCCCAAATAACTGAATTAAATTCTAAGTGACTCCTTACGAGGGCCTCATACAATGCTCGTAATGCTTTCATGTTTGTGAAATCATGGGACTGGCGTAACATGAACCCTAGATTTCGGAATGCTTTTTTACATATTTCAGTTACATGTTTCCTAAATTTCAAATCGGCAGTGAAGTAAACTCCCAGATCCTTAACCTCGGTGACACGCTGTAATGGTTGGGCCTCCAAGTTGTACTGATGGTGGCGAGGAATGCGTGCCCGACTGAATGATAGTACCGAGCATTTGGCTACATTAAAGTGTAGCCCATTATCCTGACTCCATTTGCTAACCCTATCTATATCCCGCTGGAGTTTACTGTGATCTTCAATGTTCTTAACTTCGCACGCTAATTTCAGGTCATCAGCAAAAAGTAAAACAGTCGAATCGGTTACTACCTCTGGTAAATCGTTTATCATTAAGATGAACCGGAGGGGACCTAAGTTACTACCTTGACTGACTCCTGATCTCGTGTAGTAGGGCTCTGAACATTGTCCACCACAATCTACGTACTGACATCTGTCTCGCAAATAGCTAGCGAAAAATGTGAGTGTGTGTGTCGTACAACCCGCGTCTGCCAACTTGGTAAGCAAGATATCATTGTCCACTGTGTCAAACGCCTTCGCGAAAACAAAGTATGCGACGTCCATTTGTGACCCAGCATCTACCACCGGCACCACACGTGTCATCAAATGCATCAAGTTACTCGTTGTGCTTTTTCCTGGGCGAAAGCCATGCTGCGAGTCGGACAACTGTGTACTCAACTGCCCATATAATGACTGGTGTATAGCCATTTCCAACACCTTGGCTGGCGTGCACAATACTGCGACTGGCCTGTAATCCTTGGGTTCATGCCCCCCGCATCCTTTTGGAACCGGTACCACTCGAGTAAGCTTCCATCGGTCGGGAAATTTCCCGGCCGATATGTAGGTGTTAAATACGTGTAGCAAAGGTTTCTCCAATACCGCACGACAATCTTTAAACACGAATGGTGGTATGCCGTCAGGACCCACTGACCTCTTGGGTGGGAGGCAGGCGAGCGCGTGTCGCACCTCCCCTATCTGCAGACGTGACAGGTGCACCCACGCGGCATTTGATGCCGCCGCCGTACTCGCCGTTGACGCACTCAATGCTGGGGTCGTCTGGCTATACACAGATTGAAAGAACTGAGCAAATTCCTCGGAGCATTCCTGATCTGTTAGGACTCGTCCGTTTTTTATCAACCTCTGTTAACATGAATTACCTTTTTTAGATCTCATGTAGTTCCAAAACGCTTTCGGATCAGACTCTAAATGACTCTGTTCTCGATCACGGTACCGATCGTGCGCGAGCCTAGTCTCAGCTTTTACTCTCGCTCTGCACAGTGCAAAAGCTTCATAGTCTTTGTGTGATTGACTAGTTTTATACTTTTTATGTAAAGCGTATTTTGATTTAATATCTTTAATGATTTCTGATGTATACCATACTGGATACGTATACCTAATATTTTTCGGTTTATGTATCTTAAGTGGCACTGAGGAATCGAAAGCTCCATTTACCTTTTCATAAAAAAAGTCCAGAGCCAAATCTGGATCATTCAAGTCATATATTGGGCTCCAGTCTACAGTTTCTAATAAATAATATAATAAATAAAAGTCGCACTTTCTAAAATCCCACCGATTATAATATGATACGTGTGTTTGTACGTGGTTGT
This sequence comes from Furcula furcula, assembly GCA_911728495.1. NCBI lineage: Eukaryota > Metazoa > Arthropoda > Insecta > Lepidoptera > Notodontidae > Furcula > Furcula furcula. The sequence continues at coordinate 11,989,104 of OU452251.1, forward strand.
TTGGGTCCGAAACGGCGAAACTGCCGGCCGGTGCGACGGTGACTGTGACGGCGAGCGGCGGGTGGTATGCATCCACAGGTAACAACGCCTCGTCCCCCGCGGCCACAACAACTCCGTCACGCCCAAAATACAACAAACTAAAAGGCCAAAAGGAATGGCAGTCGGATCAAGCAGCACCCGCGCACAAGTTGACTCGAGCAGCAGCCATCACTCCCCTCAACCATATTGAAGACCCTTCCCTTCAATATGGTGACCCGCCATACAAATGTTTGTCTTGTGTTGGAATCGAACCTACAACTGGTAGCGGCTAGGGTGTCTAACCACTAGTCAATTTAGGTGCCTGCAATTTGAGAAGTTATTCCTATTCTTTTTTTTCGGTAAGAAAACTATCATGATAGCGTGGAAGTCAACTATACTAGACTAGACTTTAATAGTACCTACATATTTTACGTAGTCACCCCTTTTTTTGGTCTCGCGGGGGAAACCGTCGATAGATACCCGGGACCTGTGGGTGTCAACCGGGGTATGCGGGATTCTTACCCACTAAAACCCCCACGCTGTAGCATCGGCAAATGAGAGGCATCACTTGGGCTCTCCGGTGGGATTTGCTTAGTGCCTTGCCTTTAAACCCGCCGCCGGGGTACGCAATACAGCCCCCTAGTTTCATCACTAGGCTGAATTAAAACAATCTACAACCAACAGTAAATTATAATATTATACTCTATAAGCTAGTTCTTTTCTAAGATCGCACGTGATGGTAAGTGGTCCTTAGCAGCAAGGAAAATAACCACATTGTGCCAAATCTATCGCCATGCCAACAGCAAAAGAGATAAATAGTCCCTCCGCCGCCAGCACAATGAATCATCCATCATAGAGCGACCAGCGACTTGCCCCTCTAAAGCGGCGTTATCTAGAGCTATTTTTTATACTACCAAAGTGGCAAGCAAACGTGCGGCCCGCCTGATGGCAAGCAGTCACCGCAGTAGCGTATAGACGCTAGCAATACCAAAATAATCACCAGCGCGTTGTCGACCCTTAAGAAATTAGATATTAATGGTGGTACCTGAGATACAGGAATCTCCTAGTTCGGGTCCTTTTTGGTAATTTTTATTTAATTAAGATACACCTACAAACCTGTTTATTTATAAGTGCGCAAATGTGTAAATTCTTTGTGAAATAAAATTTATTATTATTATTAAGGTCTTTGTGTCCGGTAATTTCACCAGCTACAGTGCCCTTCACGCCGGAATACAGCAATGCTTACACACTGCTGCTTGGCGGCAGAATATCTGTCACTGCGGTTCCTTGCACAAGGAACCTACCACCTAGTAAATCCTACCTAGTTGCTACTAGGAATATCTAAATACCACTACTACTACTAGGTGTTCCTAGTAGTAGTAGTGGTATTTAGATATTCTGTAAGGTACTTCTCCGTCCTTGCTTGCCTTTGCGTCCTACCTGTTTCGGCACTGCCCTAGGTTTTGAGGTGCTGGTTAAATTAAAAGACTCAAATTTGGAACGTTACGTGTATTGCGCAGGAAAGCCAGATACAGAAAAGGTAGAACACAATGTTGCTATAACCATTCTTATAATATTATTATTCTTATATTATTATTATTCTTATATTATTATTATTCTTATATTATTATTATTCTTATATTATTATTATTCTTATATTATTCTTTATTAATCTGTGCTATAACTAAAATTAAAATTGCTTACAATTTTTATAATTAATGTTGGGGTTGCCAACACTACCTCTCCTCTTAAACTAATAAGTGGTAATTTCACGTAAATACCCAAGTACCTAAGTTTGTCGTAGGTATAGTTAGTGGCCAAACTGGTGACAAAGTTCTTCAAGCTGCCCTTGGGCTCCCTTGGCCTCTAAGTTAGCTTAACAACTGCTGTCTAGATGACATCAACCGTACCGACTTTTTGGTGGGTGCCCTCTTTCAGTAGCCACTAAACGGTCACCCATCTATGATCTGACCTTGCCTGACGTTGCTTAACCAACTGATCGTATACAGATCGCTTACATGTATAATATTTATAGTAAATAAAAGTAACTAAAAATATCAGTCCCTACATTAGCAATCTCTTAAAGTACAAACTCTTATCACACGTCGTTAAGGAGATTACTTCGCTAAATCAAATAAGCCACCTGCGACAAACTTCAAGGGTCTACCTACGTGCTCGCCCACTTTTTGTTTCGACTTTCGTGCATTTTGTATTTGCAGAGCGTAATCTTAAATTATCCGCTTGGAAACGTGACGATTTTACTTGAATAGGGGCCCCCTGGTGTAACGTGTACTTCCCCGGCTCTGCATTCAAGAAAATAGAATTCCCTACGATCTATCTGGGATACCATACAATTGTATATAGACTATATTGGAAAGTAATAGAGATTGGAGCACGGAAGGATAGCTATACGACATTTTTTGTATTGCCTAACATTTTTGTTTCTTTCTTTCTTTATGTAAGTACCTTTATGTAAATCGTTCGTTCGTATGTTTGTATAAACAACCCCGCCTTGCAGTTCATAGTTCCTCTCCATCCAAACGTTGCCTGGTAGAGATCACTTTTAGTGATAAGGCCGCCCATTGTTTCATTCTATTTTACTGTTTTTTATTTTGTATTTTTTGTGCTTTTCTATAATGGTGGAACAATAAAGTAATTATCTATCTATCTATCTACCTATGATAAAAAATATACATACGCACAAAATACGCACCATACTTTCACATTGATAATAAATATTTGGGCCGATAATAAAAGCACAATTTGTATGGACCTATTCTGGGTATCTGTATCTATCATTTATTATGCAGTGACAACTCAGTGGGCGAGCGCGAGCGCTTGGAAACAAGGTACTTACGCTGTTTTTTTTAACCGACTTCTCTATCTCTGGCTATTATGAACCGATTCGAAAAAATCTTTCTTCTATCCATTCTTTAATCTTTTTTTTTAATAATAATAATAATAATATCTTGGGACAATCCACACACGGTCATCTGATCCCAAACTAGGCAGAGCCTGTACTATGGAAACCAGACAACTGATACTAATACTTATATACTTTTTTTTTGTAAATACATACTTAAATAGATAAATAACACCCAGACACTTGGTGGGAATCGAACCCACGACCCATCGGTTAGCGGACAGGGTCACTAACCACTAGACCAACGGGCCCGTCAATCAAGTAATCCGTTGATTGGGTCCCATAAAAAAAATATTGCTAACGAATAAGTAGTTCCTGAAAAACAATAATGAAGACCGCGCAGGAAACCAGCAGGAATGCCTAAAAGATGACGTTTTTGTCGCTTTTTAAGGACAAAAATGGTCATAATATTTATCAATTGTAATGATTCTTTTTTTATTCGAAAGAAAGAACCACTGTAATGAATCTGTATGAATTTTATCACAACCGGATAAGAACTTCCTGGAGGACCATGAACTATGTGGAGGAATTTATCTGGTAAAAAAACATAAAACTGACGTTCTCCATTAAATTACTCTGATAAATGTGAACCAATTTCGATGATTCTTTTTTTACTCGAGAGAGTAAACTACTATGGTGATCCCATGCAAATTTCATTATGACCGAATAAATTGTTTCTGAAGAACAATTATGTAAAACTATGTAGACTATAATGTGATCAGAACCTACCTAGGTCATTTCACCATCTTCGATGGTTCAATCTTTTAGTACTTATAAAAATATCACTAAAAAGTATAAAATAAAATCTTTTTAATAAAATCGAACCGACTTCAGTAACACTGAAATGTATAAAATAATTTAAATATTATTGAAGTTGGTGCCAAATATACACAGCAGGTACGCCACCACCAACAATATAATATTTAAATTATTTTATACTTTTCAGTGTTATTGAAGTCGGTTCGATTTTTTTTTAAGGATTTTACTAATTTATTTATGTTTAGGGGTTTTTGTATACAATACATCATACTAAACCCATTGTATTTACATTAATTAGGAAAAACAGAAAACAAAAGGTAAGTAATAGCAGGTAAACAAAAAACGGACTATGTATGCTGGGAACTCATGAGTCTGAGCAGAGTTGTAGCCTCTACCTACCTAGACTGGGCCTAATTTGTGTATACTTACCTAATAATTATATTTTGCATGTTATCGACCGTAACTAATGTGAAGAGACTTGTTATTTAATAATAATAATAATAATATCTTGGGACAATCCACACACGGTCATCCAATCAAGAGCCTGTACTATGGAAACCAGACAACTGATACTAATACTTATTACTTTTTTTTTTTTTTGTAAATACATACTTAAATAGATAAACAACACCCAGACACTTGGCGGGAATCGAACCCACGACCCATCGGTTAGCAGGCAGGGTGTCTGCCAACTAGACCAACGGGCCCGTCAAACCATAAAAATAATCAATATAATCGTGGTCTTTAGCCATAAGATCTTTGTAAACCGCAAATAATTGCAAATAAATAATCTTATCTTATCTCTATTGAATGTGCGAATTGGCAGGTTCGGCAAGTTCAAACCCCAGCTCGCAACTCTGATTTCTTTAATTAATCATTGTCTTTTTGAGATAGCTTTCGGTTAAGGAAAACATCGGAGGAAATCTGTATGTCTGAGAAAGCTTTAGCTTTCGAATGACGTGTGAAGTCCGTCAACCCGCACTTGGCCAGCGTGGTGGACTATGGCTAAGCCCCGTCATATTGACGGGAGGCCCGTGCCCAACAGTGGGACAAAAACATGGGCTGGTATTAGATCACACTTTTTTCCGTAATATATATTTATTTTTTCCATAAATAATAAATAGCGAAAAAATACTACATATAGGTACTTTGTACATCCATACTATACTAATATTGGACATAACTGACTACTCCTTTTATCTTATTCAAGCAAAAATAATGTCTATTTAACATTATTTTTGCTTGAATAAGTAGATACCTACTATCAAAGTAATAAGTATACATATATGAATGTAAATAAGTTCTCTAATAGAAGTTGATAAAACTTTTCTTCAAACAAGTGCAAGTTGGCCGCATGAAAAATTAGGTCGGTGACGAGGGTCCGTTATTTATGTTAATACTTCGGAATATAATAATATAATGCGGGTGTCGATCGAAAAGTTATATTAATAAGAGTACTGCCACCTGTAATAGCAATATTAATGTAATAGTACTTTCTCGATAGAAAGTGACAGAGCTAATAGCAGAAACTATATACGTATATTGACGTCACTACCTCGAGTAAAGTATGATTATAATAATCTGCAATAGAAGTGGTGGCAGGCCCCCAGGCAGGCGCAGTCACAGCCAACGATTTTGGGGGAGGTTAGTTGACGGGTCCGTTGGTCTAGTGCCCTAGCCGCTAGCCAATAGGTCGTAGGTTCGATTCCCTCCTTGCGTCTGAGTGTTTTAAGTGCGTAACCTATTTTAGATAAAACTCTTTACGTTTTAAAGCAAGAAGTTAAGTTTGTCAATTTGACGTGAATGAGTTTGAGATTTGGGGGTTGGTCATGACCCCTACGACCTCTCGGACCGCCACTGCCCCCAGGTAGGTACCTAATATGTTTATGCTCAGACAAGGTGCTGTCAAATTGTCAAGGTCGTGGCGTAACATAAAGTGGGAGAAAATGCCACATACGAGAACTAGGTACTTATATTTTTTATAAACATCAAGTTTAAACAGCTTGTCTATACAGGGTGTAAAAAAACACGTGTCCGATCCGTGAGGGTCTTATTCAGTGTATCAATACAAACACATGTATATAACTCATTTGTTGAATATCTCATTTTTTTTCCTACTTTATTCCAGAAAAACGAATCTGAACTTGTATTTTTGTTACAAATTAGAAAAAAAAATTGGGATAATTAACAAATGAGTTATATACATATGTTTGTATTGATACACTGAATAATACCCTCGCGGATCGGACACGTGTTTTTTTACATTCTGTATAATCCAAGCGGACTTCCTCCCCCTTGTCAGACCACGCACGGCTGCGACCACTTGTGTCTACCTATGAGATAGGCATAGGAGATCACTTACATTTTACGACACTAAAGGAGCCTTACCCTCAGATTAAACGTTTAAGTAATATCTGCGTTGTTTAGTATAATCGCACCCTCGCGATGTTTTTTTCGTTTATGTTAGAAACTTGTTTGACTCACCCATTATTTCGAAAACAATCATAACAAGACAAAACTGCGGTATTTTACTCGCGGATGGAACTGTCAACGTAATGCTGACAAATGAGCATCCTAAGCGAAATCTATTCCGGCGCCGAAGAACCGCAGCTTCTCCAGCGAGTATGTACTTGACTCTGCGATATCGATATAATTAGATAGGTACCACATTTTTGATTAAAAGTTCCTCCGGTTAACGGTTTATGGAACTCATTTAAGCAAAATATTTATTCTAAAGCTTCTTAATTCAGCAATGAAACGGTTGAAGTATGACTTAAACGTTAAGGTATTTATACCTATAGAATTAGCTATCGGTCAATCATTGTTTCATTTACGAATGTTGTAGCACGAGGGTTTGAATTCTAACCTCCAGTTGTATGACTATACAACTTTAGATTTTTATGAGATATGAATACATTGTGACGGAGCTCTCAATATCTGAAAAGATATCATCCATATACATACATTAGCAATTCTTTCGGCTACGCCGGCTATTATTTTTTTCCAACCCCATTTGACCCATAGGAGTGGAATTTTTAAAAAGCCTTTCTTAGTGGTTTCGTACATCATAAGAAGAACCTACTGCCCAAATTTCAACTTTAAGGTTAAGCGGTTTGGCCTGTGCGTTGATGAATTAGTCAGTCAGTCAGGAGTAGTCAGGACAAGTAATTATCCAGTCCTTGACTCCAAGATATTTCTTCCATCACTAGTAGTACCCCGTGGGTACGATCCGGAGATATCGCACAAGTTTCAGAGGTTAGAAAGAGAAAACAACATTATTATCTCTTTAGTAACCACCCCGCCTCAGCCGAGCGACAGCCACCTCATTCTTGTCCGTGCGATCACGGCGTTCGCACGAGTTCAAATACAAGAGATCTTTGAAATCATGAAAAAAATAAAGAAGACATAAAATTAAAAGTGGAACATTGTTCGTGTCGCTGTTAACGAAGATGTATACTCTGAAATTAGGGAGGTGTATTCTTCACAATACGTAAACGCACACTAAGAACGGAATTTTCAAAATTCGCATCCTAAGGGGTCCAAATAGGGGGTTTTAAGTTTTATAAAAAAGCGTTATAATTCATGAACGGTTGGTACTAGAGCCTTGAATTTTCACACACAGATGCCTCAAAGCAAATAAACAATAACGTGTTTTTGCATTTCTCGAAATTCTCTAAGTAGAAGTCACAGGACCTATATTTTTGTGTAAAATAAATATTTTACAATTTCTTAACATATTTCACTGTTTTCCGATACAATATGATAGGATTAGGATGAAGTCAGGTTTAAGAAATTATGAGGGTTTTAAGGTCAAAATATGAAAATGAAAAAAAAAGCAGTAGGCATGAGTTATATCATGGGTTTTAAAACTAAAATACGACATCGATGTTTAAAATTTGAATCTGATATGATTTCAAAAGTGATGGGAAAAGATTATATTGTTTAGTTAAACTATTTTGCTAACTTCTGCGTTAGCTCGAGTTTGGCTTCTAAGTGCACGCAAGGTTTCAATTCAATAAGTGGCTGTCGAGAGTGTTCGAAAACGCACGTATCCTGCACCCGCGTCAATATGCCGTCTAAAAAAAAAAAGCTGCAGCCTCGCTTCTCAGCCATAAGCCCGGACAAATAACGGGCAATCTTCGGAGTTGTCGGTTGGACGTTTGGGTTGTGGGCCCTAGATGTCCATTGAGTACTGGGCGTTTTAGTAGGTAAGATACTTTGGTTCGGAGCTAGGTACCGAATCAAACCAAAAAAAAAACCAGTCTAGTGCGAGTCTGACTCGCGCATCGAGGGTTCCATACCTTCTTTGCACGTATTAAAGTTATTTTAATCATCAATATATATAAAAGGAGATGTCCTGACTGATTGACTGACTGACAGACAACGCACAGCCTAAACTGCTGGCTCTAGAGACTTGAAATTAGGGAGGTGTATTCTTCACAATACGTAAACGCACACTAAGAACGGAATTTTCAAAATTCGTATCCTAAGGGGTCCAAATAGGGGGTTTCATGTATTATAAAAAAGCGTTATAATTCATGAACGATTGGTACTAGAGCCTTGAATTTTCACACGCAGATGCCGAAAAAAAATAAACAATTACGTGTTTACGAAATATATTTAGTAAAACTAAGTAATTATTACAGCGATACTAACTTAATTCTAATAATTCTACGTGATTTGTAACGAATTATAAAGCCCCAAAATAAATAAAATAAAAAATAAGTTTTAAAAACTAAAACCCGACTACGGATAAAATCGCAGTCTAAAAAGTAGAAAACAAGAAAATATTTCTTGTCAGATATACTTATCTACCAACGCCTTAAGCAATTAATTATCGTCTAGTAAGTAGATAATTTGTATATTTCAATTTAACGTATTATAAGTATAATTACTATAGATTGTAGCCGTAGTCGCATGCCACTGATGCCTGATGATCCGTCGTGGCGTTGTCGTTTATACATAAGTCGGCGATCTGTCCCCCTAGACAATGTAACATTCTACAAGCTCCGAAAAACTATTTTTCAATTCTAGCACCAGCGCGATGACCGACAAAGTCACACACTACACTGACAAAGTCAGTAGTCTGAAATCAGTGAAGTTTTTAATGTGCACTCTAACCGCCACCAGCGCAGCGTCGAGGACTGTCATCATCGCCTCCGCTTGACTGATTGCCGTGTCCGCCACGAGTCCAAGCGTCGCAACAATTCAATGAACCTCTCAGTTTCATCATTAATTACCAGTATAATGTTTGATTCAAAAACTTCTAGTAAAGTAAGTTTTAAGCTGGATCCATACTTTTGCTTGATTTGGCACGCAACAGATATTCTAAAAAAAAATTATATATATTATACTATATATATAATTATTAATTTCATTACGACTTATAACTATTAACTACAATTAGTATATAACTGTACTATGTCGCTTTAGCAAGATAGATACTAAGCGTGATATCATTATGACGTTTACACATAGTTTACGTTTACTTTAGTCGTTAATTTGATATCAAGATAAATATTTTCATCAGATTTTCACGGACGCCTTTCTAACGAATAGCGTGCTCCTCTGTACTCAAACTCTAATGTTGGAGCGTAGCAAGTGGTTCGTAAAAACTAGTGAGCATTGGTCCACATACAGTGTGCTAAAAGTAATGGTAATCCATTGTTATATTGATTTAGTCTCTGGAGACAAAAAAAAAATGACTTTCGTGTGTATACCTAATACCACCACTGCCTTTTCTTATTCACACAGTTGATCTTCCGTCTTAACGAATTGTGAGAGTAAAGGAAGATAGAGTGCACTTGTTTCTACGCAAGCACTTGTGCACTATAATATCTCTCGTGTAGTAGGCTGATTTGATGAAAGATCGGCCGCTGTGGTCCTATCAGCCAGGGGGACATTTATTTATTTATTTTATCATTTATGTACACACAATAACAATAAAAGATAGAAGGAATAAAGGCAAGATACTATTCTTAATACAAAGGCACAGCTTATTTCCAAAGAAAGTTATTCCAGCAGGCCTTACATTATTATTATTATAGATATTATTATGAGTCACAATTGTAATATTTCCGCTTGTGTGCGGTTCCTATTACAAAAATATTGCAACCTTTTGTATATTGTCTGCAGTTTCAGGGTTCTTTCTTTTTATACTCTGCCGGGCAGAGTATGTTATTCCATGACACTAAATGTCATGGAAAAATCTTCCAATGCTGTGATTATTTTATAAACGCTAATAAACCATTATTAACCTATTGATAACGTGATTAGGAATTATCCTATTATAGCTGTCTTAACCGTGGTATCACACTTTACATCTCTCGAGACAATTCAGTAATTTCCTTCGTATAAATATATTCTTTCTTCCTCAAAATCCAACGCATTCAAGTAGTGAATGCATTGGATTCACTACATCGATATGTTTCCCAAGCAGGATGTTTGTTAGTCTGGTATTACATTTTCGTAGACAACACATACAACAATCAGCTTTTGAAGTTATTCTCTCCTAATTCACCGAGTACTGGTAACATAAGTCTAGTCTCAAACAAACAACATTGATTTGATGATGACAATTACGTCATTTCTTTAAAAAGTTCTGGACTAGATTGTTTTTTTGAATATTGTATGGTTATTTACAACCAGCTATTTCTTTGATATCCACAAATATCCACAAATAAAGCAATATTATTATAAGCAAAAACGGTTATTTCAAGGAACCTGTAAATTGAAACCAATCATTCCTCGCTATGTTCTACATTGCATAGGATCTAATTACTAGATTACTTAAAGTCACAATAACTTTAGTTACTTAAAAAACATTACATAAAGTTACTGATTTTATTAGTTTAGAAAATATTATTCAAACCAAAAAATTACATCTTTATACCTTTAATTCTCTGCCTAAAGAGTAAACAAAATATGCAAATAATTGTCATTAACTAAACTATTAGAATTTACCAAATGTGTTGTAAGGTTTACACAGACTAAAAACCTTAGGTACGGAATTTGTAGATGTTAACCCATTTTAAATCTGCATCAATTCATTCAAAGACCTATTGATTTCCCACTTGTCTGGTAACAACATTAACTTTTCAGTTTTATCCTCCATGACATGGCTCACATCTTGACACCCTGTCCGCTGCCCGATGTGTGGTGGGTTCGATTCCCACCTTGTCTGAGTGTAGTTTATCTGTTTTTGGGTTGATATATTTTGCAGGAAGGAAAGGTATTTAAGGTATAAGTACCTATTGATATCGTTTGTCTGGTTGTCGTGGTGCAGGCTCTGCCTGGTTTGGGGACGAATGCCCGCGTGTGGATTGTCCCAAATATGGTATATTATTTGCTATACAGCAAACAAAATAAATGGTATAGTATATGTCTTCTCAAGCCATGGGACGATGTATAAAAGAGATATTATTTAGCAACACAATCGATACTTCTGTCTTATTACTTACAATACGATACGAGCCCTGGCTTCAGCAGCTGTCCAGAACGCCTTTATTATTAAAACTATTAGAAAATTGGTCGCAAGATGGTCTGCACGATTAGCAGGTTATGACTATGCTATTTGGGATTACATGTTCAATAATGTTAATGTAAAATTTTAAATCATTGTATATTAAATAAGTTTTAATTCATCAAATAATATGTATAAAAACATAATTACTTATATCAAATTAATTAATACGTACCTACGTGTTTATGTATTCTGCAAGAAATTGCAAAATATATTTGGCTTTATTATAACTAATAGTTTAAGCAACAAGTTAAGTTAACTTTGTTTTATTCTGGAATCTCTTTAATTGCAACATTGATTTTGTATCTCTAAACATCTACTAGTGATGGAAGAAATATCTTGGAGTCAAGGACGGGATAATTGAATGATCAAACGAACTTACCCTACGTGAAGTTCGATCTTAATTATCCAGTCCTTGACGAGAAGATATAAGGTCCCTCCCTACCCATTAATGACCCTGTTAAATCAATGTTGCAGATGTATTTCATTTTACTCTAAAGAAAATGAGGTGGCTGCCGCTCGGCTGGGGCGGGGGGGTTTTTACTAAAGAGATAATAATGTTGTTTTCTCTTTCTAACCTCTGAAACTTGTGCGATAACTCCGGATCGTACCCACGGGGTACTACTAGTGATGGAAGAAATATCTTCTCGTCAAGGACTGGATAATTAAGATCGAAATTCACTTAGGGTAAGTTCGTTTGATCATTCAATTTTATACGTATAGATAGATAGATAGATAGATTGTAGGGAGTATACATTCTAATAGAATACCTAATGCAAACCACGAAACCTCTATAGATTGATTAAATTATTTTATTCTGTTAAAACCTGATGACTGCCCTAAGTATTAAAAATGAATTTTAATGTTTATTTTGATATTTAAACAATACAAATATTAAGTTTATTTTACAGTGACTTTGGTACACGTAATAGTTCTTAATTTTGTGACGATAACTGTATTGTATGAAGTGTGTAAACCCGCTTTACTCACCCTTGTGGCGATTACAGGCGTAAAGGATTTTATAAATGTACGCCAATGAAGGTTCTCATCCAAGAAGTCATAAAACTCAAAGTCACCTCTGAACCCGATTGAACACTAACATTATAGTGCTAAGTCATAGGACACCATCATTCATCTAAAAGACAAGAAGTTTCAACTCATCGCTGAAACATATTTTTCATCTTTTATTTATCAGTTCGGAAAATCTGTTAAATTCTTATAATTACTTATATATTACTTATAGCTTACTGTAACGACCCCGACTGGGATGTGATACGTTTACAGAATAATAAATATTTTGCTCATTCGCAAATTGTTCCTACCCCATAATTATGAACATTTTTTTTTTGTTATTTACCTTCGCTTATCGTAAGTACTTTGTTACGTATAAGTACATCAATTTGCTACCCTTTTTACAGACATATAGGTATTCATTTTTGTAAAAATATGGACTTATCTTTGAAATATGCCAAAATATGGAAAAAAAAAATTTCTCTTTTTTGTCAATGTCATGATTCGTGAAGAAAACAACATATTGAGCAAAAGCTATTGAAATTAAAAATATGTAACATATAAATCCGGTCCCTAGTTATCAGTTACCGCTGCTTCTACAAACTATTTATCTGTGTTGGCAAAAATTACACCCACCAGGTCGCAAAAAAAAATATTTTTATTATAGTAAGCAGTCTACTAAATTCGAACAGGAATATCAAAAATAAAGTATCTCTTGTACATATTTTTAGACTAGCAAGACGTTTGATTGATGGTAAGCAACACACCTGTCTATAGACAGCTGCACTGCTTTGTTGCTGTTCACCAGAGACATATTTTTTTTTAATTTATTAGGATTACCAACGATTGTTACACTAATACATTATCATAACACTTGCCATAAAGATTTGAACTAAATGCGCAATCACTTAAAGGTAAACTCAACATGCAATTATTAAAGTAGGTACAGTTTTTTTTTCTTTACAGCAGCTAGCAGTTTACTTAAATATACTCAACTTAAAATTATCTTACAAATTATTGTATCTAAAAAAAAAAGACTTCTCTTAGACTACTCTTAGTGGCATTTACTTAGGTATGTTGATATATGGTAATAAAACATGCATATGGAGTCAAAATTGACATCGACTAGATCACTAAATTGATTCAGAAGTTTGCAAAGGCACACATTAGTTATTAAGTCTCTTGTGTCCGGTAATTTCACCAGCTACATAGCCCTTCACAATGGAACACAGTAATGTTTACATTACCAAAATACCGCAGTGCCTGAAGACGAAGGTTTTTAACCAGTGTGTGTTGCCAGTGATGACATATGGTACTGAGACGTGGTCTCTAACGGCTGGCCTTTTAGAAAAGTTCAGAGTCACACAACGAGCCATGGAGAGAGCTATGCTCGGAGTTTCTTTGCGCGACAGAATCCGAAATGTGGAGATTCGCCGAAGAACTAAGGTTACCGACATAGCTCTCAGAATCTGCAAGTTGAAGTGGCAATGGGCAGGCCACATCGCTCGAAGAACCGATAAACGTTGGGGAAGAAAGGTTCTCGAGTGGCGACCACGAACCGGAAGACGCAGCGTTGGCAGGCCTCCCACTAGGTGGACAGACGACATTGTGCGCGTCGCAGGTAACCGGTGGATGCAAATAGCCAATTGTCGTTCATTGTGGCGTTCTAAAGGGGAGGCCTATGTTCAGCAGTGGACGTCTTCCGGTTGATGATGATGATGATGATGATGATGAATGTTTACATACTGCTGCTTGGCGGAAGAATATCTGACACTGCGGTGGTAGTTACCTGGATGGTCCCTAGCTACCAACTAGTACAAGTGTCTTGAGTGAATAGGCTTTTAATGGGCTATTGTGCTTCACTATATCAATTGCATCGCCGTTATCCATCAGATGCGATTGCAGTCAAGATAAATTACTTAAAAATTAACTACGGAATATGATTTAGCTCAGTGTAATATAACTCATATAAACGAGCTAACATATTATGTACCTACCTACAATTGTGCAACTTTTGTAAGATTTTTGAAGGGTATTGTTGAGTGAAACAATTCAGATCACCGCACTGTCTGCGCTCTGAAGTGACAAGGTTAAATGTAAATCACCACTCGTATATCACACCACTATTCATTCTCATATGTGACGTGCGCCGGCGATAAGGATATATCGCTACAAATGTAGATCTTTGATAACTTATCACCGTACCTTACTTGTTAATGTCGAAAATATCAAACGCGCCGTGCACGCCCCGTTTGTAGCCTTGCATATTTCTGCTTTATTTTTATAATGTCAATATGATTGGTGCGGTGTAAAAATGCCTTATTGGATTCTATTCCTTGGACTGATTGTGTTAGTGTGCGCTGAAACCGATGATGACGAAGGTATTTAATTTCTAAATAATGCACATTATTAACTGATTATCCATGTACTTAACTAACAGTTAAAGTGTCTAGCTATGCGTTATACTATTAATATTGGTAGGTATAGTATGTTTTTATGAAAAACTGCTGCATGACAACTAGGCTGTGCTACCTACTGATTTTAGATCGGTCATGCTCGCCATCGAAAAGTAGACTTTGCTTGTGGCGGTCTCGTGTGGCGGGTCACCCCCTTCCCTTCAATATGGTTGAGGGGAGTGATGGCTGCTGCTCGAGTCAACTCGAGCGCGGGTGCTGCTTGGGGGGACTGGTCCGACAACTATCCCTTTGGCGTCTTAGTTTGTAGTACTTTCGTCGTTTATTTGTTTTTTTCTCTTAATTGATCTTTTGAACGGCCAGACACACTGTCGCTGATGCTGATCTAATTGTAACATGACAAACACTGATTAAAAATAAATACCGGTCAAGTGCGAGTCGGACTCGCGCACCGAGGGTTCCCTACCATCCTTGGACGTATTAAAGTTATTTTACAATTAATCTAACACCTCAGATAGCAAAAGTATTAAGATTTGATAATTTTATTATAACTTTACATGGTCGAACTTTTTATAGAGCATAGCGTAAGATATATTTATATTTAAAAAGTCTTGTCAGTACATTCTGTCATTGTGAAAAATAAAGAGACGTGTATATCCTTACTTGTTATTACTAATTAAAATATATAGAATCTGTGCATCTGCTGAATTTGTTAGATTTCCAAAAAAAAAAAGAACCAAACCGCAAAAATAAGTTTGATTGTCCTGGTTTTTTAGAATTACTAAAAAGCTAATAATTAGAATTAGATTTATTCCTGTAAAATATCTATTGACATGTATTACTCATAATTATTTTAGATTTTTCCCTCCACTAACTTCGGAGACAAGTCGGAGACGAGTATTTTTTATTTAATGTTTTTGACATTTTTGATTTTAAGCTGGTTAAATTACCGGACACAAAGACTTAACATCTAATGTCTTGAGGGTCGGCAACGCGCTAGTGATTCTTCTGGTTGTGCTAGCGTCTATAGGCTGCGGTGACTGCTTACCATCAGGCGGGCCGTACGCATGCTTGCCACCTTGGTCGTATAAAAAAAAAACAATAAGTAACTACATACTTATCAAAAACCAAAATATAAATCTGCTTTAAAATGTGCAAATAAAGCCCTTTCATATGATACCCCACTCGATATAGTAGCCTCACCTTGATATTTTCAGACCATATTTCAGCCCCTATTAAAAAATAACCATGGCATGTTTTTCAAAATAAATATTTGTTAAGGTTGCTAGGCAACCATAAAAGTGTTCGGAAGATGGTTCTTGTAATATGACTTTCATTAAAGAACAGAATTATTACGGCATGCTTTACTTTTATTTGTACTTTAGTAACTATACTACAAGTATAAATTTAATAGGTAAACGAACTCTTAAAATGATTTTCCTGTGCTATTATCAGACCCTGATCAGTATCTGTCCAACTACTCTTCAAGATTTAACCATAGATTTAAAATTCGGTGGATCCTACATTTAATGGAGCCGAATTCTTGTTGCCACCTACCTGCCTGCTCCTATCACCAGACTCTGATCAAGTTTTTCTACCTACTGCTCGCAGCAACCTATCCAACTAATCCAAATTCGGTAGGTCTACGTTTATTAGTGCAGAGATCCCGTGACCACCTTCCTGCTCCATCATCAGACTGATCACCATTTTTTCTAGTAACTGCTCGTCGAGACCTACCTAACGAGCCCAAACTCGGTGGGTCTACGTTTATTGGTGCAGAGAACCTGTGACCACCTTCCTGCTCCACCATCAGACCCTGATCACCATATTTCTAGCAAATACTCGTCAAGAACTACCTAACCAGCTCAAACTCCGTGGGTTTACGTTTATTGGTGCAGAGATCCCGTGCCCACCTTCCTGCTCCATCATCAGACCCTGATCACCATTTTTCTAGCAACTACTCGTCGAGACCTACCTAACGAGCCCAAAGTCGGTGGGTTTGCGTTTATTTGGGCCGAGATCCTGTTACCACCTTTTCCTGATCATCATCAGAGCCTGGTGAAGGTTACCATTTTATCGGATTTACATATGTTCTAAATTTCAGATCATTCAGACTAATAGAAGTAATGAAAAATGTCTATTGTATACAAAATATCCCTACCTCGACTCGTTGGCGAATTGCGATCTAACTGTGGCAAAAATAAACAAGGCTGTATGGTATGAGTACCTTTGCCTGTCTTTCGGCGAGGTGTAATAAAAATACCATATGTTCACAGAATATTTACGATTTTGTTTGTACTAAAGTTTGTACTTTTGTAGTATGCCCGAAAGGTTATAAAAAGTTAAATTTTATTGTTGTTCATATTTTTAAAGTTGTAGTGATGTTGAGATATACTATCTTGTCGGCATAGTGATTTTATCCCAATTGGTTGTTGATCGTAGTATCTCTTAGTTCGGTTGTTATCGATTGTTTGTTTGGTATTGAAGTTAAAGTGCGAGGACTTCGTAAAGTGTAAATATACTTTAAAAACCAGTCAAGTGCTAGTCGGACTCCCGCAACGAGCATTTCATTATTATCTTTGGACGTATTAAAGTTATTTTACTATACGTCTAACGCCTCAGATAGCAAAAAAAACAAACCGCAAAACTAAGTTTGTTAGTCGAGGTTTTTTTAGAATTACTAAAAAACTGTACTATTTAGAAAGATCATTTTATTTTTCCTGTAAAATATAGATAGACATGTATTACCCATAATTATTTCAGATTTTTCCCTCCACAAACTTCGGAGATAAGGGGGGGAACGGTATTTTTTTTTACATTTTTGATTATCAGCCAAAAACTGAGTGACATAAACCAAAATAAAAATCTGTTTTGAGATGTGCAAACGAAGCCCTTTCATATGATACCCCACTCAATATAGTAGTCTCACTTTGAAATTTTGATGACCCATTTCGACCCCCATTATAAAAAAAAATAAAAGGAAAAATATATTTTTTTCATTTGCGATGGAGTTGGGTAATTAAGATCTAAAACTATTCCAAGTTTCAAATTGATAGCATCAGTGGTTCCTGAAATATATAGGTTTGTGACAGACAGACAGACAGACAGACGAAGTCAGACCATAAGGGTTCCTTTTTTACCTTTTTGGTATGGAACCCTAAAAAAGTGAAGAAATTACAAGCCGGCTGAGTTTCTTGCCGGATCTTCTCAGTTGAGGCCGCGTTGTGATCCGGTGGTAGCTGTTTAAAAAAAATTGACCGTTCAAAAGTGCTATCGTTAAGCCTATTTGAAATAAATGATTTTGACTTTGACTACTGATGTACTTACTTCTCATTTTCTGAAGAAAAATCTCAGTGTTTATTTATTCTGAAACATAACCTTCTACGTTAAGCAATAATACGTAGGTATAAACATAATCACAAGGCATCAAATTATAAATTCTACACCAACAAATTATGTTTTCTTGCGTGAAAGGTGCGATTTCAATCTTTAATTAAATACCAGCAACTTCAAATAGACATTTAATAATCCTTGATGTATTGGTGTATAAAGCTTTTATTTGAATAACTTAGGTACCTATGCGCAATTTATCTTGAAACCCACGAGACCGATTTCAAAAGCTGATACGGTTTTCTATACCTTTCATTTCATTAGCAGTTATTAACCAATTAGCTGTTGCTCGTGGCTTCGTTCTCGTCAAATACCTACTTTACCTACTTACTTACATATTACATGTAGGTATGTACCTACTTACCTACATTTTATATGTAAGTAAGTAAGTAAAAAAAATTGCTACTAACAAGTCCCTACATATTACCTACTATAGGTAGGTACCTATAGTAGGTAATATGTAGGGATTTGTTAATAGCAATTTATGTAATTTAGCCTTAGTAACTACTAGCTGACCCACGCAGCTCCGCCTGCGCTATTTTTACGTTAACTAAACTTTTAATAGCAGACATTCGCATCGAATACATAACCTCCTTCTTTATAGTCGGTTAAAAACTGGGACCCACTTTTTACTTGCTCTCCGAAGCACGGACCCGTTTAGTTCAAATGGCGTTAAACGGTCACCCATCTATTTAATGACCTTACCTAACGTTGCTTAACCCGATCGATTACAAAACCTTGATAACAACTCTCTATGAGTGTTCCCTTACTAATATTTATTATATTATTAAGAAAAATTGATAAAATCGGACCAAGCGTATAACCAAGTACTCATTTTGACTTTAATCCCCTCTCCCAAAAGAACCGTGCTAGATTACGGGATAAAAAGTATCCTATGTCCTACCTCGTAGTAAGATCTCAAATCATGCCAAGTTTCATTTGAATCCATTCAGTAGTTTCGGCGTGATGCTCAGCCGTGATACAGACAGACAGACAGACAGACAAAAATTTAAAAAATTACATTTTCGGCCTCAGTATCGGTTTTAGAATGCCCTCCAAATATAATTTTCAAAATATCTTCAATGTACAGAATTGGACCTGTTACAGTTCTATTATAAGTATAGATAACTATATACTTTCCGCGACAGAATCCAAAATGTGGAGATTCGCCTAAGAACTAAGGTTACCGACATAGCTTTAAAAATCCGCAAGTTGAAGTGGCAATGGGCAGAGCACATCGCTCGAAGAACCGATAACCGTTGGAGAAGAAAGGTTCTCGAGTGGCGACCACGAACCGGAAGACGCAGTGTAGGTAGGCCTCCCACTAGGTGGACAGACGACATTGTGCGCGTCGCAGGTAACCGGTGGATGCAAATAGCCAAATGTCGTTCATTGTGGCGTTCTAAGGGGGAGGCCTATGTTCAGCAGTGGACGTCTTCCGGCTGATGATGATGAACTATATACCTGTTATTGGTAGCCTCCGTGGCGCATTGGAAAACCGCTTGCTTTGCAAACCGTAGGTCGCTGGTTCGAATCCTGCGGGGGGCAACAACTTTGTGTAGTTATTCCTTACTGGCTAGGACAATGTAGGCCGATCACCTGACTGTCTGTAAAGTAAGATGATCCATGCTTCGGATAGGCATGTAAACAGTCGGTCCTGCGCCTAACCTCTCCTCGGTTGTGTCGGTCATCCGTCCCATCGGATTGTGAGAGGTATAAAGGAAGAGAGAGTGCACGTGTCTACGCAAGCGCTTGTGCACTATAATATCTCCCGCATAGATGGCTGATCTTGTGAAAGATTGGCCGCCATGGTCGGGATCGGCCAGGAGGGCATTATTGTTACCTGTTATTAGTATGTATCTTTAAAATTAATAAAATGGTATAATATAGGGAAAGGGGATTCGAGCTGTCAACGACTGCACTAGTGTGTAATAAGTAATTACCTACTTCCTTTTATGTATGTAGCGTCACGGATCCGGTCATAGACCCTTCAGGCTTTCCGGTGTGATCTGCACCAGGGGCCCCTCAGTGCCTTGCCTTTGAGCTAGCCTCCGCGTGGGGGGGGGGGGGGTCAGTGTAGTAACAACGCCGCCGAATGTCATTTATCGGACCTGAAAATTGGAAAACCAACAAATCAGATTTACAGGTTTTGTTAATATAAATGTTAATTTTCTTTCAGCTAATTGCCGTAAAATAAAATGTGTTGGCAAAGAGTACGAGTGCATAGATGGAAAATGCTATTGTGCAAACGGATTCGTACCGAGTCCCTTCCAAAATCGCTGTATACGGTGCCCAGGTAACTACATAATCACCATAGTTCATAAATGTGGAACATGAACATGTGTGTGTTGTGGCGCCGCTTGAAGCCGCTCGCGGCCTCCTGTGGCCGCCCGCACGCCTCATTTTTCAAGCGATACTGGTCTGTTACGTATTGTAGATAAAGTTTAAAATTCTTTCACCCTGAAAGTGCGCTGTCGGCCGCTGCCATCTTGGTGTGAATTGAGCCTTAGATGTATAACCAACCAACTCTCATTTTGACGATTTCTGCAAACTACATTTTGTCCAAGTCGCATATATGTCCAATTCTCATTATGTTCAAGTCGCATTATGTCAAAGTCTCACTATGTCCAAATTATGTCCACATTTTGTTATAATCTAGACTTGCCTGTGTATGCGTTATTCATCGAACTTATATCTATGTGCATACCCATTAAATCCGACCCGTCACAGAGCGCCGATAATGGAAGCTGGTAAAGGCTCCGCTCCAACTATAAAATCAGGTAGCGAACAAAATGTAAAGCCTACTGGCATATAACCAGTCCGGAATAAGCAACTTAATGGTAGTGCTGAGCTAAATTGACTCCAGCTCTCGTTCTCCTAGAGTAACTCTAACGCATCATGTGCACCACTCATAGATGTATGATAAATCCATAGATTGGCTATTATCAACTTTTAGCAGGACCAAAATCGGTTTGTTTATGTTAGTGTGTGAGTCATTTGAAAAGGAACAATCCCCAGATTATTCCTTTTCGATGTATAGCATCCTAGAAGTACACAATAATTGACAATCACGATAATCTACAATTCACACTGTTATAGCGGGGCTACATCTGCGCGCTTCGGCGAAGATTCGCGTTATCGCGACAAGTGTGGCCAAACAGTTCGTGCTAGCGCGATGTATTCGGGCGAACACGAATGCCTTCGCGGTGTTGTCGGTAAATTGACACGCATCAAAGTATTTTGTCGCGACAAACTTCGCCGAACTGGCTACACTTCGGCTTGCAGTTGCAGCAGCGTTGCCATATATCAGATTTCTTATTCCGTAGTAAATTATAATAATCTTAAATGTTGTCCCCCTGTTGTTTCCTTTGGTCACGGCAACATGCCTGAACGGCTAGACCAATTTCGCTAATTCTTTTTTTGTTTGTGTTTAAAAACCTTCTCTAGACAATAACAAACACAAACAAATCATATGAAAGAAACACTAGAAAATTACGAGGGCAGAGCTGCGCGGGACATCTAGTGGTTAATACAAACGTCATTATTATTTTTTATCCTCGACTATCAAACTGAGTTTTCCGGTTTAGTTTATGAGGTATTAGACGAATAGTAAAATAACTATACGTCCAATCAAAGGTATGCCCTGGAACCCTGGATGCGCGAATCCAACTTGGAGTTGACTGTTTTTTTTAATTTAATCCTACCTAACCAATTCACTTATTTTAGCTCTTTTGTCCATACATATTTTATACAGATTTCATGATAATAAGGCATAGGTAGGTACAGATTTATATACAGATTATAAAACGCTCAATGCATCTGGCAACACTGATTCCGACGAATATTCGCCCGAATATCACGTGCTTTTGCTAGGACGATAATGTAGCCAGCAACTTCGCCGTTGGGCGACGACGAAGTTTTATCGCGACAGGGCGACACAAATATTCGCGCGCATATGTAGCCCCGCTATTATACAGATCGCACCACTCAACGGCGGATGAGTCCGATACGTATCATGCAAACACGCGAAACGCGCACACGCGATAGGACGGCCTTTCAGGTGGCAGGCCTTGTCAATCCGGTTTTTTTTTTTCAGCTCAGGGACGAGACAAGTTAGACGTTCGTCTGATGGTAAGCGACAAGGTAACCTATTCCTAGCTGCACTGCATTGCAGCACGTCACCTGAGGCACAACATACATACACACATTACATACATTAGACCTACATTATACATTCACACATACACATTCATACATTAATTACACATATTATATTATAGATTCATTATTTTTTATACTTACATTCATTATACATACATTAGGAGGTAGTATCTTAATAACTAGTGCCTCAGGTGACGAGCTGCATATAGGTAGGTATTAACCCACCTATACATTATAGATAGGTATCCTTACCTAAGTACATGGGTACTATATTCAGAGATTTTTTTACACGGATAGATAGATAGGTACCGCTTTCGCTGACATCTGGAATTGCCCCGAGACACGACATTTTTATGGTCGACGGATTCGATAACATTTATTACAAAACATTTAATCTACAAAAAATACACATCAATAACAACGCCCTTTCTGCTTATCAATATAGCCACATTATGTATATACATAATATTTTATTATTATTATTTAATAGATGCTAATCATTTATGACTTTTTAAGGTTAGGTATTGAAAACATAATAATATCTTTCGTATCGTCTGCCTACCTTCTCGGGATAGGCAGAGAGCGTCACGTAACGCCATCTGTCGGACGCCATGTAGTTTTTTTAAACCTGGTTTCATCAAGATATTTTATCAAGACCTAACACAGGTCTTGATGAAATAACCTACCTTTTAAGAAGGGCTTGTAGACATATTCAATTTATACAAACTTTATCGCATATTATTATATTATCATTAGTCTAGCTGACCCATGCGAAAACTAAGAACTTATTTGTTTTTAATTACCTATTAAAATAATCACCATCAAATTAACACCTAACAGGTTATTCCGTAAATCCTCTTTACATCTGTAACACGTGTTTACTGGATTTTTAATTACAGTGAAGCGTTAATGAACATTCGGGACCATTTCAGGTTTAGGAGAGAAGTGTTTCGGTCCGTGTTGCGACCGATACGGAAACAGTAGCCTGCAGTGCTGGCAGGGGACATGTCAGCCATGCTATGATGACCTTGGTCAATGGACGTGCAGGTTAGGTCTAAGTTATAAATTATAATGCCTTTCTGATCAATATAAGTTACTTTTCTTTTACCCTCACTATTGGATGGGACTGAGGACCGAGCAGATCGACTGACCAACGACTTAGGAAAGGTCAGGCTCAGGACCTGACTTCTTACATGCCCATCCAGTGCATGAATAATCTTAATTGTATTCTCCTAACCAGTAACGAATAACACAAAGGATTCCAGCAGGATTTGAAACCACGATCTCAGATGTGCAAAGCAAGCGGTTTTCCCGCTGCTCTACGGAGGCTTTATACTTACTTATGTGAGATATGATAAAATTTATTTCTTCCTTTTCTTCTATATACTTAATTCAGTATTTAATCTTTGTGCAAAAGTCCGTCCTCCAGTCCGGCTGTTGTAGGCACTACCGCAACCTTCGGAGTCGCAGGACGTTCGGGGTGTGGGCCCTTAGAACGTCCATTGAGTAGGTACGGCGGCGGGGTTGCAACCCCCTTCCCCGTGAGTACCGTGTCAGGTTCCCGGGGGGCTACAATGCGCCCCCGGCGGCGGGCTCAAAGGCAAGGCACTGAGGGGACCTTGGTGCAGATCCCATCGGAGAGCCTTGGGGTCCCCTCTCATGTGCCGATGTGACAGCCGCGGGGGTTTTAGTGGGTAAGATTCCCACATACCCCGGTCGAGCCCCACAGCTCCCGGGGGTCTTTCGAAGATTCACCGCGTCAAAAAAAACCGCTAAACAGCAGCATGTAAAAATGTTAATTTCTAGTGAAAAACTGCAAATTCGAAATGAAGGTAGGTACTCTGATCTTACTACCTGTTATAATATACTAACCATTCATTCCGCCTATTTTTATATGGGCCCGTAGGGTGTCCGGGAAAAAATAGCACCCACCCATCTCCTACCATTGGGTGTCGTAAGACGCGACTAAGGGGAACAAGAAGAAGAAAAACTTTCAAACCGGGGCGCGAACCCCAGGCGGCAGATTCAGGGGGCGCCATAATATAATATGATTAAAAGTACAAAACTCTCTCCACAAAGCGCCTAGCATACCGAAGCCTGGTTGACTCACCTTCGACTTGTAAGAAAAAGGCGCCACGCAGGCCCACTCCTTAAATGAACTTGTGATGCCGATTTGAGATTTTTTAAGTAACGCCGAAGGGAGGGGCGCCACAATCAAGTTTCTGCCCCGATTCGAAGAAATCGTAGATCCGGGGCTGCCCCACCTATACTGCGATATTTCTATATTCCTTATATGTAGGTAGGTACTTTATTTGTTATTTTCATTGCAGGGAGTCGCTGGAACAAATTCTTCTGATTTCCAGCACGCAGGTGGTGATGGGCGCAGCGCTCATTCTTGGGATTATTGCCACCTTCATACTATTGTACAAACTGTGTGCTACAAACACTATCAGGTATCTTTTTAACACGCTTTTATTAGCTTCACCTGTACTTATGTCCTTCATAATTATGTATGTATGATGGTAATGGAATCTTGCGACTCAATTTTCACCCACTTCTACATGGTCAAATAGTTTGAAATTTTGCACATGTGTTAAAAACCTGTGACAATAGAAATGGTATCATAGCTGATCTGATGATGGAGCTCGAAGGTGGATAAAGAAACCCTTGGATGGCTAGAAAACCATCCAGTTTGGGCTCATTTGATTTGGTTTAAAGAGTTTTATTTTATTTTATTTTATTTTATTTTATTTTATTTTATTTTATTTTATTTTATTTTATTTTATTTTATTTTATTTTATTTATTTATATACCAACAGTACACTTATGATTAAGTAACATTACAACGTTCACAGTTAATATAATTTCTGATAAGTGAACCTATTACAGGTATAAACAACATTGTCGATAATATGCTTGCTTGTGTTCTATAAAGTATAAATAGTTAAAGATTATTAAAATAAAAAAATATTGGAAATGATTAAATACAGGAAAAATATTAAAATAAAAAAGAATATCTAAACAAACCACAAAAATAAAATGTATCAGTGCATTAGGACATAATGACTATCTAGTCGTTTCATATACGAAGTAGTTTCAGCACTTTCTTTTTGAAGGTCGGTAGCACATCGTGAAAAACGTCTAAATCTGATGATGGTTTAGCGTTAAGACAATTGTACTCGTTACACATTCTTCTGATTGGTGAGTTCAAACCGAGGTTGGACTTGACCGGTTTTATACAGAAGCTTTTGGATATAGGAGAAGAGTTCTATTCACTTACCGTTAATGAGGACCTGATGATGAACCTTGACTGCGATCCGACCTGATGGAATTCTAAAGCACACTAGCTTATTATTAAAAGCCTATTCACTCGATCTAGCCTTGAAGACACCACATATTAGAATAAGCGGGCGGGAAAACTATTCAAATCCTTAGCTGTATATGTACTAATCCAAGGATCCCCTCAGTGCTTTGCCTGTGAGCGCACCGCCGGGGGGCGCAATTTAGCCCACCAGAAAGGTACTCATGGAGACGGTGCCGCACTTGATAGAAGTCTAGGGCCCACACACCCAAAGGTCCAGCGACTCCGAAGAAGATGCCTAACCTAATAAAATTCATAATTCGATTACATTGCAGACCATTAGGCAGAAGATCCAATGAAGACAGTCGATTATCAATCGGTAGTCTGCAGCTTTATATAGAAGAAAGATTAAGGGACGCACCGCCTAGGTAAGAGTAAGAACAGCCATTCAAGTTATAACTGACGCCTAGTGAACAAACTATACCTAGAGCAAGTTGTTTAAACAAAACTATATCGTGACGTAATGCTTGCATCCACTAAGTTTTCCTTCTTCACATTGGCGAACAGTAAATTCGTACTTTCGATTATTATTTCTGATTCTTATAAAGTGAAAATCATATTAGGTATTATTCATCGATATACTATACCAACAAGATTAGCTGTCACGAACAAAATGACATCGAAAATGTGGTCGCGGTTACAACTATACACGTACACGCAAAACAATAATATGTTCATATAAAAAGATAACTTACATACTATAAAATAAGGTTCAATAATAATTGCAGACAATTGAGCGACAGCCGTCTCCGTAGCTCTTATTTTCGTGACCACTTTTCGGGTCGTGACAGCAAATCTAGTTGGTATAGTATATCGATGGTATTATTCAAACTGCCTGGCCGGCATTCTGAGAAATTTGCCTACCTTATCGCCCTCTTTCGCTAGATGTTTAACCCTATACCTGAATGGGAATCTAGATAGAAGCAACCGGGCCCAATCCTAGATTAAATAATAATTAGTAGCGGACCGCATCAGGCGCTTAGGGATTAGAGAATATGAATCAAGCTGACGTTGAAATAGTTCTACTTAATATATCTGTATCAGTGTCGGGGATATATTACGTTTCTGAGTTGTGTGGGTGGAGGGTTGGTTTTATTAAACACGAAATCGAAGTATTTAAAAGGCTGATCAACTTTTTAATACAATTTATGATTTGATTTTAGTTTTACAGGTAAGTTACCTTAAATATAATTCACCTAAGAAAAAAGAGAAATCAACACATTAGCAGCAGCAGCCCAAAGACGTCCACTGCTGAACAATGGCCTCCCCCTTAGAAGGGAGGGGTTACCATAATTCCCACGCTTGGCAGGCGTCTTGGGAATCGCAGTATAGATGGTAGGCAATCCAATAGAAAGACGCTGCTGCCCATCTTCTTGTTTTCTCTTAGTCGCCTCTTACGGACAGCCAACGGGAGGATATGGTGCTATTCTTACCCGGACACCCCACGGGTGGAAAAATCAACATATATTTTAAAGAAAACCTAACATGTGGAAAATCACGTTAAAACTTCACTATGGTGACACCTACCGCATTGTAATGGAACTATTAATATACCCACGTATTACAAAGCATTTGATTATGGATATCACGATAGCTGGTGCTGTTTCTATGGAATAGGCCATTGTGAAGAAATATTTCTTAATATCAGTCCTAAATAGTTTTTATTTTGGCACACCATAACCTATTTAGTAGTATAAAATCTTCATTGACCCTACTTAAAACCATCAAAAAGCCCACATCAGTCCACTGCTGGACACAGGCTACACCGAAGGCACGATAACTAGCCCGATCTTCAGCTCTACCCTTCCAGTTAATGTCAACTATTAGGTGAAACAGGGTCCAGACAACCTTTTGAAGGGTCAATAAAAGAATTCCCCAGTCACCAACGCAGCGTCTTCTAGAGTACTTGCAGCCACACAGTATCACTCGAAACTGACCTTATTAGACTGCGTTCTTCTGGGGGTCTTGTACGAATTTTGATATAGTTTACGTGAGCGAACACTGTCAGTTTTCTCCATACATTTCACACCAGCGCCTCTAGCGGTAACTATCAAAAACAAGCAACATAATCCAACCTACTTCAACTGACTCCATACTAAAAAGTGGAGAATAGTTTAAATATTATTGAAATTGGTGCTGTCAGTTGATTCTGGTGTGGCGTTAGTTAGTAGGTACTTACTGTGTTTATTTTAGCACCATTTTCATTCCCGTACTAGACTAGAGCTATGCTCGGTGTTTCTTTGCGCGACAGAATCCGAAATGAGGAGATTCGCCGAAGAACCAAGGTCACCGACATAGCTTTTAAAATCTGCAAGTTGAAGTGGCAATGGGCAGGCCACATCGCTCGAAGAACCGATAACCGTTGGGGAAGAAGGGTTCTCGAGTGGCGACCACGACCGGAAGACGAAGCGTAGGTAGGCGTCCCACTAGGTAGACAGACGACATTGTGCGCGTCGCAGGTAACCGGTGGATGCAAATAGCCAATTGTCGTTCATTGTGGCGTTCGATGGGGAGGACTATGTTCAGCAGTGGACGCCTTCCGGCTAGTGATGAACTAGGCCCCCTGAGGCGTAGGGACTATCCCAATCAAACAGAGCTCTTATCTTGACCGGGCGTTACCTCTGTTAATTTTGTATGATGATTATTTACACACAATTTAATACTTCTCACAATATTTCTAGATATTCGAGGGCGCCAGCTGCAGGCTCTGCAACATATCCAGCGATATCATTTTTGAATGCAGGATTTGTAAGTATTAACAATGAAATTTAAAGTAATAGAAACAATTCAACAAAACCTACTAAATATTTTATTTGATAACTGTATTCACTGACGTATAGTATGCATGTCGTACTTACCAATCAACGCCTCCAATTCACTCCTTTACTTGTGGTATAACGTGGGTATCTTTAAGTTGCTGGTGATCACTGTTGTTAAGTAGAAATAGACTGCCCACCAGTAGTTTACTTTTTTCAAAGTTTAAATGAGCGTCAGACCAAAATAATAGACAGACAGAAAAGAAGCCGTTTGGTTTCGATCATATTACCCAACTAGTCATTATCTATGCCAGCTCGCAAGTCGCTGTAGTTCGCAGTGTGAAACAAAGTAGTATAAAAATACACTCAAGCTACAATTTTTTTGGCGCAAGTATATGTTTAGTGGCCAATGTGGTGTCAAATTTGTTCAAGAGGCCTGACTTGGCTCAACGACTACTGTCTAAATGACTACCAACACGGACTTTTTAGTAAAAAAATTACATACCCTCCGAAGCACATAGACGCTCAGTTCAAATGCCACTAAACGGTCAACCCTCTAAGGACTGACCTTGCCTGACATTGCTTAACCAACTGATCGTTTACCGTTCAGTTGGATAAGCCTTACTCCCTGCTACAATTGCACTTTATATTCGTAGTGCTTCTACTGTTTCCAACAGAAGTCTTAGACTGGCGAGCAAATCTTGATAGATGTACTTACTGCCGCAATAAAAATAATACCACATTTCGACAGCCAGTACACTCATTTCAAGTAGAATCGCGACCTACAACTTGTTTATATTGATAAAAAAAAACATTTCCAGATACACGACAGCAGTGTACCGCCGCCGCCGTACACCGAAGAAGTAAAAGACGATGAAAACACACAGAGCCCCGCCGCAGTGCACATATGAAAACTATCTTATACCCAGCCTTACAATTTGTTAAGTAATTATTTAGTCATTTTAATTTGTAAAAGCATATTGAATACGTATATTTTTTTTAATTTTTGTAGTTTCATTTTGCGTCAATTACTAATTTTGAGGGGCTTTTTCTGCTGCGTCCTACCTCTCAGACGGGGGTCTAGTATCAAGGCAAAAAGAATTTGCAAACCTTATGGCTTCTCTAAATCATTGTAATATCTTTACATGGAGGCATGACCCCTACGACCCCCCCTCGGACCGCCACTGAGTATAAGCGGTGTTTTCTCGTGGACCCACTATTTTGTCCCACCAGTGGGTCCACGAGGGAGAACTATTTCTCGTGGACCCACTGCTGTTTATTAACATCCTTTATATAGTTATAGCAAGGGTTGGGATAATAGTATGAAATTATCATATGAATAAAAAAATATTAACTATAATTTATTAAATGAAATGTATATTATCGGACATTATATACACCACTTATATTACACCAGAAGTACCAGGGCGGCATAAGATACAAGGAGGCCTCGCGCATTTTGCCATCCAGTAATAAGCTCTGGTATGAGTTGTTTAATGCTATGGATTATTATACCCGTGGGATGTCCGGGTAAGACTAGACAACAGACTAAGGGAAAACAAGAAGCAACGTCTTTCTATTGGATTATCCGTTCCAATTAGTTCGATTAGTAGTTCGATCGATGGCTGCTGCTCGAGTCAACTCGTGCGCGGGTGCTGTTTGGGGGGACTGGTCCGACTACTATCCCTTTGGCCTTTTAGTTTGTTGAAATTTTTGTCGTAATTTATTGTTTTCTTCTTTTCTCCCTTGGTTTATGTTTCGAACGGCAAGACACAATATCGCTAATGTCGATTCATTTGTAACAAAACAATGTTTAAAAAAAGTGAAAAAATGACAAGCCCGCTGAGTTTCTTGCCGGATCTTCTCAGTTGAGGCCACGTTGTGATCCGGTGGTAGCTTTTAAAAAATGACCATTCAAAAGTGCTAGCGTTAAGCCTATTTGAAATAAAGATTTTTGAGTTTGAGTTTGAGTTTGATCATCAGACAGATATTCCAAGTAGTTACCACCGGCCGAATGTGGTAGCTCCAGACGGAATTTCAAAGGGAATCTACGAAATAGCGCGTGAAACCGCAAAATTGCGCATTCTTAAACATTATTACCAGAAGTACTAGGGCACAAAGAGGCCTTCCCCTTTCGTAAGACATCTAGTTTTACCAAACTGTGACTACTTTGCTTCAATATTTATACCAGAAGTACCAGGGTAGCATAGGACATAAGGTGGCCTCATCATGAATGATGGTTAACTTCTTAATGGGAAGTTTATAACTTAGTAATGCCCTTTAAGAATGTAGTAGTAGTGAAAAAATGGGTGTGGGAGCCTAAAAAACTATGAAACGATTTACACCGACCAGCGGAAGCGCATATTTTTTTGTCTGCCACTTGTCACTTCACTATACGATAGATAAATTTTGACAATGCAAAAAGGTGCTACACATCTTTATTATACAGGAGGAACATTTAATAACCGTAGAGTGCAGTGGGTCCACGAGAAATAGTTCTCCCTCGTGGACCCACTGGTGGGACAAAATAGTGGGTCCACGAGAAAACACCCAGTATAAGTGGTAGGTATCCAATAGAAACACTGCTGCCCTTCTACTTGTTTTCTTTTAGTCTCCTCTTGCAGACACCTAATGGGAAGAGCTGGGTGGGTGCAAGGGAATGGTGCTGTAAACTGAGCATATCGGAGTCTCTTTCCCACGTTAAATTAAGATTACTTAAACACTGCCAATGGAGCTGGTGGTAGAGTACAGGCTCACAGGACAGGAGGCACAGGCCTCTAATAGTAAAAATATACTGAAAATTTTATTGTTTTTGTCATCAATCAAAATATACATATTCCCAATATATCATATTTAACCATACCATAGTCTTTGGCTAGCCACCAGTTAGCCATCACTCCTTTGTTCATACATTTATTGTTCCGTAAAATTGATTGATTGATTGTATAAGTGTACACTGTTTTTTTTTTACACAGTGTTAAAAAACGTATCCGATCCGTGAGGGTCTTATTCAGTGCATCAATACAGACACATGTACATAATTCATTATTGATGAATATCTCGTATTTTTTCCTGATTTGTGCCAGAAATACAAGATTGGATTCTTTTTCTGGAACAATTTAGAAAACAAAAATAGATATTCAACGAATGAGAGAGTGTTCCACTTGGGGCTCACAATGATCAAAACGCTCCTTTAGTCGTTCCACTTAGCGACCGCGGTCGTTGTGGTCGCGGCGAAAACGTCACTCATGACGTCATGACTTACGCTCACGCAAAGCTCACGACGACCCGTCTCAAAAGGTGGGTCGTAGCGATCGTTCCACTTGAGTTTACGACAGTAACGCTCACAAGCAAGTGGAACGGGAAAAAAGGCGGTCGTGAGCGTGATCGTTGTGAACGCCAAGTGGAACGCAGCCTGAGTAGTATATATTTGACTGTATTGATAGACCGTATAATACCCTCATGGATCAGGCACGTGTTTTTAAGCACTCTGTATACCATCCACAGTAATTCTAAAAAAAAAAACATAGAATAATAAAACATTCCTCTGGATAGAAAAAATCTATTCAAAAAAGTTATGACAATTGCACTCCCACATCAGTTAATTAGAGTAGTAAGTGCAGCAACCACATCACCTCTGTGTTCCCGCAGTGTTCTCTCTGCTAAAGTTCTTGATATCTCCATCTCTTTAACCTGGAAATAATTATGATAGAAATTGATTTACAGTGAAAAGTGCAGGTCACCTTAGGGGAACTGGTCTGAATACTATGCCTTTGATCTTTTGGTTTGTTTTATTTGGATACTTTCAAGTTTTATATTTTGGATAGCAACACACACTGTGGCGCTAATTATGACTGTAATTGTAAAAAAGTTGACAATTTGTAATATATGCTCTTGTGAGGCCTATGCATAATAAAGATATTTCGAATTTTGTAAGAATAAAAATGAATATTTAAAAAATAGAAAATGTTACAAGGCTTCAGATATTCTTGCTGTATCTTTAGAATAAATTTACCCACTTCTGATACATACACCCATTATGACACAGGTAATGGAAAGTATAGCATGCCACTGCATGTTAACAGGAGCAAGATATGTATATAGTAACCTCCATGCCACTTGCTTTACAAATTAGAGGTCAAGAGTTCCAATCATGTGGATAGTAACAATCTAGTGTAATTGTTCCTTACTGGTAAAGATAATATAAGCCATTCTCATCATTGTTTGATAAGTAACATGATCATATCATTTGATGGCGTTTTTGTCCCTAATCTTTTCCTGGTCATTTTCTCTTGTAGGTACTGTAAATAAGAGAGTGCATGTGTCTCCTTATGCAGCACAAGTGCTTATTTACTTGGGTTTAGCAGCACAATAACTATTTTATCAGGTGACCTGGAGCAGTGTAAAGCATCAATCCATGAGCAGGTATGTTTTTCATAATTAGGAAAAAATCCTGTTATTAATTTCTCAGACAAATGACCAGCAATTCATTTGGTTGATGGTAGGCTGCAACAAAACTTCTGCTAGCCCATGGGCTAGCAGAAGCTAGGGTGGCTATTTATTTGTTATAAATATTATGATATCTTGGGACAGTATTAAGTATCTTGTGCTCAGTAATTACACCAGCTATAGGGTCCTTTATACTGGAACACAGGAATGTTTACACATTGCTGCTTGGCGGCAGAATATTTGATGCTGCGGCTGGTGGTAGCTGGATAGTCCTTTGTCCTTCACAGGACTGTTATTTTGTGGTCACCCGTTATCAAATATTCATTATCATCATAAATAAACAAAGATACAAATAAATTGGGACTTACAATTAACTCTATGTCATCTTTTTTTACTAAGACTTTTTGGAGTTCCTTTTCCTTTTCAAGACGCTCTGCAGCTTCTTTGTTTCTTCTGTCTCCAATTAATGATAATGCCTGAAATAGGTTGAAATAACGTTTAACATTTATTATAAATAATTACGAAACCCCACAACTTGTAGTATCCATAAACGGAACGTAGGAAGGAAAAACACATGCTAATAAAAAAATATACAGAAATTAACAATCTCCGAATGGATGGTACTTATAACAATAAGAGTTAAGAGACTAAATTATAATCTATGTCTCACCCCAGATATGTCCTGGGAAGATATTTCTTTCTCTTCTGCATAATCGGTAACCTTCTCCAAGTCTGCTACACCACTGTCGTGCTTAGCAGTTTTTTTCTGAGTTTTATCTTTATCATGCTGTATATCGTCTGCGTCACCATTTATTTCTTCGTCCGCCATTATTTCTAATTGTTATAGACGTAATTTCAACCTTTCTAAATTATATCAATTTTCCTATGATCATTTTTCACTTAAATAAAATGTCCCGTATCATTCTGTCAATCCAGATCAAAACTCAAAATTTAGAGAGGTTAACTTTAATTTTCGGGCTGATCGTAGACAGAATATAATACAGACACATACCAAGCGTGCCGCCGATAAGGACAGAAAAAAAAGTACATACTAAATTTAGAGTTGCCACGTAAGGGAAATTTTACCCTTTGTGTAAAGCAAATACGGAGGTTGTTGTAAATTATATTTTCTTTCCTAACCAAAAACCACTTTCTTGACACAACATTTACTTTTCTTACATTATATCGTCTTAATCTATGACAGTCTGCAAAAAGTACGAAAGTGATTGTTATAATAATGTCCTCCTAGCCGAAACGACCACAGCGGCCAATCTTTCACAAGATCAGCCATGTACGCAGGAGATATTATAGTGCACAAGTGCTTGCGTAGACACAAGTGCACTCTCTCTTCCTTTATATAATAGGTACCTCTCATAATCCGATGCGACGGAAGACCGACACGACTGGGGAGAAGTTAAGCGCAGGACCGACTTTTTACATGCCCATCCGACGCATGTGTGGCGTATCTCGGATCACGGTTTCGTAACGCCAAAGGGGCTGTCAAAAAGATGACAGCGCGCTAGTATCTATGGCAGAGACATGTTT
This sequence comes from Furcula furcula, assembly GCA_911728495.1. Lineage (NCBI taxonomy): Eukaryota > Metazoa > Arthropoda > Insecta > Lepidoptera > Notodontidae > Furcula > Furcula furcula. The sequence goes on from OU452251.1 coordinate 12,023,413, forward strand.
TAATTATTACGATTACTCCACTGTATTATAAGTTGTTCTCTCTCAATTTGATTATAAGTGTTTATTACCAAAGCTCGGCGTTTTAATTTGACGGACAGGAGTCGGGCATACGTCCTATCGCAAATCCCGACACATGGATCATCTTACTTTACAGACACAGGTCATCGGCCTGCATTGTCCTAGCCAGTAAGGAACAACTACTCAAATTTGTTGCCCTTCGCAGGATTCGAACCCACGACGGAGGCTACAAAGTGAATGTACACTTAATATCATATATGCTGTAGCTAAGGTCTATTCCACATGTTCACCTGGGTGATATCACGTGGTGATTAAAGTGGCTAAGAGCTGTAGATAATTATTAGCCTCATACAAAAAAGTTAAGAGATAAAAACAATAATATGCTATTTCCCAGAGAGGTAGGCAAAAATTGGCTTTCTTATAACTTAATATAATACATACTATGGCCATTTACCGGGTAAGTTTTAGTAAATTTCTCCAATATACAAATCTATAGTACTAGTATCTTGGGACAATCTACGCTTGACCAATGACCACCTGATCTCAATCTACGCAGATCCTTAAGGTAACCAGATAAATGATTACAAATACTTGTAAACTGTATAAATACATATTTAAATAGATAAATAACACCCAGACAATTGTTCGGAATCGAACCCATGTCCTATTGGGCAGCGGCCAGGTCCCTCAGATCGTCGAACAGCCGTACATCGCCGCCGTCCGCGGCATGTACTGCTCGACCCACCCGACCCGTCATCAACACACAGACACCGGTCTCGCCGGCGAGGCCGAAGGGATCCGTACGCATGCGACCTCGACATGCATCCCCTCGCTGAGTTTCTTGCCGGTTCTTCTCAGCGGGGGCGCGTTGTGAACCGGTGGTAAACTAATTTTCTCTAAGCGGCAGCCCAAGCCGAGGCCGTGCCTCCCTGAGGTGCCCTTGTGCTAGTCGCTACCCAAACCTTTCTAGCTGGAGCGCTTTAAGCGCTCGTCCTCTTGTCCGGTGAAACAGTACTATTCCTACAAAAAAAAAAGTGATGATCAATAAAGCAAAGTGACTATCAAGCTGCAGTTGTCCACCAAACATTGATGTCTACTGAAAGTGTGTTTGGTATGTATTGGTGATTCAAGTTAGGCAATGCCAAATGAATCATTTGATAGTTATTTAATAGTCACTTTGCTTTATTGATCTTCACTTTAGTTGTCAAACGAGATAGGTACATAATAGGGGGGCAAATGAAACAAACTATTCATCGTCGGTACTATTTATTTATAATTCAGACAAATTTACCAATAAATTGTAATCAACAACATACATACATATATTTAAACAACATGCATATAGTAAAAGCACGATTAAATGTACAATGACCATTGTGCCTATAAATAACGAATGAATACGTCCTGCGCAGCCTTGGACGAATTACTTGAGCGCTTACGTTATTTCTGAATATTTAAGCATTCGGGAATAACTTTTAGCAACCTAATTAATTCTTTTTGTTGCTGCTATCCACAGTATACAAATATCCATATTTTCAGAAAATCATAAAAATAAATTCGGGAAATCTGAGAAATTCTTCGATGCACCCAGCATGTGGGATCGTGTATGATGCACTTAATAATAATTTACCACTTATTTATGGTAGTCTCTCTTTTATACACTGGCAACACTGATAATGGCGATCAATAAACTGAAAATTTTAGGTTATGAATGAAAAACAAGAATTTATCGATCTTACACGTAACTTTCAAGTAAAATAGTAACTAATTTAGAGCAATAAGATCTAAATAAGTCGTTTACATGTATTAGTTTCTAAATGTAATCTCTAAATTGGCCATAATAATTCACGTTTACCTGTGAAACGATACTCTACTAATTTTACGTTCACTGTCACTTTTACAGCCTATAATACTGCACTGCACGATTCTTATAGGATTTCCACAACACACAGTAATGTCACAGTTAGTTTTTTATTGAATTTTAAGTTATTTATTTAATATTAAAACCACTATAAAATTGTCACGGAGCTAAGTGGGAGCAAACGTCAAATTTGTTTCGCACCCACGGCGCGGAAAAATCGAACACATGCTGAGGGACAAAAAATCATATACACTGTTTCTTTCTATCACACGTAACCTACATAAACGCATTCTTTTCTTGCGTGAATGAGAAAGAAAGTGTCCAGCCCTCTATTGTTTTCTTCCTCTAAGGGGCTGATCGTGGGCATTCGTGGGCTGGCTGGTCCTATTGTCTATTTTAATGATAGAACCATAGAGTAAAGCAAGGTGTTGCAATAATTTGAAAAAGAAACCCTAAATTCAAGTCAGAATACATAAAAGTCCACAAAAAACATTTTCGTTGTAACCAGAAAAATAAACATAATAAGTAGAAAGAACTTGAAGAACAGTTAATTAAATTATTGAAGACGAAGAAAATGACGATTCTGACACTTAGAGTAAGTACCAAAGGAGAGACCATGACGCGCTAACCCCTCTGCTAAAATTTTTGTCATATGGTCAGGTCGTTTTATAAAAACTAGTTCACGGGTGATTTTTGTCCAGTCCGTATCAGGTCGTCGTGCATTATACAGCTCCGTGAAAATGGATGTTTGAGCAATATTTGGCTGTTAAAATCGATTAGGTACCATAAATCGGCGAGAGAATGGAGTTTTCTATCATTTGTAACTATTATTTTTTACGAATATGTTAGTATTAAAAAAATAGAAACCAAATATTGTTATCTCTGAATCAAAATTTCGCGCCATGTTTTATCCTTTGATTATATATACGTCTAGATACCTAATAATCTTGTAACGTTACGTTACTAAGCATCGCAACTTCATAATTCGTGTGTGCGTGCAGGCCGGCAATTGTACACACGCGTCATTTGTGGTTGTGTGCGTGTTTGGGGATCTCCAGTTATAAATATTTTTCCCATAAATAGCGATAGCGTTTTGGGCTATGCATTGATATGTACTGTGTAAATGTGTTAATGTGTAATTCCTTTTTTTGTAAAATATAATATATAGCTTGTTACACGGATTTGAATTTACTTCGTAGAAACTGGATAGATCACTTATATATAATAATATCACTAATTTAAACTTTATAATACATTCTTAAGGTTTGTTTTTTATTGACACAAGTCGAAGTAGAAAAACGAGCCGAGTGAGATAGCTCAAAAGTAGATATGTGTCCTTGTCTGCTCCCTTGTCAAGTAAGTTGCCAACGCAACATATGATTCTTTTTAGTAGTGTTAGGTAGATTTCTTAAAAGTTGATTACATTTGCAGTTAATTTGAGAGATCCTACAGGTTTTTTAATGCCCTCATGTAGATCAGCCTTCTTTCATAAAAATTGTTTTGTAATGAGTATTAGGATATATAACCATTTACCTAAATATTTTAGGGAAATGCCTTTCAGTAAGTTTAAGAGTCGCCTAAAAGAATGGTTAATAGAGAAATGTTTCTATACAGTTAAGGAGTTTTTTGAGTATAAAGAAAAAAAAAGCTGATTACCTAGACTAATAATTATATTTTGCATGTTATCGACGGTAACTAATGTGAAGAGACTTGTTATTTAGCCATAAGACCTTTGTAAACCACATTATTGCAAATAAATAATCTTATCTTATCTTATCTTATAAGTTTTTCGTGTAATAAAACATCGAAATATAATACATCTAGGACGATGAAATGTAATATTATAAATTAGCACACGAACAACATGCAATACTTTTATTAACAATAATATTAGTAACAATTTATCATTATGAAGGTAGCAGCACTGAGCTGTGTGATTGTCTACATTGTCGTAGTAAGTAATCCGGTGTCGCGGTGTACTGTTAGAGTACGGTGACCATTGTTATGTATGCTGTCGCGTCGGTTGGTTTCCATACAAACGTTGGTTAACTCAACTTGAATTTTTGAATGAAATACAGATATCTGGAAGAAAACGGTAGCTAGGTATTACCACAAATTCAAATAATTTATTTTCTTAATTGTGGTAAGTACAGCAGATCTTATATGTAATATTGAAATAAGTAAAATAAGACTAAATAAATTTACTGCAACAAATTCTCAAAATTAATAATTGCTTAATACATAGTAATTTCATGACTTGCGATTAAATTCCATCCAATTATACAATACAAATAATAATTATAAATAGTATTATGTCACCAAAATTACGATTTGAACGGAAAAATCGTCTCATGCGCCTCGCAACATTCAGATTGACGGAGGTCACGCAGGGGTACCGATGTGGCACCGCCCGTTGTGACCCGATCCGCCGCCAAAAGACCTTAGAAGTGAGAAAAAGAATCCTTCCACATAGTAATGCGTGGACACCCTATTAGACAGAGATACACTACTACTTTTGGACCTCTCATTCGGCTCGTGATCTTTATAAGACTGCGCTGTCCAGTTATAATACAGGTTCGTGGCTTGTTACGTTCGCCTGACGGCTAGGTACAATAAATAAAAACAACTAATAAAATTACAAGTTATTTATTGTAATCGACAATAAATAAATAAAATAACCCGGCAAGAAATTAAATTTGCACTAAAAAAATTAAAACTCTAAAGTCTCTAAAATTGCACTAAAAAAAATAAAACTCTAAAGTCTCTAAAATGACACACGGGTGTGGATTCGCGGCACAAGGAAGTTAACTGGTCCGAACAATAAAACAGTGCCAAGACTTAACTGATGGCCGTCCGACTCCTCGACGCTTGGGAGTCTTCGGTAAATGAAATCAGCCGACTCTCGGTTACTCGGAGGGAACCGGTGGCTCAGGTGTTGCAATGGTAGCCTGAAGCGTCTCCGCTTGTACACTCAATCTGTACGATGACCCCGTACGATGGACTGGTCTCCTGGCCCGTACAATGAAATCCAGGGGGTGGACAGTGGACGGTGGACGGTGGACTATGGAGTATGGACGATGGACCCCCAACCAGATATGGGCGTCGGTATCTTTCGCAAAACAATTAAATATTATGCGGAATGGAGTGGTGAAATGCATGTCCGGTTGAAATGTAATTTAAAGAAAATTAAATATTTAAATAAAATATTATTACCCAACCCAGAATGAAAACCCCAACTGTTTTTATGCCGGATGATCACCATTCCACAACGCCATGTAGAACAAAGAAAATATTACATTTTACATAAACAATTTTTTTTTTTTTTTAACACTTATAAGCTAGTGCTTGACTGCAGTCCCACCCGATGGAAAGCGGCGACGCAATCGAGGATGGCAAAACACACTAGCTTATTAAAAGCCTATTCACTCTAGTCTTAAAGACACCCACATTATAATTGGGCGGGAAAACCGACGCAGGCAAACTGTTCCAGTCCTTAGCTGTCCTTATTATAAATGAAGAAGCAAACCGCTTAGACCGGACTGAAGGCACTTTCACCACATAAGGGTGTGTACGTGCCGTGCGTCTCGTCGTCCGACGATGAAAGGGAGATGGTGGAATCAAGTCATGCAATTCCTGTGCACACTCTCCAAAATGCATCCTGTAGAACACCGAGAGGCTGGCTACTCTGCGCCTGTGCTCTAGGCTTTGTAAATTGGCCGCTACTAACTCTGCGTCACCAATAAGCCTCTTAGCACGCCTCTCCACTGAGTCCAAAGCTGCAAGATGACATTTAGCAGCACCAGCCCATATGTGACTACAGTACTCCACACACGACCGGACTTGTGCTTTATATAGCATCAAAAGTTGCTCCGGTGTGAAGTACCGGCGGACCTTTGAAAGGACACCTAGCTTCCTTGCAGCTACCTTGGCTTTGGACTCAATGAACCGCCCAAAGTTGAGGTTTGAGGAAATTTCAACTCCCAACAACTGAAGGCGGTCCGTGTATTCCAAGGATACATTCTGAAAAGTAGGAGCCAAGGTGAACGGACTCCTTTTCGCGGTGAATAGACACGCTCGAGTTTTGGTGGCATTGAATCTCACAAGATTGGCATCACCCCGTTCGGAGACTGCCTGAAGTGTGAGATTCGCGCGCTCCACCATGGCTACTCTTTCAGACTGGATAACATCCTTACTGGCCCGAGCACTCGGCATATATCTCTCCACAATAGTGCTGTCATCTGCATACCCATAGATACCGGGCAACAGCAGATCGTTAATATGCAGCAGGAAGAGAGTTGCGGAGAGAACGGACCCCTGAGGAACTCCGGCATTAGTCGTCAACGGCTCCGATGTGCAACCGTCAACAACCACTCGGAGAGACCGTTCACTCAGGAAGTCCTTTATCCAGCCGATCAGTCCAGGGGATATGCCGTACGCTGGCAGCTTGTTTAAAAGGCTAGCGTGCCAGACCCTGTCGAAGGCCTTCGAAACATCCAGGGAAACAGCGAGCGCTTCCCCATTTTTCTCGAGGGCCTCGCCCCATAAGTGAGTGACATACACTAGAAGGTCTCCCGTCGACCGATTTCGGCGAAATCCGTACTGTCGGTCGTTGAGGAGATCATTCTGTTCTAGGTATGCCATGAGGCGCGAGTTCAATATACGCTCCATAGTCTTACAGAGTATGGAGGTTATTGAAATCGGCCGATAGTTGGCTGGATCGGCACGACTGCCCTTTTTGGGCACGGGTTGCACGTTAGCGAGCTTCCAGGACTTGGGCACTATTCCAGTCTTAAATGAGAGACGGTACAAACGTGTCAATACCGGAGACAACTCGGGTGCACATGCCTTAAGTACTATTGCTGGAATACCGTCAGGACCACTAGCTTTATTCACGTCTAGACGACACAGTGCTCTCACAATAAAACAAATTGAAGGAACAAAGACTTTTAATATTTATTTCCCCGGTAAATTCCTTTATAGTAACCTCGCTAAAATAAATCTCCCAGCTGTGTGATGAAATAATAAAATGAAGAATAATTTATGTAAACAACTTCATTACAGCTGGTAGATGTCTACCCCAGAACATATGCCTCTCCCTAAGAAGGGGGGAGTCCCCTAAATTTTACCACTCGGCTAGCGCTTGGGACCTATGTCTTACAATCCTACTATACTACAATTGGCTTTAAACCTAAAGGAAATTAAGATATTCTTATATAACAATGCACACATTAGAAATACAAGACTACAAGTTTATTTTATAATAACAAACCTGTAAACAATTTTTACTGTGGAAAATTTTATTAGACTACTAATTACGAAAAACACAATGCTTATTCTTTGCAAGTATGAACTGATATTATGGAATTTAAACTAATTGGATATTCTAAAATAATGAGTACTCATTAAAATTATAGGTTATTCGGAAGACTCTACATGAAATCGGAAGAATCTACTTGAACTGTTCCTTGCACATGGCACCTACCACCTATTAAACCCTACAGAAACTCCCGCGGATGCACATGAGGACAACTTGGTTTCTCCCGTGGGATTTTCACCCTCAGTGCCTTTCCTTTGAGACTATTATAGCCCCCGGGAACCTGTCACAGTGCTCACAGAGACGGAGTCGAAAACCCGCCGATGCACCGCGCCGACTTCATCGAAATCGGTATCAACGCATATGTTTGTGCAGTATAATGCACAAATTATACATACTGTATATAAATAATACGCAAATTATCGCACACCAGATCATGGGAAATGGAGCAACAATGATTTACGTATCCAATATCCATCCAAGAATCCGAGTCAGTCCCGGTCAGTCCCGGTCAGTCCCGGTCAGTCCTGGTCAGTCCCGCTCAGTCTCGCTCAGTCCCGCTCAGTCCCGCACAGTCGCGGTCAGTCCCGGTCTGTCCCGCTCAGTCCCGGTCAGTCCCGGTCAGTCCCGCTCAGTCCCGGTCAGTCCCGCTCAGTCCCGGTCAGTCCCGGTCAGTCCCGCTCAGTCCCGGTCAGTCCCGGTCAGTCTCGCTCAGTCTCGCTCAGTCCCGATCAGTCCCGCTCAGTCCCGCTCAGTCCCGCTCAGTCCCGCTCAGTCCCGCTCAGTCCCGCTCAGTCCCGGTCAGTCCTGCTCAGTCCCGCTCAGTCCCGGTCAGTCCGAGTACCACACCGTACCACACCGTACCACACCGTACCACACCGTACCACACAGTACCACACCTTACCACACCGTACCACACCGTACCACACCGTACCACACCGTACCACACCGTACCACACCGTACCACACCGTACCACACCGTACCACACCGTACCACTCCGTACCACACCGAACCACTCACACACACTCACACACACACACTCACTCACCCACTCACCCACTCACCCACTCACCCACTCACCCACCCACTCACCCACTCACCCACTCGCCCACACGCCCACTCGCCCACTCGCCCAATCGCCCACTCGCCCACTCGCCCACTCGCCCACTTGCCCACTCGCCCACTCACCCACTCACTCACTCACTGACGGCGTTACATGAGCGCTTTCATAACCTTAACAAATTTAACGCTTTAACGCTTTACGTTTAGCACTTAACGTCTAACACCTATCATTTAACGCTTAACGTCTAATAACGTCTAACGCGTTAAATGATAACATTTTTGGAAGTCGCATAAGAAGTTTCACTTCAAAAAAAAAAGATTTCACACGGGCTGGGATTCGAACCCGCGCACCCAAGAACTCGTATTATTTTAAACCCAACTTGTTTACCAATACCGCTATAAGTCAAAATAGCAGTTTCATAATACCATAGATTTAGGATTTTTCACTTGCATACTGATGTATATACATATTTTCATTTCTAAAGTAAGCCGAACAGAGAAAAACTTAGAGGAGATACCAAGTCAAAATACACCATACACACAGATACACAGATTCACCATAGTCAAAATCTACGCTGTTAGGCCGACCGTTTAACTCGCGTATCGCCTGCGCGGTAAGAAGGGAGCGGGGGCGGGTAACGCTACACACGGAGTCAATAATCCAAAGATTTATCTCGAGATAGACATTGTTGGTAAAGAATAAAATAATAAGTATCTTTTTTTTAAGTATTTATTTTTAAGTTTTACAAATATTTTATAATAGCTTCATAGGTACATAATCATAAAACAATAATTAACTCCGTTTAAGAAATATTTAACCACAGATAAAAAATTTATAGGACTATTCGTCACTAATATTCATATCGCTTGAATCATCATCACTGTCTGTGTAGCTTGAGGAGTCAGAATCTTGCAAATTAATAATAAATCGGTCCATCTCTTCATCAACGATGCGATCGTGCAGACAATATTCATCTTCAATAGTTTGTACATGTTTATCGCAGTTAACCCATTTTTCTACAGAGAATTCGGCAAATAACTGTTCCAGTGTATTTTTCTTTTTTGTCTAAATTAGAATCAATTTCAAGTTTTGCGAGCTGTCCTTTGATAAAACCAATTCGATTGGGTTCAGGTCTGGGTGATATGGAGGCAGTCGTAAGACTTCATGACCTTACCTGACCGCCTTTAAAATTTCATCTATTTTGTAAATATTTTCTGTCGCGTGTTGTTTGATTAAATTCAATAAATCACATTTTCTTAGAGACGTATCAAATTCAACATTGTGTCTTTGCAGCCAGGTTTGCATGGTGGCTTTTGTGGATGTCATTGTAGGCTTTTTGTCCTCTTGTACCGAGTGGTATGCGGCATTATCCATAACAATAACTGAGCTTGGCGGTAAATTTGGCAATAGCTTTTCTTTGGTACATTTGCTGAAGTTTACAAAATTCATATCGCTATGATAATCTCCGGTTTTGCTTTTGGATTTAAAAATTAAAAGAGCTCCATCGATAAATCCGGCTTGTCCACCAACATGTACAATAATTAAACGTGGCCCTTTGCCAATATGCGACAGCACCCCTCGTTCTTCATTGGATTGCCAACACGCCGGTACATTTAATGACGAATTGACATATGTTTCATCGAGGTAAACAATGTTTCTTTGATCTCTTCTGTGCTTCTTTATCGCATTAAGATAACGCCACCGCCACGATACGATGTTTGGTTGTTCAATCAGTAATTTTCTTTTTGATTGACATTTCTTAAATCGAAAGCCAAGTTTATGAATCAATGTTCTCAAATATTCTCGGCCACAATTTAAAATTCCTTCTTCTCTGAGTTTCGCATTCAAAATTTTTAATGTAGGAACCTTCTTATAAACCGTATAAAATTGAGTTATTTTTCTTCTAACAACGCCCTCTGTAAAACTGTCAACTTCAATTTTTTTCTTTCGGATTTGTTTAATTTTTTTTGGTGATTTAAAATTTACATTATATTGTTCATCTTTCAGTTCATTTCCTTCTTTTATTATTTTACATATGGTAGTCACCGAAAGTCCTGTAGCTTTAGCAACAAGTTTGTTTAGGTTTACGTCTTCAAGATACTCTGTAGAATTATGAACTTGTTTTCTGGCTTTAAAAAAGGAATATACATTGTATGCTATTTGTTTAGCTTGCTTGTTAATTTTGTTCGCAAAACTGGAAGAGCGATTCATCTTGAGATTTATCTTGGCAGTCGTATACCTTGTGCGTTTATCTTCAAGCGTCCGTAACAAAAACAACAACCGCGCGCTGCGAGCACAGCCAGCGCACTGCCGCACTTGACGTAAGCTCTCTGCTCCGCGCACCCCTTTCACCCATCCGCTAACATCTCCCCTCGCTCCCTTCTTACCGCGCAGGCGATACGCGAGTTAAACGGTCGGCCTACAGCTGCAACTGCAAAGGCGAAGTGTAGCCAGTTGGGCGAAGTTTGTCACGACAAAATCCATTGAAGCGTGTCAATTTACCGACAAGACCGCGATATGCATTCGTGTTCGCCTGAATACATAGCGCTTTAACGAACTTTTAGGCCAGAGACGCGAACCTTCGCTGAATCCCGATAATGTGGCCGCAGGGTAATGGGTTAGCCATTGGATCACCTGCAGTACGGCAAAAGAGCTCCTGATGATGTGGGAGGTGTATTAAAAGAACAGCTGATTGGATTGTTGCTGAAAGGAATGACATTCCAAATATCGATCTCCTTATTACCCACATTACAGTCAAATATCCGGGGGTTATGATAGTGGAAGTATATAAGCTTCTTGATGGAAGTTCATGAATCTGAAATTTTTAACTATTCATTCCCTCTGATTTAAAAGAATTTCGAAGCACCACGAGAGTTCAGAATCCGTCCAGAATCTGTAAGTTGAAGTATCAATGGGCAGGCCACATCGCTCAAAGAACCGATAACTGTTGGGGAAGAAAGGTTCTCGAGTGGCGACCACGAACCGGAAGACGCAGCGTAGGCAGGCCTCCCACTAGGTGGACAGACAACATTGTGCGAGTCGCAGGTAACCGGTGGATGCAAATAGCTAATTGTCGTTCATTGTGGCGTTCTAAGGGGGAGGCCTATGTTCAGCAGTGGACGTCTTCCGGCTGACGATGACGATGATAATTATGAGAGTTCATCAAGCGATATGGACCTGAAATAATCTTGAGGTCACGAGACAGCTTAGGTGTGATTTAGAAAAATGTTCTGAAGAATCGATGCATTGTCCTCATGGTTAACCGGATCGGATTCTTCAATACCGAAAGTACAACTTTGTATACCTAACACTAGTAAGTACATCTAAAACTTTAAAATCAGGAGGAGGGGTTCAGCAATCAGCAATGAAATGGTCGTCTTTCGGCTGGTGATAATAAGATGAAATAAAATATTACATCAAAAATTTATAGACTGTGCTATTAGGATGCACAAAACTAATAAAAAAAACTTATATTTAAGATTTTTCACTACGCAAAAAAACATCAAAAAACTGAACAGAATTGTAAAAATTAAAATAAAAAATCTTGGTTATCCGATTTTTTTAAACTATTCAATTTGTTGTTTATCGGTAAGCTCAAGGAGATAGATTTAGGATTTTTAAATAAGCTATTTAGCTAGACAGATACCTAACGGTAGATTACGTTTGATCTTAGGTTTGATCTTAGAGGAGATACCACTGGAGAGAGCATGATGCGCTAACCCCTCTGCCAAATTTTTGTTCATATGTTCTGGTCATTCTTTATTTGTGTGCGATCTTTTTGAATGTGTTGCGAGTTTATTATAGTGTAGGTTCATAGAAACATGAAGAGTTCACGAACCTGTATTAGAACTGGACAGCGCAGGCTACTAAAGATCACGAGCCGAATGAGAGGTTTGAAAGTAGTAGTTTATCTCTGTCTAATAGGGTGTCCACGCATTACTATGTAGAAGGATTCTTTTTCTCACTTCTGAGGTCTTTTGGCGGCGGATCAGGTCAAAACGGACGGTGCCACATCGGTGCTCCTGCGTGACCTCCGTCAATCTGACAATTTTCAGATCGTTCAGATCGTAATTTTGGTGACATAATACTTATCATAATTATTATTTGTATTGTATAATTGGATGGAATTTAATGGCAAGTCATGAAATTACTATGTATTAAAGCAATTATTAATTTTGTAATTTGTTGCAATCAATAAATTTAAAGTCTTATTTTACTTATTTTAATATTACATCTGCTGTACTTACCATAATTAAGACAATAAATTACTTGAATTTGTGGTAATACCTAGCTACCGTTTTCTTCCGGATATCTGTATTTCATTCAGGTTGAGTTAACCAACGTTTGTATGGAAACCATCATCCGAGACGACTGACGCGATGCCATACATAACAATGGTCACCCTACTCTAACAGTACACCGCGACACCGGTTACTTACTACGACAATGTCGACAATCACTCAACAGCTTAGTGCTGCTACCTTCATAATGTTAAATTGTTACTAATATTATTGTTAATAAAAGTATTGCATGTTGTTCGTGTGCTAATTTATGATATTACATTTCATCGTCCTAGATTTATTATATTTCGATGTTTTATTACACGAAAAACTTATAAGCAAATGTAATCAACTTTTAAGAAATCCACCGAACACTACTAAAAAGAATCATATTTGGCATTGGCAACTTACTTGACAAGGGGCAAACAAGGACACACATCTACTTTTGATCTATCTCACTCGGCTCGTTTTTCTACTTCGACTTGTCTCAACGAAAAACAAACCTTAAGAATGTAGAATAAAGTTTAAATTTGTGATATTAATATATTTAAGTGATCTATCCAGTTTTTACGAAGTAAATATAAATCCGTGGAAGAGTTTGCATTAGACATTTGCAAGAGTATGCGTGAAATTGTATCTGTGTGTGTTTACTTCGCCTCCCGCACCCCGCAAAAGTGCCACGAAAAATTTGTTCGGGGAATCGACGTGATACTAGCTCCATTCTAATTACTCTGACCTCTCGGCTACATATGCGCGCGAATATTCGTGTTGCCCTATCGCGATAAAACTTCGTCTTCGCCCAACGGCGAAGTTGCTGGCTACATTATCGTCCTATCAAAAGCACGTGGTATTCGGGCGAATATTCGTCGGTATCAGTGTTGCCAGATGCATTGAACGTTTTATAATCTGTATATAAATCTGTACCTACCTAGGTATGCCTTATTATCATGAAATCTGTATAAAATATGTATGGACAAAAGAGCTAAACTAAGTGAATTGGATAGGTAGGATTAATTTAAAAAAAACAGTCAACTGCAAGTTGGACTCGCGCATCCAGGGTTCCAGGGCATACCTTTGATTGGACGTATAGTTATTTTACTATTCATCTAATACCTCAAAAACTAAACCGGAAAACTCAGTTTGATAGTCGAGGATAAAAAATAATAACGACGTTTGTATTAACCACTAGATGTCCCGCGCAGCTCTGCCCTCGTAATTTTCTAGTGTTTCTTTCGAACCTTCTCTTGACAATAACAAACACAAACACAAAAAAATAATTAGCGAAATTGGTCTAGCCGCCAATATGCCTGCATATTGCCGTGACCAAAGGAAACATCAGGGGGACAACATTTAAGATTATTATAATTTACTACGGAATAAGAAATCTGATATATGGCAACGCTGCTGCAACTGCAAAGGCGAAGTGTAGCCAGTTCGGCGAAGTTTTTCGCGACAAAATCCTTTGATGCGTGTCAATTTACCGACAACACCGCGAAGGCATTCGAGTTCGCCCGAATACATCGCGCTAGCACGAATTGTTTGGCCACACTTCGTGACAAGTGTGGCCAAACAATTCGTGCTAGGGCGATGTATTCGATATAACGCGAATCTTCGCCGAAGCGTGCAGATGTAGCCCCGCTATGAGGGTTTGATCCATATTCTGTATTTCTTTCATTTATGGGGAAGCAAATAAGATCTGGGCAGCACCAAGGTATTTGCATATGTCTGGCAACACTAAAATTGACACTGACAACCGTCCTCCTGACAACAGACAGTCTAGTCTCCATAGACTAGACTGCCCTGCACCATGCAGGGCTACCAACATAGGAGTTTTCCCCTAGATTTAGGTGGAAAATGTCTGCATGAGTTTTTAGGGCTATATTTTAGGGGGAATTTTTAGGAGGTATTCTAAATACTTAAAATTAATTAATCACGTATGAAATTAATTGATAAACAGATTATATGTAGTTGTATATAATTACTAGGTGGACCGACGACATTGTTCGCGTCGCAGGCAACCGGTGGATGCAAATGGCAAATTGTCGATCATTGTGGTGGTCTAGGGGGGAGGCCTTTGTTCAGCAGTGGCCGTATTCCGGCTGATGATGATGATATTTAATTAATGAACACTAGTAGAATTTTAGAGTTAGGTTACTAGGAAGTTTATACGAGGACAATGCATCGATTCTTCAGAACATTTTTCTAAATCACACCTAAATTGTCTCCTGACCTCAAGATTATTTCAGGTCCATATCGCTTGATGAACTCTCATGGTGCTTTTTTGCCTTTAGAACGTGTCTTTTTTAAAGTGTTTACTTATCTTTTTATATATAATTCTGCTGCACGTGTGTATGTCACTGAACTCCTCCTAAACGGCTGGACCGATGTTGATTAAATTGTTTGTGTGTGTTCAAGGGGATTCGAGAATGGTTTAGATTCACAAGTGAAAGTGCGCGAGCGGAGCTGCGTGGGTCAGCTAGTATGTATAATAAAAACTAAATTTCTGTATAGTCTGTTGGTTCAAATGTAGTAGATATTAACCAGTTGCAGCGTTAACTCCAATGAAAATAATTGTAGAGGTTTTATTTTATGGGGTACATACTATTCCGACTTTCAAACTCAAAAGGGAAAATTTTCAAATTGTTGGCAGCCCTGCGTTCATTATGCCATGGTGTGCGTTATCCCTTCCTAAATGCCGTGTTTTCTACTTCTTTTGTTTTTTAAACCTTATTTTAGTGTAAAACTTAATTATTCAGTTAATTCATTTACCCTTTAAAACTATCTAATATCATCTCGTGTGTGTTGTGGCACCGTGGACTGTGGGGATCACGGCAGATTTGGTAAGTAGATAAATTTGGATTACGCGAATTGTCAAAGTAATATTGATATTTCGCCCTTGACGTTTGGTTTTTATTACATATTTCTAAGGTAATTGTGAATTACTTAATGGAAATACAACTAGTTATTTAGTTCTAGCAATCACGCTTGTTTTATTTAATGTGACGTCAAGGCAATATGGAGAATCACGCACGAGATACGTACTCCAACCAACGTAAGAATCGCCAACTTCTTCCTTTCTATTGCCTATCTAAACTTTTATTTTCCAGCCACAGCTAAACCATTTGATACTCTAGATTCTAGAGTATCAAATGGATCTAGAGTCTAGAACATGTAAGTATGTGTTTAATGACATTGCAATAAATAAAGGTGGTTGCTGCGTATCCTACCATGAGTCCTTACTTTATTAAATCATTATGATTTGTCTGATAGTATACTCATCATCCTAATTTTTTTGTATCTTAGGTCCTTTATTGTCTCAATTTGCCAGATATAGTATACATAATTACATTTTTAATCATTATTTTAAAACTAGCGACCCACAACCGCTTTGCACATGTGTAATTTAGAAGACTGTTGCAAAATATTGTTTTTTTTTTACTAACAAAACTTAATTAGGTTTTTTTGTATACATAAACCTTCAGTGAAAAAATATCTAACCGATGGTGAATCCTCTAAAAGATCTGTGGTGTGGTGTAGGAGGAGTAGAGGATATACAGACAGACAGAAGATGAAAGCGATTTTGTTTTATACTATGTATACCTAGATATAGAAAAGTCTTATATTAACACACATTCTAGCTTCCATTTTATTTCGCTAACCTCCTAAGGTTTGCGTTGTTGCATATTTGAAAATGAAAATGAAAATATCTTTATTCAGAAAAATAAGTAACAATTACAATTTTCTGCGCTCCCACATTAGGTCACCCTGTGTTGTGGGAGACACGCTCTTCCATAGGTACAAGTAAATAACTTTTACTGAATAAAAACAATGTAGTAGGTAGTCTCTTATGCACAGGCATAAGAGACTACCTACTACATTGTTTTTACCACATACAGATGTGGTGTGTATGAGTTGTGCAGTGTGTGTGTGTGTGTGTGTGTGTGTGTTCGTGTGTGTGTGTGTGTGTGTGGGTGCGTGTGTGTGAGAGTAAATTTATATTTAATACATTCATATGATGCTTAATAAGCTAAGTGTGTTGGTAGGTATACACCAAGAAATTTATTTATTTTATTTTATTTGTAATTTATGTAATAGATTTTATTAATTGTTCAATTCTATCGTAATCAAATTTTAGTAACGACTCTGCAACAAATTTTTTGAAAGTGGATCGGTTATATTTTACTATTTCTTTATTTATGAGTAGAAGCTTATTGTATAAACGAGGGGCAATATGATCAATATGTCTCCTTGCAAAAACTGATTTAACTGATGGAGTTGGATAGCGTAAGATTCTTTTAATAGTAAGGGGCAAATTTGGAACAGTATTACAATGAAATTTATATAATGCATGTAATATAAACAGTTTACGTATTGGCAAAACATTAGCAGACATATAAAGAGAACTTGTAGGATATCGGAACGGCAAACCCAGAGTGACCTTGAGGACCGCTCGCTGAGCACGTTCAAGTTCAATAAGATGAGTCTTGGCTGAACCACCCCACGCACCGATACAGTATGTTAACAGACATTGACAGAGAGCTTTATAAGTTGATATGTTAATTTATTTTTTAATGACTGCAAAAATGGATGTTCTCATTATTATTAATGGTATTGAGTTCATTCAGCTTTGGTATTTAATGTTTTTTGAAACTTGAATGAACTTTTTCTTAATGTAAGTTTATTTTAAACAAATAAGTATGTTATTACTTGCGAAATATATATTATTGGTGTAGTGGTTGCCCACCTTTGCTGTTGTCACCCTTATTTAATTTTTTCCTTTCAATCCACACATGGTCATCTGATCCCAAACTAGGCAGAGCCTGTGCTATGGAAACCAGACAACTGATACTAATACTTATATGCTTTTTTTTATTGTATATACATACCAATAGACCCATCGATTCGATTGATCGTTATGTATTAATACTTTTCCTTATGGTCATAAATTGAATTTAAGATATTATTATTCTTCAAACAATATACTAATGTAGGGCCAATTTAATAGATCACCTTTGACATCTCTCAGTTTCTTTGTTCTGTCGGTTTTTTTGTCATTACCACAATAAATATGTAATCATAATTGAAAAAAGTTAAGCAATTGTGCAGTTTTAATTTTAAAAAACATATTTTATGCCCGCCGTTACAAGGTTACATTGTTTAATTTTGATGAATTTTTAGCCCTTTTTTAATGTATATTATTCTGGTTATTGACTAGTTACACCTCTTCTCCATAATTCTGGTTCTCACCAGTGATCATTCCACATAGATAGGCCGAAGTAAAGAAAGGTAAAAGTCTCTAAAAGTTTTTATCTTTATAAAGTGTTTGAAAGATATGTATTTTCTATGATTATTTTAAAAGTTATTTTATTCTCATCTCTGCGTAACCATAAAAATATATATATATAAATCCATGTGTAATATGAATCAGTGTACTTTATTGCATTTTATGCCATGTTTACAGGATATTATCAATTATTAGGGTTCCTATACCTAAGAGGTAAAAAATAAACCCTTATGTGTGAAGCCACTGATGCTATTGATTTGAAACGTTGAATTGTTTAGATCTTATCTAGACTTATCCAAACTCATATCACATGAAAAAAACAGATTTTTATTTTGGTTCATGTTACTTAACCCAAAAACTGGTTATAATCATAAATCATCTGAAATAATTATAGGTAATACTTTACAGGAAAAATAAAATGGTTTTTCTAAATAGTCCAGTTTTTAGTAAACCTAAAAAAAACTCGTTAAATATACCTACTTGGTCCTGGGGTTTGATTTTTTTGCTGTCTGATGTGTTGATACATCCAAAAAAGTTATGGAACCTTCGGTGCGCGAGGACTCGCACTTGATCGGTTTTTTATTTTTATACTACCAAGGTGGCAAGCAAGCATGCGGCCCGCCTGATGATAAGCAGTCACTGCAGCATATAGTCGCTAGCAATACCAGAAGAATCACTAGCGCGTTGCCGACCCTTAAAACATTAGCTATTATGTCTTTTGTGTCCGGTTATTTTATCAGCTACAGTGCCCTCGCTGTGTTCCGGACACAGCCGTATTTACACATTGCTGCTTGGCGTCAGAATATCTGACACTGCGGTGGTACCTACCTGGTCGGTTCCTTGTACAAGGAATCTACCACCTAGTCCACCTTTTCTTCGAGGGGGCCTCATCATCATACCTCCAAAAGAGAAGAGTCGCTCCATAGGGGCAGAGAGGTGACCTTGACATTTTAAATTAATGCCACCATAGAGTCACATTTTTGAATAAAAGCAATAACTATTACTAAAAGTATTTTGGCAATCATAGTATTTACAAAATACTAAGATACCAAACAAAAATACAAAAAGTATTTTAGATACAAGATGTACCTAACGTTAACAGAATACATAACACAAACATGTACCCAGTACAAGTGATCAGAATGACAACACTAACATTTACTTACCAAATGTCAAATTGTCAACTAATGTGGCCCCATTCACAGTCCTGCGAGGCCTGCAGAAATGGGCCAACCAAATATTGACACCTTAAGGAGTAGCTGTACTAAACCATTCAAAAAAGGCATTTTCTTTAAATTTAAGCAACGTCATGGGAATCGATATCCCTTAAATAAGGTTAAGAGAATGTTTTAAGGTTATTTTTATTACAAATCAAAGCACTTTAATAAATACTTTTACGTTAAAAAGAAAATGTCTGAAATATCCAAATGTTGGCATAGGTAAACCTTTTATTGACAGGGAAAATTACCTATTATTGTCCCCTCATCGTTATGTGGATACATACTAAAATTAATAGAAGTTTTATGCAAATCAAATAGTATATAATAAATTTTCGTTATTTTTAAACTGTAGGAATTGCCACTTATCATAAATTAGGTTGGAACATAAGTGCATTATAATAGAAATAATTACTTATTGTGAAACATGTTCATAGTCTGATGCCTGGGTATAGCCATATTGGTTTAGAAAATCATTGAAAATAACTTCCATATTTTGGATATCAAGGCTATTAAGACTATTTTCTGATCTAATATCTAGTTCAATGTCTGGGCTGAGGTTCTGTGATTCTGGCTTTGGCATTTCTTCACTTTTTTCACTGCAGAAATACCAAGTTTTTTAAAGATATTTTAAGATACTAGCAATTCTCTGCGGCTACGCCCGCTATTCGATTTTTTCCCCCCCATTTAATCCCTACAGGAGTGGAATTTTCAAAAACCCTTTCTTAGTGGATGCTTACATCATAAGAAGAATCTACCGCCGAAATTTCAGGTCCAGCGGTTTGGCAAGTGCGTTGAATCAGTCAGTCAGGACAAGTAATTTTAAGATAAATTAATTTAATTCAAAAAGGAACATAAACTAATTTATGACCTTTTTGAATTACAATAGAAATAAAGCATATTTTACCGCGATGGCAAACTTTATAATAAAACCTATTTTTGGCATGAGTGTCAATAAAATGGTTAATGACTTATTTTCGATACCTAATATTGGCACGGATAAAAAAAGTATTAAAATCGTCAGTTAAAGCAAAAAAAATATTGGCTGATTAATTCTTTTGCTCTCATAAATCAAATAACATTTGTTGCTAAAATTCAATACATCAACTATATAAACAAAGATTAAAATGGGTCTTACCTTAGCAAGAAGTCAGGATTTAGATTTTTTTTTACATCCACGTACAGACATGTCACAAAAGTATTTATTCCGACGCCTTATTGTAAAAATATCTATTTCTGTGATGCCAGTACTCTAAGGTATAAATATACTGATAATTACCAGTTTAGAAAAAAAATTATTGGGGTCTGGTAACCTTAATATAGATAAAAAATGGTAAGGTGCCAATAAATTGGTACGGTGTCAATATTTGGTTAGTTTACCCTAGTGTACCTAATCTGTTGTTGTTTCAGGATTGTGATGTGAATGGGCAACTTTAATAGTTACTCAATTGTACATGTCATGTTGCCAGATGATTTAATTGTGTTGCTGATTATTTAAACTAAAATAAATAATTGTTTAAATTGTTTTAAATTATTTATGGATAAAAATACAATTGTTATCGAATTTCCTTATTTTTTCTCTAAAATTCGGTACCAGTTTTCAATCAAAATCGTCTGAACAACATTACATGCGGGCGGGCGCATGTATTACGGGCCGGCTCATGCAAGCGTTTGTCGTCCTAAAGGTGGTATACTGTTCGTGACCGCGAGAGTACCTCGAGGTACATGTATGGCCTGTATGGGCTTTTGTTGGGGTACACAAATACGAAAAACTTTATTCCGACAGTTACAAATACGTATTATGTAATATCAAAATACCGATTTTCATAATTCCGAATGGTTCAAAATTCCTAATATAACTCCGATTTATAATTTTCATAATTAATATTACTCAAAATAACGATTAACAAGCTAACGATTGTTTAAACAGTATTCGTATAACTTGTCTATTTCGCGACATTCTTTTTTTCGGTAATTTTGATAGTAGATATAGTGGGGTCTTGGGGAGTCATTTTATGTAATTTTAAGGCTGGAAGTCCCAATCATTTTTATATCACGCCCCATTGGACATAACTGAAATTGTCATACCCCCCTTGCACAGTTTTATTCATCATTATTATAATTTCCAAAATTAGCTTAATTTTAAGTGACTTTAAATAGTTTTCGCAGTCTAAACATACAAAATGAAAATATTATACTGTAAGTAGATGTTCTAGCTTCACTTCGCAGTCCACACGCGTGAATTTGTTTTGCTTTTTATACCAAAAACTGGGTAAACGGACAATCCGGCTTATGCAGGCCTTGGCTGGGCACAACTTCACGAGGAAGTCAGAGTGGTCTACGCGTTGCCACGAGTGTGGCTACGCCGCAGATGCTCAAGGTTTCTCTAACATGCATGGCGGAACTTAGTCAGATGCCGCCGCGCCGCAGTAAAGCTAGACTTTTCGCTGCTAGTCGTAATATCGAAATCGACAATCTTACCACCACCCCCCTACGATCACTACACCCACGTGCCACCCCCGGTTGGGAAGCCCGGCCTAAGGCCTCTGCCTCGAATTTGCGGGCAGCGGGGCGGCGGCGGCGGAGGCGGCGGCGCGGGCGGTCACTCACGGAAAAAAATGGTTTAGCTGTGGTCGCTAAATTGGTTTTGCTGCCAATTCATTTGCTGCTCTGTATAATATCTTAGGTACATCAGCAAAGCATTGTGTATTACAACTAAGACCACTTAGCTATTATTGATAACGACATTTAGCTATAAGAACTACAAAAAGTTAACAGGTGTTACAAATTGTTTAACAACTATCGCAAACTTTTTTTGCTATATCATCAAAACAACATTAGGGGTTGCCCTTAGCTGTGGCTACAAATAATTATTACCATTTATGGATAAATACTTCGTCACTATTGCAAAAAGATAGATGACTTAAGCAGCAAAGACATGTCTGTATCGGTCCTGCTAATAGTCTTTGCAATCACTGCAAATGATTTTGCAACCAGTACTAAATTTGTTTGCAGATGAATCTGTGAATTTTAATTTGCTAATACTGTTAGTAACTATTCCAAATTATTTTAAACACCACAACTAATATTTTGAGCTGTGGTTGCTAATTATAATGTCTTCATATAGCTAAATGGTATTTGCAATCACTGCAAATAATTTTGCAACAAGTACTAAATTTTTTTGCAGATGAATCTGTTAAATTTCATTTGCTAATATTGTTCAAAATCTTAGTAACTATTCCAAATAATTTTAAACAACACAACTAATATTTTTAGCTGTGGTTGCTAATTATAATGTCTTCCTATAGCTAAATGGTCTTTGCAATCACTGCAAATGATTTTGCAACAAGTACTAAATTTGTTTGCTGATAAATCTGTTAAGTTTCATTTGTTAATATTGTTCAAAATCTTAGTAACCCTTCCAAATTATTTTAAACAACACAACTAATATTTTTAGCTGTGGTTGCTAATTATAATGTCTTCCTATAGCTAAATGGTCTTTGCAATCACTGCAAATGATTTGGCAACAAGTACTAAATTTGTTTGCTGATAAATCTGTTAAGTTTCATTTGTTAATATCTTAGTAATATGGTTCAAAGTCTTAGTAACCCTTCCAAATTATTTTAGACAACACGACTAATATTTTTAGCTGTGGTGGCTAATTTTAATGTCTTCCTACAGCTAAATGTTCTTTGCAATCCCTGCAAATAATTTTGCAACAAGTACTAAATGTTTTTTGCAGATGAATCTGTTAAGTTTCATTTGTTAATATTGTTCAAAATCTTAGTAACCCTTCCAAATTATTTTAAACACCACAAGTACTATTTTGAGCTCTGGTTGCTAATTATAATGTCTTCATATAGCTAAATGGTCTTTGCAATCACTGCAAATGATTTTGCAACAAGTACTAAATTTGTTTTCTAAATCTTAGTAAGCCTTCCACATTATTTTAAACACCACAACTAATATTTCGAGCTGTGGTCGCTAATTATATGTCTTTATATAGCGAAATATCTTATTAATACTTTCAAATTAACTTAACAGTGAACCATAATAATACCTTGTCAGGGGTAGCAAACTAGAGTTGCGTGAGTTTTATAAGATCATTTTGGAACTTTATCTAATTGTTCTAAATTTTACAACTATTTTTTTACAGCAAGTTACAACAACGCACAACGGCCAGTGTTCTTTATGCAGTCTCGTAAAGTTAAATGTATATCAAAATTTTCAAAACTAACGGTTTCACTGACGGTTTCCATTACGAACCCAAGCGATCAAGGCATAGTGTAAGGGGTGAGCCATTATATCGACACACCCCTCTATATGGAGGGGGTTCTGGACATAGCCCACCAGCTGGCCGTGTGCGGGTTGGCAAACTACACACGTCTATTTTTGAATGATGTGCAGGTTTCCACACGATGTGTACTTACATCGTACACTGCACCATAAGACAAGTGATAATCAATATTGAAATTAAGATGACATGAAATAAGAAAATCTCCGAGGTGCAAGGCGTTGTTTGAACATGGGACTCTTGTGTTCAAGGCATGCTTTTTGACAAATTTTCTTGACTTCTGTTGACTAAAATAAATATCTCGATTTTACACGTATGTACTTCATACATGCATCTAATCCGTGGGGTGTCCGGCTAAGAACAACATCCTCCCATCTTCTCCCGTTGGGACTCTGTAAGAGGTGACTAAGGGAAAATAAGAAGACGGGCAGCAGCGTCTTTCTATTGGATTACCTACCATCTATATTGCGGTCCCCAAGACGCCTGCCAAGCGAGGGAATTATGGCAACCCCTCCCTTCTAAGGGCCTTTGTTCAGCAGTGGACTACTTTAGGCTGCTGATGATCATACATTTCGTGGATGGTTTTATATATTTAGGTATACATATCTACTTGTTGCCGATTATTATGGATATAATACCTAAGATAATAATAAAACACTGTTTACGGTTACTCAATCTTATGTAGTAATAGGCATTTACTACCTATTAGATTTATAAAACGAGCCCGAATTTTTTTGCGACTTTTGCGAATATTATATTTGTAACAATACCATAGAATAATTTGCCAGTACAGCTAACAAGATTAGTGTTTAACTCAGATAACGGGCCTTTAAAAGTATTACCAGATATACCAGATTGGTTTATGGAAACCGCCAAAATAGTGAACAAATGGATTTGACTGTATTCACTCGGTCTCTGAGATGGGTTTTAAACATTGATATGTCCCACAGTGAGTAAAACCGGGATAACATCAGCAGTGCCCACTAGTGATGTGAACCGATTACAATTTTCAAAACCGGTTTTTATCGATTACTTTAAAAAATAAACCGGTTTTTTAAAGGTTTTTTTAGGTTTTAAATGAAATACACTAAAAAAACAATATCTAATTAGTGCTTAGTGTTTATTTATCATAAGATAATCACATTAATTGTACTTTAGTAAATAATAATCGTCAAACGTCAGTGGATAACTTGTCTTGCCCTAATAGTTGTCAGAAGCTAAAGAAGAAATTGTTAAGGGAATACACTGTATTATATAGTGACAGTGTATTAACTTGGTAAAACAGAGCCTAAAATGTATTGAACCTTAATGCTGTGCAGACGTGACAGTTCTTGAGATCGCTTGGTATTTTCTATTGATGCTCCATGTTTAGATCTTGATGCACCTTTTTCATTAATGCACATTATTCGAAGTCACTTGTTACTCATGATCATGTAAAGTTGTCCACTTTAAATTGTCTCTCTCAGCTATCGTTGTCTTCATGTTCTCCTTTCTCTTTGAACTCGGTTACTGAGGGGTTTAGGAATTATATCATCATGATATTCAGTTATAATTGTTGTTACCTAACCTTGACCAATCCTTGTCCAAGCTATTCTTCAGCTATCAAGTGGTTTGATCATATTCATATTTCTTCGTCCTCCCAATCTGTCCGCTTTGAGGAGACATCATCGGTGGGCTTGAGGCGGGTGTTCCAGTGGGTGGCGTACTTTCTCCTCTTTTCCGTTTTCATTAATATCATCGCGAGGGTTTTCTAACTATCATCTCTATGCAGATCATATGTAGCTTTATCGTCATGCCAAAATGCCAATATTGACAATCTTGGAGAAGTTACGCTTAATAAAGATTCAGATAGCAGAGGTAAGTGGGAATAATCGTTTGGCTTGTTAGTGAACCCTACTAATTCTCAGGCTATCATATTTTGTGGCAGATACATGATGAATCTGATTGACTTTAGCTCACTCTCTAGTTTAGTTTTTGATTCCGTACCAATTGCATACTCGAATAAAGTTGAATCTTGGAGTTCTGTTTCGTTGCTTGAATCTTGTGACAAGCCTTGAACTTCTACTGTATCTCTTCTTTTTGAAGTTCCTCCTCATTATTCTAGTCGCTATAACGGTTTTTGTACCATGCAAGCAGTGCGGCTATGTAATTCTCTTCTGCATTCCTTGTGTGCTAGTTGTAATTTCATCATCATCGGCATACAGTCGTCCACTGGACATAGGCCTTTCCAATATCACGCCATTGACTACGATCCTCGGCTTTTTTCATCCAATTTCTGCCCGCCACTTTACGTATATCGTCACTCCATCTCACTTGCGGACGCCCCACGCTACGTTTGCCGACTCGCGGTCTCCACTCAAGAACTCGTTTGCTCCAACGATTATCAGTTCTACGGCAGATATGGCCAGCCCACTGCCACTTCAGCTTGCTAATCCGGTGGCCTATGTCGATAACTTGATAACTTTGGTTCTCTGTCTGATCACCTCGTTCCGAATTCGATCTTTCAGAGAAACTCCAAGCATATACCTTTCCATAGCTCGCTGAGCGACTATAAGTTTGTGGACCAGCCGCACCGTGAGTGTCCACGTTTCGGCTCCGTTTGTCATAACAGGTAGAACGCACTCATTGAAGACTTTTGTCTTCAGATTCTGTGGGATGGGTGACGAAAATACACGACGTAATTTCCCATGCTGCCCAGCCCAGCAGTATTCTCCTATTGGCTTCTTTCTCGAAATTGTTCTTCCCAACTGCAAAGTTTGCCCAAGGTGGACATATTTCACAGCCGTGTACATTGAGAAGAATCAGCTAGGCTGTTCATCATCTGTTGTAAATCCTACAACGTTTCAGCCACAATGACAATGTCATCCGCAAATCGTGAGATGCACTCACCGTCGATGTCAGCGTCTTGAACACATCTTCTAATGCATTTGTGAACAATTTGGAGGAAATCACGTCCCCTTGTCTCACACCTCGATGCTTAGAGATAAGCTCAGATGGCTGCTGACCGTGTACTTGGACGAACATAGTGGCAGTGTCATACAGACATTTCAACACTTGGATATATCGCCAATCAACTTGGGAACGCTGCAGGGATTCCAGGACAGACTAGGTCTCAACAGAACCAAATGCCTTCTCGTAGTCCACAAATGCTTAACACATAGGCAGATTATACTCATCAGTTTTCTGTATTATCTGCCGCATTGTGTGGATATAATCTATAGTGCTATATCCTCTTCGAAACCCAGCCTGTTCGGGAGATTGAAATTCATCGAGCCTTCGCGCAAGATGATTCGTGATGACTCTTGAGAACAGCTTGTAGACGTGGCTCAGGAGGGAATTAGGTCGATAGGTCGGGTCGAGTTGTAATTTAGTCTTAAAAAAATAATTAAAAAACAACATTTCCTCTCCAGATATATTTAATTTAATATTTTTGTTTAGTGTATTTATAATAATATCGTTATTTTTCAATTTATGTACGTATTCGCTCAGAGTTTTCCGCCGCCGCGCCGTTGCTCTCGGCCAGTACAATAATCATTAAAATCGACCGCCCGGCCTTGCTCTGATTGGCGCTCACGCGTCGCGCTAGCTCTTCTGCTTTGTTTTGACAAACTTCTAAGATCTTTTGTCATTGTCTCTCTACTTACATCTATATTTCCCTTCATGTTATCTTTTGGGTGGCCTGAAAGAAATCACTCATTAGCGATAAGGCCGCCTCAATGATTCTGTTTTATTTTAATATGTATTCTGTAATTTGTGTTTGTACGAAAGTGTAAATGAATAATTTTGTTAAAACTAAATTTAAACCGTATTGGAACAGATATCCATAACGTGTGTATTGTGTAACAATGCTGATTTTCTGTTCTTATTGGCGGTAGGTACGCTAGCTGAATGTCATGCCATCTTACGGAATACGTAATACAAAAACGAAAAAAAGTAATCGGTTTTCTAATAATTAAACCGGTATTTACCGGTTTTTACAAAAACCGGTTTTTCATAGGTTTTTTTAAAACCGGTTCACATCACTAGTGCCCACGACTTGTACGCGTGGTCTTTAGTACATTGTAAATAATGAAGAAAATAAAAAAGGACCAAATGAATCGTACCGAGGACCAAAAATTCTATAAATAGGTACGATAAATGATGAGGAGTTCGAATATTTGTTAGAGTAGGTATGATACATTCGGAATAATATCGTAAGTAAGTATATCGTTTCGAATGTATCGTTGTCAATTTTGAGAGTTGATATACGAATCCAAGATCTGTGGTTATTAGACAGACTTTCCTCAATAATGCGCAACTGCTTACAGTAGGTACGTCCGATGGATTATTATGCATTAGGCTTTAGTCCATTGAGATATTGCTTTAGGCTCTCCAAACTTTCGCGCATTCAAGGGTTACCTGCCAGCTCCATCATCAGATCCTCATATTGGGAAAAGTCAATGGAACTCTTAAAGCCGAATCAAGCGAGCCTAAACACGATGTGATTACTAGTACCCACTCAAGGGTTCCTTTACCCACCTTCCAGTTCCATCATCAGATCCTCATTAGTGGTCAAAGTAAATATAATTCTTTAAAACAAAACAAATGAGTCCAAACTCGATGAGTTTACTAGTAGCCATCTAAGGGTTCCCCCTTATCCAAATTCGAGCTTTATCATGAGATCAGCTCGATAATACTATATTAATATATTGTCACGGGTCTTTGACACATGTGCAAAATTCCAAACGATTTGAACGTGTAGAAGTGGGTGAAAATGGAGTGGCAATATTCTATTACCATCATATATACCTACGTACTTATTACAGGTGAAACTAATAAAAGCGCGTTTAAAAGGCGTTTAAGCTAGCTGCTCATATTATGGCGAACACACAGACAGCAGATACAGGCTTAGTACTTGTCAAGACAAATACATCTAGCCTAAACACGACGGGGTTATTTTGGGTATTTCAGTAGTTCCAATGGTCACCATTCCTAATGTTCCTATGGTCCAATATTAGTAAGTAGGTATGTTCTTCGTAAGACAAGAAAGCGAGTTAATAGGTACAAAAGAAACGTTTTAAAACGAGCCCGAATATTTTAACGACTGTTGCAAATATAGTATTCGCTGCAGTAGCATACAATAATTTGGGATGGTAGCAAATTTATTCGCGTTTTGCGCGGACAAATAAATAACGGTTCTTGCAGGTGTTGCCAGAGTGATGATTCACTTAATCACATCAATTCACTAAGACTTTGCAGCTCGCTTTACGACTCGATGAAACGCTATAATATAACGTGTTAGTTGTTTATTTAATAGGCGATAAATATTGAAAATTATAATAAATATGGTTTTATACTTTTCATAGGGTGATTTTTCGCTAGTTGGGTTATAGTTTTTGAATTTACTTTTTTATTTTTGAAATCTCAACAAAGTTATCAACTTTGAGTCATAGTGTTAAAAAATATAATGGTTCCATGAAATCTCAAACTAAACCTCTGTAAAATACGTTGATGTGATAGATATCGAAATCATTGAATCATTGATCTTGAAATACATAAGATAGTAGAAGTACTTAATAAAAAAATATAAGATGTTTTTGACCACTTACAATAACATTCTACAATATATAAGAATAAAGCTCCTTCAGAAAGTTTGAGGTGTGTGGCCCTAGATGTCTAACAAGTACGACAGCTTGCTTGGTGGATGTATAAAGTGTCTCCAGCGGGGCGGGCTTAAAGGCAAGACCAGAAAACCCTCAGTTTTCTGGTGCAGATCCCACCGGAGCGTCCACGCCTCCCGTCTCATGTGCCGTGCGACAGCCGTGGGTAAGAATCCCACATACCCCGGTTGACCCCATAGGTCCCGGGACCTATTGCATGTGTCCCCCGCGAGAACAAAAAGCAAGTAGATCACGATATGCAGCTTGACACTTATCGTGTAGACAGCTTACAAACAAGATCAGGGTTACTTGAACAATAGATTTACGGATGTACGGGTACTTAGTAGTAAAATGGAAAAATGAATTTAGGTAATGTCAAAATAGTAATATTTTGTATGTGGCATACATACACATAATCGCCATCGTAGCTGTCATCATAATAATAATAATGTCATCCAAGCCCCTCAGTACCTATCCGACGTATGGATCATCTTACTTTCTAGACAAAAAGATCCGTCATTGTCCTAACCAGTAAGAAACAATTACCTACACAAAGTTGTTGCTCCCTGCGGGAATGGAACCCGTGACCTCCGGTTTGCAAAGTAAGTGGTGCTCCGCTGACCGCTTAACTAAGAGACTCTTTATCCCGAAAAATTGAAGGGTTCCTGCAGGACGGGGCATCAAAATACGCTTCGGCCGTCTACGGAACCGGAGTTTCGGAACTGGTTCCGATCGCGGCTTTTTATTTCCTTGTATGGAACTGGTTCCGATCGAGGCTTTTTATTTCCTTGTATGGAACTGGTTCCGATCAAGTAATTATCGTATTCCACCAGCCGTGATCATAACTGAAGTAGAGACACAGACAGGTCTATAACAGAAGGTATAATCCTACTCCTACTAATATAATAAACGTTAAAGTTTGGATAGATGGATGTTTAAGCTTGTTTCGCGCAAAAACTATAAAACGGATTTAACCAATAACTAGGTAGGTACTTAACCCCATTGTATATTAGAAATAATCATACAACTATAAAGTAAACATGAACATTTATTTCTGTTTTAACATTTGGTCTTACCAAGTTATTAACCAGGAAATCAAATCTTCTAATCTATATCTTATATTTAAATATAAAGGAGGATTCCATGAGTGACGTGATTTTTGGAAATTTAATCCTTAAGTGGGTTAAATAGGGTGTCATCGTATTCGAAACTTTACGAGTCGATTGAATCGAAGCTCACTGAAAATATTTTCCGAACAAAATAAAGAAAGATATCCCGCGCGCGGTTGCGCTAGAGGTTAGTCAAGTTTGTATGGAAAAAAATATTACACTATTTGCACGCATCTTCAAAAACAACGGGAGTCTTTATCAAAGTTACGAGCATAGATGGGGACAGGAATAGAGAGAGAGAAGAGGGGGGAGAAAAATATATAAAAAAATACCAGAAACTAAAAATTGTAGTGCAGGAAAAAAATGCGGCCGAAGCTGCGCGTGTCAGTTAGTATACCTATATAGGGTTACTTCCAATTAGCAATTACCTAGTACCACATTAAAAAAAAAGGTGAAAAGAGACAAATGAATCCTATTAAGTTTCAAATTTTGCTAATTAACAAAAAATATCCATTTTTGGGTGAACTGGGTCCACTGGTTACGTAAAAGTAAATAAAAAGCCTCGATCGGAACCAGTTCCATACAAGGAAATAAAAAGCCTCGATCGGAACCAGTTCCATACAAGGAAATAAAAAGCCTCGATCGGAACCAGTTCCGAAACTCCGGTTCCGTAGACGGCCGAAGCGTCAAAATCGCTTAAGGGTAACGCGCAAAATATATAGGATGATTTTGATATAATTTATGTAAATCGATCGAGTCGAATCGGGTGGTCAGACTGGGTTGGATGGAGTCGGATTGAGTTCCTTCAGAGTCGCTGGACGTTCGGGGTGTGGCCCTTACTTAGGATGTCCATCCAGTACGGTGGCGACTCTTAGGAGGACGGCAGCGGTGTTGTGACCCCCATCCATGTGAGCACCTTGACACCGTGAACGCTAAAATGCAAGGCACTGATCACACTGGTGCAGATCCCACCGGAGAACTTTGGTGTCCCCACTCATGTGCCAATGCAACAAACTCGTGGGCTTTAGTGGGTA
The DNA here is from genome assembly GCA_911728495.1 of Furcula furcula. NCBI lineage: Eukaryota > Metazoa > Arthropoda > Insecta > Lepidoptera > Notodontidae > Furcula > Furcula furcula. The sequence goes on from OU452251.1 coordinate 12,054,527, forward strand.
AGAATCCCACATACCCTGGTTGACCTCCACAGATCCCGAGGACCTTTTGAAGGTTTCCCCGCGAAAAATAAAAGGGTCGGATCGAATTGGGCCGAAGGTGATCAAGTTCAATGGAGATGGATCGTGTTATATCGAGTTTTATTTTATGAGTATAACGCGAAAATTACCTACCTACTGGCTGCGTGTGAAGCCGCGGGTACAGCTAGTTCTTAATAAAGATTTTTTTCATATATTTTTGTTAACAGTTATGACTTAGCCTATCACCCGGTCCTGGCTTGATGTCGATTTCCGCATGTACATTACTAACCTTTATTTTTTACATTTTAATGTTAAAATGTTAAATATATTATTTGATAGAAATTACATTTTTAAAATAGAAAAGTTTCATCTGTATTTTTTTGACAGCACTGGCAACATTGCTTGGTAGTTAGTTTTTCGAATGCTGACAGACGCGTGATCATAGTCATGATCTGTCTGTACTGTAGTGAGCTGAGGTGATAGATGGTGAAGTTATTGTGCAAGGGAGGACTTTACTAAATTATTGGAAATCTGGGTTTATGAGCAACCCATCATTAATACATTCAAAGGTTAGTACAATATAATAAATTATAATTGCCTGGAATTAATTGAACAGAATAGCAGTCCTACATATGCCTTATTATATGAAAATGTGCTAATATTTCACAAAGATTTTTTCGACCACTTATACTTAACCTTCCATTTTACATAAGCTCTTCGGAGTCGCTGGACGTTCGGGGTGTGGAACCCTTAGAACGTTAATTGAGTGCGGCGGTGACTCCGAGGAGGACAGAGGCGGGGTTGCGACCCCCGTCCCCGTGAGCACCGTGACTGGTTCCCGGGGGGCTATAATGCGCCCCCCGTCGGCGGGCTCAAAGGCAAGGCACTGAGGGTCCCTGGTGCAGATCCGGCGCGCGGATTTTAGTGGGTAAGAATCCCACATACCCCGATCGAGCCCCACAGCTCCCGGGGATCTTTCGAAGATTTCCCCCACGTCAAAAAAAAAGGTATCTTCCATTTTACATAAGCTTGTGGCGAGCTGTTGGTGCGTAAGGTCACCACGGACCCGAGTGCTCTAGAGAGTCGGTCAGGGCCCCCACCTTGGCGTGACTTCGTCGGCCGAGTGGAAACCGAAGGGGGCACGCAGGACTCTCAGCTCTGGCTAGCCTTAATTGGCTAGTCCAGAGAGGAGCTTTTAAAGCTATATGCTCCAGGGGTGAAAGTGTTAAAGGGTATAATGCCGCGAGTAACTTCGGAGAAAGGGCAGCACACCTCTCGACACCTGAGCCACCCACACCGGTGTTGCACTCCGTCGTCTTCTGACGGCCATATGAAGAGCCCATCTAGTTGGTGGCAAGTCACCGCTTGACAAAATATAATTAGTGTATCTACTAATTATGGCAAATGACCCTGGCCTTTTACAATAGCCCAGTGTTCAGTCCACCAAATGCCCACTTAAGGAAATCAAGAAATCTTTCCATATACTTCAATAGTCCCTACACCTGCCAGAGTCAACTGCTGTTTATATCTTATTTCCAGCAGTTGATTCTGGCAGGTATGTTCCATTTCATTAATTTGTCCTAACAGGCCTATGTGTTGGATTCGTCCCCATGCAAGCTTTTTAAAAGTCCGGGTGTAAAAGCCCGAGTAACCAAAAATGAAAAATAATAATAAAACCTTTATTGCAGGCAACTATGGCCCATAGAAACAATAAGCCTATTATTTATTATGCAGCTGGCTTCAAAATACAGAAACGGTAAATGTTGTCCTTGAGAACTGGGAATGCACGACATCAAAAAGATTATCAATGTCTAAAGGATTAATGGAAATCCACAAATACATGGACGATAGATTGGTAAGTAACAATTTATTACGAACGTTTTAACTAACTTCTACGAAACTCAATCTATATGGGTGCGTCCCATTTCATATAAATTTATTTGGTCTATTTTCATTTCAATAACGTTCACAAGATCTAATAAATGTGAGATATACCAACTGTTGCTATAATTTCTTTACATATAACATTTATATATTCTAAAACTTATTTCGTATAATGTTATTGGATATAATGTTTATCTAATCGAAAATCATTAGGTCTATAGTTTAAAATGTATATTTATAGGTACCAACATAGTTAACACCTCGATTCAAAGCAATCCGACTCGGATATGTTAGGCTAGAAGCGGAGCTCCCGCCTTAACCTTCGTGGTTATTGTCTTATGACCACCCAGAATTAGGAGCCCCGCAAAGCAGGGCTCGCGAAATTACAAAAAAACATGATATTATTATTATTTTATTTTTATTATATTAGGCTAAATAGGTTTTATATCTTGTAAATGATATCAAATGGTTTTGTAATCAATGTATGTTATGCTTAGTAAAAATAGTTATTTTAAAATTATATCAATCGTTTATTATATCAACTGATATGAAATAAAATTATAGATTCAGTTATTATATCTTGTAAATATTAGAAATTTTGTAATTATATCAAATAATACTTACCCAATCCCCCAATATCATTCATTTTTTTTTATTTGTCCACAGCTGGAAATCGATTTTAAAAATTTCTCTACTGGTGCTGAAATGCAACTGCATGGAGACGACTCCAGCAAATATTGTGTATGTATTTTGTAAGTGGTACTGATTTATGAATCCCATATTATATGATTTTACTCAGTATTTATATTATAACCATATTCTGTAAAGGTTCTAGTAAATACATATTACATGTATGCCTAGTGTATCGATGTTGTATACAAGATGGATTTGAAATCATCGGCATCCATAGTACAATCATTTTAGGAATAAAAAAGTTTAATTAAAATAAATGTCAGGGATTTTTGTGAGGACTTGACTTGCGTATAAAATATGATGACTATCATTCTGAAATACGAGAATTTATCTGTAGTGATTCATTAAATGTTGTACCTATTATCATTTTAATGTTATGTAGAAGCAAAGGTTAAAATATTGCCAACATTTTCCAATGCTCCCTGTAGTAGTGTATAAGTGTTTTTGTACCCTTATGTGTAATCGTTATTTATATTAAATATAATGTATAGGCTATAAATTATTGTTAGTCTCAATTTGTATATGCTGCAAGTTAGCTGCAGAATTGTGGTTTAGTCGGGGTATTAGTGCAGTTGACTTATCTCACTATACGGACAGTGGGATAGTCGGTCAACAGTTTCGATGTAGTTATTTCAACTGCACCAAAACTGCAATTGTATAACTAGCTTGCAGTTTAAATGCAGATCATGTGCATTTACCCTAATAGGGGGTTAAGTATTGCATATTTTAAATTAATATACAGGGTTACAGGAAAAGTCGTGCTAGATCCGTTAAGGGCGTGGAGTACCCATCATTTCTGACTTATTTCACTATGAAACACCCCACCCTAAACTTAACCCTTTTCGAGGTTTTCGACTTTAAATTTTTTTATTGAAAATTGCCGATGTTCAGGCTATTAAATTTTATTTTGTTTATTTTGTGTGTATTATTATTATTGCATTTTGACATGTGTAATAAGATGCTTTAGGACGTCAATCATTAAAATAGTGCACAAGTTAATTGAATAGGCCGTAGTAGACAAGTGAAAGTAATGAAATTACAAAAATAATTAGCAGGTTTATTTTTCTCTAAGGGATATCTAAAAAAAATATTATGGCAGTTGTTCGACAGTTGTGTTTTAAAATATCTTCGTTTCATCAGCTTTCTAACGAGGTATAACTATCTAGGGTTTGTATTACATTTCGTGGAAAAAAAGTAGTTGGGACGCTTCAGGTAGCAGTTCTAACGGTCCCGCATCTATTGTCCTTCAAGTTGGGACACACCGTGCGAGCGAGACAAGTGACGATTTATGCAGGTGTGAATGAAAGAAAAAATGTGTAGAGACTGATAAGGGCTGGTAATACAACACAGGATATTGTTTTGGTTGGCAGTCTGCTTTTGTGCTTCGTACATAGTAGATGTGATATCGTTTTGCTCTTTTTCTCGACTTGGCTGTGATTCTGGACTATTTCTTCTGATTTGTGACTACTGTGCTTGTTAACCGGACTCTGATTTGTACTTGTGATACGGAAGTGTTGAAGATGACGTCCTACACACCTGAGGAATATGCTGATATGCTTATTTGTTATGGATACTGCGATTGTGCGTCTGTGCAAGCTCGCAACGAATACATAACTCGCTATCCCGGTCGTCGAGTGCTGGATGTGGCCGTTTTTGACAGAGTTTATCGAAGACTTCGAGAAACTGGCTCTGTTTTGAGACGAAGTACAGACATGGGAAGACCACAAATTGATGACAACGAAGAACAGGACAATGAGATAGTGCAACGCTTTCGAGCGGATCCAACTACTTCCACTAATATTGTTGCCCGTGATCTGGGACTTTCGCAATGGAGAGTGTAGTTTACAGTGCATACTGCTGGCCTATACCCGTACCATTACACGCCGGTACACGTTATTGAAGAAGGAGACTCCGCGAGAAGGTTGGACTTTTGCAGATTCATGCTAAATGCTGACGTAGAAGACCCAGATTTTCTAAGAAATATCTTGTGGACAGATGAATCCAAATTTGATAAAGATGGCGTAACTAATTATCACAACGCTCACTACTGGGCCCCAAAAGAACTAAGGAATCCCAATAAGAAAAGAGTGACGGGGTTCCAACGAAGATTTAGCGTGAATGTGTGGATGGGCATTATCTCCAATCATTTGATCGGACCTTACTTTCTCCCGGACAATCTAAATGGGGAAAACTACGAAAACTTTCTGAGAGGAGACTTGAATGACTTGCTGGATGATCTGCCACTCAACTTAATAAGGGACATGTGGTTCCAACATGATGGCTGCCCTGCCCATTTCAGGAGAAGTGTCAGAGACTGGCTGGACACAAATTATCCAAACAAATGGATAGGACGAGGTGGGCCGTTGCCATGGCCAGCAAGAAGTCCGGACCTAACCCCCATGGATTTTCATGTATGGGGGCGCATGAAAAGTCTTGTATACAGCGAGCCAAATCCAGTTTCGTCTGTGGAAGAATTAAGAGAAAGGATTGTTGATGCAGCAAATCAAATGAGGACAAAGTTGACCACTGGAGTAGTGAAGACTGGTCTCCGTAGAAGGATGCGACAATGTGTTAGAAATAGAGGTGGCCATGTTGAACATGAACTGTAGAGAGTGTAGAGTAAGAAAAAGTTGTGTGAAAACCTGATTTAGTAAATGACATTTCATGCTTACCTATTTTTGTTTTACTTTACTTTTTAGGGCTAAGTATTAACTTTCTTCACCACTGTCGCCTATGAAACTAAGTTTTTTTTCCACGAAATTTAATACGAACCCTAGATAGTTATACCTCGTTAGAAAGCTGATGAAACGTAGATATTTTAAAACACATCTGCCGAACAACTGCCATAATATTTTTTTTAGATATTCCTTAGAGAAAAATACACCTGCTATATTTTTGTAATTTCTTTACTTTCACTTGTCTACTACGGCCTATTCAATTAACTTGTGCACTATTTTAATGATTGACGTCCTAAAGCAGCTTATTACACATGTAAAAATGCAATAATAATAATAATACACACAAAATAAACAAAATAAAATTTAATAGCCTAAAAATCGGCAATTTTCAATAAATAAATTTAAAGTCGAAATCTCGAAAAGGGTTAAGTTTAGGGTGGGGTGTTTCATAGTGAAATAAGTCAGAAATGATGGGTACTCCACGCCCTTAACGGATCTAGCACGACTTTTCCTGTAACCCTGTATAAGCTTAATGTTCCGATTATAGTATAGTATTTCTTTGTTGTTCCGATTATATATAGTATAGTATTGAAAAAAATTGAAATTGACTTTGCCCTTATTGTCACTTTATCAGATAGTGATTTTATGATCAAGTTAGTTAACACTTGTACTTATAAAAGTACATATGTTGGAATTACTGTCTTATACCTGTGTTACATAAAATTGTTAGTAAAAAATATTATGTATATAACTTTTCTTTTCAATTATCCAAGCTAATGTTTGTTTTAGGAGTAAGTTTTTTGTGATTTCAATAAATAGATACTTTCTTTAATTTTGTTTTGTATTGACTTCATGTAACAATTGAGAATGGTGATTAATTTATCATTATTCGTAGCATGTTAGGTAGTTTAAGCAGTACCTAGTAACTAAGATAATTTATTACTCTATCGTATCACTGTAGCTGCACTTGACAGTGTTTTAAGTGTAAATGTTAGTTGTGTTTGTTTGCTCACCTAAGGATTTCGTTTCAGTTATGTATTACATTTATTTGAAAAAGCTAATGTACAGTAACATGGAAGGTCATTTTAGCTGTTAAAGCTAAGTTAATTTGATTCTGTATCGTTTCACCTTAGCTAGAACTGACAGTATTTTAGCTATGGCTACAAATTGTGTTTGTGACTAAACCTAAGGATTATAGTTGCAATATCTAATAAATTTATGAGAGGTAGCTAATATAATCCGTAGTAGCATGGAAAATAATTTTAGCAGTCGAGGCAAAGTTAATATGATACTGTATCGTATCATCGTAGCTACAATTGATATGACGACATGAATAGAACATGATAAATAAAGTATCACAAAATATCTAATAATCCTGAGTTGCTATAAGTATTTCAATACAAAAAAATGTATTTACGCACTTGATGGCAACAACATAACAATTTATTAGAAAACGAATAACATAACCGTAACATATAACCAGCTATGTAACCGGTAACCATTTACACATTCTTTTTAATAGTTAAAGATGTTGAATTGCTTTAATTAAATATGTAAATGATCTCATTATTCGTCTTCTGAAGATTTGTTTTGTTGCCATCAAGTTTAATAAGGACAATCTATCGTATCAAACATACTTCTAGCAACATGAGATAGTGTTAATTCATATTTTGTGATATATTTTTTTATCATATTATATTCATGTCATCGTAGGAATTGTAGCTGCATTAATACTATACAGTATCAAATTAACTTTGCTTGTACTGTTAAAATTACTTTACATGCTACTACGAATTATATTAGCTACCTCTCATAAATTAATTAGATATCGCAACTAAAATCATTCGTAGCCACAGCTAACATACTGGCAATTGCAGCTAAGGTGATACGATACAGTAACAAATTAAGTTAGCTAATGCTGCTAAAACAAACCTATCATACTACTAATTATATTAGCTGACACTCATAAATGTATTTGGTGTCGCAACTAAAATCCTTGGGTGGAGTTACAAACACAATTCGTAGCCACAGCTAAAACATTGTCAATTGCAGCTAAGGTGATACGATACAGTATCAAATTAACTTAGCTAATACTGCTAAAACAAACCTATCATACTACGAATTATATTAGCTGACACACATAAATTTATTTGGTGTCGCAACTAAAATCCTTTGGTGGAGTCACAAACACAATTCGTAGCCACAGCTAACACATTGGCAATTACAGCTAAGATGATACGATACAATAACAAATTAAGTTAGCTAATGCTGCTAAAACAAACCTATCATACTACTAATTATATTAGCTGACACTCATAAATGTATTTGGTGTCGCGACTAAAATCCTTGGGTGGAGTCACAAACACAATTCGTAGCCACAGCTAACATATTGGCAATTGCAGCTAAGGTGATACGATACAGTATCAAATTAACTTAGCTAATACTGCTAAAACAAACCTACAATACTACGAATTATATTAGCTGACACTCATAAATTTATTTGGTATCGCAACTAATATCCTTTGGTGGAGTCACAAACACAATTCGTAGCCACAGCTAACACACTGTCAATTGCAGCTAAGGTTATACGATACAGTAACAAATTAAGTTAGCTAATGCTGCTAAAACAAACCTATCATACTACTAATTATTTTAGCTGACACTGTTAAATGTATTTGGTGTCGCAACTAAAATCTTCCGGTGGGGTTACAAACACAATTCGTAGCCACAGCTAACATACTGGCAATTGCAGCTAAGGTGATACGATACAGTAACAAATTAAGTTAGCTAATGCTGCTAAAACAAACCTATCATACTACTAATTATATTAGCTGACACTCATAAATGTATTTGGTGTCGCAACTAAAATCCTTGGGTGGAGTTACAAACACAATTCGTAGCCACAGCTAACATATTGGCAATTGTAGCTAAGGTGATACGATACAGTATCAAATTAACTTAGCTAATACTGCTAAAACAAACCTACAATACTACGAATTATATTAGCTGACACTCATAAATTTATTTGGTATCGCAACTAAAATCCTTTGGTGGAGTCACAAAAACAATTCGCAGCCACAGCTAAATATTGCTAATATTGTTAGCAGCCACAGCTAAATATAGCAAATAATATTCGCCGCTACCGCTAATCTTAGCTATGACATGTAGTAATTTTAACTAAAATAATTCGCTACCTTGGCTAAATTCTGGTAGCTAAAAACACTTTGCAACGACTGCTACAAACTTCGCTGTCCCTATAGTTCGTAAGAAAATTTGCAATAGCACCTAAAATTTAGTAGCTGCAGCTAATTTTTTTTTTCCGTCTTGACTGGAGTGTACCGCTCGTTGGACGCCCCCGCGCCCGCTGTGTTCGAAAACCAGTCCATTTGGTTTTACGCATAAGATCCTGCCGTTCCCGCGCCGCCGCCGACGCTGCCGCCCCGCTGCCCGCAAAATTCGACGCAGAGGCCTTAAGGCATTCGTCCCATTGCAAGCTGGTCTCGTTTTGTAATGAGGACGAAATTTGTAATGTAGTACAAAAAACTTAAGTAGGAAACGGCAGCTGTACCTTAAACGTTTTCGTTTCGTAAAAAGTATAACTAGAATTCCGATTTACGTTAAGGCGCTAATAACGGTGAAATGCCTGAATTCTTGTTATTTTAAGTTAAATGTTCACGAAAACTGTTAATTTAATCTGTATAGAAAAAATATAAAACGTTAGTTAAAGTTTCGATAAATACGTTTACTTGAATAAAAAATTATTTTTGATAACCACTTTTTAGGAAAAAAAAATCTAAAAAGGACCTATTTATGTCATAATTTGCAAATGTTCTCTAAAACCGCTCAAGCTATGGTGTTGGCGTTTACACAGGAAAAAAGGTCTTGAAAATACGAATGTCTTTACTTGAAAGATTTATTTTTATTCCGTATTTTACTAGAGAAATATCTATTTTTCCCAAAATTTAATACATCTGCGCAAGTATGCCTGCTCCGAGCTCTGATTCAGTCCGCTTCGCGGCGTTGTCGAGGGAGGACTGCACGTCGGTGTTGGAGCAATATTGTTAAACTCATTTAATTTTTTAAAGAGTTTATGCGCATTTGTAAATATTGAAATTAATAGTAGTACTTAGTTTAGTTAATATCTATACATTAGTAACGGTAAATATTATTTTGGAAATAAATTAACTTTTTAAGTACGCAAAGACTAAGAAAACTATGCCAATGCATTGGGGCCGGCGGTGGGTGACGTCGGTTTGTGAATTCGGAACGGTCTTAAATACCGTAATTCATCACGGTTCCCTTGGGAGAGGGCCCCAGTTTTTAACCGACTTTAAAAAAGGAGGTTATGTATTCGACGCGAATGTATTTAATAGGTACTATTAAAAATAAAGAGAAACTCATAGACAGTTGCTATCCAATATGTGACAATCGATCAGGTTAAGCAACGTTAGGCAAGATCATTCCATAGATGGGTGACCGTTTAATGCCATTTGAATTAAGCGTCTCCGTGATTCGGAGGGCAAGTAAAAAGTGAGTCTCAGTTATTAACCGACTTTAAAAAAGGAGGTTATGTATTTAACACAAATGTATTTAATACTATAAAAAAATGAGAAGCCCGTCATAGACAGTTGTTATCAATGTTTGGCAATCGTTCAGGTTAAGCAACGTTAGGCAAGGTCATTACATAGATGGGTGACCGTTTAATGCCATTTGAAGTAAGCGTCTCAGTGATTCGGAGGGCAAGCAAAAGTGGGTACCAGATTATAACCGACTTTAAAAAAGAAGGTTATGTATTCGACGCGAATGTATCTAATACTATTAAAAATAAGGAGCCACTCATAGACAGTTGTTATCAATGTGTGGCAATCGATCAGGTTAAGCAACGTTAGGCAAGGTCATTACATAGATGGGTGACCATTTAATGCCATTTGAAGTAAGCTCTCAGTGCTTCGGAAGGCAATAAAAAGTGGGTCCCAGTATTTAACCGACTTTAAAAAAGTAGGTTATGTATTCAACACAAATGTATGTAATACTATAAAAAAATGAGAAGCCCGTCATAGACAACTGTTATCAATGTTTGGCAATTGATCAGGTTGAGCAACGTTAGACAAGGTCATTACATAGATGGGTGACCGTTTAATGCCATTTGAAGTAAGCGTCTTCGTGCTTCGGAGGGCAAGTAAAAAGTGGGTCCCAGCTTTTAACCGACTTTAAAAAAGTAGGTTATGTATACAACAGAAATGTATCTAATACTATAAAAAAAATAGAAGCCCATCATAGACAGTCGTTATCAATGTTTGGCAATCGATCAGGTTAAGCAACGTTAGGCAAGGTCATTACATAGATGGGTGACCGTTTAATGCCACTTGAAGTAAGCGTCTCCGTGCTTCGGAGGGCAAGTAAAAAAAGGAGGTTATGTATTCAACGCAAATGTATGCTATTAAAAATTAGCTAACGTAAAAGAGCTCGGCAGGCGCTGCGCGAGTCAGCTAGTATATAACTATTCATATAATCTAGAATTCTGTATATACAGGGTTACTGGTAAATATCACAGCAATCCGTTAAGGGTTTGTAGGAGAGATCATTTGCAAATATCAACCATTTTTGAATAATTTGACATTTTATAATTTGAAGATACCTGCGATATACAACTTCCAAAGTCTATGAAACTGCTGCACAATAGGAGTTATTAAAACACGAGTGTTTTAATACTTAATTATGTGCAGTTTCAAACACTACTTTATCTAAACTCATGAAATACAATTTAAAACATACTAAATTACAAAACATATAATACAGACAGAGGGAGCTCTGTTTCACACAGACGACGTGCTTTCTATACTATAGTTAAATTTGCTGTACCAAATAGTATGTAATCTGTGTGGAATAAAATTCTATTCCAGTCTATAATATTATGGCGCTCAATTCATTCAAATAACTCCATAGCTCATGCGTACAACTCGGTCCCACCCTCCCGATGAATGTATCGTAGCCTGCTGGATTAGATCGCGGACTAATAGATGACATTGCGACCTACTAGATTGGCTTAAAAATATATTGATATAGAAAAGTTTCTCTATTACAATATATTTTTAAGCAGATTTTACGGCATCGTTTTGATCAAACGTTTTTTTTACGATACACGTGTACCGTAAAAAACTTTTTGATTTTTGTAAAGAGGCATTATGTATAAAATGTGTCATTATAGTACTAGTTTTGAGTTCATAATTTGAATATTACGATATGAGTGTAGATAAAGGGTATTTAAACATTAAAATTATAAAATAAAGATGCTTAAAATGTTCCTTTTGTAACATTTTATGAAATAAATAATGAGAATAGTAAAATATAAAAAAGACCCCCGTGGGGTGTCCAGGTAAGAATAGCACCTACCCATCTCCTCCCGTTGGGTGTTCCTAAAAGGCGACTAAGGAAAAACTAGAAGACAGGCAGCAGTCTTTTTATTGGATTACCTGCCACCTATACTGTGATCCCCAAGCCGCCTGCCAAGCGTGATGATAATGGCAACCCCTCCCTTCTAAGGTAGAGGCATATGTTCAGCAGTGGACGTTTCGGCTGCTGGATGATAAAAAAGACATTAAAGCAAATGAATTACTAGGATTTATACCCACGTCTAACATCACGTTATTACCTTAGTTAAGCTCATATACCACTGAGCCAATTATACATAATATAGTACCGTCGCCAGAAACAAATATACTATTAGGAGAGCAAGTCGAGAGCTGTAATGCAATAATCAAACCAGCCATGTCTATATTTATAAGAAAATTGAGACTTTAATACGTTGACATACAGTTCAAGTCCGTTTGAATCTGTATAAACATTAGGCAGCTTTTTAAATAACTAACAGTTTTGGTGTCGTTTTTCATTGTTACAGTGTTACACTTTTTTCGGTCTTGCCCCCCAGCAGCCCATTTTTTTGTGTATAAAAAAATAAAAAGGTTTTAGAACGGAGTTGCATGTGTATAAATAATAAAGTGTGTCATTATAGTACTTACTAGTTTTGTATTCATAATTTAAATATTACGATATGAGTATAGATAAAATTCATTACTTTAATGTTTCATATTTTTATATTTATTGTTATTGTTAAGTACCTAACTAGACTTTGTAGTATGTATGTGTATACTTAATTCAGGCTAAAGTATAAATTAAACTTTTTAATAAACCCCGACATGGGTGAACGAACTCTTAAAATGACTTTCCTGCGCCATTACCCTGATCAGTGTCTGTCTAGTAATTACTCGGCAAGATTTAACTATCGATTTACAATTCGATGGGTCCTACATTTTATGGAGCAGAGTTTCTGTTACCACCGTCCTGCTTGCTCCCATCCCCAGACTCTTATCATTATTTTTCTACCTACTACTCATAGCAACCTATCCAATGAGTCTGCGTTTATTGGTGCAGAGATCCCGTGACTACCTTCCTGCTTCATCATCAGACCCTCGTCACTATTTTTCTAGCAACTACTCGTCGAGACGTATCTAACGAGCCCAAACTCAGTAGGTATACGTTTTTTGGTGCAGAGATCGTTAATAATAATATCAATAATATCTTGGGACAATTCACACACAGTTATCCGATACCAAACTAGGCAGAGCCTGTACTATGGAAACCAGACAACTGATATTAATACTTTTTTTTTGTAAATACATACTTAAATATTATTATTTATTATTATTACATACTTAAATAGATAAATAACACCCAGACACTTCGTGGGGGAATCGAACCCACAACTCATCGAGTAGCAGCCAGGGAGTCTAACCACTAGACCAACGGGCCCGTCACCTCATACTTTGACAACCTTCCTGCTCTATCATCAGACCCCCATCTAAAGATCACCATTTTCTAGCAACTACTCGTGATACCTACCCAAGGAACCCAAATTCGGTGGGTCTACGTTTATTCGTGCAGAGATCCCGTAACCACATTCTTGCTCCATCGTCAGACCCTGATCACCATTTTTCTAGCAGCTACTCGTAAAGACGTACGCAATGAGCCAAAATGCGGTTATTGATACAGAGATTCCGTGACCACCAACCTGTTCCATCATCAGACAATGATCACCGTTTTTCTAGCAACTACTCGTCGAGACATATCTGACGAGCCCAAATTCGGTGGGTCTAAGTTTATTTGTGCAGAGATCCTTTGGCCATCTTCCCGGTCCATCATCAGACCCTGATCATCATTTTCTAGCAACTACTCATCGAGACCAGCCCAACGAGCCTAAACTCAGTAGGTCTACGTTTATTGGTGCAGAGATCCTGTGACCACCTTCCTGCTCCATAATCAGACCCTGAATTCCATTCTTCTAGCAACTACTCGTTGAGAACTATCCCACGAGCCCAAACTGGATGAGTCTTCGTTTATTGGGGCCTAGATCCTATTTCCACCTTTTTGCTGATCATCATCAGACCCTGGTGAAGGTTACCATTTTATTTACTATTATCGGATTTATATATGTACTAAATTTCAGATCATTTGGACTTATAGAAATAAAGAAATATGTCTATATACGAAATATCCCTACCTCGACTTGGAAAAGAGCTGATGGTCTTCTAACAGCTGGACTGATTTTCATGAAACATAGTTAAGAACCATCTCGCTTAAACTAGCTTTAAAAAAAACCGCATTCAAATCCATCCACTGGTTGGAGCTCTACGATGCCACAGCCAGCCATACAGAGAGACAGACACTTCCAGCCAGACATAGGCGTCAAAGTTATAACTCCCCTCGTTTTTGGTCGGGGGTTTCAATTAGCCTTTGAATAGAACATTAAAAAAAACAATAAAAAAAAAAACAAAAACAGCACTTCAATAGACAGCACACTAAAAAGTATAAAGTATTTTAAATATGATTAAAGTTGGTGTTTAGTTGTACGTACAATCGCGGACGGTGTACCAGTATTCAATCAAAATCGTTTGATAAACATTACGTGGGATTATCTCGTCCGCACGTATTTCGGGCCGGCTCGTGCAAGCGATTCTCGTCCTAAAGGTTCGTACATACCTACTGTATAAATTTAGCACCAAATAAATTTATATTTTTTAGTGAGCTGTATACTGGTCGGGTTCATCATCATCATCATCATCAGCCGGAAGACGTCCACTGCTGAACATAGGCCTCCCCCTTAGAACGCCACAATGAACGACAATTATTTGAATCCATCGGTTACAATCGGTCGGGTTAATTTTTTTAAATAATTTATTAGTATTTTTTTCATTCATAAATCGTCGTGATGAACTTGGTATGATACCATTGTAGTAGATTAGCCTCACAAATAAAGAAACTCATTGAAATCGGTTCATATTCGTTAGAGAAGGTATAACGGAAGATGTCGATTTTATGGTTTTCATCAGTTAAATTCTTCCATATCGTTTATGTTCCTCCAAATTATTTTATCCGATCTGTATGAATCATAAATATCTATAACAAACAATCGGAATTGCATTGCATTGCATATCATGTATTCTCATACGTTCTTTAGACATACATGCTCAGCTCACTCATACTAAACGCTCCCAAATACACACACTACAAAATGACACATTGAACATATTTTTTACCTACTATACTTTATTTTACTAATACTACTGATTACTCTGTAAAACTATATTGTTAGTAGGATAGTAGGTCCCTTGTGCAAGAGACCATCCGGTAGAAATGTACAATCGCAGTGTCAAAAATCATATTGTGTAAAGATTGCCTTGTTCCGGTGTGAATGGCACTGTAGCTGGTGAAATTACTGGGCTCAAGAGAATAACTATACAGTTGTTTATAGACAGACGTTTCGCTTACCATCAGGCGAACATCTTGTTATTCTCATCACTAGGTTGAATAAAGACATACTACCACTAGGTTGAATATTACACAATTTAAATTACTTAAACTGTGCATATAAAAAAAAACACATCAAGCACAGACACTTGCATGATAGCCTACTGTAAACTCCAGCAGCAAACCGTCCATTGGAATTAAAAACGCTTTAAATCGTGTGTACATGATAAGACTCAGTGATGCGTTACAATAATAGGCAATATCCTACTTAAAATGTTTGTTCTCTCTGCAGTTTCTTATTCTTCGAACAAATTAAGACTTTGTGTAAGCAGTACCGAGTGAAATTGCTAGATGGCGTTGACGTCGGCGGCGGGGTTCCGCGGGCTCAAATGCTCAAGGTCGTTCAGAGTTATTAAGGCCTTAACTGGAGCGGTGATTGGTAACGGTCCGCGTCAGCACTAAAGAATGAATGATTAAATCTCTCTGACGCTCTTCATACGGAGAATGAACCGCCTGATTGTTATACACTCTTTTTTGACTGGCCATTTGCATAATAAAATATTTAAACTTTTTTTTATCTAAGTAATATGATTGACTCCAGCTTACCCCGGGTGGTTCCAAAGTAAAATTATGGCTCTATTTTATATTTCCGTTGGCATTATCCGTTTCATTTCATTGTTTAATATTAGATCAGATCTCTGTTCATTGAATAAGGCTAAATAAATCCTATTCCCATGCCGACATTGTGGCCTACCTACATAATCCTCTGTAACCTCGTTAAAATAAACCAAATCTGTAGACCTATCCAACGATCAGTCGGTTTACTTAACAAGGTCGATCAGGCCTTGTGTTTTGTGGGTACAAGGACTCACGCTCTCGCTCGAAGGATGTTTCCGGGATCCGTGGAGCCTTGAATAACGTTTGTCTCAAGGACTTGGGGCTTCGAGTGATAAATGAAATCATTCCTGTTTCTGGGTCGGCTTTGTCCGTGACCCCGAATACGCAATTTTTATGTCAAACCTAATCTCGAGCAAAATATTATAGCTGTTTTATTTTCTACAGATCCATTTATTGGCTCGTAAAAATACCAGATAGTATAATACAACTTTCAATTATTAACATAATTCAATAGTCCCATTTGTGTTTTTGATTACTCACCTAATTGGTCTATAGCAGGAGGTATAGACAATTAAGTGCGTCGGGGATACGTGAGGACATCGTATTTAGGGCCCCGCCCCGATTTTGGGGACTTCTAACTAACGATACCATTTTTGAGCAATTCCATTGTGCAGATTTATTAATTGTTATCATCACCATGTTTAAAACTTATAAAATTCTAGTATTACGGCGCAGAATATACGTTAATTAAGTTTTGTGTGATATATCTATACTTATAATAAAACTGTAACAGGTCCAATTCTGTACATTGAAGATATTTTGAAAATTATATTTGGAGGGCATTCTATAACCGATACTGAGGCCGAAAATGTAATTTTTTTAATTTTTGTCTGTCTGTCTGTCTGTCTGTCTGTCTGTCTGTCTGTCTGTATCTCGGCTGAGCATCACGCCGAAACTACTGGATGGATTGAAACGAAACTTGGCATGATTTGAGATCTTACTACGAGGTAGGACATAGGATACTTTTTATCCCGTAATCTAGCACGGTTCTTTTGGGAGAGAGGATTAAAGTCAAAATGGGTACTTGGTTATACGCTTGGTCCGATTTTATCATTTTTTCTTTATAATTATAATAAATATTTGTAAGGGAACACTCATAGACAGTTGTTAACAATTTTTGGAAATCGATCAGGTTAAGCAACGTTAGCCAAGGTCATTAAATAGATGGGTGACCGTTTAACGCCATTTGAACTAACCGTTTCCGTGCTTTGGAGGGCAAGTACAAAGTGGGTCCAAGTTTTTAACCGACTTTAAAAAAGGAGGTTTTGTATTGTATGCGAATGTATATTATTGAAAGTTTAGTTAACGTAAACACAGCGCGGGCGGAGCTGCGTGGGTCAGCTAGTTTAAAATATGTTTCAAAACCAATACGTGCTATAGATGACCCTGTGAGACGTGTACACTTGTATACGGATGAGATAACAACGTTTAAATAATACTTCCTTGTTGAGGTTACTGATACTTTAACCATTAAGGCGTTTAGGACCATATTGTATGGGCAAGTCGAACGGTTTCGCATACTGTAAGTACAGTCTGATAAGTTCGTTATCATAGTATTATTTGTTATCGTGTTTGTCATCGCTTTACCTCGATCTAATTCGGTGCAAGTTACAACGGCAATATCTAATGGACGATTTTACTTTTTTGGGACCATCGATTGCGGTTAACTGGCCGACGTTAACTTTTAACGGTTAACCTCGCAATGAATCCTTTGAACCTTAAAAATACAACACAGTTGGGCCGCATGATTAGGTATGTAGCTAGTAAACCAGATGGTTACTTCGTGGTATGTGGTAATCAACATGTTCGCAGAATATTAAAAAAGTTAGATACTATATTTCCTATCTGATCTCAGTTTATAAAGCTTAGCGAAATTGTTGCAGTTTAAGGATTTTTTAACATTTATGTTCAGCAGTTTTAAAAGTTGCATGCACAGCCAAACAGTATCTATCTTTATAGGCACCGCTTAGAGCTTTGTTCTTCGTCGACCCAATGTTATTTATTTCGAAATATTTTTCATGTCCGTAGACAAAAATTATATTTTACGTTTTCATTTAAAGTACAGCTACAGACTAACAACTAAATTATAAATTGGAATGCTGCAAAATACTAAACGATTTATATTATGTTACGACAAATGCGCGGAAAATAGAATTCGCGGACGTCATTATGTTTAAAATATCTGCATATGAGCACGTCCATGATGTGTCATATTATTATTATGATTGTCATTGTTCTTTATTTAAATATATCCTCGAAAATGTTCATCATTTCCTGTAGTGAATATGCGAACGATAGTTATCTGCTCGCGATTGAACTTTCAAAGTCGTGGTTACTTGGACTGGCTGAAGTTGCACTGTAAAATATGCTTTAGTCTTATGTGTATCAAGTTGCAAGTGTATTGTTGATAGGTGGGACGGACGAGAGGGTCAGTCAGTATTCCGCGGTTAACTCGTCCGTCGGGAGGGCGACGACCTCGGTTTGCACGGGCCAGAGCCTGGACGCTTGCATTGATTGTCCCATCAACTCATTACTAAACTGTTGAAAGCCTACCGTGTAGGTACTCATATTTTTAGTGTAATATAAATAAGGTAACCTACTTTATGATAGTAAATTATCAATTTTATGCTTAAAATATTATGTTGTGCATGCTTAAGAATATGGTTGGAATTCAAGTTGATATGAGGACTTTTAATTGACGGGCCAAAATAAAATCATTTATTTTTGTTCGTTGTTCAAAAAACCTTGTTTAACTACTAGATATTGGAAAATCGTAGTTAACAACACTAGCGGCCCATCCCGGCGTCACACGATGTACAATTATTTTCTGTAGTAGTAAATATAGACTCTGTTACTTAGGAATAATATAGCATTCTAATGGTGAAAGAATTTATGAAATCGCTCCAGTAGTGTTTGAGTTTCGTTACAAACATTAAAAAATACAAATATTTCCTCTTTATAATATTAGTGTAGAATGCAGATAGCAAAATTTCCTAAAATTTTACTCTTATTTAAAAGTTAATTGGCGGTAGGTTGGGTATACAGTTTCATAGTTTATCAAACCAGGTTTACGCAACGTAACCACCAGAGCCCGTTATGGCGTTGTTAATGATGCCATACAAATACTTAACGAGTCAATAACCAGCCAACGCGTAGGTACATGGGTTCTCTGTCGTGTGTCGTTTCGTGTCGAGATAGGCTCAGTAATTAAATATTAGTTAAGTAATTCGGTTCTGTGTACTGTGAATCATGACAAGTGGTGTACGAGCAGTGCAAATCAGGTTATCGATTGGTGGTAGTGTTAGCGGCACGGGCCGGGCGTCGACCCTCGCGCCCGGCCGCATCGCTGCACAAGCCGATCACTTGTGTTGAGGCGCATCGTGACCCTACGAGCATCGAGCATCTGCAATGCCTAGACCACAGGTTCCCAAACTTATTTTGTGCACTGCCCACATTGAGAATTTAAAATTTTCTCTTCCTTACATAGTCAGGTGGATCTGCAGTCAAGCACTAGCTTATGTTGACTAAAAAAAAAAATAGAACAGCTATCGCAATTATTTTTGGCCTTCGATGGAAAAAGGAGGCCTGTTATTTGACGGATCAGAATGTCGTTTTTATAAATTAATATCCTATTCATGAGCTCAAACTTAACCAAGTTGAAGACCCGTTATCATTACCTGTGTAACGGTTGAAGGTTTTTATTTTAGTTTGAATTATTAGAAAAATCATCTTCTTTTTCCCCTTTTTCGAAATTAGCGATCGCACCCAGCAACATCAACCTTAAATATTTTTCCCTTCCACCGCTAGGGTTGCCACCTTTTTTTGTGCAGATAAAGTACATTGGTTAATAAAGGTAAGAAAAAGTACATAGTAGCAAAATAAAGTACAATTTGTTTTCCTTTATTATTATGTTTAGAACCTTATTTTTTATTTCTTTTTGCAGTAAATCAAAATCAAGTATCAAATTAGTATCTCTACTAAACAATTACACAGCATCTTTACAGTCTATATTTAAATTAAGGTAATTAAGTAATTCATTTTTGTATCATATTCAGAGACACGTTGTTTCTTTCGTCTCGCTTACTTTACTATAGGATAAATCTATATAACTATTCAAGAAAACAAATCATGCGAAATAAAGTATTTTCGTGTACTTTATTGTTCTTATAAAGTATAGAGTACAATTACCTGAAATAACATACAATCCTTTATTATAAAGTACGGGTGGCAACCCTATCCACCGCCCATCTGATGACTTCCAGCGCTCACATTGTATTACCGTCCACTTTGAGAAATACTGCTGTAGACAAACCCTTCACGCACACACCTTCGCCGTTTTTCTGAGAACCCACATGAATAAGCCACTATGAAACATTCATGCCATTCAAAACAGAGCGTTGAAGATTAGTCAGCTAGGTTACCGTAATGTTATCAAGATGGATGGAACGGACCAGTTTAAAATGTTCAGTTTAATGCGCTAAAACTGCTTGCGAGATAACTGTACACGTAACAATTATCCAAATGTTGTATACAATTGAATTTTAACTTAAATGATGTTCTATTTCAGTATTTTATTGTTGCCCAATTTTTGTACCCTGCGCGTAACGCAACCATTTTCTTCGAAGTTGCGTGTACAGTAAGTAACTTTGTATGGCAAAACTTTATCCCAGTTAGAACTTGTTTCAACATCGTTTCGAAATTCGAAACACTTCACAGTCTGCTTATAAAATTGTTTGAAAACCATAAAATACAAAATAATTTACTCTTGAACACCCAGTTCTTAATTTTTATGATAATTTCTGAATAGTAATTATAGGACCTACTTGATTTTGTTAATTCACGAACAGTTATTTAAGGCATTAGTAAATCTGTTATCCTAAAAAGTTTGGCGTGGTTTAGCGGAGCAGGACCTCAAAACACAACCCGAGGTCGGCAGGGAGGGGGGTGGGGGGCTGGGTCACGAATTTACGGGCACGGGTGCTCTCGACCCCAACTCTGTTGCTGTAAGTATGCCACCGATGTATGTAGGTTAACATCGGACGCGCTCAATACGCCACCGCTGCCACTGATGTCGACCACCTAACCTAGATCAGGGTGCGGAGAGATCGCTTATGAAATCTGGCGCACGCTGACTGCATTAATGAAATGTCACTTTATATGCCTGTTTGAATCAATCTGTTACGCCGTTACAATCTATAAACACGGCGCAAAATTATATTTTAGTGTTAAAACCACGTCTGTCACAAAACTGCGTCCATACGAATGTGTTTACGGAGCCGTAAACACGTTCTGCAAAATCAGCATCCCATAAAAAAATCGTGCCAAAAAAATGTACGCGTTGTTTCTTTTTTAAATACTTATTGTTAGGCACAAAATAAATACAACAATGAGCATATTATACAATATTGTTCGGAAGCCATCAATTTATTTTTCGAGCAGTACGTGCACGTTATCTCGACAAAATCTTAACATTTATTTACATCAGTGTAGAAAGAGTGGTTATATTTTATTATCTCTATTGTGTTTTTAATAACTAGTGTTTTTGTAGTGGCATTTGTTTGTATATAATTACCTGCGTTTGTATATAATTTCATTAGTTGTAAATGGAAAAAATAAATACTTATGGTTAAACTTAAAAACAATGTTTTTGATATTGCGTGCACTCAAATAATGCTATTGCTAAGCCCACACTGCAGAACTGGCGAAATTATGTCACATTCTCTATGTAGCGGTTAACGTAGAAGGAATTGCAAAAGTCGTCAGACACCGTTCACACTGATTGCTATTATAGACGAATACGACGAATAGAGGATTGAAACATTCTAATTCTGCAGTTGCTAACCAATATTTGAAAATCATTGACACAATTAGATTAAGAAAAAACTTAGTAAAAAATACACAATGCCCCTTAACTCTACGTGACTTTAGAGACATTTTAGCGTTTTTCGATGGGTCTACAGTTAGATCGTAACATTATGTAACTATCAATTATTGCCTTTTTAAAATAAATATTACAGTTTTGAAAGTTACTCGTCACGATCATCGATCACATCTAAGAGAAATTCTATTCAAACTTTCGATCATGCAATTTTGACAAAAAATTCTAGACGCCGAAAGTTTAAGCACGGTAGATTTTATTTATACTTTTAGAACTCACTTATGAATTTAAATACGGGCTCCTAGGGGTTAAGAACTTGATTTTAATAGATTTATGTCCCAAAAAAATGGACCTTGCCTGCAAATTATAAACAGATGTTAGAATGTACACAATAGATGTGAATGTGAATTATACCTTAGCATTAAAAATCGGTATATTAGAATTTAATGTCCCAATTAGCTAATCATTCAAAATTTCTTGTAATTAATTTTTAAATTGGAATCAAGAATCATTGATTGTCATATTTTAATATCTTGTATTAAGCCCATCACAGACCTAGATTAATATATATTAATATACTTTATTATAACATAGGTACGTCACAGAAATATATATTTTAGCTAAGTGTGCGGTCGCTCGAAAATATATCGTAATATACCTACCTTATATATATTAATATTATTTCTAGGTCTGTGACGGGCTTTACGCAAAAACATAGCTACGCGGCTTTTCTAATATTTGATTAAGATTACATTATGACTAGATATAGATATGTATATGTGATATTTGGTTCTAGCAATGGTGGTATGCGTGCGCTTGTTGCCTGCCCGTGTTGCAGCTGGTTCGCTTCTGTCTCGATACGGCCAATTGTGCGCGCCGATTTCAAAACGAAAGTACCGCGCATCTAGGACGGTGAACGTATTTCTCGCCGAGATCTCTTGCAATTTACCAGCCGGTAGGCAGCCACTTTGTAAGAGAATGCGGCATAGCCAGATAGTTAGATATTCATAACTTGCAACATATTATAACTAATCCACAGCATTAGAAACTTGCAAAACTACCAAGTTTCTAATCTAGTAAGTGTTTTGTTTATTTAATTCGTGAGCTTTGACGGTAGATTATCCATTGGTTCATCTGCTCGGCAGCAGTTTAATTTTTTTCTTTAGAAATATTAGGCTTATTTATAAGCCTAGCAACAATTGTAAAATTGTTAGATATTACCATAAATTAAATTACGACTGTACAAATTACTTGCGCCACCTCGTTGCACTTTTTTTTACTTGATAAATATGTGTGTAGAACAAAGTAAACAAAGTTACTTACAATAAAACCCGCGACCTCTAGCCATGAAAGCTACTAATTCCAATTCTATAATTCTGTACTATACTGTACTGTTTCTGCAGTTCTGTACGTATAATGCAGGAATAGGTAGATGATTTTAGAAGGGTGTTACGAAAGGCGAATGGGGCGTGAAATCGTCAGATCGGTCGGCTACACAGCAACGACGGCGCCCGCTCGTGGTTATATCACACGAGATATCGTAACTTTTGCTCGTTACTTTTGTTCACCGTTCTAGTAGAAAGTCAAGCCTCTAGCTGAACTGATACTATTTATCATTATTGCCATTACGATATCTGATTCAACTTTCCTATGCGTTTTTAACATATCATTTTTGAATTTTGAGGAAGGTCCTCCTGCAGGGTTAATGTTGCAAATATTTTGGACCCAAGGAATTAGGACGTGATAGCTTCATCTTAGCAAATTTCAACTATTGTAAGCAGTCAACAAGTATACATCGAATAAACTGGAACAGTGATACGGCCAGACTAAGTTTGTTATATTAGGTTACTCAAATTAAAAATAATCAAAATGGCAACGCGAGCTTTTTTAGTGACTTCAAAGCCCTTTGCTTAAAACAATCTACTTAATAATATGTGATTTTTTACCGATTGGTTAGTCGAGAAGTTATTGTTTTACTGCAATCTGATCTATAAGGTAAGGTTGAGCTCGTCGCACACGGGCAGGTTCCCGCGGGCACTTCAGGTTGGAGTGCTATAAGCACTCTCCTTTATAGCTGTAATGCCTATCTGTAGCCAGTTACCTTCATTAGAGAAAATCGTATCGTTCCTGATGGAAATAGTACAGCAGTCATGTTTGGGAAAGTGCACTAGTTTATACTCAGCAATAGACTGGCCGTACCAAGCAAACTTTCCTGTACGTACGCACTAGCCGACAAAAATATTTGAAGGAAATATATGCAAATCTCACTATGATGATGAAATGACTGAATGAGACTACAGTTTATACTCATTTTGTTTTTTTGGAAATATGTTTATAATAAAGATGGCAGTTGTAGGAAGTCAGTATCAGTTTTGAATGAAAATGTTCCCACAGGCTACTCTATACCGTAGTTTTTAATCTCTTTGAGCAGTCACCACAAGAACTCTGCTCGTGCGTGGCGATATCTCGCTTCAGTTTTCTGTTAGGTGGAGGTCTTTGTGCAGGTATATGTTCAACCAAGGTGCCCCAGTTTACGCGTCAGCTCGCGGTGTGCTACCTATCTTAAAATCTAACTGCTGCACTAATCATAGAAGTCAGTTAATAAATTGTTAACTCGTCAATTTATAAAAATCATTACTAAGAAATTAATTACCGAAAGGACTAAGTGCGGGGTAGTGAGTCTGTTTCTCTCATCTTAACCACAGTTCTTAGTCCGGTCAATTTAGACATAAAAATAGTGATCAAATAAAGAAAATTCCGACAGAGCCAAATCTTCGTAGAGACCTTAGGTTTACCACAAGGAATAAAGTGTCAAAAGTCCCAATCAGTCCCATGTGCGCTAAGGGACTTATTCGGGGCCCAAGGTCAATATTTAAGGTTTTTTGGATTTTTCTCGAAAACGGTAAGTTTTATCGAAAAAGTCCTCAGAGCAAAGTTGTAGATCTTAAAATTCTCTATAAAAATGGTCCATATGATTTTTTTCTCTAAGACCCACTATTTCCCAGATATTGCGCTTGTAAGAATCACGTTCTACATAATATGCACACATTTCCACACCACCTGTGAGGTAGTGTACCTACTCGGCGCGTTTTTTTAACGTGGTATCCCCGATAGGTCTGTTCCACGAACCTTTATGACGTTATTTTCAGGAACAATAATTATTTAATAGTATGAAAATTATTGATATGGGTTACTGAGTTTAACTGTCGTTCTAACTTTTTTTTATTACTTTAATCTGACTCATACTCTTCATATTCAACTTCAACAATCATGTTTTCTTCAATTTCTTCTTGTTCTTCTTCTCCTTCCTGTTGATGAATGCTTACAAATTGTTCAAATGAAAATGAATCAGTTGTCTCTTCATCAAAATCACATGAATCTTCATCTCTTGTATTTAATTGAACATTTGAGCAAGAGACACCTTGGCAATTGGTACACGCTGGAGAACACTGCAGCCCTACTTTTTTACAGCCACATTTGGCACTACAACCTTTCTTGCAATTGCAAAAAATAGTGTTAAGAAGTTTTTCTGGAGCAGGGAGCAGTAAAGTTCGAATCGGTTCCAAAGTATTATTTATCAATTTCCAACCCCAGTCTTCAGGGTTCAGTTCATTGCCTTGCCATGTCTGAACTTGATAGTATACTCGAAACAAATGTTGAGTAGCAGATGCCGATGTTGGAGGAAGACAAGATAGTTGTATTTGCTTTTTGTTTCGTGTATTTTTTACAAATGTTAAATATCTGTACGTGCATTCAATTTTTTTTGGAGCTCCATAAACCGCAAGAAGAAACCGAATTCCTATAGTAATTAGTATTTGAGGTGAAGAATTAATTTCTGTAAATACTTTTGCGCAGTCAATCAAATCTTTTTATTCAAATATTTTTAATACTGAATTTTTGCCCCTTCTAAACATTGCTGACGTAGTATCACACCCGGTTATCGCATGTAAAAATAAAATATATAATAAATAAATAAAATTCATGTTTATTCAGATGTTTATTCAGTTTTATGGTTTTTACCAGATAAATTCCTCCACATCGTTCATGGTCATGGAAGTTCTTATCCGGTTGTAATAAAATTTATACAGATTTAATACAGCGGTTTCTTCTTTCGAATAAAAAAAGAATCATTGAAATTGGTAAATATTTGCCAGAGTTATGACCATTTTTGTCCTTAAAAAGCTACATAAAGTCATCGATATAGGCTTTCCTGCAGCTCTCAGTGCGCAGTCACCATTCTTGTTTTTTCAGGAACTACTTATTACTAAGCAATAATTTTTTTATGGGACCCAATCAATGGATTGAAGAATGGGTGGAAGAAAGATTTTTTCAAATCGGTTCATAATTCACAGAGTTAGGCGCGAACATACATAAAAAATATATATATATATATACAGACGAATTGAGAACCTCCTCCTTTTTTGAAGTCTGTTAAAAATAAAATATAGTTTTGGCATTTTGGATAAGCTGATAAACTTTTAGAAGAATATATTTCTGTCCGTTGCTGCGCCTTCCCAGGTTTAAAAAAATAAATAATTTTATCAAATGGAGTCCTTGCAGTGAGTAGTACTAACAAATCAACATCTTCACCCACTACAATAGTTGGTATTTCTTGCATTAAATTGTTCTATTGAGGTCCGGCGGTCTTTTTAGAGTATATTTTCTTAGAATAGTATAATGTATACATAAAAGGAGACACGAGTAGGCATTTTTGCTTGCTTGAGTACCTAAATATGTATAAACGTGGCATATGTGCGCATACTATGTAGAACATGATTCTTACAAGCGCAATATCTGGGAAATCCACTATTTCCCGTCTTAGAGAAAAAATCATATGGACCATTTTTATAGAGAATTTTAAGATCTACAACTTTGTTCTGAGGACTTTTTCGATAAAACTTACCGTTTTCGAGAAAAATCCAAAAAACCTAAAATTTTGACCTTGGGCCCCGAATAAGTCCCTTAGCGCACATGGGACTGATTGGGACTTTTGACACTTTCCTTGTGGTAAACCTAAGGTCTCTACGAAGATTTGGCTCTGTCGGAATTTTCTTTATTTCAATTGTCTAAATTGACCGGACTATCTGTTTTTCGTTTTTTTTTTAATGGTGTGATAATTGATTAGCAGCAATAAAATTATGTAATTTTACCAATGTGTGTAATAAATTCATTAATAAAATTGCCATAAGTTGTGACGTTGGAAATAGGATTATATTTATTAATAGCACATGGTTCATTATTGATGTGCATTATTATAGCATCTTACGCCGATGAGTTAATGAGTCTTTGTGATATACGGGTGTATCTAGACGTGCGTTCTCTCAACCTACTTCTTGAATGCCGTCGCTTCGTAAACAGAATTCGACTCTATTTTAATGTGTATAGAGATTAAAACAATAATGTATACACTAACGTTCTCAATCCTACATTTAGGAACTGCTTTTTACGTGCCAATGTATTGTAAGCTTTAAGGTTGTGGGAAAAGGCATAGATTAATGTGTTAAGATTTGTTTGAACACTACATGTTCCATTCAACCATGAACTCCTTTGAGGAGCGTCCCGCGTTGAGACCTCAATTTTTAAACTCTCTCACTTATTGGTCAATCAGCGTGACATTTGTATGGTATAGTAACACTATTAAGTTACTAATAAATTGGCCATTGCATACCTTTGCGGTTTTATTGAAAATGACGACGGTGCAGGAAACCTGCAGGAATGTTTAAAATATGACTTTATGTCGCTTTTTAAGGACAAAAATGGTCATAACTCTGGCAAATATTTACCAATTTCAATGATTCTTTTTTTTATTCGAAATAAGGAACCACTGTAATGAATCTGTATGAAATTTATCACTACCGGGTAATAACTTTCTGGAGGACCATGAACGATGTGGAGGAATTTATCTGGTAAAAACCATAAAACTGATGTTCCCCATTACGTTACTCTTACAAATATGAACCGATTTCGATGATTCTTTTTTTATTGATGATGATTCCATGTAAATTTCATTACCACCGGATAAATTGTAACATGAATTATCTAAAACTATGTAGACAATAATGTGATCTTAACCTACCTAGATCATTTTACCTTCTTCGATGGTTCAATCTTTATGTATGAAAATATCACTAAAAAGTATAAAATAAAATAATTAAAAAAATAAAATTTGAACCGACTTCAATAACACTAATTATTTTATACTTTTCAGTGTTATTGAAGTCGGTTCAATTTATTTAAAAAAATTTTTTTTTTGTTTCCTAATTATTCACACAATTATTGTACTTGATACAAGGGAATTTTCTATAGCACTCGGCTTCACATCCGAACACGGCAATGCTTAACACACGGCTGCTTAGGCGACAAAACATCTGTCAATGTGGTTCTACTGACCTGGGCAATCCCTTGCACAAGGAACGTACCACCTAACAAATGTAATAGTATATACATGTTAATAAGATATTATCATACATATACCTCTCTTGTATACAATTATACCTCTGTTGTCATATACCTATATTAATCACGGTTTCATTATTATTATCGTTAACACATTTTACACCGAGACACGCATCCGTCGGTCTGTAAAAGCAAACAGTGTCAAGGCGGCTTATATTGATTTCATGCTTGCAATGAGCACAAATGGCTACACAATTGATTTTATTATTGTATTTAATTAGCTTTATTAAATTTGCCACAGTCTATTCTATCTAATTGCCATCACCGTTAATAAATTAGGCGGCCGGACGACATCGACGATGTCTTTATCAGGAATTATTTTAATTTCGATTTGATTAGAATCCGTAATAGTAATAATTTATTACAAAAATAAAATGTTTTTTTTTTTTATATATTTGTAGTAGTTATTTCTAAGGTCATAACTTTTTACTCTTTTGGTCTCTACATAATGTTATCTACCTATACGTAAAGAACATAACTTTTGCAACAATTTCATAGAGCTTTATTTCTGTTACAGGTAGTTTGTAAGAGAACTAGAAGGACTTCAAAGGTGTAAGTAATAAAATCGATTCTATAAGTAATATAATAATTAACTATTTAACATTATCAAATGCGCTTTCCACGCGATCAATTCAACGGTGATGCGTTTATGTTTAACGAAGAGCTTCGCGTGTGTGTTTGTGTGTGTGTGTGTGTGGAAGCGCATCGTAAAAGCGATTGCTTAATCAGATGCATCTCGTTTAGCGTGTGAGAGTCGAGTTTCCCAATAGTTAAATGTGGAGAGAAGTGGAGTGCACCGCGGCGGTTTCCCAATAGAAAGTCCTCCGGTGCAGGAAGCGGGGCGCTGCATCGCACGTGCACTAGCCCAGCCCCGCAGCGCCTGGTGGGGCGCCGGCCGATGCACTTTCATGCCGGTGACGTC
Source organism: Furcula furcula (assembly GCA_911728495.1). Taxonomy (NCBI): domain Eukaryota; kingdom Metazoa; phylum Arthropoda; class Insecta; order Lepidoptera; family Notodontidae; genus Furcula; species Furcula furcula. The sequence continues at coordinate 12,083,538 of OU452251.1, forward strand.
ACACCTTACCTTTCGTCAGCGTCACACCGCAGCCCGTAAGAGCTGTTACGCAATGGACGCACGCCACTCAACTTTCCAATTTCGACAACGCGCTATTGTGTAGCGCTTTCAAATTTTACTATACCTTCGCCCGCTAGCTTGGCGCTTTCTTGCATTTCTCTCTTTTTGATCACGACTGAAAAATGTTCAGAACTCGGTGCGCGGACGAGATGAACTTTCACTGTGATGTGTTCCGTCTCCCATCACTAAATAACGATACTATTTTTTCATTAATTTTTATTGTTGGATAGCCGGACACATAATTCGCTGTCGCAACTAACGGCAAAATTAAGCTCGTCTTAGTTAAAGTTGTCTAGTGTACGTCGCTCCATAGCAGTTTTCTTCAATTAATGAAAAAATAGTTTTATCGCCTACGTACGTATCGCGTAAGTACGTAAAATCACACGCACTTAATTCAGTAGTGAAAAAAATACTATACTCGATAGAGATCGATTTTTTGTTGGAAAGTATAACCTACAGGATGAATTTTTAAAATAAGTACCTACTCAAAGGAGTCACGGGCCCGATTTTGATGGAAACTAAAACTGCATCATTGGATTTTTGTTAAGTCATTACTCTGGTCAGGAATCGAAACAGCTGATTTTCGAAAAAAAAACACATTTCGGTATTATTACACCGTCCTAGTGTCGCTAGTAGGTATCAAATTCTGGGAGGTAATGACTAATAATAATTTTCGCTATTCCTTATACATCGTTCCGGACTTGACCATCCACGCCCACTTGAAGAAATCACTCTGTAATACATATTAATGCTACTGTTTTAAATTTATGATAATAAATGTGTTATCAAATTTTTATATATTTATGTATGTTCATATTATAAACGTTACTGTATCAGCTTGTCGCGGCAAAATTGCTGAAAAAGGTTATTTTGAATATGGCAAAATGTATTTTCATGTCGACGTAAATGATGCCTACTATTATTCAATCAACAAGATCTTCTAAGGTGGCCCAAAGTTCGTGCACCAAAAAAAAACAAGATAATAAATCTCACTGTAGGCAATATAAGTCACCAGTGCCTAACTGTTACTCGTAATATTCCAAAATAATTGTTCGATCGTAAAACACATTGTAGCAAAGTGTCAATAACAATTGCCTATCTTTGACCTTTTAATAATAACAATTGCTATCTATATAGCTGTCATATACGATGTGTAAAAGGCGTTCGCGACAAATATTCTAGGGTTTTCACCTGATGATCGTGACAGCGAGCTTTCCACGAGCGACGCGAGAGTCGCATTGAGACCGAGTCGCTACTCTCTCTTACCTTAATTATTTATATATCTAAACAAATAATAAAAGTTACTAATAAAATTTAAATAGATTCCTTTTACTTTTAAAAAAAGACTTTGGTTAGCCTTTCCGATTGAATGTTAATAACATTCTAATTAGGTTGAGGCCCCATTAGTGCGTTGCATTGCGTTGCGTCGCGTCGCGTCGTTGCAGCGTCAAAGCTGCGACGTTTTACATTTTTTTTTTGATATGCCACATTAATGCGTTGCATCGTCGCACGCGACGTTTCATCGGATCGACGGACAAGAGACGAAGCGGGAGGGTGGGTGATGCGCTGCGCTGTCTGAGCTCCTCCGGTGCGACGATGGGCAGTGTTCTACTGCTCGAGGGGTAAACTAAATATGCGTCGCCCTCTTGCGTTGCGATGTCGTGCGTCGACGTAACGCAGGTGTGGCATACAATGCGTTGATCCGTTGCTACGACGCAACGCAACGCACTAATGGGGCCTCAGCCTTAGTCGGTCTCTACCAGTGCCCCTGAAAAACGTATGTATACCAATAGAAAGAATAACTTATTCAATGGCCACATTATACCTAAGTATGATTATGCGCGCATACAAATAATATTCTAATAAAAGTTCATATTTATTGAATACTGTTCATAAAATAAGTTCTCTACAAAATGCTTATTGTCAATAGGTACTTTCAATTTAATTCTAGATTTTGTTGAATTTCTTTGGATATTCAAATAATAAAAAATTAGCTATTCAACAATTGGTTTTATTCAATGATACAAAAACACAACACATAGAATATAAGTAGTGTATAATACGAGGGATGCCTTTAAGGTTTGTCGTTTGAAGAAAAAACACAACTAGAACCTTATAGTACATTTTGTTGTTTTTCAAAGTATTCACCGCGTGGTGAATACTTTATATAAAATAAAATAATAAATAATATAAAATAAATTAAAGCAGTGCAAAGCAGCTGTATATGTATAGGTTTGAGCGAATGGAAAAGTGTATTGAGCTGCGTAGCTTAATACACTTTTCCATTCGCTCAAACCTATACATATACAGCTGCTTTGCACTGCTTTAATTTATTTTATATTATTTTATTAGGGACAACAAACAGCTATACATTATATTTTATAAAAAAAGGAATTAGGTACACATTTACACAGTACATATCAATGCATAGCCCACAACGCTATCGGATAAATATTTATAACTGAAGATCCCCCAAACACGCACACAACCACAGATGACGCGAGTGTACAGCGAGGCCTGCACGCCCACACGAATAATGAGACTGCGATGCTCAGTAACGTAACGTTACAAGACTACTAGGTATCTACACGTATATATAATCAAAGGACTAAACAATAGCATTAATCCTAATACTTTCAAATGTTTTGAGATTCAAAATTTAAACACATTCGAATATAGAACAGTTCCAAATTCAAAATTGCCGGGAAATATGGAAACGACAGAACTTAAGAGGCAGGCCTCGTATTATCTTTATCTTTCTTATTATATAAAAGAGTAAGCAAAAACCCACTCATCACGAAATCTCAGAAACTACAAGTGCTAGAAGTCTCAAATTTTGCATGGGGGTTCCTTTTAGGACAAAGGTGCTCACTAAGACGGCATTTTGCGAAATTCAACCTCTAAGGGGGTGAAACAGGGGGGCAAAGTTTGTATGGGAGAACGCGATTCCTTGGTCCTATTGGCTTGAAATTTTGCACAGACATTCCTTAAGAAAATTAATTGAATTTGTATTTCATATTTTTTATAATTTATCCCTATAAAGGGTAAAAAAGGAGTATTATTACTCAACCGATGGCGATACAAATATATAACAAGAATAAGATACGGTAATTCGAAACATAGAACAAAAGCTCCTTGGTCAGGTGGTTACGGAAGCGTCCTCTAAGCACAGACTGTCAGGGTTCGCTACCCGTGTACGGTTATTTTTTTTTAAACTTTGTTTTTGATTTTTTTATTTATATTACGATTCGATGTTTTAAATATTTAACTCATATTAACTCCAGCACATTTTATCTCTAATATATTTTTAATACTTTTTTTAAATTAGGTATAGGATATAGGTATTAGTAATAAGTGGTATCATTTGTTTGTTTCCCAAATATAATAAAATAAAAATAAAATAATGAAAATATATATTATATTTCCAAAATGTCTGTTTCGGTAGGAATACAATATGCATGTATTGTACGTATGATATAAAAGCCAAAACTTTATTGGAATTATTGTCTGTCTGTCAGGATTTTTTCTACAGGTTGGCTGGTGTTGTCCCCTATCAACGTCAAAGTATCTTTACATAGTGTGAAACAAAGTCGCTATCCGAGTCTGTCTATATCCGATAGCACCTCCAAACCACGCAGCGGTTTTCACCATCGGTTAGATAATTTTTCATTGAAGGTTTTAAGTTTTATCTAAGTAAATACACTTACATAGCTTACGTTCACTAAGCCTAAAGAGATACATAGTTAACAATCAAGTACCTACTAGAGAATTTCAATAATTCCATATTTTATATTATAAGGTAGGTAAATATCTGGGATATAATATACCCCGCCCCCGGCGGCGGACTCAAAGACAATGCACTGAGTGACAGCTGATGCAGATCCCACCGGAAAACCTCTCTCATGTGCTGATGTGACAGCCACGGGAGTTTAAGTGGGTAAGAATCCCCCACAGGATCCCGGGGACATATTAAACGTGCCCCCCGCCACCCCTTTAACTGTGACAATGGTGACAGATTCCCGGGGGGCTTTAAAGCGCCCCCGGCAGCGGCTTCAAAGGCCCTTGCCTTGCACTGAGGGGTACTCGGTGCAGCCCCCCCGATTTTGTGCGGACACCAGTGGGGGGTTTACAGGGTAAGAATCCCACATACCGCGCTCGACCGCCCGTAGGATCCTGGGAGCCTATTGGAGGTCTCCCCCGTGATCCCCATAACTTACATAACTCCCCAACTGAGCACGACGACAGGAGTCTTATTTTTTTTCGTGCTCCCCTGGTGGCTTCAAAGGTAGCCCATGAGGGGTTTTTTTTTTTATCCAGGGTTAAAAAGCAGTATTATTACTCAACCGATGGCGGTACAAATATTCTCACTTAGATGTGCTTAGTACGTAAATTAGGTAGTGTACACGGATAACTTTAATACATAAGGTAAAATATCACACTATATGCATTAGGGACTGAGCAGACATATAACAAGAATATGATCAAGTAATTCGAATAGCCGTGAAGAGTAGCCGTGGTCTGGAGGTTACGAAAGCGTCTTCTAAAAGCAGCAGGGTCCGGGTTCGAATCTCTTTAGGATTTTTTTGTGTACTTTTAAACTTTTTATTTTTGATCATTTTATTATTTTTTTAATTTTTCATTGAAGGTTTTTATATTAACTGAATTTATTTAGAAGTTTTATCTAAGTAAATAAATTTAATTAGCTTACGTTGACTAAACCTAAAGAGGTACATATGTACTTAACAATCGAGTGTTATAGAAGTTCATTATATATATCATGCATTCCGTATAATATAATAGGTCATAGGCAAGCCACAGAGGGTATCATGGTGCAGATCCCACCGGATAGCCCAAGAAGGGGTTCTTATGTGCTGATTGCACGGCCGTTGGGGGTTTAGTTGTATAAGAATCTTACATACCCGGTTGACCACCAACAGGGTCCCGTAAATCCCATTAAAGGCTTCCCCCGTGACCCCTGTAACCGTGAGCACCGTGACAGGTTCCCGGGGAACTATAATGTGCCTCTCGGGCGGCGCTTCAAAGTCAAGGCACTGAGTGGTATCATCTGGTGCAGATCCCGACAGATAGCCCAGGTCCGCCCTCTAATGTGCCGACGTGATAGCCGCGGGGGTTTTAGTGGGTAAGAATACCTCGGTTGACCCCCGTTTACGTCTTAACGATGAAACCGAACAAGGAAGCCCGTATTGCTTCCATAAATTGGTTTTAAATAAATGGTGTCCTGTTCCTGTCCTTAATCCACCCAAATTGTGCACCGGTACACGTCTACAGTTTCTAATAAAATTATATAAATACAATTAACAAATCACAAGCTCAGAGATTCAACGTTGCAGGCTTAAACCTAAGCGTCGAGTGCTTTTCCCATGGACAGACAGCTATATGTAGCCCTTTCACGCGTCACTTCTAAACAAAATTTGTTCATATTGCGTTACGAAAAGTCAGCTACAAACATTATTTATGAAGAAATTCTATAATCAAAGGCAGTAACTTTAAATTATTCACTTCTTTTCTTTCTCAATTACACCCGTGCGAAGCCGGGGCGGGTCGCTAGTATATTATACTAGCGGACCCGCGCAGCTCCGCCCGCGCTTTTATTACATTTTGCTCCCCTTTTCTCCCTCTTCCCTTGATTTATTTATCTCTCCATCTCTCTCTTATAAGAAAAATCTAATTCTATGTTCTGTCTCTCCTCTCACTTTCCTCCCGCTTTGGTCCTCGTCACACTCCCCCTCTTCCTCTCCCCGGTGTCCCCTCTCTGAACCCCCTCCCCTCTCTCTTCTCCCACCTTGCTCCCCCTCAGTCCCCCTTGCTCCATCTTAATCCCGCTATCCCTCACCCCATCACCTCCTCCATGAAACCCCTCTCCCTCTCTCTCCTCTCTTGCACCCTCCTCTCGTTCTATATATCCTCGTCAATCATGGTATCTGGGATACTTACCCACTTAAAACCCTGTAGTTTTCGCATCGCCACATAAGAGGGGGGACCTGGGCCCTCCAGTGGGATCTCAAACTCAAACTCAAAAATCTTTATTTCAAATAGGCTTAACGCTAGCACTTTTGAATCGTCATTTTTTAGAAGCTACCACCGGATCACAACGCGGCCTCAACTGAGAAGATCCGGCAAGAAACTCAGCGGGCTTGTCATTTTTTCACTTTTTTTTTTTTTTAAACATTGTTTTGTTACAAATGAATCGACATTAGCGATATTGTGTCCTGCCATTCGAAACATAAAGCAAGGGAGAAAAGAAGAAAACAATAAATTAAGACAAACTAAAAGGCCAAATGGATAGAAGTCGGACCAGTCCCCCCAAGCAGCACCCGCGCACGAGTTGACTCGAGCAGCAGCCATCACTCCCCTCAACCATATTAGAGGGAAGGGGGTGACCCGCCACACCAAATCTGCAGCAAATACCCCTCAGTGCACATTATAGCCCCCTTAAACCTGGCACCATGATCACGGGGACGGGGCTCGCAACCCCCTCATCATCCTTGGAGTCGCCGCCGTCACCCATCTATGTAATGACCTTCCATAACGTTGCTTAACCTAGCGGCATGAAATATACTTTACGACCTATTCTCAGACCTACCCGATATGCACACAAAATTTCTTCCAAAACGGTTCACCCATCTATGTAATGACCTTGCCTTATGTTGCTTAACCAAGCGGTATGAACAACGTTCACAGCTATTTTTTCATTGGTGTAAATATTAGTGAAGTGTACGTTATATTGAAGAAGGGACAAATTCATGCTATAACAACAATTTATTAATAGTTAATTATTTCTCATAAAAAGTAAATGATAAAAAATGTTTATTGTGGGTTATCCCTAAGAGATAAACATAACCATTGCAGACTTTTTTTTAGACCTTGTTAAGGTGTACAATACTGTAGTTCAGCAAGCGTTCGCAATGTAAGCGCAAAAAAAATGTGCTTATTTACGACATCACATTAGAAACCTCTAAAATTATTAGTGTTTCTCTACTATATTATGCATGTATTATACATATAAACCTTCCTTAAGAAACACTCTATCTATTAAGAAAAACCGCATCACAATCCGTTGCGTAGTTTTAAAGATCTAAGCATGCATAGGGACAGACAGACAGCGGGAGCGACTTTGTTTTATAATATGTATAGATATAGATAGTTCTACTGTACGTGTCACTGAACTCCTAAACGGCTGGACCGATGTTGATGAAATTGTTTGTGTGTGTTCAAGGGGATTCGAGAATGGTTTAGATTCACAAGTGAAAGAGACTTATTCGTCATCTCGCGCGTGGGAAACTCGCGCGCGCGCGCGAGTTGGCACCCTCCAATTTTACCTACTTTTTTTGTCGTCAACTCGCTTGATCGTGAAAATCGATGTATTTTTGCACAGTCAGCTACAAAAACGTTTTAATAACTCTAATATTAAAAAAACCCTGATCTGTGATTTCTAGAGTTCTCAGACTATGATCGATTTTATTAGTAAATAAGTAATAATTAACCAAATGCTATACTTGTTGTTGATTACGTTTTATTATATTTAGATGATAATAACGTTTGTTGTCCGTGGTACCACCAGTGATTTTTTTGTCCGTGGTATCACTGGTGTACAACGGACAACTCCGTGGTACCACCAGAGATAAATTAATTAGATTTAAATAATATTCCATTATTTTCTTTATTTTGTAATAGTTTACTTAGTATTTGGTAGAAATTGGAGTAATAAAATCGACCAATTATTACCAGAAGTACTAGGTTAGCAGAAAATAGCAGGTGCATAATTTTGTGCCTCATCTTTTATGAGCATATTATGAATGTGGTTTTAAGTTAACATGTTTATACTAGAAGTACCAGGGAAGCATAGGACATAAGGAACAGTCCTCCAGTCCACCTCCAATCCAATGTGATTTTTAACTACGTCCAGGATATACTGAGCATGTGGTACCTATTGAGTGAGTAGTAGTTAACATATTTATAGCAGAAGTACCAGGGAAGTACAAGATACAAGGATATCTCACCTCTTGATACATCCGTTCCCTCCCAGCCCTAACCTCTTGATTCGCGAAAGCAATCAATACCAGTAAGCCAGACATACTCTGGATATCACAAGACGTGAGAACTCCTCCATAAGTCTTTTTTTTTTTGACGCGGCGGAAAATTTCCAAAGATCTCCGGGAGCTGTGGGGCTCGACCGGGGTATGTGGGATTCATACCCACTAAAACCCCCGAGGCTGACGCATCGGCACATGAGAGGGGGGCCCCAGGGCTCTCCGGTGGGATCTGCACCAGGGGCCCCTCAGTGCCTTGCCTTTGAGCCCGCCGTCTAGGGGCGCATTGTAGCCCCCCGGGAACCTGTCACGGTGCTCACGGGGACGGGGTCGCAACCCCGCCGCCGTCCTCCTCGGAGTCGCCGCCGTTCTCAATGGACGTTCAAAGGGCCCACACCCCGAACGTCCAGCGACTCCGAAGGGCCTCCATAAGTCCTATGCTAACCTGGTACTTAGCTCTAAACCACATGAGCGAATCTGGTTTACAGCTGACATGGCACAAGATTGTGCACTAGTTTTATGCTACCCTAGTACTTCCAACCCAGATACCAATTAAAATCTGATTAATTTATTTCTGGTGGTACCACGGAGTTGTCCGTGGTACCCCCAGTGGTACCACGGATAATTATTTTTGTCCGTGGTACCACTGGTGGTACTACTGGTGGTACCACGGATAATAAGGGACTTTGTTTCACTTACATTTTGTGATATAATTTTTTTTTTGTTTTATTTGCTATTTTGATTCCGCTGACTTGAATAGTATTTATTGATTATTATTATAAAAATACGCGGTTTTAAATTTTTGTTCTATTTTTAATTTTATAATAAATATAGCTAAGTACTATTTCAAAATCATATTGTATAAATAAGTGTCTTAAACAGGTAGGTGCCTATATTAAATATATTAAAATTAAAACGTTTTTGTTGTTGACTGTACATAACGAGCATATGAGCATACGAGCGAGTTGACGACAAAAAAAGTAGGTAAAATCTGAAGGTGCCAACTCGCGCGCACGCGCGAGTTCCACGCGCGCGAGATGACGAATAAGTCGTGAAAGAGTGCGAGCGGAGCTGCGCGGGTCAGCTAGTATCAATGTTTAATAATTTTTATTCATCTTTAATTTTTACCTGGTTTTACCAGGGCATGTTTGCTTGCCTTTGCAAGGCGGAATATGGAATAGCACTTTCTATTAACTGTACAACTTATCCACCTATATTCTACGCAAGTAAATGATTCTTATTTTTATTAACCGACTTCAAAAAGGAGGAGGTTCTCAATTCGTCTGTATATATATATATATATTTTTTTATGTATGTTCGCGCATAACTCTGTCAATTATGAACCGATTTGAAAAAATCTTTCTTCCATCCATTCTTCAATCCATTGATTGGGTCCCATAAAAAAAAATTGCGTAGTAATAAGTAGTTCCTGAAAAACAAGAATGGTGACTGCGCACTGAAAGCTGCAGGAAAGCCTATATCGATGACTTTATGTCGCTTTTTAAGGACAAAAATGGTCATAACTCTGGCAAATATTTACCAATTTCAATGATTCTTTTTTTAATCGAAAGAAGAAACCACTTTATTAAATCTGTATGAATTTTATTACAACCGGATAAGAACTTCCTGGAGGAACACGAACGATGTGGAGGAATTTATCTGGTAAAAACCATAAAACTGATGTTCTCCATTACATTGCTCTGACAATTATGAACCGATTGCGATGATTCTTTTTTTATTCGAGAGAGTAAACTACTATGATGATTCCATGCAAATTTCATTACGACCGGATAAATAGGTTCTGAGTTTCTGAAGAAACATGAATTATGTAAAACTATGTAGACGATAATGTGATCATAACCTATCTAGATAATTTTACGCTTTTCGATGGTTCAATCTTTATATATGAAAATATTACTAAAAAGTTTAAAATAAAATCTTTTAAAAAAAAAATTGAACCTACTTCAATATCACTGAAAAGTATAAAATAATTTAAATATTATTGAAGTTGGTGCCAAATATACACAGCCGGTAAGCTAACACCAACTTCAATAATATTTAAATTATTTTATACTTTTCAGTGATATTGAAGTCGGTTCAATTTTTTTTTAAAAAGATTTTTTAAATGGCAGAACTCGTATAGAGGTTATAGACGATTTTTGCCACCCTAGATTTAGTATTTTTTTTTAATAATTAGTTGCTGCAGAAAGTTAGACCGCTAATTAATTAATAGACAATGGTGCCGATTCTGTTGTCACACACTAGACTAAGCTAGACTAAAATTTAGTTTAGTCGTGTCTTTCCAATTCAAAGATCCATGAATTAAACTAAATTAGGTATAGTTTGATAGAATATAAAGGTTTTAGTTACTCAACTTAGTTTTAAACGTATTTTGCTATTCTGTTGTGCACAGTTTACGTCATTTATGCCTAATATTAGAAACTTCAAACTAAAATTAGATCAAAATAGTCGGCATCTAAAAGATGTCGATTAAAATAAAATAGAATAGACTAAAATAGAATAAATAAATATTAAAATAAATATTAGAATAAATATTAATATAAATAATAAAATAAATATTAAAATATTGAATATTTTTTATTAAAAATAAAATAAAATATTAAAATAAAATAAATATTAATAATTATTAAAAAAATATATAAATCATAAATTAAATATTAATTAAAAAAATACATAAATATTAAAATTAAATAAATATTAATGAATATTAAAATAAATATTAGAATAAAAATTAAAATAAATATTAGAATAAATATTAATATAAATATTAAAATTAATATTAATAAATATAAAAAAAAATATTTAAACAAATACTAAAATAAATATTTAAACAAATATTAAATTAAATATTTAAACAAATATTAAAATAAATAGTAACATAAATATTTAAACAAATATTAAAAAAATATTAATACATCAAATATTAATATAAAAATATATTAAACAAAAATTAATATTAAAATTAATATAAGTATCGTAGCTGGAGAATTATTTTAGTTTAGTTTAGTGTAATCAGATGAACAAGAGAATTGTTTTCAACTAACATGATTTGACCAATGAAAACCTCACTATCAACTCAATTTAGTAGCTGTCGAACTCAAATTAAGCACTTATGCCTGATTTACACGTATTAAGTTGCAAGTTGGTAACTAAATCTTTACTAAAGTTTAAGTAAATTATTGCGTGTAAACAAACACTTTAGTAGTAAGTTCCAAGTTAAAATTTAGTAATTAAGTGAATAAGTACAAATTTTCGTTTACACGTATTAAGTTGGTAACTAAATCTTTACTAAATTTTAGTAAATTATTACGTGTAAACAATCACTTTAGTAGAAAGTCCCAAGTTAAAATTTAGTACGCAAGTTATGAAGTAGAATAGAAACTTTTCTATTTTTCGGGTAAGTAGGTGGGCGTGGTTTATTCTTGATACGTTTGGACACACACATGTATAATGCAGGTTTGCAGGTGTGCATGCAAAGGTATAGCCATAGATCATACCATAGATAATATACAAATATATTATGAGTGAAGTCGTTTTCGTTGTACCAACGTATATTTAGGGTTGCCAGAAATACGGGATTGTTCCAGAATTTGTATTGTCCTGGAATTTTTAAATACCTACTACGCTGTAGGTATTAATATTTGCAATCAAATGTTTTTTTTTTGTACTTTTCCTAGTATACTGCCGTATAATTAAGTGATTCGAGAGCTATTTGGCTAATAGTCTCGGGATTTTTTAGATCAACGGAGAAATTTAAGCCTGTATCTCGCATCCTTTTTTTTCTAGCGGCGAATTGTTCAATGGGTCCCAGGACCTGTGTAGGTCAACCGGGGTAAATGGAATTCTTTCCCACTAAATCCTCGTGGTTGTCACATCGACACATGAGGGGAAACCTGGGCTCTCCTGTGGAATCTGCACCAGGAGTCCTTCAGAGCGTTTCCTTCGGAGCCTGCCACTGGGGGTGCATTGTAGTCCCCCGGAAACCAGACGGTGCTTACGGGGATGGGAGGCAATAAACAAGTAAAATGGTTAAATATTTACATCAAACACAAATTCAGTAATCAAGAAAGACACGAAGTCATTTACTTTTCTATATCTAATATTATAATTATAGTACCTTTAAATAAAGAAATTTTATAAAAAAGAAATTTTAATATAATAATCTGTATTAGTTGTCTATATAATTTAATCCTAAAAATAAATTAGTTGTCTGTCGCTACAAAGTACTATGAAATCGTCACGGATCGTGCGACCGTCCATTGGGGCGAACTAAAGATTCTAACTAAAATTTAGTAAAAACGACGTGTAAACGCATACTTAAAATTAAGTCACTTAAAATTTAGGTACCTACTTGACAACTTAATACGTGTAAATCAGGCATTAATCATCGTTTGACACCACTAAAAAAAATTTAGTCTAGTTTAGTGTAGTGGTGACAACAGAATCGGCACCAATGTTAAGTGCAAATTAAATTTTGCTATCAACGTTCATGTTCATATTTGCTGTTATTCGCATACATTTTACTTGTTTTCGATAAATTCCGCTAGAGGCGCTGAAATGTCAAACAAAAAAATTCATAAATATTAAAATTAAATAAATATTAATAAATATTAAAATTAAATAAATATTAATAAATATTAAAATTAATATTAATATAAATATTAAAATTAATATTAATAAATCCCTTCGGCCGTTTAGGAAACCAGAGTTTGGAAACCAGTTTCCTAAAAGGCTTTTTTTATACCTCTACGTAACTGGTTTCCTATAAGTATTTTTTTATACCTCCACGTAACTGGTTTCCTATAAGTCTTTTTTTACACTTCTACATAACTAGTTTCCGAAAAGGTTTATAATTCATGTCACTGAATAACTATTCTGTTACAGTAGCCAGAGTTTACTAGAAATTTTGATTAAGGAGACTAAAGTTGCTAATATTTTAAAAAATAACGTGAAAAAACAGTAAATACTACCAAGAAATAGATACTGGAATTATTAATGCAATAAAAGATTTGAAAAATGGACTAATAACTGTGGGGCACTGTATTGAAATTATTTCACCATACGCTTTTTTATTTTAATTTCTAAACTAAGAAAGTTGTTTTCATTTCATCTTAAGGCCTTAATAACTCTGAACGACCTTGAGCATTCGAGCCCGCGGAACCCCGCCGCCGACGTCAACGCCATCTAGCAATTTCACTCGGTACTGCTTACACAAAGTCTAAATTTGTCCGAAGAACGATTTCAATGAGTTTCTTTATTTGTGAGACTAATCTACTACAATGGTATCATACCAAGTTCATCACGACGATTTATGAATGAAAAAAATACTAATAAATTATTTAAAAAAATTAACCCGACCGATGATTGTAACCGATGGATGCAAATATCCAATTGTCGTTCATTGTGGCGTTCTAAGGGGGAGGCCTATGTTCAGCAGTGGACGTCTTCCGGCTGATGATGATGATGAACCCGACCAGTATATACAGGTTACTAAAAAATATAAAATTATTTAGTGCTAAATTTATACAGTAGGTATGTACGCTCGCGGTCACGAACGGTGTACCACCTTTAGGACGAGAATCGCTTGCACGAGCCGGCCCGAAATACGTGCGGACGAGATAATCACACATAATGTTTGTCAAACGATTTTGATTGAATACTCCGTCCGCGATTGTACGTACAACTAACACCAACTTTAATCATATTTAGCTCTTTTCCGAGTCGAGGTAGGGATATTTCGTATATAGACATCTTTCATTATTTCTATAAGTCCAAAAGATCTGAAATTTAGTACATATATAAATCCGATAATAGTAAATAAAATGGTAACCTTCACCAGGGTCTGATGATGATCAGCAAGAAGGTGGAAATAGAATCTAGGCCCCAATAAACGAAGACTCATTCAGTTTGGGCTCGTGGGATAGTTCTCAACGAGTAGTTGCTAGATGAATGGAATTCAGGGTCTGATGATGGAGCAGGAAGGTGGTCACAGGATCTCTGCACCAATAAACGTAGACCTACTGTGTTTAGGCTCGTTGGGCTGGTCTCAATGAGTAGTTGCTAGAAAATGATGATCAGGGTCTGATGATGGACCGGGAAGATGGCCAAAGGATCTCTGCACAAATAAACGTAGACCCACCGAATTTGGGCTCGTCAGATATGTCTCGACGAGTAGTTGCTAGAAAAACGGTGATCATTGTCTGATGATGGAGCAGGTTGGTGGTCACGGAATCTCTGTATCAATAACCGCATTTGGGCTCGTTGCGTACGTCTCTACGAGTAGCTGCTAGAAAAATGGTGATCAGGGTCTGACGATGGAGCAAGAATGTGGTCACGGTATCTCTGCACGAATAAACGTAGACCCACCGAATTGGGGTTCCTTGGGTAGGTATCACGAGTAGTTGCTAGAAAATGGTGATCTTTAGATGGGGTCTGATGATAGAGCAGGAAGGTGGTCAAAGGATGAGGTGACGGGCCCGTTGGTCTAGTGGTTAGACTCCCTGGCAGCTACTCGATGAGTTGTGGGTTCGATTCCCCCACGAAGTGTCTGGGTGTTATTTATCTATTTAAGTATGTATTTACAAAAAAAAAGTATTAATATCTGTTGTCTGGTTTCCATAGTACAGGCTCTGCCTAGTTTGGTATCGGATAACTGTGTGTGGATTGTCCCAAGATATTATTGATATTATTATAAAGGATCTCTGCACCAAAAAACGTATACCTACCGAGCTTGGGCTCGTTAGTTATGTCTCGACGAGTAGTTGCTAGAAAAATGGTGACGAGGGTCTGATGATGAAGCAGGAAGGTAGTCACGGGATCTCTGCACCAATAAACTCAGACGCATTGGATAGGTTGCTATGAGTAGTAGGTAGAAAAATAATGATAAGAGTCTGGAGATGGGAGCAAGCAGGCAGGACGGTGGTAACAGAAACTCTGCTCCATAAAATGTAGGATCCATCGAATTGTAAATCGATAGTTAAATCTTGCCGAGGAATTACTAGACAGACATCAATCAGAGTAATGGCGCCGGAAAGTCATTTTAAGAGTTCGTTCACCCATGTCGGGGTTTATTAAAAAAGTTTAATTTATACTTTAGCCTGAATTAAGTATACACATACGTACTACAAAGTCTAGTTAGGTACTTAACAATAACAATAAATATAAAAATATAAAACATTAAAGTAATGAATTTTATCTATACTCATATCGTAATATTTAAATTATGAATGCAAAACTAGTAAGTACTCTAATGACACACTTTATACACATGCAACTCCGTTCTAAAAACATTTTATTTTTTTATACACAAAAAAATGGGCTGCTGAGGGGCAAGACCGAAAAAAGTGTAACACTGTAACAATGAAAAACGACACCAAAACTGTTAGTTATTTAAAAAGCTGCCTAATGTTTATACAGATTCAAACGGACTTGAACTGTATGTCAACGTATTAAAGTCTCAATTTTCTTATAAATATAGACATGGCTGGTTTGATTATTGCATTACAGCTCTCGACTTGCTCTCCTAATAGTATATTTGTTTCTGGCGACGGTACTATATTATGTATAATTGGCTCAGTGGTATATGAGCTTAACTAAGGTAATAACGTGATGTTAGACGTGGGTACAAATCCTAGCAATTCATTTGCTTTAATGTCTTTTTTATCATCCAGCAGCCGAAACGTCCACTGCTGAACATAGGCCTCTACCTTAGAAGGGAGGGGTTGCCATTATCATCACGCTTGGCAGGCGGCTTGGGGATCACAGTATAGGTGACAGGTAATCCAATAAAAAGACTGCTGCCACTAGTTCTAGTTTTCTTCTAGTTTTTCCTTAGTCGCCTTTTACGGACACCCAACGAGAGGAGATGTGTAGGTGCAATTCTTACCCGGACACCCCACGGGGGTCTTTTTTATATTTTACTATTCTCATTATTTATTTCATAAATTGTTACAAAAGGAACATTTTAAGCATCTTTATTTTATAATTTTAATGTTTAAATACCCTATATCTACACTCATATCGTAATATTCAAATTATGAACTCAAAACTAGTACTCTAATGACACATTTTATACATAATGCCTCTTTACAAACATCAAAAAGTTTTTTACGGTACACGTGTATCGTAAAAAAAAACGTTTGATCAAAACGATGCCGTAAAATCTGCTTAAAAATATATTGTAATAGAGAAATTTTCTATATCAAAATATTTTTAAGCCAATCTAGTAGGCCGCAATGTCATCTAGTAGTCCGCGATCTAATCCAGCAGGCCACGATACATTCATCGGGAGGGTGGGACCCAGTTGTACGCATGCCCTATGGAGTTATTTGAATGAATTGAGTGGAATATTATAGACTGGAATAGAATTTTATTCCACACAGATTACATACTATTTGGTACAACAAATTTAACTATAGTATAGAAAGCACGTCGTCTGTGTGAAACAGAGCTCCCTCTGTCTGTATTATATGTTTTGTAATGTAGTTTGGTGGTATAAAATTGTATTTCATGAGTTTAGATAAAGTAGTGTTTGAAACTGCACATAATTAAGCATTAAAACACTCGTGTTTTAATAACTCCTATTGTGCAGCAGTTTCTAATACTTACTATTAACCAATAATAATAAATAATCATGTCTGATTATTATACATGCAAGTATGTATCATCAAGCAGAGAATAAAAGAAGTCGGTTAATAATCACAAATTGACTTTTTTCATAGACTGGAAGTTGTATATCGCAGATATTGTCTATGACGGGCTTCTCATTTTTTTACAGTATTAGATACATTTGTGTTGAATACATAACCTACTTTTTTAAAGTTGGTTAAAAACTGGGACCCACTTTTTATTGCCTTCCGAAGCACTGAGACGCTTACTTCAAATGGCATTAAACGGTCACCCATCTATGTATTGACCTTGCCTAACGTTGCTTAACCTTATCGATTGCCACACATTGATAACAACTGTCTATGAGTGGCTCCTTATTTTTAATAGTATTAGATACATTCGCGTCGAATACATAACCTTCTTTTTTATAGTTGGTTAAAAACTGGTACCCACTTTTTACTTGCCCTCCGAAGCACTGAGACGCTTACTTCAAAAGGCATTAAACGGTCACCCATCTATGTTATGACCTTGCCTAACGTTGCTTAACCTGAACGATTGCCAAACATTGATAACAACTGTCTATGACGGGCTTCTCATTTTTTTATAGTAATAATAATAATAATATCCTGGGATAATTCACACACGGTCATCTGATCCCAAACTAGGCAGAGCCTGTATTATGGAAACCAGACAACTGATACTAATAACATATATACTTTTTTTTTGTAAATACATACTTATATAGATATAACACCCAGACACTTGGTGGGAATCGAACCCACGACCTGTTGGGTAGCAGACAGGGTCACTAACCACTAGACCAACGGGCCCCTCAAAATCAAAAATAAAAGTCAGTATTAAATACATTTGTGTTAAATACATAACCTCCTTTTTTAAAGTCGGTTAATAACTGAGACTCACTTTTTACTTGCCCTCCAAATCACGGAGACGCTTAATTCAAATGACATTAAACGGTCACCCATCTATGGTATGACCTTGCCTAACGTTGCTTAACCTGATCGATTGCCACTTATTGGATAACAATTGTCTATGAGTTTCTCTTTATTATTAATAGTACCTATTAAATACATTCGCGTCGAATACATAACCTCCTTTTTTAATTTTAAAGTCGGTTAAAAACTGGGACCCTCCCAAGGGAACCGTGATGAATTACGGTATTTAAGACCGTTCCGAATTCACAAACCGACGTCACCCACCGGCGGCCCCAATGCATTGGCATAGTTTTCTTAGTCTTTGCGTACTTAAAAAGTTAATTTATTTCCAAAAAAATATTTACCGTTACTAATGTATAGATATTAACTAAACTAACTACTTCTATTAATTTCAATATTTATAAATGCGCATAAACTCTTTAAAAAATTAAACGAGTTAAGGGGGTAACAATGGTAAAATTGCAAAAATAGCCTTAGTTTAAAGAGTTCGATGGATCAATCCGCTATTGCATTGGCAATGAAAATTATATGTACTTATACCTCAGATCTTCAGCAAATAGTTTTATTGATTAGATATTGGATTAAATATAACGTTTTCAAGCAATATGTATTTAAAAAATGTACTACGTTGGATATGAATTGTGTTAGCGTTCAACATCCGTTCATCGGATAGACGTCAAACTTGGACTATTAAAAAGCATATAATCTATTCTACAATTTGTATTGATTACATTTCTTAATTTCATACATGATTTACAAGAAATTATAGAAAAACCATGTACGCGATGCATTTCCCCTTGCAGCGCCCCCGCGATCGCCATATATCAGTCCTTCGTGGACTGTGACGGCGAGTGGACATGCCCGATATTTTTTTGACAAGTCGGATTTAATTTAAATGATTTTAAACATATTGTTAATTAAAATATG
This sequence comes from Furcula furcula, assembly GCA_911728495.1. Taxonomy (NCBI): domain Eukaryota; kingdom Metazoa; phylum Arthropoda; class Insecta; order Lepidoptera; family Notodontidae; genus Furcula; species Furcula furcula. The sequence goes on from OU452251.1 coordinate 12,102,157, forward strand.
TTAAAAATGGTATAATTATAACACTATAAATAATTGCAAATGGAATTTATACTTGTTTATTTAATTAAATATATTTTTATGTTACTACCATTTTTGTGGTTCATCATAGAGTATGCGAAAGTATCGTTGCCGTGTATAATGCCTAACTTTTAAAGCGTATCAGAGTCATTTTATTTTATTTTATTTTATTTTATTAATAGGCACTCCAACGACAAATCCACTAAAAACTAGCAGAATGAAAATACAGATATCTAATAACAGAGTGGATGTGTCACTTACAGGAATGCACATCACTTACATTAACTAAAATTACGCTTCTAAAATTCGATCGTAAGAGTTTATAGTTAAAAGCAAGCATTGATCCTAACTATCAGTGGATAAAAGTTTAAAAACATTAAAAAAAATACAAAGACATTAACCAAACATTAAAAAGAAATGCGATTGGGTGAAACTAAAGCAATAAATAAAAGGTAAAATTACATAAGGTCATATACGATCTTACTAATTTAGATCGTATTTAATACTGAGTAGGTCGACAAAATGACATACATTATGATATACTTGACAATGCCTTCTTTTTGTCAAAACATGAACGGTGTTATTATTATTATCATGTTGGTTTTTTCAACTTAGCAACGAGTATAGTACCCAGGTGGTTTGCTTGGTGGTGAGTGACACGCTTACCAACGGACAGTTGCTCGTCTTTTGAGATATCTGGGTTGGTTAGGTTGGAAGGGTACTTGTGTGCTATCTAGGTGGTGCCACCGCAATCTTAGATTTCTGCCGCTAAGTAACAAAACTGGTGAAACTACTCAAATTCAAATTCAAATTCAAAATTCTTTATTATGCATAGGCCTCACGGGGGCTCTTACATATTGTCATTTTTTACAACTACCACCGGATCGTAACGCGGCCTCCACTGAGAAGATCCGGCAAGAAACTCAGCGGGCTTGTCTTTTTTCAATTATATAAGATTTTTTTTAAACAAATTTACAATAAATATAATATACTGGACCAAAACGCTATAATTATAGTTTTGGATGATAGAGACAGAAAGGGAGTTTTCTATGGGTCGGTGATTCGATTACTATCAGGTAATACCTTTTTACTTAACTAAGTTGCGTAACAATAAACTCATGGTGGTGTTGGCAGAAACGAGAAAAAGTACCACCACGTTAAAATTATAGTTACTCTAAAACCTGTTTGCTTATTAAAATCGATGTCTACTGCTCCGCGTAGTTAAAACCCCGCCATCGGTACAGAACTTAAGACGAAGTTACGTTACGTACATACGACGTTACACTAAAAACTCTTCTTCTTCTTCTTTCTTCTTCTTCTACTAAATTCGTGCGTTCAAGCAAACAGTACTACGGATTACTTTGGCATCCACGAATTGATTAACAACACATGCCCGTTGATTTAGTAGTTTGCTACCTTGGCCGCTACCCATAAGATCTTGGAGTCGATTCCCACACTCATGTGCATGAACATAATCTATTTGTCTTGGGTCTGGGTGGTTTTGACTTGTACTTTATTATGTAAAAAAGTTAAGTATCTTATCATTGCTTATATTCGATGGCCATCACGGAGTCGATCACGGAACTAATTGCCATAATAATAATAATATATAGTTTTATGGGTCTGCACGACTTGGGTCTACGATGGGTATCTAGTAAATATGGGTTTAAGTATAGGTGGAGTTAGGTTATTTGTTATTTGGGTACTAGTGGGAATAGGCAACAATACAGTTAGACGCGTCTTTAATAATAACGTTGACATCTCATCAGGGCCATTGGCGTGTGAGAAGTCTTTGCAGCATTTCAAGTCCCTGTCGTTGGCAAATGCGAACATCTAAAATACAGTTCGTTTCAATTCATTTTTCCACGTACCAAAAAGCCTTACTATCAGATGGATGGTTGGAAGAATTGGAACCAATTCAGGAAATATGTTCAAAATATCCTTTTTCGGACATTTTTTCTATATTTTGGCGGCTCTATTAAGCGCTTTCGTTTTGACGTGCATAACAAAAACATTAGAATTTTGTGCATAGTTCCATTTCAAGTACGCTTACAGTAGTCATAGTGGATCTTCGTGTGTCTAAAGTTGGCTGCAAGACACAGTGCAGAAACTATTTTTTTGTATATTTGTATTCACAACTCACAACTATTGCGCAATAGTTCGCTAAACCTAACTTCATACATAGTTCCGCTGTGACTACTGTAAATTATAAGTAGTACATACGTATAACGATTCCGAATGGAACTACCAAGCATTACATGCAAACGCTAGGAAGGAACAAACGAAAGCATGGAGGGCAGCGATTGGCCTAAATCACTCCAGAACTTTCTCCAGCACAAGGGTGGACTGTGGGCTTAAATTATTAAATCTAAATAGATCACAAATCAGGCACCTAATGGGTGCACCAAGAAACACCTACCCTAAATGAGGCTAAGTACCGTAGATACTTGTAGTTTCTGTGAAGATGAAAAAGAGTCGATGTTATAGATACTGTGTCGCTGCGACGCTCTAGCAGGACGTAGATTGAGTCAACTGGGAGTAGCCTATCCTACACCAAATAATTATGTACAGCTCCAAGCTGGTGCAATCTTGGGGTACCTAAACAAACTCTTCGATAAGTCAGCAACAGAGTAAGGGCTAGGGCAGGCACAATGGATCCAGCTGGGTCGAAGTGCGTCCCGGTGGTTACCGGGCCCAACTAATAGCCACCAACAATAGAATAGAAGTATGTAAAACTCTCACTATTTAGGCATTGACCCTTCTATAATAGACGGAGAGAACCTTTGATATGAAGTTTGGAATATGAAATGCAATAATCCATATCCTGACGCAACACGCAATTACGTTACCACTGTAAGTTGATGCGTTATCAGATTGTAATTAGGCGGCACGCCAAAGTATACATCAAAATCAAGGTATAAAAAAGTGAGATACAGATTTCCCCAGAGAGTGATTATGGAGGATAAAATGACTTCGTACTTAGACATTTGTCTAGATCAGTCACCAGCAGAAGGTCCCAGCAGTATGCAGTGTGGTTCTCGGTATCCGGTGTTCGTGTTAGTAGATCAACAAGCTAAGTAAGATTTATCGGCAATGTAAATTTCCCCGTCTTTCGACTGACGTAACAGAATATGTTCCTGTGAATGACGAGTTGAGCTGGCGGGGACCGTTCTTAAAGTGCATCAGTTTTGTTCTTTTCGCGTCACTATGAACTAATATATTTTTTTTTATCATGTATTTGTATATTTCATCAGTTTCTTTTCCTTTTATGTATACATAATCAATAAAATATTCAGAAGTGATATCGTTAAGTATATTTGCAGTAAATGTAACTATATTGAAATTTCCTTCCTTAACGGAATAGGCAAAATTAATACAGCTCCATTTGACACATCTGCATATTTTAGTCTATAATTTTTTAAATGTAATATTCATATTTGCTGGTAGCGCCCTCTACGTTGACAACTCTCGGCCGGAGCGGCCAGATTCTCAAGGTCATTGGCGCATGTTACCCCCTTAAACAATATTGCTCCAACACCGACGTGCAGTCCTCCCTCGACAACGCCGCGAAGCGGACTGAATCAGAGCTCGGCGCAGGCATACTTGCGCAGATGTATTAAATTTTGGGAAAAATAGATATTTCTCTAGTAAAATACGGAATAAAAATAAATCTTTCAAGTAAAGACATTCGTATTTTCAAGACCTTTTTTCCTGTGTAAACGCCAACACCATAGCTTGAGCGGTTTTAGAGAACATTTGCAAATTATGACATAAATAGGTCCTTTTTAGATCTTTTTTTCCTAAAAAGTGGTTATCAAAAATAAATTTTTATTCAAGTAAACGTATTTATCGAAACTTTAACTAACGTTTTATATTTTTTCTATACAGATTAAATTAACAGTTTTTGTGAACATTTAACTTAAAATAACAAGAATTCAGGCATTTCACCGTTATTAGCGCCTTAAGAAAAGATTTTATGTTTCAAGTTATTGAATTATGTGAATAAGCACTGAGCTTATATCAATGTTTGTATTGTTAACAATATTTCTTTATTTTTTATTATTATAGCGGTAACAGCTCAGTGGGCGGGCGCTTGCCTTGGAAGCAAGGTACGCAGGTTCGAACCCCGGCTCGCACCTCTGATTTATTTAAAGAATCATGTGCGAATCGTCTTTGTGCGATTGTTATTAGCTTTCGGTGAAGTAAAACATCGTGAGGAAACCTGCATGTCTAAGAAAGCCTAACTAGCTCTCGAATGACGTGTGAAGTCCGCCAACTCGCACTTGGCCAGCGTGGTGGACTATGGCCTTAGCTCCCTCATCTGGAGGGGAGGCCCAACCCAACCCAACAGTGGGACATACACAAGGGCTGGTATTATTATTATGTTATAAATGTTATTATTAAATTCAAATATCTTTAATAAATCACACATAAATGTACAAATATGGATTTACAAAAACCATTAATTAAATACAATACTCTATTCCAATAAAGATTTATCCCGAAATCCGGTTATTAGTTTCGTAGGCGGCTCAAACAACAATAGCATAGTACTCTTAGGAAACCAGTTACTTAGAGATATAAAAAAAGTCTTATAGGAAACCAGTTACGTAGAGGTATAAAAAAAGCCTTTTAGGAAACTGGTTTCCAAACTCTGGTTTCCTAAACGGCCGAAGGGTAATAAATATAAAAAAAAAATATTTAAACAAATACTAAAATAAATATTTAAACAAGTTATTAAAGTTAAAACATTTTTGACAACTATCGGAATTCGTAATAAGAAGGTAGAGGTACAGTGAACCCGTTTTCTTCCAAATTATTTTCAATTATAAAACTTATTTGAAAGTGTAGAAATATTTCCTAAAAATATCATTAATATCAGTGATGTCCTTACATGTTTGTTTTCTATTCATTCGCTCCATGTTGCTCCTTGTAATATCGCGTGTGTATTTTATCGTATCGCTATTTGAATTACCAACCTTGAAGGCTAACCATTGAAAACATATAAATAAAATGAATTTTATAAATAAATCACATTTTGTGAGTATGATTTTTTTAACATACCACGGTTAGAGTCCCTGTGTAACTAATTGGTTTGTTTAGCATGTTAGTATTTAATATTATTATTTTATAAGCGTGCGTCCTTGCTCTAGTTATGATAATGAAAACTTATTATTCCTTACAAAAATGCATGCAATCGTAATGCTTAAGACTTCAAAAATATGTAGAATCAAGTCCTCAGTAATTAGTTTACACAAACTTGAATACCTATCGTCAATTTCTTTTTGCGAGAATCTCATAATCTGTTGATTTATTTATAAACTGCTCAAGCTTGACCAAATTATTTTTCAAATAATATAACTCTGAACGTTACCCAAACTAAATTAAAAGGTTCAATAATATGCAAAAAGCTTCGATGAAAAGGTATACTACCTACTACTAGGTAGTTCCCCACATATTGTTTGTTTCGTCTTGGAGGCGAAGTGATAAAAAATAATTCTAAACATTTAATGGCAATCATTACAGCCTTTAAATTATAATAATAGGTAATCATTTCAATGCTGATATTCTATTCCGCCTACTTATTTCATAAATTTTCTTAGAAGGACATAATACCAAACGTTTCAAGTTAAACAAAGGAGCGAATAATCTGAGCAGGTAAGGTGGGTCGTGGAATCCGAGGCCGAGGGCTATTTCCCCTCGGGAGGTTAACCCTGAAGGCTCGAGCGAAGGTCGACGGGTGTTTGATTCGTCGTTGAGGGCAAGATGACTCGATGACTTTGGCTAACCCTCGCTGTCATATTATTTATATATTCTGTCGGGCATTGAACAGCCAATGCACTTAATGTGACTTCAACTAACCTCTTGGTCCCGACCAATCAACTTCCCCGTAGACGCAGCCGTTGTTGATACATTATTTGCGACATTTGTTGTTCCAATGACTAGTGATGTTGTGTTTATATTATTTACAAGGGCTTGTCAGGCTTGGCTTGTGGCAATATGAGTAAATATTTATAAAGCATGAGCTATGATATAAATATCAAAATAAAAAATCTAAAGAGAAACACATAAGATTAAAGATAAACATAAGATTTAGGATATACTTAAGGTATTGATTGCTATTGAAACTGAAAGTAAAATCCATGCGATAAGTGCATCTTCCTATGGAAAAGCTATTAATTCTCATATGAGTGTAAGATAGGTACCATGTCTGTCAGAGCTTACTTGCATAGAATAGGGTGGCTCAAGGCTCAGGCGTGGGGGCAACAACTTCTCCCTTCATGCACTGAACTAAGCTGCAACTGCCACTGAATATTTTAACTATCCTGTAGAATCCAACGCTGGCGTGAAACTTATTTCTGTCGTTTTCTATTTACAATTATGTGTTTACTCTTTCCGCAACATGATGAATATGTAACAAATTTAAATTTATTTGTAAAAAGCACATTTGTCGAATTAGGAACAACTTAAAAAGCTATTCTCAAATTTGTCAAAAGCGTGTTAAGCATATGAAGAGGCTTAAGCTTTCACCGTTACAATGGAGACAGAGGAGAAAGGGTCGGTGGTGCGCAGCTGTCCTGCGGGCGCCGGGTGTCGGGCGCTCCGCCCTCGCTGACCCCGCGCCTCCGCTCCGCTCTCCGCGAGCGGTGAGAGACGCGCTCACATTCACATTACAACTCGGCTCTCCGAACAGCACTTCACACTCCGATATTGTAGCCAGTCGCGCCAGTCGGCCGTCAGTAGTCGAGCGTACTGAACGTCTGTCAGGTCACCGCGCGCAACCTATCAGCCATGTGGTGAAGTGAAACTGTCAAACGTGATATACTTTCGCATACCGGTGTTATTCGGTTTTCAGTTGGCACATTTTCGCTTGACTTGTGGTGGTTTATGTTATCAAAGTGGTGCAACTAATTTGGAAAATTGGATTATACGAACGTATAATGGCCTTAGCCAGGTGAGCTATTTTGGTTGTTGGAGTCAACGCGGAACTAGTTTATTTTATCATGTTCATCGAAGGACTTACCGACGGTTGTGTTGTTTGATTTAGAACACTCGATACAGGTACGATGTTCAATTTCAATATGGACTGTCGATGTTTTTCACTTCCTCTTGAGATCCTGTGGTTTTCAAGCTCTCCACGATTCGTTATTACGTTTCTATCTGTCACAATGGTGTGTTGATTTCATTTAGTACTATCTCTACAATGGGCGAAAGTGGCTTTGCTCCGCACGCGCATTTAACTTTCCTTGTTGTGTAAGCTGAACGTCAAACGACAGGTAGAGGGAGGAACTTAGAAATCGAGCCACTTTTACTACAACCATTATCATTAGCTTTAATGATTTCTAAATGATTAGTTAATTACTTGTTTTTATATATTTTAAAATAAGTCTACAAACCTCTGCCTTAAACACGTTCGCCTGATGGTGTTTCGATGTTTTCCCTTATTCCAACTCACCCTCCACCCTCTTTCGTTACGGTATCCCCAAGCATTTTGAACCCCACTGTTGCTTTGTGACGTCCTCTTTTATTTCAAATATCACTTTTTAAGCGACATTACTGTTCTAATATTTGATTTTATTATTATTTTTACAAGCAGTTTTAGTATCACGAATAATAAAAAACATACTTTACGTACGTGTGATTAAACTTCTATTAATACTGTTTATTGGTATTGTTTTCTTGAATGAGAAACATTTTGAAATATGTTTCATCGCTCGTATGTAAATTATCCTCCATGGATATGTCATTTTAAACATAATTATCAGACAACTGAATCAAAAATTGTAACGAAAGATGAATACGTTTAATATGTACAATGTATGTAGAGACGAAGCCATATGTGTGGGTTCGTTTCTTCCCTTTAGCAGGTAACCAGCGAGGCCGGAAAGCATTCACCTTCTGATGTCCCAATAGCCTTTTTTTTACAATACATACTTTTTGTGACGCCAAATGGAATATTCCTGCTTTTGTCGAGAGCATGAACAGAATCAAACACAATACTTGGCAAATTTGTATAAAAATATTCGTTGGAATTATTTCAGGTAGATTCATGAAGATGAAATCCTTTGATTACAAATAGAACGGACATGATCATATTTCAACATAGAAACAGAACGAAAACCTTCCCGTGCGAGAGGTCTCATTATAGTGTAGCAAATCATTTACACAATCCCTAAAACTAATTTCTATATTATTCATCCCTATCATTTGTTTAATGACATACCTTTGTCTATCACACAGACTATCTTCTACACTACTATATTTCAGTTCTCTGGGCTGTCTTAACAACATTTATTAAAACATAGTGCCATAATAAAGGACACCAACATTAGTATGAGTACGTAGAGCTCTTCAATAATTGCATTTCTTACATCTCACAAAAGGTTCAGTTTCCCCTAAGAACGAAATGTATACACACCTATACAAAGTTGTACATCAGTAAAGACAGAAAATAAGATTTGCGAAGATGCTCCTGCCAGAGGTCGACGACCTGCCGTCCCGCAGAGTGCATGGAGGAGCATCCAAGTGTGGGTTGGTGCCATCATCCTGACCCTCTTTGCGCTTATTTGTATCGAATACTGCGAACGAAGTTCTCGCACCCCGGATATATTTATAACAATGCACTTGAATCTCGATTCAATTACATTTATTTCATTATTTCGTGTTTCATTGCTGTTTTGCTGTATATCCCTATTGCCTATGGTGGTCTCCTTTATTGTGCTGATCACCATATTAATAATGATTAGATATTATTAAACGATCATCTCGGCTCTCGCGTTATAAAACCAGTTATCAACAGCGGAAAACTTTAATGCCTCATTCGATAATAGTTGAATAGGTGTTTCCATTATTTTTGCAGTTTCAGTACCTAACAACCATTGAAATTATTGATTAAATGCATAAATATGTCACAAGTCTATTCAAATCGCCTGTCATAGTCACATGAAAACTATTGTCTTATACTTATCGTAAGACACCTTCGCAATCTAGTACGATTGTTTGAATAAGTTGGGCGAGGTTATTTCGCAAGAATGTATCAATTTAGTCGAGGGCCGGTGAGTGTTCAAAGCGAAAGATTGTGGCCAGGCCGCTGCTAGCTGTGCTCCTGTTTCGCTGACACCGGAATGCGATAACTAAGTAGGTTTTGGCGGCACCGCCGAAGTATTTTGGTTGAGATAATACAGTTGAATAGAACTGTCCGTTAGTGAATCGAAATGGTGTTACGAGTATAGGTACTGAAAATACAATGTTTCAATGAATATTCTAAAGACATATTCATTACTCTGGTTAATTGTACACTATGTTACATGAGTAGGTCTAGAATTGTGTTTATTTACTTGCAATTATAGATTTAAATCTATCTTTTTAGTCGTATTAACTGTTTAAAGCGCTGTTCACTCTAGTTGAGATTTTAAGTTGTGAAAATTATAACAAAATGATCTAACGTGTGAAATAAAACCTGTCACTGGGGCCCCACGCCATATTTAGTTGTTTATGTAATTTTTTATGTTGATTTAGATGGCAAATTTATTGATAAATTCATTACGTATGTATATCTCCAACTCTTCCTTATTATCGTTGTTGTGTACATATTACACAAGGCCAAGGCTATTCTACTACTGATTCTTGTTTGGAAAACCAAATTTATTCATTTCCCGTTTTTGATCTAACATCGTAAAACTTTGTACCAAAATAAACTTTCATGGTTCATTTAAAAGAAAAATCGCTTTAGTGACCACATTTAAATACTTTAGTTCATTATTCTCTTTATACCTAAAAACACGATTCATATCTATTAAATAGTATCCATAATATTAATGTTTACACATTCAATCCAAATTTATTCTCTACTGAATGAATAAAATTTCAAGTCTAGAATTTCATTGTTACATTAAAGTACTCTTATCTTTTTTGGCTCTGCGAATATAGAGAACGTCTATGATTTGTTTGTGGCCATCTCTTTGAAACTTCGTAATTTGAATATAACATCTTTGTCGATGGAAAGTCGCTGCTCTTCGGTGCGATGCGAGGAGCCTTCACTTTGTGCAATGATCTCGATTAGTTTCACCAATACGCCTAATCGTTTGGAATTCTTTGAAAGTAGATTAGTATAGTGTATTCATGGTAGCGCTCTTCGTCACCTTTAATTATAAATGCATGTTATTTCTCATCGAAAAATGTTAGTCTTAGGATAATATGCAATCTAAATTCAGCCTCAAATCCATTCGTAGTTAAAGACAGCTTTAAACAGCCTGCTTTAAAAATTAAAGTACAAATTTCAACATCAGATATTGGTTAAACGATCCCTGGATCGTTTGTAGGCTTTAGTTTGTATATAGGTACACTTGTTTTTACTGTTAATATCATCAACATCTCATCTGACTGTGATGATCTACTACGGAATAAAGGTGAGGGGTGTCACAACGTTACTGCAACACCCGCCGCGTCATTATTAAGCTGAAAGTGGCTCATGAAACTGTGACGAGACCCGGTCACATACGTTCTCTTAATTCGTATACCCACAGGCCGCCGCAGTCATTATTTAAGCGGTCTATTTGTTTAATAAATGTAAATAAACAACTAAATATAGCTGTCTTACATCGAAATACATAGATAGTAGAACGGAGAATGCAACGTTTATGTATGTTATCAATTTGGTTTTAATCTAAAATTTATATCTGTGTTATTTTGTTCGTTGCCGATTTAGGGCACAGTAGCGCTCAGCGTTAATTTGCCCAGGGAGCAATTCGGAACGGGGACAGGGCGCGCACTCCAACTTTGACGGAGAGGCGAACGCTTTGACCCATTTTGTGCGTAACGCGGCATGGTGCGTGCAGGAATCGATGATGTAGCAGCCGAATCTCGAGGCCTTCGCGGCGGTTCACTGATGAGTTCGGATCTGTGTCAGGGTTCTCCCCCGCGCCGCGCGGTCCCTACGCCTTTCGCGTCTCTAGCCACCCACCGGTAGGCAGCCCTTGTTTCCATTGACCTGTAAAACTCGAGCATTCGTGTTTAACCTGGAAGGTTAAACATGATTATTTCATAGTCTGCTTGTTTGACTCAATTGTGAATGATTCCTGAGTTTGTGAATAGAAGGCGTATCAGGCGTATTTCGTACCTAATACAAACTATGTAAAGCTGTAATATTATATGTATATTGCAATGCATAGATTTATAATTTTAATATTACGTTACTATTGTTTAACTATAAATTGTTTTGAGAGGCTTAAGGCAGCCGACAGAGGTCACTTGTTTTGGAACGATGCATACTTGACCAAGTTTTTGTTATTCGGAATTCTTCCATAACACTTTTGCCCATTAGATAAGGACACATTAATAAAGAATTATATAATATGTTTATACATCACATTATATTTAGTTTTTAAACTTAAAATCAAAAAAATATATGAGGAAATTTTGAATAAGACTATGTAAATGGGGCTTGGGTGTGGGTGATAAAGTGGTGATAGACCTTTGATGCCCCGTCACCTTCGCACCTCCCGACAGCGCGGTTGGCATTGTCACGCCGATGCCAATAGGAAGCGACGTGGTCGCTGATCGCTATTGGGCTTAAGGCCATTTTCAATGCACCATCTTTTACCTTGTGCCCCTTACAACGCAGCATGACCCGACACAAACGATCGACGATCTAGTGCGCGAGGACCATTGTATATCTTGTGTCGTCTCATTAATGCCGATAAGACATTTATTATCTTGTGATCTGGTATCAGTTTTCTGAGAATCTTTGTACATCCGAATGGTTTATGAATTCCTATTGTAAAAAACAAAAATGCCACTATGAGTGTGGACTAGCCGTCATTAGCTGAATATTAGAAGAAGGCTAAACAGAAGTGTCCTGCACTATACTAAAGGTTATGATACTGGATGAGCTAATCATTAAACCTTAGTTACATGTTTGTCTTCTGCCCGCGGAATAGCATTGGGCGATCCTATTCTGACTCAGAGCCTATACTGATTTGACAAACACAATAAAATGTGGAAATATCATTACTTTAATCGCCAAAGTGCCATGTTACCCATTGAGCTACAAACAGTCATATAATACACACGCAGACCTTGCCCAATTTTTTCAAATGCCACTACCATGTAGGTCAAATGAATTACGATGTCAAATTTGACCCGGTTTTTTCTGCTGAGAAGAAGGTTTTTGAAAGTCGTGAACTGTATTATTGTGATAAAACAATTCAAATAACCGCCCTAAAAGTTTGTTTTTACTTATAATGTATAATTTTTGCCGTCGTGGAAACGTTTGGATTGGTGTAAGAAAATTATTGAATTCTTGTAAAATAAAAGTTTGATTTAAATTTTTACAAGTAAAGTAAGATAGAGTGCATAGTCGGAGATGCGACATTTCTACAAGGCTGTTTTGTAAAACGAACTACTATAGCAATCTGAAATTGTTGTTGCGTGCAGCGTGAGTAAAGGTACATACATTTGCGCAAATACATTAATTCTAAAGCTAAAGTAAAGCAATGGTGTTTGTCTAGTTCTCGAGTAGAATGAGTTGAATGAGTCCTTATAGTGCACAGCTTTTTATACTGCGTAAAATACATAAATTTTTAATGGGTCATCTATATTGTTGTTTTACTTGCGGGCAATTTACCATATGTATAAAGTATTGTTAAGATGTAGGAAAGTAGAACAGGGGCATCAAATTCAAGGTCACGGACGTAACTGAACTGAATTTATTTTAAACTGACTAGCGCTATACTACCTTGGCATATATCCCATATGACACATATTATATTATAGGCATAAACTAAACTCCTTTATTTATTACCGTTCATAAACGCATTTATTTTCCTTAGAATTTTTTTGGTAGAGACACGTTTGGATCATTGCATTCGTGAACCTTAACCTAAAAGCAATAGTTAAACCATTTTTCGTAATTTGACGAACGATTTCTATCGTTCTTGATCTAATATTTCTTAATGTACACCCGGTTCGCATACGAAGACTGAAAGTGTACGTCCGCCAGGTTGTGTGCGCGGCCTCAACCGAGTTTTGTCGATGCTTTCTCGTACGGCTAACCGGGTCGCGTTCTCGATGCCCGGTGCTGAGCTGACGGTGGTACCGAATGCTGCCTCTGCGCTAGTGGCTGGCTCTCGCGACGAGCTCGACACACGCACACCGCCACACGCGAACTTCTTGCCACATACACCTACACCGAGACGTATCGTGTCAGGGCTAGTAAATAATCTTAATAACCGAGTCGAGCGAGAGCTCAATGAGAATACTTACAGATAGTTTATTCTCTTGAAGAAGTGACATAACTAGTGGCGAAAAGGAGGGGCGCGTATACATTTGCATACTGTAAGGTTAAAGGTATAAATAGACTTTACCTCCAGCTGTAGATTATGATCGGTTTACAACCTGCTCGCCAATTTGTACACGTTACTTCTGAAATTAAATTACGTGTATAAGTTATAATAAATTATTAGATTATTCCAAACAATATTCAATGACCCCGCCGTTGTAATAGCATCTATTTGCCAAACAAAGCGCAAGGTTTTGTTTTGAGTTCCGGGTCTCGGCGTACTGACCTTGGTCGCTACCGTACTCCTACTGGACTATTATAGTATGCGTTGATCATCTTTAATTCATTTTCATTTATATGGAAGATCTGTGTCCATCATGTTTTCAAGGTCTAGGTTGTATAAATAGAATTGTAAATACATGCGGAACTACATTTTCGATAAATGGCACATAGCGTTGATTACAATTTATTCATGAGAATACATATTCCTTGAACATTCGTTAGTATAGGTAAATATGCATTAAAATAGGTATTTGTAATGGCCGTCATAACTGTTAGACAGAATTAAAAGCAATCGACAGTGACGACCCTCGTAAATGTAGGAAGTGGGGTCACACAATTTATTTTAGCCTGAAGTCAAGGTCCTGCCAATCATTTTGGCCATCTACTCGTGGTAATTCATAGGACAATAAAAGATAAGGCCAACCTAGTTCAGAATTGTTCAGTGTCATTTTAGAAATAATGAGGGAGACCTGAAGTTGGTGACAAAGTAATGCAATCATAAAACAATAGTGATAAACAGCTATACTAGTTTAATATAATATTTGCAATTGCATATTCATGGTAAAACAATGTAGAACGCAGCAGTAGGGCCGAGGTGGCACAGTTTCTTGTTTGAGTTATAAATCAATCTGTCCTAGTTAGATTACCGTCTGCATGCGGCGTTACACAGCCATCAATGTCTTTGCTTTCCAATAGTCGTGTTGCCAAATGCTCATGGCTCATGGTGTGTTTGGTGAGCGGGCGAGGCGTGTCGCGCGGGCCTTATGTCGTCTGTCCCCCGTCCGCCCACCTTCACGTTTGCATGTGTCGCGTTATTACATAATCACACTGCGTTAACTCTTGCTCACATCACTCTTTGTATTTAAAACATGTTAAGTGCCGTCGTCGTAATCATTTCAAAATAATACCATCGAGACTACGCACCAGTGTGACCAGATTTAGCAGAATTCTGCTATTTCAGCAGAATTGAGCCCCCATTTTAGGGCTTAGCAGAAATTTAGCAGGATATATGGTTAATAACAGAACACATTAACTGAATTTCACTTGGATAGTTGCAACAAGCCACGTAATATAATCTATCACTAATATATGTCTAATATCTATATATCTATTTTTTCTTGTTGTGGTAACAGGCAACCCTTTAGTTCCTAAATTTTTTAAATAAATCTATGCCCAAAAAAGTTCGCATTTGTTCAAAAAATTTAGCAGATTTTGGCATGGCGGCTAGCATAATGATCAATTTTAATCTGGTCACACTGCTACGCACGGAAGGCGTGTGTTACGGTCTCGAAGGGAATTCATTTGGGTAGTACATATATGAAACTGGACAATCAATGCTTCTATGTTGTTTAAACAAAGTCTAATTATCACTGTTATCGTAATGAGCAGTAGACGGGTGTGCAACGGTTGAAGTTTACCGCTCCAGCTGGCCGTGCGTTTATGAATTGGCCGCCCGTCCTCGTCCTCGCTCTGTTGCTTCCGCGTAGCTTATCCTCGCCCGTTGTGCCCATGAAAATCTTTTGTGCCACGAGCCTTGATCCTAGGCCTCCCTGCCGCCGCCGACGTCAATTCATTACTATAACAATATTGTCATTTCCTTTCTAGGTATAATCAGCAAACCGCGCGCTCCTCTTCGTTGAAGTACGTAATATTTTTAAACTATTTAAGTACTAACCATTTACTTATTTAGATTCTCAATTAACCATTAAGATATTAAGTATACTCTGTAAATTAGGACGGCCACAATAATATAAATAAACATAGTGCAAATATAGAGTAAGTGCATCTTATTTGAATTTAAACTGACCAAGAGTCACACACAATAGTGAATAAAAAGTACTTCAGTAAGCCGCTGCCGTTGGTACAGTCAGCTTAATATAATAGTAGTAGCATCCAAACTGATCACTTGCCCAAATATGCGGGAACGGGAATAATGTGAAACACATTTAAATAAATATTTTAATATCAATATAAAAAAAGTCAGTGATAATCAAATTTTAGTAATTCATGGAAGTTACAAAATGACGTCATGCACTTGACATTGAAATAATTTAACGTCAACTAGTTTAGAATCTCTTTGAATATCGACTATGATAATGGTGATAAAATATTAGGTTAATTTTTTTTTAACGAGTATAAAAACTTCGTTTCCAGGTATACATTTGAGCTATTTATGAAAAAAATGTTTGTTTGTATCAAAGGAAATCTCAAACATACCTATACATAATGGCATTTAAAATAGAATATACAGAATACACATTCATAGTGTTTACCATATTTTTGAATACTTGGCTGCTTGGAAACGACTGTTGTACTCGTTTACATACTGCCCGCTCGTTTACACATACATCTTCGACATTGTTCGTATCCCGATACATTCGGGCAAGAAGCGTTATCGACTTCGGTTTAGTTAATGACCACTTTTAATTTGTTCATCTTGACAGACATTTAAAATATGACGATGACTGTACAAGGTGGCTTTGCAATTCCGTTATATTAACAAAGAAGTTCAGCTTTGAATTATTACCTATGTTTTTATAATAGCCAGGTCCATTACTTGGGAACCGTTTCGCTAATAACGTGTCGGTTTTATCGAGCCACGTGCAGGCAGGTAGGCGTGAGTGCGTCTACGTCATAGCACCGGCCTATGAAGGTCGTGACGTAGCGACGTAGTCTCACCATTATTCAGTTTGTCGATCCATCGCTCGATTCCACACGAGGCCAGCCGTTCTATTACTCGACAGCAGAGGTTATGCGCGCTTTTATAATTCTGTCTCGTTTCCTTAAATCCAAGATCGCCGACGAGCGACAATGGCTGCCGACTTTAAGAGCCTAACAATCATCTGATTTACAACCAGGAAACGTAAAGTTGCTGCGTGGCAACACGAACGCTCAGCCTTAACATTTTGTCGGTTAGACCTTACATTACGTTCCAATGTAAATACAACGAGTTTTGGTTGAATAACATTTGAAAATGATTTGGTTTAAAAAAGTCGTAGCAGATAAGTTCCGTAATGTATGTGAGTAAGAAGATCTTGTTAATACAATACTGGATCCATGCCAAGTCTCTGCTGACGCTGCCGTCTAGAAAAGATCCGTATTCTAACATAAACATTACGATTTCTAATTCAAAATAATTAGTACCTACTTAATTTACTTATTTATCTTTGTTGCGTTATGCACCAATATTATTTATCTACACTATCTACACTAATATTATAAAGAGGAAAACTTTGTTTGTTTGGTTGTAATGAATAGGCTCAAAAACTACTGGACCGTTTTTAAAAATTCTTTCACCATTCGAAAGCTACATTATCCACGAGTAACATAGGCTAAATTTTATTTTGGAAAAAAATAGGGTTCCGTAAGATATTTGGGTTTTTTCGGACACAAGGTGTAAAAAATCAACCAGAAAAGTTACTTATTTTGCGTACGCTGCCTAAACTATAAAAGATAGAACCATAAAATGTTCTAATTAATTGTAGATCTTATAAATATCTACAAAAAAGTCCGCGGCACACGCGCGTATCTATGTCGAGTGAGGCCCAACAACCATTTTTTTATTTAAAAATCTTGAATTTTTTTTGGACTACATTTAAACGCATTTATTTTACTCATGCTATTAATCCTTATCGAAATAAATTATTTCATCATTAAGTACAGTTTATGTAGATAATATTTGGTCTTTGAATGATTAAAATTGGACATTTGGTTTTGAAGTTATGGCGAAATTAAAATATTACTTACTGCTTATAAATTAAAAGATTTCTGCTGCACGGCCCGTTGCGAAGTGAGCGTCACCAAGGCGGGGGTGCGCATGCGGGAGGAGAGTTTAGATCTATGAGTAAAGTAAGGTACCCGCGCGGCTCAGTCAGATGCGAGGTCGGCTCCCTACGCAGCGGTCGTGCGCGAAGTCTAATAATTTTCGTGCGATTTTTTTTTTAATTTCTTTCTTAAAACTGCTTCTTCTTCGTTCTTCTCAGAGCTAATCAACAGTTCTTTTCAGGGCTAACCAACAGATTTTTTCAGGGGTAACCAACAGTTCTTTTCAGGGCTAAACAACAGTTCTTTTCAGGGCTAAACAACAGTTCTTTTCAGGGCTAAACAACAGTTCTTTTCAGGGCTAAACAATAGTTCTTTTCAGAGCTAGAATATTACACGCTATTAGCATTTTCTTAAACATTTGAAAATGCCTAAGAGAGCCAGGTCTCAACTTTATAAACATAGTTCTCAAGCACGGGCAGCAAGAATACGTCGTATGGGAGAATCTTCACCTGAACGTTCACAACGCCTTGCTGAACAAAATCAGAGAAGCTCTCAGGTACGCGCACGAGAGTCGAGTGTCGAACGTTCGCAACGCCTTGCACAACAAAATCTGAGAACCTCTGAGTTACATGCACGAGAGTCGGGTGAACCGATATGTATGAAATTTTGCGGGTAGGTCTGAGAATAGGTTATAAAGTATATTTTATGCCGCTGACCATGATTGACGAGGATATATAGAACGAGAGGAGGGTGCAAGAGAGGGAGAGGGGAGTGTGATGGAGTGAGTGATCGGAGGAGCTAGGTGGAGCAGGGGGGGGGGAGTGAGAGGGAGCAAGTTGGGAGAAGAGAGAGAGGGAGAGGAGAGGAGGAGGGGAAGTGTGACGGGGACCGAAGCGGGAGGGGAGAGAAATAGCATAAAATTAGATTTTTATTATAAGAGAGAGAGATGGAGAGAGATAAATCAAGGGAGTAGGGAGAAAAGGGGAGCAAAATGTAATTAAAGCGCGGGCGGAGCTGCGCGGGTCAGCTAGTAAATAATAAAGCGCATATGACTAATTATCATGATGCTAGATTTTACAAAACCTACTATAGGAAACCACGACAGAGGTTAGATAATATGTAGTAAATGTTGTTTAGCTCGTAATAATAATACAGCTAATCTTATTCGTACTCATAAGTATAGGAACCACTATTGTTGTAATCATTGTGACTATTGATTATTTTATCATTCAATGTCACAGAGATAACATTTAATTGCTAAAATATCGTGCATACCTAAACGTACATCAGAGCTATAATAAATTCTTTGAGTATAGTCAGTGCCACTAACAAAATGTTTCAAAACGTTCTTAAACGTTACCTCTACAGGTCAGAAAAATCGTTTTTATAGTGGTAAAAGTTCAGCTTTAACTATCCAGTGTAGGTATACTACGAGTTAAAATAATTGTTTAAGGTTTGTTTGGTTTTAAACCTCTGGCTGGTACTGTATCTTTGTTATCAAAAATGGTAATCTCTTCCTTTAATGTAAATGCTATCGCTAATGTGTTGATTGAACAGTGGACACGTTCCTACACAATATTGAATATTGTATCTACATATGTCTAATATCACATAATATTCCAAACTCATATTTTATCTACTTCAATCCTAGGATTCATTTACTTACTAAACTGAATTGTAAATTTTAAAATTCAGTGTAATAAAACATATGTTCGAAACGTGTTGATGTGTAACATTTATAGACGCTTAATAGAACTTCTTTTTTAAATCCAATCAACGAAAACATATTTAGCTATTAGCCTTACAGTATCTACATATTTCCTTGATGGAATATTAGTTTATCAATTATGACGTGGCGGAATCCGCACATCTACATGAGTATGGCCGTGATGTGTACCGCTCGCGGTCACCTTGCTCGTCCCCGCACATCTCGGACAAATAAAGGTGATGTGGCGTTTAGTTCCGCGTTTGCGTGAACGCTTCAACTGCTATTACTACCAGTTATTGACTCTTTATCATTATCATAAACATAATATATAGAGCAATTATAGATGTAACGTTTTTTTACCCACGCGCATATTTATGTAATTTAAATGCAGCATACGCCTAGCTTTAATAGTGTGCAGTCCATACAGGCAAAGAGACTGTCTACTCTATAATTTCTCGAAATGATTATGATTTTTCCGAGTATACCTTATTAACAGTTAAACAAGTATTACTTATAGTTCCTACTACAGTATATCCTTTAGTTTTTTAAAATTATATTAAAATGAAGATAGTGGAAACAAACAATAAAATTGAATTCATGTAACCACGAGCGCAGTTTGTATTATAACTTTATAAATCTTAAAACAAGTTTATAAGTCACTTTTAACTCCTCTGATTTCTTATTCTATCTCTTGGGTCTCCTGGATCGATATCGTTTATAGGGTAAAGTTTCTCGTACACTCTACTGGTAGAGTCTGAGATATGGCTATGCAATTGAAGTAAGTAGACAAACAATAAAATTGAATTCATATAACCACGAGTGCAGTTTGTATTATAACTTTATAAATCTTAAAACAAAGTTTATAAGTCACTTTTAACTCCTCTGGTTTCTTATTCTATCTCTTGTGTCTCTTGGATCGATATCGTTTATAGGGTAAAGTTTCTCGTACACTCTACTGGTAGAGTCTGAGATATGGCTATGCAATTGAAGTAAGTAGCTTATAGAGTGCCGAGCAGAATATTACGCACCTTCATAATTTATTTATGTTTATGAGCCGTTCAGCGAGGTTCTGTGTTGTTGTTTTCCGCTATTGCATTCGAAAGGATACATATTATTTAGAACGTTAGCATGGTTACGGGTCGAAAGTATTTTGTTACATAGCCAAGGTTCGCGTTCTGCGAGAGGTTTTGTAAAAGTTTGTAGTTATTGTAGGAAGAGTAGGTTATTTCTAGAAATATGATGATCATGTGACATTAAGTAGTTATTATTGTTATATTTACAACATACTATGAGACGATGACGGCTGCTATAACCTTGAATACATCATGTGTTTGATTTTTCCACGTCACACCTACAATTTGCGATGTTTCTGTCCGTATGATATCAATCCTTGATGCCAGCTATTTTTGTACTATCTTTAAACATAAAACGCCTTGAAATTTTGCGATTATCCGAAATGTGTAATGTATTACGCTCGCTTTGTATGTTTCTACTTTTTTATTGTTTCTTAATCAATTTTTATTTCCTTATCTAACACGCCATACTTATGTAGGAAAATTCTAATACCTAATAAATGTATTTACGCCACATATGACGCCTATGTAATGCTGTTGCCATTTATTACAAAGCAAATAAGTAAGGCGTCATTAGGTACATGAATAATAATGTACAGTGCTGATTAATTATTGTAAATAATACGAATA
This sequence comes from Furcula furcula, assembly GCA_911728495.1. Lineage (NCBI taxonomy): Eukaryota > Metazoa > Arthropoda > Insecta > Lepidoptera > Notodontidae > Furcula > Furcula furcula. The sequence goes on from OU452251.1 coordinate 12,122,912, forward strand.
AATATTGTAGACTTGGACGGCACGTGTTAGTGCTCGTGTACATAAACTGTGCGGTTATCCGCACTGCGGCCAGCGGACAATCGACCGCAAGCTCAAATGTTTTATAATACCGCAGGAAGCAGCTTCGCCGTTAACCGGATTGTGGCTGACCGCAATGTGAGTTTAGTTAAATTTTAAAAGAAGAAGAAAATATTTAATGTGACAAAACAAATACAAAAAAAATGAGTAAAAGGATACAAATGAATACTGATACGAACAAGAATACATATAAGTACAGGAAGAACAACTTGAAGATGATAATTGTCACATAAGGCCCTAACTCAGCATTGTGCCGGTTGACACAACCTGAGCTGGTGTTCTGATGAAACCTTAAGTGCAGTATGTTTCACATTTTTTTTCTGTATGCTGTGAACCCGGCGCAACGTACCAGTGCATATGGTCACAAATACTATTTGCGGAGCTTATCTAATGAGTAGCTGTTACCCGAGAATCCATGCGTGTAGTTTTTGGGTAGCGTAGGTTCTATAGTATATCACATTAATTTCATCAAGTTCGGTTCGTTAGAGTAGTGTAGGTTCTATAATATATCACATTAATTTCATCAAGTTCGGTTCGTTTGAGTAGCGTAGGTTCTATAATATATCACATTAATTTCATCAAGTTCGGTTCTTTTGAGTAGCGTAGGTTCTATAATATATCACATTAATTTCATCAAGTTCGGTTCGTTTAGGTTGGTAACAATCAGACAGAGAGACAGTTACATTCATATTTATGATATCAGTGTGGATAGTTAAATTACTAATAGTTATGTGTTTGTGTAATATTGCATTAGATAAGAATTAACAAATCATATGAAATATTCTGTTAAATTAGATTGGCTGAAATCTAAAAAAAAAAAGACTTCAATTGCTTGCTTGTTCACCACTCAAAATGTGAATCTTTATTTGCTTCAAATCGTACACGATAAAACTAGTCTTCACCGACATTTTGCGATATTTGCAAAGCATAGGTAACCTCGGAATCTGTGTTTGTTACGTCGCTGCCGGACATGATACAATACCTTCGTGTAGGTATTATTAAAATGTCGACAGCGCAGGACAGAGCATCGTTTACTCCCATTGTGTGTAAGATGCGGTGACCTCGTATCCACTTAGATATCATCAATAGGATGTTCCAATACGAAGTACTTACTTACCTACCAGTACAAAAAAAAGCTGTCAGATAATACGTCCCTTCCTGTTACCAGAATTTATAATGACGTAGGTCATCAGGTTGATAGACGAGATTTTATGAGGGCGTGCTTAATTCATCTTATGAGAGACGGGAATATAATTCCAGGAGGTCTACGTATTTTGTTGTATTAACTGGAGTCATATTGTGGCACCTTTGCAGTCCGCATGTAAAAAATAAAATAAATAACGATTATACCAAAGTTACTTGAATGGCATAGGATACAAAGAAACTGTTCAGTCTGTACCACCCAGATAAACTAACCATAGTTTAAAGAAAAGTATCAGAGTAACATAGAAGTCCAGAAGATCTCTTTATTGGAAGAATAAAATCTAGCTGTCTAGCAATTGACACCCAAATACTTCTTGTTGGTTTCATATTATTATTTCATCTACAAGTGGATAAGGATGCAAATGTGAGAAATAAGTCTCCCTTGCGTTCACGTTCTAAGTGTTTTTTTTTTTAAACCGGTTATTTTTATAATATACTTACGAGTTAGTTCCATTTTACAAACACTCAACCAGTTAATGTTACAAATGCATTTCCATTGTAATTGTGGTGTTACGTTTTCCACTGTAATCAATAAAAAAAATGTTTGCAATAACACACGACCGATAGCGTAGGACTATTTCGCTCGCTGTAAACAAACCGTCCTTCAGATCCCAGTCGAGGACCCTATAATGTCGGGTCGTCCTCAGGGCGTCTGAGTCACGGCACGCAGTCATCGTTAAGAGGGCATTGCTCACTTGGTACCTCCCCCCTTGGCTCGCCCGCTGCACCGACGAACCAACCGTTTGTAAAATAAAACCAGTCACATGCGTATCAGGACACTCATTGTTCTATCGTCCTTATTCTGATTCCATTGTCTCGCTATATGTCCGCCATTTATTATTGTTGATTGCAAATTTATGTTTGAACACTGTTATTGTAAACCTTTCAGGGTTTATTATTAATAGTATATAGAAACTGTTTGTGATAATGTTATGTTTGTTAGGAGGCAAAACCGCATTAACAGTTTGAGTCATGAGGATATTATAACCAATAAACCTGATATTAACTCTATGTCAGAGCGGTCGAGGAAATAAGCTATGTGTACAAGACAGTGTAATAATAATACCAGCCCTTTTTAATGTCCCACTTCTGGGCACGGGCCTCCCTTCAAGATGACGGGGCTTAGGCCATAGTCCACCACGCTGGCCACAAGACAGTGTAACTGAAAATATTTCAAACTAAACTCATTATACAAAACCTAAATAGATTTTGTAGCAGTTTTGTTTGCAATCATATTAGACAAGCATAATATTATTATTATTTTCTATTGCTACTCTGGTACTCATATTATCACCTGCACCCATATACGTAGGTAGTGGAAAACTTATAAATTGGGAGATTTCCTCGCAAAAAAAGCGCAGTCTTCTCAAAGTGTAAAGTGTACGTATCGTCGTCCGTTCCGAAATTTATAGCACCTACTTACGGTTTGAGATTTACCAACTAAACTCGATGATGTAGTGAAACGACGCGGAGAGGGCTTAAATATAGAAGAGGATGCGAGCAGGTCGGGTGACATCTATAATAAGATCACGGGAGACCGATGATACGTACTACAACGTAGATTTCTCAACATTTCACGGGTTGTTGACTTTTTCATAATTTGATATAAAAAGCTTTTTTTTTATAAGTAAGTAAAAACATCTACAATATCTTTTTTATAATCTACAAGGAGCCTGCACTCTACTTAGACATTTCAATTAAAATAACATTCAAACTTTACAGCTTAAATTTTGGTCGCATTTATTCGCTGTAAAGGATGTTTTTTTTATTAATTTTAATAAGTGCCTACTACGTGTACCTTTGTTTCAAAATTTCTAAACTCGAAACAGCAGTAATTTTTTGGCTACTCACTTTTTTATAAGAGGAATCCATCATTATCCTAGTGACTAATCCTAAAAAGCATGTCTAACTAATGAATCTATCTTGACAAAAAAGATATCGTTTACAATACATAATAGTTTTTTTGTTGAAGCCAGCGAAGGTGGTCCTACCGGTGGGTGGTCTACCGCAAGGCATGGGCCATCCGGCCGCACCGCAACCTCTATACATCAATGCGTAACAAATCACCATGTGATCTTACACACCCATCTGAAAAGACGTCACGTGAATACCGTTTCTGTAATTCTGATGCATGATTATGTAGGCCAAAAGTAATAGATGAGTTGATATGATGATTCACCTATTGTTAATCGTCATAGGAGCGGTTTACTGAAGCTGAATGTAGGTCGGTCGGGCCGCTCCATTTGCCACTGTGGCAAATTGTTGATCGACCTCGGACGGATCGCTGCGCGAACGATATCTTATCAACAGCCCAGCAACATTGAGTTGCAAAGTTCTCCACCTATAAAAAAATCAAGTATTAATATCATATACAAAGGTATCAAGTTAGAGAAAACAATAATATCGCCTTTGCATAGATATGTGAAAGTTGTACCTATTTAACTAATATTATTGATGAATATGTGTCTAATGTTAGAATAATTAAGCGTAACATATAAATGAGGACGAGGCAGAAAAGATGGGTTAAAAATATGACTTTTCAACATCACATAATTTGTGAAGCTTGCGTCTACAACAGACTCAGTTTCTGGGTCGTGTCGATTAATTCACTTAGCCTACTTTTATTTAGTGCTGTGACACTTTTTTATTTTATGTTTGACATACTTAATTTCAGTGCTCTTCAGGTCGAGTGCAGTCCAACATTGTTCTTTTCACAACTACCGTTTATGATCTTCATAACATTAGTGGTCCGTCATCACGATCCATTAACTATTGTTTTGAAGCTAACCTTCTGTTAAATAATAACTGGTTGTCCATAATCTAGTTCAGCCAGCACATAATTACTCTATTTACACTTATTACAGTAAACTGCTGTTCAGCTCCTGAGAAGCCGTGTTTATTCTGTTATCAACAGTTCCAGTATTCAATTACAATGTCTTCTTTATGATAGTATCACATACATGCGAATATAGTAACTTACCTATTTAAGTTTTAATACCTATTTGCTTGACTGCCCCAAAAGGAGCGTTATGTTTTTTGAGAATATGTAATATCTATGTATTTATTTCTATTTCTTTGGCATGGCCTACAGCCTAAACGGCTTAATGGATTTTGACTTAAAATGTATCTTTAGATTCGCTATATATTCTTTCAAAAAAGTTAATATGGCGGCCGCCATCACCATTTTGTATGTTTTTTTACTTCCAAAACATCAATATGGGAAGCAAACGAAAGGTCTTAACGAGACGAGTTGAAATATATATAAATTATACACATGTGTATATGTATGATTTAGTGTAAATCCTCCGCAATCAAAATATAAAGGACAGATGGCAAAAGGCATCTGAAGCAACTAAAAGATTTGTTCGAATTAATATTAGTCCGGAATTGACCACATATGTAATGTGAGCAGCGGTTAACTGGCGCGATAGTACCATTTTATACCTTTACAAAAAGCGACCCGCACGCGGACTGTGAGCGGATGCAGTGCGGTGATGAAACTGACACAGATTCTAACGCGTATTTGGTAATCGAAATACAGTTCGTGAAAGTCTCACAGGACGGCCATATCTCTCGCATTGTACATGTCCCACTTGGAGATACTCTCGACATTTTGACGGCACCGAAACCCAAAAGCCGTAATGATACTTGTTGTGTGTAACTCTTCTTTCGGAGAGATGTCATTGTTCACGAACATCCTCGGTACGCACATACCTATGCCTAAATGTAGTACATATACAAAGTGTGTGCGTATTGTGTTCGCGTCCCAGATTTGGGAAGCGAAACTGCGATCGTTGATTGGCGTATTACGACGTTGCTACATTTTCGCCTTGCATTCAATTCCATGAGAAGTTGCAGGTATTGCTTATCGGCCACTAGGTCACTGGTTAACGTATCGTATTTATTAGTTTTTTATATCTACCTGCGTAAATCTATTGCATTCAATTGATTTCATTAATTCATTCAAATCCTGTATGTAAAGTTAAGCAATAACCTTACAGTGAAGCATATATTGTTTGTTTTAATAGAAGGAAAGTTGGTACACGCAACCGTCAGAAAGTTCACAATATATCTTCATATACCTTGTTGTTAAGCTTACAAGCCCGTGTAATGTCAGTATATATCGTGAAAGTTTTTATTTACAGTGAAGAAATGAAGTACGTAAGGTCATATAAGGACTGGAAGGCAATATCTCAAGTCGATATTCTCTTTGATAACCTCAGCCTTAAGGTGCGCGTCCATTGGCACGCGCCGGACGCATCGCACGCACGGCACGCAACGGATTTTAGTTTGCTTTCTATGATTTTGACGGCCCGCATGCCGGCGGGCGCGGATAATGGACGCAGCGCTATGTAAAATCATACAAAGCAAACTAAAATCCTTTGCGTACCGTGCGTGCGGTGCGTCCGGCGCCTGCCAATGGACGCGCACCTTTAGACTACCTTAGGCCTCATTTACGGAGGCGCGGAGCGTCGAGCGTCGCGTGTAGCGTGGCGTCTCGCATCTATCTCTCACTCCTATAATGCCATATGTTTTATCTCAGTGCGGGCCGCGCCGCCCAACGCGACGCGTGACGCCCCGCGCCTCCGTAAACGAGGCCTTAGCGTTGACCTTAGGATTGGGAGAGGACGACAGTTGACCCGACAAATGGAAGTCTTATAGAGTTTATATTCATATGTGGTTCATTAAAATTAATAGTTATAATTGCCATTATGGTTGGTACGTTTAATTTATCACCTTTGTAAAACATAACAATTAACAGTTCATTGTTATTTTATGCTCGAGTAAACAAAAGCTCGCTTGACTTAGCGCATGCATAGCAATGTACTGCTAACCGCTAACCTACAACATGGCATCCACAAAGATCTGTCATTTTATTTGCTTTTGAATATAATATCGTAAACATTAAATAGGTATTAATTTATGATTTTGCATAAGTAAAATTGGTGATGACTTTGACTTTTTTTGTTAACTGACAATGGAATTATTTATTACAGGCCGATTGGCCTGTAATAAATAATTCCATTACATAATTATCGGGTTAATTTGGATTGTATTATGTATATTATTCATGAATAATTTATTTATTCGGTAGTAAATCATTATACTTTCACGGCAAATGTAGATTTTGACAGAGAAACTCTGTAGTTGCCGTCCAAGGTAGTAAGGCCAATAAGCAAGTACAAATTCGTCATTCATTAATCATTACCCATAACGGAAAACTGATTATGATAATTTTGTGAAATGGTCATAGTCAACTTTTTAAACTTTTTTTTTAATAACTAAGTCAAATTCGAATCATTCAATCGTGAAAACTACTATAAATGTAACCAGATCAAAACACGAGAACGATTGAGATTAGGTAAAAAATGAATGGCTGAGGATCTTCTATCAGATAATCGGAACTAATTAAATCGCTTATCTATTTAAATGCAATAAACGTAACTTAAAATCTATAAACGAAAGTTGCTTACCTGAGACCAAACTGTCTACTGTGACTGATCCACCTTATTTGTACAATAGTCATAATCATAATATACTCAATAACAGAACTATTTTAAATATCTACTAAATACAACTGACTATTATTCATTCTACGCGAGTTATGCCGTGATGTCTAGACAAGGCATTTGTAGGCTAAAAGTAAGTCCAATAATATAATAATATCCATAATAGTTGTCAGTAAGTGCTTATACTAATGCTAAGATAGACGAATGTTACCTTTTTATGCTTATAATCCACAGAGTTTTAATCAAATTAATTATTTCAAACGTCTGCATTTAAGTTGTCAATTATTCACAAGGAATGACAGACAACAATAAAATCAGATGAAGTATACACAGAAATAACTAAATTATATTTTAAAATTCCGAAATAAATGTACATGGTACATGAACCGAAGGTAAAAGTGCATGAACTGTACGGATAATGTGAATAATATACGTGGACTGGTTCGCATATCTCGCAAGAGTTATGCCGTAATGTTTCTAAATTGGTTGTTTTATAAGTAAGTAGGACTATTAGTTCTTATAATTTACTCATTTTAAGTATCGCAAGACGCAAATATGTATATACGGATTCCGTATCTAAATTATATCCATGTCTCGTTACACATTTATCTCGGTGTTTGTCCAATAATTCGTTACCCCCAAAGGTGATTTGCTTAACCAATTTTTCTCTTTGATACCGTTGACTTGCAATGTGCCTTAGTTGCAGGAGACATGCCTTATCTTGCCGAAGGATATCAGATTTTTATAAATATGAACGTAATTTTTCTGGCCCTGCTAATCTTCTTTTGCGATATTGTTGTTTTGAAGTTGAAAGTACCTATTTACTCTCATGGTACTTTCGTTTGTCGTCTCATCGAACCTTGACGTGCTTAGCCATAATATCTTATATCTTACGACTTAGTTTCCTGTAACCTGAAAATGTACTTGGGACTGCGCAGTGCGCATGATATGACCAAAATTCTGGACTGTACTTACCAAGAAGCTTAATCATTTGACCATAGGACCTTAGGTATTTCTTTTTTCATACAAAACTGCTATTACTTTTTACAACTGCCACCTTTATTAAAATCTTCAGTAAATATACCTACAAAATACATATGAAAATAAACTCGGTACTTAATATCCCAACAGGAAATTAGGCATATTTCCTTAACTTTTTTGCACAAATTATACACACGTTTCTACTGACTTACTTCATATGTAGCAAGTTTTGTGATGAGCATGTTGCTCTCTGGTACTTCCCCATAGATGTATAACGGTGTTGTTGTATTGTTGCAGGCTCGGGTCGGGCAGCGAGTGCGGCGGTGGAGGGTCGGGCGGCGGCGCGCCCGCTCCACAGTCGGCGCGCGTCTCCTCGAACGGCGCCGGCGGGATGGCGGTGAGCCGCGTGCCCAGCCCGCTGCATGACGGGAACACACCCGTCGCTGAGAACTGGTGCTTCACACAGGTAACACTCAAAGTCAAAGTCAAAATATCTTTATTATGTATAGGCCCCACGGAGGCACTTACACAAAAATCATTTTTACAAACTACCACCGGATCGTAACGCGGCCGCTACTGAGAAGATCCGGCAAGAAACTCAGCGGGCTTGTCTTTTTTTGTCATAATTTTTTTTTTTTTTTTAAATAGTTTTACAAATTTTACTTATGTCAGCCTTAAACTTCTAAGCTTGCATGAGTTGAGCAGTTCAAGCCCACGCAGCTTTATCCTCCAGGTAATCCGAGATTTTATAATAAGCCTTTTTTGACAAACGGCTTTTTATCAAAGGTTTAAATTTCTTTATTGGAAGATCTCGGATATCCTGTGGCAGTTTGTTATAAAAGCGTATACTTTGGCCCATAAACGATTTGCCTGTTCTGTGGAGACGCGTGGCATGTACAACAAGATCGTGTTTGTTCCGGGTATTAATATTATGTGTATCACTATACTTTTTAAAAGAACAGATATTTTTTTTAACATTAACTAAATTTTCAAATATGTATTGTGACACAACCGTTAGAATATCTATCTCTTTGAATTTCTCTCTAAGTGAATCAATAGGAGCCAGATTGTAAATGGCTCTCACAGCTCTTTTCTGCAGAATAAAAATAGTATTAAGTTCTGCAGAAGATCCCCACAGTAATATGCCATATGACATAACACTGTGAAAATAGCTGAAATAAACAATTCTAGCGGTTTCAACATCAGTTAAACGTCTAATTTTCTTGACTGCATAAGCCGCGGAACTTAGCCTACCCGACAACTTCTTAATTTGTGGGCCCCACTGTAGTTTGGCGTCAATTGTTATACCTAAAAACACAGTCGACGCCTCAAGGTCCAACGCTGTTCCATTTATTTCTACATTGGTTGCCAGCTGTCTCACATTAGGAGTTACAAATATCATACATTTAGTTTTGGTCTCATTAAGTTTTAACTTGTTAACATTGAACCAATGGACAACCATAGAAAGTACATTGTTCACTTCGTCATAATCATGGAGTTTACGCTTAACTTTAAATAGAAGAGATGTATCATCCGCGAACAATACAATATTAAGTTTGTCCCCCACGAAGTAGGGTAAGTCATTAATATATATTAAAAACAAAAATGGGCCTAATATTGAACCTTGAGGAACGCCCAGGGAGACCACGGAGCCTGGAGATCTCTTACCGTTTACATCGACCCTCTGAATTCTATTATTCAAATATGAAGTCAGAAGGTCTAGAGCTTTATTCCTTACACCATAGTGGCGTAATTTCCTGACCATCGTGTCGTGATCTACGCAGTCAAAAGCCTTGGATAAATCACAGAATATACCAAGAGCATCCCGTGATTCCTCCCAAGCCTCGTAGATATATTTCAATAATTCGACTCCCGCGTCTGTAGTTGAGCGATTTTTTCTAAAGCCGAACTGTCTACTGTGAAGAAGATTATTTTTATTAAAATGATCCAGTATTTGACATAGAATAAGCTTTTCAAAAATTTTACTCAAGGCTGGCAAAACCGAAATTGGCCTGAAATTTGTAGGCTCAGCGGTGCTGCCAGACTTAAACAAAGGTATAACTTTACTGTGCTTCATGAGGTCAGGAAATACTCCACTCTTGACACAGTTATTAAATATCACTGCCAATTGAGGGGCAATTGCTTCAATTATAGACGCTATTGTTTGTATAGAAAGCCCCCATAAATCAGCTGTCTTTTTCTGATTAAGCTGTTTAAAAGTATTTATGATGTCATTGGCAGTTACAAAACAGAATTGAAAAGATGTGCCACACTCTGGTACATTTTCTTTTAATAGGATTTCAGCGGAAGTGGACGAGGAATTTAGAGTTTTCGTTATATTAATAGGAATATCTGTAAAAAATCGTTCAAACTCTGTCGCTACATCTAAATCCGCCGTTACATCTGTATTATTAACATGTATACAAAAATCACTATTCCGTACTGATGACTTACCAGTCTCACTATTTATAATATTCCATGTCATCTTAATTTTGTTTTCAGAGTGTCTGATTTTACTTTTTAAATAATTAGCTTTAGCTATGGAACATACTCGTTTAAATAACTTAGAATATTGTTTTACGTACTCTTTAAATAGCTACTAACCTCCTTAGTCTTTGTACTGAAACAAAATCGTTTGATCGACGTTACGTGCGCTTACAACGCTCACGCGTATTTTGGGCTCGTGCCAGTGATTATCGTCCTAGGTGATCAATCGGACTCTGGTGATACCTTTGGAAGGTTTGCTCCCCGACAGCAAGAAAAAAGGTGATCAACCGGAAATGTCTCTGTCCCTTCAGTTGCATATACAAACCCTGATCAATGAGGGTATACGATTATGGAGTACACATTTTTCAGGATTGGGCAGGTTTTTTAATACTCTGTATTTCAAAATACAGAGTATTAAACCGCATTATACCGCAGTGTCAGATGTTGTTCCGCATAGCTTTCTGTGTTTGTTTTTGGTGTGAGTCGCACTGCAGCTGATGAATCTACCGGGACTTAATAACTAATGCCTCAGGTGACGAGCGAGACCGCAGACAAACAGATATACATATAACAGTAGTAAATGTCTTTTAGCTTAGATAGTACTTTTATGATTTTATTACGGCTAGCAAATTAAATCATGATCATGTATATTCTACATTTCAAATACTATCTGTGTTATTTAGGTAATATCAAATCTGGAAATAATTCTACAGAATAAACTCTCAGATCACCTTCAAAACATTTTTCTCTCAGATTAAGACGTTTTCCCAGAAACGCCTGTTTGGACATATCTGATTAAGTATTGAATGTTAAAACATCTAAATATCACAAACTAGCTCATTATTTATTTATCTTGATAACATTAGAGCTCAATTTTATCATTATTTCAATAATATGTGTTAATATTTGATAATATCACCTGTATTCATTATATCAATAGATGAGATGAGACAAAAGTAACCGGACCGGATGACGTAGAGATCACTGTTCCAATTAAAATAGTACAGAAATGTATGGCTCTCACATAACTCTACAAAGGTAGGTCTAAAATTTTCTTGTTGTTCATGGCAAATATTATGTCATACTTATACTGAAAACTACAGCTATTTCTATACACGGTCAATTTATTAATGCGTGTAACCTCTTAAAGGTAACCTTTATATCATCTGAACACATCTTTTATTTCTTTTAGTAATTTATAATTTTTCTAACGCCGATAAACATAGGTATTTAAATTGCTTGCTGTAGATTGACGAAGCGGTTGACTGTTGGTTCACACCTTTTGAGACCGCATAGAGCCAATGCCCATTTCTTTTTTTAAATACTTGTAGGAATAGATAATATGCGTCTTTATCCACGCATGACGCGCGTTCGTAAAGCGATGTGGTACACGTCGTAAATACCGCGTCCATCTGATGCAGAGCTAGGAATATACGCGATAATAATTGTTTACCGGGGCCGTTATCGGTGAACTTGAAATTGTTGCGCACACATGCAGATTGTGTTAACATGTACACGTTTAAAATCAACTAGGAAGCGCTAGGTGTTCGACGCTCAAAACCTCAGAGGTGACTTGTCAAGTGCGTCACGTTGCAGAGTTGTTCTGTACGGTCGCGTATAGCCGCGGCATGCGGTCATCGGTACCTACGCAACGTGACCGCCTGCGATTAGCGATATTCAACTATGTTCTCTGATAAAATTCGATAAATTAGTTTGTATTAAACGAAGCAGTTTCACCTTGCCAGCAGCGCTACGTTCGCGAACGTTACATAATATTTGCCCTCTCAGACGTCACTGAAAGGTAGGTATTAGGAACAACGGTGTAAATACCGCCGATAAGATTCTGATTGTCACTGTTGTGTGCTGTTTTACTTTGTAGCGAATATTTCAGTTATTTTATTTTTAAAGTGTGGTCACACTTCGGTTAATTGGAACGACCGTTGTACGACATAGACGCCCCGATCTGGTATTACCTTTTTGGCGTTTTTTGGCCAAAAATCTATTTAGTTTGCAGTAACGGTATTTTTTGCTTGTTTTGATACGTTACACTTACTTAATTTACTTATTTGGGCTTCATAAAATATTGTTGATGATGATTTTTTTTTATTAGTTTACCCGTTACTTAACGGAGATGGTATTTAATAAAATGTCGTTCTTTTATTTTTATTATGTGGCCTTGTTAGGTAATTAATCAATTTATCCGTAGTTAGTAAGGTGTGAAGAGAAGAACACGTGGCGTAATCGTCTTTACACGTGCTGCCTCTTGATAACAATACTTTTCTTTACAACTAGGAAATGCTTCAACTACAAACTTAGCATTAATCGCTTCAATTAGTGAATCGATCTCTCCTACGGAAAAATCAAATTAAAAATATAAAAAAAACTATTACAATTTTCAAATTACATTAACTATGCAGTTTATAAAAGGTGTTGAATTTTATAATACCGACTCCTTTAGTTCATGATCAATGCCAATGATTTTCATTTAGTTTCTAAATGATTTTCATCCGAAGTGTTAAGTAATGTCACGCTATTATGAAAAACGGTCTCTCGTCTCTCTGCATTTTACTTAGGTACGATATTGTTGCCGAAAATATGACAATACAGAACGTGGAACTTGCCTCGAACTTGAACTGGAACGGGGCTATAAATCTTAGCGAATTACAATTCTGCACAAATAAGGCTTTTATGTGCGGTGGAATCGGCGAACGGATGTTATCTCTATCCGCAAATGCGCGGGGATGATGCGGGCGGCCTTGGTTCGGGTCGGCGACCGGCCGAAGACCCCAGCAGCACCGCAAGCCAAGCAACGGTCGAGGGCAACGACCAGCAACGCCCAGGTTGCGCCCGCGCCTATTGCTCCTCCGGAGTCCAAATGACCACCTCGATGCCCTCGCAGGGCCTCTGACACTATGTTGAACACGTATTGCTTATACGCATACTATGATCGTGATGAATATTAATCGCTTTGATTAAACGTAGTATATTTTGTGTCATATAATCTCGGAACACTAAAGACTACTGTTGCTCTTACACAGTTATAGAAATAAAACTGACTAAACTGTCCTCTACCTGAGATGAAATGACAATAGTACCCTGCTTCGTATTATGTCCCGAATATTACAGACGACATCCTAACCTTGAGTCATGAAAGGAATAATGACTGTTTTAGAATCTGTTCAGTAAATTTTATTTGCCATAAATAAGTCGTTAAATGCATGTCGAGTCTGACAGTTTGTTTTCCTTGGGCCTGTCGACGAGGTTAGAAACAAAGGTCTTGTAACGAGGAGAATAGTTTTGGATACGTCCCGTGGAAGATTTATAGTTATCCGTAAATCGCGTAACCACCCGCCAATAGGGACAATATTTCTACGACCTTTCCATTATTTGTAAAGCTGTAATTATTTGACTTGCGTCCCTCTTAGGTACTAGTTCAGATTTGAATGTCAACACATTCACATTTTGATTTGCTATCATTAATATGAATTAATTTGTATTGTTTCAGGTCAAAGTGGTTAAGTTCAGTTACATGTGGACAATAAACAATTTTAGTTTCTGTAGAGAAGAAATGGGTGAAGTGTTAAAATCATCGACTTTTTCAGCAGGTGCTAGTGACAAGTTAAAGTGGTGTCTCCGCGTTAATCCTAAAGGACTCGATGAAGAGAGCAAAGACTATTTATCGTTATACTTATTATTAGTGTCGTGTAATAAATCAGAAGTGCGGGCGAAGTTCAAGTTCTCAATATTAAATGCAAAACGGGAAGAAACAAAAGCGATGGAATCACAGCGCGCGTACCGGTTTGTTCAAGGCAAGGATTGGGGTTTCAAAAAATTTATTAGGAGGTAAGTGTACATTGCGTGCTTATCATATTTAATTCCTATCATCAAACAATGTTTAAATTATTTACTAAATGATTGTATTTTATCGTGAAGTTTAAGTTAAGTACGTGATGAATTTACATTTCATCATTTCGTATCTAAAATAAATTTGTGTAACCATAATACCTATGCGAGAGAGCTATGCTCGGAGTTTCTTTGCGCGACAGAATCCGGAATGAGGAGATTCGCCGAAGAACCAAGGTCACTGACATAGCTCGTAGAATATGCAAGTTGAAGTGGCAGTGGGCAGGCCACATCGCTCGAAGAACCGATAACCGTTGGGGAAGAAAGGTTCTCGAGTGGCGATCACGTACCGGAAGACGCAGCGTAGGCAGGCCTCCCACTAGGTGGACCGACGACATTGATCGCGGCGCAGGCAACCGGTGGATGCAAATAGCAAATTGTCGTTCATTGTGGCGGTCTAAGGGGGAGGCCTTTGTTCAGCAGTGGACCTCTTCCGGCTGGTGATGATGATGATGATGATAATACCTGTCTTCAAGGTGCGGTCTTAGCATTTACGCACATACTATCCGAGCGTCCGGTAGCAACCATTCTCTTCATCATTCGCTGAAGTTTGTCTGTCACTGATATGTTTGGAGAGGTAGAGTACAGTGGGATGGGGATCCCACCAACATAGTAGCAGTCTCACTGAGGAAGTAACTCCACCTTCCTTATAGAAGATCGTATCCAACGCTACCTATTGTGTTCCATGAGGAAGTTCGCTAGGGTTAGCAGTGTTTTTTTAAGAAATCTCTGTGCTAACCTCAAAGCTAACACAGAGTTATTTACCTTGTGTTGTCAGTTAACTAAAGCACTCACATAATGGTTACCATTAAGGTGTACCGCGGTTAAGCACTAGTTTGTATTGAGTTAATTAAAAAAACACGTAGGATAATTTAATATTTGCAGCGCACGGAATAGTGCCGAAAATATCATTAGCTAATTCATATCATTAGTTCAATTCTTTTATTCTTGATTTGATCATATGTCGGAATTGCACTTGGGAATTTTGTGCTTCTGGATTTGACGATATGTTGGATTTACGCTTGGGTCAATTGGGTCTTTATTTGAGGGATTCCTTCACAGATAATTCTAAGTATACGAATTATTGCATTACATAATCGACTTGCATATTTTAATATAACGCAATACCTATTACATTTAAAAAAGGAAAATTATGCCGTTATTGCTTTAAATAAACATAATTGCGAAGTCAAATTTAATTTCTAGGGCGCAACATGTGATAGAAATTTATTCCATTACATACTGAATCACTTTTGAAAATCAGTTATTTTCAATGTTTACGTCCTTATTTAACCTCGAACTTTTTAATTTTTAATACTTTTGAGCTAAGACCGTGCCTTAAGAATAACTTTATCGCTTTCTAAGTAATCTAAGCATTTTAATTCGATTCGAGCTACGTTCGACTTTGATTTAACTACGGCGGGGGCGGGCCCCTTTTAACGGTGTAATATAATTTTATTCCCCATCGTCGATAATACGCTGGTTTCTTCTATGGGGGCTATAAACGCCACGTTACATAGGCCCCCGGCGATGTACGCGTAATCTTAGCATAAACAGCTGTTACTTTGGGACGTTTGAATTGCCCAGGGGTCTCACTTTGTTGGACGTGAAATAAATCAACCCCATTTTAAGTCACGCAGGCGATGAATTCTTTGTTAGAGAAAATATCGTTATTTAGACTAGTTTACTTCATAAACGGCCTGATAAAAATGGACAAGCAATTTTAGTATGAACTAAATTAGGACAATGGTGTTGGTTAATTAAAGTGTAGTATATGTATGTACCTACTGCAAAATATTACGATTAAATTAGTCACGGTTGTCCGGAAACTGAAACAGGTCAAGGGACTAATGACAAACACTAAAACCCACAAAAACGCGTTCACATATTTTGATAAAAGCTTTTGGTAGCCAAAACACTGCTCCGGATTCTAGACTGTATTTCGGAATAGATTACATTTACGTAGGTAGGTACTTAACATGAAAAGGCAAGAATCCTTACTAAAGCCCGGCTTTTGACTGATTTTTACTATATTACAAGTAAAGGCATTAATGGTACATTCTTAATATGATAAGTCTACTGAAATATTATAAGAACAAATTTTCAGCGGCTACGCCGCGTCTACGTACGTAATACGTACATATTTATACGTCACGACCAGACAAATAACAAAATAGGTAGAAAATTATGTATTTATTCAATAGGTAAAACAATTAAAACGTAATTTTTCGCCTTTTATTGAGTCAGCCACAGCCTAGCCTGGCGACTCTGGCGAGGGCAGTCTCCCTTAGACTGCTACAACATCTCATCACAGCTCTCAACTCCATACTCACTTAAAAATATGTTCACTTTGACATCCGTTCATGGTGTACTCTTCTTATTTTCAGAGATTTCTTACTGGACGAGGCCAATGGTCTCCTACCAGAAGACAAACTAACGATATTCTGCGAGGTGTCGGTGGTGGCGGATAGCATCAACATTAGCGGGCAAAGCAATGTCGTGCAGTTCAAGGTCCCGGAGTGTCGACTCTCGGACGACTTGGGGGCTCTCTTCGACAACGAGAGGTTTTCTGACGTCACATTAGCAGTAGGAGGAAGGGAATTCCAGGCGCATAAAGCTATATTAGCAGGTAACTAAATACAATTTGCTTGATTTAGTAACCTAAGTAACTTATTTGCTGTTGAGGAGGAAACCGGCCGGGTTATGTGGGTTTTTTACCCGCTAAAACCTACCTGGACACTCCATTCGGACCTCACCAGAGTTTCTCTAGCGCCAGACGCTCGCTAGAGCAAGTCCCGGGGGGTGCACAAATACACGCTCCCCCGGTATCTTTGCAGTGCTCGCGACACAACACCGCCTCGGGAAACGTAGTACTTATGTTGTAGTGAAAAAATGACAAGCCCGTTGAGTTTCTTGCTGGATCTTCTCAGTTGAGGCCGCGTGGTAGGTTTTAAAAAAATTACCATTCAAAAGTGCCAGCATTAAGCCTATTTGAAATAAATATTTTTGACTTTGACTTTATGAATACCAGTTAATAGATTTTACAGGTAGCTGTTTCCACGATGAATTGTTAAAAATAGTGTACAATTTTATAACAATATATACAAAAATAAACATTCTATGTTATTTCCTAGTCATTTCTTTTGCTTAGTCACACGCAGGAAGTTTCGGTGTGATAAATAAATAATAGGTTTTACCAATCTACCTAACTATAAACAAAATAATTAGCGGACGTTCCATTTTATTATATTACTCAGTGGCAAAACAAAATGTTGTTTTTATGGGTCATTTTATTAGCGTTACATGAATCCAGACCACATGATTAGAGTGTAATACTTTACAAATTAAACAGCATGTAGGTTACATGTGATAACAATATGATCGAACTGCGTTGATGGAATTCCCGTTATTTTTCCTTCTCTAACGTTACTACATAACAGTATTAATTTAAATTATGATTAGGAATAACCTGTCACTGAGTCTATATTCAGCTATATACATAAATATATATTTTATACAACTCATGGTGGGTAACACGCCTGACCATGGTCGTTATAAAATCGCTTGAGCACAGTAATTTCACTAAGTACACTGCCCTTGGAACGTGGCAATGTTTACACTCTGAATTGCGGTAAAATATATATGTTATAGATTGAAAGATAATACTTTATTGTTTCACCAAAAGATAACACAAAAAAAACTGTTAAGTTAAATGTAACAAAGGGTGGCCTTATCAGTAAAAGTAATCGCTACCAGGCAACCTTTGGATGGAAAGGATCTACAAGGCAGGGTTGTTTATATAAACCATTGTATATAAAGTTAATATATTAACATAATAAATACTTAACAATAAAATAAATTATAATCTATCATGTAATAACCACTCGGACCACTGACATATCGGCCCAGCTTATCTCAATGAAATTTAAAAAATATTTTGTTTTTAAAATGTTCCAGCGCGGAGTCCAGTGTTTGCAGCCATGTTTGAGCACGAGATGGAGGAGAGAAAACGGAACCGAGTAGACATCACAGACGTGGACCATGAAGTTTTAAGAGAAATGCTTCGTTTCATATACACGGGCCGCGCGCCCAATCTAGATAAAATGGCGGATGATCTATTAGCAGCCGCTGATAAGGTATATATATACATTGTATTATCGTTGTATATAATTATTAATTTTCGCTTTGACGCAATTTAATGAAATAATAATTAGTAGTGTAGTAGATTTCTAGCGCTTTAGGTAGATGTCAAAAAATTTATTGTAATGCGTTATGTTATTAATTTTTTATTTTACTTTTTTCATTTATGAAATATGTTTTGTACTATTTCTGTTTAAAGTCTATACTATTAGAATTTGCTAAAAGAACATACTAAAGGTTCTGGAAATGGTATTAAAAATGACATTGAATCAATGATCGCAAAATATTGCCAAAATCTAGAAAATTACGTTGAAATAGAATTTATTTACATAATAGCAGAATATTTTCAAATTATTTACAAATTTCTATGTATATGTAGGTATTTAGTTAATATAATATTTAATTTGCATACATACAAAAGGTAAAACAATATATTTCCTTTAATTATTCATACTAATGGGTCGCGGCTCTTCATTGAGCAGAACCGCGTGCGATAAGAAATACTTCATTTTCAGCCTAAGATTTTGATTTTTGTTGCGCAAATTATTCTCTGTGTCGAAACGTCGGGAAAGTAAAATCTAAAATAAACCGCGATATAATCCGTAAAAATAGTTTTATTTAAATGTGACTCTTTGTGTATAACTCCAAACTTGATTTGCTATTTCCGGGACATTGGTATAAACAGACTGTTTGCTTTGCTTATCAGAATTTTCGAGGTCTTAATGGAAACACGGAAGCAATAATGACATTGAAATCATTTAGTATATAATATTAGTGAATTATATTTAAATTAATTCGTATTATAGTGTTATTGCTGCAGCACCTTATTACTCATTATGAATGCTTCCCTAAAAGGTTTACTTATGACACACTAAATAAGAAAATAAATATTTCTATAACGGAATTCATAATAAAAGCTAATAATGAACAAGTCGGCGTCGTTTCTAATTATTATGATCCGTAGCTTATTAATAAAGGTTTATGTTTTATTGAATCAAACTATAGGTACTATTATTTGCATTGTACTGTTATTATTCCATTTATTTATTGTTTAAAATTATTCTTTTCATTTTTAAATATAAATATAAAACACAAATTCATTTTAAAATATAAAAAACACCTATTATTATTATTACTAATTTACTTTTACTATTATTTATACCCTGTTTTTCTTTATGCGATCAAAAATAGAACAATAAATGTGAACACTGAAGTGATAATTGATAGCCATATTCAACTCTAATCACCCATCACCATACCACCTCTAAATAGTTATTTTTTTAACTATATACGTTTTTTTTACAGTACGCGTTGGAGCGGTTAAAAGTGATGTGCGAGGAGGCGCTATGCCTCAGTCTGTCGGTAGAAACGGCGGCGGACACACTAATCCTTGCAGACCTTCACTCCGCCGACCAGCTCAAGGCGCAAACCATCGACTTTATTAACACGTAAGTCTTATAAACATTTAATAATACCAGCCCTTGTTTATGTCCCACTGTTGGGCACAGGCCTCCCCTCAAGATGAGGGGGCTTAGGCCATAGTCCTTTCTTACACGTCATTCGAAAGCTAGTTAGGCTTTCTCCGACATGCAGGTTTCCTCACGATGTTTTCCTTCACCGAAAGCTAGTAACAATCGCACAAAGACACATGATTAATTAAAGAAATCAGAGGTGCGAGCCGGGGTTCGAACCTGCACACCTTGTTTCCAAGGCAAGCGCTCGCCCACTGACCTGTTACATCAATTTGTCTCCACTGCGGAGTACGCAGAGCACTCGACTAGTCTTCAGTAGGTACTCCTGAAGTGTCATAAGTAATCTCGGATGACGAGCGACAGTCCAGTTCAGCAGTCCAGCGAGTGAACGTTCTGCCCGTCATAACTGCTGTAGCTATTATGCCTAAAGCTGTCTGTAAAATCGTTGTAAGCGCGATGGTTTGTGCAAGCGATTATCGTCCTATAGGTGATCAAGCGTTCATGGCCGCGACCGTACGTGCATAGGTAATTTGTTTCTATAGGTGTTCACCTCTGAGACCATTATTATTCTTTAGTTAGAATAGTTTACACATACATTGTCTTTATATACTTTTACGCGAACAAAATGATCATTCAAGTCAATGATTAATTTATGCATTTGTCATGGAAAGAATAACACATTTTTGGGTGTATTAAAGATTATATATAGGTACATCATAACAATAAACTTAGTATTTCAATACCTATTCGTTTATTGTTACCCATGTGTACAAGTGTTTTGTGATTTTACATGAATATGTAGGTACTTACTATTCTGTTAATTCGTCATTGCTGTGATAATGTAATCTTGATCTAAACCGGTCTACATGATAAAAGCTAAAGATAAATTCATAAAACAAGAGTTCCTTATTCCAAATATGAAAGTAAAAATGCATATCATTCGTTATTTATCATTATAAAACATTCCTTATTGACGTCACGTGCGGAGGCACGATATAGACTGTCTGACCTCCTCCGTGCATCGGAGAACATGCAGTCGTCGGCCCCGACTGATGTCACAAGGTGACGTCGACTTTGAGACCTTCGTGGCGCTCTGAAAACTAACTAGGGTTTCGGGAACGACGAAGGGCAAATTGTCTTATATTAAAACCAGATTACGATAAATTACAATAAACTTCATAAGTAATCGTCATTTCTGGTTTGAAATAACGATTGCATTGTAAGTAATCCATAAGTTTATCAGGGCAATCGGAGAAAGTTGTCTCATTTTATTTCTGGTAGGTATTTTGAGCTTGAACGGAAACGTTCCGTTTTCGTATGTTTTCTCCTTTTTATAGTGTCATACTGCTAGAGACGTTGTTGTGATTATTTTTCTATTTTCGATAACTAGCTATCATACTAGCATTATATCTCCTGTTATTACATATGACTTACCTTACCTTTAACTTTTCTTTCTTTCTAATAGCATTGCTATAAACGTATACATTCGCGTGATACCTTCCGGTGATAAGCATTGCCCTTCTGGCTTTGCCCTTCTAAAATTTAATCAAGATCCATTCGAAATAGAGTTACATTCGACTTAATAATATTTTATATTACACGAATATTAATGATGTGCATATTTCAGGAGTCACGCGACCGACGTAATGGACACGGCGGGCTGGAAGAACATGATCTCGTCGCATCCTCACCTGATCGCGGAGGCGTTCCGAGCGCTCGCGACGCAGCAACAACAGATCCCGCCCATCGGGCCGCCACGCAAGCGCGTCAAGCAAGCCTAGTGCACGCGCACCGGATAGCAAGCCCGCCTCCATACCAAAGACCCGCCGCCGTGACGCCTCCCGCGACATGCCGCAACATCCACGGAACCGCAGCTTCATAGACGCGTATTATACACACAGTGCCCGTCAAGTCCGTAGAGGCAAAGATCTACCTTATGACTTCTCTGAATTATTTTTGTAAGAAATCAGTTCGTTTATGGATATTTGCAGAAGCGCAATACAGAGCTTCCCAAGACTCCTGCCAAACGTGGAGATTTTTGCAACGCTTCCCTTCTAAGGGGGAGGCCTTTGTTTACCAATTGGCGTTTGGTGGTGATATAGAGATAAAATTCGTTCATAACTAATTTGCTTTATGACTATCATTAAAGTGTCTACAGTGCCCTTCACATCGGAATACATCAATGTTTACACGCTGCTGCTTAGCGGTAGAATATCGGTGGTAGTACCTATTTGGACGTTCCCTTACCTGCCACCTAGCAAAATTTCTATAAAAATTAACGGCATTGTCGCAAATGCCAGAAAAAGGAAGTTCGCATTTTTTGCTTTGTCCATCAAAGGTTAGCACGCCAGACTGCACAAGCTGCACGACGTGTTTTGAAGAATCTATGAAGCTACGTCTCTGTGGACAGTAGGCCTTACCGTTACTTTTATTCTAAGACAAGGCTGCATACTGTAATATTACTATTAGAATACACACGGTACACCGTGGACTGTGAGATTCGGAGCGAGCACGACGGGTGGACGCGCTCGTATAATTAGTGGATCCGCGGATTCAGCTTCGTTTTTACTATGATTGATCTCAAGACGATATTCGATCCTAATGTTTTTTTTTTAATTTTAATTCGTCTCGTGCGGTCGTTTCGTGCACCGCGTACGATGATTACTTTTAATGTGTACGTTACGGAGAAATGGACGCTTTTTGCGCGTTGATGTAGTTTTTTGGATGTAGGCTTCGAGTTTAATTAATTTTATGTATGTCGTTTATGTGAACGTTCTCTCGCAGCTATGTTTGGTGTAAATTATTACTGTGTATTGAATATGAAGCTCACGTCTAAAATGAACTATCCATGTCATATAAATTTTATCATTATAATTATTATGATTGTAACATTAATTGGGTAACATAGTGGCATAAATCGTTAACGATATTGATTGTACAGAATAAACGATGAAGTTGATTTATTTAATCGATTGTATACCACACTGTGAATATGTATTTGCATTGTAAAATCTCTTGGTGTTTCGCGTTCCCATAGAAATCGGAAACGATTAATGTTAGATGTTTTAAAGTAGGTATTTTGAACATATTTTGAAGTAGCGTGGTAATTGAATGCAATAAATTTGGTGTAAAGATGTATGCATAATAGTTTTGTACAAAATCACCAAGAAGATCCTCCGCTTCGAGGTATTACATACAACTTGGAAATTTTGTACAAAGTTAAGCAACTCGTAGACGCTGTAGGGGACTCGAATGATTGAATAAGTCTATTAAAAATTGTTTGGTATTGTATATAGATGAGCTACGATCCCACCATTAAAATATTTCTAAGTACTAACCCTAAGTGGTATCACAGGTGACACCATATTTTTTTTAATTGTATCTGTAGGATGTTATTCCAATGACATATTGTGATTTTTTTCTATCATATTTCCATAGTTTTAAATACACGTACGCTTTTGTTTTGTTTTCATAATGTTATGTAGATCACCGCGCCGGTATAGTTTAAAATTTAAATGTATAGTTGTTGGTTTCGCTTCATCGAGTGTACATTGCGTGTGATATTCAAATCGACGTCGTAAGGCGCCCTTCATTGTTGCTCACTCCATTAACTAAAAAAAAAAAAAACTAAATTACAGTTCAATAATAAATATTATTTATTAGTATGTATCTTTTTTTTTATTTTAATTTTTAACATCAACTTATCTGATTTTATAAGACAAATCATTTTCTTACAACCTTATAATGTGATGACCTATTCATTTTAATGAAATACATATTGTAATACATACTTATTAAAATAGTAAAATGTAATATACCGTGGCCAATAAATAATAATGTTTAATACCATTTTATACCCACTTCCCATTTACTACAGCTGACGGCTGTTACCATGTAATTTAATATTACAAATGTCAAAAATAACTGTGATTTTCGAAATTGTCAATAAGTTGAGCAAATAAATGAAATGATAATGATTTCCTTAATATTTTTTCTTCTGATAAACCTTTTAACACCATGTTCATTATATATTTTTGTAGGTTGTAACTGAACTGTATTTATTGTAGCCGACTAGGTAGGATATACCACAAACGGCTTCTCAAACCCAATGACGGCCCTACACAAGCCCTACTGAACCACGACATTACAACCTCTTCAACCGACATAATTATATGCTACTCCTTTCAAACAGACATAGGTCTCGCCCAAGTCTCACCAGTAATTACATCCTCTTTGGCAAGGCCGAAAAGTCCTAAGCTTTGCAACCTCAACAACGAGCATCACCGCACTGCGTTTCTTGCCGCATCTTCTCAGTGGTGGCGCGTTGTGATACACCATAAGGCTCAACTCAGACCAAGAAGGCAGCGGCCGGCAGCGCACTTTCAGTGTGAAAGAATTTTAAACTTTATCTACAATACGCAAAATACCAGTATTGTTTGAAAAGCTCAAAAAGCTCGCGTTATGCCAGCGCGGCCACCTGCGGCGCCGCGCGGCTTCTGGAGCGGGGTTACCTTGTGGAATGTACGAACTAGACTCAAAGCGTGAGGCGGCCGCGTCCATCTTGGTATGTATTGAGCCTAAGGTGGTCGAGCCCGCTCTCTCGTAAGCGACAGTCCAAGCCGAGGCCGTGCGACCCTGAGGCACAGATTAGATACTCCTGAGGTGCCAATAATGGGAGCGATGAGCTCAATGCACTAGAGATGGATTAATTAACATTCATTGTTAGTATGCTAATGCTTAATTAGCATTTTACAAATTAAATGTATGTGCAAACTTCTGTGAAGAGTGAAGCGAATTTGTCGTTGTGAATCATTCTAATATACACACATCAAAAGTGTCTAGGGATCAAGCATTTTTAAGCGGATTTCTTGAGATTGAGATGTGGCTTTGTAATAAATTTATGATTTTATAAATTTATATGGATCCTTTTTGGTGCATTTCATAATTTGAATCAGGAACTGTGAATCAAATTCGAGTAAAAGATGAAAATCAGCTGTCAATATTTTCCCTATAAAAACATACAACGCATTGAAGACATTATTAGTGCTACTGTTTCCCTACTACTGATTAAAACCAACGTTATTATGGAGCGGCGACGTCATTTAAGCAGGGAAGAAATGCTCAGAGCCGTGGGAATAATAGAAGCTGGTTCCCGGCAACGTACTGTGGCTTTAGCTCTGAATACAAGTCAGAGTGTTATCAGTCGACTTTGGACACGTTACCGAAGCACTGGTACCGTGGCTGAGCGCCATGGAGGACGGTATCGCTGCACCACACGGAGACAAGACCGATATATTCAAATCTTAACTCGAAGAGCTCCAACAATAACTGCCATGATGTTAGCCGTGAGGCTTCATCACTCTTCAGGGAACTTAATTAGCGACCAAACAGTCAGAAACCGCTTGCATGAAGTGAACCTTCATTCCCGAAGACCGCTACGGGTACCACCTATAGCAATGCACAATCGTAGGATTCGATATCAATGGGCTCTTGAACACAGAAATTGGGCAGAAGAACAATGGCGTTTCGTGTGCTTTTCTGATGAGTCTCGTTTTGGTATGAGACCGGATACAAGACGTATACGACACTGGAGAACCCCTGGACGCCAACAGCGATTAAAATCCTGCCAGGAAGTCCATCCTTATAGTGGTGGAACCATCATGGTATGGGCGGGTATTTGGATCGGCGGAAGAACTGAGTTGATTTGGATCAGAGGCAACCTCAACGCTCAAATTTATGCTGAGACGATTGTATCAGACGTCATCGTTCCTCTACAAGTGCAAATCGGTCCCTTATTTCAGTTAATGCATGATAATGCACGACCGCACACCGCAAGAGTTGTAAGACAGACTCTCGCCGCAGCTAACATCAATGTCCTGCCCTGGCCTGCTCAGTCGCCAGACTTGAACCCGATTGAGCATGCATGGGATATGCTACAGAGAAGAGCTCTGCCGAATATGGAGGGTATCCAGTCGCAAGAAGACCTTTTTTTGTTGTTGCAACGAACATGGGCGGCCATTCCACAGCGTGATTTGGATGAACTCATTTTGAGTATGCCAAACCGATGTTCTTGTGTTGTTAGTGTTCGCGGTAGAAACACGGATTATTAATTGTTTAAGTTACCCAATAAAATTTTAAAGAAAACTGTTATTTCAGTCTTTTTTTCGAACTTTTGTGTTAGTGGTTCAAATGTCAAAAATCCCTTTATTAGGAAAATGGCAAATTTCTTTATTAATGCAAAGGTGACTTGGTTTATCGTTACTGTGACAAATGAAAACACTTTATTTGATGAATCCTTAAAGAAAATTTTAATTAATATCAATCAGGAGAAAAGTTATTGCAAAAATATATGTTGATCCCTAGACACTTTTGATGTGTGTAGTGCAGCGGCAGCGTACCCTTGAGCCTCGGAGTAATAGTGTTCTGTGGGTGGTGCCACATAACAACCACCCTGATCGAACTCGTTCACGAGTAAAGTTGTCCCCAGCTTTACTCGTCATGATGCTAAATGGGGATTTACTCGAGCGTCGTGGAGACCTAATAGATTTTGTAGAATAGTTGACAGGAAGAATAAAATGTGATATGTTCCCCTTTCAGTGGTGGGGGAAGCAACTCCAAAGATTTTCAAAAATGTAAAAAAATACTTACATGGAAATACTCGAGCGTGTCAGATATATACTTAATTGATAGTATTTGATAGTTTAGTTCCCCGAACGTATCTCTGTTACCGAAGGTATACAGAATGTAAAGAAACTGGTGTCCGATCCAAAAGGGGCGTATTCACAAAGGTTTGTACATAACAGGAAAAATATAAAAAAAAATATTACGGCTACCCCAAAAATGCTATCGTTTTTTAAAAATTGGAATTATTATAATATTTTCCCCGAAACTTCCCGATATCTTCAACAGCTGGTAGCACTTGTTTGTAGAAGGCAATGACTTCTGTCACAAGTCAGGTGCGTTGACCGCTTTTGATCAACTGCCGTCGTAGGCATACAATAAATAATATTCGTACATAACGTAGGTCAGGAACGACACCACCGTCAAACTACAGAAGGTCCATTCCGTTCAGAAAACACTCATGCAGTAAATGCATCAGACCATTCCTTAGAACAAATGTACGTGTTATCATCATAAGTAGTTTAATTTTGTATGGAAATCTAAACTAGGACTGATATCCGAAACGGTGACGAAATTAAAAGTTAAATTAAAGTACCATTTTAGTGTCTTACAGTATCGTCAACTATTTACATAAAAGCAAATGTCAAAAGAAACATATTACTACAGCCACTATTCACCACCTATGTATGTTGGATTCCATCTAAATCAGTCCAGTTTATTCTCCTTATCATTTTCTTACTGACTCTCATAATTATAGCCACCGTACTAGTACTTTAACACTAGGTACCGAGGCGAGGAAGTCTAATAGTAATTAATTCATATCCCTCTAATGTAAAACTGGACCTTCTGCATCCTATTTTTACTGTGACAGATTTTATTACTCAATCGGCACACTGATAATAGGCACAAAGGCACAAAGGAACTGTCCTTTGTGCTATTGTTCGCGGGCCCGCTAAAAAGCGCCGCGTCGCTGTTTCGGCGAACGCAAATGCGGCGTTTCGCTTTGATCAACATTTATGTACCTATGTGGCACGTGTCGCATCAATTGATTAGTCTTGCGCGAAGATTGCTTCCGGTCGGACGTCCGCATATGTCTTACTGAAATGCGAAGTATTTTAACGCGTTGATGTGCTTCCGTCGAAATAATTGTAATTAAGCAGCAGCACGTAGGGAATACGAGGTCCGTTTTTCAGTGCCATCGGTGTATCATAGTTTGACTTATTAACCAAATTCCTTCTATTCTGATAACAATTAAAATCATTTACAACTTTTGGAACAAGTAATTCACTGTGAATTGGCAAGACTGAACGTGTTACATTACACGACTAAATAATAATTGCGATGGGCTGTATGGCGAATCTAACACTGGACTGTTCCGGTACTCAAGTAACATTAGGTTAAAATCAAGTTTTTCACTTTCACATTTTTTTAACATACACTTTGCAATGCCCACATATCTTTCAATAAAACCATTAGACTTTGGATACATAGGACTAGATGTTACAATAGAAAATGCATAATCCTTAGCAAATCTCTTAAACTCAAATGAATTGAATGGCATATTGTCAGCCCTTACAATCTTTGGTATGCCATGGGTAGCAAATAAACATTTTAATATCTTAATGACATTAGCAGCAGTCATAGATGTCACTTTAATTAAATCAAACCATTTAGAATAATAGTCGGCAATAATTAGATAATTATCATTAGCAAAATTGAGAAAATCACAACCAATTTTCTCATAAGGAAGTGAGGACATATCATCTAAAATCATATACTCCTTTGTTTTACTTACACTATATTTTTCACACAAACGACACCTACTAATTAATGAAATAATGTCATTTTTCATGTTCGGCCAGAAAAACAATGATTTAGCTCTACTATATGTTTTTGTAATACCAAAATGAGAAGCATGAACTTTTAATAATATAGTATTTTGTAAAGATGCGGGAACAATGATCCTATGATTTAAATACACTAAATTATTCTCGACAACAATATTATTTTTGATTTTCCAATAATATTTTAGAGCATCTGGAACTTTATCTATACTTGATGGCCAACCATTGTTATAAAATTCAATTATCTTACTTAAAATTATATCCTTAAGCGTAGCTTGAGTAATTTCCGAAACTAGGTTGTCACTCACATTAACTGTATGAACTACTCTATCTAGTGATTGTTCCAACGTATCACAATCAGCTTTTGATGATGCTCTGCTTATTGCATCAGCTATTAACATGAGAGATCCTTTAACATATTGTACATCAATATCATAAATATTCAATTTTAATCTTATTTTACGCAGTCTTTGAGATCCAATAGAGTAAATCTCTTTTTTCATTAATGAGACCAGCGGTTGATGATCAGTTTGGACTATAGTATGCCTTCCATATATATAATAATGAAATTTTTTACACGCAAACAATATTGCCAAAAACTCTTTGTCAATTTGCCCATATTCACACTCAGTTCTACTTAAACTCTTAGATGCAAATGCAACAGGTTGTTTATTTTGTAACAATACACACCCAATTGCATTTTTCGAAGTATCAGTCTGAATAGTAATTGGTTGTTTTGGATCAAAATTTCTCAGTACTGGTGGACTAACCAGTATACTTTTAATACTATCGATACAATCTTCATGAATTTTACACCATTGGAAAACTACATTTTTCTTTAAAAGTTCCCGCAGTGGAGCTGTAAGTTCAGACAAGTTTGGTATAAAATCTCTCATGTAGTTGATCATCCCTAAGAAACGTTGTAAACTTTGTTTATCATTAGGTGAGTCATAACTTCTTATTGCCTCAATTTTGTTCTTATCAGGCATCAAACAACCATTTACTATCTCATGACCAAAATAATGAACTGTTTCAGGAAGGTACTGAAATTTTTTAAGATTAAATTTTATGTTGAGTTCACGTGCTCTATGCAAAACCTTTTCCAAGGCAAGATCATGTTCCTCTTTAGTATTACCAAAAATTAAAAAATCATCAATATATATGAAAATATTATCAATGTCCTTAAAGCAATTTTCACAATTTTCTTGAAAAACTTCAGCAGATATATCTAAGCCAAATGGTAGAACGTTAAAATGATACATTCCAAAGACAGATGAGAATGTACATAGTTTTTTACTACTTTCTGAAAGACCAATTTGCCAGAATGATTCCTTGAGATCCAAAACTGAGAAATATTTTGCATTACCAATTTTTGCTTTAAGGTCATTAATAGTAGGTATCTCAAAATATTTTTTAAGAATACATTTATTAAGGTCTCGAGGGTCTAAACAAATCCTAATTGCATTCTCATCTTTTTCAACAATTACAATTCTGTTGACCCACTCAGTGGCATTATCAACTTTCGAAATAATACCTTTGATAATACGTTTGATGGGGTTCCCATTACTAATCTATAAAGTAGATACTATGATACAATCGGTACGTGTTGGACTCGGAAATGAAGGACACCACAACTAAAGTGTACACCCGTTATTAAGTTAGTTAAAACGGCGGATTGCGGTGAAATAAAATAATGTGAATGCGATGTGGAATTAAATAAATTTCTGCATATCGTTTGAGTGTGTGTGTCTAACTGAGTGTGAGTGCCTCGTGCGTGCTCCGGTGGCGGCGCGCGCGGCACCGACCGAGTTACCAACGAAGGTAGCCCTCTGTTGTAGACCATATGATAGTAGGGCTCACTTCACAGTATTGTAAGATCTAATTGTTGTTACATAAATTCCAGTAGCCTTATGTAAGATACTTTATCTCTCATTTTGTTAGTGCGGGAAGAGTTTTAGCTCCAGGTCCGGCAAAGATGTTTAACCTATTAGTTTTTAGGTATCAGATTGTGCCCTTAAATAGCAAAAGGCTCACCGCGGACGGAAATGGCATAACAAGCAGGTACTTACTCCGTCTGCCTCTTCGGTAATAATAGGCGTGATAGATTATTTTGATTACCTACACGTCGACCTTATCTGTGAATAGAGCGTTACGATCCTTTGAACTGCCGCCCCCGCCCCGGCCACCGCGCGTGCGCGCACAGCTGGCAAGTCGCCGGTCTGTTTATGAAAGTGTGATTGACCTCAGGGCGGTATCAACGGTGTTGCCATGGGTAAGTTATGAGTAAAATTATTTAATCAATTAATTTAAACGGGGTAAAATATTTATTAAATATACAAAAAAGGATAGCACGTATGTGGCCTTATTATGATACTAAATAATACCCTTATTGATCGGACACGAGTTTCTTTACAATCTGTATAAATATTCATCTGCCGTCTTGAGTGGTGGGGGCGGCCACCGGGCCCGGAAGAATAGAAAAAAAGAAAAAAACTGCAGGTTAAGTGAACCCAAAGAGAACGTAAACAATAAGCTGAAAGGGCTGATAGCAATGATATTTTACTATCAAACATTATTATTTTGGGCCTACCCCCAAAATAATAATATTTTTATTTAAGATTTTTCGCTACGATAATACCGTCTAGATACCTAGTCGTCTTGTAAAGTGCCGTTAGGTACCTACCTACTAAGCGTCGCAGCTTATGCCTGATTTACACGTATTAAGTTGTCAAGTAGGTAACTAAATTTTAAGTGACTTAATTTTAAGTATGCGTTTACACGTCGTTTTTACTAAATTTTAGTTAAAATCTTTAGTTCTTTAGTTCGCCCCAATGGACGGTCGCACGATCCGTGACGATTTCATAGTACTTTGTAGCGACGGACAACGAATTTATTTTTAGGATTAAATTATATAGACAACTAATACAGATTATTTTAAAATTTCTTTTTTATAATTTATATAGTACTATAATTATAATATTAGATATAGAAAAGTAAAGGACTTCGTGTCTTTCTTGATTACTGAATTTGTGTTTGATGTAAATATTTAACCATTTTACTTGTTTATTACCTTCCATCCCCGTAAGCACCGTGTCTGGTTTCCGGGGGACTACAATGCACCCCCAGTGGCAGGCTCCGAAGGAAACGCTCTGAAGGACTCCTGGTGCAGATTCCACAGGAGAGCCCAGGGTTCCCCTCATGTGTCGATGTGACAACCACGAGGATTTTGTAGGAAAGAATCCCATTTACCCCGGTTGACCTACACAGGTCCTGGGACCTGGGACCCATTGAACAATTCGCCGCTAAAAAAAAAAGAATGCGAGATACAGGCTTAAATTACCCCTAAATTTCTCCGTTAATCTAAAAAATCCCGAGACTATTAGCCAAATAGCTCTCGAATCACTTAATTATACGGCAGTATACTAGGAAAAGTAAAAAAAAAACATTTGATTGCAAATATCAATACCTACAACGTAGTAGGTATTTAAAAATTCCAGGACAATACAAATTCTGGAACAATCCCGTATTTCTGGCAACCCTAAATATACGTTGGTACAACGAAAACGTGACGAAAACGACTTCGCTCATAATATATTTGTATATTATCTATGGTATGATCTATGGCTATACCTTTGCACGCACACCTGCAATCGTTCATTATACATGTTGTGTCAAGAATAAACCACGCCCACCTACTTACCCGAAAAATAGAAAAGTTTCTATTCTACTTCATAAGATGCGTACTAAATTTTAACTTGGGACTTTCTACTAAAGTCTTAGAGGAAGAAAACAATAGAGGGCTGGACACTTTCTTTCTCATTCACGCAAGAAAAGAATGCGTTTATGTAGGTTACGTGTGATAGAAAGAAACAGTGTATATGATTTTTTGTCCCTCAGCATGTGTTCGATTTTTCCGCGCCGTGGGTGCGAAACAAATTTGACGTTTGCTCCCACTTTGCTCCGTGACAATTTTATCGTGGTTTTAATATTAAATAAATAACTTAAAATTCAATAAAAAACTAACTGTGACATTACTGTGTGTTGTGGAAATCCTATAAGAATCGTGCAGTGCAGTATTATAGGCCGTAAAAGTGACAGTGAAGGTAAAATTAGTGGAGTATCGTTTCACAGGTAAACGTGAATTATTATGGCCAATTTAGAGATTACATTTAGAAACTAATACATGTAAACGACTTATTTAGATCTTATTGCTCTAAATTAGTTACTATTTTACTTGAAAGTTACGTGTAAGATCGATAAATTCTTGTTTTTCATCCATAACCTAAAATTTTCAGTTTATTGATCGCCATTATCAGTGTTGCCAGTGTATAAAAGAGAGACTACCATAAATAAGTGGTAAATTATTATTAAGTGCATCATACACGATCCCACATGCTGGGTGCATCGAAGAATTTCTCAGATACCCCGAATTTATTTTTATGATTTTTGAAAATGTGGATATTTGTATACTGTGGATAGCAGCAACAAAAAGAATTAATTAGGTTATTCCCGAATGCTTAAATATTCAGAAATAACGTAAGCGCTCAAGTAATTCGTCCAAGGCTGCGCAGGACGTTTTCATTCGTTATTTATAGGCACAATGGTCATTGTACATTTAATCGTGCTTTTACTATATGTATGTATGTTGTTGGTTACAATTTATTGGTAAATTTGTCTGAATTATAAATAAATAGTACCGACGTTGAATAGTTTGTTTCATTTGCCCCCCTATTATGTACCTATCTCGTTTGACAAGTAAAGTGATGATCAATAAAGCAAAGTGACTATTAAATAACTATCAAATGATTCATTTGGCATTGCCTAACTTGAATCACCAATAAATACCAAACACACTTTCAGTAGACATCAAAGTTTGGTGGACAACTGAAGCTTGATAGTCACTTTGCTTTATTGATCATCACTTTTTTTTTTGTAGGAATAGTACTGTTTCACCGGACAAGAGGGCGAGCGCTTAAAGCGCTCCAGCCAGAAAGGTTTGGGTAGCGACTAGCACAAGGGCACCTCAGGGAGGCACGGCCTCGGCTTGGGCTGCCGCTTAGAGAAAATTAGTTTACCACCGGTTCACAACGCGCCCCCGCTGAGAAGAACCGGCAAGAAACTCAGCGAGGGGATGCATGTCGAGGTCGCATGCGTACGGATCCCTTCGGCCTCACCAGCGAGACCGGTGTCTGTGTGTTGATGTGTTTACGACTCTTGACATCGTTGTCGGTGTTCGTGTTGGTGTTGTGTCATGGTCCAGGAGGACGGACATCGGGTCGGGTGGGTCGAGCAGTACATGCCGCGGACGGCGGCGATGTACGGCTGTGACGATCTGAGGGACCTGGCCGCTGCCCAATAGAACATGGGTTCGATTCCGAAGGATTCCGAACAATTGTCTGGGTGTTATTTATCTATTTAAATATGTATTTATACAGTTTACAAGTATTTGTAATCATTTATCTGGTTACCTTACTAAAGGATCTGCGTAGATTGAGATCAGGTGGTCATTGGTCAAGCGTAGATTGTCCCAAGATACTAGTACTATAGATTTGTATATTGGAGAAATTTACTAAAACTTACCCGGTAAATGGCCATAGTATGTATTATATTAAGTTATAAGAAAGCCAATTTTTGTCTACCTCTCTGGGAAATAGCATATTATTGTTTTTATCTCTTAATTATTTTGTATGAGGCTAATAATTATCTACAGCTCTTAGCCACTTTAATCACCACGTGATATCACCCAGGTGAACAATGTGGAATAGACCTTAGCTACAGCATATATGATATTGAGTGTACATTCACTTTGTAGCCTCCGTCGTGGGTTCGAATCCTGCGAAGGGCAACAAATTTGAGTAGTTGTTACTTACTGGCTAGGACAATGCAGGCCGATGACCTGATTGTCTGTAAAGTAAGATGATCCATGTGTCGGGATTTGCGATAGGACGTATGCCCGACTCCTGTCCGTCAAATTAAAACACCGAGCTTTGGTAATAAACACTTATAATCAAATTGAGAGAGAACAACTTATAATACAGTGGAGTAATCGTAATAATTAAAACATGTCTCTGCCATAGATACTAGCGCGCTGTCATCTTTTTGACAGCCCCTTTGGCGTTCCGAAACCGTGATCCGAGATACGCCACACATGCGTCGGATGGGCATGTAAAAAGTTGGTCCTGCGCTTAACTTCAACCCAGTCGTGTCGGTCTTCCGTCCCATCGGTCTTCCGTCCCATCGGATTATGAGAGGTACCTATTATATAAAGGAAGAGAGAGTGCACTTGTGTCTACGCAAGCACTTGTGCACTATAATATCTCCTGCGTACATGGCTGATCTTGTGAAAGATTGGCCGCTGTGGTCGTTTCGGCTAGGAGGACATTATTATAACAATCACTTTCGTACTTTTTGCAGACTGTCATAGATTAAGACGATATAATGTAAGAAAAGTAAATGTTGTGTCAAAAAGTGGTTTTTGGTTAGGAAAGAAAATATAATTTACAACAACCTCCGTATTTGCTTTACACAAAGGGTAAAATTTCCCTTACGTGGCAACTCTAAATTTAGTATGTACTTATTTTTCTGTCCTTATCGGCGGCACGCTTGGTATATGTCTGTATTAAATTCTGTCTACGACTAAAGTGATTGTTTACACGTAATAATTTAGTAAAGATTTAGTTACCAACTTAATACGTGTAAACGAAAAATTTTACTTATTCACTTAAGTACTAAATTTTAACTTGGAACTTACTACTAAAGTGTTTGTTTACACGCAATAATTTACTTAAACTTTAGTAAAGATTTAGTTACCAACTTGCAACTTAATACGTGTAAATCAGGCATTAGGGAAAGAAACCAATAGAGAGCTGGCACTTTCTTTCTCATTCGCGCATGAAAAGGATGCATTTATATATATTATATGTGATAGAAAGAAACAGAGCATATGATTTTTGTCCCTCAGCGTGTGTTCAAAATCTGGCGCACCTACGGTGCGTTTTCTTCGAGTACTCAAGAAATTTTCTAGTCACGACCTAGCTTTGGAGTTGCAAATTGAATTGCATTATGAAATATCGTTTAAACTCTTTATACTACATAATAGGCGCATTTGAATAAATATCCATAACGTGTGTTAAGTGTACGAATGATTATTTTCTGTCCTTATCGGCGGCACGCTGCTAGCTAGATGTCCTGTTATATTCTGTCCACAGACGTATTAGGGATGCTACGCATTCACTTACGATTCTGTCTATGCGTCGTCGTAGCCTCATATTCGAGTGTGCGTGCAGGCCTCATTGTACACTCGCGTCATCTGTGGTTGTGTGCGTGTTTGGGGATCTCCAGTTATAAATATTTTTCCCAAAAATAGGAATATAGGCTGGATGGATTCCTAGTGGCATTCGAGACTTGGTCTTATTATGACTTATGGTGTTATTGCGTGATATTGCGTGTCATTGCGTCCTATTGCGTCTTACCGCGTCTTGTCACGTCATACCGCGTATTACCGCGTCTTATTGCATCATAATGCATCTTATTGTATTTTATTATATCTTCGGTATACAGGTACAAGATAGATTGCGAAAAATAATATGCAAAAACATGTGGGTCGTTTTTCAATGTTACACATTTTGACCCCCAAGCCCCTCAGTCGCCTAAAAAAATCATAGGCAGGCCTGTCGCTTACCATCAGACGAACGTCTTACTTGCCCTTAGAGGAGATACCACTCTGAGTACTTACCTCATCATCAGAATGAAAAAAATACTTCTAAGTACCACTATAAAAAAAATATCTAAAAAAATATAATTAAAATTATTTTTATTGATTTATTTATTGTGTTTTAGTGCGTTTCACGAATGTGTTTCCTTCGGGGTTAAGTTGGTCATCCTGTTTGTCAAAGACGATCGCGTGTGTCAAAATGTTTGTGTTTTCCACATTATTCTTTAGTTAAACGACAAAATCATGCCTAAGACATTGAGAAGTAGTGAACGATAACTATTCATAAAGATGAAATGGTTTTGTGCGCTTGAAAATCTCACCAAAGGAATTTAATTACCTTCGAACAAGTACGATCCTGAGTTGCCGCCATTTCAGGTAGGTGGCGGTGGGCGTTGCGACGAGGAACCGTTTTAAAGGACCATTTTGTGTTCTGCGACGATGAAACCGTTTTACGTGCTGGGTCAAAACAGTCCTCGTTGCACAAAACAGTCTTCGAATTACGTGACGCGATTTTTTACTTTACACCTAAGAAAACTCAGTCGACAATGCAATGTTGCAACTATCATCACATTCGTCACGTCGTCTCGTCCATGTCAAAACAATGCAATTTTTACTACTACAGCCAAGAAAATAAAGTCCAAAATACAATGTTGCAACTACATCATTGCTCGTCGCGTCGACTCGTCCTTGTTATAGCAAACATTTTTTACTATACTGCTAAGCAAATAGAGTCGATAATGCAATGTTGCAACTACATCACTGGTCGTCGCGTCGTCTCGTCCTTTCATAAAAAAAAATCATTTTTTACGACACTGCTAAGAAAATAGACTCGATAATGCAATGTTGCAAGTCTCATCACATTCGTCGCGTCGTACTTGTTCGTTCTGTTCGATAAGTTCCGTCCTTGGAGCCGTCTTCAAACCAGTTGCAACGACGACCGTTTTCCGCAGCCGTTTTCGACACCGCGAAAACGGTTGCGTCTCGTCCGTCTAAAATTCAACGACGACCCACCGCTACAGGTAGATAAAATAATGTTACCAGGGTCCAAGGTTTAATTCCATGTTTTCCCAAGTAAATAAATAAAAAAAAAAAAAAAGCCTTTTATTCCATGCAAAAAGAGAATTTAACAATTTTGAAAAATTGCAGATAAAATATAATTTTTCTGTTAAGTATATAACTAATTGAAAAAAAAAACCAAGTAAATAAATGATCAAAATTATAAATGGTAAAGCATGTCCATGACATGATTGTATTCATCCATTGCAATTGGCCACAACAGCCAAGCCTAACCTTATGAGAGCATAAAATGATTGAAAATGATTTCTGTCTTTAATTCTATGTATTTAACCTGTATAAATCGCAA
Source organism: Furcula furcula (assembly GCA_911728495.1). Taxonomy (NCBI): domain Eukaryota; kingdom Metazoa; phylum Arthropoda; class Insecta; order Lepidoptera; family Notodontidae; genus Furcula; species Furcula furcula. The sequence continues at coordinate 12,160,228 of OU452251.1, forward strand.
ATATAAATTTTGGACTAATGAATACATCCGTGTGTTTTATATTTATATTATAGTGTATTTTCCCTATATACATAGAGGGTAAATATTTTTAAATTTAATGACAACACCTATTTCAATTATACCAACTTAACCACGAAGGGAACTCCAGGAACCTATATTAGAACTGGACAGCGCAGTCTACTAAAGATCACGAGCCGAATGAGAGGTCCGGAAGTAGTAGTGTATCTCTGTCTAATAGGGTGTCCACGCATTACTAAGTGGAAGGATTCTTTTTCTCACTTCTAAGGTTTTTTGGCGGCGGATCGGGTCACAACGGGCGGTGCCACATCGGTGCTCCTGCGTGACCTCCGTCAATCTGAATGTTGCGAGGTGGACTGCATGAGGCGATTTTTGCGTTCAGATCGTTATTTTGGTCATTATTTGTATTGTATAATTGGATGGAACCTAATGGCAAGTCATGAAATTACTATGTAGAAAGCAATTAGGTATTAATTTTGAAAATGTGTTGCAACTAAATGAAAAATTAAATAAACTAATTAATTAAACTGTACTCTATGGTCCAAGGTTTAAAAGAGCCGGACCCAGTTGCGTAAAACTAAATAAAAAAAAAAAGTCTATGGTCCAATCATTAAAATAGACTAGAGCGTCAAAAGACAAATCAAATCAACTCAAATCAAAAGTCGAAAACAAACAGTCAAAAAAGTTGATAAAATTAACAACTTTTTGAACAACTGGCCGAGAGTTTAACTTTATTTAATGCGTAGCTTGTAGTCTTAGATAAATTAAACTTGTAGTATTGTCCTGTCATGCGTGGAGAGTAATGTGAGCTGAGTGAGTGTATTTAGAATAATTAATTACATTGTAGATGCTAAATATATACAAAGACCAGGGTTGCCAGATGTTTGCTAACTCAATTCGCCTAATTTTGCCTACTGAGTAGCCTAAATCGCCTAATATATTTTTGCTTGACAAATAGCCTAATTGGCCTAACATTTTGAGCTAAGTATAAATACGCCGAAAAAAGAGAACACACTAAAAAAACAACTTAAATTGACACAAGCTCGCTTTTTCGAGCTTTTGGGCAACTTTGCAGCTCGCTAGTTTAGAACGTATTCACCGCCAGGTGCAAGTTAACTCGACCGAGTAGTAGATATTCGGGATCGGAACGTTTCTGAGGTTTGTGAATACAGAATCTAGATTCGTAACGTCTCATTAGACGTCTCATTGCGGCAGTTCTAGGCAAGGATAGAGTTTTTTTTAAGGACAATCCACGCACGGTCATCTAATCTCAAACTAGGCAGAGCCTGTACTATGGAAACCAGACAACTGATTATAATAATTACTTACTTTTTTTTGTTAATACATATTTAAATACGAAAAATACCGAGACACTTAAACCCCAACCTATGGGCTAGCGGCCAGGCTGTCTAACCACTAGACCAACAAGCCTGTCAATTGCATAGAAGATAGCAAGTAGCATCGCAAGAACCTGAGGGTTCCGCAGACTTCTTTCCTCAGTGACGGAAGAACGTTAGATGTACACGTTTCTTCGAAGCATACAACTATCAAGAAATTATTAAATTTTAAGGTAATCCTGAAGTAGCCTAAAGCGCCCGTTCCTTTTTTCTAGGTAGCCTAAATGGCTACTGGTAGCCGATTGGATTTTTTGGTCGCCATTTGACCCCCCAAGGTAGCCTAAATGGCGATAAATCGCCTAATCTGGCAGCCCTGACAAAGACAATAAAGTGTAATTTACAAAACTACGCATTGATAAAAGATATTACTTTCACCAGACAGATCTTTGGTTGGTTTATGCTGTGAGGTATTATATTACAAGCCCGGTTACTATTGTCAATTAAATTCAAACACAACAAAAATAACCCTATTTCAAAAGTCAAAAATAGTTTATTTCAAATAGGCTTAACGAAAGGCTCACTTTTGAAAGGTCATGTATATTTTTTTTTTTTTTTAAAAAGCTACCACCGCTATTTTACTCAAATACCTACTAGCACCTACAATCCAAACCGTGTTGCCAGGTCTCCTGATTTTTCAGGAGATCTCCTGATTTTGAGGTGTATCTCCTGATCTACTGATTTTAGGGTTGCATCTCTTGAATTTTAGAAATTGTCTACTGATGTTTGTAAAAATCTCCTTATTTTTTCAAATGTATAACAAAACTAACACTAGTTTGTTCACAGAGATGTATACACTATAAAAAAATCTCTGATTTTTAACTATTCCTATTTTACTTATTTTTTTGGGAATCTATTTTATTTTTAGTATTTGATAAGAATTTGTTTGTCAGTTGATCAAAGGTTGATCAAGTATCATAGCCGTTCTCTAGCTTCGGTGCCACAGACAGTCGGATACAGGCGTATGTCATATTATGTATTGATATTGAAAATGAAGATAACCATAATATACTTTTTGCAGTCAATCATGGCTAGTGGTGGGTTTAGACTGCGGTTCCCAGCTGAAGAATCAAATTTCGGTTAGTATTCATGAGTTACCTACATATTACCTCAGCAATATGCCGAGTTGGGACCTTTTTGTGGCGCATTAATTATGTTGTAATGTGTTACTGTCTTGTATGTGTCACAAATAAACATTTTTATTCTTATATTCTTATTTATATTATGGGCCTGATGTTGTATCTTTATGACAGATTACTTATTTTTGAGTAAAATATAAATAATTGACTAATGAGTCAATTGTATAAAAATTGTATATATGGAAAAATCTTTTGCCCACTATAGTAAATTAGGTGTAAAATCAAGTATGAATGATTTATCATCATAATTATTTTACTTTTATTTACTCCAATGGTTATATTTCTAAGTATAATATTTACCAGTGGCGTGCACACACTTCTATGGCAGGGTAGGCAAAAAAGCACATTTCTTAGATTATTTAGTACATTTTAATCATTCCAAGGATTCGTAGGGTAGGCAAAGTCTTTTTGCCTCTATGGACTGCACACCAATGATATTTACAGTCTTATCTGGTAATAATAAATGGTAGAAAAATAACTTTTTGCAGTAATTATCTTTGCTAATAAATGCAATTCTTGTTAATATGCTTTTTTTTTAGATTTGAATGTGAATTTCTAAACTAAATTCCCTAAAAAAAACCTGTCTCAACTTTTCTTCCTTTGTATAACATCCTTTGTATGACAGAGATTTAGAAGTTTGGAAACAGTTACGAACGCATCCATTGTTTTTTCACGTGCGGAAACACTATTGCTACAATCAACAGAACAAAACTAATTGTCAGGCATCTTAGTTTTCTAGTAGTGATTTCATTTCCACTTTGAAGTCAATTTGACGAATGAAAAGGTTTATTTGTATGACGCTCATATCAGGTAAGTTTTATGGTTTTTACATATTATTCTTTTTTACATAATACATTAATGACTGTGTAAAACATTGAGTACATCGGCACTGTAAAAATCTGTCAAAATTTTAAAATAATTGGTTTGACACAAAAAAAATCGGTTCCGTTGTATGACATTTTATAACTAACTTAAATTCCTTTGTATGACAAAAAAAAATATATTCCTTTGTATGACGCACATTTTTTATGCAATTGACTCTAATAGCTTTTCTACATAATGGGGTCCTGCTTAGTCACAGGAACCTGATGATTATGCTTTAGAATTTATAAAAGGTAGCTGAACATGATATCCAATTTTTGTTCAGTCTGGATTTTATGATACATGATAGGAAGCCTATCCCAGTTGAACAGATATGTTCATGCACACCACAAGTGTGTGTCCTGGGCGGGAATCAAACCTACAACCTTTTGGCTAGTAGCCACCAGGTTGTTCAACCACTGCACCAAGGGACTATCAAATTGAATAATACCAGTTTTACTGTCTCAGATAGCAGTCAAGAAAACTTTGAATCCCCATCAAGGAGGACAAGCAGGATCAGAACCAAACCAAAAAAGTATGGCGAGTTCTTGGAGACAACGCCAACAAAGAAACCTCAAAAAGAATTTATCAGCTCTGAAGATGAGAATGATGTTGATGAATCCTGCTCTCAGAAACCTACAGGTTGGTTACATTTTATATGTATTGTATACAGTACATTTTTAATCTGTATGTGGAAATAAATCTTTAGCTCCTCATTCAATAATGAAGCCTGGCTGTTTGTACCATCACAGCTCCCCAATGAAATGTGTGGATTTGAATCTTTCAGTAATTGGGATTCTATTGTATATATTGTGCCTGCCCTAGCCCTTACTCTGTTGCTGACATATCAAATAGTTCCTTAAGGTAAGCCACAATTGCGCCAGCTTGTAGCTGTACTATCGCGGACATGAACGGTGTACCAGTTTTCAATCAAAATCATTTGAACGCCATTACGTATGCTTACAGACTGCAGGTATATTATTTATGATTAGATACCTGGACAGTCTCTTGCACTAATGGCCTACCACTTAATGTACATTTGTATGGACGCTGTTCATATACAACATTGTTCACTTAAAATTAAGCAACTCCACATGATTGCCATGATTTCACAGTTCTGTGTGTTTTATATAATTATTATATTTTTGATATTCGATATGATAAGAGTTGTGGCAAGATGAAAATTAATTTTATTATGTTGGAAAAACTTATTGGCCCCATTACCTTCTACTCTTGCATTGCAGTTACACAGCAAGCTTAGCATTGACTTTTTCACCGTTACAGAATTAGCAAGAATCTACATTACTGCCTCATTCTGTGATGGTGCTTGGTCAGTGACACTTGTCAGTGCACCCTTATTATTTGTGGTCAGTTAAATTTAAGTTATTTACCTCACTGTCAGTCCTTGTTAAAAAGGGTTCTGGAATGTGTTAGGGTCCCATTGCCTAACACTTTTAATTATTAACAAGGTTTTTATGTATTTATTTACAGCTTTATTTAGCAGTGATGATGTGGAAGGCCAAGACATATTTAAATTTAAAACTCGTCACACCAAACATGATCTCCAGAATAAAGTAAAAGCAGCCATTAGTAGCTCACCAAGAACTTTGCATTCGCCTGTTAGACCATCCAAGAAGTTAGCTAATCCTGCATTAGTTAAAGTCTCAGAAGCAACACCAAAACAAGTTAAAGATATAATTAAGAAGAGTAAGTAATATTTTTCTGTCAGAAAGGCAATTACCTATATTGTTTCTAAACTATATAAAGGTATTATAGCTATTTAAAGTAAAATATAATAATAATAATAATATCAGCCCTTGTTTATGTCCCACTGCTGGGCACGGGCCTCCCCTCAAGATGAGGGGGCTTAGGCCATAGTCCACCACGCTGGCCAAGTGCGGGTTGGCGGACTTCACACGTCATTCGAGAGCTAGTTAGACTTTCTCAGACATGCAGGTTTCCTCACGAAAAAAGTAAAATATGCTATGCATCAAAGAAACTTAGAAACGCTTTTTTATGAGCAGTGATAGGCGCTGTCCTATTGCTATCGCCTGCGCAATGATGCGTTGCGTCCGCGCGAAGTGGTCGTCCTATTTACGATAATAGAAATATTTCTGGACAGGAAAAACTGTACAACACTGCAGTGGCGTAGCTTGCCTTAGACGGGCTCTATATCAAAATTCGTTGGGGGGCCAAATAAAGGCCTAAGAGTTGAAATGAGATTGTGGATAACAACGTACGAATTTTCGTTTACACACGTTCGGGGCCTCTGTGACCCGGGGGCCCCGTATCATTGATACGGCTGATACGGCGGTAGCTACGCCCCTGCATCACTGTTAAGAGCTATTTCGAAAGTGATCGCATCGGTCGCATCACTCTAAAATAGGACACACGATTTCTTATCCTGTGAGCGGTTTCATTGCACGATGAAATCGCATCGCATCATCGCACGAGCGATGACAATAGGACAGCGCCATAAGTATGATTAATTGTAAGTAGAGGCTTAATGCTACGTAATAACAATGTCCTACTGATTGATACAGATCAACTACGCACTCAGGTGCACTCTCTCCTTTACTAAATAGAGAGAGAGAGAGAGAGGTCAGGCACTGTACATTATTATCATCAGCAGGTGAAAGACATCGACTGCTGAACCAAGGCCTGCCCCTTAGTTGAGGTTGCTATAACCCCCACGCTTGGCAGACGTCTAGGGGATCGCAGTATAGGTGGTAGGTAATCTAATAGAAAGATGCTGCTGCCTGTCTTCTTGCTTTATCTTCTTCGCCGCCTTGGACACCCATCGGGAGGAGATAATATCTACCAGATGGATTACCTACCATATGTTTTCGGTTAAGGGACACATGCTAGTAGTTAGCACAATAATGTTTCTTCTTCTTCAATAAGGAACACCTATGCAAAACAGCAAAAATCCGTGGGTTAGAATTGCATCCCCCATCTCCTCTCGTTGGGTGTCGTAAGAGGCGACTAAGCGAGAACAGGAAGACGGGCAGCCGTGTCTTTCTTTTGGATTTATATTCCACCTATAGCCCCAAGCCCCAAGCCGCGTGCCAAGCGTGGGGATTATGGCAACCCCTCTCTTCTAAGGGGGTAGGCTTTTGTTCAGCAGTGGACGTCGATCGGCTGCTAATGATGATGAATGACGTTGCAAAACAGAGTGCTCTCGACAGAGTTTGAACGCGTAAGTCGCGGGTTCAAACAGTCGCAGGCCGCGACTTTCAGTTAACAGGGTTAAAGCATAAAGTAAGCGATTTCCTCATGCACAATGTGGCTTTTCTTAAAACTTAATAAAGGCCAAAAAGATAAATTAGAGGTTTGTCCTTAGCATAAAGTACCATATAACCATGAACCAGGGATTTTGAATTCAATTTCCTCATAAGTCATTTTAATAAAATCTGTTCATCTGAATAATGGTGAAACGAAAAATCAATGCAAATGTACAAACTATGCCTAAGTTTTTTCCTGAACTTAGGCCGCATATGCCTAAGTTTTTTTGCTAAACTTACGCCGCGTTTTATTATTGTAGTTGTTTAAAAGAATCAGATCACTTTGATCACATTTCAAAAGAATCATTCACCACAATCTTATTCCCAATTTTGAATATCATGTTTTAGGAATCATACGTGAAGTGGAGAGTGATAGTGATTTCTCTGGCAGCAGCAGTGATTTTGTCCCTGAAGAAAGTGACGATGAGGTAAGCTCTGGGAATAAACGAACTAATTTTAGATACATTTTCTGGGTGTTTAACCCCTTCTCCAAGGTACCGTCAGGGGTAGGTACCACCGCAGTGTCAGATATTCTGCCGCCAAGCAGCAGTGGCTGCAGGACACTATTTTGGTGTGATGGCCATTCAAGCTGGTGAAATTACCAGGCTGAAGAGTCTAAATGACTAATGGTTAGGGTAATGAGCGGCAGTGCAGTGCGACTGTTTACAGCCAGGCCTTTCGTTTACCATCGGGCAAACATCTTGCATTTTTTGGGACTAATTCCACCCCACATTCCCGTCACTGTGATACATGTAAGCCAGGATCTACAGTGGTCGCCAGAGAAGATACCACGGTTTGATCGTCGGCTAGTCCCGAGAAACGCTAAATTGTCTTAGAACCCGCATCTAACTTAAATATAATAGGTGAACTCGAGGAATTGGAAAGACCATTTCCCTTTGCAGTAGTTTTTATAGCCTGTTACTGTGTCCCACTGCTGGGCAAAGCCCTCTCTCTCTCTCTTCCACACATCGCGATCTATTGCCATCTCTGTCCAAGTAACGTCTGAGCACAGGTCTAAATCATTCTGCTATCTTCTCCTTGGTCGGTCCATACTTTAGCGGTCATCATCGGGTGGTATCCAATCCGTGACAGCACTTAAATAACTAAGTATAAGTAGAAGTTCCCCTTCGGCCGTTTAGGAAACCAGAGTTTGGAAACCAGTTTCCTAAAAGGCTTTTTTTATACCTCTACGTAACTGGTTTCCTATAAGTATTTTTTTATAACTCTAAGTAACTGGTTTCCTAAGAGTACTATGCTATTGTTGTTTGAGCCGCCTACGAAACTAATAACCGGATTTCGGGATAAATCTTTATTGGAATAGAGTATTGTATTTAATTAATGGTTTTTGTAAATCCATATTTGTACATTTATGTGTGATTTATTTCAGATATTTGAATTTAATAATAACATTTATAACATAATAATAATACCAGCCCTTGTGTATGTCCCACTGTTGGGTTGGGTTGGGCCTCCCCTCCAGATGAGGGAGCTAAGGCCATAGTCCACCACGCTGGCCAAGTGCGAGTTGGCGGACTTCACACGTCATTCGAGAGCTAGTTAGGCTTTCTCAGACATGCAGGTTTCCTCACGATGTTTTACTTCACCGAAAGCTAATAACAATCGCACAAAGACGATTCGCACATGATTCTTTAAATAAATCAGAGGTGCGAGCCGGGGTTCGAACCTGCGTACCTTGCTTCCAAGGCAAGCGCTCGCCCAATGAGCTGTTACCGCTATAATAATAAAAAATAAAGAAATATTGTTAACAATACAAACATTGATATAAGCTCAGTGCTTATTCACATAATTCAATAACTTAACACATAAAATCTTTTCTTAAGATGAAATGAAAACAACTTTCTTAGTTTAGAAATTAAAATAAAAAAGTGTACGGTGTAATAATTTCAATACAGTGCCCCACAGTTATTAGACCATTTTTCAAATCTTTTATTGCATTAATAATTCCAGTATCTATTTCTTGGTAGCATTTACTGTTTTTTCACGTTATTTTTTAAAATATTAGCAACTTTAGTCTCCTTAATCAAAATTTCTACTAAATTGGCTACTGTAACAGAATAGTTATTCAGTGACATGAATTATAAACCTTTTCGGAAACTAGTTATGTAGAAGTGTAAAAAAAGACTTATAGGAAACCAGTTACGTGGAGGTATAAAAAAAGACTTATAGGAAACCAGTTACGTGGAGGTATAAAAAAATACTTATAGGAAACCAGTTACGTAGAGGTATAAAAAAAGCCTTTTAGGAAACTGGTTTCCAAACTCTGGTTTCCTAAACGGCCGAAGGGAGAAGTTCATTATTAACTTCTATTTGCAAGGTATTTTTCTAAGCTTAGCAAGATTTGGACGATATGCAACTCATACTTCCTTAGGAAGTCATCACAAAATTTGCTATAATCTATAGATACACTACATATAATGTAAAATTATTGATAATATTTACATTTCTTTATGGTGGTTAGGATTTATCGTCGGCAGCAGAGTCGTCTGAAGAGGAAGAGGTGGAGCAACCAAAGCAAATATTTAGTAAAGTTGTTAAAAACAAGGATCACAAGAGTAAAGGGAAAGATTCAGAATATATTGTTACACCAGATAACTATTTTATGATGCACTCTAGCAAAAAGGTAAAGTATGTTTGAGTTTGTATTTAATCGCTAACAAATATGGCAGTCTTGATACTTACATTCTATTTCAAATAGGTATAGGCAACCTTAAATGCGTGTGAATACGCTTACATTCTATTTCAAATAGGTATAGGCAACCTTAAGTGCGTGTGAATACGCTTGCTTGGCAAACCATTGGCCCCAACCAAGATTATATCCTGCGCGAATGGTTTGCATAAACTTTGTGTGGTTGTTCATTGGTTTTGACATTACAAACTGATTAGCTGAAAGGTAACATCCTTGCGTCGATGGGCATATAAATGTCGTGTCGGTCATTCGTACGTATTTCGTACTGTCATGTCGTTTTGTGAGAGTATATTATTTATGACAACAGGGCACATGTGTCTGTGAAAGTACTTCGCTATAGTATCGTTAGCGCGTTTAGCTAAAAATTTGTTAAAAATCGGATAACATAGCCAGATCGATAGCATTATTATTGTAATTATCTAACGAAGATAGGTATTTAATTCACAAAATCTTTTCATTTGTCATATTTTAGATTCCATATATTTGCAGATTGCCACTTCAGATCATACATTAGCACGCTTAAAAAACTTGAATCTCCAAGAAAACGAGATGGAAGCCATTGAAGTGTCAAATGAACATAAAAATCGAATAGATGATCTCAATGAACATCACAAACAGCTCTTCAATAGATGGCTTTACATCCTGAGCGAGAATTTCAACATTATTCTATATGGTGTCGGCTCCAAGCGGTTTGTGTTGCAGCAATTTGTGAAGCAGAAACTGAATGACTTCCCATGTATTGTGGTCAATGGATTCTTCCCAAGCCTTACAATGAAGAGCATTTTAGAAACGATTATCATTGATCTCCTAGAAAATAGTCACGTGCCTTCAAATATTGGAGATGTTGTCCATTTAATTGATACACAATTGGCAGAGAATGGCGTGCACTTGTTTCTCATAATACATAATATAGATGGTACAATGCTGCGGAACGCCAAAGCCCAATCCATGTTAGCCAGTATCTCTCAGATTAGGAATGTCCATACAATCGCAACCATTGACCATATCAATGCACCACTATGTAAGTATACATTCTATGCAGTGTAGTAATCATAGCTATAGTTGCTTGTGCTGGAGGCCGAGGGACCAATCACTTACACCCGTATTCACAATCAACACTCGACGGAGCCTTGACACTGAATGCAGCGCTGTTATTATATAGCTAAAGTACTGACTACACAATCGCAGCGCTGCATTCAATACTAAGTGTACTAACTACTAACTTTCGGTAGAAATCCTGCAAGAGACTAACAGCCAAATCGAGGCTGTTTCCCTTGAGGCCTTTGCTATTTTTGCCTACGTGTCTTGAGCGCTCGCCCTTTTGTCTGGTGGTTAAAAAAAATACTTGAAATACTAAAGTTCCTCATCCTGTTTTTCTAGTGTGGGATCATTGTAAGCTAAGCAAATTTAATTTTACTTGGTGGGATGTCACGACTTTTTTGCCTTACGTGGAGGAGACTTCGTACGAGAATTCGTTGCTAACGCATCGCAGCGGTGCGCTTCAGCTCTCGTCCCTCAAGAGCGTGTATCAGTCACTCACTTCCAACGCCAAAGGAATCTTTAAAATTATCATTGAACACCAATTGGAAAATCAACGTCAATCCCACTATCAAGGTAAGAACAAAAGCAACTTATCTCTATAGATTATTATAACTAAGTGGTAGGTAATATCACGGACACGAACGCTGTACCAGTTTTAAATCAAAATTGTTTTAATGACGTTAAGTGCGCTTACTCCGCCCGTATATATTTTAGGCCAGCTCGTGCAAGCGATTATTGTCCTAGGTGGTACACCGTTCGTGTCCGCTGAACCATTCAGGTAGATACCACCGCAGTGTCAGATATTCTGCCGCCAAGCAGCAAGGTGTTAACATTCCTGTGAAGGACACTAGCTGATGAAATTACCGGACAGAAGAGATTTATGTTTCAAGTGACGATGCAATGCAGCTGTCTATAGGCAAGCGTGATGCTTATCATCAGACGAACGTCTTGCTTGTCTCATTAGGTTTAATAAAAAATACGATACTAAAGTACGATCGCCGAGCAGGAAGAATTTGGTACGTTAACCTGCTATTACCTGTCTTTGTTGCTCTCGGGCAAAATACATTGCGTCACGCTCGCACAGATGCAAAGACCGCGTATGTGCAAGCGTGACGAAACACACCACGCATGGGCGACAGAGACAGGTAATGACAGGTCAACGTACCTAATTCTTCCTGCTCGGCGATCGTACTTTAGCTCAACTGTATGCATTGTATATGGTGACATTTCTGATTGATCACCTTTAGCACGTAATCGCTTGCACGAGCCGGCCCAAAATACGTGCGGGCGGGATACAGCCATCGGCACGTAACTTGGCAAGATTCGTTAGATGCGCAGAAGTCATTTTATAGGTCTCTTTGGTTATCAAGCGGGACGCGGGGAACAAGGTAACATCGTTCAGGGCGCGCTATTGGTTAGCCGGTCGAGCCTTGCTCCCCGCAACTCGTCTACGTCCCGTTCGCTCCCGAGTAAACTTGCGTGCACTAAAATAGTTCAGTTTGTTTTTGTTAAGTATTTATTACATGTTTTTGAAAATGTTATTCTATCACTCTAAGTAGATTCCGACCTTTCATCCTGCAAACTGCCGCCAAGCATTAAATCAGTAATTACTTTATCACAATATTTTATTTTAAAAATGCATTTCATAAGTAAACTTTATGAATTTCATTTATTACATCTCATTATATTTCAATCATTCCTCTGTTTTCGTCATTTTTATGACATGACTAAAAATATGGTAACAAAATTGCAATATATTATATTGACCATGTTTTGTTGCAACTAAGTGCACTTGCGCGAACTTTCCCCCACTACGCCAAAATCTTGCCAACTTACGTGCCGAGGATTATAAGCCCACGTAACGTTATAACGTGTCCGGTGAAGCTGCAATGGCCATCTGCGGCTAACAGCGTCTATCATTCCCAAAAAAAAAAAAAAACGTTTTTGTTTGAAAACTAGTACAGCGTTTGTGACCGCGACAGTACTTGTAGTGTAAACGACAACGACTCGATCGATTTAGATGTGCTTTTTAAAAGTTTCCTTTCCATCATTTGGTGAAAATCAAACAGCGTTTTACAACATTAATAATGCAGGCTATGCAGTTTTCTTTTCAAATTGTTGGTTCTGTAGCAATTTATTACTTCATCTATTCGACAATCATTGTTGACTTGTTTATTCTTTTTTAATTTCAGGATTGCCATTTAGAGATTTGTATACAAAATGTCGAGAACAGTTTTTGGTGAGCTCTGATCTTGCGCTAAGAGCTCAACTCACGGAGTTTTTGGATCACAAACTGGTGAAAATAAAGCGAACATACGATGGCAGCGAAAACTTGGTAATACCCATTGATAATACATTGTTACAACAGTTTTTAGACGAGAATAACAGTTGACGTTTTCGTTTTCACAAGATTATGCGTCTCCAGTACCTATTAAATATTAGTATGAATTATAGACTTTTATTTCGAACCATGCCATGGTAGGAATGAAACATGTTTATTAGGTTTACCTTTTATTTTACAATCCCAGAAATAAAGTCTTAATAGGATTATAATATAATATATATCAACAGGCCAAAGTTGTAAATTACTTAAACTTAATGACTTACACAATATAATAAAATTATTAACTAAAATTCTCTTCAACATATCTGGCACGTTCACCAAGATGCATCAACCAAACATTTCATTGATATTCTTAAGTGCATAAAATTGCTCTTTAAGGTTTAAAAAGATTGTAGAAAAATACTCTCTGAACTCATGAGACGTCAAAGATTTGATCTAATTCATCGGATACGATTATTTACTTCGCCCATTGGAATTTCATTTTCTAAACATTATACTGAACATATTCAGTTATCATTAGTGAGATTACTAAATATTTTGCATTTAATTAACTATGCTATCTGTTGAATTTCGGCAATTCTTTTTTAGATTGCACATGACATTTTGTAGGTATCTAGAAAATAAACACGATTTCTGCCGGACTGTGTTTTCACCAGGGGCGTAGCTACCGCCGTATCAATGATACGGGGCCCCCGAGCTACAGGGGCCCAGAACATTCTCACATAATCTCTTAGACCGTATCATCATTTGGGCCCCCCAACAAATGTTGATACGGGGCCCATCTAATGCAAGCTACGCCACTGTTTCACATAGACAAATCTGTGACGCACGAATCGAAACTTATTAAAATAAGAATTTTATGGAAAATATATTTCTCGTCAATAATAAAATAAAGATCTTATTATAGGCAATGTGGTTGCCAAAATATTTGGACATTACTCTTGTACTTTTAATATAAAACTCGTGAGTGTCGATATTTCACATACTCACATTTTTTAATAATAGTAAATAATTCTCTACACGAAAATTGACTTCTATGTCAGAGCTGTTTCTTTTTTCAGTCTAATTTGGTCTCTAATAAACAGGCGGAGCCCATATCAGCATTTAGATTTTAATGGATTCCAAGGGCATGAAATAGTTTTTTTTTTAACAATTTATTAATATTCCTTTCACTTACAGCTACCTAATACAATTTATCGAAACTGTAGGTCGAATGAGAGCTATTTTAATCCTATAATCATGCACTTCCATTTTAATGATTAGACTAAAATTAAGCATGTCAATAGAATAAAAAATGATTATTACATAAACAATTTAATTGAAACATTAACTTTCGGACAACAAACTACAGATTTCACACAATAGACATCAACATTAATCAATGGTAGAAAACATGTTTTTTAGAATGGCACGCGGTCTGTAAGACGCGTAGACACAAGAGCTCTAGCCTCATTAGGTGACAACGGTATCAATCTCACGAATGACAACTAGTCTACGGGTTGACGGCATTTTCCGTGATTGTGATCAGTTTATTGTCCGATGCATCGGGAGCGCTGTACACTTACAAACTAGTAAGATAACTCCGCTTAAGGCAACACTCAATTTTCGTCGTCGTCCTCATGTTTCCGCTTTTTACCCCGAGTGCTCTCCTCTGGCTCACCGTCTGCGTTGTCTTCGCCATCTGAGCAACAATAATATAGATGATAAACTATATAGGTATGAGGTTCATGAGGAATGTATGGACTCGGATGTACAGTGTGATATTTCAGGTTGAACACCGAACAGGACGATAATTGCTTGCTTGAGCCGGCCCAAATTACGTGTGGCGGTGTAAGCGTATGTAACGAATCTCAAACAATCTTGTTTGGTATCTGGACAAGGGTTCGTGACCGCGATAGTACTTGGATGTGTTCTTACATCAGTAAGTATGTTAGGACTACTGTTCGACCGAAACAGGTGTTTCTACCGCAACCGAATTTTCGGTATCTGTTTTAGTTCCGGCCGAAATCGAATCCGAAACTTTTTCATAAAAATCTATTCGCCGTAGCCGCGGCCATACCTTGCACTTTAGAGTTGTGGTCTCCGTCAGCATCGTTCTCACCATCACCGTCTTCCTCGTCTATGTCCTCCTCCTCGTCGTCGTCGCTGCCCTCGTATAAGGAGCTGGCGGAGCTCTCCTCTTCTGTATAAACATTTTATATTTTATTTTTAGAAGAATTCACTAAGATAAATTATAAAATAACACTGCTTATATTCAATCACACACAGGCGATATCACAGACATATGTGTGCCTGTATACATACCAACACACACACTAGTATATTTAACACTTTCTATTATGATTGTACGCTATATGTTCTCGTACTATAGAGACTGATAAACTGATAGAATAAGATAAACTGATTCTGTATTATAAATCTACTGATATACTAATGAATGACTGATGATTTGTGAGAACGTGCGGTGTACTTGATTACTACTCTAAATGTAAGCTAGTGCTTGACCAGGATCTCACTTGATGGTAGGTATGTGATGTGTGATGTAACTGCGGGATGAAAGTACAATTTTATTGCTGGATAAGGACCCTGTCTCAAACTTATATAATCTGTCAAACGTGGCTTATACCCACACTTACCTGCTTATATTTTAGTACCCTGTGTCAAAGTTGAGAGCTTTATGCAATAATCTGTCAAGCGTGTCTCTATATTTAAGTAAAAAATCAAAAAAATTGAGACATACTGTTGAAGCACAGATAGAGTCTGTTTGAATGTATATAAAAGCTTTTTACATAAAGTTTATTGTCATACCAGCAGGTCGAAAATTAGTCCCTCGGAAGCATGATTTTTCAGACACTATTTACCATTCTCAGCATTCGCAAATGGGCCGCTCCAACGGTCTGTGCCCTACGGCTCAATTCATACCAAGACGGCAGCAACCGGCAGCGCACTTTCAGTGTGAAAGAATTTTAACCTTTATCTAAAATACGTAGTAGACCACTATCGCTTGAAATGCGCGGCGCCGCTCGAAGCCGCTCGCGGCCTCCTGCGCGCCTCATTTTTCAAGCGATACTGGTCTGTTACGTATTGTAGATAAAGTTTAAAATTCACGCTGAAAGTGCGCTGCCGGTCGCTGCCGTCTGGGTATGAATTGAGCCTATCTCCCTTATTTTTGTTTTTTTATTCTATGTAGTGACAAGATAAGTAAGACGTTGGCCTGATGGTAAGCAGCATGCCCGCCTATAGACAGCTACATTGCACTGCCGCTAGTGAACAGAGACATTATTTGTCAAGTCTCTTGTGTCGGGTAATTTCACCAGCTAGTGTCTTTCAAACTGGAATTACAAACTGTGGTGGTAATATGACACTACGGTGGTATCTACTACCTGAACAGTTCCTTGCACATCTACCAGCTAGTAAAATAAATCATTGTTGAGAAATGTTATTAATTGGTAACTTTGATTGCCACTAATATACTCATCATCATCAGCACCCTATAGAGGGTCCACTGCTGAACAAAGGCCTCCCCCTTAGAAAGGAGGGGTTGCCATAATCCCCACGCTTGGCAGGCGGCTTGGGGATCGCAGTATAGATGGCAGGTAATCCAACAGAAAGACACTGACACACGGACTATTCATAGAGAAAAATAAGTGTTTACCAAGATTGTCATTGTAGACTGCACGCAGTGACACATCTTCGTCTTCATCATCATCATCCTCGTCTTCAACATCTGTACCTAAAAGGTAAGAAATTCAGATCTTTGACAACATTCAACACATAAATTAATAGACGTCATAGCCAGCACAAGAAAAAACCATTTCTAACACAAGTTAAACAACACAATAGAAGCATCATTTGAAAATACACCGATGCTTACTCTTTAAAAGGTAACCCATGTGGAAAAGCACACCGTAAACCGTGTAGAGTAACATTGGGAGGGAGGTTCTGTCTTCTGCCGGCCTTTCTGATATACTATCATCATCGATCACCAACGTACTCAAATCTATGTCCACATCTGCAATGCATATGACTATTACTTCCCCATGAAGTGATGGTTACAATGATATACGAGACTAATGGTGATCAATGAATTCTATGTTTTATTCATTCTAAATCAGGGGTGGTTTATAAGAAAATAAAAATTGCATCTCAAAGTAAAAGTCTAGCGCTGACGGAGCTGCGCGGGTCAACTATTTCATGATAAATTATTTTCTTAACAGTTTAAATGCTTGACCGAATTTCCACCTGATTGTAATTGGTGATAAATTTGTGCAAGTATTTATTAGGTGGTAGGTACTTTCTGCAAATAACCGTCCAACTGGTAGGTACCACCGCAGTGTCAGATATTCTGCCGCCAAGCTGTGTAAACATTACTGAATTCCGGTGTAAATGTCACGTGAAATTACCAGACACAAGAGACTTAATAATCTTAATATATAATGATGGTGACAGGCGGAAGGTCGATGTAGCTGTCTATAGGCAGGGGTGATACTTCTCATCAGGCGAACGTATTGCTAGTTTTAATTAAAAAAAAAAAGAAGTAAATGTGCGCTTTAGGACAGTCAATTAATCAACCAACGGAACACTCGCTCAAGATTAGAGCAGCCAAGTCGCCGCCTTTAAGAGATAATGTGTCCCAGTAATAAGTGAATTTGCTAGTGCTCAATGACGTATCGCTATGCTCATGGATGAGAAATCACCATTCTTTCCTTCGTATGTCAGCACAGCCTTTGACACAGGGTCCTTAGTTTAGTGTTGTGTATAAGCCAGTGCACTATCATCAGGCTTTATCACTCTTTACCATGAGATGGGATTGCAATCAAGAACCAGTTTATAAAGATTTAATTATTAGAAATACAAAATAGCAAATAATAAAAGGGATGAATGAACCACTGTTTTGTCTTCATCATCATCAGCAGCAGACTAAAGCTGTCGACTGCTGAACAAAGGCCCTTAGGAGAGAGGGCTTCCCATAATACCCATGCTTGTCAGGCGTCTCGAGGATCGCAGTATAGGTGCTAGGTAATCCAATAGAAAGACTCTGCTACCAGTCTTCTTCTCCCTTAGTCGCCTCTTACGGACAACAGACGGGAGGAGATGGGAAGGTGTTATTCTTACCTGGACACATGGGTTCGTCTTAGCCGCTTACTAATTTAATAAAATTTATAGTAAATGGAATAATGTAATTAATAAATAATGTTTCGGCCAGGAACAGTACAACAATAGTTCCAGTGGATCCTTACAAAATGACAGCTTTTTATTTCAAACTGTAACAGTCACATGTAACCGTGACTACTTTGGATATGTTAGTGACTGTTCATGTTTATTTGTACCTTTATATCCAAAAATTAAATTTTAGCTTGTTCTAGTTGCATGGCCAATAGGATTTCATGCCCAAAGTCCTCTTAGGGGTGTCTTTCCATAAATCCTTTCTTAGTCTTCACCTAAACTCCTATACAATATTTCAAAATTCTAATCCCACCTTTTTTTTTTGGGACTGATCCCACCACTCATTCCCACCACTGTTACTCCTGTTAGGCCAGGATCTACAGTGGCCACCACTGAAGACACCGAAGTTTGACCCTTGGCGTCTAATCCCGTTCTAATCTCACCTAATAAGTTGTGCATTGACTGTTAGTCAATCAGTAAGGTTTTATTAAGTAGATACTGTTTATATTGAAGTTATTTTACATATACTGACCATCTTCATCACTATCATTGTTTCCATTCAGTTCATCCTCCTCCTCTGCATCACTGTCTTCAGCTTCTCTATCTTCTTTGTCAAATCTGAAAAGGACAAATGAAGTTTACTTACAATGAATTGAAGAAAAGGTCACTTCAAATGGTCCCACATTCAGTCCATGCTTACCCATCTAGATATTTTAAAGATGCATGTAAGCCGAACACCTTACTCCTGTAATCGTCAATGCTGGTTACTTCATTGTTGAAGAGATCCAGATTCTTTAAATTTTCAAATTCTTCCAAAGGTTTCAGTGTGTCTAAATCTTTGATTTTATTCCCTGATAAGTTGAGATGTGTTAACTTTTTGCAGCCATTGAGGAAGTTGAGCCCATTTGATATTCTGTTGTCAGAGAGTTCTAGTTTCCTAAGCTTCGGCAGAGCGGGGAAACCTTTGAGTGTAGTAAGACCCACATTATTGAGACTGAGAATTTCAAGGTTGGTGTATTCATCTGTCAGCCCAATGATAGTGGTGCTTCTACAATTGTCCAGGTTCAATTCTTTGACCTGTAACACAAAATTATAAATTTATGCAAGTGTTCAAATGGATAAAGGTTTAAAAATTCTATTACTTAATGCTATGTTTGAATTTGGATGTAATTTTTATAATACAACTTTTATATGATTACTAAACAAGTGCTAATGCCTACTATTTGAAACAAAAGAACACAGCCAAAATCTTTGTTTCTTGCAAAGTGAGATGTCTTCCAGAACTATGTCCTATTTGCTTACTTATCAATATAATCAAGAAGTTGTAAAAGCAAGCCAGAGAGAAATAGTTTAAAATTGATACAGGTGATCAACAGCAATTAAGACTTTAGCACCTCTTGTGCTGACATACCTAATAATCTGTAATATAATTGCTAGTGAGCCTATTCTTAATTGGTAGTAGATACAGACACATAACTGTGTATATTTGCCTATATGTATAAACATCACTGGCTAGATGGATGCAATTTGGTAATAATTATCAATCACATAAATATGCTGATCTGGTTTTCCAGTAGATGATTTCAGTTGTTAGCACCCCAGCAGGTGTGCCTATATAAAGGAGGTGCATGCTGAGACAAGAACATTCATACAGCGGTCACGGGACAGTCAACTGTCTACCCTCATCAGGATATTAATACAGTTTGAAGATGAAATATTGTGATTTATTATTATTCTCTTCTATTGTGACTTATGATCTTTTACTGTGACTAAAAATAGAAGTTTTATATAATATTATGCTAAAGATTTAAATAATTGTCATGCCTCTTACAAAGTTACCCTGGAAAACATCTGTTCCCACAGGATATAGGTGTTCAATTATTAAGTATACAGGGCCCAAGTAGGTACCTACGAAGTTATTATAATCGCTAAATCAAATCAGTTTACAAATCTATGTGAGTTATGAATTTATTATATATTTTTTTTAATATAGAATTAAGTTAGTTCTTCACGACGCCACTAGATGTAGCTTATTAGAGCTAAAGATAAAGTTACTAGATACAATGTGTATCCCTCTATAGGAGGTATGCCAATTCATGTATTCTTCTCAATAGTAACATAGTATGTGTAGGTACTACTTTACTAAAATTTACCTATATCTATAAAGGTTTAGTGGATTTGGAGGAAACTACTGCCCCACCTAACACTTCCATCCACGCAAGCAAATCCGCTGTAAACAATCTGTTAAATTTTAGTCAAGGTTATCTAGAAATATGTATAATTTATACTTTATAGTACTCGAGTTGCGGCTTAAAATAAACACTGCATAATTTTTAAACATATTTTATACTTCTATCTGACCTCAAAGAACAGCAATCAGGAGAAAAATGACATTAAAAGTATTGTAACTGGCCCGTTGCGTATTTATTCAGAGTAGTCAAGCCAGCTAAAACGTCAAAATGGTGTTAGTTGTCAAAGACACAGGCGTAGTTTGTAAAATCTAACAAATTAGTGATTATTTCGAGGAAATATTATCTGAAACATGAACGGGATGTGATTGTATAATTGTTTAAATCACGATATGTATTCGACGTGTTTTAGTTACGGATAAAATTATGATAGTTTTTACTTTGCAATGGCGGATGACACGAATCATCGCGACGCAATAAAAATGGCCGCTGTAGCTGTATTGGTAAGGCGTGCGTCAATAATATGACTGCAAGGCAGTGTAAATACAACAAATATAAAAGCAAAAAACTACTAAAACTACATATTATTGATGTATTTGCAATGGACATATCAATTAAATATTTTTTTAGGACATGGAATGTATTTGGGTGAAAGGGCGCGAAATTATATCATCTATTTCAACTGTAGCAAAGTTTACTTTGAAGCTGTACTTACAGGGCCTATGTTTTAGTTATGTATGTTTGTCTAAGACCCTTTTGTAATTTATAGCTGACTTGGCAAAATAAGACTCGTTACAGATATAAAGACATTGAAACTCTAAAGTTCTAGTGTTCTAAAGGTCTACGGACATTGACAACCCGTCGACAAGTCTTTTATACAATTTTATGTAGATTATTGATACTTACGTATCATGGAAATTAAAGGTACATATAGCCATTCTAGTGGGTTTGTCACCAATATAGATATATCTGTATTTAAATACAACAATAAGGTCTTTACGATAATACATAACACGTCCGACATCCATAAGTTTCGACACTTAACCTCAATATATGTATACAACAGAAACGATAATGTGATTGTTTCATGTGTTATAAGTTTAAAATTTACTAGCAAAACTATAAAGGCTTAAGAAATAATGACTTGATTAAACACTTCATTACAATGTGCAATAATTAGTGCACATGAATGAAACGTAACCATCGGTAATGGCTAATTTCTATACACAATAAGCCACATCTTATATATTAGGGAAGGGATTTGCAGTATACATCTGGCCTATAAGCTAGACATCGATATTCTTCTAGATTTATAAATAATATTCATAAATTTTGTATATTACATCCAAGTACCTGATGAAATACGCATCGACAAAACATTCCAATTTATTGAAAAATACATTCTATTTACCTGTGAAGGATTCCTTCCTCTTAGTTCTAAAGCGACCCTTTTTTCCATCTTAATTGCTTTGAATGTACACTTCAAAACACTTTATTCCTGTTTTTAATATTTCTCAAGGAACTAAATCACTATAAGCTTGGGTTTCAAAACAGAAGGAAACTATAGATACACGAGTGACGTCTAGCTCGCGGCGCCGCCTGGTGGCGAAATAAAGCAACCGGATACGGTACAGTTGAACAACTTATTACAATTTGCAATGACATTGTGGAGCTAAAAACTTAATAAAGATGTAGTAATCCGTCTAAATTTATTAAAATGATTTTAAACTAAATAAAAATATTATAACAGAATTACAAACCCATAATATAACTTGATTTCTGTGTTTATTTTTTTGTGATGTTGGCAGCGTATCAAGTTGCCAGCTTGTTGGATGTAGAGCGGCATTTATGAATTGTGTTGTGGTGTGTAGCCGGCACGTAAAGCATGGTCACTGTATTTTTTACAATACATAAAATTGTTTGATTTAATTAATAAAATAAGTGACGAAAGTAACGTTATTTTTATTTTACAAATTAAAAAAAAATATGCTGAAAGGTTCTTCATCAATAAATAGTAACACTAAATATTGATGAAAATAAAAGTAATAATTATGTAAGTACCTAATTAAAATTGAAACTAGGTGCACCATTTTCCGTGTCTTAGCAGAATTATCCCAAAATAGGAAACTTGCGTAGAATATGAAATAGCTCATCAATATTGATTCCTTTTTAATTGGATAGCAGATGGTAACGTAGGTATATACCTACCTATTTTGTATTATCTACATTATAAGCTTATTATCTAAACATATTATACAGGTATGTACGTAATATTTTAGTCATATATAAATATACTAAATGAGTACATAGTAAAATAATATAAGTATTGTGCATTCAAAGAGGATTTAAGACTGGTAGCTTTTTTAACAACTTAGTGTCGAGACGAACAGGTCGTGCGCCTGATGATGGTAAGCGACACATGACTGGTCATGGACAGCTCTACTGCCACTCGTTACCCGAATCATTCGTTATTAAGTCTCTTGAGCCTGGTAATATTACCAGTCACAGTCTTCACATTGCTGCTCGTCAGAATATCAGGTGATACTGCGGTGGTACTTTACTGGACAGTCCTTTGCACAAGGGACATACTACCTTTTAGTTTTCGCTGGTTAAACCTATAAAAGGGTACCCGGGATCCTGTGTGCGGTCTAGGTGGGTACATGGGATTTTTACCGCACTAATATCACCGCAGCCATCGATATAATCCGCAGCTATTGTATCGGTAGAGGGAGTCCTGGGTTCTCCGGTGGGATTTGCACCAGGTGCCCCTGTCTTACCTTCGACCTGTCTTGTCGCCAGGGGACGCAATATTATAGTCCCTCGGGAAATCGTCACGGCTCTTACGAGGACGGGGTGAATAAGGCCGCCGTCCTCCTTGGTGTAGGGCGCACATCTCTAACGTAAGTGAGTGCAAAGAAGGAACATAATATCACCTACTAAACAACTGCACCCTCATAATACCATGTAAGTTATAAGTCGTAATTTAAAAAAAAATCAATGTAAATCAGTCAGTCAGTCGTCTGACTGGTCTAGTTTGTAGTTTTTGTAGCCTCCGTGGCGCAGAGGCGAGGTCGTGGGTTCGAATTCCGCGGGGAGCAACTACTTTAGGTAGTTGTTCCTTACAGGCTAGGCCGGACAGATGGGCATGTAAAAAGTCAGTCCTGCGCCTGATTTCACCCCGGCCGTGTCGGTTTTCCTTCCCTTCGGATTTTGAGAGGTAAAAGGTAGTGAGAGTGCACTTGCAACTCTCAAACGGTCTAGAATCACTACGGGTGAGAAGAGATTTTGCTTCCCTGTGTTTTCTACCGATTGTATAACGGTCAGTGCTCTGAAGAATTGTTTGACATCATGCCCACGGCCACTTTTTACCATCGCACCTCTCGCCATCGGCAGGGAGTTCATCCTCACATCTTAAAAACAGTCATCCCGCACTTTGCGGTTTCAAAGAAGTTTTCTTCCCCGCACTTTGAAGTTGTGGAATGAATTGCCTGCCGAGGTTTTCCCGAATAATTACAGCATGGGTTAATTAAAAAGGGAGTTAACAAATTTTTACGGGGTCGGCAACGCGCTTGTGATCCTACTGGTGTTGCTAGCGTCCATAGGCTGCGGTAACTGCTTCCCATCAGGCGGGCCGCATGCCTGTTTGCCACCTTGATGGTATAAAAAAAAAAAAAAAACTTGTGTCTACGCAAGCATTTGTATCCACTATAATATTTCCCACGTAGATGGCTGATCTTGCGAAAGATTGGCCGCTGTGGTCGTATCGGCCAGGAGGATATTATTTTATTATTTTTATACTATATTTTGAGAAAAATATTTCTCGAAAACTACTCACCGAAACCTATAGATGAAGCAGTGAGCGCGCGATTGCGCGATTTTAATACCGCACCCATATTTATCAGCGTTGACCGCACCTAATGACAAACGGTAGTGTTTTTATTTTATTTAACTTGGTGTGACGAGACATGCAAGTCTTTTGTCTAATGGAGTAAGCAACACGCCTGCTATAGGCTAGCTGTCGCAAGTCACCCGATACATATAGTCGCTCAGAGCCCGATAATTTCTTCACCAGCTACAGTGCCCTTCACACCGGAACACAACAATATTTACAAAATGCTGATTGGCGGCAGAATATCTGATACTGCCTGTGGTAGTACTGACGATCCCTTGCACAGGGGACCTAACACTTAATAAAATAACAAGTTAGTTTCGCCAAACAATTGTTAAGAGAGTATTTAGGTCGACATGCTTGAAGATTCACTGGGTCAATAAGGAATAGAAGGCTAAAGCGTTGCAATCGGTCGTGTTGTCGGACACAGCCAAGTGGAAATAGAAGACGAAGAGAGAAAATAACTACTCGGTTATTTTATAGTTGTATTCATTTATATACTTCTCAGCATTCCCGTATTTTATAGTTTTATTTATAAATGCTGCTGAAATAGAGACTGAAAGTGGTCTAAGGTCAAGATTCCATAATTTTAAGCTTCAGTTTTGTAAGGGACGGCTGCGACTTATTAAGCGACTCCAAAAAAGAGGTTCCCTATTTATCGCGTAGGTATTCTAATATAAATAATAATACGTAATATTCACACATCAGTCACTGCCTATGAGGGCAGGCATATCTAATGCATGCATGAGTAAGTCTAAGTCTCAGCACTCAAGGACCAGTTAGTATAGGCAAAACCTACTGTGGCAAAACTGTGTGGCGTGTTATATGAATAGCAGCTTAACATTTCTGGATAATTTCTAGAAGACTCAGTATTTGTGTTCACATGACAATAGTTTGTAATCATTTACAGAGAATAAGCGCCCTACGCTTTTTCACATAAAAAGCCTTAGGCTTAAATAGAAAAACGGGGTAGAAAGAAAGAACGGGTTTGATAATTTTAGTACAGTAGGTAAGTATACCTTATAAAGCGTGTGTTTTTATTAGTTTTCTAAACTACACACATCAAAAGTGTCTAGGGATCAAGCATTTTTGGGCAAAAAAATGGGCAGAAGAACAATGGCGTTTCGTGTGCTTTTCTGATGAGTCTCGTTTTGGTATGAGACCGGATACAAGACGTATACGACACTGGAGAACCCCTGGACGCCAACAGCGATTAAAATCCTGCCAGGAAGTCCATCCTTATAGTGGTGGAACCATCATGGTATGGGCGGGTATTTGGATCGGCGGAAGAACTGAGTTGATTTGGATCAGAGGCAACCTCAACGCTCAAATTTATGCTGAGACGATTGTATCAGACGTCATCGTTCCTCTACAAGTGCAAATCGGTCCCTTATTTCAGTTAATGCATGATAATGCACGACCGCACACCGCAAGAGTTGTAAGACAGACTCTCGCCGCAGCTAACATCAATGTCCTGCCCTGGCCTGCTCAGTCGCCAGACTTGAACCCGATTGAGCATGCATGGGATATGCTACAGAGAAGAGCTCTGCCGAATATGGAGGGTATCCAGTCGCAAGAAGACCTTTTTTTGTTGTTGCAACGAACATGGGCGGCCATTCCACAGCGTGATTTGGATGAACTCATTTTGAGTATGCCAAACCGATGTTCTTGTGTTGTTAGTGTTCGCGGTAGAAACACGGATTATTAATTGTTTAAGTTACCCAATAAAATTTTAAAGAAAACTGTTATTTCAGTCTTTTTTTCGAACTTTTGTGTTAGTGGTTCAAATGTCAAAAATCCCTTTATTAGGAAAATGGCAAATTTCTTTATTAATGCAAAGGTGACTTGGTTTATCGTTACTGTGACAAACGAAAACACTTTATTTGATGAATCCTTAAAGAATATTTTAATTAATATCAATCAGGAGAAAAGTTATTGCAAAAATATATGTTGATCCCTAGACACTTTTGATGTGTGTATTAATTTTTACCTTTTTAGTATGGGGAGCAAGAAGCTTTTGATGGGGAGCTCTAAAAATATGACCTCCATCGATTATAGTCGATGACTTTCCCAAAGTGTTTGTTTACAAACTTTTCTTTTTGAAACCATTTTGTCATTAAGTATGTCAAATTTTGTATTGTAATTCGGCAGTGTAATTCGTCAGTGTAATTTAATAATTCATAAAAGAATACCCACCTTGGAATAGTTTTTGAAGTACTATTAGAAAATACAATTTGTAAACAATAATATCCTATATATACCAATAGTACCTAATGCGTTAGCAAAATGTTACGAAGAAAAATGAGTTACTTTATCACGATTGTACGTAACATTTTGTGTATATTGGTTATTGTATTCATAGTATTAGTTTATAAAGTAACGAAAATTCATGAAAGTGAGGTCATTAACACAATCCCCCAGGATGCTATGAAATACATCGACTTCGAGACAGTAAATCTATTGAAAAGACTTCATATAAAAACGATTAAGCGGTTAATAGAAACGCATAACCAGGATGAACGTATTTTAAATCTGAAAGTTTTTGGGCATATAAAAAGCGATACAACCGTTTTAGTTATATTTGTAAATGAACTTTCTATAAATTTAAAATACCTGTTGGTGTCTCTGAGCCAAGTATGGGGAATCGAAAATGTATTGATCATATTTTCACACTCATATTTTGACGAGAACGTCAACAATCTGATAAAACGTATTGACTTCGCTCGAGTGCTTCAAGTTTACTATCCGTATTCAGTGCAAGTATACCCTCGTGAGTTTCCGGGATATGATCCTAATGATTGTAAACCAACAATGAATATAAAATCTGCTGAAGCTGCCAATTGTAATAGCGCCTTTTCTCCAGACATACATGGACGGTACAGGGATCCATTGCAAGCTCAAAATAAACATTATTGGTGGTGGACAGCGAACAAAGTCTTCGAAAATCTAACAGTCACTGCAGACCACAGAGGGACATTTATATTTATTGACCAAAATTTATTTGTTATAGAAGATTTCATTTATATGATGTTGCAAATGAAAGAGATTTGTAATCTATTATCCCAGTGCGATTTTGTATCCACAGAGACAGCTTTGTTTAAAGATTTTTATGAAAATAGGACTTTGAAAGCCGATGTGAACACTTGGGACCCTAGGTATCATTCGAGTGTTCTAGCGTTCGATTCTTCTGTTTGGAACAGTATTGCAGCCCACTATAATCTCTTTTGCACCATTGACGAGCATTCGTGGGCTCGTTCTTTATACTATCTTTCTTTAAACCGAAAAGATGGGAACAGGTTCAAAGTTATTTCCAGCACGTTACCCAGAGCGTACTCAACGTATGATAGTGGATTATTATATCGAAAGCTGCTAGACTGTGATGTAGTAGAATCTGTATTTCAAGTGATGAACTTGCAAATAAGAAACCGACGTAATTTGTTTCCTAACCATTTAGAGGTGTATATTGATATAGAATTGGATTACGACGAATTAATTATTTTTGATTACGTTGAAATCGGCGGTGGCTGGAATGATCTACGGGATAAAAAAATGTGTCGCGATTTGACTAAAAATAAAATAAAAAGCACTATTATGGCTATGAAAAATGAATTTCAGCATTATAGCGATCTCGATTAAATTGTTACCTTGGTAATGACTGTAACTACGGACTACTATATTATAATATAATTGAAATTCTTCAAATGTATATACTTACCATGGATGAATAAACTATATACATACTTAAGTATATTTTATATTTCTTTAAGTATCTGAGCTTTCTTTAATTATTTCTTTAAGTAAATGTAGCTTTATTTATGCGGCGGTAGGTACGAAGACAATGTTTTTAGTAGGTACTTATATCTCTTAAGCTGGTAGGTATATAGGTACAAACTCAATGATATTATACACCATATATATGCTATACTTATCCCTACTAATGCACGCCAAAAATTGTGAGTCATATAATTAAAATATTTTCTCATATAGGTATAGTTACGGTCTGATATTCCTTCCTTATTATTTACTTTTATGCAGTAAGTAGGTACCTACTTTGTGAATTTCTTTGTCTCAATTTTGTACGCTAATGACATATCTTTTGTATAAAATATCATTGTACTTAGAAACTCGATAAATTCCTCAGAATGTTTTGAAATATTTGTACTTATTTTGATTCCGGCTTATGGTTTCGGACGTCTAGTCTGTCTAAAAATAAAAAACTGAAAATAATTATTAAAGTCACAAATATTAAGTTATTATTAAAGTATGTTAACACCAGCTACTAGCTGGCACTGCCTTCAATATAAAATATTTATTCTCCATATGTTTTAGAAGCTCGTTTTACTTTTTTTAAATAATTTGTACCTACTTTAATGACCATGAAATAAAGAAAAGGTAAAGTACTTACTATTTTTACCATTTCTAGTGTGTGTTCGATACTTTGTGGACCTTCATCCGCTCAGAACAAAGAGATTCAACTGAATCTCTGGTTCAAGAGTTCCACGCTCTAAATCTTACACTAGACTAAAATATTGACGGGCCTGTTGGCCTAGTGGTTAGTGACCCTGTCTGCTACCCAACAGGTCGTGGATTCGATTCCCACCAAGTGTCTGGGTGTTTTATCTATATAAGTATGTATTTACAAAAAAAAAAAGTATATATGTATTAGTATCAGTTGTCTGGTTTCCATAGTACTGCCTAGTTTGGGATCAGATGACCGTGTGTGAATTGTCCCAGGATATTATTATATAAAAAAGATTTATTTAACTCAGTCAATATAGGGCTGGATTTAGAAAGCTTTCACTTATGTCAGTATTTAGTCATTTATAAACTGAACTGCATAATAGAGTACGTGTAGAGCCATACATTTTGTTAGCTAAAAAGATAAGTAAGTATAGAAATATGTTAAGTAGCTTTATTGCATATACACTGGATCTTCTGCACTTTGGTGTACTTAGAATAGAATAGAATAGAATACTCTTTATTGTCACACTAAAGAACAACATACAGAAAAACTTACAAAAATAACTTAAATTAGGTACAAATGGCGGTCTTATCGCTAATAGCGATTTCTTCCAGACAACCAAAACTTTAAAAAGAAGAAACAACTATTTGGGTAGTTAGTGGTGTACATACTTTGGTACATATCTTAAATTGTACATCTTATACACATTACATATACACGTATACGTAGTTATACATTACAGTATCTAATAGCAATTAATATATACATTTAAAAAAAAAAGTTAGAACAGTATTAGGAATTTATAGGCTCAGATAATGGTCTTTGACCATTTCTTTAAAAGACAGCAAGGATTGAGCACTTCTTATTGAAACAGGCAATGCATTCCACAAACGAACAGCTTGTACGGAAAAGGATTTATTAAAGAAGTTTGTGGAATGCATTGGCATTTCCAACATCAAGTTCTCTGATGATCTTAAAATTCTAGCATGCGCTTCACGACTAAAAATGAAACGATTTTTAAGGTAAGAGGGCGTGATCGGATTAAATAGAATACTATAAAGAAGATATAGTATGTGAGCATTCCGGCGAAGTCGAATGGGTAGCCACTTGAGCTTAGTACGAAACTCAGAGACATGATCATATTTGCGAAGACCAAATATGAATCTTATACAGAAATTTTGGAGTCGCTCAAGTTTGTTTAGCTGTTCTTGTGTAAGATCAAGATAGCTGGCATCGGCATAGTCAAGTATCGGAAGGAGAAGGGATTGAGCAAGTGCAATTTTAGTGGTAGTGGGAAGAAAATTTCGTAATCTTCTCAAACTGCTTGCAGACGCAAAAAGTTTGCGACTGACCTCCCGGATTTGTGGATTCCAGGTTAAGTTAGAGTCAATATAAATGCCTAAATTTTTAACTGTTGTACTAAAACTAATTATGCTACCATCGCAAATGACAGGAGGTAGTTGCATGCAATTTAGACGAGAGGTCATTCTGGAGCTTCCAACAATAATAACCTGCGTCTTTGAAGGATTAATCTTGAGCCCATGATTCTTACTCCACTTACATATCATTTCGAGATCTGTATTAATAATATTTATTGCTTCCGACACCTTACTTATTTGTTTAAAAGCAATCTAAAAGCCTTCGTTCTTTATAGCGAGCAAAAAGGTAGCCCTCCAGCTTCTCTCTCCAGCGCTCTAGACAATGTAACTTTCTACAAGCGTTAACGCGAATAGAAAGTATAAAAATGCATGAGAATGACATAGGACACAGAAAAATCACGTGACAAGTTATAGGAAATTGACAGCGTTAGCGAAACTCAAACTCAAAACTCAAACTCAAAATATCTTTATTATGCATAGGCCTAACGAGGGCACTTACAATTACCACCAGATCACAACGCGGCCTCTACTGAGAAGATCTGGCAAGAAACTCAGTGGGCTTATCATTTTTTAATATAAGTATGTATTTTTTTAAATCATTTATACAATAAATATTTCTTAAAGTTAGAGGCTTGCATGAGCATCGCAGTTTAAGCCCACGCAGCTTTATCCTCCAGGTAATCCGAGATTGCATAGTAGCCTTTTTTAGATAACCGGCTTTTAATAGTCAAACTCAAACTCAAAAATAGTTTATTTCAAATAGGCTTAACGCTAGCACTTTTGAAAGGTCATGTATTTTTTTTTTAAAAGCTACCACCGGCTCACAACGCTGCCTCAACTGAGAAGATCCGGCAAGAAACTCAGCGGGCTTGTCATTTTATCACATTTTTTTTTAAACAGTTTGTCATGTTACAACTAGATCAGAGCGACAATGTGTCTTGCCGTTCAAAAGATCAAATAATACAGAAAAAAAAAAAAAATACGACGAAAGTAGGTACAACAAACTAAAAAGCCAAAGGGATAGTAGTCGGACCAGTCCCCCCAAGCAGCACCCGCGCACGAGTTGACTCGAGCAGCAGCCATCACTCCCCTCAACCATATTGGAGGGAAGGGGGTGACCCGCCACACGAAGCCGCCACAAGCAAAGACTTTTCGATGGCGAGCATGACCGATCTAAGATCACAGTGGCACACGTCTAACATTTAACTTCTGCTGTTAAGCAGTGCCTCGTCAGGCAAGACACAAAGCACTTTAACATATTATTGATGTCATCAATTAATTGACTAGTGCAGCAGCCATCAGTTATCCACCACTTTATATGGTGTTACAAATTGTAAGCCTTAAAATTCAAAGCTTGCATGAGTCAGGCAGTTCAAGCCCACGCAGCTTTATCCTCTAGGTAATCCGAGATTTTATAATAAGCCTTTTTCGACAATCGGCTTTTTATCAGGTTTAAATTTATTCAGTGGAAGATCTCGGATATCCTGTGGCAGTTTGTTATAGAAGCGTATACTTTGACCCATAAAAGATTTGCCTGTTCTGTGGAGATGCGTGGAATGCAAAACAAGATCGTGTTTGTTCCGGGTATTAACACCATGAATATCACTATATTTTTTAAAAGATCCAATATTTTTCTGAACATAAACTAAATTTTCAAATATGAATTGTGAAACAACCGTTAGAATATCTATTTCTTTGAATTTTTCTCTAAGTGAATCGGTAGGAGCCAGATTATAAATGGCTCTCACAGCTCTTTTCTGCAGAATAAAAATGGCATTAAGTTCTGCAGAAGATCCCCACAGTAATATACCATAAGACTGTTAAGCTGTACTGTGGAAATAGCTGAAATAGACAATTCTAGCGGTTTCAACATCAGTTAAGCGTCTAATTTTTTTCACTGCATATGCCGCGGAACTTAGTCTACCTGACAGTTTCTCAATTTGTGGGCCCCATTGTAGCTTAGCGTCTATTGTTATACCAAGAAACACAGTCGAAACCTCAAGGTCCAACGGTGCTCCATTAATTTCCACATTGGTAGCCACCGGTCTTACATTAGGTGTTACAAATTTTATACGAATCTTATACAGAATGAAGAAATAGAATCGCTATGAAGTGATTGTATCTTGTTTAGGCCCTCTGGACTCGATTAAGCACAGTCGATAATATGTCGTTCGACTTCTATGAATTCTCAAATGTTTGAGGACGTTTTATAATGGTCCCTTTTTTTAATATGATTGACCTTATGAGATAATTTGAAAACAAAAGTTTAATTCACTCCCAATTTTAAATTGCACCAATCGAGTGACACTGCCATCCCTGCTGAAACCGTGCTTTTCTGTTGAACCCCCTATCTGAACTCCCGAGGGGTACCACGGCCACGATTCCTCTTGAACCAGGGGGTTCAAGAATAATTGCAAATTTTATATTCCTCTAAACCAATGATATAAGTAAAAGGAGAGCTGAAGCTAACAACATTGATTTCCGCTTCCGCAATAAATCTTCACTTACTCAATGGTTAACGGCACCTGGCTTGCGAACACCAACTTCAATTTTATATTCTTTTTTGAAGTCAGTTTTTATTTTATGTTTTTCAAAGGCCATTACAGCGTACTTTCTAACCTATATACTTCGTCATCATCGTCATTAGCAGCTGATAGACTTCCACTGCTGAACATAGGCGTCCCCCTTAGAAGGGAGGGGTTGCCATAATCCCCACGCTTGGCAGACGGCTTGGGGATCGCAGTATAGGTGAAAGATAAATCCAAAAGAAAGACGCTGCTGCCCGTCTTCCTGTTCTCACTTAGTCGCCTCT
This sequence comes from Furcula furcula, assembly GCA_911728495.1. Taxonomy (NCBI): domain Eukaryota; kingdom Metazoa; phylum Arthropoda; class Insecta; order Lepidoptera; family Notodontidae; genus Furcula; species Furcula furcula. Next base: position 12,192,913 of record OU452251.1, read on the forward strand.
TACGACACCCAACGAGAGGAGATGGGGGATGCAATTCTAACCCGGCACCCCACGGGCACACTTACACACAATACCCTATATATATACTTACCAATAATTAATAAAACAATCACTCCCTATGTATAATTTTTAAGTATCTATGACTACATCGTGTCACCCGAAATGTCAGGTGGCAAGTGTTTTATTGCCAATTTTTATAGCTTTCGGGGTACTTTCTATGATCAGTCCAAGATCAGTTGTAAAGTTTTAAACCTACATCATAATAGTCACCTTGTTTCATACTTTTACTTTCATCTAACTAAATCGTAAATCGCGCTCGTGATCCTGTAATATTATTAAAAAAGTGTTAACTGTCGTAGCTGTCGTAGACCACGTTACGTTTATGCCCTGTTGAATGCTTTGGGCACCGGCCCCGGGCGGCAGTTTTAGGGGACGCCAAAATCATAATATAATATGATTAAAAATAAAAAAAGTTGCTCCACAAAGCACCTAGCATACGGAAGCCTGGTTGGGTAGATCCGGGGCTGGCGTGTCTGGGTAAGAATAGCACCCTCCCATCTCTCTTCGTTGGGTGTCTGTAAGAGCCTACTAAGGAAAAACAAGAAGACGAGCAGCAGCGTGTTTCTATTGAATTACAAACCACCTATACCTACTGCGATCCTGCCAAGCGGGCAACTCAAACTCAATAATAGTTTATTTCAAATAGGCTTAACGCTAGCACTTTTGAAAGGTCATGTTTTTTTTTTTTAAAGAAGCTACCACCGCATCACAACGCGGCCTCAACTGAGAAGATCCGGCAAGAAACTCAGCGGGCTTGTCATTTTATCACATTTTTTTTAAACAGTGTGTCATGTTACAATTAGACCCCCCCCCCCTTCTAAGGGGGAGGCTCTAGGTTCAGCAGTGGACGTATTTCGGCTGCTGATGATGAAGATGAATGGTACCTTCCAATAATCATGTGCTAGACAAAGACGAGAACATGTCACTCGAAGGAAGGCGTGTAGTCCATGCCTACTGATGGTTCCTATTTATGATGAGTCAAATAAATTCCCATCTTAGGCGAATTCACTCGCAGATAATGGCCACAATTAAGTTATAGACAAAGGCGAGCACGTCACTCGAAGGAAGGCGCGTAGCGGGGTTAGCGGCCGGCGGCATGATAGGCGGCGAGGGTGCGGGGCGACGCTCGGAGTTGGAGGCTCCGGAGTGCGCGCGCAGGCTCGGCCCGGCCGTGAGCAACAGTCTGCTCGCGTGACCCGCCGCTCGCGACTCGCACACACCACGCCGCATATCATGACCCATGGTAAGCACCCTCCGGCACCATAGCCCCCGGGGCACTCTCCACGCACCCTAGTATCGCGTCACGCACTCGACTGCCGCGGAAAATAAAACCCCCGATACACTTTTCAGTGATGATTCCACTTATGTTGTCATTATTTATTTACGCTGCCACGGAACGGTACGGACTGATTTCAAATTAATGAACAACAAAAAATAATGTACAATAATTCGTTGTGTGCGGTAGTTATTTTAAACGTAAACACGTAACAATATTTTAAAAATTTAATTTAAATTTTGAATCGCTGAAAACGATCTGTGCTGCGGGGAGTTCAGACTACGTCCATTAAATACAATTGAATTGAGCATAAAAGCTTACGAATTAAACAAACTGAAGATTATTTATTCTACAAGTAAAGTCGTGATCATTTATTGCGATTGGCGTATTAAGGCGATGAAACAAACAATGTGGAACTCGGGGCAACAACAGGAACGAAGTAAGTTACCTGATAATTTGGTAAGTTTAGGTGTGTACTGTTTTGTCTAATTTACATCAGTTTATTTATTGAGATAATTATTGTTCTCAGTAAGTTTGTTTTGATCTATTGATTAACACAAACAATACAATTTTTTACATAGAAGTTAATTTATAAAGATGGTATCTTTTTTTGATCTATTGACTAACACAAACAATACAATTTTTTACATAGAAGTTAATTTACAAAGATGGTATCTTTTTTTGTGTGTGTGCTGTAAAGGAAAGCTACGAGTAGGTAAAATATGTTGATCAGTTTGGTTATCCAGAAGATGTTTTACGTCCTACACTCCTTTTATATATAATTAGTACCTATCTAATTACCAACTAAATTTAATAGTAAGCAAATAACCAAAAAAGAAAATAGTTGTAGTAGTATAGTAGGCCTAAATGCAAAAAATAACTTTATTCAAACTACAAGGATATAGATATGATGACGTGAGGAATTACATTCATTCTCGACAAAAAAAAAACTACGCGGACAACAGAAATGCGGACTTCAATCCCCACCTGATGGTAGGTAAGCAGTACCTACTGCAGTCGAAGATGGTGAAGTAGGTACTAGTGTACTTTAGAGGAATTTGCGTCGGGAGCAAAACTGTACCGGTGCGCCGTAGCGGTTCCTCATTCGCCAGTTATGAAATTGGAACATACCTTTTTTCCCGGGGGAAACCTTCAAAAGGTCACCGGGCGGGAGTATTGGGGTTCAACCGGGGTATGTGGGATTCTTTACCCACTAAAACCCCCGCGGCTGTCGCATAGGCATATGAGAGGGGACATCCGGGCTCTCCGGTGGGATCTGCACCAGGAGTCCCTTAGTGCCTTGCCTTTGAGCCCGCCGCCGGGGGGCGCATTGTAACCCTCCGGGAACCACTGTCCTCACGGGGATAGGTCGCAGCTCTGCCGCCGTCCTCCTCAGAGTCTCCGCCGTACTCAATGGACGTCCTAGGGCTCACACCCTGATCTTCCAGCGTCTCGGAAGAACTGAGAAAATACCTACCTCAAGTTTACCGGAGCCAAATAACGCCACCTTTAAGTAGCATGTAAGGGGGAGCCAGTTTTGGTCACTGTACAGTAAACGATCAGTTGGTTAAGCAACGTCAGACAAGGTCAGTCCTCAGATGGGTGACCATTTAGTGGCATTTGAACTAAGCGTCTCCTTGCTTCGGAGGGCACGTAAGAAGTCGATCTTGGTTGTCATCTAGACGGCGGTCGTTAAGCTAAATCAAGTGGCCTAAGGTCCGCTTGAACAGGCCTGACACCGGTTGCGAGTTGATTTCTGCAAAAAAGGTTCCAGAGCTCTATGACTCGCTGTACTGGCCGTCGAAGGAACCCTCCGTTTGACCTCGCTTCGTTAGTTGTTCCGGTGTGAAGGGCACAATAGCCGGACTTACAAACTGTCTCGGGTGACGCGAGCGTCAGTGAAATGCAGCTGTCTAGTAGTAGCTGTGTAGGCCGGAGTATCGCTTATCATCAGGCGAACGAGGTACAGTTAAGTAAGTAGTAGTTTATATTAGTAATAAAATCTTTTTAAAAAAAAATTGAACCGACTTCAATATCACTGAAAAGTATAAAATAATTTAAATATTATTGAAGTTGGTGTTAGCGTACCTGCTGTGTATATTTGGCCTTTTATTTTATTTTAAATTTATTTAAATTAGATTTTATTTTAAACTTTTTAGTGATATTTTCATATATAAAGATTGAACCATCGAAAACCGTAAAATTATCTAGGTAGGTTATGATCACATTATCGTCTACATAGTTTTACATAATTCATGTTTCTTCAGAAAAAAATATCCGGTCGTAACGAAATTTGCATGGAATCATCATAGTAGTTTACTCTCTCGAATAAAAAAAGAATCATCGAAATCGGTTCATAATTGTCAGAGCAATGTAATGGAGAACATCAGTTTTATGGTTTTTACCAGATAAATTCCTCCACATCGTTCATGGTCCTCCAGGAAGTTCTTATCCGGTTGTAATAAAATTCATACAGATTCAATACAGTGGTTTCTTCTTTCGAATAAAAAAAGAATCATTGAAATTGGTAAATATTTGCCAGAGTTATGACCATTTTTGTCCGACCGAGCGAGTCCGAGCGACTAAAACGTCATCTATATAGGCTTTCTTGCAGCTCTCAGTGCGCAGTCACCATTCTTGTTTTTTTAGGAACTACTTATTACTAAGCAATAATTTTTTTATGGGACCCAATCAATGGATTGAAGAATGGATGGAAGAAAGATTTTTTCAAATCGGTTAATAATTGCCAGAGTTATGCGCGAACATACATAAAAAAAAAAAAATATATATACAGACGAATTGAGAACCTCCTCCTTTTTTGAAGTCGGTTAAAAAAAGATTTCCTTATCCGGTATTGTAAATGTAACAGCCCAAAAATGGTTTTAGCCGCACGTGCTTCTATTAACAGTTAGGTTTAAATCTCACGTTACACAAAGTGCTTTAGGCGTTCTCACCAATAATAACTATGTTCTAAAGTATCCATTAAGTGTCGATAGCCTGGACTCTACCCTACTTTTCTTTTATGAAAGTCTTATAATCTGCAATGTACAAAGGCGCGTCAGTAAATATAGAAGCTAAGAACGTAAAATAGCAATGATTAATCATATGTCCAAAATATCTAATTAGGTATGTACATCAAATTTAATGACTCGAAACAGGTACACGTCAGTCAAGTGTACATTTAACAAGTTTCTGTAGCAGGGAAGCCAAATAACATTTTGTACACCATTTAATTTGCACAAGGGCTTTTTATTTCACTCATCCCTACAACTTTGCCGTTTACCCAAACTCTACATTACGCTGACAGGACATCATTGTGCTTTTAAAAACAGATTTAAAAAAACATCTGTGTGTAGACCTTGTTGTATATAATGTAAATAAAGGTAATTTTTGTGAAATAGGTATTTTATAAGTATAGTATCTTATATAATATATATATTCGCTTAAATATGTATTAGTATATAATAATATTTTTATACGTAATATATGCATAATGTGTTGTTAATATATTATTTATTGTTTGTCTACTTTGTATTATTCCTGTGCACTATTCTGCAGTTTTATTTTAGTATAGCTCCTTTTACAAAGGTTGTCTGGAAGAGATCGCTTTGAGCGATAAGACCGCCTTTGCTCACATTAAGTTATGTAACTGTTTCATGTATTGTTCAACAAAATGTGTGCAATAAAGTATTAATCTATCTAACTATCTATCTGTGATCCATTTACGTTCATATTGTACAAACATAATGTTAGGTAAGTACATTATGTACGGTTCTAATCACAATTGAATAAAATTGAATTTACTTTTATCTCAAAGCTTTGGTACAAATTAATATTTCGCAAGTGCGAGGTTATATTGCCGGTGAGTCCAGTGATTCTAAATTTAACTAAAATCTCAAGTGCGATTTTCACGCTGCATCAATATTATTGTGGTGAACCAATGAAAAGCGTAACATAAGCGCAATTGATTTGTCTTACCTATTGTGTACTTTTGGCAAGTGTTCCTTAGGTACACAAGGTGTGGAAAATACTACTTAAACTAATGCGATTTATTCTGCACGATCAGATTTATGAGTCAAAAATCTGATTACTTTTTTTTTACTAAGTATCTGTAGCTTGTAAAATTATGAATCACTGACCCACGCTGCTCTGCATGCGCTATTTTTACGTTAACTAAACTTTTAATAACAGACATTCGCATCGAATACATAACCTCCTTTTTTATAGTCGGTTAAAAACTGGGACCCACTTTTTACTTGCTCGCCAAAGCACGGACCCGTTTAGTTCAAATGGCGTTTTAACGCCACCGTTTACGGTCACCCATCTATTTAATGACCTTACCTAACGTTGCTTAACCCGATCGATTACAAAACCTTGATAACAACTCTCTATGAGTGTTCCCTTACTAATATTTATTATAATTATGAAGGAAAATTGATAAAATCGGACCAAGCGTATAACCAAGTACCCATTTTGACTTTAATCCCCTCTCCCAAAAGAACCGTGCTAGATTACGGGATAAAAAGTATCCTATGTCCTACCTCGTAGTAAGATCTCAAATCATGCCAAGTTTCATTTGAATCCATTCAGTAGTTTCGGCGTGATGCGCAGCCGTGATACAGACAGACAGACAGATAGACAAAAATGAAAAAAAATACATTTTCGGCTTCAGTATCGGTTATAGTATGCCCTTCAAATATAATTTTCAAAATATCTTCAATGTACAGAATTGGACCCGTTACAGTTTTATTATAAGTATAGATTTCCACCTATTTATGTTTTGTCAACTTTTAGCCATTTCTGCACTTCGACTAAAGAAGAAATGTCATCTAGTAATTTGTCCAGAACCATGACACCTGTGCTTATACAAATGCGTAAAATACTTACAATATATTTTCATTTAAAGTTCCATGGTCACAAACGTTTTTGACAACCTAAATCACCGGTAACACCAATCGTAATTGTCTTTTATATTTAGGTCTTTATTCTTTTTCCTGTTTTTGAAGTTAAATTTTTGTAATATTTCATTGGTAAATGGGGCCGTGCGCCGTAGGATGAATTTAAAAAAATATGTTACTGCGTACTGTTATGTTACTACCTGTGCTATACACGAATTTGGCATTGGACTGTTCCTATGCTAAATTCCATACTACTAGACCCATTGGTTTAACCTGTACTTTGTTACCAAAGTTTGGTAAAATACAAAAGGTACCTACCTATCTTCAATCATAAGCTATAATCTAACGGCCGACTCACAGACATCAATTAACTTTAATCGCAATTAAGTCATTTTTTGTAATCTATTAATTTCGTCTCTCCGAGTCTCTTTGATCTCTTGATTATCTTTTAGTATTAATTACGAGATTATTGATATATTTACTCACTATCCGCGTATGAAGTATTATTTAGATTTTAAAGTCGAAATAATCCATTTATAAAATATGACTTAATCACAATTAACTATAATTGACGCTTGTAGGTGCTGCAGTAACCTACCTACTTACCAACATTTTATTTTAACAAAAAAAAAAAATATATATGTATATGTGTTTTAATGAACTTTTTTCAATTTTACTTTTAGGTACGCGCAGTTAAATATCTTATCTAAAGACGTGATTAACCGATCCCATTCAGGTGGAGTGATAAGCCGTAGATACGAGTACATAGGTATTACAGATAGGAGTATCAGATCGGAGCTTATTCGCAGGGGATGCGAACGTTGCGAATGACGCCGTTACTCGTTATCTAAAGCCTAAGGACCTTGCTACGTATAAAATTTTAAAGCTTGGAGTAAAATTGGCTTTTTATATGGGTTTTTTTAAACTGAATAATAAAATTATATCCAAGTAGCTTTCATTATGTTTTTAGTTATTAACTTCTTATTGCATGTAAGTTTAATCTTTGTAGCCTACGATAGCGCATAGTTATGGCCTAAGTTGAACAATTTTCTCATTATCTAAGGTATATTTTTTTATTGCAGTTGTAGAGATAACGGTAAAACGTTTGTAGAAAAAGTCAGAGATACTTAAGGCAAAATAGCAGCTACTTGGTTGCTATTTGTGCTAGTAATTGGGATAGGCTAGGCTGTCGCTGGGGTGCACGATCGGGGTGTGGGCCGTTTGAACGTCCATTGAGTACGGCGGCGACTCCGAGGAGAACGGCGGCGGGGTTGCAACCCCCGTCCCCGTGAGGTGAGTACCGTGTCAGGTTCCCAGGGGGCTACAATGCGCCCTCCGGCGGCGGGCTCAAAGGCAAGGCACTGAGGGGTCCCTGGTGCAGATCCCACCGGAGAGACCTGTGTCCCCTCTCATGTGCCGATACGATAGCCACGGGGGTTTTAGTGGGTAGGGATATTTCGAAGATTACCCCCGCGTCAAAAAAGAAAAGGTTACTCTCTAAAGTTACATTAACCTAAGAAAGAAAGCAATGGGCTTATTTTTGCTAATCACCTTAATCATAACCAGCATATTTTTACCTATCCCATAACATACATAACTGGTTATGTAAGGCGTCTTTTGGGTTTTATGGCGCGATGCATGACTGTGTCTCCAAGTCCAATCGTTAGTTAGCATGTGATTTTAGAATACGTTAAAGCATCTAAAAGCCTGTTATCAACGTCCAAATTATCCCTAACAGCGCTAATTGGGCTGAAAGTCCCGGAGAGGAACTTGTACTTTATAATTAAGATAGATTCAGTTAACTTTACTAATGAAACTCGTGCCTTAGCACTTCCAGCTGAAATGTTTGTCAACGTATGTAAGTATATGGAGATAGAGCATTTGTTTTATTAAATATATAATAACTGCTTGGACAAAAATGAAAAAGATATGTATATTGGACAAATGCTGCTTGTATTTTTATTTATAACGTTTATTCATCCATGTTTTTTTTATAACATAACAATCTAATTATGGTACCTCTAAGTAAGGTAGAAACTAACGTACCTTACGTTAGTTCCTTAAAGTGCACTTTCAGCACGTGTTTGTTTCTAAGCATCAATGATCTTGTACTTATGTGTTTTTCAGAATAAAACAGCATTACGCGATTTTACACGGATGCTTTTTACTCTACTTCAGCTATTAACAAATATTTTAAGAGCTCGAAGCTCGCTGTTTGGGCCAGTGTATGTGTAAAAAGAATTCGACCGAGGTTCTGAATTTTAAAATCAAATTTACGGACCGTACCATGCAAACGTTTTAAGTTTCATAACTAGGGTTGATTGCAATCTCGCAGGTATATTTCGGCCGTGCGAATATCCAGAGATCATTTAACAAAATTTTATTTTTAGTCAGTAACATTAATTCACAAAGGAATAGTTTTAACTGTACCTACTGACTGTAATTTATATGCTGCGTGTAACCTTCTTTTTTATTAGGTAAGTACTATTAGAAAAGTCCTCTCGTAGAGTCTCAGGCGTCTATTATAAATCACTTTTACTCATCACATAATTGGAATCGTTTCACAATCAGAAGATTGATGTTTTTGTTTTGGAGTGAAATATTTAGCTCTGAGTCTGTCTAGATGTGACCCTGTCACCGTCTTAATGCGCGTTTTTCACTTGAGCTGTCCTCTGCTTAGGTACTTATATGTACTTTAAAATGCAGACTGTAAAGGTTATTCAACCCATATGTTTTATGCAACAGTATTGTGTTATGCTGTTTGGTTGAATGCTTGCACGATATGACTTCTTTTGTTAAACTAAAGAGTTTAAACTTCGGTTTTTAGACGATGAAGAAAAACTTCGATCGTTATTTAATTCAGCAATTAATTACGAATAAGATACTTTCAGATCTTACTCTTATCATGTTACATTTTGAATAAGGACTTTGTTTTTATCGTCTAAATCATCTCGCCAGATACTTTACTACCTAGGTTTGAATATGGCATATTCAACTCTGCTAATTGCCTTTGGTTGGCCACCGGTTGGCCATCACTTCTGTGTTCATACATTTATTTCTACGAATTTGATCCTGTAAAGAAAAACTAGGAGGGATTGTAGGATTATATATTTTAAGATTTAGTATGTAGATTTTTTTAATAGCAGTTTATTAATTTCCAGTGCCTGCTTCATAGTTCTTTCTGTCGACATGAACACTGTAGTTATTCTTATCGTGATTGAAATCATCTATAGCCATTCGGTGTCCTAAGATGCGACTTATTGAAACAAGAAGACGGGCAGGAGTAAGGTATATTTCTATTGGATTACCTATCACCTATACTGTGACGTCAATATTTATTTATTGTTAGGAAGACTTCCAGGCTAATATATAATAATAGGTAACAATTATGTGTAAACATGTTGCTAACTAGTCTCCACATATGTGTAACAATATAATCTACAATTACAAAATAGTAAATGAAAAGAAATAGAACCAAAACAAAATATTTCTCATACTATGTATAAAATATTAAGTAGCATGACTTCGCATTATCTAACTAACGTATTACTTTATTTATATATTTTTATTTAATTGTTAAAAAGAAAAATAGTATTATTAATCATTCGCCGTACCGCCTGCGTACCCGTATTAAATATATATCAATGTCCAAGTTTAAAGGAAGTTCGTTGAAACTGCGTACACTTCGTGATAAAAAGGAATTTCGACGATAATTTGTCTTAGTAAAAGGCACCTTTAATACAGGCCTTAACCTAAGCCTTAACCTAATATGGTTTATATCAATCCATTCCGTCCAAGGGCCAAGCCTTTGTTCAGAATTGAACATCTTTCAGCTAATATTGATGAAAATAAATATTTTGTGGATAAAAATAAAATCATGTTGGATAAATCTCTAGTAAGCTTAGTAGCTGTAAATTACAAAAATCTTTTTAAGTATTAATATTTCTAATTTTGTAGTCGAACAGCCTGCTATATTATTTTGTTGCGAGCTCCACAATATTTTTCCATCCTCTGTTTTTTCGACTGTGATGGATCACCCATGGATTAAGTTTCCGCACCAATATTGTTTCAATGGATACAGGATTTTGTTTATATTGGTAAGATTGAGTGGCTATTTGGCGTTTGATCAGAAGCCAGTCAGGGGAAGTAAACGCTCTATTTGTAGAGATTTTTTTTAAACTGAAATAAGTTGCACTTAAAATTGTCTCGTACAGTTTATACAGAAAGAAGACTGCCTACCTTATGAGTCATTAGGTCTAAGGTCAGGTTTCTCTCGCGATAATAAATAAAAAGAAAAGGAACATTGTCAGTATAGGGTCAATGGCTCGTGAAAGGGTTTTTCCGTGCAGTTCACTGAATCTAATATTTGCTAGCAAAGTGCTTAGTGCTTATCCATAATGGAGAATTATTCCGTTATTAGAGACAATTTTACAGTTATTTTTGTTGGACCTATGTTAGTAGAAAGAGAGTAGTTATTGAAATCAAACTACTTTTACGGATTTTATCGCGGTTTATTTTAGATGTATGTGAGGCTATTGAAATCAAAAAACATCCTGATTCCAATAGAGAAGAAGGTTGGGTGTTACCACCGGCTTGGTATCCTGTGATAAATATAATTAAATCCGATACCAAGCAACACTCCACGGCCTCAAGATACTGTAAGCTCTTAATGCGTAGATCAGACCAAGAATAATAACTAAGAAGACCTGAGGGTACACCGGCATAATTGTGACATATGGACGTTCAACATCTTAGTCCTCCCGTGACCATGGGTGCTGCAAAGCATCCGAAACGTCAGGATAGTAAAATCTAAAATAAACCACGATAAAATCTGTAAAAGTAGTTTCTTTTCTATTTCAATATTCGCGTAAATAAAAGACAACATTATGAGAGTAGTTATGTTTGTTTGACCAACAGTCCCGATACAATAAATGTTGATCACGACGACCTGGTGTGGGTGGAGCCAAATACATAGAATATTACAGTATCCACTACAGATGGTGCAGGCTTTAATAAGCGGCATAACGTTGGCCTCATGGTCGTAACATTTGGGGTCCTTTACGAGTGTACTGTATATTATAATGTATAGGGATTCTAGAATTAATATGTATGAGGTGTTTAGTCTTGTATTGATATAATGAATTAATTATTGTAGCCCGACTTTTTGCCCGACTGACCTAGAAGGAGGTTATGTTTTTCGAGAGTATGTATGTCTATTTCTTTGGCCCAGAGCCTAAACAGCTTGATGGATTTTGACTTATAATATGTCTTTAGATTCGTCTCAGTAGTGGGAGTGACATAGGCTATATATTTTTCAAAAAAGTTAACATAGCGGCTGTCCGTCGTTATTTTTTTTTTGCTTCCAAAAACAACAATATGGGTATCAAACGAAAGGTCTAAATGAGATGAGTTGAAATATATATATACCTACATGTGTATTTGTATTATGTATGGGAGACCAGGGATGAACGTAACAATTTTTGATATTTTTGTAATATCTTACAGAGATTTCTGAATAGTCAAATCCTAATTAATACACACTTTAGATTGGTATTTCAGCTATCTTTTAACACCAGCTTAAATGGGATTTATATTACAGATTTTGAGAAAAACGACTAAATATTTGAAGTGGAATTTGTTACAACCATCCCAACTAGGGTTGGTTGTAACAGGGTAAAGGGATGATTGTAACATTGTTAAAATAGTTACATTTACGCAAAATACGCGCTTTCAAACTCAAACTCAAACTCAAAATATCTTTATTATGCATAGGCCTAACGAGGGCACTTACATATTGTCAACTTTTTTACAATTACCACCAGATCACAACGCGGCCTCTACTGAGAAGATCTGGCAAGAAACTCAGTGGGCTTATCATTTTTTTATATAAGTATGTATTTTTTTTTTAAATAATTTATACAATAAATATTTCTTAAGGTTAGAGGCTTGCATGAGCATCGCAGTTTAAGCCCACGCAGCTTTATCCTCCAGGTAATCCGAGATTTTATAGTAGCCTTTTTTAGATAACCGGCTTTTAATAGTGCTTTTAAACTTATTTATTGGTAGGTCTCGGATATCCTGTGGCAGTTTATTATAGAAACGGATACCTTGGCCCATGAACGAATTGCTAATTCTGTGGAGACGCGTGGAGTGTACAGCAAGATTGTGTTTGTTCCGGGTGTTTACATTATGATGGTCACTATTCTTTGCAAAAGCACTTATGTTTTTCTTTACATACAACAAATTTTCATAAATATATTGTGATACAACCGTTAGAATATCTATTTCTTTAAATTTCTGCCTTAGTGTATCAGTAGGAGCTAGATTGTAAATAGACCTCACAGCTCTTTTCTGCAGAATAAAAATGGTGTTAAGATCTGCAGAAGATCCCCACAGCAATATGCCATAAGACATAATACTGTGAAAATAACTAAAATAAACAATTCTAGCGGTTTCAACATCAGTGACATATCTAATTTTCTTAACCGCATAAGCCGCCGAGCTTAGCCTACCCGACAGTTTCTCAATATGTGGGTCCCATTGCAACTTGGCGTCAACAGTAATGCCCAAGAATACAGTTGAATTTACAAGGTCCAAAACAGCTCCATTGATATCAACATTGGTTTTCACCTGTATGACATTAGGTGTTGTGAATTTTATGCATTTGGTTTTACTTTCATTTAGTTTTAAGTTATTGACATTAAACCAATGGACAGCTTTAGATACAGCATTGTTCACATCGTCGTAATCTTGTAGACCACGCTTAATTTTAAACAAAAGCGAGGTGTCATCCGCGAACAATATAATCTTATAATTGTCCCCTGCAAAATAGGGTAAGTCATTAACATATATCAAAAATAGGAATGGGCCTAGTATTGAACCCTGTGGTACACCCAACGTAACTTCAGATCCTGCAGATCTCGTTCCGTTAATATCAACCTTCTGAATTCTATTACCCAGATATGAAGTCAGAAGATCGAGAGCTCTGTTCCTGATTCCGTAGTGGTGTAACTTGAGTGGGCTTTGACGTGGAGTTGCGGAAACCAGCCCGTGATACCAAGTTACTTTCATGATCAACATATTTTTTTAAATCAGCCTTTTGGGTTTCACATTAGTAGGTATCACAACTCTTATAAAAAAAATTAAACATTCATAGAAACACAATAATCTTCGAAACTAATGAATATTATTCAAAAATAAGATCTCAATCAGACAAACAATTATGCCACACAAATGGGAGACACATAGCTTATTTCGTTTAGTGCTGTCAATATGAGACACACAACTGACACTCTATGGCACTGTACCTAACAATTTTTAATTTGACTTGGTGTTTGAAAAGGATCCCATACTATACAAATGCAATCTTCGCTGTCTGAATCATCACTATCGTTTATTATTTTAGCATAGTTTTTCTTCTTTAGTGCCTTATTTCCTTTTTTTATTATTTTCATAACAAGATTTTTTGTCGTTGCAGTAAAATGAATTTCTTAACTTCTTTGGTTCTTAGAGCTCTTTCTTCTATTCTCTTGTTCTTGAATTTCAAGCTTATTTGGAATATCAGTCATTGTTGCCGATTTTTTGCATTTCCTTCTCTTTCCATTATTCGTTCTGGCCCCTAACAAAATGTAGGGATTTAACTTCAAAGGGGCTAAACGATGTTATCGTGATGTAGGTACATTAAAAATTCCCAGAAAAAGACAATCATATGATTGTCGTATTCTGGGAATTTTACAGGCATATGCCTGTAATCTAAAAACTACTTTAGAAAGATACCATTAAAATACTAAAATAGAGAGATGAATAGTTACGCTACTTCACTGACACTTGACATGCAAGATTGAACCTATCATAATAAAAACAAACGCAGTTGGAAAAAATGGTTAAAAATTACTTTTTGACGCACTGACTCGCTACATCCACAACCTGACGGCACAGCGCTGTAAGCGCAATTCAGCTGATTTGGGATCCAAAATGGCGCATATCGGTGAATCAACCACCAATGCCATCGATATACTATACCAACAAGATTTGCTGTCACGACCCGAAAAGTGGTCACGAAAATAAGAGCTAAATAAGAGCTACGGAGACGGCTGTCGCTCAATTGTCTGCAATTATTATTGAACCTTATTTTATAGTATGTAAGTTATCTTTTTAAATGAACATATTATTGTTTTGCGTGTACGTGTATAGTTGTAACCGCGACCACATTTTCGATGTCATTTTGTTAGTGACAGCTAATCTTGTTGGTATAGTATATCGATGACCAATGCAGTCAAAATAACTCTTTCTAAAATTAATTTGTTACGTTCATCCCGTGTCACTTTCATACCTGGTCTCCCATTGTATAATGTAATCTAAGTCCATTTTGTTTGGTCGCAGTCGGGATTTTTATGCTTTTATGTAATTTATACTTGTTCATAAACACCTGCTCTCCAATATTGTCCCTTTTGCCCCAGTTTATCTGAAAGAGATCGCTTTTGTGAAAATACTGTCTTAAAGTTACACTGGGATGTGAAGTCTTCGATAAGACTTAAATATAGCTTGGTTACGGTGTGCAATAAATAATTCTTATAAAGTACATAAAATACAGAACAAAAAACGCTTATGTAGGTAACATTTGAACACAATATCATTTTAAAACATTCAGAGTTACTTAAATATTTTTGTATGAATTCCGGGCCGCTGGCAGGCCGGGACGTCCCAAGAGCGAACCTTTCTTGTCTTATTTCATATTTACAATGATAAACTGTTTTATCCTTGCATGTAATCCTTCACATCTGTCTGAGAGTAACTTAGATCATAACCTGATTTAGAATTTTAAATCAAGACCATAATATCTAGTTGTTTTTAACGACTTCAAAAAAGGAGGAGGTTCTCAATTCGTCTGTATAATATTTTTTTTTATGTATGTTCGGTCATAACTCTGGCAATTATGAACATCTTTTTTCCATCCATTCTTTAATCCGTTGATTGAGTCCCATATAAAAATTATTGCTTACGAATCAGTAGTTCCTGAAAAAACAAGAATGGTGACTGCGCAGGAAATCTGCAGGAATGCCTATAAGATGACTTTATGTCGCTTTTTAAGGAAAAAAATGGTCATAACTCTGGCAAATATATACCAATTTCAATGATTCTTTTTTTATTCGAAAGAAGAAACCACTGTAATGACTCTGTATTAATTTTATCACAACTGGATAAGAACTTCCTGGAGGACCATGAACGATGTGGAGGAATTTATCTGGTAAAAACCATAAAACTGATGTTCTCCATTACATTACTCTGACAAATATGAACCGATTTCGATGATTCTTTTTTTATTCGAGAGAGTAAACTACTATGATGATTCCATGCAAATTTCTTTACGACCGGATAATTTTTTCTGAAGAAACATGAATTATGTAAAACTATGTAGACGATAATGTGATTATAACCTACCTAGATCATTTTACCGTCTTCGATGGTTCAATCTTTATGTATGAAAATATCACTAAATAGCTTAAAATATAATATTAAAAAAAGTATTGAACCGACTTCAATATCACTGAAAAGTATAAAATAATTTAAATATTATTGAAGTTGGTGCCAAATATACATAGCAGGTACGCTAACACCAACTTCAATAATCTATACTTATAATAAAACTGTAACAGGTCCAATTCTGTACATTGAAGATATTTTGAAAATTTTATTTGGAGGGCATTTTATAAACGATACTGAGGCCGAAAATGTATTTTTTTTAATTTTTGTCTGTCTGTCTGTCTGTCTGTCTGTAACACGGCTGCGCATCACGCCGAAACTACTGAATGGATTCAAATGAAACTTGGCATGATTTGAGATCTTACTACGAGGTAGGACATAGGATACTTTTTATCCCGTAATCTAGCACGGTTCTTTTGGGAGAGGGGATTAAAGTCAAAATGGGTACTTGGTTATACGCTTGGTCCGATTTTATAAATTTTTCTTTATAATATAATAAATATTATTAAGGGAACACTCATAGAGAGTTGTTATCAAGGTTTTGTAATCGATCGGGTTAAGCAACGTTAGGTAAGGTCATTAAATAGATGGGTGACCGTTTAACGCCATTTGAACTAAACGGGTCCGTGCTTCGGAGAGAAAGTAAAAAGTGGGTCCCAGTTTTTAACCGACTATAAAAAAGGAGGTTATGTATTCGATGCGAATGTCTGTTATTAAAAATTTAGTTAACGTAAAAATAGCGCAGGCGGAGCTGCGTGGATCAGCAAGTATTTAAATAATTTTATACTATTCAGTGATATTGAAGTCGGTTCAATTTTTTTTTTAATATTTTTCAGAACATCGATTCTTGGTCATAAGATACCCTCTGCTGAACATAGGCGTCCTTAGACTCCCTCGTCTAAGTACCCTTACAGAGGAGGAGAAGACGGCAATAACTACAATGAACTATTAATCAATCTTTTATAGCACATTATTATTATAAAAGATTGATATTGATGACAGTTAATATGTAGCGCCAACTTTTTTGGCCTAAACGCCGTCAAAAATGTCTTGAGCTTACCTAGCCCGAGACACCTTTTACTGGTGTTGCTACTACAACATAGGTATATAGGTAGGTACGTCAATATACATTTTAAAAGATGTAGTTGAAACGCGCGATGAAATAGACACTTCAAAATAAAAATAGGCTGAAAAATACTTACTTAGTTTGTTCTTTGTAGTTCGTCTACAGCAGTTCAGGGACAGCTTTCTTTGTAATACAAAGTCTATAGATCGGTATAAGGCACTAGATTCTTTATCGGTACAATCTTATGCTATATTAGTTCTTTAATCAAATAAAAGATTGTTAGAATGATCCTTACTTGCTAAACAAAAATAATTTAGTAAAATAGCAAATTTCATCCAAGAAATCGCACCTGAAAATAAAGTAAAAAGTGATTTTTACTTAAAGTAAATAACCTATTATATCACCTCATTTTGGTAGCAAATAGCATTTACGGGATAGGTATCTTTCTTCCTATTAAGTATTGTTTCGTTATTTACTGCATAATCCGTTCTTTGGTTCGATATAATACCGGTACCTATATTACAGACTAGCTGACCCACGTAGCTCCGCCCGCGCTGTGTTTACGTTAACTAAACTTTCAATAATTACAGTCGCATAGAATACAAAACCTCCTTTTTTAATGTCGGTTAAAAACTTGGACCCACTTTGTACTTGCTCTCCGAAGCACGAAGACGTTTAGTTCAAATGGCGTTAAACGGTCACCCATCTATTTAATAACCTTACATAACGTTGCTTAACCTGATCGATTTCCAAACATTGTAACAACTGTCTATGAGTGTTCCCTTACAAATATTTATTATAATTATAATGAAAAATTGTTAAAATCGGAGCAAGCGTATATATAACCAATACACATTTTGACTTTACTCCCCCCTCCCAAGGGAACCGTGCCGAATGTCGGGATAAAAAGTATCCTATGTCCTACCTCGGAGTATTAACTCAAATCATGCCAAGTTACGTTTCAATCCATCCAGTAGTTTCGGCGTGATCCTCAGCCGAGATACAGACAGACAGACATACAGACAAAAATATAAAAAAAATCATTTTTGTCTTTACTATCTGTTATAGAATGCCCTCCAAACATTATTTTCAAAATATCTTCAATGTACAGAATTGGACCTGTTACAGTTTGTTTTATTATAAGTATAGACTGCACTTTATACCACCTTTGTTACTGAAATTGCTTATTGCATTGTACAAAGCAATCGAAAACAAGCTCCGGTTTTCTTTGAAGTAGGTATATTTTATGTTGAACGCAGAACTTGATTCTTTTTTAAAGCGGAGTCATAATTATCAGCTAAAACGTTTTTTAACCTGCTTCAAAAACAATATAATAGTATCCAATATTTATATCTTAAAAATGGGGGCTCGTAGGAAAAAAGTATTGTTACATTTTTTATAGATATTTTATGATTTACAATTTTTGTCTGGGGTAAGTACTTATATGATAAAACTTACTGAAAATCGAGAAAATCTCATTTTTTTGACCTTTGACCACGAGTGATTTTTTTCCATACACGGGAATAATGGGGAACTTAAATTTTTTATTTATAATTATGTTTTGTGCAAGTTTACTGATTTTCAGCTTCTTGTGATTTTATGCACCTTCACTCAAATTTTTTGGTCTAGATTGACCAGACTAAATAATAAACAATAACGTTATTTATTTTACATGCTTCATTTAACTTCATTTAGGTTAACTCTTGCAAGCTGAATTAAAATCACCTCCTCTTATCCTACGGAGTTAAATTTATTATAATTTTTATTATATAAAAAATATATATAAAAAAATTCTTACTCGATAATCTATCTTATTATATAAAAGAGTAGACAAAAACCCACTCATCACGAAATCTCAGAAACTACAAGTGCTAGGAGTCTCAAACTTTGCATGGGGGTTCCTATTAAGACGTAGGTGCTCACTAAGACGGGTTTTTTCGAAATTCAACCTCTAAGGGGGTCAAACAGGGGGGCAAAGTTTGTATGGGAGAACGCGATTCCTTGGTCCTATTGACTTGAAATTTTGCACAGACATTCGTTAAGAAAATTAATTGAATTTGTATTTCATGTTTTTTTTTAATTTATCCCTTAACAGGGTAAAAAAAGGAGTATTATTACTCAACCGATGGCGGTACAAATATGATAAGATATTTCGAAACATTAAACAAAACGTCCTTGGCCAAGTGGTTACGGAAGCGTCCTCTGAGTATGGACTGTCCGGGTTCGCTACCAGTGTATGGATTTTTTTTTGTGTTTTTAAACTTTGTTTTTTTATTTATATTAAGATTCGATGTTTTAAATATTTAACTCATATTGACTCCGGCACTTTTTATTTCTAATATATTTTTTTAAATTTAATACTTTTTTTAAATTTAAAATCATGCATACGTAGTTAGCTTCTCTCTAATGTTATGATTTAGTTATTAGTGGAAACTTAATTGATTTTTGTACTATTGGATCTTATATTAGTAATAAGTAGTATCATTTGTTTGTTTCCCAAATATAATAAAAATATAATAATGAAAATTTATTTCCAAAATGTCTGTTTGGGTAGGAATACAATATGCATGTATTGTACGTATGCAGATGTCACCGGAGAACCCTGGTTCCCCTCTCATGTGCCGATGTGACAGCCACGGGAGTTTTAGTGGGTAAGAATCCCCCACAGGATCCTGGAGACCCGCCACCGCTATAACTGTAACAACGGTGACAGATTCCCGGAGGGCTATAATGCGCCCCCGGCAGTGGCTTCAAAGGCCCTTGCCTTGCACTGAGGGGTACCCGGTGCAGCCCCATATTTTGTGCGGACAGCCGTGAGGGGTTTAGAGGGTAAGAATCCTACACACCGCGGTCGACCGCCCGCAGGATCCTGGGAGCCTATTGGAGGTCTATCCGTAATCCCCGAAACTTTGAGCACGGTGACAGGTTATTTTTTTATTGTGCCCCCCGGTGGCGGGCTGAAAGGCAAGCACTGAGGGGATCTGTTTTTAAATTTATCCCTTAACAGGGTTAAAAAGCAGTATTATTACTCAACCGATGGCGGTACAAATATTTTCACTTAGATTAGCTTAGTAGGTACGTAAATTAGGTACTGTACACGTATAACTTTAATACATCAGATAAAATATCACGCTACATGCAATAGGGACTGAGCAGACATATAACAAGAATATGATCAAGTAATTCAAATAATAGAATTAGAGTAGCCGTGGTCTGGAGGTTACGAAAGCCTCTTCTAAGCACAGCAGAGTCCGGGTTCAAATTTCTCATTGGGATTTTTGTGTGTACTTTTAAACTTTTTATTTTTAATATTTTTTTTATTTTTTCAAGGTTTATATATTAACTGAATTTATTTAGAAGTTTTATCTAAGTAAGTAAAAACCTAAAGAGGTAAGTACATACTTAACAATCAAGTACTAGAGAAGTTTATTCTACATATATATCATTATCATTCCAAATAATATAAGGTAAATCTGGGATATAGTATGCTTGCCCCCCGGTGGCGGACTCAAAGGCCAGGCACTGAGGGACACCTGGTGCAGAACCCACCCGAGAACCCAGGTTTCCCTCTCATGTGCCGATGTGACAGCAACGGGAGTTTTAGTGGGTGAGAATCCCAAATACCCAGGTTGACTTCCCCATGGGATCCGTGGGACTTATTGGAGGTTTCCCCCGCGATCCCCGTATCTTTGAGCACGATGATAGTTTCCCAGGTGGCTTAATTGTGCCCCCTGGTGGCGGGCTCAAAGGCAAGCCACTGAGGGATCTTGGTGCAGATATCACCGGATAACCCAGGTCTCCTTCTTATGTACTGATTTAACGGCCGTAGCAACGGGGTTTAGTGAATAAGAATCCGACATACCCGGTTGACCACCAACAGGGTCCCGTAAATCCCATTAAAGGCGTCCCCCGTGACCCCTGTAACCGTGAGCACCGTGACAGGTTCCCGGGGAACTATAATGTGCCTCTCCGGCGGCGGGTTCAAAGTCAAGGCACTGAGTGGTATCAACTGGTGCAGATCCCGACAAATATCCCAGGACCGCGCTCTAATGTGCCGATGTGATAGCCGCGGGGGTTTTAGTGGGTAAGAATTCCCCGGTTGACCCCCGTCTACGTCTTAACGATGAAACCGAACAAGGAAGCCCGTATTGCTTCCATAAATTGGTTTTAAAGAAATGGTGTTCTGTTCCTGTCCTTAATCCACCCAAATTGTACACCGGTACACGTCTGCAGTTTCTAATAAAAATAAAAATACAATTAACAAATCACAAATTCAGAGATTCAACGTTGCAGGCGTTGAGTACTTTGCCCATGGATAGATAGCTATACGTAGGTCGTAGCACTTTCACGCGTCACTTCTAAACAATTTTTTTTTCATATTGCGTTACGAAAAGTCAGCTACAAACATTATTTTTGAAGAAATTCTATAATCAAAGGCAGTAAGTTAAAATTAAACACTTCTTTTTTTTCTCAATTACACCCGTGCGAAGCCGGGGCGGGTCGCTAGTACTTATAATAAAACTGTAACAGGTCCTATTCTGTACATTGAAGATATTTTGAAAATTATGTTTGGAGGGCATTCTATAACCGATACTAAAGCCAAAAATGTATTTTTTTTTATTTTTGTCTGTCTGTCTGTCTGTATCTCGGCTGAGCATCACGCCGAAACTACTGGATGGATTGAAGCGAAACTTGGCATGATTTGAGTTAATACTCCGAGGTAGGACATAGGATACTTTTTATCCCGACATTCGGCACGATTCCCTTGGGAGAGGGGACTAAAGTCAAAATGTGTACTTGGTCCGATTTTAACAATTTTTCATTATAATTATAACAAATATTTGTAAGGGAACACTCATAGACAGTTGTTAACAATGTTTGGAAATCGATCAGGTTAAGCAACGTTAGGTAAGGTCATTAAATATGATGGGTGACCGTTTAACGCCATTTGAACTAAACGTCCGTGCTTCGGAGGGCAAGTACAAAGTGGGTCCAAGTTTTTAACCGACTTTAAAAAAAGGAGGTTTTGTATTCTATGGGAATGTATATTATTGAAAGTTTAGTTAACGTAAACAAAGCGCGGGCGGAGCTGCGTGGGTCAGCTAGTCTATGTATAATTGTTATGCTAGCTGACGAGATACTGCTTAACAGCAGATGTTAAATGTGAGCCACTGCGATTTTGGTTCGGTCATGCTCGCCAACGAAAATTCTTTGCTTGTGGCGGCTTCGTGTGGCGGGTCACCCCCTTCCCTATAATAATGGTTGAGGGGAGTGATGGCTGCTGCTCGAGTCAACTCGTGCGCGGGTGCTGCTCGGGGGGACTGGTCCGACTACTATCCCTTTGGCCTTTTAGTTTGTTGTAATTTTTGTCGTAGTTTATTGTTTTCTTCTTTTCTCCCTAAAAAAGTGAAAAAATGACAAGCCCGCTGAGTTTCTTGTCGGATCTTCTCAGTTGAGGCCGCGTTGTGATCCAGTGGTAGCTTTTAAAAAGTTGACCATTCAAAAGTGCTAGCGTTAAGCCTATTTGAAAATAAAGATTTTTGATTTGATTTGATTGATTTGATTTAATCTTAATCCCACGAAATGTATAATAATAATAATAGTATTCTGGGACAATCCACACATGGTCATCTGATCCCAAACTAGGCAGAGCCTGTACTATGGAAACCAGACAACTGAGACTAATACTTATATACTTTTTTTTTGTAGATACATACTTATATAGATAAAACACCCAGACACTTGGCGGGAATCGAACCCACGACCTACTTGGTCAGCGCCCAGGGTGTCTAACCACTAGACCAACAGGCCCGTCTATAGATAGGCAGTATAGTTTGAAACATATGAAGCGATAACAAGCCCAAGGCCTAAATTGATATTTCCTACTGCGGAAATCGAATCCGCGACATTCGGGCTCAGTGTTTAGAGCGCTACGTTCTACATCACATAGCTTATATTTACTTAAACAGCTTTCATATGGTTGTGAACATGAGCAAAATTTATTAGTTGGTACATAACGAGATACATCGTGTTGTGTTCGGTCGTTGTGTTTCCGGCGGTATGGCCGAGTTTCTAGCTGGCTGAACATATCTCGGATAATTCCTAGCCCATTGTCCTTGCTTGCTAGTACTTACCCTTCAGAGTTATTGAACATCTTCATATCTATCTACAATGACTTGCCATCAGAATTCTCCTAGTTTTTGATCTAAATTAAGAAATCATGGCGTCTAAATTTTTTAGCTTTACAAGAAAATTTATTGTCTTTGAGGAAGTGTTAAAAGAATTCTCGGTAATCGATTGCATTGCACAATGATTTTAAAAATCAAGGTGTATTTTTTTTCCTTGTATGTGTACTCGTATGTCTATTTTGCAGCCTTCGTGACCAGTGATGTACGCCTGGGAATATACCACTCCCGGGAACATTCCTACTGGTAATACTCCCGGTATATTTCCATATTTTGGGTACCTATATTTCCAGCCACCTTGGGAATATTTCACGAACAGTGATGGTCAAAGTCAAAGTCAAAGTCAAAATATCTTTATTATGTATAGGCCCCACGGAGGCACTTACACAAAAATCATTTTTACAAACTACCACCGGATCGTAACGCGGCCGCTACTGAGAAGATCCGGCAAGAAACTCAGCGGGCTTGTCTTTTTTTGTCATTTTTTTTTTTAAAATAGTTTTACAAAATTTACTTATGTCAGCCTTAAACTTCTAAGCTTGCATGAGTTGAGCAGTTCAAGCCCACGCAGCTTTATCCTCCAGGTAATCCGAGATTTTATAATAAGCCTTTTTTGACAAACGGCTTTTAATCAAAGGTTTAAATTTCTTTATTGGAAGATCTCGGATATCCTGTGGCAGTTTGTTATAAAAGCGTATACTTTGGCCCATAAACGATTTGCCTGTTCTGTGGAGACGCGTGGCATGTACAACAAGATCGTGTTTGTTCCGGGTATTAATATTATGTGTATCACTATACTTTTTAAAAGAACTGATATTTTTTTTAACATAAACTAAATTTTCAAATATGTATTGTGACACAACCGTTAGAATATCTATCTCTTTGAATTTCTCTCTAAGTGAATCAATAGGAGCCAGATTGTAAATGGCTCTCACAGCTCTTTTCTGCAGAATAAAAATAGTATTAAGTTCTGCAGAAGATCCCCACAGTAATATGCCATATGACATAACACTGTGAAAATAGCTGAAATAAACAATTCTAGCGGTTTCAACATCAGTTAAACGTCTAATTTTCTTGACTGCATAAGCCGCGGAACTTAGCCTACCCGACAACTTCTTAATTTGTGGGCCCCACTGTAGTTTGGCGTCAATTGTTATACCTAAAATGGTACACGGTACATGACACAACAGGAAACAGATTGCGAAACCGGTAGTCACAGCAACTACATACAAAAAGCTTTTAAAAGCGTTCTTCTTTTTAAAAGCTTTTATTTAACTTGCAATGTATGTATCTCTATGTATGTATGTAATTTGTTCGGGTGGAATCTTGCAACTCAATTTTCACCCACTTCTACACGTTCAAATCGTTTGAAATTTTGCACACTTGTCAAGGACCTGTGACAATACAATAATATAGTATCATCGAGCTGATCTGATGATGGAGCTCGAAGGTGGATAAGGGAACCCTTGGATGGCTACTAGTAAACTCATCGAGTTTAGGCTCATTTGATTTGTCTTTGAGAGTTGTATTCTCTTTACCTAATAATGAGGACCTGATGATTCCTCATTTGATTCGTTTTAAAGAGTTCTATTCATTTTTCTTAATAATGAGGTCGTGATGATGGAATTGGAAGGTAGGTGAAGGAACCCTGGAATCGTTATCAGTAAAAACATCGAGTTCAGGCTCGTTTGTTTCATCTTAAAGAGTTCTATTCACTTTGCCTAATAATGAGGACCTGATGATGGAATTGGAAGGTAGGTGACGGAACCCTGGAATCGTTATCAGTAAACACATCGAGTTTAGGCTCATTTGATTCATCTTAAAGAGTTCTATTCACTTTGCCTAATAATGAGGACCTGATAATGGAGCTGGAAGGTGAGTAACATCATCATCAGCCAGAAGACGTCCACTGCTGAACATAGGCCTCCTCCTTAGAACGCCATAATGAACGACAATTGGCTATTTGCATCCACCAGTTACCTGCGACGCGCACAATTTCGTCTGTCCACCTAGTGGTAGGTCTGCCTACGCTGCGTCTTCCGGTTCGTGGTTGCCCATTGCCACTTTAACTTGCAGATTCTGAGAGCTATGTCGGTAACCTTAGTTCTTCGGCGGATCTCCACATTTCGGATTCTGTCGCGCAAAGAAACGCCGAGCATAGCTCTCTCCATGGCTCAATGTGTGACTCTGAACTTTTCTAAAAGGCCAGCCGTTAGAGACTACGTCTCAGTACCATATGTCATTACTGGCAATACACACTGGTTAAAAACCTTCGTCTTCAGGCACTGCGGTATTTCGGACGAGAAGATATCGCGTAGTTTCCCGAACGCTGCCCATCCGAGTTGGATTCTTCGGGCGACCTCTTTGTCGAAGTTGGACCGACCTATCTGGATAGTTT
Source organism: Furcula furcula (assembly GCA_911728495.1). Classification (NCBI taxonomy): domain Eukaryota; kingdom Metazoa; phylum Arthropoda; class Insecta; order Lepidoptera; family Notodontidae; genus Furcula; species Furcula furcula. The sequence continues at coordinate 12,218,279 of OU452251.1, forward strand.
GTCCTAGTTATACGTAGTGGTCAACAACTTTGAGTGTATCGTTCCCAACAACTACCGGTACGGGTGTAACATGGACATTAGGCATGATCTTCGTCTACGTCTAGTCCACAAACGCTAGACATAATGGCCGATTATACTCCTCGGTCTTCTGTATAATCTAGCGGAGCGTATGAATGTGGTCTACGATACTAAAGCCTTTTCGGAACCCGGCTTGTTCGGGAGGCTGGAAGTTATCAAACCTGCGCTCGAGACGGTTCGTAAGAGTAACAGAGCCATGGAATGCCTACTAGTAAACCAATCGAGTTTGAGCTCATTTGATTTGCTTTAAGGAGTTCTTTGCCTATATAAGCTTTGCCTATATAAGCGGAATTGATAATAGACTTGGTAAGTGGGTGGGTGACGGGACGGAACCCTGGAACAGCCACTAGTAAACCTATCGAGTTTGGCGTCGTTAGATTCACATCAAAACAATCGTAAATACTATTATGTCAATTATTCAATAATTTCCAATGCTTAGTTAATTATTTATTAGTATAGTAAATTGTAGATTTATATAAACCAATTTTTGCATACCTAATAGACCATAGAGGACATTATCATAATAATATAACACCCATGTTAGTTCATGCATACCTATTGTCAGCAAATAAAGATTATTTGATTTGATTTGAGAAACCTATCCAGAAAAACTAAAAAGTAAAAAATAAATTTAAAGTAAAAAACTTTTTAAAAAACAAGCTTTTATTTAAATGCGCTAAAAAGAATAAAATAAACTTTTCACAGTTTATATGATATAAAAGCTTGTCGCGAGATTTACCTAAGTATAAGAATATAAACAAGAAAATTTATAATTTGATTTTATTGACTTTAAGTTTTAAAATTTTCAAACTATGTATGTACGAGTAGGTACTATAATCTCACGACAAGTTTTTATCTTCTATCTATCTATACTATAATAAAACTCAAAGAGCACTTTTTCTGTACATTGAATATTTTTACAAAATTTCTATGTGGGGATACTATACTATCGACATAGAGGCCAAAACAATTTTTTTTGGAATTATTGTCTGTCTGTCTGTCTGTCTGTCGTTCTGTTTGTCCAGGCATCATTCGAAAACCCGTGGATGGATTTTGATATAACTTTCACTGATGTGTTGTGTAGAAGTAGGGGTATAAATTGGTATATAAAACATCACGCTATGTTTCATAGGGGCTAAGCAGTGAAACATTACTTGCACATATTACCACGTAATTTCCTTTGTATGTGAATAGGGTAATTATATACTGATCAGTTAATCATTAAGATATGTATTATTACGCTATATACAATAGGGACTGAGCAGGGTCAATTTTTGTAAGGGGTAAGCCGTTCCGGTACACCCAGGAAATTTTCATTAGATTTCTGTATTGTTCTGTACTTTGCTGATACTGATAGTAATATGACATTATATCTTTGAAAAGTTAAAATCTGTAATTCCCGAGCGATAGTGGTGTGTTCCTCACTCATGAGTCGCCTCATTCGAGGTACTCGTGAGGACAAATTGAAAGAGTTCCTCATTTTTCAACGATGAACCACCTCATTTTATCTTTCATTCCTCGTTCACGCTCGCGAGATTGAGGTTTGAGGCCGCACGCGTTTACCTCGCCTCGTCGTGCGAGCGAAAGGCGAGCGAGTGAGGATTACTGAATGAGTGAGCGAACAAATCGACCAAATGAGTGAGGACGATCTGTGTGAGCGTGGTGACTCTGACTGGTGAGGCGTGAGTTTGCGAGACAATTTTGCGAGTTAGGTTTGTATTTAGATAATCGTATCGTACTAATATTATAAATGTAAAAATTTGTGAGGATATATGGATGATTGACGATGACCTCAGTAGTTTAAACTTTATTTAAATCAGGAATTGAAATATCAATATTAATTTCGTGATCTTAATCTCCTAGATTATTATCTATTTATTTAGTGATGATTGAGTGTTTTTTGTTTATTTTGGACTAAAACACTGAGCGAAAGAAAATGATGTGTGTGAGAGAAATAGCAATAGAGAAGCACGCTGCAGCTGCGACGGTCCGGCGTCCTCCTCGCTTCCTCGTTTGTGGCGCGTAACTCGCATGAGTGAGGCCACGAATTGATATCCTCACCTCAAAAGAGGTGTACCTCGCGAGTACCTCACGAACGAAAATGATGTACTCCCTCATCCTCATTTTAAATTTACGAGTTACCCATTACTACCGAGCGAGTCCAAACTAGATTAGGAAAGAAATAGGCAAGGGAAAAATAACATTTCATTTTATTTAAAAGCCAGTTCATGAAATTTTAATGAAACTCCCCAAGTCCAGGTAGTGTATAGGTATTGTATCACAGTCGCAGCAATAAAAGATGCGAAACACTAAGAACTTTCAGTATCGAATATCAACAGTAATTTACGATGTTAGCGTGATTTACATTATGAACAGCGCCATCTATCGGCGGAATTGGACATACAATCACTATAGAACTTTTATAACTCAAGAACGGCCTATCCGATTCGGCTGAAAATTGGTGGGGAGGTAGCTTAGAACCAGGAAACGGACACAGGACATAGGACTTTTTATCCCGGTAGGTTAAGGTTAAGCAACGTTAGGTAAGGTCATTAAATAGATGGGTGAACCGATTTGTATGAAAGTGTGCATATCGGGTAGGTCTGAGAATAGGTCATACAGTATATTTCATACCGCTAGGTTAAGGTTAAGCAACATAAGGCAAGGTCATTAAACAGATGGGTGACCCGATTTGTATGAAATTTTGTGTGCATATCGGGGAGGTCTGAGAATAGGTCATAAAGTATATTTAATGCCGCTGATACCATGATTGACGAGGATATATGGAACGAGAGGAGAGTGCAAGAGAGGAGAAAGAGGGAGAGGGGATTCGAGGAGGGGGCGATGGGGTGAGGGATCGGGTGAGTTAGTTGGAGTAAGGGGGGAGTGAGAAGGAGCAAGTTCGTAGAAGAGAGAGGGGGAGAGGGTTCAGAGAGGGGATAACAGGGTAGGAAGAGGGGGAGTGTGACGGAAACCGAAGCGGGAGAGAGGAGAGAAAGAGCATATAATTAGATTTTTTTTATAAGAGAGAGAGATATGGAGAGAGATAAATCTAGGGAGGAGGGAAATATCTCCCGAATCGGAATCTCCCGAAAAGGGGAGCAAAATGTAATAAAAGCGCGGGCGGAGCTGCACGGGTCAGCTAGTATCATATAAATTGTGTAATGACGTTATAAATAGATATTAAAAGTTTTAAAGGAAAAGTTTATTTTATTCTTTTTAGCGCATTTAAATAAAAGCTTGTTTTTTAAAAAGTTTTTTACTTTAAATTTATTTGGTTTTTAAACTATTAATTTATTTAATTTTATTTTGTGTTGAATTTTTTTAGCGGATGTATTCTTGACAATTATATTCACGTGTATATAGCTAATATAGGTAGGCAGGTAAACCTAGCATACACTGCGTTCAGTCGCCGTGTTTCCGGCGGGTGTGGCCGAGATCCGAGCGGAACATATCTCGTGGATTCCGAGCCATTGTCATATGCTGCTTCTGCAGGCTTACCTGGCTAGAGTGGCCTAGCATGGCTTGTTGCGAGTTTTAACAAATCGGTGTAAAATAGAATGTAGTTTTCAAGACAAAACCGTGTCCTGTTTTTCGGCTGAGCATCACGCCGAAACTACTGGATGGATTGAAACGAAACTTGGCATGATTTGAGTTAACACTCCGAGGTAGGACATAGGATACTTTTTATCCCGACATTCGGTACGGTTCCCTTGGGAGAGGGGACTAAATTCAAAATGTGTACTTGGTTATACGCTTGCTCCGATTTTAACAATTTTTCATTATAATTATAATAAATATTTGTAAGGGAACACTCATAGACAGTTGTTAACAATGTTTGGAAATCGATCAGGTTAAGCAATGTTAGGTAAGGTCATTAAATAGATGGGTGACCGTTTAACGCCATTTGAACTAAAGGTCTCCGTGCTTCGGAGGGCAAGTACAAAGTGGGTCCAAGTTTTTAACCGACTTTAAATAAGGAGGTTTTGTATTCTATGCGAATGTATATTAGGTACCTATTTAAAGTTTAGTTAACGTAAACACAGCGCGGGCGGAGCTGCGTGGGTCAGCTAGTATTTAATATTATCATACGCTACACAACTTTTACTTTTTGGCACCCTCCCTGAGGTGCCCTTGAGCTAGTCGCTACCTTTCTGAGCGCTCGCCCCCTTGTCCGGTGAAGCTGTAATGGCCATCTGCGGCCAACAGTACCTACTACTCCTACACAAAAAAAAAAAAACTTTTTGGCACAATCGGTTTCCCATTTTATAAGTCCTTTAATGATATAATTGATGTACCTACCATACATAACAATATCATTTGTGAAAATTGCTTACCCTATTACCTGGCAAAGTGGCAATCGAATAGATATCTACGAATACATTACCACTGAACCAGTTAATTTTGTTTATCGTCCTCGTATCATAAGAAATAGGTATGTTTACGTCGGTATGTGTACGTACCTACTGTATTTGGGGTGAGTTTTATGGCAAAGTAGTTGTGACGAAAACAAATAATAAAAGTAACGATGAAACTTTAATAATAAAACATATTAAGAATTACGTCAAGCCACTGTTTCGAGCCATTTGTTGCTTTAAGGATAACTTAGAGAACTTTAAGGTCTACTGGGGGAAACCTTCAAAAGGTTCCCGGGACCCTGTGGGAAGTCAAACAGGGTATGTGGAATTCTTTCCTACTGAAATCCCCGCTTTAGTAGGCTGTCGCTTGAGCACATAGGTAATATTAATTTTCTAATATTCTAGGACAATGTATACACAGTCATCCGATCCCAAACTAGACAGAACCTGTACTATGGAAACCAGAAAACTGATACCTACTAATACTTATACATAGTTTTTTTTGTTGTAAATACATAATTAATAGATAATAAACACCCAAACACTTAGTGGGAATCGTACCCACGACCTATTGGGTAGCGGTCAGGGTGCACCACTGGACTGACTGGACCAACAGGTCCGTCAAACATAATAGGGGGGAACTGACCTCTCCGGTGGGATCTTCATCAAGTACCCCTCAGTTCTTTGACTGTCAACCCACCGCCGCGCGCCCACAGACCCCCGGGAACCTGTCACAGTGCTCACGGGGTCGCAACCCTGTCTGTCCTTCTCGGAGTCTATATATCTTGGGACAATCCACACACGGTCATCCGATCCCAAACTAGGCAGAGCCTGTACTATGGAAACCAGACAACTGATACTAATACTTATATACTTTTTTTTTTCTACATACTTAAATAGATAAACAACACCCAGACACTTGGCGGGAATCGAACCCACGACCCATCGGTTAACAGGCAGGTGTCTGACGACTAGACCAACGGGCCCGTCAAGATGAAACAATGCAAATATCTTGATCTCACGCTCGAGGTTGTCGACATGTGGGACATTGATAAGGCAATCATTGTACCTATAGTCATATCCACCCATGGCCTAATGGTCAAGAGCCTCGATAAACACCTCAAGAGGCTCAAGTTAGACGGCTGAATCAAGGGCCAGATGCAGAAGGCAGTGCTCCTGGAGGCGACACGCATTGTGAGGAAGTTCCTCTCTCTGGAGCCTTAATCACCGTGTGCTAAGACCCTGTTTTTGGACCTGACTTTCCCCGTCACCGACAACTACATCTCACAGATTGAAGCGCTACCTCCCGGGATAGACATGCAGTGGCCTTCATGGAAGTCCCTGAACAGACTTCGGACACAGGTCGGCCGCTGCAAAGAAAATCTTTGCCGATGGGGCTTCAGTGGTGATGACCAATGCATATGTGGATATGCCCCACAATCTATGACCCATTTGCTTTCTTGCCCTGCGTGCCCTGACACCTGCACTCTTGAAGATCTAGACAACGCACAACGCACGACAACGCACAACGCACAACAACAAAATATTACAAATAATTAGCACACCTGTAGGTGGAACAACGGAAGTTAACAATATTACCGACGGGGGCCCGTTGGTCTAGTGGTTAGACACCCTGGCCGCTACCCGATGGGTCGTGGGTTCGAGTCCCACCAAGTGTCTGGGTGTTATTTATCTATTTAAGTATGTATTTACAAAAAAAATGTATATAAGTATTAGTATCAGTTGTCTGGTTTCCATAGTACAGCTCTGCCTAGTTTGGGATCAGATGACCGTGTGTGGATTGTCCCAAGATATTATTATTATTACCATATAAAAAAAACTTATGCCTAGGTATATTTTTCTTTTGGTGTTGCCAACAGTCGTAACTGTGGCTAATCTGATCATTAATTTTAGTGTTTGATTTCCAGGTCAGGCAGAATTACATTAATAAGTTTCACCTATTATATTAAGGATTTAGTCATCATCATCATCATCATCAGCCGGAAGACGTCCACTGCTGAACATAGGCCTCCCCCTTAGAACGCCACAATGAACGACAATTGGCTATTTGCATCCACCGGTTACCTGCGACGCGCACAATGTCGTCTGTCCACCTAGTGGGAGGCCTGCCAACGCTGCGTCTTCCGGTTCGTGGTCGCCACTCGAGAACCTTTCTTCCCCAACGGTTATCGGTTCTTCGAGCGATGTGGCCTGCCCATTGCCACTTCAACTTGCAGATTCTGAGAGCTATGTCGGTGACCTTAGTTCTTCGGCGAATCTCCACATTTCGGATTCTGTCGCGCAAAGAAACTCCGAGCATAGCTCTCTCCATGGCTCGTTGTGTGACTCTGAACTTTTCTAAAAGGCCAGCCGTTAGAGACCACGTCTCAGTACCATATGTCATCACTGGCAACACACACTGGTTAAAAACCTTCGTCTTCAGGCACTGCGGTATTTTGGACGAGAAGATATCGCGTAGTTTCCCGAACGCTGCCCATCCGAGTTGGATTCTTCGGGCGACCTCTTTGTCAAAGTTGGACCGACCTAACTGGACAGTTTGTCCTAGGTATACGTAGTGGTCAACAACTTCGAGTGTATCGTTCCCAACAACTACCGGTACGGGTGCAACATGGACATTAGACATGATCTTCGTCTTGTCCATGTTCATTTTAAGACCCACCTGTTGGGAAACGCTACTGAGGTCGCTGAGCATCGTATTGAGGTCCTCCAGCGACTCTGCCATAATGACTATATCGTCGGCAAAACGAAGGTGAGTGATGTATTCGCCATTGATGTTGATGCCGAATCCGTACCAGTCCAAGAGCTTGAAAACGTCCTCCAATGCGTTTGAGAACAGTTTCGGAGAAATAACGTCTCCCTGTCTCACACCTCGCTGCAATGGGATTGGTTTCGTGCTCTCTTCCTGTAGTCGGATCGACATGGTGGCGTTGCTGTACAAACACTTCAACACTTCGATGTACCTATAGTCAATGTGGCACCGCTGGAGGGACTGCAATACCGCCCAGGTCTCGATTGAATCGAAGGCTTTTTCGTAGTCCACAAACGCTAGACATAATGGCCGATTATACTCCTCGGTCTTCTGTATAATCTGGCGGAGCGTATGTATGTGGTCTACGGTGCTAAAGCCTTTTCGGAACCCGGCTTGTTCGGGAGGCTGGAAGTCATCAAACCTGCGTTCGAGACGGTTCGTAATGACTCTCGAAAACAGCTTGTATACATGGCTCAGGAGTGAGATGGGTCTATAATTCTTCAATAAAGTGTTATCACCTTTTTTGAAGAAGAGAACCACCACACTCCTGTGCCATGCTTCTGGCGTAGTACCCTCGAGTAAGACGGAATTAAATAACTTCTGGAGGACTAAAAGTACCGGTTTTCCACCCGCTCTCAGAAGTTCTGTTGTGATTCCGTCTTCACCCGGCGCCTTGTTGTTCTTAAGCTGTTTGAGAGCCATTCTAATCTCGTACAAGCTGATGTCTGGGATGTCCTCAGTGTAGTGTCGGGTTAGTTGGGCTCTGGTGTCCTGAGCTGTTCGGGCAATGGGTTTTCGTGTCGAGGTGTACAACTGTCCGTAGAACCTCTCGAGCTCTCTCAATATCTCCGACTTTGATGAGATGACACTGCCGTCGTCGATCTTCAGCTTGGTCACTTGGCTTTGCCCAATAGACGAATTCTTTGCAAACACTTTAGAGCCTTGGTTCCGCTCAATTGCGTCCTTAATACATGCTGTATTATAGGAACGCAAGTCGTGTCGCATGGATTTCGAGATTCGTCTATTGAGTTCAGCATATTCCGACATATCAGCTGAAGATTGCAGTCTCATCTCAGTTCGGGTTTCCATTAACTTAGTGGTTTGATTGGAGAGCTTCTGAGGCTTATTACGGCGTGGGGTCTTAAAGAACTTGGACCCCACTGCATGGACAGTTTGCACCAACCCATTGTTTAACTCGTCCGCAGTTTCGCATTCGGCTAGGCACTGGAAGCGATTGTGTAGTTCGAGTTGAAAGTCTTCGGGGTTTTGGATTTGGGCGGTTCCCGGGCGGAGCGTGGACTTCATCAGACGGGACCTCTCAAGCTTGACATTGATATTCAATGTGCCTCTAACAATGCGGTGATCGCTACCGGTTTTCACCCTGCCGATCACGGAGACATCATCGAATATATGCTTGTTGGTCGTCATGATGAAGTCGATCTCATTTTTGGTTGAACCATCGGGGCTTATCCACGTCCACTTCCTGGATGGTCGCTTCTTGAAGAAGGAGTTCATCACAAAGAGTCCCTCCTTCTCCATGAAGTCGACCAGCCGCTGGCCCCTTTGGTTCCGCTGTCCGTACCCATATGACCCCACTTTCAACTCATCGCCATTCCGTGTGCCCACCTTCGCGTTGAAGTCCCCCATAACAACGGTGAAGTGTGTTTTGGAGGTATGTATGGCTTCTGCTATCTCCTCATACATAGCCTCTACTTCATCGTCAGGGTGTAAGGATTTAGTACAGTCGGAGAAATGTACTAGGTACATCTCTATGGCAGAAACCCGAGCTGTTGCTTATGTACCTAAATACTATAAAAAACATGTACCTATATAGTTACTAACCTAATATTATGTACTTAAGTAGGTAGATAATGTAAACGTTCTTAAATCTGACATGTTTGTAACGAGTTCGAAGTCGTGCAGGGAAAATTCAATACGCGAACAGTAATAATCTTTCACTAACTTTTTCCTTATAAAGTTAATAAAGAATTTGTAAAGAAGTCTCGGTAACTTGATCCAAGATTCATGGCAGCTTACGTGAAAGTTTGCTGGTTAGAAGTTCGACGTACCAAATTTGTTGTTGGTGGATTGCTTGTTACCTAAAAGTACGTCGGAGTTTGTACACTATACTCGTACTTCAGCTGATATTAACACCCAACAACCAGTCAATGCTACATTATTATGTAACTTCAATACTCTTGCAAAACGTAGGATAAATCGTCTGGGAATAGCTACACAAAATTAGACGATTATACAGCTTTCTGTGCTGCAGAAAAAATATGACATTAAAAGACAAGCCCGCTGAATATCTTGCCGGATCTTCTCTGTAGTGCCCGCTGGTATGTAAAAAACGATTTTTGTATAAGTGCCTCAAAGATATTTTGACTTTGACTTTTACTTCAAGCTGACCTGTCAGAGGCAACTGCCTATGGGAAAAGCGACAAACGATGGCCCATCAGACCAGTGTTGCCAATTCAGTGTTTTTATAGCTAGATTTAGCTATAAATCAACTACATCAGCTACAAAAAAATCGATCTAGCTATTAAGCTATTTTTAACTACTTTTTTAGCTTTTTTGGTTAACATGTCCTCTAAAAGGGAAAAGCCGACACCCCCTCCAAATTGTCTTCGACAGTAGTGTCGAAACACAGTGACCCTGACCACACAACAAGAAGTTTACCACACGACCTCCAAGCTCCTTTTTCGCTCTAACCCAAAATTTATAAATATCGTCCTTACATATATTCATGCATTGAGATTTGTTAATTATATTTAAATATTTTTGTGCTGTCATATACAGTCTGTATCCTGTAAAATATAGATAGACATATACAACGTATTATAACAAAATCGCCCGTAAAAAAAAAAAAGTTTTTTTCACTGATGTGCAAACCCTATTTCAGTAAAATTAAAGAGTAAACTACGCAGAATGTAGGTACCTACAAATTTAGAAATCTAACTAATTCAAAAAATGTAGAAATCTACCTAATTCGCGGAACGACAAAAATTTTAAAAGACCTAACCTTATTAGGGTTGACAACATTTTTGGCTTTGATAATTAATTAATTTTTTACGGGGTATTTTGTAACACGTTGTATTAGTAATATAAAAAATAAAATAATCTTTCTAAATAGTAAAGTTTTTTAGTAATCCTAAAAAACCTCCACAAACAAACTTCGTTTTGTGTTTTTTTTTGTATCTGAGGTGTTAGACAAATATTAAAATAACTTTACTATGTCCAAAGATTGTATGGAACCCTCGGTGCGCGAGTTCGACTCACACTTGACCGGTTTTTTTATGTTTAACTGATAAAAAGCCATTAAAACCTTATGGCTATATTTTTTTTAAATACACAGCTATTTTTTAGCTTTTTTTTATTGCTCATCTGGCTATCTTTTAAAAACAGAGTTGGCAACACTGCATCAGACGCTAGGGTACGGTGACTCTTCCATCATCACTAGTAACCTCAATCACCACAGGATTACAAGGCTTTTCAGTGCCGTTATTTGGCTTCATTCTTCTGTAGGATGACGTCCGGTGCTGGAACAACCTCTAGCGAGGCCCGAACGGAGAGCCCAGTCTCTCCGGCGTCAATGAAGGTCATCGGGGAGGTTTTACTGGGTAAAAGTCCCACATAACTTGGCCTTCGCCCCTACCGAGACGGGTTAACTATTGAAGGTCCCTGATAGAAAAAAGAGGTGAATGTACTTCCCACTTGAGCTGTTCTTATTTTGAAAGGATCAACATAATAAATGAGGTTACGTTCAAATACTGTCCAGATAAGAATTCATCCTCTCATCTCTTCTCGTTGGGTTTCAATAAGAGGCGACTAAGGGAACAAGAAGACAGGCAGCAGCGTATCTCTATTGAATTATCTACTACCTATACTACGATCCCCAAGAAGTCTGCTAATGTCGGGATTATGGCAACCCTTACCTTCTCAGGGGAAGCCTTTTGTTCAGCAGTGGATGTGTTTTGGCTGCTGATGATGATATTTAATCGAAAATTCCGCGTTCTATGAGAAAGTGGAGTTTTCTTTTTACCAAACGTGCTATAATAAGAGTCCGTTAATGTCCATATCTCATAACTCAATTAAGATTTTATATTATAACTAGCTGACCCGTGCAGCTCCGCCCGCGCTTTTATTATATTTTGTTCCCCTTTTCTCCCTCCTCCCTTGATTTATTTCTCTCTCCATCTCTCTTTCATTAGACAAATCTAATTCTATGCTCTCTCTTTCCCCCTCCCGCTTCGGTCCCCGTCACTCTTCCTCTCCCCGTTATCCCCTCACTGAACCTCCTCCCCCCTTTCTCTACTCCCACCTTGCTGCAACTAACTCCCCCGATCCCACACCTCCACACTTCACCTTCTCCTCGAATCCCCTCTCCCTCTCTCTCCTCTCTTGCCCCCTCCTCTTCGTCAATCATGGTATCAGTGGCATAAAATATGCTTTATGACCTATTCTCAGACATACCCGATATGCGCACAAAATTTCATACATATCGGTTCACCCATCTATTTAATGACCTTGCCTTATGCTGCTTAACCTAGCGGCATGAAATATACTTTACAACCTATTCTCAGACCTACCCGATATTCAAACAAAATTTCATACAAACTGGTTCACCCATCTATTACATTACCTTACCTTATGTTGCTGAACCTTAACCTATCTGTATGAAATACACTTTACGTTACGACCTATTCTCAGACCTACCCGATATGCACACAAAATTTCATACGAATCGGTTCACCCATCTATGTAATGACCTTACCTAACGTTGCTTAACCTACCGGGATAAAAAGTATCCTATGTCCGTCTCCTGGTTCTAAGCTACCTCCCCACCAATTTTCAGCCAAATCGGTTCAGCCGTTCTTGAGTTATAAATAGTGTAACTAACACGACTTTCTTTTATATTTATATATAGACTAAACTAAAATATTACTGAATAAAAAACCTTTTCCAGTGAACCAAATTGTGAATCTGAACCATTCTCGAATCCCTTTGAACACACACACAAAATTTCATCCAAATCCGTCCAGCCGTTTAGGAGGAGTTCAGTGACATACACACGTACAGTAGAATTATATATATAGAGATAGATAAAGATATTAAAATTCTATAGTGATTATATGTTCAATTTCACCAATAGATGGCGCTGTTCATAATGTAAATCACGCTAACATCGTAAATTACTGTCTAATGATATTCGATAATGAAAGTTCTAAGTTTTTCGCATCTTTTATTGTTGCGACTGTAATACAATACCTATACAGTACCTGGATTTGGGGAGTTTCATTAAAATTTCATGAATACAATGAATACAAAAATCTAATGAAAATGTCCTGGGTGTACCGGACCGGCTTACCCTTTACAAAAATTGACCCTTTGCCACTGCCATACCATATGCAAACTAAATGTCTGCTCAGTCCCTATTGTATATAGCGTAATAATACATATCTTAATGATTAACTGATCAGTCTATAATTACCCTATTCACATACAAAGGAAATTACGTGGTAATATGTGCAAGTAATGTTTCACTGCTTAGCCCCTATGAAACATAGCGTGATGTTTTATATACCAATTTATACCTTGACTTCTACACAACACATCAGTGAAAGTCCTATCAAAATTCATCCACGGGTTTTCAAATGATACCTGGACAAACAGAACGACAGACAGACAGACAGACAGACAGACAGACAGACAGACAATAATTCCAAAAAAAATTGTTTTGGCCTCTATGTCGATAGTATAGTATACCCACTTAGAAATTTTGGAAAAATATTCAATGTACAGAAAAAGTGCTCTTTGAGTTTTATTATAGTATATAGACTAGCTGACCCACGCAGCTCCGCATGCGCTATTTTTAAGTTAACTAAACTTTTAATAACAGACATTCGCAACGAATACATAACCTTCTTTATTTATAGTCGGTTAAAAACTGGGATCCACTTTTTACTTGCTCTCCGAAGCACGGACCCGTTTAGTTCAAATGGCGTTAAATGGTCACTCATCTATTTAATGACCTTACCTAACGTTGCTTAACCCGATCGATTACAAAACCTTACTAACAACTCTCTATAAGTGATCCCTTACTAATATTTATTATAATTATGAAGAAAAATTGATAAAATCGGACCAAGCGTATAACCAAATAGGTACCCATTTTGACTTTAATCCCCTCTCCCAAAAGAACCGTGCTAGATTACGGGATAAAAAGTATCCTATGTCCTACCTCGTGGTAAGATCTCAAATCATGCCAAGTTTAATTTGAATCCATTCAGTAGTTTCACCGTGTTGCGCAGCCGTGATACAGACAGACAGACAGACAGACAGACAGACAGACAGACAGACAGACAGACAGACAGACAGACAGAAAGACAGACTGACAGACAAAAATTAAAAAAAAATCATTTTCGGCCTCAGTATCGGTTCTAGAATGCCCTCCAAATATAATTTTCAAAATATCTTCACTGTACAGAATTGGGCCTGTTACAGTTTTAGTAAGTATAGATTTACACTGAATGACTAGTCAGAGATAGTTTGTGTTAAACGTATGTCCATTGTCCATAAGTTTAATAATTAGAGAAAATAGTTTTTCAAAAATATTATATTTCTTCTTTAGCTTCAGAATTTAATAACTTCAAACGATGCGACAGTGACGTTATAAGACGAATTTATTACGATTCTGTTTTAACCTTTTGACTACGGAATCCTAATAAAAAGGATATTTGCTTGAACTTTTCACGGTTCAAAGTTGCTCGTATTTTACATTTCATTTGCATAAAATTCGCAATAAAATGGGCCTTTGAGTGGAAATTGTCTGCGATGTTTGGGGCTCCATAAATAATTAAGATGGATTTCATAAATGAATGAAGCAGGCTATAAAAGGACCATGCCCATTTGTGCCCCAGAAATGCCCAGATAAAGTATATTTCAAGATTGCTCTAATAAATAAAAACTAGAATTATGTTGTTAATTTTAAATCATATGAAGCATAGGATAAAAAATGAAAAAAAAAGACGTTCTGTGGACATTGCAGTACCACTGTATCTAACCAAATTGTTTTCACATACATATTGACACTATACAATGGAGACAAACTAGATAATTCCAAATAACAGACATGTTTATCTTATAACGTATAGATTAATATATAAAAGAATACTGATCTGGCTTAGCTTATGTGATGATGATCATGAAGTTCCTAGTGAAAAACTAATAGCAATGCTGTCTGTAAACGATAAAATGTATAAAAAACCAGTAGGAGATTATCATGTTTAATGTCCAATATCTTTTGAACCGGTGCTTTATATGACATTATAATATACTGCTTTACATATTATCTGATAACATACAGATAAGTATATAAAAGAACTCTGATCTGACTTAGCTTAAGTGATGATCATGAAGTTCCTAGTGAAAAACTAATAGCAATGCCGTCTGTAAACGATAAAATGTATAAAAAACCAGTAGGAAGTTATCATGTTTAATGTCCAATATCTTTTGAACCGGTGCTTTATATGACATTATAATATACTGCTTTACATATTATCTGATAACATACAGATAAGTATATAAAAGAACTCTGATCTGACTTAGCTTAAGTGATGATCATGAAGTTCCTAGTGAAAAACTAATAGCAATGCCGTCTGTAAACGATAAAATGTATAAAAAACCAGTAGGAAGTTATCATGTTTAATGTCCAATATCTTTTGAACCGGTGCTTTATATGACCTTAAAAATTACAAGCCCGCTGAGTTTCTTGCCGGATCTTCTCAGTTGAGGCCGCGTTGTGATCCGGTGGTAGCTTTTTCTTTTTTAAAAAAAACATTACCTTTCAAAAGTGCTAGCGTTAAGCCTATTTGAAATAAACTATTTTTGAGTTTGAGTTTTGATTAAATCTAGTTATCATATAAATACTGTTAAATAGTTATCATATGACATAGAGCTGCAATTTGGGCATTGCATGGCATTTCTGACTTTCAGCTCCATACTAATATGGGCATGGTCCTTTGAGCATCGTATCGAACAAGGTACCACCTAGGCACCTTTATGGAAATATATGAATTAAAGACATTGCGAAATATAAAACAGTTTATAAAAAAACAATCCTTTTCTTGTATGTAGTATGCTATAACTAATGCATGTGACTTTACTAACAACGTTATGGAATGGTGTGACAATGTAGATGTTTTTTTCCAACTGGTTCGATTCTATGCTAGGAATATTGATTGTTCAAAAATCCAATGATAAATTTTAACTGCCGCACTCACAAATGACACTTAACTTTAATTCCACTTAAGTAATTTTTTGTAATCTCTGTAATTTGACTTTCTGAGATTATTTATGACTAATTGTTACGAGATTATTGATATATCTACTTACTCTGAACGTAATGAAGTATCAATCTGACTGATTGACTAATTCATCAACGCACAGGCTAAACCGCTGGACCTAGAAAGCTGAAATTTGGACAGTAGGTTCTTTTTTATAATGTAAGCATCCACTATTATATTATGCATGCAGTTATTGGCATACCAATGCATAAAAACTATACTTACACCAATTAAACGTATCAATGTTAAATTGGTGTATTGTTTTTATTGTGATCATGAGCGATAAATCGCAATAAAACATATTATGCCCAAGTGAATGAGATATTTTTCCACTGTAAATGATTGTGTCGAATATGCTAAACGAAATTATAGTCTAAATATAGTCTATTTAACTATAAAAAAAGTAAAAGCCTTTAGTATTCAGTGAAGCCCCCCTAGGAAACACTTTCTAAACAAAATGGGCATTTTCCCGTCCTAAACGAACACATTGAATTGAATTTATATAGCAGCCGCTATTGTGACCATTTTAATTATTGGTCTTCAAATCCCAATTGTTTTTTTTAGTTACAGGGCCAATTGCTTTCAGAATTGATATTTGATTATCCTCGTGGTCTCCAATTATATTTGGGTTGTCAAAGTTATATTTAGAATTCCATGCAAGCAAAACGACGGGCAAAAGTTAATAAGTAAACTTTTTTAAACAATAGCTTGCATTTGCGCTATCTTACTAATTTATGAAGCGTTCATGAAATCTGATACTGAACTACTAGTGTACAATTGGATTTGCTATCAACGGACTCCAGGCTTTGCGAATAGACTTAATACCTGCAGATTGAAACCTAAGCTGTCTAGAGCCGCTAAGCTCTCCATTGAACTGACGGCGTATTTCATTGCGACAGTGAGCTTGTTAATTAGTTAAGACAAGACGGGAGTCTTGAATGTTCACTCCTTTATTCCAAAAATCAAAGATTTCGCAGTCACGTTCAGCATTCACAAGGTATCTAACGCCAAAGCCTTCGGGCTTTTGCATTAATTTGTCATTTGAAAACTTCTAGATACTAATAATTAACAATTTATTAGCGAGGTAAAAATTAGATGAGGAAAGCGGAGGATCGAAGACCGTCAGGGCCGGGGGCGGTATCCTTGGCCCGCATCGTCTGTCCCCCTGTAGCTCGTCGCCTGTGATGGCGGGCGCTGCGACGTTTTCGTCCCGTCCCGGTGCCGAAGACCCATAAACCATGGTAGGCGGCACATGTGGAGCTCTATGAGCAGCCACTGTTTCTTACAACTGCTGGGGAGGGAGACTCTGGGTAAATTGGGGCTGCCCAAGGGCGGAGCTTGCCCCTGACCATAAGGTACGGGCGACCCCAAGGATCACGCTCCAGAGTCTCCAACGACATTTCGCAGCAGTCCTCTCTGCTCTTCACAATGGCCATTTGTGTGGCGTGTGGCGTGTAATTGCAGAGGCCAATGTCTAACAGTGGATGACCGCAAGCTCATGATGATAATGTACGAGATAAAAACAGGAAAAGAAACTTCTTTTGTTGCCCTTTAAAATATACGAGTTAATTTTTAATGGTGGCTTTTTAAAAGTACTTCAGTATTTATTATCTAAACCAGGGGTCTCCAAACTTTGAAGCCTTAGGGCCATAATGATTTTTTCAGTATGTTACAAGGACCAAAACAGTTTTATATTTTCTTCCCTTAACTATATTTCTTGAGACTAGCTAGTGGCGAAGTGCGCGACCTAAGCAAACATACGCATTTTTTTGCATTTTAATTACTTCTGTGTATTGTGACACTTAACGACATCTAGTGGCGAGTAGTAGTACTATGTATGTATTATGTCGTTAACTGGTGGAATTAGTTGTAATTAAATATTTGGAAATTATCGGGATGGTTCGAGAAAGTTCTGGTTCAGGCTAGATATCGCTCAGTTCGAGATGGCAGTAATTGAAGAAAGAAGAAGAATGATTTTTATTTTGACAATCACAAACAAGGTAGTAACATCTGTCATTCCTTAGGAAGCAATACACAAAATACTACACTAAATAAATCTCATTAGTGTTTTTTTGTTTTACTGTGATTAGTGGGATTCATTTCAATTATTTGTTAGTTATAAATATGCTTAAGCTTTGATACTTAAGTTTTCTGCGTGATCATTTTTGTCATTAAGTTTTACCTTGCAAGTAAATAGAACCGAATAATTAAGTCTTCTTCAATTTATCATAGCAATAGTAACAACAATAAGACATTGGCTGTCGCGGGCCAGATTGATGGCACTGGCGGGCCGGATTTGGCCCGCGGGCCGTAGTTTGGAGACCCCTGATCTAACCGAATGAGTATTGCATTAGATTGTTTTAAAAGACTAGATCTTATGCATAAACACATGTATCCATAATCATTATAGGACTTTATACTGATAAATGCAATTTGCTGATGTAATGTAATGTTACATCAGTTAATATACAAATACATACTCAATAATATTTTATACACTAGATATGACATTAGCGCACGAAAGGTGAAATAACGAAATTTACCCACATTGGGTGAACTAGCAGTAAGTCACGCGTCGGTAAAATGTAACGAACGTGACGTGTGCCTTTGAAAATTAAGTAAAATGCCTCCATCCGTATTTTGAAAATGCACAAATTACTTTACAAAAGTAAATAATAAGGAAAGTTTATCATAACTTGACTATATATGAGAAAATATTTTAATTACATGAGTCACAATTTTTGGCGCACATTAGTAGGGATATATCTATGGTTTATAATATCATTGTACATACTAGTATACATTCAGATGGAAAGTGGAGGTTACGTAGTACTTGAGATCCTTGTGTAATTACACACTCGTATTAAAACAAATGCTATTATCCCTAGGGAATACTAGCATTTACCCAACGTGTAATAAGGGGTAAAGTTCGTTAAAATCTACTGATTGCAGTAGAAGGCTCCGGTTCCCTTTTACCGGTAATTAACTATTTACATACTTAAATGTAGTTACGACAAGATAACCAATTATATTCAGATACACTAGCCGTTTAAATGAAAAGGACAAAATAGTCACATTGAAATTCTCGTTTCCTTTTGTTGAAAATTTCGGTTTATTCTGGGTTGAGGGATTGCCAATTAATCAGCTAGTTTTCATTAAATAACTTTTCGTATTGTTTACTACTAATGTTGTTTGTGTTTTATAACTGTTAGGTCTAACTTTCTCAAATTGCTTCAAGATGTTAATTATTATTATTTGTTGTACTGTTTTGTTAGTATTATTATGTAGGTATTCGATTCTATTTTACACCCATTTATCAAAGATGGGTAGGATCAGAGATCCCCGTGGGGTGCCGGGTTAGAATTGCATCACCCCATCTCCTCTCGTTGGGTGTCGTAAGAGGCGACTAAGCGAGAACAAGAAGACGGGCAGCAGTGTCTTTCCTTTGGATTTATCTTCTATACCCTCTCCTAAAATCTGCAAGTTGAAGTGGCAATGGGAAGGCCACATCGCACGGAGAACCGTTAACCATTTAGGAAGATAGGTTCTAGAGTGGCGACCACGAACCGGAAGACGCAGTGTAGGTAGACCTCCCACTAGGTGGACAGACGACATTGTGCGTGTCGCAGGTAACCGGTGGACGGGGCTGTTCGTCTAGTGGTTATGGCCGCTACCCAATAGGACGTGGGGTTCGATTCCTATCAAGTGTCTTGGTGTTTCATCTATTTAAGTATATATTTTCAAGAAAAGTTTTAAAGTATCTGTATCAGTTTCCATAGTAGGCTTTGCCTAGTTTGGGATCGGATGACCGTATGTAGAATTTTTATAATGATTTTCCAACTGTCAAAAACTACTAGAAGAAGAAGAAAATCATTTATTTGCCCAATACTTAGGTAACACATATAGAAAATAACAAAATAATAACAGATTTCAATAGTTGTGTGTGGACAAACAGGGCTAATTACTGCTCTTTATTGTATATAGAGCAGCGCTGGTATTCTGGCAGCACCTAAAACTGTAACTAACAGTAACTAGGTCATAGTTCAGTCAGTAGAACTTGGTGGTTTAGAAGACAACAATGAACTGGCTAAGCAAGGAAGCCATCAATCAAAGCTAGCTATTGTTGGGACGGATATCGATATTGCATACGTAACTTGTAGCTCGGGTCCCGTAGCTACATTATCCAGTCATTTGATGAGTCCATCAAAATAATGTAGGCTTGTGTTGAATAGGTAATTTTATATGGTACATAGGGCTGAGGTTATTATTGATGTTATAGTTTAGTATAGAGGGATTCTTTTGCCATAATGATGAACGTAAAGGAGTTCCATACACAAATCGCGGTACAGTGCAGCGTGGTTAAAGTTAAAAAGGTTAAAATCACGCTGTCTCCCACCATGTTTGGTATATATATTCTCGTATAGGTAGATGCATATAAAATTCGGTCACATCTCTCACCCTTGCACTGCATACGGAGTGTGGAGCTTTTCAGACTTGAATCGGTAAACCCCTCCTTTTGACTTGAAGAGTCCTCGAAACTTAACAGAGCGGTGACATCAAATTTGCTGGCCAGCTTGATATGTGAATGGTATTATTCTCCCATTGTCTTTATGATGGATAAGTGTTCAATCTATCGGAATTTTCTTTTGGAAGTTTCACTGGGTTTAAAGCCAATTTGGACAGCATATAGGATGAATTGTAGTCTGGGCCATCAGTAGCTGTACTTGTAATAATCGCAGTAGTGGTTTGTTAACGTGCGTTCGTTTAGTTAGATACTTCAGCCAACAGAGAGAATTACTGAGAGCTGCACAAAACTTTAGCTCTCATACCTACTTTAGTATCTCAAGAGCTCGCTATGATCCTCAAAGCTCATATATGTATACTTGAAATTAATCAGTAGTTAACTAACTTCAGTCCTCAAGTTTCAAGTCGTCGGGTTATAATAATTAGGAATAATAGGTGTACGAGGGGCAAAAGACCATATTTTACATAAGTAATCAGTTGTATACATTTAGGCAAGTAAAGTACAATGTAATCCTTTGTTTTCATTAGTTTAATGAAACTCATTATAAGGTTAAGACTTTAGTGACTCCGGAACTTCTTTCTTTATTTGGCACCTACCACAAAATATTTTGGCACTATCCAAAGGTAGGCTGTTAGAAAATGCATAAGGCATTAAGTCCGCCCTGAACTGTTATACAGGGTGTAAGGGACATAGTACCGAAAACTGATACCAGGGATCCAGTACATGATTCTGAACACTCTAGTGTTGAAATTTTTCATCGGCTTTTTCATGAATTTCCAAATAAAAAAAACACTTTAAAATTAATTTTTAAAAAATAAATTTTAATTTAACAATAGTAAATTACTTATTTGTGGAAAATTTATTTAATTATTTATAGAAAATTAGCAATATAATTTGAGAAATAAATATTATTCCGCATATATTCATTACATGTTCAAAAATTAATAAGTCAGTCATTTGTCATTTTCCATATAAATGGTTTCTGTAATGTTGTAACGGACATTATTTGACATCTTATAAAAAAAATTCGGTACGATGTCCCTTACACCCGTTATATAAATAAATAAATAAACATCTGTCAGTGGCATACTGGTAGGTACTTACCATGAAATGTATGATAA
The DNA here is from genome assembly GCA_911728495.1 of Furcula furcula. NCBI lineage: Eukaryota > Metazoa > Arthropoda > Insecta > Lepidoptera > Notodontidae > Furcula > Furcula furcula. Next base: position 12,239,476 of record OU452251.1, read on the forward strand.
AGCTCCTTTACTAGTTGCTTAAGATCATTTCTTGAATTATATTTGCAACTATTAGGCATTTAAATCTTCCTTTTGGATAACCTACCACCTATACTGCGATCCCATATATATCGAATCGAATATATATATATATATATTTTTATTTCAATGTAGGTATATATAATATTTATCTTATATATTATTATTTATATTACAAGTAGATTTTTAGCTTTTCCTCATTTTATTTTATTTTGTTTTCTGTACACCATTGGCTACCTTCTTTTGCTATTTGATCGTTCCTTTCCATCTTAAGGTTGTCTGGAAGAAATCGCAACCTGCGATAAGACCGCCCAATGTATACCATTGTATATTTTCTTTGTACTTCTTTGTTTTCCTGTACTTTTTGGTGTGCAATAAAGAGTTCTCTATCTATCTATCCCCAAGACGCCTGCCAAGCGTGGGAATTACGGCATCCCTACTAAGGGGGAGGCCTTTGTTTAGCAGTAGACGTCTTTCGACTGCTGATGATGATTAGGCATATAAGATGGATCTTTCTGATGCTGAGGCATATAATGGATAATTTAATAATTTGCAGAAGTTATTTATTTATTAACTCTTTATTAACACCGAATAGTAATAAAACAAGTAGTAACTGCAAAAACAAAAAGTACAATGAGCGGCTTATCATTCATGGCTTGACTAACAAAACATCATAACTACGAGAGTGAATCATAACATATTTTTACGGCTAGTACTTATAGAAAACTCAATTTTCTGGCTCCGTAATGTTACCTGTGTCCCACCGGAATTGACCGTCAGTAACGTATCAATTTTCCTTTCCTTCAAGCGATTTTTTCCGACATCAATGTGACTTCAGTGTACCATAACATTTCTGTTATTGGAGCCACAATCTAGGTAATTTTCGCGATAGACTTTATTCCCAGAAGCCGAAGGCTTGAGAATATGTGTTGTAGGAAATGAACGAAAATTGAATGGTACAAAGTTGCTTATTACGTTAGTACAGAGACGATATTACGAGTAATATTTTGTACCAAAAGTGTAATCAAATCAATAAGATTACTTTTATAGTTCACTTCAGAAACTTTGCTAGAAATAGATTTTGTTCGATGGTCTATGTCATCGGTTTAGTAAAAAATATCGATAATTTATTTATTTTATAAGTTTATGTACTCACACAAATATGGCAAGAGAAGTCTCAGGATAATACAGGTCCAAGGGCAGGGTAATTGTGCTATAATTTTTAATTTTTGTTCTTAATTTACAATTTTCTAACCGTTTACTTAAATTTATTATTTTCCTTTATACCTTTATACACCACACACATGTTTAAGAGGTAGAGGGGTTTTACTTCCACTTGTGATGTTAAGGCTTAGACGTCTGGAGAGGGTTATGGATAGGACGAAAGCTACACTTGTGACCGATATTTTCGGTTAGAATTAATTATAGTAGAATAGTGCCAGCAGATTAGTAATATGCGCTCTTTGGAATATAATATGGGCTCTTTGGCATAACTAGCTTTTGTCGCTAATTCAGCCAAATTTTGGTATGAAATGTAGACTCATAATCCTTAATCGCTTCCAATATAATTATCGTCATAACGTTACCTCTATTGCGTTTATATGGTCCGTTCCTTCTAATCCGTACTAATAATCATTAAATCGAAATTTAATGATGATACAGGCACACAGAAAATATGTATGTATCTCTTCTCATTCATGATGCTACATACCTAATGTAATGTTAGAGATTTGAATTGAGAAAAGTTTGCATTATATTTGATGGATGACCGAAGTGGATGTTTCAATCAATGCAGGCGGTAAAATATGTAAAAAAATTAGTTCGACATTATGTAGAGCTGTACGAAACAAACATGCGTATCATTCTGGCACACCCACGTAAGTAACTTGTTTAGTAGAAAAAAATCACATCGGTGTGCATCTTTCGTTCATTTATAAATTCTTTTATTTTTGAAAAAAACGAATCAAATGAAACATTTTAACGAGAGTAATTATAATAGGTAATATGTACATTGTTAGAGTCAGATTTCAATTTTGTCAATAGTCAATTTTGTTTGCAGGCTTTTTAGCGTTTTAGTAACTTATACTTACCTACTTGAATTTAAGATCTTAATAAGTAGTTAAATAAATACATACATACATACATAGAATCACGCCTTTTTCCCGTAGGGGTAGGCAGAGCCCAAGGGCCGCTTTTCGCCTCCGTGAGAAAGGTGATGGGTGGCGAACCACATCGCCGCCATTTTCGTTAGTTAAATTATTTATATAATTGACCATTGCGTTCTCACGAATAATAATAATAATATCTTGGGACAATCCACACACGGTCATCTAATCCCAAACTAGGCAGAGCCTGTACTATGGAAACCAGACAACTGATACTAATACTTATATACATTTTTTTTTGTAAATACATACTTAAATAGATAAATAACACCCAGACACTTGGTGGGAATCGAACCCACGACCCATCGGTTAGCGGACAGGGTCACTAACCACTAGACCAACGGACCCGTCAAAAGGAGGGAAAGGGAAGGATAGGTGTTGTGAAAAGGAACGTTGGCAATTTAGAGTGGGAAATAGGAAAAGTAGGATATTACCGCCCAGGAGGGCAAGGAACGGGACAGTAATAGCTAGGGAAGCCGGGGTCGCACACCCGCACACCCGTATACTATACCACAACTACCAAATATTAAAAAAATACACTTTATATAAATTATGAACTTAAAATAAACAATCAGAATGTAGCGCTTACGGTCTGTTTAAAGGGATTGGCTGTGTACTAGGAAATCCGGCCGTGTACTATCGCTTCAAAGTCATCCGTACCCGCCCGTTCGAATTGACCCAAATAAACACTAGTTGGATTGAGTTGTATGTTCAAATAACTGACTCTACGAGAAGGGCTTTGTAAGCGCACCAATACGTATTGTGTATTAAATAAGTTTTACAGCGAACTAGGTTAAATATTCAGGCTAAGATCCTTAGATTAAGGGGGATATTTACCCGAAGTCATGCCATTATTGCCCGACTGCCTATAGAAAGAGGTCTATGTTTGTCTAGAGTATGTATGTATGTACCATATATGTAAGTATGTATCTGTGTATGTATGTCTATAGGCACGTCTTACAGCCTAAACGGTTTAAGTTGTGGGAGTGACTGACGGCCGCAATATTTTTTTAAAAATATATTAATAACTTATGGCACCATTTTACATTTTTATTACTTCCAATAACATATGAAAGGTATTATTAAGACGATTTGTAATATGAATACATACATGTCTACGTTTTATGTAATTTTGATTGTTCCTAGTCAAGCTTTTTCATCATCATCATCAGCCGGAAGACGTCCACTGCTGAACATAGGCCTCCCCCTTAGAACGCCACAATGAACGACAATTGGCTATCTGCATCTATCGGTTACCTGCGACGCGCACAATGTCGTCTGTCCACCTAGTGGGAGGCCTGCCAACGCTGCGTCTTCCGGCTCGTGATCGCCACTCGAGAACCTTTCTTCCCCAACGGTTATCGGTTCTTCGAGCGATGTGGCCTGCCCATTGCCACTTCAACTTGCAGATTCTGAGAGCTTTCTTTTTAAGCTTTTTATGATTTTTATAAATACTTACTTGTTTTACAAAATGATTAAGCATGAATTTTTTTTTTAATTAATTTAAGGTGCTTGATCATAATTTTACTTTTAGTAAGCTGATAGTGATTGTCGGTAAAAGGCAGTAATTAAATTTAACAAAAGGCGAACTTGCTTGACTTTTTTTGGGAATTATTTCACTGAGCTCGTTTGTAACGTCTAGGCTTCGATCATATAAAAGAAAGGTATTATATTTAAGTATTTTATAGTCTAAGCGTCTAGGATTCTTCGTTCGATATTTTTTGAGCGGGTGGTCCGACTTTGTTTTACTTCTTCTCTGAATGGAGGACTTGCCTGAAAATTATAATAACCAAAATCTATACTATATATAAAACACACAAAATATAAACACAAATATATAAAACACACATATAAAACCCAAAATCTATATTAAATTAGTGACAATAAATAGGCAGCGCAGGCCACATCGCTTGAAGAACCGATAACCGATGGAAGAAAGGTTCTCGAGTGGCGACCACGAACCTGCCGATGATGATGATAATCAAATAATCCAAACCGTCAAATGAATAAACGAAAAATTCCAATTATATTGTAAAAGTATTTGTGTTATAAACCCGAGTCGAATACCATCGCATGATAACGTTTACTTCTAATTACGGGCCTTTGAAAGCGCGGAAAGGAAGCCATTAAGGGGCCGTTAAAACGACACACTGTAATTTATTTAGTTGTATATACACCACCACACTGTTTTCAATCGATTTTACCACCAATATGGATATATTTGGAAGGGGAAGAGAAGGTTATACAATTGTGTCTTTATTTAGAGCCTCTAGCACTTTTATGTTCACAATTTAATATTCGAACAGCAACCTAAGATTGATTTTAAATTTTCATAAGAAAGTGCAGCTTAGGTATTGTATGTACACAACACTGTAAGTAGGTAGATATGCGATTAATTATTTAAACTTAATTTAAATACCAACCGAAATATTCAACTCGACGAAGAAAACGTTAACATGTTGTACATTGAAGAATTAAGATAAAATATTAGTCGTTTTAAAAATACGTATTGTATATTTTATACAGAGAGGAACAAACAATCGGGACACGGACGGGAAGTACATTAAAATATATCAAAAGGAAAACTTCTTATATTTAAAAAAATAATAATAACCGCATTTACACAGAAAACATTTTTACATTTAAAATATATTGCCTGAACTCGAACCAATTAAAAATGCAAAAAAATATTTAAAAACAAAATTGAACCGACTTCAATAACACTAAAAAGTATAAAATAATTTAAATATTAAAGAAGTTGGTGTTAGCGTACCTGCTGTGTATATTTGGCACCAACTTCAATAATATTTAAATTATTTTATACTTTTTAGTGTTATTGAAGTCGGTTCAATTTTTTTTAAAAATATTTTATTTTATACTTTTTAGTGATATTTTCATACATAAAGATTGAACCATCGAAGACGGTAAAATGATCTAGGTAGGTTATGACATCATTATGATTTCACATTATCGTCTACATACTTTTACGTAATTCATGTATGTTCAGAAAAAAAATATCCGATCGTAATGAAATTTGCATGGAATCATCATAGTAGTCTACTCTCTCGAATAAAAAAAGAATCATCGAAATCGGTTCATATTTGTCAGAGAAATGTAAAGGAGAACATCAGTTTTATGGTTTTCACCAGATAAATTCCCCCACATCGTTCATGGTCCTCCAGGAAGTTCTTATGCGGTTGTGATAAAATTCATACAGATTCAATACAGTGGTTTCTTTTTTCGAATAAAAAAAGAATCATTCAAATTGGTAAATATTTGCCAGAGTTATGACCATTTTTGTCCTCAAAAAGCGACATAAAGTCATCGATATAGGCTTTCTTGCAGCTTTCCTGCGCAGTCAACATTCTTGTTTTTTCAGGAACTACTTATTACTAAGCAATAATTTTTTTATGGGACCCAATTAACGGATTAAAGAATGGATGGAAGAAAGATTTTTTCAAATCGGTTCATAATTGCCAGAGTTATGCGCGAACATACATAGAAAATAAAAATATATATATATATACAGACGAATTGAGAACCTCCTCATTTTTTGAAGTCGGTTAAAAATAGACAGCAACTATTTGATTAAATATCAAGTACCAAGTAAATAATCAAGTATCAAGTTTGTATCAAGTAGTTCACTACTTGATACGGGTGAATGGTAGGCATGGATAAAATCTCTCGAATAAACATCGTGTATTGTAAGGGGCAGGCCTTTGTTCAGCAGTGGAAGTCTTTCCGGTTGCTGACGACGAAGATGAAACTTAAAAAAAAAACTCATATGATATCCTTTCCTTATTATACCTACTTTAATACCTACAGTATACATTTTCTACATATGCATGAAGGCATTTTACTTAATTTTCAAAGGGTGTACCTTTGAAACATTCGTTACATTTTACCGACGCGTGACTTACTGCTAGTTCACCTAGTTCACAGTTTCGTGCGCTAATGGCATATCTATTGTATAAAATATCTTTGTTTGTACCTATTATACATTTAAAGAAAACCTTAAAATTCAATAGAATTAACCTGAAGGACCTTCACAGATACATTAGTGGCAAAAATGTATTAGAAGAAACGTTTATTTGGTCAATGGTGCGAGACTGCAATTACATAGGTTGACGAGCAGCAATCCAGTATAGCTATCCATGAGGTTGCACTAGTCCGGTCAACCAGACTAACAACCGGACTGTTGCTACTGTGGCGACTCAACATAACCCGATGGTGCCACATGTGGTATAATAAAGCGATGAGAAGCAAATAGTACTACATACAACAAGACAGATGGCGCCACCGATTTCTGAATCGTGCAAGCGAAGTTTCTCCAACTCGGAGAATATATACAACATCCCGACAACATCTGTCGGGGGCTTCGGCCCTGACCGAGCATCACACCTCGCTCGGTCGGAGGATCCTCCCTTTAGCACCGCTGCCGACGCATCGCCAAACTGGTGACCCCGTGCAGAACATCGACGCAGCCTTCAGATACGGACAATAACGCAGCTTCGCCATCGCTCTCTCCCCACAGCAGCAACTCTCCAGTAACAACCAGCGAGTCACAAGCCAGCCAGTACCCGGCCTCATCGGACGACCACCGCATTGCAGCTGCAGATGCAAGCCTGGTCTGCCTTCGGCCACAACTTGGCACAGCACCCCTGCACTACGGCCGGTCCATGTAAGAAGAGCGCATTTCTCTCACCGGTACGTCTAGCAGCCGCCAGCCATACCCACTGCACACCTCGACTCACTGAGGACGACGCAGCAGCAGCCCCGACTCACTGGGACTGCATCCACTGGCACTGGCATAGCGACTGGAGCGCTAGGACAAGCTGGCACAAGAAGTTCATCGACTTCCAGTCTTCGGGGGGGAGTGATGTGGCGACTCAACATAACCCGATGGTGCCACATGTGGTATAATAAAGCGATGAGAAGCAAATAGTACTACATACAAGAAGACAGATGGCGCCACCGATTTCTGAATCGTGCAAGCGAAGTTTCTCCAACTCGGAGAATATATACAACATCCCGACAACATCTGTCGGGGGCTTCGGCCCTGGCCGAGCATCACACCTCGCTCGGTCGGAGGATCCTCCCTTTAGCACCGCCGCCGTTGCATCTCTAAACTACTAAAGAGTATCAGTAGTCCGGTGATATATTTCAACCGAACTACTGCTACAGAAAAGTTGCACTAGTTCGGTCAACCGGACTACTGCGACTAGAGGATGAGGTAGCGTGTCGCTTACTGTCTGGTAAACATCCTACTGTCTACGTCACTAAGTAGTCATATGCCGTCCAGTATCCACTTTCACCACGTTTCGTCCCCTCTAAGTTTTACTCAGAAAATCAACAAACCTACGCTACTACGGCATTTGCATAACGACCGTATGCGGCATGAGATCCGTTGATAAATTGATATCAAAAATGAGTTGATCGGCTTTTCGGTATTGGCTGTTTGGTGATTTCCATGCAAATGAAATTTTCACAAGATCTATACGGTGAATGGCGTAGTGTTTGCATATTGGATAAAGCCGAAGCCTAGCCTTTTCGGCCTCAATACGCGGCGGTGTGGCAGCGGGGTTCGTAACGGTACATGTTAAAGCTAACGCCCTGTATATGCATTTTCCAATACTTTTAATTCCGTAGTTAAATTGAAAATGGCGCAGTCTGGTATACGAAGTTTTTGTCCCGGTGTGGTACTCCCTATCAGTTAAATATGGTTTAGGATTTACTGTACGTTTGTTGTCCGTGGTACCCCCAGTAGTACCATCAGATATAACGGGTGTAAGGGACATCGTACCGAAAACCGATACCAGGGATCCAGAACATGATTCTGAACATCCTAGTGTTGAAATTTTTCATCGGCTTTTTCATGAATTTCCAAAAAAAAATTTAATTTTTTTTTTTAAATAAAATTAGTATAACATCATTATTGGTATAATAATAAAGCTTAATTTTAATTTAAAAATAATAAATTAATTATTTGTGTTTCTTTTTTATTTTTATTTATTAATTTATTCTTTATGCACAAAAACAGTGCATAGACAATTAATTAATAGGCAATTAACTATTATTATTTTAGAAAATTGGCAATGTAATTTGAAAAATAAACATTATTCCGCATATATTCATTACATGCTCAAAAATTAATAAGTTAGTCATTTTCATTTACCATATAAATGGTTACTGTAATGTTGTAACGGACATTATTTGACGTCTTATAAAAATTTTTTCGGTACGATGTCCCTTACACCCTGTATATTAATTAGATTTCAATAATATTTCATTTTTTTCGTTCATTTTGTAATCGTTTACTTGGTACCTTAGTTGGACTGTTTGTATTATCAGGTATTATTATTATTTTTTTAATTTATTTGGAAAACAAACAGTGAGAAACTTAAAAAAATACTAATTAAAAAGCGATACACTATTCTAATGTTTTCGCATTTAAAAATCTTATTGCTAGCTTGCGTACTTAATAACTCACACATAGTTACACTAATACTTATAGTTAAATGCGAAGTTAGTTATGTTACGTACAACATGTATTATTTTAGTTTTCGAACCAGTGCGCTGTTATTAACGATTTAAAAGTACGAGGGTTTGACGTAAATAAGTCCAGTTCGGGATATGTAACAAGAGAGTTGAAAATTTTTACAGATCTATTAAAGAAGCAGTTTTGTCTATATTTAGTGCAAGAACGAGGAGCTGATAAATAATAAGGATGCCGTACCGATCTTCCAGGGACATGTAGGTTTATTTTAGACAGTAAATATGGGGAGTCGATGTAATTTTGAGCTATCTTAACCAAAAATAGGATGTCCGCAATTCTAAGTCTTTCTTGTAGAGGGAGTATATGTTTTCTCTTGCATCTTGCTTTATAGTCAATATCGTAACAGTTGCATTTATACTGTAGAAACCTCAAAAATTTTCTTTGTATAGTTTCTAGTCTATCTATATAAACATTGTACTGTGGGTTCCAGACTTGGGAGCCATACTCGAGAATGCTACGCACATAAGAACAGTATAAGATTTTGATGACTTTAATATTAGAGAATTGCGCACATGATCTCCGAACAAAACCCAAAGCTTTATTCGCTTTGCTTACTATATGGTATATATGGTATTGCACAACATTGTAAGCATCTCAACAATTTGAAGAGAAATTGGTGAACGTACCTTTATCGCCTTTTAGTATTTATTAAATGATTTCAAAAATGGGGCTTTTGACGGGTAATTTCACGCGATGAAAACAAAATGTTGTGTAATTTTAATAAAAATGCGTAATACATAATATCTTAGTCTATTTGGGCATTTAAACAAATATATTGAATTTCATGAGTGTATATAATAATAATAATATCTTGGGACAATCCACACACGGTCATCCGATCCCAAACTAGGCAGAGCCTGTACTATGGAAACCAGACAACTGATACTAATACTTACATACTTTTTTTTTTTTGTAAATACATACTTAAATAGATAAACAACACCCAGACACTTGGCGGGAATCGAACCCACGACCCATTGGTTAGCAGGCAGGGTGTATGTATGTATGTTTGTTGGTATAAATTTGTATGTTTGTATGTATGTAGGTTTGTCCCCGTATTTCTCAGAAACTATAAGTCTAATTGCGCTAATTCTTTTTGTCATAGTTTTAGTTTCTTCTAACTTAGGGAAGAGTATAAGTTTCATCGAAATCACTCCAGTATTATAGAACATAATATGTTACCATGTAGTTACTCTAGCATAGCTTTTCGAGTAGCGTGATAGTTTCGCAAGCACTTGGAGAGTTATAATGATGTAGTCACTAAACAGTGTTCAATAATTATATTAAATATATATATATATATATATATAAGTATATATAAAGCAGAGTTAAGAAAGAATTTTTAACGAGTTATGAAATGCAATAATAATGTAAAATCACACGACAACAAAGTAGCCATTAATCATAGGTTCCATGCAGTGTGTTGTTCACGGTTGCGCGGCGTTAGCAGCAGTTGTTGTTCACGGTTGCGCTGGCGTTAGCAGCAGTTGTTCGTTATCGTCTTTAAAAATTCCAATTACGAAATCAACGTAGCATATTTATTATTCAGAATTAAAATTATTGGAGGCGCTCATTAAAAGCTTTAAGATTCCTGTGCGTTGGTAATTAGTTGACTGGAATTTTTTTGAAAGCTATTCCTTAATAGTACCTATTTATTTAATCTTACTAATATAACACACGAACTTAATTTAGTATTCAATATAGAAGTTCGTTGATACGAAATCAATACAGACTGGATAATGTTTGCCAGCAAACTAATGTCGACTACGATTACGTCTGTTATTGATACAAAAGTTTTACGCCGTGAAACTTTGCCGTACATTTCACGTCATGTTTCGAATATTGTAACTATCTCGACAGTTGACTTTAATTGCATGAATTTATTGTTAATTCTAGTAAACTAACATATTTAATGCAAATAAATTAATTTTACTAACCGTAAAACCACTATGAACAAAGCACTTTTTCGGAATTAGGTAGGTATTTAAGTTTTTAAGTTGACTGAAAATTCTGCAGATCTGAAAAACAGGATTATGCTTTTTACCATGATTGCTAAAATGTTATTGCAGAAATACATGCTATCAAATAAATAGATATTTATAGAAAAGAAAACAATTTAGATGAATAGGGAATTTTTAATATCTGCGGCGTTAAAATTCTAAAAGGAATTCGTATTCTGCATTCCCAGCAGATTCTTTGCAATTCCTGTAATTTTCATAAAATGATCACACATTTTAGGTGAATCATACTAAATTCATTTATTAGCAGACTCATATTTGGTGTTAATGCTGACATACGAATCAAAATTCAACCGTAACTTATTCATATTATGATTCACTGAAAGTGGCCTTTTTAGACCTGCTGTTAAAAATAGTGGCAAACACCTTCACACCATACCGTACATAAAATTTAGTATTCTAAATATGGTCCAAAATTCAAACGAACTTTACCCCACGGCTTTTACACACAATCATGTCATTATACATAGGTAGGTTAACCTACCGCTGGCAAAAAAACATAATTTTCGTGTTATTTCATGCGTGTAAATTATTTACCTGCACGAGAAACTAAAGGCTGTTGATCAGAACGGGTGCTGTAAAGTGATTTTACGTCAAAAAATTTAGATTTAATTCAAGTTGTGGAAGAGTTAAATTGATTCGTTAAAGTTTTATCTACATTGTAAAGGAGCGCTCAGTGCTACTTTAAAAGCAGCTCAATTATTTGTCTTAATTTTAACTCTACTTCATTAAACGTAGATGAAGATCGAATTTGAACTCTTTGGATTGGTCTCGACGATTAGTTGGATCGACACAGATGATGATCAGAGTCATCACAAAAATTTAGTTTGATAAATTACTTAAAAGAGTTGTCCTTCAATGACGGGGTTATTTTTTAAGACTTATTCGTCATCTCGCGCGTGCGAAACTCGCGCGTGCGCGCGACTTGGCACCCTCCGATTTTACCTACTTTTTTGTCGTCAACTCGCTTGATTGTGAAAATCACCGTATTTTTGCACAGTCAGCTACAAAAACGTTTTAATAAATCTAATATAAACAAACCCTGATCTGTGATTTCTAGAGTTCTCAGACTATGATCGATTTTATTAGTAAGTAATAATTAACCAAATGCTATACTTGTTGTTGATTACGTTTTATTATATTTAGATGATAATAACGTTTGTTGTCCGTGGTACCACCAGTAGTACCACCAGTGATTTTTTTTTGTCCGTGGTACCACTGGTGTACTACGGACAACTCCGTGGTGCCACCAGAGATAAATTAATTAGATTTAAATAATTTTCCATTACTTTCGTTATTTTGTAATAGTTTACTACTTGGTAGAAATTGGAGTAATAAAATTGACCAATTATTACCAGAAGTACTAGGTTAGCAGAAAATAGCAGGTGCATAATTTTGTGCCTTATCTTTTATGAGCATATGAATGTGGTTTTAAGCTAACATGTTTATACTAGAAGTACCAGGGAAGCATAGGACATAAGGAAGAGTCCTCGAGTCCACCTCCAATCCAATGTGATTTTTAACTACGTCCAGGATATACTGAGTATGTGGTACCTATTGAGTAGTAGTTAACATATTTATAGCAGAAGTACCAGGGAAGTACAAGATACAAGGATATCTCACCTCTTGATACATCCGTTCCCTCCCAGCCCTCACCTCTTGATTCGCGAAAGCAATCAATACCAGTAAGCCAGACATACTCTGGAAATCGCAAGACGTGAGAACTCCTCCATAAGTCTTTTTTTTTTTTGACGCGGGGGAAATCTTCCAAAGATCCCCGGGAGCTGTGGGGCTCGACCGGGGTATGTGGGATTCTTTCTTACCCACTAAAACCCCCGCGGCTGTCGCATCGGCACATGAGAGGGGGGATCCAAGGGCACTCCGGTGGGATCTGCACCAGGGGCCCCTCAGTGCCTTGCCTTTGAGCCCGCCGCCGGGGGGCGCATTGTAGCCCCCCGGGAACCTGTCACGGTGCTCACGGGGACGGGGGTCGCAACCCCGCCGCCGTCCTCCTCGGAGTCGCCGCCGTACTCAATGGAAGTTCAAAGGGCCTACACCCCGAACGTCAAGCGACTCCGAAGGGCCTCCATAAGTCCTGTGCTAACCAGGTTAGCACAGGACTTATGGACTTAGCTCTAAACCACATTCGCTCACACAAAACATGGCACAAGATTATGCACCTCCTGTTTTATGCTACCCTAGTACTTCCAACCCAGATACCAAGTAAAATCTGATTAATTTATTTCTGGTGGTACCACGGAGTTGTCCGTGGTACCCCCAGTGGTACCACGGATAATTATTTTTGTCCGTGGTACCGCTAGTGGTACTACCGGTGATACCACGGACAACAAACGGATAATAAGGGACTTTGCTTCACTTACATTTTGTGATATGGTTTTTTTTTTTTTGTTTTATTTGATATTTTGATTCCGCTGACTTGAATAGTATTTATTGATTATTATTATGAAAATACGCGGTTTAAAATTTTTGTTGTATATTTAATTTTATAATTAATATAGCTACTATTTCAAAATCATATAGTATAAATAAGTGTCTTAAACAGGTAGGTACCGGTGCAGGTATTAAATATATTAAAACGTTTTTGTTGTTGACTGTACATAGTGAGCATATGAGCATACGAGCGAGTTGTTGACAAAAAAAGTAGGTAAAATCTGAAGGTGCCAACTCGCGCGCACGCGCGAGTTTCACGCGCGCGAGTTGACGAATAAGACTTTTTTAAATATTTTTTTTTTACTCTTGTTTCATCATCATTTACAGATACCACTTTTTTGCTTAATTGATAGAATATTAATATTTAATTGCGCCTGCTTCTGCTAACAGAATTATTTCCCTCCTACATGGATATGTTAATCAATGATTAGATTTAAGTAAAAATAGGTGGTTTGTAATTTCAATAAACTATGTTATAGAAGAGATAACTGAAGTTTACGAGTAATTAAGCACCTACTCTTCTACTTATTTTAAACCGTTGTTTGATTAAACAGAATCACATCTGATGACAAGCGGTGATGCTAAAGCGTACCAGCTCATTAACAATAGAAGGATAAAGATCCTGTGTCAGAGTATCGCTATGCTATCATAAACAGACAAACAGTGGTCCCACAGGATAGCGAGTCCTCAAAGTGCAAATATACTCGCCGCTGGATCTTGACTACTAATCCTAGCTACTTTTCAAAGTTAGTAGTCATTTGACTGCAGTCTTCTGTACAGCTGAGGCACTTTCTAATTCAAGCTGCTTCAATTTCTCCTCTCGTGCTACCTCTCTCCTGTAAACGTTGTCTTTATTGTAACTTTTCCCTTGTACCTAGTTAGTACCTTTATTTTACCAATCGTGTCGGTCTATCGTGCCAACGGTTTGTGAAAGTAAACGAATAGTGAGTGCCCTTGTGCATATGTATATGATCTTGTGAAAGATTGGGTACTGTGGTCGTATCGGCCAGTAGGACCGATACGTCCACAGCAGGAGAAGCAGGAGTATTATTACAGTACCTACCTCAGCAATTTTTAGGGATTTCTTTTCTTATGATATACGTATTGTGCCTTGCAGCTTGTGAGAGGCGCTCGGTAGCGCCGGGCGGGCGGCGATGATCGGACACGCGTGTCGGCCGCGGGCTCACCATGCGGCAGACGTCGACCGACGTAAGTACCTCCATTCCTATACTATAACAATACAGACTCTAACTGCCGGACCTACAAACGTCAATTATAGTTCATCATCATCATCATCACCAGCCGGAAGACGTCCACTGCTGAACAAAGGCCTCCCCCTTAGACGGCTACAATGAACGACAATTTGCTAGCATCCACCGGTTGCCTGCGACGCGAACAATGTCGTCGGTCCACCTAGTGGGAGGCCTGCCTACGCTGCGTCTTCCGGTTCGGTCGGTCAATTATAGTTAATGATCATTAATCCATTTTTTGATATTGGATTATTTTGACACTCGAAGCCATACTTAAAACGCAGATAGTGAGTAGATATATCAAATATCTCGTAGGTATTCAATAATCGAAAATAATCATACACGGCTCCAACAGTCGAAATATTTTTTTTAAGTGGCTTAATTAGAATTAAAGTTAATTGGCGTTTGTGAGTGCGACAGTAACTGTATTGAAAATATAAATGTCCCAATCCTAGCGTAAGTTTCGTTATACACAACACAGCAATCGTTGTATTTTATACAAAACATTGATATAAAATTATATGAGCTAGGTAATGGTAAACGATGATTTCTCACATCATCATCATTAGCAGCCGAAAGACGTTCGCTGCTGAATAAAGGCCTCCCCCTTAGAAGGAAGGGGTTGCCATAATCCCCACGCTTGGCAGGCGGCTTGGGGATCGCAGTATAGGTAGAAAATAAATCCAAAAGAAAGACGCTGCTGCCCGTCTTCGTGTTCTCGTTTAGTTACGACACCCAACGAGAAGAGATGGGGGGATGCAATTCTAACCCGGCACCCCACAGGTATCATGGGTTACTCATGGGAAATTTATACCTAAACGTTTCGTTACCCAACAAAACTCTTATAGATATGGGGTCGTGCATTAATCACGTGATGTTTTTTAGCAACTTTTTAACCCCTCCCCCCCTCCTGGTGATGTGTGGTGAGGTTTTTAAACTACCCCCCCCCCCCCCCTATCCAAAATCACGTGTATTTTTTTGTACAAAATTTCAATATACTTTATATTGAAATTTTCGGAATATTATCTTTAAATACAGGTACTTAACTGATTAAATTTTAAAGGGGAAGTCGTTGCCGGCAACGGTGAGTCAAAGCCACGTGCCGCTGTTTGGTTTAGAAATCGTGCGTTCAACGAAAAATAAATACACGTGATATCTCATTATACCCCTCCTGGTGATATTTCGTGATTTTTTTAGAACCCCTCCCCCCCCTTTCGAGCCTCACGTGATTAATGGACGACCCCTATCTGGAAACGTCAAATGTATATAAAAGAAGTGTAACGATAGCGAAGCAATATTTTGTGTAGACGTTATGTGTAGTGGACCTAACTCAAGCAGCAAGCGGGGTAAGGAATTCTTTTGCTCTACCATGATAGAGCTAAGAGGGTTAGGATCATAATTCACTACGCTTTTCAAGTTCGCAATGGCGATGGCGTAGCAGACCAGATATATATACTCGTACATAACAACCTTTAGAATGATTCTGTGACATTTCTGATTTGTTTTATTCGTATAACGTCGTCAGTGGATGGTATACGGAGAGGTACTAACAATACAGTCCAAAATGACGGTACCTGATGGCTTTCTCCTAGCTAATTTGACATATTTAAAGACATACATATTATTTATGTAAGTATGTCTTTAAATCATGTTCATCAGTAATGACTAGTACTTTATGTAGTTCTCGTAATACCTATCTACTTCTAATATAGAATAGAATAGAATACTCTTTATTTGCACACCAAAGTAAAACATACAGAAAACTTAGAAAATAACTTAAATTAGGTACAAATGGCAGCATTATCGCTAATAGCGATTTCTTCCAAACAACCAAAACTTTAAAAAGAAGAAACTGAACTATTTGGGAAGCTAGTGGTGTACATACTTAATATTGTAGGTATTACGAAATTTAGCATAGAGTAATTACCTTATCATGTTGTTGTAATGAAGGGCTTGTTGGTCTAGTGGTTAGACACCCTGGCTGCTAACCCAATAGGTCGCGGGTTCGATTCCCACCAAGTGTCTGGGTGTTATTTATTTATTTAAGTATGTATGGTGTTACTTTAGTACCATGGCAACATGGAAAGCCGTTGGTGAGGGATGCGACATGTGTCGACACACTTGCTGCGTCCCACACCCGACAACTTGCAGGGCGGCTGGAGGGGCTGCGGCGACCGCTTGTGATGCAAAGCAGCGCAAATATGCAGCTCTAGGTTCGAGCTATATATTTGCGCCCTTTGCGGTGGAGACCATGGGGCTTTGGTCTCATGAGGCGCACGGTTTGGTGAAAGAAACATCCAAACTTATCGAAGTCTCAGGAGACTGCCGGTCTGGTAGCTTTTTCTGCCAACGTATAAGCTTGACTATACAAAGGGGTAATGCCGCCAGTCTTTTAGGTACCCTTCCCTCCCAGTCCGGCGACACCTTTGAGGAAGTTTTTTTACCTAGTTTAAGTGTACATGTTTGTAAATAAACTGTAAATATTTAGTTTCAATAAATATTGATAAGTATGTATTTATAAAAAAAAATATAAAACTCCAGTTTCCATAGTACAGGCTCTGCCTAGTTTGGGATCAGAGCACCGTGTGGATTGTCCCAGAATATTATTATATTGCTCTACGTTTTTATTTCTTATCTTGAATAAACCTTTTATTTAGTTCAAGGTCTACAACCGGTTAACGTTAGAAATAGAAAAGATTTAATTTCCAATTATTCTGTCAGTCAAGTGACACCCACGCCAGATGCCATAAATAGCAGCTAACCGAAGCAGTGAACTTGATGTTTTCCAATTATTCTATTAAATAGAGAGAAAACAGCTGCCTTATATGAAGTGAATTCGCAAGCCATCGATATCTATACTTATAATAAAACTGTAACAGGTCCAATTCTGTACATTGAATATATTTTGAAAATTATGTTTGGAGGGGATTCTATAACCGATACTAAAGCCAAAAATATTTTTTTTTTGTCTGTCTGTCTGTCTGTATCTCGGCTGAGCATCACGCCGAAACTACTGGATGGATTGAAACGAAACTTGGTATGATTTGAGTTAATACTCCGAGGTAGGACATACTATAGGATACTTTTTATCCTGACATTCGGCACGGTTCCCTTGGGAGAGGGGACTAAAGTCAAAATGTGTACTTGGTTATACGTTTGCCCCGATTTTAACAATTTTTCATCATAAATATTTGTAAGGGAACACTAATAGACAGTTGTTAACAATGTTTGGAAATCGATCAGGTTAAGCAACGTTAGGTAAGGTCATTAAATAGATGGGTGACTGTTTAACGCCATTTGAACTAAACGTCCGTGCTTCGGAGGGCAAGTACAAAGTGGGTCCAAGTTTTTAACCGACTTTAAAAAAGGAGGGTTTGTATTCTATGCGAATGTATTTTATTGAAAGTTTAGTTAACGTAAACACAGCGCGGGCGGAGCTGCGTGGGTCAGCTAGTAATATATAAACTAGATAAACATTCACGAACAAGAAAGCATCTAAAATGTGGTCGCGGAGGTTGCAAACTTATCTGTGCTGGTGGCGGAAACGTGAACTAACTATTTTATAATGATAATGACTTGTTTCCCAACAGGTGGGTCTTAAAATGAACATGGACAAGACGAAGATCATGTCTAATGTCAATGTTGCACCCGTACCGGTAGTGGTTGGGAACGATACAATCGAAGTTGTTGACCACTACGTATACCTAGGACAAACAATCCAGTTAGGTCGGTCCAACTTCGACAAAGAGGTCGCCCAAAGAATCCAACTCGGATGGGCAGCGTTCGGGAAACTACGTGACATCTTCTCATCAGAAATTCCGCAGTGCCTGAAGACAAAGGTTTTTAACCAGTGTGTGTTGCCAGTGATGACTTATGGTACTGAGACGTGGTCTTTAACAGCTGGCCTTTTGGAGAAGCTCAGAGTCACACAACGAGCTATGGAGAGAGCTATGCTCGGAGTTTCTTTGCGCGACAGAATCCGGAATGAGGAGATTCGCCGAAGAACCAAGACCACCGACATAGCTCGTAGAATATGCAAGTTGAAGTGGCAGTGGGCAGGCCACATCGCTCGAAGAACCGATAACCGTTGGGGAAGAAAGGTTCTCGAGTGGCGACCACGAACCGGAAGACGCAGCGTAGGCAGGCCTCCCACTAGGTGGACCGACGACATTGTTCGCGTCGCAGGCAACCGGTGGATGCAAATAGCAAATTGTCGTTCATTGTGGCGGTCTAAGGGGGAGGCCTATGTTCAGCAGTGGACGTCTTCCGGCTGGTGATGATGATGATGATGAATGACTTGTAGTTTGACAGTTTCATATAGACAGTAGCGACACTCCTATCGGCAAAAATACATTTGTCAGGATGTGGCTTGTAAAGAAATAGCGACACAAGGGCGCTATTTCTCGCTACCACTTTATGAACCGTGACTCCAAATCTAGTTTATATATTATATCGATGTCGCAAGCCATTTATTTATTTACTATAACGAAACTCACCACGCCATTTTATCATATTTGAACTTGAACTATCTAACTTGAATCACTCATATGGAAAATACATTGGTACAGAGAACCCCAAACCTGTGTGTAAAGCTCGCCCCGAATACAAGTTACACCTACTCGAAAAGAAAAACCGTTCACATTTTCAGCTCTCTCTCATTTTAATTAGATAATAAATCAAGGTCAAAAATATTTATTTCAAATAGGCTTAACGCTAGGCTAGCACTTTTGAACAGTCAATTTTTTTTTTAAATAGCTACCTCAAGCTCAGCGGGCTTGTCATTTTTTCACTTTTTTTTTAAGTGTTGTTGTCATGTACAATTAGATCAGAATCAGCGATAGTGTGTCTTGCCGTTCAAAAGATCAAATAAGAGAGAAAACAAAAGTACAACAAAATAAAAGGCCAAAGGGATAGTAGTCTCCCCAAGCAGCACCCGCGCACGAGTTGATTCGAGCAGCAGCCACACTCCCCTCAACCATATTGAAGGGAAGGGGGTGACCCGCCACAAAATGCCGTCACAAGTATAGTTTTCATTAAAGGCGTTGGTGTGTGATATATGGAGAAAATTGAAAATACACACATCAAAAGTGTCTAGGGATCAAGCATTTTTAAGCGGATTTCTTGAGATTGAGATGTGGCTTTGTAATAAATTTATGATTTTATAAATTTATATGGATCCTTTTTGGTGCATTTCATAATTTGAATCAGGAACTGTGAATCAAATTCGAGTAAAAGATGAAAATCAGCTGTCAATATTTTCCCTATAAAAACATACAACGCATTGAAGACATTATTAGTGCTACTACTGATTAAAACCAACGTTATTATGGAGCGGCGACGTCATTTAAGCAGGGAAGAAATGCTCAGAGCCGTGGGAATGATAGAAGCTGGTTCCCGGCAACGTACTGTGGCTTTAGCTCTGAATACAAGTCAGAGTGTTATCAGTCGACTTTGGACACGTTACCGAAGCACTGGTACCGTGGCTGAGCGCCATGGAGGACGGTATCGCTGCACCACACGGAGACAAGACCGATATATTCAAATCTTAACTCGAAGAGCTCCAACAATAACTGCCATGATGTTAGCCGTGAGGCTTCATCACTCTTCAGGGAACTTAATTAGCGACCAAACAGTCAGAAACCGCTTGCATGAAGTGAACCTTCATTCCCGAAGACCGCTACGGGTACCACCTATAGCAATGCACAATCGTAGGATTCGATATCAATGGGCTCTTGAACACAGAAATTGGGCAGAAGAACAATGGCGTTTCGTGTGCTTTTCTGATGAGTCTCGTTTTGGTATGAGACCGGATACAAGACGTATACGACACTGGAGAACCCCTGGACGCCAACAGCGATTAAAATCCTGCCAGGAAGTCCATCCTTATAGTGGTGGAACCATCATGGTATGGGCGGGTATTTGGATCGGCGGAAGAACTGAGTTGATTTGGATCAGAGGCAACCTCAACGCTCAAATTTATGCTGAGACGATTGTATCAGACGTCATCGTTCCTCTACAAGTGCAAATCGGTCCCTTATTTCAGTTAATGCATGATAATGCACGACCGCACACCGCAAGAGTTGTAAGACAGACTCTCGCCGCAGCTAACATCAATGTCCTGCCCTGGCCTGCTCAGTCGCCAGACTTGAACCCGATTGAGCATGCATGGGATATGCTACAGAGAAGAGCTCTGCCGAATATGGAGGGTATCCAGTCGCAAGAAGACCTTTTTTTGTTGTTGCAACGAAAATGGGCGGCCATTCCACAGCGTGATTTGGATGAACTCATTTTGAGTATGCCAAACCGATGTTCTTGTGTTGTTAGTGTTCGCGGTAGAAACACGGATTATTAATTGTTTAAGTTACCCAATAAAATTTTAAAGAAAACTGTTATTTCAGTCTTTTTTTCGAACTTTTGTGTTAGTGGTTCAAATGTCAAAAATCCCTTTATTAGGAAAATGGCAAATTTCTTTATTAATGCAAAGGTGACTTGGTTTATCGTTACTGTGACAAACGAAAACACTTTATTTGATGAATCCTTAAAGAAAATTTTAATTAATATCAATCAGGAGAAAAGTTATTGCAAAAATATATGTTGATCCCTAGACACTTTTGATGTGTGTAGGTATACAAGGCAAAATCTTAGAGAAAGAAACCAATAGAGAGCTGGCACTTTCTTTCTCATTCGCGCAAGAAAAGGATGCATTTATATATATTATATGTGATAGAAAGAAACAGAGCATATGATTTTTTGTCCCTCAGTGTGTTCAAAATCTGGCGCACCTACGGTGCGTTTTCTTCGAGTACTCATGAAATTTTCTTTCACGACCTAGCTTTGGAGTTTTATGAAATATCGTTTAAACTACATAATAGGCGCATTTGAATAAATATCCATAACGTGTGTTAAGTGTAGGAATGATTATTTTCTGTCCTTATCGGTGGTACGCTAGCTAGATGTCTTGTTATATTCTGTCTACGGTCGAAATAGTCAGCCCTGCTATCTTAGAGAAAGAAAACAATAGAGAGCTGTCACTTTCTTTCTCATTCGCTCAAAAAAGGATGCATTTATATATATTATATGTGATAGAAAGAAACAGAGCATATGATTTTTTGTCCCTTATCATGTGTTCAAAATCTGGCGCACCTACGGTGCGTTTTCTTCGAGTACGCATGAAATTTTCTAGTTCACGCCCTAGCTTTGGAGTTTTAAATTGAATTGCGTTATGAAATATCGTTTATACTCATTTTATACTACATAATATGCGCATTTGAATAAATATCCATAACGTGTGTTAAGTGTACGAATGATTATTTTCCGTTATTTTCTGTCCTTATCGGCGGCACGCTAGCTAGATGTCTTGTTATATTCTGTCTACGCCTGCTATGCTATAAGTAAGTGTCCGTCAGGATGACCGGACCACAGCACGGATTCACGTGAAACTTTACCAAGATTTAGTACCTATTTTGTACTATTTTGTACCTATGTTTAAATATTTTGTACCTCATTAATAACAAAGTTATTTAATAAATAAAGTGGGAAGCCATTCTGACGTCAGGATGGCTTCCCACTTTTTACTTTGGGTACTTACGGTTCATATATTGCTGAAATCTTTGCATAATAATTTAGTACCTTTTTTGTACCTACGATAAATATATAAATACTTAATGTATTCCATTTAAAAATTACTTTCATTTCATTATAAACAATTATATATGGAGCATCATTCATCTGACATATTATATTTCACAAACCATGTAGTCCCCTTTCCTGCATCCAGGCAGAGGAGTAAAACCCATACATTTGTTAGTTCTAACATTGACGATAAGAACTTCTGCCACCTGTTTCTCTAGAGTTTGGGACGGATGCGTGGACGGCCGCGGGGCGCGTAAGCGACCGGTTGTGTATGTGTCGCGTGCATTTACCGCAGCTGAAAAACACTGTTCTCAGATTGATCGGCGCTGGCTATAGTGTTTTATTTAGAAAAGTTGCACCAGTATTTATATGGGTGACGTTTTACGTCGCGTACCGACCACAAACCGTTGATGACTATTTTTGGGCTTAAGCAGGGCGTTCCCTCAATGGCTGCGACTCAGTTACAGCGGTGGGCTATTAAATTATCAGCACATACATACGACATAGAATATGTAAAGTCAAAAGAAAATAGAGCAGATGGTTTATCAAGAATGCCAGCTTTGACTAAAACTACACAAAGCGTTTGCGTTCCGGAACAATCTTATTTACATTTTGCGCAAAGTGCCATGTTACTTGATTATAATGATATAAAACAAAAAACAAGCCGTGATCAGTTATTAGGCTGAGTATTAAAATACATACGGGACGAATGGCCCACTGAGAATGAAATAATGTCTCTTCGGCCTTACTTCAATCGCAGGAAAGAACTGTATGAAGAAATAGGTTGTGTGATGTGGGGCCATAGAGTGGTTGTGCCAGAAGCTTGTAGATATAAAGAAATCTTTCGCTAGGAGCTACGTGTGGTGGCCAGGTATTGACGAAGCTATCGAAACAATCTGTCGAGATTGTCGGATCTGTATTGCAGAGTGAAGCGCCGCCCCGGCAATGCCCAGCATATGCCCTGTATCTGGCCATGGCCAGATAAACCCTGGGCTCGCATACACATGGATTTTTTGGGCCCTATCGAGGGACGAACATTTTTGGTCATTATCGATGCATAACGATGAACTCGATATAGTAGGCATACTTTGAAATTTTGACGACCCCTTTCGACCTCCATTCAAAATATTTTATTGTTTTTTTTTCCTAGTAATATGTTTTAAATTAATTTCCTGAAGTTTGCAAGCATATGAGAATGTGCCCTTTACAGATCGTATTAGATTATATTCTATATTGCTAGAATTATATAATATATTCTGTATAAAATGCTATTCTATAATTAATAATGTTTAATTTATATACTTTTAATTTTTTTTTATTTACTTATGTACTTTAATTTATAAAAAACTAGCTGTCCCGTGCAGCTCCGCCCGCCTAATTAACTAGTTTACTGTGCAACTTTTTTAATTTTTTTTTGTCCTAAGAACCTTCGTCTGATAATAATGTAATGTGGGTGTCTTCAAGGGAGTAAATATCATGTTAATAAGTTTTCGATCAGGTGGGATTGCAGCCAAGCTAGAGCTTATGACTACAAAAAAGACTTGCCGCCGTATTTGATGGACGTCTAAGACCCACACTCAAAATTTCGTAGCAACTCGGAAGTGCAAAACTTACCAAAAGTACTTAGGGCCAATTTAATAGATCACATTTCATATTGTCAGTTTCTTTTGTCATTATTACAATAAATATGTATGACGGGCCTGTTGGTCTAGCGGTCAGACACCCTGCTCGCTACCCGATAGGTCGTGGGTTCGATTGCCACCAAGTGTCTGGATGTTATTATGTATTTAAGTATGTATTGACAAAAAAAAGTATATAAGCATTAGTATCACTTGTCTGATTTCCATAGTACAGACTCTGCCTAGTTTGGTATCTGATGACCGTGTGTGGATTGTCCCAGAATATTATATTATTATCATCATCATCATCATCATCATCACCAGCCGGAAGACGTCCACTGCTGAACAAAGGCCTCCCCCTTAGACCGCCACAATGAACGACAATTTGCTATTTGCATCCACCGGTTTCCTGCGACGCGAACAATGTCGTCGGTCCACCTAGTGGGAGGCCTGCCTACGCTGCGTCTTCCGGTTCGTGGTCGCCACTCGAGAACCTTTCTTCCCCAACGGTTATCGGTTCTTCGAGCGATGTGGCCTGCCCATTGCCACTTCAATTTGCAGATTCTGAGAGCTATGTCGGTAACCTTAGTTCTTCGGCGAATCTCCACATTTCGGATTCGGTCGCGCAAAGAAACTCCAAGCATAGCTCTCTCCATAGCTCGTTGTGTGACTCTGAGCTTTTCCAAAAGGCCAGCTGTTAAAGACCACGTCTCAGTACCATATGTCATCACTGGCAACACACACTGGTTCACGTGAAACTTTACCAAGATTTAGTACCTAGTTATAAACCTTTGTCTTCAGGCACTGCGGAATTTCTGATGAGAAGATGTCACGTAGTTTCTCGAACGCTTGTAGCCTAGTCGGTGAGCACAAGAAATAAAACACTAAGAGAGGGCTACACAAATTTATTAAAAATACGTAAAATAAGAAGAAGGTTACGATACAGGGGGAGGTCGATTACTTATTAGCTTGTTCGCACGTACAACAAAAATAGCTGTAACTTAACTAGGGGTCGTTAGGGAACGCAACGGCGATTCCCGCGGTCTTCGGCGTCCTCCTTCTCCTTGGAGTGGCCAGGCACGCCACAGATGCGGAGGCTGGACTAGACCCGGTCGTCAGCAACACAGCCACGGACTTGTGGCCGGAAAAAATGCGAAGCTTTACGCCCGAAGGGGGAACTTCTTCGCCCGAAGGGAGAAACTCTTGCCCGAAGGTAGAACTCTTCGCCCGAAGGGAGAAACTCTTGCCGGAAGGTAGAACTCTTCGCCCGAAGGGAGAACCCTGGAACGCCACATAAGCGTTCCTGTAGACGCCGTTCCCTAACGCGACACCCTCCTAACCAGCTTTCAGTTGGTGGAGGCTGCCTCATTATGGAGACGTCTACAGGAATAAAAAGTACACCCTAACAATACACGTTGTAACCATAGGCTAATAGTACCTAGTTCACATGATAATCGAAATACAATAGAATCCTACCGCAGACTTTAAATTATTAAACAACTTACCAGTAATACTGGGTTTTCTGGTTTGGCAAACTAAGATTGTACTTTAATGAATTTAATTATAATAGACTAGCAATAAACAACTCCGTTGAACCCGCTGGCAGTATTGGGCTAAAATTATATTTGGCGTGTGGCTCGTTGCTCAGCTCAGACGGCAATGGCTGGCTCAACTACTGAGTCAAAAACGAAACATATCGAGTGGAGATGGCGTCGAACCGTCTAGAATAACCAGTACCTAATTCGGTGGCCGCCTACGATTGGACGTCACTTTTAGCTATCGGGTACTGAGCATTTATCGCATCGTCTCGCCCTCGGTAGACTCCGCCCATTATAAGACTAATACCCTCTATTAAAAAGTGATTCTTACCTAGGTATCTAAATTTTACCTATGGTTCTACCAATGAAATTAATAAGAATACCTGATGCAGCTTTCATCGCCTATTACCAGAAATAACTAAAATAAGAGTATAGTATTCCCCAATCAATATAGAAGGGCCGTATATTAATATAAACGCCTAGTCACAAATTAGTAGATAAGTAAGATTACTATGCGTTGCTATTACTACTTTTATAGGCGTAATTCAACGACCTGCTAAAAACAGCTGTCTTTTACCTATTTATTTACTGAAATGAGTTTAAAACAATGTAGCTATGCTACAGCCATCCGAGTTGGATTCTTCGGGCGACCTCTTTGTCGAAGTTGGACCGACCTAACTGGATAGTTTGTCCTAGGTATACGTAGTGGTCAACAACTTCGACTGTATCGTTCCCAACAACTACCGGTACGGGTGCAACATGGACATTAGACATGATCTTCGTCTTGTCCATGTTCATTTTAAGACCCACCTGTTGGGAAACGCTACTGAGGTCACTGAGCATCGTATTGAGGTCCTCCAGCGACTCTGCCATAATGACTATATCATCGGCAAAACGAAGGTGAGTGATGTATTCGCCATTGATGTTGATGCCGAATCCGTACCAGTCCAAGAGCTTGAAAACGTCCTCCAATGCGTTTGAGAACAGTTTCGGAGAAATAACGTCTCCCTGTCTCACACCTCGCTGCAATGGGATTGGTTTCGTGCTCTCGTCCTGTAGTCGGATCGACATGGTGGCGTTGCTGTACAAACACTTCAACACTTCGATGTACCTATAGTCAATGTGGCACCGCTGGAGGGACTGCAATACCGCCCAGGTTTCGATTGAATCGAAGGCTTTTTCGTAGTCCACAAACGCTAGACATAATGGCCGATTATACTCCTCGGTCTTCTGTATAATCTGGCGGAGCGTATGTATGTGGTCTACGGTGCTAAAGCCTTTTCGGAACCCGGCTTGTTCGGGAGGCTGGAAGTCATCAAACCTGCGTTCGAGACGGTTCGTAATGACGAAAACAGCTTGTATACATGGCTCAGGAGTGATTCAATTTCGTTTACATATTATTATATGTAAACGAAATTGAAAAAAGTTAAGAAATTGTGCAGTTCTAACTTCACATTGCCCGCCGTTACGAGGTTACGTTGTTAAATTTTGATGAATGATGAAGTTTCAAATGTGATCTATTAAATTTCATCAGAGAGGGTCGAATGTAGCACATGATTGTTACTGTATGAATGTGAGCCGTGATGGAGAATTATGAAACGCTAAGCGGGGTCGGAATACCCTAAAGAAAATACTGAATACTTGCTCTGTTTTGCAGGATAGGGGACTACATGTTACATTATAATATGTCAGACAAATGTCAGATGAATGATGCTCCATATATAATTGTTTATAATGAAATAAAAGTAATGTTTAAATGGAATACATTAAGTATTTATATATTTATCGTAGGTACAAAAAAGGTACTAAATTATTATGCAAAGATTTCAGCAATATATGAACCGTAAGTACCCAAAGTAAAAAGTGGGAAGCCATCCTGACGTCAGAATGGCTTCCCACTTTATTTATTAAATAACTTTGTTATTACTGAGGTACAAAATATTTAAACATAGGTACAAAATAGTACAAAATAGGTACTAAATCTTGGTAAAGTTTCACGTGAATCCGTGCTGTGGTCCGGTCATCCTGACGGACACTATAAGTAACACAACCTCGAGTTCGACGCTGCGGGCAGCTGCGTGTTGCGTTTTCTAATTCACTAACTTTTCTTACATAACACTACTGCCACGAGGATTGACGTTTTTCAGTAGAACTACATAAGGTCAAATAGTTTAATAGTCATTTCGACGTTGAGCCCGAATGCGATAGTGAATGTTAATAGCGTTAGCTCGACGTCGTATTAAAAGCTAGCTCGACGTCAAGCTCGCCGTCGAGTACAGCCACAATATTTCACGTTAGAGAATACCGTAGCAGAATTAAAAAAATGGCTTAGTGAGAATTAATGCTTGTTGACGTATGTGAGAGTGGCAGTTACAGTTTCATAGTTTTCATTAACAATTAAACTGCGATTGAGTCGCAGGTATCGACGATGGCGATAAGAATCTTTATCACAACCGTAGGTACGAAAATTTCAGTGTTGTAATTGATTTTGTATCGTGGTGTGACGGGCCTGTTGGTCTAGTGGGTAGACACCCTGGCTGATACCCAATAGGTCGTGGGTTTGATTCCCACCAAGTGTCTGGGTGTTATTTATCTATTTAAGTGTGTATTTACAAAAAAATGTATATAAGTATTAGTATCAGTTGTCCGGTTTCCATAGTACAGGCTCTGCCTAGTTTGGGATCAGATGTCCGTGTGTGGATTGTCCCAGAATATTATATTATTATATTGTTTACTTTCAGACGGTCGACAAAGCAGTATGGACGGAGGAGGGTGGCGCGGCGCGGCTGGAAGCGGTGCTGGTAGCGCTGGTGGAGCGCAAGGCGCGCGCGCTGCACGCCGAGCAAGCGCGCCGCCGAGCACGCCACCCACTATTGCTACTACTGCGCGACCACCGGCACGACGGTGGGCACCATACATTTTCCTTTCATCCTTTTTCGACTGATTGAATGATTTTAGTATTCCCTTGAGAGCAGTAGGTACTTCTTGAATCCGTACTTATTGAGAATTAAAGGCAGACATTATTTATCTTTATAAGTAATGGCCAGAAATAATCCATCGACAGTCAATGACTTCACCAGTCATTCATCATCATGTTGATAAAATTGTTGATTAATTTGTAATTACATTGAAAGGTTGATTGATACGAGTATAAGTATATATATTGACGTTTAAGTACTTATGTAAGTATATACATTGATACTTCTTCCTAAATAACTTGATTTGAGTCACTTTAATAATTTAACTTACAACGTCCTTTCACAGCTGTTCCTTTATTTTCGAGTAGGTACATACATTATTTATTACTTGTACGAAGTGCAATTAATAGCATCGCCAATGGCGTTATTTTTATTGAAGTCACCTTTAGTATCTACATTAACTTTATCGCCATCATTTCGTTGCGATTTAAGTAGGATATGAAGGTTAATATTATTTTTGTTAAGAAAGAAAGAAAAAACATACATGTGTTATGTACTTCCTGAGATTGTTATTGGACTATTAAATTTCGACGGGCTAGTTTTATTTCGGTCAAAATTGTTAAGCTGACAATCCTCAATTACTACCTTCTACAAAATGTATTTTTCACTGCTTGAAGGTACCTATGTACTAAACTAAACATAACCTCAGCATCCATGTGTTATTTTTCTACTTAACCAAATGACGAGACAAGTAAGACGTTGCACCATGGTAAGCGACAAGCCTTCTAATAGACAGCTTCATTGCACTGCCGCTGCCATTCATCACCCGAGATATTACTTAATAAGTTCAACGGGCCTATTGGTCTAGCGGTTAGATACCCTGGCCGCGACCCGATAGGTCGTGGGCTCGATTCCCACCAAGTGTTTGGGTGTTATTTATCTACATAAGTATGTATTTACAAAAAAAGGTTTATATGTTTTAGTATCAGCTGTCTGGTTTCCATAGTACATGCTCTGCCTTGTTTGGGCTCAGATGACTGTGTGTGTAATTGTTCCAGGATATTATTATTATACAGGTGTAAGGGACTACGTACCGAAAACTTTTTTATAAGATTTCTCATGTTACCTTAGCCTGTGTCGCAGTTAAATTCACAATATTATGTGATTCTATATTGTTATATTCAGATTTGTTCCAGGCAGAATCACAAAAACTTACTCTTTCACTGTTCTTAACGCAACCCATTGAATTATTGTATTATATTTTATTTACTGACGCAGACGCTCTGATGGTAAATCATATAATCTATTTATTGGTATTGTTTATAAATACAATAATAATTTATGTAAGTACCAATTTTAGAAATTTTCAAAAGTGATTCGTCTTTGAAATGTCAATGAGGTTGACACTGAAAAACAGCGCTGCGCCGGGAATCTGGATTTCCGGTGCAGCATATCGCTGAGTTGCCAACCTCGTTTGGCGGAAGTGCAACGCACAGTTACCACATTTTACCCTTAAGTTTTTTATGTTTCAAGTTTAAGTTTTTTTGTACTGTTCTTTTTTTCCCGTTTTGTATATATCTGTATACTTTCTTTTATTTGTATATTTCTGGGTGTTGCTTTCTGCCAAATAAATGTAGTTCTTCTTCTTCTTCTTCATGTTGTCCGTTGCAACATTACAGAAACCATTTATATGGAAAATGAAAAATGACTAACTTGTTAATTTTTGAGCATGTAATGAATATATGCGAAATATAATTTATTTTTCAAATTACATTGCTAATTTTCTAAAATAATAATAGTCTATTAATTAATTGCCTATGTACTATTTTTGTGCATAAAGAATAAATAAATTTTCCACAAATAATAAATTTATTGTTTTTAAATAAACATTAGGTTTTATTTATACCAATAATGACGTTGTACTAAATGTATTTAAAAAAAATGTTTTTTTTTTTGGAAATTCATGAAAAATCCGATGAAAAATTTTAACACTAGGATGTTCAGAATCATGTACTGGATCCCTGGTATCGGTTTTCGGTACGATGTCCCTTACACCCGTTATATAAGTCTCCGTGTCTGGTAATTTCACCACTGTGTCCGTTAATTTCACCAGCTCCTGTGTCCTTCACACGGACCAAAGCATTATTTACATACTGCTGTCGTACATACATACCTCGACGGTCCTAGTCCTTTGCACAAGGGAACGACCACCTAGTAAATGACTTGAATGTGGGATGCTCAGAATTACCCTAAGACCTTGCTGCCTGGACTATTAGCCTAAGACCTTGCTGACTGACAAGTCTCTCCACCAAGATATATATAACTAATATTTGAGGTTGGTACAAAATTTGAGGCATTTTGTAATGCACGATTACTTTGCAGAGGAGGCGTCGATCATGGGGAGTCCGGGCGAAGAGCTGCCTTCGCACTGGTGTGAGCACGAGATCGCCAGGCACAAACGCAAGAAACTTAAACTGCACACCCATCATAGGTAGGCCTCTCAAAGCTTAATGCGATTTTATTCGACTAAGGAAGTTGCGAGCGCTTGTCTTGGAAACAAGGTGCGCAGGTTCGAACCCCGGCTCGCACGTCTGATTTCTTTAATAATTAATCATGTGCGAATCGTCTTTGTGCGATTGTTACTAGCTTTCGGTGAAGTAAAACATCGTGAAGAAACCTGCATGTCTAAGAAAGCCTAAATAGCTTTCGAATGACGTGTGAAGCCCGCCAACCCGAACTTGGCCAGCATGGTGGACTACGGCCTAAGCCCCCTCATCTTGAGGGGAGGCACGTGCCCAGCACGTCACGTTCACGTTTGAGCTCCAAAAAAGAGAAATAAACATTTAATATTAAGCCAAACCAGTAGGGCTTATCACAACTGTAGAAAACGTTTCCGGTGATATTTTGTAAAGCCCATACACAAATCCGATAGTTTCTATGAAATTACATCCTAATAACCAATAGAATTGACAAAAAACTTCGATGATGGATTCGTAAATAAATAGGGTTCACAAGATATCACCGAAAATGTTTACATTTTATTCGGGTATGGAAATTTCCGACAGTTGTTAATCCCCACAAGACTTGAAACAGTTTTTAAACTACAGTATTATGGAGCATGGAGGCATTAGGGGCACTACACATTTAAGCGAGCTAGCACATTCGGTTCGGCAGTATTTGTTGAACGGCAAGGCCGGCCTGAAGCAATTACTATACACATGTAGTATTTTAGTACCGATAGGGTAATCCATTTGGGCTATATGCGTGTCAGCATTCGGCTCGGCAGTATTTGGTGAACGTCGCTATTTTTGCCGACGCGCTGTGCCGATTAATACCGACCCGCAAACATATCGCGCCGGTAATTCGAATATTTATTTATCTATCTATCATCAGGTGTGCCGATTTATGATTAATGTGTAGCGCCCCTTGCAATGAAGGATGACCTCTCATTTGTTATTTAAATATAACAATTACGTACAGAAATACATAGTACATATGTTGCCGTGGTCAAATTATATTCCCAAAGGCGGGCGACGATGCGTCCCAACGTACAGTGCCCAACGCCCTGCAAAGATTCTTTCGAGGATCAAACAGAGTGCCCAGAGAGTTTTTATACTGTTCTTTTTCCCTTTTTGTATATAATATATAATAATAATAATATAATAATATCCTGGGACAATTCACACACGGTCATCTGATCCCAAACTAGTCAGAGCCTGTACTATGGAAACCAGACAACTGATACTAATACATATATACTTTTTTTTTTGTAAATACATACTTATATAGATAAAACACCCAGACACTTGGTGGGAATCGAACCCACGACCTGTTGGGTAGCAGACAGGGTCACTAACCACTAGACCAACAGGTCCGTCAATATATTTGTATACTTTCTTTTATTTTGTATATTTCTGGGTGTTGCCAAATAAATGTAGTTCTTCTTCTTCTTCACAGTGTCTTTCAGCGTCGATAATGTCCACCTTAATGGTTTAGTGAGTAAAAATTCCGCATCTCTTACCTCCTACCTTTGAAGGTTTCCTCTCGACAGCAAAAAAATACCTGATTATACTTACTGTGTATGTGTACTGTCGCCCTCGTGGCTTAAACCTGCATTTTTAAGTGTTTAAAAACAGATTTGCATGTTTGTCTGGACAGAGAATTGGAGAGTCCCGAGCAACTGGAATTGGAGCGACGTAGACGGCGGCGGCGGCGACGCCAGCAAGCGCACGCACAACAGCCGAGGAAACATCGCACATTACTCGTTTCTGCCATCGATGAGCAGGCGAAAGTTATACATGTAACAAACAATTTATAAATAATGATTTCTGATATTTACGCGAATACTAAACATTGAAATGAAACTAATTTTACGGATAATATCGCGGTTTATTTCTGATTTTAAGTCCGCTTTTGTCCATGAATGCTGTAAATTATTCGAAACGTCGGGTAATTATAATCAAAAATAAACCGCGATATAATCCGAAAAATTAGTTTCATTTCAATTTATAAATGGTTAATAATTTATTGTACAACTAACACAAACCATAAAAAACCAAGAAAAATACAATACAGCAAATGTAGAGTGGGTGGCCTTATCACTAGTAGTGATCTCTTCCAAGCAACCTTTGGATGGAGAGGATTTGTAATAGTTAATGGCGGGTACAGCCTATAGGATTATACATATAATTTAATTTAAGATCACACCTAAGTTTTGGTTCACTGGGAGGCATGTTCCTTGAGCTATTCTGCTCGCCCTCGTAGTGAGCATTTCTAACTGAATGTAATCTATGCTCTACTGAGTAATGTGCTCTAGTATGTCTGGCGCTAGAGAGACTGGCAAGGTCCGAACGGACCAGAGTGCCTCCATAGCGTCACTTATAGTAAGAAGGTGTAATTAAAACAAGGGGTCTAGCAAGAGTCTCTAGTAAGAGTTTCATAGTTAACAAAAGCTTTTCTTTCAGTTTTCTCTCGTATTTATTCGCTTTTGATGGCTACCGCTAGAGGCACTGGTGTGAAATGTATGGAGAAAAACTGAAAATCTGACCGTTTTCGTATACTTACTAAACCCTGACTTTAGTACGTGTTCGTATTTAACAACTTGAAACCGAACGAAATGCTCCATATAAACTGGAAGCTAATTTACTCCAATATGGTGATGAATTGATTCTTTTTTTAATAGTTTGTTAACGTGATTAATTGCTGAGCATCTTCCTTTTGGTCTGTCTTGTACTCGTCTGTACTATATAGGTAGGTAATCATCGAGTGGCATTAATTATTACAACTATGTTCGGTCACCTATGTGGATCATGATGGACTGGTTAGATCGTCGAGCGTTGTCAGTTTTTCAGGTGTCTCCGAAAAAAAGGCTGAATGCTGTGGGCTGATCCACCCTCGCCCTGTAGAAGCATTCAAGTTAATGCCGCAAGGGCATTGTGATGAAATGGGCAATCCATAAACAAACGGGCGGTATCGCGGTTTCGTGTCTCTAGTAACCAGATAGAATTTGAGATGGGAGCGACAAGCAACATGAACTCTTTGTTGCTAACGATAGTTTGTTGCTGTCACTTGCTGAAAATTCCATTAACAAAGTCGCTAGAGGCTGTCACACACATTTTTTTGGTAGAATTAGAGTTAAGTTTGACATTCTGGTTCGTTCAGAATTAGAATAGAAAGCATTTGAAGTGATCACAGAGAAGTGACCGATAAGAAGATAGCTCAATTAATCTACACAAAGCAGAAGACATAAACGCAGTCCTTTATCAGATGCCTCGTACAATAGACCGTCAAGAACCACCGTTGCTGTGTTACGACGTGAACGTTATTGTAATTGGAGTATATGCTGAATCCAAGAACTAATGAATTAAGTGAAGAGCGACAGTGCAACGAAACTTTTTAAGAACAAGCCAACGCTTATCATCAGAACGTTTCAATCGTCTCGTTTCTTAAAATAAATGATAAACTGTCACTAATAGCAAATTATTACAGAAGAGGACAAGAAAACACTTAAAACCCGCCATTAGTTAATGCAAAATCAGCTTTTGTTTTGGTTAAAATAAGCTAGGGATTGACTGCTATCTCACCGATGGTGATTGACGATGCATTGCCAGGGGTGTTAAAACATACTAATAGTTTAATAACAACATATTACACCATTCAAAGAAACTTTTTCCGCGTAGGTACCACAAACTTATCATGCTACTAGCGGTACAGTTGAACCTCTTGTTTCTACCTCCTGGAGCTATGCCATCCTTTATGTTGTAAGTTGAAGCACAGAATAAATATAAAGTACCTTTTTGCGTCGGGACAACCGGAAACACCTTCAAAATGTTTTTACCCACTAAAACCTGCCAGGTAGCCCCCCACGTCTCACCCCTGAGACGTGCTCTAGCGAGAGTCTCATGCCGCGGGGAGCATAATATATGCTCCCCGCGGCATGTAAAAAGTACAAGACTTACCGTTCACTGCTGTCTTGAATATTTTTGAGGCATTTCTTTTCATACCACTTGCTTTGAATCGGCAACGGGTAGAGCGCGCTTCAGTAAAGCAGAACGTTGATTTCGTGCAGAGTGCGTGGTACAAGAATTTTCTTTATAAAAGTTGCACGTACGGAGAATAAAGATGGCGTTGCTTTCAATATGAATTTGTACTTAAATTGTATCAATCATATATGTATAGGTAATATATGTATTATTAAAACCTTGTATGTTTTTTGCTCTGCAGATCAAATTAGATTAACCATTACAAATCCATTAAACGATAAACTCACATGTTGGAAAAGGCCACCCAGCGGCTGCTGCATCAAGTGATTCTTTGCTGTAACTTTATTTCCAGTTATCTGTAATAGCGCCATCTAGTTGCAGCACTTTGAACTTCTTTACGTATAGAAGTTTAGAGTATAGTTAGTATTTTCCTGAAAATATTTTGGACGATGGATGTCGCTGGTCGAATGAAAATTATCGTCCGGCCATTTCATTTTGTAAAACTTACATTTTGTAAATAGTTGTAAATAGTCTTCGACTCACAAGTCCCAACGGCCTTGACATTTAATTATTTGTAGATGAATATGTTGGATGGATTAGGCAAATTAACTCCCTTCGGAGTCGCTGGACGCTCGGGGTGTGGGCCCTTTGAGCGTCCATTGAGTACGGCGGCGACTCCGAGGAGGACGGCGGCGGGGTTGCGACCCCCGTCCCCGTGAGTACCGTGTCAGGTTCCCGGGTGGCTACAATGCGCCCGGCGGCGGGCTCAAAGGCAAGGCACTGAGGGGCCCCTGGTGCAGATCCCACCGGAGAGCCCTGGGGTCCCCCCTCTCATGTGCCGATGCGACAGCCGCGGGGGTTTTAGTGGGTAAGAATCCCACATACCCCGGTCGAGCCCCACAGCTCCCGGGGATCTTTCGAAGATTTCCCCCGCGTCAAATAAAAAAAAAAGGCTACTTAACTCAAAATGAAGTGGAATAATATTCTACCTGCACAGTGTTATTAGGTAGGTTAAGATTATAAAATGAAATTAGTTTTCGTTACAATAGTTTTGGTTAACAAATTTTGGTTCATCAAATACTAATTGATTCCTTAGCGTGTTAAAGAGTCTTTAGGGTGTGGTATACATTGTATTTTAAGGATAATTTTGTCAAACAGGTCTTAGATCCAGACGAGCTTCCACGGCGCGCTCGTTACACGATCATGGTGACGGCGTGTCTGCTGCTCTTCCTCTGTCTTCTATTAGTCGGAGTCACGCTGCGAATGGCGCCTCTCATCGATGATATGGGTAAGTACCTAGTTCTTAAACGATGTTTTATTTGAAACCTACTGATACACCTCAGAGGTAAGATGCATTGGAATGGCCTGAGGGCAAATAAAATGACGCTCTTTATACCGTTATGTCCAATCTTGGCCCCTTATTGCCGAGTCTCCACCACTTCCTTCGCCCCTATTGGTCGGAGTCACGTTGCGAATGGCGCCGCTCATGGATAATATGAGTAGTACCTAGTCCTAAAACGATGTTTTATTTGAAACTTACTGACACACCTTAGGGGTAAGATCGACTGGAATGTCCTGATGGCAAATATCATGACTCTCTTTATTCCGTTATGTCCAATCTTGGCCCCTTATTGCCGAGTCGCCACCACTTACCTTTCCCATTTGTATGTGTGGCGCATATATTGTACAAGTGGTTGCTTCTCTGTGTCAGTGTGTGTGTGTTTATTTATTAAAAAATAATAACTGTCAATTTCGATATTTCACATTTTTTCGCCGGTCACAACCTGGACAATCAGATCTAGAAGCTCTTGCTGTTAGAATATTTTGACTACGACGTGAATATATAACTCTTTCCTACTTTGACCATATAACAATTAGCAAAGCGCACAATATTATTAAAAGAAAGCTATCTAAAAAATCTCGCAAAGAATGATTGCTGTATATAATACAGTACGAAAGAACAGCTCTACGCACACACACAAAACAGTTGTTTATTTTTACCCGACTACGGAACGGAGGGAGGGTTATGATTTTAACAAGAATGCATGTATGTTCCATCTGTTCCCGCATATCTTCTAATCTACTTAACATAGTTTGACAAGTTGGGTGTCGTTAGAAGCGTCTTGACTGTCCGATATCACATTATTATACTGAAATTTTATCCGTAGTCGGGTTTTATTTTTAAAACTTATTACTTGTTGAGCTTCAACTGTATTACTTACAATTACTTTAGGTAGCATAACTTATTAGTACTATGCGCCCCATCTACTTTTATTCCAATGATCAAAGGTTTCGTAGTAGCTATTCTTTCTTGTCGACACGGAATGTAAAAGAGACCATTTTTTAATAAATCAAACTCAATTAGTTCGTCTACGTCGTCTTCGTGGACGAGTTAAATGAGTTTAAGAATACACAAAGAAAATGATTTATCAATTATTCATGAACGGATAAGATTTTCGGATTACAAAAAAAAGCTATTAACCCAAGGGACGACGAGACAGTTTTCTTAAAACCGTCGCCTGTCCTACAGTGTTTGCTATAATATTCATAATAAACTAAATATCTATTTTGCACTTTGGAAATGAGCAAAACAAAGCACTACGTTTGGATTTGCTATGTACGAGAATTGTACGCAAAAAGTACTACTTAGAAGTAATGTTTTATTAGGCAGTGGGTCAACTCCTGCTGCTCGAGTCAACTCGTGCGCGGGTGCTGCTTGATCCGCCTACTATCCCTTTAGCCTTTTAGTTTGTTGTAATTTTGTCGCTTTTTTTTTCTTTTCTCTCTTGTTTTATCTTTCAAATGGCAGGACACACTATCGCTGATGTTGATCCAATTGTAACAAGACAAACAATGTTTATAAAAAAGTGAAAAAATTACAAGCCCCCTGAGTTTCTTGCCTGATCTTCTCAGTTGTGGGCGCGTTGTGATCCGGTGGTAGCTTTAAAAAATTGACCATTCAAAAGTGGTACCGTTAAGCCTATTTCAAATAAATATTTTTGACTTTGACTTTGTCCCTTGTACAAGGGACCGTCCAGGTATGTACCACCGCAGTGTCAGATATTTTGTCGTGTTCCGGTGTGAAAGGCACGCTGGTGAAATTACCAGGCTCAAGAGACTTAATAACTCATGTATCTGATGACTAGCGACAGTGCAGTGCAGCTGTATAATAGCCAGGCTAGTCGCTTACTAGCAGGCGAACGTCTTGCTTGACTCGTCACTACTGTACTCTACTGAATAAAAGTGTTCTAACTATATTTTTGGTCGCTTTATAACTTGAGGATTTCATGTTTTTCAATGTTATTTCAAACAAACACAGTTTTTACAACACACAGTTATTACAAATTAGACACAACAATAAACATTTTTATAAAGAATTATCATAGGTTCCCAAATTATCTTGGAAAACCAGCTAAGAAGTGGACACCAGAACTTAAACAAGACAGAGATAAAGGATAATGGAAGAATTGTGTGTAGATATGTTTGCGTATGTGCGAAAGTGTGTGTTGTGTGTGCGTATGTCAATGTGTGTGCGTTTGTGTATGATAGGCAAAGGAGTACCTGCTTAATCCGAATTTAAAGCAATTCTTATTATATTTATTCAAACATTGAGAGGTTTATCTATTGATACATAGAGATTCTGTTTGATTATAATCCAAACTTAAAAGCAACTTTGTCAATGATGTTTATACTTTTCAGATTGATGTCAGCTAGATATTTCAAACACAGCCTTTTATTAAAATAACTAAGAAAAAAATCAACATGGCATTTTAATGAACCGTTTTAACTTTAATTCAATTTAATTATTTAAGTATTCAATCAGTTCAATTCATTTTAAATTCATACCCCATTGTCTTTTCTGTTCTTACTATTTCAACTTGCTTTTTCTATGAACGTTGTATACGTCTTTAATAATTGATATATGTATAAGATGCTTTTGGTAGACATCAGATATTCTACAATTTCATCAATTTCATTCAAATTTCATTTTTTTTGTATATGTAAATTGTTGATGTACCTTAATAAATAAAATTAAACTTCAGAAAAGGTCGCAAGACTAAAAATATGTTACATTTTTACCTTTAGTCGCGTTCTCTTTCTTCTCGGTAGTCGGCCCCCCATTGTTAAGGATCGTGACTGCTACAAAACCACGATACCAGTCAAGGTTCTCCACTTTTACTTACGTACTTTTTCCATCTGTACTTGTGGAAACTCGCTTTGTCTTTCTCATAGGCCTCTCCCCTTGATCAACTGTTGTATTAATTTAACAAGGACATTTTCCTTTATTTTATATTGTATATTATTTAGGTAAAAAGGTAAGCGCCAATAGGATAATAATATACATAAATAAGGTACTTACGTTGGTTATGTACCGATAAGAATATTCGGGCTATTACGTCCGGTTGAAAAGTCCGGTCCGAACCAATCTAACTTTTGACATCGATCATACGTACCTACGGTATATCAAGCCATCGATTGCAGCTGGTGTCTCATTTGTCTTTGGGAATTCGACCGCTACACTAAATACTACGCCTAAATACTGCATCTATATACAAAACTATTTTCCGCAACACTAAATACTACGTCTAAATACTGCATCTATATTAAAAACTATTTACAAAACAGCACCTATAAATCCCCCGGATTTCTTATGAAATAAGCAGTGCCTTTGTACTTGTATTATCCTATATTTTTTCGGATTTGTGTATACTGACTTATTACTACTGGTAACAAGGTTAATGATGGAAACTTTTCTCCATAGAAAGCAATTTTGCTCCATATCCGCTCTGTTCCTAAGTATTTATAGGTTTTTGTCCTATTCTAAGTGATAGAAGAAAGGAACTCAAACTGATGGATATTAAAGAAAATTAAAAAATGCTCGCCATGCAAAAAAAAATTTGTTCAAGTTAGAATTGAAGTTGGTTAATGATTATCTTTCTTGTGTTCAGTAGCAATTATGATCTTCAATGTGAATTCGTAGCTCGTAGCTTGCTACGACCGTACAACGACCTCGGCGTAGCGCTACGAGAAATAACAGCCATTTCTCGTAGTCAGCCCAGACCGCTAGTAATACATGTTCTTAAAGGCTTAGCAAAGATTACCTTTACTTTCTCATTACATTCCATTCTAATTCAGTTATTAAACTTTTCAATTAACTTCACTAAAAGCCTTCGCGGACATTCATCTACATAGATTGAAATGAATGCTTATTAAAGTCCCCTCGAAAACCTTTTGTTATTCTTTCTTTTGTGGTAAAAAGAACAATGTGAGATAAAATCTTGACAAGTCAAAGATAATGAATTAAAAGATGTTTGGATAACAATTTTAATTTTTGATAGTGAATACTTATTATAATTAAAATTTGATAAAAATGCAGCGATAATACTGTTTATTTAAAATGCGAAACGCTAAACGTAGCTTACCTACTTAATTATTGTGTGGAATCTTATGATGTGATGTGTACAACACTTTATTAAGTTTTTCATTATATTACAGTTTATATTCTTAACTTACTATTCATAAAGAATTTTGCTCTATCTTTTCATATTACCAAGAAATTATTTTATGAACAGGTATTTCGTAAGCAGAACAGAGTGTTTAAAAATTTCATCTAACACTAGTATTTTACGACAGCTTAGAATTGTAATGAGAAAATATTTTTAGAGTGGGAGAAAATATTTTTAGAGTGGGTGGTATCTAAATTAAAGTGAATGAGTATTAAAAAACTGGCGTATTTATGTTTTCTTTTTATTTTCCATATGAAAATGATAAACAAAAATGTTCAATATGAAATGCGGTAACAGCTCAGTGGGCGAGCGGTTGCCTTAGAAACAAGGTGCGCAGATTCGAACCCCGGCTCGCACCTCTGATTTCTTTAATCATGTGCGAATCGTCTTTGTGCGCTTGTTACTAGCTTTCGGCGAAGGAAAACATCGTGAGGAAACCTGCATGTCTGAGAAAGCCTAAGTAGCTTTCGAATGACGTGTGAAGTCCGCCAACCCGCACTTGGCCAGCATGGTGGACTATGGCCTAAGCCCCTTCATCTTGAGAGTAGGCCCGTGCCCAATAGTTTCGACGTTTCGACTTAAAAGTGAAGAAAAATTTCCAGGACTTATGATTCGTTGTTGACCTAAAATATATTTTAACTACATTTTACAGGGGTTTTTTCGACAGGTTAACCTGTCGAAGTTCGCTTGGATAGGTTTTATTGAAGGTGAGCGTAAATAATAATAATAAACAATTTATTTCTAATATAATATACTATGTTTCATAATTTGTTAGTATGCACTTACAATCTATGTTAGTAGGTAATATACAATGGAACAAGTAACTAGACATGGAGGGAGACCTAATGTCTCAACATAGGACAGTCGAACCTGTCTGCCTAAACCTTTAGAATACTGTTGGAACTGGTTCGGACACGGTGCAGCATCGAAGCAAGTAAAGAGCCTTCTCAATTGTTTAACAATATGCTCACCTGAACAGTTAAAAAATCTTGTTGACCCACCAATCTTTCCATACAACATGAATCATTCGCAGTAGTATTCATCTCCACAAGAAGACGGCTTTATCCAAGATTGGGTGTAAAGTTGTCACTAATTACGGTCTATTAATTGCCTGCCTTCTGCAAGACGACGCTACCGATCTCTGGCATGACGTGTTAATGAAAGGAGTTTAATCTGAAGTATGTTTGAAACACTTGGACCCAAATTAATTTATATTATTTGAATCTGTGTTAAGAGTACTAGACTTAATAGTAAAGTTAGTTAAGAAGTTTAATTTGGTAGTCATTTGATTGAAATTAGGCTTATTCAATCGAAATAAGATGAATATATCAATAACAAACTTCGAATAGATTAGGTTCCACACATATCTGCGAGAAACAAATGAATTTTTATATGGAAAATTCATTTGTTTCTCGCAGATATTTGCGATGTGATGCCAGTTCGCAGTTACGTGTGGGAGCCCATAATATACCTACAATTTGACTAATGATGAATACAGTAAAACCTTTTTTATCTTTAATATAAAAACTTTGGTTTTATTGGGAATAAAATAATGAAGCGAATACAACGTCATTATTTCTCTGTGAGATAGAAAGGGTGTTCCTTTTTTTTTTGCGTGGAAACCTTCAAAAGGTACTCGGGAGCTGTGGGGCTCGAACGGGGTATGTGGGATTCTTACCCACTAAAACCCCAGCGGCTGTCGCATCGGCACATAAAACCTCAGGGCTCTCCGATGGGATCTGCATCAGGGGCCCCTCAGTGCCTTGCCTTTGAGCCGCCTTTGTAGGTAATCCATTCTCCAAATACCGAAACCTTTTTGTTTTAAAACAAGTTATACCTACTGTTACTACGAGTAAAGTATATGAATAAGAAAAACAGTAGAAACACAGTACCACCTAAATCTATACAATAATAATAGATAATATAAAAATATCCTGGAGTACAATGCTCAAGACACATTGCTACTAACTTATAAAGAACTCATACTCGAACCGTTCTCCAAAACTATGAAAAAAAATAATTATGACCGCTTTTTTTTCATCACTCCGTTACAAATCAAAAGCATTCCGAAGCTAACGTAAATCATTAACATTAAACACTCCTGCAAGACCCACCATATTAAATAATCTCACCGGCCCACTGTTTCAGTAATAAAGTCTAAATTAAGATACAATATGAGTATATAATGTTTTATGAGAGTATTATAATGTTGCGCTAAAAGCGAATGAAAAGAAAATTACATATTATGACGTTTACGATTGCAAACCTAGAAGCGTTATGAAGCATGGTTGAAAACTTCAGTATTTCAGAGTTGCAGCGTATAATCATGGACCATTCACGGTACTCTAGGGACTTTACTGGCGGCCTTGCAATGCAGTACACTCGCTGGCATAAATATTTTAGTATTGTACAACTTGGGTTGCAAAATTAAAAGTTGATAGAATATTATTATTAACCGACTTCAAAAAAAGGAGGAGGTTATCAATTCGGTTGTATGTTTTTTTTTATTTATTTTTTATGTTTGTTACCTCAGATCTCTGTCGTTTACGAACCGATTTTAAAAATTATTTTTTTAATTGAAAGGGTATGGTTCCAGATTGGTCCCATTTTTTTCAAAATCAAGTTCTGATGATGGGAACCATGAGTAACTGAGGGAACTCCTTAAATATTATAGGCATACATATAGCGTTTTTGGTATATTTAGAAACTAGTCAAGCATTTTCATTCAGAAAGTATCATTTGGTGAAGTGGATCTGATGAAGAAGGCCATAGATGGCCATCGGAACTCTGTAATAAAATTAACAATCCATCCTATCCTAGCCGTGCCTACTAAACGTAGAACTACCGAATTTGGACTCGATGGACAGTTCTCGACGAGTAGTTGCTAGAAAAATGGAGATCAGGGTCTGATGGTGGAGCAGGAAGGTTGTCACGGGATCTCTGCACCAATAAACGTAGATCCGCCGAGTTTGGGCTCGTTGGGTAGCTCTCGATGAGTAGTTGCTAGAAAAATGGTGATCAGCGTCTGATGATGGAGCAAGAAGGTCGTCACGGGATCTCAGCACCAATAAACATAGACCCACCGAGTTTGGGTTCGTTGGGTAGCTCTCGACGAGTAGTTGCTAGAACAATGGTGATCAAGGTCTGATAATGGAGCAGGAAGGTCGTCACGGTATCTCGGCACCAACAAACGTAGATCTACCGAATTTGGACTCGTTGGATAGGTCTCGACGAGTAGTTGCTAGAAAAATGGAGATCAGGGTCTGACGATGGAGCAGGAAGGTCGTCAAGGGATCACTGCACCAATAAACGTAGATCCGCCGAGTTTGGGCTCGTTGGGTAGCTCTCGATGAGTAGTTGCTAGAAAAATGGTGATCAGGGTCTGACGATGGAGCAAGAAGGTGGACACGGGTTCTCGGCACAAATAAATGTAGACCCACCGAGCTTGCAGTCCATGGTTCTCGAGAACTACGAGTATAACACCTAGATATCTTCGGTTTATGGCAATTGGTTAGTTTTATTAAGATATTAACACATCTAAATTTATTTTTTTAAATTTTTGCTTAAGCTTATATTTTAGTGATGGTCCATAGTTGTGTTATGTAGTGGGTGTTTTTAAAATAAATATTAAACTGGCTGTTTGTCAGAATAAAATATAAGTTGTTAAAAGTTAACCCAATAATACACCAAGGGAACCACTAAAAAGAATAAAATAAAAATAATTTATACAAAAAAAAAGAACCGCCTTCAAAATGCAACTAAAAAGCCTGAAATAATTTCTAAGAATTAGTGGTTTTTACATCTACATTGTTGGACTTGGACTACAACATATTATAAATACATATTACTATCGAAGTCGGCGCCTAACGTCTAGCAAATACTTACAAGGGCAGTAGGTACCTAACTGTTTTCCAGTTTGGCGCCGTCTTTGATAGTAATATGTATTTATATTATAATTGTTGTAGGCCAAGTCCAACAATGTAGATGTAAAAACCACTAATTCTTAGAAATTATTTCAGGTTTTTAGTTGCATTTTGAAGGCGGTTCTTTTTTTTGTAAAAAATATTTTTTTTCAATAAGAAGGCAAGTAAATTTAAATTCTTGCTTTAGGAAAAATTATTGGATTTTTCTATATGGTAGTTTGTAGTAGGTAGTGTATGTTATTAGTAGGACCCCTAAGATTGGAACTATTTTCTTTTTTTTTTTTTCTATTTTTTTTTTTATATTTAAATCCAAAACCTAGCATAACACTGCGCGGCCTCATCGGCCTTCCTTGTGTAAAATTGC
Source organism: Furcula furcula (assembly GCA_911728495.1). Lineage (NCBI taxonomy): Eukaryota > Metazoa > Arthropoda > Insecta > Lepidoptera > Notodontidae > Furcula > Furcula furcula. The sequence continues at coordinate 12,283,917 of OU452251.1, forward strand.
AAATTTATTTCTGGCATCATGAATGTTATGTAGTCTGAGATGTGATATGTTAGACGTCCTTATCATCATCATCAGCCGGAAGATGTCCACTGCTGAACATAGGCCTCCCCCTTAGAACGCCACAATGAACGACAATTGGCTACTTGCATCCACCGGTTACCTGCGACGCGCACAATGTCGTCTGTCCACCTAATGGGGCGCCTGCCTACGCTGCGTCTTCCGGTTCGTGGTCGCCACTCGAGAACCTTTCTTCCCCAACGGTTATCGGTTCTTCGAGCGATGTGGCCTGCCCATTGCCACCTCAACTTGCAGATTCTGAGTACCTGATTCTGGTAACCTTAGTTCTTCGGCGAATCTCCACATTTCGGATTCTGTCGCGCAAAGAAACTCCGAGCATAGCTCTCTCCATGGCTCGTTGTGTGACTCTGAACTTTTCTAAATGGCCAGCTGTTAGAGACCACGTCTCAGTACCATCACTGGCAACACACACTGGTTAAAAACCTTCGTCTTCAGGCACTGCGGTATTTCGATATCGCGTAGTTTCCCGAACGCTGCCCATCCGAGTTGGATTCTTAGGGCGACCTCTTTGTCGAAGTTGAACCGACCTAACTGGATAACGTCCACGACGTCCTTATATTATTATAATACCAACCAATACCACCAATACCAACCTACATTTTATATACATTTTTGGATCATCATCAGTATCCTAAAGACGTCCATTGGGAGCAAAGGCCTCTCCCTAGAAGGGGGGGGGGGGGCTGCCATAATTCCCACGCTTTCCAGGTGTCATTGGGATAGCAGTAGGTGCTAGGTGAATCCAATAGTAAGACGCTGTTGCCTGTTTTCTTGTTTTACTTTAGTTGAATTTTACGACATCCACTACCACTATTTGCAAATAATAAAGAGTTATGTTTAATAAGTCATGAAGAAAAATATTTTTTAAAGATTCTCTTAAAAAATGTTTAAGTTTTATAAAGCCGTCTTCAATAACAAAACATATAAATATTCAATGACAAAACATAAATAATCATTTCATAGACTAATCCATCAATGAAGCACCAGTTGCAATTGGAAATATCCAATATAATTTTGTCTCAAATAATTTTATTTTGCTGATTTGAAGACAAAAATTTCATTGCGAAAGAAAACCGGCAAATTGTGGTAATTAAAAACTCTGTAAGCTGACGTCGTAAGGTAGATAAATTATTTGGGGCAAGTCTGCGCCCACGTCCAACCTGCGAGTCAAGGGCACTGATAACGTCTGTCTCACCTGACGTCCGCTGAGGAGACGTTTTTACGAGATTAACTATGAGAGCTCGTAACTAAGCGTTCTTAGCGTTTTTGAGGTCTTGTAGATAAAGGAATGGCAGCAATTCTCCGTGGGATTTCACCGTTTTATTTTTGCACGTGAGTACACGCCATGACATGTTTATTGTTGTTTTTAGTACTGTAGTAGTTACTTGTTTTATCGCAATGTAGCGTATCTTTACGCGGTGAGTTTTGCTGTAAATAGTGACCACAATACCTAGAACTATAAAACTTAAATTTATTCATATATATATCATCATCATTAGCAGCCGATAGACGTCCACTGCTGAAATGAAGCCTCCCCTTGGAAAGGAAGGGTTGGCATAATCCCCACGCTTGGCAGGCGGCTTGGGGATCGCAGTATAGGTGGATGATAAATCCAAAAGAAAGACGCTGCTGCCCGTCTTCCTGTTCTCGCTTAGTCGCCTTTTACGACACCCAACGAGAGAAGATGGGGGACGTAATTCTAACCCGGCACCCCACGGGTATAAACTTATATATGAAATTATAATAATTTGTGTGCTATTTTAAAATCTAATCCGGTATCTGCGTAACTAATAACAATTATGAAACACTTAGTGTCTTGATAAGCCATAAAATACAATTTACAAGTGATACAGCAGTGTGCCCATTATAATATCCGCACTGGAATTATTCCTTATTCACAATTTAACACGTTACATTTATCAAATATGTCATTTTTGAGATCAAAAATCTCGGTAAAGCGTTTCGGGGCCACTAAGTATGTGGTAACCACGACCACTCTCCTGACAATAAGGAATATTTGCAAATGAATGCTCGACTCGCGAAATATTCACCATCACGTAACCGCTCTTTCATTGTCCAACGATCGCGCTAAGGGTACTTTAAAAATATTATTTACATTCCTTCACTTTCTTAACGTACTGATTAAATTAAAAACGGCAACTTAAATCCTATAATCTTATACTGTACCCCCAAGTAAACATATATAACGATGGTACTCTGTAATCGTAATTACTGTAATTATTCATACAAGGATTTACAATAACCCTCTTTTGTTGCCGTTCTTGTGAGGCGTTTATTATGAATATTACATTTTGTATTATTAAATGAGGGCTTACAAGTGACTGGGGACACGAATAACTTGTTTAATATAATTTAATCAAAAATGCCTAGGCATTAGATCAAAATTAGTTAGTAAGCTGGCTCTAAGTTCGGCAGCAATTACAAATAGTTGACATTATTGTCTCAGAACTATACTATGCGTTTCAACTAAGAATGTGGCCGCCATGATGATCGCGACTGCGGAACTTCACCCGTTTTTACAATTTTTGTACCGGCAGCAGAGTAAACACAAAATCAAAAAATCGCCCCGGTTTTGATTATTTATTGTAATGTCTTATTTTGCTATCAATTTTTGTTAAAACATCATTTTTAGTAATTATATATTGGAAATGGCAAGATGGCGGCCACATTCTTAGTTGAAACGCATAGTGCTATGTTATGAATTATTATTAAGTTAATGCATATGTTATATTGACTTACGGGTTTAATGCCAGGATTGTTATATTTGGGTTTCCGATATTTCGGCGCTGTTACAAGCGCCATGGGCACGGTATAACTGCTGGATGCGGGTAGGTTGTAAATAGATTAGGAACAGACAAATCTATTTACCCTCTTTCTCTGTCTTTTGCTACGACTACCATTTGAACTCGAACTCGATTGCACATCACGGCAAAACACACTAACCGTTAGTGGTTGTGGCAATCACTTGGTTTTACCGGATTCACCAACTGCGAACTATTTTTACTATTATATTATTTATTACTAGATAATTTAAAACCACTTCACAATTTATTGAAATTCTTATATTTTGCAATTTCAATTGCTTCTTTAGTCAGTCTCGGTATACAGTGACGCTTTGAGGACAATTTTGTGGCTTATGAAATTACGTCCAGTGGTTTATGCCGGATTCTAGTAGATGTTCAGCTAGGCAGAGTTTCTCGCGTCATTATTCCTAACTGCCTTAAAGTTCTTTAATGCGACATGAGGTATTCGCTTAATTTCCCCGATGTATGCATTACCACAAGTACAATTAAGTTTGTATACCCCCGGATGTTCTAAAACGGCAGATTGTCCTTTGGGGAATGCAAGCTCTGCCCAAAGTTCCTATGTGGACTAAAGATAGTCGTAATGGAATATTTCCTCAGTATTCCACCTATATGGTCCGTTACTCCTTTTATATAAGGCGGGAATGCCGGTTGAAGAATACAATGTCGGTTGAACAATACGATGGTACAATATATTGACCCGTCAGTCAATATATTGTAAATCGCCATGAAAATCTAAAAATGGATTACGTATCGTATATTTGGGCAAGGATCAAAACTAATTACACAAACGAAATTTTTAATGACTACTACTACTTACTTTCTAGTATTTCCATTAGCATAAAATGTATGTGATTATTTAGAATTATCGGCTATAGGTATACTTGATTTCGTAATACACGATTTTTGTTACAAAAAAAATACATACAAAATTTATTCCGAGATAAACCCACAATCATAGCACATCAATAGCATATCAGAACTACGTGTTTCCGTACAAACTTCGTCTCATCATTCATCGTCACAGGACGTAAAAGATATTTGTTAGTGGGTAGAAATTATTTTCTTATTTCAGCTCGTTGGTATTCGCGTCGCGTCGCGGCCAACGCGACATGGCGGCGCCGAACGATGCACTGCAGAGATAGGGTTAATTATATTTAGTCTATCACCTCTTCAGTGCAAACAAGAATAAAACAAAATTAAAGTGTTTACACAGTTGTACACAATACTATTCTGTCAATACAGCAAAAAATATTAATATTAGTATTTTCTTAGAGTAGTGCTGAAAATGTTTACAAACATTTTCTAAAACTTATAAATTCACTAACAAATGTTAGGATTTTTTAAATTTTGTTAGGAATTGTTAGATTTTTAGGTGTTCCTACAACAATGGAAAAGGTTTACAAATATTAAGACCATTTAAAACAATGTCACCGGTCGCATTTTGGATTTACACGTTCCGAGGCGTCAATGTTAATAAATGTTTATTAACATTACCTAACATGTACCCATTTTCTTAACATTGTGATCAAATGTTTGTTCAGAAAATGTTTAATAATGTTTGTAAAAAATTCTAACACCAGTTTGGGGGAGAACCATAAGGTTGCGCCTTTGTAATCGGGGATTATCATAAACAACAATACCTGTGACAGAGTGTGATTTTGCTTCTTTTGTTATAGTGTCCATAAATTTACGGCCACACCTCCACTTGCCATCTTAGAATCACGGTCAAGTACTAGCTTGTATTAATATTAATCATAACGTTGCTTGGTTTATCTCTGCTTACCGTTTTCAGTATAATGTCATTAGCATGTAGAGATATATTATTAAATATCACATTTATTTCATTTCGTTTGCAATACATTTTAATTTATTAATTACTAATATTGATATTCTATAAAAACCAATCCATCATTACATATTTTTCTATGTTTATATTTTCATTGTTATATTTTCATTTTAATCATAAATTAAATTAAAGTATCCGCCTTAGAACTTGCTGATTAAAAACATTATGATATGAAAATTTTATAATTAATATGTATTTTATTTCGCAATTCTCAGCTACGTAGGTACAATTGAACAAAGTCGTATACATGATTCTTAAGTTAAATTAATGCCGAATTTCTCTTAATTACTGGTGACAAGTAGAGAATAGACGATACATAGAGACACTATCTTTAACTATAACCCAAACTTTAACCAAATAATCTTACTTTATTTTGATATTATGACTCAATTGTGACATGAAATTAACGACTTATAAAGATACTAGTATTGCTAATTAATGGTTTTCTTATGAAATTAATATGTAATTTGTGATTTGGATTGACTGTATCGACTTAAATGAACTGACGTGTAAAATAACTTTACAAATAAATGATTATGATTCTCTAAGGCGTTTTTTGATTAATAAAAGTATTTTGTCAGAGAGTTGATTATTATAGTATTCTTTTGATATGAGGGGTGGCTTGCAGTTGCGTCGCGTCTTATGTAGAGTCATTATGGGGCGCAAGCTACTTGGGCGCGACACAGAGTCGCGTCACTGCGTCGTCTATACTATGCACTAAAAAAGACGAAGGGTTATTTGGGTTTATATAGCACTGTTCAACACGGTACTGCGATTAATAACATCATGGACAACTCCAACTCCTAATTTTACATAGACACCTAGCTTTATATTTAAACCGTCGCGATTATAGCGCTGTTGTAAGCAACACACACGACACGTATTTACGTTTTTTTTTACTAAATATAAGCTAGTGCCTACAGTCCCACCTGATGGAAAGCGGTGACACAATCGAGGATGGTAAAACACACTAGCTTATTAATTAAAAGCCTATTATTTATAAACGGGCGGGAAAACCGACACAGGCAAACTGTTCCAGACTTTAGCTGTCCTTATTATAAACTAGCTGACCCACGCAGCTCCACCTGCGCTATTTTTACGTTAACTAAACTTTGAATAACAGACATTCGCATCGAATACATAACCTCATTTTTTATAGTCGGTTAAAAACTGGGACCCACTTTTTACTTGCTCTCCAAAGCACGGACCCGTTTAGTTCAAATGGCGTTAAACGGTCACCCATCTATTTAATGACCTTACCTAACGTTGCTTAACCCGATCGATTACAAAACCTTGATAAATACTCTCGATGAGTGTTCCCTTACTAATATTTATTATATTTTATAGAAAAATTGATAAAATCGAACCAAGCGTATAACCAAGTACCCGTTTTGACTTTAATCCCCTCTCCCAAAAGAACCGTGCTAGATTACGGGATAAAAAGTATCCTATGTCCTACCTCGTAGTAAGATCTCAAATCATGCCAAGTTTCATTTGAATCCATTCAGTAGTTTCGGCGTGATGCTCAGCCGTGATACAGACAGACAGACAGACAGACAGACAGACAGACAGACAGACAGACAAAAATTAAAAAAATTACATTTTCGGCCTCAGTATCGGTTATTGATTGCCCTCCAAATATAATTTTCAAAATATCTTCAATGTACAGAATTGGACCTGTTACAGTTTTATTATAAGTATTGATGAAGCTAACCGCTGAAGCAAACCAAGTAAGCTTAAGGGGGTAACAACGGTAAAATTGCAAAAATAGCCTTAGTTTAAAGAGTTCGATGGATCAATCCGCTATTGTATTGGCTATGAAAATTATATGTACTTATACCTCACATCTTCAGCAAATAGTTTTATTGATTAGATATTGGATTAAATATAACGTTTTCAAGCAATATGTATTTAAAAAATGTACTACGTTGGATATGAATTGTGTTAGCGTTCAATATCCGTTCATCGGATAGACGTCAAAGTTGGACTATAAAAAGCATAATAACCTATTCTACAATTTGTATTGATTACATTTCTTAATTTCATTCATGTTTTACAAGAAATTATAGAAAAACCACGTACGCGATGCATTTCCCCTTGCAGCGCCCCCGCGGTCGCCTTTCATCAGTCTTTCGTGGACTGTTATGGAGGGTGGACGCGCTCGATTTTTTTTTGACAAGACGAATTTAATTTAAATGATTTTGAACATATTTTTAATTAAGTTATGTTACATATGGTATAATTATAAAATTATTAATCATTTCAAATGAAATCTATACTTCTATATTTAATTAAAGATATTTTTATAGTAATACCATATTTTTGGTTCATCATAGAGTATGCGAAAGTATCGTTGCCGAGTATTATGCCTAACTACTAAAGCGTATCAGAGTCATATATGATCTTACTAATTGAAATCGTATTTAATACTGTGTAGGTCGACAAAATGACATACATTATGATATTCTTTACATTATGTTTTTTTTTGTCAAAACATGAACGGTGTTATTATTACTATCATGTTGGTTTTTGCAACTTAGCAACGAGTCGAGTACCTGGGTGGTTGGCTTGGTGGTGAGCGACACGCTTACCTACGGACAGTTGCATTGGACTGTTGTTCGTCTTTTGAGACATCTGGATGGTTAAGTTGGAAGGGTACTCGTGTGTTATCTAGGTGGCGCCACTTTAATCTTAGATTTCTTCAGCTATGTAACATAAGTAGAAGGTCACTGTAGCTGGCAAAAAAACTATCAGACCAAAAGGCTATAATTATAGTTTTGGATGACAGGGACAGGAAGAAACTTTTCTATGGGTAGTTGCTTCGAATCCTATCAGGCAATACCTTGTTAGTTAACTAAGTTGCGTAACAATAAACTGATGGTGTTGTTGGCACTAGGCACGAGAAAAAATACCATCGCGTTAAAATGTTAGTTACTCTAAAACCAGATTGCTTATTAGAATCAATGTAAATTAAATATCTATTTAAATTTTACATTACCTATGCACCTACCACTATGACGCTCTGCATCATCCAAAGGTAGACTGGCAGAGAATGCCTAAGGCATTAAGTCCGCCTTATACATATTTAAGTGTGCTAAAGAATAAATAAAATAAAATGTCAAATGCTCCGCGTAGTTCAAACCCCGCGATGGGTACAGAACTCAAGATGAAGTTACGTTACGTACTCTCGCGGTCACGAACCGTCTATCACCTTTAGGACGACAATCGCTTGCACGTGCCGGCCCAAAATACATGCGGGCGGGGTAAGCGCCCGGAATGTCGTTCAAATTATTTTGATTGAAAACTGAAACTTACACTAAAAAAGACTATTACTGAATTCGTGCGTTCAAACAAACAGTGCTATTCCTTTGGCAGTCACGTATATTAAATAACAACACAGGTCCGTTAATTTTGTAGTTTGCTACCCTGGCTGCTGACCTTAAGGTCTTGGGGTCGATTCCCACACAGGACAAACATTCATGTGCATGAACATAATCTGTTTGTCTTGGGTCTGGGTCGTTTTTAACTGTACTTAATTATGGAAAAAGTTAAGTATCTTATCATAGTTTCAGTTCGATGGCCATTACGGAGTCGATCATGGAACTCATCTACATCATCAACAGCAGCCGAAACGTCCACTGTTGAAAAAAGGCCCTCTCTCCCTTAGAGGGGAGGGGTTGCCATAATCCCCACGCCTGGCAGGCGGTTGGGGATCGCAGATACGTGGTAGGTAATCCAATAAAAAGACGCTGCTGCTCGTCTTCTTGTTTTTCCTTAGTCGCCTTTTACGGACACCCAACGGGAGGAGATGGATGGGTGCTATTATTCTTATCATGGAACAAATTGTCACAATAAAAATAATTTATGATTTCTGGGTCTGCACAACTTGGGTCGACGTTGGGTATCTGGTCTTGAGCGAGGTTGGAAGCTAGCAAGCTTCCAAGATTCGGGTACTCGTGCCGCTCTTAAAGATAATATACACATTAGAATAGGAAACATTACAGTTACACGCTTCTTTAATAATACCGCTAGCATCTCATGGCTACTGGCATGCATTGCAGCATCTTAAGTCACTCTCTTTGTAATACTCGAACATCGCAATCAATCATCAATTTGGTTTCAGTTCATTTTTCCAGGAATCAAAAAGCTCAACTATCAGATGGATGTTTATTGGTTAGAGAATTTGGAACTAATTTAGGAAATAAGTAAAAAGGTCCCTTTTTTAAAAAAAAACTATATTTTGAAGGCTCTTTCAAACGCTTTCGTTTTGACGTGCAGAATAGAAACCTTAGAACTTTGTGCATAGTTTCATTTCAAGTACGCTTACAGTAGTCACGGCAAGACGCTGCGCAGTAGCTATTTTTATGTTTATGTATTCAGAACTCACAATTGTACTTGCGCAATGTTTCGTCAACCCTAACTTCAGACACACAAAAATCCGCTGTGACTGTAAGTTATAAGTAGTACGAATGTATATGGATTCCGAATGGCAGGCACAATGTATTCAGCTGGGTCGCAGTGCGTTCCGGTGGTAACCAGACCTAATAACCACCAACAATAGAATAGAAGTATGTATAAGTCTCACTAGTCAGGCATTGGCCATTCTATAATAGACGGACTGAACCTTTGATATAAAGTTTGGAATATGAAATGCAGTAATCCGTATCCTGATGCAACACGTCAACTACGTTACCACTGTAAGTGGTTGGGTTGACAGATTGTAATTAGGTGGCACGCCAAGGTATACATCAAGATATAAAACAGTGGGTTACCGTTATTAAACTGCATCATTTCATTCTATAACGGAATAGGCAAAATTAACAAAACTCCATTCGACACATCTGCATATTTTTAGTCTATGATTTTTCAAATGTAATATTCATATTTGCTGGTAGCGCCCTCTACGATGACAACTCTCGGCCGGAGCGGCCAGATTCTCAAGGTCATTGGCGCATGTTACCCCCTTAAACGTGTCGTTTTCCATCACGTCTTCCACGCCGTCCAATTTCTTGAACACACTAGATGACTAATTATTATTATAATCATTAATATTACAATCGTGCCGCATTTCATTTGAAATCGAACGATTCGCCCCCTATAATGCGCCCCCCGGCGGCAGGCTCAAAGGCAAGGCAATGGTGCAGATCCCACCGTAGAGACCTGGGTCCTTCTCATGTGCCGATGCAACAGCCGCGGGGGTTTTAGTGGGTAAGAATCCCACATACCCCGGTTGAGCCCCACAGCTCCCGAGGACCTTTTGAACGTTTCCCCCGCGTCAAAAAAAAATAAAAGGTTATGATTTCAGATGTTAATTTTCGGGGTTCTTGCATGTCACCAAGTAAAGAAATAGTAATGCAAGACGATAATCCCTAAGCCGCCTGCCAAGCGTGGGGATTATGGCAACCCCTCCCTTCTAAGAGGAAGTTCTATTTTCTAGCAGTGGCGTCTTTAGGCTGCTGATGATGATGAATGCGGGACGATCAAACCCCTATTTATTGGGCACCCACACGTGATTCCGGATAGAAAATCTCAAGTATAACCCGACCCGGATATCGTATCCGAAACCCTAAATTGAAGGTGCTTCCGCTTGATCTTACGATCAGTTTCCGCGATGCAATCAATGATTGTGAAAGCGAGTTAGATTTATGGAAACGGTTAGCGTAAAAATGCGTAAAATAATGCTTCGGTAGTTTTGGTTGCTCGAAAGTATACTGGATGAAAGATTAGCGATTACAAGACGAAAAATATAGACATTGCAAAGTTGATAAATACCGCAGATATGTGAAACCTTAACTTGATATAAAATTTCACGAGTTGTTTTGCCTGCTTATGAAATCCAATTCGAGTGTGTTACGAACGATGATAGTTTTTGTTGCAAAAGGCAGGTAATTGTTTCAAATTTTTCCGGGAGCAACCACTGTAGTTTTACTTACTGATTACAGGTCAATCAATTTTTCCTGAATATTTGGCTAATCTTAACAAAGATTGGCCGTTGTGGCCATATCTGTCAGGATAACTTTATTAAACTACTTACTAAACGAAGTCAGAAAAGTATTGACACTAAAAGAAATTACTAGCATTCGTGTATCTCGCAAGGAATTTAGCTTATGCGCACATGCTTACATGTAACCAGTCTTTATTATTAGGCTACGATGTTATAACTATACTATTTTTAAACTACGCTATCAGAAACTATACTGCCTCAGGTCGTGCCCGAAGCGCAGCTGTTAAAGCGAGCCTGCACTACACTAAAGCGCCGTCTGTACCCAGCCTCATGCATAAAACATGACTTCATGTGTTGCGAAAACCTGTTGAGAACCCCCTTTGCGATAATCAATCCCAAGTTTCCGGCAAGCTCGTAATTTATACATTACAACTACGGAGAGGTCGATTTGGACCGCTGCTGTGCACCTAAGGCTTTTGTTCGAACGATTGGGCGTCTACGCGAAGTCAAGGTGTATGTCGGGGCCAGAGAGTATTATAATATGTAGATCGGGGTCAATGCTTGCGCTTTTATTATCCATCGATAACATTTTGAAAGACAGTTTTTTTTTAGTTATTTTCATATGTTCGGAGATTGAGAAGGTGAAATAGTGGCTAAAACCTTTTTTAATTATAAAGATACATATATTAGACGTTAAGTAAACGTTAGTTTTTAAGCAATTGGTTCCATTCATACCTACTGTTTCGGTCTTTGGAAATGGTAGGTAAATTTGCTAAATTACCTACATCATTGTCATACGTAAATTAAGGTAATTTCATAAAACAGTACTATTATTTTTTAAATATTGAAACAAAACTGTCCCCATGTTATTCATAGCTATGTGCATTAAATCTTTAAGTTAAATATGATGTTTTATGTTTTCTAAACTTCACAAAATGGAATTCCATTTCTTAGTTTCCACTAATTAGTGGAATTAAAAAAAAATGCATGTAAACTCCAAAAATATTACCCTACCTGTAATATTGAAAGTTATAACATTAATCTTGTTGACACCGAAAACAGAACTTGCGTTCTGGACCGTTACTAAAGTCTTACTATTATTTTTATAATAAATGCATATCAGCTCCCGCATACAAGTTGTGAAAGTCAATTAACAAAAATAGGTCAGAATGCTTCATGGATAGAAGCTCCATGGAAGCTCTTAATGCTTGCGCAACGCCAACGTTAAAATTCTACATAAGTTGTCTTTAACAACATACTTATGTAACTAATGTGTTTTAGATGCGGAGCTCATACTTCTAATATACATTATGGTATCTGTACAGTATTTAATACCACTTATACTAAGTTTTTTTTTTATAATAATTGTTGTGTACTTCACTTCGTGGTATCTTACTCAAATCTTTCCATTGTGACTTACACACTTACTGCCGCACCTACAAACGTTAATTATAGTTAATTGTGATTGTCATATTTTGTAAATAGATTGTTTCGACTTACGAAGCCAAAGTGAGTAGATATATCAATAATCTCGTTAATAATACTAAAAGATAATCACATGAGACTCGGAGAGTCGAAATAAATAGATTACAAAAAATGACTTAATTGCGATTAAAGTTAATTGATGTATGTGAGTGCGGCAGTTAGACTTGTAAAATAGCTTCGCGATCTAGAGTAAAGAGGTTACCAAGGAATGAGATTGTGAAATATATTATTATAAATTCAGGTCGTGTTTACGTATGACGCCATAATGGCTTACGGGATTTGCGGTAAGCAGAACTCTTTCCTTTTACGTCTCCACGCAACCGACGGCCGACGAATTTGTGTTATGTTGCGGTTCTATTGAGATATTCCTCACATTCCTTAATTCATCTTCGTCACCAATATCAACAAAATGTTTACGTGAATACTATAAGACAGAAATAAGAGAAACACTGAATTTATCACTATAATTATTTATTAGCACAATACACATGGCGCGAAAAACGAGAAGTGTCACCCGAGCGTCTAGTGCGGGGACACGTCAATCCGTATTAGTATTAGTGAGGTGCCCCGACAGTATAGATATTGTCGATTTCAATTTTCTTGTCTAACAATACATACAATAGCCCGACGACCCGTGGGGTGTCCGGGTAAGAATAGCACCCTCCCATCTCCTCCCGTTGGGTGTCCGTAAGAGGCCACTAAGAGAAAACAAGAAAACAGGCAGCAGCGTCTTTCTATTCGATTACCTACCACCACTACATCCCACAGATTGAAGCGCTACCTCCCGGGACAGACATGCAGTGGGCCTTCATGGAAGTCCCTGAACAGACTTCGGACACAGGTCGGCCGCTGCAAAGAAAATCTTCGCCGTTGCTTCAGTGGTGATGACCAGTGGATATGCCCCACAATCTATGACCCTTTTGCTTTCTTGCCCTGCGTGCCCTGACACATGCACTCTTGAAGATCTTTGGAATGCTACAGACAACGCACGAAATGTAGCTGCTAACTGGGCTAATACGATTTAGTTTTTGCCACCGACACGATAAGAAGAAGAAGACCTATCACCTATACTGCGATCCCCAAAACGCCTGCCAAGCATGGGTATTTGTTCTTTGTTCAGGTGTGGATGTTTTTCAGCTGATGATGAGGGCACATATTACCTAAATCACTCGGAAAATATAGTGTACCTTCTGGGCCAATTGGATACCAATTGGAGTTCATAATTATATTCACGGAAACTTCGAACTTTGCAGGAACGACAAATTCCTGTAGTTGTTCCTGCGATTGTCAGGAAACTAAGATGATCCATGCGTCCACTAGGAATGTAAAACGTCAGCCTGCTTGACCCCTCCCAGACGTGTCAGTCTGCCGTCCCATCGGATTGAGAGAGTAAAGGAAGAGAAAGTGCATCTGTGCGCGTGCACCGTGGCCACCGGGCCGACGGATACGGTTTGGGAAACATTTAATGCATTATGAAAGTAGTATGTTTTAATTAGTCTTATCATTTTTTTTTAATATTAAGAATATATTTTGTTTACATATTAAAACTGGTCAAGAATGTTGTATAAGTAGGTATACTGGTGGATGAACCTGGCTGATGACGGCATAGAGTTTTTTTATATTAAGAATAGAGTATGCGTTTGTCTATGGTCCCCTTATACAAATCGTAGGCAGTTTTTCCTCTAAGAAGCAGGTTTACTGAACTATTTCAAGTTATATTAAAAGAGTTATATTGATATGTAAGTTTATTTACAAATATGTATACTTAAACTAGGTAAAAAAACTTCGTCCCAGTTGTTGCCGCACTGGGAGGAAAGGGTACCTAAAAGACTGGCAGCATTACCTCTATCTAGCCAAGCTTATACGTTGGCAGAAAAAGCTAGCAGCCCGACGGTCTCCTAAGACTTCGATAAATATGGATGACATTTCTTTTACCAAACCGTGCGTCTCATGAGACCAAGGCCCCATGGTCTCCACAGCAAAGGGCACAAAAATATAGCTGGAACCTGGAGCTGCATACTTGTGCTGCTTTGCATCACTAGCGGTCGCCGCAGCCCCTCCAGCCGCCCTGCCACTTGCCGGGGTGTGGGACGCAGTAAGTGTGTCGACACATGTCGCATCCCACACCAACGGCTTTCCATGTTGCCATGGTATTAAAGTGATCAGGCCTCTTGCCATCATCTCATGTAATACCGACTGGTACCAGTACGGCAGGAACACCGGCAGTGACAAGCCCCCTGCGAATAATATTATTAAGGGTGGCATGGCGTGACATACGGCCAGCGCTACGAGAGCAAGTGACAAGTAGTAATGGGTTTGATCTGTCACAAGCGCAAATATCAATAAATACAGCTGACGGTATAGTAGCTATTGTCGTGTACCTGATATTTATGTATTTTGATCTTCGTACTCGTGCTTACGGTTCTTACTTGAAAATAAGCATTCTTTACTTGTACTTATTTATACATATTCTTAGGGTGACCGTAAAAAACGAGTGTGCTTTAGACCACACGGTTGAAGTAAAACTTCTGAATAGACTTCCGTTCGCCTCGCTTGATCACACTTTTCGTAACGTTCTCGTCACGCATTCACCAGCTTACTCCCCAAGTCAAGCGTCTGTAAATGAGTTTTACTTCAAAAATAAAACACGAGTATCGAACGCTTAAAATGTTTACAAAGTTCATTCGTCCAATCAAACGTGCAACAGTTACGTGTGTGACACTCGCAGATGGTTTTAAAACAAACAGTTGACTGTGGAGCGCGGCAGTTTTTCATTTGGCGGGTGTTTGTGGCACTCCGTGTAATTGGCGAGATATATATACTTATAGTGCCTCTATCTTTTTCAGCACAAAGCAACTTTTCTTTGTAGGTAATTCTTCCGTGTAGTATAGCATAACCTTTAGGCACGATAAGTAACTAAAGAAATTACCTGGATATACCCCGCCTTGGATCTACGATTTTTTCAAACCGGGGTAGAAGCTTGATAGTGGCGCCCCTCTCTCCAGCGTTTCAGATAAATTACTTAAAAGAAATCTCAAATCGGCATCTCAAGTCCACAATAACTTGTGGACTTGAGATGCCGATTTGAGATTTCTTGTGGTGTGTGGTGTTATTCTTACCAGTCGACGGTGAGCCAACCAGGCTTCCGTATTCTAGGCGCTGGTGGAGCAAGTTTTTTTAATTGTAGTATTATACGTATTATGATTTTCTCCCCCTAAAACTGCCGCCTAGATCCGGGACTGATAGACTGACTTTTTGGAGCACTCGACACACACAGAAAAAATATATATGTAATATTAACATTACATAATTTTTTAATGCACAAGCTTTACCCAACATATTTTAAAGGTAGCATTTATAGTAGTTGGTTTTTTATTTAAATCAAAAAGTAATAGTAAAGTTTTCAACGAGATTCGGATTAATAAATAAAATTGAATCCCGTTTGCAGTAAAAAATTAAATTCAATATGTAATATTAAATATTGAAACGGTATAACAGTCGATAGATATTGAGTTAATATTAAATAGAAGTACAGCCCACCCGATCACTATGTTAATCCTTTGTAGTATACGGTCAACAAAGGCATTGTAATTAACTCCTAGATGCTACCATGAAAGCGGGCAATATACTCGTAATTATACTACGAATCGATAGAGTTGCGAACAATTTAATCAAGTTTAATCATTGATCCGAATCGCGACTATTCGCGACGAAGAAGCTTTCGGTGAAAGAAAACATCGTGAGGAAACCTGCATGTCTGAGAAAGCCTAAATAGCTTTCAAATGACGTCCGGGCCAGCGCAGCGTGGTGGACTACGGCCTAAGCCTCCTCATCTTGAGGTGAGGCCCGTGCCCAGCAGTGGGACATGAACCAGGGCTTTTATTATTATTCAATCATTGATCCGGAATGATAAGGTAAGTGGTCCTTTGTTCGACCGTACGTAAACGCATCATGACATGTATTTGTACTTGAATCTTTTTAATATTCACATATTACTCGCAGCACTTGCGTATGTACTGCAGAATTCAATATCATCTGACATTGAAAAAATATTCAAGAGAAATTTATATTTTAGCACGACTTTGCAAGGCCCTTTGTAATCTGTGACTCTTTATTTCTTTTTTAAGCCGTGGGTCATACATGTTTGCTGCCAGACGAATTCTTCGGGTCGCCAATTTGATCAAGATGAATGGTCCTACGACCTTGTCCTCCTGTTGTAATTGCGATCGTACACTAAATGCTAAAAGGAATTTGTGTTACGGCCTTAAGTCAACATTAATATAAATAAGTAATGCCACGCCTTTGTAGAAAACCTTTTTTTTTCAAGAGTTATAGTTTTATTTTGATTTTTATTCCCCAAAAATTCAATAACGTAACCTTGAAACGGCTGGCATGTAATATTACTATTTTTTTCGAAGTTCGAACTGCAACTTATTGTAATAATAATGTCAAAAGAAACAGGCAGAACAAATAAATTGCCACTACATTAATCGTAATTATTCATAGATACTACGTTTGATGTTGTTCAGCGATTTATAATTAATTCGTAAATTTTTAATTTATATTTGTTTGTTCCACAAGAAATGTTCGTCCAGAAGTTTTGATCGTTGCGTAACTTTGTTTACTTTTAAATCTGTTTCATTCTCGTAAAATAATTCTGGTTTTCGGTTTGTTTGAATGTGCCAATGTGATTGTTGCTCTTGTTAAAAGCCGCTAATAAATAATGTTTTATTGGTTCCCCAAACCACAAGCCGAATGTTTATTGATATTGATTTTGTATACCTTGGCTTTTATTAAATAAACATTAGGAGAACTAATTTAAATTTTGATTACCCAACCTGTATTGTGTGTGATGCATAACTTTGTAACTTCGAACCCGCCCATGTAGGTATGTATTAGTTTTCAAATGAAACTTGTATCAATATCGATCTATTTGTTGCCCTAATAAACCGTAACATACTAACTTTTACCCTTTTGACGGGCCCTTTGTCTAGTGGTTAGACACACTGGCTGCTACCTAATAGATCGTGGGTTCGATGGTCTTCCTAGCACTAGCTAGTGGACTAGCATTTGTGTGGTCTGGGTTTTATTATCTATATACAACGTGTTACAAAATACCCCGTAAAAATATAATTAATTATCAAAGCCAAAAATTTTGTCAACCCTAGCGTACTAGGGTTGACAAAATTTTTGACGACCAAAATTTTAAAAGACCTAACCGTAGTTAGGTCTTTTAAAATTTTGGTCGTTCCGCGAATTAGGTAGAAATGACGCAGAATGTACCTACATTCTGCGTAGTTTACTTTTTAATTTTACTGAAATAGGGTTTGCACATCAGTGAAAATAGTAATATTTTTAATTAATACTTATTTTTTACGGGGTATTTTGTAACACGTTGTATAATACTTATAGTTTTTTATATCATTATGATTTTGCATTTATGATTAATGATCTTCATGAAGTTTTAAAAGCTGCAGTCATTAGTCAGGGGAGATACTAGCGCAAATCATTTCGCGGGTCGCAGTGATACTGCAGTAAAGATGAATTAATTGACTATTTTGTACATTTGATTAGCAAATTCCGTGGTACTTAACGTCCTCTGCAGACGTTGTTCTCATTGCGTACTCATAAACCAATTTCAGATCTGAAAGCGGATCTAAGAAAGCCAATATTTTTTAAGCCGATCAAGGCTGTTATAAACTTCATAGATATTAATTTACAGCAGTATTGTGTACAAATTGCTTTTTTCAACGGAATACACCGGTGAAGGACACCGGCTGGAGAGATTAGTGGGCTCAAGGGGCATAAAACCTAATGTCTCAAGTGAGGAGTGATGCCTGTAGCTGGCAGATATCCATTGGCAGATGTGTTGCTTAAAATTTCTTACGTCGTCTATTCGCTGAATGGTACAAAAACTGCACTGCGATATAAAAAACAACGAAAACAAAGAGAGTATTAACTAATATCGTCAATACGGATTTTTAGTGCTAATAGTTGTCGCGATTGTTAAGGTGAATGTTACGTGTTAACTTAACGCCCTTTTCAACATAAATCCTAATAACTACCAAACAACCGTAAGCCGTAAGGTTAAATGAAAGTAAATGAGTTCTTTTAGCACCTCCTAAGTGACTGGTTTATGTTAAAAGTAAGTGACATTTTTCCCAATCGAAGTGACTTCGCAAAGTTTAGTTACGTAGGTACCGCTTTCATAGTGTCTTATTTTTTTACATCTTAGAACCTTGACGAGGCGCCTGATAGTTGGATGGATGGAGCGACATGGCTCCTCTTGAAACAGGTTATTTCAGCAGCTGATGCTTTCGTTCCAAAACACAGCAATACTTACTCGCTACTTGGTGGCAAAATATCTAACACTGAGTTAGATGGTTCCTTAAACAGAATACCCCTTAACTCTACTTAAGTAACCTTTAAACCCTTTAAATTCCAATGACATGCAACTTTGAGTATGATTCCAGAGTTTTGACACAAATGCAATGATAATGTGATAAACACGGATAATAACAACCGAAGGGCTTAAAAAAGGTGATATTTGAATACACACATATACAGGGTTACAGGAAAAGTCGTGCTAGATCCGTTGAGGGCGTGGAGTACCCATCATTTCTGACTTATTTCACTATGAAACACCCCACCCTAAACTTAACCAAAATAAAAAATAAGCAAAAAAAAAACTTAAACTTAACTTAAACAAAATAAAATTTAATAGCCTAAAAATCGGCAATTTTCAATAAAAAATTTAAAGTCGAAAATCTCGAAAAGGGTTAAGTTTAGGGTGGGGTGTTTCATAGTGAAATAAGTCAGAAATGATGGGTACTCCACGCCCTTAACGGATCTAGCACGACTTTTCCTGTAACCCTATATATGTATCTTATTATATAAAAGAGTAGGCAAAAACCCACTCATCACGAAATCTCAGAAACTACAAGTGCTAGGAATCTCAAACTTTGCATGGGGGTTCCTTTTAAGACGTAGGTGCTCACTAAGACGCGATTTTGCGAAATTCAACCTCTAAGGGGGTCAAATAGGGGGGCAAAGTTTGTATAGGAGAACGCGATTCCTTGGTCCTATTGACTTGAAATTTTGCACAGACATTCGTTAAGAAAATTAATTGAATTAGTATTTCATATTTTTTATAATTTATCCATTTAAAGGGTAAAAAAGAAGTATTATTACTTAACCGATGGCGGTACAAATATATTACCACAATAAGATACGATAATTCGAAAGATAAAATAAGAGTTCCTTGGCCAAGTGGTTACGGAAGCGTCCTCTAAGTGCGGACTGTCCGGGTTCGCTACCCGTGTGCGGTTTTTTTTTTGTATTTTTAAACTTTGTTTTGATTTTTTTATTTATATTAAGATTAGATGTTTTAAATATTTAACTCATATTGACTCCGGCACTTTTTATCTCTAATATATTTTTATATTTAATACTTTTTTTAAATTTAAAATCATGCATACGTAGTTAACTTCTCTCTAATGTTATGATTTAGTTATTAGTGGAAACTGAATTGATTTTTGTACTATTGGATCTTATATTTAGTAATAAGTGGTATCATTTGTTTGTTTCGCAAGTATAACGAACTAAAAATAAAATAATGAAAATATATTTTCAAAATGTCTGTTTGGGTAGGAATACAATATGCATGCACCTATTGTACGTATGATATAAAAAAAAGCCAAAACTTTATTGGAATTATTGTCTGTCTGTCAGTCAGGGTTTTTTCTATAGGTTGGCTGGTGTTGGGGACCAACGACATCAAAGTATCTTTAAATAGTGTGAAACAAAGTCGCTATCCGAGTCTGTCAATATCGGATAGCACCTCCTAAACCACGCAGCGATTTTCACCATCGGTTAGATAATTTTTCATTGAAGGTTTTAAGTTTTATCTAAGTAAATAAACTTACATACCTTACATTGACTAAACCTAAAGAGATACATAGTTAACAATCAAGTACTAGAGAATTTCATTAATTCCATATATTATAAAGTAGGTAAATATCCGGGATATAATATACCCGCCCCCCGGTGGCGGACTCAAAGGCAATGCACTGAGGGATAGCTGATGCAGATCCCACCGGAGAACCCCCTCTCATGTGCCGATGTGACAGCCACGAGAGTTTTAGTGGGTAAGAATCCCCCACAGGATCCCAGGGACATATTAAACGTGCCACCACCCCTTTAACTGTGACAACGGTGACAGATTCCCGGGGGGCTATAATGCGCCCCCGGCAGCGGCTTCAAAGGCCCTTGCCTTGCACTGAGGGGTACCCGGTGCAGCCCCATATTTTTTGCGGACAGCCGTGGGGGGTTTAGAGGGTAAGAATCCCACACACCGCGGGCGACCGCCTGCAGGATCCTGGAAGCCTATTGGAGGTCTACCCGTGGTCCCCGAAACTTTGAGCACGGTGACAGGTTTTTGAAGTGAAACTTCTTATGCGATTCCTATGCCGTCCGTGAGTCAGTGAGTGGGTGAGTCAGTGAGTGGGTGAGTGGGCGAGTGGGCGAGTGGGCGAGCGGGCGAGTGGGTGAGTGAGTGAGTGTGTGAGTGGTTCTGTGTGGTACGGTGTGGTACGGTGTGGTACGGTGTGGTACGGTGTGGTACGGTGTGGTACGGTGTGGTACGGTGTGGTACGGTGTGGTACGGTGTGGTACGGTGTGGTACGGTGTGGTACGGTGTGGTACGGTGTGGTACGGTGTGGTACGGTGTGGTACGGTGTGGTACGGTGTGGTACGGTGTGGTACGGTGTGGTACGGTGTGGTACGGTGTGGTACGGTGTGGTACGGTGTGGTACGGTGTGGTACGGTGTGGTACGGTGTGGTACGGTGTGGTACGGTGTGGTACGGTGTGGTACGGTGTGGTACGGTGTGGTACGGTGTGGTACGGTGTGGTACGGTGTGGTACGGTGTGGTACGGTGTGGTACGGTGTGGTACGGTGTGGTACGGTGTGGTACGGTGTGGTACGGTGTGGTACGGTGTGGTACGGTGTGGTACGGTGTGGTACGGTGTGGTACGGTGTGGTACGGTGTGGTACGGTGTGGTACGATGTGGTACGGTGTGGTATGGTATGGTACTCGGACTGACCGGGACTGAGTGGGACTGAGCGGGACTGACCGGGACTGAGCGGGACTGACCGGGACTGAGCGGGACTGAGCGGGACTGACCGGGACTGAGCGGGACTGAGCGGGACTGAGCGGGACTGACCGGGACTGAGCGGGACTGCGCGGGACTGGCCGGGACTGACCAGGACTGAGCGGGACTGAGCGGGACTGAGCGGGACTGAGCGGGACTGAGCGAGACTGAGCGGGACTGACCGAGACTGAGCGGGACTGGGCGGGACTGACCAGGACTGAGCGGGACTGAGAGGGACTGAGCGGGACTGAGCGGGACAGACCGGGACTGACCGGGACTGAGCGGGACTGACCGGGACTGAGTGGGACTGACCGGGACTGAGCGGGACTGAGTGGGACTGACCGGGACTGAGCGGGACTGAGCGGGACTGAGCGGGACTGAGCGGGACTGACCGGGACTGACCGGGACTGAGCGGGACAGACCGGGACTGACCGGGACTGAGCGGGATTGAGCGGGACTGACCGGGACTGACAGAGACTGACGGGACTGACCGGGACTGACTCGGATTCAGCCAGTCCGAGTCAGTCAGTCAGGGACACCTGGTGCAGATCCCACCCGAGAACCCAGGTTTCCCTCTCATGTTCCGATGTGATAGCCACGGGAGTTTTAGTGGGTAAGAATCCCAAATACCCAGTTTGACTTCCCCACGGGATCCCGGGGAGATATTGGATGTTTCCCCCGCTACTCCCTTAAACTGTGACAACGGTGACAGATTCCCGGAGGGCTATAATGCGCCCCCGGCAGCGGCTTCAAAGGCCCTTGCCTTGCACTGAGGGGTACACGGTGCACACTCTTTTGTGTGGACAGCCGTGGGGGACACATACTGCAGTCGATCGCCCGTAGGATCCTGGGGCCTATTGGAGGTTTCCCCCGCGATCCCCGTATCTTTGAGCACGATGATAGTTTCCCGGGTGGCTTTATTGTGCCCCCCGGTGGCGGGCTCAAAGGCAAGCCACTGAGGGATCTTGGTGCAGATCCCACTGGATGGCCCAGGTCTCCTACTTATGTACTAATTTAACAGCCGTTGGGGGTTTCGTGTATAAGAATCCTACATAACCCGGTTGACCGCCAACAGGGTCCCGGGGACCAATTGAAGGCTTCCCCCGTGACCCCTGTAACCGTGAGCATGGTGAAAAGTTCCCAGGTGGCTTTATTGTGCTCCCCGGTGGCGGGGTCAAAGGCAAGCCACTGAGGGTATAATGTTGCAGATCCCACCGGATAGCCCAAGAAGGGGTTCTTATGTGCTGATTGCACGGCCGTTGGGGCTTTAGTTTATAAGAAACCTACATACCCGGTTGACCACCAACAGGGTCCCGTAAATCCCATTAAAGGCTTCCCCGTGATCCCTGTAACCGTGAGCACCACGACAGGTTCTCAAGGAACTATAATGTGCCTCTCCGGGTGCGGGTTCAAAGTCAAGGCACTGAGTGGTATCAGCTGGTGCAGATCCCGACAGATAGCCCAGGTCCGCCCTCTAATGTGCCGACGTGACAGCCGCGGGGGTTTTAGTGGGTAAGAATTCCCCGGTTGACCCCCGTTTACGTCTTAACGATGAAACCGTACAAGGAAGCCCGTATTGCTTCCATAAATTCGTTTCAAAGAAATGGTGTCCTTAATCCACCCAAATTGTGCACCCGTACACGTCTGCAGTTTCTAAAATTATAAAGACAATTAACAAATCACAAAACCTAAGCGTTGAGTACTTTGCCCATGGACAGGCAGCTATACGTAGCCCTTTCACGCGTCACTTCTATACAAAATTTGTTCATATTGCGTTACGAAAAGTCAGCTACAAACTGATAAATAATTCCAAGAAATTCTATAATCAAAGGCAGTAGCTTTAAATTATTCACTTCTTTTTTTTTTCTCAATTACACCCGTGCGAAGCCGGGGCGGGTCGCTAGTTTGTATATATATATGTACATACTTACTCTATTCTTATGTGGATTGGCCCTTGGTTAGCATTTCCTTGCTGGGGATCATACTGTCGGCGTTTAATTGTTTGAGATAGACTAGACCATGGGTGGGCACACCTTTATGTATCAACGTGCCATTTTTTATAAAGAAATGTTTAATAAGGCCTCTGACGTGCCGTCCAATAATTTTGATTTCGTGATTGTTAGAAAAATAAAATACTAAATTTTAATACTCCCTATTATACAATACTAACGGAATCCGTTAAAATTATTTATCTTAATTAATAATTATTTTTTCAAAAATATATTTTCTTTGAATTTTTTCTTAATACAAGTATCTTTTTCTCAGTGCTTAATAAACTTTGTGATCGGTGGCGTACCCAAAATATTGAGTCGCGTGCCATTGGTTCACCTTCCCTGGACTAGACCATTCGGTTGCCCACCCACTCGTTTACCATCTTCTCTTCTAAAAGAAACCTATAAATTAAAACAAAACTTCATTAGAACAAGTTTCCCTTTGTTAACTAAATGTTTTATAAAAATCGTAGCTAATTTCACAGCCACGTAGGCAGGCAGCAGTAAACGAAATGGAATTTCTATTATTTTCTTTTGATCTCGTAACCCTTTACAACATTCAACAACGGTATGTAACCTGCATACTTTTAGGAGTAAGTTGCTCCCAAGTTTGAGTTCGATGTTTCTTTGAGAAAATAAATTTCACTTGACGTACACTCATTAAGGTTGCTTAAGTTGGTACCTACTACAGATTTTTAATAATATTAAAATAATCTATCTATAGGTACAGAATTGGATTGGAATTGGATTTTTCTGTACATTGAAGATATTTGGAAAATTATATTTGGAGGGCATTCTATAACCGATGCTGAAGCCAAAAATGTATTTTTTTTTATTTTTGCCTGTCTGTCTGTATCTCGGCTGCGCATCACGCCGAAACTACTGGATGGATTGAAACGAAACTTGGCATGATATGAGTTAATACTCCGAGGTAGGACATAGGATACTTTTTATCCCGACATTCGGCACGGTTCCCTTGGGATGTGTACTTGGTTATACGCTTGCTCCGATTTTAACAATTTTTCATTATAATTATAATAAATATTTGTAAGGGAACACTCATAGACAGTTGTTAACAATGTTTGGAAATAGATCAGGTTAAGCAACGTTAGGTAAGGTCTATAAATAGATGGGTGACCGTTTAACGCCATTTGAACTAAACGTCTCCGTGCTTCGGAGGGCAAGTACAAAGTGGGTCCAAGTTTTTAACCGAATTTAAAAAAGGAGGTTTTGTATTCTATGCGAATGTATATTATTGAAAGTTTAGTTAACGTAAACATAGCGCGGGCGCGGAGCTGCGTGGGTCAGCTAGTAAATAAATAATACCAGCCCTTGTTTATATCCCACTGTTGAGCACGGGCCTCCCTTCAAGATGAAGGGGCTTAGGCCATAGTCCACCACGCTGGCAAAGTGCGGGTTGGCGGACTTTACACGTCATTCGAAAGCTAGTTAGGCTTTCTCACACATGCAGGTTTCCTCAGGAGGTTGTACTTCACAGAAAGCTAGTAACAATCGCACAGAGACGATTCGGGGTTCGAACCGGCGCACTTTGATTCCAAGGCAAGCGCTCGCCCATTGAGCTGTTACTACTGACTGTTGTTTTAGTAATATTTTGTAGATAAAGAGATCTACTATACACCACCAGACGACGTGTGAGTCAAGATCCACTGGCAGTAATTAAATTTAGAAATTTATCTTTTCTTCTTATCTTTTTCTTATTTTTCTTTTTTTTTTTTTTTTCTTTTTCTTTTTTTTTTTCTTTTTATCTTTTTCCATAAATTTTGCGTAAGCCCAAATTCACCACAGTATTTTACAGACTGGTCACCGTTGTGACCAATATCCCGTTCGGAGTCCCCTTTTATCTGGTCATTTATTCTGTTCTCACCCTTTATATACTTAAGGAACCTTTAAAAGCTTTTGAGGTCTCCCAGGACATTTCCAGTTTATGTTCGCGTAATTTATTTTATGAGTTAAAAGTTTGTAGTGAGCAGCCGAGATTTCCTTTGCCCCAAACAAATGACGATTTATTACAAAAATGTTTTAGTAGTACATTCGTAAAAAAAGTGCATCAGCTCTTCTTAATAAAAGATTGTTAGCATGTAAAATTACAAAAACAAAAAATATACTTATTAACAAATTAGATGTTAATTACTTTTTGAAGCAAAAACTTTCAATAAGATAAGTATGTATTTTTTATGTAGGTTAATAAATACTTATTAACTACATACGTACCTACTAACATCTTGGTAAATATTAAATTGTACTACACAATGTTATGTGGAATACCAAGAATCCAGTTTTAGCAGTAGGTAAAAGAACTGCTAAAAACTTTTAATAAAAAGCAGCAGCCAGTTCTGCTTTCAAACTTTTATACCTACGCAGTCTAAAATATGTTAATATTATAATAATAATTTCTTTTGTTTTCAAACAAACTGCCAACAGCCTATTACGTATACTTACTAAATAATAATGAACGAAAAATGTTTCTATCATTTAATCCCATACAAATATTGAGTCGAATCGTATTGAAGTACCTATCTCCAATCAGTCGTAGAATTGGGATCGAAATAATAACTACTTATATTTATATTTGTTTATATACTCCGTAGCGTCTAATCATCTAATGTAAACAATAGTCTATTAGAATGGTTTTAGTTAGGTGATTGCGTAGATTGATAAATCACGTATTTCAAGATTGATTTTTGAGATACTATAGACTTAGTCCATGTCACTTTTAAATCGTAGTCGAGGGTTGACTACCTTGTTTGAGCAGTAATTCTGTAAACTTATTTGCGGGAAAGAAATGAACGGATCTAAATGAACGGATAAACTGCATATTGGTGCGTCTCTTTCCCACGTAAAAGTAAGAATTCTTGGTAGGCCCCGATTATTATGAAGGAAATATGCCTAATTTAGTGTAGCGGTCGGCCGTCTAGAGCCTATATATTTAAACTCGTTGGTTTGAAATAACCTAGCTTTGATGTGTGTGTCTAATACCTAGCAAGTCAATGTGTTTGATGCCGTTACATTAATAAGAGTTACATCGTCTCGGCGAAGAGTTGATGTCACCCGTGTTATGCCTCATAAAAAAGGTACCGGGTCTTATGCCATTTACCGGGTATAGTTCCAAACTACGAGCTGCTGTCAGAAATTAAAGTCTCAGCCCACAGTAGTGGAATCAACTATAACCGTGTCTTGTCCGCGCTGTGAACGTATCAGGCAAAAATTCTTCTATTCTTCTTTGTATGAAAATGTTAGAAGCAACGCCCACTAGAGTGTCGAGTGCACCTATCACAATTTAAAAGATGATTCTGCATGGCTGTATAATTAAACATCATGAAGCAGTAACTGGCTGCCTCGTTAGCGTAATTATAGGTGGCCGCGCCTGTGGTGGGTGGCTGGTAACGAGAGATAGATTTATGCCCACGTTACGACTACATTACGTCACAAAGTATCGACGTGAGGTCATCTTTCAATCACATATACATATCAGTGGTGTGCACACAATTTTACGACAGGATACGCAAAACCGTATTTACCAAAATGTCTACGAGTGCCTCCAAAGTATCCATACATGAACTGATTTCGTTTCGTGACTATGAAAGGTAATATTGAAACTATTACACATTCCTCCATCGATATATTCCTCATATAATTTTTTGTCCTTCTTCCCATGTTTTGATAAGAGATTATTTTTACGAAATGCCACCAGTAATTGATTTAACTAGTAAGATCAATATAAACTCTATCAAACTAATAAATGGCGTTTTAGCTATAGCGATAATAAAGCATGTTTGAAAATTATTATAAACAGATTGATAATTTTCTTGTGTATTCAAACGCTCAATTACTATTCACGTTTAATAAACGGAATCCTTGTTCATTATTCAATGAATAGGTAATTATATTTACGACAATACTCACCATAAACAAAGTTCATTAAATAAAATACCTACGCACTAAATGATTCTATCCAGATTTCCACCAAATTCTATTATTATATTGTAACGTAAGCAATGTGGGCTTTTATTTATACAAAGTTTTAAACAGCATTTTTGTACTAATATAAGACTTATAAACATTACCTATGTGTATCGCGTTGGTTATATTTAGTTGGCGTAGTGGATTCGTATAGGTCTCAAAATCTATACTATAATAAAACTCAAAGAGCACTTTTTCTGTACATTGAATATTTTTCCAAAATTTCTATGTGGGGGTACTATACTATCGACATAGAGGCCAAAACAATTTTTTTTGGAATTATTGTCTGTCTGTCTGTCTGTCTGTCTGTCTGTCTGTCTGTCTGTCTGTCTGTCTGTCTGTCTGTCTGTCTGTCGTTCTGTTCGTCCAGGTATCATTTGAAAACCCGTGGATGGATTTTGATAGGACTTTCACTGATGTGTTGTGTAGAAGTCAAGGTGTAAGTTGGTATATAAAACATCACGCTATGTTTCATAGGGGCTAAGCAGTGAAACATTACTTGCACATAATTATTACCACGTAATTTCCTTTGTATGTGAATAGGGTAATTATAGACTGATCAGTTAATCTTTAAGATATGTATTATTACGCTATATACAATAAGGACTGAGCAGACATTTAGTTTGCATAAGATATTGTAAGAGGCACGACGATTATTTAAATCTTTAGCATAATATTATATCATATCGTCAAATACACAAATTAAAAGATCACCATGACTAGACATTAACGAGAATAATAAATAATCACTTACAAGTTTAATTCTTCAAACCATGAAAATATCCTGACGAGGGTAGACCTTTGACTGTCCCGTGACCGCTGTATTAATGCCCCCGTCTCAGCTTGCACCGCGTTTATATAGGCACACCGGCTGGGGTGCTAACACGGCCCTCCTGCACAGGTGCCTGCCCTCAGGCACCATGAGCTTGAGTGGGCCAGATACAGTGCATATCAACTTTCTGTAAAACATAATTTTGCATTACAACATTATCCAGACATTACTAGGACACTGTAGTTTCCTCTAGACATTGTGCTCACATTATCACAATGTAGCTACAAGACTACATGCCCTAATCAAATGACACAGTATATGTCACCAAGACACTATAGCATTCTCCGCCATTACGCTCCCACTTGTAATGCAGATACACAACTACATTGTCTTAAATGACAGCACACGTCACCAAGACACTAAAGCATTCTCCGCCATTGCGCTTGCAATGCAGATACGCGACTACATTGTCTTAATGAAATGTTGCAGTACCTATATATCACCAAGACACTGTAGCTATCCCTGCTATTGCGCTTACACATTGTCGCAATACAGACATACACTACATTGTCCCGATGGGATGTTACAGTATAAATCACCAAGACACTATAGCCTTCTCCGCCATTGCGCTCCCACTTGCAATGCAGATACACGTACTACATTGTCTTAATGAAATGTAACAATATATATATATAACCACAAAATATTAAAAACTTAATAAAATTAACACGGATTTAACTCTACTGAGATTCTTATTTATTATCATTAATAACTTTTAGTTATAATTGAAAACTATTACCGCTTATCAACCGTTCGGCCGTCCCCTAAACATAACCATATATAAATAACCAGTAAAGTATTTTATAATGGTAAAGGTAGGTGCCGTCATTATACAAGTTATTATACCATTTCGTATAACTAGTAGGTAGATATTTGACGAAAATGCACATAATATAAATATTACCACGAAGAACCATTCTTTTCTAGTTCAAACGTAAATATTTTCAACACAATTTGCTTTCTACCTGCAAACTTTATAATTTTCTTTTTATCATGACAAATTACCAGGTTAATTTTAAAGCACTTCAATTATTTAAACAATAATTAATTATAGAAATTACGTGGATACATCACTACAACATGCGGTACGTATATTTGCAGTTATGAATACTCACAGTTTCCGTATCACAAACAATTACGATTATTAGATATCTACCAGATGTGGGTAGTAGATTCCTTCATTAAGCACTTAATTATTCACTTTCTGTATTAACTTTAAAATGTTTTTAACACGGTCAAAAATATCAAAATTATATCAAAGGATAGACAAACACAAATATAGTAGTGCCTTAACGTGTTACAGTTTACACTTCACAAAAACAACAATCGCCGATATTCGATATCTATTATATGTGGGAAGTAGATTCTATCATTAGGCACTTCTGCAACTATTCACTTTCTTTCTGTACTAAACTTTAAAATTCTTTTAGCACGGTCATAAATATCAAAATTAAATCAAAAGATAGATAAACACATCTATAGTAGTGGGTTAACGTGATACAGTTTACATTTCATAAAAACAACAATCGCCGATATTCGATATCTACTAGATGTGGGTAGTAAATTTTGCAATTAATCAGTTTCTATGTATTAACCATAAAATACCTTTAACCATTTAACATAAAAACAAAAGTATATTATATATAAGAAAAATAAAAACAGCTATAGTTTGTGGGCTAGCGAATTACTTATCACACTTCTGATGTAAGAGGCACGACGATTATTTAAATCTTTAGCATAATATTATATCATATCGTCAAATACACAAATTAAAAGATCACCATGACTAGACATTAACGAGAATAATAAATAATCACTTACAAGTTTAATTCTTCAAACCATGAAAATATCCTGACGAGGGTAGACCTTTGACTGTCCCGTGACCGCTGTATTAATGCCCCCGTCTCAGCTTGCACCGCGTTTATATAGGCACACCGGCTGGGGTGCTAACAATATGGCATTGGCGAAGGGTCAATTTTTGTAAGGGGTAAGCCGGTCCGGTACACCCAGGACATTTTCATTAGATTTCTGTATTGTTCTAAGTACTTTGCTGATAGCAATATGACATTATATCTTTGAAAAGTTAAAATCTGTAAATCCCGAGCGGATCCAAACTAGATTATGTATGTATTACAGTCGCAACAATAAAAGATGCGGAAAACTTAAAACTTTAATTATCGAATATCATTAGACAGTAATTTACGATGTTAGCGTGATTTACATTATGAACAGCGCCATCTATCGGTGAAATTGAACATACAATAACTATAGAACTTTAATCTATATATTATATCAAAGAAAGTCGTGTTAGTTACACTATTTATAACTCAAGAACGGCCAAACTGATTCGGCTGAAAATTGGTAGGGAGGTAGCTTAGAACCAGTAAACGGACATAGGATACTTTTTATCCCGGTAGGTTAAGGTTAAGCAACGTTAGGTAAGGTCATTAAATAGATGGGTGAACCGATTTGTATGAAAGTGTGCATATCGGGTAGGTCTGAGAATAGGTCATACAGTATATTTCATACCGCTAGGTTAAGGTTAAGCTACATAAGACAAGGTCATTAAATAGATAGGTGAACCGATATGTATGAAATTATGTGTGCATATCGGGGAGGTCTGAGAATAGGTCATAAAGTATATTTAATGCCGCTGATACCATGATTGACGAGGATATATAGAACGAGAGGAGGGTGCACGAGAGGAGAAAGAGGGAGAGGGGATTCGAGAAGGGGGCGATGGGGTGAGGGATCGGGGGAGTTAGGTGGAGTAAGGGGGAGTGAGAAGGAGCAAGTTCGTAGAAGGGAGAGGGGGAGAGGGTTCAGAGAGGGGATAACAGGGTAGGAAGAGGGGGAGTGTGACGGAAACGGGGAACAAAATGTAATAAAAGTGCGGGCGGAGCTGCACGGGTCAGCTAGTATGTAATAAAATCTACCATATTTGCAGTGTATATGGGAGTAACGAAGTCTGTTATAATTGGCAATAAGTTATGTCTACTTCGCTATGAAAATGGCGTCATTTCCCGTCTCTCTATTTCCAATACAATTTTTATCGTTTATCGACTTACGATAGATTTTTATGTTCTCGGACGGGTCGCATAGTGTTTATTTCCGACCGAGATTCTAATAAGTGTCACAATGTAAACAACCCTTGTCGGGGAACTCAAAGGATAAGCCGAGGATCAAGCAAATTCATTACTGTGATTACTCAGTTTGCCGTGCATAATGTGCATATTAGACGTTGGAAATCCTAGACCAGAACGCGATTTTGCGTGAAAAATTTCTACCAACCGTTGTTGTTTTTTGGCTGAAAATGAAGGAAAAAATGTTTCTTTAACTTTGGGTAAACACGGTATCCCAACACGTCGTGGGTTCGGAGTGAAGCATTCGTATCTTATCTAAGGGATGTCCGGTGGAACGCTGTGTCATTGTGTAGGAGTTATTGTGTGGATGTCAGTTGCGTTTCAATCGCGATTGAGACAGCGGACGACAGCGCTAACTTGTGTCTTGGTAAAGTTTGGTGCTCTTATGTGTAATGTATTGATGTTCTTTTACTTTAAATATAATAATAATAAAATATTGTCCCCCTGGCCGATTCGATCACGGCGGCCAATATTTCGCAAGATCAGCCATCTACGCGGGAGATATTATAGTGCACAAGTGATTGCGTAGTGCTTTTTTACCTCTAATAATCCGATGGTACGAAAAGCTACAGGACCGGGAAGAGATCAGACGCAGGACCGACTTTTCACATGCCCATCCGACGCATGGATAATCTTACTTTATAGACAACTAGCTGACCCGCGCAGCTCGTGCTCTTTTACTTTGCTGAAGGTCATGACATGATCAAATGTATAGTTTACGATTCTATAACGGACATACAGACAAACATTCATTTTTATATAGATCAGGTGATCAGGTGATTGGCCTGCATTGTCCTAGCATGTAAGGGACAACTACTCAAAGTTGTTCTCCCCTCGGGATTCAAACCCGCGACCTCCGGTTTGCAATGCAAGCGGTTTCCCACTGCGCCATGGAGGCTACGGTATATACACAGTACTCAGTGATGAGCGATTGGAGAGGCTTATGTCCAGCAGTGGACAACTATAGCCTTATAATGATCGTGACTGATTACCAAAATCGACATTCAGTTTAACTTACGGCTACTCTTTGGGTTTGCTTGAAAAAAAAAAAGTTTCTGTTATAAATACCTATTATGTATTTGTTATTTAGACATTTGGTCAAATCACCATAATGACGCAGAATTAAATATTTCGAGTACCTACATATTTGGATTTATCATAAAAAAGTAATAACTACTATGCATTAATAAAATATAGAGAGATATTGTTATTACATTCTAGAACATAAATTTCAACAGCTCTCCATTAATGTGACGAGAAAAATGTGCAATAGTATGCAAATGTGTGTAGGTATCTATGTAGTTCGTATTCAGCTCCTATTGAATACTGTCGATGTGCAGCCTCACGACAAGTTCTCTACTATCTGTTTCGTTTCCCGCCTCCGAGACAATTTAACTTGTCAACGTGGACTACAACAAAGCCCGCTCGCTCTATTTAGCGCTCGGCCTCTACCAATGGGACATACATAGATATTAAACGCTTTTCTAACACAAAACTTAACACAATCTAGCGTTTGTGTACCTACGATTACAGTACAGTATTCACGACTGGATTACGAAAACACCTCAATGAAATAGGATTTGGCAATTTGAACGCTCCAACGAACATTTATCTGAAGTTAAGCGTTAAAAGGGAAGTCCAAACACCCTTAATCGTGCAAATACGAAATCTGCGACATTCGAGTGAGACATTCCGGCGTTACCTTGCGACGTGGAGGTATATTGTGAGCGTTCTTTGTGCGATCGGGGACGAGTGTAAACACGCGGGTGCGCGGCGCGGCGGCCTGGCACCGCGGGGAGGGCTCGCGGCACTTGGGCGGCCGCCGCCGCGCGCTCCGCCCGTACCATGTCGATGCGCGTAGAACACCGCGATCGTGACCGATTCTCGCGACACTCTTCCCGCGCTTCCGTCGACCTCGCGTTTCCGAGTACATCGGCGAGGGAGCACTCGTTCCGGTCGGTGCATTCGGCGCGCGTGCCGCGCACGGCCAGCGATGACTTGATGGTGCCGGCGCGCACGCTGCGCTCGGCGTCCTGTCGTGTAGCACCTGGCGCGCCGCACCGCCTGCGCCGCCACCATTCATCGGCGGCCGAGTGCGACCGAGCGCGCCGCTCGCGCCGCCACACGCTCGAGCTCCCCAACAGCCGTGGCCCGAGCGTTCGTAGCCGTTCGCCAGAGCCGTCACCGCTGCCGCCACCCGAGCCTGAAGTTCCGCCCGAGGAAGCCAGCAAGGAGGCCCGTAGGCGGCGCGTCGTAGCGGCCGTCGCGGCCTCCTTCTTCGCCCTGGCGCTGGCGTCGGTCCTCGTGGTGGTGGTGACGCTGACTCACAGCTCTGTGCTCCGCGCGCACAACCAAACGGCCAAGTACTACACGTTCTCCGTGCCGCCGCACCATCCTCTCAGTGAGCCCCGTTCATGTTGCCCCACCGTCGCCCCTCCCGCTTCGCATGCGACTGTCTCCGACCCTGAGTGCCAGGGGCTGCGAACGTCGCCGCGGGGGCTCGTCTGCTCCACACCGCCACATCAAGCGGTACATGATATTCGAATATACCCATATTCAGTCGATTCCTACTGGGGCCTATAACGACAAAAGGCCGTACGATCTTACCAGTCGACCCTAACGTTTATCAACATTGTAACAAGATAGGATAAGGAGCTTGTACAGATAATAACAATGAGGGTAAGGCCGTTGATGGTTTTGTGCGGTGTCGTGTGGTCTTTGTCGAGTTAGGCTCCAACACATTCAGGGCACACTTGCTACGCACGTTCGCAACCCCCTTCTGCATGATTAGTTAATGTAAATTACAAGTAGATGTCACGTGTTTGTGATGGTTAATGTTATTGTTAAATTAATTTATCATCAATTACAGGGTCTAGTCGCAAAAAGGCGGCATAGGCGTATTTAGGTCATAAGTTATATACATAGGAATTATTAAATCGATGATAGGAATAATTTGTACACTATTTATAAGTGCACATGTGTTTTATGACATGATGATTATAAGTTCAATAGATAACAGTCCCAAAATTACAGATGAAAACGCCGGTCAATCATTCCATTCATTAAACGAGTGTGGCGGAGTTATTGCAATTACTGCGCGCAGTTATTAAAAAATAATGTCCGCACCTTTAAGCAGCCCGAATAGTCAATACTTTCACCATACAGAACATCGCTGCCAAAGACTGCCTTTGAGTGGCGGCGTGCTCCTTTAGTGAACAGTGGGAAGTCAATATGCTGGTGGCTGAGGGACCACTGGTAGTTCCTTCTGTTGCATAGCGATCCCTGTAATATGAGTGTTTTTTTTTGTATTGTTAAAACTTCGACTGATGGTGAGTGACACGCCTGTCTATAGACAACCGCACTGTACTGCTGCTCGTCACCTGAGATATTAGTTATAATTGCTCTCGTTACATTGAAAAACAATGTTTACACATTGCTGGTTGACGGCAGGATGCCTAATACTGCGGTTGTACTTAACTGGACAGACAAATCCTAGCACTAGGCACCTACCACTAGGTGGCAGGTAAATAATTATTTTGCAGCAAATTAATGTTATTGAATTGTAAACAATTGCGGGCACTAAATGCAATAATTCTTAATGAGATAGTAATGATGATACTGACACCTAAATAAAATTTTGAAGTAAAATAACACAAAGCGGAGGTATTGGCAAAGTAAAATAAACCAGTTTTACCATAAGAAGCCTATCAACAGTGGCGTCTTCCGGCTGTTGATGATGACCATACGAACATTGGTTATCTAGATTATCGTTTTAATAGTAGAGTTGTTTAGTTATTGAACGTAAACAGCGTTAATAATTACATCAAAATTTGATAAATTTCCTGTTACTAAATAATGATTCTAAATACACTATAAAGATTACTGTCGCGTAGAAATATCTATCATCAATACGCTGCCTCAACTGAGGAGATTCAGTAAGAAAATCAGTGGGCTTACCCTTTTTTTATCTTATTATTCGTGCAAATACCATCTATTGTACCTAAAGTCACTTTTTAATTTTTATGTAGACCTAGGCACTACACCGAAAGTATAATTTGGAAGCGAACATTATCTGTTTGTTATAGTTATTCTTATCTCTCTATCATTATGATTTGTTCAAGGAAAATACACAAAAACGTTTCACCCTCATTATATATCAAACAGACATTGTCCTATTACACAAGCTACAAAGATTCTATATTTTCAGGAGCAGAGAAGCAATAATAATGTCACAAAAAAACGAATAATTTTAGTTTTCTAATAACTAAAGAATTTTTAAACGTACGTAATTGCTCTCATTTGAAGAAATAAGCATTTAAATTACATTTCATCTTCAACTTCATCTTAAAATTGTATCATATATGACTATGCTTCAGAACATCTTTCTAAGAATACAGTCAGACCAGAAACTTATTATAAGTTTATATAGGTCGTTAATTGAGGCGCCAGACTTTTTGCAAATCAGGTGATGAATAATGTTAATCATAGGATCGTAAAATTTCCAGATATTTGGTTATGCCCTGGTATTCTAAAATATAATGTAATGTATATTTTTTAGAAAAGATATTTCAGTAGTTCCTGGATTCTTATTCACAGATATAAATAACCTATCTCATCATTGATGTTAGCAGTTAATTTAATTGATAAAAATAACTTTCTAGTTCATACGATCATAAATTTTAGCAAACATGTGTTGTAATTCGAAATAACCGGTACGTTTGCGCATTAACAAAGGCTTATTGCGGATGTGGTAATTTTTATGCTATACGTATCCTCTGCTAGAATAAATTGTTAA
Organism: Furcula furcula; assembly: GCA_911728495.1. Taxonomy (NCBI): domain Eukaryota; kingdom Metazoa; phylum Arthropoda; class Insecta; order Lepidoptera; family Notodontidae; genus Furcula; species Furcula furcula. The sequence continues at coordinate 12,319,991 of OU452251.1, forward strand.
AACATAATTAATCAGGTTTATGTTTCTAATAACGAATTGCAAGTCTATAAAAAACTTGCACTTGGAGTATACATTATGTTCTCAAGTTAGTAACTAGTTTTTAGCTAGAGCTTCGGAGTCGCTGGACGTTTAGGATTTGGACGTATCACTCCGAGGTAGCTCTGAGGAGGAAAGCGGTGCGGTTAGCGCCTTGACAGGTTTCCTATAATGGCGGTGGGCTCAAGTGCAAGTCACTAAGACACCTGGTGAGGATCCCACCGGAGAACCCAGCTTCCCCTCTCATTTGCCGCTGCGACAGCTGCGAGGGTTTTAGTGGGTAAGAATCCCACTGCCCCGGTTGGATCCCACAGGATCCCGGCAACCGTTTGAATGTTTCCTCCGCGCGAACAAAAAGACAATATCTACCTATTCACCTATTCTACCTATTTAGAGAGAATCAAAGTAAAACAGCTTATAAACCTCTTGACCTGGCTGTATGAATGTCATTTTCAATTTGTGTAAAATATACCCAGGCACTAATTGAAAATGCATTACAATTTTCATTAGTTTCCGTTCAACAGCTATTCAGAGTTCATGTTCCCGTGTTCATAAATAATGACGTTCAGATGAGCCTTTAGACGTTTTTATTTCACAAAATAATGATATTCAATTGTATTTCAATTCCGTTCAATGTTATCCAGACAGATTTAAAAAAGTGTATGTTCTAACTTTGTCTCAATATTGCATAAAAACTTGCCTATTTAATTATTTTTAACTTTGCTGAGGTAAAGTTTACGTATTATGTAAACTTTTCACCAAAATGATTGAGAAATTAACTTTGCCAAATTTAAAATTTTATGCTTAGCACTTTTATTCATAAATCCATGTTATTATACCATAATCCCCCGACTTTCTACTGGTGTTCCAATATGAAAAGGGACACCAATTGACTGGCGTTTTATTCTAAACTAACTGCTAAATGAGAAGACATAGTCCCCATAAATATGGTCCCCAAACGAGTAATAAGTACATCGTTTTTCTGCGGGCACATATTTATATACTCCGTGATACCTCTCACAAGTATGTGAGTGATGTACAGCCAGGTACAAGGAAAAGTACTCCTTTTCCGTTATTAATAATTGTGTTATTAATAATCTAGGAAGCTTATATCTACGGGTGCATAACTACGTATTGTTAGGTTACGTTAGGTCCTTCGGAGTCCCTTCGGAGTCGCTGGACGCTCGGGGTGTGGGCCCCTTGAGCGTCCATTGAGTACGGCGGCGACTCCGAGGAGGACGGCGGCGGGGTTGCGACCCCCGTCCCCGTGAGCACCGTGACAGGTTCCCGGGGGGCTACAATGCGCCCCCCGGCGGCGGGCTCAAAGGCAAGGCACTGAAGCCCTGGTGCTGATCCCACCGGAGAGCCCTGGGGTCCCCCCTCTCATGTGCCGATGCGACAACCGCGGGGGTTTTAGTGGGTCAGAATCCCACATAGGTAAGTCCCCCGGTCGAGCCCCACAGCTCCCGAGGACCTCTTGAAGGTTTCCCCCGCGATAAGAAAAAAAGTAGGTACGATTCTGGTCGAACACTGGCTAAAAAGGATTTAAAAAATTCAAGTTCAGGTACAGAATTCAAGTAGAGACTCTTTCCCATAATTATATTAGAGACAGCCAGTATAATAAGAAACACATACTTAGGTAATATTAATAAATCCTAATACTTGAACATTTTCATCAAAATGGGTCTCCATTTTTAATTACGGACGTTATCAAAACAAAGCCTTTAAAATTTCCGATGAAAATCTCGCATAAGTATAAAGTTTCCAATTTCCAAACGCCGACCTCTGCGGAATATGAGAAAATGTCTGAATCAGCTAAACCAAAATAAGACCACGTTATTGCGTGACGTCCAATGTACGAGTATTGAAAGGTTCCAATAATAACTAAAGTGTTCCAGTGTGGCAGTCCGCGGAGTCCGCAGCCAACTCTGTCTATGCCGCGTTAGCTAAATATTCACGTGACCGTATAAATTACCTAGAATATGTCTGTGAGATGCTTAAACGGAATACTGTAATAATGTAACTTGTCTTTCTCTATTTTGGTTTGTTTTTGTTTTTAGGCTTCCATACCTAAAAGGTAATAAGGTAAGTACTCTTAAGGTGAGACCTTATCTGTCTGTCTTGTCTGCCTGTCACCCTATAAGTAATTCAGGAACCACTGACGTTATCGATTTGAAACTTGAAAAAGTTTTAGATATTATTTACCCAACTTCATCCCAAATGAGAAAAGTATATTAATTTTCTTTATTTTTTAAATGGGTCATCTTAATTTGGGTAATTACAATTTCCAAATGAGTCTCTATATCGAGTTGGTTATCATACGAAAGGGCTTCATTTGCACATTTTAAAACAGATTTTTATGTTGGTTTATGTCGCGATTTTTTTGGCTGATAATCAAAAATGTCAGATAAATCTGTAATAATTATGGGTGGTAAATTTCAATCAATATTTTACAGGAAAAATAAAATGATATTTCTAAGTAGTAAGTAGTACAGTTTTTTAGTAATACAAAAAAGTTATTTTACTAGTAAAATAACTTAAATAGGACCAAAGAAGGTATGGAACCCTCGGTGCGCGAGTCCGACTCGTACTTGACCGATTTTTTTACATGTACATAACTAGCAACCCTTTAGCTTTGATAGCTTCGCTTAAATATTTAGGTCACATCTTGACAGAAACCCTTAAAGATGACGGGGATATCGAGAGGGAACGAAGGGCACTCGCCGTACGCAGCAATATGCTGGCGGCCCGTAGATTTGCGAAGTGCTCCACAGATGTCAAAAATATACTTTTTAAAACATACTGTTTGTGTATGTATACTTGTCAGCTGTGGAGTAATTTCACAAAAAGGACTTGGAACTCATTAAGAGTTCAGTAGAATGATGCTTACCGGGTTCTTATGAAGCTACCCAGGTTCTGTAGTGCATCAAACATGTTTGCGACGGCGAGGGTCCCCGATTCTTTCGGCATTATCCGAGCTCGTATTGCTTCATTTTGGGATAAAATGAGATGCTCCAGTAATAAAATCATGATGGCTGTCTCTGACAATGTGGAAAATCCATTAATTAAATATTGGATTAGAGTACACCAGCGATAGAATTAAAATTAATTCATGTTTAATTTTACTCATTATTTCATTTTATTTTTTATTATTGTACATATATTTTTATGGGTGCCATTTCCTGAAATAAAGAAATTATTATTATAATACCTACCTACATATTTAAGATTCTATTCATTGTAATTCTGTGTCAAGAAACATGCTCAGAGATAAATTATAGTGAAATCCCAAAGTCTATTCAGTAGTCTTAAAATTTTCTCCGGATAGACAGATATGGCTGGGAAATGTCATATTATAAAAGGGATATAAAGATTAAAGCTAAAATCACGATCTATCGACGAGATTGCACGAGAGAATAATAATAATAATATCTTGGGACAATCCACACACGGTCATCCGATCCCAAACCAGGCAGAGCATGTACTATGGAAACCAGACAACTGATACTTATATACTTTTTTTTTTGTAAATACATACTTAAATAGATAAACAACACCCAGACACTTGGCGGGAATCGAACCCACGACCCATCGGTTAGCAGGCAGGGTGTCTGACCACTAGACCAACGAGCCCGTCAAAACCGATCCCTTGGGTTAAATAAAATTAATAACGGATTAGTTATCTGATGTAGCTGGTTATATTGGCCGGAGAACTGACAACTATTATAAAGTAAACCTGTTTTTGAGTGAATACCAAATGCTTCATAATTATAAAACGAATAAAGTCTAGGTGGAGCGACGATCTTGAGAAAGTTGCAGAAACTGGGATTGAGTGATTGATTAAAACTGTAATCAGATATGCTGTCCAGAAGTGAACAGCTGAAAGCTGTGGAGGGTTATAATGAGCGATGAATTATATTACTTCATTAGCAGCCGAAAGACTGTTGAACAAAGACCTCTCCCTTAGAAGGGAGGGGTTGCCATAATCTCCACGCTTGGCAGGCGTTAGGTGGCTTGGGGATCGCAGAATAGGTGGAAGATAAATCTAAAATAAAGACGCTGCTGCCCGTCTTCCTGTTCTCGCTTAGTCGCTTCTTACGACACCCAACGAGAGGAGATGCGGGGATGCAATTCGAACCCAGCACCCCACGGGTAAATATATTATTTAGATAATACTATTCTATAAAAAGGTGAAATAGAAAAGCGAATGGACGAAAACACATGTCTCATAAAACCATATTTCAGCAACGATAATGAAATAGGTTAATTTGCTTTCAGCAGCAGTCATCTTCGGAACTGAAAATCATGTTTCCTCATAATATATTTTGTACTCGTATGTCAAGAAGGCAAAACATGACATGTGTTCGGAAATAGTCTGTTAAGACTCTGAACTGTTTCTGAACTTTTCCGCGCCTGCCGTACACCATATTTAATTGTTTCAGTCGTTAAAAGGTGTTTATTTTAAAACAATATCTCAAACTGTTACCAAGTTGATGAAATACTTTGGATGAGTACCACTTTTTTCCGGAGTTAAACAAAATTCTTCTTTTGTGGATCTTCTTTCAAATTATTTATATTCTAATGTTCGGAACCATTAGATTAAAAATAATTTGAAATTAAAGAAAGAAATAATTAATATTTATGCTAATAGGAGATACTTTAGATTACATATTTTAAATGTAAATATTTTCAAGAATGACCTATTTACTGTTTAGGTATGAAATCGTTTCTCCTCGAGGACTTAGAAATAAAGTTTATTACGCGCTTTTAGAAACTGTTTGTTTTTTTTCCAAGCGATAAAATAATTTTCTAAACTTTGTAATACATTTTGTTTCAATGTCAATCAGACGGAATTACGGTTGGGCTATTGCGGTGGGTATCTAGTACCAATATAATATTTGAGTTAAAAAATTTAAGTCATGATTGCGTGGGGAACCCACAATGATGTTTTAAATATCGATAGGTAAGTCACAACTCCAAGGTAACCTGAAAATTTTCAAAAAATGTAACAAAGAAAAAAGTTTCCGTGAATATCGTCCGCATAACAACTTGAGAGAAGCGCTTTTTCCCAAAGCTATTTTTTTATAAATCACAAAGAGAAAGGGTGAACAGAAATTTAGATTTAAAATATCCCTCCAATGCGATGGCCGTAGGCATACGGCCCGAAATTAATTATAACTTATTTCAAGTTGTTTGTGGGTATTAAACTGGGTCGTATTAAACATAATTAATATGTAGTATATAATAATATGTAATTTGTATATATACTACCATAGATATTATTTCCTTTATTAGGTACACCAACGATACACATTTAATTAATCTAGAAATTTTATCAATAATGTAATGGGTATATGAACTTGCGTTTGAAATACGTATCATTATGGAAAAAATCTGACTATTATATACTTTATATTGCTATGTGTGTAGATCTCACTGAACAAAATTGAATCAGAGTTAGAAATCAAGTTACAAATTAAGTTGATAGTCGACAAACTTTTCGTTTAAAAATGGGAAGACTGTAATTAAAAATATCCAATTGAATATTGAGATACTTATTAAGTATGTTATTGTAACGGGTTCTTTCCTATGTTGATTTGACTAACTTTATTAGAGAAACGTTACAGTTTTGAATTTTTCCTTTACAACTACATAAGTTAATTACATAAGTTCCATGTAAGAGTTGTAAGAAGACAGGCGTCAGCTAAGTGACGGACGCCTGACTCATAAATCTCAGTGCTTCCTGTTATGTGTTCTGTTATTTATTAACTTGGTTACACCAGTCAAGAAATGCGTATCTTTTAAAACCTTATTTTAAACCAGTTACCGGAAAAATTCTTCATGCTATTAATAAAGCTTGTAATAAATAGAGTTGAATTATTATAAGATAACAATGTACCTATATCTAATTTTAAATAAAAAAAAAACGGATCTGTAACTGATTTATTACAGTTTTTGTTTCCTTCAGTAGATCGAGAGCAAATAAAGTAGTAAAACTTTAAGATCGGAGATAAATATGAAGATATTTTTAGCGGAGATAACCATAAATAACAAGAGTTGGAAAAACTTTTACTGCAACGGGTAAGCCGTAAATTTAAATAACACGCAAATATTCATTTCGTTTTATATGTACTTATCTAATACATACTTAGACAGAATTATTGACAACTAATTTTTCAAGCGTTATTAGCTGCCGGTCCTAATATCCTATCGATCCCTAACTATAAGTTAATATCACCGTTCAAGTCATCGATATCCCGCGATAAACCTCCGAAATGGAGCGATAACTAAAACCCTGACAGACTGTCATTTGAACAACAAACAGTAAGCTGCTAATATGTTATTATTGAAACGGAAATAATATCTTGGGATAATATCTTGGGATATTCCACACACGGTCATCCAATCCCAAACTAGGCAGAGCCTGTACTATGGAAACCAGACAACTGACACTAATACTTATATACTTTTTTTTGTAAATACATACTTAGATAGATAAATAACACCCAGACACTTGCTGGGAATCGAACCCACGACCCATCGGTAAGCAGCCAGGGTGTCTAACCACTAGACCAACAGGCCCGTCAAATATGTCATTATAGCTATCAATGGTAACTATTTTAACTTATAGTAAGGGATCGATAAGATATTGTGAACCGGCAGGAAGTGACTCAACGATAGTTCAGGAGAGTCATTCAGCAGGAAAAGCGAGCGGTGGTCCGATCCCCGGATTTATACGTAACTTATTTTTCACTAAAAGCACCAACAAGTAAGCAGTGAGGCGCGGAAAGTAGACACTAGTGGGCAATGGCTCTCATAGATTCATAGCCTGTATACATACGGTATATGGAACTTTTTTAATTTCACGCTTGATTCGTGAAACTTCCACGCGAGTGAGGACGGCCGGATGCCAAGAACTCGTTGTTGTGTCATACCTACGTGTCTGTATCAGAGTGATTTACGTCATTGCAATACATTAATTTTGAATGTTTCAACGGCTTTTAACGCCATTGCCCACGCAATATTATTTGCTACTGACGAAAATCTTTATTACGCTCAAGCCTGCCGAGGAAAGCTCATCATTAATCATCATTTAAATTTTTTACCGTCTTTGACGAGAGCGTGAAAGTTTCTCATTATCTTAAAACCAATAAACATCAAAGTAACCCGCTGCGTCTATACAATTATCCTTAGATATTTAATTCTCTAAACGATTTTCCTTGTAATTGGAAAGTTTACTTCATAGTTGGTATCTCGAACTTTCGCCTAAAGTACCTAATGTTCGATGATCTTACTTTGATAACAATCCTAGCCCATTAGAGACGTTGCTAAGCTTTTAGTTTGTTATAGTATTGGTTTTAGTTGATACAAATCAAATGTTGTGATGCTCCTATCGATAAATCCTTTACTGCGTTTAAAATAACCTATACTACCTACCACACGTTTAATAATTACTTTGTTATAAGAGTTATCATGTAATGTAAACTTCATCGCCGTGGTCGTGGATTACTTCCATACATTTCACACACCAGTGAGTCCAGTGACTCTACCAAAACTATTGGAATCATGAGGCATGTACAACCTATAGATAAATAATTTACAAGTTAGATACGTACGTAGGAACGTTCTCCCGTCCGTTTGGGTTGTAGGCCCTCGACGTTCATCGGGCACGGTGGCGACTCCGAGGAGGACGAGAGCGGGGTTGCGAACCCCGTAACCATAAGCACCGCTTCAGATTCCCGGGGGGCTATGATGCGCCCCCCGGCGTCGGGCTCTAAAGGAAGGGTACTGAAAAGGTACTGGTGCAGATTCCATCGGAGAGCGCAGGCCCCCTCCGCGATAGCCGCGAGGATCTAAGTGGGTAAGAATCCCACATACCGCGGTTGACTTCTACAGTTTCCGGGGACCTAACGAAGTTTTCCCTCACGAAAACAAAAAAATGCAGGGATGTTCTGCTATCTTAGATCGAAAATGATCTATAAAATGTAATGACATATTGTAGCCTGATTACTCCTGTAGCTGCTATGGTAACCAAACCAGACAACTAATAAGCATACTTATTTTTGTAAATACATAAACCTGAAGATAATTATCACCTAGCCCCGAGACAAAGAGACGTGTTCAGGCAATTTTTTGTCCTGAATAAGAATCAAACCAACGACCTATTAATGCACGACTAAAATTTGGGGTAGGTACAACACCACACACCACATTATTTATAATGTATATACAGGTATGGCACACTGCACCCCGACCCGTTTAAAATAGAACCAATAACGGCCCGTTAATTCTGTATTTATTGGGTTTTTAACCTAATTGCAAATAGGTTACATCGACATTGCGAACAATATGCGAGTGTGCATACATAAAAACTATTCCGCTTTCAATTTATAACTAGGGCTGCGTCTACTGCGCCTGTTGTGGTGTTCTATTTCATGTAAGATTAGAACCGCAGCACACTACAGTACTTAGCACGACTGTAAAGTCCCATGCACAACTTTCACTAGTAACTACATGACTTAAAAAATCCTTTAGTATAAATATGATGAATTAAGTTTTTTTCGCAATATAAGCCAGTGCTTGACAGCTATCCCAAGTGATGCGAAACGGCGATGCTATCTAGGATGGGTGGGAGCTATAGTAATTTATGAAGACACAGAAAAAACAAAACATCTGAAAATACCATAGCGATAGATAATAATATACGCAGTGAAAAAAATATCGAAATCTATAAAACCTTAGACTATAGAATACTATGATCGAAGTATAAAACATAATAATATTGAATATGTAAACTCAGAACATACTTGGTGGTAGGTCGTGTGTGCAAGGGACCTTCCATTCCAGGTTCCCAACGCAGTTTGTCTGCCGCAAAGTAGTAATGTGTAAACATTGCTGTGGAAAGAGAACGAACGGCAGTGCAGTGCAGCAAGATAATTAAAAAAAAAACATAATTCATTATTTCCTTGAAGAGGCAGATGAATATTTTAAGTTCTCAAAACGCTACCAAACAATTTCTTTGTACATTTTTCTGGACTTTAAGACTCATTATTTTCTTTAGATCTCTATAATACGATATAATAGACTGTGTGGGTATTAATCAGAACTTTCTGTTTACGATTTCTGACTGCTGCATTGGCATTTATTGTTTACGATGTAAACATCGTGGAATGTTCGCTGTTAGCAGTTCCGCGTAACATGTTACGTTTCACGACAGTGTACAACGACGCTAATGGCTTATGCGCAAAAGCCTGCCAACAATAATACAGCAAAAAAGTATACAGGTAAAGTGTCATACTGCTCTTAAATGGTTTCCACATAATATAAGGGAATAAGAACAAGATTATTTATCAATAGAAGCTGTTAGGTGCTTAAGCGCGACCTATATTAAGTGATGATACAGTCGTAAATAATAGCGCACTCGCGTGTCGTACTCTTGAGGTCTTCAATGCCCTTTTGATTGCCTATCCTGAATGTGATGTGTTTGCTGATGAATGGAAAGAAAATATCCGAGTGTGTCTGGCGTTTAGTGAGAGAGAGTATGCGAGGTTCCGTGTTAGTTTTTAATAAGATTTCTATATCGATGGATTTAACTAAATACCTAAGTATTCATTTATAAGTGTTTATATTTGCGTATATGTCATTAAATGTAACTGGTAAGTATAGTAATCGTTTAATTAACAATAAATAAATAAAAAATACATACACGACGAAATGAGAACCTCCTCTTTTTTTAATACAGTTAATAAATCAAAAGCGTCACAGCCACACAAACAGGATGAAAGTCCCTCGGCCGCTAGAACAGCGCCCGGATTACCTCAGGGACAGTTAGGTAAACGTCGAAACGAATATCGTCTAAATCTTGGGCTACGAAGGAGGGCAAGTGGGTCGAAATGTGTATATGATATTAATAGTTTGTACAGAGAGGCTAGTTGCGCTATGCTATAACGCCAATAGGCGTGCTCAGGTTACGCCGGATTGGTTCACTTCACACGATACAAGCGCGTTGGTCACCAACGTCATAAAGTAGGTACATGTGTGGCAATCATGTTAAAGTAGTAGAAAAATATCATTCAGAAAAAATGAAGATAATGTGACTTGCTTTTTGATTAAAAACTCTAAAATGTCATTATATGAAAAATACTTGACTTTATTTGAATTTTCACTTTTTGAAGACACAATAATGTAACATTGAATTGAAATTAATTTAACAGAGTATTTACGGGTATAATATTTAAGGAATTTGGAAGTTGCTATGTCAACGATTACAAAGAGCGTCTGACATCAAAGTTTGCCGGTGAGTGACAAACGAAACAGTGTGTGTGATCCAAAATTTTATATGAACCTTTACAATATTTTATGCACATTATCTTTATTTTTTGTAGCTGTAACAGCTCAGTGGGCGAGCGCTTGCCTTGGAAACGAGGTGCGCAGGTTCGATTCCCGGCTCGCACCTCTGATTTCTTTAATCATGTGCGAATCGTCTTTGTGTGATTGTTACTAGCTTTCGGTGAAGGAAAACATCGTGAGGAAACCTGCATGTCTGAGAAAGCCTATCTAGCTGTCGAATGACGTGTGAAGTCCGCCAACCCGCACTTGGCCAGCGTGGTGGACTATGGCCTAAGCCCCTTCATCTTGAAGGGAGGCCCGTGCCCAGCAGTGGGACATAAACAAGGGCTGGTATTATTATTATTCCATTTATTCATTTTTAACTGATTTTTTTACATTTTTAAATATAAATATAAAAACAAGTACATTTAAAAATATATAAAAAACCGCTTCCAACCGGCTGCGGGAACAGGGTCCTAGCAGACGGTGGTTAAGGCTCCAGAGAGAGGAACTTCCTCACAATGCGTGCCGTCTCCAGGAGCACTGCCTTCTGCATCTGGCCCTTGATCCAGCCGTCTAACGTGAGCCTCTTGAGGTGTTTATCGAGGCTCTTGGCCATTAGGCCATGGGCGGATACGACTATAGGTACAATGATTGCCTTATCAATGTCCCACAGGTCGACAACCTCGTGCGCGAGATCAAGATATTTGCATTCTTTATCTTTCTCCGCTTTCACGAGGTTCTCGTCATGGGGGACAGTGACGTCTACAATCATTGCACGACGCTCGGTGCGATCTATCAGCACAATATCAGGTCTATTGGCGACAATAGTCCTGTCTGTGATGATAGATCGGTCCCAGTATAAGGTGATATGGCCATCCTCCAGAACTGGTTCTGGCACATACCTGTAGTACGGTACCTCTGACGTCACAAGGCGGTATTTCAAAGCAAGTTGCTGGTGGATTATCCTGGCCACTTGGTTATTATTATTATTATTTTTTTATGTTTTATTTTCTCACGGGCTTAGCCCGGTCTTTTAGAGGCTTGCGTGGGGACGGATCCAACACGTAGAGGCCCGTTTTAGAAGAAGTAAATGGTGTGTAAAACACCTCCCGGGGTCAACTGCCACAATGATGAAATTACATCAGTTGACCTCGGTAGGTGGTAGGGACTATTGCAAGCATGTGAAAAGAATTCCAGGTTTATGGGGTTGAGCATTTGGTGGACTGGCGACTGGGCTATTGCAAAGGCCGGGGTCACTTGCCATAATTACATTCATAATTATTTTGTGGCAAGTGGTGGCTTGTTATTATTATTATCTTTATTATTTACCAATCAATTAAATTTTGCATTTTTATGCAATGTTTAATTGCAATATACAGAGATAGGGATGATGATGCTATAGAAACTTGGAATAGTTTTGGATCTTACTTACCCAACCTCATCGCAAATGAAAATAATATATTTTTTATTTTTTATAATGGGGGTCGAAATGGGTCATCAAAATTTCAAAGTGAGACTACTATATTGATTGGGGTATTATATGAAAGGGCTTCATTTGCACATTTCAAAACAGATCTTTATTTTGGTTTATGTTACGTAGTTTTTGGCTGATAATCAAAAATGTAAAAAAATATATATACTGCCGAAGTTTGTCAAGGGAAAAATCTGAAATAACTATGTGTAATACCTGTCTATCTATATTTTACAGGAAAAGTAAAATAATCCTTCTAAGTAGTACAGTTTTTTAGTAATCCTAAAAAAACCTCGACAAACAAACTTAGTTTAGCGGTTTGGTTTTTTTGCTATCTGAGGTGTTACATGAATAGTGAAATTACTTTAATAGGTCCAGATGGTATGAAACCCTCGGTTCGTGAGTCCTACTCGCACTTGACCGGCAATTTTTTATTTTTTTAAATGTTAAGTCAGAGATTATACATGCATGGCCAGCTTGAGTTAACTAACTTGAATGCATTACAAATAATTCACATGCACAGTACAATGCAAAAAAAATCTAAAGATATGATTGCGACTGTTATCAAAATATAAGGGTTGGCCTATACTGATACTATAGATAGTCACTTCCACGACTAAGTTGAATCCAAAGACATGTCAAACTTATATCGAAACCTTTCAAACCTTTTAGGCCGCAGTCCGCTCTAAATATCCTGGCGAGGTCTGAACGGAGTGCCCAGAGCCGTTTCACAGCGGCGGTAAAGGCCACCGGGAAGGTTTTCGTGGGTAAAAATCCCATATAACCCGGCCTCCGCTCCTACGGAGACCTTTTGAAGATTTCTTCCATGACAACAAATAAAAGGCCGCACCAAATTAATAGAACATACATACAAACCCTCGAAACATAAAACCCGCTTCTCAGGCAGTGGAGTAAAAACAAAAACCAACTTTAATATATTGGCCCGCCCTGCTGCTTTGAAGTATTACTAAAGTCAATAGGTGTGTACGGATCGACCCCCACGTGACGCGACGTGATCGGCTCTTCTCCATCCATCAGTGTCGCCCCGTCCTCGTCATTCATGTGGAAATAAAGTAACTGTCACGTAGATTTTTACAGTTGACACAACATACGTGTGGGTGACATGCGTGTCTTTACAAAATGATAAATCCTATCGCGATATTGATGGATCAAGTTTTGTTTATCATTTGGTAAAACAATGAAAAACCGGTCTAGCGACACGCTAAGGTTACGCCCAGCATTTTTAGGTTCTCAGCCTACATATACATACATAAATGTGCTGAACAAAAGGCCTACCCATTAGAAGGGAGGGGTTGCCATAATCCCCACGCTTGGCAGGCGGCTTGGGGATCGCAGTCGAGTAGGAATCCAATAGAAAGACGCTGATGCCGATGATGCTGAACGTCGCCTATTACGGACACCCAATGGGAGGTGATGGGTGTTTATCTTACCCGGACACCCCACGGGTCGAATAATATACATAAAGTCATTAAATATAACGGGTGTAAGGGACATCGTACCGAAAACCGATACCAGGGATCCAGAACACGATTCTGATCCTAGTGTTGAAATTTTTCATCAGCTTTTTCATGAATTTCCAAAAAAAATTCACTTTTTTTAAATAAAGTTAGTATAACATGATTATTAGTATAATAATAAAGCCTAATTTTAATTTAAAAACAATTAATTAATTATTTGTGTTTTTATTTTATTTTTATTTATTTATTATTTATTCACAAAAACAGTGCATAGGCAATTAATTAATAGGCAATTAACTATTATTATTTTAGAAAATTAGCAATGTAATTTGAAAAATCAACATTATTCCGCATATATTCATTACATGCTCGAAAATTAACAAGTTAGTCATTTGTCATTTACCATATAAATGGTTACTGTAATGTTGTAACGGACATTATTTGACGTCTTATAAATTTTTTTTCGGTACGATGTCCCTTACAACCTGTATAGGCATACATAAACTGTCGTCAGTTTTTACTACTGCCACCATATTAAATTCTTCGCTAAAAATACAAAATACAGAAAGTAAAGTGTACTTAGTCTAATTCACTTATTTTACCAGAGTGAGATTTGCAATGTCACACACGAAATCAGGTGTATTTTTTTCAAACATATTTTCTGTCGGAAAATTACACGGTGTTAAATAAAATTTGCTTGCTAGGGCGGGTCTATTTCTAAATGGTTTAATGTGTTTGAATACACATGGAATCTTTCGGAGGAAAATCCCACCATGATTGTGTAAGCATAGTTTAAAATCTATTGGTAGTTTAAGAGAAGTCGTCGAACAAACAGACAGGCGCGGAAAGTGATAAACAGTCAACACCAATGACGTATGTCGTATAACAGTTGTAGGAAGTCAAGTGGTTGCGTAAAGGGCTGTTGTGACATGAGTATATATCGCTCATATAAATAAGTATGAATCGCATATGAATAGGCTAAGAATCGTCAGTTAGAAAAACGTGGAGATTAGGTATAAGTATTCAATTAGGTTTATCCTTGAATGTATATTGCATGCTACGGTTAGCAGACTTTACATAAAACTTAAAAAAAAATCATAATAAGTTGTTTTTTACCACATTTTAATATCTAAACGTCGTATAATATGGTACTGAGGACATATCATACATAAGCGTCCAATAACCGATTTGGCTCGAGTCAACAAAGGCTGGAGGCGATTTTATGTGGCACTTGTTGATAGCGATACTTAAGCCGGCTTTGGGCAACAAATGCTGTTCCTATGTCCCTAATGCATGCTAATACCGGGGTTTATTTCTGAGCCTTTTGTAAAGGTGCTCTGGGAAAATGAACCTTATGTACAAACCATACCAAACTAGAAACAGAAGAATCGTGATAATAATTTATAGGTATAAGACGAGGAACAGGAGACAAGAAGATGGAGAAACACAACAAACTCCAAGGGGTTTCCCTTGGAGATGTGGTGTTTGAGAGAGATGAAAAACTATAAAGAATAAATATTTTAACGACACTTCGTTAAGCAACACGTCATTACGGTAAAATCCATGTATCCAGCGAGTCACGCGAGTCACGCACCTCTAGTACGAGTTTGCGAAGTAAACTTGACAACCGTCACTCCGTTCCATACGTTTCCCACGAGGAGCGGAACCTAATGGAAACTTGTAAAATGTATAGAGAAATCGGATTTACAACTCGGACACTACAGCGTATTCTAATGACGAATCTCATACAAGGGTTCTGCTCAGGGTGTCACAAAGTACCTAGTTGAAAATTCATATTACTGCACTTTCAGTCAAACTTTATAAAATCTCATCATCATCATCACCAGCCGGAAGACGTCCACTGCTGAACATAGGCCTCCCCCTTCGAACGCCACAATGACCGACAATTGGCTATTTGAATCCACCGGTTACCTGCGACGCGCACAATGTCGTCTGTCCACCTAGTGGGAGGCCTACCTACGCTGCGTCTTCCGGTTCGTGGTCGCCACTCGGGAACCTTTCTTCCCCAGCGGTTATCGGTTCGCCGAGCGATATGGCCTGCCCATTGCCACTTCAACTTGCAGATTTTAAGAGCTATGTCGGTGACCTTGGTTCTTCGGCGAATCTCCTCATTTCGGATTCTGTCGCGCAAAGAAACTCCGAGCATAGCTCTCTCCATAGCTCGTTGTGTGACTGAGCTTATCCAAAAGGCCAACAGTTAGGGACCACGTCTCAGTACCATATGTCATCACTGGCAACACACACTGGTTAAAAACCTTCGTCTTTAGGCAAATAAAATCTAAATACTAATAATATATGAATCTGTCACAGAGAGAGCATTAATCATGCGCTTACTATAAGGTGACATAAGTCCATAAGTCAAACTGTATTCCACAAAGTTAGTTAATAACAGACTGACAAAAATAGTACAGCGAATTATCGCCAAGGCAATGAAAAAGGTTGAGCACTAAAAGATTAAAGATTGCGTGGTTGCGAAAAAAATGCGGTACTGCTAAAACATAACGACACTCATTAGACAGTGAGAGCACTCAGCTTTCTGGGGAGACATAATTATTGTGATGACAAATTTATTACACTCTGTCGGTCAACAAGTCAAGTTTGCAGATGCCAGATATTAATTATTAGAAGTGACAATAAAGGACCTGGAAATATATAAGTACATATGAATATATACCATCTGGGGTGGATAACACGACAATAAATTAAACAACATGTGCGTAATGACGTTTCTAGACGAATGCATAATAAGAGATTAGAAAAAGTGATTGTAATTAATCTAATAAATAATTACTAGAGAGGTGACTATACGGTGTGATCGTGGCGAAACATACGAACGAGTAGGTATTTCCGCCCGCGCTGTTGCTGCCCGTACCAGAGGTTAATGGCCCAATATTTACAAATGGTGTTTTATTTTGATTACGTCTTTCTGCAGTATATTTTGTTCAAAAGTAACATTTTTAATTTCTTCGTAAGCATTTATTTGACGGCTCCAAAATACTCCTGTGTAGTGGTATTACCAGATTTTTTATTAATTGTCGTATCGTCTTCCCCACATTGTATATGAACATACATGTATAAGCTCATTGATTTTATATTGTAGTAAGATGAGTATATAAAATACATGATACATTAAATAGATGAAATTAGCTTTGGTTAAATTTCGTTTTGCGACAGTCTACCTATTTCCTGATTTAGTATTATTACATTTATGTATCATTTATTTCCCCGTGGGGTGTCCGGGTAAGAATAGCACCCTCCCATCTCCTCCCATTGGGTGTCCGTAAGAGGCGACTAAGGGAAAACAAGAAGACGGGCAGCAGCGTCTTTTTATTAGATTACCTACCACCGATACTGCGATCCCCAAGCCGCCTGCCAAGCGTGGGGATTATGGCTTCTAAGGCCTCTGTTCAGCAGTGGAAGTTTCGGCTGCTGATGATGATGACATTTATGAATTAAAATTGTAATTTTCCTTACTATACGTAGACTCAACTCCACTTTGTTGGCTCTTTTCAAAGCTATTTTCTCCAAAAAAATACGTTTTTATTTGATCTGAGCAAAAAAATGTGAAGCATTCAGTTACCGTTCGCTGCTTAGTTAAAGCCCATGTTAGATCGAATTCTTTAAACTAGTCACACTACTCTGCAACATAGAAATTATGTGTTTAGATGTACACAAACGACAAAGGAGACTTCAAAGGGTTGCCATTCGTACGGAAGCTTGGATATGGACGGTTATGTTGCGAAGTAGGGGACGCAACTTCCTTCAAATATTTTGCTAATGCACATCGTTAACGTTGTTAGTAGAATTCACTGTAGTAGGTTGATGCGGTAGATTTAGGTTTAAACTATGCTATGACGCCGTACTATGCCTTCATATTTCATATTAAACGTAACTTTAATTCGCTCCTCAACTACTGACATCAATAATGTTTCGTTTATTAGAGCATTAAAAAAAACAGTATAAATGCTAGTTGTAAATAAATATTGGTTATTGAGTTACTTTTCTATATAAATTCCTTTCTGAGCCAAATAGTTCTGGTATGAAATCTATTTGTTTTATAAAAGCTGTTTTTTTATAGAACTTATTTGCGAGTTTGTTTATTGGTGGGTTATTTCTGCTATAAAACATGGACTGTTTAAATGCTTACTTATTACCTACTTACTTACTATTTATGTTAAAGTTTCATCTTCCAAAGTTATTTTTCAATTTGAAAATTTTACCTGTTAAACAAATTTGTAACGTCACAAGAGAATTTTCTATGGATGCCAGCATTTCATTTAATTGCGGCGCACATGAGTAATATTTAGCATAAATAAAGTCTTATTAGTTTTATGTATATCATGAATCGATTCTTTCAAATCACCTAAAATTATTGTGTCCCATTTATCAGTATGTAAACTTTGTATTGCGCAACGATTTTATTAAAGAGTTATACAAAATAGAGCAACATTTGCTTTGAGCTACCAACACGACATGGATTCGCAACAAGTGGTGTGCCTATCCAGCCCTTATTCATTCATTCCACTCTGATTTCAGTTAGGATAAGATTAAGAATTGTTGAGTTAAGATTGAGTTAGGTTAAATTGAGAATTTTAAATATAAAGAAGATCGTCTCATTTATTCTCGTCGACATTTGTAAATGGAAAATAACAAATATAATTGTAATAATAATATACTACGACAAGCCACACAGTCATCTATATAACCAAATTAGACAGAGCCTGTACGTACAGCATGCAATAATAGCCCGACAGATCATACAAATATTTACAATTATTGTTTCTAAATATAGATAAACTAGCAATTCCTTGCGGCTACGCCCGCTATTATTTTTTTCCACCCCATTTAACCCCTTTAGACGTGGAATTTTTAGAAAACCTTTTTTAGTGGATGCTTCCATCATAAGAAGAACCTGCTGCCCAAATTTTAGCTTTTTAGGTCCAGCGGTTTGGCCTGTGCGTTGATGAATCAGTCAGTCAGTCAGTCAGGACAAGTAATTTTATATTTATAGATAACACCCAGACACGAAACAGGCATGTTTCTGCACATAAATGTTTGTCCTGGGTGTGAATCCAACCTACGACTTGTTGGGTAGCGGTCAGAGTGTGTGTTACCACTAGACCAGTGGACCCGGCATAATTTTGTTGCCTGAAAATCCTGTATATCTTCAACTGCAGTATCATGATGAAATTGTTTTATATGCAAAAATGGAGCCCACTATCCGCTTTGTTATTGTAATAAATTATTCTTTCAAATTTTTCTTACAACTTCAAATGTATTCATGGCTTATCAAAGTTTCAAAGTGCGTTAATTCTTTCTTTAGAAGTAGGTATATTGCTTAGAGATTGTTGATTGTTTTTCTCTTTTTATGTTTATGACCGCTATGTCTGTAGTATTATGCTCAGTCATATAAAATGTATATTCTTTACTATACTAACAACATTAAATAGAATTTTAATCAAAAAAAGAAACTCCTTTATTTGAATACGGTTAAAAATATAATGTTCTTGGTTGACAGTTAAAACTTTTTGCTAGTGAAAATTTGTTACACTGTTTTTTATTAGTTGGTTTAATATTCACAAAGGCACAATGCCAGAGTTCCAATCAATAGGTATGTATACGCCAATGATGTTTAAGGCGAAAAATTTGCATAAATTGGTCTCAAATTGCCAGGAATTCCGAATTAAAGCTAATGTTTTACGAGAATTCGTGACATCGAAAGGCCCTAATGCTGACTTACCAGCGTGTAGCCCATATAAAATAATCCGAAGACGGCTTAATGAATTAGTTTAGACATAAATCTATATTTTTAAATTTTAGTGGATACTAATGCCCAAAGTAATAACTTCATCCACTTTTTACCTATTTCTAAATGTATTGCGCCGCAACCAAAGGTTTAAAGAAATCAATAAATAATTTTTTTTTTGTCTGCTACTAAACGGCAAACTTGACTCTGTCTATAGAATTATAGAATATTGTATAATAACTTTATTGTACACAAAAAAACGAATATTAGAAAATGAATATTAGTTAATTCTAATATTCTAATGTTGAATGAGGTTCTTGATTTATAAGATATGCTAAAAATTCATCGTTTTAGTTAAACAAATAATTTGTCACAGATAAGGAGGAAAACAGTGAATGACTACTTCCCTGTAGCTCAAAATATTGTCTGGTTTTAACTTACAGCACCAGGTGAATTTTAATTTTAATAATAGATAGTTCTCCGAATCATACTTAATCTACGAGAACCATATAACATTCAACTCTTGATAAAACTAAACGCAAAATTAAAGCAAGTAGCAAAAATCTTATGTTTACTGTATGGACTATCTCAAGATCTGAGAGGAAAATTATGTTCAGGTGTATAAATTGTTTTTATGACGTGTAGCGATATCTCTAGAGAATATGGAATGTAATTTAACCTCAGTAACCTGGTAAATGTAGCTGAGAAAATGTTATTAATATGAAAGGTGTTATGCTTACGGAGTGAGCTGACACAGAATAAATAGGTAGACGCTCATAGCCAGTTGTGATGATTGAATATAATTATCATGGCACTCAAATCCATGTTCGTTTTCTTACCTTGGCTTTAAACATCAAATAAGTACATGAATAAATGATGATGAGTACACAAGTATTGAAAAAAACAACTAACTTTTAATTTTAAATAAAAGTATTTTTTACAAGCCGTGCTGGGAATTTTGGGATCTACGTCGACACAAAAATACACAAACCAACGAACACAGGCGTTATTAAACTTAAAAGAATATTTCTTTTTGCGTTGAAGGCTAAAGATAATTGCAGACACACACTGAATCTACACTGTGTTAAATGTTTAATACCGTTTACACTTACGAAAAACTTATTTTGGTCGTGACCATAACGAAATATGAATTAAAAAAGTGCTAATTAAATATTTACAAAATAAATTTAGCAATTGATCATACTGACACATATATATGCCGGTCGGAGTCATTATCATATTTATTAAATACAGCACTCATACAAGTAATTTGCCTTACATTACGATATAAAATAATATCGGCATTTTGTAACTGAATTTGGAAAAAAGTTGTGTAATGTTTTACCACACACGATGACAAAAATGACGTAAAAGCTTTCTAAAAGCCAAGATAATTGCAGACACACACTGAATCTACACTGTGTTAAATGTTTAATACCGTTTATACTTACGAAAAACTTATTTTCGTCGTGACCATAACGAAATATGAATAAAAAAGTGCTAATGAAATATTTACAAAATAAATTTAGCAATTCATCATACTGACACATATATATGCCCCGGAGTCATTAACATATTTATTAAATACAGCACTCATACAAGTAATTTGCCTTAAATTACGATAAAATATAATATCGGCATTTCGTTACTGAATTTGGAAAAAAGTTGTGCAATATTTTCCCACACACGATGACGAAAATGACGTAAAAGCTTTCTAAAAGCCATAACAGCGGGGAACAGACTTATTAAGGCCATATAATGTATCATAATATCTAGTACATGGTATACGAGTGAGCTACGTACAAATAGAAATGCTGCTATGAAAAATACATAGACGCGGAGAATTATGTTGACTAGTTGCGGAGCCTCGGTGGAAATTTAAGGTTTTCCTTTACAATTGAATTTTTCTGTGCAGAATGCGCTCGCTTTACCTTTATATTTTTTAATAAAATGAAGAAATCTCATTTAATAGAAAAAAACTGAAAATAACTAACTTGTGTACTTAACTTAAGTATATTTTACAGTAGAGTTTTACTTATAAAGTCATAAATGAAATGGTAACTAATATCATTTCAAGACATGCACAAAAATTTAAATTTTCAGAAACCTAACAGGCGAACTTAATAAATACATGGATTAGAATGCACGGCACTTAAAGCATCTTAAATTCTTGCTTCATAACTCAACTTGTCGAAAAACTCATTATTTCCCACTGTAGAACGCAGAAAGTGAGGTTTTTCAAATTTCAAGCAGTGCGCAAATACAAGTATCAAATCCAGGTTAACAGACTACCTTTTGTGACACAGTTTTGTGAATGTTATGAACTGTTATAGGATGGCCAGGGGGCTTGATAAATGGATGTTAATGGAACAAATTGAATGAACTTCGTTTAAATAAGTACACCAGAACCTTTAGATGGGCAGAATCTTAATTCATTAACTCTAAGAATAATAAATCTTAAATACTGCTTACTGATTTGTATTATAGGATTGAAAAGAGCTTTAATAGATTTAGAATTTTAGAGAGTTAAGCTCAGAATAAAAGAATAAGGTTAGAGTGTACTAATAAGTGAAGGCACCTGAAATAATTCCAAAGCACTAACACATACAGTAGAAGAAATAACAAATCCAATGGCCGTAGTCAAGTTATCATTCTACAATACAAAACGCCAGAGAATAGAAAACAAATGGACGAGGATGATATATCTCTTCACGTGACAACATCATCATCACCAGCTGAAAGACGTCCACTGTTGAACATAGGCTTCCCCCTTCGAACGCCACAATGAACGACAATTGGCATGGACATAGCGGAGATGTCAGCCACATACATTTCGTATTGTAGAATAACAACTTGGCTAATGTCAGCCGCGTTGTGATCCGATCCCCATGAGGCCTATCGATGTTTATATTATAACCATTACATTTGCTTTCTTAAATATATTATGCTTAAATATATATTAGATATTATGCTTAAATGGGATTAGGATTTTGATGACATATAACATGCTATAGCATTACGTGAGAAAAGAGTTGCTACGTACTTTAAAATAATCCTGTTATCCTGAATATGTCCAAAAGCTTCAGTCCTTTTGTTTTCACATGGAGGAACTTAATAAATGGTTTATATTACTTACATGAACCTCCAAATATGAGTATCATCATTCTTAAGAGTATTCCTGTTAGTAAGCCATTTCATCTTAAATCTACTTGAAAATGTAAATATTTCATCTTAATGATATACTATTACTTCAGACATAAAAGCAGGGTGCTTTAAATTATCAATGAAGTAATTACTATAGCGAACTCTCGACTTTATAGATAATCTCGAATCTTATTTCGGGTAATTGAAGGGGACACGTTCATTACTTTGTAAACTTCTTATAAAATACAGTTCGCAAGTGACGAAGCTTAGTGAACAATTTGTGAATAGAATCTATGAAGTGTAAACTTCGCGCTAATTAGTTTGAGAGCTTTATTACTCGTGTGATGTTGTTGCTAATAAATCATTACAATGTTATTTAATTTTGTTATTGTCTTATAGTGAAAAGGTAACCTACATAGTGTTCTTGGACTGCATCATAGTGTAACCACAGTATATGTGTAACTATATGGATATATGCATAGATAATGTCATATGGCGACGGGACGTCGATTTTTAAATGCAACTCGCAGTTCATCGTTAATCAATTGTTAGACATTCGTAGGAAGTTTTGTTTCAGGTTTTTTTTAATTACTCATATGGTGGCGACTGAGCAAAACCTCTGCTCGTTAATAGGAGGCATTATTGAAATATAAGTGCGGTAATATCCTTAAAATCGGTAGGTACTCCCGTAGCCTTATTTCATAAAAGTTGTACAACTTCTTTAACAATGGGTCTTATTGGTATTCTAAGAATTTTGTATAAAAGTTCTCAAATGGTTGAAGTTTGAACAATGTTTTCCCTACTGCTAACCATTGTGTTGTTTGGCTTTCAATCGTGTTTACAAGCGACCTAATGATTTGTGTTTGGTAATGACTCATTATCTCGGTTTAAATGATCACTGTACCAAACGAAATAAATTTTGCATTTTATTATAATTTAACTTGTACGTGATCTTTGGCAGAAGAATTTCTAAAGCTATATACAATCTAGCTCCCACTGATACACAAACAAAAATTTAAAGCAAAATATATTCTAACGGTTTCATCACAATATATTTATGAGAAAATGTGCCCTCGTGCGGCCTGCATTATAAAGGTATTTGAATTTTTGAATTTATAGATTAAAATAGGGTCTGTCTGTTGTTATTATCATCATTGTTAGCCGGACGACGTCCACTGCTGAACATATGCCTCCCCCTGAAATGTCACAATGAATGACAGTTAGCCATTGGTATCCATCGGTTGCCCGTGACTTTTACAATGTCATCGGTCCACCTAGTGGGATGCCTGCCTCTGCTGCGTCTTCCGATTCATAGTTGCCTTTCCTCTCCAATGGTTATCGGTTCTTCGTGCGATGTGGTCTGTCCATTGCCACTATAACTTGCAAATCTTAAAGTTTTTATGGCTCGTTTATATTTCACCTATAGAAACAAATACCTAAGTATTGAGATTTTTTTGTTTATCTCTACAGTTTTTAACCCACAGTTTTACAGTTTTTTATGATTCTGGTGATGGGAGCAAGCAGGAAGCTGGCAACAGGAACTCGGCTCCATTTAATGTAGGACCCACCGAATTATAAATCTATGGTTAAATCTTGACGAGTAGTTAGGCAGATACTGATCAGGGTCTGATTATAGCACAGGAAAGTCATTTTAAGAGTTCGTTTAACAGTGTCGGGTTTTTTTTTTAATTTTAAATTTATACCTACTTGTTTTTATTCGTTCCCTCAGATCAAATTCTTCCATCATGAATGTTAGAGTGAGATTTCTTTTTCTTATTTTCTGTGGTGCTAAAGATTCAAGATTTCATTCGAAATGTGGAAGCATTCGAGATATGGTGTTGGAGAAGAATGGAGGGAATAAGTTGGACAGAAAGGAAGACGAATGAGGAAGTTTTAGAACTGGTCAATGAAGAAAGAGAAATTTTAAGATCTATTGAGAATAGGAGAGGAAAGATAATTGGCCACTTGATACGACACGACACCTTCTTTAAAACGATAGTGGAAGGTAAAATAGAAGGGAAAAGGGGAAGAGGAAGACCCAGACGAAGTTTTATGAAGCAAATAGCAGAAAAAGTGGATGGAATGTCGTATCAGGAGGTCAAAATGAAAGCATATAAGATCAGATTGGAAATTGCTTCACCGACAAGAGCCCAGCTCTTAAGTTCGAGAGAGAGAAAGATTCATCAGCACCGAAAGACGTCCACTGCTGAACAAAGGCGTCTAAACCTTAGAAGGGAAAGGTTGCTCACAGATTCGCTACCAATAAATAGCCCCACATTTTTTCGTTCTTATTATAATTGCGCGTTAATAAAGAGACATGCACAAAAGTGTCAGCTGAATTGAAACAAAGTGGTTGAAAGTTGGTGTGGCGAATTTAACGCGTCCCTTTTGTCGCACTTTACATTTACATTGCGAGTTCTAAATGAAGTGAGTTCTTCAGTTATTTACTTAACATGTTGATGAGCTCGGCTAATTATTCGGCGTGAAGGATGGATTAGAAAATTAGCATTTTGTCCGTGGGTTGCGCACAGGCACTTCTTTTGCATGTGTTTGATGTTTTAGGTAATTACATTATAGGCAGTGGTCGAAATGGAAAAAGGACAGGGGGCGTAGCTAAGGCCCCAAGTAACAGAGGTCCCGAACGTGTATAAGGAAAAAATCGTAAAATCCACGATCTCACTTATACTCTTAAGTCGTACCTTAATTTGGCCCCCACAACAAATTTTGATATAGGGCCCGTATAAGGCAAGAAGCTATGCCACTGCAAAATGCTCTTGTCAATCAAACATAACTAGACTTTATGACTAAATTATCAAACATAACCTAAGTACACTGCAAAGACACGGCACAACGATGAATTTAGTTTTAATAATCTACTCTATATACTTGATGTTCTTAGTCTAGAACAAAATGGTATAAAAATATTTCTCTTTAAGCTGATTTTTAATAAGAAACCGCGATGTTACCTCTATCGAGCTATTGGTGAGTGACAACATAGAATCGAGAACTTCAGAGAGTCGGTCATGGGGGCCACCTCGTGTTTTCGTAGTAGGGCAAGTGGAGATCGATGGGGTTCCTCAAAACTCCGGGCTTGTCTTAATTAGGCTTTCAGAGAAAAGCCGTCATGATTTATTAAGTTTTATCCATTTTTTAAAGCCGTTTTAACGTATTACCTTGCATTACTGTTTTAGCAAGTGTAATTGGAGTTGTAATTTCGCTTAAGTAGTGTTTCGATATCAAGTCTCTAAAATAAATAGCCTTTTGACACTTAGGCAGTGTTTGGATAATTAAATATTCGATCTGTATACAGATACATATCTCGTTATGAAATTACTTTTTAAATTAGTACTTTAGGATTTTTGGCGTTTAAATATAATACAGAAAATGCGTGTGAAGTCTCACTGGCAAAAATGGTTGATGGTGCAATTTCCTCTAGCGCTTCCGATGCTCATGGGGTCATACAATAAAAAAGAAGTAACAGGATATTAGACATGGCTCCACCAACCTTTCTCTACTGGTCTCTATAAAATGTCATCGTTAAATAGAAATAATAATTTGCAAAATACTTCATTAAATTACATTATTCATTAACATTCGGAGTTATTTAAATAATTAGAATAATACATTTTATAAATATGGTATACTATTCTTTACACTATGATCGTAGGATATATTCCGGCAGATTTGGCAACCGAGTTTTGCAACTGGTTGTCAACAAAGAAGTTTCGTTAATTCTATGCAACCAGTTACCGGAGAAGATCTATATTTTGTATTCAATTTTACTGATTCACTATTAACCTTAGACAACCTGTGCTACAGGCCGACCAGGCAGCCCTTGATAGTCTCTGTGGCGCAGCGGGAAGCCGCTCCATTTACAATCCTGAGGTCGCAGGTTTGAATCCTGCGAGGAGTAACAACATTGTGTAGTTGTTCCTAAAAAATAAGGAGAATAAAGACCGAACATCTGTTTGTCTGAAAAGTAAGATGGTGCATGTTTCGCATGATCATATTAAGAATTGGTCCCACACCATATTTCACCTCGGTTAGAGTAAAAGGTAAAACATATTAGCCTAAGTGTATTTTTTAGCTATGAGACAAACATGGTACATGGTACATTATTAGTATAATTCTATACTATATGTCAAAATAAACTGTTAAGTATAATGGTCTCATAGCGAGCCGTCTACAAATGGTCCGCTCTACATGTCTCTGCCATTCTGTTTAATGTGAAAAATCTTATATCTATGGTTTAATATACGTAGATAACAGAGATTATAAGCCTTTTTTAACTCCCCTTTATACCTAAACTCCATAGACATTGTTATCCGTATTACGGTTCTTTTATTATAAACGTACCCAAGCTTTTACCTTAACCCACAAGCTTAATTAGAAATTCATAAAGTCACTTTTCGTCATAATTAGTTGAGGAGTGCTTTAGTAACTAGAAATGTTCCGGAAGATCGATATCTTCGTGGAAGTTGAGAGAACAAATATTGTTAAGACCTGTCTACGGATGATCTATTCGTACACTGTTAGTATCGTCAGTCTACAAACAAAGTAACTATCTGTCCCTGATCCATGGAATAGTAAATATTTGTACGTAACCACTTTTAGTTTGTTCTCGATTCGTGAATTAGATCAGAGAAATTTCTGAATTTTCGATATAGTAAGTTTTAAGCCCATTAGATTTCGATGACTAAATTATCACAGCTTAGCTTCCAAAAGCCGTAATAACTCAAAGGGCGAGCGCTTGCCATGGAAACAAGGTGCGCAGGTTCGAGCCCCGTCTTCTGTCTGAGTCGGGGCTCTGATTTATTTAATTAATCATGTGCGAATCGACTTTCTGCGATTGTTACTAGCTTTCGGTGAAGCAAACCTGCGTTTCTGAGAAAGCCTAACTAGCTTTCGAATGACGTATGCAGTCCGCCAACCCGCACTTGGCTAGCGTGGTGGACTATGGCCTAAGCCCCTTCATCTTGAGGCCCGTGCCCAATAGTAGGACAAAAACAAGGGCTGGTATTATTATTATATCATTATAGCTTCATATGTATGTAAATTAACTTTCATCGTGATTTGAAAGCTACGCATTGATGTATGGTTAAAATCGTACGTTAATTATTTTGCGGGAACACATTAATAATTTGCCTTTGGAATCATTTCAACACTAGTCTTTGTTATTATATATATATATATATATTCATTTATATGTTGTTATTGTATTTATATCTTGTTTTGTAAATATTTAATTTTATAGATACTCAATATTTATATTTAGTTTATAGTAATTATTTTTAGTTATGAATTTTATTTAATATTTATATATTTTTATAAATTAGTTTGTATTAATTATTTGTCTAAGTATATTTTAGTTAATAATTTTTATCTTTGTTTTGCCTGGTTTATTTTGTTTCTTTTTATTTGCACCTACCTGAAATCTTCTCTGAATCACCTTAAGGTAGACTGGCAGAAAATGCCTAAGGCATTAAGTCCGCCTATGTACAATTGTGCATGAAGAATAAAATAAATAATAAATAAATTACATGTATGGAGCTAGGGGTACGACTTGTTTGTCTTGCCTGCGTACACTCCAAACCAAATAAGCTTGAAGGCGATTACAACTTTATTATGCGTTCATAAAATACCCCCGCTGTATAGTTGACCGTTAACGCGGCAGCAAAATAAGGTTGGTAATACAAAGTTGCTTTTGCTGACGCGCCTAGTTGACAGTGTATGCGTTATTTAGTTATTGAGCCGCAAACGAACTTGTAATCGCCTTCAAGCTTATTTGGGATGGAGTATACGGACAGCTGCACTGCAATGTCGTCACCAGTCTACTTAGGTATTAAATTTCTTGAGTCCGGTGATTTCAACAGCAACAATGCCCTGCACACCGGGACTTGAGTATGATCCACCTAAGTAAAATGTGTTGCCAGTTTACGAAAATTACAGGATCTGTTGGGAATGCGAATACGAATTCCTTATAGATGAAATGCTTAATGTGACCTTTTTAGGCCCGCAGATCATCATCATAGGCGTATGGACGTATTTCGGTTAAACACGTCCACTGATGAACAAATGGCCCTTAGAAGGGAGGAGTTGCCATAATCCCCACGCTTTTCAGGCGTCTTGGGGATCTCAGTGTAGGTAAGTAAGTAGCAAGTAATTTTATACGTATAGATTACCTACCCGGTAATCTATACATATAAAATTACTTGTCCTGACTGACTGACTGATTCATCAACGCACAGGCCAAACCGCTTGACCTAGGAAGCTGAAATTTGGATAGTCGGTTCTTCTTATGTCGTCAGCATCCACTAAGAAGGGTTTTTGAAAATTCTACTCTTAAAGGGGTTAAATAGGGTGGAAAGTAAATTTGCGGGCGTAGCCACAGGGAATTGCTAGTCCAATATAAAGACGCTGCTGCCCGTCTTCTTGATTTCCCTTAGTAGCCTCTTACGGACACTCAACGGGAGGAGCTGGGAGGGTGGTATTCTTATCCGGACACTCCACGGGTATATAATACCGCTTTTTATAGTTTTTATTAAAATTCAAAGCAAAACTGCAAGGTTATCAAAATATCTACCTCATGGCACTCGTGCCAGAAAGTAAGATTTTGCATCAACATTTGAGGGAGTGGATTTTATTGATTTGTTATTCACACCGCGTTCAATGAGGGTCAGAGCACAATGAGGGGCAAAAACCAAACAGTTCACTTTCACATTAATGGATTCTGTATTGTGATTCTGGATTGTTTTCTTTTTTTTATGGAACAAAAAACCAGTGAGTCGGGTAAAATAAAGCGAGAATATGAGATATGAGAGCGCAAGTGTATGTGTAGACAATATACATACAAAATTTAATCTCTCTTCTTTTGTTTGCTGAGGGGTAGTTAAACTACCGATACGACACGAAACTTTTTAAACCCGGACGAAAAAGGAGGGGTGTTATAAGTTCGACGCCTATATCTGTCTCATTTTCTGTCTGTATGTCTGTCTATGGCATCGTAGCTCTCTAAGAAGTGGACGGATGAGGTTTTATTTGAAAGCTGGTTTAAAGGTTCTTAGCTATGTTTCATGAAAAATGGTGTTTCCTAGTAGACGCGATATTAGGTTAATTATACAATAGACATTGTTTTAATAGTTCTGATCCGATTATCTGATATTTCTAATGATGATTTCTTCTCTGATCAAATTCATCATTCATTCATTTGGGAGCTACAATCATTATGTAGATATCAAATACCCCCTCCGTTATGCGTTTGGTTTAAAAAACAAACCACCTTCACAAGTAATATCCATAATGATATTAAATTCGTTTTATGGTTATTCTCTTCACTGCTCACAGGCAAGTTCATTAGCTAATTTATTTGACATTGCTCTTTTTATGTCCATTACAATATCTTATAAATATAATTAGTATTTTAACGTTTGTTTTAAATGAGCCTTGAACTAATGGGACCTACATGGAGTCATTTCTACGTATTATAAAACCTAACTGTTGGCCTTTTAGGGAAGCTCAGAGTCACACAACGAGCTATGGAGAGAGTTATGCTCGGAGTTTCTTTGCGCGACAGAATCCGTAATGAGGAGGTTCGCCGAAGAACCAAGGTCACCGACATAGCACTTAAAATCTGCAAGTAGGAGTGGCAAGGGTAGGCCACATCGCTCGGAGAACCGATAACCGTTGGGGAAGAAAGGTTCTCGAGTGGCGACCACGAACCGGAAGACGCAGCGTAGGCAGGCCTCCCACTAGGTGGACAGACGACATTGTGCGCGTGCAGGTAACCGGTGGATGCAAATAGCTAATTGTCGTTCATTGTGGCGTTCCAAGGAGCAGGCCTATGAGCAGTGGACGTCTTCCGGTTGGTGATGATGATGGTTAAAAGGTAATAGGTAAAGGCTATATAGGTATAGATATAATCATCATCATCATCAGCTAGAGGACGTCCACTACTGAACATAGGCCTCCAACTTGGAACGCCACAATGAACGTTGACACTTAGCTATTTGCATCCAACGATTGCACGCGATACAATACAAATAATATATAAAACGTAACATAACATAATGTAAGTATCTAAATTATAACATCATTATATTTAGTTGGTTTTTCTATTAAGAATCGAGTTAAGTAGTTAAGTAATTAAAAATAGAAAAACGGGTGATTTAATGGGGCATCCATCTTACAATTTTAATAGAGAATTCTATATAAACGGGACTGTAAAAATATTTTGAAAGTAAAAGGTGGCGTGTTTGATAGAGACAGAATTTAAAATATTTGCATAGATTGCCGCTCGGTCAAACTAATCATGTTCTTACGATTAGGCTTGTTATAAGTTTCAGCGAGAATTAGTGGATAGCACTATTATATTATACCGTACACAAATACTGAATATACTTATATTTTCAAACCATTTTTCTTTATAAGTAGATTGAAGAATAGAGTTCCAATGAACTAACTCTGTTTACTATGTCTTGCTTCTTAGAATTTCGTAGTCAAATAATTTGGTACATCTTAATTAGTCTATGAAATATCCAAACACGACAAAGTATACGTATACCAACGTCGTAGGTATACGTACACGTCATGATTCATAAACGACTTTACTTATTTTTCCAATATGTATTTATTAAATATTCTGACAATTGAAGTCTCGAACACTTTTTAGGGGAAAGATAAAATTATGTATATACATAAGTGCCGAAATTATAACTTTTCTTGGTCTACAATGTAGAATATTGATACGGTTGGCCGTATCAATAAAAAACGAGAAGAAAAACGAACTTGCAACCAACTTCATTGCAAATGTTAATACAAGTAAGTTTATTCTTATTCTTTATTGCACACAATAATATTACACATTAGTATAAAATAAAGAAAATTCATTCGGTGAAGGAAAACATCGTGATGAAACCTGCATGTCTGAGAAAGCCTAACTAGCTCTCGAATGACGTGTGAAGTCCGCCAACCCGCACTTGGCCAGCGTGGTGGACTATGGCCTAAGCCCCCTCATCTTGAGGGGAGGCCCGTGCCCAGCAGTGGGACATAAACAAGGGCTGGTATTATTATTATTATATTATAAAGAAAATTCATGCACAAAGGCGTGCTTAACCCAAACATTGAGTTTTCTGACAGCTAACCTTTGAGTGATGGAGAATTTGGAGAAAAATTTAAATACTGTTAAGGATACAAACAAGTGTACAACAAATTACTACATACAAAAATACAAAGTAAATTATGTAATAAATATTATATACAATACAATAACAAACATACACATATAATATACAATAAAATTAAATAAGTACATGTAATGTTGTATGTGATAATATATATTTAAATATTTATATAAATACATGGATAAATACATAGGTACATACATATATATATAAACTTACATATCTCAAAACAGATTTTTATTTTGGTTTGGTTTAAGCATACTTTTTGGCTTATAATCAAAAATGTAAAAAAATAGCCCCTAATCTCTGAAGTTTGTGGAAAAATCTGATATAATTATGGGTATAAGACACGTTTATCTATATTTTACAAGAGAAATAAAAGGTTATTGGTTTTTTTTGCTATCTGAGGTGTTAGGCGAATAGTATAATAACTTTAATAGGTCCAACAATAACGTCCGACTCGCATTTGGCCGGTTTTTTTTATTTAACCCCGCATAGGGCGTTCAACAAAATGCCGTTTCTTTTATTTTAAATAAAATGTTTTGCTGCAAATTCACAATTTTCGATTTTAAAATTAGTAAAAGGGCCATGAGATCGGAGATTGCTAAAAACATATTAATGGTTATAAACATTTATTAGGGTGAGTCGCGTCCTTTTCAAACCGACTGGTAATTTATCCTGATTTGGTTTAGGCGTCGATTCAGCGTTTCAATTTAGCTTCAATATAAATAAAAAGGCGCAACGTGAACGCCCGCTTAAAAATTTGGACATAATAGCAAAGCTTCTAGGCCAGTCTAAATAGATGTTCAACTATACAAAACTCTCACAGAGCTAAAAATTTACACAGACTTTTGTAGTAATTTTAAATGAAACGTGAAAAGTCCTCATCGTTAAAAATCTTGAAATGAAATGAAACTAATTTTACGGATTATATCGCGGTTTATTTTTTTATTTTAATTACCCGACCCAATTTTAATTAAAATTAGTTTCATGTCAATGAGTAGTATTCGCGGAAATATCAGAAATCATTAGATAAAAATCTTATCAAGTAAGTACAAAGGTCATGAAAATCAGTCTCTCCCAAATATCTCTTAAACGGTTAGTTATATTTAATGCAAAAATAGAATCTTTATAGAGCATGCAACTTCCGACAAAATAGTTTTTACACTTTTCTGCTACTAACTGTGGTTCACAAAAGTTTTGAAAACTACATACTTAGATTTCGTCCTAATCTGCACTCTTTTCGACACTCCGTATTCTTAGTGTAGTCCGTCGTCTTGTACGTACATACATATATTATTGCCAGCACCTGCGGAAATATGTGCCCATAAAACGGCCGACTGGGAAAGTACCTCCATCTCACAGAAGACCACAGATAAAAAAATTCACCACCTTCGTGTGTCATTGTGTTTGTTTCCAGCGGCCTATAAAAACGCTTATAGAAACCATCGCTAGTCCCTTTTTTCTGTTAACTCGGTGATACCTCTGATATAGAGTCGGTATCCTTATGTTGTTAGTGTGCTACCATCCAAAGCTGCCACTTACCATCAGGGGAGATTGCGGTGAAGCTTATTCTATATTTATAAATTAAAAAAATACTATGTCCCAAAAAGTTACTTATGTTGAATCATCATCAACCGAAAGGTCCATTGCTGCACAAAGGCACGCCTTAGAAGGGAGGGGTTGCCATAATCTCCATGCTTGGGCAGGCGTCCTGGGGAGGGAAAAACGCTGCTGTCCGTCTTCTTGTTTTCCCTTAGTTACCTCCCACAACAGCCAACGGGAGGTGATGGGTGGATGCTATCCTTACCCATACATCCCACGGATCAATTAATTATAATAATTGTGAAACTACTTACGAGTATTTTTATTACCCGACGCCGACGTGTAGAGCTCTGCAGCGTGCAATCATAGTACATATTTCTACAATACCTGTCACTGAATATATGTATACCGTGTACACGGTATATAAATGGTCAAAATGAATACCTATTCATTGTTACTGTATTAGTTGGCGTTGGGGGTATCATAATAAAAGTATAGAAATTATTTTCACTTTAACCAACACCGAAACGACTGAAAAAAGTCGAGTAATCGCCTTTTAACAAGTAAATATTTTACAGAGTAAAAGCTAATTTCATTTGTGTTCATTGTGCTAAACATGGCGAACATTATCGTAGATATTAGCTTCAGTGAAATTCAATGAAAACCGCTCTTTTTAGTCGCTAACAAAGAAAAGTATGAAAAAATAAAAAAGGTAAGTACTACTAGAAAAAAATATTGTCCATTCCGACGCGAAGCAAAAATATTTGCGAAAGAAGATTCATAAAAAGCTTAAATTGTACTGTACATACTTTTACTTTAACTGTTGTACGTACTAAAATTAGAATGTTATTGTAGAATGAATAAATTCGTTCTTTAATTTTATAGTAATTATACCTATGTCCCTTTATACAAATAATTGGAATAAATCATCGTTATTTATATACACACATCAAAAGTGTCTAGGGATCAAGCATTTTTAAGCGGATTTCTTGAGATTGAGATGTGGCTTTGTAATAAATTTATGATTTTATAAATTTATATGGATCCTTTTTGGTGCATTTCATAATTTGAATCAGGAACTGTGAATCAAATTCGAGTAAAAGATGAAAATCAGCTGTCAATATTTTCCCTATAAAAACATACAACGCATTGAAGACATTATTAGTGCTACTGTTTCCCTACTACTGATTAAAACCAACGTTATTATGGAGCGGCGACGTCATTTAAGCAGGGAAGAAATGCTCAGAGCCGTGGGAATGATAGAAGCTGGTTCCCGGCAACGTACTGTGGCTTTAGCTCTGAATACAAGTCAGAGTGTTATCAGTCGACTTTGGACACGTTACCGAAGCACTGGTACCGTGGCTGAGCGCCATGGAGGACGGTATCGCTGCACCACACGGAGACAAGACCGATATATTCAAATCTTAACTCGAAGAGCTCCAACAATAACTGCCATAATGTTAGCCGTGAGGCTTCATCACTCTTCAGGGAACTTAATTAGCGACCAAACAGTCAGAAACCGCTTGCATGAAGTGAACCTTCATTCCCGAAGACCGCTACGGGTACCACCTATAGCAATGCACAATCGTAGGATTCGATATCAATGGGCTCTTGAACACAGAAATTGGGCAGAAGAACAATGGCGTTTCGTGTGCTTTTCTGATGAGTCTCGTTTTGGTATGAGACCGGATACAAGACGTATACGACACTGGAGAACCCCTGGACGCCAACAGCGATTAAAATCCTGCCAGGAAGTCCATCCTTATAGTGGTGGAACCATCATGGTATGGGCGGGTATTTGGATCGGCGGAAGAACTGAGTTGATTTGGATCAGAGGCAACCTCAACGCTCAAATTTATGCTGAGACGATTGTATCAGACGTCATCGTTCCTCTACAAGTGCAAATCGGTCCCTTATTTCAGTTAATGCATGATAATGCACGACCGCACACCGCAAGAGTTGTAAGACAGACTCTCGCCGCAGCTAACATCAATGTCCTGCCCTGGCCTGCTCAGTCGCCAGACTTGAACCCGATTGAGCATGCATGGGATATGCTACAGAGAAGAGCTCTGCCGAATATGGAGGGTATCCAGTCGCAAGAAGACCTTTTTTTGTTGTTGCAACGAACATGGGCGGCCATTCCACAGCGTGATTTGGATGAACTCATTTTGAGTATGCCAAACCGATGTTCTTGTGTTGTTAGTGTTCGCGGTAGAAACACGGATTATTAATTGTTTAAGTTACCCAATAAAATTTTAAAGAAAACTGTTATTTCAGTCTTTTTTTCGAACTTTTGTGTTAGTGGTTCAAATGTCAAAAATCCCTTTATTAGGAAAATGGCAAATTTCTTTATTAATGCAAAGGTGACTTGGTTTATCGTTACTGTGACAAACGAAAACACTTTATTTGATGAATCCTTAAAGAAAATTTTAATTAATATCAATCAGGAGAAAAGTTATTGCAAAAATATATGTTGATCCCTAGACACTTTTGATGTGTGTAGATTAAAGATATAAACATCAACGTTACCAAAAATAACGTTAGTATTATTTATTTTGACGGGCCCGTTGGTCTAGTGGTCAGACACCCTGCCTGCTAACCGATGGGTCGTGGGTTCGATTCCCGCCAAGTGTCTGGGTGTTGTTTATCTATTTAAGTATGTATTTACAAAAAAAAAAGTATATAAGTATTGGTATCAGTTGTCTGGTTTCCATAGTACAGGCTCTGCCTAGTTTGGGATCGGATGACCGTGTGTGGATTGTCCCAAGATATTATTATTATTATACATAGGGAAGGACAATAAGGAGTCCTCCCAATCAACAAATATAATAAATACATTACCTAATACATAGTGCCTGGATACAGAATATATTACGAAAATATTGTACAATACGTATTCATAAATCTCATTCCGTATCTCCGGAATCTGAGACGTGACCGAGACGTAGGCATAAAACGCCAGTGGGAAAGTTTGGAGAGTCGCCAGTGCATTCAGGTGGAAACTGATCCTCGTTTACAAGCCTGCCTATCCGATAAAATATGGGTACTGCTACAGTACTGTCGGGGACAGTGGGTAATATGACATTGACACAGAATACAAAAGCAAATTAATTATTTATAGAATAAAAAACCGACTTCAAAGAAAATGATCTAAAAAGTAATAAATAACGAAATTATTGGAGTAGTAATGGAGTCGGTGCTAGCTGGTACTGCTGCTTTATAAAAAACGAAATACTGCAATCGGATTTGTAGATTCTGAGAAATACGGGTACAATCCTACATACATACAAACATACACCCATGAAATTTGGTATATTTTTTTAGATGCGCACATAGACTAGCATATTATTGAATGTTACGCATTTTTTATGAATTTCATATTACATACATACTCATACTCATCGAGAACAGAACCTCATTTTTGAAGTCTAAGTTAAAAATTACTTACAATTAATTCTCTAAGCCTTCAGGTTAATTCTATGCGACGTTTACTATGTAATACACTCTTCTTGTAAATGTTTAGTAGTTATTTGTCTGTCTCGGTAGTCTTGTGACCGTTATCACTAGCTTTTTTTCTGTCATGAAATAGAATTTGGAAATGGATGCTCAGTAAATGGGCTGCTGCATTGCTACTAGAACATGAGTAAGGTAATAATTACCATCAGCGACCTCCTCAGAGTCTCATCTCATCGAGAGAATAGGTGATCAATTATGTACTCTGTTGGCGTTGCTATGTATGTGTATACCAAGTATATTATGTAAGAAATTTAAGAATTTTCAGACAAGCTATTGGGTGTTTTGTCGGTTATTCCGCTGTGGGCACGCATGGGCAGTTCTATAAGGAGTTTAATGGATGCCTTGTTATGGGATATTTTATTGTGCTCTCGTTGCGTCAACGGATTTAAGTGTCGTGGCAGTTGTCGGCTGACGTCTTTTGTGCCATAAAACATCATAGTGCGGTTTATAAGGCGTGATGTATTGTGATTTATCGCTCACTTGGCTTTGTTTTAGCCCTTTTAATAGCCGTTGGTAATGCAGAACTCACGAGATGTAACGTTCCAAGACTGAGAGGATACAAATAGATGATGTTTGTTGCATCGCATTATACAAGCTTTCCACGCAGCTCCGCTCGCGTATTTTTCTAATTTTCTGTGCAAGTTTCTTAATTTTTTGTCCACAAGACCTTCCTGACAGTAAAAAACACAAAAAAAGAATTATCCTATTTGGTACAGTCGATCAGAAGTTATGTTAAAGGTATTCACTGACTAAGTCAATCTTATAAATTATTAAGCCCTTCAGGCATAAAATTTTGGTTTGGTAGAAGGTTATTGCTGTTGTTGATTGATTAGATACATTAAGAACTGGTTTTGCGGAAAGTCGTGATCTCTCACGCGTTTACGAGGCGTTATAGATAAAAAGAAAAAACACTTTTCAATGAGAAAATCGTTCGCAAACTCTTATTACGAGACTACAGGAGTTTTCAATTAAGTTTAAAAATTATATGAAACTTTTAATTTGACAAGTCCAAACTTATTAAACTTTTCAAATTAAATGTCAATCGCGTCTACATATTTAAACTATCCCGCGAATAACATTATTATGTAGAAAAAATACGCGCACAGTTTTGATATAAAAAGTGAACTCTTCTCTTTTAAGTGAACCACTATTTAAATAAGACGCAGCGTGCCTTCCATTAGGGGGACCGACGATATGATGCGCGGCGCGTCGCAAGCAACCGATTCCGATGGATGCAAATGGCTAAGCTAACTGTCGTTCATTATGGCAGTCTAAGCGGAAAGCCTTCGTTCAGCGGTGAACTTCTTTAGGCTGATGATGATAATAATACTAGCCCTTGTTTATGTCCCACTGCTGGGCACGGGCCTCCCCTCAAGATGAGGGGGCTTAGGCCATAGTGTACCACGCTGGCCAAGTGCGGATTGGCGGACTTCACGCGTCATTCGAGAGCTAGTTAGGCTTTCTCAGACATGCAGGTTTCCTCATGATGTTTTCCCCTCACCGAAAATGGTGATGATGATAAATCTATACTTATAATAAAACTGTAACAGGTCCAATTCTGTACATTGAAGATATTTTGAAAATTATTTTTGGAGGGCATTCTATAACCGATACTGAGGCCGAAAATGTAATTTTTTTAATTTTTGTCTGTCTGTCTGTCTGTCTGTCTGTCTGTCTGTCTGTCTGTATCACGGCTGAGCATCACGCCGAAACTACTGAATGGATTCAAATGAAACTTGGCATGATTTGAGATCTTACCACGAGGTAGGACATAGGATACTTTTTATCCCGTAATCTAGCACGGTTCTTTTGGGAGAGGGTATTAAAGTCAACATGGGTACTTGGTTATACGCTTGGTCCGATTTTATCAATTTTTCTTTATAATATAATAAATATCAGTAAGGTAACACTCTTAAAGAGTTGTTATCAAGGTTTTGTAATCGATCGGGTTAAGCAACGTCAGGTAAGGTCATAAAATAGATGGGTGACCGTTTAACGCCATTTGAACTAAACGGGTCCGTGCTTCGGAGAGCAAGTAAAAAGTGGGTCCCAGTATTTAACCGACTATAAAAAAGGAGGTTATGTATTCGATGCGAATATCTGTTATTAAAAGTTTAGTTAACGTAAAAATAGCGCAGGCGGAGATGCGTGGGTCAGCTAGTCTCTTTAAATAAATACGTTATCCGTCCACCAGAAATTGATATGTTACTATAGGTATTATTAGCCCCTAAATTTGCGCTCTATCTGGTAGAAAGCTAATCTCAAAATATATGCAATGTGCTTTCATATTGACTGAAATGTTTTGCGCACAGAATACCTCCGTCGGTATTCCTTGTTGCTTGTTATACAGACTCTCTAATAATAGACTACAAACAAGTATTTATAACTTATTTCGTAATCCATAACAAAGTGCATCTACGAACAGCACTATACATCATAGCATAGCGCGTCTAAGTGCACTACGATACGATTGAGAGCTCTCCTTTCACAGTTAATATTATTTCCGATCATCAAAGTTTATATTTGTTATAAAATACATGTTCTCATAACACAGAAGGGCAGAAAACCGCATTTTATCCAATCTAAAAATGTTTGAAAATAAATAAGTACATACATATCGTTTCGGAAATAGGTACGATATTTGCAATATTAGTTGACGTTGATCTGCTTATGACTAATTTTAACTATCAAGAATTCTAAGTATCAGTGGGCTACGAATAATCATCATACGCCGAAAGACGTCCACAGCTGGACAAACCTCCCACCTTAGAAGGAAGGACTTGCCCTAATCCTAATACCAATGCTTGACAGGCGTGTTGGGATGGCAGTATAGGTGGTAGGTAATCCAATAGAAAGACGTTGCAGTGCTGTCCGTGTTGTTTTCTCTTACATACCCAACGGAAGCTCAGCTCAGCATACAGTTCAGTGGGCGAGCGCTTGCCTTGGAAACAAGGTGCGCAGGTGCGAACCCCGGCTCGCACCTCTGATTTCTTTAATTAATCATGTGCGAATCGTCTTTGTGCGATTGTCACTAGCTTTCGGTGAAGGAAAACATCGTGAGGAAACCTGCATGTCTGAGAAAGCCTAACTAGCTTTCGAATGACGTGTGAAATCCGCCAACCCGCACTTGGCCAGCGTGGTGAGCTATGGCCTAAGCCCCTTCATCTTGAAGGGAGGCCCGTGCCCAGCAGTGGGACATAAACAAGGGCTGGTACTATTATTATTTATTATTACCCAATGGAAGAAGATGGGTGGGTGGTATTCTTACCCGGACACCTCACTGGTACGGGCTACGAATACTCGATGCTCACTTTATACCTATCATTTATACTTACCGTTTGTTCATAGAAATGTGTCCATGTCAAACATGACTCAGCTATCATAATAGAATATCCAAATAAATCGTAGACCGTAGAAGCCGTTGGTATTGGTATTGATAGTTATTCCCATAAGTATAAATCTGCGTCAAAATACAGACATAATAATGGAAGATAGGAGATTCCTTGATTTGGATTTTGTTTATACATATAATAATAAAAATATGATAAGTATTTGTTACAACTCGCGCAAGGTCTATTTATCTGGATGCTTATTTGCTGTGTGTGGTTGGTCCCTAATCGGGTCGCGGTCACAGGGTCAAATATAAACGTTTGTGTGCACACGTGATAACTTTAATTAGCGGCCACCCCGCTTGGATGCTATCGGGTACTGAAAACGTAAGGTCCATTTTCGAGTAGGGCAATTAAAGATTACTTGTGTATGCGTTACTTATTATCTATATATGTAGTGTTAGTGTGATTGTAAAACCCTATTTTTAAGATCACAGATTTAAAGTTCTGTGGGAAGTAGTTTTAAAATTGTGAACTTGTTGAGGGTATGCAACTCAAAATAGTTTGAGATGTATTTTAAAAATAACGATCTGGAAGGTAGTATTTGTTATGTGATATGAATTGGTTGTTGTAATGACATTCAATGTGGTGGGGGAAAATGTCTAGTAGTATTTAAGGTGGAACCTCATTGTATTCTATTCTTTAATTGCCGGTTCTTCTCAGTGGGGGCGCGTTGTGAACCGGTGGTAAACTCAGCCCTCTCTTAAGCGACAGCCCAAGCCGAGGCCGTACCTCCCTGAGGTGCCCTTGTGCTCTTCGCTACTTCTGCCGTAAAGGCTAGAGCGCTTCAAGCGCTCGCCTCCTATTGTCCGGTGAAGCTGCAATGGCCTTCTGCGGCTAACAGCGTCTATCATTCCCAAAAAAAAACTAAAAAAAAAAAGTATTCTTTCAATCTGTGCGCGTGGTGGAATAAAGACGTGCCAGGTACTTCAATGTTTTACTCAGAAATTATAATTAAC
Source organism: Furcula furcula (assembly GCA_911728495.1). Taxonomy (NCBI): domain Eukaryota; kingdom Metazoa; phylum Arthropoda; class Insecta; order Lepidoptera; family Notodontidae; genus Furcula; species Furcula furcula. The sequence goes on from OU452251.1 coordinate 12,360,807, forward strand.
AGTAGTTATGGCGACCGCCAGTGATGCAAAGCGACGCAAGTATGCAGCTCTAGGTTCGAGCTATATATTTGCGCCCTTTGCGGTGGAGACCATGGGGCCTTGGTCTCATGAGACGCACGCTTTGGTAAAAGAAATTTCATCCAAACTTATCGAAGTCTCAGGAGACCGCCGGGCTGGTAGCTTTATCTGCCAACGTATAAGCTTGGCCATACAAAGGGGTAATGCCGCCAGTCTTTTAGGTACCCTTCCCTCCCAGTGCGGCGACAACTTCGAGGAAGTTTTTTACCTAGTTTAAGTGTACATATTTGTAAATAAACTGTAAATATTTTGTTTCAATGAATAATATGTTATTCCACAGTAGTTATTATATAAAAAGAAAATAGAGATTTTTATTATATTTCCGCGAAATGTTTTATAGGACCTTTGTTCACGCAAGGACTGCGCCTGTAGCCAAATTGTCATTCTAAAATACAAAACGTTAGTTAGAGAATCGTCTTTGTGCGATTGTTACTAGCTTTCGGTGAAAGAAAACATCGTGAGAAAACCTGCATGTCTGAGAAAGCCTAACTAGCTCTTGAATGACGTGTGAAGTCCGCCAACCCGCACTTGGCCAGCGTAGTGGACTATGGCCTAAGCCCATCGTGAGGGGAGGCCCGTGCCCAGCAGTGGGACATAACAAGGGCTGGTATTATTATTATTAAAGGATCATTATCTGATTTACGGTCGATTTGCGGTATATTGGCTATGAATCTCGTGGTCAATTGATTGATGATCCGTTAAGTGCTTAAGGTTCATTAGGCAGATTTCCGAGGAATCTTAGATTTAATTAATTATGAACACTGAAATATACTTAGAGCTTTGTTTGATTATTATTTTTCAGGGATCCGACCGTAATCAAAATTGATTTCAAGATTTTCATAAAGTAGGTACAATAAGAAATAGAATTACAGAATAAATACTAAATTCAAAGATATCTAATATTCGTCAAGTTGTTTGTTTTGGTCGACTTCTAGTGCGTTACTAAAACTCCATTTAATTTATTTATTAATTTGTTTACTTTTTTTGCGACTTCGTTTGTCTTTGTCATTTTCTATTGTTGTTTGTCATTATAATTTTATGTACCTAATACGCAAAGTTTCCTCTATTTATCCTCTCTCTATTTATAGTAAAAAAATAGTAAGAGTGGATAGACCAGTTATCACTATCAGAAACGTGAAAATAATCTTAATGAGTTTATATAAATATCAATATGAACTGATACTACTCGACAAAAATATTGTTAAGTATATATTTTAGAAAATAATCTTAATGAGTTTATATAAATATCACTATGAACTGAAACTACTTGAGAAAAGTATTGTTAAGTATCATCATCATCATCATCACCAGCCGGAAGACGTCCACTGCTGAACATAGGCCTCCCCCTTCGAACGCCACAATGACCGACAGTTGGCTATTTGCATCCACCGGTTACCTGCGACGCGCACAATGTCGTCTGTCCACCTAGTGGGAGGCCTACCTACGCTGCGTCTTCCGGTTCGTGGTCGCCACTCGAGAACCTTTCTTCCCCAGCGGTTATCGGTTCGCCGAGCGATGTGGCCTGCCCATTGCCACTTCAACTTGCAGATTTTAAGAGCTATGTCGGTGACCTTGGTTCTTCGGCGAATCTCCTCATTTCGGATTCTGTCGCGCAAAGAAACTCCGAGCATAGCTCTCTCCATAGCTCGTTGTGTAACTCTGAGCTTATCCAAAAGGCCAACAGTTAGGGACCACGTCTCAGTACCATATGTCATCACTGGCAACACACACTGGTTAAAAACCTTCGTCTTTAGGCACTGCGGTATTTTGGACGAGAAGATTTCGCGTAGTTTCCCGAACGCTGCCCATCCGAGTTGGATTCTTCGGGCGACCTCTTTGTCGAAGTTGGACCGACCTACCTGGATAGTTTGTCCTAGGTATACATAGTGGTCAACAACTTCGAGTGTATCGTTCCCAACAATTACCGGTACGGGTGCAACATGGACATTAGACATGATCTTCGTCTTGTCCATGTTCATTTTAAGACCCACCTGTTGGGAAACGCTACTGAGGTCGCTGAGCATCGTATTGAGGTCCTCCAGCGACTCTGCCATAATGACTATATCATCGGCAAAACGAAGGTGAGTGATGTATTCGCCATTGATATTGATGCCGAATCCGTTCCAGTCCAAGAGCTTGAAAACGTCCTCCAATGCGTTTGTGAACAGTTTCGGAGAAATAACGTCTCCCTGTCTCACACCACGCTGCAATGGGATTGGTTTCGTGCTCTCGTCCTGTAGTCGGATCGACATGGTGGCGTTGCTGTACAAACACTTCAACACTTCGATGTACCTATAGTCAATGTGGCACCGCTGGAGAGATTGCAATACTGCCCAGGTCTCGATTGAATCAAAGGCTTTCTCGTAGTCCACAAACGCTAGACATAATGGCCGATTATACTCCTCGGTCTTCTGTATAATCTGGCGGAGCGTATGTATGTGGTCTACGGTGCTAAAGCCTTTTCGGAACCCGGCTTGTTCGGGAGGCTGGAAGTCATCAAACCTGCGTTCGAGACGGTTCGTAATGACTCTCGAAAACAGCTTGTATACATGGCTCAGGAGTGAGATAGGTCTATAATTCTTCAATAAAGTGTTATCTCCTTTTTTGAAGAAAAGAACCACCACACTCCTGTGCCATGCTTCTGGCGTTGTACCCTCGAGTAAGACGGAATTAAATAACTTCTGGAGGACTAAAAGTACCGGTTTTCCACCCGCTCTCAGAAGTTCTGATGTGATTCCGTCTTCACCCGGCGCCTTGTTATTCTTGAGCTGTTTGAGAGCCATTCTAATCTCGTACAGGCTGATGTCTGGGATGTCCTCAGTGTAGTGTCGGGTTAGTTTGGCTCTGGTGTCCTGAGCTGTTCTATCAATGGGTTCCCGTGTTGAGGTGTATAACTGTCCGTAAAATCTCTCGAGCTCTCTCAATATCTCCGGTTTCGATGAGATGACACTGCCGTCATCGATCCTCAGCTTCGTCATATAGCTACGCCCAATAGACGAATTCTGTGCGAACACTTTAGAGCCTTGGTTCCGCTCAATTGCGTCCTTAATACACGCTGTATTATAGGAACGCAAGTCGTGTCGCATGGATTTCGAGATTCGTCTATTGAGTTCAGCATATTCTGACATATCAGCTGAAGATTGCAGTCTCATCTCAGTCCGGTTTTCCATTAGCTTAATGGTTGTATTGGAGAGCTTTTGAGGTTTTTTACGGCGTGGGGTCTTATAGAACTTGGACCCCACTGCGTGGACAGTTTGCACCAACCCATTGTTTATCTCGTCCGCAGTTTCGCAGTCGGCGAGGCACTGGAAGCGATTATGCAGTTCAAGTTGAAAGTCTACGGGGTTCTGGATTTGGGCGGATCCTGGACGGAGCGTGGACTTCATCAGACGAAACCTTTCGAGCTTAACATTGATATTCAATGTGCCTCTAACAATACGGTGATCACTCCCGGTTTTCACCCTGCCGATCACGGAGACATCATCGAATATGTGCTTCTTGGTCGTCATGATGAAGTCGATCTCATTTTTGGTTGAACCATCGGGGCTTATCCACGTCCACTTCCTGGATGGTCGCTTCTTGAAGAAGGAGTTCATCGCATAGAGTCCCTCCTTCTCCATGAAGTCGACCAGCCGCTGGCCCCTTTGGTTCCGCTGCCCATACCCATACGACCCCACTCTCAACTCATCGCCATTCCGAGTGCCCACCTTTGCGTTAAAGTCCCCCATAACAACGGTGAAGTATGTTTTGGAGGTATGTATGGCTTCTGCTATCTCCTCATACATAGCCTCTACTTCATCGTCAGTATATATTTTAGAAAATAATCTTAATGAGTTTATATAAATATCACTATGAACTGAAACTACTTGAGAAAAGTATTGTTAAGTATATATTTTAGAAAATAATCTTAATGAGTTTATATAAATATCACTATGAACTGAAACTACTCCAGAAAAGTATTGTTCAGTATAGATTTAAGTGACAAAACGTGCAAGATATGTACACGATAGTGAGCCTATCCAAAGCGACAATGATATTATAAAAAGGTAGATATTCCATTACCGCATGAAAAGTGAAGACATGAAATTGATACATTTTAGCAACCAGCATTAAATCCGCGCAGCTTCTTTTACAGATAAAGAAATAAAAGAAAATGTATTTCTTCTGATAAACATTTTGCCTTTTAGATGACAAGGAACGCTGTAACTATAACAAAGTGTAGGCGACACAGGTCAACATGGTCTTATTAGAATACATGTGCAACGCAAATGTTTGTGTACCATATACAAAAATCTAGTGGTTGTCAATCAGCGTTATATGTACAGTTAATTTCAGGTATGTTAAGTTTAGTTTAAATAATGATTACACTCGAACGTCAACAAAAACCAACTTGGGAGCTTTCAAATAAAAAGCAACATCGCTTTTTTATAATAATAATAAAAGAAAAATAATTTATTGATACTTATTTACTTACATCAATTTTAAACATTGAAATAATAATATGACGGATTTTACTGTCGTTTATTTTTATCCGACTTCAAGATTGAGGAGGTTCACAGTTTGTTGCGTATTTTCTTCTTTTTATGTTCTCGGTGTTCTAAATAAAGACGTAAAATAAAGTTAGTCCTTACATATTAAATCAATGTAAAATAATGCATAATTTTCGATAATTTGGTAATTATTTCTCTCAATACAAAATTGGGTGTGAAATTCTATTGGTTGGTTTTTATCACAAGTGCAATTAAGAAATTACTGTATTTCACTAACTGTGTCGTCATATGGTTATACATATATAATTTAACATTAAGCTTAACTTATTCGCAGTCAGAAAATCTAAAATTAAAGCTTGTTCTAATTGGAAGTGTATGTAATAAAAAATATCAGAACTGCTCCAACGATATTAATCTCCAACGGTATTAAAAAGAACGCTGAACCAAAGTCATATATCCCCTTGACTTTTGTAAACTATGACTATGACTAAATTAAATCTACCTCATTCCATATTTATTAATCCGATTGTGACGACATAAACAGTTCCAATACGGAAAGACAATATTAAAATTACGATATTTTTCCAAGAGCCGCTGCTTTAATAAATCTCGAGTTTTTCTCGTCAAATTCTTTAACTAGAATATAAAAAAGATGGGGATAAAAATGTAATAACGTTAATTGAATAACGCGAAAATGGCAGACAGCGGGGTGAATCCTTAATACTTTTAAGCGTTTCTGTCGTGAAAGTTCCGAATGTACCTAATGCTCTCATCAAATTAGCTGCCCCTGTGGCTCCCAACACTGCGATCTTTATTTATTTAGGACTATTAACATCGCATTTTGTAGTTCCAGTAGCAGTTTGGATAATATAACGGGGTGTAATTTAGTAGTGTAAACATATAAATGCGAGTGAAACGAGGGCTGCAGTGAGATACGGGGATTCTATACCCTCTCTACCTGGCAACCGTGGTACAACGGGTAACAACTCTCTTTGCAAACCAGGGAGAGAATCAACTTTGTGTTAGTTGTTCCTTACTGATTAGTACAACACAGGCATCGGCCTGTGATCTGGTGATCGCACTAGATCACAGATTTTCTGAAAAGTAAGGTAATCCATACGAAGCATTATAGTGCACAAGTGCTTGCTTAGATACAAGCGCACTCTCTTCCTTTACTCACAAAATCAGATGGGATGGAAGACCGACTCAAACGGGAAGAGGTCAGGCGCATGACCGACTTATTACATGCCCATCAGACGTATGAACCATCTTACTTTCTAGACAATCAGGATCAGCCTGCATTGGTCCTTACCAGAAAGGAACCACTACACAAAGTTATTGCTCCCGTGCGATTTGAACTTGCAACCTTCGATTAGCAAAGCAAAGTTTCCCAATGCGCCATGAAAGCCATGTTGGAGTATATGAAAAAAAATATAATCCAACTAATATTTTCAAGCACTCCATTAGATATGTATGTTTCGGATGTATCGAACCCTCGACTTTTTGGGTAGCAATCACTTCAAATAGTAAATTTTATGTAAGTATAAAAATGTGTTTCGTGCGCGTGCTTAATTCAATCTCCTAGAAACATTACCAGGCAATTCGATATCGGTATCAAATGGAAGATTAATTTCGCGTGTCACAATGTAGCCAATTATTCCACATGTTCTAACACATATTATTACGTTAATCTAGTGACAGGATGCGCTGTGAAAGTCAACTATCGTAATGAGCCTTTTGTATTCAGAATACTGGCTCTGTTGATTATCGGTGAACCGATTCTCCGTTATCGGGTAGCTTTGCTATGGAGATTCGCTGTATATTACCTCGGTCGATGAACGAGAATGTTTACAAGAATTTGAACTCCTAAAACTAAAACGTAACTAAAACATTATTAATTTTCCTCGCAAGCTTTTTACGTACGTACTAACTAATTTAACACTGTGTTATGATAACAAATTACTGTTGTGAATCACCACCCTAGAGTATTGAACCTCAAATAACAACACACTAGCATTTTCTACGTCCCGTGTGTGAAATAGACCTCGCATTTTCCCGACACGTACCTGTGATTTCAGGTAGAATACGCCAACTATAAGTGAACCATTGACAGTCCTCAATGCCGACCGCTGTGCTGGCCGCCAAGTCATTGCTGAATCGTGTATGACTGCATTCAGCGGGGCGTGTGGCAAGATGCCCTTCATGGTGGCGGCATACAGGACCGTATAATGGGACAATTTAGTTAGAGGAAGCTCCTTAGGATGAGAGAGTTCACCATGGCAATGATTAAGGCGTTGTAATTGTTCGCAGTTCGCCAGGAGAACGAGCGCATGATGCACGACGTCCTCCAGGCGGGAATCTTAAATCGCACCCAGTCGTTGGGGGCATTGCGCTGACGCCGCGCTACTCGCCGCGGCCGCGGATGGATAACATCAGGCCGGCCGCCGCGCCGCCGGAGGAGCCCGCGGAGCCGGAGACGACGGAGACCGGCGAGCCGCCAGCGCCCGCTGCCGCTACCGCCTCCGCCCCCGCTGCGCTACTCCACCCGGTGAGCGCAGCCCCCGCGGGCTCCACGTGAGTCGCATCTCCAATACCCAGCCTGCACTCTCCGCCGCGCTCAAGGCGCGACCACGAATTGTGAACGCACAAACTGCGCTTGTGACGCGACGGTATGCGAACTGATTTTAATCGTAGATAATTTACCCGTGTAATAAAAGGTTCCAAGTGACGCAAGGACGTGTAGGTAGCCAATGTGAAATTGTGGACAGAGTAAAGAATGTAAATGTTATTTGTTGAAACGTATAGGATCAAAAGACAGAATGTCAATAATCCACGATAGTTTATATGCAATTGTCATAGACGTTTAAGATTCCAATTATATGGAACTAAAGGAAGAAATGTAATTCACCATTTCGAGGGCACTATGCAACGATGCTTACGTTTTGTATGTTCGCAAAGCACGGAAGATTAGGGTTTTGGATATGGGTAAATTCTATGACCATACCTGTACACAGTATGTTGTATAAATTAATAGTAAAAGCATAAATTGGGAACAATCCGCTATAAAATAAGGTAAAGTTGGATTTCTTTCTTTAGTTTAAAAATTAGGTATAATGTTAATGTTTGATGGTGTGGAGTCAGTGCCATTGTAAGCACAATGAAGTAATATAACGCTCATATAAATAGAAGATGTTTATAATTCATTTAAATATCAAACCTGGTGTATCTAGTAGATATTAATGGAAGTACCTTTAATGGGAATGAAATTTAACTAAGTCTATAATTTTGTCGGAGAGCACGACAAATTCTTCTTTAATTAATCGCATTACAGTAAACTAACTTATTAATTAATACTTTCTATACACATATAAATATTTTGTTCTGTAACTAATGTGAGTCTACTAAAGCTGGAGCACAATAATTTTGAGTTACTACGTATTAAATCCCCACGTAATCAAGGAGCTTTCGAACTGCGCTTAAAATCTGTTAAAATAAGAGCTTTTTGTATAGTAGTTGTTGTAGATTATTATTCTTACGGCAAGAATATTCTCGTGAGTAAATAGAGCTGCAAAACCAGAGTCGTATGCTCCAATGGTTTAGTCGAGCTTTAGCGTCGACTTGGACGCACTCGATGCGAGGGTTAGCTAGATAGATATTATTATTATTAAGTATATAAATATATTATGTTAGTTTCTGGCCCGTTTTATCATGCACTTTCACACTGCACCGTCAATGATCTTTGGAAAAGCGACGAAAATTATTGTGATAATTTAGTGGCTGATACAAATATCCGCAACGCGAGTTCTATTTTTGAAAGAAAAGCCAGATCCCCGCCGTGTATTTTCTGAAAAGCTTTAGGTGTAGACTGCGGCGATGCGACATAGCGACGTGGTTTGGTATTCTGTCTTGATATTTTTTTGTTTTATTTAGCTATGAGTTTGTCACGAAACATATGAGCTACCACGCCAATTTCTGAAGTTATTAACTGTTTTAGAGCGCGTTGATTAGGGCACCCGTGAATATCTAGTGGCAATTCAAGAGACTATTTGAGCGGTTTAATAAAAACGTGTTTATTTTTATATTTAATGATACATTGAACGATGATCTTTCTTGCAAATATGCAGTGTGAAACACGAGACGGGCCAACTAGATACGAGCTTTTTGTTTTCCTGCTACCAACACGGTTATAGGTCGTGACATATTAGGGCACAAGTAGAAGTAGTAAAATGTAAACGATAAAGTAATAAGTATACCTATTTCTAAAGTACTCTCCATACTATTAAGAGTAAAAAGCTCAAATATCCATCCCGAGGCCTTATGTCAGGGTTCGAAAAAAAGAAGTAAAAATATAAAATTGCTCGCTGTATTATTATAATATAACGTACGTATACATAATGCATTGTATACGTTTATAACTAATACCTACTCAATATACTACTAACTACTGTTTTTTTATTTAAAGCAACCTTATATTTAAAGCAATTCTTTACGATACATAATTTTTTAATTGTTAGTTTATTGTAGTCTAAAAAATTATATTAAACATAATACAGACTACTACTACTTACCTCACCTCGAAAAGTTTGACTGCCATAGCTAACCAGATTTAGCAATTCAAAATATGAATGTAATCGCATTTCTATTAGTATGTTTTATCAATTATGTACGCAGGACACCTACAAGTTAGGAAACATCAAACAGACTATAAGAAATAATTATGCCATTAATTGTCAGCTGTTTTATAGTCAAATTTCATTCCAATTACGAGTTTAGGTGCCACCCTTGTCTGTAATTTTACAGGCTGATAAAAAAATGTCTGAAACCGATATTATAATTACTGTAGTCTGTTCGACGCGATTTTGTTCTGGTAGCAGGAAGACATTGAGTCAAAATTGCTGTTCCATGTTACGAATATAATGTTCAATGTTAGCGTAAGTACTACACACGAGCAAATTTCCTCTTGTCACATTGTGAACATACTTGGAATATCGGGATGACGAGTGGGGCAGTGGAATGCAGAGTTCAAGCGTGGAAAGCGTGTTGCTTAAAATCAGGAACGGCTTGCTTCTCGTCTCTAGGTTAAATATATGTTATAAAAAATATCGGTCAAGTGCGTCTCGGACTCGCTCACCGAGTGTTCCATACCATCTTTGGATGTATTAAAGTAATTATACTGTTCATGTAACATCTCAGATAGCAAAAAAACTAAACCGCAAAACTAAGTTTGTTTGTCGAGGTTTTTTTAGGATAACTAAAAACTGTACTACTTAGAAAGATCATTTTATTTTTCCTGTAAAATATAGATAGACATGTATTACCCATAATTATTACAGATTTTTCCCTCCACAAACTTCGGAGATAAGGGGGACGGTATTTTTATTTGACATTTTTGACATCAGCCAAAAACTACGAAACATAAACCAAAATAAAAATTTGTTTTGAGATGTACAAATGAAGCCCTTTCATATTATACCCCACTCGATATAGTAGTCACACTTTGAAATTTTGATGACCCATTTCGACCCCCATTATAAAGAAAGTAAAAGAAAAAAATATTATTTTTAATTTGCGATGGGGTTGGGTAATTAAGATCTAAAACTATTCCAAGTTTCAAATTGATAGCATCGGTGGTTCCTGAACTATATAGGTGTGTGACAGACAGACAGACGAAGTCAGACCATAAGGGTTCCTTTTTTACCTTTTAGGTATGGAACCCTAAAAACGGGTCCTCAGCCGCCTGCTAAGCGACTCCCCTCTAGTCCCTACGGACCATTGACAAACTCACTCACCACTTCCATTCATTCTGAGATTCTGACGTCTTCTTGAAAGTAAAAGCGCATCCCTCGGTCGAGTTTTCTACGTATGCATTAAAACACCAGATTGCTAATGAAAAGCACTTAAGTTTAATTAGGTATATATATAAGATATATACACATGTATATTTTCAACTTTTCTTTTTGCTTGTAACTCACGTAGTTATTTTACACAATATTACCGAAATACATTGACCGAAAACATCTCAATGCCGAAATGTCAGTCATTTTTTGCTGATCTCGCGATATATCGATATCGTTTCATTGTAACAACTTCATTGATATTATTTTTGAAAAAAATCTAATTTTCTGTCCTGTCCTGTTAATAAGCTAGTCTGCTACCATCAGAGACTGCATCACCGTTTACCATCACGCATCAGGTCGAATCGCAGACAAGCATTAGCTTATATACATTCGTGTAATATATGTACATTGCACGAACACTATTAATTCCACCCGTAGATAGTTGGAATGTGAACATTGTGACAGAGTGGAATTTGCTCGTGTGTCGGCGCTGTGCGACTAATGGTATTAAGCGTTGTCCTATCGCCATCGCTCGCGCGATGATGCGTTGTATCCGACGAAAATGATCGTGCCACCGTGCGTTCAAACATACTGGTAACAAATGTATGTCCTATTGAAGGTCGTGCGATCATGCGATGGGACCGAATGCGGTTTCATCGCACGATGAAATCTCGTGCGGTTGCATCGCATCATCGCGCGAGCGATAACAATAGGACAGCGCCTCATGAATATGTGTATCGACAATTAAATGTATGTATGTATTAGTTTAATGGCAATCCGCGTCCCCTCCCATCCTCGTGTGATACGATATGCTACGTGTTCAAATGTTATTGTTTGATTATAATCTCTAACTGCCGCACACACAAACGCCAATTAGCGGTAATTCTCAATTAGCATTTTTTTGAATCTGATTATTTTGCCTCTCGGTGTCGTTAATCCTTATGTTCCGTTATTAAGCACGAGATAATCGATATCTCTATTCATCATCATCATTAGGACGTCCACTGCTGAACAAATCCCCCCCCCCCTTAGAAGGAAGGGGTTGCCATAATCCCCACGCTTGGCAGGCGGCTTGGAGATCGCAGTATAGGTGGAAGATAAATCAAAAAGAAAGACGCTGCTGCTCGTCTTCCTGCTCTTGCTTAGTCACCTCTTTCGACACCCAACGAGAAGAGATGGGGGTATGCAAGTCTAACCCAGCACCCCACGGGCAATATCTCTATATATCTCTATTCACTAACCGAGTATCCAGTAGTAATTAATCCGATCTCTAGAATTGGATAAGTGATAATTATCATTAATTGTCGTTTGTGAGCGCGGTATTAATGCATCGCCCTGTGCGAGAACTGTCAATACATTCATTCGGCTATACTAGAGATCAATTCCAAATATTAAACAGGACCTATTAACGTAATTAGTGTTAGAGGGAGAATACAAAGAATTTTATAGTTGTTTGTTGTAAATGTCAGTTTTAATTAATCTATTTTACAGAAAAAATGTTTAATAAAATATCTTTATAAAATATATTCACGTGTTATTTATTCCTACTTCCTACACATCATCAGCAACCGAACGACGTCCACTGCTGAACAAAGGCCTCCCCCTTAGAAGGGAGGAGTTGCCATAATTCTCACGCTTGCCAGGCGTCCTGGGGATCGCAGTATAGGTGGTAGGTAATCCAACAGAAAGACGCTGCTGCCCGTTTTCTTGTTTTCCCTCAGTCGCCTCTTACGGACACCCATCGAGAGGAGATGGGAGGGTGCTATTCTTACCCGGTCACCCCGTGGGTTATATACTAGGTACATATTACTAAATCATTGCTAAATACCTTGTAGAACATCTTGCGAATTAATATGGTATCGTATAGTATAAATATATTCAAAGGTAAGTGTAGTTACCCTTTTGTTCTTCTAAATCAAGCAAGATGGTGGAAAGTTTTGACCTGTTCCACTAAGTTCAACTATAAGTTCAACTAGGTTCAACTGGTTCCTTCGGAGTCGCTGGACGCTCGGGGTGTGGGCCCCTTGAGCGTCCATTGAGTACGGCGGCGACTCCGAGGAGGACGGTGACTGGTTCCCGGGGGGCTACAATGCGCCCCCCGGCGGCGGGCTCAAAGGCAAGGCACTGAGGGGCCCCTGGTGCAGATCCCACCGGAGAGCCCAAGGGGTTTCCCCTCTCATGTGCCGATGCGACAGCCGCGGGGGTTTTAGTGGGTAGGAATCCCACATACCCCGGTCGAGCCCCACAGCTCCCGGGGATCTTTCGAAGATTTCCCCCGCGTCAAAAAAAAAACAAAAAAACAAAAAAAAAAAGGTTCAACTGGTTGAACTTATTGGACAAAAAACGTCCAATTATTTCAACTTTGATATTTTTTATAACAGTAGAACTTACTGGACAATATTGTTCCTATTAGTTCAACTTTCTATTTAAATCATAAATAATTTAATCATCAATGGAAATTCAGTTCAATTCAGTTTGGAAATAAATTGTGAGTAAATATTCCAAGTAGTTATACCCACGAACTGGAAAACGTAGCGTAGGACGCCCTGTGGGTGGATTCCCGATATACGCAAAGCAGTTGGCAGTGACTGGTTGAGGAGAGCCGAAGACCGGGCTGGTGGTATTGGGGGAGGCCTATGTCCAGCAGTAGACTAATATAGGCTGATAATGATGAATGATGATACCGGGTGAATGTGGTTGCTCCAGACGGAATTTCAAAGGGCATCCACTATGATGAAATACCGCGTGAAAGCGCAAAATTGGGCATTCTTAAACAATTTTACCAGAAGTACTAGGGCAACAGAGGACACAAAGAGACCCCTTTCGTGAGACATCTAGTGTTACGAAACTGTTCAATATTTTACCAGAAGTACCAGGGTAGCATAGGACATAAGGTGGTCTCATGATAGTCATGAATGATGGTTATGGAACAATTTACACCAACCAGCGGATGCGCGACGAAGTGCATTTTACAATGTATTTATAAGAAAACGCTAAGAAGTTGTTATATGTAATTTACACAGCTTGGAATCAGGTCGGATCCGACCGGTGCACCGCCGGTGCTTATGCGGATGGCTACGTATGCGCGTTTGTCGACTCTGTTCGCCTCCGTCCCTTGCGCTCGACATTCCAGCCAACAGGTCAAACTTGGATCATTACACAAAGAACAAGCGTCGAGTCGGTTGATCACCAGCTGTTGAAGACACATTGCTATTCAACAGTTGTCTGGGGCTTTTCCCCAGTAGTTCCATCTGTTTGTTGTATAGAACTACTGACACTTTTCCTAGTAGTTCCATTGCTGGAAGCGAGGACATCCACCTGATTCTACAAGTACTTACGTGAATAACTCCACTGGAAGATTTAAATAGATAGCTGAACTTAGTGGACATCAAATTTCCATTTATTTCAACTATTATTTATTGGCAGTTCAACGCGAGACATTGCGTCGAGTGTACGTGCTCACAAATACGACAAGTATTAGTGGATTATATTACAGCTACCCGCAAATTTTGATAATGGAAGAAAATGATTTAAGTGATGAAGATAAAAGTGATTCGGAGATTGTAAGTGAATGTGAAAGGGAGTTACAGCAAATGACGGAAGGTATTAAGAAGAACGACAAGCGATTGCGGGAAAGTGAAGATAGTTGCGAAGATGGTTTTACTACTGTTTGTAGAAGGAGACCAAAGGTGTTAATAAGAAGTGGCTCTGATAATAATGTTCATTACAGTTCTGAAAAAAGTTCAATTTCGGAAAATAATGATAGTGGAAAGTATGAAGTATGTTTGTCATCACTTAAAGTTTTACCAAAGCAAATGGCACTGGCCAGACTTTTGAGGGACGAAAATATTGTGAATATAAGTAGAATCAAATATAAAAGCCCATATAGAGTATTTATCCTGTTTAATAAAAAGTCTCAAGCTGAAAAACTTATGTTCTGTAACAGATTGAAGGATATGGACGTGAGAACTCAACTGACTAGTGAAAACAATCTATCATATGGTATTGTTAAGGGTGTAGATTTGGAGTTAAGTGAGAAAGAACTTCTGGAAAACCTTAGCGCAGCATGTGATATAATATCTGCTAAAAGACTGAAGCGCCTCAATATGAATCACGAATGGGTAGATAGCGAATCTGTTAGACTATGCTTTAAAAGTACATCCTTACCACCATTTATAAAGGCTTATGGATGCAAATTTGATGTTGAGAAATATATTTTTCCAGTAACACAATGCTCACGGTGCTGGAAATTCGGCCACATCAAAAAATTCTGCTCAATAAATAAAATGATATGTCCTAAGTGTGGTAAAGAACATGATAATTGCGAAACTGATGCTTATAAATGTCCTAATTGTAAAGGACCTCACATGGCATTAGATAAAACCTGCCCAAGTTTTATTAAAGAAAAAATAATTCGTTGCACTATGAGTGAACACAATATTACATACAAAAAAGCTCTAGAAGATTATTTGAAAAAGGAATCCATAAAAGAGACAGAAATGCAGGAAACAGTATTGATAACACCAGTAAATAATAATGTCAATAATAGTACGGCCTATCATACTCAGAGTCATAATAGTGGGACAAACTTAACATATAGTAACGTCTCTCAAACTAGAGCAACCATGGACGAATCCAATGACAGTCAAAAGGACCAAGGAAATATAAGCACTATTTCATTCTCTAGAAAAAATACGTTGATACATAAACAACAACATAAGAAACCTACATCTGTCCAGAAAGAGTACCAAGAAATTCCAATGGAATGTGAAAATCCGGAATCAGAAGCCGTTAATATAGAGAATAATGCAGGGAAATCCGAAAAAAAGAAAGAAAGAAGTTTTGATGTATGGAGTATTATTTATAAAATAAAGGAAGTTCTTTTGAAAGAAGGGAAATTTGAAGACAAGATTATGTTTGTGTTGAGAATTATCTTTGAAGAATGTAAACTGTTGATAATAAGATTTTTTACTGGTGGAGAAATAGCTGAAAACTGTATTAACCTTTTTAATGGATAATACAAACCTTAATATACTTCAATGGAATTCACAAAGTTTGAGACCGAAACTGATAGATTTTGGCACTTTATTATATCAAGAGAATATACATGTTGCTATAGTTAGTGAAACATGGTTGGATATAGACATCACTCTTCATATAAATGAATATAATGTCTTTCGGAAAGATAGGTTTGACTCGTACGGGGGTGTGGCAATTTTCGTCCATAAGTCTTTAAGAACTCAAATGTACTCCATCAATGGAATACACCCGGGAATTGAAATAATGCATATTAGTATTCAAAACTGTAAGTACTTAGAAAATATTATCTCTATATATTGTCCATCATCTGTACGTACAACTCAAGCAGATTGGGATAAAGTGTTTACATTAGCAACTAGGCGTACATTAATCGCAGGTGATTTTAATGGCCATCATACGAATTGGTCATACAAAAATGACTCACGAGGACTACAATTATTAGATTCCGCTTTAGAACACGGATTTATGTCTCTCAACAACGGGGAAGCCACTAGAGTTAAATTAGTTAATGGTGTATTACAGAGATCCAGCCCTGATATAACCTTTGTAACTTCAGATATAGCAATACATTTTAAATGGAAAATAATTAATGAAAATTTAGGTAGTGACCACTTGGTTATTAAAATTATGGTAGAACTAGATCAGTTAGAATATATAAAAAAAAGAAATTTTAGAAAAGCAGATTGGAAAAAATATAAAGAATATTTAACAGAATGTTTTATTCCATTCGATAGCCTAAACTGTGTTGGATCTGATATACAAGAAGCCTATAATCATTTTCTGAAAGTCATTAACCTATCGGCTGAGAGAAATATTCCAGTAGTAAATATAACAACCGGCCCGGATAGAAAATTTAAACCTAAGCAATATTGGGCTACATCCATTTCTAAAGCTATAGCCGAACGAAGATTAGCTCTAAGTACATTTAGAAAAAATCCCACTCCCGAAAATCTTGAAACTCTTGAGCAAAAAATTACATCTGCTAGGGCACATATCCAGCAGGCCAAATCTCTTAGCTGGAGAAATTTTTGTGACAATATAGGTGAATCTACATCAATTTCTGATATGTGGACTAAAATGCGCTGGTATAAAGGATGTCGACGGACAAAGTCACTCTGTACATCTGAAGCAAAACAAAAAGAGTTACTACGGTCACTTACCCCAGATTCAGTATCGAATTGTCCTCCCAGTTTTGTATCAAACAACAACTTACTCAACTCAGAATTCACGATGCAGGAATTAGAGGCGTGTATAAATAAAAAAGATACTGCGCCGGGCAGTGACGGGGTCACATATTCTATGATCTATAATCTCCCTATTTCTGGCAAACAATTTCTCTTGAATATATATAATGCCATTTTCAGATTAGGTATTGTACCCACTCAGTGGCGTACAGTAGTTATTGTCCCTGTACCTAAACCTAACACTGATATAAATTCGGAAACCAAACTTAGACCTATCTCTCTTATGTCTTGCTTGTGTAAAATCTTCCATCTGATATTAAGTAAACGAATAGAATGGTTTGTTGAAAAAAATAAGATCTTAGCTCAGAATTCATGTGGTTTCAGAAGGGCTCAGTCATGTTTGGATGCGTTGACGAGAGTAGTTAGTTACATTCAAGTAGGTTTTTCCATGAACTGTCCAACTGCTGCGTGTTTTCTTGATATAGAAAATGCATACAACAATATTTCAATTGACATATTAGTAAAAACACTAGATAGATTAGGTGTCGGTAATAGGATTTGTACATATATCTGGAATTTTTTGAACGAAAGACGATTACAGATCAAACGCGAAAGTGATGATCAGATTGTTCAAACAGAAGAAATTAGATACACTAACAGAGGTCTTGCCCAAGGCGATCCACTGTCCCCTTTACTATTTAACATAGTCACTTCTGAAATATGCCAAAACATGAATAACGTCATAGTCACTCAGTATGCTGATGATTTTGTTTTATATATAAGGCATAAGGACCTAGATCGATGTCAAGCCGAATTACAGTTGGCATTAAGTAATATGATTGTCATGCTAGATAGTATAGGTCTTCAGTTAGCCTCGGGTAAATCGAAATTATGTATATTTAGTCGCGGACGTAGAAGAAAGCAAGTAAAATTAAATATTAATAACAATATAATTCCGTCAAATCATAATGTCAAATACTTGGGGATGTGGTTGGATGAGTCACTGCGATGGAGTAAACATGTGAATGAGATTATTGAAGTAACATCTAAATTTTTAAATATACTTAAAGTACTGGCTGGTTCTGGATGGGGTATTCATCCTAAACACCTGCGCACAATATATATATCCTTAATAAGAAGTAGATTTGATTTCGGATGTTTTTTATATGACAATAGTGCGAAGACTCATTTATATAAACTTGATAAGGTTCAAAATCAAGCACTTCGTATAATAGGAGGATTCATAAAAAGTACTCCTATTCACGTTATGGAGAGTGAATTGTCTATACCACCATTGTTCCTGAGAAGATTATATTTAGGCTATAAATTTTGTATCAAAAGTATGGCTTGGTTGGATAATATAACAATTAAATTATTGAATGAACTTAATTCCACAAACTATGAAAGATATTGGCAAAGACCTAAAAAACCGTTACTAATGACCGT
Organism: Furcula furcula; assembly: GCA_911728495.1. Taxonomy (NCBI): domain Eukaryota; kingdom Metazoa; phylum Arthropoda; class Insecta; order Lepidoptera; family Notodontidae; genus Furcula; species Furcula furcula. Next base: position 12,378,882 of record OU452251.1, read on the forward strand.
ATATCAAGATTGTAAACAATACATTATGCATGCATCAAACCCACTTGATTTATATAATTTAGAAGTATGGGTGAGCTATATAAATATAAACAACATTATCCATTTGAATTTGGATTGTATCGAAGGTTCCAAAAGCAGTCAAGACATATCTGTTCTTAAGTTCAATGTAAATAGTGAATTGTGTATTAAGTATGATGGTTGGTCAAAAATTTTTACCGATGGATCAAAAAACAATATGGGCTTAGGCGCGGCTTTTTATAATCAATCTGCATCTCAGTCAGCTATGTTTAAAGTAACGTCTGATGTGTCAATTTTGACACTGGAACTATTTGCAATCGCAGAAGCTCTCAAATATATTAGTGGCCAAAGCGGCGACAATTTCGTTATATTTACAGACAGTAAAAGTGCCTTACAACTTTTGGCTCGATGCGCCTCTGGTTATAGCAGAGGTGTACCGACAGCCTTCGAAATTTTAAAAGCCATCCATGAGCTAAATATCAGACATATAAACCTAAGGTTACAATGGGTACCCTCGCATATTGGTCTAAAAGGAAATGAAGAGGCCGACAGATTAGCCAATTTAGCAGCATCGCAAGGATCGCAATCGTTTATAGTGCCATACTATACTGAATATTTGTCTGAATTAAATAGTAAGTGTCATAACAGTTTTAAGGAATACTTTGATGCGAGAAGTAGAGAAAAAGGTATATGGTTTAAAACAATTCAATGTCAACCTTGTCGGACACCTTGGTTTCAAAATGTAAATTTAAGTAGATCATATATTGTTACATTGCATAGACTGCGTTCTGGACATTATCCATCAAATAAATTCGCATATTTAATGAAAAAAGTAGTGTCACCTAATTGTGATGTGTGTGGAACTTTGGATGATGTTCAACACATTCTAGTGGAGTGCGTTAAATATAACAGGGAGAGAAAGTCATTGATTCTGAAATATAATATTAATATACAAGATATAGGCGCATTTATAAGTATATTAGCAGAACCGACAAGTGACAAAGCAAAATGTATTGTGGAAATGATTTCGCATCATTGAGTTTCTCACCAAATTAAATATGTTATGTAGATAATAAGGATAAGGTACGATGGGGCCGCCATGTCCGTTTGGGATAAAAGCCCCTTAAAAATAAACAAGAAATAAAAAAAAAAAAAAAAAAAAAAACTATTATTTATTAAATTTTAATTAGCACAAAGTTGAAATAATTGGACTTTTTGTGCAATAAGTTCAACTGGTTGAACTTAATAGTTGAACTTAGTGGAACAGGTCGAAAGTTTTATAGGTAAGGAAGGTTTTGAAAAGGCGGAGCTGCTTCACTATAGAATTCCTCCAAGTATGTGTGACTGCAAGCTATGTGGTCTGATACATCGCTTCCATGGTCGCTTCTGTCACTACTAAGGTTTGTAAACAATGTGTGGTACTTCATACTGAATACATAAGGTATGCTGGCATTAGTAGAATAATTTATATAGAGTTTATCTTTTATTAACTTTATTACGCAAAGCTACTAGCTTTTTTTAATAAAAATTTCCTAATTAGTGAACCTCAGTAACAATCAATAAATTATTATTGTAATACGTTTTACATGGAACATTTAATGCAATTATAACAAGATAACTTGCCGCCAGTGCTAGATTTGGTTTTATTTAATAGGTACTAGTGAGTTCAGTTCTAAGAAATATATTATCAGAGTTTGTATACCCACAATGTAACAACGTGATTGTGATGTGATTCGTTTGCTTAACTTTAATTTATTATACGGCTGTATTCGATAAGGTTCTTTTTCTATAGGCGGAGACTTGTAAATGGCCTCCCTATCATAATAATTATACTTTTATATCTGTTGATATTAGCTGTAAGTCTTTCTAAAAGGAATAAAATAAAATAAAAATAAGTGTAGATTACCGGCGGTCGTATGTAAGTATGGCATAAAATAGGCCAACCATAATAGGTAGGTATAATAACATATCAAGCTTAATATCGTTTCGTTACCATGAAACTGAATACCCGGCGTCTAATGTCAAGAAGATTATTACAACACGACATTAATCATTAGAACAAAATTGAATAACCACCTGATAGTCTATAAATAAAAATGATCCAGTTTACGGTGGCCTTGTAGTATTGGACCTCCGTTGGATCGCTTTTGGGTTGTATCGTTCTTTCATCTCATCGAACAATAACAGCACTTTTACATTAAAATATCTCCCGCATAATTGACTAATTTATGTTGCCGTATCGTCAGGGGACATTTTGTTAAAAATATGGAAGCGTTGATGATGACATTTCTGATAGTTACAGTAGCAAGCAGGCCGCAGGGTGAAGTTGTGAGGGGAACCCCCCACAGCGCTTACGTCCTCGTCGTGTTCCCTGGGCAACGTCCTGATTCTGACCACCGTAACGGAGTGGCAGATCAGTGAACGGCTAAAGTGCGCTGTGCGTCGTAGTCTTTTGCGGTCGACTACGATACCTGCGGGATGTCGAAACCCCTGCGGGATTCGTCCGGGAGGTTCCTCAAAGGCCCTTCTAAGGGCCCCTCCCGGGACGATTTGGAAAAAGGCCCTTCTCAGGGCCAACCAGCCGATGGCGCTTCGGCGTCGGAGGCTAGCCGCGCGCCTTCTGCGGCTAGTGTTTTTGGTGGGTGGACGGACGAGGTGTCTGACTCGGACGCCGGTTCGTCCATGTCGATGGCCGAGGAGTCGTCTAGAGCCCGGAAGCGATTCTTAAAGGATTGCTCCGAGGGCTCCTCGGACTCCATGGGGAAGCCGAAGAAGAAGCTTCGGCCAAAAAAGTCGGCAGTGGCCGACACCCACGACGTGGGTTTAGCGGACGCTCGTCGCCAGTTCGACCTGGCGAAGCGGGAGCAGGTCCAGAAGGACCTCGAAGAGACAGTCGCTGCCAAGGAGCAGCGGACGCTCGTTGCCCGAGCCAAGGCCGGGTACGGTGCGTCCCGCGTTTTATACGCGGACCACTCAGTCGCGGAGCTGGAGCGGATGGCGGTGGAGGACCAAGAGGGGATTGTGGAGGTCGCCTCGAAGTCCTCCAACCTAAAGGGGACCTTCCAAAAGGCCCTGAAATGCAGGGCCGCGAGCATGCGCGGCATCGTCGCGGAGTTGGTGGGGCCCCGCCGGTGGGAGCAAACCCAAATTGGTTGCTCCCAAATCCGCTGCCGTCGTGGTGACGCTCACCGCGGAGGTTGAGGAGCGCGGCGAAACTTACGCGTCGATAATGACGCGGGCGCGCGCCAACGCCGATCCCACCCAACTGGGGATCGGCAAGATCGCGTGCCGCCGAACGCAAACCGGGGCTCGTATATTCGAGTTCCCGGGGGCTAAAGGCAGCGCCGACGCGGACCTCTTCGCAGCAAAACTGCAGGAGGTCATCGCGGACGCGGCCAAGGTGGTCAGGCCTGTGAAGTCAGCAGGCCTGGAGGTGTCCGACCTGGATGACTCGGTCACCAAGGAGGAGGTGGTGGCGGCGGTCGCGGCGGCTGGAGGCTGCAGCGCCGCAGCAGTTCAGGGCCGGGGTATCAGACCCGGCCGCGGCGGCATGGGCACCATGCGCCTTGAGTGCCCGGTCGCCGCCGCCAAAGCCGTCCTCGCCAAGGGACGGCTTCAAGTCGGGTTCAGCACGGGTGTGGTCCGGGCACTTGAGGAGTCGCCGTTGCGCTGCTTCAAGTGCTTCGGAGTTGGTCACACCCGGGCCCTGTGTCCCTCCGAGGAAGAAAGGAGGGACACATGCTACCGCTGCGGCAAGGTCGGACACAAGTCCGCCGCTTGCGAGGCCACCACGCCGCACTGTGCCGTGTGCGCCGCCAGTGGCCGCCCTGCGGATCACGTGATGAAGGGGAAGAGCTGCAAGCCTTCCCCCAAGAAGGGCAAAGTGCAGGCGCCGACCCGGCCTGCCGTTGCCACCGCCGATCCGGTGCCCAGTACATCGGCGGCTGCGGAGGGGGGTGCGATGTCCGATTAATGGATAGGGCCGAACATCGCATCCTTCAGGCCAACACCAACCACTGCAGAGCGGCCCAGGATCTGCTGATGCAGACCGTGGCCGAGTGGTTGGTGGACGTAGCGGTGGTCGCTGAGCCGTACTCGGTCCCTGGCAGGTGGCTGGGTGATCCGGACGGCTCAGTGGCAGTGGTAGCGCGGTCTTCCACGGACTCCCCACCCCTCTCGCTCTTAGAGAGGGGTCCGGGATACGTGGCCGCCGCGTGGGGAGAGATAGCCCTGGTGGGCGTATATTTCTCCCCTAACCGACCCCTTGCGGACTTCGAGATCTTTCTCGAGGTCCTCACCGCAGTGGTCGGTCGTGCGGCGCCGCGCCAGGTCGCCGTGTTGGGCGACCTGAATGCCAAGTCGGCGGCCTGGGGCAACCCGGCCGCGACTTGCAACGTCCGGGGTCGCGCCGTCGAGTTTTGGGCGGCGTCGACAGGCGTGTCCCTCTTAAACAGAGGGACAGTTCAGACGTGTGTGCGGCAACGGGGAGGGTCAGTGGTGGACGTTTCATTCGCCACCCCCGTGCTGGCCGCCCGCGTCCTGAACTGGCGGGTGGAGATGGTGGAGACGTTGTCCGACCACCGGTACGTGCGGTTCGACGTCTCCACCGGGAGCCCTCGGGGGACAGCCCACTCGGGTCCGTCCCCCTTCCCGCGGTGGTCCCTCACCCGCCTGGATCGCGAGGCGGCTGAGGAGGCGGCGTTAATCCAGGACTGGCTCGCGCCTCCTGTCGAAGTCCTGGACGTGGACGCCGCAGCGGTCCAATTGCGGGGTTCCCTGACCGAGGTGTGCGACACCAGCATGCCTCGGTCTCGGCGCCCGCCTCCCCGTCGCGCCGTTTATTGGTGGACGGAGGAGTTGGCGGGGCTCCGGGCCGCCTGCGTGGCGGCCAGAAGGGCCTACGCGCGGAGTCGGCGGCGCAGCTTTCGCGACCTCGCCAACGAGGACCTCCTCTACGCCGCGTACGTGGAGGCCAAGGAGGTCCTCAGGTCGCAGATGCGTGCTGCCGACGACTCGGCGAAGGCCGAGATGCTGGAGGGTCTCGATGGGGACCCATTTGGGAGGCCATACAAGGCGGCGCGGAACAAACTGCGCCCCTGTGGCCCCCCACTGACGGAGACCCTGGAGCCGGCGTTGCTGGATGGGGTGGTTCGGTCCCTGTTTCCGTGCAGGACCGATTTCACCCCTCCAGTGATGCACCCCCCGCGGGGGGTGGCCCCGCCGGAGGAGGAGATCCCTCCAGTGGCGGTTGCGGAGCTCCGCGCGGCGGCTTTACGCCTCCGCGGGAAGAGGACGGCCCCCGGACCGGACGGCGTCCCCGCAGCGGTGGTGGCCATTGCGGCCACCCAAATGGAGGAAAGGTTTCGGGACCTCTTCAGTGCGTGTCTTACGACTGGGAGGTTCCCGAAACCATGGAAGGAGGGACGGCTGTGCCTCCTTCGGAAGGAGGGACGCCCGGTGGATTCCCCCTCGGCATATTGAGGCACTCCGCTATCACGGAGTGCCTCAATATCTGCGGGCATTGCTGGCGGACTACCTGGAGGACCGAGCGGTCCTCCTCGTAGACAGGGCGGCCAATTTGCGGCGGTACAGGGCGGAGTCTGGTGTTCCGCAGGGGTCGGTCCTAGGTCCACTCCTGTGGAACATCGGATTCGACTGGCTCCTGCGCGGGTCCCTCCTTCGTGGCACGAGTGTCATCTGTTATGCGGATGACACTCTCCTCACTGCCCGAGGGGGGAGTTTTAGGGAGGCGGCCAATTTGGCCTCGGCTGGCGGATCCCTAGTCGCAGGGAGGATCCGCCGCCTAGGGCTGTCGGTGGCCCTGCGTAAGACCGAGGCCGTGTTCTTCCACGGGCCTCGGCAGCGGGTCCCCCCGGACGCCCGCATTGTTGTAGCGGGCGTCCAAGTAGAGGTGAAGGCCCAGATGAAATATCTGGGCCTAGTGTTAGACAGCAGGTGGCGCTTCGGCCCGCATTTCAGCGGGCTGTCGGCGCGCCTGCTGAAGGCAGCGGGGGCCCTCTCTTGGCTCCTCCCGAACCTGGGAGGGCCGAAGGCGCGATGCCGGCAGCTGTATGCCGGCATCTTAAAAAGTATGGCCCTTTACGGGGCCCCTATCTGGGCGGACTCCCTCCACAGGAGGGAGAACGCCTCCGCCATCCGCAGGCCCCAAAGGGCCATTGCACAGCGGGTGGCGAGGGCCTACCGCTCGGTGGGGTTCGCGGCGGCGTGCGCCCTGGCCGGCACCCCTCCTTGGGAGATCGAGGCGTGGGTGCTGGCTCGGGTGTACGAGTGGTCGGCGCGGCGTAGGGCGCTCAATGCGCCCCCCGCCGCGGAGGAGCGGGAGGCCGTCCGGCGGGAGGCGAGGGCCGCAATCGTCCACCATTGGACTGAGGACCTCGCCTCTGCCACCTTCGGCCGCCGAACGTTGGACGCGCTCGGGCCAGTCCTTCAGGGATGGCTCGAGCGGCCCCACGGCTTCCTCTCGTTCCGTCTGGTGCAGGTGCTGACCGGGCATGGATGCTTCGGTTCGTACCTGCATCGGATTGGGAGGGAGGAGGCCGCCGCGTGCCACGACTGCGGCGCGGCGGAGGACTCGGCACAGCACACCCTCGAGGTGTGCCCGGCCTGGTCTGAGCTGCGCCGCGGTCTGACTGCGGTGGTGGGGCCGGACCTCTCGCTGCCCGGCGTGGTTCTGTCCATGCTGGGGGGCGAGGCGGCCTGGTCGGCGGTCGCCTCTTTCTGCGAGGACGTGATCTCGCAGAAAGAGGCAGCGGAGCGCGCGCGGGAGGACGATCCCCTCGCGGCGCCGCTCCGCAGGCGGAGAAGGGGAAGAGTGAGACGGCTGTACGATCAGCGTCTCCTCCTCCCCGGTGGTGAATAGCGGGAGACGGGCGCGGGGGCGCCTTCTCCTGCACTGCACTCTTCACCACCACCGTCGGCGGGAATGACCGAGCACTCGCGGTCATTCCCGGGCCCCTCCTCGTAGGGAGGGGCGTGCGGGCCCCGCTGTAAAGGCGGGCGGTCGTCGGCGGGGGACTGGATGATAAGGCTCTGCCAGTTTCCCAGTTCCCCTCCATGGGTTGTTTAGTGGGTATACCCGGGCTAGCCGGGGGAGTCCCACATAACCCTCTCGTCCCGCAACGAGAGGGTATGCGTAACGCATTTTTCCCAGCGTCAACAAAAAAAAAAAAAAAAAAAAAAAAAAAAAAAAAAAAAAAAAAAATAAAGGGTGAAGTTGTGATCAGGAACTAACTATCGGCACGTGCATTATAACATGGTATTAGCTGGCACAATATATGTACTTACATAATTACATATAATACCTATACCTCTGCCAATGCAAAGACAGCGCTCAGTCTTACGTCGTAGCAACAAAACAAATTACCTAAACAAAGCACTTATTTCAAGTTTCAAAAATCATATTTGACACTTTCATATAAAATTTACGAGAATACTCGTTCTCGTAGCTCAGTTATATTTGTCAACTGCGAAACAACATTGAAATTTGTAAATTTTATATGAAATTATATTAGACGTGCTTTGTTTGATGAGACAGTCAACTAGAACATTTGTTTTTGAGTAATAAAGTATAGACATTGTTTATGAAATAATTCATGTAACGCCGTGTGGGTTGGCATTATGATAATGTGGATCCGTGAGGCTCGGAATGGTACGTGTGCGATGTACTACCTCTGTTGGTAGGTACTCATAACAACAACCTTTGTGCGAGCCTCCACTCACATGGAAGTCTTTGTCAAACAAGAGGAAATAAAATTTACTTATTACGTACCTTCTGTTGTTTAAAAACTGGTTTGCAAACAATTAGTCTTTCAAAAATATTGTTTCCTTTGAAATACTTTATTTCTATTAAATATATAGTCGCAACTCAAGGTTCGCTAAAGGGTAATGGAGCGTTGTGTGGGCGGGCAAGTTTGCCGACTGTGCTCCCAACGCTCTATTCCAAAATGGAAATTGTTGATATAGCTAATACGTTCTAGACCAGATAGATAAACAGTATTTGACTGATATTTGTCGAATTTAATTCAACAAATGGACCAGAGTCGTTGCCTACTGGGCGACTGAAGATCGACGTCGTCTCTAGGCAAGATAGTAGTAGATAGGAGACTACTTATCTCCTACAGGATACTCCTACAGGTATTAGTACCTCTCAAATTCGTGTATTCTTACTATTAATTAACTCCCGACCAAAAACGATGGGAGTTATAAGTTTGACGCCTATGTCCGGAAGTCTGTCTGTATGTAGAATGTCTGTCTCTGGCATCGTAGCGGTCCAACCAGTGAACGGATTGGAATGCGGTTTTTTTTTATTCAATTCAATTCAATTCAATTCAATTAACATTTATTCGGCGGAAAAAAGCAATGACGCACACAAATTGTAAAATAAAGAACTAATATTATACACTGAATATAAAAAAGAGCAGTACAAAAATGCAACAAGCGTGGCAATTGTGCGTCGCGCCTCCGCCAAACGAGGTTGACAACTCAGCGATATGCTGCACCGGAAATCCAGATTCCCGGCACAGCGCTGTTTTTCAGTGTCAACCTCATTGACATTTCAATGCCGCATGCACGGATCCTACCATAGACAGAAGATTTCACGAGATACTATATACCTAAAAGAGTAAAAAATACATACTTCAAATACTTAATATAGATACAAAGTTATAAATTGCACATTGATAAAATAATATTGCACTTATAAATAATGTAGATAATAAATAATATAGAGAATTCGATTAAGAAGTAAGATGACTTCTCTCATTAGTGTACGAATTCAGACAGTACAAGGAAATGGAGCAATTAAGAACTGCTACATACACACAACGCCACTACAAATTACCTGTAGTCCACCTACCTAGCTCACTTCAATCCCTACACCACTGAGCAAAGAGTAAAACAGTACCTACCTAACATTTGTACATAGGAATTATGACTATACATACCACCTATTTAATAACTATTTATTATTTGAAATTAATAAAAATAAATATTGTATAAAAATAATAACCATATAATTTATTTGGCTTAAACAGATTTGTATAAAAATATAATTTTAACATTAACTATATGGCTGTAGTTTAAAAATATTAACAATACTAACAATTTCCTAACAGTAGGTGGGATCATTTTTTTGCTCCTGTAACAAGTATTGTTTAAGATGATATTTAAAGGATGCGATTGTTCTAAGGTCTCTTAATGGTGGTGGAAGATTATTCCAGCAATGTGTGGCCGCATACTTAAAACATCCCCTGAAAGCAGCTGTCTTGTGCCTATGGCTTCCCAAAGGATTGGTGCAAGACCGAATGGAATACTGAGTGGGTCTAGTGTGTCTCCACTTAAGTTTACTATACAGGTATTTAGGCTTTCCTGTGACAATTACTCCGAAGAGCAAACAGGACAGATGAAGTCTCCTCCTAGCAGCCATTTTTAACATATTGTTATCATTGAGATATGGAGTGACATGACTTCTTCTGGGAATGGAGAAACAATACCGGGAACATGCATTCTGTATACGTTGTATTAATTGCACTGTCCTAGAGAGTAAGCAAGGACCATATACAGTGTCGCAGTAATTAAGTTTGGAAAGGACTAAGCTTTCAACCAGCCTCTTTCTAACATCCACAGTAATGTAGTCCCGGATTGAATATAGTATTTTAAGGCGATAGAAACAATTTTTTATAACATTATTTATATGTTTTTCAAACCGCAGTTCAGGGTCAATTGTAAGTCCTAAACTACAAGCTATATCCACACTATCGATCATCTGGTCTCTTACTTTAATTACTGGCTTTATTTCCTTAATTGCCTTTACCTGCTGCTTACTTCCTATTATCATGAACTTGGATTTAGAGGGATTTAACACTAATGAATTTTGGTCGGACCAATCAGCTAGTCTATCAAGATCTTGGTTTATGCTATCTACGGCTGTAGTGGTATCCTTTGGGTTGAAAGATATATATAACTGTATGTCATCCGCATAGACATGATACTTGCAGTTACGTATGCAATGCACAACCTCAGCACTATACAGCACAAACAGGAGAGGGCCAAGAATAGACCCTTGTGGCACGCCCCTCTCCAAGTTCAATGGGGCAGATGTATTCGTCTTGCCATCACTTTCTCGTAATTCCACTACTTGCTGCCTACCCATTAAATAGCTTTCAAACCATTTGACAGAATCTGTATTAAAACCATAGAACGATAACTTTGAGAGCAATAATGTGGTATTAATAGTGTCAAACGCTCTAGAGTAATCTAGTAACACTAGCAGTGTACCCTTTCCTAAATCACGAGCCTCAAGCATATTCCCCACAATATCCCCCAAAGCAGTACCGGTTCCTCTTCCTCTCCTAAAACCTGATTGCAATTCTGGCAAAATATCATTTTTTTCTAAATATTCCACCATTTGGAGGGAAACTACACGCTCCAATACTTTAGACAGGCAAGGCAAAATGCTGATGGGACGAAGATCTTTGATGTTTTGCGGATCATTTATCTTTGGTAGTGGACGAACAACGCCCTGTCGCCAAATAGAAGGAAATTTACAAGTTGTTATTGATTTGTTTATAATTTCAGTTATTGTTTTTAGGGAATTTGGTAAAGTCAGAATTAACATATCAAGACTAATCCCATCAAGACCCACCGCATTTGATTTTAGATCTTTAATTATTTTAAAAACTTGGTCTTCATTTACTGGCTTTAAAGAAAAATTGGATTGGTTATGCCTGTGATACTCCAAATATGTCAATTGCTGTATGCTTACTGTGTTCTTACCAGGTAAATCTAAAAATGCCCTATTTATTACATCTGGATCTTTAAAATGTGCTGGGAGCTGGAGATCTGTATGTGTTGGTAAGACTTTAGATTTTAAGTTTTTCCATAACTGTTTGGAATCGTGTAGTTTTTCATTAATGTGCTGGGTAAAAAAAGCTTTCTTCTCGTTGTGCAAGGCCATAGAAGCCTGATGCTTAAGATCCAAGTAATATTGTTTGTGAGTTTCTACCTTAGTCTTATGAAACCTACTCCTGGCCTCATCTTATTCGAAAGCTAGTTTAATCCAGATGGTTTTTAGCTATGTTCCTTGAAAATCGGTCCAGCCGTTTGAAATCATCAGCTCTTTTCCGAGTCGAGGTAGGGATATTTTGTCTACACTATCTACACTAATATTATAAAGAGGAAAACTTTGTTTGTTTGGTTGTAATGAATAGGCTCAAAAACTACTGGACCCTTTTTAAAAATTCTTTCACCATTCGAAAGCTACATTATCCACGAGTAACATAGGCTAAATTTTATTTTGGAAAAAAATAGGGTTCCGTAAGATATTTGGGTTTATTCGGACACAAGGTGTAAAAAATCAACCAGAAAAGTTACTTATTTTGCGTACGCTGCCTAAACTATAAAAGATAGAACCATAAAATGTTCTAATTAATTGTAGATCTTATAAATATCTACAAAAAAGTCCGCAGCACACTATCTATGTCGAGGCCCAACAACCATTTTTTTATTTAAAAATCTTGAATTTTGTTTGAAATCTTGAATCTATTAATCCTTATCAAAATAAATTATTTCATCATTAAGTACAGTTTATGTTGATAATATTTGGTCTTTGAATGATTAAAATTGGACATTTGGTTTGATGTTATGGCGAAATTAAAATATTACGATTTCTGCTGCACGGCCCGTTGCGAAGTGAGCGTCACCAAGGCGGGGGTGCGCATGCGGGAGGGGAGTTTACATCTATGAGTAAGGTACCCGCGCGGCTCAGATGCGAGGTCGGCTCCCTCTCGATTTTTTTTAGATTTCTTTCTTAAAACTACACCTACGCAAAAGTTCTTCTCAGAGTTAATCAACAGTTCTTTTCAGGGCTAACCAACAGATTTTTTCAGGGGTAACCCCAACAGTTCTTTTCAGGGCTAACCAATAGTTCTTTTCAGGGCTAAACAACAGTTCTTTTCAGGGCTAAACAACGGTTCTTTTCAGCGCTAGAATATTACACGCTGTTAGCATTTTCTTAAACATTTGAAAATGCCTAAGAGAGCCAGGTCTCAACTTTCTAAACATAGTTCTCAAGCACGGGCAGCAAGAATACGTCGTATGGGAGAATCTTCACCTGAACGTTCACAACGCCGTGCTGAACAAAACCAGAGAAACTCTCAGGTACGCGCACGAGAGTCGAGTGTCGAACGTTCGCAACGCCTTGCACAACAAAATCTGAGAACCTCTGAGTTACGTGCACGAGAGTCGGGTGAACCGATATGTATGAAATTTTGCGGGTAGGTCTGAGAATATGTTATTTTAAAGTATATTTTATGCCGCTGATACGTAGTAGAAGTATATAGAACGAGAGGAGGGTGCAAGAGAGGGAGAGGGGAGGGTGATGGAGTGAGTGATCGGAGGAGTTAGGTGGAGCAAGGGGGGGAGTGAGAGGGAGCAAGTTGGGAGAAGAGAGAGGAGGGAGAGGGTTCAGAGAGGACAACGGGCAGAGGAAGAGGGGATGTGTGACGGGGACCGAAGCGGGAGGGGAGAGAAATAGCATAGAATTAGATTTTTATTATAAGAGAGAGACATGGAGAGAGATAAATCAAGGGAGTAGGGAGAAAAGGGGAGCAAAATGTAATTAAAGCGCGGGCGGAGCTGCGCGGGTCAGCTAGTATACAATATACACATTTATCATTACCAATTACTTCTATTAGTCTGAAAGATCGGAAATTTAGAACAACATGTATATAACATATGTTGGACTCGTTAGGTAGGTCTCGACGAGCAGTTCCCAGTAAAATGGTGATCGGGGTCTGATGATGGAGCAGGACGGTGGTCACGGGATCTCTGCAGTAATAAACGTAGACCCACCGAATTTGGATTCGTTGGATAGGTTGTTGCGAGTAGTAGGTAGAAAAATGTTGATCAGAGTCTGGTGATGGGATCAAGCAGGAAGGGGCAACATGAACTCGGGTGCTGTAGGACCTACCGAATTATAAATCTATGGTTAAATCTTGACGAGTAGCTAGACAGATACTGATCAGGGTCTGATAATAGCAAAGGAAAGACATTTTAAGAGTTTGTTTACCTATGACGGGAGTTTAAAAAAAAATATACTTGTACTTCTCGTCTTCATTAAGAAGAAACCCTTTAGGTGCCTACTATGATTTCGAAACACGCGATAAACAAAGTTCAATTTTCAAAATTTCATAAAGCTCAAAGGGGATTAAACGGGATCTAACGTCAGCTACAGCTCGTTTTTGGAACTAATCCACCAGTAGAAAAACCTACGAACGAACTTACATCGCTAGGCACCATAATATTTTTCATTTAGCGTGAGCAAGGGAGTTCGCTTTACGCAGCCACACAAAGGAAAGTGAGTGCTTCATGATAGAGATGGTAAAATAAAGGGGATTTTAGATACAGTGTATTTTAATAAAGGGCAACGATAGGATGTAGAGACAAGGTTTAGGGTAAGCAACGTACTAACATATAGTTGATTACTTCGCAATGGCAGGATTTTTTTTTGTTCTAGAAGTAGATTAGTAATTTGTTCATTTTAGCACTGTTGATAGGCAATATGTGGAGCGAACAAAATCAAATTTTGCTTAACTGTGAAGCACCGATTTGTGTTTGTAATTGACTTTGAATGCATAACTTCTGAATTAATTATCCGTTCCAATTCATAGGGGTAGGCATCTGATCCTAAACAACACTTGAGCCCTCTCAATATAAATGCAGATTTACATGAGCGAATACGATGCCAACAAGTTTGTCATAGACCCTCCCGGGTATTATCAGGCTATTCGAATTCGATTATTAGTAGACCTATAGTCTCACATAAATAATACGTCTACTACATACATTATTATATTTACCGTATGACTACGAAAAAGGTAATTTATTTTGACTTATCAGTAATGGATATTAGTCGGCAGCGAAGTTAATGCCTTAACTTCGCAAAAAAATGTAACTATAGCAAACTTTTTATAAAACAAAACGATATATGTATTAACATTATAAAGTGTTTATTAGCCAATTTGTATTTAATTGTAACATCGACTAAATTTTCATCGTGGTTTTGTTTAGTTGTTGATCTTCATGTGGTTCTAGGCTTCAGAGTCAGGTCGGTATATCGTATGGACCATTTAAAAACAATCGGTTGTGGTTGGCCTAATACACTCATCGCCAAATTCGGCTAATTTGACTGAAACTTTACCATCAGCCAATAGTTTAGTTAACAGAAGATACAGTAGACACACCGGTTTAAATATGTGAGTCCGACTAGAAAAGTACTTCCATCTTACCGAAAATGGCAGCTGAACGACAAATTCGAGTGGTATTTTATTTCTGCGGTAAGTTTGCTAGTACACCTTGTTTTTATTAATAAGGTCAAAATCGTAACAATAAATGTATGAATGAACACAGGAGTGATGGCTGACCGGTGGCCAGCCAGACTAGTGCTGGTAATTCAATATGCCATGCTGAACCCTTTAGATTAAGTCACTTGAATTCACACAGGAACAGCAATTTTACACGCTACTGCTTGGTGGTATAATATTTGACACTGCTATAATACCTACCTGGACACCCCTTGAAAGGATTTGCCACGCAATAAATATACGATGAGTGTAACGTCCAAAGTACCTAATTCATTCACTACAACTCAAAATACATTATGTACTGGGTTAATGTATGCACTGACTGACAGCGCTTTTAAATACAGACATTAAGGTAAGTGGTCTTACATTTGATACCTAGCGTAAGAGAAATGCATAGGAACGACTCCGTGCCTCACTTTCTTTTATACTACAAATGTGCAAGCAAGTACGCGGTGTCGCCTGATGGTAAGCAGTCACCGCAGCCTATAGACCAGTGATTCCCAAAGTGGTCTATATCGACCCCTAGGGGTCTATGACAACCTGCAAGGGGTCTACGTCAGCGAAAGAAAATTTGGGGGTCCATGGAATGAAAATTCGGGTCCACGATAGTGGATCTCAACACATACACTGATAGTACCTATTTACTTACATCATACTATCTTATAATATCAAGACATATACATTATTTATAAAATTACCTATGAAGTAAAAAAAATATTATATATGGCATATGTTCGTTTTATTATGAATCAAGAAATCTACGAAGAACTGCTCTTCGCAAGAACTTTGATAACCGACACTAAAGGTGAATCAATATTTCATGTTTTAAATCTGAAAGGATTACTTCATTGAAAAAGCAATTCCTTTATCAAATACTAGCTGACCCACGCAGCTCCGCATGCGCTATTTTTACGTTACTAAACTTTTAATAACAGACATTCGCATCGAATACATAACCTCCTTTTTTTATAGTCGGTTAAAAACTGGGACCCACTTTTTACTTGCTCTCCGAAGCACGGACCCGTTTAGTTCAAATGGCGTTAAACGGTCACCCATCTATTTAATGACCTTACCTAACGTTGCTTAACCCGATCGATTACAAAACCTTGATAACAACTCTCTATGAGTGTTCCCTAACTAATATTTATTATAATTATGAAGAAAAAATGATAAAATGGGACCAAGCGTATAACCAAGTACCCGTTTTGACTTTAATCCCCTCTCCCAAAAGAACCGTGCTAGATTACGGGATAAAAAGTATCCTATGTCCTACCTCGTAGTAAGATCTCAAATCATGCCAAGTTTCATTTGAATCCATTCAGTAGTTTAGGCGTGATGCTCAGCCGTGATACAGACAGACAGACAGACAGACAGACAGACAGACAGACAGACAGACAAAAATTAAAAAAATTACATTTTCGGCCTCAGTATCGGTTATAGAATGCCCTCCAAAAATAATTTTCAAAATATCTTCAATGTACAGAATTGGACCTGTTACAGTTTTATTATAAGTATAGATAATATCAGTAGCTAGCTGGGGGGGGGGGGGGGTTTGGTAAGTAGGGGGTCTACCCAACACGGAAAAACATGGCAAGTGGTCTACGACACAAAAAAGTTTGGGGAACTCTGCTATAGACGTTAGTAACACCAGAAGAATCACTAGCGCGCTGCCGACCCTTAAGACATTATATATTAAGTCTTTTGTGTCCGGTATCTTCTACTTAGAATTCACTTCACACCGGAACACACTGCTGCTTGGCGACAGAATATCTGACACTGTGGTGGTACCTCTGGAAGGTTCCTTGCAGAAGGAACCTACCACCTAGTCTTTTGTCCTAACTTTTCGACATATCTTAGTGAATCGTTACCACCAGGTGGACAGGCGCGGTCGCAGCCAGCGACTTGGGGGGGGGTCATATTTGACTGTCCCGTTGGTCATGTACCTAGCACACACTAACCCATGTGACACACTAACCGCTACCCAATTTAGCCGTGTACGAATATGGATATTGGGGGGTCATGACCCCTACGACCCCCCCTCTCGGACCGCCACTGCAGGTGGACCGCATGCTAGTTTGTCACCACAAGAAAAACTTGCAAAAACGATCCGTCAATTCATTTAATATGTTGTTACTATTAGTAACTTACTAATAATTCCAGACGACGAACTAAGTAATGTTTGTTATATAGGTGTCATACAGTGGACTAGGAATGGAACTACCTACCTGAAAAGCTATTAATTGCGTCTATTGGTTTCCTTGGAAATTCCTTTCCAGATGTAATTAGAAACATTATTAGTATCAGTACGCGTGTGAATGTCACCCTCAACCAAGGAACGAAGACTGAACAGATTAATTTAATACCACTTTCTCATTAACGTGCGTAGAGCGTATAATTCATAATAATTAAAATACACCCTCTCACCCTCCACTTTGCGCTCAATCCCCACCATTCAACATGCATAAATCCGCTTATCTCCGAGTAACAAATTTTCATTACAACAGCCAATGAGAAACACGATATATATAAATACTATATGTAAACACAATAAATAGGTAAGTAACGGTACGTCGAAAAGACGGTGTGGCTCTATGTTTCGGTTTTGTCTAAGCTACTAACAAGCTAACCACTTAAGTGAGTCAGTTAAGAACTTAGTTAACTATCAATTAGAAAAAGCTAGTTTTTTTTTTATTATTAAATTTTATTTTTATTTAAGTGCACCATCAACTGCCCATTATGTTTCTCTCTCTCATTTTCTAGTTAGGTTGCCTGGAAGAGATTGCTTTTTAACGATAAGGCCGCCTTTGTACATTGATATCTTCAACGTATTGTTCAATTTACATGTAACTTTTGGTGTACAATAAAGTGTATTTATTATTATTATTAGGAAGGCAAATTCAGTATGTATTATGCTATTGGATATGGTATTAAGTAGGGGCGATCCACACAGATTAAGGTAGTTAAAAGTCGGTCCTGACTATTGTCATCTAGACAAGAGTCGTCAAGCTAAATCAGAGGCAGTCAGAGGCCTAAGGGCAGCTTAAACAACTCTGGAACCAGGTTGACCACTAACCATATGACAAAAAAAAATATAGACTAGTGGAAGACTACGACTGAGTCGGTGGTTCGCAGGTGTTAAGCAATACAACCATAATAGTTACCTACTATGTATTATTCAGACATTCTATTCTTCATTCTGTGAATTATTCTACCAGTGGGGGACACCCCACTGGGTAAGAATATCACCCCCCCCCCCCCCTATCACCTCCCGTTAAGTGTCCGTAAGAGGCGGCTAAGGGAAAACTAGAAGACGGGCAGCAGCATCTTTCTATTGGATTACCTACCATCTATACCGCGATCCCCAAGACGCCTGCCAAGCGTGGGGATTATGGCAACCCCTCCCATCTATGGGGGAGGCCTTTGTTCAGCAGTGGACGTCTATCGGCTGCTGATGATGATTATTCAGATAATGGCCTGAGCATTTTTCTAACATTAAAATAATAACAAGTAAAAAGTTTTAAAAACTAAAACCCGACTACGGATAAAATTGCAGTCTAATAATGTAATATTATATAGCCTATAACCAGCGGACAATCAAGACGCTTCTAACTACACCCTACTTGTCAAATTATATTAAGTAGATTAGAAGATATGCGGGAACAGATGAACATACATACATTCTTGTTAAAATCATAACCCTCCCTCCGTTCCGTTATCGGGTAAAAATAGATATATGCCTAGAGAGGTACCTATCATATAACAATGTTAACTCTGACAACCCTAGTCAAGGCAGCGTGTCCCCTTTCATTTCTTGTGCCCAATATTTGTCCAACGCTTTGTGGGTTGATTATTACGTCCTCGGTACATTATTATTATTACTTAGAGACCAACTACAAAAAAATACGGTCACGAGAGAAGGAGATTTATTCAATGCCTATACCCATACTATTGTTTTGCCAAAGCACTTCGCAGATCGAAATAATCTCTATACTTACATTTTTTAAACCTACAAACTAGACTAGAAACTACTAGTTTTGATACTATTAGAACTAACCAGTAACCTCCATGGCGGATCAGGAAATCGCTCGTGTTACAAACTGGAGATAGCGGGTTCAAAAACCCCAAACAACTTTGTGTAGTTGATCCTCACTGGCTAGGAAAATGCACGACAGTTACCTGATTGTCCGGAAAAGTAAGATGATCCATGCGTCGCATGGACATGTAAAGTCTTTCCTGCGCCTGACCTCTTCCCTGTTGTGTCGGTTCTCCGTCCCATCGGATTCTGAGAGTAAAGAAATGAGAGTGCACGTGTGTACCTACTATAATATCTTCCGCGTTGATGGCTAATCTGCTGAAAGATTGGCCGCTGTGTTCGTACCTAACGACCAGATAATTTTGTTACTATTACGAAACTTGTTTGTTCTGTAATCCACTCTAACAGTCTTTAGCTTTGATTTCAGCTGTGTACAATAAAGACTATTTGTAATGTAACATCAATTGAATGTACCTAAATGTGTAAACGAGACTAGAAATGTTCGTCTAAAAACAAATAAGAAACTTTAAGAAGGTAAGATTTATACCAAAAGTATCGACTATAAATGAAAACAAAAGTTCAGCGTAATTCAGGAAAGTTTACGAAGACAAAGACAGATTGTGTTTCATTTGAAGGGAAATACAAGATCATATTCTTTATTTACTTTAATACCTTATCATTTATCATTATGTCGTATATAATCGAGTACACGTACATACCTACCAACTACCAACGATCTTATCTCGCCATGTTCTTGCAACTAGTTTGCTATCCACTCGCGAAGGTGTTGAGAGGAATACACAGTAGTTATTGTATCTTTGAATATTTCACACATAAATATTTACGCACGCCATATATTGAGTGATAGCTGAATTGAGTTTTGATTCCTATTTGTACCTACATGTTTAATCTTCTCGCTAGGTGACATTTTTTAAAAGAAGAAGAGAGACACAGCGTTTGTATAGATTATTTTCCATAGCCCTACTTTAAAAGACGCTCGCTAATTGCTAGTTTAGTAACCTACCGGCTACCTGCAAAACTCCATACAAAACTTTTAAATCTCACCTACTATTACAAGTGTTCATAAACTCATCATTCATCTTATCGAGAACTTTGCGCGGTTCCACGGCTTCAGGCAAGCTTGTGCCCTTTTCGTAGTAGTGCCTACCTAGTTGATATGATAATAAAATAAATATTCTATAGTACAGTTAAGTATAATACTGGTAACTCTTGTAAATAATTGTGAATAACTCAGTGAAACTTCGTCGTTCGTTAGAATAATTTGCAAAATCAGTAGGTACTTAATTCATAAAAACGAGTCCATGAAAAGTATTGCATATTACATAAGCTATGTTATCCTAACACATTGAACAGTGAAGTTATCAATTGTGATTGATGAAAGCTCGTATACTTGATATAAAGTGCCAAACAAACTTAGAAAATGTTTAACTTCACTCGTGCGAGTATGCCGGAAACTTTCTATGTATTTAGAAAAGCCCGAACGCCTGAACACTTATAAACTTGTATCCACATACTTAGCAGTTTCCCTGAGATAAAGTATTGCTGAAACTAGCTGACCCGTGCAGCTCCGCCTTTTGTTTCCAAAATTTCACATAAAACTCTTAGGCCGTACCTTCATTGGCATAAGGCCCTTCTAAGGCAAACTACGCCACTGTCTGGTTGTGGTTGGTAGAATCGACACTGCGGTGGTACCTACCTATCTGGACGGTCTCTTGCGCTAGGGACCTACTTACCACCTAATTTTATGAATCACTAGCTGAAGCTCGCGGCTTCGCTCGCGTTTACTTTGCTACTCAAACGTTTTTGAATTATGGATCGAGGTTTTTAAAATATTGTTTACACTAATGTAACAATATTGTTCACAAAAGCATTTACAGAATCAACGAGTACCGAATAAAAAAAAAATTGTTCACACTTTTATTAACCCTGATCTAATAGGTATCAAGTATGTAGCCAAAGAGTATGTAATACTATAGCCTGTATTTTTGTGTAAGCAATTATATGTGTAAGAAAAGGGATTCTTAAATATTTACTTCTTTATTTAAAAATATACTGTACTTATTTTGTAATTCGATTAAAAAACATATGAGGTTGTTAAGTGGAAACCATTTGGTAACCCCATTGGAAGACGCCCTTAGCGGTTGATGTCCGGAAAATGCTGGAAATTAGTTTATTTAATAGTTTTGTTTAGTTCATTCACTGAGTTTCGTTACCATAGTAATTGCATTATAGCATTAAGTATCTTTCTTCACGCAAACTTCAAGTATTTTTCGAAGAATGCCGGAAACGATGTCTTAGATTATTGTATGTAATACATGAAATATATCGTGTGGGTGTAGGAGTAAAATATTTTTTGGAACTAAATTGAACGCTTTTAGGGGTTAATTTAAAAAATTTACATGGATTACTTCAATATGACGAACGTATCAGCAAAGTGTCATTAGTGTAGCATAATTTTTTTTATCGCGTTTGATACTCAAAAACCGTGCTTAAACCCCGTTAAGGGTTGATTTGAAAAAATAATGTGATACACATGTTTTTTATCAGTACACTGATAAAGTTTCGTGTTCACGCGATGGATATTTTTTTTCTATAGTAACTTTGATACCCCATTTGGCCCACTTAGGGGTTGATTTTAGAAAAATGCTGAAAATTAGTTTGTTTAATTTGTTTTGTTGAGTCTATGTACCGAGTTTCGTTACTCTAGCTGCATTGTAACATTCAATGGAAATCGTTCTACGTGTAAACTTTCCAACTCCATTATATGACCTTAGGGGTTGTTTTTCGCTAAATGCCGGAAAATGTTTTTTTAGATTCTTGTGTGCTATACATAAATTACGATTAATGACTGCAGGTCAAAAAACATTTTTGGAGCCCAATTGGACCTCTTTAGGAGTTGATTTTCAAAAACTATTTACACATGGATTTCTTTAGTTTGATTAATCTATTCGCAAAGTTTCATCAATGCAGCATTATATTTTTCTGCGGTTCAAACTTAAAAACCATACTGAAACCCCTTTAAGGGACGATTTTCAAAAAATTGTGATACAGGTGTTTCTTCATTTCTTTTGTTTAGTACTTTGACAAAATGTCGTGTTAGTGTGGTGAAAAAAACAATGTTTTTCATGCAAACTTTGAGATCCCATTTGACCCACTTAGGGGTTGATTATCGAAAAATACTGAAAATTTGTTTATTCAATTTTTGTATTGAGTTTATGTACCGAGTTTCGTTACTCTAGGTTGTATTATAGCATTAAATGGAAATCGTTCTACGTGTAAACTTTCTAACCCGATTAAATGACCATAGGGGTTGTTTTTTTGCAAAATGCCGGAAATAGCTTGCTTAGATTCCTGTCTGCAATACATAAATTAAGTCTTATGACTGTAAGTCGAAAAAACATTTTTTGGACCCCAATTGGACCCCTTAAAAGGCGATTTTCAAAAAATTATTATATATACAATAATTCCTTTAGTTTGATAAATGATTTCGTAAAGTTTCATCAATGCAGCATAATATTTTTTTCCACGTTCCATAATCAAAAACCATGCTAACACCCCTTTATGAGTCGAATTTGAAAAAGTTGTATTTCTTAATGTCTTTGGCTTAGTACATTGACAAAATTTCATATCCGTGTGATGAAAAAAAATTTTTTTTTCATACTAACTGGGACCATTTGACCCACTTAGGAGTTGATTTTACAAAAATGCTCAAAATTAGTTTGTTCAATGGTTATGTTGAGTTTATTTACTCTAGCTGCATCATAGTATGAAATGGAAATCCTTCTTTGTGCAAAATTTTCAACCCCGTGATATGACCTTAGGGGTTGTTTTTCGAAAAATGCCGGAAATTCTTTAATTCTTTTGTACAATATATAAACTAAGTCTTGTGACTGTAGGTCGAAAAACATGTCTTGGACCCCAATTGGACCCATTTCGGAGTTGATTCTCAAAATATCATGTTTACACATGGATTGCTATAATTTGATAAATATATTCACAAATTTTCAGCAATGCAGTATGTTTTTTTTAAGTTTCATACTCAAAAACCATGTCAAAAACCCCTTTAAGGGTCGATTTCCAAAAAGTTGTAATACACGTGTTTCTTTGTTTCTTTTGTTTAGTACACTGACAAAATTTCATGTCCGTGTGACGAAAAAATTTGTTTTTTCCATACAAACTTTGGAAGCCTATTTGACCCACTTAGGGGTTAATTTTACAATAATGCTCAAAATTAGTTTTTTCAATTGTTGTGTTGAGTTTATTTACCGAGTTTCGTTACTCTAGCTGCATCATAGGATGAAATGGAAATCCTTCTTTGTGCAAACTTTGAAACCCCAATAAAAACTTTAGGGGTAGTTTTTCGAAAAATGCTGGAAATAGGTTTCTTAGATTCTTGTGTGTAATATATAAACTAAGTTTTATGACTGTAGGTCGAGAAACATTTTTTTGACCCCAATTGGACCCCTTTAGGAGTTGATTTTCAAAAAATGATTATTTGCACTTGGATTGCTATAATTTGAATTATGTATTCGCAAAGTTTCAGCAATGCAGTATGATTTTTTTTCCGCGTTGCATACTCAAAAACCAGGCTAAAATCCCTATAAGGGTCGATTTTCAAAAAAGTGTGATGATACACGTGTTTCTTTATTTCTTTTGTTTAGTATACTGACAAAGTTTCAATTCCGTGTGACGAAAAAAAAATGTTTTCCCTACAAACTTTGGGAGCCCATTTGACCCACTTAGGTATCTAATTTCGAAAAATCCGTTCTTATTGTTCACCTAGACTATTTGAATAATGTTGGTTCCAAAATTTTAAGATTGTACGTTATATGGTTTTTGCTGTATCGTGATTCCTAGACAACACCCTGCTCTTTTAATAATATAGATTAAGTATCCTGATTAAATGCGGTGTTTATATGGACGTTAAATTAACGTCCATATAAACATAGAACGTCCATATAAACATAAAACCATATTATTATAGTTACCAATACCGTTACTATCACACGTTTCACTTCCACCAATGAAACTATCAACTATGCTATGTTATATCCCTACTAAGGCGCACCAAAAATTGCGACTCATGTAATTAAAATATTTTCTTATATATAATTAAGGTATGATATCGTTTCCTTATTATTATTACTTTTATACAGTACCTACTTTGCGCATTTTCTGAATACGCATGAAGGCATTTTACTTGATTTTCAAAGGCACACGTCAGGTTCGTTACATTATGCCGACGCGTGACTTATGAGTTCACCAAATTTGGGTGAATTTCGTTGTTTCACTTTTCATGCGCTAATGTCATGTTTATTTAATAAAATATCATTGACTTCCACGTACCTATTTGGTAATTATGTCTAATCGTGGATCGGATAACAATTCTATATTTCACGCAAACTTCGTTAACAATGTAAATTTTTTGCACCATATAAAATCTCATTCTTTCAAAATCCATTTGTTTTAGATAATATTAGTTGTCCTATTATTTCCATGAAACAATGACCTTATAATAAGAATAACGACACACTTTTATATAAGTAAGTACTAAATATATAACGATGACGTAATAAAAATCACTAAAGTAAAAAAAAATCTACTGTCTCGGTGTTTTGAAAATATCTTGGAGGAAATATACCTACAGCTGATTAGCAGTGTCATCTGTAGTAACTCTATTTAATATCTGTATAGTTTCTCTGGACAGTTGATTGTGTTAATCTCTTTAAAGCTAGGTACAACAATATCAAGTAAACCCTATAAGAGGTGGAGATACTAATACTGATTTTTGCGAACACGTTTTATGGGACTTCACAGCGAGTGCTTCTGCTTTACTGCCAGTGGCATTGACATGTTTTCCACTATGTCTTTAGCCGGCCTTTTTTTATTTCCACGTCCACGATCCAACTGTACGACCATATAACACGGGTGAGTTTATTTTCATTTAATGGTCACATTTCCTGACGGCCGGCAGCTATTCTACATTTTATCACTTTATTCTAGTGACCACACAGGTGTGAGAGTAATCTCTCACACCTCGATCTCGATGTTCGAAAATTACATTTACTTTCTACACATTATTTAATAATTAATATCGATCGCTTCGCAATTTCTGCATTCTGTAGAAATATGGTTCTCGTCCCCATGTCCTCCCGTTGGGTGGACACCTTACGGACGTAAGAGGCGACTAAGGGAAAACAAGAAGACTGGTAGTGGCGTTTTTCTATTAGATTGTCTGCCACCTATACTGCGGTCCCCAAGACGCCTACCTAGCGTTTGGGGATTATGGGAACCCCTCTCTTCTAAGTTGGAGGCCTTTGTTCAGCAGGGGGAGGCCCCTTAGAACGCCACAATGAACGTCAATTGGCTATTTGCATTCACCGGTTACCTGCGAGGCGCACAATGTTGTCTGCCCAGGCCTGCCTACGCTGTGTCTTCCGGTTCGTGGTCGCCACACGAGAACCTTTCTTCCCCATCGGTTATCGGTTCTTCGAGCGATGTGGCCTGCCCATTGCCACTTCAACTTGCAGATTCTGAGAGCTATGTCATTGACCTTAGTTCTTCGGCAAATCCTATTTATTATTTATCTTTGGTATAATAAATCGTTAGTATTACGATGTAAGCGGCAAAGCAACAATCATCCCTTACGTAGGTAGGTATTGAGGACAGTTCACAGTAGACTGGTGGATCATTTCCGCTCCAGCGAGCACCCCTTGTACACCGTTAATGAGTCTAATCGGGGACCATAAGCCACTTTATTATGTAATTAATTATTACCCTAAATTAATTTGATTAGTCCACGGTCAAGCAAGCACGTCTTCTTGAATTATTTGATTGATGTGATAACATCATTTGATGTAGGAATGTTTTATGAACCTTTCGTTCCTATACATACAATCCATATGCACCTATATCTATCTATCTATTCTATATACTTACTTATAATAAAACTTTAACAGGTCCAATTCTGTACATTGAAGATATTTTGAAAATTATACTTGGAGGGCATTCTATAACCGATACTAAATGCAAAAATGTATTTTTTTATTTTTGTCTGTCTGCCTGATTGTCTGTATCTCGGCTGAGCATCACGCCGAAACTACTGGATGGATTGAAACGAAACTTGGCATGATTTGAGTTAATACTCCGAGGTAGGACATAGGATACTTTTTATCCCGACATCCGGCACGGTTCCCTTGGGAGAGGGGACTAAAGTCAAAATGTGTACTTGGTTATACGCTTGCTCAGATTTTAACAATATTTCATTATAATTATAATAAATATTTGTAAGGGAACTCTCATAGACAGTTGTTAACAATTTTTGGAAATCGACCAGGTTAAGCAAGGTTAGGTAAGGTCATTAAATAGATGGGTGACCGGTTAACGCAATTTGAACTAAAAGTCTCCGTGCTTCGGAGGGCAGGTACAAAGTGGGTCCAAGTTTTTAACCGACTTTAAAAAAGGAGGTTTTGTAATCTATGCGAATGTATATTATTGAAAGTTTAGTTAACGCAAACACAGCGCGGGTGGAGCTGCGTGGGTCAACTAGTAAGTATAATAAATACCACATGTATTGAAGGGTTATTAAAACTTCCTGCAAATAGATTTATAAATATTGGTGGTATTGGCTTGAGTGTACCTGCGTTACATAAGCCACAGGCTTATAATAATAATACTCATTTATTTCGGATAACAGGATCCATAAAGGTCAGTAACAATTAAATACTTAAAACTAATGTTAGTAATACAATACAGGATACACAATACAGGTAATACAATATTGGACAATAACTTAAAAATTAAGTGGATCACTATCACGCAGACCAAGACAGGCAAAAAACCAGTTACTTGACTGCATGCAGTCGTAACCAGCGTGTCAACATTGGCGAGTTATACTTTAGTTCTAAGCTTTAGTAATATACTACATTTTTAAAATTCAACTCTGACATCATCATCACTATAACATAGGTAGGATTTTTACTGTTTTTAATTCATATATTTCATAGATCTCACGATAACAAGTTTACACCACATTCAGACTGGTGTAATTTATAAACGAAGCATTACTGAAAGCTCATTGCTGCTCTCGAATGTTGCTAACATTCGTCCGTAGTAAAAAAAAAACTATAGATTATTATATTGCTTTAAATATTCATTATTCTTTTAGGATCTGTCCGACAAATAATGTAAGTAAGTATGTATATTATTACGCTATTTGAGGAAGCTCTCTCCGCGCACCCCAGCAAGATCTAGAGTAGGCTAGTTCTCCAAAATACATAGGTATGCCTTATTAAATTTCTGTAATCTTTACCCACTTTCATCAAAGTTATTTCCTAATCCTTTCAAGTAAAGCCACAAGACTTTACTACCGACCAAACATGATGGACGAATCCCTCAATATTTACAATAAGAATTACACCAACTTTTGGGTTAGAATTATAGTGGATAGACCCCAAATTTCTCTCATTTATTCTGACGCACTTACTGCCGAACCTACAAACGTCAATTAAAGTTAATGAAAATTAATTCATTTTTTGAAATCGGATTATTTCTACACTCGAAGCCCATTAATACTTAATACCCAGATAATGAGTAGAGATAATAGTTATCCTGTGTTTAATAATGGAAATTAATCATAAACGGTTCCGACAGTCGAAATAAATAGACGTTAAAAAGTGACTTAATTGGAATTAATGTTAAATGGGGTTTGTGAGTGCGGCAGTTAGTGATTCATTTATTTGTAACTGTAGGCCAAGGTGGAGTACGTATTATCTTATCATCATCCAGCCAAAAGACGGTGGAACAAAGACCTCCCTCTACAGTGAACCACAATTATTTTTGGTCACTTGCATCTATAAGTTTCTCGCGACATGTCAAATCTCGTAGGTCCACCTACACTGCATCGGTTCGTAGAGAAGTTCATAGAGAAGTACCGTAGTAGGTAGTAACTAATTTCCAGTAAATTTACAGCAAACATGAAAGATCTGGAGAAATATCCAGTGCAGTCGTGAACCTCAGAATTATTATAGAGGAAACGAGAAACAAGAAGAAGAAACATTTATATAGACAACAGCCATGAATTCACTGTAACTTATCCTCTTAGATATCCTCTTGAACCATATTAACTATTTGCATCATCAAATAGATAATATGCCTATATATATGTTAGTCCTTAGTTTAGATTTTTCAGAATTGATCTGGTTCATGTAATTCTCGCAAAAGACTTCACAATGTTTGTTCATCTACGAGCGTTTTTGCCAACATATTTTTTTTTATCTAGCAAAATTACAAATTCAGTTAATAATTAAAATATTGTTTATCACATAGATTTATTTATGCAGCAATGGGTCTTGCAGACCTAAGGGTTTTAGCTTTTCTGTTATATGCGAGTCTCATCTATATTAGAACGGCAGTATATTTAGATCAAGCCTTTCTTTATCCTTCTTCGAAACATAAATATATCAGACCACTGTATCGAAGTAAGTACATAAATTACACAATTATAAGGAAAAAACAACCAGGCTCTCAGGTTCTCTATTTACTTGACAAGAGTTTATTGGTGTTGACGTTTAGTGGCGACCTATCATTACTGTCTCCATTGTTATATTTGCAGTCAACGCCCACCGAAATGATTTATCGTGCTAATGGTTTAGTAGTAGTGCCAACTGTGCCAAATATGTATTATGTTGTGGATATGTGATAGGTGTTGAAGAAACTATCCATCCTGAAAGCACTGAATGTGGTCCAATCAAATTCGATTTTGGAACTCTTTTCTTCATCAGAAATCTTCAAGCTTTCCACCGCTAGAACATTGTTCTCAAAAATACTCGTGAATGTTATAAAGCTTATCATAAATTGTCGACTATCAGAGGATGATCGTCTATCAATTTTTGTCTTTCATTATTTAAGATATAGTATGGTTATTAAGTTAGTTAACTTTTATTTGATTAAGTCTTATGCAGCGCTTTTAAAATATTATCCCAAAGGTCAAGGTAAGAAAACAAGTGGGTGGCCCGAGATTCTTAACCATGGCAATAACGTCTGGAGTAGTCTGGACACACAATTTGCCAATATGCATTTTATCCTCGCAAATTCCGCATAATAAGGTGAATTATTTTCTGCTAAGTTTTCTTCTGGGGGATATACACATTGATCCATTCTTAGAATAACACCAAAATGTAGTTTGGATTTATAGAACTCTTTAACGACATATAGCTAATTTCCCTGCTATTCTTTCTCACGTGTAGGACTTAAGGGTGGCCCAGATTTCAGAAGCTGTTATGTTGATACACAGGCAACTGAGCACAGTTACTGTTCTCAAAGACAATACTTAGTAATAGCTTCGAATTTTCTATAAAATTGTCTTTTTCAAAGTCATTTAAATGCATTTCTGCCATAAAGAATTTTGATGCTTCATTCAAAAAAGCCCCTCAAGTCATGAGTTCAAAACTCGCAAGGGCGGCGGTTGTTATTGAATCACATTCATATTTATCATTTGATAAGAATACGCTCTCGATGTGATTTTCATTTCCGACAAGTCAACAGCTCCTGTGATAAGTTTGAGGAAATTCCATGTAAAAACATTTTTATTTGGATTAAGAAAACGTAAACGATTTTGCCCTTGGTGTTCCAAGTGGGAGGCATATGTTTAGCAGTGGACGTCTTCCCGCTGGTGACGATGATGATGAAACAATTTTTGCTGCAGTTTTTTATGATTTGATAATAACTCAATAGTGCTAGGTCCCTTGTTCCCCAGGTACCAATCACACCGCAGTGTCAAATATTTTGCCGTCAATCAGCAATTTGTAAATACGCTGTAATTTTAGTGTTAAGGGTACTGAAGCTGGTAAAGTTACTGGGCTCCCTTTAAAAGACAGCTCACGTACTGCTGATGCGTCAAAGAATGGTATTATAATTTACTTACTACGATAATTACAAAAAAAAAATCGAGGGTAAAAAAGGATGACATCGCTGCTCTATATTCTCTCAGCAAGCATTGTTCAACGAAAGTTTATTTTTTACACATAATAATAATGTATTTTTAACCCGCTAGTATTTGATGATATCAGCTGTCTACGAGGAAGATGACACATACAAAAAGCACTCTCTCCGTTTATTCTCAAAGTCCAAAGGGACGGAAGACAGACCGGGGCACAATCGGGGAGAGGTCAGGTGTAGGACCGACCTTCTGCCCGCCCACATGCCCTTTCATTCTGCGACCGATATGTGTCATTAGGTGATCGGCCCAAAGTTGTCGCTCCCCGCAGGATTCGAACCCGGAATTTCCATTTCACAAAGCAAGCGGTTTCCTGCTGCGCCACAAACGCTATATTTATATTCAACTCAAACGTAACCTAGTATTTTTACGTAACTCTACTTCTATTCATCGGGAAGTCACTCTGGATGTAAATCAAACGAGTACTTAATAACGCAAAAATCTAACTTTTGCCCACGTATTAATCATGTTCATGGCAAAGATTTAATTTATTATTTACTTATTCAGGCCATGGCTGTTATTTATCATATTTTGTGGGACAGGATAAACATTAGGATTAGTTGCTAAAAAACATATAATATTGTAGTCATCGATATACTATTGTAGTTATACATTTTTCTACTTTTTTACTTTTAATGGGCAAGGAATGATATTTAACATCTATGTAAATATATTATTATTCAGTTTTACATAGTTTAGTACCTATTCCTATAATTATCATAAGTATTCTTACTTATACGAGTATTATAAGTATTCTTACTTAGGTATAAGTAAGTATACGACAACACTCATTATACCATGACAGTCTTCTTCATGTCTTCTTCGTTTTGTATAACATTAACGTCATCTATAGTGGAAAAAATTGTCGATTAGCAATATCTTCTAGCTAATTATCCAAGAAGGGTGTGAAAGGCGAACATAAAATATTCAGTCATGCGTGGCAAAAAAAAAGTAAAATACAAATAAAAAGGTCCACTACCCAATATATCAGGCAATATCTAAATGTTCTCGTATTGTCAATACGAATCACGGAAGCAGTCGCTACCACTTTGTTATAAGATCTGGCCACCTTTATTTCAAACCAATTTCCACGACAACGGCTCGACGACGCCAGTCCTATCTCCTGCTAGGGAATTATTCATAAACCTAAGTTGAATACTACACCTGATACTTAAAGAATCTGAGATATAAAATTAAACAACGTTAAGGTTTAGAGAAAATTACTTCCTAACGCAGTTCTCTGACTCAATCTCAATAGTTTATCACCAACACAATGAAAAGGAACGTGTTTTGTGTCAGAGGACCTTTACTGTGTCGATGGCAACAAGAGGGACGAACGATGGTCTCTTAGCTGCCAGAAAATCAACTTCCTATAACTTACCATAAGTTGAAGTCAAGTCCTATATAGATAGAAGAAAACCTTGCAACGTCCCAAACATAGGCAGATGGCGATACCTATAGTAATTGTACCGCAGCTCACACACCCGCTGTACATATGTATCTAGAATGAAAAATAACTCATATAACACACAGTGAACTCATTCCAATCTATCAAACTAAAAGGATCCAGTTAAATTGCCTGATCATTTCAATATTTGTAACGTACATAAATTCAAAATAGTACCGCATAAAACATCGTCTAATATTTCACGTTTAGAGACGGCGTGTGCCTCCGCGACGGGTGGGCTTGGTCTATCCTCCCTTGGGACACCTGTATCGAGAATTTAACTTTCTTCTTGGAGAAGTTATTATTTTATTCAACAACGTGACAAGACAAGCAAGACGTTCGCCTTGTAAGTGACACGCCTGCCTATAGACAACTGCATTGCATTGTGTCGCTCATCACCCGAGACATTAGTGAGTATGTCTGATAATTTCACCAGAGTGCCCTACACACCGGAACTAAGCAATGTTTACACACTGCTGCTTGGCGGCAGAATATCTTATACTGCGGTGGTACCTACCTAGATGGTCCCTTGCACAAGAGACCTACCTCCTAGTAAATACTTTAAAAGTACTACAGTATTGAATACATTTTTATATAAATTTTACAGAAAAAATTAAATTATGTGTAGTAAACTTTTTACTATAAAAAACTTTGACAAACAAACTTAATTTTGTGGTTTGGAATTTTAACTATGTGAGGTGTTAGACGAATAGCAAACTGACTAAAGAAGGTCCTCAACCCTCGGTGCGCGAGTCCGACTCGCACTTGTCCGATTAAACCGAACTGTAAAATATAGATAGACATTTATTACCTAGAATTATTTCCGATTTTCCCTCCACAAACTTCGGAGATAAGGGTAAAAACCTACGGTATTTTTTTAGATTTTTGGTTAAGTCCGATCTTAAACTATTCTAAATTTTAAATTGATAGCATCATTGGTTTTTGAAATACTATATATGTGTGACAGACAGACTGACGAAGTCGCACCATAAGGGTACCTTGTTTACTACCTAAAAAAATTACTCGAACATTGAGAATGTTTGACTTTTACACATAAAGTACATATATAGCAAAACATATATAACGTTACCAAACCAATTTATGTAGACTCTTAATCGAGTAAAATAGACGCCAAATTCTGTAACGGTAAAACTAAAATAGCTAAAATCATAACAGCTCTTGGGAAATTACCTCCGTCAATACTGGCGGTGACAGGAAAATAATTTTGTGAAATGTGTATGAAAAGGGGAAAATAGGTCCGGCATGAAAAGAGGACCTTTAGAAAGCTTTCAAATGAAAATAGCACTTTTATACCAAAAGTGTTTTCAACAATTATTGTGAATAAAAAGTTATCACCCATACGTGAGCGACTTACTACTTAACCAATATAATAATTGTCTTATGCTGATCAGGCTACGGCTGGCCTACACACAAGATCATTCAACTACGCGGTAGATATTATAGTGCACAAGTTTCTGCGTAGACACAGGCAGTGTCTCTTATACTCCGATAGGGCGAAAGAATGACACGACCGAAGAGAGATTAGGTACAAGATTACTCGAAAATCAGAAGAATAGATCATCTTATGTCAAAAAAGAAAACAGTCTGGTTGATGGTAACAGTAATCTTAACATATATGGCATGACCTATTGACCAGTAGATCATTATGTGCCT
Organism: Furcula furcula; assembly: GCA_911728495.1. Lineage (NCBI taxonomy): Eukaryota > Metazoa > Arthropoda > Insecta > Lepidoptera > Notodontidae > Furcula > Furcula furcula. The sequence goes on from OU452251.1 coordinate 12,411,452, forward strand.
ATATTGACGTCACAAGAGTTGACAACTACTATCAACTATGCAAATACGCTATTTGCATATTAATCCACAACTTCAGCTTGCATATACACACGTACGTCGTCTTGAAAAATTGTAATTTAGAACGTATATACAAGGTGTAAGAGACTACGTACCGAAAACTTTTATATAAGACTAGCTGACCCACGCAGCTCCGCCCGCGCTTTGTGTACGTTTACTAAACTTTCAATAATATACATTCGCATAGAATACAAAACCTCCTTTTTTAAAGTCGGTTAAAAACTTGGACCCTCTTTGTACTTGCCCTCCAAAGCACGGAAACGTTTAGTTCAAATGGCGTTAAACGGTCACCCATCTATTTAATGACCTTAGCTAACGTTGCTTAACCTGATCGATTTCCAAAAATTGTTAACAACTGTCTATGAGTGTTCCCTTACAAATATTTATTATAATTATAAAGAAAAAATGATAAAATCGGACCAAGCGTATAACCAAGTACCCATTTTGACTTTAATCCTCTCTCCCAACAGAACCGTGCTAGATTACGGGATAAAAAGTATCCTATGTCCTACCTCGTAGTAAGATCTCAAATCATGCCAAGTTTCGTTTCAATCCATCCAGTAGTTTCGGCGTGATGCTCAGCCGAGATACAGACAGACAGACAGACAGACAGACAGACAGACAGACAGACAGACAAAAATTAAAAAAAATACATTTTCGGCCTCAGTATCGGTTATAGAATGCCCTCCAAATATAATTTTCAAAATATCTTCAATGTACAGAATTGGACCTGTTACAGTTTTATTATAAGTATAGATTTCTCATATTATCCGTTACAACATTACAGAAACCATTTATATGGAAAATGACTAACTTGTTAATTTTTGAGCCTGTAATGAATACGTGCGGAATAATATTTATTTTTCGAGATTAGGGTAGATTATAGAGATTATGGCAACCCCTCCCTTCTAAGGGAGGGGTGGACCCCTTTGCTCAGCGGTGGACTTTTCGGCTGATGATGATTGCTAATTTTGCACAAATAAGTAATTTATTGTTTTTAAATTGAAATTAGGCTTTATTATTATACCAATAATGATGTTATTCTAATTTTAATTAAAAAAACGGCAGTTTTTTTTTGGAAATTCATGAAAAAGCCATTTAAAAGTTTCAACACTAGAATGTTCAGAATCATGTACTCGATCCCTGGTATCGGTATGATGTCCCTTACACCCCGTAGAAAAATATGTATATTCCGTTTTTCTCGTATTTTCATACATTTATTGTTCCAATTTTGATATTGTAAAGATAAATAGATGCCTCATTCATTTCTTTTCAGTTTATAGTTAGTTTTTGCGAACGGTCTAGCGAAAGAGTGATTAATTAGGATTACTCTGATCCTCCAGGAAGATTAATAGAAGTTATTAAAGTAATATTTCAGGAAAATCTCTCACAGTATTTATTACTCAAACCTTTGCGTAATCTAGTGAAATATCTGTCTAATAATTTTGTCTAGTACTTAAATACCACGTAGATAGGTATTATAAGGCACAGGTACAATACACCGAAATCGTATTTTATTTCTCTTTTTATCTTCACCAGCCAGAACACGTCCACTGCTGAACATAGTCCTCCCCCTTGGAACGCCACAGTGAACGACAATTGGCTATTTGCATCCATCGGTTACATGTAACGCGCATAACGTAGACAGTCCACATTGTGCACTGCGTTATTTCAGACGAGATTATAGCGCGTTGTTTCCCGAACGCTGCCAATTTAATTTAAAAAGGTTTTAAAATTATTACATTTTATAATACCAGACAATCATAAAGTTGAACTGAAACTTTACACCTGTCAGGAGCTTTAAGGTCTTTTTTTTTCGAATACCTACAAAATTATTACCTTATTCATGCTTTTGCCTGATTATTTTACTATTGAGTAGTAGACAGTAACCTTGTGCAGTCAATGTGGAACTAATGTAAGTTTATTTGTAACAGTATAATACCTGTATAAGGATAAACTCTTTAAAAAAAAAATTGAACCGACTTCAATATCACTGAAAAGTATAAAATAATTTAAATATTATTGAAGTTGGTTTGGTGGTTGGAATATTTAAATTATTTTATACTTTTCAGTGATATTAAAGTCGGTTCAATATTTTTTTTAAAAGATTTTATTTTAATCTTTTTAGTGATATTTTCATATATAAAGATTAAACCATTGAAAACCGTAAAATTATCTAGGTAGGTTATGATCACATTATCGTCTACATAGTTTTACATAATTCTTGTTTCTTCAGAAAAAAATATCCGGTCGTAATGAAATTTGCATGGAATCATCATAGTAGTTTACTCTCTCTCGAATAAAAAAATAATCATTGAAATCGGTTCATAATTGTCAGAGCCATGTAATGGAGAACATCAGTTTTATGGTTTTTACCAGATAAATTTCTCCACATCGTTCATGGTCCTCCAGGAAATTCTTATCCGGTTGTAATAAAATTCATACAGATTCAATACAGTGGTTTCTTCTTTCGAATAAAAAAAGAATCATTGAAATTGGTAAATATTTGCCAGAGTTATGACCATTTTTGTCCTTAAAAAGCGACATAAAGTCATCTAGGGTAAATGTGTAGTTGCCTAACTTTTTGAAATGGGCGATTAACTTACAGAAGACGAGCATTTAAAAATCTTAAACTTTTATGATGATTTGTCTACTTAGTAATGAACAAAATAATTTATATATTATAATGCTGCTTGTATTATTTATATTTAATAAAAAATAAATATAAATACCTTATGAATGAGGATAGATGCCTACTGTATGGGTTAGATGGCGCTATGATATTTTGACTCGTGGGAAGGAAAGGGGTAAGCTTACATTGGAACAAGACACTGCGGGTTTATTTCTCGTACAGTTCGCTACGCGTTTACTTGGGCATCTATCCTCCTTAGGCATCTATCCCACATTAACCCTATATAGGCTTTCCTGCAGCTCTCAGTGCGCAGTCACCATTCTTGTTTTTTTCAGGAACTACTTATTACTAAGCAATTCTTTTTATGGGACCCAATCAATGGATGGAAGAAAGATTTTTTCAAATCGGATCATAATTGCCAGAGTTATGCACGAACATACATAAAAAAAATATATATATACAGACGAATTGAGAACCTCCTCCTTTTTGAAGTCGGTTAATAAAAGGAGTCTCGTCACAACATTCTGTGATACAAAATTACTTCTTATTCTGTCTCACTAAATCATGTTTCTTTCATACAATGCCAAAAATAGAATACCTACAAAATAGTCCAAGTTCGTTTGTCGATTTGTGAATTTTTCTAAGCTGCCAAATATATTTCAAAACTGTTTTCACCATCATTTAGTTAGCGATTTTCTTCTAAAAGCTGTGGTAAAATATTTACTTACGAATATGACCTATAAGGTCCAAACAAAGTCCGACCTTAAAAATGTTGGGCAAAGCCGCGCCGCGGTACATCAGCTAAAAGACGTCAACTACTAAAGCCTCCCCTTTAAAAGGGAGGGATTGCCATAATCCCCACGCTTACCAGGGTCTCGGAGATCACAGTATAGGTAGTAGGTAATGTTATAGAAAGACGCTGCTGCCCGTCTTCTTGTTTTCCCTTAGTAGCTTTTTATGACACCCAACGGTTTCTATTCTTACTCGGATGCCCACATAACGTAATTACTCCTACATATTACCCCAAGGGTAAAATGGGGGGACAGATACACAAACAATTTGCTACATAGGTTTCAAACTTATAAGTTTGGGGAACGTACCTGTTATATTATAACTGGAGGCGTATTATACGCATCCTTTTTGCAGCGGGGAATAAAAGTTTTAATTACTCATTAGGCTGTAGTGTACCTGTCACCCCACCTATCTATATGTTAGTGTTAGTCCCTATATAAGTTATGTAACGCCTTAGATTAGGACAGTATTAAACGTATCTGACATAAAGAAGTTCTTCACTTAATTCACGGACACGCAACATCTCTCGCCCACTGCAAGGCACTTAATTTCTATATAGGTATGTTTCATTTTTAGCCGTATCACTATGATTCACGAAAATACCGTCGGTTGACATTTAACGTTTCCACCCTGTATACACAAATACTAATATTAATAAATAAGTATATGACCTATTCCAAAAATTACGTTGACGCTTTAAAAGTACTAAATACATTAATGTAGATACTGTCGGTACAAAGTTAAAGGTTATTTGAGTGGACTAACAGTGGCGCAGTGATTTGGGGAATGTCCACGCGGCGACAATGCGACCCTCGTCACCACATTCCTCGGGAACAAAATATGTATTTGTTAGTACCTACTAAGTACCTGTATACGTGTTCGCAGTGATCAGCGGGGAAATATTTATCACTGTCACCATATATGTATGTAATATCTGTGAAAAGTATTTTTGAAACTTTTAATCATAAATGTAGGTTATGCTCACCTACGTTTTTGATGGTAGTCCGAATTTTCGATTGAAATTCACATAGTAACAAAAACTAAACGTTACTGTGAAATCAAGTAAAAATTATGTAATGTTGTATAGATTGAACTTTTAAAATATTATTATTAACATGTATAAATTGTTATAATATGTATATTAATCATTTACAAAACGCTAAAAAAAACTCAAGAAAAGTAATTCTGTATAAAGAATTTGATGGCTGAAAAGATTTTCATAAAACAATTAGTAAGAACCATTCCGATTAAACGATATTCAAGTCCGTCCGTTCATATGGAAGCTACGATGTTACAAACAGACATAACAGCCCTTTCTTTTTGCGTTGAGGGTCAAAAATATTGATCAATAAATAAAAAAGACAAGGTAAGAAAAGATCGCGTCGTATTCTCTATTAAAATGTAACGTGAGCAGACACTTTCGTTATCTGTGAAAAAAGCCAAACGGGTCCCCAACGTGACTTGCGGATCCACCTTGATATATGATTGAACCGAACATGTCCTTATTATAATATCTCTCCACTGAACGTATAAAACACGGTACTATAATAGCTAAAGAACGAATAACTATTACAGAGCAAAAACCTACCTATCAAAAATAATAATAATAATAATATTATCCTACGACAATCCACACACGGTCATCTGATAACGATACTACTTATATACTTACTTTTTTTGTAAATACATACTTAAATAGATAAAACACCCAGACACTTGTTGGGAATCGAACCCATGACCTCTTGAGTAGCGGCCAAGGTGTCTAACCAACAGGCCCGTCAAATGCGCCTTAACTGTAAGACAGTTACCAAGTAGGATCATGATTTAATTTATTCATTACGAAGGTATAGGGACGGAAAACTAATCCTTTGTTATCAATTATTATACTTACTACGTTTCAAATAAGTTCCAAATGATAAATTATGCAAACACAATTTAGTATAAATCTTCACGTGATTTGAGTAGGAACAGTACAAAGAGCAGTGGTAATTTTTATTACACCGAGACGAGAAGTTCACCTGATGTTCACGCCTGGCACATTCGCTTATAAGTTACATGTTATGCTATTCCTAGACAGTGCTTGCACCAAAACATACTAAGTACCAAGGTAATACTACACTATATACCTAGTCTGAAAAAAACTGACCATTAGCAAATTTAATATGATGCTGAGTTATTTTTTAAAACATCACTAGTCAGTGGCTACTAAGTGATGCTGTGATACTAGTTATCGCACTACAACGAAAAAGTAATATTTACTTACCTCAAGACTTTTCGTGCTACCCCATTCTAGAATCGACATTAAAAATAAAATAAATCCTGTAATCAATCGACCGGGTCCTAAAGGAAGTCCTTTAGAAAAATACGGTAACTAAAAATAAATAGCGACACGGAATTAATCGTTTAACAGGTAACAAAAACTGTAGCAATAATGAAGGAAAACTAGCAAAGATCGTAAATAAGACGAATATTTTGATACTAATCAAGTGCAGCCAAACATGCATCATCATCATCATCATCATCATAAGCAGCAGCCTGCAGACGTCCACTGCTGAATATGCATAAAGCTATCCAATTGTTTTCATTAAAATAATTAAAGATATACATGCACGCTGGACTATATAAATAGCTCTTTAATTCAGGCAGGCAGTGGTCCATTAGTAAGCATACAACAATAAAATAAGATAAGGTATTAAATAACTACTTATATCTTATTCTTTTTTAACCGACTTCAAAAAAGGAGGAGGTTCTCAATTCGTCTGTATATATTTTTTTTTCTATGTATGTTCGCGCATAACTCTGGCAATTATGAACCGATTTGAAAAAAATCTTTCTTCCATCCATTCTTTAATCCGTTAATTGGGTCCCATAAAAAAATTATTGCTTAGTAATAAGTAGTTCCTGAAAAAACAAGAATGGTGACTGCGCACTGAGAGCTGCAAGAAAGCCTATATAGATGACGTTTTAGTCGCTCGGACTCGCTCGGTCGGACAAAAATGGTCATAACTCTGGCAAATATTTACCAATTTCAATGATTCTTTTTTTATTCGAAAGAAGAAACCACTGTATTGAATCTGTATGATTTTTATTACAACCGGATAAGAACTTCCTGGAGGACCATGAACGATGTGGAGGAATTTATCTGGTAAAAACCATAAAACTGATGTTCTCCATTACATTGCTCTGACAATTATGAACCGATTTCGATGATTCTTTTTTTATTCGAGAGAGTAAACTACTATGATGTTTCCATGCAAATTTCATTACGACCAGATATTTTTTTCTGAAGAAACATGAATTATGTAAAACTATGTAAACGATAATGTGATCATAACCTACCTAGATAATTTTACGGTTTTCGATGGTTCAATCTTTATATATGAAAATATCACTAAAATGTTTAAAATAAAATCTTTTTAAAAAAAAATTGAACCGACTTCAATATCACTGAAAAGTATAAAATAATTTAAATATTATTGAAGTTGGTGCCAAATATACACAGCAGGTACGCTAACACCAACTTCAATAATATTTAAATTATTTTATACTTTTCAGTGATATTGAAGTCGGTTCAATTTTTTTTTTAAAAGATTTTATAACATGCAGGTTACATCAATAAGATATGTACGGGCAGACATCAGAAACCTGTCCGCTATCTTATCAGGATAGTGTTGGGGCTGATCCTAAAGCGGTGCACTAGGGATGCAAGGCGCTTTCGCATTATTGTGTTAAAGCAGTCGACACCTGCCGCTGCAAACATGCCCGATGCACTACACCGCCAACATTCTCCTAAATGCGTAGTTATATATTTTTTTTATTTTTTCAAGCAAAATATCTTTACAGTGATACCTAATGCGATAGCTGCAGTTTCATAATTGCATGTAATCTATACATATAAAATTACTTGTCCTGACTGACAGACTGACTGACTGTCTCTGACTGACGGACTGACTGACTGACTGACTGACTGATTCATCAACGTACAGGCCAAACCGCTGGACCTAGAAAGCTGAAATTGGGACAGTAGGTTCTTCTTGTGACGTAATGTTATAGATCCCTCATGTTCCCGACTGTACAACCCTAAGCACCTATCCCGCACACTCAGCATTTCCTTTCCTTAGAATAACATCACGCCACGCACACGTCATCCAATCCATCCATCACCACCTCAGTCCGTCTCCATCCTTCATCCGCGGTGCACAGCAGCCAACCGATTTAATTAAGCACTTCATAATTATATTTAATTCAATCATTAATTCAAATAAATCATTTATTCATTTAAAATTGTTTTTTAAAAAGACAAATCTAAAGTCGGTCGTAACAATGGTGGCAGCTGAAAAGGGATCAAACTAGATCCTCGGTACCCTCCGAAGTGCAGTTACAATTAAGTCGAAGCAGTGAAAGTGTGAACAATTATCTATATACAAATTATCCTGAAAAACACACAAAGTGCACCAAATAAAACGGACTCACAATTCCTATTTCTCTTATAAACAAACATTTATTCTTAATCACTTATATCCAGAGGTCACGTCGACCCTAAATCCTACGTGTAAAGTGAAAAAACAATTATCATGTTCCTGATTATAAGTATCCTGGTATGCGGAGTATCAACGTAAGTGGAACCAATTTCCTTCATCTCGAGTGAATATAAAAATCACAGTGATCCAGTGTATCAGTGTTGTGCGAAATCCTAGTGCTTCGAAAATTATTCAAATATTATAACAATACTTCTAAAATTATTCGAATCTATTTTTAGAATTTGTTTAAATAAAACTTTGTATTACATTGTATTCGTTACCGAGTAGTCTCGCTAGTCCATTCGTATTTCTTAGAACAAAGCTTATCTCGCCTAGCCTTCTCGTTAATTCTTTGACCATATACCTGCAACAATGTCTCAAGACAAAGCCAACGTAAAGTCACAATCTAAACCGTCGGAAGTCATAGATTTAAATGTCCTAATTAAATTCATAAAACCATTTGACGGAAGCAGAAACTTATTAACGCCTTTTATAACTAACTGTTCCAATGCATACAACCTCGCCTCAGCCAGTCAGAAAAATATAGTTTTTAAGTTTATCATAAGCCAACTGCAAGGCCGAGCCGAAGCTGCATGCTCAATTAAAGAGTTTAGCAACTGGGACCAACTCAAAGAATTTCTAAATACACAATTCGGACAAAAGAAATGTTATTCGCACTTGCTCACCGACCTCCAAGAGTGTCGCCAAATGCCCAGTGAGACTGTGACGCAGTACTCACTAAGACTAGAGACATGTTTGGCCCAATTGTTAACCGAAGTTACGCTTTCTAACACAAAGAAGACAGAGCTTATAGGTAAAACGAGTGCAATGGAAGAAATGGCGCTACACACATTCGTCCTTGGGCTACATCCCAAGATATCCAATAATGTTCGGGTTCGATCCCCGAAGACATTAAATGATGCCATTAATGCAGCAATTTCCGAAGAAAAGTTTCAATATTTTATTAACAGGAAGTATCACCCCACGAACGATCCTGGCCCTTCGAAACCGCGAAATTTCTTTAGATCTGAAAATAAAATACGCGAATTCAGGCCTAACGTCGGATTTCAACAACCACCGCGACTCCATCCCCTATATTGTCGATACTGTAAAAACACAGGTCATGTCTTAGAAAATTGCCGAAGAAGGGAACATAATAACCAACGATTCGGTGTCCCGCAAAATTCACAAGGCCCAAACCGCGTAAATTTCGTAGACCCAGGAGAAGATGTCGTCGATAATATCCGTGAAGATCATCAATCTTTAAACTAAACCAAGGCCCGCGTTGGTGTCGGTCGGGCCACCGCTATCAAAAATCCGACACACATTTTATACGATATCCTTATTCTAATTATCCTAATAATAATAATCCTAAATTCTCACCTAAATCCTCAGGGTCAAGCGCATCCGATACAAGGCATTGCCGCTATGAACCCGAAATAAAAAATCAAATCATTAAAAATGATAATAATTATTCAAAATACTTACATAATTCCTCAGGGTCAAAGGCTTCCGCTACAAGGAACCGCCACGATGAACCTGTAATTCAAAATAAAATTATAAAAAATAATAATAATTCTGATTCTTCCTTATTAAATGCGACTTCCGTTACAAGGTCAAGCCGTAATTTTAAATCCTTACCATCCAGTCACAATGATGAAAAGAAAATAATAATCAATTCCCAAAAAGAGAAATACCTACCTAAAATCCCGGTTCAAGAAGAAACCGCAACAGAGTCGTTACATGATTCTGAAATATATAATTGTACTACAAATATTTCTCATAGGTATTTATCATATATCAAAGTACTTACCTCTGTATCCTCGAAGCCCCTATCCTTATTAGTTGACACAGGCGCATCCTTTAGCCTCATTATGAAGTCTGCTGTCACAAAGATGCCTGAAATCGAAAAGAATATTATAAAATTCAAAGGCATTGATTCCAAAGGTACAAAATCCACTCTAGGTCACATTCCAATCCAATTCGAGTCTTTAGAACATCATTTCCATATCGTTGAAGGAATAGAATTCCCTTATGATGGTATAATAGGCAACGATATATTTAACAACATGAACGGTAATATAGACTATCCTAAACGATTACTAGTATTAAATAAGCAAACTTTCAAACTTAATTTCAACGATCCAATTTTCTTTATCCCTGCAAGAACTGAAACGGTGATAGAATGTACCGTACTAAATCCTGAGCTCCGAGAAGGGCTTATATTAGATCAACATCCTATAGAAAATCTACTTATTGCCAATTGCATAGTAACAGTAAAAAATAATTCGCGCATTAACATCACAGTCGTTAACACTTCAGAAGAACCTATTTCATTTGATCTTGACCTTAAATTAAAATTAATTCCTTTTGATGATTCTGAAACTATTCAAAGTATATATAACCTAAGAACGGACGAGCAACATACACATAATAACGCCTATGTCCGATCTAAACGAGTAACTGAACAAATCCGTACTTCTCATTTAAATCATGAAGAAAGGAAAAGTCTTCTAGAAGTTTGTGCTGATTTTTCCGACATCTTTCATCTTCCTGGTGATCAATTGACACATACTGACAAAATTCAACATGAAATAAAAACATCAACTTCTGTCCCAATCCACGTAAAATCCTATCGATTCCCTGATTGCCACAAAAAGGAAGTAGCCTCACAAATGGATAAAATGCTCGAACAAGGTATAATCAAACCATCCTCATCACCATGGTCATCACCCATTTGGGTAGTGCCAAAGAAGTTAGATGCTTCTGGTGAGAGAAAATGGAGAGTCGTAATAGACTATCGAAAGCTTAATGACATAACCATCGGTGATTCGTATCCCATTCCAAATATTTTCGAAATTCTTGATCAACTTGGCAAAAGCAAATATTTTAGCACACTCGATTTAGCCTCCGGCTTCCATCAGATTAAGATGAATCCCGAAGATTCTGCTAAAACAGCGTTTTCCGTACCTCAAGGCCATTATGAATTCACCAGAATGCCCTTTGGGTTGAAAAATGCACCATCCACGTTCCAGAGACTAATGAATTCGGCTCTTTCTGGCTTACAAGGCCTACAGTGCTTTGTCTATCTCGATGATATCGTCATTTATTCCTACGACCTTCCTTCCCACATCGATAACCTCTCCAACGTCTTTAAAAGACTCCGTAACTTCAACTTGAAATTACAGCCAGATAAATGCGAATTCCTGCGTAAAGAAGTGTCTTACTTGGGACACATTATCACTGATCAGGGTGTGAAGCCCAATCCAGAAAAACTAAAAGCCGTTCACCAGTTTCCTATTCCAAAATCTCCAAAAGATATCAAATCATTCTTAGGCTTTGTTTCCTATTACCGTAGATTTATTCCTGACTTTTCGAAATTAGCCAAGCCTTTAACCAGTCTATTAAAGAAAGACGTCCCCTTTATATGGGAAAACGAACATCAACTTGCATTTGATAGCCTGAAAGAAAAACTTACTTCCGCACCTCTATTAGCATATCCTGATTTTTCCAAACCTTTTATCTTAACGACAGACGCATCCAATTATGCTATTAGTGCCATACTTTCCCAAGGTGAACTAGGCAAAGATAGGCCAATTGCTTATGCATCCCGTACTCTAAATAAAAGTGAGTGTAACTATAGCACCACTGAAAAAGAACTGCTCGCTATCCTATTCGGTTGTAAAACATTCCGTCCATATCTCTACGGCAGAACTTTCCAAATCGTCACTGACCATCGACCTCTTAAATGGCTATTCAATCACAAAGATCCAGGTAGTAAATTACAAAGATGGCGACTTAAACTCGAGGAATACGAATACCAAATAGTATATCGCAAAGGCAAACTCAATGCCGCTGATGCTCTCTCTAGATATCCTCCACAAAACCCAGAGCTCATAAATCCTGTCGCTCCTCAACCAGTTCCTGGACCTTCACGTGCCAACGACGATAGTCCTCTATTTCCCGACACTGATTCAAATGACTATGAAGACCTTCTAAACCCAGAAACCATTCCTCCTCTTTCTCCAGACCGAGAAGACTTACTAGAATTACCAGACGACCTAAGAGGCCTAAACCTCGATGACCTAGAAACACAAAATAATCCTAATACCAACTTACCTTCTCCTCGCGACGCTCCTCAGCAATCTCCTAATCCAATCGACGTTCCTATTGATCCGCTTGACAGTCCCATCACCAGACCTGAAACATATACAAAATTCCTTAAAGATATCTCTAATAAAAACTTTAATACTAATACTAAAATTATAGAACATAACGAAAACTTATTAAAAAGTATTCATAAAAATATAATCATTCCCACATCCATAGATATGGATGACTCTATTCCCTACGTTGAAGATGTCTTGTCAAGTTTTCCTGACAAAGATCAAGTATTATCCTCAGAAAGAACCTTAAATTCATTCCTTACGCATAATAGTCAAAGCAAAACTTATTACTTTCTATTCACCAAAGTGCATCACTTCGATACATCTACCTATCCAGACATCTTTGAGTCTTTGAGAAACTTACGAAACGAGCTAGTCGTATCCTTAAACGAAGATGAAAAATCAATAGCAATTACTGATTTTAAAAATCCATTCGATAAACACTATTTCACTAAAATATATAACATCATTCTGTATCTATTTAACAACACAGACATAGAAGTACATATTTACCATAATAATATCCAATATCCATCCTTAGCTGAAATCAAACAAATACTTAAAGATAATCATGACCTACCCATGGCTGGTCATGTAGGTTCTACCAGAATGTTTAATAGAATAGCTGAAAGATATTACTGGAAAAGTATGCGCTCAGACATAGAAAACTATGTAAAATCGTGCCAGTTATGTCAGACAAATAAAGCTCTGCGTCAGACGAACAGGGCACCAATGCAAATAACTAGTACAGCCAGCACAGCATTCGAAAAAATATTCCTTGACGTCGTAGGACCTTTACCAGAATCCGGCACAGCCAAATTAAAATATATCCTCACATTACAGGACGATCTTACAAAATATTCCATAGCGTATCCCATTAGAAATACAACCGCAGAAGAAACAAGCGAATGTCTCCTTCACTTCATTTCCATCTTTGGAATTCCCAAATTTATCGTCACCGATCAAGGTAGCAACTTCACAGCTGAACTTTTCAAACAAACATGTTCATTCCTGAAAATCAAACAAATCTGGTCAACACCTTACCATCCTCAAACACAAGGCGCATTAGAACGAAGCCATTCTACATTAAAGGAATACCTAAAATCTTTCATAGATCAAGATCCTACCACATGGTCCAGATATGTTTACACAGCCATGTTAGCTTATAACACTAACATCCATTCAACCACAAATTTCTCTCCGTATGAGCTAGTATTTGGTAACAAACCCTACTTACCAGATTCTATATACGAAAGTAACCTTGACGCTACCTATCAAGAATATGTAAGACTCCTGCAACAAAGATTAAAATATGCACGTACCAAAGCCATTGAAAATATACAACATTCCAAGGAACGTTCAAAAAATTATTATGATAACCGTTCACGTCCTATCACTTATAAAGTAGGTGATTATGTATACTTGAAAAATCACCTCCGTATGGGCAAAGCGTTGGCCCCAATATGGAGAGGCCCTTATAAAATCGTAAAGGTACACGGAAATAACAACGCGTCATTGTTAATAAACAGACTACACATCAAACATCATTTCGACGAAATGAAACTAGCCCGTAGAGCCATATAAATATTACCTAATTAGTATAAGTATTATTAAATAAAATAAGTATGTACATATCCTTATAAACTTCTACTTCGCTTTCCTTACAGTACCACTGTTTGGAGTTTCCCGGACGTCATAAGTCCAATGGAGAGTGGTCCTGGAATCTATTTCGATCCGATTGGTTATATGAAAATAATTAATGGACATTTAAGTATAATTATACCAGTAGATATAAGCTTTATTAGTCCCCATTTGGATAACATTAATCAAGTATTAAGCTCAACCCGTAATTTGTGTAATCAAAGTGAAGTTTTCTTAAATTCAGAGTGTGAAAATATACTTCAACCATTAGAAGTTAGATTTTCCGACATGGTCAGAGACTTTGATTCGATTTCCCATCTCATCTCACGAAGAACCAAGCGTTCGGCATGGTTCGGTGTTATCGGTACCGTAGCCAAACATCTATTCGGCACAATGGACGAAGACGATGCTATTCGGTACGACAAGGCTGTTCATGCTCTGGTAAACGACCAACGTAACCTAGCTTCCTTAATGAAAGAAAGCATCCTTGTCACTAAGTCTACCTTTAATGCTATTAATAAAACAGTGAACCAACTCGTCGAAAACGAGAAATTCTTGAACAGCGCTGTCGACTTTTTATCCGATAGATTACACAATCTTTCTGTGGTGGCCACAGTATTGTCCACTAAAAGTAAGTTTATGGAAATTATAAATATGTTAGAAAATAGTATACTTACCTTATCCTTTAAATTAGAAGACATTGCAAATGGACTAATGTTTAGTAAAAATAATATCCTTTACCCTGCTATCTGTTCTCCTAAAGAACTTTATAAAGAATTAGTTAGTAACTATAGATTTTTACCGAGTTCAAAAGAACTCCCAGTTGTCTTAGATTTAAGTAATATCCATTTATTAATAGAAATGTCTAGCATAAGTTCCTATTATTTAGAAAATAAGGTTATTTTTATTGTTAAGTTACCTCTTGTCAATCCGTTAGAATTTAATCTATATCATGTATTACCTCTACCAATCCCTTTCAATAACAACTCTTATGCCATGATAATTCCAACTACAGCATACATTGGCTTTTCCAGGGACAAAAATCAATACTGTAAAATCAATAGTTTAAATGACTGTAAACCAATCAATGAAAATTACATTTGTAACGATATTAATATTATATCCAGCAACGCTTATCCGACATGCGAAAGCGAGATTGTTTCAAAAACATTGACAGAAGTCCCCAATGAATGCTCTATCAAATATGTAAATGGCAATATTGAAATATTTCAAGGTTTAAACAATAACCATTGGATTTTTGTAATATCCCAAAAATCTAAATTTACTCTTGATTGTATTAATAATAATATGTATGAAACCAACATAGCCGGGACAGGTATTATTGAAATACCAACCAATTGTATTGGCTATTGTAGTGGCCTTCAGCTAGTTCCTAAACAGATTGTTAAAATTAACGTAACTCATATTAATGTAAATTATAATATTATACAAAGTAATCTAAGTATATCAAAACTCCCGCATACAAATCTCTCGCGTCTCTCAAACATTAAACATATTAACCTCGAGTCTTTACCTCATTATAAAGAGAGTTTTGATACACTAGATCGTAAACTTGAAGAATTCATACAAAAACCGAATGTTAGCTTGTATTCAGAAAATTACCTTTTTATTATTGTAATATGTTGTATTCTAGTTTTAATAAGCATTTATGTTAGTTATAAGTTGTATAGATTAAGGCACCGTCGCACCGTTCCTTCTTCCAATTCCAGTCACGCTGATAATCCCGATCCTGACATAGAACTTACCTCTTCCATTGATACTCCTAGAATCCGCATCCAAGCCTAAAAATCATGAACTTACCTCATTCCTACAGTTTCTGACATAAACTTCACTTACCGGTGTAAGTTTAGTCTTAACCGGGGGGCTGTTATAGATCCCTCATGTTCCCGACTGTACAACCCTAAGCACCTATCCCGCACACTCAGCATTTCCTTTCCTTAGAATAACATCACGCCACGCACACGTCATCCAATCCATCCATCACCACCTCAGTCCGTCTCCATCCTTCATCCGCGGTGCACAGCAGCCAACCGATTTAATTAAGCACTTCATAATTATATTTAATTCAATCATTAATTCAAATAAATCATTTATTCATTTAAAATTGTTTTTTAAAAAGACAAATCTAAAGTCGGTCGTAACAGTAAGCATCCACTAAGAAAGGATTTTTGAAAATTCGACTCTTAAAGGGGTTAAATGGGGTGTTTTCTTTTGTATGAAACTTTTTATTGTATTGTTCGATTGACTTGATATTTACTGAAAAGATTCTCTAAATAAAATAAATCAATACGTGTTTCACGATTTTTCAAAAACAACCTTTGGGTGTGTGTTAGGGGTTGGTAAACACTGTAAAAAAAATTAGCGGGCGAGGTAATTGCTAGTAATAATATATAAATCTTTCTATATATTGTCATAACATATCACATAAAATGCTATTCTTGTAAATTCACTCAGAGTACAATTGAATACATCTATTTCATTCGCAATAGAGATGAGAGTGTGAATTGCACGCGTCAGCGGAGCCTGCGCTAGCAGGTTGGTACGCCGTACGGTGGTTTGAACCTGAAGGGCCCTGTGGGATCATTGAGTATAACTCTCCACACTCCACAGGCTGCATGTATAAAATACGGAGCAATACGCACGGAATATTGTGCTTTTTAACTGATTACTTTAACGTGCAAACCTGTGGGAGACTGGATACCTGTGGGATATAATGCATTACATAACAGTAATAATTTTGAACCAGGAATTACAAATGGACTTTGAATATAAAGAATATAAAAACAATAACTGGCAATTGATATAACTTGGGAGTAATGTACAAAACGAGACTGTTTACCTTTTTTTTTCACATTTATTAGTATTTTTTTACTCTAAAGGCTTTTCTGCTTTTAGGTCGCAAGTTACGGACAAAAGTCAGAGTGCGGTGGTTGGGTATGTTAATAAAAGTTTTAAAATGACTAGTTTGACGCTTGGAGGCATTACGAGCTATTCACTGTTAGTGGGTCGAGTTATTAGGCAAAGCTTTTTCGTACAAACTTTTATAATATTGTGAGCAGAAAATCCGACCAGGGCGACCACTACTTGATACGACAGCGCGTGTAACATTATGTAATTCATTTAATTTGTCCGTGTACAGCTTTACTTACCTAACATATTATTGTTTTAACTGTCAATACCGGTATCCTTACAAAAAGCTTTAAAATTACTATACCGTAGGTACTAATAATAATAAAAATGATAATTTCCTCCTGACCGATACGACCACAGCGGCCGATCTTTTCACTATAGGAGGTACTCCGTTTTTCTTTACAAGATCAAAATTGTGTACCAAGTGACTGGCTGGCCACCGGTCAGCCACCACTCCTGTATTTAAGCATTTATTGCTACGATTTTGGTCTTGTAAAGAAACAAGTGTAAATTTAAAATAATAAAAAAACCTCGGCATATGTAAACAAACTCTAAAAATGACTTTCCGGTGCTATTATTAGGACCTGATCAGTATATGTCTAACTACTCGTCAACATTTAACCATCGATTTATAATTCAGTGGATCCTACATTTAATGGAGCCGAGTTCCTGTTGTCACATTTGCTTGCTCCCATCACCAGACTCTGATCAACATTTTTATACCTACTTCTCGCAGCAACCTATCCAACGAATCAAAATTCAGTGGGTCTACGTTTATTAGTGCAGATATCCCATGACCACCTTCCTGCTCCATCATCAGACCCTGATCAGCATTTTTCTAGCAACTAATCGTCGAGACTACCTAACGAGCCCAAACTCGGTGGATCGACGTTTATTGGTGCAGAGATCCCGTGACCACCTTCCTGCTCCATCATCAGACCCTGGTCATCATTTTTCTAGCAACTACTCGTCTAGACCTACCTAACGAGCCCAAACTCGGTGGGTCTACGTTTATTGGTGCTGCGATCCCATGACCACCTTCCTGCTCCATCATCAGACCCTGATCACCATTTTTCTAGCAACTACTCGTCGAGAACGACCTAACGACCCCAAACTCGGTGGGTCGACGTTTATTGGTGCAGAGATCCCGTGACCACCTTCCTGCTCCATCATCAGACCCTCGTCACCATTTTTTTAGCAACTACTCGTTGAGACCTACCTAATGAGCCTAAACTCGGTGGGTCTACGTTTATTGG
Organism: Furcula furcula; assembly: GCA_911728495.1. NCBI lineage: Eukaryota > Metazoa > Arthropoda > Insecta > Lepidoptera > Notodontidae > Furcula > Furcula furcula. The sequence goes on from OU452251.1 coordinate 12,429,447, forward strand.
TGCAGAGATCCCGTGACCACCTTCCTGCTCCATCATCAGACCCTGGTCGCCATTTTTCTAGCAACTACTCGTCGAGACCTATCCAACGAGCCCAAACACGATGGGTTTACGTTACCATTTTATTAAGTAGCATCGGATTTACATATGTTCTAAATTTCAGATGTTTTGGACACTTTACAATACTTTTAGTATTGAAAAAGGTCTATTGTATACAAAATATCCCTACCTCGACTCGGAAAAGAGCTGATGGTCTTCAAACGGCTGGACCGATTTTCATGAAACATAGCTAAGAACCATCTTGCTTAAACTAGCTTTCAAATAAAAAAAACCATTCAAATCCGTTCACTGGTTGGACCGCTACGATGCCACAGGCAGACATACATACAGACAGAAAGACAGACAGACTTCCGGACATAGGCGTCAAACTTATAACTCCCCTCGTTTTTGGTCGGGGGTTAAAAAAAAGGGTATCGATCAGCATTCTACACGGGAGGTATTATAGTGCACAAATGTTTACACAAATGCACTCTATCTTTCTTTTACTCCCACAATCTAAGGGACGGAAAACCGACATATCCATAAAGTATGAAAAGAAATCCCTGTGACAATGGTGTTGAAGTTTACTTGGCAAACTAAAATGCTAAATAAGTATAAGTAAAGTTTGCTTTAATCAATTTAGCATTCAATAACAAGGGTTGTTTTTACTACTACTAACTACTAAACGTTTTCTGAAGGATTTATGTCCGTTTATCTCGACAACGATGTAGCAATTTATTTTTTTATAACATTCTAGCAATAAAGCGACATCTTTCAGTTTGCTCAGTATCAATGTGGTAAAATAAGGGTTCATAACGGGATTGGCTCCATTATCAACTTGCTACGGTATCTCGTGAAGGGACCACGTGGACATCTCGTGGATGCCGACTGACATCCGCAAGCTACGAACTTGTGCGAATTTCCCAAAACAGTGCCATCTTCTGATGGAAATTCTAACTACAAGGAAACTTTGAGAAATATGTTTGGAAATGGTTTGGAACTCTACGAATAGGACTATAGAAAATTAGATGTATTTACTTGTTGATCTAAAAAGATGTTTTGGACAAAAACGTTGAAAAGAAAACTACTTTGTGACATGAAAAATTATCACAGGGAAGTTAATGAATAATTTAAAAAGCGTGCCATGCTTTTATACCTAACTCCTGCTTAAGTTTAAGCCTTACACAGCTAAAAACCACCGTTACAATTTAGGTTTCAGATAAGTATAAATAAATATAAATCAATGATGGACGGTCAAGACAAAGTGATGGCTATGTTCTGGTATTTTATAGAACTGTACAGACCACAAAATAATCGGTCAACTAGTTTTAGAATGGTTAAATAACCTTACCGACATGCCGGTGTCTGTGGCCCTTCCAGACAGTCTTTAGGGTTCCATACCTAAAAGATAAAAAAGGAACCCTTATGGTGAGACTTCGTCTGTCTTTCTGTCACACCTATATATTTCAAGAACCACTAATGCTTTCGATTTGAAACTTGGAATACTTTTAGATCTTACTTAACCAACCTCATCGCAAATGAAAAAAAAATAGATTTAATAGATAGGACCGATTTAAGTTATCATCTAAATATTCCATGTGTATTATTTGATGTACTTACTTATAAATAAATTCTATTCTATTGTGAAATATTAGTCATATTTTTTAAACTGCCAGAACGTATTTAATTGTTACTTACATTGTCTTTTTCCAATCATTGAACCGCATTATCTGCGCCAGCACCTTAACTAGGCTTAACATGATGTGCAAATCCTGACAGACAAGTGTGAGTATGACGTCACTATGACGTAGTATTTCACATTTTTGTATGGAGAATTGACGTGTTGGTGTTGAAAACTACGTCATACTCCACACCGATCTGTCAAGATTGCAGGTCGTGCTAGGCCTGCTGCTGGGACAGTAAGGCCGCTTGTATATGTCCGTTGTTTTTACCGGACAACGGACCGTTTTTTGCCAGACTCGTTATGTCAAGCCATGCAGGCTTATAATGAATTTGTGTACATGCAACGGATACCGGTCCGGCGAAAAATGTATGCCAATTGTGCCTCCGCCTGCGATATCCGTTTATTTAGGGTCCGTCATCCGGTGAAAATAACGGACATATACAAGCGGCCTTAGGGTGTTACTGTAGGCGAAAATAGACAAATCTTGCATTCGATGACCATGTATAGTATATACCTACCTAGTTTTGATCCTCAGCAGCCGAAGTTGACTTTATGGGTCACTACCTTAACAACGCAATCATCACAGTAGGAAAGGAGATGATTACCTATACAGTCATAATGTCTAATGCTGGCTATTCCTGTGAAATAAAGAACACTGTAACTGGATAGGTACATCTCTAGGCTCAAGGGTATTAGTAACATAATGTCTCAGGTACAGTGAATCTGTAAGTGTAGCGCTTACCATCAGGCGAACTAACTTACTAATTTAAGTACAAAAAAAGAAATTTATTTTATGGTTATAATTCTCATGTAAAGTAAATTTCATATGAATTACTTTCTTATTCTTACCTAAACAAAGCTAACAAAGCCACAGAGTATGTATATACTCGTACTAGGTAAGACTACTTAGCTAATTATAAATTACAAATAAAAATACAACGAAAATTTTCTAAAATGTTATTTAAAACCACCATTTCCATCAAACCAAATCGCATTAAGCAGTACAGATCGCTTACAATAAATCACTTAAATCTGCGACATTAATCAAACAATAACCGGCAGAAATTGGATCCTATCCTCATCATAAGCTTTTAGAGATCCATTGTGAGCTAAAGAGCTCTGACATAAGGTGTTATCAAATAAAAGAAAGGTGTGAATTTTCACAGGCGGTTGTTGAAGCCCCACCTACTTAAGATGGCGCCATCCCCTCCAATGAACGAGTAGCCAGTAGCGTTTGAGGAACGCATCTCGTTCATACCTACAGCCTCCGCGGACGACCTTACGGTACCACCTATTTTCGGATGCAATTATCAGTTTCCGACGAATTCGGCGCTAAGAAATTTAGTCGTGCCTTTCACCTTTGTCGCACACGTTTGAATATTATATGAAGTGATAAAACGAGCACTGGTTATAATTTTTTGTGATATGAAGATATAAACAATTAACCTATCTAAAGAATGATGGATACTGTGGACGACATCTCTAGCACTTGTGAAAATGTGTCAGCAGCAAATATAGAATCTAGTGTACTGTGTAATGTTAGGAAAGACACAAATTATGATTTTGACTCTGAAACTGAATACGATAGTGAAAATGAGTCAATAGATATATGTGAAAATAGTGATAGTTCAATACATCGTGTAAATGAAAACAAAGTGTGTAAGAACATGTTGAATCCAATTTTAAATTCAGACAAAATTAGTTTTTTCGAACGCAGTCGAGTGATGTTTCCTTCAAAGTCATTTAGCAGTACTAGGAATATTTGTGATAATAGTGAATCCTCTCAAAGTTTTACAAAGAATACTGTAAATAGTGTTATTAATGGCAAAAGTAAGACTTTTCTAATAGACAATATACTAGGCAATAATAAAGATAAAGATAATAATTCCCTAGTGATAAATAATTTGTCTCAAAACGACGACGATATTATTGAAGAGAGTGCAGATGAACACAATGGTAAGAAAAAACATATGCTAGAAATATTAATATTAAATATAAAAATAAAATAATTTATGCACAAAATGTAATTATGCACCTGAAACAAAACAGTTTAGTTCTTTCTTTCTGTTTAATGTAATTATTTTCTTTAAAAATAAAAGGAATGGTGGCAACCATAACATTTTTTTATTGTTCATTTACATGAATATACCTGCTAGTCTACTACCAATATGGTTGAGGGGTGTGATGGCTGCTACCCAAGCTATTATACTAGTGCGCAGGTTCATAGGTGGATGCGGGGCTCCTGGAAACTGCTAGCGCTAAGCCTATTTGAAATTACTAGACTTATATTTTAAGTATATCAGCGACGTTACCTAATATGAACTAATAAAAGGGATAGTTAATTTAAGCACGTATTAAGAAACGAACTACTAGAAAACCAACTTAAACCAACTGAGCTACTATGGAAGTTAGGAAATTGTAACATTAGGTATCTTCAGATGATCAGATTACTTGTGTTATGAAGTTTCTTATTTCACAAAGTTTCATTATTTTTCACCTCCGACGGAAAAATATGTTTGGTCTTCTGTTTCGGTATTAATTATCGTTGTCATTACTCTCAACAACCGGCACTTGGCCAGCGTGGTGGACTATGGCCTAAGCCCCCTCATCTTGAGGGGAGGCCCGTGCCCGTCAGTGGGACATAAACAAGGGCTGGTATTATTATTATTACTCTCAAACGACTACACGGTTTGAAATATGTTTCTTTTATTTGAATCCTTGTTGTATTGGCATCTATTTAGACGTTTAATATAAAATTATGTTCGTGCGTCTGGGATACTTTTATATTTAATTTATTTCTTTTTTAGTATCATCAACATCAGCGTGTCCAGAGCTAAGCGCGCTAAGCGACGCAAGCCTGCTAGCCGGACATGCGTACGCGCATTGGCTGGCAACTCATCAACCCTCCGCTTCACTATATGGTAAGAGGGAACTAATTATTGCATGAGTTAAGTCTTCCAATTTCCGAAGATGCTAGAAGCTAGAAAAGTAGAAGGTTTTCATTTCAAGGCTTTTAGAGGCTCAGGGACGAGCTCAAGAAAGCCCCGGATCTGCATTTTTTTGGAACCGGGCCATCTCTAGCGCTTGAGATAAATTACTTAAAAAAACTTACAAATATATTGTATAATGGAGGTTGTATAATGTTTGGCATTTTTCGTGAATTTTACACTAAGAACCCTTTAGTAAATTTGGACTCTTTTTTTATCATATTTTTTTATCATATAAAATTATGATTTTGGCGCCTCTGAAACTGCCACCCGGGTCGTGTGCTCCGGTTTGCCTATAGATCCCGGGCTGGTCAAGGGCACCTCAGAGAGGGACGACCTCGGCTTGGGCTGTCGCTTAAAAGGGGGCTGGCTCTATCATCCTTCACAACAACGTGCCCCCACTGAGAAGATTCGATAAGCAAGCCGGTATATTTTATTTTCTATCGGATAGAAAAAAAAACTTAGGGGGTGATGCTTACCATTGAGTTCACATACGTACTCATACGACCCTTCGGCCTCAGTGTCTGAAAAAGTAGCATACGGTTGTCTGGAGGAGGTGCAATATCGTGGTCCAGTAAGACCGCCATTGGGTCTGGGGGGTCTAGCAATACATGCCGTGGATAGCGGCGCGAGCATAGTTAATACACTGGCGCGAATCTAAAGGACCTTACCTTAGGTACCTTATGTATTCTGTAACTATATATAATCATAGTTGGCCGAGATGTATTATTATACATTTTGGTGCTGGGATGTGTTTTACAGTAGCGTTTGGACACTTTAAAGAATTTATGAAAGGGATCTAAGTTGAAGTCAAAATAAAGGTCTACATTTCGCATGTACACGGGGTGCCGACGGCACGTCCGAGAAAACAATTCCGGATAACCTGCACTATCCCTATACGTAGTAGATATTGGAGCATATTGGCCACACATTGGAAACTACATAACGCCATTCGCAACCTAGGTAAGTGGCTATATTTCTGCGGTGATTTAGTTGCTAGTCATGGTTATAGGAGTCGCTATTCTGGTGGCTGAGATATCCAAGCATCATTCCTCGTCCTTCCTCGTTGACTCAGAGTACCTAGCGGTTGTTAACACTCTTATTATGAATTAACCCCTCAACGATTGCGGTTAATTTTTTATATTTACATTCTTGATTGTTTACGGGAACACTGAAGTGTTGAAAGAATTTGACATAATTATCGTACATTCAACTCAATTTTTTTTACGCGATTCACGCAGAGAGATATTATTTTACAGTCTTGCATGTTACTCTTGGTTTTGCACTATTATCACCGCAATTCACCACAGTATCCTAAGCAAGGCTGTAATAAAACCTATTCATACCTCACCAGTTTTTCTATCGCGGGTGTAACCTTTAAAAGGTCCCCGAGACCCTGTGGGGGTTCAACCGAGGTATGTGGGCACTTCGGAGGAATCTGCTCGAGGTACCTACCCCACATTGCATGCAGAGAGAGATGCATTGTAGAACCCCGGGAAACTGACACGTTATACACGGTTCGCAACCCCGCCGTCGCCATCCTCGGAGTCACCGCTGTATGTAAATAAATAAATAATTATTTATTATGAAACACCACTTTCCTAAAACAAATTAATACAAAACATAAAAAAAGGTACAAGCATCAATAACAATGACAAATAGCATACCATAGCATACCATAATTTATAGATTAAAGCTATACCTTCTGCCACTGAATACATCATATCACTTCTACTTGTGGTGTCTCCCAAAAGGACGCACTCAGCTTTAGCCGTGTCTAATATAAACACGACGCTGGTTTTCAGTGCGCCCTTCGGTTTTCAGTGCACCCTTCTGTGTGATAGACACATAAGAATAGTGCTGGTTATTTAAAGCCCGGTTGCAGGGTTGAGGATCGAGACGTTGGGCGGTCGCTCGACGCAGCCGACGCCTTCGTCGCCGAGGAGGATCAGCGCGTTTGCTTTCCCGCTCGGTGACTTTCTTCTGGGTCATGACTGTCTCACGGCACCCCCTACGCCGCAAGGGGAAGCGGCGAAGCGATGGCCGCTATCTCTTCGGGTTCTCAAACACGAATCGTCCTTGGCTGATAATTAAATTTATCTGTGTTGTAGATCAAAAGAGAAAATACACTTGTATATATGGTATAACACCATAATGTGCGTAGATTGTTGATCTTAACGAAGATTGCCCGCTGGTTGTCGGGTTGATCAGAGGCAGATAATTAGCATGACACCCCATATAGCATGCGTGACCCGTTATGAAATTGCGTGTTTCGTCCGTCCGGTGCAATACTTCGCACGTCCTTCACACGCAATCAACCCCTCGCCCTAACACTCCATAATTGTTATCTTTACACTATAATATGTGTACGTGAATCTGTGATTCTATCTGATTACGTAAGTAGGTGTTTAGATATTTTTTATAGTAGATATGCAATATTATACTTATCTTATTAAAAGTGAGGTAAGTCTACGGAGACGTCACTGCACCATGTAGTCAACCGAGCAGAACATGCATTGGAGACTAAAGAGATCTGTGCTGGAGCGTTTTCGGATATTGAAGGGGCGTTCGATCGAATGATCTTCGCTTCAATAAGAACCTCAGCACAAAATCATGGCATAGAGGCGACAATTGTTAAATGGATTAGCACTATGCTACAGGAACGTGTTATTGAAACTAGCTTATTAGGTGATAAGGTTACCGTAAAAGCAACTAAGGGATGTCCACAAGGAGGAGTACTATCCCCACTACTGTGGAGTCTAGTGGTGGACTCGTTGTTAGTATATTGTTGTTGTTAGTGTGAGGAAATTTGACATTTATTTACTTAGTAGAGCTAAACAGTGGACCACTTCATCAGCGGTAGGCTATGCAGATGATATAGTTATATGACTAGTAGTAAACCAAACGTATTAAACATTAACCTTTCCATCAATCCCAGGAAAACTGTTATAGTGCCTTTCACTAGGAAAATACATTTAGAGGGCCTTAGGGATCTAGAAATGTACGGCACCAAACTAAAAAGGGCTACGGAAGTTAAATATCTGGGGGTAACTCTCGATAGGAAACTAACGTGGTATAGTCATGTTAAAAACATAACAAAAAGGCCTTACGAATCTTCATTATGTGCCGTTCTGCTATGGCAAATCTTGGGGACTCAAACCAAAGGTAATACACTGGTTATAATACGATGGTGAGGCCTATTCTCACATATGGCAGCGCCGTATGGTGGCCTTGGACTAAACTAAAGATCTGTAAAAATTCTCTCAGGAAGGTGCAAAGGGTAGTTTGCGTGGCAATAACAGGTGCCTTCAAAACAACTCCTACGCAGGTTCTTGAGTAGATACTGGAACTAACCCCACTACACACTTATATTCAAACAGAGACAAGGAAGTCTGTATACAGACTTACAAAAGCAGGAGCTTGGAATCGTAACAAGCCCTGGAAAAAACACACTTTATTGGATACCGTGAAAGAACTGTATGATCTAATGGGCATGCGCTGTGATAAGATAAATCCAGTGTACATGTTTAATAAGAAGTACTGAGTACACATACCATCAAGGGACAAGTGGACGAGGGGACTCAAACCGGTTGGCGGAACTCACCTCATATGGAACCACTGACGGTTCCAAAATGGAGTCAGGTACAGGGGCAGGAATTTATGTGTGCATTATGCATCGGTATTTCAAGCAGAAACCTATGACATCATTTCCAGCATTAAAGAAATGCAAAGGAGAAAATATGTCAAAGGTACATTTACATTCTCAGTGATAGTCAGGCAGCTCTGAAGGCTCGAAACTCCTTCCGAGTTGCCTCTAAACAGGTTAAAAAAGGTGTTACAAGCTTACATAACCTGGGAAGATACAACAACGTCAGCCTTATCTGGGTACCTGGACACGAAGGTGTCGAGGGTAATGAGAAGCCGGACAGACTAGCAAGGGCCGGTTCAAAAAGACATTTGGTGGGTCCTGAACCATTGGTGTGGATTCCGTATGGAACATATCACCAAGCATTATATGCGTATGCTAGAAATAAACACATAAAGGAATGGAGAGAAGCGTCAGGCCTAAACCACTCTAAAACATTCTCTAGCACAAGGGTGGACTGTGGGGTTAAATTATTGAACCTTAAGAGATCACAAATAAGGCACCTAATAGGTGCACTCACGGTACATTTTGGTACCAATGAGCACCTTCACAGAATGAGGCTAAGTACTATCGATACTTGCAGATTATGTAAAGATGAAAAAGAGTCAATGTGACACATATTGTGTGGCTGCGACGCTCTTGCGAGACGTAGGTTGGGTCATCTGGGAGTAGCATATCCTACACCAGGTGATTATGTACAGCTCCAGGCTGGTGCAATCGTTGCGTACCTGAGGGAACTCTTCGACACGCCAGCTACAGAGTAAGGGCTAGGGCATGCACAATGGATCCAACTGGGTCGAAGTGCGTTCCGCGCCGTGGTTACCGCCGGGCCTGATTCTTAGCCACCAACAATAGAATGGAATAGATGTAAAGGTGAGGATGTTTGACGCCTTTGTCTATTTGTGTGTCTGTTTTTATTATAGTACCCAGTAGGTAGATATCCAAAACGTTAACTACAAGCTGATTTAATAGACATGATCGTAATTAATGACAATCCCTTCAGCCGTTAATAATGATTCTGTATAGAAAACAGAAGGCTAAAAAATAAGGACCGTAATGTTGTCTTTTATTTACGCAAATACTACACATTGTAAGTAATTTACTCTTACGGATTAGGGATTTATTTTAATTTTCCCGACGTTTCGAATGCTTTCCAGCACCCTTGGTCACGGGCGATATAATCCGTAAGAGTAAATTAAATTAAAAATAAGAGACCAGTTAAGCTTTTGGTTTTAATAATCATTTTAACTGAAATCAACTACAATACTTAAATGCTTCTACAGAATGATGTTTTATACATTAGAGCACGAAAAGTGGAACAAAGAAATTCACCCAAATTGTGCCTTTGAAAATCAAGTAAAATGCCTTTATGCGTATTTGGAAAATGCACAAAATACTGTACAAAAGTTAATAATAAGGTAAGGTTGTTATCATACCTTAACTATTCATACCTTAACTATATACTTACTTATGAGTTTTTTAAATTACATGAGTCACAATTTTTGGCGCTCATTAGTAGGGATATAAAATATCTATGGTTTACAATATCATTGCTTCTACATAATGTTACCGGTCTACCGTGCTGCGGCTACCGGGCTGCGGCTCAGGGGGTAGTTTTCAATGGTCGCGAGTGTGCGAGGTGCGAGGCGTAGGCCATAAAGGAAATAAACTAATGCAATTACTAGAGGCCTTTAAATATTATAATACCGACTCTTGTTAAATTAGCTATACAGAAAGAGTAGGTAACGAGGCAATTTTGAAAATGTATGAAATTCTCTATAACTAGGTGAGATAACCAGGTATTATCTAGGTGGTTTAATATCAATATTATAGAGCGACCAACCGTTTATTTTCTTTTTGACAGCACCAATAGTGAACTTTTAAAAGTGAACTTTTGCGTAACATGACGCAGTTACATTCTATTGGTGCTGTCAAAAAGAAAATAAACGGTTGGATCTATTATAGTAACGAATTTGGTAACATATCACTCAGGCATACCTTAGGTAATTTGCATACTTGCACAAGTACACTTGCAGTAAATGTAACAAAAAAAAAAAACAAAATTAAAAAAATCTAATTGGTACCTATGCTTTTTTACAGTGCAGAACACTCCACAAGGACTGGCTTTGTAGGCATAAATCTGTACTGTGTATATTTAAGAAAAACTAGTCACATTTGTTAGCTTGGCAGCAAGAAGGAATTTCGGTGGCTATAAAATTAGTGTGAGCATGTAACGTCCGGGAATAACACGGGGGGCCACTCCAAGTTCAAACTTTCTATGTCAACTCGACACACCGTCATACAGTTGACATTTGACATTCTTTCACCTCGAGTCATAAAAATAAGATACAATTGAAAAATCGTGATTTTCACGATCTTCTGTATACTGTAATCAATGCTACAAAAATGTTTACTCAATCATTCAGAAAATTAACAATAGAGTGAGTTAAAAAATAATTTTCTGCTCGTGTAAAAAATATTTGCTATTGACCGATTATTGAGTAAATACCAGTTTAATGGCTTTATAACTATGTATTTAACTTTGATTATAAATTTAAATATGATTAAGTACTTAAGTGATGCGGTAACAGCTCAGTGGGCGAGCGCTTGCCTTGGAAACATGATGCGCAGGTTCAAACCCCGGCTCGCACCTCTGATTTCTTCAATAAATCATGTGCGAATCGTCTTTGTGCGATTGTTACTAGCTTTCGGTGAAGGAAACCTGCATGTCTGAGAAAGCCTAACTAGCTCTCGAATGACGTGTGAAGTCCGCCAACCCGCACTTGGCCAACGTGGTGGACTATGGCCTAAACCCCCTCATCTTGAGGGGAGGCCCGTGCCCAGCAGTGGGACATAAACAAGGGCTGGTATTAAGTACTTAAATGAATAAACTGGTATAATCATTTATTGAAACTAAATATTTACAGTTTATTTACCAACATGTAAGTGTACATGTTGGTAAATAAACTGTGAAAACTTCCTCACACTAGTTAAAAAACTTCCTCAAAGTACTGTCAAAGGCTTTTAACTACTTATGACTATGCCAGCGATGAAAATTTTCGTGAAAATCTTGGTACTTGTGGAATAAGTCAATAAAAACATGCATACGCTCTACAGTCTACACCGATAAAAAATATTTTTGAAGATAATATGCCTAATTAGGTACTATGACAAAACTAGGGACCCGCCCCAGCCTCGCACGGGTGTTATTTAGAAGACACAGTTACAAAATGTAATAAATATTTTGTAATTATATACTTACTTAATAATTATTCCCCGTGGGGTGTCCGGGTAAGAACAGCAACCACCCATATCCTCCCGTTGGGTGTTCGTAAGAGGCGACTAAGGGAAAAGAAAAAGACGGGCAGCAGCGTCTTGCTGTTGGATTACCTACCTCTTATACTGCGAGCTCCAAGCCGCCTGCCTAGCGTGGGGATTATGGCAGCCCCTCCCTTTTAAGAGGGAGGCCTTTGTTCAGCAGTGGACGTCTTTCGCCTGCTGATGATGATAATAATAATATACTACCTTGAGTAAACAATTATTTAACTGTTGCTGAGAACCGCTTAAAGATCCGTTGTGTGGTTTAGGAGGAGTTAGCGGATATACAGACAGACGTGGAAAGTGACATAAAGATGACTGAATGATACTACAGTTTAGTTTTTTAGGTACATATTTTGTATATTTCCTGAAGTAGAAGTATATATTTTCTATTTTATATTATATACTACTTACTATTATATATATTTTCTATTTTCTTCTTCTTCTTCTATTCAACAATAAAATTTTAGTTTTATTGAAGTGCACTATCAACTGCCCATTATGTTTCTCTCTCTCATTTTCTAGTTAGGTTGCCTGGAAGAGATTGCTTTTTAGCGATAAGGCCGCCTTTGCACATTGATATCATCAACGTATTGTTCAATTTACATGTAACTTTTGGTGTACAATAAAGTGTATTTATTATTATTATTATTAAAAAGTAAGATAAAAAGTAATGACAGTTTTTGTATAAAAGAATTCCCAAAAGCCTCTGTTCAATCTCTTTGGTATAACTGTAAACTGTAAAGTAACAATACTTTCTACCAAGATACGAATAATTGCAAGAACGATTTAGCACCGGTAATTGGTTATCAAGTGAGCTATTATCCGTAAATATGAGAGATTCTGTGACAGAAGAATTTAAAATTTGTAATCGGTGCTAAACATGACGACGTGTTGACTGAAGAAACTAATTGTATTGCCCAACATATAGCGTTATGGTTCGTGCGATTAGTGCGAGGGCACATTCGTCGAATTGTCGCCAGTCGTCGGACGGTGGTCGCGACTTCGCACCGAGGTGTGGACAAACAGCTGCCGCGACGATAATTACCAACAATGCTAGGGTATTTGTGCATCGCCTTAGCGCGGGCCCTGTTGTGATCCAACTGTATCCAGAAACTGAATTTACACCATTCTCTATGGAAAAACATACCGAGAAATAGTCTTGGTCAATATTTCACTTTGATTTTTATGAAAATTCTGAAATGGGAACTCGGTTGTGTGCGTACCTAGTTACTATGATTATCATTTTCGAACCCACGTGCGTGTCAGTTAGCGCAAACCTCATACTGAAGGAAACTGACAAAATCAATTTATATTTAAGACGTTTTGGTCGTACGGGTTAGGCATGGAAGTAATAAGTACTACGTACAACAGGAATGAGCTGTTGTCGCAAAATTGAAGCCGAAAGAGAGCTCAGTAACTGTAGGTACTTCTTATCCCTCTCTGGCGATGGTGACTATATTGAAATATGATTTAAGGACAATCATTATAAAAATGATTTGTTATCTGACGTCAGCAGATCATTGCTTCAGATGGATTTTAATCTAAGATGCTAATGATAAACTTGCCCTTTGTGGCACTATACATTTCCTGTTTTTGCTTGCTTTTCACATTCGCGTCATATAGGTAGGTACGTAGTACTTATTACTTCCATGGGGTTAGGATATCGATGGGTTTAGGTTTCAAAAACGAACAAAAAGGTTTAGTAAATTCTTTGTAAACTCTTACATATCATCTACTTTTAAAAATACCATTATCAAATAATAGAGTTGCAGTGGCAAAAAATCAAAATGTTTGGTTTAAGATCGGTTAGTAATTTCGGTTTTAAGATCCTGAAAAGTATAATACGTAACTATTTAGGTACAAAAATAATAAAAATATTTTAAAATCTTGTACAGCCATAAAACGGTTACGCAAACAGTTAACAGTCGGTTAGCACGGCCATCGCACACAGCGGCCACAATGTGGTGTTGACACGGGAGATGTCAAACTGCGCGGGCGCAACGCAAACACGCTGATTGTGTTTATAGCCACTTAACGAGAGACTGCGACAATTCCGATTAGTGTTCGAAAAAAACTATATCATGTATTTGTATTTTGCGAGGGCAGCTACTTTGTAAATGGGGCATTTTTGTGGATACCGCATGTACTACCGATCTTTATACCATTTTTTTATGCCCGGTGCCTATAAATGACTCGGTTTTAGTAACTAATAATAACATTTTCTACCAGACGTTAGCTGAAAGAAAGTGTTCGATTGGTTGCTGTGATAAATTACGGTTCGGTGAATATAGGAAATACTAAACTTTACTAAGGTTTATGTTATTAACCTACTTAATATTATTGTTATATGAAAGCCATGATCGCTCGCAAAAATGTTAATGAGGATTTCCACATTTGATTAAGATAAATTACGCTAACATTTTTTTATCGTGTTGACGGATATCAAAGTACTTTTTTACGGACATAGGTACCTATACTTTCCTCACATTTTTACAGCTAACAACGGCCAACTACAAAGAAATTTGGTTAAAATGGGCTCTATCACCAATTACTGCAAAAGCGACTTTTTTGCTCTACATCTTAGATATGAGTAGCAACTGAAACGCCATGATGTCTTTACGGCATTTGCCATTTTTGTAAACCTGTTCTCTCAACCTTTCAAATAAAAAATAAGAATGGGTATCTTTTCCTTGTTTGCAGTCATGGGAAATTTGCCAATAATACAAAACCTAACTAAAAGCGTAGCGCGCTTCAAGCGTAGTAACACGCGCTCTTAAAGTTTTTAAATCTATTTCTTCGCTTTTTTTCGCAGATGACAAAAACAACAGAAGGCCCCGGCGCGCTGGACCCGAACGCAAGCCTCGACAAGCTTATAGCGCCAAGCAGCTCGAGCGTCTAGAAGCCGAATTCAAAATCGACAAATACCTTAGTGTTTCGAAAAGAATGGAACTCTCGAAGGCATTAGGACTCACAGAGGTGCAGATAAAAACGTGGTTTCAGAACCGACGGACGAAATGGAAGAAGCAACTAACGTCTCGGCTAAAAATAGCGCAGCGGCAAGGCTTGTTCCCGGGACAAATCTTTGGACACACCCCGTCGTACTCGCTATTGAATCCGTACGCATATGCACCTCTTAGCTGTGTATTCACACCGGTAACTATGCCGTCTTCACCCCCATAAATAATTAATTTAATCACTTTTTACTCTCTAACATCTGCGGCTGATGAGCGCACAGCTAGTGCGCTTTGATATAAAGTAGGAAAAGTATAAAAAATCTATCTTATTTTAGACTTACAAAATAACCCAATAGTATAAAAGATAGCTTACTACGAGTAATTAAAAGTTTCGTATTTATCAAACATGAAAAATAGGGGGTAAAAAAATGAAAACTCGATTTTTGTTAACATTGACAATGAAACTAAAAATTAATCAAATTTCAATCCCTAAATAAAAAGACAAGGTACAGTAAATTGTAATTTGGGCATGTATCATCTCTTCCAAAATTTCTGTAGTGAAAATGTTCCTACGTAACTTTCAGATTTGCTCAAAACTAGTAGGCAAAACATGTTCAGAAATATTAATTAATATAAACCCTTTTAATTTAAAATTCCTTCCATATCAATAAAAAAATCTCATAAACCATAACTTCTCCTTGTACCTTTGCCTAGCTCCTAACGAAGATTTATCTTTTTAAAATTCAAGTCATGCACGTTTGTTTATTAAAAATTATAACATGGAGTTTCATTTTAGTAACGTATATAGTTTGTCAACTGTTGTAATTGCTTCGTGAAGCGTACATAATTACTTAACTTGCTACTTTTAACACTTGCCGCGCATCGATCAAGAGTTATAAATAAGAACAGAGTAGTTATTCTTTAAAAAGTATTAACAAAGCTGAATCCGCTTTCGAGTTTGTTAAATGTTCTTACAGAATACTACAGGTTTACATCTTGAAATATTCTACGTAAAATATTGTATCTATTAATGTGACATAATTTGTAAATAGATATCAATAAAATCAATCGAAAGTGCAATAAAAAATTGGAAAAACCTATTTTGTTCTTAATTTCCTAGGTTATAGGTAATTAGATAAGTACTAATAATAAAATAGTATCTAATCAATACAATATTAGCAGTTAAAGTGACAGGCCGTATCGTTCGAAGATCCGATAACCTATGGGGTAGAAAGGTACGACCACTAACCAGAAGACGCAGCGTAGGCAGGCCTCACAGTAGATAGACAGACGATATTGTAAGAATCGCAGGCAACCGGTAGGTAGATGCAAATAGCCAATTGTCGTTCATATCATCGGCGAGGTCTATGTTCAGCAGTGGACGTCTTCCGGCTGATGAGGATTTAATCAAATGGCATTATCTTTCTTTTTTCTAAATAAATAAATAAATGAACTGTTTATCTCGAAAATTTTACGCAACTTACATTTTTGTTAACTAAATCTTAATTAGAATAAAAGATTATACAGTTAAGGAGTTAGAATTGTTCTACAAGCTGCTATTGAACCCTACATACCTAGCAATGGCAATTTCCGATATTTACACATTATATTAGTTAGTCTGATCAACTGAGTAATAGTAATTGCAAATGAGTACCCGGTTAGTCATCTACTCTATTGAAATTAGGATGCTTTTTTGTTTCTGTATCAAAGTCAATATTATTATTATATTGACTGAGGCCTATAGGCCTCACGGAGGCACTTACACAACATTCTTTTTTTTACATATTACCACCGGATCATAACGCGAGCGGAGATAAGATCAGGCAAGAAACTCACCGGGCTTGCCTTTTTGGTCATATTTTTTTTAATCCAGTTTATAAAGGTGCAGTAACCAATGTAACCGACATAGCTCAAAGGATTAGCCAGCTGAAGTGGCAGTTGGCTGGTCATATTTGCCGAAGAACCGAAGACCGTTGGGGTAAACTGGTTCTGGAGTGGAGACCGCGAATCGGGAAGCGTAATGTAGGACGCCCTATGACTAGGTGGAGCGACGATATCCGCAGAGCAGTTGGCAGACAATGGATGAGGAGAGCCGAAGATCGGGCTCAGTGGCGTGCCTTGGGGGAGGCCTATGACCAGCAGTGGACTGATGTGGGCTGATGATGTTGAAAGGTGCAGTGTTAAAAATTGTAAGCCTAGTAATGTTGTGCAATGCAAACAGTTCAACCAAGATACCAAGAAAACTATTACAAAATAAACAAAAACAATGAAATATTATTATATCTAATTAATCTCTCTCTAGCGGTACCACGGAGTTGTCCGTAGTACCCCAGTGGAACCACGGACAAAAAAAATTGTCCGTATAGATTCGCCGCGATTTATTTATTATTTTCTTTTACAATCAAGTAGGTACTCTTAATTTTATTTATTTTTCGCTGCACTACCGCGAATTTTAGTACTGGACCACCATCAGTCACGTCTAGTCGCGTGTGCCCTTGCTCCGTTTTATCGAGGACTTGCCACGCCACCACCGCTGTTTTGAAGCCAGTGCATCGCCTGCACAGCTTCGCCCACAAATCGAAGGACCGCTAAGAATCGACCCCTCGTACGAAGGAAGAACGCACCAGGTCGGCCCCAGTCGGAGGTAAGTGGTTGTGCAGCTTCCCTTTGTTTAGGGCTAGGTTCTTTTCCCGCTTTAAATACTATAAAAAAACCTATGGATATACATAGTTGATCGGGATTAGCTTTCCGCGTCTTCAGAGAGTTAGCTATATCTAACACGCTTACGGGGAAAACCTCTTCAGGTTTTGTAGATATCTTACGTAAAATTAAACAAAAAATATTCAAGCACAGAATTTTAATTTACGATTATTTATATCCATTTCCATCCATATTCCAGCTAGTATGTTAGATTTTTCTTACATGACGAATAGAATACTTGTTTGCTGAGCTCGTTATGAGCAGTGCGCGGGTGGATAATGTTGGTCGCAGTCAGCGCCGCCCAACCCCAATGCGGCGGCCCGCAGCGCGCCCAACGCCCCGCCGTGCGCCCACGCTACGCCAGCACTTAGACAGTAACCAGGTAAATTAGAAAACAGATAAGTATGTAGATTGTTATCATCAATACCTCAAACAACTCGTAGTTTTGATTCCCACTAAGTGTCTGGATATTATTTATCTATTTAAGTATTTATATATTATTTACAAAAAAGTATAAGTATTAGTACCAGTTGTCCGGTTTCCGGTACAGGCTCGCTCTAGTAGGTAATGGACCAGATGATCGTGTGTGGATTGTCTAAGAATATGTACCATTCAAATATTTAGTAGGTAGCAAATTTGAAAAGCACACCAAAAATAATTCCCGTACCGGGAATCGAACCCGAGCCTCCTGGGTGAAAGCCAGGTATCCTAGCCACTAGACCATACGGGATGACATATAATATTGCAAAAACGTAGTACATACTTACCTTACGTGGTCATAATACAACCATAGACATAATATTTAAATAGAACAAAAGAAAGACTTGAATAGGAAACAAATTACCTATTGTTTGTATTATATCGACCTTATGGCTTATTCAGCTTTATCAATATACATAGATCGAGCAGTAATGAAAGGTTTTTGAAATGAGATGCTTGTTTGTGCATTCTCATTATTATTAACGGAATATAAATAATGATCAGTCAGATCGTGTGCGGTCATAAAGGAACATATCTTATTAGGTCCAGGTAAGACCCGCTGTACGATGTCTGATTATATTATGATTGTTCTATGAATTCTCAGAAAGTTATTGCCTGATTTATAAAAAGTATTCTTCTATATACAAGAAGTCTTCATACTAACACATTTGTGAAGTAATCTTAATATAGTTTTTACCTACCTACCTGGGGTCTAGTACGAGTTCCGATAGTTTACGAGCTCGACCAAACTGACAGTTTTTGTCCGTACATTTTACTAGTTTTTGATAGTTACCGCTAGGGGCGCTGGTGCGAAATGAATGGAGTATTGGAGAAAACTGACAGTTTGATCGAGCTCGGAAACTATCGGAACTCGTACTAGACCCCCTAGTTCAATTGAATCTTGATCTCATAGTTTGCTTTGTTTTAATCTATTAAATTGAGATATAAGAAGTACTTACCTACGAGTATGTAATATTATACTTACTGCCAAACAGGTAACCAGTATCCATTCTCGTCATGGAGACTTCTAGCGTGTTTGTTCCCTATACATAAGGCTCTGTACAGACATGCCGTCGAGCGCGGCCTCAACGCAAGCAACGCGTGGCGCACGAGTGTGTTCATGGCTGATATTGAATCTCGCCTAGGCTTGTCGTCTTGCAGCCTTTCTGAATCTCGTTTGAAACGGAACACGTCTTCGACGTTGACTGTGTCGCCTCCGTTGTCAACCATTTGCATCACTTGAGGTGGTTGATGGTTCTAGTGGTTGTGCATAAATAAATCATTGATCAAACGGAATAAATAGTAGCTGGCCCGGATCTATAGGGGGAGGGGGGCTAAACCGGGGCACTGACCCCGGGCGGCAGTTTCAGGGGGCGCCAAAATCATAATATCATCAGCAGCCGAAAAACGTCCACTGCTGGACATAAGCCTCTCCCTTAGAAGGGAGGGGTTGCCATAATCCCCACACTTGGCAGGCGGCTTGGGGATCGCAGTATAGTTGGTAGGTAATTCAATAGAAAGGCGCTAAATCATGATACTACTAATGATGCTAATCATTTACTAGGGGGTAGGTTCCTTGTGCAAGGAACCGTGCAGGTAGGTACCACCGCAGTGTCAGATATTCTGCCGCCAAGCAGCAGTGTGTAAGTATTGCTGTGTTCCGGCGTGAAGGGCACTAGTGATTCGCTAGTGATTCTTCTGGCGTTGCTAGCGTCTAGGCTACGGTGGCTGCAAAAATAAAAAATAATATGATTTAAAATAAAAACCTCGCTCCAAAAAGCGCCCAGCATACGGAAGCCTGGTTGGCTCACCTTTGACTTGTAAGAAAAAGGCGCCACACAGGCCCACACCACAAGTGAACTTGTGATGCCGATTTGAGATCAAGTTTTTTTAAGTAATTTCTCAAGCGCTGAAGGGAGTGGCGCCACTATTAAGTTTCTGCCCCGGTTCGAAAAAAATCGTAGATCCGGGGCTGAATAATAACCAGTAAAGGGAAGTAGTCTGAAGTGATTATAAATTTAGCAAATCGTTTCAAATCGGTATTTGAATTTCGGACTAAGGCCTCATTTACGGAGACGCGGGGCGTCGCGCGTCGCGTGTGGCGGCGCGGCCCGCACTAAATTCAAATGTAGGGCGTTGTATGAGTGTGTTTACGGAGAAGCGATTTTACACGCGTTTGCTTGAAATGGAGCGTGTTTTACGGCGGCGCCCGCGGATGGCATCGCCGCGTCTCACGCGGCGTTCATCGCGGCGGCGCACGCAGCGGCGATTCTCGATGAAGCGATGCCTGTGGCGGAACCTTCTGCCAGTCTATTTGGTAATCATGCAACACAGACGTAGTCACCATCGCAATGGAGTATGATATGATCGATTTTTTTTTAGAAGAAAATTGTATGTTAAAAAGTGAGTTACACCGCCGTTGCACGCGGCGGTGCCCGCCGCGGGCGCAGCGGCGGGCACCGCCACTCTTCCCGCCCCGCGTCTCTATAAACAGCATCATATATTGCTATACGTTTGTGTTTACGCGTGCGATGATACGCGCCGCTTCACGCGCCGCCGCTACGTAAACAATAAAAACGTCCGACGCGCCGCGAGACGCCACGCCACACGCGACGCGCGACGCCCCGCGTTTCCGTAAACGAGGCCTTAGTAGTTTTAAATATCGATACAGCGACCGAGTGCAAGTTGTCGCTTAATGAGTTGCTAAAACACGATGTAGTCGCTAATCACCGGTCGCCGCAGCTAGAAAAATCGTGTTTGTACCCCACAAACACGTTTTTCTAGCCCTTAATCTTTTTTTCAGTAGGGGCCGGAATGGAGCATCGAAATTCCAAAGTTAGTGGGGTATCATATGAAATGAAATCTTTTGCACATTTCATAACAGATATTTATGTCTAGTAAGTAGTATTTGACTTACTTATATGGACTTATAAATAAAAGTGTCAAAAGAAAATAACGACCATAAAAATCTCTGAAGTTTGTGGAGAGAAAAACCTGAAATAATTACAAATAATAAAAATAAAACGATGTGTATGCTACGTAACATAGTTTGTACATTTTTTACATCATCAAAAAACTTTGACAAACAAACTAAGATATAGTGCGCTTGGTCTTTTTGCCACCTGAGCTATTAGTATTAGATGAACATCAAACCGGCAAACTGGGGCACCCGTCCCGGGCGGCAGTTTCAGGGAGCGCCAAAATCTTAATATACCTAATATGATTAAAAATAAAAAAGTTACTCCACAAAACGACTTGCATACGAAAACCGGGTGGGCTCACCGTCTGGTTTTTTTTATGTAATGAGAATTTATCTCAAACGGTGGACTCCGGTGGAGAGAGGGGCGCCACAATCAGTTTCTACCCCGGTTCGAAAAAATCGTAGATCTGGGGCACTTATGTTTGAAATCTAAATCCAAAGTCATTAAAAGAATATCTAAGAAAGTAACTCACCATAGTAATGCACATAAGAACCTGAAGGACAAACATGCCAAAAGACAGGAACGCGATCCCAGTCAGCGATATGTCAAAGAGATCTGCTAACCCCAGACCGTGGCTGTCTTTTTCCTCCGTATACTCTTCAACCACGTGGCTGTGCGATGGGGGTTGATGATAAAGGGGTGGAGGGGGAGGTGGCATCGAATATTCATAGCCACCACCTGTAAACAGTTAATCAATGTTAGTACCTAATTCATTAAAATCTTATTGAGACCGCAGCTGAAATAATAATTCTAGGTTTTCGTGCCAATATAAATGACAACTAAATCTATAACATTATAAATATAAGTTTGTCTAATTTTCAATTTCGGTTGCCAAACATGTTTTACTAAAAACTACTTAATCTTTTAAAATTAAAGACACCCAAATATATGTACATGTTCCCAAATCGCTCAAACGATGTTAATCTAGTAATTTAATTGAATTATGATCTATACCTACACAGATGGGTGACAAAAGAAGCAGAGCTTGTTGTATCTATTAAAGTCAAAAGTAGTCTTATTTTTTGTTGTATTGTTTGTATGTAACTATTGTAATTATGTAATTTTGTGTGTAAATTTAGATACCAAGTTACTTGTTTATGAATAAATGACTATTCGAAATTACTGAACGATTCTCTATGTAATCTTAAGAAATTTCAAGAGAACTATCAAAATTCCTTTGCAATCATCGATATAGTCGATGTTTGTAATGAATACTTTCATACGTATTGTACTCCGAATAATTCATAATACATCCGTTTAGTTATTCCGTCATAAATGTATTCTTACTATATTTAGCGACATCATGAACTGCCACCTCCGGGTCTGCGTAGCCCGTCAGCGCTTCATTCCCTTCGTACGTCACATAGCTTTCTCTGGTCTGCAACGAAGGTGACTGCAGTGCCTTCGGAAGTGTACCATTGCCGGCTACTGTGTTCGTATTAACTGCGTTACTATGTTTGTAAACATTGTTTAATGCAGCTATCCTGGAAATAATTGAAGTACTTAAGTACCTACCTACTCTTGGTTTGTTTTAGCAAGTAACGGCCGCACCGCACTTACAATCGTCAATTATCGTTAATCCACTTTTGACAGCTCAATGGGCGAGCGCTTGCCTTAGAAAACAAAGTGCGCAGGTTCGAACCCCGCCTCGCACCTCTGATTTCTTTGTGTCTTTAATTAACCATGTGCGAATCGTCTGTGCGATTGTTGCTAACTTTCGGTGAATGAAGAAAACATCCCTCACCTGCGCACTTTGTTTTCTAAGGCAACCTGCATGTCTGAGGAAGCCTAACTAGCTTTCGAATGACGTGTGAAGTCCGCCAACCCGCACTTAGCCAGCGTGGTTGACTATCGCCTAAGCCCCTTCATCTTGACGGGAGGCCCGTGCCTGGTGAAAAAAACAGTTTTTGAAATTATTTCGACACTTGCAGCCATCTCGCAGCCACCGATATAAATATGTATTATATCGATACTCATATAGCCTACAAATACTTTATACTCTAATAGTGAGTAGTGCTATCGACTATGTAATACTTACATAATACCGGAACATATCTCCGAGAGTCGACGTGTACGACGTACGACTAAATGAGGGTTAACGGTAATTGACGTTTTGTCAGTGCAGCAGTAAGTCTCAATTTACTTAGGCAATAGAGCAAGTTTACTCTAGCTGTTGATTTGGTTAGATATAGAGTTGCGTGTTTTAAGGTAGATTTTATATCTGTTTTATTTTAATTAGTCCCATAAGTAAAAGTTACATTTAAAACATTGTTTCTCAATAGGTACATACACAGTGAATGCTATGAAGGCACTTCAATCAATCACATAATTGTTCAAGAGGTTTCACAAACATTATTTAATTAGTCTGGTCAGAAGGTTAGGCATTATGATCGAACCAGAATAGTTATGGTTAAAGGTAATAGGTAGATACTCTTACACAAAGTGATTACCTACCTAATATATGTATAGTTCTAACATGACTCAAGAACAAAATATTATCACTGATGAATTCAATATTCGGTTATCTGATGTAGATAGGTCCCTAACTTATTAAGTTAACTTTTTTATACTTCCAAGGTGGCAAGCAAGCATGCGGGCCGTCTGATGATAGGTAAGCAGCAGCCACACCAGTAGAATCATCTTAGCGCGTTGCCTATCCTTAAGACATTAGATATGTACCTACTAAGTCAAAGTCAAAGTCAAAAGTCAAAATATCTTTATTATGTATAGGCCCCACGGAGGCACTTACACAAAAATCATTTTTACAAACTACCACCGGATCGTAACGCGGCCGCTACTGAGAAGATCCGGCAAGAAACTCAGCGGGCTTGTCTTCTTTGTCATTTTTTTTAAAACAGTTTTAAATTATACATAAGTCAGCCTTAAACTTCTAAGCTTGCATGAGTTGAGCAGTTCAAGCCCACGCAGCTTTATCCTCCAGGTAATCCGAGATTTTATAATAAGCCTTTTTTGACAATCGCCTTTTTATCAAAGGTTTAAATTTCTTTATTGGAAGATCTCGGATATCCTGTGGCAGTTTGTTATAAAAGCGTATACTTTGGCCCATAAATGATTTGCCTATTCTGTGGAGACGCGTGGCATGTAGTAAGTAGTCTAAGTAAGTAGTAAGTAAGTAGTATAAGTCTATTGTGTCCGGTAATTTCACCAGGTACAATGCCCTTCACACCCGAACACAGCAGCAATTTACACACTGCGCTGCTTGGCGGCAGAATATCTGTTACTGCGGTGGTACCTGAGCGGTTCCTTGCATAAAGAACAAGTACTGGTATTTTATGTCATCATCACCAGCCGGAAGACGTCCACTGCTGAACATAGGCCTACCCATTAGAACGCCATAATGATTTGCATCCACCGGTTACCTGCGACGCGCACAATGTCGTCTGTCCAACTAGTGGGAGGCCAACCTACGCTGCGTCTTTCGGTTCGCGGTCGCCAATCGAGAACCTTTGGTATTTTATGTAAATGGATTAAAATTCATCTCACTTAGTTAACCACTCCTGATAGTTGGCGGAACCCACGTCGTATATGCCATTGTCCCGTACATCCTGCGAGTGACGAGCAAGCACCTTGTCATCGTTACCGATAACCGACGATGGAGACCCGACGCGATTCTGCAGCACGCTTTTACCCATTTCTTCTAGAATTTGTTCGGCGACGTAATTGCGACAATGATATTCATTCATCATTTTCCTAAAAATAAATATAAAAACAACTGTGATCAACTGTGAGACGCTCATAGCCAGTTGTAACCACTGTTCGGTAAACGATCAGTTGGGTAAGCAACGCTAGGCAAGGTCAGTCCTTAGATGGGTGACCGTTTAGTGGCATTTGAACTGAGCATCTCCGTGCTTCGGAGGGCACGTTAAAAGTCGGTCCCGGCTATTGTCATTTAGACAGCAGTCGTTAAGCTAAGTCAGAGGCCTAACTAAGGGCAGCTTGAAAACTCTGACACCAGGTTAGCCTCTAACCGTACGACAAAAAAAAATTGTGATCAAAAATTCCATTTTTCCGTGCAGCTGAAAATTATAAGTTTGCGTTTTACTATAGACTTACTTAATATGATATAGATTTTTTTTTCAAATAAATGTTTAGGATGAGATTAATTTATAAGTGTTTTATTGACCTCGCATACAATTTTAACTCTACATTACGTATAATCACTTCAAAATGTACGAGAAGTTAATTAAAAATAGTATCCAAGTACATTCATGAGTAAGTTAAGTAAACCGGTAAGTACTTAATCTATTGTGACAAAGTAATTTTGAAAACGGATAAGTAAATATTTTGTTGGACTTGTTTACCTGTGAAAAGCGAGTGTAGACAGCGCAGCATCAATGGACCCATTTGTATATTGTTTCACATTTCTACTAAACGTATTGTTCTGGGTTTCCCCGTCCAATATAAAATACGTTGGCATTAAATCCGTGCGAAGAATATCGTTCACATTCAATTCACTTTCATACATCTTAGCCAATGACAATTCTAACAATGTAAATACATATAAGAATATTTTGAAATACATTTCAAAATATAAATAAAATATATGTATCACTTGGTTAAACGACATAAAATGAATGTCAAGATCGTAAACTTTATGAACAAGTTGGTCGCTTCCATTATTCGGATTATAAAGCGGAAAATGGTCGGCTGATGAGTGTCGAAGATATGATTTTATCTCTCTTCATAGTAACTGTAAACAACGCTAGTACTAGTACTATATATACCTATAAAACAATATATAGGTATAGTAAACATTTACAACAATAGTTAGCTGTATAATTTAACTTATAAAATATTAATTATACCTACTCATAACCCATATTCTGTGAATGAAATAAGATTTTAAATCGTTAGTCATCGACGGGCCTGTTGGTCTAGTGGTTAGACACCCTGGCCGTTGACCAATAGGTCGTGGGTTCGATTCCCACCAAGTGTCTGGATGTTTTATCTATCATTATATAAGTATGTATTTACAAAAAAAAAGTATAAGTATTAGTATCAGTTGTCTGGTTTCCATATCTACAGGCTCTGCCTAGTTTGGGATCAAATGACCGTGTGTGGATTGTCCAAGAATATTATTTTATTTATTACTATTATTTATCATGATAAAAACAAATATTTAAAAAAAACGTAATCGGATGTCGAAAAAGAAGGGAATCTTCACTTGATCTCCCCTGAGTGGCCATAAGTAAACAGTAAATATTGTAACTAATTAATCTATACTTATAATAAAACTGTAACAGGTCCAATTCTGTACATTGAAGATATTTTCAAAATTATATTTGGAGGGCATTCTATAACCGATACTGAGGCTGAAAATTTAATTTTTTTAATTTTTGTCTGTCTGTCTGTCTGTCACGGCTGAGCATCACGCCGAAACTACTGAATGGATTCAAATGAAACTTGGCATGATTTGAGATCTTACTACGAGGTAGGACATAGGATACTTTTTATCCCGTAATCTAGCACGGTTCTTTTGGAAGAGGGGATTAAAGTCAAAACGGGTACTTGGTTATACGCTTGGTCCGATTTTATCAATTTCTCTTTGTAATATAATAAATATTAGTAAGGGAACACTCATAGAGAGTTGTTATCAAGGTTTTGTAATTGATCCGGTTAAGCAACGTTAGGTAAGGTCATTAAATAGATGGGTGACCGCTTAACGCCATTTGAACTAAACGGGTCCGTGCTTCGGAGAGCAAGTAAAAAGTGGGTCCCAGTTTTTAACCGACTATAAAAAATGAGGTTATTTATGTATTCGATGCGAATGTCTGTTATTCAAAGTTTAGTTAACGTAAAAATAGCGCAGGCGGAGCTGCGTGGGTCAGCTAGTATAAAATATAGTCCACCAATAGCAAAATTGTCACATACTTCTTAGCCAATAGCATACTACTACGATCAACCTTTAACTTCGCTTATAACAGATAGTAAAATTATGATCCATAAAAAAAATTGCTAGCTATTATTTCACGCGCAAATTACTTTGGTTGGCCACAACCGGGTGAGTGGTGTAACCCCGCTGGTCCTATTATAAGCACCCCATCCCCTGCTGCTTAATGCCTCGGAGTGAAAGGATCCATTGTTGTATTACAAATGTTCCGATGTCATATCGGCGACGTCTGACGTGAGAACAGGCCATATTGCTTGGCGATCCATTAAAAAGCTTTTCATCCCTAATGGTTAAACAGATTTAAAGTGAGAAATATGAAGTCGTCTAACAGTTGTTTGCAATATAAGTACCAGGTATGGTAATATATTTCCTTAATATCAACGATATTATAAGGATCGTGGATGTGTATACCTTTACCAATGATATTACCTCTACCTACTTAAGGGGGTAACATGCGCCAATGACCTTGAGAATCTGACCGCTCCGGCCGAGAGTTGTCATCGTAGAGGGCGCTACCAGCAAATATGAATATTACATTTGAAAAATTATAGACTAAAATATGCAGATGTGTCAAATGAAGTTTTGTTAATTTTGCCTATTCCGTTATAGAATGAAATTTCAATAAAATTATATCTATTGCAAATATACTTAATAATATCACTTTTGAATGTTTTGTTGATTATGTATACGTAAAATAAATGACTGATGAATTATTTAAATGCATGATAAAAACCGATTTTAACTCAAAGCTTTTTGTCATTTCATAGTGACACGAAAAGAACAAGACTGATGCAGTTTAAGAACGGTAACCCAATATTTAATATCTTGATTTATACCTTGGCGTGCCACCTAATTACAATCTGATAACAACAACTTACATTGGTAACGTAGTTGACGTGTTGCGTCAGGATATGGATTATTGCATTTCATATTCCATACTTCATATCAAAGGTTCAGTTCGTCTATTATAGAATGGCCAATACCTGACTAGTAAGACTTATACATACTTCTATTCTATTATTGGTGGTTATTAGTTAGGTCCGGTTACAACCGGAACGCACTTCGACCCAGCTGAATACATTGTGCCTGCCATTCGGAATCCATATGAATTCGTACTACTTATAACTTACAGTAGTCATAGCGGATTTTTGTGTGTCTGAAGTTAGGGTTGGCGAACCATTGCGCAAGTACAGTTGTGAGTACTGAATACATAAACATAGCTACTGCGCAGCGTCTTGCAGCCAACTTCAGACACCCAAAGCGTACTTGAAATGAAACTATGCACAAAGTTCTAAGGTTTCTGTTCTGCACGTCAAAACAAAAGCGTTTAACAGAGCCTTCAAAATATAGTTTTTTTTTCTTAAAAAGTAGATATTTTTCTTAAAAAGGGACCTTTTTAACATATTTCCTGAATTAGTTCCAAATTCTCTAACCAATAAACATCCATCTGATAGTTAAGCTTTTTGATCCCTGGAAAAATGAACTGAAACCAAATTGATGATTGATTGAGATGTTCGAGTTTGATAAAGAGAGTGACTTAAGATGCTGCAATGCATGCCAGTGGCCCTGATGAGACACTAGCGGTATTATTAAAGAAGCGTGTAACTGTAGTGTTTCCTATTCTAATGCGTATATTCTCTTTAAGAGCGGCACAAGTACCCGAATCTTGGAAGCTTGCTAGCATCCAACCTTACTCAAAACCAGATACCCAACGTCGACCCAAGTCGTGCAAACCCAAAAATCATAAATTATTATTATTGCGACAATTAGTTCCGTGATAAGAATTATAGCACCCATCCATCTCCTCCCATTGGGTGTCCGTAAAAGGTGACTAAGGAAAAACAAGAAGACGAGCAGCAGCGTCTTTTTATTGGTTTACCTACCACCTATCCTGTGATTCCCAACCGCCTGCCAGGCGTGGGGATTATGGCAACCCCTCCCCTCCAAGGGAGAGAGGACCTTTGTTGAACAGTAGACGTTTCGGCTGCTGATGATGATGTTGATGAGTTCCGCGATCGACTCCATAATGGTCATCGAACTGAAACTATGATAAGATACTTAACTTTTTACATCATTAAGTACAGGTTGAAATGACCCAGACTCAAGACAAACAGATTATGTTCATGCACATGAATGTTTTTCCTGTGTGGGAATCGACCCCAAGACCTTAACGGCAGCGGCCAGGGTAGCAAACTACAAAATCAGCTGACCTGTGTTGTTATTCAATATACGTGGCTGCCAAAGGAATCCGTAGCACTGTTTGATTGAACGCACGAATTCAGTAATAGTCTTTTTTAGTGTAACGTCATATTATGAACGTAACGTAACTTCATCTTGCAGGGTTTGAACTACGCGGAGCATTTGACATTGATTGCAATAAACAATCTGGTTTTAGACTAACTAATATATTATTTTTAATATGTTAGTTACTCTAAAACCATATACGGTGGTATTTTTTCTCGTGTCTGCCAACAACACCATCAGTTTATTGTTACGCAACTTAGTTAAATAAAAAGGTATTACCTGATAGTAATCGAAGCACCCACCCATAGAAAAGTCTCTTCCTGTCCCTGTCATCCAAAACTATAATTATAGCCTTTTGGTCCAATAGTTTTTTTGCCAGCTACAGTGACCTTCTACTTATGTTACACAGCGGAAGAAATCTAAGATTAAAGTGGCGCCACCTAGATAGCACACAAGTACCCTTCCAACTTAACCATCCAGATGTCTCAAAAGACGAGCAACTGTCCAATGCAACTGTCCGTAGGTAAGCGTGTTGCTCACCACCAAGCCAACCCATGTACTCGACTCGTTGCTAAGTTGCAAAAACCAACATGATAGTAATAATAACACCGTTAATGTTTTGACAAAAAAAATCATAATGTAAAGGATATCATAATGTATGTCATTTTGTTGACCTACACAGTATAAAATACGATTTAAATTAGTAAGATCATATGACTCTGATACGCTTTAAAAGTTAGGCATAATACTCGGCAACAATACTTTCGCATACTCTATGATGAACCAAAAATATGGTATTACCATAAAAATATATTTAATTAAATATACATGTATAGATTTCATTTGAAATTATTTATAATGTTATAATTATACCATTTGTAATATATCTTAATTAAAAATATGTTCAAAATCATTTAAATTAATTTCGTCTTGTCAAAAAAAATTCGAGCACGTCCACCCGCCGTAACAGTCCACGAAGGACTGATAGAAGGCGATCGCGGGGGCGCTGCAAGGGGAAATGCATAGCGTACGTGGTTTTTCTATAATTTCTTGTAAAACATGAATGAAATTAAGAAATGTAATCAATACAAATTGTAGAATAGATTATGTGCTTTTTAATAGTCCAAGTTTGACGTCTATCCGATGAACGGATGTTGAACGCTAACGCAATTCATATCCAACATAGTACATTTTTTAAATACATATTGCTTGAAAACGTTATACTTAATCCAATATCTAATCAATAAAACTATTTGCTGAAGATCTGAGGTATAAGTACATATAATTTTCATAGCCAATGCAATAGCGGATTGATCCATCGAACTCTTTAAACTAAGGCTATTTTTGCAATTTTACCGTTGTTACCCCCTTAAGTACCTAAATGGAGATGAATTCAATTTGCCGAAAGCTTGCTATTTTATTAAACTTTTATTTCGGATGAATCGAGGCAATTGATTTTTTTTATACTAAGTACTAAGGTGGCTAGCAAGCGTGCGATCCGCCTGATGGTAAGCAGTCACGGTAACCTATAGACGCTAGCAACACCAGAAGAATCACTAGCGGCGCGTTGCCGACCCCATTAGATATTAAGTTTTGGTGTCCGGTAAGAATAAATAAATAAATAAATGTTTATTTCACAGAAAATTAGTTCATTAGAAAATGTACGTCAATGCCTGCGCTAGTGTAAAACTGTGTTACAGGCATCGGCGCCCTCCTCCAGAACTTATGCTAGTAAATAGAGGAACCCGGTAATTTTACCAGCTACCACTGCCCTTCAGGCCGGAACACAGCCATGTTGACACACTGCTGCTTGGCGTAAGAATATCCGACCCCTCGGTGGTACCTATACTCCATCCCAAATAAGCTTGGAGGCGATTACGAGTTCGTTTGCGGCTCAATAACTACTTAACGCATATATTGTCAACTAGGCGCGTCAGCAAAAACAACTTTGTATTACCAACCTTTTTTTGCTGCCGCGTTAACGGTCAACTATCTAATGAAGTTGTAATCGCCTTCAAGCTTATTAGGTTTAGAGTGTAGCTGGATGTTTCGTTGCACATGGAACCTACCACGTAGTAAATACGTCAATTCGTAATATATTATGAAACATTTGAGGGTCGGTTGACCCTTCGTTATTTATCTGCTCCAATAAGTAAGACGTATGAGGTTCCAAACATTTATTATCCTGTAAAACACTGAAGGCTCTGATCCTTTACATTTAGGACAAGTGATTCCACGATCACTAACTATATGTACATTGACCTTATGTCTGTAAGCAGCACGACCGTTCTTTACTAGATTTATAACATGAATATGTTAAATATATACAAGGAATATTTTCACTGTTGACACGATTAAATAATCACAAAGAATGTGTCAAATACTATTCAGACAGCACGTTCTAAACTGAGCTGTTCACTATTCAAAACACATAGAAAATACAACAAGTGGCAAAGAGGTTCTAGTCGCCACATCACGCCCCCACGCAGAGAGGAAACCCCCCCCCCAAACATGGGGCCGGAGCCTCAAGTTAAATTATAAATCAAGAATATCTCTGAACCTTACTTTACGACCGGACCGAGTGACAATGGGGGCAGGAGGGGAAAAGGAAGCTGGCGGAGCAAGCTCAACGAACGGATGATCCGAATCGTTGCTCGACGGAACACTAGCTGGACCGTCCAACATTGATCCTCGCGAGGCTGGCAACTCGTGATGCCCTATCTCTAAATCAGCCTCAATAAAAGCAGGCTTAACGCGATCGATGCTAACTGTAACTTCACGCCCCTTAACATCTAAGGTTAAGGTTTTGTCCTTACGCCTAATTACCCTGTATGGACCGGAGTACGGTGGTTGAAGTGAACGCCTAACGGTATCGTCCCGTAGCCAGACGTGAGACGCTGATGCTAGTTCTTTGAAAACGAAAATTGCTGGTCGTGCATGATTCGAAGCTTCGACTGGACGCATTGCTTCCATTCGCTTCTTAAGATCTGATACAAAATCAATGATCGAATCAGGGCTACCCGAGGCATCAGCGGGTACAAGGAACTCTCCTGGCAAACGTAACGATTCGCCATACACGAGCTCGGCTGAAGAAGATTTGATATCCTCTTTAAAAGCCGATCTCATACCAAGGAGAACAAATGGCAGTGCCTTCGACCACGTTTCAGCATGGCACATTAATGCCGCCTTAAGCTGGCGGTGCAACCGCTCGACCATGCCGTTTGCGCATGGGTGGTAGCTGGTGGTACGAATCCTCTTGGTCGCGCAAACACACATAAGGCGCTGAAAGAGGCATGATTCGAATTGGCGTCCCTGATCCGATGTTAAAATACTGGGAACGCCGAAGCGAGACACCCAGCCGTTCACGAAGGTGTC
The DNA here is from genome assembly GCA_911728495.1 of Furcula furcula. Taxonomy (NCBI): domain Eukaryota; kingdom Metazoa; phylum Arthropoda; class Insecta; order Lepidoptera; family Notodontidae; genus Furcula; species Furcula furcula. The sequence goes on from OU452251.1 coordinate 12,461,766, forward strand.
TGCAACTTCTTCGGCAGTGATGGATGTCATCGGCCAAGCTTCCGGCCACCGCGTGAACCTGTCAATCGCGGTGAGGCAGTAATTATGACCGTTAGAGTGAGGAAGCGGGCCGACGATGTCGATGTGGACATGTTTAAACCTGTCCGACGGACTACTGAAGTTACTCAGCGGAGACTTGACATGTCTTGTCACTTTGCAACGCTGGCAATCTAAACATGAACGAGTCCATCTGTTACAATCTGCGTTGATACCGGGCCAAACGTATCTCTCAGCCACCATGCGTGCAGAAGCCTGCGCACCAGGATGGCTAAGGTTATGGCACTTATTAAATACTGCTTTACGAAATGGTGGCGTTAGGTATGGACGAGCTTTACCAGTCGACATGTCGCAAGTGATGCTTACATTAGTGCCGGGAATTAATACATCCTCCAGCTTAAGCGAAGAACTCGCGCGAGCGTGTGCTAATTCTTCATCAGAACGCTGTGAAGTAGCAAGTGCGGCGTAGTCTGCTTCCAAGGAAATACCCTCGATACGAGACAATGTATCCGCTACAACGTTATCGACGCCCTTGATGTGGACAATGTCTGTGGTAAATTGGCTGATAAATGATAATTGATTCAGCTGTGCGGGCGGGAGCTTTTCTCTTCGCTGGGCGAACGCATAAATCAACGGCTTATGATCCGTAAAAATTGTTGCGTGCTGCGCTTCGAGAATATGCCTAAAATGCTGAACGCTCTCATAAACGCCGAGGAGCTCTCTGTAGTAAGCTGGCCATAATGTTTGTTTAGTGTTCAACTTTTTGCTGAAGTAAGCGATGGGCTGCCAATCATCTGCTTCGGTACGACGCTGTTGCAGGCAAGAGCCTACGTGAGTGCTCGATGCGTCAGTGAAGAGACCGAGTGAGGCGCTGCAGTCTGGATGCGCCAGGATCTTTGCAGAAGTTAAACTTTTCTTGCACTCTTCGAAACACGCCAAAAGCTCCGGAGTCCAAACGAAAGGCTTGGCACCTTTACCCTGGATAGCAGCTACTGCGTCAATTAACGGTGCTTGACATTTGGCGGCAGCTGGAATGAATCGCCGATAAAAATTGGCCATGCCAAGGAATCTACGCATTCCTTCAACAGTCTTGGGGGGAGGGAAATCCACTAAGGCTTGGATTCTGTCGACGGGGGGTCTAGCACCCGCCTCATCAATGTGATACCCCAAAAAGGTTACCTCCTTAGCCCCAAAAACGCTCTTAGCAGTATTGATAACGACTCCATACTCATGCAACCTTCTGAAAAGAATCTCCAGGTGCTGAGCATGCAGGGAGCTGGAATTTGAGTACACCAGGATATCGTCCACATAGGCATAACAGAAATCAAGGCCACGCACGACTTCGTCGATAAAACGTTGAAATGTTTGACCTGCGTTTCTAAGTCCAAAACTCATGTATGGAAATTCGAACAACCCGAATGGTGTGATTATTGCGGTTTTGCAAATATCGGTAGGATTTACCGGAATTTGTTGGTATGCCTTCACTAAGTCGATTTTGCTATAAATGGTGCTTCCAGCAAGGTTCTGGCAAACGTCACCTATGTGCCGAACCGGATATCTGTCCGGAACAGTGCGTGCATTCAAGGTGCGATAATCGCCGCACGGTCGCCACGTTGAATCTTTCTTTTCCACCAGGTGTAAAGCTGAAGACCAAGGACTAGAAGATGGCCTGGCTGTCCCAGCCTTGACCATGTCCTCAAACTCTTTCTGTGCAGCGCGAAGCTTCAATGGAGCCAGACGACGTGGCCGCGATGATACCGGTGGGCCATCAGTTGTCTTAATATAATGTACCGTTGAATGTTTGGGCTCATGGCCTTTTGGATAAGCTCAGAGTCACACAACGAGCTATGGAAAGAGCTATGCTCGGAATTTCTTTGCGCGACAGAATCCGGAATGAGGACATTCGCCGAAGAACCAAGGTCACCGACATAGCTTGATCGCGCTAAATATGATGCGGGTGACAAAAGGGGAATTCGAAAAATGGACTGTATATTACAGTCGACGTGAAATGGTGGTGAAAGGCTAGGAGGGCTCGCACTTACTGGTATTCCTTCAGTCCTTTCGCCTTACAGCGAATCAGCACTGCACGCACGTCGACCTGGCGCGGCGCGGAGGGCGATCACTTTCTTGTCTTTTATTATTATTAATATTTATTGTTAACACAAAACACAATGCACGCGCGGCGCGGAACTTTATTGCGGGTTTAAAAATGTTCACAATGCGGATATTATATAAAAACGTGCGGGATCTTCACAATATTTTCGGAACGACTGAAGGCTGCCATCAATCTTGACAGCGAACTTCGGTGCGAGCGGTTTATGGTAAGAAAAAAGGAGTTTGGAAGGATAGGAAAAGGAGGTTGCAAGGTGGACATGGAATTGATGGTATAATTTAGAATTTTGCGATATCTAGCGCAACCATTTCCACCCGCCCATAATGGGTCACCATTAACAAACATACTTAAGGTGAGATATGAGTAGATAGCGCTCAATGCGCGTGGAAACCTATCGGTAATAAGCCATGATTAATGAAACGTATAAGACCGTGAAGCAGAAATTACATAAAATATAATAATAAATGCGGTAATAATATAAATATAGAGTTATTGTTTTGGTAGAGGACACAAACGAACAACTGGACGAAGATAACATCCCTTGGCTGTTCAGACGGTCGCCACGCGTGCGACGCCGTCTTTTGAAAGATGAACTTGCTCTACAACAGCTAAAGGCCAAGCTAGGGGCGGACAATTATCATTTATCACTACCACGACAGTCCCGGGAGTGATAGGTGCGGATGGAGTATTCCATTTCTGCCTAACTTGTAAACCGTGTAGATATTCCATCCTCCAGCGATCCCAAAACGATTGAACCAATTTGTCCAATAGCGAGTGTCTATGAAGCAGGCTGATAGAACCAGACCCTACCTCAGGCGCGGGAAACGATAATAAAGGCGCGGTCTGCAAAAAATGACTCGGCGTTAAAGCCGAGGGTTCAGACGGATCTGAACTAAGAATAGTTAGCGGGCGCGAATTAAGAAGACATTCCACTTCTGTAAGAACTGTGCAAAGTTCTTGACAAGAAAGAATTTGCTGTCCAATAATGCGGAAAAATATATTCTTTACCACCTTGACCATACTTTCCCATGCTCCCCCATGATGAGGCGCATTAGGGCAAATAAATTTCCATGTAATGCGACTCTCAGCATATTCTTGCTCCAACTTTTGGCGATATTCGTTATTAAGAAAACGATAAAGGTCGCGGAGATACGAATTTGCACCTCTAAAATTGGTCCCGTTGTCAGAATACATAAACTGAACGGGCCCACGTCGACAAAGGAAACGTTTTAGCGCAGCAAGGAAACTGGGAATGCAGAGGTCCGTGGCGACTTCGATATGTACAGCGCGCGTCGTAAGGCAGGTGAATGAACATATATAGGCCTTCTCACTGCGGACGCCCCGACGGCGCACAGGAGTATAGGCAAGCGGGCCGGCGTAATCACAGCCCGTGTGCGTGTGCGTGAACGCCTTAACGACAGCTCTCGTGCGACTACTAGGTAAGTCAGCCATCAGCGGGTAAGTCGGACGCGGATTTTGGCGAAAGCAAATATTGCACATGTGGATTCTTTGTCTCACTATGCGGCGTGCGGATAGGATCCAGAATTTTTGTCGGAGAAGAGACATTAACAATTCTGGCCCTGCATGTAAATATTTTACATGATAATAATCAATGATCATGTTCACTACATGACCACTGCGCGGTAATATAACTGGATGCTTGTGAGCATAGTCCAGTGCGGAGTTGACAAGGCGACCTCCAACGAGAATCAGTCCGTTGTCAATAAAAGGCCTCAAGCGATTGAAAGCTGGTGAACAAGATTTATTATTAACAATATTAGAATATTCTTCTGCAAAGTGCTGGCTTTGCAGGGCGCGGAGCATTATATTTTCTGCGAAATTTAATTCTTCAGCAGTCACTGCAGTAGTGTTGCGGCGGGGCAATAACTTAGCGAATTTACATACATACACAATTATACGAAGTAATTTACTCCATGACGAGACGCGGAGAGATAGCTCATGTAAAGCGCAATACTTTACAGGCGTGCACACAATGTGCGTTAAAACCTTTTCTTCAGGTATGTCTATAATGGACTGGCCGTCCAGGCTCCTAAGAGGCCACTGAGATGGATTCAATATAGCCCACGGCGGGCCGTGGAGCCATAGCGGGTGCGAGACTAGTTTCTGTGGGGTAAGACCACGAGAAATAATATCAGCGGGATTTTCCGTACCCGAAACATGATAGAAATCATCAGCGGGAATATTGTCCGTAACTTGAACAACGCGGTTTGCGACAAAAGTCTGCCACCGGTGTGGCGAACTTTTAATCCAATACAATGCGACTTTAGAGTCAACAAATGCATAAGTCTTGATTGGGATGATACGGGAATAATTGTCCAGAACCCTGCGAAGCAGCCTCGAAAGGAGGACAGCTCCACAGAGCTCTAGACGAGCAATGGAGAGTGGCTTAGTGGGAGCGACTTTGGATTTCGCGCACACTAGCTGCACGGTATTTCCAGCGGCGGAACTGACGTGAATATAAACCACCGCTCCATATGCATGGATACTCGCATCTGAAAACCCGAGGAGGGTTATGACACAATCCCCTCTCACACCTACATGGCGTGGAATGCGTATACTGTTAAGAATAGGCAGTTCTTCACAGAACTGCTTAAACATCTTAATGATATGTAGCGGCGGTGTATCATCCCAGTCAAGATGAAGTTGCCAAAGCTGTTTTATTAACAGCTTGGCATATACAACTGCGGGAGCAACAAAACCCATTATGTCCCACAGGCGAGCGACGATTGATAGGATGGAGCGCTTAGTGCACGTCACATCAGTGGGAGACGTAATTTTAAATAAAAATGAGTCGTCATCAGTGGACCAATGTAATCCCAATATTTTGTGATGCGCGGATTTATCAAACTCCACCTCATTTGGAAGCTTGTGAGACGCGGGAATGGTATCTAGTGCGGGAGGACAGTTGCTATTCCACTTAACGAGATCCCATTGTGCACCTTTAAATAAGCTGATAAGCTGCTGTGATGCGAGGACTGCCTCTCGTTCACTGGGAACTGAGAAGACGATGTCATCCATATATAACGCAGTAGACGCAATGCTACTTGCGAGCGGATATTTCGCACCATCATCGTCTATGAGCTGCCTTACCGTGCGCAATGCATGGTATGGGCTAGACGATAACCCGAAGCAAACACGATTGAACTGGTACAGCACAAGGGGGTCCTGTGGATGAAAGCGATACAGAAAGCACTGAAAACGACGATCACATTCTCGCATAGTAATCTGCAAGAACTGCTGGCGACAGTCGGCGGTCATCGCTACTGCGTGTAGACGAAAATTCAATATTATTGTAAATAAGTCGCCTTGCAGATTAGGTCCAGTGTGTAAGACATCGTTCAGTGATCGTCCGGAAACAAAACCAGCACTAGTCTTAATGCTAGTTTTACTGCTGGCATCCAAGACGACTCGAAGGCGAGTTGAAGCCCTATCCTCACGGATGACTCCATGATGCGGGATCACATATATTGGCTTAGGATCATGAGGATCATACGGAGGCGCGGGAGAAATATACTCCTTGGAGAGATAATCTCTAATAACTTCATCATATGCCGACCTCAATGTATCTGAAGCTTCAAGTTTTCTCTCAAGGCACATGAATCGCTTGCGAGCGGCATTATATGAATCTCCGAGTGAGTATACATCCTCTTTGAATGGCAGGCCCACAATGTATCTGCCACTCACGGGATCGCGAGTAGTAGTTGATTTATAAAATTCCTCACATTCAACATCAACTGGGTGTTGAAGGGGGGACGCGGAGGGGAGCTCTTCGATCTCCCAGAAACGCTTGACTAAAGAGTCCATTGCATCAGGTCCTTGAACGAGACAGCACGTCAAGGCTTGATGAGCGTGAAGTGTAGGTATCGTAGGTACAGTGCCCATTATTACGTATCCTAACACAGTGCGTAATGCAGGCGGCAAAGATGAATTGTGCGGGGCACAAACTATGTCAGGCAGTACCAAATGGGGAAAGAGCGATGCTCCAACCAATCCATCGATTACATTTGGTACCCCATAACTACTGTCGGCCATTGGCAATCCAGACAGATGTGATAAGACAGATGTGTCTACCACAGCAGCAGGTAATAAGTCGGTGACTTGATCAACGACCAGCGGTGAAATAGTAAAATTAATATTATTATCAAAACGCGAGTAAAATGTTAAATCAACAGAGTTGGTTTTAATCACATTTTCAGTTCCACCGAAACCCTTAACAATAGTAGGCTCAGTATGACGAAGCTGAATGCCTAAGCGATCACAACAACTCTTTGTGATGAAATGTGATTGCGAAGCGGAATCTAACATTAGACGAATAATGTGTCGCTCACCTTTAGTATCATAGGCGACGACTTGAGCGGTAGATAATAGGACAGTAGATTGTCTACGGTCAGATGCATTATGTAGTGAAGATGAGCTAGGTAGCTGGTCTACCGAGGTGGTATAAGTAGCACACAATGCAACGTCCGAACGCTCATTAAGAGCGGCAGATGTGTGTGGCTTCGCGGCGTGCGCACGCTCTGCATCTGAGATATTCTGCACTGTTGGCAGTACAGGCGCAGGCGGCGGCGATGCGGCTGCATGGGTTGCGCGGCTTGTTAGTCTCGTACTGTTGACAAAATGCAACATGCTGTGATGACGGAGACGACACACGCGACACGCAGAATCCGAAGAACAGCTGGAAGCTCGATGCTTTAAGCTTAAACAATTTACACAAGCGTTGTTAACCTTAACGCATTTAAAACGCTCTTGCGGAGTCATCTTATTAAAATCAGGACATTTAAATAAATGCTGGTGCGTAATATTTTTGCAGACATTTGCACGCGGTATCCGACATTGTACTTAAATAAGCCTGATATTTAGGCGGCGGCGTCGGTGGGATGTCCCTATTATAGGCACCACGACGAGAGATATTTTGATATGATACCTTTGATATACTTGAGCTAGCCTGAGTACGTTCTAAAGCCTTAGCGCGAGTTTTAATAAAGTCGACTAAGTTCTCGAAAGATGGCATGTGGGAACTAAAGCTCAACTCGAAAGTGCGGACGGTATCTGTATCCAATTTTTTAAGCGCGATATGTAATAGTACTAAATCAGTCAGGTTGTCCAACTTTAGGTTTTTTAAACCTCGCACTGCACTTATAAATTGCTCTGTAAATAAATCAAAGTTTGTCGCGGAAGCAGATTGCAAAGGTTTAAAGTCGAACATCTGATTTAAATATGCGGACGCGAGCATACGCTTATCTTCATATTTGTCAATAAGCGCTTGTAAAAATAATTCATAGTTTTCTGCGCAGGGTGTAATACCTGCACACACGGATTGAGCTTTTCCAGTCAGCTTGCCTAACAGATAATATAATTTTTCACCATTCGTGAGCGATGGATTATCATGCACGGTAGACTTAAAACTGGCGTAGAAAAGAGCCCAAGAGCGGACGTCACCTGAAAATGGAATTAATTCTAAGCAAGGAAGCGTAGGTCTAGCCTTGTGCAGGTTGGTGACATCACGAGCCTCATGTGAGACCGTTGTTGGCGTTAATTTAGATTGAATGCGTTTAATCCTGCTATAAAGAGACACGAATGCAACGAGGCTTTTATATTCAGGTTTCGCGGTGGGATCTAATTCCAATAAGCGGGTATTATATTCGTCCAAAATACGACCAAAACTTTCATGCAACGAATCAATTTGCGAAGATTCATCGAGGAAAATTTCTGTCTTATCCGTATTTGAGGTGTCCAACGACAAGTCATAAATTTTCTGCACTATTTCAAATATAGCATCGCGTTTGGCTAATATTATAGACAACGAAGAATCATTAATCGAGTCTTCGAAATTATCGGTGTTGGTCTTGGTTGGTCTATTTGCCATTTTGAAACAAGTGCAAGAAAATCAATAAACAAAAAATAAACAAAATATTTTTTTTTTTTTTCAAATAATAATGACAGGTCGCAATAATGGAAAATTTCAAATTATGAAAATAATAATGAAATTATTTTCAAATGCGAAATGATAATATGATATGATAAATAAACTACGTAGATATATAATATATCTAAATAGAAATACACATAACAGTATGTTACGGGCGAAAATTAGGTGGCTTTACGTAGTAACCTATGCGGGAATCACAATAACATTCGCAATGAATGTTTGGAAGATCGCTTATTAGGGCCTATATAAGTATGCTAATAAGGGCGGGTCAAGGATAACTGATTATCCTGGGTCAGAAGGACCACAAAAAATGATCGCGCTAAATATGATGCGGGTGACAAAAGGAGAATTCGAAAAATGGACTGTATATTACAGTCGACGTGAAATGGTGGTGAAAGGCTAGGAGGGCTCGCACTTACTGGTATTCCTTCAGTCCTTTCGCCTTACAGCGAATCAGCACTGCACGCACGTCGACCTGGCGCGGCGCGGAGGGCGATCACTTTCTTGTCTTTTATTATTATTAATATTTATTGTTAACACAAAACACAATGCACGCGCGGCGCGGAACTTTATTGCGGGTTTAAAAATGTTCACAATGCGGATATTATATAAAAACGTGCGGGATCTTCACAATATTTTCGGAACGACTGAAGGCTGCCATCAATCTTGACAGCGAACTTCGGTGCGAGCGGTTTATGGTAAGAAAAAAGGAGTTTGGAAGGATAGGAAAAGGAGGTTGCAAGGTGGACATGGAATTGATGGTATAATTTAGAATTTTGCGATATCTAGCGCAACCATAGCTCTTAAAATCTGCAAGTTGAAGTGGCAATGGGCAGGCCACATCGCTCGGCGAACCGATAACCGTTGGGGAAGAAAGGTTCTCGAGTGGCAACCACGAACCGGAAGACGCAGCATAGGTAGGCCACCCATTAGGTGGACATAGCATAGTGAACGTAGCATTGTGCGCGTCGCAGGTAAGCGGTGGATGCAAATAGCCAATTTTCGGTCATTGTAGCGTTCGAAGGGGGAGGCCTATGTTCAGCAGTGGCTGGTGATGATGATGATGAAACTCCAGGCCGCTGACAAAAAATCCTAACAACTTCCAGCCTGACCTGGACATTGAAACCAGGACCACACGACCACGGCATACGCATTTAACCACGAGAGGTTGTCTTGAATAATATATTTACACACGTGTTATATTGGAATGTATAAAGTCGGCTGACCGCTTCTCGGTTGAGTCAATCTTCCGTCCCATCATTAGTCCCATCAGGTAGCGACAGTAAAGGAAAACAGAGTAAATATATAAAATAATAGTCTGTAGCATTTAGAGATAAAGTAGCTCCTTATCTCAGCCTTCCTCTAAGCTTCTTATTGACAAAGAATTTTCAGAATCGGATCAGAAGTTCCAAAGATTACCCCGTCAAACAAACTTTCCAACATACATCCAACTCCATGTAACGTCACTCGATTTAACGACAAACTCCATATAGCGTCGAAATCGCTTGGCTTTGGTTGGTTTAGCATGCCTTCCACACAATGATACACTCTATAGTAGGTATAGCATTACGCCCACTCTCAATTAGTAAAAACTGCGCAGCTGTGTAGGTTCTTTTGTCGCTTTATTATCCTAGCCCGTAATCGACTGTCGGCATCATACATACCGCAATTTCTAAGAAATTCGTTCTTTTGTTTACAAATTGGGATTGCTTGCACGTGTAGACTGTTATTGACCATGACTAATAATTAGGAGTCATGGATTATCTATATGTTATCATATTCTTAGTTGCTCACAAACTTTCAAACTGCTCACAAAAGCTCACAAACTGTAGGTAAACATGGCTAGTAAAAGGAAATCATACGTGAAATAAACTTTTTATTTTTATAATTCTGATTTCTCTTCTCTCCATTTAACGCCAACTCTCTATAAAGCCATAAAATGCACAGTCCCTTCAGTGTCGTTATATAGAGTTTACACTGTACTTTGCAAGCTCTACCTCTTTAAAATATTAGCTTAAATAAAGCTTAGTACTGTCTAAAAGTTCCTAGAATCGCTTCTCAAATCAGGAGTTCATCGCATAGAGTCCATCCTTCTCCATGAAGTCGAAATGTCACTGGTGTCTTTGGTTCCGTTGCTCATACTCATAAATTCATCGCCTTTCCGTGTGCTCACCTTCGCGTTGAAGTCCTCTATAACAACGGTGTGATAGGTACATAGATAATACACTATATACTTAAGAATAGATGGGTCACTCACGTTCAACTTTTAATAAACTAATTTTACCCTCGCCAAAAGATGGCGTAACTTCACAGGAATCCAAAATGTGCCAACAGATGGCGCTTTTTTGATAATCATTTTACGTATCGGGAAATGAAGCTTTATGTTGAATGAATATTTGTAAGGAACATGTTTAAAGGCAAAACAAAGAGATATTTATTGTAAAAAGTTTACTTGGTAACCAATAACTTTATCTAAACATATCTGACGCACAATCGTACTCTTTTATTTACATATATTGTCCAATCCCCTTAACTTGAGTTTCTTGTTTCAGTACAGCTTTGCATTAAATATTTCCAATTCAAGCCATTGTGGTTAAGGACAATGATGTAGTGGACCTGAAATAGTTCACGAGTAGTATAAATGTTATTATAAATAAATACTTATGCCATGTTCTGAATGACTTGTTTTAGCTTTTATAAATGTTTTTGTAAATAAGTACATACCTACTTAAGTAGATAAATAACACCCAGACACAGAACAACAGAATTCTTCAAAAACATATTTGTAAATAAACTTTATCTTCAATGAAACAAGTCTTTTTTAAAAAATGACTTAACAACCTAAGTTGCCATAGTAACCGCCAAAGGCAATTTACAATACCACAGATATAGTACAATACTATACGGAGCGCGTTCCACTTGGGGCCCACACACAACAATAATCCATTGAGGCCGGCAGTTGCATAGGTATTATTACATTATGGAAGTTTAATATAAATATTCGAAATATAACATTACTCAAATAAATTGAAGATATACAAAAACAATATTAAACTAAATAAATAAAAATATATAAACTGCGTTTTTAACGCCATCTAGGCAAATTATAGTAGAATCTTAAAATTTAGTTCCTTCCCTTGCCTGAAGATTGTGCTAGTTTCCATACATTAAAATTTTGTCAGCTATTTTAAGGAGAGTGCCACTGGCATGGATAGGTAGTAGCTGTAAGGTATAGGAGACAATCAAAGAGTTGGGTTTCATAAAATATCCAAAATTAAATACAGGGTACATCGATATATCGGGGTATTTAAAAAATGCTGAGGGTAATATTATGTCCAGACCGCAGCAATAAATTATATAAGTAATAAATAAATAAATCAATGTTTGCATTAAAATATTATAATATTAGCAACTATTTTATATTATGCTCTGGAGTTACTCGTATACATATTCTAAGCTCTGGAGGCTGAACATTCGTAGCTTAGAATATTTTATAACTTAGTATATAGAATACTATTAATAAGTTGACGGGCCCGCCGGTCTAGTGGTTAGACACCCTGGCACCCGATGGGCCGTGGGTTCGATTCCCACCAAGTGTCTGGGTTAACACACAAGTGGTTATTCTAAGTATCAATCTAAGTATGTGTTTCAAAAAAAAAAGGAGGTATATAAGTGGTATTAGTATCAGTTGTTTGGTTTCCATAGTACAGACTTTGCCTAGTTAGGGATCGGATGACCGAGATATTATTATTATTATAATAAACTCTATGATTCGTAGATTCGATTCAAGTTCAATGAGTTCGTTAACCTAAAATGAAAAATAATGTGAAATGGAACGACATGACCCTAAAAAATGTCAGTACCTAGTAGTTTCTTAGAGGAAGAAAACAATCTGTCTACGAGTAGTTTAGTGCAGAGTTGCCAGATCAGACCTTGGGAGAATTATCGGCATTTCTAAATCCATGTCTTCCTTTGAGCCTCTGACAGACAACTGTTCAAAATAATTGGTCTGATTGACAAAGTCCTAGTGGATTAGCATAGCACACAAGTTCGATCGCATAGGGTGATAACTGTTTGATTATTTTTATACAGTATAATTGATACATCATTATAGTAATAATATGGAGTAATTATATAGATAAGTGCTTGACCAGGATCTCAATATGTGCTAGTAGTAAAACAGCCGTGAATTTCCATCTACACACTAGCTTAACACAATGAAAAAGCACTGTGTCAAAGAACAATGTATTTATTTAAATTTTTTAATGTGTTGTATAATGAAACTTTAGACCGGCCCAACGAAGCCAAAGCCAACTCCCAGGATATCTCGTTATGTTTATTGGGCCGTTGTGTACACAGCAAAATTATGACGAATCTATGTGACATCTCAATTAAAAATCTATCAAACTGTTTAGGCTATAGATTATGCCAAAAAAATAGACATACATACACTCAAAACCATAATCCTCTTTCGGGGGCAGTCGGCCAATAAGATATTTTCAATGTCAGCCTTTCCAGCAAAAATCAGCCTATTCCAGTGCACACTCACAGCTTTCGGTATTCTTTTATTCATCTGCTGGCAGCACTGACTCAGTGTCATACAGACGTCAGTCAAATTCTGTCAAACAAATTGTCAAAAATGAAAGAACTTTCAATAGTTTCAATCTCTTTTTTATGAATATTGGTTTAATCATAGCCCAATACGTATTTTTATTCTGAAATGTTAAATCATATTGCGCGTGTAAGATAATTTGAGTGTACAAAAATGGGTACCAATGGCAACGGTCGTCGCGGAGGTACTAAAATGCCTGACGTGCGCCGCCCAATGGAAGAAGGGGACTGCGTTAACGACATGGAGAGCCCCGAGCTGGACTTCGTTTACGATGATTGTGACACTCAAGCTAACGAAATAGCTGAACTATACAGTTATACCGAACACCCGGAGTATCTGCTTAACGTGAAGGCTTTTGAAGATATAATGGAAGAATTCAACTATCCACCTAGCTGGCAGAGATTAACAAACAAACAACAGCGCACCGTGGTAATGAAATTATTGGAGCATTTAGACGTCGCCGTCAGTGAAATACGTATGCGCGCCACTCGTTGTATACTTTATCTAGCTCAGGGCTGCTGGGCAGAGATGCAGTCAGATGCGGAACAATCACACTGGGCCCGAATCAATGTTATGACGTTATATGACATGGGCACATTTGCTGCTTTCGTTGAATTATTGAATCTCGAAATCGTTCGCAGTAGTTCTGCTGTAGCTTCGAGGAAGCTTGCAGAATCTCTTGCAGACTCAACCAATTTGCGAGTTATTCTTTCTGTTTTGTATCTGATCACGGAATACATGAGAACTGAAAAAGAAAATACTGAGTCGGAATACAAACATTTAGTAAAGAATTTCAAAGAAGAACTTGGAACACCATTTGGGGAGGAGTTGTTACCAGTGAAGCTTCTAAGTATGGTGACACATCTCTGTGCAGGTACAACACCGCATTTTCCTATGAAAAAGGTTTTATTACTATTATGGAAAGTATTACTTGTTTATTTGGGAGGTTCAAAAGAACTAAAAGAGAGAAAATCCAGGTTGAGGGAAAAGTACGGACTGCCCCCTTTGACTGAAGACACAATTGAAATCATAAAAGGTATGCGGGCAAGTTCACCCCCACCTAGTGCTGCTGACATATTGGAAAATCAAAACCCTGGACAGCGGAAAATAAAGGAGAATGAAAGGGCCCTTCGCAGACAAACTTTTATGAAACAGACCTCATTGGATGAGTCTGATGAACAGATTTTTGTTGATAAAGAAGAAACTGGAAATGGTTCGGAAGACTACTCTATGGAATTCCAGTCTATACCCAGTGATAGCTCACAGTCTGATAATAATCCTAATTGCCCATATTATATGTATTTTAAGCAATTTGATAGTCCACCTCCACCACCACCACTGCCAAGAAGCCTGCCTTGGCAATCCAAGGTGCGTCAAAAAGATATTGATATGTTTTTGGACAATGTGAGAATCAAATTTGTTGGTTACTCTCTCCCAGGTGACAGGCAAACCACTGCTGGTTTGCCACAACCAATACATGAGGGTATAGATATACTTAAGAAACACATGTACACCAGTCTATCTGAGATTCAGATAGAAAGAGAGCTTGAGATAGCTCGCAGCCCTCTTACAAAAGGAGAAAAAGAAGTTGAGGAAACTGAAGCAGAAATACTATACCGAGCTATGGTACCCAATTTGCCCCAGCAAATTATAGCACTGCTGAAAATACTTTTGGCTGCAGCCCCTACATCCACTGCTAAAACCTACTCTATAAATATCATGGCAGATCTGTTACCTGAAGAGATGCCTATGACTGTTCTACAATCACTCAAACTTGGGATTGATGTAAATAGACATAAAGAGATTATTGTAAAAGCAGTCACTGCTATTTTATTACTGCTTTTGAAACACTTCAAGTTAAATCATGTTTATCAATTTGAGTTCATGTCAGAACATCTGGTTTATGCCAATTGTATGCCATTAGTTCTAAAGTTTTTCAATCAAAACATTTTGTCTTATGTTGGAGCTAAGAATACAATACCCATATGTGACTTTCCTGCTTGTGTTATTGGGGAGCAACCAGAACTGACCAAAGAATGTCTAGACATTGGAGATTCATCAGTTCCATACTCATGGAGAAATGTTTTTTCATGCATAAACCTACTGAGGATTTTAAATAAACTAACAAAATGGAAAAATGCAAGAATCATGATGCTTGTTGTTTTTAAGAGTGCACCAATCTTAAAACGTACACTTAAAGTCAGACATGCACTGATGCAATTCTATGTTTTGAAGCTCTTAAAAATGCAAACAAAATATTTAGGACGCCAGTGGCGAAAAACAAATATGAAGACAATCAGTGCTATATACTCCAAAGTTCGTCATAGATTAAATGACGACTGGGCATTTGGTAATGATGTTGATGCAAGACCTTGGGATTTTCAGGATGAGGAATGCACTCTAAGGGTAACCGTTGACAGATTCAATAGCCGCAGATATAACACAGTTGGTGAACAAGAAATAGATCTCACACCTCTTGAAACTGATATAAATAGTGTATTAGAAATGAATGTTGAACTTGATGAGGAATTTAAAGAAAACTATGAATTGTGGCTGGAACAAGAAGTATATAATAATGAAATAAACTGGGATGTATTACTATCTGCATGAAATATTATAACTCATTTGACTTTGGACAAATTAGTTACATATAAATTTTGTACAGTTAGTTTCTAGTTTTGATGTAACTATGTATTTCATTCAGAATTATATTTTAATGAATGCTGTCTTTCTGAATATTGTTTTATGAATCTGCAATTGTAGTTAATTAAGTTACGTAGTGATTTTTTTATACAAAAAATATTTTCATGACAGACTATGTAAATTAGGAAATATGAATGGTGTATGTAGTTCAGATAAATTATCTATTAATTTTAAGCAGCGTAGACATGTGTGTAATACATAACATTATTGCATATCTAACATTTTCTGGAAAATGAATTGTAATAATCAAGTACTTACTACAACTGAACTGGATGAGAAGTATTACATACAATTTGTGAATTTACTGCCTACCTACATAGTATAATGAAATTAGAGGTTTTTGTTGGTATTTTTAGCATTTTTAATGATAAAATATAGCATGCTTAAGAAAGTGTATAACTATAATACATTTTATTAAATTCTGATGAAGATACTTATCAGCTATTTATTAAGTGTACCTTTACCAATAATTGCACAATTGCAATAGTTTGCTGAGGTCTCAGAACAACATAATTATCATTTTTCTTTTTAGAATTGTATCTTTACTAGCTGCACTACCAGACGGTGTAATAATACAGTTACAGTATGTCGCTTTTTGTGAATCAATGGATTCTATTCCTGGCTAGGAATATTGATTTCATCAAAATTGGCCTGTGACTCCTCTAATATTTATCGCTATACATATGCATGTGTATATTTTTAGGATTTGGTCACACTCACTTGAAATATTCACCTGTACTGGCTATAGAGGGGCCTTTGTAAGCATTTTCAACCATAGATATAATACATTATAATCTACTGTAAATATTATATCAATGATACAAACCTTGGAGGAAGATACAAACATTGTTTCTCTTTTTAACCGACTTCAAAAAAGGAGGAGGTTCTCAATTCGTGTGTATATATTTTTTTTACAAGTCTAGGCGAATGAGAGTGTCCGTCAGGATGACCGGACCACAGCACGGATTCACGTGAAACTTTGCCAAGATTTAGTACCTATTTTGTACTATTTTGTACCTATGTTTAAATATTTTGTACCTCAGTAATAACAAAGTTATTTAATAAATAAAGTGGGAAGCCATTCTGACGTCAGGATGGCTTCCCACTTTTTACTTTGGGTACTTACGGTCCATATATTGCTGAAATCTTTGCATAATAATTTAGTACCTTTTTTGTACCTACGGTAAATATATAAATACTTTATGTATTCCATTTAAATATTACTTTTATTTCATTATAAACAATTATATATGGAGCATCATTCATCTGACATATTATATTTCACAAACCATGTAGTCCCCTTTCCTGCATCCAGGCAGAGGAGTAAAACCCATACATTTGTTAGTTCTAACATTGACGATAAAGACTTCTGCCACCTGTTTCTCTGGGAACTTAAACTTTAGCTACAGTTTGGGAAGGATGCGTGAAAGGCCGCGGGGCGCGTGAGTGACCAGTTGTGTATGTGTCACGAGCACTTACCGCAGCTGAAAAACGCTATTCTCAGATTGAACACGAGGCGCTGGCTATAGTGTTTTGTTTAGAAAAGTTGCACCAGTATTTATATGGGACCACAAACCGTGGGTGACTATTTTTGAGCCTAAGCAGGGGGTTCCCTCGATGGCTGCGAGTCGGTTACAGCGGTGGGCTATTAACACATACATACACAGCACATACATATGACATAGAATATTTAAAGTCAAGCCGTGATCAGGCAGAGTATCAAGATACATACATACGGGACGAATGGCCCACTGAGAATGAAATAATGTCTCTTCAGCCTTACTTCAATCGCTGGAAAGAACTTTATGAAGAATTTAATTTAATTTATTTCAAAAAACACACAGTTTTACAATACACAATTACAAACTAGACACAACAATAAACATTCTTAAAAGAATTACCAGGGGTTCCCAAACTAGGCACAGCCTGTATCTTGGGAAACCAGCTAAGAAGTGGACATCAGAATTTAAACAAGACTTGTTTAGAAGAAGTGTTTAGAATTAGGTAGTGTGATGTGGGGCCATGAGCTAGGGTGGTTGTGCCAGAAGCTTGTAGATATAAAGAAATCTCTTGCTAGGAGCTACGTGTGGTGGCAAAGTATTGACGAAGCTATCGAAAGAATCTGTCTCGATTGTCGGATCTGCATTGCAGAGAGTGAAGCGCCGCACATGCCCTGTTTCTGGCCATAGCCAGAGAAACCCTGGGCTCACATACACATGGATTTTTGGGCCCTATCGAGGGACGAACATTTTTGGTCATTATCGATGCATATCGATGAACTCGATATAGAAGGCACACTTTGAAATTTTGACGACCCATTGCGACCTCTTTTGAAAATAATTCTATGTTTTTTTTATTTGCTTTGAGGTTGGGTAAGTACGATTGGAATTACAAATCGATAGCACCAGTAGTTCCTGAAATATATAGGTGTGGCAGACAGATAGACGAAGACATACCATGCACAACCATAAGGATTCCCTTTTAAACGACTTCAAAATGAGTAATTCTGTATTCGACGCGTATGTATGTAATATTAATAAAAATAAGTAATATTTACATAATATGTTAATCTATATAAACAAAATTTACCCAATTTCATGAGTGTACGTATTGTTAATTATAATTTCTAAGTAAAACACTGGAGTACGTGGTACGTCTTTATTCCACCACGCGCGCAGATAGATAGAATGAATAGATTTTTTTTTTTTTGGGGGGACAGACGCTGTTGGCCGCAGATGGCCATTACAGCTTCACCGGACAATAGGAGGCGAGCGCTTAAAGCGCTCTAGCCTAGCGGCAGAAGTAGCGACGAGCTCAAGGGCACCTCAGGGAGGCACGGCCTCGGCTTGGGCTGTCGCTTAGAGAGGTCTGATTTTACCAACGGTTCACAACGCGCCCCCACTGAGAAGAACCGGCAAGAAACTCAGTGGGGTGATGCTCGTCGTTGTGGTCGCATACGTACGACCCTTCGGCCTCGCCGGCGAGACCGGTGTCTGTTTGATCGTGTAGCATACGGTTTTCGGGGAGGGGTAGCATACGGTTGTCGGGGAGGATGAATAGAATATAATGAGTTTCCACCTTAAATACTACTAGACATTTCCCCCCACCACATTGAATGTCATTACAACAACCAATTCATAAATGTGTTATGCAAATACTACCTTCCAGATTGTTATTTTTAAAATACATCTCAAACTATTTTGAATTGCATACCCTCAACAAGTTCACAATTATAAAACTACGTCTGCCACAGAACTTTAAATCTGTGATCTTAAAAATAGAGTTTTACAATCACACTAACAGTATGTATGTAGGTTTATCCCCGTATTTCTCAGAAGCTACATGTTTTGTTGATTTTTTTCCTGGTAAATTTTATTTTTTTAATAATTTCCTGATGTTTACAACCATATGAAATGTGATTTATTAAATTCCATTAGAGAGGCTCGAATGTAGCACATGATTGTTACTGCATGAATCTATGCCATGATGGAGAATTATGAAACGCTAAGCGGGGTCGGAATATCCTAAAGAAAATACTGAATACTTGCTTTGTTTCGTAGGATAGGGGACTACATGTTATATTATAATATGTCAGACAAATGTCAGATGAATGATGCTCCATATATAATTGTTTATAATGAAATAAAAGTAATTTTTAAATGTAATACATTAAGTATTTATATATTTATCGTAGGTACAAAAAAGGTACTAAATTATTATGCAAAGATTTCAGCAATATATGGACCGTAAGTATCCAAAGTAAAAAGTGGGAAGCCATCCTGACGTCAGAATGGCTTCCCACTTTATTTATTAAATAACTTTATTACTGAGGTACAAAATATTTTAACATAGGTACAAAATAGTACAAAATAGGTACTAAATCTTGGTAAAGTTTCACGTGAATCCGTGCTGTGGTCCGGTCATCCTGACGGACACGAATGAGAGAGAAGCAGTTTAGAACAAGGATGGATTACACCTAGCTTCAGCTGTCACTCAATAGATGGCGTGTCTAAAAAGCTTTGTGTGAATATAATCTAACTGGTAGTACTGTATTTTAATCTCTTTGGAAACAATAGTATGTACAGCTACTGAATAAACATTATATTATTATAAATAATATGGTAATAATGTACAAAATAATTATATGCAAATGAAATGAACTATAACCCCGTTCAGTTGTTTATCCATAATACGATTTGTAGTAATAATTAGCCTTAATTCCTTATTTTCTTTAATAATACGAGACTGATAGACATACTCAACCCGTGTAATACATTTTCTAATAATCGCTATGTTCGCTTAGGCCCTTAGAGGAGATACCACTCCATAGAGAAAAGTAATACCTTGGAAATAGAGAACCATCTGACTCAATTTTTATGTCACCCGAATTTCAATATGAACCTGTGCCATCTATTAGACGTTCACCTCAAACTAACTAAGTACTATCGTAGAGCGTGCTGCTATAGGTAGCTATACATATACCCATAATTCACTAGGTATATATACATAACTTTTACGAGCATTATATAGGTAAACTAAAACCACATAAACCTTTGAATTTCAGTATTTTATTTTGTTTCAAACTTACTGAAAACATAAATATGTAAAAACTTAACTAATAGTGTCTGTATCGCAAATTCACAAAAGGCCGGCCGGCGCGGTGCCGATCGTCAAGCGCGAAGTTAAACACAACTCGACGAAAACACAGACCGGAATCGATAATTATATGAGAAAACGGAGAAGAAATTACTCGACTCAATGTACTTGCAACAGAACTATCGTGCGAAAACAGGAGGTAATCCGAAAAACATAAATGTCAGCCATTTGCAATCAGACTCTGACTGACGCTGCGCTGACGCCAGTGACGCCACCTCAGACGAACTATTACGCTTAGTGCAGGTGAAAAGGTAAAAGATGGCACTGTCCAAAACTACATTATCATAATTATGTAAGCAACTTTCCAGCCCCTGTACCACTCTCTGAGCTAAGGCCTCTCTATTCCAATGACTGGGAACATTCTTCATATAAGTAGGTACGTTGTTTTTTATTTTCTAAAAGTGGCATCTACCGAAAAATAGACCAAACAGTACTGACAGGAATTAAAATTTAGCTATCACTCAATAGGTGGCGTTATTAAAATCCTTCCAATATACACACATCAAAAGTGTCTAGGGATCAAGCATTTTTAAGCGGATTTCTTGAGATTGAGATGTGGCTTTGTAATAAATTTATGATTTTATAAATTTATATGGATCCTTTTTGGTGCATTTCATAATTTGAATCAGGAACTGTGAATCAAATTCGAGTAAAAGATGAAAATCAGCTGTCAATATTTTCCCTATAAAAACATACAACGCATTGAAGACATTATTAGTGCTACTGTTTCCCTACTACTGATTAAAACCAACGTTATTATGGAGCGGCGACGTCATTTAAGCAGGGAAGAAATGCTCAGAGCCGTGGGAATGATAGAAGCTGGTTCCCGGCAACGTACTGTGGCTTTAGCTCTGAATACAAGTCAGAGTGTTATCAGTCGACTTTGGACACGTTACCGAAGCACTGGTACCGTGGTTGAGCGCCATGGAGGACGGTATCGCTGCACCACACGGAGACAAGACCGATATATTCAAATCTTAACTCGAAGAGCTCCAACAATAACTGCCATGATGTTAGCCGTGAGGCTTCATCACTCTTCAGGGAACTTAATTAGCGACCAAACAGTCAGAAACCGCTTGCATGAAGTGAACCTTCATTCCCGAAGACCGCTACGGGTACCACCTATAGCAATGCACAATCGTAGGATTCGATATCAATGGGCTCTTGAACACAGAAATTGGGCAGAAGAACAATGGCGTTTCGTGTGCTTTTCTGATGAGTCTCGTTTTGGTATGAGACCGGATACAAGACGTATACGACACTGGAGAACCCCTGGACGCCAACAGCGATTAAAATCCTGCCAGGAAGTCCATCCTTATAGTGGTGGAACCATCATGGTATGGGCGGGTATTTGGATCGGCGGAAGAACTGAGTTGATTTGGATCAGAGGCAACCTCAACGCTCAAATTTATGCTGAGACGATTGTATCAGACGTCATCGTTCCTCTACAAGTGCAAATCGGTCCCTTATTTCAGTTAATGCATGATAATGCACGACCGCACACCGCAAGAGTTGTAAGACAGACTCTCGCCGCAGCTAACATCAATGTCCTGCCCTGGCCTGCTCAGTCGCCAGACTTGAACCCGATTGAGCATGCATGGGATATGCTACAGAGAAGAGCTCTGCCGAATATGGAGGGTATCCAGTCGCAAGAAGACCTTTTTTTGTTGTTGCAACGAACATGGGCGGCCATTCCACAGCGTGATTTGGATGAACTCATTTTGAGTATGCCAAACCGATGTTCTTGTGTTGTTAGTGTTCGCGGTAGAAACACGGATTATTAATTGTTTAAGTTACCCAATAAAATTTTAAAGAAAACTGTTATTTCAGTCTTGTTTTCGAACTTTTGTGTTAGTGGTTCAAATGTCAAAAATCCCTTTATTAGGAAAATGGCAAATTTCTTTATTAATGCAAAGGTGACTTGGTTTATCGTTACTGTGACAAACGAAAACACTTTATTTGATGAATCCTTAAAGAAAATTTTAATTAATATCAATCAGGAGAAAAGTTATTGCAAAAATATATGTTGATCCCTAGACACTTTTGATGTGTGTATTTTGCCGTATGTGATCGTTATATGAAATACTTAGTGATTATATACTCATTGATACTTAGAGTAAGTGGTATCTCGATGAAATATGATCGTAAAAAGAAAATTCGGAATAATTATGCTCTGTTCAAAGTAGATATAAATCCGTGGTTCAAATGTTCAAATCAAGGTTCAAAAAGGTATTAAGAATATGTTTTTGGGGGCTAAGCTAAGTATTCTGACTTAAGTGTAGGGGGAAATTTTTCAAATGATTGCAATGATCCACAGATTAGAGAGTTATATGTTCGATCATTAAAATAGACTCGGCCAAGAAGTAATTTTTGGTCTATTATCTAAAACCTTAAAACCTACCATTTCTCGCCTAATTTGTTTTATTTAAATACAGTTAATTGTGTGGAAATTACGATTAGTCCAATTCAATGTGAAGATTGTTATTTATTTATATCTATAAAATTGACTAAGGTAATATGTCTCAATATCTAGTCCCCTGAATTTACTTATTGGTCCAATCCATAATATATTACAGAAACGGTGTAATTTAATAACTCCTAATGAATCTGCTAAGAATAAATAGTTGTCTTTACGGATTATAGATACCTGCCAATCATTAACATAATACATTGATGATTGATTGATTGAATATTATTGACTTATTTATTAGAATAGTCCTGGTATCAACAAGAAAACAAACATTTCCAAATATCAAATCAGTGCTTTAATGCGGCGGTATTACCTAATATATTTTGTTATTTTAGCTGAACCAAAATGGCAGAGTTAGCAGCGTTATTACAAACAGAAATCCCCGAGGGGCGTAGTCATCTAACAGATAGCCATACGAACCTGGAACGTGTAGCTGACTACTGTGAAGCCAATTACTTTCAATCAGAGAACAAAAGACTAGCACTGGAGAGCACCAAAAACTACACCACTCAGTCGCTGGCTAGTGTAGCGTACCAGATAAACACGCTTGCGTACAATTTCCTACAATTGCTCGAGCTCCAGACCATGCAGTTGGCAGAAATGGAAGGGCAAATGAATCATATTGCGCAAACTGTAGCAATCCACAAGGAAAAAGTGGCTAGGAGGGAGATTGGTGTTTTGACTGCCAATAAAGTGACTAATAGGCAGTACAAAATCATAGCTCCGGCCAACCCTGAAAAACCAATAAAGTATGTCAGGAAGAGCATTGATTATACTGGTAAAACATTTTCATCAATTTGTTAAAACAAAAGATGACCTATATAAAATTAAAAAGTTTATGTACTACCAATGTTTCAACTGAAGTTGTGCATAAGTAGGTAATTCCAAAGTTGAATCCAATCTAATTGCTCAACTGCTCCAGAAGTTGGGCTATGTTTCTCAAGAGTATGTATGTATGTACAATATGTTTATTTCTTTAGCACAACTTATAGTCTAAAATCTAAATGGCTAAGTGGATTATGACCTATAATACTTTGTTAGATTTGTCTTAGTCATGGGTGTGACTTGATCAACAATATTTTTCCAAAAATTTGATATGTCAGCCTCTATTCTGAGTTTTTATAAGTAATTGTCTTGAGTTATGGCAGCTAGCCATAACTCAAGATTTGTTGTAAAGAAAAAAACGAGTGGTATCTATTCAGAAGTATGAAAATTTGACATTTTCAAAGTAAATAAAAATAAGTTTATTGTTTTGTTACACAACAAGATAGAAAAGAGGAAGGGAGGTGCAACCACAACCTGATGTTGATTATTCACTTTTCTTTTATCTTACCAGCCCTGGATGACATTGGTCACGGTGCCCGGTGGAATGGCGCTGCGGGTGGGACACCACGGGGTCGCCGCTCTGGCTCAGCACCGGGTTCAGCAACTTTACCAGCACCAACCACCAAACCACCGACCCCTCCGGCAGCCATCCGAGCTGCCTCTGCTGCTAACACAGGAACTTTGGGCCGTAGCACTCTTGGTAATTATCTAACTCCATATTACGAATTTGATGAGTACTTGACTAGAGTTAATATTCATATGGAAAAATATTCCAACTTGGTTATGTGATAAACATTAACGCATTCTTAATAGATAAACGTGAGGTTTATCTATTAAGACTGAAGCTTTTATTAGGAAATTGTGACAGCTATTTACTATATCTTTACTGCAAATTAATTAACTCATTACTGTGACAGCTTGCGATACAGGCTGGCAAAATTAGAAAATTATTTTGATGAGAGAAGATTTGAAAATATTATATGTGTTGTCCATAATCTGTACTATACATTATTGTTGGAGCTGCATTAAAACCATACAATCTGCAAGTTCCATGCACTGCAGGATGTGCTATTATTCGTACTTTGTTTTGCTACTTTGTCAGCTGCCACAAAAGCGTCGACTTCACCGGGGTCCGCCCGGGCCGCTTCTGCCGGTAGCACTGGCACTTTGGGGCGTGGCACTATTGGTAATTATTTGATCACTAGTACGTAGCCGCAGCTCCTTTAGCTGATATATAATCCTATTTTGGTAACTAATAATAAACTAAATCTAACAATTTTCTTTATCTGCCATTGCTAACCGTACTAAATCTTCTGCAGAATCGGCCGGGATGCGGGCTTTTTGTGTTAATACTTGCTTTTCTTAATTAAGAAATTTATTTTAATTTATGCAACACCTGATGGTAAAAGAACAACTGTCCGAGCTGCACTGAATCATGAAATTAGTTATTCTCTTGTAATAATTACAAGGGGTTGGGTAATTTTACGAGCTACTTGGCGACGGAATGTCCGCCGCTGAGGAGATACCTACCTGACCTGTCGCTTGCGTTAGGGACCTGCCATATTTTTTATTGTTCTCGCCGGGTATATCTTCAAATGGATCCTATGAGGCATACCACTTGTGAGGTGTGGCAACTGTGGTATGTCGGATTATTACTATATCATCAGCGGCTGTCAGCACATGAGAACAGGTCCTGGACGCAGTGGAATCTGCACCGGGTATACCTCCATGTCGTTGAGCCTACTACCGGGGAATGTTTATAAATACATACAATTTTATGTATGTGACATAAAATCACGCCTTTTCCCCGTAGGGGTAGGCAGAGCCCAAGGGCCACTTTTCGCCTCCGTGAGAAACGAGACGTGATGGGTGGCGAACCACATCGCCGCCATTTTGGTTAATTAAATTATTTATATGATTGACCATTGCGTTCTCACGAATAAGGAGGGAAAGGGAAGGATAGGTGTTGTGAAAAGGAAGATTAGCAAGTTAGAGTGGGAAATAGGAAAAGTAGGATATTACCGCCCAGGAGGGCAAGGGATGGGACAGTAATAGCTAGGGAAGCCGGGGTCGCATACCCGTATAATATACCACAACTACCAACGTCGACTGGAACGTTTATAGTCTCCCGTAAATCTATTACGGTGCTCACAGGGGTAGCTACCCCGCCGCCGTCCTTGGAGTCGCCGTCGTACTCGATGGACGTCTTGTCTAACATATCCTTGGACCGAACCTGCCGTAATTTTTTTTTTGTCTGGAAGAAGAACCTGCCACCTAATTAGTGCCTATCGATTATTTACTACATTTTTTTGTGTTGATCATCGATATAATATATAAACTAGATAAAGATTCACGAACAAAACTATTTAAAAAAAAATAAAAACCGACTTCAGAGTAAATTATCTAAAAAGCATAAAATAACGAAAATATTATTGAAGTTGGTGTTAGCGTACCTGCTGTGTATATCCTGCACCAACTTCAATAATATTTTCGTTATTTTATGCTTTTTAGATAATTTACTTTGAAGTCGGTTTTTTTTTTTTTTAATAGTTTATTTAACACTTTTTAGTGACTTATTTTACCAAGATAGGTATCAGCACTATCACGCAACTCGAACGTCTACATTACAGTAACTTACTGAAAACATAAAAAGTTTATATCTCTTAAACTACTGGACCGTTTTTGATCAAACTTGTACTCTACCCTAAGTTGAAAAATACTCTAACTATTGCAAATTTTTGAAATCGGACTTGTAGTTTCTGAGAAATCCGCGGACAAACCTACATACATACATACACTCGTGAAATTTGGTAAATTTGTTTAGAAGCCTACATAGACTAACATATATGAATATTACGCATTTCTATTAATATTACATACATACGCGTCGAATACGGAACCTCCTTTTTTGAAGTCTGTTAAAAATGACATATAAAATGTGGTCGCGGAGGTTGCAAACTTATCTGTGCTGGTGGCGGAAACGTGAACTAACGATTTTATAATGATAATGACTTGTAGTTTGACAGTTTCATATAGACAGTAGCGACACTCCTATCGGCAAAAATAAATTTGTCAGGATGTGGCTTGTAAAGAAACAGCGACACAAGGGTGCTATTTCTCGCTACCACTTTTTGAACCGTAACACCAAATCTGGTTCATATATTATATCGATGGTGTTGATGAAATAAGTGAGGGTGGTCCAGACAGCTGATGTATTCAGATCACGGTGGTCCAGATAGTTGATATACAGTGTGTAACAGAACTCAGTTCGAAAACTGGGGGTATTATTTGGTGTATCAATATAATTACATGTATGTAACTGATTGTACCAGTAATACGAATCCGATCTTAGGAAAAAATATGAGATATTCAGCTAATGAGTTACATATATAAAATTATGTTGATATACTGTATCCTCGTGGGGTGCCGAGTTAGGCTCAATTGATACGAAGATGGCAGCGCACTTTCAGTGTGAAAGAATTTTAAAGTGTATCTACAATACGTAAAAGACGAGTATCGCTTGAAAAACGCGGCGCGCGGGCGGCCGTGAGCGGTCTCGAGCGGCGTCGCGTTTTTCAAGCGATACTTCTAGTTGGGTGTCGTAAACGGCGACTAAGCGAGAACAGAAAGACGGGCAGCAGTGTCTTTCTTTTGAATTTATCTGTCACATATACTGCGATCCCCAAGACGCCTGCCAAGTGTGGAGATTATGGCAACCCCTCCCTTCTAAGGGCGGGCCTTTTGTTCCGCAGTAGACGTATTTCGGCCGCTGATGATACCGAATAATATCGCCCAGTGATCGAATAGGGTTAATATTACTTACTTACTGCATAGTGATGGTGGTCCAGGCCCATGATATATACCAGCTGTCCATTTATTCTGATAGCGTTTCTCCTGCAAAATGGTTGTCTGGAAGAAATTGCTTATAGCAATTTGACCGCCATTTGTACATTCTATGTTTTAGTTCTAAGTTTATATTGTAAATATCTTCTTGGTGTACAATAAAGAGTATTCTATTCTATATACAGGTGTAGGTAAAAAAATTCAGTACGTGGTCCCTCCACGTACTGAATTTTTTTTATAAGACGTCAAATAATATCCGTTACAAAATTACAGTAACCATTTATATGGTAAATGACAAATGACTAACTTATTAATTTTCGAGCATGTAATGAATATATGCGGAATAATGTTTATTTTTCAAATTACATTGCTAATTTGCTAAAATAATAATAGTTAAAATAATAATCAAATAATTAATCGATTGTTTTTAAATTAAAATTTGTCTTTATTATTATACCAATAATGAATGATGTTAAACTAATTTCATTAAAAAAAGTGATATTTTTTTTTGGCAGTTCATGAAAAAGCCGGTGAAAAATTTCAACACTAGAATGTTCAGAATCATGTACTGGATCCCTGGTATCGGTTTTCGGTACGATGTCCCTTACACCCAATATAAGATGTTTATAAATAATCTATACTTATAATAAAACTGTAACAGGTCCAATTCTGTACATTGAAGATATTTTGAAAATTATATTTGGAGGGCAATCTATAACCGATACTGAGGCCGAAAATGTAATTTTTTTCATTTTTGTCTGTCTGTCTGTCTGTCTGTCTGTATCACGGCTGAGCATCACGCCGAAACTACTGAATGGATTCAAATGAAACTTTGCATGATTTGAGATCTTACTACGAGGTAGGACATAGGATACTTTTTATCCCGTAATCTAGCACGGTTCTTTTGGGAGAGGGGATTAAAGTCAAAACGGGTACTTGGTCCGATTTTATCAATTTTTCTATAAAATATAATAAATATTAGTAAGGGAACAATAGAGAGTATTTATCAAGGTTTTGTAATCGATCGGGTTAAGCAACGTAAGGTAAGATCATTAAATAGATGGGTGACCGTTTAACGCCATTTGAACTAAACGGGTCCGTGCTTCGGAGAGCAAGTAAAAAGTGGGTCCCAGTTTTCAACCGACTATAAAAAATGAGGTTATGTATTCGATGCGAATGTCTGTTATTCAAAGTTTAGTTAACGTAAAAATAGCGCAGGCGGAGCTGCGTGGGTCAGCTAGTATACAATATAAGTGAGATGGTGGTCCAGGTAAGTCGTCCCGCGAGTACCGCACGCCGCCGGCGGTGGCGCCCCCGCAGGTGCCCTCGCACTACGCGCCCAACTACCCGCGCCGCGCGCCCGGATACTCCACGCTGCCAGCCACCGCCAGCCCGCAGCCGCAGGTACCACTACCACTTGCATATCATTTTAAACTACGTTAAAAAATATGGTGTTTTTTTTTGTTTCTTGTTTTAGTCTCGGTGTTGGTTTGGGAAACAAACAAATTCAATAATATTTATTTCAAATAGGCTTAACGCTAGCAATTTTAAATGGTATTTTTTTTTAAAAGCTACCACCGGTTTTCAACGCGGCCTCAACTGAGAAGATCCGGCAAGAAACTCAGCGGGCTTGTCATTTTTTTTCACCATTTTTTAAACAGCTTTGTCTTGTTACGATTAGATCAGCATCAGCGATAATGTGACCTGCCGTTTCGAAAGATAAAACAAGAGAGAGAGAAAAAAAAATACGAAGAAATTAGGGTGTTTTCTCGTGGACCCACTATTTTGTCCCACCAGTGGGTCCACGAGGGAGAACTATTTCTCGTGGACCCACTGCACTCTACGGTTATTAAATGTTCCTCCTGTATAATAAAAATGTATAGCACCTTTTTCCAGTGTCAAAATTTATCTATCGTATAGTGATGTGACAAGTGGCAGATAAAAAATATGCGCTTCCGCTGGTCGATGTAAATCGTTTCATAGTTTTTTAGGCTTCCACACCCATTTTGTCACTACAACTACATTCTTAAAGGGCATTACTAAGTTATAAACTTCCCATTATGAAGATAACCATCATTCATGATGAGGCTACCTTATGTCCTATGCTACTCTGGTACTTCTGGTGTAAATATTGAAGCAAAGTAGTCACAGTTTGGAAAAACTCTCTCGAAAGGGGAAGGCCTCTTTGTGCCCTCTGTTGCCCTAGTACTTCTGGTAATAATGTTTAAGAATGCGCAATTTTGCGGTTTCACGCGCTATTTCGTGGAAATTCCGTCTGGAGCTACCACATTCAGCAGGTGTAACTACTTGGAATATTTACACAAAACTTACTTCCAAACTGTTCGGGAATTTTAGAAGAAATTTTTTTCCCATCTGTCTGATGAACTACTAATCGGAGTAATTGGAACGGATAATCCAATAGAAAGACGTTGCTTCTTGTTTTCCCTTAGTCTGTTGTCTAGTGTTACCCGGACATACTACGGGTATAATAATCCATAATCCCATAATCATTAAACAACTCATACCAGAGCCTATTACTGGATGGCAAAATACGCGAGGCCTCCTTGTATCTTATGCCGCCCTGGTACTTCTGGTGTATATAATGTCCGATGATATAGATTTCGTTTAATAAATTGTAGTTAATATTTTTTTATTCATATGATAATTTCATACCATTATCCCAACCCTTGCTATAACTATATAAAGGATGTTAATAAACAACAGTGGGTCCACGAGAAATAGTTCTCCCTCGTGGACCCACTGGTGGGACAAAATAGTGGGTCCACGAGAAAACACCGAGAAATTACCACAAACTAAAAGGCCAAAAGGATAGTAGTCGGACGAATTAATACCACTTATTACCAATATTTAGTCCAATAGTACAGTAAATAAAGGTTCCACTAATGACTAAATAACATTAGATATATATCATGATTTTATTCTTGTTTTACATACCTGTGTAATCATTTCTCTTTTAAAAGTCCGTATACTATTTTATTTTTACATTGACGGGCCTGTTGATCTAAGGTTAGACGCTCTGGCTACTACCTAATAGGTTGTGGGCTTGTTTCTGGGTGTTATATTTATCTATTTAAGTATGTATTTACAAAAGAAAAGTAATAATATCAGTTGTCTGGTTTCCATAGCCTATGACTTGGTCTAGTTTGGGTTCAGATGAGCTTGTGTGGATTGTCCTAAGATATTTTAATTATTTCTTTCGTTATCACTTTTTTTTGTGTATTATGATTACTTTTCTAAATAGCAAGTCACTTATAAAACTGTTTCCTTATAGGTTGGCATGGTGCATCCCAATCAACATTCCTCAGCTTCTAATTACTCGCAACAGGATCTGCACACCAGTATGCCGCGTTAGTATTTGTATATTGCGCTGCGTCGCTATGTTTAATCATATGGCGATGCGGCTTGTCTGTTTAAATCATGTAAATATGTTATTTTATGGCTTTTTCAATGATTTTAGCTCCGCCGTCGCCTTTGATCGGATCCGATGGAGAGCATAGCCAACATTCCATGAGTCTACCGGGACAGGTTTGTTACTCATTTTTACCAGTAAAGGACCATGCCCATATTTGTATGGAGCTAAAAGTCAAAAATGCCATGCAATGCCCAAATTACAGCTCTATGTCATATGATAGCTTTTTAACAGTATTTATATGATATCTAGATTTAATGTCATATAAAGGACCGGTTCAAAAGATATTGGACATTAAACATGATAACCTTCTACTGGTTTTTTATACATTTTATCGTTTAGAGACAACATTGCTATTAGTATTTCACTAGGAACTTCATGATCATCATCACATAAGCTAAGCCAGATTAGTGTTATTTTATATACTTATCTGTATGTTATCAGATAAACATGTCTGTTATGTGGAATTTATCTAGTCTGTCTCCATTGTATAGAGTCATATTCAATTCTGAGCCAAATAGATAAAATTATTAGGAACTCTTGAGGCAGAGTTGTAACCACATGCCTCTGTATACGATGAACGCGTAACCCGCAGTTCAGGCAACGCAACATTTTGTACCTATCACAAAGAAAACAAGAAAAGTCCAAATCACAGTCAAGTCACAAAAACAGCGGCAGATGTCAAACAGGCAGAGTGAAAGCATGAGTGACAGTCATTTTAGTTTTTTAGAATGTTTTTAACTTGGAGCTAAGTCTTTTGAGCCATTACTTCATTAGGTTTTTGTTTGAATTATATTTGTTTATTCGAAGCCTAGATATACTTATACACTACCACAAAGTACTTTTTTACTTTTGAGTGTCTGGAGACATCATTTAGATCTTTATTCAACTCGTTGATGATTCAAAGGTAAAATAATAATCGATATTGGAATCGATTACTTAGATCAATTGATCTACAAAAAAACGATTCCTTTTTCGAAGATTTTATTTACCATGCCAATTATTTAGCTCCGAACTAAACAAAGATTTTACCTAAGATATTTATAATTTAAGAGGCTGTCAATGAGGGATAGATTAACAAACAAATAGTCCCATAAATGGCGTTGGTAAAAAACTAGTCTGTCTCTGGCTTTTGATAACAAAAATTAATGCTTAACTGGGCCATGTTTTTTTTCATCTGATGACGTTTATTATAAAATCATATTTTTATTTGGTATTGTTGTAAAGCAGTATATTATTATTCGATTATTTAGTAATCACTTTTATTATAATACTAGCTAACCCACGCAGGAGCTGCGTGGGTTAGCTAGTATTTTTACGTTGCCTGCGCTATTTTTACGTTAACTAAACTTTTAATAACAGACATTAGCATCGAATACATAACCTCCTTTTTTATAGTCGGATAAAAACTGGGACCCAGTTTTTACTTGCTCTCCGAAGCACGGACCCGTTTAGTTCAAATGGCGTTAAACGGTCACCCATCTATTTAATGACCTTACCTAACGTTGCTTAACCCGATCGATTACAAAACCTTGATAACAACTCTCTATAAGTGTTCCCTTACTAATATTTATTAAGTATATTATAAAGAAAAATTGATAAAATCGAACCAAGCGTATAACCAAGTACACATTTTGAATTTAATCCCCTCTCCCAAAAGAACCGTGCTAGATTACGGGATAAAAAGTATCCTATGTCCTACCTCGTAGTAAGATCTCAAATCATGCCAAGTTTCATTTGAATCCATTCAGTAGTTTCGGCGTGATGCTCAGCCGTGATACAGACAGACAAAAATTAAAAAAAATACATTTTCGGCCTCAGTATCGGTTATAGAATGCCCTCCAAATATAATTTTCAAAATATCTTCAATGTACAGAATTGGACCTGTTACAGTTTTATTATAAGTATAGATCAATCATGTTGAGTTTTACATGGGCCAAGGGACGTGATTCCAGACCGTAATAAATAAAGCATGAATTAATGATTGTATGATGATCTCAGAGAAAGTACCAAAGGAGTTAGTATCGCGTCGATTCCCCGAACAAATTTTTCGTGGCACTTTTGTGGGGTGCGGGAGGCGAAGTAAACACACACAGATACACTTTCACGCATACCCACACTATAATAAACTCGCAACACATTCAAAAATACACGCACACAAATAAAGAATGACCTGACCATATGACCAAAAATTTGGCAGAGGGGGTTAGCGCATCATGCTCTCTCCAGTGGTATCTCCTCTAAGATGATGATACGTACTGCAATGTCAACAGAACGTCTTAATTTTTATTATTTTTTATCCAGTGCTTCATATGATTTAAAATTAACAACATAATTCTAGTTTTTATTTATTAGAGCAATCTTGTAATATACTTTATCTGGGCATTTCTGGGGCACAAATGGGCATGGTCCTTTCATTGAACCATGTACAAAGGACCATGCCCATATTAGTATGGAGCTGAAAGTCAGAAATGCCATGCAATGCCCAAATTGCAGCTCTATGTCATATGATAACTATTTAACAGTATTTATATGATAACTAGATTTAATGTCATATAAAGCACCGGTTCAAAAGATATTGAACAGTAAACATGATAACTACCTACTGGTTTTTTATACATTTTATCGTTTACAGACGGCATTGCTATTAGTTTTTCACTAGGAACTTCATGATCATCATCACATAAGCTAAACCAGATAAGTGTTCTTTTATATACTTATCTGTATGTTAAAAAAAATAATGATAATAAATATAATATGTTAAAATAATTTAATTAACCAAAATGGCGGCGATGTGGTTCGCCACCCATCACGTCTCGTTTCTCACGGGGGCGAAAAGCGGTCCATGGGCTCTGCCTACCCCTACGGGAAAAAGGCGTGAATATATGTATGTGTATGTATGTATCTGTATGTTAACAGATAAACATGTCAGTTATTTGGAATTATCTAGTCTGTCTCCATTGTATAGTGTCAATATGTATGTGAAAACAATTTGGTTAGATACACTGGTACTGCAATGTCAACAGAACGTCTTATTTTTTATCCAGTGCTTCATATGATTTAAAATTAACAACATAATTCTAGTTTTTATTTATTAGAGCAATCTTGTAATATACTTTTCACACCACCTGCTCGATAATGTTGCATTATGTGTCATATAAAGATGACATAAAGTACCTCATTATATCCCTATAGTCTAGCCGGGTAATAATGTTGTACTAAACTCCCTTGGGTAATAATGGGATTTGTTATTTTTGGTCCTTTAGTTGACCCTAATTGGGAAGGCAAAGGGTTCTAGCTCATACAGCCTCGTCATAAGTAATCTCGTAATAAATCAATTTGTAGCTAGGCCTAAGCCAATGCTTCATTAAATTGTTGTCATTTTTCATTTATGTTTTTAGGTCGAAGCAAATTCTTCATTAAAATGTAATTTGAATTATGAACGTCAAATATTTTTTTACCGCGCAGCCTACAGTATTACCACTCTCTCTAAGCAAAGATTTGCACGAAAAACATACATTTGAAAATCGAACCGAGCGCCAGGAGCCGAATTGGAGCCGAACTTTGTTCTAGCTTATAGGAAAAGAAAAAAATTGATAAAAAGAAAGCGCTAACGCTGTTGATAAATTATTTTAATTCTACCAGTTTGTATTTTACTGTCTCGCCTCGCAGTAGGTGTGGGCGCGAACGTTGGAAATCGGTGTATTGATGTTATTTTATTTCTAGCAGTAAGTATTTAATAATAATAAATATACTTCATTGTACCATTGAGATTTTACAACAAAACTTACATGTAAATTGAACAATACGTTGATGATGTAAAAAGGTGGCCCTTATCGCTAAAAAGCAATCTCTTCCAGATAGATAACCTAAGCAATCTCTTCCTACTATTTGTATTTCATTACCTCGCAGTAGGTGTGAAAAGTAGTATATTATCCTCGGCGATAAAGGTGTCTTTGTCTTGGGCGAGCTTGAATCTCTCGCTGTACTCAGGATTCTAGTATTAACTCCCTCGCTTTGCTCGGGAGTTAACTCTGTACTCCCTCGCTACGCTCGGGAGTTACTAGGATCCTTCGTTATGCTCGCGATTCAATTTCACGCCCGTGACATAAGACACTTCTTTATCCCCTTGGTGCATAAACTACTATTATCTAGGCATTTCTGGGGCACAAATGGGCATGGTCCTTTAAATTTCCATCAATTTTTCAACAGATTGTGTTTTTTCTGTTTTTATAATGTATTATCAAGTCTGTAGACTTGTTAATACGTTATGATGATATAAGTGTTTAGTTGCTTTTAATATCAATTACCCGTGGGGTGGTGGGTAAGAATAGCACCCTTCCATCTCCTCCCGTTAGGTGTCCGTAATAGGCGACTAAGGGAAAACTAGGAGACGGGCAGCAGCGTCTTTCTTATTGGATTACCTACGTACCATGATGAGGATGTTGACCTACGTAGGTATAGGTGCCTACTGCGCCTTCGGAGTCGCTGGACGCTCGGGGTGTGGGCCCTTTGAGCGTCCATTGAGTACGGCGGCGACTCCGAGGAGGACGGCGGCGGGGTTGCGACCCCCGTCCCCGTGAGCACCGTGACAGGTTCCCGGGGGGCTACAATGCGCCCCCCGGCGGCGGGCTCAAAGGCAAGGCACTGAGGGGCCCCTGGTGCAGATCCCACCGGAGAGCCCTGGGGTCCCCCTCTCATGTGCCGATGTGACAGCCGCAGGGGTTTTAGTGGGTAAGAATCCCACATACCCCGGTCGAGCCCCACAGCTCCCGGGGATCTTTCGAAGATTTCCCCCGCGTCAAAAAAAAAATAAGGTGCCTACTGCGATCCCCAAGAAGCGGACCAAGCGTGGGGTTTATGGCCACCCCACCCTTCTAAGGGGGAGGCCTTTGTTCAGCAATGGACGTCTTTCGGATGTTGATGATGATGATGAATGGCAATATTGCTACGCGGTCTCAAAAGAGGGTCATAAAACAGTGGGGTGATTTGAGATTCGCAACCGCGTACATGTATTGCCATATAGAGCAAACTATTGATAAGATATTGTAGCCTCGGTGGCACAGATATAGATTTATATAGATAACGCAAGTATCACGATTTGTATTGAAACCAAGCGTGCCGACTTTTTAACACTTTCTGTGACGTCACGGCCGACATTTAGTGTCCAAACCGATTCAAAGACACCGATGCCGCCGATGCCCCGCCGTTTTTTTTAAATTTTTTGCGGCCGACCGACTGAAAGGCTGCAACCACAGACACGCGCGGACTGTAAGTTAGCGGCGACCAGCCCTGCGTATCGTCGGGGTTCGGACACGCGAAGTGCGTTGCGTTATCTATGTAAATCTATATCTGTGTTCGGTGGCGTAGGCGCAGTGGGGAATCATTCTGTATATTAATTGATGTCTAATTTGTCAGAGGGCGTCCTCATCGTCCGCGGGAGGCGGCTCCATCCGCGGCGGGTCAGTGTCGCCTCCGCTCCCGCCTCCGCCCATGGACGACGAACTGGCCCACGACGCTTTTGGAAGACCACACCATCTCAACGTAAGCACTAGCTCATTTTACTTATGCTCACCAGTCATCACAATATAACATGTTCTTGTAACTGCTAATATATGTTTTTGTAACTGCTCTTATTCGGTAAGAATTGTACTCAATGTGCGAGGGACGCTAATCATTTTATATACTGCCGCACTCATAAACGTCTGTTAGCGTTAATTATCACCAATCAAGTTCTTGAATTCAATTTTTTTAATTAATAGTTTATAGGTACTGCCGTGGGATGCCGGCTAAGAATTTGCATCCCCTCTCTCTTCCCGTGGGT
This sequence comes from Furcula furcula, assembly GCA_911728495.1. Lineage (NCBI taxonomy): Eukaryota > Metazoa > Arthropoda > Insecta > Lepidoptera > Notodontidae > Furcula > Furcula furcula. The sequence goes on from OU452251.1 coordinate 12,498,228, forward strand.
TTCGTAAGAGGCGATTGAGGGAAAGCCAGAAGACGGGCAGCAGCGTCTTCTGTGTAATATATCCATCTTTTCGAAACTGCGATCCCCAAGACCACCGAGTCTTTGCCATAATCCCCATTATGGCAACCCCCCCCCCCCCCCAATGATTGACAATGCTCATTTACGGCCCCCAGTCCCCGGCAGCTCCTCTATTCCCCGCCTTGGTAGCGGGCGGGGTAACGGTCGAGCAGGGGGTGCGAAGAATCTCCGGCAGATGCGCCGCTTTGGCCCTGGCAACACATAATGTCCGCACGCTTAGGACTGACGAGAAGATTATCGAGCTGGAGGAAGAATTGAGCAAGTTACGTTGGGATATCTTGGGATTATCTGAAATCCGACGAGAGGGACAGGATACGATAACCCTTGATTCCGGAAACTTGCTCTTCTTCCGGGAAGGAGACCGAAAATCTCAGGGTGGTGTTGGGATTTTCGTCCGTAAGTCCCTCATTAACAACGTTATAAAGGTCGATAGTGTGTCGAGCAGGGTAGCGTACCTTATACTCAGAATAACCAGTCGGTATTCGTTGAAGGTTATACAGGTTTACGCGCCGACCTCGGCACACCCTGACGATGAAGTAGAGGCTATGTATGAGGAGATAGCAGAAGCCATACATACCTCCAAAACACACTTCACCGTTGTTATGGGGGACTTCAACGCGAGGGTGGGCACACGGAATGGCGATGAGTTGAAAGTGGGGTCATATGGGTACGGGCAGCGGAACCAAAGGGGCCAGCGGCTGGTCGACTTCATGGAGAAGGAGGGACTCTTTGCGATGAACTCCTTCTTCAAGAAGCGACCATCCAGGAAGTGGACGTGGATAAGCCCCGATGGTTCAACCAAAAATTAGATCGACTTCATCATGACGACCAACAAGCATATATTCGATGATGTCTCCGTGATCGGCAGGGTGAAAACCGGTAGCGATCACCGCATTGTTAGAGGCAATATCAATGTCAAGCTTGAGAGGTCCCGTCTGACGAAGTCCATGCTCCGTCCGGGAACCGCACAAATCCAAAACCCCGAAGACTTTCAACTCGGACTACACAATCGCTTCCAGTGCCTAGCCGAATGCGAAACTGCGGACGAGTTAAACAATGGGTTGGTGCAAACTGTCCATGCAGTGGGGTCCAAGTTCTTTAAGACTCCACGCCGTAATAAGCCTCAGAAGCTCTCCAATCAAACCATTAAGTTAATGGAATCCCGGACTGAGATGAGACTGCAATCTTCAGCTGATATGTCGGAATATGCTGAACTCAATAGACGAATCTCGAAATCCATGCGACACGACTTGCGTTCCTATAATACAGCATGTATTAAGGACGCAATTGAGCGGAACCAAGGCTCTAAAGTGTTTGCAAAGAATTCGTCTATTGGGCAAAGCCAAGTGACCAAGCTGAAGATCGACGTCGGCAGTGTCATCTCATCAAAGTCGGAGATATTGAGAGAGCTCGGACGGTTTTACGGACAGTTGTACACCTCGACACGTAAACCCATTGCCCGAACAGCTCAGGACACCAGAGCCCAACTAACCCGACACTACACTGAGGACATCCCAGACATCAGCTTGTACGAGATTAGAATGGCTCTCAAACAGCTTAAGAACAACAAGGCGCCGGGTGAAGACGGAATCACAACAGAACTTCTGAGAGCGGGTGGAAAACCGGTACTTTTAGTCCTCCAGAAGTTATTTAATTCCGTCTTACTCGAGGGTACTACGCCAGAAGCATAGCACAGGAGCGTGGTGGTTCTCTTCTTCAAAAAAGGTGATAACACTTTATTGAAGAATTATAGACCCATCTCACTCCTGAGCCATGTATACAAGCTGTTTTCGAGAGTCATTACGAACCGTCTCGAACGCAGGTTTGATGACTTCCAGCCTCCCGAACAAGCCGGGTTCCGAAAAGGCTTTACCACCGTAGACCACATACATACGCTCCGCCAGATTATACAGAAGACCGAGGAGTATAATCGGCCATTATGTCTAGCGTTTGTGGACTACGAAAAAGCCTTCGATTCAATCGAGACCTGGGCGGTATTGCAGTCCCTCCAGCGGTGCCACATTGACTATAGGTACATCGAAGTGTTGAAGTGTTTGTACAGCAACGCCACCATGTCGATCCGACTACAGGAAGAGAGCACGAAACCAATCCCATTGCAGCGAGGTGTGAGACAGGGAGACGTTATTTCTCCGAAACTGTTCTCAAACGCATTGGAGGACGTTTTCAAGCTCTTGGACTGGTACGGATTCGGCATCAACATCAATGGCGAATACATCACTCACCTTCGTTTTGCCGACGATATAGTCATTATAGCAGAGTCGCTGGAGGACCTCAATACGATGCTCAGCGACCTCAGTAGCGTTTCCCAACAGGTGGGTCTTAAAATGAACATGGACAAGACGAAGATCATGTCTAATGTCCATGTTGCACCCGTACCGGTAGTTGTTGGGAACGATACACTCGAAGTTGTTGACCACTACGTATACCTAGGACAAACTGTCCAGTTAGGTCGGTCCAACTTTGACAAAGAGGTCGCCCGAAGAATCCAACTCGGATGGGCAGCGTTCGGGAAACTACGCGATATCTTCTCGTCCAAAATACCGCAGTGCCTGAAGACGAAGGTTTTTGACCAGTGTGTGTTGCCAGTGATGACATATGGTGCTGAGACGTGGTCTCTAACGGCTGGCCTTTTAGAAAAGTTCAGAGTCACACAACGAGCCATGGAGAGAGCTATGCTCGGAGTTTCTTTGCGCGACAGAATCCGAAATGTGGAGATTCGCCGAAGAACTAAGGTCACCGACATAGCTCTCAGAATCTGCAAGTTGAAGTGGCAATGGGCAGGCCACATCGCTCGAAGAACCGATAACCGTTGGGGAAGAAAGGTTCTCGAGTGGCGACCACGAACCGGAAGACGCAGCGTTGGCAGGCCTCCCACTAGGTGGACAGACGACATTGTGCGCGTCGCAGGTAACCGGTGGATGCAAATAGCCAATTGTCGTTCATTGTGGCGTTCTAAGGGGGAGGCCTATGTTCAGCAGTGGACGTCTTCCGGCTGATGATGATGATGATGAGGTACTGTGTTATTGAGTAGAGATATTGATTAAGTATCTCGTATTCATTAACGAAACATAAGCACAAATGACTGCGAGAGTCGAAATAATCATCGATTTAAAGATTGACATAATGAAAATTGTTCCTAGTTGACGTTTGTGAGAGCGGAAGCTAATGTATTGTTTAAACTCATCTTTTTACTTTTTTCAACTATGTTTAGGTCAGCGACACGAACGAGGAGACCTAGATATGGGCATTTATTTTGAATTCACTGACAGACCTATTATTTTTGGATTTCAATATTAATAATTCACTCAAAATTTTTACGTTTGCACAGAGCAAGATGGGTGCCCAGTATCCTAGTGCGATGCCTACTATAGTCCCTGATGAAGAGGACCTACCTGGATGGGTCCCAAAAAATTACATAGAGAAAGGTAATTAAATATTTGTAAACAGTACTTTTACGACACGCGTACTCGTATTACGCTAGATCAGTGGCGTGCACAGAAAGTAGGCAAAAATATCTGAAAATATCTGTACTCTAAGCTATTTGTTAGTATGCCACCACAAATATCCTTCAATGTTAGTTACATTACAGACGTATTCATTTACATTTAAAAAATTATGTTAATACCACGTCAATACAAAATATTTTAAAATTAAGATTATATAAAGAGATCGTAGGCAAAGTCTATTTGTGTTTATGGACCCTCTGAATAATCTTATTACAGTTTTTAAATGCAAATTAATATATCTATAGAATCAGCTAACTTATAGATATTTAAAATGGTATACTAATATACATAATAGGTTAAACAAGCCGAATATGTTTCTTTGCCTACCCTCTGTGCTCGCCACTGCGCTAGACATGGTTTGCATATCTAGCGTAATGAGTTAGAGACGTGAGATGTGTACGTTTAGTATGGTTAAGAATAGAACCCTCCCATCTCCTCCCGTTAGGTGTCCGTAAGTGGCGACTAAGGGAAAATAAGTAGCCAGGCAGCAGCTTCTTTCTATTTCCTACTACCTACCTGCTGCGACCCCCAAGACGCCGGCGTGGGGATTATGGTGTCCCTTCTAATGGGCAGGCCTTTGTTCAGCAATGGGCGTCGCAGGCATGCTTTCCACCTTGGTAGTATAAAAAAAGAGTCATCATTAACAGCCGAAACACGTCCACTACTGAACAAAAGGCTTCTCCCTTAGTAGGGAGGGGTTGCCATAATCCCCACGCTTGGCAGGCGGCTTGGGGATCGCAGTATAGGTGGAAGATAAAGCCAAAAGAAAGACGCTGCTGCCCGTCTTCCTGTTCTCGCTTAGTCGCCTCTTACGACACCCAACGAGAGGAGATAGGGGGGATGCAATTCTAACCCGGCACCCTGCGGTTAATGAGTAACCTAAACCAATTATAGATAAATATTTTTTAAATATAACATTTGAAATGTATTTTAATCTGTATGATGCAAACACGGGTATCACTAATCGAGAAAATAAATAGCATTTAGAATCCAATTTTAATTTTTTTTATTGATTTTAGTGGTGGCTATCTACGATTACTACGCTGATAAAGAAGACGAACTATCATTCCAAGAGAGTGCCGTTATCTACGTGTTGAAGAAGAACGACGATGGCTGGTGGGAGGGAGTCATGGACGGTGTGACGGGATTGTTCCCGGGCAATTATGTAGAACCCTGTGTGTAGGGTCAGTACAAACAAAACTATGTACTGTATTCCTCAGTAGCATGCACACTTATAACAAACAAGGTAGACAAAAAAAAACAAAATGTCTACGAGTTCCGAGACTCGCTTATGTTTTTATTTTGCCTCCTAAATATCCAATATTTTCCATTTTATAATTAATCTTCACAGGTGTACAGTGTTTAAAAACCCGTCCGATTACTGAGGGTATTTACATATAAATATGTTAAGTATCTGACGGGCTTGACGGGCCCGTTGGTCTAGTGGTTAGTGACCCTCTCTGCTAACCAACAGGTCGTGGGTTCGATTCCCACCAAGTGTCTGGGTGTTTTATCTATATAAGTATGTATTTACAAAAAAAAAGGAAAGTATTAGTATCAGTTGTCTGGTTTCCATAGTACAGGCTCTGCCTAGTTTGGGATCAGATGACCGTGTGTGAATTGTCCCAGGATATTATTATCTCATAAACATTATTACTGCATTATTACTAAACATTATTAAAAAAAAAAAACATGATCTTTCAAAAGTGCTAGCGTTAAGCCTATTTGAAATAAACTATTTTTGAGTTTGAGTTTGACTGAAATGTAATGAAATGAAATAAAATTTATTTCGTTCAGCACTGCACATGCATTAATACTACGCGTGTTTCGTGCTTGCTACACTCAAAGAAAAAGGCATCACTCAGCATAATGCTAAGACACACAAGTGTCCCAGTGCTGTTTTTCAGTGACGCCGTCCTCGGAGCTCGTTTTGGACATTTCAGTATAGCGGTATACTTAAAGTAAGAATTACATGTACCAGTACTGAATGTAAATAGTCCCCCCTTTAGGAATGGGACGAGTTTTTAACACCGTATCTGTAAACAGAAATGACATATTTTTTTTTTATTTTGTATTCAGGTAAATAAATAAATATTTGATTTGATTTGATTTGATTTTTTATAAAATAGATTTAATTAAGAGTATTTATACTAAGTATATTCATTTGGGTAAGTCATAGGTTAGGTAGTCTTTTTTGCCTGTTTGGACTGCACGCCACTGGTATTCCTGACAAAGTGGATGTCGTAAGTCTTATGTTATATTTTTTAGCATTATGATTATATCAATACATATTCCATTGTATCAATCAATTATTAATTATAATGATTTAAGTATATTTTGTAATTTAATTATACACCTAATAAATCTACGTTGTGTAATAAATTGACATTATATGATAAGTTGTGTATGGCTCAATTCACACCAAGATGGCAGCGGCCGGCAGCGTACTTTCAGTTTCAAAGAATTTTAAACTTTATCGATATTATGATTTTCGAGCGATACTGCCCCCCTAGACAATGTAACATTCTACAAGCGTTATCGCTAATAGAAAGTATAAAAATTTATGAGAATGACATAAGTCATCGCAAAATCACGTGACAAATTATAGGGAATTGACACCGTTAGCGAATGAAGAATTAGATTCGCTATGAAGCGATTGCATCTTGTCTAGGCGCTCAGGTCTTTACGTATTGTAGATAAAGTTTAAAATTCTTTCAAACTGAAAGTGCGCTGCCAGCTTGGTGTGAATTGAGCCTAATAGTAGTGACGGGCGGGTTGGTCTAGGAGCGTCCATTGATCGGGGTGTGGGCCCCTTGAGCGTCCATTGAGTACGGCGGCGACTCCGAGGAGGACGGCGGCGGGGTTGCGACCCCCGTCCCCGTGAGCACCGTGACAGGTTCCCGGGGGGCTACAATGCGCCCCCCGACGGCGGGCTCAAAGGCAAGGCACTGAGGCGCCCCTGGTGCAGATCCCACCGGAGAGCCCTGGGGTCTCCCCTCTCATGTGCCGATGCGACAGCCGCGGGGGTTTTAGTGGGTAAGCATCCCACATACCCCGGTCGAGCCCCACAGCTCCCGGGGATCTTTCGAAGATTTCCCCCGCGTCAAAAAAAACAAAAAAATTGAGTACGGCGGCGACTCCGAGGAGGACGGCGGCGGGGTTGCGACCCCCGTCCCCGTGACCACCGTGACAGGTTCCCGGGGGCTACAATGCGCCCCCCGGCGGCGGGCTCAAAGGCAAGGCACTGAGGGGCCCCTGGTGCAGATCCCACCGGAGAGCCCTGGGGTCTCCCCTCTCATGTGCCGATGCGACAGCCGCGGGGGTTTTAGTGGGTAAGAATCCCACATACCCCGGTCGAGCCTCACAGCTCCCGGGGATCTTTAGAAGATTTCCCCAGCGTCAAAAAAAAAAAGAAAAAAAAAATGGTTAGACACCCTGGTTGCTACCCAATAGGTCGTGGGTTCGATTCCCACCAAGTGTCTGGGTGTTATTTAGCTATTTGAAAATGTATTTACAAATAAAGCATATAAGTATTAGTTATTTTGTTTCCATAGTACAGGCTCTGCCTAGTTTGAGATGACTGTGTGTAGAATTGTACCCGAATATTATAAAAATAAATTAATAATTTTTAAAACTAGAAATACACGTTGAAATGAAACTAATTTTACGGATTATATCGCGGTTTAAAGTAAAGTATTCGAAACGTCGGGAAATTAAAAAAAAAAAGAAATAATCATGCATTTATTGCCATTTATAGGCGTTTTAACAATAAGAGATTTAAGTACCGTAGGCATCGATATAATATATAAACTACATAAACATTCACTAACAAAATGACATCTAAAATGTGGTCGCGGAGGTTGCAAACTTATCTGTGCTGGTGGCGGAAACGTGAACTAACATTTCTAATACGAGTACGTGTAGATAATTACGTGTAGTTTGACAGTTTCATATAGACAGTAGCGACACTCCTATCGGCAAAAATAAATTGGTCAGGATGTGGCTTGTAAATTTTTATTTTATTTATTTATTCTTTTACATCAGGCAACTAGGCCCATATAAAATACAATAATACCATACAACATATAAGTGACTAATTATATACTTATATAATATTAACTATAATTACTATACATACATAAGAAATGTTATATAAGAACTAAAATTAAGTTAGGGAATTTATTTTCGGTCTGGCTTCCCTGTACCGACGAAACACTAATCCTGCTGGCCAAAAGTCTGGGCTTAAAAACACCGCCTTGTGCCGCGCTTGGATTTCAAGGACGTAGGACTTGAAATTAGTAGCCCTCTTCGACTCCAGCTTTTTAAGCGTAAGGGCCACCTGCTCCCCAGGTGCGAGTCGACCCTTGCTTCTCTTACGGATGTAGTCCATGAGTCCCTCCCTCGACGTCTGCTCGTTCACCCGGGAGAGATACAAGAGCATCATGGGCTCTGCAACCTGGAGCGACACAAGGGCGCTATTTCTCGCTACCACTTTTTGAACCGTGACACCAAATCTAGTTTATATATTATATCGATGACCGTAGGTCGTAAAGTACAAACATTTGGGGGTTTTTTATACTGTCTGCATTTTCTTCGAAATCGTATCAGCGATTAGCAAAAAGAATGAGACCTCTACTAAACCCCGTTTATGAGAACGGCGTGGCCGCGCGGTTCTCCATCGGTCGACCGCGCGGCCATGGCATTTAAGTCCCGTAGGTCGTAAAGTTCAAACATTTAGGGGTTTTTATACTTTCTGCATTCTCTTCGGAATCGTATCAATGATTAGCAAAAAGAATGAGACCTCTACCTAGCACCGTTTATGAGAACGGCGTGGCCGCGCGGTTCTCCATCGGTCGACCGCGCGGCCATGGCATTTAAGTCCCGTAGGTCGTAAAGTTCAAACATTTAGGGGTTTTTATACTTTCTGCATTCTCTTCGGAATCGTATCAATGATTAGCAAAAAGAATGAGACCTCTACCAAGCACCGTTTATGAGAATGGCGTGGCCGCGCGGTTTTCCATTGGTCGACCGCGCGGCCATGGCATTTACGTCCCGTAAGTCGTAAAGTTCAAACATTTAGGGGTTTTTATACTTTCTGCATTAACTTCGAAATCGTATCAACGGTTAGCAAAAATAATGAGACCTCTACTAAGCACCGTTTATGAGAGCTGCGTGGCCGCGCGATTCTCCATCGGTCGACTGCGCGGCCACGGTTATGCCTTCATAACTCTCTGAATATTGGGTCTTCGAATTTGCGACCTTCATCGTTAGTGTTTAGCAAATTCCTTCGTAATATTGACGTAATCGTTTTTTTTCTACGACACAGTGGCCGAGCAGTCGAAACGGACACCTTGAAATTTGACAGAAATGTTAAGCTGTTTTTCAGTTCCATCATCAGGTCCTCAGTAATCGTCAAAGTGAATAAGACCTCTTTAACACAAAAATAAATGAGCCCAAACTCAATGTGTTCATTAGTAGCCATTCCAGGGTTCTATCACCCACCTTCCAGTTCCATCAGGTCGTCATTATTGACAAGCCCGCTGAGTTTCTTGCCGGATCTTCTCAGTTGATGCCGCGCTGTGATCCGGTGGTAGCTTTTAAAAAATGACCATTCAAAAGTGCTAGCGTTAAGCCTATTTGAAATAAAGATTTTTGAGTTTGAGGCAATGTGAATAGAACTCTATGAGAAACCAAATGAGCCCAAACTCGATGTGTTTACTAGTAGCCATTCCAGGGTTCCGTGTACCCACCTTCCAGTTCCATCATCAGATCAGCTCGAGGATACCCATATTATTGTGTTGTCACGGGTCCTTGGTGCAGAATTTCAAATGATTTGGACGTGTAGAGTAGAAGTGTGTGTAAAATTGAATCGCAAGATTCTTATACATCATACATAGTTACATAAAGGTACGCGTCCATTGGCACGCACGGCACGCAACGGATTTAAGTTTGCTTTGTATGATTTTACATAGCGCTGCGTCCACTATCCGCGCCCGCATCGGAAATTGACGGCGCGGATATTAGACGCAGCGTTATGTAAAATCATAGAAAGCAAACTAAAATCCGTTGCGTGCCGTGCGTCCGGCGCGTGCTAATGAACGCGTACCTTTAAGGTCAAGCTAATAAAATCGTGTTAAAAAAGTTATGATTACATAGAACTATATTATTTGATTGTACCTTTAATTATTAAAACATTAATAAAATAAATATCAAAAAACACATACAGGGTCTTTTTTGGTTCCTTTATTTGTAGAAAAAATACAGATGTATCTATTATGAATTTTATTGCAGTCCAATGCACATAAGTACTTACATCTATTCAAATTATAGCATAGTAGAAATATTTATTATTAAAATACACCTGAATACAAATAATGAGACATCGAGTAACATTCTCATTATCTCACAATTGCAAAAAAAAAATCGGGTGAAATACTGCGGCACCTAGAGTCCATTACTTAATTATCTCGAGTGTAATTTCAATACAAAATCTATATTATAGGATGATAAATTCATAAACGGCTCTGAGCGCAACATCATAAGTTTCAAAATATTGAATCCCAATAAAATATAAGTTTCTTTTTCACTTTGCATTAAATCAATAGTTCCTCTGAAACCAACATAATGTGACTTACGTCGTGTATTTTATTTTCTGGATCAGTAACAGCCGTCATAAATATGTATTATCACCTACCTACATATAAGATTCTCAAGTAAACCTATTTATGACTCGTACAATTATAACTTAATCGCTAAATTTATCATTTAATTCAATCTGATTGGAATCTATTTTCCAGGGTAAAGTCAAGGTAATTCAATGGTAGGTTTTTCTGTCAGTTTTGCAATGAGCCCAATTTTGTTTGACGGAAAATGTATCACTGACGGTTTGCAGCTGGAAAACCCACTAAATTATTGCTCTTCTTGATTGTTGGTAATATTATTTTCTTAGGAAAACTTCTATTTCACAGTAACATGATCAAAGGTTTTTGGAAACTTTAAATTTCAAATCATGATAGAATAAAATTGGAAGATGATATCACAAAATTTGTCATTGGTCATTCCGATAACTAATAATATTCTTACTAAGTTTAAACCAGCACACTGGGAAGTAATTGTAATATTGAGATTTCTGTAACATTACAGAAAATAATGTTTGGATACTTTTAAGCTTAGAAACATTAATAATTATTCCTTTTCGTCCAGATCCATGTTTACATTAGTTATTATATCCGCTTCCTGTTTATTATCTGAATCGTCCACATCTTTTTTTATTTCCTCTTTATTGTCAGTACTAGTGTCAACACTTGGTTTATTATCTTCTTTGATGATGGTTTCAGTTGCAGCAGCTTTGTCTTCTTGTTTCTGTCTCTCAGTAATATTTTCCTTCTTTTGGGCCTTGACATTTCTGCAAATGAAATATATACTTTATGGCGTTTCGTCAAATTATTGCCTTCTAATTGTTGTATAATGCATGCATTTCTTTGACAACACTGTGAGGAGCAACAATGTTGTGTATATTTTCATTACGTTAAGACAATACAGGCCGGTCACCCGATTGTCTGGAAAGTATATGATAGTCCATGCGCTGAATGGGCATGTAAATAGTCGGTCCTGCGCTATGACTTTCCCTGGTTGTGACCTTCTGTCCCCATCGGATTGTGAGAGTAAAGGAATAGAGAATGCCCTTGTGTCTATACGCAAGCACTTGTGCACTATAATATCGCTCGTGTAGATTGCTGCATCAAAGATTGACCGCTGTGGCTATATTGCTCAGGAGGCCATTATTATTATTATAAGACGTATAACTCACTGTGCGCTTCCATTGACGACTTCAACAACATCATCATCCTCGAATTTGATGTTGATGACAGCCTCCACCTTGGTCTGGATGCTCTTCAAGGCGAGGTGGAAGATCTTGGAGCTCGCCTGGAAATAGACCGTAAGTAAGTATATTAATAAATTGATAAAGTTTAAGTGAGCAAGCAATGAGTTTTTATCTTATAGCTTGCTGTAAATGGATCGACTCAAATCGAGATTGTGATGTGTTTTTGAGTACAAGTCACCTTTTACGTCTTGACAGCAGAGCTGTAAGAGTTCGGGCCTATAGGTCGAAATTGTGAAAATCGTTTTATTTTACAATTCAGTCTAGAGACAAACAAGATGCTCGGCAGACGGAAAGCGACAAGCCTGCCTTAGTTAAATTACAGCGCACTGTGCCTTGGTCATAGGACTCATCGGAGACATTAGCCCCCTTACTACTAGAACAGAGCATTGTTTACACACTGTTGTGGCGTTAGAATATCTGTTACTGCGATGGAGCTGGACGATCCATTGCACAAGGGACCTATCCCCCTAGTTCCTGTCTCTTGGGTCCAGTAATCTCCTCTCCCAGACCTCCAGTACTCCTTGCGCGGGTGTACTCACTGTGACAGAGGCCTCCATTACACAATGCGCGGGTGTACTCACTGTGACCGAGGCCTACATTACTCAGTGCGCGGATGTACTCACTGTGAGCGAGGCCTACATTACTCAGTGCGCGGATGTACTCACTGTGAGCGAGGCCTACATTACTCAGTGCGCGGATGTACTCACTGTGAGCGAGGCCTACATTACTCAGTGCGTGGATGTACTCACTGTGAGCGAGGCCTACATTACTCAGTGTGCGGATGTACTCACTGTGAGCGAGGCCTACATTACTCAATGCGCGGGTGTACTCACTGTGACCGAGGCCTCCATTACTCAATGCGCGGGTGTACTCACTGTGACCGAGGCCTCCATTACTCAATGCGCGGGTGTACTCACTGTGACCGAGGCCTCCATTACTCAATGCGCGGGTGTACTCACTGTGACCGAGGCCTCCATTACTCAATGCGCGGGTGTACTCACTGTGACCGAGGCCTCCATTACTCAATGCGCGGGTGTACTCACTGTGACCGAGGCCTACATTACTCAGTGCGCGGATGTACTCACTGTGACCGAGGCCTCCATTACTCAGTGCGCGGATGTACTCACTGTGAGCGAGGCGACGCGCGCCTTGGCATGCGCGAGGCTGGCGCTAAGGTCGGACAGCTGGTGCTGCGCGCCGCGCTCCGCCTGCTGCGTGGAGGCGGCGGCGGCGCGGGCGGCTCTCAGAGCGGCCCGGGATGCGTCAAGCGCGGCCTCGAGACGTGTGCGCGCCGCTAGGCTTCGGGCCTCCGCCGCGCACAAAGCTCCCACGTCGACCAGACGTGACTTGTACATCACCACGCCTAACAACAAACACTACGGTCAGGACGTGTTCCTATTATGAAGATAACAGCAGTCTCGAAATAAGGCACCGTCGGTGGTGACGAGAATCGTTGCGATTTTTATACAGGATGGAAATGTTAAGTGTCAATCTCAGAGTAATTAGCATGGAGCTAGTATCGCGTCGATTCCTCGAACAAATTTTTCGTGGCACTTTTGCGGGTTGCGGGAGGCGAAGTAAACACACACATATATAATTTCACGCATACCCACACTATAATAAACTCGCAACACATTCAAAAAGATACGCACACAAATAAAGAATGACCTGAACATATGAACAAAAATTTGGCAGCGGGGTTAGCGCATCATGCTCTCTCCAGTGGTATCTCCTCTAAGGTGTCAATATGTTTTCGTAAATTTAAGTGAAATTACCATAACTGCAACAGATACAGCAACTAAAATCTTAATGAATAAAATTTATATTTAATATCTTGTTAAAACAGAATCAAGATATATCTGAAATGTTGAATTAAAGTCGGAACCTTTATTATTTGGCAATCCTACCTCTTTAGTAAACATTATACTGAAACTGTAAACTCATATCGAAATAGGACTCTACTGATTAAAATGATAGAACATTTTGGATATATCCTTATAATTTTTTAACAAGTTACTATTGATATTTTAATCATTACCTAGTTCTTATATCTGTTTCAATTTTTGTAATATTGTGGAGATTATCAAACTTATCACAACAAATATTGGAGGAATTGGGAATTAGAATTCTTTTTTTGTGATAAATGGAAAGATCTTATATAAGTTTTATAATAAAACATTTTTTTGTTTTTTTTTAGCAATAATTCAAAAATTATTTCAAAATAAAAAATATATATTTTTGAATCCAGTACCGGAAACACGCCGACAGCTCCTGAACAAACTCGAGCGGGTGTGACGTCATAATGTTAAAGCTATTTAATAACAGTACAGCTCAAACTCAAACTCAAAAAGGCTTAAGCTGCCACCGGATCACAACGCGGCCTCAACTGAGAAGATCCGGCAAGAAACTCAGCGGGCTTGTCATTTTATCACTTTTTTTTAAACAGTGTGTCATGTTACAATTAGATCAGAGCGACAGTGTGTGTGACACACTGTCGCGACAGTGTGTCTTGCCGTTCAAAAGATCAAATAAGACAGAATAAAATAATGAAATACGACGAAAGTACAACAAACTAAAAAGCCAAAGGGATAGTAGTCGGACAACAGAGTAAGGGCAAGGGCATGCACAATGGATCCAACTGGGTCGAAGTGCGTTCCGGGGATACCGGGCCCAAATTTATAGCCACCAAGAATAGAATAGAAAGCAGTGCCTCGTCAGGCAAGACACATAGTACTTTAACATATTATTGATGTCATCAATTAATTGACTAGTGCAGCAGCCATCAGTTATCCACCACTTTATATGGTGTTACAAATTGTAAGCCTTAAAATTCAAAGCTTGCATGAGTCAGACAGTTCAAGCCCACGTAGCTTTATCCTCTAGGTAATCCGAGATTTTATAATAAGCCTTTTTCGACAATCGGCTTTTTATCAAAGGTTTAAATTTATTCAGTGGAAGATCTCGGATATCCTGTGGCAGTTTGTTATAGAAGCGTATACTTTGACCCATAAAGGATTTGCCTGTTCTGTGGAGACGCGTGGAATGCAAAACAAGATCGTGTTTGTTCCGGGTATTAACACCATGAATATCACTATATTTTTTAAAAGATCCAATATTTTTCTGAACATAAACTAAATTTACAAATATGAATTGTGAAACAACCGTTAGAATATCTATTTCTTTGAATTTTTCTCTAAGTGAATCGGTAGGAGCTAGATTATAAATGGCTCTCACAGCTCTTTTCTGCAGAATAAAAATGGCATTAAGTTCTGCAGAAGATCCCCACAGTAATATACCATAAGACATAATACTGTGGAAATAGCTGAAATAGACAATTCTAGCGGTTTCAACATCAGTGAAGCGTCTAATTTTTTTCACTGCATAAGCCGCGGAACTTAGTCTACCTGACAGCTTCTCAATTTGTGGGCCCCATTGTAGCTTAGCGTCTATTGTTATACCAAGAAACACAGTCGAAACCTCAAGGTCCAACGATGCTCCATTAATTTCCACATTGGTAGCCACCGGTCTTACATTAGGTGTCACAAATTTTATACACTTAGTTTTGCTCTCATTCAGTTTTAAATTGTTAATATTGAACCAATGGACAACTTTAGAGAGGACGTTGTTCACTTCGTCATAATCATGGAGTTTACGCTTAACTTTAAATAAAAGAGAGGTATCATCCGCGAACAATACAACATTAAGTTTATCCCCCACGAAGAAGGGTAAGTCATTAATGTATATTAACAACAGAAATAGGCCTAATATTGAACCTTGAGGAATGCCTAAGGAAACCACAGATCCTGGGGATCTCTTACCATTTATATCAACCTTCTGAATTCTATTATTCAAATATGAAGTCAGAAGGTCTAAAGCTCTGTTCCTCAAACCATAGTGGCGTAATTTCCTGACCATCGTGTCGTGATCTACGCAATCAAAAGCTTTGGATAAATCACAGAATACACCAAGAGCATCATGTGATTCCTCCCAAGCCTGGTAAATATATTTTAATAATTCGACTCCCGCGTCAGTAGTTGATCGATTTTTTCTAAAGCCGAACTGTTTATCATGAATAAAATTGTTTTTATTAAAATGATCTAATATTTGATTTAATATAAGTTTTTCATAAATTTTACATAAGGCTGGCAACACCGAAATAGGCCTGAAATTCGTAGGCTCAGCGGTACTGCCAGACTTAAATATAGGTACAATTTTGCTGTGCTTCATAAGGTCAGGAAACTCTCCACTCATAACACAGCTATTAAATATCACTGCTAATTGAGGGGCAATTACTTCAATTATTGATGCTATTACTTGTACAAAAAGTCCCCATCAGCTGTCTTTTTCTGATTAAGCTGTTTGAAAGTATTTATAATATCATTAGCAGTAACAAAACAGAATTGAAAGGTATGTTTTCTTTTAATAAAGTTTCAGCGGAAATGGACGACGAATTCAGAGTTTTCGTTATATTAATGGGAACATCAGTAAAAAATCGTTCAAACTCTGTCGCCACATCTAAATCCGCTGTTACATCTTTATTATTCACATGTAAACAAAAAAAAAACAGCGTCAACGGCTATTACATTTGACTAGACAATAATATTGAAAATTTATTGCTAAAAAACGACTCTGAACAACGCTGAACGTCACTGAATGACACTAAACGACGACACTGAACTTCATTGAACGATAAGCTCGAGCTTTAACATTATGACGTCACGACTATGGTGACCAAATCATGGCGCGTTTATAGTCACGTGAAATTTCATCAATTTTTAATTGTTTATAATTAATTGTTTTTTTTCTTTTTTTACTTTTTTGTTTTAAATATCAATATTATTAATAATAAAGTTTTAAAATACATTGTTTTTTTTTTCTAATATCTAATTGTGAAAGTTATGCAGTTGTATTATTTAGGTTAAGGTTATAAAATTGAAATGGAACAAATCATCTATTAGATTCTGCAATTGTAAAGGTTTTTCTTACCAACGCGTTTGGATATTATTTTCAAAAGTGAACGTAATTGACAATATTGATATACTATGGAAAACATGGCAGTCGCGTTTTGGTTTTCCAATTAACTGTATATGCGGTAATTTTACTTTTTTATTTTATTTTTGAGTTATTATTTGGGAATAATAGAAATAAACAAAGTGTAAATAGGAAACTCAAAGCCATTCATCCGTCCTACAAACATCTATGATTATAACTCTTCGAGTAAAACAATGGCTTACTGTTTTATAACACACAAAAAATAAATAAAGGCTAGTAATCGCAGTATTCCTTATTACCTGTTTCACTGATGTCAACAGTTTCGCCTGATGTGGAACCCGCCGCAGTAACAGGTCTGTCGGTAGTCTGAATTAAATTGCGATTTCCCGCTGCGATAGTCTCCTCCAATTCGGCAATCTAAATCCAACCAAACGTAGATAAAATAAGAATTATATTCCTAAAACATCATACTTACATGTGGTGATCATTCACACCGTACTTACATGTGGAGGCACTTCAGCTACAGGGACCACCGTCCCTTCGAGTGGCAAGTCCTGCATAGCATCTGAAGATGCGACATCTCTAATAGTTTGTATGAGGGTTCTGGAATTTAAATTCACATTAATATGTTGTCTTCACTATTTGGAAATATATTATTTTTAACAGACTGCTCAATAAGCATGACTATGGTTTTCGAAAGTACATAACTAATAATAAATAATAATATCTTGGGACAATCCACATACGGTCATCCGATCCCAAACTAGGCAAAGCCTGTACTATGGAAACCAGACAACTGATACTTTTTTTTTGTTTTGGGAATGAAAAAAAAAAAAAAACTGATACTATCACCCAGACACTTGGTGAAAATCGAACCCACAACCCATCGGTTAGCGGACAGGGTGTCTAACCACTAGACCAACGGGCCCGTTATAATTATGTTGCATGTCTATTTCTTTGATGAATTATGACTTATGATATGTCGTTAGATTCGTCTTGGTTGTAAGAGTGACATGTCTATATATTATTTCAACGATGGGACAGCCACCGTATTGTATTTGTTTACTTCCAAAAACATCAATATGGGTTATCAATGAAAGGTGTTAATGAGATGAGTTGAAGTCTTTAAACATGTGTAAACGTTATATGTATGTAATTTAACACCATTTTATTTGTTTGCAGTTGGGTTTTTTGTGCTTTTATAATTTACTTGTAAATTGTCAACTTACTTGTAATTGAAGAACTCCTTTATACACACTTTCTCCAGAATGACCCTTATTTGTGACCGCGATAATTGTAGCCCAAGGCTCATGAACAAGTTCTGCAGGTCTTTCTTAGTCATGCTTCCGCCTCGCATTGTGTCAAAGTACACTAAAGACAGGAGTAGGTACGGATCCGGAGGCAGATCCACACCGCGGCCACGGCGTTTCGGTGAGTTGCTGCGTTCGTCATCGCTGTGGGAATCCTACAAAACAACATGTATTCTATTGTTGGTGACTATTAAGTAATAATAATAGTATAGTAATAATAATAATAGTATCCTGGGACAATTCACACACGGTCATCTGATCCCAAACTAGGCAGAGCCTGTACTATGGAAACCAGACAACTGATACTAATACATATATACTTTTTTTTTTGTAAATACATACTTATATAGATAAAACACCCAGACACTTGGTGGGAATCGAACCCACGACCTGTTGGGTAGCAGACAGGGTCACTAACCACTAGACCAATGGGCCGGAACGCACTTCGAACCAGCTTGGAGGTGTACATAATCATCTGGTACGTGCAGTCCATAGAGGCGAACAGACTTCTTATTGACTGAATTATTACAATATAAATAAACTATGATATGAGAAGCTTGGATTTTAAAAAGAAATCGGTGTTTGTAATATCAGTTCACTTATTTATATTTGAGGAGGCACAGTATAGAGCTCTTAAGCATTCGCAGTCAAGGTAATTTGCTTTTTTGCGTACCCTATAATAAGTGTTGCATGCTACCGACATGTAATATCAAATATCATACTTTTTGTTTTTTTTTTTACTCGCCTGTCATTACTTTAGACTATGTAGCTGTTAAAATTGCTGATTAAAGAGACTTAACATAAAGGATGTCTCAGGTGACCTGCTACTGTGGTGGCACTGTGGTGCCAGTCATTCTGTCACCAACCAGCAGTGTGTAAACATTGCTGTGTTCTGGTGTGTTAACCCTTTGACCGCCAACGACGTCTTAAAGCGTCAATAATAAACTGGGCACCATCGCCGACCACGACTTAAGACGTCAAAATATTTGACAGTCAAATACATAAAAAAGGAATTGATTTTTAAACTTGATCTTTACATACATAGACGTATTAACTTTTCCTTATTAATTTTCAGTTAAATATAAAGTATAAATAATTGACGTTTAACTCAGCAGAACCTTAAACATAAACTCTGAAATTTAAAGTAAAAAAGATGTTCTCTCAACGCCACGGACGTCTTAAAGAGTCGCCTAGTGATGGGAATAAAGTGGCTAGATGATTATTTTTTACCTAGGTACTTACCTAATTAAATTCTCGAAAGTTCTTACTATCTTGTTTTAATAGTGAGCATTTGTGAGATCGTTACACATAATTTGTGAAAAATAATGGATAAACTAATTCCTTCTGTATGCCTACAGGAATGGGTTATGTTCATTCATTGTTTAAACTAATCAATAATAAAATCTTTTTAAAAAAAAATTGAACCGACTTCAATATCACTGAAAAGTATAAAATAATTTAAATATTATTGAAGTTGGTGTTAGCGTACTTGCTGTGTATATTTGGCACCAACTTCAATAATATTTAAATTATTTTATACTTTTCAGTGATATTGAAGTCGGTTCAATTTTTTTTTAAAAAGATTTTATTTTAAACTTTTTAGTGATATTTTCATATATAAAGATTGAACCATCGAAAACCGTAAAATTATCTAGGTAGGTTATGATCACATTATCGTCTACATAATTTTACATAATTCATGTTTCTTCAGAAAATAATATCCGGTCGTAATGAAATTTGCATGGAAACATCATAGTAGTTTACTCTCTCGAATAAAAAAAGAATCATCGAAATCGGTTCATAATTGTCAGAGCAATGTAATGGAGAACATCAGTTTTATGGTTTTTACCAGATAAATTCCTCCACATCGTTCATGGTCCTCCAGGAAGTTCTTATCCGGTTGTAATAAAATTCATACAGATTCAATACAGTGGTTTCTTCTTTCGAATAAAAAAAGAATCATTGAAATTGGTAAATATTTGCCAGAGTTATGACCATTTTTGTCCGACCGAGCGAGTCCGAGCGACTAAAACGTCATCTATATAGGCTTTCTTGCAACTCTCAGTGCGCAGTCACCATTCTTGTTTTTTTAGGAACTACTTATTACTAAGCAATAATTTTTTTATGGGACCCAATCAATGGATTGAAGAATGGATGGAAGAAAGATTTTTTCAAATCGGTTAATAATTGCCAGAGTTATGCGCGAACATACATAAAAAAAAATATATATATATATACAGACGAATTGAGAACCTCCTCCTTTTTTGAAGTCGGTTAAAAAGGTATTTGTATTTAGTTATTCATAAAGTTAAATCACCTTTTCTTTATCTAACCAAAAACAGTATTTTTTTTTAAACTTGTGTATGAATAAATAGGGTAATTAAGAAAATATCGACATAAGTGTCGAACATTACTATGTCTTAGACACTTATCATACCCTCGATCGCCATGGACGCCTTAAGGCGTCCGCTTGTGACGTCATATGCGCATTTTATATCCTTACTAGTGTTGTGACATGTGGGTAGATTTCTAATTATATTTACCTTAAAATTAAAAGTCTGCCACCCATATCCCATAACTAAAATAGACCGTTTAGCCTATTTGCTGCAGTTACCATTACTGTGCGTCACGTTGTTTAATTGTAACATAAAATGGACCCTGATATGCATTTCATTTCATGTAATAATAACATCATTGACTTAATTGACCGAGATGTTGTGCTGATATATCTTTCTATTATATTCATATTCATTCATATTATAATAGTCAATAGCTAAAATTCACAACACCAGTAGTTTTAAGTAAATCTCATAAAAAGACTTGTTGCTGCTGTCAATGACGCTTTAAAGCGTCCAATAGTTTCGCCAAAAGTTCGATGCTTTTAAAAAACCGTTACTAAAATGTTACTTCGAATTTAAAAGAAAATTCAACTTTCTTGATATAGGTCTCTAAAACCATAAACACAATTTTTTATTTCTTAATAATAAAAGGATTAAACGTAAGTTTTAACCATCAATTCACTTCAAAATATTTAATATTACTACATTCTATCGATGACTGTATATTTTACGTGACACATCACTAGGCAATCGTACGATAGATGGTTTGTAATATGGTCGCGGCGCTGGGGACACGACAGATGAAATTTTACATGGCGGTCAATGGGTTAACAGTGATCATAGTTTAAAAACCCTACCTTTCTTTCTCGTCTGCGCGAGTCTCGCCTCTCATCACGTTTATCGTCCTTCTTTTCTTCTTTCTTCTCTTCTTTTTTATCATCACCTTTCTTCTCTGCCTTTTCTTCCGGTTTTTCTTTTACTTCTTCAACTTTCTCAGGTAATGTGTAAAGAGTTTTGTAGATGTAGAACCCAAAGTCTCTCATGAGCATCTCATTAAATAACTCGGCGAAAACAAATAACTGAAACGAAAGATATGGTATATTTCAGATGCACTAAACATTTTGGTTATAGGAAAGATTCAAATATTGTTATTAAATACTAACCTCAAAGCTGTGCTCCTTATTATCGGTGATACGATAATCTAGCAACAGTGATAATGTGGCAACACTACAGTTAAACTTGCCACCCTTTGCCGTTGCTGATGGATGAACAATAATATGCGGTGTACTAGGGATCTCGTACCGTATTTTTAATTGCTGTTTCTCTTTTTCAATCTGTAAATAATAAAGTACTTCTGTTACTAAAGTATCAATTATATGAAGCAAACATTAACCTCAAAGTAACTATAGACTGCTAAAAGAGGGTGCATTGTCAATTCTTATTACCTTTCTCTTTTCTTCTTCAATTTCCTTTTCAGTTTTCTTCTCAACTATAACTTCTTTCTCAATTTCTTTTTCGGATTTCTTATCCTCATTTACTTCTTTGTCAATGTCCATGTCATTATTGTCTTCAGCTGTAGTTTCTTTCTCAACATCATCTTCTTTATTCTCAGTTTCTTTATCCTCTGTTTTGGTTGTCTGTTCCTTATCAGTATCAGTGCTATCATCTGTTTTCTTCTCAGCTACATCTTTATCTTCAGTTACATCATCTTTTCCTGCGTTGTCATCAACCTTTTCTTTTTGCTCTTTATCTACTTTCGTGTCTTCTTCCTCCAATTCTATGACATCTTCTTTCTTTTCTTCACCCGATTCGTTTTTTAACAGTTTTGAAAGGCGAGATATAAGTTGAGGTCGCAATCCTGTATTGATGAATTGATATTATTTTTAATACATAAATATAATATTATTTTAAAACAAATATTCACTAATATTTGATATTTTATTTACCTTTGCAGCTAACATTACGCGCTCGCAGCTCTTGTTTTAATTGATCGACTTTTATTGTTCTCAAGTCGATTTTCGAATGATGCGTTGGTTCTGGCTTCTTTTCATCATCGTCATTTTCATCAATAGTTATTGTAGTGTTATCCAAATCGATATTTTCCTGCAAAGTATTAAGATACTTCAATATGATTGTCAGTCAGATTTAGAACTGAGGGACGGTTTAAAACTGCTTTTTTTTAAAATGCAAATGACCAGGGGTAAAAAATAGAATATATAAAAATAAATTATACTAATGTTAATGAATAAAAATTAAATGATTCTGCGAAGAAAAAAGAAATTAGATTATTGTCGTTATCTATGCTCGGCGACGTCAGTGTGTCATCGGGCCGGTCGGATGTCGGAAGCACGGGAACGTAGCGCTCTCCACGTAAAAAGTAGCAGTTGCAGCCGGAAACTTAACCAAACAAAACTGGGAACAAACAATTTGCGATTTGTCCGGAGCCGGCGCGTCGGTCGCCGGAGAGGCGGGTGCCTGGTGTCCGCCGGACTGCGGCTCCAGTCTGGCTGCGGCGGCCTCGTACGCGGCCTTATACTGCTCCTGAACGGCGGCCCAGTCGACCCGCGACGCCTGCGCCGACCACACGTCGGGCAGCAATAACACCACACACTCGAGTCTGGACTTGCCGCCGCCGCCCTCGCGCCAGTAGTAAAACTCCACCATTCGGTACCTGCGTGGGTAATACAGTTATAGTGGTATACTCACAAGGCAACGGTCGCGCTGCCCACCCGACTGCAGACATGGAAGCGACACTTTCCGTGGGTACGAGAGTAAATTGACTGCCGTTTATGTGGGTGGCACAATGAATCAGGATCCGATCGGTGGTGCCCTATGTAGTGTGCATTTACCTTCGTACTCTCAAGAATGTGTGCTGTACCATGAAGAAACGATGACTGGCAAAAGCTTCTACTATTGTTAATATGAAATGTCATTTTTAATTTGTAGAAGAAACTTCTGCCCAGTGTGGTACTTGTGGCAACTGAAGTGGATGAGTGGGTGGCTAAAGAACATTTTATATAATATTATACTCACCATTGAGTGCATGATGACAAGTCAATGCCAGTGAGTGCTTTGCAAGTACGTATGGCTGTCCGTACCAACACTTTTGGATCGGATTGAGGGTTGTCACCATCTAATGAAGGGCTCCAGGGCCCACCTATAGCGAAATTCTCTCCACCTTTTCCCTTCTGTCCCACAAGGAACTTGATGAGACGTGTTGGATGCTGTGGGGATTTGCTTTGCCTTTTGTCTTTGTCATCACTCTTAGTAAGTCCACATTTTTGATACATTGCCTCTAGTGTTGGTAAACTTACTAACATCACCTTAAACAAATATAATTGACAACAATATAGATTATACATAACCCAAATATATTCTGATTTAATGTATGCCTCTGATGTAACCTGTCATTAACACACAATAACTTAAAACAAAGCATACAAACAATAGTCATGATCTGTTAACTTATGCCTCTGCCCCCACATTCATATTATGTGGAGTTGTGGAAATCTGCCTGGAGCTGGGAACTGTGCCATAAATATAGCAATAATAGCAGTATTAAATACTGTACTAATCATTTATTTTATAATTTTTGTACACACAATAGTAATACAGGAAACACGGAAATAAGAATGATACAACAGCACAGCTTATAGTCCGGTCAATTTAGACCAAAAAATGAGAGTGAAGTTACATAAAGTCCCAACAACCTGAATTTCAGTGAAATTGTTCAAAATATAATTATAAACAATGTCTAGAAGTTCCCCATCATTCCCCTGTAAGTAAGGAAAAAAATTTATTAAAGGTCAAAGGTAAAAAAAAATGAGTTTCTCGCGATTTTCAGCAAAACGGTAAGTTTTATCATAAAAGTACCTCAGACAAAAATTGTAGATCATAAAATTATCTATGAAAAATGTATCAATACTTTTTTTCTTACGAGCCACCGTTTCTGAGATATAACGATTCAAAAAGTTATAAAAGTTGTTATCGTCATAATATGCTTGAGTACGCCACGTATATACATCTAGAGTTGTTATATTTTATATAATATATATATAAACAAGATTTAACTCAATGTGCTGAAGTTTTTAAAAAGAGTAATTCAACTCAACAAGAAGTTATTACCAACGGCATCCGCTTTCTTCTTTCTATGTACGGAGCTCCTAAAAAAACTACCTGTTTAGATAAGCATCGATATGCATGTTTCGTTAAAAATACTAAAAATAAAAACAAGTTCAATTAGCTTGTCTTCCTCCAACCTCAGTTGCTGCTCACCAACATCTTTTTCGAGTATATTACCAAGTTCAAGTGTGGCTTGGTTATCAGCTAGACCCTACAGACTGGGGTTGGAAGTTGGTCAACAATATATTAGAGCCAGTTCAAGTTCAGTTTACTTCCACCTGCGCCGGAAAAACTGCTGAATACTATTTTTTGCAACTGCAAAAAGGGATGCAGTGCTAAATGTGGTTGCAAAAAAGTCGGACTGTCTTGTTCTTTGGCATGCACAAATTGTCAAGGCCGGTCGTGCTCTAATATTGAATCACAAACAATGGAGGATTCGTTTGACTCCGATGAAGTATCATGCGATACATCGCTATTGACGCAATTTACTTGCATCCAAAATGAAAATGAAGAAGAAGCAGCAGAAGAAGAACAAGAAGAAGATCAAGAAGAAGAACAAGAATTTGAAACTTACGAATAAGACAAATAAACTTCAACACTTTTTTTTAATTTACATCGCTTTTATCTTTCCCAATCTTTGAAAATTTCCGTTATTATGCAATAGTTTTACATTAAACAGGATCACAACTGACCCGTGGAGTAGGCCTACTGGGGAAACCACGTTAAAAAAACGCGCTAAGTACACCTCATATGTGGCGTGGAAACGTGTGCATGACGATAACAACTTTTTGAATCGTTATATCTCAGAAACGGTGGCTCGTAAGAAAAAAAGTATTGAAACATTTTTTATAGATAATTTTATGATCTACAATTTTGGTCTGAGGTACTTTTATGATAAAACTTACCGTTTTGCTGAAAATCGCGAAAAACTCATTTTTTTTTACCTTTGACCTTGAATAATTTTTTTTCCTTACAGGGGAATGATGGGGAACTTCTAGACATTGTTTATAATTATGTTTTCAACAATTTCACAGAAATTCAGCTTGTTGGGACTTTATGTAACTTCGAATGTCTAAATTGACCGGGCTATTATTTCTAAAGAAATTTCTTCCAGCAGGCCTGTGAGTGGAAAGTTGAAAAAAAAAATTAATCATAGACTAATACCCCATGTATTATCTAACACAGAAGTGAAATATGGGTGATGTTATTTTAATATTATAACTTCTTCAGTGCTAATATGTGCACTGTTGCCAAAACATTATTGAAATTATATTTCAAAAATCCATACCTTTGCATAGTACCTATAATCAGCATCCGGTGGATCCAAAACAGAATCATTAGGCACTGGATTTTCTGCTTCCTTGCTCATGATATGATATGCACACGGATTGTTAATACTAAATGGTGATTGCGGTGGGAATGTTTCGCCCCACTTAACATGAGCGTTAAAGAAATCAGACGGTACATACAGATTAGTATACCTTTGTGACAAAGCTGGAACATCTAATTTTTGTCTGTAAATAAAAAAAAAATGTTTCAGTTTAATATGTACAACTTTGTGAAATACAAACATCATTGTATGTACTGCATAATATGGTATGATGTAACTCACATGTCAAGAGGCATTCGTGGTACTCGAACAACATATTTGATTGGTGATGGTTGATGGACTACTGGCCTCTTGCGGGGTGGAGGAGAATCACGGCGGCTGCGGCTATCTCGCCTGTCCCGTGAACGAGACCGACTGCGGGTCCTAGACCGTTTCTGTGAATTTTATCCATTTTAAGATTTTACTTTCAGTTTATAACACTAGTAAATGTTTGAATATGATACACTTCCAAATTAGATTTTTAGAAGAACAAATGAGTCGTATTGTGCATATTGTGATAAGTACAATGAACATACAGGATATTGATTTAATGACCGAAAAGCTTTCAAAATGATAAAGCAATAAAGTCTTAATCACATTGTCAAGTGTTGTCAAATGTTTGAAGTCATACCTATAAATAGAAATCCATAATTTGAAAGAAAAGGGGATGTGCAAGGGAGTCTTGCTTTTAGTCTATGCAGTCAACGATATCTACCACTTGATCAAAATGATTGATAAGGTAAGTCAGTTTTAGGATGATTCTTATTGAAACAAGTTACAACAAGAACATACATTAGACAAACATCATAATAATATGCAATGAATTGAGAACCTTTTTGAAATCTGTTAAAAAATGCTGATTTTCAATTGATTTGGGAAATGTATCCATGGGTTGATTTACTTTATCCTATAAAGCTATCCTTACAGCAACATGTATGACAACACTATGACAAAGTATTTCACATTTTTGCATAGAAAATGATGTTTCTGTGTTGAAAACTACATCATACACCACACCAAACTGCCATGCTAAGCCTGCAGGTGGGTAAATTGGCAACCTGTATTAATTAGGTACTAAATATTAAATAACAAACCCTGTCTTCTCTGCGCGCGGGCCGCTCGTCGCGACGCGAAGGCATCGGCTTCTTCGTTGGTGGAGGCACCGCATTATACGAATTGGGCTTTGGATTATTTGGCTTCATGGTTGGACCACTTTTAGGCAAAACTTGCACACGAGTTGCGTTCCACTTGAACGGCATATTAGGATTGTAAGTGGCCTCAACGAGCACTCTGTCGGTGACTTTAGGAATGATGCCCTTAGCGCAAACTGATGTTTGGTAAAAAACATCATGATCAACAAAGCCAAAATCATTGTGAGTTTTAGTAACAGTGCCTGTGAAGACGCGTTGCTCGGATGCAGCAGGCGACTGATTAGTTTGCGCATTTTGATACAACGCCGGGTTCATGCCGCGCGGAGTCGGGTACGCGACCACATTGCCAGGATACATTTGTCCTTGAGCCATTTGATTCATTGGCATTTGTCCCGCCATCGGCATTGCCATGCCGCCCTGAGCTTGCATCATACTTGGGTTGAATACAGCTTGTGTTTGTTGGAAGGGCATCATGCCTTGTTGGGTCATCATTGCATTCGCATCCATGATCTGTGGATTTATGCCGGTCATGTTTGTATTAACGTTTGACCGGGCCCACGGAGGGTTTTTCGTACCACTTCCTGTCTGCATATTGGAATTGTATATGATTATACAGCACGCAGTACCTTTATTTGAACAATATACACTGATAAACGAACAAAATCACTGAATAAAACACAATAGCTTTGTCCTTTCGTAATATCACAATTTATCGCATGGCTGATACCTGATACCACTGAGAAAGTAAATGCTCTATAATACAAGTTTCTCTATGGTAAACGCTATGCTAGGCTTGGGAAAATGGGGTAAAATATCGATAGACTTATATCGCAGACCAGGGGTCTATTAGGTCGGGTTTTGATTTTTAACGAAATTCGAACTGTCAGTTTTCTTTCTCCCGTACATACTATTAATATTTGTTATTTATTGCTAGAGGAGTTGATGTGCATTTGATGTGAAACTGAGGTGTGAAGTGTATGGAGAAAATAATAATTGTCAGTTTGGTTGTAGAAACCGTACTAGACTCAGAGTAAATAGAATGGAGCTAGTATCGTGTCGATTCCCTGAACAAATTTTTCGTGGCACTTTTGCGGGGTGCGGGAGACAAAGTAAACACACACACTATAATAAACTCGCAACACATCGTAGACAGAATATAATACAGACATATACCAAGCGTGCCGCCGATAAGGACAGAAAAATAAGTACAATTTAGAGTTGCCACGTAAGGGAAATTTTACCCTTTGTGTAAAGCAAATACGGAGGTTGTTATAAATTATATTTTCTTTCCTAACCAAAAACCACTTTATTGACACAACATTTACTTTTCTTACATTATATCGTCTTAATCTATGACAGTCTGCAAAAAGTACGAAAGTGATTGTTATAATAATGTCCTCCTAGCCGAAACGACCACAGCGGCCAATCTTTCACAAGATCAGCCATGTACGCAGGAGATATTATAGTGCACAAGTGCTTGCGTAGACACAAGTGCACTCTATCTTCATTTATATAATAGGTACCTCTCATAATCCGATGGGACGGAAGACCGACACGACTGGGGAGAAGTTAAGCGCAGGACCGACTTTTTACATGCCCATCCGACGCATGTGTGGCGTATCTCGGATCACGGTTTCGGAACGCCAAAGGGGCTGTCAAAAAGATGACAGCGCGCTAGTATCTATGGCAGAGACATGTTTTAATTATTACGATTACTCCACTGTATTATAAGTTGTTCTCTCTCAATTTGATTATAAGTGTTTATTACCAAAGCTCGGCGTTTTAATTTGACGGACAGGAGTCGGGCATACGTCCTATCGCAAATCCCGACACATGGATCATCTTACTTTACAGACAATCAGGTCATCGGCCTGCATTGTCCTAGCCAGTAAGGAACAACTACTCAAATTTGTTGCCCTTCGCAGGATTCGAACCCACGACGGAGGCTACAAAGTGAATGTACACTTAATATCATATATGCTGTAGCTATGGTCTATTCCACATTGTTCACCTGGGTGATATCACGTGGTGATTAAAGTGGCTAAGAGCTGTAGATAATTATTAGCCTTATACAAAAAAGTTAAGAGATAAAAACAATAATATGCTATTTCCCAGAGAGGTAGGCAAAAGTTGGCTTTCTTATAACTTAATATAATACATACTATGGCCATTTACCGGGTAAGTTTTAGTAAATTTCTCCAATATACAAATCTATAGTACTAGTATCTTGGGACAATCTACGCTTGACCAATGACCACCTGATCTCAATCTACGCAGATCCTTTAGTAAGGTAACCAGATAAATGATTACAAATACTTGTAAACTGTATAAATACATATTTAAATAGATAAATAACACCCAGACAATTGTTCGGAATCCTTCGGAATCGATCCCATGTCCTATTGGGCAGCGGCCAGGTCCCTCAGATCGTCGAACAGCCGTACATCGCCGCCGTCCGCGGCATGTACTGCTCGACCCACCCGATCCGATGTCCGTCCTCCTGGACCATGACACAGCACCAACACCAACACCGACAACGATGTCAAGAGTCGTAAACACATCAACACACAGACACCGGTCTCGCCGGCGAGGCCGAAGGGATCCGTACGCATCAACCCCTCGCTGAGTTTCTTGCCGGTTCTTCTCAGCGGGGGCGCGTTGTGAACCGGTGGTAAACTCATTTTCTCTAAGCGGCAGAACAAGCCGAGGCCGTGCCTCCCTGAGGTGCCCTTGTGCTAGTCGCTACCCAAACCTTTCTGGCTGGCGCGCTTTAAGCGCTCGTCCTCTTGTCCGGTGAAACAGCACTATTCCTACAAAAAAAAAAGTGATGATCAATAAAGCAAAGTGACTATCAAGCTTCAGTTGTCCACCAAACTTTGATGTCTACTGAAAGTGTGTTTGGTATGTATTGGTGATTCAAGTTAGGCAATGCCAAATGAATCATTTGATAGTTATTTAATAGTCACTTTGCTTTATTGATCATCACTTTAGTTGTCAAACGAGATAGGTACATAATAGGGGGGCAAATGAAACAAACTATTCAACGTCGGTACTATTTATTTATAATTCAGACAAATTTACCAATAAATTGTAACCAACAACATACATACATATATTTAAAAAACATGCATATAGTAAAAGCACGATTAAATGTACAATGACCATTGTGCCTATAAATAACGAAGAATACGTCCTGCGCAGCCTTGGACGAATTACTTGAGCGCTTACGTTATTTCTGAATATTTAAGCATTCGGGAATAACTTTTAGCAACCTAATTAATTCTTTTTGTTGCTGCTATCCACAGTATACAAATATCCATATTTTCAGGAAATCATAAAAATAAATTCGGGAAATCTGAGAAATTCTTCGATGCACCCAGCATGTGGGATCGTGTATGATGCACTTAATAATAATTTACCACTTATTTATGGTAGTCTCTCTTTTATACACTGGCAACACTGATAATGGCGATCAATAAACTGAAAATTTTAGGTTATGGATGAAAAACAAGAATTTATCGATCTTACACGTAACTTTCAAGTAAAATAGTAACTAATTTAGAGCAATAAGATCTAAATAAGTCGTTTAAATGTATTAGTTTCTAATGTAATATCTAAATTGGCCATAATAATTCACGTTTACCTGTGAAACGATACTCCACTAATTTTACGTTCACTGTCACTTTTACAGCCTATAATACTGCACTGCACGATTCTTATAGGATTTCCACAACACACAGTAATGTCACAGTTAGTTTTTTATTGAATTTTAAGTTATTTATTTAATATTAAAACCACGATAAAATTGTCACGGAGCAAAGTGGGAGCAAACGTCAAATTTGTTTCGCACCCACGGCGCGGAAAAATCGAACACATGCTGAGGGACAAAAAATCATATACACTGTTTCTTTCTATCACACGTAACCTACATAAACGCATTCTTTTCTTGCGTGAATGAGAAATAAAGTGTCCAGCCCTCTATTGTTTTCTTCCTCTAAGCAACACATTCAAAAAGATACGCACACAAATAAAGAATGACCTGAACATATGAACAAAAATTTGGCAGAGGGGTTAGCGCATCATGCTCTCTCCAGTGGTATCTCCTCTAAGCTTAGAGGAGATAGTAGACCCCTAGACTAGACCCCCACGCATAGAGAAATTATCGGACAATTTCCTTTTCAATAATTACAGGAAAGGAATAGATTACATCTGTTATATAGAAACAAAGCATATTTTTATCAGTATTAATTATAAATTAGCCCTTAATACTAAATCACGTTTATACATCGTACTGGCTAAAGTTGAATAAAAAACAAGAAATTGAGGTTAACCTCTTGAGGGCCGTTGGTGCATATTGCACCATAAGACACGAAAACACGCACCTTCCTCGGGGGCCGTTGGTGCATATTGCACCATACGACACACATCGTGTTTTTTGTGGTAGATTTTTATTTTTTGTATGGGAACCCTATGCTTTATTGGTTCTTTAGTGTATATGCTCTTTATTAAAATCGTCATTCAGTTGCCGTTTTGACTTTTTCATTGATAACTTCAGTTAGCAAAAGTGGGCGGTAGCCGGTAGCTGTCACTGAATGTTTATTTTGGCGGTCACTGAATGTGACCTCGCAGTTTTAGATTAGAGTGCGCGCCAGATAAGTCTGCGCGCGACTGGTGGCGTATATAATGTTGCCAGTCGATGAAATATATTTACCCATTTTGTCTTCATTTGATTCCTAAGTACTGTTTCGCAACAAAAATATAATTCTATTAGTTATTACTACTTTAGACGTAAGTTGTCACTTGTATTAAAAAAATAACGAATGATCCTTTATGAATATTTTGATGATTTTATAGGCAATGGAATTTAATTTATTTTATCGTATAAAAATTGTGGAAAGGAAGTAAATGAGATGTTATTGTAAGTCTTTTATTGAGTATCTACTAGAACTTTTAAATTTAGCGTAACAATAGTCCTGCAATGGGTCAATCCCTTTTATTCCAAGATCATCATCATCATCATCATCAATACTAGATTCATTTTCAGAAGAGTCCAATGATTCAGTGTCACTTGTAACATATCCATAACCGTATCTATCAGCTTATGTAAATCATAATATTTGTCTTCAGACATGTTGGCACACGTTGTACCATGTTCTGTAGTCACTGTGCTAAAAGCAGCTTCAGTTATTGAGCCATTTCCCCTGGAGTTTTATTGAAATTTTTCTCTGCAATTCGTCTCTTCACAAAATCCCATGTTTTCTATGGGGTTTAGGTCGCAGTGGTAAGGAGGCAAACGCTCTACTTCACTTCACACTTTTCAAACTTATAAAACAATATTATTTATTTATCACAGAAATAAACTTTATCAATCATCATTTACAAATATTACTAAGAATAAATGGGGAAATATTCAATACTTGGCAGCCCCAAAACTAATCTGTCAAATAAGCAACGCGGGCTCTAACTTCGAAAAAAGGTATAACAGGCCCGTTATTCTTTTGTTCTGCCTCACAAGCACGTTTCACCTTCAAAATAATATCCCTGCCAGCACTTTTAATCACCTTTGGCATGATGATGGCAAAATTAAATCAGTCAAAACAAATAGAAAACAACACAACAACAACACCTGTCAGTAAGTACAATATGGCGGAACCAATTAGTTCCGATTTTGGCCGCGCGCAGACTTATCTGGCGCGCACTCTACCACGAAGTTTACTTACAATTAGGGTAAAAAAAAAACACATGTTGCAGGAATGTTGTGATTTCTGGCCTTTGCCTAGCATCTTGAGATGAAGAATAATCAGACGTAAATAGAAATTGGATGTATGTTTTATTACGTGTTTTGAGCAACTATTCAAGTAAAACCCTGTTAATTATTGTTTAACTATCGTATTTTGTTATATTTCTGCTGAAGTTCATTATATTCTGCTATAAACTGCTTAAATTTTCTATTCTGCAACGTAATCTGCTAAACCCTAAAATGAGTGTTCAATCCTGCTAAAATAGCAGAATTCTGCTAAATCAGGTCACACTGCACTGAAACTACTTTACACGCATACATACATGCCTACAGATGGCGCCGTTTTTATTGGGGTGGGGAAAAAACAGCGGGCGTAGCCGCAGGGAATTGCTAGTCATCAAACTTCGATAGTCCTTGAAATTTTAGTACGCATGGTAGTAATAAGTTAGTACCATAGTACGTATGAACTTAATTCGAGATTTTTCATCCAACGCATAGATGGCGCTGTTTATAAAATTGAAACTTACTGCAAGTTGTTTTTTGTAGTTTTTATGGCTTGGTTGCATGGGTTGCATAGACCTTTAAGCCAAGTCTTTATTTGAGTTTCTTGGGTACATCACACGTCACTGACAGCCACTATCTCTAATTCACCTAACATTTTCAGTGGTCGGATGGTATTTTAATGAGTTCATTTCAAAGAGGAGTACATTATAATATTTTTTTTTGCTATTCACAGTTTACAGTTTCTTAAAAGTATTATTTACATATTTATAGATAGGTTGAAGCCTGGAGATTGAAGCAGCCTGTTACAACTGGGACCTATTTTATACTTGCCGTGTCCGAAGCACGGAGAAGCTTAGTTCAAAGGGCATTAAACGGTCACCCGTCTATTTAATGACCATTTTTTTTTCTTTTTTGATACACCGCGCACGACGCCTACCATGCGCGGGTTATGTCGGACTCTTACCGACTAAACCACCATCGGGCCTTTCAGCACCTCCGTAGTACTTCATCCGGTTCCCGCCAGCGGCCGTTCGGCTTGCGCCAAACCCACAACACGGCTCGGCCAAAATGGCCAAGCCGGAGCCTTCGCAGGCTCTCCCCTCCGGTGTCACATGTGCTGCCCTTCAGTCCACTCTGCTCAGCAGAGAAGTACCAAGGGCGACCACAGTGACGAAACCCTATACTCTTTCGGCCCTAACACCCCAATTGCACCGAGCTACCGGGTCCCATACCCCAGGTACTGCCGTCTGCCGGGTCCCATATCCCAGGTACTGCCGTCTGCCGGGTCCCATACCCCGACAGCACGGGTGCTGCGGTGCCCCCGCCCTAAGGCCTTTCGGCCCGACTCCCCCTGCACCACCACCGCGCTCAACCGACGTTGTGCTCCATCGGGAACAGCAGCAGCGGCGCCCCCGCCCTACGTGGCCTTTCGGCCTTTCTCCCCCCCCGCGCCTCGCTGCCGCTCAACCAGTACCCCTGTACCGGGAACAGCAGTTCGGCGCCCCTACCACGATTTTTGCAAATGGTTGTCTCCACTGGACCCCCAGGAGAGGAAAGGAAGAAGAAAGGAAGGAATAAGGAAGGAGGATAAGGAAAAGGATAAGAAGGTGGGAACACATGAGCCGCTTCGACCGAAGTCAGGGGCGCCTCGACCCTCGGGATTTGGTCCACGCCGACCGCTCACGCAAGTTGGACTCTCCACTCGGAGAGCTCCCATATCAGCCACCCGGGGGACGCGCCACTGAGCGGACTCCCGAACCGCTCGCGGGTCTATTTAATGACCTTGTCAAACGTAGCTTAATCTGGCGGTATAGAATATACTTTACGACTTACTCTCATACTTACCAAATATACATAAAAGATCTCGAAAAAATCGGTCGAACCGTTTCGGAGGAGTGCGACCACAAACCAAAAAATAATTATCAAAAGTACCACGAATATATTCATTATTTATTTTATCCGGGTAAGAATAGCACCCACCCATCTCCTCCCGTTGGGTGTTCGTAAAAGTAAACAAGAAGACGGGCAGCAGCGTTTTTTATTGGATTACCTACCACCTATACTGCGATCCCCAAGCCGCCTGCCAAGCGTGGGGATTATGGCAACCCCTCCCTTCTAAGGGGGAGGTCTTGTTCGGATGTGGACGTTTTTATCGGCTGCTAATGATGACATCTATTATGTGAAAGATGTAAAGGTGTATATATAGATCTATGTAAAGGGGTGTCGGCAAGCGGCTCTATAACACTCAACTCTCGTGATCATGATCATTACAGTTGTTGTGGATTCTTTCAAGTGAAGTTATTTTGATATTTTTCTTCCAAGGTGTCTATAAACAAAAAAAAAACCCGCATCTTTATTTTTCAAAAATCTATAAGTACCTACTTATGCAAAATGTACATATTACAAAAAAAGTTACTCTGAGATCTGTATAGATGGCTAATACCCAGGTCCATGTAAAACAGACAAGTTCATGGGCACACCAATGTTTATCCTAGGTGGGAAATGAGTTCACGTACTTTTGCTTAATAACATTTTACTAAAAAGGAGAGATCTGTGGGAGAGATTGTCGCGGACCGCGGGGCAAGATTCTTGAGTGTCTCTTGTAATACATTCGAGAGCAGTGGCATGCGGTGCAAGCGAGGTGGATGTTTGCTTTCTGCTCCTCAGTGTCTTAAAGCCCGCAGAGACGATTACTCGCGCTGGGGAAATCAAATCTCGACGCGTTCCGCGACCGAATAGACCTACCGATAGCAAAATCATATACGCTAACTTTATATTTCGCGTTTTGAACTTCTTTAGTAAAGAGTAGTTCTATATACTAAAGTTTTTGCTTTTGATAACTTTTTAATTATAAAGAAAATAGTACGTAGTAGGTATATTCAAGGTAGCGCGATATTTTGGTACCCGGGCAGCATGCCAGACTATGTTTGATATTGCAATGATGCGCCCACCACGATGTGTATAGTAAACATTATTTAAAAAGAGAGGAAATTAAGACGAAGATAATTACAATAAAAAAATGTGTAAACATAATGTATCGCACTCTTAAAATTTGGTGCGTCTTAGTTTGTTTAATTTATTAGCAGAGTATGAAACATACGAAATATAAGTGAACCAGTATAAAACTTTACATGTTTATGATTAGTTTGGCAATGAGTTGGCTATGAGTGTGCAAGCAAATAAGTGTGATTCCGAGGTTGGCCTCCAGTGTCAAAGTACATCTCGAATTCAATCGAGGCCACCTGCTCCTAAGAAGTCTCTCGCTACCAAACTATGGGATGTGTTGCAGCCGCTAGCGAGGCTATGGGGTCTCATAACGGCAGTAGGTAAGTAAACAATACTTCTCTTTAAAAAGTTCCTGTTTCGGTGTTTTTTCTGTCCGGAAATACGCATTATAAACATTTTAATGGCAGGTATATCTTTTCGAAATGAGTAGATATCAGTAATATTACATAAAAGTAACTATCGCTGTGCTCCATATAAATCGCCTGTAGATACATTAGCTACATACTACAACTCGAGGATACGATCCTATAAATATCCCTTTAGGAAAACATCCACTCCACTAAATATACCTACACCATTAATCTGTAAACGTAACCGCAATCCATTTCCTTAAGAAAATAAATGTATCTCCTAAAAGGCATCCGTGTGTTTCAAAAAGTGAATAAGTATTTAAAAGAAAAGATATAAGTAGGATGGCTACAAATCGCATTTCTTTTAAATTTAAGTTTCGCGAACACATTTTTAAATCATTGTCAGATTGATTGCCTCTGTTTTTGGTATATTATTTAGTATATAGTTATAATAAATAATACATATGGTTTAATTTACATATGGTTTTATTGGTAGTTATTTATGTATATTATTTATTATTATCTAGTATTAATATAAAATTATCTTGTTTTCACATAGGTTGCACCAGCCATGATTTATTTCTGCATCACCCACGGTAGACTGGTAGAAAATACCATAGGTATTAAAACTGCCGTTGTAAATACATATCTGCATAAAGTTAAATAAATAAATAAAAATACTTACATAGCCATTTTTATCAATTTCGCACAATAAGTTTAACTGTTTGCAAAATAGGTCAACATTAGCAGCCGAAAGATGTCCACTGTCGAACAAAGGCCTCCCCCTTAGAAGGGAGGGGTTGCCATAATCCCACGCATGGCAGGCGGCTTGGGAATCGCAGTATAAGTGTAAGGTAAATCCAAAAGAAAGACGCTGCTGCCCGTCTTTCTGTTCTCGCTTAGTCGCCTCTTACGACACCCAACGAGAGGAGATGGGGGGATGTAATTCTAACCCGGCACCCCACGGTTAAAATAGGTCAATGGTGCAGGGCAAAAAATAGGCAACGTTAGGTGCATCCACAGACCAAAATAGGTAGAAATTTTGGTCTTTTGGTCTGCGAGTGCATCACGCACGGTAGACACGATGAGTAGTTGCTACGATACGACACGCGCGGACAGCATGAGACAGTATCACGCGATCAATCAATAAGAGCCACTTTATTGATAATCAATGTTCATTATACCAATGAGTACCTACTGAAGACTTTATCTATGTTGCTTGATGTAATAATAATAAATAACGTACTCTTGACCGAGGATACAGCGAACAATATTTGATAAACACACGCTTATCCTTCACTCTCATAATCCGATGGGACGAAGACCAACATAATCGGGGTGAGATCCGGCGCTGAGGGAATTTTATATATGCCAATCTGACGCTGATCAGATGATCGGTTAATATCACCTTAAGAAGTAAGGAACCACTAATAAAATTGGTATGGTAATTGTAAAAAAGTTGACAATATGTAAGTGCCCTCGTTAGGCCTATGCATAATAAAGATATTTTGAGTTTAAGTTTGACTAAGTACACGAAATTGTTGCTGCTAACAGGATTCGAACCCGTGTCCTCGTGTTTGTAAAGCATACGGCTTGTTGTACCAACGACTAGAAACAAGGAACTCGTTGGTTGATGTAAGCAATTTGTAACCACGTAGCAGGTGTCCTTATTCGGGGTTAAAAATTCGTACATTATAAGGTCCTAACATAAGCGTATTGCGAGCACGTCTTGACGTCCCGATGAGGTTATGGAAATTTCCACCTACATAATGCTTATATCATCATAAGTATGTGACATGAGCGGGCTGTGAATGTGGCGTCGTCTTGGGCCCATTTTACACGGTTATTAAATATAGTTGATTTGTATCAGGTATTGATAAAAGTTATTGCGTTGTAAATATTTACATAAATTATTTGTTTATAAATAAAATAATTACTTTATAAAATCGATTTGAGACGCTGCAGCGTCTGCAACAATTTCTGCATACCACCAGCGCGCTGGTGGTATGCAGAAATTGTTCTTATGTAGCCCGCACACGGTCAATAATATTGTCAATATTCTACAACCCACCCGACTTAACTGTGCACCTCGCTCGAATGCGACGCCAAAGTGCCAGGTGCACAGTTAAGTCGCACGGAGCCGCACACCGTCAATAATATTGCCGTGTCGTGGTTAAAAAATGTGTAAGGCTAGCCAGCACATTTTTTTATACTACCAAGGTGGCAAGCAAGCATGCGGCTGCCTGATAGTAAGCAGTCACCGCAGCTTAAAGACGCTAGCAACACCAGAAGAAACACTGGCGCGTTGCTGATCCTTAAGACATGAGATATTAAGGCTTTTGTATTCGGTGATTTCACCAGCTACAGTGCCCTTCACACCGGAACACAGCAATGTTTACACACTGCCACTTGGCGGCAGAATTCTGACACCGCAGTGGTACCTACCAGTTCCTTGTACAATGAACCAACAACTTAGTAAAACACATCTATGTATTTTCTCCGAAATGTTTGTTTATTTAGAAATGCTTACTAATTCTGCTGCGGCGAAACAGTAGATTTATTATTACGTATTAATTTGACAAAGGACTAACCCCTATAGATGAAGAGGGCATGGTGTAAATAATTAATTTGTGTAATCTTGAGTTTCAATCGGGACTCTTCTATAAGTAAGTAGGAAGCGAGAAGTTGGGAATACCGTTTACAGTTCATTATGGTGTTTCGAATAAGTTACTTCAGCGTAGTCTCCTAAATATCGGAGAAAACTTTGTATAATAAACTTTGTTCAATATTTTATTTAATAATTTGCACCGTTCTGCCTTATAAGTACGAGATATTGGATATTATTTTAGATTTTATTAGATAGAGCACAGCGGGGACAAGGGAAGTAAGATGCCTTATAAAAGATCGCAATCAAGTAACGCTATTTCTATTGGCGTTCCTGCAGTGGCTAACAGCCGCCGCACAGGTCATCAAATCTATATTTGGCTTTATTTTATTTATACTACCAAGGTGGCAAGCAAGCATGCGGAACGCCTGATGGTAAGCAGTCACCGCAGCCTATAGACGCTAGCAACACCACTAGAATCACAAGCGCGTTGCCGACCCTTAAGACATAAGATATTAAGTCTTTGTGTCCTGTAATTTCACCAGCTACAGTGTCCTTCACGCCGGTACACAGCAATGCTTACACACTGCTGCTTGGCGGCAGAATATCTGACACTGCGGTGGTACCTACCTGGACGGTTCCTTGCACAAGGAACCTACCACCTAGTTAAAGCTTTGCTTTGCTACCAGCATGACATCCTGCACTGCCGTAAGTAGTTACAAGGTGACAAATGTCCTGCACGTCGGCCAGCATGCAGGGTTGTGAATGGTGCACTTCCGCAAGTCCGCTCACATCTAGGTCTGCATCATCTTGCTAGCTTGTCGAGTAAGAAAGTAATTTCTAAAGGTACCATCGGTAGCCTCCTAGTTTGGAAGTTTCTTTGTTTGTTTTCAGTTCTGAGCGGTGCTGGGACGCAACTCCTAGTCCTGCGGTACGACATTGCGCCAGCATTAATGTAAGTACTTATCTCAAAAAACAAAGCTTTGAATTCTATAAAACTTCTTCGTAATACGTTATAATAGGTATATGTAAATTAGTAGTACAGGTTTAATTTCAACATTACAATGATAATAATGTTGAAAGCGTCGAAAACAGTCGAAAAGGACTTTAAAAACCGCATTAATCTGATGTTTAAAACATCACACTGATTGAGGGGTGATGTCATAGACGAATTTTTGATTGGCGGCAAATTTTCCACGGTCACAAAAAATGCACAACTTTGCTTAAAAACTTATCTCTTCCTCTATTTTATTATCTGTGCCACGGTAGCTGAATGTGGCAGCATATTGTCCGAATGCCTCATAGGAGGGCTATGTTTTTTGAGAGTTATATGTATGTATGTCTGTTTCTTTGGCACGGCCTACAGCCTGAACGGCTTGACGTATTAAGACATATAATATGTCGTAGATTCGTATTAGTTTTGGGGGTGACATAGCCGATCATTCATCATTCATTAGCAACCGATAGACGACCATCCACTGCTGAACAAAGGCCTTTTCCTTAGAAAGGAGGGGTTGGCAGGCGGCTTGGAGATCGCAGTATAGGTGGAAGATAAGTCCAATGATCGAACTACTAATCGGACTACGAGGAATAAACGCAATAAATTGTCTCAGTAGACGAGCGGCAGTGTAAGAGCAACTATGAGCCTTTTTTATTGGGACTAATCCCACCACTCATTCCCACCACTGTTACTCCTGTAAGCCAGGATCTACAGTGGTCACCACTGAAGACACCGAGGTTTGACCCTCGGCGAGTCCCAGGGGAACGCTAAATTGTCTTGGAACCCGCAACAAATTTAATTAAAAAGGTAGATAGGAGGAGTCGGAAATACATATATTCCACTTCCCTCCTTTGCAAAGCGGGAGACAAGCAAAGAATTAATAAACGGTCGATACAACCTCAAAAAGGAAGACTCTTACAGGCGGACCAACGAAACGGACCAACTATGTAGGTATGTTAAAGTTTTATTACTTATTTCGTTGTGTTACTTCTGCTAGCGCGGGGTCAGCTTTGGTCCTTATCCTTGAGACCATGTGGGTAGTCGCGCTATTCGTGGACTTGCTGTGCCGTCGAGGCGAGTACACACTGTCGCTTCGCTGTTGGGACTACCTGCGGTGGTCTTGCGGGCGAGCACGAGCGCCGGTCTACGCGTGCGCAGCCACCGCGTTACTCTTCTCTAACTTATCCATATTGGCCACTGTAGCTGGTAAGTTGATTCTTTTGAATTTTTAACCGACTTCAAAAAAGGAGGAGTTTCTCAATTCGTCTGTATATATTTTTTTGTTGATAAGAAGTAGACTCCATTTCAGATAAACTTAAAAACAACTCTGTTTTGCGGTCGAAAAACTCGCTCTCATTATTAAGAAAATGCAACGTGGTTGCAATAACGGTTTGGTAATACAATGTTGATTTCGCTGCCACCCCAAGTTAATAATATAGGAACATGTTATTATTGAGGTGCAAACAAATTTGTAGTTGTTTACTACTTTATTTGAAGTGGAGCGTACGAGTATATAAGGTATTCCAAGGCCAATTGTCCAGTATCCGGTGAACATTATTATTTCGCCGCATGCTCTTTTCAGGCACTCCAAGTGAGTTGTAAACTGAATAATTATAATAGTAGCAGCGTATTTACTATGCTTTTCACCTAAGTATAAGAGTTTAAGCAAGTTTCAGCAAAAAATATCAATGCAATTTGTAGACAACCGCGACTCTAGCAATACTCTACATTTCTATAAACGCACATCAGGGTTACTTCTTTTCAATATAAGAACAAGGTACAAATGCAGGTATTAAATATTTATTTAGATAAGAGAAACAAACAGCCAAGTCAAGTGTTTCTTCAAGTCCTTTTTATTTTATTTTTATGTGTGTACAATAAAGAGTATAAATAAATAAATAAATAAATAAACAGCATAAATAGTTCATAATATGGAACATACAATTAAAAACGTCTAGCCAACAAAGTTTCTACTAATGATTGAATTAAGGTACATGGAGTGAACATACACACATCAAAAGTGTCTAGGGATCAACATATATTTTTGCAATAACTTTTCTCCTGATTGATATTAATTAAAATTTTCTTTAAGGATTCATCAAATAAAGTGTTTTCGTTTGTCACAGTAACGATAAACCAAGTCACCTTTGCATTAATAAAGAAATTTGCCATTTTCCTAATAAAGGGATTTTTGACATTTGAACCACTAACACAAAAGTTCGAAAAAAAGACTGAAATAACAGTTTTCTTTAAAATTTTATTGGGTAACTTAAACAATTAATAATCCGTGTTTCTACCGCGAACACTAACAACACAAGAACATCGGTTTGGCATACTCAAAATGAGTTCATCCAAATCACGCTGTGGAATGGCCGCCCATGTTCGTTGCAACAACAAAAAAAGGTCTTCTTGCGACTGGATACCCTCCATATTCGGCAGAGCTCTTCTCTGTAGCATATCCCATGCATGCTCAATCGGGTTCAAGTCTGGCGACTGAGCAGGCCAGGGCAGGACATTGATGTTAGCTGCGGCGAGAGTCTGTCTTACAACTCTTGCGGTGTGCGGTCGTGCATTATCATGCATTAACTGAAATAAGGGACCGATTTGCACTTGTAGAGGAACGATGACGTCTGATACAATCGTCTCAGCATAAATTTGAGCGTTGAGGTTGCCTCTGATCCAAATCAACTCAGTTCTTCCGCCGATCCAAATACCCGCCCATACCATGATGGTTCCACCACTATAAGGATGGACTTCCTGGCAGGATTTTAATCGCTGTTGGCGTCCAGGGGTTCTCCAGTGTCGTATACGTCTTGTATCCGGTCTCATACCAAAACGAGACTCATCAGAAAAGCACACGAAACGCCATTGTTCTTCTGCCCATTTTTTTGCCCAAAAATGCTTGATCCCTAGACACTTTTGATGTGTGTATTTATAGTGCTAATCAAACAAACATTTGAGAAATTTAAAAAAAAAACAAGTTAAATGGTATTTTCACCACACACGATTATGATAACTATAGCATTAACTAAACTTCACCGGTCAGTATTTTTGCATTTAATGAGAACGTATACTAGAATAGATAGTTATACGTAATTATACGGAAGAATTTGTGCACGTCTACTATGGATTTTTGATGAGATTTTCAATAATATGATACTTTGAATCTTGCAATTTATATTATTACTTATTCTTTATATCGCAGTGGATATTTATTTTATTTGGAATAAAAGACAACAGGGCCTGTACCTCTAAGAGCAATATTATTTTCACCTTACTTTCTCAATAAGAAGTGACAGAGCTATAAACTACGTATATTGACGTCTATACCTCATGTCAAGTACGATGATAATAATACTGCTAATAGAAGTGGTAGTAGGGCCCCAGTACTTATTAGATATATTACTTAAAAGCTAAAGTTACAAACGTATTAGGATACTGCCTACTGTATTGTCCACACGTTACTCAAAGTCAAATATGTATACTTAAAGCAAAAAATCGCTAAGGTCTGCTTATAATTTTGGTTATTTATTAGCTACGCCGTACGCCGTACATTATGTAGAGTCTCCGTGGAATTATTCTATGAGCAAAGTTTCAGTACTTAGGCTGCCTGTCCACCGGAGCGGAGCGAGGCAGCGGAGCGGAGCGACGGGGTAAGGCGGAGCGGAGTTGCGTACTGTGTCTGTCCACCGGAGCGGAGTGAGGCTGCGGAGCGGAGCGAGAAAGTTATGCGGAGCGGAGTTTACGGTCACGTACGCACTGGTCGACCCACGACGGCACACAGCGGGCGCACCTTGCGCCCGCGCCCGCACTCGCTTCCCCGCTCCGCTTACCGGTTTTGTATGAATTTTTAAATTAGTTCGCAACTCCCTATCCACTAAAGAGAAGCGGAGATTTTGTGCAATCTTATTGGTTAATATTTCTCAGTTTCTCCGCTCCACTGCCTCGCTCCGCTCCGGTGGACAGGCAGCCTTACGGGGCGCTTATGAATACGTCGTAGGTAGGTATCTTTATAACTGACGATGACGTTGAATCATATGCCTATAAGAGTGGTTGCCTTATAATTATCACAAACAACACACTGCGTATTTCTTAAGTGGTTTTATTACCCGGATCAATGAATACTCGCGCGGAAAACTTAATGAAATAATATCGTTCAACATTAAGGAAAGTACCACAGAATATCTATGTTTACCAAATAACTTGGATTGAGTCTTGATGCTTTAGATAGATTGGTTGTATTTCACTTAAATCTTTCGTTATGAGTCATACTCGAAGTGGGACGTTCTAATTAAATTACGCATTATAAACTAGCGTGGCCCTGTGGTAAAAATCTCACAGATAAACTTACAAGTTGA
The DNA here is from genome assembly GCA_911728495.1 of Furcula furcula. Classification (NCBI taxonomy): domain Eukaryota; kingdom Metazoa; phylum Arthropoda; class Insecta; order Lepidoptera; family Notodontidae; genus Furcula; species Furcula furcula. The sequence goes on from OU452251.1 coordinate 12,542,063, forward strand.
GTCCATCATTATAAATCAAATCAATATGAAAATACCGTTTATTATATTAAATACCTTTTTCACACCACCGATAATATTGCATTATGTGTCATGTAAACATGACATAAAGTACCTCATTATATCCCTATAGTTTAGGCGGGTAATAATGTTGTACTAAACATGTTAAATCCTCTTTGGTACTAAACTCCTTAGCACAAAATATAGAGAGTACAGAAGGCCAGCTTCATACAATGGGCGTTCGAGTAACGCACACATAGACAGCGCTCACGGACACGAATTCCTGGTTAATTTGAGTTTAGTGCGAGCGCGGTTGCCACCCGCTTCAGACACGCTCGCACGCGTCTCGTGATTTTTTTTGAGCAAAGATGGAGCATCAAAAAAGGACTCACTGCAACAGTTAATGGATGTACAAATTCTACTTTAAACGGTGAATTGTCGTTTTTTAAGCTACCTACCAGTCGTATCACAGAGGTAAATAGGTATTTGCTTGTATTATAACTAGCTTGTATTTTTAACCCCCGACCAAAAGCGAGGGGTGTTATAAGTTTGACGCATATGTCCGGAAGTCTGTCTGTCTATCTGTCGGTCTGTATGTTTGTCTGTGGGTCTGATAATGGAACAGGAAGGTGGTCACGGGAATTCTGCAGCAATAAATGTAGCTCCACCCAGTTTAGGCTCATTGGGTAGTTCTCGACGAGTAGTTACTAAAAAAATGTTAATCAGGGAAGAAAAGATATACTGGAAACTACCGGAAAGGGCAAATTTTTAACAAAATACAATTTTTTTTACACCTACCTGTTAAACTTAAATCTCAGATAACTATTTATAGTTAAATCACAGAATTCAAGATCCAAGTTACATTAGGTACCGTTACTACCCTTTTTTATTTCTTCAACAAAATACGAAACGATAGTACAAAACGTTACACGTCGTAACAACTAGACGTCGAAAGTGTAATAAATTCGAAAGTGTAAACAATTACATTAAAATTGAGTTATTGTAGTAATTAATAGTTTTTATTTCCGTTCTTCCCGTTTTATTCTCACCAATCAATTAACCAACAAGGTGGATATGAGTACCACTATCATGCGATAGTTTTTTCGCATAAGCCAGAGTTGACAACCCTAGCGCGACCGCCGAGCGTAGGTATGAAAAGTGAGGTACATACATGAGCTTGCCTTCTGTACTCTCTATATTTTGTGTCCCTAGGGTAATAATATTATTTGAATTTCGAACGTCAAACGAAAATTACTATCAAAACTTTTACCACAGGTATAATAGGTACTACTTTAAGCAGTAAGCAGAGATGTGCTCGAAAAAAAAACACTTGAAAATCGAACCAAACGCGACGAGCAAAACCCAGTGTTCTAGAAAAGAAAAAGAATAGATGAAAGCGCGTTTTCGCTGCAAATTTTAATAACTATGTTGATATTTCTGACGGGCTAGTTGGTCTAGTAGTTACACACCCTGTCCGCTACCCGATGGGTCGTGGGTTCGATTCCCACCAAGTGTCTGGGTGTTATTTATCTATTTAATTAGTATCAGTTGTCTGTTTTCCATAGTACAGGCTCTGCCTAGTTTGGGATCTGGTGACCGTGTGTGGATTTTCCCACGATATCATTATTATTTTAATTCTAGCAATATTTGTATTTTATTACCTCGCAGTAGGTGTGAAAAGTAGTGTATTCTCCTCGGGGATAAAGGTCTTTGTCTTGGACGAGCTTAAATCTCTCACTGTACTCAGGATTCTAGATAATTCTATATTCTATTAACTCTATACTCCCTCGCTGCGCTCGGGAGTTACTAGGATCCTTCGTTTTGCTCGCGATTCAATGTCACGCCCGTTACATAAAACACTACTTTATCCCCTTGGTGAATAAACTACTATTATTTCCTGTGTTGTGTTTTTAATAAATTGGCACTTCTATCCGCGTCAAGCATCGCCGTATTATATTAAATAAAACATTTTGTGTACATCTATACCTGTATGTGGACACAGGAGTGGTTCATTATAAATTTGACATATGTAATATTAATCATATACCTCCTCCTGGCCGATACCCCAGCCGCCAATATTTCACAAGATCAGCCATATACGCAGGAGATACATACTGAACGACTGCTTGCGTGAACACAAGTGCACTGTCTCTTTCTTTACCATCACAATCCGATGGGACGTAAGACCGACACAAACGGAGTCAGGTGCAGGTCCGAATTTTTACATGCTCATCCGACGCATGGATCGTCTTACTTTTCAGCCAATCAGGTGACCGCCCTGCATTGTTTTAGGAGCACACAATATTGTTGCTTCCCGCAGGTTTAGAATCCGTGACCTCCGGTTTGCAAGCAATCAGTTTCCTGCTGTGCTACGGAGGCTATAAATTTGACTGACATCTAACTGTGGTGCCCGGTAACACGCTTGCGCTCACTTCTAATTGAACAATTGCACAGTCAATGATGTTAACTGATTTTATTGTACATACATTTTACTTTATAATATAACTGAACATACAGGTGGCATGCTGCTAGTACTGGCTGCGCTTCGGGCGGCGGTCCCGTTCTCGCCGTACGCCACACACGGTCCTCATTCTCCCAGAGCAGGCAGCTCTCTGTTAAGCCAACACGACTCACCTTTACCTGGCGTATTTTATAATGCGGCGCAGACCGACGAGGACAGGTTAGTATTGTACCCTATAGGTGAAGAGACAAGCATGACGTTTGCGTGATAATGAGCGAAACGTCTGCCCATAGGTAGCTGCAATGAAATGCCTCTCATCACCCGAGACGTTAGTTATTAAGTCTCTTGAGCCTGCAAATTTCACCAGCAACAGTACTGCACGCCTTTTTACACGTTGCTGCTTGGCAACCGAATATAATAAACTGCGTTGGTACATAAGTACAAAAGTTGGACAGTTCTTTGTAAAATGTAATGGAAGTGAAACAACACGTACAACATACGCAATTTAACTTGACTGCCTTTCCGAGCTGCGTGGAAGTGACGTAAAATTTTGATTCAAACTTAACGCCTCACGTATAATAGCGATAGCCATATCACCTGACTCTATACGAGTATTTACCGTGAGCAAGATACATTGCGTTCTTTCTAGGTTATGTATTATTTATTGGCAGTTTTTGAAACTGTTCGAGGTCTTTAGCTAGTAACTGGAAATCGAAGCAGTTCGTTTTTTTGATAAATCTTTGCGTTTGCGTCGTTTTTTTAAATTGTCGTGTCTTTGCAATAAAGTACCCGTTACACAGAATAGGCATGATGACTGCAACAAAATACCAATAAATCTGTGGTTTTAAATATTAGAACAGATTGCACTGATTACAAACATGCATCTCATTTTCATAATAATAGAGAGATTTTCGTGATATTTAAGCAAATAAATTACTCAAATACAGCTAATCGCCATTTTGTAATAAACGCTGATCAGAGTGAATGACGTCAATCCTGTGTAAATAAACAACTGTCAAACTGTCATCTCAACATTTTCTTTCATACAATGATTCACTTTTATACCTAGACAGATGTTTATTTACACCGCCGTAGTGACGTCACAAAATGGCGCCATGCACCGGCCATCGTTTTGGAACGAAATTCAAACTCTATTTTAAAAATTGAAAATATTGCTATTAATTGTAAATTTAATACAAAAATATGATTATTTTCGGCAATAGTAGACCCGTAAGTACATTATAGAGTATTTTATCAAAATTAGTCATCATGCCTAAGGTAGAGTACGCTAGAAATCGAAACAGTAGTTTTTTTTTGCTTTTTGTAGTAAGTATACAATTTTATTTTAATGTCTTGTCATTTGCTGTTAAACACCCATTGTAGCCTAGTCGGCGAGCACAAGAAATAATACACTAAAAGAGGGCTACACAAATTTATTAAAAATACGTAAAATAAGAAGAAAGTTACGTTACAGGGGGAGGTCGATTACTAGTTAGCTTGTTCGCACGTATAACAAAAATAGCTGTAACTTAACTAGGGGTCGTTAGGGAACGCAACGGCGATTCCCGCGGTCTTCGGCGTCCTCCTTCTCCTTGGAGTGGCCAGGCACGCCACGGATGCGGAGTCTGGACTAGACCCGGTCGTCAGGAACACAGCCACGAACTTGTGGCCGGAAAAATGCGAAGCCTTTCGCCCGAAAGGAGAAACTCTTGCCGGAAGGTAGAACTCTTCGCCCGAAGGGAGAACCCTGGAACGCCACATAAGCGTTCCTGTAGACGCCGTTCCCTGACGCGACACCCTCCAAACCAGCTTTCAGTTGGTGGAGGCTGCCTCATTATGGAGACGTCTACAGGAATAAAAGGTACACCCTAACAATATAAAGTAAAACATGGGCCTAATAGTACCTATTCACATATGGAAGGATTACAATTAAAAAATCCTACAGTAGCGATTACATAATTTAAACAACTTACCAGTAATACTGGGTTTTCTGGTTGATATTCACTTTAATAATAGATTAGAATAGAAATAGAATTTTATAAATAGACTTTAGCAATTAAGAATTCCGTAGAACCCGCTGGCAGTATTGGACTAACACGATAATGAGGCGTGATGATCGTAGCTCAGCTGAGATGGCAATGGCTCGCTCAACTTCTGAGTCAAAAACGAAACCTCTCGAGTGGAGATGGCGTCGAACCGTCTAGAAGAGCCAGTACCTAATTCGGTGGCCGCCTACGATTGGTCGACACTTTTAGACTTCGGGTACTGAGCATTTATCGCATCGTCTCGCCCTCGGTAGACTCCGCCTATTTTAAATCAAATACCCTCTATTAAAAAGTGATTCTTACCTAGGTATCTAAATTTTACCTATGGTTCTATCAATGAAAATAATACGAATACCTGATGCAGCTTTCATCGCCTATTACCAGAAATAACTAAAATAAGAGCATAGTATTCCCCAATCAATGTAGAAGGGCCGTATGTTAATATAAACGCCTCGTCAAAAATTATTAGTAATAAGTAAGATTACTATGCGTTGCTATTACTACCATTATAGGCGTAATTCAACGTAATGCTAAAACAGCTGTCTTTTACCTATTTATTTACTGAAATGAGTTTAAAAACAATGTAGCTATGCTACACCATTCACTATGTATAGATCTATGTATACACCTTTACATCTTTCACATACCAATAGTATCATAATCTGCAGCTGCAAGACATCCACTGCTGCACAAAGGCCTCCCCTTAGTAGGGAGGGGATGTCATAATTCCTACGGCTTGGGGATTGCAGTGGTAGGTAATCTAATAGAAAGACGCCGCTGCCCTTAGTCGCCTCTTACAGACATCCAACGGGAGGAGATGGGAGGGTGCTATTCGTACCCAGACACCCAACAAGTAGTAATAACTATGTAGAATATGATATTTGAGTAAGTCAATTTCATTACGGAAATGAAGAATTTCTGATGATGTGGTTACAGCGATAAGTACTTTCTAACACGGTTTGAAGATCACTCAGGTAGATACTTAATGTTTGCTTCCGGGCTCTAACAAATTGACGATGTTCGCGGGCTTAAACCAAACGCAGAAGGGTGCCGCGACTGTGAGATGTTTTGAAGGAAGTTCAAGATTTATGACTCCTTTTAATATAAGTACTTTTTGTAGAGCGGAACCTCTCAAGTCTCACAGCGAAAATTTACGAATTGCTTTATATAGAATATACTCGGTAGGCGGTAGTCGTTAGTAGCTTGGTCCTGAGTTCCATTCCCAGGTCGGGTAGTGGTAATATGTATATCCGTACAAAATGTGATGATAGCGGCCCGGAGCTTGGAACTCAATTATGAATTTGCTGTGCCCTATCAGGGTTTCATGTCGCTACTATTACATACTAACATTTAACACCTTTATTGTATACATGAAAGCAATAAATACTTTGATACTTTGAAGTAATACCTCGTAAATTGCAATACACTTTTCTTTTTGGTAGGTCGTGGGCGTTTCAATACATTAGTAAACTTGTTCGGGAAATAGACGTTTAAATACATTTTTGAGATGTTATGAGTCTGTCACGTATACGTGACTCAAATACCATTTGTTTCCAAGTATCAAAATGGTTCAGGAGAGGATTGAGCTATAATTATTACTAATTAAATTCAGACGCAAAGTCGACACAGAGCCGTCTTTGTGCGATTGCTTTTCGGTGGAGGAATATATCGTGAGGAAACCTGCATGTCTGAGAAAGCTTAACTAGCTTTCGAACGACGTGTGAAGTCCGCCAATCTGCACTTGGCCAGCGTGGCGAACTATGACCTAAGCCCCTCATCATGAGGGGAGGCCCGTGCCCAACAGTGGGATATTATTTATTATTAGATATGTAGAGCCGTATCCATTAATGAAAGGAATAAGATCGGCGACTGCCACCGATCAAAGAAAGTAAAACAGATGAGGATCGCGGATACGTGGACGTCTTATGATAGCCACATAATATATTGATTTTGATTGAGTTTTATACCATCTTATATCATCATCAGCAGCGTCAACGTCAACTGCTGAACAAAAGCCTCTTTCTTAGAAGGGAGGGGTTGCCATAATCTCCACGATTGGCATTCAGCTTGGGGATCACAGTATACGTGGTAGGTAATCCAATAAAAAGACGCTGCTGCCCGTTAGTCGCCTTTTACGAACACCCAACGGAAGGAGATGGGTATGGCTATACTTACCAGGATACTATTCTTTCAGGTCTGAAGAAATGACAGTCCTGAGCGTGAAAACTCCTGACAGATCCCGTTCAGTAACACCGAGACCACCTCTACTTGAGCTTTGATCGACGTGATTTCATTGGAGATAAAAAAAGGACTTAACAAATTGTAGCTTTAGTTGTAACGTTTATTTTAATTCTGTATTAAAGGATTAATAATTAGTAATTTTGTGACAAAAAATCTAGTAACCTAAAATAGTAAACTAAAGGTAGGTCCTTTAGTTTTTAAGGCAAATCAGTTTTGCGATCCAAAAAAGATGAAGTTTATTTTAACTTTATTTTTAATTGCTAAGAAATGTTTTTTTAAGACGAGTTAGGTATTTTTTAAGAAACGTTTTAGTTTGGCTACATAAAAAAGCCTTTGTTATTTAGCTTCAATTGGCTTGTTTAAAGTTATGTATTTATTTACCTCTATGCCTCTCACCTCTAATTTATTGAATTGCAACAATTTTATACAAGCTGAAGATTTATACCATGGTTACTCGTATTAGGTCCAAGCAGGTCACCAAACCGTGTCTCATTAACTGAGTCTGCGTCACCACCTTTTTGTAACCAGTTAATAATCAATTCAAGAATTAGCGACTTAAGTGTTAGCGCTACGTCTTAGCTGGGTCTCAAAAAAATATTAATTATTCTTTAGGATACCTCTTTTTGGAAGAATTAATGGAAACTCGTAACAATTTAATCGAAATCCATTGTGTGGTTTACAGGCAGACTCGGATAGTGAGTTTTTAGTGATATATTTACTTAAGTATCTAAGATTTTAATAGTACTTTAATTGGTAACTACTCTAAATTTTTTCATGATATTTTTTTTTACATTTTCCGATAAATATTAAAATTGAAAACGTATTGTAATGAATAAAATCACGTTAGTGTGAATAGATTTATTACTTTTACAATTTTTATACGTAAGAAAAAAACTGTGATAGTTTAGTTAAACTGTAGTTTTATGCACAAAATGTACTGTGGTGTAAATAGTTTCAAATTAAATCACAATGATACATATAGTGTGTTTCATTTAATTATTTTGGTTGTTGTTTCTGGCTCAGTACAGCATAGTATGAATATGCTGCTTTCATTATCTGAAATTAAAAAAGAATTTTAAAAATACAGTTTCAAAACACGGCAGTTAAAATCTCGCAAATGCTGAAGTTTTTAGTGGCTCTTTTTACAATCACGCCCGGTTGCGCCTTAGAGAGTACTTAAATTGTGACAGTCTTTGCGACTTTCACTGAGAAAACTTTCTTCAAATTAATGGCACAATGTTTATTTATACTGAAGATGAACGTTCATTATTTGTATTTCGAAGCATTCAAGAATACTTTGTTATGAATGTTAATATTGGATAACCATTTAATCTTTCTAATTCTAAAGTTTAGCTATCTTTGTTTTTGTTAACTACCCGCGAACATGAACAATATAATCTTTTGTTTTTGTTCATTAAACGTTAACATGGGCAGGCCAGCGGTTAAGAAGTATATCTCTTAGAAAAATCGTTTAAAGTGAGTATTTATATTTATTCATCTGAATATTTTTAAGTTTTTTAGTACTGGGCCTTTCTGTATATATGCTAGGAGACTAGAAAATCAGTACTAAACCAGAAAAACTTACGCTCTACTATTTGAATTATGAAGAGCCTAGTTTACAGAGACCTCCTTTACACTCCACGCATTTATAGAGATCTTCTAATGGCGTAGGATTTTTTATGTAAGCTGGTGACTAGACAAGCAAAACGTTTGCCTGATGGTAAGCCACATGCCTACCTAAAGACAGCTACATTGCACTATCACTCGTCAGCTGAGACATTAGTTATTAAGTCTCTTGTGTACGGTAATTTCACCAGTGTGAGGTAAAGTGCCTTAAAACCGGAAGATGACAATGCTTACACACTGATGAAGGGTGCCGAGATGGGAACGTTTCGTAGGATTTACAAATAAATTCATGGGTGCCGAGATGGGAAGGTGCCGAGATGGGAATAAACCGCTGCTTCGCGGCAGAATATCTTACACTGCGGTGGTTCCTACCTGGACGCTCCCTTGCACAAGGGACCAACCTTTTGACGGGCCTGTTGGTCTAGTGGTTAGACACCCTGGCTGCTACCCGATAGGTCGTGGGTTCGATTCCCGCCAAGTGTCTGGGTGTTTTATCTAGTTAAGTATGTATTTTTTATTGGGACTAATCCCACCACTCATTCCCAACACTGTTGCTCCTGTAAGCCAGGATCTACAGTGGTCACCACTGAAGACACCGAGGTTTGACCCTCGGCGAGTCCCAGGGGAATGCTAAATTGTCTTGGAACCCGCAACAAATTTAATTAAAATGGTAGATGGAGGAGTCGGAAATACATATATTCCACTTCCCTCCTTTGCAAAGCAGGAGACAAGCAAAGAATTAACAAACGGTCGATACAACCTCAAAAAGGAAGACTCTTAAAGGCGGACCAACGAAGGCTAGTCCACCCGTAAGGCACCACGGATTCTGCTAATATTTTAAGGGGCCTATTTGATTTTTCAAACTTGTTTCCTATAATAGGTATGGCAAAAACGTTTGAATGCACGGAAGTTCTCCTTAGTCGCCACAAGGTCCATGTAATATACGACTCCAGACAACAACCAAGTATGTATTTACAAAAAAAAAAAATGTACTCACCTATATAAGTTTTAGTATCAGTTGTCTGGTTTCCATAGTACAGGCTCTACCTAGTTTGGGATCAGATGACCGTATATGGAATTGTCCCATAATATAATGATTATTATTAATTAGTGAAGGTGTAAAATGTATAAAAATATCATGGTTTAGAGTTTTTAAGCTTACTGATACAAAACATGCAGTATCCATGTGTGCAAATCCGGCCGCAGTGAGTCGCAGAGGGCGTTGCGATCGTATCATCATTATCAAGAGAAGGCGGCGTAGGCGCACCGGCATCTGCTCCCATTTGCATTGCATAATTGCGCCTGATATACCTTCGGCCTGAAAGCATATGTGAAGGATGTCATTTGTTTTCATTGCTCTATATTTTATGCTGTGAAAAATTGTTTTATTTGCCCTGTAGTTATTGACTTGTCTTTGATAAACACACTTATACGTTCAAAGAAGGTACGGAACCCTCGGTGCGCGATTGTTGAACAATTACTAAGTCGGTTAAAAACAAGGTGATTCTTTTTATTAAATATGAGGATACCAGACTAGATGACTTTTCGTAACACTGTACAATACAATGAAATAAAATAATATTCAATTAAATCAATTATAAACTAAGCTAAATAACTTACCTGAAGAGTAAGTTCATTTCCAGTGAAACATTGTATGGCCAGTTGAATTATCATAGCGAAGAAGAAAGCTAGTGATGTCACCAGCCTTATCGATTTAAAACTAGACGCGTCTTGCTAAACAAAAAATTAAACATTACACACAAATTAATCTTGAAAGAGCTTTTACTTTAAGCCACAAAATCTTCAACTTTTGGCACGCTTCCAAAGTAGAACTGTCATGCTCAGACTGTACTACTTCCAACACAAGAGATGTATGTTTTCTATAACTCGTTTCATCTTATTGTTTTCTCAATTTTGGTCAATTTTAACACAGGAGTTACAAGTTAGAACAATGCCACTAACACATTGAAACAGCGGGGTAAGAAACAAGGGGAGATCAGAAAAGAAGCTTGTATTTGAAGTATAAATATATGGTACCGCAAAATATAAACCACAAAAGTGTCTATGAATCTCACCGAAACTTGAACCATTACTACGCAAATGGCTGCCATACTGGAGAGGAGTTGAGTCATGAAGCCGTAGGAATAAGTTCTAGAGAATTTTTCCACACAACTGAAAAATAATACTCCAAGTCTGATATTACTTACTACATTTACACAAAATGACATGTGACTCTATATACAGACTTTTGTAATATGTATTAAAAAAGTACCAACTGGTAATGTTACCAGTTGGTAGGTTCCACCGCAGTGTCAGATATTCTGCCGCCAAACAGCAGTGTGTAAGCATTGCTGTGTTCCAACGTAAAGAGCACTGTATCTGGTGAAATTACCGGACACAAAGACTTAATATCTATGTCTTAAGGGTCGGCAACGCGCTTCTATTCTTCTGGTATTGCTAGCGTCTAGGCTGGGGTTACTGCTTGCGGTATCAGGCGGGCCGCACGCTTGCTTGCCACCTTGGTAGTATTAAAAAAAACATTAGTGCTTCGTTAGGCCTTAAAACTGTTAGTTTGTGATATCTATACTTATAATAAAACTGTAACAGGTCCAATTCTGTACATTGAAGATATTTTGAAAATTATATTTGGAGGGCATTCTATAACCGATACCGAAGCCGAAAATGTAATTTCTTTAATTTTTGTCTGTCTGTCTGTCTGTCTGTCTGTCTGTCTGTCTGTCTGTATCACGGCTGAGCATCACGCCGAAACTGCTGAATGGATTCAAATGAAACTTGGCATGATTTGAGATCTTACTGCGAGGTAGGACATAGGATACTTTTTATCCCGTAATCTAGCACGGTTCTTTTGGGAGTGGGGATTAAAGTCAAAATGGGTACTTGGTTATACGCTTGGTCCGATTTTATAAATTTTTCTTTATAATATAGTAAATATTAGTAAGGGAACACTCATAGAGAGCTGTTATCAAGGTTTTGTAATCGATCGGGTTAAGCAACGTTAGGTAAGGTAATTAAATAGATGGGTGACCGTTTAACGCCATTAGAACTAAACGGGTCCGTGCTTAGGAGAGCAAGTAAAAAGTGGGTCCCAGTTTTTAACCGACTATAAAAAAGGAGGTTATGTATTCGATGCGAATGTCTGTTATTAAAAGTTTAATTAACGTAAAAATAGCGTAGGCGGAGCTGCGTGGGTCAGCTAGTAATCCATAAAGTCTGGTTTCCTTTCTATTCAAATTATAGTGTTTTAGTACAGTGAACTTCATTCTACACAATATTCCCTGTTGGAAGGTGAATAGCAGATTATGTTGATTTAAGTGCTAAAAAAAGGCAAACCTACTGACAATATTGGGGCTGTAATCCTGGGATATTGCAGTATGAAATATCCACAGAGAAGTCGACTCCCTTATTGCTTTCGTATCGTCAGTGAGGAGCAGGATTGGTGTTTTGCGTAGCGGGTTGCCTATCATTTTTCCGACTTGTCTTACTATTGGTACACTACAAATATCTCCACTTGTAGCATCATATTAGGACTACGTGAATACATTAAGATAATTGAATACAAAAAGTATTAAAATCAAGTAATACAATGGATAACATAAAAAAAACAATCTATACTTATAATAAAACTGTAACAGGTCCAATTCTGTACATTGAAGATATTTTGAAAATTATATTTGGAGGGCATTCTATAACCGATACTGAGGCCGAAAATGTAATATTTTTAATTTTTGTCTGTCTGTCTGTATCACGGCTGCGCATCACGCTGAAACTACTGAATGGATTCAAATGAAACTTGGCATGATTTGTGATCTTACTACGAGGTAGGACATAGGATACTTTTTATCCCGTAATCTAGCACGGTTGTTTTGGGAGAGGGGATTAAAGTCAAAATGGGTACTTGGTTATACGCTTGGTCCAATTTTATCATTTTTTTTCTTTATAATATAATAAATATTAGTAAGGGAACACTCATAGAGAGTTGTTATCAAGGTTTTGTAATCGATCGGGTTAAGCAACGTTAGGTAAGGTTATTAAATAGATGGGTGACCGTTTAACACCATTTGAACTAAACGGGTCCGTGCTTTGGAGAGCAAGTAAAAAGTGGGTCCCAGTTTTCAACCGACTATAAAAAAGGAGGTTATGTATTCGATGCAAATGTCTGTTATTAAAAGTTTAGTTTACGTAAAAATAGCGCAGGCGGAGCTGCGTGGGTCAGCTAGTTTATAATAAATGGCAAAATAAATGCCAGAATACCTCAATGCATAAAAGTGCTATAGTTGATTAGCATTGAAATTTATGCCAATTAAGCAGGGTTGTCGATCCAAATGGGTGTTTGCTTGCCAAAAACTTTACTAAAGTTGGTCTTACTAATTCAACTCAGTCATGAAAGAAGACAATGCGAAACTGTCCTTTTTTAGAATGAGTTTGAATTCAATATGTAAAAGTATTTCAACGTTTTTCGTGCCGGTTAAGGTTTAGAACTGAATGCTCATCTATACAGGCAATCGTTAAATTGTGATATATATGGTGAAGACAAAGTGGCACTATATACACTTCTGCTTATCTATTGATCGATTCAACTATCGTATGGTATATCTCCACCAACCATGTATATATTTAGTAGATACATTTATATTCGTTAATTTACAGTAAACGCCGAACAAGCAGATTGAACAGAATACAAAATGAGTATTATTATCTACGTTTACACAACCTTACAAATATAGATTTCACTCGCTTTTGGAAACGTATTCTGAATACGAAGGGGAGCATTATAACATCTCTTTTTGATTTATGTATGACCTCTCGTGCCGTTTACGTATTAAAGCTACACAAACAGATACACATTCTATGTCGTCTTTAAACCGAATATGCATGACGGAGCATTCAAACTATTCGTATGTGACGATATTATATATCTTTTTTAACCGACTTCAAAAAAAGGAGGAGGTTCTCAATTCGTCTGTATATATATTTTTTTTTTTTTTTTCTATGTATGTTCGCGCATAACTCTGGCAATTATGAACCGATCTGAAAAAATCTTTCCTCCATCCATTCTTTAATCCGTTAATTGGGTCCCATAAAAAAATTATTGCTTAGTAATAAGTAGTTCCTGAAAAAACAAGAATGGTGACTGCGCACTGAGACTTGCAAGAAAGCCTATATAGATGACGTTTTAGTCGCTCGGACTCGCTCGGTCGGACAAAAATAGTCATAACTCTGGCAAATATTTACCAATTTCAATGATTCTTTTTTTATTCGAAAGAAGAAACCACTGTATTGAATCTGTATGAATTTTATTACAACCGGATAAGAACTTCCTGGAGGACCATGAACGATGTGGAGGAATTTATCTGGTAAAAACCATAAAACTGATGTTCTCCATTACATTGCTCTGACAATTATGAACCGATTTCGATGATTCTTTTTTTATTCGAGAGAGTAAACTACTATGATGTTTTCATGCAAATTTCATTACGACCGGATATTTTTTTCTGAAGAAACATGAATTATGTAAAACTATGTAGACGATAATGTGATCATAACCTACCTAGATAATTTTACGGTTTTCGATGGTTCAATCTTTATATATGAAAATATCACTAAAAAGTTTAAAATAAAATCTTTTTAAAAAAAAATTGAACCGACTTCAATATCACTGAAAAGTATAAAATAATTTAAATATTATTGAAGTTGGTGTTAGCGTACCTGCTGTGTATATTTGGCACCAACTTCAATAATATTTAAATTATTTTATACTTTTCAGTGATATTGAAGTCGGTTCAATTTTTTTTAAAAAGATTTTATTTAATTTGTTAACTTCTGTATAATAAAACCAAAAACTTTACTATAATATAAGCCGCATAAAGTCAATGTGCAGTTTTAATTGATATCACATATTTTTGATACAATAATACTCCTGTTTCTTCAAAAGTTATTAAAGGTTGATATACAAGTACATGATATATAATTTGCATAATCATCGTTAGTCTTGGTAGTTACTTAAGCAAGACAAAGCAAAGTTTTGATGCTGTTTTAAAATAATTTAGGTTAAACTTAAGTACTTACTTAATCAGAATTTGGTGTTGACGGAAACAACTTAATAAAGTTTTTTCGAGTACCTCATTAAATTGTTGTCGCGTATGTAATAATTTTACCATCCTTTCATTATTTTCATCTGAATTCAGAGGTCGTGAACCTTCGTCCTCATTAACAGAATGAGAAGACACATTTTCTCCGAGTGTTAACATAGAACGATCGTATGCGGTTGTTATGGCTTCTCTTAATATCGCAAACTGCGAACTCATGTGTAGTATAACCGACCCAATAAATGTATCTATAGTCATCACTATATGGCCAGTCCACAGTAGACCTATAGTTTCAAGAGCAAAAGTTGGTATGTACGAAGAGTCTTTCTGGTAATTCCATGGTATATAAATCGGCTGGGGAAGTGTGCGAATGGGCCTCTCAGCTGTATCGTTCAGCCTCGCTATAAGCGACTTCCAGCGAATATCCTGAATGGTGCCGTAAACATTTGCATTGCCGATCGTCATCCAGCCAAAGAACAGGAATGCTCCAGTGAATATTTTTGTCATTCTAACCGTAGCGCGGTTCTTTGTATTATTCTGGTAATATTCGTACAGCTCTATCTCGAGAGTGCGCACTATATCTTGGATATCTACATTTTTAAAAAAGAATATATATAATTTTATCAGAGTCAAGTTGTGGGTGATGACAAAAGAGAGGCTGAACATGAATCGATCTAAGTCTTTCTCGCCGACGAAAGGGTCCACAGTTTCCAAGCCGACAAAACCCGCGACCCATACAACTTGAGTGACTATAGCGTAGTAAAAGTACCAGCCGGGGAAGTTCGTATTGTTCATTACTTCGGGATTGTGCCACCAGCCTAAGCCGAGGAATCGTAGAAGACGGAAATGAAGAGCAAAGTAATGTTTCGGACGAGAGTTATCCATTACGGTGATATCCGTCGTGAACAAAATGAAGCCTGTTAATGTTATCTACCTGTCACCACGAACATATTGCCACAGATCGTACATAATATACAGGATGTATTAGATATTAAAAAATAAAGTTTTATATATTATAATAATATCTCATTTGGAGATAGAATATTAAGAGATTAAAATACACCCAGACATCGTGCCAAAGTATTTACGAATAAGTGCGTAAGTAATTGGCATTTGTGTCGCATTACAAAATATTGTACTTCTATAAAATAAAATAATAATAATATTTGTTGAAATGGAAAAGGTAAAAAAGGAAAGCTTTAAACATTTTATAAAGTAAAAATATTGTCATAGCATGTTTATTTTAGGAACTGTGAAATATGCCAGAGCTATTTTTAAACTCGCATCCTATTTCGTTGCACTTTCTGAAATGGTTCTTTGGACTTTGCACTGCAATGAAAACGACGAAATGAAAAGGCACGTGAAAACAGCTAACTTACTACTGAGCTTCTATATATAGGTATATGTAGTGTATTAATATTTGCAGAGTCGAATTACGGACGACGTTGTTATATTCAATTTCTTATTTGTCAGTAATCAGGTGATACGTTTGGACGAAAAAAATTACATCCTGAGATACTTCAAATCAAAGTATTTAATGAATCGATACTTTTATGTATACAATAAAGATGTAATAATTTAGTAGAGATATGACACCCTGGTAGGGCACAGGAATTTTTCTTTCACTTAAATATTAATAAATAGACTAAGAATAGGAATAGACGTAAATATTATTTGATATATGTCCTTTTAAGATAAAATATAACGAACGTAATTAATCCTTTTTTATCGCGTTGGTTAGATGAAATCAGAAGGATGACCAAGAAATTAAAGCGTGCTCTTATAATTTGGAAGGTTTATTTTAAATATTTTGTAAAACTACGTATTTGAAACGACTTTTACTGTTGTTTTTTTTTAATATAGAGAAGTCGCATTATCGCAACTCAAGCTCAGTTACTATATTAAAATAATATCTTATAGTTCTCTACTTTGTAAAAATCATCCAGAAACCAAAATCCGTATACACAAAAAAGCACGACGCAACTTTTTATTATCCTAGCTTTTGTAACTAGCTATTAGTGACAAAGTTCTTTTGGATTTTAATAATTTCGGATAGCAAAAATAAGGGAAGGTTAAGGTTGTTGAATTTCTCTAAAGGAAAAACCTCATACCAAATCCTAAACTCACAAATATTTTTTTTTCACGTGTCTTTATTTAAATACGTAAGTACGTAAAACGATAAAATTCTATGATACCTTAACTAAAGATAATTTTGAATTTTCTATTATCACCTGTACACTGAAGAAGTCTTTTACAAATCTATAATCTATAATTAAGGAAACCGATGGTGTGGGACGTTCTGAAATTTCATTTAGCTTACCTAATTGTTGGTTTTCAACAACACTTGTGAAAGGTGTTACTTTGCTTTGAATAGTAAATGATTTAACAATCAATGAGCGGCTCTGATGCTTTATTAATTTTTCAAACCCCTGTACTATACATATAAGCATAATAATTGTAATTATAGCCTTCTTGGAGTAGCGGGAAACTATTCGCTTTGCGAAATCAAAGTCACAGGTTCAAGACCCGCCGAGACCAACAACTTTATGTATTTATTCCTTACTTGCTAGGACTAAGCAAACATATCACCTGATTCTTGGAAAGTAGGATGATCCATGCGGCAGACGGGCATGTAAAAAGTCGGTCCTGTGCTTAACCTCTCCCCGGTCATGTCGCTCTTCCGTCACTTCGGATTGTGAGAGTAAAGGAAGAGAGAGTAAGCTTGTGTCTACACAAGCACTTGTGCACTAATAATATTGCGTAGATGATCTTGTGAAAGATTGACCGCTGTGGTCCAATCGGCCAGGAGGACATTAGAAGGATAAGTTATACTTATTTTTGAACTACTATCAAACTTTTAAATGTACCTAATTTAAGGTAGAACCTAAATCCCAATTTAGGTCCCAGGATTTACAATGAACAGTCTTGTCTAAAAATCCTAAATACTTCTTTAGAAGGTAATAATAAAGATCCGTGTATTATGAAATAACAAAACAATGGACGAACACAAGGAAGGTGCAGGAACTTTAGTAACAAATTATATAACGTAATTTCCCGTTTTCCTTAACACTTACCATTATTGGAAAGCAATTAGGTGGGTGTGGAAGTTTTGTGAATTCAACTGTTTGTTTACTTGCCCAAACTAAGCTAAAGTTAAATTGATTAATAATTAAGTTGTACCTACTTACTTTAGTCGTTACTTTGGTAGGGTTAGAAAGTAACATGATGATGATCTTTTCTCGATCTCACTTAGACGTATCCGTCGACGGTGGCACCCTGCTATTCTGTAAGCAATACAACCTTTAGTTCGACGCTGCGGGCAGCGGCGAGATACGTTTTCGTATTCACAAGCTTTTCTTACGTAGCACTACCGTCACGAGAATTTGCGGTTTTCAGTGGAACTACTTAAGGTCGAATAGTTTTACAATCAGTTCAACGTTGAGCCGGGATGCTATGCTATGATGATTATGGATCTTAACAGCGTTAAGCTCGCCGTCGTATTCAAGGCTGGCTCGACGTTGATCCCGCCGTTGAGCACAGCCACGCTAGTTTACGCGCTTATTATGAGAGCGAACATTGCTGGCGAAACCAAACTTTGTTTTAAAAATTCGGTCACAAAGATTACAAGAGAGCTGCCCATTGGTATTATAAGTATACTATACACGTATGTAGGTTTGGGCCGAGATTTTTTGAGTAGTCGCTTGGCGTCGAGGTATTCGAGACGATTTTTCTCATTTCTACACCTGTCGTGACTGCTTTTCGCCACTCCGGTCTTCGTTCCACAATCTGCTCCCAAGAAAGTAAGATAATGGTCATTGTGACTAAGTACTTAGTCACATTCTGAAAAAAAAAATATTAATAAAGTACATTATTTTTTTATGCTTAGATGACGAGTACCTAACTACGACTTAGTACCTACTATATTATAAGTGTATGCCTAGTAATATATTATTGTAATCGGCAATAAATTACTTTCAATTATTGGTACTTAATTTGTGGCAGCCACAGCAACAAGTAGCACATGGCATGTAGCTTAAATATGTGCATAAATAGTTAAATTACCATAATAAATTAGTTTCCAAAGCATTAAGGTTGGATACAACGAAACATAGATGTCGCTGATAGCAGTTTGAACAGAAATTTTAACAAGTAATTATTATTACACTACGATGAGTATTTGCTTACATTCTATTGATAAAACCCTGTTATAGCTGATGCAAGCAGAGGCATTAAATTGCTAAAATCAAATACAACGTTTCACTATTCGTAGAAATATAGTAGCAATGCGCAGGTGTTTAGACAATTTAGCGCTTTTCGCGAGTTTGTTCTAGTATATAGTTAGATACTATTATGTATATACAATAATAGTATCTAATTATATATAATATAGTAGTATCTAATTATACATAATAGTATAGTATTTGTTGCCCCCTTTTCTTTATAATTTTAGGAACAGAAGATTTTTATCCTGATAAATCAAATACAATGGGTGTAATAGTAAAAAAATTGTTCATTAATGACGAAAAATAAGGCCATAGTTATTATACATAATTACTAGGAATACTTTTATATTGCAAGTAGTATCTACATCTTATAGTGTTTTTCAATAGGGTGTTTTTTACTCAAATACATTTGTCATCATCATCATTATCATCACCAGCCGGAAGACGGAATATATTATATACTTATGTAAGATATTGGAAATATTGTTTATATAATAAACCGGAAATATGTATATTTTAACTCGTAGTTTTAACCTATAACTTCCGTGTTTCGTGTAGCCAATTTAACACAAGTACCTAGACTTCCTTTACAGTTATCCTCTCTTTCTTAACAACTTTATTAGGAAAATGTATTTATTAAAAAAGCGCAGACACCTAACCTGTCAAGCGCTTGATTGGCTTGAAGTCACACCACACCATCACAGTCACATCGTATGATCGCAATTTATGAATATAACCTCTGTCTCTACAATCAGTCGGCTTCACACAGCCATATAAGTGATGTCTCTTCTTTTTTTATTTACTTAAGACACAAATTATGCGATTACATATATTACTTTTGCAACAACGATAACGGATTATTAGCGTTGTTAATTGTGACACTTTTATTTTACTTTGTCATTCATTTTATGTTAATATTACGCCGAGAATGCATAGAGTGAGCAAGTTTACTTATTTTCACACTTTATCAAGACAAAATTGTGTGAAAATAAATAATTTATATTTAATTTATAATTGAGGAGACCTTGTATGTTGTGTGCGCAACTTAATAATAGGTAAGTTTTTCAATACATATTATTACTCATTCATCTCACAACAGGGTTTATTATTAGGGCCACTTCTCTTTTTAATTTATGTTTAACATAATTACAATGCTATATTTTTCATAGGTCAATAAGAAACATTTCAATGAACGGCTAGTTTTAATGCATTTTAATAACAGTTGAAACAAAGAAACCTTCTGTTTACGAAAAGTAGGTAGGGTAAGATGGTGCAAGAGCGCGCGGTGTACAAGAGTGCGCAGAGCCAAAAACTAATCACAAAATAATGTTACGCGGGTTCACAATTATTCAGTAACATGTGGTATGTACCGGCTAAAAATATTTTCGATTTGAATTCACGTATTGCAGAATTAGTGAAGAAAAAGTGATTTTGCCCCTCTTGATGTAATTTTAATCGATATTCCAAAGAGGATTTAGGTAAGCAAAGATTGAAGACGTAAGCTTTTTTTCTTTGAGTTTATAAGTTACGCTTCTATCTAATTTCTTGTCACTGGCGTAGTTTCCTCATTGATTTGTATAGATGACTGTGGTATCAATTTAAAGGTGTTTAGGCTGAGTAGTGCAAGAGTGCGCAATGACGATATGTGCAAGAGTGCGTGCGCACTCGTGTCCAATAATTTTTATAAATAAGTTATAATAATGTTTTGAAGCTTATAGTTTGTACAGTTTTTTAGTTCGTAATTTTTTTATTATGTCAGAATGTCAAGGAAACCGAGAACGCTGAAAAGAAAAATATGTGGAACCGAAAGTAATATTAAGAAGTTCAAAAGCTTATAAGACAGGAGAGGGACAAGTAGCAGCCCAATTAGGTATGCCTGAGTCTACGTTAAGAAAAAGATTGTAAAAGGAAACCATCTCCCAGTCCTTAGGTACACATTTACCAAGGAAATGGAACTTGAACTTCTTAAATAAATTCAAAATCTTGACGCAATATTTTATGGAATAACTGCTTAAAATTTAAGGCGTTTGGCTTATGATTTACCTGTAAAGAATTTTCAGACACACAAAATATTTAATATGGAGGAATCTGGATTTTCTACAGTGCCCAACAAACCACCAAAAGTTTTATTCACTAATGGGAAACCGATGCGTGCGATCAATTACTTTTTGCGCACTCTTGATAGTGCAAGAGTGCGCATTCAGGAGGTTGTTTGTAATTTCTATAGTTTCTAAAGCACTGGACTTATGTTAATGAATACTTGTTTTTTTAGTAGATAGTCAATAAAGACATTAAAAAAATCTCTTTAAAATGTATTTAATTAGTTTTATATTATAACACAAAGTACCAAAAGTGCGCACTCCTGCACCACCTTACCTTACAGATAAACAGTATACTAGGTTATTTATTTCTGTTATCAATTAAGTACATACTTTTTCTTAAATGCTATAGAAGAATGGTCGCTATTCGCTTCTGCCTCTCTGTTTAATAGATTACTTGTTCTAAATTACACTATGGTTCATAATGTGGTTTTATGTTAAGTGCCTTGGAATCATACTATAAAGCTTTGTCAGCGGTTCATCAGCAATCCATAAATCAATGAAAAATAAATCGGGAAGTACAGTACAACTTCTGAGAGCAATCAATTACATTATACGTACGTATAATGTAATCGATTGCTCTATTCTTACAAATAGAGATTCATTTAAAAATCAGCCAGTTATTGTAGCAGTTTTGAGATTGAGATCCACTGTCATAATCAATTGAAAACAATTGGAATCAGTATATCGTTCAGCTGTGCAATTTGATCACGTGAGATTAACGTGATTCGTTATCATTCAAAAATTCAGTTGCGTTGATACATAGGGTTCTATTACTGGTAGTTGTTTTATTTAATAATGCTCTCGTTGTAAATTCAGATAACATAATCTGATAAACTCTTAGGATATAAAATATTATTTACGAGAAATTTAGTAAAGTCAGATAAACAGTGACTATCATTTCCTGATTATTTAACGTTTTTATATATACCTACAGCTCTACAAGTAAATTAATTGAATCCGGTTGGTAGGTTTTAGAATCGACTTCAAACAACCATTCTTGTACTTCAGATTTTGTTAATTGAATACAGCTAATAGCTAATTATTGTGACGATAAAAATCGTAAATTTTCAGAACAAAATGGTTCAAGCAGTATTTGGAATATGGGACTATATCATCATGGCAGCGACCTTAGCTGTGTCTGTTATCATCGGTGTTTATTTTCGATTTAGTGGAGGCAAACAGAAAACTAATGAAGTAAGTTCCTTTCAACATTGAAATAATTTGTAATCATCTAAAATATAAGGAATTTAAATACGTTAAGTAGTTGTATGTAATATTTCAGTGATCAGTTAATATAAAAGCCGATATGACAGACGGTGTAACTAAGTAAATGTTTAATTAACTCAATGAAACATGGACTATTTTGCTTTTTAAATTATCACTGTGCGAGAGATTTCATTCAATACATTTTGCGCAAGATTAAAATTTTCGATTCCACTAGAGGAGCTAGTGGAATCGAAAATTTTAAAACCCTCATAACTTAGATGTTATGTGTTTTCTACATAATGCATTATGTACACATAGGTAGCATCTAAGTTATGAGGGTTTTATCATCGTCATGAAACTAAAACAATGTATCTTGTCTACAGGAATATCTACTGGCTGATCGCAACATGTCGATATTTCCCGTGGCCGTATCCCTGATGGCATCATTCATGTCAGCCATTACACTCCTCGGAGTCTCCGCCGAAAACTATTTCTACGGCTTTCAATTTTTCATCGTGAACATTGGTTATGGCCTGGGTACACCTATCGCTACCCGTCTGTACTTACCTGTCTTTTTTGGACTACAGAAAACGAGTACTTATGAATATCTAGAGCTAAGATTTGGAAAAAATATTAGAGTTTTAACATCACTAACATACACTCTACAGATGCTATTATATAATGCCATAGTTTTGTACGCACCAGCGATTGTTTTAGAATCAGTCACAGGTCTAGATCGACTGATATCTATCGTAGTTGTGGGATTAGTATGCACTCTTTACTCGACTTTGGGAGGTATGAAAGCGGTGCTGTTCACAGATATATTACAATCTTTTTTAATGTTGGCCGCTGTATTCAGCATAGTCGTATTCAGCTCGATACAGATTGGAGGGTTCGATCAGATATTTGTTCGCGCGTATGAAGGCGGACGATTGGACTTCTCAAAGTACGTCTTTAGTTTAAATATATGTTTATTTATTTAAATTGTAAACATGAGCTCATAAATTGCATTATTATTAATATTATATTTTAGTGTCAGCATAGATCCAACAGAAAGGCATACGTGGTGGTCACTTCTGATAGGAGGGATTTTTACATATTTGTCACTATATGCAGTTAATCAAACACAGGTAATTAGACAATTAAATATTTATTAGAAAATACTCTTGTATGCTTATATACTTACAATGAATCCAGGAAACCAAAAAGATGCGGCGTCCTTTGTATTTACGCACCCGCAATTGTTAAGCTGATGCCCGACGAGGGGTTTGAGTTCATTACACTGACTTGTCAAGTGGTAATAACTGTGACCAAAACTCGAGAGAGGGTCAAAAATATGTTAACTGATTCTATTAAATATATTGATATGAATAACATATTGTTAGATAGTACGGTTCTTGCTTCCTTCGTCACTTTAGGTTACCAATATAGACAGAAAACTCGTTTGTTATCCATGGTACCACCAAACTCACGTTTGAGTAACTGTTCATTTGACGTCTTTCAGGTTCAGAGATTGCAAACTGTAAGCACATTGGATCGGTCCCGGGCTTGCCTCTGGTGGAGTTGGCCGGTGCTCCTCGTGCTGAGCCTATGCACATGTATCGGTGGTTTGGGAATCTACGCGGTTTATCGGGATTGTGATCCATGGACGGCCCAAAAAATAACTGCGGTATATAACCTATTATTTATATCAATATAGTAAAGTCCATTCAATAGTATCTTAACGCCATTCTTAACTTTGTAATGAATATTGGACAAAAATTATAATTAATTAATCTGTGTGTTATAACCGTATCGGTTTGTGTTCTATGAACGCTTCGTGTCGTTCACGGACCTTAAACAAAAAGGAGCTAACCAAACTAACGCTGATTATTAAATGCAACTTAGCGACGAGACGAGCTCGGTGTTTACCTGATTTTAAGCAACACGCCTGCCCATAGAAAGTTGCATTGCTGTTAATGCACTGCAATGCTCTGCTGTTAAGATATTAGTTACTAAGCCTTTGGAATCTAATATCTTCAGAATATTAAAATGTTAAGATACTGCTACGTTGAGGCAGAATAGATTACACTGCGGTGGTAACTACTTGGACGGCTGGACAGTATCTTGCACCCTGCACCAAGTAACTAATGAATTCCGATTTGAAACACATTCATTAAATTATTGATGATATTCTTGCTAGATAGATCAGCTGATGCCGTACTACGTAGTCGATGCGATGAGACACATCCCGGGACTAGCGGGTCTGTTCGTGGCTGGCATATTCAGCGCCTCGCTGTCTACCGTGTCTTCGGCATGCAACTCCCTTGCTGCTGTCACGCTGTTAGATTACGTCGGCAGGTACGAAGTCTGAATGAATATCTCTAAGGTTCTATGATCTCTACCACAGTCATGAGTGAATGAGTTCTTTATCCGCGATGGTACATGTACTGCACCAACAATCTGTTTCCAATAAATTTTTGGATATCTTCAAAATACTCTTTGTACGAGTCATTCGTGGCTAGCAAATCTTAAATTAGTGGAGTCGGTACTTACTATGCGTTTCATTCAACTAAGAATGTGGCCGCCATCTTGCCCTTTCAAATATATAATTACTAAAATTATGTTTTAACAAAAATAAATAGCAAAACAAGACATTTCAGTAAATAATCAAAACCGGGGCGAATTTTTCATTTTGTTTTTACTCTGCTGCCGGTACAAAAATCGTGATAAACGAGTGAAGTTCCGCAGTCACGATCATCATGGCGGCCACATTCTTAGTTGAAACGTATATTACTTACTTTAGTAGCTAAATCTTTTGAACGTGTGGGCGGTGTGACAATAAGAAGCCACTACAAGGATAACAACTCCCTTAATCATGCCGTGTCGTTGGAAAAAAGGAATGAAGAAAATGAATCCACTGGGGATGCTCTACCTTACATAGATCACAGTCAATTTACACCAATTTGCTCTGTGACTGCCATTGCGTTCTTGCGGGATCTGAGGGGTCTAATTGTCCATTTTTTTTCAATACATTTCACACTATCGCCTCTAGCGGTAACTATCAAAAACTAGTAAAATGACTATGACTCTATGACAAAATTGCTTGTCAGCAGTAGGAAAAAATGATCAAAAAAGCAGATTTTGAAATTAGCAACAACAGTTGCTAATTTCATAATCTGCTTTTTTTTACTATTTGAGTACGTTTATTAGCCGTCTATTCTGTACGGCGGCGGCGACTCTGAGAGGACGGCAGCCCCCAGCAGATCCCAGATCTCCTTTTTCACAAGGGACTTATCGACTAACTTATCTATCTGGGTGGTGGAAATAAGAACTAAAATATTCTCATGAAAATTACGATCAGTTTGACGTAATTGCATAGACAGTGGCGACACTGACAGCTCACAGATAAGTTGGGTACACTATAATAGGTGTTATTAGATTTAACATAGAAGCTAACGAAGATTTATTACTTTGTTATAGGTGGCGTACACTTCCTCCCTCATACATCGCATGGCTAACCAAGCTAGCCGCCTGCGTCTATGGTCTCCTGTTCTTGATGCTGGCATTCTTCGCTGAACATCTGGGCGGCGTTTTGCAGGCAGCTCTCACTATATTCGGCGTTGTTGGAGGCCCGGTACTGGGTGTATTCACGCTTGGCATGTTCACTACTTATGCGAATGAGGCGGTAAGTATTATATTTGCTAAAAAGAAAATACCAGCCCTTGTTTTTGTCCCACTGTTGGGCACGGGCCTCCCCTCAAGATGAAGGGGCTTAGGCCGGGCTATGGCCTAAGCGCCACGCTGGACAAGTGCGGGTTGGCGGACTTCACACGTCATTCGAAAGCTAGCTAGGCTTTCTCAGACAGGTTTCCTCACGATGTTTTTCTTCACCGAAAGCTAGTAACAATCGCACAAGGTCGATTTGCACATGATTAATTAAGGTGCGAGAGCTGGGGTTCGAACCTGCGCACCTTGTTTCCAAGGCAAGCGCTCGCCCACTGAGCTGTTGCAGCGAAAGTGTTATATGTTTGCTAAAGTTTAAATAAAAAAACCGTGTGGTGTCGTGGGACACCGGATAGGAACGAAGTTCCTTATTTTGAAAATACTAATTTTAAGTTCTATTCGAGGTATAAAGAAAATAATTATTCGGGTATACATTTTTTGAAGTGAAACTTCTTATGCGACTTTCAAAAATGTTATCACTTAGCGCGTTAAATTTGTTAACCTTATGAAAGCGCTCACGTGACGCAGTCAAAAATAATAAAAAATATATAAAAAAATTAAAACCACACACACTGAATAAACCGGCACACCACACACACACACACACACACACCACACCACCACACCACCACATCACATGGTTGGATGGTTCCACATAAATAATAATAATCTTACGTTCCGGACGTTTTTTCCCGGTTAGGGTACCTACCCCTCCGCATGGTCCCATAAGGAACTTCGTTCCAAAATTAAACTAATTTTGTGAACTGTTATACTAAGTCCAGTGATTACCAGACCTGTGGTTAGACTTTGATAGGTTGATTAGGTACCTGTAGTTAGACTTTGATAGGTGATTTTACCGTCTATTTTTCAGTCGGGACCTAAGTGTGCGTCCATCGATTTATTATTCTTACATTAATATTTTCAGATGTATGCGATAATAAGCACTCCGATTCCCTTTGATGTTTTTGCTTGTTTACGTAATAAAATAGTATTGAATTGGGCAAACTCATTTGTCTTCTTAAATATTTTGATATATCTTAGATCATAGTTATGGCTCGTGGTTCTATTACTTACGCACCAGCACATGTTTTGAGACCGAGACTCATCAACAAACCTAATATGAATGTTATAGCGAGCTATTTTTTAAAACACGCAAATACTGACAGTTAAAATAACTTTTGCTTCTTCTTTCAGGGTGCTTCCGTGGGTTTACTAAGCGGCTTGGCAATTATGCTGTGGATAAATTTCGGTGGACCTCGTCCACCTGTTGTTAAGCTTCCTCTGAACGTAGAAGGTTGTAGCTTCAATGTGACACAAGTTGTGAACCCTCCCGTCAACCCCAACGATTACTTCTACCTCTATAGGATATCATACATGTGGAACAGTCCAGTAAGTGCAAGTATTATAATTTTTTATTGCATGATAACTAAATGTGCGCCTTCGTGTGAGAATTTGATTTATTAACGTAATAGATGAGCATGTTATTATTTTTACAGTACCTATGGGTCCTAAAGGAGGGTTATAGTTTTGGCGATTAAATTGACTATTTTTGACCCACACTGTGGCCTAAAGACGTAATTTTTTTTGAAATTATCCTAAACTTAGATGTTTCCGGGGGGATGCGACTTTATCCCGCTATTACGTATACCTACATAAGTTTAAAAGGAAAGTATCAGCAGAAAATTGATCAGTATATATAAAGCTACTGTTAAAAAATCTACTGTAAACATCGTAACAGATACTTTTTACGTTATTTAATATTTTATTAATCACCACAACTCAGCATCTTTAATAATGACAAAACTGGGTATTTAACATTGTCTACGATGACTTCAGACATAGGTAATTTGTAGAGATTTCTGATCATAAGTATGGATATCGATGAGGTTTATATTAAAGGAACATCGACAGTTGGGTTTCGCGTGGGTGATGGTGGTGGGGACGGCGGTGTCGCTGTTGTGGCGGCAGCAGCAGCCGTGGCAGCGCGCGGGCCGCGGGCGGCCCGACCCCGCGCTCTTCGTGCCGCCGCTCGCCGCGCGCCTGCGACGACAACTACCGCCCGCTGTCGACCTGCAAGTACACAAGAACTAGCGGTCCCTGCGGTACGGCTATTAGTAGCGTGCTATATATATAAGAAAAAAACTTAATTATTGTGTATTATAGGGTAAGTGTAGCATTTTTAAGATCGCATAGACCGCCCAGTACTGCAAAGACCACACTAAATCTGGCGTTATAGGCGACTATTTGTGTTACCCCGTTTTTCATCTTCCCTCCACTTACCTATACATACAAACTTTGTACTGCTACATTCTATTCTATTGTTGGTGGTGCATGCCCTAGCCCTTACTCTGTTGCTGACGTGTCGAAGAGTTCCCTTAGGTACGCAACGATTGCGCCAGCTTGGAGCTGTACGTAATCATCTGGTGTAGTATAATAGGCTACTTCCAGGGCCCCAAATCTGCTAATATACAAACGCTTCAATTGAGTGTCGATAGTGTGTCAGTTGAATGGTTTTACACATTTGGTAGTCTACTAATATAAAACATATAAGTAAATAAAATGACATACAATTGTCATTTCAACGACACACTAAAACCACTTCCACTTCCACTTTAAATTATGGCCCCCATCGTTCACCGATGCACTAAAACCATAATACAGTCTTTGTGGTGTGACACCACTTGTTATAGGTAGTTATTTTAGCAAAATACCGAACTTGTCACAGTCCTAATGGTGTCTCGATAGTGTGTCGCTGGAATGGCAATTGTATGTCATTTTATTAAAAGTAGCAGACTTGGGGCTGATGACCCGACCTACGTCTCGCAACAGTGTCGCAGCCACACAAAATGTGTCGCATTGGCTCATTTTCCCCTTTACAAAATCTACAAGTATCAATAGTACTTAGCCTCATTCTGTGAAGGTGCACATTGGTACCGTAGTGTCCGGTCCGAGAGGGGGGGTCGTAGGGATCATGACCCCCTCCCCCAAATCCATATTCGTACACGGCTAAATTGGGTAGCGGCTAGGGTGTCTAGATACAAGACCAACGGGACCGTCAAATATGACCCCAAAATCGTTGGCTGCGACCGCGCCTGGCACCTATTAGGTGCCTTACTGCTACTTACTCTCTGTAATAAAATATTATGCTTATGGAGCATGTGATCGATTTGAGTATGCCCCAAGTTGGATGACAGCATTGATGTTCAGTAGATTTTGTTAGTAGTAGAATTCCTTCAAGATTAGACGTCGAAGTAAGTCGCTGTAAATTAATATAAATAAGATCTTCAACGCGTAGGGACTACATTATTTATACTTTCTGTCTGTACTAATAGTACTAAGCCTTAAGTTTATCGTAAAATACGTATGTTATTGCATGTACGTATGTCTGTAGTGCGTGTAGTTGAAAAGATACTTATATAAGTGCATTGTTTGATTATGGACAATTGGGTAGGTTACCAAAAAGGTACCCAAAAAGACACTACCTAGAAGCGAAAATCTCAGGCCGGTGACGGTTATCTAAGATAAAATAATGTATATAAGAAAGACATTACATAAGTGTGCGTGCTATGCAAAATTAATTGCAGAATATTGCTTGTATCGTCATTAAGTTGAAATAGTTTTTTTTAGTTTAAATTTCAACATTTAATTTTGTACAATAGGAAAAGTGTTAGTAAACAAATTGTTGGTAGATATGTATTCAATTTGATCTTTTAAGTACATAAATAAATATAAAAAGTTCGGAAAATAGACGGTTCGGACATGAGACTACAGGGAAGCCTTTTTCTAAATGTATTTAAAACAGGTTGTTTGATATAAAGTAGTTTTAATTTCCGTAATCATTTCATCCATAATCAGCATCCGCCGAAAGACTGCTGAAGAAAGGCATCCCACTCAGAAAGGAAGGGTTGCCATATCCAAAATGCTTACAAAAAAAAATATCATTCTCATAACCAAGTGACAAAATGTTTCATAATATCTTAATAATACTGTTGCATTTTAAGTGCGCAATTTCATGACCTACATTCCAGTTGAAGTAATCTGCTAATTTCTAGCTAATATTTGTTTTATGGATTAAAATAAGTCAATAAGAAATTATAATGCAGGTAATTATATTGAGGTGTATTTTGCAACGGCACACAAGTATTAAAACACGCAATAATAAATGTTACCCCCATTTTGGGACAATAATTTAACATTAACAATAACGGTCGACGAAACGAGACCGTTTATCGGACCGTTTATCTAAGCTCCTCCAAGGTCTGAACTAGTCTAAAGTTAGAGTAGTTTATACCGTTGACGAAAAATTTAGACGCTCGACGTTGAACATGGAATATAGTCAACCGATAGACTAAGGGCTCCCACACATAACTGCGATGCGATGCGATGCGGCGAGAAACAAATGAATTTTCGATACATGTTGCAGGAACTTGTATCGAAAATTCATTAGTTAAAGTACAGTAGTTTATTCTTTTGCGACTAAAACCAGTCGAAAAAACAGTTTCTTTATTTAACGCCGACACCTAGTTATTTGTCTTGACAAAAGTCTTTAAGTATTAAAAAAAAGTGTATCAGTAATTTATCTGGCCACCATAGCACAGGATCTGCCTAGTTTGGGATCAGCTGATCATGTGTGGATTGCCTCAGGATATTATTATTAAATTGATTATGTTTATGTAAATTTCTTAATTTACCAAGTAACCGAGTCCTGTGTTAGATTTTTTACTTATGAATAATTTGTACCTAATCATAGTATTTTTTACTACGACTGTAAGGAATTAGCACTTTAAAATTGTACAAGATGATTTATTTAACAAAATATAATATATTAAGCGGGGTTAAAAATGAATATGTAATGTTGAAAATGAAAAATGTTAACATACTCAATCAAAAGTAATAAATTAAAATTAAACATATTTATGTATTTTTGTGGTTTGATTTCCTTGTTATTGAGGTACTAAGTAGGTAAGTACTCTAAAATCCTAACTATAGTTATTGGATTTATTACACTACTTTAAAATCGGCGTAAAGATGTCATTTATATCTCAAAAGGGTTCATTTTATCTATTGAGGAAGTGCTGGGTCACCTTTTTATTACGTAATTACGGTACTACTTGATGTTATTAATAATTACTAAATTATTTTTGATGACAAAAATTAGTCATATTTAAATTCGTTCAAATTATGTTATTTATAGGGCTCTAAAACAAACAAGTTGCACATTTTTTTAGATATCCAAACATAGATGTCGCTGTTATATACTGCGATCCCCAAGCCGCCTGCAAAGCGTGGGGATTATGACAACCCCTCCCTTCTAAGGGCGAGGCCTTTGTGCTAAACAAAGGTCTCGCCTCGTGGAAGTTTCGGCTGCTGATGATGATGATGAACTAGATAAAACACCCAGACATATGGTGGTCGGTAATCGAACCCAAGACCTATCGGTAGCAGCCAGGGTGACCAACCACTAGACCAAGAGGCCCGCCAAATTAAAACTAAGCGGCTGTCGCATCGGCACATGACCGCCCGGCCACGAACATTTCGCTACGAGCGAAGCGCTCCGGACCAATGGAACAAATGTACAAACAAAAATGTATGAAGCATGTCACGATCTGCCTGCCACTCACAGCGGAAATGCGGGTGAATTTCGCCGGGCAACCGGCGACGCGACCGACGGCGGCGGCCGGCCGGCGGTGCGTACAGAAGGCAAGCTCATACCTCGTTATACCAGTACCTCGCTTTTCATACCTGCGCTCGGCGGTCGCGCTATATTTTCTTATGGGTGAGTGAGTGACCTAGTGGTCCATCGATATACTATCTAAACATTTAGATAGTATATCGATGTAGTGTGGTTACTCTTTTCCGACTCGAGGTAGGGATATTTTGTATACAATAGACATTTTCCATTACTTCTATTAGTCCGAGAGATCTGAAATTTAGAACATAATTTGTAAATCCGATGATACTAAATAAAATGGTAACCTTCACCAGGGTCTGATGATGATCAGTAAGAAGGTGGTAACAGGATCTCGGCCCCGATAAACGTAGACCCGTCGAGTTTGGGCTCGTTGAATAGGTCTTGACGATGAGTTGCTAAAAAAATGGTGATCAGGGTCTGATGATGGAGTAAGAAGGTGGTCACGGGATCTTTTCACCAATAAAGGTAGACCCACCGAGTTTGGGCTTGATAGGTAGGTCTCGATGAGCAGTTGCTAGAAAAATGGTGATCAGGGTCTGATTATGGAGCAGGAAGGTGGTAACAGGATCTCCACCCCGATAAACGTAGACCCGTCGAGTTTGGGCTCGTTGAATAGGTCTTGACGAGTAGTTGCTAAAAAAATGGTGATCAGGGTCTGATGATGGAGTAAGAAGGTGGTCACGGGATCTCTTCACCAATAAAGGTAGGCCCACCGAGTTTGGGCTTGATAGGTAGGTCTCGATGAGTAGTTGCTAGAAAAATGGTGACACTGAACGACACTGATCGACACTGATCGACACTGATCGACACTGATCGACACTGATCGACACTGATCGACACTGATCGACACTGATCGACACTGATCGACACTGATCGACACTGATCGACACTGATCGACACTGATCGACACTGATCGACACTGATCGACACTGATCGACACTGATCGACACTGATCGACACGAAGTCAACGAAGTCAACACGAAGTCAACGAAGTCAACACGAAGTCAACGAAGTCAACACGAAGTCAACACGAAGTCAACAAGAAGTCAACGAAGTCAACGAAGTCAACGAAGTCAACGAAGTCAACGAAGTCAACGAAGTCAACGAAGTCAACGAAGTCAACGAAGTCAACGAAGTCAACGAAGTCAACGAAGTCAACGAAGTCAACGAAGTCAACGAAGTCAACGAAGTCAACGAAGTCAACGAAGTCAACACGAAGTCAACACGAAGTCAACGAAGTCAACGAAGTCAACACGAAGTCAACGAAGTCAACACGAAGTCAACACGAAGTCAACGAAGTCAACACGAAGTCAACACGAAGTCAACACGAAGTCAACACGAAGTCAACACGAAGTCAACACGAAGTCAACACGAAGTCAACACGAAGTCAACACGAAGTCAACACGAAGTCAACACGAAGTCAACACGAAGTCAACACGAAGTCAACACGAAGTCAACACGAAGTCAACACGAAGTCAACACGAAGTCAACACGAAGTCAACACGAAGTCAACACGAAGTCAACACGAAGTCAACACGAAGTCAACGAAGAATCACACCGAACCACAACGAACCACACGTCTAACGCGTTAAGTGATAACATTTTTGGAAGTCGCCTAAGAAGTTTCACTTCAAAAAAATACATTCGAAAAAATATGATACATTAGAAAAATATGATAAATTAGAATTTCCAAAAATCCTTTCTGGAGTCCATACATCATAACTGGAATCTACTGTCCAAATTTCATGTTTCTCGGTTCAGCCGTTTGGCCTGTGCGTTTATAGACGTAGGTATGACTGATAAGTCCACCCGATGTACTCTCCACTCGCGCGCAAATGATGCGCGTATATCCGCCGATTGAGTGTTTGATTACAAGTACATTTTATATGATGTGACCTTGGGTGTAAACGCTATTTTTAAAATATCGCCATCTATTGTTAATCTTGATAAAACTGGTATTCTTTATAATTTATCTGCTATACTAGCGCTTGCGGAAATTATGGGCAAATTCTAAGGATCAGTGCACAGTGGCGCACCCTGAATCTAAGGATTTTTTTTGCAAAACTTCGAGGTACGCTCGAATGTATAGAGGTTGTTTATCCTTTAGTTCATTTATCCATGGTAATAGCAAAGGTGAAAACATGCGCGCTACGTCATGCGCAGAAGCGTTTTAGCGCTTTAACTTAATCTGCAGTTATTGACCAAAATGTTAACATAACTTTCATCCTTTTTGTAGGCTTATACAATGTAGTAAAAAGATAGTAAATATATACCTACCATTACATAAAATAATAACAGTCTCTAACAACCAAATACTATAAATTAATATCTAGTATTAAATTTTTCATTAAAAATCCTTTGCATTAATTAATATTGCAAACACTACAATTGTTACGTTATTTATCAGTTAAGTATGTAATTAATCGATCAGATTTGTGTGACCTTGAACTTGTCAAATAAAATTCAAGTATTATTTCTACAGCATCTAGCGCTTTATTTGCTGGAAGTCATTGGGCCTTATTAGAACGACGTCGCGTCGGTCGTTCGAACGAAATGATGCGATGGCCCGATAGCAAGAACACATACAACCTAACCTAACTTTTCGCAGTCAAAAGCAAATTTTGTGCAAGGCAAGCACGACTCTACATTTTGTTTCATGCATCGCACATTTTAATTTATACACTTGCAAAATTTTGTCAATTTGTTCTGGTTTCTCGTTATTAATGGACGTTTAAAAGTGATTTTTGAGCAATTAGATTTTATTTCGTACTTTGGAATCTACAATTTTGGATACATTATTTATTTAGGGTTGCCAAGGTAACATTAAACTATGTGCGTAAAAATGCGTGTGCACTAACTGTGGAATATTTTAATAGACAGTACTGCATTGCAATACTATAAATAAAATACATATGTAAGTGTTTACATCAAGAAAAAAGTATAAGTTGTGTGTTTGCGAAGTACGCTTCCGTCATATTTTTATGTAAGTAACTTCTAATATTTTTCAGTTTTAATACAATACTGTTTTTTTTATAAATTAATCAAAGTAGTTCCATTATTAAACTGTATGTTCACGATGATACGGTACTTAATTAATTGAAGTGAAGTAATAATAAAGTATGTATGCACGTAGGTATATATAAAGTAGCGCGAAATTTAAAATTTTACTGATTTTATATTTCTGCGTGATTAATGAATAAATTGATGAATTACATAATCAACCAATCAAAGAAGATAATTTTTATTTATTCCTACTAAGTGTAGGCTCCGTGACGGAAACCGACTTTGCAAACGTGAAAATTGGAAGATATTATTATTTTTTATGGGTTTATTAGCATGGGCTTTAACCGATCTTTCAAGTGCAAGAACTATTTTAAGTAAGTATAAAAGATTATGTTTACGTGGTTGGTTGAACATTTGATGGCCTGGAACCTCGGCTACTACTACAGAGGGCTGCGGTCACTTGCCATAATTACTTCAATTTAAATAATTTCGCAGCATTTTTTTTTTGTTTACACACTGTTGTGTAAACATTGCTGTAAAGGGCATTGTAACTGGCGAAATTACCGGACACAGGAGGCTTAATACTTTATTTTTTTACTACTTATAAGCTAGTGCTTGACTGCAGTCCCACCTGATGGAAAGCGGCGACGCAATTGTAGATAGTAAAGCACACTAGATTATTAAAAGCCTATTGAATTATTGTCTTGAAGACGCCCATATTATAATCGGGCGCGAAAACCGACGCAGGCAAACTGTTCCAGTCCATTGCTGTCCTTATTATAAACTATGAAGAAGCAAACCGCTTAGTCCAAGTTTTGTGTTAGACTGAAGGCACGTTCACCACATATGGATGTGTACGTGCCGTGCGTCTCTTCGTCAGATGATGGAAGGGGGATGGTGGAATCAAGTCATGCAATTCCTGCGCACACTCTCCAAATTGCATCCAATAGAATACCAAGAGGTTGGCTACTCTGCGCCTGTGCTCTAGGCTTTGTAAATTGGCCGCTACTAACCCACCGTCACCAAAAAGCCTCTTAGCACGCCTGTCCACTGAGTTCAAAGCTGCAAGATGGCATTTTGCAGCACCAGCCTATATGTGACTAGAGTACTCCACAAACGACTGGACTTGTGCTTTATATATGCTTTATATACGTGAACGGACTCCTTTTCGCGGTGAACAGACAGGCTTGAGTTTTGGTGGCATTGAATCTCACAAGATTGGCATCACCCTATTCGGAGACTGCCCTAAGTGTGAGACTCGCGCGCTCCACCATGGCTACTCTTTCAGACTGGATGACATCCTTACTGGCCCGAGCACTCGGCGTATATCTCTCCACAATAGTGCTGTCATCTGCATACCCATAGATATCCCCATCGCAGATCATTGATATGCAGCAGGAAGAGAGTTGCGGAGAGAAAGGACCCCTAAGTAACTCCGGCGTTAGTCGTCAACGGCTCCGATGAGCAACCGTCAACAACTAATCTGAGAGACCGTTCACTCAGGAAGTAATTTATCGAATGTCTCGGGTGAGAAGCGGCACATCGATGCAGCTGTCTATAGGCAGGCGTGTCGCTTACCATCAGG
Source organism: Furcula furcula (assembly GCA_911728495.1). NCBI lineage: Eukaryota > Metazoa > Arthropoda > Insecta > Lepidoptera > Notodontidae > Furcula > Furcula furcula. The sequence continues at coordinate 12,578,056 of OU452251.1, forward strand.
CGAATGTCTTGCTTGTTTTGCCACTAGTTTGAAAAAAAATTGGACCAGTTATGGGGTCGTCCATTAATCACGTGATGTTTTTTAGCAACTTTTAACCCCTCCCCCCCTCCTGGTGATATGTGGTGAGGTTTTACACTAACCCCCCCTCCCCCACCCAAAAACACGTGTATTTTTTTGTACAAAGTATATTGAAATTTCCGGAATATTATCTTTAACGTAATCGTTACCTGTATGGTAACTGATTAACTGTTGAAGGGGAAGTCGTTGCCGGCAACGGTAAGTCAAGGCCACGTGCCGCTGTTTGGTTTAGAAATCGTACATTCAACGAAAAATAAATACACGTGATGTTTCATTATACCCCCCCCCCCCCCACTCCTGGTGATATTCCGTGATTTTTTGGACCCCCCCCCCCCCCGAACCTCACGTGATTAATGGACGACCCCTTAACAGTTATTTTAGATGTTTTTTTGACTGACGATTATAATAAAGGTGGCACTTGTAGATGATGATAGAGTTCTTGAATGAAATAATCCCAAAAGTCTATGTATGCGATAATTATTATATGTTAATGTCATTGTATTCAGTTAAAGTAGCTTCGGTCGGTTAACATAACATGTATTTATACTTAAAATATATTGAGATCGATTTAAACTTGACTTTTATACCTGCTTATTATCACGATGAAATACTATGCACCTTGAGGAAAACCGTAATAAGCTATTTCGTCCAAAGAACAAAATTCATGGAACAAACTCGCGAGTGTACCTATATTATTTTCTAAATTCGCCCGTTTAGAAGATTCTTCTATCATTAATCATTCACGTAACTGCGTCCATCTTATTCGTAAGCAATTGGATGTGATACGGGCATTCATTACACACAGTGACTCCACAAACCAATTGAACATTGAATTGAACATGATTTATTTAGTTTATATAATGACGTGAAATTGGTTATTTGAAATCAATTTATTGGTATATAGTATGCTATTACTATTAGCATAAATATTTAAATTTCATTTAAAAGGGATAAATTTTAGTTAAAAAATTCAATATTTATGCATAGAGGTAATAATAATAAGACCCGAGTGCCCCAGAGAGTGGGTCAGGGCCCCCATCTCAGCGTGTCTGCGTTGGCCGAGTGGAAACCAAAGGGGCCCCGCAGGTCTTTGCACTGACGTGCTTTAATTAGCCATCCAGAGAGGAGCTCTTAGAGCTAAATGCTCCAGGGGCGGAAAAGTTAAGGGCATAGGCCGCGGGTATCTTCGGAAAAAGCGCTGCAAACCTCTCGACACCCGAGCCACCACACCGGTGTAGCTCTCTGTCGTTTTCTGTCGGCCGTTTAGGGCCCATCTAGTAGTTTATCTGTGTTTGTAATTCGGGAAGAAACTTGCATATTTCTTGAATATGAGCCGTTTGATCATAGTGTAATGTTCATGTAATGTTATTATTGTGGTAGAGTCGACAATCTGACTACACGGGCATGATACGATTTATGTGCATAGTCCATAGCATGGTTACAGTATGCCCAGTGTTTTGGGTAGAAATTTTAAGTCTATACAACACACACAGACTGGGTGCACATTGTGTCCAGGTGCGTTGTCGAAATCTCCTGTCACACGTCTTCAAGTCCAGTGTTTTATTACATGAAGGTACTTAGTCAGTCTGCTTGTGATTTTGTATCTAAATGTTCCTGGATAATTAGATACAAAAGAAATAGTAACTATGTCTTTACACTAATTCTAAGGTGAAATCCATTCCTGATTGCTCTACAGATATATTATATTCTACAGTATTCTCAAGCTGCTACGCTATCCATTAGTCAAAATACGACTTTGTTTCATTTTTCAGGTAAAATGGCTGTATTTGGAGTATGGGACTATGTTATAATGGCATTTACAATGATCGCCTCAATCGCTATCGGCATTTATTTCCGGTTTAGTGGAGGCAAACAAAAAACAAATGAGGTGAGTAGGTATGATAAAATAACTGACGAATTGACTATATTTTATAGTTCTATCGGCGGCCAGTCGATTAACGAATCGATACATGATTTGAGATGATTTTCATAAGGTGTGTCTACGCTAAACGAGCTGAGCACGAGCGGCTCCCATTCTGTCTGGGCGTCCCGTGTTGTCGTACGCGGCCTCAAGTGTGGACTTACATTACAACGAACCTACAACGACCACCATCTTCGAACGCAATGCAAATCCCTTTGTGTTGGTCAAAAAACCGACAATTGGCGAAGCACAGTCGAGTTCGAAGCAAATGCTCGAAGCGCACTCGTTCGAGGCTTGCAAGTCTACACAAATTGGTGCTCGGTTCGTGTTCCGCTCGTTTTAGGCTCGTCTAGCGTAGACGCACTTTTACGTGGTATTGTTAAACAATTCGTTTGCTGATTTCCTTGTTCGTTGTTTGGGTTTGTGTATGATGATGATTTATGCTGCTCACTAAGAATACTACAATATGCGAAGTCGTGTACTCGTACTATGTAGGTTGTCTGGAAGAGATTGCTTTTTAGCGATAAGGCCGCTTTTGTACATTGATATCTTCAACGTATTGTTCAATTTACATGTAACTTTTGGTGTAAAATAAAGTGTATTTATTATTATGTCTAGATAAATAATTAAAAAACGGAACGGATAAAGAACGGAAAATATGCTTAGAGTCTGGTTTGTATGCAGTTAAGTTGGTATGAATGAATCACTAATGAGTGATTCATTCTTAACAATATAAGTTCCTCGTGCATGGGGTCACCCAGGTAGGTACCACTGAGCTCTTACACATATTCTGCTAGCAAGCAACAGTGTGTAAACATTGCTAAATTCCGGTGTGAAGGGCTGCTGCTGAAATTACTGGGATCATGAGGCTTAACACCCAGTGTGTGACGATAGCGCAGCTGTCTATAGGCAGGCGTGTCACTTACCATCACGCAAAAGTCCTTCTTTTCATGTCCTTCGTTTAAAAAAAAACTATTCCTTGGTATTTTACTAGTTTTCATTTATTGCATTTTTAATATCTATTGGAATGCTCTTACATTCGCTCCTTAGTTAGAGATCTATATAACTAAGTATTAATACTCTATTTTGAGGGTTCCATACTTAGAAGGTAAAAAAGGAACCCTTATGGTCTGACTTCGTCTGTCTGTCTGTCACATCTATACATTTCAGGAACCACTGAAGCTATCAATTTGAAACTTGGAATAGTTTTAGATCTTAATTACCCAACCCCATCGCAAATAATAATAAAAAAAAATCTTTTACTTTTTTTATAATGGGGGTCGAAATGGGTCATGAAAATTGAGACTACTATATCGAGTGGGATATCATATGAAAGGGCTTCATTTGCACATCTCAAAATAGATTTTTATTTTGGTTTGTCACGCAGTTTTTGGCTGATAATCCAAAATGTGAAAAAAAATACCGTTCCCCCACCTTATCTCCGAAGCTTGTGGAGGAAAAAAAATCTGAAATAATTATGGGTAATACATGCCTATCTATATTTTACAGGAAAAATAAAATGATCTTTCTAAGTAGTATAGTTTTTTAGTAATCCTACAAAAAACCTCGACAAACAAGCTTAGTTTTGCGGTTTATTTTTTTTGCTATCTGAGGTGTAAGACGCATAGTAAAATGACTCTAATACGTCCAATGATGGTATGGCACCCTTGGTGGGCGAGTCCGACTTGCACCTGACCGGTATTTTTTAAATTGCAGGAATATCTGATGGCTGATCGCAACATGTCCATATTACCCGTGGCGGTGTCTCTCATGGCGTCGTTCATGTCAGCAATCACATTACTAGGCGTTTCGGCCGAAAACTATTATTTTGGAATGCAGTTCGTCGTCATCAACATATCTTATGGCATAGCGACCCCGATAATAAGTCAACTGTACTTACCTGTGTTTTTTGGACTGCAGAAAACAAGTACTTACGAATATTTAGAACTACGATTCGGACCGAGACTAAGATTGCTGACGTCATTAACATACACCCTACAGATGGTGTTGTACAATGGAATAGTTTTGTACGCACCGGCGATTGTTCTTGAAGCAGTCACAGGGCTGGACCGATTGATATCCATTTTAGTAGTAGGCTTAGCTTGTACTTTTTACTCTAGTCTGGGGGGCATGAAAGCCGTACTGTTTACAGATCTGTTACAGTCGTTCTTGATGTTCGCTGCAGTGTTCAGTATAGTGGTGTTCAGCTCCATACAAGTTGGAGGGTTTGAACAAATCTTTGTACGCGCAAAAGAAAGTGGACGTTTGAATTTATTGAAGTAAGTATTGTAGTAGTCGATTTGTTTAGTCGCATTTAGTAATTGAGGCTTGAATGCTATTGACAAAAAAAAACGTAAACTAAACATCTTTTATTTCAGTTTTAGTGTCGACCCAACAGAGAGGCATACGTGGTGGTCTCTCATTATAGGTGGTATGTTTACCTATATGTCACTGTATGGAGTTAATCACACACAGGTAATTAAATACTCTGTTTTTTTTTAATTACTGACCCTTTCACTACCGCAGTCGCTTTAACTGCCGCAGTTGCCTTTTGCCGACAAATATTTTAGTGTTTGTTATCAACATCATCATTAGCAGCCGATAGAAGTCCACCGCTGAACAAAGGCCTCTTGCTTAGAAGGGAGTGGTTGCCATAATCCCCACGCTTGGCAGGCGGCTTGGGGATCGCAGTATAGGTGGAAGATAAATCCAAAAGATAGACGCTGCTGCCCGTCTTCCTGTTCTCGCTTAGTCGCCTCTTACGATACCCAACGAGAGGAGATGGGGGGATTCAATTCTAACCCGGCACCCTACAGGTAATGTTTTTTGGGCCGTTGAGTTATTATAGACTTACATTATTATCTCAGTGTGTTCTACTAAGGTATCCACGTCATCTTTAGGCGACAGAATACCTGTGTTTTTAAGTTACATTCTATAGTATGACAGCAGATACAAAGGTGGATCGGTGGTGCGCAAAAGGTATTCGCAAGGTGGTAGGAAATGGATGACAGCTTTATAGTGTGCAAAGTGCAATATTCTTCACTTCACTTTTTAAAGAAAAAAGAAATGGCTTCCATCGATTATAGTCTATGACTAATTAATGAATTGGAAATTGAATATTCTTATGAGCTTTGTAAATAGTCAACGTCAACAGTAACTGTAGACAGCAATAGACTAGATCACTCAATCAAATCAAACAAGTTCATATTCTAAATGTCGCCGCACACGGGCCACCGGCCACAACCACAAAACGCAGCCACCGACCTATTTCCTGTTGTTTTCATACATTTTGCATGGACTCGCTGCACACTGTAAACGCCGGTGGTCGCCACACGCCACAAAACGCCGACACAAGCCACTCGCGCGATTCCCCACCCCTCTCTCCCTTCATTTCACTGCAAGCACGAGTTAAAAAAAGTAGCGGCCACCGACCACGAGTGTCCATCATTGACCATAAGTGGCTGTCGCGCGCGTCAGCTTCTTTTGTAGCCGCTTCTAGCTTGAAGTAGCGGCGATTGTGGATGTGGCCGGTGGCCCGTGTGCGGCGACACTTAAACCTAACGTAATATTACCATTATTTACATAAACGATTTAAATTCAAAACAATTCAATTATTTATTTGCATTGTAGGTCCAGCGATTACAGACAGTGAGCACGCTAAGCCGGTCGCGCCAATGTCTTTGGTGGAGCTGGCCGGTTCTCTCGATCCTCAGCATCACCACTTGCATAAGCGGTCTGGGCATATTCGCAGTGTACCAGAACTGCGACCCATTCACTGCGAAGTCTATCACTGCGGTAAGCTTCAATATACGATTGGATATTTCTAATTATAAGTTAAGAGGATTTGCAAAAGGTCGTCCAAGAATGTTCTTACCACTTACTTTCCAATAGGCTTGCTAGCGATCTAGCACTTTTGAATGGTAATTTTTTTAAAAGCTACCACCGGATCACAACGCCGTCTCAACTGAGAAGATCCGGCAAGAAACTCAGCGGGCTTGTCATTTTTGCAAATTTTTTTTTAAACATTGTTTGTCCTACCGTTCGAAACATAAAGCAAGGGAGAAGGGAGGAATAAAATAAATTACGACATAATTACAACAAAATAAAAGGCCAAAGGGATAATAGTCGGACCAGTCCCCCCAAGCAGCATCCGCGCATGAGTTGACTCGAGCAGCAGCCATCACTCCCCTCAACATCCCCTCAACAGTATTAGAGGGAAGGGGGGGACCCGCCACACGAAGCCGCCACAAGCAGTGTCAATTATTCTGCCGCCAAGCAAAGGTGTGTGTAAAAATCGCTGTGTTTCTGTGAGAAGGATGGAAGGAAGGAGTAGCTGATGAACTACACGAATAAATAACTAAGACACATTTTGACTTTAGTCCCCTCTCCCAAGGGAACCGTGCCAAATGTCGGGATAAAAAGTATCCTATGTCCTACCTCGGAGTATTAACTCAAATCGTGCTAAGTTTCGTTTCAATCCATCCAGGAGTTTCGGCGTGATGCTCAGCCGAGATACAGACAGAGAGAATAAAAAAATATACATTTTTGGCTTTAGTATCGGTTATAGAATGCCCTCCAAACATAATTTTTAAAATATCTTCAATGTACAGAATTGGACCTGTTACAGTTTTATTATAAGTATAGATTAGAAGATATGCGGGAACAGATGAACATACATACAGACATTCTTGTTAAAATCATAACCCTCCCTCCGTTCCGTAGTCGGGTAAAAACTACTTACCACCGCAGTGTCAGATATTCTGCCTCCAAGCAGCAGTGTGTAAACATTGCTTTTTTCCGGTGTTAAGGGAGTGCCCTTAATTACCAATAGTAATAGTAAATTACCGGACGCAAAAGACTCAATATCTAATGTCTTTAGGGTTGGCAACGCGCTAGTGATTCTTCTGGTGCTGCTAGCATCCATAAGCTGCGTTGACTGCTTACCATCAGGCGGGTCGTATATGCTTGTTTGCTGCCTTAGTGGTATAAAAAACCCGTGTACATATTTACATAATACTACTTTCTCAGAGACAAAGGACGTTTTGTATAAATATCATTCACCTCATCCAAATCTCATTTAATATTATGTATCTACGTACTTGCACAATAGCAGAGAACAATTAAAATTGAGACTATAACAATAGTTGCATAACAAATAATTGTACAAATTTATAAGCTGTTTGTTAGGGTAAATATTTGCTTAATCTATTGTACCATCAAATCATTGTATTGCCCACTGCTATTGTAAGCATGTGTATGCTATAGTATGATACTTGTAGCTCTGCTTTTTACTAATTGGTATTGCACTTAGTTATTTTTTATATAATAACGCAAAACCTTAGATAACTTAATAGGGATGATGACTGAGTAAAAATATCTAATTAGTCAGTCAGTTAGATTATCAAAAAATATTGCACACGTATTTTTTTATTTAACAAATCAATAAAAATTGCCAAATATATAGAGCGTCTAAGTTCGGGAGTGGGGGCTTTTGACGTCACGCCTCAGTAAAAATTGTACACCGGAGTGACGTCATGCGGCATTTCAAAGCACTAAGTATATCTTCGTCATTTTTTGTTTAATCGACAAAAGAAAAAATACGTATCCAATATTTTTTGATTAACTAAATGACGGACTAAAAAAAAATTTAGTCAATTAGCCTATTCTAATTTTAAAAAAATTATCTTGCATACTTTTATTTGTTTTCATAAATTATCGTTGATGATATTTGTCTTTTTAGTATCATACTTATTCTGTTTGTTCATAACTTTGTACTCTGTTTTTCAACCCTCGCACACTCTCATTCAATCCTGCCTAAGCTACCAATTGTTTTTGGCTGGCCACCGGTCAGCCATCACTCCTGTGTTCATTCATTTATTGATCCAATTTTGAAAAACAGGGTATATATTGTGTAAATATATAATTTATCAGAACTAACCATATCTGCTTTTTTGTTTCACACCAGATAGACCAGCTGATGCCGTACTACGTTGTAGACGCGATGAAAGATATCCCGGGTCTGGCAGGCCTGTTCGTGGCTGGTATATTCAGTGCCTCGCTGTCCACCGTATCGGCTGCTTGTAATGCCCTCGCTGCTGTTACGCTTTCCGACTACATTGGCAGGTATCAATATCATGAACAGCAAGTTTTTCACATATGGCATCGTTCTGAAGTTTATAACAATGCCATTGTAAACTTAATTTATTATTATTCTTTATTAACTTAAACAGCTAGATCCAGATAACCAATTAATTTTAAAAGTAATAATGTAGAGACAATTATCCAGTCCTTGACTCCAAGATATTCCATCACTAGTAGTAGTACCTCGTGGGTACGATCCGGAGATATCGCACAAGTTTCAGAGGTTAGAAAGAGAAAACAACATCATTATCTCTTTCGTATCCACCCCGCCTCAGCCGAGCGACAGCCACCTCATTCTTGTCCGTGCGATCACGGCGTTCGCACGAGTTCAAATACAAGGGATCTTTGAAATCATGGAAAAATCGAAAATAAAGAAGACATAAAATTAAAAGTGGAACATTGTTCGTGTCGCTGTTAACGAAGATGTATACTCTCGAGCTAAAGTGTACCCTTTGAATTCATTGGGAATCACTACTGTTTAATCCGTAGAATTCTACGGATATTATTGTGCCTAAATATTATTCTGCCTGCCTGCGAAGATTTATACGCTCGAGCTGAGTTTGTGTACCCTTTGCATTCATTGGGAAGCACTAATTTTTATTATCCGTTGTATTCTTCGGATATTATTTGGCCTAATTATCACAATGTCCTAAATACGACAGTTGCATTCATCGGAAATCATACAGCTTATCTGTTGTATTCTTCAGATATTGCATATTTTTCTTGGCCTAACTACCCGCATTATTTACTACTACAGGTGAGTTCGTCTATTTTTAGATAAAAGCGACTAAATATTCGCTGTTGTTGTACCTTCAATTATAATCGAAAGAAAAATTCTATATCTATGCATAGATACCTAATGGTAATCATCAGTCAAATGCAAGCTTCGCGTGGTATCGGAATTTGTGGCTCGAAGGTGGAAGGAATCTCTAACGAAGTTGATTCACTTAGTTTTATGAATCTTCATTACTCAATTTGTAATAGCTACTCTGAACCTGGAGTTTGGCACCATGCTGATCGATAGTTATAAGGCTATTAGTCAGTAAAGCATAATTGGCTTCATGAAAGGTGGACAAGCCTCTTAAATCTTAAAAATAAATAAAAACATATGATATGCCGGATAATATCCGTACTCTAAACGAAGGGGCCACTCTTGGCTTATTCTCACCATGCCGAAACTGATACCTGTCAGTCGGTTATCATTCTACTGATCGATCAAACCTTGACAGATCCTTTTAAGATTGTAAAACAGATTTCTTTTTTTTTAGAACAAGTAGGTAGGCGATTTTGTAAAAAAAAAAAAAAAATTGCCCACATTTCATACTTATTGGAAATTTAAACGGGAAAGGCTCCGAAAAACTATTTTTCGATTCTAGCACCAGCGCGATGACCGACAAAGTCACACACTACACTGACAAAGTCAGTGGTCTGAAACCAGTGAAGTTTTTAATGTGCACTCTAACCGCCACCAGCGCGGCGTCGAGGACTGTAATCATCGCCTCCGCTTGACTGATTGCCGACCGTGTCCGCCACGAGTCCAAGCGTCGCAACAATTCAATGAACCTCTCAGTTTCATCATTAATTACCAGTATAATGTTTGATTCAAAAACTTCTAGTAAAGTTTTATGCTGGGTCCATACTTTTGCTTGACTTGGCGCGCAACAGATATTCTAAAAAAAAAAATATATATATACTATATATAATTATTAATTTCATTACGACTTATAACTATTAGCAGCCGAAAGACGTCCACTGCTGAACAAAGGCCTCCCCCTTAGAAGGGAGGGGTTGCCATAATCCCCACGCTTGGCTTAGGGATTTGGGGAATGTTGTTATAACTATTAACTACAATTAGTATGTAATTGTACTATGTCGCTTTAGCAAAATAGATACTAAGCTCCTGCTTATATGAATGATAACTGTGATATCATTATGACGTTGACACATAGTTTACGTTTACTTTAATCGTTAATTTGATATCAAGATAAATATTTTCATCAGATTTTCACGGACGCATTTCTAACGAGTAGCGTGCTCCTCTGTACTCAAACTCTAAAGTTGGAGCGTAGCAAGTGGTTCGTAAAAACTGGTGAGCATTGTTCTACATACAGTGTGCTAAAATTAATGGTAATCCATTGTTATATTGATTTAGTCTCTGGAGACAAAAAAAAAAAAAAGGTGACTTTCGTGTGTATACCTAATACCACTGCCTTTTCTTATTCACGCAGAATAAGTAGAGTTTATTACCCTAGCTAATATTGGGATAGGCTAACATTTGGAATTGGGGTGCACATATTAACAAATTCATATTTGCATCATATATATATTCATTCTTTATTATATTACTGAGGCTGATATGATATAATAATAATAGGATAAATGCAGACACAGAACGAGAGATAGTGTGTAAAAAATAATTATTTATACATAATTAATATATATATTTATGTATAATACAATTAAAACAATAATATTAAACCAAAAAATATTGTGAATATTCGACTTAAGTAGGGGGGTACCCTCATATTAAAAAAAAAAACCTAATGCAAGGGTAAGAAACTAAAAATGTAATTTTTTCCAAGACTATTCTTTAGCGATACGGATCGAAATGAGGCATGTATTAAAATTTAATCTTTATGACAGGGGAAAGATTTACCTAGCCATATTCATGATCCTTTAGGTGAGTTGGAGATGGAGATTATACAAAGAAAAGGCGAGCAAGCGCCATAACCACTACCAAAATTACTACAAAAGGCGGTTTTTATTAAAAATTGACCTCAAAGAGGCCTTTATTTTATTTTCTATTTATGAATCTTATTGTAGCCTCCGTAGCGCAGCGGTAAACCGCTTGCCTTGCAAACCGGAGGTCGCGGGTTGAAATCCCGTGGAGAGCAACTACTTTGTGTAGTTGTTCCTTGCTGGCTATGACAATACAGGCAAGATGATTCATGCGTCACATGGGCATGTAAAACGTCAGTCCTGCGCCAGACCTCACCCCAGTCGTGTCGATCTTCCGTCTTAACGAATTGTGAGAGTAAAGGAAGATAGAGTGCACTTGTTTCTACGCAAGCACTTGTGCACTATAATATCTCTCGTGTAGTAGGCTGATTTGATGAAAGATCGGCCGCTGTGGTCCTATCAGCCAGGGGGACATTTATTTATTTATTTTATCATTTATGTACACATAATAACAATAAAAGATAGAAGGAATAAAGGCAAGATACTATTCTTAATACAAAGGCACAGCTTATTTCTAAAGAAAGTTATTCCACCAGGCCTTACATTATTATTATTATTGACATTATTATGAGTCTCAATTGTAATATTTCCGCTTGTTTTCGGTTCCTATTACAAAAATATTGCAACCTTTTGTATATTGTCTGCAGTCTCAGGGTTTTTTCTTTTTATACTCTGCCGGGCAGAGTATATTGTTATTCCATGACACTAAATGTCATGGAAAAATCTTCCAATGCTGTGAACATTTTATAAACGCTAATAAACCTTTATTAACCTGTAGATAACGTGATTAGGAGTTATCCTATTATAGCTGTCTTAACCTGGTATCACACTACATCTCTCGAGACAATTCAGTAATCCTTCGAATCAATATCTTCTTTCTTCCTCAAAATCCAACGCATTCAAGTAGTGAATGTATTGGGTTCACTACATCGACATGTTTCCCTAGCAGGATGTTTGTTAGTCTGGTACATTTTCGTAGACAACACATACAACAATCAGCTTTTGAAGTTATTCTCTCCTAATTCACCCATTACTGGTAACATAAGTCTAGTTTCAAATAAACAACATTGATTTGATGATGACAATTACGGTATTTCTTTAACAAGTTCTGGACTAGATTGTTTTTTGAATATTGTATGGTTATTTACAACCAGCTATTTCTTTGATATCCACAAATAAAATTGGCAATATTATTAGAAGCAAACACGGTTATTTCAAGGAACCTGTAAATTGAAACCAATCTTTCCTCGCTATGTTCTACATTGCATAGGATCTAATTACTAGATTACTTAGTCACAATAACTTTAGTTACTTAAAAAACATTACATAAAGTTACTGATTTTATTAGTTTGGAAAATATTATTCAAACCAAAAAATTACATATTTATACCTTTAATTCTCTGCCTAAAGAGTAAACAAAATATGCAAATAATTGTCATTAACTAAACTATTAGAATTTACCAAATGTGTTGTAAGGTTTACACAGACTAAAAACCTTAGGTACGGAATTTGTAGATGGATGGTAGAGAGTGATTTCCCACTTGCCTGGTAACAACATTAACTTTTCAGTTTTATTCTCCATGACATGGCTCACATCTTGACACCCTGTCCGCTGCCCGATGTGTGGTGGGTTCGATTCCCACCTTGTCTGGGTGTAGTTTGTCTGTTTGGGTTGATATATTTTGCAGGAAGGAAAGGTATTTAAGGTATAAGTACCTATTGATATCGTTTGTCTGGTTGTCGTAGTGCAGGCTCTGCCTGATCTGGGGACGAATGCCCGCGTGTGGATTGTCCCAAATATGGTATATTATTTGCTATACAACAAACAAAATAAATGGTATATTTTTATAAGTATATGTCTTCTCAAACCATGGGACGATGTATAAAAGAGATATTATTTAACACCACAATCGATACTTCTATCTTATTACTTACAATACGAGACGAGCCCTGGCTTCAGCAGCTGTCCAGAACGCCTTTATTATTAAAACTATTAGAAAATTGGTCGCAAGATAGTCTGCACGATTAGCAGGCTATGCTATTTGGGATTACATGTTCAATAATGTTAATGTTAAATTTTAAATCATTGTATATTAAATAAGTTTAATTCATCAAATAATATGTATAAAAACATAATTACTTATATCAAATTAATTAATACGTACGTGTTTATGTATTCTGCAAAAAATTGCAAAATATATTTGGCTTTATTATAACTAATTTAACTTTGTTTTATTCTCGAATCTCTTTAATTGCAACATTGATTTTGTATCTCTAAACATCTACTACTAGTGATGGAATATCTTGGAGTCAAGGACTGGATAATTGAATGATCAAACGAACTTACCCTAAGTGAAGTTCGATCTTAATTATCCAGTCCTTGACGAGAAGATATAAGGTCCCTCCCTACCCATTAATGACCCTGTTAAATCAATGTTGCAGCTGTATTCCATTTTACTCTAAAGATAATGAGGTGGCTGTCGCTCGGCTGAGGCGGGGTGGATACGAAAGAGATAATGATGTTGTTTTCTCTTTCTAACCTCTGAAACTTGTGCGATATCTCCGGATCGTACCCACGAGGTACTACTACTAGTGATTGAATATCTTCTCGTCAAGGACTGGATAATTAAGATCGAACTTCACTTAGGGTAAGTTCGTTTGATCATTCAATTAAATATGATATTACATTTATTTAGAACCGGTTTGCCGCCAAGCGTAGCAACGGCAGCTGCATAGGCGCTATACCCACTTTTTAGAAGTAGCACTGTATGACTTTTTACGGAGAGAAGACTAAATAAATCTCGTATGCATACAAAAATAAAATCTTGTAAATGTATGCTTGAAACTTTCGTGATCTATACAAAATAAATTATTTTCTATTTGGTATGTGAGTGTAATAAACGGTTGCATGTGCAATCGTATACCCTGATCAGACCGTAAACTGTAAAACTTTTAATAAATTAACTGTTTGTGGCATATATTGAGTACTTATTGTGTATATGCCACAAACAGGTACATACTTTAGTAAAAGTTGATGATAAGCCGGTCATTTCCTTCATTAAAGGTGGGTAAAACTATCCCCATCGACCGTGCCATGCCTGACCAAAATGGCCACCTGTGCCTACGGACTGTTGTTCCTGGCATTGGCAGTCTTCGCCCAATACTTGGGCGGTGTCTTGCAAGCAGCCTTAACTGTACTTGGAGCCGTCGGGGGACCGGTACTGGGTGTTTTTACACTCGGCATGTTTACCACGTATGCCAACGAAAGGGTAGGTACTAATAAAGTATTTTTAAAATCTATAGAGTGAATTTTGGTGTAAAATTGTTTCGGTTATTTCAACGCCTTCTTATTATGATTTCAACACAGTCAATACTATATCCAGTTTATATCCATAGCATTTTCCGTTGGATCCAATTTGGCAAATGGTTAGATCGGAAACTTATGCCTGAAATAATCCCAACGGTTTTAATATGCACATTTTATGTACCTACTATTGCAACAGTTTGGATTTAAACACTGACTTACTTATGTTTCAGGGTGCTTCTGTGGGTCTGCTAAGTGGAATGGCTGTGATGTTATGGATGAGTTTTGGTGGACCACGGCCCTCTCCAACAAAGTTACCACTAAGTATAGAGGGCTGCAGTAATGTGACAAAATCGGTAGTGAACGAAGTTGTTACAAATTCCAGTGAATACTTGTATCCCTACAGAATTTCTTACATGTGGACTAGTCCGGTAAGTAAATCCTTCTATCACACTTGGTAGGTACTTGAAGAAATTACTAGGCTCAAGAGACTTAGAGAGGTATGTACGTGTCGAACACTCTTACCGATAGATATACTAAAAATCCAATAATTTAAAGGTATGCGATACACTGCCGGGCTCATGAAAATGTAGAGACGCCCCCTAAGCGGTCTCCAGATCAGTGGCGTGCACTGAAAGCAGGCAAAAATATCTGCGAGTTGTTTATGCTTTATGCTATTTGTTCGTGTTCCAGCACAAATATCCTTAAATTAACCAATATTACCAACATATCCATTTACATTTAAAAAAATTACGTTAATTCATGTCAAAACTAAGATTTTTTAAAATTAAGACTGTTTAGAGAAATCCTAGGGTAGGCAAAGTTTTTTTGTCAGTATGGAGCCGCTGAATAAACTTAATATTATTCTCAAATGCAAATTAATATGTCTATAGTATTTGCTTGCTTATGGATATTTGAAATGGTATAATAAAATACTTAAAATAGGTGAAACAAGCCGAATACATTTTTTTGCCTACCCTCTGTGCACGCCACTAAGATCTGGCGTTGGTGTGGCTATGGAGGCTGGTGGAGACTCCACCAGCCTCCAAGCCACACCAACGCCAGATCTTAGTCGTCAGTCATCGTTAATTAATTAACCATTGTCAACCATGAACCATAAATTATATTTGATCAGTAGTGTAATAGAACGACACGAAGGTTTTTAACCAGTGTGTTGCCAGTGATGACATATGGTACTGAGACGTGGTCCTTGACTGCTGGCCTTTTAGAGAAGCTTAGAGTCTCATAACGCGGTATGGAGAGGGCTATGCTCCGAGTTTCTTTGCGCGATAAGATTCGAGTCACTGACATAACTCTCAGAATCTGTAAGTTAAAGTAGCAAAGGGCAGGCCACATCGCTCGAAGAACTGATAACCGATGGGGAAGAAAGGTCCTCGACGCCACCACGAACCGGAAGACTGACGACATTGTGAGTGTTGCAGGTAATCGGTAGGTATATGCAAATAACCAATTGTCATTCATTGTGGCGTTCGAAGGGGCAGGCTTATGTTCAGCAGTGGAAGTCTTCCGGCTGGTGATGATGTAATAGAACTAGCCATGTCATGCTCATGGGCAAAGTGTCGTGGGATTATTTTGATAATATACTAAAACTGTTGTCTTTTATTTACGCGAATATTACACATTACATTATTACACTCTTACGGATTATATCGCGGTTTATTTTTGATTTTAATTACCCGACGTTCGAATACTTTACAGGATTCATGGTCACGGGTGGACTGAGGTTGTAGCTGTCCATACGTCCAGTTGTCTTAGGGTACCTTCAGGTCTTCTAATTATTATTCTTAGTCCGATAAAATAAACCGCGATATAATCCGTAAAATTAGTTTCATTTCGATATGTAACATTCGCGTAAATATCAAAAGTCAATATGACATAACAATATTGTATGCTTTATTGTAAGTATAAGATATCGATCAGGGTTTTTAAAAAAAGAACATCGACAGTTGGGTTTCGCGTGGGTGATGGTGGTGGGGACGGCGGTGTCGCTGTTGTGGCGGCAGCAGCAGCCGTGGCAGCGCGCGGGCCGCGGGCGGCCCGACCCCGCGCTCTTCGTGCCGCCGCTCGCCGCGCGCCTGCGACGACAACTACCGCCCGCTGTCGACATGCAGGTACACAAAGACTAGCGGGGCCTGCATGCAGTATGGCGTTGTAGTATGAGAGTGAGACTTGATTGTAAATAATGTTTCATTCTAGTGTTATATAATAAGGCATGAAAAAATGTGCTGCAGTATACAACGTGTTAATGAAATAACGCTAAACTTGAAACTAGTTTGTATAGATAGCAGAATTGATTACACAACTTTTTAATATACAGTAATTTTTACTATATTTCTATTTAAATCATTCTAAGTCAAGCAGTCTGATCAAGATAGAGGCGGTAAGAGGTTATTGACCTCCAGCGAGCGCATACATACGACAGCATAGAGCTATGAATAAACAGAGTAGAATGATATTAAAAATGGGAAACATCTTCGACGAGCATTTCCATCATTAATTAATAGTGCTGTTTTTTTTAAATAGACATAAGTCGAGGTTATCTAAAGTTTTGCGTTAATAAATTACCACGTTGTATTTTAGGCGTAAACTACATAGTTGTGAACTTACTTTATTTTCTTTCTTTACCGCATCTGTTTATTTTTGTACCCGACTGTGTGACTACTATCAAAACGCTTTCAAAGCATGTGTTCCATCCCGCATTTTTTGCCTTTGCACGCCAATAAAATTTATACTTTTCTTAGGCGCACCGCAAGTAAGACACGTTCAAGTGGACTTCGACCACATTTCGCATACAACGTGTTAATTTTTATTTTTAATGGCCATAATATTATATACAAATGCTTGTTGGGAATTTCACTTTGTTTATGATTATTAATCTAAGACCTATAAATAATAGATCAACTCTACCTAAGTATGTCTAACATAGTCCTTCCATAGTTGCTTGTTACTATTTGCGCGACATAACATATCTAATATACTTACTTATCCATTCTTTTTTAAAATTCGCTTATGTTTAAATGCTTTTTGAAACATACCAAACGTTATTCAGTTTCATTACCTACTTAGCACATCGTTGAGGCATGAATTTTAAAGAACATATTGAGTACAAGACATTTTGAGGCTATTTGACCATAATTTACATGGATTTTTATTTGAATTTGGCATTTTTAATATGTTTGCTAGTTTGTGGCTAAAATAGAAATGTCGACAGATGGCTAAAATAGAATTTATTCGTGTAAATCGCACTCCTTATTTATGTTGTAAGGATAGCCTATATTTATGTACTTACTTATATTTTTAAAAATAAAAACTGTATTTGCTTTTATTTTTAAATATATACATACCAGTAAATTGAGGTAAGACCTCAATTTACTCGTATGTATATATTTCGTATTACAATTAAGTACTTACTTTAAAATCGTACCAATATGTGATTTAAGACTTTTTTAAATATTTTTCAGTGTAAACTCTTGAAAACAAACAGCAATGAAGATTGATGAAAAATTGTTTAGATTAACATTTTTAAAATACCATTTCACAAGAGCATAAATGAAATATATATATATTGTATGTAACATTCCTTATTAATTACCTACTAATAAGTAGACGAAGACAATAAAAAAATAAATTAAGTACTTAACTACCTACCTATATATCTTAATAAATATATCTTAATCAAATTGTACTTACCAAAATTTTAAAATTTACTTGTAACCTACAAAAATGATTCCCTATTTATATTTGAAATATATAGTTAGTAGTAGTAGTTGATATATAGTTTCGGCATTGGACGACCATTTTCATTTCCGTAATAGCTTCTCAAAAGTGTATATTATGTAATGCTTTGGTATTAGGTATAGAAATGAACAGAATCGGTATTTTTAAGATAACAGAGATCAGTTTTTGTGAATCTCAAATGAATGGCAGTAATTGGCAATAATTTAATTTAATAATTATGCTTATTTGGTGATTGTCTATAATTAACATTCTACGAAACTATAATTAAGTATCAAAGGAAGTACTTATTCTAGAAATGAATTTTAAATAAATTTATAGATTAAGAAAGTAACTAGCAAATATATTATACATACTACTTTAAGAACTATTCTGGTCTTACATTCATGTGGGGCCAAGGAAGAGTACCGCAAGGGATCATACCAATGAGTTCTTATAATTTTAACCTAACTAACTATATTTTATTTATAATAATTTATTAACCGTTTATTAAAAAAAATAAGAAATTCATCGATTGTATTAAGTACCTACACGATATAAAATAGTATTTTAGACACATTATCTAGAGATGATCTCTCAAATACAAATTGTTTCACGTTTTAACGTTATGATTCTGGATTAAATAATATCTGACTACGTTCTTCATTCATTATTAATTAGACGAATAAACTTTATTTTAATCGGGAATTAACGCGATTTACCTTATATTTTTAATCGACTTCAAAAAAGGAGGAGGTTCTCAATTCGTCTGTATATATATTATTATTATTATTTTTTATGTATGTTCGCGCATAACTCTGGCAATTATGAACCGATTTGAAAAAATCTTTCTTCCAACCAATCCATTGATTGGGTCCCATAAAAAAATTATTGCTTAGTAATAAGTAGTTCCTGAAAAAACAAGAATGGTGACTGCGCAGGAAAGCTGCAGGAAAGCCTATATACTTAGATGACTTTATGTCGCTTTTTTAAGGACAAAAATGGTCATAACTCTGGCAAATATTTTCCAATTTCAATGATTCTTTTTTTATTCGAAAGAAGAAACCACTGTATTAAATCTGTATGAATTTTATCACAACCGGATAAGAACTTCCTGGAGGACCATGAATGATGTGGAGGAATTTATCTGGTAAAAACCATAAAACTGATGTTCTCCATTAAATTGCTCTGACAATTATGAACCGATTTCGATGATTCTTTTTTTATTCGAGAGAGTAAACTACTATGATGATTCCATGCAAATTTCATTACGACCGGATATTTTTTTCTGAAGAAACATGAATTATGTAAAACTATGTAGACGATAATGTGATCATAACCTACCTAGATCATTTTACGGTATTCGATGGTTCAATCTTTATATATGAAAATATCACTAAAAAGTTTAAAATAAAATCTTAAAAAAAAATTGAACCGACTTCAATATCACTGAAAAGTGTAAAATAATTTAAATATTATTGAAGTTGGTGCCAAATATACACAGCCGGTAAGCTAACACCAACTTCAATAATATTTAAATTATTTTATACTTTTCAGTGATATTGAAGTCGGTTCAATTTTTTTAAAAACAGATTTTATGGCTTGACGTGTCTACAAAGCTAATTGCAGCTGTGGTAGCTACCACAATAGGAGCTCCTATATAGGCCAAACGAAGCGGACTATCGCAGAAAGGGTTAAGGAGCATATCACCGCTGTGAAGAACCAGTGATTAAAATGACAAATCCTCGCTATTTGCCGGCGGTTAAATATACAGATACTGTGATTGTGTAGTGGGCTTAACGTTACAAGTGAAAGAACGGGGTAGACGAAGATATTTCTGCCTCCCACACGGAGCCTTCTCGCTGAACCAGTCTGCTTGTGACCACGGCTGGTGTAACCCGGCCGAAACGTCAAGCCAAAATATAAGTTAAATCGCGTTAATTCCCGATTAAAATAAAGTTTAACAATGGAACGCGAAAGTCTAAAAGTATATAGATAAGGAATAACCTCTGTGATGCGTCAACAAACTTGTCTAGTACGTACTTCATTAATTTATGTTAACAATTGTTATCATACTTAAATAAGAATTCGTTTGCCTACGTTCCTTTTACTTTATAACATTGTTATAGGCAAAACTTGAACTTTTTTTGTAGAAATGATTGCTGTGTTCTGGTGTGAAGGGCACTGTAGTTGGTGAGTGTGGGTGAGATTACTGGAAAAAGACTAAACAACTAATGTCTCGCTCGGGTGACGAGTGGCAGTGCAATGCACCTGTCTATAGGCTCACTCACCTACAGGAGAACGTCTTGCTTGTCGCGTCACTAGGTTGACTAAAAAAATTGAATCGTCATTTAAAAAAAGTAGGGCCAATTTAATAGATCACATTTGAAACTTAATCAGAATTTAACAACGTAACCATGTAAAGGCGGGCATATTTTTTTTTTTCGAGGTTATAACTGCACAATAGCTTGACTTTTTAAAATTACGATTACATTTTTATTGTAATCTTAGATCATATAGTCTAAGATTGTAATAATGACAAAAGAAATTGACAGATGTTAAATGTGATCTATTAAATTGGCCCTACATTATGTGTTCCTTGTTGCATTAGGTTGGGTAGGAGTTGGTTAAATATTTATACTTATGTAGGTACCGAAACTAAATTTTAAATACGTACCTACCTACATGTTTGGGTTTTTCTCGGTGCATTTAGTATAAGAACTTGTTAAAATGTTTGTGTCGACAATATTGTTTGTGTAAATCTTATAATACGCCTATTATAAATAAACCATTGTGTAAATCTTATAATACGCCTATTATAAATAAACCATTGTGTAAAAGGCAATAAATATTTGTGAATAGAATTTTTTGTTTACTTTCTAGCCATATAATAATGCTAAAGCAAAGAGACCTTAAATACTTAGGTACTTGTCATTTTGACGGCAGAAGAGAAACTTAGCCAACAGAACAGTATTTATAACCAGATTTGGTAAAATTTTGTATTTAAGTGGTGCTTCCACCACTATTTTGTCCCATGGTCACCATTATTTTGTCCCATTCCTCTTCAGGAATGGGACAAAATAATGGTGACCATTGCAAGTCACATACCTTAGCCGAGTGGACTGCTCAATCATTGAGAGTTCAAAATCAGATAGAAGATTATTGCAAAACATCGATATCAATAAGTTTAGATAATATATCGATGTCGCAAAACGAGCGTGTGAGTATTTTAATTTTGTTCAATTAGAAAATTTTTACTTAAAATAAGGATCATATGGAAAACACATTCATGTAAGAGACCTAGAGTTAAAATAATTTTGAAATAATAATAAGCACACTTATTAATTTTTAAACATTTTATTTTCAAAGGCCTACCTACTCGTAACTCATAGTTGCAAATTACTTAAGATATAAGTAAGTAATTTTAATCTGTATATATAAAAGAAGAAACTGACTGACTGACTGACTGACTGACATATCAACGCACAGCCTAAGCGGCTTGGGTTAGAGACTTGAAATTTTTACAGTAGGTACCTTTTATAACGTAGACATCCACTAAGGAAGGATTTTTGGAAATACCACCCTTAAGGGGGTAAAATAGGGGATGAAAATTTGTATGAAAATCCGTCATTTTTGAAGTTAAATTAATGAAAATTAGTATTTGGCCTTTAAGTTAAAAATAAAAAATATATATTTCAGGATTTTTGGAAATTCCACCTCTAAGAGGGTAAAATTGGGGATGAAAGTTTGTATGAAAATAAGTAATTTTTTAACTTAAATTCATGTAATTTAGTAATTGGCATGTTAGTTAAAAAATTAAAAAATATATTTCTGGATTTTTGGAAATTCCACCCCCTAAGGGGGTTAAATAGAGCATGAAAGTTTGTATGAAAATCAGTCATTTTTGAACTTAAATTCATGTAATTTAGTAATTGGCCTGATAGTTAAAAATAAAGAATACATATTAAAGGATTTTTGGAAATTCCACCCCTAACGGGGTAACATGGGGGATAAAATTTTGTATGAAAATCAGTCATTTATGAACTTAAATTCATGTTATTTAGTAATTGGCCTGTTAGTTAAAAATAAAGAATACATATTAAAGGATTTTTGAAAATTCTACCCCTAAGGGGGTAAAATAGGGGATGAAAGTTTGTATGAAAATTAGAGATTTTCGAAGTTAAACGCATATAAATTGGTATTTGGTGTTTCAGTAAAAAAAATATATTTCAGGGTATTAGGAAATTCCACCCCTAAGGTGGGTAAAAGGATGACAACATCAATATATATAAAAGGAGATGTCCTGACTGATTGACTGATTGACTGACTGACAGACAACGCACAGCCTAAACCGCTGGTCCTAGAGACTTGAAATTTGGCAGGGGTATTCTTCACAATACGTAGACGCACACTAAGAACGGAATTATCAAAATTCACATCCTAAAGGGTCCAAATAGGGGGTTTTATGTTTTATAAAAAAGTGTTATATTTAATGAACGGTTGGTACTAGAGGCTTGAATTTTCACACGCAGACGCCTCAATGAAAATAAACAATTCCGTATTTTTGCATTTCTCCAAATTTTCTAAGTAGGAGTTACAGGACCTTAATTTTTGTAAGAAATAAATATTTTACCATTTCTTAACACATTTCACTGTCTTCCGATACAATATGATAGACAGGATAAAGGACAAAGTCAGGTTTAAGAAATTATGAGTGTTTTAAGGTTCAAAATGGGACCCCTAAGTTAAAAATCTTGCGTGTGGTGTCTTTTAAAAGGTAATTGAAAACAGTTTTTTTATGATATAAGCGGTAGGTATGAGTTATATCATGGGTTTTAAAACTAAAATACGACATCGATGTTTCAAATTTGAATTTGATATGATTTTTAAAGTGATTATATTGTTTATTTAAACTATTCTGCTAACTGCTGCGTTAGCTCGAGTGTGGCTACTAAATGCACGCAAGGTTTCAATTCAATACGAGGCTGTCGAGAGAGTTCACAAACGCGTGTATCCTGCACCACGCGCACCCACGTCAAGCTGCCACCTAAAAAAAAAAAGCTGCCGCCTCGCTCCTCAGCCATAAGCCCGGACAAATAACGGGCAACCTTCGGAGTTGTCGGTTGGACGTTTGGGTTGTGGGCCCTAGATGTCCATTGAGTACGTGGCGTTTTAGTAGGTTAGATACTCCGGTTCGGAGTTAGGTACCGAACCAAACCAAAAAAAAAACCGGTCAAATGCGAGTCTGACTCGCGCATCGAGGGTTTCATACCTTCTTTTCACGTATTAAAGTTATTTTAATCTATACATATAAAATTACTTGTCCTGACTGACTGACTGATTCATCAACGCACAGACCAAACCGCTGGACCTAGAAAGCTGAAATTTGAACAGTGGGTTCTTCTTATAACGTAAGCATCCACTAAGAAAGGATTTTTGAAAATTCGACTCCTAAAGGGGTTAAATGGGTTGTTTTCTTTTGTATGAAACTTTTTATTGTATGATTCGATTGACTTGAAATTTACTGGAAAGATTCTTTGAATAAAATAAATAAATACGTGTTTCGGGATTTATCAAAAACAACCATTGGGGGTGCGCTAGGGGTTGTTAAACTTTGTATGGGAAATACTTATTACTTAATTCAATTGATTTGAAAGTTGGTGAAAGTACCCTTAAAATAAAAAGATTGAACACGTATCATTCATTTTTCAAAAAATCTACCCCTAAAGTGGGATAAGAGGGATTTTTTTTAATCTATATTATTAAAAGAACAGGCTTTTTTTTCTAGAAATCACCATACAGTCAAAACCATTTAAAGTAGAATCATGAAATTTAGAATCAACATTATTCAATAGTTTAGGTGAACAATAAGATCGAACTCGACATTTCACATCTAAATGGGTCAAATGTCAAATGGGCTCCCAAAGTGTGTATAAATTAAAAAAAAATCATCACACAGACACGAAACTTTGTCAGTATACTGAGCAAAAGAAATAAAGAAACACGTATTTCATAACTTTTTAAAAAAACGACCATTAACGGGGTAATAGCATGGTTTTTGAGTCATACTCAAAAACCATGCGCATAAAAAAATTCATGCTGCATTGATGAAACTTTGCGAATACATTTATCACCGCAAATGCAAATCCATGTGCCATTAATATTGTTTTGATTATCAACCCCTTCTTCTTCTTGCGGTGCCTCTTCACTACTGAAGTTTGGCCGTCAGCTCATTAAACCTAGATCGGTCCCTTGCCAAGCGAAATAGATGTTCCACCCCTAAGAGGTTCTAATTGGGGTCCAAAAACTACAGCCAATACTTAATTTATGTATTGCACACAAGAATCTAACATACCTATTCCGGCAAAAACAACCCCTAAGTTAATTTCATGGGGTTGAAAATTTGCACAAAGAAGGATTTCTATTTAATGCTATAATGCAGGTAGAGTAACGCAACTCGGTAAATAAACTCAACACAACAATAGAAGAAACAAATTTTTGGATGTTTTTCTAAACCCTTTTTTTTTTTGACGCGGGTGAAATCTTCCAAAGATCCCCGGGAGCTGTGGGACTCAACCGGGGTGTGTAGGATTCTTACCCACTAAAACCCCAGTGGATGTCGCATCGGCACATGAGAGGGGGGACCCCAGGGCTCTCCGGTGGGATCTGCACCAGGGGCCCCTCAGTGCCTTGCCTTTGAGCCCGCCGCCGGGGGGCGCATTGTAGCCCCCCCGGGAACCTGACACGGTACTCACGGGGACGGGGGTCGCAACCCCGCCGCCGTCCTCCTCGGTGTCGCCGCCGTACTCAATGGACGTTCAAAGGGCCAACACCCCGAACGTCCAGCGACTTCTAAGTTGATGATCCAGCTTGGCTCAACTCAATCCACTTTATTCCAACTTGACCCACTTCAAACCACCTTGACTTATCTCGATCCACCTCGGTCTATCTCGATCCATATCAATCATCCTTGATCGAACTCGAACCAGTTCAATGCAGTTTGATAGTCCAGCTTGACTCATCTCAGTTCATTTTGTATCACCTTGACCCACGTCGACCCACCCAGAGTTAACTATATCGATCCACCTCGGTGCATTTCGATTCACATCGATCCACCTCGATTTACCTCGCATTAGCTCGATCCAGCTTGATCCTGCTTGATCCAGTTTGATCCAGCTCAAACCAGTTTTATTCAGTTCAATCCGGTATTATCCGGTCCAATCGAGTTTGATACAGTTTGATGATCCAGCTTGACGCAACTCAATCCATTTTATTCCAACTTGACCCACTTCATACCACCTTGACTTATCTCGATCCCCTCGGTTCATCTAGATTCACATCGATCCACCTCGAACCAGTTCGATACAGATTGATAATCTGGCTTGACTCATTTTGATACATTTTGTTTCATATTGACCCATTTCGACCCACCTTGACTTATATTGATCCACGTCGGTCTATCTCGATCCACAATCCACATTGATCTACATCGATTTACCTCGGTCCAGCTCGCTTTAGCTACATCCAACTCAAACCAGCTTGATCCTGCTTGATCCAGTTTGATCCGGCTCAAACCAGTTTTATTCAGCTCAATCCAGTTTTATTCCGTTTAATCGAGTTTGATGTAGTTTGATGATCCAGCTTGGCTCATTTGGATCCACTTTATTCCAACTAGACCCATTTCAAACCACGTTGACTTATATCGATCCACCTCGGTCCATCTCGATCCACATTGATCCACCTCGATCCAGCTCGATTTACTTCGATCCAGCTCACTTTAGCACGATTCACCTTAATCTTGCTTAATCCAGTTTGATCCAGCTCAAACCAGTTTTATTCAGCTCAATCCGGTTCA
Organism: Furcula furcula; assembly: GCA_911728495.1. Taxonomy (NCBI): domain Eukaryota; kingdom Metazoa; phylum Arthropoda; class Insecta; order Lepidoptera; family Notodontidae; genus Furcula; species Furcula furcula. The sequence continues at coordinate 12,603,829 of OU452251.1, forward strand.
ATCAAGTTCGATGCAGTTTAATGATCCAGCTTGGATCATACCGATCCACTTTATTCCAACTTGACCCATTTCAAACCACCTTGACTTATATCGATCCACCTCGGTCCATCTCGATCCACATCGATCCACCTCGATTTACTTTGATCCAGCTCGCTTTTGCTCGGTTCACCTTGATCCTGCTTGATCCGGTTTTATCTAGCTCAAACCAGTTTTATTCAGCTGAATCCGGTATTATCCGGTTCAATGCAATTTCATGATCGAGTTTGGCTTAACTCAATCCACTTTATTCCATCTTAACCCACTTCAAACCACCTTAGCATATCGATCCATCTCGGTCCATCTTGATCCACATCGATCCACTTCGATTTACCTCGATTCATCTTGATCCTGCATGATCCAGTTTAATCTAGCTCAAACCAGTTGTTATTCAATTCGGTTCTATCGAGTTTGATGCAGTTTGATAATCCGGCTTGACTCATCTCGAACCAGTTTATTTCACTTTGAGCTACTTCGACCCACCTTGACTTATCTCGATCTACTTCGGTCCATCTTGATCCACATCGATCCACCTGGATTTTCCGAGGTAAATACCGCTTTAGCACGATGATCCGGCTCAACCCAGGCAAAATAATTTTCATAATCTGATCAGTGGTTCTGAAGATTACCCTTAGATTACACATACTTACAAACACACAAACATACAAAAATACAAATCTCTCAAATACTCTTTACAATATTTACTTAATATTTATTTTCTCTTTATTTTATATTTTTAGTTAGATATATAGATAGATAGTATAGAAGTAGGGAGGAAGTAGGATTTCTTATCAATTGTAAAACAAAGTCATGGTATTATTTTCAACAATGACGAAATTCCATTCTGAATTTCATTCCCTATTTCAACCCCTTCAATCTTTTTGTTCGGGATAAAAGGTAGCCTATGTCCTTTCTTAAGGTCTAATCTGTCTCTGTACCAAATTTCATCGAAATCGGTTCAGTCGATTAGGCGTTAAAGCGTAGCAGACAGACAGACAGAGTTACAAAAACACAGGCTATGTCATCAAGTATGTATATTTGACGATGACACATAATAGGTCCAGGTTTAATAAAAGTGTAAACAATTTTTTTAAAAACCTTCATCCTTGATTTAAAACGCGTTTTACTTACAAAACCAACGCGGGCGAAGCCGCGGGCTACAGCTAGTGGCAAATAAACATTTCAACCAATTATGCTTACTTTAAAAATAAAGAGTATTAGATAAAGTAACCCCCATATCATGCCGTTCGAAGTTGTGATTACTTTTTATTTGGTATGTCTAATAGGCTTACTGTGATAAATATGCTTACATACTTATTTAAGCAGATAGGAAACCTTCTTTAGGTCTTGTAATTTCTTCTAATTGGCGTCGTAAGAATGCGTTCTGAAATAAACAAAAAATGCAATAAATAGTCTAAAAAAATGATTATATTTTCAAAATATAATAATTGATTTTGTAAGAAGTATATTTGATAAATTCTTCCAGTACCCATAGGGTGTCAGGGTAAGAATATCACCCTCCCATCTCCTCCCACTGGGTGTACGTAAGTGACCGTAAGAGAAGACTAAGGGAAAACAAGAAAACGGGCAGCAGCGTCTTTCTATTTGATTACCTACCACCTATACTGCGATCCCCAAGACGCCTGCCAAGCGTGCGAATTATGGCAACTCGGGAGGAGTTCTAAGAGGGAGTCCTTTTGTTCAGCAGTGGACATGTTTCGGCCTGATAAATAAATTATCTCTATCATTACAACCTAGTTCTTGTAAGCTAAATGACTAAAAAAATACACATAATAGAGAATGCACCTTTTTTAATACGTTGCGCTTGACGGTCATTTCAATTTATTTATAACTAATTATGGGAACGAGTACGCCCTCTCCAAGAGTACGCCTGATGGCACAATGAAAATTACATCAAGTGCTGATGGCAAGCGCCACGTCGGCCCAGGGGCTATTTGACAAAACCGTTTGTCTTCAAAGCATTAGCTTTTAGGCTCTTGAACGCTGAATTCTCCAGGCAGAGTTGGACTCAAATACTGCTGCTTTGCGGCAGAATATCTGTTCTCCTCTAAGGGTCCACCTAGCTTACTTATTTACCTTCCCACCGAGAATATAGTTCTATGTTTACTTACTACTAAGATTAAATGCCAGAAAAAAACATCATCGTCTCTCTGAAGTTGAAAAATTATATATTTTTTACCTTAGGCTAACTAGTTAGTCTTATCTAGGTACCCAGTGAGTTTAAATAAAAATATTTTAAATTCACCTCTCTGAGTAAATCGTCCTCTCTCTCGGCAGCCATTTTAAGCATTTCCTTCGATCTTTCAAGGAGCAAGTCTTTATCTTGTATGCTTCGCTTCAAATTCGCTATTTCCACGCGATACGATTCCAATTGATTACGACCCTGGAATATCAGAATATAAAATACTAAATGAAAAATTATATATACGAAAAAAAGGCTAATTAATAGATGATTACCTTTTCAGTGCCACTTCGTCCACTGCTTGGCTTCGAATCTACTTTTTTGGTAACGTTTCCTGTCTTTTGCTCGGCTTGTAATTTGCTGACTAGACCTAGAATTTTTATTCATGTAATGAGGAAGATATTGTGGTCTATGAAAAAGGAACATTATAAAAAAGTAAGATCTACCTCTAAGAGTAAGAACGGTCTGTTCAAGATCGTTGACTCGGTGCTGATGCGCTGTAGTGGGTGTCAGCTCAAGAGAATTGATCTTGCGATTGAGTTGCACATTCTCATCTTTCAACATCTCACAGTAACTGTTAAAAGAACAAGCAGACTATAATATATAAAGCTGAACATTTAAAACCCCCAGATGCAAGAAAACGAATTCACAATAAACAGATGAAAAGATTAGAGCTAAGCCTATTTGAAATAAATAATTTGAATTTGAATTAGAACTAACCCTATTTAAACATATTTCAAATAAGAAAAACCAAATTCAAAGCCGTAATTTTGGGAGCTTTGATGCCACAGACGGTAGACCTATGTCTTTAGGTATGACCTGATTCATTTTCTAACCCCCGATAACAAGATATACATCGGGGGTTAGAAATAAGACATCCAAAAATAGAACCACAATCTTGCCTTGTAAGAATGTACCTACTAGGCAGTCAACAATATTGGTTGATGTATATTATATACATACTAGAGTACTACTTAGAAGTACCTCATCATCATCATCAGCAGTTGAAAGACGTCCACTGCTGAAGCAAGGCCTCCCTTCTAAGGGGGAGGCCTTTGTTCAGCTTCCATCTCTACGCTTCGCAGGCATCTTGGGGATCGCAGTACAGATGGTAGCTAATCCAGTAAGGAGACGCTGCTGCCCGTCTTCTTTTTCCCTTAGTCCAACGAGAGGAGATGGGAGGGTGCTATTCTTATCCCGACACCCCACGGAACATAAGTACCTGCATGACTGAAACTTAACCCTAGAGTAATCGCGCCTTCCCGTGAAACGCGAGTGATCGCGTGGTGAGCATTTTGCCGCCCGTACTTAATTAGTTTTTTTTAGAAAATATGACATATAAACTTATAGTCATGTTTAAAGGATAGAATTAATCATAGACTATCAGAATAAGAATCATTTATTAAAGTTTTATGCTTAGAATATAGAAAACAATGCTTTGGGAAATCTTAGGTAATTTTTGTTGAGTTTTTGCAACGTCTTTATTATTATTCATATAAAAAGCGGAAAACTAAACTTAAATAGCTAAATTACGCGTTTTCATCATCTACAACATGTATTTCAGTTAAACAATCCTGGCAAATGCACATGCAATGTTCATTGCACAGTAACTTTGCACATCTATTGCACCCTTTTTTCTTCCTTCTATTTTTCTTGGATGTGCATATAACTTCTCTACCTGTGGTGATATTTTGATGATCCGATGGCACAAATCGGGTGATTTGGTTTCTCAGATGTTTCTGCAAAGTGTTTATGTCGGATTTTCTAATGATATGTGATTTACTCATCGCCAGGGCAATTTCTTACTGAAAAGTTCGTCGTAGTACAAAACAAAAACACAACGTCCAATCATTAATAAAACAAACAAACTAAAAATCAATATTAATACAATATTTACTATTATATGCAATGAAATCTAGTAATATTTCAACTACAGTGTAAACCAAGACCCACAAAATTTACTTACGTGAGTAGTCGCGCAGTGAGCAATTTGCCGTCAAACGTGACATACCTCCGAAAATCTTTGTCTCCTGCTGCTGCTGCGCACTGAATTTATTCTAATTTCTAAAACAAGAACGTGAGGTACGAGGGGGCAGCTACGGGGACACTTGACCTTGAGAAATGCATAGTGTACAAAATATTACGAATATGGTGCCGCGGGCGGCAAAATGCTCATAGCGCGAGCACTCTAGGGTTAATACAAGCAGCGTTTAGAATAAAACTCACTTTTTCCAGTAATCCAGTTCAGGCTGGGCATCATTAGTAGATTTTATAGGTGTCCGAATTTGAGACTCCAATAAGGTAGATTCCAGCTTCAAAACCTGCCCTTTGAGAGATGTTATTTCGGCTAAAGATCTCTCGTATTCGGAGACCAATACTTCGTTTCCCTAGAAACAAATTTTGCTTTTGCATTTGAACATAACATTAATATCATACGGATTTTGATCAAAGAAATAGAAGAAATGAGGTAAGTTCTTCTATGGTCTTGGATGTTGTAAAGTGTTACAACAATAAAATAATAAAAATCAATAATAAACCGCGTTAGGAACCGTATAATTAGCATTAATTGAATGTGTAATATAATGATACTTCAGGCCGATACCACCATAGCGGCCAATCTTTCACAAGATAAGCTATATGGCTGGACATATGCACAAGTGCTTGCGTAAACACAAGTGCTCTCTCTCTCTCTGTCTCTCTCTCTCTCTTACTTTACTTAAACAATAGAATTGGGAAAGGTCAGGCGTAGGACTGACTTTTTATATGCCCAACCGACGCATGGAGAATCATACTTTCCAAGCAAACAGGTGATCGGCCATCTTACTTTCCAGACGATCAGGTGGTCGGCCTACATTGTCCTAGACAGTAAGGAATAACTGTACGAAGCTGTTGATCCCCGCAGGATTTGAACCCGCGACCTTCAATTTGTAGAACAAGTGGCTTCCCGCTGCACCACAAAGGCTACAACAATAATTGTGAAATATTCTTTTAAATATAAAAAATCTGGATGTAAAGATTGTACAATGGATAACGTTCTGGAGATGACACCAGTAACTCTCAAATACATTTTTTTGGGTATGAATGTTATCCGCAGATGGGCATGGCCACGTACCTGCAGGACAGGTACGTAATGAGCCCTAGGAAGACACGGCCGCTGCTCGCTTGCTTTACCAATGCTTTACCGACCGATATCACCTTAGGCTTGTGCTTTAAGCCTTAAAGTTCAAACCATTTTGTTACCTACTCGAAAATATGTAATCTGTACTTCTAACCTATTTTTACCTGTTTGTATTAGCTTCTAACCGTTTGCAGCTGTTTCATACATAAGAGTACTAGTAGCTTACCCTTTCGGCTACTTCCAAAGCTGCTATCCTTCTCTGTTGCGCTTGAACACGGTCTAACAGAGCTTGCGTTGATACCGGCAACGCAACTGTACTTGCAGAAACGTATTCTCTACTTGAATGTTGAGATTTCTCTTGTGATTCATTATCATGTTTTTCTATAGCAATTAGCTGGTTTTCATCTGCGATAGTGAAATATTTTACTGTAGTAACTTTATCCGCTAACATATTATTAATAGGTATAATTGGAACAATATTCTATACATAAGTACATTGCTTTAGATACTGGACAGCTCTTGCTCAATTATGTAAGATATCTAATCTATGTTTAATTTTTTTTTATTTACTGACTGGGTATTTTTACTCTTTGATCAATTGATCTGACTTTTGACAACCTTATTATAATCAAATCTCACTCTTAGCGTCAGTCAGTCTGGATAGCAATACACGCTTTTCCTTCTCGAGTCTCGTCACAGCCGATTTAGCTAAATGTAGACTGGCGTCCAATTTTTTGACTTCCTGGCACTTTTCCTCGTAGCGGGCCTGCCACCGATCTGCTGCTTGCTGCGACCTATAGTAGATAATACTATTTAGTATTATTTAATTATTAGCTATACAAATATAGTATCAACTATTTTCACTCAGTTGCACCGGTGGTTTTGCCCGCGCTGCTGCGCTGTCGTATTATAAGGTCCAGACTTTTTCCCTATTCTGTATAACTTAGTATTTTAATGCAATTGCACCTGATAGAAACCCGTGATATGAAGGACACTAGCTTATTTAGCCTATTGGAAAACACCCACTTTATAATCGGATGAATCTAAAAACGAACGCAGGAAAGCCTTTCATTTTCATTTCATTCCCTAGCTCAGTCTCGTCTCGGCACTCGAACGAGGTGACCGCGTCCGTAGTAATAAAAATATTTCATTTGTTTGCGTCGCCGTGCACTCGGCTCCTGGGAGTACCGTTAGGTGCCTGCGCGCCGGGCCGGCCGGCCGGCCGCCGATAACAACAATGAGCGAGAATACGAGTTATTATAAACCGATATCCCCAAGTGATCAAGAGATGATTGCGGAAATGATGGCGGAAATTCGAGGAGAGGAACAATACCTGGCTGAGATGTCACAAGATGAAAGTAATGAATGTGAAGAACATAAAGCGATGAAAAGAGAAAGAGAGGAAGATGAGTGGACTTTGGTTAAAAATAAAGAAAAGAAGTGTAAAGGTAATAGCGTAAATAGCATTGAAATCTACCTCTCGTCGAAAGAAAAAATGCCTAAACAATTTACGTTAGCTAAATTGTTTAAAAATGAAGGCATTACGAATATCGAAAAAGTTAAATATTTAAACCCTTACAAAATTAGAGTAGATATCTCGAATGAGTACAGTGTAGAAAGACTAGAAAAATGCAAGGCTTTTATTGACAGAGGGTGGAAAGTACAGAGAGCTTTGGAGGTTAATTTCTCATATGGCGTTATAAGAGATGTTGACTTGGATATGACAGAGGAGGAAATATTTAAAAGCATTAAATGCCCAGAACCCGGTGAGGTAACTAGTGTGAACAGGCTAATGCGTCGAAATTCAGTAGGTGATGGGTGGATACCCAGTGAATCTGTGCGACTGTGCTTTAAAGGATCATTCCGACCACCAATGATATCTGTAGATGGACTACGCATCGGGGTGGACCCATATATATTTCCTGTATCCCAATGCTCTCGCTGCTGGAAGCTTGGCCATACGACGAAAAGATGTCCGTCAGCAAAAGTAATATGCCCAAAATGCAGTGAGAACCACGCTAACTGTGACACATCGGTACTTAAATGTATTAACTGTGGCGGTAAACATATGGATTTGTACCGATCCTGCCCGGCATACCTAAAGGAAAAGAGAATTAGAGAGATAATGTCTGAATTTAACTGCACGTACCGATGTGCGATGAGAGTTTATGTACCGCCTGGAGAGCCTGCAGTCGATAGTTCCGAGATTGAATATTAACAAAAACACGAAGTACCTGTGATCGCTTTGACAGAACCTAGCCCGCTTGCTACGTCAATACCAGATATCTCTATACAAGAGTCTATACAAACAAATAGTAACATACAACCTAATAGCCGTCTGTTTAAAAAACCAAGGCGAGTGAAGGAGGCTGATCCATTTGAAATTAAGGGCTCAATCAATTTTGAAAAGTCGGATATCCAAAGGGCAACAGTAGAAGAAGAGAAGAAAAGAGATGTGAAATTTAGTGAGCTTCTTGGCAGGCTGAAAGAAATTTTATTTTTAAGAGGTGTAACAATATCCGAAAAAGTGCAGAGTATTATTAAGAGCTGTATAGAATGGCTTATTTTAGTAGTAGTGGAAAACGTCGCTGATTGGCCAGTATTGAAAACCCTAATGGAATATCTCTGTTCCTAATGGCAGTAAATCGTAATTTTATTAAGCTAAACATAATTCAATGGAATGCGCAAAGCCTTCGGTCTAAGTTGGTATCACTAGAACAAATATTATACCAAGAGTCGATCCACATTGCGGCACTCAATGAGACATGGCTAGAACCTGATTCTCAGCTTAAGGTTAATGGATACACTGTTTTTCGTAATGATAGACAGGACTCGTACGGTGGTGTAGCATTATTGGTTCATAATTCTATTAAAGCTACCTTGTATAACGTTAGCAGTATAAATGCTGGCATCGAAATGATTATGGTACAAATATATAACTGTGAAAACATCTGCTATATAGCGTCTGTATATTGTGCGCCCACTGTACGCACCAGTCAATCAGATTGGGACCATTTGTTTAATATTTGTAATAGAAAATGTATGATTCTTGGCGATTTTAATGGACACCACACAGACTGGTCGCAAAAAGTTGATACTCGTGGTGCTTATATACACGATGCTATCACAGAAAGTAATTTTATATCATTGAATGACAACACAATTCCAACACGTTTAAGATTAGTTAATAATGTACTGCAACAATCTTCACCCGATATATCATTAGCCTCGTCTGACATAGCGATAAAATTCAATTGGGGAACTATAAATGAAACTTTAGGGAGCGATCACAAGATTATTAAAATATCTACTCATTTGTACAAAACCTCTAATCATATAACTCTGCGTCGTAAATTTAATAAGGCGGATTGGTCATCATATACGAATTTTTTGAATACTAAATTTAATGATTTTCAGTATAATTTGGACAACCCTCAACAACTATATAATGATTTTGTAAAATGTATCAACACAGCGGCAGACCAATTCATTCCGCAATCAAAAATAAATCACAACCCTGATAGTAAATTTACACCTAAACCTTACTGGCAGCAGTGCTTATCCAAAGCAGTTGCTGAGCGACGCCTCGCTTTGGCCACATTTCGACGTAACCCTACGCCTTTAAATTTAGATAATTTGAATGCAAAGATTCGTGACACACAAAAATTGATACGTAGGACTAGAACAAAATCATGGCAGGATTTCTGTTCATCGGTGGATGGTAATTCTTCTTCAAGCGAAATGTGGCGCAAAGTAAGATGGTTAAAGGGATATGATGTGCCTAGATCGCACGTTAATAAGGAACAGGCTGAGGAACTCTTACACAGTTTAACGCCAGACTATGCGGTGCCTAGTGATCCTAGTTTTAAATTAACTGAAACAAGCTTAGATAAACCTATTACTATACAGGAGTTAAACTGCTGCATGCGACATAAGGACACTGCTCCTGGAAGTGATCAGGTATCTTATTCCATGTTAAGTCACCTACCAGATACTGGCAAATCTATTTTATTGATGTTATATAATACCTTTTATGCTCTTAGTTTTGTCCCCACGCAATGGAGAGATATTAATATCATCCCGATACCTAAACCAGGTCGAGACCCGCAGACCCCAGGATCCCTTCGCCCCATATCTATGATTTCTTGTATATGTAAAACCTTTCACAACATTCTAATGAAAAGATTAGAGTGGTATATTGAGAGGAATCAAATTCTGTCGCCGTATACTACTGGTTTCAGAAAAGGCCGTTCCACTTTAGATAACCTATCATGCTTAGTATCAAGAGTACAAACTGGATTTGCAAAAAATCAGATGACTATAGCTTCATTTATAGACATTGATAATGCATATAATAATGTCGATATAAGCAGTTTGATAGGTATTATGGAACAACTAGGCGTAGATACCAGGATTTGTAGGTATCTATGGAGTTTTTTAAAAGAAAGGAATTTAAAAGTTCCTGTAGAAGGAGAACATATGAGTCGAAGTACATGCCGCGGTTTAGCTCAAGGAGATCCTCTATCCCCTCTTCTTTTTAACATTGCCACAGTTAATATATGCAAAAGTATAAACAATGTATTTATATCCCAATACGCGGACGATTTCGTTATATACGTTACCTGTGATAACCTAGAAGAGGGAAGAGTTCGATTACAAGTCGCAATAAATGAACTCGTAAAACTCCTTTTTAATATCGGCCTGGAAATTTCTCCTACTAAAACCAAAATTTGTATCTTTAAACGAGGCTATCGAAGGGAATTTACGGATATATCAACCGATGTGGGTACAATACAAGTTGTTGAACACGTAAAGTATTTGGGACTATGGGTAGACAGATCACTCCGATGGAGCAAAAACATCAACGAACTAAGGGAAAAGTGTCTAAGACTACTAAATGTATTTAAAGCTTTAGCTGGATCATGTTGGGGTATTCATCCTAGTATCCTCAGACGTATTTATTTAGCTGTGGTTCGCAGCAGGTTAGATTATGCTAGCTTTTTGTACGGAAATTGTAGTAAAACACACTTAAGTAAACTGGATCGAGTTCAGAACCAATTCATGCGGGTTGTCGGAGGTTTTATTAAGAGTACAGCCATACACGTTATGGAATCTGAACTTCACATGGAACCGCTACATGTACGTAGGTATTTCCTTGCTGGAAAATATTTGTTGAAATCAAAATCCTTTACTGATAGTGAAATAGTTGTTATTATATATAATTTAAGCATTTTATGTAGCAATGGATATTGGAGTCGCAGGTTAAAGCCTTTATTAGTATCTGCATACCATGATTTTAACGTTGCATCCATTTACTCTTGTGATCAGCTGGGGATATTTTCTATGAATACCTGGGCCAGCAATGTGGATCTTACGTCAATATTGCAACCAGATATTAAATCCGCCGATAAACCAAAAAATAAATATCAGTTGGATGAACTAAAACAGATTTGCGTTGAGTATGTATCTACCAATTATTCTGATTGTTATCAAATCTATACTGATGGGTCAAAAGACCAAAATGGTAACTGCGGAGTAGCCCTGTATGATACACAAACAAATGGTTCCATTCAATTACAGATTAAAGTTGTAATATCAATTATGCATACAGAACTGATTGCTATCGCGGAAGCTATGTCATATGTTGTTTCCTGTGAAGCTGGTAAATATGTTATTCTGACAGACTCCAAAAGTGCGATCTATCATCTGGCTTCTTGTACGTCAAATGTTCGAGGAAACCCAATAGCATACAGCATTTTGGATCTACTTGATAGACTAAAAAACATGAATAAATTCGTTACTATACAGTGGATACCTTCCCATGTCGGCATTCCAGGTAACGAGAAAGCCGACCGCCTGGCTAAAGAGGCTGTCTTGACTGGAATCCCCTTCGACTGTATGCCATTATTTTCTGAGCGTCTATATCTTGTAAGAGAAAAATGTACTTTTATGTGGAAAGAGTATTTCGATGAGAGGGCGCTTGGTAAAGGCATATGGTATAAGACGATCCAGCCGTGCTTGACTCGCTCACCGTGGTTTGACAATTCTAAATTATCCAGAGCCGACATTGTGACTGCACTTAGACTTCGTTCCGGACACATTCCTCTAAATAGTTTTGCATACCTAATGGGTAAGTCTAGTTCACCTAATTGCACTGAGTGTAATCTGGTAGAAGATGTGTATCACGTGTTGACGGAGTGTGTCCGAAATGAACCGGAAAGATTTATGCTGAAGCACCAAATGGGCATAGACGTAAGAACAATTGGTATTGTTAATAGTATTTTGGCTTTGCCTCTGTCAGATCTGGCTAGAAGGCTATACAAAATTGTAAATTTAGGCATTAAGCGTAGATTATAAGCAAATTGTATGTACCAATGAGGGTGGCATGATCATGTCTGATCAAACCCTCTATAAATAAATAAAGATTAAAAAAAAAAAAAAAAAAAAAAAAATCCCTAGCTGTATCTACGTGTTATAAATGTCGAAGCAAAGACTATCAGCCTTACTTATAAACGATGGTTAAATTTTATGCAACACATAATAGCTATTTAAAAATATTTTTTACTTATAAACGATGTTTATCCTTAATACGTTGCATAACAGCTTGCTAAAGTAGCTGTCAAATTAAACAGCGGCCGACCCTTGTTTAGAAGCTTATTAGCACGTTATTTAACAATATGGCGGTTCTCTATCAGCTGATTCAGTCAGTTGCACTTGCATTGTAATTTGTATCGATCGATGCATAGAGTTTATATATAAAGAATAGAGTACGCGTTTGTCTATGATCCCCTTAAACAAAGTGTAGGCAGATTTTACTCTGATAGGGAAGGTGAATTGAACTATTGAAAGTTACATTATAAGAGTTATGTTGATATGTAAGTGATAAGTAGTGATGGGTTTGATGTGTCACAATCGCAAATCAGCGCTGGAACGGAAACGAACACGGACGAAACAACGAAACGGAAGATCACCGCTGGTTGCGTGTACGATCAGCATTTTTGCTGAGTTGGAACCACTACACATGTCTAACCTACTTATTATATACCTATTATTTAACCTACTTACATAATATGTCTATTTTTATTGATTTATTTTTTTGTTCTATTTTTTGATTGTGTGTCACAAATAAATTATTCTTTCTTTCAAATGTCGATAAATACAGCTGATGGTATAATACCTATTGTCGTGTACCTGATATTATGTATTTTGATGTTCTTATCGGTGCCTACGGTTCTTACTTGAAAATAATCATTCTATAGTGCTGATTTATGTTCTATGCATCCAAATTTGAATTTGACAATCTAGCTTCCTATTTGTCGAATTGAATTACAAAATGTTGCCATTTTACCAAGTTTTAGGTCAGACGGAATATTTCTAGCTGACAACACGTGGCGGTATTGACAGAGTAAAATATGTTTTGCCTTATTAACTGTTCATTAGTTATGTCGCTCTTATGCAACGTTTTTAAGTAGAAAATATAAAACTGCTTAATAAGGAGTTATGTAGTAAGTAGTTATTTGGTTGCTAAGACGGTGATTAGTAGATTTTTATAAGTAAGGCTGTATTTGTTCAGGCTGATGGTGATGTCGAGATACTATAATGTAGAAATGAATGATTACAAAAATTACCTTTTCCACTTGTCCCACAGTGCAATGCTGGAGTGCGTATCTCGCCTGGCACTTGTTAGTTGCGCTTGAAGTGATGCGATTTTATTTTGCAGGGCAGCTGTTTCTGCTGTCGCTACTTTGTTACCGGTCGTACTTCTGCAATTTTGTTTATGTATACATAATATTACCAATCTTTTGACCTCAATCAGAATAACATTATTAATGAAAAAATTATTATCTTTATATTTATGAATAAGTTTATTATAATTAGGTTAGGTTTATTTAATGAACTTAAATTATTACACTACTGAACAATCTATCTTCTATCTTTGATAATATAACTTGTACGAGGAAACATATTTGTAGCTACTAGTTCATCTATTTACATTCTAAAAACTTGATTTTTGAGATTTTGTGCATCGAGCCGTGCCCGTCTTTCTCTAGATGCGAGTATTTTGATTTGCCTCCGCAGAATTAAATTTTGTTTGCCAGCTAATTGTTTCTCTCGTCGCAGTCGCTCTATAATCGGTTCTTGCCTACGAAAACAAAAACAAACATGATTTCGAGTTATTGAGTTTTGGGATAATAGGTCATACGCTATAAAAAGAGCAAAAATGGTTACCTCAGGACTTCTAAAGTTTATAAAAGTAATTTCTGTACTAAGTACTACTTACCAAATAGTTGTAGAAGTCGCTGGAAACTTAACAACATCATCTTGTGTATCGTGCAAGTCGACTGTGGAATCAAATTTAAGCTCCAGTCTATCAGAATTTTGTGACAGTACGTCCGTACACTCTTCTACTTCTACTATTGCAGACAGATCAAAACTGGGATCATTTACCGAGATTAATGTCTGCATATTAATGATTTGTATCTGAAATAATATACAAGAAAATTTTATTATTGCTATATTCTATTCTAGGTTCCTAGGTTCTAGGCTCTTTGTGCAAAAGGATGTCCTGGCCCCAGGGCCAGGACATCCTTTTGGACCAGTCCCACCACAGTGTCATATTCTACCATTAAATCAGCAGTACGTAATTATATAAACATTGTTGAGGTAGGCTCAGGAGACTTAGCTGATTTATATTTCATGCTGCAAAGCATGTGTGCATCCATGGGAGGTGTTATGTTTAATCAGGCAAACGTTATGCTCATCTCAATTATGTTGTATGAAAAAAAGTTGAATGTTAGGAACTAAAAGAATGCAATAAAGTGACTCACTTAAAAAATAACTCACACAAGAGAGATTGATCAGTCAGCCTTTTATAATACAGAATGTATTTTAAGTCATAACTTAGGTGCCAAAAAATTTAATTCACTTCTAATAATATTACCTTCAAGTTATTTACGACGGTGCGTAACTGTTCTATTTGTGAGTCTTTATCAGCTAATTGTTTGACGTAAATTGTTTTTTGTTCGGTGAGTCGCGTTCTCAAGTCGATGTGTTCTCTTTGCATATCGTTCAACTGTGTCAACCAATGCTGATTTTCAGCCTTGTATGATTGTACCTTTAGGTAAAAAAACCACTCATTAATTCAAAAATTAATGAGCCGTTCCCAAAACTTCTCATAATAGTTATTGCGTTTCTTACTTCGTGACAATGCCGTTCTCCAAGTTGTGAATTCAATTGTTCCATTTTTGTCAGCCTCTCCGTTGCAAGATCCTTCCATCGTTCAGCTTCTGTCTGATATGTTGTTCTTAAACAAAACGGAAGTACAATAATCCACTTATTCTACTACTATTTTACTAAAATTAGGCATCAGCATTATATTTATGTTGTTTATGGTTTGGGTAGCATTGCTTCTAACGTGCTTAGGTACTGACGAAGTTATGATTGGAAATCATTTAAGTATAATGTAAGTCTAGGGCATTAAAAATGATTATTTATTCGACAGATTCACTGTTATACCGTTGCCGTACTCTCGTCGTAACATAAAGAGTAAGTGGAAAGTTACTTTAATATGAAACTCGATATTTACGGAGAGTAGGGCAAAAAACATATTTTAAAAAATATACTAACAATTCCGATTTGCAGTCATCCAATTCACTTTGTAATTTAAAACACTTATCCTCGAATTCAGCAATTTTCATGGTATATTTAGCGATTATTTCTTTTAGTGCTTCTCCGTTGGTAACGCTAGACTCACTTCCTCGCCTGTAATTAGCAAACATAATTAGAACGTTATGAAATGTCAAATGATTAGAGATTATTACGAGACGTTATCTAAGCAAGTGATTAATTGGGGATGAGATTCTTTGGAGCGACTTTATAAACGTGGAATTAACAAGCGTCATACTACCTGTCCAATTTTGATTGTAATTCCATAATTTTTATATGCAATTCTTTAACTGCTTTTGAGTATTCTTCCCTTTCATTGCTCAATAACTGTTTATATTCTATTGTTATTGTATTTTTGTCATTTTCTAGTTGTTTAAGTGATGCTAACAAAATCTTGTTTTCTTCATTTACAGTTTCTCTTATTTTACTGGTTTCATTTATTTGTACCATCTTAAATTCATTCAATTGATTTTTTAATTCATCGATAGTTGATCTTAAGGTCTCGTTTGAATGATCTTTTCTACTATTCGAATCCTTGAGTTTTTGTATGTTCGAGTTATAACTGCTTTTCTCACGGTTCATAATATTAATTTCCTCCACTTGCTTACAAACAATTTTTTTGGTCTCTAGTAACTCTTTGCAGACTTTATCGTAATTCAATTTAACACTTTCTAATTTACTCTCTAATTGAACTCCTAGTTTATCTTCTTCAGTTTGAACGGAATTATGTATTTTAATTGGTTCCATATCAATTGTTTGTATCATTACAGGAACTAATTTTGGAGCTTCTGGTGTGTGGTTTATTTTTATAGGAGAAGTTGCCGTATTAGTTGTATTATTTTTTATTGGTTCATCTTTTTGAGGTTTTAATATTTGAGGTTTCGATAAAGTAATCGTCTGATTCACTGTAAAATTATGAATTTAGTAAAGTAGTTAACCAATGAGTCTTACTTAATTTCGTTGTTTTTATTTGAGACTTACTTTTACTGCTACTAGATTCTTCATCATCAGAGAGCACGTCTTCTATTTCTAAATTTGTAGCACCAATAACACTATTCTTAGTCTCCATGATTTTCCTCTTTGCAGCATTGTTCTTTTCAAACCCTTGATTTACAAGTACTAAAATTTTCTCTAAGTTATTACAATGTTTAATTAACTCGATTCGTGATTGTTCTAAAACTTTTATTTTCCTACTTATGTGATCTTGCTCTCGCGTAGACATTGATTGCTAAAAAGTTAAGAGTGCTAAATAACCAAAGAATTTCGATTATAAACGACAATGAACGCATCTTACCATCATTAGATATTTTAACTTATGGGAGCACGTATCCTCTTCTTCCAAACATTTATTTCTATTTACATCTAAAAGTTGTTCATAAACGCTGTGTTTATTTATCAGACTCAAGCGTAGGTCTTCAATTTCAGTAAGTTTATCATCTACTGCACGATTTTTACGATGTAGTTCTTCAAGATTATTTAAGTAATTTTCAACCGATATACCGGGTATGCTACCTTGATATTGTTGTCTCAATGATTGCATAACTTGATAAATATATCTAAAAATATTAATGTTATATTCGTTTTTATACAATATAGGTGCACATATAAGTAGGTACATAATTGCTTACCTCAACTTAGAATCATATCTCAAAGCATAAATATCAAAAATATTTTGACGAGATTGTAACATTTCTTCTACGTCCGCTCTTAATTCTTTTTCTTTAATTAATGCTAAATTAAGCTTCTCCAACTTTTTATAACTTTCTGAAGCTTGTAAATGTGCTACCAGTATTTCTCCACTTAGTCTTCAAAGTAAAAGGTATACATTAAAACAGTTTTCAGTAAGTAGTTACATTGTATATTGTTCATTATTTTAGAAGATTATACCTTGCAATTATTGCTTTGTTATCTCCCGCTGATTGTAAATCTAAGATTTGATGCCTTAGCATATTAATTTCCATATCATTGCTAAGTTGCCGTTGTTGACTGTCTTGCAGCTGAGGAATTTAGTTTAATGAAATTTGAATTTTATGTATTTCAATAAAGAAAATATATAAATATATATTTTCTTTACTATTAAATATAGTACAGTATACAGTACACGTATTTTTTCTTTTGTTTGAACACAAATTCAAACAAAAGAAAGAATTGAACAAAAAATTAAGAAGATATAGCGCGTTGAATTTTCGCGTGACGTCACGCCTATGTACTATACATGTGATGTCATTAGCTCCCACTCCCATTGACACTGTTTATATTATTAAATTTATATTAATTTGTTAGGTATGTGATAGGTACATAAAAAATACGAGTCCAATATTTTTTGATAATCTCATTAACGGACAAATTTTTTTTTTTTTTACCCAAGCATTATTCCTAACCTCAGAGTAAATATTTACTCTGAGTTGCTAATAGGGTAAAAAAATAACCTACTTTACCCTACCCTACCTACCTACTTTGTAACCTACTTATACAAAACTTTAGACATCCATCGGTAATAACGGTGTAACTTTAAAAAGATTACAAGATAATGATGATGATGATAAAGAAAGTATTACAAGTAAAGACGTAAGTGTACCTGTAGCAGTGCTATATTGAGTTGGCTATTTACATGTTGGCATTGTTCTTTCAATATATTATTGTCTTGAACTATTTTTTGTGAGTGATTTTTAATTAGATCTAGTTCCTCTCTGGTGATAGACGATAGCGTTTCATCTCTGAAATGAATTCGGATTAATGAGATATAATTAACTAGGTACTTATTATTTATGTTTATAAAAGAGTAACAGTAATGTTATAAATGAGTAACTGACATGATTTTTGCTTGCCCTTCTTGTAGTTCTGAATTTTTCTGCTCCAAAATGTCTATCGTCTTGGTTTTATTATTTAGCTCGTCACACACTTGTTGAAATTGTTTTTGTAGAATTATTTGGTCGGCATTGGACATTATGTTGGGTAAAAAATTCTCATTTATTTTTCCTAAAAAATTGAATTCTTATAAAATCAAAATATATGTAGGGTGTTCGGGTAAGAATAACACCCTACCATTTCCTCTAGTTCAGTGTCTGAAAGAGGATAAGGGAAAATAAGAACACGGGCAGCAGCGTCTTTCAATTGGATTACCTACCACCTTTACTTCGATTCCCAAGACCCCTGCCAAGCGTGGGGATTATAGCAACCCCTACCTTCTAAGGGGAAAGCCTTTGTTCAGCAGTGGACTTCTTTCAGCTGCTGCTGCTGCTGATATTGAAAATATATGTACATCGTAATTATAAACACATTAATACGTACCAGATACTATAATTTTTTCATTAACGTAATTAATGATCTCATGTTTGTCATGCTCCAACTGCTGTAGTAAATTAAATTTATCACGTGTTTTAAATTCACATTCCAAAAGGTTCCTGTATTTTAAACTAACATTATTTAATGCTGCATTTTGTTTCCAAAATATTTCAATTGGTATTGAGGAACGCAACTTATCAGTCAGATTAGTTATAGATACTAATAACGTTTGTATTTTAGTCTCATATTCTGACGCTTCTATCATAGATTCTTTTCTACTGTCTAAAATTTCATTTTTCAGATTTTCATTCAATGTTCTTAAGTATTTATACGATTCTTCCAAATAAATGCATTTTCTTTGTATGACATTCAAACTGGGTACATCCAGTAGACCTGGTGAATGATCACTATTATCTTCTTCGTCTTGTTGCAGTTGTGCTCTTAAATTTTCAATTTCAGCCCTATATTGTTCTTCTTGAATTGACCATTTATTTAAATCGTCTGCAGCTTGTATTGTCATTGATGTCATTTTATCAAATAGTGTTTTAAATTTAAATTGAAAATATTCTAAGCCCTCTTTTAGTTTTAATTCATATAAAGCATTTCCTTTGTGAATATATTCATTGATAGTGCTTTTATCATAGAAATTGATGTCTTTAATTTCTTTTTCAGACATCCAGGAACCAAACACATTAACGTTTTCATTTTTATATTCCATTTGTTTTTCTTCAACTTCGTCTTCCTTATTTTTAATTTCCATTTCAAGCAACTTTTGTTCAAGCTGTGATGATTTTTGTACTTCTTTAGACAGTTTATCCATAACATTGAAAGTGTCTTTTCTGTTGTTGACAAAAGAAAAAGATGTTGATTAAAAAAAAAACTGATAGCCCTTGTCATGACTTCCGGTTGCGTTTTCTTGGATTTTCATGTATCAATTAGCAACTCTATCACAATAGTGTGAGGGTTCCCTGACTAAGCTAACCTACGAAGCAGCGATGAATTTCGGAGCATGCTTTTTAACAGTGCAATACAAGAGGGAGTGCTTCGAATTGCACAAGAAACGTCACTTTCAGTTTTTGTCACCTAGATAGCGGCTATTAAGCCAAGTCAAAACCCCAAGGGCTGCTTGAAAAACTCTGACTACTGTCAAAGTTATTGGCCAACCCAGTAGCTGGCCACAAACCGAGTAATAAAAAAAATTTGTGTCAAACTTGGAGTTGTTAATTAGAATTTCCTATTATAATAATATAACCTAATAAAAACGTCACAATATTACCTGGCTTCATGGAGTGCACTAAGCAAAGCGTCTTTGCCTCCTAAAGCAGCTCGTAACTCCAAGACTGTTTTCATGTGTGGCGAGAACCAGCCTGCCGTATTTCTTGCTTCCATAGACAACAATATTGCCTCTAAACTAGGGCTTTGTAATGTGAGTACTCCTGAAGATGTTTCGCCTAAAATAATATTAGGTATACTTTTGTATCCAGATTTATAACTCTTTAGAACATAAAACTAAATATTTCAAGATATCACTTAAATATCAGTACGAATCGAACACAAGTCAAGTTGAAACGAATTATTCAATTTTGTGATAACCTGTAATGAGGAATTATGTGATAATGCTGCGTAACAATTTATTAATACAAAGATGTAAATACTTACTATTATCTTTTAAAAAAATCAAGATTTCTTGAAG
The DNA here is from genome assembly GCA_911728495.1 of Furcula furcula. Taxonomy (NCBI): domain Eukaryota; kingdom Metazoa; phylum Arthropoda; class Insecta; order Lepidoptera; family Notodontidae; genus Furcula; species Furcula furcula. Next base: position 12,623,830 of record OU452251.1, read on the forward strand.
ACCTTCCCGTAAACCTTTATTTTCTTCAATTACCGCTTCCATTTCTTTGACGGGGTATACATTTTGGGATGCTTGAATAATTTCATTATCGGTCCTAGAATGTTAGCGTCTATTATATTAATATTCCATTATAAGAAATAATTGATAAAGAAAATAGAATAAATACCTTAAAGATGCTCCTTCATCCGTATGAGTTCCATTGAATTGTTCCAAATCATAGTTAATTTCCTTAGCATAGCCTAATTTCTTTAACAGATTTTCCATTTTTGCAAGTTTTGTATTTAGCTGGCGATTATTCAACTCTAACATGATACCATTGTTGTCGAGTCTTTTTAGTTCTTTATCCATTTCTGAATTATTTTTTTGTAATTCTTGATAATGTTTGAGAATACCGGTGGTTTGAATCTTTTCGTCTCTTGGTACGTTGAATTTTTTTCTACAATGTGATGACATTTTTGCTGTCAGAGTTGTGTTCATTCAACTTAGTGACGAAACATACCAGCCATTCGCCTGATGGAAAGCGACACGCCTGCCTATAGACAGTTTCACTATGCTGTTGTTTGTTACCCAAGAGATATACTATATCATCTGTGCCCAAGTGCACATTCGTTCTAAAGCCCGGTAATTTCGCTAGCTACAGTTGTTTTTTAACGTGAGAAAATCCTCATTGGAGTCATTGGTATCCATGAGGATTTCCTCACATTAAAAAAAAACAACTGCAACGGGGGTAGCGAACTCTTACCGACTAAAACCCCACGATGTCTTCATCCCGCTGTGGGCCCGGGGATATACCTTTGTACTCTTACGAGTCTTGCCACGGCTGCTCACTTTTCGGCGAACCTTTCCTCGTGGTAGACCACACGGAGGTCCGTGTGGTCTTCTACCACGAAGGATTCGCCGAAAAGACACAGGTGTCTGCGAGTGTAAAATGCCCACAGATTCTTAACTAGTGGCGTGCCGGTACAATTCGGCACGCGCTCTTCGCTACGAGGACATAAGTTCGGCGTTGTTGCGCCTTCTATGCCCGGGCCTCCACCGGTGTCGTGGATCTGCGAGGAGATCGCTCTCCCTGATCCGCTCCGCTGCTGCCCACCATGGATTGGATTATGGCGGGCAGCAACAGGTTGGCCCCAATTGCCCACGCGGGGTAAGCCTCGAGTGTACTGCAGTGGTACCTACCTGGACCAAAAGTAAGGGTTAATGTTTACAGAATATACAGTAAGGTGGTATATAACGAACAATAATAGATTAACCTCATTGTTTCATTTTCAAGCTGTAAGTCATCTACTAATTGACTGAGATTATTAACTTCATGGACTAAATTTTTGATTTCTTCATCTCTTAATTTCATCTGGCGTTTTTTATTTTTTAATCCCTCGAGTAAAGAACTGACTCCTTCATCGGATTGTAAAAGTTGAAGTGTAGACGATATTTCGGTCAGCTAAAATACATATAAACCAATGAGTAAAATATTAATCAATTCATATTAAAAGTTACTTTTTTAACCTTTAGCATATTTTTGTGAGTAGAAATGGTTAATTACATTTATAGACAGTTATTCTTTACCTCTTTTTCTCTAGCGGCTATCATTTCTTCAGCTCCTTGTAAACTTACAGTTAAACTTTTAACCTTTCTTTTCAACTTATTAATAATAATTCGTTCTTTACCATCATCACTTTCATTTTTAGGTTCAGAAATAGAGTTTTCTTGAGATTCTTCTACAATTGCTTTAAGTTGTTTGTTTTCTGACCTCAACAAAGTAATAATATTAGCTGATTTTTCAATTTCGTTTGAAGCTTCTAATAGTTTGCCTTGTAATTCCTTAATTTTATTTTTTTCAACATTGGTTACCTATAAAATTGATTCATGTTGTATTTGATTTTAAATATAAGTACCTACTTCAATTATGGTTTTAAGGATCCGTTAGTTCAAAGCGAGGCCTAGGGGGAGGCCTTTTGTTTTGCAGTAGACGTGTTTCGCCTACTGCTGCTGATGATGAAGTTTTAACCGTATAATTTATTCTCTGTTATGAATAGACATTTTGTATAATTTTTCAGAATAGTTTTATGAAAAAAAAATAAAAACTGACTTCAAATAAAATTACCTATAACCACAAGCATTAGGGTGACTTCAAATTTGCCGCAAAGTGCCACGCGGCGGCAGTGCGGCTGTAGTGTTGAAGTCGCGCTGCTGTCGCTAAGTTCGAGCTTCATAGTGTTGTATAGTGAAGAAACACTGGACTCTTAACCTCATCGATAAATTCTTAAACGAAAACTATGTGCGCACCGTCACTAGTCGATCGATGAACTGACGAGCGGCTATAACGTGGGTGCAGCGCCGCAGTTGCGCTTTTTTTATTCATGGATTTACAGAGCAGCGCGGCACTTTGCGGCAAATTTGAAGTCGCCCTTAATAACGGAAATATATTATCGTAGTGATAGCAGGTGTTGGTGTTAGCTAAAATGCTATGCTTAGTATTGACGTTACTATATATTTATTATTTGATGTTTTTTAATAATCATCAACCTATCACCAATTATGTACTGTTATCGAACCTCACCCCCACTCACGTCTCCTGAAAGACACCATGAAAGAAGTACTTACTTGCGGACATGTGGGTTTTGATGTTTCTAAGGTATTTTCTTTTAGCTTTTTATTTTCACTTAAGAGCATTTCTACTTCAGCTTTCTTTGATCTTGCTATATTCTAAAAAAAATAGATGTAAGTAAGTATTTGCTATACTTCGTTTAGGATCGTGGAAAGTTTTCAAATCGAGGTTACAATGTGTAACTTACCTTCCAGTGTTGAACTTTTACTTTGATTTCTTCGTAAATATTATCGTTGTTACATTCTTTTTGTGAAACCTCTTTTCTTATTTGTTCAATTTCCTTTGATAACTGAACTTTTGCTTGTTCTGACTTACCTAGAACTTCTACAACAACAAAATACTTTAATGCATAATGCTATATTAAACTTAGTTTACTTTTTGGTTTTATTAATTTCAGACTAATTAATACATGCATATAATTTATTAGAACAATCAAGTAGTTTTATACATTACCTTTCATAAGACTGTGTTCGTTATTAATAGAAAGTAGTTGTTCCCTTAAATTATCAATTAATTGAGTTGCTTCTGTAAGTTTATCTTTAAGCACTGATACCTTTTCCTTTAATTTTGTGTTTTCTTCTTCTAGAATCTAAAGCATGGCATAAAACATTAGAATATTATCCTTACATATTTTCAAGTGCTTAAGAATATAAATAAATTTGGAATAATATACTTATACTAGTGTGCCCCAATAAAGTGGTTTCTATGACAAAGAGGATTATCGTAAGTTCGATTCGCCGGTTGGGGACATTATTAGATTTTTTTCTATCTGGTAAATCTTACTAGTATACCCAGAGTTTTGAATTACGCCTGCTAAATGATAATAATAATTAGCGAAATGTAGATGTTAAAAGTTAAGTCTATGAAGCCGTCAAGGACTATATTATCTTCCTATTTTATTTTATAATAGGTAATATTTACTTTTACATCCACTAATAATTTTCGAATATGTTTATTTTTCATCGCTATTTCATGCTCAAGTTCAGCCACAGCATTCATTTCTGACAGCACATCTCTGCTTGACTCGCTATCAACGTCCATATTGCTTCTGCTTTCTTCCAATTTACTTTTCCGACCCTCTAGTTCAGCAATATCCTCGTACAGCTGTTCTAAAATTTCTTTATTTGCTTTAATGATTTCTTCTTGATGTGTAATTGTCTCCAGTGCACTGTCATTACTTTGTGTTGGTGATTCTGAATAAAGTTTATATACGTTATTTCGTTATTTAGTTGTTGCATCTACCATGCATACTTCTCAGGTATAAAAAAACATAACGTATATTGCTTTTAAGCTTGGAAACTGCTCCTTTGATTTTTTTCTACCTCTCTATATCAATTATGAAAAACTATTCTCTGAATAGCGGCTTAAAACCCTTAGAAATCCGCCAGTTATTGACGAAAAGATAATAAAATCCAGGCATAAGTTTATCAACTACCCTTGAGAGCTCACTGCACCTAACTCTGTTTCCCTTTCATTACGCATAAAAAGTTAAAAATCTAATGCTTTTTATATTTCTTATAATTTTCAATAATTGAGAAATATACTACATATAAAATCTCTGTAATATTAAAAACTAGTACGTACGTAAGTGAAACTCACCCGTATATTGGCTTTTAACTTTCACTTTACCACTTTTCCTTTGAGTTGTCTCTATTTGGCCGATCAAGTTGTTTACCTATAGTAGTGAAATGATAGAAGTTATATTGGGAGTCGATACTTTTATATTGTTAAACCGGTTAAAAATTATGTCTGGATGACAGCGCCAGCGTTTGTTACTCCAGGAATAAACGGGGCTAAGCAGGCCCCCAGCCATGGGGTGTCCGGGTAAGAATAGCACCCACCCATCTCCTCCCGTTGGTTGTCAGTACGAGGAGACTAAGTGAAAACAAGAAGAAGGGCAGCAATGTCTATCTATTGGATTACATACCACCTATACTGCGATCCCCAAGCCGCCTGCCAAGCGTGGGGATTATGGCAACCCCTCCCTTCTAAAGGGAGGCCTTTGTTCAGCAGTCTACGTCTTCAGACTGCTGCTGATGCTGCTGAAGCAGCAGGTGGTGTGGTGTTAAGTTAGGAATAGGTCCCTAAGGCAGGTGGTGACAACGCGGTGTAGGTAGGCCCTGCGTCATCGCAAGCACCAGGGTGTTGGGGAAGCGTGCATTCTCTGCTCTGGAGGACGTGCTCTAACGAGCATCCGCCGCTGAAGAGACTATGGAGAATTCCGAAAGTGTATGAGACTCTGGCCATTCGTATCGATGAAGGCCACCGAGGAGGTTTTAGTGGGTAAAAATCCCATATAGCTCGGCCTCTGCCTCTAAGGAGACCGGGTCCTTTTTAAAGGTTTCCGCTCCGACCACAAAAAAGGTTAGGTATTGGTCGTCTTGAATATTCCGAAGGATCTTTCATTTTTATCTGATTTTTTTCCGATGAGAAGCATTGTGTCTGTTCGACACTGATAACGACCTTGTTTTTTATAATTTATAAATCGTATTGGCTCGTAAGGAATACTTAAATGTGTAAGGGAGCAGGTTTTTTGGAAGATCAAAGAGAAGTAATGCCACATTCAGGCTTAAGATTGTTATGTAACCGGCGTATTGGCAGTCAGGGGTAAAATTCAGGTATTCAAACCTTTCTGATATGAGAGAATGACTATCATGTTGTCAGCGAAATCAATTTCGACAAAACACTGATCTTTTGACTGAAACAAACCCCAATCACCTTACAGCTACATACAGTAACCGGTAGTAGTTGAGGTAGCAGTACATTACATTTATCTAAATTCCAATCAAGCGCGGATCCACCGTTGTGGGCACGCTGTGATGGATTTGTGACGTCATACTTTCACAATTTATTGAGATCGATAAGCCGCGATCATATTATTATCATTGTAAGGGCGCCCATACATCTCCTTTGTAGTCCTGCACTGAGTATATCAATCTTGAGCAAGTTCTGACGCCAACTCGCACTTGGCAGCTTTGCGAGTGGCTGAGACAAAACCTTTTTCGAAGGCTGGATCCACGCCTGATGCCAATAAGAGAAGAAGAAGAAGAGAAAGACGGTTAAATGCATATTAAATCACTGTACCGTTATTCAAAGCTTATTATGAGAGTGGCACTTCCTGTTTCCCGTCGACTTTGCTCCTATTGGTCAACTTTCTTGTGATTTGACCGGAAATAGCATCACCATGGCAGGCGAGAGCAGCAAGGGTTCGTTAAAAATGCCCGCTCGCTCCGCTCTTGTTCATTGGCGTCTTATTTCCCGTCACGGACACCTGTCCGAGGCTACAATATTATAACTATTTATGGAATTCAAATCAAATTCTAAATAATTCCAAAGGAATAAAATATTGAACAACAATAGTTGTTACAAATAGTTGGAAGCCAAGCAAACAGTGAGTAAAAACATTTTAACGGTTTTTGCCGTTCGTTTTGTTTCTTTGTTCCTAATCAAATGTTTTATATTAATGAATATTTTGTGGTTTGAATATAGTGCAAGTAAATTGGGCTATGTAAGCAATATTTTTATAAATAATTATTTTCCATTCAGTCTACCGACAATTTTATTTTGAAAACTCGAAACTTAGTTTTTAATACTTGTGCAGAAATGATATTTTTCGTAAAGTTTATTGCTGGTAATTGTACGTACGAGATTTCTAAGTGGATAAAAAACGACTCTTAGTAAACAACCCATAAATCATATTAATAATGCAAATTATTTTCTTTACAATCTACCCGCAGTTTTAAACATTTGCTGAATTATTTTGTAGCAAAGTCCTACGATGATAATACATTTCTTAGTTAGTTCTAAGCTTTTTTTCAGAATGAATATTTCTTTAAATCACATTATTATGCAGACAGTAGAGCAATACTGTCAATTTACGAAAATCTGAACAGTGAAATAGTGACTCTATTATCAACGTGAAAGGCAGCAAACAAGTGAGTTCAGTTAATTAGTATCCCAGTTATACAGACGCACCATTGCGTCCATTTTTTTTTTTTTTTGTGTCTTAAAACAAAAAATAGCCTGCTGGACAGTTTTCGTAATCTTCCTGTGTGGGCTAAGTAGTTTATCACAGATATGGTTTGTGTGCCGGAAGGTGAAAATATTACAATTGCGAGTTAAATACAATTACGTTAATGTATATTCTATGTAAAATAGTAAAATAAAATACAATTTTAGTAATAAATAAAGAAACTGTTCAAAGGACACATTGCTGAGAGTATCAAGTAACGTAGAGAAGCTATCATGGTAACCAAAAGATTAATATTCCACCTTGATCCATAAGTGTTCAATTATGTTTGTGTTCAAGAAAGCCGATGGCGTAGGCAATATATATTCTAGCCTACACGAAATTCACAAATCTGGCTAACCCATTATGGTTACAATAAGTATATAGTGCTATCCCATGGCACAAGTTATTATCCACCCACGCAGGTTGGGTACACAAATAAATAACCAAAGAAGGGGGGACATGTACAGTGGCTTCTCGAGAGGGTAAGTAGTAGTTTTCAGATAATGAAGTCCACTTCATCGTAACATCGCATAAAATAAATACCCCACCCTCGCAGGGTGGGTATACAAATAATTAACCTCCCTCGCGGGGACGGTATATATATATATATATATATATTGTTGCTCATCATGAGAGCACATCTGGGTTTTGGAATCATTTTTGACAACCTTGTCAATTTGAAAATGGTTGGCTGAAAGTCTATTTCACCATCAGCGTACTTTACTTTGCAGGGACTAAACCATTTACTACCCACCCCCGCAGGGTGGGTAAACAAACACTTAACCTCCCTCGCAGGGACGGTATATACATGGTTGCTCATCATGGGAGTACTCATCTAGTTTTGGAATCAATTTTTGTCAATCTTGTCAATATAAAAATGGTTGCCTGAAGAATATTTCACCATCCGCATACTTTACTTTGCAGGGACTGAGCAATTTACTGCCCACCCCCGCAGGGTGGGTACACAAAGACTTAACCTCCCTCGCAGGGATGGTATATAGATGGTTGCTCATCTGGATTTGGAATCAATTTTGACAACCTAGTTAATTTAAAAATGGTTGGCTAAAGTCTATTTCACCATCAGCATATTGTCCTTTATTGATCCCCAAGCCGCCTGCTAAGTGTGGGAATTATGGCAACCCCTCGCTTCTAAGGGAGAGGCCTTTATTCAGCTGTGGACGTCTATCGGCTGCTAATGATGATGATGATATTGTCCTTTGCAGGGACTAAATAATTTATTACTCACCCCCGCAGGGTTGGTACACATAGACTTAACCTCCCTCGCAGGGATGGTATACAAATAGCAGCTCGTGAAGAAAGCACGTAGGTACCTGATTTTCAGGATCATTTTGAATATCGGGGACATTCAAAATGTCTGAAAGTTGTTTGCTAAGTCTATTCATAATAATTTGACGGGCTCGTTGCTCTAATGGTAAGATAAGGGCTGCTATCGCCGGGTTCTATTCCTACCAAGTGTGTGATGCTTATCGATATAAGTATGAAAAGTCTATAAATATGTATTTTGTATCAGTTGTCTGGTTACCATTGTACAGACTCTGTCTAGGTTGGGATCAAACGAATGAGTGTGGATTGGCCTGAGATATTAAACAGTCCTTTGCAGGACGGATAAAGGCATTGCTGCTCTGCACAGTTGCGCTTTGACAAAACACTCACCTCTTATTTAAGAATAAATTCAGCCTAGATACTTTAACATAAGTGCCATCGCTTGGCACATCGTCCGTCTTATTATTGACCTCTGTTTCGAAGAGCTTGCACGGAGTATGACCCACTCTCGTGGGGCATGGAACACAGAGATTTACTTTGCAGATGAAGGATGTATGTATAATTGCTATTCCAAATAGCACATACGTGATTGTATGAACATGCATATTTAACATATATTAATATATGTATACTTTGAGGATTCATTGCATAATTATGGCTCGCAGTCACGTCTTGGATCTTACTCTTGGTCCCCTCTCTTGACAGTCTTGGTATATCAGGACCCACCAAGCAGAAACTACTATACCGAAATTTCGTACAGAATATTGTAAGAAACTCCTACAAATAATGGAGGGAAGGGCCGCCCCAAGTGCCATTATTGGCATCTTTAGTCCTTCCTTCAAGTTTATTCGAAAACCAACATTTGTTTTTCTATACTATTACCTCATTACAAAAAAGGAAAGTATGTAATCTTACAATTATAATAGCTGTTTAGCAATTAATCATTGGAAGTTTTGAGGACCTATAATAACATAATGCAATCAATGATAATGCCTAAAAGAATTATCCAGGAGTTTCCATAATATTAGAAAACTCAATTGTATTGTATGGTAAGTAAACCACTTACCCGAAATTTTAGCAACACTGCATCGCATGCATTTTTATCAGCCAGAAATTCACTCCCGACACAATTTTGGTAGACAAAAGCGTGTAATTTAAATTCCGATCAATGTCAGGACATTTGTAACCGAAAGAAATGTTAACAATCCTGATTATTATCCCTTGCAATTTCGATTTTATGACAAAAAAGTTGCCTTTACCTCCGCAAAGACGGGGGGGGGGGGGGGGGGGGGGGTTCTCATCCATTCACTTACGGATATTACTTTATAAGTATGTACATACCAGATAAAGTTCGCTACGAAATATTAAACAAATACAAATCAAATTTTATTGATTATTTACAATATCCATTTAAAAACAGATTCTCTTGACAGATCATTTTTTTTTTGAGATAGTATTACAGACTGAGTACTTACCTAAGTCCATAAATTAATATTTACAATAAATATTTTGGGGACTTTAGAGCAGATATACCGTAAAATATCGTCTATGTTTAAATCTTTGAGTATATGGTATAAGGTAAACATAATGTGTGGGTTAACACATACTTAATCGCTGAAGTATTCTGGGGAGTAGACTCGTTTCTTGAACGAGTTTTGATTCATATCTCACTACCTTAGTCTTAGTGGACGTACAGGTGGGCATACTGTCTATTAACATACAATGTGATCTTGGAAGTTGAAATGTGAAGGACTTGACTTTGCAATCTAAAATATATATACTTTTGAAATTCACAAAGTACCAGGACCTAGTCTGTAAAATCTGTGCCGACTTTTTCTAATCTAATTTAAAGTATTGGCATCATTTTGGACAGTTTTATAGCAGATTCATACATAGATACATAATAAACATAAGTAAACAATTGTCATTTAACATTATTTGGCCTAAATCATTTGTCTGGTGATTGTACAGTCCTACTGATCAGTCCAGTTTTTTACTAGTAATTTCTTGTCACGATATGTTCTTATATCGATTATACTTGTCCATCCTCAAGAGTCTTTTAAATAGGATATAATTTACTGAATTTCCTGTCCAAGGATAATTTTCATGCAGTAGCTTAGCTAAACATTACAACAGCACCTGGTAGGGTGTAATTCATAGTCGCGTCCTGGAATTGCGTTAATCGGAAAACCACCTGCTTGCAACGCCTGCAGCGTTAAAATAAAATTTGTTTTGCGGTTAAAGCATCAGCGTTAAATACCAAAAACAAATTGTTTGTATATTCCAGTTACGATAGCTGCCGTTGATTGGTTTAAAAAGACTAAAAGCACCAACATAATCTAGCTTAAATAGTTAGCTATCATGCGCCACAAGCATAGTTAAGTTTTTGATACTAGCTAGCTCCTGGAAATTGGAGGTCTTTAATACATTTTAGACAGTTTTATAAAATCGAAGTCAAAAGTACATCGCATATAAATAACTATTGATTATCAATTGCCCATAATATTGATTGGAATGGTTGAGATACATTCTCTTATCTTTGCTACCCATTTCTAAAAGAAATTCGTAGCAGACTATGTAGATATATAAGTATGCAATTTATTGCATTTCTATTTAAAATTCACACATGGATATTACAATACATCTATGTATCACAGTCACATTGGCGTCATGTATACTGGCATCACCAGGCGAAAACAAACACGTCTAAGCTTTGAATAACGGTACAGTGATTTAATAGCAGCGTTTTCCCTGAAAGAAAACGCATATTAAAATACTTACCTTATTCAAAGCTTAACTTTTAATCCTGCCTGGTAATTCTTCGACACAATGAACAAGAGCGGAGCGAGCGGGCATTTTTAACGAACCCTTGCTGCTCTCGCCTGCCATGGTGATGCTATTTCCGGTCAAATCACAAGAAAGTTGACCAATAGGAGCAAAGTCGACGGGAAACAGGAAGTGCCACTCTCATAATAAGCTTTGAATAAGGTAAGTATTTTAATATGCGTTTTCTTTCAGGGAAAACGCTGCTATTTTTACTATTTCTTTAGAGAATTATATTACTTGGGTATATTAAATTTTTTTATACATGTACTTAGCTACTTTCCAATTCTGATGATTATGGTAGGTAGATATCTAAATAATGCTTTTTTTAAATCTGAAAATATCTTATTCTGCTCTTGACCATGTACCTACACAAAGTAATAAAATGTATAATTACCTGTTCACTTTTTAACTTTAAGATATCTTGTGCGAGTCTAAATAAAGTTTTTAAGTCGGAAAAGTTTAGTTCTATGTCGTCACTTTCCATCCAACATAGACTTTCACATAGTTTGTCTTTATCGGCTAATGTGAGTTCTCGCTGTGAGAAGCTTAATATTTCTTTCCAATCTGTCTCCACCATTTCTACTTTTGTTACTTTCGATAAATGTAAAATAAAATATCTTTCTTATGAATATGACGCACCACAATTTGTGTTTGTTTTGAAAGTGCGTTGCCTAGCAACCCAGCAACGCCCAAAATGTCACCACTTGACTGCTTGGCAACGACGACGCCCACACACACAAGTCACCACTTGGCAACCACAGAGTACTATGAATATGTTGGCAACACAGAACAATAATCAGTACAAGTACTATAGAATGCTCAATTCAAGTAAGAACGCGTAGGCACGGGTAAGAACATAGCTTCGTTCCGCCCGCAAGCGCTAGTAGTCATACAAATGCCAACGTTGTGTGCGCCGGTTGGGAGTTCTTGGTTGATGATTTAATTCTATAACTAGGTTATATGGTTAAATCTACATTAAAATCTTGTAAATCGAATACTCTGAAACACACTAAAGATAATTCAAGCATTACATTTCACCATTAAATTATTTTTGTATACTTTTGATTTAAATAAAAATCACGCTTCGCGGGGGTGAAGGAGGTGCAAGACGCGAGGCTACATGTACCACCCCCCACAGCCCCGCACCCCGCCGAGACGAATAGTGATTGACGCGTTCGATGCCGTTGTCGATATTAATAATTTCATCGATATTAAATTATTGGTATTTATACAAATAAAAAATATCAGCTTAGGACAATTTGATTTGATTTACAAGTAATTTAATTAATGAATTGATAAAATATAAGTATATAAGTTTATTTGATGGGCCCGTTGGTATATTTGTGTCAGTTGTCTGGTTCGGTACCATAACACACACTATTTATTATAGACTTTACTTGGGATGGCTATGAGATATTCACTATTTTCTATATTCCAAAATACCGGAATTGATGGAGAAGTGGTATGGTACGACAGATGGATTGGGTTAGAAAACAAATATTATGACGATCATTTCTAATTATTAATAAATACGTGTGTGGATTACGGCGGCTGGTTGCAGTTACCGTGCTGCAGGTAAATGAAAGGGAGGGGGATGCTTCTTCACAGAGTTCTTGACTGTATTAAAATATGGTACGAGTTGATGAAATCTTTAAAGTCTATTATATTTTAAGTACTTTGTAATAAAAACTTAAAAAATAATGTTTTAAGTTATTTCTGTAAAACACGAATTAAAATATGGGTTTTCTCGAACTCGGTCACGTGATCGCTAACGTCCTATTAATGGATGAGTGCCTAGTGTCATAACATACCCAATATACAGATAATCATAAAATAATATTTTGTTAGGCCACACCACCATTGTGTCATGCCACAGGGGAAACGTGTAATAAGTCCCCACGGTACCTGTGGGGGTCAACCGGCGTATGCGTGTCCTGTACGTTTTTGTTAACGATAACTTTTCAACCGGCTTCAAAAAAGAGGTTCTGTATTCTGTGTTCTGTGGGCTTCTAAACCAATGTACCAATTCTCATTAGTGTATGTATGTAGGTTTGTCCCCTGATTTCCCATAAACTATAAATCCGATTGTGGTAATCTTGTAAATCTTGTAATTCTTTTGAAATAGTTGTAGTATCTTCCAAATTAGGGAAGAGTATAAGTATCATCAAAATCGGTTGAGTAGTTTTAAAGATATGGACTGTAAATGTTTTCAGTAAGTTAATCTAGCATAGCCGTTCGAGTTGCGTGATAAGGTGAACGCAAGTTAAATGATGAATTGAGCTTGTCATTTTTTTGACTTCACAATCATATTCCGAAAAAGGAGCCAGAGAAGTATATTTTTTGTATACATTCTATATTAACTGATTTGATGTAGTAGCCTACGTAATGCGACTATAATCGACGACGATACGACTTCGATATATTTTCGTTTTTTAATGCTTTTTAACCGGCTTCAAAAAGAAGGTTCCCTATTCGACGCGTATGTATGTAATATTAATAAAAATGCGTAATATTAATATATGTTAGTCTATGTGGGCTTCTAAACAAATTTACCAAATTTTATGAGTGTATGTATGTATGTATGTATGTATGTAGGTTTGTCCGCGGATTTCTCAGAAACTACAAGTCCGATTTCGAAAATTCTTTTTGCAATAGTTAGAGTATTTTTCAAATTAGGGTAGAGTATAAGTTTTATCAAAATCGGTTTAGTAGTTTAAGAGATATACACTTTTTATGTTTTCAGTAAGTTACTGTAACGTAGACGTTCGAGTTGCGTGATAGTGCTGATACCTATCTTGTTAAATAAAATAAAAGTCACTAAAAAGTGTTAAATAAACTATTTTAATAAAAATAAAAACCGGCTTCAAAGTAAATTATCTAAAAAGCATAAAATAACGAAAATATATTGAAGTCGGTGCTAGCCCATCATGTTAACTAACACCGACTTCAATATATTTTCGTTATTTTATGCTTTTTAGATAATTTACTTTGAAGCCGGTTTTTATTTTTATTAAAATAGTTTATTAGATCACTTTTTTCTTTTAATCACATCTTTTGTTCGTACGAAAAAAGTTCGCGTGTACTTGCGACAATCGTGTGATCGCGTTCTATACATCGCCTTATAATACCTTTGTGAGCTCTAGATGCGAGTCTGATAATTTCATTGTATTACTAATAAAGATGGTTATATGTGCAATAAAGTCTTGCAAGTCCGATACTCGGAAATACAATAATGACCGTAAAATTAATAAATTAGTAACGAAAAAAATAATATCATATTCACGACAATAGGTACGTTACCGTACCGTTAGCGTATTTATCGACATTTGTGCCTGTGACAGATTACACCCATCACTACTTGTCACTGGGTTCACCTGCCTACGGCGCCGTGTTTAAGGGGACCATAGACAAACGCTCACTCTATTCTTAATACTTACCTCTATGGTTGGCAACGACAACGAATTGCATAGGTACCAGGTACGCATACGCTTAGAGCATTGGTTTAATGCTAGTTATAAGCGTCTACGGATGTAGAAACAAAGAATACTCTTTGACGGAAGCGTTGGGCGTGTTTGTTATTTATCTGGTTTTCCTTTAATTCAAAATTTCCAGGGTTTCCCTACAGCTTCATGGATTTCAGACATATAAGATGTCCACATGATGGTAGTACAAACTTCCGTATACAGCTGCACTGCACTCCCGCTATTAGGTCTCATGAGCCTAGTAATTTCAACAGCTACAGTCCTCTTCACACTGGAACCCAGCTATGTTTGCCAGCAGAGTATATGAATTTACAATCAAATTTGTGAATTGGTACAACAAGGTGTCTTCACTTATTAGTAATATTATGCGCTGCGTATTTTTTTTACTCAATATAAGACCCATCTGATGGAAAGCGGCGACGCAATCTGGGATGGTAAAGCTCACTAGATTTAGGGGCGTAGCTACTGCCGTATTATCCATATCAATGATACGAGACCCCGGGCCACGGAGGCCTCGTTTACCCTTCATTTGGGCCCCCAACAAATTTTATTAACAGAGCCCGTCTAAGGCAAGCTACGCTGCTGACTAGATTAGTAAGACTATTAACTCTAGCCTTGCAGATACCCACATTATAATCGGGCGGAAAAACTGACGCAAGCAAACTATTCCAGTCCAGCTGTCCTTATTAAGAATGACGAAGCAAATTGAAGCTTCTAATTCTTATTATAAGTCATTTTTGGTCTAAGAATTATAAATATTCATAGTGTGGATAGAGTCCATAGGATGCCGAAATTTGAAAACTACCATTAACGGCACCATTTAAGGTGTCCAAAAATAAAACAAATTATTAAATAGAAAGATTATTTTATTAGATGTGATGATATCGAACAATAGCAGTTAATGTTACATCGTACGTCGAGTGTCAACAACAAAATAAAACATTTGTGCTTTAAAAAATAAATTAACAAAAGTAAAATACAACAATACAAGGTTAAAAATAATGACATATTTCATTACTACAAAAAACGAAGCTTCTACATAGGGCGAGGGGTACACTTTGGTGAGTCCTTAATACAATGACAGTACATAAAATCCCATTCAATCTACAACTAATTATATGTTATTGTATAGAAGTTCATATAAATGACAGATACATAATATAATGTAATGCAGCAGTTATTTTAGACGTAAAAAATATAACTACAAAATCTGTTCCATGACTAGATATACTTTGAACGATAAATATTTTTGATTGTACGTTATAAAAACCAATTAGATGGCCGCTGAACCACATCAGACTAATAGCACTCGCGTTCCGTTATATCGATACACCTAATTTTTAATTAAGCATTCAATATTGTATTGTCAACCGTTGCCAAGATTTCTCGCCCTATATACACTACCATTAGATAGTTCAGAGTATTATGTTGTATGCATTCATTACGGTAACGAATACTCTTAATTGTTGATAATTTATATCAAAAATGACCGGTAAATGAGTAGCCAATAGTCACAAAACGTCTAAACTTTGTTATGTATCAAATTTTTAAACATTAATTCAAAGTTTGACTTTTGCAGATATGTTATATGCATAAATAAATCTGTTAGTATTAGAATTAGTATCCACGTGCCCACAGCTGCGTTCCTTTAAAATTGTCGCTTTTAAAAGACGAGCTTAAACAAATCACTCCTACGTTATAAATAAATAACTACACTAAACAATTTTACAGGTAGGTATATAAGTATTTTTATTACATTTTTTTATACAATTATACAACATGGTAATTATCAGATAAACATGCTCTTTGGGACGCTTGAAACAACTTTGGATAGATTACATCGACGATAGTTTAAGAATTAAACTAGGATTGCGACAGAAGTGAAAATGGGTACACCGATTATGTAGTTAACGCTATTTGTCGGTTAGTTACGTTAGGTAAGAATTATGAATAAAAGTGATATATTATCTTCAGCCACAAGAGTATCAACGAACGCCGAAAGGATATCGCGCCGCCACAGAGTAAAAATTCAGCTTATATTAAAAAACCCTTTGTACAAAATGTTATAAAAAGTCATGGCAAAATTTTGGTATTATTTAATGTAACTCTTAGATAAAACGGTGTGGCGTCGTGATCATCCCGTTGCCTGGTAGTTGCCCTGTGATTCGTATAAACATCTATTTGACGAAATGCAATTTTTCATGTCAATTAGCCATTATTATTAAAAATAACGGAATAAACTGTCTAAACATCGGTTTACTAAAGACGGGTGAAGTGGAGTCGGGGGTTATTAGTGATCATAAACCATTTAATAGGATATTGATGACCAACAATTTAGTGGCCCTTCGGTAAAACACTGTATAGAAAACAAGGAAACTTTTCGAAATAGCAGTGTAATTATTTCTGCTAGGCGTACCGATAACTGTGACTCTTATAAAATACTGTTTACATTAGTCACTAGTGAAAACACCGAGGCTAGAAATGAATACACGGAAATGTTGAATTACTTCGGAACCCGCAACTTATATCCAAAAAATTTAAGATGGAAGTTCATCGATTTATCATTTGTACCTAAAGTGCGATGACTCGAAAAACAGAAAAAATAATTGACCCTTATCACACTTATTTCATGGATGTTCTTATTACAAATAGTCAGCAATTTTTTTTCCACCTTATTTCGTAGTATTAAGGTTTATATTTAAATACTTATTTACATTCAACAGCTGCCATATTTTGCATTTCACATTGTTCACGATTATTAATCCTAGTACAAATAATAGATCGGTGAGTTGAACAAAAAACAAATGGTACAGAAAAATGTAGTAATCACGATGGCTCATGAGCGGGAGCGGGAGCGGGAGCGGGCGCGGGCGCGGGGGCGCTAGCGGCGGCGCGGGCGGCGCGCGCACAGGGCGGCGCGACGCAAGCGACGCAGCAGCGACGCGGGCCGCTATCAGATGCGCTCAACGTAGTTACCTGAAACCATACAGTTGACATTAATAATAGAGTACGCGATTTTCTATGGGCCCCTTAAACAAATCGTAGGCAGTCTAGGCATATTTCTTTAGTCATTCCTACAAGAGGCAGGTGAACTATTTAAAGTTATATTGATAATTAAGTGACGAGTAGCGATAGATTTGATCTGCCACAAGCGAAAATGTCGATAAACACAGCGGACGTTAGGTAGAGTACCTATTGTCGTGTATATCATATTATTCTTTTAGATATTCTTACTCGTACCTACGGTTCTTAGGGGGCGTCCATTAATCACGTGAGGCTCGAAAGGGGGGGGGAGGTGTTCCGAAAAAATCACGAAATATCACCAGGAGGGGTTTAATGAGACATCACGTGTATTTATTTTTCGTTGAATGCACGATTTCTAAACCAAACAGCGGCACGTGGCCTTGACTCACCGTTGCCGGCAACGACTTCCTCCAACATTTAATCAGTTACCTGTATTTAAAGATAATATTCTGAAAATTTCAATATAATTCGTACAAAAAAAAATACACGTGATTTTGGATGGGGGGGGGGGGGTATAGTTTAAAACCTCACCACATATCACTAGGAAGGGATGGGGGAAGGGGTTAAAAAGTTGTTAAAAACATCACGTGATTAATGGACGACCCCTTACTTGAAAATAAGCATTATAACTATACAATGGTACAATACATATAAGTACAAGTACTAACTACTTATACATATTCTAAGAATACAAACAATATCATGTTGATTGGGCCTGTTAGTCTAATTATATGCACTGAATTTAATATTAACCTGTAGGTACCGGTTAATTTTTTATTCAGTGCGTATATTTTTATCACGTAATCAGTATCGTTAATAGATCATATTTAAACAATGAAAACATTTATTTTTGCATTTATTAAAATATCCACTGATAAAATCACGGAAAATCTATTCACCGTGCGCACGGCAGGTGCAGATCCCAGCGGAGAGCCGCCTCATGTGCCACTGTGATAGCCGGGGGTTGTAGTCTGTAAGAATCCCACATACCCCGGTATACCCCCCATAGCCCATACCCACCCCTATTGAAGCAATCCCCGCGAAAGCAAAAAAAAACGGTCTACCGGACCTAATTTATGAGCAACAAAACAAAAGAAATAGAAACCTGCAGTTAAGATGAATATGTTTTATGTAGTTTACCTGGGAAAGTGCCAAAGCGTCCCGTGCGCTGACTGGAGCCGACGTACCAGCCGTCGTCGCACTTCTCCAGTACGTACACCGTGTCGCCCTCGTTAAGTTCTAACTCGTCCGGGTTCTGGGGACGGTACTTGTACATCGCTCGAAACCTGAATATTAAAAAAAACAAACATCATAATATCCTGGCAAAATCCACACACGGCCATCTGAGCCCAAAATAGGCAAAGTACTAACTATGTTAACCAGACAACTGATACCACTTATACAGGTTATCCCAGAAATGGGTTATCAAGCCGGCAATGTCGCATTGTGCAACCCACAAGCAATCAATTTGTAAAAGAAAATAATGAAAAAGTCAACAGTTTTAGAGCAGTGAGTGAGGTTAATATTTTGTTCATTATTTAACCGAAATGAATGAGTTTCTTATTAAACAGGGCAGGCACGCAATCAACAAAAACAGTGGCTCCTTAGGAGTAGGCACGATGACAGAGGGTTACTTACAAAGTTTTGAGACGATGTAAATATTTTAAATTCAAATATAATTTACCATAAATATAAATACCTTCTTTTTATTTTTAATATTACCTATAACTACCCCACTTTTTGTATTCCATTGCAATCTTTTTTCCATCCCAAGGTTGCCTGGAAGAGATCGCGGATAGCGATAAGGCAGCCCTTTGTACAAATTTCTTCAATTCCTTTTCTTATGTTCAGTTATATGTGTACAATAAAGAGTATAAATAAATAAATAATTTAATTCAAAAAATTTTTTTTACCGTATTTTAGTTTTTTCAGAGTTTGACAGAGTCTTATTTACTATCAATACTATGCATTTGCTTACCCTTTGGCTTGATATACCCTTTCTGGGACACCCAGTATATATTCTTTTGTAAATACGACTATGTGTAGATAAATAGCACCCAGAAACTTGGTGGGAATAGAACCCACGACCTAATTCTAAGTGTCAATTCAGTAATGTTACATTATACAACGTGTTCATTTAACGAGCAGAATAGAAAGCATGATAATCAACAGTGTTGACAGTGTGCTAGAATATTTTTCAAATATTTAATTGGGCTATCTCAAGTTTTTACATTAACACGTTGTATAACATGTGTTGTTAACTTTGTATTAACTATCCAATAAGTACTGACTTCGATTCCCAATCGATTTTAATTTATGAAAACAAATGAATGTGCTACAATAATCAATTGGGTAAATAGTAATATAACAATCATATTCTGGGACGGTTTTTCATCTGATCAACTGATCCCAAACTACGCAGAGCCTGTATGTCAACCAGACAATTGGATGCTAGCTAATACTTACCATATCCTTTTTTTTTAATAAATACATAGGTACTTAATTAGATAAACAACACACAGACACAGGGTGGAAATTGAATCCACGATCAACTAGGCAGTGGCCATGGTCTTCGGAGTCACTGGACGTTCAGGGTATGAGCCTTAGGACGTCCAATGAGTACGCGGTGACTCCGTGGAGTACAGCGGCGGAGTTACGAACCTCGTCCCCGTGAACGCCATGTCTCTTTCCCGGGGCGCCACAATCTGCCCTCCGGTGGCGGGCTCAAAGACAAGACACTGTCGGACTGTAAAGGCTAGAGCGCTTCATGCGCTCGCCTCCTATTGTCCGGTGAAGCTGTAATGGCCATCTGCGGCCAACAGTGTCTATCATTCCCAAAAAAAAAAAAACACTGTCGGGCACCTGTTGCAGATCTCATCGGAAAGCCCGGGTGTCCCCTCTCATACCTACTTACCAATGCGACAGCCGCGGAGGTTTTAGTGGATAAGAATTCCACATACCCCGATTGACAGGGTTTCCATCACCTTTACAAGGTTTCCCTCGCAAAAAAGAGGCAGCGGCCAAAGTGCCTAACCACTACACCAACAAGGAAAATGTTTGAGATTTTGTGTTATTAACACGCTTTTATTAGCTTGACCTGTATGTATGTATGTATATAATAATAATATAATATCATCAGTAATCATTTACAGAGAAAAAGCGCCCCACGCTTTTACACATAAATCTAGTCCATAAATTACAAACACGAGGTAGAAAGAAGAAAGCACGGTTTAGATAATTTATTTATAGCTTTTTAGTGCAGTAGTCCTTATAAAAGCGTGTATTTTTAGTTTTTTAAACTAATAATTTATAATATAAATACGTTGCAGTATGTACTCACGGTATGGCCTCCGCGTTGGTATCGACGTACAACGGTTCAGTGTTGTTGAGGTCGACGCCGTGGCCCGAGGGCGGCCCGTAGCCGCGCTCCGATGGGGTCAATGTCGCTTGTGCGGGACGAGCCACGTAACCTGCAAGACAAGCAATCTTATTTATAATTATTTATTTAAGGTAAAATAACAAATATTCTTTCTTTTTTTATTTATTCTCTTTTGATTGGCTTTTTATTTTACTTTTTTTCCGATAGCAACACATTTAAGCACTGATCAAAATAAGTTTGCGAGAACCTGATATAGGTACATACTATGTTGAAAAGAAAAAATACATGAATAGATTAAAAAAAATACAAGCCCACTGAGTTTCTTCTCGGATCTCCTCAGTTGAAGCCGCGTTGTGATTCGGCGGTAGTTTTTTTTTCTTCTATAAAATATGACAATCGAGGGGGCTAAAAGCAAAAGCGCCACTGTCAATTTTGGCTCAAACTGAACTAAGAATGCCATCTGGTAGGGTATTTTGAAATCTATCGAATGGTTCAACTCGTTTGAATACAATGTTAGCACCATCCCATAGAAAAACGTGTTAGAAAAAAAATTGAGAAGCAAAAACCAGTACAGTCAGTTAAATTGCAAATACGCTACTGTCCAAATTGGCCAATCACAGTAATCACATAATGGTCGGCCATGACACTTTTGTATTGGCAGTAGCAGATTTTTTGTAAGTATTAGGTGCAAAACCGCCACTGTCCAAGCGTTTTGATGCAAACCTTACACTGTCCCAACGCTCAGATGCAAAAATAATACTGTCCTGTAATCAATATTATTTTTTCCGTATAAATATGCTTGTTTCCATGATTTGAGTGTTATTATTAGCCACTACATCTATGATCTTAAAAATAATCAGATAACTGATTTATCTAAGTCCGTATAAACGATAAACGTTTTTGCTACTTTTCGCAAAAAAAAAAGCTTGGAGAGTGGCGCTTTTGCTTTTAGCCCCCTCAATTCGAAAGTGCCAATTTTGACTGAATTGAAATAAACGATTGCTTTTTTTTTGCATTTTCATGGATATTCATCATTGTCAGCCCACATCAGTCCACTGCTTGACATAGGCCCCCCGCAAGGCACGCCACTGAGCCCGATCTTCGGCTCTCCTCATCTTGTGTTTGCCAACCGCTCTGCGGATATCTTCGCTCCACCTAGTCACAGGGCGTCCTACACTACGCTTCCCGATTCGCGGTCTCCACTCCAGAACCAGTTTACCCCAACGGTCATCGGTTCTTCGGCAAATATGACCAGCCTACTGCCACTTCAGCTGACTAATCCTTTGAGCTATACATCGGTCGCGTTTGTTGTGGATATTATAAATGGGTAACTATGCAAGCTGCACCGTTGACCACAAAATAAATTAGAGTAGGACATAGTTTTAAATACTTACATTTTGCTATCAATAAAGTTACAATAAGGTTAAGCAGTATACTATAGACGTGCAGTATTTGTTACAGAGTAAAAATTTTGACTCAAATTACAATTAATATACAGAATGTAAAAAAAACATATGTCCGATCTATGAGCGTTTTATTCAGTGTACCAATACAAACACAAGTATATAACTCAATTGTTAATTATCACAATTTTTATTTCTAATTTTGTACCAGAAATACAAGATCAGATTCGTTTTTCTGGAACAAAGTAGGAAAAAAATATGAGATATTCAACAAATGAGTTACGTATATGTATTTATTAATACACTGAATAATACCCTCACGAATCCGTCACGTGTTTTTTGACATTCTGTATATTAAATATATATATTCAATTTAGATAATTATTTTTTATTCGCCTAGTGACGTGACAAGCAAGAATCGCCTAGTGGTAAGGACGCCTAATGGTAAATTATTTTTGGTAAATATTATGATCGGTGTGAAATCAAAAGAGGTTTCGAACGAACCTGGTAATGGTTGAGTGGCTGGAGGCGCATTGGACAAGGCGGGGCTATTCGGCTGGGGCGTGTAACTGTGGGGCCCCATGCTCCTCTTCGCAGAGCCGTTCAACAAGCCGTGGGCCGCCGGAGACGCCACCGGCTTCTCACTGTTTTGAATTGGCTGCGAGTCTAGAAAAAAAAGTAAAATGAAAGACTTAAATTATACATGCATAGATTATAAAAGCGCGACTGCAAAAAAAACAAAATGGATTTAAATTTCAGCAAACATACATCCTATGTCATTGCCACAACTATGAAGAATCTAACGACACATTATAAGTCAAAATCCATCAAATCGTTTAGGTGCCGTGCCAAAGAAAAAGGCATACATACATTACTTACATACAACATACTCTCGAAAACATAGCCCTCCTTTTAAGGCATTTCTTTCAAAAGTAGAGCCCTCCTCTTAAGATAGTCCAGTTAATTTACCCTCATTACACTTGTTTAGTTTATGTTACTTACTGCCGAACCTACAAACGTCAATTATCGTTAATGATCATCAATCCATGCCATCCATCCATCCTTTTTGAAATCGGATTATTTGGACACTCGAAGCCAATTAATACTTAATACGCAGATGCTCGAATTCACTAATCGAAAATAATCATAAACGCCTCCGACAGTCGAAATAAACAGATTATAAAAAAGTGAATTAATTACATTTAAAGTTAACTGGCATTTGTGAGTGCGGCAGTTTGACTTTGTCAATTAATGATGAGATGTGATCTCAAAAATTAAACTTCAAGCTAGCCCGGCCTACGCTGAACGTTTACAGCTAACCTCGGCCAGTAAACTCTGTAATTGTTGCTCTTACTGACATCAATGAAATCTGAATTGAAAAAAAGTTCGTAAACACTTTTCCACATGTTTTTACAATAGGCATGATGACTAATTTTGAAAAAATATTCTATTATGTACTTACAGGTATACTATTGTCGAAAATAATCATATTTTTGTATTAAACTTACAATTAATAGCATTATTTTCAATTATAAAATTACAGTTTGAATTTCGTTCCAAAACGAAGGCTGGTGCATGGCGCCATTTTGTGACGTCACACCGGCGGTGTAAATAAACATCTGTCTAGGTATAAAAGTGAATCATTGTATGAAAGAAAATGTTGAGACGACAGTTTGACAGCTGTTTATTTACACAGGATTAACGTCATTCACTCTGATCAGCGTTTATTACAAAATGGCGATTAGCTGTATTTGAGTAATTTATTTGCTTAAATATCACGAAAATCTCTCTATTATTATGAAAATGAGATGCATTTTTGGAATCAGTGCAATCTGTTCTGATATTTAAAACCACAGATTTATTGGTATTGTGTTACAGTCATCATGCCTATTGTCAATACAATACTAACTGTCGTTTCATTTAGTGTCATCCAGTCGAATTCACTTTGTATACGCGAGTTACGTATAACAAATACGACATATAACTTACCAGGTTTACTTTGGCTGGGTTCCTGCAGCACTATGACGTAGCTGTCAGGGAATATGCCGGTCTTGGTCGCATTCCTGCCCTCCCACCAGTTCTGGTCGATGCGCCTGGTAAGCACCACCACTTCTCCCTTCTTCAGCGGAAGCTCCAGGTTAGTTTGCGCCGTGAAGTCGAACTTAGCTCTTGCGCGACCTTCTAGGACTGCTGGTTTCTTTTGTGTTTGGACCACATCACCTTTCTGTATCTGGAAGTGAGATTCCGTAATTAAGCTTGTTTTTTTTTGCTTAACTACTTCCCATACTTAAGCTTGGTTTTTCATGCTTAGTTTCTTTAATATGTGGTAAGCCCTTTTGACAACGACGCACCGTAACTAGTAAAATTACCTGGCCAAAGAGGATCCATAAATGTCTCAAGTTAAGAAAGGCATGAAAGATGATCCATCAGGCATCTAGTTACTTCAGAAAGGTTGCAATAAATCGGAATCTCCTTGGTTCCAGAAGAATAATTCAAAGACAGATTGTATTTCAAATGAGCTGAAGTATTGTAATGTTTCCGTGAATGATTTCGGACTGGGCAAAGTAGACAGAAAAGTTTTAAGTTTGAAGTCTAGGGTGCCAATGATATTATAAACCATAGATATGTTATATCCATCCCTAATGCGCGCCAAAAATTGTGACTCAAGTAGGTACTTAATATTTACTTTTATACAGTACTTTGTGCATTTTCTAAATACGCATGGAGGCATAATAATAATAATAATAACGTAACGACACCACGGACCCGAGTGCTCCAGAGAGTCGGTCAGGGCCCCCACCTCGGCGTGTCTTCGTCGGCCGAGTGGAAACCGAAGGGGGACCGCAGGACTCTCAGTTCTGGCTTGCCTTAATTGGCCGTCCAGAGAGGAGTTGTTAGAGCTATATGCTCCAGGGGTGGAAGTGTTAAAGGGCATAACGCCGCGAGTAACTTCGGAGAAAGCGCAGCACACCTCTCGACACCCCTGAGTCACCCACACCGGTGTTGCTCTCTGTCGTCATCGGACGATTATTTGGGGAGCCCATCTAGTGGGTGGCAAGCCACCACTTGCCAAAAAATAATTACCTCTAAATGTAATTATGGCAAGTGACCCCGGCCTTCTGCAATAGCCCAGCTGCCAGTCCACCAAATGTTCAACCACATAGACAAGTAATCTTTCCATATACTTACAATAGTTTCCAAGCCTGCCGAGGTCAACTGTTATTTTTTCTTCAATAAGTCAGTTAATCCCAGCAGGTACCCACCACACACACCATTTAATTATAAAAAGGGCCTCTACGTGTTGGATTCGTCCCCACGCAAGCCTCTTAAAAGACCGGGTAAATCCCGTGAAACAAAATACAATAATAATAATATCTTGGGACAATCCACACACGGTTATCCGATCCCAAACTAGGCAGAGCCTGTACTATGGAAACCAGACAACTGATACTAATACTTATATACTTTTTTTTTTGTAAATACATACTTAAATAGATAAACAACACCCAGACACTTGGCGAGAATCGAACCCACGACCCATCGGTTAGCAGGCAGGGTGTCTGCCAACTAGACCAACGGGCCCGTCGTCGGGCATTGTACTTGATTTTCAAAGGCACACGTCACGTTCGATACATTTTAGCGACGCGTGACTTACGGCTATCATTGTTTCACTTTTCGTGCGCTAATTGGCATATCTACTGTATAAAATATCATTGCTGGGTGGTAGGTCCCTTGTCCCTAAACATTGCTGTGTTCCGGTGTGAAGAGCACTGTAGCTGATGAAATTACCAGACATAACAGACTTAATAACTAACTGTCTCGGGTGACGAGCGGCAGTGCAATCCCGCTGTCTATAGACAAGCATGTCGTTTACCATCATGCTAAAGAGAGATAAAGAGAGAAAAAGAGAGAAAGAGAAAGAAAGCGAGAGAGAAAGGATAAATACCTCAACGTAGTTATACGGGAACAGTCCTATCCTGCCTTGGAGTTCGCCCTCGTACCAATTGTTGTCTATCTGTCGTCGCACGTGTATCACGTCTCCTTTCCTGAAGCTCAGCTCTCTTTGCGTCTGACCATTGAACGTGTAAAGGGCCTTAGCTAATACTTTATCCGCTTCGTCGTATCTGTTTAATGGTACTACCGTCTTCTGGGATGGCGTGAAGTTGTCTTGATGACGTCGATTCTGCATATCTTGTAACTCCTGGAACATCAATTTTGGCATTAATGAGTATATTTCTAAAGTACATATTTACTCAATTATTTTTATGTCGCGGCATATAGTACAAAGCTATTTATTGTTAATTTTGAAATTTGAACAAAAAAAAACCAGAAACTCAGAATGTGAACGGAAACGCCGAAATGGTTTAATTTTGAAAACTAAGAACTCAAAGAAATCAATGTGGACACAAACGCCGAAATGATTATAGCCAACATGATGTTATACAGCATGTTTTCATGAATATTATTTTAAAATACACATAATACACGTTCAACTAGAGCAGATATTGTCACACACAATCTTTCATATCACCTTCATAGATGCGTCAAAAGCTTCAATATCAGCTGGTTGTATATCGTGCTCCTGTAATTTTAATAATTTTGGAATAAAAATTTTCATTGCTCTTTATATTTGTACAATTACTTGTCAAAGTAAAATAATTTTTATCACGTTTAAATAAGATTCATATTCGCGGAACGATTTTTCGTAATTGTACACTTGATAAAATTATCATGGCTTTGGAAACTCATTTGCACGCATATCATGATAGTCTCGCGCGCACGATGGCCGATACGCCCGCACTGGCTCGGACGGCAATGTTGCCAGATGTTTTTGAGAGCAACCGAATTTGCTAGCAGCATTGCAAACATTGCTTTAACAATAAAATTAAGAATTCTCATCAAGAAGAAAAAGCCTTACTCATTTCTAGAGATAGTTTAAAATCAATATTCATCAGTCTTATGATTCACTATATACACATTATTAAAATGGAAATATAATAATTCGTATAACTACAATTCAAACCGTACGTATGGCAATAGTGGCTCTGATGTGATCACTAACAACAAGGCAGAACACGAGTATCAGGAAAATTACCAGTTTTATTCATTCACACATACTGTATCATAATTGCAGTTACTAAGGTTGAAAATCCTGTGTTAAATATTTAAGCCTCGTATATAATATGGTCATTTCGTCAACGGTTTTTTTTATTGGAATGTTGAAACAAGGTCGTTCGGATTTTTGTTTATATAATCAATACTTGAGTAATATTAAAGCTTTGTGGTTTTTACTTTTTGATAATGGACAGAAAAAAGAAATAGATTTATTAATAAAAATAACAATATGAAATAAAATTTGTTAAATTGGTAATAGAAACGGGACTATATTTTAACATTTAAAGGATTTTAATTGGATTGATCAAAGCAGGCCAATAGTTACGCAAATAAAAACTTAAATAACAACCATTACATCGGAGAGAAAATAAGATTTCTCTTAAAGGGCTTTCTCGGCGCTTAATAGGCCTGTAGGTAGCTTGAGGTAATTTCACTTTATTATAGACAAGATGTATTTTTTCACAAACAATTTTTTTTACTAAATAATTAAGGACTTACATTTTGTGATTTAAATTTAAAATAAACGCATAATATATTATGTACTAAGGGCTCCCACGCATAACTGCGAATTCGCATCGCATCGCAAATATCTGCGAGAAACAAATGAATTTTTGTATTGAAAATGCATTTGTTTCTCGCAGATATTTGCGTTGCGATGCGAATTCGCAGTTATGTGCGGGAGCCCTTAGGTAATACAAAGTTTATTTCTTTTACTGGTCACAATACAAAACAGGCCCGTATATTGATAATGTTTTAAATTAAATCAAGGGTTAAATATCATTAAAGCGTCTCTACAATCTCGTTTTTTTGCCCCATTTTTATTACCCTTTTAATAAATATTAACGTATCAGTTTATTCTTTAATATTTTTTTTACTACCAAAGTGGCTTATTGTTTAATAATTTTAGTTGTTTTTTACTACCACAGTGACAAGTCTGCCTGATGGTAAGCAGTCACCACATTCTACAGACGCTAGCAACACCGGAAGAATCACTAGCGCGTTGCGGTCATTAAGCCCATAAGACATTAATAATATAATAATAATATCTTGGGACAATCCACACACCGTCATCTGATCCCAAACTAGGCAGAACCTGTACTATGGAAACCAGACAACTGATACTAATACTTATATAATTTTTTTTTGTAAAATAGATAAATAACACCCAGACACTTGGTGGGAATCGAACCCACGACCCATCGAGTAGCAGCCAAGGTGTCTAACCACTAGACCAACGGGCCCGTCATTTTTTCACAACATTAGTTACTAAGTCTCTTGTGTCCGGTAATTTCACCAGCTACCGCAGTGCCTTCAAACCGGAACATAACACACTGCTGTTACACACTGTTTACACACAGCTGCTTGGCGGCCGAATATCTGAGCAATCTACCTGGACAGTTCTTTGCACAAGGAACGTACCATCTAGATATATTTTTAATCTAGTAGCAGTTAGAAACGTCTGATCCAACTGTCATGTTCGATGACTTAACATTTTGCTAAGCTTTCCCCTCAAGCATTGACATAGACTGGTGAAATCTGTGAAATGTATGTATGTATCTTCTGATTAAAGTGGGTCGTATGCAAACACTACACACGCGCATCCGGCGACAAACTCGTCAGATGCATTTTGTTTGGGATTGGAACGTGATATGCATTTTTATTGTGATTTATCTGTTCGACTCTCCTACAACAGCAATTGGATCGATTCTGATACATTTTATTTAATTTGAAAGCTTATACTTACTGTTTTAATTTTTTTTATACCAATGAATACAATAAATTATTAGTCACTGCTACAAAATAATAAAACCATGACAAAACTAGGAACTATCATAATGTATGTCACAGACTTACTGAGACAAGCTCATATAGCGGAAACTTAATAGAAATACGTGATAAACAAAAAGAGAAACCGCAATTGTGGGCGCTCGTATCTAGTTACAAACTGCCGTTGATGATATCTTTTATCTTTTGTACAAAGTAGGTAAAAAAAACGGCATAGTTACATTACTACTGTCCTATTTTTGTTATGACTGAAGTGAACAATTACCTAATATTATGTTAAATATCTATATCTATACTTATAATAAAACTGTAACAGGTCCAATTCTGTACATTGAAGATATTTTGAAAATTATGTTTGGTGGGCATTCTATAACCGATACTGAGGCCGAAAATGTATTTTTTAAAATTTTTGTCTGTCTGTCTGTCTGTCTGTATGTCTGTCTGTATCACGGCTGCGCATCACGCCGAAACTACTGAATGGATTCTAATGAAACTTGGCATGATTTGAGATCTTACTACGAGGTAGGACATAGGATACTTTTGATGCCGTAATCTAGCACGGTTCTTTTGGGAGAGGGGATTAAAGTCAAAATGGGTACTTGGTTATACGCTTGGTCCGATTTTATCAATTTTTCTTCATAATTATAATAAATATTAGTAAGGGAACACTCATAGAGAGTTGTTATCAAGGTTTTGTAATCGATCGGGTTAAGCAACGTTAGGTAAGGTCATTAAATAGATGGGTGACCGTTTAACGCCATTTGAACTAAACGGGTCCGTGCTTCGGAGAGCAAGCAAAAAGTGGGTCCCAGTTTTTAATCGCCTATAAAAAAGGAGGCTATGTATTCGATGCGAATGTCTGTTATTAAAAGTTTAGTTAACGTAAAAATAGCGCATGCGGAGCTGCGTGGGTCAGCTAGTATTTTATATATTTTTCAGGTAGATAAAGCAATGTTAACATTAACGAAGCTCCTACGGAGGCACTTACATAAACTCATTTCCTTACTAACTATTTCTACATAATATGTATTTATTTATTATACTCCATCAGTCGTAAAGATAATAAAGTAATTTAATATCTCACTAAAGATTGGCTATTATGCCAAAATGTTCGGTCCGATTATCTTACTACTCGGCTCGGATGAACCGAGCATTAACTACCATAACTAGTAGTCGTAGTTATAATGTAGTGTATTTAGATATATTATAAACCTGTAAAACTTTAATAAGCCGATTATCGTTTCTCAAAGAATCTGAGACATTTAGGTTGAGAACTTTGAAAACTAACAAATAGACGTACTTAACATGTATTGCAAAGTTACTTTATTTTCCGAGTTCACAGATATCGCGATACGGTATCGATCAAACTGGAGTTGCGTGTTGGCTTCGACTTCAAAATAATACACGTATCGTTCGTGCATTGACTGACGCGATAATCGTATCTTAAACTGTTGCCAATATCGATACTCGAATCGCAAATCGATAGTCGAGATCGCGTGCAGTGTATCGTAACCTAATTACTTGTGTTGACTAATTAAAACAGTAGAACTCTCTTCAATGATCGGATGCGAATCACGTAATTGAACACGGTCTTTTGTATAATAAATACACTTAATTAGTGAATGTTTTTTGCTTGTAAATACAAAAAATGTTATGTAATAGGTAGACGGATAAGCAGCAGTTACAAGCGCGGATACTGGATATTATTCAACCATAAGAATGCTGTTTGCATAAGTAGTAGGTATGTATACTATAGTATATATAGAAACGGGAAATTGTAATTTGACAATAATTTTACTGTGATACAATTCCGTGTCACACAAGTATTAGCTTACTTTTCCAAGATCCTTGTTAGTAACAAGTATGAAAGTGGTATTTTTATAAGTCACAGATTTAGCTTTACTTATCAGGACCTCAATAATGTCAATCTTATTTAACAGAGCTTCAACATGTATTAATATAATATCTGGATCGTAAATCGCAGCTTAAAATTGGTTTATGAATTAAATCTCCGTTACGTGTGCATGTCTACGACGCGATGTTAATCAGACCTTAGATCGGTTTATGAATGGGTCATCTGGGTCACTTTCTTATGGATTTAGTTTACACAATGTGAGAATAGGGTGCGTAGCACTATGTGCCTATGTGCTAGTTTTCCCTATTAGTCTTGCAATATAATATTTTCACTGGATGCACCATGGATATACAACCCTAGACCTTGCCGATTGTCCAATACTAAAACGACCCCAATAATCTATAGGAGTATTATTTACAAGTATATGACGTCACAAAAACAAGAAGAGAAGTTACCGCTCTGTTAACGATTTATCAGTTTTCACTGTCCACGCCACAGAATATTATTATAATTACGACTCACGAGTATGTTTTTTTTCTTTTAAGATTTACTTTTGAGTTAATTTTTTTGTGCGTAAGTAATTTTATTATTTATATTTCTTTGGCCTAATTTTTTTTGCTTAGGAAACTTTTTTGTAGATTTCTCCTTATAATGGATACAGGAGTAGGCCCTAAGTTTAGTTAACTTGTGACCTAACCAAATTTAACTAACTCGTCATAGCCGTAATACTTGTAACGTTCTCATCATATATAGCTGTAAGGCTATTACCCTGTAACCTCATTAGCCGCTCTGCTGATTACGTACCTGCAAGTATTTGTTCCGCCTCTGCTCCCTGTAGAGTCGTTTCATGTGTTCCGCTTGTTGGCGCGCCAGCTCCCGCTCGGGGACCAACGGCAGCGGGTCATGGCGCACCGGGACCCGGTAGTGGATATTCACATCGCTCTCCACGTATCTTCTAGGGGATTCTATAGGAAAACACCATGTTTGTATTTCATGTAGCCATATTATATACGCACTTATCGCCACGACCAAAACTAACTGAGATGATGGCAAAAGGCCTGATGGATCCTTTAATACCATTGCAACATGGAAAGCCGTTGGTGTGGGATACGACATGTGTCAATACACTTGCTGCGTTCCACATCCCGGCAACTTGTAGGTATTTGTAAATATTTAGTTATTATGTAAATAAAGTGTTGTAGTGATAACCAGGTACAACTTTGGTTTAAATATAGACAAGTGAATTAACAATTTATGTAAATAAATTAATGAATTAATTACCTAATTGGGATTTGGTAAAACAAAACAAGCAACGTCTAACTAGAAGGCAGATAAATGCTCACCACATCTGTGGTTCACGTAATAGTCTAATAGAATTAAAATACATTCCAACTTTCACGCGTGAGGTTTTCAAATTCAAATTGGTTTGTGAATACTTTCCTATATTATAAATGTACATTCAATTAACGGAATGTGTGTAAAAGACAACACTATGTTAACGGAATGTGTCTGTAAAAAGCGAAAGGACTCGACAAGGATATTTGATATACACAGCAGCAAAATCTGTAATAATAATAAATAATAATACCAGCCCTCGTTTATGTCCCACTGCTGGGCACGGGCCTCCCTTCAAGATGAAGGGGCTTAGGCCATAGTCCACCACGCTGGCCAAGTGCGGGTTGGCGGACTTCACACGTCATTCGAAAGCCAGTTAGGCTTTCTCAGACATGCAGGTTTCCTCACGATGTTTTCCTTCACCGAAAGCTAGTAACAATCGCACAAAGACGATTCGCACATGATTAATTAAAGAAATCAGAGGTGCGAGCCGGGGATCGAACCTGCGCATCTCGTTTCCAAGGCAAGCGTTCGCCCACTGAGCTGTTACAGCTATAAATCTGCAAAATCAAAAGCAAGCAAAATCTGTACGTGTTACTATCTAAAGTTCATATAAACTGCCAGTAAAATATAGCAATCTGTATAGTCCCGCTGCTCGTCAAGAATCTCCTTTCTTCTATGATATGTAACATTGTTTAAATGATTAGATAAATATAAGAAAATTGAGGGAATCCATCACGCGGAGCACTAGCAGGATGGTCGACGACACACGCATCTAAAATTTATTTTGGGTGAGTCTGGCTATGCTTAAGATATTTATTAAGTAAGTTAGTGAATTATACAGGGTGTAAGGGACTAAGTACCGAAAACTTTTTTATAAGATTTCTCATATTGCCCGTTACAACATTACAGTAACCATTTATATGGAAAATGACAAATTACTAACTTGTTAATTTTTGAGCATGTAATGAATACGTGCAGAATAATATTTATTTTTCAAATTACATTGCTAATTTCAATCAAGCCACCTGCCAAACGTGGAGATTATGGCAACCCCTCCCTTCTAAGGGAGAGGCCTTTGTTCAGCAGTGGACTTTTCGGCTCCTGATGATTGCTAATATTGCACAAATAAGTAATTTATTGTTTTTAAATAGAAATTAGGCTTTATTATACCAATAATGATGTTATCCTAATTTTATTAAAAAAAAGCGATTTTTGGGTTACTGACATTTCCAAATATTGAACATAGTTTTAATTTATCCTTAATGACTCAATCATCCCAAGTATTATTCCAGCTAGATTTAAGAAATTCAGGTCAAGTTTAAATGGCTTCAAGTTTAATTTGCTTCGTTATCTAAAACATAAGTAACGGTCATCAAATTATGGTCATCGTTTTCTCTGTTCCGAAAGCATTTATTCTATTACCGTGAAACTCGGACCATTGAACAAAATAAAGTCATCATTTACGGCAGTAGTGAAAGTTGTCGATGCTACTACGCTACCAGTGTGGTAACATGATAGTAGATCTCGGCGATAGTCGATTATGTGATGACACGTAATTCTGAACCGGTCCTCAAGGTCTGATGTATTAGAGGAAGTAAAAGGCGAATTTTATAACCGGTACGCTTCGACTTTCCAGCTGTGTTTACGTTTTGCTGGCGTAAAAGCTTGTATACATATATTTAAGACTTTTTCTAGTGACTACAACTATCTTTTCTATGTATGTGTTCTATGAAAGCAAATTCACTGCCGACAAAACATAACTCGTATGTACCTACGCATTATGCTGCAAATAACGCATTCGTTCGCCACAGAACATTTATTTATTTCAAGGGCTTGATATATCTTGTTAGTATTATGCATATTTTAATATTTAGTACTCTTTAATACCACTTTTCATCAGACAAATTCCCTTTCCATAGTGGTAGCTCTGGCTCCCGCTTCCTCAATGATATTTCGTGTCATGCATGTCCGCGGGTTGAGATACTTTTGTATTAAGACATTTTTTTTATACTACCAAGGTGGCAAGCAAGCGTGCGGCCCACCCGATGGTAAGCAGTCACCACAGGCTATAGACGCTAGTAACGCCTGAAGAATCACTTACGCGTTGCCAACTCTTAAGACATGAGATATTATGTCTTTGCGTCCGGTAATTTCCCCAACTTATACTGTTTACTATTCCGCCATTCAACCAGTATCAAAATATTATTAATGAAAACTATTGCGAATGTTGAAAACATGAACCGAACTATACTGTTATAATTGGTCCAAAAGAGATGTTCCAAAATGTATGTCCTGGGCTAGGACTTTGTACACTATCTTCTAAAATAGGGAAACACACATAAAACAGTTTTTAACTGTCCATTTACTTTAATTTGGCTTTATTTGGTTACTTTATTTATTTGTAAAACTTAAGAATTTTTACTTAAAATTGCAACACATAACATAAAACTGGCATGGCGGAAAAGTGTCACTGTCATGTGTCATTTTTATTATCAATGGCGTTATAAGTATATTAGAGTACTCTTTGTATTTTTGTTTCTGTTTTCTCATACATCATTTTAATAATTAAAATTCACTACATACAATACATGCACAAAACCAACAGTAACAAGTGTGACAGCAGCAGTAGCTATTGACAGCTGTCTGGCTGACAGTTCAATTCGACATCAGTGAGACGCCATCTTAGGACGCCATGTTGAATATAGATATAAAATAAATGATAATTATAATTAAAATTACAACAATAATAGTAATTTAAACGAAATATTTATATTTTTCCCGGATTCTAGGGATTTTTCTCGATTTTTTGAGGTGGTGTACATTTTCCTAGCCCATTTTGCAACAACTCCTTTACTGCTTGCGTTTTATTCTTTTATTAGTATAAGTTTTAAGAATGAGATCACGTCATCGTCATACCATAACAATGCTTCATTAATGCTGAAAACAGCAATGAACTTAAAATAACCTTTTGCGCACAATATGCAATTTCTTATCAATCACTCAATGATATCATGTCGCTAGATAATCGACATACCGATTTCTTGACAAAGCTTTGAAGTGGACATACCTTAAATGATAAAATTCCATTGGCATGTATGGAACATTGGAATGTGGAAACGGAGTGCGAAACGGTATTCATTTTTTTGGCCGACTGCCCCTAAAGAGGTTTATGTTTTTAAACAATTTGTTACATAAATTAACGACAAAACAAACAAGAGTAAAGGTTGATGAAAATCGACACGACTTTAATTTGTTTGAGGTATTTAGCTATTTAGAGTCATGAGGCCAGATATTTCTCCAGGTAGAGCAACTCTTCACACTGGAATATAGAATGTTTACATACTGTTGCTCTGGATGCCAGAATACATCCAGCACTAGTTATGTACCGCACATAAAGCTCTTCCTCATCGGCCCTAACACCTAGATAAATAATTCATCATTTTCGTATATATACCAAACTAATGGGACTTCTTTTTTTTTCATACAATTGTCGTCAAACGCAATTGTCTCAAGTATCATTATACTAAACTCACAAGTATATTCACTGATTATACATAAATGGATTATTTCCTATTTAGAATCGTAAATCCTTTGAATACGTAGCTCACAATCGTCGCCGACTTTCTATAGATAATGATTCGAAGCACGTAGATACTTGCGACACGCCTATCAAGACGCTGTAAGATTAAAACTCGCGAAGGTGTATTCATGGGATTCCGTGCCTTATGCAGAGGCGAAAAGTTAAATTCCTTTAGCGATACTCGTGTCGGCGAAGTTTCAACGAGCGCACATCATGTTGGTAGTTTGTATAAAGGTATTTCATTTGCTCAATCGCTGTGGGTTGGTTTTTAACATGTTTTCGCGTTTCACCATTCAATTTGTACACGTTTCACCTTCCAGACATAGGGCTATTAACGATAGTTTTCGAATATCAAGTAATATTAGCAATTTAGCTGACAATACTAATGAATGTAGCTTCCGTGGGCAACGAGAAACAGTTCTCTTTGCAAACTGGAAGTCACGGGTTGAGATCTCGCGGGGAGCAACCACTCTGTGAAGTTGTTCCTTACTGGCTAGAACAATTCCGCTAGGATCACCTGATTGTCTTAAAAGTCAGATCCATGCGTCGGATGGGCATGTAAAAGTGGATCCTGCGCCTTACGGGGAGAGCCCCGATCGTGTTTGTTTTCGAGAGTAAAGGAGAGTGTGAAATTGTATTCCAAGCTAATAACTGTCAACTCTAATATCTCCCGCGTAGGTGGTTGATCTTGTGAAGGATTAGTCTCTAGTGGTCGTATCGACCAGGTCGTATGGACCAGGTCGATAAGGTCTAATCCAATTTTTCATCAACATTAAACCAAAAAGAATTATGCAATATCTTAAGATTAATGAAAGACGGACGTAAAATCAGATTGATTTTACCTATGGTTTGTTTACCTACCATATACTACGTTACGTACGTTTACTGTTATAAACTATGCATTAAAATCACACTCTATTAATGTGCCGACAACCATCAGTTTGTATTTCAGTTGCTATTTAATTGTTTAATTAATAGCTGTATAACGTATTGAAATCAAACTACTTTTACGGATTATATCGCGGTTTATTTTAGATTTTACTATACCGACGTTTCGAATGCTTTGCAGCACCCATGGTCACGGGAGGACTCAAAGTCAAAGTAGTTTGATTTCAATGTGTAATATTCGCGTAAGTAAAAGACAACATTATGCTGTATAACGTACTTAGCCTGAAGCCTTACTAAACATTACATTACAACTAAACGGTAGCTAAGAGACCGGAAAACAACATTTATGGGATATGAACGCAATTTCCGTATTTAGAAATACGTCGAAATAAGAGTTTAAATTCTAAGAGCTTTAGCAAAAACTGATAGTTGTATGAATAACCTACGAGAAATTTCGTCAGTAATACCTATGTAAAGTATTATTGGCGAAATTTCTATGCAGCATAGGCTATGTTACTTTAAACGGCGTATTATATTTCTATTAAGCAAGGGTATCTCAATGCAGCACGATCTGCCTTACCGTTTCATAATTCGTCATTGAAGCATAGCGTTGCTAATACAGGAATCGATTTATCACTTAAAAGTTGGATTTTATTTTTCTGAAATATTGCGCACAGGTACTTGTGAAATATTCTTTTGTTTAGAACAAAGATAATGCAGAACATTTCAAAGCTAAATGTTCTTGCGTCTTACAAGTTAGTCATAAATAAAAATAAAAGTGGTTTGTTGGTAGAGAGAACTCATATTGGATCAAGAACAAGAATGTGATGTCTGATTGTGTAGATATAATAAATTTGCTCTGTAATGTGATGTAAGTAAAAAAGAAGTATCAATTAAAAAAATAGCTCGAAGTTCTTAGTAAACTTTCCTTTCGATCCGCTCTTTAAAATCCTATTTTCTATTGCTTACTTTATTTTTATTGTATGATCAATTTTTAAGATCCATATCCTCTAATAGTACCTACCAATATTTTTGTACATATTTACGTAAATATATACCGAAAGTCACCTCTGTAGATATGAGTTATAATATTGTCTTATCAATTAAGTTATCTGTGACAGATAATTTATTGAGATAGAATAGGTCAATCGAAATACCACTTGTCAGTTTATTTTTTATAAAGTCTTGTTGTGAGAAATATTTAAATTAATCATTGTTTATTACCACAAATTAGCACTGATATAGTTAGTTATGCCACAATTTGGATGAATGAATACACATAAATAGAAAAGCTATACAAACCGTGAGTAGTCATTTTTTTAATTTGCTTGAGTATGCCCATGGCAGTACACAATCCACAACACGAGATTCACTGAGTCGCGAAATATCTAGCGGTCCTAGCGCCGGATCGCCGACGCTGGTGCGACGACTGTCGCCGTTCGCTGGCCACGACAAATCGCTTCCACACTTTCGACTCAACACCACCGACGACGCCTCAAAATCATCTCCCGCCAAAAGTCAGCGAGCATTACTTTCGCTACCCATGCGCACGCGCCTACTACAATTTTACAATGCGCTACTGCTTCTCCAAAAATATGGGTCGATGTACTATGATGTCATCATGAACATTAGTAGGTATTTGATTTTTTTTCAATCTCGGAATTTGAAAATTAAAGTTAACTACGCTATGATGTAATGCCACTCTATCATTAATAGATATTTAGAGATAGTTGTTGCTTGTTCCATTTTAAGTTTAATGAGTTTTAAGTACTAAGTTTTTTAAGTATAATGTTATACTACTTTAAGATGCACTGATTAATTAGTGACCTAGGTTTTAATGTATTGATACTTTTAACGTTAAACATACCTAGAGTAAACGCATTCTTTAATGATTACGGACATAAAAAAGACAGAATGTAATAAAAACTTTTAGGCAAAAGGATTTACCTATGGCAGCTAACATGAAAGAAAACAATTCATAAATTATGGTAAATTTCTATTTATAAACCGTATACAATATTGTGAACAACATGAGTACTTACTGTATGGCAGCGGAGCGTAAACATCCGGATATATGTTAGTTCTATTTCCCCAATCAGAGAATTCGTGCATTGTATGCCGATTTTCATATATTTGTATATCTTTTGTATTTTTACGACGAACGACTTTATCCAAATCTATGTTTTGTTCCCCAATTTCATTGTTAATTGATACATTATTCAAGGATATCGAGTGCTGATGTAAATTACTTTCAGAGTCATTATACTGATCACGTACCTCTGGTATTATATGTTTCGTTTCAATATTAAAATTAACATAGCTATCCGATTCAATATGACTTAAGTTATGTTGTACATCAGAACGTTCTAGTTCATATTCGGCACTGTTGGTACTTTGAAGAACTTCAGATGATGTATCCGATTTTAGACAACTGATTGACGCATGTTGGATTGCTGCACATTCTTTGCATTCAACATTGTTAGGAAAAACATAATTTTGTGAGGCTGAATTATATTTTTCTAGTTCGTTATTAATATTATCAGGATGTACAGATGTTTTAAAATGAACAATATTTCTTTTTTGGGCATTATGTGATTGTAGATGATCGGGTATTGTATTATAATCCTGCGCATCTGAATTATCTCCCAATTGGACCTGATTATCCTTAACCTGATCTTTAAATATATTGGACTCTGTTTCGTCACCTATAAATCCATTACAAGTTGTAGTTATAATGGTTTTCTTTGAATTATTGATTAATTTCATAGATTTATAGTCGTCTGTAAGTTTTTCAACACTCATCATATCACTCACGACTACATCTGTAACTTTGTCATCCAATGAAGTAACGTTAAAAGAAGAGTCGAGTTCATGATTTTCACTTGAGTCATTGCTTTTTAAACTATCTGAATCATCTTTGGTACGGGAATCATTAGGACTGCTTTCCTTAGAAAAATAAGCGCTATCATCCACATGTGTATCACTTTCCTCATAGAGTAAATTTTTTTTAACGTATTTATTTAAAGCTAGAAGTGATTTTGATAATGATCCGGATAAAGGCACATCACTGAAAAATCCATCGTCTTCGTAAATAATATAATCACGGTTTGAAACTTTATTTTTATCACTTTTATTGCAATCACTTGAATAATCTTCATTCATTTTGAGGATGACACAACTTTAATTATTCCATTGTATACACTTCACACAAGTACGGAGGTTTGTGCAAAACTAAACTCACGATAACACAGATAACAATATTATATCAGTAAGTAAATGTAGATAACACTTGTTCAATACTATTGGGAATTACGTATTAGCGTATTTCACTTGGGTAAAGGAATAGCTGCAAGTAATAAAACAAAACATGATTTATTATTAAGCGAACAAGAACACTGCATATCATGATCGAGAGACTAGGCGAACTATGTAATATTATTTACAATTGAAAAAAAAAACTAAACCAACCGGTTTGGTGGTCCAATCAAATTACGTAACGTAAACCGCGAACGTAGAGGTGATAAACTAGAGATACCATTACATTCTCCCAATAGAACCTATTGATGTAAAAAAATATTGTATGAACAATATATTTACACTAAATTTAATATAATTTAACACACGACACCTATGACGACGACTATGGTTAGGAGAATAAGTTGAGGCGCCGATTATGTTGAACAAAGGCTATTGTTTCTTTTTTTATTCGCATGTTTCATAGAATATAGTTAGAACAGCAAAGCATGATCACTCTCATGATTTTAAAACGAATGGCTTTCGGAAGTAACAGCTAGGAAATGTTACTTAATGTGTAAAAGTGGGTTAAATACTGTTTATGAGATAACTGACTTCTCTGTTTAGGTTATTATCATTCTAAAAATATAGTTGCATGTACTCGTTGAATAGCTACACTTACCTGTGTCTGAATAGCTCCCGTAGGATGTTCTGCGTGGTGGCTCTGGAGCCGAGTCGGTTTCTACCAGTGCATAAGAAAATAGAATAATAATAAGGACCAATAAAAAAAAATTAAAAAAAAAAAACGAAATTATGCAAGTATTCGGTTAATTAAAGATATTTTGATATTCGTTATCATGATAGCAAATAACATAATATAGTATTCAGACCAGAATAAATTAACTAATTAATATAAGTAATTGTTATACAAATTCCTCTTATACAAAGAGTTTTAGAGCTTTACGTAAAATATCTTTGGAACAATGTCGATGAGTAATCACGCAAAGTAAACACGCACAGTCCGAACATATACTTATGTATAACGAAGATCAATATATCTTCAACAAGGGCAGAAAACTTGTATCATTACGCCAAAATTAAACAACCTGGATAAAAAGTTATAATTAAAAGATGAAAAATTAACCTTGAAATGAAACTGTATGTCGCGATGGCATGACGTAGGGCGAAAGCCGGTAGGGCCATGAAGCTGGCGGTGGTCTCGGTGGAGCGCGGGGTGGTTCGTAGCGACTAGCTGGCCGATGTGCTGCCGGATCAAATACTTGCTTTGCAAGCGTATCACTCTTTAAAATGGAGCTTAATTTTATAGAATCCTTTGGCGTCAAGCGTTTTACTTCTTTTTTCACCGGAGACTTCTGACCACCAACTAAAATATTAGGATCCTCGATCGATCTGTTGTTGTCACTTCGTTTAGGATAGCGGTGTGCAATCCACGATCCTGCTAGATATGGTGCGATGTCATGAAGCTCACTTACATCAGGAGCTGACGCATATATTTGACCCAGAAGCGACATCGCCTCGAATCTGCGCCGAATGCGATCCACTTCCCCTGGCCGACATTCTAATACCTCTTCTGCGGACCTAGAACGAGGAGTTGTTCTTCTACGAAAAGCCGCTAATTTTGAGATTATATCGATATGGGGCATTAAACGATTTGTAGGCCGAAGTGGAACACGTGCCACAGGCAGATTGCACTTATATTTGTCTCTTCTTGAATTTCGTTCAAAAGACTTCCAAGTACTACTGTTGAGAACACTGCGCACAATTTCTGGGTCGCTGCGATGTCGCCGAAGTACCGCACCCGCCGCCGAGGGCGAGTCGAAGCGTCGCGCTAGGCGGCGAACCTCGCCCGCCCGTGCCAGGTTAAGGTATGCACGCCAATATCTTTCCGGGTCGGGTGACGGACTTCGACTGCGCCAGATTGTCTCATCACTTGAACATCGTAACGTGTCTGGTGTTCGTCGATCCGCAATATACACTTCCGATTGAGGCGATACTGACCTAGAATGTAGATCAGACTTCGAAGGGAGTGATAAAAATTTATTTTGTTCGCTTTCTCCAAAGAACTCCTTTATATTGGTACAAGATTGCGATTGAACAATTTGAGGTTTTGGCAGTTCGACTCCAGTTTCTTTAATTTTATTTTCGGTTGCATTTTGGACTGCCGGGATTGATAAAATATTTTTTTCAACGTTTTCTTTTTCATCTGAACTCTCTCTCGCGTGGTAAACAGTTTTACTCTCGTTAGTTTCTTTTTTTACGGATTCAAAATATTGAACTTTCTTTTGAACTTCCTTGCTGGGGCCTCGATATATAGCAGTTTTATTTGATTGATCTGAACTAGCGGTTTCTGTCTCACTAGCTGAAGACTGACAGAGTGTTTCTGTTTCAGCCTTTTCAGGAGGATACACAATATGTCTTTTTTTATCTTCCTCTATACAAACGTTTTCTTGAACATGCATTGAGTTAGGTAAATTAATATTCATATTTGTATCTTTATTTCCCTCCATCGGTGTATTTTTGTTCTTGTTTTCAGTATTTTCTATTTCTTCTTTTAAAGAAATTGTAGTTGGGTTATCGAATTTATTTATTCTATTTAATATTTCTTTACTTAGAGTTTGGGAAATTTTTCGTTTTTCATTTTCACTAAGTGTCATTTGTATTTTATTTACATTATTTTTTAATTCTTTTACTGATGTAATGGGACATGAAATAGCGGCTATAGAATCAGATTTTTTAAGTTTCATTGTTTTCTCATTTTTAGGGTTATATTCGGATGTTATTAAGGAGTTACATCTAACATGCAGGGTAGAGTTTGTGTCAATTTTATCTTCATTAACATCAATTGTGTATTTATCAAATTCTTTATTCGGTTTGGATTCTAATTCTTTGCTATAGATGGCATTTAGTTGATTTTTAAGAGCGTTCACTTGTTCCATAGATAAACTGCTCCATAAGCGACTTCCTAATCCAATCTTTTTACGCAATTCACATAATGATGAATCCTGTTGTAATGTTATAATGGGTTTTATAGTTGAACGGTGTGTCTTACTTTGATTTTTCTTATTAATATAAAAAGCTGTTTCAGCAACACTAGTACCGCGCCAAAGTGGTTTGTATGTATCTTTTGTGTGTGTTTGATCTAAATCAGTAGAATCGTAGTGACATATTTGCTGGAAATGATCCTTTAAATCTTCTACTGATTTTTCTTTTGTTCGTAAACCTCTGTCAGTATCGTAGCTCCAACGAAAATCTTTAATATCTCGCGGGTAAAATAAAACATCTTTCTCTGATTGAGCTATTTTCAATTTACGGTAAAGGTTATTTAATTCTTCTTCTGCTCTTTCAATGGCCCTTATTTTCTTCCAACGATCAAAGTCAATAATTTCTTCGTCTTTTCGCCTATGCCGTAACTCACAAGTTGAAGTAGCTTTTTCCAGTTCCGCTACCCGTTCCAAATAGGCATAATACCTATTAAGTTCTCTAAATCGTTCAGATCTTACTTTATTATCCTGCATGTCACGAATATATTCATCATAGTCAGGATCATTAGAATGTAAATTTGAATCACTTTTTGTTTTCATAGGTAAATTGTCACAAGGTATTTTTCTTTGCGCATCACCGGCACTTCGAGTCCGGAACACATTTCTTGTGATTTCTCCATGACTTTTGCCACTCTGTAGTCGTACACTGTGTATTCGGCGATACGACGGAGATCTTATAGAAACTGGCGATGTTGAGTGACTTCTACTTTTTACTGTATTCTCCTTCATTATAACTTTTGGAGATATTGGACAAACAGTTTGCGAAAAAAATAAAGTAGAGGGATTTTTATCACTATCATTGCTATCGGATATATCCGTAAATGGTGATAAATGATGGTGTTTGGTTACATTTGGAGAAACTGGGCGCACAGGATCTGAGAAAATTATTTTAGAGGGAGATAATGACTGGTGTTTGGTTTTAGAAAAAGATGAATCATCTCTACGAACAATCTTAGGAGAGATTGGCCTCATTGTTTGTCTGAAAATTATTCTAGATGGAGATATTGAGTTCTTTAAAGGTGAATCGTTTGATCTTTCTTTCTTATAAAAGACCACAGTAGGTGACTTGGGCCTTGTTGTCTGTGAAAAATAGATTTTATTTGATGGCGGTTCACTTTTACTTCTAACTGTGGCTAAAGATGAATTAGACCCAAATTCGTCACATTTAGATAAACTATCAAATTTACGAACTTCACAATGCATTTTTCCCGGCCACGATACAGATCGTGGACTTTGTTCTCTCGCTGCACTAGAATATTTATCCCACATTTTG
The DNA here is from genome assembly GCA_911728495.1 of Furcula furcula. Lineage (NCBI taxonomy): Eukaryota > Metazoa > Arthropoda > Insecta > Lepidoptera > Notodontidae > Furcula > Furcula furcula. The sequence goes on from OU452251.1 coordinate 12,667,978, forward strand.
AAACGGGATAAAGACACGGGTTTTCGATGTGTCAAATATGTATTAAAAGATTTTGGTGTTAGATTTTCTTGTGGTAGTGACTGAAACATTCTTGCTTTTTGGAGAACCGTAGTATTATGTTCCTGTATTGGATATGTTATTATAGGAGAAAGTGTCCTTCCCAAAAATAAATGCTGAAAGAATGAATCCGAAACAATGGCATCATGAGACATTTTCAGTTCCTTCGAGCTAATACGTTTAGAATCTAGATTTTCAACAGAGCCAAAATTGGATGCTTCATTTGAAGTATCACCAAACTGACTATAGGATTCTGAATCATCACTGAGCTTGACAATCGATTTCTTAACAGTTTTATTTCTTGGCATTTTTTTAGCACTTTTGTTATTTTCTTTAGAAGTTTTACTATGTGTTTCATGACAAGATACGGTTTTGGGACGGATAACTAAACCATCTGACGATTTTTTATTTTTCAAGTTCGTCACAACAGCTGTTCTTATTTGCTGTTGCTTTTTTGGAAGTGATGAGATATTAGAAGATGATTTTGAAATATTTGATGTCGACTGGAAGACGTTGTTTTTTATAGTTCTTGTATCAGTTTTAGTCGGCAAGCAAGGATTAGATTTAGTATGTAACTTGGAAACCTTTAATTTTTGGACTTTTTCTGCAGTCCGCATCATGTCTCTACTTTTGTGAGTAACTGTAGGAGGTGACGACTTACACGTGTTTGTAGTAGTGGTTTTCGCAGTAATTGCTTTACTTGCATTATAATTAATATCTTTGGATAGTGATTTAGCCCTAGCTTTTAAGTCTATTTTTTCATTTCGTTTTTCTGCACTCCATAGTTTATCTAAAGACGTGACTTTTTCCAGTATATTTGAAATAGGCGTTCTTCTACCAGCTCCGCCTTCTATTATTACAGATGAGGACGACACACGACAGTTATTGTGAGCAAAATTTGAATACTCCGAGGGCGGTAAAGTTCTCCGTACTGAGCTAAAGCTGCTAGTACCAACGGTATATTTAGTATCACTTCCATTTTTAACTACAGTTCTGGTATGAATATTTTTTCTATTTACAGCTGGTGGTGCAGATGTTGACATTACTCGACTTTTAGTCGACTTATGATCAGTTCTGACAGCACTTACAGTTCTTTTGTCAGATATAGAATGGGGTTTACTAATTATGTGCGTGTTTTGACGCGACAATTTGAGATTTAATTTGTCTTTTAAGAAGGTTACATTTGATTGGCTTTGAGCAGTTAATGGTCTATTTGGTGAAGCTGATGCAGGTCTTGTTGATGTGACTAACTTTAGAGTTCTGCTATTTTTCGATGAAACTCTTCTTGGAGGAGCAGGTGGGTAGTCAGATACCGTATTTGTTCCATCAATGCTTAAAATAGATGGTATTTTTTTCCAGAACTTTGTTGTTTCTATACTAGTAACTGGATAGCAAATGACTTCCTGAACTTTAGAAGTTTTCTTATGAACTCTTATCTTCGTCAATGTAGGGGAAATCGGTATGTATTCGATTTCAGCTTCGTCTGTGGAAATTAACGATTTTTCAGTGGCATAATCTTCTTTACTCCAACCCGTTAGATGCGATAAAACGTGATCTTGTGCTTCTGGAAGTATACGTGACTCTTGAAAGCGATTTTTGCGTTTTCTAACCGTGACACTACAAACGTGTAGCTTAATTACTAACGTGATTCAAACAAATTTACGGTGATGTTTAATTTTGGCGTCATATAGTGCTCATGCATTACCTGAATTTCCAGCAACCTGACGTTCCAACACCTTTGTTACATAGAGTAGAACATGCATAGAATAAATAAAATCCCAACTTACCTCATGTGTAATTGTGTTGGAAGTGAACTAATGTTGGAGCATTTCAATCGCGTGGTCATTATCACAGCGACCTTCATGTGAAACGTCCAGCAACAGTGCACGTGGTACCGTTTATATGTTATGCATTAGCCTTGGTCAAGGTATGTGGAAAACGCGTTTTTTTTAGATCACCATAGCACAATTTCCGCAAGTTAATACAATTACGTTTAACATGAACAAATGTTGTAAGCCCCGGGTTAACGCAGGAAGAATTTTAATGTACCTCATTAAGTTAGCACCGCCACCACTTTAGTAAGTTATTTATTATTTCAAACCATGCATCACCAAAATAAATCAAGTATTATTTGTATCCGTCATATTTCAAAGATTGAGAGTACCATTGTAATTTATCATCAATATTAAAAGTAAATTTTATATCCATAGGGATGCCAAAGCTGTTAAGGACATTTTATAGGAGACCGAAATTTTCTTTTTTTCATCAAAATATTTATGGGAAAATACACACATCAAAAGTGTCTAGGGATCAACATATATTTTTGCAATAACTTTTCTCCTGATTGATATTAATTAAAATTTTCTTTAAGGATTCATCAAATAAAGTGTTTTCGTTTGTCACAGTAACGATAAACCAAGTCACCTTTGCATTAATAAAGAAATTTGCCATTTTCCTAATAAAGGGATTTTTGACATTTGAACCACTAACACAAAAGTTCGAAAAAAAGACTGAAATAACAGTTTTCTTTAAAATTTTATTGGGTAACTTAAACAATTAATAATCCGTGTTTCTACCGCGAACACTAACAACACAAGAACATCGGTTTGGCATACTCAAAATGAGTTCATCCAAATCACGCTGTGGAATGGCCGCCCATGTTCGTTGCAACAACAAAAAAAGGTCTTCTTGCGACTGGATACCCTCCATATTCGGCAGAGCTCTTCTCTGTAGCATATCCCATGCATGCTCAATCGGGTTCAAGTCTGGCGACTGAGCAGGCCAGGGCAGGACATTGATGTTAGCTGCGGCGAGAGTCTGTCTTACAACTCTTGCGGTGTGCGGTCGTGCATTATCATGCATTAACTGAAATAAGGGACCGATTTGCACTTGTAGAGGAACGATGACGTCTGATACAATCGTCTCAGCATAAATTTGAGCGTTGAGGTTGCCTCTGATCCAAATCAACTCAGTTCTTCCGCCGATCCAAATACCCGCCCATACCATGATGGTTCCACCACTATAAGGATGGACTTCCTGGCAGGATTTTAATCGCTGTTGGCGTCCAGGGGTTCTCCAGTGTCGTATACGTCTTGTATCCGGTCTCATACCAAAACGAGACTCATCAGAAAAGCACACGAAACGCCATTGTTCTTCTGCCCAATTTCTGTGTTCAAGAGCCCATTGATATCGAATCCTACGATTGTGCATTGCTATAGGTGGTACCCGTAACGCTCAAATTTATGCTGAGACGATTGTATCAGACGTCATCGTTCCTCTACAAGTGCAAATCGGTCCCTTATTTCAGTTAATGCATGATAATGCACGACCGCACACCGCAAGAGTTGTAAGACAGACTCTCGCCGCAGCTAACATCAATGTCCTGCCCTGGCCTGCTCAGTCGCCAGACTTGAACCCGATTGAACATGCATGGGATATGCTACAGAGAAGAGCTCTGCCGAATATGGAGGGTATCCAGTCGCAAGAAGACCTTTTTTTGTTGTTGCAACGAACATGGGCGGCCATTCCACAGCGTGATTTGGATGAACTCATTTTGAGTATGCCAAACCGATGTTCTTGTGTTGTTAGTGTTCGCGGTAGAAACACGGATTATTAATTGTTTAAGTTACCCAATAAAATTTTAAAGAAAACTGTTATTTCAGTCTTTTTTTCGAACTTTTGTGTTAGTGGTTCAAATGTCAAAAATCCCTTTATTAGGAAAATGGCAAATTTCTTTATTAATGCAAAGGTGACTTGGTTTATCGTTACTGTGACAAACGAAAACACTTTATTTGATGAATCCTTAAAGAAAATTTTAATTAATATCAATCAGGAGAAAAGTTATTGCAAAAATATATGTTGATCCCTAGACACTTTTGATGTGTGTATATAGGCGTTGAGAGATTTGTCACTGCCCTGTTCCTAACATAATCTAAATTCTATATGTAATGCGCGATGAACAAAATTGTTCTCTCCACTAACCTTGTCTGGGCGGTGCGGGTGATCTGAATCCTCGGAGAGGCGGTTCACCTCCAGCTTGCAGGTCTTTATAGGCTGCCCGTCTCTCAGCAGGCGATAGTGGTGCCTCTGTATCTTCGCGCCTTCGGAACACCAAAGTCGAGTCGGATTCATAGCCAGATTCTTTTAAAGCTCTAGAAATAAAAAAGTGAATTAGTTTCTTGTGATTTAATCAAAGCAATATAGGCCATATAGCGCCCTTTGGGACTTTTATTTATATAAAAACTCGTCACTTTTTACAAATGCCACCTTAATTATTGTACAATCTATTTTATACTTTTTACAGATTGTCATAGTTTATGACGATGTAATATAAAAACCTAAATGATGTGTTATTTTCAGTAATCTCCGTATTATATTCATCAATAAATGAATATACTTACAAAAAAAAACATATGCATATGAAAATAAAGTTTAGTCTCATTCTGTCGTTTTATTACACTGAGATTTGCAATATATTTACAACACGAAAATTAGGAATATTTCTTTAACACATAGAACGCCAATAATTTTTGTCGACTTAGGTAGAGGCAAGTACAAAACTCGTTGAAACCAAAATTTTCCGCGCAATGATTGGTCTATCCCTAAATAATTTAATTTATTTGGTTGTACATATAGCTATCTATTGTTTAAATCTTTTTGTTTTCAGTACTTTATAGTACCTACCTTGCCATATTCGATTTCGACAGAATTGTTGAAGTAAGGTCTTTCTTATCCTTAGGAGAAGACTGTGGTAGTGAGGTAGTGCTTGATATGTTTTGCTGTAAAAAACGGACATGATTATTTATCATCATCAAGGTATCTGCTATTAATATCTACTTTTACGTAATACTAAAAACAGTACAAATATACATATATTTTGTTTTTAACTCACGTTGTTCTGTGAGATTAAAAATCATGCTATAATAAAGCTTTGATAAATCAGCTAGAGTTCATTAGCATTCGCTGTAAATGACAAGAAAAATGAAAATTAGGACCGATGTTATGATCACGGACTGTGTATTTGTCCTACATACCACAGACATTTCTATCAAAACACACAATATAACTCGATAAGGGTAACTTGTATTTATTAAAAATATTTCATAAACGCAGACCAAACTAACAAAATTAAGTGAGCTACTAGGCGGTAAGTAAGTGTAGCCACCTAAAATAATAGGTATCCAACCGCAAAATTAATATTATTTAGTATTAAAAGAAAAAAAAACAATAAGTAATGAGCACAATGTAAATAATGTAACAGTTCAGTGGGCAATCGCTTGCCTAGGTGCGCAAGTTCGAACGCCGGCTCGCACCTCTGATTTCTTTTTCATATGCGAATCGGCTTTGTGCGATTGTTACTAGCTTTCGGTGAAGGAAAACATCATGAGGAAACCTGCATGTTTGAGAAAGCCTAACTAGCTTTCGAATGATGTGTGAAGTCCGCCAACCCGCACATCGCCAGAGTGTTTGACTATGGCAGCCCCTTCATCCTGATCAGAGCAATTTGTTCGTAGTATTATTTATACTATGGTAATTACTTTACGATTTGGTGTTACTTTAAGTGGATTCACTTACGAATATTCTAAGCCCTGTCCATTCTTATTCTTGCAGTCTGAGTACATAAAACATCCAATATACGTGTTAACTTACATTATCATAAAAAAATGTTGCATGCAGACGATCTACACAGTTCCGCCCATCACCAATGATTACGACAAAATATTTTTTTATTAAAAACAAATTAACACCAAGAATTAAAAAAACATCGTGCACAAACATGATAGGCACAAGACAACATCAGGCAGACAGTCAGTTAACCCTTACACTTTTTTGTATGGCGCGAGCGAGCAATGTCGTGTAAGGGGGCAGGGGGGAGTTGTCGTCTAGCCACTGTTAGAACCACCGCCAGCACGCGACCAATGTGAACATACGGGTTAGTACGTCAGTGACTGCACTTTATGATCAAAATATATTATGCATTATTATAAAATGAAGGAAAGTATTTACAAAAGGAACTATATATTTTTGAGCCAAACAGATTTTTTTTAATGGCGAAGCGACAGACGAGCATATGTATCCTTTCTGAATATAATGATTTATTTTTGTGAGTATTTTCGATTGATCTATTTTATTTCAATGTTGGACAAATTTTTAAAACTTTTAGTGGACTGAGTTGTTTTTAACCCGACTACGGAACGGAGTTAGGGTTATGACTTTAACAAGAATGTATGTATGTTCATCTGTTCCCGCATATCTTCTAATCTACTTAACATAATTTTACAAGTAGGGTGTGGTTTGAAGCGTCTTGATTGTCCGCTGGTTATAGACTATATAATATCACACTATTAGACTGCGATTTTATCCGTAGTCGGGTTTTAGTTTTTAAAACGTATTACTTGTTTTTAAATTTTATGCTCGTTAGTATTGTTTGTAGGTACAAATTTAGAAACGTTCGAAAAAAAAATAATGACAAGATAATTTTAAAAGTAAGTGTTAATGGTTTAGGAGATAATTATATATAATACACACAATATAATAGTAAAAAAGATTCGTACCCCATCAAAAATGTCCATGACCTCGTCCCACCACTAGAAAAGAAAAAAAATATCTTGTTGTTGCTCAATTGCGGTAGATTCAAGCAGTTAATTGGGAGGTAATAATAGCCCATAGATTATGATAAAATAATGGAAATAATGATATTTTTATTTATGATATGTTCTAATGGATTTGCATAACTGTGATGTTTCAAAAATCAACCCAATAAGCCTTTCAGGTCGGTGCTTACCTGCTTTGCTTCTTTGTCTACGACTGATGATTTTCCTGGCACGTAGTCTTCTATCCTTCCTGGTTGATTTCTATACATCTCATGGCTAGCTCTCGCGGAGGCTAACGTACTAAACCTGAAATAAATACGTAAATGTAAAACTTACAATCCAACTGTAAACAAAAGGAACAAAAATTTCATGAAAGACTACACAAAAAACTTTTAAAGAGTCAATGTTCATTTTTTTTTAATACTGATCAAAACCATGGCGAATCGCTTCTTATTTAAAATAAGGCAGTTTTAACGCTGGTGCAAAAAGGCTGCTCCATCTTCCGGAGTATTTTGCTATTGGCCTCTGTGAAACTATCCCCTTTGCTTATTAGTAGACAATGATAGCTCCCTTTTCTAGGTATTCGTCGTTTATCGTGTTACGTGTATGCATAATATGATTTTACTCACTTATTACTAGATAAATATGATCCATTTGCATCACTAATTCTTCTTTCTTCTTGCACCGAGGCGGTTCTTCTTCTAGGGCCAGTAGTGACGTCACTATCGTAGGCGTCACTCCACGTGCTGTAGCCTAGTCTGCTGAGCCCACCTTCAGGCTCACTGAGGTAACCAGAACGAGGGTCAAAGTACGCATATTGTGACTTATTGCTCGTCACTCGTTCAGGCGGTTGACCTAAAGCAAGAAATAACTTCAAATGTCTTCATGATTTTTTCTTAGATCGCCTACGTATGTACACAGCAGTGATTTAGATCAACAAACTTAGGTTCACTAAAGCAACTAGATCGAGGGTCTATCTAGACATATTGTGACTTTTGCTCGACACTCGTTCTGTCGGTTAACTAAGCAAATAATATCTATAATCGAGTACTTATGTACAAATCAATGATTTAGATCAGCGAACTCAGGCTCACTATTTTAACCAGAACCAGAGGGTCGAAATACGCAAAGCAATAAACAAACTTCAAATGCCACCATGAATCTGTAATATATGATCGCCTGTTATTATGTACAGAGCAATACTTACAATAAAGAATTCGTTTATTGTCTGTTATAAATAGGCGATATTCGCCGGTTTTTTAAATGACACAGGTTGCAATGCAACTGTGCAAAACACAGGTTATGAACAAGATAATGAAGTAATCTGTGATCGCTGTCGGACACAGTGACAAACACTTTGTTTTATTAAATATATTACACAAGAATATTAAACAAAACATAAGTTAACATGGCGCAGCCGGTAGGATACGAACCTACGCTCCCATAGGGAAGTTAACAATCGCCTGCTATTATGTACAGAGCAATAATTTAAGTTAACGAATTCTTTTACTGTGTGTTATAAATATTCGCCGGTTTCTTTAATGAAACAGGTTGCAACCGTGCAAAACACAGGTAGGACATAAGATATGGCTACAGGAAAGGAATCTCATCATTATTGTTAAATAACTTTCCTTCGTAATCCATGCCGTCTTGGTGACCTAGTGTAGTCGGTCACGTTTAAATTGTTGCTGTTACGCGCGGCGACAACCCGAGTCGACTCTTTAGTAAATGTTGAATTAGTTTTTATCTTAGACGAAAACAATAAGAATAGACCCTTCTATAGTGGAGCGCCGTACTATAAGTGAAACCATTTAAAGTACCAAAATACTGAATCGCAAAGTAATGTGTAAATAATACATTTAAATCACAAGAAAACCCAGCTATTTGTGAGAGTTACGAGTTTCTCTTACTAAATTATACTACTACTATTTGTTGTTTTATTTACACCGGTCCATTACTTTGCGATTTGGTGTTTTTGCGACTGTAAGTGGACTCACTTACAAGTTTTCTGCGCCCCATTTAATCTTATTTTTCTAGTTTCAGATTATAATCTCTTTTACTTCAAAATGAGATAAAAGAGATACACCCAACCAAAGTAACGATGTAAAATTGAGGCTATTTTTTAGCGAATTAGCAAACTATTTTCATAAGAATATATGTATATTAGATTCTATTTTCACCACCTACGCAGATATGTATGGTATGTGTTAGATGAATTCTTAGTAGATGAATAACTCCTAGTACCTAACGAAATATTAAAAAAAAGGCATCACAGAATATAAGCGATGACGTATGTATGTATTTACAAACAATGAAATAAAAAAATGAAGCTGTTAATAAATTCATTATGCGATGTGATTTATAAAGCTGTTTTCGAAAATAATAATCATAATCACCTCGTCGACTTTTGTATCGAATAGTCACATAATCGTCTGAAAAAGAAAATTAATACTTTGGGGGAATGGAAAACAAAAAAATACCTCAATAAATAATAAAAACTTTGGCAGTATAAAGCTAAAATTATTATTTTATAACTCACCATCGTATTTGTTTTTATGTATGGTGTCATACATCTTTTTGTACCACCTGGATGGGTCCTTGACTTCCTAAAATCAATAAAATGTTTCGTGTCAATACATATAAATAAATAACTTTAAAGTGTCCTTGTGATTCCAGAATTGTTCGGTTTTAATGTTGATTTAGAGTGAAAAAAAATGTCTATCCGAAATTATTTTATATAATAGAGCGATGTTATATACTTGACAATCGCATTGTAACAATATTCCAATAGGCATGATGACTACAACACCAATAAAACTGTGATTTTGAATATTAGAACAAATTGCACTTATTCCAAAAAAAATCTCATTTTCATAATAATAGAGAGGTTTTAGTGATTTTTAAATAAATAAATTACTAAAATACAGCTAACCGCCATTTTGTAATAAACACCGATTAGAGTGAATGACGTCATCCCGGTATAAACAAACAACTGTCAAACTGTCATCTCAACATTTTCTTTCTTCAATAATTCACTTTTATACCTACAGACAGCTGTTTATTTAAACCATGGTGACATCACAAAATGGCGCCATGCATCAATGCAAAATTGAAAATATTGCTATTAATTGTAAATTTAATACAAAAATATGATTATTTTCGGCAATAGTAAATACATTAAGTATAAAATATTTTTTTCAAAATTAGTAGGGTTACCTACTTTGAAGACTAATGTAAAAGAGATGTTCCAAAATGTATGGGGCCTGGGCTAGGAATATGTACACTATAGTCTATAAAAATAATTTTTACAAAAAAAAGAACCGCCTTCAAAATTAGTTGCATTTCAAAGACGGCGCCAAACTGGAAAACAGTTAGGTACCTACTGCCCTTGTAAGTATTTGCTAGACGTTAGGCGCCGACTTCGATAGTAATATGTATTTATAATATGTTGTAGTCCAAGTCCAACAATGTAGATGTAAAAACCACTAATTCTTAGAAATTATTTCAGGCTTTTTAGTTGCATTTTGAAGGCGGTTCTTTTTTTTGTAAAAATTATTTTTATTTTATTCTTTTTAGTGGTTCCCTGGGTGTGATTATTAGGTTAATTTTTTACAACTTATATTTTATTCTGACAAACAGCCAGTTTAATATTTATTTTAAAAACACCCACTACATAACACAACTATTGACCATCACTAAAATATAAGCTTAAGCAAAAATTTAAAAAATGTACATGTGACAATATCTTAATAGAACTAACCAATTGCCATAAACCGAAGATATCTAGGTGTTATACTCGTAGTTCTCGAGAACCATGGACTGCAAGCTCGGTGGGTCTACATTTATTTGTGCCGAGAACCCGTGTCCACCTTCTTGCTCCATCGTCAGACACTGATCACCATTTTTCTAGCAACTACTCATCGAGAGCTACCCAACGAGCCCAAACTCGGCAGATCTACGTTTATTGGTGCAGTGATCCCATGACGATCTTCCTGCTCCATCATCAGACCCTGATCTCCATTTTTCTAGCAACTACTCGTCGAGACCCATCCAACGAGTCCAAATTCGGTAGGTCTACGTTTGTTGGTGCCGAGATACCGTGACGACCTTTCTGCTCCATTATCAGACCTTGATCACCATTGTTCTAGCAACTACTCGTCGAGAGCTACCCAACGAACCCAAACTCGGTGGGTCTATGTTTATTGGTGCCGAGACCCCGTGACAACCTTCCTGCTCCACCATCAGACCCTGATCTCCATTTTTCTAGCAACTACTCGTCGAGAACTATCCATCGAGTCCAAATTCGGTAGTTCTACGTTTAGTAGGCACGGCTAGGATAGGATGGATTGTTAATTTTATTACAGAGTTCCGGTGGCCATCTATGGCCTTCTTCATAAGATCCACTTCACCAAATGATACTTTCTGAATGAAAATGCTTGACTAGTTTCTAAAAATACCAAAAACGCTATATGTATGCCTATAATATTTAAGGAGTTCCCTCAGTTACTCATGGTTCCCATCATCACAACTTGATTTTGAAAAAAAATGGGACCAATCTGGAAGCATATCCTTTCAATTAAAAAAATAATTTTCCAAATCGGTTCGTAAACGACAGAGTTCTGAGGTAACAAACATAAAAAAAAAACATACAACCGAATTGATAACCTCCTCCTTTTTTTGAAGTCGGTTAAAAATAGAGAAACACACTTATAACAGTTCTTAACTATCCATTTACTTTAATTTGGCTTTATTTGCTTGTAAAACTTTAGAATTTTTACTTAGAATTGCAACACACAACAAAACACTGGCATGGCGGAAAAGTGTCATTGTCATGTGTCATTTTTATTATCAATGGCGTTAAAAGTATTTTTACTACTGTACTCTTTGTATTTTTGTTTCTGTTTTCTCATACATCATTTTAATAATTAAAATATCAATGATAATCACTACATACAATTCACGCACACAACCAACTGTGACAAGTGTGACAGCAGCAGTAACTATTGACATCTGGCTGGCAGACAGTTTAATTCGGCATCAGTGAGACGCCATCTTAGGACGCCATGTTGAATATAGATATAAAATAAATGATAATAATAATAATAATATAAGTATCCGCCCATGGCCTAATGGCCAAGAGCCTCGATAAACACCTCAAGAGGCTCACGTTAGACGGCTGGATCAAGGGCCAGATGCAGTAGGCAGTGCTCCTGGAGACGGCGCGCATTGTGAGGAAGTTCCTCTCTCTGGAGCCTTAACCACCGTCTGCTAGGACCCTGTTCCCGCAGCCGGTTGGAAGCGGTTTTTTATATATTTTTAAATGTACTTGTTTTTATATTTATATTTAAAAATGTAAAAAAATCAGTTAAAAATGAATAAATGGAATAATAATTATAATTAAAATTACAACAATAATAGTAATCTAAACGAAATATTTAAATTTTTCCCGAATTTTATACCACCAAGGTGGCAAACAGGCATGCGGCCCGCCTGATGGGAAGCAGTTACCGCAGCCTATGGACGCTAGCAACACCAGTAGGATCACAAGCGCGTTGCCGACCCCGTAAAAATTTGTTAACTCCCTTTTTAAAAAAACCCATGCTGTAATTATTCGGGAAAACCTCGGCAGGCAATTAATTCCACAACTTCAAAGTGCGGGGAAGAAAACTTCTTTGAAACCGCAAAGTGCGGGATGACATTGTTTTTAAGATGTGAGGATGAACTCCCTGCCGATGGCGAGAGGTGCGATGGTAAAAAGTGGCCGTAGGCATGATGTCAAACAATTCTTCAGAGCACTGACCGTTATACAATCGGTAGAAAACACACAGGGAAGCAAAATCTCTTCTCACCCGTAGTGATTCTAGACCGTTTGAGAGTTCAGGATCGTCGACAATCCTGATGGCTCGTCTCTGCACCGAGTCAAGTGGTCCAAGTTGGTATTCAGGCGCTCCCGCCCATAGGTGACAGCAGTACTCCAAATGCGGCCGAACTTGCGACTTATAAAGTAACAACCTATTGCGCGAGGTGAAGTACTTCTTCGCCCTATTAAGCACACCTAGCTTTCTAGACGCCAGCTTGACCTTGTCCTCAAGGTGCTCACGGAACTGCACATCAAAGGATATATTGACACCTAAGATCCCGATGCTCTTTGACATGCTAAGGGCTGTGTTCTGGAATTGAGGTATTACAGCGAACGGGGTTTTCTTAGTGGTGAACGCACAGACTTGTGTCTTAGTAGGGTTAAACTGGACTAAATTAAGTCGTCCCCAATTAGAGATCTTGTCGAGAGTACTCTCGATTTCAGACACAAGGCGTCCACGGCTTTCCTCCACAATAGAACGAGGGATATTGGCACGGCCCGAGTAATTGGTATCAACGGTACTGTCATCTGCATAGCAATGAATGCCATCGATGGATAGCATATCATTAATATGCAAAAGGAACAGCGTCGGAGACAGCACGGATCCTTGTGGGACGCCAGCGTTAATCTCCATGCTATCAGAGCAACTGCCATCGACTACGGCTCTAATGCATCTGTTGGACAAAAAGCTGGCAATCCATTTGCACAAACCCTCGGGAAGTCCGTAAGATGGTAACTTCGATAGAAGGCCACGGTGCCAGACCCTATCAAACGCCTTAGCCACATCCAGGCCGACGGCCAAGGCCTCGCCTTGACTCTCTACTGCAAGAGCCCATCGGTGAGTGAGGTACACAAGAAGGTCACCCGTCGAACGGCCGTGTCGAAAACCATATTGACGGTCACTCAACAAGTCGTGACTCTCTAGGTAACCAAGGAGCTGCGTGTTTATCACACGCTCCATCACCTTAGAGAGCAGGGAGGTAATAGCGATCGGCCTGTAGTTTGATGGGTCCGATCTATCGCCCTTTTTAGGCACAGGGTGAACATAGGCAGTCTTCCAAGAAGACGGAACTTGGCCTGCGGAATACGAAAGCGCAAATAAACGAGTCAATGCGGGACATAGCTCAGGAGCACACTGCTTTAACACCACTGCCGGTATGCCATCGGGCCCACTCGACTTATGGACGTCCAGAGAGAGTAATTGCCGCCGGACTTCTCGCTGCGTTATACGAATTTCAGGCATGAAATTGCCGCATAGCGAATTGCCGAATTCTATGGATTTTTCTAAATTTTTTGAGGTGGTGTACATATTCCTAGCCCATTTTGCAACAACTCCTTTAATTCAATCCACAAACTACTTATATAGATGTTTCAATCCAATAATTCCACCAATCAAGTTGTGTTTCCATGCAATCCTGACAGTTCGTGGTTCCAACGATGCGGCAGCGTCGCGCCACTCGGGTGGTGAAATGAAAATTTGAATTGGTTTAAAATTTACATTGGCTTCTAGAGTTATCCTCTTGATATGCCCTCTTGACAAAGATAATAATCATTAGGTTTTGTTTTACGGGGAGGAAATTAAATCATTATTTTTTTTATGGGCGGAGGAAACAAGTTCTTAAAACTTACTTGTTTTTTCAGATAACATTTCAATATTTATACTCTTGCTATCAATTCTATGATTTACCATATTTATGAACGTATCAATACTTACAGATCTAAGTGCAACAGGCATGCCGTCCTTTGTTGTAGGTCCAATTCCTTCTACTTTTCTGTGCGCATCCGCCATCTTACGAGTGCCGCCACGATCGTAATCTCTCCTGTCGGCCTCGCTTTCGCTCGCGTACTCTTTCCTTAACGCATGCACTGAAACATAAAATTATTTTTATTTCTTTATGTGAAATAGAGAAGCTCAGAGTAACACAACGAGCAACGGAGAGAGCTATGCTCGGAGCTTCTTTGCGCGATAGAATCCGAAATGTGGAGATTCGCCGAAGAACTAAGCTCACCGACATAGCTCTCAGAATCTGCAAGTAGAAGTGGTAATGGGCAGGCCACATCGCTGTTCCCCGTGGGGTGTCCGGGTAAGAATAGCACCCACTATTGGTAAGAGGCGACTAAGGAAAAACAAGAAGACGGGCAGCAGCGTCCTTTTATTGGATTACCTATCACCTATCTGCGATCCCAAGCCGCCTGCCTTTGTTCAGCAGTGGACGTTTCGGCTGCTGATGGCTAGTACTAAAGCATAATCGTAGTATGTTTAAACGCTAGTTATTATCTTTATTATAACATGCATAATACATGATATATTGTTTCGACGAATATAAAATGATGATACCTGGATCTCCTCTTGGTGGGGAAGGTCTGTCGCGTGGGAGACGTGCAGCGTCCCTCTCTTGTTGAAGGTAACTTGAACCACGTGGAATCTGGCCTTCTGAAATTAAAGAAAAACACAGTTTGGTAGTTTTGTTTGATGTTGTCATAAATTTTCTAAGCCGTATAATACTCGTAGTTTTATAGGCCGACCGTTTAACTCGCGTATCGCCTGCGCGGTAAGAAGGGAGCGAGGGGAGATGTTAGCGGATGGGTGAAAGGGGTGCGCGGAGCAGAGAGCTTACGTCAAGTGCGGCAGTGCGCTGGCTGTGCTCGCAGCGCGTGGTTGGAGTTTTTGTTACGGACGCTTGAAGATAAACGCACAAGGTATACGACTGCCAAGATAAATCTCAAGATGAATCGCTCTTCCAGTTTTGCGAACAAAATTAACAAGCAAGCTAAACAAATAGCATACAATGTATATTCCTTTTTTAAAGCCAGAAAACAAGATCATAATTCTACAGAGTATCTTGAAGACGTAAACCTAAACAAACTTGTTGCTAAAGCTACAGGACTTTCGGTGACTACCATATGTAAAATAATAAAAGAAGGAAATGAACTGAAAGATGAACAAAATAATGTAAATTTTAAATCACCAAAAAAAATTAAACAAATCCGAAAGAAAAAAATTGAAGTTGACAGTTTTACAGAGGGCGTTGTTAGAAGAAAAATAACTCAATTTTATACGGTTTATAAGAAGGTTCCTACATTAAAAATTTTGAATGCGAAACTCAGAGAAGAAGGAATTTTAAATTGTGGCCGAGAATATTTGAGAACATTGATTCATAAACTTGGCTTTCGATTTAAGAAATGTCAATCAAAAAGAAAATTACTGATTGAACAACCAAACATCGTATCGTGGCGGTGGCGTTATCTTAATGCGATAAAGAAGCACAGAAGAGATCAAAGAAACATTGTTTACCTCGATGAAACATATGTCAATTCGTCATTAAATGTACCGGCGTGTTGGCAATCCAATGAAGAACGAGGGGTGCTGTCGCATATTGGCAAAGGGCCACGTTTAATTATTGTACATGCTGGTGGACAAGCCGGATTTATCGATGGAGCTCTTTTAATTTTTAAATCCAAAAGCAAAACCGGAGATTATCATAGCGATATGAATTTTGTAAACTTCAGCAAATGGACTAAAGAGAAGCTATTGCCAAATTTACCGCCAAGCTCAGTTATTGTTATGGATAATGCCGCATACCACTCGGTACAAGAGGACAAAAAGCCTACAATGACATCCACAAAAGCCACCATGCAAACCTGGCTGCAAAGACACAATGTTGAATTTGATACGTCTCTAAGAAAATGTGATTTATTGAATTTAATCAAACAACACGCGACAGAAAATATTTACAAAATAGATGAAATTTTAAAGGCGGCAGGTCATGAAGTCTTACGACTGCCTCCATATCACCCAGACCTGGACCCAACCCAATCGAAAACGAAGACCCAATCGAATTGGTTTGGGGGGATATCAAAGGACAGCTCGCAAAAATTTAAATTGATTCTAATTTAGACAAAAAGAAAAATACACTGGAACAGTTATTTGCCGAATTCTCTGTAGAAAAATGGGTTAACTGCGATAAACATGTACAAACTATTGAAGGTGAATATTGTCTGCACGATCGCATCGTTGATGAAGAGATGGACCGATTTATTATTAATTTGCAAGATTCTGACTCCTCAAGCTACACATACAGTGATGATGATTCAAGCGATATGAATATTAGTGACGAATAGTCCTATAAAATTTTTATCTGTGGTTAAATATTTCTTAAACGGAGTTAATTAATGTTTTATGATTTTGTACCTATGAAGCTATTATAAAATATTTGTAAAACTTAAAAATAAATACTTAAAAAAAAGATACTTATTATTTTATTCTTTACCAACAATGTCTATCTCGAGATAAATCTTTGGATTATTGACTCCATGTGTAGCGTTACCCGCCCCCGCTCCCTTCTTACCGCGCAGGCGATACGCGAGTTAAACGGTCGGCCTATAGCAGTTTTTAAATGTCTAAGACAGAGCTTTTTCGAGAGCATCGCTCCATATACCCTGAGAACGTCCTACGTTTGCCGATTCACGATTTCCGCACAAGAACACAAACACAAAGATCGACCCTCACTGAATTGTTCATTGTGATTTACGGTTCCTTGAGAACTAAATATATTTTGTATGGAAAAAACACAAATTCTTCAAGGAGAAAATTATACAGAACAATAGTCAGTCCGTGTATTGCGATTTTCAATCTGTAGCAGTACTGTCATCTCCATTGGTATTAAACTTTAATAACGACGTTCCCTGACCCTCGTCACGAAATATTCAAGGTGACATATCTCTTTCACATTTATACCTATTCAATCGGAAAGGTGAGCTTACTATCCCGTATTACATTTGGATTTACCTGGCTTATGTAACGAACTGTTAAACGAAATTATTAATAATCAAGCTTAATATGTTTTATTAAGTTACAGTTACTTTAAGATAACAGAAGGCCATTAATCAGTTTTCAAACAGCTTGTAATGAGCGGTTATGATTGTGCGTACGCCGTTTACTGAAAGTTTTGTAGCAATTAGTCGTCATTCGGGCGGCTTGCTCGCGGAATAAATTACCAAACTCGGTAAACCTTTTTACGGCTTCTTTAATTTTCTTTTCATCAACAACTTAGTAACTTTCCATTAAAAACGCAAAATTTATTAATAAAAAATAGAAGTATTCCGCTCTGAAAGGCTGAAGGCTGAAAGTGTTAGGCATCAATAGTAATAAGGAAAAATCTTATTCGTAGTTTCTATAGTTTCCCCATTATTTTTTCTATCTATTAGGTACTACGAAAATGTGTAACGTGATACTGGCTATCACGTATAATTTTTCTCTCTCGTTATTTTATTATCATCGTAAGAACGCGCGCTTGGATTAATTTAGTAACACAATCTATATGATCATATGTTATCTAAATGTCTTAAGACGACTCTCGCTATTTTAACCCGAGACGTAGGCGTCATTAACAACCACACGCAATAAAGTGTCATATACCTACGCGATATACTCGTATGTTATGCAATTAAGTTAAATTAACATTTTATATGAATGCCAGTTCGGGTTTCGGGTGAAGATTACATAATAACTATCGTAGGTACAGCCTATATTCACAAAATATAGAAGATATAATATATCATATCAAAAATAAATTGAACCCAGCAAAGCATCGTTTCTCATGAAAATAATTTCCCAAGTATCCTGGAAACAGATCTACTTATCTACATTTGACCGGCCTGACTAGAGTATGACCTAAGTCTTCGCGATAGTATTAGAGAAGTAGAGAACCGGAGCCCAGCTGTAGGACTAATAATAATAGCCTCCTGAGTGATAGGATAACAGAGGCCAATCTTTCTTCTCCGGTTTGTGAAGCAAGCGGCTTCCTGTGTCGTACATTTGGGAATTTATTTTTTGGGAAATGAATGGATGGAGAAACAATTATGAAATTTACGTTCTAGATATTTTTACAAATACTCCCATAAATATTATGTACTAGGTGTTAGGTTCATCGTCCATGTAGGTACTACCGCAGTGTCAAATATTCTGCCGCCAAACAGAAATGTATAAACATTGCTGTGTTTCGGTGTAAAGGGCATAGTAGCTGGTGAGATCACAGGACTCAAAGACTAACTACCGTACCTACAAACGCCATTTATAGTTAATTGTGATTAAGTCATATTTTGTAAATGGATTATTTCGACCTTAGAAGCCTAATAATACTTAATACGTGGATAGTGAGTACATATATCAATAATCTCGTAATTAATACTAAAAGATAATCATAAGAGACTCGGAGAGTCGAAATAAATAGATTACAAAAAATGGCTTAATTGCGATTAAAGTTAATTGATGTCTGTGAGTGCGGCAGTTAATATCTAACGTCTCGTGTAACAAGCCAGCAGTTCGATTGTATTGTTCTGTGATATCAAAGATATATTATGGGTGTAAACCAAAGATTATGAATTTGGAATGTAGTGAAAAAATCTATAGTGTAAACCGAACGCTGTTTTTTTATTTCAAAAGTTATGCGGTTATTAGGGTTGGGCGTTGAACGAACAAACTGTTTTTCGACTTCTTTTTGTCTTTAATGAATAAACTAGTTTAAAGTCCACCGATAAACTAGTCTAATGCTAGACTAGTTTATTGTGAACTCCAATACGTAAGTAGTCTGTGAACGTAAACGGTTTCGTTTCGTTGACGGTAAATGCGTCGACGACCCGTCACTAACGGTTATAGTTTCTTTTTAACCGACTTCAAAAAAGGAGGTTCTGTATTCGACGCGTATGTATGTAATATTAATAAAAATGCGTAATATTCATATATGTTAGTCTATGTGGGCTTCTAAACGAATTTACCAAATTTCACGAGTGTATGTATGTATGTATGTATGTATGTATGTATGTAGGTTTGTCCACGGATTTCTCAGAAACTACAAGTCCGATTTCGAAAATTCTTTTTGCAATAGTTAGAGTATCTTTCAACTTAGGGTAGAGTACAAATTTCATCAAAATCGGTCCAGTAGTTTAAGAGATATAAACTTTTTATGTTTTCAGTAAGTTACTGTAATGTAGACGTTCGAGTTGCGTGATAGTGATACCTATCTTGGTAAAATAAGTCACTAAAAAGTGTTAAATAAACTATTTTAAAAAAAATAAAAACCGACTTCAAAGTAAATTATCTAAAAAGCATAAAATAACGAAAATATTATTGAAGTTGGTGCAGAATATACACAGCAGGTACGCTAACACCAACTTCAATAATATTTTCGTTATTTTATGCTTTTTAGATAATTTACTTTGAAGTCGGTTTTTATTTTTTTTTAAATAGTTTTTTAAACTAATGTTTGGATAAACAAACTTTCTTCTTCTTCAATGGATCAAGTCCGTTCATTTATAAATCACTGCCTGGTCCAAACATAACCACGTTTGAAATGGACTTTCTGACGGGACTACAAAGTTTGAGTGTTAATTAAAGTGTTTAAGTGGAATACAGAGGTAAGCCCCAGTTGTTCATGACACACACTGGACGTAACCTTAATGTACTTTAGGCCTCATTTAGAGCTCAACCCTATTAATAATTACCACAAAATGGTCCATGTTGGTCCTGAATCGATTGTACTCATTTAAAGTTACTGAATTGATGAATGATTCCTTTATCAATTAGGCGACACTGCCGTGTATAAGGGATGATTAATTAATTTCATAGCAAAAGTTTGAAATATAAATATTATAATAGTCGACGCTCGCAAAAGGCTTTTGTCCTAACTAACATTACAAATAACTAGGTATGTTGCTAGTAGAAATTAGGCAATATACACACGTAGAATGTTTGTTATTATATAAAAGGGACTATTCTTCTTTAGTCTCACTATTACGAAAAGCCCTTAAGTAAAATACTAAACTTACAAACTTCAATTACAGTAAATGATCATTAATGGAACCAGTTCTGGAAATCAGATTAAGTATTTCGACACTCGCAGCCAATTAATACTTTATACTCCGTTAGTGAGTAGAGATATCGATTACTCTATCTCGTACTCAATTATAGATAATGGGGATAAACGGCTCCGAAAGTCCAAGAAATTGATAAAAAAAATGGCTAAGTTATAATTAACTATAAATGACGTTTGTGAGTGTGGTAGTAAGTAAAATCAAACGTTCTTTAAAGTTCGTTTAACAGGCTAGAAGTCCAGTATACCGGATTTTCAGATTCAGTGCCAACAAGTTTTAACCACCCCTCTATTATCATCAGACGTAGAGACGCACGACTCGGACACACACCCACGTGACGAACGATTCTTTTCTACATTCCGGACTGACGGATTTGCTACAGCTAAGGACTCAATCAGTTTGCCTCTGTCGGTTTTGCCACTCGCTTAGAATGTGTGTGTCTTCAAGGAAAGCGTACAAAGCTAGTGTTTTGCCATCTCCGATTACGTCGCCGCTTTCTATCTAGTGGAACTGCAGTTAAGCACCGGCTTATATTGATAAAAATAATATATTTATCTTATAAATCTAAAATATATAGATAGTGAAGATAAATTAAACACTCTATTCCCCAAATTATATTTAACAGCAAACTTTGGAATATAAAACCATCGTCATAATTTCAAGCCACCTAGCATGTCCTCAGACTTTCATTAACACACAGCTAACGGCATTTTGGAACTATCAAATTCTGAATAATTTTGAAAGGATATTATTTTACTACTACCAGTGTACATAATTTAATATGATTTAAGTGTATTCACTCTGAGATTCGCAACGGACGCAAAGCAATTACAGCTTATGTTAGACGTGTTTTGGCATTGGTCCCCATTGTTTTATTTCACTTGGTCACTGGCTATCGAACAGTTTATTTCAATTGAGATTATATTGTAAACGTCAAAAACACGATCGATTAAGATGATGGCATGTTGTTGTTAAAGTTCATATTCAATAGTCACCAGGCGCCGATCCTGCGTTTTACTTTGTAATTTTTTTCTAAAGATGTTGGTGTGACCAGGAAAGGAAGATATCTCATCGATCTTAATGTATATCGGAAATTGAGTTATATTTTTGCGTTGGACCATCAATACAATATTATATCGATGCGTTGGACAAAAACACATGGCTGTCCAAAATAAAGGACCGCAGCATAGGATGCCGTATATACTTGAAATAAATCTTACCTCGAGCCTTTTGCAGTAATGTGACGGTGGGGTTCTGCGCTTTGGGTAAGCGGCTGGTAACAGTAGAGCCTCCCAGTGTGTTCAGTCCGGTAACCGGCGCACTGTGGGAGTTCCTCAGCCGACCCTCACTTTCTGATCCGCTTGTACAGCCGTTCTGCTCCGAATTCTGAAATATATATTTTTTATTACATTATCCTAAAGGTATAACATGAACAAAAAAAATACAGTTTAAAAACATATTAACCGACTATTGAAAACAAAATAGAAGCCTATGTTACTCGGGCCATAATAATTATAATCAATCGATTGACACCTCATTATTCAAAATCGGATGAGTTAGTCACTACGGTGTAATACGCAAATCAAACATAAGACTGATAAAATCATAACCCTTTCTTTAGTCTTCCCGTAATTGGGCAAAAAGTATAAAATATTACGGAGTAAATATTATTTATAGTACCTAATAGTAGATATAGGGGGGTAGAGCACAATGTAATGCAATGTAAGCTTAAAAATTGAAGCAGCACGATAATCATCAAGCAAACTCATGTGTAAATCATAATACATTTTGAGTTATTATATAATGTATATCATGTAGGTAGGCGTGTATACTATACCTATACATATATCCTAAAATACTGTAGGAAGCCTTTTATTTTTAATTGTACCAAAAAGATGCTATCGAAGTTGTTTGCTTTGATGTTACTTTCTTGTTTGAGATGTACAAAAAAATTAAACTTATTAAAGAATAAAGAAAATAAAGTGTTCACTCATTGAACTTGAATTAATGCTAACTCGCTCAGTAGACTTCGAGTGCCTAAAAATATTTTACAGTTTTCTATTACAAAACCATTATAATCAGAATATCAATCAACATATTAACCAGATACATAACAGCTCATTTGTGAGGCCGTCCAGGTAGAACCACCATGTGTCCGACATTCTAACGCCAAGCATCAGTGCGTAAACATTACTGTGTCCGGTATGAAGGGCGCTGTAGCTTATGAAATTACCGGCTCGGTTGACGAGCGGCTGTTCAGGGCAGCAGTCTAAACGTCTACGTTGTCACTAATTGACTACGAAAATGCTATCCTATAACATATTTTCTTTAAAAATAACCCTGTAACAAAGTGTAAACAAGTTTTATGATGAACTCACCTCAAATTTACGGCGGGCGGGCGGTGTCTCCTCGAAGTGTACAGGCCGAAAGGACTTGCGCGGCGTTTGCGGCGATGCGCCGGCGCTGCCCGGCGTCCACACAGGCGGCGGGGGCGGCGGCGGCGGCCCGCCGGGGCTGCGCGCCGCGCTGCCGGGGGACGGCGGCGTTGGCGCGCCCGGCCTCCACACCACTGATAAACAATAAACAATTCAGTCAGATACTATTATTATACCACCCTGGCCGCTATGTAATTGGTCGTCGATAAATTTTCTTTCTAATATCATAGGGTAAGTATTTTTACCAGTTGTCTGGTTACCATAATACAGGCTCTGCCTAGATTGGGGTCAGATGACCGTGTGTCGATTGGGTCAGGATATTATTAATACTATGTATGTGCTTTTAATAGGTGGTGGTGGTACCTACGGGACATGTTCTAGCGAGTGTCCGGCGCTAGTGAGACTCTGAGGAAGTGCCCAGATTCTCTCGTAGCCACCCGAGAGTTTTTACTCGGTAATAATCCTACATAAGGGGGCAGGGTGCCCTTTAAAGGTTTTCTCTTCGATAGGAAAAATATGGTAGGTTCCGTATGTAAGGAGCCACCCAGGTACACACACACCACAGCAGTATCAGATATTCTGACGCCAAGACCTGATACAGAAACACAGCAGATTGTAAACATTGCGGTGTTTCTGTATGAAGGTCACTGTATCGGATGAAATTGCCGGGCTCAAAACACTGCCTTTAATCGAAGGAGACTGCATAACTAATGTCTCTGATGGCGAGCGACTGCAGTGCAGCTGTCTCGCAGTGGTCATAGGCGGTTCGCTTTATATCAGGTGAACGTCTTGCTTGCGATAGTGGTGTTAGTGTAACGAGCCCGTTAGTATAGTGGTCGCAGATTCAATTGCCACCCAGAATAAATACTTTAGTGCGTTAATAATCTTTAAAAATGTGTAGATATCACCCAAATAACTACGTCTTTCAATTGCAATGTCATTTTAAGGTAAATAAAGTAATCAGTAGGTACTCTATAATAAACCAAGTAGTTGAGTGAGGGGCACCCGTTTGCAAACTGGTGTGCATCATTTACAACTGAAACGTCAAGCATGAAAAATTGTATTAGAAACCTAAAATACACGTAAACAACAATATTTTGTTGGAAACGCGCAATAAAATACGGTTCGTAAAATTGCTAGTAGGTATAACGTATTCGCCTCGCCAAACCTTGCCCGGGTTGGGCTGCCTGTATGGCAATCTGAAGACGTTCTAAACAATACAGAGGCTATACAGGGTGTAAGGGACTATGTACCGAAAACTTTTTTATAAGATTTCTCATATTGTCTGTTACAACATTACAGAAACCATTTATATGGAAAATGATAAATGACTAACTTATTAATTTTTGAGCATGTAATGAATACGTGCGGAACAATATTTATTTTTCAAATTACATTCCTAATTTCAATTAATCCGCCTGCCAAACGTGGAGATTATGGCAACCTCTCCCTTCTAAGGGAGAAACCTTTGTTCAGCAGTGGACTTTTCGGCTGCTGATGATTGCTAATTTTGCACAAATAAGTAATTTATTGTTTTAAAATTGAAATTAGGCTTCATTATACCAATAATGATGTTATCCTAATTTTATTAAAAAACGGCATTTTTTTTAGAAAATCATGATTAAGCCGATGAAAAATTCAACACTAGAATGTTCAGAATCATGTACTGGATCCCTGGTATTAGTTTTCGGTACGATGTCCCTTACACCCCGTATAAAACATAATTATGTAGGTTGAAAGATGTACCTATTTCATTCAATTTAGACGTTTCCGCACACAGCACTGCATTTTACGATCTTGCAATAAATCACTAGAACGTAGAATCGACGTGTGTTTACTTGGTCGTTTTGCACAAATTGGGTTAGTGGTGGCGCGCCCTGTCGACGTAATCGCTTAGCCTATTAGGATTGTGATGTGATCACGCCCCGATGTGAATCTTCACATATTTACCATCACTTACACGGCGATGGATTTGTATTTGTACACACGCGTTTGCCTAATCAAAATTGAAGTCATCCTTGCCGATCCGTGTGTACTTTTACCAACGACATTTGACTACCTACTAAAAATAGACAGCCTTAAAAAAATCATCGCATTACTTGTTACATATGTAATATATCAGTAGAACCGAGCGCAAGCTGAACCCGACAAAAATATTTTTGGAGGAAATATGCCTAATTTCGTGGTGCAAACTTGCAAATCTCACTATGTTATAACGACAATAATACTTCAGTTTATTGTCGTATGTATTTTATATATTTACCTACTGAAGAATATAATAATGTAAAAAGTTATGACCATTTCTGTATATTATAATACAATGCATAATATCTTGGGACAATTCACACACGGTGATCCGATCCCAAACTAGGCAGAGCCTGCACTATGGAAACCAGACAACTGATACTAATACTTATATACATTTTTTTTGTAAATACATACTTAAATAGATAAAGAACACCCTTCAACATACTGTTCTTCAACATATAACTTTCCTGTACCCCAAAGTTGTCTGGAAGAGATCGCTTTAGCGATAAGACCGCCTTAAATGGTCACACTGTAATCTTCTTATCCTTTAAACTGTATCTTCTCTTTTGGTGTAAATAAAGAATATTTGTATTGCATTGTAACACCCAGACACTTGGTGGGAATCGAACCCACGACCCATCGGGTAGCAGCCAGGGTGTCTAACCACTAGACCAACGGGCCCGTCAAAAAGAAAATATATTATATAGGTACTCGTACAGTCGAATTGAGAACCTCCTATTTTTTTGAAGTTGGTTAAAAAGGCCGATCTATAGCCTCTATACTTATTCATCATCGTCGTCATCATCAGCAGCAGCCGAAATAAGTCCACTGTTGAACAAAGCCATCCCCATTAAAAGGGAGAGATTGCCATAATCCCACACTTGGCCGAAATATTGGAGATCGCAGTAGGTATAGGTTTAGGTAATCGAATAGAATGGCACTGCTGCCCGTCTTTTTGTTTTCCCGTTTGTCGCCTCTTACGGACAACCAACGGGAGGAGATGGGAGGGTTCTTACCCGAACACCCCACGGGTCTATACTCATATATGTTCCTTCTGACTCGCGCCGCAGACCACGGCACGTACTGCTCGACCCTCCTGACCCCATGACGGTCCTATTGGACCGGGATGCGCCGACCCCTCCCCGACAACCGTATGCTACACTAGTTATCAGACACCGGTCTCGCCGGCGAGGCCGAAGGGTCGTACGTATGCGACCGCAACGACGTGCATCACCCCACTGAGTTTCTTGCCGGTTCTTCTCAGTGGGGGCGCGTTGTGAAGCGACAGCCCAAGCCGAGGCCGTGCCTCCCTGAGGTGCCCTTGAGCTCGTCGCTGCTTCTGCCGTAAAGGCTAGAGCGCTTTAAGCGCTCGCCTCCTATTGTCCGGTGAAGCTGTAATGGCCATCTGCAGCCAACAGCGTCTAGTCTATCATTCCCAAAAAAAAAAAAAAAAAAACATATATGTATTTAATCTCTATGTCTCTTATTCATTTACAAATTCATTTTCCCAATCATTTACTTGCTGTATTTTAATTTACTGAGTACTCATTTCCGCTGGGCTTTCCAATGATCAAAAGTCCCAAATAATACATTTTGAATTCCAGATCCCATGCCACAGTCGCTAGTGGATTAAATCGTATCGAGATAATTGGTTATTTATCTAAAAGCACTGGAAGCGTGTGCCGACATCAAAGTGGGTAAGCGAACGCAAATAAATTAAAACTGGGCTGAAGCGAATTCAATTAAGGCGCAATTGGAAAAAGACCATGGTTTTTGCGATGGAGTGTGTGTCGATTGTGTCAATTTACGAATATGAGATGCGTTTGTTTGCCTGAAATTTTGAGCATGTTAACTAGTAAAAATACGAAACGAAGCACGTAGGTTTTTGTATCACAGAATAAGAGCGATTGGCGATACGACAGCCATTATCTTAGCGAAAGTTAACTGATAATCAACTTATGTTATGCCATTATATCGCTATGCGAGTATAAATAGGCCCTTTTAAGATTATATTAAAAAACAAAATTTAAGAAAGTATCTTAATTACGTCATAGGAGTGATCCCATGAGTGCTTTTCTTTAAAAGACTTTCACGTGCATACATCGATATATAATAAGTACTTAACCAGATATCAGCATAGCAGTCACCTACTAAATTTCATCCAAAATATGGCAGTGATAGCTTAAATATTCCGTATGAACGTAAGTGCCCGAGTGACCCGTCCAGGACTGCGCAGGATGTAAACGGTTTTTATAGGCGCAATGGTCATTGTACATTAATTTTTTTGTACAATGCTGTATCAATATTTACGCTACAAAAACAACGATGTATAGCGTTAAAACTATTTCTGCGATGATCCTACCGTAGCGCATTATACCCGTAGTACCGTTCAAGCCACGCCACGAACGAGACAAAGATAGTGGCGGACAACGCGCGAAAGGGAGAACGGGATAACCGGAGGCACGGGGGGCGACCGAACAAGTCTCAACGTAGGCCGACCAACTTATCTTTGCTGGTGGCACAACGAGAAAAGAACTATAATCTTATGAGAACTACGTGTAGTTTGAGTGTTTTGTTTAGACAATAGCGGTAAACTTAATTTGGTCGGCCGGTAGCTTGGCGGTTGGCGGACTAGTAGCAGAGATATTTAAAGAAATATTTATTATTTCGTGTTTAAGTGATATCTTATTGATATCTATCCTTTAATCTAATACTATTAACTACTACTAATGGGAAATATATGTTCCGTATGAAACTTTGCTGTTGCGACGTGTATTAACGCAGATTTTAGACGCAAATGAGGCATTTCAACACGTCTTTACGCTAGCTGTTGTCGGCTCTTACTAATTTGAAATAGCAACACAACCGTCTCCGTAGCTCTATTTTCGTGACCAGTTTTCGGGCCGTGACAGCTAATCTTGTTTAGATAGTATATCGATGCGTGCATAGCACTAAAATTTGAACTTTTAGACTTAGAAGTTATTTATCTTCCTTATGGTCATAGATCCTAAGCACCATGAGTATAGCATCCATATTACTTATTGTTAAAATGAAAAAAGGTATAAATTATACAGGGTGTAAGGGACATCGTACCGAAAACCAATACCAGGGATCCAGTACATGATTCTGAACACTCTGGTGTTGAAATTTTTCATCGGCTTTTTCATGAATTTCCAAAAAAAAATAGACTTTTTTTAAATAAAATTAGTATAATATCATTATTGGTATAATAATAAAGCATAATTTTTATTTAAAAACAATAAATTACTTATTTGTGGAAAATTTATTTAATTATTTATTTATTTATTCTTTATGCACTATAACAGTATTAGGCAATTAACTATTATTATTTTAGAAAATTAGCAATGTAATTCGAGAAATAAATATTATTCCGCATATATTCATTACATGCTCGAAAATTAATAAATCAGTCATTTGTCATTTTCCATATAAATGGTTTCTGTAATGTTGTAACGGACATTATTTGACATCTTATAAATTTTTTTCGGTACGATGTCCCTTACACCCGTTATGTGAAGTACACAATGAATTTTAAAATGGTTTAAAGAAACTAAGCAGAAGAGAGAATCTTATTTCCCTTTAGCACTTACTAACATTTCTTGTAACTTTTCTCGTTAAGAGCAGTCTGTTTACTGGATCAGGGCTTTCGACTACTTACTGAAACTTTGCGGAATCAAAAATTTATATTTTAATCATTGCAGTTATATTTTGAGTTGCAAAAAAATTGCATAACATTTCAGATAATTAATAAATTAATTGTGCTTATCAAAAGGTTTAAAAGGAGAAGTACGGTGTTGATAATTCAGTTGAAAATGTAATAAAAAAATACCGGTCAAGTGCGATTTAGTAATGGGGGTCGAAATGGGTCATCATAATTTCAAAGTGAGACTACTATATTGAGTGGGGTATCATATGAAACGGCTTTATTTGCACATCTCAAAACAGATTGTTATTTTAATTTACGTCACGCAGTTTTTGGCTGATAATCAAAAATGTCAAAATAAACTTAAAGTCCCTCCCTTATATCCGAACTTTGTGCAAGAAAAAAACTGAAATAATCATGGATCTATCTATATTTTACAGGAAAAATAAAATAATCTTTCTCAGTAAGTAGTAGGTTTTTAGTAATCAGTTTTACAGTTTTTTAGTAATCCTAAAAAAAACCTCGACAAGCAAACTTAGTTTTGCGTTTTTTTTTTGCTATCTGAGGTGTTATATGAATAGCAAAATTGCTTTAATAAGTCCAAAGAGGGTATGGAACCCTCAGTGCGAGAGACCGACTCGCACTTGACCGGTATTTTTTTCATTTGTGATGTAGTTGGGTAAGTAAGATCTAAAACTATTCCAAGTTTCAAATAGATTCAGTGGTTCCTGAAATATACAGGGTGGAATTTTGTAATGCCACCTGAAGGGAAAGTACTCTTAATACTGTAGATAGAAAATTACACTCAAAGAAAACATTCCTTTATTTTTTTAAAGAAAGAAAACTACATTCGAAGATTTTTAAAAATTCGCTTGCCGCACCCGGTAATCGAACCGACTAAAATCTCTAAAAGATGCACCCTATACTTTAATTGCATCGATCGTTAGGGTCAATTATAAGGATGAAATCTCTCTAACAAACTTCATAAATTAAATATAAGGAAAACAATGAAATCTTAAATTATTAATTCCATAGATCAAGTTAAAGCACTTTTACTCAAAGATCCATCTGTTTACTTATGTTATTAATTAATAATTATCATTGACGTCATTTATCCATTAAAATGACGTATTACTATTTAGATAAGACGATTGCAATTTGCACGTGTTTGTAATGCAGACTCCTTTCTTAGATGCGACATACCTCCGTGTGTGTCGTAGTTTAAATATGGAATGTTACATTAGAAAATGGATTTTCATCTGTTATTCACATTTGATTGTTTTTACAAATCATTTCATATTTGTGTCACGGTAAAAATGGCTTATCAAGAACAATTTGATTTAATGGAAGCTTATTTTTTAAATAACAAAGATGTGAATCGTGCTCTGCGGTGGTATGGAGAGAGATATCGAGAACGAGGCACCAACTCGGTTTGTACTGAAAAGAATGGTAGAAAATTTAAAGAATACGGGTAGTTTCAAAAAGCGACGGCAAACTCTTCAGCAGAACAACTTCGATTTTGATCTAAATGTTTTAACATACTTCGAAGCATTTCCGAAGGCTTCAAGCAGAGATGCTGCCGAAGTAATTGGAACAACCCATACTCGCGTACTTAAAGTGCTGAAAAAGTTTAAATGTTATCGCGATGGTCGGTTGGTACAAAAATTGCATCCTGGGGATTGTGAGAGACGACTAGAATTTTGTCAAGACATGCTAAGAGAAATTGACCGTAACCCTAATTTTTTGAGTAACATTGTATGGGCTGACGAAACCAACTTCAGCAATAACGGCATGTACAATCGCCGCAATAACCACTATTGGTCTCGAGTGAATCCTCTTCGTGTTCACGAAACTAACAGTCAAGTAAGATTTACTTTTAACGTTTGGTGCGGAATTATGAGAAATATGGTTGTGTTAGTCCATGTGTACGAAGGTCACTTAAACACTGTCAAGTATTTAGAAATACTGGATTTATTAAGAAATGAGTTAAATGGTTTCCCCGAGGAAGAGCGAAACCAAATAATTCTACAGCAAGATGGTGCTCCAGCCCATAACAGCAGAATCACTACTGCCTACATTAATAACCATTTTAATACCTGGATTGGTACAAACGGCACAATCAGATGGCCTGCGAGATCACCAGATCTCACCCCTACAGTTTTTTTTTGTGGGGATATGTAAAAAATCAAATTTACATTAAATCTTATGAGAATGTAAACGAGTTGAGAGTTGAAGTTCAGAATACGATTTATAATATTCACCACAACACGTTATTAAAGGTTACTAGAAATGAATTCGTTAGAAGAATAAATTTGTGTAACCAAGAAGATGGAGCCCATTTCGAGCAATTAATTAGTTAGTTTACCATTTTTGTAAATATTTAAAATTATTTAAGATTTCATTGTTTTCCTTTTATTTAATTTATGAAGTTTGTTAGAGAGATTTCATCCTTATAATTGACCCTAACGATCGATGCAACAAAAGTACAGGGTGCAACTTTTAGAGATTTTAGTCGGTTCGATTACCGGGTGCGGCAAGCGAATTTTTAAAAATCTTCAAATGCTGTTTTCTTTCTTTTAAAAAATAAAGGAATGTTTTCTTTGAGTAAAATGTTCTATCTACAGTATTAAGAGTACTTCCCCTTCAGGTGGCATTACAAAATTCCACCCTGTATAGGCGTAACAGACAGACAGACTTACGAAGTGTCACCATAAGGGTTCCTTTTAGGTAAGTAACTCTAAAAACTGGCGTGTTTCTACTGAATACACTTATTCTCCGATGCGTGTATGTAGCTGTCACTGTAAAAGTAAATCCTTTCAAGGGAGGCTTAATTTCACAAAAGGATACTTTTTATTACTTACTCTATTGTCCTTAGTCCTACATAACCCACTTCAGTTTAATTATTCCAGGATAATCAACACACAATAGCGACACAACGCCCGGATGTAGAAAGAAAAACTTGAATAAGATTAAACACAGATAAGTATTCAGAGCTAAATAATCTAGTTCAGTTGCATCTGTTCTACGAAGAAAGTAATATTACTAGAGTTAAAGTATGTATTTTTTTCAGCAAATAAAGCAAGTTTAGGATTTTATCTACAATTTTATCTAGGCTACTTTTGCAACAAACAGAAATCTACAACTTTTGCGGAATGCGAATAGAATTCTGTTCCCCAAAAGCACACTATTTTTATCCGATTATAAATGTTGCTAGCTGCGCCATTATTATTTCACAAGCTCACCGGTTTTTAAGTCCTGCTAAAACTTAACAGAAAACACAAAATTAGGTCACCGCCTAGATCATAAAATTTGCTGACAGAGAATTCGCAATTAATTCATTGGCTACTTGACCTCATAGCAAAAACACAGTGATATTTTAATAAAATCTCTTCAGTTCGCCATCTCTTTGTCATAACATTACAGGAATTCAACGGTTCATGATATTAAATCATTCGGTTTCCGAGGCCAGCATGGTTTTCACCGACCAATTTGGTTGCTCTCATTTCCCAGGCAAGGGTATTCAACGATAACAATCTAGTTATCGAACGGACCCGCCCGCCGCCGATATTAAAACCCAATAATGTGTGCTCCCGACGTTGCACATCATACATTCCACGTCATAAAATTAAATTTTAATACACTGAACATCTTTGCCCACGCTTAAATGAAAATTATTGTTGTTCGTAGCTATAACTTTGGGCCCGGTAACCACCGGAATCACATTTTCTACTACCTGTTTCATGAAACTTCGTCTTGGTCTTCCTCTTCCCCTTTTCTCTTCTATTTTACCTTCCACTATCGTTTTAAAGAAGGTATCGTGTCTTATCAAGTGGTCAATCGTCTTTCCTCTCCTATTTTCAATAGATCTTAAAATTTGTCTTTCTTCATTAACCATTTCTTAAAATTCCTCATTCGTCTTCCTTTTTGTCCAACTTATTCCCTCCATACTTCTCCAACACCACATGTCAAATGCTTCCAACCTTTCTCTATCCCTCTGTGTTAAGGTCCATGTCTTACTGCCATACAAAGCGATGCTCCAAATAGAGTTTTTAATGAGCCGTTTTCTTATAGCAGTCGCTATCCTGGCTTTGAATATATGTTTCTCGTTATGAAATGCCTTTTTAGCCATTAAAATTCTAGCAATAATGTCAGGTGTAGATCTAGAGTCGTGAGTTATTTGACTATATAAGTAATGTATTTAAGTCTTTACTTCTTTCTTTGCTGTTTTCTTCTGTGCTTTTGTAAATTAATATAAAGACATACAAATTGTAGATTTAACAAAAAAAACCACTACTAACATTGTTAAATTGTTTTTTAATCGATAAATAATGTTATTGCGTTGCCACTCAGTCTGCTTAATCATGCTTGATTGGTTTGTTAAGATATGATAAGGCAACAAATATTTTTTCCGTCATATGTATAGAAACCCAGAGCCTGAGAGTATGGATAGGTATAGTGTTAAGAATAAACTAGCCTGGTTAGTAGGTCTCAGATCAGTAAATTACGGCCTCCATTATGTGTAATGTTTAATCATTATAATTACCGACATAACTGTAACACACTTTATGAATACGTAAATACAAATTTTAAAAAAATCATAAGACAAATGAGACTGACACGAATAATTTGGTGAAAAGGAGATGTCAGCGTTTGTGAATCGTTTTAGGAGGGTCCACGGAAATATTAAATTATTGTCTAAGGGATGCTAATAGGGTCATTACTTAAAAGAAGGAGCAAAAACTCTGAACGGACTAATGTTCCATTATGCGTGATACGACCCGCGCTTGCCTGGAGGCAACGGCAACTACACACATCAAAAGTGTCTAGGGATCAACATATATTTTTGCAATAACTTTTCTCCTGATTGATATTAATTAAAATTTTCTTTAAGGATTCATCAAATAAAGTGTTTTCGTTTGTCACAGTAACGATAAACCAAGTCACCTTTGCATTAATAAAGAAATTTGCCATTTTCCTAATAAAGGGATTTTTGACATTTGAACCACTAACACAAAAGTTCGAAAAAAAGACTGAAATAACAGTTTTCTTTAAAATTTTATTGGGTAACTTAAACAATTAATAATCCGTGTTTCTACCGCGAACACTAACAACACAAGAACATCGGTTTGGCATACTCAAAATGAGTTCATCCAAATCACGCTGTGGAATGGCCGCCCATGTTCGTTGCAACAACAAAAAAAGGTCTTCTTGCGACTGGATACCCTCCATATTCGGCAGAGCTCTTCTCTGTAGCATATCCCATGCATGCTCAATCGGGTTCAAGTCTGGCGACTGAGCAGGCCAGGGCAGGACATTGATGTTAGCTGCGGCGAGAGTCTGTCTTACAACTCTTGCGGTGTGCGGTCGTGCATTATCATGCATTAACTGAAATAAGGGACCGATTTGCACTTGTAGAGGAACGATGACGTCTGATACAATCGTCTCAGCATAAATTTGAGCGTTGAGGTTGCCTCTGATCCAAATCAACTCAGTTCTTCCGCCGATCCAAATACCCGCCCATACCATGATGGTTCCACCACTATAAGGATGGACTTCCTGGCAGGATTTTAATCGCTGTTGGCGTCCAGGGGTTCTCCAGTGTCGTATACGTCTTGTATCCGGTCTCATACCAAAACGAGACTCATCAGAAAAGCACACGAAACGCCATTGTTCTTCTGCCCAATTTCTGTGTTCAAGAGCCCATTGATATCGAATCCTACGATTGTGCATTGCTATAGGTGGTACCCGTAGCGGTCTTCGGGAATGAAGGTTCACTTCATGCAAGCGGTTTCTGACTGTTTGGTCGCTAATTAAGTTCCCTGAAGAGTGATGAAGCCTCACGGCTAACATCATGGCAGTTATTGTTGGAGCTCTTCGAGTTAAGATTTGAATATATCGGTCTTGTCTCCGTGTGGTGCAGCGATACCGTCCTCCATGGCGCTCAGCCACGGTACCAGTGCTTCGGTAACGTGTCCAAAGTCGACTGATAACACTCTGACTTGTATTCAGAGCTAAAGCCACAGTACGTTGCCGGGAACCAGCTTCTATCATTCCCACGGCTCTGAGCATTTCTTCCCTGCTTAAATGACGTCGCCGCTCCATAATAACGTTGGTTTTAATCAGTAGTAGGGAAACAGTAGCACTAATAATGTCTTCAATGCGTTGTATGTTTTTATAGGGAAAATATTGACAGCTGATTTTCATCTTTTACTCGAATTTGATTCACAGTTCCTGATTCAAATTATGAAATGCACCAAAAAGGATCCATATAAATTTATAAAATCATAAATTTATTACAAAGCCACATCTCAATCTCAAGAAATCCGCTTAAAAATGCTTGATCCCTAGACACTTTTGATGTGTGTATATTAGGTACGTATTAACGTAATTATCTACCTGTATTTTATTTAAAATGTTTGATCCCAAACCCTTTTAATGAAATACCTACTTACGTGACGGAATAGGATTGCTTTCCGTTTATGAGCACTTAATATATTTTTTAATATCATATACTTATTGTCACGTCAAGACTGTTGCAAGATACATAGAGAAGACTGCTACCAGACTTCTCCAGGGTTCTCGTTGGTGTTTTTATTGTATCCACTTTAGTTGAAC
Organism: Furcula furcula; assembly: GCA_911728495.1. Classification (NCBI taxonomy): domain Eukaryota; kingdom Metazoa; phylum Arthropoda; class Insecta; order Lepidoptera; family Notodontidae; genus Furcula; species Furcula furcula. The sequence goes on from OU452251.1 coordinate 12,703,102, forward strand.
TTGTATTATATCAGTGCCAAAAACCCTTAGCATGTTATCAGCCAAAAAACACACTGTAAATATAGACAGTCACTTAATGCTTTTCTATTTCCTCGAAAAAAGCTAATATTTTCCAGCGACCATCGCAAAGATAACACAAAAATGTTAAGCGTCAGAAATGGTCTTCACTTTATTAATTAAAACTCTCCAAGGCTTCTAGTCAAACAGTTGCAAAGAATTTAATTCAAAGTTAATGCCGAAATCCTGCAGGCGCCTTCTTAACCCACATTTTCCACGTTTATGTCAAAAAAACTTAATCCTTTCAGAATGATTTTAGTGACACCATCCCACTAAAAATAATTGTCTGGTAAAAGTTAGATGGTGAAAGTAATATTAAATTCTACTTACGTGACGGAATAGGATTGCTTTCCGTTTATGAGCACTTAATATATTTTTTAATATCATATACTTATTGTCACGTCAAGACTGTCGCAAGATACATAGAGAAGACTGCTACCAGACTTCTCCAGGGTTCTCGTTGGTGTTTTTATTGTATCCACTTTAGTTGAACTTGTATTATATCAGTGCCAAAAACCCTTAGCATGTTATCAGCCAAAAAACACACTGTAAATATAGACAGTCACTTAATGCTTTTCTATTTGCTCGAAAAAAGCTAATATTTTCCAGCGACCATCGCAAAGATAACACAAAAATGTTAAGCGTCAGAAATGGTCTTCACTTTATTAATTAAAACTCTCCAAGGCTTCTAGTCAAACAGTTGCAAAGAATTTAATTCAAAGTTAATGCCGAAATCCTGCAGGCGCCTTCTTAACCCACATTTTCCACGTTTATGTCAAAAAAACTTAATCCTTTCAGAATGATTTTAGTGACACCATCCCACTAAAAATAATTGTCTGGTAAAAGTTAGATGGTGAAAGTAATATTAAATTCTACTTACGTGACGGAATAGGATTGCTTTCCGTTTATGAGCACTTAATATATTTTTTAATATCATATACTTATTGTCACGTCAAGACTGTCGCAAGATACATAGAGAAGACTGCTACCAGACTTCTCCAGGGTTCTCGTTGGTGTTTTTATTGTATCCACTTTAGTTGAACTTGTATTATATCAGTGCCAAAAACCCTTAGCATGTTATCAGCCAAAAAACACACTGTAAATATAGACAGTCACTTAATGCTTTTCTATTTCCTCGAAAAAAACTAATATTTTCCAGCGACCATCGCAAAGATAACACAAAAATGTTAAGCGTCAGAAATGGTCTTCACTTTATTAATTAAAACTCTCCAAGGCTTCTAGTCAAACAGTTGCAAAGAATTTAATTCAAAGTTAATGCCGAAATCCTGCAGGCGCCTTCTTAACCCACATTTTCCACGTTTATGTCAAAAAAACTTAATCCTTTCAGAATGATTTTAGTGACACCATCCCACTAAAAATAATTGTCTGGTAAAAGTTAGATGGTGAAAGTAATATTAAATTCATTCCGGATATATGGCTTACAATAGTTTTAGTAATAAAAATATATTAAAAGTAAGTAAATCATTGGGCGATAAATTCACGCTCTTCAAAATATAGAAAAATATCTCGGTAGGAAGTCCTTCTAACAGGACTACCTACATGAATATAAATTTAGAAAGATGCCTAAAACAATAGCACTTTTTTATATTTGTGAAGCTTTTATTTCGCTGCCTAGCGCGTCGAAAAATAAGACTCTGCGTCTCGTCTAACTTTATAGCAAATAATATTTTATATACCTACTATTCTCACGTAAAGTATCCTATCTCCTAGTATTCTATATTTTAGTATCACAATACAATATGCCCCTGATCAGGGGAGGTTTTCAAGATTGATGATCGAGCAATATTAACAACATGTTTAACACATTTGGCGCGGTATAAAATTATTGTTACAGTAACATTCTATGACATCAAAAATATTGAATCAAAACTTGCAACATTTGTCATAAACGGTATGAGATCTCAGGTGGGCTCAAGCCTTCAAAAACTAATATTTGGTCAAGATTTTTATTTCTTAAGTTGTCAGCTAGATATATTCCTGTGTCTACTTACCGTTGTCGACTCCATCTAGTCTTTCAGCACTTTAGTGAGCGCAAACAATAACTTCCCCGTGCCACCTTTTACCTTTCCAATTCCCCAGAGATTTAGTTAAGAAGTTAAACTTACCTGAAACAAAAGAAAAATAGACATAAATCATTTTGCCCATAGAGAATCGCTCGTATTTTTGTGTTGAAGTTTATAACGGTCACTCGAATAGTCGGGTTTCCTGTTTTCGCGTCTCGCGTCTCGGGATTATGCAACTTGTCACGTTGCCAAGTGTTCAGGTGTTGTGACCTCTGCTGTGACGCCCATTTGTTGACACACGACGTGACTCATGGACACCTATGTGAAGCTACACACTTGATCTTCAGCGGATTTATTCTATGCATGTAACTGGTTTAAGGCTGCTATGTGACAAACATAGATCTTGTTCCAGTTAAACTGCGCGCATGCGAGATGCTTGCTGCGCGAGGAATCATATGAATTATATGTGTTTTTAAGATTTTGTTAAGCGTATAACTTGTTTTTTACTATTTTGCGAGTCACCGTTTACAACTGTACCGAAGATTTGTCATTATTTGAAGCACTAGTTCAGATTTTTCTTATATTATGTAGGTATCTCTTATCCACCTTTAAATTACAGTGATGCTTTCATCTTAATTTAGATATTTTGCTTCGACAAGGTTAATGTGTATAATAACGGTTGAAGCCGTAGTGGGTCGCTAATAATCAGAGATCGGAATAGGTAGACAACCTATTCTATTCATAGATCCTACGAATGTAGTGCTCGTAAAATAACCATTGTGACAAGGGTTAAAATTTATATACTGTATTACGGGCGTCGTTAATGGAAAAATAAGCGGTCAGATAATGTAACAGTAATAAAGACAGCGACACATTACGTCGGTCTTGAGCGAAAACGTCGCGTAGTCTGCGGAAATACGGGATAGGTTTTGAGTAAAAATCCAGTTAGATATAAAATTGATCAGTGTTTTTTTTTCTGAACACATTGTAATAGAATATAATCCGGCCATGTAACATCAGTTACTCGCTTCTTATTTTTTTATTATTATAACGATTTTTACTCTCTTTATATCTGCTTCTAATAAATAGAAAACGTAAACTGACTAGATTGAACCACGGAATGCTTAAAAGTGTTTTAACTTGTAGACCAACCGACAGACCCAATGGTCCAATGGTCAATTAGAAAAAATCATTGGCTTCAGACCCCTAAAGAACAGCATTTACAAATGTAAAGACACAATACCTCAATCATATAAATTGATAATACGTTTACTATTTAGTTGGCGCACTCTTGATGCGAATTTTACTTATCTCCGAGGTTTGACAGTGAGACAAAGTGCATAGTAATATTATAGAGGTATTTTACTCCATATAAACTTGTCATTGACCGTGATTCTATCTACATACATATTACACTACTACATTAGGAAAATTGAGAGCCATTAGAGTTATATAAAGTTACTATTACTTCCGTAATTTATTAGTTTCCATGTATTACATAAATAAGCTTTTTTTATAAATCTCAAATTAAACTTAATTGTTACCAAGCAACTCTAAAAGGTTTTTATGTTCCTAATCACACGACCATTCGTACTGAAAATATTGGGTCCTTAATATCTGTTATGAATAATGTCGGCAGTTAAAACAACTTGGGTGTTGACACACATCTGTGACTCTGAAATTGTGACTGCTATTTCTGTCTGCTCGCGTAATCACTATAGTCGAAACCTTTGCTGCGGAACATAAAAAAATACTGTGCATTTTTCCATCACCATTTAAGTCTTTAAAGAAGCGAATAATCGCAATACTATTCAGGAAATCTTATCAAAGAATGGTTTAAGGGTGTCGATGAAACTCATAACCTACGTTTAAAGTTTAAATTCATTGGTAACCGGAGTTGAATGCATTACAAATCGATGACGTTAAGATTGTGATAATACCAAAAGTTGGACTCCGTTATAGTATCTACATAGGGTTGAGCTTATCTCAGTTTGAAATACCTACTGAACAGACATTGCTAGAAGATTTTGTTACTAGCGGTTTAAAAGGGTCGTGCCCGATATATGATTCCCCATCAGGTTGGACTTATTAAGGGCTAAAAAAATTTAAAACTTTTTAGTGCTCTTAAGTTACTAAGGAGGTTTAAGTTGGCTATTAGTGTTAATAACTTTAATGAGTAATTTATTTAAAGACAAAAATAAATTACCTAACCTACATAATATGCCCAAATATCTATAAGCCTATTTAATTTCATACACGATCATAATTGTTTGGAATGCTATTATCAAGTTAATATATTCTGATCCATTTAATTTATCAAATTGAAATAGTGGAACACAAATTAATACATAAATTAGCTTGGATAAAAGTTGTATGTAAACACAATGTTATAGGGATTTGGCTTTTATTACATCAGGCGGAAGTCTGAAAATTGGTTTGCGTCGGTGCGATGTAAACATATCGCCGCTAGACACGGTCAGAAAAGAAAAATGTGATGAATGAACGTATAAATAATCAAACCGCTTTTACGAACGAACACTTTCGTCAGAGTATATTTTCAGCAGGAAACGATTTGCCTAATAAAGTTAAATTAAAAAAAAACAATAGGCCTCTTCAACAGGTTGGATCTTTGAGACGGGACCGAAGGTGCCGGTACCTTAACTGATTTAGTTACAATAAAATGTCCCCAGGGGACCATTCATACCTTTTTGAGATGTTCTGAACTTCATTCATAGATTTTACAAAATATATACAGTCAAAAAAAGCAAATATACAAAAAAAATTACGCCAATCAAACCTATTGCATGTAGGAATCAAAAGACTGGACCATTTAAGGTATGAGTACCTACAGAAATGTCATAAATCATCAAAAACTTTTCGACACGATTATGAGCGGTTTGGCTGTTAATAAATTAATCAGCTAGACAGATTTCGCTACAGCTCTATCTTATTACGACCGCCTTCAAATTTCTATAAACTGTTAAATTAAACCTAACTTAATAAGTTCGCAACAAGCTTACTACAGTTCAGAGCGTTTATTCATTGATATAATATATCAACTAGATAAACATTCACTAAGAAAATGTGGTCGCGGGGTCGCGGACTCATCTGTGCTGGTGGCGGAAACGTGAACTAACGGTTTTATTATGATAATGACGTATATTTTGACAGTTTCACATAGACAGTAGCGACACTCCTATCGGCAAAAATAATTTTGTCAGACTGTGGCTTGAAAGCAAATAGCGTCACGAGGGCGCTATTTCTGTGTGCCACTTTTCGGACCGTAACAGCTAATCTAGTTTAAATCTTATATCAATGGTAGTACCAGAATTAAATATCATTGAATCATATTTGAACAATCCGATACCCCTTCAAAGATTAGTATTACGGAAGGATTCGCTTGATCGATCACGATGTTTGACATTACCAATTTCTAATTCTAGAATATATTTTTTATGACGACGCTCCAAGGTTATAGGTCGTCAGAACGAAACGCGACAATGGAGGTTTTGTTTCCCAATAAACATTAATGTAGTGTGAAAAACGGGGAAGCTCTGCCAATATTTATAGTCAATGATGTTGTGCATGAAATGTGTAACGATTTAAAGCGGCTGGAGAGTAAGGTCGCAGGGCATCTGGCGGTGAGCGCACATGTGTTCGCTATTTTTATCGCGGCCATTCAGAGCACTGTTATCGCCAACTAAATTGTATTGTATACGCCTACAATATATAATAATAATATAAAGAAATTGGCCATTTATGAAATGACTTTTCGGCCGTTTGCCCCAAATATTAATCTAGTTTTAAACGACCTATCATGTCGAAAATATTATACTAAATGTTATAAATGGTATGTTGTTGTTGGCTTAGAATCGCTAAAATGAAGCGATGAGATGGCATGTAGAGGTAACTGCGGCACGTTACAAACGTCAACTAATGTTAATTTTCATTAATCCGTTAAGTACTTAAAATTGAATTTTTTTCTATATATAAATTAACTTTAATTTTAAAGAATTATTTCTATACTCGAAACCAATTCGAACTTTATACTCTGTTAGTAAGTAGAGATATCGACTATCTCATACTGAATAACAGAACATAACTGCTCCAAGAGTCGAAATCGAATTAAAAAAATGGCTTAGTGTGATTTAACGATAATTGTTGTTCGTGAGTGCGGCAGTAAGGCAGTAAGGCAGTAAGGTGGTTTAGTAGGTCTATCAAAATTCAAGACCAAATACACTTCTAGGGGTTGACTGTTTTGCAGAACTAGGTAGTAGAGAGTTACAGTATGATCGTCTCTATGTACTCATAAAATAATATATAAAAAGATATTTAAAAAAATATTTATCAGTAAGTAAACTTGATTGTGACTGTGGGCTCTCCTACATCGAGCACACAAAGCGTGGACACGTTCAGAATCGCACCCACCATTATATCAGATTTGATAAACCTCAAATCCTCGCAAAAAACACCCGATTCCTACCTAGGATGATTCGTGAGGGTATTGAAATCAACAAAACATCCAAATATCAATAGAGAAGATGGTTGGGTGTTACCACCGGCTTCAAATCCTGTGATAAAAATAATTAAATCCAATACCAAGCAAAACACTGCACGGCCTCAAGATACTGTAAGCTCTTACTGCGTAGATCGGACCCACAATAATAACTAAGAAGAACTCAGGGTACACCAGCATAATTGTGACATAAGGACGTTCAACATCTTAGTCCTCCCGTGAACATGGGTGGTGCAAAGCATTCGAAACGTCGGGATAGTAAAATCTAAAATAAACCGCGATAAAATCCGTAAAAGTATTTTGATTTCAATGTGTAATATTCGCGTAAGTAAATGACAACATTATCACGTAAGTAGCTATAACAAGTACCAATAATAGCACAAAATTCAACTTAGATTCGTTGGTATCAAGCTTGAGTTAGTGATATACATAATATACGTCGTTCGCCTCTCAATACGTTTGCTATGCAACTAAGAATATGTCTGGAATATTGATGACTCACGAGACATTTTCCCACTGACATTTACGAACAAATTTCACGTTTTCTCTTTTTTATTGTATTACAATACATTTTGGTATTATTAGTTTAGACCACGATCACGTGTCATGAAAGTCTGGCTGCCATATTGTGCTGGTGCGCTGGCCATATGTGTTTTTAGTCTTTGTACTCTTAGTTTGATAAGATTAGACTCATCGTAATTTGAGTAATGAATATTGACTTATACTCTGTTTTTCTTTACAATATCAAAATCGGAACACCAAATTTATGAACACAGGAGTGATGGCCGAAAGGCGACCAAAGATTATTGGTATCAAACTACTTTCACGGATTTTTATCGCGGTTTATTTTAGATTTTTACTATCCCCGCGATGTTGAATATTTTGCAGCACCCATGGTCATGGAGGACTGAGATGTTGAACGTCCTTACGAGTATGTCACAATTATGCCAGTGTACCCTCAGATCTTCTTAGTTATTATTGTTGGTCCAATCTACGCAGTAAGAGCTTACAGTATCTTGAGGCCGTGCAAAATCGTAACATTTTGATTCTAACTACATATTTAGATAATATACGAAAGTATCTACATTATTTTGAAGAATTCTTAGTGCATCATAAAAAAAGTTGACAGGCTGATATTACGTGCACTTTAAAAACAAAACAAAAAAACGAAAACGTGATCCTAGGAAATCTATTTGCTGTATGGTGATCCAATCACTGTTTCGTTAAAAAGCACGCAATTATATTAAAATAAACATTATCTTTCGCAATAAAAGTACATACGTAATACGTTATTTATTTCACGAACAGATGTCTTAATTTTCTCAATAAATAGCAGAAAAAGGTCAAAGCTTTCGATTGCCTCCCTTTTAGTGAGTCGAGGCAAACAATGACGGTTGTTACAATAGACCTTTTAAGGTAGACTGACGCTTTTGTCTGCTTGCGGGGGTAGGACAGACTTCTTATAAGTGCATTATCGACTTCAACCATACCCTAATATGTTTTGTTATTATTTCACGCGCAAGAGTATTATGTGCTGAATGTACCTAAGTAGTTAGTGAGTCAAACGTAAAATACTAAATTAAAAAAATTACCATGACCTGCTATAAACTTTATCCAGTATTCACTAGCTTTTGTTAAGATAAATAAATGTCTTTTGTATAATAATACTTTTTTGAGAATTCGACATTATATATTATTTTTTGTAAAAAATCTTAATTCTTGAATTCTGATGCCATTTGTAATCATATGACATAGCAATGCGCTTATACTAATGAGAAACAAATTGTAGATACAGTTTACAAAATCCAAACAGACGTGTTTAAGTTCAAAAGTTAAAACCGAAAAAGATATTTTTTAAAGGATTTTCTTTGCCTGACTAAACAATATTTACGTCACATCAGGTAAAAACAAATTGGCAGACGGTGGCGGTAATCACAGCTTAGGCTTCGGTCACACGGTAAACTTTCATTGAGTTTAACTGAAGCCTACGTTGAATAATTTTTTCTCCGTGTAAATCTGAAGCAAAGTAATGGGAAAAGTTGTAACAAGTATTCAGAACATATTATGTGACATTAATATTCTGACGAGTCGCCGGGCGTCGCCAACTCTATGGAAGTTCAATGGATGTAGCACGCGCTCGTGTAACTTATAATTTTAATATCTTCATATTATTACGTACGTAGTCAGCGGATCTTTTATTGACGTCGACTAGACGATGACGGAGATTACTAAATTCATTCATGAAATGCGTAGGAATGTAACATACTATTATGCCTAACTATGGTGAGCTACTAAAATGTTTGAATTTTCTGCTGATATATATAAAATTTTCGGGATAGGTTTATATTAATTTATGTTTATTAACAAGTAGGTTTAAATTATAATATCTGTGCTTGGGTTTAATGGATTTTTCTCGACAATTCACAGAAGTACAAACCCAAAATGAAAATTTAAAGAATGTATCACAAATACCAATCACATGGTTCCAAAGTAATAGTTGTCCTATGGATACTATTAACCTGGCTACATCACTCTGTCGTCAGATGTACCATTATGTATATTTTTAGGGTTTCATACCTACTAACCCTTACTTATTATGGTGTGACTTCGTCTGTCTGTCTGTCTGTCACACCTACATATTTGAGGACCCACTCATCAGGGTATAGGGTATTATATGAAAGCTTCATTTGCACATTTCAAAACACATTTAGAGTTTGGTTGATGTCACGTAGTTTTTGGCTTATAATAAAAAAATACACTGCAGTGGTACCTATTCTGACGGTGCTTTGAACTTAGAACCTACCACCTTGTAAATATACTTTGTAATCCAAATATAAATTAGTAATTTATTAAGAACCTCTAAATTATAATTATGATAAAATTCTTTCAAATATGAATGCACAGTAGGCAGATCTCAATTGTATTTGGAGATCAGGTTCAATTGTTCACCTTTTATAGCAACGTCCTCCAAAAAAAGTATTTCATACAAATGGAAACAATTCTTTAAAAAAAAATCTTTATTGTTTGTATAGGGAGCGGAAAAAGGTTTTTATCCGGAGCAAAAACGTTTCTCAGTCTCCTACACGCAGTTGTGAATAGGTTTCAGAATTAATAATCCATTTATAAAATATACGACTATTGTAACACATTATGTACACCAACTATTGCCAAAGCTCTGGTAAAAAATGTACAAATCTCTTTTAATTAATATTTTTGGTATCATACTAAATATTAAATTTAGAAGTATAAATAATAAAATTACAAAAAGCCCGGATGACGAACAACAAAAACTATTACTATAATGACTCCTAACTGTAATGAAAATGTTTATATATATTTTATTTAAACGACCAGGGTGGCAAGCAAGCATGCGACCCGCCTGATGGTAAGCAGTCACCGCAGCCTATAGACGCTAGCAACACCAGAGGAATCACTAGCATGCTGCCAAACCTTAAGACATTAGATATTAAGTCTTTTGTGTCCAGTAATTTCACCAGCTACAGTGCCCTTCACACCAGAAAACAGCAATGTTTACGCACTGCTGCTTGGCGACAGAATATCTGACACTACGGTTAATACATAATACTATTACTATTCTGAAGGTTTCTAAGCAGAGACCTTCGCTAGCTAACAATTACCTAACTCAGAAAATAGCCAGGTTGTTTGTTTGCCCTTTGGTCATTTGCCAACCTGGTCAAGCTGGCCCAAAAACTGCCCCCCTAGACAATATAACATTATACAATCGTTATCGCTATTATAAAGTATAAAAATGTATGATAGTGACATAAGTCATCGAAAAATCACGTGACAAATTATAGGCAATTCACACCGTTAGCGAATGACGAAATATGTAGATTCGCTATGAAGCGATTGTCTAGGCCCTCTGCTGTGTAGATGACACAACCAGGACCGACTTAATGTGCCCTCCGAAGCACGGATACGCTTAGTTCAAATACCACTAAACGGTCACCCAGCTATTGACTGTCCTTGCCTGACGTTGCTTAACCAACTGATCGTTTGCCGAACAGTGATGAGAACGTGTTTTGTAAAACTCGATACCATTTGCGGTATTTTTGACAGTTAAATATCTTTCGTAGGCACCTAATCATTTTCTCTCAGCTGATTACACTGGGGGAACAATATGAGTATCATTCTGACCTTATCGGTCGTAAAAAAGTCTTATTTAATGTGCATATTTTCAGCGGTAGTTTCTTTATTTTCACCCGCCATAAAAAGTATTAAGTCGTCACGCTAATAGTGAGCGTTTTTGCGCCAACGTCCAAAACTTAACTTTTGATTTGCATATCTAGATTATTTGTGCATATTTTAACTTTGTTTTTGGTATCTCTAAGCAAGCAACAAGTCTTTACACTAAACAACAAAAATTGTGCAAGTTCCTCATTAGACAACCTGTATTCGGGACAGTATAATGGCGACTAAGTACATAATTTTATACTTATATAAGTATATCTATACATATAAAATTACTTGTCCTGACTGACTGACTGACTGACTGACTGATTCATCAACGCACAGGCCAAACCACTGAACCTAGAAGGCTGAAATTTGGACAGTAGGTTCTTCATATGACGTAAGCATCCACTAAGAAAGGATTTTTGAAAATTCGACTCCTAAAGGGGTTAAATGGGGTGTTTACTTTTGTATGAAACTTTTTATTGTATGGTTCGTTTGAGTTGAAATTTACTGGAAAGATTCTTTAAATAAAATAAATCAATACGTGTTTCGCGATTTTTCAAAAACAACCTTTGGGGGCGTGTTAGGGGTTGGTAAACTCTGTAAAAAAATTAGCGGGCGAAGCCGCAGGAAATTGCTAGTTTATGTATATAATTCTACTGTACTTGTGTATGTCACTGAACTCCTCCTAAACGGCTGGACCGCTGTTGATGAAATTTTTGGTGTGTGTTCAAGGGGATTCGACAATGGTTTAGATTCACAAAGCGCGGGCGGAGCTGCGCGGGTCAGCTAGTATAAGTATAAAATTCGTTGGTTGGCAGGCTTCTTTACATACCGCCGAATGAAGGTTTCGCCGCAATATCAAATATTTTTCCGCAGAGCAGCGATGTGGTAAGTTTTGCTGTGTTTCGTTATGTAAGGCAATGTATCCGAAGAAATTAATGGACTTAGGATGATATATTTCAAGTAACTATTGGTAGCATCTAAATGTAGAGCCTTCATGGGAGACGTATCGCGAAGTTGTTTTAAAAAGTCCCATAAGGTATCGAAGGTACGAAATTTTACTAAACAGTCTGATAAATAAGAGAGATACTCGTGTAAATTTATTCGCTCCTGCAAACGTAAATGAACGATGATGTCAACAATAATTATCGTGCCATATCAAAGTGACGTACATGCTAATTGTCATAATGTCCGTACATACACTCGGCACTCGTCAGAATGTTTAGCTAAACATTTTTCATCGTACAAATACTATAATTTATAGTCCACCATGCGGTGACAGTTTTTGTCCCTATCTCGTTTTCGTTGTAACCTAGACATTTTATCATCGAAATAATTCGTTTTTGTTTACATTTGAAAGACTTTATGTCTTGTTTTTTGCTGTAGGTCCTAGTTGATTAGCTAGTTCGAGCTTGGTCAATAATTATTTACGTCATCGAAAAAGTTATTAGAAATTTCAATTTCTTTGAGTTTTTTTTTAAATAGCCTAAAGTCGGAAATGCATTTATGTTAATCATCATCAGCGACAGACGAAAGACGCCCACCGCTGAGCGAAGGCCACACCCATACAAGGGAGACCATAATCCTTATTGCCATTATCCCCACGCCTGGCAGACGGCTTGGGGATCGCAGTATAATAATAATAATAATACCAGCCCTTGTTTATGTCCCACTGCTGGGCACGGGCCTCCCTTCAAGATGAAGGGGCTTAGGCCATAGTCCACCACGCTGGCCAAGTGCGGGTTGGCGGACTTCACACGTCATTCGAAAGCTAGATAGGCTTTCTCAGACATGCAGGTTTCCTCACGATGTTTTCCTTCACCGAAAGCTAGTAACAATCGCACAAAGACGATTCGCACATGATTAAAGAAATCAGAGGTGCGAGCCGGGGATCGAACCTGCGCACCTCGTTTCCAAGGCAAGCGCTCGCCCACTGAGCTGTTACAGCTACCCATCGCAGTATAGGTGGTAGATAATTCAATAGACGCTGCTGCCCGTCTATAAAGTCCGTATATTTATGTTTATATGTGAAGGGATTCTCTCCAACACTCCTAATGGAACACACTAAAACGGAACGAATACTTTAATATTACCTACTTGTTTTCATACTCAATGTTCTATCCCCGATTTCACTCGTACATCTAAACGTTATTTTTTACGTGTGTTTGGTGATAAGAGAGACGTTTACAAGATTTTGGCCGCAATATAACCAACGTTATTTCCTTGACTACCTTGAGATCTACTGGCGTCACCCTGGTTTTAGTTTTACGACGCAACGCAGATGACAGAATAACGGTCGGTCACATGCGACTAATATTATAGCATGAATTATACTTGTACTCTTGTTTGTTAATAGTAAGGTTAAAGAATTATCATATGCGTGAAGTTGTGTAATGTGTGTGAACCTCCAGAAATTTGTTCTTTCTATGCGTCAAAATTACAAAATTGTGATCATGTGAATAAAATTCAAATCGATGTTACGACCCCTGTCTGTCTAAATCAACGTAAATTGCTGTTTTTTTATTTAAGAGCTGGTTAAATGGATTTGATAGTTTTTTTATAACAGTATAAAAATATCTAACTTTACTATGTTTATTGAAAATCTGTTCTGCTATTTATTATATTTTTTCCCATTTACTGTGTTTTTTTCTCTCTCACCCGGAAGCTTGAAGTCTTTAAGGTCATACATTTTTTTTACAGCAAGCTGTATGCGTATTACATCAAACATAACATCAATTGATTTTTTAAACACCCATCCATGTTACAAAAACCACCAAACTAATAATAAATGGCAGAACAGAAGAAGTTAGGCGGAATCACGTGAAAAGTCACGCAAATACGCAGTGCATGATTCTGCGCGTCTTACTTGTAAGTCACTTGATTATTCTTAACTAATCATATCGTCTCGGGGAACCGTTTTCTTTAACATAAAGATTTTAATTTATCTTGAGTAATTTGTTAAGAAAATAAAATAAAATATTACGAACAGGCTAAATATCTAGTTGTTTTTAAACAACCCAGTAACAAAACGAACAGGCCGTTTGCATGGATATTATATATGTTAGTATAATAATTCTGTGAATTTATACACGTAATATTCTACACTACCTACTGTAGGAATATCAGATGTCACTATGGTCAAGTTCAAGTAAATATTGTCCGAGCAACCGGTGCAAGCAGCTGCTCTAGCGAGCGACCGAACTTTGTTTAGTTGAAAATATAAATAAAATTATAAATACTAGAATGTCTTTGACTACCATACAAAGGTGAAGGATATTCACGCTCAAACGGTAGTAAAAAGGAAGGGCATGTTTTTATCGTTATCATATGACGTAATATTTACTTGTTCAGCGAGTCTTGAGGCCACACGTGGTGCGCACTCTCTGAAAATTACGGGCTTTGCACGTTAATGTTTGTCGTAACAAATTTTATATTCATAGGAAATGAACCGGTGGGAGCACGTTTTTTACGTGACTTCAGAATATGCATAAAACATTGATCGCTTTGAAAACTTGACACATAACTTTCGCAATAATGATATGTGTTAACAACAATTCAACGTCACAATTTCAGTTGATTTTTGTCAAGAATAAAAAGTAAAAAAAACGTGAATTGCTTTTATTATACCTATTATGAGCGAAATATTTGAACTATATCCATGAGCAAAATGTCACCATAATAAAATCTTTTTTAAAAAAAATTGAACCGACTTCAATATCACTGAAAAGTATAAAATAATTTAAATATTATTGAAGTTGGTGTTAGCGTACGTGCTGTGTATATTTGGCACCAACTTCAATAATATTTAAATTATTTTATACTTTTCAGTGATATTGAAGTCGGTTCAATTTTTTTAAAAAAAGATTTTATTTTAAACTTTTTAGTGATATTTTCATATATAAAGATTGAACCATCGAAAACCGTAAAATTATCTAGGTAGGTTATGATCACATTATCGTCTACATAGTTTTACATAATTCATGTTTCTTCAGAAAAAAATATCCGGTCGTAATGAAATTTGCATGGAAACATCATAGTAGTTTACTCTCTCGAATAAAAAAAGAATCATCGAAATCGGTTCATAATTGTCAGAGCAATGTAATGGAGAACATCAGTTTTATGGTTTTTACCAGATAAATTCCTCCACATCGTTCATGGTCCTCCAGGAAGTTCTTATCCGGTTGTAATAAAATTCATACAGATTCAATACAGTGGTTCCTTCTTTCGAATAAAAAAAGAATCATTGAAATTGGTAAATATTTGCCAGAGTTATGACCATTTTTGTCCGACCGAGCGAGTCCGAGCGACTAAAACGTCATCTATATAGGCTTTCTTGCAGGTCTCAGTGCGCAGTCACCATTATTGTTTTTTCAGGAACTACTTATTACTAAGCAATAATTTTTTTATGGGACCCAATTAACGGATTAAAGAATGGATGGAAGAAAGATTTTTTCAAATCGGTTCATAATTGCCAGAGTTATGCGCGAACATACATAAAAAAAAAAAAAAAAAATATATATACAGACGAATTGAGAACCTCCTCCTTATTTGAAGTCGGTTAAAAAGAGATAGTGCCTAACAGATCCATACGGCGACCGCTTCAATAATTCCGACAATATGCCAAAAATTACGAAGCTCCAAATAAATCTGCGGTTGTAGGCTTTAACACTCTCATCATACGGATTAGATTATTATGTAAATGTGCGGTCAGAATACAACATTTCTGTTCTGCGGTCGGTCCATCGAAATATCGCCGCGTCAGCGGTAACATGAAGGGACTAATGCTCGTTTTATGACTTTGCCCTTTTTATGGATATTTCGGATATGATTGTCGACACTCGTAAAAGAAGTTGTCGTATAAACGTTTCCATACAGCGCAGCGTTTACGCTATAATTTCATGGGTTTTGTTTATTGTCAGTAATTTTGTATTTTGGTTTAGTATTCGGCTCGAATATAGGATGCTTTTCTCCTTTGGCGACAACGATAACAGTAAAAGAGGGACCGACGTTTTTGACCAAATATGTTTAGAATTTATCAAAATTATTTTTCATGATAACGTGATTGTTGCCCATAAAGTCTATGATAAATTATTATTATTATTATTTTACGAGCAGAATGTGAAAGCACGATTTTGTTATAAATATGTACGTTTGTACCTATAGTTCAATCTTTCACAGATACCTAATGATCTAAAACGATACGAAACACTTAACATTATGTTATAGAGAGTATACCTCCTTAACAAATAAATTCTACTTCTATTCGTAAGTAATAATTATCACTTAGTAAATGTAGATGGTAAAATATATTGCCATATGGGTATTGTTCACGACGTCGATGGTAGAGTAGAGTAAATATCTCTATCACTATGTTTATAAAGGTAAGTTATCTTTAAACAACACAACATAAAGGTTAATTCCAAAAGAACACATCAAACACACGTACGGCATTTCAAAATCAATTAGTACTTTTTAATTCAATACATCACACTGTTTGAGGAGATTATTAGGACAGCGACATTCCCAACGAAAAGTACCTTTAAAAAGACAATATCTCAGCTATTATTGAATTTATTACCTTAAGCGATGTACAAACAGGTATTCCAAGGTCGATCGTTTCATTCTTATGTTAATACAACACAGTATACAACAATTTAAATTTACACACGTTGTGATATATTTGTGGAGTAGGTATTCATATGCTTTGAATTTTTCGATACCATGCGTCAATAACATGTATCATGGTATCATATGCTACATTTTTAAACTTAGTTACTTAAATTTTTAAACTCATAATTTATTTTGTAAACTTAATGTAAACTTTTTTAACATTAACAACTTTCTTTTACAAAGCTTTCTTTGCCTGATTTAACTCTTTTCTAAAAACATGTGGTATCTAAAATCATTAATATTGGCAAGGGTTTATAAAAAAATCTATTAAGTTATTTCTCGCGTACCAATTTATGCTTTTTCTTTAAAAATATGTCTGCTAGCAATAGACAGCGCTTAAATATTTCAACTAAAGTAACTACTTAAAAAAGTTAGTTAAAGAACACTATCTCTCTTTATAATCGTAATTATAAAATATATTTTCTATTTTATATTATACTACTATTATATATATTTTCTTTTTATTCTTCTATTCAACAATAAAATTTAATTTTTATTGAAGTGCACCTTCAACTGCCCATTATGTTTTTCTCTATCATTTTCTAGTAGGGTTGCCTGGAAGAGATTGCTTTTTAGCGATAAGGCCGCCTTTGTACATTGATATCTACAACGTATTGTTAAATTTACATGTAACTTTTGGTGTACAATAAAGTGTATTTATTATTTATTATTATTATTATTACTTTTATATATAACAGAAGGATATTGAATTTAATCCTTATTCCAACTGTCACCCGGTATGTTATTCAGGGAGACACAGACATGTTAAAACTATCCCGATCTACTACTACTGGACTATCGCATTAAAAAACGTTGCATACATTACGTACAAAGTGTCAGTTTTGTTTCGCATGCACGGTGTTGACAGTGCACGTTGTGTGAGACACAAAGACATGGCGCCAGCGAATCACCGAGCGTCAGATCCTGTATTCGGTGATGCGTGAATTTCAGAAATGTTTCTAAACAATCTGTTTTTTTTTATATATTTGTATTATGCTTCTTCGTATATTTTAAACTCGACCCGACTCTAAAACGAGGGCTGTTCGATGTTTGAAGCAATTTTGTATCGAAAATTGGCAAAAATGTTTATTAATTTGACGGGCCCGTTGGTCTAGTGGTTAGACACCCTGGCTGCTACCTGGTGGGTCGTGGGTTCGATTCCCACCAAGTGTCTGGGTGTTATTTATCTATTTAAGTATATATTTACAAAAAATGTAACAAGTATTAGTAACAGTTGTCTGGTTTCCATAGTGCAGGCTCTGCCTAGTTTGGGATCGGATGACCGTGTGTGGATTGTCCAAAGATATTATTAGACCAGTAAGTGCCCTAAAGTTATTTGCCGCATTCTGATTTGACTAAATCGAATACAGCTGGTAGGACTTTGTTGACTTGGTGGTAGGTTATGCAAGAGATCGACTAGGCATACGTATACGACGTATACTAAACCAAAATATTCTTTGTATGTTTCTAATCACCTGTGCGGTGGTTTAAAATTGTATTTATTGGATTACAAAGCATATGAATATCCTTGTTCATGGGTTACGTATGTTTAGAGGGCGAAGGTTACTAGGGCAAGGGCAAGTCTTACTGCGGTACCTGGGGAGGCCGAGCGCGCTTTGAACGTCGGCGCGATCATGACGGTCTCTGGAAATTACAATCACAAACATGAAATAAGCTGATAATAATATTATATAATAATAATAAAGGGATTTCCAACAGTTGCCGCAAAGTGATAAAAATTATCTCAGAAACCAATAAGTAAATAATATATTAAATAATCTCTTGCTCGAAATCGGAACATCAAGTAACTAGTACTTAAACGGTACCTTATTTTACATACTTTCTACAAGTTTAAATCTTTCAAAACTCTAATCCTCTTGTAGTTTCGAAGCATTTTGAAACGAAAGTACTTACTAATAAAAATCTGTTTCGTCTGAGAAAGATATTAAAAATTCCTACACGTACAGGCTAAAACTATGTACCTGGCACTCTAATTCTAAACTATTTCTAAGCATTCAATTCTATGTTACTCTCTACACTTGAATAAACATAACATTTGTATACACATGTACCTACTATTTTCATTAAGTATTTAAGAAAACTATGTATGTATATAGGATATTCCACATAATTTAAACTTATCTAAAGAGCAATAAAACCAAAAATGCACGATGCACATAAACGTTCATAATATGAGGGGAATAAGGGACATGTGTGGAATAACAACAGTCTGCGCAATGATAATAGAAAAGAGTCCTTGTTACACGAATACTAGTGTATCATAATTAAACTTGTCAACAAACAAATACTTAATACACAACAAAATTTAGCATGTGCGTGGAATGTGGTGGTATTGTTTTTTTGGAACTAAATAAATTATTGTTAGATCAACGTGTCTCCTTTAGATGAACCAAACCCCTTTGTTATCAATACCTAAGTCACCTTTACGATACATAAATGTTCAAATAAGCCCATTCAAATTTTATTGTCCGCGTTATCGTATCCCGTTCAATTCAACAACACAAAAGCTATCTAAACTCGGTATTAACAATTCACGTATCAAACGTGGTACAGTGAAAACGATAAGGAGACGTATCGGGGCGAAGGTGAAGGATGTGGGTCAGCGGTGCGCCAGCAACGGTGCTAAACCAATATTGAATTAACGCGTACGGAATAATTGTAGAGAAAGCTTGCCTCCTCTCCGGCCACTTATCAGGTGCTGTGTCATTAGCGAGTGTTTAAAATTGAGTTCATTACCATCGCTCTATGTATTTAGGATTCAGGAGGCAAACTCGCCGGGGCTTTCATTTTGTTAAGTCCAGTTAGGTATCTGTTTGCATTTTGGGTGTCTGTTTGTTCAACGGACTAGACTGTCTTCGTAAATAAATCGTAAAGTTTAAATTTAATTTCCTCGCATTTCAGGGACTGCTTTAAAAGTTTGTTTGTCGCGACAGCGAAGGCTACGAAAGAAGCCAAGTCCTGTCCTGTGTTTATTCCTTTGACAATTAGGAACTGTGTCCAGTTAATGCTCATATCCCCACTATTACACGTAAACTAAAATGGATGATGAAGGTAGGTATATGGTATAACACCTCTCTCTATCCTTCGATAAAAACTGGTATGCTATGATAAAGACCTTGTAATATGTATCCTTTTCGCTCGTTTGCACATCAGTATGTGTCGATTCTGATAAACATGTATAAAAATATACTCGGCAGTGATATGTTTCAGTAAACGAGTACCGAGATATTGGAATATAGCGCTATCAAGAACCTTTGGAAAGCCTTTACCCTTTTTAAACGGAGAAATACTAGTTTGTATCAAGAATCTTTTACAGTATCGTCGCAATCCGTACAAAGGATAGTAAGTCGTACAAGCAAGTTCTATCGTCTTTAAACTACGCTAAGCTGGATCACCTGGGATGACCAGAATGGTCTGGTCTGACAAATCAACTAGCTGTTGGCATTGGCAGCGGTTGGTCCGTGAAATCGAATTGGCTCACAGTCAGAGACGAAAATAAGTAGGTACAACATCATGTTCAGTGAAACGGGAGCCCGGCCCTCGGCTGCAGGTGGCGAATGAATCAGTCCTGAGCATGTGCTGAATTCGTTACGGACAGTACACTTAATTAAAATAACAATAATGCTAACAATTTGGAATGACGAAACATTATTTTCCAAGCAAACGTGTAGGTCATTTCGTTGAACCAGTGAATGCGACAATTTGTATTTAATGGAAAAGTTGAATCAATTACATTACGCTAGACAAGAGGTCAAGATAAAAAAAAGAGATTTGAAAAAGTCTAGTTGAAATAAACCTGAATTTCGATGATAAAGTGTTCAGTGAACTATGAATACATGCTTGTATGTACGTACTTCTTATTATATGCGAAGTATTACAGATAGATGCTGGAATGTCTGAATAGGATCTATTGTCCCTCGCTTGTTGTAAATATGCAGAGACGGCTTTTTACGCGTGAATTATGTATTTTATCCAAAGTACGTACACAGTCAATTGTAATAGTGGATTATGCTAGTTGTCTTTCTCTGAATATATTTGATTACCTGTGGGTTGTCCAGGTAAGAATAGCACCCTTCCATCTCTTCCCGTTAAGTTAAGGCGACTAAGGGAAAATAAGAAGACGGGCAGCAGCGTCTTTCTATTGGATTATCTACCACCTATACTGCGATCCCCAAGACGCCTGCCAAGCGCAACGCAACAACCCCTCCCTTCTAAGGGGGAGGCTTCTTGTTCAGCTGTGGGTGTGTTTTGGCTGCTAATGATGATGATTTTATTTCTGATTCGAGAATTTAACACATTTTTTTTATTACATAGAAAGCCCAGATGCTTTTCAAATTTGGGATTTAAAATAATCTGACGAATATGAGGCTTCTAGCGCCAAAAGCAATTCCTATACGGTGCTAGTAAATAATGTATTATTGTATCGATTACGTTTATAAGGACAGTTGGTCTTCATCATCATCATCATCATCTGCAGCCAAAAGACGTCCACTGCTGAACAAAGCCCCCCCCCCCTTAGAATAGAAGGGAGGGGTTGCCATAATGTCCACGCTTGGCAGGCGGCTTGGGCATCGCAATATAGTTGGTAGGTAATCCAATAGAAAGACGCTGCTGCCCGTCTTCTTGTTTTCCCTTAGTCGCCTCTTACGGACACCGAACGGGAAGAGATGGGTTGGTCTTCACCAAAATATAATTTAATTTTACTCTCGAAGAACGAATGGTAGACAAATTGATAGGCATCTCAGATTAACTCCAGCGGCACGTCAGATAACTTTATTACCTAATCTGGGAAATCTAATAACTTTTTTGCTGTATTCCCCAAAGTGGAGAATTAATTTTATTCTGAATCTAGTCACGAATCAGACTAGATGTTAAGTATAATACGAATGTCTAGACTGTTCAGAGGTACTCCTTTGTAAAAACATATCCCGAAGATTTAAACGCAGCTTCATATAATAACGCAGTAAATTTTAAAAAAACTACACAATTTTTGCATTTAAGTTTTTCATGAACAGTAGACAAAATATGTAATACTCTATTATGAGACTGCACAGTGTAAATGACAGACACAATTAAGCAAAGGACTCATATCCTTTTTGTAACTAATTAAAATAACCGGCTGCACTTTGCGTTTGCGATTATACAGTTTCCCCGTATGACAGTTCTCGGTACAGCTGAAATTAGTAAATTAAAAATGACAAATAAAATAACATTTGTATTAAAGTAATTAACACTATTATCACTATTCACTATCACTACATATAATAAAACAAAGTCCTACGCTGCGTCTGTCAGCCTTTATGTTTGCGATAAACTCAAAAACTACAGAACGGATTTACATGCTGTTTTCACAAATAGATAGAGTGACTCATGAGGAAGGTTTAGATATATAATTTGTCAAGGTTATGTGTAAATTGGTTAAAATATAACGATAACTGTTGTAAGTGTCGGAAAAAGTGCGGGTCAGCTAGTAAGATATGATTTAGTTCACAAAACCACTTCCACCATTGATTGGTGAAACTAACGAAAATGAAACTTCCGTCGCATTCGTCACTATTATTGGTACGAACGAGTATAGGAATTATTTTTATGAGTCAGGGCGCGCCGCCACACATGAGCGGCCGCAGGCGCAGCAAATAGAGCCCAGATCCTGTGCGGTGTGTGAACCGGCCGCGCCCAACACAATCCCACTGATGGTGGCTGTGTATCGAGTGAATGATGCTTTGATAGACGGGGCTGACCGTCGATTTTGAATTTATACATTTAAAATTCTAAAATCGTTGAGCCGCGCTAGCATTATTGCAAATCCATAGGATTTGAGCATAAAACTAGTCCCCTATTCGCGGTACTTGGTGTAAGATCGTAACGTATTGTTATATGTATGGAGAGTATTTGTGGCGAGAGTTATAGACGAGCGATCACAACGATGTCATTTTTTCGTTTCTAGTTAATGATTCAAAGATTCAAAATTTTTATTATAAATAGGCTTAACGCTAGCACTTTTGAACGGTCAATTTTTTAAAAGCTACCACCGGATCACAACGCGGCCTTAACTGAGAAGATCCGGCAAGAAACTCGGCGGGCTTGTCATTTTTTCACATTTTTTTTTTAAACAAAGTTTGTCTTTTTACAATTAAATCAGCACCAGCGACAGTGTGTCCTGCCGTTCAAAATATCAAATAAAAATAAATGAGGTTACAAGTAAAACATTAATTGTAAGTAACAAACTGTTCATGTCCAGTTGCACTGCACCTGAGACATTGCACTGTTATTACGTCTCTTTGGATCAAGATTTCTGCTGACCGAAACACATTCAACAATTACACTTGCACTTGCAGCATAATATCTGGCATGCGGTGGTACTTATCTGAACGGTTTCAAATATATAATTTCGCATTTGGCAATACCCTATATTTTGAATTTAAGATCGTATCTAAGGCTAAGTTCTAGTAACTTTGTAGTTATATTGTGGCTGGAATGGTAATGATTGCTAGACAACAACTGAAATGACTCTGCATTGACGATTGAAGTGAATGTTGTCTTAGAAGTATGCAAGAGATACATTTTGGATTGACTAACACTGTCATATAATGCATCTAATAATCTACAGAACAGAGAAAAACGATAGGAAGTAGTATCAAAGTCAAAATCTTAAGAATCGACTGCGGCGAATCTCAGAAACTCACACAAAAATAAAGCTACTTAGCGTGCTCTCAGAGATTTAGGTACCATCATTTTGCACATATCAAAGCTTGACAAAAGTGTGATCGTGGATATACATCAGTTTCTTCTATGATCTGTTATAATAACAGTAAGACCTTATTAACCTTTTCCAGTAATATTTACTCAGCAATTGATAAGAACAGAAAGAGTTCAATACATACAAAAGCTTGTACCCACTTTTATCGGTCCTTTGAGCTCCACAGTCGCACGTAAAAAAGCAACAAATCTCCTAGAGCAATTCAACGTAATCCATACAAGACAGCTAAATCTTATTTAAACCCCAAAGAGATAGATTACCGATTTTTATGATATCTAGAACAGCGGCGATCGATCGTTTACCTACACTCCGTGGGTGTAATGGCACTTCAAATTAATGTGATTTTTATTCCCTTAAGAATAGCTTTTTGAATATGATTGATATATTTTCCTATTGGTTCTGAACCGATCCAGACGACTTTACGTGTCAATTAAAAAGTTATGTCATTTTTATTTTAGGTTCCTATTTATAAACACGTTGTTAATGGAGGAGGGTTGGAGGGTTATTTTGAAATATGAGAAGATAATTATAAACTACATAATAAAAATAATATTTGTAGATACCATATATTTTTTAAGCAGTGGTGTATTGTTTATTATTTACCACCCACGACGCCAAATACATGTGCAATTTGCTCTTCATGTTATAGGGAGACATCAACAACGACGAGTTCAATGTCTATAATTGGGATAATAATAAGTACTAGATTTTGGGTTGTGATTGAGAAATTTTAGACAGAAAATTCCAACAATGCTTTGCCTGACTTAGGAATCAAAATATGTAAGTCACAGTGGCAACGATGGGCCTCCAAATTGCTACGTAGGTATATCGTGCCAAAGTCCATCCAAGAAGGTTGCACCGCAGGGCCCGATGTCCTGCTATAAATGGCACTTTACAGTGAACTTGAACACAACTGAAGAAATAGGGCTAAAAATACTTCATACTTTATTCTTAGGCATTGAAGTAATATAAAAAAAAAATACCGGAGACAGTGAATAATTAGGTTATTTAAAAAACTTTAGACGCACAAAGTTTGTTAATTTATGCAACATCAGTCTAGAGCCTAGAATGTTGCATACTCTAGACCATGTCTAGGCTAATATTTGACTCTAAGCTTGTTTCCAATAGTTGTGATGTTTCCCTAGTAACAGTGTAGTTGGTACATATTATTTTACTAGTTTTAGGTAACGAGATACAGTGGCACTTCTTTTTTGACTAAGAAGTAAGTATTGACTTATTTCTTAGTTTTTAAACATTGTTTTATAACGTAAAAATATCCGGCAACGCTGCAGTGTATATTGTAAACATCCAGATATCACAAATAACCCTATGATCGAGTCTAAACGTACACTGACGTAATCTTGTTCATGCGGTCTAATGAATGAATGCTGACTCATTACAGCAACTATGCTAAATTAAGGAAACAGTTATCTTACGTCCGGAGGCTGGAAAACTTTAGAAACGTTCTATACTGATTTTGTTAGATGTAGATAGATTTATGGGCTTTTTATTGGTGATGCAGATGGTATCAATCTGCCAGTGCCAAAAGGTTCGTTGATACCTTATTATATGTGTTTTTGGTGGTCTCATCCGGGGTATCAACGGAAGACCAGCGCGGCTTACATGCAAGCCGCTTCATGCTGAGTTGGGGCCCTTCCGTGGCAAGCTAGACCTATTTATAACAACAACACCTTAATTAGTTCGATTAACGTATTGCTTTCGCTATGAATAAAAATTTTCTTTCCTTTCTTCTTTTTCTTTCCTTAAGCACTCTTGGTTGTTCAAGAGGCCGCTTCTCATTATTTACACTAAATTGACAATTTTGTCACGCTCTTTAAATATGATAGAAATAAAACAGATACATATAGGAACAGACGTTCATGATGGCAGAAGGCTTCTTAATTCTTCGATTTCTTTCCAAATAAAAGTTAATTAATTTCCTTTTAAAGCGCATATACTAAAGGATTTTACCTTTTATGAACTCTTCGTGCCTTTTCTTCGGTAGTGGTGTGTCCCGAACACTCAATATTAGGTATAATTTGCTAAGTAACTTCGTGTTCCACTTCAACACTCGATAGATAATGTTTCCCCAGTGCCTATTGAACTGATGGCCGTAAAAAGCTAATGAAAGTTTCCCGGCCAGCCAAAAATAGACGCTTATGCGGTTGATGGATTTAATTTGATATCCAATAATTTACCAAGTTTGTTTAGAATACTTAATCATCATGTTAGTATGATTTAATTATATTTATTACTTGAGTTTAAAATTGATAAAAAACAGCATTTACTAAATCAATTAATAGGCATTTATTTGATACCAATTAATAGATAATAATAAATAATAATAATACCAGCCCTTGTTTATGTACCACTGTTGAGCACCGGCCTCACCTCAAGATGAGGGGGCTTAGGCCGTAGTCCACCACGCTGGCCAAGTGCGGGTTGGCGGACTTCAAACGTCATTCGATAGCTAGGTAGGCCTTCGCGCGACGATTCGCACATGATTCATTAAAGAAATCAGAGGTGCGAGCCTGGGTTCGAACCTGCGCACCTTGTTTCCAAGGCACGCGCTCGCCCACTGAGCTGTTATCGCTATTAACAGAGTGTGGGTTATTTATTAGATGATGTAATAATTACAAAAAGTGCTACTAGTACTACTAGCATAACGTAATAAGTAAAGAAAGTAACATAATCTACTATGGGGTAAGTTATAAGTATATCAGAGCCACAATGTTGTAATCACATTTCACGACTTTATTAGAAGTACGGTCATCGTCGGCTTACGCACTAATCTAAGCTAGGTTACATTACAGGTTACATTACAAAACAACTAATTGAAATCTAATAGTGAAACATAGCTTATATTTAACGTTTCCCATTTATTTTACTCGTACAATATTCGAGATTAGAAATGAGGCAATCTACATATTTAATTACTATGTACTCACCTATTTGTTAATTACTAGTCGTGGAACTGTAAAATTGCCGTTCATTTATTTTTATGTATACTGGCAGCAATATACACGAGCGCTGATTATATGACAGTATAGTGACAGAATATTCATACTAATGTTGTCTTTTACTTACGCGAATATTATCTACACATTGAAATTAAACTACTTTTACGGATTTTATCGCGGTTTATTTATTTATTTTACTATCCCGACGTTTCGAATGCTTTGCAGCACCCATGGTCACGGGAGGACTGAGATGTTGAACGTCCTTATGTCACAATTATGCCGGTGTACCCTCAGGTCTTCTTAGTTATTATTGTTGGTCCGATCTACGCAGTAAGAGTTTACTGTATCTTCTGGCCGTGCAGTGTTTTGATTGATATTGGATTTAATTATATTTATCACAGGATCCCAAGCCGGTGGTAACACCCAACCATCTTCTCTATTGAAATTAGGATGTTTTTTGATTTAAACCGCGCAATAAATAAACCGCGATAAAATCCGTAAAAGTAGTTTAATTTAAATATTCATACTATTTAAAAAAAAATACGAGAAAAAACAACTATACACTTAGGTTTTTACTAGGTGGTAAATCCTTTGTGCAAGGAATCGTTTCAGTTAGGTACCATCGCAATATCAGATATTCTGCCACCAACCAGCGGTGTGTAAACACTGCCGTGTTCCGGTGCGAAGCGCTCTGTAGCTGATAAAATAGCTGGACACAAGAGACTTAATAACTAAAATGATGACCGCTAGGTACTACAATACAGCTGTCTATAGGCAGGCGAACGTCTTGCTTGTCTAGTGATAAGACTTATATAAGAAAGACAAGACCGCTAAGTTTTTACCTGAATGTTGAGTTCAGACCGCCTTAGAATTCGGTAGCTTTAATAATATTGACCATACGGTGCTATCGCCAAATCAATAGGAATACATTATTTAATTTCATTAAATTGTAAGTGATGTTATACTGGGCTAAAGCTGTCATATTGATGTGTCTTGTTTTCACCAAGTATTTGTCCAACACCACGGTCAGCCCTGCCTCCAAACCGCGCCACGCCAATATGTTCTCAACTTTGTGATTAGTTAAACTTCAGACCTCTCGAACAGTTGCCTTCACAGTAATCTAAATTTTGTGGTTTCCATACTCTATACGATTTGATATTTAAATGAAGTTATTATTATTTTATGCAGTAGGTTACATACTATGTTACTCGATATAAGCTATTGTTTGGTAAATGGTACTACCTACTGGTGTAGTAAGCGCACTAGCACAGAATGCCTGCATTTGTCAATTGATTTTGCTAGCAGCAAAAGAAAAGAGTTCATTAGCTATCAGCGCAAGGATTGTTTATAGAATACAACTAGCCTGACTTCTTACCTCAGGTACACAACGCTAGATAAAGTTGGTGTTGTTTGGTTCCAGCCTTCCGCAAGGTTTTGGTACTAATCGGGCTACAATAATTTTAAATGTGTGCACAACTAGAAGTAATGTTTGTTATTGATTATATGATTACTGATAACTGCTGCCGAGCAGATCTTATTATTGTAGCTACAATTAGAATATTCATCACAATTGATGACGTAATTTCCACTTCTGTCATTATAGACAGTGCGCTATTAATTATTATGAAGGACGCTTCAGATACGATTGTTTTAATGTTGTTTAATACTCCCTGGTAATTTACTTTTGCTTTTTAAATATAACTGTAGGCTGCTTACGATGTGTTTTTATAGAGGAATTATTGAAAAGTAATTTATAATTAAGATAGCTCGAATGCTTCGCAAATACCTAGTTCATCTATCAAGGTTTATGGTGATTTAAGAATTGACTTTACATATTATACATTGATTAAGAATTGAATTAGGTACTATTACGAGTATTTTCATGTTTTACATGACATGGCTATTAACGTGACTGATATTTCAGGGAGCTTTATTTGCTTGAATTAACGAAATAAGAAACAGATCTTTTTAAAAATTAAACTTCTCAAATAGCATAATGTCATTTTAATATTTTATAGTCGCACTTTGGTTGAATTGCAGTAGTGATTATATTTTCTCTTAGAAAACGCGATGATCACGACAAGAAATATTGTTACTGCCGTCGTAATCACAAGAGCTACTCAGTAAATTGCAGTAGGTATTCAAGACTGTGACGGTTTGCACAATCTATACATGTCGATACCAGTTTCCAACGAATAGCTATGACAACCACTAAAGCTTAGTCGCACAACCCATAAAAGGCATGTCAAAGCGCCGCGTCGATTTACTACGGCTACCTTAACAAGCATAGAAATTGATTATAAAGTTTAACGGACCATAGCAGGAGGTCAAAGGTATCGTAAGGGCTAATAGACCTAATAAGTAAAAGATAAGTTTTCATCTCGAAGTTACGCATACTTATTTAAATAGGCATGATGACTAATTTTGAAAAAAATACTCTATAATGTACTTACGGGTCTACTATTGCCGAAAATAACCATATTTTAGTAAGTATTAAATTTACAAATAATAGCAATATTTTCAATTTTTAAAATAGAGTTTGAATTTCGTTCCAAAACGATGGCCGGTGCATGGCGCCATTTTGTGACGTCACTACGGGGTAAATAAACATCTGTCTAGGTGTTTTTACGAAGTAAATATAAATCCGTGGTCTAGGTATAAAAGTGAATCATTGTATGAAAGAAAAAGTTGAGATGACAGTTTGACAGTTGTTTATTTACACAGTATTGACGTCATTCACTCTGATCAGCGTTTATTACAAAATGGCGATTTGTTGTATTTGAGTAATTTATTTGCTTAAATATCACGAAAATCTCTCTATTATGAAAATGAGATGCATTTTTGGAATCAGTGCAATCTGTTCTAATATTTAAAACCACAGATTTATTCGTATTGTGTTGCAGTCATCATGCCTATTGCTTATTTAAACTGAAAGAGAGAAAGGGAATTTTATTAATATACTCTAGAAAAAACGAAACGAAAGAAGGACCCTGATAGTAAATGACACGTCTTCCCATGAATTACCCTACCAAGCGTAACCTGAGACATTAGTTGGTAAACCTAGTTACTTCATTAGCTAAGACTGTGAACACATCAGTGTTACGACATTGCTGCTTTGCGGCATAACATTTGACACTGCGGTAGACGGTCTCATGAAGACCGTTATAACTACCTATAATCATTTAATTTACCCTCAGAGTATGTATCAGTCATTAAAACTATTACTTTAGCTAGTTTTATCGCAAATAAAACATTAATATTGAACAAGAAAACTTTCCTTCGTCCGCATTTGGTAGGCATCTAAAAAAAGGGATCCGATATCAGAGCATTGGAACTTCTTATTGATAAGTAATAACTTAGCTAGATTAATATCGTTCTCGTTCGATGTTCAATTAATCACGAGAACATAATACTGTAGTCTGCGCTGATTAAGTGCGGATAGGGATTATCGGCCGCGCGTACATAATGGCCGCTGGGCGTAGTCCACGTGTTCAGTCCCTGACCCAAATACTGCGGTGATGCTCTTGTCTGCATCGTGTGTTTATTGTTTACCTAATACCAGCCGAAAGATATTTATATACCCTTCCAGTTTTATCGGAAAACATTTTTCACAAACCGATAAAATATGTCTAACAAATTCACCCATTGATCCTCAATGAAGAGGTTATATACACATTTGATAAGAACTAGGTGGTACCTGCCACCTTTGTAGGACCGTCCAGGTAGATACCATCGCAGAGTTAGATATTCTGCTTCTGGTGTGTAAACATTGCAGTATTCCGCTATAGCTGGTGAAATTACAGGACACAAGAGACTTGATAACTAATGTCTTGGGTGACGAGCGCGTCGAGCGGTAGTAGAATAGGCAAGCGTAACGCTTATTATCAGGCGAAAGTTTTGCTTGGATTGTCACTAGCTTGAATAAATAACACTAACCTCCGATGTCCTCATATCGGTTGCGTTCAATGTTCGTTCTACAAGTAATTAAAGCCTAAAAAAATATAGTAGATAAACAGAATTTGAGGTTCGCTATAAATCAGTTCGTATTCTGAATAAATGTTTGCTTTTCGATACCCTTTCAATCGGATTTCCTGTTAGAATATTTTTATACATGTACGTTTGTATGATTATGTTTGCACGTGCTTAACGTGTGACTAAATAATAGAATATTTTTTTAGTATTGCGACATTATATTTTTTTAAATAAATGTTTTGACAAAAAATTCTTTACAATTGCTAGGATAGAGCTACAAAGTCGAAACTTCGTCATAAGTGTCTAATAGCTCTTAGATAATAACAATGCTAAAATTATATTTACTTTGTCTTAATTGAATTTGATGGCGAATTTGGATGTCTAACGTAATTAAGAATATAATTTAAATAGAGCTTTTTGAATACGCAATATTACTGGAATGTATACTATATTATATGTCAACATGTGAAATTATAATTTTATTACGCAAAGGATTTTAGTGACAATGCCTTTACAAGCCATAAAAATGTATCATAAAAGATAACACTTAATTTGTTAAGTGAAGTTAACTGCTATACAACGTGGCTAATTTGAATATTTAACTTAGACACCCTAATGAAAGCAGCGCTTCTGACTGCTAATGAACCGTTAATTTTCGAAATGGAAACGGTCATGCAACAGAGGAGCATAGCTATTATTTGATTGTATGCACTAATTACTGTATATTCCTGTATTTGTAATTTCATTTCTCTACGATTTACCGTGACTGAACAATTTGACGCTGATTGGAACCAATTTCACTAACTATGTAGCATGTTACGGCTGAGATGTGATATTATTCATCTTTATTGGAAGCATCAAAATACGATTGGTAAGCTTAAATGCAAAACTTTAACGCATAAAGTACATACGAGTACTCAGTGGTGGTATACTATTTTAGGCTCAAATTGAGCATGAATTAGTTTGCATTAATTATTTATCTAAGTATATTTTAGTTAATAATTTTTATCTTGTTGTTTTGCCTGGTTTATTTTGTTTCTTTTTATTTGCACCTACCTCGAATCTTCTCTGAATCACCCTAAGGTAGACTGGCAGAAAATGCCTAAGGCATTAAGTCCGCCTATGTACAATTGTGCATGAAGAATAAAATAAATAAATAAATAAATAAATAAATGGTTTAATTATATAATTTGTAAAAGTGTAAGAATAAGAGGCGGACCACACCGAATGCGTGTGCGTGTCACGTCCGTAGTAACGCCGTGTACTTGCGTAGCCTGTATGTCACAGTCTACGTGCGCGTATACGTCACGCAAGCAGTGTGCCATGTCTCATAAAGTTCCAGACATTACAACGTCATAGTACGTGCACAAGCACGTCACGCTTACGTATACGGCGCATTTGGTGTACCTTGGCCCTAAAACAAGTTTTTAGTTTTATATTTACAAATGAAAGGATTTAGAACACAATATAATTCACAGTCACGTCTAATATTAGTGTTCGAAATAATAGCTATTTCGAATAAAATAAAGAGTGTTTTCCAATGATCAACTCCCTTTATAGATGGCCAATTTCTGTAATCATGAATTACATATGATATCAAATGACTTTACTATAACGGGTGTAAGGGACATCGTACCGAAAACCGATACCAGGGATCCAGAACACGATTCTGAACATCCTAGTGTTGAAATTTTTCATCGGCTTTTTCATGAATTTCCAAAAAAATAATTCTCTTTTTTAAAATAAAATTAGTATAATATCATTATTGGTATAATAATAAAGACTATTTTAAATTTAAAGACAATTTATAAATTATTTGTGTTTTTATTTTATTTTTATTTATTTATTTATTCTTTATTCACAAAAACAGTGCATAGGCAATTAATTAATAGGCAATTATCTATTATTATTTTAGAAAATTAGCAATGTAATTTGAAAAATAAACATTATTCCGCATATATTCATTACATGCTCGAAAATTAACAAGTTAGTCATTTGTCATTTACCATATAAATGGTTACTGTTATGTTGTAACGGACATTATTTGACGTCTTATAATTTTTTTTCGGTACGATGTCCCTTACACCCTGTATAATAAAACAAGTCCAAAAATACCTGTGAAGGTGAATGCTTACACTATGCTATATGCTTATGCTTCAGTATGCTTACACTTCTGTCTTTAGAATACCCAGTAGTTAATTGGTTGTTTCAGATTGCTCAGGTTAGATATGCTCTCATATGCGCTGAGCGTGCGACCCTGACCCATCCACTTATTACTGCAACTGATCATTGCACCCACGTTGCTTGGACAAACTATGACCAACTTTTTTTTCCTTTTTGGGCTTATAAATGTGTCTCTCTCGTTACAAGATTGTAAAGTTAGTAAGTATAAATATTTATTTATACTGATTTTATCTATACCTTGAGGAAACCGATGTCTTTTAATGTAGGTGAATGTCAGAGCAAATTATGATTTTAATATGTATGCTCCTTAGTGCGCATTAATAATTCATACCATTACCTAGCATAATTAAAATGCAATCACTGTATACTTAATAAGTATATTTTATTGTTAAATATAAAACGTACATATGTATATATATTATAACAATATTATTTAATATATTAATTTAATAACCTAGACTTATATGTGTCCATTGATGAACGACGACGAATGAGATTAGCAAAGCTATCAAAATATATTTTATTAGAAAATGTTCAACAAATTACAGATGTAGACCTTAAAAATATATAAGTACATACAGGGTTACAGGAAAAGTCGTGCTAGATCCGTTGAGGGCGTGGAGTACCCATCATTTCTGACTTATTTCACAATGAAACACCCCACCCTAAACTTAACCAAAATAAAAAAAAAAGTAAAAAAAAAAACTTAAACTTAACATAAACAAAATAAAATTTAATAGCCTAAAAATCGACAATTTTCAATAAAAAATTCGAAAATCTCGAAAAGGGTTAAGTTTAGGGTGGGGTGTTTCATAGTGAAATAAGTCAGAAATGATGGGTACTCCACGCCCTTAACGGATCTAGCACAACTTTTCCTGTAACCCTATATAAGTAAATATATAAGTATTCAGCTAGAATAACAGTACCACCACCACACATAAATATTTATTTGAAAAGATATTGAATCGTAAGTGCTATTGGTTTTTTTACTTAAAAAAATTGACGGTATTACGTTGCTGTAAATTTTCATAATGCTAAGTACTTTATATATAAATCAGATTTTCGTTCGAAATATACCTTGCATATCGGATAACAAATCACCTCAAATAATTATGAAAAACTACTATAGAGCGTCCAACCGTTTATTTTCTTTTTGACAGCACCAATAGAACGTAACTGCGTCATGTTACGCAAAAGTTCACTTAAAGTGATTTGACGTTCTATTGGTGCTGTCAAAAAGAAAATAAACGGTTGGACGCTCTATAGTAGGTAGGTATACACCGTTCAATGACAGACATCTAATTTGGTGTAAGGGATCATAGTGTTGACACATCAAAATGTAGGTGTAGGACAATCCGAACATGCATATGCATTATTGGAATAGGGGAGAGACGGGTGTCGGGTAGCCGATAGGTAGGGGAGGATGGAATATAAAACCGCTCAGATGTATATCACACCACCACCACGTACGACTGTTCTTTTATTTTATAGCCGTATCGAATAAAATATCCGTAGCCGTACCTAACAATGAAATCTTTACGTTTATGCTTACCAAATGCGACACTAAAATAATCTAGTGAAAGATAGCGACTACGAAAGATAAACGATCCAATCAGTGTCACCTCTCATGGTCACCACTCAACTAGAAGTCTCTAACAACTAGATCCAATTCATTAACAAACCGCCAAACGTATCGCCTACTTACATACATCGGTAAAACAATAATTATCCCTCGATTCAGTAATCCGATCACGTGCAGCACAGGGCGAGCGGACACATTAACTTATCATTAACTCGATTAACTTAAATAATAAACACTCTAGTTGTTGTTTATACACACCGTGTACGATATCAGGGTGACATTTCCCAATGCGTCGCGGTACGGCGCCGGTTAGGGGTGCGGGGTGGTCGGTACGTGACGGACGGCGCGCGGAAACTGTCGGAAAACGTGTGGAAATGGCGAGGAGGCAAGCGCGAACGTGCGTCGAGTCGGACCGCCGCGGTCGAACTGATCCGCGCCGCACTGATAACGCGCCGCACGATACCGACCACCGGAAAATGGAAAACAATGGAAACGCAACGCGTGTTATGGTTATATCGCAGATAACAGTAATGAGATGATACGTGTTTTGATTTGACTCGAACGCGTTAAGTATACTGATGCGTTCGTTGGTGTATTTTCCCTTACACTCATCGAGTTTTTTGTACAGGTATTTGAACTTTATATTAATCTACAAATTTGTAAGATGAAATGTTTCACGTTTATGATTCTCTTTCATACTTAATAAAAAATTTAACGAGACAACCTTGATAACCTCTAACTAAATCAATCAAGCCAGACGTATGGACCTTAAAGAGAAATTTAGTTTCAAGAGTTTTAACTCAAATACTATGCAGATTAGATTATAGGGCTAAAGTTAAGGAATGTTATAATGGTAGTATTGGGGGATAGCTGTAGCATATTATAACTACTTAAATGAACATCACTTGTCAGCCTCACGATAAGGGTGAGCCAACAAATAACGGATAACTTCGAACACTAAGCTAGCTATATAGAGTAGCCCTTAAATTCGCACTTCGTTCGTCGAGACAGGAAAGGCCGAAAATAAACTGGAACAAAATATCTCTAAATAAACTGGGAACGGTCCCAGTACGAGTTGCTTTGAACTGCAAGTTTCCGATACGAAATATAAGAAGTGTGAAACGAATCGCAAAGCTTATGGGTTCCTAGAGTTACAAAGAAAACCGATACCGTAGATGTATAGGTTACCAAAACAACCATTTTTTATGCTGTGATAAGCGTATTATGATCTTTTTTTCAAAGCTGTTTCCAATATATCTTTAACTAGCGACCGGGCTTGGCTTCGCACGGGTTATATTTTTTATATATGTAAAGTGTGAAAAAATATCTGATTGATGGAAATCGCTTAAAAATCCGTTGCGTGGTTTAGGAGGAGTAAGCAGATATCTTCGCAAGGGTTATATTTTTTATATATGTAAAGCGTGAAAAAATATCTGACTGATGGAAATCGCTTAAAAATCCGTTGCGTGGTTTAGGAGGAGTAAGCAGATATCTTCGCAAGGGTTATATTTTTTATATCTGCAAAGCGTGAAAAAATATCTGACTGATGGAAATCGCTTAAAAATCCGTTGCGTGGTTTAGGAGGAGTAATCAGATATAGATACAGACGCGGAAAGCGATTGTGTTTTATCCTACTTATGTAACGAAGGATCCCAATGGTATGTAGGTTTGTTCTCGTAAAAAATAACACTAACTTTAGAAATTCTGTACTGATATATATATCTATACCGAATTTCATCAGTACAGAGTTAATAAGTACAAGTAAGTATGTATTTATTAACACAATAACAAGCTAGTGGTTAAGTACAAAATTACCTGAAGGTAAGTGGTGGATGGTAGAGAAGAAATCACTGGGCTGTTAGTAGAAAAGATAAATGGAACATCATATGGCACTGGCAATCTTACTCGCAGCAGGAGCAAAGTACCGTAGGTACGAAAATGGCGTTATTTACTGCTAAAAATTAGTCTCCATATAAAAGACTAGCTGACCCAAGCAGCTCCGCCTGCGCTATTTTTACGTTAACTAAACTTTTAATAACAGACATTAGCATCGAATACATAACCTCCTTTTTTTATAGTCGGTTAAAAACTGGGACCTACTTTTTACTTGCTCTCCGAAGCACGGACCCGTTTAGTTCAAATGGCGTTAAACGGTCACCCATCTATTTCATGACCTTACCAAACGTTGCTTAACCCGATCGATTACAAAACCTTGATAAATACTCTCTATGAGTGTTCCCTTACTAATATTTATTATATTTTATAGAAAAATTGATAAAATCGGACCAAGCGTATAACCAAGTACCCGTTTTGACTTTAATCCCCTCTCCCAAAAGAACCGTGCTAGATTACGGGATAAAAAGTATCCTATGTCCTACCTCGTAGTAAGATCTCAAATCATGCCAAGTTTAATTTGAATCCATTCAGTAGTTTCGGCGTGATGCTCAGCCGTGATACAGACAGACAGACAGACAGACAGACAGACAGACAGACAGACAGACAAAAATTAAAAAAACTACATTTTCGGCCTCAGTATCGGTTATAGATTGCCCTCCAAATATAATTTTCAAAATATCTTCAATGTACAGAATTGGACCTGTTACAGTTTTATTATAAGTATAGACTATAAGGAGGTAGGTATAACAGGACTTTTTGCTCTCGCGGTGGAAACCTTTAAAGTCTCCGGGACCCCGTGGGCTGTCAACCGGGGTATGTGGGATCCTTATCTAATAATACCCCCGCGGTTGGACGTATCAGGCACATGTAAGGGGAACTAGGGGTCGCCGCTGGGGCCACCTAGTGCCTGAACCCACCACCGGGGGGTGCTTACGAGGACGGCGCGGCGGTCGCACGTAATTTCACAGTCACGCCGTCCGCTGAGGACTCGCTGCCGTACTTGATGTACGTCTAAGGCACACCCCAAACTTCCAACGATTCTGAAGGATATCTTGCGCCCTTACCTAACTGGCAAGACATACAAACAATTCCTACGAGAGAACAATATAAAAAATAAAACATTTTATTAACAAGACAAACAAATCTAGAGCAGTGAAATAAACAAAATTCAAATAAGTAAATGAAATTGTTAATTATCTCGAAACATACCTAAATCATTTACCAAACGTAAAACAAAACACATAAAACTCCGTGAAACCGTGTAGCCTTGTCAAAGTCATTGTCGAAATATATCACTGAATAATTACAGTTTAACGGTAATTAAATTACGATTAAATTAGAGAGTGTGTCACATATTAGAAATGCTTCCAATGCTAAAATAAATTAGGCTTCCGTAATTCATTGTACATTTTAAATTAGCACCGAACTAGCCCCGTAATATTCCAATTGCATCCCGACGCTTGAAATGAACTGCATAATTCATTTCAAACTCATTTAATTTCACTAAATTGCGATGTATTTGCTTCGAATACCTACTTAACTATTAATAAAAGCATTCGAATATACTAATTTTAGACGAAGCTTTTAGTCGAAATAATAATTGTTTTAATAGCTACTTACTTGTATATTCAGTCTGTATTGTTTAAAGGGAATTAGATTCGCCGAACCTATTTTGCTGTGTATTTATAAATTATCGTTTCATTTGTAAGGGTTTTGATAAAATTGTCAAGGACGCAATGTAGGTGTAAAATAATTATCATTCTATGATGGCTATAACTCAGTTCATAATAGGAGAGAACAAAGCGCGTCTAAATGCTTTTAAAATCAAATATTATATTTATGGTCTAGTCAGTCTATAGTCCAATGCTGAACAAAGGCCTCCCCCTTAGAAGGGAGAGGTTACCATAATCCCCACACTTGGCGGGCGTCATGGTAGGTAATACAAGAGAGACGCTGCTGCCCGTCTTCGTGTTTTCCTTTAGTCACCTATTACGGTCATCCAACGGGAGGCCATCCATCCTATTTTTACCCGAACCCCACGGAAAAAAATATTCTATTACAGTTACTAAAGTTCCGGTGTCAATCTCCATGACCTTGTGGCATTGCCGTTTGCCAGCATGAACTCATTCATAATACTTGAATGTTATAATGTAATTTGCATTCGAATGCTCCTCTCGTGTCGACTGAGGTCACTATGATTGTATGTATTATGTCACCAGCTATGGCTATTTACCGCTCTGTGGGTTGTTTTAGTTGGACTGGGTAAAGATATTTCCTTCGGAGTCGTTGGACGTTCGGTGTGTGGGCCCTTTGAACGTCCATTGAGTACGGCGGCGACTCCGAGGAGGACGGCGGCGGGGTTGCGACCCCCGTCCCCGTGAGTACCGTGTCAGGTTCCCGGGGGGCTACAATGCGCCCCCCGGCGGCGGGCTCAAAGGCAAGACACTGAGGGGCCCCTGGTGCAGATCCCACCGGAGAGCCCTGTGGTCCCCCCTCTCATGTGCCGATGCGACAGCCGCGGGGGTTGTAGTGGGTAAGAATCCCACATACCCCGGTCGTGCCCCACAACTCCCGGGGATCTGGAAGATTTCCCCCGGGTCAAAAAAAAAAGGGTAAAGATATTTGACGAGACATTATGGACGTTTGCCTAATGGTAAGCAACACGCAAGCCTTAGCACAGCTGTATAGGCATAATACGTCTATTGAGATCGGAAAAGAAAACTTTCAGAAGGTATTCGGCCACTAAAAATCCCCTCAACAAAACCCACCCTCCTTGGTGGCTCTAAACAACCCTATGGAGATTCTGGGCTCTACGTTCGGACCTTGCCAGAATCTCTCCAGCGCCTGAGGTTCCCTAGAGCACATCCGGGGGGAACTACCTACCATAGGCGGTACAAGAGCACAAGCGATCTATCACTTAGCAAAATAAAAAAAGCGCAGTAAAATTTTCTGGTCACCCTTTCTGGTTTGTAATGAACTCTGTTTTCAACTGATTAATATAAGTACCTACCTAGCTAATAACAAGAATAATGTAGAAAATCATAAAAAGCCCGACTGCAAACAAACAAAATGGTCTTAAATTACATTATACATACAAAATACGTACCTTTCATTTGATACCCATAGGTTATGTTTTGTTTAAAAAATACAAAATGGTTGGTGGCCGCCATATTAATATGTTTGGAAAAATATAATAGCCTATGTCACTCACACAACTAAGACGACTATAAGGGCTCCCACACATAACTGCGAATTCGCATCGCATCGCAAATATCTGCGAGAAATTTTCGATATAAAAATTCATTTGTTTCTCGCAGATATTTGTGATGCGATGCGAATTCGCAGTTATGTGTGGGAACCCTTAGTCACTGTCCACCACGCCGTTTAGGCTGTAGGCCGTGCCAAAGAAATAGACATAAATACATACAAACATACATACATACATGCAAACATACATACATACATACTCTCGAAAAATAAGCCTCCGCCTGGGGCATTCAGGCAACAAATTGATGATTTCACAACATCGTATTACCCATTTAATACAAGTAGAAAATCTTCATAACACTGCCTTCAAGTGCTTTCAAAATGTACAATAGCTACCTCCCAGACCCGTTATAGTCTTAATCTGTGGAGCACTTTCATAGACGATAATACGATTTGATTAGCTATTGTTTCAGAGAGGGCTAATCTGGAGGCGCCGACCGTCGGGGGTGCGTGCCCACCCTGTTATTAATTTAACCACAACTCGTAATTAATCTTGGCCGCTGCGGATTCTCCCACGGCCGAACTACGATTCCAATGTTCTACCGTTTGTGCCCAATTCCGGCTGACATGACTTATATTACGTAAAGGGTAAATTAAATGTTTACATCTCAAACTGTTGACAAGATATTAAATTACTAGGTGGTAGGTTCCTTGTACAACCGTCCAGGTAGGTACTATCACGAACACGAACGGTGTACCAGTTTTCAATCAAAATCGTTTGAACAACGTTACGTGCGCTTACCCCGCCCGCACGTATTTTGGGTCGGCTCGTGCAAGCGATTGTCGTCCTACACCGTTCGTGACTGCGAGAGTACGTCGGCAGTGTCAGATGTTCTGCCGCCAAGCACCAATGTGTAAACATTACTGAGCTCCGGTGTAAATGACACTGTAGCTGATGAAATTATCGGAAATTGGAAGAGACTTAATATCTAATGTCTTTGGGGTCGGCAACCCGCCAGTGATTCTTCTATGTGTTGCTAGCGTCCATAGGCTATATATATTAGTATATTTTATTTTCTAATATATAAGTATTAGTATTATATTAATTTATGTAAGTTAAATTAGAGTTTTAAAATATTTATCTATATATTTAGTTTCATTTGTTTTGTTTGCACCTACCACGATTTGTCTCTGCATCACCCTAAGGTAGACTGGTAGAGAATGCCTCTGGCATTAAGTCCGCCTATGTACTGTTTTGTGCATAAAGAATAAATAAATAAATAGGCTGCGGTGATTGCTTAACATCAGGTATACTCGTTTGTCACAAGGATGGTATAAAAAACAATTATGTTACATAAATACTTCAGCTCTGTACGACAAAACAAAAGTGAATAACGTAAAAATGTACTATTTATAGGAGTAGTTAGTCAGCTACGTACAGATTTGGCGCACGCTCGTAAAATAACCACACATAGAAAGGATCTTTGTCAACTGCAGACAAAAATAAAACATGAATAAGATTTTTTTAAACGATAGGTACTTGTTATAGTAGTAGATTTTTTATCTCGTTTTAGGTTAGGTCATACTTCACTGAGGATTACATTTAGTAAAATCTTCAATGTAGAAGTCACTTTACCTACCATGGTACATATAGAAAAATTCTATGTGAAAAATATCGCACTTATCCATTTTGAGAACACACTTTCACGGAACATTGTACCCAATGATTGATCCAGCAACGTATGTCGTTGATAAAATGCTGCTACACAAAAAAAGAAAATAGATATTCCAATATAATTTATGAGATACGACATGTGCCTATAACGTGCTTGCGTGATATATATCTTTGATTTTTATTGGAGTTCTAACACGACGGGTCTATTGACAAAAGAACTTGGGCCCCTTTCATAGTACCACTGTCATTTTGACAGTAACTTATACGATGACCCTCTGGTTATATCAGTCTATATAGTAGACACTTCGTTGGAAAAACGAAATAAGTATCGTCAAATTAGATAAACTAAGCACAGTACATAGAGTATACAAAGTGCTGCGAAGTCTGGACGTGAGTAAGGCCAGTGGCCCTGATGAGATTCCTGCAATAGTTTTAAAAACATGTGCACCTGCATTGTCCCCTATTCTAACGCGTCTATACCGACTCTCTCTGAGATCGGGTCGAGTACCCATGTCCTGGAAGCTTGCTAACATCCAACCTATACGGTATAGGCTATACCCAAGAAGGGTAGTCGTGCTGACCCGTCGAACTACAGACCTATCGCAATCACTTCCGTAATCTGTAAGATTATGGAACGTGTATTAAATGCCCAACTTCTCGGCTACCTAGAAAGTAATGATCTCCTGTGTGATCGTCAATTCGGCTTTCGTCGAGGTCGATCTACAGGGGATCTCCTAGTATTTGCCACTCACTTTTGGGGCGAAGCCATCGAAAAGCATGGTGAAGCATTAGCAGTATCACTGGATATCTCGAAGGCTTTCGACAGGGTTTGGCATGGAAGTCTGCTTAGCAAGCTTCCTTCATATGGGTTACCTGCTAGTCTGTGCGCGTGGATCTCCGATTTTCTGTGTGAGCGTTCAATTCGAGTGGTCATAGATGGCTGCTCATCTGAACTTAAGGCCATCAATGCCGGAGTCTGTTCGTAGTATCAGATATTTGGTTTCCATAGTACAGGCGCTGCCTAGTTTGACCATGTGGATTGTCCCAAGACATTATTATTTTTAATTCTGTTGCCAAATAGCTTCGATTTTTTTCGAAGTGGTGAAGTCAAGATCATATATTTTTAGCCTAACAAATTGCATATCAACGAAGTATTCTAAGAATTCTAAAATTAATAAATGTGTGTTACTTCATCGTTATGTCTAATATTTTTTTACTCATGTGGAATGTTTCAAGCATCCATGAACAAACAAAATTGTTTCATTTCACTGTGCACGGGCCCCATAAACCTTGCATTGGGGAGATATTATATGGCATGTACTGTAACAACTTGGCTAGGACCTTCTGGCGGTGATATATATTGCTGTCGTAACGTGACAATAATTACAGCAAGATAATTATTCTTGATTGTGCTTGCACACACGCTTGGGAACACGTACCATAAAGTTGTTAATGTAACGCCTAGTGTATGATTATGAGCTCCAAATAAGTAGACTTAAGTTCCAACTTCGTGTATCCGAGGGGCAGTTTTGGATCGTTAAAACTTGGATGCCAGTGGCCTGCAGTTTTTGCAGATGCAAATACTAAACAATGGTCAGTGGTGCGAAAATTAAACGAAATATTGTAAAAGAAAATCGACAGGTTTGGTTCATCACCAGCCGGAAGACGTCCACTGCTGAACATAGGCCTCCCCCTT
This sequence comes from Furcula furcula, assembly GCA_911728495.1. Taxonomy (NCBI): domain Eukaryota; kingdom Metazoa; phylum Arthropoda; class Insecta; order Lepidoptera; family Notodontidae; genus Furcula; species Furcula furcula. Next base: position 12,745,519 of record OU452251.1, read on the forward strand.
CGAACGCCACAATGAACGAAAATTAACCTGCGACGCGCACAGGTTTGGTTAATATTGCAATATTAAGTGTTTTACACAATATTACGATAATAAGGTCGATTCCGTTGAAATGGTATAAGCTTTATTCTCAGAATAAGTTTTACTTTTTTAAAGTAGATATAAAGCTTCAATAAGGCTTTTTATAAGGATAATTTGTACATACAAGTTTGATCAAACCGTCCTAAAGTTAGATCTAAAGCAGTAGTAAGTAAAACATCAATAGGTACCACTTCAAACCAATATATGTGTGTGCTACTGAGCATTTAGCCTTACAAAGGACTCTGTGATCTTCAAGGATTTCAAAAATGGGTATGAAATTCTGTGAAAAAAGAATAGATAGTAATCCAACCCGATTACTACCACTTCCGTGGCACCTGATTCAGGTTCTGCGAAATAGCACCGTGTACCTATTACCTGATGCTGTTTTTGTTCGATAGAAGCAGTCATCTTATAAAGACTTAAAGCAATTCCAAAGAGAAGTTTGTATGTCAAAAATATTCAAGATCACGGGTTATCATTCGGAGTAAGAGTTATAACAATTTTCATTGACATATTTTACGAAGACTTCATTATGTTTTAAAAGCGATATTAAATTCACACACAATCTTGTTCGGAGTGATAAATTCCATGTAATAAAGCCACCATGTTGGCACAGAAAAGCTACTGAGCTTGATTATACCACATCGAAGCCGTAAATGATATTCGCTTCCGCAAACACGAGAATTTTGTATCGGATTTTATCCATTAAGGATAGGGTTTACAAGTGTAATTCTTTAATGCTGACATTATTTCATTATCAACATTTGCGCACTGGATTGAATTGTCACCTTTTAAAAAAACACGAACCCAAAATCACTGGGATAATGGAAAATTCATGAAATTCTTTTCAAATTATATTTAGTAGGTAAGTAAAGGATATTTCTTCATTTTTAGGGTACCGTATCAATAAGGTCCCTTATGGACTATAATGTGCTTATAGTGCGACTTCGTCTGTCTGTCTGTCATACTCAGATTGTTCAGTAACTACCTGACACCTACCTAATAATACCAGCCCTTGTTTATGTCCCACTACTGGGCACGGGCCTCCCCTCAAGATGAGGGGGCTTAGGCCATAGTCCACCACGCTGGCCAAGTGCGGGTTGGCGGACTTCACACGTCATTCGAGAGCTAGTTAGGTTTTCTCAGACATGCAGGTTTCCTCACTCACATGTTTTACTTCACCGAAAGCTAGTAACAATCGCACAAAGACGATTCGCACATGATTCATTAAAGAAATCGAGTGCGAGCCGGGGTTCGAATCTGCGCACCTTGTTTCCAAGGCAAGCGCTCGCCCACTGAGCACCACTAGTAAAGTAACTACCTGATACCTACATATCGGTTTAAAATTTAGAATCGTTTTAGATAGTGTACCTAATCCTATATTGTCTTCGTAAAATACCGTAGATCATTAATCACTTTAGAATTGTAATAATGTAATCTATACCGAGTGCTGTAACAGCTCAGTGGGCGAGCGCATGCCTTGGAAACAAGGTGCGCAGGTTCGAACCCCGGCTCGCACCTCTGATTTCTTTAATTAATCATGTGCGAATCGTCTTTGCGCGATTGTTACTAGCTTTCGGTGAAGGAAAACATCGTGAGGAAACCTGCATGTCTGAGAAAGCCTAACTAATTTTCGAATGACGTGTGAAGTCCGCCAACCCGCACTTGGCCAGCGTGGGGGACTATGGCCTAAGCCCCTTCATCTTGAAGGGAGGCCCGTGCCCAGCAGTGGGACATTAACAAGGGCTGGTATTATATATTATTACTAGCTGTAGCCCGCGGCTTCGCTCGCGTTCACTTTGTTACTCAAACGCGTTTTGAATTATGGATCGAGGTTTTTTAAAATATTGTTTACACTAATGTTGTCTTTTATTTACGCGAATGCTACACATTGAATTCAAACTAATTTGATGTTAGCTTTTACTATCCCGACGTTTCGAATGCTTTGCAGCACCAATGGTCACGGGAGGACTGAGATGTTGAACGTCCTTATGTCACAATTATGCCGGTGTACCCATAGGTCTTCTTAGTTATTACTGTTGGTCCGATCTTCGGACGATCTTTACTAGGTGGTAGGTTCCTTGTGCAAGGAACCGTCCAGGTAGGTACCACCGCAGTGTCAGATATTCTGCCGCCAAGTAGCAGTGTGTAAGCATTGCTATGTTCCGGCGTGAAGGGCACTGTAGCTGGTGAAATTACTGGACACAAAGACTTAATATCTAATGTCTTAAGGGTCGGCAACGCGCTAGTGATTCTTCTGGTGTTGCTAGCGTCTATAGGCTACGGTGGCTGCTTACCATCAGGTGGGCCGTACGCTTGCTTGCCACCTTGGTAGAATAAAAAAAAAAAAAAAAAAAAAAAAAACGATCGATTTCAATATTGTTCACACTTTTATTAACCCTGATCTAATCGGTACCGAGTATGTAGCCTGTATTTTTGTGTAAGCTATCATAGCTCCCATTTCTTAAATATTCACTTCTTTAGTTAAAAAGATACAGTACCTATTTTGCAATTTCATTAAAAAACTTTTTGAGGTTGTTAAGTGGAAACCATTTGGTAACCCCATTGGTAGATGCCCTTAGCGGTTGATTTTCGAAAAATGCTGGAAGTTAGTTTATTCTATAGTTTTGTTTAGTTCGTTTACTGATTTTCGTTACCATAGTTGCATTATAGCATTAAATGGAGATCTTTCTTCACGCAAACTGTAGGGATTTTTCGAAAAATGCCGGAAACGGTTTCTTAGAATCTTGTATGCAATACATAAAATATGTCGTATGGCTGTAGGAATGAAATATTTTTTTGGAACTGAATTGAACGCTATTAGGGATTAATTTTAAAAAAAGACATGGATTACTTCAATATTACGAATTTATCCCCAAAGTGTCATCAGTGCAGCATGAATTTTTTTTTCGCGTTTGATATTCAAAAACTGTGCTTAAACCCCGTTAAGGGTTGATTTTCAAAACAAATATGTTAGACGTGTTTCTCAATATTTTTATGAGTACACTGACAAAGTTTCGTGTCTGTAAAAATATTTTTTACATACAAACTTTGATACCTCATTTGTCCCACGGGTCGATTTTCGAATAAAACATTGCACACAACACAACAAAAAAAATGAACCGACTTGAACAACACTAAAAAGCTAATAATTGAAGTTGGAGTTGAGGTACCTACTGTGTATATTTTCTTCAGGAACAATTTATCCGGTCCTAATGAAATTTGCATGAAATCATTACAGTAGTTTACTCTCTTGAATAAAAAAAGAATCATCAAATCGGTTCATATTTGTCAGAGTAATGATAATAATAATAGAGTAATGTAATGGAGTATATCAGATTCATGGGTTTTTAACCGACTTCAAAGAAGGAGGAGTTTCTCAATTCGTCTGTATGTATTTTTTTTTTACCGGATAAATTCTTCTAAATCAATTATGAATCTCCGGGAAGTTCTTATCCGGTTCCTTCTTTCAAATAAAAAATAATCATTGAAATAGGTAAATATTTGCCAGAGATTATTAAAAAAACATCATCTTTTAGGCATTCCTACAGCTTTTTCTGAGTCGCCATTTTTGTTTTTTCAGGAACTGCTTTTTCGTAAGTAGGTAATATTTTTTTGAAATGAAATCGGTTCATCAACCCCTTCAAGGGTTGATTTAAAAAAAATGTGATACGCGTGTTTTTTATCAGCGCACTGATAAATTTTCGTGTCCATACGATGAATATTTCTTTCCATAGTAACTTTTGGCCAACCTAGGGGTGGATTGTCGAAAAATGCTGAAAATCAGTATGTTAAATTGTTTTGTTTATGTATATATGTATGTATGTTGTACGAATGTACCGAGTTTCGTTACTCTAGCTGCATTATAACATTTAATGAAAATCGTTCTACGTGTTTTTCAACCCCATTATATGACCTGACCTTAGTGATTATTTTTCGCAAAATGCCAGAAATGGGTTTCTTAGATTCTTGTGTGCAATACACAAATTAAGTGTTATGACTGCAGGTCGAAGAACATTTTTGGACCCCAATTGGATCCATTTAGGAGTTGATTTTCAAAAACTATTTACACATGGATTGCTTTAGTTTGATTAATGTATTCGCAAAGTTTCATCAATGCAGCATAATATTTTTCCGCGGTTCAAACTTAAAAACCATACTAAAACCCCTTTAGGGTCGATTTTCAAAAAGTTGTAATAAGGGTGTTTCTTCATTTCTTTTGCTTAGTATGTTGACAACATTTCGTGTATGTGTGGTAAAAAAAAATTGTTTTCCATACAAACTTTGAGACCCCATTAGACCCACTTAGGGGTTGAAATCGAAAAATACTGAAAATTAGTTTGTTCAATATTTTTATTGAGTTTATGTACCGAGTTTCGTTACTCTAGCTGTATTATAGCATTAAATCGAAATAATTTTACGTGTAAACTTTACAACCCCATTAAATGACCATAGGGGTTATTATTTGCAAAATTCCGGAAATAGGTTTCTTAGATTCTTGTGTGCAATATTTAAATTAAGTCATGACTGTAGGTCGAAAAATATTTTTGAACCCTAATTGGATCCCTTAAAGAATTGATTGATTTTCAAAAAAATGATTATTTATACAATAATTGCTTTAGTTTGATAAATGTATTCGCAAAGTTTCATCAATGCATGATATTTTTTTTCCGCGTTTCATACTCAAAAACCATGCTAACACCCCTTTACGGGATACGAATTTGAAAAAGTTGTGATACACGTGGTTCTTAATTTCTTTGGCTTAGTACATTTACAGAATTTCATAACCGTGTGATGAAAAAAAAAATTTTCCATGCCTTCTTTGGGAGCCCAATTGACCCACTTAGGAGTTAACAAACTGCTCAAAATTAGTTTTTTTCAATTGTTGTGTTGAGTTTATTTACTAAGTTTCGTTATTCTAGCTGCATCATAGGATGAAATGGAAATCCTTCTTTGTGCAAACTTTGAAACCCCATTAAATGACCTTAGGGGTAGTTTTTCGAAAAATACTGGAAATAGGTTTCTTAGATTCTTGTGTACAATATATAAACTAAGTCTTATGACTGTAGGTCGTAAAACATTTTTTGGACCCCAATTGGACCCATTTCGGAGTTGATTCTCAAAACATGATTATTTACACATGAATTGCTTTATTTTGATAAATATATTCGCAAAGTTTCATCAATGCAGTATGTATTTTTTCACGTTGCATACTCAAAAACTATGTTAAAACCCCTTTAAGGGTCGATTTTCAAAAAGTTGTAATGCACGTATTTCTTTATTTCTTTTGCTCAGTACTGTAACGAAGTTTCGTTTCCGTGTGACGAAAAATTTTTTTTTTCCTTTACACTTTGGGAGCCCATTTGATCCACTTAGGGGTTGATTTTACAAAAATGCTCATAATTCGTTTTTTCAATTGTTGTGTTGAGTTTATTTACCGAGTTTCGTTACTCTATCTGCATCATAGGATGAAATGGAAATCCTTCTTTGTGCAAACTTTGGAACCCCATTATATGACCTTAGGGGTAGTACTTCGAAAAATGCCGGAAATAGGTTTCTTAGATTCTTGTGTGAAATACATAAACTAAGTCTTATGAATGTAGCTCGAGAAACATTTTTTAGACCCCAATTAGACCCCTTTACGAGATGATTTTCTAAAAATGATTATTTGCACTTGGATTGCTATAATTTGATTAATGTATTCGCAAAGTTCCATCAATGCAGTAAGTATGTTTTTATTTTACATTGTGTACTCAAAAGCCATGTTAAAACCCCTTTAAGGGTCAATTTTCAAAAAGTTGTAATATACGTGTTTCTTTATTTCTTTTGTTCAGTACTGTAACAAAGTTCCGTTACCGTGTGACGAAAAAAAATTTTTTTTCATACTAACTTTGGGAGCCCATTTGACCCACTTAGGGGTTGATTTTACAAAAATGCTCAAAATTAGTTTTTTCAATTGTTATGTTGAGTTTATTTACCGAGTTTCGTTACTCTAGGTGCATCATTATGATGAAATGGGAATCCTTCTTTGTGCAAACTTTGAAAAGCCCTTAAATGACCTTAGAGGTAGTTTTACGAAAAATGCTAGAAATAGGTTTCTTAGATTATTGTGTGCAATATATAAACTAAGTCTTATGACTGTAGGTCGAGAAACATTTTTTGGACCCCAATTGGACCCCTTTAGGAGCTGATTTTCAAAAAATTATTATTTGCACTTGGATCTCTATAATTTGATTAATGTATTCGCAAAGTTTCAGCAATGCAGTATGAATTTTTTTTTCCGCGTTGCATACTCAAAAACAATGCTAAAACCCCTGTAAGGGTCGATTTTCAGAAAGTGGGATACACGTGTTTCTTTATTTCTTTTGTTTAGTACACTGACAAAGTTTCATGTCCGTGTGACGAAAAAAATATTTTTTTCCATACAAACTTTGGGAGCCCATTTGACCCCCTTAAGTATGGAATTTCGAAAAATCCGTTCTTATTGTTCACCTAGACTATTTGAATAATGTTGGTTCCAAATTTCAAGATTGTACGTTATATGGTTTTTGCTGTATCGTGATTCCTAGAAAACACCCTGCTCTTTTATTAATATAGATATAATCTATACTTATAATAAAACTGTAACAGGTCCAATTCTGTACATTGAAGATATTTTGAAAATTATATTTGGAGGGCATTCTATAACCGATACTGAGGCCGAAAATGTATTTTTTTTTGTCTGTCTGTCTGTATGTCTGTATCACGGCTGAGCATCACGCCGAAACTACAGAATGGATTCAAATGAAACTTGGCATGATTTGAGATCTTACTACCAGGTAGGACATAGAATACTTTTTATCCCGTAATCTAGCACGGTTCTTTTGGGAGAGGGGATTAAAGTCAAAATGGGTACTTGGTTATACGCTTGGTCCGATTTTATCAATTTTTCTTTATAATATAATAAATATTAGTAAGGGAACACTCATAGAGAGCTGTTATCTGTAATCGATCGGGTTAAGCAACGTTAGGTAAGGTCAATAAATAGATGGTTGACCGTTTAACGCCATTTGAACTAAACGGGTCTGTGCTTCGGAGAGCAAGTAAAAAGTGGGTCCCTGTTTTTAACCGACTATAAAAAAGGAGGTTATGTATTCAATGCGAATGTCTGTTATTAAAAGTTTAGTTAACGTAAAAATAGCGCAGGCGGAGCTGCGTGGGTCAGCTAGTTTTGAATAAATTCTAAAACATTTATATAAAAAAAGCGTCAAAAAAAGTAGTCAATATAGCAAGATTCACACCCATCAAGTTTTATACTTTAATTCAAGTTTAGACTTAACTCAGTCATAGGCTTAAAATGACTAAGAAAATAGATAATTCACGTACCCAGCTCAACCGTTTGTCCCAAGTGACTAAAGGTTCCCTAAGTCTCTCAACTTTCTCACTTTAGACAATTTATTGATTACTAAACAGGGCACTGAACTTCGCTAAGTTGAACGTTCATATTAAATTAGAATTCTCTTAAATTAACATTGAAGTTAATGAAAAAGAACATGTGTACTTGCCGCCACAGTCTTTTAAATATGAACGAAAGACTCCTTTTGTTTCTAATATAAACAAATCGATTGACAAATATTTGAAATAATGTTCGTCCTAGCAATTTTACCGAAAAATATATGAGGTAGGTTCATACATATTATATTGACGTAACTATATACATTTTCAGGCTTGGTCCCTTGTGGGCCTGACTGAACAAACTGACTGACTATCGTGCACTGTGCTATAGTTTGATTTTTTCTTAGTTTCTTAACCTATTTATTATTGTAATCACTATGCATACTTGCAATAATAGCACCCAGCCATCTCCTCCCGAAACCAAGAAGGCAGGCAGCAGCATCTTTCTATTGGATTACCTACCACCTAAACTGCGATCCCCAAGACGACTGCCAACCGTGAGGATTATGGCAACTCGTCAATTCTATGGGGGACGCATTTGTCCAGCATTGGGTGTCTTTCGGGTGATGATGATGCCATATTTATACTTTATATCTAATTCAATACTCAATATACCTACACTAGAGCTTGGCATCAATCGCACGTGATGGTGAATGGTAAAGCAACTGTAGGCAAAGGTGCAGTGTATTAAGCATATAAAGAAAAGGACCCTGAATACTTTCTATTTTACATACTTATATAGATAAACTAGCTGACCCACGCAGCTCCGCCTGCGCTATTTTTACGTTAACTAAACTTTTAATAACAGACATTCGCATCGAATACATAACCTCCTTTTTTATAGTCGGTTAAAAACTGGGACCCACTGTTTACTTGCTCTCCGAAGCACGGACCCGTTTAGTTCAAATGGCGTTAAACGGTCACCCATCTATATTTTGACCTTACCTAACGTTGCTTAACCCGATCGATTACAAAACCTTGATAACAACTCTCTATGTGTGTTACCTTACCGATATTTATTATATTATAAAGAAAAATTGATAAAATCGGACCAAGCGTATAACCAACTACCCATTTTGACTTTAATACCCTCTCCCAAAAGAACCGTGCTAGATTACGGGATAAAAAGTATCCTATGTCCTACCTCGTAGTAAGATCTCAAATCATGCCAAGTTTCATTTGAATCCATTCAGTAGATTCGGCGTGATGCTCAGCCGTGATACAGACAGACAGACAGACAGACAGACAAAAATTTAAAAAAATACATTTTCGGCCTCAGTATCGGTTATAGAATGCCCTCCAAATATAATTTTCAGAATATCTTCAATGTACAGAATTGGACCTGTTACAGTTTTATTATAAGTAGTATATAGATAACACCCAGACACGAGGTGGGAATCGAACCCACAGCCAGGATATCTAACCAATAGACCAACAAGCCCGTCCGCATACTCGAACCCCCCTGTATTAGAAATAAAACTATTCTAAAGATTTTGTCGATTTTAGTACTTGCGTGAACAAAAGAAATCATTATGTTCTTCTTATTTGCAAACTGCTTTTTTTGTACACAAATACAGTGTTTCAGAAAACTATTAACAACAACCAAATCAAATACGTAATGGCGTCTTAAACCTCGATAGGGATTTATTTTGGGTAAAGCACGATCAAGACCGGTAATACCCTTAGAAAAGGTACGAAATTCAAAGCGTTACCAAATTGAGTACTAAGAATTCTAGGCTTTGAGCACCATGTTACAAAGATTTGTATATAGCACCAATTGAAGTCAGCGAGAAAATAGTCCGCAAGTTTCTGTTGATTATTACGGGTCTTGGTAATGTAATACATTTGCATGGTAACGAGCGAATGAATCTATATAGTTCTGGTGTATAGGAGAATTTGGAGGCTGAAGACGGGAGATTACCGTAACTAAATTGAATGACTCTAATATTGGATAACGAAATAACCGAAACGAAGATATACAACATATGTACCTACATAGCACGTTGTTTCTTTTGTTGCTTATTAATAATTCCGCGGCAATAGCCTACATATTTTGGAGGGGTATATTCTAATACAAGTAATTTTAAGCAAGTACATAAGTAATAATAATAATATTCTGGGACAATCCACACACGGTCACCTGATCCCAAACTAGGCAGAGCCTGTACTATGGAAACCAGACAACTGATACTAATAGGTACTTATATACTTTTTTTTTGTAAATACATACTTATATAGATAAAACACCCAGACACTTGGTGGGAATCGAACCTACGACCTATTAGTCAGCGGCCAGGGTGTCTAACCACTAGACCAACAGGCCCGTCGTAAGTAAGTTTATACTAACATCAGGGTTCTTTTTACTAAGGATGTCGAAATAAGACAGCCTGAGTAGATCGTTACTGGAACTTAAATATTGTAACTTTTATAGAATTTCATTTTACATTATATTTACTATCTTATGTCTTTAAAAATGACATTATTAATGTAGTCATTAATAATGTCATTTATAATATAGCTATTAGGGTCAGATTTGCATGCAGATAGGTATTCACTGTTAATCTAACCTGAGTCAACGGTATCATGTGATTTAGCGTTTTCTCGTAACTTCCCGAGAGTCATTCCCCCATGTACTACTGGTGACCACTGTAGATCCTGGCTAACAGGAGTCACAGTGGTGCGATAGAGTGGTAGGTTTTGTTCCAAAAAAAATCACAAAAAAAAACAAGTCCGTAACGAGACCGATGGTAGTGTTTGCAACTGCGAAGCTGTAAAGGCAATAATCCTAGCTATTTCCAAGTCACACCATTATTTACATTAAACAACATCAAACAATGTAATAATAGTTACGGCACGTAAACATATAGCAATAAGTAAAGTCGTGTTTGTTCTCGCGTAGGCGCCTCGCTGCAGATATACTGCCGGATAATAGAGAAGTCCCGATGAAGGGGAACTGTATTGTGCGCCCGTGATGGAACTCAAACTGTCACTGTTCTACAAATATGGATAGCTATTTCAGAAGCTTGTTTACTTTTTACGGGTCGCTACTTCTGAACTAGGGCAATTTAGGAATTTGAGGCATACTCTTACAATAGAATTTTGGAATATTCAAATGTAGAGTCTTATTGTTATAAATCTATAATTACGAGTAATAAGAATACAGCAAAATTTAGGCATTTTTTCACATATGCATATTAAGTAGGTAATTATAAGAAAAAACACATGATCGCTTTTTTAATCTAAAATTATAGGTACTTACCTAAAAACAGTCATACATAACATACTATACCTGTCACTATACCTACAAAAACCACTGTTAAAAAAATCGGTAAGGATATTATATTTTTACGTAAACCATATATATATTTCTAGCGGAATGCAGAAATTATGAAAGGTATAAGATCAGTTTTTTTTTGTTATTGGACCTTAGGTAGATAAGTATCTATATCCTCTTCCAGACATGTCAACAATCAAAGCACTTAACCATATCCTAAAGCATATTGCATCAGAATCTGTTCAATTAATAATTTATTCCACGTTATTTCAACTTCTCGTTTCGCTATCGTGATATAGCTGGTACTTGTTTTAGTATCTCCCTAGAGTATATAATACAAAGTATGATGGCATATTAAATAAGTTCTTATTTGCCAATAGATTTATAATATTGCTGCAAAGGATACGGAAAGCACAATTCCCTGGAGCAGTAAATTACGCTTCCCAATATTACAGGTCATGACAATATAATCTTATTATAATGACAACAACCAAATCATTGTCGTGGCGCTGAAGATAAAAAAACCGTTCCGCATTTAGATTTTATTGCTAAGTAGGTATTTAGGTAGAAGTGATTGGGACAACCTAGTCAAAAACACACTGCATTATTCGCAAAGGGAAGATGTATGCTGTTTGAAGTACGTACGATATATAGAACACATATTGATATTTTAATTATAAAGTGTTGATTAGCAATATGAAAAAGAACATCGACCAAAAAAGCTGATCGATAATCTATAGACACCTTGCGGCAAACCGGGGAACTTATTTATTAGTGTTCAGATTAAAATATAGATGGCGCTAGTTTAGGATTTGTTCTTGAAATCCACTGAAATTATCCGTCTCGGATACGATGCGGCGTGTGTGACGTTATATTGGCAACCCGTGTGATAATGCTTTAAATATGTAATTTAACGTAAATCATTATTATTTGATGACATATGGTACTGATACGTGGCCCCTAACTGCTAGCCTTGTAGAGAAGCTCAGAGTCACACAACGAGCTATGGACGGAGTTATGCTCGGAGTTTCTTTGCGCGCCAGAATCCGTAAAGAGGAGATTCGTCAAAGAACCAAGGTCACCGACATATCAAAGTTGAAGTGAAGTGGCAATGGGCAGGCCACATCGCTCAGAGAACCGATAACCGATGGGGAAAAAAGGTTCTCGAGTGGCGACCATGAACCGGAAAACGTAGCGTAGGCAGGCCTCCCACTACACACATCAAAAGTGTCTAGGGATCAACATATATTTTTGCAATAACTTTTCTCCTGATTGATATTAATTAAAATTTTCTTTAAGGATTCATCAAATAAAGTGTTTTCGTTTGTCACAGTAACGATAAACCAAGTCACCTTTGCATTAATAAAGAAATTTGCCATTTTCCTAATAAAGGGATTTTTGACTTTGAACCACTAACACAAAAGTTCGAAAAAAAAGACTGAAATAACAGTTTTCTTTAAAATTTTATTGGGTAACTTAAACAATTAATAATCCGTGTTTCTACCGCGAACACTAACAACACAAGAACATCGGTTTGGCATACTCAAAATGAGTTCATCCAAATCACGCTGTGGAATGGCCGCCCATGTTCGTTGCAACAACAAAAAAAGGTCTTCTTGCGACTGGATACCCTCCATATTCGGCAGAGCTCTTCTCTGTAGCATATCCCATGCATGCTCAATCGGGTTCAAGTCTGGCGACTGAGCAGGCCAGGGCAGGACATTGATGTTAGCTGCGGCGAGAGTCTGTCTTACAACTCTTGCGGTGTGCGGTCGTGCATTATCATGCATTAACTGAAATAAGGGACCGATTTGCACTTGTAGAGGAACGATGACGTCTGATACAATCGTCTCAGCATAAATTTGAGCGTTGAGGTTGCCTCTGATCCAAATCAACTCAGTTCTTCCGCCGATCCAAATACCCGCCCATACCATGATGGTTCCACCACTATAAGGATGGACTTCCTGGCAGGATTTTAATCGCTGTTGGCGTCCAGGGGTTCTCCAGTATCGTATACGTCTTGTATCCGGTCTCATACCAAAACGAGACTCATCAGAAAAGCACACGAAACGCCATTGTTCTTCTGCCCAATTTCTGTGTTCAAGAGCCCATTGATATCGAATCCTACGATTGTGCATTGCTATAGGTGGTACCCGTAGCGGTCTTCGGGAATGAAGGTTCATTTCATGCAAGCGGTTTCTGACTGTTTGGTCGCTAATTAAGTTCCCTGAAGAGTGATGAAGCCTCACGGCTAACATCATGGCAGTTATTGTTGGAGCTCTTCGAGTTAAGATTTGAATATATCGGTCTTGTCTCCGTGTGGTGCAGCGATACCGTCCTCCATGGCGCTCAGCCACGGTACCAGTGCTTCGGTAACGTGTCCAAAGTCGACTGATAACACTCTGACTTGTATTCAGAGCTAAAGCCACAGTACGTTGCCGGGAACCAGCTTCTATCATTCCCACGGCTCTGAGCATTTCTTCCCTGCTTAAATGACGTCGCCGCTCCATAATAACGTTGGTTTTAATCAGTAGTAGGGAAACAGTAGCACTAATAATGTCTTCAATGCGTTGTATGTTTTTATAGGGAAAATATTGACAGCTGATTTTCATCTTTTACTCGAATTTGATTCACAGTTCCTGATTCAAATTATGAAATGCACCAAAAAGGATCCATATAAATTTATAAAATCATAAATTTATTACAAAGCCACATCTCAATCTCAAGAAATCCGCTTAAAAATGCTTGATCCCTAGACACTTTTGATGTGTGTATATGGACAGACGACATTGTGCGCGTCGCAGATCACCGGTGAATGCAAATAGCCAATTGTCGTTCATTGTGGTGTTCGAAGGGGAGGTCTCTGTTCAGCAGTGGACGTCTTCCGGCTGGTGATGATGATGATGATGAAATCATTATCATCAATGAAGTATATTTAATAGTTACTGTCGTTAAAAACACATGCACTATATCATCACATAAATATCAATTACATACAATTATAACATACAATTACGAAAAATGTTTATATTTTAAAATACATGGCTAATAAAGCATAATATTCTCTTAGACTTTCGCGTTCCATTATCAAACTTTATTCTAATCGGGAATTAACGCGATTTACCTTATATTTTGGCACTGCTGCTGTCTGCTTGTGACCACGGCTGGTGCAACCCGGCCGAAACGTCAAGCCAAAATATAAGATAAATCGCGTTAATTCCCGATTAGAATAAAGTTTAATAAAGCATAACTTCTCAAGCTTGATATTATAATACCTAATATACATTTTATTTTACTATTACTTTATGTGGTAAAATAAAGATGAAATTAATAATCTGGTTGAAATCAAACTACTTCAAAAAATAAACCGCGATAAAATCCGTAAAAGTAGTTTGATTTCAATGTGTAATATTCGCTGTAAAAGACAACATTATAATAATCTGGTATTTACGCGAATACTACACATTGAAATGAAACTAATTTTACGGATTACATCTCGGTTTGTTTATGATTTTAATTACCCGATATAATCCGTTAAATTAGTTTCATTTCAATGTGTAGTATTCGCGTAAATATCAGAAATCATTAATAATATTTCATAAAATTCAAGCCACCTCGAATGTATTGCTCATAATAAGCTAGAGTTTTTAAGTAGAGCCAATTCCTCAACACGGTCTACAAGTAGATCTTGGTCAAAGGAAATAATAGGGATTTGTAGCCAAGTGCTCAGTTGAGATTTTCTAGCATTTGGCAAAATTTCTAGCAAGAATAACTTAAGTTATTTTATTAGGATAAAGAATCCTTAAATCCTTTTATAGGTAACATTATTAAAGGTATTTCACAGAACCCACGTTTTGCTATCAATGTTAGGGTTTCTGTTTTAAGGCTAAACTTTTTTTATCAATCTAGTGACGAAACAAGGAAGATGTGCGTTTGATGGTGAGCGACCCGCCTTCCTATAGACAGCTGCATCGCACTGCCGCTCGTCAATCGAGACATATGTTATTAAGACTCTCGTATCCAGTAATTTCACTAGCTACAGCGCCTTTCATACCCGAATACGACAAGGTTTATACACTGCTGCTTTCCGTATGCTACACTAGCTATCAGACACCGGTCTCGCCGGCGAGGCCAAAGGGTCGTACGCATGCGACCTCAACGACGTGCATCACCCCACTGAGTTTCTTGCCGGGTCTTCTCAGTTGGGGCGCGTTGTGAACCGGTGGTAAACTCAGCCCTCTCTTAAGCGACAGCCCAAGCCGAGGCCGTGCCTCCCTGAGGTGCCCTTGACTTCGTCGCTACTTCTGCCGTTAAAACTAGAGTGCTATAAGCGCTCGCCTCCTATTGTCCGGTGAAGCTGTAATTGCCATTTGCGGCCAACGGCGTCTATCAGTCCCAAAAAAAAAACACTGCTGCTTGGCTGCAGAACATTCCAAACTGCGATGATACCTACCTGGATGGGCCGTTGCACAATGGACCTACCACTTAGTAGTAATTACCATTTAATTCTAATATTCATATTTTCTAAATAAATAAATACCGCATCATGCTTTGCGCGGTATGGGTATCATGTTATTCCTAACTATTACGAGGGCTTTACAGAAGTCCAGATAATACATCATTTTGAGAAGATGGAGGGGAAATTTACTTATTATGCTTTCAAATAGAGCAGCTAAGGTACGTACTAGGGGTGTACTGTATTAGCTCCTAAACATCAATAGCCCTTTGCTTGGCTCAAGTTGGCTCGTCTTGCCCTCATCTTTAAAAATCAAGATTAGATTTAAAAGAACACATACCTAATTATAGGTTACACATAAATTAAAAAACAGCAGAAGTCAAAAGATTAATAAGTCGTTGTCAATATGATAATAAAAACATTTCAGTAACTATACGTCGCGACCCCTCGTAGTGACGTCACTTCCGCAGTCAAATCGCTTCCGGCGCGCCTGCGGGCTCTTTGACATTCTCTCTTTGTTGGGACCCTGACACGTCAAATTATCTCCTGGGTGACTCGTGTGATTAGCCACGTGGAAAATATACCGTCCGTTCGTGATTCACGACGCGAACTTTTGGGACAAACATGGATGGGGAATGAGTGGATGAGTTGATTTGCTTCGAGACAGTGATTGCTACTGTAATCACGAAAATATTGATTTAAAATAACGGGTGTACAGGACATCGTACCGAAAAAAAATTATAAGATGTCAAATAATGTCCGTTACAACATCACATAAACCATTTATATGGAAAATGACAAATGACTGACTTATTAATTTACGAGTATGTAATGAATATGTGCGGAATAATATTTATTTCTCAAATTACATTGCTAATTTTCTAAAATAATAATAGTTAATTGCCTATTAATTAATTGCCTATGTACTGTTTTAGTGCATAAAGAATAAATAAATAAATAATTAAATAAATTTTCCACAAATAAGTAATCTATTGTTTTTAAATTAAAATGATGCTTTATTATTATACCAATAATTATATTATACTAATTTTATTTAAAATAAGTGGATTCTTTTTTGGAAAATCATGAAAAAGCCGATGAAAAATTTCAACACTAGAGTGTTCAGAATCATGTACTGGATCCCTGGTATCGGTTTTCGGTACGATGTCCTTACACCCTGTATAATACAAAATGTAGGTATGATGACTCCGCAATCGACGTACTTGTCAAGTGTGTATTAAAATGTATTACACAAACAACGTCTATCCCCACGTGATACTAACGCGATATGTGCAAACAGAAATATTTTCCATATATGTAGTAAGGTGATGTATAATTTATTACGATACGATGGCGACTAGGTATAAGAAGCTCATTAAATATGGAACAGACGCTCTGATAATGACATATTTTGTATCACCTTTGTAAAATATTTTTTGGTTTAACAACAAGCGTAGGTATTTACCTAATAGTCTTAGATTCCACGTCGTCGACGTCATAGTATCACACAATAAGCGAAGAGTTTATTTGAGAAAGAATCTATTTAAGAAACGTATTTTTAACACAACTTTTTTATTTCACTGGATTATTTTCTGTCAACACTAAAGCACGCCGAAGTGAAAATAATTGTGTGTTAAATCTATCGACAGGTAATGTAAACAGTGTGATTTAGATTTGAAATAGCTATATGCATCATATGCAATTATTATATGTATATGTCTTTATTGTAACTGGAAACACCAGCATGAAAAATCAACGTGTATTTATGGCGAAGCCAGACTTCACGATACATTTGCTGAAGTATCGTGTCTAATTCATAGCGTCTGAAGTTTTATTTTAGTTTGCAGTTAAAACAAAATATCGGCAAACAAAAACTATACGTTACTAGGCACGTATAGGTGACAAAAGGTTATTTATGTTCGACCACACATTCCAACAAGAGAAAATTCCACTGCCATAGAGTCACTCGATTTCAAAATATCAATTACAGTAACTAATCGATTACGTACCAGACTTGTTCTGGAATTTTAAGCGTATTATTTTCTCCTCGTTGAGTTTATGTAATTTAGCACCAACTCGTGATATGAGAACGGGCTGAAATTAATTATTTATTGAATTATATTGATGTCTGGACTGTTAATCGAAACTGCAGCTATGGTCCTGTGGGCTCTGTTCGCGATTGGACAATTTAATTGACAGTGATTGATAATTTAGATACAGGTTATTACGGTCCCCTCAAATGCCCTCAATAATGCATTCCCCAGCATTATATAGCTACGTAAATTATTATCGAATGTAGAGATTCAATACTATATGTCTCTAGATATTAAAAATCTGATTACTAAATACTGAATTTCCTGAATACATATGATGAACTAACTCCATAATTATAAAATCTTTATTATATCTTTTTTATAAACTATTCAATGTTAGTAAAAAATTATGTGCAAATAAAAAAGGAAAAACCTAATCTTGGGGCAACCCACACATACCTTCCTTCCTTCACATTCCTGACACTAAACTAGGTAGAGCAAACAGGCCCTAGTAGGCAATCAGACAACTGATAAACACACCTTCTTTATATGTTGTACCTTCTATATTCTTTAAAACATATTCTTACATAGACTGGTAACACTCAGACTTAAGACAAACATACATGGTTATACGCACACGTGTATCCTACACAGGATTCGATCCCACAACCTTTCGTATAGCATCGGTATCTAAAAACTACACTCACTGTTGCCAGTCAAATGAAAATCAATACCACCGAAAACAAATTATATTCACTGGAAACTCGTAATGTTGGCGTCTCTCATTCAGTTTCAAACTCGTGTTTTCAGATAATGTATTGTGTATTATGAATACCGTCGTAATAAACTTTAATGTAAATTATGTTTTCAGTTTATCTCTCGTGTTGTTCTCGTCTATAACATATTTTTATAGACGATTACAAACATATTTAAAGACGCCGGTCGATGCAAAATAACGTAGTATGCATTTGCGACTTTGAGTCACCAAAGGCCATTTAGCACAGATTTAGACGAACCAAATATTTTCACGGGCGACGCACTTGCTTCACTCGACAGCGAATTATTCTTGAGCTATATATGGATAATCCATACATATTGGACTAATTCATACACGTACTTAGTAGTATAATAACGATGACTACTTTCTATTGTTCTTAACTCCAAAATAAGTTGCTTCTGGTTTATACATATAACTTTTAGTGTGCTGTTTTATATTGCCATCATGTTTACATGAAAATAAAATGCAATGTTTAGATTTATAGTTTTGGACGTCCTAGAAATGTCGCTGGCTTGTCGTTAAATAAAAATAATTTGTATTACGTTATTTTTAAGCAAAAGACCCAATTATGATCACTCATTCAGTGAGTGGGTCTTTTGCGCAGTTACTAATGGAATTTATACAAGTGGAGCGGATAAAATTATGAATCTCGATACTTTTTTAGTTAAAAACGTCTGTAAGCATACCTTTCAAATAAGATACACTAATTGATAATTATAGAAAACGAAATGAGGTAAAAATTGATAAAAATAATACAGCGATATCAAATCAACAGCAAAAAGGCTGTTTGTTATCGTGTAATTGCGAGCTCATTCAGATACTCAGACTCAATATAATTATCACGTTTGTGATTGCGTGCAGTCGTGATAACACAATTATCTGGTGACCGCAGAGTTGCAAACAGCTGTCTTTCACCTGCTCAAATGCTTGCTATACGACCACAATATGATATTATTCATGAAACTGTCTCTACAATACCTGTTGTTAAACAAACAACAATGTCAAGACCGTACATAATATAATGAAATGTTCTGCGATAATGTATGTGAGGTATAATGTAATCGCTATCTGTATCTGTTTGCGTCAGACAAGTTTAGCGGCTGAGTTAGACTAAAACATTATGATACTCGTAAAATACGGGCGAAACTTGAAACATGTCCAGAACAAGAACTCATTCATGCAAATATTTGAACTGCTACAAATATAAGATCTAGGTTGCTAAGGTATTTAAATAGAGTTTTATCATAGCATTCAAAAGTGTCACTACCTAAAATATCACACCAGGCATAGAATTTTTTTAAATTCAGACTTAAAAAATATGAAGTGTTGAAATGAAACTAATTTTACGGATTATATCGCGGTTTATTTTTGAATTTAATTTGATTTTTGTAAAGTGTTTTAAACATCGGGAAATTGAAATAAAAAATAAACCGCGGGAAATTAAATTTCAATGTGTAATATTCGCGTAAATGTCAGAAATCATTAAAATGAAGTGTGTTCATATTCGAAAATCATGTGCACCTATTACCGACTTTTTTCGAAGAGGCAAGTTATCATATTTGTTGTGTCTTAGATCGGTGAAAGAATGCATCAATGTTGGCGAAAAATTATAATATAATTATGCATTCGGAGAATTTAAATTAGCTAATCACATATTTTCCTAGAAGTAATAATATTTTCACTTACCTTTAAGTTTTATTTATATTTTGGTTATGGCGCTGCAGAGTCCCATTAATTTGGCCAGGAGTAATGATTAGAATTCATTTTATGTGATAAGTATGTTATATTAATATTAAGTTCAACAAACATGCAATGCAGAGTTATTGAACACACTAGACACTAAAAGCATTCAAATAGTTTACTGCATCATAAGTCACACAGAGTTACGGTAATAGTCACTTATATCGTAACAACCGTAGAAAAAATTTGCCTACGGCTAGCACAATAATAATCACTGCACACATAATCACAAGATGCGGGGATGCGGGTCCAGGCTTGGACTCACCAGCGCTGCCTGCGCCCTGATCTGCGTTCTTCGCAGTAAAACGAACAAACTCTTGCAAGTGACTCGGCAATTTTTTAACGTCCTTTTCTTCGCCACCTTCTATCACTTTTATCTTATGTTCAATCACTTTAGGTTCTTTATACACTTTACCAACACATTCACGTTCATCTTCTGTCTCAGGATCTTTAATACCTAATTTATCCCATCTCTCCCTTGCCTTGGATATAAATTCTTTTTCTATCCGGTTATTAACTTTTGAGTCCAAGAAGTCAAGAGCTGACATACTTTTAGAAAATGTTTTACTATCGTGGGGATCTGGAGCATTAGTAATTTTTATGATTTTGTGCTGCTTTCTTTCTTGTCGTTCAGCCATTTGTGTGATGTATTCTGAATACATTTTCTCGCGAAGTATTTCTTCTTGGCTACTACTAAATAATGAAGTCAACCTTCCTGATTCTCCATTATCTTTTATAGAACTGAACCCTTGTGAATTTCCTGAAAAATCTCGTTTATATGACATATTTTTATTATGAGAATCATTTCTAACTTCCTTCGTCTCATTTTCTGATATAAGTGGAGCCCTAGGTCCCTTTTTACGAACGGTGTTTGTTTTATTTTTTAAACTTTCAAGGCGCTCAATTTCAGCTTCAACTTCTTTTTCTTTTTTACGGATATATTCCATTTGTTGTTCACATAAATCTTGAGGCAAAGATGGTCTTCTTGGACAATCGTAATCACTGGTTTGATTTCTGGTATTGGTATAAAATCTATGCATATTTTGAATTGACGATATGTCATTTTCTATTTCTTTGTTTAAATTTCCTGTAGAGTAATGAAAGTATTTTCTTTCACTTTTCATTGATCGCGTAGAATTATCAGTAAATTCAGAGTTTTCATCACTTTCATAAAATGAAGTTGTAATTTTTTTAGGCCTTGGTGGAGGAATAGGCTTAAAAGAAGAGTCGCGCATGGTATTAAGGCGCTCATTATATGGTTTTGAAACTTTGTCTTTAATCGAGTAATTCTTTTGTAACCCATCTAAACTATGATTTAAACGTTGATTTAAAGAAGTTATATTACGAGTAAGGTTTGGGTCGCGTATTAAAGCAAGCAGTCGACTACCAGTTTGAGATTTAAATGGTACAGCCAACGGACTATCGGTATCACTTTCATCTTTTTGTTTCTGGTTTTTATAGAGCTCACTTTTTTCTCTTTGATCTACAAATTTGTTGTGCATATCAACTAAATGACTAGAATCTTCTTTTCTAATAACAGTGTTTGTTTTCTCCATTAACATTTTCTGCGATGGTGACAAACATACATATTTAGTTGGTAATCCAGCCCGATGATCATCTTCCTGGGATTTCTTCAATGATGAATGACGTGGTTGAACTGGGGGCGGTATAGGATCTTTGACTTTTATTGCTACGGATATTTTTTTTGTATCTGATATATTTGGCGATGAGAAATGAGGCATAGTATGTGTTTTCTCCAATTTCTTGTTTGTAGTATTACTTGTTGAATCAATATTATTTCCGAGAATAGTAATATTTTGTAAACGTTGCGATACAGAAGCTAGCTCTTCTAATATTTTATCTCCATATGGCAGTGATGCTATTTTTTTCACGCACAAATCTTTCAACTTCAAGGAGTCCTTGGTTACGGATCCAATTCTTTTTTTGGTTTGGTCTAATCCTGCAACACATTCAAAGACATCTTTTACATGGCTCGTAATTGAAGAAACCTGTTCCGTATTAAATTTATTGTTATCACTCATTTGATCATGCTCATTAGAAACATCATTTAAGGATGAATAGTTAGGGTTATATTTTGCCGTGCACTGGGAGGAACAAACACTGCTAGAAGAATCTTGTCGAATAAATGTATCTTTTATATTTTCATTTGCTGTTTCTGAATCTGAAGACACTTCTTTAATTAGATTATTAATAGCATCATTAAATTCGCATTTTATTACTTTGGTTTCCAAATCATATTGATTTTGATTCATAGTGATTGTGTGAGTTGGAGTGCAAGACGATTTAGAGTCTTGAGATGCATTCCCGTCTTTTTGCTTTTTGTCCTGTTCACAAATGTCCTTAACATACAAGTTTGTTTTGATGTCATCAGTAGACAAAACGACTATTTCATGACTAGTTTGTGCAGCTTCAATTTTAAGTAAAAGCTCTTGCTCTATGTTACTCATTACACTGTCGTTTTGGTTATTGGATCCATTTTTGTATTTATTGTTGTCAGAATCTTTTAATTTATCTTCGTCAGATTTGTGAGCAATTTCACTTATATTTGACTTATCTTTTGTATTAATTATATTTTTATCACTAATTTTTGAATCCTTTTCATACTCAATATCAATATTAATAATATGTTCACATTTTTCACCAGAATTAGGGTTTGCGAGATCAATATTAGTTTTTAATTCTTTATCAGTATTCATATCAATTTCTGTCGTACGTGTAACATTTTCACTTGCATGATCATTATGTTGTTTTGATATTTTGCCTAAATCATTGCCAGGTTCCGAAATCGTACTTGGAACCTCGTTGCTGTTTGATATAAAAGACTTTTTAAGAAAGTTTTCTGTATCTGTGACTTCTATTGTTGGAGTAATCATTCGTATGGACCCGTCTGTTTCAACTCCGTCATCGTCTTCGCCAATTTCGTGTAAGGAACTACTACTACTTGATGTATCTGTTAAATATACTATTTCAGCGCCGGTCATTTTTTCAACCGTTTGCATAGTCCAGTTACCTCTGGCTTCGCTAATCTCAGGTTCTTTTATTTTTGTTCCAACGAGGACGCATTCTTGAGGTACTAAACGTCCAAAACTTCTCGGATGTGTTTGTGTGGAACTATTAGTTTCTCGGAGTATACTCTGTTTACTTAATTTGGTCTTTTCTTCAAAAACATCATCGTCTAAATCTTCAACATCACTTTTTTTCTCACTTAGATATGACTGACGTCGTGAAGTCATAGATGATTCACTACTACCCTCTTCATCAATAACGTCTAACATTCTGGAAGGACCTAGTCTATGCATGACAAAATCTTCAGCTAATGCTTTTTTACGTAACCTTTGTTTTATTTCATGATTTATTACTTGTTCAATTTCTGTTTTAATTTCAACTGAACTTAAATTTTCGGGCTGTGTTGACAAATTTAGAGTATTTAAATAATTTCTTAAAGATTTTTCTTCATCAAGAGTGAGACACGTAGTTTGATCACACTGTGCTACGTTGAGTGGTATTGTTGTAATTGATAATAAATCACTAGTAACTTCTTGAGCTACTGGTTTTTCTGTATTGAAATCATCTGTTTTTTCCCATTCTACATCTGACTCAGCATCGGTGATAATAACATTATTGCTGTCCACCATGTCGACAGAACTAATATCTATTGATAAGTTTGCATTGTCATCCGTGATTTCAACTATTTTGGTGTCTTCATCATTATCTAAACTTTTACTTTTTACCGTATTGCTCAGTTTTACTTTATTTTTAAATGACTGCTCAGGAACTTCAACAACATAAGCCGAAGGTTTGATGATATCGCTGGTTTTGAAGGTTTCAATGGCTAACAATGCAGTGTTTACTACCTGTAAATCACTATTATTATTATTAAGATCTTCATTTAATTCTAATTGCTCACAAGAGGTACCGGGATCATTCTGAATCTCAGGTGGTGATTTGCTAAGTTCAACAACAGCGCTAGTTACGTTTACTTTGTCCTTATTTTCAATTGAGTCATCTTCATTATTGTTACAACTGCTACACGGCTCACTACTGTCTATTTTATTTGAGTCGTCTGTATTTTTACTTGAACTGTTATTCTTATTCTTACGTTTGTTTTTATTGTTTTTACGTCGCTTCGGCCTCTCAGGCATGTTTAGAAATCGTTACACTGTTATCACTAGCACAACGTAATCATTATCACACAATACACAACGTCCATTCACAGACGTCTTCACGCGTTTCACGACACCGGTATCTATTGCGTAGGAGTGACAACTTCAGCGATATAAGCGCTACAATATCAGGGTTTTCAGGTCGTTCGAGTCTCTGGATCGAATAAGGGCCCGGGGGACGGGGCGTCAGATTCGGGTTCGAGGTTAGTTAATTTTCTTTTAGGCGAGCGGTCGCCGGCCCCAACAGTCGTGCACGCTCGCGGCGTTTTACTGATAATTATAAATGGGTTGAAGTGCGCGAGCGCGGGCTGTGGACTTTATTTTTACGCGGAGACGTGTACGCGAGTGGTGCGCGCGCGACGCCGGCACTCGGTTACGAAGGGAGCGCGACGCTGCCGCTCGCTGCATACACAGTCCGATCAAACTGTATTATCACTGAGCAAAACGCAATACAGTGCTAATTAATATTGTAGAAGCACACACCTTGCCCATTTTGAGGAGGAGTAAGGGGGAGGAACTGGAAAACACAATGGCTTGTGATACTTATTAGGATTTGAATGGAACCCAAACTTAATATAACATTCAAGTTCATATCACGAATAAAAAATATTACGCTTATGTTTTTAATCGGATATTAAAACAAAGAAGTTTCGCGCAATTTTTATACTAAGTATTATACTTATACCAATCTTATAGAAACATTGCTTCAATGTTTATTAACAAGTTAACTATAATTGTCTACATCATACCTTGTAACGTTTTAACTAACATTAGGTATAA
Source organism: Furcula furcula (assembly GCA_911728495.1). Classification (NCBI taxonomy): domain Eukaryota; kingdom Metazoa; phylum Arthropoda; class Insecta; order Lepidoptera; family Notodontidae; genus Furcula; species Furcula furcula. Next base: position 12,770,276 of record OU452251.1, read on the forward strand.
TAATAATTAAGTAATTCCATTATCATGTCACTGTGACGTCACTCATATTATTTTAAATAGTCTGCAACATTAATGCGATAAAATCTGTGAATACCAAAATCAGATAAACACTAATGTTATCGTATTATTACCTTGAGATATTTAAAATGTCAGTAGTTTTGTATCGCTACACATTTTTCTTGTTATATTAGTTCAAGCATAGAGACGGGAAAAAGTTTGTAGAACTGTTTGTTTATTTACTTATTTTACTGTGTGTTTTTAAAATTAATACTATTTATAGAACATAGACTGTTATGAATACTAAGAAGTTGCGCATACGAATTATAACTTCCGTAGGAGATTCCCGCTAAGTAAATATGTATGTTTTTACTAAATTTACGTGACGAAAGTTATGCTTGGATTATAAACTATGTTGTTGCTATCTTTTACATATTTAAAAAAAATAAAACATAAAATATTTAGGTAGGTAACCATGCCTAACAAGTGACGCACGCGGGATATCACGTGTTGGCCGATAATCTAGGTGGACTAAAAGCGGATTAACAGGCCCCAGGGTACCTAGACTCGCATGTCATGTAGACTGATTGACCACTTCCACTGTCGCAACGCACCTACATCCAATCACGAGCAGTTATGTGTTTATGTACTAGGCACACTTATACATAAGTATATATTATATCGAAGACCAATGATTACATGACATCACGTGTTTAAAGAACCTCCTTGTTGTGACTATAAATGATTGTAGTAGTCACAAGGTCAGTGTTTTGCAAAACTCTAACTCATCATAGGTAGAAGAAGAGGAAAATAGACCTTGTATAACATAAGAACATCATATGTTACGTAAAAAAAAACAATCAATACTTAATTTCAAACAAAATTCTATTCAATCAAATAAATCTTTTAGAACTATTTTTCAAACACTACCTAGAACTAATAAAATGAAAACTTAAGGTCATGCCATGAACCCAGAAATAGTCAACAGCTCCTGAATTTGATTACAATTATAAATTATGTAGTATGTGTGTTATGACGGTGACACTATAAATGGGATTCGGTGTTGGCGAATACTATTACAGTGACTGTGTGATCATGGATCTGATTCCAAAATGGAGCAAAGTATTATTAGTTATGATTTTCCATGAGTGTCAGCAATAGGCTATACGCCTATTCCAGGGGGACTAACATAACTAGTGACACTTAGTTGTGACTTCTGACTTCCAAAATATCCTTCAGGGCTCAGTTGTGATTTCTAGGGTGTTAATAATTACTTCGACAAAATATTAAAAGATATATTTAAGTAAATAAATATGCGAGGACATAAGGATACTTATTTATGTGCCAGATAAATACTGTACTAGTCAAAATATTATTAGAACTTGGTAATACTAAAATCATATCACTAAACAGACAGCCCAGCTTTATCTAAAATACGACCTAACAGATACTTCGAAAAGGTCAACTAACAAGAATCTTAATGACTAATAGGTAATTATAGCATAGAATTAATCGTGTGCCGTCCCGTTGACCCCCCCCCCCACCTTATCTCCGAAGTTTTTGGAGGGAAAAATCTGAAATAATTATGGTTACATACAATACAATACATGTCTATCTATATTTTACAGGAAAAATAAAACGATACAGTTTTTTAGTAATCCAAAAAACAAACTCAACCAAAAGACAAACTTAGTTTTGTGGTTTGGGTGTCTTGCTATCTGAGGTGTTACATAAATAGTAAAATTACTTTAATTAGTAAGTAAAGTTCAAAGATGGTATGGAAACCTCGGTGCGCGAGTCCGACTCGCACTTGACCGATTTTTAATCATTAGTGGTGAGATCCAAACCCGTTACCTTACAATATGGTTACACTTTAAAATCCATTAAATATTACACCACGTTTCCAGAAAACCCACTACAAAGTCAAATTGAAGAAGACCCACAAAAGAAAATAGTACCACGTAATATCAAATGTCCTGCCAATCAGTTGCTTCTTCAAGAAACAACGCATAATAGTCGTATCTATAATACCTATACATATATTATATTCACGAGATGTGTTAGTCCACCTACGTTTTATAAACATGCTGGAGTTACATGAAATTTATATAGAGGTATTATTTAAGTTGTTATCCCGAAATAACAGCAAAGTGTGCCAATGAGGCGCATCTTTCATTGCCGAATCATGCTGGTGAGGTAACACACTATAATAGCTTCAATAATATGCAGTCAACGCCTATTTTATATCATACACCGTTTGAATAAACTTTTAACGAAGATCAACAGGTAAATTATAAAGTTGATTAAGTTTGTATTTTTAAATGAGATATAAACATTAGGCTAATACAGCCGGCTAGAAAAGGCTAGAAAAGCATACAGTCTTTATTGCATTTTAACTATAGTATGTAGGTTGAAAGAGTTATTCTGATAATGGATCTGGATATACACCACCAAGATTGATTTACCAAAATAAGTTTAGGAATGTTATGACTAAGGATTGCGTCATATCAGCTCGCTTCTTAAACCCTTGCAATATCACGATGTACAGATTAATTAGGATGCTTTTACTTTAAATCATATTTGCATATTGATATGAAGATACCGGGGAACCTAATGCAATATGGCCGGAGCGTTCGTCATTATGGAAAAATATAACGCATTAAAAGAAATAGGTCAAGCTTTTCGCTCTCGTAATGACGTGTCCAAATTGTATTGGTATTTTTGTTCAGCGTACTAGATTTATTTTCAGACCTACGTACCATCAAACACGTATGTCTGTATGTGGCATCGTAGCTCCTAATCAAATATATGTATGGTTTATTATTTAGGTAATCTAATCACGATGGTTCTTAGGTATGTTTGATGTTAATCTCTTTAACCGTTTAGTATGATACTATTTTCTTGTGTTAGTGGTTTTTAATTTGTCTTTGTCTCTAAACTCGTCTAAATAATAATAAAACAAGTCGCTATGCGCGTTTGTAGAACAGTCGGTCTTTTCGCTTATTTCTTCCAAACCAGGTCAAGTAAAATACGGTTTAATTTAGAAAATTTCTTCAGTATAGATTTATTGTTGTTTGACGGGCCCGTTGGTCTAGTGGTTAGACATCCTGGCTGCTACCCGATGGGTCATGGGTTCGATTCCCACCAAGTGTCTGAGTGTTATTTATCTATTTAAGTATGTATTTACAAAAAATGTATACAAGTATTAGAATCAGTTGTCTGGTTTCCATAGTACAGACTCTGCCTAGTTTGGGATCGGATGACCATGTGTGGATTGTCCTAAGATATTTTATTATTATTTTTACTTTATTGTATCTATATATTTATAATACAACTATTTACGATTAGAACTATAAAAAGACTTATAACAGACTTTCAAAAAGGAGCTCGTCAATCCTTAATTCGTCTCTATATAGATATTTTATTTATGCTGTATGCTTTTAAAACATTTTACAATATTTTAAATTCCTTTAGGCAATTATGTCTTGTTCTAAAATAGAGTTCTGAGTATATAATGAAAATACAGTTCGGAATAAAAACTCTGTATAGCACTTACCTACTCACAAAATGTGCATATACAATTTTAAATTATATGACAGACAACATTGTAACAAACGAATGCCAAAGTATTTCACTTTGGCATTTGTTTCTCACAATGTTGATGATTGAACGAATGTCTAAAAGTAAAACGAGCGTGCATCAAAAACAACAAAATGCAAGTCGCGACCTTCCAGAAATATAACCGCGCGGGCGCCCTCTACCCGACCATCCGCTTTCTTCGCCACAGTAAAATGCCATTCTGGTATTTGTTTGCGGCGACTACGAAATAACAAACGGACGTTGGAAATCACGATGCATGACATAATCGCCACATAGATCCGGGCCAGTGTGCCAAAACGACCGACGCTAACTCCGGCGCTGTTTTTTTGGCATCCATTCAAAGGGTTATAAGGTGAATGTGTCGACTGCCCGCGCGTACACCAATAGACGTGCTTTATTTATTGTTACAATTTTTAGGTTCCTAATCCACATACGAGTGTAAGTAGTATTAATAGATTGGCAACATTGTTCATAGCTATTTAGACAGTTTTTGTCTGAGTGAGTTAGCTGGGATATCTCATCGGGCACATGACTTCCTTACCCGTGGGGTGCCAGTTTAGAATTGCATCCCCCCATCTCCTCTCGTTGGGTGTCGTAAGAGGCGATTAAGCGAGAACAGGAAGACGGGCAGCAGCGTCTTTCTTTTGGATTTATCTTCCACCTATACTGCGATCCCAAAGCCGCCTGCCAAGCGTGGGGATTATGGTAACCCCTCCCTTCTAAGGGGGAGGCCTCCTCTTCAGCAGTGGACGTTTCGGCTGCTGATGATGATGACATATTTTCAATTCAATGTATCTCTATATATTTTGACTGTGTAGGTAATGTAGATGCAAAAAGTTATAATATTCTGATTTGAGGAATACATGCAAAACAAACAAAGGCAAATAAGTGAGGTCACCGCATGACAATCGCGGGGATTTCACTTGCTAATGTAACACTGACCGCAACCGGAATAATGTATCTGTTAACTTGCTCCTCGCCTTTCCCAACTTTGTGCTATGGCTATACGGCCTTAGGTCAAGATAATAATAAACTATTTTTATATATACAATGTATATGTCATAGCTTCCGTGGCGCACAACTTCGTTTAGTTTTCCTTACAGGCTAGGGGACAATACAGCCGATAACCTAATTATCTGGATGGAAACTAAGATGATCCATGCATCGGATGGGCATGTAAAAAGTTGGTCCTGCGCCTAATTTCTTCCCGGTCGGGTCGGATTTCCATCCCATTGGATTGTGAGATGTAAAAGGAAGAGAGAGTGTATTTACATAATGAATAGGGTCCAGTATCAGAGGAGAGGAGGTGCTTATAGCCAGTTGTAATCACCGGTGACGGTAAACGATCAATTGGTTAAACAGCGTCAAGCAAGGTCAGTCCTTAGATGAGTGAACGTTTAGTGGCATTTGAACTGAGCATTTCCGTGTTTCGGAGGGCACGTGAGACGTCGGTCCCGGTAATTGTCATATACACTGCAGTCATTAAGCCAAATCAGAGGTTTAAGGGAAGCTTTTAAGTATGGTTTACAGTAAGTTCCTATGGCATTGTGATTTTGACAGCGTGCCCTTATTATAAAGGACCATAATTATGCTATTAGAACATTTTACTTGCCGGTCGTTTTGCTTTTCGGCCGATTTGTTCATGAGACATTTTACTTCGCTTACTTTTGATATGAAAGCGTTTAAACAAATGTGACAATAGTGGCTTACGATGATTCGATACAGAAAAGTGTCAGAGGTATGGCTGTGCCAGTAGCAGAAGCGACAAATTATGGTCCTTCTATTGCCACCGCAACGACTTTATAGAGCACGGGAAGCCATACTCACGGAGGGGAATGATACCACTCCAACTTGGCTTAACTGGTGCTATCTTGTGTAAGGCAAATACTTTCCCAGTTGGACTTCCCCAGTCTGACTTCCCAAGTCCAGTCAAGACATCTCCAAACTTCTCCAATTTTGAGCGGGCGTTTGCGCTGTGCAGTATCTTTTTATTTGCTACGGCGTTCATAATCATGGATGGAATTTCATTTACCATCGATGATCATAACTCTAAATGGAAAGAAGGTTAAAAAAATTCAAATGCAGGCAGACACTAGTTCTTATAAAGCAATAAATAAACAAGTCGTTTGAAATTATATAGATGATCATCTTCGACGCTGATGTCAGATTGATCTTTGAACAAGGTTAAAATGACGTTCACACTTTTAGTACTGACGTATTTATTGGTACATGTAAGTATATGTTTGTCACACGCTTCCAACATTCAAATGAAAACAGGTATAAAATAGGTCAACGTTTATTTGCAGTACTGTGTTATTCCAAAGTTTCAAATTACGCAAAAACAAGGGTGTTCTTAGAGGTTTAAACAAAGGCTCCATTTAAAGTACAGAAAAAATAGGGTTTACTCACGTTTGGATGTAGAGCCGTGTACAGACGGTGCCGTGGGCGTATTTGGTGATTTCACAGGCGGTTTGTTGTCCACTTCGATCTGCGGCGCCTTCGCTGTACAAAACAATAACGATTTTATAATTTACATTTGTAAACATACTTCGAACTCGGCGCTTATATATAAGCTTAAACTTAAAATAAATGAAACTATGACTTTACTGCAATGTCGTAACAAAATAATAAATATCTACATCAAAAGATTCAGTCATCCACATTTTGTTTAACCGAGAACAACATCAGTGGGAAAATTCGTTGAGTCACATAAAGTGTTTGAGTAAACGAGAGTTGTCTTACAAAGGGATAAGCGCACTGTAATAAGGCGGAGAGCAAGGAAAAATATAAAAACAAATATGAAGACGCATCTATACAAACAATAAATTATTCGGAAGCTGGAGGCTCGCCGTGCCGCGCACTTTGTTTATATTTGCCTGACATCCCTCGGTCCATGGGAGCCGATATTAACGCGCACTATTTACTTCACAAAGGATGTTTCTTCGGTAATATTAATATTGTACAGGTACAAATAAGGTATGCTATAGCGCGAATACACTTTCAGAAGAAAACATTCAGTCGTTTGAAATAATCATTCAATTATATGCTAAGAGAATTTATTCTTGTAGGGAAAACAGCACGCAATTATTTATCGAATGTCTGCGCGTAAAATAAAAATATGCTGAATCACACCACGATTCAACGCAAGATAAACAGCAATACCATAAGCAGAAGTAATTGAGCAGTAAATTGAAGACCTGAATCGATAAAAATAAATAACCACCCACGTACTTAGATAATCGAGATCACTTACCATGTTATCAAACAAAGTGAAACGACACAATTAGGAAATGTCATTCGAAAGGACGATCAGATTAATCCGGAGCCCGGGTTTTTGCTGATGCAGTTGTAATTAGCGATGGGCACAGCTGCGGATTGATTTAGAACAACCATAGGATTTCCGATAAGTCTAAAATTAGTGTGCACCACTGAGCACTATTTACAAAGGGGTGTTGTTGTAATGAGACGCGGGGCACTTCCCGGCAGTGCGTTTCGATTTGCCACCTACTCAGTAGCGACAGAGTTGTTACTAAATGCGATCTTAGTCTCCGGTTCGAATCTTGAACCAGGAAGTGCATTCAGCACATTTGGCACAGCACTGTGTTCCAACTAACCTACTGTGAGCTACTAAATTAAGCACACTTTTTTTAACATTGTAGCTACGAATAACATTTATTGTTAATGTCATATTCCTCAAATTATATTCTCAAAAAACTACTCGTTTTAAAAAAGAATAAGTTTGAGATATATCTTACTTACTCACTCCCTATCTATAATAACTATATTAGTACGCTACTACAATTCAGTTCTTACTGTTTCTTACCCGTTCAGGGATGTTGTGATTCGTTACCACGATCACGTAAAAATATATTTTTTTTTAACCATATTATGGCAGAGGTACAATCTGTTTTATGAATTAAATGAAATTAAACTATTGACAAATTGACTTCCAGTATAGGACGTCAATATGTCAAAGTGACTGTAAGAAATATTCTAGGTTTAAAGTCTAAATTATAAATTTCTTATAATTGTTTTGCTTCAAGAACTCCGAGTAAACGTTTGGGAGATTTCAATACAAATCAATAATTTGGTTAGGCTTGGATGGTACTTAAAAGCGAGTTTGATTCTCGAGTGTTATCAGCACTTATCTATCAATCAATGAGAGAATATCGGTTTAAACTTAGTCGTCTCACTTCGTTTAAGATCAAATCAAGCCAGCAGAAGATTCGTCTTGAGATAAGAGCCGAATATACAAATAGAAGCGACAAAACAGTTTCAGTGTAGTACATAATACTTGTGATTATAATCAGTTTCAGGAGTATATCAAATATTGAAAATCTTATTCAGTAAACGTCTCAGGGAGGCGCTTTCAATAATTTGCCATTAGTATCCGCATGTAGATACTCGTATTACATCTCTTCTCGTTGTAATTTAAAATTAAATCCGGAATTGGCCTACATTTCTTACATCTTAATCAAAAATGTATTACTTTTCCCTTAAAATTTTCACATTAACATTAAATACGGCGACTGTGGAATTAAGATGTCGGAAATGTTAAATTAATTTGGAAGTTGGTGACTAATTAAAACGATCTTCTAACTTCAAATGTGAATTATGAATTGGCCAGTAACTTACAAATGTTTTATCACACATAGATTTGTACGAAGCTCCCAACGTCACGTGGGATATGACGAGAGATCCCCTGCACTGATAGAATAACCATAAATCGCGAGACAGGTCAACTAGATCACGGCGCTGGCCGGCGGAGGCCGGAGGGCAACTGTCACAGGGCGCGCACCTACAATGGACACATTCTGTATGTAAATCACAATAAAATACCCGGTTTGTACACTGATTGCGACACGCTAAACGAACGTGTCATTCTGGTTCTATTTGATTTTTATGAATGCAAGCAAAAGTTTGCTGTATGTCACCAACATATGGATCATTTTAAAAATATCAATCAACTAATAAATAATCAACAAATAGGAGACGTAGAAGGAGGATAACAGTAGTAGTTAATTTTATAGTATTTAATGATTACAAAGTTTGGCGAAAATGTATGACCTACGTCTTTAACAGAGAGTTTCTTGAACGGTTTCTTACCCTTGCACACTTCATGGCACCTGGCAAACTTAATGCAAGGATTCGAACCTGGAAGCTCTTTATTCATTCTTTCGCAAACTTTAAAACTAATTAGGTATTATTTGAATATTCTACGCCATTTTAAGCACTACTTGTTTACCATTTACATACCGGTCATGGAAAACCTCAAGCTGTAAATCATACGTATCGTGTAAATACTAATTATACTAATGAACAGCGATCAATAACTATAATAAAGCAATTGAGGCAAATAGGAACTATTCCATATATCCATTAGCAATTAATTAGAATAAAACGTTAAGTAATTAAAAATTAAGATAACAGAACATCTACAACATTAAAACTTCAAACATTGAGGAAAAGATACGTTGTCTTTTATTACTAATCCCAATAAAATGGTAGGCAGAGAGGCAGATGAATGGCACAGATGACGCTCTACAAAAGTCAAAATCATTTATTTCAAATAGGCTTAACGCTAGCACTTTTGAACGGTCAATATTTTTTTAAAAAGCTACCACCGGAGTACAACTCAACCGAGAAGATCCGGCAAGAAACTCTGCGGGCTTGTCATTTTTTCACTTTTTTCTACAAAACCGATACTCCCTGACAGCCCCTTTATTTCTTATCGATGTCGGATAGAATCGGCCAGGTAGATAATTTTAGGGGCAAACCTTAAGAACTCATAACTTGAGGGAGTTAGTCTATTTTCACCGTAGCAAACAAAGAATTTTTTTTAAATTAGCGTGTCATAGTCGATGCGTCATAATGTCCTAATTCGAAAGTCATGTCCTCCTGGCCGGTAGGAATACAGCGGCCAATGTTTTACAAGACCAGCCATCTACGCGGGAGATATTATACTAAGTGTTTGCGGAGACACATGTGCACTCTAGCTTTCTTTACCTATGTAACAAAAGATGGACATGACCGGGGAGAGGTCAGGCGCAGAATCGACTTTTTACATGCCCATCCGACGCATAGATCATCTTACTTTCCAGACAATCGGGTGGTCGACCAGCATTGTCCTAACCAGTAAGGAACGACTAGACAACGTTGATGCCCCCTGCAAGATTTGAACCTGCGGCGTCCGGTTTGCAAAACAAGCGGTTTCCCGTTGCACCACCGAAGCTACAGCCACAGTCATACTGAAACACAACTGCTAACTTCTTTATGATGTATGTGCTTTCCTAGTTCAACATTCTAGAGTTGTGCCCTTACTTTCAATTTGGAATTCTAGGAAACATACCCAGTAGAGTTCCTACCCGGTAACTCACGAACGTCGAATTATAATGGATAGTTGCGTGCGTGCCTCCAATGATTGACATACAATATACTGTCCAACCAATGGCAAGGTGTGGTGGAGGATTGTCAGCTTAATTGCCCGAGACCAAGTAAGTTGAGTTTGAACCATCCATCACGCTGATACGTGTCACTGTGCTCCATCTATTCAACGCGAATGCGGTTCTATTAACCACCCAAAAAGTAGGCCACCGAAACACAAAATAATTTATCATTGTACACTTTTTATTAATTGACTATCTTTGATCATGAACAAAGTATCTACTTTTGAAACGAAATTTTATAACAGAGGTTTTGTTCTATATTTTCGTAATACTTGTCATTTCAAATGATTTACAGTATCTGTAGTCATTGTTCGGGAGTACTAAGATTTTAAAAAGGTTAGGCTATGTCTGTTAGAGCATAGATGTAAAAATAAAATATACAGAGAGAGAATTTCTATTATTGTAAGGCATAAATAAAGAGGGGTGCGCGTAAGAGCCTCCTCAAATGATTTTATATGTTTTGCTGGTGCACCCTGGACGATGATTGGGCATGGAACTTGACGATCGACCAATCTTTTCACTAAATGAATTACCATTAATCACCGTTGTATTCATCGACGTGTAAAAATAATAAGAAAGATTAACGCTATATCAATTTAACAGCAAGGAGCATTACTTAGAATTATGTTGTCGTAATTTAATAAATTCACTTTTGGCTTGCGGCTGAGATATACTTTATTTATCATAAATATAGCCTCGAATTATTATCCCCAAGAAAAGATTAAGTGTGAGCAAGGAAAATATTGTAGAGTCGGTAAAAGTAATTTGATGGAATGGAAACCTCTCAAAAAAGATCATGATTAGTTTATCTGAACCTCTTTATAAAAAAAAATGTGTGTTTCCTAGCAATAAACGTTTTTTATAATTTAATTGCAAAGCTTCGGTTTATAAAAAGCTATGAACGCCCAGGTAGAGACTAGCCCTCAATAAATTTATCATCACACACATCACATCATAGGTGGCAATCTAGCTGGTAAATTACCGCGCTGAAGAGCGTCAATAAAAGTTATGTATCCAATGACAATCGACACTGCAAGTGCAGCAGTCCATGGGGAGTCGTGTTGCTTATTATTAGGCGAACCTCCTGTTTGTCTCATCACTAAATTGTTTAAAAATCTACCTACACGTATACGGTATAGGACAATCGGTGGTGCAATAGAGGCAATCGTACTGTAATTCAAAGAGATTCATTCTTCAGGGCCTAGACAAGATGCAATCGCTTAATAGCGAATCTATTTCTTCATTCGCTAACGGTGTCAATTCCCTATAATTTGTCACGTGATTTTTCGATGACTTATGTCATACCCATACATTTTTATACTTTCTATTAGCGATAGCGATTGTAGAATGTTACATTGTCTAGAGGGGCAGGTCGCAAACCTGCAACTATACTGAACAACAATTCGTCCCACTTAACCGATTTCCCAGGTTTGACGCATAGGAATCAAACCTGGGAAATCATGATCACAGAAGTTGCATTTGCGACACGTCACAAATGTACGTCTAGGACAAGTAATTTTCTTAAGTCTCTAATCTACATTCTATTCTAATGCAACCCGACGTTTCGAATGCTTTGCAGCACCCATGATCACGGGCGGACACAATAAACCAGGATATATTGTAAGTAAGAGTAAATTGATTTCACTTGAATGTTTATTTCATTTGATACCCCAGAGGAAAAATAAAGCAAAAATTTTGACGGACACATTGGTCTAGTGGTTAGACACCCTGGCCGCTACCCGATGGGTCGTGGGTTCGATTCCCACCAAGTACCTAGGTGTTATACCTATATAAGTATATATTTACAAAAAAAGTATTAGTATCAGTTGCCTGGTTACCATAGCACAGGCCCTGCCTAGTTTGGGATCAGATGACACGGGTTGTCCCAAGATATTATATTTATTCTCCAAGCATCTAAATTGCTTTCATCCAGTAACATCGACCATACCTTAAGATACTTGTCGAGTTTTTTAGAGAAATCCCATATAATCCACTATACAATATAACAAAGAAAGTCTTCTCTTCCGATAAATATTGCATACGGCTCATTACAAAATCCACATCTACACTAATATTATCTACACTAATCTACACTATATCTATACATATTATAAAACAAAGTCGCTCCCGCTGTCTGTCTGTCCCTATGTATGCTTAGATCTTTAAAACTACGCAACGGATTTCGATGCGGTTTTTCTTAATAGATAGAGTGTTTCTTAAGGAAGGTTTATATGTATAATACATGCATAATATAGTAGAGGAACACTGATAATTTTAGAGGTTTCTAATGTGATGTCGTAAATAAGCACATTTTTTTGCGCTTACATTGCAAACGCTGGCTGAACCCTACGAGATAGATCAAAATAATGTACTACAGTATTGTACACCTTAACAAGGTCTAAAAAAAGTCTGCGATGGTATATGTTTATCTCTTAGGGATAACCCACAATAAACATTTTTTATCATTTACTTTTTATTAAAAATAATGGCTTATTTACGAAGCAATTTTACGCTTAGGCAATTTTCTTTTTGAGCAATAAATCATTAATCCTTACCCAATTAAGTATAAATACATTTGAATTTTAAAGAAATACTTTTTACTATCTAACAAATCATTTACTAACATTCATTTCATTTACATTAACAATAGAAAAATATTTTTTAATAAGTAAGTAGTTAATGGATATCTAGACCAACGAGCTCATCCAACTACATGACTGATTTTTTTTTTGGACAATATTAATTTTCTTTGAATCGATAATATTAGGGGATCATCTCATCATTCTGATTTTATTAGTCTTCAAAAGTGTAACATTATTATTATTCAGTGGAAGTTTCTTTATATACCCGCCATGAATATTTACATACTCTTACGTCAAGTAAAAAATGACGTCACAGCTGTCAGTGAGCATTTTCCCGCCAACGTGGAAAAGTCAACTTTTGCTTTGCAATAACTTATTTAACTATTTTGTTTTTGTTCTGTGTTTTGATCTAAGCTAGCCTAAAATCTTTATAGTATGCTAAAAAAGAAAAATTGTGCAAGTTCCCCATTGAATTGTATTCTTATTCTTATTCTTTATTGCACACAATAATATTACACATTAGTATAAAATAAAGAAAATTCATGCACAAAGGCGTGCTTAACCCAAACATTGAGTTTTCTGACAGCTAACCTTTGAGTGATGGAGAATTTGGAGAAAAATTTAAATACTGTTAAGGATACAAACAAGTGTACAACAAATTACTACATACAAAAATATAAAGTAAATTATGTAATAAATATTATATATAATACAATAACAAACATACACATATAATATACAATAAAATTAAATAAGTACATATAATGTTGTATTTGATAATATATATTTAAATATTTATATAAATACATGGATAAATACATAGGTACATACATATATATAAACTGCTACATTGATAGGAAATGATCTTTAATTCTTCTTTTGAATACATCCGACGATGTGCTCTCACGTATAGTATGAGGAAGAGAATTCCAGAGACGTACTGCCTGCACAGTAAATGATCCATCATAGCGAGTTGTGCTATGATTAGGAAAACTTAGAAGTAGAGAGGAGACTGAACGAGAGGGTTTGTCACTGGTGGCGAGATATTCAAAGCGTTGCCGAAGATATGTTGGAGACTTAGGATTGTGAAGGACCGAAAAAAGAAGAGCAAGAACATGAGAATCCCGACGCTGCCGGATAGGTAACCATTTAAGACGCTGTCGAAATTCCGACACGTGATCATACTTTCGAAGGCCGTAAATAAAACGAATGCATAAATTTTGCAAGCGTTCTAGTTTATTGAGGAGGTCCTCCGTTGCGTCAAGAAAACAGACATCAGCGTAGTCTAAAAGCGGCAGAAGGAGAGACTGGGCAAGAGTTAATCTGGTTTGAAATGGCAGGAAATTATGGAGACGTTTGAGTGACTGAAATGAGCAATATACTCTCCTGCTGACTTCCGTAACATGCACATTCCAAGATAAATTACAATCCATATATACACCCAAGTTCTTAGCACATTTGGAGTATATAATAGGAGTAGAATTATACATCACTGGTGGGAGAGACTGTTGATCCAAATGACTATAAAAGTACTTGCTAGCAATAATAAGAGCTTGAGATTTCGCTGGATTAACCATTAAACCAAAGTTTTGAGCCCACCCACTTATATTGTCCAGATCTTTATTAATAGCATTGACAGCTCCCGATAATTCATCAATTTGAAAATGGCGATAAAGTTGCAAGTCGTCTGCATAGAGATGGTAGTTCGAAATCAAAACTTTAGTGATGTTGTTAATGAATATTGAAAAGAGAAGAGGAGAGAGTACACCACCTTGGGGAACACCTGCAGACAGCTCACACCAATCTCGCCAGAACAAACAGACTGCGAACGATCCCGAAGATAAGAATTGAGCCAAGCAATCACAGAAGTAGATACATTTAAAGAGGATAGGATTCCCAAAAGAATGTCAAAATCAACCGAATTAAAGGCACTGCTAAAGTCAAGTAACACCAGAACGGTTAAAAGCTTTTTCTCCATGGCCAATCGAATGTCGTCTGTTATCTTAACTAGTGCAGTTACAGTACTATGGCCAGGACGAAAACCAGATTGGTACGGACTCAACAGGCCATTAGAGGACAGGTAAAGAGACAATTGATTCTGAACAATGCGTTCAAGGACTTTAGACAATACAGGAAGAATGGATATTGGACGAAATTGTGAAACTGAAGAGGGGTTAGAAACTTTTGGAAGCGGTAAGATAAGAGCCTTCTTCCAAGCTGAAGGAAAGGAGCTAGTTTGAAGAGAAAAATTTATTATATGGTGAATAATAGGAGCAAGGTCATCAAGAATAAGAAGAAGCATCTGGATCTGGAGGCCATCATTGCCCACTGCCTTAGTAGAAATAGACAGAATGGATTTCTTAACATCCTCTTCTGTAACTTGCTGAAAAGTAAAAGAAGAACACGATGGCAAAGGGTGTTTTGAAAGATTGTGGAGAGTAGAATATTTTACTTTATCAACCAAAGTGACTGGTGATTTTGAAAAATGTAAATTTAAAGCGTTAAGGTCTATGTTAGGTATGTTTTCACTAGCAGATTTCCCTATACCCAAAGACTTGAGAAATTGCCATACCTGAGCTGTATTGATATTTTGGACAGAATGATGAATGTGTATCACGGATAGTTTGTAAAATTTTAGGTATTTTTTTAGTTATTAACGTTTATAGTGCATTATTGAAACCAAAATATAAGGAACGAACGATAGGAACGAATAGTAAGTAAAATATTTTTTATGTCAATAAACTCTTCTTGACATTTTGTTATGTATTTAGTTAAATATTTAAATAAAGTTAATGTAAGTAAGTATAGTACTAATCTTCCATAGTATATTAGTGTATATTCTATAAGAAATAATCAGTATATTTATTAGTATGTATTTATGTTTACTATGTTTACTTTATCTATATCTATATCTATACATATTATAAAACAAAGTCGCTCCCGCTGTCTGTCTGTCCCTATGTATGCTTAGATCTTTAAAACTATGCAACGGATTTTAATGCGGTTTTTCTTAATAGATAGATTAATTCAAGAGGAAGGTTTATATGTATAATACATACATAATATAGTAGAGAAACACTGATAATTTTAGAGGTTTCTAATATGATGTCTTAAATAAACACATTTTTTGAGCTTACATTGCAAACGCTGGCTGAACCCTACGAGATAGATCAAAATAATTTACTACAGTATTGTACGCCTTAACAAGGTCTACAAAAAAGCCCGCGATGGTAGGCCCTATATGTTTATCTCTAGGGATAACCCACAATAAACATTTTTTATTTAGGATGGTGACGGGGTTGCGAGCCCCGTCCCCGTGATCACGATGCCAGGTTTCCGGGGGCTATAATGCGCACTGAGGGGTATATGGTGCAGATCCCACTGGAGGTCCCAGGCGTCTTATGTGGCGATGCGACAGCCGCAGGGGTTTAAGTGGGTACGAATCCCAGATACCATGATTGGCGAGGATATGTAGAACGAGAGGAGGGTGCAAGAGAGGAGAGAGAGGGAGAGGGGATTCGAGGAGGGGGTGATGGGGTGAGAGAGAGGAGGATTAAGAGGGAGCAAGGGAGGAGTGAGGGGAGCAAGATGAGAGAAGAGAAAGGGGGAGTGAGGCAGAGCAGGGTGGGAGAAGAGAAAGGGGGAGGGGGTAAAGAGAGGGGACAGCGGGAGAGTAAGAGGGGGAGTGTGACGGGGAACGAAGCGGGAGGGGGAAAGAGAGAGGAGAGAGAGAGAGTATAGAATTAGATTTTTCTTCTAAGGGAGAGATGGAGAGAGAAATAAATCAAGGGTGGAGAGAGAAAAGGGGAGCAAAATATAATAAAAGCGTGGGCGGAGCTGCGCGGGTCAGCTAGTAATATTATAAAGAGGAAAACTTTGTTTGTTTGGTTGAGGATATATAGAACGAGAGGAGGGTGCAAGAGAGGGAGAAGGGAGGGTGATGGAGTGAGTGATCGGAGGAGTTAGGTGGAGCAAGGGGGGGGAGTGAGAGGGAGCAAGTTGGGAGAAGAGAGAGGAGGGAGAGGGTTCAGAGAGGACAACGGGGAGAGGAAGAGGGGAAGTGTGACGGGGACCGAAGCGGGAGGGGAGAGAAATAGCATAGAATTAGATTTTTATTATAAGAGAGAGAGATGGAGAGAGATAAATCAAGGAAGTAGGGAGAAAAGGGGAGCAAAATGTAATTAAAGCGCGGGCGGAGCTGCGCGGGTCAGCTAGTATTCAATAAACTAGATCCTACTCTGAATTAGATCGCAACAATTCAATTTGCGTGGGAAGGCGCGTCCGGAACGTCCTATGGATAGTTTTCGTCCGATTTCATAGCCCAATATAAAATAAACTACGCCTGACAACCGGTGCGAATGATGCAAAGAGTACGTGTAGATCAATTTACGTTTGTTACCATTATTTGCGCGGTAAAAGTCATCAATAGTCAGTTACGCAAGAGCATGATTGCCCACATACGTTGTCATTGGAGCGAATCCACCGTTTGTCCATTCAAAGGGACGGAACTCTGCTTGTTAAGGTAACGCAATGCGTAGGCGCACCTCTGTTTTGTTCGGATAGGGTAAAATCGGACATTACATCGCTTCCGATGGTGTAACAAACATAACGTCATTCGCTACGGATGTTACGTTGGGAAGTAATTTAATCACTGCATAATTTGAGTGATAGCCAAAACAATTATTAGGCACGCTTCAGGGTGTGGAAAATACATAGTCAGTGATAGATTATTCCAGTACAGATTTTTGTTAAATGGCGAGATAACGACTAATTAATGGATACTGTGTGTGGCAGTTTAAACGCAGCTTATAGTTAGGTAATTAGCAGCTACACAAAAATCGGAATGGGGGAATATTGCGCAGTATCTGAGCACAGTCTTATCTTGCGATATCAACAGGGAACACACAAAAATAATTAGTTAACAGCAAATCAAAAGTTGACTTCTTAAAATTCGCTCGAAAACGCTCACGTTCGTGATGTGGTGGACTATGACGTCACTCTCTGTAATAAAACTATACAAGTTTTAATGGCAAAGAGAAGATAATCCGGATAGTGATATTACGTGACGTTTAAAATTGTTTCAATTTATGTAATTTTAAGGTAATATTTTGTAAAGTTATATTAAAATTTGAATAAATCACAGTAATGCACTTTAAACAACTACTATTATTAAATTATAATCATAATTTTTTAATATAATTTTCAGTTTGGATGGTTTGCAGTCATAAACCGACAAATTTTTTGGCTTGATATTTTTGTAAATTAATGAAAGATAGTAATTTGTCGGACATAATTGAATACAAAAAAAGGCAAGGTAGTTATTTTTTTCTCTAATTCAACTTCTATTGAGTAGACTTTTTTAGATGTTCGCACAGGAGCACGCAGTCAATTCATAGAATGTTACTGATACTATCACAACAACAGATGACGGAATCTTCCTAATAATAAGTTTTCCGAAGAAAAGAACATCGACCATATCCGGTGCTATCATAATTATGCTCTCTTTAGAACAACGTGCGTGACCTGACTGACTCGTAGACACATGTAAAAAAGAGTCTAGATTCGAGAATTTTTCAAGGTTTTGCTTGTAATAGAAGTTAGCTACAATAAAATTAAATAGAACATAAACTGAGCATCCGCATAGTAAGCTGAACAACAAAATGTTTATGGTTAACGTTAAACCTTCTGGATTGCATTCACTAAAGCCTATTAGAAGCAGATGAATGTTCTTTGCAACAATCGCATCGCATACTTAACTGGACTTGATGAAATAATAACATGATACCAAAACGATGTACCGTACTGAAACTATATTCTAAAATTATCCTAATACAGACTAAATTCGCTTGACGGTTTCTTGGGTTATTGCGCAATACTACTGCTTATACGATGTCGTGGAGTATTTTGAGGATTCCAATGCCGGGATGCCGGGAATGGTTAGTATGTGCATTGCAACCGCAACAGGTCAAATGGAATGGTCCGAACCCGGTGTAGTTGAGCGCAACATAGTGTGAGTGCGTTGACCCTGTAAATGAATAGGCACCCGCGATATACCAATGCGTGTTTCCGATCATTCACGGAAACATTACATTGTTTATATATCCATATATTGTTCAATATGTAACGGAGAATTGTGAAAGTGATCGATGGATATGGTATACAAATAAGACACCTAATCTTCACATTTTTTGTCGAGTTTCGGAATATGGTAGAAAAGTAGCTGCAGGGGGTACACCGGAACCAGCTAAATTTTGAAAGTGGTCTCTGAGAAAAATGTCTGGGAACCTCTGACCTAGAGGCATTCTTGGAAAGCACCTAAGTATAAATATTTTATTTTTATTGTGAATTGGATGAAGCAGGGCGCCCAAATGCTGAGAATACAAAGATGTGAATAAACACCATATGAAAAGATGTAACATAGACCCTGCCAACTGGGTAAAGAACGCCGCAAGTCGGTCGGAGTGGAGAGCTTTGGCGAAAACCAAAACGACCGAATTTCAATTTAATCGTCGCTCTGAGCTTGACGCGAAACGCGATGAACTCGCGTTACTTACAACGGCGTTAGAGAGGTCGCCGTAGCCGAAACCGGTTGAAGAACATCATCATCATCATCTGTTCGGAGTAAATTCACTAAGATAGTAAAACTGCATCAAAATCCATATTACAGTTTTGTACAAGTAATCGAACAAACATACGGACGCGAATATACTGCGCTTTATTAAATAACATCCCGGGAAAATCCACCTACACATAACCGTCTGATCCCCATATAGATAGAGCCTGTACTACGGCAACCAAACAACTAATATACCAAAATACTTATATACTTTTTAAAGTATTATTTACTTAAAATACTTACTTAGATATATAATACCCAGACTCAAGACAGACTTGTTTGTATACAAAAATGATTGTCGTGTGTGAAAGATAAACAGTTTATAAAGTAAATGTAAAGTTTATTAGACCCAACATTTATTTTACCCTGTGGTTTATATTGTTCTATAATTAAACAAAAACTGTAAAAAGACAAAATTGTTTAAACATTACAATATCATGACGTACTAGGGTAGGTCCTCCAAATATAAACTTTACCAATAGCTACTAACCCTCGTCTTGTACCCGTTGAACTACTTTCTTAGATTTCTTATTCTTCCTAATATTACACGTTAGTTTTTCTATGGCCTTCAGTATTTTCTTGCTAACTTTGTTAATCGTTCTTTGCTTCGGATCAGTGTACTTTTTCGTTCGAGGTCCATCGCCGACAATTTTCTCACAGCCAGAGTCCACACTATTGTCTGATTCTGTAGCCGACGTCTCCGAAACGGGGTGAAATATATACGGGCTAGTTGCAAAGCAAGGAGAGTTCATTTTAAACCTCACTCAGATATTATCTAGCATGATAAACCACTCTTGAGAATAAATACGTCTATTCACTATGAAGGCTTGAAGAACGTTGGACAGTCGGCGACGGAACTGCTCAAGACTCAGTATGCTGTAACCAGGAAAGCCGCCGACCGTAACACCACTCCTTAGCCAAGCCCCTGGGACCTTGGCCCGTCTTATTACATTTGTACTCGTAATTAATCGGAATTAGACCACGTAGAGACTGTTCAATAATGGGCTTAGATACGGTTTACTGAATCGGTCTTGAGTCTGGAGTAAATCGACTGCAAATGATTTGAAATTGGGTATTTATGAATTGACGCAGAAAAGCTCTAAGCCATATTTTTTCACTTGTGCTATTAAAAAAAATTATAATATAGTGAGACGAAACAGTTTTTCAAATAAATATATCCGTAAAAATCGTTGCCCAGATAATCTGACCATACTACGACCGTGTCTTGGCTGTGCTATAAACGTATCAGGCAAACAAGTATTATTTTTATAAAACTGTAAGAAGCAAAACCCACTAGAGCATCGTGTATCTGGCCGTGCCATTCACGTTTCTGTCAAATCTTTAAAGTTGAATTCTGTAAGGCGATGATGCCGCCGCAGTTTATCTGTCTTTAGTGTCATTTGCACTGTGGCACAGTCGACAATCTGGGTGTTTGACAGGATACGAGCATGATACGTTTTGAGTGCTAGTCAGCGTCATTACTTTTTCGTGATTGACAACTCATGGCCCGGTCTACAGCTGTTCAGACTCCTTTGCTTAATAATTTATTTATAAGCGTCTATAATATGTATTTCCCGAAAATGGTATGCAACAGTATCTACTACTAAGTATTATAGATTTTCAAATCGTAGTCAGTGGTGATGCCGGCTAGAATAGAAACGCATTAGCTCTTTGACTTCACAGGGCAAAAGATCCTGTTCGGAAAAGCGTCGTTGCAATGGAAACTAAAAGAACGAACGATATTATAATAGATGCTAGCAAAGCGAAATCTCATTGGCATGATAGATTAGCGCAGCAGAAACACGAAGCCTCTCAAAGTTGGCGTTATAAGGCGTTCTGTACGGTGGAGGTACATTCCGAGTCGGGCTGCTTTGGTTTTGGGCGGGCATTCCGCTACGCTCTACCTATCTCAATTAGGACTTAATTAAGAGTTTAAGAGATCAAAAGCAATATATCTGCGGCAGTGAACATAGTTTCCCCTCGGGATGTAGTCCAATTTCCGCTACAAGACTCTTTAAAACTATAAATAAAACAAGAAAATCGGTCACAACACGTATTTTAGGAAATCACCACAAATTAGATAGATAAAAATCATCATGTACCAATTGATTTTATGTGTTTAGGAGACGTAGCGCATTTATTCATTATTTCAATACTTTTTAAATTGCAACACGGTCAACGCTACGATTCTACATCGATCAATGATATTTTACTAAAGATATGTTATTTTTTTTTTTTTTTTTATACAACCAAGGTGGCAAGCAAGCGTGCGGCCCGCCTGATGGTAAGCAGTCACCGCAGCCTATAGACGCTAGCAATACTAGAAGAATCACTAGCGCGTTGCCGACCCTTAAGACATTAGATATTAAGTCTTTGTGTCCAGTAATTTCACCAGCTACAGTGCCCTTCACGCCGGAACACAGCAATGCTTACACACTGCTGCTTGGCGGCAGAATATCTGACACTGCGGTGGTACCTACCTGGACGGTTCCTTGCACAAGGAACCTACCACCTATATGTTATACATATCCCTTCCTACTAACGCACGATAAAAGTTGTGTCACTTGTAGTTAGCTATACCTAGCTATACATTTTCCTACCTATAATCTGACAAGGACAGATGCATAACGAGAAAAGTAAGAGAAAACGAGATGGCTATATTTTGTGCGTTCCGTTGTCAGCGTTGGTTAAATGCTTGTCAGTGTCATCTTGTCAACTGACACATTCAATTTTACAATTATTTCTTACTATATTATTAAGAAAATTGAAATACTTTACAAAATCAAATTGTTTTTTCAAAGTTACATGTGCTATATTATCCCTGACTGTTTATTTACTTTTGCCTGGTAATTTGTGCACATATTAAATACGCAGGACGGCATTTTCAATTTTTAATGATAGACGTCACGATGTTGCAATGACTACGCGGGACGGCGTGCGACTAACTGCTCCAAAGCCCAGTTGGGGGATACGCGCTGAACGTCTGGCGAACGCTAATGGCATATCTATTGTATATAATATCATTGACATCGATAAATTATATCATTCGATGGTTTTAATTGAGTCAAGGATATTTAATTTTAATCGAGTCACCTAATACTTGCGCCATAATACTATAAAAGAGGTCAAGCGTACATTTCGCCCAGAATCTTTGATCATCTGTACATACAAATGGTATAATAAGGATGTCCTTATTTACAATGATACCAGAACCCAGAGATCTATGATGTACCCAAGCCAACCAGCGGCCTAAAATAAGCCCATCCATGCTGTTTTACCCTTAATCTACACTAATATTATAAAGAGGAAAACTTTGTTTGTTTGGTTGTAATGAATAGGCTCAAAAACTACTGGACCGTTTTTAAAAATTCTTTAACTATTCGAAAGCTACATTATCCACGAGTAACATAGGCTAAATTTTATTTTGGAAAAAATAGGGTTCCTTTAGATATTTGGGTTTTTTCGGACACAAGGTGTAAAAAAATCAATCAGAAAAGTTACTTATTTTGCGTACGCTGCCTAAATTATAAAAGATAGAACCATAAAATGTTCTAATTAATTGTAGATCTTATAAATATCTACAAAAAAGTCCGCGACACACTATGTCGAGTGAGGCCCAACAACCATTTTTTTATTTAAAAATCTTGAATTTTGTTTGGACTACATTTAAACGCATTTATTTTACTCATGCTATTAATCCTTATCATAATAAATTATTTCATCATTAAGTATAGTTTATGTAGATAATATTTGGTCTTTGAATGATAAAAATTGGACATTTGGTTTTGAAGTTATGGCGAAATTAAAATATTACTGCTTATAAATTAAAAGATTTCTGCTGCACGGCCCGTTGCGAAGTGAGCGTCACCAAGGCGGGGGTGCGCATGCGGAAGGGGACTTTAGATCTATGAGTAGGTAAGGTACCCGCGCGGCTCAGACGCGAGGTCGGTCGGCTCCCTACGCAGCGGTCGTGCGCGAAGTCTAATAATTTTCGTGCGATTTTTTTTAGATTTCTTTCTTAAAACTACACCTACCGAAAAGTTCTTCTCAGAGCTAAACAACAGTTCTTCTCAGAGCTAATCAACAGTTCTTTTCAGGGCTAACCAACAGATTTTTTCAGGGGTAACCAACAGTTCTTTTCAAGGCTAAACAACAGTTCTTTTCAGAGCTAGAATATTACACGCTATTAGCATTTTCTTAAACATTTGAAAATACCTAAGAGAGCCAGGTCTCAACTTTCTAAACATATGTAGTTCTCAAGCACGGGCAGCAAGAATACGTCATATGGGAGGATCTTCACCTGAACGTTCACAACGCCTTGCTGAACAAAATCAGAGAAACTCTCAGGTACGCGCACGAGAGTCGAGTGTCGAACGTTCGCAACGCCTTGCACAACAAAATCTGAGAACCTCTGAGTTACGTGCACGAGAGTCGGGTGAACCGATATGTATGAAATTTTGCGGGAAGGTCTGAGAATAGGTTATAAAGTATATTTTATGCCGCTGATACCATGATTGACGAGGATATATAGAACGAGAGGAGGATGCAAGAGAGGGAGAGGGGAGGGTGATGGAGTGAGTGACCGGAGGAGTTAGGTGGAGCAAGGGGGGGGGGGGAGTGAGAGGGAGTAAGTTGGGAGAGGAGAGAGGAGGGAGAGGGTTCAGAGAGGACGGGGAGAGGAAGAGGGAAAGTGTGACGGCGACCGAAGCGGGAGGGGAGAGAAATAGCATATAATTAGATTTTTATTATAAGAGAGAGAGAGATGGAGAGAGATAAATCAAGGCAGTAGGGAGAAAAGGGGAGCAAAATGTAATTAAAGCGCGGGCGGAGCTGCGCGGGTCAGCTAGTATTATATATATTGTAAAGATAAGTTAATCGCAAGCTAGTTATTGCCAAGCACTACCATATTATTTGTATCACAGATAGTAGAAGAATTTATTATAAAAATCGTTAATTATCAGGTTTCATACTAATATGTACGTTTCTTCCAGCTCAATATTATTAATAAAAGTAATACTCTGTAATTTATTACCTATAACTTACCGATCGACGGTAACTATAATAATTAGGGTGCATGTAATGTATATCTTATTATATAAAAGAGTAGACAAAAACCCACTCATCACGAAATCTCAGAAACTACAAGTGCTAGGAGTCTCAAACTTTGCATGGGGGTTCCTTTTAAGACGTAGGTACTCACTAAGAACCGATTTTGCGAAATTCAACCTCTAAGGGGGTCAAATAGGGGGGCAAAGTTTGTATGGGAGAACGCGATTCCTTGGTCCTATTGACTTGAAATTTTGCACAGACATTCGTTAAGAAAATTAATTGAATTAGTATTTCATATTTTTTATAATTTATCCCTTTACAGGGTAAAAAAGAAGTATTATTACTCAACCGATGGCGGTACAAATATATTACCACAATAAGATATGATAATTCGATAGATAAAATAAAAGTTCCTTGGCCAAGTGGTTACGGAAGCGTCCTCTAAGTGTGGACTGTCCGGGTTCGCTACCCGTGTGCGGATTTTTTTTTTGTATTTTTAAATTTTGTTTTGATTTTTTTATTTATATTAAGATTCGATGTTTTAAATATTTAACTCATATTAACTCCGGCACTTTTTATCTCTAATATATTTTTATATTTAATACTTTTTTAAAATTTAAAATCATGCATACGTAGTAACTTCTCTCTAATGTTATGATTTAGTTATTAGTGGAAACTTAATTGATTTTTATGTACTATTGGATCTTATATTTAGTAATAAGTGGTATCATTTGTTTGTTTCCCAAATATAACAAAATAAAATAATGAAAATATATTTTCAAAATGTCTGTTTGGGTAGGAATACAATATGCACCTATTGTACGTATGATATAAAAAAAGCCAAAACTTTATTGGAATTATTGTCTGTCTGTCAGTCAGGGTTTTTTCTATAGGTTGGCTGGTGTTGGGGACCAACGACGTCAAAGTATCTTTACATAGTGTGAAACAAAGTCGCTATCCGAGTCTGTCTATATCCGATAACACCTCCTAAACCACGCTGCGATTTTCACCATCGGTTAGATAATTTTTCATTGAAGGTTTTAAGTTTTATCTAAGTAAATAAACTTACATTGACTAAACCTAAAGAGATACATAATTAACAATCAAGTACATACTAGAGAATTTCATTAATTCCATATATTATAAAGTAGGTAAATATCCGGGATATAATATACCCGCCCCCCGGCGGCGGACTCAAAGGCAATGCACTGAGGGGCAGCTGATGCAGATCCCACCGGAGAACCCCCTCTCATGTGCCGATGTGACAGCCACGAGAGTTTTAGTGGGTAAGAATCCCCCACAGGATCCCGGGGACATATTAAACGTGCCCCCCACCACCCCTTTAACTGTGACAACGGTGACAGATTCCCGGGGGGCTATAATGCGCCCCCGGCAGCGGCTTCTAAGGCCCTTGCCTTGCACTGAGGGGTACCCGGTGCAGCCCCATATTTTTTGCGGACAGCCGTGGGGGGTTTAGAGGGTAAGAATCCCACACACCGCGGTCGACCGCCTGCAGGATCCTGGAAGCCTATTGGAGGTCTACCCGTGGTCCCCGAAACTTTGAGCACGGTGACAAGTTTTTGAAGTGAAACTTCTTATGCGACTTCCTATGCCGTCCGTCCGTGAGTGAGTGAGTGGGTGAGTGGGTGAGTGGGCGAGTGGGCGAGTGGGCGAGCGGGTGAGTGAGTGAGTGTGTGAGTGGTTCTGTGTGGTTCGGTGTGGTTCGGTGTGGTTCGGTGTGGTTCGGTGTGGCACGGTGTGGTACGGTGTGGTACGGTGTGGTACGGTGTGGTACGGTGTGGTACGGTGTGGTACGGTGTGGTACGGTGTGGTACGGTGTGGTACGGTGTGGTACGGTGTGGTACGGTGTGGTACGGTGTGGTACGGTGTGGTACGGTGTGGTACGGTGTGGTACGGTGTGGTACGGTGTGGTACGGTGTGGTACGGTGTGGTACGGTGTGGTACGGTGTCGTACGGTGTCGTACGGTGTGGTACGGTGTGGTACGGTGTGGTACGGTGTGGTACGGTGTGGTACGGTGTGGTACGGTGTGGTACGGTGTGGTACGGTGTGGTACGGTGTGGTACGGTGTGGTACGGTGTGGTACGGTGTGGTACGGTGTGGTACGGTGTGGTACGGTGTGGTACGGTGTGGTACGGTGTGGTACGGTGTGGTACGGTGTGGTACGGTGTGGTACGGTGTGGTACGGTGTGGTACGGTGTGGTACGGTGTGGTACGGTGTGGTACGGTGTGGTACGGTGTGGTACGGTGTGGTACGGTGTGGTACTCGGACTGACCGGGACTGACCGGGACTGACCGGGACTGACCGGGACTGAGCGGGATTGAGCGGGACTGAGCGGGACTGACCGGGACTGAGTGGGACTGAGCGGGACTGACCGGGACTGAGCGGGACTGAGCGGGACTGAGCGGAACTGACCGGGACTGAGCGGGACTGAGTGGGACTGGCCGGGACTGACCGGGACTGAGCGGGACTGACTCGGATTCAGCCAGTCCGAGTCAGTCAGTCAGGGACACCTGGTGCAGATACCACCCGAGAACCCAGGTTTCCCTCTCATGTGCCGATGTGATAGCCACGGGAGTTTTAGTGGGTAAGAATCCCAAATACCCAGTTTGACTTCCCCACGGGATCCCGGGGACATATTGGATGTTTCCCCCGCTACTCCCTTAAACTGTGACAACGGTGACAGATTCCCGGAGGGCTATAATGCGCCCCCGGCAGCGGCTTCAAAGGCCCTTGCCTTGCACTGAGGGGTACACGGTGCACACTCTTTTGTGTGGACAGCCGTGGGGGACACATACTGCAGTCGATCGCCCGCAGGATCCTGGGGCCTATTGGAGGTTTCCCCTGCGATCCCCGTATCTTTGAGCACGATGATAGTTTCCCGGGTGGCTTTATTGTGCCCTCCGGTGGCGGGCTCAAAGGCAAGCCAAGGTCCTACTTATGTACTAATGTAACAGCCGTTGGGGGTTTAGTGTATTAGAATCCTACATAACCCGGTTGACCGCCAACAGGGTCCCGGGGACCAATTGAAGGCTTCCCCCGTGACCCCTGTACCCGTGAGCACGGTGAAAAGTTCCCAGGTGGCTTTATTGTGCTCCCCGGTGGCGGGGTCAAAGGCAAGCCACGAGGGTATAATGTTGCAGATCCCACCGGATAGCCCAAGAAGGGTTTCTTATGTGCTGATTGCACGGCCGTTGGGGCTTTAGTTTATAAGAAACCTACATACCCGGTTGACCAGCAACAGGGTCCCGTAAATCCCATTAAAGGCTTCCCCGTGATCCCTGTAACCGTGAGCACCATGACAAGTTCCCGGGGAACAATAATGTGTCTCTCCGGCGGCGGGTTCAAAGTCAAGGCACTGAGTGGTATCAGCTGGTGCAGATCCCGACAGATAGCCCAGGTCCGCCCTCTAATGTGCCGACGTGATAGCCGCGGGGGTTTTAGTGGGTAAGAATTCCCCGGTTGACCCCCGTTTACGTCTTAACGATGAAACCGAACAAGGAAGCCTGTATTGCTTCCATAAATTGGTTTCAAAGAAATGGTGTCCTTAATCCACCCAAATTGTGCACCCGTACACGTCTGCAGTTTCTAAAATTATAAATACAATTAACAAATCACAAGCTCAGAGATTCAACGTAGCAGGCTTAAACCTAAGCGTTGAGTACTTTGCCCATGGACAGGCAGCTATACGTAGCCCTTTCACGCGTCACTTCTATACAAAATTTGTTCATATTGCGATACGAAAAGTCAGCTACAAACTGATAAATAATTCCAAGAAATTCTATAATCAAAGGCAGTAGCTTTAAATTATTCACTTCTTTTCTTTTCTCAATTACACCCGTGCGAAGCCGGGGCGGGTCGCTAGTACATAATATAATAACAACTACTAATGAATGTTAAGATGTACCCATTACCTTTAATGACTCCTACAATACAACGAATAGCAACATGTTACGAGTTTCTGTTGCTAATAAATTCATCATGGCGCTTGTATATTTCACGTTTAGGTGCTTTATTTCGATATACAAGTTTAGTTCCTGTTAAATTAATAGAAGTTGTTTGTATGGCTTTAAAACAAAGCTTTATCTTTTAAAACAATGTTTAAAAGTATATTTAATTCACATATAGCTCGATTAGCTTATATGGCCTATCGACGAAGCGCTACGGGCAATATAAATGTTAATTAAGTACTTATCCTTTTATAATCTCAGTTTTTACCACGTAGGTTTGCAGCAAACAGAATTTTATTTTTGAAAACAAACAATTATTTTTCTTAAAAAAAGCCAACAAATTTTACTGTCTTACTTTTTATACAACTAAACGACCATGAATACATTCATCCTATGGTAAGCGAAGCGCCTGCCAATGGATAGTCTCATTGCCTGTGTCGCGTCAACTGAGACATAAGTTATTAAATCTATTGAGCCCAGTAAATGTAAATGCTCCATGTACAATGCGCTTCACTTCGGAATACAGTATTATTTATACATATGTGCTTGGCGTTGGCATATTACACTGCGGTGGTACCTGCCGAATGATCTTTTGCAGAAGGGACCCATTACCTCCTGTAACAGTAACTTACACATAACATACCAATGATATTAAAAATTAAAAGGAGGAAGATAAGTAGACTGTAGGCGATCCGAAAGTGGCGGGAAAAAGGTGAGCTAATTAACACAACTTGAATCAGTAGCACACCACCCAAGTAAGCATTGACAGTTTCACATCGTTTGAATTTTATTGAATAATGGCATTACAACCAACAGCCGAAAATACAATTAGGTAAATTATCTAAATACACAAACAAATTTTCTAGGATAGATGCAATAATATGTGTCAGTGCTGTGCCACTTGTTAATCGTCGATTGCTTAGTAGGTAATGTATTTATTACATATAATATCATTATAACATACAGTGTTCTTGCGAGTTTCAGTTATTGTCCAGATAAGAATTAGAGGTTATTTCTCACATAAAGCAATTCACTTGCTGCTTTATTAATTACTGGGTATTGTACGTGGTGACATACTATGGTATGGTGATGACATATGGTACTGAGACGTGGTCTTTAACAGCTGGCTTTTTGGAGAAGCTCAGAGTCACACAACAAGCTATGGAGAGAGCTATGCTCGGAGTTTCTTTGCGCGACAGAATCCGGAATGAGGAGATTCACCGAAGAACCAAGGTCACCGACATAGCTCCTAGAATATGCATGTTGAAGTGGCAGTGGGCAAGCCACATCGCTCGAAGAACCGATAACCGTTGGGGAAGAAAGGTTCTCGAGTGGCGACCACGAACCGGAAGACGCAGCGTAGGCAGGCCACCCACCAGGTGGACCGACGACATCGTTCGCGTCGCAGGCAACCGGTGGATGCAAATAGCAAATTGTCGTTCATTGTGGCGGTCTAAGGGGGAGGCCTTTGTTCACCAGTGAACGTCTTCCGGCTGGTGATGATGATGATGATGTACGTGGTGCGGAGGCGAGGGTGTCTGGCTAAGAATAGCACGCACTCATATCCTCCCTTGGGTATCGTAAGAGGATAAAAAAAGAAAACAAGAAGAGGGGTAGCAGCGTCTTTCCATTTGATTACCTACCAACTATACTGTGATCCCCGAGACGCAAGCGTGGGGATTACGGCAATCCCTCCCTTCTAAGAGGTAGGTGACTAATACTTGGGACTAATCCCACCACTCATTCCCACCACTGTTACTCCTGTAAGCCAGGATCTACAGTGGTCACCACTGAAGACACCAAGGTTTGACCCTCGGCGAGTCCCAGGGAAACGCTAAATTGTCTTGGAACCCGCAACAAATTTAATTAAAAAGGTGGATAGGAGGAGTTGGAAATACATATATTCCACTTCCCTCCTTTGCAAAGCGGGAGACAAGCAAATAATTAATAAACGGTCGATACAACCTTAAAAAGAAGACTCTTACAGGAGGACCAACGAAGGCTAGTCCACCCGTAAGGCACCACGGATTCTGCTAATATTTTATAGGGGCCTATTTGATTTTTCAAACATGTTTCCAATAATAGGTATGGCAAAAACGTTTGAACGCACGGAAGTTCTCCTTAGTCGCCACAAGGTCCATGTAATATACGACTCCAGATGTCACAACCAAACTGTCTAGCATAAGGCTACGCTCATGTTGCCAGAGACTGCACTCCCAAAGTATATGATGGGCAGTTTGTTCGTACTCATTATTTATCGTAGAACACTGACAGAGAGGCGAAGGCACTAGATTAAAGGAAAATAGTTTACTCTTAAAGTTGCCATGCCCCGTCAAGAATTGTGCGACACAGTGGTCAAGAGGTAGGTGACTGTAATCAGTGGACGCCTTTTAGCTGATGATGATTGTACGTGGTACTTCACAGACTCGATAGTTATTTAAATGAGTTGTGTAGAGCACAAGTATCTATCTACATACTCTGCACCCGTGACTTACTTCAAAGTCTAACTTTAGACGCCAAATTTCCAGGATTTCCGATAATAACTTATAAGTACTGGCATTTTGAAAACTTTAGTTATAGAATTAAATAAGTAGTTGAGCATAAAATACTTGAACTTGAAAATAATAGAGGTGTTTTGAAGTTGGTTTGTTTAGTAGTAATATATAATGAGATGGTAGCCTAGGCTTACGGATCTGGTTGTTTCGCCATAAGGTGTATGTTTGAAACCCACCCCAGCCTTGGCAGTACCAATGTGATTTCTAGTTTGTTTGAATCGCAAACTCATTCCTCACAATGTCGTCGGTGGTGGAAAAAAATCGTGAGAAAAACAAAATGAAATTATTTATTTCAAATCGGCTTAGCGCCAGCACTTTAGAATGGTCAGTGTTTTTTTAAAAGCAACAACCGGATCACAACGCCGCCTCAACTGAGGAGATCCCGCAAGCTCTGAGGGTTTGTCGTTTTTTCCTTTTTTAAACAGTCTCTTTTTTTCGAAAGAAGAAACGAAAATGAAAAAAAAAACAAAAACCCAGGCATACTCTAGGTATTAGTCCAAAGGTTTGTCTGATCTACTAATACGCATGTAGCGGCGTCATGTTGAGGCGAGGATACCCTTGCTCAGCAGCAGGACATTAGTTATAAAAAAAGTATACGCGCTAAGGTCATAATCATAACAACAAGAAAACCGTCGCAGAATGTAGACCCAAACCTTATTACTCCCTAGTTTAATAACGCAGATAATAAAGACATGTTTTTGTCATACAAATTAAGCTCCCTTTGACAATGAAGGGCCTTGGGAATTCCTTAAACCTTTATTGCTGTAAGCAAGACATTGAAACATTTTTATCTCTACCGACTTAACTCGATTATAATAACATTTTAACATTATATTAGGCATTACTTTATGCTAAAGTATTAAATTTAGCTGCCTTTTTACCACTACGTGGGCTCGAAAAATAGATTTCATTGAAAACAATTGTAAAACAAAACAAAGATTGACTGAGTAATAAAGTTTATTGGAAAGCGAAACTGCACCATATCAAGAAAAAATATGGCTTACAGGAAGTACATAGAAAAAGGATCGGGGTTCTCATTGCACACAGAGTTGCCAACTTTATAAATTTTATATAGTTATCAACAAAAACACACCCTAACGCCTTAAAGAAAGGTTAGGACTTGGCGTCGCTAATGATATTCTGCTGGTCGTACACTTGGCCAGTTTCCAAATTACGTGTCTATGTTAATTAAATGACAATAAAAAAAAAAATTTAAGTAACACATAACATATTTGGCTAATTGTATTGCGATTTACTTCATTCTCCGAGAAAAATACTGTTTCATTTTAACGTTTTACGAAAACGAGGCCGCAACGCTACCTACTGTGTACATGGGACATATTAAAGTTTACACATGGGACGTGTCGAAGAAACTCATTGGCGTAAATTCGTGCCGTATCTGAATTAAGCCCCTGTAACGATCCACCCCGTGGCGTATTTATGTGTACGTCTTTATTGAACTCTCAGCAGTGCCGGTATCATTACCCGACTTATTAATAGTTACCTGTTTGCTATTAAGTCATAACATGTCTAATAGTTTTAATTACGATTGCCTCCATAGAGTAATCACCGAATTAAAATGATACTACCTACTCCTTAAGGAACAGTTTACCTTGTTCTAAATCGTCAAAGTAGAATATAACCACAATGTCGGATAAAATGCCGCATAGAAGCAATAATTGTGGTGTTCCGGTGTCAAGGGCATTGTTGCTGGGGAAAGTACCAAGCTCAAGAAAGTGAATAGCTTATGTATCGGATGACGAGTAGCAGTGCAGTGTTGCTGTATATAGGCTAAGTTGATTGAAAAAATCATTATAAAAACTCAATGTGAAAGCTGTCCCTTTTCGGTGTATTTGCTTATAATGCAAATTGTAAGCTAATGAATAGATCAAACAAAGTCAACGATACCAAGTTTCAATTTACACTATACTAATACATATCAATATATATAAAGCACTTACCTGATCGGTTTTCATCGTACGCGGAGTCGCATGTCCCACAAGTAGAACTAAAATTTCTTTCATCTCGATTGAATGTATTGAAATAATCATTTCGCTCCTGCACCGGAGTTGATAAAACACGTTCGTCTCTCGACGATTGGCGTGACAGGGAGCCGAAATCCGTCGCGAAAGCTGTCTGTTGAGAATGCGATCCGTTTATATTGGTTCTACTTATTGATGGCATCTCATGTTTCAAACTTCTCTCCTTCTGGGTACCACCGGGAGCGTCACATCCATTCAGTACTATCTTCTTAACTGTTTTCACTTCTTCGACTTCACTGATCTTATGTTCAGTTATCTTCAAGCGCTTTGTAATTTCCTCGTTTGAATGAAAATTACTGTCACTGATCGAGTTCGACATAGTCTTACTTTCATATTCGCATTTACCGTTTAACTTACTATCAGGTCTTAGATATTTTTCAAAGGGGTCGCTGTTTCTTTTCGCTTCGAAAGGATTTCTTGTTCTACTTTGTTTATCATCGGGAAGACTCTGATTGTTATCAAAATTAGTACCATGAGATTGTTTCTCACTTTTACTGTTAACTTCTCGCCCTGAAGTATAGGAATCATAGTATCCATTCGCTTTGTTAGCATTGTGATAATCGAATGGCAGACTGCTAGGTCCAAAATCATATGATTGTGTCGAAAGTGTGGGCGATTTCAGGTGGTTAGAGCTGTAACCACATCCATGTTTAATATTACTCTTATCTAAACTGGTTGCCGGTTTGCCATTCGGTATGGGTAGTTTGGAAGCACTTGAATAATTCGAAGGTAAAGTAGTATAAAAAGGATTTGTTGGATGGAATCTCGGTGGTTCATCATTTAGTGCGACTGATTTCACAAGCGGCGTTGAGTTCAGCGCCGCCGGTAATGAATTAAGAGAAGCTCTAGCAGACAACGATAGACGACTTTGCGGAGATTGTGACGGCCTTATTGTAGCATAAACCGGGGCCTGAGGTGTCGCTCTACCAGTCTGAACCTCAGCGATTAGCTGTGAAGGCCCTGAAACAACACAGGAATGGTTATCCTAAAATTGTAAATGACACGGGCAACGTCAACGGAAATCTAAACGTTTATAAATAAATGTCGAGGAATACGATAGATATTAAGCAAAGTTGTGCTTTTGATTTATAAAGTAAGTATATAAAACACTTCTAACATTTCCATGTGAACAGGCAGAAGATATAAAGTCGCCGCCCGCTCCGCAATGGGGCTCTACATATTCAGACGTGCGATAAAGTAATACATGTCACAAGTATACAAAAGGAAATATTCCAGACAGCGAGAAGTATACCACCTATTCCGATTTATACTCAAGTTTTGAATTCAAAATGAAGTTACTCTAAGTTTACTTAGCTTTACGCTGATGTTTGCATGGATCGATGTCCAGCTTGTATACTTTGAATCTTCCTTACCTTAGTTATTCTTGTTACACATCTGTATTCTGTCTATTATAACTACACCACATTTTGAAATAGTTTACAAGTTTATTTAGAACAGCATCAGACTCTTTAAAACTGCATATAGACAAATCGATAAATATCTATGTGAAACAAAGTTAATAATCAATAAATGTGCAATGTAAAATGTAGATGTAGACTAGAAAATGGAGAGCACAGTTTTCCCATTAAGCCACAGGCGTCTCCGGCTAATCCCATCGACGATCCAAGCTTTAATGTACCATTTAGCCTAGGTGGAGTTCTGCAAATCGAGTTTTCTTTACCACTCTGATATGCTTTAATCAAAAATCGTTACAATACAAATAAGATCACAAGATAGTAGTGCCTTGGTATTATCCTAAGGTTTAGTTTCTTTGTAATGTGTTTGTGTGTACATAAATACGCAACACGTACCGGGTGCATCAAAGTAAAATCTCGGAGCAGCGGTTTATTAAGACCTACTCGCCAAAACATCCTTCATAAGGACACCAAGAAGATACTCTTAGAACTGTTTCATTTATTCGTGTATTCTAAACATGGATATTACAGTGAATACAATTAACAGCGACGTTAGCGCCAAAAGATTAAGGTAATAAGTACTCATAATCCTAAAATGTCCACAAGTCATAGTTGTAGTTATTATGCTTGTCTGCTGTGGTAGTAGGTACGTGTACTATACAAAATATATAACGCAGATACATCATGTTTCTACTTACAACTTACTTTTTAACTCGGAGCCTTTGCCAATAGATCTTCTTCTCGGTGACAACGCCCTGTCTCTGGCGACAACAAAACTTAGATTAGAGCTTTGTAGTACGTTAAAAACTTTCAAATACAATAGAACTCTATTACTTATGAAAATTCTGAGAGATACATAGCAGACCAAATTTTGTAGCCAAACTTATTAAGCTGTTTTAGTAGGCTCAGTTTGTTCAGTAAATCTGAAAATTTGGATAGAAAGGCCCGAGGTAAGGCAAGAATAATAAATATTACCCGTTATTGGTTTTTGATTAGATATAAGACACACTGTCGCTGATGCTGATCTAATTGCAACACGACACACTGTTTAAAAAACAAAAAGTGAAAAAATGACAAGCCCGCTGAGTTTCTTGCCGGATCTTCTCAGTTGAGGCCACGGTGTGATCCAGCGGTAGCTTTTTTTTAAAAAAATGACCTTTCAAAGTTTAAGCCTATTTGAAATAAATTATTTATTGACTTTGACTTTGACTTGACTAAAGAGTTAAGTACCATTCAGACAGTAATAGGAATATTTAGATAAACTATACAACAAGGTATTAATTACACTAATATGTAAATAAAATTTCGATCTTGGCACATCAGGCTATCTTTAATAAGATTAGCCAATTACACCGTAGTGTAGTTGTCTTATTAAAGATACACATTATAGTGCACAAGTGCTTGCGCGGACTGTTACAATCTCACGCAATACTGACACAACTGGGGAGAGACACAGGCCGACTTTTTACATGCACATCCGGCGCATGGACTTAATTTTCAGACAGTCAAGCCATCGGCCAGTATTTATTTATTTATTTATTTATTCTTTATGCACAAAACAGTACATAGGCGGACTTAATGCCAGAGGCATTCTCTACCAGTCTACCTTAGGGTGATGCAGAGACAAATCGTGGTAGGTGCAAACAAAACAAGTGAAACTAAATATATAGATAAATATTTTAAAACTCTAATTTAACTTACAATATAATACTAATACTTATATATTAGAAAATAAAATATACTAATATATATTTTAATATATATATTATATACATAATTATCTTCGAGAAGAATCTGCCATTTTACTGCGCAAGTATTCCTGTAACTTTGTTTTAAATGTATAACGTGTTGTAGCCATCCTGAGTTCTAGAGGGAGCGCATTCCAGAGGAGAATGGACTGGACGAAAAAAGAAGACTGTATAAAATCAGTTCTGTGAGAAGGACATAGAAGAAGATGATTATTAGAGTATGGTATGTACAGTATGGTTCTACAGTACTGTAAAGATGGACACACACAAATCTGTTGCTCTTCACAGGATTCAATCCCGAGACTACCGGTTTGCGGTTATCCCTGCGCCTCGGAGACTACAACACGATCACAAGCAAGTACGTAATTTACAATGATATTTAAGTATTCTTTGTATAATATACTATCTGTCCATGTAATTTTCTAATTTTCTGCGCAACTTTCTTATTTTTTCCGTAAGTACCTTCTACTGACAATAACGAACACAACAAAAAAAGAATTAGCGAAATAGATCCAGCCTGGGGCCAAGTTGGCGCGTGATACCTTGACCAAGGGAGATAGGGATTATCTTCTATCTTCTATACTATAATAAAACTCAAAGAGCACTTTTTCTGTACATTGAATATTTTTCCAAAATTTCTATGTGGGGATACTATACTATCGACATAGAGGCCAAATCAATTTTTTTTTTAATTATTGTCTGTCTGTCTGTCTGTCGTTCTGTTTGTCCAGGTATCATTTGAAAACCCGTGGATTGATTTTGATAGGACTTTCACTGATATGTTGTGTAGAAGTCAAGGCATAAATTGGTATATAAAACATCACGCTATGTTTCATAGGGGCTAAGCAGTGAAACATTAAGTGCACATATTACCACGTAATTTCCTTTGTATGTGAATAGGGTAATTATAGACTGATCAGTTAATCATTAAGATATGTATTATTACGCTATATACAATAGGGACTGAGCAGACATTTAGTTTGCATAAGATATGGCAGTGGCGAAGAGTCAATTTTTGTAAGGGGTAAGCCGGTCCGGTACACCCAGGACATTTTCATTAGATTTCTGTATTGTTCTAAGTACTTTGCTGATAGCAATATGACATTATATCTTTGAAAAGTTAAAATCTGTAAATCCCGAGCGAGTCCAAACTAGATTAGGAAAGAAATAGGCAAGGGAAAAATACCATTTCATTTCATTTAAAAGCCAGCGGTTAGGTCCGCTGCACCACCAAGGCTACATTTGTATAGGTAGGTAGAAATTGAGAATACGAAATTGCAAAATTTTTACTTGGGTAAAAGCCCTAAAAGAAAATGACTCGAAATGATCTAACACAATAAAATATACAACTACAATTACACACAATGAACAGCGCTCCCAAAAAACTTAGAGCTTTCATTATCGAATATCATTAGACAGTAATTTACGATGTTAGCGTGATTTACATTATGAACAGCTCCATCTATCGGTGAAATTGAACATACAATCACTATAGAACTTTAATCTATACTAATAATATTAGTATAGATATAATATTATTATATCTATACTTCTATACTAATATTATAAAGAGGAAAGATTTGTTTGTTTGTAATGAATAGGCTCCAAAACTACTGAACGGATTTCCAAAATTCTTTCACCATTAGAAAGCTACATCTTCACTGAGTAACATAGGCTATTTCATATTAAAAAAAAATAGGGATCCCTACTAAAATTAAAATAATGTAACCCAAGGTGTACTTTTTTATATTTTAAATGTTGATAAAAGTTCCGTCTTCATTCAGATGATGTTATTGATACCTTTATAATAATCCTTATCCAATTAAATCATGTTGTATTCAAGTCTGCTTCAATATCTATACATTACTATTTATATTATTGAAATCGGACATTCCGTTCAAAAGATACTTCGAATTTAAAATTGTCAATCCGTTCTTTCTTCGCGTGCGCTGCATAAATTGTTAAAGATAAGACGAAATAATCTTAGATCATATAGTCTAAGGAAATAATCTACTAAAACATGACTAAAACAGTAAAGGTTGAAAGTCTGTAAATTGTA
Organism: Furcula furcula; assembly: GCA_911728495.1. Taxonomy (NCBI): domain Eukaryota; kingdom Metazoa; phylum Arthropoda; class Insecta; order Lepidoptera; family Notodontidae; genus Furcula; species Furcula furcula. Next base: position 12,808,355 of record OU452251.1, read on the forward strand.
AGTTTAGAAATAAATAAGCAAGCAAGAACACAATATTGGCTACTTTTAACATTTCTGTCTGTCTGATCACGGAAAAACGGCTGTATGCAAATCAATGCAATTTATAATAGTGAAGGAGGTACTTTTTTGCTCTCGCGGAAACAACCTTCAACAAGTTTTTGGAACCCGTGTCCCCACCGATTTCAACCGGGAAATGTGGAATTCTTACTCACTAAAACAACCGCGGCTGGCGCAGCAGTACATGAGAGAGGGGACTGGGCCCTCCGGTGGGATCTGCACCAGGAATCCCTAAGTGCCTTGCCTGGGAGCCCGCCGCCGGGGGACTCAATATAGCCCCCCGAGAACCAGACACGGTGCTCACGGGGACATGGGTCGCAACCCCGCCGCCGTACTCCTGTGAGTCGCCGCCGTACCTACTCGATCGACGTCTAGAGCTCATACCCCAAAACGTCCAATGACTCCAAACAGTGAAGTAGGTATTTTTTTGACGCGGGGGAAATCTTCAAAAGATTCCCAGGAGCTGTGGGGCTCGATCAGGGTATGTGGGATTCTTATCCACTAAAACCCCCGCGACTGTCGCATCGGCACATGAGAGGGGACCCAGGTCTCTCCGGTGGGATCTGCACCAGTGAGTTGCCTTTGAGCCCACCGCTGGGGTGCGCATTATAGCCCCCCGGTGGCCCCAGTTACAGTGATCGAGGGGACGGGGGTCGAAACCCCGCCTCCGTCCGCGCAAGAAAAGAATGCATTTATAGGGGACCCCCAGGCTCTCCGGTGTGAACTGCGCCAGGAGACCCCTGCCCCTCAGTGCCTTGCCTTTGAGCCCGCCGCCGGGGGACGCATTATAGCCTCCCGGGAACCAGACACGGTGCTCACGGGAACGGGGGTCGCAATCCCGCCGCCGTCCTACTCGGAGTCACCGCCGTACTCAATGGACGTCCTAGGGCGACTCCGAAGGTAACGACTACTGTCTACAACATACGGAACCGTTTTTTTTCGCGCGCTCCGAAGCACAGGGAAGCTTAGATCAAACGTACAAAGAAATCCGGACGTCGACGGCTATCCATGGATTGGCCTTGCTTGGCATTGCATAACTAACGCTAGCTTATTTATGCCATATACAAAATATTTAGCAAACTGTTCTTCTGGAACTCTTTTTGGCCGTTAAAATTTTAGGCCAGAGGGTTTAAAATATAAATATCGGGAAAATCCATGAAAACAGTTAAGAAAAATAATATTAAGCGCTGGCGGAGCTGCGCGGCTCAGCTAGTCTATTTATATAAAAGAAAGTCGTGTTAGTTACACTGTTTATAACTCAAGAACGGCCTAACCGATTCGGCTGAAAATTGGTGGGGAGGTAGCTTAGAACCAGGAAACGGACATAGGACACTTTTTATCCCGGTAGGTTAAGGTTAAGCAACGTTAGGTAAGGTCATTAAATAGATGGGTGAACCGATTTGTATGAAAGTGTGCATATCGGGTAGGTCTGAGAATAGGTCATACAGTATATTTCATACCGCTAGGTTAAGGTTAAGCAACATAAGGCAAGGTCATTAAATAGATGGGTGAACCGATTTGTATGAAATTTTGTGTGTATATCGGGTAGGTCTGAGAATAGGCCGTAAAGTATATTTCATGCCGCTGATACCATGATTGACGAGGATATATAGAACGAGAGGAGGGTGCACGAGAGGAGAAAGAGGGAGAGGGGATTCGAGAAGGGGGCGATGGGGTGCGGGATCGGGGGAGTTAGGTGGAGTAAGGGGGGAGTGAGAAGGAGCAAGTTCGTAGAAGAGAGAGGGGGAGAGGGTTCAGAGAGGGGATAATAAAAGCGCGGGCGGAGCTGCACGGGTCAGCTAGTTTTTTATATAAGTATATAGATTTGGAAATGAGGACTAAACTACTCGATATTCCCACAGCTCTAGGTCCTGTTTTCAAGTATTAGCAAAACAGCACGTATCAAATTAAGCCTTCTAATCTACACTGGGGTCCGCCGTTTCTCGTCTCCGATTGCCAGCAAATCCATTTCGGTAGTCATACAGAAGCGTAAGTGCTCCAATTTACGTCACGACTAATCTACAGATAGCCAGCCGTTTGATTTTCGTGTGAAAGGCTGAAGAGTGATCGGATTAATGTCAGACTACAGGGAACATTCAGGACGCGTGCAGATTTCCGAACAGTACAGAGAATTTAGGTCGATACTGCTGTAGACGGATAACACCGCAAATGGCATGAAGGTTTCTATGGAATATCGCTAATAATGGTTAATCCACGCAGCCACCAATTAAAAAAGTATTAATATTTTATATATTACTAGGGCCCGGCCTGGCTTCGCATGGGTGGTAAAACATGTCTTTATACTTAATTGGTTAAGGATTAATTCTAATCGCTTCGTAAATAAGACATTAAACTCAAACTCAAACTCAAAAATAGTTTATTTCAAATAGGCTTAACGCTAGCACTTTTGAAAGGTCATGTATTTTTTTTTTTAAAAAGCTACCACCGGATCACAACGTGGCCTCGACTGAGAAGATCCGGCAAGAAACTCAGCGGGCTTGTCATTGTATCACATTTTTTTTTTAAACAGTGTGTCATGTTACAACTAGATCAGAGCGACAATGTGTCTTGCCGTTCAAAAGATCAAATAATACAGAAAAAAAATAATAAAATACGACGAAAGTAGGTACAACAAACTAAAACGCCAAAGGGATAGTAGTCGGACCAGTCCCCCCAAGCAGCACCCGCGCACATTATATCGCATAAAAAGTAAAGGATAAAAAATGGTTATTGTGGGTTATTATACCATCGCAGATTTTTTTGTAGAACTTGTTAAGGTGGACAATACTGTAGTACATTATTTTGAATTATCTCGTACGGTTCAGACAGCGTTTGCAATGTAAGCGCAAAAAAAAATGTGTTTATTTACGACAGCACATTAGAAAGCTCTAAAATTACCAGTGACTCTCTACTATATTATGCATTTATTATACATATAAACCTTCCTCTTGAATCACTCTATCTATTAAAAAATAACAACAAAATACGTTGCGTAGTTTTAAAGATCTAAGCACATCTACATAGAGACAGACAGACAGCGAGAAACGACTTTGCTTTACTACGTAGTGATAGATAATATCAGATATACGATGAACCGTTACTTTGGATTTGTCTCGTCATAATCGTATACAAATGTTTATACGTAAATAATTGGTTCTAAAAATGAACCCCCTCATATTATGTGGCGACGCGGCTTGAGCAGTAAATAGTTTATTAAAAAAATATGTATTGCTATAATAACGCCATGTGTCCTACGAGTCAGGGACAGTAGTTTTTATTCTTATTCGGGTTAGTTCAAGTCTTAGCTCTGAGAATAGACAAGTGAAATTTGTGGATTCAGATTGTGTAAATAGAGATTATTTTAAGCCGAATTGAATGCCTTAAATAGTAAAAACTAGGTCAAGGAGAAGACAAGGAGTCTTGTTATTGTTTCAACGGGCTAGGGAAATAAATGTTTACTCACTCGTTCAACCCCAGCCGTAGTAATGGGCCGGCAGACCTGAGCATGGCGTGGGCATCCGAATTGCTCATGCTTTTAGTCGGCCGACCATTGATAGATGATATCACATCTCCTTCACGGATGCCGCTCATCGATGCCTTCCGCCCTGGATTCACCTGTAACGACAAAAAAAAATGCAATATTATATCTGGAAGTATAGATAAACACCATCTAAGTACATATATTTAATAGTTTTTATATTAGTTTTAAATAAGTAATTCTTTGTTATGGTATTTACAATAACGAGTATTGTATTGTATTAGTATCACAAACTAGGAAATGATTGTCATTGATGAATGTACTATGCGTTTCAACTAAGAATGTGGCCGCCATGATGATCGCGACTGCGGAACTTCACTCAATTTTAAGATTTTTGTACCGGCAGCAGAGTAAACACAAAATGCAAGATTCGCCCCGGTTTTGATTATTTATTGTAATGTCTTGTTTTGCTGTCTATTTTTGTTGGAACATCATTTTTAGTAATTATATATTTGAAATGGCAAGATGGCGGCCACCTTCTTAGTTGAAACGCATAGTATTTTGGGATGTCAGAACGAGGGACTAGGAAGCTCGCAGTACTTTCGGAGTCACTGGACGTTGGGGTGTGGGCCCTAGGATGAAGTCCATTGAGTACGGCTACGATTCCAAGTAGGACGGCGGCTGCGGGCTCAAAAGCAAGGCACTGAGAGGCTCCCTGGTGCAGATACCATCAATCCCAGTCCCAGTAGTCATCCAGACCAGTCATCTTAATCGTCACCCTAAGATTATTCGACCCTGCGACTATTCTGCCTTCACGTTTGATTATACATATGAATTTGTATAACTATTACCCTAGAGAAAATTTGCAACACGTGTAACACATAACAACATCTATAAAACTTCTTAACATCTTTATTACGGTTAACTTTCGCCAAACACCAACTTTTAAAGTTACAAACCGCATTCGGGTCGCGTCTTTTTGCCGCCGGTGAACAGAACTTCAACATGGTCCCTCACGGAAGACGCTACGACCCTACACTTCAAGGACGCGCCACCCTCATCACACACACAAGGGCACCCACGCACCCGGCACTCCCTACGCACACTACACAATGTTGAGAAAGGTCAACGGCAACACGCACATAAAATCACTGCAGCACCAACAATTTGTTTTCAAATTGCGTAATTAGTACTATTACACACAAAAAAACACAGTAACGAGAACTAAACAACACAAATCACTATCCGTAATGACATAATTAAGGCGATGATTTTGGGCGGCCTTTCTCTGTATTTCGGTAGAGAGGTCGCTCTCATAGCTGCCCGAAGAAAGCCGTAGGCGATACTAAAGCGCGGAGGTGGGCGCGCGATCTAACAGGCAATTTCATCGAAACATTATATGGGCATTATTTGAAAATGCATGCGCGTCGTGAGGGACGCGCCGGTATTGTTATGTGGGGACGATCGTCCGCTTGGAATATTAATCTTGTCAGAGAGGCTTCGAACTGTCGTGCGATACCTTAAAGAACACTGTTGTATCGTATTAGGACAATGAACTTTTATTGTAAGCTAATGTTATGATATGAGATTAAGGTTTCCGAACAATACCATTAAAGTACTGTGCAATATGGAATTGACTTTATCTGCGAGCACGAAAGTGACCCCGCTAGGGCAAGCTTAATAAAGGGGCCACTGGTGATCCTTTTTAGGAGCGATTCGGCGTATATTTGCACCCTTATTACTTCGGTCTGGATAATGCATGATAGCGCAAATTGCCATGGAGAAAAATCATGCTGAACTTTTCCTGATGCAGCATTATAACAAGATACATACATAATTTAGTTTATAGTCACGCCGCTCTGTCCGTTTGTTCGAAAGTGATGCGAAGTGTTTCAATCAAAGGTGCTAGCCAGCCTCATCAGCGCTAACAGAAACCAGTAGAGGCTGGTAAATTAGTGGTGTACTGAAAGTCAAGCTCAGTGGACGGACGACCTTAGATCGAAAATAACCAAGCCTATTCGGCGTTCACTAATTAATGCCCTCCTTACAATATCAGCTATTTAGTTACACGAGCGATATTATAGTGCACATGCGCTCGCATAGACGCAAATGCACTCTAATTTCCTTTCACAATTCAAGGAGACGGAATCTTATTTTCCAGACAATCTGCCGGTCTTGTCCTAACCAGGAACACTACTCAGTTGTTGTTTCACCCAGAATTTGAACCGGCGAACTCAGATTTGCAAAGCAAGCGGTATGTTTTTAGCCCACTGGTGTATTCACCAGTAGGCTAAAAACATACCGCGGAGAATAAACACCGGTAGCAGCTTATCAGAACTTCATTAGCCCTTAGTAAAGAAATCGCCAGCGCAGACTATCAGCAAGACGTCAGTCGACACCGCAAGCCGTGAAGTTTCAACAATTATACCTATTGACCAATAGTAATATGGGAAATACTACTAGAGCAGTCGGTAGTAACATGGGCAAAAAAAAACCCGTGTACTACTGTACTACTAAGAAAGAATGGTAGTAAACACGGGTAATGAAGGGTCTTTTTTTTATACTCCCTAATTCCCTATATAGCTTAACGGAGTGAATCATTAAATGACTGACTTTGCGGAGCCAGAACGGGGCGGATTGTACCATAAAAGTATACAAAATGCAACAGTCTGCAACATTTTAAAAAGAAAATCCCCACGATAAGTGAAGCAGTATTTAAGCGATGAATATGGAGTAGGAAAGGCGGTCGACCGTGAGGAGGAAATTCAAATTGCAAGTGCAAGCCCATTGTTCCAAGCCCATGTAAGTCGACGGCAAAGAGCTTAAACGTGTAGGAAACGCTCGAGCTTAGTTACAGATTAATGGCAGTTCTTCAATGCTGATCAAGAAGTTACATTCTATATGAATATTTTATCTAATGCCATGTTATGAAGATTGACAAATCGTTAAAGAATATTAGCTTAAAGTCAAAGTAAAGTATTTTTTGTAGCAAAGTATACCTTATCTAATGTCTTGAATACTTTACCGCATCCATGATCATCATGAAAGGACCGAGATACTTAACAACTAAATGTCCATATTTTGGTATCTAATAGCTGTCTCGGGTTACTCATGTTTCCGTGACCGTGGATACCGTAAAATGTTCGACACTTCTAGAAGTGCCTTATACCTACTGCACAAAACCGTCCAGTCCGTGTGTAAAAATCTATGGTACACACTTAGGTAGATAGTATTTTAGGTCTGCATTTAGGTCCTTGAGAAGATTCTTTGTTGAAAAACCTTCCTTTTAGAATTAGTTTGTATCACGACTCAACCACACCGTAAACAGGATCAAACTTAAACAGTAGTGAGTAGGTATGTGATGGCGCGACGCAGCGACGTCGGCGGCTGGTGTCTTGTTTCGTCTTTTTGAGTGTTATAATTAAATGCAGAAGTTGCCGACGGTGTCTTGTTAGTGCAATTAAGTCAAGAGTGAAGCCTCTGTACACTCGACAACTTTAGTCGACTAAAAGTTACAATTCGAATTCCAAATGCGAAGACTGCCTAGTATGTACAAGCAAGTCCATTAAAATAAACCAGCGTTCGATATTAATTCCAATTTACCTATTATGTAAGTTATTTTACTGAATAAGCTAATACACAATAAATGCCTACGACGGTAGGTATGCCTCCGACTTCGATGCACGGCAAGCGTTGTAATAGCGCCAAAATAAATAGAGCTCTTTCTCCTTTCTCTTGTAGAAGTGATGGGAACAAAAGTAGGATAAAACGTCAAACTATCGAGGGTCTACTGTTATTGGGTAGTTCTTAAACTGGGAACGTCAACATGCGGGACACGTAAACCGCGTGACTCCACGACGCACGTGTACAGCTTGCACGATCTGAGCCAACTCTATATCTACTATATTCCTAAGCCCAATTCATTCTATTTATTTCGAGACATTCTATATACTTTTATCACTCTATACTTTTGTATTCAAAAGTAAACCGGGATAATCCGAATAGAACTAATGGATTCTCAGAAAGCATGGCGGCCGTTTTCAGACATATTTCCCGTATTCTTTGAAATCAAATCAACGTAGTATTATTAAGTTAATAAATGAAATGCTTTATTTATTCACAATGTAAAAAAGATTGACCTTTTGGGTTTTGAAGCGTCGAAAATTTTTAGGTGAAAAGTAAAATAGGGTTGGTACACATTGTGTAATCTTCGAGTTATATTCGAAGTAACATAACAATTACCTACCCAAGGGTCAGAGCACAATATGATGCTTTTGCCATCGGCGACCAACGGCGTGCGTTTTAGTGTCTGCTTTGATGCTATATCACATTTTGGCGACTTGCTGTGTTTGGCGTGCTGTCAAATTCGCTAATTTTAGAGACTAACTACCGCACTAAAACCGCCAATTAGTGTTAATATTATCATTAATCCAGTTCTAGAAATCGGGCTTTTACGACACTTGAAACCAAACCAATCTATAATTTATACTCGTGAGTGGATCCTACCGATCATCTCGTACTTACTTATGGAATATAAGCATAAACGGCTATTAATCAGATTCAAAAATGGCTGAAAAAGAACTACGGATTTTGTAAGTGCAACATTACTGCCGCGAATATATCGCTAATCGCTAATATTATACCGTGTGCGGGCTTTAGATCACATTCACTGGATTAGGCTTTCGAAAAGCGACCAAATCTCTGATAAGTGATCACTTATAATAAAAGTGTGTGTTGAGGCTAAACAAGTACGTAGGCGTAATCGTCAAACGTGAATCATAATTCACGCGCCAGCAGACTGCAGAGCGGCAACCCTCGCAATCTCTGCGTAATGACGCGGTGACATCCCGACTTTCCACGGTACTCCGCGGTGCGGAATTAACGTAGGCTTTGATCACGCGTATTGTCCGCATGACAAAAATTAGACCTTACTGTTTTCTATTGTCCGTTCATTTCATTGTCAGATATTTTTTCGGAAATCAGAGCCCTTATTTTTTTATGATCCCTTGCGTGTCGAACTTGCAATACCAAAAAGCAGTCAACATCGCCTAATGAATTAAAAATTTGGTGGACTTAAGGAGTAAGATATGATTAAAATGGTAGGTACAGGTAAATGTATGGTTAAGTGTGTGCTAGGGCTGCGGAGCTACGAGGGTAGATTTGTCAAGTTGACGATTTGTCTCTGCATCACCCTAAGGTAGACTGGTAGAGAATTCCCTGGAATTAAGTCTGTCTATGTACTGTTTTTGCGAATAAATAAATAAATAGACATTATGATGGAAATACGTCTAATATATCACATTCTAAAGACATACCATTATTGTACTGTGTACATATGTTTTTTTAAACGTATACCAAAAAATTGATTAGTACAAGAATATTTCTCCGTTGGCATTCGAAATTTTTTGTTTGTTAGTTTATTTTGTTTGGTAGTTTATTTGCGAATATCCAGAGTGCTATGGCGTCCTATGGGAGATCTAGGCAACCATTACAATATTTGAGCAAATGTAGTATAAAATATAAAAATATGGCGGTAGAATGTTATCTGACGTGAAATGTAAATAAGGTTCAGCAACTTCCAGAAACGAATAAGCGTGTGCTGACGATAGTTATAGAAATTAAAAATACAAATATCTACTTTATAGAGGCTAGCTGCGGCTTTCCCTAATTTTAACCGTACTCAAAAAAGGAGGAGGTTCTTAATTCGTCTGAATATATTTTTTTTTCTATGTATGTTCGCGCATAGCAAAAATATTGCTTACGGTTAAGTAGTTCCTGAAAAAAACAAGAATGACGACGGTGCAGGAAACCTGCAGGAATGCCTAAAAGATGACTTTATGTCGCTGTTTCAGGACAAAATAGGTCATAACTCTGGCAAATATTTACCAATTTTAATAATTCTTTTTTTATTTGAAAGAAGGAACCGCTGTGATGAATCTGTATAAATTTTATCACAACCGTATAAGAACTTCCTGGAGGATCATAAACGATGTGAAGGAATTGATCTGGTAGAAACTATAAAACTGATGTTCTTCATTACATTACTCTGACAAATATGAACCGGTTTCGATAATCCTTTTTTTATTCAGGAGAGTAAACTACTATGATGATTTCATGCAAATTTCATTACGACCGACCGGATAAATTGTTTCTGAACAAACATGAATTATGTGTAACTATGTAGACGATAATGTGATCATAACTTACCTAGATCATTTTACCGTCTTCGATGGTTCAATCTTTATGTATGAAAATATCACTAAAAAGTATAAAATTAAATATTAAAAAAAAATATGAACCGACTTCAATAACACTAAAAAGTATTAAATAATTTAAATATTATAGAAGTTGGTGTTATTTTACCTGCTGTGTATATTTGGTAACAATTTTTTTTTTTATATTTTATTCGAGGCTCAAAATATCTTCTGTGACTTTAACCTAAACTATTTTAAGTGTCAGGAGAGTAATAACTATGTATATAAAATATATAATAACAATACCAGCGCCGATTTATGTCCCACTGCTGGGCAAGGGTCTCCCCTCAAGATGAGGGGGCTTAGGCCATAGTCCACCACGCTGGCCAAGTGCGGGTTGGCGAACTTCACACGTCATTCGATAGCTAGTTAGGCTTTCTCAGACATGCAGGTTTCCTCACGATGTTTTCCTTCACCGAAAGCTAGTAACAATCGCACAAAGACGATTCGCACATGATTCATTAAATAAATCAGAGGTGCGAGCTGGGGTTCGAACCTGCGCACCTTGTTTCCAAGGCAAGCGCTCGCCCACTGAGCTGTTACCGCATTAATAACTATTTAAACCACCGTATTCATAAATAATATACATACGAAGTGGGTAGGTATGATGTGTTGTACACCATCACGGTGACAAACAAACATTTGTGACGTCTGGTCGTAAGCAGTCACTCCGCAGCCTGTGGACGCTAGCAACACCAGAGGAATTACTAGCGCGTTGCCGGTTGCCGACCATGTAGATTTTTTTAAATTACTAAACAAAACCTTCCGGAACTCTTTAAAAGTATTGAAAGCCGCATTATACCTACGGAGTAACAGACGGATAGCCGCGGTAATGTTTGTTGCTGTATCTTCTTCTTCTATAAACTATAATAAAACTCAAAGAGCACTTTTTCTGTACATTGAATATTTTTCCAAAATTTCTATTTGGGGATACTATACTATCGATATAGAGGCCAAAACAATTTTTTTTGGAATTATTGTCTGTCTGTCTGTCTGTCGTTCTGTTCGTCCAGGTATAATTTTAAAACACGTGGATGGATTCTGATAGGACTTTCACTGATGTGTTGTGTAGAAGTAGGGATATAAATCTACACTAATATTATAAAGAGGAAAACTTTGTTTGTTTGGTTGTAATGAATAGGCTCAAAAACTACTGGATTGTTTTTAAACATTCTTTTACCATTCGAAAGCTACATTATCCACGAGTAACATAGGCTAAATTTTATTTTGGAAAAAAATAGGGTTCCGTAAGATATTTGGGTTTTTTCGGACACAAGGTGTAAAAAATCAACCAGAAAAGTTACTTATTTTGCGTACGCTGCCTAAACTATAAAAGATAGAACCATAAAATGTTCTAATTAATTGTAGATCTTATAAATATCTACAAAAATGTCCGCGGCACACTATCTATGTCGAGGCCCAACAACCATTTTTTTATTTAAAAATCTTGAATTTTGTTTGGACTACATTTAAACGCATTTATTTTACTCATGCTATTAATCCTTATCAAAATTAATTTCATCATTAAGTACAGTTTATGTAGATAATATTTGGTCTTTGAATGATTAAAATTGGACATTTGGTTTTGAAGTTATGGCGAAATTAAAATATTACGATTTCTGCTGCACGGCCCGTTGCGAAGTGAGCGTCACCAAGGCGGGGGTGCGCATGCGGGAGGGAGTTTAGATCTATGAGTAAGGTACCCGCGCGGCTCAGACGCGAGGTCGGCTCCCTCTCGATTTTTTTTAGATTTCTTTCTTAAAACTACACCTACGCAAAAGTTCTTCTCAGAGCTAATCAACAGTTCTTTTCAGGGCTAACCAACAGTTTTTTTCAGGGGTAACCAACAGTTCTTTTCAGGGCTAACCAACAGTTCTTTTCAGGGCTAAACAACAGTTCTTTTCAGGGCTAAACAACAGTTCTTTTCAGGGCTAAAACAACAGTTCTTTTCAGCGCTAGAATATTACACGCTGTTAGCATTTTCTTAAACATTTGAAAATGCCTAAGAGAGCCAGGTCTCAACTTTCTTAACATAGTTCTCAAGCACGGGCAGCAAGAATACGTCGTATGGGAGAATCTTCACCTGAACGTTCACAACGCCTTGCTGAACAAAATCAGAGAAACTCTCAGGTACGCGCACGAGAGTCGAGTGTCGAACGTTCGCAACGCCTTGCACAACAAAATCTGAGAACCTCTGGGTTACGTGGACGAGAGTCGGGTGAACCGACATGTATGAAATTTTGCGGGTAGGTCTGAGAATAGGTTATAAAGTATATTTTATGCCGCTGATACCATGATTGACGAGGATATATAGAACGAGAGGAGGGTGCAAGAGAGGGAGAGGGGAGGGTGATGGAGTGAGTGATCGAAGGAGTTAGGTGGAGCAAGGGGGGGGGAGTGAGAGGGAGCAAGTTGGGAGAAGAGAGAGGAGGGAGAGGGTTCAGAGAGGACAACGGGCAGAGGAAAAGGGGAAGTGTGACGGGGACCGAAGCGGGAGGGGAGAGAAATAGCATAGAATTAGATTTTTATTATAAGAGAGAGAGATAAATCTAGGGAGTAGGGAGAAAAGGGCAGCAAAATGTAATTAAAGCGCGGGCGGAGCTGCGCGGGTCAGCTAGTTTGTATATAAAACATCACGCTATGTTTCATAGGGGCTAAGCAGTGAAACATTACTTGCACATATTACCACGTAATTTCCTTTGTATGTGAATAGGGTAATTATAAACTGATCAGTTAATCATTAAGATATCTATTATTACGCGATATACAATAGGGACTGAGCAGACATTTAGTTTGCATAAGATATGGCAGTGGCGAAGGGTCAATTTTTGTAAGGGGTAAGCCGGTCATTTTCATTAGATTTCTGTATTGTTCTAAGTACTTTGCTGATAGCAATATGATATTATATCTTTGAAAAGTTAAAATCTGTAAATCCCGAGCGAGTCCAAACTAGATTAGGAAAGAAATAGGCAAGGGAAAAATTTCATGAAATTTTAATGAAACTCCCCAAGTCCAGGTAGTGTATAGGTATTGTATTACAGTCGCAACAATAAAAGATGCGGAAAACTTAGAACCTTCATTATCGAATATCATTAGACAGTGATTTACGATGTTAGCGTGATTTCCATTATGAACAGCGCCATCTATCGGTGAAATTGAACATACAATCACTAAAGAACTTTAATATTTTTACGTAATTATAAAAAAAATGTCGTGTTAGTTAGTTACACTATTTATAACTCAAGAACGGCTGAACCGATTTGGCTGAAAATTGGTGCGGAGGTAGCTTAGAACCAGGAAACGGACATAGGATACTTTTTATCTCGGTAAGTTAAGTTTAAGCAACTAATCGGGTAGGTCTGAGAATAGGTCATAAAGTATATTTTATGCCGCTGATAACATGATTGACGAGGATATATAGAACGAGAGGACATGAGAGGAGGAGGAGAGCAAGAGAGGAGAGAGACTCTGAGGGATTTGAGGAGGGGTGATGAGGTGAGGGATCGGGGGAGTTAGGTGGAGCAAGTTGGGAGAAGAGAGAGGGAGAGGGTTCAGAGAAGGGACAACGGGGAGAGGAAGAGGGGGAGTGTGACGAGGACCGAAGTGGGAGGGAAAGAGAGACGAGCAAAACGTAATAAAAGCGCGGGCGGAGCTGCGCGGGTCAGCTAGTACTATAAAAAAATACTATAATATTTTATAACTAGCTGACCCACGCAGCTCCGCCTGTGCCATTTTTACGTTAACTAAACTTTTAATAACAGACATTCGCATCGAATACATAACCTCCTTTTTTATAGTCGGAAACTGGGACCCACTTTTTACTTACTCTCCGAACCCGTTTAGTTCAAATGGCGTTAAACGGTCACCCATCTATTTAATGACCTTACCTAACGTTGCTTAACCCGATCGATTACAAAACCTTGATAACAACTCTCTATGAGTGTTCCCTTACTAATATTTATTATATTATAAAGAAAAATTGATAAAATCGGACCAAGCGTATAACCAAGTACCCATTTTGACTTTAATCCCCTCTCCCAAAAGAACCGTGCTAGATTACGGGATAAAAAGTATCCTATGTCCTACCTCGTAGTAAGATCTCAAATCATGCCAAGTTTCATTTGAATCCATTCAGTAGTTTCGGCGTGATGCGCAGCCGTGATACAGACAGACAGACAGACAGACAAAAATTTTAAAAATTGCATTTTCGGTCTCAGTATCGGTTATAAAATGCCCTCCAAATATAATTTTTAAAATATCTTCAATGTACAGAATTGGACCTGTTACAGTTTTATTATAAGTATAGATATAAAATACCTACTTATATGTTTAAGAAAAAATAAGACAAATAATTTGGGAATAAAATATCCTAGAAGGTTCTATAATTAATATTGTCGTTTACTTGCTTTCAGACTCCCCGCATTAATATATCCTATACAAAAGTAACAAAAACACCGTAATACATATAAATATAATATTTACTTAACGGGCCATCGAATAATAATCCTTGTTCTATAGAAAGGGATCACGGTATCTTGTTACATTAAGCAGCGGGATTTTCCCTCTGTCGATATCTATTGACGCTGAGAGCAGTTCCGTGAAAATCTCAAAAAAAATCCTACTATTTCAAAGTAAGAATCTTAAAACAAATAAACTAATAGCTTTTTTACATATATTTCTTTATGATAGATATTTCTCAGAATAACTTTGCCAATAGGTACTTTTAGATACCTACGCGAAAATACCAAATTAATTTTGAGAGTGGAATAAATAATATATTAATAATCAGTAAATAAATAACAGTATAATATGTTGGATATTAATTATTTCTTGTACGTTACATAGTTAAAAACTCTACTTAAAAAGTTAAAACATAAGAACTAAGCACAAACAATCACAAAAAGTTATACAAAAAGCATTTACTTAAGATGAGATGATACATCGTCTATTTGGGAAAAATTGATTGATTATTGTTTAACAAGTAAACACAATTGGGCACGCAATCTTACTCACATTGATGGTACGCTCGAGAGAATCGCTGAAGCGCTGAAAAAACAATCATATAAGTAAGTAAGTTAAAAACTGAACAAATTAGGTTGGTTGTCGAGAAAATCTAGGTTTTAGGTGCTAAGGAAAGAATATTTAGAATTCAGCTTTACATGGGACACAAAGGAAACAACTAAACAACGTTACCAAAAAAATAAACTGAACTAGCGTCTGCATTTATTAATTCTTAACTGGATTACAGCAGTGTGTAGTAAGTATAATTAAAACTGGCATCTAGTTGGGTCCTTAACTCTGCGTTACACTACAATACAATTCTCTTGACAATTTGTGGCAAGTTCCCACAAACAAAGTGCTCTCAACGAGAATGAACCATGTTCCTCGGTTAACAACGAACTTTAATTGCGTAATCTGATACCAGCCGGCTGTGAGGAGTTTTCAAGAAGTAAATTTCTTACTTAATTCTACCATGAAACAAAAGATCTCACTGCAGAACGTTTTATTATTGAAGTGAACTATGTTTATCTCAGGTTTATTACACGTTTACGCGTATGTGTCATGACATAAATGGCTATAATCAAAATCAAAGGGTAGCATGGTTGTTGGAAAACTATACTTCAACTAGGTTCAAGCTAACCTCATCCAAATATAAAAGTAAGTAGATTCATTACATTCCTGTGAAGGCAGAATAGCATTTCGGAAAAACCAGTAGGTGTTTTGTGCACTTGTAAGTACGTTTATAATCTACAAGCTGTGTGGACGTCTTGACAATGGTCTTTTCTACTGCGGTTTCATTCTATGGAAGTTGGCAACTACGTTTGAAGGAAGTCCTCGTTCCTTCAAATATAGTACGCATGTGCATAGTTGGCAGTATTGAAATTTTTAACTCTTAAAAATGTTTTGAAACATACCCTCGAGATCCTTAGGGGCTGGTTCTGATCGGCACCGCCATGCATGCGGAAGCCCCACGGCGAGCCGCCTGTCAACTCCACCTCTCTCGCAGTCATCGCCTATTTCTTACTCCATAGTTCCCCACATTCACAATCCACAACTTCGTTGCCTAAATAAATTTTCAATGTATCGTCAAGGTCCCTCATGTCGTAGAAAATATTAAAGCGTAAACTGGAAGCCCGTAGACATTTTAAATATCACAATTTCATTATATTCAGTCAAGTTTGCGTTGGTGTTGTCAGCGCTGGGACTTGAGCCTGCAACAAATAATATATAATATATTATGTAACATATTCATTTATGTGGGTTCGATTCCCACCAAGTGTCTGGGTGTTATTTATCTATTTGTGTTATTTACAAACAAAAATGTATATAAGTATTAGTGTCAGTTGTCTGGTTTCCATAGTACAGGCTCTGCCTAGTTTGGAATCAGATGACCGTGTGTGGATTGTCCCAGGATATTATTATTATATAATTGTACTAGCTGACCCGTGCAGCTCAGCCCGCGCTTTTATTACATTTGGCTCCCCTTTTCTCCCTCCTCCCTAGATTTATCTCTCTCCATATCTCTCTGTCTCTTATAAAAAAATCTAATTATATGCTCTTTCTCTCCTCTCTCTTTCCCCCTCCCGCTTCGGTTTCCCTCACACTCCCCCTCTTCCTCTCCCTGTTATCCCCTCTCTGAACCCTCTCCCCCTCTCTCTTCTACGAACTTGCTCCTTCTCACTCCCCCCTTACTCCACCTAACTCCCCCGATCCCTCACCCCATCACCCCCTCCTCGAATCCCCTCTTCCTCTTTCTCCTCTCTTGCACCTTCCTCTCGTTCTATATATCCTCGTCAATCATGGTATCAGCGGCATTAAATATACTTTATGGCCTATTCTCAGACCTCCCCGATATGCACACAATATTTCATTAATATCGATTCACCCATCTATTTAATGACCTTTCCTTATATTGCTTAACCTTAACCTAGTGGCATGAAATATACTTTACGGCCTATTCTCAGACCTACCCGATATGCACACAAAATTTCATACAAATCGGTTCACCCATCTATTTAATGACCTTGCCTTATGTAAGCTTAACCTTAACCTAGCGGTATGAAATATACTGTATGACCTATTCTCAGACCTACCCGATATGCACACTTTCATACAAATCGGTTCACCCATCTATTTAATGACCTTACCTAACGTTGCTTAACCTTAACCTATCGGGATAAAAAGTATCCTATGTCCGTTTCCTGGTTCTAAGCTACCTCCCCACCAATTTTCAGCCGAATCGGTTAGGCCGTTCTTGAGTTATAAACAGTGTAACTAACACGACTTTCTTCTTTAAACATTAAAGTTCTATAGTGATTGTATGTTCAATTTCACCGATAGATGGCGCTGTTCATAATGTAAATCACGCTAACATCGTAAATTACTGTCTAATGATATTCGATAATGAAATTTCTAAGTTTTTCGCATCTTTTATTGTTGCGACTGTAATACAATACCTATACACTACCTGGACTTGAGGAGTTTCATTAAAATTTCATGAACCCCCGGAGCCCTGACCTTGAAGCGTTTTTTGGGAGCGCTGTTCGTTGTGTGTAGTGTGGATTGTAGTTGTACATTTTATTGCGTTAGAACAGATCATTCCGAGTCATTTTAGGTCTTTTACCTAAGTAAAAATTTAGCAATTTCGTATTCTCAATTTCTACCTAAGTACCTATACAAATGTAGCCTTGGTAGTGCAGCGGACCTAACCGCTGGCTTTTAAATGAAATGGTAATTTTCCCTTGCCTATTTCTTTCCTAATCTAGTTTGGACTCGCTCGGGATTTACAGATTTTAACTTTTCAAAGTTATAATGTCATATTGCTATCAGCAAAGTACTTAGAACAATACAGAAATCTAACGAAAATGTCCTGGGTGTACCGGACCGGCTTACCCCTTACAAAAATTGACCCTTCGCCAATGCCATATCTTATGCAAACTAAATGTCTGCTCAGTCCCTATTGTATATAGCGTAATAATACATATCTTAATGATTAACTGATCAGTCTAAAATTACCCTATTCATATACAAAGGAAATTAATGTGGTAATATGTGCAAGTAATGTTTCACTGCTTAGCCCCTATGAATACCTTGACTTCTACACAACACATCAGTGAAAGTCCTATCAAAATCCATCCACGGGTTTTCAAATGATACCTGGACGAACAGAACGACAGACAGACAGACAATAATTCCAAAAAAAATTGTTTTAGCCTCTATGTCGATAGTATAGTTGAAAGTCATAGAAATTTTGGAAAAATATTCAATGTACAGAAAAAGTACTCTGAGTTTTATTATAGTATAGATTTTTAAAGGAGACTCACACGGAGACAAATTTCCTAACTTGTAATTTTACTAACTGGGAGCAATTTAGTAATTAAACGGTGGTTATTAGTCATTCGGATGAGGAAACTTGAGGTATGGACCCAAATATTGGAGTAGGAGATCACAATCACTTCTTGCTCAATCACTTTAATAGTTGGGTGGTTTGTATATTTAGTTTTATGGCCCGTCCTCGTGATCGTTTAAATACCTCATAGAATTTGGAACTATATAAATAACCTATAGGCGGCAGATGTTATAAAAGGGAAGTAAAATGAGAATGAAATTCCATTGACCTATTTACGATACCGCCGATTTGTCGTGTCGAAGAAATGTATTTACATAGCTACAGAAATGGGCCTTTGTCTGTGTTTTGCATGCCTTTGGCATGTCCTATAATTTGGCCTGTTAACTGTTATTTATTCCTTTCGAACGCCATCGTAATTATTTTTCGCAACTAGTAGCAATGGAAGAATGTTCCTTCTTTGTTAGCAACTTGTTGTGACAGAAGAATATTTTACATCAATATATAACCAGTAGCCGTGAGGTTTATTTCAAGCATTTTAAAGGTTTTACCATAGTTTACACTTTATCAACTACTAGCGACCCGCCCCGGCTTCGCACGGGTGTAATTGAGAAAAGAAAAGAAGTGAATAATTTAAAGCTACTGCCTTTGATTATAGAATTTCTTGGAATTATTTATCAGTTTGTAGCTGACTTTTCGTATCGCAATATGAACAAATTTTGTATAGAAGTGACGCGTGAAAGGGCTACGTATAGCTGCCTGTCCATGGGCAAAGTACTCAACGCTTAGGTTTAAGCCTGCTACGTTGAATCTCTGAGCTTGTGATTTGTTAATTGTATTTATAATTTTAGAAACTGCAGACGTGTACGGGTGCACAATTTGGGTGGATTAAGGACACCATTTCTTTGAAACCAATTTATGGAAGCAATACAGGCTTCCTTGTTCGGTTTCATCGTTAAGACGTAAACGGGGGTCAACCGGGGAATTCTTACCCACTAAAACCCCCGCGGCTATCACGTCGGCACGTTAGAGGGCGGACCTGGGCTATCTGTCGGGATCTGCACCAGCTGATACCACTCAGTGCCTTGACTTTGAACCCGCCGCCGGAGAGACACATTATAGTTCCCCGGGAACTTGTCATGGTGCTCACGGTTACAGGGATCACGGGGAAGCCTTTAATGGGATTTACGGGACCATGTTGATGGTCAACCGGGTATGTAGGTTTCTTATAAACTAAAGCCCCAACGGCCGTGCAATCAGCACATAAGAAACCCTTCTTGGGCTATCCGGTGGGATCTGCAATATTATACCCTCGTGGCTTGCCTTTGACCCCGCCACCGGGGAGCACAATAAAGCCACCTGGGAACTTTTCACCGTGCTCACGGTTACAGGGGTCACGGGGGAAGCCTTCAATTGGTCCCCGGGACCCTGTTGGCGGTCAACCGGGTTATGTAGGATTCTAATACACTAAACCCCCAACGGCTGTTAAATTAGTACATAAGTAGGACCTTGGCTTGCCTTAGAGCCCGCCACCGGAGGGCACAATAAAGCCACCCGGGAAACTATCATCGTGCTCAAAGATACGGGGATCGCAGGGGAAACCTCCAATAGGCCCCAGGATCCTGCGGGCGATCGACTGCAGTATGTGTCCCCCACGGCTGTCCACACAAAAGAGTGTGCACCGTGTACCCCTCAGTGCAAGGCAAGGGCCTTTGAAGCCGCTGCCGGGGGCGCATTATAGCCCTCCGGGAATCTGTCACCGTTGTCACAGTTTAAGGGAGTAGCGGGGGAAACATCCAATATGTCCCCGGGATCCCGTGGGGAAGTCAAACTGGGTATTTAGGATTCTTACCCACTAAAACTCCCGTGGCTATCACATCGGCACATGAGAGGGAAACCTGGGTTCTCGGGTGGGATCTGCACCAGGTGTCCCTGACTGACTGACTCGGACTGGCTGAATCCGAGTCAGTCCCGCTCAGTCCCGGTCAGTCCCGGCCAGTCCCACTCAGTCCCGCTCAGTCCCGGTCAGTCCCGCTCAGTCCCGGTCAGTCCCGCTCAGTCCCGGTCAGTCCCGCTCAGTCCCGCTCAATCCCGCTCAGTCCCGGTCAGTCCCGCTCAGTCCCGGTCAGTCCCGGTCAGTCCGAGTACCACACCGTACCACACCGTACCACACCGTACCATACCGTACCACACCGTACC
The DNA here is from genome assembly GCA_911728495.1 of Furcula furcula. Lineage (NCBI taxonomy): Eukaryota > Metazoa > Arthropoda > Insecta > Lepidoptera > Notodontidae > Furcula > Furcula furcula. Next base: position 12,828,690 of record OU452251.1, read on the forward strand.
ACACCGTACCACACCGTACCACACCGTACCACACCGTACCACACCGTACCACACCGTACCACACCGTGCCACACCGTGCCACACCGTACCACACCGTACCACACCGAACCACACAGAACCACTCACACACTCACTCACTCACCCACTCGCCCGCTCGCCCACTCGCCCACTCACCCACTCACCCACACACCCACTCACCCACTCACTCACTCACGGACGGCATAGGAAGTCGCATAAGAAGTTTCACTTCAAAAACTTGTCACCGTGCTCAAAGTTTCGGGGACCACGGGTAGACCTCCAATAGGCTTCCAGGATCCTGCAGGCGGTCGACCGCGGTGTGTGGGATTCTTACCCTCTAAACCCCCCACGGCTGTCCGCAAAAAATATGGGGCTGCACCGGGTACCCCTCAGTGCAAGGCAAGGGCCTTAGAAGCCGCTGCCGGGGGCGCATTATAGCCCCCCGGGAATCTGTCACCGTTGTCACAGTTAAAGGGGTGGTGGGGGGCACGTTTAATATGTCCCCGGGATCCTGTGGGGGATTCTTACCCACTAAAACTCTCGTGGCTGTCACATCGGCACATGAGAGGGGGTTCTCCGGTGGGATCTGCATCAGCTGCCCCTCAGTGCATTGCCTTTGAGTCCGCCGCCGGGGGGCGGGTATATTATATCCCGGATATTTACCTACTTTATAATATATGGAATTAATGAAATTCTCTAGTACTTGATTGTTAATTATGTATCTCTTTAGGTTTAGTCAATGTAAGCTATGTAAGTTTATTTACTTAGATAAAACTTAAAACCTTCAATGAAAAATTATCTAACCGATGGTGAAAATCGCAGCGTGGTTTAGGAGGTGTTATCGGATATAGACAGACTCGGATAGCGACTTTGTTTCACACTATGTAAAGATACTTTGACGTCGTTGGTCCCCAACACCAGCCAACCTATAGAAAAAACCCTGACTGACAGACAGACAATAATTCCAATAAAGTTATGGCTTTTTTTATATCATACGTACAATAGGTGCATATTGTATTCCTACCCAAACAGACATTTTGAAAATATATTTTCATTATTTTATTTTGTTATATTTGGGAAACAAACAAATGATACCACTTATTACTAAATATAAGATCCAATAGTACATAAAAATCAATTAAGTTTCCACTAATAACTAAATCATAACATTAGAGAGAAGTTACTACGTATGCATGATATTAAATTTAAAAAAAGTATTAAATATAAAAATATATTAGAGATAAAAAGTGCCGGAGTTAATATGAGTTAAATATTTAAAACATCGAATCTTAATATAAAAAAAAATCAAAACAAAGTTTAAAAATACAAAAAAAAAAATCCGCACACGGGTAGCGAACCCGGACAGTCCACACTTAGAGGACGCTTCCGTAACCACTTGGCCAAGGAACTTTTATTTTATCTTTCGAATTATCGTATCTTATTGTGGTAATATATTTGTACCGCCATCGGTTGAGTAATAATACTTCTTTTTTACCCTGTAAAGGGATAAATTATAAAAAATATGAAATACTAATTCAATTAATTTTCTTAACGAATGTCTGTGCAATATTTCAAGTCAATAGGACCAAGGAATCGCGTTCTCCCATACAAACTTTGTCCCCCTATTTGACCCCCTTAGAGGTTGAATTTCGCAAAATCGGTTCTTAGTGAGCACCTACGTCTTAAAAGGAACCCCCATGCAAAGTTTGAGACTCCTAGCACTTGTAGTTTCTGAGATTTCGTGATGAGTGGGTTTTTGTCTACTCTTTTATATAATAAGATTTTCGGAACCAGTTGCAAAGATTTTGTTTATTATCTTACTACGCAACGTTAGTAGTCCGTCAATAGCAAACTTAGTTGTGAATCCAATATTCTATTAATGGATATTCCACTCAAAGTGAAAACAATATTTTGGATAGGGAGTCTCTTCTCTCTTTCCCACGTAAAAGTCAGATTACTTTAACACTGCCGTAAGAGCTGGTGTTAGAGCTGCATTACTTTATATCTTACTAGCTGACCCGCGCAGCTCTGCTCGCGCTCATTCACTTTGCTGAAGATCATGACATAATCAAATGCGCAGTTTATGATTCTATAAAGGACATACAGACAAACATTCATTTTTATATATACGGGGTGTAAGGGACATCGTACCGAAAACCGATACCAGGGATCCAGTACATGATTCTGAACACTCTAGTGTTGAAATTTTTCATCGGCTTTTTAAAAAAAAAAACACTTTTTTAAAATAAATTTAGTATAATATCATTATTGGTATAATAATATCGCATAATTTTAATTTAAAAACAATAAATTAAGTACTTATTTGTGGAAAATGTATTTAATTATTTATTTATTTATTCTTAATGCACTAAAACAGTTAATTAATAGGCAATTAATTATTATTATTTTAGAAAATTTGCTATTTGAGAAATAAATATTATTCCGCATATATTCATTACATGCTCGAAAGTTAATTTATTTTATTTCTTTGGAAAACCAACGACACACAATAATGTATAGAAAAATGAATAGTAAACAGAAGGTCACTTAAAGGTTTTCACGACTAAGTCAACAAAAGTAAACAATGAGTAACATAAAATAGATACAAAACATAAAAACACAGACAATAAACGGTTACATATACACACTAACAATAACTGTTGCTAAAACATCACAAAAGTACTATCAAGACTCATGAGAACAAGAGACACCAATTATTAAATATACCATTAAACGGTTCTAGTCTAAGCATTTTTAAAGAAGTCTTGGCTTAGGATTTTCCTAGCAGTTGCCGCTTTAGTAAGAAAGGGATCAAAATTAAACTTGTTACAAAAGGTGTTAAAATTATTGCTCGCACGCACTAAATATGAGTTCTGTCTATAATTTGAGGAACATCGAGGTAGGGAAATTGGAAAGAAGAAGCGAGTGGATCTAGTGGGAACATTAAAGGAAAGTTTATGCAATAGGTCAGGACAGTCTATTTCATTAGAAAGGATTTTGAGCATAAAAGTACAGTCTGCTATTTCACGTCTAATAACTAAGGGAAGTAAGTGGAATTTAGCACAGTAATTTAAATAGTTCTCAGAATGATACGGTATTTTGGCTATATAACACAGGTGCTTAATGAATCTCTTTTGAATGCTTTCGATTCTATCAATATACTTATTATATCGTGGGTTCCAGATTTGGGATGCATATTCAAGGTGGCTTCTGACGAACGAACAGTAGAGAATTTTTAAAGTCTTAACTTTGGTGAAGCAATGAGACAGTCTTATAATAAAGCCCAATGCTTTGATAGCTTTAGTTACAATCGCCTCAACATGAGCGTCAAACACCAATTTGCTATCATGATGTACTCCAAGATCCCGAACTAAGTTACTTTTAGGTAAAAGCTGGCCTTTTAAATAATAAGATGTGGGTAAATTAAACTTTTTTCGACTAAACGTGACTACAGTGCATTTAGTTGGATTAAGATCAAGGCTGTTAGAGGAACAATATTCATCAAGGCGTCGCAGATCCGCTTGAAGGGCATCTGCATCTGCAATTGAACTAATGGCAGAGTATATTTTCATGTCATCAGCAAAGCATAGCAAGTGCGATGAATGAAAACACTGGTTGATGTCATTTATATATATTATAAATAGCAAAGGAGCTATTATGGACCCTTGTGGGACACCACTAGGCACAGTAGTCCAGCTAGAGATATAATTATTTAGTACAACAGCTTGAGATCGATTGTTAATGTAAGAAGTAAACCATCTAAGAAGATCACCTTTAATGCCTAAATCATTCATTTTAGTTATAAGAATGTTATGGTCCACTCGATCGAACGCTTTACTATAGTCGGTATATATGACATCAACCTGTGCACCTTTGTCCATCGTAGTGGTTAGAAATTCATTTAGAAGTACGAGATTTGAAACTGTAGAACGACCTGGAAGGAAGCCATGTTGGGAATAGTCAGTTATTTGTCATTTTCCATATAAATGGTTTCTGTAATGTTGTAACGGACATTATTTGACATCTTGTAATTTTTTTTTCGGTACGATGTCCCTTACACCCTGTATAGATGTTCCTATTTTATCAACATAATAACAAAACTATTTTTGAAAAAATAAAAACCGACTTCAAAGTAAATTATCTAAAAAGTATAAAATAACGAAAATATATTGAAGTCGGTGCTAGCACATCATGTTAACTAAGGTTAGCACGAGCTGACACCGACTTCAATATATTTTCGTTATTTTATGCTTTTTAGATAATTTATTTTGAAGTCGGTTTTTATTTTTTCAAAAATAGTTTATTTGACACTTTTTAGTGACTTTTATTTTAGCAAAAAAATAGGTATCAGCACTATCACGCAACTTGAATGTCTAGGTTACAGTTACTTACTGAAAACATAAAAAATGTATATCTCTTAAACTACTGGACCGATTTTGATGAAACTTGTACTCTACCCAAAGTTGAAAAATACTCTAACTATTGCAAAAAGAATTATCGAAATCGGAAATCCGCGGACAAACCTACATACATACATACTTATATACATACGTACATACACTTGTATAAATTTGTTTAGAAGCCCACATAGACTAACATATATTAATATTACGCATTTTTATTAATATTACATACATACGCGTCGAATAGAGAACCTTCTTTTTGAAGCCGGTTAAAAAATTAGCAACCACGTAAAAATAGACACTTTGAATGATTTTTTTTAAGTTCTTGGTTTACCAAAGTGAGTTCACGTATCCTGATTTTCGTACGTTGTTTGTACTTGTGCTAAACGTATCTCGGTAAAGAGCAAAATCGTAAACTAAAAGTAGGTAATATTATTTAAAGCGAGGTCAGTGTGTTACAGCCGATTATTTTGAGGCAGTGATGCAGACTCTATTGAGGCCGAAGGTCGAGGCGGACGCCGAAATTAGTCATTATATATTTAATACCTATAGATAGAGTTTCATGGGATACTCATCCCAACTTACCTGTCCGGTAGTTGTGGTATAGTATATGGGTATGCGACCCCGGCTTCCCTAGCTATTACTGTCCCATTCCTTGCCCTCCTGGGCGGTAATATCCTACTTTTCCTATTTCCCACTCTAAATTGCCAATCTTCCTTTTCACAACACCTATCCCTTTCCCTCCTTATTCGTGAGAACGCAATGGTCAATCATTTAAATAATATAATTAACCAAAATGGCGGCGATGTGGTTCGCCACCCAACACGTCTCGTTTCTCACGGAGGCGAAAAGCGGCCCTTGGGCTCTGCCTACCCCTACGGGAAAAAGGCATGATTTTATGTATGTATAGATAGAGTTTTGAAATGAAATGAGACCGCCAAAACACCACCACTGATCATATACCTACGTATAATGACATATGCCCGGAGTCAACAAAGTATTGTTCCTTACAGCTGTATGTTGTGTACAGTATGTACCTACATGTAAATCAACTCAAGGAATGATATTATGAAACCGAATCAAAATCTAAGAGTTTCAAAATCCTGCCCGAATATAAACTGAGAAAAAAGATCAATTTATTTTAAAATATTACAGCATTATTTAAAAAGTATTAAGTACATATTGTTAAATTATTTAATTAGTAAGTATAAATCTCTAGTCTCTGTATGAAGAGGCTATCCAGGTAGGGGAGACTGGGTACGATTGTGCCAGGGTATAGTTGTGACAGTCGTCGTATTAGCGAAACTATTAGGAATATCGGGATGGGTGCAAGAGAAGAAAGGAGCAGCGTGCTTGTCTGCATCTGTTCCACATAATTGCATTAGCAATCGCGCGACGTTTCTGCTTGCAGAGTACCACATTACTTTTTATCAATGAAAAGTAATTTTATTTCTTCGACATCTTTTAGTAATTGTTGATTCATGTGTACAGATAGAGTAATGTGTGTCATGTCTCGTTAAAAGTTAAACATCGGTAGTTAAATAGCAGTGATTACTTTGTACGTAGATTAATCGGTATAGTCACGGCAATTGTTTTTTTGCGAATGCCTGCAAAGGGTACGGTTGTGCCATATTTTTTGGGTACGGTTGTGACATAAGTATTTGGTTTTATATGCCCTGACAATGTGTGAGGAAGACGGAAAGGAGTCCGTTTGTGTAAACTAAGTTTGAACATGCAACAAATTGCATGTTCATCATTAGTTTACACATATGTTTATTATTTCTTATGATGACATTTTCAGCTGATTCACTGATGTTGATATACCCACCAACCGTTTATTAATATATATATATTTTTTATTTTGACACCAGTTACCGAAATGTATAATTAGTCGTTTAAATAACTGTTTGACTGATAAATATCAAGATAGTTATAATAATTATAGACGCTACAGTGCGTTACTAGTAATAAGCGTTTAAAGTGTTCCTAAATTTTATTTACTTTGTTTGTATTTTTCCAGAAGTATATTCTATTACATTATATTACATATCACCTGCAATAAAAGTGATTATAGGCCAATTTGGTGCATTTTTGAACATGTCACTTCCGACCCCAAGCACTGGCACAACCGTCCCTGGGGTGGGGTCGATTATGTTTTTTTTTTCTTTTTTTCTAATTGCTTCCTATATGTTAACTATTACACTTAAAGGCAAAATTGTAGTATTTATACGTAGACAAATGTACATTTAACTGTAAAAAACACCTTTCTTGCAGCTAACCAAAATAATAACAAAGTTATGTGCGATCTAATGAAAATTGTCACAACTGTACCCAGTCTCCCCTACTTGCCCAAATATCGCTTAGCGCGTGTATAATAAAAGCTCTTATTTGAAATATTTTATCAGGAATATCTTAAATAATTATAATCAATACATATAAAATTACTTGTCCTGACTGACTGACTGACTGACTGACTGACTGATTCATCAACGCACAGGCCAAACCGCTGGACCTAGAAAGCTGAAATTTGGACAGCAGGTTCTTCTTATGACGTAAGCATCCACTAAGAAAGGATTTTTGAAAATTCGACTCCTAAAGGGGTTAAATGGGGTGTTTTCTTTTGTATGAAACTTTTTATTGTATGGTTCGATTGACTTGAAATTTACTGGAAAGATTCTTTGAATAAAATAAAGAAATACGTGTTTCGGGATTTTTTAAAAACAACCTTTGGGGGTGCGCTAGGGGTTGGTAAACTTTGTATGGGAAATAATTATTACTTGGTTCAATTGATTTAAAAGTTGGTGAAAAAACCCTCAAATAAAAAATGATTGTACATGTATATTTTATTTTTCAAAAAATCGACCCCTAAAGAGGGATAAGAGGGAATTTTTTTTAATCTATATTATTAAAAGAACAGGCTTTTTTTTCTAGAAATCACCGTACATTCAAAACCATTTTAAGTAGAATCATGAAATTTGAAGGTGAACAATAAGAACGAACTCGACATTTCACACTTAATTAGGTCAAATGGGCTCCCAAAGTGTGTATGGTTAAAAAAAAAATCATCACACAGACACGAAACTTTGTCAGTATACTGAGCAAAAGAAATAAAGAAACACGTATTTCATTACTTTAAAAAAAACGACCGTTAAAGGGGTGCATTTGCATGGTGTTTGAGTATGAAATGCGCATAAAAAATTCATGCTATATTGATGAAACTTTGCGAATACATTTATCACCGCAAATGCAAATCCATGTGCCAATAATATTGTTTTGATTATCAACTCCTAAGAGGTTCTAATTGGGGTCGAAAAAATGTTTTTTGAACTAAAGCCAATACTTAATTTATGTATTGCATACAAGAATCTAACATACCTATTCCGGCAAAAACAACCCCTAAGTTAATTTCATGGATTTGAAGAGTTTGCACAAATAAGGTTTTCCATTTAATGCTATGATGCAGGTAGAGTAAACACCAACTCGGTAAATAAACTCAACACAACAATTGAAGAAACTAATTTTTGGATTTTTTCTAAACCTTGATCCAACTCGAACCAGTTCTATGCAGTTTGATAATCCGGCTTGATTAATCTCGATCCAGTTTGTTTCACCTTGACCCACTTTGACCCACCCAGACTTAACTATTTCGATCCACCTCGATTTACCTCGCTTTAGCTCGATCCAACTTGATCCTGCTTGATCCAGTTTGATCCAGCTCAAACCAGTTTTATTCAGCTCAATCCCGTAAAACCCGGTTCAATTGAGTTTGATGATCCAGCTTGGCTCAACTCAATCCACTTTATTCCAACTTGACCTACTTCAAACCACCTTAACTTATCTTGATCCACCTCGATCTATCTCGATCCATATCAATCAATCTTGATCCAACTCGAACCAGTTCAATGCAGTCCGACTTGACTCATCTCGATTCACTTTGTTTCACCTTGACTCACATCGACCCACCCAGATTTAACCATATCGAGCCACCTCGGTGCATCTCGATTCACATCAATCCACCTCGATTTTCCTCGCTTTAGTTCGATCCAACTTGATCCAGTTTGATCCAGCTCAAACCAGTTTTATTCAGTTCAATCCGGTATTATCCGGTCCAATCGAGTTTGATGCAGTTTGATGATCCGGCTTGACGCAACTCAATCCACTTTATTCCAACTTGACCCACTTCAAACCACCTTGACTTATCTCGATCCCCTCAATTCATCTAGATTCAGATCGATCCACCTCGATCCAGCTCGAATCAGTTCGATACAGCTTGATAATCTGGCTTGACTAATTTTGGTCTATTTTGTTTCATATTGACCCACTTCGACCCACCTTGACTTATATTGATCCGCGTCGGTCTATCTCGATCCACAATCCACATTGATCCACCTCGATTTACCTCGGTCCAGCTCGCTTTAGCTATATCGAACTCAAACCAGCTTTATCCTGCTTGATCCAGTTTGATCCGGCTCAAACCAGTTTTATTCAGTTCAATCCGGTATTATCCGGTCCAATCGAGTTTGATGCAGTTTAATGATCCGGCTTGACGCAACTCAATCCACTTTATTCCAACTTGACCCACTTCAAACCACCTTGACTTATCTCGATCCCCTCAATTCATCTAGATTCACATCGATCCACCTCGATCCAGCTCGAATCAGTTCGATACAGCTTGATAATCTGGCTTGACTAATTTTGGTCTATTTTGTTTCATATTGACCCACTTCGACCCACCTTGACTTATATTGATCCGCGTCGGTCTATCTCGATCCACAATCCACATTGATCCATCTCGATTTACCTCAGTCCAGCTCGCTTTAGCTATATCGAACTCAAGCCAGCTTTATCCTGCTTGATCCAGTTTGATCCGGCTCAAACCAGTTTTACGTTTAATCGAGTTTGATGTAGTTTGATGATCTAGCTTGGCTCATTTGGATCTACTTTATTCCAACTAGACCCATATCAAACCACGTTGACTTATATCGATCCATCTCGGTCCATCTCGATTAACTTCGATCCATCTCGCTTTAGCACGTTTCACCTTAATCCTGCTTAATCCAGTTTAATCCAGCTCAAACCTGTTTTATTCAGCTCAATCCGGTTCAATTAAGTTCGATACAGTTTAATGATCCAGCTTGGATCATATCGATCCACTTTAGTCCAACTTGACCCATTTCGAACCACCTTGACTTATATTGATCCACCTCGGTCCATCTCGATCCACATCGACCCACCTCGATGTACTTTGATCCAGCTCGGTTTTGCTCGGTTCACCTTGATCCTGCTTGATCCGGTTTGATCCAGCTAAAACCAGTTTTATTTAGCTGAATCCGGTATGATCCGGTTCAATGCAATTTCATGGTCGTGATTGGCTTAACTCAATCCACTTTATTCCATCTTAACCCACTTCAAACCACCTTAGCATATCGATCCACCTCTGTCTATCATGATCCACATCGATCCACTTCGATTTACCTCGATTCATGATCATAATTGATCCTGCATGATCCAGTGTAATCTAGCTCAAACCAGTTTTTATTCAATTCAATCCGTTATTACTCGGTTCAATCAAGTTTGATGCAGTTTGATAATCCGGCTTGACTCATCTCGAACCAGTTTATTTCACTTTGAGCTACTTCGACCCACCTTGACTTATCTCGGTCTACCTCGGTCCATCTTGATCCACATCGATCCACCTGGATTTACCGAGGTAAATGATCCAGCTCGCTTTAGTACGATGATCCAGCTCAACCCAGCATAGGCAGCAGGCAAAAGAATTTTCAAAATCGGATGAGTAATTCTGAAGATTACCCTTAGATTACACATACTTACAAACACACAAACATACAAAAATACAAATTTAAACCCTTTACAGTATTAGTATAGTAGTGTTAGATACATAAAGTTAGATAGTATAGAAGTAGGGGGAAGTAGGGAGTAGGATTTCTTATCAATTTTAAAACAAAGTCACGGTACTATTTTCAACAATGACGAAATTCCATTCTTACTTTCATTCCCTATTTCAACCCCTTCAATCTTTTTGTTCGGGATAAAAAGTAGCCTATGACCTTTCTTAAGGTCTTATCTGTCTCTGTACCAAATTTAATCGAAATCGGTTCAGTGGATTAGGCGTTAAAGCGTAGCAGACAGACAGAGTTACAAAAATACAGGCTATGTCATCAAGTATGTATATTTGATGAAATGACACATAATAGTCCAGGTTTAATAAAATATTTTTAAAAACCTTCATCCTTAATTTAAAACGCGTTTTACTTACAAAACCAACGCGGGCGAAGCCGCGGGCTACAGCTAGTCTATATCTATACATCCTATTATAAAACAAAGTCGCTTCCCGCTGTCTGTCTGTCCCTATGTATGCTTAGATCTTTAAAACTACGCAACGGATTTTGATGCGGTTTTTTTTAATAGAGTAATTCAAGAGGAATGTTTATATGTATAATACATGTTTAATATAGTAGAGAAACACAGATAATTTTTGAGGTTTCTAATGTGATGTCGTAAATAAACACATTTTTTTGCGCTTACATTGTAGACGCTGGCTGAATCCTACGAGATAGATCAAAATCATGTACTACAGTATTGTACATCTTAACAAGTTCTACAAATAAGTCTGCGATGGTATATGTCTATATCTTAGATAACCCACAATAACCATTTTTTTGTTTGACTTTTTATGAGAAATAATTAACTATTAATAAATTGTTGTAAGCATGAATGTCCCTTCTTCAATGTAACGTACACTTCATTAATATTTACACCAATGACAAACAAAAAAGTGAACGTTGTTCATACCGCTAGGTTAAGGTTAAGCAACATAAGGCAAGGTCATTAAATAGATGGGTGAAACGATTTGTATGAAATATTTGTGTGTGCATATCGGGTAGGTCTGAGAATAGGTCGTAAAGTATATTCATGACGGTAGGTTAAGCAACGTTAGGCAAGGTCATTACATAGATGGGTGACGGCAGCGACTCGCAGCGACAGCAACGAGAGGAGGGTGCAGGAGAGAGAGAGGAGAGAGAGGGAGAGGGAATACAAGGAGGGGGTGGTAGGGTGAGGGATAGGGGGATTAATATGGAGCAAGGGGGGGAGTGAGGGGAGCAAGGTGGGAGAATAGAGAGGGGGAGAGGGTTCAGAGAGGGGAAAACGTGGAGAGGAAGAGGGGGGGGGGGGGACCGAAGCGGGAGGGGAAAAGAGAGAGGAGAGAAAAAACATAGAATTAGATTTTTCCTATAAGAAAGAGAGATGGCGCGAGAAATAAATCAAGGAAGGAGGGAGAAAAGGGGAGCAAAATGTAATAAAAGCGCGGGCAGAGCTGCGCGGGTCAGCTAGTTATGTATATTCCAAGATTCTCTGAAAAGGAAGAAGGACTTTTTATCAGAAAAATCTTAAGTATGTATTCCAAGATCCCCTGAGAAACAACGAACCGTCCGCAAATAATTGTTCTACACACATCAAAAGTGTCTAGGGATCAAGCATTTTTAAGCGGATTTCTTGAGATTGAGATGTGGCTTTGTAATAAATTTATGATTTTATAAATTTATATGGATCCTTTTTGGTGCATTTCATAATTTGAATCAGGAACTGTGAATCAAATTCGAGTAAAAGATGAAAATCAGCTGTCAATATTTTCCCTATAAAAACATACAACGCATTGAAGACATTATTAGTGCTACTGTTTCCCTACTACTGATTAAAACCAACGTTATTATGGAGCGGCGACGTCATTTAAGCAGGGAAGAAATGCTCAGAGCCGTGGGAATGATAGAAGCTGGTTCCCGGCAACGTACTGTGGCTTTAGCTCTGAATACAAGTCAGAGTGTTATCAGTCGACTTTGGACACGTTACCGAAGCACTGGTACCGTGGCTGAGCGCCATGGAGGACGGTATCGCTGCACCACACGGAGACAAGACCGATATATTCAAATCTTAACTCGAAGAGCTCCAACAATAACTGCCATGATGTTAGCCGTGAGGCTTCATCACTCTTCAGGGAACTTAATTAGCGACCAAACAGTCAGAAACCGCTTGCATGAAGTGAACCTTCATTCCCGAAGACCGCTACGGGTACCACCTATAGCAATGCACAATCGTAGGATTCGATATCAATGGGCTCTTGAACACAGAAATTGGGCAGAAGAACAATGGCGTTTCGTGTGCTTTTCTGATGAGTCTCGTTTTGGTATGAGACCGGATACAAGACGTATACGACACTGGAGAACCCCTGGACGCCAACAGCGATTAAAATCCTGCCAGGAAGTCCATCCTTATAGTGGTGGAACCATCATGGTATGGGCGGGTATTTGGATCGGCGGAAGAACTGAGTTGATTTGGATCAGAGGCAACCTCAACGCTCAAATTTATGCTGAGACGATTGTATCAGACGTCATCGTTCCTCTACAAGTGCAAATCGGTCCCTTATTTCAGTTAATGCATGATAATGCACGACCGCACACCGCAAGAGTTGTAAGACAGACTCTCGCCGCAGCTAACATCAATGTCCTGCCCTGGCCTGTTCAGTCGCCAGACTTGAACCCGATTGAGCATGCATGGGATATGCTACAGAGAAGAGCTCTGCCGAATATGGAGGGTATCCAGTCGCAAGAAGACCTTTTTTTGTTGTTGCAACGAACATGGGCGGCCATTCCACAGCGTGATTTGGATGAACTCATTTTGAGTATGCCAAACCGATGTTCTTGTGTTGTTAGTGTTCGCGGTAGAAACACGGATTATTAATTGTTTAAGTTACCCAATAAAATTTTAAAGAAAACTGTTATTTCAGTCTTTTTTTCGAACTTTTGTGTTAGTGGTTCAAATGCCAAAAATCCCTTTATTAGGAAAATGGCAAATTTCTTTATTAATGCAAAGGTGACTTGGTTTATCGTTACTGTGACAAACGAAAACACTTTATTTGATGAATCCTTAAAGAAAATTTTAATTAATATCAATCAGGAGAAAAGTTATTGCAAAAATATATGTTGATCCCTAGACACTTTTGATGTGTGTATTTTAGTAGGTACACCATTCTCAATCGCTGAAATAGAAGCTATAAATAACTTAAATTAAGTATATTTATTTCAGTGAAGAGTTCTGTATAATATAATATTTGCATGTGTTTGAACATTAAACGATACATAAACGATAGTTGTGGCTGCGAGTGAACAACCTGAATTCACCGGAAACTTGCCAATGACATGTCTGTCTACCAACCTACCGCCTACAATGACCTGTCTACGTTTACACGTTGAAATAGGAATTAATAAATTTAGAATTATTATGAAATTTGTGTTGAACACAAAAAAATATTTAATTTATTTAGGCAAAGAATATTTAAAAAGCTGTTTATAAGTAGGTACACGTTTCATTTTGGTTCACGTTGTAGGATTACTACGCGTACCTACTCCGGGAGTTTTTTACATATCATATAGAAAAAAGATATGATATGAATAAGATACATATATTATGTCCAAACATCTAAATTCAGGTAAGTATATGTATGTACGTAACTTTTAATTATAAAAATATAAAAGAAATCGATTACTAACCTACTTATGTACCTTCGTTATTAATTATATTAATCGTTAAAAACCTTAAGTTATAGCAAATGCAAAAGCGTCCTGTCTTGAAAGTAACGAATAATACCTAATCCTGGAATCCGATTGCAGCAAACACAAAAAATCATCAAAATCGGTCCAGCCGATTAGAAGTTAAGTGACTAACAGATAACAAACGTTCAGAAGAATTATAGTTATACCGATATAATTAAGGATCAAACGAACTTACCCTTACGTGAAGTTCGATCATAATTATGTGAACAGTTCGGTCCTTAGCAACTTATAATGTTTACTTATTGTAGTTATGCGTCCATACTACTAGCCTTGCACGGTGTTATTTAGTTTTTTTTTTTTTTTTCTTTTTTTCGGGTACTTTATTATTTTATCACTTTGCCTACCACCACCACACTGACACTCCTATAAGACGGCCCACCCGCAGTTTATCTTCATTATGTTTAGAGTAGGAAAAACATTTCACATTTTATACTTGGGACGGGTGATATGTAAAAGGGAGGGGAGTATATAAGTTGCTAAGGACCGAACTGTTCACATAATTATGATCGAACTTCACGTAAGGGTAAGTTCGTTTGATCCTTAATTATGTTTCACAGTTCGGTCCTTAGCAACTTATAATGTTTACTTATTGTAGGATGTTTAGAGTGATGATCTATAAAATGTGAATATTAGCTATTATGATTTGGGGAATGTTGTTGGTTGTACATTTGGCTATACTACGCATGCATATTGTGTACTGATACTAAAATATATAACTGTTTGTTTTCCCCAATAAAACAAAATAGAATAGGTAATACAAGATATGCCCTAAAAATCCAAATTCATTTATCTCTGCAATTATTATAATCAAAAAACAACATTACATAATATTATGCACTAGATTTTTTTTTTTTTCTTTTTTGTTTTAAATATCAAATGAGTTTTCTAACAACAACCTTGATACGAGTCTTATAACACTAATATTATATTACACGTAGCCAACAGTAAAATTCAGACGTAAGTATTAAGCCCGTAATAAAGTAGATTATCTTCCCTGACCAATCGTAATTTATACTGCGGAGGAACCGCAAGCAAAATTATCCATTTATAAGGTTAAGTATGTAAGAATAGAAAGGTCGAATCGAGAAAAATCTCGCTTCAAAACCTGTCAAAAACCTGCTTACAAAAACAATTTTAAAGGAAATATGCAAAACCTCACCATTAGACAATGACTGAAATTGAAATCTATTTTCGTAATTATTTTAAATAATCAATAACTGAACAATATAATAAGGGTAACATGTAAGTAAATATCAGTTTGTGAACGTAAATGTTCCCAAAGACCACACAGGCCACATAGAATAGATAGAAAAAACCTTACATTAATTATTTAATTAACATGATGCATAACCGAAACATTATTGAACTTTGACAATAGGTAAGCAATAAATTGTAATTAATGAACAATCCTGTATTAATTTCATCCATAATAGTAAAAGTATCTTTATGATTAATTAGTTGCACTTCAAAGTTACTGCGTAATATATATTTTTTTTTTTTTTTTTTGGAAAACAAATATTGGTTCAAGACTTTATGTCACATTTTATAAGTTGAGGGTAGATAAGGAGATATACCCTCCAAATATTATTTATTGTGTCACCTACCCTCATATGTATGGGTCAAGACTTATGTCACATTTTATAAGTTGAGGGTAGATAAGGAGATATACCCTCCAAATATTATTTATTGTGTCACCTACCCTCATATGTATCTACCAGCTGTCAGCTGATTGTAATGTCAATGACCGTTAACTTATCTCATAAAGGGTATTATGTACAACAGTCATATAATGAACTTAAAGTTTTTATTTTTATTTTATAATATATATACAGCCCGTATGGCGCCAATAACCCTAACGTTATTGCTGATTACTGGTGATAACCACAACCTGAAATTGCGTGAATGTCTTTTCAGTCAAGAAGTATAACTTATTTACCAATTTCGCAGTCAGACAAATAAAGAAGATTGTTAGCAGATCATGGTCGTGATCGGTATTTATTTAGTACATTTAGGTGCTATAGAGGTAGGTAGGTATATACACAACAGTCACAATCTTTAATTAATGCACTCATTAGATATCGAACCTAATTTTAAATGTATCTAGTCATTGTTCCAAAAAGGATTTAAGTTCTGTGTTACAACAATTTTTTTTTTTTTTTAAATATAGGAAGAACTCGTAAATCCTCCAAATTACAAATATATCTATTTCTGGTGTACTTAATGTATTTTTTTTTTAACAAATACGCCAAGGTATGATTTATATTCTGTGTAGACAAATAACGCTCAAAATAAGCATGTTCACGCAGACAAATGTGTTTTGCGTGTGAATCGAACCCGCAACCAGGGCATAAAAAAAAAAAATTAAAATTACCCAACAATATTTTTTTTTTAATTATTAATACTAAGGGATGGTAATAGTGACGTACTAGTAAACACAACTAATATATTTGAACTCAAGAATAGTTCCTATCTCCAAAAATATAGTAACAATCAAAATTAAAAGGTAGCAAAAACTAATAATATGGTCGGTGTAAAATTATTTTGTCGATCTCAAAAATCTTAAGAAGCAAAGACATTGAATAGAGAGCGTAAACTAGATAGTTTTGTGTATATTGTAGAAAAAACATATAAGTTACTCAAAACAAACTTGAATGTGGTGTATTACACATTAAAAGGCACATCAAACTTATAAGAGGAATATTCGCAACGCTGGTAGATATAATATCAGAAAAAATCCAATGAAATATTCAACAAAAAATTACATAAGTATAATCGTATGAATTCTGAATAATAATATCAAAAATCAAACAGGATGTTTTTTTTTTTAAATGTGTAGGTATACTAAGATCATGTATATTATTTTTATGATATATTTAGCAAAGGATTATGTAATATATAATCGTATTTTGACACTGAGTGATAACCTCGGTAAACAAACAGGGTTTTTTTTTTTTGAACGCTGTTTATAGGGTTTTATTTATCTAAGTATATAATAATATATACCTTAGATAAAAAAATATTACGTAAATATGATCGTGTTAAGATATTTTATAATACTCACTGTGATTGGACAGGGTTCTTGAAACACCCTGAATATATATATATATTTTAGAAAATATTGAAGTTTATAAATTTACTACACAGATTTAAATGTATTTTAATGTATTCAATCTTTTATAGCAATAAATGTAGAAATTAGAATTATGTATGACAAAAATTCATCCTTAATATTGTCACATTCAAATATTTCAACTTGTTCATAAAGTTATACCGTAAAGGTAATTAATTTAGCTAAATTCGTCATATTGTTATGTTCTCTAGAACAGATTTATCAATAGTTACTTTCCACTAAGTACTTAGGTATTTATAATAAGTGTAGGAGGCGGCCGGCGCGGCGTACTGTCCCATAAGTTCAGAGGCTACTTACTGCAGCTCCACGGTGGCACTCACGGATGCTCCGGCTGTAGGCCGGCCAGGATCTCGTCGAGCTTCAAGCCCGCGGCGGCCAGTCCCCCTCGGCTCTGCTAGATACCACTTTGCAGTACGAACTATGAAGTCTTGAATTCATTCTACTGTGAATTATTATTATAATTATTATTACAAGTTTTTAATTATTTACTCATCTCGTCGAGTGGCGCACGACGCATTCCGCTAATTAGGAGTACCTACACATCGAATTATATCTGACGATATTGTAAGAATCCCAGGCAACCGGTGGATGATAATAGCAAATTATCGTTAATTATGACGTTCCAAGATGGACGTCTTCGTATATTCAACAGTGGAATTTTTCTGGCTAATGATAATGATCGGATTATATGTTCCCAGTTGTATTGGCAGCTTGCATTTACTAAACACAGCGTTAAGTCATAAGTCATAAAAATTACCCGCAATAAGGAATGCGCAACGCATTTATTCGTACATCTGTACATTGTTTGTACAAATGAGACGACACGGCGTGGAAACAGGTATCGTAAAGATAACATCGTAAACATGTCATACTGACATACCAGCAGCAAGACCTATACTCACATGAGCATTGTGTATCGCACAATGACGGTAAAGGTGTTCATTATCTACGACAGAGACGACCCTGGTTGTATTGGAAGCTCGCATCGTATGAACACAGCGAAAGCAACAATTACCCGCTGTTGGGTGTGTGCATCGCAATTAACCGTAAATACTCATATATATATATGTATACTCACATCAGCAGAGCGGACGTATCGCACTATAACGGTGAACGGCTTTTGTGTAACGCACTATACGGTTAACGTGTTCAACACTACGACAGAGACGACCCTGGTATTGGAAGCTCGCATCGTCTGAACACAGCGATAACGTCAATACCCGCTGATGGGGTGACAACTACCCCTGTTGGGGCATCGCTGTTAACCATAAATGTGTTCTTTATGTACGTGTGAGACGACCCGGTATGGAAGCTCGATTCGTACGAACACAATAGTGCACGACGATCCATTTCCCGAAGCACGAAGAGACGTCCGACGTCACCACCGCGGCGGCACCTCTCCGTTGTCCCGACATCGCGGCGTCGCCTCCCAGGTGTCCGGTTCTTGATTTTCACTTTTTATGTAATACTGAATACACTTGCAGCTTTGGATTGGAGACGTGCGAAGGCTTGAGCACGGAAACAAACAATGAAGATAAACTGCGGGTGGGCCGTCTTATAGGAGTGTCAGTGTGGTGGTGGTAGGCAAAGTGATAAAATAATAAAGTACCCGAAAAAAAGAAAAAAAAAAAAAAAACTAAATAACACCGTGCAAGGCTAGTAGTATGGACGCATAACTACAATAAGTAAACATTATAAGTTGCTAAGGACCGAACTGTGAAACATAATCTATACTTATAATAAAACTGTAACAGGTCCATTTCTGTACATTGAAGATATTTTGAAAATTATATTTGGACGGCATTCTATAACCGATACTGAGGCCGAAAATGTATTCTTTTTAATTTTTGTCTGTCTGTCTGTCTGTCTGTATCACGGCTGCGCATCACGCCGAAACTACTGAATGGATTCAAATGAAACTTGGCATGATTTGAGATCTTACTACGAGGTAGGACATAGGATACTTTTTATCCCGTAATCTAGCACGGTTCTTTTGGGAGAGGGGATTAAAGTCAAAATGGGTAGTTGGTTATACGCTTGGTCCGATTTTATCAATTTATCTTTATAATTATAATAAATATTAGTAAGGTAACACTTATAGAGAGTTGTTATCAAGGTTTTGTAATCGATCGGGTTAAGCAACGTTAGGTAAGGTCATTACATAGATGGGTGACCGTTTAACGCCATTTGAACTAAACGGGTCCGTGCTTCGGAGAGCAAGTAAAAAGTGGGTCCCAGTTTTTAACCGACTGTAAAAAAGGAGGTTATGTATTCTATGCGAATGTCTGTTATTAGTTAACGTAAAAATAGCGCAGGCGGAGCTGCGTGGGTCAGCTAGTGATTAACTATAGGCTTATTAGCAGTTGACAGAAAAACGTTTAAACACCAAGAAAACTTATTGCTAAGGAGCCTTCACACAAAGCTAACTTCATATCACAAAGATCAAAGCCAATATGGGCTTCTCTCAGATGAAATATTAGTTTATAACTAACATTTCAGATTACCACTAAACCAGTTATCAGTTCCGTAGATTGAGGTCATTGTAGATAATCTCACAGTAGGATATTATTTGATATGAATAGATCAACGGTAGTACAGCGACGTTTGAGTTTTAAATAGCTCATCCAAGCTGACTCATACTGCATTTCGTTAATCGAAGGTTAAATATAACGGGCATTACACAATGTTTCCATCCAACACTACAGTTTTTAGACTATGGCGCAGGCCAGACACAAGCGGCGCGGGCGCGGGCGTGCCATAAGCGCACCTCTTCTATCTGTTTTTTTTTTTGCACCACGTCCTTCTTCTACATTTTGTATGAAAGAACATTGGAAAGGCGTCGAGACGGCACGCCACGGTTGCGCCGCAGGCGCACCGAAGGCGTACCGCAGGCGCGCACCCTTGTCAGATCAAAATTAAAAACTTGAATACCACCGATACACTGTCCCGTCGTGAGCGTGCCACGGGCGCGCCCGATGCGCGCCGGTAACGCACCCGATGCGCGCCCGCAGTGCGCCCGGTAGCGCGCCCGATGTGCGCCGCGCCGCTTGTGTCTGGCCTGCGCCTACGATGTACTGCGGCAAGTGGTTTATTTTAGAAAATATTTAAGCAATTGAAGGCAGGAAGATTCTACCATCATCTTCTTTTACTGCCGTCCCCTACCGGAGGTTAGCAATCGTTACGGCTATGTGTGCTGTCTTTCTTTTTCCCAGCCCTTGGTTTTGTCCCACTGTTGCCATGTTGGGCACGGGCCTCCCTGCAAAATGAAAGGGCCATAGTCTAACACGCTGGCCAAGTGCGGGTTGGCGAACTTCACACGTCATTTGAAAGCTAGTTAGTCTTTTTAAGACATGCAGGTTTCGTCACAATGTTTTCCTTCATCGATTCGCACATGATTAATTAAAGAAATCAGTGGTGCAAGCCGCTGTTCGAACCTGCACACCATATTTCCAAGGCGAGCGTTCGCCCACTGAGTTGTTACTACTGCACGCTCTACTATATCTACCACTCGGAATAGTTGCGTAGTTGTTTGGTCAAACCATTGACCCAAGTTTTTTAGCCATGACATTCTCCTTCGGCCACTCCTTCTACCCTCTATTTTTCCTATCTTAAATATGTATACATATACGTACACACATCAAAAGTGTCTAGGGATCAACATATATTTTTGCAATAACTTTTCTCCTGATTGATATTAATTAAAATTTTCTTTAAGGATTCATCAAATAAAGTGTTTTCGTTTGTCACAGTAACGATAAACCAAGTCACCTTTGCATTAATAAAGAAATTTGCCATTTTCCTAATAAAGGGATTTTTGACATTTGAACCACTAACACAAAAGTTCGAAAAAAAGACTGAAATAACAGTTTTCTTTAAAATTTTATTGGGTAACTTAAACAATTAATAATCCGTGTTTCTACCGCGAACACTAACAACACAATAACATCGGTTTGGCATACTCAAAATGAGTTCATCCAAATCACGCTGTGGAATGGCCGCCCATGTTCGTTGCAACAACAAAAAAAGGTCTTCTTGCGACTGGATACCCTCCATATTCGGCAGAGCTCTTCTCTGTAGCATATCCCATGCATGCTCAATCGGGTTCAAGTCTGGCGACTGAGCAGGCCAGGGCAGGACATTGATGTTAGCTGCGGCGAGAGTCTGTCTTACAACTCTTGCGGTGTGCGGTCGTGCATTATCATGCATTAACTGAAATAAGGGACCGATTTGCACTTGTAGAGGAACGATGACGTCTGATACAATCGTCTCAGCATAAATTTGAGCGTTGAGGTTGCCTCTGATCCAAATCAACTCAGTTCTTCCGCCGATCCAAATACCCGCCCATACCATGATGGTTCCACCACTATAAGGATGGACTTCCTGGCAGGATTTTAATCGCTGTTGGCGTCCAGGGGTTCTCCAGTGTCGTATACGTCTTGTATCCGGTCTCATACCAAAACGAGACTCATCAGAAAAGCACACGAAACGCCATTGTTCTTCTGCCCAATTTCTGTGTTCAAGAGCCCATTGATATCGAATCCTACGATTGTGCATTGCTATAGGTGGTACCCGTAGCGGTCTTCGGGAATGAAGGTTCACTTCATGCAAGCGGTTTCTGACTGTTTGGTCGCTAATTAAGTTCCCTGAAGAGTGATGAAGCCTCACGGCTAACATCATGGCAGTTATTGTTGGAGCTCTTCGAGTTAAGATTTGAATATATCGGTCTTGTCTCCGTGTGGTGCAGCGATACCGTCCTCCATGGCGCTCAGCCACGGTACCAGTGCTTCGGTAACGTGTCCAAAGTCGACTGATAACACTCTGACTTGTATTCAGAGCTAAAGCCACAGTACGTTGCCGGGAACCAGCTTCTATCATTCCCACGGCTCTGAGCATTTCTTCCCTGCTTAAATGACGTCGCCGCTCCATAATAACGTTGGTTTTAATCAGTAGTAGGGAAACAGTAGCACTAATAATGTCTTCAATGCGTTGTATGTTTTTATAGGGAAAATATTGACAGCTGATTTTCATCTTTTACTCGAATTTGATTCACAGTTCCTGATTCAAATTATGAAATGCACCAAAAAGGATCCATATAAATTTATAAAATCATAAATTTATTACAAAGCCACATCTCAATCTCAAGAAATCCGCTTAAAAATGCTTGATCCCTAGACACTTTTGATGTGTGTACTTACTTCAACTTACTGCCCGTTGCAAATGGTGGTAGTCAAGCGCACTAGAGTTAAAAGGCTATTCACTCTAGCTTTGAAAACACCCAAAATATAAAGGGGCGGGAACTCCGACACAGGCTAACTGTTCCAGTCCTTATCTGTACGTATTATAAATGTAGAAGCAAATCGCTTAGTCCGGACTGAAGGGACATCTAGCACATAAGGATGTGCCTATTACCTACTTGCCATTCGTCTTGTCCTGTCCTCCAATAATGGAGGGGAATTGTGAAATCATATGTAATTCCTTCGCACACTCTTCAATATTTATCCTGTAGAATAGGCAGGATAGAATGTATATGAATAGCCTAGGCTTTGTAAGTAGGCCTCCACTTTCCCTGAGACATTAGTTATTTATGCTCTTGAGCCCAATATTTTACCCAGTTACAGTGCCCTATACATCGCACCACAGCTACGTTTACACACTGACACTTTGCGGTAGAATATCTGACGCTACGGTGGTACTATTTTCTCGGTCAGAGACCGAGAAAATAGCCCTTCACCACTTTTCGTAGTCTCTTCCGGATATAACCAAGATAAATGTTTGAAATAATAACCAAATGAAAACCTTTTCATACACACCTAGGTATATTCTGGTAAACCTACGCAAATACTACATACTGAATCGCCGGATAAAGGGAAGCATATTTTTGTTCATTCATTCCATACGTGGCCGCAAAAATTCAATAACAATAAATACTGACAATAGTCACGGAAAATAATACCACCTCGTAACAAAGGTTTAATAGGGCGCATGTCGCGGTTTCTGTAATTAATTAAATTGACCCTTACCACCGAAAGTACCTCCAACTAAGACAATCGAAACTGAACTCTAAATCTGGGGATTAAAATACTTTTGGCTCCAGCGTGTAAAAGAATTAGGAGTGTCCAAGAATTTCGTATTTTATTAGTTCCAATGGCTCACCTAGTGATTTCCTACAGGGTCAGCTATTAAGGGAGTGGGTTTATCCCCTTTCTGACCATCGGTTACAAGTTTATATTTAGGGTTATTAGAGAAACATTTCGTATTTCGGCGTTAATTTTACGGTTATTACAAACCTGAAGCCTCGCAAAACTTGGGAAAGGGAAAACTTACCTTTGTAAGTTAAATTATTAAGTTATATAAAATATTCACAGGAACCTTGAAAGGTTTCCTGATTGTTTTCCGATTAGTGCTGATGATTTCACAGAAAGGGAAAACCATGTATTTAATTATCTTTTATGTCACAATGGTCAAAAACCGTCAATAAATGTTTGCTTTGTACGTATAACACGTATATTTTTATGTCAATAGGTACTAGATATCACTCCTGTACATACCTACCACCTACCTTTTATGTATTTAGCACCTAGGTCTTCTCAACAGTGAATATTAATAAAATAAGAATGGAAATTCAGATGATAACAGCATTATACAATATGTTCAAGAGATAGGACTATTATGTAATTAGTGATACTTAATGGTATTCAATAATGTTATATTATAAGATAAAAAAAAATTGTAACTAGTAAGGTACTTCGTCCTACCTATTTATACAGAGTGTGGTATTGCATTTTTGCCATATTTGTAGACCTAACAGTTAAGGATTATGTTAATTGATTAAAAATAGATTAATAATTCAGTGGCTAATAACTAAAAGATAATTAATGATTCATGATTAACGTTCAACTAGAATAAGAGCTCTTGAGTGCTCATAATAGGTCCCAAGGTTGGCAATTCCGCGCGTACTCTTGTTTACCTACTTTGCGCGAAGAGCGGTGCCAGACGGGGTTATTTTAGTGACGGTTGCACACGGGATTTCTTTTCGTACCAAACATAAAAAATATTTCATAATTTTAAGTTTATCATTTAATGATTGATTTATGTTCTTTAAAAGGTATATATCAACCTCCATAAATATGGCAAGAATGCAGAACCACATCCAGTATAAATAATCGTATTGGTCTATTCCATTATAAAATTGTACAGAAAATTACCTAAACGTGGATACACGCAGCATCAAATTCGATTACGTATCTACTTAGTTTTAGACAAGTAAACAAACTCTGAGTCTTTGTTTTATTTAATTTAGAGAAGAGTCCCATTAATCAAAATCTTTGAAATTCCTAAAAATGATGACCTCCTTTCGGGTAACACGTGTAAGACAACTCACATTTTCTTTCGCTAATGGGCGTGGTTGTATACACATCGCAAATAGTTCGTTTGATATAAATTCCATTGAAATGATACACAGATGTTTTCGAGCTTTTAGAAGTTAAAGTTTTATAAATAACATTAGTACAACCACCCAAACATTGTGTTTCTCAAAGTCAACTCATTAAATATGGGTCGAAGTAATTAATGAAGAGTCGGATAAGTTTTAATATTGCTACATATTATATTGGTATAATATAATAGTTATTAACATATTTTGATTAATCAATGAGTGAGAATACTTTTTTTTGACGCGGGGCAAATCTTCATAAGATCCCCGGGAGCTGTGGGGCTCGACCGGGGTAGGTATGTGGGATTATTACTCACTGAATCTCCCGCGGCTGTTGTATCGGCACATGAGACCATGGGTCTCTTCGGTGGGCTCTGCACCAGGGGCCCTTCAGTGCCTTGCCTTTGAGCCCGCCACCGGGGGGCGCATTGTAGCCCCCCGGGAACCTGACACGGTGCTCAAGGGGACGGGGGTCGCAACCCCGCCACCGTCCTCCTCGGAGTCGCCGCCGTACTCCATGGACGTTCTAAGGGCCCACACCCCGAACGTCCAGCGACTCCGAAGGGAGTGAGAATACTAAGATAACATAATATAAAGAAGTAAAGGAAAGGTGTAAGCACCTTTTTTTAATTAGAAATCCATCTCATGAGGCGGTTCGCTCCAATTATTATGCTACGAACAGTCAGGGACGATTTAAAAATGATTATGTTAACGATGAACAATACCCCTATTTACATTACGTGATTCGACATAATGTCTAATGATAAATTTGGCTAGTTTTCAACATTGAACACTTTGCAGGTTGATGCACTCTATTTTGGAAACCACGATCTAATCTGAATCATTGCATAGAGGTAGAATCGGCGAGTATACTCTACATACGACATAACAATATTCACTGATATCAGTTTACACATAATAATTCTTAAGTAAAACAGTGTTGATATATTGAAAATGAAATATTTAAACAACTTGCCTCTTCCGACATAAATAATATAGGCGAAACTTTCAATAGCCAACTTAAAGTTGTTTGCGGTAAATAACGTTTTGATTTAGTACACAGTTCTTTGTTGCTTGAAGGCGAGGCAATGTCAAATCGCATTATGTAAACAAATAAATAACAAACTTCGCAATTTTCCTGAATTATTTACATAACATTAAAATAAGTATAATATTGAGTGAACTTAGAAATTGAAATAAGATTTACCAATAAATTGTTACAAGGTCTCGACACGGCCTCGCTTGGGCTTTTTTATGGTTCGTCACCTAACGTGGCGTCCTGTGATATATGAAAAGTAGTAAAGAATTGATATGTCCAGGTCGGTGCCAGCCACCACCGAGATAGATATTCTACCGGCAAGCAGCAAAGTGTAACCATTGTGGTGTTCCGATTTTAAGGTCACCGCACTGGTGAAATCACCGGGCTCAAGTGTCTTAGATGACGAACAGCAGTGCAGCTGTCTACACATGCGTTTTCCTTACCATGGCCAACGTCTTGCTTGTCTGGTCTCTAATACACTATAGGCGTGGCTGTAATCAGAGTTACTTACGGCCTCATTAAAATAGCATTTCATTCGGTGCGAGAAACCATTTAATCCGAAAGCTCACATTGGCTTTATGTTCGCTTTTCACGTTCAATATACTGACTGTGGGTTGAAATTCAATCAGACAAACATGCTCCTACCCTAGACATTTAGACAAAAGCTCGAAAAGCTAGAATAAATTCCTCGGACAGACACAAACCGTTTACTACAAATTACAACGGCTTCTCTGCAGCAGCACTTTGTAGTTTTTTAAGCTGTTTCATGTTGCAAGCCTATATCTCGAGAAGCGTGGCTAAGCCCACAAAACGCTCCGCCAACGGATGCTCGTTCATTTGCTCGTCGTGAAATTTATAGCTGTCGTCGCAGTAAATGCATATTCTACTCAAATCGCTAACATACTTTATTGCATGGCTTTCCGCCGGGAATATGACGCGACGTTTTTCATTAGGACGGATTTACTACGTGAAAACTGGTGTTTATGTTACGTTTTGTTTATTATAATTATGTAGTAGTAGTGATAATTTGCCAGTGTAGCCAGTGATAACATATGGTACTGAGACGTGGTCTCTAACGGCTGGCCTTTTAGAGAAGTTCAGAGTCACACAGCGAGCCATGGAGAGAGCTATGCTCGGAGTTTCTTTGCGCGACAGAATCCGAAATGTGGAGATTCGCCAAAGAACTAAGGTCACCGACATAGCTCTCAGAATCTGCAAGTTGAAGTGGCAATGGGCAGGCCACATCGTTTGAAGAACCGATAACCATTGGGGAAGAAAGGTTCTCGAGTGGCGACCACGAACCGGAAGACGCAGCGTTGGCAGGCCTCATCGTGCGACATTGTGCGCGTCGCAGGTAACTGATGGATGCAAATAGCCAATTGTCGTTCATTGTGGCGTTCTAAGGGGGAGGCCTATGTTCAGCAGTGGACGTCTTCCGGCTGATGATAATGATAATTTCCTTTTTCAAAACCTTGCGGGAACAACCACGTTTTGTAGTTGTTCCTAGGCCGATCAAATGAGTGTCTGAATAGTTAGATAATCCTGGGCCTGATCTCTCCATAGTCGTGACGGTCTCCCTATCCATCAAATAAGAATAGTAAAGGAATAGAGAGCACCTATACCTATCTGCGCAAGATTATTTATTTCGCGATCCACAAAACTTAAAAAATCTGAAGTTTAATGTAAACAGGTCTCATTTCATATACCTACTTATATACTTACCTATAAGCTACTTGTAATTTTTATACCAGAAGAAGAATATACCCGTATACAAAATTTCCCTTAATAGCTTCCTCAGTTCTCTTAACATAACATGGAGTTGCAAGCAATAATAAAGCAACAGACAGATTACTATGCGCTTTTGTGGTATTAACAGAACTCCAACTGCACTCTGTCAAAGGGCACTTTGTTATGAGTACGAAGATAATATTGGTCAACGACCGTACAAGCTGCAGCTCGTTATAGATGAGAAACTAAGCTAACGATTGTACTAAACAATGAATACTTTACTTAGTAAAATATTTAGAACATTTATTTGCCTACAATCGGACTTTAGTTATACAGAGTGTTACAAAAACCCTGTCCGATCCTTGAAAGTATTATTTGGTGAGTCAATACAAGTATAGTAACTCATCTGTAGAATATTTATTTCTATTTTGTACCAGCAATACACACAAATCTTGTATTTCAGTACAAATTTTAAAATAAATATGAGACATTCCTACTAATTAAATCGTTTTCTTAGTCGATTTCTTTCTCGCAATATGCTATTATTACACTTACCTACAGTATCAACTCAGTACCGACAAAAAGGTCACCTTCGTGAATATAGGCAACGAAATCGCATAGAGGCAATCAGGAGAAATCGCAAAATCCAGTGGACGCTAGAAATCCCTCCATTGCCCCTTGTCGCGAAATAGTCGAGCTAAACCAATGCTGGCTGTCCAAATATAGCAATTTTCATTCACGATGAAAAGTCACCAGTTTTTATCACCAAAACCACGCAAATTGACAAGAAAAACGCAGAATAAATGGATTTTTGTATGTAAATGGATTCTCTAAATTTTCTGCATGTCCAGTGTTTATGAAGGCTAGAAACTGTGGAGGACGTAAACTCCTCCATAAGTAATTACGTAGTTCCGTTTTTAAAAATACCAAGGTAGCTATAGTAGAGTCGAAATGAGTTTCACAGCAAACGTGCATCAATGAACATATTTGACAATGTCAACGTGAAATTACCGGGTTCACAAGACTATATCTGTTGTGAAGAGCGGCAGTACAGTGCAGCTGGTTCATGGCTAGGCGTGTCACTTATCATCAAACAGATTAGAGTAGAATAGAATACTTACGGAGAGATACATTGATAAAACCTAAAAAAAAATGTGCGTGCGTGGAGTCCCTCCGCGCGGAAGAAGTGAAACTTCATTCTCGCTCTGTCTCTTTCTATTCCACCTCACCGCGCAACGGAGTCAGCGGAGTCAGCGGAGTCAACGGAGTCAACGGAGTCAACGGAGTCAACGGAGTCAACGAAGTCAACGTAGTCAACGGAGTCACGAAGTCACTCACCCACTCACTCACCCACTCACCCACCCACTCACTCACCCACTCACCCACTCACTCACCCACTCACCCACTCACCCACTCATCCGCTCACCCACTCTTCCACTCACCCACTCACCCACTCACCCACTAACCCACTCACCCACTCACTCAGTGACGGCGTCACATGAGCGCTTTCATAACCTTAACAAATTTAACGCCTATCGCCTATCGTTTAACACCTATAATGTAACGCCTGTCGCCTATCGTTTAACACCTATCACATAACGTCTAACGCGTTAAATGATAACATTTTTGGAAGTCGCATAAGAAGTTTCACTTCAAAAACTAATATTTGACAAGTTAATGTTTTATTCGTTGCTCTAAGTTGCATTAAAAACAGCTCTCTCAGTTTTTACATCTTAACTCGCAGTACCTAATAGCCGGTGGTTCTACATAATAAAAGGTGGGTAGGTATGTATGTACGTATAACAGTACCATCGAAAATGCAATAAATTAGGGGATACGTCACGAGGACTTAAGCCCGGCCCTACCCTTAAAAAAAAACTAATCCGTCGATAACAAACGCGGGACCGCACTAGGGGAGCGAGGTCGGCTCAAGGGTTGAACGGTCAGCTGCCGATAACTGAAAAGGCATCTGACAACAGATTTATAGTGGGACGTGAAACCAACAAATATAGCCAAATTAAGACCAACACTAACAGCTACACACACATCTTATACAGATATCTTTTTTACATTCACGTATTTTTTTAATAAATGCGGAATGAGATAATTCGCAGGTTCTCGAGTGGCGACCACGAACCGGAAGACGCAGCGTTGGCAGGCCTTCCACTAGGTGGACAGACGACATTGTGCGCGTCGCAGGTAACCGATGGATGCAAATAGCCAATTGTCGTTCATTGCGGCGTTCTAAGGGGGAGGCCTATGTTCAGCAGTGGATGTCTTCCGGCTGATGATGCTGAGAAAATTCGCCGAAGAATCAAGTCACCGAAATAGTTCTCACAATATGAAAGTTGGAGTAGCAATGGGTAGGACACATCGCTCGAAGATCCGATAACCGATGGAGAAGAAAGGTTCTCGAGTGGCGACCACGAACCGGAAGCGGCAGCCTAGACAAGCCTTCCACTAGGTGGACTGACGACAAAGGAGAGTCGCAGGCAAACGGCGGATGCAAAAAATAGCTAATTATCATTCATTGTGGCATTTCAAGGCAGTGGCGTGCACTGAAAGCATGCAAAAATATCTGCGAGTTGTTTATGCTATATGCTATTTGTTCGTGTTCCAGCACAAATATTCTTAAATTAACCAATATTACAAACATATCCATTTACATTAAAAAAAAATTACGATAATTCATGTCCAAACTAAGATTTTTTAAATTAAGACTGTTTAGAGAAATCCTAGGGTAGGCAAAGTATTTTTGTCAGTATGGAGCCGCTGAATAAACTTATTAATGTTTTCAAATGCAAATTAATATGTCTATAGTAATTGCTTGCTTATGGATATTTGAAATGGTATAATAACATACTTAAAATAGGTGAAACAAGCCAAATACATTTTTTTGCCTACCCTCTGTGCACGCCACTGTTTCAAGGGGCGGCCTATGTTCAGGAATGGACGTCTTCCAGCTGATGGTTTCTTAATGTTAATAAGGTGGCATACAAGCACCATAGTCTATTGGCTCTAGCACAACCATGAGCTCGTCTGATCACTCCTATGATTTCAGAAGAATTGCTGTGCTATCAGCAAAAGGACGAAAGCGATGCAACGTGTTGATATACCTTCACCCGATAGCACAGTCCTCATAGATCGCTGGTGGTTACTTACGGCAAGAACACAACACTACTCAAATGCTTTGTGGCGTCTCCTGTTAAAGTGGAATCCTGCTCAAAATTATTCAGAGAAGGTAAGTTACAGCTGGGCTCTGCTTCTCTATAGTAGATAAAAGATAAACTGGACAGCCTAGAGAGGTTTATCGTGACAGGCCAAATCAAAGGGCAGGAGAAGCAGAGGACGCATACCGATGGGCAGACAATATCACAGCGGTTACGAGAACGAAGCTACAGGAGAGCATACATAGAGCTCAAGATCGAGCGGTGTCGAGAAGAGTGGTGGCAAAAGTCTGCATTACTCACGTCCCTCAGTCAAGAGGTCACGACTAAGAAGAAATGATGAAGGAAGTTATCTTCCTTGTTTTATTAATCCTAGTGACGAGACAAGCAAGACGTTCTCCTGATGGTAAGCGTCACTCCTGCCTATAGACACCAGCTTAGCCTAAAAGGATTTAAAAAACGAAAATATATTATTTGAAGGCGATCCAAAGAATAGAGTGTTAACTTACACCAGCACCAGCCGGAAATGATTGATTTCAACATTTCAGAGATAATGTTCTTTGAAGTCGGTTAGGTATATCTAAAAATAGTTTATTAAATCATATCTCGAACTCTTCATCACTGCGATGGTTAGTAGCACCTAATTGTGAGCAATTAAATGGTTATGACCTATTAAACTCTCTTAAATTTAGCGACGTGCTTGAAATATACATTCCTTGGAGCGTTTAGGAACGCCTCGTTAGTTGTAATAAAATTTAAATGGATACATTAACTGAACGTGCCCTTGACATCCCGACAACTGGTAAAGAACTGCTTCACACTGATCCGCATTACGCGCTTGACTTCATGAGGGCAGATGGATGTGTAAGGTGCCTAATACCAAAATGGCAGTGAAAAGGGTTGGGTCAGCGATAGATAAGGCCGGACAGTTGCCAATGTCATTGCCAGGCCGTAAAGCCTTCGCAAAAGCCCTATTCCAAAGGCATCAACTAGAAATTTTTCAATTTATACATTAAATTACACTGAAATGTTTTCTCTATCGAGAGCGGAGACTCTGTTTACCGGATATTGAGAAAGTTCTGTTAAACGAATACACCAGTCTGCCTAAAGTTCTGAAGATATAATTTTATTTAAGAGTAAATAGAAAATACAAAAATACTTGAATAGTCTATTCTATTTAATTGAATTATTTTAACCATCATATTATGAATTTTATTTATTTGCCTTTTTTTTTGGAGGGGGGGAAATCTTCGAAAGATCCCCGGGAGCTGTGGGGCTCAACCGGGGTATGTGGGATTCTTACCCACTAAAACCCCCGCGGCTGTCGCATCGGCACATGAGAGGGGGGACCCCAGGGCTCTCCGGTGGGATCTGCACCAGGCACCCCTCAGTGCCTTGCCTTTGAGCCCACCGCCGGGGGCGCATTGTAGCCCCCTAGGAACCAGTCACGGTGCTCACGGGGACGGGGGTCGCAACCCCGCCGCCGTCCTCCTCGGAGTCGCCGCCGTACTCAATGGACGCTCAAAGGGCCCACACCCCGAGCGTCCAGTGACTCCGAAGGTTATTTATTTGCCTAGTACAACTTACACTTCTTTTTGTGTCGACGTGAATAATAGGTACAGATTTATCCATGTCATAATGAAAAGATTCGTTAACTTTCACTGGGGTAATAATACACATTATGTATATTATAAACACATTCTAGCTTTAAAAAAAAAACGTATAGGTTTCTCCTACAGTTTCGGATCCTATCGGTTTCCATATTTTACAAGATTTTAGGTTTTTAACGCTGAACAATAAATGTCCGCTTTTCAGCTTGCACCTCCATTTTGTAGCCATTACCTTCAATGATGCCTGCAGAGCCTGTATTTTATTTCAGAATTCATACCAAACGCAAATAAAAACGGTCTTCTGAAATGTTAACCTTACCCTAATTTTGTAAATGTAAATTGTTTATTTTAGTCGGCTAGGAACGAGGGAAACATGTTGGTGGATGTAATGTTTATATAATACAGATACGCATCATGTGTGTGAATTGAAGATTAGCTATTCTCTTATGGAACTAAGAGAGATCAATATTATTATGGGTTGCAGAAAAAAAAAATTGTACCTACTATACTATAGGAACGACTCAGTGGCGTGCACAGAAAGTAGGCGTAAATATCTGCGAGTTATCTGTACTC
Source organism: Furcula furcula (assembly GCA_911728495.1). Lineage (NCBI taxonomy): Eukaryota > Metazoa > Arthropoda > Insecta > Lepidoptera > Notodontidae > Furcula > Furcula furcula. The sequence goes on from OU452251.1 coordinate 12,861,419, forward strand.
TAAGCTATTTGTTAGTGTGCCACCACAAATATCCTCAAATGAACTAACATTACAGACGTGCCTATTTACATTTAAAAACATGACGTTAAATACCATGTCAGTACAAAACATTTTTAAATTAAGATTATTTAGAGAAATCATAGGGTAGGAAAAGTCTTTTTGTATGTATGGACCCTCTGAATAATCTTATTACAGTTTTTAAATGCAAACAAGCCGAATACGTTACTTTGCCCACCCTCTGTGCACGCCACTGCAACGACTGCGAGTCCGCCTAATGATGCAGCAAGGTATGAAACCGCCTTAGCTTATTAACAACACAAAAAGTTCCCGCCGGCAGCAAAAGGTCGAATAATGGTCTTTCCACCGTTAGTAGAGTAAATCCTTCGAGAACAGTTATTTAGACAGTAGGTATTACAACGGCACTCGAAGGGCTATATGTCTCGAATGATAAGCAAATGTGCAATACAGCTGTCTGTAGGCAGGCGTTACCATAAGGTATAATATAATATTCTGAGACAATCCACACACGGTCATCAGACCCCAAACTAGGCAGAGCCTGTACTATGGAAACCAGATAACTGATACCCACCAATACTTATTTTTAGATACATCTATCTATATATATATATATCTATACTTATAATAAAACTGTAACAGGTCCAATTCTGTACATTGAAGATATTTTGAAAATTATATTTGGAGGGCATTCTATATCCGATACTGAGGCCGAAAATGTAATTTTTTTTATTTTTGTCTGTCTGTCTGTCTGTCTGTATCACGGCTGAGCATCACGCCGAAACTACTGAATGGATTCAAATGAAACTTGGCATGATTTGAGATCTTACTACGGGGTAGGACATAGGATACTTTTTATCCCGTAATCTAGCACGGTTCTTTTGGGAGAGGGGATTAAAGTCAAAACGGGTACTTGGTTATACGCTTGGTCCGATTTTATCAATTTTTCATTATAATATAATAAATATTAGTAAGGGAACACTCATAGAGAGTTGTTATTAAGGTTTTGTAATCGATCTGGTTAAGCAACGTTAGGTATGGTCATTAAAGAGATGGGTGACCGCTTAACGCCATTTGAACTAAACGGGTCCGTGCTTCGGAGAGCAAGTAAAAAGTGGGTCCCAGTTTTTAACCGTCTATAAAAAATGAGGTTATGTATTCGATGCGAATGTCTGTTATTCAAAGTTTAGTTAACGCAAAAATAGCGCAGGCGGAGCTGCGTGGGTCAGCTAGTACTTAAATAAATAAATAACACCCAGACACTTGGCGGGAATCGATTGCAAAAAAAACTTGTTGGTTATCATCATTAGCCGAAAGACGTCCACTGCCTCAGAGTAATTAGAATGGAGCTAGTATCGCGTCGATTCCCCGAACAAATTATTCGTGGCACTTTTGCGGGGTGCGGGAGGCGAAGTAAACACACACAGATATAATTTCACGCATACTCTTGCAAATGTCTAATGCAAACTCTTCATGTTTCTATGAACCCACACTATAATAAACTCGCAACACATTCAAAAATATACGCACACAAATAAAGAATGACCTGAACATATGAACAAAAATTTGGCAGAGGGGTTAGCGCATCATGCTCTCTCCAGTCCTCCTCTCTAAGTCCACTGCTGAACAAAGGCTTTAGCACAGAAGATAAGCGTTGCCATAATCCCTACGATTTTCAGGCGTCGTCTTGGGGAGCAATATAATGTTTGTTAACACGAAATACAGTTGTTGCCAGTTTGTTTTGACAACGATACAGTACACAAATTAGCGAGCTATTAGGATTAATTAAAAGTAATTGGCTCTTATAGAACACAAGTGCACTTGTATTATGAAACTAGCAGTGTTTAGTATAACTTTACAATAACTGTGTATGGAGACCTACTTATTCTAAATTAGATTGTTTGAGCCACAGAAATACACATGTCACAAATAAGACTTAAATAAATGCAAATATGACTATTTATCTATTTCAACCAGTATTAAAAAGTCAACCATTCGCTTTATATTAGAGCGGTCCAAAAATTTGTTATATTTTTGTAAGTTCCAGCGCTTTTTTTAGTTACTTAGGCACCTATGAACCTACCTCACAAGCTAAGTATATACTTATGATCTAAATGACCGGCACTCATTTAGTATGGATAGGTATGTATATCTTGGAGTCTTACACATCAGAAAGAAAGTTCAGAGTAATACAGGAAGATTCTCATTCTGATCTTAAGCACATCAAAGCTAGAGTACCACAAGGAAGTGTTCTAGGTCCGGTCCTGTACTTATTATACACCTGTGATATCAACAACACAACACCATTACAATGGTACAGTGGAAACTGTCTAATTGTCGTGAACACCATATTTAACTGAACAAGAAAGAGGCGAATAAAACTCAATGAATCAAAGTCTGTTCATACGTATTGATTTCACCAACTTTAAGTCAGTATATCATCCGATATAATATATAAAATAAACAATCATGTTTCGAGAATACCGCCAAATAGCTGGGCATGACACTTAACGCAAAGCTTCGCTGGAACGTTTATGTCAAAACGAACCGCGAAGATTTAGGCATTCATCATCATCATCATCATCATCATCAGCCGGAAGACGTCCACTGCTGAACATAGGCCTCCCCCTTAGAACGCCACAATGAACGACAATTGGCTATTTGCATCCACCGGTTACCTGCGACGCGCACAATGTCGTCTGTCCACCTAGTGGGAGGCCTGCCAACGCTGCGTCTTCCGGTTCGTGGTCGCCACTCGAGAACCTTTCTTCCCCAACGGTTATCAGTTCTTCGAGCGATGTGGCCTGCCCATTGCCACTTCAACTTGCAGATTCTGAGAGCTATGTCGGCATTTAGGCCTTCGCTATAAGAAAATGCACTGCCTAGTGGCTCCTCGGTAAACACCCCATGCTGTCAGTGCAAAACAAAATACTACTGTACAAACAAGTCCTAATGCCAGTATGGACTTATGTTAGGTATACAGCTGTGGGGTGAACCAAAGAAAGCAATATAATTACCTACACATTGTACGGTCCTTGCTTGACTGTACACTCTTTTGATATGAGAAGTGCGGAAAGAAATAATTAAATAGATTGTAAAATATGAGACCACCGCCTTCGGAATGGACCTCAAAATGGACTTCATGGCCGAAGTTATCTAGGACTACGCTGAAGCTCATGAACGTTTGCTTCACCACCATGTGAATGTAGAGGCTATTCAGCTCCTCGACAACACGGAGAGGACATAGAAAAATTAAAAGAACAAAACCTTTTGAGTCAGTTTAAGTGTCAAATTACTGCAGTGAAAAACACAATAACAAAGTGTATTCGCCTTAATACCGAGAGACAATAAGAAAGTGCCACTGGACACATTCTTTATCTAATTTATTCATTCGTTTAGGTCAAACAAAATAATATTGCTGATTAGCTTAGGCTAGATTGCATTTTTTATGGTGCTGGTGGCAGCATTAAGAAAAAAAAATTAGTACCTACCTACAGCTCATTTAATTATGCACTACATTTATATAATGTGTATAATTTTTATTCTATTTAGGTATGTATTCATAAAATAATTAAACTTTTAATTTAGTACTTACCCTTAATTCCAAGGGACACTCACATCAGCTAATATAAACTACATAAATGTTAAATATTCGCAACAATTTATCGTTCTCGATAATCGGTTATACAGTTCGACAGTTCAGAATATCAACACACTGTGCGTATTTTACCGCTGCTTGTAAGAATATTATCCGCGCGGATATAATCCAATGGTTCGCGAACCACGTTAGAACGAAAAGCCGTGCTACTCAGACAGCTTCATTCATAACATCCAACTGAAAACACGCACGGAGCTTCAGATTACGGAGCTCAGTAACCGGCTGCACCAATCTGTTGTCTTTCAATACATAAACAAACTGAGAAACGCGATGAAGATAGCCGCGGAATCGCATCGCTACTGTGAGCAGTGCTCTAGCTAGTTGTACAGATGAATCAATTTCTATTACACACTTTGAAAGATTAGGGAATAATACAAGAAATAAATTGAGAAATGTATACTTAACAGAAGTAAAAATGAGATCACATTGTGATATAGCAAGAAAGATACGCAAACCGATACGAAAACAACGTTGAATAAGCTCGAGATTAGCGCTAGTGTGACGTACCAGGGCTTCCGCGTCTGCGCGATAGGGACGTGCTATCCATCGCAATCGGCCAATTTAAACGTTATGTCCTTGCAATAGAGTTCAAGAAAAGCAATGACATTAGACTGCAGCTATCAGTGGCGTTAAATTATGGATTCTAATTGGAGGATAGAAAGTCTTATTTCGGATGATAGTCACTAAAATACTGCAGTTGTAGTACGCATCACGTGCGTGTGGAGGGGCCAGATGATTGCAGTTTGGTGAACTCGCCCACGTCCCCTCTGTTATTGGGTTTCATAATAAATACAATTCCAAGCATCTGTTTGTTCATTAACATTAGTTATAATTCCCTGTTTTTCTGTACAAGATCAAAATCGGAACTTATTTCATGTTTTTTTTTTAAGGACACCACAGCCCTTGTTTTTGTCACACTGCTGTTGGGCACGGGCCTCCCCTCAAGATGAAGGGGCTATGTCCATAGTCCACCACGCTGGCCAAGTGCAGGTTGGCGGACTTCACACGTCATTCGAAAGCAAGTTAGGCTTCCTCAAACATGCAGGTTTCCTCACGATGTTATCCTTCACCGAAAGCTAGTAACAATCGCAGAAAGACCATTCGCAAAAAATGAGAGGTGCGAGCCGTGGTTCAAACCTGCGCACCTTGTTTCCAACCTTCCTTGTTTTGTGTTTAAGGATTACACCACCACAGGGAAATTTTGTATACAGGTATATTCTTGTTCTGGTATAAATTACAAGTAGCTTATAGGTAAGTATATAAGTAGGTATATGAAATGAGACCTATTTACATTGAACTTCAAATTTTTTAAGTTTTGTGGATTGCGAAATAAATAATCTTGCGCAGATAGGTATAGGTGCTCTCTATTCCTTTACTCTTCTTATTTGATGGATAGGGAGACCGTCACGACTATGCAGAGATCAGGCGCAGGATTATATAACTTTTCAGACACTCATTTGATCAGCCTAGGAACAACTACAAAACGTGGTTGTTCCCGCAAGGTTTTGAAAAAGGAAATTATCATCATCATCAGCCGGAAGACGTCCACTGCTGAATATAGGCCTCCCCCTTAGAACGCCACAATGAACGACAATTGGCTATTTGCATCCATCGGTTACCTGCGACGCGAACAATGTCGTCCGTCCACCTAGAGGGAGGCCTGCCTACGCTGCGTCTTCCGGTTCGTGGTCGCCACTCGAGAACTTTTCTTCCCCAACGGTTATCGGTTTTTTGAGCGATGTGGCCTGCCCACTGCCACTTCAACTTGCATATTCTACGAGCTATGTCGGTGACCTTGGTTCTTCGGCGAATCTCCTCATTCCGGATTCTGTTGCGCAAAGAAACTCCGAGCATAGCTCTCTCCATAGCTCGTTGTGTGACTCTGAGCTTCTCCAAAAGGCCAGCTGTTAAAGACCACGTCTCAGTACCATATGTGATCACTGGCAAGACACACTGGATAAAAACCTTTGTCTTCAGGCATTGTGGAATTTCTGATGTCTGAAGATGTCACGTAGTTTCCCGAACGCTGCCCATCCGAGTTGGATTCTTCGGGCGACCTCTTTGTCGAAGTTGGACCGATCTAACTGGATAGTTTGTCCTAGGTATACGTAGTGGTCAACAACTTCGAGTGTATCGTTCCCAACAACTACCGGTACGGGTGCAACGTGGACATTAGACATGATCTTCGTCTTGTCCATGTTCATTTTAAGACCCACCTGCTGGGAAACGCTACTGAGGTCGCTGAGCTGGTCGTATTGAGGTCCTCCAGCGACTCTGCCATAATGACTATATCATCGGCAAAACGAAGGTGAGTGATGTATTCGCCATTGATGTTAATGCCGAATCCGTACCAGTCCAAGAGCTTGAAAACGTCCTCCAATGCGTTTGTGAACAGTTTTGGAGAAATAACGTCTCCCTGTCTTACACCTCACTGCAATTCGTGCTCTCGTCCTGTAGTCGGATCGACATGGTGGCGTTGCTGTACAAACACTTCAATGTTCTATCGCGGACACGAACGGTGAAACGGTTCAATCGAAATCGTTTGAACGACGTTACGTGGGCTTACTGAGGTAAGCCGTACATATTTTGGACCAGATCGTGCAAGCGATTATCGTCCTAAAGGTACACCGCTTGTGACCGTGAGAGTACCTATAGTCAATATGACACCGCTGGAGGGACTGCAATACCGCCCAGGTCTCGATAGAATCGAAGGCTTTTTCGTAGTCCACAAACGCTAGACATAATGGCCGATTATACTTCTCGGTCTTATGTATAATCTGGCGGAGCGTATGTATGTGGTCTACGGTGCTAAAGCCTTTTCGGAACCCGGCTTGTTCGGGAGGCCGGAAATCATCAAACCTGCGTTCGAGACGGTTCGCTTCTGGTGTAGTAAACTCGAGTAAGACGGAATTAAATAACTTCTGGAGGACTAAAAGTACCGCTTTTCCACCCGCTCTCATAAGTTGTGTTGTGAATCCGTCTTCACCCGGCGCCTTGTTGCTCTTAAGCTGTTTCGAGAGCCATTCTAATCTCGTACAGGCTGATGTCTGGGATGTCCTCAGTGTAGTGTCGGGTTAGTTTGGCTCTGGTGTCCTGAGCTGTTCTGGCAATGGGTTGCTGTGTTGAGCAACCCATTGCCAGAACAAACCTCTCGAGCTCTCTCAATAATCTCTTAGTAATTATGTAAAACAAATTAAATGTTTTATTTACTTCATAAATAATGTTACGATTCTGTACGATCTTTGGAAGACCGATGCACATGAATTTGATTCAGATCCTGTATCGATTCAATGGATTAAGATTCATTACGATTCAAAAAGTTCGATTCAATTCAAAAGATCGGGAGGCCTCATTGTTGGTTTTTAACCGACTTCAAAAAAAGGAGGAGGTTATCAATTCGGTTGTATGTTTTTTTTTTTTATTATTTTTTTTTTTTTTAAATAGAAAAACAAGTTTCTCACTTTTGTATTTTATTATGACACACAACATTCAATGGACAATAATTGTTTACAAATTGACACACTTTAAAAATAGTAATATAAAAATGCGATTTGGTCAAGGATATACCGATAATTTATTTTAATATGATAAATAACAATTTTATTAAGCATCCTTTAGCTTAACACACAGCACAATTATTTTATCTTTGTAATTTGTAATTAAAAACTGTAGCTAAGTATATGAAGGGTGAATTTTTCACGACTCGTGACTTGGGTAAGCTTAACCGTAATCTGCAAATATTCTAAGGGGAAGACTATTGCGATGTAATACGAGAGTATGAATGTTTGTATGTCTATTTCTTTGGCACGTCCTACAGCCTAAACGGCTCGACGGATTTTGACTTATAATATGTCATTAGTTTTGTCAAAGTTGTGGGAGGGACAAAGGCTATATATTTATCGCGTCCGCTAGCTGCCCTTGTGTATTTTTTTACTTCCAAAAACATCAATGTAAAGGTCTTAAAAAGTTAAGTTAAAATATTTAAGCATGTGTATACTTTTTATACGACCGTTTTGTTTCTGTGCTTTTATAATTATTTATACTTGTTTAGCTAGGATCTTAAGTAAGGAGTTACTTACCTAGCCGGGCTACTCGTATTTAGAACATAATTTCTACTTAAAGTAAGTGAAATAAACGCAAAAGATATACTTACGTAAATTAATGTATAAAGGCAAAAATTATACAGTGTTAAGGATTAAGCGCAAAACTAGTTCGTTTAATGTCGAGAGCAAAAGTCTTTACACAACTTTTTAACATCGGTTAATAACTTAGTATATTTTTATTTATTGATCATGCCGAGTCTACAGACGCGGTCTACTCGAAACGGAGGGGGTAAGAAAGAGGTTATTAACTTCTAGTGATCGTACATAACGCGCGAATGAGCGTAGAGTAACGAACAAATAGAATGGTTATATTTAAAAAAAAGTAATAATATGTAATACCTTTGACGATCATTTATGAAAACGAGTAAGTGTGCTAGATTAAATAACAAAAATAAAATTAAGTTGGGTTTTCTGAAGTTTTGCGTTATTTCATTAACACGTTGTATAAAGGTAAACCTTTTTAATATTTTTTGAGTTTATTTAACCAACATGTAATTTAGTACATTGATGTATTTCTCAATCAATACAAAGGAATGTATCGTGGGAAACGGCGAGCTCATAACCATTTTGTACGACCAACAACTCACACTTCTCAAATCAATCAAATATTTATCTTTCAATATTTTAACAGCATTACAATATTATTTTTTTGTATAACAATACTTAAGTCCTATTTCAATATTAACAATAGGCAAATTAGATCATAATCTCAGATTATATTTATAAACTATATCTTAAACTCTAAAAATATACTTCATCGAATTGTGCATGGTCACATAGAATATAACATATGATAAAAAACTCTATCACTTAATACTGACTGCTATAATTGATTTATTTAATAATTGTATTTTTACCTTATTATTCGTAAAATTTCAATTTTAGGGTATACACTGTGATTGTCAATATAAATATAATGATGTATGTAATATAACAAAATAAAATAAAAAAAGACAAAAGATAATCTTTGGGAAAATCATTGTCATTTTTTTAAGAGGTTGACTATCAACAATTTACAAAACAATCTACATTAAAATTGAGATTAACATCTAGATCCGGCTTTAAATGAATAAGAATTTAACAGATAACTTTATCCGATTTATATGAAGATACATATTGTAAATGTGTTAAGATCGAATTTTAAATACTTCTAGCTAAAATCCGTTACTTTTTAATATGTATGTATAAATTTCTTTAGCATTACAGCTATAATATTGTAAAATTGTACATTTTAATGTATGGTATACACCAGTGGCGTGCACAGAGGGTAGGCAAAAAAATGTATTCGGCTTGTTTCACCTATTTTAAGTATGTTATTATACCATTTCAAATATCCATATGCAAGCAAATACTATAGACATATTAATTTGCATTTGAGAACATTAATAAGTTTATTCAGCGGCTCCATACTGACAAAAATACTTTGCCTACCCTAGGATTTCTCTAAACAGTCTTAATTTAAAAAAAATCTTAGTTTGGACATGAATTAACGTATTTTTTTTTAATGTAAATGGATATGTTGGTAATATTGGTTAATTTAAGGATATTTGTGCTGGAACACGAACAAATAGCATAAAGCATAAACAACTCGCAGATATTTTTGCCTGCTTTCAGTGCACGCCACTGGTATACACGTGGTTACTTTGGAGACCAACTGATCAAAAAGGTATTTAAAAAGAGTTTTTGGACATGAACTCACTTAGGAGTAAATAATAGAATATGAAAATTTACATTACGGTATGGTCTGAAAAAAAAATGGTAGCGTGTTTTATTAACAAATTCAATTTGATTCAAATGGTAATCAGATCAGTTGTCATCCGAAGTAATTCAATATCATGTTTAATTTAAAAGGCTAGAGTAACTTTAAATATCATAAGATAGATCAAAATTCAAAACAGTCCTTATTTTTTTAGATATACTTATATTTATATTAACGTGTGCAAAGCTAAGCTAGTTTCTTCATTAAAAATAATAACATTCAGCATAAAAAAGGTAATTATTACTGAGTGCGCCTTGAGCGCCCTGGACAAAATTTTAACGTTAAAGTTGAGCCAATTCAACTTGAGTTCGGAGTCGCTAGACGTTTGAGTTGTACGGCGGCGAATACGAGGAGCACGGTGTCTTTGGGGTCTCCCGTCCCCGTCAATACAGTACCAGGTTCCCGGGGGGCTATAATGCGCCCCCCGGCGGCGGGCTCTAAAGCAAGACACTCAGAAGTACCTGGTGCAGATCTCACCGGAGAGCCCACGCGACACGTGACAAGAATTCGCTTATTATTATTCGCTGTTGGGACGTCGAAAGTACCAAAAAATATCGATATCTTATCAATATCGGTTTTATGTATATATCGAATAACAAACATCAGTAAGATTGTATGAGAACAGTGGCAGTTCTAGTGAAGTGTATTATATCCAGTTCACCTCAGTATCATTAGGGTATTCATTTTACACTTCAAACAAATAACATATACAAGTGAAACTTGGGTGGTTGTCATACTTTTTTAACATCTCTCCAATTACATAAATATCGTACTTGAGAAAATTTGATAAAGAAACTACGATTCTTGATATTTTATTTACATTCTAAAAGGAGGGAGGCCTTTGCCCAGCAGTGGGACAGAACAGGCTGACATAATAATAATCATATCAAAAGAATAATATAGATATGTGGTATTTTTAACAAGTCTAGTTCGCTCTGAGCTATAAACAGTTCCATTGCCACTTAAGCTACAGATTCATTAAATCATCAGTAGTAATTAGTTAGAATGTTATTAATTCCAATGAAGAAACATCTATAACATTTGTGCGGAATATTCAACAATAAAAGCCCACAATTTAACAACCTAAACAGTGTAAATGCAAATATAGAATGCAATAAATATAACAAGCATGTTATGTAAATGACTAGGATTACATACCCTGCACTTATTGTAAGGAACAGTGTTTTTATATCCTTAAAAACTAATCATACATAAATTAAATAAAAAAATGGGCAGTTTCAATCTAATCCATTAAAAGTAATTAAGTCGCAAATTATAAAATAAATATCAGTCTCATTCAGACATAGACCCTTTTGGAACAAATAATTTTCTTTTAAATACTTAAGTGTTATATTTGTGAGATCTTTTCTTACATTATAATATTTATAAATTGTATAGCAAATACTTTCATTTTAAAGATATAAGGGAATGTATAAATCACAGATAATGTAAGGACTCTAGCATGAGCAGAACTTCCTGTCTTGTTTGGCTTGTAGTTTTTGGAGAGACTGTTTGCGTCGCCCTGATGCACATAGCATTGCATACTCCACCGATGTTTCCATTCTGTAAAATATAATATTTAGTACTTATATACTTCACAAAAAATACCCAAATCATTAATTACTATAATATCCTTTACTTGCCTCAAACACAACAGCAACATATTTCATTGAAATTAATCACATATAATGGCAAAAGGCAATAACAAAAGGCCACAAAAAGAAATAATGAATTAAAAGCAAGTATGATTCAAAAGCCTCCAATTTAAGCTATTAAGGGTGACTTCAAATTTGCAGCGTAGCTGCAGCGCGATAGTCACCCTAAGCGTCCACTGTGCAGGTTTTCAATAAATATAGCTAAAAACCAACCTGGTTATTACTATAAAATTTAAAAAAATCATACGGAGAGACAGACATGTAAATTTTAACAACCTAAGAAGTAAATTTTTAACATTTGCGTACCTAATGATAAATCATGAAAATACAACAATTTAAAAAAGTTGAGTAAACAATAAACAATTGCAAAAGAGACCCATGATGAACTACTTTTATTTAATATTTAATCTCCGCTGTAATAACGCTAGCCTTGAGTATCAAGTAAAGTAAATGACGCAATGATATAATGTATACCGAAAATAAATACAAAACAACAAGCCACAGTATAAATCATAATTAGGTATACTAATAGGGTCTCTGATCATAGCAACATATTAATTTTACCAATAAGTATGTACAGGTGACCATCATTGGAGACATGGCAAAAGTGAAAAAAGAAATATTTAAAACATATAAAAACAAGTATAAATTACAAAAGCACAAAAAGCTTAACTGCAAACAAACAAAATGAGCTTAAATATACACAAAACTTATAGACGTGTATATACACACCTTTGCAAAAAAAAACGGGCGTTTTTTATTTTTCTACATTATTGGTAATAATTTAGTTCTAAGGAGGTTTTAATAGCCAAACTATGTTACTGGCACATAATAAACAGTCTGCGTATGAAAAAAAGTTCATTCCAAATTCGAAACCTTTGTTTTTAAAAATAATAATCCCTTTTTCAGTTTGTGAATTTTTACTTACTTTTCACGGGTTTTCGGGTAAAAGGTTATAAGGTAACTAAAATTAACTTCTTGTTTTTTTTAGTAGAATAATTAATGTTTGGCGCATAATCCTGCCTTTTTGTGACTTAAAACAAATATCTTTGTGTCTATTGCAATGGCAGAAAAAGCAATAAGAGCTAGTAAAATTATAGCGCTGCACAGTGTTTTTTTTACCCCAAAAAAGTGACATCGTTATTTTATTCATGAAATCTACAGAGCTTTCCATTTTGAATGCTAGAGTAGAACACCCGGATATTAATTCGCCATAGATTGTCTAAAATATTTTTTTAAAGATTTTTTGACCTTGTGCTCGAAAATTGTAAAAAAATATATAAAATAATAACCGTACACAAATGATAGTTTAATTCGACATGGGCTTATGAAGCAAATCTGGGCGCATATTAAACCGTCTTTATTTCAGTATAAAAGCAGATATTAACGATACTATCGGGATTTTTCATGTTTTTGGTTATGATTTTTTTCTGACTTTTCTAGGCTGAAGTAGAAGGTCGGTCTAGGACAGAAAGATGTCTTTAGCCAAGCCCAATAACCCATAAAAATACCACCTTCAAACAACGCGTAGGTTTTAAGAAAACGAATTTAAAAAAAACTCGTTAGGGCTGCCACTGCAATTGACCTTTGCACTTAACACTTTCCATTGAGAACATGAAAAATATTATAATGTTTAATCATTCCGTAGAGGAGAATGGTAACTTGGGTAGATAATAATAAAACGAAACGAAGCGAATGAGCAGAGCTCACGTGTTTCATGCTACGTTTCTTAACACAGTTGCGGGGAAAAATCAAAATAAGTTACTAATTACACAGCGACAAATACGATAAAAACAAAATATGAAAATTATTCTGTTTTAAGATTTGGTGTAATTTTCTGGGGGTTTTCAACAAATAGGGACATTATTTTCAAAATGCAAAAAAGGTGCATTAAATCCATGTGTAATCTACAATGTACTGACTCATGTAAACCATTCTTCATTAAATACCAAATTTTAACTTTACCTTCTCTATATATATTTGAAACAACAGTTTTTGTAAAAATGAATCAAACATTATTTACACGATAAAATGATATCTGCGATAGGAATATACGAAATAATAACACATCATGTCTAAGATCGTCTCGGACAGCTCTTTTACATAAAAGTATTTATTGCATTGCGCCTAAGATATACAATAAGATTCCGAAAGAAATTAAAGACCTTGAATTAAACTTATTTAAAAAGCAATTAAAAAAATATTTAGTAGATAAATGTTACTACAAAGAGTCCGATTTTTTAGCAGATCAGTGAATAATATGCAATTTTTGTTATTCCCTTAACTATGTTGTAGTGTTTGCATGCTTTCTTTCTTGGCAAAATATGGAGAGACTTTTTAATGTATATTATCTGTATAATACCCATATTTGTGAACAATAAATGATTGATTGACTGATTGATATGTACTTATGGTATTTGGCGCACGCGTTTTTTTTCACTTGCCCAATTCAAGGTGAGTGAACATACAGCCCACTTCAAAATTATAATCTTAAGTGATAAAATGCTAATATTTTAATAGTTCGTATATAAATTATGATGAATTATGAATAATTACATAAAAATAGAAGTTCATTTGACTTAATTAAGGACGAAAACATTTATTTATTCCAAAAATGTATATGGATTTTCAGAGGCGGTTTGTGCCTATGAAAATCGTGGTTCCTCTCTCTTTCTTCGTGGTTTTAAAAAAAATATCACCCGGTTAAATTAAGAATGCTCTGTTTACTCGCATAGAACTTGCAGTAAGGTACTAATTTAACTTTATAGGGATAATTCTATCACGCACTATTGCGGTAATGTCGTAATTACGCACGCGTGTCTTATAGCTTAGGTTTATGGCCCTAAAAACGGTGTAATAAGGCTCACTTTACGAGCAAGTGTGTTGAAAAAAATATTATTTCGATACAACACCATTATCATTATCTTCATCAACAGCCAGATTCAACCTACAGAATGAATCAAAATAAATCTGCATAAAGTGGATTACTGCGTATTTGTTGTATTTTTGGTATTTTATGAATATTTCGGTTGTATAGTAATAAAGTTCGTTTGACTGTAACATTTTCTAATGACGGATTATGTGTGGTGCGGGAAGCAGTCCACTCTCGATAGGCTTTTGCTAAAACCCAGCGCACATGGTCCGGAAGAAAGGGGATGAGGCACCATGGAGCCGTTACAGACCCATTGCACTGCTTTGCCTCAGCAGGGGCTTACCCAAACTGCAGGGGGATGTCCGTCCGAGCCGCGACTGGAGAGCTTACTGCTAGGGGGCATGAGTGTGCCAACCCTCATGTTGGTAAACAAGTAGCAAATGAAGCTGTAGACTGCGCCACAGCTGGTGTTTCACAGCCATCAGAAGTATCCGCAAAATGCAGAAGGACCAACCAGATTGCATATCTACTAATGTTTTTGCGCAAAATCTAAAAACTGCATCCCGAGAAGATCTTCCATTTTCAAGGGTGCGTCCCATTTCATATAAAGTTCTTTGGTCTGTTTTCATTTCAATTACGTTCACAAGATATAATAAACATGAGATATAACAACTGTTGATATAATTTCTTAATAAATCACATTTATATATTCTAAAACTTATTTCGTATAATGTTATTTGGATATTATAATGTTTATCTAATCGAAAACATTAGTTCTATCGTTTAAAATATACGGGGTGTAAGCACAAAATATAGAGAGTACAGAAGGCAAGCTCATGTATGTACCTCACTTTTCATACCTACGTTCGGCGGTCGCGTTCGGGTTGTCAACTCTGGCTTATGCGCAAAAACTATCGTGGTAGTGGCACTCGTATCCTCGTTGTTTAATTGATTGGTGATAATAAAACAGGAAGAACGGAAATAAAAACCGTTAATTACTAAAATAATTAAATTTTTAACACTTTCAAATTTAATGTTGTCTTTTATTTACGCGAATATTACACATTGAAATCAAATCAAACTACTTTTACCGATTATATCGCGGGAGGACCATGTCCTCATGCTGAAAAGAATTCGAAACGTCGGGATAGTAAAATCTAAATAAACCGCGATATAATCCGTAATAGTAGTTTGATTTGACTTTCAAATTTATTACACTTTCGACGTCTCGTTGTTAAGACGTGTACGTGTTTCGAGACCTACCCAACGGGCCCAAATTCCGTGGGTCTACGTTTATTGGTGCAGAGTTCCCGTGACCACCTTCCTGCTCCATCATCAGACCCTGATCACCATTTTTGTAACAACTACTCGTCGAGAACTACCCAACGAGCTTAAACATGGTGGATCTACATTTAGTGGTGCAGAGATAACGTGACTACCTTCCTGCTCCATCATCAGACCTTGATTACTATTTTTCAAGTAACTACTCGTCGAGACCTACCCAACGAGCCCAAATTCTGTGGGTCTACGTTTATTGGTGCAGAGTTCCCGTGGCCATCCTCCTGCTCCATCATTAGATCCACAGACAGACATACAGACCGACAGATAGACAGACAGACTTCCGGACATCAAACTAGTAACACCCCTCGCTTTTGGTCGGGGGTTAAAAATACAAGCTAGTTATAATACAAGCAAATACCTATTTACCTCTGTGAAACAACTCGTAGCTTAAAAAAACGACAATTCAGCACGTTTAAAATATAATTTAAACATCCATTTACTGAACAGGTGCAATAACCATCTTATTTAATAATAATAATACTATTTATTTCAGATAATGATGCATAATTCATACAATTATAATATTAATAACAATCAGTAATAAATAATAATCATAATAATATGTTAGTAACAATATAATCTATGAATTATATTATTCATGCTCCATCTTTGCTCAAAAAATATCACAAGATGCGTACAACGCTTGTCTGAGGCGGATAGCAACCGCGTTCGCATTAGACTGGGATAAACCAAGAATTCGTGTCCGTGAGCGCTGTCTATGTGTGCGTTACTCGAGCGCCCATTGTATGAAGCTTGCCTTCTGTACTCTCTATATTTTGTGGTGTAAGGGACATCGTACCGAAAACCGATATCAGGGATCCAGTACATGATTCTGAACATTCTAGTGTTGGAAATTTTCATCGACTTTTTCATGAATTTCCAAAAAAAAAGCCACTTTTTTTAATAAAATTAGGATAACATCATTATTGGTATAATAATAAAGCCTAATTTCAATTTAAAAACAAAAAAATACATATTTGTGCAAAGTTAGCAATAATCAGCAGCCGAAATGTCCACTGCTGAACAAAGGTCCCTTAGATGGGAGAGGTTGCCATAATTTCCACGCTTGGCAGGCGGCTTGATTCAAATTAGCAATGTAATTTGAAAAATAAATATTAATCCGCACTTATTAATTACATGCTCAAAAATTAACAAGTTAGTCCCTTAGAAAGGCCCTTAGCCTACATGAAATTTTTTTATGATCACCCAGAAATAGGAGCCCCGCTTCGTGGGGCTCCGTCGAGTTATCTTGGCAAGGGTAATCACTTACTTGGTATATCTACTCTTCAGGTAATACTAACTATGATAGAAGTTATTATTATTTTGTTTTTAGCATATTAGACTAAATAGACGACGATGTATGTCGTTTGAGTGATATATCAAAGATTTTGTAATTATATCGAATATTACTTACCCCATTTTCGAAGTTACTTGACACCTTTTTTAGCTATGACCTTTTTGACAACCCTAATTGCCCAAGATTGACCTCGGAACAAAAAAAAATATTTCTCAAAAGCTACGCAATGTTTGGAGGTCGTATTTTTATGCGTTATTGGGCTTAGCTAAAGGCATCTTTCTGTCCTAGACCGACCTTCTACTTCAGCCTAGAAGAGTCAGAAAAAAATCATAACCAAAAACATGAAAAATCCCGATAGTATCGTAAATATCTGCTTTTATACTGAAATAAAGACGGTTTAATATGCGCCCAGATTTGCTTCATAAGCCCTTGTCGAATTAAACCATCATTTGTGTACGGTTATTTTTATATACATTTTTTTACAATTTTCGAGCTCAAGGTCAGAAAATCTTTAACAATTTTTTATGGAGAATCCAAGGCGAATTAATATCCGGGTGTTCTACTCTAGCATTCAAAATGGAAAGCTCTCTAGATTTCATTAATAAAATAACGATGTCACTTTTTTGGGGTAAAAAAAACACTGTGCGCTGCTGGAAGAGGGGTGTAGCCAGTGTTACGTCTCACAGCGGTTAAACGTGAGTCGTTCAACCGTCCAAAGAACCTGGACTCGATACCAAGAGACAGGTTCCGTTCAGAGAAGGCAAGGTTCTGGGAGAAAACATTGCACACAACCACGAGACGACCGCTTTTTAGTGACTCAAGCGCTGCGGAACCGCAAATGCAGTTACATAGACCTCAAAAGAAACCTTGAAGAGGTGCGAGGAACGCAAGTTAGCCTATGGACTGCGAGGAGGCTTTTAGCAGCTGATATACGCAGTCGACGACCAGCGCGGGCCCTTAAGTTACTCCGTGAGCACCGCATTGCTCGATTGGGGTTCGCTAGAAATTGCCTATCTTGGACACTACGCAACTGGAGTAACGTACTCTTCTCGGATGAGGCTCGAATTTGTCTGCATGGTGAGGACCGACGTCGGTGAGTGTTACGAAGACCAGGAGAACGCTATGCCGACGTGTGTTTTGAAGAAATAACACCTTATGGTGGGTGGGGGGTCCGTTATGTTTTGGGCGAGCGTAAGTTCTAGCTGTCGTACTGAGATAATATTAATTGAAAATGGCTCACTTAATGCGCAAAGGTACCTACATAACAGAAATCATTTGTCAACATGCACAACGCGCACTGGCTGTAATGGGTGAAGATGCCATTTACGTGGACGATAATTCTAGGGCCCACCGTTCCGGCGCTGTAGATGCTTATATGCAAGAGGTCGGTATTCGTCGTTTGGATTGGCCAGCGCGGAGTCCCGACCTTAACCCCATTGAGCACGTCTGGGACCTCCTAAAAAGGCGAGTACGATCTGTCCAACCACCTCCACAAAACATCAGGGAGCTGAAACGTGTGATCTCGGCTGAGTGGGAACTCATTTCACAGGACACCATCAAAAGCCTAGTGGAAAGCATGCCAATAAGATTACATGCCGTAATTGCTGCAAGAGGAGGTCACACTCATTATTCATTTTTATTATTTAATGTCTTTTTTTTATTAAAATTCTATAAAAATTCTCTTAGTCTTAATTTCACTATACCCATAAAAATGTTCACTTTAACTAATCACATCTAATGAAATACTAAAAATATTAATATTATCCATAGAAAAGCCAATGACTAAGGTTTTTGGTGACCGTTTTTTTGCAAAGGAGTGTATATTTCAACTCGTCTCATTAAGACCTTTCGCTTGATACAGTACACGGCAAACAACTTGGAAAATTTCGATGAATGCGCAGAAGTCGATTTTTAGGTCTCTTTGGTGGATCTCAAGGGGTGCGAGGGGTTTGCGAGGGCGCGAGTCCACGTGATTCGTTGATTAGTCGGCCCCTGCGTCCCGCACTATGCCTACGTCCCGGTGGCTCCCGAGTAGCCCCGAGTACACACGCGTTCAGTATTAAAAATTACAACATTATTTTATTATTGACGCACTTTTGCGATAGTTATTGTTATTGGTTCTTGATATTATTTTTTTAGTTACTGTCAATGTTATTGTTTGAGTTGTGTTTTTATTTTGACTAAAAACCTATTAAAAACTGTTGTTGACTATCTTCAACCCGCGGCTTTTCCCGCGTTTTGTCGATAAACGCCACCATAAGTCATCTAGTTACTGTCCTCTAATAGTATATTTTTGATTAACCTTGGAATTCCGCTGTATAATTTATAGTCATAATCTATTCGCGTTTTTTTTAGTAAAATTGCCAGACGTTCTAAATGAATCTGGCTTCTGCAGATAACTTCAAGTTGAAAAGTTATTTTACATTGACTTATACAAATACATAACATGAAAGGTAAAGACCAATGGGTTGTTCCACAGAAGATAATCAAAAAGCTGACTATGCTGTTAAAGAATCTCTTTAACCACAAAATATTACGAAAATCCGTTTAACGAAAAACCTAGGCTTAGACCTAGATTTAAGGAACAATTTCCTGAGTTTAAACCCAGGTTCATCGTTAAACTGCTTTTTGTAATAAGACTGATATATCTCAGTTATTGTAAAAATATGCGTCGTTTTATTTATTCAACAAAGATTATTACATGTTCAGGGAAAATACCTAAAAGTTAAACTATACTTAACTTGTTTTAATTAAAATACTAAAATGTGATAAGTAATTATTTTGCACGAAAGTGTACGTGCGCAAAATTTCCCCCACTACGCCAACTTATGTTCAAGTTGTTTGCCGAGTACTGTACCCATAATGATGTTTTTCGATTTAAAAAAAAAACAAAATGGCAGCTAATTGGCGCCATATTTTCTTTGGAAAAATATATTGTCTATGTCACAACTAAGACGAATCTAACGACATATTATAAGTCTGTCCATCTAGCGGTTTAGGCTGTAGGCCGTGCCAAAGAAATAAACATACAATATAATCCTCGGCACGTAAGTTGGCAAGATTTTGGCGTAGTGGGGGAAAGTTCGCGCAAGTCCACTTAGTTGCAACAAAATATGTTCAATATAATATATTGCAATTTTATTGCCATATTTTTAGTCATGTCCAAAAAATAAGGAAAATAGATAAGGAAAATAGAGGAATGATTGAAATTTAATGAGATGTAATAAATGAAATTCATAAAGTTAAACTTACTTATGAAATGTATTTTAAAATAAAATATTGTGATAAAGTAATTACTGATTTAATGCTTGGCGGCCGGCAGGTTGCAGGATGAAAAGTCGGAATCTACTTATAGTGGTAAAATAAATTTTTCAAAAACTTGTAACAAATACATAACAAAAACAAACTGAACTATTTTAGTGCACGCAAGTTTACTCAGGAGCAAACGGAACGTAGACGAGTTGCGGGGAGCAAGGCTCGACCGGTTAACCAATAGCGCGTCCGGAACGATGTTACCTTGTTCCCCGCGTCCCGCTTGATAATCAAAGAGACTTAAAAAATGACTTCTGCGCATCTAACGAATCTTGCCAAGTTACGTGCCGATGGCTGTACTAACATACATACTCTCGAACAATATAGCGCTTTTGGGACATTTGGGCAAAAAAGGAATAACATTTATTTCCATACCTGCACATTATTCTGTCAAGTAGAATCTCAATGGCGCGGTCAATATTTTGTCCCGTTTTGGCACTGGTCTCGAGATATGGCAAGTTGTAATTTTTGGCAAACTCTCTTGCTCGGTTCTGGTTCACCAGTCGCTTTTCTTGCAAATCGCATTTATGCCCACATAGAACTATGTCTGGGTCTTCACTTAAGCTGTGTGTCTAAAATAATAAATATATATTTCATAAGTGTTTTTTTATTCTCTACACATAGTGAAAATAATTACTACTAATTACTAAATAAAACATACAGGGAAAATAATTACAGCCCTTCTCCAAAGTTTGTACATACATACATATATTCACACCTTTTTCCCGTAGGGGTAGGCAGAGCCCATGGGCCGCTTTTCGCCCCCGTGAGAAACGAGACGTGAAGGGTGGCGAACCACATCGCCGCCATTTTGGTTAATTAAATCATTTTATGATTAACCATTGCGCAGTTTGTAGAGGGAAAATAATTCCATTCTAGTTTGTGTCAATATTGCAGGGAAAATAAAACCATTTTCCTAAGTAGCAGTTTTTTTAGAAATCATCAAATACTTTTACATAGGAACTTAGTTGTGTTTGGTCTTCTTGCCACCTGGAGTTAAATGTTTTCCTCTAACATTGGATTTTTCCGAAAACCGTTTAGGATACTAGCCTGGTTTATTCTGCTTAATGTGTTCAGTGCATTCTTGTTGAGAATGCTGCGGTCCTATGTTGTTATTTTATTCTTTGTTATTGATATTTATGAATTTACAATTTTTTTTTCATGCATTTTAAATCAATTTGATTTTCTTTACAGAGTTCGGAAGAATTATATGTGAACCTAATATACATTAGATTATTAGCTGGCATGGCTGGAGTGAATCAGCCTACCTCCACCCTCAACTTAAAATAGGCGCTCAGTCATTGAGTTGTGGAAAGAGTTGCGGAAACACCCGTATGAAGAAGAAGATATAAATTAAAATGATTAGTAGACCTTTAGACTTACAAAAAGGTGTACCAATCTCTTTTTGGCTAAGAAGCAAAGCTTAAAAACTGCTATTAAAAAATAACAGACTTTGTTAATTATAGGATTAATGCATTTGCATACCTTCAACTGTTCTATCCAATTCCTAACTTCAAGAAATGATGCTTCATTTGTGAGGTCAAAAAGCAAAAGGAATCCCATGGCGTCTCGATAGAATGCTGTTGTCAAGCTTCTAAACCTGAAAATTATAATAGAAAAAAAATTAAATTTAATACACAGACTAATAATGTCCCATAATTAAGTTGAAAATTAGCTGATCCCCCACATATCCAAAAAAGTACCTCAATAAAATTAATAATCATGAACTTTCAACAAAACTGTGCAAGTAAATGAATAAATAAGGATAGGTACCACAATCATATTATTATCTGCACCATGCTACGAAAACCGTCTGGTTGTTTTTTTTCTCTTTTTTGTTTTTTAGAAGTTAGTAACAATGTTTAGTGGAATATACTACTACTATATTTCTTTCAAATGTACAATAACTGTCCTTTCTAACACAGTTGTGTCTTTGCAAAGCAGCAAGGAAAGACAAAACAGTGAGTATACAAACAAGGTGTCAGGCTGGAGATTACACTACCACAGACATAGAATAAGGTTCAGGTGGCCAGATTATGAAGCACACAGCACACATATATAATAATAACATCAATTAAATTATAATAACCTCTCTTGCCCCGCTGTATCCCAGAGCTGCAGGTGTATGCGATGCTGTCTTCCATTTTGCTGGTAAATCTAGAAGAAAAAGCAATAGGCACCAATTCATAACAACAGCCCGTAGACTTAACAAGAGACCAGTAGCGCAGATTAAATTAAGTGCATTATCAATATAGTACAAAACATCAATATTTTAACTGGGCCTGTACCATCACCTCTAATAGCAATATTATTTTTACCTTACTTTTGTTAGAATGAGGCAATTGTTTCATTCAGACTGGCTGGTATGATAGATGAGGAATGTTTTGATTAGTTAGAGAATATATATGAAGAACATTCTTTGACTGAAGCTTGTCAACGAATCCAAATGCCTAATCTGTCATCATTTAGTTTAGAAGTATATTTGTGTTTTAATATTATCTTTTGTTAAATTATACAAGTGTAATATATTCCATTTAGCGGACTACTGGTTTTCTATTTACAACTATTTATTCCACAACTCTGCAAGGAGAGTACGTCTAGAGACCTACATTTGGGGGTGTACACATCAACTTACTCGATAGAAAGGGACAGAGCTATAAACTGCGTTTAAAGACGTCTCTACCTCATGTCAAGTAAGATGATAATAATACTGCTAATAGAGGTGGTGGTAGGGCCCCTGATATTACTTTATCTTCAACATGTTAATGTGATTTAAACTTACCACACTTTTTTCCCTGAAGTCAATTCCTACCGTCGAAATAAATTGGGTATGGAAGACTCCATCGGTATATTTATAAAGAAAACTGGTCTTTCCCACTCCAGAATCTCCGACACACAAAAGTTTTATAAGATAATCATAATCCATATTGTACAAAAGTTACTGTGCGCATTAGTCAAACACCAATCGTTTAGAGATATTAATTTACCAATCACCAGAGCTTTTCGGTCGGTCTTATAGCTTTTTTGATTGTGTAAAATCTATTAAAATGTGGTGTGAAATTACTGTAATGTAACATAAAAAACAGGCTATTTTCAAAGCTGTTTTACAATTTTACATGATTTTACAAACAATACAATACAACAGCCTGCAGTAGTCAAAATCGACCGAGTCTATTTTAATTTTTTATGATTGATTCACAGACGCGTTATGATTGAAGAATAGAGTATAGAAAGGTATAGAATAAAGGAAGGTGTTGTAATCATTTGAAAAAATCCCCTTAAACTCAAGTCAGCATAATAGACAGCTCACAACATAAAAAACGCGAGTTTTATTTTAAAAGGCCCGTATTATTAATACGGGCCTTTTAGTTTATACTTTTTATATTTTTTGACGGGCCCGTTGGTCTAGTGGTTAGACACCCTGGCTCAAAGAGTATGTAATACTACCGCCCTGGCTGCTGATTTATAACTTACACTTTTTAGATTTAGTTGTAACTTTACTAACTTCCACTTATCTGTATATTCTTGGAGGCATAGAGGTAAGTATTAAGAATAGAGTGAGCGTTTGTCTATGGTCCCCTTATACACGGCGTAGGCAGGTGAACCCAGTGACAAGTAGTGATGTGTGTAATCTGTCACAGGCGCAAATGTCGATAAATACGCTAACGGTACCTATTGTCGTGAATATGATATTATTTTTTTCGTTACTAATTTATTAATTTTACGGTCATTATTGTATTTCCGAGTATCGGACTTGCAAGACTTTATTGCACATTTAACCATCTTTATTAGTAAAACAATGAAATTATCAGACTCGCATCTAGAGCTCACATCGATGTAATAGAACGCGATCACACGATTGTCGCAAGTACACGCGAACTTTTTTCGTACGAACAAAAGATGGGATTAAAAGAAAAAAGTGATCTAAAAAGCATTAAAAAACGAAAATATATCGAAGTCGTATCGTCGTCGATTATAGTCGCATTACGTAGGCTACTACATCAAATCAGTTAATATAGAATGTATACAAAAAATATACTTCTCTGGCTCCTTTTTCGGAATATGATTGTGAAGTCAAAAAAATTACAAGCTCAATTCATCATTTAACTTGCGTTCACCTTATCACGCAACTCGAACGGCTATGCTAGATTAACTTACTGAAAACATTTACAGTCCATATCTTTCAAACTACTCAACCGATTTTGATGATACTTATACTCTTCCCTAATTTGGAAAATACTACAACTATTTCAAAAGAATTACCACAATCGGATTTATAGTTTATGGGAAATCAGGGGACAAACCTACATACATACACTAATGAGATTTGGTACATTGGTTTAGAAGCCCACAGAATACAGAACCTCTTTTTTGAAGCCGGTTGAAAAGTTATCGTTAACAAAAACGTACAGGACACGCATACGCCGGTTGACCCCCACAGGTACCGTGGGGACTTATTACACGTTTCCCCAGTGGCATGACACAATGGTGGTGTGGCCTGACAAAATATTATTTTATGATTATCTGTATATTGGGTATGTTCACTCATACTTACTTTATTACAAAGTACTTAAAATATAATAGACTTTAAAGATTTCATCAACTCGTACCATATTTTAATACAGTCAAGAACTCTGTGAAGAAGCATCCCCCTCCCTTTAACTGTAACTGCAACCAGCCGCCGTAATCCACACACGTATTTATTAATAATTAGAAATGATCGTCATAATATTTGTTTTCTAACCCAATCCATCTGTCGTACCATACCACTTCTCCATCAATTCCGGTATTTTGGAATATAGAAAATAGTGAATATCTCATAGCCATCTGATCCCAAGTAAAGTCTATAATAAATAGTGTGTGTTATGGTACCGAACCAGACAACTGACACAAATATATCAACGGGCCCATCAAATAAACTTATATACTTATATTTTATCAATTCATTAATTAAATTAACTTGCAAATCAAATCAAATTGTCCTAAGCTGATATTTTTTATTTGTAAATACCAATAATTTAATATCGATGAAATTATTAATATCGACAACGGCATCGAACGCGTCAATCACTATTCGTCTCGGCGGGGTGCGGGGCTGTGGGGGGTGGTACATGTAGCCTCGCGTCTTGCACCTCCTTCACCCGCGCGAAGCGTGATTTTTATTTAAATCAAAATTATACAAAAATAATGGTGAAATGTAATGCTTGAATTATCTTTAGTGTGTTTCAGAATATTCGATTTACAAGATTAAACTAATGTAGATTTAACCATATAACCTAGTTATAGAATTAAATCATCAACCAAGAACTCCCAACCGGCGCACACAACGTTGGCATTTGTATGACTACTAGCGCTTGCGGGCGGAACGAAGCTATGTTCTTACTCGTGCCTAGCGTTCTTAATTGAATTGAGCATTCTATAGTACTTGTACTGATTATTGTTCTGTGCTTGGAGGAAAGAATGAAACTCTCATTATTGCTCTCTAGCATAGACCATACAATCAACCATAGACTACTCAATACCGAACACCTTCCCTTTAATTATCCCGTCCTTGACTTCAAGATTACTTGTAGTCCTTGTACATATACGTTCCGGTCTAGTCGCACAAGTTTAGAGAGGTTTAATAGAGAAAACAATATTATTGTCTCCCTCTCAACCACCCCGCTCCAGCAGAACGGCAGACACCTCATTCTTGTCCGTGCGCTCACGGCGTTCGCACGAGTTCAAACTTCAAATACAAAAGGTCTTTGAAATCATGAAAAAAAAAACTAAAATAAATAAGAAAAGTAAAGGAAGTCATAAAACTAATAGTGGAACATTGTTCATGTCGCTGTTAACGAAGATTTATACTCTCGAGCTAAAGTGTACCCTTTGAATTCATTGGGAATCACTAATGTTTATTATCCGTTGAATTCTTCGGATATTATTGTGCCCATGGATGAATTCATCCATGATTGTGTCTAAATATCATCCTGCCTGCCTGCTGCTGCTGCACTGCTGTACCTCCTGTACCTGCGAAGATTTCTACGCTCGATCTGAGTTTGTGTACTCTTTGCATTCATTGGGAAGCACTAATTTTTATTATCCGTTGTATTCTTCGGATATTATTTTGCCTAATTATCACAATGTCCTAAATATGACAATTGGATTCATCGCAAATCGTGCAGCTTATCTGTTGTATTCTTCAGATAATGCATTTTTTCTTCGTGTCCTAACTACCCGCATTATTTACTACAAGTAAGTAAGTATGTCTATTTTAGATAAAAGCGAATAAATATTCGCTGGTGATGTACCCTCAATTATGATTAAAAAAAAAAAAAAACAATGCAAAGATACCTAATGGTATTCCTTGGTCATATGTAAGTTTCGCGCTGAAACGGGATTTGTGCTCGAAGGTGCGGAGGCAACAAAGCACGGTAACAAATGTCACATAATAGTCCCTGATCAGATGAGATTTTTGTTCGTGATGCGGAAGGAATCTCTAACGAAGTTGATTCACTTGGTTTTATGTATCTGAAAATTTATTCCTCAATTTGTAATAGCTACTCTGAACCTGGAGATTGGCACCATGCTAATTGATAGTTGTAAGTCTATTAGTCAGTAAAGCTCTTTTGGCTTCAGGGAAGGTGGACAAGCCTATACATCATAAAAAAAAAAAAAAAATAATAATAATAATATCCGTACTCTAAACGAAGGGGTCAACTCTTGGCTTATTCTCACTATGCCGAAACTGATACCAGTAGGTCGGTTATCATTCAACTGATCGATCAACCCTTGACAGATCCCTTTAAAGATAGTGTAACAGATTTATTTCTTTTTTGTTAGATTTTATGGAGAATATCTAGGCAATTATAAAAAAAAAAAAAAAACAGGTAGATATATGATTAAAAACCAGTAGTAAGTTAAGTTAATACTTGCCCAGATTTCATACTTACTGTAAGTTTAAACGGGAAAGGCTCCGAAGACCTAAGTTGAATCCTAGCACCAGCATGATGGCCAGAACTACACTGACATAGTCCGTGGACTGAAACCAGTGAGGTTTTTAATGAGCACTCTAACCGCCGCCAGCGCGGCGTCGAGGACTGCCATCTTTGACAGCGCCACGAGTCACAGCACCGTTATGCAACTCAATCTATCTCTCAGTTTAATCACTAATTATTATTAATATAAATGTTTATTTCGAAAACTTGTAGTAAAGTAAGTTTTATTCTGGGCTCCAATTTTGCTTGTTTTTTCCCGCAACAGTTAAACTCAAATACAAAATAAAAACAATTAAAATAATAATAATACTAAAAAAAAAAAAAAAAAAATAATCGTCTGCACCTTTTTAGACTTATTTCGGCAAGTCCCATTACACTATGTAGGTACACTACATTGTGACAATGTACGTTGTATGTACTATGGCGCTTGAGCAAGTTAGATACTTAGCTCCTGCTTAAATGAATGTTTTAACTGTGTGAAATGTGTGAACTTTTTGATTTTTTTTAGATGAATATATTCTTCAGATTTTCACGGACGCCTTTCTAACGAGTGGCATACTCCTCTGCACTCAAACCTTAAAGTTGAAGCGTAGCAATTGGTTTGAAAAACTGGTGAGCATTGGTCCACATTGAGTGTGTTAAAACGAATGGTAATCCATTGATTTAGTCTCTGGAGACAAGAAAAATTGTGACTATCGTGTGTATACCTAATACCACTGCCTTTTCTTATTAACACAGAATAAGCAGTTTATTACCCTAGCTAGTATTAGGATAGGCTAATATTTGGAAGTGAGGTGCACATATTAACAAACTCATTAGTTCAAGTATAAGTTTATTATATTATGCAGGCCGATATAATAGTAATAGGATAAACAAAGACACAGAACAAGAGATCGGGTGTAAACAATTATAATAATATATGTATAACAACATTAAAAGAATAATATTAAAAGAAAAAATATTTTGAATAACATAGGGTATCATATATATATATATAAAAAAACAGGTAAGGGCACAAAAATACAAATGTAATTTTTTTTCCAAGACTATTTTTTAGCGATAACGATCGAAATGAGGCATTTATTATATATAGAATATAGGCCATATTCATGATCCTCAAAGTTAGTTGCAGATGGAGATTTTATATAAAAAAAAAAGGCTGGGAATCGTAATAACCATTACCAAAATTATTACAAAGGGCTGTCATATAATAAAAGTTGACCTCTAAGCGGCCTTTATCTTATATCTTATTTTATGAGTCTCATTATAGCCTCCGTGGCGCAGCGGTAAACCACTTGTTTTGCAAACCGGAGGTCGCGGGTTCAAATCTGTGAAATCCCGTGGAGAGTAACCACTTTATATACTTGTTCATTACTGGGTTGGACAATGCAGGCCGGTCATCTGATTGTCTGTAAAGTAAGATGATCCAGGCGTCGGATGGACTTGTAAAAGGTCAGTCCTGCGCCTGGCCTCTCCCCAGTCGTGCCAATTTTTCATCTTAACGAATTGTGAGTGTAAACGAAGATAGAGTGCACTTGTGTCTACGCAAGCACTTGTTCACTATAATATCTCTCGCGTAGAAGGCTGATTTTGTGAAAGATCGGCCGCTGTGGTCGTATCAACCAGAAGGGCATTTATATTATTGTTTTATAATTTATGTACACACAGTAACAATAAAGGAAAGAAGAAATATAGGCAAGATACTATTCTTTACTACAAAGGCACAGCTTATTTCAGAAAGTTCTGTCTTTAAAAGTTCTATTATTACCTAATATTATAGACATAATTTTTATTATGAGCCTCAAATGTAATTAATATCTACGCTTGTGTTCGGTTCCCGTATATTATCTGCAGTCTCAGGCTTTTTGCTTTCTATACTCTGCCCGGATGAAATTAAATGCCTAGGAAAATCTTTCCATTTTATATTTTGGAAATGTTAATAAGGCTTTATTAACCTGATTAGGATAAACCCTAATAACTTGATTAGGAGTTTTCCTATTATAGTCGTCTTAACCGTGGTACACCATCTTTAAATCCTGAAAATATTTACTTATATAGAAATTATTTCCAAAGCATTCACTACACTGCCATCTTCCTCTAGCAGCATATTTTTTGTTCTGGTATGTTTTCGAAGACAACACATACAACGATCAGCTTTTGCAGAAGTTATTCTCTCTTGTTTCACAGAGAACTTGTAAAATAAGTCTAATTTCAAGCAAAGAACATTGATTTTATAATGATATTAACGTCTCATCTCTGATAAGTTCGTTAATAAGTAGTTTTTATAAATTCTATACTTATTTGAAGAGTAACAAATTAGCTATTTCTTTGATATACATAAACCAAATAGGCAATATTATTAAAAGTTTTAAATGTTTCTTTCAAGGAATCTGTAAACTGAAACCAATATTTCCTCGCTATGACATTGCATAGAATCTAATTACTATATTACATACAACCATAATATCTTTGGTTACTTATAAAACATTACTTACAGTAGCTGATTTTATTAGTTTAGAAAATATTATTCAAAGCTTAAAAGTACATAGCTATACCGTTAACTCTCTGCCTGTAGAATAAACAAAAGCTAAACTATTAGAATATATCAAACGTAAGGCCAGTTACAGACTTAAAACCTTAGGAATTTCTAAGGAGATGTCAAACCATTTTAAATATGCATCAATTCATTCGAAGACCTGATATTTGTCTGGCACCAACACTAACTTTTCAGTTATATCCTCCATGATATGGTCTTATCTTGTCACTCTAGCCACTGTCCTATGTATCGAGGGTTCGATTCCTAGCTTGTGTCTGGGTGTTGTTTATCTTTTTAGTTTATACACACATCAAAAGTGTCTAGGGATCAACATATATTTTTGCAATAACTTTTCTCCTGATTGATATTAATTAAAATTTTCTTTAAGGATTCATCAAATAAAGTGTTTTCGTTTGTCACAGTAACGATAAACCAAGTCACCTTTGCATTAATAAAGAAATTTGCCATTTTCCTAATAAAGGGATTTTTGACATTTGAACCACTAACACAAAAGTTCGAAAAAAAGACTGAAATAACAGTTTTCTTTAAAATTTTATTGGGTAACTTAAACAATTAATAATCCGTGTTTCTACCGCGAACACTAACAACACAAGAACATCGGTTTGGCATACTCAAAATGAGTTCATCCAAATCACGCTGTGGAATGGCCGCCCATGTTCGTTGCAACAACAAAAAAAGGTCTTCTTGCGACTGGATACCCTCCATATTCGGCAGAGCTCTTCTCTGTAGCATATCCCATGCATGCTCAATCGGGTTCAAGTCTGGCGACTGAGCAGGCCAGGGCAGGACATTGATGTTAGCTGCGGCGAGAGTCTGTCTTACAACTCTTGCGGTGTGCGGTCGTGCATTATCATGCATTAACTGAAATAAGGGACCGATTTGCACTTGTAGAGGAACGATGACGTCTGATACAATCGTCTCAGCATAAATTTGAGCGTTGAGGTTGCCTTTGATCCAAATCAACTCAGTTCTTCCGCCGATCCAAATACCCGCCCATACCATGATGGTTCCACCACTATAAGGATGGACTTCCTGGCAGGATTTTAATCGCTGTTGGCGTCCAGGGGTTCTCCAGTGTCGTATACGTCTTGTATCCGGTCTCATACCAAAACGAGACTCATCAGAAAAGCACACGAAACGCCATTGTTCTTCTGCCCAATTTCTGTGTTCAAGAGCCCATAGATATCGAATCCTACGATTGTGCATTGCTATAGGTGGTACCCGTAGCGGTCTTCGGGAATGAAGGTTCACTTCATGCAAGCGGTTTCTGACTGTTTGGTCGCTAATTAAGTTCCCTGAAGAGTGATGAAGCCTCACGGCTAACATCATGGCAGTTATTGTTGGAGCTCTTCGAGTTAAGATTTGAATATATCGGTCTTGTCTCCGTGTGGTGCAGCGATACCGTCCTCCATGGCGCTCAGCCACGGTACCAGTGCTTCGGTAACGTGTCCAAAGTCGACTGATAACACTCTGACTTGTATTCAGAGCTAAAGCCACAGTACGTTGCCGGGAACCAGCTTCTATCATTCCCACGGCTCTGAGCATTTCTTCCCTGCTTAAATGACGTCGCCGCTCCATAATAACGTTGGTTTTAATCAGTAGTAGGGAAACAGTAGCACTAATAATGTCTTCAATGCGTTGTATGTTTTTATAGGGAAAATATTGACAGCTGATTTTCATCTTTTACTCGAAATTGATTCACAGTTCCTGATTCAAATTATGAAATGCACCAAAAAGGATCCATATAAATTTATAAAATCATAAATTTATTACAAAGCCACATCTCAATCTCAAGAAATCCGCTTAAAAATGCTTGATCCCTAGACACTTTTGATGTGTGTATTTACAAGGAGGAAAGGTATATAGTTATATACCTTCACTATTAATACTTATTAGTATCGGTTGTCTGGTTGCCATGACGCAAGCTCTACCGTATTTGAATTGTCTCAAAATATTATTTTAAGTATATTATTAATTTATATAATAAATTTATCAACATCTTCTCAAACCATGGGACGATGAACATATAAAAAAGTGATATTATTAAACAGCACAATTGATGCTTCTATCTTTACTACTTACAGTAGATACGAGAAATGAAGTCATGACTTCAGCGGCTGTCCAGAAAGGCTTTATTATTAAAACCATTATAAAACTGTTTTCAGGATGGTCTGCACAATTAGCAAGCAGTCTCTAAGTTTCTATAATGGACCTCAATTGCTACTTGGGTAACAATGTCGGAATTAATTGTTCAACAATGTTAAGGTAAAAGTTTAAACTATTGAATAGATAAATAATTAAAATAAATATATTTAAAGAAATATATAAATATCAGAAATCATTAAATATATAAACATAACTATAGTAATTAATTTAAATGTATGTATGCATTTAGCAATTTCTACTTTGGTTTTATTATAACTAATAGCTTAATAATCAAATTAAGAAAACTTTATCTCTTCCTGGAATCTCATTGAGTGCAACATTGATTTTTTATCTCTAAACATCTACAAGTAATCTTGAAGTCAAGGACGGGATAATTAAGTGATCAAACGAACTTACCTTAAGTGAAGTTCGATCCTAATTATCCAGTCCTTGACGAAAGATTTAAGGTCCCTCCCTACCCTAAATGTCCCTGTTGAATCAATGTTGCAGCTGTATTTCATTTTACTCTAAAGATAATGAGGTGTCTGCCGTTCTGCTGGAGCGGGGTGGTTGAGAGGGAGACAATAATATTGTTTTCTCTATTAAACCTCTCTAAACTTGTGCGACTAGACCGGAACGTATATGTACAAGGACTACAAGTAATCTTTCGTCAAGGACTGGATAATTAGGATCGAACTTCACTTAAGGTAAGTTCGTTTGATCACTTAATTAAATTAGAACGAAATCAAATAGGTAGGTAGGTATACATATCTGATTAAATTAAATCAACATATCAAATCAACAAACAATAGTAGTGTCTGGATACAATAATTCTAATCAACTATTTTCACAAATTTAACTTATCTTTAAGCTTAACAATTCTGCCAGATCTAGTCCACAGAGTATTATAGTATATCTAGTCTGGTACAAAGCTGTATTAGTTTATCAATACTGCCTAAACTATTTCTGTTTGGCAGCTCAGAGCTCAGTGTGAAATACCTCGAGAACAGCTAGGTAAATTGGCTTGACAGCTATCGTTATTTACTTCATTAGACTTGTCTCTAGGACTATTATTTACAATTGTTTGAGACTTTCTCATGTGATAAGTATTTCGTCTGACTGGTTTAATATTTCCACTTACTATGTAAGACCTTGGTTCCTTTGCTTTGTCTAACACTATAAGGACCCTTCTTCCAAATTATTTTCTTTATCAATTTTGTATACTATCTGTTCCCCTATCTTGAAATGTTGTTCTTTTCTTCTAGCTTTCCTATCATGAAAGTTAGTTACCTACAGTCTTTCTCATATTTAACAAAATGTCTATATTCTTCTCAATTTTAGGTTCCAAAGTCATACTGCTCTACTAGCAGTATGACTTTGGAACCTAAAATTAGTTCTTAACCCTTCGGGCCCGGTAAGGCCCGGCCGCTTTTCGCGCGCGCACGTTTTGTGATGACGTAATTGTTTATGTTATTCGGCGGCCCGCCGTGGTTTCAAATTACGAACGTTATATAAACACAACCACTTAACCGATTTGCGTTCTGTAAACAGAGTTCTACTGAGACAAGTAAAAGCTATCCAGTATATGCTTTTTTAGAGTTATAAATATCGATTTTTTAAAGGGAAAGTCTAAAATAGGTGATTTTTTGGCAAAGCTGATTTTACCTATTTTTGAATTCGATTTTGAGGGTAGAATATTGACTCAGGCACTAAGAAAGATCCATTCTTTGCATCCAAACTCCTTTTTTACAAGTTTTAAACAAAACACTACCAAAAAATCGAAATGAACTCAATTTAAAAAAAAAATGACGTCACTGCGCGATATGACGTCATGGTATGCAAAATTTTCGATAGTTAGATTGGATTTTATGACTTTATCTTTGAGTTATTATCGTTATGATGTAATTACGATGTATTTACAACAACTACATTACAAATAATAACGGAATTATACCAAAAGTAAACAAACAAACAAAAAAATCACCTATGGTGATTTTTTTTGTTTTTTCAGTTCGAAAATATACAATATTTTGACAAAATACGCACTAACTACCCTCTACACAGCTTTATTATTGCGTTAAAACAAAAAAATAAAACATTTCACCTGAAATAAAAGAATACTTACGATTTAAAACTAACATTCCGTGACCACAACTTTTACTCCGTCCAACCGAGACCAGCCGACTTTCGTAACTGAATTTATGTATGACTTAAAATGTCAAAAGAACTAATGAATAACTGGTCTATTTTAAAGATGATACCAGGCCGTCGACACTGCCTAGAAACCGATATTTGTATGGAGTTATGAACGTACTTATTAGAAATAATGGCACTAATTAGGTAGGCAATATAAAGTTACCAAATTAAAATGACTGCTAATACGTATTGGCTTCAACTGTATGAAGTTCTGTTTTAATTTGGACGTATTATATTATAATACGAATTTGTTATTTTTTTTGTTGTCTAACCTGTGGATGTAACTTGACATTTGAAAATTTTATTCTGGTTTGAATTTTGGCGGCTAATAAGTTATTATATTATTTACATTTATTTAAGCCTTAATGGGCGTTGTGTTAATATTATGGGTGGTAAATCGTTAAGAAAATGTGAAATATGTGGTGTTAGGCGAGTCACAAAAAGGTTTTCTGAGATATTTTTGGCCAGATTTCCATATGACCCGGCAAGGTAAAATTTCATGATAAATTCATATAAAAATGTAAATATTTCTTGTGGTGTAGCAGTTACATTACTTTTGAATCCTATTTAGTAGTCGATTGCAAGTTTTCTAATGGAATTATGAATTTATTCATAAAACTTAGTTGTTGAACAAAATAAATAGTGATGTACATATTATATACTGATAAGTCCATAAATATCGATAATTTTGCCTGACTAGCCCAGAAGGAGGGCTATATTTTTCGAGTGTGTGTATGTATGTTTTTATTTGTAGTTGTTTTTTGTGCTTTTATAATATTATGCTTTTTTCTTCAGATGGGTGAAGTTAATTGGAAATGAAGACTTGTTGTATTTATCCATACAAAGATATGGCACAACGTGTTATCAGGATTAAGAATACCTAATACAGCATATAAATAAGCATATCTAATATGACAACTCCATTGTGAATCGAATTTTGAGATTAATGATCGTAAAGCATTCAAAAATCATAAATATTTCTTTATTTTATTTGTAAAAGTTGCTTAATTTTATTTTGAAAACATAGTTATTGTACATAGGTAACTTTGCATAAACTTAACAATAGGTTGTAAACTTACCAAAAAATCGCACCCGTATATTGTGTTCTTTCATTTTCATTGATATCGATAGACAAACATACTAAGGGGTGGCAAGCCCTAGTGGTATACAATATAAAAAAAAATGGCAGGTTGGCCAACTGGTAGCCATTAAATTTTATGTTTGTTAAGTTAGGAAAAGTACGTTCATGATTCGATTCAGGGGTTTGTATGGGAGTGCCGACTCTTATACGTAGTGTTAAATCCTCTTTGGATGATACTATGATGTAACCATAAAGCATAGGGTTCCCATACAAAAATTAAATTTCTACCATGAAAAAAAAATTGTGAATTCCGTCAACGGCGGATGATACAAATACGTATCACCCGGGCCTGAGGGATTCATTGCGGTGCGTTATGTCATGATACAAATACGTATCACCCGGGCCTGAAGGGTCATCTGCTATGTAAAATTTGGGCTGGGGATACCTGTAAACCTGCTAAGGGGGTGTTATTATAATGTAAAAGCGAATCCCTATAATCAACATTCTCATCATTGGATTTCTTCTCTGAGGATTTCTTCCACAAAGTTTTGCTATATGTACAGTGTCGTACAGTACAGAGCGAGAGTAAAGTTTCACTTCTTCCGCGCGGAGGGACTCCTCGCAAGCACATTTTTTTTAAATGGACGTTTAAGTTTTAGAAGATTTTTGATAAAATAAACTATGTTTTCTGATAGCATGTTTCATTTAAAACTCGCGTATTTACTGATAATATACTACTATTTCTATGTTTTTCTGCTACAATTCCGCGTAAGTGACTACTCGGAATTTAAACAAGTTATGGGTAATTTTTCATTATCATGACATAGTAACTTACAATGAAGTAGCTACATAGTTCAGTCAGCAAAATTTAGTTAAACGGATTTTAAGTTTTTTCTTCCTCCTGTAAAATCACGAAAACGCAGTTAAACGAACGGTATTTACAAAGTGCTCTTACGTGGTTTAGCACGCGCAACGAGACGATATGTCTGTCGCTCAAAAATATTTTTTCTGTGGTACCAATAAATAACATCACATTTGACATCTGTCGTTGTGTTTATTTGACCTTTTACCCACCTGATTTCATTTCAGCCAAATTCAGCTGACCTGACAGCTGTTAATTACTAATCTATGCCTGATATAAAGGAATTTTGTTTTGGTCGAATGAAACGTTTTTATGTATTTTTAGTAACAATTACATAATTTTATAAGTTTTTTTCATGTTACTTTTAAACTTTTGATTACACTTATGAGGATAATGTCTTATACATAATGAGTAATAACGTAACAAAAGACAATCCTACAGTCAATGTTGAATATTGGTAATTTAGGCTAAGTAAATTGTAAACAGCTTGTTTTTAAAATCTGTACCATTACTATTTTAATTCTATTCCAGTGGTGCTTGTGACTATGGAGGCCATTGTTTAGCTCTTGGACAAACTATAAGAAAGATTACTCCCAATGCAATAATTAATTGTAGGAGAGGGCGACAAGGTGGGTTTTCTTTATTATTTTTTCAGTCTCATTGTTATTTAAAAATCAAACTACTTTTATGGATTTATTGTGGTTGATTTAAGTTCTTATATCTCTATATCTTTGCTAAGAAGATGGTTGGGTGTTACCACTGGCTTGGGGTGGGATCCTGTGATAAATATAATTAAATCCAATACTAAGCAAAACACTAGACAGCCTCAAGATACTGTAAGTTTTTACTGAGTAGATCGGACCAACAATAATAACAAAGAAAACCTGAGTGTACACTGGCATAATTGTGCCATAAGGACGTTCAACATCTCAGTCCTGTAACCATGAGTGCTGTAAAGTATTTGAAACGTCGGGGTAGTAGAATCCGAAATAAACTAATAACATATGTAAAAGTAGTTTGATTTCAATGTGTAGTATTCGCATAAATAGAAGACAACATTACGATGACCTCAGATTGTTATAGTATAGCTACTTACTACTGCATTTACTTACCTTTTTTTTTCTCTTTTTTGATACGAGGCTTTTAACCATCAGGTTATGCCAGCCCCATCGTAGGCGTTTACTTACCTATAGAGCGTCCAACCGTTTATTTTCTTTTTGACAGCACCAATAGAACGTAACTGCGTCATGTTACGCAAAAGTTCACTTAAAGTGAAGTCAAAAAGAAAATAAACGGTTGGACGCCCTTTTCCTTGTCGATGTCCTTTACGCTCTATAGTGTAAAGGACAATCAAGGTATAATAAATACCATGGCAGTAACAGATATGTTAGATTTAAAAGTAATGATTATCAAGATAGTATTTTGTAGGGTGGGTACCAACCAGCACTGTGGTAGATATTCTGCCGCCAAGCAAAGTTTTTCTATTAGTAGTACTGTTGGCCGCAGATGGCCATAACCACTTCACTGGGCAAGAGGCTTTAAAGTGCTCCAGCCAGAAGGGTGGGGGTAGTGCCTAGCTCAAGCAACGGTGTGTGAACATTGCTGTTCTGTTGTAAAGGGCAATATACATGGTGAAATTACCAGACAAGAAACTTAATAACTAATGTTGAGACATTAGTTATTAAGTTTCTTGTCTGGTGACAAGCGTCTATGCTTCGCAGCTGGCGGTTGGCAGACGTGTAAGCAACACGTCTGCCAACAGGTAAATGTCTGGCTTGTCTTGTCACTAGTTTTAATAAAGAAACTAGCCTATAATTTACTACTTATAGGCTACATTTTATAAAGGCTAGTTTACCAAATTGACTGATTATTGTGCTCTTTCTAAGATTTTGAATGAAGTTGTCAACTTTTACTGTGTTAAAATACCTACATAGTTTCAGGTACTCCTATAACAACACAATAATTAGTCAATTTGGTACAAGGTACAATATCAACATGACTTTGAGTATATACCTACCAAATAAGTATATATTTTTATCATATGTAATTTTAAAACCTTTTTTACTCTGTTATTAGTACATCAAAGAAGGCCTTAAGGCCAAGGCTCAACCATGTTTTGCTAGTGATTATTAAAAAAAAAACTAAAAATTAGTAAGTACTTAAGTAGATATCTTTGTTTTTTTACTAAGTATTTTTTTTTACAGGGTCGTTTGAAGTTGTAGTAAATGACACACTGATATATTCTAAGTTACAAACAATGGCACTGCCGGACTATGATGAAGTGTCACAAGTAGTGAATGATGTATCCCAGGGCAGTGAACCGAGACAAATAAAAAAACAACAACCGATAAACTGTGCAATATCATAATATTTATTTTTATTTACTAACATTATTTTGGTGCATTTTATGCATAGTCAAAATATTAATACTGCAGAAAAAAAATTGTAAATAAATGAGACCCTTAAACTAGTACAAAATTATAAAAGCTCAAAACCCCAACATGTATAAAATGGTCAACAATTGTGATATATGTACATAAAGCTTATATTATGTGTATATTTT
Organism: Furcula furcula; assembly: GCA_911728495.1. Classification (NCBI taxonomy): domain Eukaryota; kingdom Metazoa; phylum Arthropoda; class Insecta; order Lepidoptera; family Notodontidae; genus Furcula; species Furcula furcula. Next base: position 12,899,815 of record OU452251.1, read on the forward strand.
TATGTTTTACCAAGTTCATCTCAGTAAGTCCCATAGGGCCTTTATTTCACTGGTGTTTCTGGAACTAAACAAGTAAAAAAAAAATAAGCGAAGAAATTGGTTTTAAACCATATATGAGAATACATATATATAACATTTAAATTCATGTTTAAAAACATGAACTCATCTAGAACTTTTCAAGACTGCATTTCCTAATCAATCACATTAATAAGATTCGATTTTGGAATGTAGGTTGTACTTATCAAAGGCATGGAATCCATTCCTGCAATAAATGGTAGTCTTAAAAAAACGAATTCAAAACAAAAATAAATTTAGCAACTTACAAAAATTTTATTCACATTCAAAGATTTGATAACAAGTTAGTTTAATACTAAACTTAAATTAATTATTTTTTTAGAAGATTTATACTTTATTACCACCAGGTTTATAGTTTGGAGGTTTTCAAATTAATCCTACTGGGGCTGCTGGTAAAATTATTATTAGTTATTAAAAATGGAAGCCCTCAAATTGAAGTGAAATGTTGAATGCTTACTCTCTATAATGAAATATTTGAAACCCTATGTTACCTAGTGGCTATAGGTGTATGTAGTGTGATTGATTGTCCACCTGGTTGATTGCAAGAAAAAATATGCTTGCGGTCAACCAGATGTCTGACTGCAGTTGCACATCAGCTGTACAGTTGAGTAGATTTTACTTCAATAATAGGATTATTATTTTAGTACTTTGCTAGTACATAAATAATGGTGCCGATTCTGTTGTCACACACTAGACTAAACTAGACTAAATTTTAGTTTAGTCGTGTCTTTCCTATTCAGAGATCCATGAATTAAACTAAATTAGGTATAGTTTGATAGAATATAATGGTTTTAGTTACTCAACTTAGTTTTAAACGTATTTTGCTATTCTGTTGTGTACAGTTTACGTCATTTATGCCTAATATTAAAACTTCAAACTAAAATTAGATCAAATTAGTCGGCATCTAAAAGATGTCGATTAAAATAAAATAGAATAGACTAAAATAGAATGAAATAAATATTAAAATTAATATTAAAATAAATAACAAAAATAAATATTAATATCAATAATAAAATACACATAAAAATACTAAAAAATAAAATATTAAAATGAAAAAGAAATTTGTTTATTGAAACAAAATATTTACAGTTTATTTACAAAAAAAAAATGAAAATGAAATAAATGTTAATAAATATTTAAATATATATTGATAAATATTAAAAAAAATTATAAATAAATAATAATAATATTAATAATAATATTTATATTATTATTATTATTATTATTATTATTTTTTTAATTATATTTATTATTAATAATAATATTATTATATTAATTAAATATTAATAAAAAAAAATAAAAATAATAGAATAAATATTAATAGAAAAAAATATATTAACATAAATATTAGAATAAATATTAAAATAAATAACAACAATAAATATTAATATAAATAATAAAATACGTATAAAAAATACTAAAAAATAAAATATTAAAATAAAAAAAAGTTAATAAATATTAATAATTATTAAAAAAAATATTTATCATAAATTGAATATTAATAAATAAATATATATATTAACATAAATATTAAAATAAACAGAAATAAATATAAAAATAAATATTAGAATAAATATTAAAATAAATATTAAAATAATAAAATAAAAATAAAATAATAAATAATAAAATGAATATAAAAATAAATATTTTAATAAAAAAATAAAAAAATAAAATATTAAAATAAAATAAATATTAATAAATATTAAAATAAATATTAGAATAAATATTAATATAAATACTAAAATAAATATTAATAAATAAAAAATATATTAAAAAATATTTAAATAAATTTTAAAATAAATATTGAAATAAATACTAATAAATATTAAAAAAATTATTAAAATATTTATTAAAACAAATATTTAAACAAATATGAAAATAAATATTTAAACAAATATTAAAATAAATATTAAAAAATTAAATATTTTTTATCAATAAATAAATATTAATATAAAAATATATTAAAATAAAATAAAATTAAAATTAATATAAGTATCGTAGCCGGAGAATTATTTTAGTTTAGTTTAATGTAATCAGATGAACAAGAGAATTGTTTTCAACTAACATGATTTGACCAATGAAAACCTCACTATCAACTCAATTTAGTACCTGTCGAAATCAAATTAAGCACTTAATCATCGTTTGACACCACTAAACTAAAATTTAGTCTAGTTTAGTGTAGTGGTGACAACAGAATCGGCACCAATGTGTATAAATCGATGATTTAAATAGAATAGGTATTATATATTATACTCATATAATATTAATGTACCTATAAATATATTAAAATAAACTGGTAGCCTAACATTTTGGATGATGTAGTGTAGTGTGACTATACCTAAAAACCAAACAAAAAAAATAACAAATCACAGCCATAATCCCTGTTATATAAATAAAGTTTGGCTACAATAATGTAATAGGTTTTGTATGTATAAAACTATGACGATTCAATTTTCTTATATAAATTCGAGAAGTACCTACTTATTGACCTATGCATCCTTAGAGTATGCATTACATTAAATAACTTACATAGTTGCCCACAATAATAATTATACTATTTATATTTATAGTACATATTGTCTAATATCCCATCCCCATGATTGCAATTTACTTAAAAACGAATATTGTGATTCAATCCTTCAATTTGTTCTACCTACTTATATCATCATCATTAATTATAGGTTTCACCAGTGACTGTGTTTTTAAAACATGGTCTTTTGAGCCGTCTATTGTTCCCAGGTAACTTAAATAAATTCCAAAGCGCATCTTGCCGGCAAACTGTTCAGATATAGTCCTCAGAGGTTCGACGGTTTTCTCACCAGTTTGTTGATCGATGCACACCATTTGACATCTTGGACATTGCCCTTCGACCTGCAAGAATTACCAAGGTTTTTGATTACAGGGAATGTTTAATTATTACCATAAAATATCGGTCAAGTGCGAGTCGGACTCGCGCACTGAGGAGAGGGTTCCATACCACCTCAGATAGCAAACAAACCAAACCGCAAAACTCAGTATGTTTGTGGAGATTTTTTTAAGATTACAAAAAAATCGTACTATTTAGAAAGATCATTTGATTTTTCCTGTAATATATATATATATATATAGACATGAGCGTTTCAGTACTTCGGAGAGCACGTAAAAAGTCGTTCCCGGTTGTTGTTATATATGCCGCAGACATTAATCTAAGTCAGAGGCCTAAGGGCAGCTTGAACGACTCTGACATCAGTTGGTATGACATAAGACAGTAAAATATCCACGCTAAAAACGAACTAAGATTAGATTACGTAACTACCTATCTATAGGAACTTTATTAGCTAGACTCAACACACACTACACTTTTAGACAACAATAAATAAAGCTTACCCTAAATTCATGGTTTCCAATAACCAATTTATGCCAATCCCTTTCAGCGAGTTCCTGTTCCATGTCAATGATTATATTTCCTCTAAAACGATCCGTTAAATGATCAATATCATCAATAAAGTAAGGATCTTCGATTTTTGTTCTCAACCATCTAACAGTGGCTTTATTGATCAAAAGATATTGCGCCTGATTGCTTAAAGATAGCAACTTCTGATCGCCATCATGTTTTTTCTTTTGGACCCTGTGGTCGTCACTCGATTGTTTGACTAATCGAAGGAACGATATTTCCAAAGCTTCGGAAATCCAATCTCCTACTTCGTCGCCACAATCATAGCCCTGTACCACGTCGGCGCAAACTTTACTGCGACATAATGATGTTTCTTTTGTTTTGCATTCTGGGGCTGTATCCAATGGTATTGATATTGGAGATTTTCCTGGGAAGGAACATATGTTTAAAAACAATTTTTATTTCTCAATGGAATTTGACAGTTATAACTGGTCTGTGGGGTGGGAGTGAGGATTCTGGGACTACCGCAAGCAAGGAGGCTAGGTTAACGGAAGGCTTTCTGCTTGATAGACTCAAGGTTCTGCCTGATTATAGTAATAGAAATAAATGAATAGTATACCTGTAAAATACAATGTCATCATCCTCTGTTTCAAATCAATCTTCGGGCGTATCATGCACATTCTTGGATTATTCTTCTGAGTTAAGCATACCCCATTGTCTTTGACTATCATCCATTCTCGGTCGTACTCGAATCCTTTCGGACCTATTTTCCAAGCGGATGTAATTTTAAAAGCGCCACAAGACTTAATAGGAAATATTGCGGCTTCTGTCAGCACGATGTTCGAATCTAATGAGAAATCTGAATATTCGTCGTGGCTGTTACTGAAGAACTCTTGCTCATTCAATATTTTCTGTGTATGTTTACCATTGTAGATATTATTGGTTTCGATTATTTCGTTCGCTCTGAAATATTTCGGTATGCGGTTCGGACGTTTTACTTTTGTTTTAACGAAACATTGGCATATCATAAGAATTAGTTTGTCCACGTCGTTGAAAGTGTTGAAGTATCCGAATGAAACTCGCACTGCGCCTGTGGGCTTCCCATTAATTAAATCAAATCCATCGCCGCAGACATGGCCTGCCTTGTATGCGTCTTTTATTTCCTTGTTACTAACCATCAAGTGTCGCTGGCATGAACCCGAATTACAGAAGCAGCCGGTCCTTACATTTATGCTAAACAGATCTGCCATATGTTGAAACTGAAAAATGGAATGTAATAATATTTGTAAGGTTATTCGTTCGATATAATTCCATTGGAAGACTGTTGAAAAGTCTCAAACACACTATTCTGTCCTTTTTTTTCGCGGGGAAACTTTAAGGTCCGTGGGAGCTGTGGGGCTCAACCGGGTGGGATTCTTACCCACTAAAACCCCGCGGCTGTCGCATCGGCACATGAGAGTGAACACTTTGGCTCTCCGGTGGGATCTGCACCAAGAGCCCCTAAGTGCCTTGCCTTGGAGCCCGCATGAGGCGCATTATAGCCCCGCGGGAACCAGACACGGTGCTCATTAGGACGGGGGGTCGCTACCCCACCGCCTTCCTCCTTGGAGTTGCCGCCGTACTCAATGGACGTCCTAGAGCCCACACCCCAAGCGACACAAAAGGTTGCCGTCTAGGGCCCCAGGCTCAGGGCTGCGGAGCGAGACGTTGGGCGCCTTCGTGGCCGAGCAAGATCAGCGCGTTTGCGTTCCCGCTCGGCGGCCTCCTTCTGGGACATGACTTTCTTGCAGAAGGCGGCCACCGCTCCCCACGCCGCATCCCCGGACAGCATAGTCGACACTACTCTACCAAGGGAAACGTCCGATCCAATGACTACGTCTGGACAAGCCTTTAGCGTGTGTTGGGCGGAGTCAGAAGAGTCGCAGTGCAAGCATCTCGTCGGCCACACTATTGTCTTTTTTTTTTTTTTTGACGCGGGGGAAATCTTCCAAAGATCCCCGGGAGCTGTGGGGCTCGAGCGGGGTATGTGGGATTCTTACCCACTAAAACCCCCGCGGCTGTCGCATCGGCACATAAGAGGGGGGACCCCAGGGCTCTCCGGTGGGATCTGCACCAGGGGCCCCTCAGTGCCTTGCCTCTGAGCCCGCCGCCGGGGGGCGCATTGTAGCCCCCCGGGAACCTGACACGGTACTCACGGAGACGGGGGTCGCAACCCCGCCGCCGTCCTCCTCGGAGTCGCCGCCGTCCTCCTCGGAGTCGCCGCCGTACTCAATGGACGTTCAAAATGCCCACACCCCGAACGTCCAACGACTCCGAAGACACTATTCTGTCCTGTCGTAACGTGGCGTGGCTGCGCTGCATCAACTAAATTTCAGCATCAGCATAAGCCAAAAGACGTCCACTGCTGAACAAAGGCCTCCGCCTTAGAAGGGAGGTGTGATATAATACCAACGCTTGGCAGGCGTATTAGGGATCGTAGTACCTATAGGTGGTAGGTAAACCATTAGAAAAACGCTGCTGCCTTTCTTCTTGTTTTCCCCTAATCGCCTGTTGCAGACACCCAACGAGAGGAGATGGGAGGGTGCTATCCTTACCCGGACACCCCTCGAGTTACCATGTACATGGAGACACAGATGTAGGTACATGCAATGTGTATCTGATGAAATGTCTGGCCGTAACAGACCTAATAACAAATGTCTCGGAAGGCAAGCAACCGAGCTGTACAGCCGTCCCATGGGCTTGCGTGTCGCTTACCATCAAACGAATGTCATGCTTGTTTCGTCACTACGTTGAATAAAAATCTAAAATTAACAGATTTTTTTTTTAGGAAAAATGTACTTTTTGCAAGATTTTGGTAAGGTTTTTTTATAGTCTTGATTTATTGTTTTTCGATTTGATCATAATGAAATAACACTAACATAACAAAATATATATAACACTAGCTGACCCGGCAAACATTGTTTTGCCATAAAATAATAAGGGTTGATCGTAGAAGGGTGAAAATTGAGGATTGTATGTATTTTTGTATGTTGTATCATAAAAAAATAGAAATTAAAAATTTTGTCTAAAAAATAAAAAAAAAATTTAGGTGTGGACTACCCCTAACATTTAGGGGGATGAAAAATAGATGTTGGCCGATTCTCATAGATACCGGATAAGCACAAAAAAATTCATCAAAATCGGTCAAGCCGTTTCGGAGGAGTATGGCAACGAAAACTGTGACACGAGAATTTTATATATTAGATTTGTAATACTCACCTCAGAGTATCCAATATACGATCCATCTTCCCTCACCAGGTTAAATGTCACTATTCCACCCTGTTTTTTAAAGTCACTAAAATCGGAATCCATGTAAAGAACCACTGCGTTCCTTCCGTTCTTATGCCTTAATTCTTTCAGTTGGTAGTACAAGTCTTTAGCTAGGAAAAATGTGTGGTAGGATATAGTTTCCATTGGGTCATCATAGATTGATTTTGGTATTAATCTGTACATTGTGTCAAAACAATGCTTGAGTGCTATTATTGATAGGTATGATGACGTTCCATCTTCTAATCTGTGAACACATAGCAGAAAATCAAATATATATATCTGTCATTATTAGGTAAGAGGAAGGTACACCAGGTACCTCCGGGAGGTCTTTGGTAACATTACATGGCTGGGAGACTTTCTGATGGAGCTGGGATGGCTGGAGTGAACCGGCCAACCTCCACCCTCACACACAAAATATAATATAATAATATCATGGGACAATTCACACACGGTCATCTGATCCCAAACTAGGCAGAGCCTGTACTATGGAAACCAGATCACTGATACTAATACATATATACTTACTTTTTTTTTGTAAATACATACTTATATAGATAAAACACCCAGACACTTGGTGGGGATCGAACCCACGACCTGTTGGGTAGCAGATAGGGTCACTAACCACTAGACCAACGGGCCCGTCAAAATAGGCACAACAGACGTCGAGTTGTGGACAACGCCAGCCCGATCTACGATTTTTTCGAACCGGGGCAGAAACTTGATAGTGGCGCCCCTCCCTTCAGCGTTTGAGAAATTGCTTAAAAAACTCAAATCGGCATCACAAGTTCACTTGTGGTGTGGGCCTGTGACCAGGCTTCCGCATGCTAGGCGCTTTGTCATATTATATTATGATTTTGGCGCCCCCTGAAACTGCCGCCGGGGGCCGGTACGCCGGTTTGACCCTCCCTAGATCTGGACCTGGACTACGCCCATGCGACGAAGAAGAAGAAGAGCCCCTGGGCGGCAGCTGAGACACCATAGTTTTTACTGCTGGCACAGTGATACCAATAACAAAGGGGCCCTTTTTCCAGTATTATTAATAAGATAGACCGCACCACTTAACATCAGGCAGGATTGAATTTGCACATATTAATTTTAATAATAATAATAAAAAAGCAATAGTATTATTGAGCTCCATAACTAATAGCTCACTTTAGTAAAGAAATTTTATTTTTTAATAATAGTTACCTTTCAGAGAGACTATCCCTCTTCACATGAAAATCTTCTGTACTCAATACAATATCAACTGTTCCACCACCAAAATATTTCTTTTGATTTAGAACATCTTGGCTACTGTTCTTTACTAGAAGTGCACCAAGTCCAGTTGGGTAGCCAAATATTTTGTAAAAAGACAAGGCAACAAAGTCCGGTTGGTATTTAGATAAATCCAGTCTATTTGTAGATAAGAAAGAAGCGGCATCTAATAGAGTATACCAGTTCGTATTGATTTTACCCAAATGTTTTTTAATAAAGCTGTTCAGACATCCATTTTTTATTTGTTCCAAACAGTCTATGGGATATTTGAATCCGTTAAAATTACTTTGAGCAGGATACACAAGCAGTGTATTGGCATCATTGTTTTTAAATTTTACTCTATGCAATGTTGGTGTATTATGGTCAGGACTCAGTGATGTTAAGAAGTCTTCATGTGATATATGAATGATATCAGCATTTTTGTCAGCAGCTATTTCTCTGAGACCAAGCACTGATGTGTGGTTATCCCTCAAATACACAAATGAACCACTGTTTGATACCTCTTCTTCTTGGGCAAATTGAAATGACTCCACTACTAATTTCAATGACTGCGTTGTACCGGATGTGAAAATTACAGTGTAATTTGAAGGATCCGTGTTGAAGTGTTTGAGGAGAGAACATCTTATTTGCTCTATGCAATCCCTTGTATATTTATCTGTGTGCGGGTTCATATAAATATTATTCATAAGATCTTCATGAATACTTGTGATCAAACTTTGTGGATATAATGCGGCACCAGCATTCTCAAGATAGCATCTTTCTGAAACATGACACAGTAAGTAAATATAAGTTACAAGTTGTGTGTATTTGTACAGCTGATGTATCGCATATGGTAATTATTTATTCACCATATTTTATTGATCGATTCGAAAATTAAACATCAAAAAAACTGAGGTTGTGGCAGGAATAATTTTTTAAAATAAGGTAGTCACAACGGACCTTTGTGTGTCTGAAGTTGGCTGCAAGAAACTGCACATTTGCTGTTTTTGTGTTTTTGTATTGACAACTCATGACTGTAATTCCTGTCTGCTAACCAACAGGTCTTGGGTTCGATTCCCACCAAGTGTCTGGGTGTTTTATTTATATAAGTATGTATTTACAAAAAAAAAAGTATATATGTATTAGTGTCAGTTGTCTGGTTCCATAGTACAGGCTCTGCCTAGTTTGGGTCAGATGACCGTGTGTGAATTGTCCCAGGATATTATTATTATTATTAATTGCGCATTGGTTCTACGAACCCAACTTCAGACACACAAAGATCCACTGTGAGTACTGTAAGTACCTACCTAAAATATATTATAAACTCTAGTAAAACAACCAGAAATTGATCTGTAGACAGTAATTAATATTAGAATTTGGAGTTTAATCTTAGAAAGAGTTTAATACAACATAATATTGTAACAATGATACAAAAATATTTTTGAAAAGCAGTTCTTAGGTGAAGTAAATTGAAAGCTACTTACCGCCTAACCTTGCGAAATTGGACTTGATTTTGACCATCTGATCGTAATCAATTATTTGGCTCAATGGGCTCATGTTGTCAGGTTCTTCATTTAGATCTGCCATAATTATAATAAAAGTAAAGTTTAAAACAACCTTTCCACATCACATTCAATAACAAAATGAGCAAAATTCATCCTTCCGATCAATAATTAAACATTTACTACGTACGATACGAATAACCTTGTACAAAAAGTAACAATATGATTACGAACTGTTCAAAACTAATTAGTGGCAAAGAGAAAACCCGTCTGTACTATTAAGCATCTTGTATCAACTGAAGTTATTTTGCTTGCTGCTTGGGCCTGGCTACGGGGCTACATGCTTGATGTTGAGTTACGTGATTGATTGGTACAAAAAAAAACAACTTGTTTATTAATTCGGATTGTTCCATGTCTCGAGCGAGATCTGTCTACGGAGAACAGTGTATTATTATCAGCTGGCTGTCATGTCAGTGACAGCAAAACTGATAACTGATAATAGTTTTTTTTTTATATTTATTTTTACGACTCTGGGTACAAGCCCTTTTAAGCTACTGATAAGACCAGACCCACCAAGTCGCAACACATATAGCACCAGTGCCATGAAGCTAGTAGGTCAATAATGGAGCCCAAACTCCAAATACTTGATTGAGGCATACGCTATCCCTTTCATTGAGGTCCGATGTGTGGTCCATGTTATAATTGAAATTACCCGAGAAATGGATACCCTAATATAGAAATGCTTTACTTACACATCAAAAGAATGTTTTCCACTCGTTTTGACCCTAATAGCTTCATGACCAGTGCTATGTTTGACGTTTAGATGGAAATGTTGCCAACTTGCCATTATTTTACGGCTGAACGAAGAAGGTACCTACCTACTTATCTAATATTATGTGCTCAGTCCATGCTCAGGCATGCTTGCCGATTTTTTTGAGGTGAGATGATAAGGTGAGGGCTGTGAGGCCTCTTTTTGCTCGAATGCCCCAGGCTTTTCGAGAATAGGTACCTATGAAAGGCCTATTCCCAGTAGTTCTACATGTATAACTACTAAGAAAAAAAAATCCTACTAAGTAGTTCTACACTACAGTCATGTAGAACTAGTAAGAATGCATTAAATATTATTTTTTCATTCCTAGTAGTTCTACACGATGACTTACTGCAAAAAATAGTACATAAACTTTATTAGTGAGTGTGATAGTACATAAAGAGGATATTTTTTTCTTCAAAAATTAGATATTTTAAGTGTTTGCTTTTTTTTCCTCTAATTCATTCTTTTCAGATATAAGAAAAATATTATACCAGAAGTACTAGGACAACAGAGGGCACAAAGAGGCTTCATCTCTCTTGTGATATCAAGTTACCCTTACCATTTCTTACCTCACCTCCTCGAGTGCCCGGTCCATTGAAATTCCAGAGAATACGTCCAGAGGAAGGACAATGGGCTTGGGACGGTGTACACTGGGCACCGGGTAATATCTCTACTCTGAGGTGGCCAGCTGTTGCTCGGTGGCGAAGCCTTAGGGGGGGGGGGTCTGAACTGCTGTTCCCGGTATATGAGGGCCGGTTGAGCAGCACCAAGGCGCAGGGGGGTTGTAGGGCGGGGGCACCGCTAAAGCTGTTCCCGATTGGACCCGTCGGTTGAGCGCGGTGGTGGTGCAGGGTGGAGTCGGGGCCGAAAGGCCTTAGGGCGGGGGCACCGTAGCAACCGCTCTGACGGGGTATTATGGGCACCGGTAGGCGGCTTTGCCGGGGTATGGGGGCCGGTAGCTCGATCCAATCTTAAGGCCGAAAGGCGATAGTAGTAGTATACTTCTCTGTTGAGCAGACTGGACTGGAGGGCACCACATGTGACATCGGGGGGAAGAGCCTGCAGAGGCTCCGGCTTGGCCATTTTGGTCGAGCCATAGTGGGTTTGGCGCAAGCCGAACGGCCGCTGACGGGAACCGGATGAAGTACAATGTACGTTCCCGGGGCCCACCTATAGCGGGAGTGCTGGAAGGCCTGATGGAGTTTTAGTCAGTAAGAGTCTGACATCACCTGCGCATTGTACGGCGTGCGCGGGTATTCATGAGAATAAATCTATCGCAAAAAAAGTTCGTACATACCAGATGTAGGTACTACTAGAGCAGGAGAGGAGATTGGGTTTTACCTCATAAGTGACGTCTAGTGTTTGTTATCCAAGTGTGACCTTCAATTTATACCACAAGTACCAGGGTAGCATAGGACATAAGCAAGCCTCATGAATAATGGCATTTCAGCTGCCAATGCAACAGCCGCAAAAGTTTTAGTGGATACTAACATGAAATACCCTGGTTGACCGCCACCGGGTGAACCTATATATCGAAGGTTTCTACCACGTGAACAAACAAAAAATATTCTGCTCACTAATAAAGTTCTAATTTTCTAATACGTCATCGTGTAGAACTACTAGGAATGAAAAAATAATATTTAATGCATTCCTGCTAGTTCTACATGAGTGTAGAACTAGTAGGATTTTTTTTTCTTAGTAGTCATACATGTAGAACCAAATCTAGAACTACTGGGAATAGGCCCCTATGAAGTACGTTTACTTTTTTGCCACGAACTACAGCCTAAGTGCCTTGATGGATTTTGACTTAGGTAGAAATTATGTCTTTAGATTCGTCAGTTGTGGGAGTGACATAGTTTTTTTCAAAAAAGTGAATATGGCGACCGTTATTCGCCATTTTGTATTTTTTGTTTACTGCCGAAAACATCAACTACTTACCTATCAAATGAAAGGCCGTAACGAGACGAGTTAAAATACATATATACATGTGAATATGTACCTACCTATTATGTAAGTATGTATGTTTCAAGTCGCCTGCCAACCGTGGGTATTATGGTAACTTTTTTTTTTATTCAACATAAGCTAGTGCTTGACTGCAGACCCACCTGATGGAAAGTGGCGACGCAATCGAAGATGGTAAAGCGCACTAGCTTATTAAAAGCCTATTCACTCTAGCCTTGAAGACACCCACATTATAATCGGCCGGTAAAACCGACGCAGGCAAACTGTTCCAATCCTTAGCTGTCCTCAATATAAACGAAGAGGCAAATCGTTTAGTCCGGACTGAAGGCACTTTCACCACATAAGGGTGTGTATGCGCAGTGCGTCTCGACGTCCGATGATAGAAGGGGGATGGTGGAATCAAGTCATGCAGTTCCTGTGCACACTCTCCAAAATGCATCCTGTAGAATACCGAGAGGCTGGCTACTTTGCGCCTGTGCTCTAGGCTTTGTAGATTGGCTTCTACTAACCCAGTATCACCAATCAGCCTCTTAGCACGCCTCTCCACTGAGTCCAAAGCAGCTAGATGGCATGGTAACTCCTCCCTTCTAAGAGGCCTTTGTTCAGCAGTGGACGTTTTGTCTGCTGGTGATGTACGTATGTAGCCCGCGGGGTGCCGGGTACACCGCGGGGTGCCGGGTTAGAATTGCATACGCCGAATCTCTTCTCGTTGGGTGTTAAGAGGCGACTAAGCGAGAACAGGAAGCCGGGCAGCAGATTTTTTGTCACCTATATCTACTGCGATCCCCAAGACGCCTGCGAAGCGTGGGGATATGGCAACCCCTCCCCCCTCCCTCCTAGGGAGTCTAGAGTACAGATGTAAGCATAGAGTGAAAAATCCTAAACTATAGAGGGAGGTCTTTGTTCAGCAGTGGACATGTTTTCGGCTGCTGATGTAGATGTATAATGTAATTTAAGTCCATTTTGTTTGTTCGTAGTCAGGCTTTTTTTTTAATTTATACTTGTTATGAACTTACCTACTTCCAAAAACATCAATATGGGTAGGTATGTATCAAATGAACGGGCTTATATATATATTTATAGAAATTAAGATAATTCTGTTTATTAGCATTCGGGCTTAATAATATCATTGAGGTGAGGGGAACTTTAATACTTACTTACATAACATACCTACTTACATTTAAAAAAAATGTTTAGAGGTTTCTATCTAGGTGCAGGCAAAGATTTTATAACAACTTTTGGTACAGGTACCTATAAATTTGTATGTGTAGGTATGTTCACCTTTAACAGCATCGCCTTACTAAATTGCGTTACTTCAATTTAATTATTGCTTTTATGGAGGGCTTTTAGTAGCTTTTAGTAGCAAGCGGCGGCATGATCGACTCCCTAAGTGAATTGACATCCACGACAGAGAACATTCGCTTACTATTTTACACTTTTGCGGAGACGTTATGTTTAAAGTAAGTATATTATATGTACTTACTTACTTATAATGCGGTATCTACTCCTCACCTGCGATTAATAAATTCGGGATGAGCATGTAGAAGAAAAAAATACCACTCTGTTATTGTGATCGACACAATATTATAAAGCGATGGATGGATCAACGAGATTCGTCAGGTTGTCAATTTCAATGTAAGTAAATACTTAAGTAAGTCTGTAACAAAATAATAAAAAAAAAATAATAGTAATAATTAATAATTTAATCAAAACTAAAAGTGATGTTTTTCATAGATTTGAGTCATGTGTCACGGGCTAATTGACTTTGTAGAATCTTTCAGGTAAATCTAATACCTGTTTATTTCCGGTTCAATAGAAATACCTACTTTAATTATCATTGGCTGAATTCAGGTAGGCTACATAGGCTGTAACAATATTATTAAACCTTTGCACTTCCTTTCCACTTAATATTTCAGCTTTATTTTTACGACTTTTTTTTGAAAATCTTTTTTAAATGTAATTGAAAGTGTGCAGGTGATTAAATCATCGCATCAAACATCCTGTACCTAATATTATCATAATAATGAAATCTTAATATACTTATTGTAAAGTCATTTTATAGTTCCTGCGTTATAGTTCTGCAAATATCATTATCTGTAAGCATTACCTACTACTGCAAGTCCATCTATAGGTACGCTTAATTTGTTTGCTAATAAAGTTATTAGGTTCGTACCTATTATATGTTAAATTAAAAATGCGTATGAGTAAGTGATTCTTCTTGTTCTTCTTGTTATTACGAGGAAAAAACATAAAAAAAATAAATGAAGAAAAATACTTTATCTATACACTAAAGTTATGTAATACCTAACTATAAAGAATAAAAATAAGATAAGTAAAAAATAATTAACTACGTACCTCCAACTTTGACCTCTCACCTATTCCATTTTGCACGAGCAACAAGAATTAAATCACTGCAACATCCTCTTATTATATATACATCGGTGAAGTTCACTGCCCTGCGCAGACACTAACAGACAATAGGCCAAAGTTTCCAAATAGGGATACCATATTGTTACAGAATTGAATGTTTATCTCAATTCATGATTGAACCCGCGTGTTTACAAATATGACGAAATGTTTGGCCAATGTTTTCCAAAACATTCTATTCCATACCCGCGTGAATAATAATCACGATAAATAATCGTATCATAACACTAATAAATGTTATGTTTGTCTATTATCGGTACGAACCTAACGAATTGATTTCTTGGTGGTATAATAATAACTGCAATCGTGTTCATTATTGTGATAGACTTACCGGGACTCGATATCTACAAGGCATTTGGTTTAACAATAGCTGGTTTTTCATTCAATTAACCAGAAAACGATACCTACAAAATATATCATTATGGAAATAAACATAGGCTACCTCTTTTATTTTCTTGACGCGGGGGAATCCTTCAAAAGATCCCCGGGAGCTGTGGCCTCAACCGGGGTATGTAGGATTCTTACTCGGCAAAACCCCCGCGGCTGCCGCTTCGGTATATGAGAGGGAACACCCGGGCTCTCCGGTAAGATCTGCAATAGGAGTTCCTTAGTGTCTAGCAGTGGCGTGCACAGAGGGTAGGCAAAAAAATGTATTCGGTGTTTCACCTATTTTAAGTAAGTTATTATACCATTTCAAATATCCATATGCAAGCAAATACTATAGACATATTAATTTGCATTTGAAAACATTCATAAGTTTATTCAGTGGCTCCATACTGAAAAAAATACTTTGCCTACCCTAGGATTTCTCTAAACAGTCTTAATTTTAAAAAATCTTAGTTTGGACATGAATAACTTAATTTTTTTAATGTAAATGGATATGTTGGTAATATTGGTTAATTTAAGGATATTTGTGCTGGAACACGAACAAATAGCATAAAGCATAAACAATTCGCAGATATTTTTGCCTGCTTTCAGTGCACGCCACTGGTGTCTAGACACGGGGCCGGGGGTCACAACCCTGTCACTGTCCTCCTCGGATTCACTGCTGTACCTACCTACTCAATGGGCGTCCTAGGGTCCACATCCCGCACGTCCATCGACTCCGGAGGAAATTGCATCACCTGCGACACCTTATAAGTAGTTGTAGAGTGTCGTATTGGTAGAGATGTTGTTCGACTGTATAGTGGTCGGTTGGACGTCATAGACTCTTATCATCGATGAGGACCAGCTGTCAAGGTAGCAATTCAGTGACGAGTACATCTTTGACCTGATAGTAAGCGGTAGAAGACACGGCTGACAAGGACAGTGGAATTGCACCGTCATCTGAAACCTAAGTTATTTAAACCCATTCCTTCATGGTAACATTTGCTCTAAGCTGCATATTATAAGACTTAAAAAGTGCTTTTGTGTGTGTGTGTAAGCTGTAACAGTTCTGTGGGCGAGCGCTTGCCTTGGAAACCGGGGTTGGAACCTGCGCACCTTGCGCAGGTTCGAACTCCGGCTCGCGCCTCTGATTTCTTTAATTAATCATGTGCGATTGTTACTAGCTTTTAGTGAAGGAAAACATCGTGAGGAAACCTGCATATCTGAGAAACCCTCTAGCTTTCGAATGACGTGTGAATTCCGCCAACACGCACTTGGCCAGCGTGGTGGACTATGGCCTAAACCGCTTGAAGGGAGGCCCGTGCCCAGCAGTGGGACATTAACAAGGGCTGGTATTATTATTTGTATGTGGGTAAAAAATAACTGTTCCACCCACAATCGTCAATTAAAGTTAAGTATCACTAATCCTATTCTTGAATTTTGATTTTTCTACCCTTGATCATACTCTGTTTGAGAGCAGAGATATTATCGATGATGCTTCGCTTGTATATAATCAGATGGATAAAATGATTTAATGAGAATTAATTCTAATCAACGTTTGTGAGTGCGCCAGTAAATACTTTCCTAAACTCAGCAAGTGCTATAGGTATTGTAGACATTTTCAATTGACATAATATATATACTTAAGTACTTACTTACGTGCTTATGGTTATGTCACGATTTTATGAAATATGCGTAACTATTTTTGCAATGCCAAAATAATGACCTTATAGGTAAGTATTCGAAGGTAAAATATTTCTAATAATGAAATTAAACAAAGAAACGCTACTGCGTCTTAGCAATACGAGAGTTTTAGTATAAGATATTAATATAAGATTTACAATACGGTCTAACTAAATTATAGAGGTAAGCCTCGTTGTGTGCCAACTCAACCCACACATTGGAACATATTAAGTACTAGCTGACCCGCGCAGCTCTGCCCGCGCTTTAATTACATTTTGCTGCTTTAATTACAATTTCATGAACCCCCCTGAGCCCTGAACTTGAAGCGTTTTTTGGGAGCGCTGTTCATTGTGTGTAGTGTGAATTGTAGTTGTACATTTTATTGCGTTAGATTAGATCATTTCGAGTCATTTTAGGTCTTTTACCTAAGTATAAATTTAGCAATTTCGTATTCTCAATTTCTACCTACCTATACAAATGTAGCCTTGGTGGTGCAGCGGACCTAACCACTGGCTTTTAAATGAAATGAAATGGTATTTTTCCCTAGCCTATTTCTTTCCTAATCTAGTTTGGACTCGCTCGAGATTTACATATTTTAACTTTTCAATGTCATATTGCTATCAGCAAAGTACTTAGAACAATACAGAAATCTAATGAAAATGTCCTGGATGTACCGGACCGTACCCCTTACAAAAATTGACCCTTCGCCACTGCCATATCTTATGCAAACTAAATGTCTGCTCAGTCCCTATTGTATATAGCGTAATAATACATATCTTAATGATTAACTGATCAGTCTATAATTACCCTATACACATACAAAGGAAATTACGTGGTAATATGTGCAAGTAACTGCTTAGCCCCTATGAAACATAGCGTGATGTTTTATATACCAATTTATACCCCTACTTCTACACAACACATCAGTGAAAGTCCTATCAGAATCCATCCACGGGTTTTCAATTGATACCTGGACAAACAGAACGACAGACAGACAGACAGACAGACAGACAGACAGACATACAATAATTCCAAAAAAAATTGTTTTCGCCTCTATGTCGATAGTATAGTATCCCCACATAGAAATTTTGGAAAAATATGCAATGTACAGAAAAAGTGCTCTTTGAGTTTTATTATAGTATAGATAAAGTTTTTTGTCGTACCTACTGTCAGAGTTGTTCAAGTTACCATAGCTTCATAAACTGCTGCTCGAGTCAACCCGTGCGCGGTGCTGCTTGGGGAGGGACTGGTCCGACTACTATCCCTTTGGCCTTTTAAGTAGTTTATTGTTTTCTTCTTTTCTCCCTTGCTTTATATTTCGAACGGCAGGACACACTATCGCTAATGTCGATTCAATTGTAACAAAACAATGTTTAAAAAAAAGTGAAAAATTGACAAGCCCGCTGAGTTTCTTGCCGGATCTTCTCAGTTCAGGCCGCGTTGTGATCCTGTGGTAGCTTTTAAAAATTGACCATACAAAAGTGCTAGCGTTAAGCCTATTTGAAAATAAAGATTTTTGAATTTGACTTTGCTCTTTGACCGCTGAGACTGACCCTCAGCTCTGACTCTCTGACTTAATTTAACGACTGCTGTCAAGACGACAACAACCAGGACATACTTTTTTTCGTGCCTTCCGAAACACGGAGATGCTCAGTTCAAATGCTTCTATACATCGATATACTGTATATCGATGCTTCTATACGGTCACCCATCTATGGACTGATGTTGCTTCACCAGCTGATAGTTTACCAAACAATGATTACAATTAGCATGAGTGGCTCAGCCTTAAAAAAACAGACCACTATTGTGGCTAGGTACTGGTCAGTAGCTGCTACAGTTACTACGTGAACCCTCAAATTAAATTATTTCTTTCAAATAGGCTACACTTTTGAATGGTTATTAAATTTTTTAAAGCTACCACCGGATTATAACGCGGCCATAACTGAGAAGATCCGGCAAGAAACTCAGCGGGCTTGTCATTTTTTCACTTTTCTTTTAAACAGTTGGTCTTGTTACAAGATTACCTCTATCTTCAGATTTTTGAAGAACTTAATGCCTAGACATTGTGAAAGTCTAATTTGGACAAGACACCAGAGAGCTGCAATACACAATAGCACTCCCAATTAACTGGACTGTCTGAAGAATTCACTGTAGCCGAATACTATTAGTGCTATGATCGCATTTGTTCAAGTGAGTGATTCAAGTGTAGGTATTAATAAATACATAAATAATGTCCTCCTGCAATTCAAATATTTTTTAAAAGACCAGCAAGCTGTGCAGTAGATATTTATTATAGTGCACAATTGCTTGCGTAGACACAAGTGCACTCTCTCTTCCTTTTACCTCTCACAATCCGATGGGACGGAAGAAGAAATGAGGTCAGGCGCAGGACCGAATTTTTACCCATCCGACGCATGGATCATCTTACTTTCTAGTTAATCAAGTGATCGGCCTGCATTGCCCTAACCGACCTGTAGAGAATAATTACACAAAGTTGTGGCTCCTTGCGGGATTGGAACACACGACCTCCGGTTTGCAAACCAAGCTGTTCCGCTTCGCACGGAGGCTACCGAGTGTATTAGGCGCTGTCCTATTGCCATCGCTCGCGCGATGATGCGATGCGATTTCATCGTGCGATGAAACCGCATTCGGTCCCATCGCGCGAGCGATGGCAATACTAAATAACGGCCTTGCCAATACCTCGACCATTCGCGGTTTTTTAGCGCCTTAGGCCTCGTTTACGGAGGCGCGGGGCGCCACGCGTCGCGATGGGCGGCGCGGTCCGCAATGAGTTAAAACAAATGGCGTTGTAGGAGTGAGAGAGAGATGCGAGACGCCACGCCACACGCGACGCTCCGCGCCTCCGTAAATGAGGCCTTAGGCGCTGCTGTCCTATTGCCTTCGCTCGCGCGATGATGCGTTGCGTCCGACGAAAATGATCGTGCGACCGTGCGTTCAATCATACTGGTAACAAATGAATGTCCTACTGAAGGTCGAGCGATCATGCGATGCGACCGAATGAGGTTTCATCGCACGATGAAATCGCATCGCATCATCGCGCGAGTGGTGGCAATAGGACAGCGCCTTACGGTGCTTAATAACGGCCTTGCCAATACCTCGACCTTTCGCGGTTTTTTTTCGACTATGCGGCTGGAATTTTGCATGAGTGTTAATATTACAATCCTCTACCATTAAGTAATAATACAAACTAAATATGTAATGTACTCACGTCTCATGTTATTGAATACTAATCAATAAGTTTTAGGAGGTGATAGGTTGTTGTACAAACAAGAGATTGTTTGCCGAGCAAATGTTTGCCGCATACACTGACCTACTAAAAAAAATGCATAATACGCGACGTATTGAGAACCGCCTCATTTTGGAAGTCTGTGAAAATATAGTAGACCCAAGAAAATCTCCCGTTGAAGATGTTGCTGAACAAATAGCTGCACTTATTAACTGATATTAAGTAAAAATAACCTCGTTCCGCCGCTTTTCATTTCCGTAGGTTACGCACGTGCCAGTCGCGTGTTGTTAATGTTGTTATGTTACCTAACCTTAACCTTGTAGCCTCGGTGGTGTAGTGAGAAACCGCTTGCTTTGCAAACTGGAGGTCGTGGGTTCAATTGTTACGAGGAGCGACAACTTTGAGAAGTTGTTACTTATTGACGAGAATAATAAGTACAGGCCGATCACTTGTGTGTTGGAATAGTAGGTACGATGATCCATGTGACGGATGGGCATGTCGGTCCTAGGTACCTACACCTTTTTTTTTCGCCAGGGAAACCTTTAATAGGATCCCGCGTGACCTGTGAGTGTCAACCGGGGTATATAAGGGATTTTTACGTACTAAAACCCCGCGGCTGTTGCCTATGAGCCCGCCGCTGGGGGGGCGCATTATAGCCCCCCCGGAACCAGACACGGTACTCTCACACGCTCCGAGGTGGACGGCGGTGGTGTCGCGACACCCACCGCCGTCCTCCTCGGAGTCGCCGCCGTAATCAATGGACGTCCTAGGGCCCTCGCCCCAAACGTCCAGCGACTCCAAAGCGGTCCTGCGCTTGATCACTCTCCGGTTGTGTTAGTCTTCCGTCCAATCGGGTTGTGAGAGTCAAGAAAGAATGAACTCAGTACCTCAGTGTGCGCAAGCACTTGCTTATGCACAGGTTGTGCTTGAGTTGTAATAGTGCACATGTGTGCCCTATTACATGTCCTGCGTACTTGCAGGAGTTCATTCAATCATTCGACCTCAAATGGAGGCACGCATAAGGTTAAGGTCAGGCTTTTCATATGTGTTCGCTATCGTGTGTATCGGTATATCCTAATACAAACATCATTGTTTGACATTGGTTTATGTTTTTCTGGAATTTGACAACATCATGGCGTAACCAGCTCTCACAACTTGCCACCATCGTCTACATACCTACTTAACTAGTAGACCATGAAATATTTATAGCTGAACCAGAAAATAAATTGTTGATAACATCCATACATTTACAAATTAACGTTAAAAAGTTGTGTAACTGTCTCCTAAATAGATAATCAACTGGTTTTGTTTAATTGTGTCATAACCTTGCCTTTTAATTATCAATTAGGTGCCTAAGACTATGCGCCTATTACATTTTGTGTAAATTCGTGCCCTTCAAAAATAGATAGGTAAGTACTTGAAACAAGTTTAACAATTACCGCTGTATCAATGAATCACATGCTTCCGATTGCGATCTAGCAAATTTGTAGAGCCTGGTTAAACATTGAATGAGGCGAGGCGGCATCTTGCCTGTATGGCATTGACGGTCAACGGCAAGTAAATAACGTCCGCTTGTGTGTTAAACTACAGATTCATTTTTGTTTTTGCGACAACGACACGTTTTGTTTAAGTCGTTATGAACTTCGGTAGCGCTAATATTGCTCGAGCTTTCATACTCATTTATTATTTTGGCAACGTCCAAAATGGGAATAGAGCTGACCACGTAATCGGCTTTAGTGATCGAAATTCAGATATATATTTAAACTCTTTACAATTGATAGCGAAATACGGTTATAAGCCTCAAAGTCATACAGTGATAACGAATGATGGATATTTAGTGACCGTTTATAGAATACCGAAAAGTGGACCACCAGTGTTGTTTGTGCATGGTATTGGTGATAGCTCCGATTCATGGCTGGTTCTAGGACCCGAAAGGTCTACAGCGTTTGAGTTGTCCGATTCTGGTTACGATGTCTGGATTTTCAATGCCCGCGGGAATAAATATAGCAAAGGCCACATCAGAAACCTATCTGAGAAACAGTACTGGAATTTCAGCTATGAAGAAATGGGAACTGAAGATTTACCCGCAGTGATTGATTATATCCTGGACACCACTGATGAACGGAATCTATCTTACGTTGGATTTTCGCAAGGTACAACCATTTTTATGGTGATGTGTAGTACAAAACCGGAATATAACGAGAAGATTAAGGTAGGGATTTTACTGGCTCCGGTGGCGACGATAAGCTATACAAAGTATCCGTTTATCGACCTTCTAACGCAGAACTTGGATTTAGTGCAAACGTTTTTTAACGGGATCGGCGTTTATGAAGTGTTCTCGAATAACGCATTAAAGAATTTGTACCACGCTCAAGTATGCCGAGACGGCGTCCCTGAACAAGTTCTATGTGCACTGGAGTACTATATCAGTTACGGCATAAGGAATATAAGTAACTTGCTTCCGGAGAGATTGCCTGTCCTCGCTAGTCATATACCGGCTGGAATATCGACAAAAACATTCATACATTATTTTCAAAGCTACACGAGCCGGCGTTTCCAAAAATTTGACTACGGCCCTAAAATCAACAGGATGAAGTATTCCGGTTCGCAGCCTCCGCTGTATGATTTATCATTAATTAAGGCACCGCTTCATCTTTTTGTCAGTGAATCAGACTGGTTTAGCACAATAAGAGATGTGGAAGCACTTATAAAAAGATTGCCAAATATCGTACAGTACTCTGTGTACAACAAATCAATGGATTTCACGCATTTAGAGTTTGTGTATGGCAGTAGAATTAATGATTTAGTCAATCAGCCATTGAAGACGATACTTAGTGGTTATAGTTGAAGGATTGCACTATTGTTTGTAGGAGTTTTGATAGTAATTACCTACCTGTCTAAGATTTAAATGTCCTTTGAATGTTAATTGTGAAGAACTTGGCTGACAACATGGTTGAGCCAACCTGAAAGCGTAAATATGTCATTAGCAGCTTTCACACAGATACCAGCATTCAAATGTATGTGCAGTCTAATTAAGGGTAGGTATATATAGTACATGCCCGGGTACTAGGGAATATGAGTATTACCGGGTCATTGAAATCTTATGATAAAATACTATTAGAGTTATCGATGATACCAAATCATGTGGATAATTGTGAATTCTAATATTAAGTATATCCAGTTTATTTTACTGTAATTACACAGACGTATGTGCGTGAACCGGGTCAGACGGATACTCGTCAGTCGTCCCACACATATAAATTAGTCGAGTTTTATATCTAAATGTAGATTAACTAAAACCAGACAGAATCCACTACAAGAGAATGATATCTCCAGAATGATATGTGTTTATTGATTTAGTATGTATAATGATGACACTAGTGTTACTTCTCTTCTACACCCTAGAGCTTCTTGGGTTTTCTGGAAGAAAACTCATAAATGTGTTAAGCTTGCCTGTGTACATTCCATTTCTTATGTAAGTTGTAATGTATACTTTGTTTTCTTTTGTGTGAACATATGTACTTACTATTTAAAAATGTATGTGTATGTATATGTGTGTGTATGTATTGTAATCTTATGTAAATATAATTTAATTTGTATGTCTTTTGGGGTCGTCCATTAATCACGTGAGGCTCGAAAGGGGGGGGGAAGGGGTTCCGAAAAAATCACGAAATATCACCAGGAAGGGGGAGGGGTATAATGAGACATCACGTGTATTTAATTTTCGTTGAATGCACGATTTCTAAACCAAACAGCGGCACGTGGCCTTGACTCACCGTTGCCGGCAACGACTTCCCCTTCAACATTTAATCAGTTAAGTACCTGTATTTAAAGATAATGTTCCGAAAATTTCAATATAAACTATATTGAAATTTTGTACAAAAAAATACACGTGATTTTGGATACGGTTTTAGTTTAAAAACCTCACCACATATCACCAGGAGGGGGGAGGGGTTAAAAAGTTGCTAAAAAACATCATGTGATTAATGCACGACCCCTTTCGGCTTTATAAATTGTTAGATTTAATTAAATGCTATTATGTTACGTATGGTTCCTCACAACTCGTAAACCCTATAGGCTAGTATGCTCTGTTCTTTATTCAAATTAGATAATTTATTGGAGTTGCAAGGAAAGAAATATATTTTTAGAATAAAGCAAAACCATCTCAAATAAACAATATTTATATAAAATATTTAAAAAAAAAATTGAACCGACTTCAATAACACTAAAAAGTATAAAATAATTTAAATATTAAAGAAGTTGGTGTTAGCGTACCTGCTGTGTATATTTGGCACCAACTTCAATAATATTTAAATTATTTTATACTTTTTAGTGTTATTGAAGTCGGTTCAATTTTTAAAAAAAATATTTTATTTTATACTTTTTAGTGATATTTTCATACATAAAGATTGAACCATCGAAGACGGTAAAATGATCTAGGTAGGTTATGACATCATTATGATTTCACTATATCGTCTACATACTTTTACATAATTCATGTTTCTTCAGAAACTCAGAAACATTTTCTCCGATCGTAATGAAATTTGCATGGAATCATCATAGTAGTTCACTCTCTCGAATAAAAAAAGAATCATCGAAATCGGTTCATATTTGTCAGAGAAATGTACAGGAGAACATCAGTTTTATGGTTTTTACCAGATAAATTACTCCATATAAAAAATATATATACAGACGTATTGAGAACCTCCTCCTTTTTTGAAGTCGGTCAAAAATAATACTAGCTGACCTACGCAGCTCCGCCCGGGTTTTTTTGTGTTAACACCCAATTTTTCTATAACCTTCTTCTTTTAACCACCGGAATTGAGCGAACTAAACAAAATATATTATTTTAAGTAATTTTTTTTTACAAATAGATAACTATTATGCTAGTCAGTAGGTACCTGTTGATTTGGAAATAGGTACAATGCAACGGATCTTAGTGGGTACATTTATTTTAGTTAATAATTTTTATAATAAATATATTTTCAGAAACTTTAAATTTTTGTACTTATAAAATTTTGTATACATGCTCAACTATTCTTGCAGAAATTATTGTCACTACTATTATTGTTCTATTGTTGTTTACGTAAGTGTTAAAGTTGTTTATTAATATTTAAAAAAAAAACGGTTTGTTGTTTATTAAGTTTTAATTACGTGCAGCTCCATGATGGTGTAATCCTAGCGTGGCCAATCTTTCGCAAGATCAGCCATATACGAGGGAGTGCACAAGTGCTTGCGTAGACACAAGTGCACTCTCTTTTCCTATACTGTCACAATTCAATGGCATGAAAGACCAACACGACCTGGTAGAGCTCAGGCGCAGGATCGACTTTTTACATGCCCAGCCGACGCATGGATCATGTTACTCTACAGACAATCAGGTGATCGGCATACATTAGCCAGTGTCATTAGCTAGAATAGAATAAAATCTAGAATAGTTACTCCCCGCGGGATCTATACCCGCAACCTCCGGGTTGCGAAGCGGACTCGAAACAAGCCTATTCCAGAGGGCTAGTACGTCGTAGTACGAGGGCTGTTGAGCGATGAAGACAAGCCAAGGTGGGTGCACTGACCGACTTCCTGGACAACTCACTCGGGTCCATGATGTCGTTACTCACCAACATCTCGCCACAAGCTGTGTCGAAGTTAATGCTTATTATTCTATAGTATGACGGGCCCGTAGGTCTAGTGGTTAGACACTCTGGCAGTTGTTTAATATAGGTCGTGGGTTCGATTTCCACCCAGGATGAACATTTGTGCGCATGAATATGTCTTGGTGGTATTTATCTATATAAATAGGTACAAACATAAGTATGTATTTACTAAAAGTATATATAAGTGCTTAAGTATTTGTATCAGTTATCTGGTTAACATAGGAATGGCTCTATCTGATGTCCATGTGTGCATGTGTGGATCGTCCCAAGGTATTATTGTATTTATCACGGTTTACCTCGTGATAAAACTTGACATTTTGTTCGAGTTGCACTAGCCGTGCCCGTGGCTTAGCCCAAGATACACATACTAGTTCGCGGCGAAACTACCCCGTGTGCGAAGTAAATGATGATGGATGATGATGATGAACGAATACTAGCTAGGTACGCAAAAGACTTCCGAGCCAAGTCGTAGCATGTGCTTCGTCGCGAGCATTCTGTGCCCCGCCAGACATGCTCTAGCGAGCGTCTAGCGTTGGAGAGACTCTGAAGAGCTCCAAACGGAGTGTCCAAAGTCCCCTGTACAGTTAAAATGAAGATTACATGAGAGGTTTTTGTGGACCAGCACAACCCAGCCATGAGTTTGTCACGTAACGGTTGGTTTAGAGTAGGGTAGAGAGAACCCGGAGACCGCTACTAAGATAGGTAAGTAACTAAGGGGGAAGTAGAAATAAAAGAATGAGAACTCAGGACTTACAATATAACTATAATTACAGATAAAAACGTTACAGTTCTCTAACGACAGTTACGCAGTTCGTTTCACCGGGTCGGGAACGCGGACACTTATTAGCGTCATCATCATCATCACCAGCCGGAAGACGTCCACTGCAGAACATAGGCCTCCCCCTTAGACCGCCACAATGAACGACAATTTGCTATTTGCATCCACCGGTTGCCTGCGACGCGAACAATGTCGTCGGTCCACCTAGTGGGAGGCCTGCCTACGCTGCGTCTTCCGGTTCGTGGTCGCCACTCGAGAACCTTTCTTCCCCAACGGTTATCGGTTCTTCGAGCGATGTGGCCTGCCCACTGCCACTTCAACTTGCATATTCTACGAGCTATGTCGGTGGTCTTGGTTCTTCGGCGAATCTCCTCATTCCGGATTCTGTCGCGCAAAGAAACTCCGAGCATAGCTCTCTCCATAGCTCGTTGTGTGACTCTGAGCTTCTCCAAAAGGCCAGCTGTTAGAGACCACGTCTCCGTACCATATGTCATCACTGGCAACACACACTGGTTAAAAACCTTTGTCTTCAGGCACTGCGGAATTTCTGATGAGAAGATGTCACGTAGTTTCCCGAACGCTGCCCATCCGAGTTGGATTCTTCGGGCGACCTCTTTGTCGAAGTTGGACCGACCTAACTGGATTGTTTGTCCTAGGTATACGTAGTGGTCAACAACTTCGATTGTATCGTTCCCAACAACTACCGGTACGGGTGCAACATGGACATTAGACATGATCTTCGTCTTGTCCATGTTCATTTTAAGACCCACCTGTTGGGAAACGCTACTGAGGTCGCTAAGCATTGTATTGAGGTCCTCCAGCGACTCTGCCATAATGACTATATCATCGGCAAAACGAAGGTGAGTGATGTATTCGCCATTGATGTTGATGCCGAATCCGTACCAGTCCAAGAGCTTGAAAACGTCCTCCAATGCTTTAGTGAACAGTTTCGGAGAAATAACGTCTCCCTGTCTCACGCCTCGCTGCAATGGGATTGGTTTCGTGCTCTCGTCCTGTAGTCGGATCGACATGGTGGCGTTTCTGTACAAACACTTCAACACTTCGATGTACCTATAGTCGATATGGCACCGCTGGAGGGACTGCAGTACCGCCCAGGTCTCGATTGAATCGAAGGCTTTTTCGTAGTCCACAAACGCTAGACATAATGGCCGATTATACTCCTCGGTCTTCTGTATAATCTGGCGGAGCGTATGTATGTGGTCTACGGTGCTAAAGCCTTTTCGGAACTCGGCTTGTTCGGGAGGCTGGAAGTCATAAAACCTGCGTTCGAGACGGTTCGTAATGACTCTCGAAAACAGCTTGTATACATGGCTCAGGAGTGAGATGGGTCTATAATTCTTCAACAAAGTGTTATCACCTTTTTTGAAGAAAAGAACCACCACACTCCCGTGCCATGCTTCTGGCGTAGTACCCTGGAGTAAGACGGAATTAAATAACTTCTGGAGGACTAATAGTACCGGTTTTCCACCCGCTCTCAGAAGTTCTGTTGTGATTCCGTCTTCACCCGGCGCCTTGTTGTTCTTAAGCTGTTTGAGAGCCATTCTAATCTCGTACAGGCTGATGTCTGGGATGTCCTCAGTGTAGTGTCGGGTTAATTTGGCTCTGGTGTCCTGAGCTGTTCTGGCAATGGGTTCCTGTGTTGAGGTGTATAACTGTCCGTAAAACCTCTCGAGCTCTCTCAATATCTCCGGTTTCGATGAGATGACACTGCCGTCGTCGATCTTCAGCCTGGTCATATGGCTGCGCCCAATAGACGAATTCTTTGCGAACACTTTAGAGCCTTGGTTCCGCTCAATTGCGTCCTTAATACATGCTGTATTATAGGAACGCAAGTCGTGACGCATGGATTTCGAGATTTGTCTATTGAGTTCAGCATATTCTGACATATCAGTTGAAGATTGCAGTCTCATCTCAGTCCGGGATTCCATTAACTTAATGGTTTGATTGGAGAGCTTCTGAGGCTTATTACGGCGTGGGGTCTTAAAGAACTTGGACCCCACTGCATGGACAGTTTGCACCAACCCATTGTTTAACTCGTCCGCAGTTTCGCATTCGGCTAGGCACTGAAAGCGATTGTGTAGTTCGAGTTGAAAGTCTTCGGGGTTTCGGATTTGGGCGGTTCCCGGACGGAGCGTGGACTTCATCAGACGAGACCTCTCGAGCTTGACATTGATATTCAATGTGCCTATAACAATGCGGTGATCGCTACCGGTTTTCACCCTGCCGATCACGGAGACATCATCGAATATATGCTTCTTGGTCGTCATGATGAAGTCGATCTCATTTTTGGTTGAACCATCGGGGCTTATCCACGTCCACTTCCTGGATGGTCGCTTCTTGAAGAAGGAGTTCATCGCAAAGAGTCCCTCCTTCTCCATGAAGTCGACCAGCCGCTGGCCCCTTTGGTTCCGCTGCTCGTACCCATATGACCCCACTCTCAACTCATCGCCATTCCGTGTGCCCACCTTCGCGTTGAAGTCCCCCATAACAACGGTGAAGTGTGTTTTGGAGGTATGTATGGCTTCTGATATCTCCTCATACATAGCCTCTACTTCATCGTCAGGGTGTGCCGAGGTCGGCGCGTATACCTGTATAACCTTCAACGAATACCGACTGGTTATTCTGAGTATAAGGTACGCTACCCTACTCGACACACTATCGACCTTAATCACGTTGTTAATAAGGGACTTACGGACGAGAAACCTGACACCACCCTGGGATTTCCGGTCTCCTTCCCGGAAGAAGAAGATCACGTAACGACGTTATTAGCGTAAGATCACGTAACTTGCTTGCAAAGATTCCTGGGCGCAGGGAAGCCTGGCGGTGTGTCTAGATGGCACAACCGCAGCCAGGCCGTTGGACGCCGGCAGGTTTAGCACCGGCCACGACAGTCAACCAGCAGGCTGGCCGATGAAAATGGGGTGCGGGCGTCAGCACGCCACAGCAGCAGCACCCGTAGATATGTGGCCTCTGGCGTAGATAATGGCCGATTCCGGCTCAAGACCTGGTTCAGCTCGGCCTCCGGTCTTGCGACTCTAGGCTGTAGACCTTAGGCTTTCCACTCGTCTCCAGGCTCCAGACCTAGCCTTCCGACCCAAGACTTCAGACTCTAGACTTCAGACTCCGTTTTCAGACTGACGTTTAATTTTCCTCTCTGCCACTTGACAGCTCCTTGTTTAAATTAATTTTTTTTAAAAGAATTAAAAATAAATACAAATATTTATAAAAAAGATGAGGTATGACATATGAGGAATGAAATGAGGTGATACACTACAAGTTTGGGAGGCAAGAAGTTTTCTAATGGTAATGAAATATGTAACGCATTTAACGACTTCTTTAAGAGTGTCTTTGGTGTTCCTAGTACACGAAGCAGATTTACGGATGATAATCATATCACTGGAGTACACGCGCTGTCAAATATTCAAACCAATAGTGATATTGTGGGAGGTCTTTTAGAGAATTTAAACATAAACAAAGGTGGTGGTAGTGATGGTATCCCTGCCATTTTCTGGTCTTCATGCGCTAGGTCTTTAGCTTTGCCCGTATGTATAAAATTTAATCGCTCTTTACGAGAAGGAACTTTTCCCTCCAAATGGAAATCGGCACATATCATACCCATTCATAAAAAGGGGTCTAAAACAGAAATTGAGAATTACAGGGGCATATCTATGTTGAATATTTTAGATAGAAAATATCGTTTACAATGAACCTTACCCCGTATTATTTCAACAGATATAGGTCTACCAGAATCTCATGGCAAATGGGGAAATAAGAATTTGTTGTGTGCAATACTAGGGACATTGGATTAAACGGTCTTGATACTGTTTGATTTTTATTTCTCTTTAGTATTAATGAACATGAAGTATATTAGGTATGTGAATGAAAACTGTTGTTATACATCGGGTTCTTAACATAGGAAAATAAATTAATTTTATATTACTTTATGTGCTAATTTATTATATATCATTTAAATCATAAGAATAACTTCACGCTTCATTCAGAATTTGAAAACGATTCCAAGAACTCCACTTGCATTTCTTGTTCTTCATCAGATGATGAAGATAAAGAGGTATTTACTATAAATCGCTCTTCCAGCATTTCAATTATTCTATCTTGCTTGATAAAATCATTTTCAACTTTCTTTACATGTTCACAACATTTTCGCCATTCCTCTGCACCAATTTGTGAGAAACCTTCTTCTGTTAATAATTTAATGTCACTTGCAGGCCTATTTACATTTTTATCAACAACTTTTTGCTTCATTATACCCCAAATCATTTCTATGGGATTCAAAGTGCAATGATGGGAGTCTTAAAACTTCGTGACCGTGCGATTTTAATACTAATAGTTCTGAATGAAGTGTGAAGTTATTCTTATGATTTAAATGATATATAATAAATTAGCACATAAAGTAATATAAAATTAATTTATTTTTCCTATGTTAAGAACCCGATGTATAACAACAGTTTTCATTCACATAAGTACCTAATATAGACATCACATAATAATAATACAATAATTAATATACATCTCACACTTACACTAAGTCCTTCACTGTCCATGCAGGTCGTCTTTGGAATGCTTTGCCGCAAAATATAAGAAGAGCTCAGAGTTTAAATGTCTTCAAATCTCAGGTTACTTCTCACTATCTTTCCTTGCAGTAAACCTCTCCTATTTCTGTTTATTTATCATCATAATACGTGTAGTATGTATATTTATCGTTTCTGTATTATGTTATGGATATATATATATATGTATGGTTATATATGTTATTGTTATATATATATTATATATATATTATATATATATATATATATGTACTGATTATGTATGACATACCTACCCTTCCATATTCTGTCCTGTACCCCAAGGTTGTCTGGAAGAGATCGCTTTAGCGATAAGACCGCCTTAAATTGTCACACTGCAATTTTACTTTTCCCTTTTAAGTTGTATCTTCTCTTTTCGTGTACAATAAAGAATATTTGTATTGTATTGTATATACTTCATGTTCATTAATACTAAAGAGAAATAAAAATCAAACAGTATCAAGACCATTTAATCCAATTTCCCTAGTATTGCACACAACAAATTCTTATTTCCCCATTTGCCATGAGATTCTGGTAGACCTATAGACCACAACATCTTGCTAGATAAATTACAAGCGCTCTGAATACACGGAGATTTGCTTCGTTGGGTGCAATCATAGCTATCATGTCGCTCTCAAGCAGTTATCCTAGGTGGATACCGATCTCTTCGGAGTCGCTGGACGCTCGGGGTGTGGGCCCTTTGAGCGTCCATTAAGTACGGTGGCGACTCAGAGGAGGACGGCGGCTGGGTTGCGACCCCCGTCCCCGTGAGCATCGTGACAGGTTCCCGGGGGGCTACAATGCGCTCCCCGGCGGCGGGCTCAAAGGCAAGGCACTGAGGGGCCCCTGGTGCAGATCCCACCGGAGAGCCCTCTCATGAGCCGATGCGATAGCCGCGGGCCGCGGGGGTGGGTAAGAATCCCACATACCCCGGTCAAGCCCCACAGCTCCCAGGGATCTTTGGAAGATTTCCCCCGTGTCAAAAAAAAAAAAGGTGGATACCGATCTGACTTCATTAATGTACCAACCGGAGTCCCTCAGGGCTCGCATTTGGGACCATTATTATACTGCGTCTATTTGTATGATATAACAGCCTGTATCAAACACTCAAACCATCTTATGTTTGCAGATGACAAAAAAATATTTTTGAAAATTAGTTCGTTACACGACTGTCTACTAATGCAAGAGGATCTTGATCGCTTATTTGATTACTACACAAAGAATAATATATCTGTAAATAATAATGTAAATGTGTAATGTATCTGTATATTAGTTTCATTTCAATATCTGTAAATATAAAAAAATGTCAGTGCATTACATTTTCACGTAAAACAAAACCTATTACGTACAGCTATACTTTTGAAGGAAAGTCTATTAATGGAACTAAAGTTATACGCGATTTAGGAGTATACTTCGATCAAAAGATGGTGATGTCAGATCATATAAGTCAACTCAACAAAGTTACAAATAAAGCGTATAAAAACCTTGGCTTTGTGTTACGAGTTTGCAAACCATTTTCAGATACATGTGCTCTTAAGGTGGTTTACTTTGCTTTCGTGATGAGTGTTCTCGAGTATGAGAGCTCTATTTGGTCACCTCAATATGTAATTTACAAACACCGCTTAGAACAAATTCAAAAAACTTTTATAAACCATCTAAACTTCGTGAGCCGTAAGGCCTCAGACTCGTACGAAGATAGCTGCTTGGAACATAATCTTCTAACACTAGAACAGAGGCGCAACGTATTAGATATGTGTCTGCTGTACGATATCGTACATAGTAATTTAGACTGCTCTGAATTGGTGTCCCAAGTTCCTTTGACTCGCACTCGTCACACATCACTACTTGTTGTACCGTTCCATCATAATAATTATTCTATGAACTCAGTGCTTTCCCGAATTGCACGTACATATAATAAATCGTTTAGCGATATTGATATATTTAACTTTATTCTAATCGGGAATTAACGCGATTTACCTTATATTTTGGCTTGACGTTTCGGCCGGGTTGCACTTAAGTTTGATAATGGAACGCGAACGTCTAAAAGTATATATTGATATATTTGCTTGTACAAAACAGTTATTTAAAAAACGCGTTATTAGCATGTTAAGAAATAACTAAATTAACATTTTTTTTTCTTTTGTAATGTAAGCAATAGGTAGGCATAAACTGAACTGTAATAATACAATTGTTGTGCTTTAGTATTGTATTTTCAGCGATTTATTCCAAATTATATTCTTTGTCATATGTACCAACGCTCATTAACTTATGGTAAATTTAGGGAAACCTGTTATTGGCCGTACTTATTAGTAAGATATAGCTTAATTTATATTTTTGTTATAACGCTGTTGGTTTCTAATTAATAAAAAAAAAAAAGGAGACTAAAATATCTTTTGAACAATCCAAAAAAGGTAAGTATACAATAGACTACGTAATATAGCATGCATCTTAGCAAAGTAAAGTTTAGTAGGAACGAATCCCTGAGTCCCTACTGTGAGATTGGACTCGTTGGATAATTTCTCGACTAGTGGTTGATAGAAAGCGATCAGATCTGATGATGCAGTAGGAAGGTGGTTATAGTTCTCTCATGATACTTTCAGTACTTCAAGGACCATAAAATAATCATGGCATATAAATGCTGTAGTTTTCAAAACGTCAGGAAAGTAAAATCAATAACAAACCGCGATATAAGTACATAATCTGATCAGAGTGAATCGATTATGTTCCTATTGGTACAATATTTATGATCGATGTAGTCGTAATATACGCGCAACTGAGCAAAACAAAGACAAAGGTAAATGAATTAGATTAAAAAGTCCAGCCTATTCCCCCCAGTAGTTCTACATTTAGTTCTACATGTTCCTACTTAACGCATGTAATAAAATTCCATATTACTATTGTAGTAGGTGAATTTTACCGTAATTTTCTCTTTAATTTACGCAATTCCGATTTTATTTTAATTTATTTCATGATTTTGAACCGTTGAAGTTATTATTGGTGTTTTAAAAGGTATTGGGAATTAAAAAGATAACTTTACCAAATTGATTCTAATACAAAATGAAAACATACATAATATACTTCATCATGTCAGCCACAAGACGTCCACTGCTGAACATAGGCCTGCCCCATATACTTCCATTGCGACCGATGTTGTGCCGCCTGTATCCAACGGCTCCCTGCCTCCTTGACGAGGTCGTCTGTCCATCTAGTGGGGGGCCGACCCACACTGCGCTTCCCAGTCCTTGGTCGCCACTCGAGAACCTTTCTTCCCCACCGGTTGTCAATTCTCCGGACTATATGACCTGCCCATTGCCACTTCAACTTACTAACTACTAGAGCTATGTCGGTTACTTTAGTTCTTCTACGGATTCCCTCGTTCCGGATTTTATCACGCAGAGACACTCCGAGCATAGCCCTTTCCATAGTACGTTGAGCTACTTTGAGCCTTTTTATGAGGCCAATAGTCAGTGGCCAAGTCTCAGATCCATAGGTCATCACTGGCAGCACACACTGATTGAATACTTTGGTTTTTAAACATTGAGGTAATTCAGACGAGAAGATGTAACGCAATTTCCCGAAGGCTGCCCATCCGAGTTGGATTCTTCGGCTGACCTCTTTCTCAAAGTTGTACCTTAACTTACCTTACCTTACCTAATATACTTACCTACATTTATAGGCATGCAGCTCCTATTCAAATTAATCTTGTTCATGTTCATTGGAAGGTGCATTCCAATACTATTAAAAGTGTTTGTATATTCATCCAAACCATTAATAATATCGCTAGTATTTTTTGAGTCTCTAAATGCATATTTTATTATTTTGGAAAGTTGGTGGCCAGACTACGTAGTAGTAGGTAACCTAAATAAACGTAGACCCACCGAGTTTGGGCTCGTTAGGTAGGTCTCGACGAGCAGTTGCTAGAAAAATGGTGATCAGAGTCTGATGATGGAGCAGGAAGGTGGTCACGGGATCTCTGCACTAACCGAATTTGGATTCGTTGGATTAGTTGCGAGTGTTGATCAGGTGGTGGTGGAACAGGAACTCGGCACCATTAAATGTAGGACCCACCGAATTATAAATCTACCTATAGTTAAATCTTGACGAGTAGTTAGACAGATACTGATCTGGGTCAGCAGAATAGCACAGGAGTCATTTTAAGAGATCGTTTACCAATATCGGGGGTTTTTAAAAAAAAAAATATATACTTACTTCATAATAATAATAAAAACACATACTTACTAACAAATATATGTATAACTGTATATACATACATATGTACATAATGCATATAAAAAGTAGTTTGTTGAGGTGATCTGCAATCAGTAAGACACATCACTTTAGTTTAGGAAATATTAAAGTCAAATATCAAGTACACGCATTGCTTTTGCATGTCTGATGCAAGCATGTTTTTAAATCATTAAAGAGATCGTAGAATTTCAGTAACTTTTCCAATAACTTGTAGCAAATCGCGAAGCCGCGGAGTACAAAACTATTTTATAGTAGATATCTTGGATACGCCTAAATATAATGATGCCGGATATATGAAAAGGATAATATATTCAAAATCCCAGTCGTAAACATCAAACAGGTCTTAATAATATATAATAAAATAATTAATTTGAAGTAGTTTTTATAAACATATTTATATATTATAAAGTTTGTAAATACATGTTTTAATTCTTTGATTATAATTACTTATTATAATTTATGTGTAATCTTAATGTTTATTTTATTAGATTTAATTGAATAACTTCTTTTCACGGCTGGGTTCCTAGTTAGGGTCCGGAATAAAATACTGGTGACACTGGTATTAAAATACTGGTAGGTAGTAGGTATAAAATATACATTACAAGAAAAAGTCATGTACACATTGACTTGTTTTATTGTAATATGTATGAGTGCAACGACAAATCACGGGTAAATATTAATATTGAACTATTATTAAAATAATTTTTAATCTTCTGTGTCTATATTTTTTTATTTGAAAGAGACCTATCTATAAATGTTTTTTTTTTCACTAGTCAGTAAGTTTAGGGTGGTAAAAATCCATTGGTCGTGGGGTCATACACGGCCATTAACCCGGCCCAAGGGGGATAAGAGTCCTCTTCCCTTTTTCTCCACTTGGGTAACTCCTGTCTGACGCGTCCTTGTCGCGAGGATGGGCACTACTCACCCTAGTAGGCCAGAGTGTTTTGGTGGCTAAGTTCAGCAGGGACCTAGTACTGCGGGGTATAACGCGGCTCCCTTGCCCAGGGTTACGGGTGAAGACCTCAACGGTGAAAAGAGCGGAGACAATGGACGTCGGTACGGTTATTTCAGCGGAAGAGGCAGGCCTTTGTCATCCAGGCTTAGTTTAGATGACCTGATGTTGGGTAGCAGTGACATCAGTACCAGAGTGAGGACAAAGCTAGTGGATAGTGACAGTGCTCGCCTTGGAAAAAATCTGCGATGACGGAAAGCAACGGGAAACTACCGTCATTATTTCTTCCCTTGTTGGGTAGTTCCGACACACTTTATAATGATGGCCAGATATCAACGCATGGCCCCAAGTTCCCGGCGTTAACATCAGAGAATAGACCGGAATCAAGTCTGTAGAACAGCTATTCAGACTAGCCATGCATAAAGTGAAGTTTCGGAATCTAACCGCCAACCTTCAGTAATGAAGAGGCACTTAAAGAAGAAGAATTGAAATAAACATAATTAACGTTGTAAGCGTACTAAAATATAATTATAAAGCAGCACAAATTGAACACCGTAGAGGTAACCGAATATAATGTGTGGAGAGAGCACCGGTGAGCGAAGGGCCAAAAATTAAAAAACTCTGTCTGTCCGATCCGGTGTCGCGAGCAGGTGCCCTGTTCAAATTGCCTCTCTACACTCAATTTAACGTGGAAAACACTCTGCTTTGTTCGGGTAATGAACGCGGCTACCTGCGCTGGCGGGCGGTCGGTGACGGTCAACAGGCTCTCAGATCCACCCTGATTATTTAACCCTGTCATAATGCTTTAAAGTCCGTAATTAATTTGGTATTGTTCAATAGACGGTTAAGTGTGGTCCGTCCAGGTAGGTACCATCGCCTGCGACCAGTTTGACTCCGCCCAACACACGCTAGAGGCTTGTCCCGCGTGGTCGTTGGAGCGTCGAGACCTGGTTGCAGTCATCGGATCGGACCTCTCTCTGGGCAGCGTAGTGTCGGCTATGCTGTCCGGAGATGCGGCGTGGGGAGCGATGCCTGCCTGCGGTGACTGTCATGTCCCAGAAGGAGGCCGCCG
Organism: Furcula furcula; assembly: GCA_911728495.1. Taxonomy (NCBI): domain Eukaryota; kingdom Metazoa; phylum Arthropoda; class Insecta; order Lepidoptera; family Notodontidae; genus Furcula; species Furcula furcula. The sequence goes on from OU452251.1 coordinate 12,937,114, forward strand.
AGCGGGAACGCGAACGTGTTGATCCTGCTCTTGCTGCCACAGCCTTGAGCCTGGGCCTATAAAAAACGGGCAACCTTCGGAGTCGCCGGACGTTCATGGTGTGAGCCCCTAGGTGGACATCCATTGTATACGGCGGCGACTCCGAGGAGGACGGCGGCGGGGTTGCGACCCCCGTCCCCGTGAGCCCCGTTTCAGGTTCCCGGGGGGCTACAATGCGCCCCATTGCTGACGAGCGGTGTAGGTCCTGTGTCGTTCCAAGCCCCGCGATGGTACCGGTGGGAGCGGGAATTGCTTTAGCAGGCATCCAACGCTGGAGAGACTGGCGATCGGAACGAAATGCCAAAAGTCTCCTCATAGTGTCGACGAAACGCGAATTATGGTTAACATTAATTCAATTCTTAAAATCGGATTATTTCGACACTCGAATGGAATTAATACTAGATACTCTGTTATTGATCACACCCGTGGGGTGTCGGGTTAAGAATAACACCCTCCCAACTCCTCCCATTGGGTGTTCGAGGGGACTAAGGGAAAACAGGAAGACGGGCAGCAGCGTCTTTCTATTGGATTACCTAACATATACTGCGATCCGCTAGCCGTCTGCCAAGAGTCGGGATTATGGCAACCCCTCCCTTCTAAGGGGGAGGCTTTCGTTCAGCAGTGGACGTCTTTCGGCTGTCGATGAACTCTGTTAATGAATAGAGAACATAGTCATAAACGGCTCAGTAAATCAAAATAAACAGATTTAAAAATGCCCTTATTTGAATTAACGCTAATTGGTGGTTGTGAGTGCGGCAATTAGTGGCTAAAAAAGATCTGGCATCTACTTCTACGGACTTTGGGTACCTTTTGAAGGTTTCCTTCGCGACAAATAAATAATATACTACCGCATTGGCATAATGTTTTGTCGCTAAGCTGCATTGCTGTGTTTCGGTGTGAAGGGTAATGTAGTGTACCTACTGTAGGGCCAATTTAATGGATCACATTTGACATCTGTCAGTTTCTTTGTTTTGTCTGTTTCTTTCGTCATTGTCACAGTAAATATGTAATCGTAATTGAAATAAGGTTAACAATTGTGCAGTTCTAACTACGAAAAAAATTAATAATACTTTATTCCCGCATTTACAAAGTTACGTTGTTAAATTTTGAAGAAGTGTCAACTGTGATCTATTAAATTGACCCCACTTTAGCTAGTGAAATTACTGGCTCAAGAGGCATATGCAAGAGGCATACCTAATGTCTCAGGCACAAAATACTGAGCGTACAGAAGGCAAGCTCATGTATGTACCTCGCTTTCATACTATACGCTCGGCGGTTGCACTTTGGTTATCAACTCTGGCTTATGCGAAAAAACTATCGTGACAGTGGCACTCCTATCTAGTTTTTTGATTGATTGTTGACAATATAAAATATTTAAAAAAAAAAATAGAACCGACTTCAATATCACTGAAAAGTATAAAATAATTTAAATATTATTGAAGTTGGTGTTAGCTTACCGGCTGTGTATATTTGGCACCAACTTCAATTATATTTAAATTATTTTATACTTTTCAGTGATATTGAAGTCGGTTCAATTTTTTTTTTAAAAGATTTTATTTTAAACTTTTTAGTGACATTTTCATATATAAAGATTGAACCATCGAAAACCGTAAAATTATCTAGATAGGTTATGATCACATTATCGTCTACATAGTTTTACATAATTCATGTTTCTTCAGAAACTCAGAACCTATTTATCCGGTCGTAATGAAATTTGCATGGAATCATCATAGTAGTTTACTCTCTCGAATAAAAAAAGATTCATCGCAATCGGTTCATAATTGTCAGAGCAATGTAATGGAGAACATCAGTTTTATGGTTTTTACCAGATAAATTCCTCCACATCGTTCATGTTCCTCCAGGAAGTTCTTATCCGGTTGTTATAAAATTCATACAGATTTAATAAAGTGGTTTCTTCTTACGATTAAAAAAAGAATCATTGAAATCATTGAAAATAAATAAGGTGACCATACAACTGCAACAAATCCTTATAGTACTTTATTGTAAATACATTGATAAATAACACGCAGACACGAGGTGGGAATCAAACCAACGATATAATAGGTAGCGGCCAGGGTGTCTTACCACTACACCAACGGGCCTGTTCAACTACATGACTGGTGCAACATATTTTGTTTATGGATAATATTAATTTTCTCTGAACTGATAACTCTAGGGGATCATTTCATCATTCTGATTATATTAGTCGTCAAAAGTCTAATGAGAACATATTAATCTTCAGTGGTAGTTTCTTTATTCACTCGCCCATCGCCATGAAAAATTACTAACTCGTACGTCAAACCAAACCTATGGTATGATGTCAGACGTCACGTCCGTCAACGAGCGTTTTCGCGCCAAGGTGGAAAAGTCAACCTTTGATTTGCAATATCTAGATAATTTGTGCATATTTTAACGTTTTTGTATCCAAATACAAAAACGTTAAAATATGAACGTTATACATACCAATATCTATACACTAAAAACAAAAATTGTGCAAGTTCCCAATTACGTCATCGATACGCAGATTTGCTAATAGTATAAAATTAAAACCTTAAAATAAATATTGAATAATATAAGTATCTTTTGACCTTTATTTTATACCGAGAATAAAAAAAAATAGTTAGTAGTAGTAAGTTTTTAGGGTTCCATACCTAAAAGGTAAAAAAGGAACCCTTATGGTCTGACTTCGTCTGTCTGTCTGTCACACCTATATAATTCAGGAACCACTGATGCTATCGATTTGAAACTTGGAATAGTTTTGGATCTTACTTACCCAACATCATCACAATTTAAAAAAAAAATCTTTTAGTGTACTCTTATTATAATGGGGGTTGAAATGGGTCATCAAAATTTCAAAGTGAGACTATTATATCATATGAAAGGGCTTCATTTGTACACATTTCAAAACAGTTTTTTATTTAACTTTATGTCACGTAGTTTTTGCTGATAATCAAAAATGTCAAAAAAAAAATACCGCGCCCCCCCCCCTCATCTCCGAATTTTGTGGAGGGACAAATCTGAAATAATTGTGGGTAATACATGTCTATCTATATTTTACAGGAAAAATAAAATGATCTTTCTATACTACAGTTTTATAGTAATCCTAAAAAAACCTCGACAAACAAACTTAGTTTTGCGGTTTGTTTTTTTGCTATCTGAGATGTTACATCAATAGTAAGATTACTTTAATACGCCCAAAGATGGTATGGAACCCTCGGTGCGCGACTCCGACTCGCACTTGACCGGTATTTTTTTTATTGAACCTAGTGACGAGACAAGCAAGACGTTCGTCTAATGGTAAGCGACAGCTGCATTGCACTGCCGCTCGTCAACTGAGACATTGGTTATTAAGTCCGTTGTGTCCGGTAATATCACCAGCTAAAGTGCCTTTACACTGAAACTCAGCAAAGTTCACACACTGCTGCTTGGTTGCGAAATATCTCACACTGAGGTGGTACCTGGATGGTCCCTTGCACATGGGACCTAAGTTAATAAGATTTTACGTAAACTTCCTAAAGCTACAAAAAATGTAAAAATATAAGAATAACATTTTACCTACAACCTACAATACAATAGATAAATAAATAAAAATAAAAAATAAAAAAGCCTTTATTTGATATTGCTACATATTATCTTCGTGAATCTACAATACAATATGACCCAGAAAATATATTCAAGGTGATAATATCAAGTCACGGTCAAAGCACTAAAATTAATATACAATTTAAATTTAAGATTTTTGCGGAACAGGAAGATAATTTTAGACGTATCAATTCACACATAGTATTATAATATAAATATTGATACTATTAAGACCTACTTACTATAGGGTGGGTAAAGAAAGATAGGGCTATGTATGGGACCACACAAGCAGAAATGTTGTTAACTGTTGCCAAACACATATAAAAAGCCTGTAAGTATTAATGGTGTAATTTTAAATCAGGTTGACAAATTTAAGTATTTGGGCCACATAGTCACATGTGATCTCAGGGATGATGATGACTTAGAACGCGAGCGCAGAGCGCTTGCTGTAAGAGGCAATATGCTTGCCCGCAGGTTCGCTCGATGTACATCAACGGTAAAAATAGCGTTGTCAATCTTTTTACTCGAGTGCCCTGTGGGTAATGTACAATCGTAGTTCGTATCACGCCCTAAGGGTACAATATAACAATATTTTCAGGATGTTGTTGGGATTGCCCAGACGTTGCAGCGCTTCAGGTATGTTTGCGGAAGCTCGTACAGATGACTTTTACGCCATTTTACGCAAAAAAGCTGCTTCGATGCTGCGACGCTTGCGAGATAGTTCCAACACCATCTTGAAACTTATTGCGGAACGCTATGACTGCCCCTTTCAAGAACACTGGATTGGGGTGGTCTTAGGATTGAAATAAAAAACATGTACATACATAATTCTTATAATACTAACAGTACATACTAACGTAGGTCTAAGATAAAAATTGTTACTAATAATACTAACATTCTATGGACATCTGTCTGAAATAAAAATAAATAATAATAATAATAATAATAATAATAATAAGCCTCCATTTCCTCCATCGGATTTCCCAAATTTTGAGCGTTTCCCCTGTGCGTGGGCCACTCTCTATCAGATTACATACTGTGACTGTTTTTCTTATTCAATTTAGTGACAAGACAAGCGAGACGTAAGCGTGATGTAGGTACTTGCACTTTGGTTATCAACTCTGGCTTATGTGAAAAAACTATCGTGACAGTGGCACTCCTATCTAGTTTTTTGATTGATTGTTGACAATAAAACAGGAAGAACGGAAGACGAGTGTTTGAAGCGGACGGCATTCGCGCTCGTACTAAACCGAGATATACTGAGATATCGTGTTCGTGAGCGCTGTTCGCGGCGCTCACGAGCGCCCGTTGTATGAAGCTTGCCTTCTGTACTCTCAGTATTTTGTGTCTCAGGTGACGCGGCCGTGCAGTGCAGCTATCATAAGTACCTACATCACGCTTACGTCTCGCTTGTCTTGTTACTAGATTGAAGGCGCTAATAACGGTGAAATGCCTGAATTCTTGTTATTTTAAGTTAAATGTTCACAAAAACTGTTAATTTAATCTGTATAGAAAAAATATAAAACGTTAGTTAAAGTTTCGATAAATACGTTTACTTGAATAAAAATTTATTTTTGATAACCACTTTTTAGGAAAAAAAGATCTAAAAAGGACTTATTTATGTCATAATTTGCAAATGTTCTCTAAAACCGCTCAAGCTATGGTGTTGGCGTTTACATAGGAAAAAAGGTCTTGAAAATACGAATGTCTTTACTTGAAAGATTTATTTTTATTCCGTATTTTACTAGAGAAATATCTATTTTTCCCAAAATTTAATACATCTGCGCAAGTATGCCTGCTCCGAGCTCTGATTCAGTCCGCTTCGCGGCGTTGTCGAGGGAGGACTGCACGTCGGTGTTGGAGCAATATTGTTTAACTCGTTTAATTTTTTAAAGAGTTTATGCGCATTTATAAATATTGAAATTAATAGAAGTACTTAGTTTAGTTAATATCTATACATTAGTAACGGTAAATATTTTTTTGGAAATAAATTAACTTTATAAGTACGCAAAGACTAAGAAAACTATGCCAATGCATTGGGGCCGCCGGTGGGTGACGTCGGTTTGTGAATTCGGAACGGTCTTAAATACCGTAATTCATCACGGTTCCCTTGGGAGAGGGTCCCAGTTTTTAACCGACTTTAAAATTAAAAAAGGAGGTTATGTATTCGACGCGAATGTATTTAATAGGTACTATTAATAATAAAGAGAAACTCATAGACAGTGGTTATCCAATATGTGGCAATCGATCAGGTTAAGCAACGTTAGGCAAGGCCATTCCATAGATGGGTGACCGTTTAATGCCATTTGAATTAAGCGTCTCCGTGATTTGGAGGGCAAGTAAAAAGTGAGTCTCAGTTATTAACCGACTTTAAAAAAGGAGGTTATTTAACACAAATGTATTTAATACTGACTTTTATTTTTGATTTTGACGGGCCCGTTGGTCTAGTGGTTAGTGACCCTGTCTGCTACCCAACAGGTCGTGGGTTCGATTCCCACCAAGTGTCTGGGTGTTATATCTATATAAGTATGTATTTACAAAAAAAAAAGTATATATGTATTAGTATCAGTTGTCTGGTTTCCATAATACAGGCTCTGCCTAGTTTGGGATCAGATGACCGTGTGTGAATTATCCCAGGATATTATTATTATTATTACTATAAAAAAATGAGAAGGCCGTCATAGACAGTTGTTATCAATGTTTGGCAATCGTTCAGGTTAAGCAACGTTAGGCAAGGTCATAACATAGATGGGTGACCGTTTAATGCCTTTTGAAGTAAGCGTCTCAGTGCTTCGGAGGGCAAGTAAAAAGTGGGTACCAGTTTTTAACCGACTATAAAAAAGAAGGTTATGTATTCGACGCGAATGTATCTAATACTATTAAAAATAAGGAGCCACTCATAGACAGTTGTTATCAATGTGTGGCAATCGATAAGGTTAAGCAAAGTTAAGCAAGGTCATTACATAGATGGGTGACCGTTTAATGCCACTTGAAGTAAGCGTCTCCGTGCTTCGGAGGGCAAGTAAAAAAGGAAGTTATGTATTCAACGCAAATGTATGCTATTAAAAATTAGCTAACGTCAAAGAGCTCGGGAGGCGCTGCGCGAGTCAGCTAGTATATAATATATCTTTTGTTCATAATATTTTTGTGTTCTATATTTAATGTTCTATTCATATTATCTAGAATTCTGTATATACAGGGTTACTGGTAAATATCACAGCAATCTGTTAAGGGTTTGTAGGAGAGATCATTTGCAAATATCAACCATTTTTGAATAATTTGACATTTTATTATTTGAAGATATCTGCGATATACAACTTCCAAAGTCTATGAAAAAAGTCAATTTGTGATTATTAACCGACTTCTTTTATTCTCTGCTTGATGATACATACTTGCATGTATAATAATCAGACATGATTATTTATTATTATTGGTTAATAGTAAGTATTAGAAACTGCTGCACAATAGGAGTTATTAAAACACGAGTGTTTTAATGCTTAATTATGTGCAGTTTCAAACACTACTTTATCTAAACTCATGAAATACAATTTTATACCGCCAAACTACATTACAAAACATATAATACAGACAGAGGGAGCTCTGTTTCACACAGACGACGTGCTTTCTATACTATAGTTAAATTTGTTGTACCAAATAGTATGTAATCTGTGTGGAATAAAATTCTATTCCAGTCTATAATATTATGGCACTCAATTCATTCAAATAACTCCATAGGGCATGCGTACAACTGGGTCACACCCTCCCGATGAATGTATCGTGGCCTGCTGGATTAGATCGCGGACTACTAGATGACATTGCGGCCTACTAGATTGGCTTAAAAATATTTTGATATAGAAAATTTTCTCTATTACAATATATTTTTAAGCAGATTTTACGGCATAGTTTTGATCAAACGTTTTTTTTACGATACACGTGTACCGTAAAAAACTTTTTGATGTTTTTAAAGAGGCATTATGTATAAAATGTGTCATTAGAGTACTAGTTTTGAGTTCATAATTTGAATATTACGATATGAGTGTAGATAGAGGGTATTTAAACATTAAAATTATAAAATAAAGTTGCTTAAAATGTTCCTTTTGTAACAATTTATGAAATAAATAATGAGAATAGTAAAATATAAAAAAGACCCCCGTGGGATGTCCGGGTAAGAATAGCACCTACCCATCTCCTCTCGTTGGGTGTCCGTAAAAGGCGACTAAGGAAAAACTAGAAGAAAACTAGAACAAAGCAGTCTTTTTATTGGATTACCTGCCTCTTATACTGTGATCCCCAAGCCGCCTGCCAAGCGTGATGATATTGGCAACCCCTCCCTTCTAAGGTAGAGGCCTATGTTCAGCAGTGGACGTTTCGGCTGCTGGATGATAAAAAAGACAAAAGCAAATGAATTGCTAGGATTTGTACCCACGTCTAACATCACGTTATTACCTTAGTTAAGCTCATATACCACTGAGCCAATTATACATAATATAGTACCGTCGCCAGAAACAAATATACTATTAGGAGAGCAAGTCGAGAGCTGTAATGCAATAATCAAACCAGCCATGTCTATATTTATAAGAAAATTGAGACTTTAATACGTTGACATACAGTTCAAGTCCGTTTGAATCTGTATAAACATTATGCAGCTTTTTAAATAACTAAGAGTTTTGGTGTCGTTTTTCATTGTTACAGTGTTACACTTTTTTCGGTCTTGCCCCTCAGCAGCCCATTTTTTTGTGTATAAAAAAATAAAATGTTTTTAGAACGGAGTTGCATGTGTATAAAGTGTGTCATTAGAGTACTTACTAGTTTTGCATTCATAATTTAAATATTACAATATGAGTATAGATAAAATTCATTACTTTAATGTTTTATATTTTTATATTTATTGTTATTGTTAAGTACCTAACTAGACTTTGTAGTATGTATGTGTATACTTAATTCAGGCTAAAGTATAAATTATTTTTTTTTAATAAACCCCGACATGGGTGAACGAACTCTTAAAATGACTTTCCGGCGCCATTACTCTGATTGATGTCTGTCTAGTAATTACTCGGCAAGATTTAACTATCGATTTACAATTCGATGGATCCTACATTTTATGGAGCAGAGTTTCTGTTACCACCGTCCTGCTTGCTCCCATCCCCAGACTCTTATCATTATTTTTCTACCTACTACTCATAGCAACCTATCCAATGCGTCTGCGTTTATTGGTGCAGAGATCCCGTGACTACCTTCCTGCTTCATCATCAGACCCTCGTCACCATTTTTCTAGCAACTACTCGTCGAGACATAACTAACGAGCCCAAACTCGGTAGGTATACGTTTTTTGGTGCAGAGATTCTTTATAATAATATCAATAATATCTTGGGACAATCCACACACAGTTATCCGATACCAAACTAGGCAGAGCCTGTACTATGGAAACCAGACAACAGATATTAATACTTTTTTTTTGTAAATACATACTTAAATAGATAAATAACACCCAGACACTTCGTGGGGATTCCCCCACAACTCATCGAGTAGCTGCCAGGGAGTCTAACCACTAGACCAACGGGCCCGTCACCTCATCCTTTGACCACCTTCCTGCTCTATCATCAGACCCCATCTAAAGATCACCATTTTCTAGCAACTACTCGTGATACCTACCCAAGGAACCCCAATTCGGTGGTTCTACGTTTATTCGTGCAGAGATACCGTGACCACATTCTTACTCCATCGTCAGACCCTGATCACCATTTTTCTAGCAGCTCGTAGAGACGTACGCAACGAGCCCAAATGCGGTTATTGATACAGAGATTCCGTGACCACCAACCTGCTCCATCATCAGACAATGATCACCGTTTTTCTAGCAACTACTCGTCGAGACATATCTGACGAGCCCAAATTCGGTGGGTCTACGTTTATTTGTGCAGAGATCCTTTGGCCATCTTCCCGGTCCATCATCAGACCCTGATCATCATTTTCTAGCAACTACTCATCGAGACCAGCCCAACGAGCCTAAACACAGTAGATCTACGTTTATTGGTGCAGAGATCCTGTGACCACCTTCCTGCTCCATCATCAGACCCTGAATTCCATTCATCTAGCAACTACTCGTTGAGAACTATCCCACGAGCCCAAACTGAATGAGTCTTCGTTTATTGGGGCCTAGATCCTATTTCCACCTTCTTGCTGATCATCATCAGACCCTGGTGAAGGTTACCATTTTATTTACTATTATCGGATTTATATATGTACTAAATTTCAGATCTTTTGGACTTATAGAAATAATGAAATATGTCTATATACGAAATATCCCTACCTCGACTCGGAAAAGAGCTGATGGTCTTCTAACAGCTGGACCGATTTTCATGTAACATAGTTAAGAACCATCTCGCTTAAACTAGCTTTAAAAAAACCGCATTCAAATCCATGCACTGGTTGGAGCTCTACGATGCCACAGCCAGCCATACAGAGAGACAGACACTTCCAGTCAGACATAGGTGTCAAAGTTATAACTTCCCTCGTTTTGGTCGGGGGTTTCAATTAGCCTTTGAATAGAACATTAAAAAAACAATAAAAAAAAAACAAAAACAGCACTTCAATAGACAGCACACTAAAAAGTATAAAGTATTAAAATATGATTAAAGCTGGTGTTAGTTGTACGTACAATCGCGGACGGAGTATTCAATCAAAATCGTTTGACAAACATTATGTGTGATTATCTCGTCCGCACGTATTTCGGGCCGGCTCGTGCAAGCGATTCTCGTCCTAAATGTGGTACACCGTTCGTGACCGCGAGCGTACATACCTACTGTATAAATTTAGCACCAAATAATTTTATATTTTTTAGTGACCTGTATACTGGTCGGGTTCATCATCATCATCAGCCGGAAGACGTCCACTGCTGAACATAGGCCTCCCCCTTAGAACGCCACAATGAACGACAATTGGCTATTTGCATCCATCGGTTACAATCGGTCGGGTTAATTTTTTAAAATAATTTAATAGTATTTTTTTCATTCATAAATCGTCGTGATGAACTTGGTATGATACCATTGTAGTAGATTAGTCTCACAAATAAAGAAACTCATTGAAATCGGTTCATATTCGTTAGAGTAGGTATAACGGAAGATGTCGATTTTATGGTTTTCACCAGTTAAATTAGTTTATCCGATCTGTATGAATCATAAATATCTATAACAAACAATCGGAATTGCATTGCATTGCATATCATGTATTCTCATACGTTCTTTAGACATAGGTTCATGCTCAGCTCACTTTATACTAAACCCTCCCAAATACACACACTACAAAATGAAAAATTGAACATATTTTTTACCTACTATACTTTATTTTACTAATACTACTAATTACTCTGTAAAACTATGTTGTTAGTAGGATAGTAGGTCCCTTGTGCAAGAGACCATCCGGTAGAAATGTACAATCGCAGTGTCAAAAATCATATAGTGTAAAGATTGCCTTGTTCCGGTGTGAATGGCACTGTAGCTGGTGAAATTAATGGGCTCAAGAGAATAACAGTTGTTTATAGGCAGACGTTTCGCTTACCATCAGGCGAATATCTTGCTATTCTCATCACTAGGTTGAATAAAGACATACTACCACTAGGTTGAATATTACACAATTTAAATTACTTAAACTGTGCATATAAAAAAAAATCACATCAAGCACAGACACTTGCATGATAGCCTACTGTAAGCTCCAGCAGCAAACCGTCCATTGGAATTAAAAACGCTTTAAATCGTGTGTACATGATAAGACTCAGTGATGCGTTACAATAATAGGCAATATCCTACTTAAAATGATTGTTCTCTCTGCATTTTCATATTCTTCGGACAAATTTAGACTTTGTGTAAGCAGTACCGAGTGAAATTCCTAGATGGCGTTGACGTCGGCGGCGGGGTTCCGCGGGCTCGAATGCTCAAGGTCGTTCAGAGTTATTAAGGCCTGAATAAAAAAAAACAGTCACAGTATGTAATCTAATAGAGCAGTGGTTCCCAAACTTGATTGGGCTCCGACCCACCTAACAAAAACTGCCAAATTCGGGACCCACCTCTTGGCTGTCTTAAAAAGGGCATACAATATGATAAAGCTCAGATTTCCTAGTCTCTGTGTTAATTAAATTCGTCTTCTGCCCATTCAACCATTTCGTCGTTCGTGCAACAGTATTATTTGACAGGTGGTATGCACTCGATTTACTTTAATTATTTTTCTCCAAACATCGCTCCAACAGCATCTTTAATCGACGGTAACATTACCTCATTAGCAGGATCGCCAGAGCAGGAAAGCCTCACACCATTGGTGAAGACTTAGCCCCAATGTTGTGAAGCTTTCCTGCTCTGGCGATCCTTAAGCTAATGAGGTACGAGGCGTACGAAGCATTTTCAATAATATTAATAAAATGTGAAACAATGTTTTTTGACGATTTCATGTCCAATAATTTTCTTTGAAAAAACTTCTTTTACCTTCATTAAAGTTATGCCACAAAACAACTCGTCGAGACCTATATAACGAGACCAAACTCGGTGCGTCTACCTTTATTGGTGCAGAGATCTCATGACCACCTTCCTGCTCCATCATCAGACCCTGATCACCATTTTTCTAGCAAATACTCGTCGAAACCTACCTAAAGAGCCCAAACTCGGTGGGTCTACGTTTATTGGTGCAGAGATCCCGTGAACACCTTCCTGCTCCATCATCAGACCCTGATCACCATTTTTCTGGCAACTACTCGTCGAGACCTATCCAACGAGCCCAAACTCGATGGGTCTAGGTTTATTGGGGCCGAGATCCTGCTACCACATTCTTGCTGATGATCATCAGACCCTGGTGAAGGTTACCATTTTATTTAGTATCATCGGATTTACATATGTTCTAAATTTCAGATTTTTTGGACTAATAGAAGTAATTTTATACAAAATACCTCGTACCTACCCTAAATAAACTTTCTTATTTTAAACATTTTTTCTCGACATGGAAAGGAGCTGATGTTCTTCAAACAAATAAATAAAACCGCATTCAAATCCGTTCACTGGTTGGACCGTTATGATGCCACAGATAGACATACATACAGACAGACAGACAGACTTCCGGACATAGGCGTCAAACTTATAACTCCCCTCGTTTTTGGTCGGGGGTAAAAAATATCACAAAAACAAAAGACGTCCGACTCAGGCTCACCACTTTACACGAAATGCATTTCACCACCTGTCCCGACTCCCGCTCGCTCCTCTCCTCTCGCAGTCATCGAACGCGAGCGCCACCGCGACGGGCGCGCGCGCCCGCGCCCGCACCCCACCCTCAATGGCGGACCGACTGTAAGCCCGATCGGTCGGGTTTTCAGGGCCCACTTAATATTCGCTCGCGACCCACCAGTGGGTCGCGACCCACAGTTTGGGAACCTAGGTAATAGAGAGTAGCCCACGCACAGGGGAAACGCTCAAAATTTGGGAAATCCGATGGTGGAAATGGAGGCTTATATGTGTTTGGCAACAGTTAACAATATTTGTGCTTGTGTGGTCCCATACATAGCCCTATCTTTCTTTACCCACCCTATAGTAAGTAGGTCTTAATAGTATCAATATTTATATTATAATACTATGTGTGTATTGATACGTCTAAAATTATCTTCCTGTTCCGCAAAAATCTTAAATTTAAATTGTATATTAATTTTAGTGCTTTGACCGTGACTTGATATTATCACCTTGAATATATTTTCTGGGTCATTTGTATTGTAGGTTGTAGGCAAAATGTTATTCTTATATTTTTACATTTTTTGTAGCTTTAGGAAGTTAAGTAGAATCTTATTAACTTAGGTCCCATGTGCAAGGGACCATCCAGGTACCACCTCAGTGTGAGATATTTCTCAGCCAAGCAGCAGTGTGTGAACTTTGCTGAGTTTCAGTGTAAAGGCACATTACCGGACACAATGGACTTAATAACCAATGTCTCAGTTGACGAGCGGCAGTGCAATGCAGCTGTCGCTTACCATTAGGCGAACGTCTTGCTTGTCTCGTCACTAGGTTGAATAAAAAAAATACCGGTCAAGTGCGAGTCGGAGTCGCGCACCGAGGGTTCCATACCATCTTTGGGCATATTAAAGTAATCTTACTATTGATGTAACATCTCAGATAGCAAAAAAACCAAACCGCAAAACTAAGTTTGTTTGTCGAGGTTTTTTTAGGATTACTATAAAACTGTAGTACTTAGAAAGATCATTTTATTTTTCCTGTAAAATATAGATAGACATGTATTACCCACAATTATTTCAGATTTGTCCCTCCACAAAATTCGGAGATGAGGGGTGGGGGGGGGGAGCGGTGACTACGTGACATGAACTTAAATAAAATCTGTTTTGAAATGTGCACAAATTAAGCCCTTTCTTATGATATAATAGTCTCACTTTGAAATTTTGATGACCCCCGTTATAATAAGAGTACTAATAGAAATTTTTTTTTTTAATTGTGATGATGTTGGGTAAGTAAGATCCAAAACTATTCCAAGTTGATTCCAAGTTTCAAATCGATAGCATCAGTGGTTCCTGAATTATATAGGTGTGACAGACAGACAGACGAAGTCAGACCATAAGGGTTCCTTTTTTACCTTTTAGGAATGGAACCCTAAAAACTTACTACTACTAACTATTTTTTTTTGGATTCTCGGTATAAAATAAAGGTCAAAAGATGCTTATATTATTCAATATTTATTTTAAGGTTTTAATTTTATACTATTAGCGAATCTGAGTATCGATGACGTAATGGGAACTTGCACAATTTTTGTTTTTGGTGTATAGATACCAAATACAAAAACGTTAAAATATGCACAAATTATCTAGATATTGCAAATCAAAGGTTGACTTTTCCACGTTGGCGCGAAAACGCTCGTTGACGGACGTGACGTCATACCATAGGTTTGACGTACGAGTTAGTAATTTTTCATGGCGATGGGCGAGTGAATAAAGAAACTACCACTGAAGATTAATATGTTCTCATTAGACTTTTGACGACTAATATAATCAGAATGATAAAATGAGAGTTATCAGTTCAGAGAAAATTAATATTATCCATAAACAAAACATGTTGCACCAGTCATGTAGTTGAACAGGCTCGTTGGTATAGTGGTAAGACACCTTGGCCGCTACCTATTATATCGTTGGTTTGATTCCCACCTCGTGTCTGCGTGTTATTTATCAATGTATTTACAAAAAAGTACTATAAGGATTTGTTGCAGTTGTATGGTCACCTTAATATAGGCTCTGCCTAGTTTAGTATCAGTTAACCGTGTGTGGACTGTCCCAGGACATAAATATATGTAGTACATTTTGTAAATAGTCGTGCTTATATTGTTTTACCTTAAAATAAATAAATCCCGCTATAATTAGACCATTTTTCATTTTATAAAAAAAAAACAATGTGTCTACACCGAGATTTTCTCCTGAAAATTGATTGGCATGGCTTGCATGGGCATAACCGACTAGTTGAGGTATGACGTCACGCGCGATGGTACCATATCTTATTCATCAAAAATATACTCAAAAATACTGGCTTCCAGCAAAATACCGATAAAAAATACTGATCTTCAAAATCGACGTAAAAAATACTGAAAAAGTATTAGAATACTGAATCTAGTCACACTGACGCATTTCTTGGTTTTGCCCCACCTTGGTATAAAAATATTAAAATAACTTTATGTACATGAAAGTATCCAGAACAAGCGCAATGATTATGGTCACCTCGCGCGTGACCTCGACACCTGACACTGCCATGCGCATGGTGAACACATTTTCCGTAATTTTATGTTGGATAATTTAATATAGGCAAAACAAAAAAAATGTTTTTCTTTACTTAAATGATTTATTAACGATACTGATTACGTGAGAAAAATATGCGCATTGAATAAAAAAATAACCTGTTATTTGTATTTTCTTTCTTATTAACTAGGCATTTAAAATAGTAGAGATAAGCTTGAGTAAGGTACTATTGGGTGATAAGGCCCACGGTTTTGTAAGGCCCAAACGCAGAAAACCGACTTAAGTTATAATTTATACCCGCCAACTTCATAGCACAAATGAAATAGACCAATAGGAACGCAGGAACACAGCAGCGGGGCCCGTGCGGCTGCCATTTTGGCAGTGACACCCGGTTGTTCGGCGACTTCGGTCACGGCCACTTATTTTGTTAATTTTCGCGCCCACAAACCGTTACTTTTGACTTATTTATATCGCGATTTGTTATTTGATTTGGTTTATTTGATCTTTATTTTATTGATTTTTATTTTATTTTAATTCGAAAATCGTCAGTTTGTGTTGCAAGGCCCACTTCGCTTAGGAAGGCCCAACAAAGTAGTTGCTTGGGCCTTACTGGATATAGATATATTATAAATCAAAAATCCTTTACAAAAACCAACAATTCTAGCCTGAATAACAATATTTTAAGTAAAATTATGCACTAAACACCTAAAAATTCCATAACTGGGCTGTTTTCTTACACGGTCGCAAAATGTTTTTTTTCTAAGAAAATATTGGTTAATTACAGTTACTGCTTTCTGCTATCAAAGTACATGTATATTACAAACTTCATACTAATATATTTTTGAGTCTTAAATGCTTACTTTTACGCCAAACGACATTAAAACGGGACAGGCCTTATTAAAAACAACATGTTTAGTAAAGCCCAAAATAGTGATTTTTAAAAATGTTTAAAATACTAGCTTTAAATTGTTATAGCTTTGAAAACTATATTTATTTGGTTTTATTAAGTACTTGTATTTGTATTTGCTTTTGTTGTAAGTCATTGTTTTCTTAAAAGTGGTAAAATAAGGGGTTTATTTAAATTATATATTTAAATTTGTAAAAAAGTGGGCCTTACAATCCGGCTTTACCTTACTTATCAAGTATTAAGGCCCTTCGTGTCGGCCACGTTTACGTGGCAACATCTCTGGGCCATATTAAAACCTAACAATAAAGGAAAACACTTGGTCTCCTTAAAGGTGCGCGTACATTGGCACGCGCCGGACGCACCGCACGCACGGCACGCAACGGATTTTAGTTTACTTTCTATGATTTTGACAGCCCGCATCGGAAAATGCCGGCGTGGATAATGGACGCAGCGCTATGTAAAATCATAGAAAGCAAACTAAAATCCGTTGCGTGCCGTGCGTGCGGTGCGTCCGGCGCGTGCCAATGGACGCGCACCTTAACACTTCATAAGAAAAAACTAAACTGTGCGTATTAGTGCGTAAGTACACTTTTGTACATACCTACTGTGAATATAATTATTACATAGTTATTATGAGACATGGTCGAATTTAGTAGTAATTATTATCATCGACCATTTCCTAAAAGGTAAATAAAAAACGGGTCAAGTGCGAGTTGGACTCGCGCACTGAGGGTCCCATACCTTCTTTGTATGTATTAAAGTTATTTTACTATTCGTGTAACACCTCAGATAGCAAAAAACCAAACCACAAACATAAGTTTGTTTATCGAGATTTTTTAAGGAGTACTAAAAAACTGCTGAACAAAGGCCTCTCCCTTAGAATAATCCCCACGCTTGACAGGCGGTTTGGGGATCGCAGTATAGGTGGTAGCTAATCCAAAAGAAAGTCGCTGCTGCCCGTCTTCATGTTTTGCCTTAGTCGCCTTTTACGGACACCCAACGGGAGGAGATGGGAGGGTGCTATTCTTACCCGGAAACCCCACGGGTCCTGGTCTCGAGCAGGTATCGGCAGGCGCACAGAACCTACTCTCCTTCCGCAAAAGCAGGCCTTCCCGCGCCTCCAGGTTCATTAGTCTCCTCAGGACTCATCACTCACTCGTACGAAAATAACCCTGGGGCATTCGGGCAAAAAGACCACCCTCTCTGAGAAAAATCCTGTATCCACAGCCGAGCAGGTTAAACGAGACATGTATGAAATAGTGTGCTTCATAATGACGTAACGCCGATAGATCGCTTTTGAGCAAAAAAATCCGGTATGTAGTTACAGTTAGGTAATAATAATCATCAAAGGTTTAGCACACGCAATTAATGATTATTGTAATCAGTGATTAGTAGGCATCGCATTATGTCAAGGATCGCATGGACATTAGGAATTTAAAATGCGGAGTATATTGTTTAGTTTATGCAGAATATCCACACGGCCGACGCCGCGGCGCGCGCCGTGTCGATTTGTCGGCATGCTTTATTTCCGCCTGTCGCCTGGAAATACGATAGCCGCTATATTTTATTTTCAATATTTCAGTAATCGAAATAGAAACATGACTCCTGCGTTTGTGAAACGTGTCCGCGTGGCGCGGTGAGCTGCCGTCGATGATATTTTAGAATTCGAAAATTGGTTTTTGTTGCGTATGTATGTGTTATTGATGTATGTGCCTTTCGTTATTTTTTTTTGTTAGCCTTTAAATATTGGCACGACGTGCAATATCGGTTTTGTGTACGAACTGTTTCGGATATTGTTAATTAACTACAAGTCGAATTTCAATGTCCTCTATCTAAGTATGTATTTACAAAAAAAAAAGTATATAAGTATTAGTATCAGTTGTCTGGTTTCCATAGTACAGGCTCTGCCTAGTTTGGGATCGGAGGACCGTGTGTGGATTGTCCCAAGATATTATTATTATTATTACTCTATTTTAGCACAGAAAAACAAACTGTTTGTAGTAGGGGAAGCTGGGGATACTTGATCCCCTTGTTTCTTTTGCCTTAAATCTCAGTAATTGTCAATAAAATTCCATCAACGTTTAATTAATAGTATAGATAATTTAATACTTTATGATAATTCAAAGGCATTTTGGGTAAATATTGAAAATAAAAGAAGTTATTAAATTTTTTATAAAATGTGTCAAAACCTAAAAGGAACAAATCTCAGCTTTTCAGAGGCATCAGTTAAATTGAAGAAATGTTTACTTACACTGGACTATAACTCCACAGAACTATTATTATCAATACCAGAATAATGGTATATAGTAAATAATAATAATGTAGTATTTTACGTATATAATATGCTCATATTGTTATTGACTATTATGATTATTTTTGAGGGTTGCCCGCGATACAGGTTCGCCTAGTGTGGGGTCCATTGACATTCATATGTTTAAATGTATTTTTGGATAAATATATAAATTACTGGACCCTCACAGGTTGTTTTAGGCAACGACCTGTGAGGGCTGCTCTTAATAGACTTTATCGTACGAATTAAGACTACTTATGACATACAAATAGGACATTAAATATCCTAGTAGCCATTTTTTGATGATATCGTCTATTAGAAGAATTCACCACAAAAAATGTAGAATGAGGGTTCCTGGTGCAGTTTCCACCGGAGAGCCCTGGTGTCCCGTGCCGATGCGACAGCCGCGGGGGTTTAGTAGGTGAGAATCCCACATACCCCGGGGTATGTCTCCACAGGTCCCAGGGACCTATTGAAGGATTCCCCTCGAGAACACAAAAAGGAGATAATGCATTTAAAAAAATATTCAAAATAATGCGCCCGTGCCACATACAATAATTGGTCCTTATACAATGTGGGGAAGATGATAAGACAATAAATGAAAAGTCTGGCAATACCGCTACGTAGGAATATTTTGAAACCGTTAAATATATCCTAACATAGAAATTTAAAAAATGTTATTTTCGAACAAATATATTGCAGAAAGACGTAATCAAAATAAAACACCATTTGTAAATATTGCTTTACCAACCTCTAGTACAAGCGGCAACAGCCCGGGCGGAAATTCCTACTCGGTCGTATGTTTCGGCGCGATCACACCGAATAGTCACCTCTCTAGTAATTACACACATCAAAAGTGTCTAGGGATCAAGCATTTTTAAGCGGATTTCTTGAGATTGAGATGTGGCTTTGTAATAAATTTATGATTTTATAAATTTATATGGATCCTTTTTGGTGCATTTCATAATTTGAATCAGGAACTGTGAATCAAATTCGAGTAAAAGATGAAAATCAGCTGTCAATATTTTCCCTATAAAAACATACAACGCATTGAAGACATTATTAGTGCTACTGTTTCCCTACTACTGATTAAAACCAACGTTATTATGGAGCGGCGACGTCATTTAAGCAGGGAAGAAATGCTCAGAGCCGTGGGAATGATAGAAGCTGGTTCCCGGCAACGTACTGTGGCTTTAGCTCTGAATACAAGTCAGAGTGTTATCAGTCGACTTTGGACACGTTACCGAAGCACTGGTACCGTGGCTGAGCGCCATGGAGGACGGTATCGCTGCACCACACGGAGACAAGACCGATATATTCAAATCTTAACTCGAAGAGCTCCAACAATAACTGCCATGATGTTAGCCGTGAGGCTTCATCACTCTTCAGGGAACTTAATTAGCGACCAAACAGTCAGAAACCGCTTGCATGAAGTGAACCTTCATTCCCGAAGACCGCTACGGGTACCACCTATAGCAATGCACAATCGTAGGATTCGATATCAATGGGCTCTTGAACACAGAAATTGGGCAGAAGAACAATGGCGTTTCGTGTGCTTTTCTGATGAGTCTCGTTTTGGTATGAGACCGGATACAAGACGTATACGACACTGGAGAACCCCTGGACGCCAACAGCGATTAAAATCCTGCCAGGAAGTCCATCCTTATAGTGGTGGAACCATCATGGTATGGGCGGGTATTTGGATCGGCGGAAGAACTGAGTTGATTTGGATCAGAGGCAACCTCAACGCTCAAATTTATGCTGAGACGATTGTATCAGACGTCATCGTTCCTCTACAAGTGCAAATCGGTCCCTTATTTCAGTTAATGCATGATAATGCACGACCGCACACCGCAAGAGTTGTAAGACAGACTCTCGCCGCAGCTAACATCAATGTCCTGCCCTGGCCTGCTCAGTCGCCAGACTTGAACCCGATTGAGCATGCATGGGATATGCTACAGAGAAGAGCTCTGCCGAATATGGAGGGTATCCAGTCGCAAGAAGACCTTTTTTTGTTGTTGCAACGAACATGGGCGGCCATTCCACAGCGTGATTTGGATGAACTCATTTTGAGTATGCCAAACCGATGTTCTTGTGTTGTTAGTGTTCGCGGTAGAAACACGGATTATTAATTGTTTAAGTTACCCAATAAAATTTTAAAGAAAACTGTTATTTCAGTCTTTTTTTCGAACTTTTGTGTTAGTGGTTCAAATGTCAAAAATCCCTTTATTAGGAAAATGGCAAATTTCTTTATTAATGCAAAGGTGACTTGGTTTATCGTTACTGTGACAAACGAAAACACTTTATTTGATGAATCCTTAAAGAAAATTTTAATTAATATCAATCAGGAGAAAAGTTATTGCAAAAATATACACACATCAAAAGTGTCTAGGGATCAAGCATTTTTAAGCGGATTTCTTGAGATTGAGATGTGGCTTTGTAATAAATTTATGATTTTATAAATTTATATGGATCCTTTTTGGTGCATTTCATAATTTGAATCAGGAACTGTGAATCAAATTCGAGTAAAAGATGAAAATCAGCTGTCAATATTTTCCCTATAAAAACATACAACGCATTGAAGACATTATTAGTGCTACTGTTTCCCTACTACTGATTAAAACCAACGTTATTATGGAGCGGCGACGTCATTTAAGCAGGGAAGAAATGCTCAGAGCCGTGGGAATGATAGAAGCTGGTTCCCGGCAACGTACTGTGGCTTTAGCTCTGAATACAAGTCAGAGTGTTATCAGTCGACTTTGGACACGTTACCGAAGCACTGGTACCGTGGCTGAGCGCCATGGAGGACGGTATCGCTGCACCACACGGAGACAAGACCGATATATTCAAATCTTAACTCGAAGAGCTCCAACAATAACTGCCATGATGTTAGCCGTGAGGCTTCATCACTCTTCAGGGAACTTAATTAGCGACCAAACAGTCAGAAACCGCTTGCATGAAGTGAACCTTCATTCCCGAAGACCGCTACGGGTACCACCTATAGCAATGCACAATCGTAGGATTCGATATCAATGGGCTCTTGAACACAGAAATTGGGCAGAAGAACAATGGCGTTTCGTGTGCTTTTCTGATGAGTCTCGTTTTGGTATGAGACCGGATACAAGACGTATACGACACTGGAGAACCCCTGGACGCCAACAGCGATTAAAATCCTGCCAGGAAGTCCATCCTTATAGTGGTGGAACCATCATGGTATGGGCGGGTATTTGGATCGGCGGAAGAACTGAGTTGATTTGGATCAGAGGCAACCTCAACGCTCAAATTTATGCTGAGACGATTGTATCAGACGTCATCGTTCCTCTACAAGTGCAAATCGGTCCCTTATTTCAGTTAATGCATGATAATGCACGACCGCACACCGCAAGAGTTGTAAGACAGACTCTCGCCGCAGCTAACATCAATGTCCTGCCCTGGCCTGCTCAGTCGCCAGACTTGAACCCGATTGAGCATGCATGGGATATGCTACAGAGAAGAGCTCTGCCGAATATGGAGGGTATCCAGTCGCAAGAAGACCTTTTTTTGTTGTTGCAACGAACATGGGCGGCCATTCCACAGCGTGATTTGGATGAACTCATTTTGAGTATGCCAAACCGATGTTCTTGTGTTGTTAGTGTTCGCGGTAGAAACACGGATTATTAATTGTTTAAGTTACCCAATAAAATTTTAAAGAAAACTGTTATTTCAGTCTTTTTTTCGAACTTTTGTGTTAGTGGTTCAAATGTCAAAAATCCCTTTATTAGGAAAATGGCAAATTTCTTTATTAATGCAAAGGTGACTTGGTTTATCGTTACTGTGACAAACGAAAACACTTTATTTGATGAATCCTTAAAGAAAATTTTAATTAATATCAATCAGGAGAAAAGTTATTGCAAAAATATATGTCGATCCCTAGACACTTTTGATGTGTGTATGTTGATCCCTAGACACTTTTGATGTGTGTATTTTTAAGATTAATTGCAATGACTTTTTCTAATCATCTATTAGACATTCGATTGAGAACGTAATTACGCACACGATGTTTAATTTATTGTCGTATTATCCACCCCCAGATGGTATAATGAGATGTGTATTCGGCATGTAGACCAGCTTCACATTAACAAAAATCCGGATAGTAAAGTTTGTAAATCAAATAATTCGTCTCCATTTCCTGTATCTGCAATGCTAGCAAAACCAGTCGATCCTAATAATAATATGCAAGCAACAAATCGCAACTGTGAGTTTCAAAATGATCAGCATACTATTGGAGAAGAAAGAAGAGAAGTTAGTATTGTGCTCTTGCACAATACTAACTTCTCCTCCTAAGCGGTGTGGAGGAGCGACCGCGGTGCTAGCTAACGGGAGGATCCTTGGACCGAGCGAGATGTGATGCTCGGTCTGGACTGAAGCCTCCGGCAGTTTATGTTGGGATGTTGTGTAATATGTTACCGTACGTGGAAACTTCACTTGCGCGATCCAGGATTGGAGGTGGCGCCATCTGATGTTTTGAATGTATTAGTACTTGCTTCATCGCATTGCTACACCACAGTGGTGGTTTAAAACATGGCTAGAAGCCAAAAAATAGCGACTTTAATTTTTTAATGGTGGACTGTTTAGGGTAAATTATTAAGTAGATTTGAACGCTACTCGACGCTATAAAACCCAGGTAAAATACAGGAAAAATGTAGGGAACAGCAAGCACCACTCACCTGATGATTAGCTGGTACCAGGCACAATGTGTCGACACAAAACTTCACAGTTGTAGGCAATATAAGCACTCTCGCGGGGCGGTGTGCTGTGCTGTTAGGATCGTGGCTAAAGGGTTACTAAGCGGGGATAGGCTACTCAGGGACAAACGGGGTTGGTTGTTTTGGAAATACGTTATTTACGTCACAAGAGAGCGTTCAGAAATGAAGTCGCCTATGCATAATCAATTCAAATACCAAACATGTGGCGTTATCTGATTATGTCGACAGTGTACGGATCCACAGTGGCACGGGTGGACGGCCCAGCAGGCCGATGACATTTGGGGTGATAGTGAGGAAGTGCCGTGTGAGCGAGGAATTCCCGAGTTGCCGCCGACTTTCTGTGCCTAGTTCATTCTTACTGGTTAGTACCATTAAGCGACTATACATTTCTGGAATGTGACATTATCCATGAGTCAGGCTGGGCATGTAGAGAACACTCTACAGCCCTCTCTCTCACTAAATAAAGTGAGAGTAAAGTAAGAGCGAGAGTACGCCTTTGCCTGCGCACATGTGCACTATAATAGTACTATCTCCTGCGTTGTTGACTAATCGTGTGAAAAAAAGATTGGCCGATGTGGTCGGACATAGCCTGAAGAAAATTAGGTATTAAAAAATAAGAAATACCTAATGGTACTTCTAACACAGGATTATTTCCCTTGTGCTGTTGATAAATCAGTGTGCTTCCATTCATGGTTGCACACTGACACATGTAAAAAAAAACCTGATCAAGTAACCAGGTCAGAGAAACAGGAGAAACTCTCTTCCATTCATTGCAATCCGTATTATAAAAAGCCAATCATGCGTTATTCGCAGAAGCCCCTAACATTGGTAAGGGGGCTATCTAAGAAAATATACATTTTTCGCTTCATATTTCTAATGTTATTTATCTCGTGGTATCTCGTATCGTTTGTAGTTTTATGTGACACAGAATCTGTGGGACTTTGTACAGGTGCACTCGCTCGTGGCAAACGTGAAATTTCCAAGCAGAGATGTTATATATTTTATTTTACTTATTTCTATAAAATATTATATGTTTCTATTTAGGTTTGGACAGAAGTGACTTCGAGACTAAATTCTACAATCAGGATGTATGTCTGCAAGAGTATATAATTGTGTTTAACAAAGGCTAACAAGTGCCGAAAAATAGAGTTAAAAATCCCAATAAAATAAATCATAAAATTGATAGATAAAAAAAAATAAACGTCCTGTTATGTAGATCCCATGTTAAGTATTTTGTGTCCGGTAATTTCAACAGCTACAATGCCCTATATACCCTATGTGCCCCTATGTTGTACCAAAATTCTACGCTGGCAGCAAAAGAGACCCTTATGTTGTAGCAAAATTCTACGCTGGCAGCAAAAGAGATGCAACTGGTGTGGTATGATAATGCACTAGGGTGCACCATCATGGATAGTAAGCATTCACGACCATCCTCTGTTGAATCAAGCAGATTAGCTACTAATAAAACAAGAATTTAAACTTCGCATCGCTATCAGTAAGACCTTCATCAAAGTTATTATTGTTGAATAATGATTTAAAACAAAATACGTGCAGTTATTTGCAGAGAAAACCAAAAAGCACAAAAACTGTTTTCGTGAACATACTGAATGAAATTCGATTAAAAAGTGAGGTGTGTAACCGACGTCGTTCCCTTTTAACGTTTACCGAGTTCATACTTTTGTTTGTTGATATTTGACAGCTCAATTTTAGGGAGAGCTGAATTAATTGATACCTACTGTACGAGTATGTGTACCTACTGTGTGTTGGTATAGAAAACCACCAATAATAAATAACAATAAAATTTTATTTTTATTGAAGTGCACCATCAACTGCCCATTATGTTTCTCTCTCTCATTTTCTAGTTAGGTTGCCTGGAAGAGATTGCTTTTTAGCGATAAGGCCGCCTTTGTACATTGATATCATCAACGTATTGTTCAATTTACATGTAACTTTTAGTGTACAATAAAGTGTATTTATTATTATTATTTATTGTTGTTTCAAAATGTTTTCTCCTATGGAAAAGGGGTAATAACTAACACACGGGTCTTGACCAAGTGTTTAATCTTTGGTGGATTAAATGGTATTTTGGTAGGATTTCCAATTAAAAAGGATATTTAGAACCAAAACACTTTATATTTTAGAAAGGTACAATTTCGTATGCAAAGAACGATCGAATCCAAGTATTATATAAAAAATATACGGTAGACGCTAAATAACGATGACAGCCAATATAATTAATTATGGAGTAGGTAGAAACTATAGAAATCAATCTTTGAAGCTATGATTATATTATCAGGCGCTTTAACATCCTGCCCCTCTGTTGAAAAGACCGCTTTTCAACACAAAAGGTATTCCTTCTTCCAATGGTAATATTCAGAGACGAACGACAGCCCGACGCACGCAGCTTCGTGAGGTGGGACGTCAGCCACTCGAGGTATTTCACCATCGGCTTCCATAAACAATTATATCACACTTCCAAGGCGCCAGCTCAGTAACAAATCTTCACTAAGCAGGACTACATTACCGTCCTTTAGGCTGGCGGTGCTCTATTTCCATTTCTAATCAACTATGATGTGCTTTCGATGCGTCACTGCTCGGTGGTGCTGATCGCAACATTGCCTTATCCTCCACAACTTCTCGTTTCTGCTACTGATTCGTGGTTGTAGCGGCCTCCACAGACATCAGACACATCAACTGGCACTGGAAACTGCTTGGCTGGTATTGCGACATCGATCTCCAATCCTTTTTCTGACCGATGACGAACTCCTCACGAACCGTGGCAGACCTTTAGTTCCGGACTGTACCTATTTTGGAGTACAGTCCTGTCACGGTCGCCATTGTTTAATCTTTGGTGGATTAAATGGTATTTTGGTAGGATTTCCAATTAAAAAGGATATTTAGAACCAAAACACTTTATATTTTAGAAAGGTACAATTTCGTATGCAAAGAACGATCGAATCCAAGTATTATATAAAAAATATACGGTAAACTATAGAAATCAATCTTTGAAGCTATGATTATATTATCAGGCGCTTTAAATTACACATTTACAAAATTTATTCTATAAATAGTCCCTAAATTTCAAATTTACGCTCGTGTTTAAATAACTAAAATCATAATCATTCAGTTTTCGTTCTTTCGCACCAGTTTTTACGCAATATTTAGCAGTTTTGGCCGATTATTCCAGGTTCGCGTACCTACCAGCCGGTTGACCTACATCATTCTTGGTGCATCAGCTGGATCCGATCGCGCTGTACAACAACGTCTAGCAACCGACAGACGCACTGTACCCAGGTATCGCCGTGTGAGGAACGTAAGACGAAATGTTTTAATACTAATAGATCTAAATTACCGTCTGTCGAGTGTAGAATTGCATTGTCTTTTTAATTTGTTGTTGACAAGGCGCAGTTCCTTTAAAGGCCAAATTACGAAATTTAAAAACTATTTAGACAAAATTCCAAAGACAACTGTCGAGTTTGCCATCTTTAAAACTAAGCAGCTTCGAGGGTTTGTCAATTAAGTATCATGATTTGCAAACTCAGATTGAGCTCATAAATTTCAAGAACCTCAGTGCTCTCTTGACCACAGCGACATGAGTATAAAATTGCCCCAATTTCAAATAACTAAATTTGACGGCTCGTTTTTTCGCTGGTTAGAGTTTCATGGCACCTTTTCTAATTGAATACTTAATACTCAAAGTATTCCTATGATACAAAAGTTACACTATTTAAATAATTTTTACTTGATCGTGCACACGTTATTGAGTCTTTATAATGCAATAAAAAAAAAAAAAACAGCAAAATATAGGTGCCGCCGGTCCTAGTAGGCAAAATACAAGTATTAGTACAATATTATTATTTGCTACGACTATCAGAATATTAAGTTTTTCTTTGCATTATTTGTAACCGGAGTCATAAAATTTATGACAGTCCCGTTTTTAATTCAAAAAATATAAAAGTAAAATTTGCCGATATTACTAAATACAAAATATGCTCTAATTGTCTGATACAGGGTTATCCAGTCAGCGAGTGTCGCATAGGTCCCTGTAGGTGTTGCAAAAAACTCCACAATACTTTATTACATAATAATAATATTGACTCTAAAGTTAATTCAATCAAAAATCAAGAACCTGAGTCTATGCAAAACTTTACTAAAGAAGTTAGTAACTAGGTTCTCATGTCTTCTGCCCTAATAAAATTATGAATCCGGTGACTAAAGAGGTATTTAAAAAAACTAACCTTTCTGGATTCAGGTAGTCAGTCATCACCATTTATTACAACAGAGGTTATCCTTAAAGATAATTCCTATAAGTACTTATTAAACTAAATGTAATGGGTATTGGTAATTGTCTTGTCAACACAATCAGCTAAAGATTTGTCTTGCAATTACAGTCCCGCAATTCAACAAAATACCTTTCTTATGTTTTGTATATCTTACAGGAAAGATGCTAAAGTTTCCAATAGATCTTATAAAAAACTAATATTCAAAATTCATTACACAAAATATTTCAAGGAAAATTGCATGTTTCCAATAGATTTTTTAAAACAAAACATTAAGTTACAATAAGCAAAATTCATTTAGAACAACTATATTCTAATTGTGTAATAGCAGGATCTGTCTAAAGAATCCCAAACTGATTACTTGCTGTGAAAATGCTGGGAGCTTGAATAGCTTCCCCATAACCCCATAATATTTTAAACGAAAAAAGGCGTTGCGAAAATCATTTTTACATAAATCCACTAAACATAATTGGCTAAATAAAAGTAAAGTCTAAATAAAATTGCCACTAAATTAATCCCTCGTTTGGTTTAAGTGTTTCTTGCACTTTCTAAAACTACATATTTCAAAAATCCAGTTCACAAAATAAAATATTATGAATAGTGCATGAAATATTTATCTGAACTATAAGTACCTAATTAAATTTACAGAAAGATGTAAGTACATACATATCTACACAGGTACATACTAACTAAAAAATATAAATAACAACACAAAATAGAAAATAATAATATCATGTTTATTTTATTAAATGGCATATTAGGCGACATCTCTAAATTTAATTAAATATACAAACTCACTAAATAGATTATATTTTGTACACAATTTTCATACGAGTCGACAAACTGTTTTGACGGCTTTTCGCCACCCTAATATAACTATCAATAATTTGCAGATCGTTGGTCTAAATATACGTCATTCTCTTTTCTCAATTTTTATAGTATGATCATGACAATACAACATATTATGTGTATATGTACCTGCCTATGTGCATCTGCGGTCTACACCAGTGACAGAAGCTTACAGCTCGTACTATGGAGAGAAGATGAGTGTATACCAATCCAAACAATGCGGTTAAATACTGTCACTTGTGGCAATGCAAGCGTCAGTTATTTGGGCACTCTGTGTTTGTAGAAAATCGTATGACTATGTATGGAAGTATGACTTTAACTTAATTACAACAATACATACACAAACGACTATTACGTCAACGGCTTACAACAACATACTTACCTACTTACTTTATTCTGATTCAAACTTAAATATTACTTACTCCAAATTGCGTAAGTACAAAAATGGGGGGAGGCTTATTATAATTGCGAATTTTCAAAAAACATTTTGTACCTATCTCATTTTTTATAAGATAAGATAAATTATTTAAGTAAGTAAGTATATTAATTTCAAAATATATTTAACATGGTATTTTGATCTATACCTATCTATTTTTAAATACTCATGCCATACTCAAGAAAACCTAACCATCGAAGAAACGTCAAAAACACTTTTTCATTGCGAAGATATATATGCCGTAACTATCATAACCAAATTATAATTTGATCTTTGGCGCAATTTTGTAGCCACTGCTAAAAAACTAAGTTTATTTCTATAATAATTTGTACTCAGTCTTTGTCTGATTATGCAAGTCAGGAAGGATTCAGATTTACTTTTATTCCGTCATACGCTTCTCACTTGTGCGATGTCTGGGAGGTTAGTAAATCAGCTGAATATCACGTAAAACCTTAGAGAATGTACAACACGTAATGAGTAATTTCTTAATATCAATTATTTTGGTTAAATCATAAGTTTCGTTATTCATTTAATTATTCGCGCAAACCAAATCTTCATTTTGTATTCGTCCCTTATATCCTAAATCCTCAACAGATAATTTCTCGTAACTACCCATCCCCAGGGCACTTTTAATAGAGATCGCAGAATGCGTTATCTACATTTGCTCTGGACACCAAAAACTAAAGCAGCTTGAGTCATCACTTTACCCTGCAAGTTACGTCAACATTTTTCAAAAAGACTAGAAGAAGCATTGATTAAAATGGAAATAGAGCACCGCCAGCCTAAAGGACGGTAATGTAGTCCTGCTTAGTGAAGATTGTAGGTGGTTTGTATTTTGTTACTGAGCTGGCGCCTTGGAAGTGTGACATAATTGTTTATGGAAGCCGATGGTGAAATACCTCGAGTGGCTGACGTCCCACCTCACGAGGCTGCGTGCGTCGGGCTGTCGTTCGTCTCTGTACATTACCAATGGAAGAAGGAATACCTTTTGTGTTGAAAAGCGGACTTTTCAACAGAGGGGCAGGATGTTAAAGCGCCTGATAATATAATCATAGCTTCAAAGAATGATCTTTATAGTTTCTACCTACTCCGGAATTAATTATATTGGCTGTCATCGTTTTTTAGCGTCTACCGTATATTATATATATAATACTTGGATTCGATCGTTCTTTGCATACAAAATTGTACTTTTCCTAAAATATAGTGTTTTGGTTCTAAATATCCTTTTTAATTGGAAATCTTACCAAAATACCATTTAATCCACCAAAGATTAAACAGGATTCCGTGACAGGATTAAAAATATATAGGTATAGATCAAAATACCATGTTATATATATTTTGAAATTAATACACTTACTGAAATAATTTATATTATCTTATAAAAAATGAGATAGGCACAAATTATTTTTTTGAAAATTCGCAAATTATAATAAGGCTCCCCCCATTTTTGTACTTATATGCAATTTGGTATAATATTTAAGTTTGAATCATAATAAAGTAAGTAATAATGTTGTTGTAAGTCGTTGACGTAATAGTCGTTTGTGTATGTATTGTTGTAATTAAGTTAAAGTCATACTCCCATACATAGTCATACGATTTTCTACAAACACAGAGTGCCCAAATAACTGACGCTTGCATTGCCACAAGTGACAGTATTTAACCGCATTGTTTGGATTGGTATACACTCATCTTCTCTCCATAGTACGAGCTGTAAGCTTCTGTCACTGGTGTAGACCGCAGATGCACATAGGCAGGTACATATTCACATAATATGTTGTATTGTCATGATCATACTATAAAAATTGAGAAAAGAGAATGACGTATATTTAGACCAACGATCTGCAAATTATTGATAGTTATATTAGGGTGGCGAAAAGCCGTCAAAACAGTTTGTCGACTCGTATGAAAATACGCACGCAATCTAACGCGCACACGCGTGTTAAAGCGCCTGATAATATAATCATAGCTTCAAAGATTGATTTCTATAGTTTCTACCTACTCCATAATTAATTATATTGGCTGTCATCGTTATTTAGCGTCTACCGTATATTTTTTATATAATACTTGGATTCGATCGTTCTTTGCATACGAAATTGTACCTTTCTAAAATATAAAGTGTTTTGGTTCTAAATATCCTTTTTAATTGGAAATCCTACCAAAATACCATTTAATCCACCAAAGATTAAACAATGGCGACCGTGACAGGACTGTACTCCAAAATAGGTACAGTCCGGAACTAAAGGTCTGCCACGGTTCGTGAGGAGTTCGTCATCGGTCAGAAAAAGGATTGGAGATCGATGTCGCAATACCAGCCAAGCAGTTTCCAGTGCCAGTTGATGTGTCTGATGTCTGTGGAGGCCGCTACAACCACGAATCAGTAGCAGAAACGAGAAGTTGTGGAGGATAAGGCAATGTTGCGATCAGCACCACCGAGCAGTGACGCATCGAAAGCACATCATAGTTGATTAGATAAGTGCCCTGTTTATCCATCCTTACTTCCTAAACAGTTTAAATCCATACGAAAATCCTATTATTGATCAAAATAAATCGTATATTTTACTTACATGAACATACCCGCAAGATAAAGGCAAAAAACAAAATTTATTCTATAAATAGTCCCTAAATTTCAAATTTACGCTCGTGTTTAAATAACTAAAATCATAATCATTCAGTTTTCGTTCTTTCGCACCAGTTTTTACGCAATATTTAGCAGTTTTGGCCGATTATTCCAGGTTCGCGTACCTACCAGCCGGTTGACCTACATCATTCTTGGTGCATCAGCTGGATCCGATCGCGCTGTACAACAACGTCTAGCAACCGACAGACGCACTGTACCCAGGTATCGCCGTGTGAGGAACGTAAGACGAAATGTTTTAATACTAATAGATCTAAATTACCGTCTGTCGAGTGTAGAATTGCATTGTCTTTTTAATTTGTTGTTGACAAGGCGCAGTTCCTTTAAAGGCCAAATTACGAAATTTAAAAACTATTTAGACAAAATTCCAAAGACAACTGTCGAGTTTGCCATCTTTAAAACTAAGCAGCTTCGAGGGTTTGTCAATTAAGTATCATGATTTGCAAACTCAGATTGAGCTCATAAATTTCAAGAACCTCAGTGCTCTCTTGACCACAGCGACATGAGTATAAAATTGCCCCAATTTCAAATAACTAAATTTGACGGCTCGTTTTTTCGCTGGTTAGAGTTTCATGGCACCTTTTCTAATTGAATACTTAATACTCAAAGTATTCCTATGATACAAAAGTTACACTATTTAAATAATTTTTACTTGATCGTGCACACGTTATTGAGTCTTTATAATGCAATAAAAAAAAAAAAAACAGCAAAATATAGGTGCCGCCGGTCCTAGTAGTCAAAATACAGGTATTAGTACAATATTATTATTTGCTACGACTATCAGAATATTAATTCCGTTTTTCTTTGCATTATTTGTAACCGGAGTCATAAAATTTATGACAGTCCCGTTTTTAATTCAAAAAATATAAAAATAAAATTTGCCGATATTACTAAATACAAAATATGCTCTAATTGTCTGAGACAGGGTTATCCAGTCAGCGAGTGTCGCATAGGTCCCTGTAGGTGTTGCAAAAAACGCCAAAAAACTTTACTACATAATAATAATATTAACTCTAAAGTTAATTTTAACAAAATTCAAGAACCTGAGTCTATGCAAGACTTTACTAAAGAAGTTAACTAACTACCTAGGTTCTCATGTCTTCTGCCCTAATAAAATTATGAATCCGGTGACTAAAGAGGTATTTAAAAAAACTAACCTTTCTGGATTCAGGTAGTCAGTCATCACCATTTATTACAACAGAGGTTATCCTTAAAGATAATTCCTATAAGTACTTATTAAACTAAATGTAATGGGTATTGGTAATTGTCTTGTCAACACAATCAGCTAAAGATGTGTCTTGCAATTACAGTCCCGCAATTCAACTTCAAAATACTTTTCTTATGTTTTGTAGATCCTACAGGAAAAATGCTAAAGTTTCCATTAGATCTTATAAAAAATAATAATATGCAAAATTCATCACACAAAATATTTAAAGGAAAATTGCTAAAGTTTCCAATACATTTTATAAAATAAAACATTAAGTAATAATAAGCAAAATTTATTAAAAATAAGAACTATATTCTAATTCTGCAATAGCAGGATTTGTCTAAAGAATCCCAAACTGATTCATTCATTAGCAGCTGATAGACGTCCGCTGCTGAACAGGGCCTCCCCCTTAGAAGGGAGGGGTTGCCGTAGTCCCCGCGCTTGGCAGGCGGCTTGGGCAAACTGATTACTTGCTGTGAAAATGCTGGGAGCTTGAATAGCTTCCCCATAACCCCATAATATTTTAAACGAAAAAAGGCGTTGCGAAAATCATTTTTACATAAGTAAATCCACTAAACATAATTGGCTAAATAAAAGTAAAGTCTAAATAAAATTGCCACTAAATTAATCCCTCGTTTGGTTTAAGTGTTTCTTGCACTTTCTAAAACTACATATTTCAAAAATCCAGTTCACAAAATAAAATATTATGAATAGTGCATGAAATATTTATCTGATCTAAAAGTACCTAATTGAATTTACAGAAATATGTTAGTACATACATATCTACACAGGTACATACTAACTAAAAAATATAAATAACAACACAAAATAGAAAATAATAATATCATGTTTATTTTATTAAATGGCATATCAGGCCACATCTCTAAATTGAATTAAATATACAAACTCACTAAATAGATCATATTTTGTACACAATTTTCATACGAGTTGGCAAACTGTTTTGACGGCTTTTCGCCACCCTAATATTAGTATCAATAAGTTGCAGATCGTTCGTTGGTCTAAATATACCTACATCATTCTCTTTTCTCAATTTTTATAGTATGATCACGACAATACAACATATTATGTGTATATGTACCTGCCTATGTGCATCTGCGGTCTACACCAGTGACAGAAGCTTACAGCTCGTACTATGGAGAGAAGATGAGTGTATACCAATTCAAACAATGCGGTTAAATACTGTCACTTGTGGCAATGCAAGCGTCAGTTATTTGGGCACTCTGTGTTTGTAGAAAATCGTATGACTATGTATGGGAGTATGACTTTAACTTAATTACAACAATACATACACAAACGACTATTACGTCAACGACTTACAACAACATTATTACTTACTTTATTATGATTCAAACTTAAATATTATACCAAATTGCATATAAGTACAAAAATGGGGGGAGCCTTATTATAATTTGCGAATTTTCAAAAAAATAATTTGTGCCTATCTCATTTTTTATAAGATAATATAAATTATTTCAGTAAGTGTATTAATTTCAAAATATATATAACATGATATTTTGATCTACTTATACCTATCTATTTTTAAATACTCATGCCATACTCAAGAAAACCTAACCATCGAAGTAACGTCAAAAACACTTTTTCATTGCGAAGATATATATGCCGTAACTATCATAACCAAATTATAATTTGATCTTTGGCGCAATTTTGTAGCCACTGCTAAAAAACTAAGTTTATTTCTATAATAATTTGTACTCAGTCTTTGTCTGATTATGCAAGTCAGGAAGGATTCAGATTTACTTTTATTCCGTCATACGCTTCTCACTTGTGCGATGTCTGGGAGGTTAGTAAATCAGCTGAATATCACGTAAAACCTTAGAGAATGTACAACACGTAATGAGTAATTTCTTAATATCAATTATTTTGGTTAAATCATAAGTTTCGTTATTCATTTAATTATTCGCGCAAACCAAATCTTCATTTTGTATTCGTCCCTTATATCCTAAATCCTCAACAGATAATTTCTCGTAACTACCCATCCCCAGGGCACTTTTAATAGAGATCGCAGAATGCGTTATCTACATTTGCTCTGGACACCAAAAACTAAAGCAGCTTGAGTCATCACTTTACCCTGCAAGTTACGTCAACATTTTTCAAAAAGACTAGAAGAAGCATTGATTAAAATGGAAATAGAGCACCGCCAGCCTAAAGGACGGTAATGTAGTCCTGCTTAGTGAAGATTGTAGGTGGTTTGTATTTTGTTACTGAGCTGGCGCCTTGGAAGTGTGACATAATTGTTTATGGAAGCCGATGGTGAAATACCTCGAGTGGCTGACGTCCCACCTCACGAGGCTGCGTGCGTCGGGCTGTCGTTCGTCTCTGTACATTACCAATGGAAGAAGGAATACCTTTTGTGTTGAAAAGCGGACTTTTCAACAGAGGGGCAGGATGTTAAAGCGCCTGATAATATAATCATAGCTTCAAAGAATGATCTTTATAGTTTCTACCTACTCCGGAATTAATTATATTGGCTGTCATCGTTTTTTAGCGTCTACCGTATATTATATATATAATACATGGATTCGATCGTTCTTTGCATACAAAATTGTACTTTTCCTAAAATATAGTGTTTTGGTTCTAAATATCCTTTTTAATTGGAAATCCTACCAAAATACCATTTAATCCACCAAAGATTAAACAATGTGATAGAATAGGCGCGCATGTCAATTTAATGTGATAGAATGATGTATATTTAGACTCTAAATATACATCATTCTCTTTTCTCAATTTTTATAGTATGATCACGACAATACAACATAATATTATGTCTATATGTATCTGCCTATGTGCATCTGCGGTCTATCCCAGTGACAAAAACTAGGTCGTACTATAGAGAGAAGATGAGTGTATACCAATTCAAACAATGCGGTTAAATACTGTCACTTGTGACAATGCAAGCGTCAGTTATTTGGGCACTCTGTGTTTGTAGAAAATCGTATGACTATGTATGGGAGTATGACTAACTTAATTATAACAATACATACACAAACGACTATTACGTCAACGACTTACAACAACATACTTACTTTATTCTTATAAATTATTTAAGTAAGTAAGTATATTAATTTCAAAATATATATAACATGGTGTTTTGATCTATACCTATCTATTTTTAAATACTCATGCCATACTCAAGAAAACCTAACCATCGAAGAAATGTCAAAAACACTATTTCATTGCGAAGATTTATATGCCGTAACTATCATAACCAAATTATAATTTGATCTTTGGCGCAATTTTGTAGCCACTGTTAAAGAACTAAGTTTATTTCTATAATAATTTGTACTCAGTCTTTGTCTGACTAAGCAAGTCAGGAAGGATTCAGATTTACTTTTATTCCGTCATACGCTTCTCACTTGCGATGTCTTGGAGGTTAGTAAATCAGCTGAATATCACGTAAAACCTTAGAGAATGTAAAACACGTAATGAGTAATTTCTTAATATCAATTATTTTGGTTAAATCATAAGTTTCGTTAAATAATTCATTTAATTATTCACGCAAACCAAATCTTCATTTTGTATTCGTCCCTTATGTCCTAAATCCTCAACAGATAATTTCTCGTCACTACCCATCCCCAGGGCACTTTTAATAGAGATCGCAGAATGCGTTATCTACATTTGCTCTGGACACCAAAAACTAAAGCAGCTTGAGTCATCACTTTACCCTGCAAGTTACGTCAACATTTTTCAAAAAGACTATAAGAAGCATTGATTAAAATGGAAATAGAGCACCGCCAGCCTAAAGGACGGTAATGTAGTCCTGCTTAGTGAAGATTTGTTACTGAGCTGGCGCCTTGGAAGTGTGATATAATTGTTTATGGAAGCCGATGGTGAAATACCTCGAGTGGCTCACGTTCCACCTCACGAAGCTGCGTACGTCGGGCTGTCGTTCGTCTCTGTACATTACCAATGGAAGAAGGAATACCTTTTGTGTTGAAAAGCGGACTTTTCAACAGAGGGTGTTAAAGCGCCTGATAATATAATCATAGCTTCAAAGATTGATTTTTATAGTTTCTACCTACTCCATAATTAATTATATTGGCTGTCATCGTTATTTAGCGTCTACCGTATATTATTTATATAATACTTTGATTCGATCGTTCTTTGCATACAAAATTGTACATTTTCTAAAATATAAAGTGTTTTGGTTCAAAACATCCTTTTTAATTGGAAATACCACCAAGATACCATTTAATCCACCAAAGATTAAACAATGGCGACGTACGCGTTTGTCAACTCGTATGAAAATTGTGTATAAAATATGATCTATTTAGTGAGTTTGTATATAAAATAAACATGATATTATTATTTTCTATGTTTTTATTTTCTATTTTTGTGTTGTTATTTATATTTTTTTGTTAGTATGTACCTATGTAGATATGTATGTACTTACATATTTCTGTAAATTCAATTAGGTTCTTTTAGTTCAGATAAATATTACATACACTGTACATAATAGGTAAGTACTTTATTGTATGAAATGGATTTTTGTGAAATAGTTGTAGAAAGTGCAAGAAACACTTAAACCAAACGAGGGATTAATTTAGTGGCAATTTTATTTAGACTTTACTTTTATTTAGCCAATTATGTTTAGTGGATTTATGTAAAAATGATTTTCGCAACGCCTTTTTTCGTTTAAAATATTATGGGGTTATGGGGAAGCTATTCAAGCTCCCAGCATTTTCACAGCAAGTAATCAGTTTGGGATTCTTTAGACAGATCCTGCATTACACAATTAGAATGTAGTTGTTCTAAATGAATTTTGCTTATTGTAACTTAATGTTTTGTTTTAAAAAATCTATTGGAAACATGCAATTTTCCTTGTAATATTTAGTGTAATGAATTTTGAATATTAGTTTTTTATAAGATCTATTGGAAACTTTAGCATCTTTCCTGTAAGATATACAAAACATAAGAAAGGTATTTTGTTGAATTGCGGGACTGTAATTGCAAGACAAATCTTTAGCTGATTGTGTTGACAAGACAATTACCAATACCCATTTAGTTTAATAAGTACTTATAGGAATTATCTTTAGGGATAACCTCTGTTGTTGTGTTGTAATAAATGGTGATGACTGACTACCTGAATCCAGAAAGGTTAGTTTTTTTAAATACCTCTTTAGTCACCGGATTCATAATTTTATTAGGGCAGAAGACATGAGAACCTAGTTACTAACTTCTTTAGTAAAGTTTTGCATAGACTCAGGTTCTTGATTTTTGATTGAATTAACTTTAGAGTCAATATTATTATTATGTAATAAAGTATTGTGGAGTTTTTTGCAACACCTACAGGGACCTATGCGACACTCGCTGACTGGATAACCCTGTATCAGACAATTAGAGCATATTTTGTATTTAGTAATATCGGCAAATTTTACTTTTATATTTTTTGAATTAAAAACGGGACTGTCATAAATTTTATGACTCCGGTTACAAATAATGCAAAGAAAAACTTAATATTCTGATAGTCGTAGCAAATAATAATATTGTACTAATACTTGTATTTTGCCTACTAGGACCGGCAACACCTATATTTTGCTGAAATTTAGAATTATTTTCCTTATTGCGGTATAAAGACTCAATAACGTGTGCACGATCAAGTAAGAAATTATTTAAGTAGTGTAACTTTTGTATCAAAGGAATACTTTGAGTATTAAGTATTCAATTAGAAAAGGTGCCATGAAACTCTAACCAGCGAAAAAACAAACCGTCAAATTTAGTTATTTGAAATTGGGGCAATTTTATACTCATGTCGCTGTGGTCAAGAGAGCACTGAGGTTCTTGAAATTTATGAGCTCAATCTGATTTGCAAATCATTATACTTATGACAAACCCTCGAAGCTGCTTAGTTTTAAAGATGGCAAACTCGACAGTTGTCTTTGTGATTTTGTCTAAATAGTTTTTAAATTTCGTAATATGGCCTTTAAAGGAACTGCGCCTTGTAAACAACAAATTAAAAAAAAAACAATGAAATTCTACACTCGACAGACGGTAATTTTGATCTATTAGTATTAAAACATTTCGTCTTACGTTCCTCACACGGCGATACCTGGGTACAGTGCGTCTGTCGGTTGCTAGACGTTGTTGTACAGCGCGATCGGATCCAGCTGATGCACCAAGAATGATGTAGGTCAACCGGCTGGTAGGTACGCGAACCTGGAATAATCGGCCAAAACTGCTAAATATTGCGTAAAAACTGGTGCGAAAGAACGAAAACTGAATGATTATGATTTTAGTTATTTAAACACGAGCGTAAATTTGAAATTTAGGGACTATTTATAGAATAAATTTTGTTTTTTGCCTTTATCTTGCGGGTATGTTCATGTAAGTAAAATATACGATTTATTTTGATCAATAATAGGATTTTCGTATGGATTTAAACTGTTTAGGAAGTAAGGATGGATAAACAGGGCACTTATCCAATCAACTATGATGTGCTTTCGATGCGTCACTGCTCGGTGGTGCTGATCGCAACATTGCCTTATCCTCCACAACTTCTCGTTTCTGCTACTGATTCGTGGTTGTAGCGGCCTCCACAGACATCAGACACATCAACTGGCACTGGAAACTGCTTGGCTGGTATTGCGACATCGATCTCCAATCCTTTTTCTGACCGATGACGAACTCCTCACGAACCGTGGCAGACCTTTAGTTCCGGACTGTACCTATTTTGGAGTACAGTCCTGTCACGGTCGCCATTGTTTAATCTTTGGTGGATTAAATGGTATTTTGGTAGGATTTCCAATTAAAAAGGATATTTAGAACCAAAACACTTTATATTTTAGAAAGGTACAATTTCGTATGCAAAGAACGATCGAATCCAAGTATTATATATATAATATACGAACCGTACTCCAAAATAGGTACAGTCCGGAATTAAAGGTCTGCCACGGTTCGTGAGGAGTTCGTCATCGGTCAGAAAAAGGATTGGAGATCGATGTCGCAATACCGGCCAAGCAGTTTCCAGTGCCAGTTGACTTGTCTGATGTCCATGGAGGCCGTAGCAGAAACGAGAAGTTGTGGGGGATAAGCCAATGTCACGATCAGCACCACCGAGTAGTGACGCATCGAAAGCATCACCTCACATCATAGTTGATCAGATAAGTGCCCTGTTTATCCATCCTTACTTCCTAAACAGTTTAAATCCATACGAAAATCCTATTATTGATCAAAATAAATCGTATATTTTACTTACATGAACATACCCGCAAGATAAAGGCAAAAAACAAAATTTATTCTATAAATAGTCCCTAAATTTCAAATTTACGCTCGTGTTTAAATAACTAAAATCATAATCATTCAGTTTTCGTTCTTTCGCACCAGTTTTTACGCAATATTTAGCAGTTTTGGCCGATTATTCCAGGTTCGCGTACCTACCAGCCGGTTGACCTACATAATTCTTGGTGCATCAGCTGGATGCGATCGCGCTGTACAACAACGTCTAGCAACCGGCAGACGCACTGTACCCAGGTATCGCCGTGTGAGGAGCGTAGGACGAAATGTTTTAATACTAATTAGATCTAAATTACCGTCTGTCGAGTGTAGAATTGAAATGTCTTTTTAATTTGTTGTTGACAAGGCGCAGTTCCTTTAAAGGCCAAATTACGAAATTTAAAAACTATTTAGACAAAATTCCAAAGACAACTGTCGAGTTTGCCATCTTTAAAACTAAGCAGCTTCGAGGGTTTGTCAATTAAGTATCATGATTTGCAAACTCAGATTGAGCTCATAAATTTCAAGAACCTCAGTGCTCTCTTGACCACAGCGACATGAGTATAAAATTGCCCCAATTTCAAATAACTAAATTTGACGGCTCGTTTTTTCGCTGGTTAGAGTTTCATGGCACCTTTTCTAATTGAATACTTAATACTCAAAGTATTCCTATGATACAAAAGTTACACTATTTAAATAATTTTTACTTGATCGTGCACACGTTATTGAGTCTTTATAATGCAATAAAAAAAAAAAAACAGAAAAATATAGGTGCCGCCGGTCCTAGTAGGCAAAATACAAGTATTAGTACAATATTATTATTTGCTACGACTATCAGAATATTAATTCCGTTTTTCTTTGCATTATTTGTAACCGGAGTCATAAAATTTATGACAGTCCCGTTTTTAATTCAAAAAATATAAAAATAAAATTTGCCGATATTACTAAATACAAAATATGCTCTAATTGTCTGAGACAGGGTTATCCAGTCAGCGAGTGTCGCATAGGTCCCTGTAGGTGTTGCAAAAAACGCCAAAAAACTTTACTACATAATAATAATATTAACTCTAAAGTTAATTTTAACAAAATTCAAGAACCTGAGTCTATGCAAAACTTTACTAAAGAAGTTAACTAACTACCTAGGTTCTCATGTCTTCTGCCCTAATAAAATTATGAATCCGGTGACTAAAGAGGTATTTAAAAAAACTAACCTTTCTGGATTCAGGTAGTCAGTCATCACCATTTATTACAACAGAGGTTATCCGTAAAGATAATTCCTATAAGTACTTATTAAACTAAATGTAATGGGTATTGGTAATTGTCTTGTCAACACAATCAGCTAAAGATGTGTCTTGCAATTACAGTCCCGCAATTCAACTTCAAAATACTTTTCTTATGTTTTGTAGATCTTACAGGAAAAATGCTAAAGTTTCCATTAGATCTTATAAAAAATAATAATATGCAAAATTCATCACACAAAATATTTAAAGGAAAATTGCTAAAGTTTCCAATACATTTTATAAAATAAAACATTAAGTAATAATAAGCAAAATTCATTAAAAAAAAGAACTATATTCTAATTGTGCAATAGCAGGATTTGTCTAAAGAATCCCAAACTGATTCATTCATTAGCAGCCGATAGACGTCCACTGCTGAACGGGGGCCTCCCCCTTAGAAGGGAGGGGTTGCCGTAGTCCCCACGCTTGGCAGGCGGCTTGGGCAAACTGATTACTTGCTGTGAAAATGCTGGGAGCTTAGCAATAGCTTCCCCATAACCCCATAATATTTTAAACGAAAAAAGGCTTTGCGAAAATAATTTTTACATAAATCCACTAAACATAATTGGCTAAATAAAAGGAAAGTCTAAATAAAATTGCCACTAAATTAATCCCTCGTTTAGTTTAAGTGTTTCTTGCACTTTCTAAAACTATTTCAAAAATCCAGTTCACAAAATAAAATATTATGAGTAGTGCATGAAATATTTATCTGATCTAAAAGTACCTAATTGAATTTACAGAAATATGTTAGTACATACATATCTACACAGGTACATACTAACTAAAAAATATAAATAACAACACAAAATAGAAAATAATAATATCATGTTTATTTTATTAAATGGCATATCAGGCCACATCTCTAAATTGAATTAAATATACAAACTCACTAAATAGATCATATTTTGTACACAATTTTCATACGAGTTGGCAAACTGTTTTGACGGCTTTTCGCCACCCTAATATTACTATCAATAAGTTGCAGATCGTTCGTTGGTCTAAATATACATCATTATCTTTTCTCAATTTTTATAGTATGATCACGACAATACAACATATTATGTGTATATGTACCTGCCTATGTGCATCTGCGGTCTACACCAGTGACAGAAGCTTACAGCTCGTACTATGGAGAGAAGATGAGTGTATACCAATTCAAACAATGCGGTTAAATACTGTCACTTGTGGCAATGCAAGCGTCAGTTATTTGGGCACTCTGTGTTTGTAGAAAATCGTATGACTATGTATGGGAGTATGACTTTAACTTAATTACAACAATACATACACAAACGACTATTACGTCAACGACTTACAACAACATTATTACTTACTTTATTATGATTCAAACTTAAATATTATACCAAATTGCATATAAGTACAAAAATGGGGGGAGCCTTATTATAATTTGCGAATTTTCAAAAAAATAATTTGTGCCTATCTCATTTTTTATAAGATAATATAAATTATTTCAGTAAGTGTATTAATTTCAAAATATATATAACATGATATTTTGATCTACTTATACCTATCTATTTTTAAATACTCATGCCATACTCAAGAAAACCTAACCATCGAAGTAACGTCAAAAACACTATTTCATTGCGAAGATTTATATGCCGTAACTATCATAACCAAATTATAATTTGATCTTTGGCGCAATTTTGTAGCCACTGCTAAAGAACTTTGTTTATTTCTATAATAATTTGTACTCAGTCTTTGTCTGATTATGCAAGTCAGGAAGGATTCACATTTACTTTTATTCCGTCATACGCTTCTCACTTGTGCGATGTCTGGGAGGTTAGTAAATCAGCTAAATATCACGTATAACCTTAGAGAATGTAAAACACGTAATGAGTAATTTCTTATTATCAATTATTTTGGTTAAATCATAAGTTTCGTTAATCATTTAATTATTCGCGCAAACCAAATCTTCATTTTGTATTCGTCCCTTATATCCTAAATCCTCAACAGATAATTTCTCGTCCCATCCCCAGGGCACTTTTCAATAGAGATCGCAGAATGCGTTATCTACATTAGCTCTGGACACCAAAAACTAAAGCAGCTTGAGTCATCACTTTAC
This sequence comes from Furcula furcula, assembly GCA_911728495.1. Taxonomy (NCBI): domain Eukaryota; kingdom Metazoa; phylum Arthropoda; class Insecta; order Lepidoptera; family Notodontidae; genus Furcula; species Furcula furcula. The sequence continues at coordinate 12,980,447 of OU452251.1, forward strand.
CCTGCAAGTTACGTCAGCATTAATTAATTTTGTTTAATCTTTGGTGGATTAAATGGTATTTTGGTAGGATTTCCAATTAAAAAGGATATTTAGAACCAAAACACTTTATATTTTAGAAAGGTACAATTTCGTATGCAAAGAACGATCGAATTCAAAGTATTATTGATAGAATGATGTATATTTAGACTCTAAATATACATCATTCTCTTTTCTCAATTTTTATAGTATGATCACGACAATACAACATAATATTATGTGTATATGTATCTGCCTATGTGCATCTGCGGTCTATCCCAGTGACAAAAACTAGGTCGTACTATAGAGAGAAGATGAGTGTATACCAATTCAAACAATGCGGTTAAATACTGTCACTTGTGACAATGCACGTTATTTGGGCACTCTGTGTTTGTAGAAAATCGTATGACTATGTATGGGAGTATGACTTTAACTTAATTATAACAATACATACACAAACGACTATTACGTCAACGACTTACATACTTACTTTATTCTTATAAACTATTTAAGTAAGTAAGTATATTAATTTCAAAATATATATAACATGGTATTTTGATCTATACCTATCTATTTTTAAATACTCATGCCATACTCAAGAAAACCTAACCATCGAAGAAACGTCAAAAACACTATTTCATTGCGAAGATTTATATGCCGTAACTATCATAACCAAATTATAATTTGATCTTTGGCGCAATTTTGTAGCCACTGCTAAAGAACTAAGTTTATTTCTTTATTAATTTGTACTCAGTCTTTGTCTGACTAAGCAAGTCAGGAAGGATTCAGATTTACTTTTATTCCGTCATACGCTTCTCACTTGTGCGATGTCTTGGAGGTTAGTAAATCAGCTGAATATCACGTAAAACCTTAGAGAATGTAAAACACGTAATGAGTAATTTCTTATTATCAATTATTTTGGTTAAATCATAAGTTTCGTTATTCATTTAATTATTCGCGCAAACCAAATCTTCATTTTGTATTCGTCCCTTATATCCTAAATCCTCAACAGATAATTTCTCGTCCCATCCCCAGGGCACTTTTCAATAGAGATCGCAGAATGCGTTATCTACATTAGCTCTGGACACCAAAAACTAAAGCAGCTTGAGTCATCACTTTACCCTGCAAGTTACGTCAGCATTTTTCAAAAAGAATAAAGGAAGCATTGATTAAAATGGAAATAGAGCACCGCCAGCCTAAAGGACGGTAATGTAGTCCTGCTTAGTGAAGATTTGTTACTGAGCTGGCGCCTTGGAAGTGTGATATAATTGTTTATGGAAGCCGATGGTGAAATACCTCGAGTGGCTGACGTCCCACCTCACGAAGCTGCGTGCGTCGGGCTGTCGTTCGTCTCTGAATATTACCATTGGAAGAAGGAATACCTTTTGTGTTGAAAAGCGGTCTTTTCAACAGAGGGGCAGGATGTTAAAGCGCCTGATAATATAATCATAGCTTCAAAGATTGATTTCTATAGTTTCTACCTACTCCATAATTAATTATGTTGGCTGTCATCGTTATTTAGCGTCTACCGTATATTTTTTATATAATACTTTGATTCGATCGTTCTTTGCAAACAAAATTGTACATTTTCTAAAATATAAAGTGTTTTGGTTCAAAACATCCTTTTTAATTGGAAATACCACCAAAATACCATTTAATCCACCAAAGATTAAACAAATACAACATATTATGTGTAAGTATATGTATCTCTGCCTATGTGCATCTGCGGTCTACACCAGTGACAGAAGCCTACAGCTCGTACTATGGAGAGAAGATGAGTGTATACGAATTAAAACAATGCGGTTAAATACTGTCACTTGTGGCAATGCAAGCGTCAGTTATTTGGGCACTCTGTGTTTGTAGAAAATCGTATGACTATGTATGGAAGTATGACTTTAACTTAATTACAACAATACATACACAAACGACTATTACGTCAACGACTTACAACAACATACTTACCTACTTACTTTATTCTGATTCAAACTTAAATATTACTTACTCCAAATTGCGTAAGTACAAAAATGGGGGGAGGCTTATTATAATTGCGAATTTTCAAAAAACATTTTGTACCTATCTCATTTTTTATAAGATAAGATAAATTATTTAAGTAAGTAAGTATATTAATTTCAAAATATATTTAACATGGTATTTTGATCTATACCTATCTATTTTTAAATACTCATGCCATACTCAAGAAAACCTAACCATCGAAGAAACGTCAAAAACACTTTCATTGCGAAGATATATATGCCGTAACTATCATAACCAAATTATAATTTGATCTTTGGCGCAATTTTGTAGCCACTGCTAAAAAACTAAGTTTATTTCTATAATAATTTGTACTCAGTCTTTGTCTGATTATGCAAGTCAGGAAGGATTCAGATTTACTTTTATTCCGTCATACGCTTCTCACTTGTGCGATGTCTGGGAGGTTAGTAAATCAGCTGAATATCACGTAAAACCTTAGAGAATGTACAACACGTAATGAGTAATTTCTTAATATCAATTATTTTGGTTAAATCATAAGTTTCGTTATTCATTTAATTATTCGCGCAAACCAAATCTTCATTTTGTATTCGTCCCTTATATCCTAAATCCTCAACAGATAATTTCTCGTAACTACCCATCCCCAGGGCACTTTTAATAGAGATCGCAGAATGCGTTATCTACATTTGCTCTGGACACCAAAAACTAAAGCAGCTTGAGTCATCACTTTACCCTGCAAGTTACGTCAACATTTTTCAAAAAGACTAGAAGAAGCATTGATTAAAATGGAAATAGAGCACCGCCAGCCTAAAGGACGGTAATGTAGTCCTGCTTAGTGAAGATTGTAGGTGGTTTGTATTTTGTTACTGAGCTGGCGCCTTGGAAGTGTGACATAATTGTTTATGGAAGCCGATGGTGAAATACCTCGAGTGGCTGACGTCCCACCTCACGAGGCTGCGTGCGTCGGGCTGTCGTTCGTCTCTGTACATTACCAATGGAAGAAGGAATACCTTTTGTGTTGAAAAGCGGACTTTTCAACAGAGGGGCAGGATGTTAAAGCGCCTGATAATATAATCATAGCTTCAAAGAATGATCTTTATAGTTTCTACCTACTCCGGAATTAATTATATTGGCTGTCATCGTTTTTTAGCGTCTACCGTATATTATATATATAATACTTGGATTCGATCGTTCTTTGCATACAAAATTGTACTTTTCCTAAAATATAGTGTTTTGGTTCTAAATATCCTTTTTAATTGGAAATCCTACCAAAATACCATTTAATCCACCAAAGATTAAACAATGGCGACCGTGACAGGACAAAATTGCGCCAAAGATCAAATTATAATTTGGTTATGATAGTTACGGCATATAAATCTTCGCAATGAAATAGTGTTTTTGACGTTACTTCGATGGTTAGGTTTTCTTGAGTATGGCATGAGTATTTAAAAATAGATAGGTATAAGTAGATCAAAATATCATGTTATATATATTTTGAAATTAATACACTTACTGAATTAATTTATATTATCTTATAAAAAATGAGATAGGCACAAATTATTTTTTTGAAAATTCGCAAATTATAATAAGGCTCCCCCCATTTTTGTACTTATATGCAATTTGGTATAATATTTAAGTTTGAATCATAATAAAGTAAGTAATAATGTTGTTGTAAGTCGTTGACGTAATAGTCGTTTGTGTATGTATTGTTGTAATTAAGTTAAAGTCATACTCCCATACATAGTCATACGATTTTCTACAAACACAGAGTGCCCAAATAACTGACGCTTGCATTGCCACAAGTGACAGTATTTAACCGCATTGTTTGAATTGGTATACACTCATCTTCTCTCCATAGTACGAGCTGTAAGCTTCTGTCACTGGTGTAGACCGCAGATGCACACAGGCAGGTACATATACACATAATATGTTGTATTGTCGTGATCATACTATAAAAATTGAGAAAAGAGAATGATGTATATTTAGACCAACGAACGATCTGCAACTTATTGATAGTAATATTAGGGTGGGGAAAAGCCGTCAAAACAGTTTGCCAACTCGTATGAAAATTGTGTACAAAATATGCTCTAATTGTCTGAGACAGGGTTATCCAGTCAGCGAGTGTGTTCCATTTTAATCACCAAGTGTGTCAGCTATGATGATGATGATGAAGCTAAGAATTTACGTGTGAGACGACACGTATTAAGTATTACGGCTTTTTGTATGAGTGAGAGAGTAGATTTAGGCATTTGAAGTGTGTTGAGGTTTGATTGAAGGGTTTTTGGAATTACTCCAGTCGTGGAAATAACTATGGGTATAATTTTTGCTGTATCTACCTGCCATTGTCTTTTAATTTCCGTTGCCAAATCAATATACTTCGTCATTTTTTCTGTATATGTTGTGAGGAGATTGTGTGTGTTGCAAACTGCTATATCTATGATTATCCCGTCCTTGACTTCAAGATTACTTGTAGTCCCTGTACATATACGTTCCGGTCTAGTCACACAAGTTTAGAGAGGTTTAATAGAGAAAACAATATTATTGTCTCCCTCTCAACCACCCCGCTCCAGCAGAACGGCAGACACCTCATTCTTGTCCGTGCGCTCACGGCGTTCGCACGAGTTCAAACTTCAAATACAAAAGATCTTTGAAATCATGAAAAAAAACTAAAATAAATAAGAAAAGTAAAGGAAGTCATAAAACTAATAGTGGAACATTGTTCGCGTCGCTGTTAACGAAGATTTATACTCTCGAGCTAAAGTGTACCCTTTGAATTCATTGGGAATCACTAATGTTTATTATCCGTTGAATTCTTCGGATATTATTGTGCCCATGGATGAATTCATCCATGATTGTGTCTAAATATCATCCTGCCTGCCTGCTGCTGCTGCACTGCTGTACCTCCTGTACCTCCTGTACCTGCGAAGATTTCTACGCTCGATCTGAGTTTGTGTACTCTTTGCATTCATTGGGAAGCACTAATTTTTATTATCCGTTGTATTCTTCGGATATTATTTTGCCTAATTATCACAATGTCCTAAATATGACAATTGGATTCATCGCAAATCGTGCAGCTTATCTGTTGTATTCTTCAGATAATGCATTTTTTCTTCGTGTCCTAACTACCCGCATTATTTACTACAAGTAAGTAAGTATGTCTATTTTAGATAAAAGCGAATAAATATTCGCTAGTGATGTACCCTCAATTATGATTAAAAAAAAAAAAAAAACAATGCAAAGATACCTAATGGTATTCCTTGGTCAAATGTAAGCTTCGCGCTGAAACGGGATTTGTGCTCGAAGGTGCGGAGGCAACAAAGCACGGTAACAAATGTCACATAATAGTCCCTGATCAGATGAGATTTTTGTTCGTGATGCGGAAGGAATCTCTAACGAAGTTGATTCACTTGGTTTTATGTATCTGAAAATTTATTCCTCAATTTGTAATAGCTACTCTGAACCTGGAGATTGGCACCATGCTAATTGATAGTTGTAAGTCTATTAGTCAGTAAAGCTCTTTTGGCTTCAGGGAAGGTGGACAAGCCTATACATCATAAAAAAAAAAATATAATAATAATAATATCCGTACTCTAAACGAAGGGGTCAACTCTTGGCTTATTCTCACTATGCCGAAACTGATACCAGTAGGTCGGTTATCATTCAACTGATCGATCAACCCTTGACAGATCCCTTTAAAGATAGTGTAACAGATTTATTTCTTTTTTGTTAGATTTTATGGAGAATATCTAGGCAATTATAAAAAAAAAAAAAAAAACAGGTAGATATATGATTAAAAACCAGTAGTAAGTTAAGTTAATACTTGCCCAGATTTCATACTTACTGTAAGTTTAAACGGGAAAGGCTCCGAAGACCTAAGTTGAATCCTAGCACCAGCATGATGGCCAGAACTACACTGACATAGTCCGTGGACTGAAACCAGGTTTTTAATGAGCACTCTAACCGCCGCCAGCGCGGCGTCGAGGACTGCCATCTTTGACAGCGCCACGAGTCACAGCACCGTTATGCAACTCAATCTATCTCTCAGTTTAATCACTAATTATTATTAATATAAATGTTTATTTCGAAAACTTGTAGTAAAGTAAGTTTTATTCTGGGCTCCATAATTTTGCTTGTTTTTTCCCGCAACAGTTAAACTCAAATACAAAATAAAAACAATTAAAATAATAATAATACTAAAAAAAAAAAAAAAAATCGTCTGCACCTTTTTAGACTTATTTCGGCAAGTCCCATTACACTATGTAGGTACACTACATTGTGACAATGTACGTTGTACTATGTCGCTTGAGCAAGTTAGATACTTAGCTCCTGCTTAAATGAATGTTCGAACTGTGTGAAATGTGTGAACTTTTTGATTTTTTTAGATGAATATATTCTTCAGATTTTCACGGACGCCTTTCTAACGAGTGGCATACTCCTCTGCACTCAAACCTTAAAGTTGAAGCGTAGCAATTGGTTTGAAAAACTGGTGAGCATTGGTCCACATTGAGTGTGTTAAAACGAATGGTAATCCATTGATTTAGTCTCTGGAGACAAGAAAAATTGTGACTATCGTGTGTATACCTAATACCACTGCCTTTTCTTATTAACACAGACTAAGCAGTTTATTACCCTAGCTAGTATTAGGATAGGCTAATATTTGGAAGTGAGGTGCACATATTAACAAACTCATTAGTTCAAGTATAAGTTTATTATATTATGCAGGCCGATATAATAGTAATAGGATAAACAAAGACACAGAACAAGAGATCGGGTGTAAACAATTATAATAATATATGTATGTATAACAACATTAAAAGAATAATATTAAAAGAAAAAATATTTTGAATAACATAGGGTACCCTCATATATATATATATAAAAAAAAAAACAGGTAAGGGCACAAAAATACAAATGTAATTTTTTTTCCAAGACTATTTTTTAGCGATAACGATCGAAATGAGGCATTTATTATATATCGAATATAGGCCATATTCATGATCCTCAAAGTTAGTTGCAGATGGAGATTTTATAAAAAAAAAAGGCTGGGAATCGTAATAACCATTACCAAAATTATCACAAAGGGCTGTCATATAATAAAAGTTGACCTCTAAGAGGCCTTTATCTTATATCTTATTTTATGAGTCTCATTATAGCCTCCGTGGCGCAGCGGTAAACCACTTGTTTTGCAAACCGGAGGTCGCGGGTTCAAATCTGTGAAATCCCGTGGAGAGTAACCACTTTATATACTTGTTCATTGCTGGGTTGGACAATGCAGGCCGGTCATCTGATTGTCTGTAAAGTAAGATGATCCAGGCGTCGGATGGGCTTGTAAAAGGTCAGTCCTGCGCCTGGCCTCTCCACAGTCGTGCCAATTTTTCATCTTAACGAATTGTGAGTGTAAACGAAGATAGAGTGCACTTGTGTCTACGCAAGCACTTGTTCACTATAATATCTCTCGCGTAGAAGGCTGATTTTGTGAAAGATCGGCCGCTGTGGTCGTATCAACCAGAAGGGCATTTATATTATTGTTTTATAATTTATGTACACACAGTAACAATAAAGGAAAGAAGAAATATAGGCAAGATACTATTCTTTACTACAAAGGCACAGCTTATTTCAGAAAGTTCTGCCTTTAAAAGTTCTATTATTACCTAATATTATAGACATAATTTTTATTATGAGCCTCAAATGTAATTAATATCTACGCTTGTGTTCGGTTCCCGTATATTATCTGCAGTCTCAGGCTTTTTGCTTTCTATACTCTGCCCGGATGAAATTAAATGCCTAGGAAAATCTTTCCATCTTATATTTTGGAAATGTTAATAAGGCTTTATTAACCTGATTAGGATAAACCCTAATAACTTGATTAGGAGTTTTCCTATTATAGTCGTCTTAACCGTGGTACACCATCTTTAAATCCTGAAAATATTTACTTATATAGAAATTATTTCCAAAGCATTCACTACACTGCCATCTTCCTCTAGCAGCATATTTGTTGTTCTGGTATGTTTTCGAAGACAACACATACAACGATCAGCTTTTGCAGAAGTTATTCTCTCTTGTTTCACAGAGAACTTGTAAAATAAGTCTAATTTCAAGCAAAGAACATTGATTTTATAATGATATTAACGTCTCATCTCTGATAAGTTCGTTAATAACACCCGGTTTCTGAAAGGCTATTCAAATGGATATTCAACTAACATGGCTGTTAACTTGACAGCTTGTTCAAATCAATTCGGGTTTCTGAAACGTTGATTAGAGAAAAATTTACTAATCTATGATCATTTTAATTTGACATGAAGAATATTATTTAAGTATGGCTACAATGCCTATTTAGTTCAATATTTCATTCAATAGCTCATTCAATTCAAAGATATTATAATCTATAATCATAGATAGAGGATCTACAGGAGGGATGGCACTTACTTTCTCATTTGCACAAGAAAAGTATGCATTTATATAGGTTACATGTGATAGAAAGAAACAGACTATTTTTTGTCCTTCACCATGGGTCACGATTCAAAGAAAAAGCACCAGTGGTACCCCATAGACAAAATATTTTTGATTGTTAAGCGGCTCCACACTCTTATTTCGTGGGCCTTCATCCCGCGCGGATGTGGAGTGCGCATTTCACTATCGTAAATTTCAAAAGTAGCAATTGTTAATACAATCATAGTATTTTTGTTGCAAAGGACGTTTTATACCTAATAACTACATAATCTGTCATAAACTGGTAGATTATTCAAAACAAATAGTATAATTTAATACTTAATTTGTCGACCATCACCGATTAGTTGACATTGATATTTGACCAGAGAATAATCTATGATCATGGCTTAATTAGCCTTTCAGAAACCCAAATTGGCTTTGACATGAACTTTCTGAAGCAAAATTTAACAGCCGTGTCAACTGACAGGATGTTCAAATTAAAATAGTTAATCATGCTTTCTGCAACCCAAAATTCGCTTGACCGGAGATTTGACATCTTGTTAGTTGATTTTTGCGTTGATCATCCTTTCGGAAACCGGGCGTAAGTAGTTTTTATAAATTCTATACTTATTTGAAGAGTAACAAATTAGCTATTTCTTTGATATACATAAACCAAATAGGCAATATTATTAAAAGTTTTAAATGTTTCTTTCAAGGAATCTGTAAACTGAAACCAATATTTCCTCGCTATGACATTGCATAGAATCTAATTACTATATTACATACAACCATAATATCTTTGGTTACTTATAAAACATTACTTACAGTAGCTGATTTTATTAGTTTAGAAAATATTATTCAACATAATACATAGCTATACCGTTAACTCTCTGCCTGTAGAATAAACAAAAGCTAAACTATTAGAATATATCAAACGTAAGGCCAGTTACAGACTTAAAACCTTAGGAATTTCTAAGGAGATGTCAAACCATTTTAAATATGCATCAATTCATTCGAAGACCTGATATTTGTCTGGCACCAACACTAACTTTTCAGTTATATCCTCCATGATATGGTCTTATCTTGTCACTCTAGCCACTGTCCTATGTATCGAGGGTTCGATTCCTAGCTTGTGTCTGGGTGTTGTTTATCTTTTTAGTTTATATTTACAAGGAGGAAAGGTATATAGTTATATACCTTCACTACTAATACTTATTAGTATCGGTTGTCTGGTTGCCATGACGCAAGCTCTACCGTATTTGGATTGTCTCAAAATATTATTTTAAGTATATTATTAATTTATATAATAAATTTATCAACATCTTCTCAAACCATGGGACGATGAACATATAAATAAATTACTAGTTTAAAAAACTAAAAATACACGCTTTTATAAGGACTAAGTACTGCACTAAAAAGCAATAAATAAATTATCGAAACCGTTCTTTCTTTCTTTCTACCCCGTGCTTGTAATTTATGAATTATATTTATATGTAAATGCGTGGGGCGCTTTTTCTCTGTAAATGATTACAAATTATTTCCATGTGAATACAAATACTTAGCGTTCTTGAAATTTGACAGAAATGTTAAGCTGTTATGCAGAAAAGGCGCCCCACGCTTTTACACATAAATATAATTCATAAATTACAAGCACGGGGTAGAAAGAAAGAAAGAACGGTTTCGATAATTTATTTATTGCTTTTTAGTGCAGTACTTAGTCCTTATAAAAGCGTGTATTTTTAGTTTTTTAAACTAGTAATTTATTTTATACTTTTTAGTCTTAGATATATTCGCCTGAACTACGGATAAAATTAGCCCAAGTAGGTATTGATTTGTTCGTAGCTTGAATCGTAGGCAGGTTGTGGCAAAACATATTTTTACTAAACTAGATATTACGCGTAGGTATCTGAATAAGTTTAAGAAAGTACTACGTATTTACCCTTTAAACAGTCGAAAGTACGCTAAAAGTCAATAGCTTTACAAGTAGTATTCAAGGGTTCCGTTACCAACCTTCCGGGTCCATCAAGAGGTCCACGTATTAGGCAATGTGAATATAACTTCTTAATCCAAATCAAATGAGTCCAAGCTCGATGGGTTTACTAGTAATCATTCTAGGGTTCCGTCAACCACCTTTCATTTCCATCATCAACCATGATTATTGGGCAAGTAAATAGAACTTTTTAATATGAATCAAATGAGCTTAAACTCGATGAGTTTACTAGTAGCCATTCCAGGATTCCGTCACCCACCTTCCTGTTCTATCATCAGGTCCTCATTAATGGTCAAAGTGAAAAGAACTCTTTAAAACAAATCAAATAAGCCCACACTCGATGTGTTTACTAGTAGCCAATCCAGGTATCCGTCACCCACCTTCCTGTTCCATCATCAGGTCCTGATTAATGGTTCATGTGAAAAGAACTCTTTAAAACAAATTAAATGAACCCAAACTCGATGTGTTTACTAGTAGCCATTCCAGGGTTCCGTCACCCACCTTCCTGTTCCATCATCCGGTCCTGATTAATGGTTCATGTGAAAAGAACTCTTTAAAACAAATCAAATAAGCCCACACTCGATGTGTTTACTAGTAGCCAATCCAGGTATCCGTCACCCACCTTCCTGTTCCATCATCAGGTCCTGATTAATGGTTCATGTGAAAATAACTCTTTGAAACAAATTAAATGAACCCAAACTCGATGTGTTTACTAGTAGCCATTCCAGGGTTCCGTCACCCACCTTCCTGTTCCATCATCAGGTCCTGATTAATGGTTCATGTGAAAAGAACTCTTTAAAACAAATTAAATGAACCCAAACTCGATGTGTTTACTAGTAGCCATTCCAGGGTTCCGTCACCCACCTTCTTATTCCATAATCAGGTCCTCATTAGTGGTCAAAGTGAAAAGAACTCTTTAAAACAAATCAAATGAGCCCAAACTCGATGTGTTTACTAGTAGCCATCCAAGGGTTCCCTCATTCACCTTCGAGCCCCAGCATCAGATCAGCTCGATGATACCATATTATTGTATTGTCACCGGTTCTTGATACATGTGCAAAATTTCAAATGTTTTGGACTTGTAGAAGTGGGTCATAATTGCATCGCAAGATTCCATTACCATCATACATACATAGTTACATACATACCTACATAGATACATACATACATACATGTCGAGCTAATAAAAGCGTGTTAAAAAGTGATATTATTAAACAGCACAATTGATGCTTCTATCTTTACTACTTACAGTAGATACGAGAAATGAAGTCATGACTTCAGCGGCTGTCCAGAAAGGCTTTATTATTAAAACCATTATAAAACTGTTTTCAGGATGGTCTGCACAATTAGCAAGCAGTCTCTAAGTTTCTATAATGGACCTCAATTGCTACTTGGGTAACAATGTCGGAATTAATTGTTCAACAATGTTAAGGTAAAAGTTTAAACTATTGAATAGATAAATAATTAAAATAAATATATTTAAAGAAATATATAAATATCAGAAATCATTAAATATATAAACATAACTATAGTAATTAATTTAAATGTATGTATGCATTTTGCAATTTCTACTTTGGTTTTATTATAACTAATAGCTTAATCATCAAATTAAGAAAACTTTATCTCATCCTGGAATCTCATTAAGTGCAACATTGATTTTTTTATCTCTAAACATCTACAAGTAATCTTGAAGTCAAGGACGGGATAATTAAGTGATCAAACGAACTTACCTTAAGTGAAGTTCGATCCTAATTATCCAGTCCTTGACGAAAGATTTAAGGTCCCTCCCTACCCTAAATGTCCCTGTTGAATCAATGTTGCAGCTGTATTTCATTTTTAACCGACTTCAAAAAAAGGAGGAGGTTCTCAATTCGTCTGTATATATTTTTTTTTATTTTTTTTTTTTATGTATGTTCGCGCATAACTCTGGCAATTATGAACCGATCTGAAAAAATCTTTCTTCCATCCATTCTTTAATCCGTTAATTGGGTCCCATAAAAAAATTATTGCTTAGTAATAAGTAGTTCCTGAAAAAACAAGAATGGTGACTGCGCACTGAGACTTGCAAGAAAGCCTATATAGATGACGTTTTAGTCGCTCGGACTCGCTCGGTCGGACAAAAATAGTCATAACTCTGGCAAATATTTACCAATTTCAATGATTCTTTTTTTATTCGAAAGAAGAAACCACTGTATTGAATCTGTATGAATTTTATTACAACCGGATAAGAACTTCCTGGAGGACCATGAACGATGTGGAGGAATTTATCTGGTAAAAACCATAAAACTGATGATCTCCATTACATTGCTCTGACAATTATGAACCGATTTCGATGATTCTTTTTTTATTCGAGAGAGTAAACTACTATGATATTTTCATGCAAATTTCATTACGACCGGATATTTTTTTCTGAAGAAACATGAATTATGTAAAACTATGTAGACGATAATGTGATCATAACCTACCTAGATAATTTTACGGTTTTCGATGGTTCAATCTTTATATATGAAAATATCACTAAAAAGTTTAAAATAAAATCTTTTTAAAAAAAAATTGAACCGACTTCAATATCACTGAAAAGTATAAAATAATTTAAATATTATTGAAGTTGGTGCCAAATATACACAGCAGGTACGCTAACACCAACTTCAATAATATTTAAATTATTTTATACTTTTCAGTGATATTGAAGTCGGTTCAATTTTTTTTTAAAAAGATTTTATAACTCTAAAGATAATGAGGTGTCTGCCGTTCTGCTGGAGCGGGGTGGTTGAGAGGGAGACAATAATATTGTTTTCTCTATTAAACCTCTCTAAACTTGTGCGACTAGACCGGAACGTATATGTACAAGGACTACAAGTAATCTTTCGTCAAGGACTGGATAATTAGGATCGAACTTCACTTAAGGTAAGTTCGTTTGATCACTTAATAAATACTGTTTTGTTGATTTTGTCTAGTACTTTAATATCTGGTCGGTTAAAATGAATAGTTTTGTCAGTGATTATTGTTCGGTCCCAGTATATCTTATAAAAACTATTTTCTAAAATGGTATTTGGTTGATATTTGTAATATGCTACTTTTTTGGAAATAAATGTATGTTTGTGTGCTAGATTCTGGTGAACTATTGCTGCAACTTGATCATGCCGATGTTTATAGTCAGTTTAGACTATAGACTTGCATGCTCCAGTGATATGTTGTATTGTCTCAGAGCTGCTATGGCAGCGTCAACATAAATCAGATGTTATAGGTGCACGGATGATGTGTTTTTGATAGTTGCGGGTGTCTATTACCTGGTATTATTATTAATCCTGCTTAGGTAACACTTTTTCCAGTTCTAAAGCCTAATGAAATAACTAGGATACCAGTAAGTATACCTTCTTTGACGCGGGGGATCTACGCAGTCCGATCTACGCAGTAAGGGCTTACAGTATCTTGAGGCCGTGCAGTGTTTTGATTGATATAATTAAATCCAATATCAATCAAAACGGACCAACAATAATAACTAAGAAGACCTGAGGGTACACCGGCATAATTGTGACATAAGGACGTTCAACATCTCAGTCCTCCCGTGACCATGGGTGCTGCAAATCATTCGAAACGATAGTAAAATCAAAAAATAAAATCCGTAAAAGTAGTTTGATTTCAAAGTTTTTGGTTTATTAATTCATTAATTTATTCTCTACCTTTTTTTGGTACGAGCCCCTAGAAATAGGAGTACAAAATATAAATATGTAAGTTTAACGGTAAACCTATTAAGTTAAAATCAATTTCAATGCATTTTGTCCTCGTTTTTATCATATAAAGCGGCTATTGGATAGTGGAAAAGCTTTTAAAACAATTATTTTTGTTCAATAAAGCTTCACAACCACTTAAAATGGTTGTGACCACTTAAAATGATTTAATCGGGAACAAACTGAGCACAAATTACAAACAAACGTATCAACATGCTAGTGTGAGGTCGTAATATTGGAAGTTCACTAACAATATTTTAAAGGAACAATACATACACTTTTTATTAATTGATATTTCATTCTCGAAGACTGATATTAAGTAGGTCACTCTTATTGAAATAATCTAAAAAAAAATATTATTATTACATTTCGCCTTTAAGTCGTTTCTAGTCTTTTGGCTCAGAGTGACACATCGAGCTATGGATGGAGATAGCTATTTCGGAGTTTCTTGTATCCGAAATATGAACATTCGTCGAAAAAGATCATCGACATAGCTCTAAGAATCTGCAAGTTGAAGTAGCAATGGGCAGGCCACATCGCTCGACGAACCGAAAACCGATGGGAAAGAAAGGTTCTCGAGTGGTGACCACGAACCGGAAGACGCAGAGTAGGCAGGCCTCCTACTAGGTGGACAGACGACACTGTGCGCGTCGCAGGTAACCGGTGGAAGCAAATGTTCAGCAGTGGACGTCTTCCAGCTGTGGTTTTCACAAGTTTACAGAATTACCGCACAGTGTGATTGATGAACTTCTATGTAAACCGGAAAGTTTGAGAACGCTCCTTAAGTCAGTATACTTATCACATGGGATCTTACAGACAACTGCAGACAAATAGCAGCAAATATTGTGCTAACATTTGAAGATTTAATAAGTACAGTTGTACACACATATTACTGCTAGCTGCTATCGGTGTGTGGTTGTCTGCAGGTACTACCTAAATATAATTAATTTCAGTAGGCATTTCATAAGGAACAGTTACGCAAAGTAGTTGCTGGATTACGCTGGATTTTAACCCGCGAGCCCCAGTTTGCAAAGCAAGCTGTACAGACTGCTAGAGTTAGTGGGAAAGATGTGTACCTACACTTACTACTATTACTACTTCCTACTCTTACTCTCCTAATTTTGCATCATATACTACATAGCTAACAACGTATTTTACAAGTAGGTACTTGTGCAAGTTCATCCTGCCGAATGCTAATACATGTAACATCGTTTACCAATGGAAACCAACATGCTGTTATTAATCATGCGCCAACCCTAATGTCTATAGGGTTTACAGCGCTATTACCTTTTTCCAAATTCATTCTATTTTGGTTCTTAATCCTCCGCATTAAAGATTAACATTATCAAATCGAGCGGCATTGTTATGTTTGTGCAGTTATAAACAGGTTCTTTGTTCAATAATACGTTCTAATTTGTTTAACACGATCACTCGGTCCATCGGTCGTGAGAATCTTTCACTTAATTAACCCTTTCAGAGGACTGCCCCACTTCAAAGTGATATGTATATATAAAATCCATTGAAGCTGTTGAACCGACATGTTTAGTGGGGTATATCATTTGGGTTAATATGTTTGAAGCCAGTTTTTATCTTCCATTTCTTCTATTTATAGAAGATATGTGCCAATTTAATTGCCACAATACCTACTATAGATATACAATAAAATCGACTTTTATGCCAAGGGCGGCCACAAATAACGGAATACTCGTAGTGACGTCTAGTATAGTGATTGTCATAATAAACACAACATGCTTTGTGTAAGTGTGTTTTGTTTATAATGAAATGATAGGTAAATGAATACCGAGAAACAACAGAAACTTTAAACACCATCATCATGATTGTGACCAACCACTCACTAGTGGTTAGTCACTAGTTTCACAATCATCACTTTGCTTATGAGCAGTGGCTCATTCACAAAGTTTATTAAACATTAACTAAGTATGTTAAAAGTTCAAAGGGGAGGCCTACGTCAAGGAGTGAAGTCTTCCAGCTTGTGATAATGTACTTTTTACGTCTGTAAAGGCTACAATTACTTCTTATCGATTATAAAAAACACTTAAAAACACTATCCTATCACATTGAAAAAATATTTTGAACAAAAAGGTTCTCTTAAGTTCTAAGTCGGCAGCCTATGTGTGAATGACAAGGCGGTCATTGACCTGACCAAATTACTACACCAAATAAGTAAGTAATAACCGCAATGGTCAGGTAGAGATTTATACATTCTATATTAACAGGTTTGTTACAAAAATAGAGTGTGTGATCCTCTGGAGGGGTCTCAAAGCGATCTCAATAATAAAGGTGCGATGCAGCAGTCTCATCGGTAGTGGTGGCCTGTAAATAATTCATGAACATGCTTAGTGCCCGCAGCTCGTCACACCACACTTAACCCGGCGATCGCTTACACGGCCTTTATGCACGTTCCACGGAAAATTCTCTTTATTCCTGCCCGACATAAAAAAATCTCTGTATAGGTCCTCTGAGCTTTAAAACAATTAGAACGCATCGACGCATTTCAAATACCTATTGGACATTAACCTACAATATTTCTGTAAAACTTACAAAGCTTTGCTTTATTGAAATGAAACTAAGGGTACTCTCAGGTCTTCTAATTTTTATTGTTAGTCCGATCTACCCAAAAATAGCTTACAGTATCTTCAGTTTTTTTTTTTTTTGTATGAGTAGTACTGTTGGCCGCAGATGGCCATTACAGCTTCACCGGACAAGCGTATCTTCAGGTCTTGCAGTGGAATACTTCTTTGGATTTGATTATATTTATCACGGGAAACCAAGCTGGGGGCACCCAGCCATCTTTTTTATTGAAATTTGGATGTTATTTAATTTTAATAGCCTCACGAATCATTCTTGGCAGGAAGCGCTGTTCTTTTGCGAGGATTTGTGGTTTGTCAAATCTAATATAAACCAACTGATCGTTTATCGAACAGTAATTGCAACTGTGCTGGTGAAAATGGTAATATAATAATTAAATTACTGGGCCCAAAATGTAGAGCGGCAGTGGTTTATGGACAGGCGTCACTTGACATCGGGCAAACGCCTTGCTTATATTTTACCTCGCTTACCATCAGGAAAACGTTTTGCTTATATCTTACCTCGCTTAAAATCAGGCAAACGACTTGTTTATATCTTAACTCGCTAACATCAGGAAAACTTCTTGTTTATATCTTACCTCGCTAACAACAGGAAAACTTCTTGCTTATATCTTACCTCGCTAGCAACAGGAAAACTTCTTGCTTATATCTTACCTCGCTTAACATCAGGCAAAAGACTTTAAAGTATTATGTCTTGCCTATCAACAATATATGTTGAGATAAACATTTCAAAGCACCTTTTTATTTCTTTAAAAGAATTTGAGGAATTATCGCAGATTAAAATTTTGACCTAAATTTTTTTACCTATGATGATATTATGATCTTTAGTTGAAATTTTAAATTGCTGTTCATAAAGCGGCACGGTTTTTATTTACTCATAAAAAAAGAGTGGTGTCTATTTCATTTCGTTAATTGGTTAATTCTTAAGGTTTTGTGCTTAAAAGGTAACAAAGGTCCCTTTACCTAAAAGGGAAAGGTAAATAGGGATAATTAATTA
The DNA here is from genome assembly GCA_911728495.1 of Furcula furcula. Classification (NCBI taxonomy): domain Eukaryota; kingdom Metazoa; phylum Arthropoda; class Insecta; order Lepidoptera; family Notodontidae; genus Furcula; species Furcula furcula. The sequence goes on from OU452251.1 coordinate 12,998,207, forward strand.
TGGTACGATTTCGTCTGTCTGTCACACAGATATATATTTCAACTATGGATTTGAAATTTGGAATAATTTATTTAAAATACAAATCCATTGGTTAAGAATGATTTTTTTTTCAGTTGCGATGATCCCAACCATGACGCAAATAAAAAAAATATTTTGCTTCAACTTTTCAAAGTGAGATTACTTTATCAAGGGGATACCCCCTCAGAGTAATTAGAATGGAGCTAGTATCGCGTCGATTCCCCGAACAAATTTTTCGTGGCACTTTTGCGGGGTGCGGGAGGCGAAGTAAACACACACAGATACAATTTCACGCATACTCTTGCAAATGTCTAATGCAAACTCTTCATGTTTCTATGAACCCACACTATAATAAACTCGCAACACATTCAAAAAGATACGCACACAAATAAAGAATGACCTGAACATATGAACAAAAATTTGGCAGAGGGGTTAGCGCATCATGCTCTCTCCAGTGGTATCTCCTCTAAGGATACCCCACATTGATTGACACATTTGTTATCAGATTTTTCATTTATTTTATGTCACCAGTGAGCTGTTATGATATCACGTAGTTTTTCACTTATCTATATTAATAAAAGAGCAGGGTGTTTTCTAGGAATCACGATACAGCAAAAACCAAAAAACGTACAATCTTGAAATTTGGAACCAACATTATTCAAATAGTCTAGGTGAACAATAAGAACGGATTTTTCGAAATTCCATACCTAAGTGGGTCAAATGGGCTCCCAAAGTTTGTATGGAAAAAATTTTTTTTTTCGTCACACGGGCATGAAACTTTGTCAGTGTACTAAACAAAAGAAATAAAGAAACACGTGTATCACACTTTTTGAAAATCGACTTTTATCGGGATTTTAGCATGGTTCTAGAGTATGCAACGCGGAAAATAAAATTCATACTGCATTGCTGAAACTTTGCGAATACATTAATCAAATTATAGTAATCCAAGTGCAAATAATATTTTTTTGAAAATCAACCTCTAAAGGGGTCCAATTGGGGTCCAAAAAATGTTTCTCGACCTACAGTCATACGACTTAGTTTATATATTGCACACAAGAATCTAAGAAACCTATTTCCGGCATTTTTCGAAAAACTACCCCTAAGATCATTTAATGGGGTTTCAAAGTTTGCACAAAGAAGGATTTCCATTTCATCTTATAATGCAGCTAGAGTAACGAAACTCGGTACATAGACTCAACATAATAATTGATAAAACTAATTTTGAGCATTTTTGTAAAATCAACCCATAAGTGGGTCAAATAGGATCCCAAAGTTTGTATGGTAAAAAATTTTTTTTTCGTCTCACGGAAACGAAACTTTGTTAGAGTACTGAGCAAAAGAAATAAAGAAAGACGTGTATTACAACTTTTGGAAAATCGACCCTTAAAGGGCTTTTATTATGGTTTTTGAGTATGAAATGTGAAAAAAATACATACTGCATTGATGAAACTTTGCGAATATATTTATCAAATTATATCAATCCATGTGTAAATAATCATGTTTTAAGAATCAACTCCGAAATGGGTCCAATTTGGGTCCAAAAAATGTTTTTCTACCTACAGTCATATGACTTAGTTTATATATTGTACACAAGAATCTAAAAAACCTATTTCCGGCATTTTCCGAAAAACAGCCCCTAAAATCATATCAAGGGGTTAGAAAGTTTGCACAAAGAAGGATTTCCATTTCATGCTATGATGCAGCTAGAGTAACGAAACTCAGTAAATAAACTCAACACAACGATTAAACAAACAAATTTTGAGCATTTTTGTAAAATCAATCCCTAAGTGGGTCAAATGGGGTCTCATAGTTTGTATGGAAAACATTTTTTTTTCACCACATATACACGAAATTTTGTCAACGTACTAAACAAAAGAAATGAAGAAACACCTGTATCACAACTTTTTGAAAACCGACCCTTAAAGGGGTTTTAGTATGGTTTTTAAGTTTGAACTGCGGAAAAATATTATGCTACATTGATGAAACTTTGCGAATACATTAATCAAACTAAAACTACTTTTTGAAAATAAACTCATAAAGAGGTCCATTTGGGGTCCAAAAATCTTCTTCGACCTGCAGTCATAAGACTTAATTTATGTATTGCACACAAGAAACTAAGAAACCCAATTCCGGCATTTAGCGAAAAACAACCCCTAAAGACGTATAATGGGGTCGAAAGTTTACACATAGAACGATTTCCATTGAATGTTATTGTTGGATCTCGTTATTGAAAACTTATTATTTACCAAAATGCACTTGTAGCAGGCTGGATTTCCTTATCCTTCATCCTTTCCCTAGTGCGCCTTATATAGAAAAAAGAAGAAATGTGACGTGAATTTGTCACCGCCGGAAAAAAAATATTTTCTTATGGCGTGATCGCTATGTTATATATAAATAATAGATACATAAAATAATTAATTCCGCCCATTCAATAATTAATTAAACGCAAAAGAAGTGACAATAGCAGCAGATACGGTCATCTAATCTGTGGAGCAGCAGACGCCGCCATCATCGCATCGCAGCCGGTCAAAGGTAGGGCGCACGTTCCGTTCCTTACAGCAACTGCGATTTATTCCCTTTGTGTTCCCTGCAGTTGCTAACTTCCTGTGTCCCTGCAATCCAGTGTGCTGCGAGTGTAGTATAGCTTCTTTTGTCCGCGTTTTTTTTAATATATAATTATACATTTATATTTATATACAGTCCATTCGAAAATTGCTTGTAGGAAAATTTTGAAATTCCTTAACCCGCCATTTTTTGGTCACTTCGGCCCTGATAATGAATCTTAGATTTTTCCGAATATAATTTGTGCTTATACTATTATAGTAAAGCAAATGATATGGTTATTCTTAGCCACCGCTTACAACTTACGTACTATGTCTATATACGTATAATTTAACGTAATTGGTATTGAAATAATTATCAAATTTATTGTTTTAAGTCGTATTCTTACGCATCCCGCATTGATAATTGTTTCATTCCATTACATAAACGCATTAGAATACTCTTATTCTACCTATTATACCCATTAATATTTTCTATTGAGAGTGATTTCGCATATATTTATTATAGTGCAAAATTAATTGCAACCGCATCGGCTGTCAACGCAGTGCGCGTGTGTAGCTTTTGTTTTAAGGTCACGCCTGAGCGATCCCTCAATACTCGCAAAAAGGATTTATTATAAGCATTTGGAGTAATTAAGGTTACTTCATATATATGCGTTCAGATGTATTAAGGCAACTTCACACATGCCTTTGAAAATTCATATTTATCTTAATTTTTAATTTCTTGTATTTATCAACTGATTGAACATTGTTATAGTTCAACGGTGTTTTATGACTGATTTAACAGTGACATAAAATATATTTTATTTGTGTACCCATTTTTAATTAACTAAATATTAATAATGGGGAAGGGTAAGAAGGCAGATAGTGAGGAAGAGTTTGAAATATCTAACGAGGATCATGTCCAGTTGACTATCCTGCGCTCTAAGCGCGATGTATTATTTGCCAGGCTGCAGTCTATATATGATTTATCTAAGTCTGCTGCTACCAATGAATCCCAACGTGAAGTTTTCCTGTGTAATGTGAGTAATATTGATACTTTGCGTATTGAGTTCGAACAAGCGACAGGTAAATATAACACATTTAAATTGCAAATAAACCCAGAGGATAAAATTGATTATCAGGCATGGCTTTCATTTGAAGAAATGTACTGTTACATAAAGCGAGTTATGTCACAAGTTGACACCGCTAGTAGTAAAAGTCACAATCAAAACTTTTCTTCAGCATCGAAATCCAAGCCTAAGTTGCCTCCTATTGAGTTAATGTCCTTTAATGGAAACGCTCGCAATTGGCCACTATTCTACCAGCAATTTAAAAGTGTTATACATGACAATGCGGATTTAACTGATGGTGATCGTGTTTACTATTTAGTTGGCAAGTTGACTGACAGCGCAAAGTCTGTGTGCGCTGGTTTGCCACCAACCGCCGAGAATTATAATATAATTTGGAATGCACTTATTGATAAATATGATGATCCTCGCGTATTGGCTGGTAGTTATTTAAACCAGTTGTTAGAATTTAAACCGCTGAATATTAACAGTGCTTCAGCTTTTGAAAGTTTCATTAATAATTTTAATTCGTCTGTAGAAGCACTTAAACAACAAAAAATTACTGATTTATCGGATTTTATATTCTTACACCTTGCGTTACAAAAATTGGATTTAAATACGATCAAATTATTTGAAACAATGTATCGTAAGCAAAAAATTCCATCATACGCTAATCTAATTGAATTTGTAAAAGAGCAAAGCAAGATTATGTCTCGTTCTATTGGGCAAAGATTTTCAGTTCCAGATTTCGATAAATCACGTAATAAAGTTCCAACGCCAAAACTAACTAAGTCTTTTATTAACACTGATGTTAACCTTACAAATAAAGTGAATAAAGTTTCTTGTACCCTGTGCAAGAATAGCGCTCATGAGCATCTGTATCAGTGTCCTGTCTTTATGTCAAAAACACCATATGATAGGTTTATTTACGTAAAAAATAATTCATTTTGTAATAACTGTTTAAGTTGCAAACATAGAACTTTTAAATGCACTTCGCAAAAATATTGTTCCCACTGTTCCGCTAAACACCATTCATTATTACATTTTGGTGAATTAAATAATTTTAATAATTGCACTTCCAATAGAAGTGTGTCCGCTCCACCTCTACATGTGACTCGCGGTGTATCTCAATCGGATCATATATCCGCAACACCTGCAAATAGCGACTCTATGTCTAATAAGAATAAGGTCAATCAAGTGAATGTTGCACCTACCGCTATACACACTTCTGTGTGTAATGTTTCTCGCGATCATTTTGATCGTTCTTTATCTACTACTTTATTAGGAACCGCAAAAATAATTATTATTGATAACAATAACCAGCATCATATTGTAAGATGTTTGATTGACCCAGGTTCGCAAAGCGATTATATTGCATCTGCTTGTTGTAAGCGTTTATCCCTTCAAGTATCGACACAAAACCGGTTTACTGAAGTACAGGGTATCGGTGGAAGTTCACAGCGTATTCTTGGCGTAACTGATATCAAATTTAGCTCGCGTTTTGGTAACTCCACTGTGTATTCTATCAAACCGTTAGTAGTGGACAATATTACAACACACTTGCCAGACTCTTACGTTGATACTTCAAGCTTAGATTACTTGAAAAATATTCCACTCAGTGACGATTCCTATGGCGTACCTGGACCGATTGAAATATTGTTGGGAGTAAATATTTACTGTCAAATTTTATTATTTGATCGCATTATGCGTAATAATAATATGCCTTCCGCTATTGAAACTACATTAGGGTATATCGTAATGGGTAATACGCCTGTTGTTATGACACCCAACTTATCCCGCACTTTTTGTTCATTCACTCAAGACTCGCTTGACAAAGTTTTAGAAAAATTTTGGACCCTTGAGGAATTACCCGCTAATAAATTTTTAAGTCCTGAAGAGGAAGAATGTGAAAATATTTTTATTTCCACAACTACCCGCAATAGCACTGGCAGTTATTCTGTAGTGTTGCCTTTTAAAGAAAGTCCTGATAAATTAGGTAACTCTTACATTACAGCTAAGAAGAGGTACTTGTCTCTGGAAAATAAGCTAGATAAGTCATCTGAGTTACGCACTCGATATAATGATGTCATTCGTGACTATCTGGATAAGGGTATAATTTCGCGTACTCCACCAAAGGAGTGCATACAGCCAGGTTTTTATCTACCGCACCATCCTGTTATCCGCGAAGATAAAGACACTACGAAGTTACGTATTGTGCTCGATGGTAGTGCCAAAACGGATGCTGGGGTTTCTTTAAACGATATCTTACATACTGGTTGTAATCTTCAGGCTGATATATTCCGTATTCTTCTTAATGTTCGTATGTTTAGTGTAGCATTTTTTGCTGACATACGGCAGATGTACTTATGTATTGAAGTACATGCTGCATACCGCAGATATCAGAGAATTTTGTACCGGTTCTCTTCCGATGAACCGCTAGATACTTTCGAATATAATAGAGTCACGTTTGGTTTATGTTCTTCACCCTTTTTAGCGATGAGAACTTTGCGAATGTTGGCTAAGGATGAGGGTCACAAATACCCACTTGCCGTGGATGTGTTGGAAAGGGATACGTACATGGATGATGTATGTTCTTCGGCATCTTCTGTATCTTTGGCGGCTGATATTGCCTATCAGCTCATCCATATGCTTAAGGCCGGGGGGTTTGAGTTGGCGAAGTGGGCTAGCAATTCTTCAGAATTTCTAGAACACATACCAGTGTCTCAACGTAAGTCTGAGTCAATTTCTTTTGACAGTGACAGTGGCTTAAAGATTTTAGGTCTACGTTGGCTTCCTGCTTTTGATAAATTTGTTTTCTCCACTTCACCTCCTCAACCAGTAGGCACAAAGCGTGCAATTTTATCGGCTACTGCCCGTCTTTATGACGTCTTAGGTTTGGTTGGCCCCGTAATTTTATATTCCAAATTATTAATCAAAGAGCTATGGCTTCTCAAATTGGGATGGGATGACATACCTCTCCGCATATTTTAAGCTTATGGCATCACTTTATTAGTGAGTTGCATCTAATTTCTGAATTAGACTTCCCGCGACATATGGGAATTGAACCTGGTTGTAAATTGTCGTTGATAGCATTTTCTGACGCCAGTGAGAAGGCGTATGGATGCGTCATTTATACTCATGTTACTATAGGTGATCGAGAACCAATCGTTCGTCTTATTTGCTCAAAATCACGCGTTGCTCCAATTAAAACTGTCACAGTTGCTCGATTGGAACTGTGTGGTATCGTTCTTATGACGAAGTTATTGCGTATGGTGTGTGACACATTATCGCAACGATATCCTGTTGATAGTATTTATGCTTTTTCTGACTCTGAAGTCGCACTGTGTTGGGTGAAATCATCTCCGCACAGATTTAACACATTTGTTGCTAACAGAATAGCACAATGTCATTCTTATATTGACCCTGAAAATTTATATTATATTCCGGGTGTGCAAAACCCCGCAGATGCTTTGTCGAGAGGCCTTTTGAAAGAAAAGAAAGATAAAGATGGAATTGCTCGTGTTGCAGAAGTGCAAACTAATTGTGGTACCTACGAGCGACCTATAGTACGGTTGTGCCCGTTACCAACGCAGTAGCATTTTTACTAATTATTTTATTTATTATTTAAGTTTAGTAATTTATGTTAGCGACACACAGGTTGTAAGCGGTGGTAACCAACCAGTTTTTTGTTATTTATTTTAATTGAAGACTGATATAGTCAATTTAATATAGATTTTATTAGTCTATATTTTTTGAAGGGATTCCTTCAAGGCCGGGGGGATGTTGGATCTCGTTATTGAAAACTTATTATTTACCAAAATGCACTTGTAGCAGGCTGGATTTCCTTATCCTTCATCCTTTCCCTAGTGCGCCTTATATAGAAAAAAGAAGAAATGTGACGTGAATTTGTCACCGCCGGAAAAAAAATATTTTCTTATGGCGTGATCGCTATGTTATATATAAATAATAGATACATAAAATAATTAATTCCGCCCATTCAATAATTAATTAAACGCAAAAGAAGTGACAATAGCAGCAGATACAGTCATCTAATCTGTGGAGCAGCAGACGCCGCCATCATCGCATCGCAGCCGGTCAAAGGTAGGGCGCACGTTCCGTTCCTTACAGCAACTGCGATTTATTCCCTTTGTGTTCCCTGCAGTTGCTAACTTCCTGTGTCCCTGCAATCCAGTGTGCTGCGAGTGTAGTATAGCTTCTTTTGTCCGCGTTTTTTTTAATATATAATTATACATTTATATTTATATACAGTCCATTCGAAAATTGCTTGTAGGAAAATTTTGAAATTCCTTAACCCGCCAGTTATAATACAGCTAGAGTAACGAACTCGGTACCTACATAGAGTCAACAAAACAATTAAACAAACTAATTTTCAGCATTTTTTGAAACTCAACCCCTACAAGTAACTGGGCCAAATGGGGTATCAAAATTACTATGCAAAAAAAATTATTCATCGCATGGACACGAAACTTTATCAGTGTAATGATAAAAAAAACACGTGTCTCACATTATTTTTTGAAGGGGTTTTTGAGTATTAAACGCGGAAAGAAAATCATGCTGCACTAATGAAACTGTGAATAAATTCATCAAGTTGAAGCAATTTATTTTAATAATCAACCCGTAAAAGGGTCCAATTGGGTCCAAAATGTTTTTTTGTCCTACTGTCACAGGACTTATATTATGCATTGCACACAATAATCTAACAAACTTATTTCAGGCATTCTTCAAAAAACAATCCCTTAGGTTATTTTATGAGGTTTCAAAGTTTGCATGAGGAAGGATTTTCATTTTAGCTATAATGCTGCTACAGTCACAAAACTCATTAAACAAACTCAACATAACAAAAAAATGTTCTACATTTTTTGGAAATCAACCCCTAAGTGGGTCAATAGGGTATCAAATCTTGCAAAAAAATATTTTTCATCACACGGATACAAAATTTTGTCATCAAAAGAAGTTGAGAAATACGTCTGACACATTTGTTTTGAAAATCAACCCTTGACGGGGTTTAAGCACGGTTTTTGAGTATGAATGCGAAAAAATAATAATGCTGCACTGATGACACTGCGGATGCATTCATGAAATTAAAGAAAGCCATGTGCATTTTTTTTAATTGACCCCCAAAAGGAATTATTGGGTCCAAATCATGTTTTTTTACCCTACGGTCACAAGACTTATTTTATGTATTGCACGTAAGAATCTAAGAAACCTGTTTCCTGCATTCATTGAAAAATGACCCCTAAGGTCAATTAATGGTTTCAAAGTTTGTATGCAGAAGGATTTCCATTTAAGTTATAATGCAGCTACAGTCACGAAACTCTGTAAGTAAACTCAATACAGCAATTGGACAAACTAATTTTCATCATTTTTAACCGACTTCAAAAAAGGAGGAGGTTCTCAATTTGTCTGTACATATATTTCTTTCTATGTATGTTCGCGCATGATTGGCAATTATGAACCGATTTCAAAATTCTTTCTGGTGCGGATAGGCCAGTCCACTGATTGGGTCCCATAAAAAAAAATATTAGTTACGAATATGCAGTTCCTGAAAAAACAAAAAATGGCGACTCAGAAAAAACTGTAGTAATGCCTAAAAGGTGATGTTTTTATCGCTTTTTAATGACAAAAATGGTCAACCTCTGGCAAATATGTATTTACCAATTTCAATGATTCTTTTTTTTTTGAAAGAAGGAACCACTGTGATTAATATGTATTAATTTTATCACAACCGGATAAGAACTTCCTGGAGAACCATGATTGATGTGGAGTAATTTATCTGGTAAAAAAATAATATATACCGACAAATTGAGAACCTCCTCCTTCTTTGATGTCGGTTAAAAAAACCATGAATCTGATGTTCTCCATTACATTACTCTGACAAATATGAACCGATTTCTATTATTCTTTTTTTATTCAAGAGAGTAAACTACTTCAATAACTTATTATTGAAGTCGGTTCTTTTTTTGTTGTGTTGTGTGCAATGTTTTATTCGAAAATCCTTGGGATAAATGAGGTATCAAAGTTTGTATGCAAAAAAATATTTTTTCAAAGACACAAAACTGTCAGTGTACTTATCAAAAAATTGAGAAACACGTCTAACACATTTGTTTTTAAAATCAACCCTTAACGGGGTTATAGCACGGTTTTTGAGTATCAAACGCAAAAAAATCATGCTGCACTGATGCCACTTAGTACGAATGTATCCGACATTCGTCATATTGAAGTAATCCATGTAGTTTTTTTATTAACCCTTAAAAGCGATCAATTGAGTTCCAAAAAATATTTTATTCCTACAGCCACACGACATATTTTATGTATTGCATACAAGAATCTAAAAACCATTTCCGGCAATCTTCGAAAAATTTCTAGGGTTTGCGTGAAGAAAGATCTCCATTTAATGATGCAACTATGGTAACGAAACTGAATGAACTAAAGAAAACTATTGAATAAACTAATTTCCAGCATTTTTCGAAAATCAACCGCTAAGGGCATCTACCAACGGGGTTACCAAATGGTTTCCACTAAACAACCTCATAAGTTATTTAATGGAATTGCAAAATAAGTACAGTATCTTTTTAAATAAAGAAGTAAATATTTAAGAAATGGGAGTTATGATAGCTTACGCAAAAATACAGGCTACATACTTGATACCTATTAGATCAGGGTTACTAAAATTGTGAACAATATTGAAATCGAGCGTCGGAAGATCGGACCAATAATATCAACTAAGAAGACCTGAGGATACACCGGCATAATTGTGACATAAGGACGTTCAACATCTCAGTCCTCCCGTGACCATGGGTACTGCAAAGTATTCGTAACTCCGGGATCTAAAGCTAAAATAAACCGCGATTAAATCTGTAAAAGTAGTTTGATTTCAATGTGTAGCATTCGCGTAAATAAAAGAGAACATTAGTGTAAACAATATTTTAAAAAACCTCTATCCATAATTCAAAACACGTTTGAGCAACAAAGTAAACGCGGGCGAAGCCGCGGGTTACAGCTAGTAATTAATATTTTTAAAAATAATACAGTTCCCTCCCTGATCTCATCTTTAAAGTTTGTGGAGGGAAATATCTAAAATAATTACGGCTAATATTTAAATGTTTAAGTAAAAGTTCAAGAACCATAAAACGTTGTTTCTAAGTACCTAGTATTCTTAAAAATCATCAAAAACATTCACAAATGAACTTATTGCTACTCAAGGTGTTAGATGAATAACAAACAAACAAACGAACAACTTTTATACCTCCAAACAATAGTTATAGAGTCTTTTTCGTAAAATTAATTAAAGTAAAATATAATTAAATATTTGGCTACGTATACATAGTTTCATATCATAAACAACGTAGACAGATATAACAATATTTGTAGTTAGGTATTCATTAATATATAGGGCATAACAATAGGTATATGTATATATTAGATCCATTATAGATAGATAGATAGATAGACAATTCTTTATTGCGCACAAACAAACAGATACAAAAAGAATAAGACACAAATTAATAAAAAATGCAACAATGGGCGGCCTTATCGCTAAAAGCGATCTCTTCCAGGCAACCTTAATCTATACTTATAATAAAACTGTAACAGGTCCAATTCTGTACATTGAAGATATTTTAAAAATTATTTTTGGAGGGCATTCTATAACCGATACTGAGGCCGAAAATGTATTTTTTTTAATTTTTGTCTGTCTGTCTGTCTGTCTGTCTGTCTGTCTGTCTGTATCACGGCTGAGCATCACGCCGAAACTACTGAATGGATTCAAATGAAACTTGGCATGATTTGAGATCTTACTACGAGGTAGGACATAGGATACTTTTTATCCCGTAATCTAGCACGGTTCTTTCGGGAGAGGGGATTAAAGTCAAAATGGGTACTTGGTTATACGCTTGGTCAGATTTTATCAATTTTTCTTTATAATATAATAAATATTAGTAAGGGAACACTCATAGAGAGTTGTTATCAAGGTTTTGTAATCGATCGGGTTAAGCAACGTTAGGTAAGGTCATTAAATAGATGGGTGACCGTTTAACGCCATTTGAACTAAACGGGTCCGTGCTTCGGAGAGCAAGTAAAAAGTAGGTCCCAGTTTTTAACCGACTATAAAAAAGGAGGTTATGTATTCGATGCTAATGTCTGTTATTAAAAGTTTAGTTAACGTAAAAATAGCGCAGGCGGAGCTGCGTGGGTCAGCTAGTATTATATAATATCCTATTTATCTCCGTCAGTCTGTTCATGAACGGCTTTAGTACCTCGCCGTGAACTGGTTACTCAACAGCCTGTGAAGTCGTTCTCCACAACCATTAACCTGCTTCGTAATAACCGTTCCTTATCCTGAACGAGGTCTTCACCGAGACCTGATATTTACAGCCTCCGTTTTATATTCACCTCTGGAGTTTATAATATTACTAGCGACTACTTGTCTTTCTTGGGTCTTAAATGCTTTATCTGAAATTCTCGTAACGGTGGTTAAAACCCGTCCAAAACACCTTCATTATTAGTTTAGGAGAAATAAGCGAATAGACGCAGAAAGCGACTTTGTTTACTTTTGTAAGAAGAAAGCTGCTCGCTAAGTTCATAAAGTAAATCTATTTGTGTTTTGAATATCCAAGAAGGAGGGCTATGTATTCGAGTATATGTATGTGGGTTTGTCTATTTCTCTAAAATGACTAGTGTTTTTGACTACTAATTCACATTAGTTACTGGTGCGATATTATTATATTGCAAATAATATGGCTATAAACCTAAAAAAAAATATATATGCTGGCAATTATGTCATTCATTGTTATTTAAATTAAAAAAAAAACTTTTTTCTTTTTCGTTCTCTATTTAACGAGTAGAGTTGAAATACACATATATAGGGTTACAGGAAAAGTCGTGCTAGATCCGTTAAGGGCGTGGAGTGCCCATCATTTCTGACTTATTTCACTATGAAACACCCCACCCTAAACTTAACCCTTTTCGAGATTTTCGACTTTAAATTTTTTATTGAAAATTGCCGATTTTTAGGCTATTAAATTTTATTTTGTTTAAGTTAAGTTTAAGTTTTTTTTTTTTTTTACTTTTTTTTTTTTGGTTAAGTTTAGGGTGGGGTGTTTCATAGTGAAATAAGTCAGAAATGATGGGTACTCCACGCCCTTAACGGATCTAGCACGACTTTTCCTGTAACCCTGTATATTTATACCTAACATACATGTATGATATCAATCTATATAAATAATGTAACACCAATTTGATTATTTGCTTTATCCACAGTCGGATTGTTTGTGGTTATAATCTATGCTCGTTGTGGAATTCATTTTAAAAACAATAATGTCTGAAAAGTGGGCCGCCTTCTTTGATTTCCGTGAGGTGTTCAATAGATATACCCGGTGAATATGGCGCTAGTGTCACGACTAGGAAATAAGGTGTCACTCAAACCTCGGTAGTGGTCCCTGGCGGACGTGTCATGCTTCCCATGTCCTACCCTGTCATACTCTCACAGTTTACTTTGAATGGTTAACATTTCAATGGAAATGTAACTGAATACAGTAATATTTGAAGGGAACAAGTTTGAAAATAAATATATGAAAAACTGAACGAATGAATTTAGAACCTCGTCGTAATAATTATATTTCCGGAAAAATAATAAAGTAGGTATGAAATTGTTATTACTTATCAAGTCGTACAGTAGGTAAAATTAGAGACCATACTATGTAGATATAAAAATAACGTCTATATACAATTTCTAATTGTGTGCAAATTAATGAGAGTTAAATTTTCAAATTCAAAATCTTAGTTCTCATAAAATCTACTTTAATGATATCACCCCATGAAGAAATAGGGTCAAAGTGGAGTCCAAACTCCAAATAGTTGATTGAGGCATACGCTATCCCTTTCATTGAGGCCGGGTCTCTCTTTCTAAGTGGTCCAATGTGTGGTCCATGTAATAATTTAAATTACCCGAGAAATGGATACCCTAATATAGAAATGCTCTACTTCAACATCAAAAGATTGTTTTCCACCCGAAAACATAAAATACGATGACAATCATGTCTAATATTTTTTTTTTTGGTATTGTTCTGCGAGTACGATTAGGATAATGCTATATTGTGTTTTCGCCAATTGTACTCAAATACAATTTTAAATACCGATTTTAAGGGTTCGTATTTTGTGGCAACACTGGCGCTTATTGTCAGCATGAAACTGTCTGTCACTTAAATCGATCCAACATTTAAATACCATAATTTCACGATAAAGTGAATTAAACTAATAAGAATGGTGATAAAATGTGTAGTACTTAGTTGCAAAAATATGTTGTACCCCTTAGATGATACCGAATATCACTCGTAAGTCCGATTTGTTCAATAATGTACCTACCGATGATCCCTTTGGATTATGCACCATATTTTCGATCAGTTCTTCTTTCGATAGGCATATAACACGTTTTCAGTTCGTTTGTTAGTATTGGGTTTAACTTTCTATTAATTTGTAGTTGAATTATCTAATTTAAAATATTTTACATTGTTTTCATAGAGTAACCATGGTAAAGATTTTTTGAAGACTTTCCGTTTTGGGGATTTTTTTACCGCCACTTTATGATAAAAAATATACGATGTAGGTATTTAGTTCAAAGGATTGATATGGAAAAAATATTGTATGTTCAAGTGTGTATGTAGTTTTAAACATATTATTAAAATCATATTTATTCTTGTCGCCTCCTAGTCCTGTCGCGTCTGGTAGCCTCCGTGGCGCAGTGGGAAACTGCTTGCTTGCGTACCGGGGGTCGCAGGTTCGAATCCTGCGGGGAGCAACAACTTTGTATATTTGTTCCTTACTGGCTAGGACAATGCAGGCTGGTCATCTGATTGTCTGTAAAGTAAGATGATCCATGCGTCGGATAGGCATATAAAAAGTCGGTCCTGCGCCTAACCTCTCCCCGGTCGTGTTGATCTTTCGTATCACTAAACTGTGAGAGGTAAAAGGAAGAAAGAGTGCACTTGTGGCTACGCAAGCATTTGTGCACTGGCTGATGGCTGATCTTGCGAAAGATTGGCCGCTGTGGTCGTATCGGCGAGAGTACCTATATCATTCTATAAATATACATATAATCACGCCTCTTTCCCGTAGGGGTAGGCAGAGACCACTTCTTTCCACTTGCTACGATCCTTACATACTTGTTTCGCTTCGTCCACTTTCATTATTCCCTTCATACATGCTCTTCGGTTTAAAGTACTCTTGACCTGGCCTTTTTTCAAGACGTCCCTGATTTGGTCTTGAAACGTCCGCCTAAGTCTACCCCTTCCAACACTTTCATTCACACTCGCCTTATACACTATTTTCGTCAATCGTTCCTCATTCATTCTCTCGACATGGCCAAACCAAACTCAAACTCAAACTCAAAAATCTTTATTTCAAATAGGCTTAACGCTAGCACTTTTGAATCGTCATTTTTTAGAAGCTACCACCGGATCACAACGCGGCCTCAACTGAGAAGATCCGGCAAGAAACTCAGCGGGCTTGTCATTTTTTCACTTTTTTTTTTAAACATTGTTTTGTTACAAATGAATCGACATTAGCGATATTGTGTCCTGCCATTCGAAACATAAAGCAAGGGAGAAAAGAAGAAAACAATAAATTAAGACAAACTAAAAGGCCAAATGGATAGAAGTCGGACCAGTCCCCCCAAGCAGCACCCGCGCACGAGTTGACTCGAGCAGCAGCCATCACTCCCCTCAACCATATTAGAGGGAAGGGGGTGACCCGCAACCATCTCAGCATACCTCAATTTTTGTCACAACATCTTCTTTCATACCACAACGTTTCCTTATGTCACTATTTCTTAACCTGTCACTATACCTGTCACCTGTCAATATATATACTGTTTTATTTACCCGTGGTCAATATTAATACATTTTTTATTTTCTTGTAGATTTCCTAAAGATATTGAGCGAAGGAATATTATGACTATCCATTGTCCCATTCGAAAAGAAATTTTATGAAGCTGCAATGATCTGCAGTTGGTCCAATGGAAACCTAAATTTACTGCAAATGCTTTTTCTATCGTCTAATGTGTGGGTTACAAGGTGTTTTAGTTGTTTGCATATAATGGAAATTGCTATTCAATATCTTGTGATTAATCAGAAATCGTTAAACATACTGAATAAATGATCTTGTAATACAATTTCTTTTTATCATAACTTCATATGCTTTTATTTTCACAACCATTAACTTATTATTTATTTATTACTTGATTGTCTGTAAAGTACTCAGAGTAATTAGAATGGAGAGAAATTTGTTCGGCGAATCGACGCAATACTAGATTGCGTCGATTCGCCGAACAAATTTTTCGTGGCACTTTTGAGGGCTGCGGGAGGCGAAGTAAACACACACAGATACAATTTCACGCATAACCACACTATAATAAACTCGCAAAATATTCAAAAAGATACGCACACAAATAAAGAATGACCTGACCATATGAACAAAATTTGGCAGAGGGGTTAGCGCATCATGCTTTCTCCAGTGGTATCTCCTCTAAGGTAAAGTAAGATGCTCCATGCGTCAGATAGGTATGTAAAATGTTGATCCTGCGCCTGGTCTCTCAACGGTCGTGTCGGTTTTTCGTCCCGTCGTATTTTGAGAGGTAAACGGAAGCAACTAGACATATTTAATCGGTTTAAACTTAAAGCTTAAACAAGCCAAGTAAGTCGTATTAAGCGACGAAGTTAAAAAGATGTCCTGATTTTTCATGAAACATCAAGGTTACTCTCTTAGAAAGGGAGATTCGACCTCAATGAAAGGGATAGCGTTGACCTCAGTCATGTATTTGGGAGTGTTTTCTCCACTTTGACCCTATTTCTTCATGTATCACCCTTGGTTTACCATGATTGTAATATTACCAATTTTTCATAATACGTAAGTATTTATTTCAATGCAGATGATGCCTATTCTGTTAGTGGTTGTACCTACTTAATTATTTTTTTTGTAATTTTTAACCTAAGATTCATACTTACACTAGTAGCCTGAAATCAATCATACCATAAATTTGTACTGTGATGCATAGTTACATTTATTACATCGTGCAGACAGCAATTAACAATCTTTCAAAGAAAATAATGTGATCATAATGTATCAAGGTTAGAGCTCACAGGATAGCGTAATCGACATGTCACAGCCAGTTGCGGGCACAAAGGGTCATGGATTGTAGAAATTTCACTCGACTGATAATGTCGGCCCAGCAAATAGGTTCTAGTGTGACCACGGACTGCGGCCGACAACTTGTGAATGCAGATGTAAGAGAAAATATCATGTCAAGCGGGTTTTATCACAAACGTTTCCATCAGATTTAAATGAACCCTGACCAGCTGAAAATCCCAATCTTAGGTAACAACTACATTCTGTTTTCTTTTTATTATCATAGGCATTATGAAAATTAAACTTAGTAGGTTATTCAAACGTAGGCACCTGGAATATCGCTACCTATTTGATGTAACTTATACAAGACTTATACATATTTATTAATTAATTAACTGCCGCGTTTAGACTACGTTAATGAGCGGACATTATCTCATTTCTTAGTGTAGGTTTATTTTTTTAAATGAAAACCTACACTTAAATCACAATATAATGATTCAATATCACACAGATCTGTAGATAATTCAGGTTATGCGAAAAATAACGCATTTCTCCTTAAATTTAGTCCATTACGTATACGTCGTAGTTGTGTGATATCCCTTTTCTATTGTAAGTCGGGTTAACGTGATGATAGGAACTAGGTTGAGTACATACGCAGCACACATGAGTGGCGAGGCACGCGCCGCGCGTCGCTGGAGCGCGGAAACAATCAAATATTGGCAACCTCTGGTGCATTCGCTGTTCGCTGCCGCATACACTACGAATTTTTCATTCGACATTTTTTAAACTTGGTAGATCTAGTTTATAGCTCCAAATTTAAATATTTAGTAGTAAAACATAACTTCGTTATCCCTTTTTTGTGCATTTGTTCACCCTACTGCTCTTCCTCTTTGATATTAGTTATGATAAGATGTTTATTGAGCCCTGTAACACGCACTATTTTCCAAGAAACTTCATATCCTCTTTACTTCACACACATGATAATTTATTCTTATCATTTGTCATCATTTTAGTATAATTTAAGCAAAAGGTAAGTATTTTTTTACCGTTTTCGTAATGATCATAAGTACACAAATAACCTTTGTTAAACAGTTTTTAATTAATGCAGACGATATATCCCTGTTATTGCTCCAAAAAGATTTTTTTACTTTTTGTTTATTCAATTTTTTATTTTTAAATTCTTTTTGTATTCTACTAAGTACCTAGATGCACACATAAATCAAGTATTTTTCTGTATCAAACATCGCCAACGTGTGGGTAGCTATATGAACAATGGGTGAACTTAAAAGCCGATGTTAATTGAATTGGCTTCAGATTGCAGGACGCCCGTCGGTGCAGCGGTAATTGCGTTAGCAACAAACATGTCCGAGCTCTCAGCTTCTAATAGTGCTCATTCGATGTGACTTTTTTTGCATACGATATACGAGGGCCAAACAAAACCGTTTGCTGCTGTAAACGAATGGTTTCGAACTCTGCTTATTGTGTTCAGAATATTCAATAAAATCTCTATAGTGTTCCCACTTCGGGAATGTGCGCATGATCAGCTTTAGACTACGAAAATATCAGTGGGAAGCAAAAGGAAACACTCAAAAATAGAGCCTATGACTAGAGATAAGTATATACTTACAATAAGAACATTTTTATTTAGGAAGTTCATGTGATTCGCAAGCCAACATTTCATTTACGTGAACTTCGAAGGAAATAACAGGAAATGACTCTTGCTACAACGTCCTCTCGGGGGAAACAATAGCTAGCGTAGCCAACAAAACTTGGTTTGACTTTTGATTGGCATTGATAGAATCCTGCAGCACGAAACAAAGTTAATACATATACCTTTCTAAATAAAAAAAAGATACAAAGATTACACTGTAATGTTTCCCATAGTTCTTTTCTGGGCATGGTTCCAAAACTTTTTTCTACTTGCTATTTATTTGAGAACAAATACCAATCAAAACCAAGACCAGTCGCAGTTGATAACATTAGTCGAGTAATTAATTGTCTGTACTGTATTATTTTTGTATAGACTTAGACGTTCCGTGATCAAATGTTTTCTGGTTATAAGCTAGGCTGTCATCATTTGCATTCGCCTGTTGCTTCTTCTATTGCTGGACACATTTGGTCTAATAATAATAATAATAATTAATACACTTTATTGTACACCAAAAGTTACATGTAAATTGAACAAAAATAATTGTGCACTATATAGACTACAATCCCCTGATTTTTGCTCCCAGCCTTGCAAAAATCGTCGCTCAACCTACAACAGAGAGTAGCACATTCGTAGTGTCCATGGAAGAGTTTGCTCACCCGGTTTTTGGTCCCGCGGCGATATAGATAGACAGAGATTTCAGATTAGTACTATCTGTGGGCTACAGTTAATATAATTATAGGAGCACTATGATCAGTAACAATTAGCCTGAATGTAATTGCGGTGGGTATGTAATGCAGTGAGAATGTAATGCAGTGCGGTCTAAGTAATCTTCGACCTTTAGATTTCACTTGCCCAGAGTAGTTACCTACTAACTCTGTTATCAGTAGTATTTATCTTTATCTATATTAATAAAAGAGCAGGGTGTTTTCTAGGAATCACGATACAGCAAAAACCATATAACGTACAATCTTAAAATTTGGAACCAACACTATTCAAGTAGTCTAGGTGAACAATAAGAACGGATTTTTGGAAATTCCATACTAAGGGGGTCAAATGGGCTCCCAAAGTTAGTATGGAAAACAATATTTTTATCGTCACACGGACATGAAACTTTGTCAGTGTACTAAACAAAACAAATAAAGAAACACGTGTATCACACTTTTTGAAAATCGACACTTATAGGGATTTTAGCATCGTTTTTTAGTATGCAACGCGGAAAAAAATATTCATGCTGCATTGCTGAAACTTTGCGAATATATTAATCAAATTAGAGCAATCCAAGTGCAAATAACCATTTTTTGAAAATGAACTCCTAAAGGGGTCCAATTGGGGTCCAAAACTGTTTCTCGACATACAGTCATAAGACATAGTTTATATATTGCACACAAGAATCTAAGAAACCTATTTCCGGCATTTTTCGAAAAACTACCCCTAAGGTCATTTAATGGGGTTTCAAAGTTTGCACAAAGAAGGATTTCCATTTCATCATATGATGCAGCTAGAGTAATGAAACTCGGTAAATAAACTCAACATATTAATTGAAAAAACTAATTTTGAGCATTTTTGTAAAATCAACCCCTAAGTGGGTCAAATGGGCTCCCAAAGTTAGAATGAAATAAATATTTTTTTCGTCACACGGAAATGAAACTTTGTTACAGTACTGAACAAAAGAAATAAAGAAACACGTATATTTCAACTTTTTGAAAATCGACCCTTAAAGGGGGTTTAACATGGTTTTTGAGTATACAATGTAAAAAAAACATACTTACTGCATTGATGAAACTTTGCGAATATATTTATCAAATTATAGCAATCTATGTGTAAATAATCATGTGTTGAGAATCAACTCTGAAATGGGTCCAATTGGGGTCCAAAAAATGTTTTTCGACCTACAGTCATAAGACTTAGTTTATATATTGTACACAAGAATCTAAGAAACCTATTTCCGGCATTTTTCGAAAAACAACCCCTAAGGTCATATCAAAGGGTTGCAAAGTTTGCACAAAGAAGGATTTCCATTTCATGCTATGATGCAGCTAGAGTAACGAAACTCAGTAAATAAACTCAACACAACAATTAAACAAACGTATTTTGAGCATTTTTGTAAAATCGACCCCTAAGTGGGTCAAATGGGCTCCCAAAGTTAGTATGGAAAAAAAAATTTTTCGTCACACGGATATGAAATTTAGTCAATGAACTAAGCCAAAGAAATTAAGAAACACTTTATCACATCTTTTTCAAATTCGACCCGTAAAGGGATGTTAGCATGGTTTTTGAGTATGAAACGCGGAAAAAAAATATCATGCTGCATTGATGAAACTTTGTGAATACATTTATCAAACTAAAGCAATGATTGTATAAATAATCATTTTTTTTAAATCAACTCTTAAAGGGGTCCATTGTGGGTCCAAAAATGATTTTAGACCTACAGTCATAAGACTTAATTTATGTATTGCACACAAGAATCTAAGAAACCTATATTCGGCATTTTGCACAAAACAACCCCTATGATCATTTAATGGGGTTGTAAAGTTTACACGTAGAACGATTTCCATTTAATGCTATAATAAATCTAGAGTAACGAAACTCGGTACATAAACTCAATACAAAAATTGAATAAACTAATTTTCAGCCCCTATAATCAGCCCCGATAATCAACCCCTAAGTGCGTCAAATGGGGTCTCAAAGTTTGTATGGGAAACATTTTTTTTTCACCACACATTTACGAAATTTTGTCAACGTACTAAACAAAAGAAATGAAGAAATACGTGTATCACAACTTTTTGAAAATCGACCCTTTAAGGGGTTTTAGTATGGTTTTTAAGTGTGAACCACGGAAAAATATTATGCTGTATTGATGAAACTTTGCGAATACATTAATCAAACTAAAGCAATCCATGTGTAAATAGTTTTTGAAAATCATCTCCTAAAGGGGTCCAATTGGGGTCCAAAAATGTTTTTCGATCTGAAGTCATAAGACTTAAATGTATTGCACACAAGAATCTAAGAAACCCATTTCCGGCATTTAACAAAAAACAACCCCTAAGGTCATATAATGGGGTTGGAAAGTTTACACGTAAAACGATTTTCATTGAATATTATAATGCAGCTAGAGTAACGAAACTCGGTACATAAACTCAAAAAAAAACAATTTAATAAACTTATTTTCACCATTTTCCAAAAATCAACCGCTAAGTGGGCCGAATGGGGTATCAAAGTTACCATGGAAAAAAAATATTCATCACATGGACACGAAACTTTATCAGTGTACTGATAAAAAACACGTGTATCAGATTATTTTTTTAAATCAACCCTTGAAGGGGTTTTAGCATGGTTTTTGAGAATCAAGCGCGAAAAGAAAATCATGCTGCACTGATGAAACTTTGTGAATGGTTTGAACAAGTTAAAGCAATTTAATTATTTTGAAAATCAACCCCTAAAAGGGTCTAATTGTGTCCAAAAAATATTTTATACAATAATCTAAGAAACTTATTTCAGGCATTCTTCAAAAAACAATCCCTAAGGTCATTTTATGAGGTTGAAAAGTTTGCGTGAAGAAAGATCTCCATTTAATGCTTTAGTCTGTCCCTATGTATGCTTAGATCTTTAAAACTACGCAACGGATTTTGATGCGGTTTTTCTTAATAGATAGAGTGATTCAAGAGGAAGGTTTATATGTATAATACATGCATAATATAGTAAAGAAACACTGACAATTTTAGAGGTTTCTAATATGATGTCGTAAATAAACAATTTTTTTTGCGCTTACGTTGCTAACGCTGGCTGAACCCTACGAGATAGATCAAAATAATGTAGGTCAGTATTGTACACCTTAACAAGGTCTACAAAAAAGTCCTCTTTATCTATTTTTCATACCGCTAGGTTAAGGTTAAGCAACGTTAAGAAAGGTTCTCGAGTGGCGACCACGAACCGGAAGACGCAGCGTAGGCAGGCCTCCCACTAGGTGGACCGACGACATTGTTCGCGTCGCAGGCAACCGGTGGATGCAATTAGCAAATTGTCGTTCATTGTGGCGGTCTAAGGGGGAGGCCTATGTTCAGCAGTGGACGTCTTCCGGCTGGTGATGATGATGATGATGATGAACGT
Source organism: Furcula furcula (assembly GCA_911728495.1). NCBI lineage: Eukaryota > Metazoa > Arthropoda > Insecta > Lepidoptera > Notodontidae > Furcula > Furcula furcula. The sequence goes on from OU452251.1 coordinate 13,020,733, forward strand.
TAGGTAAGGTTATTAAATAGATGGGTAAACTGATTTGTATGAATTTGTGTGCATATCGGGTAGGTATGAGAATAGGTCACAAAGTACATTTCATATCGCTAGGTTAAGGTTAAGCAACGTTAGGTAAGGTCATTAAATAGATGGGAAAACCGATTTGTATGAAGTTTTGTGTGCATATCGGATAGGTCTGAGAATAGGTCATAAAGTATATTTCATGCCGCCCATACCTTGATTGACGAGGATATAATATACAACGAGAGGAGGGGGGAGTGTGACGTGGACCAAAGCGGGAGGGGAAAGATAGAGGAGAGAGAGATTAGATTTTTCTCATAAGAGAGAGAGAGAGATGGAGAGAGAAATAAATCAAGGGAGGAAGGAGAAAAGGGGAGCAAAATGTTATAAAAGCGCGGGCGGAGCTGCGCGGGTCAGCTAGTCATCTGATAAAATAAATAAGTGTCTACATATTTGACGGGCCTGTTGATCTAGTGGTTAGGCTGCTACCCAATAGGTCGTGGGTTCCCACCAAGTGTCTGGGTGTAATTTTTCTATTTAAGTTTGTATTTACAAAAAATATATTATTATAAGTAAGTATTAGTGTCAGTTATCTGGTCACCATAGCACAGGCTCTAACTAGTTTGGGATCAGATGACTATGTTTGGATTGTTTTAGGATAATATTATTATTATTTAGATATGCAGATCTGTCCACGATAGACAGAATTACACATAGGATAATAGTCCATTTGAAAAATTTATGCCTATCTACAACGTTAGTATTAATGAAGCAATATTTTCGGTATAATAATAAACAAATATGGAGTGTTCGACTGCCTAACTGCGCACATCGTTTAAAACGAATATGAAAAGGGGAAAAATTAAATTGCTATCTTTATCTAAGAATTTAAGAGGTACTTGAAACGGCTCGGGGTTTTTCTCTCATTCATTCGAATAGCGAGAACCAATTATAACTTGTAAGTAATCCTCTTATCTGAAACTCTGCGAGTCGACGCTACCCGCCACTCCGAATATAATTCACTTTATCCATATTCAATATCAGATCGTGCGACGGCGAGCAAATAGAGCGATTCAAGTGAGAATTATTATTGGATAAAGCTCGCCTCTTTCCTCCTTGTCTATTTTCAGTGTCCGTTGGACCGTGATAATTTACGTGTTGTATTCGATATTGCGCTGCACTAGTGCCATATTTATTATCTGCTTAATGCTTTGAAGTTACTTTACAGTGTTCGTTTCTTCCAAGAAGCTTATAAACGTCTTACTTGAGAGCTTATATCTTCATTGTTAAACTCTTGACAACCGCGGCAACTCGTAAGTAGTCTCGGTTGTCAATGCTAGTGGCAACCTTGACAATTCTGAGCTAACTTTTTCTAATGCCGCCTTTCTGGTCTACTATTAGTCGACCACTAGTAGTTGCTTTAATTTGGGCGGTCTTCTGTGTGCTTACCTCAAGTAACTATTTCAAGTTGTTGTAACTAACAGTTCTGGTAAAAATTGCACTGGCGAGAAACATCCGTTTCACGTGGAAATACATATGAAACTCTTGAAAGTAAAGAAAATAATGACTCAGTGATAAGATGCCAAGCTTTATTCTCTACTATTATAGTAAATGAAGCATTTACTAAACTAAATATTTTTAACCGGCTTCAAAAAGAAGGTTCTCTATTCGACGCGTATGTATGTAATATTGATAAAAATGCGTAATATTAATATATGTTAGTCTATGTGGGCTTCTAAACAAATTTACCAAATTTTATGAGTGTATGTATGTATGTATGTATGTATGTATGTAGGTTTGTCCGCGGATTTCTCAGAAACTATAAGTCCGATTTCGAAAATTCTTTTTGCAATAGTTAGAGTATTTTTCAACTTAGGGTAGAGTACAAGTTTCATCAAAATCGGTCCAGTAGTTTAAGAGATATGAACTTTTTATGTTTTCAGTAAGTTACTGTAACGTAGACGTTCAAGTTGCGTGATAGTGCTGATACCTATATTGGTAAAATAAGTCACTAAAAAGTGTTAAATAAACTATTTTATAAAAAATAAAAACCGACTTCAAAGTAAATTATCTAAAAAGCATAAAATAACGAAAATATATTGAAGTCGGTGTCAGCTGGTGATAGTGTTAGTTAATATGATTAGCTAGCACCGACTTCAATATATTTTCGTTATTTTATGCTTTTTAGATAATTTACTTTGAAGTCGGTTTTTATTTTTTATAATGTGAAATTGAACTGTGTTTGTATCTAGATATTACTATGTTTATGCTGAACTGATGTTTAAGTTTCAAAGGTTTGTTTGCCTTAGCATATTGAAATAAGAATACGCCGATGTCATTTTCTGAAAAAAAAAAGTGTTACCAGATTGTGATTTTATAGATTATCAAATGTTCTTTTTTGATTTAATTAGTAGGTTACTTTGTATTCATAACTGAATATAAAAATTATGTATTGCTTACTTTCGCATATGTTTCCATGGATATGTCTTGAAAGCCATAAGTGGACAATGGTAAGGGCCTTTGCGACCGTTGCATTATTAGTACCATCCGGGACATTATGCGTGCGTCAGCGTTCCAAAATGGTATATCCCAGCAAGCATCGCATATTGAACTGACCTGGAAATAGTTAAAAGTGCAACTTGTTATAAACAATATTTTGTGAAAAAAATAACTATTTTATTTATTGATGATTATAAATTGGGCCTCTTAATCACCGGATCCTGAGACGTGTCCAGTCCGTTATGACCCCTAGTGCATGCCCAAGCCCTTACTCTTTTGCTGATGTGTCGAGGAGTTCCTTAGGTGCACGTTTACTTCATACGGGCCGCAACCCAATAGGCTATGTGTTCACCCTCCTGACCCCATGACGGTCCTATTGGACCGGGATGCGCCGAACCCTCCCCGACAACCGTATGCTATAGCTATCAGACACCGGTCTCGCCGGCGAGGCCAAAGGGTCCTACGCATGCGACCTCAACGACGTGAATCACCCCGCTGAGTTTCTTGCCGGTTCTTCTCAGTGGGGGCGCGTTGTGAACCGGTGGTAAACTCAGCCAAGCCGAGGCCGTGCCTCCATGAGGTGCCCTTGAGCTCGTCGCTACTTCTGCCGTTAAGGCTAGAGTGCTTTAAACGCTCGCCTCCTATTGTCCGGTGAAGCTGTAATGGCCATCTGCGGCCAACAGCGTCTACCATTCCCAAAAAAAAAACAAAAAAAACCAGTAACTTTCAGGTGTTTAGACAAAAATAATCAATCAAAAATTTAAAAAAGTATATAATTTCATCTAAGATAATTTTATCAAAAATTTTAAAAGTACTTATTAAAGTATTAGTACCTATCAGTTGTCTATGCGCTGGTTCGAACCCCGGCTCGCACCTCTGATTTCTTTAATTAATCATGTGCGAATAGTTTTTGTGCGATTGTTACTAGCTTTCAGTGAAGGAAAATATAGTGAGGAAACCTGCATGTCTGAAAAAGCCTAACTAGCTTTCGAATGACGTGTGAAGTCCGCCAACCCGCACTTGGACAGCGTGGTGGACTATGGCCTAAGCCCCTTCATCTTAAACGGAGGCTCGTGCCCAACATTGGGACAGAAACTAGGGCTGGTATTATATATATGGTTTCCATAGTTCAAGCTTTGCCTAGCTTGAGATCAGATGGCCGTGTGTGGATTGTCCCGGGATATTATTATCATTTTACATGGATAGATTTTTAACCGTATTCCTTGCGTATTTTGTTTAATATATATTTCCCAAAGAGACATACATAGCTAGTTAAAGGTCTTTATTATGTCCCGTTATATTTAATAACTGCGCTAAATATATGGGGACTTTTTTGTTTGTAAGAGTTTCCCTCCGATAAGTCTCATACAAATTACACTATATTGAGATTGAGATGGAGCAAGGATGTCCTGAGAAATGTTGAAAAATGATAATCCCGATTCCTAGATTCCGATTGTTAGTAGGTACTGAATGTAATGACCAATTATATAATTGGTCATTACATTAAGTACCTACTAACAATGTTGACTGACTGATGATAAGTGATGTCTCAAATCCTTTAACAGTCTATGTTTTGTATGTTCACACAATATGTTCCTCAAGTCCGCCCATAGTTTAGAGGAATTCTCAACTGCCTACATCTGAAGACGGTGTATTCTATAGCTCAATTCACACCAAGATGGCAGCGGCCGGCAGCGCACTTTCAGTGTGAAAGTGTAAATTTTATCTACAATAAGTAAAAGACCGGCCCCAAGTCTGCCAATAAGCAAACGCTTCAATTGAGTGTCGATAGTGTGTCAGTTGAATGGTTTACACATTTGGTAGTCTACTAATATAACACATATAAATAAAATGACATACAATTTCCATTTCCACGACACACTAAAACCATAACCAGCGTCTGAGTGGTGTGACATCACTTGTTATACTTATTTTAGCAAAATACCGAACTTGTCACAATAATAATGGTGTCTCGATAGTGTGTCGCTGGAATAGTAATTGTATGTCTTTTTATTAACATTAGCGCGCTTGGGACCCAGTATTGCTTGAAAAACGAGGCGAGCGGGTTTGAGCGGCGGCCGCGTTTTTAAAGCAATGCTGGTCTTTTACGTATTTTAGATAAAGTTTAAAATTCTTCCACACTGAAAGTGCGCTGCCGGCCGCTGCTATCTTGGCGTGAATTGAGCCTATGGATACATTCAGGAACGTTATAGAAACTCACCTTAATTGCAAGAAATGTACACAAATAGCTGGGTATAAAGTACATCCCTATGGTGCCGCCACACAGCAAAGCCAACGATGCATTAAATGTTCCTTCATCAAGTTGCTGTAACATAAGAAATTATATGGCGTTTGTAGTGTTTGTTGAAATTATCGAAACAGTAAATAAAACAGGTAATTCACGGTATAAATATTTTACGTCCGCACTGAACAAACAGTTCTTGTTACATTGAACAAAACACAAATAGTATTTACTGTTTGGAATATGGAATACCTACCTTTGAAATGCTCAAGTTAGAAGAGTAACGTAACGTAACGAGCATGTTCCGAAATCGTAAAATAAAAAAAGATGACACTTGTTACATTGTGTAAGAAGAGAAGAGAAGAAGAAGATAAAGTACTGCAAACAAGAATAATATAGCAGAAACCTAAATGTAGGTCCCATTAATTCTGTTAAATTCTGTGCTACTTTACAGGCTGGCTGTTGGTGCACTTGTAAGGGTCTTTTTTTCAGAGGTCATCGAGCTATGTAATTTTTACTTGTCTGCCTCTTTGTAAGAGCAGAAAGTGAAATTTATATTTTTCTTACTCTTTTTAAGTTTTTTTTTTTTTTTGGGAATGGAATGATAGACGCGTAAGTACATCATCATAATCATCAGCAGTAGCTGAAACACGACCACTGCTGAACAAAAGGCTTCCTCTTAGAAGGGAGGGCTTGCGATAATCCCCACGCTTGGCAGGCGGCTTGGGGATGCGCTTTGAGAGTATCTTTCTAATTAAACGGGTTGGGTGTCCAAGATAATATAGCGTTTCTCGAAATTCACCAAACGTCCTCATTACGCCTTTATTTTTAGTATCTAGTAAAATAATGTATGTATATAATACACACCTCTACTGTACAATAGGCTGTCAGACAAATCACAGGGCCACATAATGTCTGTTCGAATAGTAACAGCTTCTTATATACTGTTGCGTAGTCGTCTAATAAACTAAATAATAAACAGTACAATATGTAATTATAAGTTAGAAATGTAATCAGTATCTACCTACGTATATTACGGCTGGCGTGTTGTCTATACTTATAATAAAACTGTAACAGGTCCAATTCTGTACATTGAAGATATTTTGAAAATTATGTTTGGAGGGCATTCTATAACCGATACTAAAGCCAAAAATGTATTTTTTTTATTTTTGTCTGGCTGTCTGTCTGTCTGTCTGTCTGTCTGTATCTCGGCTGAGCATCACGCCGAAACTACTGGATGGATTGAAACGAAACTTGGCATGATTTGAGTTAATACTCCGAGGTAGGCCATAGGATACTTTTCATCCCGACATTCGGCACGGTTGGGAGAGGGGACTAAAGTCAAAATGTGTACTTTGTTATACGCTTGCTCCGATTTTAACAATTTTTCATTATGATTATAATAAATATTTGTAAGGGAACACTCATAGACAATGTTTGGAAATCGATCAGGTTAAACAACGTTAGGTAAGTTTATTAAATAGATGGGTGACCATTTAACGCCATTTGAACTAAACGTCTCCGTGCTTCGGAGGGCAAGTACAAAGTGGGTCCAAGTTTAGAACCGACTTTAAAAAAGGAGGTTTTGTATTCTATGCGAATGAATATTATTGAAAGTTTAGTTAACGTAAACACAGCGCGGGCGTAGCTGCGTGGGTCAGCTAGTTGCTGAATAAACACGGATGATGACTATGGTTGCTACTTTAGCTTTAAAAAAGAAGTAAGGTCAATAAATAATTTGAAAATGGTCATACTCTTTGCAGTAGCAGGGCATTATTGAGTTAATATTGAATTATTGCATTGTTTTATACATACTTGCATGTGGGACCCTACATGCAAGTAACAATTTTGAGGTCCAATATAAACTATTGAAGAAAAACTCTGTGATTTCGTAAGTAAGTAGTTTGTTTACGACTACCACATTGCGAACGGACTATCTCAAGACGGCTTAGAGTAAGGTAACAAGGAATAAGGATAATAGCAATTGATTAAAATTGTGTGACCAGTTAATAACATACTTAAAATTAAAGTGTGGTACAAAAATAATCGATATATTAAGAATAAAAAATGAACTTAAGTTTTTGATTTTTAGCAGTAATAATCATTATCATACCTGTACATAGACTGGTGATGAATAATAATATCTCTGAAACGACCTTGAATTAGTTTGGAAAAGTCGTGTTTTTCTTGTCTGGTAGTTGCAGGATAAATATCCTTCATAATATCTTGAATACTCCATATCACGATATCGGCTTTGGACGTTATCTGCCTTACCCAGACTATTTGTGTTTGCAACATAACTGTGCATGATAGGAGGTTATTATGATTATTGAATTTTATTGGTCAATTTCTATGTAAAATATATACGAAATCTTTTCTCTTTTTCTCGGTATCACTCAAATTTATATGTTTGCTCAACAAGCTTTTTTGAGCGTTTTGTAGAATAAAACGTAGCTCAAGTATAGATACCAACAGCCTTACTTATAAACGATGGTTAAATTTAATGCAACACATAATAACTATTTAAACATATTTTTTACTTATAAACGATGTTTATCCCTAATACGTTGCATAACAGCTTGCTAAAGTAGCTGTCAAATTAACCAGCGGCCGACCCTTGTTTAGAAGCTTACTAACACGTTATGTAACAATATGGCGGTTCTCTATCAGCTGATTCAGTCAGATGCACTTGCATTGTAATTTGTATCGATCGATGCATAGAGTTTATATATTAAGAATAGAGTACGCGTTTTCTATGATCCCCTTAAACAAAGTGTAGGCAGATTTTACTCTGAGAGGGAAGGTGAATTGAACTAATGAAAGTTACATTATGAGTTATATTGATATGTAAGTGATAAGTAGTGATGGGTTTGATCTGTCACAAGCGCAAATCAGCGCTGGAACGGAAACGAACACGGAAGAAACTACGAAACGGAAGATCACCGCTGGTTGCGTGTACGATCAGCAAAAATTTGCTGAGTTGGAACCATTTTGTGACGCACATTTTTGTTAAAGTATGCAACTACCTACTTACTTAAGTCTATTTTTATTTATTTATTATTTTATTCTATTTTTTTATTGTTATAAATTATTATTTCTTTCAAATGTCGATAAATACAGCTGATGGTATAATACCTATTGTCGTGTACCTGATATTTATGTATTGATGTTCTTACCGGTGTCTACGGTTCTTACTTGAAAATAATCATTCTATAGTACTGATTTGTGTTCTATGCATTTAAATTTGAATTTGACAACCTAGCTTCCTATTTGTCGAATTGAATTGCAAAATGTTGCCATTTTACCAAGTTTTAGGTCGGACGGAATATTTCAAGCTGACAACACGTGGCGGTATTGACAGAGTAAAATATGTTTTGCCTTATTAACTGTTCATTAGTTATGTCGCTCTTATGCAACGTTTATAAGTAGAAAATATAAAACTGCTTAATAAGGAGTTATGTAGTAAGTAGTTATTTGGTTGCTAAGACGGTGATTAGTAGATTTTTATAAGTAAGGCTGCAAATTGTCATCATTTATAACTGCTATTTTAGATTTAAACGGAGTATCCATTTAAATTTTTTGATATTCCCACTTCATCTATTCCAAGCTCTAGAGCTTTCGGAAGTCCTAGAAAGTTTTTTTGCATCGGGGATGGATTCCATAAACTAGCGCAGTAGTGTAATGTGTGAAAGAAGTTTGCGGGTTAGATTGGACTGATCGCGAATTGAAAGTACCTACTAAAAATCTTTCATGACTTGTTCTACCCTAAATCACAAAATATAGAGAGTACAGAAGGCAAGCTTCATACAATGGGCGTTCGAGTAACGCACACATAGACAGCGCTCACGGACACGAATTCCTGGTTAATTTGAGTTTTGATATATGAGTGCGAGCGCGGTTGTCACCCGCTTCAGACACGCTAGCACGCGTCTTTTGATATTTTTTTTGAGCAAAGATGGAGCATCAAAAAAGGACTTATTGCAACTGTTCAGTTAATGGATGTGCAAATTCTACTTTAAACGGTGAATTGTCGTTTTTTAAGCTATCAGTCGTATCACAGAGGTATTTAGTTTTTTTTTTTAAATTTATTTATCAAAATACAAAAAACAATTACCATAGTTAAAACATAATTGGCATTTAATTAAACCACTGAGGTTTGTCAGTTATGCCAAGAAAAAATCTACACCAAGCTTAGTAGTGCACGTTAATACGTAATTACCTAAATATGAATATAATTAAGTACTTATATTATGATAAAATCTATACTATAATAATATTGCATGTGTTAAAAAAAATAACAAAAGAAAGAGAGAGGTATTTGCTTGTATTATAACTAGCTTGTATTTTTAACCCTCGACCAAAAGCGAGGGGTGTTATAAGTTTGACGCATATGTCCGGAAGTCTGTCTGTCTATCTGTCGGTCTGTATGTTTGTCTGTGGGTCTGATGATGGAGCACCAATAAACGTAGACCCACCGAATATAGGCTCGTTGGGTAGGTCTCAAAGATTAGTTACTAGAGAAATGATAATCAGGGTCTGATGATGGAGCAGGAAGGTAGTCATGGGAACTCTGAACCAATAAACGTAGACCCACCGAATTTGGGCTCGTTGGGTGGGTCTCGACGAGTGGTTGTTAGAAAAATGATAATCAGGGTCTGATGATGGAACAGAAAGGTGGCCACAGGAACTCTGCACCAATAAACGTAGACCCACCGAATTTGGGCTCGTTGGGTGGGTCTCGACGAGTAGTCGTTAGAATAATGGTGATCAGGGTCAGATGATGGAACAGGAAGGTAGTCACGGTATATCTGCACCAATAAATGTAGATCCAGCAAGTTTAGGCTCGTTGGGTAGTTCTCGACGAGTACCTAGTTGTTAGAAAAATGGTGATCACGGTCTGATGATGGAGCAGAAAGGGGGTCACAGGAACTCTGCACCAATAAACGTAGACCCACCGGATTTGGGTTCGTTAGGTAGGTCTCGAAAAACGAATGTTAATACGAAACGATAATACAACACGTACACGTCTTAACAACGAGACGTCAAAAGTGTAATAAATTCGAAAGTGTAAACAATTAGGTACCTACATTAAAATTGAATTATTTTAGTAATTAATGGTTTTTATTTCCGTTCTTCCTGTTTTATTCTCACCAATCAATTAAACAACAATTTGTATACGAGTGCCACTACCATGATAGTTTTTTCGCATAAGCCAAAGTTGACAATCCTAGCGCGACCACCGACCGTAGGTATGAAAAGTGAGGTACATACATGAGCTTGCCTTCTGTACTCTCTATATTTTGTGCCTAAATCGAGGGGCTGCAAAGCCATAGATGTCACAGAAAATGAAAATCTTTGAAAAAACAAACCTCCATTAGGTAATAAAAGGAGGAAGGAAGTCTTAGACATACAGATTGGGGCTCTGTGAGTTTCTACTAAATTCATGCACTAGAGCGTGCATTTGTTGCTGCACCTGGACGAGCGCGAGCGAGCGCATGGCGCTAGTTACTCTGGCAAGATCTGTACGGAGTGCCCAGAGATTCTCGTCGGTAAAGGTTTTAGTGGATAACAACCACACATAACCTGAACTAGAAGACCCTTTGGAGATCTTTGACCTCTTTTGAAGGTTTCCCCATCGACGGCAAAAAGAATATAGATATCTCCGGAGTTCATTAAAATACGGTTGAGCCACCTAGCTCTATACAGTTTATAATCATTTTGCACATAATGTATAGTAGCGTCCTTACACTGAGATCAAGGCACCTTCTCTTATTTCTATGATCTGTGGATAATGCCGACTCTGATGAAACTTATATTCAGTCAGGAATTACTATTAATTTTGTGTACTATCTATTTGTCTATAAACTTACAAAAATAATTGTATCCATAAAGCAAAGTGTAGACATTCGAATACCAGAAAAGGACCTCATATATCGGCGAAGCACTTAGGTCGACGTTGCATATCCAAAATGGATATACCAGCGGTCTGTTTTTGCCGTCACCCGGTGTGTGTGTTGCCATGAAGTATAAAAGTGACAGGGAAATAAATAGATCCATTCCAACTGCTATGATAGCTGTAAAAATACATGCCAATATGCTCATTTTCCAAGTTTTTAGTTGATTGTCAAAGAACTTTCCCCTGTAATGCAAACAAATACGAATTATTATATTCCATTTATTATATTCCATATGTCCAGCGCATAAATATATCTGAAACAGATATATTTATGCGCTGGACAGTACCTACTCTATTTAAGTAAATCGCATAGTATTGTGAGGCCAGAAATGCCTGGCTGTTGGCTTGCCCGGGTTCTGACCCTCCAATATTAACTCACTCTCAGAGACAGTGGGATAAACCACTTTGTAATTTAATTTGGCATTCACTTTTATCATCCAGCGTTAACGATTTGGATCGTGTGCGGTTGCTAGCTGTCTCTGCGAAGGAGTCCGGCCACTGGCTGCAGGCTATGCCATCGTCTCATATTGGTACCTTATTGACCAATACCACATCACCACACCACACCACACCACACCACACCACCACACACCACCACATCACACTTAGTCTTGCAGTTTGTTTGCGGGTGGGTGCCAGGACCAACCTTCCTCATCCTTGTCACTGTGGGGAGTACGTAGATAAATATGGTCACCACGGGCTGTCTTGCTCGCGTAGCGCTGGCCGTATGTCACGCCATGCCGCCCTTAATGATATTATTCGCAGGGGGCTTGTCACTGCCGGTGTCCCTGCCGTACTGGAACCAGTCAGCATTACACGAAATGACGGCAAGAGGCCTGATGGTGTCACTTTAATACCATGGTAACATGGAAAGCCGTTGGTGTGGGATGCGACATGTGTCCACACACTTGCTGCGTCCCACACCCCGGCAACTTGCAGGGCGGCTGGAGGGGCTGCGGCGACCGCTAGTGATGCAAAGCGACGCAAGTATGCAGCTCTAGGTTCGAGCTATATATTTGCGCCCTTTGCGGTGGAGACCATGGGGCATTGGTCTCATGAGACGCGCGGTTTGGTGAAAGAAATTTCATCCAAATTTATCGAAGTCTCAGGAGACCGCCGGGCTGGTAGGTTTTTCTGCCAACGTATAAGCTTGGCTATACAAAGGGGTAATGTCGCCAGTCTTTTAGGTACCCTTCCCTCCCACTGCGGCGACAACTTCGAGGAAGTTTTTTTACCTAAATTAAGTCTACATGTTTGTAAATAAACTGTAAATATTTAGTTTCAATAAATCCTAGTTTTTTTAGTAAATCGTGTTTTTTATATATGTCACGTTTGTAAATAAGTAGATTTCGCTTTTCACAAGGATTTCATTACCACGTTGTTAATAATTTTATTTTTAATCTATGATCAAACTCAACTAAGCAAAGGCTCACCACCTTTCGTTTGTAATGAAGTTACAAAAATATAAATAAAGTCTACCAAAACATTATTAATGTGTCTTTAAATATATTGTGTTTCATCATCATCATATTGTGTTTAAGTTCAATTAATTAAAGTATATAAGAAAAGTGAATAAGATAATAATTATATTATGAAACGAAACCTAAAATTAATTGCCTAATGAATATTTATAATTTCTAGCTTGAGATACTGGCGACGCAATATAGCTTCGCATGGGTTTAAGACGATGTACCTACTTATATAAATAAGGGATAAAATATGTACTAACCTGTATTTTTTCCCTTTAGTACAAATATACCTGAAATCCTTTTTCATTGCTGCCAATAAGTTGCGGTACTGGGGCAAATTGATTTTAGTACAAGAAATAATGAGCAGCATGTAGATTACAACAATGAAATAAGCGCCCGCTTCTGTTATGTGAGAGAAATCTGCAATATCTATACCGTGCAGTAAAGATACGAAGATCAATATTGTGGCTGATGTCCCAAACAAAATAATTATCAAGTTTTGGTTGGACATCCTGAAATTACAAGCATAATATATTTTTACTACCTAAATATTATACATTGAAATAAAACTACTAAATTATTATTACGTTTCTTACTGCAGAATTAAAAATACTGAAAAGATGATAGCCGGGGAAGAAAAATAAAATAATAATAAAAAATAATAAAATAACCGATACGACGATAGCGGCCAATCTTTCGCAAGATCGGCCATTTACGCAGGAGGCATTAGTATAGTGCACAAGTGCTTGCGTAGACACAAGTGCACTCTCTCTTCCTTCACAATACGATGGGACGGAGGACCGACACGACCGGAGAGATCAGGCCGGGCTGACTTTTTACATGCCCATCCGACGCATGGCTCATCTTACTTTACGGAAAATCAGGTAATCGGCTTGCATTGCCCTAGCCAGTAAGAAACAACTACACAAAGTTGTTGCTCCCCACGGGATTCGAACCCGTGACCTCCGGTTTGCAAAGCAAGCGGATTCCCACTGCACCACAGAGGCTACATAAAATATAAAACTGTGATATCATTATATACTTTTAGATTTTCGCGTTCCATTATCAAACTTTATTCTAATCGCTGAGTCTGCTTGTGACCACGGCTGGTGCAACCCGGCCGAAACGTCAAGCCAAAATATAAGGTAAATCGCGTTAATTCCCGATTAGAATAAAGTGTGATATCAATAACCGTAAAAAATAATTAAATTTTATTGTTTAGTAATCGCGTAGCAACAAATATTAATTCAAGCAAGACAGATATACTAGGAGTTTTATTCATGACACTTGTTAGTTCTTTATTGTCAGTAAAATATAAGCCAATTTAGAAGACTTACGTGTACTTCGTTCTGTTCTGAGTGTCTGCAACTTTAAATGCTCTCAGTATATAATAAAATGTTTTATGATATTCAAAAGGGTCAATATATCCATTGGAGCAGTTAATATGTTCCTTATTATAGAAAGCTTGAATTTTTTTTAACCACGACATTTTTAATTCCGTTATCAGTAGTTAAGACTTCTCTGGACTAATGACATTCACTGATATATGAAAGACATACATCAGTATCCGTATTACTGATTTATATTAGCATTCAAACTCTATGCACTTGCTATTCAGAAATTAATGTGTATTTATATTTGTGGTAGCAGAAAACGAATCTAATTTGTTAAGTTAATATTAGTATTACATGCATACTTATACTAGTATAGCCTGCGTCGCGCAATGGGAATCTGTTTGCTATGAAAACCGGAGGTCGCGGGTTTGAATACCGCGGGGAGCATCAACTTTGTGTAGTTGTTCCTTACTGGCTAGGACAACGCAGGCTGATTACCTGACTGTCTGTAAAACCAGATGATCCATGCGTCGGATGGGCATGTAAAAAGTAGGTTCTGTGCCTACAGGAGAGGTCTCTCCCCAGTCGTGTCGTTCTTCCATCCCATCGGATTATGAGTGTTTAAAGGAAGTGCACTTGCTTCTACACAAGCCCTTGTGCACTATAATGTCTCCCGCGTAGAATGCTGATCTTGTGAAAGATTGGCCGCTGTGGTCGCATCGGCCAGGAAAACATTATATTAATACTTATATTTTTTCCCAGTATGATAAATCTCTCTGGTGGCGGTTGAGGCGTCCCTCGACTGCAGGCTCAAAGACAAGGGACTGAGGGACACTAAAGAACCCAGTTTCCCCTCGTATGGGCCGCTGCAAAACCATTATTACAGACGGGGCTTTAGTGGGAAAGAACACCCCGGTTGACCCCCTACAAGGCCCACTGAAAGTCTTCCCTGCGATACAACACCTAAAGAAAAATAGAAGTGTTGACACGTAATACGGAACGCCGGCATAGATCGCCTGTAATAACGGCGACTCTCTTATTACGATAGGTTGATACTTTCTGGCCGGTAATTTTGAAGCCTAAGCACTTAATGCATGCTCCAGGCGATCTAGTAATCTGCTTTTGGAAAAGAAGTGTGTTACTGTTGTATAGGTGTATTTTCAAATGCAAAAATTCTAATGATACTGTAAGATTCAATTACTCAATTATTACAAAATTTTATCGTAAATATTGTACTATGAGTCCTATGTAGACTCATGTTATGTTATATCCTCTTGTTCTGCTATGATGCACTTTCGGAATTTTCTTGTTAAAAAAAAACTATGCCTTTGTATATTTTTGAAATGACTAACTAATACAATGATGTGAATACCGGTAACTGGCATATAAAGTGGTGGTCATAGAATTAGAAACACCTAGTATGACTGTAATTTTTAGCACCAGTTAGCTTGATATAATTAATGTTTATTTATAATGTATCTACATTGTGAAGTATTATTACGACATTTTAGTATCTTCATCGTCTATGTTGGTAATATTTAATGAAATAAAATAAAACAAGCTAATGTTCTCCAGTGGACAACAAATTAGAAACACAAATAAATTATTAGTATAAACATGAAATAAGTTACCGAAACCATAAATAATATAGCCAAACGATGCAAACAATTTATTAATAAGCTATTAATATTTATATATATATTGGGAAGCCTCAGTTGTCAATTACAGCTCTACAACGACGTGCCATTAGCCCGATTAATTTTCGATCTTCCTGTAGCTCCAGTTTAGTTTAAAATGCACATTCACTATATTTTTTCTTCTCGATGAGTCAATTCTTATTTTTACCCATTTTTAACAATAGGACAAAACTTATGAGAACTAATTAAAAATGGCGGCAAAATTTAACTACACACGTTTTCTTATTAGAAACATAAAATTTGAAACTACGAATCGTAACTGTTTCTAATTAGTGGTCCAAGGAGCTAGTACAAATGACGTAGTAAGTACTTGTTACTAAAAAAACATTTTTTTTTAAATCACGCATTGGTCTTTTAAGTATTATTGTTTATTTATAAACTAGCTAGGCTCTAGTAAACTGTGAAGCAATACATAATCTTTGATCCCTAAAAACTGCAGTAGAAATATTGTTTACATCAGTGGCGGACTAAGCCTGTCGGGGGCCCGGGGCGGCAAACAGTAAAGAGGCCCCCTGTCAGAAAATGACGTAGTTTTGCCTGACTGCCAGATGGAGGGCTATGTTTTTCGACAGTATGTATATACATATATGTATGTCTATATGTATACCCCAATGTGTGTGTATGTGTGTCTGTGTGTCACAAGGTTGCCTGGAAGAAATTGCGAATAGCGATATGGCCGCCCTTTGTACATATTTTATTTTTAAGTGTTTTTATGTGCTTTATTTTATGTGTAAGTTTGTGTGTAGGACAATAAAGAGTATATCTATCTATATATATATCTATCTATACCTAAGTATGTATGTCTATTTCTTTGGCACGGCCTAAGGCCTAAACGGCTCAATGGATGTACATTTGTCTTTGTTGTGGTAGTACGGTATAGAGGGTGGAAAAGTTAAATGTCAACAGATGATATTTTCGTAAACTGCTCCTGCCATCCATTTGGCTTGTCACGATAAGCCTGTCTAGGCTGTCCGGTTTTGTCCTGCTCATGTGCTCGAAGAAGTTGAGGACGCGTTTAACGCAGACAGTGAAAAGTCGCTCTTTGATATTTAGCTCTTCGAGAATAGATGCATTAGTGTGACCGAGCGTTACGATATGCCTAGCATTCTGTGCTAACACCACATTTCGAATACATCTATTGCTCGAAGAATACGAGCCTTTAATGTCAGGTTTCAGGCATATACGTGTAGAAAGATCGAGAAGACCAGAGTACGTTTTTATTGCTCGGTTAATACCTCTGTTCTTCCTTATGTTCTAGAGTCTTTTTACAGCTGTTTTTTTTTCATCTGGGATCTTCTTATTACCAATTGAACACAATCTTTAACATATAAAGAGCACAGACAGAGACAGACATGTCCCAGAACGAAACCAAATGGACGAAGACGATGCGTCGGGCCGGTGGTGCAACTCGCATAGTCAGGAGCCCAATAGAAATGTGAGCAACCAGGTATCCAGAGACCTCGTGGATCACGGACGCACTGGATGGGGCTCATCCTTAGAAAATTACTGATCTGACCAACTAAATCCCAACTAAATACGACCCCTTTGTAGGTGACGATGCGTCGAGTTAGGAACTGAGTCCATTATTGGTATAAACCACGAGCCTGATTTGAGCGGACATTCCTGCTCCCAGGCCAAGAATGTCTAGTATATTTTTTTTATTTTATCTTTTGGACGGCAATCACTGAAGTCAAAGTCAAAATATCTTTATTATGTATAGGCCCCACGGAGGCACTTACACAAAAATCATTTTTACAAACTACCACCGGATCTTAACGCGGCCGCGCTGATGGTGTTATTGTAGAAGAAAAAATACCGGTAAAGTGCGAGTCGGTCTCGCGCACCGAGGGTTCCATACCATCTTTGGACGTATTAGGGCAATTTCACTATTTAGGTAACACCTCAGATAGCAAAAAAAAAACAAACCGCAAAACTAAGCTTGTTTGTCGAGGTGTTTTTAGGATTACTAAAAAAGTGTACTATTTAGTAAGATTTATTTTTACTGTAAAATATAGATAGACATGTATTACCCATAATTATTTCAGATTTTTCCCTCCATAAACTTCGGAGATAAGGGTGGGGTACGGTATTTTTTTTTGACATTTTTGATTATCAGCCAAAAACTACGTCACATAGTAAGTAGTCTCACTTTGAAATTTTGATGACCCATTTCGACCCCCATTACAAAAAAAGTTAAAGAAAAAAATGTTTTTTTTCATTTGCGATGAAGTTGAGTAAATACGATCCAAGCTCTAATTGTTATTTTTTTACCTATTAGGTATGGAACCCTAAAAACTTGGATGCACTCTACATTCGTTTAATTTGTCAATTTTGTATATATTACGCTTCTTTTAGAAAGCACTAATTGATTGAGTCATATCATTCTACAGTGCATTTTGTGTAAATTCCCTGATGAATAGGTACCACAGGTACATTGTATTTTGTTTACGTGCATCATGTACAAATATAGTGATCTGTGATCATGGGGCCCCGAACTCTAAACTGCCTAATATTTTTTTTTTTTGTGTAGGAGGAGTACTGTTGGCCGCAGATGGCCATTACAGCTTCACCGGACAATAAAACTGCCTAATACTTACAACACATAACATTATGGCCGTCTTTGAGATTTAATTGAGGGGACATATCAGCTAGATTGTTTTAAACAAGCTTTCAGAGTTCCGTAATGATTTCTGATATTTACGCGAATATTACACACTAGCTGACCCGCGCAGCTCCGCCCGCGCTTTAATTACATTTTGCTCCCCCTTTTCTCCCTACTTCCTTGATTTATCTTTCTCCATCTCTGTCTCTTATAATAAAATCTAATTCTATGCTATTTAGAGAAATAGCAATAACAATAATAGGGGAGAGCCCCTCCCGCTTCGGTCCCCGTCACACTTCCCCTCTTCCTCTCCCGTTGTCCTTTCTGAACCCTCTCCCTTCTCCCAACTTGCTCCCTCTTACCCCCCCCCCCCCCTTGCTCCACCTAACTCCTTTGATCACTCACTCCATCACCCTCCCCTCTCCCTCTCATGCACCCTTCTATCGTTCTATATATCCTCGTCAATCATGGTATCAGCGGCATAAAATATACTTTATAACCTATTCTCAGACTTACCCGCAAAATTTCATACATATCGGTTCACCCGACTCTCGTGCACGTAACTCAGAAGTTCTCAGATTTTGTTGTTCAAGGCGTTGCGAACGTTCGACACTCGACACTCGTGCGCGTACCTGAGAGTTTCTCTGATTTTGTTCAGCAAGGCGTTGTGAACGTTCAGGTGAAGATTCTCCCATACGACGTATTCTTGCTGCCCGTGCTTGAGAACTATATTTAGAAAGTTGAGACCTGGCTCTCTTAGGCATTTTCAAATGTTTAAGAAAATGCTAATAGCGTGTAATATTCTAGCTCTGAAAAGAACTGTTGTTTAACCCTGAAAAGAACTGTTGTTTAGCCCTGAAAAGAACTGTTGATTAGCTCTGAGAAGAACTGTTGTTTAGCTCTGAGAAGAACTTTTGCGTAGGTGTAGTTTTAAGAAAGAAAACTAAAAAAAATCGCACGAAAATTATTAGAATTCGCGCACGACCGCTGCGTAGGGAGCCGACCTCCCGTATGAGCCGCGCTTTTAGATCTATGAGTAAGGTACCCCTTACTCATAGATCTAAACTCCCCACCCGCATGCGCACCCACGCCTTGGTGACGTTCACTTCGCAACGGGCCGTCCAGCAGAAATCTTTTAATTTATAAGCAGTAATATTTTATTTTTGCCATAACTTCAAAACCAAATGTCCAATTTTAATCATTCAAAGACCAAATATTATCTACATAAACTGTACTTAATGATGAAATAATTTATTTTGATAAGGATTAATAGCATGAGTAAAATAAATGCGTTTAAATGTGGTCCAAACAAAATTCAAGATTTTTAAATAAAAAATGGTTGTTGGGCCTCACTCGACATAGATATGCGCGTGTGCTGCGGACTTTTTTGTAGATATTTATAATATCTACAATTAATTAGAACATTTTATGGTTCTATCTTTTATAGTTTAGGCAGCGTACGCAAAATAAGTAACTTTTCTGGTTGATTTTTTACACCTTGTGTCCGAAAAAACCCAAATATCTTACGGAACCCAAAATAAAATTTAGCCTATGTTACTCGTGGATAATGTAGCTTTCGAATGGTGAAAGAATTTTTAAAAACGCTCCAGTAGTTTTTGAGCCTATTCATTACAACCAAACAAACAAAGTTTTCCTCTTTATAATATTAGTGTAGATTGAAATAAAGAGTTCCGCACAAACTCAGTTGTCACATCAATCTCACTTTGATAGTCAGGGTTTGTGCGCCGGAACTCTCAAATAATCTAGGTATGATGTACTCTCTAATACGTAGTAGGTACGAGTAGGTAGGTACTTAAATACATCAATGATTAAAAATAACTTTAGGAGATTGGAGGCCCCCTTGGACCCGAGGCCCGGGGCGGACCGCCCCCTCCGCCCCCCCGTTAGTCCGCTACTGGTTTACATTTATAAACTGCTAAGTGGTACTAGATGTTTCTAATTGTATGACCACCACTCACTGTATATAAGACCAATGTTTTTATATTATGATGTAATGTATTATTGATATTTATGCTGTTGGTATTCCTACTTAAATAAAATAAAATTAAAGAAGATTCATGTGCATGGATCAAATAACAATAAAAATTGTAAGGCCTGGATGTACTCCTCTACTGTCGCTACCATTACAATGGACTATACTTTGGTAAAAGTGCTAAAATAATCACGATAAATTCCGTAAAATTTACGGACACATTTAATGTTTTATCTTTTAGTAAATAATCTTATTAAATCACTGGACAGATATTCGAAGCGTAGTGAAATAAATAATCCTTTACTCATATCTGTTCCTATTGGTCTACTTCCATTCCTTGTGGTTTGAACGGATATGACATCACCATTACGAGGCAGACAGATCCCTCCATCTGCCTAGTAATGGTGACTCCCTGCTGGTTGAGCTCGCTTTTCTATTTTCATAGACCTCTGGTCAGTGCGTTCTTGTGCATTGTGTCAACATAATGCCAGACAGGTTTAATGAATTAAGTATAGAACAAGGTAAGTAGTTCAATATGGGTTTTGGATACTCTACCGGGTAACTGGTAAAATACCCTCAAATTAAATTAAGGACACAAACCAATCGCGAAAGGTCCGCAAACATTACCTAATTACTACGAAAAAAATAAAAATCTTTTAAACTGTATAAGATGTTTCTTAGTAAGTACTTTCTTATATAAACATTCTTTGACATCATTATTACTAATTTGAAACTACTATTATAAAGCTTTTTCTTTGCAAAGACAAAACGGCCTCATTAAATTGTTTACTTCTAACAAGATAGCAAAGTGTATCTAAAGTAGAAGTTCTTTTTATTAAGGTAATAAGACTTGAAATGTCTTTCTTTATTACTAGTACTCGACATTTTCAGCGCCATAATTTCGATGGCCAATTATGGAGAGTGAAACATTTGCTGCGTCGCCTCGAGCCTTTTGCCAAGTACGTAATAACACTGCCTTTGGCTGCGATATATACAGATTTTAATAGTTGCACTAACTAAAGCGCGCCTACTAAGGTAAAGTACCTTCCTAATATTTCATCATCATCATCATCACCAGCCGGAAGACGTCCACTGCTGAACATAGACCTCTCCCTTCGAACGCCGACTGAACGACAATTGGCTATTGCATCCATCGGTTACCTGCGACGCGTATAATGACGTCTGTCCGTCTAGTGGGAGGCCTACCTACGCTGCGTCCTCCGGTTCGTGGTTGCCACTCGAAAACCTTTCTTCCACAACGGTTATCGGTGCTTCGAGCGATGTGGCCTGCCCATTGCCACTTCAACTTGCAGATTTTAAAAGCTACGTCGGTGACCTTGGTTCTTCGGCGAATCTCCTCATTCCGGATTCTGTCGCGCAATGAAACTCCGAGCCTAGCTCTCTCCATAGCTCGTTGTGTGACTCTGAGCTTATCTAAAAGGCCAACAGTTAGGGACAACGTCTCAGTACCATATGTCATCACTGGCAACACATACTGGTTAAAAACCTTCGTCTTCAGGCACTGCGGTATTTCGGACGAGAAGATTTCGCGTTGTTTTCCGGACGCTGCCCATCAGAGTTGGATTCTTCAGGAAACCTCTTTGTTGTGTTGGGCGACGTAAATATTTGCTAGGATAAAAAGAATCTAGACTGGGTGGAGAACTCCGAGGAGCACGGCGGTGGGTTGCGACACCGTCTCCGTGAGCACCGTGTCAGGTTCCCAGGGGGCTATAATACGCCCCATAGCGGCGGGCTCAAAGGCAAGGCACTGAGCGGTTCTCATGTGCAGATCCCTGTCTGCCTGTCTCTGGGTAGTAATTGTCCATTTTAGCAGCTATGTATTTACAAAAAAAAAGTATTAATTGTTATTATTAGTTGCCTGTTTTCCAGAGTACGGCAGCAGCGTCTTTTTATTGGATTTCCTACCACCTATTTTGCGATCACCAAGACGCCTGCCAGGCGTGGGGAATATGGCAACCCCTCCCTTCTAAGGGGAGACCTTTTGTTAAGTAGTGGACGTGTTTCGACTGCTGATGATGAACAATTATCATTAATATAATTAAATAGTAGTATTTTTTGTATTATTCCTAATATCCGACGGGCCCGTTGGTCTAGTGGTCAGACACCCTGCCTGCTAACTGATGGGTCGAGGGTTCGATTCCCGCCAAGTGTCTGGGTGTTGTTTATCTATTTAAGTATGTATTTACAAAAAAAAAGTATATAAGTATTGGTATCAGTTGTCTGGTTTCCATAGTACAGGCTCTGCCTAGTTTGGGATCGGATGACCGTGTGTGGATTGTCCCAAGATATGTATATATTAACTGTGATAAATCATCATGAACGGTCATATAACTGATGTCGAAGCTCACCGGGCACGGTTTAGGTGAAAAGGCTCAATTACACGTCCGGCGCCGGATGTGAAAAATTAATGAGTGCAAGTAATGGCGGCGAGTCCGGTCCGGTGGCAGAGAGCGATCGCGCGACCACCACACCGCAGATTTACTGCCAATTATAATCAAACGAGTCACGTGTTAACTGCTGGTTTGATATTATCCTAGTTATACCAGCCCCCGCCAAGTTTTCAGTCTACAATACAGAAAGCTATAGATAGAAAACAAATGTATAGGAACGGTATAACTATTTCGTAAGTTTCGTATCACTATAAAACAAAGTCCTCCGCCGCGTCAGTCTGTCTTTATTTTCATGAGAAACTCAAAAACTACTGAACGGATTTACATGCGGTTTTCACCAATAGATAGATTGATTCATGAGGAAGGTTTAAATATATAATTTGCCAAGGTTATGTGTAAATTGGTTAAAATATAACGATAATTGTTGGAGGTGTCGGGAAAAGCGCGGGCGAAACTCTGCGCGGGTCAGTTAGTTGTAGAATAATAACTAAGTTACGGCGACTGGGCGGCGCACTAAAAACAAGTGCTAGTAGTAGTTTGTAAAAAAGATCATCATCATCATCATCAGCCGGAAGACGTCCACTGCTGAACATAGGTCTCCCCCTTAGAACGCCACAATGAACGACAATTGGCTATTTGCATCCACCGGTTACCTGCGACGCGCACAATGTCGTCTGTCCACCTAGTGGGAGGCCTGCCAACGCTGCGTCTTCCGGTTCGTGGTCGCCACTCGAGAACCTTTCTTCCCCAACGGTTATCGGTTCTTCGAGTAAAAAAGATATCTACTACTATTTCTAATAGCAATATTATAGTAATCTTACTTTCACGATAGAAAGTGACAGGGCAAAAAAATACACATATTGACGTAAACTCTTGTTAAGTAAGATGGTGATAATAGGTACGGTCAGCCAAAAATATGGTTTACCACCCTACGGTTGAAGTTCATATGCATATCATAAAACAACAAGGTTGATTTTCCCTTGCAATTATTCATACTGCTCTCTTTATCATTTATTGTAGAAACGTCAACACGTTGCCTTGTGTTCCTAGTTTAAATTGTAGCATCTGACTGATAGGTAACCCTCACATTTGTCTAAAAATTGTTTATACGGTGCAAGGCGAATTTTGAGCCAAATTTCGTCATACATTTATATTTATCAGCTTAGCTTATATCAAGAGGTTAGATTGAAATAATCCTAATTTTCTTGCAAATAGTGCTCTTTATTTCTATTGTAAAAAGATAGTATAGGTATAGTAGGTAGTATTTTGGTTTTTTTTCGCACTTAGGTAAGTATATAATAACTAGCTTTCGCCCGCAGCTCCACCGATATGAATGTCGGTTATAGCACCAAAAGGTAAGCTATGTCCTTCTCCGAAGTTCAAAAAATATTTAAACCAAATTTCATCAAAATCGGTCCAGTGGTTCAGTCATGAAAGATGGACAAACAACAACTTTATCCGTAATAAAATAAAAATACAATTAGGTATACATAACTATATTAAATGCAATAAAGAAATACGATACAATAAATAAATAACATAACTTATAAAAATTATTTAACAGACATCTTCAATTAAAAAATGCAAATATCTAAAATAGTCATATTAATAGCTCGTGTAACCGTCATTTGCGACAGCTTGGAGACGGTCACCCATTGAACCCACAAGCCTTAAGCAGATATCAGATCCGCGGGTTTCCTCCCATATCTCATTACATTGCCGTTTCAGAGCTTCCTTCGTTCTTTCGTAGCGGTTGGACACAGAACTCAGTGTTATTCCAATCGAAATTCAAGTGTTCTCTAGCAAAATTCAGTCAAGCAATTTTATGAGCGACAGTCATATGTATTTTTTTTTGCATAATGCCTGTAATGCAAACCCAAGTAAACATCAAACATTTCGGCAAAATGTTCAGTAGGTGTGAAACCATTATTTTCTTATACGCGTCGCAGGCGCGGCCGCTTCGACGAAGATCATTTAAATATCTTTCTTCGCCATCACGTGTAATCCAACGACGAACAACTTGTATCTAAAATTAAAGATTAACTAAATAAATGCTTATAGAAAAAATAGAAAATGTATAATATTTATACTAAGGCACGGTGAACTTAATAAAACTTACCGACACATTTAAAAATCTCACTAATATGAGGCCATTGTTATGTAGTGCAATTATACTCGCTCTTTCGGCTATTGATAAATTGCGAGGCATTTGCAAATTCGAGAAATAACAATTTAATCCATTTTTTTACATTATTACATATAAATAAAAATGACAGATCTTGATAGTTGTCAGTGATATTTTCTTTTTTCAGTTAAAAAGAGGTTTTCACCTAAAAACAAGAACATAATGGAATTTTCACTAAAAGATGAAAAAAAGACTAATGGTTATAATTGTTGAAAATCTTAGCTTATTGCATTGAAAATAAAGGTCAAAATAACATCTTTAACCCATGACTTCAGATGTTAGGCATCTCAGATAATAAAAAATACGTCATGATTGTGCATCTCTTTCATTATTAGAATGTTCAACCTTGGTGTTATTTTGATTGCATAGGAAGAATTGTCAAAACTGGTAAACCACTTTCTAGGCCGACCGTACCTACTGCTATTTGAAGTGGTGGAAGGGCCCTTGGTGCAGATACTTGTACTGGACCCACCACCTAAGAGCCAACGCAAAACGTCTATCTTTGTCTGTATATCTAATTTTAGTTTCCAAACGACAGATCTTTAGACATGCGTTTGGGAAGAGTCCTTGCATAAAGGGGGTCTAATTTTTATGAAAAGTTGGTGTGTACCTTTGAGCAAATAAATCATGTGTTTTCTTAGCCAATTACTAGTCAATATTTAGAATGCTAATTGTGAGTACAAAGTAACAAAAGTAGTAAATAATCGGGTTAGCGAGAAACACCAACGTGTTTGCCGGGTCCCACGGTGGGCGCCACGTATACGTGACAAGTACTTCAATGAGTAAACTAATCCATTCGTACACAAAATGTTCTGTAAAAGTATTTTAAAATACAAATAATGATGAGCAGCTTTATTGACTTTTAGTTGTATTTATTATATACTTACGAGCTTTTAACGTAGTTTGTGTATTCTATATTTAAAACTTTGATTATAGATTTAAAAATAATGTTTTGGTTATAAACAAGCAAGTGAAATGTTTTTGTATGTTCTATATATTAAATGGTTTCTATATGTAATTAGTCCAATAAAATACAGTTTCCAAATATAGAACAAGCGGCACTGGAATTGCCGTTTCATTGACTTCCTAGCACCCTCCAAGGACCAGCGCTAGTTGGCTGTACAACAAGCAAGTAGATGTAAATGTGAAAGCTATGAAAAAAATTACCTTAGATTAGATTTTTAGACTACATATTTTTTATTCCTATTTCTCGATATTCCCTGTGTCATAGTTTCGAAGCATTTTGTTACACTGTGTCATGCTCTGTACGTAGTACGTAATAAAATTGTTCTTGATGGTGATAAAACTGGTGATAAAACAAAGTCTTTAAAGTGGTCCCTGTAACAGTAGTAAGTCGTTTACCCGGCAGTTTTTTTTTTAAGTTTGTATTAAATGAAGTAACGGTCAATTCCGTGTGTTTGTTTAATGTCCAATTGTAATTTGAATATTTAAATTTATTGAAATTAGCATGGTTCTTTCAACAGTTTTTTATGGTACAATTTTTTATTCTCCTCAACACTGATTTTGGCTCTCGGGTTGAATAATTTAGAACTGTATAATAATACATTATGTGTTCCATTTAAATATCTATACTTATAATAAAACTGTAACAGGTCCAATTCTGTACATTGAAGATATTTTGAAAATTATATTTGGAGGGCATTCTATAACCGATACTGAGGCCGAAAATGTAATTTATTTAATTTTTGTCTGTCTGTCTGTCTGTATCACGGCTGCGCATCACGCCGAAACTACTGAATGGATTCAAATGAAACTTGGCTTGATTTGAGATCTTACTACGTGGTAGGACATAGGATACTTTTTATCCCGTAATCTAGCACGGTTCTTTTGGGAGAGGGGATTAAAGTCAAAATGGGTACTTGGTCACTTGGTCCGATTTTATCATTTTTTCTGTATAATATAATAATTTTTTTTTTCTTTTATTAACTACCACCCAGCGTAACTTTAGTACGGTAGACCGTAATAGAGTTACATTGCTTGATTAGCTAACAGTGCCGTAAATTACTACCTATTTAATGTTAAGATTGAAAATAGTCCCCTAAGAATGAAACTTCTTTCACCAAACCATGCGTCTCATGAGACCAAGGCCCCATGGTGTTCAAAAGGGCGCAAACATATAGCTAGAACCTAGGGCTGCATACCGCTGCTTTGCTTCACCAATAAGAAGCAATTGATTGCTTATTTAGGAAACTGCATTAAATATTACACTGTAATGTTTGTTGAGTTCTTATATTAAACACGATTAATTTATGTTCTCTTAAATTGTTTCGTAGAAAAGTTTTGCAGCATTAAAAACAAATCGTGTTCCAAGTTAGAGTGGGCGACAAGCCGCACGTTTACTGCTCCCGAGACACAGCTGGGTGTACTTAAACCGTGGCTTTATGTTAGCGCCGCTTCTGTTAGACGTCATTATTACTGCTACCTACGAATTTGTAGCAATTTAATCTCTGTATCAACTGCGGAAGCCATTTGAGAGTGTACTGCAAGTTACTTTGAAAGTTATGGTGTAATTAGCTGGAATTGTGTTCTAATACAGTTCTTGTTTGAATAATTCACGTCATTTGACGTGTACCAACAAACTATCTAACTTTGTGAATTATGAAGCAAGTTTGTTTTCAATCTGTTAGTGTATGTTTGTATACTGCTTTGAAAGCTAATTAAAAAAAAAAACAACTTAAGGCAAGTACCTACGCCGGTCTTTAGACTGTCACTCGTCATCTGAGATATTAGTTGGCAAGTCCCTGAATCGGTGTAATTTAACCACCTACTGTAAAACCTCCCTTCATACTGAGACAGAATGGTTTACACAGTATTTGTTGTATTGTTGCGTTGAGGCGATTAATGAAAATTTCCGTGTTTTAAGGCGTTTCTGCCATCACTATTATTAGAAACATGTACAATAGTAAAAAACGTAATGAAGGTTCTTGGTCTTAAATCTTGGTCGGCGGTGGTCTCCTTCTGCGAGTGCGTAATGTCGCAGAAGGAGGCAGCGGAGCGGGCCAGGGAGAGCGATCCCCTCACTGACCCGCGACGCAGGAGGAGGCCCGGGCGCAGAAGGCGGGCCAACGCCGACCTGATGCCCCCGTAGCGAGGTAGTGCGGGCAGCGGAAACGGGGGAACTGCTGCCTGCGCACTGCGATTTATCGCCCTCGCGGAGGATGGTTGTGAGTCTGCGGGCCTTTTACACCCGCAGACATATCCGTGGGCTCTACACCCATGGACGAGGAAGGGCTCGCCCGAAAGGCGACCGGCCGCTGATGGGACCCGGACGAGTACGAGATGCGTTCCCGTGGCCCGTCGACACAGTGAGTTGAGGACACCGTGGGGTTTTAGTCGGTAAGAGTCCGACATAACCCACACTGCTACCCCCGTAGCGGTGCGGTGCATCCATGAGGGTTTCCCCACGTAAAAAAAAGGTCCCCTTAATTCTAGCAACTGCTGTGGTGCCTTACAGGTGGACTTTAGTTGGTGCACCTGTACCTAAAAATCTTTCTATCTGGTTATATCGACCTGTGATTTTTACTTGTCTCCCGCTTTGTAAATGAGATTTATATTTTTCTAACATATCCTATATACTATTCGAATTCACTGCTTTAGTGCTTTTCCCTGGGACTCGCCGTGGGTGAAACCTCAGTGACTCCATCTGCCACCACTGTAGATCCTGGCTGACAGGAGTCAGTGGTGGGAATGAGTGGTGGGATTAGTCCCAACAAAAAGTATCGTTGCTTATGACAGAATATCTTACGCAGCAGGTGATACATACCTAGCCTCTGCTACGTCAAACATTTTGCATATTGTAAGGTATTTACTTAATACCTGAAACCTGCCTTAAGGTATTTACTTAATACCTGAAACTTATGTAACAACGATGTCAAAAAATTAAGTCTATGTAAAATAGAAAGCGAGTCCAAAACGAGACCTACGAACTAGTAAAACTAGCACCAATGTAAAGAAGCCTGTTTGTAGATGGATCTCTCTTTATAATGGGATGTTTTCAACTTACTACCTTTTAATGATCATAGTATCACTTACGTATATCAGGTTTATATATTTTATGTATTCTTCTGCTTTTTTAAAAGCCCCTGATACGGGGTACGTGTCTTCAACGTTGGATTGGTTTGTTCATAAGAGGAAAATTTGAAAAATATCAGTTTATTGGCGTTTTATGGAGACGGGTAGATTCCGCGGACGTGATCGCAATAAAAACGGGTGTAAAACAGATTTTGGAGAATCAACGTCGTCTGGATTGGGTTATACTGTGTCTTCAGAACTTCGTTGAACTTTTGAGGACGTGGGCCCTAGACGTACCTACATCCTACGGCGGCGACTCCGAGGACGATGCCGGCAGGGTTGCGACGCCCGGTGAGTACCGTGTTTGTTTCCCGGGGGGCTATAACGCGCCAGCGACGGTCCCAATGGCAAGGCATTGAGGGGTTTCTTGTGGAGAGATCCAAATGTCAAAGAAAGAGCCTAAGTCACACTATTATGTATTCTGTACCCAAGTCTTGAGAGTGGGTGGACCCTTATGTGCCGATCCGATAGCCACGGGTGTTTTAGTTGGTGAGAATCCCACATACTCCGGTTGACCCCACAGGTCCCGGGGACCTATTAAATGTTTTCCCTGCGAGGACAAATAAAAAGGAAAGAAAGGGTTAGATTGCGTGAAAATTTAGCTGACACATATTTAAATTTTGGTCGTTCGGATGTTATATGCAGGCGGTTTTGCTGTCACGTTCGTGTGAAGTTAGACCGTACAAGAATCTGAATAAAATTGATTAAAATATAAATCTAAGTTGTCTCTGCCTTAGGATCTGTTGAGGCAACGTATTCGAGTGAGGTCAGAAATGCCTGGCTTGCCCGGGTTCCGACCCTCTAATCTTGCTTTATTCTCAGAGACAGTGAGATAAGCCACTTTGTAAATTCTATTTAGCAATCACTTTTATCATCCAACACTAACGACGCAGCGTTGGCAGGCCTCCCACTAGGTGGACAGACGACATTGTGCGCGTCGCAGGTAACCGGTGGATGCAAATAGCCAATTGTCGTTCATTGTGGCGTTCTAAGGGGGAGGCCTATGTTCAGCAGTGGACGTCTTCCGGCTGATGATGATGATGATGATGATGATGACTAACGATTTGGATCATGCGCGGTTGCTAGCTGTCTCTGCGAAGGAGTCCGGTCACTGATTGTAAGCTAATCAATCTTCACACATTGGACCAATACCACCCTTAGTCTCGCAGTTTGTGCTCGCACAAACTGCAAAACTGCGTGCCTGGACTAACCTTCCTCATCGTTGACGTCAATTTATATGGTCACCACGGGTTTTCTTGCCCATGTAGCGCTGATCGTATGTCACGCCATCCCGCCCTTAATTATATTATTCGCAATGGGCTTGTCACTGCCGGTGTTCCTGCCATACTGGAACTAGTCGGTATTACACGAGGTGATGGCAAGAGGCCTGAGGCTATTACTTTAATACCATGGCAACATGGAAAGCCGTTAGTGTAGGATGCGACATGTGTCGATACACTTGCTGCGTTCCACACCCCGGCAACTTGTAGGGCGGCTGGAGGGGCTGCGGCGACCGCTAGTGATGCAAAGCGGCGCAAGTATGTAGCCCTAGGTTCCAGCTATATGCGCCCTTTGCGGTGGAGACCATGAGCTCATGAGACATGAAAGAAAGAAATTTCATCCAAACTTATCGTGTACTCACTTTGTTTGGCTGGTAGCTTTGTCTACCAAGGTATAAGCTTGGCCATACAAAGAGATAACGCCGCCAGTCTTTTAGATACCCTTCCCTCCCAGTGGGGCGACAACTTGAAGGAAGTTTTTTACTTATTTGAATTAAGTATAAACTAAATATTTAGAGGTTAGAAAAAGTAAATAAGAGTAATTAATCTAAGTAAAATTTCTGAATCTTGTAATAACTTTGTGTAATAATACAATCTGTTCTCAGGTTTTCAGCATGTACCTAGCTGCAACAAAAACATTTGTCGACAGAATTTAATCGATAGTTCCTACGATATTCCAATAAAGTGAAATACTGTAATCGGATTACGTATTTCACTGTTTAATCGAAATATCTAGTAGTCGTGATTAATATAAATACAACCCATTCCCGTCGATCATTTTAATATTTTGTCTAAATTAATATTCAGTAATGAAATAGCCTTAAATTATTTAAATATTGGTAAGTAATAATATTTATTACAATTCCTATTTATGATATTAGTAGGTATCTATTCTAATATTCATTGGATTTGGAATAACATAGTTATTTTTTTATTAAACGTTAATAAGTACTAAGGTTTATTCAGATCTATATATGAATTTCGGAATAACACTTATTTTACCGATTATTACTTAGTTAAATTATATATCTACTATTACATAATTCCTTTATTTTTAAATTCTATTTACCCGTCCTTCTGCCTTTGTTCTTATTCTTTTATATGAGTTTTGTCAATCTCTTAGTACAAAAACTGCAGCAATAAATAAACTAAAACGAGCGACGACAGATCCATCATTATTTCCATAACAAGATGCTCACTTGAATGTTGAATGGCTGAAAACGTGCAAGCATTCAGAGCTAAGCGTCGTCGTTTCAGCCTGCGACTGGGAGATAAGTCACGTATTCATTATACCAACTTTGGATTAGCCGACACCACGTACAGTTTACGGACGCGTGTGTGGCGACAGGAGGCCTCAACGTCTAAATATCAGCCACGATGTAATAAAGCTCTCTTGATTAACCTTTTAGGAATAGGTATTATGTATGTATAGGTTTCAAGAGCCTGCCTACCCATTCAAAAACATTTTTTTTTAAGATACGAAAGAAACTAGTTCTTTATTCGTAGCAAAAGTATGAGTCGAAACAACTGGCACAAAAGCTTTATTTATCACTCTTTTTAAAGCTTATTGCCAGACGTTCTACACGTGCAGCCTGTGGGTCGACTGTACTCAGGGAACACTCAATGCCCTTCGTGTTCAATATAATAATATGTTTAGGATGCTGTTGGGACTGCCAAGATACTGTAGCGCATCAGGTATGTTTGCCGAAGCACGCACGGATGGCTCTCGTGCCATCCTTAGAAAAAGGGCTGCTTCCATGCTGCACCGTGTCCGAACCAGTTCCAACAGTCTTATAAAGTTTTGGGCAGACAGGTTCGACTGTCCTATGTTGAGACATTGGATCTCACTCCTTGTCTAGTTTCTTGTTATATTTTATATTACCTACTAACATAGATTGTAAGTGCATACTAACAAATTATGAATCTTACTTATTTCAAATAAATTGAGTCTCATTTCAAATAAAAGAGTGAGGTCCCTTGACAGCGTAGTGTCTGGTGATGCGGCATGGCCGCCTTCTGTGGGACAGTCATATCCCAGAAGGATGCCGTCGAGAGGGATCGCGAACGGACTGATCCTGCTTGGCGACGACAGCGTCCCCCGCTCGCAGTCGCCCGACGAATAGCTCCTCAGCCCCGTACCCGGGGCTCTTAATAACGGGCAGCCTTCGGCGTCGCTGGACGTTTGAGTTGTGGGCCCTAGACGTCCCTAGAAACCTCTAGGGACCCTGAGACCCTGGTTTTGAAGGGTTTCCGGTCGGAGTTGGTGTTATTAGACTCGTTAATCTGTAAAATTTTAGATTTCTCTACTCTAGCGGCTTAATATTTTTCGTCGGGCATCTCCGCTATGGGCAGGATCTACCTGTCGCAAAATGATGATTAGGATATTTTAATACTACACTTAATCTATTAATGTGTCTTGAAATCAATACTTAGTGATAAACTAATGATTTTTTAACTGATTTAGAGTCCAGCGGTTAGATTTTGCCTCCAACCTAAGATAACTTATATTATGCATCGTTAAACTTAAAACCTTTGGTAACAAGGTATTTTAAATGTTTACATGTTTATTTCAAAGAGATTATATATAGTGTTCATGTATTTTATTACCTAGATGTTATAGCATAAATCATATTTATTATTCGAACCGGGTGTAATCATAATATCGATTTCAATTTTAATTTATACAGCAGGTGTATTCAAGGGGTACTCAAAAGGTTCTGTAGTAAAGCCATATGGATAAAAACAGGCATTAGGCAGATTGATTTCACAAACGTTTTATGATACCATATATTTCGTGAATACACACAAATAGGTATAATGATTAGCTAAGGATAATGGATTGGTCCCTACTTTACCGGACTGGACTCACGGACTCTCTGGTAGGTACTATACACACGGACATACAATTATTTTTATATCCAGACTTGAAATTGAGATAATGACTTCTTATATTAATACAAATTAAAATATAATAAATTTTCTGGATTATTATTATCGGGGTTTTATTGGAACGAAGTTCCACATGGGACGATGCGGAGGGATACCCTAACCGGGAAAAAACGTCCGGAACGTAAGATTATTATTTTCACAAATATTATTATTATTATTTTTTAATGCACAAGCAGCTTAAAGCTGATGCGTGCATATCACTGTTCACTTGTGTTTAATTTGTTTAAAGTGTTTATCTAGTCTGTTTTTAAATGCATTAACTGAGGGCGCACTGATTACTGTCTCGGGCAAACTGTTCCACATTGTCACTACACGATTGCCTAGGAAGTGGTGTCTAGGGTTGCTAGCGCTTAAGGAGCGTGACAGCTTTAGTGAATGTCCTCTCAATGTTACATTTCTGTTTCGTAGAAACATATTTTATCAAGCTCTGGAACATTGTAGTGTCCTGTCAGGATTTTATACGTCTCTATTAGATCTCCACGTTGTCTCCGCGCTTCCAGTGATGTGTACCCTAATTCTTCTAATCTCCGCTCATATTCTTTATTTCGGAGAGTAGGTACCATTTTTGTTGCTCGTCTTTGTACTTTTCCAACAAAGAGATGTCCTTCTGAAAGTACGGACTCCAAACTTGAAAAGCATATTCCAATAAGGGCCTTATATATGTCTTGTACAATGTGATAAACAAGATTTTGTCAATGTAAGAAAACGCCTTCCGAATGATGTATAAGAGCGAATTAGCCTTTTTAGTTATTTTTATTAAATGCTCTTCCCATTTAAGATTTCCTGTTATTGTAACACCCAGGTCATTTTGAGAAAAAACATATTGCAATTTTTGAGGTCCTATG
Organism: Furcula furcula; assembly: GCA_911728495.1. NCBI lineage: Eukaryota > Metazoa > Arthropoda > Insecta > Lepidoptera > Notodontidae > Furcula > Furcula furcula. The sequence goes on from OU452251.1 coordinate 13,054,299, forward strand.
TAATATGTGTGTTTAGGATTGTTGTTACCAATATGCAGAATTTGCATTTTTTCGTATTCAGTGATATGAGCCAATCTTTTGTCCATTGTAGAATATTATTTAAATTATCTAGTATAATGTTATGACTGATTAGCGGATTAGTCATGATTTTAGTGTCATCGGCGAACAAAAACATTTCGGATTGAATAACATGTTTTAAATCTGTTAAGAATATTCCAAACAGTGTTGGTCCAAGTACGGAACCCTGAGGAACTCCACTATGGACATCATATGGATCAGATAAATGCTCACCAACTCTCACTCGAAATTTTCTTCCCGTCAAAAAATCTTCAATACATTTAAGCAGGTTTCCACGAATTCCGTAATGTTCCAGTTTTTTTATAAGCCTTTTTATTGGAACGCGGTCAAAAGCTTTTTCGAAATCCAGGTATATTACGTCAGTTGGAATTCTTTCGTTCCAGTTCTTTGTCCACTTATCTACACAGCAGATCAGGTTTGTCACAGTAGACCTCTTTTGAACAAATCCATGTTGCTCATCAATGATTATGTGTTCTCTAGTGATAAACTCTCGTAGTTGAGTTGTAATAATTTTTTCCATTGCCTTGCAGGCTATACAAGTTAAACTTATTGGTTATTGCAAATTTTCCACAAATAAGTAATTTATTGTTTTTAAATTGAAATGATGCTTTATTATTATACCAATAATGATGTTATCCAAATTTTATAAAAAAAACGTTTTTTTTTTTGGAAATACATGAAAAGCCGATGAAATATTTCAACACTAGCATTCTAGTTCAGAATCATGTACTGGATCCCTGGTAACGGTTTTCGGTACGATGTCCCTTACACCCCGTGTATTGCATAATATATACTTTTATAAAATATTTACTTTTAATATAGACAAGGCAAACAGACGTGCTAATACGAATATTTGTTCTGGTCGGAAATCGGAGCTATGGTCTTATGGGTCAGGCGCTGTAAAGTTTACAAAAACTGCTCCGTTGAAATACAACTTCGACACAACATAAAGGACGCAAAATTCAGTAACGGTACTACAATGACTTAACTGTACCTAATAACGACAATAATAATAAACGCATCAGGTTTATGTAATGCGGATGCTGCCGCGCTCAACTTATACTAACTTCCGCTTCCGGCTAATCGCATCTCATTTATGTTTCGGACTATCACAGAAAGGAATTGTTAACAAATGGAGGAGATTTTTTTTGCTTTTAGCGTTATATACTTTCTCTAACTATAGTAATAAATATGTTAATTGTGTATAGGGCAGGTGACCCGGTCCTGGCCACTGACCCAATATTGGCCATTTTCAACTTCAAACCTGTGTTAACAAAATTCAGATAATTAAACAGACCTATGGAATATGGCAGTTACAATAAATTACGAACCATGGCAACCTTGATATAGTTTTTAGCTCTCATAAAATTCAGCAGCCATTCAATTTCGATGTGCATGAAAAGTGCTCATTTCTTAGTAAAAACAATAAGGGTTATGTACGAGTAATCAGTTATTGTCTCTGGAATCTTACTTTTTTTTATAATGTTATTTTTCATATTTCATTAAAATCATATTGTCTAAGCAGTATTTGAGTCATTTGCTCGCCATTCGTACGAGAAGTAAATTAATATATTTTCATGACTTGAGATGAAAATGATGAATCAGCTTAAAATGGCCAGAACCGGATCACCTGCCCTACCGTCACGTATTCCTAGTTGAAAGTAATCTACTTAAATAAACAGCTATTGATTAAGTATTTGCATCTCAGTTCTTTTATTAATGAAGGTGACTTTTGTCTCTTCTGTCATGAGAACACAGTCCTATTTTTACGGGAATTAGAAAGTATTGATTTTAAATTAGTTTAAATTGAGTCAATAGGAGAATACGGCTAGGCTGGACAAACTTCGTCGAGTTTTCTCGTCGCTGATACCGCAATGCTTAAATACTAATCAGTCTTTAATCAGTACGTTCTACCTGTGATGATATACGGAGCCGAAACGTGGGCACTCACGGTACGATTAATCCACTCAAGACAACTCCGATTCAAGGTCGCTCAGCGGATTATGCTGGGTTTTTCTCTAAGGGGCCGAATACGGAATGAAGTGATTCGCCAAAGAACCAAAGTGGCTGACATTGAGTGCCTACGTTTGAATATCCAGCTGAAGTGGCTGGTCATATTTGCCGAAGAACCAATGACCGATGGGGTAAACTGGTTCTGGAGTGGACACCACAACTCGGGAAGCGTAGTGTAGGGTGTAGGACGCCCTGTGACTAGGTGGAGCGACGATATTAGCAGAGCGGTTCGCCGAAACTGGTTGAGGAGAGCTAAAGATACGGCTCAGTAGCGTGCCTTGGGGATGCCTATGTTCAGCAGTGGGCTGATGTGGTCTGACAATGATGCTGATCAATCAGCATCATTGTCAGACCACATCAGCCAGTTAATTAAAATAATTGCTATGATAATTTATTTTTTTGGAAATCAACCTGTATTCACTGTGGGGGACAACTTCGCGCTCGGATAGTTGTCTATACCCGTAATCCTTGCTTTTCATGAATGCTGTGCGATATCAAAGGCAAAAAATAATCGATCTTTCAATTAACATTTCAATGGTCCCACTTTCAAACACCTGAATATTTAGAGCCTTTGTTGAATAGGTACACCTTACCGATTGAGATGTCTAGATAACTACTTTTTTTTTATTTGCTGTCGGAGAGGAGACTCCGAGGTTACTGTAGTAGTAGGTGGTAGGCTTTGAATCTGGCGCGGAGCAACAACTTTTTGCAGTTGTTCCTTACTGGCTAGGGCAATGCAGGCCAACACCTGTTTGTCTGTAAAGAAAGATTATACATGCGTCGGATTGGCATTTAAACACTCGGTCCGGCGCGGCGCCTGACCTTATACGAGCGGCCCCATTGGATTGTGTGAGGTGAGGTAAAAGAAGAGAGAGTGCACTTGTGTCTACGCAAGCACTTGTGCACTATACCTAATATCTCCCGCGTAGACGGCTGATCTTGCGAAAAATTGAATCGCTGTGGTCGTATTGGCCAGGGGAATATTATTTATTTTATTATTAGTAGGTACGCCCCTCACGTTACTCCTTCACTGTTAGATCTTATTATAGTCTCGGATTCTGGTAAAGTAGCTACTTATGGGCAACTCACCGCCCCTTTATACTATCATGATCTAATATTTCTATCTTATAAAATTCCTAAACGTTAATCCAAATTCCTTCTTCTTCGCAGCTTCAGGAATTGAATTGAGCAATATTGACTGCTCATCACTTTTGACTAGTATACAGTTGTAATCACATTGATAGTAAAGTATTTTGGTTTAACAAGTTATTGTTACATCTGTCCGACAAACATGCTCCTTTGAAGAAAGTACGACTAAAACATCTTCCTTTACACTGGTTAACTAATATAATTAAACGTGAGAAGTTTAAAAAGAATAAGGCAAAAAGACGTGATGAAAACTGGTCTCTGGTAGAAGAGACTGCGAAATCGTTGCAGTCGTCTGTGCAGAGATGCTAAAAAAGTCACATTTATCATTTTGTTCAGAATAGCAACACAGCTCATGGCAATTTCTCAAGTCTTTGGCTTTAGCAAAAGCTGCCACTGAAAATATACTTAACATAGACCTTATCGGCTTTAAATTAACCTTTTTAAAATCACTAGTCACTTTGGATGATAAAGTCAAATTATTCTAATCTCCACAATCATTAAAACTCCGTCCGTATTTACCATCGTGGACGGACCTATACTAATTATTCCAATAATGGTACCAATTATTCCAATATACTCGCTATTCCAATACCTATACCAATTATTCCAATATAAACATTCTTCCCATATACCGATTATTCTAATATACCGATTATTCCAATATACCAGTTATTCCAATATACTTACCAATTATTAAAATATACTTCCAATATACCAATTATCAATATACCTCAATATTCCAATTATTCTATTTTAAACGAATTATTCTAATATTAGAATTAGTATTTAATTGTTACGTGAAGGTAATATATAAAAAAGTCGCTTCTCCGTCGTATCCTCGTCGTTCTTCCTCGTATTGAATTCGAAAACGGAAACTTCAGCCCTTTTGTGAATAGTTACTGGTAACTGTTCTGGTGGTACCACCGCAGTGTCCGACCGATGTTCTACCGCCAAGCTATGTGTGTAAACATTGTTGTGTTCTGGTATGAGGACAATTTAGTTGGTAAATTAGGGGCTCGAGACTTAAAAAACTAATCTCTCAGGTGACAAACGGCAAAACAGTCATAGGAATAGTCAATTAGTCAAGTAAAAAGAGTAGGAAGTATTGAGTACCTATGTTGTTTAGCAATTACACTTGTTTTTAATGATTCGACGTATCTATACATATAAAATTACTTGTCCTGACTGACTGACTGACTGATTCATCAACGCACAGGCCAAACCGCTGGACCTAGAAAGCTGAAATTTGAACAGTAGGTTCTTCTTATGACGTAAGCATCCACTAAGAAAGGATTCTTGAAAATTCGACTCCTAATGGGGTTAAATGTGGTGTTTTCTTTTGTATTAAACTTTTTATTGTATGGTTTGATTGACTTGAAATTTACTGAAAAGATTCTCTAAATAAAATAAATCAATACGTGTTTCGCGAATTTTCAAAAACAATCTTTGGTGTGTTAGGGGTTGGTAAACTCTGTAAAAAAAAAATTGCGGGCGAAGCCGCAGGAAATTGCTAGTAATTAATATTTTTCCTTAATAAAATCAAACATTGTCGATAGCGAAGACATGATGTTGCCAACATCACCACCAATTTTGTATCTAATATTTTCATACATAATTTAAATACGGTAAATACAATACGGCAACTCTCTTGCACCTGACCAGCGTACCCAGATAGACGTGTTAACAAAGGCTAACAACTTTTAATTTCTATTTTTTATATTGTAATACGTTCTAGCAGTACAGCTGTTGTAAAATATTTTGGAAACAAATAAAGTATTCGCCAATACGACGGTTGAAGCAGCTGTGAGATCTGAGAAGCGTATGATGAGGTTACGGGGTCACAAAAATGGAGCCTAATTTAATGTTATAACTACTAGTATTGTGAATGCTGATTACGCTGACCGAGCCTATAGAATAGTTTCCAGATCCCGCTTCGGAATAATTGTAGCATGAGCATGAACAAAATACTGTGACAATGTCATTGTTATCTTATTGTGTTCCGACGTGGTGAAGCGTCTAACGCGTGATTGGGTTCGAATGTAAACGTGAGTGTTGAGAGTGGCCGCTCCATAGTTTTTGTGTTTAACGTTTTTGAATGAATAACAAAGACGCGATAAGTTATAAAAGTTTGCATCTTTCAATCCAGTGTATATAAGTAAAGACATGAGTTGACAACGATATCATTGAAACGTTGGGCATTGTGTTTCTATGAAATAACATCATCATGCCTGATAGGATTGAGAAAACACTTCGATGATAGATTCGTAAACATAGGATTTGCAGGATATCAGCGAGATTTTTTCATCAGATTCGGTTGCGGAAACTTCCGAAAGTTTCAAATAGCCTGACCAGGGACCATCCAGACCACCTTTAAAAATCGCCTCGGTAGTTTTGAGCTTATTTTGTTCACAGTGAAGGTTTCGTTTTTTTAATAAAATTATTTATTTATTTATTTATTTAACTTTGTGCACTTATAGTACAAGGCGGACTTAATGCCTTAGGCATTTTCTAACAGTCTACCTTAGGGTAGTGCAGAAATATTTTGTGGTAATTATAACCTACTTTTTAAAAACTCTATTCCATAGAAGATCATATAAGTTAGAGGTAGTGAGAACGGTTTACGAGTTAGGTGTACAATGAAGTCACATACTGAACCAGCTACAGTAAATTCCTTCACAAATAATAAAATAGTAACTGTAGGTGCATGTGAATATATCCGTCCTCGGTCTGGACTTCAATGTAGCGTCTTATGAATTTATACTGCGGGATTAGTTCCAAGTACAGAATCCGTCCGCCGCCGCTGGCACATTGCGATCTAGAATATATGATTCCAATTTATATGTGTTCGATGTCTTCTCTTTCAAATTAAGGTCTGACCTTGTTTGAGTGAAATTATTTACAATCTAGACAAATAGTATGTAATTTTTTGGTTATGTTGTTTGCTTTTATGTATAAAGGTCTCATTCTTTTAAATTTTCTAGATAATGTAAGGTGTAAATGGAATTGGGTTATTAGCGAGGTATTGGTTTGGTTACAAACCTTGTAATTGTAAGATAAATAAAATATATTGCTACTTCGACTTTAACATTAGTACCTACCTACTTAACACAACCAATAGGTAGGTGGAGTATAGATTGTACACTAGTCAGTATTTACAGGCATATTAAATGTAGTGTATCATTTAATATTATTGAAAAATGCTGTAAAAAGTTACAATTGTAACTTTTAACGAGATTATCACACTCCTGAACGATTTTTTAATACTTCAAGTAGGTACCCATCAACCATTTTATAATTTGCCTTTCGTTGTTATATGTATAAAGTATGTTTTACAATAAAAGACAAAAAAAGATGTAAATTTTTCACATAAAATAAACTGATGTCAACGTATCTGGCGTATTCAATTGCTTGAAGCCACGCAGCTACATTATAGTCATAGCGATATCTCCGGAGTCAACCTACTCCGACAACTTTATTAAAAGTTTGATACGTGATCTTTTCTCCGTTCAGTCCTTAGCTCACTTTTGCTGCAAATTTCTCCAAAACTTCTACGTAACATCTAAAAAATAGTGCACTTAGATCTAAGATTATGTATAGAATCTGTATGATTTTGTGTGATGTGTCATAATTTTCATTTTTAACCGATTTCAAAAAATGAGGTGTTGAATTCGACTATAGGTATATATAATTATTTGCCGGCTAAGTTACGAACACATTATTTATGAAATACTTTAATACTTAAGTAAACTACTACTACGTAAGTTGTGAGAGGAAAGGGTACCTAAGAGACTGGTGGCGTGTCCTCTTTGTAAAACTAAGCTTATAATATGCTTGCAGCTATCAGCTCTCGAGACAGATCAATTTGGATGAATTCTTACACCAAATCGCGCATCTCTTGAGAATAAGCCTACAAGATTCCAGTGTGTGGAACTCAGCAAGCGTATATCGACACATTTTTTCTTGTTTTCGCCGGGGAAATCATCGTAACCGGGACCTTTGGGGTCAACTGGGGGTCAGCAAAAATCATCGTAGCTGTCGCAACGACACATTAGGGCAAACTCGCACTCTTCGGTGGGATCTGCTCCAAGAACTGCTCAGTGCCTATGAGCCCGCCACCGGAGGGCGCATTATAGCCTAGCCGCCTACCTGCCTACCGGAACCTGAGACGGTGGTCACGGGGATGAGGGTCGTAACTCCTCCGCCCTCATCCTTAAAGTCGCCACCGTACTCAATAGACGTCTAGGGCCTACACCTCAAACGTCCAGCGACTCCGAAGAAGCACATCCCACACTAATATTAGGAAAGTATCTAAAGTATTGGCTTACATAGTTCTTATTTGTTGAAAGAATTGTTTCGTTGAGACGAAATTATTTAGATAACGCTCTTGGAAACCATCAAATCCTAAAATTGGTTATTCTATTATAACTTTGACTTAATGACTCAGGAGTCCTCAGAACTTTATTAAATACGTTACCAACCGCAAGCACCTGGTCTCAGTAGGTAGTAAGTGACTAATTTGCTTAATAAATCGTTTATTAGTATTAAAATGGTTAAATGTAAGTAAATGTTATTCATGCAGCGCTTAATTTGTTACTAAGTAGGTATATGATAAACAAAACGCCGGTCAGAGTCCTTCAAAGAATCATTATTACGTCACATAAGTATCACAGTATTGGACTCTGAGTGCGGAGGTAAATGTAATGGTAGCTTAGGGTCCTTCTTAGCATGCCGTGAGTCAGTGGTTGGAATCCCACCCAGCCATAGTGTTGTATTAAATATATGCTCTATATTTAATACTGGCAATTTAAACTCTACAAGTTTGAATTACAATTTTATATTTAAAATATGAATTGTATTAATGTCACTCAAAAATAAATATTAAAACACGAAGCACGCGTTTCTCTCCTAATTTCCAACAAATCGTTATCAGCACGAAGTAAAAGGAAAAACTGTGCTTATTAATAGTGTTTACGAATAAAAATATATACATTTTGAGTCGGGACATTAAAATTAATAAAAGAAAATGTCAAGGGGTGATTCACATTCCGAACGATGTGTTTTCGTCGCCGCTGCCATCACTTCTTTTACGTAGTAAGGAAGGATATACAACGTGGAAGTTTAAAATGAGGAACTACCTCATCCACGAAGATCTATGGTGTGCAATTGATGGTTACGAAGATGGAGATGTGACGTCCATACAAGTAAAAGCCAGAAATGATAAAAAGGCACTGGCCAAGATCTGTTTGACGGTAGATGGACCTGTGATAACCCATATTAGAAATTCAAAAACAGCAGCAGAAGCTTGGAAAGCTTTACAGGATGCTTACGAAGATAAAGGTATGAGTAGAAGATTATCACTCGAAAGAAAGCTATATAGACTCTCGTTATGTAGTTTTCAAGACATTGAGGCGTATGTCAATGCTGTTCTTAGTACGGCACAGGATTTAGCTGAAATAGGCAAAATAATTGATGATGCCTCAATTGCTGCGATTTTATTAGGAGGACTCACTCCAAAATTTGAGCCCCTGATAATGGCATTAGAGAGCAGCAATATCGAAGTGAGCACTGATTTAGTTAAAAGGAAGCTGTTGAATGAGATGTCTAAATTAGAGTCTGCAACGGATACAGTGTTTAAAGCGACGAGTAGATTGAGAAAGTATTGTGTTAAGAAGAAGAAAGAAATTGTTTGCTACGACTGCAATAAACCTGGACACAAACGGCCGGACTGTCCTCTACGTAATAAGGAAAAGAAAGGCATTAGTTCATCTGAGGAGACCACTTTGCTTACCGCTCTTGGCGTATCTTCGTCTTCGGATAAGTGGTTTATTGATTCTGGTGCATCTAAACACATGACTCCAAGAAAAGATTGGTTTAAGAACCTACAACCATTAGAAAGTTCAGTTACTATCGCTAACGGTGAGAAAATCGACTGTGGAGGTGTTGGAGATATATCTATTAGTACTTCTTCTGAGGTGAATACTATTACAGATGTAGCTTTTGTACCTAATCTTAGTTGTAATTTACTTTCTGTTCAGAAAATTGTAAATAAAGGTTTTGTAGTACTTTTTGATAAAAGTGGCTGTAACTTTTATAAATGTAATGATTTTTCTGTTAAAGGTGATGTGATTCTGCATGGTTCTGCTAGCGGAGGGCTGTACACCCTTGATTGTACAACTAATTCTCTCCGAAATGTTGCGTACGATGTGCACTCTGACTCGTCAAACAGGTACCAATTATGGCACAAACGGTTAGGTCACTTATGTCGTATAGGTATGAACACGCTAAAGAATTCTCACGAAGGTATCGACTATCCAGAAGTCGATAAGTCTAGCTGCGTTGCCTGTGTTGAAGGCAAGCAAGCGAGGAAACCTTTCAAGAAAATTACGTATAAGAAAGCTACTACACAACTTGAATTGATTCACTCTGATTTATGCGGGCCAATGTCTGAAACGTCATTCCAAGGTAACAAATATATTTTAGTTTTCATTAAGGATTACTCACGGATGATTTACCCTTACTTCATTGCTTCTAAGGCCGAAGTCAAAGAAACATTTTGTGTTTTTCAAGCATTCGTTGAAAGGCAAACTGGTGCTCAAATTAAAAAATTAAGAACCGACTGTGGCAAAGAGTATGTCAATAAGGATTTTTCAGATTATTTATCATCTAAAGGAGTGATACATGAAACTACCGTTGGTTACAGTCCTCAGCAGAATGGTGTTGCAGAGCGAACTAATCGCTCTATCGTGGAGAAAGCGCGCTCAATGCTAACTGAGAGTTCACTGTCTAAGGCGTATTGGGAAGATGTTTTCAAGGTAGCAGTTTATTTGAAGAACAGGTTTCCGCATCGTGCTCTAAATAATAAAACACCATTTGAGAAATGGAACGGTCACAAAGCTGACTTGAGCCATTTACGTGTGTTTGGATGTAGAGCACTTATACAAGTTCCGGCATGTCAACGAAAAAAGTTGGATATGAAAGCTAAGGAGGTAATATTTGTAGGATAAGAGGTAATATTTGTCAGAAAAATAGTGTATCTTTTAAAAAGTACAGTGCGATTCATAGTGTTAATACCCGGAACAAACACAATCTTGTTTTACATTCCACACGTCTCCACAGAACAAGCAAATCGTTTATGGGCCAAAGTATACGCTTCTATAACAAACTGCCACAGGATATCCGAGATCTTCCACTGAATAAATTTAAACCTTTGATAAGAAGCCGGTTGTCGAAAAAGGCTTATTACAAAATCTCGGATTACCTAGAGGATAAAGCTGCGTGGGCTTGAACTGCTCAACTCATGCAAGCTTAGAATTGTAGGCTTACAGTTTGTAACACCTCTTAATCTGGTGGATTACTGATGGCTGTTTCACAAGTCAATTGATTGATAATATAAAGATTATGTGAAAGTGTTTTGTGTCTTGCCTGTCGAGGTACTACTTAACAGCAGAAGTTAAATGTGAGCCACTGTGATTTTGGTTCGGTCATGCTCGCCATCGAAAAGTCTTTGCTTGTGGCGGCTTCGTGTGGCGGGTCACCCCCTTCCCTCTAATATGGTTGAGGGGAGTGATGGCTGCTGCTCGAGTCAACTCGTGCGCGGGTGCTGCTTGGGGGGACTGGTCCGACTTCTATCCATTTGGCCTTTTAGTTTGTCTTAATTTATTGTTTTCTTCTTTTCTCCCTTGCTTTATGTTTCGAATGGCAGGACACAATATCGCTAATGTCGATTCATTTGTAACAAAACAATGTTTAAAAAAAAAAAAGTGAAAAAATGACAAGCCCGCTGAGTTTCTTGCCGGATCTTCTCAGTTGAGGCCGCGTTGTGATCCGGTGGTAGCTTCTAAAAAATGACGATTCAAAAGTGCTAGCGTTAAGCCTATTTGAAATAAAGATTTTTGAGTTTGAGTTTGAGGATATTCAGATGATCCCAAAAGCTACTACTTTAGGGAATCTTCAAATCCAAGGCGTTTGCAGAAATCCAGAGATGTGACTTTTTTTGAAGATCGTTTTACACAATTAAAAGGTGATGAAAGTGAGTTCCAGCCTGAGAGACCTGAACCTATTGTTTTATTTGAAACTGGTATCGAGAAGCTTGAGGATTCATTAAATCATCAAGAAAATAGGTCTCTATGCAGTGACGATGAAAATGATTTTAATTCAGCAGAAGAATCTGCAAGTCCTCAGCGGTTAGGCTCAGCTGAGAATCAGCATGAATCTGCAAGTCCTGAGCGGTTAGGGTCAGCTGAGAATCAGCATGTAAGTATATACCCTAACAGGATTCGTTTAAAACCGGACTTCTATGCTTCTATGATATGCAGTGATAATAATTTAGAGCCAAGTAGCTATCGTGAAGCAGTAAGTGTGGAAGATGCTAATAAATGGCGTTTAGCAATGACTGACGAGCACAACTCGTTACTGAAATTGAAGACATGGAAGCTTGTTGATCGTCCTATAGATAAGAAGATTATACCCTGTAAGTGTGTCTATAAGTTAAAAACTGATGCTGACGGTAATATTTTGAAGTATAAGGCAAGACTAGTGGCCAAAGGTTTCAAGCAGGTAGAAGGTATTGACTACAATGAAACATTTGCCCCAGTTATTCGTCATTCTTCACTCCGCACATTGTTTGCTTTAGCTGCTGAGATGGACCTAAAGATGCGACATTTGGACGTCGATACCGCTTTTCTTAACGGTGATCTTGAGGAAGAGGTATACATGCAGCAACCAGAAGGATTTGTCATAAAAGGACAAGAAAATGAGGTCTGTCTGCTGCAAAAATCTTTATATGGGCTCAAACAAGCACCACGTGCATGGAATAAGATGTTGGATAAAACATTGTTGAAATTAGGTTTTATTAAAACTCCGTCGGAACCATGCGTATATAAGAGACTTTTTGGTAAAGACTTCGTGATACTGGCAGTGTACGTCGATGACCTAATTGTCTTTTATAAAGATGATACGACATTTGACATTGTCAAGTCAAATCTGAAAAAAATCTTTTCGATTAAGGATCTTGGAGAATTGCAATTCTACTTAGGATTAAACATTAGTAAAAAGAATGGTGAAATACAGGTTAGTCAAAAGACGTTCATATTAAACCTATTGAAAAAATTTGGTATGGACAAATGTAAACCCGTGAACACACCATCGAGTCTAAAAGAACTAGCGGTTGGTACTGGAGAGGACGAGTATCCTTATCAATGTTTGATAGGATCCCTTATGTATCTAGCAGTCAACAGTCGACCTGATATTGCATATGTAACAAGCTATTTAAGTCAGTTCAATACGAAATTCAGTAAAGAACATTGGTTAGCAGCAAAAAGAGTGTTGCAGTATTTGAAAAGTACTCTCGACTTTGCTCTTACTTACAGAAAGACTGACAAATGGCTTCATTCCTATGTTGATGCGAATTGGGCAGGACGACAGTGCAACTTGGATAGATTGTCTTATACGGGATATTATTTTGTATTTGGAGGAGGTCCAGTTGCCTGGCAATCGAAAAAACAGAAGACCGTAGCGTTGTCGTCTACCGAAGCGGAATACATGGCGCTTACTGCTGCAGCTAAGGAAGCCTGTTACTTAAAACGTTTTTTTGGAAGAACTGTGTGGTAAGTCTGGTACTGTTGTGGTTTATAATGACAGTCAGAGTGCACAGAATTTAGTTCAAAATCCTATTCATCATGAAAGGACGAAACATATTGACACTAAATACCACTTTATTAGAGAAAAAGTGTGTGACGGAACTATTGAAATAAGATATATCCGTTCAGATACAATGTTTGCGGATGTACTTACTAAACCTTTAGGACGTGTGGCACATCAACGGTGTACAGTCGGTTTAGGTTTTGTTTAGGTATTTTATTTTATAGTGGTATTGTGGTATATGTTCTTTGTTCTTTTCTATTCGTTTTTCTTTTAGAGTTTTAATTGAGGGCGGATGTTGTATTAAATATATGCTCTATATTTAATACTGGCATTTTAAACTCTACAAGTTTGAATTACAATTTTATATTTAAAATATGAATTGTATTAATGTCACTCAAAAATAAATATTAAAACACGAAGCACGCGTTTCTCTCCTAATTTCCAACACATAGCAATACCAATATTATGGTTAACACACTGCTTAAGGTGAGAAAAAAATATCAAAAAGGAACAAAAGCATAAATCAGAAATTATTAAATAAGTGTATCTGATCCACCAATCCGCACTTAGATGCGTTGTGGACGTGGAATACCCATGTCCAACTATGCACATATAAAAATCATTAATCCTAAGAAATTATTTCAGGTAAGATACATTTTGAAAGCAGTTCTATTTATTTTTTAAAAATTATTTGAAATAGGTACTAGCATTTAAACAATTATGATTACAAAAACGTTGAATCAATACAATTATACGTACATGTGTAGCCAGCCTGTATCAAAACTACAAATACCTACAACGAAGTGCGTCGTAAATTATCTCTTATTTCCTTTAATTCTCCGGCGGCAGTGCGTCAAGCGAGACCATAAAACTATCCAGAAGCAGACGTACAATTAGGTGATTACTGTTCCCGGGGGATAACCAATAGCCCAATTGCTTGGGAACTGCGAATATGTTGGTATCTTATTTCATTACATTCGTGATACGCACTCACTAGTATTAACGTAATAAACTGAGCTTTATTAGTTCTTTGTAAATTAAGGTAAATATTATTAAATCAATTGAAGACATCCGTTTGTATAATGGGCAACTGACTATTGGTATTATCGGAATGTGGTGTTGTATTTTAGTGTGTACCATACGTAGTAAAAGGAACCTAAATATACGGTGCGTACACACGGCTACACATCAAGTTCGACACCCTATACGGGGTGTAAGGGACATCGTACCGTACATGATTCTGAACATTCTAGTGTTGAAATTTTTCATCGGTTTATTCATGATTTCCAAAAAAAAATAATGCTGTTTTGGCATTGGCATAATAATAAAGCCTAATTTCAATTTATAAACAATAAATTTCTTATTTGTACAAAATTAGCAATCATCAGCAGCCGAAAAATCCACTGCTGAACCAAGGTCTCTGAACATTCTAGTGTTGAAATTTTTCTTCGGCTTTTTCATGAATTTCCAAAAAATAATGCCGCGTTTTTTTAATAAAATTAGGATAAGATCATTATTGGTATAATAATAAAGCCTAATTTCAATTTATAAACAATAAATTACTTATTTGTACAAAATTAGCAATCATCAGCAGCCGAAAAATCCACTGCTGAACAAAGGTCTCTCCCTTAGAAGGGAGGGATTGCCATAATCTCCACGTTTGGCAGGCGGCTTGATTGAAATTAGCAATGTAATTTGAAAAATAAATATTATTCCGCACGTATTCATTACATGCTCAAAAATTAACAAGTAAGTCATTTGTTATTTTCCATATAAATGGTTTCTGTAATGTTGTAACGGACAATATGAGCAATCTTATAAAAACGTTTTCGGTACGTAGTCCCTTACAGCCTGTATAACCATAATTACGCTACATACAACGAAAAGGGATGGACTATGCGGCGGCCGGCGGGCGCAGGCCATCCTGGCCGCACGCGCTGCGTGGGACAAAATAACAACAACGTATCGCACCCTCTCGCACGATTCGCAGCTTCTAACAGTTCAACGTCCAAACAGTCTAGTTTGAGGTGTCACCGTTGTACACATATCAGTCGCCCACAGGACCGGTGGACGTACATACTTGTAATATCCTTATCAATATCGCAGGTCAAAAAAACAAAAGCCATAGATGAAAACGGCGCAACCAGTGTTGATATTATGATGATGCCTTTGGGGCTATCACGGACATTTCATGCAAACCGTCAGCAATTTGAAAATTATATTCTTTAAAAAAACCGGTCATATGCGAGTAGGACTCGCGCACCGAGGATTCCATACTGTTGTTCCATACGTTGGACGTATTAAAGTTATTTTACTATTAACGTAGTAAAACACTTAATACAATACTTGTTTCTGACTCATCATAAAACCCGTACACTTCAAATGAGTGTCCATACATTGTGTGAATTTCGTTAAACTTACACTGTATTTTATTGACAACCATTATGTATCTATTACGTGAAAATTGTAGTAGATTAAATACAATGTTTGTAACTTAATAAGGGGTCCATCAACATTGAGCTTACAAAGTGATAGTTGCATAGAACGACCATACGGGGTGTAAGGGACATCGTACCGAAAACCGATACCAGGGATCCAGTATAAAATATGATTCTGAACATTCTAGTGTTGAAATTTTTCATCGGCTTTTTCATGAATTTCCAAAAAATAATGCCGCTTTTTTTAATAAAATTAGGATAAGATCATTATTGGTATAATAATAAAGCCTAATTTCAATTTAAAAACAATAAATTACTTATTTGTGCAAAATTAGCAATCATCAGCAGCAGAAAAGTCTACTGCTGAACTAAGGCCTTTCCCTTAGAAGGGAGGGGTTGCCATAATCTCCACGCTTGGCTTTATTGAAATTAGCAATGTAATTTGAAAAATAAATATTAATCCGCACGTATTCATTACATGCTCAAAAATTAACAAGTTAGTCATTTCTCATTTTCTATATAAATGGTTTCTGTAATGTTGTAACGGACAAAATGAGAAAGCTTATAAAAAAGTTTTCGGTACGTAGTCCCTCACACCCTGTATATTGAAGTAGAAATACTTACTATACATCAAGAAATTCAAATATAATTACCAAAACAGACACCCAACTCGGCGATGGAATGTAATCTAATGACCGGTATGATGTAAGTATACATACTTACTACTCTTATTTATGTATTTTTGACGTATTGTTGGCTTTGCAATTTTTGTGCTTGAAATGTTTATTTAAACAATCTGTGAAGAAAAACTGAATAAAAGTATACAGCATAGAGTAAGGAATTCGCATATATGCGAATTGTTTGGGTACCTATATATTTTATAATATTATGTTATTAATATTATGAATAACCGCTGACCAAAACAACCTGCCTGCTGGAAGGTTAAAAAAAACTGTTGCTATTCCGTTTAGTCATAAAAAACAATAAAATTATGTTGTTGATTTACTTCACCTGCATAAAATATCGTCACCACTTCGTATGAAGACAAAAGACGTAAGATCCTAAACAAATATTGAAATATATTTCACGTAGTTTCCGCATACTCTAACCCTATCTACGCCGCATCCAAGCGACGTCGATTCTTCAAAATCTGTTTTGCGCTCGTTGTTATTGCGATCACGCGCGACGGAATCTAACCGTCTCCGTGTTAGCTAACAAATTGATATTTTTCAGATTCTCCTTCCACAAACAAACTCCCCTGAATAAAAAACAATAATCACGATCAGGGATAGCGCTCGAAAGCATTTAGAGAAAAAAATCCGTGATTAATTCAGATTTATTCTGTTTCCAATGTTATTTTACTAGACAACCATATATGTATTTTTTGGTATTGAGCTTGTAGCTACAGGAAAACGTTCTCGTACATATTTTTTAAATATACTTAGATATATATATTTTTTTAATATACTAGACTAGACCAACTGAGGTAAGAGTACAAGAAATGTCAGAAATCGCTAAAAACTTTTACACTCACTAGGTGCATGTATCGAAGGCAATATGATAAAAATCCTAATTAATTTCCGAATATAATGAATTATTTAACGGAAACTGTTTACTATGCGTTTCAGCTAAGAATGTGGCCGCCATGATGATCGCGGCTGCAGAACTTCACTCGTTTTCTACGATTTTTGTACCGGCAGCAGAGTAAACAGAAAATGAAAAATTCGCCCCGGTTTTTATTATTTATTGTAATGTGTTATTTTGCAATCTATTTTTGTTAAAACATCATTTTTAGTAATTATATATTTGAAATGGCAAGATGGCGGCCACGTTCTTAGTTGAAACGCATAGTATGTAGTTCAAACAGTCAGCTGTTTAAAAATATGTATGATCATGTCCCAGACGTTTTAGTCTGTTATATTATTATCATCAATCAAAGCATAGAATGCATGTATAATGAAAATGGGATCATGAGTGCGGTAGCGCGAGTGTGTGCTAACGTGCTGACATCATCGGTATAGCTCTCGAAACGCACTCCACGTCAAGCAGCGTCGACACCAAATTCATATTATGTTGGGACGATCCCAATACAATATGAATTTAGACTCGGCACAAACAATATTTACCTTTATATTACGTACTTGTCCTAATCTATTTGGATCAAGTAATATTAACTTGTTAGCATGACTTGGCGTTACAGTATCTTAATATGTAAATGAGGCAGATGTTATGTTTTCATAAGGATTAGGTGCTCCAACCGCGTTTCGGCTTTGACCACATTCATAAACGCTAAGTTTTCCTTAAAAGTTAGCGAGTTACCGCCGCACTCACAAACGTCAATTAACTTTTTATATTCTATTTATTTCGACTGTCGGAGCCGTTTATGATTATTTTTAATTATTTAATACGAGATAATTGATATCTCTACTCACTATCGGCGTATTAAGTATTAATTGGCTTCAAGTGTCGAAATAATCCGATTACAAAAAATGAATTAATTCTCATTAACTATAATTGACGTTTGTAGGTTCGGCAGTTAGGTAGCCAGAACTAATTGATTCACTCTTTTTTTATAATCTATAGGTTTGCGCTTGACCACAATCTCACATGATCATCTCACTCTTTAGATTTTGTACTGTTTCTTTGAGAGTCAAACCAGAGTGTCACTCCTGCTGTTTGTACGCTTAGATATTGAAAACTACGCAACGGACTTTAATTCAATTTTCAGCAATAGATAGAGTGATTCAAGGGGAAGGTTTATATGTAGTATTCTTGCATATTATAGTAGAGAAAATCTGAGAAATTCAAAGATTTGTAATGTGATGTCGTAACAAACATGTTTTTGTGCGCTTATAATATATGTAATTAACCACTCCAAATTGCCCCACATTAGTATCTACAGTGCACCCGTGTGAAGCTGGGGCGGGTCGCTAATGCTTCATAATTATAATGAGAGGCTGTGCAATGCAATTGCTCATAGAACGATGTGTAGCTTGTCATCTGATGATATTGCATAATAAAAACCTTCACAGTCACTTCTACGGTGAACAATTACCTATTGTTAGTTATAGTCTCTGAGTAAAACACTGGAGTACGTGGTACGTCTTTATTCCACCACGCGCACAGATAGAATGACCAGTTTTTTTTTTTTTTGGGAATGATAGACGCTGTTGGCCGCAGATGGCCATTACAGCTTCACCGGACAATAGGAGGCGAGCGCTTGAAGCGCTATAGCCTTTACGGCAGAAGTAGCGACGAGCTCAAGGGCACCTCAGGGAGGCACGGCCTCGGCTTGGGCTGTCGCTTAAGAGAGGGCCGAGTTTACCACCGGTTCACAACGCGCCCCCACTGAGAAGAACCGGCAAGAAACTCAGTGGGGTGATGCACGTCGTTGCGGTCGCATACGTACGACCCTTCGGCCTCGCCGGCGAGACCGGTGTCTGATAGCTAGTGTAGCATACGGTTGTCGGGGAGGGGTCGGCGCATCCCGGTCCAATAGGACCGTCATGGGTCAGGAGGGTCGAGCAGTACGTGCCGTGGTCTGCGGCGCGAGTCAGAAGGACTAGGGGCGTAATCGGCGGCGGCGCGGATTAAACTGTTCGCGTGACGGGACGCGGATTCAAAGTAGCGTTTCGACGCTACAATGAGGTTCCACCTTAAATACTACTAGACTTTTTCCCCCACCACATTGAATGTCATTACAACAACCAATTCATAACACATTACAAATACTACCTTCCAGATTGTTATTTTTAAAATACATTTCAAACTATTTTGAGTTGCATACCCTCAACAAGTTCACAATTATAAAACTACCTGCCACAGAACTTTAAATCTGTGATCATAAAAATAGAGTTTTACAATCACACTAACACTATATAGAACTCTGTGGATATTGTGCACTTTAAATGTGATTTGAAATACAACTGTCTATTTGCTGAGTACTTGTATCGTTAGCTACTCGTATTGCGTTTGTCACATACCTGGTTACCTTCCTGTTGTCAACATTGTTTGATGTCAAAGCCGATATTGAATGTCGGATAGTCAGTACTTGGATCGCTCCATTACCTCTTGGAGCACTGGCTCCTCATAGTAATGCAGCAACTACAAAGCGTTCAGCTGGCAGTGACTGGATTATATTACATACACTCTAGCGCCTTAGTACTATAAGCCTGTTCTAATACGCTCGAAGGAATGCTTAAAGTCTATTAAACTAAACCGACTTATTTTTTACCTAGATAGAACTTGTTAAATCGGACATTTCCTGGAAAGTGCTGCATTTAATACTACCGAAGCAATATGTGACTACCAAATAAATGTCTGAAGAAATTAAATTGGTCACAATATTTTTAATGAAAAAATCATTCTAATGTTCTAAGGATGCATCTACACTTGTCACTCACTGTCACTGATTTAGCTACGGGTAAAAAACAAAAGAAGAGTCTTAACTTATACATTTTAATAGACCTGAGCCTGTTGAGAATGAAGTAGATACCTATTGCGTTAGATGTAATGTACATTTCTGTCGGCCGGGTTTTGTAGGATTTTTACCCACATATCCCCGGTGGCCTTCAACGACGCTATAGAGAGATTCTGAGCACTTCATTCAGACCTCGCCAGAGACCCACCATGTGCGTCCGCGACCCACGAGCCAAGGCACTTATCACATCAGGCGGGGGGATACGGTATCCCCAATATAAATGTGACGAGGTATCCGGGCCCAAGATGTAATGCACCTAAGACAAAAGAAAAGATTTGGTTGGGCATAATGTGAATGATCGATATGGTTACAGCGACCAGTCTTTCACAAGATCAGCCATTTGTGCGGGAAATATTTTAGTGTACACATGCTTTCGTAGACACAAGTATACCCTGTTTTTCTTTACAAAATCAAAATCGTAACAATTGGTAGAGTTCACTATGACATATTCAACCCTAATGTTGTCTTTTATTTACGCGAATACTAGACATTGCAATCAATCTATTCTTATTGTTTTCTTCTTCTATTTATTCGGGATTCATACCATTTTGTCAATGAAATCAAACATCTGAGTATTTCTGACAATGAAACTATGGTCAGTTTTGATGTCCAGTCCCTATTCACATGCCTACCTGTGGTGGACTGCATTGAAATTGTAAAAAAGAGGCTAGCCGAGAAAAACATACCAAAGGAATATGCAGAACTATTAGAACATTGCCTTACATCTGGCTATCTATTGTGGAAGGAGCAATTCTATAAGCAAGTAGATGGAGTAGCGATGGGCTCACCTGTATCTCCCGTAGTAGCTGACATTTTCATGGAAGACTTTGAGGAGACAGCCCTCAGAACTTCACCTGTTACTCCGAGATTCTACAAGCGATACGTAGACGATACCTTCACAATATTACCATCTGATAAAGTAACAGTATTCCTGGACCATCTTAACTCCATCAATCCAAAAATTAAATTCACAATGGAGTTGGAGACAAATAACTCATTGGCCTTTTTGGATGTATTAGTATTGCGGAATCCTAATAATACCTTGGGCCATACTGTGTACAGAAAACCAACCCATACAGATAGGTACTTGAATGGTGAGTCTCATCATCCCCCAACACAGCTAGCTACAGTGGGTAAATCTTTGTTTCAAAGAGCACGCGGAATCTGTGATAATGACCATCTGAGCGCTGAGCTTCAACATGTCGAGCAAGTACTGCGTGACAACAAGCTCCGGATCCCGCGCCGCCATCATAGTGAACGTGTCAAACCAGCCACAGTGGAGCGTCAACCTGCTGTCCTACCATATGTTAGAGGGGTTACTGACAAGATTGGCTACATCTTAAAGCGGGCTTCAATCAAAACTTATTATAAGCCACCAAAGAAGATTAGTCAATATTTACCACCTGTCAAATGCCACATACCTTTACAAGATGCAGGAGTTTATAAACTCGACTGTGACTGTGGGCTCTCCTACATTGGGCAAACAAAGCGTGCAATAAAAACTCGCGTTAAAGAGCACATAGCTGATGTGAAACACCGACGCTGTACAAAATCTGCAGTCTGTGAACACGTTCAGGATCGCACCCGCCATTATATCAGATTTGATAAACCACAAATCCTCGCAAAAGAACACCGTTTCCAACCAAGGATGATTCGTGAGGCTATTGAAATCAAAAAACATCCTAATTTCAATAGAGAATATGGTTGGGTGTTACCACCAGCTTGGGATCCTGTGATAAATATAATTAAATCCAAAACGAGACAAAACACTGCACGGCGTCAAGATACTGTAAGCTCTTACTGCGTAGGTCGGACCAACAACAATAATAACCAATAAGAATTGAGGGTACATCAATAAAAACAACAACAATAACTGAGGGTACACCGAAAATTATGACAGTATAAATAGAGCGCAGGGACGTTCAACATCTCAGTCCGCCCGTGACCATGGGTGCTGCAAAGCATTCGAAACGTCGGGAAAAATAAAATAAATCGCGATATAATCCGTAAGAATAGATTGATTGCAATATTCAACCCTACCAATTGTCTTTGGCTACCCGTCAGCCAGCCGTCACGCCTGTGATTCATAGTTTTATTGCTACGATTACTATCTTGTAAAGAAAAATGGGTAGGTACATGCATTATATCTTCCTTTACTTTCCAAGAGCGCGGTACGACTGATAGGTGTCAGACGCAGGTACGACTTTTTACATGCTCATCCAACGCATGCATAATCTTACTTTCCAAAATTACAATAATAATATACCAACTTAATTATTATGTTTTTATAATTTTGTATGTATAATGTAACTATCAATTAAAACATCAAACGGCGTTCATAAATATAATGTTTGAAATACAACTGGATGGGCTACGGCCCGTACTTTTTTAATTGCTAAGTTTAGAAGGTACAATCAAAGATGAAATGTTTGGAAGACTCAATTATTTTGGTCTTAATTTCACTACATCTAGTTAATTAGGGTCCTTTATATCAGGGTATGAAAATTAAGTAGTTGTAAAAGCTGGCAGCAATTTTCGCTGACAGCTAGCAAAATAAAGGAAATGCTAGTACACCGGAAGCGGAAGTTAGTTGCTGTTAAGGATGCTAGCATCCGTTTATATATCGTTTTATATAAATATTTTATATAGTCTCATTGAATACGATCCTATTTAAATGCCACATACAAAATTTGTGTCATATTTTGTAAGTATTTTTAACCTCCTAACCAAAACAGGGACCCGTGGGGTGTCCGGGTAAGAATAGCACCCTCCCATCTCCTCCCGTTGGGTGTCCGTAAAAGGCGACTAAGGGAAAACCAGAAGACGAGCAGCAGCGTCTTTCTATTGGATTACCTACCATCTATACTGCGATCCCCAAGACACCTGCCAACGTGGGGATTACGGCAACTCCTACCTTCTGAGAGGGAGGCCTTTTTTCAGCAGTGGACTATTTTAGGCTGCTGATGATGGTGATGATGAACCAAAACAGGAAGAGCATAAGTTTGTCAACTACATACTTGTCTATTCCTTTCGGCTTTTCCGCTTATTTAGAACTCGCTGTAAAATAACACTAAGACTTATAAGATAAAATCTTTAAAAAAAAAATTGAACCGACTTCAATATCACTGAAAAGTATCATCATCATCATCAGCCGGAAGACGTCCACTGCTGAACATAGGCTTAGGCCCTTAGAACGCCACAATGAACGACAATTGGCTATTTGCATCCACCGGTTACCTGCGACGCGCACAATGTCGTCTGTCCACCTAGTGGGAGGCCTGTCTACGCTGCGTCTTCCGGTTCGTGGTCGCCACTCGAGAACCTTTCTTCCCCAGCGGTTATCGGTAAAAGTATAAAATAATTTAAATATTATTTAAGTTGGTTTTAGCGTACCTGCTGTGTATAACTGGCACCAACTTCAATCATATTTAAATTTTTTTATACTTTTCAGTGATATTGACGACAGTTCAATTTTTTTTTTAATATTTCATTTTATACTTTTTAGTCATATTTTCATAAATAATGATTGAACCATCGAAGACGGTAAAATTATCTAGGTAGGTTATGATCACATTATCGTCTACATAGTTTTATATCATTCATGTTTCTTCAGAAAAAAATATCCGGTCGTAATGAAATTTACATGGTATCATCATAGTAGTTTACTCTCTCTAAAAAAAACATCGAAATCAGTTTATATTTGTCAGAGTAATGTAATGGAGAACATCAGTTTTATGGTTTTTACCAGATAAATTCCCCCACATCGTTCATGGGCCTCCAGTATGTTCTTAGCCGGTTGTGATAAAATTCATACAGATTCATTACAGTGGTTCAATCTAATGAATAAAAAAAGAATCATTGAAATTGGTAAATATTTGCCAGAGTTATGACCATTTTTATCCGTAAAAAGCGACATAAAGTCATCTTTATAGGCATTCCTGCAGTTCTCCTGCGCAGTCACTATTCTTGTTTTTTCAGGAACTACTTATTCGTAAGCAATATTTTTTTATGGGACCCCAATTAACGGATTAAGGAATGGATGGAAGAAAGATTTTTTCAAATCGGTTCATAATTGCCAGAGTTATGCGTGAACATGTAGAAAAAATATATATAGTACAGACGAATTGAGAACCTCCTCCTTTTTTGAAGTCGGTTAAAAAGTATTTTTATTGTGGGACATTATTACCATAAAAATATGCACATATAGATACGGAGCTATAAAAATACCCATCCCTAGTCACTGGAATAGGGATGGTTATTTCTATCATTGAAGAAACTTATTTGAGAAATAAAATATTTAGGTATGTAGTTCATTCTTCATCTTCTTTGACAGTTTACTAAAAACGTGTTTAGGTATAAAGAATGCTTATCATTTAAGCATTCATAAGGGCCTCCGTAAAGGCCTACCTTTATATAATTTTGTATTTCTCTTTATACACAACTCGTTTACCTATAAAAGAGTTGTGTATAAAGAGAAATAAAAAAGTAACCACCTAGCAGGCTTACTAGTCGTCATCTTTTATAAAAGCAATAAACACCAAAATTGAATTGAACATAACAAAGTGGCAATTAGGTAAATGAATCGACAATCCATCCATCAAACCGGAGCGACACATCGGAATCGATTTGTGGCATAACGACGCGAGACATATTGGAGTGTTTCATGCAAAGTCACGCGTGCCGTCACATCACTAGAGCTGGCCTCTCTAGTGATGTGGAAAATCATGGACTATATAACATCGTAACACAATTTAGACAGTTCATCTTATTTATAACCTTGGCGTTCTTGTCTGTGAATGTTGACCGCCTATTTCCTGTCCGAAAAAAGGTGTGATACGTGGAGCAGATTTATTACTTGATTTATTATTATACTATAGTGTCGTTGTAAGTCATTGTACCATAGAATAATAATACTTTGTCAGGTTTTGAACATGCACCTATTGGACAACCGCTGATAGACGCGTAACGTGCACACAAACACGGATTGAAATCTCTAACCAAAAGAAAAAGCGCACAGTATTAGTAAGTGAAGCCACCTAAAGTTATTAGCTATAATAATTCTTGCGATTTGGTATTCGATATCGTAAAGTAATGACCACATTGAAATAATAAAGTACGAAAAAACTGTTCTGATCACAAATACAAAGAGCCGTTTGTTCTAGTGCTTCAGCTGTATTATCCTATTCACTGTAGTCATTTTTTTACTAATTATATTAAAGTAACTTTAGTGTACACGTCTTCTATTCTTTTGCTCTGAGATTAAAACTTAAATCCCTTATAAAGTATCCGTAGTTCCATGCAAATGGTTAAGCTTTATTAACTTTTTTTGTCGTCTCCTGCTTTGCAAAGGAGTGATATAGATATCTACAAACTATTTTTTATATCCAAGGTTGTATCCAAGATTAAAATTTGAAAATATTATAAGGATTAATATAATAATAATATCTTGACAATTCACACAGTCATCCGATCCCAAACTAGGCAGAGCCTGTACTATGGAAACCAGACAACTGATAGTAATACTTATATATATTTTTTTGTAAATACATACTTAAATAGATAAATAACACCCAGACACTTGGTGGGAATTGAACCCACGACCCATCTGGTAGCAGCCAAGGTGTCTAACCACTAGACCAACGGGCCCGTCAGGATTGACCCCTTGCCATTGGGGGTTTGATTCCCAACCCGGACAAACATTACGTACATGAACTGTGTGTTACAGAACACACAGTTCACGCACGCGTTATCTATATACTTACGTAGAAATACATTGTAAATTTTCTATCAATTGTTTGACTGACAAAACCGCATAAACGTTAAGGGGGTAACAACGGTAAAATTGCAAAAATAGCCTTAGTTTAAAGAGTTCGATGGATCAATCCGCTATTGCATTGGCTATGAAAATTATATGTACTTATACCTCAGATCTTCAGCAAATAGTTTTATTGATTAGATATTGGATTAAATATAACGTTTTCAAGCAATATGTATTTAAAAAATGTACTACGTTGGATATGAATTGTGTTAGCGTTCAATATCCGTTCATCGGATGGACGTCAAACTTGGACTATAAAAAGCATAATAACCTATTCTACAATTTGTATTGATTACATTTCTTAATTTCATTCAGGTTTTACAAGAAATTATAGAAAAACCACGTACGCGATGCATTTCCCCTTGCAGCGCCCCCGCGGTCGCCTTCCATCAGTCTTTCGTGGACTGTTATGGAGGGTGGACGTGCTCGATTTTTTTATGACAAGATGAATTTAATTTAAATGGTTTTGAACATATTTTTAATTAAGATATGTTACATATAGTATAATTATAACATTATAAATCATTTCAAATGAAATCTATACTTCTATATTTAATTAAATATATTTTTATAGTAATACCATATTTTTGGTTCTCATAGAGTATGCGAAAGTATCGTTGCCGAGTATTATGCCTAACTATTAAAGCGTATCAGAGTCATATATGATCTTACTAATTGAAATCGTATTTAATGCTGTGTAGGTCGACAAAATGACATACATTATGATATTCTTTACATTATGTTTTTTTTTGTCAAAACATGAACGGTGTTATTATTACTATCATGTTGGTTTTTACAACTTGGCAACGAGTCGAGTACCTGGGTGGTTGGCTTGGTGGTGAGCGACACGCTTACCTACGGACAGTTGCATTGGACAGTTGCTCGTCTTTTGAGACATCTGGATAGTCAAGTTGGAAGGGTACTCGTGGGCTATCTAGGTGGCGCCACTTTAATCTTAGATTTCTTGTGCTATGTAACATAAGTAGAAGGTCACTGTAGCTGGCAAAATAACTATCGGACCAAAAGGCTATAATTATAGTTTTGGATGACAGGGACCTGAAGAGACTTTTCTATGGGTGGGTGCTTCGAATCCTATCAGGTAATACCTTGTTAATTAACTAAGTTGCGTAACAATAAACTGATGGTGTTGTTGGCAGGCACGAGAAAAAATACCATCGCGTTAAAATGTTAGTTACTCTAAAACCAGATTGCTTATTAGAATCAATGTAAATTAAATATCTATTTAAATTTTATATTACCTATGCACCTACCACTATTACCCTCTGCATCATCCAAAGGTAGACTGGCAGAGAATGCCTAAGGCATTAAGTCCGCCGTGTACATATTTAAGTGTGCTAAAGAATAATTAAAATAAAATGTCAAATGTTCCGCGTAGTTCAAACCCCGCGATGGGTACAGAACTCAAGATGAAGTTACGTTACGTACTCTCGCGGTCACGAACGGACGACCACCTTTATCAACTTCAGGACGACAATCGCTTGCACGTGCTGGCCCAAAATACATGCGGGCGGGGTAAGCGCCCGGAACGTCGTTCAAACTATTTTGATTGAAAACTGAAACTTACACTAAAAAAGACTATTACTAAATTCGTGCGTTCAAACAAACAGTGCTACGGATTCCTTTGGCAGTCACGTATATTGAATAACAACACAGGTCCGTTAATTTTGTAGTTTGCTACCCTGGCTGCTGACCTTAAGGTCTTGGGGTCGATTCCCACACAGGACAAACATTCATGTGCATGAACATAATCTGTTTGTCTTGGGTCTGGGTCGTTTTTAACTGTACTTAATTATGGAAAAAGTTAAGTATCTTATCATAGTTTCAGTTCGATGGCCATTACGGAGTCGATCACGGAACTCATCTACATCATCATCAGCAGCCGAAACGTCCACTGTTGAAAAAAGGCCCTCTCTCGCTTAGAGGGGCGGGGTTGCCATAATCCCCACACCTGGCAGGCGGTTGGGGATCGCAGATACGTGGTAGGTAATCCAATAAAAAGACGCTGCTGCTCGTCTTCTTGTTTTTCCTTAGTCGCCTTTTACGGACATCCAACGGGAGGAGATGGATGGGTGCTATTATTCTTATCATGGAACTAGTTCACACTCATCACACAATAAAAATAATTTATGACTTTTGGGTCTGCACAACTTGGGTCGACGTTGGGTATCTGGTCTTGAGTGAGGTTGGAAGCTAGCAAGCTTCCAAGATTCGGGTACTTGTGCCGCTCTTAAAGATAATATACACATTAGAATAGGAAACATTACAGTTACACGCTTCTTTAATAATACCGCTAGCATCTCATCAGGGCCACTGGCATGCATTGCAGCATCTTAAGTCACTCTCTTTGTAATACTCGAACATCGGAATTGTGAGTGGCGTTGGTACCCCTAGGGGGTTCAGCTAGGGGGTTCAAGAGGAAAGCACGATCGCATCAATAATCAATTTGGTTTCAGTTCATTTTTCCAGGAATCAAAAAGCTCAACTATCAGATGGATGTTTATTGGTTAGAGAATTTGGAACTAATTTAGGAAATATGTTAAAAAGGTCCCTATTTAAAAAAAAAATACTATATTTTGAAATCTCTGTCAAACGCTTTCGTTTTGACGTGCAGAACAGAAACCTTAGAACTTTGTGCATAGTTTAATTTCAAGTACGCTTACAGTAGTCACGGCAAGACGCTGCGCAGTAGCTATTTTTATGTTTATGTATTCAGAACTCACAACTGTACTTGCGCAATGTTTCGTCAACCCTAACTTCAGACACACAAAAATCCGCTGTGACTGTAAGTTATAAGTAGTACAAATGTATATGGATTCCCAATGGCAGGCACAATGTATTCAGCTGGGTCGTAGTGCGTTCCGGTTGTAACCGGACCTAATAACCACCAACAATAGAATAGATGTATGTATAGGTCTCACTAGTCAGGCATTGTCCATTCTATAATAGACGGACTGAACCTTTGATATGAAGTTTGGAATATGAAATGCAGTAATCTGTATCCTGATGCAACACGTCAACTACGTTACCACTGTAAGTGGTTGGGTTGACAGATTGTAATTAGGTGGCACGCCAAGGTATACATCAAGATATAAAACAGTGGGTTACTGTTATTAAACTGCATCATTTCATTCTATAATGGAATAGGCAAAATTAACAAAACTCCATTCGACACATCTGCATATTTTTAGTCTATGATTTTTCAAATGTAATATTCATATTTGCTGGTAGCGCCCTCTACGATGACAACTCTCGGCCGGAGCGGCCAGATTCTCAAGGTCATTGGCGCATGTTACCCCCTTACGCCTCCATTTTGCGTCGGCGGTTATAAATAAAAAAAAACCACTAAGAGCTTGTTAATTGATAGTACAATTAAAGCATTTTCTCTGCGATTTATTAAGAAGCAAGAAAAATGTGTGGCTGCACGTCTCGTAAATTGTAACACTCGTGGAAATGGCTTGCCCTATTTTACTCTGTTGACTTTTACAACACGCGCATAGCTACTTTTTAATTTTCCCACAAAAGAGTGCTTAAAAAAATCGAAATTAAGAAAAATTACCTGTCGAGTGGAATTTTGAAATTGGTGTTAAATTAGAGTATTAATTAGCGTGTAGTTTTGCCAAAAGCTTTTTAGTATTGTTATAGTATGATCATTACTCATTGTGCCCCTCGGGATGTCCGGGTAAGCCGACCAACTACCTTCTAAGGGCAAACAAGAAGACAGCAAGTAGCATCTTACTACTTGGATCTTGGATTATCTACCACTTATACTGCTATACCTAAACCACATGACAGCGTGGGGAATATGGCAACCCCTCCCCAGATTTTGTAAAGGTAGAAAAGAGTCAATGCGACACATATTGTGTGGCTGCGACGGTCTTGCGAGACGTAGGTTGAGTCATCTGGGAGTAGCCTATTCTACACCAGATGATTATGTACAGCTCCAGGCCGGCGCAATCGTTGCGTACCTGAGGGAACTCTTCGACACGCCAGCTACAGAGTAAGGGCTAGGGCATGCACAATGGATCCAACTGGGTCGAAGTGCGTTCCGGTGGTTTACCGAGCCCGATTCTTAGCCACCAACAATAGAATAGACCTCCCCTCCCTTCTAACGGGGGGCCGTTGTTCAGCAGCAGATCTTTCGGCTGCTACTGATGATGGATATGATGAATGAATCATTTAGGTACAACAGATCAGTAGCTCGTATTTGCTTGCTCGTTAAATGAAGGCTTCTACAAAAGTGGTGTAAGCAAGCACTGTCTGTACTTTAGGAGACTTTCAAGTACCTAGCTATAGACCAAACGAGGGTTTTGTCAAGCCTGGCACACTGATTTTTTTGTGCCCTTCGTGCGTTTTAGTTAATGACCTGTTAAAATTATATATCTATTTAAAATGTTATGTGTTGTACCATACTTCTACTCAAACTCAACATAGAATGAATATGAATAACCCTGTAATATTTTTACACCACAAAAAAGGCCACACCGATAATATTTTACTCCGCATTCAGCAATGCAATCACACGAAACACATTATTAAATAAAATCAAATTTTATTACGGTTCAATACCCCTAATAAGTCGGTTTTGGCTGTTTTACACCAATGTGTAAAACAGCCAAAACCGAGATATAAAAAAGTGTGATTGAGAATTTATTCAAAAACAATTTCTGATCTATGAATAGTAAAACTGCCATTAAAAAGAATTAAATGGTTTGCAATGTTTCGGCGCGGCTCGCAGTCTGTTTACACACTGCTTGTTCCGCCGGCAACTTCCGGTAGATGCACGCTTAAATATTTCCCTTCAAAACGTTTACATCATGCGAATAGCTCAAAACATGTTTGCACCAAAGAAAATAACGCAATAAAAATCAGTATTGGATTCTTCGTGCATGAGTACCTACCTGCCTCCACCCCGAATGATATTCTCGCGCGAAAAGTAAATGAGGCACATGTTATAAGATACGTCATCTATATTAAAGACAATTTAAGTATACTTTTTTTTCATTTGATTGATTTGAGCAACTGCTTTCTTGTCCATTTCTCTTTATGGAAAGTTCAACAATATATTCTCACGGAATTTAAATTCAGAAGCTAAGTCGTTATATCTTTTAAAATGCCGCACATAATCGAACATGTCTGGGATTTTAAAAGGAATCTAAGTGTATACTATTTCGATAATCGTCTATCACTCCTCATAAAATAATTTGATTGACCTATTAAGTTCAACTGTGAACTAAATTACTTCATGATGTTATATTAACACATTTTTCAGATTGTAAAAGAGGTAGAAACTAAGGGGTCGCACATAACTACATTGGGGTACTCAGACATAACGCCCCTTCAATTGGAGTTGTGATTTTTTCTGAAGTGAGTAAGGTTACCAATGCTCCGTGAGAAGTCGCTTTGCTGGGGGTTTAAGGCTAAGTTTATATGGACGCGCGGTACCGCGCGTCGCCGCGCGGTTGGAGCATTCACATGATGGTATATGTACCGCGCGGCAGTCTGGCATAACATTGCTTGACAATGGACATGGAGGAGGCAATTTGCTTATGGATTTTATACCGAAGGCTGAGACGTCGCAGAATAAGACAAAGACGATAATGGGTGCATCTTATTTTAAGTGAAATACTTTCTTCAAGCCTGTTAATCACTTTATATCCCAACCTGAGACTAAGTACATAAAGATTTTTTTTAACTTTCATTTCATTCGTCGATTAGTAAATCGATAGGTACTATGTCGTCTTCGCCACCTCATCTCCATTTTTCCTGCATCTATGCGTCTTTCCGTCTCAAAACGCGCGGACCATCTGAACAGTTCAATGCATGTTCGTAGAACTTGAACCGCGCGCTAGCGCGCGGTGACGCGAAGATCTTGCGCGCGGGTCGGAGCGCGCCGCGCATTACCGCGCGGAACCGCGCGGTCATGTAGACGACAATCACGGTTTATTTAGATCTTGTACCGCGCGGTTACTAGTTCCGCGCGGAACCGCGCATTCATATAAACTTAGCCTTAGAAACACCCTTTTCTACGTTTTTCCTGCCAGCGCATTAATTCTACATTTTTGACTATGTAGTTTATATATTTCAACATTCATGACAGCTTAAACACGCTAGTTTATATTAATTAACCACAACACATATAAGTACATAATAAAACGTCTTACACGCATACTATATTAATAACGCTTATTTGCTACATCCAACAAACATGAACATTCCCTACCTATATCCAATAAACACCGAAAGGTAGTCCGCCGTAATTGATTGATGGATTGGAGTTGTTCAAGTTGGTTTGTTTGGGACCTGTTCCCTCGTAAATCAGCTGCAAATTATGTGGTAGGTGAGGTAAATGAGATTCTCAATGTATGAAGTCAATATAACATTTGTGAGAACATTAACGATGCGTAGGTACGACACGTCATTATAATGGTTATATTATTAATAGCCAACAATACTTCCGCCTGCAAAGTATCCGCACCCTCCAAAAGCTCGCTCGAAAGACAAGAAAATTTCAGAGTGCACAATACAAGCCGTAACGTTGCATAATATGGCGCGTGTTCAGCCAAAGTATTCGTTATGGTATTTGCTACACCTAGCCAACGGGGCCATACGTGTTTCGATATGACGCCGAACGTCAGGTGTTCATCTCGTGACCTAGATACCAAAATTTATTTTAAAACAATCGCTCTAAGTATCAAATGTGAATGTGGACGCGGTTGCCGTTTGGGATGTTTCGGAAGTGAGCGTATGCGAGCCCTCCCTCTCAGAGAAAGCGTTGCCAACGGCGGAGAGCACTTGAGACTCTGCGAGCTGATCCGAGCGGCGATATTCGCGAACTGGAGGGTTCACTCGCTGCATCCCTTTTGCTCACGGACGCGCGCGGAGTTAGGCGGGCGGGAGGCATCCGCACCGGGCCGGCTTCACTCACGTCATTTCGGTCTCCTCGGTCGTGTGTCTGAACCTGTCCTGTCCGCGACGTACGACTCTCCGAACCCTACCGGTACTAAATAGAGCGTGCCGCGTCCGACGCGAGACTTATCGAAAACATATCCCCTTATATCGCGAATTACCCTCCAAGATCCGGTCGCTTCTAATCGGCGGTTAGAGTATAGTTTCATCTTTTAAGTACTAATACTTTTGAACACTCTTTGTGTTCGAAAGTCCGTTAGATTTGAAAGAACGCGTGGTTAGTTCCGTTTTGAAGAATAATAAAGGTCGGTGCGTAAAGGATTGTTTGGATTGTGGTAGAGGAAAAGTGTCCGGAGCGGAAAGCAGCCGGCCCGAGCAACCCGGTCTCATTTGCATCTGTCAAGCACTAGGTGAGTACCGACCTCCTTGCTGCTTTTTTAACTCATCCTGGTTTTTTCTGAGTGTCCTCGGAAATATCTTTCTGGTATTGCTTTAATCTTCACAGATCGTGATTGCTTAGCAAACAGAGCACCGTGACTTTAATTAAGTAATTATATTATCTTCATCCAATTATTTTCCGGTGAGTTGGCAGTGTAATTATAATTTTAATATATTTTCACCTGTTTCATTCATTCAAAGTGGCCCATTTAGCGTTGATAGGATCTTGAAACACTCATTACCTACTGATAATTTGGGTTAAAATGTTGATTAATACGTTTCTATATGTGAAATAAATTACAATGTTTAGTTATATGTACGCTTAATGACACCTATAACTATACATAATTAAGGGTGTTTGATAAATGACACTTTTTTACCTAATTAAGGGTTTGCTTTTTCTAATCTATGATAGTATCTAACAAAAATGCAATTTGTTGACACAATTATATTTATAGGACGAGCTTTATGCCTTAGGGTCGTATCACACTAGCGATTTACGAACATGCTTCCAGACATCGGAGCGAGTGGTTAAAGTCATCGGAGTATATGCGTAGCTAGAATACGAGATATAAGGTATGAGTGTACACGCGATATCGCGACCCTTGCAACGATCTCAGGACTCACGACTCGCAAGCTCGCGACGCATAAGTACGCGGCGGGCTCGCGGTGTACTTCCGCCAGTGGCGTTCAGCGATGGCACGCTGAAAGCACATCATCATCAGCACACTCATCATTATCATCATCAGCCCGAAGACGTCCTCTGCTGAACATAGGCCTTTCCCTTTTGGGAAGGTTTGCCATAATCTTAGAAGACGCTGCTGCACGTCTTCTGGTTTTCCTTTAGTCGCCTACTACGACACTCAACGGCTTACCGTTGAGTGTCGTAGTAGGCGACTGGCGAAGAGGACGTCTTCGGGCTTTCGGGCCCGTCTCTTAAGACGGGAGACGGGAGAGTGCTATTGTTACCCGTCACCCAATGGGATAGCACACTCGCTAGTATGATATTTCGCTTCAGTATATTTCGCTTCAATATATAGTATGTAACAAAAATCCTGTTCGATCATTCAGTGTAACATTATAACTATACAGTTACGTAAACACAGCGCGGGCGCAGCTGCGTGGGTCAGCTAGTATAAAGATAAATTTGTAGCAATTACGATACAGTTTTTTTTACGAAAATGTTCCCAAATGCTTTTCTATAGCTTACAAAGAGACGTTCGCCTGATGGCAACTACACGTCTGTTCATAGACAGATATTGAATTGGCTCTGGTCACTGTGACAATAATTTTCAAGTCATAGAATCTACTCATTCAATTACTTAAGTATAACTCAAAGGTATATTACCGATGTTAGTTCGATCACTAGGGATATTATTCGGCGTATCAATATAATTATATGTATGTAACCCATTTTTTAATATCTCATATTTTTCCTAATTTGTGCCAACAATACGAATCTGATCTGGTATTGCTTGTCGGTACAAAAACAGTCACCCATCTATTTAATGACCTTACCTAACGTTACTTAACCTGATCGATTTCCAAACATAGATAACAACTGTCTATGAGTGTTCCCTTAAAAATATTTATTATAATTATAATGAAAAATTGCTAAAATCGGAGCAAGCGTATAACCAAGTACACATTTTGACTTTAGTCCCCTCTCCCAAGGGAACCGTGCCGCATGTCGGGATAAAAAGTATCCTATGTCCTACCTCGGAGTATTAACTCAAATCATGCCAAATTTCGTTTCAATCCATTCAGTACTTTCGGCGTGATGCTCAGCCGAGATACAGACAGACAGACAGACAAAAATAAAAAAAATACATTTTTGGCTTTAGTATCGGTTATAGAATGCCCTCCAAACATAAAATTCTAAATATCTTCAATGTACAGAATTGGACCTGTTACAGTTTTATTATAAGTAGAGATTATATTCTTCAGTAAATATTAGGAA
Source organism: Furcula furcula (assembly GCA_911728495.1). Classification (NCBI taxonomy): domain Eukaryota; kingdom Metazoa; phylum Arthropoda; class Insecta; order Lepidoptera; family Notodontidae; genus Furcula; species Furcula furcula. The sequence continues at coordinate 13,089,242 of OU452251.1, forward strand.
TCCACCCAAGGTGGACTCGGTTGCCAAATTACCCGGCGTGTTATTTATTTATTTAATACTTTATGCACATTAGTACATATGCCTAAGGCATTTTCTGTCTACCTTAGGGTGGTCCAGAAAGTTTACAAAGGTAGGTGCAATAAAAGGAAAAAAAAATCATTGAATGAAATTCTACATTATAAAATACTACTAGTTACAAGTTTTGAGGATACAATTTTGTTTTATACCTACATATTTGAATGTCTTTAATTGGACCAGTTAATATCCTACCAATATATCTATGGATAATTATGATAATTGTTATCTATTGAAATAGATTTTGAAAAATACTAAACAAACTAAACTTCACATACTTACTTACCAAGATATTCGCGTATATAGGCAGAGATATTCGCAACAAAGTGATCCTAGAAAGCGTATTTCAGATCAAAATAATAATAGATTGCTAGAAAGGCAGGTACTACATATTTGATATCAATAGTAAAACAACTATAGATCAAAACTACGATTATCTGTCCTTAGGTGTGATAATTGGTTAAAGGGAGCGGGATGGGTTAAGGCCGTTCAGAGACTTTGTGACTTTGCCCCAATGGGGTTCAACTTTACCCTGAACTATTAAATTAACGATAACTCAATCATCTATTATAATCGGGTAGGAAAACAGACTCAGGCAACTGTTCATGCTGTATTAATTATTAATGAAGGAGATAGCTTACTCTAATTTGAAGGAACGATCACTACTTAAGGTAACATAACTTTATTTTTTATATAATATTTTGTTCATAAGTAGGTACTCCCCTTACTGCCTCGCTGAATGTTTCCACTATACATAGAGGGTGGGTGGACGTGTTAAAAAAATGCTAAAAAAGCCACCCGCGCTTTTTTTACTAGACTATATGTATACTACGCATTTTGATAGTATTTTTAATACATATGCGTCGCATAAATAACCTTTTTTAAGGGTAGGTTAACCGGGATTTACTTTTTACTTGCCCTTTGAAGTACGGAGACGCTTAGTTCAAATGGTATTAATAGGTTATCTATCTATGTAATGACCTTGCTTAACGTTGCTTAACCTATGAAATATACCTTATGACCTACTCTCATACCTACTAAATATACATAAAAAAACCATAAAAATCGGTCGAGCCGTTTCAGAGGAGTGCGACCAAAAACACCTTGACTCGAGATTTTTATATTTATTAGAAAAACAAGAAGAAGATTATCATCTTTTAACATCAGATAACCAAAGAATGTTTTCTTTGGTTATCTGATGTTAAAAGACATATTCACAAAGACATAACATATGCCATCTCGATATTTTGTCCAAAAGTAGAGTTTCAAGCTGTGTATCAAGTTCGTTTTATATTTATATTTCTGCAGGTTTCAGGCAGGTTGAGGTCTGAAAGAATTTTGTTGGTCCCTTGTGCTGGGACTTTTATGTGAACACTATCCGTCTTGTAATAAGTAGATCATATTCTGGTAAAAATATACACACACTTCAATAACAAAATGTTTAATGATCATAAGGCATAAAAAATACCTAGAAACAAATGTAATCAGTGAATCAATATTAAGTATTCATTTGTTGGAAATTGCTCTTACAATTTTATTTCCCGTCTTTTGACGACGTGCCTTCTTAGGAAATTCCTGCTTCGTTCAAAGACATCGCTCCGATTCTTAATATAACGCGCGGCAGTACTTAACACATATTTTTACAAATTAAAGAACGACTGACTAATTAATTTACTGTTAATTAGATTAAAGTAATCTGTGTCATTTGCCAAAAACAATCTACAGACTCATTGTTGTCTAGATAAGTTTTCTAAGAAGAATCTTCCTCGTAATGAAATAAGAATCTATAGCATATTTTATAATAGTTATATTCAGAATCAGTGATTGCGTTAAGTGTTAGGTTTCCAGGAAAATCAGAAAATGTATATAATAGGCACGACGCCTTTTGAAATATCTCTAAGTACAGGCACGTGTAAGTTAAAATAAATAAAATAATGGATCTCATAAACAATATAATTAATATTAATTTTTATATGCCATACGTGGAAATTGAAACTCTTACACGCGCATACAAATACACACGCACACACAAATGATACACACGCACACACAAATGATACACACGCACACACACGCGCACACATATTACACACCCCCGCACGAACATACTCACGCACACTTATATGGTGCGGAAAACCAGTTTTATTTTATAGGTTAGTGTGTTTCGGACGGCAACTAATTATCTAATAGTTATTCATACTTTTAAGGCGAAAAATAAAGGTAAGTATTTATTACAAAATCATTGTTTCCATGCAGTCGGAACTCGTCCCTACGGAGGAAAACGTAAATGATGCACAGAACGTGACTTGCAAGCCAAATAATATGCATGTGCATACACGCTGCCAACACAAAACTAATATAAATCATTCCCGAAACAAAAATAGCGCCATATCTCATACTTCACTATACTTATTCATTGGAACAAATGTAATAAATAAAACGCATCGCAAACTTTCCTCTTTTTGTCTCTTTAAAGGCTAAATTATATACACTCGGGGATGTAGAAATGGAGACACACTACTGCTGGGAGTCGAGAGTCGACAGTTATTGTAGTCTTCCATTCTCTCACCACAACAATTGTGACAATTCTCTTTCTATATTTTATAGTATTGTAAATTGTATTACGTGGTCATACATTATACATTCCATTATATTCGAATCGAGTTTTTTTTTATTAAACTTACAGACGAGACAAGCAACCTGCAGGCCTAGCATGACCTGCAATCTTGACAGATCGGTGTGGAGTATGACGTAGTTTTCAACACCGAAACGTCATTTCTCCATACAAAAATGTGAAATACTACGCCATAGTGACGTCATACTCACACTTGTCTGTCAAGATTTGCACATGCTAAGCCTGCTGATAGTAACCAATATTCTTGCCTATAGACAGCTGCAATGCATTGTCGCTCGTCACCCGAGATATTAGTAAGTCTATTGAACCTGATAATTTCACTAGGTACAGTGCCATTCACACCGAAACACAGCAATGTTTACACACTGCTGCTAGGCGGGAGAATATGTGACAATACGTTGGTAATACCTAAGGGCCTAGACAATTTAACATTCTACAAGCGGTATCGCTAATAGAAAGTAGCTATATAGAGAATTGACACCGTTGTTGAAGGAAGAAATAGAATCGCTATGAAGCGATTGCATCTGGTTTAGGCCCTCTAGCCTAGACGGTTACTTCCACAAAGGACCTACTTAGTAAAAAGTTTAAAGTAGGCAAATTGATATCAAAAAGTCCGTGGGAACCGTTAAAGGAATTCCATGAGTAGTATTGTGTGCCACAACTTTTTGACCTTTATAATTCTTGATTTTACCTGTTACGATCAGGGTAAAAAACTAAACTCCACATAGTAAAAAATAATTTTTACATAAACAAGAACCGCCTTCAAATTGTAACTAAAAAACCTGAAATAATTTCTTAAGGATTAGTGCTTTTTACATCTACATAGTTGGACGTGGACTACAACATTATATAATCATAATTAAAGTCTTGGTTAGAGGTAGGTACGTGACACTACACGTCTGTCTATATATCCGTTAACTTCTCCTAAACCATGCATCGGATATTCAAACGGTTTTTACCATCAGTCAGAAAGTTTTCACTGAAAGTTTTATTTACGTATACATAGGTCAATAAAAACTATGCATATCTACTACACCCGTGTGAAGCCCGGGCGGGTTGCTAGTAAAATAATAAGTCAACAATTTAATTCCCCTGCATGGGGATAAAGCCATGATAATTTTAATATTACTAAATATTATTACAAAGATAATAAATTGTTTATTAATTAAACATCAGACTGAATGATACAAATTGCACTAAACAGTTGGTTGAACGTTATTCGATAACAAATTGTGACCGCAATTTTTATAAGGCACTTTCGTCGATACAATCTATTACGGGTTAAAAGAAAAATTACAAGTTCATGACGTAGGTTTTTCTCGATGGGAATGGCTCGGGCGGCATTGATGTATAACTAACAACGTAGGTAATGGTATTTGCGCTTCGACTCCTTTATTCGAGTATAAAAGTTGTATTGATCTATAAAAGTTGTAGTGATATTATTATTATTATTAATTAAAATAGGAAAAGTAGGATATTACCACTCAGGAGGGCAAGGGATGGGACAGTAATAGCTAGGGATGCCGTCGCATACCCGTATACTATACCACAACTACCGGACAGGTAAGTTGGGATGAGTATCCCATGGCTCCCATGGCTCATGGCATGGAGACTTTAATACATAACATAATAATGTCCGCCTGGCCGATACGACCAAAGCGACCAATCTTACACAAGATCTACGCGGGAGATATTATAGTGCACAAGTGCTTGCGAAGACAAGTGCACTCTGTCTCTCTCTCTTTCTTTACTCTCTAAGTCCGATGAGACGGAAGACTGACACGACCGGAGAGAGGTCAGGCGCAGGATCGACTTTTTACATGCCCATCCGAGGCATGGATCATCTTACTTACTTTACAGACAATCATTGCCCGGCCTCCATTGTCCTAGCCAGTAAGGAACAACTGCACATGGTTGTTGCTCCCCGCGGGATTCGAATACGAGACCTCCGGTTTGAAAAGTAAGCTACAAAAGAGCCTTAAATAGAATGAGCCTAAAGTACCTTACTATATATAATAAGTGTAAATACAGGTCAAGCCCACATTGTTAAACTAAGTAACCGCATTAAAATGTTCTAGCGACGTAACTTTGTTTGATGTAATTTCATAACATAAATCTGTCCCAAAGTATTTTGTATAATACATAATTACACTTGGTACCTAAACTTTTAAGTAAGTTAAAACCCCGTCTGAATTAATGCTTTTCACAAAGCTTTCGGGAGTGACACAATGTTACTTTAATTTTGTTCCCGGCTGTAATAAGCAATCCAACAAGGCGGCCTAAAGATATAAAACGTTTCGAACAAAAGCGATTTCGCACCTTGTAGGCAACAACAACAAAGGGACTTATTTGAGGTATGTCTTAAAAACGGACTAAATTAAATTGAAGTGGGCACTCAAATCTTGGGTTTATCTCCACTTACAAAGTCAGCGGAGAGAGGGTCACGAATTGATAGATAAGGCGTGACGTGACTCCATTCCTGATTTACGATTAGCGAAGATCGGAACACAAATTTTATAGTACCTAACTTTGATGTAGAAAGTGACTTTAATGCTGATTTGGTACGCGGGAGTATGACCATTGCGGACGACCTAACACGAACTTGCACCAAAGACGTACCTACTGACATATTACAAAATTAAATAGCCGTTTAACGACGAATCTAGGTTCAAGCTCAGGAAATCGTTCCTTATATCCGAGTCTAAACCTAGGTTAGTCTTTCTTAACTGTTTTTCGTAATACGATGGGTAGTGTTCTATGGGCCACAGTGGGTTGTAATGTAATCACAAGTCTATAGTGGGGCAACTATCTACCGCAAGTCTTTTTTTATGTACTTATGTGTTAGTCTATTTTACACGATAATAAGGCAGAAACGCACAAGAGAAAGTGTGATCATACCTACTTAAATAGATAAAACACCCAGACTCTTGCGGGAATCGAACCTCCGACCAATTGGGTAGTGGCCAGGGTTTCTAACCACTAGACTAACAGGCTCGTCATATATTTTATAACTACTCTGCGATATAAATATTATTTAATATTTTTAGATTTTCTCTAATTAGCCTCAGTTATGACTAAGAAAAATACTTCTAATATATATTTATCTATGTATGTACTATATCTACACCTTAGTGACTTCACTATTGTAATGACACGCATAATTCCTATAGGTACGAAATATTTTAATAGAAATACGTAACATAGAATACATTTTAACTTCTCTCGCTTTTTATAATTATTTTATTAAAGCTAACAAATTTTACTATAGCTTTAGATCTATTTTAAATACCTAACTTAAACACAAGTGACATCATAGATAGGCCCGAGTAATGTAACTTATTGGCGAAGTGACCTCAGTAGATGTGTTCTAGCGCAAATCCAATGTCAGGGCTCGTGTAACCGGTATGGCAGGCAACGACTGTGAAACTCAGTATTGTGAAACGAAAGCCGCACTTGGATGCAACTGCTTAGATTAGTTTTTGTACGGGATCGTGTCGCAAAGTCCGTGTACGGACTGCATGAAAAATAATCCATTTTTTTATTGATCAATGATCGATACGGCCACAGCGGCCAATCTTATAGAAGACCCGCCAACTACCCAAGAGCAAGAGATATTATTGTTCACAAGTAGTTACTTATATTTACAACTAGCTGACCCACGCAGCTCCGCCTGCGCTATTTTTACGTTAACTAAACTTTTAATAACAGACATTCGCATCGAATACATAACCTCCTTTTTTATAGGCGGTTAAAAAGTGGGACCCACTTTTTACTTGCTCTCCGAAGCACGGACCCGTTTAGTTCAAATGGCGTTAAACGGTCACCCATCTATTTAATGACCTTACCTAACGTTGCTTAACCCGATCGATTACAAAACCTTGATAACAACTCTCTATGAGTGTTCCCTTACTAATATTTATTATATTATAAAGAAAAATTGATAAAATCGGACCAAGCGTATAACCAAGTACCCATTTTGACTTTAATCCCCTCTCCCAAAAGAACCGTGCTAGATTACGGGATAAAAAGTATCCTATGTCCTACCTCGTAATAAGATCTCAAATCATGCCAAGTTTCATTTGAATCCATTCAGTAGTTTCGGCGTGATGCGCAGCCGTGATACAGACAGACAGACAGACACAGACAGACAGACAGACAAAAATTAAAAAAAATACATTTTCGGCCTCAGTATCGGTTATAGAATGCCCTCCAAATATAATTTTCAAAATATCTTCAATGTACAGAATTGGACCTGTTACAGTTTTATTATAAGTATATAGATATAGATGTACATTATATTATACCTAATTACTTTGAGATAGCTTGCTCATTTAATGCCATATATAATTATATACTCTATAATTATGTAAGTAAATGGTAAAATCACGGTTACCTATGCCTTAGGTACTTACCTCAAATCTGTTTTTTTATTATGTCAAACAATTTTTATTAAGAAAGAAAGAAAGAAAAACGTTTATTCAGCGACATCTAAATCTAAGTTATCTTTTAGACTTTTTTATTATATATATATATATACATACCTACACTTTAACAAATTCGGCATTCAAAGTTTAAATAGAAAACGTATTTTGACTCATGTTGAAAACGTTCCGTAGCAAAAAGTATTAGTTTCCACGTTAGTTAGGCATGCTATCATTGAAATTGTATAATATCATAATACCTTCTGCTCGCGAGATTCCATATATAACAATAATGATCTAATGGCGTATATTCGTAAAGAATACCATTCTATAAAATAAGAATTTCCATTCCATTTAAAGCGAGTTGTAAAATCGATTTTATTACTTTCACATCATAAAGTCGCGAACGCATTTTATATCGATACGTACCTAAAGCACTTCTTTCGTTAAAGCACATAAAACAGCGAGTTCCGGCATAAACATTACCATATAAACTAGGTTTAAAAACAAATGTACTTACACATATTTATTTATAGAATGTATGTATTGCCGTACGCAAAATACATGCTGTGTTGAGAAGTTACCCTAACACCAAATATTTACACATATAGTTTTAAGTAGATATAGTTATAAGTAGGTATTTCTATCAATTGTCTGAATACCATAGTATAGACGTTGCTAAGTTTGGGATCAAATAACCGAGTGTATGTAGATAATCCCAGGATATTAATTATTTTATCTTTTTTTTGTTTACTATAACTAAATTTACTGTTTTTTGTTATTATTATTTTTGTGTCTTGTTTTAAGTGCTCCGTAAAATTAATTAAAAAAAAGACTCGATTTTTTTTATAAACAGTTTTAAATATGGAATACAAAGTATTTTTTAAAGTATCTTGTTCTGTTTTTGCTTACAGTACATAACAGTAGAGTGGCTTACGTAGGTGTGTGATAGTGTCAACAACCTGACAGGTCTTAGCGGGGTCTTCCTGAACAGGTTTCCTGCGATACGCGGTGGAGGTGCTATGCGAACAGGGAACAGGCGAAGGGTATAATCCTTGCGAACGTGGACTCATACGATTACACACGATTAGTAATGTAAAATACACACTTTGACTTGTACGCGACAAAATATTGTGATTCCTTTGTTAGTACAAGAAATGAAAATGGAAATAGCGGGTGATTTGTAGAGTTGAATCGTGACCAATTTGGCTTGTTATACATGGTGTTGGTGTGTTGTGTTATTTATTGGAAATTACTAAGTTTAAATCTTAACCATCGATATAATATATAAACTAGATTTGGTGTCACGGTTCAAGAAGCGGTAGCGAGAAATAGCGCCCTTGTGTCGCATCCTGCCTGACAAATTTATTTTTGCCTATAGGAGTGTCGCTACTGTCTATATGAAACTGTCAAACTACAAGTCATTATCATTACACACAAAATCGTTAGTTCACGTTTCCGCCACCAGCACAGATAAGTTTGCAACCTCCGCGACCACATTTTAGATGTTATTTTGTTCGTGAATGTTTATCTAGTTTATATATTATATCGATGGGTATTTACCATCATCAGTAATGTTTCACTGTAGGGAAAAAAATATATACCTATACTTACACCCATGCGAAGCCGTGACGGGTCACTAGTCTATCCAAAAAATTAATAGATGAAATCACAAAAAAATATTAATCTATAACTATGTATAATGTAGACGGATTTATGCTTTTGTTATAATATATTTTTCACACATCAATATACGGTGTTGCTCATGGTAAGTTGCAACATTGATATTTATTATCTGCATTTATTTCCATTGATGTACCATGCCCGGGTTTATTCCCAAAAAGTGGGAATATTGCCGGCAATAGGCATGATGACTAATTTTGAAAAAATACTCTATAATGTACTTACGGGTCTACTATTGCCGAAAATAATCATATTTTTGTATAAAATTTACAATTAATAGCAATATTTTCAATTTTTAAAATAGAGTTTGAATTTCGTTCCAAAACGATGGCCGGTGCATGGCGCCATTATGTGACGTCACTCCGGCGGTGTAAATAAACATCTGTCTAGGTATAAAAGTGAATCATTAGTATCATTGTATGAAAGAATTTATATAGTATATCGATGATCTTAACCCTACAGCGCACATTGTTCCATACTGGCACATATTAGATTCGAAAGTATTTCTGGACGTGAAACCATTTATTGGTAAGTATAAAAAAAAAATTCAACGATTCAGGCGACGATGAGCGATGTTACAATGTCAATGGGAAGGCGCGTCGCTTACTATCAGGTAGACGTGTGGCTAGTCTCGTCACTAAATCGAATAAAAAATCTACACCGACCTTACATTTATAAGCTGCAGCGTACTGTTGTCTTTGCTAACACGGGAACGTATTGATGTCTCTAATTAAATTACTTACGTCTAATATTTGTCTGTTAAAGTACCTAAGTACCTAATTGGATTATATCTGTGTAAGTTGCTGAAATATGAGCATAGTAGTAATGAAATACAACAATAACATAAAATTGATTAATTATTTTATTGATATAGGCTATATGTATAGATATCAATGCAATTATTAATTATGTTATCCTCAGATGATATCTCCTGAGGGACGGTCTAGTAGGGGTCAAAAAATTTAGTGCATCAAACTGTCAATTTAGTCCAAGAAAAAAATCCTAAATCTATGGTCCATACATTTCGCACCAGCGCCTCTAGCGGCAATTACCCAAAACTAATAAATGTACGTAAGAAAACTAAGTTTAATTGTTTTTGTTTACTATTAAGACCCGTCAATAGACCCCCTGCGGAGCTACCACTGTCTGTTTGAACAGTATTAATAAATTATTATCTTATTTTCACCAGAAAAAAAAATGGAGCTATAAAATACGTAAAAGTAAGACTACATTACCACTGCCAGAAGAGCTGGCCCTTGGGAGAGAAACCACATCGTCCCATCTATTCCTTTTGCCTTTTTCGTGTGACCCCCATGACATGACATGAACGTATTAATAATAATTACTAATAATGTGAAATCGAGGGCAAGCCCTAACTTATATTCTGTAAAAAAAAATAGTATATTCGAAAAAAATAAGATCAAATTTACAGAAATTCTGATCTTCGCTAACCTACAAAAATTTGATAAAACTAATACAAATCCTGTGAAAACAAATTAAGTAAGTCTGGAATCTTTGTTTAATTAACACTTTATATACACTTTCAATTAATTTTGATCGGCACGAATAGTAGGTATGTATAAAGCGATCAAGTGGTCTGTATTCTCAGAGTAAAATTACCCGTACCTACTTCGAACTAGTTCGAACTATCCTCAATATTTTTTACAAGATTGTACGTTTCTTGTGCAAGGAACCGTCCAGGTAGGTCCGTCGCATTGTCAAAAATTCTGCCGCCAAGCAGCAGTGTGTAAACATTGACGTGTTCCGACATGAAGAACAGGGTAACTGGTGAAATTACTGGACACAAGATATTTAAGATCTAATGTATCGGATGACAAGGACTTAGCCCCCTCCTATATACCTCCTAATACTATTCTAATTAACTTTGTTGCGGGCAACAAGACAATTTAACGTTTCCCCGGGACTCGCCGAGGGTTACCTCTATGTCTTCACTGGCAACCACTGTAGATCGTGGCTGACAGGAGTCACCGTGGTGGGATAAGTCCCAAAAAAAAAGACAAGTAGGTACTACCATCAGAAGAAAATCTTGTCTGTGTTGTCACTAGTTTCTATGATAAAAAACTGTCAATTTCACTGTAGGAAGATTATATGTTAACAGCAAACAAATGAATGAAATGTTGTATTGGATTCGTATATGTGAAGTATAGGGGACCCTTTGCAAAGTAGTAGCGACAGCAAAGCCATCATTTGTAAAGCTCGGAGGACGGCAGCCAACCGCCCGTATCCGCATCCGTTTGTTGACGAGAAGCTGCCTCAATGCAGGAAAACATGCCATTACCATCGGTTATATGAGATTTAGATTTGATTTGACACGCTACTGAAGTATGATTTATCTAGAAAACACTATTTCCCCAGTAGTGTTCTATTATTATTAGTATGTACTTTAACAAGTATAGACTGAAAAACACCTCTGATGTTAGTAAATTAAAAGTACTCTTAATAAACCAGAACAACTTAAAAAATACTTCCAAGCAAAAAAGTCTATCTTACCATTCTTACCGTAACAGTAAGACACCTTACCTAATAATGTACATAATAATTATATAGCTCGATTTCAATTACTAGATATTTTCCCCTAATTGTGAGCACGCTAGGATGTGCTAACAGAGTATAAAATAACAAATAACGTTTCTAAAGAAATCGAAATTAAAAATTATTTATTCATTAAATGAGACTTAAAATTTTGAAACAAAAATAAACAATGTTGATCAATAATTTTAATTGCAAAATAATTAAAATTTTATCTCACGAGACAAATAAATCCAGTCGAATAAACAAAACAATCTGAATTATTTAAAAGCAGGGCTGTGGAAATCATTGTTCTGAATATTTCCGATAAAAACGTCGATTGAAAATAACCGTGTTTCCGCATGGACAAGGCGAATATTGCATTTTCGCTCGGATGACGTGTCAACTGCATTTTAAATAACTTAGCGGGCCTCTGGCTGGTTGCCGTTCCGTATTGATTTGAGATATTTTTGGGATGGTCACTTTTGGAATCAGCGCGACGATGCGCATTAACTATTATCTGGAACAACTTGTTTAGTATATCTCAAAATCAAGCAGCTGTGTGAAAGCATTGCTGTGTTCCGGCGTGAAGGGCACTGTAGCTGGTGAAATTACTGGACACAAAGACTTAATATCTAATGTCTTAAGGGTCGGCAACGCGCTAGTGATTCTTCTAGTATTGCTAGTGTCTATAGGCTGCGGTGACTGCTTACCATCAGGCGGGCCTCACGCTTGCTTGCCACCTTGGTTGTATAAAAAAAAATACAAATAACGGGTAAAATACGTATTAATATTCAATAATAAGATGATTAAGATGTACATAGTTATTACATACATTCTAATTTTCTAATTGAATTACGTATTTGCTACCTTCAAAATTTCATTACAGATTAATTGCGATTAAAAACAAAAAGTGCATGTGGTCACTGGACCCGGTACAACCTCATATAGGTATATAAACGTATCAGATTTTTATAATAGAAACCCTTTTAAACCAATTTATTAAATAACCACAACTTAAGTAACTTAACTTTACTAGGTGGTAGGTTCCTTGTGCAAGGAACCGTCCAGGTAGGTACCACCGCAGTGTCAGATATTCTGCCGCCAAGCAGCAGTGTGTAAGCATTGCTATGTTCCGGGGTGGAGGGCACTGTAGCTGGTGAAATTACTGGACACAAAAGTATTAATATCTAATGTCTTAAAGGTTGTTGCTAGCATCTTTAGGCTGCGGTGACAGCTTACCATCAGGCGGCCGCATGCTTGCTTGCCACCTTGGTTGTATAAAAAAAAAAAATAAAAAAAAGACATTATTTAAATGATGGTGAATGTTGTACACGCATCCATAGTAGGTATCGTTTATATTAGAAGAAGTAAGTGAACAAACATACATAATTATGCGGATGCCCACTTTGTTTTATACTATTTAGAAATTAGACCTAAATCGATTGAAATATTCCACTTGTAAACGATCGACGACAGAGAACATTATAGGGTGGAAGGGACCACGAACCGAATTTTTTTTTATAAGATGTTTAATAATGTCCGTTACAACATTACAGAAACCATTTATATGGAAAATGACTAACTTATTAATAGTGATGGAGAAGTCAGACAAGGAGGTTTGACTTCTCCTTCACTATTTAACCTGTAGGTATGTTAACGATTTGATTATTGAGCTCAGTAACACACGCGTTGACTGCTTTATTGATGCACATTTTGTGAACAACATCAGCTACGCGGACGATATGGTGTTGCTAGGCCCATCAGTCACTGCGATCAGAAAGTTGATTGCCGTTTGTGAGATATATGCTTTGAATCACGGTCTCCTGTATAACACTAGCAAAAGTGTATGTATGGTGTTTCGAGTGAGGGCTCGAAGCACAGTTCGCGTGCCAGCTATAATGTTGAGTGGTACCAACCTCGGTAGAGTTGCGTCTATCAAGTACCTTGGTCACATGGTTAACGAGGACTTGAAAGATGATGATGATATTGAGAGGGAAAGGAGGGCAGTTGGCAGTCCGCTGCAATATGTTGGCTCGCAGATTTTCTCGGTCCAGCGTAGAAGTAAAAATAACACTTTTTAAAGCTTTTTGCCAAAACCTGTACACCTGTGGCTTGTGGGTTAATTACACGCAGAGGGCTATCAACGCACTCCGAGTACAGTACAATGATGCCTTCGGGGTGATGCTGCGGCTCCCTCGATACTGTAGTGCGTCTGCAATGCTTGCGCTGGCTCACACAGATGGTTTCCATGCTGTAGTGCGCAAACGTATTGCATCACTGATGCGTACAGTGCGTGGGAGTAGCAACACCATGCTGAAGGTTATTAGTAGCAAGCCAGATTGTCCGATTATGAGGCACTGGGTACATTCACATGTGCATGTAACCGGTGTATCAAACAGCGCGGGCAGGTACTTAAACTAAAATTATGTATTAGGTAAATAAGTAAATTCTGTATATGTATAACCCATTATGGACCTTTTTCTGTGTCTGAAATAAATGTATTTTATTTTAATTTTTTATTAATTTTCGAGCATGTAATGAATATATGCGAAATGTTTGCTTTATAATTTAGTATGTAGGTAGAAAATGCAACGGCCTGCCAGATAGTTTTCTCCGTACCATCAAATATTCATATTTAATTAGTGCTGTCCCTTTTTTCCCTTTGCCCCGTACTGTTGACTGACCATTGCGTGGATCGGAAATGTCCGCCGCACCTTAATAAGCTAATTCGTGTGTCTGCCTCCGAAAAGACTACTATCGTGACTTTGTGAACCCGTGAAGTGCTTCTAGTTTAGTGTGCCTGAAGACCAGCAGAGCCCCCCATCCAGTGAAGAGGAATTTACCACGCATGACCTTGACTTGACTCTTATCCTTTGTTTTCCCTCTCGCAATTTATTTTCTATTTACACCCTTTTTACGCCCAGCACACTTCCCCGCGACACGAAATAATATTTATTTCTCAAATTACATTGCTAATTTTCTAAAATAATAATAATTAATTGCCTATTAATTAATTGCCTACTATTTTAGTGAATATAGAATAAATACATTTTCCACAAATAAGTAATTTATTGTTTTTAAATTAAAATTATGCTTTATTATTATACCAATAATGATGTTATACTAATTTTATTTTAAAAAGTGGATTTTTTTTTGGAAATTAATTAAAAAACCGATGAAAAATTTCAACACAAGACTGTTCAGAATCATGTATTGGATCCCTGGTATCGGTTTTCGGTACGATGTCCCTTACACTCCGTATATAAATGGTAGAAGTAAAAAATAAATAAAGTACTGTCGCTTTTTCGTTTCATCGACCTTCAAACCACAACGATACTAAAGAAGTTTTCAAATACAAATACAAATATATTTATTCATATTAAATGGAGTACAAAATTAGATCTAGTACATGTATACAAATTTATGTCCATTCCATTTAGCCTATAATAGGCATGTGAATATAATGGTGAAGTTAACAATTTTTTAATTTAATAAATCAAGTTCATATGTCAATATCATAATACAGTGTCATTATTGAGTAATATAATACAAATTTCAAGAAATATGTCAGAATGTATAGTAATATTTAATTTTTATGTATCGATGTAATTTTTATTGTTATTGACTACAACTGCTTTTTATTGTATTTGTCAAAACAAGTCATTCACAGTATAAAACATTTTATCTAGTAGCCATACCTTAAGCTGCCTTTTAAAAATAACTATAGGCAGTTTTTTTAATGTAGAGGGCAGTTGATTAAATACTTTAATGCACATTGAATAGCAGTTTTTCGAATATAATACTGTTCTCGGTATTTTGTCAAGAATCAGCCTATCACCATGTCTTGTACTACGCTGATAAACGTCTTTAGCTTTACGGAACAAGTGTTGGTGATTTTTAACAAAGACACAAATTTCAAAAATGTACATGCAAGGTAGAGGCAAAATTTCAATTTTTTTTTAAATTAGGTTTACAGGATCCATAACATCGGATACCCACCATAGCTCTGATGCATTTTTTTTTGCGCTAAAAATGCTCTAGACGAATCTGTTGAATTACCCCATAGAAAGAGACCATATCGAAGCACCGAATCTATATATCCATGATATGCCAGTTTAAGAATATGCAAGGACGATGTCTGTCTTAGTTTATTAAGTACATAAACAAAACTGTTAATTTTATTACATACTGCTTCAACCTGTGCCTTCCAATTGCAATACCTATCTAATGTTAATCCTAAAAATTTTACTTCGTTTGTCTCATTTATTTTTACATCGTTATATGCTATATTTCGCTTATCTGTTTGAGTTATAAGTTTGAAACTGTACGAACTTTCTTTTACTTAAATTCGCTTTAAGGTTATTTGATTTTAGCAATTTCATCACGGAGTCAATCAATTCATTTGTTTCTATGTCAAAATTCATTTTTTTGTCACTACTTAAGATTATGGATATTATTATGTGATCAGCAAATAATGTACATTTATGGGTTGTTATGTCTGGTAAATCGTTTATGTATAAAATAAATAATAAAGGTCCGAGGACACTACCTTGTGGAATTCCGCTGGTATTTATTTTATACGGTGATTTCACTTCAAAAATGCATTTTCTACACTAAAAATGTACTGTGAATGGAACTGAAATCCCACAAATACAAGTCACAATTTATTATTTCTGAGATAAATTCAAAGGGCAATATCAAAATAATTTTGTTCAGCGACGGAATTTTTATTACATCTTTATTGAAGGAAAGACATTACAGAGCGAAGATGCTTACCTCTGACGAGATTTCATTTTTTCTCAGTAAATATAAACACAATAATGGTAGTATGTTTCTTTGTCTTCCGCTATATTACAATAACGGTAGAATGTTGTCAAAGAACGCAATCACGTGCGTTCTCACACAAGATTGTCTCTGCATAGAAAATAATGTCCATTTTTAGGATACCATACCTAAAAGGTAAATAGGGCGATGTCTCGTCAGTATGTTACTACAAAATATTTTTGCTTTGAAATTTGGAATAGTTTTGAATATTAAATTAATATTAACATAATTACAATTAATTTAATAATAAGATAGTTAAAATGTCAAAAAAATATCTTATCTGAAAAATCTGAAATAACCCGTGATATAAATAATAACCCGCCTGGAAATATACCCACTCCCAGGAATATTCTCACTAAATATGTCCCCGGTAAATTTCCTTAGTTTGGGATATTTCCAGCCATATTGGGAATGTTGCCGGCAATATACCCAAAATATATAAGTTTACCAGGAGAATTTCCGGCAATATTCCCACTTTTTGGGAATAAACCCGGACATGGTACATCAATGGAAATAAATGCAGATAATAAATATCAATGTTGCAACTTACCATGAGCAACACCGTATATTGATGTGTGAAAAATATATTATAACAAAAACATAAATCCGTCTACATTATACATAGTTATAGATTAATATTTTTTTGTGATTTGATCTATTAATTTTTTGGATAGACTAGTGACCCGTCACGGCTTCGCATGGGTGTAAGTATAGGTATATTTTTTTTCCTACAGTGAAACAGTACGGATGATGGTAAATACCCATCGATATAATATATAAACTAGATAAACATTCACGAACAAAATTACATCTAAATGGTCGCGGAGGTTGCAAACTTATCTGTGCTGGTGGCGGAAACGTGAACTAACGATTTTATAATGATATTTACTTGTAGTTTGACAGTTTCATATAGACAGTAGCGACACTCCTATCGGCAAAAACAAATTTTTCAGGATGTGGCTTGTAAAGAAATAGCGACACAAGGGCGCTATTTCTCGCTACCACTTTTTGAACCGTGACACCAAATCTAGTTTATATATTATATCGATGTAAATACCGCTTAAAAATCCGTTAGGAGGATAGGGACAGACGCGGAAAGCGACATTGTTTTTTATTATTAATAATGAATAATAATAATATATAACGAAGATTCCAAATCATATTAAAGTTTTACTTTTCTTGTATGTTTCACATTTTTCGGATTTTTTTTATATTTTTCCATCAATGTCCCGCACGTCGGTTAGGTATTTTCGTCAGTTGTCAATCTGGCACGCGTGACTGGCTGCGCTCTTTTTTCGACGGGGTTGGGGATCGAATTCCTCTAAAAACTGAACCAATATCGCAATGAACCGAAAATCTTTAGAGCGATATTAACATTTTACATTTGTTCTGTATCGTTAATAGAAAGGAAAGGAAATGCTTAGTTCAGAAAATAACGAAATAGTATTCTAGAAAACTAAGAAATTAAACTTTTAATCATAATAGTCAAATAAGATGGATATTGGTTGGCATCTCGCTATGACGTACGCGTTTATGAAAAAGCAAAAATAAGATTTGATTGAAGACCTTGTGTATGGCTCAGTGATCTGTACATATCGCTGATTTGATGGCAATGGAAGAAAAAAAAACATAAGCGAAGGAATAAGCACTATAAACGACTAATAACTTGAAGACAACGCATATGTTTAGTGTTATCATGTTGTTTAGTTCACTTTTGCGTCGAATAGTGGCTAGTTGTGGTCACAGGGGAGTTTTTATTAACTGTTAACAAACTATAGCTTTTAGAGAGATAGATAACAGCACTCACGATAAGCGTTTTATTGGACAAAACGCATTCCGAACGGACTCGGATATTTTTATGTCCGGTCCGGAAACGCTTTTACTTTGATTAATATTTGATTTTATATTAAACCGATCGGTATTAACGGCTTCATTATTAATTATATTATTGGATTATTATCAATATTATATTATTGGATTATTAACAATTCTGTTTTTTTATTAATGCCGAGATAAATAACTGTGAAATACATATTATTACTTTAATCAAATAAGAATTTATGTTGTAATAATATCAAAACCATTGTTTGTTTTACATTATTAACGCTAAACGTGAGAAGGAAATTCTCATAAACCATAAATGGACGGAATTAGATCCAATTTTTCTTACCCACTAATCTTCACTTGGCCCGCGTAGTGGATTATAGCTTAAACCCCCTCATCTCTCAGGTCGAGGAAGAGACGAGAACCATTGACCGGTAGTGAGTGGAATATATATATTTAATTTTAAGCAGCTTTAATTGCGATTGTTCTTGGATATTAAGTATATAGCTATAGCACTTTTTTTAAGTATATGTAATTAATTAGTAAGAAACGGTTCGAGAAGTAATTTAATCAAACAGTATTCATGCTCGAATTTGTATAAAAGCTTATCTGTATTCGAGGTTTGGGTAAACACGTGCTCCTACTATTGACAAATCCAATATTTTATACACGGATGAAGGGGCAATGATCATGTTTACACGGCCTTTACGATTTCAGGAGAAAGATTAGGGGTCGTAAAATTTACGGCAAATTCATACGGAATGTGTTCACCTGGAATTCGTACTCGCGCTAAATATTAAATTAGTGCGCGCATTTTGTCAGAAATAATGTGACTAACAGAGCTTATAATTTATTTCAAAAATATAATATATTGGAAAAAAGTGTCATTTTAATTTGAAATTTGTCAGTTTCTTTGGTCTGTCTGTTTCTTTTGTCATTATTACATTTAATGTGTAATCGTACCTAATTGAAAAAAGTTACGCAAATGTGCAGTTCTATCTTCAAAAAAAAAAATTATGCCTGCCGTTACAAGGTAACAACGTATGTTAAATTTTGATGAAGTGTAAATTGGCCCTACATTAAGTATTAGTATCAGTTGTCTGGCTTTCATAGTACAGGCTCTGCCTAGTTTGGGATCATACGACCGTGTGTGGAATTGCCCCAGGATATTATTATTATCAGGATATTATTAATTTATGTCTTTCTCTGACTTTCTACTCATATAAATTAAAGCTCTACCTAATGGGAAATACCATAACACGAAAATAGACATACTTTTTTCAAAAATACTGTTAACGTAGGTATGCGTGACCCGACAAGACTACCCAACTCCTATCTGATTTCTGGACGACTTGAAATTTCGCGCTTCAGCCGCGCTTCAAATTTGAAGTCGCCCTTATCATTCTGTTTTAAAGTTTTACAGTGCGAAGTTTTAGATCTAGACCAGTATCTTGATGATGTTTATTAAATCAGTCCACAACATACGCTCGTTATACTTTGAAGTATTGTTCTGTAGTTCTGTTTTGTAACTTTGTTTAGGCACTGAAGTATAGTAGGTAACAAACTTCGCGTTTCCACTGGTGTGCTTGTCAGTCAGGCTGAACGTGAAACATGAGCATTACATTTCCAGACCATAATTACTCTTTCTGTTGATACATGGAAATAGTATTTTTATTGCTACAAAATGTTTTAAAGCCTTCAACTTCCGAGCGAACGAACTTTAAAAGAGACCACTAAAGATAAATCTGGATATTATGGATTATTCTACACTCAATAAACAAGAAACTTAGAATTAGTTATTTTATTAAACTTATAGCTGTAACAGCTCAGTGGGTGAGCGCTTGCCTTGGAAACGAGGTGCGCAGGTTCGATCCCCGGCTCGCACCTCTGATTTCTTTAATTAATCATGTGCAAATCGTCTTTGTGCGATTGTTACTAGCTTTCGGTGAAGGAAAACATCGTGAGGAATCCTGCATGTCTGAGAAAGCCTAACTAACTTTCGAATGACGTGTGAAGTCCGCCAACCCGCACTTGGCCAGCGTGGTGGACTATGGCCTAAGCCCCTTCATCTTGAAGGGAGGCCCGTGCCCAGCAGTGGGACATTAACAAGGGCTGGTATTATTATTATTAAACTTATAATGT
Organism: Furcula furcula; assembly: GCA_911728495.1. Classification (NCBI taxonomy): domain Eukaryota; kingdom Metazoa; phylum Arthropoda; class Insecta; order Lepidoptera; family Notodontidae; genus Furcula; species Furcula furcula. The sequence continues at coordinate 13,109,378 of OU452251.1, forward strand.
ATATATGTATACTTGGCTAGAAGAATACTACCATAAAGAAGATAACAAAATATTATCAGAGAAATTTTACTTTCAAATAAACTAATTCAAGTAGTTTTCTCTCGTAAGGATGAAAAATACTAATAAGAGGCTTAAAGTAGTCGTGCAGTTACGTATTCTAAGGGTGGTGTTTGAGCTTTTTTGCTTTCACTCACACTAAGGGGATTAGGGTACTTCACATATTGAAGAAGCTCAGTAACTGTTATATTGTAATTTTAATAGTAACAAGGACGATGATGAGTTATGTTAGTTCTATAGACTTTATAATTATCCATGTCAATGAAGAACTAGTTTGTTAAAGGAATTTGAACCGACTTTATCTGTTTGCACTTTAACGATACGCGTTTCAGAGTTGGTACTTACCGGTTCGAGTGAACAAACTTTGTTTATGAACCTGGAATTTCCAATTAAATACAGTGCAAGTTGTGCGAATAGATTTAACAAGGTTTATTTTGTTAGTTTAGTTGTTACTTTTCTCTTTAGTTAGTACGTTCAAAATGTATCAAAAAGGTTGAATTAGAATAGGTTGTAATCCTCCTGATCCTCAGAGTAATTAGAATGGAGCTCGTATCGCGTCGATTCCCCGAACAAATTTTTCGTGGCACTTTTGCGGGGTGCGGGAGGCGAAGTAAACACACACAGATACAATTTCACTCATACCCACACTATAATAAACTCGCAACACATTCAAAAAGATACGCACACAAATAAAGAATGACCTGACCATATGAACAAAATTTGGCAGAGGGGTTAGCGCATCATGCTATCTCCAGTGGTATCTCCTCTAAGTCCTGATCACAGCAGTGGCCAATCTTTTGATAACCAACAATATCATAGTACGTATGTAATATTATAAGTACTTGCGCAGCAGGTTATCTGTTTTTTCCCTTCAATAGAAGCTAGTGCTTGACTGCAATTTCACCTGGTGGAAAGCGGCGATGTAATCAATGATGGTAAAGCACACTAGCCTATTAAAAGTCTATTCACTCTTACCTTGAAGACACCCACATTATAACCAGGTGGGAAAACCGACGCAGGCAAACTATTCCAGTCGATAGCTTTAAATGAAGAAGCAAATCGCTTAGTCCGGACTGATGAGATATTTAACTAAATTTAAAATTTGTGATTAAAATTTTAAATTTAGTTAAATATCTCACTGTAAAATATCAAATTCCATTTGCGATTGTAGATATTTACTACAGCACACCATTAAAATTCTTAATACTTTCTATTTTGAAATTTTCAAAAGCCCCGCAATATTCTTCTATTCACAGAGCATTTCATTCAGCAAATCGTTTTGTTATCTACGCTAGGAGTTTCTCAAGTCGATATGCGGTGAATATTTGTCGCAAGTCTCAATATCAAGCACGGGGACGACTGCCTCTCCGTCGTAGTGTCATTGTCATGACACGGGTGTCATTCCAGACGCGACTTCGCGAGGATACCGCCATTTTATGACACTAGTAATTTCTTTGGAAACAGGAAGGTATGTTAAACCATCCTTATACATAAATTAACATAAAGGTTATATTCAAGCCGCCTTTAAAGTTAGAGAGAGGGAATAATGAAATCTTCACTAAGTGACGAGATAATGATTCGTTAAGAGTGTGGCAGTGAGAGAAGCAGGGGCGTAGCTACCGCCGTATCAGCCGTAACAGAGGTACGGGGCCCCCTAACGCGTGTAAGCAAAAATTCGTGAGATGTCCACAATCTTACTTAAACTGCCTTCATTTAGAACCCCCCCCCCCCCATTTTTAAACAGGGCTCGTCTAAGCCAAACTACGCCATTGGAGAGAAGTTTATGCATAGTATCGCAAGGTCAGGGCATCTATAGCGCGTATAGCTTCTTTGGACTGATCTCTTGTCCTGACAGACAGTGAAAAAACAAGACCAAAACAACAGACAGACTAATATAACTAAATAATAGAATTTGTGTCGTTTTCCTGAACAGATATTTCTAGATATTTAGAGGCTCTTGTAGAATCCAACCTGGTGCCTTTTCGAACCTCACTCGGACGTACATTACCAATATGTTTTTTTTTTAATATACTTACCTCAGGGGTTTCGTTATCATATAAATTGTATCTCTAAATCGTATTAAGCCGTCGCTATCCCCGTTTCTCTCTTAGTGTGTGCTAGGTACACAATGAATTTAAAAAAAGTTATTCAGCATTATTTTAAGCATTGCTTTTGGAGGGCCTTTAAAATGCTTGGCGAAGTTGGATTGCTAGTTCTGTATATGAAACTTATGTTCTTGGCACTACATTAACAAATAAATGGAATTTCAGAAACAAAGTTGATATAAAAGGTAAGTAATATTAAAGTACGTAAGTGAATGTTATTTTTCCTTTAAGGGTGACTTTTTTTGTGTGGCCTCGTTACGTGAAGTGATCCATGCTTCGCTTCTCCCATCGCTTTGATTTGTTTTGACATGAAATGTAAAGAAGACAGACGTCGAGTCATGTGATTATTGTGCCGCAGAATGTGTTTATTTAATGTATATCTTCTCTTCACTAAGTATTGTTACCTACTATTAAGCATCTCTTAACTGTGAGTGACTTGCAACACAGGTACTTTATGCACCTATCGCAGGCACCAGTCTCTCACAATACAATGTTATTTGTAGTTACTGATTTCTAACTTTTAATATGTATTGTGATGACTGATGAGAAAATAAATGAATTATATTATATTATAATATCTTTGAAAAAACGGACACGATTGGGTAAAAATAAATAAATATATTGACGCGACCTCAAGGAATTCTTGAAATGCAATTTTGATCCGCACGCGAGTTGTTTTAAAGGTGAACTGTATATTAATGATACTAACTAAAACTACTAAAGAATATAACTAAATACGCTAGCAAGATAGTTCTAGAAATAGATGAACACAAATATATATTTCTGAATCACTGTCAATTCTTTCATATTTTCTTATTTTAGTACATTATTTTGTATCAGTAACAATTGTTGGTAATCCAAATAAATTAAAAAATACAAAGATTTCAGTATTTTTTTATTCGACTTAGTAACGATACAAGAAAGTAAGTATGTTATATTTTGTATGCGCATCAAAAAATCATACACGAAAAGATTATCTGATTTGACTAACATAAATTTGACCTCCCTAAACAAAATCAAAAAAACTGACCAACATCGTGTCACCCCAATATTTATGCACCGCTTTATGTTTTAAAGGTATACAATATACATAAAGACGCAAGCTTCCACGAAATGAAATTAGCAAACAACATTAATTTTGATTCAATTATGCGGGACGTTTTGATAGGCGACATTAATAAGCCCTGATGTAATAACTCCGCTTCTGGTATTTGTACATTTTAGGACGTACTATGACTCCACTCCACACCATCACAGACAGTTATTGGATTGCGAAACAGTGCCTATGCGGTGCTCCACGCTTAATAAAATCTGTTCAATAGCAACGGTGACGTCGGCGCGTTTCTTTACATTTCCGACTTCCATATTACTCGGAGGTAAAATGTTGTGAAGTTTATGACGTCTGGGAGTTGATAATTCGATTTATAGCACGCTAAATTTGTGATATTAAAATTGAAGCTTTATAATTGGTGGGAAATGACATAATATTATATAACACCTGTTTCATTAGATGTTTTGTAACAGTCATATTTATGTATACAGGGTGTCCCAGATATGGGGTATCAAGCCGGTAATAACGCACTGTGTAACACACAAGCAATCAATTTATGAAAGAAAATAAAGAAAATAGTCAACAGTTTTAGTGTAGTGAACAAGAAATTTTGTTCGTTATTTAACCAAAAATTAATGAATGTCTTATTAAACAGGGCAGGCACGCAATCAACACAAACAGTAGCTTCATAGAAGTATGCACAATGACACAGAGCAGCGAGAAACAGTTTTAAGACGGTATAAATATTATTTTTATGTGATGTAAAATATCACTTTTTCCACATTTGACATTTTAACGCAGTCTTTAGTATCAATACTATACATACCCTTCGGCTTGATATACACACATCAAAAGTGTCTAGGGATCAACATATATTTTTGCAATAACTTTTCTCCTGATTGATATTAATTAAAATTTTCTTTAAGGATTCATCAAATAAAGTGTTTTCGTTTGTCACAGTAACGATAAACCAAGTCACCTTTGCATTAATAAAGAAATTTGCCATTTTCCTAATAAAGGGATTTTTGACATTTGAACCACTAACACAAAAGTTCGAAAAAAAGACTGAAATAACAGTTTTCTTTAAAATTTTATTGGGTAACTTAAACAATTAATAATCCGTGTTTCTACCGCGAACACTAACAACACAAGAACATCGGTTTGGCATACTCAAAATGAGTTCATCCAAATCACGCTGTGGAATGGCCGCCCATGTTCGTTGCAACAACAAAAAAAGGTCTTCTTGCGACTGGATACCCTCCATATTCGGCAGAGCTCTTCTCTGTAGCATATCCCATGCATGCTCAATCGGGTTCAAGTCTGGCGACTGAGCAGGCCAGGGCAGGACATTGATGTTAGCTGCGGCGAGAGTCTGTCTTACAACTCTTGCGGTGTGCGGTCGTGCATTATCATGCATTAACTGAAATAAGGGACCGATTTGCACTTGTAGAGGAACGATGACGTCTGATACAATCGTCTCAGCATAAATTTGAGCGTTGAGGTTGCCTCTGATCCAAATCAACTCAGTTCTTCCGCCGATCCAAATACCCGCCCATACCATGATGGTTCCACCACTATAAGGATGGACTTCCTGGCAGGATTTTAATCGCTGTTGGCGTCCAGGGGTTCTCCAGTGTCGTATACGTCTTGTATCCGGTCTCATACCAAAACGAGACTCATCAGAAAAGCACACGAAACGCCATTGTTCTTCTGCCCAATTTCTGTGTTCAAGAGCCCATTGATATCGAATCCTACGATTGTGCATTGCTATAGGTGGTACCCGTAGCGGTCTTCGGGAATGAAGGTTCACTTCATGCAAGCGGTTTCTGACTGTTTGGTCGCTAATTAAGTTCCCTGAAGAGTGATGAAGCCTCACGGCTAACATCATGGCAGTTATTGTTGGAGCTCTTCGAGTTAAGATTTGAATATATCGGTCTTGTCTCCGTGTGGTGCAGCGATACCGTCCTCCATGGCGCTCAGCCACGGTACCAGTGCTTCGGTAACGTGTCCAAAGTCGACTGATAACACTCTGACTTGTATTCAGAGCTAAAGCCACAGTACGTTGCCGGGAACCAGCTTCTATCATTCCCACGGCTCTGAGCATTTCTTCCCTGCTTAAATGACGTCGCCGCTCCATAATAACGTTGGTTTTAATCAGTAGTAGGGAAACAGTAGCACTAATAATGTCTTCAATGCGTTGTATGTTTTTATAGGGAAAATATTGACAGCTGATTTTCATCTTTTACTCGAATTTGATTCACAGTTCCTGATTCAAATTATGAAATGCACCAAAAAGGATCCATATAAATTTATAAAATCATAAATTTATTACAAAGCCACATCTCAATCTCAAGAAATCCGCTTAAAAATGCTTGATCCCTAGACACTTTTGATGTGTGTACCTACCCTTTCCGGGACACCCAGTATATCTACAATATATAGTCATAAAGTTTTATTTCCAAAATGTAGCAATTTGAATAAGGAATTTCTCGATATTTAAAAGTGTATATAAAGAGTAGTCAAAATACAGCTTTATATGACTCAGAGTTTAGCAAAATTTATTATTCAAACTAGTGGCGAAATAAGCAAGACGTTCGTCTGATGGTGAGCGTTACGCTTGCCTAGAGACAGCTGCATTGTGCTACTGCTAGTCACCCGAGGTATTAGTTATTAACTGCCAGTCCCAATATCCTATCGATCCCTATAGGGATCGACAGTTATAACTGTTAGTTAAAATCATCGATCAAGTCATCGATATCCCTCGATAAACCTCCGAAATGGACCGATAACTAAAACCCTGACAGACTGTCATTTGAACAACCAACAGTAGGCTGCTAATACCACCTCTTAATAAAAAAATCTTAAATGTTTTATAAGAGTATTTAATATTGCTTTGATATAGATGACTACATATTTTTGCATAACTATCCATAATTGGTTTATTACCTCTCTTAATAACCAGCTGAGAAGAAAGTCTACCTCTAAAATGAAATCCAGAAGAAATAACATTTCTGTCATAGAACAAGTATCCGACTATCCGGAGTATCCGGTTACCTACGTTGACTAACGACGCTCTCTAGACAGTAGTCCCGTCTCACCGCCGCTCTACAAACACATGAAGCCTTTTTATAGGTCGTCAACCTGTCAGCACAAAGCCTAAGATCAACTAGCTGGAAAGGAATTGCTTTCATATTATAAGGGCATACGAGACGTTCTTACATTTTTTGAACTATCAATTTCCAAAGTTAAGTCTTCTTCCTTTAGGTACCGATCTATTGATTTCTCATATTTACATACTCGAAAATTAGTGTTCTAATAACTGTTTTTACATTTGAGAATCGTATCTGCGAATCCAGGTGTTTAAAATTACAATCTCTACGATAATAGTGGAGTCCGTAGATCTTAAATGAATAACTTTTTACATGATACCTAATTTTCAATTTTGGAAAATGTTCTGAATGAGATACAGATAACAACTTACACATATGCTACAGGTAGTAATGGCGTATAGACATTTAAATATTATGAACCAATTTTTAACGCTGCTCGCGTCAACTCGTGCAGCACCCGCTTGGGGGACTGCTCCGACTACTATCCCTTTGGCCTTTTAGTTTGTTGTAATTTTTGTCGTAATTTATTGTTTTCTTCTTTTCTCCCTTGCTTTATGGTTCGAATGGCAGGACACACTATCGCTAATGTTGATCCAATTGTAACAAGACAAACAATGTTTACAAAATAGTGAAAAATGACAAGCCCGCCGAGTTTCTTGCCGAATCTTCTCAGTTGAGGCCGCGTGGTAGCTTTTAAAAAAATGACCATTCAAAAGTGCTTAACGCCAGGTTAAGCCTATTTGAAATAAATATTTTAGACTTTGACTTTGACTAACGAGAGGAAAAGTCTTCTTATGGCGATTGTAAAAGGAGTTACCCCGCCACGCCATATGCACCAAGCGAATAAACGGTCACCGCATAATATGATGTCTCTAAAATAACGAGGTAAAGCAAGAAGACAGAAAGCATTGCATTCTATTACCTACTACCTATACTGCGATTCCCAAGACGCCTGCCAAGCGTAGAGCTTATGGCAACCACTCCCTTCTAAGGGAGTCCTTCCCTCCCTTCCAGTCATGGACATTTTCAGGCTGATGATGATGTCACTCGCAAGATGAGGGAAATTCGACCAGGTTGCCCCGGAGGCATAGTTCATGATTCCTTTTGGAAATAGGATTTCGTCACTCGGGTATAACTTACCTACGAAGCTTCCCCTACTTGCAGATAACAAAATGAAAACCAAACAAGGGAGAGTATTTGTAAAAACAAGAGCAATTTATGGTAAAATATTTCCTTGCATACAAATATCATTTTCTTTTGACTTCATTATGTCTCTTTTGTACATGAGAACTAAAGCTGGTTTCAGACTACGCTATACAATTGTGCTATATAGTATATCAAAGAAGGACCTAATGCTATACTATATAGCATGGCGTTCACATTACGCGATATTATCGCTAGTTGACACTCGTTTCGTGTCGCTCGTTTCGCTTGCGGGACGGCGAGGGGTGAGGGAGGAAGAAGAGGGCGGCGTGTGATACAGCACAGCGTGAACTCAGCACTGCGTTGCGATGCGATGTGCTGAGTTCATGCTGTGCTGTATCTCACGCCGCCGCGTACTATGTATGTATTGGCTTACTATAGAGTAAGCCAATACATACATAGTACAGTACAGTGTACAGTACAGTAGTATATATAGTACAGTACAGTGTGAACGTATCCTTAAAAATGTATAGTGCGCGATATTGTTGTTCTATGAGCTATAGAATAGAATAGAATACTCTTTATTTGCACACCAAAGTAAAATATACAGAAAACTTAGAAAACAACTATATACTATATGCTATTATATTATAGCGTAGTCTGAAACCAGCTTAAGAAGGTTAAGGTCACCGTGCTCAGCCGAATTGGTTGATCAGTAAGTATACTCGAAAGAAGTTTGAATATATTCTAGAACGTGTCTGGGTTTTTATTGTCGTTCATTGTTAGGTACCAAACCTACATTTTACAGGTACTACCATTAATAGGTACTTATGATTAGTAGAAAGTTAACTGTTACTAGCGGGTTCATACAGTGCCTTATAGGTATTACTTTTTAGCGTTCAAAATTTTAACATAATTACCCCTAAATAAACTGTAACAAACAAACTAAATTTCATTTATGAGAATTTACAGTTTACTAAATTTTGTATACCTAATAAAACAGTTCCAAATAGACCCCAATGTCTAAAGTTTCTTAATAACCATATAATAGTTATTGTATTTTGTTCACAACTATGAAACAGATTTCAAACATCTCGGTGCCGGTTTGACTGTGGGTACTTTGAAGGGTCTCCGGTTATACATTTATTTATTTACTTGTTTAATGTATTTGTTAGTTCCTGAAAGGATCCGAGATACATAAAGTAGTTTTCATTTATCAAAGTGTTGGTAGTTGTTACATTGTTAAATTATGACTTGCGTTCAGTATTGTAAATCTTTGTTTTAATTTATGACACTTCATCATCGTTATCATCATCTGCGTAGCGACGTCCTGTAAGAGGCATGACGATTATTTAAATCTTTAGCATAATAATATATAGAACTTCTCTTTTTAGTCACACAATAATAAAACATCATAAATCACAAACAGCGATTTACCTTATATTTTGGCTTGACGTTTCGGCCGGGTTGCTACTACCCCCAATTGGAAAAGATGGGTGGTTGCTATTCTTACCCGGATAACCCATGGGCAATTGCACTATGTATTATATTATGTATTTATTTCACTTAGTATTCTGCAATTAGTTGGAAGCTGAAATCAGCTTAATTCCTATCAGTTCATGTTTAGGCTACTACTCATCGCTAGGTGACAGGTTTAAAGAAGCGTGAAATAGATAGTTTTTGTATGAAATGGAAACATTCTCAAAACCTTTAAAGTACAGCTTATATTATTACATATGTTTGAATGTAACAGACGTTAAATTCATCTACTCAGGGCGTACCATGACGTACGTGACGTAGCACAACGAGTATTTGCAAGTAGACTCGCAGTAGGTTTGCGGCAGCAGCATACACAACAGGTATCCCTGCAGTACTAGTTATTTTATTTATAATAATATCTGCTGCCAAACAACAGCGTGTGTGAGCGGCGATGCAGTTGAATATGGTAACACACTAGCTTATTAAAAACCTATTTACTCTACTTAGCTATGAAGATACCTGCATTATAACTAGGCTGGAAAACCGATGTAGGTAAACTGTACATACTTTTAGACTCAAACTCAAACATTATCAAACTTTATTCTAATCGGGAATTAACCCGTTGCGGCCGGATTGCACCAGCCGTGGTCACAAGCAGACCCAGTCTGCTTGTGGCCACGGCTGGTGCAACCCGGCCGAAACGTCAAGCCAAAATATAAGGTAAATCGCGTTAACTCCCGATTAGAATAAAGTTAGGTAAACTGTTTTAGCTGTAGGTACGTATTAAAAATGAACAAGGAAATCGCTTAGTCCTGAAAGAACGTAATTCTGTTAGTTAAGTGTGTTTTCTAGTTCTGATTAATTAATTTACTCCATATTATAGTAACTCGGAAGCTATTATAAAGGGATGGCAATAAAAAGTTACTAGGTAATTAAGCTGGTTGATTAGGTTTTCAATTGCGCCTGCGTTCCACATACGTTACCCCGCTCACTCACAATCTGGACCTTAACTGCTAACAACATTTGCAATATTAATTATTCGAGCCCGCCGGCTTGATGTTCCGGGTTAATAACGGACATTTCGGGATGGCATCGGGATTAAACAATATGATGACCGTAACTATTTAATGAGGCGTTCATACTACACCGCAATTGTGTTTTTTTAACATGATGCCTCAGGTTTACTTTATGACGAGCTATTTAGAATTTCCCCAACACACCTCATATAACGTAGAAAAATAAAGGGAGGGTTCTCTTTATGAAATTTTATATTAATCTATCCCCGGAATAGGTGGATGATACCAAAAAATCAAGGCACGGTTCATCAATTTAGAGTTGATGCCGAGTAAATTACTTACTTTGTGCGGAGACACATTAATCAATAAAGGATGATTAATGAGAGCCAGCACACGAGCTTGATCGTTTGATGGATTAGCGTCCATACGGTTCTGCATAATTTACTAAGTGCTGCCACCTGTGCCACTGTTGTTTTATCTCAACTTTACCCAAACAAGTAGGGGAAGCGAAAAAGTCTCGAGATGTGTTCCATTTGCCTGGAATATAATTTCCCTTTCTTGAGGTAAATAAAGTAGAGGGGAAAATGAGTAACATTTTCATATTCCCATATTTTTTGCGCCTAATTTGAATTTCGAGCAATCAAATGTAAATCTAAGCGTTGCTTTGGATAGGTAATGAGATTGATACTCGGACCAGCTCACCTGTCGCTTTGTTCATTGTTCGTGTTACAAAAAGAAATGAAACACATTTTTTTCCTATTTTCCTTCCTGCAGACTTGCTTTAGAAATCTGTTAACAAGGAATAAGTAGGACCTTTTTATCCGGTCGAAGTATTCGGTTGCCTCCAGCGGTTGGGGCGGCATAGATTGGCAGCCGCCAAATCCGAACAAATCCCAACCTCCTCCCCGGGTGGAAAAACACAATTGTATCAAAACACGGTGGAAAAAATGGAATAATTTCTATCGTTATAACGCAATACCTACCTGCCTCGCGATTATAGCAGTGAGGGTATTCCAATTGTCTATGGTTTTTTACATATCTTTCTGCACATAATTTAAAAAAGGGTTATAATAAAAAAATACACAACATTTACTTACCGTATTTTTTCAATCAGTATATTTGACGGGTGAAGTACCTAATATCTTCGTGATTCTAAAAGCTTGTATTTTAATCTATATTTCATCATCACCAGCCGGAAGACGTCCACTGCTGAACAAAGGCCTCCCCCTTAGACCGCCACAATGAACGACAATTTGCTATTTGCATCCACCGGTTGCCTGCGACGCGAACAATGTCGTCGGTCCACCTAGTGGGAGGCCTGCCTACGCTACGTCTTCCGGTTCGTGGTCGCCACTCGAGAACCTTTCTTCCCCAACGGTTATCGGTTCTTCGAGCGATGTGGCCTGCCCACTGCCACTTCAACTTGCATATTCTACGAGCTATGTCGGTGACCTTGGTTCTTCGGCGAATCTCCTCATTCCGGATTCTGTCGCGCACAGAAACTCCGAGCATAGCTCTCTCCATAGCTATATAATCTATATTTGCACGGCGAATAAATGCCAAGTTAGGCTTATTGAATTTAGAGTAAAAAACCCATTCACCCTAGAAAAAAATGTAATTTAGAAAAGAATGAACGAATTCTTTTGAGAATCGAAAACCCAGTCTAAAGGAGATTTGAATGCCTTTGATTAAGAATATTTGCTTTAGCGATACGAAATATTTTACTCTTCTCTCATAACTACAGCGTGTCTACTTGAGTAATATATCATTAAGCATATACTCATCATATTCTAAGAATATTAAATTCTTACATGCCACAAAACAATCCTTTTAGTGAGAATTATATTGTTCTCTGGTAATAAATAAAAAACATTAATATTGTGAGTGAATTGCTTTTCGTTTCCACCCGTTGCGACTGTTTTAAGATATTCCTTTGTCTCTGGGAAGCATATACAGGGACGTTTATTATTTGTGATGTACATTATGTATTCAGTTTTAGGGAAGAGATACAGGCTCACTTTATACGATAACGGGTTGTGATCCATTACATTCACTGAAATCTTATAAGGGAAACCTATAATAATAATACCAGCCCTTTTTTTTGTCCCACTGCTGGGCACGAGCCTCCCTTCAAGATGAAGGAACTTAGGCCATAGTTCACCACGCTGGCCAAGTGCGGGTTGGCGGACTTCACACGTTATTCGAAAGATAGTTAAGGCTTTCTCAGACATGTAGGTTTCCTCACGATGTTTTCCTTCACCGAAAGCTAGTAACAATTGCACAAAGACGATTCCCACATGATTAATTAAAGAAATCGAAAGTGCAAGCCGGGGTTCGAACCTGCGCACCTTATTTCCAAGGCAAATGCTCGCCCACTGAGCTATTACTGCTATAGTATTATTTACTGTTTAACAAAGTTTTATTTTTATTTGTACACAAACAGTTTTTTTTTGTTGTCGGGAGGAATCGTTCAAAAGGTACCCAGTCTTTGTAGGGGTGGAGGCTGGTTTATGTGGAATTTTTAGCCACTAAAAGGTCCTCGGTGGCTTTCACCGACGATATAGAGAGACTGGATACTTCGTGCAGATCTCGCCAGACCCTCGTCAGAGCACGTTTTCAGCAGCAGAAAGAAATGCAGGTTCCCCCGCCACCATCATGGTGCTCGCAACGACGCAGGCCCTAATACATCGTGACGTCACCAGCCTCGGAGGCTTGTACACAAACCTACACAAACAAATTATTTGTACTGTACACAAACGGCAAACACTAGCTGCCACACTCAAAGGCCAATTAATTTTAATTCTAATTATATAACTTTATAAAATATTTTTATTACGACTGTCGGAGCCATTTATGATTTAGTTTCGAGTATTGAATACGAGATAATAGATATATCTACTTACTATCTGCGTATTAAGCATTAGGCATCATGTAAATGAGTCTTTAAGAGTCATTTACATCGCGTACGCTACTCTGCTTCGTGTAAATGGGCCATAATTGGCTCTGTGTGTTGAAATAATAAGATTTCAAACAACGGATTTTTGATCATTAACGGACGTTTGTAGGTTTGGCAGTAGGTCTGACGTTGCCCAAGCTTATTATTCTTAAACACATTATTTTTGGGCACCTTATATTGCCTGTATCACTCGTGAAAAGTTTTTATGAATGAAATAATTCACGGGATCGAACCAGGAGTTTCACTCCATCACTTACAAAACAAACAAACTCGAAATCTTTATAATATTAATATAGATAATATTACAACCCATAATACGCCACTGCTGCGCTAAGGATTCCTATTCCTTGTCATAATACCCGGGAAGGAATAATCTATAAGCTTACCGCAGATTATTGGAGATAAGGCTCGCTACATAAATTAATAAGAAATATAGTTTCACATCTGTGTTTCACATACACGAATGTAATTGTGCATATGCGGAGTTCCCGGTAACCGCTTGTTTAATTTTGCAAATGTTATTAGTTGGTAGGCTGAGTGCCGAGCGGTCGGGACGCGGTGCTACCGCGCCGCCCGCCCTATACACGTTGGCGGGCGGCGCGTCGCACGTCACGCAGACCCAGACAAACAAGCCACAAAAGCAGCTAATTAAGCGACTAGTGTGCATTGCGAGCCTCAAAATGAACTGCTAATCCGTTTTGATAGACAACGTATTGCGTTTGTTAATTGATATGTCTTGGTTACCAGTTCAAATTTTAAAATCACTAGGTCTTTAACTGCTTGTGATAATATTTATGCCATATATAACCTTGTACTTAAAGATTAATATCAACATTAATATCACAAAAGAAAAGGGGTATCTCTACGTTATTTCCATATTTAGAAATAATTTTTATGTGCGGTTAATACTAGTTGTTTTTTGTAACGAATACTTATTGATTTTGTAACTCTATTGTGGCGAATTTACTTGAGCCCAACAGAGCCTATAAGAAAAATAAAAGTTTACTAAAACATTTAGATCCTTCGTAAATCTTTTTAATCCAAGGATTTTTGTTTAACAAGAATAAAGGGTGCTTTATCTTGAATTTAATTATGTTTACAAAGTATAAAACCATTCCTAAAATTCCATCTAGTCTAAAAGAATGTATCTATTTACTGTAGTTACATTGTTTAGTTAAAAATGAATGAAGGCCTGCATTTCTAAATTGGTTATACCAAACCCTTTAGTAAAAAGTGATAGGTATCATATTGCCAACATTTATGTGGAAAAATGGCACAGATTCGCAAACAAGATCAACTTTCATCTTCACCGTTCGCATTTGTAGCATTGGCCCAAAGAGGAGGCTGGGGTCCACCTAGCTGCATCTGTGTTTTTTTACCAATTTCGTCATTCTACGGTATCGTCTGCGATCCTCTTATTCTAAGATCTTGGCATTATTATTCTCATTCTAAAGATACACTATTCCGTATTAAACCCATATAAACGTATTTAAACCAATATAAAAGCAATGAAAACTTTACGATTTAATATAATGTGCAGCTTTCAACGGAATATATCTACGGCATAGCATAAAATCACTAAAACAGTGATAGCAAACCACTATGCGTTCCAATAAGCCGTGTAGACACGAGTGCTCATAGACATGCTAATAAGTTGAGCTAGTTAGTGATGCAAGACTGACTCTGGTTCACAGTAGGTGCGAAATTAAAGTCCACTGAACGGCAGACCCTCCTTCAACCCGATCTTCAACTTGAGGCGGTGCTGGGATCTTGAGATAACTGCGAAATTAGTTCCTAAGAACATTCTCGTATTGTCGTCTCAAAACAATTGTTGCTTGGAATAAGTGAGCAGTTTAGTTTAATCAACTATTTACATACACATTGAACGTAAATTAAACTTACTTGCTGAGCTTGAGCTTTAAAGTAAATATAACTTTAATGATTATGTTGCAAACCTTGTTTGAGTTGTTTTTGCATTATTAATACTATTACAACATGGAATACATTAAGAAACTTAATTGTTTATTAGTAAAGGACGATATATCGAATAATAACTGAAATTAAAGATGAAGCAGTTTTAATTAACATTTTTAAAGATCACAAATAAGGAACCTTATACTCACGCACTCACGGGACATTTTGGTACCAATGAGCACCTCCATAGACTAAGTACTGTTGATACTTGCAGATTCTGCGAAGGTGAAAAAGAGTCAATGCGACACATACCTATTGTGCGGCTGCGACGCTCTTGTGAGACGTAGGTTAATTTATCTGGGAGCAGCCTATCCTACACCAGATGATTATGTACAGCTCTAAGCTGGCGCAATCGTTGCGTACCTAAGGGAACTCTTCGACATTGCGGCAACAGAGTAAGGGCTAGGGTATATACAATGGATCCAACGGGGTCGAAGTGCGTTCCGGTAACCACCGGACCCGATTTTATAGCAACCAACAATAGTAGAATAGAATAGAACTAACATTTTTGGTTTAATGGCTGTGTTTCAAGTCAGTCAGCATCAGTTATCATTAATGTTTGTCAATCAAATATATCACATGTAAGTGTAGTGTAAGTTTATCCTTTTCTTCTGAATTGTAAGATCATCATCATCATCATCAGCCGAAAGTCGTTCAATGTTGATTAAAGGCTTCCCCCTTATAAGGGAGGGGCTGTTATAATCCCCACGCTTGGCAGGGATCTTGGGGAACACAGTGAATAGGACAACATTGCTGCCCCTCTTCTTGTATTCGTTTAGTCGCCTCTTACGACACCCAACGTGAAGAAACGGGGGGTGCTATTCTTACCCAGACACCCCACAAGCGAATTTTACCAAGCAATGTCACCATGTTACAGAGTTTATTCCGATATAAGACCTACAACATGTCTACCTTTACAACTGTGTCTTCCTTTACAACATTTTGACGAGCCATAAAAATTCAATCAACGTTTTGTGAGACATGTCTCGGTCAATATTTAACCCGATACCGCTTCAAACTTTCTGTTACAAACCAATTCAATAAGTTTTCCTGCTCGTTCAATAAAATAGCAATGTCTTGCTGCTCTGACTGCATGCGGCTTCTTTGTGTGAAAATTTTTGATTACTTTCGATACCCACAAAATGCAGTTAGTTTATTGCTTTGGAGACGTTATTTATTACCGTTATTAAACTACTTTTTTGAGTTCAAGAACTTGAATGACCTTTGTCTGCAAAATTTTTCTGTAAGTAACTTTTATTATTGGCCAAGCAGACGAAAGACGTCCACTATGTTGAACAAAGGTCTCCCCATTAGAACGGAGGGATTGCCATATTCTCCATGCTTGGCAGGCGTTATGGAGATCACAGTATAGGTGGAAGATAATCACATAGAAAGACGCTACACTGCCTGCCTTGTTTTTCCTTAGTCGCCTCTTACAGAGAACCAACGGGATGAGATATTCATCCCAGTTTTTTTGGGAATGATAGACGCTGTTGGCAATATATGGCCATTACAGCTTCACCGGGCAAGAGGAGGCGAGCGCTTATAGCACTCCAGCCTTAACTTACCCGAACACCCCACAGTTCATTATGCTATTTAGACCATGTCATTATGTTATTTAGACCATGTCATTATGTTATTTAGACCATCTCATTATGTTATTTAGACCATGGAAATATTTAGTTTAAAGTAGGCGTTGAGACAATCCATAGCCTGTTTTTCTTTACAAGATCATAACAGACTCTGAACAAAAAATGTATGAACACAGGAGTGATGGGTGATTGGTGGCCAGCCAAAGACATTTGGTAGGGTTCCGCAGTATCAAATATTTGTAGTTGTGACTTAATAAATAATGTCTCAGGTGACCAGCGGCAGTACAATGCAACTGACACAAAAAAGGTAAGCATGTCGCTTACCACCTTATAATATTGCAATAACGCCATTTAATGAAATAAGTCTCTAATGAAAAACAAAAAAAAAGAAAATGACAATAAATGATGCTAATATCGGTCAGCCGGTAAGAGATGGGCATGAAGTGCGCTTGCGACTATGATTTTCATAGCAGGTGGCGCCGCCTATTGCACTCAGTGCAATCACCTTTACCGCTCTATATTTAAATGTGCACATTTATAACAATGTTTCCATCACGCTATTCACTATTTTGACAAGTAACAAATTAGTTAGGACAGAAATAGAAAAGTTGTAGGGAGACTTAGATTGTTTATACTAATTTAGCTGTTATAGAGAGATTATTATATTACGTTATGGTCTAAAATAGTAACAGTCTGCAGCCTAATGTTGTTCTTATCTACAACTTGTCTTGTATTCACGTTATGCACTGGACATGATAAGAGTCTGCCCTGTAATTCTCTAAGCAACACAACCTCTAGTTCTACGTTGCGAGCAACGGCGAGTTGCTCTTTCGTATTCACCAACTTTTCGTAGCACTATCACTACGAAAATTTACGGTTGAACTACTTAAGGTCGAATAGTTTAACAATCAGTTCGACGTTGAACCGGAATGAAATAGTGAATATGGATTTTAACAGAGTTAAGCTCAACGTCGAATTCAAGGTTAGCTCGACGTCGAGCTCGCCGTTGAACACAACCACGATAGTTCATGTTATTACTCGTAGAATAGCATAGCTGTTAGACATCTTACCTAATAGTTAGATCAGTGTATGATAAACCCGTTGGTCTAGTCACTAGACCACTAGACTCTAGTGGTATGCACCCTGGCAGCTACCCAAAAGGTCGTTGGTTAGATTCCCACTTTCCGTCTGGGTGTTATTTATCTATATAAGCAAATATTAAAAAAAATACATAGGTAGTATCAGTTGTCTGGTCACCATAATACATGCTTTGACCAATTTAGGATCTGATGACCGTGTATGGATAAACCCAGGATATTAATATTATTATTATTACAGTTTCATAATAGTATACTTAAACCAGGTTCAGTATGTTATACTCAACCCTACCAATTGTCTTTGGCTAGTCTCTGATCAGCCATGATAGATAGATATAGATGACTATTGCTAAAGGTATGGTTGAAGTAACTTTATTGTGGGTTTTCAAACAAATAAACAATCTAAAAAGTTGTATTAGGCACGTATTGGTAACTAAAAATAGCAAAAATATATTTCAGAAAACGTTTTTATTATTTGTTGGACATCCGACACAGTAACTCTACTTTAAAGTTAGCTTTGAGAATATTTTACCGAAAATTGTTTGAATTTCGTGTTTGCATTTTATAATCTACAAAGCACTCTCTAACGCTGAGTAATTAACAATTTATAGTGAAAATATTTAATTCGCTTTAATATTTAGATAGAAAAAGAGGGAGCTATGCAGAGCTTTTGCAAATATTTTATCGAAGATGCGATAAAGAAGTTTAATTTTGCTTAGCACTCAGAACTATAAATACACGAAATGTTAAATGGTTGAACTATTTATACCACAGATTTATACAGATTGGTTCGTAGTAGACATAATATTTAGCGTGGACTAAATTTACAGGGCTAACGAGACATTCACATGGGCAAATCTATGTGATTTAGTATTCGCAAAATATTGATGATACATTTTTAAATAATTACCAATTATTTCTTAACCCCCTTTTTTATCACCCGACAATAATAAAAGCACAAAAAGACCTTTCATTTGGTACCCCATAGAGATGTTTTGTAAAAGAAAAAAAATTAAGGCGGCTGACGACTGCCATATCTTTTTTAAATACACATTTACTCCAACGACTAACGATTCTCTAGGCAAATTTAATAATATTTCTTAACTCAAAATATATCAAGTCATTTAGGCTGTTGGCCGTGCCATACATACCTACAGTCGAAAAACGTAGCCCTCCTTCTGTAGGAAATAAAATTGTAGTCACGTATAAAATTATTTGTATTATCAGCCTGAAAAAACAACCGTTATTTCATTGCTTTTATAGGTATTTAATTAACGTACATTATTATTCCATATTTCCGGTGACTGCCTCAGCAATATTGTATAAAATGCGCAGTACTGTTAGCATAAGTAATTGAACGTAAAATAATATTCTGAAATTTCGTACTTTAGGTACTATTTGTGTTTCATCATATTTTTAGGGTTCCTTTTAAAGTTAAAAAAGGAACCCTTGTGGCGCAACTTCGACTGTCGATCTGTCTGTCACACCTTCTTCTAATGGTATCGGTTTGAAATTTTAAGTTTAATTTGATCTTTACGCTATCCGAGGTGTTGTATGAATAGCAAATTCACTGTTATACGGCCAAAGAAGATATGGAACCCTCGCACTTGACCGGTTTTATTTGTTTGGCTTTGCTGTAGCTAGAAAAAACAATCTTAAATACACAACTTATTTTTGTTACTTCTAGATGAATATAATATATACTTTATAAGAGAAGTTAACAAAAAGGCGGGAGAGCAGTGTTGCCAGACCAGAGATAACAAAACAAAAGGTACTTCATTCATAGTACTTACTATATACCATGACTGTGTGTGCCATATAAATATACACACTACACGATGAAAATTATATCATTGACATCATTTTAAATGTGTGTGACTGTTGTCATCTAGACAGCAGTCGTTATGCCATAAAGATAGCTTGAATAACTATGTTACCAGGTTGGCCAACACCGTAAGACTAAACAAAAAATTTATGTCGCTTTATTTTATTCGTATTTTAGCCGTTATTGTGGCTGGTAAATCTATTTTTGCAAGAGGCATGAGGATTATTTTAATCTTCAATTCTTCTTTCTATCTCATTTTAATCGTTGGTGTAGGATGCGACATGTGTCGACACACTTGCTGCGTCCCACACCCCGGCAACTTGCAGGGCGGCTGGAGGGGCTGCGGCGACCGCTAGTGATGCAAAGCGACGCAAGTATGCAGCTCTAGGTTCGAGCTATATATTTGCGCCCTTTGTGGTGGAGACCATGGGGCCTTGGTCTCATGAGACGCACGGTTTGGTGAAAGAAATTTCATCCAAACTTATCGAAGTCTCAGGAGACCGCCGGGCTGGTAGCTTTTTCTGCCAACGTATAAGCGACAAAGGGGTAATGCCGCCAGTCTTTTAGGTACCATTCCCTCCCAGTACAACCAAGGCGACAACTTTGAGGAAGTTTTTTACCTAGTTTAAGTGTACATGTTTGTAAATAAACTGTAAATAGTTAGTTTCAATAAATATAATGCCCATCTTTAGCATAATATTATATAGAACTTCTATTGTAGAGTCACAGTAAAAGATCATAAATAACAATAAAGAGACAGTAGAGAGAATAATAATAAGTCACTTACAATATTTCTTTCTCAAACCATGATATTATCCAGATGAGGGTAGACCGTAGACTGTCCTGTAGCCGCTGTATGAATACTTTAGTCTTTTTTTTTTTTTTTTTTTTATATATTTTGGGAATGATAGACGCTGTTGGCCACAGATGGCCATTACAGCTTCACCGGACAATACAATACTTTTGTCTCAGCTTGTACGTCCTTTATATAGGCAGTTCGGCTGGGGTGCCAACATTTAACCATTTTTTTTTGCTGGCATTTTTTTTATTACCGATACTTTATTTTTAGAATTACGAACTACAAAATTAAATTAATCATTTGCATCATCTATTTTAATTTATAATGCCAATAATTGTGCGATAAGAAAAATACCAGATAAAGGGGGTAGCTATTAATGTACAGTTTCATTTTGGTTTCATTAGACAAAGGAGTACAACGAAAAGCGTTCTAATAAATAGTTCTATCGAATTCCCCAGCACAAATCAATACATGAACAATTGCTTTACAATTCAGTTATTTAGAATAATTGAAATCGATTACTCTTCAGTGAAATACTGGCTTCGATCTTCACTTGAAAACAATGAGAAAATCTAGATTTTCGAGGCTGGTATTTCTATATTACACTATATATATTATCGTTTTGCCATTTGTAAGACTATTCTCATTGTAGCAACTACATGAAAGTGTCTTATATTATTATAAACAATATGGAAACTTTGAAAACTACAATGTACACACGACAGCTAGAAATCCAAGAACTAGCCACGATAACTCTACGTCATAAACACACACCCGAGTTAGCTGTTACAACTTCACTTTTAGGTTTAACCCGTCTAGCCATGTTCGATAGTAGCCAACACGTTGCCCCGGATTCATTGCATTAAACTGTTAAATTCGTCTCAAAAATGCGGTTCATCGATATTGATGTACCATGATGGCGTATTTTTAAAACGACCGTAGATAAATAAAAGCGATGTGCGTTTTTGGGTTAAAGTGAATATTGTATTGTGAGCACAAATTACGATCATTAAATAGAGAGGAGATTCTAGTCTAGCCTGAGAGTCTAGCAGTAGGATATTTAATGTGTTTTATTTAGACTAATTAATTCCATTTAAATCACCCAGCTCAAATCACCCAGGTTATTTGATTCCGAGGTGATCAAAGTGGAATAAATTGTTCCACTTTAATCACCCAGGTGATATCACCCAGGTGTCAAAGTGAACACATTGAAATAAAACTATGTATTAACTATTTTTACGGATTATATCGCGGTTTAATTTAGATTTGAGTAGGATATAACCTAAAATTCCCATCTGACCATCTGAATATTGTTTAATATTGAAAACTTTATGTTATAAAACCCTGTATGTAAGCCTGGCCCGCTGAAAACCGACTAAAGAAATGTATTACGTGCGAAATGTAATGCAAAATAACAAACACTACCAATTTAACTCTGAATGTTTTACTGTTTAATCCTTGAGGAGAAAGGGTGTTACTTGATTGTTTCCTATGAATGTCCTGCTTGTAGCATCATAGCTCTTAAACAAATGGATGTATCTGAATGCCATTTTGTTGCTGAAAGTTGGGTGTCAAACTCGTGGTTAAACTGGGATAGTTTAAGTTGTACTGGTTAATCAGTCGTTTCTTAAAAATTATTTGCGTGTGGTATTTAAATTTTTTATTTGCACTCCTTTTACCTGTACAATTTGTTAGTTTTGATATATAATTCCCGAATGTTTAAGCTAGTGCTAGTTCTTTAAAACGAGTGTCCTAACAAAAGTATCAGAACGAGATCATTCCTTACTTAAACTTTACAAGTACAAAAATAATATAGGTAGGTATGCATACTTATTTTAAAACAATAGATAAATTTGCTAAGTTCTAAAAAGACAGAAAACATTCCGATTTATATAACGACGAACCTAAGTTAATACTGACCTTTAAACTCAGCAAATCGTTCCTTAAACCTGAGTCTAAACCTAGGTGCGTTGTTAAACGTCGGGATACGTGTAGCTTGTAATCATTACTTAATTACTTCTCACAAAAGACGCTAGGCAACAGAACACATGAATAAAACACAAACATATTATTTTTGTATCATTGTCGATAGAAAACGTTCGTGTTCACCTACAGTGAATTAGAGGGCCTTCCAAACAAATATGGAAGTACCGGATTATGATCACATTTCCCCTTTACAACCCTTCCATGGCTTTATCCGCGGTATACGATGTGGGTTGAACGGGAAAATGCTTTTTCACATCCATTTTTTAACGAAAGGGACAGTATTGTGAATGAGGGATACATGTCGTTGTAATGACGAGAGTAAATATTTTATTAGTCAGATTGCTATTGTGAAATACAATAACGCATGGATGGATAATGGATATTAAAATTATTTTATTATTATTACAACAAATAAATGCGCATAAATAATAATATCTGTTACCGCATTAATAATTTATTAATGCGGTAACAGCTCAGTGGGCGAGCGTTTGCCTTGGAAACTAGGTGCGTAGGTTCGAATCCCGGCTCGCACCTCTGATTTCTTTAATTAATCATGTACGAATCTTCTTTGTGCGATTGTTACTGGAAAAACAACAATACGTGATCGTGACTTTCATTTGAAAATTAATAATCTGGATGTAACAGCGGATCAGGATGTCGCGACAGAATTTGAAACTGTTTTTACAAATGCTCCTTTAGATATATCTAAAACTATAAAGTCTTCATCCACTTCTGCTGAGACTTTACTAAAACAAAGTGTAACAGAATGTGGCGCAACCTTTGAATTCTCAATTGTTGATATCAAAGAAGTATTGAATTTGTGTAGCAGTCAACGGGACATGGTAGATAAATGTAGACCGGAAAAGTATTTTAGTTATTTACAATCACACGTCACAGATGTAATATTAAAAGAATGTTTATTGTAGGTACAAAATGAATATCCCACTTTCGAATCACTTAGAATCCACCTTAATACAGGTAGAACGTGTATTGTGATGAACGTGTATTAGAGGGGAAAATATTACAGGAACGCGACCTCCTAATCTCAAACAAATAATCATAAGGAAAAGAGAATATCTGATCTCATAAAAGCCTTTATATTGCCACTCACAATGCGAGTTGAAACATGATTATATTAAAGGTGAGGCCTTTGAAACCGGCAGTCGAGTATCATTGACTGTTTTGGATTCAATAAACAAAGATTGGATGGTAGAGTCTCGAGATTATTTCTTGGTTTAATTAAATATATAACAACAGATTAATCGGTTACTATAGTTACCTAGATTTCGATCCTCGATCCTATATAAATGCTTAATCGCAGTAGGTTTTAACTGCCAATAGTGCAGGCAGTCTCCTAAGCGTCGTCCTTCTCTTGATTTTTTTGTTGACGCGGAAACCTGATTAAAAAGTCCCCGGGAACCTGTGGGGAATCAACCGAACTATAGAGGATTCTTACTTCTACTAAAACCTCCGCGGCTATCGCATTGCATCATGAGAGTTCCTAGGCTCTCCAGATCTGCACTTGGTACCCTGCAGTGCATTGCCTTAAAGACCATCGCAAGGGGTGTATTATAGCCCTAAGAACCTATCTCGAAGCTCACCGTGATAGGGGTCGCAACCCCTCCTCCGTCCTCCTCGGATTTGACTGCCGCCGATGTCGCTCGACGGACATCTAGGACACACACCCAAACATCTAGTGAATCTGAAGGTTGCCCGCCCCTGACGCAGGGCTGAATTCCTCTTTATCCTACATTAAAATAAAAATAAAATTGTTACTTCTAATATATTACAAGTGATCAACATGTTCTATTAGTGTTGAAGGGCACTTTAGCTGGTGAAATTATCGGATTCAAGAGACTTAATAACTAAACGCCTCACTCACAAGCCTCAATTAGTATCAATACTCATTAAAACATTTTTAAACTAATAAGAATGATTGAAATGAAACAAATTTTAAGGATTGGGTATATCGCGGTTAATATAATCCGTAAAATTAGTTTCATTTCAATGTGTAGTATTCGCGTAAATATCAGAAATCATAATAATATCGATTCTCAAAGCCTTGCTTGGGATATGCTTAAAGTAAATTATTTATTGACTTCAAGTGTCGAAATATTCAAAGAAATGCATTAACTATAACATTAATCGTTGGTTGTGAGTGCGGCTGTAAGTCTCGGTGATGAGAGGCAGTTGCAGTGCGGCAACAACTTTGTGTAGTTGTTCGTTACTGGCTAGGACAATGCAGGCCGATCGCCTGATTGTCTAAAGTAAGATGATCCATGCGTCGGATGGGCATGTGAAAAGTCGGTACTGCGCCTAACTTCTCCCCCGGTCGTCTCGGTCTTCCGTCCGATCGGATTATGAGAGGTTTAATGGAAGAGAGAATGCACTTGCGTCTACGCAAGCGCTTGTCCTCTATAATATATCCCGCGTCACCCCTTCCCTCCAATATGGTTGAGGGGAGTGATGGCTGCTGCTCGAGTCAACTCGTGCGCGGGTGCTGCTTGGGGGGACTGGTCCGACTACTATCCCTTTGGCCGCCTAGTTTGTTGTACTTTCGTCGTATTTTTTTTCTGTCTTTTTAACGGCACGACACACTGTCGCTCTCATCTAATTTTAACATGACACACTGTTTAAAAAAAAGTGAAAAATTACAAGCCCGCTGAGTTTCTTGAGTTGAGGCCACGTTGTAATACGGTGGTAGCTTTTTTTAAAAAAAAACATGACCTTTCATTAGTGCTAGCGTTAACCCTATTTGAAATAAACTATTTTTGACTTTGACTTTTGACGGAGATGGCTGATTTTGTGAAAGATTAGCCACTTTGGTCATATCGGCCAGGAGGACATTAATTATACGCTGTAACATTGCTATTATAGAGCGTCCAACCGTTTATTTTCTTTTTGACAGCACCAATAGAACGTAACTGCGAAGTTACGTTCTATTGGTGAGAAGAAGTCAAGTTCACTTTTAAAACTTCACTTTAAGTGAACTTTTAAAAGTGAACTTTTGCGTAACATGACGCAGTTACGTTCTATTGGTGCTGTCAAAAAGAAAATAAACGGTTGGACGCTCTATAATATAATAGAATTATAGTGTATTTAGGTTAAGTATCAATCCGAACTGAGGTACTGAGGGACTGAGGACATCTGGTGGTAGGTCGATATGACAAAGTGTGTTTGTATATACGAACGAACACAGGTAAACGGGTGTAGATTGTCGGCTTGTGGTTTGCGGTCATCACCGCAGACTATCGGAGGCAATACGACGCCTATGTTGCTTTTATATGTATACAAGGCTTAGGGTGATCCAGGCTGAAGGATTGTGGGTCACAGATTTAATTACCTTCCTCCTTGAAACAAAAGTCACCTTACGGATTATATCGTATAATGATTTCTGATAATTATACGAATATTACACATTGAAATATAACTAATTTTTTCGGGTTATAATTATCGCGGTTTATTTTGTTGATTGTGGGCTCTCATACATCGGGCAAACAAAACGATCAGTAATAAAATCTTTTTAAAAAAAATTGAACCGACTTCAATATCACTGAAAAGTATAAAATAATTTAAATATTATTGAAGTTGGTGTTAGCTTACCGGCTGTGTATATTTGGCACCAACTTCAATAATATTTAAATTATTTTATACTTTTCAGTGATATTGAAGTCGGTTCAATTTTTTTTTTAAAAGATTTTATTTTAAACTTTTTAGTGATATTTTCATATATAAAGATTGAACCATTGAAAACCGTAAAATTATCTAGGTAGGTTATGATCACATTATCGTCTACATAGTTTTACATAATTCATGTTTCTTCTGAAAAAAATATCCGGTCGTAATGAAATTTGCATGGAATCATCATAGCAGTTTACTCTCTCGAATAAAAAAAGAATCATCGCAATCGGTTCATAATTGTCAGAGCAATGTAATGGAGAACATCAGTTTTATGGTTTTTACCAGACAAATATCCTCCACATCGTTCATGGTCCTCCAGGAAGTTCTTATCCGGTTGTAATAAAATTCATACAGATTTAATACAGTGGTTTCTTCTTTCGAATTAAAAAAGAATCATTGAAATTGGTAAATGTTTGCCAGAGTTATGACCATTTTTGTCCTTAAAAGCGACTAAAACGTCATCTATATAGGCTTTCTTGCAGCTCTCAGTGCGCAGTCACCATTCTTGTTTTTTCAGGAACTACTTATTACTAAGCAATAATTTTTTTATGGGACCCAATTAACGGATTAAAGAATGGATGGAAGAAAGATTTTTTCAAATCGGTTCATAATTGCCAGAGTTATGCGCGAACATACATAGAAAAAAAAATATATATACAGACGAATTGAGAACCTCCTCCTTTTTTGAAGTCGGTTAATAAAAACCCGTGTAAAAGATAGCTGACGTTAAAAATCGACGTTATACAAAGTCTGCAGTCTGTGAACATGTTCAGGATGAGGCGAGTATGACGTATGGACAGCTACCACCGCAGTCTGTCTCGTGACCATGAATACTGTAAAGTGGTCGAAACGTCGGGATAGTCAAGAATAAACCACGATATAGTCCGTAAAGTTAGTTTCATTATTGGTTTTATTTCAATGTGTAATATTCGCGTAAATATTAGAAATCAGTACCTTATTCGATTCTCAATCAAACTCAAATAAATTAAATGACATTTATAATTTCTGTGTTCTGTTAATTCCCAAAGAAGGTAGTATTCGAGCCTGTTAATTTTACGTATTTCAAATCAGTCTTGAGTCTTGCTAAGAGATTACAAAGTGTATCACAATATAGATTTTGAAATACTTAAATGGGAAAGTCAATGTTTGAATTAACTACGATTTGATTTCCAAATTGCGTCGGTCAGACGTTGTCAGCCGAAAAGCTATTTTCGAAATTCGATTTCGAATGAATTAGACTTCTTTTGATTTTCATCGTTCACCGAGCTATTGGTTCTTTGAAATAAATATAGAAGTATTTGTATTTTGTCAATGGTATTTTGAATACCTAGTAGATTTTTAAATATAATAATATCCTGGGACAATCCACACACGGTCATTTGATCCCAAACTACGCAAGACCTGTACTATGATAACCAGACAACTGATACTTAAACTCTATACCTTTTTTGCAAATAAATATTTACGTAGATACCACCCAGACACAAGTTGGGAATCGAACCTAGGATCTATCGTGTAACGGCCAGGGTGTCTAACCAGTAGACCAACGGGCCCGAGACGTGTAAATATTATAGCAAATTTTCAGACTATTTTTTTTCAGGTAAGTTTATAAGAACTGTTTTTATATAGTAACGTCAACTCATGTGAGTGAGGCATTTCAGGGGATCAGTTTTCAAGGAAAATACACATTCACAATCCCGTTTACCCCGGCGTGGGCAGACTGAGCTTGAGGTGGGTACAAGGGTCGCGAAGGTAAAGATTATGGATGTTTTCTGTTCGCTAGATTTCTTTTGTGTTTAACTTAAAAACAGGAAGAATAATAACATATTGACTTACGGATTTACTGCCAATATTGTTTAAAATATCTTAAAAAGGAAGAAGTACCTATATTTATTTATTTATTTTACAAGGTAGTACAGTAGTCTCGACGAATGTTTGTGTGTCTGAAGTTGGCTGCAAGACGCTGCGCAGTAGCTATTTTTGTGTTTTTGTATGCATACCTCAGGACTGTTATTGCGCAATGGTTCGCTTAACCTAACTTAAGACACACAAAGATCCGCTGTGAGTGCTGTATGTCCTTTGGGCAAGGGACCAACCAGGTTGTTACCACTGCAATGTCTGGTATCTGCCGCCAAGCAACAACGTGTAAACATTGCTGTGTTCCGGCGTGAAAGGCACTGTAGCTGGTGAAATTACAATACACTTGACAACTAATGTCTCAGTTGACGAGCGGCAGTGCAATGCAGCTGTCTATCAGGAAAGCATCTCACTAACCATGAGGGTAACGTCTTGCTTTCTCGTCACCAGCTAAAATTAAAACAAAAAGTAGGTATTATTTGTGCAGGGTGAACTTAATGCGTATTATATAGACATATTGCAAATAGAATTGTTGACAATCACTGGTAGATAAAGTAGTAAAGTTTAAAAGTTGGAAATGTGGAATCTACCAGGCCAAGGTCGGTGCCAACGCAGTGTCTGATAGTCTGACATTCCTATATGAAGGACACTTAGCTGGTGAAATGACTGGGCTCAAGACACTTATTACGTAATTTTTAGGATAACGGTGCAGCGTCTACGGGCAGGCGTAACACTACATGAACACTACCCACCGAGTAAACGTCAAGCGTGCCTCACTCTCCTTTTAATTTATTGTTTTGTGACATAAGTATATTTACAAAGTTAACCCTAAAAACTCTACGTGAATGTATTAGGCACAAAAAGGACAACGGATATACTAACCTGAGATACTAAATAACTTAGAATATGAATCAGTACAAGTACTATAGAAAGCTTAATTCAAGTAAGAACATGTAGCCACGAGTAAGAATATCAAAATACATCAATATCAGGTACACGACTATAGGTACTATACCGTCAGCTGTATTTATCGACATTAGCGCTTGTGACAGATCAAATCCATCAATACCCACTTATCACTTACTTAAGAATTTAACTATTAAAATGTAACTTTAAATTCACCTGCCTTTTAGAGGAAAATAAAGGAAAACAAAGCTTAGGCACGCTTTGTTTAAGGGGACCATGGACAGACGCGTGCTCTATTCTATACTTACTTATATATAAACTCAATGCTAACTAAGTACAGTCAAGTCTATAAACAAATAATTAAGATAAATCTTTCACTGTGACATTGACAATGACATTATTACGAGGTACAGTAATGGCGGTGAATTAACGTTAGGTACGCCCCACATTCTCTTCATTCCTTTTTCACCCGCTAATAGTTGTTTTTGCCCAGCGCGAGGCTAAGTGCTATTTATATTAATGCCATCATATTTTCATGTTGGTTACCCGCATTTTCATATTAAGCTTGGTCCGGGCTCCCATCATAATGTGAGGGCCCACCTTTGTCATTTGTTTGCGAGCTGATTAAATTTACACGGCTAACGCGGTTTACCGTCATATTAATTCCCTTAATGCGTCGTGTGGCGTGCGATTTTTTTAAATAACCGTTCAAGTGTTTTTTTTTTGTCAATATACTGGATGTGGTTCTGCATTCTTGCCATATTTACGGAGGTTGATATATACCTTTTAAAGAACATAAATCAATCATTAAATGATAGACTTAAAATTATGAAATATGTTTGTTACGAAAAGAAATCCCGCGTGCAACCGTCAATGTAAAATAACCCCGTCTGGCACCGCTCTTCGCGCAAAGTAGGTAAACAAGAGTACGCGCGGGATCGCCAACCTTGGGACCTATTCTGAGTACTCAAGAGCTCTTATTCTGGTTGAACGTTAGTCATGAATCATTAATTATCTTTTAGTATTAGCCACTGAATTATTAATCTATTTTTAATCAATTAACATAATCCTTATCTGTCTATCAATCAATGGGTGGGCGTGTCGCTTACCACGAGCTCCCTCATAAATGGCCTGCTTGCCGTATCACTACTATCTTTTTTTTATTTCTACTGCACTCTTTATCATATCCATACACAAAACAAACTGATGTTATAGAAGGCTGTTAGAGAAAATCACAGAAATCATAATAACAGTATTTAGATTTGTGTCGAGAAAATACATGCATGTAAGTGCGTACTGTACGGCTATCCAAGAAGCGGATTTTTTATTGTAAATTCCGTCCCGTAAACTAGTCGATTATTTTCCTATTTCAACATCAAACGAGTTTCCCCTTATACTATGCATTAATATTTCATTTTTACACCCACAAAATCCAAGTTCGTATGTTCTATTATTCAGCTAATTTGAAATAACATTTGAGCAAATGGAAATATCCTTTTGTGCTTTCAATGCTATATTGTTTTCGAGAGAGGGTAATTAATTATGTTTTATCGTTTAAAATTATAATGTACTCGTAGAATTGTTCAATTGTTTTATAACAATAGGGTGAAGAAATAACAAAGAGGAATTCATTAGCATATTACGGAATAAATTCTTATCTTTTTTATTATAAATTAAATGTAAAATATTACCATTAATAAAATAAACAGGATGTGTGTGACTGGGCCCCGGTCAACCGTCACTCCTGTGTTCATAAATTTATTGCTACGACTTTGACCTTGTAAAGAAAAACAGAGTAGGTATATGGTGGTAACATATTTGATGTTTTAATAAAATTTTGATTGTTAAATAAATATACAGTATATATAAATTTTATTAGAATAGGTTATTAATTTTTAGGAATTCTAGTTGATGGTATTCATAGGACATTTATTGAAAGGCCGAGTGCGCAGAAAGCTATTGAAAAGGCTCGCCTCAACCTACGTGACGCAATTTGCCTATAGTCCGTAGATAATATGCACATATATAAAGATATATATGCTTCTGTTTTCCTTTCTTTGAAGCCCCCGATTCGCAGCGACTAACCATTTGAGAACCAGAGGTCACGGGTCCAATTCCCACATGGAGTAACAACTTGCTTAGTTGTTCCTTACTGATTAGTCCATACGTCATAGTTGCCTGGTACCCTCAGGTCTTCTTATTATTATTGTGAGTCCGATCTACGAAACGTCGGATAATTAAAATAAAAAAAACGGCGATATACTCCGTAAAATTAGTTTAATTTCAATATTCGCGTAAATATCAGATATCAATAAATCATAAAATTTTAGTTTATCTATTTTAATTATGATAATTAAAATGTTCATATGTGTCACTCTTTTGCCCAAACCTAAATGTTTTTATCGATATTCTTTTTGCCCGAATGCCCCAGGAAGAGGGCTATGTTTTCATCAATAGACTGTATTTAACATTTATTTACAAAGAAATAGCAATAACCAAAGGTATAGTATAAAAGGTGAAGTACTCGTAGAGAATTTTTGTGATCGCATTGAAACGCTGCTATGAACATTCTTTTCATTCCTCGAGTGTACAACCATTTTACAGCTTTATTCTAACGTCTGAAAATTAATTCTTGTTTCAGTTTAGAGCATGAAACAAGGAAGTTGTGTCATTATTCTCTGTTTTCAATCGCACGGCATTTTACCTCTGCTTATGATTTATGAAAAGTTTCACTTTTTTATAATAAGCAAATCCTTTCTTCGCAAGCCTACGGAATCATGATTTTATTTGTTAAAAATTCTACATTTTTAAACTTGGTCGGATAGTTTATGGATTACAATAAAATACAATTAGTTTTTTAAGTCTAAGTAGATATACAAATATTACAAGAAAAGATTTGTCACAAAAAATTCACTGAAATCACATTATTTTATTTCAGTAAGAAAGCTAGTGCTATTTGTTAGATACAATTTTGAAACGTACACATTTTACGAGATGCATCATTTTCGACGTAGCTTTTTGGCCACACAGCAATTTGCTTTACGAAAAAATTTTTTTTGAACCCAGCCTTATCTCTTTCAGTAACTAATCTAATCGACTAGGTAATCGTGGCACTTTTTACACGCTTAATAAAAGCGCGTAAAAAGTCTTCATTATGGCTTCATTAATATTACGATTCCACGCTTAAATTACTATTTTACATTAGTGTACATTATACAATAATCATATTATGTACTTACTTTATTTTTGAATAACACCGTTAACATAACGTAAAGTGTCTTACAAACAATGTTATTTTTTCTATTGTTATGTGATGCGACGGCAGTCAATGACTTTAATAGATCACACGAACCTTGTAGCGGCGGGCATAAAATATTATTATTTTTTTCGAAGATAGAACTGCACAATCGCTTAACTTTTTTCAATTACGAATAAGTATATATTTATTGTACCCACGGATTTATATTTACTTCGTGATTGTACCTACCTAATAATGACAAAAGAAACAGACAGAATAAAGAAACTGACAGATGTCAAATGTGATCTATTAAATTGGCCTTACATTAATCATAAAAGACCAAGCGAAGCCGCACGGGGTTAAATTAGTAGGTAGTGTATAACATTCGGAGTCGCTGGACGCTCGGGGTGTGGGCCCCTTGAGCGTCCATTCAGTACGGCGGCGACTCCGAGGAGGACGGCGGCGGGGTTGCGACCCCCGTCCCCGTGAGCACCGTGTCAGGTTCCCGGGGGGCTACAATGCGCCCCCCGGCGGCGGGCTCAAAGGCAAGGCACTGAGGGGCCCCTGGTGCAGATCCCACCGGAGAGCCCTGGGGTCTCCCCTCTCATGTGCCGATGCGACAGCCGCGGGGGTTTTAGTGGGTAAGAATCCCACATACCCCAGTCGAGCACCACAGCTCCCGGGGATCTTTAGAAGATTTCAGCCGCGTAAAAAAAAAGTAGGTAGTGTATAAGTTAAAGATATAATATATTTTTTTACACATTATGTGATCTATGTATACTTATATTGTGTCTATCCTGAAATATAGAATATTTTATAACTTACTTTATGTAAGTACATAATAACTAAATATTTACAGTTTATTTAAAAAATTACTAAAACTAAGTAAAAACTTCCTCCAAGTTTTCGCCGCACTGGGACGGAAGGGTACCCAAAAGACTGGCGGCGTTACCTCTTTGTATGGCCAAGCTTATACGCTGGCATAAAAAGCTACTAGCCCGACGGTCCCCTGAGACTTTGATAAGTTTGAATGAAATTTCTTTTACCAAACCGTACCGTTTGTGAGACCAAGGCCCCATGATCTCCACCGCAAAGGGCGCAAATTGTGACATTTTTATTATTTATAATCATAAACAAAAACGTATTGCACAAAATTGTCTTCCTCAAAGTTGGTGAAAATTATTAAAATGCAAGCCACAAAGTTGGCGAACGTCGGCAGCAAGTTTACATATTACGTTTATAAACCATTACGCCCCTTACACGTTCATTCTCCAGAAGTTAATGTTCGGGACCTCAACTCAAAATAGCCTGATTTTATGTCAAGTAAAATTCATTAAGTTAATACACGGAAAGGATTTTGAGGTGTCATTACAAAGAATGATATGTTAGGGTAGCGGACACATAAGGAGGGGAGAGTTTTTCGGATGAAAATATAACATCGGGCAGGATATTTTATTTTATTTATTTGGGAATGCAAACAATTGTACATTATATATTAATAAAATAACTTAAAAAAAAAACGTTATAAACTAAATGTACAACCCACGGCGCTATCCACAAATTACTGGTATTTATAGGTATTTAAGACGACAAACATAACGTAAAAAGTGAAGAAGGAAATAAGAAAAGAAGATTCATGCGAAGAAGAAATACATTATGATGGTAAATTAAACGAATTGACTGACTCTAAAATACATTTTTAAAATTTTGAAAGATTTAAATTAAATATGTCTATATGCTCAAAATATGTATTATAAGTTTGTACTAGCATCCGATATTCAAGAGGATAATAGGCAGATGCTTATGTGTCGTTTTGATATGGAGCCGTTGAAAGTAAAATAAGTCTTCACGTGGCAGCATATAGAAATAATTTAGGCGACCAACAGTGAAGTGGTCCTATTTGGTTGGTAGTTATAAAATTATTATTACTATGGGGCAGAAAAGGGGCGGCCAGTGGACATCCTTTCAGTCCTCTTCTTCGTCTTTCAGTGTCCATTACTGAAGGTCGGCGGTTAGATTTCGAAACTTCACTTTAACCATGGCTAGTCTGAATAGTTCTACAAACTTGATTCCTCCTTGATCCTTTCAGTCACGTACAGACTATTTTAGCATTCCAATAAACGTATCATTTTATAAATAATAATAATTCAAAGTTTTAGTTTATCTAAATCGCTGTTTTTTGATCATAGAAACAGATTTTATGAGAAACTTGAATGAAAATTTTCTTGTTACCTACAAGAAACTATTCATTCACAATAATTTTGAATCTGTATGTTTTGTAAAATTTGAAAATAACTTGCATTGATGTAAATGGCAGCTTATAAACGCCTAATAAGCGTCTACAACTTCATGCATTGAATAGGGTCTAACTATAGTTTAATACATACGAGCCATATGGCTATTGTGCCATGATAAGGGCTGAAATCTGATAACAAACATATCATAATAATGGCAAGTATAATATAACTTATTATGGATGTGTGAGATTGGCCACAAGAACGTGGCATGTAGGTAGTTAGTTAGTTATGTACTGTAAGATATTTCTTGATTTACGATTCCCCAAATAGAAACCGATGTCGGAGTAAGGAGAGGTTTCCAAGCGCACGTAATTATATTTATTTGAGCTCACTGTTCTAAAGAAAGAATTATGTTAAAATTAATGTCGGTAATATGATTGTACCAGAGACTGCCTCATGGCACGTTATGTAGAGTTTAGGGTTAAAAACATTAAGGCATCATTTAATCTATATGGTAGGCCGAAAATTAGTTAGATAATTGCAGATATTAAATATAGGCCATCCTTGGGAGTTTTTACCTGCAAAAACCGTCACCTTTTTTATTAAATTTGGTATATATATAGGTACTGATTTTGAATATATCAATATATTATTTAGTGATATCACATAAGTACATCATACAAAATATATTTGTCCTCAATGAAAATAAAGTGCAGTCTCATTTAGTCATTTGGTCATATAAATTAGGCATAAGTTCAAAAATACCTATTAAATGTTTGCACGTTTCTACTGACTTATTACACTTGTAACAAGTTTTCTCTAAAAGCTCACTAAGGCCGGTCTAGTCCTAAATTTCCTTGGATAATTGAACTTGTTAAGCTGCGACACCTAGCATTCCAGTGTTGTATTGTTAGGTTGTTTATGGCGACACGGCTTGACTGTTAAAACGTTTACATGTCATCATCATCATCATCATCATCATCATCATCAGCCGGAAGACGTCCACTGCTGAACATAGGCCTCCCCCTTAGAACGCCACAATGAACGACAATTGGCTATTTGCATCCACCATACCTGCGACGCGCACAATGTCGTCTGTCCACCTAGTGGGAGGCCTGCCCACGCTGCGTCTTCCGGTTCGTGGTCGCCACTCGAGAATCTTTCTTACCCAACGGTTATCGGTTCTTCGAGCGATGTGGCCTGCCCATTGCCACTTCAACTTGCAGATTCTGAGAGCTATGTCGGTAACCTTAGTTCTTGGGCGAATCTCCACATTTCGGATTCTGTCGCGCAAAGAAACTCCGAGCATAGCTCTCTCCATGGCTCATTGTGTGACTCTGGACTTTTCTAAAAGGCCAGCCGTTAGAGACCACATCTCAGTACCCTAAGTCATCACTGGCAACACACACTGGTTAAAAACCTTCGTCTTCATGCACTGCGGTATTTCGGATGAGAAGATATCGCGTGGTTAACAATAATTATTGCATTTCAACTCCATCTATAATTAAAAATCAAGTAAAAATTTAAACCACTATTAAAGTTTATTGTGATGTCGCTATAATGGTTCTGTTTAGTTTTTAAAAGATTTCCACATACATTTTCGTGGTTGCAGGACATTATCTCCGAGCGGGCGCCTTGTCACGTACCCACTCGGCCATTAGTGGCAAACAGCGAGCAATGCCAACCAACGTGCTTATTTAGTGCACACTCACAACTTTTTCTTAATATTTTTCAATGTGGTAAAAATGTTGTAATACACCTTACAGAGTAAGTAGGCTAAGCTTGCGTTTTTATTAGGAAAACTAGCTGACCCACGCAGCTCCGCCTGCGCTATTTTTACGTTAACTAAACTTTTAATAACAGACATTCGCATCGAATACATAACCTCCTTTTATATAGTCGGTTAAAAACTGGGATCCACTTTTTACTTGCTCTCCGAAGCACGGACCCGTTTAGTTCAAATGGCGTTAAACGGTCACCCATCTATTTAATGACCTTACCTTACGTTGCTTAACCCGATCGATTACAAAACCTTGATAACAACTCTCTATGAGTGTTACCTTACTGATATTTATTATATTATAAAGAAAAATTGATAAAATCGGACCAAGCGTATAACCAACTACCCATTTTGACTTTAATACCCTCTCCCAAAAGAACCGTGCTAGATTACGGGATAAAAAGTATCCTATGTCCTACCTCGTAGTAAGATCTCAAATCATGCCAAGTTTCATTTGAATCCATTCAGTAGTTTCGGCGTGATGCTCAGCCGTGATACAGACAGACAGACAGACAGACAAAAATTAAAAAAAATACATTTTCGGCCTCAGTATCGGTTATAGAATGCCCTCCAAATATAATTTTCAAAATATCTTCAATGTACAGAATTGGACCTGTTACAGTTTTATTATAAGTATAGATATATAGATGTGCTGACGTATACCTAGTTTGTCACAATTACGGAAGTTGATAAAATTTGATATACTTAATAATTTATTATGTACACTTCTTCTTGTTCTGCCTGGCGTGATTAGTCCCAGCTATTGCCAAGGTCCACCTTCGGACTATAATTCCTCCACTTTTCCCGATTTTCAACATTCTCAGTTGGGATAATGACAGGCCTGTTGGTCTAGTGGTTAGACACCCTGGCTGCCACCCAATAGGTCGTGGGTTCGATTCCCACCAAGTGTCTGGGTGTGATTTATCTATTTAAGTATGTATTTACAAAAATAACTATATAAGTATTAGTATCAGTTGTCTGGTTTCCATAGTAGGTTCTTGCCTAGTTTGGGATCGGATGACCGTGTGTGCTGGATTGTCCTAAAAAAAATGTTAGCTCTCGTGTAATTTTTATGATATCCAACCAGCGCGCGCTTCTAACGACCGCGACCCGACGACGCCCGGTCTTGCTTTAAGGGACATATCAAGGCAACTTCTACCAACAAATTCTTTTGATCGGCGCATAATTTAGCCACACTATCCTATGTGACTCTCTTGAAATTTATCCACCATATTGTTCATTACACTTCTATTGATTTTAAATAAAACAATAATAATTTGTAGAAATATAAAACAATATTCTACAACAGATACAAGTATTATAGAAACATAATTTTTTGTCATTCAATTTAGTATTTACTTAAAATATGACTTCATAGATGAACGAACACAGAGATGGAATATTAAATAAGGCGCCAGGAGGAGCATGAAACTGTACCTTCACTCGGAATTGAATCAGATTATTGAATAAGTGCTCTGCGACATACGACGTCGGGTTCTCACTATAGAATATGGTTCGTGCAGGAAGAGACACGGCAGCATAGGTATTTTCTAATCAATTTAAGCTTTTTTTAGTTAGACCTTAGGGTCTAACTATGATGTTGACAAACTACATAGTACATAGCTATATCCAGTGAGACCAACAGGCTGAATTACATTGCTGCTAGGAATCACTGCAACAAGGTGTGTAGGAATGCACAGCGCCAGCACATTCACACTTCCGTTCAAGATGGGAATCCAGCTAAGGTCTGGAAATTTCTTAGATCAATGGGAGTTGGTAAATCACGCCAAGATACTATTCCTAAAAACTTAGACATTAATCATCTTAATCAACATTTTTCAGCTTCGTCTAATTTTGATAATACTACTAAATTAAGAACGTTAAATTATCTTTCATCAATTCCATCTCCCGATTACTCTCCATTTGTCTTCTGTCAATTTTCTGATTGTGACGTTAAAGAGAGTGTAGAATCAATTACATCTAACGCAGTTGGTAGTGATTCTATTAGCCGTAATATTATTCTTCCTATCCTTGCTGAACTCCTTCCCATTATTACTCACATCCTAAATTATTCAATTTCCACAGGCCAATTTCCATCTTGTTGGAAAGAAGCCCTAATTACACCCTTACCCAAAAAGCCTCATCCCATATCCTATTCCGAATATCGTCCTATATCGATTTTACCTTTCCTATCCAAAGTTCTTGAGCGTCTCGTCCATAATCAGTTGCGGAATTTCCTGATCAAGAACTCTCTCCTTAATACTTTTCAGTCTGGTTTCCGCCCTGGTCATAGTACCGTTACCGCTCTTGTAAATATTACGGATGATATTAGATCAGCCATGGATAACGGTAACTTAACCATCCTTACTCTTTTAGACTTTAGTAATGCGTTTAATACCGTTGACTTTGATGTCCTACTTGGTGTTCTAAGCTCTCTTAACGTATCTCCAGCAGTGATTGACTGGTTTCGTAATTACCTGTTTGGCCGTCGACAGCGTATTCGCATTGAGGACTCTTACTCTTCTTGGTGCAGTACTACTGTTGGTGTACCACAGGGTGGCGTGCTTTCTCCTTTACTCTTCGCTATTTTTATTAATTCTATCTCTAATCGACTACGTTCATCCTACCACCTTTATGCGGATGATCTCCAAATATACACTCATATGCCTTTGGATAAGATGTCGGAGGCTATTGATACCACCAATACGGATCTTATGGAAATTAGTGAATGGAGTAAAGCTAATGGTTTAACTGTGAATCCGTCAAAGACTCAAGTCATTATTGTTGGCAGTTCTAGGATGACATCGCGTATTCAATGGGCACAACTTCCTGCAGTAGTATTTGATGGCACCACAATTCCAGTAAGCAAAAAAGTAAAAAACTTAGGCATTTACATTGACATGAATTTAACCTGGGGCCCACAACTTCAGGAGGTTAGTCGCAAACTTTTTGCATCTGCAGGCTCGTTGAGAAGATTACGTAACTTTCTACCTATTCCTACTAAAATTGCGCTTGTGCAATCACTTCTACTTCCTTTACTTGATTATGCTGATGCCAGCTATCTTGATCTTACTGAAGACCAGTTGAACAAACTCGAGCGGCTTCAAAATTTTTGCATACGATTCATATTTGGTCTCCGTAAATATGATCATGTCTCCGAATTTCGTGCAAAGCTCGGGTGGTTGCCAATTCGACTTCGCCGGAATACACATATTTTATCGCTTTTATACAGTATTCTATTCAATCCCATAACTCCTTCATATCTTAAAGGTCGTTTTGAATTCTTGCATTTAACACATTCTAGGTGCTTGAGGTCATCAGAGAATTTAGAGTTGCAAATACCAGTGCATTCTACAAGCTATTTTGACAAATCCTTTTCAGTTCAGGCTGCCCGCCTGTGGAATGCTCTGCCTGTTCCTATTAGACGTGCTCAGACTCTGTTATCATTTAAACAGATGGTAAAATCGCACTATTCTTCAACTACAAATTAGACATAATTGTTACCATGTTCTACGATATGATGTTCTATGTATATGTTTGTAGTACACCACCAGCTGCCCCTTTATTCTGATTGTGTTTCTCCTGCAAAATGGTTGTCTGGAAGAAATTGCTTATAGCGATAAGACCGCCATTTGTACATTTTATGTTTTAGTTCTAAGTTTATATTGTAAATATCTTCTTGGTGTACAATAAAGAGTATTCTATTCTATTCTATTCTATTCTACATAGTCCACTTAACCATAGTTGGTACGTAACTACGACTGCATCATCAATCGTCGTCAAACAAAAAGCTTAAATTGATTAGAAAATACCTATGCTGCCGTGTCTCTTCTTTCACGAACCATATTCTATAGTGAGAACCTGACGTCGGAAGTCGCAGAGCACTTAGCCAATAGGTATAGTAATTCATCTGACGTAGGTCTAAATCTACGTCAGATGAATTACTATACCTATTGGCTACTAACGGGACTAAACGACCCACAGCTCCAGCTGTCATTTGTTCCACCATTTTTTTAATAATTAAATTTTTTACTGCCTTAGAGAAATCTAAATATTTAAATTGGTTGCTCAAAATGGCTGTAACTACACTGTCACAAATGGAAGGATAAACAAACAGTCCAGCTGTTTTTTTGCGACGTCACCCATTTATTATTTATAGTAAAAAATAAGTGACGAGATGTTAGAGAAAAAAATATGAATTATTAAAAAAATGAAAAGAAATAGAACAGACGGTGTACAGTATTTTAGAAAGAAGCTACCTCTAACAGTTTCTTAATATTTTTAAATTAACCCTGTATTTAATTTAATAAATAATATAAAATAAATATTATGTTTCAGGCAAAGATGATTTTAAAACTTTTATTACAGTAAATTTAAATGGACAAGGCTGTAAATATCACTTAGACCTGGGTTATAAATATAAATGGTAATATGAGTTTAGTTTAGCGCGTAGGTACAATATTAATGCTCTTTCGACAGTCAAAGAACGATTTAATAACGATTCCAGGCTCAGTTCCACATGTCATTCCCCTCAAACTAGATAATCTAGTTAGAGGCCAGGTTGGTTTGCAGGACACGAGGGTTCATGTTGTACTTCAACGTTCTCGTGACGTCACGAAAATCCCATTCCCCAGTTTTAAGCTCCTAGATATTATTGCCTTAATTTTATGTCTCTCAAATAAATACGCTCGAAACAGTTAAGCTTATTTTTTCCATTACTGAAATTGGGTGATCTTATTTGGCTTACTGTTTCCGTGGTAAATAGGCTTTTATACAGACGTATGGCTCTAAGAAGCACCTTATTTTGTGTTTTAAAATACTTTTATCCATAATTCTTCTGTTACATTAATCATGGGATTTACAGTCACGATAAATCTTCGAAAATCCTTTCTAAACTTACTTTTGTTATTAGGAAAACCTGTGCTTTTAGAACTACTAGATTGAACTGAACTAGCTTTATTGCTTTTTTTGACATTATGTTCTAGACATGCTCTAATCTGTCCTCCAATAAGTACCATTTTTTCTTAGCATCGCGACTCAATCCCTCATAAGCAAACATGTCAAGTTACATACGTTCAGACGTAACGGTGTTATGTATGTAGGGTAGGTACATGCGCTTGTATCTAATTTCCTATTAATTAAATCCCTCTCATGAGGGAACTTAATCCATTTTGCTGCTTACTAATTCGCAGAGATGTAACGACGACCCATATCTCAGTTTTGACGTGTTCTGTGCTGTAAACATGAATTCATTTATATTTAAAAGGGCGTTTGAAAAACTTTTATTTCATTATTTGGTATATTGTTTCCTTTATAATAATAATATCTTGGGACCACACTTGGTCATCCGATCCCAAACTAGGCAGGGCCTGTACTATGGAAACCAGAAAACTGATACTAATACATATACTTACTTACACTTTTTTTTTGTAAATTGTACATACTTAAATAGGCAATACCCAGACTCTTGGGGGGAATCGAAACCACGACCCATCAGGTACCTAGCAGCCAGGGTGTCTAACCACTAGACCAACGAACTCGTCGATCAAAAGCTTTATAACTACTATACTAATACATTCGTTAACAATATTTGTTGTAAACATTCAGCTAACTTTACATAGAAGCTACATATTGCTATTATCACTGCAAAACAGTGTACCTACTGTTGGCGTAAAACTTATGTCACCTACGTATTTAAATACCATATGTGTTGTAGCAATTTTAGCGTCCATTCTAAAATTAAATTACTAGGTGACAGGTCCCTTGCACAAGGGACCGTTCAGGCAGGTATCACCGCAGTGTCAAATATTCAGCAGTTTGTAAACATTGCTGTGGACACTACCTGGTGAAATTACTAGACACAGGAGACTTAATAACTTATGTCTCGGGTGTCTAGCGGTATTGCAGTGCAGCTGTCTATAGGCAGGCGTGCCGCTTGCTTGACTCGTAGAATAAAAAAAAAACATTCTGAAAAGTATTTGAAATTGACACTGTAACAGCAACATTATAAGTTACAAAGGGCCAAAATTCGATCGGGCGTATTACCATCGCTACACAGTATTCGTGATGACACTTCGGCGGGATGCCAATGTTCAATTCCCAGTCGTAATAAGTCGTAAATTTGTATTACATTGGCACATAAGTTAATACACGTTAGCTTTGTTTGTGTGTACCAGTAAAATATTTACGGACTCGACGGAGCATGGTTTAATTTAGGCCAGCGGGTGGCAATGAAGGAAACTTGGAAATGTAGCACCGGTGACCGCTTTTTAACAGTTTTTCATTTGGCCGTCTGATTGCTATTTGATGTTGAAATGAGGTAATATTTAGATAGTTTTCACTGTAAGATTCTGCAGCGACGCAGACGTACCTAAGTACTATTTATAATATAGTGTAGTGAGAGAAAACAAGACAAACAGGAGAACATCATAGTGTGTCTCAGAAGTAGTGCCGTTAATTTAGAAATGGTACTAAACTAGCTGACCCACGCAGCTCCGCCTGCGCTATTTTTACGTTAACTAAACTTTTAATAACAGACATTCGCATCGAATACATAACCTCCTTTTTTATAGTTGGTTAAAAACTGGGACCCACTTTTTACTTGCTCTCCGAAGCACGGACCCGTTTAGTTCAAATGGCGTTAAACGGTCACCCATCTATGACCTTACCTAACGTGGCTTAACCCGATCGATTACAAAACCTTTATAACAACTCTCTATGAGTGTTCCCTTACTAATATTTATTATATTATAAAGAAAAGTTTATAAAATCGGATCAAGCGTATAACCAAGTACCCATTTTGACTTTAATCCACTCTCCCAAAAGAACCGTGCTAGATTACGGGATAAAAAGTATCCTATGTCCTACCGCGTAGAACGATCTCAAATCATGCCAAGTTTCATTTGAATCCATTCAGTGGTTTCGGCGTGATGCGCAGCCGTGATTCAGACAGACAGACAGACAGAGAAAAATTAAAAAAAATACATTTTCAATTTTACTGAGTATCGGTTATGGAATGCTCTCCAAATATAATTTTCAAAATATCTTCAATGTACAGAATTGGACCTGTTACAGTTTTATTATAAGTATAGATTTTAATTTTTACTAGGTGGTAGGTTCCTTGTGCATGGAAGGTAGGTACCACCACAGTGTCAGATATTCTTCCGCCAAACAGCAGTGTGTAAGCATTGCTGTGTTGCGGCGTGAAGGGCACTGTAGTTGGTGATATTACCGGACACAAATACTTAATATCCCATGTCCTAAGAGTCTGCAACGCACTAGTGATTCTTCTGGTGTTGCTAGCGTCTATAGACTGCTTACCATCAGGCGGGTCGCACGCTTGCTTGTCACCTAGCTTTTATAAAAAAAAAATATGCTGAAAAAGTTATTGAAAAAGGCTACCGAACCAGCAAACTGAAGTGACAGTGGGCTTGCTTATATCTGCCCTAGAACCGATACGCGAAGGATCAAACAAGTAGGTACTTTAGTGTTTAGTAGAATCACGAATTGGAAAACGTAGGTTAAGACGCCCTCGGGCTAGATGGAGGAACAATGTGTGTAAAGATGGAAAAGGAAAACAGAAGATCGAAGCCAGTGACGTGTAATTGGAGAG
Organism: Furcula furcula; assembly: GCA_911728495.1. NCBI lineage: Eukaryota > Metazoa > Arthropoda > Insecta > Lepidoptera > Notodontidae > Furcula > Furcula furcula. The sequence goes on from OU452251.1 coordinate 13,152,879, forward strand.
GCCTATATGCAGCAATGCACGAATAAAGGCTAATGACTAATATAGGCTTATTTTACATACTGTTTATTACTGAAAAACTCTATGCGAGCTGTTATTAGAATTGCCTTTTCCGAACTAATCTTGCTCTTGGGCTATATTAACTTTCATCCAAAAATCTTGTTAAGGTAATATCCAATAGGTACCTACCTTATGAAATCTGTTTGACCCTTCATGATATTGCGTCATAAATAAGTACCTATCCCAAAATGTACCTTTTAATCCAGTACCAAAATTTTAAGGGTCAAAGGTAAACGAAGGCGGACAGATATGTAGACTCCGTGTGTAAACAGCATGGGGCTCAGTCATAATATGTTGTGATTTTCGTAATGACGATTTTTGACATGTATTTTTTTGCTAAAGTATAATTCAGGTGTCGTAAAAATAATCCTATTATTTTTAGTGTTTTCTATTTATGAATTTTAATTTTATAAGCAGTCTGACCATGCGGTCAATAAGTGTTGAAGTGGTATCCTAATAGGAACAGACGACAATTGCTTAGAAAACTTTTGCCTAATATTTTGATAGTCAAATATAAATTCTATCGAACAATCTTTTTATTACCTATGTATACCTAGATGAGTAAGCCACTGTTTTAACATTGCAAATATATAAAATACGTGTTGTACACACTAATATTGTATTTTATATGGGCCTAGTTGACTGACAGAATAATAAATAAGTTACAACTGATACGATAGTAACCTAAAATATTTCATAGAAGATGCTATTCCACGGTCTAACGATTTTACGATCGATCATGAAATATCTATCTCACTTATTCGGATGGAAGTTCGCATCATTGAAACTTGCCTGTATGACCGCGCCTCGACTGCTGTGCCACTTACGGTCAAGGGGTAAACTACACGTGTCCCCACACCTCTAACACATCCCATTAATATTTGATGCCTACAGACGCTACGTGCGAAAACCTCAAATGTACTAGTTATGCATATATTTTCAATTTTAGTGGAAGGAACATTTTTGTGTAGCGACAAATATCGGAGCCAAGCTCTTTTGGTGTTTTTATTTGTATTTGTTTTATAATTCTATGCACACACAAATATAGTAAGTACTTCTTTATGAGTATTGTTAGTACCTATAATACTAGTACATACTATTTCTAACCATAACAAATCTCACCCAACATGTCCAAGACAGAAATGTTGAAGGAAAATGTATCGTTGATATTCATAAACACATGTCGGTGAATTTCACTTTGAGTTCAGTAAGAAAGCTTACTTATCAAATAGATAATTTAGGTCATTTTCTGACATATTGTTACAAAAAAAATGTTGTTCTTAAAGTTATCGTCCACAAAATCACATAAACCTGTATATTTTATAAATTTCATGATCGTAAATTTCCGCAGTGCTCATGTTTACATCATAAAATATGAGTAAGCTTGCAGAGGCGCGCACCGCACAACACTCACCACCAATGATGCGTCAGTTTTCGATGCAAAAGGCTGTACGGGCGGAAACTGGCTGCCGTTAGAATTTCCCTATCCATATTTGATCGGATTTACCCAACAACACTTACCCCATCTATGAACTCGCACTAAGGTGCTCTCTCTATGTATTGAAAAATTCTCTTTGGTAGTCTGCGTTTATGGGGTAAATTTGAAGATTTCGTGAGCTTTAAATTTGTATTATCATAATGATGTCTTTCTATTAAACTCTCGTTCTAACTTGAGATTAGCGCCTGATTTTGTTTTTGTACTCGATAAGTATTTTAATCATGTAGCTCCTTCTTGATCTTCTTTTCGATTATGTGTATTGTATTTCAAACATTAAAAAACAATACTTCAGCAACAAGAAATTTTATATATTGAAACGACACTATTTGACCATCGAAATTGGGTATAATTAGTGCATATTTAATAGTATTTTTAAATCATATGACTACATTGTAACTATATATGAATTCGTAACACGAAGTAAGAAAATGGACATCTATATATTAATTATCTATAACAGCTTTTAGAAGCCCTTGGTAATGAGCTTCCGTTCATTTACAAAGATAAAGTGCATTTGCAACCAATTTTGCTAATGGTAATCCCAGCTAATCTTTATGGAAGATTTATATCCCACAGGTATTCTAAAATCCCTTGTGTTCCCGAAAGGGCTTACACTAACTTCAGGTAAACATTTTAAAGCGATTGGGTTTTAGTATTCAGGCGTTGGCAGGGTTTTAAGTGAAAATGAAAATACAAAATTCTTATGTGTGGCTTAGTTGTTATTTTAGCATTGATTTTTTAATGTTAATCAAGCAATGTCTTATAAATTATGTTTGAATTGACCTGAGTAAAAATTAAGAACCTATCCAAACTATTTTATTTGGAGGGATTATAAACTATTAAATCAGATTGTTGTAGCAATAAGCTTCGGCGCCAACTTGCTGTAACTAAATACAACTCGATTCGTAGCTCTCAACTCACGAGTTTGCACTCAGTTAGGAAGTTCCATTCAAACATTGTTTCCGTCTGTTTCTAGATAAAGCGTACATTATTAAATGAGCTTTCAATTTCTGAAATTACCAGTAATGAAATTGTTTAAAAGGAATGTTGAAATAAACGTACATATTATATCTGAAAACAAATTGAACCATCTTCAATAAGACAAATTATTTTAATTGACTTAATGGTATTGGCTCAGATAAAAGTCAATATTTCATCACTAAGAACATTTTTAATGTTGTCTGGTTTTATATTATCAAAGCGTTTTCTGAGACTCCTGAAGTGTTTTCTTGGAACGCGATTTGCACTAATTAAGTTTGTTCTCTCCTCTAATTATCTTCCTGAATATTCACCGGACGAAATCACTTGACCCCAAAATTGTTAAAGATATTGTTTGTTTACTCCCTAGAGAGGAACAATGGACGCTTTTTTGTAAGCAAACGGCGATGGAAGCAGGTAATGAATATGCTGAAACAAAGCGGGCGATGGAGAGCCTCATTAGCCATTCAGTCGTTGTGCCTGCCTTAAAAATCATTTACGAAACTCTTGATGAATGTTAGTCCTGTTTATTTGCAATATCCGCTTTTCCACGCTGTAAATTATTTTACATTAAATTATTATTTCTATGTTACGTTCTTTTTGGCTGACTGTAACTTTTTGCTCGAAATTTTGGTATGCTTTATAATAATCGCTTTCAGCCTAACAGTGGGGTCACAGACACATTATTAAAGTACTGCATCATACATATTACGACAAAATATCGGATGAACAAGATGCTAAGACATTTCCATTATGATTACTATCTTGACAAAAATACAAACACCGTTCAGGTTGAAATATAATATTATATGTTCGTAAGATTAATAAAACTAAAGATTTTTTTTTCACAGTGTCGAAGTAAAGAGGTGAAATTTTACACTAACCTAATGCTCAATCAATATGTTAATTACCTAAATTACACTTTTATAATAATTTCAGATTTCTCAATCGAATTGCTAAAACCACTAAACGAAGTTAACCTAAGATATTCAAAACATTTACCAACTTTCTGTTTTCCAAGTCCATTTAAATATGTAAATCGGAAATAACAATTTAGTATAAACTAAGCGATCAGAAAAGCTAAGTTGCTTGCTGCCACACGCTTGGAGATTTCAATTTGCTTACTGCAGCACTGCAGATTAGTGATTCGATCATTTATTGGAAACTGCTTTTGAGTACCTACATATTATAAAATAAGTTTACCTATATGTTCTAATAGTAGAAACTAGCGAGTCATTGCGCTTTCTTCTTAACTTGTATAGATCTAAACCTATAAGTTCGTAATTTACAGGGTGACGCCACATCGGTCGGCGAACCGATAACCGGGGAAGAAAGGTTCTCGAGTAACGACCACGAACTGGAAGACGCAGCGTAGGTAGGCCTCCCACTAGGTGGACAGACGACATTGTGCGCGTCGCAGGTAACCAGTGGATGCAAATAGCCAATTGTAGTTCATTGTGGCATTCGAAGGGGGAGGCCTATGTTCAGCTGTGGACGTCTTCCGGCTGGTGATGATGATGATGATGAACAAACAAACGGGACACGGAGGGGAAATACATTAAATATTAAAGATATCAAAATCCAATAAAAGGAAACCTTCTTTTATTTTTATAATATTTACTTGACGATGATGTTAATTGGCTGCGTTTTTCTATATCATAAGAGCTTCCATAGTCTAATCGCAATAGAATTAACGTTTCCGCTATGCCGTACCTTTCTTAGAAAATGTACCTTTATCTATTTATGTAATAAAAATACATACATGGGCTCCAAATAGAATATCAATAGTAGAGGATTAACACCAGATATTATTGGCAAAGTCAATCGGTCAAAGGCATTTGTGATAGTTGAACGGTCGGCGTGTTCAGGGCGTAATAGACGCTATCAATCATCGCCAGACTTCAAATGCAAAGCTATTTTATTTATTTGCATAAATGTGGCAGGTGTCGCAAATGTTTGCAGATCAAAATAATTGCCAACCATTTGCATCGTCTGTCGTCATGCCGAGTGGTATTCTATTTAAGTAAACTTTAAAAATAATAAATGCAGTTAGGTTAACTAAAAGATTGCCTAAATTAAAGTCGGCACTGTTTTTTTTTGTTTAATATTTAATTAATTAATATCTCTATTTTCCATTAATCATCGAGTTGGGAGGTATATTTACCTATACTTCAAATGAATTTGTAAAGGAATACAAATTCGTTTGCGGTTCAATAACTACATAACGCCTACATTGATGACTTCGCGTGGCCGCAAATACAACTTTGTATTACCAAGCCTTTTTTGCTGCCACGTCGCATTGTCAAGTATACGGCGCGCGTGTTTTACGACCGCATAATAAAGCTGTAAACGTTTTCAGTTTTATTTGGTACAGACTATATATAATACTACAATATTCTGCTTATGGCCAGAATTTTTTTAATTTTGGCATAGCAGGGTTAATCGCAGTTTATTTTAGATTTTACATTTCAGCCGTTGCGAATACTTTGCTACCTCAACAGCGTAGTTGTTATTTATTTCAGTAATACTATTATTATACGTGGGGCGCACTAAAAGTTTCCGGAATGATTATGAAAAAATACTAATAAAGGTCAAAAATGAAAATATTCTCCCTTTCTCTCTAAAATTGGTTTAATCGCATGATAAAGAGCATTTACCTCTTTTTCATGCGATTAAACCAATTTTGAAAACTTTTATGCCTCTCCTCCGTGGTGTCTACAGCCAAAGAGTTCCATTTTAAAATGTTGTAATTACTTTTTAAATATTGTTTTTAATCTGCAATGTCCCGGCCATTTTGAAGTGCTCCGCGCCGGCGTTTATGTTAGTCTCAAGTGTCATGCGCGATAACGGCGCACGTCATTGAAATGACGATATCTCAAGTTGTTTGTATTAGAGTACTATACGATACATACATCGTTAGAATCGTTATGAATTAAGCTAATAGGATATGTATGAATGAGTACGCATTTATCTTATAGGGTACTGTTAATTCCGAGATTTTTTTTAAACTTTTATTTTATTTTATTTTTTTCTAGGTTTGTGAAAAAAGTTATAATAAATATAAATTAAAAACATTCTTAGTAAAAGTATTTGTTTTATTTGCAAATAGATATATTATTTTATACATATTAGTTAAAAAAACACGCCTCCCCATACATTTTTCCACGGCGATTAACTACCGAGTGACGAAGCGCGCCAAAAAGCGCGCCAAAATGTCTAATAAGAAAAAAAATGTCTAATAAGAATTCAAATGTTCGATGTTCAGTGAGTCTATTTTTATGACAAGTGACATTATATGTCATCCTTATCTAATAACGAACTCCTTGTGAAAGTTAGAGCAGTACAGATACACTGTTTAAAGGTAAAATTGTTTATTATAAAATATTTTTAAAAAAAAATTGAACCGACTTCAATATCACTGAAAAGTATAAAATAATTTAAATATTATTGAAGTTGGTGTTAGCGTACCTGCTGTGTATATTTGGCACCAACTTCAATAATATTTAAATTATTTTATACTTTTCAGTGATATTGAAGTCGGTTCAATTTTTTTTTAAAAATATTTTATTTTAAACTTTTTAGTGATATTTTCATATATAAAGATTGAACCATCGAAAACCGTAAAATTATCTAGGTAGGTTATGATCACATTATCGTCTACATAGTTTTACATAATTCATGTTTCTTCAGAAAATAATATCCGGTCGTAATGAAATTTGCATGGAAACATCATAGTAGTTTACTCTCTCGAATAAAAAAAGAATCATCGAAATCGGTTCATAATTGTCAGAGCAATGTAATGGAGAACATCAGTTTAATGGTTTTTACCAGATAAATTCCTCCACATCGTTCATGGTCCTCCAGGAAGTTCTTATCCGGTTGTAATAAAATTCATACAGATTCAATACAGTGGTTTCTTCTTTCGAATAAAAAAAGAATCATTGAAATTGGTAAATATTTGCCAGAGTTATGACCATTTTTGTCAAACCGAGCGAGTCCGAGCGACTAAAACGTCATCTATATAGGCTTTCTTGCAACTCTCAGTGCGCAGTCACCATTCTTGTTTTTTTAGGAACTACTTATTACTAAGCAATAATTTTTTTATGGGACCCAATCAATGGATTGAAGAATGGATGGAAGAAAGATTTTTTCAAATCGGTTAATAATTGCCAGAGTTATGCGCGAACATACATAAAAAAAAAAAAAAAAAAATATATATATACAGACGAATTGAGAACCTCCTCCTTTTTTGAAGTCGGTTAAAAATAGCGCGGTAAAACGCGACCCGTATCGGGTCGCGGACAGATGCGCTATAAAATACCGCGACCCAATATGGGTCGCGGGACATGGCAGGGGTTATGTAAGTTCCGGAAACTTTTAGTATGACCTATGTATACCTAATTCATAAAATTAAAATGTATCATAACATCAAAATTTTTACTAGGTGGTAGGTTCCTTGTGCAAGGAACCGTCCAGATAGGTACCACCGCAGTGTCAGATATTCTGCCGCCAAGAAGCAGTGTATAAACAGTGCTGTGTAAAGGGGATACAAAGACTTAATATCTAATGTCTTAAGAGTCGGCAACGCGCTAGTGATTCTTGTGGTGTTGGTAGCGTCTAGGCTACGGTGACTGCTTACCATCAGGCGGGCCGTACGCTTGCTTGCCACCTTAGTAGTACAAAAAAAAAGAATATTCGCTAGCATTTCATTAAAACAAGACACAAATCACATTTTGACATTAAAATAAATCGTACGAGTATTGCTACAAATTATGATTTTTCTATCTCGCAATAAATAATTGTTTTACCTAGCGATTGGAAACTATAATTCTCAAAAACCACCACTTTCCAAAAGTATGATTCTAAAATGTATACCTTATATAAAATGTTTACGAATCTGCAAGCTTGTCTAAAATGTAAAAGATTTTCTGCTCCGTAATTTGTTAATATTGTTAATGCGAATACGATATCTTGTAAATTAGCATTCCGTTCAAAATTCTGTTTGTGCAAATTTACTCTACTGTGAGCCAGCCAACTTCAGTAAATAAGCGTATTGCTTACTGAAAATTTAACTTCTGAATGCAATGAACTGAAAGTTTTTTCCGATGGTTAAGCATGATTACTTCTTTCCTGTTCCTACTTTATTTTATAACATTAAACACTACGAAATATTAAAAAGTACCACAATGGAAGATTCTTAAATCAAAGATGGTTTCCCCAAAAGTAAATTCCCCATTGTTTATCTGATTATACTTTTTCAAAGTGTGAAATTAATCCGAATTAATTAACATTCAAACAAGAATCATTGTTCGGTTGGAACGCGTTTAGAATTATTTTTAAATAAATTCAGTGGCTTAATTTCTTCGTCAATCAAGTTACGGAACTTGTAAAATCTTTTCTGTTTTATTTAAACGACGGAATTGAGTCTTGTGTTAATGATAAAGTCATTTATATAATGATATATTCGAAATGGAAAGAATGGATAAGATATTATGTTATATTTTTATACCAAACGTGTAGTAAGATATGAGAAATGTTTTGCTATTAAAAAGGTTGGTTACAGCTAGATCATAATATATAGACAGATCCTGCTCGTAAAAACGAGGGGTTAGTACGAGCAAGAGGTCATGTGTATACCCGGCCTTATGCAAATGTAACGATAACACGCCTTTAGGGTCAATAAACTTTTACCTACTCACTTTTATGACATGATAAGTACACACATCAAAAGTGTCTAGGGATCAACATATATTTTTGCAATAACTTTTCTCCTGATTGATATTAATTAAAATTTTCTTTAAGGATTCATCAAATAAAGTGTTTTCGTTTGTCACAGTAACGATAAACCAAGTCACCTTTGCATTAATAAAGAAATTTGCCATTTTCCTAATAAAGGGATTTTTGACATTTGAACCACTAACACAAAAGTTCGAAAAAAAGACTGAAATAACAGTTTTCTTTAAAATTTTATTGGGTAACTTAAACAATTAATAATCCGTGTTTCTACCGCGAACACTAACAACACAAGAACATCGGTTTGGCATACTCAAAATGAGTTCATCCAAATCACGCTGTGGAATGGCCGCCCATGTTCGTTGCAACAACAAAAAAAGGTCTTCTTGCGACTGGATACCCTCCATATTCGGCAGAGCTCTTCTCTGTAGCATATCCCATGCATGCTCAATCGGGTTCAAGTCTGGCGACTGAGCAGGCCAGGGCAGGACATTGATGTTAGCTGCGGCGAGAGTCTGTCTTACAACTCTTGCGGTGTGCGGTCGTGCATTATCATGCATTAACTGAAATAAGGGACCGATTTGCACTTGTAGAGGAACGATGACGTCTGATACAATCGTCTCAGCATAAATTTGAGCGTTGAGGTTGCCTCTGATCCAAATCAACTCAGTTCTTCCGCCGATCCAAATACCCGCCCATACCATGATGGTTCCACCACTATAAGGATGGACTTCCTGGCAGGATTTTAATCGCTGTTGGCGTCCAGGGGTTCTCCAGTGTCGTATACGTCTTGTATCCGGTCTCATACCAAAACGAGACTCATCAGAAAAGCACACGAAACGCCATTGTTCTTCTGCCCAATTTCTGTGTTCAAGAGCCCATTGATATCGAATCCTACGATTGTGCATTGCTATAGGTGGTACCCGTAGCGGTCTTCGGGAATGAAGGTTCACTTCATGCAAGCGGTTTCTGACTGTTTGGTCGCTAATTAAGTTCCCTGAAGAGTGATGAAGCCTCACGGCTAACATCATGGCAGTTATTGTTGGAGCTCTTCGAGTTAAGATTTGAATATATCGGTCTTGTCTCCGTGTGGTGCAGCGATACCGTCCTCCATGGCGCTCAGCCACGGTACCAGTGCTTCGGTAACGTGTCCAAAGTCGACTGATAACACTCTGACTTGTATTCAGAGCTAAAGCCACAGTACGTTGCCGGGAACCAGCTTCTATCATTCCCACGGCTCTGAGCATTTCTTCCCTGCTTAAATGACGTCGCCGCTCCATAATAACGTTGGTTTTAATCAGTAGTAGGGAAACAGTAGCACTAATAATGTCTTCAATGCGTTGTATGTTTTTATAGGGAAAATATTGACAGCTGATTTTCATCTTTTACTCGAATTTGATTCACAGTTCCTGATTCAAATTATGAAATGCACCAAAAAGGATCCATATAAATTTATAAAATCATAAATTTATTACTAAGCCACATCTCAATCTCAAGAAATCCGCTTAAAAATGCTTGATCCCTAGACACTTTTGATGTGTGTATATTGCTCATGTTATATCTTCATTCTACATTAGTTTTAGCGTCACGGTCTGTTTGATTGACAATATATGCTCTTTGTTTCAGATTTACAAACTTGGACTTTGTTTATAAGAGGTAAGACATAGTTTTTTTTGTGTTTCGTAAAATTGGTAAAGCTTGAATGAAGTACCTCCACCTCACCTAACAGAAAATCATTTTCAAGTAAAGGAACCTTCTAGTTGCGTTGCGTTCATGCAATAAGCAAGCCAGAGCTCTTTGACAAAACTTTGTGCTGCTATTTCATTCATTATATCTTTTATTATATTCTATGAAAGATATTTCATCTAATAATAATTTTCTTTTAAATAATGATAAAGGAGAGAGAATAGCATAGAAGCTTGTAGTACAACGGAGTATAATGTCCACAGTAATAACGGAAAACCTCCCCCAACTTATCACCTGACTATTGGAACTCACTGACATAAAGAAGTTATGCAGTACTAAAATAAAAATATGACACCTTTGCTGAGCTGAAAGATATAAAAATTCCATTTACTCAAATAAATAAAGTTACTAAGTATAGAATAGAATAGAATAGAATAGAATAGAATAGAATAGAATAGAATAGAATACTACAACTACTACTACTAGTATAGTTCCCTTTAAAAGTATAGATACATATTTTGTGATTCATATAATAACCGAACCGTTCGCCGAAGAACTAGTCACCGACATCTCTCAGAATCTGCAAGTTGAAGTGGCAATGGGTAGGGCACATCGCTCGAAAAATTGATAATCTATATGGAGAAGAGAGGTTCTAGACTGGAAACCACGAACCGGAAAACGCAGCGTAGGTAGGCCTCCCACTAGATGGATTGACGACATTGTGCGCGTCGCAGGTAACCTGTGGATGCAAATAGCCAATAGGCATTCGAAGGGGGAGAACTATCTTCAGCCGGAGATCCACTTCTTCCAGCTGGTGACAATGGTGGTAATACAGTTTCTTACTGTAGAGTAGATAATTCAAGACAAGTACAAGAGTATAATTATTTGGTATTGCTTGTCGGCACGCTTATTAAAAAAAATATATATACATACAGTCGAATTGAGAATCTCCTTTTTTGAAGTCTGATAAAAAGAAGAGAAGACCAAAATAAAACAGTATTTAACAACGATTAGAAGAGCGGAAGTTCGATACAGCTATTTATAAGCAGGTGTGTGGCTTATCCGGCGAACCTTTTGGCTGTCTCATCTCTTGAATTAAAATATATATATATATATATTATATACCTTCTCTAAATTAAATAAAACTGTATATATTGGTAGGTATACATCAAGATAGATGTCGATAAACAGCAACAATTGGGTGCCACTATTGGGTCATTGTTCACCGGATTGGATGCGAGGATTATGCCATCCACAATATTGATTGACTCTAGTTGCTACTATTGTACTACATATTGGCTAATATAGACCGTGTGTGACTCTGTTAATTGCATTGAAGTATTATATTATGTAGGTCAATGGCCAATTCCCGCTTAGGTGTGTCTTTAAAGTTCTTCTATTACGCATTATTAAACCTTCAGGAAGAAATTATTTAAATGAAGCTGAAAACCTCTTCAAAAGTCATTACATTTATTATATTTAGAAATTATTTGGAAAATAAAAGAGCTTACGTTACATGTATAATGAATGAAGTATTTCTTTCCTCGAATTAGTCACTCACATTTAGTTAGCTATTTAGGGAAAATATAATAAGGAGTGGGTCCCTATTGTTGTATAACAAGAACAGCTCTGTACCACAAAATAATTTTGTGTTCGTACTACAAACTGCTTCAGAATTTATTAAGAGAAAACCCCAATTAGACTTTCTCAGAACTAAGAATCGACTTTGTAATATAACGATCATAGCAGCCGCATTTTACGTAGGTAGCTGAAAAATAAATATTATCATGTATGTAATCCAGCTTATGTACGCTGCCGTATATGGAAAAATATTTATACGTGGTTAGTCCCACCCATAAACAAGGGACCATTTAGGTAGGCACTACAGCAGTGTTGGATTTTTTGTCGATTTCAAAAATGTTTACTTATACTGCATTTGCAATATTTAAATCTACCATATCTAATTAATCCAACATCATTTCACAGGATATAATATTAAGCGAGAGCTTTTGTTTCCAAGCTCCATTCAATAGTTTCCTAGAACCTATTTAATTGTCTTATATACCTGCTTCAAGGGATAACGTCCCTGTCTCCATTACAACTGTCGACGGAATTTTAATTATTGCTTAAATAATAAAGTTGTATTTTAACACAAAAACCTAGAAACAGGTTGCCAAATAAATTATTCTTGAGAGCGGCACCACTCAACAATATTGCGTAATCCGTCTTATCGAAATCCATAGAGTTGAGAACATCACAGAGACAAACGATCCGATATTGCGAATTACGCTTGAGTGAAGTCTTTTAATTAAGGCGGGTGGATACGCGCCGTCGTCAGTGCGGGCGCACTGAACACCCCATCAATTTCTGCTTGACTTCTGATTGTTTGAGCCAACCTCGTTAGCGAACGACGTTCAAGCCTTTGGTAACCCTCCGACGTAGTGGGTGCAAGCCGAGCCTAACCGATAACACGCACTGACCCGGTATAACAGAGAGCCTTGCTTGTTTCCCACCTATGCTCAAACTTCATTGCATTTGCTTGACTATGTTACGGGTAAAGCACATATACGGCCGATAACTCTTGAATATGTATACAGGGCGGCCAGAAAAGTGACGTCCAACATTTTTTTTTAGGTGTCTCGTGTTGAGAGGTATCTGAATTACCCCTATGTATGTTCTATATTTTTTGTAAAATTGCGACCGGATCATTGAAAAATTAAAAAAAAAAGTAGAAGGTTTCTTCGATTTTTTTTCTTGTAGTTAAATCTCTATGAACTGTGCATTTATGCATATAATAAACAGCCTCTTACCTTTAATTTACCTTTTGCGTTTAATGGAAGTTACTACAAAATTGACCTAAAGTTGAAAATTTATGTTAAGTGAGTGAGTAAAAAAAATCATAACTCAAAAACTACGAAAAAATCTTAGAACATACATAGGGGTGATTCAGATACCTCTCAACACAAGACACCTAAAAAAAATTTCGGATGTCACTTTTCTGGCCATCCTATATAGGTATACTATTTCTCACGCGCAACAGTGAGCTTGCTTCAGTATAATTAACACTTGCGTATCAACGTGAATAGCTTGTTTATAGGGACGGACCTGTTTGGTCTTGTGGTGAGACACCATGGTAGCCACCTAATAGGTCGTGGGTTCGTTTCCTACCCAGGACAAACATTTGTGTGCCTAAAAGTATCTGTTCGATCTGTATATATGTACGTATGTATTCAACAATTTGTTAGTCTAATAGATAATTCTGATTGACAAATTTTCCCAATACGACATTGACTCTTAGGACAATACCTCACGTTAATTAAAAGTACGCGATGAATACAGAACTAATGACGACAAATAATTATTAAGGTGCAGGATCAGGGTATATTTCAAATGAGTTTTATGGATCACAAATACTTTTAAAAATGCTTTCCAGAACTTGAATGAACAAATATAGGTACTTTATTATACACCAAACAAAGAAAAAAAAACAGCTTAATATATAAGCTGTACGCGATTATAGCGATATATTCCAGACAACCATAGTTTAGTTAAATGCGAGGATTCACCCGAGAGTTGAAAAAAATAAAGTAATATTTAATAAATCTGATTTATTATCACGTATATTGCATGGCAAGAGCCAAATGAAATACACGAATATCGCCCTGCGGCTGTTAGAGCCGTGTACCTAAATAATATAATATTCACACCATTAAAATTCTCTCGCTGGCTCTTTGAACGGCCCCTGTCAACATCTAAACTATGTATAATTTCACACAGTCACTTGTTTGAGTAACGAACTGCCAAAGTCAGCAGTTTGTTGTTGATGCGAGAAAAACGACGAATTTGCTGTTTTGCTAGTCCTCTAACCCGGACTTTTTAGGTTAGTACATATTACCTCAACGTTTTTCGGTTGTGTTTTAAATAAGCGTCTATTTGGCTTAGACCATGAAATAAAAGTAATTGTCATAAAATTTTACAAAAATAAACATCTTCTTTTATAAACTAAATAGTCATCATCATCAGCAGCTGAAATATTTCCACTACTTAACAAAGGCCTCCCCCTTGAAGGGAGGGGTTGTCATAATCCCCACGTGGTAGGTAATCCAATAGAAAGACGCTGCTGCCCGTCTTCTTTTCCCTTAGTCGCCTCTTACGAACACCCAACGGGAGGAGATGGGTGGGTGCTATTCTTACCCGGACACCCCACGGTTTGAAAAGTAGTAGGTCCCATGTACCCTGGAAGATAATAAATCGGTCAGATAATCTAGTGCCAAGCAGCAGTCTGTGAAGGACATCGTAGCTTGTGAAAAAACCGGACTTCGAGACTTGAATTACTAATATATCGGGTGCCCAACAACAGCACAGTGTAGCTGTCCATGGACAAGCGTGCCGCTTACCTTCAGGTGACTAGCATGCTCGTCTCGTCAGTAACTTGGTAAAAAAAAAATATATACTGGTAAATAATACTGGTTTCGTAATGGCTTTGTAAGTGGCTGCCTGATCTAAGCTCATAAAAATTGCATTTTATTTGTCTCATGTCAAGATCAGTTTGGAGAAACTTTACTTTTGCGTGGTTCTTTTATATGTGAGTTCACTTTGGGGTATCGGTGAAACCAATTTATTTCCGATTCGACTTTCTCCAAGTTAAGGATTCGGTTCTGTGAATTCGAGAGTAAACAACTCTTAAGAAATCTACCCCAAATAGTTTTTTTTTCTGAGACATTGTTTAGCAATAACTTTGATTAATAAGAAAATTTCAATGAAAACGATACCTACTACCAAAAATGTACTGACATCAAAGTTGGCTAAATGGGGCATACATTCAATGAATATTTTATTAACATGCAGTGATAATAACACTTAGGTGATTCTCTCAACCCTGCGAACACCCTTTTATGTTTATAAATCCGGCCTAAAACGCTGATCGTACGACTTCACTCTCCCCAGAATATAATTTTAAAAGATATTTAAATCTTAATCCGATTCTTTCTGTAACAATTTTCCGCCTTCTCACATCTTCATAAAGTAATAATCCGCTTAAACCTAAATAAGGTATGACTCTGACGTATTTTATAAACGACTTGCCTATTTAAATTTCGATGTATGTTATTTTACCGGATTAGTGAAATTGCTTTATGACATACAAATTAATTGTTTTGGTAGGTATTTTCTAATTTAACTAGTATTCGGAACCCTCGAATAACATTCACCAACTTGTACTAATTAATTTTGTTGATTGTTCATCACAATAGGAAAATAAAATTATGAATTTCATCAAGTTTGGAGAGTTTACTAAATACTCCTAGAATTCAACTAGAGCTAATAAACATGGGACTACAAATTCGAGTAGCTAATATATCTAACTAGGCACCGATCAGTAGAGATACTGTGGTAACAATGTTCATTCCAATTTAATTTTAAATCCAGCAGGCTTAGCACGATGTGCCAATCTTGACAGATGAGTGTGAGTATGACGTCAGTATGACGTAGAATTTCACATTTTTGTATAGAGAATGACGTTTCGGTGTTGAAAACTACGTCATACTCCACACCGATCTGTCAAGACTGCAATTCGTGCTAGGCCTGCAGCAATTATTTTGTCTCATTGTTAGTGGCAAACCTTGTATCAGAGTTGATCAAGTTGCCCTTAGGCCGCGCTGACTAATCTTAACAACTGATGTCTAGATGAGAACAACTGGGACATACTTTTCACATGTCCTGAGAAGGACGAATACGCTCAGTTCATCATCATCACCAGCCGGAAGACGTCCACAGTGAAATATGTGGTATTTGGCTAGCCGCAGAAGCATAGTCAAATGACTCAGTTCAATTACCACTAAATGGCCACCCATCTGAGGACTAACCTTGCCTGGTTGAGCAAGCAACGAATGGTTTACCGAACAGCGATTTCAATTGGCTATGAGCGCCTTAATTCTATCAATTAATTGGTGTAATTTAACATTCCCCACGCATATTTTCTTTTTCACAAAACGGGCTTCCTTGTGCTACTGAGTAGGTACACTTGTACTTATATCGGGACAGGGATAGCATAATCGCTTAAACGTGGTTGCGGTCACTGCAGCAAGCTTAAAAACAACCGTAAATGAATCTGTTCGGGCGAGTGCAAATTTCCAATGTGTTCCGAACCATTAAGCTACTTACTGGAGTCTCACACACCGAGTCTGCTGCATTCATTGCTGAATCTTATGTACCGAATGCTTGTATTTTTATAAGTGTACAAAAATGATTGTTATACGTATCGATATAATATATAAACTAGATTTGGTGTCACGGTTCAAAAAGTGGTAGCGAGAAATAGCGCCCTTGTGTCGCTATTTCTTTACAAGCCACATCCTGACAAATTTATTTTTGCCGATAGGAGTGTCGCTACTGTTTATATGAAACTGTCAAACTACAAGTCATTATCGTTAGTTCACGTTTCCGCCACCAGCACAGTTAAGTTTGCAACCTCCGCGACCACATTTAAGTTGTCATTTTGTTCGTGAATGTTTATCTAGTTTATATATAATATCGATAGTTATATGGTACCAAATGTATATTACTTCAATGTAATAGTTTCATAGAAGTATATTGTAATAGCAATAGAAAGGGTCGAGCTGAAAACCAGCCCAGGTTGCGACTTTATGCTGACTGAGGTAGACCTTTTTTTGCCAATTTGTAAACTTTGTATTTTAATTTGTGATCGCTATATTGCTGATGTCTTTCTTTCTGATATCAGACAGCCTTATCATTTGGTTCAGTAATTGCAAATTCGCTTGTTGTGATTGGGACATCCTAGAACAGGCTTAATAGTGCCAGAATAAGGCTGCCTGTCCACCGGAGCGGAGCGAGGCAGTGGAGCGGAGAAACGGAGAAATATTAACCAATAAGATTGCACAAAAACTCCGCTCTAAAACCTTAGTGCGTATAAAGCGTTGTCTAGTGTAGAGCTCATTATCCAACAGCAACCCTATATCTAGTCATTAAAGACGATGTTATCCCAACAACAACAATTCCCGTTAGATATTATTATCTATCGCGAACAAATGTTCCGGAAATCCCTAACTAACAAATAAACGTAGCAAGCGAGTCACTAGAACGGTCTAAACAAACACCAATTCCAGTATATACTTATGCTAATCGGCTCTACACTAATCTCCCAATCTTCTTTTAAAAAGGTTTTATTTTGTACATAGTGCACAACCAAATATCGCAATTTTACTCAATTGTGAAATTTATTTACGTTGAAATCAAACTACTTTTACGGATTTTATCGCGGTTTATTTTTAATTTTACTATCCCGACGTTTCAAATGCTTTGCAGCACCCATGGTCACGGGAGAACTGAGGTGTTAAACGTCAAACAATTATGCCGGTGTACCCTCAGGTCTTCTTAGTTATTATTGTTGGTCCGATCTACGCAGTAAGAGCTAACAGTATCTTGAGGCCGTGCAGTGTTTTGATTGATATTGAATTTAATTTATTTATCACAGGATCCCAAGCCGGTGGTAACACCCAACCATCTTCTCTATTGAAATTAGGAGGTTTTTTGATTTCAATAGCCTCACGAATCATCCTAGGTAGGAATCGGTGTTCTTTTGCGAGGATTTGAGCTTTATCAAATCTAATATAATGGTGGGTGCGATCCTGAACGTGTTCACATACTGCAGACTTCGTACAGCGTCGGTGTTTCACATCAGCTATGTGTTCTTTAACGCGAGTTTTTATTGCACGCTTTGTTTGCCCAATGTAGGAGAGCCCACAGACACAATGGAGTTTATAAACTCCTGCATCTTGTAGAGGTATATGGCACTTGACAGGTGGTAAAAACTGACTAATCTTTCTTGGTGGCTTAAAATAAGTTTTGATCGAAGCTCGCTTTAAGATGTAGCCAATCTTGTCTGTAACCCCTCTAACATATGGTAGAACAGCAGGCTGACGCTCGACAGTGGCTGGTAGTAAGTAGTTTGATTTCAATGTGTAATATTCGCGTAACTAAAAGACAACATAATTTATTTACGTTTCTGTACTATACATAGTTTAATGTGTTGTGAAACAAAAAGTTGATATTTAAATTTCCATAATTTGCAGAATACTTCCATTCTATTTTATTCATAGATCCAACAGATTTGAAGTTATATTAGGTAGTTAGGTACATAATATATATATTACTAGCTGTAGCCCGCGGCTTCGCCCGCGTTGGTTTTATAAGTAAAACGCGTTTTAAATCAAGGATGAAGGTTTTTAAAAATATTGTTTACACTTTTATTAAACCTGGATCTATTATGTGTCATCGTCAAATATACATACTTGATGACATAGCCTGTATTTTTATAACTCTGTCTGTCTGTCTGCTACACTTTAACGCCTAATCCACTGAACCGATTTCGATAAAATTTGGTACAAAGACAGATTAGACCTTAAGAAAGGACATAGGCTACCTTTTATCCCGAACAAAAAGATTGAAGGGGTTGAAATAGGGAATGAAATTTAGAATGGAATTTCGTCATTGTTGAAAATAATACCATGATTTTGTTTTACAATTGATAAGAAATCCTACTGTCCCTACTTCCTCCCTACTTCTATACTATCTATCTATATATCTAACACACCTAATGTATAGAAGTGTAAATATTGTAAAGAGTTTAAATTTGTATTTTTGTATGTTTGTGTGTTTGTAAGTATGTGTAATCTAAGGGTTCTCTTCGGAACCACTGATTTTGAAAATTATTTTGCCTGGGTTGAGCCGGATCATCGTGCTAAAGAGAGCTGGATCATTTACCTCGGTAAATCTAGGTGGATCGATGTGGATCAAGATGGAAAGAGGTAGATCGAGATAAGTCAAGGTGGGTCGAAGTAGCTCAAAGTGAAATAAACTGATTCGAGATGAGTCAAGCCGGATTATCAAACTGCATCAAACTCGAAAGAACCGAATTGAATAACAACTGGTTTGAGCTAGATTAAACTGGATCATGCAGGATCAAGATGAATCGAGGTAAATCGAAGTGGATCGATGTGGATCAAGATGGACCGAGATGGATCGATATGCCAAGGTGGTTTGAAGTGAGTTAAGATGGAATAAAGTGGATTGAGTTAAGCCAAACTCAATCATGAAATTGTATTGAACCGGATAATACCGGATTCAGCTGAATAAAACTGGTTTGAGCTGGATCAAACCGGATCAAGCAGGATTAAGGTGAACCGAGCAAAAGCGAGCTGGATCAAAGTAAATCGAGGTGGATCGATGTGGATCGAGATGGACCAAGGTGGATCGATATAAGTCAAGGTGGTTTGAAATGGGTCAAGTTGGAATAAAGTGGATCGATATGATCCAAGCTGGATCATTAAACTGCATCGAACTTGATTGAACCGGATTAAGCTGAATAAAACTGGTTTGAGCTGGATCAAACTGGATTAAGCAGGATTAAGGAGAATCGTGCTAAAGTGAGCTGGATCGAAGTAAATCAAGCTGGATCGAGGTGGATCGATGTGGATCGAGATGGACCGAGGTGGATCGATATAAGTCAACGTTGTTTGAAATGGGTCTAGTTGGAAGAAAGTGGATCCAAATGAGCCAAGCTGGATCATCAAACTACATCAAACTCGATTAAACGGAATAAAACTGGAATGAGCTGAATAGAACTGGTTTGAGCCGGATCAAACTGGATCAAGCAGGATCAAGCTGGTTTGAGTTGGATGTAGCTGAATTGAGCTGGACCGAGGTAAAGCGATGTGGATCAATGTGGATTGAGGATTGAGATAGACCGACGTGGATCAATATAAGTCAAGGTGGGTCAATATGAAACCAAATGTATCAAAATGAGTCGAGCCAGATTATCAATCTGTATCGAACTGGTTCGAACTGGATCGAGGTGGATCGGTGTGATCGATGAGGTGGTTTGAAGTGTGTCAAGTTGGAATAAAAAGGATTGAGTTGCGTTAAGCTGGATCATCAAACTGCATCAAACTCGATTGGACCGGATAATACCGAATTAAACTGAATAAAACTGGTTTGAGCTGGATCAAACTGGATCAAGCAGGATCAAGCTGGATCGAGCTAAATCGAGGTGGATCGATGTGAATCGAGATGCACCGAGGTGGATCGATATAGTTAAGTCTGTGTGGGTCGATGTGGGTCAAGGTGATACAAAGTGAATCGAGATGAGTCAAGCTGGACTATCAAACTGTATTGAACTGGTTCGAGTTGGATCAAGATTTAGAAAAAAATCCAAAAATTTGTTTCTTCCATTGTTGTGTTGAGTTTATTTACCGAGTTGCGTTACTCTACCTGCATTATAACATTAAATAGAAATCCTTCTTTGTGCAAATTTTCAACCCCATGAAATTAACTTAGGGGTTGTTTTTGGCGAAATAGGTATGTTAGATTCTTGTGTGCAATACATAAATTAAGTATTGGCTGTAGTTCAAAAAACATTTTTTGGACCCCAATTAGAACCTCTTAGGGGTTGATAATCAAAACAATATTAATGGCACATGGATTTGCATTTGCGGTGGTAAATGTATTCGCAAAGTTTCATCAATGCAGCATGAATTTTTTTATGCGCATTTCATACTCAAAAACCATGCTATACCCCTTTAATGGTCGTTTTTTAAAAGTTATGAATTACGTGTTTCTTTATTTCTTTTGCTCAGTTTACTGACAAAGTTTCGTGTCTGTGTGATGTTTTTTTTTTAATCCATACACACTTTGGGAGCCCATTTGACATTTGACCCATTTAGGTGTGAAATTTCGAGTTCGTTCTTATTGTTCACCTAAACTATTAAATAATGTTGGTTCCAAATTTCATGATTCTACTTTAAATGGTTTTGACTGTATAGTGATTTCTAGAAAAAAATTTGCCTGTTATTTTATTAATATAGATTAAAAAAAAATCCATCTTATCCCACTTTACGGGTAGATTTTTTGAAAAATAAATGATACGTGTTCAATCTTTTTATTTTAAGGGTATTTTCACCAACTTTCAAATCAATTGAATTAAGTAATAATTATTTCCCATACAAAGTTTAACAACCCCTAGCGCACCCCCAATAGTTGTTTTTGAAAAATCCCGAAACATGTATTTATTTATTTTATTTAAAGAATCTTTCCAGTAAATTTCAAGTCAATCGAACCATACAATTCATACAAAAGAAAACACCCCATTTAACCACTTTAGGAGTCGAATTTTACAAAATCCTTTCTTAGTGGATGCTTACGTCATAAGAAGAACCCACTGTCCAAATTTCAGCTTTCTAGGTCCAGCGGTTTGGCCTATGCGTTGATGAATCAGTCAGTCAGTCAGGACAAGTAATTTTATATGTATTGATTAAATGGAAATCGTTCTACGTGTAAACTTTACAACCCCATTAAATGATCATAGGGGTTGTTTTTTGCAAAATGCCGGATATAGGTTTCTTAGATTCTTGTGTGCAATACATAAATTAAGTCTTATGACTGTGGGTCGAAAATCATTTTTAGATCCCCATTGGACCCCTTTAAGAGTTGATTTTCAAAAAATGATTATTTATACAATCATTCCTTTAGTTTGATAATGTACATTCACAAAGTTTCATCAATGCAGCATGATATTTTTTTTCCGCGTTTCATACTCAAAAACCATGCTAACACCCCTTTACGGGTCCAATTTGAAAAAGATGTGATACTTGTGTTTCTTAATTTCTTTGGCTTAGTTCATTGACAAAATTTCATATCCGTCTGATGAAAAAAAAATTTTACCATATTAATTTTGGGAGCCCATTTGACCTACTTTAGGGTTGATTTTTCAAAAATGCTCAAAATTAGTTTGTTCAATTGTTGTGTTGAGTTTATTTACTGAGTTTCGTTATTCTAGCTGCATCATAGCACGAAATGGAAATCCTTCTTTGTGCAAACTTTGCAACCCCTTGATATGACCTTAGGGGTTGTTTTTCGAAAAATGCCTGAAATAGGTTTCTTAGATTGTTGTGTACAATATATAAACTAAGTCTTATGACTGTAGGTCGAAAAATATTTTTTTCCACCCCAATTGGACCCATTTCGGACTTGATTTTCAACACATGATTATTTACACATAGATTGCTATAATTTGATTAATATATTCGCAAAGTTTCATCAAAGCAGTAAGTATATATTTTTTTACATTGTGTACTCAAAAACCATGTCAAAACCCCTTTAAGGGTCAATTTTCAAAAAGTTGTAATATACGTGTTTCTTTATTTCTTTTGTTCGGTACTGTAACAAAGTTTCGTTTCCGTGTGACGAAAAAAATATTTTTTTTCACACTAACTTTGGGAGCCCATTTGACCCACTTAGGGGTTGATTTTACAAAAATGCTCAAAATTAGTTTTTTCAATTGTTATGTTGAGTTTATTTACCGAGTTTCGTTACTCTAGCTGCGTCATATGATGAAATGGGAATCCTTCTTTGTGCAAAATTTGAAACCCCATTAAATGACCTTAGGGGTAGTTTTTCGAAAAATGCCGAATTTAAGTTTCTTAGATTCTTGTGTGCAATATATAAACTAAGTCTTATGACTGTAGGTCAAGAAACATTTTTTGGACCCCAATTGGACCCCTTTAGGAGTTGATTTTCAAAAAAATATTATTTGCACTTGGATCGTTATAATTTGATTAATGTATTCGCAAAGTTTCAGCAATGCAGTATGAATTTTTTTTTCCGCGTTGCATACTCAAAAACGATGCTAAAACCCCTGTAAGGGTCGATTTTCAAAAAGTGTGATACACGTGCTTCTTTATTTCTTTTGTTTAGTACACTGACAAAGTTTCATGTCCGTATGACGAAAAAAATATTTTTTTCCATACAAACTTTGGGAGCCCATTTGACCCCCTTAAGTATGGAATTTCGAAAAATCCGTTCTTGTTGTTCACCTAGACTATTTGAATAATGTTGGTTTCAAATTTCAAGATTGTACGTTATATGGTTTTTGTTGTATCGTGATTCCTAGAAAACACCCTGCTCTTTTATTAATATAGATTTCTTAAAAACTAGCGCCAATTTTTTGCTATTTCTAATAGTATCTTAAATAAACTAAATGAAATTAACATAGTAATGTAAATATTTTAACGCCCCACCTGAACACACATACGTTTAGAATCCGTAATATTATCTAATTAAAATCACTATTATGTATGTAATTTGGTAGGTATTAATTTTCTCGTATGCTAATATACAATGTAAGTATTACAAAGATTATTTTTATGGAATTATACAATTTCTACAAGTTAATATTAGTCTTTACTTTGATTACAGTGATGTAATAAACTTGAACAAGAATCGTGTAAAAATGGTGTAAACGATCGAATCAAAATTCTATTCATTTGTGTGCGTGCTTGAATTTAAGTCATCTAGCTTTACTTCAAAATTAATTAAGTAATTTCTTCTTGACGAACACTGGATGAAATGTAAGATAATAATGAATTATGTCTCCGTCAGGTGACGTGGAATAAATATAATTTGTTCTATAATGTCCAAACAAAACAAAAAAGGGACGTTTTTGGATGAATATGAAACAAATTAATGTTTGGACTAAACAAGGGCCCGGGATATTGCCGAGTCGAGCGTTTTCCTTTCATTTAGATAATGGTTTGTAATTCACAAACTTACCGCAAGTAATTTAGATTGATTGGGATCTGTCATTGATATTTAGTTGCTTTAGGGTGGAATCACTTCTGAGTTTGTATCCAGTTTCATCATTAATAAAGTCACCAGCTATGGAAAATATTTTTATAAAATGAAGTGATATTAAAATTAAATTAAAAGTAAGTATATAGTGTGATTCCTTGTGTACCAAAGTACCCACTTATTTTTAGAAAGGCGCTCTTCATTAAGATTTGTACTTGAGGTACTAAGTAATCAAGGATCACATTAACGTGGTGAAGAAGGGTTCGATCGGATTCAGCCACTTCACCTTTGCTCCAGGGATTTAACATCAATTAGAAGCCTGTTGTTAGTGTAAGTTGTGTAACAATTACTTTGACATGGGTATTTATTACATTATTTCCTTAAGTTGCTGCTACGAGCAGAAGAATTTGCTTACGTGAATTATAGAGGAGACTTCATTTGGCATCCCATGTTGATGTTTCAGAACAATAAATCCCTCCCTAATATTTTTTTTAAAGTGATACTTATGTCCAATCTTACTCGGTAGACCTTAGTTGAATTTTAAAGACACCTCTTCGTCACCGCGTGAATTCTTTAGTTTCCCTGGGACCCAGCTTCTCAAGCAGGGTACATAGGATACTTGCTACACTAAAGGCTGTGTAGCATGGGCAAATGAGAAGGGGTCCTAGTCTATTCCGTATGATCTGCATCTAGTACCTCTCCGTGACACATACGTACTTATACGCGACTTTCCAGCTGGGGAAGTAGGGTAAAATCGTATATAAAACAACAAACCTGTTTCTGAAATAGTTGGGAAAATGAATTAGTCCCTATATAAAAAAAATGATGTACGTAAAGCGAATACGTCGCTTTTAAAAGAGGGCTTGGTGACATGTTCAATTTGGTCTGATTGACTTGACGGCTACACTCGACACTCGATACTTGCTGATTGAAATCCCGATTCCAACGATAAACTCAATTTTGTGTTTGATCGTATCGGCAACTAAAAACGGGACGACAAATCAGGTTGGCTCGTCGACAATGACACGGATCGGAGCTGTAATAGAATAAATAAATAGCCTTGCCTTATAAATCTAATTGTAGATTACGTTCAAAATATGGGCAACGTAATTGGTTAAGTACTGAAGGAATTCTTCTACCAACATGGATAATAATATCGGCTAAAAATGGGCAACTCAAACTGATCTACAAAATAATAAAATAAATAATGTTGTCTTTTACTTACGCAAATATTACACATTGAAATCAAACTACTTTTACGGATTTTATCGCGGTATATTTTTTGATTTTACTATCCCGACGTTTCGAATGCTTTGCAGCACCCATGGTCACGGGAGGACTGAGGTGTTAAACGTCCTTATGTCACAATTATGCCGGTGTACCCTCAGGTCTTCTTAGTTATTATTGTTGGTCCGATCTACGCAGTAAGAGCTTACAGTATCTTGAGGCCGTGCAGTGTTTTGATTGATATTGGATTTAATTATATTTATCACAGGATCCCAAGCCAGTGGTAACACCCAACCATCTTCTCTATTGAAATTAGGATGTTTTTTTTATTTCAATAGCCTCACGAATCATCCTAGGTAGGAATCGGTGTTCTTTTGCGAGGATTTGACCTTTATCAAATCTAATATAAACGTGGGTGCGATCCTGAACGTGTTCACATACTGCAGACTTCGTACGTTCTTTAACGCGAGTTTTTATTGCACACTTTGTTTGCCCAATGTAGGAGAGCCCACAGTCACAATCGAGTTTATAAACTCCTGCATCTTGTAGAGGTATATGGCACTTGACAGGTGGTAAAAACTGACTAACCTTTTTATTTTGATAATTAGGTTCAAGCATTTCTGAAGAGTCTCTTTTAGACGTCGAAAAGGCAAAGAAATGTAATAACTTCGAAATCTCATTTAATACAAGCAACTTTGGCTCCTTATTTCGAATGATATCTAATCATGTTTACCGATACTTGGCAAACGTATATTATTCGGGACATATTGAGTTTTTCCTTTGGCCAATATTTTAGATGCGCACGTAACGAGCTCATTTTCGCCGTGAGCGCCGACGTCATGTCCCTGCTAACAAGATTTTGAGCAAACAAGTCTCAAATCAGTATAGCAATGAAGCCTTCGTTCGTTCTACATAAATGAATATTTGATTTTGTTTGTAATGTTTAAAAGTTGGACGGTACCAAAGCGAATTATTTGCAAACAAAGTAATTTTCTTGTCATACGAGTAGAACATGCTCTTTTTTGTTAATTCTTTTGACATTGACGTAAACCGGAGTTATATCGCGGTAAATGAAAGCAAAATTTATTTTTTTCCTTTCAGAATTAGAAATTGAATTCACTTCCCTCAATTATGTAAGGAAGGACGTTTATACTTCAGTTTCAATACACAACTAATTAATATTTCACTCAGCTTATTTGAAATACAAGCATTTCTGTTTATTATATATAATGTGCTCATTGGGTCCTTTGAGTAGCAAGGAATTACTCAAAATAAAATGGCAGTTAATTCTATCGCTCATTATGCTATTATAAATCTTTTAAAAACTTCACATCTTTACAGAGACGGGCGTATGCAATGCAGAAACAACTAAGAGATTCTAAACTTGTAGCCAGCGCTGTATCCGTTCGTTAAATTGAATGAAAAAGTATTTGTGTACAAAGTGAGCCGATAATCGATGCTGTTGAATTTCAAACAGGCGGAACGTGATGAAAATAAAACATATAATATATAGCTACAGGTAAAGGTATACCCCCAGTTTCGCACCTCTGTTGAGGCGCAATTTAAAACACGCCTTAAGTTTGTTTTGCAAACAATATCAAACAATGTCTAATGGTTTTCATAAACGCAGCCCTGTTTAAAACACAGCGAGAAGAAGGATGTTTTCTTTTTATTTCGTTTCTGTTATTTTTATTACTTTGTGTTAAATTTAAGAGAACTTCCTCGTCTAACGAAATTTTCAGTTTAGTCGCAGAAAATATATAAAAACCAATTTACTTATTGCTTTTTTTTATTATGTCTAACAAAGTACTCTGCTTTTGCAATATTTGCATAGTGCAAAGTAGGTAGTAAATTGTAGACGAAGGTTTTATTGTTGCTTGCAAATAAAACATGTGACTAATAAGAAAAGTACCTAATCAGTAATAGAATCTGGCCTACAAGTAAGTTCAGAAATTATACCTAAACTCGACCGATTCTTGAAAAGCCCTGCCTATCACTATAACATAATTTGTTTTAATTATGTGCATTTAGTGACATAATAACGATGTACGAATAACAATTTGCGCAATGTCTATTAATTTACGGACATCGCAGTTGCTTTTGCGAACGCCCGCCCTCCACGGCTGGCGGGAAGGCAGCGCGCCGCCCGCCGTATAATTTCTAAACACAGCGAGCCAGCCTCCCGTCAAAATATCGTCTGCGGATACCGGCGCTGTGTGACGTAACTACACGTAAACATAGCCCAGTGTGAGTGCACCAGGTTATTGATTCATGGCGTTGGAATTTATGCCTGCTCCCTTGCTCTTTATTATGACTACGTCCGTGTAAGAGGGACGGAAGGTTGCCAGGTAGAAAACTACACGTGGGTAATTTAAATACCTCTGCAGACGGAAGCGATCCCGCTATCTGGGGTGAGGTCAAAATTTTATTAAGTACTCATTATTTTCGCAGGTAATTAATTTTTTATTAATGGGGAAATTTATAACGCTCATTTTTATGAATTCACGTTCATTTGTGCAACATAACAAGATAGTAGGTATATATGTAGAGAACAGAAACATGTAGTATTGTTCTCGTTAAGACTGTTCAATGTTCACGAATGCCCGGAGGCGACAAGGCAATCACGATTCTAAAACAAATAGTCTAAACGGCTAATTAGTTTGTTCTACCGTTCGAGTGAATCTACGTTACACCCTTACTTTCGAGATACCACTCAACAATGATCCCTATTTACTAGTTGAATCCAAGTAACCAGAGGTCTATTTAATCACAAGCTTTTGTATTTATACATACATTATTATTAAAGAAGTTTATATATTAATAATAGCATTGAAATCGAATACTGGAATGTGATCGTTTGAAATATATCGGAACTTTTGCAATTACAAAGTGAAATTGTGCTGAAAATTATGATACTGTGATTCCAACTTCGCATTGAAAATCATTTGAACATTTTAAGCAATTCAGAATTAATATGGGCAGTCGACCGGCTTGAAATTTTGGTGACATCGATATTATCCCTGGAGCGAGTTGGACCGATGCTTTATAAAGTAGGGATGCGGCTTGAAGAGTTAAAATACATATAAATATCTTTTAAATTGAATACAATAGCGATGAATCCAATAACGCATACGAAAGAGCGCTGTGATAAAATTCACGCGTACATTATGTACGCGTGAATTTTATACACTATAGCACAGCCTGTCTATGTACTGAATTCCAAACATAAAAATTATAATTAATTCATTTTTTAATCAAAACGAGTGCTAGCAGAAGTTTGACATCCATAAAATTTAAAGGCAGCGAACCCCTCAGACCTTTTGATGGACCACATTAAAAATTTGCAACAAATTAGCTATGCCCAGTATTAGCTTCATTTCTCAAATTCCTCATTCTGGTAAGTTCTCAAGAGCATTAAATTTTCACGAAATTGCTTTGAAACTTTTCCCCTCTCAATAAGCTTCAAACTCAATATCCGAAGGCATAGTTTCCATCACATAGTTCACTGTTGTTTATTCATTTACCTGGTTATGTTATGTAAGTATGCTCAGTTAACTTGTTAAGTGATTTTAATTTAATCAGCGCCAACGTCCGAGAGCTGCTAAAAGGTTTCGATTGTTAATTAGTTTTTTATATTTATTATTTCGGAATTGCCTACTGCGGTTTATATTCGTCGACCACTTTATCCGGGTGTCAGAATTGAAAATGAGCCTGGACCGTTTACGGAGCGGTAGGTACGTATACATTCAGACGTTGTCTGCCGGCAGTACGAATATAGAGCCAGCCGGAGTTGCCTTAATAATTCAACAGTGCAATGCTTTTACAAAACCTGTCGCCGTCAATCCTAATTTAGCTCCACCGATCGACTCGCTTTTGGAAAGTGTCGCTAGACAAACGTAATGGAACTCTGCTGTTCTAGCAGAAACAGCGCATATACCGCTGGAGCGGACCGCTTGATGGTCCAATATTATGCTTTAGAAATCGATTATTTTTATCAAAGTTAACTACTACTACTACTTAGTCGTAAACTCCTGGCGGAGTGGTCGTGGTCATGGACTGTCTGTCATATTGGTCACGGCTTTTGCGAGACTTCTCCATGTCTCCCTATTCGTGGCACTGCGTGTACATTTAGTAGTTAAGTAGTTACAACAAAGTTAACTGCATATACACAAAAAAGAACAGGGGAAAAATGGAGGAATGATTGTACAATGATTGAATGTACGTGAAAAAAATATAAATGCAAAACTTAGTTGGTGATTTGAAAGTAACTATTTTAAATTGGCAGCAGATGCAACTCAGTTTAAGAGGAACACACAAGTCTAGTTTGGTGGCTGCAAGGGAAGTCTGCAAGATTGTTTAAATGTAGAGGAACCATGAACACGGTTCATATTATTACAAACAAAGAGTTGGGAAGATGTGAGCCAAAGGTACACATTTCCTTATCCATTCCTCCATTATCTTTGAAGTTTCATCATCATCATCCTCATCAGCCGCTAGAGATCCACTGGTGAACAAAGGTCCTCAAAAGGGGGTTTCATGTTTTTTTTTAAATCAACAAAAACCTTTGTAACAAACTTCGTTTTTTGAAATGGTATTTGCTACCCTTGATACGCTATTCTGACTCAAACATGGCCGACTAAAAAAAAATAAACATTTATAACAGTGTAATTTTCTTATAAGAAGTATACAAAAATAACACATCTTAGTGTTTTATTTATTATTTTTTTTTAAATAAAAAAATATATCCAGGGAAATCTTCGTGGTTCGATGACTAGAACAATCCAAAAGTCACATTGTAGTGTGGTTACCATAACTTGAAGTTAACTAAGAACAAAACTGGCTCGCACTTCTACTTGCAGGTTCATCTACATGAACTTGTGACACATCGCCGTCTAACTTATTGCACAAGGTTAGTGCTCAGTAAAGAGATAACATGTTATAAGTATATTGTACAGGTACTCTATGAGCACCCTTTGGGAATTATTTCATACAAAAGCTATCATTACTTTTTACAACTGCCGTCTATATTAAATTCTCCAGTAAAAAGTCAAAATTCGTATGAAAATAAACTGTAGTCTCACTCAACTATTTTTAACCGACTTCAAAAAAGGAGGAGGTTCTCAATTCGTCTGTATATATATATTTTTTTTATGTATGTTCGCGCATAACTCTGTCAATTATGAACCGATTTGAAAAAATCTTTCTTCCATCCATTCTTCAATCCATTGATTGGGTCCCATAAAAAAATTATTGCGTAGTAATAAGTAGTTCCTGGAAAAACAAGAATGGTGACTGCGCACTGAGAGCTGCAGGTAAGCCTATATCGATGACGTTATGTCGCTTTTTAAGGACAAAAATGGTCATAACTCTGGCAAATATTTACCAATTTCAATGATTCTTTTTTTATTCGAAAGAAGAAACCACTGTATTAAATCTGTATGAATTTTATTACAACCGGATAAGAACTTCCTGGAGGACCATGAACGATGTGGAGGAATTTATCTGGTAAAAACCATAAAACTGATGTTCTCCATTACATTGCTCTGACAATTATGAACCGATTGCGATGATTCTTTTTTTATTCGAGAGAGTAAACTGATATGATGATTCCATGCAAATTTCATTACGACCGGATATTTTTTTCTGAAGAAACATGAATTATGTAAAACTATGTAGACGATAATGTGATCATAACCTACCTAGATTATTTTACGGTTTTCGATGGTTCAATCTTTTTATATGAAAATATCACTAAAAAGTTTAAAATAAAATCTTTTTTAAAAAAAATTGAACCGACTTCAATATCACTGAAAAGTATAAAATCTATACTATAATAAAACTCAAAGAGCACTTTTTCTGTACATTGAATATTTTTCCAAAATGTCTATGTACTATCGACTATCTATGTACTATACTATCGACATAGAGGCCAAAACAATTTTTTTTGGAATTATTGTCTGTCTGTCAGACTGTCTGTCTGTCTATCTGTCTGTCTGTCTGTCGTTCTGTTTGTCCAGGCATCATTCGAAAACCCGTGGATGGATTTTGATAAGACTTTCACTGATGTGTTGTGTAGAAGTAGGGGTATAAATTGGTATATAAAACATCACGCTATGTTTCATAGGGGCTAAGCAGTGAAACATTACTTGCACATATTACCACGTAATTTCCTTTGTATGTGAATAGGGTAATTATAGACTGATCAGTTAATCATTAAGATATGTATTATTACGCTATATACAATAGGGAGTGAGCAGACATTTAGTTTGCATAAGATATGGCAGTGGCGAAGGGTCAATTTTTGTAAGGGGTAAGCCGTTCCGGTACACCCAGGAAATTTTCATTAGATTTCTGTATTGTTCTAAGTACTTTGCTGATAGCAATATGACATTATATCTTTGAAAAGTTAAAATCTGTAATTCCCGAGCGAGTCCAAACTAGATTAGGAAAGAAATAGGCAAGGGAAAAATAACATTTCATTTTATTTAAAAGCCAGTTCATGAAATTTTAATGAAACTCCCCAAGTCCAGGTAGTGTATAGGTATTGTATCACAGTCGCAACAATAAAAGATGCGAAACACTAAGAACTTTCATTATCGAATATCATTAGACAGTAATTTACGATGTTAGCGTGATTTACATTATGAACAGCGCCATCTATCGGCGGAATTGGACATACAATCACTATAGAACTTTTATAACTCAAGAACGGCCTATCCGATTCGGCTGAAAATTGGTGGGGAGGTAGCTTAGAACCAGGAAACGGACATAGGGCATAGGACTTTTTATCCCGGTAGATTAAGGTTAAGCAACGTTAGGTAAGGTCATTAAATAGATGGGTGAACCGATTTGTATGAAAGTGTGCATATCGGGTAGGTCTGAGAATAGGTCATACAGTATATTTCATACCGCTAGGTTAAGGTTAAGCAACATAAGGCAAGGTCATTAAACAGATGGGTTACCCGATTTGTATGAAATTTTGTGTGCATATCAGGGAGGTCTGAGAATAGGTCATAAAGTATATTTAATGCCGCTGATACCATGATTGACGAGGATATATAGAACGAGAGGAGGGTGCAAGATAGGAGAAATAGGGAGAGGGGATTCGAGGAGGGGGTGATGGGGTGAGGGATCGGAGGAGTTAGGTGGAGTAAGGGGGGAGTGAGAAGGAGCAAGTTCGTAGAAGAGAGAGGGGAGAGGGTTCAGAGGGGGGACAACAGGGAGAGGAAGAGGGGGAGTGTGACGGAAACCGAAGCGGGAGGGGGAAAGAGAAAGGAGAGAAAGAGCATATAATTAGATTTTTTTTATAAGTGAGAGAGATATGGATAGAGATTAATCTAGGGAGGCGGGAGAAAAGGGGATAAGCTAGTAATTCAAATATTATTGAAGTTGGTGCCAAATATAAACAGCCGGTAAGCTAATACCAACTTCAATAATATTTAAATTATTTTATACTTTTCAGTGATATTGAAGTCGGTTCAATTTTTTTTTTAAAAGATTTTATATCATAGTAACATTTGCAATATCTCAACACAAAAGTAGGCATATTTCCTTCAAAAATATTATTCAATATTATCCTCAAACTAACTCAACATCTCGGCAGCGAAACTTTAAATTCATTTGACCCTAGTTAGAGTTTGCAAATTACCTACTTTCGAAAGTAATTTGCACATTTGTTAGACATTTAAGCAGTAAAACGTCTTTTAGACTTAGTTCTAACACTAACACCAATTTCAGGGAAACACAACAGATAGTTCATCTGAAGGAACTTCTATTGAGTTGTTTAACGACAGATTAAGAAGAAACAATAAAATGTAATTAGTAAATTTAATTATTCTAAATCTTACCAAATTACTTTGAAGCGAGTAACTAAGCGAAATACTTACCTAAGTAAGTAACATACATTAACAATGCTTTAAATTAATCCACTAGTGGATTCTGAACCAACTTACTGTGTAAATACCACCATGTTACAGAAACTCGCATCTGAATGTTGCCACTTTCTATTGACGTCTCCTCTAGTCTTCATGGCGCAGTGAGATACCGCTTGCTTTGCAAACCGGAGATCGTGTGTTCAAATCTTTGAGTTACGAATAAAATAGTGCGCTTTGTTCCACGACTGAATCAGCACATTCAATAAGGTGGGATCACAAGAAAACCAATTTATTTGGTTACCACACTGTAGTACGTAATAGTTTATTTATTTACAAAAAAAGCATATAATTATTTGTATCAGTCGTCTGGTTACTGTACTACAGCGGCTTACGGCTTTGCCTAGTTTGGGTTCAGATTACCATGTGTGCGGACCTCTAAATTTTGGGGCATTTATCCCATATAGGCTCTAAGCATATAGGGGATAATTACCTAATCTATGAAATTACGTTTAGGATAGATGCCCCGCTGAAAAAGAGGCCATCTATCCCGCAAAAACTTTGATTTCACCTTGCCCTTCCATGCAATCGGACAGAGACACGGTCAACTTAGTGGTAGTTCTAGAGTCTCTCGAAAGCTAAATAGAATAACATGTGATCATCCACCAAACTAGAGAAATTACAATCGAGGCAACTATACCCCTGGGGCAACTTTCACACTTTTCTCCTACTATAAATTGTAAAAAATGCTAAATATACCTACTCTTAAATTATTGAGCATAATTCTGTTACAGTATTTAAACATGGAAATGAATGTTTAATGTGGAATATATCACGCTGAAATGCTAAGATAATATTAATGTTTCAGGCCTATAATAAGCAAGCCTACTTTAGGAAAACACATTCGCGCAAAATCACAAAGAAAATTATAATCTCGGAACATCTATGTAATTGCTTCCATTGTTCGCAAAGTACCAAAATAACAAAGTGAACAAGATAATCACTGTGATTCGCCCATTGTTCTAATAATAGCTAATTGCGTTAATTATAGCGATTTGTACGCTAAAGTACCGTTATTACATTTAATTTGTTTAATGACAGATAGCTGTACGATTATTAAGACGCTGATGAGGGTGCGAACTCTTGAATGTAAACATTAAGTTAGTCTAAAGGGACAATCAAAGGGAGGTCCCTTAGTCGCCCTTGTTCCATGGAACTCTAATTAATTGAAATGTTTATAATATCAACCTCGGGGGCTATCTGTCTTCAGGCGAATTTGGCTAGATAACATTAACAGGGTCGAAGAAAGTTTCGTTTCAAGTTGCTGTAGTAGGTACACTGTTAAGGTTTCCATCCCAATAGACAATGTGAAAGCTATAGGTAATCTATTTAATTAGCATACCGTTTCAAATAAATGGGTCCGTAAATTTTAATTGCATTGAGGATTGTTTTATATAAAGTTGACGGGCATCAACGTAGATTTTACTGCCGTAAATAGCGGCACTTAATTATAAATATTATCTCGCATAAATCTAAATTGAAATTAATAAAGACGAGTTTAATGGAGGGAACAATGTTACAAATATATTAAAGATTGTATGTAAGTATAAGTTTAAGTATTATACACATGCAAGTTCCGGGAGAAATTCTCTCAATGGAAATAAAAAAGTTAATCAAAATCCATTCTGTACTTTAGAAAAAGTAATTTAACAAAAAGAGTGACGTGAATAGTATTTTAATAGTAGATTGTGTCACAAGGGAGCAAAATAATATTTTCACGGCGAGGGCGCTTTTTTGAATTCAGAGCGAAGTGAGGGATTCTAGAGTAGAATCCTGAACGTACCGAGGGATTCAAAGTACGTCGCCCGAGCCAAAAATATATTTTGCGCCCGAGTGACGCACTCTACTTTTCATCACCCACTATGAGAAAATAAAATGCGGCTCATATTTTATAAGTTAAAGTTATTATTTAATAAGTTTAAAGTGTCATTCCGTGTCGTTCAGTGTCGTTCAGAGTCGTTCAGTGTCGTTCAGTGTCGTTCAGTGAGCTGAGCACTGATGTTCCAAAGATGTTCCAAATTCAAAAAGTGCGCGGAAAAGATCTTTACGGCGCACTTATAAAGAGGATTAATAGTAGTTTATGCACCAAGGGGATAAAGTAGTGTCTTATGTCGCGGGCGTTTAATTGAATCGCGAGCATAATGAAGGATTCTAGCAACTCCTGAGCGCAGCGAGGGAGCATAGTGTTAACTCCCGAGCGTAGCGAGGGAGTTAATACTAGAATCCTGAGTACAGCGAGGGATTTAAGCTCGCCCAAGACAAAGGCACCTTTATCCCCGAGGTGAATACACAACTTTTCACACCTACTTACTGCGAGGTAATAAAACACAAATATTGCTAGAATTAAAATAATGACAATATTTTGGGACCATCCACACATGGTAATCTGATCCCAAACTAGGCAGAGCCTGTACTATGGAAACCAGATAACTAATATTAATTAATAGTGAAATAACATCCAGACACTTGCTGGGAATCGAACCCACAACCTATTGGGTAGCGGCCGGGGTGTCTAACCACTAGACCAACGAGACCGTCAATAATATCAACATAGTGATTTGCCGCGTTATCATCTAAATATTTTATTTTCTTTTCTAGAACACTGGGTTGTGCTCGTCGCGCTCGGTTCGATTTTCAAATGTTTTGTTTTTCGTGCAGTTCTGTGCTTAGAGTAGTAATATATGTATATCTGTGGTAAAAGTGTTGAGGAATTTATGTTTGACGTTCGAAATTCAAATACATTATTACCCAAGGGAGTTTAGTACAACATTATTACCCGGCTAGACTATAGGGTAATAATGAGGCACTTTATGTCATCTTTATATGACATATAATGTGACATTATCGAGCAGGTGGTGTGAAAAAAGTATTTTCTTCCCTGTTATTAAGTGCGCCGGAATGAACTACTTTGGTCGCACTTATCGAGGAAAAAAATTATCGCTTTTCGAATAGGTGGGATGAAAAACAAATATGTATACTATTTAGGGGTGAGATTGTTAAAGCATGAAAGTTTGGCGACCCCATTATAACATACTTAATTAGCACAGAATGTATCCGTCCTAATTAGATACCTTTTTTAGGATTAAGACGGAATATAAACAAATATATGTTTTTATAAAGAACGCATTTAATTCAATGAAAGAGAAAGGTAGACATAAACATGAGGTGTAATCCCCTAAAGCTGCAATACAAGGGTTCTGTTTATAAATTCTGTGTTATATTAGTTGGGGTTTCCTTGATATTTCGCCGAAGCTTACAGTTTGGCACGACTTACGGGCATAAGGCTGCAAACTGAAATCAGTATTACAAGATCCTCATTTAATTTTGTTGTGCGTGTATTTGTGTTAGTCAATATTGTAGTAGAATAAACCTGTCTGGGATGATTGAGCTGCTTGTGTTAACGCATTGAGGTAATATGCACTTCGTACGTAGCAATACACCTCAATGTAGTAACGTACTTGTTTTTTTTTTTTGGATTTTCTCTATTATATGTATTTAGTGTCTACATTTATCTTAATTCGTTTATGTCGTTAAAATAAATTTACTATGTTATGAATTTATAAACGACGTATACAACTACCGACTTTTAACTTGTAAAATATACGTATAGCGTATGTGTATCGTGGCTCTATATTGAAGATCTTTTAGCAGCGCAAGACTTAAGCGCAGAATGTAAGTCATAGAGAAATAGGACCCAGAAAGAGCCAGGCTTATCCAATGCATTGATTATCTTACTTTTCAGACAATAAGGTGGTCTGACAATCAGTCGGTATGTATTGAACTCACCTGTAAGAAACATCTACACATTGCTCTCCACGGAATTGTAAACACCGGTTTGCAAAGCTAATAGCTCCCACCTATACCACGAAGGCTACCGCTCGCTACCTAAGTCAGGAACAATGTAGTTTACAATTACAGTACAGTTAGAGTTACAGTATAGTTTCCGATTAGCGAGGCGCTAATACCCAGCTGTAATGTCTGTTCGGTAAACGATCAGTCAGTTAAGCAATCACAGGAAAGGTCAGTCCTAGATGGATGACCATCTAGTGGCATCTGAACTAAGTGTCTCCGTGATTCGGAAGTGATACTGATTTTTGTTATTCAGACTAAGAGGTTTTTTTTTTGTCATGTCGTCATTATATGGCCAACGTTGTGTTAGAGTGCTTCAAGCTGCCCATAGTGAGCTGCTCTGATACCAGCAACAGGCTTTCCAC
Organism: Furcula furcula; assembly: GCA_911728495.1. Taxonomy (NCBI): domain Eukaryota; kingdom Metazoa; phylum Arthropoda; class Insecta; order Lepidoptera; family Notodontidae; genus Furcula; species Furcula furcula. Next base: position 13,189,844 of record OU452251.1, read on the forward strand.
TAAAAAAATGTGAAATCAAAATCAGATCAAGATCAGTGACTAGTTACATACCTTTTTTGTTCGCGGGGAATACCTTTAAAAGGTCCGCGGAAGCTGTGGGGCTCGACCGAGGTATGTGGGATTATTACCCACTAAAATCCCCGCGACGGTTGCTTTGGCACATGAGAGGAGACACTAAAACCGGTGGGATCTGCACCAAGAGCCCCTCAGCGCTTTACCTTCGAGCTCGCCGCTGGGAGGCGTATTGTAGCCCCCCGGGAACCAGACACGATGCCGTCCTTCTCGGAGTCGCCGCCGTACTTAATGGACGTCCTAGGGCCTACACACCGAAAGTCCAGCGACTCCGAAGACTTACATACCTAACCAAATCTTTACAAATGCCAAGATTGGATAAAAAAAACAAACGAGCAACGAATATCCATTACTAATTTCATAGATCATGATATAACAAAAATATTTGTCATTATCTCTTACTAAACTCAAAGGCACTAGGAAATTGCCACGTACGTGCCAGTCTTCCTGAAATAAACAAATGCCAAGTATGGATAAAAAAACAAACGAGCAACGAAAATCCATTACTAATTTCATAGTTCGTGGATATAACAAAAATATTTGTCATTATCTCGTACTAAACTCAAAGGCACGAGGAATTTGCCACGTACGTGCCAGTTTTCCTGAAATAAGGGTCAGTATTCCTCGACGTCTCGTCGGGCCTGTTAAATGTAGTGCTGCGCCGCCATTTGCCCTTAACGTCATTAATAATCAGATCGCGCAATCTAGATTTAACAGCGCAAATTAAAAATCAATACCACTGTAACACGGAGATAAAAACAAAATTGTTGTAACTTAAAATTATCTTAACGAAGGGTGGACTGGACACCTGCAAGGTATAGCTAGTAAAATTCAGAGATGGATCGACAAATATATCGACAGATATCTTCGTTCGAGCCTACAAGTTACATTAGACTTTTACATTTATTTCCTGGCATTACATACCTACTATTTATATCATTATAATAGTCGTCTATAAAAATATTTAATTGATTTTGTAATTCTGTAATATCCTTTATTATAATTATACAGTAAAAAAAGGTTTTGTATCTTATGATTTTTTAAGTCTAGTCTGTTTAATTTACTTTGGCAATCTTTACTAGCAGTAGCAGTAACAGCTCATTGGACGAGCGCATGCCTTAGAAACAAAAAAAAACAAAATAAATCAGAGGTGATTTCTTTAATTAATCATTTGCGAATCGTCTTTGTGCAAGAAACCTGCATGTCTGAGAAAGACCTAACTAGCTTTTGAATGACGTGTGAAGTCCGTCAACCCGCACTTGGCCAGCGTGGTGAACTATGGCCTAAGCCCCTTCATCAAGGCCCGTGCCCAACCACTGTTGGGCACGGGCCCTGATGAAGGAGCTAGGCCTTGCTTTTGTCCCACTGGACAAAAGCAAGGGCGGGTATTATTATTATTTATTAATCTTTACTAACTGGCTTTGAGTTGCATAGTTTCATAGCTGTTTAATTCTACATCCAACCCCGAAAGCCATATCCAGATTAAAATTCCGAACTTAATAACTTTGCGAAGTGATTATGCCACTCATTCCACTGCATGCATGTAAGTCTAGAAACTTTGCGTTCTCATTATAATATGAGGAATATGGAAAATATGTTAACTTGGCTTCTACTTATCATCCGATTAAGCTTTTATGATACACCTTAACACGTACTCTAAGTATGTAGCAGATTTACATATTAAATTGCGACTTGTGATTAATTATGCAGGCAGACGTAGCAGAAAAGGTGCTGACATGAAAGAAATACAGTGGAACCTGGATTAGTGATATCTAAACCTATTTTTATTTATCACTTATCAGAGGCTGTTCATTTATCCAGTTTCTCAAATAGGCAGGATAACATGAGTTTTCTTATTAGATCCAAATATGAGAGGTTGAAATGTTTTCATATGTGGAAAGGAGTTGTTGCAAATTGGGCTATGAATATGTACACCACCTCAAAAAATCGAGAAAAATTCATAGAATCTGGAAAAAAATATAAATATTTCGTTTTAATTACTATTATTGTTGTAATTTTAATTATAATTATCATTTATTTTATTTCTATATTCAACATGGCGTCCTAAGATGGCGTCTCACTGATGTCGAATTGAACTGTCAGCCAGCCAGCTGTCAATAGCTACTGCTGCTGTCACACTTGTCACAGTTGGTTGTGTGCGTGTATTGTATGTAGTGAATTTATTATCATTGATATTTTAATTATTAAAATGATGTATGAGAAAACAGAAGCAAAAATACAAAGAGTACTGTAGTAAAAATACTTATAACGCCATTGATAATAAAAATGACACATGACAGTGACACTTTTCCGCCATGCCAGTTTTATGTTATGTGTTGCAATTTTATGTAAAAATTCTTAAGTTTTACAAGCAAATAAAGACAAATTAAAGTAAATGGATGGTTAAAAACTGTTTTATGTGTGTTTCCCTATTTTAGAGTATAGTGTACAAAGTCCTAGCCCAGGGTCCATACATTTTGGAACATCTCTTTTTATGCACTTTTATTTACTCGCTTATCGTACAAACTCTTAGATAGTACATACATAGATGAACAAGCAAGTATGGAGGAAAATAGTTAGACAGTGTGTCCCACTTATGTATATGGCTTATTGAGCTACAAAGTCCCAATTATACAGGTAAACATCGAAAAAATCTTTTAAACAATTTTTAACAAATTTACCTTCTTCACGTACAAATGCATAGCTTTTTTTTCCTTTATTAATCACACATCATTAATTAACAGCACATTGTATTATTTAAAATGTCTATAGGTATCCTATCATATTGCCATTAATATATTCTTACTATTCCAACAGGTCGTGGGTTCGATTCCCACCGAGTGTCTGGGTGTTTTATCTATATAAGTATGTATTTACAAAAAAAAAGTATATATGTATTAGTATCAGTTGTCTGATTTCCATAGTACAGGCTCTGCCTAGTTTGCAATCAGAGGACCGTGTGTGAATTGTCCCAGGATATTATTATTATTATTTAGTACCAGTGGTTATAATTTCGCTTGATGAGCTCGACTCTCATACAGAAATTAAACTTAGATGAATGAAATTAATTAAATAATAACTAGAACTATTTAGTTTCTATGGTTTTTAAGGTACGCATCTGAAAAGGTGTAAGCATTGTGTGTGTGGTGTGCTTTATTTTAAACTTGAAACAACTTATTCTTTACCATGTTTAAACAATTATTTTTTTATATAACCTAACATTTAGTCACCCGTTCGAATATAAGCTCATACATTGAATTGGTCGAGTTACTCAGGTAGGATTATTATATTATGAGCCAAGATGTGACTGGGTGGTTACACAAAGGGCGGAGAAAGACGTAGGCACAAATTGCTTTTAGTGGTGGTGATGTACTGGGAAACGCATTAGTCGTCCTGATGGAGCAATCAGCCAGACACTCTCACATTAATGGGTTAGATCAAAAATCGATGCAGCTAAGTGTACACTATACTTTTTTGTAATAATATTACTTATCAACGATCATTTCTATAAACGAATGCCGAAATAAGTATATATTATTATATATATATTATTTTATGTTTATTATTGAATGTTATTTTATCATAGTTAAAAAAAAACTATTACATAATAGATATATTGTGTAATAGTTTTTTTTCTCTCTTTAGAATCTCGCTGTGTGCACTTGCTTCTATCCTCTTTTTTCTTTATTTTCTCTGTCACTCAATGGTTTGCTGTAAGAGAACTCATCATTGAGTTAAGCTCGCCTTTGTACATAGATTCTCCGTACTTTTGTTTTAATGTATTGTTTTTTTATGTGTACAATAAAGTATTAAATCATATTATGTTACTTCATCAATTAATTACTGACAAGTATTGTAAATATGTAATTTCTAGAAATAAATCGGTTGATGAACTGGATGACTGATACTGGGCATGAAGTGTGCTTTACCATCATCTTAAGAGATTGAGGTCTTAAATACATTTTTTTTTTTTTTTTTTTTTTTTTTTTATATATTTTTTTTTATATTATACAATTCCAAAACTCTAAGTTACCTACATACTGTATAAGAACTCATTTCTTCAGTTCATACTAACACACTACCTATTACAATTTTGAATTCAGCCAGGTTCTACAACAACGTCAAATATTCTTCTGCAAAGTTTGGTAATTTTCGGTGTTATCAGCAAAACAACAAGTCAAAACAGTCAAAACTATTTTTTTTCAAATAACACTTTTGAAAGGTCATGTTTTTAAAAAAAAAAAACTACCACCGGATCACAACGCTGCCTCAACTGAGAAGAAACTCAGCGGGCTTGTAATTTTTTCACTTTTTTTTAAACAGTGTGTCATGTTACAATTAGAACAGAGCGACTTGCCGTTCAAAAGATCAATTAAGACAGAAAAAAAAATACGACGAAAGTACAACAAACTAAAAGGCCAAAGGGATAGTAGTCAGACCAGTCCGCAACTAAGCAGCACCCGCGCACGAGTTGACTCGAGCAGCAGCCATCACTCCAACTTTGTACCCAACTTCTCCAGAATTATGGTCTTTCTAGTAGTATATCTCCATTCAGCGGTTTAGGTAGTGAAGAAATTTCTTAGCTAACCGTCGTAATGACTAATTTAGCAGGTGACGGGAGGCAGTACAATAGAAGGTTTACGGGCGGACGCGTCGCTTTCCGTGAATGATAAGTACCATTATGCATTTTGCAGATATATTATATAGGTACCTACTTAATTGTTAGCAGGTTTGAGGAGTTTGATTAAACATAATGCCAAAGTGTTGAATGTCGTTACTGAGATAAAAAAAACATACTCAAACAAGGAACTTCATTTTACAATTATAATTATACCATCACGATTATATATTTAATGAAATACATAATGCCATAGTATTGATGTAGTTTCTCGCGGAAAATATAAAACCATGTTGAAACCAGGGAACTTCATATTTCGGTGCAAAAAGCTTGAAAGTTGTGCGACGTAGCGTAATATTGTTAAGTAAATTACATTGAGAGCGAGCTTCGTGGTTAATTGGCACTGTATGACATTTTGTAAATTATTTACATGACTACGGGCTCCTAATTTTTGTATCGAAAATTCATTAGTTTCTCGCAGATATTTGCGATGCGATGTGAATTCGCAGTTATGTGTGAGCCCTAACTATAAATTAAAAATTCTGTCATATCTATCACAAAAATACTATTCTTAACTTTGTTTAGAAGTTAACTTTATTGAAACGTATTTTCGTCATAATTTTAAGGCGTACTTGCTTAATAAAAGCAAAAAAATAATTAAACATCATGAAAACCAATTCTTTCGTAAAATTGCCTAAACTATCAAATTCGTGATGAGAAACTATAAAATAGCAAAATGTTCTTCTACCCTTATAAAAAAGTAATGAAATACTTTTTATAATGATGCAATTTTCACAACATGTATCATGTCTACTTAATTTATTTGACGTCAATATTTCCACACGCTATTTCTCTGAGCTATTTCTCATTATAATATATCGTAACTGTCACGCTGCTTTTAATCTTATAACAATGCAATAAGGTCACAATTACACGAAGTGATTCGACAAGGGTATCTAAACTGGCGTGTTGCCATCTAGGTACATGCGCTGGGTACCTCGTTCCGTAACACAGAGGATGCTTTCGAGTGGTGCCTCAAGCGACGACTGTGGACATTTGTATACTGAACCCTCTCAGCCTTTCACCTACATCCATCATAGGTACACTTGACACACGGTCAAATGTTAGATAAATGAAGTTATTTCAGCTAAGAAATCTCATTACGGGCTGAAATAATACAGTTATTCTGACGTATGTAAGTACGCATTCGTAGTAGCAATTTTCAAAAATTAACAAGTTTATGATCATTTTTACGGTATACCTACGTATAATGAATATTGCGATAACTATTTATTATATATATTTTTTTTTAAGTTGTGAGTGAGTTCTAACAAAGTCATTACAACATATCACTTATATCTGTCATGTAAGGTTGATTTTTTCAAATGCAGAAAGAATATTAATGATTTTATTTTGTATCAAATGAAGAAAATATTGAGGTAGAAATCATCTTCCCGCTACAAATAAAAATATCTGTAACAGAAAAGCAATCTTTTTAATCTATAATTAGATACGTCAAAAACACGAACAGCGTCTTATTTTTGAAGTTTGACAGTTCTAATATCCGTTATTGTTGGAAAATGTTTCATCCAAGAAGAGTGGCTGCCACTCCAGTAAGCTGAGCGGAGATAATAGAATGACAGAAATTATTTGCCTTACTTAATTCACTAATTGCACTTAAAGATAAGGCAATTTATTAAAAAAAACTCATAGTAGGTACTCTCGCGGTCACAAGTGGTGCATCACCTTTAGGACGATAATAGCTTGCACGAGCCGGCCCAAAATACGTGCAGACGAGGTAAGCTCACGTAACGTCGTTCAAACTATTTTGATTGAAAACTGGTGCACATGGAAATATATATTTTTGAACAATAAAGATTAATAGTTTCCCTACTCGGTCTGACCACGGTCCACGGCAGCCAATCTTTTCATAGATCAGTCAACTACGCAAGGGAAATTATAGTACACAAGTGCTTACGCGGATACAGCTCTGCTGTAGAGTGTTCTTACTTTATTCTCGCCTCATATTATCAGAAAGAAGAGAGACACGACCAGGACAAGATCGAGCTCAGGACCGATTGGATTGACTGATTGATTTTAGGGTTCCATACATAAAAGGTAAAAAAGGAACCCTTATGGTGAGACTCCGTCTGTCTGTCTGTCACAAACTTATATATTTCAGGAACCGCTAACGCTATCGATTTGAAACTTGGAATAACTTTAGATCTTTTTTACCCGCATACGTCGCAAATGAAAAAAATATATTTTTACTTTTTTTATAATGGGGGTCGAAATAGGTCATCAAAATTTCAAAGTGAGACTACTATATCGAGTGGGGTATCATATGAAAGGGCTTCATTTGCACATCTCAAAACAGATTTTTATTTTGACTTATGTGACGTAGTTTTTAGCTGATAATAAAAAATGACAAAAAAAATACCGTCCCCCCCCCCCCTTATCTCCGAAGTTTGTGGAGAAAAATCTGAAATAATTATGGGTTATGCATGTCTATGTATATTTTACAGGAAAAATAAAATGATCTTTCTAAAAAGTAAAGTTTTTTAGTAATCCTAAAAAAACCTCGACAAACAAACTTAGTTTTGCGGTTTGTATTTTTTTGCTATCTGAGGTGTTACATGAATAGTAAAATTACTTTAATACGTCCAAAGAGGGTATGAAACCCTCGGTGCGCGAGTCCGACTGGCACTTGACCGGTATTATTTACTTACCCATCTGACGCATGAATCATAAGATGATTCAGACAATCATTTGGGCTGATAATTGTTTATTTACTATTAAATTTTATAAATCTGGTGGGTAATCTTGTTCAACAGTGAAAACAAAGTATCATCACCACTCAGAAACGTCAATTACCGATAATTATCATTGTTCCAGTTCTTAAATTCGGATTACTTTGACACTTAAAGCCAGTTATTAATTTATGTTCTGTAAGTAGAAATATTGATTATCTAGTAGGTACTCAATAATGGGACCTGAGAATCAAAATAATCTGATTAAAAGGGCTAAATTAGAGTAACCTCTAATCGTCGTTTGCGGCAGTATGTTACACATTTAAGATATTTCTAATGGGAAACCGCCACCGTTCCCACGCGAAAGACTAAGGACTAAATAAGAAAATAGGAAACAGAAATATATTCACGATATATATACGATTTCTGTTGCAATATTGTTGTATATCCGTGAAGACCTGTAAATAGCTGTATATTTCTATTGTATTACTATTCTAATATATTAGCCTTAGGTCTTCCTAAATATAAATAAATATAGAGTGCTCGTTACTTGTTGATTTAAATATAGAGAAGCTCTATGTTAATTATTTGTAATTAGGACGCTTTTTATATAAAACTTACTTATTAATAGGTAATTCGACGTTCATTATAATACGAGTATAAATATCACATCGTACGCTATATAATATTTATATCTAGGTATACTTATTTTGAGTGTTCGAGTAAATATTGATATTATATTAAGACTTTGTAAAGCACAATATTAACACAAGGATTATAAAGGACGACACAGGGTCTGCTCGGTATTAAAATATCCGCATTCAAACTTGCAACATTTAAAATGAGGTTTCCTTGCCAAACCGAAGAATTTTATAATGAAAACTCTTTGAACACGGCATTTTTGAGAGCTTTTCAACTTCAAATGTCTGAAAGATGAGGAATGTCATTCCTTCGTTGAGGAGAAAATCGGGTAAAGACCGTTTTATTATATTACATTCGCTCTTTATCAATCAATACATAATATAAAATTACTTATCCTGACTGACTGATTCGTCAACGCACAGGCCAAACCGCTGGACCTAGAAAGCTGAAATTTGGACAGTAGGTTCTTTTTATGACGTAAGCATCCACTAAGAAAGGGTTTTTGAAAATTCCACTTCTAAAGGGGTGGAACAAAAAAATTGCGGGCGTAGCCGCAGGGAATTGCTAGTTTTCAATAATTTTACTGGTACTGATAATTAATATATCAACCATTTCAATATCTCTCATTGAACTAAGAACGAAATCTGAACAACAGACTAAATCATTTCTGTTGAGCTACTGGACTAGACTGAACTATTGAACTAAAAGATAGATATACTTCACAGTAGTGAAAAGATATGTATATATATTTTCATTCAAGTGACACATTCTGCGCAAGGCTACTTTTAAATAATACAAAAATATCGATTTTTTTCGCAGAAATCGACTATTTATATTGATTAAAATCGATTAATTTTGAATAAGAAAAATCGATTTTCATTTAATCGATACTTTTCCATTAATCTCACATCCCTCCCTCCCTACGAATCAAATAGAAATACGATACGAAGTTTCTATTGACCAAACAGAAACTTCGTATCGTGTCCAAAAATATTTTAAGTTAAGCCTTAGCACTATTTTATATCTGCACAATGGGTTAAATATTTTTTGTAAAGGCAGTATATTGAAACCATAGCGCGATGTAAAAATAAGTTAGTGACATCTAGTGGTCATATAGCGTAACACTAGACTGAGACGGTTTATGAGTAAATAATACCCCTGACCTATTGCGGATTGGGCTGGGGAAATGCTAGACCATTATTTAGTTACTAGTTTAATTTTATAGAAAATATAACCACTGACACTCTCAGACTGGTTGACACTGGCAAAATCATGGATTATTGCAAACATTTTTTCAGAAATTACATACTTAGCCAGTATTTATTTCAGGTCAGTGATTAAATATACAGCGTAAGTACGTATATACGTACGATACGAAGATACGATATTTGTGAATGCGATAGTAACCGCGTTCGTAACCGCGATAATTTATGTAGGTACACATAAATTATCGCGGTTACGAACGCTGTACCAGTTTTCAGTCAAAATTTTAACAACTGACGACTCTCATTGGCAATGTTTCTAACTGGCCAGTTCTAAAAACTTTCAGTGTCATCCTGGTAGTTTTAAAATTAAATTTTAAATTAATTAAATTAAAATGAGGTTTCCTTGCCAAACCGAAGAATTTTATAATGAAAACTCTTTGAACACGGCATTTTTGAGAGCTTTTCAACTTCAAATGTCTGAAAGATGAGGAATGTCATTCCTTCGTTGAGGAGAAAATCGGGTAAAGACCGTTTTATTATATTACATTCGCTCTTTATCAATCAATACATAATATAAAATTACTTATCCTGACTGACTGATTCGTCAACGCACAGGCCAAACCGCTGGACCTAGAAAGCTGAAATTTGGACAGTAGGTTCTTTTTATGACGTAAGCATCCACTAAGAAAGGGTTTTTGAAAATTCCACTTCTAAAGGGGTGGAACAAAAAAATTGCGGGCGTAGCCGCAGGGAATTGCTAGTTTTCAATAATTTTACTGGTACTGATAATTAATATATCAACCATTTCAATATCTCTCATTGAACTAAGAACGAAATCTGAACAACAGACTAAATCATTTCTGTTGAGCTACTGGACTAGACTGAACTATTGAACTAAAAGATAGATATACTTCACAGTAGTGAAAAGATGTGTATATATATTTTCATTCAAGTGACACATTCTGCGCAAGGCTACTTTTAAATAATACAAAAATATCGATTTTTTTCGCAGAAATCGACTATTTATATTGATTAAAATCGATTAATTTTTAATAAGAAAAATCGATTTTCATTTAATCGATACTTTTCCATTAATCTCACATCCCTCCCTCCCTACGAATCAAATAGAAATACGATACGAAGTTTCTATTGACCAAACAGAAACTTCGTATCGTGTCCAAAAATATTTTAAGTTAAGCCTTAGCACTATTTTATATCTGCACAATGGGTTAAATATTTTTTGTAAAGGCAGTATATTGAAACCATAGCGCGATGTAAAAATAAGTTAGTGACATCTAGTGGTCATATAGCGTAACACTAGACTGAGACGGTTTATGAGTAAATAATACCCCTGACCTATTGCGGATTGGGCTGGGGAAATGCTAGACCATTATTTAGTTACTAGTTTAATTTTATAGAAAATATAACCACTGACACTCTCAGACTGGTTGACACTGGCAAAATCATGGATTATTGCAAACATTTTTTCAGAAATTACATACTTAGCCAGTATTTATTTCAGGTCAGTGATTAAATATACAGCGTAAGTACGTATATACGTACGATACGAAGATACGATATTTGTGAATGCGATAGTAACCGCGTTCGTAACCGCGATAATTTATGTAGGTACACATAAATTATCGCGGTTACGAACGCTGTACCAGTTTTCAGTCAAAATTTTAACAACTGACGACTCTCATTGGCAATGTTTCTAACTGGCCAGTTCTAAAAACTTTCAGTGTCATCCTGGTAGTTTTTTTATACTACCAAGGTGGCAAGCAAGCATGCCGCCCGCCACAGCCTACAAACGCTAGCGACACCAGAAGAATTGCTAGCGCGTTGCCGACCCTTAAAGCATTAGATATTAAATCTTTGTGTCCGGTAAATTCACCCGCTGAAGTGGTCTTCACACCTGAACCCAACAATGTTTACACACTGCTGCTTGGCTGCAGAATATCTGACACTGAGTTAGAGCCTACCTGGACGATTCCTTGCACAATAAACCTACAACCTAGTAAAGATTAGATAAAACTTCACTATTCGAAAGTGCAATCAAAGGTGCAAAGTTAGAAAACAGGACATTTGTCACACAACCTATATGTTACTAGTCATTTACGATTAAAAAAAATCGTAAATCTATGTTTACAATCGATTTTGAATAACGAACATACCTAATAGTGTTTTCCTTTTATACAAACCATAGGTACACGTTTTCCGCAAAACATCGCGGTGTTGCGTTCTCTCCGGTAACTCTCCGGCGGCGTCCCCACTGACGGAAACGTATTGTTAAAGCCACGACGCGTGCGATCTTATCTATCTTCCGAAATGTCTAAAATATATCTCGTTGAATTGGCAAACCGAATTGTGATCAGCCTTGCGTGAATTCGGTGATACCGTAGATGTACCTAATTCATTATTGTATGTTTCGCGAACCGTGCACACGGTTTATTGTATGGGTTTGTTATAAAAGCTATCGGAATGTTTTATAAAATGACTTATGTGATCCGTAGGATTTCTTGTTATTCCCTATGCTTTATCACCTAGTGGTGAATGTATTAGGATAGAGAACAGATACTGGAATCGATATATTTTTGAATTAGGTCATTTTAAAAGAATTATTTTTCATAAGTGTTCGGCATCTTAGGCAGTACCGAAGTGTACTTTATGTGATTCATAAGTACTAACCACCATGAGAAAAGCCAGAAATTATTCTAAAGGCGTGTCTGGTCCACTAATCCGTACTTAGCCCGCGTGGACTCTCGACGGACCTAAGCCCTCTCATCTCATAGGTAGTGGAAAAGTGGTGATGCCCAGCAGTGGGCCAATACGGGTTAATATTTATCATCAGCCGAAAGACGTCTACCGCTGAATAAAAGCTTCCCACTTAGAAGAGAGGGATTGCCATAAACCCCACGTTTGGCTGTAGTCTTGGGGATTACATTATAAGCGGAAGGTATTTTAGGTTTATCTATATTATTATTAAGCACCTTCCCTCCATTAATGTCTCTTTCGCCCCAGGTTGTCTGGAAGAGATCGCTTTAGCGATGAGACCGCCTATAATTGTAACACTATGTTGTAGTAATCTAAGTTTAAATGTATTTTTGTTATGGTGTGCAATAAAGTGTATTTGTATTGTATTGTATTTCAATACAATAACGCTGCTGCCCTTCTTCATTTACGACACCCAACGGGAAGAGATGGGTTAATATTTTATGTGTATTTAGATATCTTATATCAAAAGATAAATCATCATCATCATCATCATCATCATCAGCCGGAAGACGTCCAAAAGATAAATAGGATATCAAAATATATATATAGGAAATAATGTCTCAGGTAATAACCGATAATGCAGTTCTTAAATATCTAAGAGGCAGTTATCGCTTATCATAACGACCACGAATCGTCTCATACGTTGGTATACATAATATATATGTATATATGTGTATATATACAGTGTATAAAGACATTTATATAGTGTATAAGGGATAAATGTTTTCTCCTGGCTCGACGGCAGGCGCCAAGCTTTCCGGAAGCGTATTGTTCGCGAGCCGCCACGCTGCCTTATCTGTCACTCGGTAAACCCGAAATATATAACTTCTCGAAAACGCTTATTGAGTGTAATTTCCGCACGTTATATTAGTGTAACGACTATAACCAAACATGTTTTTTATGTAAATAAAAACGATGATTTTTGCTGAAATACCTCTTGTTCATCATTACAAATCAAATCAAATCATTTATTAGTTTGTGTTATCAGTTCTTGGTAATTTATTTTATTTTGAAACAAAATCCACAGCTCATAAAATAACACAGTCAGTCAGAACAATTTGCCATACAAACAGCCAAAAACGAATTTACATTTTTAATTACCTAATATATAAAACAGTCAAAGACATCACGTGAAAAGAAAAAATAATAATTAAGTACATAATGAACAAAAACTATGGGTATTTAAAACATTTGTATCGTTTTGAAGAATGAGGGAGTGTCCTAATAGAACGCGATCACGCGATCATCGCAAGTTCGCGAATTTTGTTCGCGCGACCGCCGGTTAGGACACTCGTTCGACGTCCATATGTTTGAGATTTCGTCGCGAACTTGCGATAATGGCGTGATCGCGTTTAGTTAGGACATCGCCTGTTTTGTTGTTCAAAATCTATTTACTATGCAGCTGTCTTATTATTAAGCTGTATTAAGAATATCATCAGTTTTAACGTCATTATAACGCAATATTATCTCATAAACAATTGCAAGAGTTACATGCGAACATAATAATTGATCACAAAAGCGCATCGTTCTAAATACAAACGTATGATTCAATAATAGACTGAATTTCTAATACTATTTCTGTAGCTCGGCAAGCACAGCGAGGGGACGAGACCTGCTCGCGGGGCGCAAGATACGCATGTAACGTCGGAAAACAAATATGATATTATTGCCAAAATAATAACGCCGAGTAGACAACGCTATGTCACAAAATATTGAGAGAACAGAAGGCAAGCTTCATACAACGGGCGCTAGAGCAACGCACACATAGACAGCGCTCACGCACACGATGTCTCGGTATATCTCGGTTTAGTGCGAGCGCGAATGCCGTCCGCTTCAAACACTCGTCTTCCGTTCTTCCTGTTTTATCCTCAACAATCAATCCAAAAACTAGATAGGAGTGCCACTATTACGATAGTTTTATCGCATAAGCCAAAATTGATAACCCTAGCGCGACCGCCGAGCGTAGGTATGAGAAGCGAGGTAGGTACATACATGAGCTTGCCTTCTGTACTCTCAGTATTTTGTGTCTATGTGTTCTTTCGCAAGGGCTATCACTTACAAAGCTCATTATACCTATTATTTTATCAAAACACTGACTGTAATGAATCATTATCTCTCCACTTAAGTGTAGCTTTCAATACAAATTCAAGATAATAACTCATTAAAAGAATGAGTACCACTGCCACAATCAGAATAGACTAGATTTTGACTAGAGAATAACTGACAAGATTTTATTTGGAACCAATTAATGATGATGAATGACTCATCATTAATTGGTTCATTAAATGGACTCTGTTTTAGGCGTAGCGGAAAAAGAGCTTGCTTTGCAAACCGTAGGTTGCGGGTTCAATTCCTGCGGGGAGCAACACACTTACTGGTTAGGACGATGCAAACCTACCACCAGATTGTCTGGAATGTAAGATACGTCGGACGGACTTGCAAAAGGTCGGACCTGCATCTGATCTCCCCCCAGTCGTTCTCATCCTATCGTGAGAGTAAGTAAAGGAAGAGAGAGTCCACTTGTGTCACGCAAGCATTGGTAATGGTATTGTAGCAATGTGGGTAAAAACAAAAAAAAAACGCATCTTTATGTGTCAATAATTTTGTATGCAAAATTTACGCACTACAAAAAAGTTACGCTGTGGTCGCATCGATCAGGAGAACATTAACCTATTCAATAATAATGTTGGTATATAGCAAAAAGTGATCAGAAACCGTAATTTTCAACGTCCCAGTAAAGTTAGACGCAAGACTAAATCTAAAGCTAAATTACGTACCTACACGTAAGCTCTATAATTGTAACTCATAACGCATCGTAGTAAACTATTATCAAATTAATTTCATCTCCATTTCGGTTAAGCTTACTACCATTCCACACGTTTGGTGTATGAACTTAGTAAGAGAAGCGCGGATAGCGGAAGCGGGCGGGATGTATCTTCTTTTAATAAAATACCTTCGCCATAGAAAGTGGTATGCAAGAGGACTAAAAACGTATCGCTTCGGGATCGCTTGTATCCATACCAAATATCGGCATATTATTTATGAATAAAAATACAAGCGAGCGATGCCAATATTTTATGTAATGTCCGCGCCGTAGATTTGACTAACCTGTAGTACCTATGTTTATTATTAAGCTTAATTATTATAGACTTTTATTTATTAAGATATTCGCGTCATGGTAAGCTCTTGAGATAGAGCAGTTATACTTACTCTAGCTACAGTGCACTTCGCACTTCGGACGCAGGGCCTACAGCGCATCGCCGCCCGCCTCGGGGTCGCATTCAGCAGGGTTGTTCCTATCCGTTCGCGACCCTTGAGCTCCCTTTTAGGCAGGGGATACCTTGTCATAGGTATGTATTTCTTCAGCCCTGAGCCCGGGGCTTTTAATAAGGGGCAACCTTCGGAGTCGCTGGACGTTCGGAGTGTGGGCCCCAGGACGTCCATTGAGTATGGCGGCGACTCCTAAGAAGTCGGCGGTGAGGTTGCGACCCCCATCCCCTTGAGCAGTTTTCTGATTCCCGGGGGGCTACATTGCGCCCCCCGGCAGCAGGCTCAAAGGGAGGCACTGAGGGGCTACTGGTGTAGGTCCCACCGGAGAGCCGGAGAGTTTTATTGGGTAAGATTCCCACATACCCTGGTCGAGTCACACAGCTCTCGGGCACATTTTGAAAGTTTCTGCCGCGAAAAAAAAAGGTAGGTCTGTAGGTATTTCTATTGGGCCCCTGACGATGTGGCCAGATGCACATAGGACCTACGAGTACCACCTAGAAAAGCGATGTTTAAACATAAAGATTATGTGTTTTCACTAGCATTTCTTAGATTCGCTGCCCGCTATCCACGCCGCTCCCGCTGTGCTTAACCATCAAATACTTAGCCTTTACACCGCTAAATCGAATAATGAGTGATAGCCCTGACAATTAAATTGGAAATAGCCGTAGTGGATAAATCCTGTGTCGTGTAGTATAATCACTGGACAGGTGCCCGCGACCTGGATGCGATTCAAAGCGGCCAAGAACTATCGCATTCTATTTATCGCCTATAACTATGCTAGATACTTTGTCAACAGTCGAAATTTATTATCAACTACGACTACACGAGGATTATCGTTGGAAAATATTGTATAGGTGTCGTCTGTTATGTATGTATCATTTAAGCACTATCGCTCATTCACGTGAAGAGATATGCCATTGCCATAAATTTGTTTTCTATCCTCTAGCGTTCCGTATTGTAGAATAACAATTTTGCTACAGCCCCAGAAATATACGCTCCCAACGGAACCCAGTGGTGGCGACGACACAGCCAACATCCGAGTAGACGTGCGCCTCGGGGCATGTTGGGGAGCCTGCTCACCTTGGAGCTGTCATGGCTATCTTCAGCCAACAGTAACCTTAATTCCCTAAATAAATAAAACCGGAACACAGAACAGTTTAAACATTGGTGCTTGGCGGCAGAATACCTGGCACTGTGGCGGTACTACCTGAACGGACGGAAAAGTGTTCTAACAATTTTCGGGGCGGCTGTTTTCTCGGGCCCCAATATACCTACCTCACCTTAGGTACTTTATAAATAACATCCAGGGAAGCATACGAACGGAATCTATTCGTAATAATAATTTATTTTATTCCAAACCCTTTTACGAAAATAATTACACAGCTACTGAAATATCATCCCGATTGCGTAGATCCAAAACACGTCTTGGTCGTGTTCTGACGTCGGAATTTAAACATTTTAACCGGTGACGTCAAAACAGAGTTGACGCGCCTCATTCCGCGACTTCCCGGCTTGTCACACACAAAATGGAGCGTAGTCGGAGCCTTTTGTACTTGTAGACTTTGTGAGCAAAGTAAGCTTCCTACCGAAGTACGAGTATCCGCGCGGTGATGAAACTTGCCAGACATCGCTTTTAAGCACGCTTTATGCCTCGAATTAAAACTTCACAAGAGGAAATTAGGCGTCGGAAAAATGTTTCGTGTAGGTACTGTTTGTATTTTGAGTAACTGACAATATGTAATTTTTTTTAAGAAATATTTATATTTACATAAATATTCAGTATCGCTGCATCAACCATTTTATAGGATTGAACAACATAATCCATGATAATTAAGATTCACGTAGAAAAGGTGATATAGATTTTTTTAATAAGCTCTAGAATTTTGCTTTTCTATATAATTATATCTAATTAAGCATTCGCATTAGAGAAGTTCAGAGTCACACAACGAGCCATGGAGAGAGCTATGCTCGGAGTTTCTTTGCGCGACACAATCCGAAATGTGGAGATTCGCCGAAGAACCCAGGTCACCGACATAGCTCTCAGAATCTGCAAGTTGAAGTGGCAATGGGCGGGCCACATCGCTCGAAGAACCGATAACCGTCGGGGAAGAAAGGTTCTCGAGTGGCGACCAGGAACCGGAAGACGCAGCGTAGGCAGGCCTCTCACTAGGTGGACAGACGACATTGTGCGCGTCGCAGGTAACCGGTGGATGCAAATAGCCAATTGTCGTTCATTGTGGCGTTCTAAGGGGGAGGCCTATGTTCAGCAGTGGACGTCTTCCGGCTGATGATGAAGCATTCGTTGCGATAAATAATGGCTAAAGTAACAAAAAAGTAGAAACAAAAAGTAGGAAGGTAGGTAAATGAATCAAAAACTAAATTGATTAAATTTTCCACCCCTAATGTAAGACAGGAGAGAACCAACGTGGAATTAAATGGATCTGGGATAGATCCTGTTGAGTCAACTGTATTTTTAGGAATCACCATAGATAAGAAGCTGCAATGGGGCCCACATATTAAAAAACTGTCCGGCAGGCTTAGTTCAGCGGCGTATGCAGTTAAGAAAATTAGACTTTTAACTGACGTTGATACTGCTAGGATAGTTTACTTTAGTTACTTCCACAGTATTATGTCATATGGAATACTCCTGTGGGGTAATGCCGCAGATCTCAACGCTATTTTTGTGCTCCAAAAAAGAGCCGTAAGAGCTATCTACAATCTGGCTCCCAGAGATTCGCTTAGAGAAAAGTTTAAGGAGATAAAGATTTTGACAGTGGTGTCACAGTATATTTTTGAAAATTTAATGTATGTAAAGAAAAATATTAATAACTTTAAAAAGAGAAGTGATGTTCACTCGGTTAATACACGTGGTAAAGATGACCTTAGTTTACATGTTACTCGTCTCCACAGAGTAAGTAATTCTTTTGTAGGACAGTGTATACGTTTCTATAATAAGCTTCCCAATGGTATCAGAGATCTGCCTATAAATAAATTCAAATGCACTGTTAAATCTAAACTTGCTAAAAAAGGCTACTACAAAATTTCCGATTACTTGGAAGACAAAACAGCCTGGGAATGAACTGCTCAAATAGTTTTAGTTTTAGAATACTAATTTTAATTTTAAGACTGAATACAGCAAATGTCATAGTGAAAAGTGTTTTGCTGGATGATGTCTTATGTACTCGTATTTTTTTAATATATTTTATTTTTTATTTCAAGACGCAAGGCTACTGGGATTTTGGTTCGGTCATGCTCGCCATCGAAAAGTCTCTGCTTGTGGCGGCTTTGTGTGGCGGGTCACCCCCTTCCCTCTAATATGGTTGAGGGGAGTGATGGCTGCTGCTCAAGTCAACTCGTGCGCGGGTGCTGCTTGGGGGGACTGGTCCGGCCGCTGTCCTTTTATCCTTTTTTATTTTATTTTTTTTCTTTTGTAGTCTAGCAGCAAAATTGATTATTACTTTATTTACGTTCTGAAGGCAATTCACTTGAGCTTGTAAATTATTCTTGGTATGTATCTAACTTAGACGACTTGTGACAAAAGTTGGTAATATGTTAAAGTGCTTTGTGTCTTGCCTGACGAGGCACTGCTTAACAGCAGAAGGTAAATGTTTAACGTGTGCCACTGTGATTTTGGATCGGTCATGCTCGCCATCGAAAAGTCTTTGCTTGTGGCGGCTTCGTGTGGCGGGTCACCCCCTTCCCTCCAATATGGTTGAGGGGAGTGATGGCTGCTGCTCGAGTCAACTCGTGCGCGGGTGCTGCTTGGGGGGACTGGTCCGACTACTATCCCTTTGGCATTTTAGTTTGTTGTATTTTCGTCGTATTTTTTATTTTATTTGATATTTTGAACGGCAGGACACACTGTCGCTGGTGCTGATCTAATTGTAAAAAGACAAACTTTGTTTTAAAAAAAAATGTGAAAAAATGACAAGCCCGCTGAGTTTCTTGCCGGATCTTCTCAGTTGAGGCCGCGTTGTGATCCGGTGGTAGCTTTTAAAAAAAAATGACCGTTCAAAAGTGCTAGCGTTAAGCCTATTTGAAATAAAAATTTTTGAATTTTGAATTTTTGAATTTTGAGGAAGTATCCAAAACTAGAAACTCTTTTGGGGTAAGTACTGTAAAAAGTATGTTTAGCAAACGCATTTGTTGAAAAACAAACAAATAAAGTAAAATACATTAGGCTTGATGATTTACGTGCTAGTTTTCTTGCGTTGTGTATCTTCTATGCTGTTTAACTTATTTTATAAAAAAAAATATCGCGACTAACGCGAGATGGCGCTGTAGTGAATATTATACATCACATATATATATATGCCTGAATCGCGTTATTAAAGTTTAACTAACCAGGTGACATAAATAGAACACCCGTTGGCCCGTTGGGAGTTTCGGCCCAACTGAGCATAAGAATCCATCAAAAACAATTCGTGTTATTTTCCCCAGCATTATTCATAGAATAACGTCCTTTCATTGAGTTACAACATGAGCAACACAAACAAGATTACCAAACAAAATACCAAGTCTAAACTCAACGTTGCACCCGGAGCTCAATCAAAGCTGCTGCCGCGCGAGCGGTTTCGCGGCGGCAAAATTATCATTGCCGGGATGTGTATTTCCACCCTCTTCTGCAGAACAAATTCCACTTGTCAAAATGTTCACGGGAATCACAAAGCGAGACGTTTACAAAGAACGGCCCTAACAAATGGTCCCGTCAAGCGCCGTGTTTGCGTAATGCACGGTCGGCCGGCATCCACTATCAACCCTGATATTATGTGTTTATTTTACCGTATTCGGAACATTTACACATATAACACGTTACTTGGGTAACTATTAACCCTACACGATCTCTGTACAAATCTGCCTTTTCACGTATGTATACAATTGGGAGATGAACTAGATTTTAAGGTCGGATCCGTGTACTTAATCGCAGGATCCCTGAAACTTTCCTCATTAGAATTGTTTAACCTACTCAAACTGCTGCCACGAAATGCAAATTTATTGCTCGCCTCCCTGGGCGTTATGGACTCTAAGTATTCACTTTGTTATAAACGTTAGACGGGGTACCTAACTGAGTTCACATAAATAACAGACATATCTAAAATAGTAACTAGTTTATGTTTATTAATTTTGTCCTCGTAATTACAAAATGTTTTTCTTCTTGATCAACCTTTAAAACAGTAAAAGTTGCTGTACGTTCGTCATCATCACCATCAATAGCCTATAAACGTCCACTGCTGAACAAGGACCTCCCTCTTAGATGGGAGGGGTTGCCATAATCCCCACGCTTGACAGGCCGCTTGGGGATCGCAGTATCGCTGCCGCCCGTCTTCTTGTTTTACCGCCGTCGCCATTTACGGACACCCATCGGGAAGAGATGGGAGGGTGCTATTCTTACCCGGACACCCCACGGTGTACGATAATATAAGTAAATTAACATCAGTGTCATAACGAAAGTTATTACAACGCAGAATACAAAAATGTAAATCTTAAATGTGTAGAAAATATAATATTACACTTGTATTATAATGGCTCTCCTTTTATATCAGTTGTAAATAAATTTATACTTATAATAAATTATAATTACGCCGACTTTCCATATCTCTATTAACCCGTCTAAAGCTTTTCAAGTCATTTCACTAGAATCTCGTGAATTTACGCAAGAATAAGTAAAAAAAAACCTATAATATAAGCTTTCTTATTATAAAAGCTTTTCTACTCGGCATCACATTTTTCTACTACGTGAAGATTAAACCTATTGTTCTGTCAGTCAGGGAATCGCGTTTCGCACAAATTTTTCTCCATGTAATGGGAACTGTGTAACCTGAGGTACGACCGTCCTTTTACCTATTTATAACGTTGCTCAGTCCATTTACACAGTGACAGTAAGTGGAGCTTGATGTACCCTCATAATGTGACACCTTGATATTAGAACGCTACTATTCGTCTTCTGTGATGTTTTCTCGCAACTTACTAAACGACATATTATGATAAATACGATACACTACATTAACTATCCCAGAATCATTTTGGCACTTTGCCAAATAGAAGTAGAACTATCTGTGATCATTTGGCCGGGATGCGGCGAGACGATTTGATTTTAGATTATATCTACGTCTTCCATTAGGTTTCTGACAAAATAACATATTACGCGTATCAGGCTAAAGTAGTGAGCAGAGGTACAGGAGTTGACAACTGTTGAGCTCCTTGGGAACATAATAGTAAAAAAGTCCTTTGATAACCGATATGGAACTGTATTTATGAGTTACGAATATTCTTCAAAACCAGTTGACAGATCGAAAATTTGATGTTAACGGTAAGCCGAAAGTCAAAGAAGAGGAAAGATTGATAGAGTGTCTTGAAAAGAAAATTGATAGAGTGAACACATATCTACCGATTCAGAAAAGTTCTTTGCGTTACCTTTGATATAACCACAAGGGGAAGTTTGTGGGAAAACCGCAACAGTAATTACTCACTTGAATAAGAAACCGAGTTGACTTATTGAGTGTCCCGAGATTCCCGCTGAAACTGTTAATTGTTACTTGCTTAAAGGTAACGTTACTATTTCACTTAATTCCGCTTTAGTAAGCTGCAGAGATTAACTCATAATAACTTTGCACCAACTTGTCGATGTCCTTAATTGTTTCACCGACGGTGTTTGACTAACATTTAATCGTTTACTTACGAGCACGGGTACTGCATATTAATTTTTAACCGACTTCAAAAAAGGAGGAGGTTCTCAATTCGACGTGTATGTATTTTTTTTTACATTACCAATTACCTTACTAACTATATCACACCTACAAACATTATGTTTTAATTAAACGAATATGCTTCCAGATTTAGCCCATTTTTTCATAATGCAGTTCTTATGATGGGATCCATGAGGATTTGAGGGAACTTTTTAAATATTATAGGCACAGTACATTATGCTTGGTAATTGCGCAAACTGCAAACCTCGCATAATTACCGCGATGCAAATCAGTTCACCCGCGGACCGGGCCATCAACGCACATTTACATTATCAATATTATCATAAGTGAAATCAAATATAAGTACCTATTATCAAAAATCTCACACATATAATCTTTTTGGTATTTTTAGAAACAAGTCCAGCATTTGCATCCAGAAAGTATCATTTGGTAAAGTGGAACTGATGAAGAAAGCCTTAGATGGTCACCGGAACTCCTTTGATATGTATTTTACTAATAAGATATCACGATTATGATAGTTAAGCCCAAATTTCAATGAATAGTTCTAATAAAATGGTACTATCGAACTGATCTCATTAGATCAGTTCGATAGTACCATTTTTATTAGATGTACTGTATTTTAGTACATTAAATCAGATCAGATCATTATCTGATCTGATTTAATGTACTAAAATACAATAGTTACATATATCCTAGCCGTGTATGGGCATATTGGAATTAACATGAAATGCACTTTGGTTATACATGATTTTGAAGAGTCAGCACATAGTCTCGAGATGACGTACAAGGACAGTAGAACATATTATTTTTGAGTTTGGCGCCGACTTTGATAATAAGATGTATGTATTTATATTTGTGTTGTAGTTTACGCCCAACTATGTAGATGTAAAAACAACTCGTCCAAAGATATTATTTCAGTTTCACTAGTTAATTTTTGAAGGCGGTTCTTTTTTTTGTAGAAATTATTAATTTTTGTTTAGTTCCGATATCAAATCGCTCTGTAGCAAAATCGTATCGGATAACTTGAAAGCACTTTCAGGCTTATAAACAGACCATCTTGAATGGTTGTGGCAAATTATGATGAATGGACTACCCATGTCATGATAATATATTGATGCGAGACGGTTTCTTCACCGGGGTGCCGTATGTGTAACTGTGAACTACCTTCTTATACTCATAATTTATTTGTCAGGGGATTTGAAAAACACTGTTATTTCTTTTTCTGTAAGTGCACACTACATGAGATATTTACACTGAAATAATAATTTACTGTTTAGGTATGGAAACATTAAACATAAATGGAATACCTTTAGTAGAATTCGATTTTTTAGTATTCTTGTTGTACAACACAATTTTTTTTCTCATAGGTAAATTATTTTTCACTGATAAGTATTATTCTATTTTAGTAGTCTTGTTTGTCAAATTTCCAAACTATGGCCCTGCATGATACATAAATGGAGCTCTAGACAAAATTAATCAGAATTAAAAATTTGTTTAACAAAATCAATTCTACTCTCGATTCCAAATAAAATAGTTTTTTTGGTTTTGCGTTTATTTTATATCACGATGTATAAGGTTTTACGCTAGAAATATTAAAAATAATACTTCAATCTCTGTTAACCAAAACAATGATTTATTGGTGTCTTGGGTCCTAAATGCTTGTCATTCAATTTTTACCCCAAGAGTATCAATCATTCTCCATCTTCTAACGTCACATATAAAATTGCATCACACAGCCAATATTTGATTAAAAAACATCTACCGATACTATGATTTTTTGAAATAAAAAAAATCTTCAGGCCTACTATTGAACATGCTGAAAATATAGGAAGAAATAAAAAGTCTAAAGAAAATAGTGGATAAAAGTTGTGGTCCACTGGAAATGGTGTCAGACTGGTGGCTAAGTGATTTGTCGTGTTGTGGTCAATCGCACTTAAATGTTGGTTTCTTCTAGTTTCAAACAAAAAAGTGACTTACTAACTTTTACCACACTTGCCTTTACATAAAATATGAACTCCGCCCATGGTAACTATGCTAATACTATTATGTGTATTAAATATAAATAAATGAATACATGTGTGTATTAACTAGATATTTTAACAATAAATGTTATCTTGTTATTTAAAGTAAGATATAAAAATAAATTTGGGATGACTCACATTATTGGGCTGGGAATGCATACCTATTTAACAAATAAGGATGAAAAATCTTTACTACTTAATTTTTTTAATTAATACTAAAAAATCGTGATTTTCTGTCAATATCTCAGATGTTATTACAAAATCACAATGGATCAGGAATATTTTAGTTATGATTTAACTAAAAGGATGCCAAAGTACATAAGATTGCCGAGAATCTTACCAATATATCTGGAATCTGGTGTCATCAGACCGTGATGGCCAGATAATTTATTTTGTTTCTTCTCGAATGTGCAAAAAGAGTAAACTTATAAGTTTGAAGTTTAAGCTTGTGTTGTATGTGGCATCTTAGCTTCCAAACAAATTTAAATACAGTACTATTTGAAAAGTTCTTAGCTATTATTGAACATTTATTTAGCCGTTTACCAGGATATCAAAGTTTTATAACATAAGTTAAGTATTGTTTCTGTTAATTACAGAAGTAACATAACATTTATTTATGTAAGTGGATACTTCGTCGCCTGTAGTATTCCGAAAA
Organism: Furcula furcula; assembly: GCA_911728495.1. NCBI lineage: Eukaryota > Metazoa > Arthropoda > Insecta > Lepidoptera > Notodontidae > Furcula > Furcula furcula. The sequence goes on from OU452251.1 coordinate 13,214,559, forward strand.
ATATACATAGTTTTAAGGATATTGCGTTAGTACCTATAAAAAAATTTATTGAAGTAATTTTTTTATTTCGTCAACTTAATATATTATCAATCAAATAGGTAAGTATAATATGCTACCAAAATCCCCAGCTACACGTATGGATACTCATCCTTATTTTTTTAATTTTATGGAGCCTATAGAACAAAATAGGACGAAGTATTTGCCAGTGTATGAACAGAGGCCCAACGCCCGCGAACAAAGAAAACGGATAATTAAAGCCAAGCAACGAGAAAAGAGATTTTTAATGAGCCCCGACGTTTGCCACGTAATAAGACTTTATTATAACCATAAAAATCCATAATTAAATAATAGAGACGAGGGAAAACCACTACGATTATGAGAATTTTGACACTGATATATTTTCTGTAAAAAACAAAACAGTACGCATATTATTATCTGAAACGAGTAGATTTATGTCAAAATCCAATAATTTTAGGAAATTTGGTAAAGGTAAATATTTTACTAGCCTCGTCGAAGATTACCAAAATTAAAAGAGGTAAGTACCTAATAAGCAAAGTTGTCAATTTCCCACTAAATATTATTACGAACTAGTCAAAACAGAATTTATGTTAAATACAATGGCTAAGTATCTAATTTATCATGCTATTGTATTTAGCCAGAGAAAACTAATAGAATTTTTGAAGCGCCAAAGGCGTGATCGTTTCTCAAAGGAAGCCTGCTCGCATATAAATTGACGAATTTGCCTCCATTTACACCTTGCCATGCAGGCCGGCTCAACTAGGATCGAGTTCGTTAGTAATTTATAATCGATTCAAAATATACACGTAAAAGGTCTATACCTATTCTAAACTAAAGTTCCTAGTACCTACAGCAATGACATTTATATAAAATTCATAAATCATCAAACATAATTTGGGTATAATAATTCCGATATATTTAACGAGTGGTTCTCAGTTTACTTTTGTGTTGATATAAAACTCTGAAAAGAAAATTACGTACTTACCTAATAATTTGAACGAAAAAAAGTTATGAAAAGTACACAAAGAAGCTCAAAAAGGAATTAAGTACGTTCTAATAACAACTCAAATAATAATTTCCCGATTTTTTATGCGAAAATCTTGAACGAGGACGTATATTATTAAAGAGTAGGTACCTTATTTGAGCCATCAAATACAGTACAACCTTAATGAGCCAATGTAATTTCTCTTATAAGTAAATTACATTTGTACGGAGCAGTAGATCAATAACATCATCTGACGCATGTTTAGTATAAAAAGAAGGAAATTGAAACGAATGTTGAAATAAAGGACACTCAAGATTGTGGCAAGCAGACGTGTTCAAGTGGCAGGCCGTGCAGGCTCATAATAAGAGGGTTCCATCAGGGTTGCTTCAGAATACGCTCGCGACCCTCGTACCTTATCTACTAATCGTGAAATCTCCACCTTCAGTATTTTCGTTTTTAACCTGCAGGTGACAGTGACTTCTTTGTACCTTCCTTCTACTTGTTAAAAAATCTAGTTATTTTTGAACCGACTTTATTAATTCAGCGAGATATAATACCATGTCGTGTACCTTCATATATATTAGCAAAATAGATCTATTCAATGATAAGGGAAAAGAAGAAGACTGGTAGCAGCGTCTTTCTATTGGATTACCTACTATATATACTGAGATTGCCAAGGCGCCTGCAAAGCATATGGAATTATATCAAACTCTCCCTTTAAAGGTGAGGCCTTTGTTCAGCAGTCTTCCGGCTAATGATGATGATGATATCTTGCCTGTTATTAAACTCATCATATTGTTAACCACTGACATTAAAAATAGTGTAGGAATCAAATCAAAACAATTTAATTACAATCCGACGAAAGAAAATTAGTGAATAATTAAAATTCTGTTTTTAGAAACTCCATTGAATATTTCGATTAACCGATAGAGATTTCAATTTCCTGTAGTCACGTGCGGGGATATCGGATCCCGCGGTTGGCTCAGTCGGTAATGAGCGAGCGGATGGCAATTTCGCTAGATGGGCTTTTGGTTACAGGGGGAGCCTGTTTTTATGTCAATGCGCTTTTAATATGTCTACCTCGCTTGTGTCATGGGAGTAAGAGATGCTGTATTTTATCGACATCGCTGCAGACTCCGTACGTTGTTTTCACGTTTGATGGACTAAATAATGCCTCAGAAAATGTGAAATAATATTGTATGCACGACGGTTTCGTAGCATAGTAAAGCAAACCGCTTGCTAGGTATATACTTAGATATTGGAGGTCGAAAAGATGGAATCGTGTGGGGAAAGAACTGGGTGTGTCTGAAATTGTTTCATTCTGACTACAGACAAATTACCTAATGATAATGAGAAGTAATGATAATATGGCGCTCATAGCCAGTGGTAATCACTGTTCGGTAAACGATAAGTTGTTTAAGCAACGTTAGGCAAGATCAGTCCTTAGATGGGTGACCGTTTAGTCACATTTGAACTGAGCGGCTCTGAGTTTCGGAGGGCACGTGAAAAGTCGAAGGCCTCGATTGTTGTCATCTAGACAGCAGTCGTTAAGCCAAGTGAGAGGACTAGTGGCAGCTTCAGTAACTCTAGGTGGGCCACTAACTATACGACAAAAAAAAAACCTAATTTTCGGCAAAGAAAGATAATCTAGTACTATTACTAAGGTCCCGCGTCTGAACACTCATCTATCATCTAGAATTTAGGTCCCATCGGACTATGAGTAAATACTGAAAATCTGAGCCTGTGTCTGTACACACATTAGTACTCGTAGTTAGTCTCTTTTCTCCACCTTCTTCTCTCTTCTTCGTCGTACGGGCGTTATTTACAACTCAACATCTATGCGTCTATTTTGTGTTGAGGGTGGAGGTAAGCTAGTTCACTCCAGCCTTTCCAGCTCCACCGGGAAGTCTCTCAGCCTCTTGATTTCTTTTCTACACTCAGTCTTAATAAAACTTAAAAGTGTATATAAATATTTCCTACTAGCAATTTCCTGCGGCTTCGTCCGCTAATTTTTTTACAGAGTTTACCAACCCCTAACACACCCCCAAAGGTTGTTTTTGAAAATTCGCGAAACACGTATTGATTTATTTTATTTATAGAATCCTTTCAGTAAATTTCAAGTCAATCGAACCATACAATAAAAAGTTTCATACAAAAGTAAACACCCCATTTAACCCCTTTAGGAGTCGAATTTTCAAAAATCCTTGCTTAGCGGATGCTTATGCGTCATAAGAAGAACCTACTGTCTAAATTTCAGCTTTCTAGGTCCAGCGGTTTGGCCTGTGCGTTGATGAATCAGTCAGTCAGTCAGTCAGGACAAGTAATATTTCCTATGTAGGAAAACAGAAACGTTACCTACTTAAAAACGCACTAAGTACTTCAATGTCCAAGTTTAATTAAATCAAAAGCTATGTAGATAGATAGCATATAAAAATTTCATATTTCATGAATTTTTTGTAAGATACATACATTGGAAGCCAACTTTGAAGATCCCATAGGATACTTACGACTGACCCGAAACAGAGGATAGCTACTAAATTGTGTTGGTCATGAAATATGCAAATGACACAGTCGTAAAAAAAATGAACAGCCTTTTTTCCACAGGGAGACAAGCCATGAAGGGTATTTTTTTAATATTATCATTTGAATATTTCCCAGCCAATATAATTATTTGGAATTCAGTAGGTACAATTTGTTAATTAGGTATAGCAGGTATATTGTCATTACTTATACCAATTCGTGTGCTGTTCAAAGTCGCTTCACAATCATCGGAGGTTAATGAAATTTGTGTTCAGTTTAGCTTTTAACGTGATTTCAGTATCCGACTGAGTAATTATCACATTCGTAATTTGATGCTTATTGCGTGAAGTTCATTATTTCGTGCTTAAATTTTCGTTAATTGGAATACTTAGCGTATTCAGTGGAGTGTAATGTTTATCGCTAAAATTTGCTTAAATTGGCAGTAAATTATATACATATTATATGTAATAATTACATTTTTGAACGTACTGAAAATATTTTATTACTTCATCTTTGTGTGTGTGTTTATAAAGCTGATAATAAATAGAGAGATATACTTACAGTATTCAGTTCAATATATATTAACGGTCTTATTCAATAGTATATATAAATCTAATATTTCGGTAATCAAATCCGTACTTATTCTTCGCCCAAGGATTACTCCAGACATCCCCAACATATCATATGTAATTTATGTAGTCTGTTTATTTATTATGTCCTGTTGTGAATTGAATTCTTACAGATTTTGATATTCATCGTCATGTTACATGCGAATCTTTGTAGCAATGCCGTATAAGTACATGATTAAAAACTAAAAATTATATATTGCAATATCATTCATACTTTTGACTATTCTAAATTATTATTTACTTTTATCACATGGGCATACGATTTAAAAATAATTACATGTTTCTAGTAAATCTTAATATCATTGGTTACAAAATATTTTATTTTTATGAAAAGTAATTTTCTTTGCCATATCATTTCCAGAAGTCGAACCTATAATTTAATATTTAGTACCTATATCGGACAATATTTCTCCTAGAAATATTCTAGCTATTACGTAGTAGTGTGAGTATTAACAAACTAGTGAAGCGGCTCGCACACCAATTGAATTTAAGAAATAACTACTTACCAAGATTTTGAGAATTTTCTACGTTACGACCGTGGAATATTGGACTACACAATATAGCTCTCCCAACTCTCTTAATATACACATTTTATGGAGTTGTCAATTTTATTTTTTACAGGGAATACTGGAATTCTAATTTAATTGATAAGTTTCCTCATATTCGCTCCCGTTCCTTGCTTCTGTATACTTACTGAGTGAGTGACTCATATACTCTAAATTAAACTATATAAGAACACTTAATGGGTAGAGTAATTTAAGAAAGGTATATTACATGCTGTACATGCATACAATAATTCTTCTTTATTTACAGGAGGGCACAGCCTGTAGACAAAAAAATGATATTATAAGTAACAGATACCTACTAGGCAGTCGACGATTAAAAGTGGCAGGGAATTAATTTATAGTAACGAATGAATTGTGACTCATTGATTTCTAGAAAATTTGTTTTTATTTTAGAATAATTTACATAATAGTATTTGCGATTGTTTTGATGCGATTATTCAATTAAATTCAAACGAAGTGACACTTTCAACCCTTCCGTGGGTGGTGTGCTACTGATTCAAGTTGTGTTAATTAGCTTACCTTTCACCGCCACCGCTGTCAGATCGCCTATAACCTACCTCATTTTACTTATGATTAGGTAATACTAAATACATATGGAGTGACGTAGGTGTATTGAAGAAAAGGCACTTAGAACCTTAATAATAGTAACACGTGAATAAAAAATGTTGTCTTTACCTAGCATTTATATTTATTAGTATCTTCTTCTTCTTCAGCCCTATCCGGCCCATCTCTGGACATAGGTCTCTCCCAATTTCCTCCACAAAATCCGGTCCGCGCCTTCGTCATCTAATTGGTGCCCGCATGTCCTCTTAGGTCGTCAACCCATCGTTTAGGTGCTCCACCCCGTGGTATTTTGTCCGCCCATGGTGGACTCGTCTGGTCCACCGTTCCCTGTCTATACGGTCAACATGACCAGCCAAACTCTACTTCTGCTCAGCAATTTTCTACACCACATCTCTCAACCCTGTTTTTCGCTAAATCCTTTCATTTCTTTTCTTGTTGCGCAAGGTTATCCCGAGCATCACTCATTCCATTAGTTTACTAGTGTAATATAATATTATCTATCTATACTTATAATAAAACTGTAACAGGTCCAATTCTGTGCATTGAATATATTTTGATAATTATGTTTGGAGGGCATTCCATAACCGACACTAAAGCCAAAAATGTATTTTTTTTTATTTTTGTCTGTCTGTCTGTCTTTCTGTCTGTCTGTCTGTCTGTCTGTCTGTCTGTCTGTATCTCGGCTGAGCATCACGCTGAAACTACTGGATGGATTGAAACGAAACTTGGCATGATTTGAGTTAATACTCCGAGGTAGGACATAGGATACTTTTTATCCCGACATTCGGCACGGTTCCCTTGGGAGAGAGGACTAAAGTCAAAATGTGTACTTGGTTATACGCTTGCTCCGATTTTAACAATTTTTCATTATAATTATAATAAATATTTGTAAGGGAACACTCATAGACAGTTGTTAACAATGTTTGGAAATCGATCAGGTCAAGCAACGTTAGGTAAGGTCATTAAATAGATGGGTGACCGTTTAACGCCATTTGAACTAAACGTCTCCGTGCTTCGGAGGGCAAGTACAAAGTGGGTCCAAGTTTTTAACCGACTTTAAAAAAGGAGGTTTTGTATTCTATGCGAATGATTATTATTGAAAGTTTAGTCAACGTAAACACAGCGCGGGCGGAGCTGCGTGGATCAGCTAGTTATTATATAAAATTAAAATAAAATAATCAAATCACCTTTTTACTGACACAGGTGTTACAGTTAATATAAAGTTAAGGTCTACGTGTTATAGTTCCTCTGTAGTATACCTCTCTCGCCAACTTAAGAGCTGGGCTCTTGTCGGTAAAGCAATTTCCAATCCGATATATTATATGTCTTCATTTTGACCTCCTGATACGACATTCCACCCACTTTTTCTGCTACCTGCTTCATAAAACTTCGTCTGGGTCTTCCTCTTCCCCTTTTCCCTTCTAATTTACCTTCTACTATCGTATCGTTTTAAATAATACTTACCTACCTAACTAGTATACCTACACTATAAAAATTATATTCTATTAGGTAAAACAAAAACAAATTATTATAATAACTTTGGTATTCATAAGTTTTTTATATAATTATAACCATTATAACAAGGGTGGCAAACTTCGTGGTAATTCCATTAACAGATTCCTTGCTCCAACTAAGCAGTGGTTCCGAAATCTCATCCAGGTAAACTGTTTTACCGGAATCTCATTACCGTTTAACTGGATAAGATATCTTATAACCGCTTTCTTGAAAATTGAAAATCCTGAATAATTGAATATTAAAATTATTTGGCATGAAAGCTTTTTCACCTCGATACGCTCGTTCTGCAAGTTTTCTTTTCATGGCTATTGTAGGTATTTAATAATTTGAGGGAGATGATCTTTGAATTTAAGGAAACATACTTTATTTGTACTAAAATCTCTCATAATCTAGTCTGATTTATCTATCTATAGGTACTTATAATAAAACTGTAACAGGTCCAATTCTGTACATTGAAGATATTTTGAAAATTATGTTTGGAGGGCATTCTATAACCGATACTAAAGCCAAAAATGTATTTTTTTTAATTTTTGTCTGGTTCCCTTGGGAGAGGGGACTAAAGTCAAAAGGTATACTTGGTTATACGCTTGCTCCGATTTTAACAATTTTTCAATATAATTATAATAAATATTTGTAAGGGAACACTCATAGACAGTTGTTAACAATGTTTGGAAATCGATCAGGTTAAGCAACGTTAGGTAAGGTCATTAAATAGATGGGTGACCGTTTAACGCCATTTGAACTAAACGTCTCCGTGCTTCGGTGGGCAAGTACAAAGTGGGTCCAAGTATTTAACCGACTTTAAAAAAGGAGGCTTTGTATTATATACGAATGTATATTATTGAAAGTTTAGTTAACGTAAACACAGCGCGGGCGGAGCTGCGTGGGTCAGCTAGTTTATAATATTACAGTTATATTAAAGTAAATTACTAATATATTTTTTATGTGATATTACGTGTTTGTAACGAATAACTAGACAGGCACGTGGTCTAGTGGTTAGACACCCTCCTGGCTGCTATCCAATAGGTCGTGGGTTCGTTTCCTACCAAGTGTCTGGGTGTAATTTATCTATTTAAGAATGTGTTCACAAAAATAGTATCTAAGTATTAGAATCAATTGTCTGGTTTCCATAATACAGGCTCTGCTTAGTTTGGGATTAGATGCATCAGATGACCGTGTGTGGAATTGTCCCAGGGTATACTTATTAAAATTAGATAATTAGTATTATAAAAAGTAAACGTATTTTTAAAAAATAATATTTCTATTATGTATACACAAGACACAAATGATGATGAAAGCATTATGATATGAATCATTAATGTTATTTTGATTCGAGACATCAAAGTTACCTACATGCCAGTTAAGTAATCTACTAAAACTTTCCCTTACATTAAAATATCATTCAAAATACATATTATTACTAATGTGGCTCCGCTTTTGGTTGGACATTTTCCAGTGGCCATTATGTATCTTACCTTTCCAGTTGTAAGGTGAACAACCGGAAATTTATTACTTCATTTTATTACACCTGACTTCCAAGGACTATATATTAATAATTTTGTATTTTATATTTTTCCTTCACAATTTATATCGTACTGAATTTTTGTAAAGTAAACCAATTGTTTTGTAACAGATACAATCTAAAATGAAACAGTCACAAAAATTAATAGAATTAAACATCACAAAATATGTACACTAGCGCGTCTTATTTCAAATTTTTATTTCAAATGGTTTGTAAAACTATTGTTAAGTTCGGACTTAAAAACTTACTCGGGTAAGTTTTATATTTTTAACGCATACGCAAACTACTACCACGTTTTAATTTTTTTTTTGTTGATTATTTTACTACTAAAAATAATAGACCGATGACTTTATTCTTTATTTTATTTCGTGTCTGTATACTAATTCTACAGTCCCTTATTTATTATTACATTACTAGCGAAAAAATATTTCAAATAACTTTTATGTTTAGATTATAATCTAAAGCAAAAATACCTTTTAATCACGCCAACAAGGCCGTCTTCTTTATAAAATAAGTACAGATATAGATAACCAAACAAACTTTCAACCCCTATTTTACAACCTTTGCTGTATATGCATGAACATATAATAATACCTGGATCCGCACAAAACGGGGTCTCTACCATTTAATTCCACACATTTCTCATTAGTTAGCCATTCGCCCCCGCGTTACCCGCTTTCCCCCAACCATTACGCAAAGATGGCCGCTCGCACTACTATTAGGGACTCCACGAAGATTTGTACCGTCTATTATTAGGGGCATGCCGCCCAAACAGCCGCAAATAAAATCACGCGGCTGAATCCGGACAGTTGTGGAAAAACCTCCAGTAAATCAGAGTGTAAAAAGTTATTCGTATACCTTCGTCTCTATTGTCTATTTATGATTAAAATTTACCCGGGGCGGGGAGTTTTAAAATGAGACCCCAAACTTGCACGCCGTAGTTTGCGACCAGGTTCGAAGGCTCGAAACAAACAGACTCGGCCGCCCCGTAGGTAAGGTTAATGTAAAAAGTTTCGCGAGGTGGTAATGCTGTTGTTTGCTTCCTAAACATCCCCGTACGGGACAATCAGGTAAATATTTTGACATTGTAATTTATTCATAGACGGGGACTGTTTTAATTATCTGAATACGGCATATTTTGTAGTTTTCCTCTAAATTCACCTTTACAAAATGCAGCGTTACCATCACGATGGTTTGAACCCCAATGCCATGTATAATCGTCTCATATGTTTTGAGAATGCTTAAACAAATTTATTTAATACATGTGAAACAGTAATTTAAATACGATGTGATACGTGAAAAGTTCATAAATGGTCAGTCAACATTGCTAGCGAACACTGTTGACTACAAGACTAGAATTGATTATTATTAGGTAGTAGGTGCAAGTTCAAATATATCCTTAGGCCGTTGTCCCACACACGCCGAGTAACGAATACGTAGTTACTTATGTGAGGAACTCATATCGAGTGGATGTGCAAGTAAAAGTAAAATTTGTACGTCTTTAAATCGAGTCTGTAAATCGAGCATTTAGCCTGTAAAGTTGTACCAAATGCCACTCTAGTATCTACCGTGTGCTTGACCGATAACCGATGAGGAAAAATTCTCGAGTTGTTACCACGAACCGGAAGAACGCAGCGTAGGTGACCAATTAGGTGTATCGACGATGCAAATAGCCAACTGTCGTTCATTGTGGCGTTGTACCTTTATCAGCAGAAACTTCCGGCTGATGAAGGTACAACGCCACAATGATGATTTCATCATGGCGAGTTTGAAACTATTTGCAAGCAAAATCTCTTGTAAGTTAAGAAGAGAAAACTAAATTCCAATGGAAGCTGATTCTCTTTTGCAACAACATTATCTTACATTTTTCTTTTTATATTCAGTACCTAACACGAGTAAGCTGTGCCCGCTTCTCTTTGTAAGTATTTATTCCTTTAAAATGAATATACAAGACGACGCGAACGGTAAGTATTGTCTTTTGGAGAGCGGCCAACAGTTCGCGACTTGGTAATATTTTTTAAATTCAATTTCGGTGAAGCCACACCGCTGTATCCAGCTGGCTTAATGTACACCTGGTGGACATTTAAATAAGATACTACCCTACTATTTACCTATTTATGTGAGATTTCGGAAGCATGGATAAAGAGATAATATTCACTTAGCGAAATGATTTTAGTCTACGCATATTACCACATATAGTATATGTATGTGCGTGTGAAGGGACTTCACTTGCGCTTATTTATTTATTTATTTACTCTTGCGGTTACGAACGGTATACCACCTTTAGGATGATAATCGCTTGTTCGAGCCGGCCCAAAATACATGCGGGCGGGGGTAACGTAATGTCTTTCAAACGATTTTGATTGAAAACTGGTACAGCGTTCGTGTCCACGATAGCACGTATATTTTTATATTATTAGTATATTATAAGTTTATATACTTAATGTATATAAATATTAGTATCAGTTGTCTGGTTCCCTTAATGCAGGCTCTACCTAGTTTGGGATCAGATGAACGTGTGTGGATCGTCCCAGAATATTATTTTAGAGTAATTTTTTTTTAACGTTATCAAACCCCGCCTTGAATTATTTTTTATCCTCTCCATCCAAATGTTGCCTGGCAGAGATCACTGTTAGTGATAAGGTCACCCATTGTAACGTTATATAGTGTAAGTATTACTTGTTTTTTGCTTGTTATTTTTTAGAAAAGGTGGTTGCGAAAAATCATTAACTCTATCTATCATCTATGGGCTATGATATGAACTAGATACAAAATGGAAAAGATATCGATAGGTATGTGAGTACTGGTAATGCTGACATTCAAATCAATTCTTTTGTATTTCTTTCGCACTTTATGATTTAAGACAAAATGCAGAATTCACCTAAAATCTTTCACAGGTTATGAGTTTTAAGAACTCTATAATGTTCTACGTAAATATAAAATTCTCAAAGAATACACACATCATAATAATTCACTACGCAGACATTCTCACGGCATTATATCTAAATTTCTCCTGGGAAAAATGGGCTTACATTAAAATAAAGTTAATAAAACACACTATTCACAGCGCATAAAAGCGGAGAGTGATCCTTTAATAACGTGCGGGTGCATCCGTGGCTTCATTAGAGCGGTTAAGCCCCTACCTGCGGGCGGCGGTGGCGCTGCGTTATACTTACTTTACGAAAAAATAAAACATTCGTATAATTCCATGTGTTACAAGGGATCCCATACTTGAAAATATTCTATACTAGCTGACCCACGCAGCTCCGCCCGCGCTCTAAACTTTCAATAATATACATTCGTATATAATACAAAGCCTCCTTTTTTAAAGTCGGTTAAAAACTTGGACCCACTTTGTACTTGCCCTCCGAAGCACGGAGACGTTTAGTTCAAATGGCGTTAAACGGTCACCCATCTATTTAATGACCTTACCTAACGTTGCTTAACCTGATCGATTTCCAAACATTGTTAACAACTGTCTATGAGTGTTCCCTTACAAATATTTATTATAATTATATTGAAAAATTGTTAAAATCGGAGCAAGCGTATAACCAAGTATACATTTTGACTTTAGTCCCCTCTCCCAAGGGAACCGTGCTGAATGTCGGGATAAAAAGTATCGTATGTCCTACCTCGGAGTATTAACTCAAATCATGCCAAGTTTCATTTCAATCCATCCAGTAACGCTACCATGGAGGGGGATGAAAACGCTCACGTGACGCAGGCATTCAGTCTTGCGTCATTCCGTCATTCCGTCATTCAGTGTCGCTCAGTGTCGTTCAATGTCGTTCAGTGTCGTTCAGTGTCGTTCAGTGTCGTTCAGTGTCGTTCAGCGTCGTTAAGCGTCGTTCAGCGTCGTTCAGCGTCGTTCAGCGTCGTTCAGCGTCGTTCAGTGTCGTTCAGCGTCGTTCAGCGTCGTTCAGGGTCGCTCAGAGTCGTTCAGCGTCGTTCAATGTCGTTCAGCGTCGTTCAACGTCGTTCAGTGTCGTTCAGTGTCTTTCAGTGCCGTTCAGTGTCGTTCAGTGTCGTTCAGTGTCGTTTAGTGTCGTTCAGTGTCGTTCGGTGTCATTCAGTGTACTAGGTGGTAGGTTCCTTGTGCAAGGAACCGTCCAGGAAGGTACCAGCGCAGTGTCAGATATTCTACCGCCAAGCAGCAGTGTGTAAACATTGCTGTGTTCCGGTGTGAAGGGCACTGTAGCTGGTGAAATTACTGGACACAAAAGACCTAATATCTAATGTCTTAAGGGTCGGCAACGCGCTAGTGATTCTTCTGGTGTTGCTAGCGTGTATAGGCTGCGATGACTGCTTAGCATCAGGCGGGTCGCATGCTTGCTTGCCACTTTGGTTGTATAAAAAAAAAGTGTCGTTCAGTGTCGTTCAGTCGGGGGAGGGGGAATAGAAAAAGACAGAGCAAGAGTGAAGTTTCACTTCTTCCGCGCGGAGAGACTCCACGCACGCACATTTTTTTTTATTTATTTAACACTTTATACACTATTTTTAACATAGGCGGACTCAATGCCTCAGGCATTAGATAAAACTAAACTATAATACACATAGATACATTTAGAACATCATAAATACTTTATTAAACATACATATTCGTAATAAACAATAAAATCTGGTTCATAACAAAAATAACTTTACGCTGAAAATTAGTAGATTAGAATATTTCTGCCTGGTTCCCGTTCTTAGATAACTCAACCGTGAGAAAGCAAACAGCTGGTATACTCTGTTTTTCTTTAATTTGCTGATTAGCATAACAATTTTGCATTGTAGCTACATCCGTTAGGTACAGCCTACCTAATAACATGCTATATTTAATTCGCTTTGTTCTAATACGTTTATTTATCAAAATATCTGCAAATTGTTTAGAAACTGCTAATAAAAAAATAAAAAAAGATATTAAATTTCGCAAGGAATTTCTTAAGCACAGCGTATATTTTCACTATTTTTCAGGTTTTTTTTTTGTTTAGCAACAATACAAAGCTTGCTTTGTATTCTCGTCAACGTGACAATCCCATAAGAGCGCTCTGTTGACTGGGGTCGTTGTGAAAGCCACGTTAATTACGACTTTTCAAGTTTTCGTAGTGCTACCGCAGCTTGTAGTTAACTAAAATAAGCTATCCCAACTCAAATAGCAGATAGTTTGATAAATAATGTATTTCATTTCAAACGACGAAAGTTTTCTGAAAACCTTATCTTAATAAATTTAAACTAAGTAATTTTTTAACCACTTACAAATATTGAAATGAAAACTTTCTAACGTTTGGCGGAATAATTCTCACAGATATCCTCAAGTACATACCATATTTTATTAAAAAGTTCCTGTTTATGTTTCATTCGAGAAATTTGAACTGTTCGTTTTCCTAACACTTTTGCACTAGAAAAATCCGCCAGCTCCGCTGAGCTGGCAAATGAAAATAAATACGTACAATCTTAGCCGTTATCGGAAAAAACTGTAAGCACCTATAAAGGTATGTTCGTAATAGAACAAAATAGAAATAAAAAACGTTACTATTGAAGCTGATAAAAGTACTAGTGTAGGATTTAGGCTGGCAACAACAAGCGCGCGTATTCACTCGACTTTATAAGTTTCTAAGCCTAAAAGATCGTTAAGTAAATATGTTAATGTACATGTACAACGTGTAAGAAATTAACGCAAAACCCGAAGCTAGTTTTTCAGTATCGAGAGCTGAATCGATTACATTAGTTGTTAATATAGGTTAATATTTCCTATATATCTAAAATCACAGGTGGTCATTGAGTAGACCACGGAGGAGGTGGTAAGAGGTTATTAACCTCCAGCGAGCGCATACGATATACACGTAATGCACGTAGAGTTACAAACAGACAAAATAGTTAAGATATTAAAAAATACTTATATTTTTGACGATAATAGATACATGAAAATAATTATTAGTGTGGTAGATTAATTTTTGAAAAGAGTATTATTTTGGGCTGTCAAGTTTTGAGTTATTTCATTAACACGTTGTATGGACGTATTCTCTACTAAAGGTAGCAAATTCTGCAAGCAGAATAGGTTAAGTGTGCATACGAGTTTTCAAGAATTTCTCCTACTTTTCACATGGTTCCGATACATTCATATTCATATTCATATCATTTATTGCTTTCCACAATGTTCAAGGACAAGGTCTTAAATTAGAGGCTTACAGCTAAGTACAATCATGGACCCTGTAGGGCACAGCAAAATGTATATAAGTAAAATAGTTAAAACATTGGTGATTATTAATTTTCCAAATAAATTATAAGTATGTCAAATAAATTAAATGTCAAAAAATAAAATTATAAGTTATGATGTCAAGGATTAGGTATATTGTAAATTTTAAATAAACAATTATTAATTATAATTAAACATTTGTCAGATTAATTTAATTGTTTGTCATTTATAAATTCGTTAATTGTGTAGTATGCCTTTTCAACTAGTATTTTCTTTAGATTATTTGTAAACTTTTTATCGCTGCTTTCATTTTTTATCCAATCCGGTAATTTATTGAAAATTTTTATTGACATTACATAAGTACTATTTGAATGAAGTTTCATGTGCGAGTGAGGTAACATTAACATATTTCTATGTCTGATTGATCGGTTATTTTGTTTATCCTTATGTTTGTCACCACGGGTTATATAAAAATTTGGATATTTCCTAACGAATTTGCATATTTCTAGTATATAGATAGATGGCAAAGTAAGTATTTTATGTTTTATAAATATTGGTTTACAACTGTCGGTTTGTACTATATTAACTATGATTCGAATTAGTTTCTTTTGAAGAATAAAAAGCGAGGGCGCGTCTGTACTATTTCCCCACATTATAATACCATAGCTTAGCCATGCAAAAGCGTAGGCGTAGTAAGCTGTAAGTGCTGTTTGTAGGTCGGTAGTTTTTTTGACTTCTCGAAGTGCATATGTGAACTTTGATAGTTTTGATCTTATATTTTTGATATGAGGTTTCCAGGAAATATGTGTGTCTATGGTGAGTCCTAATAATGTAAAATCATTGACTACTTAAATTTTTGTACCGTTTATGGTGAAGTTAACTATTAACGGAGATTTTTGCCTAGGATAAAAGGTCATAAGTTTGGTTTTTTTATAATCAATGTCAAGGTTGTGCTCATCCATCCATTTAGTAGTTTTATTTAATATGGAGTTTAGTTTTTCATTGAGATTACTGTTGTTTTTGATTGAAGTAAGCAGGGATATATCGTCCGCGAATAACACGCATGGTTCGTCCATAATTTTGGGAAGATCATTGATGTATATAAGAAATAGGAGACATCCAATGACGCTACCTTGTGGAATAGACGCATTAATAACCTTTTTATCAGATCTTACGGGCATTATTTGCTTCTGGTCGTAATTAAAATGCTCTATTTCCACGTATTGCTCTCTATCTGTTAAGAATGATTTAAACCAACTATGTGTAGTACCGCGTATACCTATTCCATATAGTTTTTCTAGTAAAATGTTAAACTGTACTTTGTCATATGCCTTGGTCATGTCTAAAAGTATTCCTATCGCGTATTTTTTATCATTTATAATATTAATAACTTCTTGTATATATTTAAAGACCGCTAAAGTTGTTGATCGATGTTTACGGAATCCGTTTTGCCCTTCGTCAAACACTTTATATTTTTTAACAAAAGTTGTACACTCGTTCACACATGGCCTTTTCGTAAATCTTGGAAGCCGTTGGCAAAAGGGCAATGGGCCTGTAATTATTGGGGTCAGTTTTGGAGTTATTCTTAAACATTGGCTTTATAATAGCTTTTTTTTAGTGGATCAGGAAAGATACCTTCATTAAAGGACTGATTTACTAGCATTCCGCTAGCTAGAGACTGAGAGAGGCACGTCTCAAAGAAAAGTACCCTGAGTCAGAGGTTTATTTCGTTTACCAGAAAAAGGTGCGTGCAAAAACAATGGTATCTTATCCGCAAAACGAGTCCTTATGAGCACGGGCAACATATTTAACGCCAACGCTACTCGACATTTATACTTAACGCCAACGCTACTCGACATTTATACTTAACGCCAACGCTACTCGACATTTTGCACCAGTCAGTATAGATAAGCATCATAATAATATATCCATGTCCGATGGCATCTAGAAGCGTTGATTTGGTTAAACACAAATGTAGCTTATAGACACCAATTCTGGACTTAAATACTCCAAACTTCTGTTATTAGGGAACAATGATGCGGGTAGGGTATTTAATTCCTTCGCAGTTCACGTTACAAACTGAAGCAAAGCGCTCTGTACGAATAAGAGGAATTTCTACCATATACGGGTGTCGTTTCATTTGACTTAGTACGCATTCACTATCGATTTTTTTGTATATAATCATACTAGGACACGAGGTACAATATACGTAGTTAAGAGCTAATTTCTAAGTATATAGAAAATAACATTACAATAATACTGTTAATATAGGTCGTGCTAGAGTCCTTCGGAGTCGCTGGACGTTCGGGGTGTGGGCCCTTCCATTGAGTACGGTGGCGACTCCCAGGAGGACGGCGGCAGGGTTGCGACCCCCGTCCACCTGAGCACCGTGACTGGTTCCCGGGGGGCCACAATTTGCCCCCCGGCGGCTGGCTCAAAGGCATGGCACTGAGGGGCCCCTGGTGTGGATCCCACCGGAGAGACCTGGGTCCGCTCTCATGTGCCGATGCAACAGCCGCGGGGGTTTTAGTGGGTAAGAATCCCACATACCCCGGTTGAGCCCCACAGCTCTCGGGGACCGGGGTCCCTTTTGAATGTTTCCCACGCGTCAAAAAAAAGGCCGCTGGTAGGGCCGCTGATCACAAATAAGCTAATTAAGTAGGTGCTTACTAAAAAACAAATTATTTTCGCAACTACTTACTTGCGAAATTCAGTTAACGCGACATGGTCAATAGATAATAATCTTAATACAACTTAAGCGTACAACAACTGATAAAATTAAATAAACTAAATGCAAGTAAAACACTTCGCTCAAGGATATTAATGGCCATAACATGGATATAATGGCAATAACTCCAAGCAAAAACTGCCGACATCATTGCATGTTTCGTATATGACAGTGTTAAGCCCCCATCGTCATATCACTCGGGGCAACAATAAAAGGGCTTAACAAGTTAGGTGTTAATGCGATTTACTTTTATTAAAGTTGTGTCGTTGTTTGCTCGCAGCCGCCAGCGAGCGGTCGCGCCAGATATTAGTGTCCGACACGAATGTACTACACATTATACTAGTTCTCTCGTTCTATACTTTAAAGGACGGTTAATATTCCACATTTTCTTTGTAGAGTTTATTAAGTTTAAATTTATTTTTTTAATTTAATAGTATATTTCCCAAGCCGCCTGCAAAGCGTGGGGATTATAGCAACCCCTCGCTTCTAAGAGGGAGGCAGCAGTAATCGTCTTTTGGCTGCTGAAGAATCAACCAATTTAATGAATAATCAAATTCCTATCGATTATAACTTAATGTGATTATTTACATTATTTTTGAACTTCCAGCTCTAATAAAAGGGTGGCATCCAAAAAATTAATAAGACTGGTTCTAAAGTGGAGACTATGAACCGGATAATCTACCAACGAATGCCCTGTGACCGGGTGGAGCGAGAATTGGCAGTGACTGGATTGTATTGGGAAAGGTCTATGTCCAGCAATGGACTGAAACGCTATACGCAATCGAGAATATTAACCACCTGTGAAATTAAATGCAAATACTACTTATATATACTTTTCCATCATACATTTTTATGGCAATTTATTGACTAGACTAGTATAAGCAGTACTAGTCTAGTCAATAAATTGCCAAAAAAAATTTGCCTTATGGTACATTGCATGCCTATAGACGGCAGCGTCGCTAAAGAAATAAGTAAAACCCTTCTATCTTTCCAGCTACAGTGCTCCTCACACTGTAACGCAGGAAGGGGTAACATACAAAGCGGCAGCTTTGCGGCAGATAATCTAACACAACAGCAGCGGTGCCAGTCATACGGGGTGTAAGGGACATCGTACCGAAAAGCGATACCAGAGATCCAGTACATGATTCTGAACATTCTAGTGTTGAAAATTTTCATCGGTTTTTTCATGAATTTCCAAAAAAATCCGCTGTTTTTTTATAAAATTGGGATAACATCATTATTGGTATAATAATAAAGCCTAATTTCAATTTAAAAACGATTAATTACTTATTTGTGCAAAATTAGCAATTATCAGCAGCCGAAATGTCCACTGCTGAACAAAGGCCTCTCCCTTAGAAGGGAGGGGTTGCCATAATCTCCACGCTTGGCAGGCGCCACAGATTATGGCTTGATTGAAATTAGCAATGTAATTTGAAAAATAAATACTACTCCGCACGTATTCATTACATGCTCAAAAATTAACAAGTTAGTCATGTGTCATTTTCCATATAAATACTTACTTAGTTTCTCTTATGTTGTAACGGACAATATAAGGAATCTTATATAAAAGTTTTCGTTACGTAGTCCCTTATACCTTATATATACAATATAGTACTTTGCTAAAATATCTATAAAATTAAATACAAGTAAAATAAATAACTATAGTGATACAAAAATCATATTAATATTGTATTCTACGACCAATTGCATTCCACAAGCGTAAAATAAATGCCGAAAATACTATTGTCTCCATTACATTCAATTTTCCAGATGAGAAGGTATCCTCTCAGGTATTGAACAAACTATAAAAGATCAATATTTCCACAGTGGTTCGATAGCTCCGACGTTTTGAATACAACACAATGGCCCTACTTCGGATACTGCAGAAGTTTGCTTAGGACGTGGACTCATTCACTTCCATCAACCCCTTGCTCCTATTATTTGTTTACGGTGCAAAGTTTCAAACGTCACATCTACCGAACTTATTGATATATTTTACACCCTAAATTGTTGCATTTAAGGCTGACTTTAAATAAACCCGCCCACCAGTAGTATTCAATTTTCAAATTTCGGATACTGGAGACCGTTCGTTTTGTAAATCCAAGGAAAGACTTCGAATTTTACAAGGGGGTGAGCGTACCATTACATGAATTTGATTTAGAAACTTTCTTCTCGGCTTCGCTTCACTAATAGAAGTTAAACGGACAAGTAATTATATTTGACTCACTGAGGATCTTAATATTATGGTCCAATAAAACAAAGCACTCATAACGTCTTACTCAGTCTCAAACACATATAAAAAAAAAATACCGGTCAAGTGCGAGTCGGACTCGCGCACCGGGGGTTTCATACCATCTTTGGGCGTATCAAAGTAATTTTACTATTCATGTAACACCTCAGATAACAACAAAAAACAAACCGCAAAACTAAGTTTGTTTGACGAGGTTTTTTTAGGATTCCTAAAAAACTGTACTACTAAGATAGATCATTTTATTTTTGGGGGGGGGGAACGGTATATTTTTTGTCATTTTTGGTTATCAGCCAAAAACTACGTCACATAAGCCAAAATAAAAATCTGTTTTGAGATGTGCAAATGAAGCCCTTTCATATGATACCCCACTCGATATAGTAGTCTCACTTTAAAATTTTGATGACCTATTTCGTCGACCCCCATTAAAAAAAAGTAAAAAAAAAAATTTTTTTTTTATTTGCGATGAGGTTGGGTAAGTAAGATCTAAAACTATTCCAAGTTTCAAATCGATAGCATCAGTGGTTCCTGAAATATATAGGTGTGACAGACAGACGAAGTCAGACCAAAGGGTTCCTTTTTTACCTTTTAGGTATGGAACCCTAATAAGACGAGAGTCGTGACATAAATGACTACGCGTAACTCTAATTTTTTTTCTGAACTTCTCTTGAACTAATCTGTAGACTTTGTTTTCTTAGATTATTGTCGTAGTGATCCAAATGATTTATTTGCTTTTATCATGTTGAGCCTATTACGTGCGATAGTGTGTAATTAAAACTTCAATTAAATTTTCGTAATACCTTTCGTCGAGCGCCCTCACCCGAGAGAGCCCACAAATTAATATTTTCGCAGGAATATGTTTTAAATTAAATGTAATATGATATCACATACTGAGGTTCGTTTACAATCATCCGTTGCGTTGAAATATTTATTTTAAATTAAATTCTCAAAATCATTCGTTGATTGTGACTGTTCGAGTGAATAAACGAAATGCATTAAAACGACTGGAACTTGACATTTCTATTATCATTTTTACACATTATAAAGCTAGTGCATGACTATATCTGATGGCAAGTAGGGCTAAAGTCGTGGATGGATCAACTTATTGACGAAACCGAAAAGAACCCTGTGTTAGAATTTTCCTTACGTAGAAGAGATGAGAAGTAGTCCCTTACCCGCCAAAGCAGAATCCTCATCTATTTGGTAGGTCCCTTTTGCAAAGAACCGTCCAGGTAGGCGCCACCGCAGTATCAGGTATTTTGCTGCCAAGTAGTAGTGTGTAAACATTGCTGTGTTCCGATGTGGAGGACACTGTAGCTGGCGAAATTACGGGTGACGTGGGACAGTGAATTGCAACTGTCGCTTACCATCAAGCCGGTCTTGCTTATTTTGTCACTAGGACACACAGCAGGCCTCTTTTTAGTTGACTCGGGGACAACCTTCGATAGGTCTCCGGGATCTGTGAGGGTTAACCGAGGTATGTGAGATTCTCCCCCGCGGCTATCGCATCGGAACATGAGAGAGGCAACGTCGGCCCTCCGGAGGTATCTGCATCAGGAACCCTTTAATGTTTTGCCTTTGAGCCCGCCACCGGGGGGCGCATTGTAGCCCCCAGGAGCCTGCTGCTATGCTCACGGAGCCGGGGGTCGCAACCACACCGCCGTCCTCCTCGGAGTCACGTACTCTAGGACCCACACCCCAAACCACCAGCGACTCCGAAGACCAGCAGCCGTAGCATAACTTGCAAGTCATGTAAGATCGGTGCTAAGTATGACGTAGTTTTCTATACAAAAATGTCGTTTCTTTGAAGGATTCTACGTTATAGTGACGTCATAATCATAATGATTTCTGATATTTACGCGAATACTACACATTGAAATGAAACTAATTTTACGGATTATATCGCGGTTTATTCTTGATTTTAATTACCCGACGTTTCGAATACTTTACAGCATTCATGGTAATTAAAATCAAGAATAAACCGCGATATAATCCGTAAAATTAGTTTCATTTCGACGTCATAATCATACAAATCTGTCAAGACTTGCACGCCCGTGCTATATGTACCTATTGTAAGGTTTACTCAGCCGAGCTACTGAAATTTCAAGCGGGGCTTCTGTACTCTACCTCCCTTGAATTTTGTTCATTCGTATAAATGATCGCGGTAAGAAAGTTTGTTAATACTAATAAACGGGTCGGAAAAGGCGCCAACTCTTCGCGCCTCGCTCCATTTGTCTCCGGAGGTAACGAGTAGGTACGGACTAATGGGGTCCCGGCCGAACCTAAGTAATTTAGAAAAACGATCCTCAAGATAGACGACTTACTGTTTTATTTACTCGTGAACATGTTAAAAATAACTCCGCTATATAACGGAGTTATTACGGTCACGCAGCGAGCTATGGAGAGAGCTATGTTCGGTGATTTCTTAAAGATCGAGAAGAAACAGAGAACAAAAGTTACCGACATAGCTCAACGGATTAGCAAGCTGAAGTGGCAGTGGGCTGGTCATATTTGCCGCAGAACTGATGATCGCTGGGGAACACTGGTTCTGGAGTGGAGACTACGAACTGGAAAACGTAGCGTCGGACGCCTTGTGACCAGGTGGACTGACGATATACGCAAAGCAGCTGCTTTGCGTATATCGTATACCATCGTAGGCTCCTCATCCAGTCACTGCCAGCTGGCAGTGACTGGATGAGGAGAGCCGAAGACCGGGCTCAATGGCGTGTATGAAATCCAATGCGGAGGCCTATGTCCAGCAGTGGACTAATGTAGGCTGATAATGATATACCTCTATACCTTAACAACTGATGTTTATAGCAGTCAACATTTAGCTTTATAGATTTGATAAGTGTAATTAGAGAATATCCATATTTAACTGTTCAAAATACTGTCTATAATTAGTGTCACTGGAAGAAACTAGTGTGTAAGATACAGGCTAGGCCTAGTTTAGACGCTAGAGGTACATCTAAACTGCAAATTATAGGTAAGTTATATATAGTAAGTTTAAATTGTTTAAGGATATTTTTGTGTTTTATGTCAATAAAGTTTCTTATTATTTAACAACTAAATATCTACTATTCTGGCTTCTGGTTAATTAATTAATTGGTCATTTGGTTATTAGTTAAAGTAAATAAACTTTATAGAACAGACCTTACAAAAAATATTCAGAAAGAAAGCTTAAAATATCTTTATATCCTTAAACGCGTAAAAGCTTTAATAGGAATAAAACTAAAATCAACGTCCTTTTAATTGAATCCCCCAAAAATCGCCTAATACAATAATTAATTACGTGCAGTGTTCGGAACAAGCTCTCAATGAATATTTGATATTAATTACCACACGTAATTAAGACATCGGCGGCAGAATGTAATTTACGAAAGAAATCTCTTTTCGCGTTATTGGTCTGAGCACAAACACTTCTGTACGAGAGGTTTACTTAGGACCGCTCTGTCGAATATACAAACCGATCGAGCGACGGCTAGATTAACCACTTAGCTATCAGATTGCAAACCACTGATTTTGTATTATGTTTCATACGTATATATAATATTCTATTACACCGCAAAAATGTGTTTGTTTAATCTATTTTTAAAATATATCTACTTACCTACTGATATTAGGTATGTACTTACCATTAACGGCTGAGGTATTTTAAGAAAATAAAGCTTAATTTTTCGTTTTAACATTTTAGATAAAAGATAATAAACGACATTTGCGTCAAATATGAACAAGAGTCAGTAAACAGTTAGGGTACCTCAATCAAACCCAAATAATGGGAAACACAGCCGGACGATGATGATTGATGGGTAAACTATTTGGACCCAAGAACAGTCCCAATGAGACCAGATTTTAATTAAAAACAAACCGCTTTCAAATCTATCTATTCGTTTGGGGACTATGTTGATGTATAGATTAATATTATAGACAAATATAGGAGTCAAACTTGTAACGCCCCTCAGGTTGGGGGTTAAATTTAGTTAGGTTATAAAAACTTATTCAAAGTTGGTCTACTTAGTTTATATTTTTGAACACTATTTTAATTTTATCGTATTTCTTGTTTCAGATCTACTGGTATTCGATACAGTTCATTGATAAATAAATAATTAGGTGAGTATTTTACATTTATTGATTTAGTTATTATTGTAATAGATTAATAGGCGCAAATGGCAAATAAGAAATCACTTGCTGACCTTTGCCTAATATTTTATTTCAGTTTAACGCGCGCTGTCAGAACGGCGATTTTTGATACTATTTCTACAAATAATGGTTAGCTATGTTTGGCTGTAGAGAAACATTTAATGACACGTACTAGCACCCTCCCATCTTCTGCCGCTGGGTGTTCATAAGAGGTGACTGAGGGCAAACAAGAAGACGGGCAGCAGCGTCTTTCCATTGATTACCTACCACCTATACTGCGATCCCCATGACGCCTGCCAAGCGTAGGACGCGCTAAGGGGGATTCTAAGGGGGAGGCCAAATGTGGGGATTATAGCAACCCTAAGGGGGATTCTAAGGGGGAGGCCTTTATTCAGCAGCAGACATATTTCAGCTGCTGATAATGGTGACTGCTAAATGTAACGAATCTTGTCCTGTCTATTCAGAACAATTCATGTTAAACAAGCTATCGCATCGTTGTTTAGGATATTTCGTTGTTGAAATCCGACCAGTTGGAACTCATTGTGATAGCGCTCTCGGTATCTCGTACATCTCGGTGCAGAGAAGGTATCAATTATTGCAGTTCAATCGACCTAGCTCCGATGCTTGAGATTCAACCAAATAGCAGTCTTTGCTTGTGTTTGTATGATTTTGGTTTCGGTTATAGTATTATTATATATTTCCTTGTAATCTTTGCTTGTAATCTTTCCTTGTAATCTTGTAAGTATTGGATTGTGATCATAGTTGAAGACTTTAATATGCAGAACAATGAAATTATCTCTACTTGTGTTTGAGTTTTATTGGTTATACCGCGCCCGCGTATACTACATATAAATCTTCTTCCTGAATCACTCTATCCATTGCTGAAAAATTCATTAAAATCCGTTGCGTAGTTTAAAAGATCTAGGTTACAAATACAGCGGGAGCGACTCTGGGTTATACTATGCAAAGATTATTAATCTACTAATCTTCATATTTTTAATTGACCAAAACCACAACTTGCTACAAACGTTTGACTTAGCGATGAAGAATATACGCAAAATAGTTTTGTATGTATATTTATTAACCAATTTAATTTTTTTTTTTTTTTTAATTTAATTATTAAAAAAAAAAAAAAATTAATTTAATTTTTTTTTATTTTATTTTATTATTACTTTAACCACTACGGTTTAAGTAATAACTTTAATCTAATTAACTTTATTCTAATCGGGAATTAACGCGATTTATCTTATATTTTGGCTTGACGTTTCGGCCGGGTTGCACCAGCCGTGGTCACAAGCAGAGAGACACAGGCTCTCAAGCTCTTGAACGCGAAAGTCTAAAAGTATACACTACAGTTAACTTTTATTTTATTATTTTACTATTGATGTACACACAATCACAAGAAAGGAGAGAAGCAACTTATAGAAACTTATAGAAATGAATGGTACCTACAAAAGCACTAAGTACTTATTTCCGAAGAAATTTATTTTAGTAGAACTGCTGGTTGTGTATTACCTACTGGTAATGTGTAATAATTCATTTGGAAGTTATTATGTACTAGCTGACCCGCGCAGCTCCGCCCGCACTTTTATTACAATTTGCTCCCCTTTTCTCCCCCCTCCTTCTCCTTTGATTTATTTCTCTCTCCATCTCTCTCTCACTTATAAGATAAATCTAATTCTAATTTTCTCTTTTCTCTTTCCCCTTTCCCGCTTCGGTCCCCGTCACAGTCCCCCTCTTCCTCTCCCCGTTGTCCCCTCTCTGAACTCCGTCCCCCTCTCTCTTCTACCACCTTGCTCCCCCTCACTCTCCCCTTGTTCTACCTTAATCCCCCTATCCCTCACCCTATCACTCTCTCCTCGAATCCCCTCTCCCTCCCTTTCCTCTCTTGCACCCTGCTCTCGTTCTAAATATCCTCGTAAATCATGGTATCTGGTATCTGGGATTCTTACCCACTTAAACCCCTGCGGCTGTCGCATCGCCATATATGAGGGGAGACCTGGGCCCTCCAGTAGGATATGCACCAAATACCCCTCAGTGCGCATTATAGCCCCCGGAAACCTGGCACCATGATCACAGGGACGGGGCTTGCAACCCCGTCACCGTCCTCCTCGGAGTCGCCGCCGCCCGTCACCTATCTATGTAATGACCTTGGCTAACGTTGCTAAACCTAGCGGCATGAAATATACTTTACGATTTTATTCTCAGACCTACCCGATATGTACACAAAATTTCATACAAAGCGATTCACCCATCTATTTAATGACCTAGCCTTATGTTGCTTAACCTTAACCTAGCGGTATGAACAACATTCACAGCTTTTTTGTCATTGGTGTATATATTAGTGAAGTTTATGTTATATTGAAGAAGGGAAAAATTCATGCTAACAACAATTTATTAATAGTTAATTATTTGTCATAAAAAGTAAAGGATAAAAAATGGTTATTGTGGGTTATCTCTAAGAGATAAACATATACCATCGCGAACTTTTTTGTAGACCTTGTTAATATGTACAATACTGTAGTACATTATTTTGATCTATCTCGTAGGGTTCAGCCAGCGTTTGCAATGTAAGCGCAAAAAAATGTGCTTATTTACGACATCACATTAGAAACCTCAAAAATTATCAGTGTTTCTCTACTATATTATGCATGTATTATACATATAAACCTTCCTTAAGAAACACTATCTATTAATAAAAACCGCATCAAAATCCGTTGCGTAGTTTAAAAGATTTAAGCATACATAGGGACAGACAGACAGCGAGAGCGACTTTGTTTTATAATATGTATAGATGTATAGATATAGATTACTAATTGTACTAATTGTGGGTGTGTATAGAAGAAGTAGAGTCAACTGATTTTCGAGATTACCTAAACATATAAATAAGTATATAGGTATAATATCGGTGCTCTTTAAAATTATATTCTAGTATTTTCTGTTCTAAATAAATGACAAAAGACTTTCTAACAATTCTATCGATGTAAGTTGCTCGTTTAGATGTCAGTGAATCAAAGAGCTATCCAGTACATTTCGGTTCGGTTGAGGAAACATCAATTATTGGAGAGCAGTCGTCCGAGTCTTGCGATGCCATCGAATTGTATCAACTCACTTGCTTTGAGTTTGTAAGATACAGACATCGGACATGAATGACCTATGTACTTACATAATAACGAGTACCTACGTTCGAGACAACTTTTATCGAGGCGTAACCAATGAAGGGTTGGAAGGACTCTGCTTATTATTTATTATTTTATTGGCTTGGCATATTTTATATCATTGGAAATTTTAAAGTTCTTGTAAAAATTTCATATTCTGATCAGTTTAAGTAAATAATCAGTTAAATAAATAATTATTTACGCGAATACTACACATTGAAATAAGTCTGCTTTTACGGAATATATCGCGTTTTATTTTAGATTTTACTATCCCGACGTTTCGAATGCTTTGCAGCACCCATGGTCACGGGAGGACTGAGATGTTGAACATCCTTACGTTCAATTTATACCGTTATAATTAAATACTAAGTGAAAGAACAAACAATAATGCTGTCCTTTGATAAAAACAAAATACTAGAGTAGGTATACTACATTGGTCGCTATTCACCTATTGGTAAACTCACTGAATTTGTTACATTTAAGCAAGTGCTTGACTGCTTTCAATCCCACCCCGTGATCCCACCTTAAAGGTAAACCTTAAAGGTAAGTCTCGTGTGATAAGTCAGAGGTGTCCCTGTATCAGAAAATTAATGCATAAACGACAGACAGATAGAGTATCCGGGTAAGAATAGCACCCTCCTATCTCTTCCCGTAGTGTAAGAGGCGACTAAGGGAAAATAAGAAGACATTAGCGTCTTTCTATTTGATTACGTACCATCTATCCTCAAGACGCCTGCCCAACGTAGGAATTATGGCAACCCCTCCCTTCTAAAGGGGACGCCTATGTTCAGAAGTTGACGTCTTTCGGCTGCAGATGACCGTGTGAGGATTGCCCTAGGATATTATTACTATCCTATGGGAGTGATGGCTGCTGCTCGAGTCAACTCGTGCTCGGGTGCTGCTTGGGGGGACTGGTCCGACTACTATCCCTTTGGCTTTTTAGTTTGTTGTACTTTGTATTTTTTTATTTTATTCTGTCTTATTTGATATTTTGAACGGCAAGACACACTGTCGCTCTGATCTAATTGTAACATGACACACTGTTTAAAAAAAAAGTGATAAAATGACAAGCCCGCTGAGTTTCTTGCCGGATCTTCTCAGTTGAGGCCGCGTTGTGATCCGGTGGTAGCTTCTTTAAAAAAAAAAAAACATGACCTTTCAAAAGCCTATTTGAAATAAACTATTTTTGAGTTTGAGTTTATCAATATCAACTGGTACCGACAATATTCCATTACATTGTTACAGCAACTATGCATATTTTTATATTTATAGCCTTTTATTTCCATACCTCGTACGACGATATCTGGGATATAGTCCCTTTTGGGGTAAAGGCCTTGAACCTCTTCCACGTCTTTTTATCCGTGGCTAGTTTCTCCCAATCCGTCCCTGCTACTTCTGCGATGTCAGCAGCCCACCGTCTATGTGGCCTTTCCATTTCCCTTTTTTCTTTTGGTCCACTCCATTGCGTTGTTTGTGTTGTCTATCTGTTATCTGTATAACGTGCATAATCATATAAATATATACTAATCTAAATCATACATAACACCAGATATTATGTACATGTTTCACTAACACGATACTTAAGCGAGCCAACACTAAACATAAAGCACGAGTACAAAGTTGACTATGGTCAAACTTACCCGCAAGGATGCACATGGCGACACTAAAACCCACTTTACCTCGATGTAACTTTGCCGCTAAAACTGCTTAACCGACCGCCGAGCAAACATTTATTATTTTACTTAATAATAGAGCAAATGGACTCTTAACACCCAGAGGAGATATACATATAATCACGTAGGGGTAGGCAGAGACCACTTCTTTCCACTTGATACAATCCTTACATACTTGTTTCGCTTCGTCCACATTCATTATTCTGATTGGATTTAAACTTTAGTTAACTCGTTACTAACTGTTGAATAATTGGAATTATTGGTTATTGGTATTTACAAAATGATAACGCGAGTTTAAAATAGCTCGCTCGCTTCCGCCCATCGATATACTATGGTATAGTATATCGATGCTTCCGCCGCACAGAAATCTGCCCTTCAGCGTGAATCAATATTTCTAGTAGGTTTATTTTTTTTCCGAAAAAACATTTAGAAGAATCCCTGTATCAGGATGTTTTTCAGTCAACCTATTGACACGCTTGCCTATACTGGGTGTCCCGGAAAGGGTATATCAAGCCAAATGGTATGTATAGTATTGATAGTAAAGACCCCGAAAAAGATGTCAAATATGGCAAAAATTGATATTTTGTATTACATAAAAAAATATTTGTATCGTCTTAAAACCGTTTTTAAGCAACCCTGTGCCATCGTGCCTACTCCTATGAAGAGACTGCTTTTTAATGATTGCGTGCCTACCCGGTTTAATAAGAAATTCATGCATTTTTCGGGTAAATAAAGAAAAAAATTTTCAGCTCACTGCACTAAAACCGTTGACGTTTTCATAATTTTCTTTCACAAATGGATTGCTTGTGGGTTACACAATGCGTCATTATCGGCTGGCGTCATTTCTGGGACCTGTATAGTATTAATAATAAAGACCCCGAAAAAGATGGCAAATACGGGAAAAATGATATTTTGAATTACATAAAAAATATTTGTATCGTCTTAAAACCATTTCTAAGCAACCCTCCCAACCCAACCATCGTGCCTACTCCTATGGGGAGACTGCTTTTTATTAATTGTGTGCCTACCTGGTTTAATAATTATGACATTCATGCATTTTCGGGGAAATAACAAAAAAAATGTTTAACCCACTGCACTAAAATTGTTGACTTTTTCATTATTTTCTTTCACAAATTGATTGCTTGTGTGTTACATAATGCGTCATTACCGGCTTGGTACCCCATTTCTTTGACACCCCGTAGACAGCAGCATAGCACAGCCCCTCGTCGCCCGAGACATATTGTCCGGTGAAGCTGTAATGGCCATCTGCGGCCAACAGCGTCTATCAGTCCCAAAAAAAAAACTATTTAAAAAAAAAACCGACTTCAAAGTAAATTATCTAAAAACTATTTAAAAAAAAAAAACCGACTTCAAAGTAAATTATCTAAAAAGCATAAAATAACGAAAATATATTGAAGTCGGTGCTAGCACATCATGTTAACTAACACTAGCACCAGCTGACACCGACATCAATATATTTTCGTTATTTTATGCTTTTTAGATAATTTACTTTGAAGTCGGTTTTTATTTTTTTTTAAATAGTTTATTTAACACTTTTTAGTGACTTATTTTACCAAAAAAATAGGTATCAGCACTACCACGCAACTCAAACGTCTACGTTACAATAACTTACTGAAAACATAAAAAGTTTATATCTCTTAAACTACTGGACCGATTTTGATGAAACTTATACTCTACCCTAAGTTGAAAAATACTCTAATTATTGCAAAAAGAATTTTCAAAATCGGACTTGTAGTTTCTGAGAAATCCGTGGACAAACCTACATACATACATACATACCTACATACATACATACATACACTCATAAAATTTGGTAAATTTGTTTAGAAGCCCACATAGACTAACATATATTAATATTACGCATTTTTATCAATATTACATACATACGCGTCGAATAGAGAACCTTCTTTTTGAAGCCGGTTAATAACGAAAATATTATTGAAGTTGGTGTTAGCGTACCTGCTGTGTATATTCTGCAGCAACTTCAATAATATTTTCGTTATTTTATGCTTTTTAGATAATTTACTTTGAAGTCGGTTTTTTTTTTAAATAGTTTATTTAACACTTTTTATTAGTGACCATTTTTACCAAGATAGGTATCAGCACTATCACGCAACTCGAACGTCTACATTACAGTAACTTACTGAAAACATAAAAAGTTTATATCTCTTAAACTACTGGACCGATTTTGATGAAATTTGTACTCTACCCTAAGTTGAAAGATACTCTAACTATTGCAAAAAGAATTTTCGAA
This sequence comes from Furcula furcula, assembly GCA_911728495.1. Taxonomy (NCBI): domain Eukaryota; kingdom Metazoa; phylum Arthropoda; class Insecta; order Lepidoptera; family Notodontidae; genus Furcula; species Furcula furcula. Next base: position 13,245,278 of record OU452251.1, read on the forward strand.
ATCGGACTTGTAGTTTCTGAGAAATCCGCGGACAAACCTACATACATACATACATACACTCGTGAAATTTGGTAAATTCGTTTAGAAGCCCACATAGACTAACATATATGAATATTACGCATTTTTATTAATATTACATACATACGCGTCGAATACAGAACCTCCTTTTTTGAAGTCGGTTAAAAATGCCCTTCACACCGAAACACAACGTTTTCACACTGCTGCTTGACAGCAAAATATCTGACACTACGGTGCTGATACGGTGAATAGCACCCGCCTATCTCCTCCCGTAGAGTGTCCGTAAGAGGCGACGTCTTTCTATTGCATTACCTGTCACCTATACTGCGATCCCACAAGACGTCTTTTTTTTAATGGGACTAATCCCACCACTCATACCTATCACTGTGACTCCTGTCGGCCAGTATCTACAGTGGTCGCCAGTGAAGACACCGAGGTTTGATCCTCGGCGAGTCCCGGGGAAACGCTAAATTGTCTTGAAACCCGCAACAAATTTACAATACAATACAAATACACTTTATTGCACACCATAACAAAAATACATTTAAACTTAGATTACTAGAACTTAGTGTTACAATTTAAGGTATTTTATTTAATTAGAAAAGTATATAGGAGGAGTTAGAAAAACATAAATTCCACTTCCCTCCTTTGCAAAGCAGGGGAGACAAGTAAAAATCGCACAGGTATATAACCTCAGAACAAGAGATTCTTACAGGTGCACCAACTAGATTCAGTCCACCTGTAAGGCACCACGGAGCAAGGGGAGGCCTTTGTTCAACTTCTTGCGGCTGCTGATGATGACGGTGGTAGGTACCTACTTGGCTCTTCGGAGTCGCTGGACGTTAAGGGTGTAGGCCCTTTGAACGTCCATTGAGTACGGCGACGACTCTGAGGAGGACGGTGGCAGGGTTGCGTCCCTCGTCCCCGTGAATGCGCCCCCCGGCGGCGGGCTCAAAGGCAAGGCACTGAGGGGCCCCTGGTGCAGATCCCACCGGAGAGCCCTGGGGTCTCCCCTCACATGTGCCGATGCGACCGCCGCGGGGGTTTTAGTGGGTAAGAATCCCACATACCCCGGTCGAGCCCCACAGCTCCCGGGGATCTTTGGAAGATTACACCCGCGACAAAAAAAAAAAAACAAGGGATCGTGCCTCACCTACTGAACATAATTACTATTAACCATAGATTGTCCACCAGACTGTAAGGGGATTGTATTAGCAAGCGGCTCCCACGTTTTTATCGAATTTAAAGTCGATAAAAAAATTAAATAAACAAGAAATAAAATACTTTTGGCGTTACAATTGTAATCGAAAATTCAACTCGATTCCACACTACAAATAAACCGCACGCTGTTTAATTGGCGTAAAAATAACGATGTAATTGAAATTTACGCGTTGTTGAAAGTAATACCCGCGACCCGCGGCTCACAACCCTCGAATGATACGCGTATTATGCTGATGTTTGTTTAACAAACTCATAATAAATATCGACTGTGTGTACTACCGATGACACTTTCATTAAACCTATTTTGTGCTGAATGAACCATTTTTTTTGACACGGGTGAAATCTTCAAAAGATCCCCGGGAGCTGTGGGGCTCGAACGGGGTATGTGGGATTCTACCACCCACCCACTAAAACCCCCGTGGCTGTCGCGTCAGCACATGAAAGGGGACCCAGGTCTCTCCGGTGGGATCTGCACCAGGGGCCCCTCAGTGCCTTGTCTTTGAGCCCGCCACCGGGGGGCGTATTGTAGCCCCCCGGGAATCAGTCACGCTGCTGGGGTCGCAACCCCGCCGCCATCCTCCTCGGAGTCGCCGCCGTACTCAATGGACGTCCTAGGGCCGCACGGTGTGGCAGAATGAACCTTAATGTAACCTCCGATACATTTTAATTACATAATTTTCAAACTGTTACACAAGAATTTAATATCCAACAGAATTTTGAAGCATCACAATATAATAGCTCGTAAAACTCCGATGAAGATAAAATATGAAATAACAAATTTCCCCTGATTTCAGTACCTACTAGATGAAGATGATTAACCCTCGAAAATAACGAGTCAGCCATCTTTGTTGTAACAGACAATGTTTCTCAAGTTTCAGTAAAATTACTTTCGTTATACTTTAACAAGAATGGGTTCTTAAAATTATTACTTTATGGCAGATTAATCAATTGGAAATAAAAGATAAGAACAAGATAGTCGTTAAATTGGTAATGTTTGGTATACCGTCAACTTTTGAGAAAGCAAATTCATTTGTCGTTATCTTTTCCAACATTATTTCCACAAATCTTTCAATGAAAAACATAATTACACGCTAGTTTATGTAGTATCTCTATAATTTTTTTTTATATAATCGAAATAAGTGTTTCTGATCCCTTTAAAATTAATAAAAACAATCATCAGCAGCCATAACGTCTACTACTGAACAAAAGCCCCTAAAAACCCCATTTTAAGGGAGGGGTTGCCATAATCCCCACGCTTGGCTGGCGGCTTGGGGATCGCAGTAAGTATAGGTGGTGGGTTGGTAATCCAGTAAAAAGACGCTCCTGTCCGTCTTCTTGTTTTCCCTTAGTCGCCTTTTACGGACACCGGAGGAGATGGGTGGGTGATATTCTTACCCGGACACCCCACGGGGAAATAAAAAACAATTATCTTAAATATAACATTTACAGTACCTTTTTTTTTTTGACGCGGGGGAAATCTTCGAAAGATCCCCGGGAGCTGTGGGGCTCGACCGGGGTATGTGGGATTCTTACCCACTAAAACCCCCGCGGCTGTCGCATCGGCACATGAGAGGGGGAACCCCAGGGCTCTCCGGTGGGATCTGCACCAGGGGGCCCTCAGTGCCTTGCCTTTGAGCCCGCCGCCGGGGGGCGCATTGTAGCCCCCCGGGAACCAGTCACGGTGCTCACGGGGACGGGGGTCGCAACCCCGCCGCCGTCCTCCTCGGAGTCGCCGCCGTACTCAATGGACGCTCAAAGGGCCCACACCCCGAGCGTCCAGCGACTCCGAAGGAACATTTACAGTACCTAACAGTACTTTAACTTATTTCTATTGCGCAAAGTCCTGTTATTTAATAAACAGCAAATTGCACTCTAAAGTGTCGAGCACTACGCTCGAATAGCAATATTTTACGTCGATGTATACAATAGGATACATGTTACCGTGCGATATTGAATAGTAAAACTTCCCAGGAACTTTCATATAAATGAGAATATTAGTAGGAATATTTTATATGGGCATCGTTGGCTGGAACTTAAGCCTGATTTCCCGCGAGTACCTACCTCGATTAATAATCGGTAGTACCGTGTTACATTTATCATCCGTCGTGTTTAATGATACAAGTCACGATCTTGCAGTTGGAAATATTTCACAACAACTTAATACTCTGACTTGTACCAAATTCGTAAGGGTGGGTAAAAAAAAGTCCGTCTGTTGAGGTATGCTGCGTGCCGATACGTTACACTCTCCGTAAATAAAGTTAGTTCTAGACAATGTAATATGTACTGTGTCACCCGGCGCGGTGTCAGTCTCTTTATTTAGTAAAGTAATTGCGTCCTTATTACATTACATTTCGTAGGTGTTAAATAAAATTCTTCTAGGTAACCTAAAAATTGACTATCCAATTGTATTCAAAAATTAGAAAACAAATGATAAAATTTATCAGATACCTAAGCTGAACCAAACTCTCGAGTCACATATTTGACAGTATATACCAACCTGTACTTAAAATATTTATGAGAAGACCCTTTTCTCATGGCTTTTTGTACCAGTATAATGTGAGGAATTTACTGCGTTGATCCTTTAATGTAATTGGACGTACAAAATCGATAAAATACTGTGAATATTTTGGACCTCTACAAAGGTAAAATTCTCAAAAAATATTTTCTTAGATACTTACCTACTACTTCGAAATTAATAATACCCAGAGGTTTCATCAAATTATTTTTATTTATGGTGATAACAAGGATACAAAATCTGGCCTGACGAAACGTTTCATAAATTAAACCTAGATATAAGTACATACTTGATGCAGACTCTCTGACTCCGCACGTAGAGTCCGTTAATAAGTCATTTATCTTTGCCCGTAGTAAAGATTTTGTATTAGCTATTGGTTTTATACTGGGTGATGACATAATATTTGACGGTAGTGCATTGTGTTTCGCATTCATGTTTTTAAGGTTTATTCTAAAACTATTTTTTCCCAAAGGATCAATGTTATCTATGTTTACATTCGTATTACCTACCGTTGAAGCTGAAACTGGTTTGATAAGATGGAATAAGTGCAAGCCTGCATCAGACATAGCTGGGTAACTGCATAGCAAAATCACTCCGGTGCCGGTGCCCGAACTACCGCTAATTAGTTAGGTATTTTCGCGCGAAAACTTCAAATAATTCCATCAAAGCCACCACCGGCGGCCCCGCTAGCCTTTTTGTTGGCTAGAAAAGTCAAAGGCGCGCGAAAATCGGAATTAAGTAATGAAATTTCTATCGGTGAGCCGTTTGGAAGTCCGTGGTTTCTTTCTGCTATTTCACTTCATTTCTGCTGGCCGTAGTGAATTGAGTGAGCTAACTTTGAAATCAACTTTTCCTTATCAAGTTTGATATAAAAAAACTACCTATAGGTAAGTTATGTATTTATTATATTTACAATACAATACAAATATTCTTTATTGTACACCAAAAAAGAAGATACAACACAAAATGGAAAAGTAAAATTGCAGTGTGACAATTTAAGGCGGTCTTATCGCTAAAGCGATCTCTTCCAGACAACCTTGGGGTACAGGACCGAATATGAAAGGGTAGGTGTGTCATATATATTCAGTACATATAAATATATATATATATATATAACAATAACATATATAACCATACATATATATATCTATAACATAATATAGAAATGATAAATATACATACCTACTAAACGTATTATGATGATAAAAAAAAAACAGAAATAGGAGAAGTTTACTGCAAGGAAAGATAGTGAGAAGTAACCTGAGATTTGAACACATTTAAACTCTGAGCTCTTCTTATATTTTGCGGCAAAGCATTCCAGAGACGACCAGCACAACTATTACTATCTTACAACTATTTACTATCTTATACTCTTTTGTCCCCCTTCGTGGGATATCTGGGAAGGATAGCACCCTCTCATCTCCTCCCGCTGGGTGTCCGTAAGAGGTGACTAATGGAAAACAAGAAGACGCGCAGCAGCGTCATTCTATTATATTATTTACCTACCACGTATACTGTGATCTCCCTTCTATGGGGGGCCTCTGATTAGTAGTGGACGTCTATAAGCTGCTGATGGTGATGATTTTTTTTTTGTACAGACAAAGACAACAATATTTTATGCGTTTCATCAAACTGAGCCCTAAATATTATAATTCAAAGTCACTATCCGAATTGTTTCATATATTTTATTTTTTTACTTTCAAACTCAATCATAACGATATTTGACATTACTGAATTACTTATTACGTAAATATCAAAACTTATTTATAGCTTGCCAAATAATTCGAATAATATACGGATATTATCGTAACGAGCTATGGAGAGAGCTATGCTCGGAGTTTCTTTGCGCGACAGAATCCGGAATGAGGAGATTCGCCGAAGAACCAAGGTCACTGACATAGCTCATAAAATCTGCAAGTTGAAGTGGCAATGGGCAGGCCACATCGCTCGGCGAACCGATAACCGTTGGGGAAGAAAGGTTCTCGAGTGGCGGCCACGAACCGGAAGACGCAGCGTAGGTAGGCCTCCCACTAGGTGGACAGACGACATTGTGCACGTCGCAGGTAACCGGTGGATGCAAATAGTCAATTGTCGTTCATTTTGGCGTTCGAAGGGGGAGGCCTGTGTTCAGCAGTGGACGTCTTCCGGCTGGTGATGATGATGATGATGATTATCGTATATTATATTGATAAATGTTTAAAAATAAACTTGATGTATTAACAGTAGCTGTGAGAAATCACAGTAGAGAGAGAAGCGTGAGCTCATCGAAGCGTCGCCATCTCCGCAGCGGACGTTGGGATAATCTCATTGAAAGATTTGATTTTCCGCTAAATTAGATAAAAGTAATGAAATACTCCCCGGGATCTCACCGATCCTGTGATATAGACAGTGATACAACTTTTCGAAAACGGATAAAACTGAGGTGAACTGTTTAATATAATAATCTAAAGGTCATGATCTAACTGTTCCAGAATATGACCTAAAGGTCTTGTTCCAACAGTAAAGTCATATTTTGTACATTAACAAATATTTTGAGTAGATAGAATTATAAAAATAGAAAAAGATTAAGTACAACCATTTATGTTACTCCCTCTTTGAGAAATTTACCATCCATCGCATGGGAATATAGTCAAACATGAGTTATATTGATTAAAAAAAATATATCTTTAAACTTTGTACTGGGTATTTGGTCACGCGGGGTACTGACATCTACATTTTGCTTCTTGAATAATAAAACTATGTAGATCATGTAGATATTGAAAAAAAAACAAATAAAGAATGTTCCTAAATACAATGGGATAGAATGGGATGAATATAGAATAGGATTCCTTTTATTGCATACCTACAAATGTAATATTTTGTACAATTCAGGATGACGTCGAATAAAAAAATTCTACGAATTATTTCGCGCAGAAAATCTATGTTATAGAAGAAGAAGAAAATTAATTTATTGACGTGATTTTTAAACATATACCAAACTTTTAGATTTCTTAAAGCTACCTTATTTTAGATAATTTACTTAGGCTTATTCATCACCTGAGATATTAGTCATTTTCAATTTCTCCAGCATCACTCGCATCGAGACAGAGCATTTTTTACAAACTGCTGCTTTGCGGGAGGTTATCTGACACAAGTACCTATACTATACGTACCTGCATGGTGTCATGCGCAAGGAAACTACCACCCCATAAAACTAAGTAGTCACAGTAAACCCTTTCATCAGTGCATGGCAACAGTGTTTCACAGTTTAAGCGGAGTATCGGCCTCCCGTCTCGGCTGGCGGCGCCTGGTACTCGCGGGTATATTCCGTGCCTCTTATTCAATTTGTGAGCGAATCAGTTCCGCCAACCCGATTATCTTTCACGTCGAGATTTATATGCTCACAAGCGAGGTTTTCCAGAGGTTTACATCGGAAATGTTTATTTTTACTGTTATAATACTGTGCACGATAGAATAGACTCAGTGCGTGAGACAGTGCATTTACATGTGTATATTTTCATAGGATAGGCATAGGGGCATAAGGACATTGTATTTTACGTGTTTACAATAGTTTTTACGAGACCGTCAAGCACGAGAACAGCAAGAGGGTCGACATCAAGATACGAGGAAAATACAGCGAGGAAGAATACGTCATGCGAAACGCGCGCACAGTACAGCGATTGATGTTCACCAGGCAGAACATAGAAAAGGAAGATCTTCTAGACTGCACTCACCTACGCGACATGGAAGACCAGCTTGTCTACAGGGATGCCTGTCCGAAGATACTCATTGGACAGGACAACTGGGAACTGCTCGTGGCACTTGAAGTAAGAACAGGAAAGAAGAATCAGCCTGTCGCTTCACGCACGCGACTGGGTTGGGTGCTACATGGCTGTCGTACGTCATACCAAAAACCTGTGGCATTCTGTGGGCATACAGTGCTAACAGGCCCGGAAGAATCGATGGATGGCATGATGAAGAAGTTCTTCGACTTGGAAGCTCTTGGGGTAGAACCAAGAAGACAGAAGAATGACCCAGAAGAGCGCGCCATGAAGATATTACAAGAGAAGAGTCGAAGAATGCCCGATGGAAGGTTCGAAACTGCTCTGCTGTGGAAGGAAGACGACGTCACCATACCGAACAACTACATAGACGCATACAGAAGACTGATGACGCTAGAGAAGAAGCTCGACCGCGACCCGGATTTGAAGTCAAAGTATGAAGAACGGGTCAACAACCTACTTACGTCGGGTTACGCGGTCCAAGCGAGCACGCCTGCAGTACCGGGAAGAACATGGTACCTGCCACACTTCGCTGTATGCAACCCATCAAAGCCGAAGATACGCCTGGTACACGACGCGGCGGCAAGGTCGCACGGACGAAGCCTAAATGACATGTTGCTGTCCGGCCCCGATCTTCTGCAGTCGCTACCTGGAGTCGTCATGAGGTTCCGTCAGCACCCCTTCGCGGTCTCAGCGGACATCAAAGAAATGTTTATGCAAATCAAGATCCGAGAAGAAGATAGAGACGCACTGAGATTTCTGTGGAGAGGGGACGACAGAGGCGACACAAGACCAAGAGAATTCCAGATGACATCGGTGATCTTCGGTGCAACGTCTTCACCATGCACAGCGTTGTACATAAAGGACCGAAACGCAGAAGACTTCGAGAAGACCTTCCCCAGAGCAGTCAAGGAAATCAAGAAGAACCACTACATGGATGATTATATCACAAGCTTCCCGACTGAAGAAGAAGCTATCGAAGTATCAAAGAACGTGGACCACATTCATCGTCACGCTGGTTTTGTTCTACGAGGATGGGCATCGAACAAGGAGTCTGTGTTACGACACTTTAACGCAGACACGAAGACCACTGCAGTACCAATAGGAATCGACGGTGTAGAGAAGACTTTAGGTCTACTATGGGAAGTGAAAGAAGACTGCATCAGCTTTCGCTTCAACGAGAGGAAGACACCACCCGAAGTACTGCGCAGTGAACGACCGCCTACGAATAGAGAAGCCCTGAGCGTGATCATGTCATTGTTCGATCCGCTCGGCCTGGTCTCACCACTCACTACACCGGCGAAGAGACTAATGCAAGAGACGTGGCGATACGGCACCGACTGGGACGAAGACATACCAGAAGACCTACAACCGCGCTGGACAGCGTGGTTGGCCAACCTGCGCGCTGTAACGGAGCTACGCATCCTGCGATGTTACAACGCCGGGCCACCAGTCGTCGCCAGGGAGCTGCATACGTTCGTCGACGCAAGCGAAGAAGCGTACGCGACCGCCGTCTACATAAGGATGAGACGCGCCGATGGGTCCGTACACGTCGCACTGGCAGCAGCGAAAAGTCGCGTCGCGCCTCTCAAGCCTACGTCCATACCACGTCTGGAGCTACAAGCGGCTCTTCTGGGTGCACGCCTCGCGAGAACAACAGAAGAGGAGCACGACTTCGAGTTCGCGAAGAAGATCTTCTGGAGCGACTCACGCACGGTTCTCGCGTGGATAAGGGCCGAGCCTCGCGCCTACAAGACGTTCGTCGCACACCGACTGGCGGAAATCGAAGAGCTGACCAAGGTGAACGAGTGGCGATGGGTACCTACGAAAGAGAACGTAGCCGACGACGCCACCCGTGAGACGCCAACTGGATTCAACGCGCAGCACCGGTGGTACCATGGACCCGACTTCCTACGGCGACCAGAAGAAGAATGGCCGGAAGAAGTCCGCACGCCGAGTGAGAAGACCGGAGAAGAAAGGTGTCACGTAGCGCAAGAGCAGAAGACTCATGGATACCCGCCTGCCATCGAAAATATCGCGAAGTGGCAAGTACTTATTCGCGCTACGGCACGTGTCTTGCAGTTTATAGACATGTGTCGCCCAAGAAGACACGTCGCCGCGGCAGCGAAACATAAGAAGACTAAAGAAAACGCGAAGAAGGACCCTACGTGGAACACCAGCAAGACTAGGAAAACGAAAGACATGAATGTGGCCACCAAAAAAACGGAAAAAAGAAGGTTCATCTGCCTGGACGCAAGATATCTTATACGGGCAGAAAAGTTATGGATAATGAAGGTACAGGACGACTGCTACGCGAACGAGAAAACGCGTATTATGTGCAACGCAGCGCCCTCCACAAAGGATCGTCTCGCCGCTTTAAGTGTGTACATGGAAGACGGAACGCTGCGACTACGCGGAAGGATTGCAGCGGCACAAGACTTAGGCGACGAGACAATCAACCCCGCTGTATTGGATGGACAACATAGGTACACACGAATGTACATACAACATGTACACGAGAAGATGGGTCACGGCGGCGTGGAGTTAGTGGTGAACGAAATAAGACAGCGATTCTGGGTGACACGTATACGACCAACAGTGAAAGGGGTGATAAGAAGCTGCCCACAGTGTCTTCTGAGAAGAGCGAAGCCAATGAGCCCTGCGACGGGAGACCTGCCAGCCGCGCGCCTTAATCATCACGCGCGGCCCTTCTCCTTTACGGGACTGGACTACTTCGGGCCATTGGAAGTCACCGTCGGAAGACACCGAGAGAAGAGATGGGTCGCTCTCTTCACCTGCATGACAACGAGGGCGGTTCACCTGGAGGTCGTCACATCACTCAGCGCGGACAGTGCCATCGCCGCGCTACGAAGATTCATCGCCAGAAGAGGACAGCCCACGGAGATCTGGTCAGACAACGCGACGTGCTTCAAGGCGGCAGACAAGGAGTTGACGGAAGCGGTGAAGGAAGCCTGGGACGCGACGGAAGAGGAAGCCAACGCGCGTCACATCACCTGGCGCTACATACCGCCCGCCTCACCTTTTATGGGCGGCGCGTGGGAGCGCCTGGTACGCAGCGTGAAGGAAGCCCTACGTGCCACGCTGCGCGAGAAGTACCCCAGTGATGAGACTCTGCACACGCTTCTCGTCGAGGCCGAGAACATCGTCAACTCACGGCCGCTCACTCATGTGGCTGTGACACCGGAAGAGCCAGAAGCATTGACCCCGAACCACATCCTGTTGGGGTCAAACAGTCACGTGTCAGCACCGGGCCAGTTCACCGAGGAAGATCAGTCTGCGCGGCAACTCTGGAGGCGCGCGCAACGGCTGGCGGACGAGTTCTGGCGGCGATGGGTCAAGGAGTACCTTCCCCTGCTCCAACACCGGCGGGAGCCTCGCACCAAGGGCGCGGCACCGAAGGTCGGTGACTTGGTCATCGTCTGCGACCCGAACCTACCGCGGAACATCTGGCCTAGAGGAAGAGTGACCAGAGTCTACCCGGGAAAGGACAACGAGGTACGAGTCGTGGACGTCACTACGAGCAACGGGCACGTCCTACGAAGACCCTGTAAGAAGATCGTCGTGCTCCAAATGGGATCGCAAGCTGCGACGGCGGGAGAAATGTGCACGACAGAATAGACTCAGTGCGTGAGACAGTGCATTTACATGTGTATATTTTCATAGGATAGGCATAGGGGCATAAGGACATTGTATTTTACGTGTTTACAATAGTTTTTACAGTATTCTAGATGATAAGAAAAATAGGATAAGGTAGTCGTATAAGAATTGTATCTCAACTAGTGAGTAGTGTAACTAGTAGAATAAGGATTTTTTGGATAATAAAATATATTTGCTATTGTGTTTTATTTTAAAGGAAAATGATTAGGATATTGTAATATGTTTAGATATGTTTAGGTATGTTAATTATGTAAAAATAAGTAAATATAAGATCATAATGTCATGCATGTGCGTGCGACGGCTCGCTATCACGGAATGGCATGCGGAGCGCACGTAGGGCGAATATTTATACTAGGACGGTGGGGGGCGAGGTCACTTAAATATCCCCGCCGCGTCCGCGCGCTCCCATTCTAAAACCAGGCAACGCCGGGTGCGCACGCATATGTCAAGGAATGTGGAATTACCTAACCTAAGACCTAGACATAAGATAAAACCTATATGTAATAGATATAAGAGGTTATCAATAAAGATTGGTCAGAGGGGGTGAGGCAGAGAACCTTCCAGAAAAACACTCGGGCAAAGTATAAAAAGGACGCTGATTGGCCGAGGCGTCATTCGCGGTTCGATATTCGCGGTTCACAAGTGATTCTCAACAAGTCAAGAAGAAAAGGAATTCTGCCCCGCCTCCGCTGCCTCCCTACTGTTTCCAAGAAGACTGGTGTTTTATTATCAAGCTTCTCAAGATCCTAGGAAACCTATCGCCCACAAATACTACTACTAAGATACAAGGTTTTTTTTACTGTCATTATTAGGAGTTTATATTAAATCCCGCCCGTGTAAGAATAACACCCTACCTATATCTCCTTCCGTTGATTGTCATGGGACGTGACTAATGGAAAAATAGAAGATTGGCAGCAGCCCTTCTGGTTCAATCCATCTTTAATATACTGTGATCCCCAAGCATGGGGTTTATGGCTCCCCTCCCCCTCCAAGGAGGAGACCTATGTTTAGCAGTGGACGTGTTCCAGTTATTCATCGTCATTCAGTTAGAATGATTTTATTGACATCATAGTACAATGAGTTTACGGCAAATCTGCACTTGACTAATGCTTAAAAAAGTCTGCATAAAAAAGCCTTATTCCGTAAATTGGTTGGCTGAACAAGTACTGAGGCGATGATTAGTTATTAAGCTCTTGAGACCGGTCATTTCACCAGATACAATGTCCTTCATAATAGAACACAACAATGCACACACATTCCTGTTTGGTGGCAGAATATTTGACAATGCGGCGGTACCTGCATGACATCTTGCACGAGGGAACTATAACATAATAATTTATTTAAAGTATCTGTTCTTAGGCAGTAACAGCTTAGTGGGCAAACGCTTGTCTTGGAAACAACTGCGCAGGTTAGAACCCCGGCTCGCACCACTGTTTTCTTTCAATAATCTTGTGCGAATCGTCTTTGTGCGAGTGTTATTAGCTTTCGGTGAAGGAAAACATCGTGAGGAATTACCTGCATGTCTGCGAAAGCTTAACTAGCTTTCGAATGATGTGTGAAGTCCGCTAACCCGCACTTGGCCAGCGTGGTGGACTATGGCCTAAGCTCCTTCATATTGTGGGACAAAACAAGGGATGGTAATCTGGTATTATTTATCTGTTCTTAACATCATGCTCATACTAAACACGAGTCTCAAACTGGTTTTAACCAGTTTGAGACACGTGTTTAGTATGAGCAGTACTTAAAGCCGCATCATTGTTAAATATCTCCGAAGAAAACAAAGTGTAGCTACTAATGTTAGTTTATTGGATCATTGTGCAATTGCCAGTGAATCCGTGAGGAAGCAACTACCTAGTACTTTTCAATAATGGGTAAGCACTTGGCACATGTACAGAGCAGAGAGCAAGTGGCCAATCTGTTTCGTAAACATTTGCCCAATAATTGCAAGTCCTCAGCTACGCCAAAGGAATAAATATTCGCTCTCCCGTGGGGAGCGCCGTACATTCCTTCAATTCGAAGCATTTCTTTATTGAACAAAAGTCATGAAGCTTATTGTTTTATTAACGAATAACTTGGAAGGCTCGAGTATTTGTTTGCAGGCCTTCAAACAATGAATCGTATTTTTATCTACTTCTATGATCTATATTATGAAAAGCCTATTGTGTATAAATCAACATGACATATTAATGTCACACGATTTTTCACTTGCAAATTTGTATCTCTTTCGTTAAAACATTGAATACAAATTCTACTTAGTAGGTACTACAAAAGCGGAACAGTAAAGTTTTCAGAGCTAATAGCAGTGCACTTTTCACTATTCTATGCTGTGAAACCTTCTCACGTGCTGGAATTATTATCAGTGATGTCACTTGAAATCAACCGCTTAATGTACTCTTCAATACGGGAAAGACGCGGATAGCATAAATATTACCTATATCATTCATGCAACTAGCGGGATCAACGTGAATTCATAACGTATTACCTCGAGCATGTGATTATTAAAACACATATTACAAATAGTTACAATTACATCCATAAAAATTACAATATTTCCATTATTGTTTTAAAAATGGCACATTAACTCGACAATGAAAGAAGAAGAAGAAGAAAGAAAGGAGTCTATTGTATTCAATGTTTTAACTAAATCCTTTGACAGACTTAAAAAGTTTATCAAAGGAGTAGTGGAAGTGGGAATAACCTTATTTTAGAAAACAATCTTTGTATTAGGAATGGTTAAGTAAATTATGTAGGTAGGTATACAATGAACGTAAAGTAGGCTATAATATGGTCTCCAGCCGTTACCTCTAAAACCTTCACAGCTGAAAACCGTCGCCATTATTGACGCAATTCAAACAACGAGTAAATTACCCGAGACAATTTACATTCAGTAGTCTCTCTCGTCTCTGTATGGCTTGAAGTAAGTGGTGCTTGTTTTTTTGTACATTATTCAGGAGCATTTTTGTATTTTTATACTACTTTTACTTTGAAAACGCCTTTGGGTAATCAACGATGAAAGTAACATGAGACGTAACTATTTTAGTATGGAATGAATTTTGATTGGTAAAATTATTCCAGTCATCTAGAAACCGTTGAAGTGTAAACACTACAGTGCCAGCGAGAAAACAGTTAAGAAAATGGATGCCAGCACTGGAATGGCTCTGGATTGCCCGTTATACGATTCCAGTTGCGCTGAATGGGCGCGCTGCATTAAAAAGTAGACCGCCAATCCGGTTATTGGTCGGGATCTCTCACTGAATCCAGTGCATTTTTGCACTGCAGCCACTGTAGTGGTCTTTTCGCTGGACTAAAGTGCCACGAAATAATGTTGAACAATGTGTCTTATATTTGAGTCGTATAAAATCAAAACCGACCATCTGGTATAAATGGTGGCAATTAAATAAAAAGGATTTTTAAATTTTGTGTCGGTAATAACTTAAGGTTGATAATGAAATTAATTACTTAAGTATTGTCAAAATTATATAGTAGCATAGGATTTAGTCTAAATCAGACCACATTGGTCGAATTTAAGTTTAAATTCTGCAGAATGGCGGATTTGATACCTAAAAGTTAAATAATGCCGTATTTGTTACTTAACTTCCCTTAATGTTGTCTTTTACTTACGCGAATATTACACATTGAAATTAAACTACTTTTACGGATTTTATCGCGGTTTATTTATTGATTTTACTATTATTATATTTCACCCATGGTCACGGGAGGACTGAGATGTTGAACGTCCTTATGTCACAATTATGCCGGTGTACCCTCAGGTCTTCTTAGTTATTATTGTTGGTCCGATCTACGCAGTAAGAGCTTACAGTATCTTGAGGCCGTGCAGTGTTTTGATTGATATTGGATTTAATTATATTTATCACAGGATCCCAAGCCGACTTGACTGGACTTGATTGTGACTGTGGGCTCTCCTACATTGGGCAAACAAAGCGTGCAATAAAAACTCGCGTTAAAGAACACATAGCTGATGTGAAACACCGACGCTGTACGAAGTCTGCAGTATGTGAACACGTTCAGGATCGCACCCACCATTATATTAGATTTGATAAACCACAAATCCTCGCAAAAGAACACCGATTCCTGCCTAGGATGATTCGTGAGGCTATTGAAATCAAAAAACATCCTAATTTCAATAGAGAAGATGGTTGGGTGTTACCACCGGCTTGGGATCCTGTGATAAATATAATTAAATCCAATATCAATCAAAACACTGCACGGCCTCAAGATTGATACTGTAAGCTCTTACTGCGTAGATCGGACCAACAATAATAACTAAGAAGACCTGAGGGTACACCGGCATAATTGTGACATAAGGACGTTCAACATCTCAGTCCTCCCGTGACCATGGGTGCTGCAAAGCATTCGAAACGTCGGGATAGTAAAATCAATAAATAAACCGCGATAAAATCCGTAAAAGTAGTTTTAACTTCTCTTCTTTGACCCCAAGTCAGTCACAGATTGTCATGTTTGAATCTAACAAAAAAAACCAGTGGGCGCCTGTGATTGGTTGGTGGATGAATATGGTAAATTTTGGTTCTAACCTTCTCAAGGAATGTCGGATTTAATACTAAGCCGTTATTTCAAACGTCGTCTTTGAAACCAAAACGTAAAACTAAGTATTGCTATTTAAAATTTTCTATAAGATCATATCAAAATCTCATTTTTGACAAATTGGACACTTTGTCACCTTTGATTCTATACTCCTCATTTTAAACATTGTTACCTTACACGGACGGAAGTTAGATCATCAAATAGAGATTGTCATTCATAATTGTTGTGTTGTTTCTAAACATCTCGTAGAAGGCTAAGTATGAGTGAAACAGCGCTTAGTGGTTAGTCCAAATTGTGTCTGAATTTGTATCAGTATATTTTGTTTGTTTTTTAGTAGACACTACCTGTAACAGAGTAAGCGCTTAACTCAGAAGCTCCCAAAATATCTTGTTATAGGCGTAAAATTACCCGTGGGGTGCCGGGTTAGAATTGAATCTCCCCCCCCCCCCATCTCCTCTCGTTGGGTGTCGTAAGAGGCGACTAAGCGAGAACAGGAAGCAGCAGCGTCTTTCTTTTGGATTTATCTTCCACCTATACTGCGATCCCCAAACCGCCTGCCAAGAGTGGGGATTATGGCAACCCCTCCCTTCTAAGGGGGAGGTCTTTGTTCAGCAGTGGACGTCTTTCGGCTGCTAATGATGATGATGATATTAAAGACGCGTTAAATACATCTAGGTGCTACGATAAAAAAAATCGCTACGCAAAGTAGGTACGCCTTCAGTTGGCGACTGGAGGTGCACAGCAAATATACCTACTACACAAATTATCACAACAGGAACGTATCTGGATGTCATTCATGTGAGCGCAATTAGAGTATGGTAATTATTTACAACGCTTAATCTAGGAACGCTTTGAGTCAGTGCAGTAGTCTGTTATGCATAAGTGATAGTGTACAAGACTCGGGCAGTTTACCTTAAAATACATGCTACATACCTATCGCAGGACTAACTTTTTAATGCCAAACCAGAAACTAGGAATACTGATTAATCTTAGCTTAGATATTCAAGTTTCCTTAAAATCGTACAATTTAAAGTCGTAAAAGGTAACGTAATTATGTCAAATATGGTTCTTATTTATTTGAGATGTAATTTACAGAGAGTTATTATTTCTGAAACATAATATCTATATTTTGCCAGGTTTGGCTAAATTCCATGAAAAGAACGAGTCTGGAAGATGAAGAGTACCTACCTACCCAGTACAAATAATATATAAGTACATAAAGACCTACATAAAACGTGTATACTACTTACCTGCCTTAAAAACATTTGCTAATTACCTACCTTTGTATATGTTATCATTATTTACACATTTATTTACAAAGCTTTATGTCGTGAAGATTCTCGTAGGTATCTTTGGTTAGATAATGATTAATGGGCAATACATATATCATAGATATATTTTGTAACCTTTATAAATGTATTAATGTCTAAGCAATCAAAGTAGGAATCATTTTTTTAACCATCTTTTAAAAAATATATAAAATGTCTAACCATAAAAAACAAATATACTCGTACCTCCTTATGAGTAATTCTCCAGAGTACACTTCAAGGCACAAAGTTGAGAGAAGTTATTGTAGTAGGCACCTTATCATAAATATTAAATAAATAATGTTTATTTTATATTACGACTGTTCCACCACGTTGGTATCTCAGCTAATTCAATAACAGCGCTTTTCATGTTAAATTATTTATGAGAAAAACGATTTAACATCGAATCGAACTGATAGCACTTGAGTACGATAAAAGGGAAAATTGGGTATTTCATTCACTTATTCGGCAGGTATTCAAATTAAATTAGCATTTAGTAGGTATCAGATCAAATTGGTTCCTGGTGGGTACAATCACACCGCTTCATGTTTATTTATTAGACCCTTGAAAGGATGCGGCTAATAATATGCTAAGCTCATAGAATTTGCATTACTAATACCACGCTTAATAGGGATATTTCTGAGTGTTTAACAGCTGTAAAACGACGTTGTATCGTGTAAATATAAGGCGGGTATGAATGTCGTGAGGTATCTAAAATTGCCTGCTGAAGCATAGCTCTAAGGAAATTACACTGTTGATGATATTCAAATTAACACATAGGAATATACCGAGGTTATTGGATATAACTGAATTAGTAGTCAAATGGTTACAGGTACACCTGCTGTAACCCTAAGGTCTCATTACACTGTTTTTTTTTTAGATTTTATAAAAGGATTTTTTTTTTATCTTTGTATGGAATAATTTCTACTATTGATTTGATTTCTCAGAATTATGTTCATGCATTATGTTCGGCGACTAATTCGAAGCCTTAAAATCAAAATCAAAATAAAATAAATAAAAATAAATCTAAATAAAAAAAATAATAATATAAATCTTTAGCTTCAAGCGTTTCGTAGAGAAGAACCCGAGGTACAAAGATACACGACACACAAAGATAGATTTAGTGAAGATAGCGACCCTGGTTCATTGTTTACAAACATGACAAAGACACCTTGCTTAGGCTATGTCGATCACCTGTCACATTGTGAGGGAGCAGTGTAATATCCAGAGCCGTAATACAAAAACATTTATCTGCGCGAGCGTCCTCTTCGCCTTATGACAGTGACAAGTGCTTCCGTGACCGTCCGCCGTTATGCTTAACAATGGTTACCCCACATCTGTTTTGCCCACTATCACATTACCAGTCTCTTTCTATAGGTATGATTTGTAAAGGTTTCCTCTCGCTCCAGTTACGATGTTGTGTTGACGTTTTCAATCAATGGTATTTATAACATTGAACAAATCTAAGCGATAGTGT
The DNA here is from genome assembly GCA_911728495.1 of Furcula furcula. Classification (NCBI taxonomy): domain Eukaryota; kingdom Metazoa; phylum Arthropoda; class Insecta; order Lepidoptera; family Notodontidae; genus Furcula; species Furcula furcula. The sequence goes on from OU452251.1 coordinate 13,263,818, forward strand.
ACCTTCAACTCCGATCCTTGTCAAGTGCATGTCATGCTTACGGAAACTGTTAGTTTAGTAGTACACACCATTAAAAGTGGCATTATGTGTTTCATTTATTTACTTAACTAACACTTACTTCTTACCTGCCACGTAGTGTGTATATAAAACATAATGAATTGCTTTGAGTGTTTGTTTAAACCAAGCTTATAAACGTCTTACGTCAAATATCTTATGTAAGGATACGTAATCAACAAAGGTAATCAGGTTACTTGTAATTAAATAGTTGAATGAACAAAAACAAAAGAAGTCACGGAATTTTTGAAATAAGAACTCCTTTTATAATACAGCAAACTTCAAACTAAGCGTAAAGAATTGTTACTCAAACGTGCTCAAACCAAAGACTCGAACTTTTTAACTTTCCGTGAATTGCTCACTGAACAAACAGAGTAGCCAGTTAGTCACTTTTATATTTTTTTATAAATTTTAAATTGTTTATCCTATTTTAAAAAGGGTTGAATTTTCATCAAACATTTAAAATGTTCCGAGACAATATTGCATGTTCATGAAACGACAAATAATTTTCAAGTTGAAACAGACAAAGTTTTCTCATCGCAGCAAACGAACAAGTTCATAATTATTTGTTAGCCTCAACGCGAACTGCTGCACAATTTTAATTGAAACATAACAACCAAAATATTATGAAAATGTGCTTGACCTGCCACTGAGAACTTATTTTACTACTAGGTATCTGATAATGAACATCATAAAACAATTTTGACTTCGTAGACGTAGACCAATACTTTTAATATCATTGCGTAGGACTAATATTTTAATGTTGTTTTCAATGTTAAAATGACTACCTACTTACTAGTAGGTACGACGTTGTAAACTCTGGAACCTGAAAAATCATTAATATGAATAATGTTGTTGTTTCTTAATGTAAAATAATTTTACACAATAGAGATTCCCACGTAAAATGCAATAAGAGTCTCTGAGCTAATTTGCGAACAGAAGGATGAACAGATAAATTACACCACTACGGAATCAGGAACAGAGCTTTCGATCTTCTGACTTCATATCTGAGTAATAGAATTCAGAAGGTTGATATTAACGGAACGAGATCTGCAGGATCTGAAGTTACGTTGGGTGTACCACAGGGGTCAATACTAGGCCCATTCCTATTTTTGATATATGTTAATGACTTACCCTATTTTGCAGGGGACAATTATAAGATTATATTGTTCGCGGATGACACCTTGCTTTTGTTTAAAATTAAGTGTGGTCTACAAGATTACGACGATGTGAACAATGCTGTATCTAAAGCTGTCCATTGGTTTAATGTCAATAATTTAAAACTAAATGAAAGTAAAACCAAATGCATAAAATTCACAACACCTAATGTCAGACAGGTGAAAACCAATGTTGATATCAATGGAGCTGTTTTGGACCCTGTAAATTCAACTGTATTCTTGGGCATTACTGTTGACGCCAAGTTGCAATGGGACCCACATATTGAGAAACTGTCGGGTAGGCTAAGCTCGGCGGCTTATGCGGTTAAGAAAATTAGATATGTCACTGATGTTGAAACCGCTAGAATTGTTTATTTTAGTTATTTTCACAGTATTATGTCTTATGGCATATTGCTGTGGGGATCTTCTGCAGATCTTAACACCATTTTTATTCTGCAGAAAAGAGCTGTGAGATCTATTTACAATCTAGCTCCTACTGATACACTAAGACAGAAATTTAAAGAAACAGATATTCTAACGGTTGTATCACAATATATTTATGAAAATTTGTTGTATGTAAAGAAAAACATAAGTGCTTTTGCAAAGAATAGTGACCATCATAATGTAAACACACGGAACAAACACAATCTTGCTGTACACTCCACGCGTCTCCACAGAATTAGCAATTCGTTCATGGGCCAAGGTATCCGTTTCTATAATAAACTGCCACAGGATATCCGAGACCTACCAATAAATAAGTTTAAAAGCACTATTAAAAGCCGGTTATCTAAAAAAGGCTACTATAAAATCTCGGATTACCTGGAGGATAAAGCTGCGTGGGCTTAAACTGCGATGCTCATGCAAGCCTAACTTTAAGAAATATTTATTGTATAAAATATTTTAAAAAAATACATACTTATATTAAAAAATGATAAGCCCACTGAGTTTCTTGCCAGATCTTCTCAGTAGAGGCCGCGTTGTGATCTGGTGGTAATTGTAAAAAAGTTGACAATATGTAAGTGCCCTCGTTAGGCCTATGCATAATAAAGATATTTTGAGTTTGAGTTTGATAGACATGGCGAAACTATAAGAATTCTTTAATGACTTCAGGGCCGTTGATTATATATACGTTCGGGTCCCTAAAAATGATATAGGTACCTACTACCCAGAACCCACATACTATTACTTTATCGTTAATTTCAATAATATAATGTACTAGTGATATGTAACTTATACAGGCACAGCGGATTTTTGTGTCTCTGGAGTTGGCTGCTAGACGCTGCGCAGTAGATATTTTTGTGTTTCTGTATTCAGAACTCAAAACTGTTCTTGCTCAATGGTTCGCCCAACCAAACTTACTTGCACATACAAGTACCGAGGTATCTATGGCTACTTCAAGACAAAAATATCAAAAAAAGTTAATAACAACACATCAAATTCAATAATTCACAATATTTCTATACGTATACACATATTTCTAGCTATTGTAAGTAGAGTACAACACCTATCGATCTTTATCGCATTATCTTTGAATAGACAGATATTTTACACAAATTCATCATCATCATCATCACCGGCCGGAAGACGCCCACTGCTGAACATAGCCACTTAGCTAGCCAGAACCGAGTATACAATGCGTCAAAAGTTATCAATCTAAAATACTTACAATATAATATGTCAAAGTCAAAGTCAAAAATTGATTATTTCAAATAGGCTTAACGCTAGCACTTTTGAACGGTTATTTTTTTTAATTAGCTCCCTACCACCGGATCACAACGCGACCTCAACTCAGAAGATCCGGCAAGAAACTCAGCGGGCTCATTTTTTCCCTTTTCTTTTAAACAGTGTTTGTCATGTACAATTAGATCAGCATCCGCAAGTGTATCTTGCCGTTCAAAAGATCAAAGATAAGAGAGAAAACAAAAGACGACGAAAGTACAATTAAAAGTTCAAAGGGATAGTAGTCGGACCAGTCCCCCCAAGCAGCACCCGCGCACGAGTTGACTCGAGCAGCAGCCATCACTCCCCTCAACCATAATGAAGGGAAAGAGGGTGACCCAGCACACGAAGCCGCCACAAGCAAAGACTTTTCGATGGCGAAAATGACCGATCCAAAATCACAGTGGCTCACGTTTAACATGTAACTTCTGCTGTCAAGCAGTGCCTCGTCAGGCAAGACACAAAATACTTTAACATATTATTCTAGTCATCATAAGTATCTTGTTACTATGGTACTGTAATTATTTTTGGGGATTTATTTAACATTTAATTCTAAGGTTATGAATCATAAAGGTTATGACTCCATGTCTAGCTCTAATTTAAAACTGTCGATACGCTAGCAAGTGGTCCGCGTCGCAAAGTTACCTTCTGGCCGATCGGCTGACTCTGTCAAACTACTGAAAATTAGTTTCCGAATTCTGATGAACTTTAATTAGTTGTTCAAAGCCAATATGTGGCTGCCACTGTTAGCTCAATCCTGGCCATTGTTAGCAGGTCGACAAGAGTGACTTAACTTTTGCGATAGACTGATTTGTTTGACACGTCATGTAGTTATGTGGGTTCAGAATTCAATCTTGCCGGCCGAGTCAATATAATATCAATTTCGTATAAAGAACCTATACAGACTTTTATTAAATTACTAGCGACCCGCCCCGGCTTCGCACGGGTGTAATTGAGAATAAAAAAAGATGCGAATAATTTAAAGTTACTGCCTTTGATTATAGAATTTCTTCATAAATAATGTTTGTAGCTGACTTTTCGTAACGCAATATGAACAAATTTTGTTTAGAAGTGACGCGTGAAAGGGCTACGAATAGCTGTCTGTCCATGGGCAAAGAACTCAACGCTTAGGTTTAAGCCTGCAACGTTGAATCTCTGAGCTTGTGATTTGTTAATTGTATTTATAATTTTATTAGAAACTGCAGACGTGTACCGGTGCACAATTTGGGTGGATTAAGGACAGGAACAGGACATCATTTCTTTAAAACCAATTTATGGAAGCAATACGCGCTTCCTTGTTCGGTTTCATCGTTAAGACCTAAACGGGGGTCAATCAGGAAATTCTTACCCACTAAAACCCCCGCGGCTATCACGTCGGCACATTAGAGGGCGGACCTGGGCTATCTGTCGGGATCTGCACCAGCTGATACAACTAAGTGCCTTGACTTTGAACCCGCCGCCGGAGAAGCACATTATAGTTCCCCGGGAACCTGTCACCATGCTCACGGTTACAGGGGTCACCTGGGGAAGCCTTTAATGGGATTTACGGGACCCTGTTGGTGGTGAACCGGGTATGTAGGATTCTTATACACTAAACCCCCAACCAATCAGCACATAAGAACCCCTTATTGGGCTATCCGGTGGGATCTGCACCAAGATCCCTCAGTGTCTTTCCTTTGAGCCCGCCACCGGGGGCACAATAAAGCCACACGGGAAACTATCATCGTGCTCAAAGATACGGGGATTGCGGGGGAAACCTCCAATAGGCCCCCAGGATCTTGCGGGCGATCGACTGCGGTATGTGTCCCCCATGGCTGTTCACACAAAAGATGGGGGCTGCACCGTGTACCCCTCAGTGCAAGGCAAGGGCCTTTGAAGCCACTGCCGGGAGCGCATTATATATAGCCCCCGGGAATCTGTCACCGTTGTCACAGTTAAGAGGGTGGCGGGGGAAACATCCAATATGTCCCCGGGATCCCGTGGGGAAGTCAACCTGGGTATTTGGGATTCTTACCCACTAAAACTCCCGTGGCTGTCACATCGGCACATGAGAGGGAAACCTGGGTTCTCGGGTGGGATCTGCACCAGGTGTCCCTCAGTGCCTGGCCTTTGAGTCCGCATAAAAAAATAATAAAATGATCAAAAATAAAAAGTTTTAAAGTACACAAAAACAATCCCAAGGAGAGATTTGAACCCGGACCCTGCTATGCTTAGAAGACGCTTCCGTAACCTCCAGACCACGGCTACTCTTATTCTATTATTCGAATGACTTGATCATATTCTTGTTATATGTCTGCTCAGTCCCATAAAACTTAATTAGGTTTTCTATATAAGTACATAAACCTTCAATGAAAAATTATCTAACCGATGCACATAGGAGTATTTGACCCAAAAAGTCGATCAAATTTATTTATTGGCTAAAATTGATTTGTTGTTATTAAAATGTAATCAAAAATGTTTAAAAATATTTAAATCTATTTTTTGAAGCAGGAATTCGAAATAAGTGTAAAAAAAAAGGATTTGTTACTATTTATTGCAATATTTCTTATAAAAATTTACACGTATTAATTAAAAACTTATAATATATGATTAAACTAATAAAATCGATTATAACAAATTCTTCTTATTCATCTGAATCATGTACGCTATTTTTGCTTCCGGTGAAGCGCTCTTTCTGAACGCTTCACGATACGACCACGTGTTGGGGATGCCACGTTTCCTTTTTCACGAAGCGCCATTTGACTTGCATAAATTAGTGTTTCTGCTTCATCTTTGCCTCGTAAATGAGATGTCTTTCGACGCTTACTGCAGTCTGTTAGTTCCGCGAAATCTTTGCATGGCCGACCCACGTGGGATCTTTCGGTATTCATTATTTTTTTCGGTATTTCAAGAGTACCTTGTAACCAATCACGTTATTTTATCAAAAATACAATTTCTGTTCACTTTGTTGTATGCCACATAGACTTCATTTCACACTTGAGACGAGAAAATGTATTAATAAACTTTGATTTTTGATCAGTAGAGAATGGAGTGAATAATTAACTTTTCTCCGAAATCTGGTTCAGTATGTTCCCTCGCTTTTTGAAAAACATATTCTCGCGTCACGATCTTCACACCAGAAGACTCTACAACAAGAGAAATCTGAAATTAACATAAGTGACCGCAAAATAAAGTTTGTTTTGGTAAATACCACATGCACTTAATTTTCAAAATGTTGACATTTTGGCACGTTTTGGCAGCTATTTTCTATTTAAATTTCTAATATGTATATCTAACAAGATGATAAAAGAATTTGACTAAGGAAAAGTCCGGAAATAAAACAAAAAGACTATGAAATATTGGAAAAGGCTAAAATCGACATCATTTTAATGTACCCAACAAAAAATGGCGTCAATAATAATTAAAGGTATATATTATAAAAACAAAAAGTAATTTAAATTATACATACCTTGTTCTACACCGTCCATATCGATAATTTGATTTATCCCGATTAATCTAATTGTAACACTTATTTTTAACAATTTAGTTGACTCACTTTCACTGCGTATTAAGTTCGTACGATCAAGCTTGCGTTAGAAAGACGACTGATTGTGAACGGAATGTTAGCGAGAACAATAGAGAGTCGAACGGTATAATGTCCCCCGACCCTTCCGGTTTGCCAGGTAGCAAAAACTACCTTCATTATGATACTTTGTAATATTCGACTTTTGATCGACTTTTTGGGTCAAATACTATGTGCGATTGTGAAAACCGCTGCGTGGTTTAGGAGGTGCTATCGGATATAGACAGGCTCGGATAGCGACTTTGTTTCACACTATGTAAAGATACGCCGATAGGGAACAACACCAGCCAACCTGTAAAAAAAACCCTGACTGACAGACAGACAATGATTCCAATAAAGTTTTGGCTTTTATATCATACGTACAATACATGCATATTGTATTCCTACCGAAACCGTCCTAGTGAGCACCTACGTCCTAAAAGGAACCCCCATGCAAAGTTTGAGACTCCTAGCACTTGTAGTTTCTGATATTTCGTGATGAGTGGGTTTTTGTCTACTCTTTTATATAATAAAGATATATAAAATACAATTACCTACTAGAAGGAAGACCATATCTATGTACATAGCTAAAATATCTCTTATTACTTAAACAAAAGCACTCAGCAATATATTTTAAATTTATCTTCCTTAGATGTGTTGGTTTTCCAACTAAGTGGAAATTATAGCCAACTATTATTTCCACTTAGTTGGACACAACTTTTGAGACTACAATATGGTCAACATATTATAGTTTCATAGTTGTATCACATTCCTAAAACATAGGAGTGTGACACAACTTTTGAGATATCACTAACTGCCGTCCGCTCGACATTAAAAAGTTCTCCAGATAACCGTTTAGGACGTTTTTGGAATATATAAAAAACGTTAGGTTTTATTTTATTACTAGCTGACCCACACAGCTCCGCCTGCGCTGTGTTTACGTTTACTAAACTTTCAATAATATACATTCGCATAGAATACAAAACCTCCTTTTTTAAAGTCGGTTAAAAACTTGGACCCACTTTGTACTTGCCCTCCACGCACGGAAACGTTTAGTTCAAATGGCGTTAAACGGTCACCCATCTATTTAATGACCTTAGCTAACGTTGCTTAACCTGATCGATTTCCAAAAATTGTTAACAACTGTCTATGAGTGTTCCCTTACAAATATTTATTATAATTATAAAGAAAAAATGATAAAATCGGACCAAGCGTATAACCAAGTACCCATTTTGACTTCCTCTCTCCCAAAAGAACCGTGCTAGATTACGGGATAAAAAGTATCCTATGTCCTACCTCGTAGTAAGATCTCAAATCATGCCACGTTTCGTTTCAATCCATCCAGTAGTTTCGGCGTGATGCTCAGCCGAGATACAGACAGACAGACAGACAGACAAAAATTAAAAAAATTACATTTTCGGCCTCAGTATCGGTTATAAATGCCCTCCAAATATAATTTTCCAAATATCTTCAATGTACAGAATTGGACCTGTTACAGTTTTATTATAAGTATAGATAGGTACCCAATGTGTGCTCTATTTTTTTTCGGGAACTTATGAGGTCTTTTTCAGTGATTTCTTGCTTAGACCATGTAACGACACAAATCAATTTAATTTATTTGAGGTTTTTTAAAGCTTACGTTAAAATTTCAAAGTATTCTAGCCGAAAAAAATAATACCACCAGGCATATTTACGTGCAAATATGCAAATCGGAGGGGTGCGACGGGATTGCCGCATCGTTGTTGTTTGGTGTGCCATTCTTCTTGGCCTGGCCTGCTCTCTGGAATCTGATTAATAGCAGCAATATTCGGGCACGCCACCCCGTACAAACCACAAGAATTGTTCCGCCGATGTGCCCAGCTGGAGTTTGTGTTTCTACTCATAACTCAACGCCATTTCTGCAGCTAAACTATTATTGTTGACGCCAGCGACGCATACGAAAAATATTCTGAAACACACTAAGCCTTATAATTTACTCAATCCATTTTAATCTTAACATTCTTACGATGATATTTATTTTTATTTGTTCTAATGGTATGAGCCAACAGCTGGGTAGATAACTTGTCCTCAGCTTTAATTCCTTTGTTTAGGTATAGTTGTTTGTGTCTCAAGATAAATCCACCAACTATCATTATGAACGGCAAAACGAAGCTACAATTTGTTTTATAAGTTCCATTCTGGTACAGCGACGACCCCAGTAATACCTAGACCAGAACAATTAAAAAAGGAAGGTCTTAATAATACAAGTCCTATGCAGTAATCTTATCTAATCAAACTTACTAAATATGAACTGTGTGTTACTCCAACAACACCTCAACTGATTGAAGTAAAAAAGATAAAACGTATTTTTTAAACGTTTTAATAATAAAAATAAAGGAAGAGAGAACGCTAACGGCTTAAAAAACCATAATGATATAATAATGTCTCTCAAAAGGTGTGTTTCCTTTTAAACTTCACCCATGGAATATTATTACCCTCAAATCTTAAAATTGGCGAATAATGGTGGCAGGGAAATAAGCTTATACAGTACAGTGTGTATTTTGCCGCAATTTCACTTTTCCGATTAACAATAATTTTCTTCGTATTGAATTTCTGTGATTTTATGAACGTAAAGCAAAACTTCCAAAATGCAATAGCAAAAGATCATTTAAAGTTAGAATCCATTGCTATTGCTTGACGGGCCCGTTGGTCTAGTGGTCAGACACCCTGCCTGCTAACCGATGGGTCGTGGGTTCGATTCCCGCCAAGTGTCTGGGTATAGTTTATCTATTTAAGTATGTATTTACAAAAAAAAAGTATATAAGTATTAGTATCAGTTGTCTGGTTTCCATAGTACAGGCTCTGCCTAGTTTGGGATCGGATGACCGTGTGTGGATTGTCCCAAGATATTATTATTATTACTTAATTTTTTCTGGCCACTCCATATGGGTCTAGGCGTCATCTTCATATCATATTTTTTATGCATGAATGTTTATTATTATCAAGAAATGATTGGTTTGTCAGAAATGTCTTATGGGGTTTGTAATCTAGCTTTTGTATCTTATTCCTGTTATCATTATTCGGTAAAAAATGATGTTGATCAGTTCGTTAAGCAACTTCAAGTAAAGTGAGTTCAAAAATGGGTGACATTAGAACTAAGCGTCTCCCTCTACTCTTAGGACGGGACGTAAAAATTTGGTCTCTATTGATGTCATCTAGACATCAATAAAGACCAAACCAAAAAAATAAGCCAACTCAAAAGGTCTATAGGGCTGAACAACTAGATGAAACAACTGTGACACCAGATTGGTCGCTAACCAAAAGAGAAATCACTTTCCACTCACTTTGAATTCACTAGGCTTAATGATATCTGGTTAGAAGATTTGTTTTTAACTTACAACCAGCGGGTAACGTATTACGTACTCGTAGGTACATGCGTTACTGCCCTCATGTTTTTCCCATACATACGTCGCGCGTAATATAAATTTAGATAGGTATGGTATATGTACATTACCCAATATCACGAAGCCTGGGATTAAGCGTGTTTGTTGATAGGTCTACACGGCAGCTATTGAAACCGATCGGCGTGTTGAGAGGGCGCTATTTATTTAGCGGCCCCGCGGGATCAAGGGCTGCGGCAAACGATAGCTTATTTGCCAATTTGCATCATTAATGCGGCACGCTTAATTATTTTAATAGGTAAATGCGTTAATAAAAGGTTGTTAACCATTATATTCCTTTAAATCATTGTGTCAAATTATCGTAAAGGTGAATGACGTGTATATCACGTGTTATAAGTATACAGTTTTAGTCAAAGTAATAATAATAATAACGGTCATCCGATCCCAAACTAAGCAGAGCCTACTATGGAAACCAGACAACTGATACTAATACTTTCATAAATACTCTTTTTTGTTACTACATAAGTACATAATATAGATAAAACACCCAGACACTTAGTGGGAATCGAACCCACGATATAAGTAGGTATATGTAAATACACTTTCTTTTTTGTTTATGCCCATATCCTCGCCCTTTTTTTGAAGTGATGCTTAGATTTAAAGTTTTGTCATATCAATTACTGCTTGGTATAGTTTAATATTTGCAGTATATTTAGAAACTTTTCCTCGGTTCTCTAATTCAGAATACTAAATAAGGTACATTGTAGACATTTTAGTGTAATATTCTATTAAGTACTAACTTATTTTTCATATTTTTCAGTGGCTTAGCCACCGCCAGATCAAGACTTTAAAACTTGTATACTTACTTAGAACTTAACTGATTTATACTGAAGTTAAAACTATAAGTCCAAGTTTTTCTAAAATATGTAGGTATTCGCGAGGAAGTAAGAAGACTTTGCTCTTTGCTTGTGCAAGGAATTTTTGTGTTTGTTACAAAAGTTGGGATAAAATTAGCATTTATCGCCTATAGACGGGATTAAATGACACCACGGATTGCATTTTTATACGGAAACTCTGTAATCGCAGCGAAATAACTTCGTTCCATTACGTTGGAGTTTCTATTTTTTTTTTTTAGGATTGTATTTACCTACTTTGATAGCAGCCGTTATACATGACTATCTTATAAGGGTAATTAATTAATTATTTTAATTGCTGAAAATAATTTAACTAAGAAACTTTTACTGTATATGCGATGCGCAACATCTGGATATGAGATAGGTTATTTTATTAACCGGCTTCAAAAAGAAGGTTCTCTATTCGACGCGTATGTATGTAATATTGATAAAAATGCGTAATATTAATATATGTTAGTCTATGTGGGCTTCTAAACAAATTTACCAAATTTTATGAGTGTATGTATGTATGTATGTATGTGTGTAGGTTTGTCCACGGATTTCTCAGAAACTACAAGTCCGATTTTGAAAATTCTTTTTGCAATAGTTAGAATATTTTTCAACTTAGGGTAGAGTACAAGTTTCATCAAAATCGGTCAAGTAATTTAAGAGATATAAACTTTTTATGTTTTCAGTAAGTTATTGTAACGTAGACGTTGGAGTTGCGTGATAGTGCTAATACCTATTTTGGTAAAATAAGTCACTAAAAAGTGTTAAATAAACTATTTTTAAAAAAATAATAACCGACTTCAAAGTAAATTATCTAAAAAGCATAAAATAACGAAAATATATTGAAGTCGGTGTCAGCTGGTGCTAGTGTTAGTTAACATGATGTGCTAGCACCGACTTCAATATATTTTCGTTATTTTATGCTTTTTAGATAATTTACTTTGAAGTCGGTTATTATTTTTTAAAAAATAGTTTTGCATAGGTAGAAATAAGTCCACAAGATTCATAGATAAGAAAAATAATAACCCTTAAAAATATTTAACAGAAATAAAAACAGTATAATATGCTCAAGAATCCCTTTCAGCGAAATCCTAATAACAAACAATTAAAAGTTTATCTTGCATTCCATACGTGTCTCAGAGGCTCATACATAAACATATCGTCTCATTTGCAAAGGGCGTGTAAATGTACCTACATTTATTCCGTAAGACATTAAATTGAAAGCTTTCAGCTTCCTCTCAATTCCCCATATTTACGGTTCATATTCTTGTATTATAAAAAGCTCACTGAAAATCAATATAATACGCAATGTATCCGTTGTATATTTATTATTCGGATTCAGATTATATCTGGCATTTCACCTACCCTTGTCTGATGTTTCGCGATCCGATGAACTCGAATTTTTATTTTAACAAGATATTTTTCTTGTACACGAATGTCTAGACATTTAAAACAAGTATATACTTTATTTTAATTAAGAAGTCAGTTTCTTTCTTTCAGATATCTAAGCTGCAATGTTATAACCCTGAGTTACATTATTACTATTAAAAAAAATCTCAATGGCTTTTACTTTATGTAGTAGGTATAGTGCTAATTTGAATAGAAAATTGATTCATCGAGATTTAAAACAATAATTGTATCTGGGTATCATCTTTTTTATAATTATATTATGTACTTCCACACCTTCCAAATCAATGACATCAGATAATAACCTATTTGCCCAATCTTGGTGCACTTATAGTAAACTTTTCTATTTCGCAATATCTTTTATTCTTCGGACATCTGTCTCGTTCCCGGACCCTTTTTATACCCTCTTCGTGACTCGGACACCATTGCTTGTCAATGTCTTCATAGTTTGTTGTCAATATAAAGTTTTTGAATACATTTGCTTTAAAATGTTACGTCTTCACAGTGTACATACCTAATTAATCCTCGAAATAAAAAGTTTGTTAAAAAGTGTGTAAAAAAAATCCAATCGTATTAAATTCTTTATTTGAATTAAAACATAATATTCTGAAGGTAGGTACTGTAAAGAATTATAAGATTTTCATTTTGTTTACTTTTTAATATCATGTTACAAATTTGGGGCAGCCTTGCTTATTATAGGCGCCATTGAAAGTGCTCTGAAAGAAAATTTTCGGCGTAACACAAAAGACGTTTCGCTTCGTGAACCCCCTCGAAAATGTTAGACGTCAAGTGTGGTGGCCAAGGATTAAAGGAACCGTGTACATCAAAGCAACCCCGCAGGGCTTTAGATATTGTATATAATTTACTACAATCCGATAATATTTTGTGTGTTCCAAAAGTGCTCAAATTATTTGATGAAATACTAAAAACATTGACTCGAATGAGCCCAAGCAGAAAATATGAGATCGAAATATGATACACTACAGGTCTAGTGAAAAAAAAAAACGAAATCTATAGGTCTAAGTTACTACTATCCGATAATATTTTGCGTGGTCTAAAAGTGCTAAGATTCTTTGATCAAATATTAAAAACATTGACGCCAATGAGCCGCAAGCAGAAAATATGAGATCGAAATATGATAGGTACACTAAGCACAGATCTAGTGAAAAAAAATCTAAATCTATGGCAATCTAGCAATCTAATTTGTACTGTCGAACTCAACATTTATTTTCCTTCTAAACGTCGATCTATGTGATTGAAGTTTTTCAAATTCAGAATGAACACGTCAAATCAAGACATTCTAATCCGAACGATACAAAAAAGAGAACAATCTTGAATCTTGCATATAACATTTGAACCAATATTGTAATCTATAAACGTGTAGAGATAAGTAGTGATATTTTCTGCTCGAACGCTCGGCTACCCTAACGTTAGCCGCGACTTCAGCCGTGAAGTGGGGGTCTGATGGCAAACCCCAAGGGACTGAAAGGTAATGTTACATTTACCTTACCGAAACTCGATAACGGGAAATTCTTATAAAAACTTAATGCGAGGATTCGACTATCATTCGACGTTCGAATTTCAAACCACATCATCAACCGTAATAATGTAGAAAGGGCGAAATAATAATTATGGTATTACGCTTGAGGCATTTTGTCTCGGTATTTTTTAAATTGCTTTTATATTATTTTCATTTATAAATAGATATGGATAATGTTGTCTTTTACTTACGCGAATATTACACATTGAAATTAAACTACTTTTACGGATTTTATCGCGGTTTATTTATTGATTTTGCTATCCCGACGTTTCGAATGCTTTGCAGCACCCATGGTCACGGGAGGACTGAAATGTTGAACGTCCTTATGTCACAATTATGCCGGTGTACCCTCAGGTCTTCTTAGTTATTATTGTTGGTCCGATCTACGCAGTAAGAGCTTACAGTATCTTGTGGCCGTGCAGTGTTTTGATTGATATTGGATTTAATTATATTTATGACAGGATCCCAAGCCGGTGGTAACACCCAACCATCTTCTCTATTGAAATTAGGATGTTTTTTGATTTCAATAGCCTCACGAATCATCCTAGGCAGGAATCAACAAAAAAATCAATAAATAAACCGCGATAAAATCCGTAAAAGTAGTTTAATTTCAATCGATATGGATATTTTTGCTCGTCTTGTTATGAATAGTGGCCACTCATGATAACCAAAAACACTATGGAACAGATAAATCAACGATAAAATTATCCCCGAAATAATTCGGGCGAGGAACATTAATTAATAATCTAATAAAAGACAGAACTTTAAATGAAGACAACTAAAAATATTAACAATAACAACCCTCTGATTTCAACATCAAAAACAGGCACACAATTAAATCTATATAACAAGTCTATGTAGCTGAGTAAGGGACATGTACAGTGTACATACAGGCAGCGGTTTGCCTCGGGCACAAAACGGTCCAAATTACACAACCTTGCTGGCTCTTTGTCCCAACTCTTTATAAACATGAAATTAAAAACAAATAGAAAAAATTGCCTATAAGTATTTTTTTTTAATTTTCCAGTAAATCTCTAAAAATTCAAATTCAGATTTGTATCAGAATTATGACAAAATGCCTAAAATATAAAAAAAAAACTTACGTACACAATGAATGTTAAGTTTAAAAATCTCAGATGGATAGGTAACAGCAACGGCCTTAGTGTATTCCTTTTACAAACAATACGTTATCACTTGCGTTAGCGTTTCCCCATATAGTTTATATGGACGTCTCATTTACGAAATTAGTATGTACCTATTGTTTATAAAACCAATACACTCGGGCCTCGGGAAATAACAGAACTCTAAGATCCGGTTAAGACCACAAGTAAAAAGAACTGGCTATACATCGTGAAAATAAAAATCAGTCATGTTATTTGATAGAGCCTGAAACTGTTGCCTTGGGAAAGTTTAAGATCTCTGCTCAGATTCCGACATCATATAAACCTATTTTTATATTTATTTTAAAAAATAATTATAATAATGTTCAACCAGATTCATTGATAAGTTACAAAGTATCAGTTTAAAAAGACGGCAAATTCCTGTTGCAGTCGGTTGCGTACATAAAGCATACAGCTTAATGGCGCTAGTTAACACCTCCTAACTAGACGTTTTAATTAAATTTCACTCTACATTGTTACAATTTAACACCCGCCGTGTTATAAAAAGTAATGTTAATAAGATCCGGCCTCGGGTTTAACGCAGGTTGTAAATCAGGCCTCTTTTCATTTTGGCAGAGGTGTCTGTTCATTTCTTTTCCACCCCGGGAGGAATTAAACTTGTCTATGGGCAATTGTGAGCTTCTTTCGAGCTTTAAAAATTAAAATGTCGTCTCAACGCGAGATCTACTTCAGCAAAGGATAACCAAAGGATTATGCCAAAAAATCCAAGAAAATTATATTATGGATATATCATCAATTATACGGAATGTTTGTTTTAAAGCAGTAGGTATACCCAAACATCCGGACTCTCAAAGCCGCGTCCTTATAAACAGCCGTAAATAAGTTACATAAAAATTTTATAAAAAAAAATAAACCGACTTCAATAGACACCACACTAAAAAGTGAAAAATAACTTCAATATTATTGAAGTTGGTGCTGGTCAGTTGATTCTGGTGTTGGGGTAAGTATCGTGTTTATTTTAGCACCAACTTCAAGAATATTGAAGTTATTTTTCACTTTTTAGTGTGGTGTCTATTGAAGTCGGTTTATTTTTTTTTATAAAATTTTTATTTTATTCTTTTTAGTCATATTCTCTTGAAAAGTCTTTATTCAACTATATACCGATTTGGATATAAAGCTTTAATACCAACAGGTATAAATTTATTTTAATTAAAATCTCCCAACCCAACCACAGATCTAAAATTCGGTGGGTCCTACATTTCATGGAACAGAGTTCCTGTTAACATCATACTGTTTGCTCCCATCACCAGACTCTGAACATCATTTTTCTAGCAGATACTCGTCGAGACCTACACAACGAGCCCAAACTCAGTGGGTCTACATTTATTGGTGCAGAAATCCTGTGACCACCTTCCTGCTCCATCATCAGACCCTGGTGAAGGTTACCATTTTCTTAGTACCAGTTTTTTAGTATCAACGGATTTACATATGTTCTAAATTTCAGATCTTTCGAAGTAATAGAAGTAATTAAAAATGTCCATTGTATACGAAATATCCCTATCTCGACTTGGAAAAGAGCTGATGGTTTTCAAAGCTAAACCGATTTTCAAGAAACATCGCTAAGAACCATCTCCAATAAACCAGCATACGCCAATCTATCCACTCGTTTGAGCGCTGCGATGCCACAGACAGTTATCAGACAGACAGACACGACCCCCCCCCCCCCCCCCCAAACTAATAACACCTCGTTTTTGGTCGGGGGTCAAAAAGAAACCATCGAATTCGGTACGATGATCTGGATGATCTGGATACAAAATGGTCATACGCCGACCATTTTGTAGACGAAGACATCATCTATTTTATGGTTTCTCCCAGTTATATCTCCTTCCCATCACTCATGTTCTTCGAAAAAGTTCTTATCCGGTCTTGATGAAATTCATACCGAACCATCCTTATGGTTCATGCTTTCGAATAAAAAAAGGATCACTGAAATTGGTAAATATTTGTATGAGTTATAACCATTATTGATTAGAACATCATCTATTTTTAGGCGTTTTACCAGATAATTCTAACATTCCATTCATGTTTTCTCAGGAACTACTGGTTCATAAGGAATAAAAATTTTATGGGACCAACTTGATGGAATGTCCATTAGGTACAAAAAAGAATCATCCAAATCGGTACATATTTGGCGGAATTATGAGTGAACATACATTAAAAAAAAAAAAAAAAAAAAATACATACACGATGAATTGAGAACCTCCTCCTTTTTTGAAGTCGGTTAAAAATCATGAAAACTAGTAAAAAAATATTACAAATAATTTAGAGCGAAACTATTTAACATTGCACTAAATGCTTATTCTTTATTGAGCACAATTATCTTAATAATCATTACTTAAACCACATTGTCTGAAATCTAACTTCACCTTTATCTCACCTCACCTATCACCTAACGGAGAGTCACAACTCAGTTTTATAGGTGCAATCGTTTACCCGGTCGCCCCAAGCTTTAACTTTCCAACTAAATCTACGATATATTCTGCCACGATAACATTTTCTTTTCAATTGAAACTATTCGGCTACAGGTTTCGAAGAGGGAAAGTAGTTGCTGAACTTTTGAAAAACATGACGTAGCTTAGTGTGGAGTTAATCGCAGGTTAAGACTTACCTATGGTATAGACTCAGAATAACTTAGATAGGTAGGTTTACAATACTTTTATTCTATTCTAGTAATATACTGTCAATATTGATAGAGTATATTTGAGACACCTTTTTTGACAGTATTTCGAGTCCGTTACACAATAATATTTTATGGATTCAATATTTTAGATAATAGCTAAAATTATATGTTTTTAAATGTTATTTAACAGCGTTACTAATGAAAGGAAGCGTGACATTGCGCGTGACGCAAGGAATACGAACGAAATAAATCACCTCTAATTTACCCACGTCTTAATCAAGAAACGGTATGGTAGCGTAAATTAACTTTTCTACTCATAATTAGTCACGTAACATACTCTCTACCCTTTGCTTTGCAGCATTGGACGTATTTCGGTTGCGGATGATAGAAGATCGTAACCAAATAACGTCAGTTTGGAGTGGCGTTTTATTCCTACGGAGGGCAGAGTACCTACTAGCCTGGTGGCATTTGCTGCATTCTAATGATAATTTAGATATCTTATACCTTACTATAGTATGCACAAAAATTATGACCCATATAATTAAAAAAAAAATTCATAGGTATATTTACATATAGTTAAGGTATGATAACCCTTCCTTATTATTTACTTTTGTGCAGTACTTTGTGCATTTTCTAAATTCGACATTTTCTAATAAGACGGTATTTTACTTGATTTTTCAAAGACACACGTTGCATTTGTTACGCTTTACTGACGCGGGAATTATGTAGAGCAATTACATCAGATTTGACAGCTGTCAGTTTATTTATTCGTCTGTTTCTTTTGTCATTATTACAATAATTAATTGTAATTGAAAAAATGTTAAGCAATTGTTCAGTTTTAATTTCGAAAAAATTAATAATATTTTATGTCCGCCGTTACCAGGCTACCTTGTTTAATTTTGATGATATGTCAAATGTGATCTATTAAATTGATCCCATTTTACTAGTTCATAAATACAAGTGGATGAATGTCATGTCTTCACTTTTCTTGCGCTTATGGCATATCTATTGTACAAAATTATGATTGCTGCAGGCACAGCGATACCTTTTCCTTTTGAGGTTTTATAAGCTATTGCACTTGCATCTTGGTTTGATTGCTGGCAAACGCCACCTTTTAATAGAAAAAAAAAATTGTTTATGTTATAATCAGTTAGTTTAGAATATAGGTCAGTTTTACTTGTTTTAGTTGCCTAAATTCTTTGTGCTCTTGACTGTTGTAATTTAGTAGCTTTTCACATTGATTGTACCACACTTGCAACTTCTAAAACTCCAACAGTTTCCGCACTGTTGCACGGTGAATAGTCAAACCTAATAAAACAATTTCAATATATACTCCGCGAATGTTTCACGTAGCGGTATGACACGCGTGCCTTCACGTTGTTCAACTAAAATTAAATTCCCTTCATTTTCAAAGTTCTATAAACACGGATTCTTCCGAAACGGCACGAAGCATTATTGCGCCAGCTATGCCATCACACAATTTCCAAAACTTAGAGAAGCAAGTAAAACGACTTTTGAAATCTTGTCAAAGACCAGTCTTTGACAAGATTTCAAAAGTCGTACTTTATCTATTATTAGCTACTAAATCTTACGTAGGTATAACTAAAGACGCGTGCCTTCACGTTGTTCAACTAAAATTAAATTCCCTTCATTTTCAAAGTTCTATAAACACGGATTTTTCCGAAACGGCACAAAGCATTATTGCGCCAGCTATGCCATCACACAATTTCCAAAACTTAGAGAAGCAAGTAAAACGACTTTTGAAATCTTGTCAAAGACCAGTCTTTGACAAGATTTCAAAAGTCGTACTTTATCTATTATTAGCTACTAAATCTTACGTAGGTATAACTAATTTAAATAAAAAAAGGCACGGTTCATTTAATAATCCAGATCAACTATAAAAAGATTACAAACGATTTTCTTACAAAATGGATATGCACGTGTTGCTAAACAATTCTCTATTGATGTTTTAACATAGCACGTAAACACTTTCGGCTCGAGAAACTTGGTAACTTCCCAGCCTTGTATCCTCGGCATGTTAAGACGGCCTAAGCGACGACATCTTGCAACGAGATACCTACCTAATCGGATTACTCCACTCTGCGATATTAGGGTACTACACAAGGGAAATATGTCTAAACACTACAATCTGCTCGATGCAACGGTCGGGTATCACACGACGAAGTGGAATTTGAAACTCTATGGGGATGATATTACAATGTGAATATAGTTCAGTAGTCACTATTTGCGCCAGTCTAGCTTACTTCACTAAACAAACTTAATCTATACTTATAATAAAACTGTAACAGGTCCAATTCTATACATTGAAGATATTTTGAAAATTATGTTTGGAGGGCATTCTGTAACCGATACTAAAGCCAAAAATGTATTTTTTTTATTTTTGTCTGTCTGTCTGTCTGTCTGTCTGTATCTCGGCTGAGCATCACGCCGAAACTACTGGATGGATTGAAACGAAACTTGGCATGATATGAGTTAATACTCCGAGGTAGGACATAGGATACTTTTTTTCCCGACATTCTGCACGGTTCCTTTGGGAGAGGGGACTAAAGTCAAAATGTGTACTTGGTTATACGCTTAATTACGCTTGCTCCGATTTTAACAATTTTTCATTATAATTATAATAAATATTTGTAAGGGAACACTCATAGACAGTTGTTAACAATGGTTGGAAATCAACCAGGTTAAGCAACGTTAGGTAAGGTCATTAAATAAATGGGTGACCGTTTAACGCCATTTGAACTAAATGTCTCCGTGCTTCGGAGGGCATGTACAAAGTGGGTCCAAGTTTTTAACCGACTTTAAAAAAGGAGGTTTTGTTTTCTATGCGAATGTATATTATTGAAAGTTTAGTTAACGTAAACACAGCGCGGGCGGAGCTGCGTGGGTCAGCTAATCACACATAAAATTTTCAGACGATATCTACACATTATCTACATCATTTACAGAACATTTAGTTTATAGAGCGTCCAACCGTTTATAAAATAAACGGTTGGACGCTCTATAGTAAGTAATATGCACTCGTAAGTTATAAAAGAAACTTATACTTTATTTGTCATTAGAGTGAGTACGCACAGTGCCCAATGTACTTATTTAGTACATGGGACCAGCCCCGGTTCTACGATTTTTTCGAATCGGGGTAGAAACATGATAGGTAGTAGCGCCCCTCTCTCCAGCGTTTGAGATAAATTAACATAACTCAAATAAGCATCTTGAGTCGAAAAGTTCACTTTTGATGTGGGCCTGTGTGGCGTATTTTTTTTACAAGTGACGGTTAACCAACTAGGCTTTCGTATGCAAGTCGTTTTGTGGAGCAAGTTATTTATTTTTAATCATAATTTTTGGCGCCCCCTGAAACTGCCGCCCTGGGCGGGTTTGCCCTTAGATCCGGGGCTGCATGGGACGATCGCTTTACTAGCTTATATTGAAAAATTAAATCTTTCAAGTCATAGTTGTATAAAATCATCGACCTTAGGGCTCCCACACATAACTGCGATGCGATGCGATGCGGCGTGAAACAAATGAATTTTCGACTATTTATGTGTGGGAGCCCTTAACCAAGTGTTGATCGATCATCAATTAAAACAATATCATTCAATGACTGCTTTAGGATTTTGTACCCGTGAGTCCATCGTAGCACGTTTTACTCATAATAAAATTGTAAAATAAACCATAAATATGATACAATGTCTCGTAACCACCTGGCATGTTCTATTTAAAAACCTTCCACATGCATGTCAAGGCATTCCGATTGAAAGGCGTCGTTGTATACTCGTTGTGAATTTTTGCGAGGGAACATAAACTCAGCGTTGCATCTCTTTTACAAGAGTAAGTTCTTTTATGAGACGCGCGGGAGGCAGACACCGTGAATGTGTCTCGTACGACTCACACGAAGCAATTAAAACTTGCGAGCTTATACTGCGGCTGTACCGCCACAAACATAATTATGAAAAACGCAGCATTGTTTTGTTTACGATTATTACTCGTAATATTAGCCGGGGAACTCTGATATAAGTAAATGAAGTTGGAACGTTTTTATTTTCAAAAACTAAGATAAATTTAAATCCACTTAACGTTGGAATAAGGGCTTCTACCAATCGATCAGCCCCTGTAACCAGACCTATCGTGTAACCTGCGATCAACTACATCAATAATATTTTTTTTTTAAGTTTTATTATATTGTTTTATTAAATAAGTCGCTAAAATATCGTTAACTTTTCAGGCACAATATTTACTGAGGTTTCATTTACCTTAATAATTTTTTACGACAAAAGTCTTAGATGTAGATGTAGTCTTAGATGTTTATGTAGATTTTAACGTAATATTTAGTTAATTAATATTTACGTTAGAGTCACAGATAATGCACGCACAAACTTAACCTGAGTGAGTGATAAACACGGCATTTTATTCATTAGTTCCTTAAAAAGTAAATAAGTGCTAAGAAAATATTTTGAAAAATTTAACCAGTTTGCGGTCCGTGAGAAATCCCATCGGGCGCACGGTTATACATTCTGTCCAGTTTTGGTATAAACACCTGGCAATACTGCATATCGGTCTGAAAACGAAACAGGGAGGTGCACTTTGTATACCGACTGTCGAAAGGTAAATACAAACAAACTATTCCAATATTGTTGAACGCCGCTCTATAACGGCTTTGCGCGTTATGGTCCAGCGAGCATGCAATAAATAATAAAGGTACTTTCCCTACGGAATAATTGCTTTCACTGTACATTGTCAACCTAGCCGTGAATTACACGGTGCCAATAAATGTGATGAAATTTCAGAATTTTATATGTGTAGTGTAGAGAATTTTGATTTATTATTAAAGCAAATTGTTTGTAGCACCTGAATGTAGGGTGCCTTTTTCATTAACTTCTTTCTTTCTCTCTCTCTCTCTCTCTCTCTCTCTCTCTCTCTCTCTCTCTCTCTCTTTCCATTCCTGTTCCCCTGCTGGGGTAAAAGGCTTTTCATGACTTTACATTTGATACAATATTGTGTAATTTGGCTGCTTGCTCGACATGTATCGCTGCCGCCACTTATTTATGAGTAAATTACATGCATAATTTTCAAATAGGTATATGTGTATAAACCAATTAAATTATTAAATATAATACCATTTTAAATCGTTGGACTTAATAACTTTTTCGATAAGATGTTAAATGTCCACAAATAATGTTATTTACTATGGGGTCATCCATTAATCACGTGATATTTTTTAGCAACTTTTTAACCCCTCCCCCTCCTGGTGATATGTGGTGAGGTTTTAAACTACACCCCCCCCCCCCTATCCAAAATCACGTGAATTTTTTTGGACAAAATTTCAATAGAGTTTATTCTGAAATTTTCGGAATATATATATATATATATATCTTTAAATACAGGTACTTAACTGATTAAATGTTGAAGGGGAGGTCGTTGCCGGCAACGGTGAGTCAAGGCCACGTGCCGCTGTTTGGTTTAGAAATCGTGCATTCAACGAAAAATAAATACACGTGATGTCTCATTATACCCCTCCCCCCCTCCTGGTGATATTTCGTGATTTTTTCGGAACCCCTCCCCCCCTTTCGAGCCTCACGTGATTAATGGACGACCCCTAACTGCCCCATTCACAATTGTCAGTTATCGTTAATTCTAACTAAGCTATCTTTTGAACCTAATTATTCCGACTCTCAGAGCCGTTTATTCTTAATTTCCATTAATGAGTACGAGATAATCGATACATCTACTTAAATATTACTAGAGTATAAAGTATACAATTGTATACTTCGCAGCTAATTAGCTGCGAGTGCATAAATATACAATTTTAAGAACTGGTTTAACTCTAATTGACAGTTGTAAGTGCGACAATAAGATACAAAGAATTTGCCAGCTTTTTCGCAACTTCCTAAGTTAGAAAATGGTGTGTTATGTTTAGATAAGTACATATTATAGGTTCTTATAATATTTTCAGTTATAAATAACTTATTATTGCATTAATTGATACACAAACATAACCAATATCTGCGGTCACGTACCGCACAATATGCACATCTAACAATTCATATTTTAGGAAATAAGCGCACTATTTTTATATAGAAAGAATAAAGTAAAGTTATACCTAGTCGTAGCAACGCCTATTTTCCACTCAGTTACTTTTTCATTTCACTTCCACAAGAGTCCATCAATCAATTGTGATATCTTGAATGATTCGCGATTTGGGAATTGTTTTATTCGAATTATGTAATATTACTTCTGAAGAAATATTACTGCATACTTTTTAAATTCACTCATGAATCATGAATATAAACTCATATAAGTATACAACATTTATCAATAATATAGTAAGATATAATACTTTAAATATTCTGTCAGAACAATGATTTAAAATTTCTAATGATTACCAACAGCACATCACAGAGGAAATATGCTCGTAGTATAAATTATAAGCGCGTCAATTTGTTTTCTTACCTACTACGTGTACTTCTTCAAAACCAAACAATGCATTTTGATAGGTCCACTTTCCGCTACCTTTCAAAATTCCTTTCGGATACTTATGTAGGTATAGTAGCTTTAGACAAAGGTCGTGTGAAAACGTGTACCATGTATATCATCATCCTCAGCCGGAAGACGTCCACTGCTGAACATAGGCCTCCCCCTTAGAACGCCACAATGAATGACAATTGGTTTGCATCCACCTGTTACCTGAGACACGTACAATGTCGTCTGTCCACCTAGTGGGAGGCCTGCCTACGCTGCGTCTTCCGGTTCATGGTAGCTACTCGAGAACCTTTCTTCCCCATCGGTTATCGGCCTGCCAATTGCCACTTCAACTTGCAGATTCTGAGAGCTATGTCGTTGACTTAGTTCTTCGACGAATCTCCACATTTCTGATTCTCTCTCCATTGCTGGTTGTGTGACTCTGAGCTTCTCTCTAGGCCAGCTGTTAAGAACCACGTCTCAGTACCATTTATGTCATCACTGGCAACACACACTGGTTAAAAACCTTCGTCTTGAGGCACTGCGGTATTTCGGACGAGAATACCATGGACGGAATAAATAATACGGACCATATACATGAGTACATAATATTAGATAGGTACATATAGCAGCAATATTCGATTATCACCCGCATTATACCAAATCGAACTGGAATGCAAGATCTCAATAGGCCAGTGCGTCACTGCTCACATAGATTCCTGCGGTCGAAACAATGGAATAGTAATACATACATCACACATATTATAGGCTTAATGCACATACATAGATATCCACAGCATACGTTTCTGCTAGCATCGGAACTTCAAAGTGGAATCAAATGGCCTCACAATTAGTTATTTCAGCTTACGTACCTATAACGGTTGTAAGGGACATCGTACCGAAAACCGATACCAGGGATCTAAGTATGTGATTCTGAACATTCTAGAGTTGAAATTTTTCTTCGGCTTTTTCATGAATTTCCAAAAAAATTAATGCCTCTTTTTTAATAAAATTAGGATAACATCATTATTGGTATAATAATAAAGCCTAATTTCAATTTAAAAACAATAATTTACTTATTTGTGTAAAATTAGCAATCATCAGCAGCCGAAAAATCCAGTGCTGAACAAAGGTCTCTCCCTTAGAAGGGAGGGGTTGCCATAATCTCCACGCTTGGCAGGCGGCTTGATTGAAATTAGCAATGTAATTTGAAAAATAAATATTATTCCGCACGTATACATTACATGCTCAAAAATTAACAAGTTAGTCATTTGTCATCTATCTATACTTATAATAAAACTGTAACAGGTCCAATTCTGTTCATTGAAGATATTATATTTTATATTGGAAATTATTTTTGGAGGGCATTATCCGATACTGAGGCCGAAAATGTATTTTTTTTAATTTTTGTCTGTCTGTCTGTCTGTCTATATCACGGCTGAGCATCACGCCGAAACTACTGAATGGATTCAAATGAAACTTGGCATGATTTGAGATCTTACTACGAGGTAGGACATAGGATACTTTTTATCCCGTAATCTAGCACGATTCTTTTGGGAGAGGGGATTAAAGTCGAAATGGGTACTTGGTTATACGCTTGGTCCGATTTTATCAATTTTTCTTTATAATATAATAAATATTAGTAAGGGAACACTCATAGAGAGTTGTTATCAAGGTTTTGTAATCGATCGGGTTAAGCAACGTTTGGTAAGGTCACTAAATAGATGGGTGACCGTTTAACGTCATTTGAACTAAACGGGTCCGTGTTTCGGAGAGCAAGTAAAAAGTAGGTCCCAGTTTTTAACCGACTATAAAAAAGGAGGTTATGTATTCGATGCTAATGTTTGTTATTAAAAGTTTAGTTAACGTAAAAATAGCGCAGGCGGAGCTGCGTGGGTCAGCTAGTACTTATAATAAAACTGTAACAGGTCCAATTCTGTACATTGAAGATATTTTGAAAATTATATTTGGAGGGCTTTCTATAACCGATACTGAGGCCGAAAATGTAATTTTTTAAATGTTTTGTCTGTCTGTCTGTCTGTATCACGGCTGCGCATCACGCTGTAACTACTGAATGGATTCAAATGAAACTTGGCATGATTTGAGATCTTACTACGAGGTAGGACATAGGATACTTTTTATCCCGTAATCTAGCACGGTTCTTTTGGGAGAGGGGATTAAAGTCAAAATGGGTACTTGGTTATACGCTTGGTCCGATTTTATCAATTTATCTCTATAATATAATAAATATTAGTAAGGGAACACTCATAGAGAGTTGTTATCAAGGTTTTGCAATCGATCGGGTTAAGCAACTTTAGGTAAGGTCATTAAATAGATGGGTGACCGTTTAACGCCATTTGAACTAAACGGGTCCGTGCTACGGAGAGCAAGTAAAAAGTTGGTCCCAATTTTTAACCGACTATAAAAAAGGAGGTTATGTATTCGATGCGAATGTCTGTTATTAAAAGTTTAGTTAACGTAAAAATAGCGCAGGCGGAGCTGCGTGGGTCAGCTAGTTGTCAATATAAATGGTTTCTGTAATGTTGTAACGGACAATGTCAGAAATCTTATAAAAAAGTTTTCGGTACGTAGTCCCTTACACCCTGTATATAAAACTTATATTACTAAGCACTGAAAAGTAGTCAAATTGTCTTAGCACCCTCCTTTCTCCTCCCGTTGGGTGTCCGTAAGAGGCGACTAAGGGAATCAAGAAGACGGACAGCAGCGTCTTTCTATTGGATAACCTACCACCTATCCCCAAGACGCTTGCCAAGCGTGGGGATTATGGAACCCCCTCCCTTTTAATGGGGAGGCCTTCTATTCAGCAGTGGACGTGTTTCAGCAGTTGATGTTGAAGACAATAATTACTGGTATATATACAGGGTGTAAGGGACATCGTACCGAAAACCGATACCAGGGATCCAGTACATGATTCTGAACACTCTAGTGTTGAAATTTTTCATCGGCTTTTTCATGAATTTCCAAAAAAATATTCCACTTTTTGAAATGAAATTAGTATAATATCATTATTGGTATAATAATAAATCATAATTTTAATTTAAAAGCAATAAATTACTTATGTTTGGAAAATTTATTTAATTATTTATTTATCTATTCTTTATGCACTAAAACCTTAGAGGAGATATCACTGGAGATAGCATGATGCGCTAACCCCTCTGCCAAATTTTGTTCATATCATTCTTTATTTGTGTGCGTATCTTTTTGAATGTGTTGCGAGTTTATTATAGTGTGGGTATGCGTGAAATTGTATCTGTGTGTGTTTACTTCACCTCCCGCACCCCGCAAAAGTGCCACGAAAAATTTGTTCGGCGAATCGACGCGATACTAGTTCCATTCTAATTACTCTGAGACTAAAACAGTGCATAGGCAATTGATTAATAGGCAATTAATTATTATTATTTTAGAAAATTAGCAATGTAATTTGAGAAATAAATATTATTCCGCATATATTCATTACATGCTCGAAAATTAATAAGTCAGTCATTTGTCACTTTCCATATAAATGGTTTCTGTAATGTTGTAACGGACATTATTTGACATCTTATAAAAACAAATCGGTACGATGTCCCTTACACCCGTTATATACTTTTTAGCTTGATATACCCTTTCCGGGACACCCGGTATATTTTTGTGTACGTCCCCGCATAACTATTGTACTTAATTACCTTTGTACCTACTGTTTTTTTTTAGTATTTAAAAAACGCTTTACCTTAATGCTCTTTCCATATATTTTTCATAACGATAACTCTACTACTAGAAATTGCCGGTAAAACGGTAAACTTTAATTAATCCAATGGTTTTTGGAAAATAGCAGGAAAATGGTAATGTAACGACGCGCTTACTACATATTATTAAACATATTTTATGCATTGATTTTATAAACTAAACGCAAGCAAACTATCGGCGCTCTGATCATGAGTATCGCCCAAAGGAATGATGACTAGGCACTTCCAGGATTTACGGTAATTAGTTCCATGTTATCATGGGAACACACTACATATTGCCATGTAAGACATGGCATCCAATTATTCCAGACAGGCAGTTAGATTTACCTGAAGTAGTAACCTAAATTATACTTTTCCCGGCTACTAAAGATTTTTTGAGTATAGTATCCTGACATGAGATGAGATTAATGAGCGAGACTTTTAAACAATTTTGTATGATATAATATTTAATTAATACTGAAACTTACCTAGAACATTACCATTCTTAAATACTAACACCTTACATTGGGTAGAATGTTCACCCTACTACTACACAACTTGTATTTCTACATGGAACGGTATTTTTATCTATATATATAAAAATGAATGTTTGTCTGTATGTCCTTTACTGTATGTCCTTTATAGAATCGTATACTATGCATTTGATCATGTCATGATCTTCAGCAAAGTGAAAGAGCGCAAGCGGAGCTGCGTGGGTCAGCTAGTATAAACATATATATATAAACATATATATATATATTAACAGGTCTGTTGGTCTAGTGGTTATACACCCTGGCTGCTACCTAATAGGTCATGGGTTCGATTCCCACCGAGTGTTTGGTTGTTATTTATCTAAGTACGTATTTACAAAAAGAAATATAAGTAGTTATAAATATCAGTATTCGATGTCTGGTTTCCATAGCTCTGCCTAGTTTGGGATCAGATGACCGTGTATGGATTGTCCCCGAATATTATTATCATTATATGTCATTATATCAAGATTCGTGATTACCATACGTTTTCACAACTTTACGACGTGTCTACCTAATGACAATTTTTATATAAAACTAGCTGACCCGGCAAACGTTGTTTTGCCATATAAATAATTAAAAAATAAGGGTTGATCGTAGAAGGGTGAAAATTGAGGATTGTATGTATTTTTGTATGTTGTATCATAAAAAAATAGAAATTAAAAATTTTGTCTAAAAAATAAAATTAATAATTTAGGGGTGGACTACCCCTAACATTTAGGGGGATGAAAAATAGATGTTGGCCGATTCTTATAGATACCGGATAAGCACAAAAAATTTCATCAAAATCGGTCAAGCCGTTTCGGAGGAGTATGGCAACGAAAACTGTGACACGAGAATTTTATATATTAGAGATAAGTATAACGTAATTTATAATTATGCTAAAAATACTAATTCAAGAGATAAGCCAAACAAATGTTGGAGAATTAATTAAAAACTGACCGTTTTATGTTAGAGGATTATTAACTTTAATTGGTTTCTGAACCTGCTGTGAAATGACGTTCGTGATGGCTCCCCTTGAATTGTTTGCTTTCGCCGCCAGTCTATCGGAAGATTCTAATTAAAATAAAGTTACCGCAAAGTTTTTTAAGATAATTTAGCATTAAAAAATCTTTAATTATTCCATCATTGCGTAAACAGATTCTGTGGTGGATTGAAAGGGATTTTTCGCCGTAGTAGATCGAGGAATGCGTATCTTTTAAACCATGTAACTCTGTATCCTACAGGTGTCACCTAATTAAGGGTAGTATTAAAAAAATACCTAAAATAGGTAATTTAATGACACTGGCCTGTTCATCTAGTGGCTAGGCTAGCCTCACACTGTCAATAATATTGTCAATATACAACCCGCCCCACTTAACTGTGCACCTCGCTGGAATGCAACGTCACAACGCCAGGTGCACAGTTAACGGCAGGTCCCAATACTCTACCGCCGATAGCAATCTCAGTTAAAAAGAAACAATATGACACTTGACATTCATTTTCTTATCTAGTAAGCTTCAAAGTCTCCAAGCTAGATGAATAGTAAGGACAGATATTTCTATCTTTGTTTATTGAAACGGAAATATGTCATAAAGCTATCGATGGTAACTATTTTAATTTATAGTAAGAGATAGATAGGATATTCGGACTGGCAGTAAGTCGCCTTAGACAATCTGGTCGCTAGGCAATATATCATGGGTTCGATTCCCCCCGAGGACATACATTTGTGAGCATGAACATGTCTGTTAATCTTGTGTCTGGATGTTTATCTATATATGTAGCTATTTTTTTTAAAGTAGTTATAGCTAATAAGAATTCATATCAGGCTGTACCTAGTTTGTGGTCAGATGACCGTATGTGGCTTTTTCAAGTACTTGTAGTAGGTATTATTTTTATTAATTCATCGCATTAAGAATAATATACTATTTTCGGGTAAGCTATGAAGATTTACCTAAAAGAATAAGAGAATCTTACAAATAGTCATTTACTGTACATGATGTACTATCGCGGACACGAACGGTGTACCAGTTTTCAATCAAAATCGTTTGAATCACGTTACGTACACTTAATTGAAATAAACTATTCTATTCTAAACTTACCCTGTCCGCTCGTATTTCAGACCGGGTCGTGCAAGCGATTGTTGTCAAGGTGATACACTGCTTGTGACCGCGAGAGTACATACATCGATGGGTTAAAGTAGTACAAAAATAAAATAATCTAACTAAAGATTTAAAGAAAACTATCGAAAACAAGTACAATGTTCGAAGGAAAACTGGAACTATGAACGTTTTAATTTACGTACTTATAAAAACTCATACTAAATTGTCCTAGTATATGTGCCTATATAAGTTATTAGTTACTGAATGCGGAACCTGTATGAATTTTGGAAAATAGCTACGCAAGGTAATCAACAAAGTACAGAGACATGTAGCCTCATTATGGCACGTACAAAATCATATTTGCAATCAAATACTTCTACAGTTTCTCGTAATAGGTATTTAACACAAAACCCGAATCGTAATATCGAGATGGACAGTAATTGATCGTCGTAACGACCCGTGAACGACGCACCGCCAAACTTAACCACAAAATACTGAGAGTACAGAAGGCAAGCTTCATACAACGGGTGCTCGAGCAACGCACACAAAGACAGCTCTCGGACACGATATCTCGGTATATCTCGGTTGGTCGGATGTGGAGGAATTTATCTGGTAAAAACCACAAAACTGATGTTCTCTATTACATTACTCTGACAAATATAAACCGATTTCGATGATTCTTTTTTTATTCGAGAGAATAAACTACTATGATGATTCCATGCAAATTTCATTACGATCGGATATTTTTTTCTGAAGAGACATGAATTATGTAAAACTATGTAGACGATAATGTGATCATAACCTACCTAGATCATTTTACCGTCTTCGATGGTTCAATCATTATTTATGAAAATATCACTAAAAAGTATAAAATAAATCTTAAAAAAAAAAAATTGAACCATGGTTTTAGCGTACCTGCTGTGTATAATTGGCACCAACTTCAATAATATTTAAATTATTTTATACTTTTCAGTGATAATGAAGTCGGTTCAATTTTTTTTAAAAGATTTTATTTTCTCGACAATCAATCAAAAAACTAGATAGGAGTGCCACTATCACGATAGTTTTTTCGCATACGCCAGAGTTGATAACCTTAGCGCGACCGCCGAGCTTAGGTATGAAAAGCGAGGTAGGTACATACATGAGCTTGCTTTCTGTACTCTCAGTATTTTGTGACTTAACCTTTTTACCAAAGCTCCTTACCGAACATACATCCTAATTGGATCTCGAATTCTGAATAGGTTACCAAATTACTGACACAATTTACGAAGCTAAATAGAAATCAATTATAAGAAAGGAAAGCTATTACCAGCCCTTATCCCCCTACTTGGTAAACGGATATTGGATATTATTATTGATTTGTGTTTCTTTCGTTACAGGTTAGAGGAAACGCGTGCCGATTTCAAAAGCTTCTTTTAACATGTAAGTATAATGAACTTCGTGCGTGTTTTTAAAACTGTATGTGAATAGTACCTATTGGTACTTTAATACATAGAGGGGAAATTGTTAAGATATTAAGAGAGAGAAATAATGACGTCGAATTTAGTCCATCAGTGTTTTACATGCGTGGGTATTTGTCCAGTAGGAATACGTTTTGAAGTGAATATTTTATATAGGTAAACTTAGGTAAAATTTAAATCTGGCACGCGCTCTAGCAGTAGGTAGGTAATATCGCTATAAGCAATAGCTGCCTAGTTTGGGACCGGATGACCGTGTGTGTTAAAAAAAAATGAAAAAAACCTATTTACCGTCCCTTAATAATCTACATTCTTAACTTCACGTTTAGTTTAATGGTTAACATTTATAAGAAATGTCCATAAACTTAAACTTTTAGTAAATTGCGACACAATTACCGAATAAAACGTGATTACACTCTGGGATCATTCAAACTTATTTGGATTTTACAATTTGTAGCCGGAAATATGCAATTCCCGTGGAAAGTGGTCATTATGTTCTCTTTGACCAAAAAATACTGATTTATTACTAACATCGCGCGAGCAAAGCAGTGGGCAACAGCTGATGTATACTAAAATTGTAAAGTTAAATAATATTGCAGAATGTAGCAGATATTCAATATGCTTAGGTTTTCAATAAAAAACCTATCCATGATATTGTGTGGCGTAATGTAAACAGACAAGGATAAAAGTGACGTGATGACCGTTTTCCATATTTTTATCTCCGTTTTATCAACCTGGACGAGGGCCGCCGAATAAATTTACATGCTATGGACACACGAATAATCCTATAAAGTGTCTCTTCATACGCCACCGTAATAAATAGGTGTTATTTTCATGAAACAGGGACGAGACAAGAATGACGTTAACCTTCAGAGTAAATATAAATTTACATATCTATATCTAAGCGTTAACCTGATGTTAGGCAAAGCGAGATGTCTGCCTAAAGATAGGCAAGACGATCGCACCTTTTTTGTAATCATGGTGAACCTTCAATAGGCCCTTACGACCCTGTGGGGGTCAACCGGGATTTATGTAACAACCGCGAGGGTTTTAGTTAGTAAGAATCCTCTTACTACTAACTAAAACCCTCGCGGTTGTCGCATCGGCACATAAGTGGAGAGACCTGGGCACCAGGTACTCAGTGCCTTGCCTTTGAGCCAGCTCTAGGTGCGCATTATAGCCCTCCCCGGAAACCCGTCACGGTTCTCACGGACGGGGGTCACTCTGCCGTTCTCCTCTTCGGAGTCACCGCCGTACTCATTAGAAGTCTATAGGGCCTATACCTTTAACCTCCAGCGACTCCAAAATACGCGGTCGTACTACCTGAACGCGATATCTTCTCGTCCAAAATACCGCAGTGCCTGAAGACGAAGATTTTTAACCAGTGTGTGTTGCCAGTGATGACATATGGTACTGAGACGTGGTCTCTAACGGCTGGCCTTTTAGAAAATTTCAGAGTCACACAACGAGCCATGGAGAGAGCTATACTCGGAGTTTCTTTGCGCGACAGAATCCGAAAGGACCATGCCCATTTGTGCCCCAGAAATGCCCAGATAAAGTATATTACAAGGTTGCTCTAATAAATAAAATCTAGAATTATGTTGTTAATTTTAAATCATATGAAGCACTGGATAAAAAAAAAAATAAGACGTTCTATTGACATTGCAGTACCAGTGTATCTAACCAAATTGTTTTCACATACATATTGACACTATACAATGGAGACAGACTAGATAATTCCAAATAACTGACATGTTTATCTGATAACATACAGATAAGTATATAAAAGAACACTGATCTGGCTTAGCTTATGTGATGATGATCATGAAGTTCCTAGTGTAAAACTAATAGCAATGTTGTCTGTAAACGTAGGAGGTAAAACCAGTAGGAGGTTATCATGTTTAATGTCCAATATCTTTTGAACCAGTGCTTTATATGACATTAATATTATTATACTGCTTTACATATTAACTGATAACATACAGATAAGTATAAAAACATTGATCTGACTTAGCTTATGTGATGATCATGAAGTTCTTAGTGAAAAACTAATAGCAATGCAGTCTGTAAACGATAAAATGTATAAAAAACCAGTAGGAAGTTATCATGTTTAACGTCCAATATCTTTTGAACCGGTGCTTTATATGACATTAAATCTAGTTATCATATAAATACTGTTAAATAGTTATCAGATGACAGAGAGCTGCAATTTGGGCATTGCATGGCATTTCTGACTTTCAGCTCCATACTAATATGGGCATGGTCCTTTGGAGATCCGCCTAAGAGCTAAGGTCACCGACATAGCTCTCAGAATCTGCAAGTTGAAGTGGCAATGGGCAGGCCACATCGCTCGAAGAAGCGATAACCGTTGGGGAAGAAAGGTTTCCCGAGTGGCGACCACGAAACGGAAGACGCAGCGTTGGCAGGCCGCCCACTAGGTGGGCAGACGACATTGTGCGCGTCGCAGCTGGTAACCGGTGGATGCAAATGGCCATTCATTGTGGCGTTCTAAGGGGGAGGCCTATGTTCAGCAGTGGACGTCTTCCGGCTGATGATGATGATGATGACTACCTGAACGGTCCCAGCACCGTGCACGAGGGACCTTTGACTCTTGTATAAAGAGTCTAGAAAAACTAAATTATAAAATGTCTGGTGAATGTTGAATGAAATACGTTGTCTCGTGATGTCACACAGAAATATTAATGTAACCCGCAACATGGATTAAACGCTCCGAAGCAATATTTCATCTGGCAACTTGAAATGCTACTCTAAACTTTTCAATGTCAAAAAAGGTGTACCGCGAATCACTCAACCGACATTAGGATAATGCTTTCTTCACATATAGGTACATTTATGTAATGTTAACCTATTTGAGCAGGCAAACATATTTGAATATAATGGGCAAATACGGGTTATAGAAATAGGATTGGTATTAAGTAAAGTAGTGCATATAATTCGGCAATACGAAAAGGTCTACGCTAAGCCTATTTTATAGTATAATATTTCTACGTATTAGTTTTATTGGTGATTTTAAATATTTTATATTTTTCAATATTATCGAACGTGGCAGAAATTTAAGGTGCTTCGCACAGAAATTTAGGTCAATAATTTAGATGTCTGTAATGATGTGGGATTACCAAAGCTGTGGCTTTGTTTGGGTACATTGGTAATTCTGCCATCGACCCACACAAGTTGTTTGTTTTTTGTTATGTTCTTCTTTTTCTTTTGACAAATTCTTTCGGTCAAGTGTATTTACCAAGTATTTACCCAAAGATAAAGGTAACACCTGACTGCCCCAGTAGTTTAGTTACATAGTGTAGGTAAAAAAGGTAACCGGTATAGAGTAACCGGTATTATGATGCAAGCATAATTAGTATACCTAATTGTAAACAATAAGAAGAAAGAAGAAACATTAAAACAAATCATGAAATGTTTAACACATTTAATGTTTTTTTTGTTTCTTCTTTGATATAAATCTTTATAAAATGTGTGTGGGCAATCACTACACCGGTTACTCTATAAGTATCTGTAAGGTTCTTTTACAAAAAATAATAGAAAATCTTACCTGCTATTAGTACTATAATTTGTATTTAATGTATAAAATTAAGGGTATCAAATGGAAGCCCTAATATTAAAGGTATTTTTCCTTTGGTAAATATTAAGAATTTGTAGAGCGTGTTCTGAGAATGTTTTCCTGGTTGAAAAACCAATATTTGCTCAGTCCAATCCGTTGGATTCTGCTCTACAATAATTAGGTACCTGGGTCGTGTACATACGGATAATTGGGGGATATCTAATACAAGACTAACGACAATAGAGCCCACTTAAGCTGATCCGTCCACGCGGGATTATCCACTGTCTGAAGGGGATGTTGTTAGTGTTGCTATACACACTCGACGAGATATTTGAACGTAATTGGGTAAACTTTTACGTATTTTCCCATAAATTCTGGTAATATTGTACAATCTTGTAATAGTTAAAAGCAAAAATTATTATAAGGTTATTTTTTACGTTCTTGTAGTTAGGTAGTTCAGGGGTGAGAAATAGTAGGTATCATTATCATGAGGTAGAAACGTCAATATACGAGAATAATATAGCTATTATGATTTCCAAAAAACATACTTGTTTAAGATCTATTAATTATATATTACGTATATTATAGGGTAAAAGTGGGATAGTTGCCACACTTTATATCTCTCAGTGAAAAAAGCAAAATTCTTTATTTGTAATATGGGTAGGTACTTTGATTTATTATCTTCAAACTTATGAAAGGAAAAACCATCATCTTTGATATTTCCAGAGTATTAGCGATTTTTGCGGACCTCTAAATTTTGGGGCATCTATCTATCCCATATAGGGGAGAATGGCTTTGGAGTCTTTCGAAAGATAAATAAAATAACATGTGATTCATCCGGCAAACTAGAGAAATTACAATCGAGGCAACTATACCCCTGGGGCAACTATCCCACTTTTACCTTATAGGTATCTATATGTATACATCAAATAATGAAGGACTGTTCAGACAGGGCAGCACCAGCACCGCATGTCACGCGAGGATTTCGTCTGAATAAATTGTTGCCATCGCGTTCAGCGATGTCACGGGATTATATTCCCCATCCTCGTCCATTACATCTATATATTTAACACCGCGATCTATCAGCAGTAGGTAGTTATGTTGGGAAATATATTTTGACTTTAAAAAAATATGATATAAATTATTCTACTTACACAGAAAAATATGACCATATTATTACTGTTTTTGAAATTGTTGTTCGTTTGTGAAAGAAGATTACTATTAAACTTTTACTATACAGGCGGCAAATGAAATCATTGAAACAGAATGTTGTCTTTTACTTACGCGAATATTACACATTGAAATCAAACTACTTGATTTCATTGAAACAGCTTTTCCTTTCCTGTTACATTAACAAGAAAAGCGTAAGTACCTACCGTTCGTTGCCGCATACCTACTACACAAAGTTTAGTTAAAATCTACAGGACGACATTCGTTAAGTACTCTACACTACGTTTGTCATCTAGTGAACAAACAAGGGATGACGCAGTCCATTAGGACTGGGAATCTCCGAGGGAAAATGAGGAAAACACTCTATTTTTTGCTGATCTTGTACGTTGGCTAATAATCCTAAAATGGGCATGTAAGAGAACAAAAACATTGATACAGTAACAAGTCTTTGCTGAGATTTATCTATCCCTATTATTAAGCCGTTAGAACATAAGATCGATAATCCGCAACTCAAGATGTTGATTGGTCAGCAACCAGTCGTGGACCTCTTTTATACTAAATTTCGTGAATTTGTTTGTTATTGTAGCCAGTTCTTGAGTTATAGTAGCTTCTAGTACTGACAGTTTTTGTAAACTGTGCGTGTTGGTTACCTACCTAATACTGTAAATATTTAAATTTCAATAAATAAATCTATACATATAAAATTACTTGTCCTGACTGACTGACTGATTCATCAACGCACAGGCCAAACCGCTGGACCTAGAAAGCTGAAATTGATAGATATTGATAGATATATATTGAGATAGCATGATGCGCTAACCCCTCTGCCAAATTTTGTTCATATGTTCAGGTCATTCTTTATTTGGGTGCGTATCTTTTTGAATGTGTTGCGAGTTTATTATAGTGTGGGTATGCGTGAAATTGTATCTGTGTGTGTTTACTTCGCCTCCCGCACCCCGCAAAAGTACCACGAAAAATTTGTTCGGCGAATCGACGCGATACTAGCTCCATTCTAATATTTTAAGCTCATCATTAACTGTCTTGTACCTACCAATGTACTATATTCAAAATACATGTAAGTACTTACCTAATCTTGAAACTAGCGATTTCTGTAAAATCTTGTGATGTGACGGATTTTCCCATTTTTCTAAAGAAAAATAGGTCTAGTGGTATGTTTTTTAAAAAAAGCTCCTTAATATTATTAAAACTATTTCGCTCCCTATTTAACTATTTCGCGGGATAACTAATCTTTAAGGTATTATCGGAATGCTGTACTACTGAGGTACCTACATAACTACATTTTCTCTTGTAAAACGGTACAAATTAATTCCAACACATATTAGGTAATACATATTATTTACATGTAATATTAATTAGCATCCTAGGGTAGTATTTAAATACGATGTTTAAGTAAAAAAACAATTCCGTCGAATGACAATAAACGGCGCGCGAATTTGCATGGGACAAAGCATCCAACTTCAATATTGCCGTGCTAGGACCAACCGCCTTTTTATAAAAAAGCTCCTTTAAAACGGAATCTTTTATCACATTATAGATTTAATACATATACTTATATACTTAATACTACCTTGCTTATACCTTTTTTGTTCTCTTGAGGGAAACATTCAAAAGGCCCAGTGGGAGGGTTAAACAGGTTATGTGGGATTCTTACCCACTAAAACCCTGGTGACTCGTACATCGGCACATGATAAGAGAGAACCGGCTTCTCCAGTTGGATCTACACCACTCGCAGTGCCTGCCCTGGCCCTGAGCCCGACCCGCTCGGTGCGGGGGCAGCGCATTGTGACTTTACACGCTACGGGGACGAGGATCGCAACCCCGCCGCTGTCTTCCCCACTTACCCCGGTGGCCCCCACAGGTTCCCCGGAACCATTTGAAGGTTTTACTATCCTAAGCCTACTCTAATATAAAAAGTCTTGTCTTATCAATAATAATAGGTACCTATTACAACTATGTGTGTATATAAGTACATACTTAACAGGATTACGTGGTTCGAGTATGTGTTTTAGTCATAGATTTAGAATTTTTCACCACGTTCAAGGTTTTAGTACCTATATCTCTATATATGAGTGCATGTCCATTTTGTAACTTCGACACAAAATTATAGCGTAGGTACTGATTTTGTTTTGAATATTACGATATGACGTTATAATTTAAATGTTACAATATGAGTGTAGATAAAAGGGTTTATTTTAAATTTTTTCAAGCTACAATTTGTATTCTCCTCTGAGTTTGTATTATATTACGTATATTTTCATAGACTAAGAAGTCGGTTAATAATTCGAACTTAAAGTATCGTGTAGAAAGCCTTTAAACCTGTTTTACCGACGTCAGCTGTCAAACTTAATAGATATTCGCCGCTAGCCGCTAGAGGTGCTGTAGTCAACGTTTCCCTCTATGTATTGTTTATGACAAATAACAAGCTTCACACCGACGCGTCACCGTCGGCATTTTATTTTAATTTTATAATTTATAAGTGACAAAGAAAATTGTGATAAGTGTGATTTTTATACACATCTTGGTGATAATATTAGTGTTAAGATTTGTTAAGTTGTTGTTGCATCTTGGAAAACAAACGAGGTAAGAAAGTTGTTGTGTACCGTCGGGAGATATTGTTTGGGATTTCTGGGATCGATAACCTGGTCGGCTAGCCATGAGGCGCGACGCTGAGGTTATGTCTCGAGCCGCGAACAGGTATCGAAGTTCAAGTAACGGTCTCTCCGGCCGGAGCGGCTCGACTCGCGTTACAACCGCAGAATCCGGTCGTGCCTACGACTACTAGTTTATAATAGCGTCTAGATCCTCATTTGCCGCCCTCATTTCGTTACGCTTGCCACCGACTGTCACTGTAAATAAATATTCGGTAATCGGCTTCGCTTTTTAATAAACGACGAGTGCCCAACCCCACACCTTTAGATCGCTCGAGACCTCCGGAAGTCCCATTTGAGATGTGCGCCTGTTTTCCAGCTTACCCTGCCTGCAGTGCGTGCCACGAGCCCCAGAGTCCCAGCCATTAGATTGAGTGGAGTGTCCCCTGTGTCCGCCCACACGTAGCCCCATACGCAGTCAAAATTCCGCGAGACACAACGGACACCTCCTCCAGCATGGATCTGGAGAAATCCCCTACTCTCCACGAGGAAGACTCCAAAGTTACCCTCACTATCAGACTGATTATGCAGGGGAAGGTAAGAGCCTACACACTTATTATTTTCAAAATTGGCATTATTCGTATTGAATTTTTTATTCTGTGAAAGTGTACAAATTACCTTCTTCTAAATTTGATTATTAGTGCTATATTATAGCATAAACATCCATGGAGTATTGTTTGATAGATTTTTTATCTATTTGTTTACATTCCTTAGTGCATAAAAAGTGTATGTTTGTAGAAAATATTCTTTTCTTGATTGATTTTATAAACATTTTATTGGGAACTTAAAAAGATTGCCAAAGTATGCAAATGATAAGTGGATTGAGCCCAAATAATATATTAAACAATGGTAGTAGATTGGATAAAGAAATAATTTCATTTACCAAATAATTTAAAAACAGATAACGGTTTTTATATAGGCTTACGCTGCTTGTTTGTTAAAGAGTTGTACATAATTTGTTTGAGCATATGGTAATCTAATATGACTGGTATTTCAATCTTGTTAGGGAACACACTTGTATGGATGCTTATCACTATATCCTGTTTGTTACCAGTCTAACCCTACTTAGTGAATAGGCTTTAACATTATAATGTTTCTA
Source organism: Furcula furcula (assembly GCA_911728495.1). Classification (NCBI taxonomy): domain Eukaryota; kingdom Metazoa; phylum Arthropoda; class Insecta; order Lepidoptera; family Notodontidae; genus Furcula; species Furcula furcula. The sequence goes on from OU452251.1 coordinate 13,304,098, forward strand.
CTATATCAGTTTCATTCTATTCAATTTGTTTTTAATAGATGTACTTATGTCTACCTTTTATAAGGTGCATCATTAACAAATCTTATTAAACTAAATCACAGTATCTTAATAGTCTTAAGTAGGTACTCTGCATGTACACTAACTTCTATTACTCAACAGCATGCCAAATTTAGCCCACCTAGATGTCACTAGATTTGTCTGTCATGTGAGATGTATTGATGTTAACATCCACCTATAGCTACTTTTACATCTGGGTTCTTTTAATTGGCTATAATCCAATACATAGTACATTTGGCGCTTGGCCAGGTATTGGCACTTGCCCTGTTCATCAAACTTGTCGATTTGTACTTTTTCCTAATTGGAGTTTTGTGATATTTAACATTGTCACTGTTTCTAGCACTTCATTAACTACAGTTGTTTATTTTATTTTTGCTCTTTATTAGGAAACATTAATTGAGATTGTTATATGTATCAGTAATTTATCAGTTACTTTAACTTACTTTACATAATAATGACAAAATTATATTAACAGCCTAATTCATAAATAGCTGCTAAATATTGAAGGCTACATTAAAATGATTGGATGTGCTATAGTGTTTTTTAAATTGGATGTATTAGAAACAAGATTGTTAATACTCAATAAGAGTTAGTGCTTGGCCAGAGTAATTGCTGTCAAACTAAACCATATTTATTGAATGCATGTCTTTATCATATTTTTTTTTATCATGAATAACATGTAATCAATTATTCAATTGTAGCTCAGTGTTTACTAAACTGCTATAATAGATCCAACCGTTTATTTTCTTTTTGACAGCACCAATAGAATGTAACTGCGTCATGTTATGCAAAAGTTCACTTAAAGTGAACTTTTAAAAGTGAACTTCACTTTAAGTGAACTTTTGCATAACATGACGCAGTTACGTTCTATTAGTGCTGTCAAAAAGAAAATAAACGGTTGGATCTATTATAGTGAATAATTTATAAATTTACTTGCAATTAAATTGCGCGCTCTTTATTTTTTTTATATTAAGTTCATTGAACTTTGAATGATTGGCTTTGATTATTTTCGGTTTGTAAGCTACTGAATTGAGCAACGGCATTGTCAACATTCTGCACAAGCCAACAAGACAAACAAACTGTTACAAGACTGCTCTAAAACTGTCTTATTGCGATCCCAATGCATCTGACTGCAAAGAATCCAGATACAGTTGCTATTATTGGCTACCAGACAGGAAATCTTTTGTACAATAAATCTCAGCGCGACTGCATTAATTGCATATGCATGCGCCCATTGCACAATGCTTGCCAGTGCTGTGAACCCTTGGGGTATTTTAGTTTAGTAATTTAATGAAAACAAACTGATCATACCAATTTTTTTTTTCATTGCTTACAGGAAGTCGGCAGCATTATTGGGAAAAAAGGAGAGATTGTTAAGAGGTTTAGAGAAGAGGTAATTATAATATTGTTTATTAACGAATATGTTAAGACACCTGTATAAAACTGTCAGTCATTTCGTGGTGGAAAGATTGGTCAATCAGATAGGTCCTCCGAACTGGATTTTTAATAGATAATATGTATTATTCCCACTTTAGCACTTATCAAATTGTACTTTTCATGCTCATAATATCTTTTCATAGTACATTATACCATATTATTATTATCTTTCTTCTGTATACTTCACAGAAATACTTTATTTTCTATATTCACAATCCGCACAGTTATGTTGGATGACCTTGTAGGTTACCAGTTGCAAAATATAAAGATTTACTATTAAAACTCATAATATGAGTACTATTCTGCCGTCATAAAACGAAAGGACGTATCTACCTAAAGTGCGAAACGGAGAAAAAAAATAAAAAGTATTTTGAAAGTAAAAAATTCGCTGTGCTCAAGAAAATAATAAAAATAATATTTTATCTGTGAAAAAGTATGAATTAAAGTTTGGTCTATTGAATTAAAGATGCAAATATTATTAAAATAGATTTTAAATATGAAATAAATTACATTTTCCCTTTTTGCTTAGTAAAAAAATTACAAGAATATACATGATACTGCAATGAAAAGACGTTTCTGGCTAGATACTTCCTTTCAACTTAGTAATCGTATAGTAGTCGTCTAAATAGAGGCAATATTTCGATTGGTCAATCACAAGAGAAAAGAACAACATCGAGCACTATTTCTTTGTATGGTAGACCTCGATAAGACATTTGATAGTGTGCGTCGTGTCATTTTTTGGATTCTGCTACTCAAACTTGGTTGTACAGAAAAGTTTGCACGGATGTTAAGACTGTTACATGATAACATAACCTGTGTTTATGTAAACGGTGAGCGGACAGATTTTTTTCCCGTGAGTTGTGGAGTGGAGCAGGGTTGCGTTTTGGCACTAATACTATTTGCAGTGTACTTTTTAGTGGTAGATACATTAAAAACAGCCAACAAGACACACATTCGATATCGTGCTTACTAATGGCAAACTTTTTTATTCATCCCTGCTAAAACCTCAAAGAATGGTCTCCCATGATATATTCACAGACACAGAGATTTGGTATGCGGATGATCCTTGTTTTGTGGAGGAAACTTCGAATGCCTTTCAAGATTTGATGGAAAAACGAAATCTCTCGACTCGTAGATTCGGCTTAAAAAAAATAGGTAAGTATAACAAAGATAGAATTTATGTCTATGGACACAGAAGTTCCTACTCCATTATAGCCGTATAATACGGCTCAACGCCACAATTCTTAAATTTTTCAACTTACCCTCGTCGGAGACGTGGATACTTTATTGCAGACATACGAACATTGGATAGATTTCATCTCAAGTGCCTCCGTGAAATCATGAACATTCATTGGTCTTATCGTTTGAGACACCAATGTTTTGCGTCGAGGTAAATTTTACGGGATTAGGCGTATCTAATGAAACGTCATTTACGCTGGAGTGGCCACGTAGTTAAGATGTCGGACGATAGAGTAGTAAAACGCATCATTTTTTCTGAACTAGAGGAAGGTAAGCGGAAACAATGTGGCTAACTTCTCAGGTATAAAGATGGTCTGAAAAGACATGAAAGGATGTAGAGTGGATCACCTTCACTAGGAAAATTTGGCTAAGCAACGAAGTACATGAAGACAAAAAGTACATGGCCTGGTGCAGGTGTTCGAGGAGCAAAGGAGGCATGTATTGGATGCTAAGTGGGATGCGATTTCGAGCAGGCCACCCTCCTAAATGCAATACAATTATGTAACTGGTACTCTTATGTCCACATTGCACTCGTATAAACAGTACCAAAACAGGCTATAACATTAATGTTAGAATTCATAGTGTAATCACATGATTTGTAGAGTTTTTAATATAGACCGTAGATAAAATAGATGCAGTAACGTCTTTTCATTTTATGATTAAATACATTATTGTGCAAACAAATAAGACGGTTCTACGTAAATGCGTCTTTTCAACTTATTATATGTCAGAAATGACTTTCTTACTTCGTAAACATTATGACTTGCAGCAGAAGTGTCTTAATTAATAGTGAGATTTATATGGTTCTGATTGTTAAAGCCAGAATAAAAAAATACTGGTAGATGCGTAATTTTTTTCTGATCACGATGGCGTATTTAACTCAATTATGAAAAAAATGTCAGATACGTCTTTTTTCCTTATGACGGCAGTATTTATATTGTACAATTCACATTTGTTGTGGTACAAGATGTTTCATATTATATGTTCTACTTAAGTAAAATTAATTTGCAATGTAAATCAACTTTGCCACGGAACTGGTCCTCATGTGGTAGCATTAATTTTTATCATTGAAAGCGCGTGCGTAATAACTATTTTGTTTTGTATTTCCAGTCTGGAGCAAAAATCAACATATCCGATGGATCCTGTCCGGAGCGCATTGTTACTGTCACTGGCAACACAAGTGCTATATTCAAAGCATTCACACTTATATGCAAGAAATTCGAGGAGGTTAGTATTTAAAAATTATAACGGGTGTAAGGGACATCGTACCGAAAACCGATACCAGGGATCCGGAACACGATTCTGAACATCCTAGTGTTGAAATTTTTCATCGGCTTTTTCATGAATTTCCAAAAAAAAAATCACTTTTTTTAAATAAAATTAGTATAACATCATTATTGGTATAATAATAAAGCCTAATTTTAATTTAAAAACAATTAATTAATTATTTGTGTTTTTATTTTATTTTTATTTATTTATTCTTTATTCACAAAAACAGTGCATAGGCAATTAACTATTATTATTTTAGAAAATTAGCAATGTAATTTGAAAAATAAACATTATTCCGCATATATTCATTACATGCTCGAAAATTAATAAGTTAGTCATTTGTCATTTACCATTTAAATGGTTACTGTAATGTAACGGACATTATTTGACGTCTTATATTTTTTTTTTCGGTACGATGTCCCTTACACCCTGTATATTTATTTAAAATTCGTATATTAAAATAATAAAACTAGCTGACCCGCGCAGCTGCGCCCGCGCTCTTTTTACGTTTTTAGATGTCCGCATAGGCTTGGGCAAACATTTATGTAATGACCTTGCCTATGTTGCTTAACCTAGCGGTATGAAATATACTTTACGACGTATTCTCAGACCTACCCGATATGCATACAAAATTTCATACTAATTGGTTCAGCCGTTTCGGAGGAGTTTGGTAACAAAACACTGTGACACGAGAATTTTATATATTAGATAGTTATCAAGATTAATAAAATAATTAAAGTTATAGAAACAAGCTTTAATAGGGTGTGAAATATCGAATTAATCTTAAGGATTTTAAGTATTACTAGGGCTTGAAAACATTACTAACTGCCAAACCTACAAACGTCAATTAAAGTTAATGATTATTAATCCATTTTTTGAAATCGGATTATTTCGACGCTCGAAGCCAATTAATACTTAATACGTTGATAGTGAGTAGAGATAACCATTATCTCGTGTTCAATAATCGAAATTAATCTTAAATGGCTCAGACTGTCGAAATAAATAGATTTTAAAAAGTGTTTTAATTAGAATTAAAGTTAATTGGGGTTTGTGAGTGCGGCAGTAAGACCCATAATAAGTAACGTTACTTCACGCTTCTCCTAGTGTTGCTCGCATTGACGCCGCGTCGTCTGGCTCGAGGTCACATTTAGAATATTCTCACAGAGGCTCCACTCTGTGTGTCTACAACCCACGAGGTAAAAGACAGCAGGAGAATAACGGCTAATGTCTTTTCGTATTGCAGTGGTGCTCGCAGTTCAGCGAGGGCGGCGGCGGCGGGTCGCGCGCACCCATCACGTTGCGGCTCATTGTACCAGCGTCGCAGTGCGGCTCACTCATCGGCAAGGGCGGCTCCAAGATCAAGGAGATCCGTGACGTCACCGGCGCCAACATACAGGTACCTACTACGATATGGTACGGTCAGCCAAAAATATGGTTTACCACCCTACGGTTGAAGTTCATATGCATATCATAAAACAACAAGGTTGATTTTCCCTTGCAATTATTCATACTGCTCTCTTTATCATTTATTGTAGAAACGTCAACACTTTGCCTTGTGTTCCTAGTTTAAATTGTAGCATCTGACTGATAGGTAACATGTAGGTAACCCTCACATTTGTCTAAAACTTGTTTATATGGTGCAAGGTGGTGAATTTTGAGCCAAATTTCGTCTTACATTTCTATTTATCAGCTTAGCTTATATCAAGAGGTTAGATTGAAATAATCCTAATTTTCTTGCAAATAGTGCTCTTTATTTCTATTGTAAAAAGGTAGCATTTAAGGTAAAAGTAACACATTTTCACATTTATAATACTAAAGTATGTATTAATAGGGATAAGAGTAAAAGAAGAATATGAGTAAGTCATTCCAAAAACAACTTTATCCGTAATAAAATAAAAATACAATTAGGGTATACATAGCTATATTAAATACAATAAAGCAATACAATACAATTAATAAATAACATAAATTGCGAACGAACTAGTTGCTGGTAAATGGAAGAAATTTAACAGAAAACTTCAATTAAAAAAATGCAAAAATCTAAAATAGTCATATTAATAGCTCGTGTAATCGCCATTTGCGTCTATGACAGCTTGGAGACGGTCACCCATTGAACCCACAAGCCTTAAACAGACATCAGATCCGCGGGTTTCCTCCCATATTTCATTACAGTGCCGTTTCAGAGCTTCCTTCGTTCTTTTGTAGCGATTGGACACAGAACTCAGTGTTATTCCAATCGAAATGCAAGTGTTCTCTAGCAAAATTTAGTCAAGCAATTTCATGAGCGTCAGTCATATGTATCTTTTTTTGCATAATGCCTGTAATGTAAACAATTGTCAATGATATTTTCTTTTTTCAGTTAAAAAGAGGTTTTCACCTAAAAACAAGAACTTATTGGAATACACCAATGGGATCAGATGACCGTGTGTGGATTGTCCCAAGACATTATTATCATTATCCTCAGTAAAAGATGAAAAAAGACGAATGGTTATATTTGTTGATAATCTTAGCTTATTGCATTGAAAATAAAGGTCAAAATAACATCTTTAACCCATGACTTTAGATGTTAGGCATCTCAGATAATAAAAAATACGTCATGATTGTGCATCTCTTTCATTATTAGAAATGTTCAACCTTGGTGTTATTTTGATTGCATAGGAAGATTTGTCAAAACTGGTAAACCACTTTCTAGGCCGACCGTACATCGTGCCCGCGGCTCCAAGATCACACGTCATTACTAAATACCTACTACACTACAGCTCATTGTGTGGCATAGCCATTTATTAATCCCGTGGAATCACGGCTAAGCATAAGCTTATCTAGGTATTGTATGTTAGGATAATACTACAAGAGATCCCTGGAATGTAACTATTACTATGTATGTTCTGAGTGGAAATGGAGTCCACAACCCGTTGGATTGCAGTCAGATTACGTAACCACGAGCCAATCTAATTTGCCAGTGCCTGCTAATTATGCTCTCAATTATATGGGGATATTAACAACTTCTCATACTATAATCTATCAATAAATCTCAAAGCATAACATGATTGGTCGAGATGTGGCCAGATTACTTTATTTCATACTAATAGACAGAATATATTTTCGCAAAAAAAAATTATAAAAAGAAAATATTTTAAGCAGTGTGGTATCACCATGTTGAGTAATGAAAGTTTTATAGAATGAATAATGTTCAAATGATCTGATTTGAAGTTTCACTTTTTATCGCGCAACCATGCATCCATTAATAGTCATTACCATGCTTTTGTTAGTCATTACCATGCCGCATAGTAGGTAAATAGAATTATGAATAGCAGATATGGCAAAACCATTGTCTTATACTTTGATGTAATTTTTTCTTACAGGTGGCGAGTGAAATGTTGCCAAATTCAACAGAAAGAGCAGTGACAATCAGCGGCACCTGTGACGCGATCACACAATGCATTTATCACATTTGCTGCGTTATGCTAGAGGTAATAAAAAAATTTAATCATTGAACTCGTTGAATTGATGTTTGTTACATATCGAAAGAAATTAGCGCGTTTTCGTAAATGCACTAGATCACTGCCATCCTATTAGCACGAACAGGAATACCACTCCGACGGTTGAATTTAATTGTTCTTTATTTTTTTTTATTAAACCTGGCGACAAGACAAGCTAGACATTCGCTTATAGACAGCTGCATTGCACTGCCGTTCATTACCTGAGACATTAGGTACTAACTCTCCTGAGTCCGGTAATTTCACCAGCTGTGCTCTTCACACCGGAACAACAATGTTTACTCTCTGCTGCTTGAAGAAATATCTGTAAAATGAAATTTTAATTTGTTTTCAGAGCATTGCAGTTCTGTTCAGTGGCATTGATTTTGTGTAATTATTTCAGAGCCCACCGAAAGGAGCGACGATTCCTTATAGACCAAAACCGAATGTCGCAGGCCCCGTCATTCTAGCCGGCGGACAGGCGTACACAATTCAGGGAAACTATGCTGTGCCCGCTCAAGATGTAAGTATGAACAAAATAAATAAAATTTATTACCAATTATACTAAAAGTATTATGTGGATAATATTGAATTTGAATTTTGTATTACGACTCTACCAAATATCTTCTATTAAAGCGTTATAATGTAATTTGTATTTAATGTTACTAATTATGTTATCAAGCCACTGTGTTAATTAATTAATTATTGTTTCTTAGTGTACATTTTAATACATAATCTATACTAAGGACTAAGATAATAAATAATAGGGAAACCAAACTTGTATTATAAAATCATTAACTAAATTATGTTTAAATACGTTTAGTGTTTAAATTCCTCATACTTCTGTTTGTAAAATATCTAGTAAAAAGTTTATAAGAAAACATACTTCATAGCTTTCATTGTATTATCTGGATGTATTGAAGTGAAGAGGATGCATAAAGGCAACACCTACGTGCATTGCTGTGTCACTCAAAACCTGAGACATTGGTTATTAAGTCTCTTGAATTTAGTAATTCTCCAGCTACAGTACCTTTCACACCACAGTAAAGCTATATTTACACAGTGCTTTGTAGCGAGTTTGATACTGCAGTGCAGTCTACCAGTGGGTATATCATGGCTTGCAAGTGTTAACTTATATCGTTATAAAAATTAAGAAGTTTTCAACACAGAAAATTACTATGAATTTTTTTTTTAATACTGAAACTTTTAGTGTGCATAAATAACGTTTTTTAAGACAGAATCTTATAAGGCCACGGCACAACAAATGCATAAAAGACACACACACACGTAGACGTAAGCGTGCACGTACACGTAGACGTGCACGCTTACGTCGCGGCGTGACCTTTACTGTGCAAAAATAATGGTTTTCAACATATAACTAGTTACTTTGTGAAATTGTCAATACAGAAACGTCATTTACTGTGCAGATTACAAAGTATTTGTGGAGAAACACGTCGTAGTGGCGTTATATACCGATGTATTAAGACTAGCACGTCGTGCTAAGACTGCTGGACGGTGACCTGCGTAAATTAGCAGATCGTTATAATGCAAATGATTTGGCTTTTAGATTTATGTTTTATCTTCTTGAGTACGGAGGTCGGCGAAGATTGTGTGTTTTTCACATTTATCTCAGGATATATTTTTGTAAATTACACCAGGTTCTTCTGTTATGGTGGAAATGCAACACATTGTCAGGTTTTCTGCTAGTTTTAGGAGAGAGCAATCACCGTGCTTTGAGGTCCCTACTTGTTTCAACTTAGTTCTTCACCACGTTTTATTTCCAGCTGTTTGAACCGACCGGAAAGAAGGAGGATCTCAATTCGTACCCACATAATCAGACATTGTATTCTTCGTCGATCACATACGTCTTCCAAAGTTTTACCGTATAAGAGGGTGACAAATTATCGTAAAAGATTTTCATAAATGTTTCAAATTAAGATAAACGCGAGTACGTACATGGTACAATCACTCTGTGAACCTAACATGGCCATTTGCACCTGCACTCAGACACCACTGTTTCAGGTGTTCCGACGAGTGGCACCCCACTGAATTATTTGTCAGATATTATATGCAGTAGGATTGCTTGTAGTGGAACTGACATGGCCATCTGCAGTTCCACTGAGATAGCGGTCTAAGGTCTTACGACTGCGACCTCTATGATCTTCACCGTACTAATTTTCTAGCCGGATCTACACATTAGGGTCCCTTTTTGTGAAGCTGACATGGACATCTACAGCTCGATTCAGAAAACAGTCTCACAGGCGTGGCTGAAAGTTCTTAGCATGATGTGGCCGTAGTGTCCGTTTGGCATAAACATCCCTTAGAGAATTTAAATAACAAAAAAAATTACGCGTAAGTTTTCTTAGCGGATCTTCTCAGTGGGCTCGCCCTCTTGTACGGTGAAGCATTGGCGGTTATCTGTATCCTATATTAGGGCTAGAAAGTTGTCGAGTCGTGCAAGTAAAAAAGGTTATACCATTGCGTCATGGGTCATATACTTTAATGAAATGTCAGTTATACTGTTGCCTCATGGGTCATACAACTTAAAAAATGTCAGTTATACTGTTGCCTCATGGGTCATACAACTTAAAAAATGCCAGTTATACTGTTGCCTCATGGGTCATACAACTTAAAAAATATCAGTTATACTGTTGCCTCATGGGTCATACAACTTAAACCATATCAGTTATACTGTTGCCTCATGGATCTTGCACCTTAAGAAATGTCTTTATTCTTGCGTCATGGGTCGTGCACACAGACTGCTCAGTTGAATTGTGGTCGTGCATCTTAACAAATGTCGGTTGCATCGTGTGCCGTGCGTTGTTGTCTGAGCGTGTGCGTGTGGCAGGCGGTGTGCGCCCCCGTGTTCCCACTGCTGGAGGTGAAGCCGCCACTGGTGGGTGCGCTGCCGCCGCACCATCTACTGCCGCCGCTACACGACCACCACCTCGTGAGTCGCCCGCGCGCACAAACTCATAGACCCGTACACCCTCCCCCCAAGCTCTATACCTACCTACTGACCGCGCCGCGCCGCGACACACACACACATTGCCGTACTCTTAACGATAGTATCATCTCGTCTATTAGTGTGGATTTTGATACGAAGTCTATATTATGGGATGAGATACTGACTTAATAACAGCAGTTACCTAGCATCTCATTTACCGCATAGTCAATTTGATAATGATTTATTATTTCGTCAATATCTGCGGCCCGTTATGATTCGCGTCTCATTCCAAAATGTTAAAATTTCTAATGAATTTGCTGTTTTTATATGAATATATGAATGATCCCAAATGATTAAATCAATCTAACGTCATGGATTTAACAGTTATAGGAAACCGGACGTTAGACGATGAAATTATATAATTTATTTTCAAACAGCACCCGTGTACATTGATCGACTCAAAATTACGCCGTAATAAATATAACTTTGATATTCTATCTTCACTATTTATATGACCTATCACCCCAGTAGACTGTTTCACTTTTGAGAATGATCTTTATTTATTACATTATATACAAAACGAAAAACGTTACTTTTTTAACCCCCAATCTGTCAGTAGGTATTTACCTAATTTGTTATCTATGAGGTTGTGTGATATGTGATTGGTGCTGCCCCAGAATCCCCACAATTGGATGTTTGGTGTCGAGTTCCCGTAGCGACCCTGAATTAACATTGTACATTATTTAATTTTTATTAGATATTCCTGGTGATGTGAAGTGTAGGAATGTATTCAGTTTTATTTTGCGCTGTTACTATGCCCTTCGCTTGAATATCATCGATATATTATTTCTTATTTGCACGCAACCCTCTAAAACTGTAGTTTTTGGTGTTGAAATCCAACAGTTCCCCTATTTGTAGTATTAGTACTTAATTACCACATAATAAATTATTGTGTACTAGTTGAAACATCTGTAGTGATAGTCATGTACATTTTTAAATTTGAAAGCTTTATCTGTTTGTTTTCTGGCATCGCCGAGATACGAGTGTTTGTTTATTTCAAAACACGCTCGCACACGTTTCCACGATGTAATCTCAAATAAAATATTCCCGTACTTGCACCTCCTTATTTTGCCTTGCCTATTCCTACGTTTATTTTCCACACGAAACAATAATGTTGATTAACCATGGATACGCATGGCTTAACGTGATACAATTTTATTCTAGAGTAAAGAAAACTTACATTTTGAAGGGTGCGTTTAATTTTCATACTAGGGCAGCACCACTCAAGAACTCACCGGGTGGACTTCAAGTTCTCGATATTTACTGAGAAAATTCGCATACTTAAAAAAATAATTGTGTATTATGTTCATATTTCTGGTAAAAAAGTGAACTCACATTATTATCCGAAATCCAATATTATCATTTAAAAAACTATATTGCGGATTTTCTTAGTTTTCAGTACATATTTGCTTTCTAAAGTCTAGTTTTTACCCAGGTTACCCTATCCAGCGATCCCATCCCGGCCATGTCAGAGAAGACGAAAACAAGCAGCTGGAGCTATGATTTTAATGTTGAATGTTGTTCTTGTGTTTTTGATCTGGAAGTTGGAAAATGTAGCGGTCTTTCTTATGTCTTTAATATAGCAATACTTTCTCTGTATGTATTGTTAGTTTTGTATAAATCTATCAATCTAAAATTAGATTTTCATTTATACCTGTGTACATAATTTAGACTGTCCAATGGAATGAGAATTTGTATTTTAGATTATTTCGAAACCCGAATAACATCGTAAATTGTAATACCTGCATTTGATGTACATATTTTGTAACTTGATCTATTAAAAAAGTTCCTATATTTATACAGTCTTATTGTTGATTCTTCTTCAAAATTACTTGCAGTAAATGCAAATAAGAAGCACAAAAATTACTATGTTTCTAAAAAACCTTATTTTTACTATGTTATTCGATTATTTGGTATACTCATATAAACTTTGACTATTATACAAATGTTATAAATTTTTCTCTAGATGGGTGGGTTAGCAAAGTCACCATTGGCGGGTCTTGCTGCACTGGGTCTCGGTGGACTGGGGCCCGCTAATGCAGCTGGTCTCAATCCTGCAGGTATGTTACTAATTTTGATGTTGGAGACAGATTATTTATTTCTTTAGCCTGGCAGCACATGCTGTTTTTCCGAATTCCTACCATAAACGTTTAATTGTTCGTTTGTTATAACATCTGTTATTGTGTTGACGCCTACGTCTGTGGCGTCAAGACTGCCTAACTACATACCCCTTAGACAACGTAACATTCTACAAGCGTTATCGCTACTAGAAAGTATACGAATGTATGTGAATGACATAGGTCATCGAAAAATCACGTGACAAATTATAGGGAATTGACACCGTTAGCGAATGAAGAGATAGATTCGCTATGAAGCAATTGCATCTTGTCTAGGCCCTCTGGACTAATTTGAATACTTTTTAAAGATGGATTCCTTGAAGCATTATTATAATCTTTCAATTTATAATTGTTAATTTAGAATATTAGACTGGAGCTGATAAGTAATATAGTACAGAAATATCATTTCAACACTTCAACTTTTGGACACCGTATTGAGAAAGACCTTGTGTGTGTATTAGCTGCGTTGGCGGCTTTGGCTGGATCGCAACTGCGATCATCGAATCAGTCACGCAACCAGCCCGCCACTAACCAGCAATCGCACGAGATGACCGTGCCTAACGAGCTTATAGGCTGCATCATTGGAAAGGTAAGATTAATAATTGGCAACTATGTCCATTTCCCATACAATCCCCAAGATGCATGACAATCGTGGTAACCCTATTCCAACGGCGAGGCCTTCGTCCAGCAGTGGACCTCTTTAGGCTCATAATTATGATGTGGAGTTGGTGATAACGTTTAACATAATATTCCTTAATCACAGTGAACGCTTCGTTACTGGATGGTTGGTCTCTTTTCGAGGTGATCAGATATTCTGCCGTTGGTGGCAGAATATACACGCACGTGTACACGTTTAGGCTTATACTTGAGTATAAACCAAAACGTGTACACGTGCAACGTGTGTACGCGTGCCTGTGTAAACCTTACTATGTGCCATTTTGGGTTAGCAAAAAATAAATTCAAATAAAAAACTTAAAAATAATTTGGTGAGCATTTAAATTGTATCCATTATGAATGAATTATGTCCCTGAAAATCTTATAATTGTAGTATCAAAACATTGTGTCGTATAAAGCGGTTTCTAATTGGTTTTACCACTTCAGGGTGGTACCAAAATTGCTGAAATCCGTCAAATATCCGGTGCGATGATCCGGATATCCAACTGCGAGGAGCGCGAGGGCGGCAGCACCGACAGAACTATCACTATTTCGGGCAACCCTGACTCCGTGGCGTTGGCTCAGTACCTCATCAACATGAGGTAGGTTTTCGACTTACACATTTATACATTTCCTCCCCCCCCTCCGACACTCCAATGGAGAATTGTTTTGCCCGTTCTTGTCCAATGTAATCTTGCCTTGTCCACCTCGAAAACAAACAATTTATTTGAAATCCCATAATATTCCTTTAATTTGTCACACCTCATGGGCCATTTCGATGTCGGTCTGAAGTCCGAAATTGTGGAAAACTAAATAACAATACCGCTGGATTCGAGACTAGAAATACACATACATATTGAGAGAAAAAGGTAAATGAATCATTATAATATTCGTGCAGCAGAACATTATTCTATTTATCATGTTAAAATTAAATAATATTTCGCGTAAGAAACCTTAATACGCGATATTGAGACAATAAAAATCGAAATAAATCTTGTCACCGAAAAGTTCGATTAAAATAAATCAGCCAGTAGAGTCGCGCGTCGCGTCTGTCCCGCTCGAATCGGCCCAGCCGGTCACCTAACCCTCACGAGGTTCCTGTCCCGCTCCCGCAGTGTGGAGCTTCAGAAGGCGAATCTGGAGGGTAGCGGGGCAAGCGGCTCGACGGGCGGCGCTAGTGCCAGCCCTCTAGCGTCGGCGATCCCACTAGCGCAGTTGCTGAGCAAGAGCAACGCGCTGGGGGCTCTGAGCTCGCTGTCCGCTCTGGGTGGGCTCAGCGACTTACTGGCGGGCGCGGCCAGTGCCGCCGGCGCCGTGCAGACCACTGGCGTGCATCGCGGACACAAGCGTCGACAGGACGACGACGCGCCCGCCAAGTCCTCCAAGGACCGGAACAAGTACAACCCGTACTAGTTCCGATGGCCAATCCGCGTGCACGATACACGCGCCAATCGAATAACAACGTAACTTTGATAGTGAAAAAAAATCATTGCGGTGTTTTATCCGAAATTGAAACAGGAACAACAAATTGTTTCTTGTACTGTTTTGCGTAGTCGATTTAATTACTGGGAATAGAATAAAAAAATAATTTACAAATTCATGAAAATAGAAAGAAAAACACATCTATGGGAGAATTTTAAAAAACTCAGTCTCGGGTTTTTAGATTATTCATTTAACCCTAATTTAACCGTTTACTTAAACGGTTACAAAATGCAGAATCGATTTTTGTCAAATTACTGAGAATAAAGTACAATATTAATGATTATAAACTCATTAAACTTGAAATGCGTTTACAATAACTGACAGAACGATTACAAAATTTTATTATAGTATATGTGTTACGTTGTTCTTCGATTCGCGAGTTTGGGAATGAAAAATGAATTTCAATTTAAATATGACACACAAAGTTTTCTATATTTGATTCGTACCATTATCGCAGCAGAGATGCGATCCTGATTACTACGTATGAATAAATAATTGAAAAGTTAAGGTTGGCGGGTTTTCTAGTTTGTTGTGAGTCGGAAATACGGTCGCAACGCCTGCTGTATTTTAGGAATCGTCATGATCATGATACCACACTCTGTAATATAGTCATTTTTCATCATCTTTTATTGACTTTACCTTATTTATAAGTCATAAATAAACGAAGTTTTACTATTTTGAGATAGTTCGTTTTCATGTTTTATAAAATATTCATATATTTATGAATACAGTTTTATCACTGAGGTATGTATAAATGATTACTTGTGTTATTGGTAGTAATTATTTTATTTAAAACACATTGAATCTAACAAGTAAATATTACTGTCATGGGTTCATATAGGCAGTATGTGTAAAATCTATGGTAGGTACAGGTTTTCTTTATTAATTTTTCATTATTAATTAGTTAATAACTTGTAACACGATCATAAGCGTTAGACTGCACCAAAGATTATTGTGTGGTATTGCAATTAACATTAAAAAATCGGATGAAGAAATGACCTCAAAATTTTAACATTCAATCATTCAGAGGTATATATATATATAAATTTACGACGAGACCTGGTATGGAAAATACAAATGAAATAAATCAAACAGTATAGATACATATAATATAAACAACACTAGTATGAAGATGTATCGTAAAAGATAATGTGACTAAGAAAAATAAAATAAATACATGTGAGGGAGAAGTCACACCGCACTTACATTTCTTTAGAGTCCTAGACGCAGTGTGTACACAATGTATACTGTGTTATACACCTTGTGCTATAGACATTGTATACTGTTTAAAATATCTATTCTAAACAGTTTACATCGTGACATTGTTATACACAATGAATACACATTGTGCTATAGAAGTATAGACATTGTATACTGTTTAGAATATCTATTCTAAACAGTTTACATTGTGACATTGTTATATACAATGAATACACATTGTGCTATAGACATTGTATACTGTTTAAAATATCTATTCTAAACAATTTACATTGTGACATTGTTATACACAATGAATACACATTGTGCTATAGAAGTATAGACATTGTATACTGTTTAGAATATCTATTCTAAACAGTTTACATTGTGACGTTGTTATACACAATGAATACACATTGTGCTATAGACATTGTATACTGTTTAAAATATCTATTCTAAACAGTTTACATTGTGACATTGTTATACACAATGAATACACATTGTGCTATAGACATTGTATACACATTGTGTATATCTGCCTGCATGCGTCTCAAACTCCTCACGTGCAGTATAACTTCTCCCTACCGACAATTGGGGATTTTGACAATAGTAGAAAATATAATAATAGAAGCTAAATGCTGTAGTATATACAGAGTGCTTTGAAAAATATCTATTTCAAATCAAAATACAGAGTCACAAATCAAATTAAAAATCAAACAATACTTCATTGTGTGCGGAATATATATTCTTCTTTTCGTAATGTCAGTCTCCTGGCAAACGTGCATTAATTCGCCATTATTTCTGCGAGTTCCTTTTTTATGGTAGTTGAACGGATGTTGAAAAGAAACTATGCATACGCTGTTCTGCGGAATTGCTATTAAAGAAACTACCATCTACCTTTTTTATAAATTCAAGCATAAGTTAATAACGTTATTAATAATACGTAAGACTGCCTATTCACAAAACAATCGACGTTCAGTTACAAAAGGTTATAAAATAAACGCTTTGTAATAAATGTCATATAATATTAATTATTAGAATTGGCAGCGCTGTGGAAGCTACCTATATTAATAGGTGACTTCAATACTAATGGAGCCTTTCTATAATTTTACCAATACATTCCATACATAGAAGTATTGTTTGGTGCATATTTTGACTCTGTATTTCTTACGGACGATAAGATTAGAATTATTGACAGATTTGAAATGAGTTAGATCGAATTATAATAATTTATGTACTGTATTTTTGTCTCTTATCATCCATATGTTGTAGAAAAAATCATTGAGCCCCTTAATTTTCTTCTTATAGTATATTCAAAAACTAATATTTTGTGAGCCTGAATATTTTAAACAACTTCAGTTAATTTGCAGTTTCATTAAAAAATTGAATATCTTATGATTTTGTACATAGTATCTAGGTTTTTTTTCTTCTAAATCTATCGTCGTATGGAAGAATGTTTTTTTAATTTATTTATGGCTAGTTATGATACGAAGTCGAAATAGTAAGTAGTTTGGACTGTTTTGTATTTAGGGTGACCTTTATCGATTGAAGGCAAAAAGGTGTTACATTAGATATAGCCAAGCTATAGTGGATTAGCACAATAATGTCGTTGTTTTGTCTATTTTATTTTCTATTGATTAGTGCGAATTTAAAAATGGAGGTCCAATTCGTATGTTTGTAACAGTAGTTCCGTAGGGAATGCAAATTATTAAGCTGTCATTATATTTTTTTGTAATGGAAATCATGTTAATTTTAAGGTACTAAACGTTTTCATATTCATTTCAGGAATTATATAACTCGCTAGAATCGTTAAGTAAAAGTGTATTGTTTTAAAGTACATACTTAAATAAATAATAATAGTAATATGTTGTTTTTTTATTATCATAAAATGTACTACTAACATAATCTGTTTGTTAGCATTAAGCACAGGTAAATGTGTCACTTATGTTGGTCCCATTGGAACATGCTTCCTCAAGAACCCACGTTATAATCCTGCCCACCCAGGCACCAAACAAATTCCCGTGTTACCTGAATATGCTGAAATTTGGTCCAACGTGTACCTACATCCTACAGCTCACTGGATCTTCCAATATCCCGGTAAGAATTTTCCTTCATTTTAATTTTTTATCCTAGCGTACCCACATGTCACGGACAATGTTGTTTGTATTTTTATGTACGTCAACGGGTCGCAGCAAATTAACCCGCTACTGCTTCTCCTACAATTTCCACTTCCATGACAATCCAATAAATTATATTAAACGAACTATTGTTCGTAATTACTCGCTACTCCCATTGAACATAATGGTGATTGAACATAAACATTGAAGTGTATTTCTGTAAGCGTTATTTTACTGCGAGTGAAATCATCCAATTATGTTACAGGATCACAATGGAGACGGCCGGGTTGCCGCTGCCCGGGTACCACTACATCGCTCCGAACCACATCGTAAAGGCGCCGATCCATTGAATGGGGCTCCGCGGCCAGACTCCCAGTGCTGCGTACAAGTTGTACAACACTGACCGCGCGTATCTCATGCAGCCGCAACACGGGACTCTGGCTCCCATATTCTTCTTCAAATGAACGAAGACCGAGCGAACTCTCGACACTGAAGCAATTGGCAGCACACCGGCTCTTTGCTGAATGTATGTTTACATTTGTTACAAGTTTATAAGTATTTTAGATATTCTTATATTAATTCTCCACGGTATTTAATTGATCGGAGCGGAACATGTCAGTGATCTGTGTTACAATGTGACCACAGTGTCATGGGTTTTGAAGGAAATGTTTAGCGAAATGACTGACATTTGAAAATTTTAATCGATCCGCGATCAGTGAGCGCCCAAGTTTCTTGTGAGGCACCTATTTTAAATAGTGAACGGTTACAGAAATATTTATAATATTGTCTTCGTTCATAGTTCGCGGATTAATAATAATATATATCAAATTATGCAACAGGAGTTAGCTAAGCTGATCGAATTTACTATGGATTTAAGCGGTTGAGTATTTCAATTGTCTATTGGATTTATTTTCTATTATGATCAGTACTGACCACAAATAATAATGTTCAAAGTAAGATTAATCGAGTGTCGGCGAGCAGTGCGTAGGTGTAGATGCGTAACAATCGACCTCGGACCCGCTGACGTAGCGTAGTGTTAGATTAGCGAACAGAGTGAGAGGGTTAAAGACAATATTTGTAAATAAAATAATTGTAATGACCTGGAAAATTAGGTGTTACAGTAATAGACGCGACGCGCGGACGCGACGCGGCAATACGAAACCGATGGGATCAAATCCTTTAAGAAACTTACATTAAAAACGAAGACAGGCGAAGTTGACATTTTCAGTAGAAACATTCGAAACTCGTCTAGGATCACAATTAAAAGACGTTAGATGTATAAAAATAGTGTTGATAAATGTGATAGTCTTCTTATTTATTTAACATTTGAACTAGTAAGATCTCTAAGGTACACACGATTGATGTGTACATCGGCAACTGCAAATTTTAAGTCTAATAATTAATATTGGTCTAGGGATCAAAACCAAAGATTGTTGAAGTTTGTTTAACATTAATAATGTTGTGGATTTATGCTAAATTATTCTGAGAGTAGTTATTGTTTAGTGATGTAATGTAGAACAATTTATTTAAATTATTTCATCACCCTCTCCAGACTGCTCATTGTATTTAGTATTAGATGAAATATAGATAGTGTCTCGTGGTAATCAGATTATTTCCAAAAAATAAAAACACATAAAAAAATCACTTAGGCTAAAGTAGAGTAAGATAACTATAGGACCACTGTAATGCAAGCTTTCCAGTGAATATTATTTTACACGCTTATAAAAAAAAACAAATAGTGCCACAAAAAATTATCAAGTGCCAAAACAATATTCACTTGTAAGAAATAAACGCCCCTTGTGTTGTATTTCAAAAATAACCTATAAGTATGTCACATGAATTAGTTAAATATCAAGTTAATAACAACTACACGATATAAGTAATAATTATAATTAATCCACTACTTATACTTTTGCACCCTAGTTGTAAGACGATACAATTAATATTCTTGAAACATATCCCTATAACATATAGTCCCCAAGTCTTCCCCTGCAGTACTACAGTAATGGATGAAAAATAAATGTGCCAAAGTTGTGTCAAAAATTATGTATGAATTTGAATGTGACGTTAGTATTGAATGATCAATTTTAATATTCGTATTTCGTTTAAAATATCGGTATGTGCTAGTCAAATTCTCATGAGACAAGAGAAAATTTTAAGGTTTTATGAATTCTAGTCAAAATTTTTGATCGGTTTTTATGTTAGGCCTAGTAATTCAAAGTTTATTTTTGTTTAAATATTTCAAAGTGGTAACTATTTACGTGTGGTTTTGCTTAAAGTAAATTAACTAGCAATAAAAATTTGATAAAATCAATTATTTATAGTGTAATAAATTGCAATTAAGACAATGTATAGAGCTTTGTAAGGTAAGGTACCACACAGGTAAAATAGAATTAATCTATAGATATAACTTTGTGAAAGCATAATTTTGAAAAAAAAAATAGTAATTTAATAAAGAGAAGAGATTTCATAGCTGTGATTAAAGTTGGGGGTGCACTTTTGTGCGAATGCTACGTCAGGACGCTGGACGCGTTATCAGATTAGTATTGCAGGTTAGTAGTAATGAATAGTTCGCGCTTTTAGTTCATCACATTGAACACCGTGATGCACAGCAAGGAATCCCCTCGAGCGATTCGTGTTCAAACTAAATTAAAATAAAAGGCAATTTTAATTAAATTTGCTTATAAAGAAATAATTCATCGGTGTTGTAAAAATGTTTAAATTTAGTACAATGCAAATCTTCAAATGATTAAGTAGTAAATAATTAGTGTTATCGTGTTATTAAGTTCAATTATAATTTATAATACATAATCACAGCAATTGATAATAGTAATCTTTTATTATACTCATTATACATGTAGAGTAGATTATTATATATTGTTGTTATTTTATTTGCTCAATTATTACGACGTTAATGTAAGTTAGGCTTTCGAATAAAATATTTAGTTCGTTTTGTTGTTATTTAAGCAATATTTGTCGCGTGCATAGCTAAATGATACAGGGCCCATGTATTTCCTGTTTATATTAGTTTTAAAAAAAATGTTGTAATCAAGATAGGGGTCAGATTTCCATACAAATATCTACAAAATAAAAAACCTAAATTAATTTTGAAACCTATCGCGTATAACATACGCGGTCCAAACAGTATGAAATTATTTTATACATGACAATGTAAGTATATGCGCTGTAACATGGTCTTCTTACAATTCTGATGATGTTGGTTGCGTACCTATATATATTTCGGGAATGTTGAAATATATATATTTTTAATAATGTGACGTCACTCCGTCGCATGCGTATCTTTATTATAGCTAGATGGCGTTATGGTGTTTGTTGGTTGTATTTCTAAGCAATAATTCAATATTTCGTGAATAAAAATACAGGATATTATTTTTTATTACATAGATATGTATCCTGTGTTGGTATGAATTATATTAAATTTTATGTTGCTCACCACAATCATGTATCGAGCGCGAGATAAATGTATAGGTCACTAAACTAAAAGTTAGTGTCTTCGTTTGTAGATATTGTTTTTAATTATTTCAAACCATGGTGTGTGCTGTATGGAATTTTTTTGTGCCGTGTTATGGATTATTAGCCTTTATTGACAGGGTCAGACTGCGTTGTAAAATAGTGTAATTAAATTCAATTTTAGCAAATATTTATAAATGTAATAGTGAATTTCTTTACAATTTCCGTGTTAGCACGTATATTTGATAATCTTATTGCACCGTTTTCGAGAATCCCTCTTGAATTTTACGGTTAATAACTACGTAATCAATTTATAACAGTATCCGGATATCAGTCAATATTTTGGATAAATATTAAAACTTTTTGTTCTTTTTAAAAAAATGCTATATTATAAATACATAATAATATTTTGCTATTTCATAATAATTATCCACGTGTAAGATTGAAACGATGGGGTATAAAGGGTTGTGGAATTTGTTAAGTATATACTTACAATATCACATTATCATTAATTCATTTCATTCGAATACTTTTCTGTACCCTACGATTATATTAGAGATACAAAGTATTCGTCATTTTAATAATAGTACTGTAGTGAGCCAGGGTAACAATATACAGTTGATTTCACGGGGCATCCACTTTATCTACAGTTAAATATTTAATTAGTATTGTATTCCTGAAAATCTAAGTATCAATGTCCACATCTCAATCAACAGATTAATTTAAATGCATACTATATAATCATACGTTTATATTACCTATACAGCGTGTCCCAGGTATACCAATTCCAGTACTGGCATACTGGCGAACACGTCATAATTACATACAAAACAAAGTGTATGTACCTTTCCGGGACACCTGGTATAATTAAATTTGATAATATAGTTCATTCGCATATTTCATATGGTATACGAACATGCTAACTATGCTTCTTCGGTCATATTGTGTATGTGGGTAGTGCTATGTCGTATCTCAGTTTCGACAATTATTTAGTATTTAAAAGTTATTAGTAATTATTGACTGAATATGGTTAAGAATCGTACATTATGATATCAAAAAGCAACAATATCAATTCAGAGTTAATGTTTCATTGCTGGTATTTCAATAAGCATTTAATTTTTATATTCATTATCATAATCTGTGTTTCTTCATGACTGAAAGTATAGTGGTATCTAACAATATTTAAAATGTGTGGACAAAACATGGTTGATATTTTGTTGAGGAAATAACAATAAATAAGGAGTGCTCTATCTTATAGCGTCGCCGCTCAGTCTGTTAATATGTTTATGGTAGAAAATTAATATCTTGAGGTAACTGTACTAAGAAACTCCTGAACAGATCGGTATTGACTTTCAGCAGGTAATAAAAAAATGCCCCACTATAACACCATGTCCAGTCCCAAACAAACAGCTCTTTTTGTAATTCATATGCAATATCAATTTACTGAGACATCAACACCCTTATTTACGAAAGCAATATTTAGCGTTTTATGCCGGCGCTGTGATTCAAAGCGTCTCATTGAATATATTAATGCAAAGGAACCGTTAATCGTTTGTGAATATGGGTGTAAATGTTACTTTACAAGTCACCAAAAAGTGCTAATTAGGCCACTCTAATTACCGTAATTAGGTATGTACTCTATGTAGAGTAAGTCTATTGTTTCACTGTGAAATAAAGTATTCTTCGTGGCGACGTATATTGTAGTGAGTACTTAAAAGAGTAAATAAAAATACCGAATGAAGTCAATTATGTCTGTGTTTAAAAGTACTGCTGAGTTAATTTAATAATAGTTGGATGGCGGACTGTAATTTCCAATTCTCACTTCATTAATTAAGTCAAATCAGTACCAATGAAACGTATCTGCATTTCTCTTAAATAGATAACGTTTTGATGAGGTCTAACAATACACACAAAACTTATGTCAGTATAAATAACTGAGCGTTGATAGGTACCACTAAATAGTTAAAAAGGAAACAAAACATATTTTATTCGGAAAATAGGTATTTAATGATGTAATAAATACATGCATCGTCAAATCAGCTTGAAAATCATTTGAGAGGCACGGGATGTCCAGTGCTTCTCTCTGTAAATAAAAGTTAGTCGAGAATCGTGCTGTTTTGTTTCACACACATATCTTTGGAATATCACTGTAATTGTCGACATATCTAATCATTTTGTGACTTGATTAAATGTTATAAATGTTGTACTTACGGTTACAGTATACTGTCTGTTCATTTCAATATAATATGAATGTTTGTTTTCATTATGTTAACTCAATAAAGTGTGTAAATAAAGTTTGCATTTTATTCGCAATTTCCCTTCAAGTTTGAAGCTACATTTCTGTATTTTATATCTATCAAAAAACTATTTTATAAAAAATAAAAACCGACTTCAAAGTAAATTATCTAAAAAGCATAAAATAACGAAAATATATTGAAGTCGGTGCTAGCAAATCATGTTAACTAACACTATCACCAGCTGACACCGACTTCAATATATTTTCGTTATTTTATGCTTTTTAGATAATTTACTTTGAAGTCGGTTTTTATTTTTTATAAAATAGTTTATTTAACACTTTTTAGTGAATTACAAGATAGGTATCAGCACTATCACGCAACTCGAACGTCTACGATATAGTAACTTACTGAAAACATAAAAAATTTGTATCTCTTAAACTACTGGACCGATTTTGATGAAACTTGTACTCTACCCTAAGTTGAATAATACAAAAACTATTGCAAAAAGAATTTTCGAAATCGGACTTGTAGTTTCTGAGAAATCGGCGGACAAACCTACATACATACATACACTCATGAAATTTGGTAAATTTGTTTAGAAGCCCACATAGACTAACATATATCAATATTACGCATTTTTATTAATATTACATACATACGCGTCGAATAGAGAACCTTCTTTTTGAAGCCGGTTAAAAAAAAGATACACTGACTCATTCATCAGAGATCTTAGGAACTAATAGCTCTACAGAGTAGAAAATTCAGCTGGCAAGTTTCTTTTGAGATCAAAAACTGCTTTTGCAGAAATCGACTCAAATCGGAGTCTTTTATGCTTATGTTTCATTATTGAACAGGTACTTACTTAAGTAAGATATAAAATGAATAAAAGATATTAAAGTATTAAGGCTTACTGCCGAACCTACAAACGTCAATTATAGTTAATTGTGATTAAGTCATATTTCGACTTTCGAAGCCAAATAATACTTAAGCAGATAGTGAGTACCTAGATATATCAATAATCTTGTAATTAATACTAAAAGATAATCATAAGAGACTCGGAGATTCGAAATAAATAGATTACAAAAAATGACAAATGCGATTAAAGTTAATTGATGTCTGTGAGTGCGGCAGTTAGAGTATCTAAATAATCTGATTTCAAGAAGTGGATTCATGATAATTAAAAATAGCTATGGATGTTACGTTACGTACTATAGTTTGAAATAACTTAAAACCATGACCGGGGAGAGGTTAAGGCACAGCATCGACTTATTACTTACCTATCCGACGCATGGATCATCTTACTTCAGATGATCGGCCTGCATTGGCCTAGCCAGTAATGGAACAACTATAGCTACCTAGGGATTTTAACCCGTTGCGTCCGTATTGCAAAGCAAGTGGTTTCCCGCTGCGCCTCGGAAGGTAAAATGCCTTTATAATTCTATAGGTAGGTCGGTACCTACCGACCCACATATAAAGTAAAACAAATAAATAATCAAACCAGTTCTATCTACTCCGTATTATGTTACTACTTAGTTGCCACCGATATTGATCCCGGATATTTCACAGTTTGGCGTCTTGAACGTATTGCCTCGGTCCCACCACCTGTTTTCACGACGGACGTTGCAAGAATCGCGGCCCGTGCTAATGGTGACTTTAAATTTGAAGCGCGGTTGCAGCCGGTCTGTTTTGTAAATCCACATAAACCACAGCCCCGGATCTACGATTATTTCGAACCAGGACAGAAACTTGATAGTGGTGCCCCTCCCTTCAGCGTTTGAGAAATTACTTAAAAAACTCAAATCAGCATCACAAGTAATAATAATATTTTATTTTTCATATTATATTATGATTTTGGCGCCCCCTGAAACTGCCGCCCGGGGCTGGTGCCCCGATTTGCCCCCCTCTAGGTCCGGCCCTGATAAACCATAAACGCGCGACCGCAGCGCTGCAAATTTGAATTCACCCTAAGTGTTCCCGCTGCGCGAGGCGGCCTGCCGGATGCCTCGGTCCCACAACCCGTTTACCTGACAGGCAGCGACAGACATTGCAAGTGTTGCAACGCCTGGCGAAATGAATGTATGAATAGCGACAACGGGCGGTCAGTTGCATGCGCCCTCACAAGCTTTGACAGGCGCTCACGCGCCGCGCCTTTAAACTTCCCGACTCCCGATTGATCGGCCGGCGACGGTGAGCTGCCACAGGCTTCAACGGATGAGACGAGTCCAACCCACGACCTGCCTCTCGGCCCGGCCTGGCGTGGTCTCCCCCGTCGGTCGGGTAGACAGGTCGTGGGACCACGGCATACTATGTCTTAGGCGCAGGTGGATATGTTTAGTTTGCCGATTCTGAGCTTGCACGATATCGTTGCGGCGTTGTACCTACCTAGATTCGATGTATCAATCACCAGTCTACGTGGCAGCGCTGCAAGGCCAAGTCAGAATAGACCATGGTTTCAAAATACAGCATACTCATATTCCTTTCAGAAATGTTAACACAGGGGCCGATTGTATACCCTTCAGTCTTCTGTACAATCTACCTCACTATGTGTATGTGGTACATACCTACCTATATATTTTTACTTAACATAAAACCATTAAAAAAAAAACTTGAGTTAAAGGTAAAACCTATTTAAGCCGTCGTCAGTCAGTCGCTACGACTGACGACCGTTTAGGTACCTTTGTTTCCAGGACATCGTTCGATAATAATAAATATTTCAGCGCTATTGGCGCCAATCGTTAGGTACTTACTCACTAACACTGCACGGTTGAGGGTGACCGACCGCTAACTGCTCTGTAGCAATTAATTTTGAACTAAACCTCATCATCATCACCAGCCGGATGACGTCCACTACTGAACAAAGGCCTCCCCCTTAGAACGCCACAATGAACGACAATTTGCCATTTGCATCCACCGGCCTGCGACGACGCGAACATCGACGTCGGTCCACCCGTGTTGGAGGCCTGCCTACGCTGCGTCTTCCGGGTCGTGGTCGCCACTCGAGAACCTTTCTTCCCCAACGGTTGTCGGAAGTGATCAAACTTGCGTTCGAGACGGTTCGTAATGACCCTCAAAAACAGCTTGTATACCTACTCGTACATGGCTCAGGAGTGAGATGGGTCATTCTTCAATAAGGTGTTATCACCTTTTTTGAAGAAAAGAACCACCACACTCCAGTGCCGTGCTTCTGGCGTACTTAGTAGGTACCCTCGAGTAAGACGGAATTAAATAACTTCTGGAGGACTAAAAGTACCGGTTTTCCACCCGCTCTCAGAAGTTCTGTAGTGATTCCGTCTTCACCTGGCGCCTTGTTGTTCTTAAGCTGTTTGAGAGTCATTCTAGTCTCGTACAGGCTGATGTCTGGAATGTCCTCAATGTAGTGTCGGGTTAGTTTGGCTCTGGTGTCCTGAGCTGTTCTGGCAATGGGGTTCCTGTGTTGAGGTGTATAACTGTTCGTAAAACCTCTCGAGCTCTCCCAATATCTTCTGTTTCGATGAGATGACACTGCCGTCGTTGATCTTCAGCCTAGTCATTTGGCTGCGCCCAATACAAAAAAAAAAAAAGTATATATGTATTAGTATCAGTTGTCTGGTTTCCATAGTACAGGCTCTGCCTAGTTTGGGATCTGATGACCGTGTGTGAATTGTCCCAGGATATTATTATTATTATTATTAATAGACGAATTCTTTGCGAACACTTTAGAGCCTTGGTTCCGCTCAATTGCGTCCTTAATACATGCTGTATTATAGGAACGCAAGTCGTAACGCATGGATTTCGAGATTCGTCTATTGAGGTCAGCATATTCTGACATATCAGCTGAAGATTACAGTCTCATCTCAGTCTGGTTTTCCATTAACTTAATGGTTTTGTTGGAGAGCTTCTGAGGCTTGGGGGTGTGGGGTCTTAAAGAATTTGGACCCCACTGCGTGGACAGTTTGCACCAACCCATTGTTTATCTCGTCCGCAGTTTCGCATTCGGCTAGGCACTGGAAGCGATTTTGTAGTTCGAGTTGAAAGTCTTCGGGGTTGTGGATTTGGATGGCTCCTGGACGGAGTGTAGACTTCATCAGACGAGACCTCTCGAGCTTGACATTGATACTCAATGTGTCTCCCACAATACGGTGATTGCTACCGGTTTTAACCTTGCCGATCACAGAGACATGTGCTTCTTGGTCGTCATGATGAAGTCGATCTCATTTTTGGTGGAACCATCGGGGCTTATCCAGGTCCACTTCCTGGATGGTCGCTTCTTGAAGAAGGAGTTATAAGCAGAAGGAGCATAGAGTCCCTCCTTCTCCATGAAGTCAACCAGACGCTGGCCTCTCTGGTTCCGCCACCCATACCCATACGATACGACCCCACTTTCAACTCATCGCCATTCCGTGTGCCCACCTTCTCGTTGAAGTCCTCCATAATAACGGTGAAGTATGTGTTAGAGCTATGTATGGCTTCCGATATCTCCTCATACATAGCCTCTACTTCATCGTCAGGGTGTGTCAAGGTTGGCGCGTAAACCTGTATGACCTTCAGCGAATACCGATCGGTTATTCTGAGTATGAAGTACGCTACCCTACTCGACACACTATCGACCTTTATCACGTTGTTAATAAGGGACTTACGGACGGGAAACCCGACACCACCCTGGGATTTCCGGTCTCCTTCCCGGAAGAAGAGTATGTTGCCGTAATCAAGGGTTATCGTATCCTGTCCCTCTCGCCGGATTTCAGATAATCCCAAGATGTCCCAACGCAACTTAATTGCTCAATTCTTCCTAGAGCCCGACAATCTTCTCATCGGTCCTCATCGTGCGGATGTTGTGTGTTGCCAAGGCCAAAGTTCGGTGGGGGTGGTAGCAGGGCATCTGCCGGAGATTCTTAGCGCCCCCTGCTCGACCGTTACTCCACCTGCTACCAAGGCGAGGAATAGAGGAGCCGCCCGGGACTGGGGGCCGTATTTAATTAGTATCTATCATTGTGGGGGATTCGATAATTCCCACGCTTGGCAGGCGTCTTGGGATACGCAGTATATGTGAAGAGATGGAACTTAAAACAGAAGACGCTGCTGCTGCTTTTCTTTCGCGAATAAACCTTTAAAAGGTCCCGGGAGCGGTGGGGCTCGACCCGGTTATGTGGGATTCTTACCCACTAAAACCCTCGCGGCTGTCGCATCGGCCCATGAGAGGGGGGACCCCCGGGCTCTCTGGATCCGGTATACGGATCCGGCGATAGCAATATTAGGCAAAATCATAGTGCTGTTGCATGAAATAGGTACGCTAAGAATCTGCCAATATACGCCTAAACCCTTTATTCAATGCATGCGTGCCAGTATTATGATTACTGTGATCTGGGGGTGTTGTTCAGCAGTAAACGTTTTCCAGATGGTGATGATGATCATCAAGTTCTGTGATCTCTCAATAACTGAGATCTCAGTAAATTACGTAAGGTTAATTATATTAGATTTTATAAAGTAACTTACTAAAATAATTAATCCATCTGTGAAAGTGAAATCTAGGATGACTGTGCCACTGGTTACCGTCGTTACACTAGTTACCATATGGTAACTTACTAGATTTTAAATGTTTGTCCGTTGGACCTTCGAAATAAAGTTAATATAGTGTTTTTTTTAATATAAAGTAGTTTTCACCTAAATAATAAGTACATCATCACCAGCCGGAAGACGTCCACTGCTGAACATAGGCCTCCCCCTTAGACCGCCACAATGAACGACAATTTGCTATTTGCATCCACCGGTTGCCTGCGACGCGAACAATGTCGTCGGTCCACCTAGTGGGAGGCCTGCCTACGCTGCGTCTTCCGGTTCGTGGTCGCCACTCGAGAACCTTTCTTCCCCAACGGTTATCGGTTCTTCGAGCGATGTGGCCTGCCCACTGCCACTTCAACTTGCATATTCTACGAGCTATGTCGGTGGTCATGGTTCTTCGGCGAATCTCCTCATTCCGGATTCTGTCGCGCAAAGAAACTCCGAGCATAGCTCTCTCCATAGCTCGTTGTGTGACTCTGAGCTTCTCCAAAAGGCCAGCTGTTAAAGACCACGTCTCAGTACCATAAGTCATCACTGGCAACACACACTGGTTAAAAACCTTTGTCTTCAGGCACTGCGGAATTTCTGATGAGAAGATGTCACGTAGTTTCCCGAACGCTGCCCATCCGAGTTGGATTCTTCGGGCGACCTCTTTGTCGAAGTTGGACCGACCTAACTGGATTGTTTGTCCTAGGTATACGTAGTGGTCAACAACTTCGATTGTATCGTTCCCAACAACTACCGGTACGGGTGCAACATGGACATTAGACATGATCTTCGTCTTGTCCATGTTCATTTTAAGACCCACCTGTTGGGAAACGCTACTGAGGTCGCTGAGCATTGTATTGAGGTCCTCCAGCGACTCTGCCATAATGACTATATCATCGGCAAAACGAAGGTGAGTGATGTATTCGCCATTGATGTTGATGCCGAATCCGTACCAGTCCAAGAGCTTGAAAACGTCCTCCAATGCGTTAGTGAACAGTTTCGGAGAAATAACGTCTCCCTGTCTCACGCCTCGCTGCAATGGGATTGGTTTCGTGCTCTCGTCCTGTAATCGGATCGACATGGTGGCGTTTCTGTACAAACACTTCAACACTTCGATGTACCTATAGTCGATATGGCACCGCTGAAGGGACTGCAGTACCGCCCAGGTCTCGATTGAATCGAAGGCTTTTTCGTAGTCCACAAACGCTAGACATAATGGCCGATTATACTCCTCGGTCTTCTGTATAATCTGGCGGAGCGTATGTATGTGGTCTACGGTGCTAAAGCCTTTTCGGAACCCGGCTTGTTCGGGAGGCTGGAAGTCATCAAACCTGCGTTCGAGACGGTTCGTAATGACTCTCGAAAACAGCTTGTATACATGGCTCAGGAGTGAGATGGGTCTATAATTTAATTTATAATTTTTTTTTTTTTTTCGCGACCCAGAGATCGCGATTTCAAATCCTGCTTGCTTTGCAAACCAGAGTTTGTAAAGCAAGGAGTTTTCCACTGCGCCACTGAGGCTATGAATCTAGATAACTATGCGGATGGAGGGTCGTTTCTGTCTGTGATAATAAATAAGTACCTACCTACATATATTTTAGCGTCATATATAGAACCAAGCTTTTTCTCTCTTAATAATAATATGTGCTGCACTCCAGGTGCAATATTATAAATTACGTACAGTAAGACTTTCATTCCCTAGTTGCACAGTAGGTACCTAAACTTAAACATTTTACCGTGCTAATTAGTAGGTTTACCTACGCAATTTCTTCAATACGTTCGGTTTGTGTATGTGCATTTACCCGTGGGGTGCTGGGTTAGAATTGCATCCCCCTATCTCCTCTTGTTGGGTGTCGTAAGAGGCGAGTACCTAAGCGAGAACAAGAAGACGGGTAGCATCCCCAAGACGCCTGCCAAGCGTGGGGATTATGGTTTAGCGGATGTGTCGGCGGCGGTGCTAAAGGGAGGATCCTCCGACCGAGCGAGGTGTGATGCTCGGCCAGGGCCGAAGCCCCCGACAGTTGTTGTCGGGATGTTGTATATATAGTGAATGTCTTCTGAAACTTCACTTGCACGATTCAGAAATCGGTGGCGCCATCTATCTTCTTGTATGTGAACTATTCGCTTCTCGCGTCGCTGTAACACATGTGGCGCCATCTGGTTATGTCGAGTCGCCACAATGGCAACCCTTCCCTTCTAAGGGGGAGGCCTTTTGTTCAGCAGTGGATGTATTTCAGCTGCTGATATTTCCGCTACCCTAGAGCATGCCCGCCCAGCCCAGTCTCTCCTCTCCATAGCGTCGACGCAGGCCACCAGGGAGGGTTTTACTGGGTAGAAATTCCACTATCAAGCTTCAGTTGTCAACCGAACTTTGATGGCAACTGATAGTGTGTTAGCATTAGTATTTATTGGCAATGAATCATTTGACTGTTATTTGGTGTTCACTTTAGTTGTCAAACGAGATAGGTACGTAATAAGGTAGCTGGTGCCTTTTGAAGGGAGGGTTCCTCCCCGAGAGCAAAAAAGGGTCCCTTATTAAGGGGATTTATTTCGCATATCGGCACAAATTCAATTCGGCAGTTTATATCGAATAGACGTTTATTGTTTTATTTCGTTATCCTAAAATTAATAAACTTAATATTATAAACTTAACTTTAACGTAATTGCTTAAGCGTTACTTATTTAGATATGTATAAAACGAGTTCGAAGATAGCGCTCGCCTGCTAGTCTGCCATTGACGCGATTTCACGCGATGTCTTGGCGCCATGACCTCTGCAGTAAAGCCAATTTGTTATTGACTTTCCTGTACAAAAGCGAAAACCAACAAAGTGGGTCGAAATAATATTATAGCATACAGTCGGCTTTTGTCTCAATCTCTACTACTACGGTACCTGAAGCATCGCATGCAAGGCAAACAATCATTTACTTAATTAGGCCAACATGATCCTGTATCGCGTTCCTTAAAGCAAGCAACATCGGTAACTAAGGAAAGATGTTTCGATATATGACGTCGTGCAACGAACTACGCGGCGGCCGGCGGCGCGCCGTCATCTCTGGGCGGGCAGACGGCAGAGCGGCGCGGCGAGCGGCAGTGCGCATGCCCGCCACTGCGCCACGAGCCGCGCTGCCCCCTGGCGGACTGCCGCCGCAGTGAATTGCGTAACAAAAGCACACTCGCCTTCTAACTCTACGCTGAAAACTTTCGCCCGCCCGGTGCGCGCCCACGGAATGGAAAAGCGTAAAACGTTGTAAAACTTTTCTGCGGTGCGCGCCGTTCGCCGAATAAAA
This sequence comes from Furcula furcula, assembly GCA_911728495.1. NCBI lineage: Eukaryota > Metazoa > Arthropoda > Insecta > Lepidoptera > Notodontidae > Furcula > Furcula furcula. The sequence goes on from OU452251.1 coordinate 13,336,672, forward strand.
ATCATCATCACCGATCGGACAATTCGGACCGGCAGCTTTTTATTATTTTTTACTTCTTCAAGTTTTCTTATGGAGTAGACTGTGGCGAAAAGTGAACCAATGCTGTTTTCGCCGGCCTCTTATGAAACAGTGTGGACGTTCTGAGTGTGTTGTGTTGATTTTCTTTGTTTTGCTTTGCTCGGCTGTGTGTGGTGGCCGCGAGCCGGTGGACCGCGCTGGTGGTAGGAATCGATACTGCGGTGGGAGCGGCGAAGGTAAATTTTTACTACGTTTTTATATTTGATCACTCAAGTATTTAATTTTCGCGGCTTGATAATCCATCAAAAATCATGCTTATGTTTTGGACACCCATTGTTTTTTTTTTAATTACAGGATATTTATTATGTAATGTCCCGTGTTGTTCTATATACCTACTCTGTTAATTCAGTAGGTAAATAATAAAGTTAATAGCACGTAATAATACTTAGATATTAGATCCTAGTCACTTAAATCCTAGTAACATAAAAAATGTAACTACGTAAATTATAAAAACGTTAACGCATATTAATTATGCTAACTATGAATCAAGCAAATTAGTGTACCTACAGTACTGGCACTCAGTTCTCTAAGCTTACCCCGAAAGGGGAAACTGTACGCAAGGATTTGTCCTAACAAGACAGGATTACGGACGGTCTTTGAAAAGTCAGGATTTTTGTTCAAACTACCTATATTATTATTCTAGATATTATAAGTAGGTTTATTCTATTCATCAGACTGTTTTGTTCTAACAGAAACGTATGTTACTAAGTGGTAAGTAGAGCGCGCTCACAGCAAAAGGACTTTTTTCAGCAGGAAACATCTTTTTTTTTCCTTGGCTCTATTCTTCTAACAGTCTTCCATCATTCTCAATTCTTCTGATCGCGACTTTATTAATTTACGTGATGATTCCACGTTTATGAATGTACTTATACCTCCGTTCCTGCTCCGCGTAATCTTTATACAAGGAACTACGTCACCAAGTGCAGAATGATGCAATCTAGGTACTTCATCATCATCATCATCAGCCGGAAGACGTCCACTGCTGAACAAAGGCCTGCCCCCCAGACCGCCTCTCTAGATACTTAACACAAAAATTATAATTTTACGCTACGAAGGTAACGAAACGTAAATATCGCTATAATATAGTACCTACGTTAAATAATAACAACTCACACTAACTCACTATAATAATCACTATAATTGCCCGACTACAGAACGGAGGAAGGATTATGATTTTAACAAGAATGTATGTATGTATGTATGTTCATCTGTTCCCGCATATCTTCTAATCTACTTAACATAATTTGACAAGTAGGGTGTCGTTAGAAGCGTCTTGATTGTCCGCTGGTTATAGGCAATATAATATCACATTATTAGACTGCGATTTTATCCGTAGTCGGGTTTTAGTTTTTAAAACTTATTCCATGTAATTTATTATAGTGATCTCTACTTACCTGGTAGAGATCGCTATAATATAGTAAGTTAAATAATGCAGGAACCGCGGCGACCGTCTGGCGTCTACATAAAGATTTTACTAACACTTTCTACATTTTCCGTATTTGGGATATAGCCAATCTATGACGTAGTACTCCTTAGGAAACTAGGTCAGATAAATAGGTTTAAGGCTGCATAATTTTTTTAGGTCACACAAAAAATTTAAATTGCTACGTGCTATTTTCTGATTTAATTCAGCGTGCCAATTACTTATTACTACCTTAAGTATCTACAAAGCTACTTTTTGTTGTTGTGTTTTGGCTTTGTGTGATTATAATATAGCCTATATATTTATGTAAGAACAAAAATTCTGTCAATGATAGTAGCCAAAAAAATATTCTGCGTAGGTACGAAAAATAACTTTAAGAATTTATATTTATCATAATGATATCATGGGACAATCCTCACACAGTCATCCGATCCCAAACTAGGCACAGCATGTGTCCTGTACTATGGAAACCAGAAAACTGATTCTAATACTTATACATTATTTTTTGGAAATATATACTTAAATAGATAAATAACACCCAGCCTAGACACTTGGTGGGAATCGAACCTACGACACATCGGGTAGCAGCCAGGGTGTCTAAGCAGTAGACCAACGGGCCCGTCAACTTACGTTATAGAACTAGGTACTTACCAAAATCGAGTTCAGAATAATTTATAGTGTAAAATAATTCTATTACAAATTATTAATTTACGCCTAATATGATACGTAAGTATTATGAAATAGTCAGTAGATATTATGTCAACCTAATTTCAAATATAGAAACAAGGGCAAACAATTATCTATCCTTGGCAATGGCAATTAAGTGTCATTAAGGAACATTCAGAAATTCTCCATGGACGTTAGGTCAACTAGTTTGGTAAACAGATGGTATTCTATAGTACTAGATAGTATTTATTATGGTACAGAAATTTTAAAACCCCAGACAGATAAACGAGGCTCATATTGGGCTCATAAGAATCTGCTGAATTTCATCAAATATTTCAAGAAGAGTTTTCGTAAATTATTAAGATCCGTCCAGATAGGCGAAATTCCGCACTGTCGAAAATTCTGCTGCCAACTGCCAAGCAGCAGTGTCTAAACAGTGCTGTGTTCCAGTGTAAAAAACATTGTAGGCACCCCCGGATCTACGATTTTTTCGAACCGGGCAGGAACTTGATAGTGGCGCCCCTCTCTAACGCCTAATTTATTTCAAAAACACAAATACAGGTAAAAGAACTCACAATTATAGGTATAATGGTTGGCATTTTCGTAAATGGGACATTAAGAACTCTTTAATAAATGTATCTTTAATATCTATTACTTACGCTCTGTGGAGCTTTTATTTTTTACCATATTTTATGATATTACGATTTAGTCGCTCCCTGAAACTGCCGCCCAGGCCAACAACCCCGGTTTGTCGTTATCATCAATTGAAAGTCGTCCACTGCTTAAAAAAGGCCTGCCCCTTAGAAGAGAGGGGTTGTCATCATCTCCATGCTTGGCAGGCATCTTAGAGATCTTAGTAGGTGGTAAGTAAACCAACAGAAATAAGCTGCTGCTGTGTCTTCTTGTTTTCCCCTAGTCACCTCTTACGACTCCCAACCGGGAGAAGATGGGTTGGTGCTTTTAATCCGGACACCCCGCGGGATAAATAGAGATACGATTAAGTATTTCCCTAGTCTATCTGCTCCAAATGCTCCAATACCGTCGCGTACCCGCTGTGCAAGCACTTGGCGCCATTCAACTACGAATCAGCTTGATAAACATGTCGGCTCGTAAAAATCTTAATGGACTATTGAACTGCATGTAACGCGACATCCTGGACCATCCATATTAAATAACTACCCGTATACGTAGTTTTATACTGATTGAAAACTCAGTTTACATTAGGCGTATTAGGTAAGTGTGGTAGTAGTGCAGCCAAGCATAAGTGGGAAAAAAAAAAAAATTGCCCACCCTAGTCGCTACCCAATAGGTCATGACAATCCATGTGTTCCCACCTTGTATCTGGGTGTTATTTCACTATATAAATAAGCAGTAAGTAGTAGTAGTAAGTATTAATAAGTGATCTTATAAAAAATGTGCAAAAGTATTTGTTTAAGTTTTTTTTGGTTGCCATAGTACAGGCTCTGCCTAGTTTAGGATCAGATGACCGTGATGGATTGTGCCAGGATATTATTATTATTCAACAAAAATGGAGACAAACGAAAAGAAAAATATTTGTATACAAATAATGTTGTCTTTTATTTACGAGAATACTAGATTATTACGGATTATATCGCGATTTATTTTAATTTTCCCGACGTTTCGAAAGCTTTGCAGCACCCATGGTCACGGGTGGCGAATATTGGAATAGCCATCTCCCCGGAGCACCCTGGGAAAGATGGCCAAAGGGGATTTAAAGCACAATGATAAATTATGGCATTAAACTAGTTATGGTTAAATACTCGTACAAAGTTTCTTGAAAAGTTCTAATAAATTAATATACAAAGTATACTTACCTTGTATTGCTTCTAGAATTATTCAATATAAACGAGCTCAGTCGTCCTCCGCATAAAACTCTGACTATATAGTACCTACCTACATACGTTGTTATGCATAGGTAGATCAGAGTGGTATCTTCCTGTAGTAAAGACGAAAACAATCTCCTAACCTAAACAAAGTAAGGCATTAAAACAATTTGTTATGCAGTACATGCTAGTACAATAAACAGAAACTTAATTAAGCTCGTCAAAAACTCGCAAACATTGGATAACGAAGTTTCTGACTGGGATTTAAGCAAATTTGTGTCGTCCTCATGAATATTGCATGACGGGGCGAGAAGTATCACATTAGTTTGGAAATAATGAAGACAATGCCACTCCATCCATAGTCTTTATATAGTGACAAAGCTATGGAGATTTTTGAAGGTATCTCCATGTCCTTGTTATTTTATAGCATTCCTAAAAATAGTTTTACACTTCAATAAAATAAACATATTTGTAAGCACTACTCGTTAAAGACTGGGATAAGTATGTGAGACCTTTGCCCAACAGTGGGACTCTACATAATTTAATAGACCAGCTTAATTTAAAATAAATAGTTAAATATGCTTCCTTCTACTCGGTGCAGTTTTGTAATGAGCCTTCGGAAGTCCTTTGCGGAATATATCTACAGATATAATTATATCTGTATTAGATCTGTCCCACTGTTGGGAAAAGGTCTCCCATACTTATCCCAGCCTTTAACGAGCTCTGCCCACTCCGTCAAAGACGTTAGGTACGTACGTAGTTTGCCCAGACATCTCCAGAGTTACATCACGAGTCCTCTGTAACCATTTGGGCACAGTGCCGGATTAGCCATATAGCAGGGGTCAGCAAATGCTACGGGCCCCGCGCCCAGGAGGGCCCCGCGCATATAGCAAAGAAAAAAAAGAAGTACTTAAATAAGATAACGTTTTTATACCATCCACCGTCCATTTGGAATAGGTAGTATATCAGTGATACCTAATATATCAGTGAAATAAAATTATTTTTCTTTTCTTTTTTAGTTATCTTAAATCATCATCGCATCATACTTATGATTTTGCAAGTTGTCAACACGACAATACAGAAACTTCCTTGGAAAAGACAGGCTTGAAGTTATATAGCCCTTACGCTCAAGCTGTTCGTATAACCGAACCATTTACAATAGTTTTCAGTTGATAGACTATTGACTACTTTCTTATTAGGAAGACCTGATCACATTAAATGTTCGAATGGACAAGGGCGAATTTAACCTCGCTCGCTTTAAAGCTAAAAGTAAGATCCAACAGGTACCCGTCCTGGAAACTGTTTATGTCGATGTATGATGTCTGCCAGTTTGCAGCGCTTGCAAGGCTATCTAGACAGTTTATACGCATCCTATCAAAAATTCGGTTTAGCTATCAGTACCTGAAAAACTCAAATTTTGAAACAACCTGCAAAAGGTCAATCTGCAGATGACGCTGCAGTAGATCTAGCTGAAAAGCCACTGGATGGAGTTGTAGCCTTTCGGTATCTTGGAAGTCAAGTGCGCAATGACAATCGTCTTGATTCTGTACCGGTCTCTCCGGCGAGGCCGAAGGGTCGTGCGTATGCAACGTAGACATGCATGCCCTCGCTGAGTTTCTTGCCGGTTCTTCTCAGTGCCGAGGCCGTGCCTCCCTGAGGTACCCTTGTGCTATTCGCTACTCCAATCCTTCCGGCTGGAGCGCTTTAAGCGCTCCTCTTTTTGTCCGGTGAAGCTGCTATGACCATCTGCGGCCAACAGTAGGCACCTACTACTCCTACAAAAAAAAAAGTTTTTTTTCTGAGATACCTGCCAGAATCGCGAAAGCTGCTGCAACCTTTGGAAAATTAAGACAACGTGTTTGGAAAGCGCAAGACCTGAAAGTCAAGACCAAAATTGCCGTAAACAAAGCTATTGTGCTTCTTAGACTGTTTTACGCCTCGGAAACCTGCTGCCTTTACAGCAAAGATTTTAAACGCCTCGTATCTTCCATCTCCCATTAAAATCTTCCAATAAAAATTACTCCGCGCTATTTTAAGCCTGAGATGGCAAGATCATGTAGCTAACAGGGAGGTACTTCGACGTATAGGATTTGGAGGGCTTGTTAATGAAAAGCCAACTGCATTGGTGTGGGCACTTAGTTCGTATGGGCTCATCTAGGTTACATATGATTAGCTCCAGCGCTGAGATTGGCTCAGGTAAGCATAAACCCGGAGGGCAGTACCTGCGCTACAAAGGCGTCCTAAAACGTCACTTTAAATCATGTAGCATAAGTGGTGATACGTGGGAGGGGATTGCGGCACAAAGACTGAAGGGTTATGTCGCAGCTCCTGCTGAATCCGAGTGGCCCAAGTGACAGTGTTGCCGTCGCCTATATACCGGGGTAGTACGATCGAAGTCCCTTTATGGCGCGCCAGTTTGGGCGGACATCCTGACTGCCCAAACCGACCTCACTGCAACCACCATAGAGGGTCATCCGTGGTGGGTGATACCTGGATACCGCACAATTTCGTGCAAGGCCTCATGCGCGCCGGCGGGGGCCATAACCTAGGACTTTGAGGTGCTGGTGTTGATCGCAGTTTACTGGCAGAACACATAAACGCGGAGCTGGGGTGGAGCACCTCCTGGTGATGTTTAGCACAAGACGATGCCCTTGTGTGGTCGCACGAGCATATCGGTGGTGCGCCGGCCGGGTCTTAAAAGACTGGGTGCATCGGAAATACGGCACGCTCACCTTCCTGGTGGCTCATAGGCGAATAACCGCTGGTGGGACGAGTATACGGCAAAGCTACGCACTCTTACGTTGTTAACGTCCTGTCTGAACGAACAAAGCGATCTATTTCGTCATTTACAATATGTACCTACAAATAAGGAATGAAATTGCGTTGCCCAGGCAATAAAATAATGTAATAATGTAAATAATCATACCTATGTATTTTCAAGGCCAAATTAAATAGGGTTTTATAAACTAGAGTGCTTTACTATCCTAAATAGAATCGCCGCTTGCCATCAGGTGGGATTGCGGTCAAGCACTACCTCTTATAACGAGTAAAAAAGGTAGTGAAGTGTAGTGTATAACAAATTTTTGTCTTCTTTCAACGTCTGAATGACATTGAAAGAAGACAAAAATTTGCTATACAACAACAAAACCTATGCAAGTCAAGGGCCCCGCGTTCATTTTTACTACGGGCCCTGCGCTGGCTTAATCCGGCACTGTTTGGGCAGTATGGTGTTTCGGATACTTACTCGTTTTCGTACGAATTCATATTACATACAAACACATAAAATTTTTGCTTTAAAAAAAGTTGCCAATAATGTTTCCTATTTTGCTCTTCACTCGTCGGTGGCTGTCAAAATCATGTTAAAATTAGTTTCAGTAGTGTGACAATTGGCCAAAATTACTGACTAATGCGAAACATATGCACTCACCTACAACTGTTTGGTAAAAGAAATATGTTGATTTAGTTTCATTCTTAACCCGTGGGGTGTTCGGGTAAGAATAGCACCCACCCATCTCCTCCCATTGGGTGTCCGTAAGAGGCGACTAAGGGAAAACAAGAAGACGGGCAGCAGCGTTTTTCTATTGGATTACCTACCACCTATACTGCGATCCCAAAGACGCCTGCCAAGCGTTGGGTTTATGGCAATACCTCCCTTCTAAGGGGGAGGCCTTTGTTCAGCAGTGGACGACGGCTGAAGATGAATTTCATTCTACTAGATGTATTACTTATATCTGCCCCACTTACGCACGTCAAATAAAGTTGATAATAATTAACCTATTGGGCATCGAGCACAGTTAGAGTTAGACTAGTACCTATGTATTCGGAGTCGCTGGACGCTCGGGGTGTGGGCCCTTTGAGCGTCCATTGAGTACGGCGGCGACTCCGAGGAGGACGGCGGCGGGGTTGTGACCCCCGTCCCCGTGAGCACCGTGACAGGTTCCCGGGGGGCTACAATGCGCCCCCCGGCGGCGGGCTCAAAGGCAAGGCACTGAGGGGCCCCTGGTGCAGATCCCACCGGAGAGCCCTGGGGTCTCCCCTCTCATGTGCCGATGCGACAGCCGCGGGGGTTTTAGTGGGTAAGAATCCCACATACCCCGGCCGAGCCCCACAGCTCCCGGGGATCTTTCGAAGATTTCCCCCGCGTCAAAAAAAAAAAAGTACCTAAGTATGTATGTTTAGTTAGTTACCTTTTGTGTTTTCGCAGTTTCACTATGGTAATGGCGAGGCACAATTTCATTACATAAAAGTCAGAATTCGTAGAGTCGTTAAGCTTTTATGCTAATGACTGCATGGAAACTTATTAACAGTCGCAGTAAGTAAGTGAGCAAATACATTATGTAGATCATCATCATCATCATCATCATAACCAGCCGGAAGACGTCCACTGCTGAACATAGGCCTCCCACTTAGACCGCCACAATGAACGACAATTTGCTATTTGCATCCACCGGTTTCCTGCGACGCGAACAATGTCGTCGGTCCACCTAGTGGGAGGCCTGCCTACGCTGCGTCTTCCGGTCCGTGGTCGCCACTTGAAAACCTTTCTTCCCCAACGGTTATCGGTTCTTCGAGCGATGTGGCCTGCCCACTGCCACTTCAACTTGCATATTCTACGAGCTATGTCGGTGACCTTGGTTCTTCGGCGAATCTCCTCATTCCGGATTCTATTGCGCAAAGAAACTCCGAGCTCGAAAAGAACTCTCCATAGCTCTTTGTGTGACTCTGAGCTTTTCCAAAAGGCCAGCTGTAGATACCTCACAATTATGTAGATACCTCAATGGCTGAGTCAATGGTATTAGTAAAATATCATTGAGATATCTATATGCAGTACGACAACGTGGGTCATCAAAGCAGTGCCTTACTTAACAAGGACTTAGGCTGCTTTCAGTCCAAGTAAAATTAATAAACAAGTCTTATTCGGTAAGTGGGTCTGTTCTGTCTGAGGTACCTAGTAGGCCTCGAGTAAAATATCATATCTCTTACTAGACTAAAGATAGCCTATAACATCATAGAGATCCAGATAGAGTGAATGGCAATAATATTTTTGTTTATTAAGTCATAAGCTCCTAATCTTGAAAGTTGGTTTAATCGACCGTTTGAAAGTATATTTACTTTCAAACGGTAACAAAAAACAATAATATGTAAATACCCCTGAGAATTATTCATAGCCAAAAGCTATTGGTAGGGTTCAATCAATAATAATTATAAGTAAGATACGTTACCTACTAAGCAATCGACGATTAAAAGTGGCACAGAATTAATTTATAGAATAGACGGTTCACTCCAATGAATGTTCACTCGAGTGATTGCTCCATTTCTCTTTTTTTCCATGTTTAGACGGTTAAGCTGGAATGATATAGAAAAGATCATTCACCGCTCTTTTATTTTAAAAGGAGGTGTTCCATTTTGGGCCACCACTATGTACACTACATGGAAAAATAGGAAAAACATAGGAGAGTTTCATAAAAATACTTGTAAATAAATTTGAAGCAGAGTACAATTGTAGTTGTTATGGATTTATTTAGTATGTCCACCCTGTTTTTAGGGCAGCCATGGCAGTTGCGTTTGACATTAGTTTACTACTTGACTGTTATTACTATAGGTATGACGTTTCGTAATAGATTGTTTATGCGAGTACATATTATATTTCGGTGTTTTTAGTGATTATTAATTGATTGCTTCTTTCTTGGCCCGGGGCTTTACTGTATTGATTATCGGCTGTTATTTGGATTGGGATCCGTCGTATGAGTGCTATTTCACAACAAGTTCAATTGTAGGTATGTTCACTCAGTCAGTTGTTATGTTGTCAATATTACATTAAGTTACGAATTTCCGGTCCATCATATTATTGTGTGGTGTTGCTCTCCTTGACTAAGATATCTTAAATGTACAAGAAAACGCAGCAATATTAAAAAATGAGAACATTACAAAACAGTCACTATATTGCATAGTTATATATACATATAGTGTACATTGTGCTGGCCCAGGCTCTAAACAATTCTGGAACAACTCCTTTCCTCGAATAAAATCGTGCGTCTTGGAATTAGTTTAATTTGTGATCACTTAATCCACGTGGCAGAAACCGTGTGAACGTTTTCTCTGTATTGAAACGGTTAATTTCTGGTGTGTGAGTAAATGATGCCGAATGCCAATATCCAACATCGTTGGATCCTCAGGTTGGATCGGTTCATTAGTGAATTCATTCAGCTCTCTTGTTTCATTTTGTGTTCAAACATTTAGATAGAAAGACGAAAATGAATGATAAATGACTCATCTGATACCACCTTAAGGAATAAAATGTGATATATTATTGATATCTAGAAAATTTATTTGTGTATTTGGATAATTTACATAATAGTATTTTCGATTGTTTTGATGCGATTATTCAATAAAATTCAAACGAAGTGACAATGTCTATGCTACTAAGGCTGCCTGTCCACCGGAGTGGAGCGAGGCAGTGGAGCGGAGAAACGGAGAAATATTAACCAATAAGATTGCACAAAATCTCCGCTCCAAAATCTTATTGCATCTTATTGGTTAATATTTCTCCGTTTCTCCGCTCCACTGCCTCGCTCCGCTCCGGTGGACAGGCAGCCTTATTCAAGTTGTGTTAATTAGCGCTTTTTCCGCCGCTGTCAGATCGCCTATAACTTATCTTTTTTTTAAATCAACCCTACCAAAATTGTCTTTGGCTGCCCACCGATCAGCCATCACTCCTGTCTTCATACATTTATTGTTACGATGTTCATCTTGTAATGAAAAATAGGGTATACATGTAAGTACTCGTAGGTATTATAACAGTCAAAAACTTTTACTACTTTCTTATAATCCGTCCCTGACGCCGTTCTATAAACTCATTATAATTACGCACGCACGTTCCAACATAATGCAGATATATAAAAACTGTTTGAAAAGTCTGATAATGTCGCGTCGTAACTTAAACAAGCTAACTCATGTCAGTATACTCGTATAGCAGACAGGCAAGCCACTGACCTTGCGTGCGACATATTATTCCCCCTAGTATGCGCAACGTCATTGTATGGTATTTATTTAGGTAAGTATCTATGACTATTAATACATTTTGCGGAGCATCGATATTAGGACGCTCGCGCTCTTGCATTGTCGCTGCACAATAAATAACTATGCTAGATCGCTCATCATCGTCAGTTATTTCTACAATGTATGTAGAGATTCTTACTTTTATGTAGAGGCTAGATTAAAAGGAATAGATTATTTTGGCAGTGCTCATATTTACCATCTACTCTAATAGCTGTATTATTGCGGATACTTTTTCTATAAAAAGTGGTAGAACTATAAACTGTAGGGGAGACTGGGTACTGTTGTGACAATTTTCATTAGATCGCCCATAACTTTGTTATTATTATAGTTAGCTGGAAGAAAGGTGTTTTTTACTGTTAAATGTACATTTATCTACGTATAAATACTACAATTTTGTCTTTAAGTGCAATGGTTAACATAAAGGAAGCAATTAGAAATAAAGAAAAAAATGTCAATCGACCCCACCCCAGGGACGGTTGTACCAGTGCTTAGGGTCGGAAGTGACAGGTTCAAAAATACACCAAATTAGTCTATAATATTTTTTATTGCAGGTGATATGTATTAGAATGTAATAAAATATACTTCTGGATAAAATACATAACAAAGGAAATAAAATTTAGGAACACTTTATAGCTTATTACTACACACATCAAAAGTGTCTAGGGATCAACATATATTTTTGCAATAACTTTTCTCCTGATTGATATTAATTAAAATTTTCTTTAAGGATTCATCAAATAAAGTGTTTTCGTTTGTCACAGTAACGATAAACCAAGTCACCTTTGCATTAATAAAGAAATTTGCCATTTTCCTAATAAAGGGATTTTTGACATTTGAACCACTAACACAAAAGTTCGAAAAAAAGACTGAAATAACAGTTTTCTTTAAAATTTTATTGGGTAACTTAAACAATTAATAATCCGTGTTTCTACCGCGAACACTAACAACACAAGAACATCGGTTTGGCATACTCAAAATGAGTTCATCCAAATCACGCTGTGGAATGGCCGCCCATGTTCGTTGCAACAACAAAAAAAGGTCTTCTTGCGACTGGATACCCTCCATATTCGGCAGAGCTCTTCTCTGTAGCATATCCCATGCATGCTCAATCGGGTTCAAGTCTGGCGACTGAGCAGGCCAGGGCAGGACATTGATGTTAGCTGCGGCGAGAGTCTGTCTTACAACTCTTGCGGTGTGCGGTCGTGCATTATCATGCATTAACTGAAATAAGGGACCGATTTGCACTTGTAGAGGAACGATGACGTCTGATACAATCGTCTCAGCATAAATTTGAGCGTTGAGGTTGCCTCTGATCCAAATCAACTCAGTTCTTCCGCCGATCCAAATACCCGCCCATACCATGATGGTTCCACCACTATAAGGATGGACTTCCTGGCAGGATTTTAATCGCTGTTGGCGTCCAGGGGTTCTCCAGTGTCGTATACGTCTTGTATCCGGTCTCATACCAAAACGAGACTCATCAGAAAAGCACACGAAACGCCATTGTTCTTCTGCCCATTTTTTTGCCCAAAAATGCTTGATCCCTAGACACTTTTGATGTGTGTAGTAACGCACGGTAGCGTCTATAATTATTATAACTGTCTTGATATTTATCAGTCAAATAGTTAATTAAACATCTAATTTATATATTACTGTTACGTGCGGGTGGGTAATTAAATGCCGATTAACGTAAAAGAAGATTTTATTCCACGTACACTCACAATGTATACACTATACGGCACAGTATACACACAAGGCACAGTAGTCCGAGTCGCACAGTACTTCACAATAGTCCAAAGTCGTCGCAAGGGTCGCTGGTACAATTCTCTTCGATCGCTTCCTTAAGATGTTTCCGCTGTCGCTTGTAAACACAAACTGTCTGGGCGCCTCTATGCGTCGGCTTATATACCTAAATTAACAGAGGGGTGGAAGCTTCTAGATCATACACGAAAATACCTACTAGTCTAGCGCTTTCGAGCCGATACAATAGCGGCGTGACCTTCGAGAATAAACTAACAATAGGCGGGGGCAGTGAACCGAGCGCGAGCGTGTAGGTAGGTACATACGTACTTGCCGAATTTGAGGGAACTACTTTCTATTGAGAATTCCAGATTTTTCGGTACGAATCGATAGTAGACCTATAGACTAACAATGCGTTTTGAGATCATTGCAATTAAGTAATAATTAACCGAGTAATTAACACTTTTATCTCCCGGTCGTAACACTACCCCCCTCTTAGTTATGCTCGTCCCGAGCATCATTATCACCATGATAACGTGCCAATCTGTCCAGGTGAACTATCTTAGGTTTGCCTCGGGGTCCCTTCTTGATGCGGTAGGTGACGTCGTTGATCCTCGTAATAACAGTAAAGGGTCCTTCCCAGCGGGCTTGAAGTTTTGGAGACTTCCCTTTTCTGCGAAGCGGATTGTGAAACCACACTAGCGTTCCTTCATCGAAACCGTTGGTATTCGCATTTCGATCGTAGCGGGTCTTTATCCTTTCGCTGGTCTTCAGACTGTTCTCCCGCACTCTCTTGTGCACTTCGTCCAACTGATTTTGAAGATCGCACACATAGTCCGTAACGGGTTTAGGACTGTCAGGTGGGGTACCCGTTATTGCGTCCACCGGAAGTCTCATCTCTCGGCCGAAGTTCACTTTGGCTGGCGTGTTCCCCGTACTATCATGTACTGCAGAACGATAGGACATGAACAAAGGGATGTACTGATCCCAGTCCTTTTGATGATCATCCACTACCTTGGCCAAGTGATTCTCTAGAGTTTTGTTAAATCTCTCGACCATTCCGTCTGATTGCGGATGTGCTGGTGTCGTACGGGTCTTGTGGATCCCAAGAAGTTTGCACATTTCTTGAAATACGGCAGATTCGAAGTTACGTCCTTGGTCCGAATGAATTTCCATGGGTACACCAAATCGACATATCACCTCCTGGACCAGTTTCTTGGCTACCGTTATTGCTTCTTGGTTGGGTGTTGCGAACACCTCAGGCCACTTACTGAAGTAATCCTGCACTACTATTATGTACTTGTTCCCATCGTCAGTCTGTGGAAACGGCCCAGCTACATCAATCGCGATGCGCTCCCATGGTGCCCCAACGTTATACAGCTTCAGCTGTCCCTTACTTCTGGTTTGCGGGCCTTTTACCGAGGCACAAGCAGTACATTTACGGCACCAATCTTCGACATCTTCACGGCATCGTAGCCAGTAGAACCGCTGTCTGACTTTAACGAGGGTTTTCTTGACTCCAAGATGACCACCAGAGACACCATCGTGGACGTGCCGTAGAAGAGGGGCCACCATGATTCGTGGTATTACCACTTGCAGAGTGACTTCCCTTCCGTCGTTGGACTCCCATTTCCTGCACAGCAGATTGCCTTCCAGAACTAAGCTGTCCCACTGAGCCCAATAACTTTTAGTAGTCGCGCTGTAAGCAGACACATCCTTCCATTGGGGTTTGTTTCCACTTTGCTTCCAGCGCAGTATAGGTCCAAGGTCATCATCTTCTTCTTGGGCCTTCCTCATATTGGGTCCAGTCCACTCATCGTCTAAGCCATGCGTTCTTATAAGGTTTACTTCTTCTCGGGCTTCATTTTTACCACAGTGCTTGCAGTCGTCAGCGCACGGTCTTCGTGACAGAGCGTCTGCGTTATTGTGTCCTTTTCCACTGCGATGCTCGGTTACAAAGTTGAACTCCTGCAATTGCTCTATCCACCTTGCTACCTGTCCTTCCGGATTTTTAAACTGTAACAACCACTTTAATGCTGCATGATCGGTTCTAACCGTGAACTGTCTTCCTATAAGGTATTTCTGAAAATGTTGTAAAGTCTTTACCACAGCAAGTAATTCACGGCGGGTAACACAGTAATTTCTCTCTGGTTTTGAAAGTGCTTTACTGAAGTATGCAATTACCACCTGGCGGTCGCCTTGTGTTTGCGACAACACTCCACCGATTCCCGTATTACTAGCGTCCGTGTCCACAGTAAATCTTCCGTCCCTGCTTGGGTAACCCAATATAGGAGCTTCACAAAGCCGTTGCTTAAGTTCACTAAAAGCATTCTCGCAATTCGAGTCCCAGATGAAATCGCGTTTATCCTCTGTTAATTGATGTAATGGTTTTGCTACGTCCGAAAAATTCTTAATGAAGCGCCTGTAGTAAGTGCAAAGCCCAAGGAACGCTCGCACTTCCGTCTTATTTTTCGGGATAGGCCATTCCTGAACAGCTTTTATCTTTTCAGGGTCGGTTTTTACTCCATCCGCCGAGATGACATGTCCTAGGTAACTGACTTCCTTCTGAAATAGAGCACACTTCTTTGGACTCAGTTTCAGATTTGGTTCTCGGATCCGGGTGAACACTTTCTCCAGGTTCTTCAGGTTCTCCTTGAAGCTGCGTCCCATCACAATCACGTCGTCGAGATAAACCAGGCATACGTCCCCAAGGAGGCCTACCATTACCCTCTCCATAAGGCGCTCGAAAGTTGCTGGAGCATTACATAAACCGAAGGGCATGACGTTGAAATGCCACAGTCCGTTCCCAATTCCAGTACTAAATGCCGTCTTCTCTTTATCTTCTGGACTCAATTTCACCTGCCAGTAGCCACTCTTCAAATCAATGGTCGAGAACCACTTCATGCCACTGAGCATGTCCAGCGTATCATCAATTCTCGGCAGGGGATAGCTGTCCTTTTTTGTGACATTATTTAACATTCGGTAGTCAACACAAAACCTCGTACTTCCGTCCTTCTTCTTTACTAGCACCACAGGTGATGACCATGGGCTTGTAGAGGGTTCGATGATCTTGTTTTCAGCCATTTCTTTAATCATTTCGGCTACCTCTGTTTCTTTTGCCCACGGTATACGTCGAGGTCTCTGTTTAATAGGCCTGGCATCGCCTGTATCAATCTGGTGCTTTACAAGGCCTGTTCTACCACAGTCATTTCCGGTTGCAAAAATGTCCTTGAATGTAACCAAAAGCTCTTTGGCTTGCTGCAGTTCCAATGGTGATAAATTTTCCTTACAATCTTCCAAAAGCTGTCGAATGTGATCGTCTTTGGTCGAACTTACGTTTTGATGAACTGCGGAAGTGTCTAACCGTTTCAGGTACTTTACTTCTTCGCATCTTCCAATCAGGCTATTTTTCCTCAGACGAACTTCTTCATTACTCAAGTTTAAAATTCTTACTTTTGCTATCCCATTTGTCATAAGTAATGTCCTGGCCGTGATGGTCTGTGGATGATTGCCGGAGTCTTCGACTATAACACATTTGTTTGATTTGATCTTCTTAGGAAATTTCACTGATACTAAATTTTCAGATCTTGGAGCCAGTATGAAATCCTTTAAACAATAAAGATTGCATGGGTGTGATCCTTGCAGACAAACTTCTTGATCAGGAAACCTTAACACTCCTTTATCAATATCCAAAACACATCGCTGATCCTTCAAGAAGTCTAGGCCCAGAATGCAATCATCCGTGATATTTGCGATAAGAACTGAGTGGATGTATGTTCGGTCACCAATATTAATTTCTACGTCTGTATCACCGAGGACGGAGACTGGCTGGCCGGTTGCTGTCTGGAGGCGACATGGTGGGGATCGCCTTTTCCACATAACAGTGCGTTTCAGTAGCTCTGGTCTGACTATAGTCCGCGAAGCCCCAGTGTCTACTGTCAAACTGCATGTCTTGTCATTTAATGTGCCCTCGATGGTCAGACTGTTTCCGTTGCGAACTTGAGTAATGGTGATGGTGGGGGCCTTATTGTTACCAGCCAGCACCCGCCCCGCGGTCCTGGCGACACTTAGTTTAACGACAGGTCTTGGTCCACTTGGGTCCCGGAGCTCGTGACCCTCCTTCTCTTCTTACGACATTCTAGTCGAATATGCCCCTTTTCTCCACAGCCATAGCAAGTAGGGACGTACTGAGCCCTCTTTTCATCAGGTACTATTGCGCGGACTTTATATGCACGACTGTCCTGTCGTACAGCTTCCACTTCAAGCGCATGGGCCAGTGCGCTCTTTAGTGAAGAATGATGGCCCAGGCGAACGGCGGCTCTGACTTCCGCGTCCCGTATGCCGTCGACGAATGCTTGTAACAAAGTTACCTCAACTGTCGCCGGTGACGAAGAGTACGCACGACGAACCAGCCTTTCTACTTCAAGCGCCCACTGTTGGAGGCTTTCCCCAGCCTTCTGAGTCCGCTCGCGGAGTTGTGCTCGATAAACGTGTTCCAGATGCTTTTCACCATAACGTGTGTCCAAGGCATCTAGAAGAGCCTCCAACGTCCGTCCTTCAAGTGGCAGGTTTTCCAATATCATCAGAGCGTCTCCTCGCAGGGCAAGCGTCAGGGCCATAAAAGATTGGCCATCAGTCCAACCGTTCCCGTTGGCCAGTGTTTCGAACTGGTAGCGGAAGGCTGTCCACGAGGAAGACCCGTCAAAGTGCGGAAGGTCGAGTTTCGCTGCTGATGGTGATGATGAAGCCACGGCTAGTGGTTGGCGAGTCTCTAGTTTCGTTACCTTATTAGTCAGTACATGAATACGGCTATCATGTTCATCAATGCGGCCTTCCAGGTTTTCCGTCTTAAGAGTAACCTCTTTGACGTCCACTTCCAGTTTTGTGACTTTCTCGCCGAGTACAGAAATGCCAGCGTCAATCTTGCACAAAACAGCCTCTTGGTTGGCCTGAATCTCGCGGCGGGTAGCCTCTTGGGTAGCCTGGATGTCACGGCGGGTAGCCTCCTGGATAGCCTCTTGGGTAGCCTGGATGTCACGGCGGGTAGCCTCCTGGATAGCCTCTTGGGTAGCCTGGATGTCACGGCGGGTAGCCTCCTGATTTACCTGAATAGCTTCTTGGATCTCGCGGCGAGTAGCCTCTTGGTTCGCCTGGATCTCGCGGCGAGTAGCCTCCTGCATACCCTGGATAGCGGCTAGCAGGGTTGACAAGTTAAGCTCCGTCGAGTCCCCCGGTGGTGCGGTACCAGACGAGGTAGCGTTCTCAGGCTGGACCTCCTCCTCTTGACTACGGAGACGTGCAGCATCCATCTCCACCTGTCTCCTTGTTCGCGGAGTACGCGCTTCTTCTTCTCGCGGCAGAATCGGCATTCCGCTTCTGACACCAATTGTTACGTGCGGGTGGGTAATTAAATGCCGATTAACGTAAAAGAAGATTTTATTCCACGTACACTCACAATGTATACACTATACGGCACAGTATACACACAAGGCACAGTAGTCCGAGTCGCACAGTACTTCACAATAGTCCAAAGTCGTCGCAAGGGTCCCTGGTACAATTCTCTTCGATCGCTTCCTTAAGATGTTTCCGCTGTCGCTTGTAAACACAAACTGTCTGGGCGCCTCTATGCGTCGGCTTATATACCTAAATTAACAGAGGGGTGGAAGCTTCTAGATCATACACGAAAATACCTACTAGTCTAGCGCTTTCGAGCCGATACAATAGCGGCGTGACCTTCGAGAATAAACTAACAATAGGCGGGGGCAGTGAACCGAGCGCGAGCGTGTAGGTACGTATGTACCTACGTACTTGCCGAATTTGAGGGAACTACTTTCTATTGAGAATTCCAGATTTTTTGGTACGAATCGATAGTAGACCTATAGACTAACAATGCGTTTTGAGATCATTGCAATAAGTAATAATTAACCGAGTAATTAACACTTTTATCTCCCGGTCGTAACATTACGATAACTGGTGTCAAAATAAAAAAATAATATTAATAAACGGTAGGTAGGTACTTATATCAAAATCAGTGAATCAGCTGAAAATGTCATCATAAGAAATAATAAACATATGTGTAAACTAATTATGAACATGCAATTTGTTGCATGTTCAAACTTAGTTTACACAAACGGACTCCTTTCCGCCTTCCTCACACATCAGTCAGGGCATATAAAACCAAATACTTGTGTCACAACCGTACCCAAAAAATATGGCACAACCGTACTCATTACAGGCATTCGGCAAAAAAACAATTGCCGTGACTATACCGATTAATCTACGTACAAAGTAATCACTGCTATTTAACTACCGATGTTTAACTTTTAACGAGATATGACACTCATTACTCTATCTGTACACATGAATCAACAATTACTAAAAGATGTCGAAGAAAAAAATATACTTTTCATTAATAAAAAGTAATGTGGTACTCTGCAAGCAGAAACATCGCGTGATTGCTGATGCAATTCTGTGGAACAGATGCAGACAAGCACGCTGCTCCTTTTTTCTCTTGCACCCATCCCGATATTAATATTATAATTATTATTTATAGTTTCGCTAATACGACGACTGTCACAACCGTACCGTGGCACAATCGTACCCAGTCTCCCCTATTCCAAGTAGTCCGACTACTAGTTGTCGTATCAATAGGTATCTGCGACCTACTATGATACGTGCAAGAGCTTGGAGGAAGGACTAAAGAAAGCAAGAGACGTCAATACATCTCTAGCTCGTGTCATAGTAAGTTATACTGATACGGCTATATAGGTCGTGGAATTAGTGCCCCGTTATAAGGCAGCCGCATACGTTATAGCCTCGAAACGAACCGTTCTGAATTCTTTGTTAACTAACTGTAAAGCACACAAGGTAGTGAACGGCATGCGATTTAACGCTATCTCGTTAACGTTACTCTGACAGCACGCTTTCACCCCGCTACCGTAGCACCGTCATAGTGCTTACATGTAACATTCAAATGGTACCTGGTCTCCGGTAGGGGCAGAGGCCGGGTTATGTATGATTTTTATTCACTAAATCCTAACCGGTTGCCTTCATAGGCACTATTGAAAAACAGGACACTCCGTTCGGGCCTCGCTAGAGTCTCTTCAGCGTCTGCCGCTAGAGCACGTCCCGAGACACTTCCTTATCACTCTGTCATTGAACTAACATCGTCATCTTTGACGAATGCATAGCGTTTGAAACACAATAGCATATTATTCAGTACATTTTACCACAATGATGAAATCGGTGTAGTCCCGCAGGCGGAGCTATAACATAAATTTTCCTTATCATCGAGCGATCCCGCAGGACGGTAATTCGTCAACGTCAGGCCAGTCGGTTGTCACCCAGCCCTAAGCGCGCCGTCCTCCACGATTAGTGAGCTGACAGATGACTACCATGGTGGTCACTACCATTTGGCTCGTAGCAAAAGAATGGTACCTATAACTGCTCAGTAGCCAAGTAGGTAATGTAAGCTCGCAATGCGGAGATGGCACCTTGACCTTTCTTATTAACCCTCGACCAAAAACGAGGGGAGTTATAAGTTTGACGCCTATGTACGGAAGTCTGTCGGTCTGTATGTATGTATGTATGCATGTCTGTGTGTGGATTCGTAGCGGTCCAACCATTGAACAGAAAAGGTTTTTTAACGACAGCAAGATGTGGTCAGCTGTCTATACTTTCATTCGGTACGCTTCTCGTCAAAAGCGTAGCTTGCTTGGTGATCATCTATATCTGTATCTATATCTATACATATTATAAAACAAAGTCGCTCTCGCTGTCTGTCTGTCCCTATGTATGCTTAAATCTTTTAAACTACGCAACGGATTTTGATGCAGTTTTTATTAATAGATAGAGTGTTTCTTAAGGAAGGTTAAGGTATGTATAATACATGCATAATATAGTAGAGAAATACTGATAATTTTTGAGGTTTCTAATGTGATGTCGTAAATAAGCACATTTTTTTGCGCTTACATTGCATACGCTGGCTGAACCCTACGAGATAGATCAAAATAATGTACTACAGTATTGTACATATTAACAAGGTCTACAAAAAAGTTCGCGATGGTATATGTTTATCTCTTAGAGATAACCCACAATAACCATTTTTTATCCTTTACTTTTTATGACAAATAATTAACTATTAATAAATTGTTGTTAGCATGAATTTCTCCCTTCTTCAATATAACATAAACTTCACTAATATATACACCAATGACAAAAAAGCTGTGAATGTTGTTCATACCGCTAGGTTAAGGTTAAGCAACATAAGGCTAGGTCATTAAATAGATGGGTGAATCGATTTGTATGAAATTTTGTGTACATATCGGGTAGGTCTGAGAATAAAATCGTAAAGTATATTTCATGCCGTTAGGTTTGGCGTTAGCCAAGGTTTACATAGATAGGTGACGGGCGGCGGCGACTCCGAGGAGGACGGTGACGGGGTTGCAAGCCCCGTCCCTGTGATCATGGTGCCAGGTTCCAGGGGGCTATAATGCGCACTGAGGGGTATTTGGTGCATATCCCACTGGAGGGCCCAGGTCTCCCCTCATATATGGCGATGCGACAGCCGCAGGGGTTTAAGTGGGTAAGAATCCCAGATACCATGATAACGAGGATATTTAGAACGAGAGGGGTGCAAGAGAGGAAAGAGAGGGAATTCGAGGAGAGAGTGATAGGGTGAGGGATAGGGGGATTAACGTAGAACAAGGGGAGAGTGAGGGGGAGCAAGGTGGTAGAAGAGAGAGGGGGACGGGGTTCAGAGAGGGGACAACGGGGAGAGGAAGAGGGGGACTGTGACGGGTACCGAAGCGGGAAAGGGGAAAGAGAAAAGAGAGAATTAGAATTAGATTTTTCTTATAAGTGAGAGAGAGATGGAGAGAGAAATAAATCAAGGGAGGGGGGAGAAAAGGGGAGCAAATTGTAATAAAAGCGCGGGCGGAGCTGCGCGGGTCAGCTAGTACATAATATAAGATCTTTTTCTAAACCACTGACCAACAAAAAAGGTCCGTTTGTTAGAACAAACTAATACACAATAAATGTATATTGTGTATGGTATTAGAATAAATGATTGATTCATAAATTCTGAAGTAGGTACGCCTGCCTACCTAAAATTAATGTGTAAGATATTTTAGTGTTTTAGAATATGCCGTAATTGACAATTTTGGTGACTCGGAGCACCTCGGAGTGCGAAACTCATATTTGAAACTCATCATTGCGAAATATGTTTTATTATTTTACAAAACCAAAAAGAGAAACATGTTGGTTTTATAAAATACTAAGTAAATAACACACACAAAAGATAGTAGATACCTCGATACGAGTATGTGCCGATGTATGTAGTACATACATAAATAAAATAAATAATAAAATAAAAAATAAAAAAGCCTTTATTTCTACTCTACATTACTTTTTGTTCTAAATATGTATAATTACAATGCTTCACTCAGTAGTCGCCTTAACGGCGTAGGCCTCCCCTAACTTTACCCACAGATCTCTGTCTCTTGCTTTTCTCATCCAGTCCGGTCCACATTGTTGAACAAACACGTCCCGCCATCTCTTTCTTGGTCTTCCCTGTTTTCTCTTCCATCCTAACGGAGTCCACTCAGTCACCCTCTTTGTCCACCTAGTATTTTCCAGTCTACAAATATGCCCAGCCCAGTTCCATTTAGTCATTCGTATCCTTTCTTTCACATCCAGTAATTTAGTCATGCTCCTTACTCTTGTGTTACTTACTCTGTCTGATCTTTTTATACCTAACATGCTCCTCTCCATTTTTCTCTGACACACAGCCAACTTTTCCTCATCCTCTATTCTTAATGACCATGTCTGACAACCATATGTTAGACATGGCAATATTGCTATTTCATATACTTTTTTCTTAATATCCATTTTAATATCGTTATCCTTCATTATCTCTTTCATCCCCCAGTACTTCTTCCACGCTAAGGCTATTCTACGTTGAATATCTTTCACGGTGCAATTTTCAAACGACACTAGTTGTCCAAGATACACATATTCTTGAACATACTCTACCAGTGTCCCGTCTACGGTTATATTGATATTCTCTCCGTTAGTGATGATCTTTGTCTTTGACGTATTCAACGATAGTCCTACTTTCTTACTTTCTTTTGCAAGTTCATTTACCATATTTTCTAACTGCAGTGCATTTTCAGCAAATATGACGATATCATCTGCGAAACGCAGATGACTTAGGTACTCTCCATCGATCCTCAATCCCTTATTTTCCCATTTTAATTCTCTGAACACGGATTCCAGTACGGCTGAAAATAATTTCGGAGAAAGTGGGTCTCCCTGGCGAACTCCTTTTCGTACAGGGAACTCTATGCCTTCACTTTCCAATCGCACCTTAGCACTGCATTTTTCGTAAACACTTCGGATTATGTTGATGTACTTCACACTTACCCCTTGGCGTGCTAGCGCTATCCATATTGCATCATGTTTTAAATTATCAAACGCCTTCTTGTAATCGATGAAGCACATATACAAGGTCATTCTATATTCGTTAGCTTTTTCTATCATTTGTGTTACTACTTGAATATGATCCATCGTTGAAAATTTTTTTCGAAAACCAGCCTGCTCGCGCGGTTGATTTTCATCGAGTATTCTTGTTAACCTGTATAGTATAATTTTTGAAAAGATTTTGTATATGTTTGTTGTGAGACTTACAGGTCTATAATTTCCTAAGTTACAACGGTCGCCTTTTTTATGTAATAGAGTTATTATAGACTTCGACCATTGTTCCGGTGTAGTTTCCTTTTCCATAATGTTGTTAAATAAAACTTGCAAAGATTTTACCACTATATCATACACAGATTTCAATACCTCGTTGGTTATATTGTCGGTTCCCGGCGTTTTATCCTTTTTTTGTGTATGTATGGCGTACTCAATTTCAGACTCTAAAATTTCTTTTGGTTCAAAATCCTTATAAGCAGACGAAATATGTGTGTTATACAAACACATGTCAGATTCTTTTTGGCTTAAATTGGTATCATTAGAATAAAGATCTTTATAAAACGATGTCGCTTCGTTTATTATATCTGGGCGCCTGGATAATAATTTTCCATGCTTAGTTTTCAAAGTTGTAGTCCACTCTGTTTTGTCATTTAGCATCTTATAAGCTTTACGCAGAGCTCCTTTCGTAGATATAAAGTTTTCGAAAGTATTTCGTCGAATTAATTTTTTTTCCTGTGCAATTTTCCTGTTTATTTCCTTACTAATTTTCGTTATTTCATACTGTATTTCCTTAGTCCTATGGTCTCTATACAGTGACTTTCTTTTTTCTAGTAATATTTTTGTTGCATGACTAATGCAATTTCTTCTTTCTTTTTTATTTACTGGTAATTGATTCAAAAATAATGTAATTTCACTTTCCCATTTATCATATTGTTTTTGGATTTCTGTAGATGAACTTACTGACTCAATAAATTTATTCTCCCAATATATAGCGCTCTCATCTGAAATTACTGGTATCTCTCTCTTAGGAATTGCACTTTTTTTGTTCCTTCTCGACCGACACATCGATGCAGCTAACTTACATCGAACCATTCTATGGTCAGTATTAAAGTTTAAATTACTGACTATGTCAAATTTAATAACATGACTGAATTGGTTCGTAAGTATGTAGTCAATTTCGTTGAAATTCTTTCCATTCGGATGTTGCCAAGTCCATTTTTTGTGCGGCTTACGTTTGAACATACTGTTTATAATTTTAAAATTGTTTTCTAAAGAGAACTCTACTAATTTCTGTCCATGCGTACTTCTTTGCCCGTATGAGTATTTCCCAAAAACTCTCTCCTCTCCTGTTTGCATTTGTCCAACTCTTGCGTTGAAATCTCCTAGCAAAATGATGTTTTTGAACTGCACGAGCTCAAGGGCGGACTCTACTGCCTGGTAAAATGTTTCTATGTCATCATTTGTATATGACTCTGTAGGTGCGTATACTTGAATGAAAGACCATTTAGAATTGTCTGATAATTGTAGTTCTATAACCGCCACTCTGTCAGAAATAGATATAAAGCTTATAATTTTATCTTTCAAATATTTTTTAACCAGAAATCCCACTCCATTTCTTCCGTTTAATGCATATGTGTGATATAAAATGAAGTCAGAGTACTCTTCGATGGACTCTTTTTCACGCCTGGTTTCGCTCAAGCCTACAATATCCCACTTGATGGATTTTAAAGCATGGACTAACTCTACAACTCTACTATCAGATATAAGTGTTTTAACATTAAGGCACGTCACATAAAGACTATCCGGTTTTATGTTTCTGTTCTTATCCTTTTTGTTATTAAGGGGGTTTTGGTCTGACTCCTCCACGGTGACCAGCCGGCTTGGAAGAGGTGGGGGGACACTTTTTAGTTTTTTTGAATTTCCTTGCTGTTGGGACTTGCCGTGACTTGTGTATGAGCGGTGGGGTTCAGTTGTGATGGCCGCAAAAAACTCACAATGTCTTGTGGTTTGTTCTTTTTTGTTGCAGGTTTCATTCGTTCCTCCTTTCCGCTGATCTTTTTGGTCTCTACTACCTCAGGCGATTGTGATAAAACTCTTTTTGATGATAGTTTTCCTGTAGAATGAGGATTTTCTGGTTTTTGTGACCCAAATGTGACTATTTTATCATAACGTAGAGCCACTTTTTTCCCAGAGTCCCTTGCTCGTTTCAATTCATCTTGAAGTTCCTTCCTTTTTAGTAATACAGAATGGGAATAATCTTCCTTGATGTACATACTCGATTTATCCAGACATTTTTTATTCCGAAGAAGCTCTAATTTCCTACTTAATGTTGTAAATGTCACTACTATTGGTCTGATTTTCCCAGTTTCCTTCTTTCCTTTTCTAGTTACACATTCAATTTCCCACTTCTGGCATTCTATTTCCATCTTTGAACTTATAACATTCCGGATCAGAATTACCAAATCATCATAATTTTTCTCTGTTTCTTGGACTCCAAAGAAAAGTAAGTTTTTCTTTCTTATCTGTTTATCTAAATAATCTATACTTCTTTGCTGTTGCTCTATCTTATTCTCCAACTGGTATGTTTTCATCTCTATGACGTTGAATTTTTCATCTATATGATTACTTATGGCCTCCTTAATATTCGCCTCCATATCTTTCATTTTTTTATCTATGTCCTGCTTCTGCTGTGCCATATCTTCTTGTATTTTTTGTAAAGCTCTCAATATTTCTTCCATTGTTATGGTACAACAGGCGCTCCCTAGTTGTGAAAGGTGTAGTAATATTTATCGATATTGAGACTTTTACCAATTTGGCTATTCGTCACTAGATGGCGCTGTTCTCAATTATTGAAATGATACCATGACTTTCAATTTACTTTTTAGGTTACTTTCTTATAATTTTAGTCAAAATCCACTGAAATACAGCACTTTTAACGTAACCTTTTACACTGACCTTGTCTTGTTCCACTCTTGCGAGTTAACTTTGATATTTCAAACGCAAGTGAATTTACGGCTGTAAACCGTTACGTATAGTTTTTTTCCAATTTTCGTGTAAAATACCACAGATTTTGAGCTGTTAACAGTTTCCCGTATGATTTACACTGTAATTCACAAAACTGATACTATTATATTTGGAACAACACACTTTAGACAATATTATTTAAATAAAAATCACAGAGACGACGTAAACATAGGCACACTAGCGCCCCCTTCCATATATATTATTATATTTGAGACATTGAGACCGCTCGACCACAAAATACTGAAAGTACAGAAAGCAAGCTTCATACAACGGGCGCTCGAGCAACGCACACATAGACAGCGCTCACGGACACGATATCTCGGTATATCTCAGTTTAGTACAAGCGCGAATGCCGTCCGCTTCAAACACTCGTCTTCCGTTCTTCCTGTTTTATTCTCAACAATCAATAAAAAAACTTGATAGGAGTGCCACTATCACGATAGTTTTTTCGCATAAGCCAGAGTTGATAACCGCCGAGCGTAGGTATGAAAAGCGAGGTATATACATGAGCTTGCCTTCTGTAGGTACTCTTCAGTTTTTTGTGGCTCGACCAACTTGGCCGCCGCGTCGTTGTCGCGTCGATTGAAAGGCAAACAAACTAACGTCCCGAGTTATGACAAAGCCTATTCATAGTCATGACAATTGTTGGAAAACTTGCCTGTTTGTTTTATTAAGAGCTTATAGCACGCATACCGCAGTGCTTGTAGAGA
Organism: Furcula furcula; assembly: GCA_911728495.1. Taxonomy (NCBI): domain Eukaryota; kingdom Metazoa; phylum Arthropoda; class Insecta; order Lepidoptera; family Notodontidae; genus Furcula; species Furcula furcula. The sequence continues at coordinate 13,363,689 of OU452251.1, forward strand.
AAGATTTTTGACCAGTGTGTGTCGCCAGTGATGACATATGGTACCTACTAAGATGTGGTCCCTAACTGTTGGCCTTTTAGAGAAGCTCAGAGTCACACAACGAGCTATGGAGAGAGCTAAGCTCGGAGTTACTTTGCGCGATAAAATCCGGAATGAGAAGATTCGCTGAAGAACTAAAATCACTGACATATCTCTCAAAATTTGCAAGTTGAAGTGGCAATGGGCAGGCCACGTCGCTTGAAGAACCAATACATGATCTGAAAGAAAGGTTTCGAGTGGCGACCACGAACCGGAACTCGCAGCGTAGGCAGGCTTCCCACCAGGTGGATGGTCGACATTGTGCGCGTCGCAGTCAACCGTTACTATCAAAATTTAGTCGGTTAGGTAAGTACACTAAGCCATTTTGATATCGTGCAACTATTCGTTAGAACACGATGCAGTGTCGATCGATCGATCGTTGATGCTAAAAGTATCGCGTTCTGTAAATGTTACAGCAAGCCGACTGCATACAGTCTAGACCGGTTTGGCAGATCAACAAATAGAAATATCTTTGTCATTTATATAGCAGTAGTCATAGAGTTTATATATTAAGAATAGAGTACACGTTTGTCTATGGTCCCCTTAAACAAAGCGTAGGCAGATTTTCCTTTAAGAGGCAGGTGAATTGAACTATGTAAAGTTATATTATAAGAGTTATCCTATTGATATGTAAGTAATAAGCAGTGATGGGTTTGATCTGTCGCAAGCGCAAATGTCGATAAATACAGCTGACGGAATTATACCTACCTATTGTCGTGTATCTGATATTTATGTATTTTGATGTTCTTACTCGTGGCTACATGTTCTTACTTGAATTAAGCATTCTATAGTACTTGTACTGATTCATATTCTAAGGCAGTACTTGGACTTCAAATGCAGTCTTTTTTAATAATGTCTAATGGAACCATAAAGGAGACAGAGATGATTCTATACAATTTTGGGTCCAGGTTGTAAAAAGATGAAAGCTGTGTCTGTTGATAGCTAGTATATTCTTAAATTAATACTGAACATTTTGCGGATTTTGGCAGTCTGAGAGATAAGTTATAAGATATTTATGAAAAGTGAGGTTATGTAACATCCGGTACCTTAATGGGTGATTTTAAGTACAATTAACATTTTTATAAATATATAATTATATGATACACTATCTTGGCTGTAGTTATCTATGAGTAAGGCAAGGGTATACCCTGTTTTTCGTTACAAGATCGAAATCGTAGCATAAAATGTTGCATACAGGAGTGATGGCTGGTCGGTGGCCAGCCAAAAGCAATTTATAGGGTTCAAAACTAAATATTCAACCCTAGCAAATGTCTTTGGCTGGCCACCGATCAACCATCACTCCTGTATTCATACATTTATCGCTATGATTTTGATCTTGTAAAGAAAAACGGGGCATATATTGTTATATATATAACCACAGTTTGCCTGATATGTTTAGTAAGGTAGGATTGAGGCTTTTGCCATTAAATCAATTGCAACCCTGAGCCAGCACCCAGAATTTCATAGAGAAACCCAATACTTAATCCATTGCTCAATGCAATGCAATGCAAGCAATGGATTAACTATTGGGTTTTTTTCTAGCTCTTCAGTCGCGCTTACGACCAAGTATGAATTATATGTTTGTCATATTGTGTATGTAAGTAGAGTAAAAGGAGACTCCCATGATTCTCCTTAAGAAGGGAAAAATAAAACTATTAAGTATTATAATTATTTATTTATTCGTCTTCAATTTATTAAAATATTACCTTACTAAAAATTGTTCAGGCGGTACTAGGTATATGATCTTGGTATCGTTATTTTTTTTTTCGCGGAGATAATCGATAGGTCCCCGGAGTCTGGGGGTCAACCGGGGTACGTGCGATTCTTAACCACTAAAACCCTCGCACTAACGCCCCCACTAAAAGGCAGTCTCATCGCCAGATGGACCTTCTCATCAGACCTGGGCACTTCGGTGTGATATTCATATAATTTTATTCACTTTTTCATAATGTAGGTATAATTAGATCTGCACCAGGAGCCCCTCAGTGCCTTACTTTTTACCCTGCCGCTGACGAGAGCGCATTGCAGCCCCCCGGGAACCAGACACGGTGCTCATGGGGACGAGGGTCGCAGCACCGCTGCCGTCCTCTGAGTTGCTGCCATACGCAATGGACGTCCTAGGGCCCACACCCAGAACCACTGGACGTTAGGGGGGTGGACTCCGAAGGATTATTTATTTATTTAATCATTTATGTACACACAAACAGAAGATAGACAAAATAAACCTTTGGATAATACAGCTCTCGTAGCAGGCTGCTGCTGACCTCTCTGCACACCTATAGGTATTACAAAACCATCATTACCCCGTACATATTCACCAAAATATGATCCACTCCTGTATAATATTAGAATACTTGATTGAGGAGTTGAGCTATTATATAGTAAATCGCTCGTGATGAAAGCGAACATCCACAGCGGAGACAAACATTAGGGTGCCCAAGTTATCTCGATTCATTTGCAGTTGGTCCTCGATCTAGGTCCTAGTAAGCTTGACAAACATGAAAGCTGCTGTTTATCTGAAAGAAGAAGTTTTGAATGTAATATAATAAATATCGTAAAGGTAATGTAACCAGCATGGTAGTCGCTGGTAAGCTAACAAAAGGAAGTAGGTATGAACTTACACGCTGTAGTGCATGCTATTCACGAATCACTGACAGCATCAACTCATCATCCAAAGGTCGTTGGCCTAATGTATCACAGCGACTAGTCGCTATGCCGCAATTCACACAGCGATCCATAGTAAAATCCAAAACAATGAGTAAGTCAGAAGCGAGTTTCTCCGTGTCCGGCGATATCATAGTGTGGTTCGTACATATAATGCAAGCTCAGAGGTCCGTAGAAAGCAGTACTTGAGGGATAAAATCAATTAAATATTAAATATTGAAAAAACCCTGAGGAAAAAAGTAGATAACAGTCAAAACGTACGAAACGAGTGAGTGTTGTAGAGACGCTCGATCCGCATCGACAATTATTAACAAAAAGTATTTATTTCATGCATTTTAAAGCTCGGGTGCTCCTCCCTTCCGGCAGTTTTGTGAAGGTAGGTACTTGTGGAAACACAGTTCCCCGATAGGACCTGAACAAACCTGAAGGTGTGCGTGTTGTGTTTTCGGTGCACCCAGTAGTTTAGCACCTTTAGTCGGTATGATCAAGTAGTCGGTGCTTGGCTCCGCCACTCGCTTCTGCGACCACACATGGACGTCGTCTTGTGCCTTCCTTCGCTATCGCTGAACTTCAACATGAGGTGCTCCGCCCCGGCTCCGCACTTCTGTATTCTGCCGGTGTAAGTCGATATATCCGTCTCCAAGTGTCAGGGTAGGACAACAATTAATGGGCCTTGATTTGGGCTGTCAGAATGTCCACCCACACTGGCGCACCATAGAGGGATATCGTTATATAAGCGATGGCAACTATCACTTTGGCTACCCAGATTCGACAGGTGCCGCAACAGAGCACCGGCGCGGCGCTAGACCTTTGAAATGTTCGTCATTGGCTTTCGCTGAAACATAGGATAGGACCAGCGAAACCTATACGTTAGGTCGTTTGACTAGTCTGTCTGTATGCAACAAAACCTAAAGAGCAATCATGGGCTTTCTCTGAAAAGTCCAACATACTAAGCACGATATCCAACACTTGATACATAAGTATGAGTATGATGTCACTACGACGTAGTATTTTAATTCTATTTTTTGCATGGTGAACTTTTCTGTGTTCAAAACTGTTGAGTAGGTCTGTAGGCAGCATTAGATATACACGCATGTTGGTGGAACCTTTTTTTTATACTGGGACAATTCACACACTGCCATCTGATCCCAAACTAGTTAAAGCCCATTCTACGGTAACCGGACAACTGATACAAATACTTATATACTTTTTTCGTAAATACCTACTTAATATAGATTGTAACAGCCAGACGGAAGGTGGGAATCGATCCTATTAGGCCATGGTGTACCCACCAACAGACCATTTTTTTGCCTTCAAAAGGTACCCAGACTCCGTAGGGGGCGGAGGCCGGGTTGTATGGGATTTGAACTCACTAAAACCTCCCCGGTGGCCTTCATAGACGCTTGGCATTCTGGTCGCTCCACTCACCAGAGTCTCCAGCCACACACACTTGACTTGATAGAGCATGTTGCTGGGGAGCAGAAATGCATTTCCGCCAGGATGTTCAGGGATGGTAAATGTGCCAGGATTGTTGCCACCTTACATGAGATGTTGCCGCACCTTCTTGCGACCCGGATTAAGCACTGGATCATAATAATGTAATTGAATGAACCGATAATTGAATCAATACAATGAGATGCTTTCAATTGAGATCCAAAATATCGATACAAAGCGACTGGGAAGAACAACCCTAAAATGATTATGACTTCTTTAGTCTTTCCTCCAAGATTATGACAAATAGCCATAAACTCAGAAAAAAATGACTTGTCAATGCAGATACCACAGATTAAAAATACATAATTGATTTAACGCGACTAATGAGGCGATTCGTGAACTTAAATTGATTTGAAGATTACTCTTGTAAATATTTTTAGATCTGTTAAAATATCGCAATGATTATTCATAACATATAATTAATTAACTAAACACACAGTTTGGTATTAACGATTTTCAATAATTAATACGTTTAAGGGCACATTAATCGATTATAGTTTAATAGATAATCGATTTATGAACTGCCTAAACTTCTTGTTAAGATTCCTCTGTTTCCAGCTTGATTTAATGGACTGGTTTTTTACATTTTTAAATAGAAATATATAACCATTTTTTAGGCCGTAACTCATCTTTTTACAAGTTGGACCCAATAATCCCAGTCTCCTTTAGTTTTTTTCACATGGAACGTACTAATGCAGTTGTAGTAAGGCACTAGGTTAGCAATTGTCAGAAATACAGCACAACATGCTGGAAAAAAGACAAATGCACCAAACCGACCCGCCTGCCAAATGGGCCAGTTTATGGTTAATTTAGGTCTGCCAACATCTTATTATGAAATTCATAAAACTATAAAAAATACACAAGTGCATATTAAAGGCGGCTTCAATCGTTTGCTCTACTGTGTTCGCTTATTATGTACATAATTAAGACTGAAAACTAATCGGCATTATCGTACCTATCTATTCTATCTATACTTATAATAAAACTGTAACAGGTCCAATTCTGTACATTGAAGATATTTTGAAAATTATATTTGGAGGGCATTCTATAACCGATACTGAGGACGAAAATGTAATTTTTTTAATTTTTGTCTGTCTGTCTGTCTGTCTGTCTGTCTGTCTGTCTGTCTGTATCACGGCTGAGCATCACGCCGAAACTACTGAATGGATTCAAATGAAACTTGGCATGATTTGAGATCTTACTACGAGGTAGGACATAGGATACTTTTTATCCCGTAATCTAGCACGGTTCTTTTGGGAGAGGGGATTAAAGTCAAAATGGGTACTTGGTTATACGCTTGGTCCGATTTTATCAATTTTTCTTTATAATATAATAAATATTAGTAAGGGAACACTCATAGAGAGTTGTTATCAAGGTTTTGTAATCGATCGGGTTAAGCAACGTTAGGTAAGGTCATTAAATAGATGGGTGACCGTTTAACGCCATTTGAACTAAACGGGTCCGTGCTTCGGAGAGCAAGTAAAAAGTGGGTCCCAGTTTTTAACCGACTATAAAAAAGTAGGTTATGTATTCGATGCGAATGTCTGTTATTAAAAGTTTAGTTAACGTAAAAATAGCGCAGGCGGAGCTGCGTGGGTCAGCTAGTACTTATAATAAAACTGTAACTGGTCCAATTCTGTACATTGAAGATATTTTGAAAATTATATTTGGAGGGCATTCTATAACTGATACTGAGGCCGAAAATGTATTTTTTTTAATTTTTGTCTGTCTGTCTGTCTGTCTGTCTGTCTGTCTGTCTGTCTGTATCACGGCTGAGCATCACGCCGAAACTACTGAATGGATTCAAATGAAACTTGGCATGATTTGAGATCTTACTACGAGGTAGGACATAGGATACTTTTTATCCCGTAATCTAGCACGGTTCTTTTGGGAGAGGGGATTAAAGTCAAAATGGGTACTTGGTTATACGCTTGGTCCGATTTTATCAATTTTTCTTTATAATATAATAAATATTAGTAAGGGAACACTCATAGAGAGTTGTTATCAAGGTTTTGTAATCGATCGGGTTAAGCAACGTTAGGTAAGGTCATTAAATAGATGGGTGACAGTTTAACGTCATTTGAACTAAACGGGTCCGTGCTTCGGAGACCAAGTAAAAAGTGGGTCCCAGTTTTTAACCGACTATAAAAAAGGAGGTTATGTATTCAATGCGAATATCTGTTATTAAAAGTTTAGTTAACGTAAAAATAGCGCAGGCGGAGCTGCCTGGGTCAGCTAGTCAAAGTATAAAACAATGCCTAAGAACATCTACCACATTATTTAATTAGAGACCACTTTCCTTACCCTTTCCAATAACAAGGCAGAAAACGTAATAAGGAATTTACGAGTATCGATTAACCTGCAACTATTAATAGTCCGCTTGGTGAAAATATAGGTAGGTACACATGCTAAGAATTTCACTTTTCAACACAAAATACGATAACAAAAGAAGTTCTCAATTTGGTTTTATTTTTAGTCAGACGTAATAAATAAACATGTTTTATACTATGTACTTAGTAACAATCCTATATCAGTGGTAGTAACTATACTATTTACTTTATGGCAGACCGTAGGGTGGATAAACACGCGGGCTGCTTCCCAACAGTTTATGTGTTCGATGTGTCGTGGGTTCAATGGGGATGCTGACTGGATTAAAAAAAAAATTAGTCCGTCAGTTAGATTAACAAAAAATATTTGACACGTTGTTAGGGTTTGCAATTTTGTAGAGATTTATCGCAAATTATTTAATTCTTTATTTTCATTGTTTAATATTTTAATATGCTGGCAACTATTTTTAGAGTACTGAGAGAAGTAGAAGCTAATCAATTGATTCGTAGCGCCGGCCAATCACGGGGCCGCATTAAAGAGAACTGAGGCGGGCTGTGATTGGTCGTTGTGAGACGTTTGGGGGGTTTGTTCTGGTAGGGATTTTTACCGATAAAACCATGGTTGGGAGCACAATACGGGAATTCGAGGGTCAACCACGAGACTGTTAAGAGTTGGAAGTAACTGTTTATTGTGAATTTGATTTATCTAATTTATTGTAGTCGTGTATATTCAGTGTACAAAGTGTGTTTTAATAAAAGTGATTTATATTCTGTGATGATATCTTCTATTATTCTCCTCGGAGCAAGGTCGTCCTTATAGATCAGAAGTGGCTATCGCAACTAACTTCAACAAAACGTAAGTACACGCCCAAATCTACAATTTTTAGACAAGAAGTGTTTGGAATTAAGTAATCTTTGTCTTGAATTAGTTTGAATTGATATTTATCTCTATGCGTTGTAGTTTTTCTATATCGGTTTGCTGCTTAAAATTTATCATCGTGCATTGTGATTTCTAAATGAAAATTGAAGGTAATTTATCATCGTGCATTGTGATTTCTAAATGAAAATTGAAGGTACCCGCAATACCTGGAAAAATAAAAATGTTTAAATATTTTTAAAGTACCTACCCTCTATTTTTATGTACAACGCTAATTGAGCAAATCAAACTGTTCGTATATTATATTTTGTATTTTCTCTGTAAGTGATTATCTTGTAATCTTTTGCGAAAATAAATGTCTTAAACCGTATAAGTATAATCCGCTATTTTCTGCAAATAAAAACAGCTGACGGTAAGACGGAGAAATTTCAATAGGTAGTCCAATGATTGACAGATACATCCATACCAATTGTATTCTTATAAAAAATACATAGGTATGTAACAGTTTCGGATAGCATATAACTAATAATATAATTAGGAGATTGTATTCATGTCTTGCATGATATGGAATAATATGGAAGATGATAGCACTGTCTGTATTGTATAAAATTATAGCTGAAGTGCGCAGTATTAGTGTCAGATTGCAGTATTAGTAATGTATTATGGTCTCGTCGGTTATTATTGGGTGACCTGATACCAAAATATTCCTACAGTGTATGGCAGTGATTGTGTTAGGTAGTCGTCAATCTGTTTTCTTTTAACTACATAGGTAGTAATTTTAGCTTGCCTATATAAAATGCTCTTTAATATTTACAAGCTACCGTCATAATACGATACACGTGTAAGTCTGTAACATAATATTCACACAACCTTTTTGTTGCGAGTCGAGCGTGAGCTACGGAATGACGGCCGCGAGGATGACTAAGGTGAATCGGAATCAGCGTTCACAATAATGGCGGGACAACGACCGACGTGGAAGGAGCCATCGCAATCGGTCCGCTGACTGCCGGTAGCACAGAGCCACGTGTCGACGCGGGACAATCTAACAGGTCACGTAGTCCTTCATTTTTAAAAAAAAAAAGTTTTCGATATTGTAAATGCGTTAGGGATGGTCTTGCAATCTTCCCAGGACGCAAAAACCGAGACTATTAGATTTTGGATCCTTCAAATCACGCATGCATGCTTTGTTAAATTAATGATATTTGTTTAACAAGTCTGCATCGCTATACGGGAGGGTGATAGAACTATCACTGATTTTGGTATTTAGAAGTTCTAGGATCTGGCCGAGGTCTGGTAGTTCGATTCTATTGACCTGGTAGGAATGTCAAGAGAAATTACTGTTTGCTTTTCCTTTCGAGCAGAACATAGCCGGGTCTTATGTCTTGAAGGGGGGGCTACTTAGGAGTCTTAGGACGAAGCAGTAGGTACGAGGTTTATTATGAAGAATTGGCACACAATCAACGTGATATTGTATGGAAAACGTGCGGTAGACTGTATTATTCACTGTTATCCAGTATGAGTTCACCAGTATGAGTTCACCAGTATGAGTTCACCAGTATGAGTTCACCAGTATGAATTACTGGTGCTATCCTAAATCTATTAAAATGCATTACAAAAAGCGACATGTATAGGTTTAATTAATAGTCAGAATAGCCGAGCCGTTACTCAAAATTTATGAATGAAGTACGGAAAAATAGGACCCTTTGGCAGTGACCACTTTAACGAAAGGATATGTTGTACAAAAATTAGGACTTTGTCTAATCATCTCTCATCGGTTTTACGAAGGACAATGCCCATCTGTGCCCCAGAAATGCCCAGATAAATTATATTACAAGATTGCTCTAATAAATAAAAACTAGAATTATGTTGTTAATTTTAAATCATATGAAGCACTAGATAAAAAAATAATAATAAGACGTTCTTGTTAACATTGCAGTACCAGTGTATCTAACCAAATTGTTTTCACATACATATTGACATTATACAATGGAGACAGACTAGATAATTCCAAATAACTGATTGTTTATCTGATAACATACAGATAAGTATATAAAAGAACACTGATCTGACTTAGCTTATGTGATGATCATGAAGTTCCTAGTGAAAAACTAATAGCAATTTTTTTTTTTTTTTTTTTTTATACAACCAAGGTGGCAAGCAAGCGTGCGGCCCGCCTGATGGTAAGCAGTCACCGCAGCCTATAGACGATAGCAATACTAGAAGAATCACTAGCGCGTTGCCGACCCTTAAGACATTAGATATTAAGTCTTTGTGTCCAGTAATTTCACCAGCTACAGTGCCCTTCACGCTGGAACACAGCAATGCTTTCACACTGCTGCTTGGCGGCAGAATATCTGACACTGCGGTGGTACCTACCTGGACGGTTCCTTGCACAAGGAACCTACCACCTAGTAAGCAAATGCAGCAATGCTGTCTGTGAACGATTAAATGTAAAAAAAAACCAGTAGGAAGTTATCATGTTTAATGTCCAATATCTTTTGAACCATTGCTATAAATGACATTAAATCTAGATATCATATAAATACTGTTAAAAAGTTATCTTATGACATAGAGTGCAATTTGGGCATTGCATTGCTGACTTTCAGCTCCATACTATGGGCATGGTCCTTTGTTAAGTCTGGGTATGTTATCACCTCAACTATGCATAGACTTTACTGCCCAAGTTGTATCAGGGGGTGGTGAATGCATGTAAGACAAGCCAGTGTTGATGCGGTTTCAGCTGAAGCGCACGAACATACTTAGTCGCTTATAAAAACTTGACTCAGTTGCAATTTCTTGAAGTAGGTAATAAATTCTCCTTAACCTGAGTTAGACGAATGAGTGAACGTTCCCTTACGGCTTGATCAGTCGATGTCTTTGGGTTGTACGGTGCAGCCCCGGTATTGACTGATTGATCTACCATTTAGTAGCAGTTTTGAAAAAAAAAAACGCATTGCAACCGAATACTTAGTACACATGAGAGTAGAAACAGTAACACATGTATAAAGGACTTATCAAGCTAAGTGCGGACGTGTTGATGTTGTGATAGTGCAATCATCAGCCATATGTCGGATCTTGATAGATTTTGTATTTTGTCGTGGGGATAGTGCAATTTTCTGACAAGGTCATAACGGGACCACCGTCAAATGTAGTCACAAGCACAGCATTATAATAATCAGGCTCGTGTGTCTGAAGATAAGCAACGTCTATTAGACATACTGAAACTCTAAATATTGTCGACGTCCCTCCATAATTTAGGACGCGCAAACATCACGAGTTGAATAGTTACCACTCAAACAGGTTGTCCCATCACGAACGCGAAGGTTCTCTCCATGTTACGCGAAATGTTATATCCCGGAATAGTTAGCCCGTCTCAAGCTAGTCTTAGTTTGCTTGTTCTTAAAAGGGATGGGTCACTTAGGATGTGCATTGATTATCGGCTGTAAACTTGAAATTATCTTATTCCTGTCATTGAAGACTAAATGCCTCTACTAGCTGAACAGGCCTGTCGTCGGTATTACCCGTAGTGCTGTACTCTAAGCAGCAAGGGCTCGAGCTCGATGCTACGACAGTGGCTTGTCACGTTTTCGTGTTCACTAAATTTGCTTAAGCAGCACTACCGCCACGATGGTCTAATAGTTTAACGGTCAGCTCTACGTTGAGCAGAAATTCGATAGTGAGTACGGATCCCAGCGGCGTTAGGTTCTACGTCTAATTCGGTGCTGGCTCGACGTCTAGCACGCACTGCTACAATAAGTTGGGTTGATAGCTGGGTCCCGATTTCTGAGTAGAGCAAGCATATCGTCGCTTACTATACTATATCATAGACTTTAGCAGAAGCGAAGAACCTCTACTCAGTTATAAAGTTTAGCTGTTATTTTCTTTCTGCGAAAGTTTAGGGTTATCTGCTAGCTACGGTATTTTAATAATTACCGGTTAGTGAGCTGCATTCCACATTTCTGAACCGGGGTTAATTCCGAGAACCTCTAGTAGGTGGTCTATATGTGTAAACTTTGCAAGAGTTCGATTGTTCTGTAACATAGGACTGGTTCTAAAGTGAGTCATGTCGCCAAATAAGCTACCGCGAAATCCCGTAGCCGTCAATGTGGAAGCCTTTTCTGACCAATTTCTGAGTGTAATAACAAACTTTAGTGACTACTGGTTGCACTGTCCAACTGGGAGACAAATCTGTAGGATCTAAAGTATTAACAGCGATTGTGATGAAAAGTGCCTAAATTACATAAATAACTACGTTTTAAAAGACTGTCAAGTATTATACTTCGTTTATTTCACGAAGACAAGGCTGATTTACATGCAGCAGACGAGATATTATGCTGCCCAAGTCACATATTTAAAGATAAAAATACATATTTTAAAAAATAAAATTCACTATTTTGACTCATTTCCCGGCAACGGCACGCAACCAGTCGCCATCTTCATTACGTGATTTTGTGATGCCCGAGTCACACGTAAATTTACCTCCGCAAATCAAATAAGATTGGATTTAAAGAAAATTTCCGCTAGTGAAGATATTGTATCGTCATAAGATGTGTCAGCATAATATTGGTAAATTCTTTACTTGTTGTAGTTGTCATAAAACTTCAAGGTGAGTACAAAATTATATCTCAAAGTACAGACTAATATTTTTCTTTTCGGCAACTACCCACTTATTATATTTTTATATTAATTAAATAATCTACATTGTGATTAAAACATCTCAATCATAAATACGCCAAGGTATGTCGTACGTAAATGCTCAGTATCACAAAACGTGTATTGTATGTGTGTCCCAACATAGTTTCTTAAGGGCGTTTGCGCGCTTTTGTGTACTTTGGCATTTGGAAAAAACAAATAAATAATTAAAGTAGGTACCTATCATGAACTATATTCTATTCGATGCTCATCGTATGATGTATTCGTGATATCCCAACGTATTTATTTTGCGCGGGGATGACGTGATATAGGATATTTACCTATTTGAACCCACAAATTAATCATAGATCAGATATACCATTTCGATATCACAATTTCAATGTTACGAAAATATTACTACTATAATATACACTACCTACTTTGTGTTATGAAAACGTGTTACCTACGTGAATACACAATACACGTATATAGTGTACGGAAGGTGCCATGAAATAAATAAATGTAATTATAACCATACTTTTCTGTGATGTCTTTTTGCTGTGGTGTTTGTGAATAGCTAGGAGCTGTCATCGTCTTCGGAGTTGGTCAAGAGGCGTTAGTCGTATTGTCCTCATGTAAACCGTCTATGGATCATATGACATATGTATACAATGTTACCTATGATGTGTATTCATTGTAATCCTCGCGCTAGTCGTGTAAGGATCATTTGACGTCTATCTACACTGCGAGGCGCATTCATCGTTTAATCCTCGCGCTAGTTGTGTAAGGATCATTTGACGTCTATCTACACTGCGAGGCGCATCCATCATTTAATCCTCGCGCTAGTCGTGTAAGGATCATTTGACGCCTACCTACACTGCGAGGCGCATTCATCGTTTAATCCTCGCGCTAGTCGTGTAAGGATCATTTGACGTCTATCTACACTGCGAGGCGCATCCATCGTTTAATCCTCGCGCTAGTCGTGTAAGGATCATTTGACGTCTATCTACACTGCGAGGCGCATTCATCGTTTAATCCTCGCGCTAGTCGTGTAAGGATCATTTGACGTCTTTCTACACTGCGCGGCGCATTCATCGTTTAATCCTCACGTTAATCATGTATGGATCATATGACGTCCAACCACACTATAATGTGCATTCATTGGTTAATCCTCATGGGCATCGTGTAAGTATCCCGTGTAAGTATCAGATATCCAACTACGTCGCAATGTGTTCTCACTTGATCCTCATGTGAATCGTGTATGGGTCCTGTGACAAAATGCACAATATGTGTTTATTGATTGATCCTCACGTAAACCGTGTATGGGTCCTATGGCGTGTAACTATCTTACAACGTGTATTTATCGTTCGATCCTCACGTACACTGTGTAGGGTGCCTGTCACATCAAAATATGTACCTTACAAAGTGTATTTATTGTTTGATCTTTACGTAAACTGGTTATGGGTCTTATGACATCGAACTACCTTACAATATGTATTATTGTCGGATTCCCCCGTATACCGTGTATAGCTCCGATGGCATCAAGCTAATACATAAAACAATCTTTAATGCTTTGTATAGTACCAGACATAATATCAAATTGTCAGGCACATACGGCTAGATATGGATTTTATGAACCCCAGCTAGGTATGCGCCACCTGAGGAGGTAGCGCATAGACCGAGTTATAGCAAAGTATGTCTCCCAGTAAGTGTAAATCAAGTAAAAAGGTATAGATAATAATACTGATTGTGACTACTGGTTGTGAATAATAATATTGCGCATAACATGCGTATACAAAACATAATCTTGTAAATTATGAGATCCTAATAATCAATCAGATTTACCACTTTCAAGGACATATATACTTAGCAATTATTGGGCCAAGGCCCTGAGTAAAATAAATCATTTATAGAATGCTTAAATTCAGTACTAGTAGTAGTATTAACTCCAGTACGGCGGAAGCTTGCTTAAACTTATACGTAAAACCTTAGAACAACCTATATTATACCTATATTATGACATATTTGTACCTATAGGTAGTAACAATATCAGTTTTGTAAATTTGGCAAGGCAGGGAAATCAAGAAGGTCCAACAGCGTTGCCTGCACAGCTCGAATACTTTAAATTCGTATCAAGTAATTGCATACCGCAAAGTCAAATATGATGGTACTTTATTTGTATAACACCTGAAATTAACTAGGTACTCATATTTTGCAATACATGAATTGAATTGAATTGAAAAATGTTACTAACCACAGCGTATGCGGTAATCAAAAAAAAAAAAAATAAGAAACTTATTAGTAATACGTAATTTAATTTCGCACCGCATTTTTCAGAAGATTTTAACGTATGGGGGGCGGACAGCCTAGAAGCCGTAAGTTTATCCCTACCACAGGCCTGTGCAGATCCTTGCACAACGATGACGTCGCTTTCATCATGCCCGCAGTCCAGTAACTACGCAGAAAAACACTACGAGCTGAATATGCTACAGGTATGCTTTGGAATACTATATTGGTAGCTGTGTGTATTGACAATTTATAAAAAAATCCCCTAAGCCACACACTGCAAACATTGAGCAATGTCTGTGCTACGGCGGCCCCCGGCCGCCGGCGAACATACAATGACATGTGTATGTACAAATATGAATACATAATTTATTGTAACAACCTCATGCTGGATGTGTACATGCCAAACAGTTGTTATCCTGACTGGGAGTCAGCCCTCGACTTTGGCGTGGTGGTTGAGGTTTCTAGTCACCGCATTATCCGTCCCGTCAAACATTAGTTTTATATAATAAGTTACAAGATCATTTGATTGATCGATCATAGACGGTAATACATTATAACATGATAAACTCTAGATGCCTATGTCCACTATCATAACAATTACTCACATCAATTATTGGTTTATGTAATTCTGACTTATTAGCATCGATGTACCTACTTATATTACTCGTATTATAATCGAATTTTATTATTTCTTATAAAATACCTAGCGTTTCTTCTCACATTTTAACTGCAGTACCTACTGTAGTCTAATGGTAAAAGAAAATAAAGTCTTTATATACACATGAAATACACTAAAAATTAATATCAATTAGGTCTAAAAATAGAGTAAATAGATGTTAATACAGACTTAGAGTCTTCAATTTTATGTGAATCGCCTAATGATAATTGGGCATATTATAGCCTTATCGATAGGATACCGCTATCCCTTGATAATTGCTATGCTATCATTTATTTTACAAGACATTATTCTGGTTACACTCACATTACTTTAACTGAAATCAGAATCTATCATTGTTACCCTAATCGACAACAACGATAACAGTAATATTATAATAATGAATTTATACTCGTATACCCAACGAAATAAGGTTCTTCAAAGTATTACAGTAAAACATTTTTACTATTGCACCAAATATGAAAATTTATTTGGAATACAAGTTGGCTATTAAATTATCTTAGAAAATGAGTGCTCGTAACTGTGCAACATTACAACTTTTTCAGCTGCTTATTATGTTTATTTATGTGCTGTAGTTTGTATACATGTTCACACCAGATTAAGCTCAATCTAAAAAAAAAAAAAAAATTGCGCTCTAATCGAATGTTAACCTCTACGTTCCACACTATTTAACAGAAAATATGAATTGTTTCCCACTCATCTATCTTCAATTACTATACCTACTTATAATTAAACATAACTATATGTATACGAAAGTGGGAAGACTCTCTTCTTACAGGTGTGCTGGAAGAGATTTCATATGAAATAAGCAGCACTTTTGTAAATTTTTTCCTATTAATTTTATGTAATTGTTTCCTTCTGTGTGCATAAATTGAAAAATAAATAATGAACCTTGCAGGGCAGGTTCTTTGAATGGGGTTGGAGATCGCTTTCTATATTGTTTGAAAATTGAAAACTAGAGATACCGCAGAGAGATGTATATCTCTGCCATTACAGAACCGAAAGTCATTGTCGCGGTATTTAGTATACCTACTTGTATATCTTGCATGAAAAGTAAACAAGAAATTTATTAAGTATATAGATAGGCAATATGCCTTAATAACTTTAATTAATTTTTTTCGATGCTCTAAACATCCTGCATGTAAATCAGCCTTGTCTTCGTGAAATAAACGAAGTATAATTGAGAATCAAACGAACTTACCTTGTGAAGTTTGATGTCTAATTATATGAGTTTATTGAACGAAGACAAGATACTCCCGCCCTCCCTCAATACTCCCGAAAAGTATCGAAAAAAATTGGCTCTAAAAGTAATGAAGATGGCGACTGGTTGCGTGCCGTTGCCGGGAAATGAGTCAAAATAGTGAATTTTATTTTTTTAAATATGTATTTTTATCTTTAAATATGTGACTTGGGCAGCATAATATCTCGTCTGCTGCATGTAAATCAGCCTTGTCTTCGTTCAATAAACTCATATAATTAGACATCAAACTTCACAAGGTAAGTTCGTTTGATTCTCAATTATGTTATGTACATGGTAATAATAGCAGTATTCGATGGGTAGTTCCGAGGGATGCGGGGTAGCAACTGAATGAACAGGTATGAACCACGGCGACATTGAACATTTCAGTGTCAAAAGAAGACCTTAGAACTGACAATCCTGGTTCGTCAGAAAATAATGTTAAAATTAATTGATTCATATCGTTTATTGCATTCCATAATATTTACAAGGTGGTTATTTGGTGGTTATTTATTAAATTGGTAGCTTAAAGCTAAGTATAATTATGGACCGTGTAGGGACACAAAAAAAAAATTAAAATAAAATTAAAATTATGGTACAATATCGTTGGTATATACGATTAAAGTATTAATAAAGTAAGAAACGATTTATGTATTGGCAAATAAAAAAAAAATGTATAAACGTTTGCATAGAATTCTCTTATTAAAAAAAAAACATAACTAAAGCGAATTACTCCGCAATGTCACAAAAACAAAAGTAGTGGTGCCGTTTCATGATTTGCATGTTGACCACCTTGGGCCCTTCGTAAGATCTAAGTGAGATTATACTCACCTACTTGTAGTTGTGGGTGTGTTTACCTGATTGATTATACCTGTCAAGAAAATAAACAATCTGTGTTCGTTTTTGAAGATTATAAATTACACAATTGGGGTGGCAAGCGATCGCTGTAGCTATTCTGCATCACATGCTTTCATAAGATTTGAACACTGTTTAGTCGGTGTTGACGATTAGTTGGAAGGGTTCAATCGTACTATCCTTGAATCGCTAAACGAACTAAACAAAATGATGAGAAAGATTGATTTAGGCTTTTGGGGAGAGTTTGTTGGATACTTAAAAACGCAAAAAAAACATAGGTGTATCTGATTCAGAGGTGTTATTTGGTGCCAGCATGAATGGGATAAAGCTCTATTCTTAACGTGATAGTCTACCAAACTCTCCTTAATAGCGGTTTCCGTTATTCGAAATGGGGTTCAAGATAGGATAAATAAGAGGACAGAAATATAAACCCTGCTTTAACAGTGATGGGCAACGCAAAAAGCTATAAACGTGGACATATCCACGTTTATAGAACCCTGTAGTCATTAATGTTTTGCGGATTAGCACGCATGCAAAACGAACTATAAACTAGCAGGCCTTGGAACTACATAGGTGAAATAGAAGTTCACGAAAATGAATCTAAAGCTAATGTAGTAGAATAGTAATGATAGTAATTAATTTGAATCCGTAATTTTGTGTGTATAATATGAGAGATATTAAGAGTAATGTTGCTACAGAAGGTCTTTTGTATCTTTCCAGATAAATCACAAGCAATCGATCGGTTTGTGCGCATCGACCCACTGCGCCGTCTCAAGTAATCGATCGGCTTGTGCACGCCGTTGGTGTTAATCTGATTTCGAATTGGTAGTCGGGCGGTCATGCATGGTATCGAATCGATCGTGCCATGTTTTGATACGTTCGGTGCCACGACGGTGCGTCTCCACAAGTAATCGATCGGCTTGTGTGAGCCACCATAATGCATCGACCCACTGTGCGGTATCAAGTAATCGATCGGCTTGTGCCGCCAGTTGGTATTTCGAATTGGTAGTCGGGCGGTCATGTATGGTATCGAATCGATCGTGCCATGTTTTGATACGTTCGGTGCCACGATGGTGCGTCTCCACAAGTAATCGATCGGCTTGTGTGAGCCACCACGATGCATTGTCCCACTGTGCGGTATCAAGTAATCGATCGTCTTGTATATCCGCCAGTTGGGGTCTATATGATTTTGAAATGGTAGTTGGGCAGTCCTGCACGGACTCGATTCGATCCCAATGCCATTAAGTAGTCTCACCTGCGCCGTGTGAAGCAATCGATCGGCTTGCGCTGGTGTGCCAGTCACCAGTCTTTCGTGGACCTGAGTAAGTCCATATATGTACATATTGATATTTCGATGTGGTTTCGATTCGTTGTCTAATAAATTAGAATTGAAATACAAGTGTACAGTTTTCCTAACAACAATTATTGAGATATGTACATATTGATATTTTGATGTGATTTCGATTCGTTGTCTAATAAATTAGAATAGAATGGAATACTAGATGTTTACAATACAAGTGTACAGTTTTCCTAACAGCAATTATATTGATAATACATTTGTTTTTAATAAAATAAAAGGAATGGAATTTATTATCTAATTAACTAACGAACTTTATTGTAATGTAAAATATTTACATGATTTAAATAAAATAAAAATAAAACAGGTTCTAAACTATAGTTTGTACAAATTGATGATGTTTAATTGATTGTATTAGAATGTTTAACCTCTCAACCTCTTGTTAATTTATGTAATGGTTATGGTATTTGGGGACTTTCGTGCTGCTGACCATGTACTCGATACCGATTGTTAGGGTTTCCACCTGGGTCGTGTGCGGGGACGCACACGTCGTCAGGATGGTCGATTGTTAGGGTTTGCAATTTTGTAGAGATTTATCGCAAATTATTTAATTCTTTATTTTCATTGTTTAATATTTTAATATGCTGGCAACTATTTTTAGAGTACTGAGAGAAGTAGAAGCTAATCAATTGATTCGTAGCGCCGGCCAATCACGGGGCCGCATTAAAGAGAACTGAGGCGGGCTGTGATTGGTCGTTGTGAGACGTTTGGGGGGTTTGTTCTGGTAGGGATTTTTACCGATAAAACCATGGTTGGGAGCACAATACGGGAATTCGAGGGTCAACCACGAGACTGTTAAGAGTTGGAAGTAACTGTTTATTGTGAATTTGATTTATCTAATTTATTGTAGTCGTGTATATTCAGTGTACAAAGTGTGTTTTAATAAAAGTGATTTATATTCTGTGATGATATCTTCTATTATTCTCCTCGGAGCAAGGTCGTCCTTATAACGTATTTTTTTATTTAACAAATCAATAACAATTGCCAAAGATATAGAGCGTCTAAGTTCGGGAGTGGGGGCTTTTGACTTCATGCCTCAGTAAATATTGTATACCGTCGTGACGTCAGGCGACATTTCAAAGCACTATATCTTTGTCTTTTTTTGTTTAATCGACCAAAGAAAAAATATGTGTCCAATATTTTTTGATAATCTAACTAAATGAAGGACTAAAAATTTTTTTTGTCATCCAGCTATGAACATATCAGATCTGTTTGTCTTGGTGTTATTTCTCTATTTAAGTATATATACATCTACAAAAAAATATATATTTTATGTATCCTTTGTCTAGTTTCTATAAATACAGTATAATAGCAATTAATCTGTGATAATAGTAGCATAAGATCATAATGAGCGTGTGTGGATGGTTACAGGCATCGATATAATCTATACTTATAATAAAACTGTAACAGGTCCAATTCTGTACATTGAAGATATTTTGAAAATTATTTTTGGAGGACATTCTATAACCGATACTGAGGCCGAAAATGTATTTTTTTAAATTTTTGTCTGTCTGTCTGTCTGTCTGTATCACGGCTGAGCATCACGCCGAAACTACTGAATGGATTCAAATGAAACTTGGCATGATTTGAGATATTACTACGAGGTAGGACATAGGATACTTTTTGTCCCGTAATCTAGCACGGTTCTTTCGGGAGAGGGGATTAAAGTCAAAATGGGTACTTGGTTATACGCTTGGTCAGATTTTATCAATTTTTCTTTATAATATAATAAATATTAGTAAGGGAACACTCATAGAGAGTTGTTATCAAGGTTTTGTAATCGATCGGGTTAAGCAACGTTAGGTAAGGTCATTAAATAGATGGGTGACCGTTTAACGCCATTTGAACTAAACGGGTCCGTGCTTCGGAAAGCAAGTAAAAAGTAGGTCCCAGTTTTTAACCGACTATAAAAAAGGAGGTTATGTATTCGATACTAATGTCTGTTATTAAACGTTTAGTTAACGTAAAAATAGCGCAGGCGGAGCTGCGTGGGTCAGCTAGTATGTATATAAACTAGATTTGGTGTCACGGTTCAAAAAGTGGTAGCGAGAAATAGCGCCCTTGTGTCGCTATTTCTTTACAAGCCACATCCTGACGAATTTATTTTTGCCTATAGGAGTGTCGCTACTGTCTATATGAAACTGTCAAACTACAAGTCATTATCATTATAAAATCGTTAGTTCACGTTTCCGCCACCAGCACAGTTATGTTTGCAACCTCCGCGACCACATTTTAGATGTCATTTTGTTCGTGAATGTTTATCTAGTTTATATATTATATCGATGGTTACAGGACTATAATATTTTGATCCAGACAGCAGTTGTGAATCCAAGTCCAAGGCCTAAGAGTAGCTTGACCTACTCTGTTACGATGTTGGCTAAGCTATCAAACATAAACTACAAATTCAGTTGCTTACTGCAAGAGCTAAACAGTAACACCATAGTTTAATGGCCTTTTGGATCGATACGAATTAAATAATTGCATACGCGGTACTTCCCAGCAAGTCTTATAGAATTGCTTTCATTTTTAAACTGTATTTGCTGCACTTATAGTTTGCACCAAAGCGTCATTTGACCGATACGAGCAGTAATTTTGGTTTATAAAGAATATAATGGAATAGAAAAATATTTCCATGTCATATAAGCACAGTAAAGCTTTTTATATAGGCAATCTAAGTACACGGTGAAGAAAAACATGAGGAAACCTGCATGTCTGAGAAAGCCTAACTAGCTTTCGAATGACGTGTGAAGTCTGCCAACCCGCACTTGGCCAGCGTGGTGGACTATGGCCTAAGCCCCCTCATTATGAGGGGAGACCTGTACCCAGTAGTGGGATAAACAAGGGCTGGTATTATTATTATTAAGTACACGCATTAAAAGTTATGGCCACAGCAATGCTATTATAAACCATTATGTTATGTCCCTCCCTACTAATGCGCGCCAATAATTGTGACTCGTGTAATTAAAATATTTTCTCATATATAGTTATATCCTTTCCTTATTATTTACTTTTTTTACAGTATTTTGTGCATTTTCTAAATAGTCATGAAGTCATTTTACTGGATTTTCAAAGCACACGTCAAGTTCGTTACATTTTACCGACGCGCGACTTACTGCTAGTTCACCCAATTTGGGTGAATTTTGTTATTTCACTTTTTGTGCGCTAATGTATAAAATACCATTGGGCCGCAGTTTAATCACAGATTTTGTTCAGGCAATTAACACGGGATTATCCGGCTTACAGAGTTCAGGGCTCTAAGTCGGTGGCAATTACCTAACCGTCTTGTAAGCTTATTTTCACAGTACCTACTTAATAACAGAATATTTAGTTAAAGATATTAAATAAAGAAGAAAATAAAAAAAGAAATCTTTATGTTTGTGGGCATAAAGAATTTGAAATTACTTAGTAAAACTCCAAGTGGTTCCAAACTGCATTTACCTTTGCGTATTTTTTGCTTAGGAAATAAAAAAAGATAGTCAAAATAGAATTAAAAATTATATATTCAAAATACTATTAAGGCCCAAGTGCACCGACAAAAAGACGTCCGTTTTCTATTTTTCAGAACCGATGATCTATTTTTCACCCCGGTTATGGACCCTTAACAGTCCATTATCTTAAGCTAGGTCGACACCCCCGGTCACCGTTAAGGACTGTTAAGTTGTTAAAAAGATAATCGGTTCTGAAAAATAGAAAACGGACATCTTTTTGTCGGTGCACTTGGGCCTTAATAGTATTTTGACTATATAATTTTTGTACGTCTGTAATAAAATGAGTATATTATTATTCTATCAAAAAGGTTTTTTTTGCGTCTTAGGCCTAAGTGCACTGACAAAAAGACGTCCGTTTTCTATTTTTCTTATTTTATTACAGATGTATAATCAATAATAATAATTTGTACACAGTTTTTTCGAATATTGCTTTGCTATAAATGATGGGTCACCCATTTCCCCAATAGGTTCCCATTTCTCCAATGGGTTTATATGGTGAAATAAAAAGGTATTAGAGGACAGCGGTGGTTTTTATAACGTTTCAGTAAATAAATGAAGTAACTCCCTCTCTCTATCTCCTTCTTCTTATCCCTTTCTGCTGTAATTGGGGATCGTAAGTAGGTAGTACCTACTTAGGTTCCTCATAATTTAAAACATCAAAATAATTTCTAATCTAACCCGCATCATCTTTATTCACAGTCCAAATAAAAATTGTAAATACTTGCATAATTTGTAGTACAAATAAATGTGACCGTCAGGATGACCGGACCGGATGTTTGACGACTGCAATGACAGAATGTGAACTGTGTGTATTAAGGAATAGGTCAGAAATCTTGTGTGATTGGCTCTCAGATAAGGAAAAACACATAAATATTTTACGATGTTTCAGTTGTTTTGCACATGCAATGCACAAAATTACTCTCAATGTCCTTCTCTATAGTGATATTTAAAATAATCTTGAAACTTGAATAAACCTTTTTCAGGTCAACGTAATATGTAGATACGTCGCCATTTTTCTAGAACGATAATAACTTATTTATTAGTGACAATATTACCGTCGGACCGTAGGTATGAGCTCATAAAGCTAGCTAACTTTAGCTTTTTAGTTTATAATTATAATTAGTATTTATATAGACTGAGGTTTAACAAATAAGTACCATACCATACCTAGATATACGTAATAAATCAGTGTAATTAACTAGGTACCTACATGTTATTAAACTACTAACTTTTTTGATGGATTCAGTAGTGAGCTTTCATGCTGTCATCTGCAAAGCTCTTAAAAAGTTCTTTGAGATTAATCATCAAGCTATTTTTTCAAAAAGTAGTTTGTAATTTTACTAAGATGGTGCGGGCAGTCAAGTGCCCACAAGTGCCATAAGATCTAATAGCATTACATAACTGAATTTATCTGGAACATCTGTGGAGCCACTTACCAACATTTAACATCCTATTAGTAATTGACTACAACAACTGCTCACTAATCTATTTTTTACTTCCTTAGGTACTTCATTTTACAAACGACGGTACATATTTTAATTATCTAATTACATTACGTATTCTATGTTCATTTGATTAAACCAATAGTAATTTCAATACACTCAGATCAATATAATAAATTCCATTGTTTTTACTGTGTTAAATCAAAGGAATTGGTGAACTTTGAAATCGATTTATTCAATGGGCGTGGTTAAGCCCGCTTTCTTGCTTGTATCCGTCTGTAAATTCAGGTATTTCCGACCCGCCACTCTTCGCAGTCGATACTTTTAGCACGGGAACTGTTCTATAATTTATTTATATTTTAACCATAAGAGCTCTACAAGGTTTTTTTACTGCTTTGAAGTCCTGCGAATGTATTTAACGTTAATTATGCCGCAAGTATGTGACGGGCCTGTTGGTCTAGTGGATAAATGCCCTGGCTCTAACCAATAAGTCGTGGGTTCAATTCCCACCAAGTGTCTGGGTGTTATTTATGTATATAAGTATGTATTTACACACAAAAGTATACGGGTGGAATTTGGTAATGCCACCTGAAGGGGAAGTACTCTTAATACTGTAGATAGAAAATTTTACTCAAAGAAAACATTCCTTTATATTTTAAAAAGAAAGAAAACTGCATTCGAAGATTTTTAAAAATTCGCTTGCCGCACCCGGTAATCGAACCGACTAAAATCTCTAAAAGTTGCACCCTGTACTTTTATTGCATCGATCGATAAGGATGAAATCTCTCTAACAAACTTCATAAATTAAATAAAAGGAAAACAATGAAATCTTAAATTATTTTAATTATTTACAAAAAATGGTAAACTAATTAATTGCTCGAAATGGGCTCCATCTTCTTGGTTACACAAATTTATTCTTCTAACGAATTCATTTCTAGTAACCGTAGTTCATTTTTAGTAATAACGTGTTGTGGTGAATGTTAAAAATCGTATTCTGAACTTCAACTCTCAACTCGTTTACATTCTCATAAGATTTAATGTAAATTTGATTTTTTAAATATCCCCACAAAAAAAAAATCTAAAGGGGTGAGATCTGGTGATCTCGCAGGCCATCAGATTGTGCCGTTTGTACCAATCCAGGTATTAAAATGGTTATTAATGTAGGCAGTAGTGATTCTACTGTTATGGGCTGGAGCACCATCTTGCTGTAGAATTATTTGGTTTCGCTCTTCCTCGGGGAAACCAAGTAAAAGTGCTTTAAACTGATCCATTGAATTAATAATTTAAGATTTCATTGTTTTCCTTTTATTTAATTTATGAAGTTTGTTAGAGAGATTTCATCCTTATAATTGACCCTAACGATCGATGCAATAAAATTACAGAGTGCAACTTTTAGAGATTTTAGTCGGTTCGATTACCGGGTGCGACAAGCGAATTTTAAAAAATCTTCGAATGCAGTTTTCTTTCTTTTAAAAAATAAAGGAATGTTTTCTTTGAGTAAAATTTTCTATCTACAGTATTAAGAGTACTTTCCCTTCAGGTGGCATTACAAAATTCCACCCTGTATATGTATCAGTTGTCTGGTTATCATAGGCCTAAGTAGTTCGGGCGACTCCGAGGAGGACGGCGGCGGGGTTGCGACCCCCGTCCCCGTGAGCACCGTGACTGGTTCCCGGGGGGCTACAATGCGCCCCCCAGCGGCGGGCTCAAAGGCAAGGCACTGAAGAAGAAGAAATAATTTATTTCAAAAACTGTACATATAAGTAGATAATAAAACAAGGTACTAATATTAATCATAATTTTGAACGCTGCCATGTACAGTATTGAAAAAGGTCCAGCTCAGCATATGCTGCAGATAAATGTGTCTACCGCGCTGATTTTCAGCTAGACCTAGATGACCCACAGATGAAACAACTGAGGGGCCCCTGGTGCAGATCCCACCGGAGAGCCCTGGGGTCCCCCCTCTCATGTGCCGATGTGACAGCCGCGGGGGTTTTAGTGGGTAAAAATCCCACATACCCCGGTCGAGCCCCACAGCTCCCGGGGATCTTTGGAAGATTTCCCCCGCGTCAAAAAAGTTATATTAGGTATTCTTGGCTGTTTCGTCGGTGATATGACACAAAAATCTAAATTTATATTTCTGTAGTCATATGTTTAAGTATTTCTGGTATCGTAATAAGCAGTATTCCTTTGCTTAAATTATATATTATTTGAGCTTGTTGGAACGAATCAGAATACCCAGAGACCGGGGATGGACGCGGACGGGCTGGCCGGAGACTGGAATGCACCCGGGAAAGGATATCCGCCTTATAACGTGGACCTTAATAAAGCCGGCAAAATATAGGCGACGCGGCGACGTGAAGATAATATAACTATTCGGGCAAGCTAGTTAGTTGGTCCCCTCGTAAATATGTGTGGACGTAGTGTTGAGAACTACAAAAAACGTAATTTATAGTAACATACTTAATTTAAAAATATTTGTGTCGCGTGAATGCTTTTTCATGTAAACTGGTTTTATATTTTTATGACAGTGAGGCATACACACACTCACAGACATTTCAACAAACCAAATAGGTACAGAACATACGAACGCTTTAAACACACTGAACTAAATACACTGTTTCTCTTTCATTTGTGTAATATTGTTATCAAACTTTAGCCAGACGTCTGGTTTTGTATGATTTTGTGGAACAAAAATACACAATCTTTACAAACAAGTGCAATAAAATTTCAGTATGACGCACAGGCTAACAAAGCTTGGATTTTCAAATCGTAATGCCGTACATATTTATACGTATCGGAATATTCTCTTTCAGGGTGGTCTTTTATTAAAATATACATAAAGACAGGCCTGAATAAGACATAACGAGACGATTTGAGTCCGTGATGAAAGGGCGCTCTGAGACCAACCTAATGAATAATAATTGTTTGAAATAAGCAATGTCACCCGAGAATCCGAGAAATCTGCAATGCTCAAACTAATGTCGTAGAAAGGTGATTTAATGTGACGGTTTAGTTAGTCAATAGTTGCGCGAATTATACCGGTAAAAACCACATTTAAAATTATGAATGTACTTACGTAGGTTAATTAAATATTCTACAAAAATAAACTAGGTAGAGATAGTATTAAAATAAAAATAAAAGTTTATTCTTCTGAAATTGGTTATTGTAACAATTATTTCGTAGTGTAATATAATAATAAACCATGTATAAGTAACATCTCTCTCTCTCTCTCTCCTTAGCACTTATTAATCCCATCTGATGGTGGGGTCTGCTTTTCCCGTCTTTGCTTTCCATGTGTAAGTAACATACTAAATAAATAACGTAAATATTCTTGTGAGTTGGTTAATATTACCACATTGCAACGCTGAGATTATAGTCCAAAGTTGGGCACGTTTGCAGATATAAATATTTTTAGACAAAATCAATGACGGAATCTATTTGTAAATCTCTAGTCAATATCATAGTACACCACAAAATATATAGTTTATACTGGTTTATTCCACTTCAGGGTGATCAAAGTCCAGCAGACCCTGCCGGTCTGCTGCACGTCTTGTGTGAGGTATCCAACTACACGTATGTATATTGCGATCTCCAAAACACCTGCCAAGCGTGGGGGTTGGTGCAAGCCAAATAAGGGGGTGGCCAACGTTCAGCAGTAGACGCCTTCCGGCTGATGATGAAACTATAAATTATTTCTTAATATTTTCGATAAGTATTTCAATATTGAGTAATCATTTGTTATTTACTGTACCTACTCCTGAGGCTTTATTTATACTTACATTATTTTATATACTGGAGTGTTTGTTCAGCATCCGCAAAGAACGGCTGCGTTGCCCTTGCTCTAGTCCGCTCTCGGGCAAAGCGCTGACGCAGCAAAAACACTGTCGCGAGTTATCGTAACCGGTCGCCGCGATGACCCAGATTTCTACATGTGCCGTGAATCACAACAATATGTGTAAATAGTTTAAGGCGAATTTATATTTTATTATTTGAATAAAAATGGCTTCGCAAAATACAGTAAGGGTTCAAACGGAAACCGAACATCTTTTATATGAACGTTTCGTTGAGGAACAAGCCGAATGTAAGAAACTGCAAAGTTTAGTAAAAGATTTACATTGCCAAATTGAAGCGCTTCAGCGGCAACTGGAGCACTACCAGGAGAAAAAGAATGTGTCTCCAGCCGAAGATACCACGATTACCGAGAAAGCCTCAGAACAAGTCCAATATGAGACCGATGAAGAGGAGCTAGCGAAGGAAACCGAGTGGATTCGTCAGCAAAGCCGAAAGAAAAGGAAGCTGAACCAATCACTTTCACCACCGCAACAACAAGGAGCCACCTCCAGCGAGATAGAAAAAAAGACACCGAAAGTGAAAAAGGCTCCCCAGCCACCTCCTATAATCGTAGAACAAGTTAAAAATTATCAAAAATTCTACGACTTCCTAACATCGACTGTGTCCAGTGACTCATTTTTAATTAAAATGCGAAACGGGGACAGCGTTAAGGTCAACGCAAATAACGAAGACGCGTATAGAACCATTACTAAGCTACTCTTAGAAAGTGAATGCCACTGGTATTCTTACGAAAATAAGCAAGACAGGCCGGTCAGAGTGATGGCGAAAAATTTGCACTTTTCGTGCGATCCCGTCAGGATAACTGAAGACTTGACATCTAAAGGATATAAGGTACAAGATGTTACTAATAAACTAAACTGGAGGACCAAAGAACCTCTTAACATGTTTATGCTTTCATTCGATAAGGGTGAAGACATAAACAAAATTTATACTATTAAGTCAATTCTCGGATGCAGGGTGGACATACAACCGGTCAAAGTATCTAAATTGATACCCCAATGCAAAAGGTGTCAAGCGTACGGGCACACTCAAAGATACTGCTCTAAAGAGCCCAGGTGTGTAAAATGCACAGGCAAGCACCTAACAAAAGACTGCAAAAAACCTGCAGAGACCAAACCAAAATGTGTCCATTGTGGTGAAGCGCACCCTGCTAACTACAGGGGATGCGTAGTAGCCAAAGAACTTCAGAATTTAAAAAATAAAGCAACAAAAAAGCAAAAGGTCCCTACTCACCAGGCCCCACGCATTAATATAGGCAAAAGGGTTCAGAGCCAACCTGTCACCAAAAATCTGTCCTTTGCTCAGATTACAAAAGGCATTCAGACGCAGGCGCCACGGCCACAGCAAAATCTACAGACACAGCATTCATCAAACTTAGATGAAAAATTAAATAAAATCTTGAACGTCATCAAATCATTCGACGAAAGGCTCAAGAAACTGGAACATAGCAATAAAGTAGCTATTACTAAACAAAAATTATGGATAACTCTCTAAAAATAATGGCATGGAATGCTAACGGACTACGTCAGCATCAACACGAGTTAGAAGTCGTCCTAAACACAGAAAGTATTGATGTGTGCCTTATATCCGAGTCACACTTCACAAGAGAAACCTACATACAAATAAAAGGATATAAAATATACCACGCATTGCACCCGGACAATAAAGCAAGAGGAGGCAGCGCTGTTATAATAAAGGAAGGAATCTATCATTATGAGATATACAAGCATGAAGATTGTGAAATTCAAGCTGTGGCCGTATGTGTCAAAACAAAACGGTATCCGATTACCATATCGGCTATATATTGTCCCCCGCGGTACTCAATAAAAGCTACTCAGTATGAAAATCTCTTAAAACGACTTGGTAATAGATTCGTTCTTGGAGGAGATTTTAATGCGAAGAATACCCATTGGGGATCTAGACTGACTACAACTAAAGGTAAAGAACTGTTATATGCAATTAGAAAAATGAAATGTGACACCATATCAACGGGCAAGCCAACCTACTGGCCTACGGATTCACACAAAATTCCTGACTTGATCGATTTTTTCATCTATAAAAACATCTCGTTAAACTATATTTCAATTGAAGAGGGTTACGACATGAGTTCGGACCATTCACCAATTATACTAACTATTAATGAGGATATAATATATAAAGAAAACCAAGCAACTCTAGTCAATAAAAATACTGACTGGATAAGTTTCCAGCACGATTTGGAGTCCGTTATTGTCCTAAAAGTGCCTTTAAAAACACCACAACAATTGGAATTAGAATTAAGGAATTTTATAATAAATATCCAACAATGTGCTTGGAAAAATACACCTGTTCTGGTAAAGAAATCTAGCATCCCGAATTACCCGAATGAAATCCGAAACCTTATAGTTGAAAAGAGAAGGCAGAGGCAGAGGTGGCAAAGAAGTAGATACCCACCCGACAAAACTGTTTTAAACAAACTTACAAAACAATTGACTGGAGAAATTAGGAAATTTCGTGATGAATCCATGCATACTTACCTGTCCCAGCTAACGAGTGATCGAACCACAGATTATTCCCTATGGAAAGCTACTAAAAGTTTAAAAAAACCCATTACGCAAATTCCTCCAATTAAGGAGAAGAATGGGCGCTGGGCTATAAATAATGAACAGAAAGCAATTAGATTTGCCAATCACTTGGAAGAAATATTTCAACCAAATAAACCTGAAAATGAGGAGATCATTCTGAATGTAGGAATACAAGATGAAACCAATATGACGCTCACCACCACACCAAAAGAGGTTCATAAGGAAATTCAACGTCTAAACAAGAAAAAATCCCCGGGTTATGACCTCATTACCGGAGAAGTCCTCGGTAATCTGCCCCGTAAAGCCATAGTGAAACTCACCACCCTTATAAATGCTTCGCTTAGTTTAAAATACGTACCTGACATGTGGAAAGTGGCTGAAGTCATAATGATACCAAAACCTGGTAAACCACCATACGAAGCAACTTCATACAGACCAATTTCTTTGTTGCCAATAATGTCAAAGTTATTTGAAAAGCTCTTATTGAGACGTTTAAAACCAATCATAGAAGAAAGAAACCTTATCCCTGACTATCAATTTGGCTTCAGGGCAAAGCACTCTACTATAGACCAGGTTCATAGAATTACCAACATTATTGAAAAATCATTAGAAGAAAAGAAAGTTTGCTCTACAGTTTTCCTGGATGTAGCTCAAGCATTCGATAAGGTGTGGCATGAGGGTCTCATATATAAATTAAGAAAAATGTTACCAAAGCAATTCTCCGATATCTTGGAGTCTTACATAACAGGAAGAATGTTCAGAGTAAGACAGGAAGACTCTTATTCTGATCTTAAGCACATCAAAGCTGGAGTACCACAAGGAAGTGTTCTAGGTCCGGTCCTGTACTTATTATACACCTGTGATATCCCAAAGCTAAAAAACAACACCATTGCAACATTTGCTGATGACACGGCCATTATGGCTACAGGAGTCACACACGCGGAGGCAGTGGAAAATGTACAAATTGCCGTGAATACCATATATAACTGGACAAGAAAGTGGCAAATAAAACTCAATGAATCAAAGTCTGTTCATATTGATTTCACTAACAAAAAGTCAGTCTACCATCCGGTATACATAAACAATCATGTTATACCCTATGAGAATACCGCCAAATACCTGGGCATGACGCTTGACGCAAGGCTTCGCTGGAAAGCTCACGTCAAAAAGAAACGCGAAGAGCTAGGCCTTCGCTATAAGAAAATGCATTGGCTCCTCGGTAAACATTCCGTTCTGTCAGTGCAAAATAAAATACTATTGTACAAACAAGTCCTAATGCCAGTCTGGACTTATGGTATACAGCTGTGGGGCTGTACCAAACAGAGCAATATACAAATAATACAACGCTTCCAAAATAAAGTACTTAGAGGAATTGTTAACGCGCCCTGGTACATTAGAACAAGCGACCTCCATCGGGACCTCAAAGTGGACTTCGTGGCTAAAGTAATCAAGGACTACGCTGAAGCGCAAGAACGTCGGCTTCATCACCATGTGAATGTCGAGGCTATCCAGCTCCTCGACAACACGGACATAGTGAGAAGACTGAAAAGGACAAAACCTTTTGAGTTAGTTTAAGTGTTAAATTAGTGCAGTGTAATGCAGTGTAGAACACAATAACAAAGTGTCTTCACCTTAATAGAGACAATAAGAAAAGTGCCATTGGACACATTCTTAATCTAAGTAATTTATTCGTTTAGGTCAAAATAATAGTACTGATTTGCCTTAGGCTAGATTGTAACTTTTATGGTGCTACATCGTGGGAGCAGCATTAAGAGAAAAAAAAAAAAAATTATATACTTACTGCCGAACCTACAAACGTCAATTAAAGTTAATGATGATTCATTCATTTCTTGTAATCGGTTTATTTCGATACTTAATACGCTGATAGTCAGTAGATATAATAATTATTTCATGTTCAATAATCGAAATTAATCACAAAAGACTCCAGCAGTCGAAATAAATAGATTTTAAAAAGTGACTTAATTAGGATTAAAGTTAATTGAGGTTTGTGAGTGCGGCATTTAGGTACCTACTGAGTAAGTAGATACTTGTGCACTTCACTGGTTAAAGTGCAGACCTAGAGTCACAGCCTTGAAGCTTTGTTCGCCACGGACAATGTCATAATACTACCGACAAAGCCGGCAATATAAAGCGAGGTTTATATTTGAAATTCAAAACTCGTTATCACTAGATACTTCTAGTTTTCATTATTACACACTACTAAATTTGACCTTTTGAAAGGATATCAGGGTTTCCATTTTGTAAAGTCATGTTTTTGTCTCAACAAATAGGATCCCTGCATACTTTTTGGTTAAGCGTTATTTCAAGCAAGCGCAGCTACAATGATATGCTCCAAAATGCTTTACATCTTAAATAACCGAATCCTATTTTCCGAGAAATTAACATGATATACGATAGAAACAATAAGTGGTTTAATTTAATTATTCCTATACTATACAAGATATTTAAGCGTAGCAGTGCCTTAATAATTGAAATAAAAAACCTGGTAGGTAGGCAGGTACTACAATTTTGTCAGTACTTAAATCTAAAGGTTTACTAGCATCAACTGGCAATGGCTCTTATTGGCTGGAAGCGGCTTGCACTCGGAGGGCAGTGGTTCCCGCTGATTATTAATGGTTTTATGGTTAATTATTAGAGAGATTTATTGGTTCATAATAGTTTAATATGGTCTAAAAATACAATGGTTCTTAACGGTAACACACACTTATCACTATGCAGCTAAAAATGGTTATTATATGGTAATGGTTTCTGCACTGTTTGCAATGGTCTATAATGGTTGGTTTGGTGGTACGCGGATGGTTATTAATTATTAGTGTCGCTTGCTTGGTGGTTGATCGCGTACTGCCTTAAAACAGTCAAGGAAAACTGTCGTGCGCGAAATATGCTAAAAGTGCAGAAATTAAACTGCTTAGCTGTTCGGTTGCGTAGCTCCGAACATACTCCCGAGCACGAGATGAGAGGATTCTTAAAAATCTGGTAATGGTAAAAAACAACAAAAATGAAATTAAGTTAAATAGCAAAAACATAAAAGCTGGTAAATAGACATGTAAGCAAAATAATAGAAAGTATAAAATAAAATCACTATGGAAAAATATTAAACTACAGTATCCTCTATGGTATAAACAAAATTGTCCTTAGCGAACGCCGATATATTGCCTTTGTTATGGTCCAAAACACGCTTAACCGTAGGCCAACGGTTGGCCAAATTATCGACTGTTACGCTTGCACTTTGTCTTTCACTTGGTTCATTTACACTCAGCTGACGTGTATCAGCTGTACTTTGTATGGTTTGCGTTACTCGTGGACTGGTCAGATTTGGCGATTGCACAGAGTCCTGTTCTTGGTTTTCGTTGCGATGAACATCAGGCCTCCTACATAAGCGGCAACGCTCGCTCCTCCACATCCAAACAGCAACATCCAAGTAGCAGTGCCTTAATAATTGAAATAAAAAACCTGGTAGGTAGGCAGGTACTACAATTTTGTCAGTACTTAAATCTAAAGGTTTACTAGCATCAACTGGCAATGGCTCTTATTTAAATAGTCTCACTGTTTACTAATATTATTAGTACGGAAAAATAAATCCCACGTGAAAATATCATCATAATCATCAGCCGGACGGAAGAAGTCAACTGCAACGAAGCTATGGGCAATAACAAGTACAACAGTAAGTAGTTATTTACCATCGGCAACTTAATGGAAAAGTTAATATTATTCAAAAATACAATCGACTCATCTGAAAATTTTTGCCAAATTGTTTGTTAAAGAAAATAGTAATGGTAGAGCAAATATTGAAACAAATATTGTAAATATATATTTACCGTGACCTGCAATATGAACATAAACAGTATGAACATTGCTGAATAAAATATAAAGTAAAATAAAATCTTTTTAAAAAAAAAATTGAACCGACTTCAATACACTGAAAAGTATAAAATAATTTAAATATTATTGAAGTTGGTGTTAGCTTACCGGCTGTGTATATTTGGCACCAACTTCAATAATATTTAAATTATTTTATACTTTTCAGTGTATTGAAGTCGGTTCAATATTTTTTTTAAAAAGATTTTATTTTGAACTTTTTAGTGATATTTTCATATATAACGATTGAACCATCGAAAACAGTAAAATTATCTAGGTAGGTTATGATCACATTATCGTCTACATAGTTTTACATAATTCATGTTTCTTCAGAAAAAAATATCCGGTCGTAATGAAATTTGCATGGAATCATCATAGCAGTTTACTCTCTCGAATAAAAAAAGAATCATCGCAATCGGTTCATAATTGCCAGAGCAATGTAATGGAGAACATCAGTTTTATGGTTTTTACCAGATAAATTCCTCCACATCGTTCATGGTCCTCCAGGAAGTTCTTATCTGGTTGTAATAAAATTCATACAGATTTAATACAGTGGTTTCTTCTTTCGAATAAAAAAAGAATCATTGAAATTGGTAAATATTTGCCAGAGTTATGACCATTTTTGTCCTTAAAAAGCGACATAAAGTCATCGATATAGGCTTTCCTGCAGCTCTCAGTGCGCAGTCACCACTCTTGTTTTTCAGGAACTACTTATTACTACGCAATAATTTTTTTATGGGACCCAATCAATGGATTGAAGAATGGATGGAAGAAAGATTTTTTCAAATCGGTTCATAATTGACAGAGTTATGCGCGAACATACATAAAAAAAAAATATATATATACAGACGAATTGAGAACCTCCTCCTTTTTTGAAGTCGGTTAATAATGTTGTCTTTTATTTACGCGAATACGGATTACATCGCGGTTTATTTTAGATTTCTACTTTTTCAAGTACTTACTATGCGTTTTTAACTAAGAATGGGTAAATATTACTGTGTAAGGTAGGTTCGGGTAATACGGCCTGTCGGGTAATAAGGCCTAAGCAATGAAAATCCAATTTAAAATTGTTTGAATCAGTCAAGGTCACAAACATAGGTAGCTAACACTCTAAGATGTGCTTCAAACGTGTCGCGACGCGATGGCTGGTGATTTATAGTTTTTACTTTATTTCAAATCTGCCTTAGCTAGGCCTTATTACCCGAACCTACCTTAATTCACAAGCACTCTCATTCTTTTATTGTCACAAGCTGATGAGAATAAAAACCGACATGACCGGAGATAGATCAGGCGCAGGACCGACTAGTTACATGCTCATACGGCGCAAGAATCATCTTATGAGACAATCTGATGATCAGCATTGTATTGTCCTAACTAGTAAGGAAACGACTACACAATGTGATAGTTTTTAAGAACCAATCTTAACGCACGGGAAGAGACGTAATTTTATTTTACGTCCACTAGGTCCCTAACAACGATCCGGCTCGAAGGACCATTGTTAGGAGCGCGACTGGTTCTTAATAATAGCAAAGCGAACGGCTTTCATTTTGCCACAAGATCCATTGGTTACGTACATACCGAATGTCGCAAAACTGTTAAAGAAAATCTAGACACATTATTATTTAAATACGGAAAATGAAAATACCTTTTTTCTTTGTACAACACTACTATACTACAAATAAGTTCCATAATTAGAAACCTTGAATGATTTCGGGAAACTTTTCTTTTTTATCGTTTTGTTTGCCTCTCTATTATTAGTTATTGCTTGACTTGTTGTGTGCAGACAAACAACTTGTACTGCCTACTGTAGATCTATCCATTCATGCCCATACTCACGTAAAAAATACATGTTACGAAGAAAAAATAAGTATAGAAGAGAATGTCTCGAAGACAAATATGAATATGATGTGAATATTTTATGTATAATTATTTTTTTTAAATTAAACAAATATGACAATTTTACTATAGGTACCTGGGACTCGTTATCATGCCCATCTTGACACCTGCCTCGTACCCTCACTGTTCCTTTCACACGCTGCCTGGTATTGTACAAACTGACAACAATTTTTCCACGAATCACGTCAAAACAGCCATCATACATAACGCGAATATATTGAAAAATGTTCAAAACAAAAATGAATCTCATTGAGAATGTTCTTAATTCCTTTGGGGTTTTTGTTTCATTTTCAAGCCAATTTATTTAAAGTAGATTCTAGATTTCTGTCACAGAGAGCCTAAAATTATTTGTATTTAATTTTCTGTGGATCATATCATCTACGTTATATTGACATGTTTGTCGTTAACTGTTAGATAACCATTCGACAGTATGTTGAAATGTGTTGAAGCCGAATGGTCGTCCTGGCCAGAGGGGATCGTAACTAACAGATTGGATGGTAGAGATCGATATAATTAAAGAGCTCATAGCTTGCCAACTTGGCCAGGCTGTCCTTGACCGATTTGTCGAGTTGACGGGCGGTTGGCATTTTCTTTTTTCATTTGTAACAACACGGTCGTTTATTGCTTAGACAACGATCAAAAGAAAGTGCTACCTAAAGATCTGGGGCAAAATATTTGTCGACGTTTGGTATGGCTGTTAACCTAGGTACGAAACGTCGCTCCATTTGCTGTAATAGCCTACTGTTCACTCACCCTAGCTCTGAGCAAATAAATAACATTGAATTTTCGGTACTTGTAGAAATACTATACAGCCTCATTTGATAAGCATTTGGTAACCTGATTAACAGTATATGTATGTTTTTGTGTGAAACAATTATTATGTAAGTACGTATGTGGTATGCAGGATTCATACCAAAACCCTCGCGAATGAAATCATGTAAGGGCTATAATTATCGATAATATTTTTTTATGAATAATAAATATTAGAGGTATAGTAAGTAGGTATGCAAATAATAGAGTAAATTTAATTTCAATTTCTAATTGTTTTTACGGTTCCATACCTAAAAGGTAAAAAAGGAACCCTTATGGTGAGACTTCACCTGTCCGTATGTCTGTCTGTCTGTTTGTCACACCTATATATTTCAGGAACTACTGATTCTATCGATTTGAAACTTGGGTCTTAGGTACTTACCCAACCTCATGGAAAATGAATATTTTTTTTTTAATTTTCATTTAAAATGGGTCATCAAAATTTCAAAGTGAGACAACTATATCATATGAAAGGGTTTTTTCAAAACAGATTTTTATTTTGGTTTATGTCACGTAGTTTTTGACTCGTAATCAAAAATATCAAAATAAATACCGCACATCTTAGAAAGCACTGTTTTTACAGAAACTCACACGCCGGCGTCCTAAAAGAAACTGAATGAATTTGTTGCCATGGTGGCGTTGTAGCTCCGTGTTTTGGAGCCCATTTCACAGAACTGTGAAAAACAAGAATAACTTTATTCTTGTTTTTCCTATTTCCTTATACATCGGAAGAACTTACTCAGGAAACTTTAAATTCGGCCTTCGTAAATCACAAGGAATATAGGTCAAGAGACGCAGATATTCCTCGCAGCCATTAATAAAAAGGAATATCAGCCGGCGTATATTTATTCGCGTGCATGGCTTAACCCCAAGCCTCCCTATTCATACGTAAATAAGAACAAGTCATTTGTCCTATTCCCCAGTTGTTTCCGCGCCATCAACCTTAACGCAGCACTCGTAAAAGATGGGTAAAAGTGGCTGGACCGTGGCCACTGTATACATTATCGCGGTACATATTTTACGTTCTAGTTTAGATTTATTAAAATCCTGGTAAGAAATACATACACTATATAATAATATCATGAGACCACACAAGGTTATCTGATCCCAAACTAGGCAGAGCCTGTGCTATGATAACCAGACAGTTGATATTTCTAGTAAAACATAAGTAAGTATAAAATTTTATTTGTAAATACTTACTTATAAGTAGATTAATAACACCCAGACATAGGGTGGGAATCGAACCGATGACTTATTGATTAGCGGCCAGGGTGATTTCTAACCACAGACAAATTGCCCCGTACATGATAAGTTTTTCTAATGCATTCCATGTCTATTACATTAATAGTTCGAGTAGCAATAGCAATTGCCCTTGTTGATCGTGTTATTCTAATTAAGGGTTCATGTAGGTTTTAATACACATATGTTAATACCCTAAAATGCCGGACAAAGTCACAGCTTATTGCTAAGTTATACTTATAACTTATACTATCATTGTTATTATCTTCGTTTCTTCCTTTAGTGGTTCATAAAGCTGACAGTTTATTTGCTTTACCTCGTTATATCCGTTCGCTTATTTACGACGGATAGTTTCATAGGTGGTTATTTTGATTGACTTTTACAGTACTTTCGTGATTACAATGAGTGGTTTATTACTAGACTCTACGTAGATGAATATAATACCTATAGGTGGACAATATTGTATTTTTATATTTTTGGAGATTTTGAATTGTGGCATCCCGACGGAGGAATTCCGTAGGTATAAACAATGTCCACTTACTTATGTGCGGAATAGAGAATTATGACCCAGTGTGGAATTGGCTTGTACTAAGGAAGTGCGTTTTGTTAGTAATGTCTGCATCGTCATTACCACCAGGTGTAATACCGCTAATCAGCAGCTTATAGATAGTAGAACAAATACTTTGCATTTGTTAAAGGATAATATTATGTATGAAAGAAAAAAAGGTTAAATAACAGAAAAAAAATTCATAGGTCGCGTTGAACATGACCGCTGGGATTTTGGACCGACTGTTTGTTTGAAGAAATTTCATCAGACAAATTTTATCGGAGCCTCAAGGGAGCGTTGGTAGCTTTTTGTGCCAACGAATTATTCATTCAAAGTGGACGTGTTGGCAAATTGTGAGGTATATTTCCTGAAAAAATAAATTTAGCAAAAAATTGAATTGTTTTTTTTTATTGTCAAATGAAATTCGGATGATATTAGCCAAAGATGTAACTGCGTAGATCGATAGACGTATGTAGTACGATGACTTGTCGCCATGTCATCGCAATGTGATGCTGCATTGTATAACACGTTGTGTAACCCTCTATGTTCATTGAAAATGTATTATTTATTTACCTGGTTTCCGAATTGTTGTTCCAGCTTGATATCTTCAGTGCGACAAATCTTATACAGATTACTTGCTGTATTGATATCGCAATACAGGGTGTAAGGGACTACGTACCGAAAACTTATATATATGATATCTCATATTATCCGTTACAACATTACAGAAACCATTTACATAAATGGAAAATGACAAATGACTAACTTGTTAATGTTTGAGCATGTAAAGAATACGTGCGGAATAATATTTATTTTTCAAATTACATTGCTAATTTCAATCAAGCCGCCTGCCAAGCGTGGACATTATGGCCAACGAGAAGGGACGGCTTCTAAGGGAGAGGCCTTTGTTCAGCAGTGGACTTTTCGGCTGCTGATAATTGCTAATTTTGCACAAATAAGTAATTTATTGTTTTTAAATTGAAATTAGGCTACCTGGCTGAAATTTTTCATCGGCTTTTTCATGAATTTCCAATAAAAATGCCACTTTTTTTAATAAAATTAGGATAACATAATAATGATGTTATCCTAATTTTATTTAAAAAAGTGGCATTTTTATTGAAAATTCATGAAAAAGCCGATGAAAAATTTCAACACTGTTCAGAATCATGTACTGGATCCCTGGTATCGATTTTCGGTACGATGTCCCTTATGTATGTACCCCACCATATAGTTTTGGATAAAGCTTAGAAACTACATTGGTACCTACATGGATGATGGATATTGGTGCGATGGCTAAGAACTATACTTACATTATTGTAATTTAATGTTTTACTAAAAACCTATTCAGAAACAAAATCAGTACCTACACATCTAGGGCGAGTAATTAGCTAAAATTTTTGGATTCAGTGATGAATAAAATCATAAGTATAAGGACGACCTTGCTCCGAGGAGAATAATAGAAGATATCATCACAGAATATAAATCACTTTTATTATAACACACTGTTTCCAAACTAAAAACTAGATAAATTAAATTCACAATAAACAGTTACTTCCAACTCTTAACAGTCTCGTGGTTGACACTCGAATCCCCGCATTGTGCTCCCAACCATGGTTTTATCGGTAAAAATTCCTACCATCACAAAACCCCCAAACGTCTCACAACGACCAATCACAGCCCGCATCAGTTCTCTTTAATGCGGCCCCGTGATTGGCCGGCGCTACGAATCAATTGAATAGCTTCTACTTCTGTCAGTACTCTAAAAGTAGTTGCCAGCATATTAAAATATTAAACAATGAAAATAAAGAATTAAATAATTTGCGATAAATCTACAAAATTGCAAACCCTAACAATCGACCATCCTGACGACGTGTGCGTCCCCGCACACGACCCAGGTGGAAACCCTAACAATCGGTATCGAGTAGGTACATGGTCAGCAGCACGAAAGTCCCCAAATACTATAACCATTACATGAATTAACAATTAAACATTCTAATACAATCAATTAAACATCAATCATTTGTACATCATTTAAATATTTTACATTACAATAAACTTCGTTAGTTATTAGATAATTAATTCCATTCCTTTTATTTTATTAAAAACAAATGTATCATCAATATAATTGCAGTTAGGAAAACTGTACACTTGTATAATATTGTAAACATCTAGTTATCCATTCTATTCTAATTTATTAGACAACGAATCGAAATCACATCGAAATATCAATATGTATATATATCAATAATTGCTGTTAGGAAAACTGTACACTTGTATTTCTATTCTAATTTATTAGACAACGAATCGAAACCACATCGAAATATCAATATGTACATATATGGACTTACTCAGGTCTACGAAAGACTGGTGACTGGCACACCAGCGCAAGCCGATCGATTGCTTCACACGGCGCAGGTGAGACTACTTAATGGCATTGGGATCGAATCGAGTCCATGAGGACTGCCCAACTACCATTTCAAAATAATATAGACACCGACTGGCGGATATACAAGCCGATCGATTACTTGATACCGCACAGTGGCACAATGCATCGTGGTGGCTCACACAAGCCGATCGATTACTTGTGGAGACGCACCATCGTGGCACCGAACGTATCAAACCATGGCACGATCGATTCGATACCATGCATGACCGGCCGACTACCAATTCGAAACACCAACTGGCGGCACAAGCCGATCGATTACTTGATACCGTACAGTGGGTCGATGCATTGTGGTGGCTCACACAAGCCGATCGATTACTTGTGGAGACGCACCGTCGTGGCACCGAACGTATCAAAACATGGCACGATCGATTCGATACCATGCATGACCGCCCGACTACCAATTCGAAATCAGATTAAAACCAACGGCGTGCACAAGCCGATCGATTACTTGCGACGGCGTAGTGGGTCGATGCGCACAAACCGATCGATTGCTTGCGATTTATCTGGAAAGATACAAAAGACCTTCTGTAGCAACATTACTCTTAACATCTCAAATTATACACACAAAATTATGGATTCAAATTAATCACCATCATTACTATTCTACTACATTAGCTTTAGATTCATTTTCGTGAACTTCTATTGAACTTATGTGGCTCAAAGGCCTGTAGTTCATACTTTTGTTTTGCATGCGTGCTGCTAAACCGCAAAACATTAATGTCTTGATAGGGTTCTATAAACATGGACATAAGCTTTTTGCTTTGCCCATCACTGTTAATGCAGGGTTTATATTTCTGTCTTATCTTACCTATCTTGAACCCCACTGCGAATAACAGACCGCTATTAAGGAGTTTTTGATCGACTATCAAGTATCACGTTAAGAATGAGCTTTGACCCCATTCATGCTGCCACCAAATAACACCTCTGAATACACCTATGTTTTATTTTAACGTTGTTAAGTATCCAGCGAACCCTCCCCAAAAGCCTATCTCAATCTTTCTTATCATGTTAGTGCGTTTAGCGATTCAAGGATAGTACGATTGAATCAACAACCATCAACACCGACTAAACAGTGTTTAAAACCTTTTCAAAAGCAAATCTTGTGAAAGCATGTGTGCAGAATAACTACAGTGATCGCTTGCCAAGCGATCCCCTGATCGACCCTAATTGTGTAAATTATAATCTTCAAAAACGAACACAGATTGTTTGTTTTCTTGACAGGTATAATCAATCAAGTAAACACACCCACAACTACAAGTAGGTGCGTATAACCTTACTTAGATCTTACGAAGGGCCTAAGGTGGTCAACATACAAATCATGAAACGGCACCACTATTTTTGTTTTTGCGACATTGTGGAGTAATCCCTCATTCGCTTTTAAATTATGTTTTTTTTTTAATAAGAGACTTCTATGCAAACGTTTATACATATTATTAGGAATTATAGTTGTCGTCAAATAAATTGTGGGTAGGAAGGATAGCCGAACGCGTATATAAGTCACTGCTCTAGCGGCACCGTGGTCATTCGTTTTCCCAGATCTCATACAGTGCGGAAGTCTTAGTGAAGTAGCTGCGTCTTAGTGATTACAATGTATTCCTGTTACAGGAGTGTGGTAATAATACTTCAGAGGTATGTTCAGTTCTTGTTATACTAAGGTGGTCCAGAGACAATGGTTTCTGGACAGCTTCTCTTTTTTTTAAGTAATCCTACCTAGGATTGCTAATATCAGAAGTGGGATTGGATTCTGCCCTATCCTCTTCGCTTTCTGATGCATTATGTTATATTCGTTTCCATTATTTTCATGTTGTTTTTCACGAAAAAAAATACATATGCGGGTAGTTCGTGTTTTGAAAAAAATATTAATGATGCCCACGATACGGTTCATGTTGGTAATGGAACACGAATAGGATAAGGATTATTACGATCTATCGTTAGATCAATCGATCATATGTAATACTTCATCTTACAGTTGTAATAGTACTGTTGGTAGTCCAGTAGTACAGTAGACACACACGATGGTTGAACGATCGAGCCAGTGAATCTATTTAGGTCTATAGTGAGTTCGTTCGTAGAAGTACCAAAGGACAGCCAAAGTCTAGTGTTACGACTAGATTAGTACAAATGAACTAGATGGATTTATTTCGTTTGTTCGTATTATTTTAAGCAGTGGGTTGATTTGAGTTCTAATTGCTAGTTATAAT
The DNA here is from genome assembly GCA_911728495.1 of Furcula furcula. Taxonomy (NCBI): domain Eukaryota; kingdom Metazoa; phylum Arthropoda; class Insecta; order Lepidoptera; family Notodontidae; genus Furcula; species Furcula furcula. Next base: position 13,406,542 of record OU452251.1, read on the forward strand.
AAAGTGCGATTACTAATAAATCTGGCAGTAAAATTGTATTTCGTTAAGATGTTTTGTGGTTAATCTTGATGAGTCATTGCAATTTGTAAAGTGTTGTTTTGGCTTATTGTTTATTTTCTCGGTTGATGGACTAATAATCGTATTTGAATTCTGGTTCGATCTGGATACGTTTTTTGAAGGACGGCCGAGCGGTTACTGTCCGGTCGGTCGTACGGGCCTAATATATTGACAAGTGCCGATTGTGTCTATGTACTTGTTGATTTAACTATGTACCTACCTGATTTTTACATCAAATTTTTAATTCGGTTTCTGTAGTTATGTTCACAGAATATGTAAGTGCGAGTCGCCACGCGCAAGGGCGTTTGTGGCGTTACTGGCTGCATTGTGGTGCTGGCCGCTGCTGCATGAGTGGCTTTATGCGCCATATAGTGGCGTTGCCACCCAAGCGGTGGCATGGCCGCCCAGATGGTGGTGTAGCCGCCCAGATGGTGGTGTAGCCGCCCAGATGGTGGTGTGGCCGCCCAGATGGTGGTTTGGCCGCCTAAATGTGCAGTGGCCGCCCAACGGTGCAGTGGCCGCCCGACGGTGCAGTGGCCGCCCAACAGTGCAGTGGCAGCCCAAAGGGTGCAGTGGCAGCCCAAAGGGTGCAGTGGCAGCCCAAAGGGTGCAGTGGCAGCCCAAAGGGTGCAGTGGCAGCCCAAAGGGTGCCGTGGCCGCCCTAACGGTGGCGTGGCCGCCCTAACGGTGGCGTGGCCGCCCTAACGGTGGCGTGGCCGCCCTAACGGTGGCGTGGCCGCCCTAACGGTGGCTTGGCCGCCCTAACGGTGGCGTGGCCGCCCTAACGGTGGCGTGGCAGCCTATATAATGCGCTGTGCCATGGCGTTGGTCGGTACGCCGTGGTCGTGGCCGGACATCGAAACAAGGAAACAGCTACTGATTTAATTGTGTGGTTATAACAGCCGCACTGGCGTGAGTTTTACATATTTTGTTGTGCTTTTCATCAGTAGTTGACTGTATGAGCTTATAAATCTACTAGTAGTGATAATAATTATCCCGAATTCAAATTTATGAATCTTAGTGAGAAAAGCAAAGCTTGCCCACTGATAGTGGTCTCTTAGTGTATCGTTGTAAAAAAGCTAGATCCTTATAACTACTTTCGTGGTCCTGGAGCTTGTAGTACACGCAGGGTCATGCCACAGGTTGGCCACTGACTAGCCGTGGTGTATCCGACGTATTATTGATAGTTCGGGTTGAAATATGCTTTTATCTGGAACCGATTCACACACGCAAAGTTATGTCTCACGTAGATCTCTAGCGAGTCGTGAGGTGGCACTCCCCGAAGGGACCTGCCCCGGGTGGTCGGTACAGTTATCAGTTTATTTTATACCCTTGTGCTTAGGGTGAGTTAGGTGAGCTTAGCTTTCATATCTGTCCGAGATTAGGTGGCATTGAGCTTCGGTTCTGCCTGGACATGCAAACTTGGCGCCTCTGTCCACGATAGGGAGGCATTGAGCTTCGGTTCTGCCTGGACATGCAAACTTGGCGCCTCTGTCCACGATAGGGAGGCATTGAGCTTCGGTTCTGCCTGGACATGCAAACTTGGCGCCTCTGTCCGTGATAGGAGGGCATTGAGCTTCGGTTCTGCCTGGACATGCAAACTTGGCGCCTCTGTCCATGATAGGGAGGCATTGAGCTTTGGTTCTGCCTGGACATGCAAACTTGGCGCCTCTGTCCACGATAGGGAGGCATTGAGCTTCGGTTCTGCCTGGACATGCAAACTTGGCGCCTCTGTCCACGATAGGGAGGCATTGAGCTTCGGTTCTGCCTGGACATGCAAACTTGGCGCCTCTGTCCGTGATAGGAGGGCATTGAGCTTCGGTTCTGCCTGGACATGCAAACTTGGCGCCTCTGTCCGTGATAGGGGGGCATTGAGCTTCGGTTCTGCCTGGACATGCAAACTTGGCGCCTCTGTCCGTGATAGGGGGGCATTGAGCTTCGGTTCTGCCTGGACATGCAAACTTGGCGCCTCTGTCCGTGATAGGGGGCATGGAGCTTCGGTTCTGCCTTCCTATCTACCTATGTCATCTACCTATGCCATCTATCTATGCCATCTATCTATGCCATCTATCTATGCCATCTATCTATGCCATCTATCTATGCCATCTACCTATGCCATCTATCTATGCCATCTACCTATGCCATCTACCTATGCCATCTACCTATGCCATCTACCTATGCCTTCTACCTACGTTTTTTGTTGTCAGTCGATGAAAGACACCCATGTAAAGCCATGCAAACATGGTTTTGGAATAACCATGACATGTTCTTACATATCGTTATTTCTTATAACAGGTTGCGTCAGCGGGACCCACGCTGACTAGACATGCGTAAAGACTAGAGACCGATATAAAGCTTAGTGGCATACAAGGTATCGGTTGCGCAGGAAGAGACCTGATTAAAGCCTATGATTATTTGTTTTCTGTAATTATTACTACTTCATAACTTGACTGTGTTTATGTGAGCGCTTATTGCTCGCTGCTTATTCTGTTTTTCTTAGCCGCGTGCCATGCCATGCAGACAGCTGCAGGGCGTGTCCTAGCGTGACCTGTTCAACAGCGAAGATCTGCGCACCGGGTATGACTGCCTAACTGGTGCCATGCAGTGGGCGCAGCCAAAGAAGCACAAGGATATGAGTAGCACTAACTTTTTATTCTTATTTTTACTTTCCTATTTTTTAAAGATTTGTTTTTGAGAAAGTTTAAAATCTTTGTATGGCAAGCCGCCCCTTGTGCACTACTTGCTTTACTGCACAGTAGTAGTAACTATACGCCTTATTTGTAATTCAGAGTTAGACATTCTTACGTTCGAATCGAGGGACATTTTTACGTTCGAATTGAGTTGCATTCTTAAAAAGTAATGTTATGTGCACACTTTGTTTGGGTGTTGTTTCGTGTTTTGTGCAGGACCAGCAAACGCTCCTAGGCGGTGCTCGTGGCAGCCTAGACTCCGGGATTTCCTGTGAACGATGGATCCCCTTCGTGTTGCTCTCGGGAAACAGCGAGCCCGAGGACGTGCTCATGTCAGGAGAGGCCGTATTAGGAATTATAGTTGTCGTCAAATAAATTGTGGGTAGGAAGGATAGCCGAACGCGTATATAAGTCACTGCTCTAGCGGCACCGTGGTCATTCGTTTTCCCAGATCTCATACAGTGCGGAAGTCTTAGTGAAGTAGCTGCGTCTTAGTGATTACAATGTATTCCTGTTACAGGAGTGTGGTAATAATACTTCAGAGGTATGTTCAGTTCTTGTTATACTAAGGTGGTCCAGAGACAATGGTTTCTGGACAGCTTCTCTTTTTTTTAAGTAATCCTACCTAGGATTGCTAATAATATATATACCAACGATATTGTACCATAATTTTAATTTTATTTACTTTTTTTGTAGCCCTACACGGTCCATAATTATACTTAGCTTTAAGCTACCAATTTAATAAATAACCACCTTGTAAATATTATGGAATGCAATAAACGATATGAATATATTAATTTTAACATTGTTTTCTGACTGACGAACCAGAATTGTCTGTTCTAAGGTCTTCTTTTGACACTGAAATGTTCAATGTCGCCGTGGTTCATACGACACAGTTGTCACCCCTCGGAACTACCCATCGAATACTGCTTTTATTACCATGTAAATAACTTAATACTTGACAGTCTTTTAAAACGTAATTATTTATGTAATTTAGGCACTTTTCATCACAATCGCTGTTAATACTTTTGATCCTACAGATTTGTCTCCCAGTTGGACAGTGCAACCAGTAGTCATTAAATATTGTTATTACACTCAGAAATTGGTCATTGACGGCTACGGGATTTCGCGGTAGCTTATTTGGCGACATGACCCACTTTTGAACCAGTCCTATGTTACAGAACAATCGAACTCTTGCAAAGTTTACACATACAGCCACCCCCACTAGAGATTCTCAGAATTAACCCCGGTACAGAAATGTGGAATGCAGTTCACTGACCGGTAATTATTAAAATACCGTACCTAGCAGATAACCCTAAACTTTCGCAGAAGGAAAATAACAGCTAAACTTTATAACTGAGTAGAGGTTCTTCGCTTCTGCTAAAGTCTGTGATGTAGTATAGTAAGCGACGATATGCTTGCTCTGCTCAGAAATTGGAACCCAGCTATCAACCCAACTTATTGTAGCAGTGCATGCTAGACGTAGAGCCAGCACCGAATTAGACGTAGAGCCTAACGCTGCTGGGATCCGTACTCACTATCGAATTTCTGCTCAACGTAGAGCTGACCGTTAAACTATTAGACCTTAAGTAGTTTCACTGAAAACCATAACCCTCGTGACGGTAGTGCTGCTTAAGCAAATTTATTGAACACGAAAACGTGACAAGCCACTGTCGTAGCATCGAGCTCGAGCCCTTGCTGCTTAGAGAACAGCACTACGGGTAATACCGATGACAGGCCTGTTCAGCAAGTAGAGGTATCTAGTCTTCAATGACAGGAATAAGATAGTTTCAAGTTAACAGCCGATAATCAATGCACATTCTAAATGAACCATCCCTTTTACGAACAAGCAAACTAAGACTAGTTTGAGACGGGCTAACTATTTCGGGATACAACATTTTCTAATAGACGTTGCTAATTTTCAGACACATTTTTTTATTCCAACGAGCCTGATTATTATAATGCTGTGATTGTGACTACATTTGACGGTAGTCCCGTTATGGCCTTGTCCGAAAATTGCACTATTCTCACGACAAAATACAAAATCTATCAAGATCCGACAAATGGCTGATGATGGTACTATCACAACATCAACACGTCCGCACTTAGCTTGATAAGAGTACTTTAGACATGTATTACTGTTTCTACTCTCTTTCATGTGTACTATTCGGGTGCAATGAGTTTTATTTTCAATACTGCTACTAAATGGTAGATAAATCAGCCAATACCGTGGCTGCACCGTACAACCCAAAGACATCGACTGATCAAGCTGTAAGGGAACATTCACTCATTTGTCAAACTCAGGTTAAGGAGAATTTATTACCTACATCAAGAAATTGCAACTGAGTCAAGTTTTTATAAGCGATTAATGTTCGTGCGCTTCCGCTGAAGCCGCATCAACACTGGCTTGTCTTACATGCATTCACCACCCCCTGATACAACTTGGGCAGTAACGTCCATGCATAGTTGAGGTGATAACATACCCAGACTTAACAAAGGACCATGCCCATAGTATGGAGCTGAAAGTCAGCAATGCAATGCCCAAATTGCACTCTATGTCATAACTTTTTAACAGTATTTATATGATATCTAGATTTAATGTTATTTATAGCACCGGTTCAAAAGATATTGGACATTAAACATGATAACTTCCTACTGTTTTTTTTTTACATTTTATCGTTCACAGACAGCATTGCTATTAGTTTTTTCACTAGGAACTTCATGATCATCACATAAGCTAAGTCAGATCAGTGTTCTTTTATATACTTATCTGTATGTTATCAGATAAACATGTCAGTTATTTAGAATTATCTAGTCTGTCTCCATTGTATAATGTCAATGTATGTGAAAACAATTTGGTTAGATACACTGGTACTGCAATGTTAACAATAACGTCTTATTATTATTTTTTTATATCTAGTGCTTCATATGATTTAAAATTAACAACATAATTCTAGTTTTTATTTATTAGAGCAATCTTATAATATACTTTATCTGGGCATTTATGGGGCACAGATGGGCATTGTCCTTTGTAAAACCGATGAGAGATGATTAGACAAAGTCCTAATTTTTGTACAACATATCCATTCGTTAAAGTGGAGTCACTGCCAAAGGGTACAAAGGCCGTGAAGAGTCCTATTTTCCGTACTTCATTCATAAATTTTGAGTAACGGCTCGGCTATTCTGACTTAATTAAATCTATACATGTCGCTTTTTGCAATGCATTTTAATAGAAAAAGGATAGCACCAGTAATTCATACTGGTGAACTCATACTGGTGAACGCATACTGGTGAACTCATACTGGTGTACTCATACTGGTGAACTCAACTGGTGAACTCATACTGGTGAACTCATACTGGTGAACTCATACTGGTGAACTCATACTGGGGACCAGTCAGCAACTTTGGCTCGTAAAGAGAGTTCGATCTTAAAAAGGACTGATGATCTTTAATGCCACAAAGATATTGCAAGAGTTTATCAGGATATGAGCATCGCGATGCCAGAGAGCCAGACCTCAAAGTTCGATACTTATATCTGCGAATAATACAATCTACCGCACGTTTTCCCTACAATATCACGTTGATTGTGTGTCAATTCTTCATAATAAACCTCGTACCTACTCCTTCGTCCTAAGACTCCTAAGTAGCCCCCCCTTCAAGACATAAGACCCGGCTATGTTCTGCTCGAAAGGAAAAACAAACAGTAATTTCTCTTGCCATTCTTACCAGGCCAATAGAATCGAACTACCAGACCTCGGCCAGATCCTAGAACTTCTAAATACCAAAATCAGTGACAGTTCTATCACCCTCCCGTATAGCGATGCACACTTGTTAAACAAATATAATTAATTTAACAAAGCATGCATGCGTGATTTGAAGGATCCAAAATCTAAGTCTCGGTTTTTGCGTCCTGGGAAGATTGCAAGACCATCCCTAACGCATTTACAATATCGAAAACCACTTTTTTTTAAATGAAGGACTACGTAACCTGTTAGATTGTCCCGCGTCGACACGTGGCTCTGTGCTACCGGCAGTCAGCGGACCGATTGCGATGGCTCCTTCCACGTCGGTCGTTGTCCCGCCGTGATTGTTAACGCTGATTCCGATCCACCTTAGTCATCCTCGCGGCCGTCATTCCGTAGCTCACGCTCGACTCGCAACAAAAAGGTTGTGTGAATATTATGCTACAGACTTACACGTGTATCGTATTATGACGGTAGCTTGTAAATAGTAGTAGAGAGCATTTTATATAGGCAAGCTAAAATTACTACCTATCTACCTAACACAATCACTGCCATACGCTGTAGGAATATTTTGGTATCAGGTCACCCAACAATAACCGACGAGACCATTACTAATACTGCAATATGACACTAATACTGCGCACTTCAGCTATAATTTGATACAATACAGGCAGTGCTATCATCTTCCATATTATTCCATATCATGCAAGAAATGAATACAATCTCCCAATTATATTATTAGTTATAGGCTCTCCGAAACTGTTACATACCTATGTATTTTTTTATAAGAATACAATTGGTATGGATGTATCTGTCAATCATTGGACTACCTATTGAAATTTCTCCGTCTTGACAGTCTTCTGTTTTTATTTGCAGAAAAAGCGGATTATACTACGGTTTAAGACATTTATTTTCTCAAAAGATTACAAGATAATCACTTACAGAGAAAATACAAAATATAATATACGAACAGTTTGATTTGCTCAATTAGCGTTGTACATAAAAATAGGGGTAGGTACTTTTAAAAATATTTAAACTTTTTTATTTTTCCAGGTATTGCGGGTACCTTCATTTCATTTAGAAATCACAATGCACGATAATAAATTTTAAGCAGCAAGCCGATATAGAAAAACTACAACGCATAGAGATAAATATCAATTCAAACTAATTCAAAAGACAAAGATTACTTAATTCAAAACACTTCTTGTCTAAAAATTGTAGATTTGGGCGTGTACTTACGTTTTGTTGAAGTTAGTTGCGATAGCCACTTCTGATCTATAAGGACGACCTTGCTCCGAGGAGAATAATAGAAGATATCATCACAGAATATAAATCACTTTTATTATAACACACTGTTTCCAAACTAAAAACTAGATAAATTAAATTCACAATAAACAGTTACTTCCAACTCTTAGCAGTCTCGTGGTTGACACTCGAATCCCCGCATTGTGCTCCCAACCATGGTTTTATCGGTAAAAATTCCTACCATCACAAAACCCCCAAACGTCTCACAACGACCAATCACAGCCCGCATCAGTTCTCTTTAATGCGGCCCCGTGATTGGCCGGCGCTACGAATCAATTGAATAGCTTCTACTTCTGTCAGTACTCTAAAAGTAGTTGCCAGCATATTAAAATATTAAACAATGAAAATAAAGAATTAAATAATTTGCGATAAATCTCTACAAAATTGCAAACCCTAACATAAGATAGATAGGTATACGTAGACTTATGTACAGGTATTATACCTACCCAACATACGAAGTCACGCACGGAAATAAGCACCAATATATGAAATACGCACGTAATAAGTATATCTAACCACCTCAATTCCCACCATTTTGCCCTCTACGCCTACATAAGTAATACCTCTACTATAACGAAATTGGGTTTATTTGTACATCGCGGTCAGTGACGTAACTTTTGATTAGTCAAACTGTTAGATATTCTTCAGCCAAACTGCTTGCTTTAAGAAAGGGATAGAATATGTTTATTATTTCGCAATATCACGCGAAGGGTAAGTCCAATTAAATAAGAGGCTTTGTATGGTAAATACTGTTTGTTTTTGCGGGTATTGTTTGGTCGCATACACGCTAGATAACTTTTTAACCCGAATGCAGCCCCGGATCTACGATTTTTTCGAACCGGGGTAGAAACTTGATAGTGGCGCCCCTCTCTCCGTTTGATATAGATGACTTAAAAAATCTCAAACATTTCAAAACGGCATCTCTAGTCCACAGGCTCACCTCCTGGTGTCTGGGCCCACACCAGAGGTTTGTGAAGCAAGTTTTTTTATATTTTTAATCATATTATATTACGATTTTGGCGCTCCCCAAAACTGCCGCCCCGGGGCGGATGCCCCCCGATCCGGAGCTGCCCGAATGTCCAAGAAGAAAGGTATAGGGAACGTATGTATCGAATTTAATTCTATTTACATGTCGTGATATTAACTTGTGTGCAATATGGGTGTCAAATGAAAGGTTTTATGTGTTTTATGTGATAATTGTATGTGTTTTATGTGCATATCGCCTATATGATGTGTGTTTGCGTGTATGTGTGTGTGTGTATGTTTACTAGAATGGATGATGGTTTTAAACCACAATTTAAATGACTATGAACACCAAATAATTTCTTGTTATACATATTAAATATGTATATTATTCATAACTACAAAAAAATAAAATATTTCGTATAATGGACTCTCTTGAAAATGTACCCATTCCCCGAGGTTTTAGATGCGCGTAGGTAAATGAGGAAGGCTGCTCATCAAGCACAAAGTACCGCGTTCAAAGTGTAGCCAGCTAAATTATTCAGCATGTCTGTTCGCTTTCATTCTCCTGGAAGCGTGTCTCTTGAAATCGCCTTTTGGTATGTAGATGTGTTACTTCTTTTAAAAGCGGGAATAAGCGTGTTGGTATTACTCGTATTTTTTTTGTCGTATGGTTAGTGGCCAACCTGGTGTCAAGAGTTATTCAAACTGCCCATAAGCCTCTAAATTAGCTTAACGACTGCTGTCTAGACAATAGCCGGGACCGACTTTTAACGTGCCCTCCTAAGCACGGAGACGCTCAGTTCAAATGCCACTAAACGGTCACCCATCTAAGGACTGACCTTGCCTGACGTTGCTTACCCAACTGATCGTTTACCGAACGGTGGTTACAACTGGCTATGAACGCCACGTATTACGTTCATGGCTTAGTTATACAGAAAATGTTGTATAGTTACGTTTAACCGTCTGGTTGGCTGATATTGGGTAAAATCGATTGAGAATTCAAGCAATCTTTCATTACGGCCTGGTCTATGGAATGGGTTATGTACTTAAAAATGTACACGGAATGATTTCCGAGAGAGTTATTTATGCTGGCTATTTTCGGATCTTGGTAAGTATTTTTTTCAAAGGGGGATGCGGAGTCACTTATAATTTATTCGGTCGACTCCCTAGTCGACTTCCTAAGTACCTGCCTCCACATAACTAAAGATCGCCGTCACGTTAAGCAACGCCACCTTCTAGTAGTGGTTTGCATGTTGTACGATGATCAGCTCTCATGAGGATTAGCTGCGTTAGTGCTGAGAGAACAATATTGTTCGTCGTAAATGAATTACTATCGTTTCATGTTACGTTAAAGTATGCTGCCAGCTCTGACGTGATTTGAGATGAATACTGATCAAGACGAATCTGTTTTACTGCGTATTGAAAAGTCGTTCTTCAGGTCGTTGTTTAGACCACTAAATTAGAAAATATTGAGTGTACCTATACTGATTACTTTGTGACTAAATGGTCGCGATTACATCAAAACGCACCGTATTTTCGCCACCGTATCAGTATCACAATATATACAAACGTCAATGATGATTTATACAATAGATATGCCATTAACCCATGAAAAGTGAAGACACGAAAGGGTGAACTAGCAGTAACGCCCGCGTCAGTGAAATGTAACGAGCATGACGTGTGTCTTAGAAAATCAAGTAAAATGCCGTCAGGCCTATTTAGAAAATGCACAAAGTACTGCACAAAAGTAAATAATAAGGACAGGATAACATACTTTAACTGAATAAAAAATATATACAGACTGAGGGTCGGTTGACCCTTCTTTATTCATCTGCTCCGAAATAAGTTAGACGGTTGAGGGTCCAACATTTATTTTCCTGTAAGACACTGAGATGTCGTAACACTACGACTAGCGATTCGTATAAAATACAGTGACGATATGATAATAATATACACGACTGATCTCCACTAATTATATACAAGGAATGTGTTTACGCTGTTGACACTACTAAATAATAACAAACAACGAATGCGTCAAATACTAGTCAGACAGCACGTTCTAAACCGAGCTGTTCGGTATTCAAAACACATAGAAAATACACGTATCCAAGTGGCAAAGAGGTTCTAGTCGCCACGTTCAGACGAATTGAGAACCTCCTCCTTTTTTGAAGTCGGTTAAAAAAGAACATGATAAAAGGAAATGTTTATAAGAGAGCTGTAAAACCTGCTCTTCTATATGGCTGCGAATGCTGGCCTATTAGAAAAATGGATGAAGAGAAAATGAACGTGACAGAAACGAAGATGTTGTGTCAGGTGGAGTCTCTCGGTTAGACCAAATAAGAAACATATACATCCGTGGAACCTTTAAGGTTGCTTGCATTTCTGATAAGATGAGAGAAGCCCGTCTGCGTTGGTATGATCATGTTATGAGATGAAGGGATGACCACATGACTAAGCGAGTGCCTTCCTTAGAAGAGGGGAAGCGAGGCCGTGGACGACCTCCAGTAACCTGGATACAGACTATTAAGAACGACCTCAAAAACGCAAATACAACAACTGAGACAACCCACAATCGTGTATTGTGGCGCAGGAATACTAGGAGGGCTGACCCCAAATGAAATAGGATAAACGCCAGGAACAACAAGAAGAACTGTATAAAAAAGAAATAATTGCATGGGTCACGGCATGTTTGGCGTGCATTAGTATGGATTTAACATATCTATGATGTATGTTATCAATGACATACTTACGTAATCCTCTGCCCAGCCCAGGCTTAATATAATTTACCTGTTCACGTTTGCCGGGCGGTCTCTGGACAATCAGCCCTAGACAATCCATATTGGTTGACCAATATTTCCACGACCTGAATAACTCCGAACGATTCACGTCGACATGAAAGTAGAATGCATCATTGGTATAGCATTTTTATGTCATTTCATTACGTAAGTGAACCAGTGCTGCACAGATGTGCAAATAACGCCATTCACTGGAACGACTTCAAATAAATAATGTGCTTGATCCTCGTTCGAAACATCCAATCGAAATACATTAGAAATGAGATGGCGAATTTGTACAACACTTAGTAAACATAGAATATTCTACGTTTCTGTTGTAGGTAGGTACTTTTCACAAACGCCCTAGCGAACGGCGTGACCTCGCCAAATAGCTAAAGAACAACTAATCGATTCCCACCACCGTGTAATAAATATAAATATCCTCGAGGTACGAGAGGTGCCTATTGGTATGAGTATCAGAATTGTGTTCAATACTACCTGCTAATGGTCACATTAGTGATTTTGCGTGTCTTTTATTATTCCCGCGGGGGTAGGTATGTGAGATACTTACCGACTTAAACCCCCGCGGCTCATCTGCACAAGAGAGGGGGGACCTGGGCTCTCAGGTGGGATCTACACCAGGAAGCCGTCAGTGCTTTGCCTTTGAGCCCAGACACGTTGCTCACGGGGACGGGGGTCGCAACCCTGCCGCCGTCCTTCCCGGAGTCATCGCCGTACTCAATGGACGTCCAGAGCTCGCGCCCCAATCGTCCAGCGACTGCGAAGGTTCCGCTTATCATACTAACCAACCCATACTACGACTCGTGTGAATAACCATCCGAGTTCTTAAACACTGTAAAACTACAAGGGATTATAACTGTAGGTACAATTCCAAGGGCTTTTACATTGTACTGCGTACAATTTTATTATCTTGAAACGTGAAACTGTTTTATTCTGATGAATACAAAATGAGTTGGCGTTGGTCGGGACTCACGGCCGACTATTTCCTGGCGGGCCCACACCACCCCTAGGCCACAAATGCGTGTAAACGCGACCTTGGCATAAATACACCTAGGGCTGTCAACCCTGCTATATAATAATATAATAATAATATTCTACGACAATCTACACACGTCATCCGATCTCAAACTAGGCAGAGCCTGTACTATGGACATCACACAAGTGATAGGTACTAAATATTTTGTTAAAAATACATACTAAAAAAATCCGCAGTGCCTGAAGACAAAGGTTTATAACCAATGTGTGTTGCCAGTGATGACATATGGTACTGAGACGTGGTCTTTAACAGCTGGCCTTTTGGAAAAGCTCAGAGTCACACAACGAGCTATGGAGAGAGCTATGCTTGGAGTTTCTTTGCGCGACCGAATCCGAAATGTGGAGATTCGCCGAAGAACTAAGGTTACCGACATAGCTCTCAGAATCTGCAAGTTGAAGTGGCAATGGGCAGGCCACATCGCTCGAAGAACCGATAACCGTTGGGGAAGAAAGGTTCTCGAGTGGCGACCACGAACCGGGGGAGGCCTATGTTCAGCAGTGGACGTCTTCCGGCTGGTGATGTGATGTGACATACTAAAATAGATAACACACCCAGAGTCTTGGTGGACTCCAACCCACGATCTATTGGGGTGTCTACCCAGGGTGTCTAACCTCTAGTCCAATAGGCCCGTCAAATATAATATAGAATTCTTCTTTATTTAGAAAGCATTCATCATTATCCTCGACAGCCAAAAGACGTCCACCGATGAACAAATGCCTCTCCCTTAGAATAATCTTACTTGCTGGCTTGCGGTAATCCCCACGCTTGGCAGGCGGCTTGGGGATCGCAGTATAGGTGGTAGATAATCTGCTGCCTGTCTTCTTGGTTTCCCTTAGTCGCCTCTTACGGACACCCAACGGGAAGAGATGGGTGGGTGCTATTCTTACCCGGATACCCCACGGGTTAGGCGTTAATAGTAGTTTATGAAACTGCTGCATAATAGGGGTTTAGGTAGGGGGGAAGACGAGGTTTATAATAGTATCACACAAGTGTATTAATACCTAATTATGTGCAGTTTCATACACTACTATATCTAAACTCATGAAATAAAATTTTAAACCACCAAACTACAATACAAAACAAAACAGAGAGAATTCCTATGTGAATACGTAGATCTGCGCCCCACCAAAGACGAATGTATCGTGGCCTACTGGATTAGATCGCGCGGCCTACTAGATGACATCGCGGCCTACTAGATCTGCTTAAAAATACATCTTAGTAAAAAAAAAATACGGCATCGTTTTGTTCAGGATACCTGTATCGTAGAGGCATGTGATCATAGATTATACACTACATGTGATTAAAGTGTGTCATTAGAGTACTAGATTTAAGTTCATAATTTGAGTATTACGATATGAGTAGGTAGGTACAGATAAAATATATAAAATCTTCTTAAAACTATAATCAGTCATGACTGATTAGTATCCCATGGGATACTCATCCCAACTTACCTGTCCGGTAGTTGTGGTATAGTATATACGGGTATGCGACCCCGGCTTCCCGAGCTATTACTGTCCCATCCCTTGCCCTTCTGGGTGGTAATATCCTACTTTTCCTATTTCCTTTTTACACCATCTATCCTTCCCTTGTTATTCGTGAGAACGCAATCGTTGGTTATAAATAATTTAACTAACCAAAATGGCGGCGATGTGGTTCGCCACCCATCAGGTCTGGTCACGGGGGGCGAAAAGCGGCCCATGGGCTCTGCCTATCCCTACGGGAAAAAGGCGTGACTATATGTATGTATGTAAAACTATAAATGTAGATAAACTATTTCTAGTAAAAAATAAAAACCGACTTCGTTGAAAATGATCTAAAAAGCATTAGAGGTACCTAAATAACAAAAATATAGGTATTGAAGTCACATAACAGGAAGCATTTACTTACACATGACAATAATCATCTTAAATTTGCTGAATTCACTGAATAAACCTCTTAAAATTTTTAACTGCAACTCAAATAATCTATAAAATTCTACGTAGATGAATTAGAACACTATGTAATGTTTGTTAGCGCGTTTAGGTCAACAAAGCAGTTAACCCGCGGATTCACAGTAGTCGTTACGTCGGCTTTAAGAAGCTTATTTTTAATTTGTAGTCAACACCATGGAATAATTATCTCTAATATAATAGATAGATAGATAGTAGGTACTTTATTGTACAACCAACATATAACATAATAAAATCTTTATAAAAAATATTAAACCGACTTCAATAACACTGAAAAATATAAAATAATTTAATATATTATAGAAGTTGGTGTAGGCGTACTTGCTGTGTATATTTGGTACCAATTTCAATAATATTTAAATTATTTTATACTTTTCAGTGTTATTGAAGTCGGTTTAATTTTTTTTTAAAGATTTTATTTTAAACTTTTTAGTGATATTTTCATACATAAGGATTGAACCATCGAAGACGGTAAAATGATATAGGTAGGTTATGATCACATTATCGTCTACATAGTTTTACATATTTCATGTTTCGTCAGAAAAAAATATCCGGTCGTAATTAAATTTGCATAGAATCATCATAGTAGTTTACTCTCTCGAATAAAAAAAGAATCATCGAAATTGGTCCATATTTGTCAGAGTAATGTAATGGAGAACATCAGTTTTATGGTTTTTACCAATTAAATTCCCCCACATCGTTCTTGTTCCTCCAGGAAGTTCTTATCCGGTTGTGATAAAATTCATACGCATTCATTACAGTGGTTGTTGCTTTCGAATAAAAAAAGAATCATGGAAATCGGTAAATATTTGCCAGAGTTATGACCATTTTTGTCTTTAGCAATGCAACGGCGGCGGTGCTAAAGGGAGGATCCTCCGACCGAGCGAGGTGTGATGCTCGGCCAGGGCCGAAGCCCCCGACAGTTGTTGTCGGGATGTTCTATATATAGTGAATGTCTTCTGAAACTTCACTTGCACGATTCAGAAATCGGTGGCGCCATCTATCTTCTTGTATGTGAACTATTCGCTTCTCGCGTCGCTGTAACACATGTGGCGCCATCTGGTTATGTCCAGTCGCCACATCACTCCCCCCCCGAAGACTGGAAGTCGATGAACGGTCTTCTTGTGCCAGCTTGTCCTTGCGCTCCAGTCGCTATGCCAGTGCCAGTGAGTGCAGTCCCAGTGAGTCGGGGCTGATACTGCGTCGTCCTCTGTGAGTCGAGGTGTGCAGTGAATGGCTGGCGGCTGCTAGACGTGCCGGTGAGAGGGATGTGCTCTTCTTACAAGAACCGGCCGTAGTGCAGAGGTGCTGTGCCAGGTTGTGGCCGAAGGCAGACCAGGCTTGCATCTGCAGCTGCAATGCGGTGGTCGTCCGATGAGGCCGGGGTACTGGCTGGCTTGTGACTCGCTGGTTGTTGCTGGAGAGTTGCTGCTGTGGGGAGAGAGCGATGGCGAAGCTGCGCTGTTGTCCGGATCTGAAGGCTGCGTCGACGTTCAATACGGGGTCACCAGTTTAGCGATGCAACGGCGGCGGTGCTAAAGGGAGGATCCTCCGACCGAGCGAGGTGTGATGCTCGGCCAGGGCCGAAGCCCCCGACAGTTGTTGTCGGGATGTTCTATATATAGTGAATGTCTTCTGAAACTTCACTTGCACGATTCAGAAATCGGTGGCGCCATCTATCTTCTTGTATGTGAACTATTCGCTTCTCGCGTCGCTGTAACACATGTGGCGCCATCTGGTTATGTCCAGTCGCCACATGTCCTTAAAAAGCGACATAAAGTCATCTAAATAGGCTTTCTTGCAGCTTTCCTGCGCAGTCACCATTATTGTTTTTTCAGGAACTACTTATTCGGGAGCAATATTTTTTTTATGGGACCCAACTAACGGATTAAAGAATGGATGGAAGAAAGATTTTTTCAAATCGGTTCATAATTGCCAGAGTTATGCGCGAACATACATAGAAAAAAAAAATATATATAGGGTTACAGGAAAAGTCGTGCTAGATCCGTTAAGGGCGTGGAGTACCCATCATTTCTGACTTATTTCACTATGAAACACCCCACCCTAAACTTAACCCTTTTCGAGATTTTCGACTTTAAATATTTTATTGAAAATTGCCGATTTTTAGGCTATTAATTTTTATTTTGTTTAAGTTAAGTTAAAGTTTTTTTTTTATTACTTTTTTTTTTTATTTTGGTTATGTTTAGGGTGGGGTGTTTCATAGTGAAATAAGTCAGAAATGATGGGTACTCCTCGCCCTTAACGGATCTAGCACGACTTTTCCTGTAACCCTGTATATACAGACGAATTGAGAACCTCCTCCTTTTTTTGAAGTCGGTTAATAAAACAAGAAAAATACAGCAAAACATCACATGCACAATGGGCGGCCTTATCACTACCTAGTAGTAATCTCTTCCAAGCAACCTTTGGATGGAAAGGATCTGTAATAATCAATGGCGGTACAACATATATACATATAATTTAATTAAAGACAGCATCTAACATAAAGCTTTAATTTATTAATATAAAAAATTGTACTTAGATTAAAAAGATACTTACTGCCGGTCCCAATATCCTATCGATCCCTACCTATAAGTTAAAATCATCGATCAAGTCATGAATATCCCGCGATAAACCTCCGAAATGGATCGATAACTAAAACCCTGACATACCGTCATTTGAACAACCAACATTAAGCTGCTAATATGTTAATAATGAAACGTAAATATGTCATTATAGCTATCGATGGTAACTATTTTAACTTATAGTAAGGGATCGATAGGATATTGGGCCGGCAGTTAGTCACCTATATTCTGTCATGTAACTGCGCTTATTTAATTTCCCATACATAGATGAACAGTTACAAAATTTGGCTGAAATAATACTATCGCAGTAAGCTCAAGTAGGGTATTCGTGTAACCTTCGGAGTCGCTGGACGTTCGGGGTGTGGGCCCTTTGAACGTCCATTGAGTACGGCGGCGACTCCGAGGAGGACGGCGCCGGGGTTGTGACCCCCGTCCCCGTGAGCACCGTGACTGGTTCCCGGGGGGCTACAATGCGCCCCCCAGCGACGGGCTCAAAGACAAGGCACTGAGGGGCCCCTGGTGCAGATCCCACCGAAGAGACCTGGGGCCCCCCTCTCATGGGCCGATGCGACGCGGGGGTTTTAGTGGGTAAGAATCCCACATACCCCGGTCGAGCCCCACAGCTCCCGGGGATATTTGGAAGATTTCCCCCGCGTTAAAGAAAAAATTTAATATTCGTGTAAGGCCGCTCAAGTACCATTTATACCGCGAATGTATGAATTACATCTATCACAACAATTCGAATAAGGCGAAGTAACTATGGAAGCCTTACAGCATTCAGTTTCAGCTTTGGCACTAACTTTTCAAAAGCAAATGGATGACTTCCGATCTCAACTAAACAAGAAAGAGTCGCCGGCCACCAGCTCCACCACATCTATAGCCCTTGAGTTTAGTGCTTTCAGAGATTTTATTTTAAATGCACTGGATGCCTTACAATCGCAAATTTCTATCTTGTCAAGCGAGCAAGACCGTCTGGAAATGCGCGGAAGACGTAAAATCTTACTTCTGCATGGCGTGCAGGAACTGCCGAATGAAAACATCATGGACACAGTGGTCAAGGTAGTCTCCAGTAGCTTGAAGATAACAAATGTTGGAGTCACTGATATCAGCCGATGCCATCGCTTGGGTCACTCGTCAGCTAATAAGGCAAGGCCGGTTCTGGTTAAATTTAAGGATGTTTCAACTAAAGATAAGTTATGGTACAATAAAGTCACTCTTAAAGGTACGGGGATTACAATGTCAGAGTTTTTAACAAAAGAGCAACATTCTGCATTCCTGGAGGCACGGCAAGCCTTTGGCTTGTCTAAGTGCTGGACTAGGGATGGATGTATAATCATTTTGGGGCCTGATGGAACGAAGCACAAAGTGAAGTCAACCGCTGAACTTCGCAAAGTACAATCACTCCAGGCTCCAGCCGCATCCTCAAACAAAGAAAAAACTTCGGTGCAAGGGCTTAAGTCTTCTGACGCAAAGCCCAAAAGGACAACGAGGAAGTAGTCGCACGCACAGTCAATAACACTTTTTTGTAGTTAACAAAGCTTTTAATTTTATAGTAGTACTTAATGTAAACAAACTTTTCATTGTTTCGCAATGTAAGTAAAATGTCAATGTCAAGTCAAGTTTGACAACCGATGAGTGTTGTCACATTCAAGTTTCTTTTTTTTTTTTTTTTGCTTGCGTTTTATTTCTCAGACAGTGTAAAAGTTTCTGATACTTGTTTTGGTTACATTATAATGTTAGAGCACTGTTATTATTTTATTGTTGTGTTAATTAATTAGTTTTCTCTTTGCCAATTCTACTTCTGCTGGCGGGTACATGGTGAACAGATTTATTTATTTATAACATAGTAATATTATTATTTGTTTTGAATTATTTTATTTATTTATTAGTGTTTTTTTTCCAATAGCATTATGTCTAGTTCTGAAGAAGACTGCAATTTTTTTCACTCATTTGACATATCTTCGGATAGCTTGAGTAGTAGCAGTAGTTACCATAGCATCACTCCCTCTCTTATTGATACTTTAAACTCCCATTTTGTAGATGTTCCAAAGAATTTTAATCTCATACATATAAATGCTCAAAGTATTCCGGCTCATTACCCCGATATGCTGACGTCACTAACTCACACAAATATTCATGCAATTCTTGTTTCCGAATCGTGGCTTAAGCCCTGTATGCCTTCCTCTTCCTATTCGTTGCCAGGATATCACTTGATTCGCAACGACCGGGTTGGCAAGGGTGGTGGCGGAGTTGCCATTTATCTTCGCTCTCATATTCCTTTCACTATTGTCTGTATGTCATCCCAAGCTTCTGTTGGCGCTGAATATATTTTCATTGAAGTCATTATGTCTGGTGTTAAAACCCTTCTCGGTGTACTCTATAGCCCGTCACTTCTTGTTAACTACTTTTCTTCTCTAGAATCTGTCTTAGAACAGCTGGTTCCACTATATAGTCACACTATCCTAATGGGAGATTTTAACACATGTCTCCTTAAAGCTGACCATCGCTCATCCCAACTAAAGTATATTGCAGAAGCTTGCAACTTAAACATTCTTCCACTTAATGCTACTCATTTCTTTCCACACTGTGACCCTTCTCTCCTTGATTTAATAATAGTTTCGTCTATTGACCATGTAGCGAAACACGGCCAGTGCACTGCTGATGCTTTTTCTTTTCATGATCTTATTTTTCTTTCTTATAAGGTACGCCCACCAAAACGTAAATCTAGGATTCTTCTCCAACGTAATTTTGGTGGCATCGATACGGAGCGTTTAGTCGAAGATGCGCAGAAGATTGATTGGACCATAATCCAGGATGCCCCTACGGTGGATCAAAAAGTAGAGTTATTTAACTCACTTTTAATACAACTCTATGATGTACACGCTCCTATTAGACCAGTACGTGTAAAGCATCTTCCTGCTCCTTGGCTTACTGATGAGATTAAAGTACTACAAGCCAAAAAAAATCTTGCTAAGTATAAGTATAAAATTAACCCTGACAAATATAAAGAAAAATACAGACTGACGCGGAATCACTGTAATAAAGTGTGTAGAGATGCTCAACGACGCCATATTCACAAATCTGTTGAAAACGGAGATCCTGCTAAAATCTGGAGGTTTCTTAATTCAATGGGAGTTGGAAAATCAAAACATGTTTCAGTTTCAAATCATCTTGACTTGGATAACCTAAACCAACATTTTTCTTCTTCTGTCATTTTTGATGATGTTACAAAATTAAATACTTTGCATGCTCTTTCTTCCACCAAAACTCCCAATTGCCCACCTTTCTCTCTTAATCAATTTACCGATGGTGACGTTAAGAAGCATGTTCTCTCTGTTATCTCGAATGCTGTCGGTGGTGATGACATCAGTCGTAAGATGATTCTTCCTCTTCTGGATGTTCTTACTCCAACATTAACTTATATATTTAACAGTTCTATAACCTCTTGTGTTTTTCCTTCTCTCTGGAAAGAAGCGTACATTATTCCTCTCCCGAAAAATAGCAATCCTGCTTCTTTCTCAGACTATCGCCCTATCTCTATTTTACCATTTCTCTCTAAAGTTTTGGAACGACTTGTACATGACAAACTTAGTTCTTACCTTTATGTAAATTCTCTTTTAAATCCTTTCCAGTCAGGATTTCGTCCTGGTCACAGTACTGTAACTGCGCTATTAAAAATTACAGATGATATTCGAGCTGGTATTGAGGAAAGGAAACTAACCGTTCTATCATTGCTAGATTTTAGTAACGCATTCAATACAGTAGACTTTGATGTGTCATTATGCGCACGCTTAACATATCTCCATCGGTTATTAATTGGTTTCACAGTTATTTATCGGGGCGTCGGCAGTGTATTAAGGTTGAAGACACTCTATCCTCCTGGTGTAATACTTCTGCCGGAGTCCCTCAGGGTGGCGTCTTATCTCCACTTCTCTTTTCTATTTTTATTTCTTCAATTACTGACAGTGTTTCTTCTTCCTTCCACCTTTATGCAGATGATCTCCAAATTTATCGACAATCCTCTTTGTTAGAACTTCCTTTTGCAATTCAACTTACTAATAACGACTTATCTGTGATATCTGACTGGAGCAATCGTTTTGGGCTTAAGGTTAATCCGACAAAAACCAAAACTATTATTATTGGCAGCAAGGTTCTTATTGCTCGGGTTAATTGGGACCGGCTACCTCCTATTATTTTTGATGGAGTTCTTATACCCTATAGTGAGGTAGTGAAGAACTTAGGTGTACTTATTGATCGAACTTTATCATGGGCTCCACAGGTTGCCGAGGTTAGCAGGAAGATGTTTGCTGCCGCTGGGTCGCTCAGGCGACTAGCTCATTTCCTACCCATTGACACCAAAATTGCGCTCTCACAATCTTTACTTCTACCATATCTTGATTATGCTGATGTCAGTTATCCTGATCTTACTGAAGAGCTGTTAGATAAACTTGAGCGACTTCAAAATTTTTCAATTCGGTTCATTTTTGGCTTGCGCAAATATGACCATGTTTCAGAATTTCGTAAAAAGCTCAAGTGGCTTCCTATTCGCTTTCGCCGGAATACTCATATTCTTTCTCTCCTCTATTCTATTCTTTATAACCCTAAGTCACCCTCCTACTTAAAGGAGCGCTTTGCATTTGTTACGTCCCAGCACCATACTCTCCGCTCTTCATGTGAACTAAGACTTCTTACTCCTGCTCATACTTCTCATGCATACACAAAGTCTTTTACTGTGCTAGCGGGAAGACTTTGGAACTCACTACCGCAACATATAAGACGAGCTCAGAGTCTACTATCCTTTAAAACTCAAGTTGCATCGTACTATCTCTCCCTTCAATAATGGTTCTTCTCTCACTTTCTTGGTAATAGATATGTATTAGTCTATCATAATATATTATAATATGTAGTTTATTTTTTATTTTATTGTTATTATTATTATTATTATTTTTTTTTTTATATATATATTTATTTTTAATCCACTTAATTTATTTATATAACTGCACCTGCCCATAAGAATGCTCTGTCCTGTACCCCAAGGTTGACTGGAAGAGATCGCTTTAGCGATAAGTCCGCCTTGTTGTTCACTGTTTTTAATTGTTTTAATTTCAAATGTATATTTCTTTTGTGTGCAATAAAGAGTACTTGTATTGTATTGTATTGTATTGTACATCGTCCATTTTATGACCTTTATTTACGGTTTTTTTAGTAGGTACGAAAATTTCTACAATAACAAATTACATTAGACAAGTGGAAAATGTGGCTACGTTAATAAATCACCAATCTCAACCTACTACCTTTTCAGTCAATTTGAAATGCTTGTTTCATTTTAGCTGCCTTTTAGTTATGGAAATTCTACACGATTATATAAGCCTTCGTAAAATATATTGCTGGACAGATTGCGTGCCAGCCAGCTAGGATTTACTATGCAGCAATTTGGACAAAAGCATAATATTTTAAGGCATTAGGTTTTTACTTAATCTACATGCTTAGAAATTATATACTTAGGTTCAATCAGAAATTATTTTTTAATAATCTAGCTAAACCATTTCGTTCCGTAGGTACAAGCCAAATAATGCTTACAATTGCTTACAATGGTTTTTTTAAAGAGATAAAAGTTTCATAATATATACATCTCTTATTGTGTTGTATTGTATTTTATATATAAAAGCGGCGGAGTTGTGCGGATCACCTAGTATATTTCTTTTGATCAACCCCAGGATTAGAGTGAACAAAACAAAAAAATTCAAATCGATCTACTTAGCCGGTTCTAAGTTTTAGCGAGACAAATTCATTTTTATTTAGGTATGTAGAAAACTGTATACTTTGTTTGCGAAGATAAATAAATAGTAGGTATACATTTAT
Organism: Furcula furcula; assembly: GCA_911728495.1. Lineage (NCBI taxonomy): Eukaryota > Metazoa > Arthropoda > Insecta > Lepidoptera > Notodontidae > Furcula > Furcula furcula. The sequence continues at coordinate 13,429,530 of OU452251.1, forward strand.
TATTTATCTATTATTTTTTTTTAAATAAATATTATTCTTTAATTACATAATAACTGTACAGCTTATCTATCTATACTATAATAAAACTCAAAGAGCACTTTTTCTGTACATTGAATATTTTTCCAAAATTTATATGTATACTATACTATCGACATAGAGGCCAAAACAATTTTTTTTGGAATTATTGTCTGTCTGTCTGTCTGTCTGTCTGTCGTTCTGTTTGTCCAGGTATCATTTGAAAACCCGTGGATGGATTTTGATAGGACTTTCACTGATGTGTTGTGTAGAAGTAGGGGTATAAATTGGTATATAAAACATCACGCTATGTTTCATAGAGGCTAAGCAGTGAAACATTACTTGCACATATTACCACGTAATTTGCTTTGTATGTGAATAGAGTAATTATAGACTGATCAGTTAATCATTAAGATATGTATTATTACGCTATATACGATAGGGACTGAGCAGACATTTAGTTTGCATAAGATATGGCAGTGGCGAAGGGTCAATTTTTGTAAGGGGTAAGCCGGTCCGGTACACCCAGGACATTTTCATTAGATTTCTGTATTGTTCTAAGTACTTTGTTGATAGCAGTATGACATTATATCTTTGAAAAGTTAAAATCTGTAAATCCCGAGCGAGTCCAAACTAGATTAGGAAAGAAATAGGCAAGGGAAAAATACTATTTCATTTCATTTAAAAGCCAGCGGTTACATTTGTATAGGTAGGTAGATATTGAGAATACGAAATTGCAAAATTTTTACTTAGGTAAAAGACCTAATATGACTCGAAATGATCTAATCTAACGCAATAAAATGTACAACTAACTGTATTGTATTACAGTCGCAACAATAAAAGATGCGAAAAACTCAGAAAAATTCAAGTTTCATTATCGAATATCATTAGACAGTAATTTACGATGTTAGCCTGATTTACATTATAAACAGCGCCATCTATCGGTGAAATTGAACATACAATTACTATATATTTAAAAGAAAGTCTGCTATTTACACTATTTATAACTCAAGAACGGCTGAACCGATTTGCCTGAAAATTGTTGGGAAGGTAGCTTAGAACCAGGAAACGGACAAAGGATACTTTTAATCCCGGTAGGTTAAGGTTAAGCAACGTTAGGTAAGGTCATTAAATAGATGGGTGAACCGATTTGTATGATTTTTTTGTGCATATGGGGTAGGTCTGAGAATAGGTCATAAAGTATATTTCATGCCGCTAGGTTAAGGTTAAGCAACATAAGGCAAGGTCTTTAAATAGATGGGTGAACCGATATGTATGAAATTTAGCAGGTAGGTCTGAGAATAGGTTATAAAGTATAATTTATGCCGATGATTGACGAGGATATATAGAACGAGAGGAGGGTGCAAGAGAGGGAGAGGGGAGGGTGATGGAGCGAGTGATCGGATGAGTTAGGTGGAGCAAGGGGGGGGGGTGAGAGAGAGCAAGTTGGGAGAAGAGAGAGGAGGGAGAGGGTTCAGAGAGGACAACGGAGAGGAAGAGGAGAAGTGTGACGGGGACCGAAGCGGGAGGGGAGAGAAAGAGCATAGAATTAGATTTTTCTTATAAGAGAGAGAGAGATGGAGAGAGATAAATCAAGGGAGTAGGGAGAAAAGGGGAGCAAAATGTAATTAAAGCGCGGGTGGAGCTGCGCGGGTCAGCTAGTTTATAAATATACTTAAACTAAATAAAAAGACCGACAGGGCAGGCCACATCGCTCGGAGAACCGATAATCGTTGGGGAAGAAAGGTTCTCGAGTACAGTAAGGCAGAAAAGGAAGTGTGTTAGGCAGTGTGTGTTGCCAGTGATTACATATGGTATTGAGACGTGGTCTTTAACAGCTGGTCTTTTAGAGAAACTCAGTCACACAACGAGCTATGGAGAGAGCTATGCTCAGAGTTTCTTTGCGCGATAGAATTCGTAATGAGGAGATTCGCCGAAAAACTAAGGTCTCACTGACATAGCTCTCAGAATCTGCAAGTTGAAGTGGCAATGGTCTGGCTACATCGCTTGAATAACTGATTGGGAAGAAAGGTTCTCGAGTCGTGACCACGAGCCGGAAGACGCAGCGTAGGTAGGCCTCCCACTAGATGGACAGACGACATTGTACGCGTCGCAGGTAACCAGAGGATGCAAATGGCCAATTGTCGTTCATTGTGGCGTTCTAAGGGGAGGTCAATGTTCAGCAGTGGACGTCTTCCGGCTGATGATGATAATAATGCTGAATCGAATTAAAAGATAAAGGATAACCATTAATTTACAAATTATTATTTCGAAATCATAATAATGTCGACAAACGAAATGACTAAAAAAAACCTTTTTATTCAAATCTATTACCTACAGTGGATAAAATACAAAAGTTTGTAGCCAACGAAAACGCTCTACAACACAAAGATGAAACGTCTGTTTAAGTGGCTTCTCAGCTAAAAGGGCTTGAGAGAGCTCTTTTGTCTGAAAGTAGCGGCTAGTGGTGGGTGACAAGCGAATAACTGGTCTTTGTTGGGAACTAGAGGAGACAGTAGACACCTATCATCAGTTGAACAGTCGAACTCACAAAATAAAGAAATAAGGTTTATGCCACTATGTATTGCTAATAAAATGGGGTAGATTAGGCATTTTCTGGGTTACTAGAATAGCCAGACCTATATTCTGGTAACCCAGAAAAGAGAATAACTCTGATATTTATCTACACTAATTATTATTGAGCGGTAACAGCTCAGTGGGCGAGCGCTTGCCTTGGAAACAAGGTGCGCAGGTTCGAACCCCGGCTCGCACCTCTGATTTCTTCAATGAATCATGTGCGAATCGTCTTTGTGCGATTGTTACTAGCTTTCGGTGAAGGAAAACATCGTGAGGAAACCTGCATGTCCGAGAAAGACTAACTAGCTTTCGAATGACGTGTGAAGTCCGCCAACCCGCACTTGGCCAGCGTGGTGGACTATGGCCTAAGCCCCTTCATCTTGAAGGGAGGCCCGTGCCCAGCAGTGGGACATTAACAAGGGCTGGTATTATTATTATTATTTTATTATAATTATTATTATTAACAATATTATAAAGAGGAAATCTTTTTTTGTTTGTTTGTATTGAATAGGCTATATAGGCTCCAAAAGTACTAACTGATTTCCAAAATCTTTCACCATTAGAAAGCTACATCTTCACTGAGTAACATAGCCTATATCATATTTAAAAAAAAAGGGATCCCTAATAAAAATTAAATAATGTAACCCAATGTGAAAAACTGAGTCATAAAATGTCTGTCATCGCATGATCGCATGCGCTGCGGAAACTATCGATGATAGAACAAAAAAAAAATCTACAATGTTATAGAACGTATCAATATCTACAAAAAAAGTTATAACTATAGTAATTTAGTGATATACTACATATGTCACAACAAGAACTTTTTTACATTTTAAAAGTTGATAAAAGTTCCATCTAAATTCAGATGATGTTATTGATACCTTTATAGTAATCCTTATCCAATTAAATCATGTGGTATCCAAGACTATTTCATTATAAACATAGTAATGTATGTATGTAAATTATCAATAATATAAATAGTATGTATATTATTGATAATTTTTATTTTACGGGCCGGTTTTCTTGAAACTTACTCCAAATACTCTTAAAATAAGGAGAAGGTCATAAGCAGTTGTAAACAGGTTAAGTAACGTTCATCCAGGTCAGTCTATGGGTCTTTAGAGTCGCTGGACGTTTGGAGTGGGTCCCTAGACGCCCGTAAAGCACGGCGGCAACTCCGAGGCAACTCCGAGGTGGACGGTGACGGGGTTGCGAGCCCCGTCCCTGCGATCACGGTGGCAAGGCACTGAGGTATGAACCCTTGGTGCGCGAGTCCGACTCGCACCCGACTTTTTTTACATTTTGGTAGTGGCCAACCCAGTGCCTGAGCTTTTCAAGCTGCCTCTGATTGGCTAAACAACTGCTGCTAACTCTAGTTAGTTACAACCGTAACCGAGTTTTCACGTGTTTGAAGCACGGAGACGCTTAGTTCAGATGCCACTAATAGGTCCCCGGGAGCTGTGGGGCTCGACGAGGATATGTGGTATTCTTACGTACTAAAAAACCCCTTCATCCGCCCCTCTGATTATTTCATGTAAATAATCAAAGATCCGTCCACTCGTTTCGGGGCAACGATGCCACAGACACACAGCCTACAGTGTTATAAGTTTAAAACCCATTTAAAACCTATGTTTTGTTTGTTTTACATAGGTTAGTTTCTAACTCACAACATTATTTTTGCATCAGAGATTAAAAAGAGACAATTACTTGTATAGTACGTTCCTACCTACACCTGCACGTCGGTCGGACAGAGGGTGAAAACAAGTAACAGACGGAAACAATACTGAAATGTGATCCTAGAGCAATGCCAATGAACCTGTACTGCTGGCCATTGTGTACTGACCTTTGCTGGCATTCGCCATCGTGTTGTGCTATTTCTGGATTATCTGCAGTTGCCGTATATAGGATATCAGGGCCTACGAAGGCACTTAGTTTAATAATTTTCGGCAAATTATTCGTAGTCAGTCAGCAATTTCAGATAGTCATCATAAGTTGTGCTATCTAAAGATTATGTCCATCTGCTGGTGTGCGTTATGATTTCAATCTAGTGTAGGTATAACTGTATTCTAATCCTCAGTGAATGAAATCGAATGCCAAGAAGAAGGTATAGCTCCACACTAAAAGGTCACATTTCCACTTCAGAATAAAAGAAAACTGAGTATGGGAATCGGTTGTAAAGGATAAAATCAAAATTTTCTACACTAAAATTGTACGAAAATGTAATAAATAAAAAGTTGTAATTGAAACCAGGTTTATTTTTACATTTCACTTCTTTTGTTATTGAGAATGCTTACGAGCCAACCTAACAAAAGAAGTGAAATAAGACCCTTAGAGGCGACTAAGCGAAAACAAGAAGACGGGCAGCAGTGTCTTGGATCTCTATTGGTCTCTATTGGATTGCCCACCACCTATACTGCGATCCCCAAGACGCCTGCCAAGCGTGGAGATTATGGCAACCCATCCCATCTAACGGGGAAGCCTTTGTTCAGCAATGGACGCCTTTCAACCGCTGATCATGAATCAATCTTGTGGGTTCACTCCTTGTTACAACAATACATGTGAAAATTAAATTTGTATTTCTCCTCATGTGTGTCAGCATAGTTATATGAACAAAGGAGCCGAGCTTAACAATGAGAAACTTTCATTATTCCGACCTCATATGCCGTAAGTCAGAATCAAATTTAACTTTCTAACTCATTCAATCTCCTGACTACGTGTTCGTCTCTGATGTGCTATTTAATTGTTATTCTAACATTTCCTGCATCCCGTTGTACTGATGTCATAAGCTTATTTATAATTTTACTGATTGAATGATGCGTGTTAATAATGGCCTATATTCCGACAGCATAAAGTTGACAATCGTTACTGAAAAATCCAGTCAATTAGAAAAATACGGTTTGTGATCAAAGACCTTGTAATTACACTGTGGTTGTGATCGTGCTCTATATTTGTCTTCATTTAATGTTTTATTTTTAGCACCAGTGTTGGTCTCGTTTCGCTTATGATCATTTTACGAATTATCTATTTGGAGAAAGTGATATAAACAAGCGCTCACAATACACAAGGGAAACACAGTCTCGCGAAAATAGCTAAAATTCTGTTCTCAAATGTACAATTAGGTACGTAATTTTGTAGAAACTTTTTGTGAAAATATACTTTTTTGCCCAAGAGAGCCTTAGATTGCGCTTCACAGTAAGTATATCAAAAACACAGTAATAAATATTATACCTACCTAAGTACATACCATAGCCTTCGTGGTGGCAGGAAACCGCTTGCTTTGCAAACCGGAGGTCGCGAGTTCGGATCCTGCGGGGAACAACAACTTTGTGTAGTTGTACCTTACTGGTGAAGACAATACAGGCCGATCGCCTAATTGTCCTGTGACCCGTGGGGTGTCTGGGTAAGAATATTACCCTCCCATCTCATCAGACACTTATGTGATTTCGAAAAGTAAGAATAGCCTTAGGTATACCCTAATTTGATTTAATACAAAACGTACGTTGATACAAACAAATATTTTTCCAACTGGTTAATTTCTTCGTTAGAATTTGAATATTAAATTTAAGTAAGTATGTATAACTAAACTTAATTTGTTTATTCATAAGGAAAGTTATCATGGCCACTCCCCGAAGGTATAAAATAGGTTCAGACTATGAATAGCTAAAATATTATAGAACTACAAATACAAGCCACAAATGGGAACGGTCACGCAACAAATCGCAGACCTTGCTGTATGCTTTGTACAATACCTATATAAGTAGCTGTATATTACTATTACAATACTTAATGGTTTAGTTTCGTAAGAAATGAAGATTTTTTTAAATCAACTTAAGACAAGACTAAGATGTTTGTCTGATAGCAAGCGAGACGTATGCTCGTGTTGACTGTTGACAGACACTTATTTAGTCTATTTAGCCTTATACTTTTACGCTGCTGCTACATTACTGCTTGGGGGGACTGGTCCGACTACTACCCCTTTGGCCTTTTAGTTTCGTACGGCAGGACACACGGTCGCTGATGCAGAACCGTATGCTGCACTAGCTATCAGACACCGGTCTCGCCGGCGAGGCCGAAGGGTCGTACGTATGCGACCGCAACGACGTGCATCACCCCACTGAGTTTCTTGCCGGTTCTTCTCAGTGGGGGCGCGGTGTGAACCGGTGGTAAACTCAGCCCTCTCTTAAGCGACAGCCCAAGCCGAGGCCGTGCCTCCCTGAGGTGCCCTTGTGCTCGTCGCTACTTCTGCCGTAAAGGCTAGAGCGCTTCAAGCGCTCGCCTCCTATTGTCCGGTGAAGCTGCAATAGCCATCTGCGGTTAACAGCGTCTATCATTCCCAAAAAAAAAAAAAAAAAGCCCGCTGAGTTTCTTGCCGGGTCTTCTCGGTCGGAAGATAAATATTTTTGAATTATTTAATTTGAATACGATTCCCTTTACACCAGGACACAGTAATACTTGTCAGCAGATTGCAGCAGGCACCTGGACGACTGCAGGACGTGTACTTACTAAGAACTCATAAACACTAATATAAGCGATCCGCTATGTAGAGTTGACAGTTTGAAAAGGCACATCATTCGCACTTTTTGTGCTGCGTAAAGAACAACGTAATAATAATTATGTATTTTAGACACATTACATATCTTTGATCCTTAAAATTACATTTCAAGCTACGTTTTTAATTTAAATGAATTTAACTGCAAAAATCACCGAGTGATAGTTAAAATTTTCGCTAATTACTGTAAGGGCTGGTACAGCTCTGATTAAAAACGCGACGCAGCTAGCTGCGACCCGAAGTTAGCTCGTTAAATACTAACGCTTATTAAAAATGTTACTGAATCATTAGCTTGTGGTCGCTCTCGTTCGTAATGGAGCTGCTATCGTGATGAAGCTAATATAAAAGCCTCCTAGCGGTAGGTGCATTATCATGTAGATTAAGTAACGACGCGCCAAGACGAAGGTGCAGTAGCATAGCACGACATCGTGTTAATCTCTCTGAAACTGGACAAAGACGAAGTGTTCTCATTGTAATCCGCTTACATCTTGTCTATAACTGTAGCGGCACCATTAGAGCAGAATATAGGTAACCAAAATCAATGTATACTACCACAATCGATTTACTCAAATTGTAGCTTGCATATTTCTGCACTGCAGCAGCATCTAAATATAAATAACTTACATACCAAAATCAAAATATAATGTAGAGTATCTCACACAACCACAAAACCACAAATGAAAGATCTTATATACCTACCATCCGCTTCTCCATACCATATCTTATTGCAATCTGTCCATAGTTTCTCTGCGCCATTGGAAAATATCGCAAATAAACAAAAACGATTCATCAGTCTGTTTAATTCAGAGCTGTATTCATTATTCAGGGCAATATTTACATTTCACTGCGGCTTTCCATCAGGTTAACTGAATGTAATTAGTGTGGTAAGACGACCACCTCGTCGACAACCACATCGTTTGTGTATTTTTTTATTTACACTTAATTTACTCCAGAACTGAGAGGTGGGCTTAAAAGCTCTACTACTTACCCCCTTCCCTCTAATATGGTTGAGGGGAGTGATGGCTGCTGCTCAAGTCACCGCGTGCGCGGGTGCTGCTTGGTCTGGACTGGTCCGGCCACTATCTTCTTTTATTTATTCTCTTCTGATTTGTTTTTATTTACTTTTTTAAATTTTGATCGCACCACATTGGTACTGATAAAATTAAGTTTACTTTTTTTACTGTACTATTTCTTTTCTTTTTTTTTTTACATGTAACTTTTGGTGTACAATAAAGTGTATTTATTATTATTATTATTATTAACAGGGTTATTCATCGGCTCCATCGGTGTTCCATTGTTAATTCAAGACGATATTAGTCTTGTAGGTACATGTTAAATTAAATAGGTAAACACATATGTATGTAAGTATAAAAAATATATTCAGGTACAAATGTCAATGGACGATGTTGTTTTGATTTCCGATATACTACTCTATAAAATATTCCCACTAATGCGCCCCAAAAATTGTGACTCATGTAAACCATTAAAATATTTTCTCATATTCTTCCCTTATTATTTACTTTTGTACAATACTTTTCGTGCTATTTCTAAATACACATGAAGGCATTTTACATGATTTTCAAAGGCACACGTCACGTCCGTTACATTTTACCGACGCGTGACTTACTGCTTCACCCAATTTGGCTGTATTTCGTTGTTTCACTATTCGTGCATTAATGGCATATCTATTGTATAAAATATCATTGGGAATAAGACATAAATGTACAGTACTGGAAATAGTTTCCCTTCGTCGGTTTTCCCATCTGATTATAATGTCGATGTTTTCAAGGCAAGTAAATAGGCTTTTAGTAGGCTAGTTTGTTATACCTACCATCATCGAATGTACTGCCGGATTCTATCAGATAGGATGGTAGTCAAGCAATAGCTAATATAGATTAAAAAAAGCCAGTATGTCTGTTGAGTCGCGCGGCTATGTTATAATCTTATGGCGGCACGATTTAAGTCGTCGTTATTTACGCTATGTCGTAAACTGCTTTTTTGGACTGTATTGTGTCGTAGACGAATAAACTAGTTTACACACCACCGTTAAACAGGTCGAATCGTAAACGACATCATCACGTCAACGTCCTACGTCGACAAACGATCGATAAGCTGACAACTGAAAACATTCCGTCAACCACCGTCAACGATATCAACTAGTCTAAAATTTAGACTGTTTTATAAACTAGTTTATCGTTGACTATTAAAGGTCTCGTTTCGTCGACGTTAAATGCATCAACGACCTATCCCTAGTGTCAAGTAGTTAAATTGCAAATACAAAAGTTATTAGAATATTAAGTTAAAAAGGAAAAGATGAATTTGTGTTTGCGGTAGCTACCACAAGATGGCGGCCGCGAACCAAGTCCGGGTCGGGATTAAGTTATACCTCAATGATCTAAGTCGTTATGTTATCGTAGCAAATCTACTGGTCTCATGGCATATATATAGGCATATATAGGTGTATAAAAATACATTATACATATGATATTAAAAGTTATCCTACATAGAGATTTGTATGTACCTACTTACCTGGTTCGTAAATAATGGCATGAATAACCATTCACAACTTTAACTCCCTATCCTTTCTAGACCTACCGACACGTAGGTACTATTGATTTCATGAATTAGTATGCGAGTCGCGTCGGTACTCTCCTGAACTGCGACCTTCTCACACTTAGTCCTATTATCCCTGGATCAACAATTTCAAAAAAGTTACAATAAAGGAAGGTAAGCTAAAAAGTTACAAAAGGGTATTAGGTGATTAACCTGGATCTAAAATTAGTTCTCAGAATTAGTTGTCTTTATTGGTCGAAGTCAAGCCGGAAAAGAATGGTCGGAAATATGTCTTCAATAATAATATGTGTAATGTTGTAGTCCACGCCCAACTATTATTTATTTTCAATTTGGTTATCATATTATGTAAATGTAATAACCACAAATCCTAAGAAATCATTTCAGACTTTTAAATTTTAATGACTCTTTCAAGGCGGGTTAATTTATAGAATATTTTTATGAAATGTTTGGTGAATAATTAAAACCTCAAATCTAATTATGATGTATTATTATTACAGTTTACGGGGTATTTATTTTGCAATCATTATTAGAAAATTAATAATTTAAAAGGAATGATTTTAATTTTTGGCAGTAATGCCTAATAAGAACTATACCTAAGGTGTAAAATTTAGGATATTTAACAAGTCATGAAACTTCATTAAATTCTATTTATTATTCAGAATGGATAATAAATATTGAGAACTGTAATGAACTGAACGAAACCCAACGTAGGAATGCTGAAAGGAAACTTTTTAATTAACCATTATACTGAAATTAAATTACAGATGGTAATTAACTGGAGTTAAATAAGTATAAACTTTTTATCTATTTGTGTAATTATAATATAATAATAACAGTAACACAATAATCTAACACCCACATAATCAGAAAAAAATACAAAAAGGAACATAAAAATAAACATTATTCTATAATTTTAATACATTGCTTTATAGATAATTATGTATATGTTAGTGGAAACCACGCATTGAAATGAAACTGTGGTTGGTTTGACACGTTGACTCAGAGATTCTGAGCACGTTGAACATGACGCAGCGGCGTGCCGGCGCGTAAATAAAAAAAAATAGGTATCTAAAAAAACATAAGTCTTTGCACATCCCCCAACTAATCCAATTTGAAAAGTCAGGAATTTGGATACCTGAAAACTAAATTAACGATATTCTTAAAAATAGTTTCATTTCACTATGTTACCAGACATATATAATTTTTAACCGACTTCAAAAAAGGAGGAGGTTCTCAATTCATCGTGTATGTATTTTTTTTTTTTTTTTTTTTTTAATGTATGTTCACTCATAATTCCGCCAAATATGTACCGATTTGGATGATTCTTTTTTGTACCTAATGGACGTTCCGTCAAGTTGGTCCCATATTTTTTTTATTCCTTATGAACCAGTAGTTCCTGAGAAAACATGAATGGAATGTTAGAATTATCTGGTAAAACGCCTAAAAATAGATGATATTCTAATCAATAATGGTTATAACTCCTACAAATATTTACCAATTTCAGTGATTCTTTTTTTATTCGAAAGCATGAACCATTAGGATGGTTCGGTATGAATTTCATCAAGACTGGATAAGTACTTTTTCGAAGAACATGAGTGATGGGAAGGAGATATAACTGGTAGAAACCATAAAATAGATGATATCTTCGTCTACAAAATGGTCATACCCCATCCAGATCATCGTACCGAATTCGATGGTATCCTTTTGACCCCCGACCAAAAACGAGGTGTTATTAGTGGGGGGGGGGGGGGGGGGGGTGCTTGTGGTCGTGTCTGTCTGTATAACTGTCTGTGGCATCGCAGCGCTCAAACGAGTGGGCAGATTGGCGTATGCTGGTTTATTGGAGATGGTTCTTAGCGATGTTTCTAGAAAATCGGTTTAGCTTTGAACACCATCAGCTCCAAGTCGAGATAGGGATATTTCGTACACAATGGACATTTTTAATTACTTCTATTACTCCGAAAGATCTGAAATTTAGAACATTTGTAAATCCGTTGATACTAAAAAACTGGTACTAAGAAAATGGTAACCTTCACCAGGGTCTGATGATGGAGCAGGAAGGTGGTCACAGGATTTCTGCACCAATAAACGTAGACCCACTGAGTTTGGACTCGTTGTGTAGGTCTCGACGAGTATCTGCTAGAAAAATGATGTTCAGAGTCTGGTGATGGGAGAAAACAGTAAGATGTTAACAGGAACTCTGTTCCATGAAATGTAGGACCCACCGAATTTTAGATCTGTGGTTGGTTTGGTAGTTTTTAATTAAAATAAATTTATACCTGTTGGTATTAAAGCTTTATATCCAAATCGGTATATAGTTGAATAAAGACTTTTCAAGAGAATATGACTAGAAAGGATAAAATAAAAATTTTATAAAAAAAAATAAACCGACTTCAATAGACACCACACTAAAAAGTGAAAAATAACTTCAATATTCTTGAAGTTGGTGCTAAAATAACACGATACTTACCCCAACACCAGAATCAACTGACCAGCACCAACTTCAATAATATTGAAGTTATTTTTCACTTTTTAGTGTGGTGTCTATTGAAGTCGGTTTATTTTTTTTTATAAAATTTTTATTAAACCTGTACAAAAGCGACAATAGCAGTACTTACTAGACAATTACTAGTTTAAAGGAGACTATTTAATTAACACGATGTACGAATTATGATTAGAGCCAGTAGAAACATAAAATTAACTACTTTGTCCTTGAATTGGAGCTGAGTATTCAGTGATATCCATCACTCCTGTGTTCATCCATCCTGGTAAAATCCTCATACAACTTATAGTTCTAATTTGGTTAGCTCCACTAAATACTTATTTATATCATGTCATCTAACTAATAATATTCCATTACTCATATTTTAATTTATAAATATATACCTACTCATACATATACTTATACTATACGTGCATATATAAATTTGTAACTATTATAAATACATATGTATATAATGCTATATACATTCATACTAAATACTTATTTCGTAAAACAAAAGTTAAATAAATACTGTTACGTATAATTAATTATAATTAATTTAAATACCTATAAGCTTAAGAATAACTAATGTAATTTTCGAAGATTCTAAGTATTACAAGTGTATTCCTACTGAACTCAGAAAGAGGGGACTCTTCTACTACAGCCACTACAGGTTTATAACTTAACAGAAGAGCTCCCAAACCCTGTAAAAACACAACTCTTGTAATAAATAAACCTTTTTTGATTTTTGATTTGATTTGATTTATTGTTCCATTTTTAATCTTATAAAGAAAGACAGGGTACTTATATAGGTATATTATGCTGCAGTACATGTACATAAATGTCTAGGTTTGCGTCTTGTATGAATCACCTGAAGCGTCGTATATCCTCGTATTAATATAATAGGTACTACCTTCCAGGGCATTCGGGCAAAAAAACTATCTTCCAGGGCATTCGGGCAAAAAAAAAACGATTTCTGAATACACTAAAATCGTATGTTCTCTGAAAATTACATGCATATTACTTCAGTTTGGACCAAGATATTTCGGTGCAACATATTTGTATTCTTGGGCTAGCCCCATGTGGAGATGATGATTACACTTTTACTGTAGGTTCATGATTAGTAGCCCTTATAATCGAAATAGATCTTATCAGCACTCATTTACAATGTCTGCGTGAATTTTATAGAAGAAACAATTTGAAGGATTGATCAGGATGGTAGCGATAGCAATCATCGCATTCTAGTAGTTTAATTTTCAATTGGTATTAAATTACGTACTTATCAAATTCGAAACTTTTTGGAAACTATTGAATTTATAATTTTTAAAGAAGTAAATCATATAAAACTTTTTAGCAGTAACACACGGTCATCTGATCTCAAACTAGGCCAAGCCTGTAGTATGGAAACCACACAACACTAATTTTTACATACGTGTCTAACCACTAGACCAACAGACTTGCCAATATAATATGCAATGCTTCAGGAACATCTTATTCTGAAGTGCATTTTAGAGATATGCGGTACGGCAGTTTAGTATATGTGATAACAGCTTACCTACTCTCTATATTTTGTGGCTCAGTGGGCGAGCGCTTGCCTTGGAAACAAGGTGCGTAGGCTCTGATTTCTTTAATTAATCATGTGCGAATCGTCTTTGTGCGATTGTTACTAGCTTTCGGTGAAGGAAAACATTGTAAGGAAACGTGCATGTCTGAGAAAGCCTAAATAGCTTTTGAATGACGTGTGAGTGAAGTCCACCAACCCGCACTTGGCCAGCGTGGTGGAATACGGCCTAAGCCCCATCTTGAGGGGAGGCCCGTGCCCAGCAGTGGGACATAAACCAGGGCTGGTATTACTCTTATAATAATAATAATAATATCCTGGGACAATTCACACACGGTCATCTGATCCCAAACTAGGCACAGCCTGTACTATGGAAACCAGACAGGTGATACTAATCTTATATATTTTTTTTTTTGTAAATACATACTTATATAAATAAAACACCCAGACACTTGGTGGTATTATTGTTATTATTTATTTTTAGAGAAATAAGAAGTAGTAGCGATAAAAAAACAACTAATTTCACCTTAAATTATTGGTTCTATAGAAAACTCGTCAAGGCCCTGACTAAGTAAGATGGCTTTTGATTTTCGGGTGAAGTAGAAATGCTCAAAATGGTTTGCCAAGCCAATTCAGGTGTGTATTTAGGTACTGCTTGCCTTCCTATTCGATGATTAAGTAATGAGAAGTAGGTACAATACGGCCGTTTTATTTACAACTGTTTAATATCTACCTACTTAGGTACCTATATCTCACAATTGTTCATTCCTTGTTTAAACCTTCCGCCAGAGTTCTCTAAAGGATTATAAAAGCGGAATGAAAAATCCAATGAATAGGCTAAGAGAAGTAAGCTACAGTTAGACGTGGATATCAACTTCATTTCCTACTATTTATAGACTTTACGACATCCTTTAATCAGGGAAAATACAAGGAACAGCGCACTGATTCCTTCGTATACCATCTACCTTTACGAAGGACGAGCCTGCTCGTAATTGGCTTTCAAGGAGAGTCTAATAACAAAGTTTGTACATACATACATCGGGTGAATATACTTACAGCGCCACGAACGTTAAGAGCTCTTTGCGGCAACCGTGACTGTTAACAACCTTATGTGCCTTTTTAGACGTTGTGACGTCAGAAGTTAATAAAATCATGTAAAAGGTCACGGATTTGAGATTTTCAATCAATTGAAACGAGTACCACCGGTTGCTTTCTCTTTGTCAAGTATAAATGTATAAGAATACAAATTAGTATATTAGTTCCAATAAGTCTACTCTACAGCATTGCTGGGACGAAAAAAAACCGGTCAAGTGCAAGTCGGACTCACGCGCTGAGGGTTTCATACCTTCTTTGGACCTATTAAAGTTATTTTACTATTCATCTAACACCTCAGATGGCAAAAATAACAAACCGCAATACGCAACCGTTTGTTTGTCGAGGTTTTATTGGGTAATAATTATCCCCAAACCAACAAATTTCGGAAATAAAGGGGAGCGGTATTTTTTTTATTTTTTTTATTATATGCCAAGAACTACGTTACATAAAACAAAATAAAAATCAGTTTTGAGATGTCCAAAAAATGCCGTTTTATATGATACCCCACTCGAAATAGTAGTCTCTCTTTGAAATTTTGATGACCCATATCGACCCCATTAAAAATATTGGGTAAAAATATTGGCGATGAGGTTCGGTAAATAAGATCTAAAACTGTTCCAAGATTCAAATCGATTAAAAAATAGAGACAGTAGTTGGTCAGTAGTTCCTGAAATATATAGGTGTGACAGACAGCTGACAGACAGACAGACGACGAGGTCTCACTATAAGGGTACTTTTTACCTGTTAGGTATGGAACACATGTATAATATATAAAACAATACGCATCTCATGATAACTTCTAAAAATAGAGATCATCTCTGATTTTAACAACTTGTATTATACGACACAGATCGTCATTCACCTCAGTCAATAAAGAAAATATCGTGCCATAAAAATGCCAGTGTGTTATAGAAAAATATCAATGCGTAGCAAGAGCGGACCCTTTTGCGACCAGCCGCCTTTATTTTATTGTGTATTGAATTGGTATTGGGACTTTTGGGTCGCGTAATATAAAAACTTGATGGAGTTACGCTAGTTATAACTTGTTCTAAAACTAATATTATTACGAGACTACGAGGTTGTATATATATTCGGGTGTATACGGGTAACTAACTGTAATGAATAATGTAGCATCTAAAATAAAATATCACAACGAACTATAATAAGACACGATATTTAAATCGATTTTTATGTATCTTTGACCAAATTTCAAAAGGCTGTTAGTTGGCAGTAAAGTTGGTATTTACTCAAATAAATCTTTTGGGATTCAGTTAAATCAGATTAAGTATGAAAATACCACACAATGAATTATACCTAGCAGCAAAGAAGTGCGTATATAAAATTATTAGGAAGAACGCTACTAATTAACACATTACCTATTAAGTAAGAAGGTTTAACCCTTAGGTACAAAACAGCATACCTTATGGCACATATGACAATTTATTCAAAACTGCAACTCGTCTGTAGTTAATTACCTACCTTCTAGTGCTGACGAGAGATACCGGGATGGCAAATCCCCGTTATATAGGGCCGAGTCATAAGCGGTACGAGAGTGGATTATGTGGCCTCTGTGCTCCGGAACAAGGCTGACAGGACCCGGAAGTGAGCCCGAGTAATACCCGCTTGCGGCGGCCGGAGCGTTACTAAAACCGGAAGTTACATTTTGTTAGAAAAATATAGTGTTTGTTTCAAACTTAACGATTTTTCCATTTATTTTTGTAATGAATTTTTTATACTTGTAAGTAGTTAAAACATGATTGTAATTTGCAATAACATTAATTATGATGAGCATATATTTTTCTTTTCTCTTTATATTTCCAGTAGCTATGTCCTCAAAAACCATAATACTGGCCCTGTAATTTGATGTTATTAGAAAACTAACTTGGTTTATACAGACCACTTCCTGTTTTAAGTGTAAAAAATTATGATAGGAAAAATCGAAAAATCTATATAATTCTAGACACATCGGTTTAAGCTGTGCCTTATCTGTCCGTATACCCACGTCAGGCAGGTATTACTAGGTTATACCTAATTATGTATTATGTATAGAAGCTTAAAAGTTTTTCTTAAGATGCAAAAACGACCATAATAAGTTGTTGTTTCAAAATGTAGTGCTGGTAAATTATTTTAATACTGTAGGTATTCCAGCCTTCAAGCATATTGCTTCATCGTGCCGATAGCCGAAGTTCATAATGTACCGTAGAGTGGCTTCGCCCAGATCCTTCCACCTGTAATCTAGTTAGCAAACCAACGCAGCTAACAAACTCGGAACTAGCTTCTATTTGTGTGAAATTCCAACCACAGTGATAATTACGCAAATGCGGAAATTGTTTATATAAGAGAAGCGTTATGTTGCGTTGTAGCCTCGCTGGCGCAACGGGAAATCGCTTGCTGTGCAAACTAAGAGTCAGGGGTTCGAATTCCGCTTGGGGCAACAACATTGTGTAATAGTTAATATCTACTGGTACAAAAAATTACATAAGTAATATAGGAATGAATGAACCCACAACCGCACTTGGCCAGCGTGGTGGACTATGGCCTAAGCCCCCTCATCTTGAGGGGAGGCCCGTGCCCAGCAGTGGGACATAAACAAGGGCTGGTATTATTATTATTATATTATTATTATTACAGTGTATGTTTGTGCCTTTTTCTACTTTCCATAATACAAATATGAAGATGTACATTCCTTAAGTATACGATTTAGCTTCTTTCCTGAGATTTACAAACAATCCCTTATTAGCATAATCACGTCGCGTCGCCTTGTGGCGCCTCTGTAAATGACATTTTTTTTGTATAATCTACCATTATCTCTAACCGCTTACTTTTTTTTTCTTAATATAAACAAATGGAACTTAATTAAGCTTAGGTTATCAATTAAATTTAAACTGCAATTCGAAACTAGACAACGCTAAGTAATTTGCCTCAAAAAATAATAATACCAGCCCTTGTTAATGTCCCACTGTTCGGTCACGGGCCTCCCCTCAAGATGAAGAGGCTTAGGTCATAGTCCACCACGCTAGCCAAGTGCGGGTTGGCGGACTTTACACGTCATTCGAAAGCTAGTTAGGCTTTGTCAGACATACAGGTTTCCTCACGATGTTTTCCTTCACCGAAAGCTAGTAACAAACGTACAAAGATGATTCTTCGCACATGATTATTTAAAGAAATCAGAGGGGTTCAAACCTGCGCACCTTTCCAAGGCAAACGGCTCGCCCACTAAGCTGTTACAGCTCATTTAAAAATTAATGCAATCTGAAAGATATAGTTACACAAATAGTTGAACTGATCTATAGCAGAAATCTATACTATATTATAAAGAAGTAGGCCTTTTTTGCGTGACTGACTCAACACCGCAGAGCCGAAACTACCAAAGCTAGGACTACAAAATTTGGACAGGAGGTTCATTTTATGGTTTAACCAATCAATAAGAAAGGATTTTTGGAAATTCGAACTCTAAGGGTGTGAAATAGGGGTTGAAAGTATGTATGGGAAGGGTGTAAAAACATTGTCTTTTAACTTGAAATTTTGCACTTAGACTCTTTAACGAAAATAATAAAATACGTGTATCAGCATTTTTCATAATTCGTCAGATAAGGGTGTAATATGAACCAAAAGAAGTACGCCTTTTTCCCGTGACTGACTCATCAACGCAGAGCCAAAACAACCGAAGCTAAGACTACAAAATTTGGACAGGAGGTTCACTTCATAGCCTAGGGAACCAATAAGAAAGAATTTTTGGAAAATCGAACTCTAAGGGTGTAAAATAAGGGTTAAAAGTTTGTATGGGGTGGGTGTAAAAACATTATATTTTGACTTGAATTTGTGTACTTAGACTCTTTACTAAAAATAATCAAACACGTGTCCCAGCATTTATCATTATTCGTTAATTAAGGGTGTAAATAAACGAATCTTATAAAGAGGTGGGCCTCTGATTTCTTTATTTAATCACCGAAAGCTGGTAACAATCACACAAAGACGATTCGCGTCATTGTTACCAGCTTTTGGTGAAGAAAAACGTCGTGAGGAAACCTGCATGTCTGAGAAAGTAGCTTTCGAATGACGTGTGAAGTCATCCAACCCGCACTTGGCCAGCGTGGTGGACTATGGCCTAAGCTTCTACATTTTTAGACGAGGCCCGTGTCCAACAGTGGGACAAAAACAAGGGCTGGTAAATAAAATAGGTTTCTATGGAATAACCTAAAGTTTCTATAGCTTGTATGTGCCACCTTTCGGCAATTTGTATATTTTTTTTTGGATAGTTTCTCCTAAGAGGTAAAATAGAGAAGGAAAGTTTGCAATTTGTCCAGTTTACGTGAAACTTAGCTAATACTTTTGGTTAACACTCTTCAACATATTATTTACAACGCGTTATTTAAAATTCAATTTATAAGGGTGTTAAAAAAATCCAAAAATGTTGTAGTTATGGCAAAATTGCTAGAGGAAATTTTACTCTACGAAAATCTACTGTAGGTAAGGTAAGGTATTATTCTTTAAATATATTATAAACTAAAAATAACATTTTGCCACCCGTGCGAAGCCGGGGCGGGCCGCTAGTAAGGCTATATTTATGAAAACCACTACGCGGTGTGAAAAATAATTAAAACGACCAACAGCTGTCGACTTAATTAAACTCGGGAGGTCAGCCGATGAAAACAAGCTTTTTATTGTTGCGAAATATTAGACTGGACCCTTGACGTTTGTATGGGTACAAAACATTGAAAGTTAAATTTAAAACCGTAACACGCCTTATTTATAACCGAGATGAAAAACTCAAACATAAATCGTCCTCGAAAGTGAAAACTTACATAAAACGTTCTTTCGACTTTTTGTTGCTACTAAGTTAAAAACTTTATAACGAGTTTCACAAAGAAGCGCCTACTACATCTAGCTAAAAAAATAATTCTTACTTTTACCTATTTTATATAAATAAACATGCTTAATAAATTAAAATACTGATAATGATTACTTTTAATTTTCGTAATGTAACTTAGTTCGTGGTGGCAAAACGCCATGGCAAGGCCGCGCGCGGCGCGATCTCCTCATGGTACAGGTTTCTATAAAATATTGCATGTTATAAATTAAGGGAATGCTATAAGGACTATACTGAAATTGTAATTTATAGCTCTCTATTATAGCGAAACTTGAACTATTTATCATAATCAAAAGTGTAAACTTTACACTCTGAGTATATTGTGTATGAAAGTAAATAATTTAAGTATGCAAACGAAACTTCCTAGAATGGTGTAATATTTTTCCTTCTTTTTACCATTCCAATGTTTACATGTGCTATCATTTCCGCACGTATAGTTTATCTGATCATCATCATCAGTCCACTGCTGGACATAGGCCTCCCTTACTTACGTGTACTTAATAAAAAAAAACCGGGAGGCTTTACCCGAAACATTTGAACTTTTGTGAAAAACAAAATTACTTAAATTAATTCTCTTGGTAACCTGTAAAAGTTATTAAGTAGGTAAGTATAGTTAAAGAGTTATTATAAATTAATTTTTAAAAATTCTATAATACACACATCAAAAGTGTCTAGGGATCAACATATATTTTTGCAATAACTTTTCTCCTGATTGATATTAATTAAAATTTTCTTTAAGGATTCATCAAATAAAGTGTTTTCGTTTGTCACAGTAACGATAAACCAAGTCACCTTTGCATTAATAAAGAAATTTGCCATTTTCCTAATAAAGGGATTTTTGACATTTGAACCACTAACACAAAAGTTCGAAAAAAAGACTGAAATAACAGTTTTCTTTAAAATTTTATTGGGTAACTTAAACAATTAATAATCCGTGTTTCTACCGCGAACACTAACAACACAAGAACATCGGTTTGGTGCTGGTCAGTTGATTCTGGTGTTGGGGTAAGTATCGTGTTATTTTAGCACCAACTTCAAGAATATTGAAGTTATTTTTCACTTTTTAGTGTGGTGTCTATTGAAGTCGGTTTATTTTTTTTTATAAAATTTTTATTTTATCCTTTCTAGTCATATTCTCTTGAAAAGTCTTTATTCAACTATATACCGATTTGGATATAAAGCTTTAATACCAACAGGTATAAATTTATTTTAATTAAAAACTACCAAACCAACCACAGATCTAAAATTCGGTGGGTCCTACATTTCATGGAACAGAGTTCCTGTTAACATCTTACTGTTTTCTCCCATCACCAGACTCTGAACATCATTTTTCTAGCAGATACTCGTCGAGACCTACACAACGAGTCCAAACTCAGTGGGTCTACGTTTATTGGTGCAGAAATCCTGTGACCACCTTCCTGCTCCATCATCAGACCCTGGTGAAGGTTACCATTTTCTTAGTACCAGTTTTTTAGTATCAACGGATTTACAAATGTTCTAAATTTCAGATCTTTCGGAGTAATAGAAGTAATTAAAAATGTCCATTGTGTACGAAATATCCCTATCTCGACTTGGAGCTGATGGTGTTCAAAGCTAAACCGATTTTCTAGAAACATCGCTAAGAACCATCTCCAATAAACCAGCATACGCCAATCTGCCCACTCGTTTGAGCGCTGCGATGCCACAGACAGTTATACAGACAGACACGACCACAACCACCCCCCCCCCCCCCCCCCCACTAATAACACCTCGTTTTTGGTCGGGGGTCAAAAGGATACCATCGAATTCGGTACGATGATCTGGATGGGGTATGACCATTTTGTAGACGAAGATATCATCTATTTTATGGTTTCTACCAGTTATATCTCCTTCCCATCACTCATGTTCTTCGAAAAAGTACTTATCCAGTCTTGATGAAATTCATACCGAACCATCCTAATGGTTCATGCTTTCGAATAAAAAAAGAATCACTGAAATTGGTAAATATTTGTAGGAGTTATAACCATTATTGATTAGAATATCATCTATTTTTAGGCGTTTTACCAGATAATTCTAACATTCCATTCATGTTTTCTCAGGAACTACTGGTTCATAAGGAATAAAAAAAATATGGGACCAACTTGACGGAACGTCCATTAGGTACAAAAAAGAATCATCCAAATCGGTACATATTTGGCGGAATTATGAGTGAACATACATTAAAAAAAAAAAAAAAAAAAAAAATACATACACGATGAATTGAGAACCTCCTCCTTTTTTGAAGTCGGTTAAAAAAACAACTAATTTCACCTTAAATTATTGGTTCTATAGAAAACTCGTCAAGGCCCTGACTAAGTAAGATGGCTTTTGATTTTCGGGTGAAGTAGAAATGCTCAAAATGGTTTGCCAAGCCAATTCAGGTGTGTATTTAGGTACTGCTTGCCTTCCTATTCGATGATTAAGTAATGAGAAGTAGGTACAATACGGCCGTTTTATTTACAACTGTTTAATATCTACCTACTTAGGTACCTATATCTCACAATTGTTCATTCCTTGTTTAAACCTTCCGCCAGAGTTCTCTAAAGGATTATAAAAGCGGAATGAAAAATCCAATGAATAGGCTAAGAGAAGTAAGCTACAGTTAGACGTGGATATCAACTTCATTTCCTACTATTTATAGACTTTACGACATCCTTTAATCAGGGAAAATACAAGGAACAGCGCACTGATTCCTTCGTATACCATCTACCTTTACGAAGGACGAGCCTGCTCGTAATTGGCTTTCAAGGAGAGTCTAATAACAAAGTTTGTACATACATACATCGGGTGAATATACTTACAGCGCCACGAACGTTAAGAGCTCTTTGCGGCAACCGTGACTGTTAACAACCTTATGTGCCTTTTTAGACGTTGTGACGTCAGAAGTTAATAAAATCATGTAAAAGGTCACGGATTTGAGATTTTCAATCAATTGAAACGAGTACCACCGGTTGCTTTCTCTTTGTCAAGTATAAATGTATAAGAATACAAATTAGTATATTAGTTCCAATAAGTCTACTCTACAGCATTGCTGGGACGAAAAAAAACCGGTCAAGTGCAAGTCGGACTCACGCGCTGAGGGTTTCATACCTTCTTTGGACCTATTAAAGTTATTTTACTATTCATCTAACACCTCAGATGGCAAAAATAACAAACCGCAATACGCAACCGTTTGTTTGTCGAGGTTTTATTGGGTAATAATTATCCCCAAACCAACAAATTTCGGAAATAAAGGGGAGCGGTATTTTTTTTATTTTTTTTATTATATGCCAAGAACTACGTTACATAAAACAAAATAAAAATCAGTTTTGAGATGTCCAAAAAATGCCGTTTTATATGATACCCCACTCGAAATAGTAGTCTCTCTTTGAAATTTTGATGACCCATATCGACCCCATTAAAAATATTGGGTAAAAATATTGGCGATGAGGTTCGGTAAATAAGATCTAAAACTGTTCCAAGATTCAAATCGATTAAAAAATAGAGTCAGTAGTTGGTCAGTAGTTCCTGAAATATATAGGTGTGACAGACAGCTGACAGACAGACAGACGACGAGGTCTCACTATAAGGGTACTTTTTACCTGTTAGGTATGTGATGGTTAGAGGTATATCCATGGAATAATATATAAGATTTATTAGTAATGAAATTCAGTTTATTAATATACGAGGAGAAAAAACAAAAGCGTGAGCAATACAGAAGCCGTCAAGGCAGAGACGAAACATAAAATATATACGAGTCACAATGGAGGTTGCGTTCACATGCTATCATCCACCCTTGAACGCAAGTCCCATTTTCATAGCACAATAAGAATGCTTGGCTAAAGCAGTACCTTTTGTTAATATGTCTGCTAGCATTTCGTCACCTTTACAATAACAAAATTTTACTTCACAATTGCTGACATGCTCCCTCAGAAAATGATATCGTATGTCTATATGCTTGGATCTTGGTAAGTAACAATTGCTCGTGGACATCTTGACTGCACTCTGGTTGTCATTGAAGATGATAATAGGTGCCTCAAGAGATTGCCCCAGCTCAGCGTGTAGTTGCCGCAGCCATAGAGCCTCCTGCGTTGCGGTGGACATGGACATGTACTCCGCCTCGGCTGTCGACAGCGCCACCGTTCGTTGTTTGCGCGAACACCACGATATGGCAGCACCCTGTAACATAAAAATATACCCCGTGCACGACCTACGGTCATGCGTGTCACTTGCCCAGTCGGCGTCACAATAGCCTGTGATCTGAGCATTACCATCTTTGGTATAAATTAACTTATATTCCTTAGTTCCCTGTAGGTATCTCAGTACCCGTTTTACTGCAGTCCAGTGTTCAGTACTTGGTTTTTTATTGAATCTGCTCAATGTATTGACTGCAAAAGATATATCAGGCCTTGTACCCTGAGCTACATACAGCAAAGATCCAATAACTCGTTGGTAACGAAAATCTATTTTTATCTCTTCTTCTGCATCTTGACTAAATTTAATCCCAACTTCAATAGGTGTTTTAACAATTTTACAGTCTGACATTCCGAATTTATTTAATATTTCATTTATATATTTCTTCTGATCTAACATAACTATGTTTTTGTCCCTTGTTATGTTAAGTCCTACACATTGACTTGCTTTTCCTAAGTCCTTCATTTCAAGTAATTGCATCAACTTATCTTTCAACTTTTCTTTGACGTCTTGCTGAGAAGTAAACAGGATTAAGTCATCAACCCAAATCGCCACGTAGGTATTTTCCTTAAAATTAAAATAAACACATGGATCTGTTCTAGACTGTTGCAATCCTATTTCTCGTAATACGTTACTCAATTTGATGTTCCATATCCGGCTAGCTTGCTTAAGCCCGTATATCGACTTTTTCAAATGGCATACTTGAGTCCCTTGCTCATAAGTTTCGGGCTGTATCATATAGATATCAGCATCAATCTCTCCTTGTAGAAATGCACAAACAGCATCGATCTGGTCAATGTCAAGGTTGTATTTAACTGCCAGAGCAAACAAGTAGCGAATAGAAGTATATCGGACTACCGGAGAATACACTTCATCGTAATCGATACCTTTTTTCTGAGCAAAGCCTTTTATTACGAGTCTTGCCTTGAAACGTATAATATTGCCAGCGTGATCTGTTTTTGTCTTAAATACCCACTTCGAAGGCAAAGCTTTTCTGTTAGCGGGTAAGTCAGTCAAACTCCAAGAATTGTTTCTCATCAGGGAGCTATATTCATCATCCATAGCCTGTTTCCACTGCACTGCACAAGAGGATGACAATGCTTCCTCGACTGACTCTGGATCAGACAGATTAGCATACATGCAATACAAACTATTTTCGTCCTTATCTTTGTCTGGTTTATTACGTGGTCTCAAATTAAACATTCTCTGATAGTTACCATGTCGATTTAGATTACTAGGAGGCAGGTAAGTCTCATCAAGTTCACCAGTATCAGTTTCATACTCACTTAAACATTCAGCGTCTGAGTCAGCCCTTGATGTACTAGCCAACTGCTCTGAATTAATTCCTTTCCGCTCCTCGTCGATGCCACTGTCGTTCTCTAAACATCCAACCTTATCAGCTAAACTGCTGGTTCCCACTGGTGGATTCTCACTGCAGACAGGCGTATCGACTAAAATTTCATTTCGACATAACACATCATTACGACATTTTTCATAGAAAACCACATCCCTACTTTTTATTACTTTGTGAGTTTTTGGGTCTAATAAACGGTATCCTTTAGTATTTTCACAGTATCCCACCAGTATCATTTTTTCTGACTTCTTATCCCATTTTTGTCTCTTTTCCTTAGGAATGTAGACCATGGCTTCGGAACCAAATACTCTCAACTGAGACAGATCAGGTTTATGACCATTCCACATTTCATAGGGCGTCTTACCTCCCAAACTTTTAGTCGGAGAACGATTAACAACATAAGCAGCTGTTGCAATCGCCTCTGCCCAGAGCCTCTTCTCAAGATTTGCATAAAACAACATACATCTTGCGCGCTCTACTAAAGTACGATTCATGCGTTCGGCCAGACCGTTATGCTGAGGTGTATAGGGTGTTGAAGTCTGATGAGATATACCACATTGAGATAGATACTTTTCAAAATTATTATTGCAATACTCCTTACCGTTATCTGTTCTCAACCCTTTAATTTTCTGACCCAACTTATTTTCCACCTTCATCTTAAAGTCTTTAAATAATTCCAAAACATTAAGTTTATCTTTCATGAGATATACATGCACCATCCGTGTATAATCATCTATGAATGTAATAAAGTATTTCATACCTCCATAAGACAAGTTTTCCATCGGGCCGCATAGATCGGAATGTATTAATTCCAGTGGTTGCTTGGCTCTGGTCCCTGTATTGTTAAACGGCAGTCTTGTCTGTTTGCCTTCTAAACATACAGTGCATCCAATGATGTTACTCTTCCCTTGAGCCAATAACACACCCTCAGCGCAGGCAGGTAACTTGTTCACATCTAAAACATTTAAATGTCCCATACGGAGATGCCATAAATAAGTATCATTCACCTTTTCAGTAGTAAAATGAGCAGAATCAGGACGAATCACAGTATCCAAAACGTATAGTTTATTACTAAGTTCTGCAGTACATATGGGTTTTCCAGTCAAATTAAAAATATTGCAACTCTTATCATTAAATGATATTTTGTAGCCAGACTTTACTATGGTACTAACTGATAGAAGATTAGCTGCTAGGCCAGGGATATATAATACATTTTTTACCTGAATGCTCCCACCCTGGGCTAGGTGAATATCAACACATCCAATTCCTTTTACCAGTAGTGGCTCTTTGTTGGCAACTGTAATATTCTTTATTGACGGATCCGTGACATTGTACATCCAATCTCGCCTGCATGTCATATGCATAGATGCACCTGAGTCAACATACCATTTTTCGCAATCAACTCCTACAGTAGCTGGAAAGGCAGCAGCAAAACTTGTATCATCATTATTTTTATGCAATTTATTCGCAACTTTCTTGGGACTTCTACAAAATTTTGCAATGTGTCCGTATCTATTACATTTGTAGCACCTTGGTCCTTTGGAAATTACTGGCTGCTGATCATTCTTTGTTTTCTGAAAGTTTGTATAGAAAACAGCGCTCGAGTCTTTAGACTTCACTTCCTGCAGAAGCTTTGTTTTTACAAAGTCAGCGCTAATATTTGTACCTGAACTTTCGAGCCCCATAATCATAGGCATATATACATCGGCTAGACCAGCTAACATCAATGTACCGAGCCATTCATCATTCACATCAAAGCCTATATTACGTAGCTTGTGAGCTGTAGTCATAATCTTATTCACATATTCTTCTACGGTATTGCACGACTCTAAGGATGTATTCACCAAATCCTTTAATAAGCCTACCTTTCTAGTCAATCCATTATCGTCAAAAGCTCTTTCTAGACTATCCCATACCTCTTTTGCTGTTTTGCAATCTTGAACGTGTACATAATTTTGGGGGTCTAACAATAAAATTAACTTAGCTTTAGCCTTGACGTCCTTGCTGGGATCGACTTTTTTGTCGCCACTTGGCTCCACGCATTGCCATAAATCTTCGTGCTCCAGATATGTCTTCATACCAAACTTCCACGTCGCAAAGTTTTCACGACCAACTAGTTTGTCTACACTGAACATATTTGAGCTCATTATAACTGCGGATTTCTCGGTTACTACTAATCTTTTATACGCTACGCTCTGCTACCATGATGGTTAGAGGTATATCCATGGAATAATATATAAGATTTATTAGTAATGAAATTCAGTTTATTAATATACGAGGAGAAAAAACAAAAGCGTGAGCAATACAGAAGCCGTCAAGGCAGAGACGAAACATAAAATATATACGAGTCACAATGGAGGTTGCGTTCACATGCTATCAGTATGGAACACATGTATAATATATAAAACAATACGCATCTCATGATAACTTCTAAAAATAGAGATCATCTCTGATTTTAACAACTTGTATTATACGACACAGATCGTCATTCACCTCAGTCAATAAAGAAAATATCGTGCCATAAAAATGCCAGTGTGTTATAGAAAAATATCAATGCGTAGCAAGAGCGGACCCTTTTGCGACCAGCCGCCTTTATTTTATTGTGTATTGAATTGGTATTGGGACTTTTGGGTCGCGTAATATAAAAACTTGATGGAGTTACGCTAGTTATAACTTGTTCTAAAACTAATATTATTACGAGACTACGAGGTTGTATATATATTCGGGTGTATACGGGTAACTAACTGTAATGAATAATGTAGCATCTAAAATAAAATATCACAACGAACTATAATAAGACACGATATTTAAATCGATTTTTATGTATCTTTGACCAAATTTCAAAAGGCTGTTAGTTGGCAGTAAAGTTGGTATTTACTCAAATAAATCTTTTGGGATTCAGTTAAATCAGATTAAGTATGAAAATACCACACAATGAATTATACCTAGCAGCAAAGAAGTGCGTATATAAAATTATTAGGAAGAACGCTACTAATTAACACATTACCTATTAAGTAAGAAGGTTTAACCCTTAGGTACAAAACAGCATACCTTATGGCACATATGACAATTTATTCAAAACTGCAACTCGTCTGTAGTTAATTACCTACCTTCTAGTGCTGACGAGAGATACCGGGATGGCAAATCCCCGTTATATAGGGCCGAGTCATAAGCGGTACGAGAGTGGATTATGTGGCCTCTGTGCTCCGGAACAAGGCTGACAGGACCCGGAAGTGAGCCCGAGTAATACCCGCTTGCGGCGGCCGGAGCGTTACTAAAACCGGAAGTTACATTTTGTTAGAAAAATATAGTGTTTGTTTCAAACTTAACGATTTTTCCATTTATTTTTGTAATGAATTTTTTATACTTGTAAGTAGTTAAAACATGATTGTAATTTGCAATAACATTAATTATGATGAGCATATATTTTTCTTTTCTCTTTATATTTCCAGTAGCTATGTCCTCAAAAACCATAATACTGGCCCTGTAATTTGATGTTATTAGAAAACTAACTTGGTTTATACAGACCACTTCCTGTTTTAAGTGTAAAAAATTATGATAGGAAAAATCGAAAAATCTATATAATTCTAGACACATCGGTTTAAGCTGTGCCTTATCTGTCCGTATACCCACGTCAGGCAGGTATTACTAGGTTATACCTAATTATGTATTATGTATAGAAGCTTAAAAGTTTTTCTTAAGATGCAAAAACGACCATAATAAGTTGTTGTTTCAAAATGTAGTGCTGGTAAATTATTTTAATACTGTAGGTATTCCAGCCTTCAAGCATATTGCTTCATCGTGCCGATAGCCGAAGTTCATAATGTACCGTAGAGTGGCTTCGCCCAGATCCTTCCACCTGTAATCTAGTTAGCAAACCAACGCAGCTAACAAACTCGGAACTAGCTTCTATTTGTGTGAAATTCCAACCACAGTGATAATTACGCAAATGCGGAAATTGTTTATATAAGAGAAGCGTTATGTTGCGTTGTAGCCTCGCTGGCGCAACGGGAAATCGCTTGCTGTGCAAACTAAGAGTCAGGGGTTCGAATTCCGCTTGGGGCAACAACATTGTGTAATAGTTAATATCTACTGGTACAAAAAATTACATAAGTAATATAGGAATGAATGAACCCACAACCGCACTTGGCCAGCGTGGTGGACTATGGCCTAAGCCCCCTCATCTTGAGGGGAGGCCCGTGCCCAGCAGTGGGACATAAACAAGGGCTGGTATTATTATTATTATATTATTATTATTACAGTGTATGTTTGTGCCTTTTTCTACTTTCCATAATACAAATATGAAGATGTACATTCCTTAAGTATACGATTTAGCTTCTTTCCTGAGATTTACAAACAATCCCTTATTAGCATAATCACGTCGCGTCGCCTTGTGGCGCCTCTGTAAATGACATTTTTTTTGTATAATCTACCATTATCTCTAACCGCTTACTTTTTTTTTCTTAATATAAACAAATGGAACTTAATTAAGCTTAGGTTATCAATTAAATTTAAACTGCAATTCGAAACTAGACAACGCTAAGTAATTTGCCTCAAAAAATAATAATACCAGCCCTTGTTAATGTCCCACTGTTCGGTCACGGGCCTCCCCTCAAGATGAAGAGGCTTAGGTCATAGTCCACCACGCTAGCCAAGTGCGGGTTGGCGGACTTTACACGTCATTCGAAAGCTAGTTAGGCTTTGTCAGACATACAGGTTTCCTCACGATGTTTTCCTTCACCGAAAGCTAGTAACAAACGTACAAAGATGATTCTTCGCACATGATTATTTAAAGAAATCAGAGGGGTTCAAACCTGCGCACCTTTCCAAGGCAAACGGCTCGCCCACTAAGCTGTTACAGCTCATTTAAAAATTAATGCAATCTGAAAGATATAGTTACACAAATAGTTGAACTGATCTATAGCAGAAATCTATACTATATTATAAAGAAGTAGGCCTTTTTTGCGTGACTGACTCAACACCGCAGAGCCGAAACTACCAAAGCTAGGACTACAAAATTTGGACAGGAGGTTCATTTTATGGTTTAACCAATCAATAAGAAAGGATTTTTGGAAATTCGAACTCTAAGGGTGTGAAATAGGGGTTGAAAGTATGTATGGGAAGGGTGTAAAAACATTGTCTTTTAACTTGAAATTTTGCACTTAGACTCTTTAACGAAAATAATAAAATACGTGTATCAGCATTTTTCATAATTCGTCAGATAAGGGTGTAATATGAACCAAAAGAAGTACGCCTTTTTCCCGTGACTGACTCATCAACGCAGAGCCAAAACAACCGAAGCTAAGACTACAAAATTTGGACAGGAGGTTCACTTCATAGCCTAGGGAACCAATAAGAAAGAATTTTTGGAAAATCGAACTCTAAGGGTGTAAAATAAGGGTTAAAAGTTTGTATGGGGTGGGTGTAAAAACATTATATTTTGACTTGAATTTGTGTACTTAGACTCTTTACTAAAAATAATCAAACACGTGTCCCAGCATTTATCATTATTCGTTAATTAAGGGTGTAAATAAACGAATCTTATAAAGAGGTGGGCCTCTGATTTCTTTATTTAATCACCGAAAGCTGGTAACAATCACACAAAGACGATTCGCGTCATTGTTACCAGCTTTTGGTGAAGAAAAACGTCGTGAGGAAACCTGCATGTCTGAGAAAGTAGCTTTCGAATGACGTGTGAAGTCATCCAACCCGCACTTGGCCAGCGTGGTGGACTATGGCCTAAGCTTCTACATTTTTAGACGAGGCCCGTGTCCAACAGTGGGACAAAAACAAGGGCTGGTAAATAAAATAGGTTTCTATGGAATAACCTAAAGTTTCTATAGCTTGTATGTGCCACCTTTCGGCAATTTGTATATTTTTTTTTGGATAGTTTCTCCTAAGAGGTAAAATAGAGAAGGAAAGTTTGCAATTTGTCCAGTTTACGTGAAACTTAGCTAATACTTTTGGTTAACACTCTTCAACATATTATTTACAACGCGTTATTTAAAATTCAATTTATAAGGGTGTTAAAAAAATCCAAAAATGTTGTAGTTATGGCAAAATTGCTAGAGGAAATTTTACTCTACGAAAATCTACTGTAGGTAAGGTAAGGTATTATTCTTTAAATATATTATAAACTAAAAATAACATTTTGCCACCCGTGCGAAGCCGGGGCGGGCCGCTAGTAAGGCTATATTTATGAAAACCACTACGCGGTGTGAAAAATAATTAAAACGACCAACAGCTGTCGACTTAATTAAACTCGGGAGGTCAGCCGATGAAAACAAGCTTTTTATTGTTGCGAAATATTAGACTGGACCCTTGACGTTTGTATGGGTACAAAACATTGAAAGTTAAATTTAAAACCGTAACACGCCTTATTTATAACCGAGATGAAAAACTCAAACATAAATCGTCCTCGAAAGTGAAAACTTACATAAAACGTTCTTTCGACTTTTTGTTGCTACTAAGTTAAAAACTTTATAACGAGTTTCACAAAGAAGCGCCTACTACATCTAGCTAAAAAAATAATTCTTACTTTTACCTATTTTATATAAATAAACATGCTTAATAAATTAAAATACTGATAATGATTACTTTTAATTTTCGTAATGTAACTTAGTTCGTGGTGGCAAAACGCCATGGCAAGGCCGCGCGCGGCGCGATCTCCTCATGGTACAGGTTTCTATAAAATATTGCATGTTATAAATTAAGGGAATGCTATAAGGACTATACTGAAATTGTAATTTATAGCTCTCTATTATAGCGAAACTTGAACTATTTATCATAATCAAAAGTGTAAACTTTACACTCTGAGTATATTGTGTATGAAAGTAAATAATTTAAGTATGCAAACGAAACTTCCTAGAATGGTGTAATATTTTTCCTTCTTTTTACCATTCCAATGTTTACATGTGCTATCATTTCCGCACGTATAGTTTATCTGATCATCATCATCAGTCCACTGCTGGACATAGGCCTCCCTTACTTACGTGTACTTAATAAAAAAAAACCGGGAGGCTTTACCCGAAACATTTGAACTTTTGTGAAAAACAAAATTACTTAAATTAATTCTCTTGGTAACCTGTAAAAGTTATTAAGTAGGTAAGTATAGTTAAAGAGTTATTATAAATTAATTTTTAAAAATTCTATAATACACACATCAAAAGTGTCTAGGGATCAACATATATTTTTGCAATAACTTTTCTCCTGATTGATATTAATTAAAATTTTCTTTAAGGATTCATCAAATAAAGTGTTTTCGTTTGTCACAGTAACGATAAACCAAGTCACCTTTGCATTAATAAAGAAATTTGCCATTTTCCTAATAAAGGGATTTTTGACATTTGAACCACTAACACAAAAGTTCGAAAAAAAGACTGAAATAACAGTTTTCTTTAAAATTTTATTGGGTAACTTAAACAATTAATAATCCGTGTTTCTACCGCGAACACTAACAACACAAGAACATCGGTTTGGCATACTCAAAATGAGTTCATCCAAATCACGCTGTGGAATGGCCGCCCATGTTCGTTGCAACAACAAAAAAAGGTCTTCTTGCGACTGGATACCCTCCATATTCGGCAGAGCTCTTCTCTGTAGCATATCCCATGCATGCTCAACCGGGTTCAAGTCTGGCGACTGAGCAGGCCAGGGCAGGACATTGATGTTAGCTGCGGCGAGAGTCTGTCTTACAACTCTTGCGGTGTGCGGTCGTGCATTATCATGCATTAACTGAAATAAGGGACCGATTTGCACTTGTAGAGGAACGATGACGTCTGATACAATCGTCTCAGCATAAATTTGAGCGTTGAGGTTGCCTCTGATCCAAATCAACTCAGTTCTTCCGCCGATCCAAATACCCGCCCATACCATGATGGTTCCACCACTATAAGGATGGACTTCCTGGCAGGATTTTAATCGCTGTTGGCGTCCAGGGGTTCTCCAGTGTCGTATACGTCTTGTATCCGGTCTCATACCAAAACGAGACTCATCAGAAAAGCACACGAAACGCCATTGTTCTTCTGCCCATTTTTTTGCCCAAAAATGCTTGATCCCTAGACACTTTTGATGTGTGTATATGAAAATGAATGTTTGTCTGTATGTCCTTTATAGAATCGTAAACTAAGTATGCATTTGATCATATCATGATCTTCAGTAAAGTGTTTTGCATGAGCCCAAAAAGGTTTCTGAGTAAAAAGAGCGCGAGCGGAGCTGCGCGAGTCAGCTAGTCTATAATATATTCGCCCATCTATCATTTTCCCACTACTTATATATCTTTGTTTCATTGTTTTAGATAGTTCCCGACATGTTGTGGAGGACGGAGCGAACGCGGACCGTTTGATCCATCTCTCCACATGCCGACAACACTCTGCAGTCAGCAGAAAGGTTTAAATACACATTTACACTAGTACTCCTTAAAAAACAATGTCCAAGCAAGCGTTATGGCATCAGTCTACATGATTTTAAAAATAAGTTTTTTAGGATAATGGCATTTTAAGCACGTCGCTTTTCCAACTCAGACCACTTTTGTGATAGATATAATAATTTTGTTTTCATGATACAAGGCATTGGTGACAAAAACTCAATAGATTATGAAATGCTACGTGTAACAATATTTTACCAAAATGTTTTTATATTATTTATATTATTTTTTGTAGAAAAGGCATTCCGGCAAATCTTCGTAGGTACACATCTTCGGAGATTATAAGAAAACAATTTCGAAAATACCCCATGCCGTGTCTCTTCTTGTGGTTTCTTGTTTTATACATACAAACAACCAATCTTTGTTGCGTATTACGTTTTATAAATGTAATTAAACAGAGTTTTAAAAACTTATATATACATTCCGTACCGATACATTTCAGCAACAATATTTATTAGATATTTAAGAAAAAAGTAATATAAATTATAATTGTAATGAGATACCGAATAATAGCCTCCGTGGTAATAGGAGTTTCCTGACGCTATATTTTTTCATAATAGTTCGCATCCTCGCCCACGAGGCTCGGAGCTGCCGAGAGTATGGTAGGTACCTTAAAGACTGACGTGATTTCCACTTGAAATTGTCAAGCTCTTATGCTGCTACCTGTTACAAATCGTTTTGGGCGAAATTCCTTACACGTAATTACATTAGGTACCTAAATGCCCCTTCAAACCAATTTTAAAAGTTTCATTCCTAACTCTATCTAAGCAAAATGGTTTTGTATTATACTGATACAAAATAAGTATTTGCTTTCTTTACAAAGATATTAACCACTCAGTAAAAATTTCCTCAAAGTTACCACCGCACTGGGTACGTACTTAAGTTACTCTTACGCTGTAGATAATCTTCTTTGCTTAAGCTAAGAGTATTCGAAAAGGTTAGTAATTATTTTACTTGTAAATGTAAATCCTGAAGAATAAAAACGTACCTATTATTTATGTAATAACAACTTTTTTTTAAATCATGCATTGAAATTGTTTTGTTAAAATCACACAGTATTGTGTCTGAAATATAAACATTATATAAACACAAAAAAAATAGTCAAGGCTTTTGGCTATTTCCCGTAATGAGTCAGGATATTAATTACAAGCATTTCCATATCCGAATACGGAAAACTGCCTTTACCCAAAACCCTTCGTGTAGCCCTAGCCTTGTGACTCAGTGCAAATGTTTGCACGCCGCATAAGTGCCGTGGTACTGTGTTGACCCCCTAGGGCACCATCTCAGTGCTCCATGTACTTTCATGTAGCAAAAGTGCTGGTCGTTTCTCCCGCCCTGAATGACATCATCCGTCGAACTCTTGTCAGCGTTAATGTACCGGCTATTTTAGAGCCGAAAGGTATCGTGCGTGACTATGGCAAGAGACCGATTGGAAGTCTCTCGTCCCCCGGAGCATGGGGTCATGTGCTGATGTGGGATGCGACTTGTGTTAACACACTGTCTCCATCACATACACGAGTAAGAGGACTGGCTCGGCGGCAGAGGCAGCTGAAAAAAAAAATAGAGTATGCAGTGGCGTGCAGTCCATATAGGCAAAAAGTGTTTGCCTACCCTGTGATTTCAAATATCTCTATTACATGATAACAAAAATAATTTAAGTGCACAATAACATTTTGTTTTGAATTATTTCATTATTATAAATAAACAAATTCGCGCGACATGTTTGAATGAAATAAATCAGCTGAGCGCTCCGCGTCAAAGCGGGCGAGCGCGCAGCAAGTGCAATGAACTATTCCTAAGTACGCGGAAATTTAAAGTTCGCGCGTTCGAGCCGCGAGGCCCGATCAAAAAGGCAAAATCTTTATTTGCACACATTCAAACGAAAAGTTACTCACACCTGTAGGCACGCCGACCATGCGAACAGAATAAATGTCACGCACACATGCAAACATGATACCGTAGACAGAATATAATACAGACATATACCAAGCGTGCCGCCGATAAGGACAGAAAAATAAGTACATACTAAATTTAGAGTTGCCACGTAAGGGAAATTTTACCCTTTGTGTAAAGCAAATACGGAGGTTGTTGTAAATTATATTTTCTTTCCTAACCAAAAACCACTTTTTTGACACAACATTTACTTTTCTTACATTATATCGTCTTAATCTATGACAGTCTGCAAAAAGTACGAAAGTGATTATTCTAATAATGTCCTCCTAGCCGAAACGACCACAGCGGCCAATCTTTCACAAGATCAGCCATGTACGCAGGAGATATTATAGTGCACAAGTGCTTGCATAGACACAAGTGCACTCTCTCTTCCTTTATATAATAGGTACCTCTCATAATCCGATGGGACGGAAGACCGACACGACTGGGGAGAAGTTAAGCGCAGGACCGACTTTTTACATGCCCATCCGACGCATGTGTGGCGTATCTCGGATCACGGTTTCGGAACGCCAAAGGGGCTGTCAAAAAGATGACAGCGCGCTAGTATCTATGGCAGAGACATGTTTTAATTATTACGATTACTCCACTGTATTATAAGTTGTTCTCTCTCAATTTGATTATAAGTGTTTATTACCAAAGCTCGGTGTTTTAATTTGACGGACAGGAGTCGGGCATACGTACTATCGCAAATCCCGACACATGGATCATCTTACTTTACAGACAATCAGGTCATCGGCCTGCATTGTCCTAGCCAGTAAGGAACAACTACTCAAATTTGTTGCCCTTCGCAGGATTCGAACCCACGACGGAGGCTACAAAGTGAATGTACACTTAATATCATATATGCTGTAGCTAAGGTCTATTCCACATTGTTCATCTGGGTGATATCACGTGGTGATTAAAGTGGCTAAGAGCTGTAGATAATTATTAGCCTCATACAAAAAAGTTAAGAGGTAAAAACCATAATATGCTATTTCCCAGAGAGGTAGGCAAAAATTGGCTTTCTTATAACTTAATATAATACATACTATGACCATTTACCGGGTAAGTTTTAGTAAATTTCTCCAATATACAAATCTATAGTACTAGTATCTTGGGACAATCTACGCTTGACCAATGACCACCTGATCTCAATCTACACAGATCCTTTAGTAAGGTAACCATCGGATGATTACAAATACTTGTAAACTGTATAAATACATATTTAAATAGATAAATAACACCCAGACAATTGTTCGGAATCGAACCCATGTCCTATTGGGCAGCGGCCAGGTCCCTCAGATCGTCGAACAGCCGTACATTGCCGCCGTCCGCGGCATGTACTGCTCGACCCACCCGACCCGATGTCCGTCCTCCTGGACCATGACACAACACCAACACCGACAACGATGTCAAGAGTCGTAAACACATCAACACACAGACACCGGTCTCGCCGGCGAGGCCGAAGGGATCCGTACGCATGCAACCTCGACATGCATCCCCTCGCTGAGTTTCTTGCCGGTTCTTCTCAGCGGGGGCGCGTTGTGAACCGGTGGTAAACTCATTTTCTCTAAGCGGCAGCCCAAGCCGAGGCCGTGCCTCCCTGAGGTGCCGTTGTGCTAGTCGCTACCCAAACCTTTCTGGCTGGAGTGCTTTAAGCACTCGTCCTCTTGTCCGGTGAAACAGTACTATTCCTACAAAAAAAAAAGTGATGATCAATAAAGCAAAGTGACTATCAAGCTTCAGTTGTCCACCAAACTTTGATGTCTACTGAAAGTGTATGTGGTATTTATTGGTGATTCAAGTTAGGCAATGCCAAATGAATCATTTGATAGTTATTTAATAGTCACTTTGCTTTATTGATCATCACTTTAGTTGTCAAACGAGATAGGTAAATAATAGGGGGGCAAATGAAACAAACTATTCAACGTCGGTACTATTTATTTATAATTCAGACAAATTTACCAATAAATTGTAACCAACAACATACATACATATATTTAAACAACATGCATATAGTAAAAGCACGATTAAATGTACAATGACCATTGTGCCTATAAATAACGAATGAATACGTCCTGCGCAGCCTTGGACGAATTACTTGAGCGCTTACGTTATTTCTGAATATTTAAGCATTCGGGAATAACTTTTAGCAACCTAATTAATTATTTTTGTTGCTGCTATCCACAGTATACAAATATCCATATTTTCAGGAAATCATAAAAATAAATTCGGGAAATCTGAGAAATTCTTCGATGCACCCAGCATGAGGGATCGTGTATGATGCACTTAATAATAATTTACCACTTATTTATGGTAGTCTCTCTTTTATACACTGGCAACACTGATAATGGCGATAAATAAACTGAAAATTTTAGGTTATGGATGAAAAACAAGAATTTATCGATCTTACACGTAACTTTCAAGTAAAATAGTAACTAATTAAGAGCAATAAGATCTAAATAAGTCGTTTACATGTATTAGTTTCTAAATGTAATCTCTAAATTGGCCATAATAATTCACGTTTACCTGTGAAACGATACTCCACTAATTTTACGTTAACTGTCACTTTTACAGCCTATAATACTGCACTGCACGATTCTTATAGGATTTCCACAACACACAGTAATGTCACAGTTAGTTTTTTATTGAATTTTAAGTTATTTATTTAATATTAAAACCACGATAAAATTGTCACGAAGCAAAGTGGGAGCAAACGTCAAATTTGTTTCGCACCCACGGCGCGGAAAAATCGAACACATGCTGAGGGACAAAAAATCATATACACTGTTTCTTTCTATCACACGTAACCTACATAAACGCATTCTTTTCTTGCGTGAATGAGAAAGAAAGTGTCCAGCCCTCTGATTTATAATTAAATACACTTGTTAGATTTAGATATTGTAACTTTAATAACTTCCACATAACATAGGTACATTATGAGAACCCTTAATTGTCGCTCCGTCGCATAGAGCATACAATACCATAGACTACTCAACACCGAACACCTTCCCTTTAATTAAATTAGAACGAAATCAAATAAGTAGGTTACATACATATCGGATTAAAATAAATCAACATATCGAATCAACAAACAATAGTAGTGTCAGGATACAATAATTCTAATCAACTATTTTCACAAATCTAACACATCTCTAGGCTTAACAATTCTGCCAGATCTAGTCTGGTACAAACCTGTATTAGTATTAACGATACTGCCTAAACTATTTCTGTTTGGCAGCTCAGTAGGTGAAATACCACGAGAACAGCTAGGTAAATTGGCTTGACAGCTATCGTTATTTACTTCAATAAACTTGTCTCTAGGACTATGATTTACAATTGTTTGAGACTTTCTCATGTGATAAGTATTTCGTCTGACTGGTTTAATATTTCCACTTACTATGTAAGACCTTGGTTCCTTTGCTTTGTCTAACACTATACCCTTCTTCCAAATATTTTCTTTATCAATTTTGTATACTATCTGTTCCCCTATCTTGAAATGTTGTTCTTTTCTTCTAGCTTTCCTATCATGAAAGTTTTTAGTTACAGTCTTTCTCATATTTAACAAAATGTCTATATTCTTCTCAACTTTAGGTTCCAAAGTCATACTGCTAGTAGGTAGATTAGTTCTTAATCGTCTGCTATGTAAAATTTGGGCTGGGGATACCTGTAAACCTGCTAAGGGGGTGTTATTATAATGTAAAAGCGAATCCCTATAATCAACACTCTCATCATAGGATTTCTTCAACAAAGTTTTTGCTATATGTACAGCCTTCTCCGCTAACCCATTACTCCTATGGTAATGTGGGCTGCTAGTTACAATTTGTATATCCTTAGATCTATAATATTGCTTACATTCATGTGATAGAAATGGATTATTATCAGCCACTATGGTTACTGGATAACCAAACCTAGTAAATACTTCTTGCATAGCCTTAATAATAGAATTGGAACTCTTATCTAATAGCGGAATCACTTCAAGCCAATGTGACAGGTAATCCACTACAACTAAATATGATTTACTAGCATACTCTAATATATCTGTCCCTACCTTACTGAATCTCAGTTTTGGTATTTTATGGCACAACATAGGTTCATAAAAATTCTTAGGTCTAAATTTTTCACATGTTCTACATTTGGCAATGAAATTCTTAATACTTTCAGGCATACCTGACCAATAGAATAATTGTCTAGCTCTATTAATACTTTTGTTTACACCCGGGTGTCCTTGATGAATCAAATTTAAAACATAAGGTCTTAACAATTCTGGTACAATTATTTTAGAACCCACAAACACTAAACCAACCTCAACATAAATATCGTCTTTAAGTTTATAATAAGGTTTGCAGTCAATCGAAACCTTAGATTCTACAGGCCAACCATTTAAGTAATAATTTGAAATTTCTGTTAAAACTTTGTCCTTGCTAGTAGCTAAGCGAAATTCAATTTTCCTTTCCAAACTCATGGGCAAGTGTACTGAAACTGAATGTACCATTTCTAACATTTCTACATCCTTCTCTGTTACCTTCCTACAATTTCTTGATAACATATCTGCAAAATGTATAAACTTACCAGGAACATAAACAAGGTTTAATCTGTATTTTAATAATTTTAACCTTAAACGTCTTAATCTAGGTGAACCAATCTTACTGATCTGTTTAGACATAATAGGTAACAGAGGTTTATGGTCAGTTTGGACACATACTGAATTACAACCATATACATATTTATGAAATTTTTGTGTCCCATAATATATAGCTAATAGCTCTTTCTCCGTCTGACTGTAATTAATTTCTGCACTATTCATGCTTCTTGAGACACATGCCACTAATTTTAACACATTTTTATCACTTTTCTGAAACATACAGCAACCAATACCGTTCTTAGACGCATCACACTGCAGAATTATTTCTTTATCAGGGCAAAACGGAGTCAAAGCTGGTGCTTGTGAAATTTTATATTTTAAGGTGTTAAATAAATTTTCATGGTGCGGTAACCACTGAAACTCCACATCTTTTTTCAAAAGTTTACATAAAGGTGACATTATTTCTGCCATATCAGGTACATATCTCCTTACATAATTAAAAGAACCGATTAATCTTTGTAATTCTTCTTTGGAATTAGGTGACTTTAACTGTAACAAAGACTCTACTCTGTCACCATCAACTCTCATACCATCTTTATTGAAAATTTGACCAATATACTTAACTTCCTTTTGCTTGTACTGTAATTTATCTTTATTAAAAACTGCCCCTATTTCTCTTGCTCTTTTTAATAATTCACTTACTGCCTTATCATGTTCTAATTCGTTTTTCCCCATCACTAAAATATCATCGTACCAGCATATTACATTAGGTATAGAACCAAAGTAAAATTCCATCTGATCTTGGAAAACTTCAGGTGCATTTGTAATACCATAGGGTAGAACTAAATATCTGTACACTCCAAATGATGTGGCGAAGCAACACTTCCATGAAGCTTCCTCAGTAAGGGGACAATGATGGAACCCTTCTGACAAATCAAAAACTGAATATACTTCCATATCTTTTAACTTAGACGCTACTTCATCAATAGTTAACATATGTTTCGGTTTTCTTATAATGTATTTATTTAAATCTGTAGGATCTAGACACAATCTTAGCTGCTTATTTTGTTTCTCAATAATGACAATTCTATTAATACAAGCTTCTGAATGTATTTCCTCAACTTTTTTAATTGCACCTCGCTTAACTAACCTGTCTAACTCACACTTCAAGGGTACAGACAGTGCTAAAGGTACTTTTATAGGCGGATTACAGATAGGCTCATGAGGGACTGTTGGAATATTACATTTATTTGGAAACCCACCATGACCCTTAAAAACTTTAGAATTCTCTGATATTAGCATAGACTTCTTTTCCTCTACATTATCTAAAATTGACACTTTATGCACTCTTTTTAATAGGTTTAATTTAATGCAACCAGGTAATCCTAATAGCATATTATTGCTATCAACAATCATAAAATTTTCATAACATTCAACATTTTTATATTTACACCTTAAATTAATCATACCCAATGGTTTCACTTTCACACCTTGAAAGCCTTCCAATTCAGTCTGAACTGAAGTTACCTGTAAATTAGTATTAAGATTTTTAAAAACTTTCCAGGGCATCACACTGACATCTGCCCCAGTGTCGAGACGACACTTCACACTGACATTTTCAATTGTTATATTCTCAGTCCACTGACCTTGGTTTACCATACCGCAGAATAGTGACTCTGGCGAAGAATCTCTATCATTTTCTTGGACATGATGTACTTTTCTCACTCGGCAAGACACTGCAAAATGATTTAATGTGCCACAATTACTGCACTTTTTCCCATAAGCAGGACATTGTCGTGTACCATGTTTTGTTTGGCACCGGGTACAGTGAAACAACCTTTCTGTCTTGGAACTCCTATTCACATTGTAATTTCTTGCCTTTACTCTATCAATTTCATATTTATCTTGGTTCATTATTTTCACTTGCTCCTTGCTTTGTTCTGCGCTTCTACAAAAATCTGTGGCTTTATTCAAGGTTAAATTTTCCTGACGTAGTAGCTGCTCCTGTAACCCTTTGTCCGAAATTCCGTGAACAATTTTATCTCTAAGTAGTTGGTCCTCAATAGTTTCCGTAGTACATTTATAATTACACATACTGATTAATCTCTTACAATCTGTGAAGAAATTATCAAATTTCTCATCTTGTTGCTGCTTTCGTTCATTAAATTTAAATCGTTCAAAGACTTCGTTGACCCTTGGTTTTACATATGTATTTATGGCATCTAATAATTTTTCATACGTAAAATCTTTTACACTGGAAATCGGAAGTGTCATTATAATTCTAGCAGACTCCACTCCCATCATATTTCTCAAAAGTGCTATTTTAACATTGTCTGCAGCTTTCTCTTGTCCAATTCCTATGAGATAATCTTCAAAACATTGTTTCCAGAGCGGCCAC
Source organism: Furcula furcula (assembly GCA_911728495.1). Classification (NCBI taxonomy): domain Eukaryota; kingdom Metazoa; phylum Arthropoda; class Insecta; order Lepidoptera; family Notodontidae; genus Furcula; species Furcula furcula. The sequence goes on from OU452251.1 coordinate 13,472,138, forward strand.
TCATCACCAGCATTATTCGCTCTCAGATCGAAATTTGGAAGCACTTTAACGTGGTTCTCCATTTTGTTTTTATTAATAATAAGGTTAATTTACCTGAAAGTCTAAAGAACGTCTCTAAGATTAAGAAATTTACGGCCATGAACATATTACTTTTGCAACGGCTGACTGCGCCATGATTTATAATTAAATACACTTGTTAGATTTAGATATTGTAACTTTAATAACTTCCACATAACATAGGTACATTATGAGAACCCTTAATTGTCGCTCCGTCGCATAGAGCATACAATACCATAGACTACTCAACACCGAACACCCTCTATTGTTTTCTTCCTCTAAGCATGATACTCTAAGATAGGCACTGTCTTTTCGGTGACAGTCGATCCCTGATTGGTCGATCCAATATACTCTTTTAGATGAGTCAACCAATAAGGAGCCCGATGCGTCGAAAGAACGCAATACGTTATACTACAAATTATAAAATACCTAGTTTGTTCAAACTTCAATATTTTATAATGACATCCATTTTTTGTTGGTTTTTATTTTCATTTATACGATTGTTTTCGGTGCAGTATGTTCGAAAAAGTGACTACTCCGTGTATTATTATTTTATTAGTGTTTCCAAATTAAAAAACTTATAGTAAATGGAAGTGGTAACGTGTGTTCGATGTTCTGGCCAAGTGTGTATAGAAAAATTAAAAAATCACGCATTTTCGTCCCTTTCTTACGAAATTAAAAGAAAAATAATTGAAGATGGCCGTTGTATGCCGAATTTGGAATTAATTCAGGTCAAAGGTAAAGTCACGCGAAAATTTAATAATAAAGAATATAAATAAGAATACCTACTCGTAAATATCTATTCATTTTGCAACTGATTGCAGTCACTTTTTTGTTTGTACGCGTACCAATAAGCAATCGGGTCTTTATCAAGACCACTTCGTGTATCCTTAAATTAATTTGTCTATAAAATCAGTTAATTTTTGGATATTTGAGGTGGCATATTTACAATCATCTTAGTGTGTGTGTACATGTGTGTAACTCGCAGTCTCTCTCATATTGGTAAGATTTTTTACTCTACTACAAGAATAGAAGGGTTATGTTTTTAGAGTGTGTATGTATGTCTGGTACTTCCTACGTACTCATTAGTAGTGGAAGTGAAATAGAATATGTATTTTAAAAAAAACAGTAGGTATTAGTTACTCAACAAACAATTAAGTAGGTATGTTTCTTTTGTGTTCACATCATTAAATTAAAGTCAATTTAGTTTTGCCTACCCTGTCATATAACCCAGTGCACGCCACTGAGTATAAGGGTATTGGCTCTAGGTCCATGGGGCACTTCTGCCCATACTGTATTTAGATCTTTAAGTAAATGGTTCGTCAACATCACAAATGACACCAGAGCTGGGCATTTCCTCGCTCTGAGAGTGGCTTTAGCTATTCATCGAGCGTCATGGGTACCTACGACATCGGCCAAAGGAATAAACAACACAATACCTACCTTACTAAAATCCACCCAGACACCCCGTGGACGTAAAACCTGAAGAATAAATAAATTATCATCACTATTCCAAATCTCCTCAAAATTCACACCAACTTACACCGTGACTTCCGCGAAAAAATTTAAAACTAACAATAAATTAATGATGTCCTATGTTTCGGGATTACATATTTTTGAGGTAAATACACTAGCCTCCCTATAATTGTAATCTGGACAAACAAACTGACACAATTCTTTTTTTTTTTAGGTATAACTGATATCATAATTAAGGTGCCTATTAGTACCGAAGTACACAATAATAATTATAATTCGCGTGTGCCAAGTATCATTGACGTCATAACTGTAACAGAACTTTTGAAAGTAGGTCATGTATTCAATTCCACGGTTACAGCAAAAACTATATCACGTAGAGTCGGCCTTGCCGCACGCTACATATATACATATATAGGTACCCCACCAAGTAAGCATGCATGAATTCAACACTGATGAGGGTATTCATATGGAAGATATATTACACGATAGAGTTGGAATGTGGATAAATACACGTGGACCCATGCATAGCCATTGAGGTATTATGTACTTAGTACAAAATAATAATAATATAATATCCAGGGACTCCACTGGGATCTGCACACGGTTATCCAATCCCAAACTAGGCACAACCTGTATTATGGAAACCAGACAACTGATACTAACACTTATAATTATACGTTTCTTTGTAAATACATACTTAAATAGATAAAACGCCCAGACACTTGGTGGGAATCGAACCCACATTTTGTCCTACGAATAAATTCTACATCTCTACAATCCCTACTGACAATTTTTTTGTGTGTTTCAGATGTCCTAATATGGGTTGGTCATGCGTCGTGGCATGCGCCGTGGCCATCTTCCTTATGCTCAGCAGAGCATCTGCTCTCACATCCGATATGTAAGATAAGTCATTGATTATGTAAAAACATAAATGTATTCACACACCGATGCAGGATTTTGCTCAGAGGCATTTTATTATGAAAATCGGATAACGCGTTTTTACTATCCACTCCAAGGACATCCTTCAAGTATTAATGAAGAATGTGCAGTACATTCGCCACATATTTTTTTTAGCTATGATACTTTGATATCATAAGTTAGGTAATGACGAAATGTGATCTTGAAATATTTTCAAGTATCCACGATCAAGAAATTCTGTGATATTAGTCTAGTCAATCCGGCATTCGAAGGTGCATAAAATCACAACAAGGTGAAAATCAGTAAAATTGTTCAAAACATAATTATAAATAAAAATGTAAGTTCCCCATCAAGCTAAGTACACTACCCCATAGGTAGCGTGGAAACGTGTGCATATTATGACGATAACAACTTTTACAACTTTTTGAATCGTTATATCTCAGAAACGGTGGCTCGTATGAAAAAAAGTATTGATGCATTTTTTATAGATAATTTTATGATCTACAATTTTTATCTTTTATGATAAAACTTACCGTTTTGCTGAAAATCGCGAAAACAAATTTTTTGACTATTGACCTCGAGTATTTTTTTTCCATACACGGGAATGATGAGGAACTTAAAATTTTTATTATGTTTTGAACAATTTTAATGATTTTGTTTTATGCACCTTCACTCTCCTTTTTTGGTCTAGATTGACCGGACTATATTTTTACATTTATTTTTTTATTTGATATTGCCATATCGTATCTACTTTGTATACGGAAAACGTTATAAAATGAAAGTGTGGAAGATCCTGTTCACCCTAATGACAGGTGTTCGAGAGCGACAGGTGATATGCGACGAACCGTACTTAACACTCTATCCGGTCCATACTCACCGGAGCGTGAAGTTTCTCGCATCATTTACAAACCCTTTGGCACTATGCAAAACGTAAATTTTCACGTGTCACGGAAAATACTATCTTATTTTCTATTTCGTTTTTCTGACATAGTTCTAGTGTCTGTAGCGTCTTTGGAATAATCAAGGAATACTTTAGATCTATATAAATGGGTTATCCTTATCTTTACAATATATAACCTAGTTTCTTAAAACAATTTCCTCTACCTCTTATAGTTTATGATTTTCTGAAACTGGCTCTCTGACTCTCTGACTATTCTGTATATCGAAAGTTAAGCACAGAAGTCTCGACGCTTAATCTAAATGGCATTGGCAAGAAAACCAAATACTTAAATACAATTTATTATTTCTACAAAAATCTCAATAATGTTCAATACCTTTAAGTTTGCTGTAACTGCATCAGTTACAATAACGACATTATAAACTGATTATTTTAGAGCACTGCACTTAATTTACAGTCAACTTTTGAAATTGCTTTATCCCAATTTAGATGGAACAAAATTACTTATTACCCTACCGCGGGATGTTATGCTCATGGCAGTTTATTAGATGATAACTGCGATTCAAACTAATACGTATTGTCGGGTTAAACGGTTGCTTAAAACCAATTAACAAGCACCCTGAGGCTTATCACTGATCCACATTCTCGTTCTAAGATTCACTAACTAAATTAATTTTAATCTTCCAAAAACGATGGAAGATGTTTGGAACTATCAAATTTGTTGTAAACTTCTTGTTCAAACAAAATGATTATGGACTAATTGATAAATACGTAAACTAACTGATAAATATAGGACTTGGATTAATACTGCCTCAAATAACTTCTATTCTTATATTATATAATTACTAAATAGAAATGTAGCTTAATGGAAGTAAATTATCTCCTTTCAATTTAATTCGCTCGGTACTAATGAAGACTAAACTTAGCCAATTTAAAAAGTATAGGAAAATTAATTATTCTTGGATCTGTCACTGTTTTCTTTATTAGCTTACTGTAGTACTACGTTTTGTAGTCGCGAAGTAGGTAATAAGGGTTAATCTAAAATCAATACTAAGTTACTCACACTGCGTTTCAACGCGTTTAATTTGCTATGCGACGTTGACTGATTGGCCTTATTTTTTCAAGTGGTTTACGAATATTTTGAATGAATTTATGTACTTATAGCTACTTTTTTGGGACTAATCCCACCACTCATTCCCATCACTGTGACTCCTGTCAGCCAGGATCTACAATGGTCGCCAGTGAAGACACCAGAGGTTTGACCCTCCGCGACTCCCGGGGAAGCGCTAAATTGTCTTGGAACCCGCAACAAATTTAATTAAAACAGTACATATGGGAGGAGTTTCAGAGAAGAGGAGGAGAGGAGTGAAAAATATAAATTCCACTTCCCTTCTTTGCAAAGCGGGAGATAATGTATAGCTACTGTTATAATAAAAAATAATAAATTACTAGTTTAAAAAACTAAAAATACACGCTTTTATAAGGACTACTGCACTAAAAAGCAATAAATAAATTATCGAAACCGTTCTTTTTCTTTCTACCCCGTGCTTGTAATTTATGGATTATATTTATGTGTAAAGGCGTGGGGCGCCTTTTCTCTGTAAATGATTACAAATGATTGTCATGTGAATACAAATACTTAGCGTTCTTGAAATTTTACAGAAATGTTAAGCTGTTATTCAGAAAAGGCGCCCCACGCTTTTACACATAAATATAATCCATAAATTACAAGCACGGGGTAGAAAGAAAAAGAACGGTTTCGATAATTTATTTATTGCTTTTTAGTGCAGTAGTCCTTATAAAAGCGTGTATTTTTAGTTTTTTAAACTAGTAATTTATTTTATACTTTTTAGCCTTAGAAATATTCGCCGAAACTACGGATAAAATTAGCCTAAGTATTGATTTGTTCGTAGCTTGAATCGTAGGCAGGTTGTGGCAAAAAATATTTTTACTAAACTAGATATTACGCGTAGGTATCTGATTGAGTTTAAGAAAGCACTACGTATTTACCCTTTAAACAGTCGAAAGTACGCTAAAAGTCAATAGTTTCACAAGTAGTATTCAAGGGATATCTAATGGTATAACTGGTATTAACTAGTACCACTACAGGTATAAATGGGACAACTTAGTACCATTTATACCATAATGGTATAATTCAATGGTATAACTGGTCCGAAGCCGTTCGGTGGCTTATCAGCCTTCCGGGTCCATCAAAGTAAATCAAAGTAAATTAAATCAAAGTAAATATAACTCCTTAATTCAAATCAAATGAGTCCAAGCTACTATTAAACCCATCGAGGTTTACTAGTAATCATTCCATGGTTCCATCAACCACCTTTCATTTCCATCATCAACCCTGATTATTGGGCAAAGTAAATAGAACTCTTTAATACGAATCAAATGAGCTTAAACTCGATGAGTTTACTAGTAGCCGTTCCAGGGTTCCGTCACCAACATTCCCGTTCTATCATCAGGCCCTCAGTAATGGTCAAAGTGAAAAAAACTCTTTAAGACAAATCAAATGAGCCCAAATTCGATATGTTTACTAGTAGCTACTCCAGGGTTCCGTCACCCACCTTCTTGTTCCATCTTCAGGTCCTCATTATTGGTCAAAGTGAAAAGAACTCTTTAAAACAAATCAAATGAGTCCAAACTCGATGTGTTTACTAGTAGCCGTTCCAGGGTTCCGTCACCCACCTTCCTGTTCCATCATCAGGTCCTCATTAATGGTCAAAGTGAAAAGAACTCTTTAAAACAAATCAAATGAGTCCAAACTCGATGTGTTTACTAGTAGCCATTCCAGGGTTCCGTCACCCACCTTCCTGTTCCATCATCAGGTCCTCATTAATGGTCAAAGTGAAAAGAACTCTTTAAAACAAATCAAATGAGCCCAAACTCGATTAGTTTACTAGTAGCCATCCAAGGGTTCCCTTATCCACCTTCGAGCCCCAGCATCAGATCAGCTCGATGATACCATATTATTGTATTGTCACCGGTCCTTGATACATGTGCAAAATTTCAAATGTTTTGGACGTGTAGAAGTGGGTCAAAATTGCATCGCAAGATTCCATTACCATCATACATACATACATACATACAGGTCAAGCTAATAAAAGCGTGTTAAAAAGATTTTAGATTTCTGTGAGAAACCAGATTCTTGTCTTGACGGCGCGTGAAAAATAACTTGATGAAGGCTGTATTCATATCTGTACAAAGGCCAAGTGACGAGTTACATACTACCTGTAATACCTGTATTCTATGCTAAAATATAGAGGGTTCCTATATCTTTTGTTTGTCTACAGATTTGCCGCGGGGAAGTCGGACAAAGAGATATTGGACAATCTTTTGAAAAATTCCCGCTATGACAAAAGACTGCTTCCACCAGTAGATGGTAAATATATTTTCTATTCTATTGGGATATAATTTATATAATATGTAAATACCAATGGTAAAAGTAGTTACGTCTGTAGATGATAAGTTATTGGTGTAATATTGCAGATCCAGAATTCTGTTGTGGTCTTACATCGCCCAACGACTCTCTGGCACAAAATAAAGTCGGACTCCCGTCGCTTCGGCCTCGCTCGCACAATCGCGGTGCGTTGTGTTCAGTGTTTATGAAAAGAGAAATCCTAATATTATATTATACATTCTTAATGTATTTACTTGAATAGTAGCTCTTGTGTGTTCTCTCACAATTCTTTGCACGCAACTACAATATTATTACCTCACGCAATTGTAGACACCTTTTCCTGTGCTTTAGAATAATTTCCAATTTTATATCACATAAATTATTTTTTATTTTTGTTAATGCACTTTTATAAAACTTTGTTCTAGATCGTAACACACACTCCACAGCTGTCTACTGGCTTATTTAAAGTTGTATATATTCTTAATTCAAAATGAACTGTGTTTTATGTAACATAGCTTGTAGCACCGCCAAGTAAATATTTTGACATAAAATACGATTATTTCTTTTTATACTTACCTATAATGCTTTCAACCGAAACGATATTCTCTTTTCACAAACATCAGACACAAATTATAACCAATCATTCCCGTCTGTTCTAAATAAGTAATTTCATGTTTCCCTTTCAATAGAAATCGGATCTGCTATCTCTTAATGTACCGTCTAAATTACTATAGCAACATGGATAATTTTGTAGATTATATTTACTGTTTCTCACACATTAACTAAAGTAGTAGACAATTTCATTTCATCATTCATAGGCGTATTTATTAAACTATATTTAAAAACTTCTTGACATTATGTAACTTGTCTTTATAGTAGGTATGTAAAAACTTCTGCACTATCATTAGAAAAGCATGAATTATAAATATTTTTCCGTGTAACTGTTAATAGGTATTATGTATTTCTACCCATTACATTATATACAAATCCATATTATTTTCAGGTGTCCTCACAGTAAACGTTAGCGTGCTACTTCTTAGCTTAGCTTCTCCAGACGAATCTAGTCTTGTGAGTATAGTTGTTGTAGCAATATTGTATTGAGACACTCGTTTTAGCGAATAGCTCTAGTACTTGGATGATAGTTTTATTAAGGTGTATATATTGTACCGTTTCTAGAAATACGAAGTGGAGTTTTTACTTCAGCAACAGTGGTACGACCCTCGGTTGCGGTATTCCAACCAGTCGCACTACGACTTTTTGAACGCCATTCACCACCACGAGGACATATGGCTGCCCGACACGTACTTCATCATGCACGGCGACTTCAAGGTCTGTATTCAATGCATCTTTACTACTGATGACGAACTGTATTTTCATCTAATTTTATACATAAAATTATTTCCACCATGCTTTCTTCTGAAGGAGTTTTCCCAGCACTCATGGGTATTTATAACTACATACAATGCTTCATGAACCACAAAAGGACCATTTTTTGTATATACAAATTATTTTTATAGCCGACACTTCATTCTGCTCGCCTCGTTTTCTTTCTGGTTTTTTGAAACATGCAATTTAGTATTTGGAGTTGTTCTTTTAGATTTCATTGTATATCTTGGTCCAGAGGTGGTTAATAAGTTGTATTGTAAAACATTATCACTTAGGATAGGTTTCTATAGTGCAAATGCTTTTTGGATAGTTCTAAACAGCAGAATCAATCTCTCAAATAAGATTACTTTTCAGGATCCGATAATACCGATGCATTTCGCATTACGCATATACCGCAACGGTACTATAAACTATTTGATGAGGAGACATCTCATCCTGTCCTGTCAGGGACGTCTCAACATCTTTCCATTCGATGACCCATTGTGTTCATTTGCCTTAGAAAGTAGTAAGTATTTATCATATAGCCGTTATACAAATTGTTCAATTATTGGTTGTAGTTGTTGAAGAATTATTTGTTGTGTAGTTATTTTTTTTTTCTAGGCTGGTTACAGCATTCAACATATACCCTATCTAAAGCACCTGCCGACTGAAATCATACAAATATATATTTATATTCTTCATATCCTCATGGTGTGTTTTAGTTTCTTACGAGCAGTCGGCTATCACATACGTGTGGAAGAACGACGAAGACACCTTACGGAAGTCACCGTCGTTAACGACCCTCAATGCGTACCTCATCCAGAATCAAACCATCCCGTGCCCTATCAAGGCCAGCTGGAGAGGTAATTCACGACATAATTCCTCATACACAACCAAACCGACATCGCTTTTCAAAATATTTAATGATTCAAAAATAACATAAAAATTTATGATTTCCATTTTTTTTTTGGAGTAGATAGTATCCTCAGTTTTGTTTTTCAAGCACATCCTTATACTTTGCATAGCAAATGATCAAACGATCAATCGCGTAATTAAAACGAAATTCTGATTAACTCTTTTCAGCTTGGTCTTGATTTCCGTAAAAAGGTTAATTTTCATGAATTTCTTTTGTGTGTGTTTTTAATAAATAATGTTGTAGAAGCTTCTAGTGTACGCTATGCAATCACAAATTGTCTTAAAATTAAATACCAATATTTTACATGTCGCTAGACAACAACAAGCATGCTTGTTTAATTAGGTAGTGTCTACTCACAAGTCTTAATTTCAGTCGAAATAGAAAATCATTAAGTAGTATAGTATCACGTTTCACTACTGTTACTTACTGTATGTATCCTTAAGTAACGACCTGAGAATGTAGAATGTAAGAGTTTGTTAACGTCTTTGCAAGCAGCTGAGGGTAATTCACTTTACGAGGAAGATGAAGAGATGACATGTAATCTTTGCCAGAGACGCTTTGAGGAGCAAGGTACTTAAGTTGCACCGGATGAGGCACCGTTCTGTTTGGTGCCATGGTATTTGCCATATATATCGCTTATGTGTGAGTAAATGCGTAATTGTGTTATGAAAATTGTTGTAAAATTATGCTGTTTTAAAAACTCAGCCCTCAAAATGGAACTCGAAGGTTTGCTCCTTTTCGATACATCACTGTCTGTGCATTCATGTCTTCTACTCAGCTGCTCATCATTATTATTATCTCATGCATGTACGTCTGTAACAGCACGTTTTAAAATCGTACGTACCTTCGCTGTTGATGACGAAATTCATTGCGCTACAGTGTATATTCATTAACATTAAATGACACAACACGCATTACTCATACATACAGGACAGTAGTTAGTTTATAGATGATGTTGTTTGCTCTTAATAGGTATTAATAAAACTTTTGACAAGGCCTCTGAATGGAGTTACTTGGAATTTTTACCGTCCTGGAACCCTTATTTTTGTTTCGGAACATAATACAAACAACGGCACAAAAAGCTGACAGCACATTGTACGATGTTCCCACTTTACCTAATAATTTCACTTCACAGGTAACTACAGCTGTCTAAAGGTCGACTTAATATTTACTAGAGACCGAGCGTTCTACTTTACGACAGTATTTATCCCTGGGATTATTCTGGTGACCTCCTCCTTCATCACGTTTTGGCTGGAGTGGAACGCAGTACCAGCCCGTTCCATGATAGGTAAAATATGTGGCTGGTAATCGGAAATGTTCTCGGTCTTGCATCTGCAACAATTTACTCTTCGTAGTTGTGGCTGGGGCTGTTTTTATAACACGCTATCTTCCGCAGGTTACGCTTACTGGCAATGTGATTAACTTATTCTATTAAAAATTCTAGCCAACGAGTCACTCTCATGAGCACGATTTATTCCTTTAGTTAGATTAAATGCTTGACATTTTTAGGTAATTACAGCTGCCTCAAAGTGGATCTCATCTTCACGCGGGATAGATCATTTTACTTCACCACAGTTTTTATTCCGGGGATCATTTTGGTGACATCATCGTTTATTACTTTTTGGCTGGAATGGAATGCAGTGCCTGCTAGGGTAATGATAGGTTGGTGTACATTTTGTTTGCTTACTTATAGTGCAGGTATTATTTAGTTATTTACATCAATTAACTTTCTGAGTTTTAACATAATACTTAAAAGTTTTCAACATTCTTCCTGGAAATTTACCGATTTTGGTTTATGTAAGTATAGGTTATGTGACTTAAACTCATCGTGACCATTCATAATGGATGTACCTAGTACCTACGCATGAATATATTTAAAAATAAAATCAATTTAGAGCTTACAGTATAGAATATTCATGCAATTCATCAAAACCATCACTATTATATTTTAACTAGTCACCATGCTTACTCTTTATGAACTTCGTAGCTTTTAGTAAATTGGTTAGACCGTTACACTTCGCCATCGATGCAGGCTTTGTGTGGTTCTCAACGTTCTCAAACGCTCGTATTCCGGTGCAGGTGTAACAACAATGTTGAACTTCTTCACAACATCGAACGGGTTCAGATCGACGTTGCCGGTGGTGTCAAACTTGACCGCGATGAACGTGTGGGACGGCGTGTGTATGTGCTTCATCTACGCGTCACTACTAGAATTTGTGTGTGTCAACTACGTGGGGAGGAAACGCCCCCTACACAACGTGGTGTACAGGCCGGGGGAGAATCCAGTCACACAGGTGAATATGACTCCTAGCATGCCTCAATTTCACTGATAAAATCGCATTCCCGCCTCTGCCAGAGGTTTAATCATAAATATTGAGCTATTTTTGTATCTACTCCCTACTGCCACTATTATGTGTTCAAATTTAATATTGTAAATGGTGTTATCTCTCTATGTAACAGTTAAAGCACTTTAAATATCCTTCTTCCTTATATACAGAGTGTAACACAACGAAATTCAATCCGTGAAACTGGTTGATGGGTAGGTGGCATATAATATAATGGTGCACTTTTTATCACTATTCATGCCATAGCACTATATTTGTAATTTCAGTATAGGATATTATTAAGTACAATAGTACTTAAAGTAATTCACAACTAATAAGTTGTGACATTTCTTCAGATTTAGTTACCCAACATCAGTGATTACATAAATTACTTTATATCCACGGAGAAATCTCAGCATTTAAAACTACTAGTAATAATAACCTGTATTCAAATTAAAAATAAAGTGGATGGCATGAATGGTAATAAAAATTATATTATACTCTACCTACCCATCAACCAGATTCATGGTTTGAATTTCGTTGTGATATATACTTACTGTAGGATACATGTTAATTGGTAACAGATAGAGATATATATAAAAGTTTTTGAAACCCTGTAAATACACTCTCTACATGTTAATGCTACGTACCATTTCCTGCTGGCTTACTCTGGAAAATAATCTCGATTGACCGAACCAATTCCGACCGAGTGGCGCTGCCATCTACTCCAAATGTAACTAATGTTTTAGGAGTGCAAAAGTGCCTTAATTCAATTTAATTTAAATTGAAATTCTGTTTGATTCGGATTTCCAGAGTAAGTCTACTAGTTGTAACCCTTCTAATATAAGCAATCGGTACTTAGACTCTATTGCAAAGCACTTTAAATTATTGGTGGAATTAATTATCTGAAACACATTCACGAAGGAATTTTGTTGCAATTTAAGTCAAAATAAAGTATAATCTGTTTTATTGCACTAACATATCGGATTAGCATTTAATCGGCGTACGTAAGTACGTATTATTGATGTATGTATGCAAGGAATGGGTTCCCTCGTGAATATTTAACATAGTTTGTTTCTCTTTACTCTTTGCAATGTTTTCTTTCAATATAACAACAAGACAAAGCATGATTAATAACATATCTCTATACAATCGCAATGTCATGTTGTTTACATTTTCCTTTTACCGCATGCTTCACTTAATGAAAATATATGCATGTATCTTATGTATTAGATTTTTTATTGTAACTGGTAAGATAGGTCTACTAATTCACATCATTAGCAATCACCTCACAATAGACTTATTTGTGTGGCCATAAGTCATCATTTACCATGCTTTCCATAATGTATCTACTCATTTTCTAGTGTTACAGATACGTGTCGTACAAAGCATTTAAGAAAACATTGCAAAGATTCATTAAAATTACGACTAATGTCACCGTACATTACGGGATATTACAAAATGCGAGATGTTTATATGTGGCCATGACAAGTTAGTCTATGTTCACGATTGCACTTCGTCAGCCCATCTGTCACGTGTGAACAACTGTGTGTGATGTGTTCACAGCGACTGCCCGCAGTCCTGAGCAGAATTGGCATTATACTGGCCAGCCCTTTGGTAAGACATTCGCCACATTCATTGGCACTACCCTGACAATGATGGCATATTTCTTTTTCACATTTACCTAAATATAGTCTAGTATACAGGTAAGTCTGACTTATTGAGGTACTTATTCGGTTACTAGCAAGTTTTAAAGTATAGCAGAAATAAATAGTGTACTAAAAAAGGTGAAAAAGAAATAAGTATAAGTAGTTAGGTACTGTCATGGTACGGTTGTCGAGAACGCATGAGTAGTTTGATAATTTAATAGTTACGTAACCTTTAGTTTTTTATTATTATACTTATTAACATTCTTCATACTCATGATTTCAATATTTCTTTTATCTTTTTGTGGTAATTTTAGGCCAACGAAACTCGAAGCTTCCATATGAAATGTGTTACTTGCTCAAGTTGTAACACATACATTTGCCGAATTATTTAATTTATTTACTTCGTGACAAAATGCAAAATTTTCATTCATAACTTTTATAAATAAGTACAAGAGCTTTTAGCAAATATTAAATAACATAATGCTTTTATTGACCAACATACACCTAGGCACAAATCTGGAGCAGCTTTTGCGTGTCACATTAGCTTCGGCTAAACAATGGTATACATTTATGTTAGAAGGCGATGGCATTCCTCCAATGGGCCAAAACAGAGATCCCCAGCCGGAGTGCAGTGGCGCAGTAAGTGCCGTTACTGAGCCTGACATATCATTCGCCCTCATCATGTCTGACTGATATCACGAAAACTAACGCATCATTTTATTTAACGCTGCTTCGGAACAACAACAGCCTGTAAGTATAACACAGTTAGACCCTCTGAATATTTCATATGTATTTAAAATATAAGGACTTTATAAATCATGTCTCTTGACTCATTTTTATTATACAGATTAACTTTTTTTGTAATGCGTAAATTTTGCATACTTATGTAGAAAAATAAAGATGTGTCTTTTTTGCCTTACCACCTTGTTACAAAAATATTAAAATAACTTCACTTTAAAGTATCCACAACAAGCGCTATGGTCGTGGTCACAGGCGTTCACCGAGCGGAGAACCTGCCTCCTATCACTGCCGTGCGCATGGTGAACACATTTTACGTAATTTTGTGGTGGATAATTTAATAAATGCAAAAAAAATGTTATTTTCATTGTTTAAATATGATCTATTAACGATACTGATTACGTGATAAAAAATACGCAATGATTAAAAAATTAACCTGTATTGTAACATAAATTTTTCTTGCTATTGAATAATTTTCGATACACTACGATATATCCGATACGATATATATATATTATCCGCTCACTCTTTCTCATTGCATTGGATCTGTTTGCTACATCGCCATGATAGGTAGGTACCATTTGACTGATACTAAAATACCTAAATACAAAAACACTCTGTGCAATGAACATTAAGTTGCTTTATGAATCATTGCAAACATAATTCTACCTTTATAAGAAATGAGGAATAAAAACTAAGTACTTACGTAACCTGACAGTGATACGAGTAAGTATTACTACGAGATTTTACACAATAAAGATAAACATTAAAGATAAGAAATGCACACATGGGTGAGAAATACTAAAAAGGACAAAGTACTTGTTAAATACCTATAAACCGGTAAGCAGACCGATGAAATGATTTTCACTAAACAGCTAAGAACTATCCTAATTAAACTAGCTTGGAAAAAAAAACAATACGGAATCAAATCCGTTAATTTATTTGGGAACTACGATGCTGCAAACATAGGCGTAAACATATTAGGCGTCACACTTATCATAACCCCTTTATTTTGCGTTAGGCCTAGATACTACTAAACAAAATAGTTAATATAGAATGTACTTTATACAAAGAACCAACCAGATAAGGTTACAAACATATAGGCATTAGTTTTTAGTGTCAGATATTCTGCCTCCAAGCAGCACATTGTAAACACTGCTTGGTTTCGGTGTGAAGGGTACTGTAGCCGTACTAGAGTCAAAAGATTTAATAACTAATGCCTCGGGTGGTCAGAAGCAGTTAAATGCAACTGCAAAAATTCGGAGCCCATGATTTGATAGTGACTTTTAAGTTCAAAATATGAAAGCGATGATATTGGGGTATTACAGGGCGACAAGAAGCGAGAGTCGACGGGCGGCCCCGAGCTGGCAACGTGCGCGGCGTGCGCGGGCGCTCCGGGCTGTACACACGTCGCCAACAACGGTGGCGTTACTGAGGTACCGCACACAACCCTCCCTAACCACAAGCTAACATAGGAAAATTTACCAATATTTTGCCGCATAGTTCCATTTATCTGTTCTTCGTTACGTGTCGACTTGAATTCAGCAGTCTATCCATACAGCCATCCGACAAAGCCGTTTTAAGTCCACCATTGAGGTCCTGAATGCAGTTCGCTGCGCAGGTTGCCGAGCTATTGTACGCTTTGGCTTCGTGAGGGCTTTTTTTTTGACGCGGGGAAATCTTCAAAAGATCAAAGACCCACTAAAACCCCCGCGGCTGTCGCATCGGCACATGAGAGGGGTGTCCCCGGTGGGATCTGTACCAAGGGCCCCTCAGTGCCTTGCCCTTGAGCCCGCCGCCGGGGAGCGCATTGTAGCCCCCCGGGAACCTGACACGGGGACGGGGGTCGCAACCCCGCCACCGTCCTCCTCGGAGTCGCCGCCTTACTCAATGGACGTCCTTGGACCCACACCCCGAACGTCCAGCGACTCTGAAGAGGCTTCGTGAGGGCTAGCCTAAGCTGCATACGCCGCCCATATTAGTAGTAGCTTTAGAAAGTAGTGCCACATAAGTAACCGCTAGAACTAGAGTTTCATGATATTACATATTGAATCCTACAAATTTTCTTTGGCTGGCCACTGGTCAGCCATCACTCCTGTATTCACATTTATTGCTCCGATTTCGATCTTGTAAAGAAAATCAGGATACCTGTACATATTTCCATCCACTATGGCACGCACCACCAAAATAGGCGCCTGAAGTTTGATCATGATTGATGCATAATCCCACTTATTATCTGATTACCTACACCAAATCAGAAATGTAGCTTGCGTAATAAGAAAACCATCTAAAATAGTCAACCCCGCCTTCAATTTGGTCTGCTGGCTTGGCAAGCTAGTAAATGTACTGACTCACTCGAGTAAATCATCAGTGCCCATCAGCTGATATATCGAGCACCACCACTCGTCCATTAGCTTGTTATACCACCGTAGCAGCTTTCTCTATCATCATTCATTTTCATAATAATTTCTTTCAGCCATGTTTCGTCCAGGTTCGCAAAAAAGAACCGCCTCACCCGATCCGCGTGGCCAAGACCATCGACGTGATCGCGAGGATCACCTTCCCCACTGCCTACGCTGTATTTCTCATCTTCTTCTTCATTCACTACAAGGCATTCTCTTAATACTGCCTCTACGTATACCGCTGATCGCTTCGTCAGAACGAACTATTACGATGTTATTTCTAGAATTTATTTATTGCGTCACAAATATGTATGATATCAAGCTAATCACTAATAATACATATTTTGATAAATCGACATTCGATACCAATTGTGATTATTACCCATTTATAGTGATCTTATTTTTAAGTTAGGTTAAGAGATTAGAGGCACTTGAATAGGAAGCTACAGCCGCTGAGGCTTTCCATTGTAGTCATAAGAATTAGGATCGGGAGAGATGTGCGAATTTTCTACAGGTTTTGAAATAGTTCTTTGGCAATAGCTAACAATCGGGAGATGTAATAAAAATACCAATAGGATTGGCATTCTTGTCAATAAATGAGATTTATAATTGATAGGACAAAGAGGGATCAATTACGGTATGTAATCGTTCGATTTTCGTGGTGGTTACGTCTGATTTTGTAATAGAACATTAGACGAAAAACGAGTATTTGGTGTATCGCATATGTAGTGCGTATGTATCGGAGTGTACAAGAACGCAAACCCTTTGCAGAAGAAATCTATTTCAAGCCTAAAGATGAATAATAGTCCAATCGTATAGCTTTTAAGTTAAGTAAATAATCTACACTAGTACGGTAGCAAAAGACATGATTACTTTTTAAATTAGAATTACTCACCAAAGTTCTTAATTTAATTACATTTTATTCACTTGTATATTATTATGTTGTGATAATTATACATACTTAAATAAAAATTAAAACTGCGTAATGCTTTCTTTAAGTTGAATGTAATGTTATATTTTTTGTCGTCTCCACTGAAACAAAAAGTTGTGTCTTTACTGGACCACGCAGAACTTAGCGACTAGTCAGGCGATAACTTTGTATTTACATATATTTTCCTACGTCTTGCAACCAAAGAAACTGCCTCACACATGATTGCAGCGAAATAATGTCATTATCAATATAATAACGGTATGTTCCATTTCATTACTTCCTCCCAACAGGCCTCTACGTGTTGGAATCGTCCCCACGCAAGCCTTTTAAAAGTCCGGGTGTAAAAGCCCGTGTTATCTTATGAAAAAATAATAATAATAATGGCTGACTGGTTGAAGATGTGACACACTCAAGGATATAGCAATTCAAGGTCTTCAGTGACGTATAACAAAGTTAAATGAAATAAACACCTATAAATAACAAAGAAAACCTTATTTACAATAGCGTGAAACCTTGCATTACGTGTATTTCGTCATCACACTGCTTTTACAAATAAAGACAGTGCCTTCAGTCCGAACTAAGCGATTTGCATCGTCATTCCTAATAAGGACAGCTATGGACTGGAACAGATTGCCTGCGTCAGTTTTTCCGCCCGATTATAATGTGGGTGTCTTCAAAGCTAGAGTGAATAGGCTTTTAATTAGCCAGTGTGCTTTACCATCCTAGATTGCGTTGCCGCTTTCCATCAGGTGGGACTGCAGTTAAGCATAGGGTTTAAAAAAAATAGATGACCGGAACGTTGTAAGTATAGAAATAAATAGGTATTAAAACACGCTGCGTACCTACCGAAAATCTGTTAGAGGCGCACGCGGGTTAGTGTCCATTTTTAATTGATAAATGGGTGAAATATTAAGTATTACCTATTTATATTCAATAATTAAGACGTGAATCGACGACTGATCGCCCTGTATTAATAAGTCCTATGTTCAACCAGACACATGGTATAATCGCTACTAAGGATTTATCGTTTCCGCCTTTTGAAAGGTAGACCGATATTTCTGTTTGTATTTTTTCTTGCGTATCTGGTGCCCTTCCATTCATGGCTGAATCACCACGCATCCATACGCACTCTACCTCTAAAGCAGTATTATTATAGTCTTACTATGACACGAGGTAGAGACGTCAAAACGCGTAGTTTATAGCTCTGTCACTGTCTATCGAAAAAGTAAGGTTGCAGTAGTACTGCTATTAAAGGTAGTGGTGGTAGGTGGCAAAGATCATCCGTGAGGCCTTTCCTTATTTAACATCACGGGACAACAGACGTATCGCTTGTACAAGCCGCCGGACGTCGCACAACTTCGCTATAGACCTCTATTGTAGCGCTCCAAGGGGGAGGTTCCCTATGTTAAACAGTGGACGTCTACTGCGTGATGATGACGGTACCAACTACGTCGCCCTAATGACACTTATTACAAAATTATTATTACAGCCAATGATCAGTCGCTATGCTCTGCGTGCTTAAGCGTTTAAGTTTCGGATCGATGTTATTGATAAAAGTAGTTGCATAGATAAAGCTCAACTCGTTATTATCTTTAAATTTTAAAATAAATAAGTTATATACCTACCATATGAGTTAACGCCAATTCCAAAGGTATACTGTTATAGTTCGTGTATGTCGAGTGGCAGTGTCGGATTAGCCGCTAAGTAGTAGGTACCAAAGGCACTACGTCCCTTTTCAGAAAAACGTACTAGGTAAGGAATACGTATGTCTAGGGTGAACTAGGTGACACGTCCTCTTGTGCATGTAGGTTCCAAGATAATGTCAGATATCCTACCGAAAATTCGTGTTCCGGTATTAAAGGTGCTGTAGAAGAGAAATTACTGGAAAGTTAATGTTAACAACTTTCTTGGGTGACAAGCCGCATCGAAGTGCTGCTGTCAGATGTCCATGGGAAGAGGTGACTCTTACCATCAGGCGAAAGCCTCGCTAGTCTCATCACTATGTTGTGACAAAGAAGATTAAACATAAAAACAGGTGCCACAAGGTTGACACGTAAACATACCTACATACGTGATTGATATTATTGTAATTATCAAACGATGTTAACCGCATGATAGAAGATATCGTGGAATGCAACTTAAGGGATACCTACCTACTCGTAGTTAGGGATAGCGTCAATTAAATCCGGCACTGCCTAACTGTATTGATATTATACCATGAACATGCCTTCTACACGTGAAAGAATTATTTTTTGCCCGATGTAATCCTAGTGTTTAATGCAGCAGATATACCGTATCTGTGCTGCGGTTAAGAAGCTGGCTGTAAATATGATTGAAACTAATAACACCTATCGATACGTAAGTCCTAATGAAATCTAAAAATCGTATGTCTAGGGGGTCTACATTGGGGTATTAACTATAGGAGATATCTAGATTATTTCAAATAAACTTTTAAATTTTGGCACACAAACGCAGTTGCCCTACGCTGTTGTTGTTATACGTCTGAGTTTGTGCATTGGAACTTTAAAGCATTTTTTAAATAATCTAGATATAATGTCCACACTAGTGCGAAGACCGCGATGACTAGTATTACGCGTACGTAAATAAGTATCGGGAATATTGTGCTGTGAGACCATACCGTCACCTCTATATGTTGCATAAGTAGAGTTTACGTATCTATTAAGATATACATACATAAAATTATAGTAAGTATAACTGTTTGTCATCACACCATAGTTATTTTTCGTAGTATCAACAAGTGCTACCAGCCGTTTATTTATTAGGCGTATCTAGTGAATTTTAGTCTAGAAAAGCATGCGCTCACTTGCTTCGGGATACCTTCGTAATATTTAGGTAGAGACATGGTGTTTTATTTTATTAATTAGTTCAATTTCATAATAATACACCATCGATACTATGCCTTTTGCTTGTTAAAAAGCGGACCAACGAGTCAACTGTTTTGAAATAGGTTTTATATCTAAAATATTATAAAATAATACCTTGTAAGGAAAACGCGTTTTGGCTGTGCTTTGAAATCAAAATATTATCGATTCGAAATCGTAGGTATGCCTGTTTGGCTTAATAATACCTATTATAAGATGTTTATTTATTGTAAACGGGTGGTCAAAGTTGCATGCGAAGGAATCATATTATGTACCATAGTCTAATATTTTTACTTTTATTGCAATATAATTGTAAATCACTGATACCGTATATTGTAGAGTTCAGTTTGTAAGATGCTTATAGATGAAATTTCATTTTCTACAAATAGAAAGACCAAACATGAATTCCTTGGTGTTGTGTCAAATATATAAATACACAAAAACACTCGTAAAAATATACCCTGTTTTTCTTTAATATGTCATATTTAACCCTACCAATGGTCTTTGGCTGGCCGGGTAAGCCATCACTCCTGTGTTCATACATTTATGTTCCGATTTTGAGCTTGTAAAGAAAAACAGGGTGTATCCAATATTATGTACAAAAGATATTTCCACACGTATCGTACCTAGTACTTTGTATACTAAGTATTTTGAATTCGCAACGATTTTGTACTATTAAAATTATAAGATTTAAAAAATTACATATCATTCGCTTTATAAGATAACAACCCGTTAATGTCCTGTTAAAGAAAGTATTATATTGTATTATATTATATGCTGCCTTTACCTACTTATATGACGTTATAATTTTGATATTAGTACCAAATATATTTTTGTTAAGTCGCGAAACATCCGTCTTGCTGGGCTTGAGCTAAGGCTAGGATTGTTCTATCGGCGAATATTCTTCATGTAAACAATAATCCATTCCTATTGTTTGACATGTCTTATTATAGGTAAGTCTGTAAAAACTACGTTTAGGGTTCCTTATCGCTTTAAGTTACTTTAGATGTAGGTAGCAAATGTTTCCATTTTGTCTGTTAGGTATACTAAATTGGATCTATTAAATCAAACTATATATTCTTCTGTTATTTACTAATAATTTTATTCGGACAAAGTCCAAAATTATTGAGTCTATTTAAAATGTTTAATGTAAATAATAAAGATATAGGCATACCTACCTACATGCTTTTACATTATATACATACTTACTTTTACCTACTTTTATTATCTTTGTATTTTACTATTTTTTATTTAGTCTAACTTCTGTCTTTTTATAAGGTATACACCATAGTACGTCAATGATACTCATACACGCTTTGTCAAAAATGAGAGATAGGGTTTATACTTGCTTAATACTCGTACTTACCTAATATATATACTTACTTAAATATCTAGCTAGGAAATTGTATGTATATATGCTGTACTATAAAAACAATAATATTCGTAGTTTCATAATAATAGGTAAGTTATTATTGTTTCCGCAACTCAATATTGCCATAGTGCTTTGTCCAAAATATACATACCTACTTACCTGCATCACTAAAATTGTTCAATTAAGATATTGGGAAGCAAAAACTTGCTAATCGCTTATGATCTTTTTTTTTATTAAAACTACTTAGTGTCGGGAGAAGCAAATCGTTCACCAGATAGCAAGTGATATGCTCATTCACCAGCCCAGTGCCCTTCAAACTTAACAGAGCAATGTTTAGACACTGCTGCTTGGCGGCAGAATATGGTATACTGCGGTGGTAGAGTACCGAGGCTATCGCAATGGCCCAGTTCAGGAAATCTCCGGATTTACACCAGATACCCTCAGTGCCTTGCTTCTAGCCCTCGGGGAACCTATTACGGTGCTCACGGGGTCGGAGGTCGCAACTCGTCCTTGGAGGCTCCGCCGTACTCGATAGACCTTTAGGGCCACCACCCTAAACGTAGAAACAATGGGCCAGCAAAAATTACGTTTCAAACCTGCATACCTAACTTTATACCTATCTACTGTTTACCTGCCTTCACAGTTGTTTATTTTTTTAATAAATACTTATATAAATAACGCATACTATACATAGAAAATAAAGCCTACTGATGTAAAAATATTGTTAAGAGGTTTATTCGACAATGTACACATGAAAAGACATTAGTGAGATAACAATTGTAAAAGGAAACTTGTATTATTACTTAACTTACATTTTTGTATTCTCTTTTTATTAATAAGTACATCGCTCTCTTATTTACAATAAATAAATAGGTAATACAAACCAAATGAACAAAGCCTACGGTTTGCCTTGGTGGATACTGCCTACCTACTTAGTAGGTGATGCTACTTTCAACACGCTGAGCGTGAACATAACACTTATACATTTTACTCATTAAAATATAGCAGAGTTAATTCAAGCTTCAGTACTTATATATTAATTTTTAGTCAAATTAGTTTCAGTGAATTTAGATAGTTTCTTTATAACCAAAGTCGATATATTTGTAATAATCACAGCTAAAAGACAGCATAATCGATAACTTTCATTTGAAGGCATACGTTCCGCAATGGACGGCTATAGGTGTAAAGATAATGATAATAAAATATTATAAATCAATAATGAATCGCGTTTTGATAACTTTGATGATAGATGAGATCGTTCTTTGCATCGAAGTCACGCATTTAAGGCAGCTTATTCATTGCAAGCATCGATATAATATATAATTGCAAGCATTGCTGCGCTGCGTACGGGGAACGCTCAATATAGTGACTAATCATTAATGGAAATGATATCATCTGTGCTTGTAGCCTATAGAACTACTTGATGCATACACTATCATTTATTATTTGGAAAAATATTATGTAGGTCCTACTTACACTTACCCTTTTTCGATTTGTAAAATGAATATTCGCTCTTGGACATTTCAGAAAAAATACTTAAGTACTTACCTATTACTGATATATTCACCAAAAGACACTGAAAAAGGTACCTAATACTTACCTATCTATAATTGTATGTCGACACTGTATATAGGACAGAATTATCTACAAGCATGGAAATCTAAATTATTCACATTCCCATAGTTATACAAATTTTGTTTCCATCTTCAAATTAATCTGTGGTGGTGGGATTTTTGTACAAAGTAGGAAGAGTGATTAGATATGATAGACATTAGCAGATTTGCGGTATCACCAATGAACTAAGGCACGGTGGCACTGTTAGGAACAGAGCAGTTTAGGAGGAAGAGAAAATTGTGTCGTAACACGTCGCTGTCTCCTCGTATTACGAGCGAAACCAACCAAATATCAGATTTGCTTTAGTTCTGCATTGTGAGAATTTGCTTTTAGCAACTTTCAAGTTAACAAAAGTTACGGCTCGCCTTTGCTCAGTAGAACCACTGATCTAATATGGATTCTAGTCACTCCATGATAGTAATTTAAACATAAGTACTTTGCTTCAAAATGTATTAATAAATTGACAATTATTTTAGAATAATAAGTAAGAAAGATACACCACATTCAAAATTTATTTTCCATAGCAAAATTTTGTAGTGAACCTAATCTGTAAATATCGCGTGATGAAAATCACGAACGAACGTGATAAGTAAATAAAAAATACATAGTATGTATCTAGATTATTACCTAATTTTCTAATTAAATATTATGTAATAAATATCTTTTTTTTTTTGTTTAAATTGTTAAGTTCTGTAATCTATTGTCAATTTCCCTTTGTGCATTATTTATACACGTCCTTATATTCTACAGTCCTACAGAGTATATATGTACTGCATAGGTTACCACAATTGATATAAGTAAGTACTTATATGAAATCAGCACTTAAAACAGTACATACATAAGTAGCTTAATTAATAAATAATGTCCTATGCCTTTGTAAATAATAAAAATGTCAGCGCGCTGACCGCCCGTTCATGTTGTATTATGCATTGTAAATAATTTTATTGTAAAATTTATGAATTTTCATCAAATAAAACACAAATTATCTTAATAAATTATTTTTATTTAATAGTAATATCATAATCCAAGATCCCTTCCACGTTGGAAAAAGAGGACTGAGTAGTCCATACCACAGATATGTGGTCCATACTTAAGTAAGTAATTAGGTATTTATGTAATTTAAAACTTAATAGTGTGAGCCACAAGGCTCAGAATTTATTTTAAATGCTTTTGAACAAAATAAATTAAATAATAGAATTTTTATGGAATATACTTACAAATATACTTAAACTAGGAAAAAAACTTCCTCTAAGTTGTCACAACTTCGCTCTCGCACTGGGAGGGAAGGGTACCTAAAATACTGGCGGCACTACCCCTTTGTATGGCCAAGCCAACAAGCTTTTGAACTCAATAATATTATGGAGATGCGGTAACAGCTCAGTGGGCGAGCACTTGCTCGAACCCCGGATCACACCTCTGATTTCTTTAATTAATCATGTGCGAATCGTCTTTGTGCACTTGTTACTAGCTTTCGGTGAAGCCTTGAACATCGTGAGGAAACCTGCAAGTCTGCCTGCATTTAGACCTCAGGTAAGATTCAAAGTGTGTTCTCCTCTTTTACCTTATAGCTTCATATCTACTATCCAAGTACACTCGACTTCAAATGTGTATCTGGGCGACGGGCGGCTCGCACAGTCGCAGCTCTATTCAGCACCTCCGGATGGAGATATAGACACTACCATATAATTATGAAAGGCTCGGGTACCTACATATATTAAAGGATCATCAGCATTATTACCAGCCGGAAGGCGACAAATCAACGATAAATATTTGATATTTATTCGCTAAGGATCGGTTACCTAATGGTCTTAGAATAACAATAAGTAAGTGCATAATGTTAAACCCGACAATCCGCCTTTACTAGGCATGCGAATCTTATTATATAAATAAACCATAATAGCTTTTGATCGTTGTATACTCTTTACCGAACCCCCTTTACCGCTTTAAATTTTCCGCCATTTGGGAAATCTGCTACTAGCCACCGTTGCACTCACAAAGAAAATAGATGTCGCTTCCAGTTACTGGAATCGGCCCGTAGTAAAAACGGACGCAGAAGCGATTTCCAATATCCTAGTGAGCCATCTCTAAGTAGTGAGCCCTTTACAGTCTGTAGAGGACACAGATGGGGATATTCTTTAACAAGTATTTTTTTTAACCCCCAACATTGGAAGAACAGACTCTTAAAATGACTTTTCTGCTTCATTATCGGACCCTGATCAATATCTGTGTACTAACCATCAGTTTAAAAATTGGTGGGTCCTACAGCTACGTTTAAGAGTTCCTGTTCACCACCATCCTGCCCTGGAAGTAAATAAAATGTAGTACCTAAAATCCCTACATCGATTTAGAAAAACGCCGATGATCTTAAAATGGCTGTACAGACTTTCATGAAACATAGGTATGAAAGAACCATAATGTTGTCTTACTTACGCGAATATTACACATTGAAATGAAACTACTGTTACGGATTTTATCGCGGTTTATCGGTCTAAAACAAACCACGATAAAATCCGTAAAAGTAGTTTGATCTCAATAGGTCAGAACCATCTGATCTGGATTAAACCTGTTTTCAAATAAAAAAATATGCATGCAAATCCATCCACTAGTTGAGAGAGAGAGAGCTACTATCACATAGGTATCATCTGAGGTATCATCTATGGACCACAGAACACCTGCTTATAAATAACTCATATGGTAATCATTGGTGAAGTGACGTGCCCTAACATAAAGTAGGCATATTTATGGGCCTTGACTAATGTTTTCAGTTACAACTTTAATGATATTGAAATTAAACTAATTTTACGGATTTTATCCCGTGACCATGGGTGCTGCAAAGCATTCGAAACGTCGGGATAGTAAAATCAATAAATAAACCGCGATAAAATCCGTAAAATTAGTTTAATTTCAATGTGTAATATTCGCGTAAGTAAAAGACAACATTATGTGAACTTTAATGATATTCTCAAGTGCGTGGACAGACACACTGAAGTGCTTGAAATTTTTGTATGCAAACATTTTTGTTCACTTGTGTTCGCGGCCTCGCTGTTAACGCTGCAGTCAAAAGCTGCAAATTTTAACTATTTAGTTTTGATTATATATTAGTCCCAATTGCTATGTCTGGTTCTCGCCGACATATGGATATGGAAACGGCTACAAGAGCGGTTGCTTTACCTCAAGAGGGAGAATCTCAGAGATCTGTAGCGATACGGCTAGGAGTGCCGCGCTGTGCTATCCGAAACGTGTGTGAACGCTACCTGGAGACAGGTAGTGTAGCTAGGAGACGTGGATCAGGTAGAGCTCGAGCCACAACATCTCCTGAAGTACCAGTACATCCGGTTAACTGCGCGTCGGGATCGCACTGCAACCGGCCGGACGTTACAAAATCGATTACGGTAATCTACTGGGACACGGGTTAGTGACCAAACAATCCGAAACAGACTCCATGAAGATGGGCAACGTTCCAGCATACGTGTTATTCGACTAAAATTGACAAGAGCTCATCGTGCAGCACGCTTACGGTTTACGCGTCAGCATTTGGACTGGACCATTGATAACTGGAGGACTGTACTTGTCACAGATGAATGTAGTCCTTTTTTTTAGTGATGACAGACGAGTACGCGTATGGAGAAGGTGAACGATATTCAGCAGCATGCATGCATGAAACCGACCGTTTTGGGGGCCCAAGTCTTATGGTATGGGGTGGAATAAGCTTGTCGGGCAAAACGGAGCTTGTAATCTTAGACCAGGGTACCGTGACCGCTGCCAGTTACGTCCGAGCACGTAATTCGACCTCATGTCATCCCATTTTCGCAAAGAATTGGCAATGAATTTGTCCTAATGCATGATAACGCCCGTGCGCATACGGCGCGTATCACACAGACAGCGCTCTACTACGCCAATATCTCGTTTGCCATGGCCAGCAATGAGCCAGAGCCAGCAATTCTGATCTAAATCCTATTGAACATTTATGGGATCTATTGAAAAGAACCCTAAAGGAAGCCTACACTAGCATCAATAGCCAACAGGAGCTCATTAACGCGCTTAAGGACTGTTGGGCAAGAATACCAGACCAAAACGTTACCAGCCTTATTGAAAGCGTACCAGACAGGCTGAGAGAGTGCATACAAAGCAGAGGAGGCCCTACTCGTTATTAAAGATTAAAATTTGTATCAAAATTAATTTGAAGAAATGGTAATATTTGATGATATGTTTGGCTCTACATTAATTGTAAGTTTCCCTAAAAACTGTTTTTCCAGTGCAGTTTTCACAAAACAAAGACTAATAACCACATTAATTTATGTCTGCACAACTTCTAAATCAATGCTTTACATGTACCTATTCATAAAAACGTCGTATAGTTGTGTGTTATCTAATTAGAGTACAAAAACAAGGTGGGCCCTATTTTGTTTTGAGTAGTTTATTATACTTCCCAAGCTTAGATAATCTAACACAGTGTTCTATTTAAGCTTCTTGAGTATTTCAAACCAAACAGACAGCCACTACGCTGACACAGTATACACACAGGCAGGCATAGGCGTCAGTGTTTGTCTGCGTTTGAAAAATCAATTTCCTTCCCATAAGGGAACTGCGTATAAACGCAGTCCTCGGGTTTTGCCTGA
This sequence comes from Furcula furcula, assembly GCA_911728495.1. NCBI lineage: Eukaryota > Metazoa > Arthropoda > Insecta > Lepidoptera > Notodontidae > Furcula > Furcula furcula. The sequence continues at coordinate 13,499,708 of OU452251.1, forward strand.
GATTTTTGCGAAGCAGTGAGAAATGAGCAACGAATATTATGTCAAGACGGCCATCATAGCGTGCCGCAGCCCTGAATGAGACCGCAGCCCGTAGACAGTAAGCCGCAGCCACAGCGCAGAATCGCGCGCAGATAGAAAATTGACAGTAGGTATTTAACCGACTTCAAAAAAGGAGGAGGTTCTCAATTCGTCTGTAGGTATATATATTTTTTTTTGTATGTTCGCGCATAAATCTGGCAATTATGAACCGATTTGAAAAAATCTTTCTTCCATCCATTCTTTGATTGTGTCCCATAAAAAAATATTGCTTACGAAAATGTAGTTCCTGAAAAAACAAGAATGTAGGAAACCTGCGGGAATGCTTAAAATATGACCATTTTTGTCCTTAAAGCGACATACTGTCATAACTCTGGCAAATATTCACCAATTTGAATGATTCTTTTTGACACCAATTTTAATTTTTATTCGAAAGTAGGAACCACTGGAATAAAATCTGTATGAATTTTATCACAACCGGATAAGAACTTCTTGGAGGACCATGAACGATGTGGAGGAATTTATCTGGTGATAAAATCTTTTTAAAAAAAAATTGAACCAACCGACTTCAATATCACTGAAAAGTATAAAATAATTTAAATATTATTGAAGTTGGTGTTAGCCAAGTGAAAAATTTTATATCTATGGTGTTAGCTTACCGGCTGTGTATATTTGGCACCAACTTCAATTTAAATTATTTTATACTTTTCAGTGATATTGAAGTCGGTTCAATTTTTTTTTTGAATTTTTTTGAAAAAAAAAAATCCGGCAAATATTTACCAATTTCAATGATTCTTTTTTATTCGAAAGAAGTAACCACTGTATTGAATCTGTATGCATAATTGTCAGAGCAATGTAATGGAGAACATCAGTTTTATGGTTTTTACCAGATAAATTCCTCCACATCGTTCATAGTCCTCCAGGAAGTTCTTATCCGGTTGTGATAAAATTCATACAGATTCAAAACAGTGGTTTCTTCTTTCGAATAATAAAAGAATCATTGAAATTGGTAAATATTTGCCAGAGTTATGACCATTTTTGTCCTTAAAAAGCGACATAAAGTCATCTATATAGGCTTTCCTGCAGCTTTCCTGCGCAGTCACCATTCTTGTTTTTTCAGGAACTACTTATTACTACGCAATATTTTTTTTATGGGGCCCAATCAATGGATTGAAGAATGGATGGAAGAAAGATTTTTTCAAATCGGTTCATAATTGCCAGAGTTATGCGCGAACATACATTAAAAAATATATATATATATACAGACGAATTGAGAACCTCCTCCTTTTTTGAAGTCGGTTAAAAACCATAAAACTGATGTTCTCCATTACATTACTCTGACAAATATAAACCGATGCTCAGTTTCGATGATTCTTTTTTTTCCAGAGAGTAAACTACTTAGCTTCATGAAGTAAACTACTATGATGATTCCATGCAAATTTCATTACGACCGGATAAATTGTTTCTGAAGAAACATGAATTATGTAAAACTATGTAGACGATAATCCATAATCGATCTATGTAAACCTACCTAGATCATTTTACCGTCTTCGATGGTTCAATCTTTATGTATGAAAATATCACTAACAAGCATCGATATACTTACTTACTACTTACTAAAAAGTATAAAATAAAATATTTTTGAAAAAAATTGAACCGACTTCATTAAACTGAGAAGTATAAAATAATATAAATATTATTGAAGTTGGTGCCAAATATACACAGCAGGTACGCTAACACCAACTCGCTCGTATATCGATGCTTGTTAGTGATATTTTCATACATAAAGATTGAACCATCGAAGACGGTAAAATGATCTAGGTAGGTTTACATAGATCGATTATGGATTATCGTCTACATAGTTTTACATAATTAATTGGTGGTTACGGCATGAGTGATGACACGGACGGACGGTCATGACCAGGGTTGCCAGATATCAGCTAACTCAATTCGCCTAATTTTGCCTACCGAGTAGCCTAAATCGCTTCATCATCATCATCATCACCAGCCGGAAGACGTCCACTGCTGAACATAGGCCTCCCCCTTCGAACGCCACAATGACCGACAATTGGCTATTTGCATCCACCGGTTACCTGCGACGCGCACAATGTCGTCTGTCCACCTAGTGGGAGGCCTACCTACGCTGCGTCTTCCGGTTCGTGGTCGCCACTCGAGAACCTTTCTTCCCCAGCGGTTATCGGTTCGCCGAGCGATGTGGCCTGCCCATTGCCATTTCAACTTGCAGATTTTAAGAGCTATGTTGGTGACCTTGGTTCTTCGGCGAATCTCCTCATTTCGGATTCTGTCGCGCAAAGAAACTCCGAGCATAGCTCTCTCCATAGCTCGTTGTGTGACTCTGAGCTTATCCAAAAGGCCAACAGTTAGGGACCACGTCTCAGTACCATATGTCATCACTGGCAACACACACTGGTTAAAAACCTTCGTCTTTAGGCACTGCGGTATTTTGGACGAGAAGATTTCGCGTAGTTTCCCGAACGCTGCCCATCCGAGTTGGATTCTTCGGGCGACCTCTTTGTCGAAGTTGGACCGACCTACCTGGATAGTTTGTCCTAGGTATACATAGTGATCAACAACTTCGAGTGTATCGTTCCCAACAATTACCGGTACGGGTGCAACATGGACATTAGACATGATCTTCGTCTTGTCCATGTTCATTTTAAGACCCACCTGTTGGGAAACGTTACTGAGGTCGCTGAGCATCGTATTGAGGTTCCAGTCCAAGAGCTTGAAAACGTCCTCCAATGCGTTTGTGAACAGTTTCGGAGAAATAACGTCTCCCTGTCTCACACCACGCTGCAATGGGATTGGTTTCGTGCTCTCGTCCTGTAGTCGGATCGACATGGTGGCGTTGCTGTACAAACACTTCAACACTTCGATCTACCTATAGTCAGTGTGGCACCGCTGGAGAGATTGCAATACTGCCCAGGTCTCGATTGAATCAAAGGCTTTCTCGTAGTCCACAAACGCTAGACATAATGGCCGATTATACTCCTCGGTCTTCTGTATAATCTGGCGGAGCGTATGTATGTGGTCTACGGTGCTAAAGCCTTTTCGGAACCCGGCTTGTTCGGGAGGCTGGAAGTCATCAAACCTGCGTTCGAGACGGTTCGTAATGACTCTCGAAAACAGCTTGTATACATGGCTCAGGAGTGAGATAGGTCTATAATTCTTCAATAATGTGTTATCACCTTTTTTGAAGAAAAGAACCACCACACTCCTGTGCCATGCTTCTGGCGTTGTACCCTCGAGTAAGACGGAATTAAATAACTTCTGGAGGACTAAAAGTACCGGTTTTCCACCCGCTCTCAGAAGTTCTGATGTGATTCCGTCTTCACCCGGCGCCTTGTTATTCTTGAGCTGTTTGAGAGCCATTCTAATCTCGTACAGGCTGATGTCTGGGATGTCCTCAGTGTAGTGTCGGGTTAGTTTGGCTCTGGTGTCTTGAGCTGTTCTATCAATGGGTTCCCGTGTTGAGGTGTATAACTGTCCGTAAAATCTCTCGAGCTCTCTCAATATCTCCGGTTTCGATGAGATGACACTGCCGTCATCGATCTTCAGCTTCGTCATATGGCTACGCCCAATAGACGAATTCTGTGCGAACACTTTAGAGCCTTGGTTCCGCTCAATTGCGTCCTTAATACACGCTGTATTATAGGAACGCAAGTCGTGTCGCATGGATTTCGAGATTCGTCTATTGAGTTCAGCATATTCCGACATATCAGCTGAAGATTGCAGTCTCATCTCAGTCCGGTTTTCCATTAGCTTAATGGTTGTATTGGAGAGCTTTTGAGGTTTTTTACGGCGTGGGGTCTTATAGAACTTGGACCCCACTGCGTGGACAGTTTGCACCAACCCATTGTTTATCTCGTCCGCAGTTTCGCAGTCGGCGAGGCACTGGAAGCGATTATGCAGTTCAAGTTGAAAGTCTTCGGGGTTCTGGATTTGGGCGGATCCTGGACGGAGCGTGGACTTCATCAGACGAAACCTTTCGAGCTTAACATTGATATTCAATGTGCCTCTAACAATACGGTGATCACTCCCGGTTTTCACCCTGCCGATCACGGAGACATCATCGAATATATGCTTCTTGGTCGTCATGATGAAGTCGATCTCATTTTTGGTTGAACCATCGGGGCTTATCCACGTCCACTTCCTGGATGGTCGCTTCTTGAAGAAGGAGTTCATCGCATAGAGTCCCTCCTTCTCCATGAAGTCGACCAGCCGCTGGCCCCTTTGGTTCCGCTGCCCATACCCATACGACCCCACTCTCAACTCATCGCCATTCCGAGTGCCCACCTTTGCGTTAAAGTCCCCCATAACAACGGTGAAGTATGTTTTGGAGGTATGTATGGCTTCTGCTATCTCCTCATACATAGCCTCTACTTCATCGTCAGGTTGTGCCGAGGTCGGCGCGTATACCTGTATGACCTTCAGCGAATACCGATCGGTTATTCTGAGTATAAGGTACGCTACCCTGCTCGACACACTATCGACCTTTACCACGTTGTTAATAAGGGACTTACGGACGAGAAACCCGACACCACCCTGGGATTTTCGATCTCCTTCCCGGAAGAAGAGCAAGTTTCCGGAATCAAGGGTTATCGTATCCTGTCCCTCTCGTCGGATTTCAGATAAACTCAAGATGTCCCAACGTAACTTGCTCAATTCTTCCTCCAGCTCGAGAATCTTCTCATCGGTCCTAAGAGTGCGGACGTTGTGTGTTGCCAGGGCCAAAGTTCGGTGGGGGTGGTAGCGGGGCATCTGCCGGAGATTCTTCGCACCCCCTGCTCGACCGTAACCCCGCCCGCTACCAAGGCGAGGAATAGAGGAGCTGCCGGGGACTGGGGGCCGTAAACAAATACTATCAATCATTGTGGGGGGGGGGGGGGGTTTGCCATAATCCCCACGCTTGGCAGGCGTCTTGGGGATCGCAGTATAAGTGATGTGATGACTAAATCGCTTAATATATAATATTAATATACAAGATATAGGCGCCTTTATAAGTATATTAGCAGAATCGACAAGTGCCATAGCAAAATGTGTTAATATTAGTAAATAATTTCGCATCATTGAGTTTCTCACCAAATTAAATTATGTTATGTAGATAATAAGGATAAGATACGATGGGGCCGCCATGTTGGGATAAAAGCCCCTATAATAAACAGTAAAAAATCGCTTAATATTTTTTTTTTGACAAATAGCCTAAGTAATTCGCCTAACATTTTGAGTTAAGTAGCCTATACATATTTAGCCCAAAAAAAAGAGAACACGATAAAAAAACTTAGTAACCGGCTGTCATACAGCGAGTTGAAATGAGTAACTAAATTGACACAAGCCACTTCACAAACCTCGTAAATCCGCCTCGCTCACTTTTTCGAACTTTTCGGGAATTTTGAACTTCGCTAGTTTTGGATCTGTTGATCCAGTTTTTATCCTGCTAATGGATACAGGACCTCCTCGCCAGTCTATAACGTGTTCGCCGTAAGGTGCAAGTTAACTGATCGTCAGGTTAGTAGATATTTTCGGAATCGGAACGTTTACGAAGTTTGTGAATACTGGCCTTAGATCCGTCCGTGACGTCTGATCATGAAGCTATAATGCATCTGATCTCATTCCGGCAGCTCAAGGCAATTGCATAGAAGAAAGCATGGAAAGAACCTGAGGAATCCTCAGACTTCTTTCCTCAGTGACGAAAGAGCGTAGGACGTGCATATTACGGTTCGTCAAAGCATACAATTAACAAGAAATTATTTAAAAAATTTGAGGTAATCCTGAAGTAGCATAACGCGCCCGTTCCTTTATTTCTAGGTAGCCTAAATGCATACGTCTGTGCCTAAATGGCTACTGGGTATACATTTTTTGGTCGCCATTTGACCCTCCAAGGTAGCCTAAATGGCGATAAATCGCCTAATCTGGCAGCCCTGCATATTTATTCACAAATGTCGCGGGAACGTTCCGTATCGGATCGGAAAGTCAGATGACATGTCGAATTATAATCCGACGGATTGTCAAACGCTATTCACAGTTCCTATCGGAAAGGGATTTTACGAATTCGATATGAGTGTGTTTACGGAGAACATTATAAAATGGTAGAAAAAGAGTTTACAGTGGTAGAAATTTTTAAAATAGTTAAATAAATGTTTAAATATATAGGCAATAACATCATTATCATCATCCATCATCACCAGCCGGAAGACGTCCACTGCTGAACATAGGCCTCCCCCTTGGAATGCCACAATGAACGATAATCGATAATTGGCGATTTGCATTCACCGGTTACCTGCGATGCGCACAATGTCGTCTGTCCACCTAGTGGGAGGCCTACCTACGCTGCGTCTTACGGTTCGTGGTCGCCACTCGAGAACCTTTCTTCCCCAATGGTTATCGGTTCTTCGAGCGATGTGGCCTGCCCATTGCCACTTCAACTGGCAGATTCTGAGAGCTATGTCGGTGACGTTGGTTCTTCGGCGAATCTCCTCATTGCCGATTCTGTCGCGCAAAGAAACTCCGAGCATAGCTCTCTCCATAGCTCGTTGTATGACTCTGAGCTTCTCTAAAAGGCCAGCTGTTAAAGACCACGTCTCAGTACCATATGTCATCACTAGGGACTGGATTTATATGTAAATACATATTTTTAATTTTAATAGTTTTTGCTCAGTATGTTGTTTTCTTCACGAATCATGACATTTGGAATGAGAAAATGCAATTTTTATTTTCCATATTTTTTCATATTTTGGCATATTTCAAAGATAAGTCCATATTTTTACAAAAAATGAATATATTTCTGTAAACTTTCCCCGTATTCACCTTATAAATCCACCTTTAAAACATCACTGTTGTGAATAGCGGTCCGTCAGATTCGAACCCGCGACTTCCGGTTTCCAAAGCAAGCGGTTTTCCACTGCGCCACTGAGGTTACAACAGGAGGCCAGTCACATACTGCGATGTTGAAAGATTATTCAGCCAGTACGAAGCCTTATTTTGACCAAACAAAACGACCTTGAATTTTCATCCATCCATTCGTTAGGAAGCTACGATGCCACAGATAGACAAAGAGACATAAGCGTACTTTTTTGCATTGGGAGTTATAAAAATGAGATCCGTGTACTGCAATAAAACAAAGACTGAAAAGAACTGCCATATACCTGAAACTTATGGTTATTTTTAACTACATATTTTACCATATTTTCACTTTTTAGTCCATATTATCGTTTTTTTAGTCCATATTATATGTACATATTTTGGAATTTTAAATACATATATCGCGGAGTGATGCTAAAGGGAGGATCCTCCGACCGAGCGAGGTGTGATGCTCGGCCAGGGCCGAAGCCCCCAACGGTTGTTGTTGGGATGTTGTATATATACTCAATGTACTGTGTAACTTCGCTTGCGCGATTCAGGAACTTCTTTATTTTGTACTCTCATATGTAGTAGTAGGTTGCTACATCACTCCCCCCCGAAGACTGGAAGTCCTCGTCCTTGCGTTCCAGTCGCTATGCCAATGCCACTTGTACAAGTCCAGTGTGCGTAGTCCCAGTGCGACGGGGCTGATGCTGCGTAGTCCTCAGTGAGTCGAGGTGTGCAGTGCGTATGGCTGGCTGCTGCTTGACGAACCGGTTTTGAGGTAAGCACTCTTCTTACGTGGACCGGCTGTCGGTGCAGGGGTGCTGTGCCACGTTGATGCCGAAGGTCTGACCAGGCTTGCATCTGCTACAAGGCGGTGGTCGTCCGATGAGGCACACTGGCTGGCTTGTGACTCGCTGGTTGTTGTTTTGCTGGAGACTTGCTATAGGGAGAGAGTGTTGGCGAAGCTTCGACGGCTGCGTTGATGTTCGATGCGAAGGCTGCGTTGATCACGTCACCACCTCTGCGGGGTCACCATTTGTAGAGCTATTGCCCGTACATAATTAATCGACTCCAAAAAATAATCTCAGATAATCTTCCCACTTATTTATTGTCCTGAAAAGCACTGGTTGTGTCGTTTAACATTACGACTGGTAATTACTAGTACCTAGGTATAATATACATTATTTGCTTGGCTATATGTTTCTCTAGCGGCGACTTTACTACACCGAATATAAACAATTAATGTGTCAACCACTAATCAGACAGCACCGTTCAAAGCCGCGCTGTTCGGCATTCAAAATACATTGAAAATACGTTCACACGATTCCAAGTGCCAAAGAGGTTCTAGTCGCCACACATATAAATCCGGTCCCTAGTCATCACAATAACATAATTAATTTATATATTGTGGCTTATTTAGTCATTTATAGGAATGTGTTTTATTGACATAACATTTTTGCGAATTTTCTTCTAAACTTGCGTCGTAAACACTTAGTCACATTTCCCTTTAGTGCCGTGTACACATCTTGGAGGAATAAAACGTAGTGATTAAATACTCATAGTTGGAAGAAGGAATGTACACACCGGGCAAATGGACGGGATTCGTTGGTTTTTTATGGATGTTTCGGTGAAAGCTAACCATTGATTACTGCTTTTCTGATATAGATTACCAAACAAACCCAGCTAATGTATTTCTTTGCCTCTATTGATCCTATTTGGATGTTTAGTGAATGAGTAGTTTGTTGGCGTAGTGTGAGTGCACCATAATAAAATTCTCAATTTAATTTTATTATTATTCGATTCGATAAATCGAACTGTCAAAACTTTTCGATTACCTACGAATTTGTGAATAGCGTTTGAAGGACAGCCTCGGAAACTTTTCTCTCGGATTCGGATACGGGACTTTCCGACGGTTCTGAATAGCCCTGTGGTCATGACAAGTGACAACCCTTTGATTTGACAAGACGAACTGTTTCTGTGCTGTCCGACTGACACCACTGACACCTGACTTCGCCTCTGACAGCCAGTCAATCGAACGAATTTATCAGTTATTGGGGTGATCAATCTCTTATTATTTAATTGTATTGTACTCGCAGAACAATACTATAAGATTGTACTTATGTACTCATTTCAAAACAGTGCAAAACAAAATAAGTTAGCGAAATGATCGTATGTAACCTTTGGTCTGTGTTACAATGGTACCTGCGACCTTTCATCAAATGGTTTTTGAGGAAAACAACACGACTCTGTGAATTACAACGAATATGCTATGGAGATAAAGCCGGCGCTGAAAGAACTTGTAATGTTGAAAAATCTTTGATGTTATCACGTACTCGGGACGTCAAAGAGGTGGTATCATTTTTAGACGGCATAGTTTTAGAAAAGAGATTCACTCCTGTTAACTTTCGTGATATTTTGGATCCTTCTGTATCGATTATACTAAGAGTTAAAAAAATAAATGTAAAGATACATGGGTCGTTTGTAGTATCGTTTCGTCGGTGCCTTGAACAAATTTGGAGTTATAAGAGTTTATTTAATGAAGTTGAAGAACTGAGGAGAACATTGTATGATAGCAACAATTCAGAGCATGAAGAGAAATTGCTAAGATTGTGGGCATTATTATTACCCAATGAAACACTTGAGTCTCGTGTGACCAATCAGTGGCAAGCTATTGGATTTCAGGTAAAATTATATTGTGATAGATAACTAACATTACCTATATTACTAAACAAATATCTGAGTTTATTTTAGTGATATTATGTTGTATAAGAATAATCATTATTTTATAAAACAATTTTAAATACCTATGTTACAATTTATGTACTTTAATTTCCAGGGTGATGATCCAAAGACTGACTTTCGAGGAATGGGTCTTCTCGGTTTAGAAAATCTTTTGTTCTTTGCTAAAGAATATCCTCAAGTATCAAGCCATGTATTAAGTCATTCTCAGCATCCAAAATATGGTTATACATTTGCAATTGTTGGTATTAATATCACATCAATGGCATATTATTTACTGAAAGATGGTTCAGCAAAAACTTACATGTTCAATTCTAAGCAAGGTTTACCCAATCTAAATTTGTTTCACAAGTTTTATTGTTATCTATTCTTTGAATTTGATAAATTGTGGCTTGAATCCAAACCACAAGATTTAATGGAATTTTCTGCGATATTCAAGAACTTTGAGAACTCTATTAGATTGCAGCTTGCTGATCCGGCATCTGTATTTAGAATAAAAGTTGAAGTTGATAATATATAATTTAGCTATTATCATTATTTATTAGACTTTTATAAATTAATTTATTTATTATACTTTTATACTACTCTAACACTGCATGGGCATGCACTGAAACAGATTGGTGCGTATGTTATAATATTACATAAATGTTTTTAATTAGATTTTGCTTTCTCATAAATGATTGTATAAGATTTGATATTATTAGTATAACCATCATTACATGATTAAAATACTTAATTGTTCTGTCTAATGTTGAAATCATCTCATAAAATAGCAGGTAATAAATGAAATTTGGGCATCAAGAATGCATGTAATTTTAATATTTTTAGCCCCAAGTTCACTCTGCCTAAAGTATGACCACCGAGCAGGAAGAATTTGGTACGTTGACCTGCTTTTACCTGTCTCTGTTGCTCTCGGGCAAGATACATTGCGTCACGCTCACACAGCTATCAGACACCGGTCTCGCCGGCGAGGCCGAAGGGTCGTACGTATGCGACCTCAACAACGTGCATCACCCCACTGAGTTTCTTGCCGGTTCTTCTCAGTGGGGGCGCGTTGTGAACCGGTGGTAAACTCAGCCCTCTCTTAAGCGACAGCCCAAGCCGAGGCCGTGCCTCCTGAGGTGCCCTTGAGCCCGTCGCTACTTCTGCCGTAAAGGCTAGAGCGCTTCAAGCGCTCGCCTCCTATTGTCCGGTGAAGCTGTAATGGCCAAATGCGTCTATCATTCTCAAAAAAAAAACGCTCACACAGATGCAATGACCGACCGCGTATGTGCAAGCGTGACGAAACACATCCCACGCATGAGCGACAGAGACAGGTAATGACAGGTCAACGTACCAAATTCTTCCTGCTCGGCGATCGTACTTTACCTTATATGCAATTAGGCAGTAATAAAACTTGAAAATCCTAGTTTATTATTTTACTTATGTCAGCAATAGGTTTAGTAAAATGCACTGTAGTTACAATAAATGTACATATTATTGACCTATACTAGTAATGGACTGTAAGTGTAGGCAAGCTTGTAACAATGTTATAAACGCTCAAACCAAAAGAGTGCTCAAATCATACATTTATTAGTTACACTGGCGATTAGGTGGCTTCACACAATAGCACTGTGAGCTGCGTCTATTGGTCTGAGTTAAAAAATACAAAAAAATGTTTATAAATAAGTAAGTAGCTGTTGTATTATCTATTCGTAAATCTTTAATTAGTAATTATTTGAAGCAATATCTCACAATCCATTGACATTTTGATCTCTTTCTCATTATGTTAGTACAATTTTAGTTTTATTCTTACCTGACTGAAAAAGGGGTTTATTTTATTACCTAACTACCTCAGAAAGAGGGTGAAGTTGGTCGAGTGTATGGACCACGCAATGCAATCTGGATATTTCATTATTATTATGAGGTGTCGTTAGCAGTGGTGTAGCATGCCTGAGACGGGCCCTGTATCAAATTTTTTTGGGGGGCCCAAATGAAGCTACAGCCTAAAAGTTTAGGCTGTACCTTCTGGCTGTAGTGAGATTGTGGATAATGATTATACGAATTTTTGTTTCCACGAGTGTAATTTAGGGCCTCTGTAGCTCGGGGGCCCCGTATCATTGATACGGCGGTAACTACGCCCCTGGTCGTTAGATTCGTCTTAGTGGCTGTAACATTTTTTTTTCTTTATATATATTATGTCCAAGCAAGTCACCATTATGTTTTATTTTATTTTAAAACACCTAAATAAGCTATTTAGATTTACAAATGCCAGCAGAATATACACTAGCTATTCATATTCTATGCAGGGCCAAGCCTTGTTTGGTTACGGTCAACAATAACTGTAACCATGCCGTAACACACTTTTCGAAAACGAAATTTTAAACATATTCTGCTAGAACTACTTCTGGTTTTTATCGTATTAACTATACTAACCCTCCCTTGTTTATTACAAGGGAAGGTCAGTTAACAATGCTCCACTCCTAAGCAAATGCTGGGTACACCCGTGGTCATTACACTGGTATGCAATTAATACCAGTCCTAGGCTAGTAACCGATAGGCTCCTAGTTTGATTTAGTAGTCACATGCTAAATAAAGTACTTATAGCATTAAAAATAGTATGTAACTATTTTAATATTTTTTTATACATACATGCAATTGTAAATACAGTACGCGACAGGTCGACATGGCAATCGGAGAGGTAACACCCTGCACCACCCTTGTGACCCTTGCCTATCGTTCGCGTAAGACGGCGCGGGCGATGTGCGGGTATACGGGGTGTCCCCTCCCCCGCGTCTCAACTTATACCCCAATTGCCATGCCGACTTGACGCGTACTGTAGGGGTGGAGTGTAGTAGAATTGACACAATGGCAATATTCTAATTCAACACTAATAGCGAAAATAAATTTACAATGAAGTTTAACTGCATTTTATTTAGGTAGGTAATAAAATTACTGTATAAATATTACAAAACATGTTCACCGATTTAAAGAAAAAAAAAAGGTAAGATTGATGATATACATAATAACATTTCCTTATACCAAAAACAAGATAATAAATACGGTTGGTGGTGGTTGTTGGTAGTAAAAAAGTAAAAAAATTCTAACCTATATAAAACAAAAGTATATCTTAACTACATGTTTATATTATTTACTTTTCTTATCTTTTTTCGAGTCCTTGACCGGTCTCGATCTACCAGCTTTCATTATAGCTATAATGGCCGTGATTGCTACTAAACCAAAGCCTGCAATTCCAATCTGCCAAATCCATGGATGTTCTGCTAAAATATCTAGTCCAAAAGCAACACTTGTCCGGATCATATCAACGCACCAGTCGACCACTTCATCACTGTAATAAAATTGAGATGAGTAAAATAACTGATTTTACCAATAAAAACAAAGATTTTTTCATTCATAAACAGCTGAAAAAGGTCCACTGCTGAACAAAGGCCTTCCCTTAGAAGAGGGGTTGCCATAATGCCCACGCTTGGCAGGCGTCTTGCGGATACAGGTGGTAGGTAATCCAATATAAAGCCACTGCTGCCTGTCTACTTGTTTTTTGTTACACCCAACGGGAGGAGATGGAAGGGTGCTATATTCTTACCCAGACACCCCACGGGTAAGTTTGAAATATTAATTATTTTAACAGATTATTTTCTTATATAAATAAAAGTTGTGTTCTAATGATTAGATACTAAAGTACGTGGTTACTTACAATGGTGATGCAAGAAGAGGTACAGTTTCACCTTTTGTATTTTTGTACCAATCTTGAGCAAATATCACAAATGATTTAATATCTTTTTTAGGTAAATCAAACTGATACACTTTACCAAGGCGGAAGCTGAAACAAAATTATTTTGTAAATATTAATATTAGAATGAATAATGGGGACTCGCCTTAATTCGCCAACCTTTGTCTGCCTGCAACATAGCTCACAAACAAAATAACGAATTTGAAAGGTGTTTTTCTTTATTCGATAGCTGCTTAATAAGCTTAGCTATATTTGATAGCAATGATCTGTTCAGCGGGTCTAAAAAGGCCACTTTCGGGGAATCATAATATGAGTAAGTTACCATTTAATTTTTATTCGTATGGCAGGATTAACATCAAATATGAGTCTGCTAATTAGTGTTAATAAATGAATTGAGTATTATTGATATTGATTGACCTAAAATGTGTGATCATTTTACGAAAATTACAGTAATTGCGAAGAATTTGATAGAAATGCAAATTACGAATTCCTTATAGAGGAAATGCTTAATGTGGCCTTTTTAGGCCCGCAGATGTTTATTTACTATCATTTAAGTGTCAAGGGTGTTTTTATTTATAATTCTCTATTAAACTTGTATGAAAAGCGCGTAGTATATAATAAACTATTGTCCCACTGCTAGGTAAAAACCTCCCTCCATGACCAATCACTAATATATAGTGGGAATTTTAGGCCACTCTCTGCATGCATCCAACTCACCCCCAACCTGTCTCCTAGGCCCTGTGACATCCATCTTTCGGAACCCGTTGCATTTGAATTTAACATGTATTTCCAAGATAAGCACTATCATATAGCAATTTGCATATGCACGAAAAAAATAAAACACTTACAAAAGAAAACTGGGCAATTTGGTCACTTTAAATCTTTTAGCTGTGTTCATGCCAGCCAAGTTTGCATCCATTCGGGCAACATTGACCCTGCCTCGTAATGTAGCTCCCACACCTTCCCACACTGCATGAAGTCTCTGACATTCTACACATGAGGCACCATAACTGTAAACAATAAAAAAATTATGCATTTTTTGTTGAAGGATATCCAGATCCCCCTCTGGGTCTTCCTACCTCTGTCTAATATAATAATATTCTGGGACAATATATACATAGTCATCTGATCCCAAATTAGGCAGAGTCTGTAATATGGAAACCAGACAACTGATACATCACTTATATCGGCATTTTTACTAGATACACAAATTTAGCAAATTAGTGAAGTTACTAAAAGTTTTTTTGGGCATATTTTATACCGTTGAAAAGGGACTAGAAGAAGTTTTTAAAAGAATTCGAAGATCCCGATTGCTTTTAGTTTTTTTTATAACAATTTATATTTGATTTTAATTTTTTTTCTCATTTCACTAACTTTGGTAGATATGAAAAAGAAAAACTAGGTGTTACTAGCAAGTAATTCTGTATTTGATAGAACCACGCAATTGTACATTTAAGAAATAAAATAAAATTTGAACACCGTATACTATTATCTTATATTTTAAGCTTAAATGCTGAATTCTGGAATTTTTCAAAATAAAAATTGTAATAAAAAACTGGTGTAGCAAGTAATGAGTGTTATGGCCTAGAGAACTACTACAATTTGGCAAACAATGCACCAAACAGCCTGTATATTATTTTTTTGTAAATTCAAACTTCACATCCAGCTACGTTAGCGGCCAGGGTGTCTAACACTAGACTAACTGGCCTGTCGCATATATATTATTTAGGTAGTAGGGCTATATAATTCTTAATTTTCATTATTGTTTATTTGCCGCTAGGTTAGAGGCCAATCTGATGTCAAGCTTCAAGCTGCCGTTAAGCCTTTCTGATTTGGCCTAACAAGTTTCCAGTGTCGTCCAAAGCAGGCAGATACTCAGTTCCAATGCGACTAACAGTCACCTATCTATGGACTGCTAAACTTAGTGATTGTTTATCAAACAGTCATTATAACTGGCTATGAGTATTTTGTATATAAAAGTAGTTTGTGTAATACTCACAACATAACAAACCAATCCCCTGTTGTTGCACCAGTGGCTGCTTGTGTCATGTGTTCGAATATCTTATCTGTGAGCTCCTTAACTGCAGGTGATTGGTTCTTTTCAAAAAATCCATATATTTCGTTTTCATCTGGTTCCCCTAAAAAATATAACACAGAAAAAAACATCACATTAATTAAAGCGACCTCCATCGGGACCTCAAAGTGGACTTCGTGGCTAAAGTAATCAAGGACTACGCTGAAGCGCATGAACGTCGGCTTCATCACCATGTGAATGTCGAGGCTATCCAGCTCCTCGACAACACGGACATAGTGAGAAGACTGAAAAGGACAAAACCTTTTGAGTTAGTTTAAGTGTTAAATTAGTGCAGTGTAATGCAGTGTAGAACACAATAACAAAGTGTCTTCACCTTAATAGAGACAATAAGAAAAGTGCCATTGGACACATTCTTAATCTAAGTAATTTATTCGTTTAGGTCAAAATAATAGTACTGATTAGCCTTAGGCTAGATTGTAACTTTTATGGTGCTACATCGTGGGAGCAGCATTGAGAGAGAAAAAAAAAAAAAAAAAAAAAACATTTATTACCAAAAATACCAAACATTCCAGCACTATTTGCCCGAATGCCCACAGGTGGAGGGTTATGTTTTTCGAGAGTATGTATGTATGTCTATTTCTTTGGCACGACAACCTAAACGGCGCGATGGACAGTGACCTGTAATATGTCGTTAGATTTGTCTTAGTTGTGGGAGTGACATAGGCTATATTTATTTATTTCTTTACACTTATTTGCCCAAACAATACAAACAGGAAACAGATCACACAAAACAGAAACAAAAGAAATACAGTGCAGATAGGCAGCCTTATCGCTGACAAGCGATTTCTTCCAGGCAACCTAACCTATATACACACATCAAAAGTGTCTAGGGATCAACATATATTTTTGCAATAACTTTTCTCCTGATTGATATTAATTAAAATTTTCTTTAAGGATTCATCAAATAAAGTGTTTTCGTTTGTCACAGTAACGATAAACCAAGTCACCTTTGCATTAATAAAGAAATTTGCCATTTTCCTAATAAAGGGATTTTTGACATTTGAACCACTAACACAAAAGTTCGAAAAAAAGACTGAAATAACAGTTTTCTTTAAAATTTTATTGGGTAACTTAAACAATTAATAATCCGTGTTTCTACCGCGAACACTAACAACACAAGAACATCGGTTTGGCATACTCAAAATGAGTTCATCCAAATCACGCTGTGGAATGGCCGCCCATGTTCGTTGCAACAACAAAAAAAGGTCTTCTTGCGACTGGATACCCTCCATATTCGGCAGAGCTCTTCTCTGTAGCATATCCCATGCATGCTCAATCGGGTTCAAGTCTGGCGACTGAGCAGGCCAGGGCAGGACATTGATGTTAGCTGCGGCGAGAGTCTGTCTTACAACTCTTGCGGTGTGCGGTCGTGCATTATCATGCATTAACTGAAATAAGGGACCGATTTGCACTTGTAGAGGAACGATGACGTCTGATACAATCGTCTCAGCATAAATTTGAGCGTTGAGGTTGCCTCTGATCCAAATCAACTCAGTTCTTCCGCCGATCCAAATACCCGCCCATACCATGATGGTTCCACCACTATAAGGATGGACTTCCTGGCAGGATTTTAATCGCTGTTGGCGTCCAGGGGTTCTCCAGTGTCGTATACGTCTTGTATCCGGTCTCATACCAAAACGAGACTCATCAGAAAAGCACACGAAACGCCATTGTTCTTCTGCCCAATTTCTGTGTTCAAGAGCCCATTGATATCGAATCCTACGATTGTGCATTGCTATAGGTGGTACCCGTAGCGGTCTTCGGGAATGAAGGTTCACTTCATGCAAGCGGTTTCTGACTGTTTGGTCGCTAATTAAGTTCCCTGAAGAGTGATGAAGCCTCACGGCTAACATCATGGCAGTTATTGTTGGAGCTCTTCGAGTTAAGATTTGAATATATCGGTCTTGTCTCCGTGTGGTGCAGCGATACCGTCCTCCATGGCGCTCAGCCACGGTACCAGTGCTTCGGTAACGTGTCCAAAGTCGACTGATAACACTCTGACTTGTATTCAGAGCTAAAGCCACAGTACGTTGCCGGGAACCAGCTTTTATCATTCCCACGGCTCTGAGCATTTCTTCCCTGCTTAAATGACGTCGCCGCTCCATAATAACGTTGGTTTTAATCAGTAGTAGGGAAACAGTAGCACTAATAATGTCTTCAATGCGTTGTATGTTTTTATAGGGAAATTATTGACAGCTGATTTTCATCTTTTACTCGAATTTGATTCACAGTTCCTGATTCAAATTATGAAATGCACCAAAAAGGATCCATATAAATTTATAAAATCATAAATTTATTACAAAGCCACATCTCAATCTCAAGAAATCCGCTTAAAAATACTTGATCCCTAGACACTTTTGATGTGTGTATTTTTCCAAAAATATTAATATGGCTGCCAGCCCCCATTTTTTAACCGGCTTCAAAAAGAAGGTTCTCTATTCGACGCGTATGTATGTAATATTGATAAAAATGCGTAATATTAATATATGTTAGTCTATGTCTATTCTAAACAAATTTACCAAATTTTATGAGTGTATGTATGTATGTAGGTTTGTCCACGGATTTCTCAGAAACTACAAGTCCGATTTTGAAAATTCTTTTTGCAATAGTTAGAGTATTTTTCAACTTAGGGTAGAGTACAAGTTTCATCAAAATCGGTCCAGTAGTTTATGAGATATAAACTTTTTATGTTTTCAGTAAGTTATTGTAAAGTAGACGTTCGAGTTGCGTGATAGTGCTGATACCTATTTTGGTAAAATAAGTCACTAAAAAGTGTTAAATAAACTATTTTAAAAAAAATAAAAACCGACTTCAAAGTAAATTATCTAAAAAGCATAAAATAACGAAAATATATCGAAGTTGGTGTCAGCTGGTGCTAGTGTTAGTTAACATGATGTGCTAGCACCGACTTCAATATATTTTCGTTATTTTATGCTTTTTAGATAATTTACTTTGAAGTCGGTTTTTATTTTTTTAAAAATAGTTTTTATTTTTTTTACTCTCAAAAACATCAATATGGCTATCAAATAAAAGGTATTAACGAGGCGAGTTGAAATATATATACATTTTTATACGAATTTTGTATGTATAATGTAAGTTAGAACCATTTTGTTTGTTCACAGTCGTCGGACATTTTATGCTTTTTATGATTTATACTTGTTAACATATTTATTACCTAGGTCCAACCCAAGGCCATCCTCAGGTGATAATATTGAACAAAATAAATTTATTTCATTGATGGGTCTGTTGGTTACCAAGTAGTCATACAATTTGATCTTGGTCTGGTGGCAAACATTTGGGTACATAAACATTTGTTTATTCTGTGTCTTGAGTAATTTATCTACTTATAAATATAAGCAAGTAATTTAAAAAAAAAATTACCATAGACCACCTAGTTTGGTGCCAGATGACCATGTATGGATTGCTCCATGATATTATTATTTATTTTTATTCCATAAAAAACTATGATATTTTTAAGACCTACTACTTATTTGGATTCCAGTATTTCAGCGACAATTCCTACTTATGAATGGTGATAATTAAACAGTACATATGCTTTTAGATAATGCAGCAGGATCCATTGCAGGATTTTTATTGCTTATTTTTTGTCTATGTTATATATAAAAAGTCACCATCAAAAAGCAGAGGCACTCCATGTCTGAAGAATACAATGGCTGGTTCTCTTGCAGGGCTGTAGAGGCGAACCATATGGCTGGTCACTGCCTTAACACTAACAGCATTCAAGTGCTTTACAAAGTCTTCCTCTAGTCCTTCCAATTGTTTTTCATATTTTACACATAAATCACAGTTTGGTTTAGCTGAAAGTTAAGAAGAACCATTAAATGTATTTTTAGCAATAATAAGAGTTGGTTGAGGTTTAGTTAGCTTTAAAAAAAAAAAGAATTGTCAAACAAACAATATGAGCAATTATTATTTACAGAAAAGCGGCGGTTCTTGAAAAAAGTAAGGGATCTGTGACAATTAAGAATATTCAAACTGAATTAGCAACTTAAATATAATACTTACTAAAGAATACGATAAGCTTTTCTTTTTCTCTTATTAACTCCAATAAATCATCATCACTAACGGTGTCTAAAGTCTCACTCTTCGCTTTTATAAGAATGAAAAGTAAAACTACATAAATGAGTTTATTATGCATTTCGAAATATATTTCTAATTTAAAACTTTATTTTATCAGATAATTAAACAACAATATGAATATAAAACATAAAACGAAGCAAATAGTTTGTGTACACAACCAAGACCAAGAACCAAAATAAGGCCGATCCGATCCGATCCCGCCGATCCTATCCTATTTCAATGATGGAACCAATGATGATAAACACAGACTACTGATAGAATAAACGATATTGGATCTTCCATAAATACGTCTGTGTATTGGACGTAGACAGAATATAACAAGACATCTAGCTAGTGTGCCGCCGATAAGGACCGAAAATAATCATTCTGTTACGACCGGGACATAAAAGTGTTAATTACTCCGTTAATTATTACTTAATTGTAATGATCTCAAAACGCATTGTTAGTCTATAGGTCTACTATCAATCCGTACCGAAAGATCTCGAATTCTCAATAGAAAGTAGTTCCCTCCAATTCGGCAAGTACTTACGTATGTACCTACCTACGCGCTCGCGCTCGGTTCACTGCCCCCGCCTATTGTTAGTTTATTCTCGAAGGCCGCGCCGCTATTGTATTTCGCGAAAACGATAGAATAGGTACCTACTTACGAGTACATTCGAGAGACTTCCACCCCTCTGTTAATTTAGGTATATAAGCCGACGCATAGTGGCGCCCAGACAGTTTGTGTTTACAAGCGACAGCGGAAACATCTTAAGGAAGCGATCGAAGAGAATTGTACCAGCGACCCTTGCGATGACTTTGGAGTATTGTGAAGTACTGTGCGACTCGGACTACTGTGCCTTGTGTGTATACTGCGTGTATAGTGTATACAGTGTGAGTGTACGTGGAATAAAATCACGTAACAATTGGTGTCAGAAGCGGGATGCCGATTCTGCCGCGTGAAGAAGAAGCGCGTACTCCGCGAAGAAGAAGACAGGTGGAGATGGATGCTGCACGTCCCCGTGGTCAAGAGGAGGAGGTCCAGCCTGAGAACGCTACCTCGTCTGGTACTGCATCAGGAGGAAACACGGCAGAGCTGAACCTGACAACCCTGCTAGCCGCTATTCAAGAGAGTATCCAGGCGAACCAGGAAGCTACTCGCCGCGAGATCCAGGCAAACCAGGAGGCTACTCGCCGCGAGATCCGGGCGAACCAGGAGGCTACTCGCCGCGAGATCCAGGAAGCTATTCAGGTAAATCAGGAGGCTACCCGCCGTGACATCCAGGCTACCCAAGAGGCTATCCAGGAGGCTACCCGCCGTGACATCCAGGCCAACCAAGAGGCTGTTCTGTGCAAGATTGACGCCGGCATTTCTATACTCGGCGAGAAAGTCACAAAACTGGAAGTGGACGTCAAAGAGGTTACTCTTAAGACGGAAAACCTGGAAGGCCGCATTGATGAACATGATAGCCGTATTCATGTACTGACTAATAAAGTAACGAAACTAGAGACTCGCCAACCACTAGCCGTGGTTTCATCATCACCATCAGCAGCGAAACTCGACCTTCCGCACTTTGACGGGTCTTCGTCGTGGACCGCCTTCCGCTACCAGTTCGAGACACTGGCCAAGTGGAATGAATGGAGTGGAATGGATATAGCAACGTGGAAGATGTGATGCGAAGACATTGTGCCAGCAAGCACTGTTCTAAGAATGAAGTCCGAGAAGAAGTCAGGATTATAAGGATGCATGGCTCAGAAGACGAGTGGACTGGGACCAATATGAAGAAGGCACAAGCGGAGGATGATGACCTTGGACCGATACTGCGTTGGAAGCAACGTGGGAGCAAATCCCAATGGAAGGATGTGTCTGCTTGCAGCGCAATTACAAAAAGTTATTGGGCCCAGTGGGACAGCTAAGTCATAGAAGACCATTTGCTGTGCAGGAAATGTGAGTCAAGCAATGGAAAAGAAATAGTCATGCAAGTAGTGATACCACGAGCTATGGTGCCTCCTCTTTTACGGCAGGTTCACAGTGGTGTATCTGGTAAGCACCTTGGAGTCAAGAAAACCCTGGTGAATGTGAGACAGCGGTTTTACTGGCTGCGATGCCGTAAAGATGTCGAAGACTGGTGCCATAAATGTTTGGCGTGTGCCGCAAAAAGATCGATCGAATCGATCAAACCGGAAGTAAAGGAAAACTTAAGTCGCAAAATGTTGTGCCGGATGGAGTGCATAACAGGGCACGGGAAAATAGCCTGGTGACCAGGGAAAGGATGAAGACCAGCGACGATTGGAACGCCAATACCAACGGCTTCGATGAAGGGACGTTAGTATGGTGTAAAGGAGTGTTATTACAAGAATCAACGACATCGCCTACCGCATCAAGAAGGGATCCCGAGGCAAATCTAAGATAGTTCACCTGGACAGATTAGCACGTTAACATGGAGCTAATGATGCTCGGGACGAGCATAACTAAGAGGGGGGTAGAGTTACGACCGGGACATAAGTGTTAATTACTCCGTTAATTATTACTTAATTGCAATGATCTCAAAATGCATTGTTAGTATATAGGTCTACTATCGATCCGTACCGAAAGATCTCGAATTATCAATAGAAAGTAGTTCCCTCCAATTCGGCAAGTACTTACGTATGTACCTACCTACGCGCTCGCGCTCGGTTCACTGCCCCCGCCTATTGTTAGTTTATTCTCGAAGGCCGCGCCGCTATTGTATTTCGCGAAAACGATAGAATAGGTACCTACTTACGAGTACATTCGAGAGACTTCCACCCCTCTGTTAATTTAGGTATATAAGCCGACGCATAGTGGCGCCCAGACAGTTTGTGTTTACAAGCGACAGCGGAAACATCTTAAGGAAGCGATCGAAGAGAATTGTACCAGCGACCCTTGCGATGACTTTGGACTATTGTGAAGTACTGTGCGACTCGGACTACTGTGCCTTGTGTGTATACTGCGTGTATAGTGTATACAGTGTGAGTGTACGTGGAATAAAATCTTCTTTTCGGCATTTTAATACCCACCCGCACGTAACAATTCGTACACATAACACACGTTTTGGATATTTATTCAAATGCGCCTATTATGTAGTTTAAACGATATTTCATAATGCAATTCAATTTAACCCTTCGGGCCCGGTAAGGCCCGGCCGCTTTTCGCGCGCGCACGTTTTGTGATGACGTAATTGTTTATGTTATTCGGCGGCCCGCCGTGGTTTCAAATTACGAACGTTATATAAACACAACCACTTAACCGATTTGCGTTCTGTAAACAGAGTTCTACTGAGACAAGTATAAGCTATCCAGTGTATGCTTTTATAGAGTTATAAATATCGATTTTTTAAAGGGAAAGTCTAAAATAGGTGATTTTTTGGCAAAGCTGATTTTACCTATTTTTGAATTCGATTTTGAGGGTAGAATATTGACTCAGGCACTAAGAAAGATCCATTCTTTGCATCCAAACTCCTTTTTTACAAGTTTTAAACAAAACACTACCAAAAAATCGAAATGAACTCATTTTTTTTTTAAAAATGACGTCACTGCGCGATATGACGTCATGGTATGCAAAATTTTCGATAGTTAGATTGGATTTTATGACTTTATCTTTGAGTTATTATCGTTATGATGTAATTACGATGTATTTACAACAACTACATTACAAATAATAACGGAATTATACCAAAAGTAAACAAACAAACAAAAAAATTTTTTTTTTTTCAGTTCGAAAATATACTATATTTTGACAAAATACGCACTAACTACCCTCTACACAGCTTTATTATTACGTTAAAACAAAAAAATAAAACATTTCACCTGAAATAAAAGAATACTTACGATTTAAAACTAACATTCCGTGACCACAACTTTTACTCCGTCCGACCGAGACCAAAGAGGATGTAATAGATAAGAGTCGGGACTTCCATACATCGTAACTATCTTAGAGGAAGAAAACAATAGAGGGCTGGACACTTTCTTTCTCATTCACGCAAGAAAAGAATGCGTTTATGTAGGTTACGTGTGATAGAAAGAAACAGTGTATATGATTTTTTGTCCCTCAGCATGTGTTCGATTTTTCCGCGCCGTGGGTGCGAAACAAATTTGACGTTTGCTCCCACTTTGCTCCGTGACAAATTTATCGTTGTTTTAATATTAAATAAATAACTTAAAATTCAATAAAAACTAACTGTGACATTACTGTGTGTTGTGGAAATCCTATAAGAATCGTGCAGTGCAGTATTATAGGCTGTAAAAGTGACAGTGAACGTAAAATTAGTGGAGTATCGTTTCACAGGTAAACGTGAATTATTATGGCCAATTTAGAGATTACATTTAGAAACTAATACATGTAAACGACTTATTTAGATCTTATTGCTCTAAATTAGTTACTATTTTACTTGAAAGTTACGTGTAAGATCGATAAATTCTTGTTTTTCATCCATAACCTAAAATTTTCAGTTTATTGATCGCCATTATCAGTGTTGCCAGAGTATAAAAGAGAGACTACCATAAATAAGTGGTAAATTATTATTAAGTGCATCATACACGATCCCACATGCTGGGTGCATCGAAGAATTTCTCAGATTTCCCGAATTTATTTTTATGATTTCCTGAAAATATGGATATTTGTATACTGTGGATAGCAGCAACAAAAAGAATTAATTAGGTTGCTAAAAGTTATTCCCGAATGCTTAAATATTCAGAAATAACGTAAGCGCTCAAGCAATTCGTCCAAGGCTGCGCAGGACGTATTCATTCGTTATTTATAGGCACAATGGTCATTGTACATTTAATCGTGCTTTTACTATATGCGTGTTGTTTAAATATATGTATGTATGTTGTTGGTTACAATTTATTGGTAAATTTGTCTGAATTATAAATAAATAGTACCGACGTTGAATAGTTTGTTTCATTTGCCCCCCTATTATGTACCTATCTCGTTTGACAACTAAGGTGATGATCAATAAAGCAAAGTGACTATTAAATAACTATCAAATGATTCATTTGGCATTGCCTAACTTGAATCACCAATACATACCAAACACACTTTCAGTAGACATCAAAGTTTGGTGGACAACTGAAGCTTGATAGTCACTTTGCTTTATTGATCATCACTTTTTTTTTGTAGGAATAGTACTGTTTCACCGGACAAGAGGACGAGCGCTTAAAGCGCTCCAGCCAGAAAGGTATGGGTAGCGACTAGCACAAGGGCACCTCAGGGAGGCACGGCCTCGACTTGGGCTGCCGCTTAGAGAAAATGAGTTTACCACCGGTTCACAACGCGCCCCCGCTGAGAAGAAACTCAGCGAGGGGTTGCATGCGTACGGATCCCTTTGGCCTCGCCGGCGAGACCGGTGTCTGTGTGTTGATGTGTTTACGACTCTTGACATCGTTGGCGGTGTTGGTGTTGGTGTTTTGTCATGGTCCAGGAGGACAGACATTGGGTCGGGTGGGTCGAGCAGTACATGCCGCGGACGGCGGCGATGTACGGCTGTTCGACGATCTGAGGGACCTGGCCGCTGCCCAATAGGACATGGGTTCGATTCCGAAGGATTCCGAACAATTGTCTGGGTGTTATTTATCCATTTAAATATGTATTTATACAGTTTACAAGTATTTGTAATCATTTATCTGGTTACCTTACTAAAGGATCTGCGTAGATTGAGATCAGGTGGTCATTGGTCAAGCGTAGATTGTCCCAAGATACTAGTACTATAGATTTGTATATTGGAGAAATTTACTAAAACTTACCCGGTAAATGGCCATAGTATGTATTATATTAAGTTATAAGAAAGCCAATTTTTGCCTACCTCTCTGGGAAATAGCATATTATTGTTTTTATCTCTTAACTTTTTTGTATGAGGCTAATAATTATCTACAGCTCTTAGCCACTTTAATCACCACGTGATATCACCCAGGTGAACAATGTGGAATAGACCTTAGCTACAGCATATATGATATTAAGGCTACATTCACTTTGTAGCCTCCGTCGTGGGTTCGAATCCTGCGAAGGGCAACAAATTTGAGTAGTTGTTCCTTACTGGCTAGGACAATGCAGGCCGATGACCTGATTGTCTGTAAAGTAAGATGATCCATGTGTCGGGATTTGCAATAGGACGTATGCCAGACTCCTGTCCGTCAAATTAAAACGCCGAGCTTTGGTAATATACACTTATAATCAAATTGAGAGAGAACAACTTATAATACAGTGGAGTAATCGTAATAATTAAAACATGTCTCTGCCATAGATACTAGCGCGCTGTCATCTTTTTGACAGCCCCTTTGCCGTTCCGAAACCGTGATCCGATATACGCCACACATGCGTCGGATGGGCATGTAAAAAGTCGGTCCTGCGCTTAACTTCTCCCCAGTCGTGTCGGTCTTCCGTCCCATCGGATTATGAGAGGTACCTATTATATAAAGGAAGAGAGAGTGCACTTGTGCACTATAATATCTCCTGCGTACATGGCTGATCTTGTGAAAGATTGGCCGCTGTGGTCGTTTCGGCTAGGAGGACATTATTATAACAATCACTTTCGTACTTTTTGCAGACTGTCATAGATTAAGACGATATAATGTAAGAAAAATAATGTTGTGCCAAAAAAGTGGTTTTTGGTTAGGAAAGAAAATATAATTTACAACAACCTCCGTATTTGCTTTACACAAAGGGTAAAATTTCCCTTACGTGGCAACTCTAAATTTAGTATGTACTTATTTTTCTGTCCTTATCGGCGGCACGCTTGGTATATGTCTGTATTATATTCTGTCTACGGTAACTATGGACTTGATTATGTCCGACGCGAACAGTTTAGACAACAACACAAAAAAAATATTGACAGTAGGGCCAACTTAAATGTTGGCGATTGCAGCGCTACGCCGGTAATAAGGGGAATTAAAAATCATCAGTCGCATCGCGCCCTCAAAACTTTTTCTTTTTTCTTAACTTCTAATTTTAGAGGTTTTAAACGGTTTTATTACTGAATTTATGAAATATTTTATAGAAAAATAAGTAAGAGTAATTTAAAAATAATAAACAATAAACCAAGATTCGAACCCACGACTACGGTCTTGTAATCCGAGCTCTTTACCACTGAGCTGTTTATACTTTACAGACAATCTCGAAAAACATGTATACTTATTTACTTTCTCGATAGAAAGTGACGGAGCTATACACTTAACGCTATCCGGAATCCCAAAAATAAAATGTAAACAAATCATTAAAAGGGTTCTTGGGGTGTCGTTTTTACAGTTATACGTTTAGGGAATTTTTTTTAACTAAATTAAATTGTTTCGTAGAAATACATTTTATCAAGCATATTAAAAAAAAATGCTATTTGTACAACTATAAATTGAGAACATTAACAGATTTCAGATTTATTTACTGACAGTTACTATAATTATTTTATTAGCTTACATCATAAAGAACCTATAATGACAATGATTTCAAGTTCGAAATTGAATTTTACTTTAACAAGTTATAAGAGTACTGCAAACGTGAATGATTTACATGACAGGTAATGTTTTGTAATTCGGTCGGATGATACTCGCCATGTTTCTTTCTCGTGTTTGTGGTTAAGTTTCTGGTGTGTCGTATTTTCTTTTCATTGTTTTTGTTAGATTTTGCTTTTCAATGACATATGTTTGAAGTTATTATTTTATTAGGTGAGTTCTTCGGAATTAGAATAACTCGAAGCTTAGTTTGAGAACTATTGGTTTTGTTTTCTTTTCTTGGTATTCCGGATAGAGTATAGGACACAGAACACAAATCGGTATAAGTACTATGCTTAATTCAAGTAAGAACTCGTAGGCACGGGTAAGAACATCAAAACTATAAATTGCGCGAAATTTGCGCTTGTGACAGATCAAACTCATCACTACATAACACTTAGATATCCATATAACTCTTATAACTTTAAATAGTTCAATTTACCTGCCTCGTAGAGGAAAATCTGCCTACGCTTTGCTTAAAGGGACCATAGACAAACGCGTACTCTATTCTTAATATATAAACTCTATGGTATAATAGGTATATTGACTTCTCTACCTGGTGGAAAGTAAGATTATAGTAAAACTTCTTTTAGAGTTCGTGCAGGGCAACGTTACTACAACGTATTAGAACGGTACCAAAGGTAATTCATTGAGCGTTTAGTTAGTTTCTCTCTCAATCTCTTAGTAGTCTGGTATCTGAAGTTCCGCTCGCAGAGCTGGTCAGTTTGTGTTTGGCTTTGCAACATCGTCAAATAGAATTATATAATTACTTGATAATTTTTAATTACCGGTTAAAAGTAAGTATCCAAATGAGAACGAAAGTTGGTTAAAAATTAAATAAGGCTGTATGGTTTTAATACCTTTGCCTGCCTTCGGCAAAGTGGATAAAAACAACGTGTGAAAGAGACCCCATTGCGCGCGAGCGTGCGGGCCTAGGTGCGAGCAAGATGGATGGAGTAGCCATCTTGGCGGCCATATTGGCTGCCATATTGACTACCATAGAAATGAGCGTCGGAGGTCTGTTCTACGCTACTATGGTAGTTTCGCCTACCTGACCGAGACCAGCCGACTTTCGTAACTGAATCTACGACTTAAAATGTCAAAAGAACTAATGAATAACTGGTCTATTTTAAAGATGATACTATGATGTAACCATAAAGCATAGGGTTCCCATACAAAAATTAAATTTCTACCATGAAAAAAAAATTGTGAATTCCGTCAACGGCGGATGATACAAATACGTATCACCCGGGCCTGAGGGAGTCATTGCGGTGCGTTATGTCATGATACAAATACGTATCACCCGGGCCTGCAATGCATCCTTTTCTTGCGCGAATGAGAAAGAAAGTACCAGCTCTCTATTGGTTTCTTTCTCTAAGGCTAGAACCGTAGACAGAATATAACCTTAGAGGAGATACCACTGGAGAGAGCATGATGCGCTAACCCACTCTGCCAATTTTTGTTCATATGGTCAGGTCATTCTTTATTTGTGTGCGTGTATTTTTGAATGTGTTGAGAGTTTACTATAGTGTGGGTATGCGTGAAACCGTATCTGTGTGTGTTTACTTCGCCTCCCGCACCCCGCAAAAGAGCCACGAAAAATTTGTTCGGGGAATCGACGCGATACTAACTCCTTTGGTACTTTCTCTGAGAATATAACAAGACATCTAGCTAGCGTGCCGCCGATAAGGACAGAAAATAACGGAAAATAATCATTCGTACACTTAACACACGCTAAGGATATTTATTCAAATGCGCCTATTATGTAGTATAAACGATATTTCATAATGCAATTCAATTTAAAACTCCTAAGCTAGGTCGTGAACTAGAAAATTTCATGAGTACTCGAAGAAAACGCACCGTAGGTGCGCCAGATTTTGAACACACGCTGAGGGACAAAAAATCATATGCTCTGTTTATTTCTGTCACATATAATATATATAAATGCATCCT
This sequence comes from Furcula furcula, assembly GCA_911728495.1. NCBI lineage: Eukaryota > Metazoa > Arthropoda > Insecta > Lepidoptera > Notodontidae > Furcula > Furcula furcula. The sequence goes on from OU452251.1 coordinate 13,528,708, forward strand.
TTTCTTGCGCGAATGAGAAAGAAAGTGCCAGCTCTCTATTGTTTTCTTTCTCTAAGGCTAGAACCCTTTGCCTTCCCAATTATGAACGAAATGATCAACTAAAGGAAAAAAAATGTCTTTGGTCTGACAGCTGACTGTGACACTGACACTGACATAATTTGGATAAAAAATATAAACTCCTCCCCTCTTGCTATTTCCTTTTGGCAGTTCTTGTCTTGTCCTGTGTTGTTTATGTTGCTTGCCTTCACTGTGATTTGTATCGAAAACAAGTTCGCCAGCCTTGTGTAAGTTCGATCTAACAAACCAATGGTATCATTTGATATTTACAACATAGGTACCAATAAATCCTATATAATTCATTCATAGTTCTTCGTCCAAGTGGGTCAGATTGCTACATAAAAGTGCGATTTAAAAGAATATTGTAAGCAAATGTAAAATGAGTCATCGCTAGTAGGGCAGTCGGTTCTAATAAGAATCTTAATTGTTGCAGATAATTCGTCTTCAGTAAATAACTTGTAAAAATGGCGGAAACTGAGGAAAAAGTAGTGATGACCCCAAAATGTAAGACTGCAAATTCTACCACGTTGGTTGTTGAGCGTAAAGCCGTTGAACCAGAGGCGAGTGATAAAATACATGTAGCAGGCGGTGATCATACTGGGATTATTATTAATAAGGAAAAAGTTTATGGTATGTGGTTGTTATTGCCATCCTTGTTACCATCAAGTTTGTGTTGACCTGTTCTTGCAAATATAAATACCAATATGTCCATTATTCCATAACGTAGAAGCAGAGCATAGGTCTACCCAGTGATCTGAGAGATGAGATGTGAACATAAAAACTTTTAAGATACTGCTTCCTCAGCTATTGTCACTTTAAATAACTTTAAATGATGTCTCAGGGTATATTGCATACTGGTTTCATTCCTATCCAATGATTATATGTTAAATAAACTGTACGTACTCTTGCGGTCACAAGCGGTGTATCACCTTTAGGACGATAATCACTTGCATGAGCTGGCTCAATTTATGTGCGGAAACTGGTACACCGTTTGTGTCTGCGATAGTTCCTACATATATAAATGTTATAGTAACCTAGTTAAATACTAGTGCTAAAAACTATCTTTAACTTTAAGTAGAGACCAGAATAATGTTATATTAAATTCTTGAGTCAGTCTAGCTGCACAAGGCTGCTACATATAACATCAGTTGTTAATTATCTACCCACTTATTCATATTTATTTAATTCATAAATTTAGTTATCCATTTGTGCAGGATAAAGTTATCACTATTAACCTTGGGCTTTCCTGTTTTATGTTTACAATGTAGATGGATCAAATGTCCAGTTTTAATTTATGTGCTCATGCATATAAAATTGAGAAGCAGTACACCTACTTAGCTACCTTGTAGGATTATACTATACAGATAACCTGATTTTCTTTACAAGATAAAAATCTGAACAAGAAATGTATGAACACGGGAATATGACATACTGACCCTACCAATTATTGTATTTGGCGCACCGGTCAGCCATCACTCATGTGTTTATATGTTTATTGTTCTGATTATGATCTTGTAAAGAAAAACAGGGTATACATAATACACATCTTTGCAGTCATCATATCTTTCTTATATTTTTTTAAATAAAATTAGTTTATCATAATTATTGGTATAATAAAGCATAATTTTAATTGAAAAACAATAAGTTACTTATTTGTGGAAAATTTATTTATTTATTCTTTATGCACAAAAACAGTACATAGGCAATTAATTAATAGGCAATTAATTTTTATTCTTTAAGAAAATTAGCAATGTAATTTGAAAAATAAATATTATTCCGCATATATTCATTACATGCTCGAAAGTTAATAAGTTAGTCATTTGTCATTTTCCATATAAATGGTTTCTGTAATGTTGTAACGGATATTATTTGAAATCTTATAAATAAAAATTGGTACATAGTCCCTTACACCCTTTATATTAGATGACTACTAATAGTCAATTTACTAGTGATATTTAAATCTATTTTCTATAACATATATAATATTTTCACTACTAAGTGCTCTCATGATTCAATTATGACAGTCACACATCATAAGAGGGAAAATAAATTTGAATTTTAACTTTTCATTTTTCTACCTGTAAAATAGTAGTTTATATTGTCATATAAACTACCAACTGTAACACCAAGTTTATAACTGTTTGTAACATATCCAAAAGTTCCTTTTCTAAATTGCTAGGTAACTAGTATAATGTGTGTGGTGTGGAGTACAATGCACATTGTCTTGCCAAATGAGTTGATAAGCTTGATGAATGATAATTTCTAATTACCAACACTTGATGAATTATAATTGTACTTGAATTACTCATGATTTGATTAATGGCCACTTATAGTGAATCAAGAAATTAAGATTATCTAGTATAACGGCTAAGTAATGTATATGTATTAAGGTAGTCTATATGAAATGGTAATTTACAGAATCATTTACAATACAGAATACTCTACTTGGTAGTAAGACTATGTGCAAAATATCATTAAGGAAGGAGCAACCGCAGTGGTCAATACCTTACTGACCACTGGCAAAGCAGCTGTTTTAAACATTCCAGTAAGAAAAACACTGTAGCTATGGAAAAATAACTGCTTTGTCTATGGGCAGACATATCACTTAGCATTATTTCAATGTCTCACCAATCTTATCACTATTATTTAGGTATTATGTTTAAGACAATCCAAATGAAATAACATCAAATCTGTAACTTGTGTGTGACTACACTGATTATCAAATTCTTAAATTAAATACATAGGCTACCTGTTTCCAATACAAAATAACATGCAACCAATTTCCAATGGTAAATATAATATTTTAGTACAATTAGACAAGTCCAAGCCCAGACACGTTTTCCTAGCTTCCTACTGCATGAACAGTTTTCGTTCTTAGTATTTAAAATTACTTAAAATATTAATTATTGGTGATATTTTTTTGTGTTACAGAGAATGGAGTGTCGGAGCCATGTCATGCCCAGTTAGAGTTCTATGTGTATTTAGTGTCTGGGGCAACTGGCACTCACACAAGGGAAGCTCGCGCCTTGAGATTCTGGTTTAAACCAAACATGCCACCAAACGAAAGGCCTCACGAAGCACAAGCATTCTTTCGCGAGCTTGTCAGTCCACAAGATTTTCCAAAAGGTTTGTTTTTAATTCATAATTATCAGCTGACAAACATCAACTGTTTAACAAAGTCACAGCAAACAAAAATTTGCACTCTTATAATGTTGTTGATCCACCTAGTGAGAGGCCTAGCTATGCTGCATCTTCTGGTTCGTGCTTGTCACTCGATTATATTCCATATCATATAAATGTAGTATTTGGCGGGCCTGTTGGTCTAGTGGTTAGACATCCTGGCCGCTGACCAATAGGTCGTGGGTTCGATTCCCACCAAGTGTCTGGGTATTTTATCTATACGTAATAAATATGTATTTACGAAAAGAAAGTATATAAGTATTAGTCGGGCCTGTTGCTCTAGTGGTTAGACACCCTGGCCACTGACCAATAGGTCGTGGGTTCGATTCCCATCAAGTGTCTGGGTGTTTTATCTACATAAGTATGTATTTACAAAAAAAAGTGTATAAGTAGTATCAGCTGTCTGGTTTCCATAATACAGGCTCTGCCTAGTTTGGGATCAGATGACCGTGTGTGGATTGTCCCAGAATATTATTATTTATTATTATATCAGTTATAGGTATCTTGAGCAATGTGGGCCATTGCCATTTCAGCTTGCTAATTAAGAGCCTATAAAACAATGACACCATTTTGGCACCATTTATTCTATGTATAGAAACAATGAATGAACTGGCTATACTAAGAATAATATTCTGTCATAGTTATTTTAAGTCTCAATGACATCTGATGAAAAGTTAAAAATAAAAGTTGCCACCAATATGGCTCCTTTGATGGATATCGCACAATATAATAAATAACCTTAGATCATATAAAAGAAATAGATATGACGCGCGGAACTAACAAATGACGCCGGGCACGAGGAATATGAAAACACAAAGTGCTATGATTCGACCCGCAGTGATCGCGAGCCACGGTCGGGAGCGCACGTCTGGTCACAGCAAAAAAAAACATCGAAACTATGCCGTACTGTGTAATAAAATATTGTAAAAACACATCAGATAAATTAAGAAAGAATACTGGATTATCATTTCATAGGTAAATGTCTAAAAATAACAGATTTCTAATTAGTTTGGTGAACTTTTTGATCCCACAAATTCGGAACACAAAACCTCACCAAAGTCATACGGTGTTGTAATACTACACAAATTTTTCTCCCATAAAATATCACATCTTTTGTGGGTAACTTATTTGATATTAGGGACTAAATATTGATAGATTACTTTTAAAGTTTTTAACCGACTTCTAAAAAAGGGGGTTCTGTACTCAATGCGTATGTATGTTATATTAATAAAATTGCGTAATATTAGTGTAATGTTAGTCCATGTGGGCATCTAAACAAATGTACTGTAAATGGTTGTATGTATGTCTGCTTGCCAACGTATTTTTTAGGAACTGCAATTCCTATTTCGATAATTCAAGGGATGAGTGAACATAGGTGTTAATAGTTTTAAACAAGTTATGAGCGGTAAAAAAAACAATACAAGCTAGAAAGCTTGAATTTTTATAATACAATTAATTGTTTTGTATATTTATAATTTCGACATAATGTTATAATTAAATACATATTATTATGTATATATTTGATTGACACCTGCCCTTCAAAATTCTGTCCTGTACCCTAAGGCTGTCTGGAAGAGATCTTTATATCCGGTAAAATATAGCTTGATTCCTGTGACAGCAGTCAATCACGCCTAAACATTTTATCTCAAAAATATCAAGTTCGAATTATTTTCTACTATTATTTGTGTTTGATGTGGGTTGTGCGCCTTTATTACTCTACGCGTCTCCACAGAATTGTCAATAGGCTAGATGACAAAAAAAAACTATTTATTTCCATTTAGGTTATCAAAAAATATTGAACAAGTATTTTTTCATTTGTCAATAAAACAAAAAAATATATTTGTTATTGAAAAAATACAAGCTAAGTTTCTTGCCGGATCTTCTCAGTGGATGCCGCGTTACGATCATAGCCCCCATGAGGCCTATGCCTAACAATTTTGATTTCGAATTCTTACAGATTGAACTATCAAAGTCGTCGAATTGAGAACCTCTTCCCTTTTTTGAAGTCGGTTAAAAATTCAAATTCGTCTATAACAGTCGTTTGCGGGTTATCATGCCACAGCCAGGCATATGCGACAAACTTAAAACACCTCTCCTCATTTTGCTACTGCTGGTGTTAATTAGCACACAATACTTCGGAGCGACTTCAATATATTTTCGTTAATTACTTTTTAGATAATTTTCTTTAGTCGTTTTTATATTTCTAAAAATAGTTATTTCTATATTTATAATCATTAGTATCAATAAGTCAAAATTTGAAAGTCCATAAGATAAAGAAAAATACTCGGGAGATTATTTCAGGTACTGGTAACTCTACGCACACACAGGTAATTGTATCCGTACACAGAAATCGCAGCTTACGCACACACCGGCAAGCTCAAACCGGCGTCACTTATTTGTTCCGTGCGCGTGGTCTATGTATTCTTTAGTCTAAGTAAATAACTGACAATTTAGCATCTGGGAAAAACTGGGGACTAAAATTCGTAATATAAATTGGTGTGTTATAAAAATACTTGCTTCTGCGTTACCAATCAAGCAAATTTTTTTTTTCAATAAAATTATTGCATACTTTTGATTAAAATTGCACTAAAAAGGTGCAGTGAAGTTGGATCTCTGCAATAACACCCCTTTGTTTAGTTAGCCTTCGTTGCCTGTCCCTCCATCCCATTATGTTGCCATCCTGGACAGAGTATTCTTTTAGCATACTTTTAGATGCAGCAAACATAATAAATTGCCTTATCCATACCCATATAAACTAACATTGTAACCAACAAGGCAAGATTTGACAATCAGTGTAGTCTCACACACAAGTTACAGATTTAGTATACAATATGCTGCATTTAATTTACCCATGCACCTAACAAATATAATTATTAATTGATTAATTGTGTAACTTATAAATGTCGTTTTACATTTATTTCAGATTATGTTGGTTACATTAAAAAAACAATGAAACTAATGCAACACAAATACAGCCAACTGAAGCTGCTAGAAGTAGAACTTAGACAAGAAGGATGTGGCCCACCACCACCTGGTTAGTATATAAACTACCTAATTTTCTTTTAAATAGTACGATAATAGGTTATTCTTCATTTGCATAAATCAGTAATATGTAAAAAATTAACCATTGTTGGGGCTTATTAAAATTAAAGTACACATGAACCTATATAAAAAAAAATCAAATATTTCTTACTGTAATATATTGGTCTGCTAAACGAATTGAGATGCCTGTGTGAGTGGTTGATGGTTTTATTCATACATTTTGTAATCAAGTGTTTTTCATAACTTCCGCTAGGGGCGCTGGTGTGAAATGTAAATCACGAATTCTTTCATTATTAAAACACATTGGTGGGACTATAATTGTTGATACCTTATAGCAGCTGGAGTAAATAATATAGAACATAGGTCCATAAATGTTTATTTTTTATAGAGATTGAAATGAAATAAATATTTCTTTTAAATTTTTATTATACAGAAGCAAACGGCGTTTTATCGAGTAAGGGCATTACATACAACTATTGTAATGGCTGTATGTATATTTTAGTATGTACAATTTATGCATGTACTATTGTGTTCTCAGTCTGTCTAATTTTTATTTACTTGTATTTATTATAGAACAGTGGATAAGTTTCCAATCCCTCCAAACTCATGAATTTATTATAGTTGTAGTAGTATGTATAATTTGTCAAAAAGTCACTAAAAATTATTACATAACGTAGGTACGGGGAAGATGGTGGAGCAGGCATGCTCGCTCAAAACAGAAGTAGGATGACTGAGAAAATACCTCCACGTTTTTTTTATCCTAGTGACGAGGTAAAGACGTTCGCCCGTTCGTTGGACACGCCTGCCTACACCACCTAATAGCTGCTTGAAACTGCCGCTCGTCACTCGATACATTAGCGATTAAGTCTCTTGTGCTCGGGTAATGTCACCAGCTAAAGCCCTTCACATCCGAACACAGCAATGTTTACACACTGCTGCTTCATCAGCCGGAAGACGTTCACTGCTGAACCCTTTAGAAGGGAGGGGTTGCTATAATCCCCCATGCTTGGCAGGCGTCTTGGAGATAGCAGTATAGGTGGTAGGATTGTAGGTGATCCAATAGTGAGAGGCTGCTGCCTGTCTTCTTGTTTCCCTCAGTTGCCTCATAACACACGGGGGATGTGATGGGGGGTGCTATTCTTACGGGCACCTGACACGGACTATTATAGCTTGTAATCTTAAAAGGATCGGGCGAAGTGGCATCTATTAATAAGGTGTTAGTAAAGAAAAGCATTGCTTATATTTTGAGATTTAATCTTGAGACTTCTTTGACAAATTATACTTAGATACCCTCTTTATACAGATCCTAGCCACAACCATATTTTTATGTTTCAGTTTCATATGTACTAGCTTAGGGGTCGTTCATTAATCACGTGATGTTTTTTAGCAACTTTTTAACCCCTCCCCCCTCCTGGTGATATGTGGTGAGGTTTTAAACTCCCCCCCCCCCCTATCCAAAATCACGTGTATTTATTTTTACAAACTATATTGAAATTTTCGCAATATTATCTTTAAATACAGGTAACTGATTAAATGTTAAAGTGGAAGTCGTTGCCGGCAACGGTGAGTCAAGGCCACGTGCCGCTGTTTGGTTTAGAAATCGTGCATTCAACGTAAAATAAATACACGTGATGTCTCATTATACCCCTCCCCCCTCCTGGTGATATTTCGTGATTTTTTTCGGAACCCCTCCCCCCCCTTTCGAACCTCACGTGATTAATGGACGGCCCCTTATTCCTAATTCCTGTTTTGAGGATAATCACTTTTCCTTAGATCACTATTCGTTAAGGATTAAATCTCCTCGGTTTATTCGAAACCAGGGTTAAATAACATTATGCTTGTAATTAAAACACGCTAGTTTGTACTGTATATAGCCTTTTACCATTTTTATTAAACATTTATTTTTAGAGATCTTTAAGAAACTACTTCATGCACAACATAGATTAAGGAATCTTCTTTCATACAGTAACACGTTCAACTAACATACTGATAGCATGTAAAAAAATAAAAATTATGGATAGTAGTATTTTTATCAAGTAGCTTTCAATTTATTTGATCCTTTTTTTACTCTGTATATAATTAATCTTACAGTATGTAATTATACGATTACCATTTTTTTTTACCTATTATCCGTGGTAAGCTCTATACGGTAGACAGAAGAGCATATAGTTTTTATGAAATTCAGCAGTTTTTAAGTGTTCATTTGTTTTTTGTAATGGCTTATTATAGTATGAGTAATATTGTATATTTCAATTGAATACACACAAAGAAAAATGTAACGGTTAATGTATGTTTAACTGAAAAAACTTTAAATACTTACTTTACTAGCAAAAAATATTTTAATTCCATCTATTGACAATATTATTTTATTTCAGCTTACATAGAAGACAGTGTAGCAAATCATACAACAGTGATATCAGAACAAAAAGTGTTAGATATGATAGAAAATGCGTATCCAAACCCTTTGACTGTGGAAGACTTTGTGTCGTAAGTAACGCTTGTATACTGTTTAATACGTAAATAAATATATATAGGTAAGCAGAATGTGTCGAAGGTAATGCACTCAGAAGCTTCAACATTTCTTCCGATGTGGAATATATGGAAAGAAAAGAAACTAAGAGTTTAAAACGTTTTAGATAGCAATTTAACGGTTGTCCTACGTGTACTGACTGACTGCAATCACACACCACTTACCAAATACCAAAGCTTTAAATTGAAAACGGATCCCACTTTAGAAATCGTCTGACATTCCGTGACATATTTAGATACGTGGGGTAAAAGTTTCCGGAATGAATAAGAAAAAAATACTATTAAAGGTCAAAAATTAATTTATTGTTTCTCAAAATATTCTTTCCGTAAATGCACTTTTTCATGCGATTAAACCAATTTTGAAAACTTTTGTGCCTCTCCTCCGTGGTGACCTCAGAAACGTGTTTTTCATACTATTCGACAGCCTCTTCTGGTCACGAAAATCGTTGACCGCGTAATTGGTTCTTAATTATTGAGAACAGAAAAAAGTCACAAGGTGCCAGGTCGGGGCTGTATGCAGGATGGCTCATAAGTTCTACGTTTTGCACCTTCAAAAATTCGTTTGTTTGTCTGGCCGTGTGGGAATATTGTCGTAGTGCAAGATGATACGGCGTTTCCGGTTATTTTTACGGAGTTCGTCAATAATTTCCGGCAAACAAATGGTCATGTACCAGTCACTATTCACGGTACGACGATTCTCTAAAGCAACAGTAGCCACGTGTCCTGTTTTATTAAAAAAAGAAGCAATCGTCCGCTTAGATGCACTTTTCACGCGCGCCGCATTGGTTGGTTTCGGCTCATCTGAAAGACCCATACGCTCGATTGCTGCTTTGTTTTGGGATCGTAGCAATAAATCCTTGTTTCGTCACCTGTTACTATGTCCCACACCAAATTTGACGCACCCTCGTTAAATCTGGTACGCATGGAACTGCACCAAGTGACGCGGTCCGTTTTTTGAGCCTCGGTAAAATTGTGTGGAATCCACCGTGAGCACAGCGTTCTCACACTCAAATGTTTGTGTAGGATTGATTGTATTTGACTCATGCCTATGTCTAAGGATGCATGAATCTCATGGTAGATCACATGCCTGTCTGTTTCAATCATACGGCGCACAGCATCGATGTACTTATTTGTTATCCCCAGCGCTGGACGGCCGACCTACACGAGATTAGTCACTGATATTGGCACGACCGCGCTTGAATTCTGCAAACCAGCTTTAAATAGTCGTCTTGCATGGTGCTTCATCGCCAAAGGCAGATTGAAGCCGAGCGATGCTCTGTTGAGCTGTCAAATTACACTTAATATCGTAGAAAATCATATTACGAAAATTTTCCCGAGTTAAATCCATGTTAATGTAGACGCGCAATTTTTAAAATGGCGCCACAATGTAAAAATAATTGACAGTCAGATGCATCGATATATAATAAGTAACCAGATAAGCAGTCACCTACTAAATTTCATCCAAAATATGGTAGTGATCACAGATAGTGCTTGATAGCTTAAATATTCCGTACGAACGTAAGAGTCCGAGTGACCCGTCCAGGACTGCGCAGGATGTAAACGGTTTTTATAGGCGCAATGGTCATTGTACATTAATTTTTTTGTACAATGCTGTATCAATATTTACGCTACAAAAACAACGATTTATAGCGTTAAAACTATTTCTGCGATGTTCCTACCGTAGCGCATTATACCCGTAGTACCGTTCAAGCCACGCCACGAACGAGACAGGGATAGTGGCGGACAACGCGCGAAAGGGAGAACGGGATAACCGTAGGCACGGTGGGCGACCGAACAAGTCTCAACGTAGGCCGACCAACTTATCTTTGCTGGTGGCACAACGAGAATTGAACTATAATCTTATGAGAACTACGTGTATTTTGAGTGTTTTGTTTAGACAGTAGCGGCAAACTTAATTTGGTCGGCCGGAAGCTTGGCGGTTGGCGGACTATTAGCAGAGATATTTAAAGAAATATTTATTATTTTGTGTTTAAGTGATATCTTACTGATATCTATCATTTAATTTAATACTATTAACTACTACTAATGGGAAATATATGTTCCGTATGAAAATTTGCTGTTACGACGTGTATTAAGGCAGTTTTTAGACGCAAATGAGGCATTTCGACACGTCTTTACGCTAGCTGTTGTCGGCTCTTACTAATTTGAAATAGCAACACAACCGTCTCCGTAGCTCTATTTTCGTGACCACTTTTCAGGCCGTGACAGCTAATCTTGTTTAGATAGTATATCGATGGTCAGATGAGACAAACTGCATTCTACAGCCAAAGAGCTGCATTTTAAAATTTTGTAATTTCTTTTTAAATATTGTTTATGTAAGTGGCCAGTTCCGGAAACTTTTAGTGTGACCTATGTATATTTAGACCGCTAACACAATGTTCGTATGTACGGCCGTCTATTATAGGCGACGTAGGTACCGTAACCCGGATAAGATATTTTTATTTGAATGTAACGGTTCTTTTGGTTGCAGTGCGGGAGAGTGGTCAAAAGCTGATGTCAAAGATGCACTAGAAGCACTAGAAGAAAAGGGATTGACACGTGCAATGTCGGAAGGAATTTATATACGTCAACATAGCGTTGACACACAGGTATGTATTATATAAAGAATAAAAACCCTTGAATGTAAATTACTTGGTAAACGAATGTCCATTATTTCTAAGGAGATTATGGTGCAGTGGAAGCCCACTAAGTCCAATCATTAATACACTGGAGTAAACTGGCATTTGCTATTGTCACTTTGTAAAATGATATTGCCATATTAATAGTAGTAGTGATGTTCCCATTCTATAGTGATTCAATCACTTGCTCAAAGTTAATAGGAACATAAATAATACTAACAACAATTTTAAATAGAATTTATATTTAGTGGTAAATAGATGATTACTATAAGTAAATCTAGTGAAATTGATGAACAACAAGGCTGCATGGGCTTTAATTCTATATTAAAAACATCACACATACACCAAGTCGGTGGGAGGGAGTTGGAACTTGGCCTTACACACGCCGTCATCATAATTATCATTTGGCGTCTAACTTTTGGTCTGAGTGCACGAATGTTTTTGTTTGCTCACGATTACTGACTGAGTGACGAATAGAATAGAATCATTTTGTCTCTACACAATTTTTTTTCATCCCAAACTGGTAACACAGTAAACGTCAGTTTACTCCAGTGAATTAATAATTCGAAATGTCGAATGTTAATGAGATACAACATTCGACATTCGCAGCCCGGTCTCTATAGTCGAATTATTAATTCACTGGAGTAAACTGACGTTTACAGTGTTACCAGCTTCTGATGAAAAAAAAAATAGGCTATACGGATATATTGTCTGTACTACCCGTGGGGTGTCCGGGTAAGAATAGCATTCTCCCATCTCCTCCCACTGGGTGTCCATAAGAGGCGACTAAGGGAAAACAAGAAGACGGGCAACAGCGTCTTTCTATTGGATTACCTACCACATATACTGCGATCCCAAGACGCCTGCCAAGCGTTGGGATTATGACACCGCTTTCATATTAATCCATTAGTTTAAAAGCCACGGACATAAGCGTCAAACAATATAAAGGGATTCTATACCCTCATTACAGTGGAAGGTAAAAATAAGATGCACGGAATTAGCTACAAAGGTCTTATCAGTTCCAACTGAGGATAACCAAGGAAGTTTGTAGAAACAAAATATTGCCCGACTCGTTAACGCCGCGCCGTCATTGTATTGGTACACTCTCGGCTCTTATTAGCAACTTTAAACAGAACAGGATTTGTCACATTTTTAATCGACTAAGGAAATCTTCGTTTCTGTATTGCTTATCAAATTTTTTTTTTGTCTCGGTAACTCTGGCAAATAGTTTTTATTCGAAAGAGCAAACCTTCGAAAGGGATCGTCCCTCAACGACTTAAAATTGCACAGTAAAGTCGCTCGGGTTGTAGAATATTGACAATATTATTGTCCCTGCCTATGTTAATAATGTGCCGTAGTTGCACTTTGATGTTCCTAGCATCAGTAAAATTTCTGTAACAGGTTGTGAAACAAATGCCCACATTGTGTTCATCGCGTCAGCCAAGCATAGCTGTGATAACGGCTCTTTATTGTGAGAAACAAGCCGTCGACGCTATGATGGATAACCAGGAGACTTATGTCCGGTATACGACTGTCGGTAAGTGGTAGTATGTAGTTTACGCGAGTTTGTATGTACAGTATGAACTCACTAATCCGCCACTTCAATAGACCGATACGTCCAATAATCCGGCACCCTCCGCCCGCGCCTCCCTCGCCCCACAAAAGCAGACCTCAATTATGGATTATTTTAAAACTATGTTAATTTTGAGATATGTTACAGTTACAATAAAACCTTTCGAACTAGAACACAAATATGTATGTACATACATACATTATATTCTCTTTAAGAAATGCTTTATTTTATTTATTATGTATCCAGTAATCCGAACATTCCAATAATCCGGCACCCGCTGGTGTTTAATAGTGCAGGGTTAGTGAGATTGTACTGTATGTCTATTTCGAGCCTACAGGGCTTAATGGAATTTTACATTGATTATATATTTAAAAAAAAAAACCGGCCAAGTGCGAGTCGGACTCGCGCACCGAGGGTCCCATACCTTCTTTGCACATATTAAAGTTATTTTATTATTCGTATAACAAAAAACCCCAACCGCAAATCTTGTTTGTCAAAGTTTGTTTGTCGAGGTTTTTTTTTAAGGACAAAGACTGTACTACCTAGAAACACCAGTTTATTTTTTTTCCTGTAAATTATAGATTATATACCTCGTAGTTATTTCGTTTCAAATGGTAGCTCCTTTAGCTGATTTTGTCAGGTTGTCAGACTGGATAATTTTATTAGGTTAGCTAAACTCTGTACACAAACCTTGAAATATCGAATGTATGGGAGTTCCGTCTCTTCTTAGGTTTACGTCCTTTGGAGAAGATATAATTAGATTGAGAAGTCGGACTAGGGAAGTACCTCCACCTAATAACAGACCCCAGACAAATAACGCTATTAATGACTACTATCGCCTTCCTGTTTTTTTCTCTCAGCGGAAACCCTCAAAAGGTTTCAGGAACGCTGTGGGGGTCATCCGGGGTTTGCGGGATTCTTACCAACTAAAAATCCCTCGCAGCAGTCCCAACGGCGCACATGGGGGGCCTAGGTTCTCCGATAGGATCTGCACTAAGTAACCCTCAGGCAGGCCTTGTCTTTGAGCCCGCTGCCGGGAGACGCCGTCGGCCTTCTCGAAGTCGCCGCCATACTCGAAGGACGTCTGGGGCCACTCTCGGATCTCTCGATCGGATGACCGTGTGTGGATTGTCCCAAGATATTATTATTATATCGCCTTACTTATACATGTCAAAAAGTACAGTAAAGTTTCTCATACCGATCTGTTATCTTATGTCTAATGCTTTTACTCATTATTCTTATCGTATGTATTGACAAGCGTAACGATTTGCGACATCAATTTGGCTGAGTACATTCACTCGCCTAATCCACTTCGTCGGCACTGACATTTAGTTAAGTCTCTTGAACCCGTTAATTTCACCAGCTACAGTGCCCTTCACACCGGAACAGAGCAATGTTTACATAATGCTACTGGGCTGTAAAATATATATAAGCAGGTGCATAATGTTTTTACTCATTATACTCAGATGAACTAGTTGGGTCTGAACTATTTGTAAGGACCGTATTACCAAGCATTATTTATATACGAACGCTAGGAATTAACTAATGAAAAATGGAGAGAAGCGTCAGGCCTAAACCACTCCAAAACAATCGCCACCACAATGGTGGACTGTGGGCTGAAATTATTAAACCTAAACAGATCAGTAATTAGGCACCTAATGGGCCATATCGGTACCAACGAATACCTTCATAGAATGAGTACCGTTGATACTTCCAGATTATGTGAAAATGAAAAAGAATCAATGTTATACATGTGTGGATGCCACGCTCTTGCAAGACAGACTGAGTCATCTGGGAGTAGCCTATCCTACACCCGATAATTATGTACGCTGGCTGCTCAAACACACTAGCTTATTAAAGCCAATTCATTCTATCCTTGAAGACACTTACATTATAATCGGACGTTGAAAACGAAGCCGGTCAACTATTCTAGTCCTTAGCTGTACGTATTAAAACAAATCGCTTAATCCGGACTAATAAGGACGTTCACAACGCAACGATATGCGTAGTTGCTGTGCATCTTCTCGTCCGATCATAAAATGGGTATGATGGAATCAAGTCCTGTAATTCTTTGTGATTTTAATATATATATAAGCCAGTGTTTGACTAAGTCCCACCTGATGGAAAGCGGCGCCGTAATCGAGGATGGTAAAGCACACTAGCTTATTAAAAGCCTACTCACTCTAGTCTGGAAGACACCCACATTATAATCGGGCGGGAAAACCGATGCAGGCAAACTGTTCCAGTTCTTAGCTGTCCTTATAATAAACTAGCAATTTCCTGCGGCTTCGCCCGCTAATTTTTGTACAGAGTTTACCAACCCCTAACACACCCCCAAAGGTTGTTTTTGAAAATTCGTGAAACACGTAATTATTTATTTTATTTAGAGAATCTTTTCAGTAAATTTCAAGTCAATTGAACCATATAATAAAAAGTTTCATACAAAAGAAAACACCCCATTTAACCCCTTTAGGAGTCGAATTTTCAAAAATCCTTTCTTAGTGGATGCTTACGTCATAAGAAGAACCTACAGTCCAAATTTCAGCTTTCTAGGTCCAGCGGTTTGGCCTGTGCGTTGATGAATCAGTCAGTCAGTCAGTCAGGACAAGTAATTTTATATGTATAGATGAAAGATCAAAAACAATAAATGTACCTACTAACGCAGGCATGATGGTTGACCGGTGGCCAACCAAATAGGGCCAGTTAGGGTCAAATATGGTATATTCAACCCTACCAAGGTACCGGTAAGCCATCAACGCCTGCACTCATACATTTCTTGTTCAATTTTTAATCTTAAGAAAAACAGGGTATAGAATACCGAGAGGCTTGCTACATTGCATATGTGCATTGTAACATTGTAAGTGAGCCCTCACTACACCAGGTTCACCACATAGCCTCTAAAAAAAATGTTTTCTTAAATAAATTGTTTTAATGCAAACAGCTTAATCTTCCTACACGTTATTATTATCGAGAAGGAGGGACTCTGCGATGAACTCCTTTAAGAAGCGACCATCCAGGACGTACACGTGGATAAGCCACGCTGGTTCTACCAAAAATGAGATCGACTTCATCGTGACGACCAAGAAGCATATATTCAATGATGTCTCCGTGATCGGCAGGGTGACAACCGGTAGCTTCACCGCATTGTTAGACGCACATTGGATATCAATTTCAAGCTTGAGAGATCTCGTCTGATGAAGTCCACGCTCCGTCCGGGATCCGCCCAAATCTAAAACCCCGAAGATTTTCAACTCGAACTACACAGTCGCTTCCAGTGCCTAGCCGAATGCGAAACTGAGGTCGAGTTAAACAATGGGTTTGTGCAAACTGTGCATGCAGTGGGGTTCAAGTTTTATAAGACCCCACGACGTAATAAGCTTCAGAAGCTCTCCAATAAAACCATTAAATTAATGGAAAACCGGACTAAGATGAAACTGCAATCTTCAGCTGATATGTCGGAATATGCTGAACTCAATAGTCGAATCTCGAAATCCATGCGACATGACTTGTGTTCCTATAATACAGCATGTATTAAGGACGCAATTGAGCGGAACCAAGGCTCTAATTTGTTCGCAAAGAATTACTCTATTGGGCGAAGCCAAGTGACCGGGAGCTAAAGATAGACGGCATTGTCATCTCATCGAAACCGAAGATATTGAGAGAGCTCGAGAGATTTTACGGACAATTAGGTATTTGATTTTTTTTTTATATATTTATAACTTTATTTTTAATAATACTGATATTTAAAACAAAAAACTAAAAAAAAAGAAAAAACACAATTAATTATAAACAATTAAAAATTGATGAAATTTCACGTGACTATAAACGCGCCATGGTTGGTCACCATAGTCGTGACGTCATAATGTTAAAGCTATTTAATAACAGTACAGCGTCAACGGCTATTACACTTGACTAGACAATAATATTGAAAATTTATTGCTAAAAAACGACTCCGAACAACGCTGAACGACACTGAACGTTCAGTGCCGTCGTTCAGTGTCCTTCAGTGTCGTTCAGTGCCGTCGTTCAGTGTCCTTCAGTGAAGTTCAGTGTCGTTCCGTGACGTTCAGTGTCATCCAGTGTCATTCAGTGTCTTTCAGTGTCGTTCAGTGACGTTCAGTGTGGTCGTTCAGTGACGTTCAGTGTCGTTCAGCGTTGTTCAGAGTCGTTTTTTAGCAATAAATTTTCAATATTATTGTCTAGTCAAGTGTAATAGCCGTTGACGCTGTACTGTTATTAAATAGCTTTAACATTATGACGTCACACCCGCTCGGGTTTGTTCAGGAGCTGTCGGCGTGTTTCCGGTACTGGATTCAAAAATTATATTTTTTATTTTGAATTATTGCGAAAAAAAAAACCATAAAATAGTTTTACTATAAAACTTATTTAAGATCTTTCCATTTATCAAAAAAAAAATTTTCAATTACCCAATTGTACACCTTGACACGAAAATCGATCCCTTTTCAGAAAGGTTTGAGATAGGGAGATGTTATTTCTCCGAAACTCTTCACGAACACATTGGAGGACGTATTCAAGCTCTTGGACTGGAACGGATTCAACATCAATGGCGAATTCATCACTCACCTTCGATTTGCCAATGATATATTCATTATGGCTGAGTCGCTCGAGGATCTCAAAACGATGCTCAACGACCTCAGTATCGTTTGCCAGCAGATGGGTCTTAAGATGAACATGGACACGATGAAAATTACGTCGAATGTTCATGTTGAACCCGTATCGGTAGTTGTTGGGAACGATACACTCGAAGTTGTTGACCACTAGGTATACCTAGGACAAACTATCCAGTTAGGTCGGTCCAACTTCGACAAAGAGGTCGCCCGAAGAATCTAACTCGGATGGGCAGCGGAAACTACGCGAAATCTTCTCGTCCGAAATACCGCCTGAAGACGAAGGTTTTTAGCTAGTGTGTGTTCCCAGTAATTACATATGGTACTGAGACGTGGCCCTTAACTGCTGGCCTTTTAGAGAAGCTCAGAGTCACACAACGAGCCATGGAGAGAGCTATGCTTGGAGTTCCAGAATCCGAAATGTGGAAATTCGCTGAAGAACTAAGGTCTTTTTTTTTTTATCCAATATAAGCCAGTGCTTGACCACAGTCCCACCTGATGGAAAGCGGTCACCGACATAGCTCCCAGAATCTGCAATTTGAAGTGCCAATGGGCAGGACTCATCGCTCGAAGAACCGATAACCGATGGGGAAGAATGGTTCTCGAGTGGCGACCACGAACCGGAACACGCAGCGTAGGCAGGCCTCCCACTAGGTGGACAGACGACATTGTGTGCGTTGCAGGTAACCGGTGGATGCAAATAGCCAATTGGCGTTCTAAGGGGGAGGCCTATGTTCAGCAGTGGACGTCTTCCGGCTGATGATGATGATTTTATCGAGATGTTTATCCTTCTATGTGACTAAGCCCTCATGTGTGATAGACGTCGTACGTCATTGAATTCAGTTTGCCTGTTAATATCCAGACGTGAAAATCCATAACAAAGGAAATATAAACAGGAAACATTGTTATCTGTTTAGTATTACAAAATACCCATCTATTTTTCAATTGGTTTGGGATTATACATAAGAGTTATAAGAAATTAGATATTGTAACAATCGGTTTTACTGGTTTACTAGATATAAATAATTATTTCGGGACAGTCCACACATGACCATCCGATCCCAAACTAGACAGAGTCTGCACTATAGGAACCAGGCAACTGATAACTGATAGGCCTGACCAATTGGAACTATTTCTTCTTAATAATCCCTCGTGGTAGGTTATGCCTAGTTTGGGATCAAATGACGTGTGTGGATTCCTCCAGGATATTTTTATTCATCAGTAAAAAGATATTTGTGAATACATTTTACTACTACATCAACGCTTTGATACTATATCAACGTGCCGTGCACGCGTAAGCAATTAGCAAATAAACACGATTTTTCCTCTGCATACTCGGGGAATTTCGAGTTAGATATTTACTATAGTTGTATGGTATAGTACTTGCATGAATGAGAGATAATTCCATCAGTGTTGTTATAAATAACTTGCGTACATGTTATGAATGAAATATTAAAAGGAAAACAACAAGCTAGGAATATAATTGTAGTGTAATTTCAAAAGATTAATTCATGAAATTTTATTTACGTCAGTTACAATTACAATAATAATATAATTGTTTAATAATTTTCCAGGATCCTTATATTTAACACCATAAAATTTATTATACAAGTAGGAAATACATTTAATGTTATGTATTGTTGTGTAATTTACATTATGTGTAAGGTATTATCAATGGATGAATTAGAAATAAAAGATAAAAATGTATGATTACTATTATAAACGTAATATAAACGCTACTTCTTAAAAAAACATTTAGGTCTTAAAATACAGTTTACTTTACTTTACTTTATCACTAGTGATAAAGTTGTGGTTCACTTTTTAGCAATCATTTTAGTTGTTATAAATGTAGGTTGGTAAATAATAAATAATATTAAATATATACAGGCTGTCCATGAAAATGGGACATATGCGTCATGGATGAAGAAAGTGCGTAACACTAGTGTGCTGCCATACAAAGAATTTTCAAAGAAAAGTATAGATCTGCTTTCGAGTTATAACTAGGGGCGTAGGTACTCAACATTTGCTTAGGGATGGGGCAAAAGTAAAAAAAAATAAGTAATCGGTTTTTAAAAATGCTTTTTTTTTACTGTTTTCCTTTCCTTATTACAATAAAAACTGGCGAAGTTGCAGGCAAAATCTGGTTAAAATGTTATTATCTTTTGCTTCCAGAACCTCCTTTCTTAAGCACACTCACGGTTACTACATAAATATACATAATACATACTATACTCTGTTTTTCTTTATAAGATCAAAATTGGTAGGTTTTAACTTTGGCTAGCCACCGGTCAGCCATAATGCCTGTGTAAAAACGCCAGAAAAACGAATCAGATCTTGTGTTTCTGGTACAAATTAGAAAAAAGAAAATTATCTAACTGATTGCGAAAAACGCTTGAAAATCCGTTGCGTGCGAATTAGTGGATATAAGTACAGACAGACGTTGAAAGCCACTTTGTTTTACACTATGTAAATATACATCTGTTAATAAATTAAATTTTTTAAAATATTATGGCGCAGTCAAAGTTGGCTTTTGTGCATTTTTTCATTTAAAAAGCCATAGCTCTAAAACTGACACATTAGCCCTTCCGTCCTTTTCAGCAGGTGTCCCATTTTCATGAGCGCCCAGTATATGAACTGTTGTGATAGAACCACTAAAACAGGCACGTATAGTGGCGTCGCTTGAGAGGTCAAATTGAGAGGTACTACTTTGACGTACAATAACAACAAACGTACTACTAATTAACATTAATATAAAATGAGATTTTTATGTAGGTATAGGTACTAAGATGTTGATGGTGGGATTGTGATGACTAACGATTATTCTACATTGTAACGTTTCATATTGTACCTATTGCATGTTGCACCAACACAAACAAGTTAGAATAGATAAATAAAAACAACCAGCACACGAAAAATGCATTCAAAATAAATGGTTAAACCGATTTTCATCAAACAGTGGTCAATCAGGATTAATTAATTATATATAATATACATCCTGATTAAATCGAGTTCATATAAAAAAAAAGAATATGGATAGTCAGGCGTCATTATAACACCTCCTTTTTTCGGAGGTTAGCAAAATATTGAAAATCATGCTAAAAACTTTGTTTTTGTAGATTTATACATGACGCAAGTCATGTATAAATCTACAAATAATAATTAGGTACACCACTAAATTAAAAATACTACTTGGTACACAACAATAATAATTATAGAAATGGAATAACACACAATTGTATACCCAAAACCAGATATAAAGTCATTTTTTGTAATCAAACCGGGTACTTCAAAACAAACCTAAATTTCTTCACCAATACAAGATGAAAACTTTCCATTTATCACCACACACACGTAAAACATCCAACTGATTCAGAAAACTAGTTAAACTACTGAAAATATAATTAAAATCTTAAGATATACGAATAAATAAAATATTTTTGACATGAGAATGCCACAGATAAAATATGTCAATATATAGAACACACACTTTGTCTATGGAAATTAGTGATGTCCAATATTTAAAGATCTAAATCTCGATATTGAATGATTTGAAATTGATCCACAACCAATCATTTTATAAAATAAAAAGTATTATATTAAACTCAGACTAAACTGAGGTAGATTCAACATAAACAGTCCCTATTTCAAAGTAAATCGCTACTCTGCCCACGTCTACACGGATTATATTATGTTGATTGTAAGATAATATTTTATATTACGTATTTAATTATTTATTTAAATAAATATCAATAAAATTGAGTGCCGAATATGAAAATGTATGTGGTTTGACAGGTTCCGGGACTTACGCCTTAGTGCTGCCACCTGGTGCACGTCATTTTTGAACACCCTCATTGTGTTATTCATAGTCATTCATTCGTCGCTTCGTATCGATGTCGTACGTACTGAATGCTCTCTGGTGTCTTTTCTTTAACGACTTTGCTTTCGATTTTTGGTTTTCAAGAAAAAGTAGTAGATAACATGGCGGCTAAGAAAAATGTAACTGTTTTGCGGCTACCACCCTATCACTGTGAACTCAATCCAATTGAATTGATTTGGGCTCAAATTAAATCATACGTGGGAAGAAACAATAAAACATTCAAAATGGCTGAGGTGAAAACGTTACTTCGCAATGCTTTGGCATTAATTGGAGCAAATGCATGGAAAAAATGTATAGAACATGTGCAGAAGGAGGAAGACAAAATGTTAAAATTGGATGGCATAATAGATGCAGCAAGTGAAACAACGCGATTTATCATAAATGTAACCGGGACGAGCTCCAGCTCAGAATTTGCTTATTCCTCAGAATAAATGTCTTAAAAATCTCTAGTTTTATGTTTTCATAAAAATCGATTTAAGAGATATAAACTTTTATATTTTTACGCACGCATTTCCATCAGAGTTAGTTTGCAGCTTGTGGCCAAAAAGATGGAAGTTACAAAATGGTTCGCAAAAATCCCAAATGCTACCCTTTGACGTATTATATTCAATCTTCTAGAGAATAAGTAAAATTGTTGTACACTCAAATTAACATTTTAATACTGACGCATTTGTTAATTATTTTGAATTAAAGGGTTTCGAGTTGTTATTTGTTTAAATAAAGGTGAAATTATCAATAAAAATAATTCACAGTAATAATGTATTCTTTTTAATCCTACCGTTGCTGACATAAATATCGATACTGTAATGGATTTATCCTCAGAGTAATTAGAATAGAGCCAGTATCGCGTCGATTCCCCGAACAAATTATTCGTGGCACTTTTGCGGGGTGCGGGAGGCGAAGTAAACACACACAGATACAATTTCACGCATATCCACACTATAATAAACTCGCAACACATTCAAAAAGATACGCACACAAACAAAGAATGACCTGAACATATGAACAAAATTTGGCAGAGGGGTTAGCGCATCATGCTCTCTGCAGTGGTATCTCCTCTAAGGGATTTATCATACATCTATGATGTGGTCAGATTCACTCGTTCATGAGGCGTCACCTCCCTAATATTGTCGATGGTTGCAATACCGCCATGTTTATTTACTTTTTACGACGGAATACTTGAATTCGAGTATAGAACAAATAATTGTAGAAAGAAATGCAAGATTGGATGGATCTAATTGTATGTACCTATAAAAAATATTAACTATAAAATATTAAAAATATTAAATATATAACTCTACTTAAAGTAGGTACATAACAAAAATAAATAGAAATGCATGATAGGATGGATGCAAATGTTTATATCTATAAGTATACATATATTCCGAGGAGTAGTGACATCAACATGAATATTACAATAAGCAAGTGCACAACCACTACAACACTCCGTGAAGTAGGTATGCAAAACCGAACACTGATACTGTAAGCTTTGCATTTTACATTTACTTTATTCCTTGATATTAATGCTCCACAGGATTGAATATGTTTAACAAGGTCACCTCTATGTTTTATGCAACATAACATCTTGTATACAACATCAGCTAGGTGGTTATTTTTCCACTCTCATAATATATACTCTTACACCGGCTGGGTATAAAAAATATATCACTTATAAAATACTGATAAATTTTTAGCAAGTTTCTAAGTCTAATGGACACAACATACTGTTAAAAATAGCAAAGGGTGCCATTTAAAAAACTAATTAATAGTAACATTACGCTCATACCAATTTTGAGTTTATCCAAATTGAAATTCAAGTCCATAAACTTTACTCACATCACCACCTACAGCTAAGAACCGGATATCATCAATATTATGTTTCAGTTCTATCTGTTCTAAATAAGTTTCGCCTACATGAATGTCCAAATTGCCTCCATCCCTCAATTGAAATTTGACATAGAATTTTGTATCTGAAAAAATTAAATACTATGATTTAATAGGAACAGAGTATAACATGAAGCTGTGTGTAATAATTTTAAAGACAACACAGACACAACATATTGCAGCTAAAAATAACATTTGTTTAGGCAAATAATAATAGTCAAACACAAACAAGCAATAAAGTTATTTAGTCTTGTGATGCTTATATTCACTACATAATTAATATAAATTTATCCAAAATAAGAAATGTGAAAGAACTTGTCTGTTATTTAATAATATGTGGGTTTTAGGGGATTCTTGTTGTTAAAATAAAATAAAAAATACATACATTTACCTGGAAAGTAATCTGAAGTTGAATTATCACCATTAATAAGTTGGTGGTATCCATCCTTTACAATTTTTATTACAATTCTGTCTTCATTGTTGGGTGGATAGTTCACTTCTAAGAGGCAAGCAATGTTTTCATAATCAGCTGAATTGTAACCAGTTATCAAGCCAACTGATAATCTAAAATAGAATATTTATTTTTTTAACTAAAACATTGACATTGGTATTCATGGCCAATTTGTTAAGACTATTTTATCATAAATAAATACTAATTAATATATTCATGATCTAAACCTGTTCTAAAGCGTTTGTTACTTACATTCTTGGGTCATTTAGCATCTCGCCCCTGACAATGATTGTATCACGTGGATTTAACTTCGTTGGGAGAAGGTACATATTTTCGTTTGTCAACTGTGCCTGTGGCCACGGTGGTGCTCTAGTTGATATGCCGTTTAGCTCCGTGCTAGCATGAGCTTCCTCGCGTGCTCGATCTCTGTTAAAAACACACTGAACTTAACAGAGTAACTAGGATTTCAACTTCTATCTTTTCTATTGTAATTTATGAGAATCAGTCAATCTGACTGTTACTGACTGAGAGAACTACCAATTTTCAAATACCTAGTTAGTTGATAATTATAAATTGTATACATACTAAAAGATACAAATAATAGATTCAAGAATATTATTTGTTAGGCGGCCTTACACCTTAAAAGCAATCTCTTCCAAACAACCTATAATAGTAAATGAATATGTTGACATTCAAAGAAATAAGAAATACAAACATACTTAGCAGTTGAAGATGTAATGTAAAATATAAAAGTACTGATAAGAAATTAATTCGGTAATGTAAAACGTATACTGTTATACATTATAACCTCAGTAACACATTAATATTTCCATTTAAATCTATTGACACAGATGTCCTCAGACGAATCTATTGTTTATAATTTACATGAACTAAAACGACATTATATAATTAGGCCATATCCCAAAATTAGCCGAATTTGGGTTCTGTTCTTCGCAATTTTGGTGAATTTCGTAGGTTATGTTTTGGTTCAAGCACTGACAGCTGTTTGTAGACATTTACTGTTCTTCCAATCAATACTACGCGACGTGTTACTCGTGCCGGTATTGAATTGATTGAAGTCAGTGATTTTTTTTGACATCTCTGAAATGTATCTATGTATGCCAAAAGTTGACAATGGCACTTGGGTAGCCTTGGGTTGCCAGGTATAGTTGCTTACAATTTCCTGAATTTCCAAGACATTTCTACTGTAACGAAATCTGAACCGTTGGACGGACTATAGAAAATAGGGAACTTTAACAATGTTTGTTTTTTAGTGTACCTATTAAAAAGATTTTAGGCTCGCTTAGAAATACCAGAAACAAAAAAGTTAAAATGTGCACAAATTATCTAGATAATGCAAATCAAAAGTTAACTTTTCCACGTTGTTGGTGCGAAACCGCTCACTCTCTCTCGCTCGCAGCCGGTTTTATGGCTGGTGATTATAGAAATACCACTCAATAATAATAATATGTTCTCATTACACTTTTGATATTACGTAACTTATAGTTGAAATATTTCGTAAAAAAATAATAATTTTAGAATATTTTTTTTAGTAGTGCTCTTTTTACAACTAAGTACTTTTATTTAATAGGCATGATGACTAATTTTGAAAAAATGCTCTATAATGTACTTACGGGTCTACTATTGCCGAAAATAATAATATTTTTGTATTAAATTTTCAATTAACAACAATATTTTAAATTTTTAAAATAGAGTTTGAATTTCATTCCAAAACGATGGCCGGTGCATGGCGCCATTTTGTGACGTCACTAAGGTGTAAATAAACATCTGTCTCGGTTTAAAAGTGAATCATTGTATGAAAGAAAAAGTTGAGATGACAGTTTGACAGTTGTTTATTTACACAGGATTGACGTCATTCACTCTGATCAGCGTTTATTACAAAATGGCGATTAGCTGTATTTGAGTAATTTATTTGCTTAAATATCACGAAAATCTCTCTCTTATTATGAAAATCTCTCTCTTATTATGAAAATGAGAAGCATTTTTGGAATCAGTGCAATCTGTTCTAATATTTAAAACCACAGATTTATTGATATTGTGTTGCAGTCATCATGCCTATTATAATGTTAATTTATCATTTAATTTTCTTTTGATTTTACGTAACTTAAAGGTAGTTGAAATATTTCGTAAAAAAGTAATAATTTTAGAATAAATCTTTTTGTAGTGCTCTTTTTACAACTACTTTTATTTAATTAAGTTTAATGATAATTTATCATTATAATTTTTATGCAATTTTGAAATTTGATAAATATTTATTTTCAGCCAGTTGTATCGAAAATATTTTTGTTTTAAGAAAAATTTAGATATATTTTTATTTTATTATTTCTCGAGTAGTCATGAGCAGGCCCACTCTCTGATGCCCGCTTATCGTTGAATTTTGGCACACGTTGTACACCTTCTTACCGCGCCTACACCTGTGTACCTTCTTACTGCGAAGAAGAATCAATAGACACCTGATTTCTCAAAATCGGATAAGTAGTTATTGAGCTGCGATCTAACTTACAAATATAGACATATTTATTTATATTATTCTTCGTACTAGGGTAAAACGAAAAGCTCCGCTGTTCTCATGCATTACACACTTATTTCTGCATTAACAGAAAATTTGTTGAAAAAACCTAGTATTTGGGAATTTCGGGACAGTCAAGAGAAATTGCTGAACACGCGACCGAATACACAAACTTTACCGGATTTCCCTCACTTTTACAGAAATAGTCGGGCCAGGCAAGAGAAAATGCATCCGGAATATTCCTCACGTTTCATTTCATTTATAATAATAAATAAAACCTCTGCGCAAATAATATAACTAGAATACCTCATTAAATCATACCCGATAAAACAATCCCAACACGATTTCAACATCTTCGAATACCAATATTTTTAAAACACTTAACTTCGTCACAAGACAGCGTATTACTGTCGACAGTCGAACTGCCGACTTGGAATTCGTCTCAAACGTAGTAAAGTTGGATCGTATAAGATTGAAGTTGTTTTGGAATGACGTAACGATGAATACAAACACACGTACACTGATTGCACAGACCTCGAGATTGACGAACACTACGTCATAACACCGACACGTAGATACCGTTCGATAATTCGCTTTAAACTGGAGGCACGTTGTTGGTCTGGTACATTATACACTCTAATACAGTAATACATTCACCCGCTACTTCGCATCACAAGCCGCTAAGCATTCTATTACGAAACGTGTAACAGAAACAGATGCTGTTCGAGAACAGAATAACTCGATACTGTATAAAAGAATTCATATTGGAGGTGGACAAATTTACATACTCACTCCACAACTTTAATAAGAACCGCTACGCTTATTTCGTTGCATTGTATTATCTGATAACTCGGCCGGTCGGTTTATAATTATATTTTTTAAACAAAACTAGTGACCTGCCGCGGCATTGCCTAGCTTTTTTAGAGTTCTCTCATTCTCTTAAAAAGTCGTCGCCTCTAATGCTGAAACCCGTAGTAACCGCAGTACTCGTACACGCGGATAGCGACTTTATTTTATAATCCTTTTAGAGATCAAATTATGTAGCTTAATGCTGCACAAGCACACAGACAAAAAACACAATAAATGTAAAAAGTATTTTCTTGATTGCCCCAGAAGGAGGGCTATGTTTTTCGTGAGTATATATCTATATCTATAAAAATCAATGCCACTTTTCGTTGTAATTTTATAACTCAAGAACGGGCTCACCTATCCAAACCAAATGTTTAAACTTTGTTCGGACTATTTAGTAGATAGTTTATGTGAAGTTTGCACAAAATCGGTAGAGCGGTTCTTCACTTATCACATTTTTTGTAACAAATTAATTCAATGAATGGCGGATCATTTTGTAAATGGGGATTTTGCTGTCAAATTGAACCTTTTTTCAGAATTAAAAGTTTTTTAGTGTTGACAGTAAAAGCATGTTGTTATGTCATTCATGAGGTCATTTTATTTTGGACGTGTTTCGATTAAAGCAAATTGTCAGCGATAATTCGACGCCCGAATCGAATAAAGCGGTATTGTGAAAATCTTAATTTTACAGGAGAGCCAAAAAACAGAAAGATTTGTTTCATCACTCGCACAAACAACCAATTTAAACAAATTTGGTATCGTTAGACGCGTAAAAATAATAGCTTCCAAATAAAGTAACTAGCTATCGTGACAAGCTCCCAGATTTCAGATTATGAAAGAAAAACTATATTACAAGTTTATTCGCTTAGGACCGTACTTCGTTTTCTTTTGCGTATCTGTTTACGTCTTTATTCGCCTCAAAACGTCAACAGGTATTTTGTGTAACAAATACATACCTACCTTTTTAAAGGATTTTTTACGTTTAAAGGCTCTGCGTACTAAACCATTACGCCATTATTCACCTACAAATTATATAGTATACTTTTAGTAAATTTGTATTACCTGCCTTTTTGAAAATCAAAACGACCACCATTTCAAATGCAAAAAACTCATGTAACTTTTTGTTTATTTATTATAAATCAGTAAAACAAAGTATTTAGAAGTTTTAAATTTTATTTACTTAATCATTAATCAACAATTTACTTGTCTTTTATAAAAAACACGACATTCCTATCATAATTTAGCAGGAAAAAAATATTATTACATAAAATTTTCTGAATTTAGTATTATTTATGTTATTCATGATTTTTACAAGTTAGAGCAACAAAAATACTTTCATTGAATCAATGTTTCTTAGAATAATGTTCAACAACTTAATTACCTAGCATAAAGTACGTATCTGTATGCGATTAACAAAAAACAACACGGTAAACCACCTTCTACACTCTGGGTATGGGCATATATCAATTCTAAATCAAATAGGACTAATTGTTTACATGAAAATAATCAAATGTACTTTTAAATCATTCTAATAACAATATACTATTACTTTGTGGCTTATATTACTTACTTTATAACTGAAATCAATAATCTTAATTACTATGCACACTTTTCCAGAGACCTTCTGAATCTGAATCACTATTAGTGGCTGCTCTTGAGGATTCACTTGCTGCTTGCTATAAGCTGCCTATAATCCTTGATATTGCACAGATTTTGCCTCTGAATCGCATAGGCTGATCAGGTCATTGTATAAAGACCTGGGCACAGAAATCAATTGGTCATAAGCTGGTTGAAGACTAAACAGATTTTCTGAAGTGTTATTGTTCCTTCTCCGACGAGAAACTTGGCGATTGGTAGTCACACCCTTGTATTCGTCTTCTAAACTATTTCTATAATGAGTTTATCTGCCCCCTGGTGTATAAATCGTATGATGTTTCTTAGCTCTTCTAATGCAAGAGTGTATCGTGTCACCTTCCAACTAACTGTAGACTTTAATAAAAATCCTGTGGGTTACATTAACTGCAAACTTTCTGCTTGCAAACTGGTTCGTGGCAAAAATTATCCTATTACGATTTTGCCCAGTGCAAGAGTCAAAATAGGATGAAATTGTGTGTTTTCCTTGTTTTGCTTCCTGTTTATGTAATGGTTAAGACAACAACAGTGCATAACAAATCCAATTGCAGTGAGGTGTGAAACAGGGAGACATTATTTCTCCGAAACTGTTCACAAACGCTTTGGTGGACGTATTTAAGCTCTTGGACTGGAACGGGTTCGGCATCAACATCAAAAGCGAATTCATCACTAACCTTCGTTTTGCCGATGATATAGTCATTATGGCAGAGTCGTTGGAGGACCCCAATACGATGCTCAGTGATCTCAGTAGCGTTTCCCGACATGTCGGTCTTAAAATGAACATGGACAAGATGAAGATCATGTCTAATGTCCATGTTACACCCGTACCCGTAGTTGTTGAGAACAATACACTCGTACAAGTTGTGGACCACTACGTCTACTTGGACAGGTTATCCAGTTAGGTCAGTCCAACTTCCACAAAGAGGTCGCCCGAAGAATCCAACTCAGATAGGCAGCGTTCGGAAACCTACGTGACATCTTCTCATCTGAAATTCCGCAGTGCCTGAAGACAAAGGTTTTTAACCGGTGTGTGTTGCCAGTGATGACATATGGTACTGAGACGTGGTTTTTAACAGCTGGCCTTTTGGAAAAGATCAGAATCACGCAACGAGTTATGGAAAGAGCTATGCTCGGAGATTCTTTGCGCGACAGAATCCAGAATGAGGAGATTCCTTGAAGAACCAACGGTCCCCGACATAGCTCGTAGATTATGCAAGTTGAAGTGGCAGTGGGCAGGCCACATCACTCGAATAACCGATAACCTTTGGGGGAAAAAAGGTTCTTGAGTGGCGACCACTACCTACCTACTAGGTGGACCGACGACATTGTTTGCGTCGCAGGCAGCCGGTGGATACAAATGGCAAATTGTAGTTCACTGTTGTGGTCTAAGGGGCCTCCCTCTTTGTTCAGTGGACGTCTTTCGGCTGATGATGATGATGAAATACAACTTGCTACTATTACAACAATTTTTATTTCTGATCAATTGCATTATTTTAATAGAATTTGATGAAGTGTGTCTTAATATGTAATTCCATTGCTTCTCGTAGTCTCCTAACTCCGGTACAGTTTAAAGATCTTTTGACTTGTATGTTCGTTAATTTTTCGTTAAAATTGTCACTCACAGGTACATACTCCCCGTATTTGCTATTTTTACCGAGCTTTTTTAGCTCTGGCGCTCACGTAAGGTTGACCTGCGTTCCTTAATCGTTTGTTTATTTTATCAATATTTCTTTTCGTCTTTCTGAATTAAGCATCTGGCTTTCTTCAATTACATCTAACTGAGTGGGCACATCGTTATTGATTGATACTTATTTCAGGCTCAGACACTGGATTTTCTTTAGACGATTGCTGGTGCTCATGCAGTTGATGATCTTCTCTTGCTGTTACAAGTTCAAGCACTTCAACTAATTCTCTGGTTATTTCAGGTTGCAAACGAAATAGTTGGGTGCTTCTTTCATCGACTACATGAAAAATAAATTATCTGGATTTATATTACAATACATAAAAATAAATCATTCACATTCACTTTTAAACCATATTGCGATAAGAACTTACGGCTAACTATTTCGTATTAGTGTTAACATTCTAGTGAGAGTGATGTTATATCGAGAATAAAAGACTACTGACACAATACCACCAAAACATTGATCGTATTCAGACGAGTAATAGCGTAACATTTTCTTACTTATTTGTTCTGGTAACTGGAAGCCTTCTGGTTGAACGTAAGATGTTAAAGCGGTGTTATTCGCCTTTCTTTTGTGTGACAAATTTCGATAGAACAAAGACGTCTCTAGTTATAACTCTGCAAGTTTTGTTTATAAATTTGTGAAAAAAATATATGCCATGCATCTGGGTGCGTAGAAGCGTTTTATGCAATAAAAAGTTTTTGGCGTATTATGACATTACCGCTTTATTCGATTGGGGCGTCGAATTATTGCTTTGCGTTTATATTTTTGTTCAAATGTAGTAATATATATACGTATAATGTGTGCGAGTACTTTCTCTGTTTTTTTGCGATGGTCGGTCGGTGTTTCATATCGTTTACAGGCTTTATTTGAATTAAATTGTCAAAAGCATTTACAAAAACGGTAAGTTTTGAACTGTTGAAGTGAATAACATGTATGAATGTGTTTCTTCATTTGAAAAAACATATTGTGTACCCAGTGGCGTGCACTGAAAGCAGGCAAAAATATTTGCGAGTTGTTTATGCTTTATGCTCTTTGTTCATGTTCCAGCATAAATATCCTTAAATTAACCAATATTACCAACATATCCATTTACATTAAAAAAAATTACATTAATTCATGTCCAAACTAAGAATTTTTAAAATTAAGATTGTTAAGAGAAATCCTAGGGTAGGCAAAGTATTTTTGTCAGTATGGAGCCGCTGAATAAACTTATTAATGTTTTCAAATGCAAATTAATATGTCTATAGTATTTGCTTGCATATGGATATTTGAAATGGTATAATAACATACTTAAAATAGGTGAAACAAGCCGAATACATTTTTTTGCCTACCCTCTGTGCACGCCACTGTGTGTACCACTATTAATGTAGCAATTTGTTTTTAATTTGATTTATTCTTTTTTAATTAATATATTTGTTGTTCCAATTAAATGTTTTTAATATTTCACTTTATACGTAGCGAAGCACGTACCGGGCCGCTAGTGTATGTATATGTCTTTCTTTGGCATGGCCTTCAGCCTTAACAGCTTCGTTGATGTTGACTTATACTAAGTCGTTAGATTCGTCGTAAATTGTAGGAGTAACATAGGCCATATATTTTATCAAAGAACTAAAATGGCGTCCGTCAGTCGCCATTTTGTATTTTGGGGTTCCATACCTAAAAGGTTAAAAGGAACCCTTATTATGGTATGACTTCGTATGTCTGTCTGTCACACCTATATATTTCAGGAACCACTGTTGCTATCGATTTGAAACTTGGAACAGTTTTAGATCTTACTTACCCAGCCTCATCGCAAATGAAAAAAAAAATTTTGCTTTTACTTTTTTTATAATGGGGGTCGAAATGTTTCAAAACAGATTTTTATGTTGGTTTTCACGTAGTTTTTGGTTAATAAACAAAAATGTCAAAAAAAAATACCGTGACCCAAAATACTCACCACTTTTCTCCGAAGTTTGTGGAGGGAAAGATCTAAATTATGGGTAATACATATACAGGGTACCGAAAAAAACTACGTAAACGTACGTAAAAGGGACTACGTAGGTACCGAAAACTTCTACAAGATTTCTCATATTGTCCGTTACAACATTACAGAATTTATATGGAAAATGACAAATGATTAACTTGTTAATTTTTGAGCATGTAATGAGTACGTGCGGAATAATATTTATTTTTAACCGACTTCAAAAAAGGAGGAGGTTCTCAATTCGTCTGTATATATTTTTTTTTTTTTTTTTTTTTTTATGTATGTTCGCGCATAACTCTGGCAATTATTAACCGATTTGAAAAAATCTTTCTTCCATCCATTCTTCAATCCATTGATTGGGTCCCATAAAAAAATTATTGCTTAGTAATAAGTAGTTCCTAAAAAAACAAGAATGGTGACTGCGCACTGAGAGTTGCAAGAAAGCCTATATAGATGACGTTTTAGTCGCTCGGACTCGCTCGGTCGGACAAAAATGGTCATAACTCTGGCAAATATTTACCAATTTCAATGATTCTTTTTTTATTCGAAAGAAGAAACCACTGTATTGAATCTGTATGAATTTTATTACAACCGGATAAGAACTTCCTGGAGGACCATGAACGATGTGGAGGAATTTATCTGGTAAAAACCATAAAACTGATGTTCTCCATTACATTGCTCTGACAATTATGAACCGATTTCGATGATTCTTTTTTTATTCGAGAGAGTAAACTACTATTATGTTTCCATGCAAATTTCATTACGACCGGATATTATTTTCTGAAGAAACATGAATTATGTAAAACTATGTAGACGATAATGTGATCATAACCTACCTAGATAATTTTTCGGTTTTCTATGGTTCAATCTTTATATATGAAAATATCACTAAAAAGGTTAAAATAAAATCTTTTTAAAAAAAAATTGAACCGACTTCAATATCACTGAAAAGTATAAAATAATTTAAATATTATTGAAGTTGGTGCCAAATATACACAGCAGGTACGCTAACACCAACTTCAATAATATTTAAATTATTTTATACTTTTCAGTGATATTGAAGTCGGTTCAATTTTTTTTTAAAAAGATTTTATTCAAATTACATTGCTATTTTAAATCAAGCCGCCTGCCAAGCGTGGAGATTATGGCAACCCCTCCCTTCTAAGGGAGAGGCCTTTGTTCAGCTGTGACAATTTCGGCTGCTGATGAGTGCTAATTTTGCACAAATAAGTAATTTATTGTTTTTAAATTGAAATTAGGCTTTATTATACCAATAATGATGTTATCCTAAATCTATTAAAAAAGCGTAATTTTTTTTTCTGGAAATTCATGGAAAAGCCAATGAAAATTTTCAACACTAGAATGTTCAGAAATCTTGGACTGGATCCCTAGTATCGGTTTTAGGTACGATGTCTCTTACACCCCGTATATTACAAGCAAAATAAAATAATCTTTCTAAGTAGTCCCTTTTTTGTAATCCTACAACAAACCTCGACAAACAAACTTAGTTTCGCGGTTTTTTTTTGTATCTGAAGTATTACATGAATTACAGGAGAAATGTGAAAGGTAAAACCATTTACATTCTCAGTGACAGTCAGGCAGCTCTGAAGGCTCTAAACTCCTTCCGAGTTGACTCTAAACTGGTTAAAGAAGGTGTTACAGGTTTGAATGACCTGGGAAGACACAACAACGTCAGCCTCATCTGGGTACCTGGACACGAAGGTGTCGAGGGCAATGAGAAGGCGGACAGACTAGCAAGGGCCGGCTCGCAAAGACAGCTGGTGTGTCTGAACCATTTGTGGGGATTCCGTATGGAACGTACCACCAAGCATTATATGCGCATGCTAGGAATGAACACTTAAAGGAATGGAGGGATGCGTCAGGCCTAAACCACTCCAAAACTTTCTCTAGCACAAGGGTGGACTGTGGGGTTAAATTATTGAAACTTAACAGATCACAGATAAGGCACCTGATAGGTGCACTCACGGGACATTTTGGTACCAATGAGCACCTTCACAGAATGAGGCTAAGTACTACTGATACTTGCAGATTTTGTAAAGGTGAAAAAGAGTCAATGCGACACATTTTGTGTGGCTGCGACGCTCTTGCGAGACGTAGGTCGTGTCATCTGGGAGTAGCTTATCCTACACCAGATGATTATGCACAGCTCCAAGCTGGCGCAATCGTTGCGTACCTGAGGGAACTCTTCGACACGCCAGAAACAGAGTAAGGGCTAGGGCATGCACAATGGATCCAACGGGGTCGAAGTGCGTTCCGGTGGTTACCGGGCCCAATTTATAGCCACCAAAAGAATAGAATAGAATTACATGAATAGTAAAATTACTTTAATACGTCCAATGATGGTATGGCACCCTCGGTGCGCGAGTCCAACTCGCACTTGACCGGTATCTTTACTCCGTTAACATCAATATGGGGATTCCCAAATGAAAGGTCTTAAAGAGACTAGTTGAAAAATATGTAAATGTGTATACATCATCATCATTCTCCTTTTTTTTTTTTTTTTTTTTTTTTTTTTTTTTTTTTTTTTTTTTTTTTTTTTTTTTTTGACGCGGGGGAAATCTTCCAAAGATCCCCGGGAGCTGTGGGGCTCGACCGGGGTATGTGGGATTCGTACCCACAAAAACCCCCGCGGCTGTCGCATCGGCACATGAGAGGGGGGACCCCAGGGCTCTCCGGTGGGATCTGCACCAGGGGCCCCTCAGTGCCTTGCCTTTGAGCCCGCCGCCGGGGGGCGCATTGTAGCCCCCCGGGAACCTGTCACGGTGCTCACGGGGACGGGGGTCGCAACCCCGCCGCCGTCCTCCTCGGAGTCGCCGCCGTACTCAATGGACGCTCAAGGGGCCCACACCCCGAGCGTCCAGCGACTCCGAAGGATCATCATTCTCCTTACCTTATCCCATCAACTGGGGTCGGCGCAATATGTTTTATCCTTCCATTCATCTCTATTTGCAGTCATTTCCACACTCACTCCAGCTACTTTCATATCATTCGTAATACAATCCGTCCATCTCTTCTTCGGCCTTCCGCGCGCTCTATATCCATCCACATTCAAGCTCATCATTCTTCTCGTGACATGCGTCTCCTCTCTCCTCAATACATGCCCAAACCAAGATAGCCTCCGATTCCGAATTTTATCGGTGACAGGCGCTACTTTCATACTTCCTCTTACATACACATTCCTCATCTTATCCATTCGCGTCACTCCACACATCCATCTTAACATTCTTATTATTTAGGAATCTGTGGTTTTATGTAGTACCTATGTATGTATAATGTAATTTAAGTCCAATTTATTTGTTCGCAATCGGGCTCTTTGTGCTTTTATAATTTATACTTGTTCATTTTATTATTTATAATCTGTTGGCAGAAAGGTGCAACAGTGATAACTAGGTATTGTGTAATCGAAGTGCGGGGATTGCGGACAACATATAAATATTTTGACTAAAATATTTAAATAAATATATCTACTTAGTAGAACTAAATCTAGATTTGCAGTCTAAAATAATACTTTATTTTTTTATTCTTTAAAAGCTACGCGCTCCGGTTTCGTCATACGAATCGATTACTCGGTTTTTGTAAAGAAAATTGTTAAAATACCATTAGGATAATGGATACAGCGATTAGCACACGCTACATCCGTCGAGTGCATATTGGGCGAGACTTTGGTACTTGGTCTCTTAAAAATACATTATAAGAAATGATGTGGAATAATAATTACACCAGATGTACCTACTTGTATTTGGTTTTACTCTGTTGATCACTTTTCTCTGCTTGCCGTTTCATATTAATAACTATAATTCGCACAGAATCTCGATACTGACGTTAAAATACATTGTCGGTTCAATCGATGATAAACATATAAGAACCACCGCCATAAGCGGAAATGTTGCATTACTAAACTATGTCTTATCAGTTTGAACTGATAATAACCAAGGCTGGGTTTACAAGAATTATAATGTTTGTAGAAACAATGCCTTGCCAAACTCGTAAACGCTCGCCAGCACGCCGCCACCGTATGGTGGACCTTCGGCTCTTACTAGTACATTCAAACATTAGATAAGTGAATAGTTTGAATCAAAATGTTGAATAATGTATTTGACTAGCTCATCTATATCTATAAAAATCAATGCCACTTTTCGTTGTAATTTTATAACTCAAGAACGGGCTCACCTATCCAAACCAAATGTTTAGGCTTTGTTCGGACTATTTAGTAGATGGTTTATGTGAAGTTTGCACAAAATCGGTAGAGCGGTTTTTCATTTATCACATTTTTTTGTAACAAATGAATTCAATAAATGACGGATCATTTTGTAAATGGGGATTTTGCTGTCAAATTGAACCTTTTTTCAGAATTAAAACTTTTTTCAGTGTTGACAGTAAAAGCATGTTGTTATTTCATTTTGGACGTGCTTCGAATAAAGCAAATTGTCAGCGATAATTATTGCTTTGTGTTTATATTTTTTGTTCAAATGTAGTAATATATATAGGTACGTATAATGTGTGCGAGCACTTTTCTCAGTTTTTTTGCGAGACGTCGGTGTTTCATATCGTTTACAGGCTTTATTTGAATTAAATTGTCAAAAGCATTTACAAAAACGGTAAGTTTTGAACTGTTGAAGTGAATAACATGTATGAATTCAAAATTCAAAATTGTTTATTTTCAACCATTTTTGACAATGTTCTTAAAATAGTACAAGGTTTAGAGCCTCCTATTAAGCATGAATGTGTTTCTTCATTTGAAAAATTAATGTAGCAATTTGTTTTTAATTTGATTTATTCTTTTTTAATTGAAGGAAAAATGCCATTTGTTTGAATAAATGAATTTGATGTTCCAATTTTTTTTTTTAATATTTCACTTTATACGTAGCGAAGCACGTACCGGGCCGCTAGTTTTTTATATTTATTTAGAACTTTTTCGTATTTTTAATCTATAGACTAAACAATCTAGTATAATGTCGACTCTACTCATTTATAGGTCTTCGATAACTTCGCTCTGATATAGATGAACTCTCTCTCTCTCAGACTCTCAACAATCGTTTTTTTTTTCTAAATAGCCAGTTTCTGTTTATACATTTTCTGTTATGGTACCTATTTGTTCTATAGAATATTTTTCTATTAAATTCTTATATTATATCCATTGTAAGTAACTAAGACGAAAAGAAAACAATTTTATGAATACATTTTTTTGAGAAAATTAAGGTCAATAATCCTAGCGGTTGAATGGAACATAACAACTACTAATAACAGTAACATGAAACTACATATATGAATTCCAGGGGATTTGTTTTTATATTGTGGTAATTTTATAATTTTTAGTACAGTGAACAATTGATGATGATCTCCATACAAAATGAACAACAAAACAAAGTCGTGTCAAAATATTTTAATTACTTATATACCTAAGTACTAAGATTATTTACAACATTTTCGGAACCAGCCGATTTACATAATTGTGACTAGAAACTTAATTATATAAATAATAAACGCACAATAAATTAATCTTATCAAAACAGTTCCTTCAAGTCTGTCACTGTCGATAAATTCTCATATAAATTATTCAGGTACTTCTTATTTCCTATTATGTATTCTTAATATTTACAATCCAATTGGTATAATTTATTTATTAATAACTTTTGATGGCAGACTATAATAAAGTTTGATACTAGACGGCAATATTGGTTTGGTTATCTTATCCATGCTTATAAATACATTGAAGGAATGAACAATAATTATTACATGATAATAAATTATTCTTAGTTGACATTCACATACGTAGAAGCCAAAATTAATTAAATATCAAAAGCTTGATCAAAAGTGTATTATTATCGCTGAGAGATCTGTGTACCTTTCTCTGTGTACCTAACTATTGAGAATGATCGCTGCTCGTAAAATTGAATGATAAACTGTTTATTCTTTCGACACCTTCCTTAAATATAATAGATCGTAGACTTTTCAAGTTCGATATGGCACACATGATTGTTGAACTCAGGCCTTTGTCGTTCCCCTGGAATTCAATAGTGAATCCTTCTTTATTATCATCCCATTTCTTGGCTTTTAATATAACGTAAAATTCTACGACCTCTGAAAATAAATAAAAAAACATATTTCATTACCATGGTGTTATAAGGACAAATCCTTACTATAACAAAACCCTAAACAGAAAACTAAATCATAGCTAAACTTCTAAGATGTTAGAATTTTCGTAGATGACACTAAGTTGAAAAATAATACAGGAATATTTATTATACTTACTAAAAAAATCATCGATCATATTGTCTCTAGTCTAACGAATTTAAAACAATAAATTAAAATCGTACCTCTTTTCTTAAGAAATAGATCGTACTCTGTCGAGGAATATTCGCTATTCCTAGCGGGTGTTGTCGTAAGCGTATTTCTTTCAAAGTCGTACATCAGCTGGCAGTTGTCATTTTCCTTACCAGCACCCTGTAGAACTACGATGAACCTGAAAGTATCCCCCTGTGTAAGTAACCAAATCTAGGCTAGTATTTGACACATATTGTAAATGTTAATGCAACCGCAATAGTTAAATAACATGTATATCAATATTTTTTTGTAAAATGAAGGTACGAGTCGCCATATTTTAGCGGCCGTAACCCATCTTTCAACTATATAAAATTAAAAAATCTTGGTCACTTACCTTTTGTCAATAGCATTGAGGGTTCCCTGTATGGTTACTATTAACGGTGGTGTCACTGTTGTTGGAAATTTAAATTCCATGTCACTGTAATGAT
Source organism: Furcula furcula (assembly GCA_911728495.1). Lineage (NCBI taxonomy): Eukaryota > Metazoa > Arthropoda > Insecta > Lepidoptera > Notodontidae > Furcula > Furcula furcula. The sequence continues at coordinate 13,568,003 of OU452251.1, forward strand.
TTTCTCCATTTGTATTAGATAAAGTCTGTAACTCGTCACCGCCTGCTGGACGTGCTCTACCTTGAGTATTAAGTATCACAAACATTGTTAAGAACAAAAGGAATTCCATTTTTCACGCAATTAATAAAGTCACAAAATATAATGTTCTGATAAACTCAACACAGCTATATTTATAATCAACACGCGTCAACTACAACGAGTATTTAACTGCACTATTATTTGTTTATTTATAGGTAATCCCAATAGGACTATACCAATTTACGGTTGATTTGACAGTAATGAATTAAACCGTTTAGCCTTTATAATATATGCTAGTCGGTGACTCACTTTTTATGTGAACTGTCTCAATAAGTCATAATTAAATCGTATTTACCTTTAAAGCCAATAATTCTCTACAGTAATATTTAGTATTACATATTATGTGATTTAACTTATCCTTGGGAGTTCCCTATAATTATTACACAACAAGATAAGGCCGACAAACAGAATGCCACACCGTTATCATAGAAAGTATTAGGGATTTTAAAATCTTACACGATGCTGCTTGATTCCTGCTGGTCGTCCTCAATTACCGTACCGCGATCCTCGAGATTACTATAATAATCAAGGATATCTGTGACCGTATATGAATCATCTAACTAGTGACCCCAGGTGTCTTCCGGTGTTCTTTTAACGTTTTTAACGGAAAAGATAACACGGTCTTTTTTGGGATTATTTTCATCAAGTTTTGAGGTAGGTATATGAATATACCCATTGGCTTTCGCCGCTCGCGCTCTTGTAACATTTTACGCCTAAATGTCGTAGTATATAATACTTGGTAGGTAGTGAGAACCGCGTCAGAATCAATTGGATAGCGACTTTGATTTATACATATTACTAGCAACCCGCCCCGGCTTCGCACTGGTGTAATATAGCAGACACGGTTGCAAAATATTGTCTTTTTCTCCTTGCATTTACTTAACTTATAATTAGGTTTTTTATTATAGAAACTTTCAGTGAATAATTATCATACTGATTGTGTAAACCGCTTAAAAATCCGTTGCGTGGCTTAGGAAGAGTAAGCAGATATACCGACATGCAGATGCGGATAGCGACTTTGTTAACTGCCGGTCCCAATATCCTATCTATCTCTTACTATCAATTAATAGTTACCATGGATAGCTTTATGACATATTTCCGTTTCAATAAACAAAGATAGAAATATCTGTCCTTACTATTGGTCTAGCTTCGAGACCAATTAATGTCAAATGTCATATTGTTACTTTTTATCTGAGATTATATCGCTATCGGCGGTAGAGTACCTATTGGGACCGACCGTAAGTAAAGAAGATTTACTTACATATTAGAGATTAAGCAATTTGTAGATTATTAAAAGATGGTAAAGTAAAACTACACAAAAATTAAACAGCAGTTTTGTCGTCTCTTGTAACTGATTTAATTTACGGCTGTGTGTGGAGAGAAGCTTTAAAATGAAGAATTGATGGAAACTTTCTTTTCAGGAGAATCGAATGTGTATACATTGGGAACCATAGGCGCACATCGAGTTGTTACAACTAAACTTCCATCTGTTGGTCGAACACGGGAGGCGATGACCGCTGCGGGCAATACTACCACTAGACTATTAGGAATATTCCAAAAGGTATGTTTTATTACTCACTATTAGGCCCTTGGCCAAACATAACTGTGAACCGAATTGAACCGAAGCGAAAGCGAAGCGACATAATGGTGGTTTGTCGTTGGTTTGTCATGGCACGTATCGGTTTGCTTTCGCTTTTTAACCGGCTTCAAAAAGAAGGTTCTCTATTCGACGCGTATGTATGTAATATTAATTATGTAATTGGACGGGCCCGTTGGTCTAGTGGTCAGACACCCTGCCTGCTAACCGATGGGTCGTGGGTTCGATTCCCGCCAAGTGTCTGGGTGTTGTTTATCTATTTAAGTATGTATTTACAAAAAAAAAGTATATAAGTATTAGTATCAGTTGTCTGGTTTCCATAGTACAGGCTCTGCCTAGTTTGGGATCGGACAACCGTGTGTGGATTGTCCCAAGATATTATTATTATTAATAAAAATGCGTAATATTAATATATGTTAATCTATGTGGGCTTCTAAACAAATTTACCAAATTTTATGAGTGTATGTATGTATATATGTATGTATGTAGGTTTTTCCGCGGATTTCTCAGAAACTACAATTCCGATTACGAAATTTTTTTTTGCAATAGTTAGAGTATTTTTCAACTTAGGGTAGAGTACAAGTTTCGTCAAAATCGGTTCAGTAGTTTAAGAGATATAAACTTTTTATGTGTTCAGTAAGTTACTGTAACGTAGACGTTCGAGTTGCGTGATAGTGCTGATACCTATTTTGCTAAAATAAAAGTCACTAAAAAGTGTTAAATAATCTATTAAAAAAAAAAAAAACCGACTTCAAAGTAAATTATCTAAAAAGCATAAAATAACGAAAATATATTGAAGTCGGTGTCAGCTCGTGCTAGTCTTAGTTAACATGATGTGCTATCACCGACTTCAATATATTTTCGTTATTTTATGCTTTTTAGATAATTTACTTTGAAGTCGGTTTTTATTTTTTTTTAAATAGTTTTTATATGACTGGATTCAAATGATACCTACCATACATTACGCATACATTCGCCACGCTATCGGTTCGCTGTCTGTTTGACAAGGGCTTTAAGTTAGTGATAATCGTCTGGACTCCGAAATTCCAGTGCATTTAGTCAGCGTCACACCCACCTTTAGAAAATTAAAGAAGTCTAGTAGAATCCACATGATCTTAGACTTAAAACTAGACTTTTAGTCCCATTGTCGCTTGTCTTAAATTACGCCTCCGAAATGTCGTGTATTTTTTTAAGAATGATATAAGTGAATCAATTAAACGTCTTTGTAATATAAAGTATGTAAATATAGTTGATGTTAAGTACTTGTTAAGTACAGACGGATGCAAAAGCATAGGGTGCAATGCTGATAAAGGTCCAGTTGAGTGGGAGAGGATTACCGAAGACTGTATCACATAACTTTCATTAGAAATTGGAAGGCGGTGGCAGACATAATTTTTGCTACAAAACTGTCGTGAAAAGGCTCTTATCGCTTGTAGCATTCCATCTGACGGTGACTGAGAGATACTAGTAAACGAACTGAATGTCGTTCTTATTGAAAAGGTTGGGCAGCTAGGTACATTGGCTACTTGAATGTCTGTGGCGTATTGTGATAGATGTATGTAGGTACCGGTACCTATTATAGTTTTAACGGGCATCATGCGTATAAATTAAAAAGTTAAAAAACGTCACAGCAACAGAATAAGACAACACAACAACGGAATAAGAAAACGAACTCTTTATAAACAGCCGAACAGAGTTTTATCAAATACTAGCCGACCCGCGCAGCTCCGCTCGCGCTCTTTTTACGTTCGCTAAATTTTTAATAGCATCCATTTGCGTTGAATACATAACTTTTGTTTAAAGTCGGTTAAAAACTGGGTCTCACTTTTTACGTGCCCTCCGAAGTACTGACGCTGACGCTCAGTTCAAATATCATTAAACGGTCACCCATCTATGTAATGACCTTGCTCAACGTAGCTTAACCTAATCGATTGTCAAACATTAATAACAACAACAACTGCCTAAGAGTGTCTCCTTATTATTATTTTTTATATAATGAAAAAGGGGTAAACAGACCACGCGTATAACCAAGTACCATTATGACTTTAATCTCTTCTCCCAAGGGAACCGTGCTGGATTACGGGATAAAAAGTATCCTATGTCCTTCCTCGTAGTATTAACTTCAATATTGCCAAGTTTCGTTCAAATCCATCCAGTAGTTTCGGCATGATGCGCGGCCGTGATACAGACAGACAGACAGACAGACAGACAAAAATGAAAAAAAAAAAACAGTTTGACTTTAGTATCGGTTATAGAATGCCTTCCAAGTATAATTTTCCAAATATCGTCAATGTACAGAATTGGACCCGTTACAGTTTTATTATAAGTATAGATAGGTATGGACCATTGTGAATAGGCCAGCTTCCAAATGAAGCAAACCATATCAATACATTCCTATGAAAGCTGCACATAATTATATAAAGATCAAATTCATATCGCCTTTCCATAAATCTTTCCTCAAGACACATTCACGCCTATTGTGAGGTCGCCGTCATATGGATTACGGCTAAAAGGACATCAGTCTTTGGACAATCCACACACGGTTATCCGATGCCAAACTAAGCAGAGCCTGTACTATGGAAACCAGATAACGGATACTAATACTTATATACATTATTTTTTTGTAAATACATATTTAAATAGATAAATAACACCCAGACACTTGGTGGGCATCGAACCTACGACCCATCAGGTACCTAACAGCCAGGGTGTCTAACCACTATACCAACGGGCCCGTCAGTCAGTATTACGAATTATGTCTGTTGTTTTTCCAATGTCGTCAATGCATTGCATGAAAATGTGATTCAACACATATGTACGTCGATGAAAGCTTAGAACTCAATCAAGTTAGTAATAAAACATCATTATCCCTATCATCATGTTCAATACAGACAATAGGCACGATGACTGCAAAAATATGATTATTTTCGGCAATAGTAGACCCGTAAGTACATTATAGAGTATTTTTTCAAAATTAGTCATTATGCCTATTGTCGTTTTCGTTGCTTGCATCGATCGTTTAGATAGTATATCGATGGTTGCTTGCTTCAAATTTGACTCTTCGTCATTTAATTTATGCTCAGGTGGGAGCGGTAGGCCCTTCATCTTATTTTTCTTGGATGCGATACGATTAGTCGCAAACCGTAGGTATCGAAGAACCTTGAACAAAGTCCTTGAATTCACGCTCCAAGTAAATTTGTATTGTCAATGATGTAATCGCTTGATGAACAGCATAGTTTTCCCCATTGTCAGCTTTATTCACTAGTAAATCTAAATATGTAGCGGAAACGTCTTACATAAGAGGTTGTCTGCAAATTGCACCACTAAAATTTCATACGAATTTATTATATAGTGACTTAATTCCATACAAATCTATTCGATAGTGACTTAAGGTGATTCTTGATCGATCACTCGCTCATATTTTTGTATATAGGTACCATATTTATATATGACCATTTTCCATCTCAACGGCTGGAATCTCAAACCAGTTCCAATGTTGAGCGCTATTTTTATATCAATTTCACATATAGGTATTAAACTGATTGATATGGTTTGCCCTTGAGCCGCTTCTATTTTGTATCATGCGTGAAATAGCAATGATTGCATGGGATCGGCATGTTTGTTTTGCTACCGTAAGGACGCATTTAGCTGAAGAGCAACAGCGGCGAAATAACTTTATTATTACAACGTATGTATACTAAACCTACCAGATTCATACATTGTAAATCTTGTGTTACATTAACATAATAATTATTTTATAACCGTGAACCGCCGGCATTTGTAAGCACTAAACAAATTTTATTTCTCAAATGATAAGACATGGTATTTTATTTTAATCAATTATTATTATACTTAATTAAGTACATATAAAAAGAGGTAGTAAAATATCATTGACTTTCGTCCAGAAACGATAGTCCGTTTCGGCTCCATATTCACGCCGCCGCACGCAAAGCCATGCAGGTACACATCGAATTACTTCATCGATAGGGTCAAATACTAAGTATCTTGGTGACGTTCGTTAATACATAATTTCAAAAAGAAACCACAGAGGAGCGGTAGCTAGTACGATACAATGGCGCTATCCCATGTGAACGGAATGAGTCAGCGTCCGTCGTAGAAATGAAGCCTAACGACCGAATTCAGAAGTTAAGTATTTAAGGCCACGTTCATTGTATCAAAATTTTAAGAGACCTAGCACACTAGGAATTCGCATAGCTGACAGAAGTTAACTTCAAATAGATTTGGCAACAAAAGAGCGCCATAATTAAAAATTCCATTTGATATTTTTTAACAAATCAAATATTGTTTCCAGATATGAGTATTATACAGATATATATTATATATCCATTACAGTCTCTCCATTATGAGATATATGTATATACCTCCATTATGATTACTAAAGTAAGAATCCGTCATGATTTCAGATGACCTCAAATCACGGACTTCACATTTTTTATTTAATTTGTACGTAGCGTAGGTATTGAATGTCATGGTATTTGACCTTTCGTAAGCCATCGATTCATTTCGCAGGTGGAGTACGTATTCTTAGTGGGAGTCGGAGGCGGCGTGCCGCACTACACCGATTATGCGAGACACGTGCGACTCGGAGACGTCGTCGTGTCCACTCCGGCGGTGGATTTAACCGACAAGTATGTTTTATTTCATTCAACATTCACTAATAGGGTACAAAGTTCCATCCATTGACGTACATAAACACAACTTACTCATTGCTGGTTTATTACACGGCAATTGTTTTAAGGGGTACCCCTATAAACCGTAAATTCGTCACACTCAGTTTGAATACTATATTCAGTCAGAATTCCTCTAAAATATAGGCAAAGGGAAAACCTAATTTCAAAAATTGAGCAGCCCTACTGGAGAAGTAGGACCTACCACATTAAAGTGGCGTTTTGGTTCTGCTATGAGTGAGGTTGCCAGCTCCTTGAGTAGTCGTTGTGGAAGAGTCTGAAGGACAGCGCAGCATTTTTCTATGATTAATAAGTTAGCATGTTTTACCATCTCTGCATTACCGCTTACTATTAGGTGAGATTGCGGTCAAGCACTAGCTTTTAATTAATTCTAGCTGTCAATTATTCATACCTGTTGGTTTATGGCTACTTATTTTTCTATAGCTGACGATCTGATGCTGTAAGCTAAGTTTGAAATATTTCCGTATGATTGTTAAGGCCGATATTTTTACGACTTCCCTATAATACTACTAGTAGGTATAAAACTTATAAAATACTATACCAATTGGTGACGACTTTGATAAAAGCGTTCCAAAAAAGGCTCATCTCAACTAATAGAACTGAATTCCATGGTGCTCGTTCAAGGTTTTGTAGAATAAGCGAATTTCTGTTTCAGAACTTACAATTAGGTACAATGCTTCTGGACATTAATAGAATGATTTATTGCCGATGACTTCACGACGAAACTTTATAAATAAGTTAGTAATAGGAATATTTCCACTGTCATTGGAGCTTATTGCAATTTCTGAAGGAATATTGTACGCCGTGAATGCAGGTTTTACGAAAGTCGTTATTTTGACAGATTGTAAAAGTGCCCTTCAACATTTGGCTCGATGCGCCTCTGGCATCAGAGGGGTACCGATAGCCTACAAGATTCTTGAATTGTTATTTAAAAACCAAGAAAAAATTAATCTGAGGTTGCAGTGGGTTCCATCTCACATAGGTCTCAATGGTAACGAGGAGGCTGATCGTCTTGCAAAGCTAGCGGTGACGGAGGGGAGTTTAGTCATCACACAGCCATTTCATTCAGAAGTTCTATTCAAGTATAAAAATGTCACATAACATGTGGAAAGTATATTTCGACGAGCGAAGCAAAGAGAAAGGCATATGGTACAAGACTATACAGAGCGAGCCTCCTCGTATACCTTGGTTCATTGCCGTTCCACTGAATAGGTCCACTTTGAAAATGGCGTTTAGGTTAAGATCTGGACACATTCCGTCGGCAAAATTTGCGTATCTAATGAAAAAAAGTAAGTTCACCTAATTGCGAGACCTGTGGGAAAATAGATGATGTGCAGCATTTGCTGATGGAATGTGACAAAAATGTAGCGGAACGAGTGGCTATGATGAGACAACTCGGCCTTAATTGCTTAGATGTGGGACTGATGCAGAGTCTATTAAGTAAACCCTTATCAGAAGAAGCTCAAAGTGTCTATAAGCTAGGGATGGCTCATCATAGCTAGCTTGGCTTAGTATAGGATACAATGGGGCTGGTGTACTCCACCAGAGTAAAAGCCCCGAAATAAAATTAAATAAATAAAAAAAAAAAAGTACAGACTCTTGTCTCTGTGCCAACGTATTTTAACACCATATCCGATAACATGTCAGTGTAGTAAGTATATTACACCGCTTCGTGACATGGCGTAAAATAATAAATCTTAGTCTATGTCACTTCAACGTACATACTATGAAAATCGTATGTTTGCGTTCCGTAGGTAAAATAAAAAGATATAACATGTACCATATTTTGTCTGTAATTGTTTTTTAAATGTTTGAAGAAAAATTCGACCACTCAAGTAAAACATTAATACCAGCCCCTGTTTATGTCCCACTATTGGGCACGGGCCTCCCCTCAAGATGAGGGAGCTTAGGCCATAGTCCACCACGCTGGCCAAGTGCGGGTTGGCGGACTTCACACGTCATTCGAAAGCTAGTTAGGCTTTCTCTGACATGTAGGTTTTCTGACGATTTTTTCCTTTACCGAAAGCTAGTAACATTCGCTCGAAGACGATTCGCACATGATTAATTAAAGAAATCATAGGGTCGAGCCGGGGTTCGAACCTGCGCATCTTGTTTCCAAGGCAAGCGCTCGCCCACTGAGCTGTTATCGCATTAGCTGTACCTACATATCCTACCTACCACACGCAAAATACGCGCTTTGTCGTGGAGTTGCGGAAACCAGCCCGCTATACCAATACCTACCTACACCATAAAAGAAGTAGGTAATTGAGAAAAGTAGTTTAAAAACAATATTTTGACTACATATTCAAAAGTGCTATTAGACCAGTTTTAAATGGGTAAATATATATTTCTTTTACAAATCGAAAGCGAGCTTGGACTCTATCGCGATAACAAACTAGAAATTTGGATAGGTTATGACTATCTATGACATTGAAAGCGATGATACATGAGCATGACACAGGTATTAAAAAAAAGGATACTGACGTAGACCACGGTGTGACGTCCTTCATAACCGCTAAGGAAATACCAGACCGTTAATATCACTAATTTCCAGAAAATAGTATTGCAACAATTGAATGACATAATTATCAATATTGGAAAACGTACACTATTCACCAATTTCGTTTATGCGATTACAATATACCATATTAGGATCATATGTATGCCACGCTACACACTATCGCTAATGTCCATTAAATTGTAATAAAACAAAGTTGAAAAAAAATTGAAAAAAAAAATTACAAGCCCGCTGAGTTTCTCACCGGATCTTCTCAGTTGAGGCCGCGTTGTGATCCGGTGGTAGCTTTTAAAAGTGCTAGCGCTAAGCCTATTTGAAAATAAAGATCTTTGACTTTGATGTTACTCCCCCTGGGTAGATCTCTTCTCACGTAGGTAACATATTATATACAATGTAGGTATCTACATGACCTCAAACATTTTTTTTTTTTTTTTTATTTTATTTTATTTTTTTTTTTTTTTTGTAGAATTTTCTTGCAATCTGTCTAGTTGACATTCAGCAATTTTTGAGGCATTAGAAAATTGTCTTGTACGGTACATGTCCACTGACGTGCCCGTGTGCTCTTAATTAATCTAAATCAATAGATCTTGGGGTATTTTTCTTTTCAATCTCCGCGGTTGCGTCGGCTCAGCCATTAAGTGCTTTGCAAGCGTATTAGGGTGTTGTAGTATTCTAGTTTTGTATGCTTCTGCACTAGTTCTGACCTCTTCCTTGACAGTTTTAATGCCGAGATCATGGTGTAGTCTATCATTGGTAATGTACCATGGTGCATCAACTATCATACGTAGTATTTTTGATTGAAACCTTTGCAGAATTTCGATGTTTGAGTTTGCTGATGTGCCCCACAGCTGTATGCCGTATGTCCAGACTGGCTTTATTATACATTTATAAAGTAACAGTTTGTTTTCTAGTGACAGTTGAGACTCTCTTCTAAGCATCCAATACATTTTCCGTACTTGTTGACCCATAGCTAGGCGTTTAGTAAAAATATGCTTTCTCCATGTTAGTCGTCTATCGAGGTACATTCCTAAGTATTTCGCTTCATCAGCTTGTGGAACTTGAACTCCATTTAGAGTTACTGGGGGACACGAGTTTTTTCGAGTGGTAAAAGTGACTTGGACAGATTTCGTTTCGTTAGCCTTAATTCGCCAGTCTTTGAGCCAACCTGAGATTTCATTAAGACTACGTTGTAATTTCTGTGATGCCACAATTGGAGATTCATCAGAAGACAGTATAGCAGTGTCATCAGCGAAAGTACCAGTAATAACTCCTTCTGTTGAAGGAAGGTCTGCGGTATAAAGTAGATATAAGATTGGACCCATGACACTGCCTTGAGGTACACCTGCCTGTATTGAATGTAGGGCCGTTATGTCTTCACCTTGTTTTACAAAGAAATATCTGTTTTCCAGATATGATTTAATGAAATTAAAATATTTTGTTGGAAGAGTCTTCTTAATTTTGAACAGGAGCCCGTCGTGCCAAACTCGGTCAAAGGCCTGTGAGATATCTAAGAAGGCAGCTGTGCAATATTGTTTTCTTTCAAAAGTTTCATTTATACGGTCAACGAGTCTATGGATTTGCTCTACAGTGCCATGCTTTTGACGAAATCCAAACTGGTGATCAGGAATAAGGTTCCTATTATTTACTATTGGCATTAGCCTGCTCAAGAATAATTTCTCCATTATTTTAGATGGAATTGGGAGTAAGCTGATAGGCCTGTAAGATTTGACATCTTCGGGGCTTTTTCCAGGTTTTCTGACCATAATGATCTGAGCTACTTTCCACTGCTTGGGTACAATAGCATTTCTCAAAATTGAGTTGTAAAGGTGGGTTAGGAACAGTATGCCCTCATCAGGTAGTTCTCTTAAGATTTTAGCTGTAATTAAGTCATACCCAGGAGCCTTGTTTAAATCGAGTTGTTTTATTGCTTGTACTATTTCATGTTTGGAGAAATTTTTGATTGGGGTATCAAACTGGTTCATTTCTTTTAGGAAATTAGATACGTTTTCGATCTGGGTGGAACCTTCATTAGGGTTTGGCGTGAAGACCGATTTTAAATGCTCAGCAAATGCCTGAGCCTTTTCTGTGTCATTCACAGCCCAACTGTTATCTGCCTTACGTATAGGAGGTTGAGATGTGATCGGTTGTTTTAAAGCTTTCGTCGCCTTCCACAGGGAATAATCAGACGCAGCGGTGGTGCTTAGACCTTTTAGATGTTTTTGAACATTCTGATTGCAGTTTTCACTTAACATGAGTTTCAGCCGAGATGTTAAAGAATTTAGTAGGGATTTATCTGCAGGGTATCGTGTTTGCTGCCAACGTTTTCGCATTTGACGTTTCAGAGCTAATATTTCCTTGATTTTAGTAGGATATTTGTATCCATTAAAAGATGGGTCTGCGATTTCAGGTGTAGCGAGCCACGCTGATTGTTGAACACAATGGTTAAAGTGTTCAACAGCTTCCTCTATGTCTGTTTCCGTTTTAAGCGGGAGCTTCATGTTAAGTGACGCTACCACTGACTCTTGAAATTGTTTCCAGTCTGTTTTTCGAGTGTGTAGTCGGCACGGTTTTGTTGTGGGAGTTATATTCCTATTCAACAGGACTTCGACAGGCGAATGGTCAGATGAGAGATCAAATTTTGATTTACATGTAAAATACGTGTTAGCTATTCCCTTGACAACACAAAAGTCAATTAGATCAGGGCTCTTTTTAACATCAGATGGCCAGTATGTAGGTTCACCAGGCGAGATGACAATTAAACTTAAGTTTTCGACGGCCTTGAGTAACTGTCGACCTTTCGGTGTAATAGTGCGTGAACCCCAGAATGTGTGTTTGGCATTATAATCGCCGCCAGCGATAAATCGCTGACCCAGTGAGGAGAAGAATTTTACATAGTCATCATGTTTTATTTTATGTTTCGGCGGGCTGTAGACAGCTGAAACTGTAAATGGTCCAACCCAATCAACAACAACTATATTTGTTGCCTGGATCTCATTCGTGCAATAGTTTGTCGTTTCGTGGTGTCTTATGTTATTTTTTATCAGCACGGCGCTGCCTCCGTGTGCAGTGCCGTCAGGATGCATCGTATGGTAAAATTTATATTTGTCCAATTTAAAGTGACTCTTTTTAGTAAAGTGCGTCTCAGAAATAAGAAGAATGTCAATATCATTCGTTATTATAAATGATTGTACCTCGAGGGTATGTTGTGACAGCCCATTGGCATTCCATATGACTATTTTTAGGGAGTCGAATTTGTCAATCTTGTCGTGAGTGTAATAATTAGATTAGTCATTGTGGTCAATTGTTGCATCATTTGTTTCATCATTATTATTAATTCTGATATGTCATTTGAGTTAGGTTTGTCATCAGGAATTCCGCCATTGATGTTTTTATTGATTAATACGTCTCTATAATATGTCTCTTGGGTGTGCATTTGATTTTGAAAGTCTTTATTTGGTATTGGTTGATTATTTTGTTGCGTTAGAATATGTCTCGATAAAGTTTGTTTCTTTGTTGTGGCGGGATTATTAGGGAACTTAATTTTTTGTAGCTCCCGATATACTTGACACCCTTTATAGTTTGCGGGGTGGTTTCCATCGCATAGGACACATTTTACTTGGTCTGATCTAGTCTTACGAGGACAATCCTTTGACAGATGATCTCCCGCGCATTTGATACATTTTGGTTTTCTGCGACAGTATGCTTTAGTATGACCATATTGCTGGCATTTAGCGCACTGGGGAATCTCACGCTTAGGCCGAGGGGGCTCAAATGATATCAAACAATTCAGGAGATGATCGACTTCATAGATACTTTTATTGTTTACATTTGGTTCCAACTCTACGATAAACATAGGTAAAGGCTTCTTAGTTTTGCTGTGTTTGATGTTCCAGATATTTGTGCATTTATGCTCTAAATCTGCTAAAGATTGTTTTATTGCAACTGTATCAGTTGATGGGTGAAGATTTTTAAGTACTACTTTAAAGGTCCTGTCTTGTTTGGGTTTATATGTATAAAATTCGGTATTTTTCATTTCTAGTTGTTTGACTATATCTCTGTACACATCTGATGTTTTTGATTGTATTCTAACTTGTTCACTGTTCAAAATTTTAAGCTCGTAGTTGTCTAGAGCATGTTCGTTAAGGAGATTAATAAGCGGTTGTATGTTCTCGACTTTATCCACATAAATAGGTGGAGGCTTTACTGACTTTTCTTTATTTTCTTGAGATGTGTCATCATCGTAGGTAACATATTATATACAATGTAGGTATCTACATGACCTCAAACATTTAATGTCCTTTAATTTTACGTCTGACTTCAAGAGGTCAGCAATTAAAGCATGATTCAAACTAACAACTACTCGTATGTACAATCTTGCGGGTTATTTGACGTATGACTGGCAACATAGAAAGTTAAATAATTTACCGTTTGATAATGGTGAAAAAAAGAAAAATATAATAATAATATGAAACATGCATGCCAATTCACCAAAAGAGTGGTTTTATTAACTGTTACTTTAGGAACCAAATATAATTATCTGTAAATCCTCTGGGAATTGGGTATTTGAATTTTTTTTTGTGATAAATGGAATGATCATACTTATATAAGTTACTAGCTGACCCACGCTGCTCCGCATGCGCAATTTTTACGTTAGCTAAACTTTTAATAACAGACATTTGCATCGAATACATAACCTCCTTTTTTATAGTCGGTTATAATCTGGGACCCACTTTTTACTTGCTCTCCGAAGCACGGACCCGTTTAGTTCAAATGGCGTTAAACGGTCACCCATCTATTTAATTACCTTACCTAACGTTGTTTAACCCGATCGATTACAAAACCTTGTTAACAACTCTCTATGAGCGTTCCCTTACTAATAATTATTATAATTATGAAGAAAAATTGATAAAATCGGACCAAGCGTATAACCAAGTACCCATTTTGACTTTAATCCCCTCTCCCAAAAGAACCGTGCTAGATTACGGGATAAAAAGTATCCTATGTCCTACCTCGTAGTAAGATCTCAAATCATGCCAAGTTTCATTTGAATCCATTCAGTAGTTTCGGCGTGATGCGCAGCCGTGATACAGACAGACAGACAGACAGACAAAAATTAAAAAAAAAATACATTTTCGGCCTCAGTATCGGTTATAGAATGCCCTCCAAATATAATTTTCAAAATATCTTCAATGTACAGAATTGGACCTGTTACAGTTTTATTATAAGTATAGATATAGTAAAACTATTTTTAACCGACTTCAAAAAAAAAGGAGGAGGTTATCAATTCGGTTGTATGTTTTTTTTATTTTTTTTTTATGTTTGTTACCTCAGAACTCTGTCGTTTACGAACCGATTTGGAAAATTATTTTTTTAATTGATAGGATATGCTTCCAGATTGGTCCCATTTGTTTCAAAATTAAGTTCTGATGATGGGAATCATGAGTAACTGAGGGAACTCCTTAAATATTATAGGCATACATATAGCGTTTTTGGTATTTTTAGAAACTAGTCAAGCATTTTCATTCAGAAAGTATCATTTGGTGAAGTGGATCTGATGAAGAAGGCCACAGATGGCCACCGGAACTTTGTAATAAAATTAACAATCCATCCTATCCTAACCGTGCCTACTAAACGTAGAACTACCGTATTTGGACTCGAAGGATAGTTCTCGACGAGTAGTTGCTAGAAAAATGGAGATTAGGGTCTGATGGTGGAGCAGGAAGGTTGCCACGGGATCTCTGCACCAATAAACGTAGATCCGCCGAATTTGGGCTCGTTGGGTAGCTCTCGATGAGTAGTTGCTAGAAAAATGGTGATCAGGGTCTGATGGTGGAGCAGGAAGATTGTCACGGGATCTCTGCACCAATAAACGTAGATCCGCCGAGTTTGGGCTCGTTGGGTAGCTCTCGATGAGTAGTTGCTAGAAAAATGGTGATCAGCGTCTGATGATGGAGCAAGAAGGTCGTCACGGGATCTCGGCACCAATAAACATAGACCCACCGAGTTTGGGTTCGTTGGGTAGCTCTCGACGAGTAGTTGCTAGAACAATGGTGATCAAGGTCTGATAATGGAGCAGGAAGGTCGTCACGGTATCTCGGCACCAACAAACGTAGACCTACCGAATTTGGACTCGTTGGATAGGTCTCGACGAGTAGTTGCCAGAAAAATGGAGATCAGGGTCTGATAATGGAGCAGGAAGGTCGTCACGGGATCACTGCACCAATAAACGTAGATCCGCCGAGTTTGGGCTCGTTGGGTAGCTCACGATGAGTAGTTGCTAAAAAAATGGTGATCAGGGTCTGACGATGGAGCAAGAAGGTGGACACGGGTTCTCGGCACAAATAAATGTAGACCCACCGAGCTTGCAGTCCATGGTTCTCGAGAACTACGAGTATAACACCTAGATATCTTCGGTTTATGGCAATTGGTTAGCTGATATTGTCACATCTACATTTTTAAAAATTTTTGCTCATGCTTATATTTTAGTGATGGTCCATAGTTGTGTTATGTAGTGGGTGTTTTTAAAATAAATATTAAACTGGCTGTTTGTCAGAATAAAATATAAGTTGTTAAAAGTTAACCTAATAATACACCAAGGGAACCACTAAAAAGAATAAAATAAAAATAATTTTTACAAAAAAAAGAACCGCCTTCAAAATGCAACTAAAAAGCCTGCAATAATTTCTAAGAATTAGTGGTTTTTACTTCTACATTGTTGGACTTTGACTTCAAGATATTATAAATACATATTACTATCGAAGTCGGCGCCTAACGTCTAGCAAATACTTACAAGGGCAGTAGGTACCTAACGGTTTTCCAGTTTGGCGCCGTGTTTGATAGTAATATGTATTTATAATATCTTGAAGTCCAAGTCCAACAATGTAGAAGTAAAAACCACTAATTCTTAGAAATTATTTCAGGCTTTTTAGTTGCATTTTGAAGGCGGTTCTTTTTTTTGTAAAAAATATTTTTATTTGAATCCAGTACCGGAAACACGCCGACAGCTCCTGAACAAACCCGAGCGGGTGTGACGTCATAATGTTAGTCTTCACTCATTGCAGTTAATAGAGAAATAATAAAAAGTGAAATTTCACTCTCGCTCTGTCTCTTTCTATTCCCCCTCCCCGCGACTGAACGACACTGAACTTCAGTGTCGTTCAGTGACGTTCAGTGATGTTCAGTGTCGTTCAGTGACGTTCAGTGTCGTTCAGTGACGTTCAGTGTCGTTCTGTCATTCAGTGTCGTTCTGTGTCATTTAGTGTCGTTCAGTGACGTTCAGTGTCGTCGTTCAATGTTGTTCAGTGACGTTCAGTGTCGTTCAGTGACGTTCAGTGTCGTCGTTCATTGTCGTTCAGTGACGTTCAGTGTCGTTCAGCGTTGTTCAGAGTCGTTTTTTAGCAATAAATTTTCAATATTATTGTCTAGTCAAGTGTAATAGCCGTTGACGCTGTACTGTTATTAAATAGCTTTAACATTATGGTGACCAATCATGGCGCGTTTATAGTCACGTGAAATTTCATCAATTTTTAATTGCTTATAATTAATTGAATTTTTTTTTTAGTTTTTTGTTTTAAATATCAATATTATTAGTTTTAAAATACATAAAAAAAAAATTCATATACCTAATTATGTATGCGTTAGATTTTTGTATGTAATATCATTGTACCTACGTCATTATAATTACGTATGCCGCGCATACGACAAACGCGCTCGTAACAGGTTTTACTGACTTGTCCGTTACTCAACAGTATAGTCATACTACCTACCCAAAAATCCTAAAAAGGTTATTATGTCGTACACTAATTACCGCACAAACGTCATGAAGAGTTAATTCTCATTTAGGCATTTCCGTAAATGATTATATTTATCCTCGCAACCGTTTATGCTTATGTTGCATGTAGGGTTGCCACCCGTACTTTATAATAAAGTATTGTACATCGATATAATATATAAACTAGATTTGGTGTCACGGTTCAAAAAGTGGTAGCGAGAAATAGCGCCCTTGTGTCGCTATTTCTTTACAAGCCACATCCTGACAAATTTATTTTTATCAATAGGAGTGTCGCTACTGTCTATATGAAACTGTCAAACTACACGTAATTAACATAATAGAAATGTTAGTTCACGTTTCCGCCACCAGCACAGATAAGTTTGCAACCTCCGCGACCACATTTTAGATGTCATTTTGTTCGTGAATGTTTATCTCGGTTTATAGACATTTATTCCCAAAAAAGACAAACAGTCACTTACTTAAGAACAATATTCACATATAACTATTACAGTCGTTCGTTAGTTTTAGGTACCTACTTATTATGTAACACTTATGTAGTTAAAAGTATTTTTCAAAAACATGTTGAGCTAGTTGCGATTTAAATATGTTTAGTGAGTTTGCATTTTTAATAATTGAAGGTACTTTGTTATAAAGCTGTGCGCCTTCAAACGTTATCATTTTTTTACCATAGTTCGTTCTAATCTTGGGTAGGACTAAAAAACTTCCGCGGCGCGTAACTCGTTTAGTTGTTTGTTTTGATTTTACAAAAGATAAATTAGTATGGAGTGAGCTGCTTAATATTTTTTTAACTAGAATGCATGTATTATAAATGTACAATTGTTTTATGTTCATCAACTTTGTTTCTTGATAAATTTTGGATGTAGAAGTTAAATAGTGATAGTTAAACAGTATTTTTATTACTTTATTTTGAATGATTTGAAGATCAGCTAATTTTGTTTTAGAAGCACTCCCCCAGATTTCTATTAAATAAAGTAGATGTGGTTTTACTAAAGAGTTATAAATGGTATACCGTATTTGACGTGGGATACACCGAACTATGTGTCGGAGTGATCGCATTAGCGACAAGAGCTTGTTTCTGACATACTCAATCTGTATATTCCACGTCAGACAGCTATCCATTCTTAGACCGAGATATTTTTCAGAGTGCTTTTCGTTTAAAGTTAATTTGTAATGGTTCATGAGATGCGATCGGTTTATTCTTTGCTTTAAAAATTACGTAACAGGTTTTAGGTATATTTATTGTTAATAGGTTATGCTGAAACCATGCAGATAATGTATTCAGATCGTTTTGAGCTTCAGTAATTATATTTTGTATTGACGACCCGAAGTAAAACAAACAAGTATCGTCCGCATACAATGTTAAATGGCCATGCAAACATAATTCATGTATATTATTAATATAGATGAGAAAGAGAAGAGGGCCTAAAATTGACCCTTGTGGGACCCCCGCACGTTAATGGTAATTTTTCGCTTTGATCGTTTTCTAACTTTACTATTTGAAACCTGTTTGTTAAGTATGATCTGAACATTTTAAGTGCAGTACCTTTAATACCGATACTCTCTATTTTTTTCAGTAACAAACTGTGGCTTATAGTGTCAAAGGCTTTTTTCAAGTCGATGAATACTCCAAGGGCAATATTTTTCTTATCTATATTCTGTTTGATTTTATTAACTAAGTCAACAGTAGCTGCAAGGGTGTTACTTTTGGGCCGAAATCCATACTGTCGATCATA
The DNA here is from genome assembly GCA_911728495.1 of Furcula furcula. Lineage (NCBI taxonomy): Eukaryota > Metazoa > Arthropoda > Insecta > Lepidoptera > Notodontidae > Furcula > Furcula furcula. The sequence continues at coordinate 13,586,430 of OU452251.1, forward strand.
TATGAGTTTATTTGAATCTAAATAGTTTTCAAGACGCTTATGTAATATTTTTTCCAATATTTTAGATAGCACTGGTAGAACTGAGATCGGTCTATAGTTACCGGGGTCCGTTTTTGTTCCTGATTTGTGAATAGGTGTAACTTTTGCTACTTTTAGACTATCAGGGAATATGCCATTTATCAGTAGTTGGTTAAAACATTTGCTTAAAGCTTCCGCAAACAACATCTTTTAAACATTTAATTGATTTTGTGTTTATACCATCTAAGCCAGTGCTAGAGTTTGAATCGAGTTTGTTGATGATTTTAATAATTTCATCACGAGTACATTGTTCTAATGTAGATAAATTGTGGGAAAGTTGAACACAAGGTAAAGCTTGTTCGAAATTCTCATGAAAACTTTTTGGTATTTGGTTTGCTAATATTGACCCTATAGTCGAAAAATATTTATTAAATTCGTTACAAATATCCTTTCTATTACTTATTTCTTTAGACTCAACTATGATTTTAGAAGGAACACAGCTTTGTTTCATTTTGTTATTCGCTAGGTTATTTACTAGGCTCCACATTTTTTTTGGTTTGTTAGTACATTGTATAAATTCATTGTAATAGTAACTATCCTTTGTATCCTGAATTAGTTTAGCAACATAGTCCCTATAGGTTTTATATTCATTCTGCATCAGTATATTTTCTGGGTTATCCTTTAACTCTATCCATAGGAGATTTCTTTGATTAATCTCTTGTATTACATTCTTGTTTATCCAGTCTTTCTGGGGGGGATTAATTATTTTCAATTTTCGTACTTTACTGTCATTTATGCGGTGTTTAATTGTGGTTTCTAAGGATGTATAATCATTTTCCTGTACAACAGTCTGTGTATATAAGGTGTGCAACTTAGTATAGTCAATTGCTTCATATTGAACAGACATCAGCGGTGGAGGCTTGTATTTTTTCAATTCAATATAAATTTGTTTATGATCAGACAACGCAGATTCCACCACTGCCATGTGAAAACAATCATTTTTTAAGTTGGTACTGACATGATCTAGAATAGACTTCCGTGTGTTCGAGTCGCGTGTGGAGTATTTCTTGCTAATTTTGTTAATTATTGTATGTCCAGCTGCGACAAGTAATTCTGTGTATTGCCTAGTTCTTTTATCTTTTATTAACAAATCGACGTTAAAATCTCCAAAGACTATTGCTCTGCATCTTCGCTGTAGCTGAGAATTGTATTCATCGAGGAAATTATTAAAATTTGTATCGCCTGGGTTATATATTACTCCAATTTCTATCGCATATCTTTCTAGTCGTATCCAAAGGTAATTATTTCCATCCATTCCATGTACTTTGATTCCGATAAACTATGATTTAAATTATTGTATACGTATGCTGTGACTCCACCTCCCTTTGCATCCGTTCGATAGTTATAGTAGTGTGTGTAATTAGGTATTTGCAGTTCTAAAGCCTTATCTAGTTTATATATTATATCGATGGTATTGTACGTTATTTCAGGTAATTGTACTCTATACTTTATAAGAACAATAAAGTACACGAAAATACTTTAATTCGCATGATTTGATTTCTTTGGGATTTTGAATAAGTATTAATTAAACGGGTCTCTGAATATGATAAAAAAATAAATTACATACTTATTTAACTTAATTTAAACATAGACTTTAAAGATGCTGTGTAATTGTTTAGTAGAGATACTAATTTGATACTAACTGCAAAAAGCAATAAAAAAATAAGGTTCTAAACATAATAATAAAGGAAAATAAATTGTACTTTATTTTGCTACTAAGTATGTACTTTTTTTTCATACCTATAATAACCAATGTACTTTATCTGCACAAAAAAAAGGTGGCAACCCTAGTTGCATGTGAGATATGTACTTACGATTATCTCGGAAATACATATCTCTACTCACTGATTATGCATAACGTTTATTTTTACATTTCACTTCTTTTGTTAGGTTGGCTCGTAAGCATTCTCAATAACAAAAGAAGCGAAATGTAAAAATAAACTTTGTTTCAATTATCCAAAACTCTATTTTAATTGCAATCAAAATCTGCTCTGCTCTCTAAGCCCGAGGATTAGAACACTCATTGACGTCTGTTAGTGGCGTAGTAAATCTTATAGCTTAATGAGAATAACGAATAGTCTATAATAATTAAGGATGATTTAATTAATTGAGTTGCGCGGTTAAGTGTGTTGATTGATTTCGAAAAAACAATTTAAAATTACTCATGTAGGTGTAAGAAATTGCGGTAAAATAGCTCATCTGTAAAAAAGCGCTTTCGTAACCATATATAGACAGGAACGCCTATTAGTCAGCTAATACTTTATAGTGAATAATTGTACCTATTTCAGATACGTCTACATATTCTGCGAGAAAGCGGCAAGAAACTCTAAAGGAGGATGGGACTACGAAGTGAAACCATACAAGCCACAGAACTTCCTCCTTCAAGACATTGCCCTTCGTCTTACCAAGACGAAGTCACTCTGGGATACATACGTCAAAGAAGGTGCTAAGCTGTTATTTTCAACATTTTTAAGACCCATTCTGATTTTTTATGACTTGGCGGAGATATTTTATGAGTGACGCCTTGAAATAACAATGTTCACATTAATTTAAATAGCCCACGGAATGGGATACCAAGAATTTTTTTGTTTATAGGCATAGCATACATTACTATACATCATACTTACCTATATATATTACTATACAATAATATACTTTACTTTGTCTATAAACACAAATTTTCTTGGTTTAATAACGTGTCCTTACACGTAATTTAAAAGACAGGCAATCTTCTCTAGGTGACTCACTGAGAGGATTTTACGTCCTAGGAGAATCCCTTTGGTATAAAGTGAAGCCTTGACGTCTTCGCCGCTAACACATAATGTTGTGAAATCATTTTGTTATGAAACTTATGGATAAGGTAAACAGAACGGTCCCATGATGTAAGCGAAACGCATATCCATAATACTGTTAGATCGCATATCCATGGACTGTTACATTACGCAGCCATTACATGAGATATTAGGTATTATATCTCTTGTATCTCTTATTCCTTAGGCTTCAGTGCCCTACACACCGGATCACACAAATGTTTTCACACAGCTACTTTGCAGGACAGTCAGATTTATTACTGGATGATCACTATGCACGATCAAATTACTGTCAAATAAGATCTTACTGCTGTACTCACAAACCCCAATTAACTTTAATTCTAATTAGATCACTTTTTAAAATCTATTTATTTCGACTGTCGGAGCCGTTTATGATTAATTTCGGTTATTGGACACGAGATAATTGATATCTCTACTCACTATCTGCGTATTAAGTACTAATAAACGGCTTCAAGTGACAAAATAATCCGATTTCAAAAAATGGATTAATGATCATTAACATTAATTCACGTTTCTAGGTTCGGCAGTTAGTATTGACTATCTTGAGTGATCAACTAAACCGAGATATGGGCACCGACTCTGTGATGATCACCGTAATCGAATTTTAACGATGTATCAATAGTTAGTAAATGATTGTAAATGTATTAATGATGGTGCCTAATTAATAAGTGTACATCAAATTAATGGTCATCTAAGCTGCAGTGATTATAAAAACCATGCACTTTCGATTAACAGGTCTTTTTGCTTTTCGGTCGTTCTGATTTTGAGTCATTTTGCTTATGTGTCCTTTTGATATGGAAGCGTACAAACGAACCTTGATGGTCGGGTAACAAACAACCCAGGAGATCAGTTAATGGTAGTTTGGAAATTAAATACTGATGTTGTTTGTGTTAATATCGCAGGATTGGATCGCTTGCGTGGCGTTCCGGGACGTTGGGAACCTCCTGAGGGCGCCACGGACCGCCTCTGCGTCGAGATTGGGGAAGGTGCATTTATCGAAGTCTCACATCCCGCTCCATATGGCGACCAAGTGTAAGTATTCAACAGGATACATATTGTTACGTGCGGGTGGGTATTCAAATGCCGATCAACGTAAAAGAAGATTTTATTCCACGTACACTCACACTGTATACACACAAGGCACAGTAGTCTGAGTCGCACAGTACTTCACAGTAGTCCAAACTACTTGCCGAATTTAAGGGAACTACTTTCTATTGAGAAGTCTAGTTTTTTTGGTACGGATCGATAGTAGACCTATAGACTAACAATGCGTTTGAGATAATTGCAATTAAGTAATAACTAACGCAGTAATTAACACTTATGTCGCGGTCGTAACAATATTATTATGTTTCTTAAGACAGTGATAGTTTAGTTGGTGATACCTTCTTCGGAGTCTCTGGACGTTCGGAGTGTAGGCCCTAGTCACCCATCAAGTAGGTACCGTACCGTTACAATATCCCGGGCAATAACGCGACCGCCGACGGCGAACTCAAACGCGAAGCACTTAGGGTTACCTGATACAAATACCATTTCCCCCTCGATTGTGCCGATGCAACCGCCGCGGAAGGTTTTAGTGGGTAAGAATCCCACATACCCCGGACACCCCACAGGGTCCCGGAGACCTTTTGAACGTTTCCACCGGCGAAAAAGAAGTTGGTGATACCTGCTAGGTGTGGAACGAGGCAAGTTCGTCGTAACCATCGATATACTATACCAACTAGATTAGCTGTCACGAACAAAATGACATCGAAAATGTGGTCGCGGTTACATTTACTTACACAACTATACACGTAACTAGAAATTGTAGAAAATAGTTTTAAATAATTCGGAACGTCGGACTAATAGCAGTAATAAAGTCTAATTCTGTATGCAGTAATGTTGGCACATAAAACCTTTACATCGGAGACAAAGAAAAATCAATAAAACCGCCAAAATTATACGAAAAAAAGTAGTTGTTTTGACTGTACTCATTTAAAAGAAAATCTTAACCACTATAAAATAAGGTTCAAAACAGGTGTGTTTCCATTGTGTGTGTACTGACTTACAAACTTATCCGTGCTGGTGGCAAAAATGAGAACTAACTTTTTTATTATGGTAATGACGTGTAGTTTAACAGTTTCGTATAGACAGTGGCGACACGCCTATCGGCAACATTAATTTTGTCAGTCTCTAGCGGAGAAAATATCAAATAAATAATTTTTATTTCGTATTATAATGATATCTTACTTATATTTATTATTTAAACTAGTAGTAATAAGAAAACGAAACGAAAAAAATTTTCTCCATCTGCAATTTTAGTATTACGATAAGTATTATATTATTTGGACAGTTTATAAACTATAAGGAATTTCGATACATCCTGTTGTCGGCTCGTACTAATTTGAAATAGCGCGACAGCCTCTCTATTTTCGTGACCACTTTTCGGGCCGTGACAGCTAATCTTGTTTAGATAGTATATCGATGGTCGTAACGGTAATAAATATCACCGCAAGAACCACGACACCACTCAAGAGTGGAGTTATTTTGCTGAGAAATTCCATATGGTACCTACTTCTTCAGTCAGATAGTTTTATCAGACCCTTTTAGAATGTATTAAGTAGGTACCTTAAAATGCACTAAAATTAGCAAGCTTTTTTTTTAATTTTCCTATCCAATGTACCTATGTTAAATAAAGCGTAAAATTTCATGCTTCTTGCCACACCCACTGGCTAGTTGTAGTTGTCCAATGAGTTTTATTAAGTAATTGAATTGAACTTTGATCGTTAACATTGATACCATCGATTGGTGCTATTAATAGTAGTTTATTGTTACATAAGACACTGCTTTATTACCAAGGGGATAAAGCAGTGTCTTATGTTACGGGCGTGAAATTGAATCGCGAGCATAACGAAGGATTCTAGGATAACGATGCGTGGGAGTTAATACTATAAACCTGAGTAGGTACAGCGAGGGATTCAAGCTCGCCCAAGACACGCACCTACTGCGAGGTTATAACATACAAATACTGCTAGAATTAAAATAATATCAACATAGCGATTTGCAGCGTTGGCCTTCTTTTTAATCGACTTCACAAAAAGGATTAGGTTCTCAATTTGGTTGTATGTTTTTTTTATGTTTGTTACCTCAGAACTGTCATTTATGAACCGATTTGGAAAAATCTTTTTTTATTTGAAAGGATATAACGGGTGTAAGGGACATCGTACCGAAAACCGATACCAGGGATCCAGAACATGATTCTGAACATCCTAGTGTTGAAATTTTTCATCGGTTTTTTCATGAATTTAAAAAAAAAAAATTTTTTTTAAATAAAATTCGTATAATGTCATTATTAGTATAATAAGAAAGCCTAATTATAATTTAAAACAATAATTTTTTTTTTTTTTAATTTTTATTTATTTATTTATTCTTTATGCACAAAAACAGTGCATAGACAATTAACAATTATTATTTTAGAAAATTGGCAATGTAATTTGAAAAATAAACATTATTCCGCATTATATTCATTACATGCTCAAAAATTAATAAGTTAGTCATTTGTCATTTACTATACTAATGGTTACTGTAATGTTGTAACGGACATTATTTGACGTCTTATATTTTTTTTGTGTATGTTTTATTTAACATACTGTCATTAAGTTCAAATTCGCGTCTCACATCCTATTTTGATTGGAGGCATAATAAATATAAAAATGTCCCACAACATATCCAATAGTGTACATAAGTCACGTTATGGAGATAACTGTATGTAAAAATTGCATAATGATTGAATATTTTTAAATCTTTAAATACATTACCTAACATATACGTGCTCGAATAACGGTATAGGATAAAAAATAATCAGACTTGGACATTATAGTTTTTAAGCCGCGTCCGCTGCGCCATGTTTTGAACAGAACATCGTTCGAAAACATTAGATAAGGGGAGTGGCTTGAGTGTTTTGTCGAGCAAAATCTCTCTAATATTTTGCCGGAGCTTGTGGAAAACATCCCCCCATCGTGGGTATTATAGCAAACCTATTAAGGAGAGAACTTTGTTCAGAAGTGAACGTTTTCCGGCTGATCTCTATCTCTCTCTCCTTCATCACCAGCCGGAAGACGTCAACTGCTGAACATGACCTCTCCCTTCGTACGCCGCAATGCACGACAATTGCCTATTTGCAACCACCTACGACGCGCACAATGTCGTCTGTCCACCTAGTGGGGACTACCTACGCTGCGACTTCCGGTTCGCGGACGGCACTCGAGAACCTTTCTTCCCCATCGGTTGTCGGTTCTCCGAGCGATATGGCCTGCCCATTGTCACTTCAACTTGCATATTCTAAGAGCTATGTCGGTGAACTTGGTTCTTTGGCGAATCTCCTCATTACGGATTCTCTCGCGCAAAGAAACTCCGAGCATAGCTCTCTCCATAGTTCGTTGTGTGACTCTGGGCTTCTCTAAAAGGCCAGCTGTTAGGGACCACGTCTGTCTCTCCTTAGCATGTATTAATCCCATCTGATGGTGGTGGATATCTTCCGGTTGATGATGATCAATGTTATTAGGGACCGAAGCGGCGCGTTGCGCGTGCATTGCGCGCCAGTGGCGGGCGGGCGCGCGGTGGCGGGCGCGGCCGAGGCGCGAGCCGCCTTCGCTGCGCACGCGCGAGCTCTCGCCTACGACTGCGAGCTCGACGCGGTGCTCGACAGCGTCATCGGCAATTGCAAGGACTGCTTCGTCTCCGTGCGAGGTAACTACCTTTTTTTGATACTTCAAGGTTTTTTTACTTTTTTTACTATACAGGGTGTAAGGGACATCGTACCGAAAACCGATACCAGGGATCCAGTACATGATTATGAACATTCTAGTGTTGAAATTTTACATCGGGTTTTTAATGAATTTCCAAAAAAAAATGCTCTTTTTTTAATAATATTTTTTAAGAAATTTCAATTTAGAAACAATAAATTACTTATTTGTGCAAATATTAGCAGCCGAAAAGTCCACTGCTGAACAAAGGTCTCTCCCTTAGAAGGGAGGGTTTGCCATAATCTCCACGTTTGGCAGGCGGCTTGATTTTTTTTATTTTTTTTTATTTATTTATTAATAATAATGGTACAATATTATGCATACTGAATGTAGCTTAAACTCATTAGAATTTATCCGTACATAAACAACACATTAAAATTAGCAATGTAATTTGAAAAATAAATATTATTCCGCACGTATTCATTACATGCTCAAAAATTAACAAGTTAGTCATTTGTCATTTTCCATATATATGGTTTCTGTAATGTTGTAGCGGACAATATGAGAAATCTTATATAAAAGTTTTCGGTACGTAGTCCCTTACACCCTGTATACTACGTCACGTCATAACGTCGCAGTAACGGCTAATAAATGGTCATCACAGTCTGTACGAGCCAGAGAGCGCTCGCCTCCTCCCGTTGAAGCAATGATGGCCAAAAAAATGTCATTACCAGTTAGTGACGTCAGTTACTCAGAAGATTTATTGGATACGATGCCAGTCAAAAAGTATACAATGTGTATAAGAATCGAGTATCGGTATCGAAAGGAAAAGTAGGTACTCGATCATAGAGTTAAGTATTAAGAATAGAGTACGCGTTTGTCTATGGTCCCATTATACAAAGCGTAGGCAGATTTTCCTCTACGGGGCAGGTGAATTGAACTATTTAAAGTTATATTAGAAGAGTTATATTGATATGTAAGTGATAAATAGTAATAGGTTTGATCTGTTACGAGCGCAAATGTCGATAAATACAGCTAACGGTATAGTACCTATTGTCGTGTACCTGTTATTTATGTATTTTGATGTTCTTACCTGTGCCTACGGTTCTTACTTGCATTTAAGCATTCTATAGTACTCGTACTGATTATTGTTCTGTGTACTCGATACTACAAAGTATCGATACTTTTTGAGTGGCCCTCTGTGGTCTCTGTGGTTCACTCCACCCCAACACACCGTGGGTTGTCCTTGCCGGTCGTAGCGCTGACGAGACGGTAATGACGCGTTATTTGTGTAGGATGCAATATCTACGCAGTTACATTGAATGATTCATATTACGAGAATGTAATTGTTTTGGAACACGTAGCCAATCCTTTTATAAATAAATTAGCATTATGTTTTACATTTCAATCTCAATTACCTCAAGCCAGACGCTCTTGACTGGCGGTTATGATACGTTAGGCAGGTAGAATATGATCCACCTTTTATCGATCGATATTTCGGATGGTCTTCGTCAAGGACTCCAAATGTAATTATTTTACTTCAGGCAGCTGCAATGGCAAAACACACTGCCATCGACCAGGTGTTTTTCTGTATAAATAATAGGTATACACGACGTGTATACATATTTGCAGTAATTCCATATCCAGTACGTTCGCATCGCTACACCCGCACTTTACGATCTCTAGGTATAGCCTAAAGTTCTGAAAATCGACAGACAGCGCGCGATACGAAAGAAATCTTCATCCTTTCAGTCTAATGTTCTTTTAAACAACATAATCATATTACCTACCCTACGCGCGGTTAGGCCCGCGAACCGTCTCATTACAATCCAATTTTAAACTCTGTACAACAGCGCCATTAAAATGCGATGTTTGCAGACTATTCCTCCCTCATTGAACTTGGGTTAAAGCTCGTACGAGTACAAAATAAATATCACCGCCGCTGTAATGGGCTCAGCGCTCTAAAGTACAAGAAATATGTTTTGCAATTATTTTTGTATCAACAGGCATATCCGATTACCGCGACGGAACCCGAGGGAAGGAATGGCAGCCTCACGCGGCACTCGCCGCGGCCGCCGTCATGAAGGCCATCATCACGGCTATGGACCCGCCCACCGACTAAACGACACGACAAAACTTGGATTAACACCGAAACGGGAAGTATCATGTTGTTCATTTGGCATAGAAAACACGATATACACGTGCATTTTTAAACGATATTTTTTTGCGTAACTTTTACGTTTGTGACAACTCTGTTAGAGCACGAATTGATTTGGACCGAATTATAATTACAATCCCTTTTATATCTATGTATACCTGTTTGAGGATGGTATATTTAAGAATCTATTAGGTACATGTATTGTCTTCAGAATATGTCGTTGGTTCTCCATCATTCTGAGGAACGATTATTAGTTTTGATCGAACCGGCCTTAGTTTGTTTATGTTATAAAAGTAATGACCCGATTTTGTTCGAAACTAAATTTTATCTTTCTTCTTTGAATTTGAATTGATTGAAATAGTTATTGTGAAGAGCTATCAAAAAAGTTGATTTTGCCATTTTCTTAAACGATTGTAGTCGTAATTTTATCAGTCTCGTCAATAAATTCTGGACTATACCTATACAGTTATGACCTACGACAGTTCTTAAAATATATAAGTAGTGAAACTAAAGTTATAGTTATAGTAATCTTCGCAGAATAAGTCTGTGATTTACCAAAACGAATCATGATATGCACTCAGTATTCGAAATCACATTAAAAATAAGACGTTAACAAAGCGAATAGAGCTATTTTGTATGGCCTGTGCTACGAATACAAAATGTCTTGTTAATATGTACAACTATTTATTCCCGCGATGTTTGTACAAAATTTTAACCTAATATATATATTAATATCATACACAGTACCTATTACATTACTATGTTGCCATGTTTCTAAATTCCAAACAGTCAAATAATTAAAACATACACCACGTTGCAGGTTGCTTAGTACGTAGTAAAATATTGTTGGTTTACTTTTATCTTAGTGTACTAGTTCACTTGCCTTAGTGTTGGCTGTTATTAAAATTAGAATGTAATCAAATTAAATAATATTTACATACAATAGTATTTTACATACTTTAATATAAAAGTACATAAATATAATTATTATACATAGATTTAAAATCTTGTAGCCATTCTGTTATGTCTTTTCTCATCTTGAGGTGGATATTTACTGTTGTTATTAAAAAATCATGTACACGCTGTTTCAAATGAAGTTTTAAACGATTACAAATTAGTTTGCGCTTAAACAACTAACTATAACATAACATCAACATTGTGAATTTGTGTATTACCAAACCGTTATTGCTGGCGCGTTGCAAATATACGGAGGGCGCGTATTTCGACCGCATAATAAAGTTGTAACCTTTTTTAACTTTGTTTGAAATGGAGTGTAAGTAATGTAATACTATCACAGGGCTCAAATACTAGAATAACATTTTCTTGCTTACATATACATTTTTTTACTATAATGCAGAGTAATATAAAAACTACTTAAATATAAGTAACAGTTTTCATACTTTCTAATATTGTGACTTGTTTTGATAGCGGCCCCGGGTGGCAGTTTCAGGGGGCGCCAAAATTATAATTATATGATAAAAAATAAAAAAACTTGTTCCACAAATCGCCTAGCATACTGAAGCTTGGTTGGTTCACCTTCAACTTGTAAGAAAAAGGGCCACACAGGCCCACACCACAAGTGAACATGTGATGCCGATTTAAGATTTGAGTTTTGTTGAAGGGAGGGGGGCGCCACTATCAAGTTTCTAACCCGGTTTAGAAAAATCGTAGATCCGGGGCTGTTTGATGGTGTAAAGTTTTGATCATTCTCAACCAAAATACATGTGGTTTTTGTACAAAGAAAAATAATTCTTGTCTGTTACAAATCATTCCGTTTTCTATTAAATTAAAACACATTGCCAGAGCTTAGGAAGGACTAAATTTATATCACTAATATAGAGAATATATTCGGTAATTAACTTATTTATACATTATTTATATTAGCATAGTACTAACTCACTGCCACAAATGGCCTATTTATAAACTTGATGATGCTGATGCAAAATATGTTGTATATTTTCAAACCAAAGTTTAGACATACGGCTGTTTATTAGACAACCTTGTCTAGTCACCTAAAATGTGAAGAATATATTCAAATTTTTTATTTACACAATTTATGGAAGAAGCACAGACCTATAAAAATTGAATAAGGTTGTGGTTGCTAAATATTCGTCTAAAGGAGAAAGATAAGCTATATGCTTGGTGTCTCAATTTCAATACCTAGGTACCTAATGATGGATGATAAGAAAAAAAATGTTTTTTTCGTTTGTCTTCCAGTACGACATAGGTTTATAATACGACTTGGCTTGTTAAAATCTTATGTGTGTTACTGAAATAACCCGTTATTTTATTTTAGACTTGATTTGCGTGATGTGTATATTTGATTATTGCTTGAAAGTTATTGTGATTATCTATTATTGCATTGCACAAATAAAATAAAGGTTTACTTTATGTTTTATTTTCCCAGTCGTTCATCAAAAATATCCTTTTATATTTAGCCTGTATTCCTACAGTATATAACCCTGTTTTTTCTCGTACTCACCTCAAGTACTTATCGATTTCTCAAGGATTCAGTTCCTATTGAAAACGGACACAAACTTAGATCGCCGAAGTACGAGCGAGGAATCTAAATCCAAAAGGGCTCGACAACATTATAAATTACTATAAGAAATCGTTAGGTACGTAATGTGGTTCTGGGTATCATTATGAGGATAAAGTTGTATTGGTAGAATATTTAATGTTACAATAATTTCACCAATAGGTTAAGCTCTCAATACATTTTCTTTGCATGTTCCTACAAGACAGTTGTTCAAGACCAATGCAATGAGTGGATACATAATTTAATACATTAATAAAACAAGATTTGAATATAACATGTTTTATTGTCTTATTTGTCGGGAATGTTCTTCGTAATTATTTTCACTAAAACTGAATGTAGGTAGGTAAAAATCTCTAGTCTATGATCCCAAATAATGTAAATTTAATATAATGGACACAAATAAGATAGGGTTAGAGAACCAAGTATACTCCAATTGTAGCTATCATTATCACTCAACTATTCACTGCTAGCCACAAATAGCCTGTGTGATTATGCCCAAAATACCTCACTCTAGAAAATATCACCAGAGTATTAGGAAATATAATCTTATCGAAAATATGTAACTTCACAGTTATCAGCCTTTTCTTCCTTACTCTGGAAAAACATAACACTTTACGTAAATTCATACACAAACTGTTTTCAAAATACACTAAAATAAACAAAAATTACACTTCTTAAAAAAAATATAATGTGGAATTAAACATTGAATACACACACATTGCGGGTTAGATCACACATGTTTAGTTAGGGTAGTTAATTTGCCATATTAGTATTTGTGCAAACACAAAAGCAATAAGTCAAAATGAAAATTTGGGTTACTTGCTTGTTACATCAGTTTTAGAAGCATGGCATCTGTTGTTTGGTCATCAATGTTATTGTTGGTCTTCTATAATTTTATAAAAACATTTCATTTATTTACATAACACATTTTGAATGAATTATGTACTTTTATAAACACTGTTATGATATATTTTTTCTTTGACTAACATTTTTATTTTTGAAGCTTCAATGAATTAAAAAAAATATTGACATGCCTATTTCTGCTAATGTTACTCACCAACATATTTAACTTCATCAAAAGCCTTTCTAGCCTTCTTGAGTTCCTCATTCATTGTGAGTAAATCTTTAACACGGGCATACTTACGCTGATCTTTACGCACAAGAAATATCATATCTTCTACTTGGACACGACCTGTTCTACCAACTTCCATAGCTCTGGAAACACAGTGAGCACAGTTTGATTAACAGAATGTAATCAATTAATTATACAATTAGGTAACACTGACAAAATAAATAAAGATAAATGATAGGTGGGGTGTATCATTATTCATTATGGAACTCAAGCTAATCAATTTTTTTTAAGGATATACAACAACATGGGGGTGAGGTAATCCTACAGGTATTTAGGCAGGCCATGTAAAAGATGGTGTGACGACAAACACCTTTGAAAAGGAGTAGGCGGATATCGCTATGGACTGGGGTAGGTGGAAGTGTATGGGAGAAACCTTTGCCCAGCAGTTTCCAGCAAATAAATTGCAATGATCCCTTGCTATTTGGCTTAGGCAGTCTACAATCTACTTCTTGTGATTTTACTTCATATCTTTTTGGATTACTATGCAGTTTTGTCGTAATATTTAATTTGATTACCTATGAGTTGTTTCTGTGATAAATTCAATAACTAAATCCTCTAAAAAATCGACGCTCTCCGTGTATGGATTCTGATCGTCGCCGAAACCGTACATCATACACCTTAACTCCTTGCTAAATAATCTTTTACGTCCTGAGGCTGTTGCTCCAAGTTGTTGTTCTGTTTCATCGTCATCGAACTGTAATTTATTACAATAAGTTGAAACATCGAGTAAGATGAGGGAACAAAGTAATTTGTGTTGTGATACTAACTAACCTGGTCGTAATTATCAGGAGCATCTGGAGTCGGGGTGGTCATATTGATGACGTGTGAAATAGTCTAGATTTTTCTGTTTGTTTTTTTTTATATCTTTGAAAACAAGGTTAAGTTTATTCCTAATCAATGTTTTTTTAATTGTTTTTGTCCGTCTATTTCAAGAAGATTACATTTACAACACATGCAGTGTTGCCAGCAGACAGTTTAAGAATGGGCCGAAAGCAGTGCAGGCAGGGGCCGATTTTAGGCAGTAAAGGCCGAAGTACGACTTTCCTTGACGTCCGTCGAATTGAGGGTGGGAAGGGGTTTGGGGAGGCAGGGGGAGTAGTACTACCCCCCCCCTCCAAGGAAAACTTGCGAAGCCCCCCCATTTTCGAGTTTATTAATTTTTAATTCTGAGGAAATTTTGAATGAATTATATATAATGAATTATAATTAGTAATTTTGGGGGAAAGGGGGGAGCCCTCTCCATCAGAAACGGTACTAGAAAACGGGACTAAAGAGATGTAAACAATGATATTTTAAACAATAGATATGCCATTAGCGCTCGCCAGACGTTCAGCGAGTATCCCCCAACTGGGTTTTGTAGCAGTTAGTCGCACGCCGTCCCGCGTAGTTAATGCGACATCGTGACGTCTATCATTAAAAATTGAAAATGCCGTCCTGCGTATTTATAATGTGCACAAATTACCAGGCAAAAGTAAATAAACAGTCAGGAATAATATAACACATGTAACTTTGAAAAAATAATTTGATTTTCAATTTTCTTAATAATATTGTAAGAAATAATTGTAAAATTGAATGTGTCAGTTGACAAGATGACACTGACAAGCGTTTAACCAACGCTGACAACGGAACGCACAAAATATAGCCATCCCGTTTTCTCTTACTTTTCTCGTTATGTATCTGTCCTTGTCAGACTATATGTAGGAAAATGTATAGCTAGGTATAGCTAACTACAAGTGAGACAACTTTTATCGTGCGTTAGTAGGGATATAACATATCTTTAGTAAAATATCATTGGATGTAAAACAAAAATAAAACATTGAAAATTTTCGTTTTTCTGTTTTACAAGAGCCCATCCTTCATCTTATATGTTTAGAACGTATGACTTATGTCTATTTATTTTTATATAAAGTGCTATGCTTTTAGAATAGGAATTGGTCAACCGAACCAATGATTTCGATGGATTGGCTGTCGGAGGCTTAAAGGCCGATGAAGGGCCGATGGCAGCCAAAGGCCGACATAGTTTCGAAAAGGCCGAGAATCGGCCCCCCAGGGGCCGATCTGGCAACACTGAACATGTAATCTTCTTGGTCTATTTCAATCGTAGACAGAATATAATACAGACCATAGATTTAAGATTTTTTTCACTACGTTCAAAAAGATGAACATAGCGTGGGAAGGAGAAGTTCTAATCAAATACAAACTGCACGAGTGCAACAGAGGCAGAGATAAAATTCTTTTTTTTTATTCTGCATCACTTTTGACATTAGCCACTGCAACGCTGCCTCGCGGTCTGTTTACTGTCAAAGTAAATCATAATAATTTAGCACGATCTCAAATTTATAATATAAAATATTATTGTTCCATTAGGGTGGCTTGTGCAATAAGTGCATGTGATGTTACAAATCGTAATAAAACGAATAAGTAAACATTTCACAGGTAATTGATTACTATTCCTGACTGCATTGTTGCTTGCTATATTTTTATGGTTTTGGTTGAAAATTTGGTTGAAAATCCTAATAATATCGTAGAATACATGTTTTTCTTCAAACTGATCACAATTTATTACTTTTATATGAAGAATAGCGGGATATTTTGTGTAAAATGTAAATCGATTTGTTTACAATAGGGCTTGAAAAGGTCCTGACGTCATGAGTATCGATATCGATATTAAAGCAAATAGTTTTTATTAGTGGCACAAATATAAATTCTACGTCTTTTTGTTTTAGTTTCAAGGAGTTTATATTTATACGGTCTAAAAATATTTTGCAGTCTCTATATTCTTTATGTAAATTGTAATTTTAATAATAATTCAAATGTATTCTTTCAGATTATCACAATAATTCTTTGAGAAGACAAAAATAGATGCGGATTAAAGACTAGGATGGATGGAATCCCTACAATATTCCAGTGTCTGTGATAAAGATTTTGATTTCTGTCTGCGATATACATTTTGAGGCAAAATGTTTTATACAAAGTGTGTCACAACATCAACGTTGCCTAATAAGAGGCTGTACCTTACTTAATTTACTTGTACTTATGTATGACACTGAAAAAAATATAAGTCAGTACCAGTTCCTTTAGGAAGCGATAACACTAAATAAATTATGTTTGTTAGCAGTTCCAATTGAAAAACAGACGATCTTCTTCTTACATAAATAAAGTTATTTTACCGCTATCGATACCCTGTGAACCTATGATTATGATTAAACTTTACTTACTTTAATTTACCCATACGCCACCAGGTATTTATGTCAAGTCGTTAGTCAGAAAATAAAATCAGAACCTAGAAACACAGAACCTCCTACACTGCGTTTTCCGGTTAGTGGTGTCTACTCCAAAACCACTGTTTCCCAATGACCATCGGTTTTACAGCAAATATGAGCAGCCACTCCAGTCTGGTAATTCGTTAAGCTACGTCAGCAAATTTGATTCTTGATGAACTTAAAGAAGAAGAAGAGAAATTTAAAGAAATAGATATTCTAACGGTTGTATCACAATATATTTATGAAAATTTGTTGTATGTAAAGAAAAACATAAGTGCTTTTGCAAAGAATAGTGACCATCATAATGTAAACACCCGGAACAAACACAATTTAGCTGTACACTCCACGCGTCTCCACAGAATTAGCAATTCGTAAAGCAGCAGCAGTATTCGTATTAGCAGTTCGCAATAAGTATGTATTTTACAATATAAGTATATTGTTTGTCTTTATGATAAAAACCTGGGACGAAGGTCTATTCCACTTTGATCTCCACACATGGTGATCTGATCCCAAATAAGGCAGAGCCTCTACTATGGAAACCAGGCAACTTTTACTTATACATACTCATATACTTTTATTTGTAAATACATATATAATAGATAAATAAAACCCAGACACTTGGTGGAAATCGAACCAATGACCTATTGGGTAGCCAGCCAGGATGTTGAACTGTTAGACCAACACGTCCGCCTAATGTTTTGGTTTTATACTATTTAGAAATATTGCATACTTCTCAAGAATCTCATAGGGGAAGCTCCTTCACCTATACTGAACTTTAATAATTATTATTTATAATGCATGCTTATTTTCATGATCCGATTTACGATGTTTACAGCAAAAATAAACTACATTTTTTGTTTAGAATGACTGTTTTACCACTTTTGACAATTTCATTATGAGATTTGCAATACTAAAGGTTATTAGTAACTTGTTTTAAATCAACATCAATTTTAAATTATACAGATAATTGTGTATATATTCACACAAAATATCATCGATATCGATTACGTACGTAGTACTTTTTAACAACACTTTTTTTCCTTTACACATAAACAATTCACTCACACATAGGTTTTTCTTTTTTGGTTTCATTTTTTATCGGACTATGTTTATCTTCTATATATAAAATCTTTGATACAGACATATACCAAGCGTGCCGCCGATAAGGACAGAAAAATAAGTACATACTAAATTTAGAGTTGCCACGTAAGGGAAATTTTACCCTTTGTGTAAAGCAAATACGGAGGTTGTTGTAAATTAAATTTTCTTTCCTAACCAAAAACCACTTTTTTGACACAACATTTACTTTTCTTACATTATATCGTCTTAATCTATGACAGTCTGCAAAAAGTACGAAAGTGATTGTTATAATAATGTCCTCCTAGCCGAAACGACCACAGCGGCCAATCTTTCACAAGATCAGCCATGTACGCAGGAGATATTATAGTGCACAAGTGCTTGCGTAGACACAAGTGCACTCTCTCTTCCTTTATATAAGAGGTACCTCCCATAATCCGATGGGACGGAAGACAGACACGACTGGGGAGAAGTTAAGCGCAGGACCGACTTTTTACATGCCCATCCGACGCATGTGTGGCGTATCTCGGATCACGGTTTCGGAACGCCAAAGGGGCTGTCAAAAAGATGGCAGCGCGCTAGTATCTATGGCAGAGACATGTTTTAATTATTACGATTACTCCACTGTATTATAAGTTGTTCTCTCTCAATTTGATTATAAGTGTTTATTACCAAAGCTCGGTGTTTTAATTTGACGGACAGGAGTCGGGCATACGTCCTATCGCAAATCCCGACACATGGATCATCTTACTTTACAGACAATCAGGTCATCGGCCTGCATTGTCCTAGCCAGTAAGGAACAACTACTCAAATTTGTTGCCCTTCGCAGGATTCGAACCCACGACGGAGGCTACAAAGTGAATGTACACTTAATATCATATATGCTGTAGCTAAGGTCTATTCCACATTGTTCACCTGGATGATATCACGTGGTGATTAAAGTGGCTAAGAGCTGTAGATAATTATTAGCCTCATACAAAAAAGTTAAGAGATAAAAACAATAATATGCTATTTCCCAGAGAGGTAGGCAAAAATTGGCTTTCTTATAACTTAATATAATACATACTATGGCCATTTACCGGGTAAGTTTTAGTAAATTTCTCCAATATACAAATCTATAGTACTAGTATCTTGGGACAATCTACGCTTGACCAATGACCACCTGATCTCAATCTACGCAGATCCTTTAGTAAGGTAACCAGATAAATGATTACAAATACTTGTAAACTGTATACAGACAATTGTTCGGAATCCTTCGGAATCGAACCCATGTCCTATTGGGCAGCGGCCAGGTCCCTCAGTCCCTCTCCTTCATTGTCGAACAGTCGTACATCGCCGCCGTCCGCGGCATGTACTGCTCGACCCACCCGACACGATGTCCGTCCTCCTGGACCATGACACAACACCAACACCGACAACGATGTCAAGAGTCGTAAACACATCAACACACAGACACCGGTCTCGCTGGCGAGGCCGAAGGGATCCGTACGCATGCGACCTCGACATGCATCCCCTCGCTGAGTTTCTTGCCGGTTCTTCTCAGCGGGGGCGCGTTGTGAACCGGTGGTAAACTCATTTTCTCTAAGCGCCAGCCCAAGCCGAGGCCGTGCCTCCCTGAGGTGCCCTTGTGCTAGTCGCTACCCAAACCTTTCTGGCTGGAGCGCTTTAAGCGCTCGCCCTCTTGTCCGGTGAAACAGTACTATTCCTACAAAAAAAAAAGTGATGATCAATAAAGCAAAGTGACTCTAGCTTCAGTTGTCCACCAAACTTTGATGTCTACTGAAAGTGTGTTTGGTATTTATTGGTGATTCAAGTTAGGCAATGCCAAATAAATCATTTGATAGTTATTTAATAGTCACTTTGCTTTATTGATCATCACTTTAGTTGTCAAACGAGATAGGTACATAATAGGGGGGCAAATGAAACAAACTATTCAACGTCGGTACTATTTAATTATAATTCAGACAAATTTACCAATAAATTGTAACCAGCAACATACATACATATATTTAAACAACATGCATATCGTAAAAGCACGATTAAATGTACAATGACCATTGTGCCTATAAATAACGAATGAATACGTCCTGCGCAGCCTTGGACGAATTACTTGAGCGCTTACGTTATTTCTGAATATTTAAGCATTCGGGAATAACTTTTAGCAACCTAAATAATTATTTTTGTTGCTGCTATCCACAGTATACAAATATCCATATTTTCAGGAAATCATAAAAATAAATTCGGGTAATCTGAGAAATTCTTCGATGCACCCAGCATGTGGGATCGTGTATGATGCACTTAATAATAATTTACCACTTATTTATGGTAGTCTCTCTTTTATACACTGGCAACACTGATAATGGCGATCAATAAACTGAAAATTTTAGGTTATGGATGAAAAACAAGAATTTATCGGTCTTACACGTAACTTTCAAGTAAAATAGTAACTAATTTAGAGCAATAAGATCTAAATAAGTCGTTTACATGTATTAGTTTCTAAATGTAATCTCTAAATTGGCCATAATAATTCACGTTTACCTGTGAAAAGATACTCCACTAATTTTACGTTCACTGTCACTTTTACAGCCTATAATACTGCACTGCACGATTCTTATAGGATTTCCACAACACACAGTAATGTCACAGTTAGTTTTTTATTGAATTTTAAGTTATTTATTTAATATTAAAACCACGATAAAATTGTCACGGAGCAAAGTGGGAGCAAACGTCAAATTTGTTTCGCACCCACGGCGCGGAAAAATCGAACACATGCTGAGGGACAAAAAATCATATACACTGTTTCTTTCTATCACACGTAACCTACATAAACGCATTCTTTTCTTGCGTGAATGAGAAAGAAAGTGTCCAGCCCTCTATTGTTTTCTTCCTCTAAGATTTCAATGCTTGGACTAGATAAATAAATATTACGTCAATTTACGTCCTCTTTGGATTGGACCATAGAGCAAGATGTAGCAATCATAAAAAAAATCCCCCTAAGCTCAATTCAGAAAACCACTAAAAAACATTTTCGTTAGTGTAATTTTAAAATGCAAGATTTGATTAAAGCATATTATTATTCCAATGTTTATTTTTTAACATACGTTATTTTATATATAAAAAAACACGCATGTAAATACAATACCCCTATTGTACACCTACAAACATTTTTTTTCGTTTTTTCCTCCCTAAGGGTAGAACCCTCAAGTTAGAAACCATGATATCAAAACCGATTTTGGTCCCTAAATCGGCATCGGCAAGAACATTTTATTTCTGCAAAATTTGAACATTTAGAAGTTTGTTTTTCAATTATTACTTTGAAAAAAAGGAAAAAAAATATAGACGAATTGAGATCATCCTCCAAGAACCTCCTCCTTTTTGAAGTCGGTTAATAAAAACACTTACCTATTTCCAGGATTGGCTTTGGACATTTTTTCAACCATAGAGAGAAACTAAGCTCTGACTTGTGAGGGGGGGGGGAATCTTTGAAATGATTGCAACACCTTGCTTTACTCTATGGTTCATTCAATCATCAAAATAGACTCGCTCAGCACAAGCACAAATTGTTTGTTTTTACGTTTTCACTAACAAATATATTTTGTATTTCGGAAAACAAATCAGTAACTTCTGCATCAGCAATTTGCTTTCTTGAATTTTATGGTGTTTTGAATAATGCATAGGAATCCACGCTTTGAAGATGAATCCTATGACGTAAGTGATGATTTACTTATGCTTACATACTGCTACATGTTTGAAGACTAGCTAATAAATTAGTCCAATTTTTTGTTTCAGAAATGTGAAGAATGTGCTTAAACTAAGTGAAAGAGAACTAGCTAACAATTCTAAAAGTTCTTGGCATGATCAGTATAAAGACAGTGCTTGGATATTCATAGGTGGTCTGCCATACGATCTCACAGAAGGAGACATAATTTGTGTTTTCTCACAGTATGTGTAATGTTTATTTGCTTTTTGAATATCCCAACCTTATTAATTAGACTCTAAGACAACAGAGACCAACTCTGGCATGGCTAAACTAAATGATAATTTTAATTTAAATTCACAGAAAAGCCCATGTAATAATAACCATAAATTAAATGTAAATAAAATAACAGGCATATACTTGGTACATCAGAATATACAAGGAATGTTGGGCAAAGACTTAGAAATTGAATTGTTCTTGAATGGTCAGAATATAGATATTTTTTGTGTAACTGAACATTGGCTAAAAGGTGACCAGTTCATGTTTAATTTTGATAACTGTCAAGTTGCCAGCTCGTTCAGCAGAGTGAACATAATTCGCGGGGGCTCTCTAATTATTATTAAGAAGAATATTAAATATAAAGAACGTACAGATCTGGTGAGCCTTTCTGTTGAACGAGTGATTGAATTAGCTTGCATTGAGACTGAGCAGTTTTTGGTGTTGAGCGTATATAGGCCCCCGTGTGCACCATATGATGATTTTGAACGAATATTAGAAGCTGTTCTGCACAAAATGTCTTACACGAACAAAACTATTGTTGTCTGTGGAGACTTCAACATAAATTTACTGGAAAATAACACTGTGACTAGTAAATTTATAACATTATTTAGATCACATAATTTGTACAACATATTCTTTGAGCCCACTAGGATAACAAAGTTTAGTGCAACCTGTATTGATAACGTATTTACAAGTATAAAACCGTTGCACAAGAATATTATTAATAAACTGGATTCTGACCATTGTGGACAACTTGTTGTGTTTCCTAGTAAAATCATTAAATGTCAAAGAAATGTTACGTTTGTTCCGATAACCAAACGTCGCTTATGTCATTTCAATGCCACCCTGACTGACAGCTTGCCTGTGTTGCCCAGTCATAAAGATCCAAATATTTTATATAACTCTTTATTCCAATGTATCGATAATCGCTTTGGAAAAATATTTACACCTAAAACTATATCGATTAATGATCGTGTATCGTTTAATGATTGGGCGACGATAGGTATTCATACGAGCCGGAGAAAATTGTACGAACTTTATAATGAAAGATCTGTTAATATCTCGCCGCTATTTAAAGAGTACGTAAAACAATATTCTAAGTTATTTAAACGAGTATGTTCCATAGCTAAAGCTAATTATTTAAAAAGTAAAATCAGACACTCTGAAAACAAAATTAAGATGACATGGAATATTATAAATAGTGAGACTGGTAAGTCATCAGTACGGAATAGTGATTTTTGTATACATGTTAATAATACAGATGTAACGGCGGATTTAGATGTAGCGACAGAGTTTGAACGATTTTTTACAGATATTCCTATTAATATAACGAAAACTCTAAATTCCTCGTCCACTTCCGCTGAAATCCTATTAAAAGAAAATGTACCAGAGTGTGGCACATCTTTTCAATTCTGTTTTGTAACTGCCAATGACATCATAAATACTTTTAAACAGCTTAATCAGAAAAAGACAGCTGATTTATGGGGGCTTTCTGTACAAACAATAGCGTCTATAATTGAAGCAATTGCCCCTCAATTGGCAGTGATATTTAATAACTGTGTCAAGAGTGGAGTATTTCCTGACCTCATGAAGCACAGTAAAGTTATACCTTTGTTTAAGTCTGGCAGCACCGCTGAGCCTACAAATTTCAGGCCAATTTCGGTTTTGCCAGCCTTGAGTAAAATTTTTGAAAAGCTTATTCTATGTCAAATACTGGATCATTTTAATAAAAATAATCTTTTTCACAATAGACAGTTCGGCTTTAGAAAGAATCGCTCAACTACAGACGCGGGAGTCGAATTATTGAAATATATCTACGAGGCTTGGGAGGAATCACGGGATGCTCTTGGTATATTCTGTGATTTATCCAAGGCTTTTGACTGCGTAGATCACGACACGATGGTCAGGAAATTACGCCACTATGGTGTAAGGAATAAAGCTCTAGACCTTCTGACTTCATATTTGAATAATAGAATTCAGAGGGTCGATGTAAACGGTAAGAGATCTCCAGGTTCCGTGGTCTCCCTGGGCGTTCCTCAAGGTTCAATATTAGGCCCATTTTTGTTTTTAATATATATTAATGACTTACCCTACTTCGTGGGGGACAAACTTAATATTGTATTGTTCGCGGATGATACATCTCTTCTATTTAAAGTTAAGCGTAAACTCCATGATTATGACGAAGTGAACAATGTACTTTCTATGGTTGTCCATTGGTTCAATGTTAACAATTTAAAACTTAATGAGACCAAAACTAAATGTATGAAATTTGTAACTCCTAATGTGAGACAGCTGGCAACCAATGTAGAAATAAATGGAACAGCGTTGGACCTTGAGGCGTCGACTGTGTTTTTAGGTATAACAATTGACGCCAAACTACAGTGGGGCCCACAAATTAAGAAGTTGTCGGGTAGGCTAAGTTCCGCGGCTTATACAGTCAAGAAAATTAGACGTTTAACTGATGTTGAAACCGCTAGAATTGTTTATTTCAGCTATTTTCACAGTGTTATGTCATATGGCATATTACTGTGGGGATCTTCTGCAGAACTTAATACTATTTTTATTCTGCAGAAAAGAGCTGTGAGAGCCATTTACAATCTGGCTCCTATTGATTCACTTAGAGAGAAATTCAAAGAGATAGATATTCTAACGGTTGTGTCACAATACATATTTGAAAATTTAGTTTATGTTAAAAAAAATATCAGTTCTTTTAAAAAGTATAGTGATACACATAATATTAATACCCGGAACAAACACGATCTTGTTGTACATGCCACGCGTCTCCACAGAACAGGCAAATCGTTTATGGGCCAAAGTATACGCTTTTATAACAAACTGCCACAGGATATCCGAGATCTTCCAATAAAGAAATTTAAACCTTTGATAAAAAGCCGTTTGTCAAAAAAGGCTTATTATAAAATCTCGGATTACCTGGAGGATAAAGCTGCGTGGGCTTCAGCTGCTCAACTCATGCAAGCTTAGAAGTTTAAGGCTGACATAAGTAAAATTTGTAAAACTATTTTTTTTTAAAAAATGACAAAAAAGACAAGCCCGCTGAGTTTCTTGCCGGATCTTCTCAGTAGCGGCCGCGTTACGATCCGGTGGTAGTTTGTAAAAATGATTTTTGTGTAAGTGCCTCCGTGGGGCCTATACATAATAAAGATATTTTGACTTTGACTTTATTAATATCTATTATTTCAAATTACTAATACAATCATAATAAAATAAAAAAATAAAAAATTGCCCAATGGCAGCATTTGCTTGCTGAATACCTAACCTGCTCTCTGAGCTAGGAAATGTCAGCTCTGGGGTCACCTGTGATGGTGACCGACCTTTTACTACAGATCTAAACAAAGTATGGGCAAAAGGACAACAGCAATGGACCTAGAGTTTCTACTCTGAATGGAACTGAAATAAATTACTTATGTAATATTTTCATTAGTTAGGTACATCAATGCAATTTTTTTATGCTACTACATCATTATCAATAAATATCCTTTTAAGAAAATATTTTATAGATACTGTTTATATATTTTGCTATCACGTTTTTGCAGGTATGGTGAAATAGTTAATATTAATCTGGTCCGTGATAAAGCAACAGGGAAATCAAGAGGCTTCTCCTTTATATGTTACGAAGACCAGAGATCTACTATACTTGCTGTGGACAACTTAAATGGAATTAAAGTTAGTACTTCTCAAATTGTATCGAGTTCATAAATGCTTTAAATTAAATACTGCATAATTTATAAAGCTCTTGAATGATCTCTAGCAATTATATTCATATTTATTTATTGCCTTCAATGGTGTGTCAATCATGACCGCTATTATTGTTTGAACAAATGCTTACTGCTAAATTCATAATTATCCATTAAATATCTAACTAATGGCTACAGAATATTGCCACAAATAGATATCCAATCCAATTATGATTTTTACAATTTTTATAAACATTTCATGTACTATCGCGGACACGAACGGTGTACCAGTTGTCAATCAAAATCGTTTGAACGACGTTACGTACGCTTACCCTGTCCGCATGTATTTTCGGCCGGTGCGTGCAAGCGATTATCGTCCTAAGGGTGATACACCGCCTGTGACCGCGAGAGTACATGTACCAGTTGATTAATTGTGTATGTATGTGTATATTACATTGTTTTAACTAATTTTGCATTTTGTAAGATTTTAGGCCGTACTGTAAGAGTGGATCATTGTGAACAATACAAAGCTCCAAATGCTGATATGACCAAAATTGATGAGGTTACAGCCAGTATACGGACAGAAGGGTGTGCACCACCAGTATTAACGAAAATGGAAACTGTTGTCAAAGAGGTAATGATTTGTATACTTTTATACAAGTTGTAAGAGAAAAATGAACATCATGAATTCATAGTTTGATTTAAAATGTGATTTTACTAACTTTGTTTTTTTTTTGTAATACTAATACTGTAATATCAATTGTAGTAAAATCACTTGAATTTTGGTGTATAGTTCTGCCAACATAGCTATGTTAATGTTCTGCCAAATAAATGATATTGGTTGAAAATAATACACTATTAATTTAAATCATTTTGTTAAACTAGCAGTAATATACATAGAATCAATGATATTTTACTAAAGATATGTTATATCCCTACTAACGCACGATAAAAGTTGTCTCACTTGTAGTTAGCTATACCTAGCTAAACATTTTCCTACATATAGTCTGACAAGGACAGATACATAACGAGAAAAGTAAGAGAAAATGAGATGGCTATATTTTGTGCGTTCCGTTGTCAGCGTTGGTTAAAAGCTTGTCAGTGTCATCTTGTCAACTGACACATTCAATTTTACAATTATTTCTTACAATATTATTATGAAAATTGAAATACAAATTGAAAATCAAATTATTTTTTCAAAGTTACATGTGCTATATTATTCCTGACTGTTTATTTACTTTTGCCTGGTAATTTGTGCACATTATAAATACGCAGGACGGCATTTTCAATTTTTAATGATAGACGTCACGATGTCGCATTAACTACGCGGGACGGCGTGCGACTAACTGCTACAAAACCCAGTTGGGGGATACTCGCTGAACGTCTGGCGAGCGCTAATGGCATATCTATTGTTTAAAATATCATTGCATAGAATGCAACATTGTATGTAGCTAGTTGAAGAAATATACATATTAATATTTTACTGTTTTAACTCAATATCTTCTGTAGTATTTAGTATAATATTATTTAGCCAGAATATGAATAATGTTATAAATGGGTAACTACTTAAGACCAAATCACTTGTAGTTTTGAGTAATAAACATAAATTTTTACTTTATTTTTTTCAGGAATTAGTACAACAAATCAGCAAAGTAAAAAAGAAGAAAAGTAAGGACAAGAAAAGTAAAAAGAAGAAAAAAAAGAAAAGCAAAAGCTCAAGCTCTGGGTCTGATTCAAGTTAAAATTAAGTGTAAATTCGTAATAAAGACATTATTCATAGTTATTTAGTCCACTTTATTTTATACAATACCACAATCACAACAAAACACTAAAATTATAAAAGAGATCAATAAAATTATTATAATACTGATAAACATTTGATTTTTAACATGTTAACATTAACTACGATTGGGAAAAGATGCCACAACAATATAATATTACACTTAAAGTCACTTTTACATGTACTTACTAACTATATAAATAATATGTAATAATAAGAAAATAATACCTAACTAACAATGTTAAGAGCTATGGTTTTATATTTTGAATAATAAAAGGGAAAGATTGAGATCATAATTATTAATAGCAGAGCAGAGGCTAGTTTATTTTGAATCGTAAAACAGAATACATAACAATTAGATATATTTTTTATAATAAATTAATACTGTTGTGATTTAACTTTTAATCAAGTACACAAAGAATTCGATCAAGTACAGACTTTTCAGCGTATGCTATGATACCTTCATGGTTACAATAATTCTGGGTGTCGAGGCACATAGTGTCATTATATTTGATAGGAATGTGTGTCAAATAACTTACAAGATCTCCACCCATGGCACGTAATATGGAATGTGGAGCGCAGGTGTCCCAACGGAAAGTTGTTCCTTGTGAAACAATGTATGCTGCAGCTTCACCTTAAGAAAATTGAAACAGATACCATAGAAGTTACAGCACAGAAAATATTATTATGAAGTACTTATCTCGGAATGACTTATGACGAACCTGTTGGTCTAGTGGTTAGACACCCTGGCCGCTACCCAATAGGTTGTGGGTTCGGTTCCCACTAAGAGACTGGGTGTTTTATCTATATAAGTATGTATTTACAAAAAAAGCAAGTATATAAGTATTACTATCAGTTGTCTGGTTTCCATAGTACTGGTTCTGCCTAGTTTGAGATTAGATGACCATGTGTGGATTGTCCCAGAATATTATTATTATCATATAATTAAAGAAGTAAGCTAAAAAATATCATGCATCATTTTTTAATAAATACCCAGGGACAATGTACACACAGTGATCTGGGCCGGTACCATCACCTCTAATAGCAATATTCAATAATATTGCTATTAGAGGTGATGGTGGTGTTTATTGGTCACCTTACTTTCTCTATAGAAAGTGACATAGCTATAAACTTTGTATATTGACGTCTCTTCCTCATGTCAAGTAAGATGATAATAATACTGCTAATAGAGGTGGTGGTAGGGCTGATCCCCAAGTATTGTACTATGGCCATAAGACAGCTAATTCACATACATTTATACTACAAATATAGTATTATAAATACTTATTTATTAGACACTCATATTCATGGCAGATGTGTTAAGCATGCAAATGTTTGCTTTGGATTGGAAGCAGCTGAACGAAGGCCTCTCCCTTAAAGGGGTAGCCATAATCACCATGCTTGACAGTGCAGTGTATACGGGGTGTAAGGGACTTCGTACCGAAAACCGATACCAGGGATCCGGTACATGATTCTGAACACTTTAGTGTTGAAATTTTTCATCGGCTTTTCATTAATTTCCAAAAAGAAATTCCACTTTTTTTCAATAAAATTATTATAATATCATTATTGGTATAATAAAGCATAATTTTAATTTGAAAACAATAAATTAATTATTTGTGGAAAATTTATTTAATTATTTATTTATTTATTCTTTTTGCACTAAAACAGTACATAGGCAATTATAGAGCGTCCAAACGTTTATTTTCTTTTTGACAGCGCCAATAGAACGTAACTGCGTCATGTTACGCAAAAGTTCACTTAAAGTGAAGTTCACTTTAAGTGAACTTTTAAAAGTGAACATTTGCGTAACATGATGCAGTGACGTTCTATTGGTGCTGTCAAAAAGAAATTAAACGGTTGGACGCTCTATAATTATTATTATTTTAGAAAATTAGCAATGTAATTTGAGAAATAAATATTATTCCGCATATTATTATATTCATTACATGCTCGAAAATTAATAAGTCAGTCATTTGTCATTTTCCATATAAATGGTTTCTGTAATGTAATGTTGTAACAGACATTATTTGACATCTTATAAAAAAAAATCGGTAGTATGTCCCTTACACCCGTTATGGATGGTAGGTTAGGGTATCCAATAACTTCGGAGTCGCTGGATGTTCAGGGTGTGGGCCCTAGAACGTCCATTGAGTACGGCGGCGACTCCGAGGAGGATGGCGGCGGGGTTGCGACCCCCGTCCCCGTGAGCACCGTGACTGGTTCTCGGGGGGCTACAATGCGCCCCCCGGCGGCGGGCTCAACAGCAGGGCACTGAGGGCCCCTGGTGCAGATCCCGCCAGAGAGACCAGGGATCCCTCTCATGTGCCAATGCGACATCCGCGGGGGTTTTAGTGGGTAAGAATCCCACATACCTCCCACATACGTAAGAGCCTCACAGCTCCCGGGGATCTTTGGAAGATTTAAAAAAAAAGGTATCCAATAAAAAAATGCTGCTGTCAGTCTTCCTTTAGTCATTCATTTTCCCTTAGCCGCCTCCTATGACACCCAACTTCGCTTCTTCTGCAATTCTTACCTGGACACCCCAACTATCCCTATCTTACTCTACTGTCTAGTTATGTTATTGTTGAGACTCTGTGTAGTGTGAATAAAATGACTCACCTAATGCAACTTTGAGAAGCTTGTGACCAGCACCAGGCACAGACTTCACTTCCCAGCCTGAGAGTCTTAATTTCTCAGTAATTTCTGTTTTCTCTGCACCACTCACAAGGACTATGTTACTTGCGGGTGTTGATTCAGTCTCAGATGCTCCCCACTTTTGTGTATCACCATAGCTAATACCCCAAATAATATGGCCCTTTCCCCTGTAACATGTAAGACATAATGTACCTAATTAATAATTGTATTCATAAAGTACACAAATGAGTACATTGCATCAAATAAGTCTAAATCGCCTTACTTATTAAAGAAAGGTTGATTGATAACTCCTACTACAGGCTCACCAGTGGATCTAAGATAAGCTCCAATTAATACCGTTACACAGGGTAGGCCTCTTTCAGCTTCAGCCTGGCCATGAACACCGGCTATGAATTCTGCAGTTGCATCTACGGCATATACAAATCTGTTTAAAATTATTAACTAACTACATAAGATAGCTATAGGCTAGTTATGGAGGAAAAAATATGCCTCAGAGTTACTAGCAGGATTGTCTTAATACCACACTAACCCCCTCATAAACCCTGGCACAACAAAAGGTTAAAATGGTGGCATGTCCTGGAAAACAAACTGGAAATAAAAGGGAAGGACTAGAGTCTGAATCCTAAACGTCATTTTAGTCTACACATCCACATATAGTTGCTTAGCACGGATTGCAGACTCCCGTAGGAAAAAAATAACCTAGATATAAGCAGCCACACAATAATTTCTGGTATTAGATTTTTTTAAGTTTTTAGTTGTATGTATTATTAGTAATGAAACTAAAATACTATTATCGAGTTTTATGAAATTCTTTGTGTTTTTTTTGTTAGATTAGGAATCAGATGAGACTATAATTTCTTAATTGTATATATAAAGTCCCAGCAGTGGGACAGAATAGGCTGACATAATAATATATAAAGTCCATCAACACGCACTTGGCGAGCGTGGTAGGCTATGGCCTAATCCCATACATCTTGAAAGGACCGAGCCCAACAGTAGGATAAAAAAAACAAGGGCTAGTAAAAATATATTATTAAGAGAATTTATACCTCATCATTGATAAAAGATTAATAATAATTTATTACTATTACCTATGGGATCTATCCAAATGCCAAGATCAGATGTATTAAATTTAGGAAGATTGTCTGGTAGCTGATCACAAAGCTCTAGTTTGTTGGAATTATGTGCAGCTTCTGCCATTCGCTGTGCTACAGTAGCTGGAAGCAGGCACCGTAACAATTCGACAGTATCATTGATATTATCACCCACTGTTATACGAACTCCACCTATCTCCGGGCATTCCTCGCCTCGAACATGTCCCGCCAGATCTGGAAAACCAGATGCTATCTCGGCCCGTGCTGTTTCCTGGGCCAAAACATCGGCAATTGTTTTAAAATCTCTATCAAACCGCGTATTGGCTTCTCCACCACATTTCTCTGCGACCAAAAGTACTTCTTCAGATGCACCTGAACAACATGATCGCGCTACGCATGCAGCTCTCTCTGAAGCATTGATGAGTGCCGTTAGAACGTCTTTCATTATTTCTAATAAGTATATTGCTTCTAATTATTGCCACAGGTATGTGGACTGTCGTTCTGTTTATTTAGAGGTAAAGTTAATTTAATTTTCGATATTAAATCCTGCCTGACACTGAGACAAATAAACAAACCATAGATAATACACAAACAAAGCTGCCCGATCCGATTTTAATGAGGTTGAGGGACTTACTCTGAGGACTTACTCAGCTTACTCTATGGTGGGCACCAAAGCAAAGTGTTGCAATCATTTGAATAGACTATTTTTTTTTTAGATACCGACCGCCCGACCGCAAAGTAAATTATCTAAAAACTCAGAGTAAGTACCAAAGGAGATATTATCGCGTCGATTCCCCTAACAAATTTTTCGTGGCACTTTTGCGGGGTACGGGAGACGAAGGAAACACACACAGATACAATTTCACCCACACTCTTGCAAATGTCTAATGTAAACTCTTCATGTTTCTATGAACACACACTATAAACTCGCAACACATTCAAAAAGATACGCACACAAATAAAGAATTCATCGTTCCTACACATTTTATTGCACGTCCACAGACGTAAATTGTAGTAATGTGGTGCGCGCAAAGACCGATAAATAATGAACGGGTTCAAAGAATGGAATGTTAAAGAATCTAATAATTCAATGTGGAGATTATTGTATTCATTTTGTAAATCAAACAAGTAACGCATTTAAATTAGTTAGTATTATATAAGTACATCATTATATACTTATGTTATCATATCATTTCAAATATTTAGGCCATATATTAATCCCGAGCTCAATGATGATGCAGACATTGAGTGAGAGCGGAGGGCATTGACAGTGAGAGTAAATATTCTGGCTCACTGGTTTGCACCCTACTCACTGACTGTTAAAATTACACTGTTTCGCGCGTACTGCACAGCATTTTATACTTACAGCCTGTGGGGAAATTACACGCAAGGATCCTACGACGCCCTACGTATCCAATACAATAATGTGTTCAGAGTGCTGGTGTGATTGCCTCACTTCCGTAGCGCATCTAGGATGTTCGCGGATGCACACGTAGATTGCTTTTACGCTACTATGCGCAAGAGGTGTGCGTCCCTGGTGCGCAGGGCGCGGAGCAGCCCTGACACTCTTCAGAACAGGATAGTTAGCTGGATTTTGGATACGTAAATCATTGTTGCTCCATTTCCCATGATCTGGTGTGCGATAATTTGCCTATTATTTGTATACAGTATGTATAATTTGTGCATTATACTGCACAAACGTATGCGTTGATACCGATTTCGATGAAGACGGCGCGGTGCATCGGTGAGTTTTCGACTCCGTCTCTGTGAGCACTGTGACAGGTTCCCGGGGGCTATAATAGTCTCAAAGGCAAGGCACTGAGGGTGCAAATACCACGGGAGAAACCAACTTGTCCTCATGTGCATCCGCGGGAGTTTCTGTAGGGTTTAATAGGTGGTAGGTTCCATGTGCAAGGAACAGTTCCAGTAGATTCTTCCGATAAATATAAGGTAAATCGTGCTAATTCCCGAACAAAATTACGTTGAATTTTTAACTAATTACCGCTTTAGACGCGTCGAGAACATAACCTCCTTTTTTGAAGTCGGTTAAAAACCAGGACCAACTTTTTAGTAGCCCTCTGAAACACGGATACGGTTAGTTCAAACGTCGCCCATCTATTTATTCTTATACCTTGGTACCATATTGTTATGTATACACATAAAAAAATCATAAACATTGGTCCAGCCGTTTTGGAGGAGTGCGAATGCCGTGAGATGAGATTTATATATAGATTTTGCATTTTAATAGTATTATACAACGTGTTACACAATACCCCGTAAAAAATATACTTAATTAATTATCAAAGCAAAAAAAGTCGTCAACCCTAGTAAGGTAAGGTTTTTAAATTATTTGTCGTTCCGCGAATTAAGTAGAAATGTTGGTACATTCTGCGTAGTTTGCTTTTTAATTTTCCTGCAATAGGGTTTTGCACATCAGTGAAAATAATAATATTTTATTATTAATTTTTTTACGGGGTATTTTGTAACACGTTGTATACATACGCGTTGAATACATACCTCCTTTTTTAAAGTCGGTTAAAACCGGGACTCAAATTTTACGCTCTCCCTTATTTGTGCCCTCCAACCGAAGCACGGAGACGTTTAGTTCAAAGAGCATTGTATAATGCTGACCGGTGATTGACCGTCTGGTCACCCATCTGTATAATTACCCTGCCTAAGTGGTTGGCCACAGTGAACGCGCGGTGACTTGAGCCTAGCGCGGGCGCGGCGGCGGGCGCGGCGGGTGGCCACAGTGACGCGCGGGCTGTTGCGGCGATAACACTTATTGCAGGTTTCGCAAACCTTTTATGAGGATTCTGATTTTTTACTGGATAGGCCAATCCTGAGATGGGAGGCGTTAATCATAAGAGATGGTGTGCTGGGTGCTCACGAAATAACTAAAAACAGATAAATGAATGGAGAATAAAAAAAAATATGTTAAGAATTGAAATTGTAGTCAAAAATATTTATTTTATTTATTAAGAAACATCAATAATATACATATTATTCACTTACAATTTCAAATGTCCAAAAAAACCTTTTTTATACATGTATTTAAAGTTATTTAATAATAAAAAAATACTTAAAACGAGCGATAGGACCGAAATGGTTTGATACCCCGCCAGCCGCGCGATCGGTCGCTTGTTGACTAGGCCCGCAGTGTGGCCAGAACGAGCGGATAGGAACGTTTGAAAAGTACGCCCGCTAACTCGCTCAAGCCGGTCGCGCTAGGCTCCCGCCTAAGTCACTTCAGTGTGGCCGCAAGCGGCGGTTTCATATGTTTGATATTTCGCGCCCGCCGCCGCCGCCGCGCTAGGCCTGCAGTGTGGCCGAGCACTAACACTGCTTCACATAGCGGTATATAATATACTTTAAGACCTATCCTCATACCTACTAAATATATGTACATAAAAAGAGAATCTCATAAAAATCAGTCAAGCCGTTTTGGAGGATTTCGACCACAAACACCGTGACACGTGATTTTTATGTATAAGAAAAGGAGAAGAAGATTATTGTTATTTATCACGATACTCTCGATACATTCATCTATTTTTATACCAATAACTTCATTATAATAAACATCATTAATAATTATTAGAATTTCCTCCATTAGCCTAGAATGAACTAAATTTTTTTCGTACATTCAATCCTGTAATCGCACTATGCTGTAACTAGGATAAAACATGGCGTGAAATTTTTTGTTGAATTTCATCGCCCACAAGTCCTTTCCACCGATCGACACTTTTATTCTAGAGTTGTTCGTGAAGCGATTGAAATAAAGAAATATAAAAATTTCAACCGGGAAGATGGCTTTAGATTATCAGCTGCTTGGGAACCAGTGATCAAAATGACAAAACCTCGCTATTTGCCGGCGGTTAAATATACAGATACTGTGAGTGTAGCGTGTAGTGGGCTTAACGTTACAAGTGAAAGAACGGGGGTAAACGAAGATATTTCTGCGTCGCGCACGGAGCCGTCTCGCTGAAACAGTCTGCTTGTGACCACGGCTGGTGCAACCCGGCCGAAACATCAAGCCAAAATATAAGGTATATCGCGTTAATTCCCGATTAGAATAAAGTTTGATAATGGAACACGAAAGTCTAAAAGTATATATATTAATATTACGCATTTTTATTAATATTACATACATACGCATCGAATAGAGAACCTTCTTTTTGAAGCCGGTTAAAAATAGGTATCAGCACTATCACGCAACTCGAACGTCTACGTTACAGTAACTTACTGAACACATAAAAAGCTTATATCTCATAAACCACTGGACCGATTTTGATGAAACTTGTATTCTACACTAAGTTGAAAAATATACTAACTATTGCAAAAAGAATTTTCGAAATCAGACTTGTTGTTTCTGAGAAATCCGTGGACAAACCTACATACATACATACATACACACATAAAATTTGATAAATTTGTTTAGAAGCCCACATAGACTAACATCTATATCTATACATATTATAAAACAAAGTCGCCCCCGCTGTCTGTCTGTCCCTATGTATGCTTAGATCTTTAAAACTACGCAACGGATTTTGATGCGGTTTTTCTTAATAGATAGAGTGATTCAAGAGGAAGGTTTATATGTATAATACATGTATAATATAGTAGAGAAACACTGATAATTTTAGAGGTTTCTAATGTGATGTCGTAAATAAACACATTTTTTTGAGCTTACATTGCAAACGCTGGCTGAACCTTACGAGATAGATCAAAATAATGTACTACAGTATTGTACACCTTAACAAGGGCTACAAAAAAGTCCGCAATGGTATATGTTTATCTCTTAGGGATAACCCACAATACAAAAAAAATATCTTACTTTTTATGAGAAATAATTAACTATTAATAAATTTTTGTCTGCATGAATTTGTCCCTTCTTCAATATAACGTAAACTTCACTAATATTTACACCAATGAAAAAATAGCCGTGAACGTTGTTCATACCGCTAGGTTAAGGTACATAGATGGGTGGACCGATTTGTATGAAATTTTGTGTGCATATCGGGTAGGTCTGAGAATAGTTCGTAAAGTATATTTCATGCCGCTAGGATAAGCAACGTTAGGCAAGGTCATTACATAGATGGGTGACGGCGGCAACTCCGAGGAGGACAGTGACGGGGTTACGAGCCCCGTCCCCGTGATGATGGTGCCAGGTTTAAGGGGACTATATGCGCACTGAGGGGTATTCGGTGCAGATTCCACTGGAAGGCCCCACTCTTATGTGGCGATGCGACAGCTGCAGGGGTTAGAATCACAGATACCATGATTGACGAGGATATATAAAACGAGAGGAGGGTGCCAGAGAGGAGAGAGAGGGAGGGGGATTAAGATGTAGCAAGGGTGGAGTGAGGGGGAGTAAGGTGGGAGAAGAGACAGGGGGAGGGGGTTCAGAGAGGGGACTACGGGGAGAGGAAGGGGGTGTGTGACGGGGACTGAAGCGGAAGGGGGAAAATGAAAGGAGAGAGAGAGAGAGAGAGCATAGAATTAGATTTTTCTTATAAGAGAGAGATGGAGAGAGAATTAAATCAAGGGAGGAGGGAGAAAAGGGGAGCAAATAGTAATAAAAGCGCGGGCGGAGCTGCGCGGGTCAGCTAGTATATTAATATTACGCATTTTTATTAATATTACATACATACGCGTCGAATAGAGAACCTTATTTTTGAAGCCTGTTAAAAAAAACCTAAACTCAAGTGAAAACATCATCATAAAAAATAAACTTCGGAATATGCTCAATTCAAATCTTGCAGACTATTATTCAAACGAAAATGTTTTTTGTGGGGTCATAAATTATAAATCTAAATGTTTGCAAAACCTTGCTTTACTCTATGGTTCAATTATTAGTAAGATCGGCCAATTTCTAACTTGAAGCCTTGAAGTTGCTTTGCTTTGCTTGCTTCCATGCTATGCTAGTTACAGCTACAACTCAGTGGGGCCTTGAAAACAAGGTGCGCAGGTTCGAACCCCGGTTCGCACCGCTGATTTCTTTCGTCATGTGCGATTGTTACTAGCTATCAGTGAAGGAAAACATCGTGAGGAAACCTGTCTGTCTGAGAAAGCCTAACTAGTTTTCGAATGATGTGTGAGTGAAGTCCACCAACCCGCACTTGGCCAGCTTGTGGTGGACTATGGTCTAAGCCCCTTCATCTTGAGGATAGGCCCGTGCCCAACAGTGGGACAAAACAAGGGCTGGTAGGTATTATTATTATTTGCTTATAATAGTTGCTTGCTTTACTTTACTATTTTTTTTCAAATGATTGCAAATCCTTGCTTAACTCTATGGTTCAATCATTAAAATAAGATCGGCCAATTTCTAACTTGAATTGAAGGCTTGAAGTTGCTTTGCTTTGTTTGCTTGCTTGCATGCATCCCTAATACGTCTGTGCTTGCATGCTAGCTATGATAATTGCTAGTTACAGCTACAGCCAGGCTACAGCTAGCTCTCTTGGAGTAATAGTGTTCTGTGTACAGCTCAGTGGGGCCTTGAAAACAAGGTGCGCGGGTTCGAACCCCGGTTCGCACCACTGATTTCTTTCGTTAATCATGTGCGAATCGCCTTTGTTGCGATTGTTACTAGCTTTCAGTGATGGAAAACATCGTGAGGAAACACTTGTATGTCTGAAAAAGCCTAACTAGCTTTCGAATGATGTGTGAAGTCCGTCAACACGCACTTGGCCAGCTTGTGGTGGACTATGGTCTAAGCCCCTTCATCTTGAGGGTAGGCCCGTGCCCAACAGTGGGACAAAACAAGGGCTGGTAGGTATTATTATTATTTGATAGTAATAGTTGCTTTCCTTTGCTATTTTTTCGCCGAGTCCTTTGGTTTTGGGCTTGGGGCGCGATATATTCCGTAAAAGTAGTTTTATTTCAGCGTTACTATTTGCGTAAATACAAGACAACTGCGGGAATCGAACTTACGACCTATTGGGTAGCGGCCAGGGAAATCAATCACTAGACCAACGGGACGGTCGGTAATATTTTTTTTATTTAGCAGGTTATAAAAGGTACCCGGTCTCCGTAGGTCGGGCCTAGGCCTAGGCCGGGTTATGTGGGTTTTTTTTACCCACTTAAAACTCCCAAGTGGCCTTAAACACTGCTATAGAGAGACTGGGCACTCCGTTCGGACCTCGCTAGTCTCTCTCCAACATACTTAGTAGGCCTACTACGTTTTGTCAACTCTGCTATGGTAACAGGCGAGTTTTTTTTTAGTTCTACTTTGTGACAAGAGAAGAAAGACTTAATTAAGTACCTTCGTATAGACAGCCGAACTACATTCCTGCTCGTCATCGGAGCCCTTAGTTAGGTAGGTATTAAGTCTCTTGAGTCCTATAAATTCAACAACTAAGGTGCCCTTCAACGTAATATTTTTTCATATTGCTGCTTAGTGGCTGGGTTCGTCGCGCTGCCTCTGACACTTACCGGAAGGATATATGTATTGGATATGGAACCAGCCATCTAGACAAAAGAGTCTACTACAATTAATAATATTTTCTAACTCGGCTGTTACTGAGAGTCTTTGCTAGGAAAACCGTACATATAACACCTTTTTCGACCTCAGAATGAAATCTAAAACAACAGCACTCGCACTTTTCGATCATACCAAAGACATTATGCAGTCGAACGATAAAAAACCGCATGATTCAGGTAAGATTGCTTAATATCCAATTAATATCCTATTAGTATCTACTTACTTCCCACAATAAGTACCTGCTTATATACCTGGCACCTGCTGCTAACATGAAATTGTTTTGTTACATTTAATGAAAGTGTTCAAGGTTGCCCAATATATTTGAGAGCAAAATGCAACTGTATTGTGAGTGCGTGATCTCTCGCGAAACTGTGCGTGGTTGACCTCTAAGGCGCGTGCCGTTCGGTCTATTTAGATTAAAAACTGCCACTAAATTCAATAAAGTGCCGAATAAAGCATTCTTTTCAAGATACGCCGACTCTGTTACGATCTAGATCATGAACACAATAAACTATTAATTCTGTGTGATATTTATTTTGTCAGTTAAAAGAAGATTATGAGCACAATGTGGTACAAATAAATTTATATATTTTATTAAAGAATAAAGTTATTTTACAGTATGCTTCATACGTATCACTACAACAAGACTACAAGAACCGAACGGTTGAACCACAGGTTCAACGTTTTGGGTGAAGTGTGCAAGGCCGATTTTTGTTTTTGATGGTCATCGATCTCAGGATTTTTTTTTTTTTTTTTTTTAATGTTAGGATTTGCAGTTATGCGCCATTTAAATTGTATGCATCATAACCAGAACTTTGTTAGTATAGGTACTTTGTTAGTGGGGTGAGTGGGGGAAGACGAAAGTCGCCTAGATATATGGTAAGTTGCTTAAAGGCGACTTTTTGTCTTACCCCGCCTTTCGTCTTACTTTGATCTTCCCCCCACTCACCCTACATACTTTCAAAGATAATTAACAGCCAACCTTTGAACA
The DNA here is from genome assembly GCA_911728495.1 of Furcula furcula. Taxonomy (NCBI): domain Eukaryota; kingdom Metazoa; phylum Arthropoda; class Insecta; order Lepidoptera; family Notodontidae; genus Furcula; species Furcula furcula. Next base: position 13,625,903 of record OU452251.1, read on the forward strand.
TAGAATTAAAGCAGCCAACCTTAACAAACAACCAACAAATAAATATACAGTAGTTGAGTGGTGAACCGATGTAAATATAAATCCGTGGGTGAACCACGCTCGTACAACGACAAACACCCCAGCAGAGGGCGGGAACGTAGGTTTTTCGAGGTGGTAGGTAGGTCCCTTGTTCAAGGGACCGACCAGAGGGCCTAGACAAGATACAATCGCTTCATAGCGATTCTATTTCTTCGTTCGCTAACGGTCTCATTTCCCTATAAATTGTCACGTGGTTTATCTATGTCTTATGTCATTCTCATACATTTTATACTTTCTATTCGCGTTAACGCTTGTAGAAATTTTACATTGTCTAGAGGGCCAGGTATATCCTGCCGCCAAGCAGCAGTGTGTTAACATTTCTGTGTTTCGGTGTAGGGCACTGTAGCTGGTGAAATTACCGAGCTCAAGATACTTAATAAATAATCTAATACTGTATAATTGTAGCTGTCTTTGGCAGGCGTGTCGTTTATCACCAGGCGAGCGAAGATCTAGCTTGTACGAGACAAGCTAAAATACCATATAAGATCTTTACCATACCTACGGTAAAGATCTACAAACAATTATGCCGTTGATTCACGGCGTGGATTTGATACAATATCTTATAATTTATAATAACAATTTACTTACTGTATTTAAAATAATACTTGCGGAGGAATAAGCTGATGCCTAACCTACCTATGTAGATATCTACTTAAGATCTATATATACGAGTATGGGTCTACACCACCTACATATGTATCTAATAAAGGAGGGGGAGTATTGAGTTATACTAATTCTGATTATTAATTTAGTCGCCAAATACGTACAAAAATATGAGAAATAATCGTGTACTGTACTTAGTTATTTTTCTTTCTACGTCCGAAAATCTGTAAAGACATTTATTGTAAAAACATTTTTTATATTTCGGAAATTTTTAAATTGTGTTAGACTTTTGAAATGAAACAGTCAAGTTAGGTAATCCAATTCTATCCATTTTATGCTATAAAATACCTCGTCTAGCATCTAAAGGTTAAATTAGAAACACTTAATTATTTTCCATTCATTCCAAATAAATGCATATTATTTTTAGATAATGTAATTTCACAGTTATAACATGACAATAGCAATCCCGCGGATACTGTAATTTGTCATAAGTTAGTGATATCCGCTTCAACCTGGCCTTACTTAATTACAGTTTTTTATCAAGCACACAGATCCCTAACAGTTCTTGGAAGTTGCTACCTGTTACCTTAATTTTCCGGTAGAAGTTGTGATTAGTGTCCATTTAGGACACTAAGATCGATTAATTCTTATTATGACAAATTAAACCAAAGACAGGTCAAAGAAATTGCCAGAATCAGTAATAACTATCACGAGGTAACTTTGACGGGCTCATTGACCTAGTGGTTAAACACTCTGGCCGCTTACTAATAGGTGGTGAGTTCTGTTCCCACCCAGGACAGACATTTGTACTTATGCATGTCTGATTTCCCTGTGTCTGTGTGTTATGTAAGTATGTATTTACCAATAAAGTAAGTAGGTAGATAAATTTTTGTATCGGTTGTCTGGTTACCATTAGGCTCTACCTAGTTGAGGATCAGATGACCGTGTGTGGATTGTCTAAGACAATAGAGGATAATAATATTTGAATACATTTCAAATACACCGACCGAAAGTTACACTTTCGGTCTTCATGCCAATAACTGTAATGGAGAAACGCTAATGCGATGGTTAAGTTTTGTGTAGATCTTCACAGACTAAAGGTATAATAGTAGATACCTACATACCTATAGATACTTAACACATAGAACGCCAAAAGCCTGACACACAATGGATTTTTCTATTGGTATGTTGACTGACGGCAGTCTAAGGTTCTATTTTTTGTTGGCCCTCGAGAGGTATTAGCGGACTCTAGTTACAACGAACTAACTATGTAGACTTTTTGTAGGGCTTCGACTGTGAAATATGTATCGCACCCTCGGTTGTACTGAAACTCAGTTCTGTGCCAAGGTTTTTTGGAGACCTTGCGACTGTTTCTGACTTGTACGATCGATAACTCTTTAATTACATATTACAGAGTTACTTGTATTGTATGAATAGTTCAATGAGTTCAACGTACTTTAAAAGAATGTGATTCTTTGTAAGTAAATATTTAGTTAATACCTACTTAACTATTTATATTTCTGTCGGCCATATTTAGAAAAACGTGATTAAATTTTATTCTAATGACAAAAATCGTTCAGTACCTACAGGTCCTGAAGTCAAACGGTGGAAATAATATTATTATGTCAGCCTGTTCTTTCCTACTGCTGGGCAAAGGCCTCCCTCCTTTCCTTCCATCTTAATCTATCACCCGCTTCTATCGGCCAATCTACAAGGAAGGCATCCAGGTCGTCGCGCCATCTTTTTCTTTAGCGAGGATTTGAGGTTCATCAATTTGGATATAATGATGGTGGAGTAAAAGATATTATAAAAAAAAAAATATTCACCCTTTCAACTTACAATGTCATGAATGACATTCGCCTAATGGTAAATGACACACCTGCCTATACTTATACAGCTGCATTGCACTGTCGCTCGTCACCCGAGATTGTAATCAATAAATGAATGCATTATTTACTTGATATGGTATACGTCATGACGAAGTATTATAATAATATCATGAACCTGTAAGGTTAGGAGTCGCTGGACGTTCGGGGCCCTGGGACGTACATTGAGTGAGGTGGCGACTCCAAGAAGTGTGGTTGCGACTCCCGTCTCCGTGAGCACCGTATCTTGTTCCCAGAGGGCTAAAACGCGCCCCACCATCGGCTCATGGTGCAGATCCCACCGGAGAGCCCGGGTGTCCCGTCTCATGTGCCGATGCGACCGCCGCGGGGGTTCTAGTGAGGATGAATCCTACATATCCCGGTTGATCCTCACAGATTCCGCGACAACAGAAAAAGGCCTTTGTGTACTATCTTCACTCAAAGCGTCTCAATGACAATGACACAGTGGTTGCATGGTAGTGCGCGTATCGCGTGCCACTGTGAAAATTATCTCTACCTTTTAACTAATTTCACTTTATAGCCCTGAGAAAATAATTACTAGTCGCACGAATTCTATCAAACAATGATAGGGTAAATATAGGGTTTTCTTCAAATAGTTGGCCATCCAGGTAAAGAAGGTATGTACTAGTAGAATAGAATAGAATAGAATACTCTTTATTTGCACACCAAAGAAAAACATACAGAAAAACTTACAAAAATAACATTAGGTACAAATGGCGGTCTTATCGCTAATAGCGATTTCTTCCAGACAACCAAAACTTTAAAAAGAAGAAACAACTATTTGGTACTACTAGTACTACTAGTAGTCTGGTGAAATTATCAGACACTAGCAACAGACTTAATAACTAATGTCTTGTGTGATGAGCGGCAGTGCAATACAGCTGTATATAGACCATTAGAAGAATAGCTTGCAAAAATTATTATTATTTTAAACAAAGAGTTGGGATAGACGCTCGTGCAACCTTCGGAGTCGCTGGACGTCCGGGGTGTGGGCCCAAGGACGTCCATTGAGTACGGTGGCGACTTCGAGGAGGATGGTGGCAGGGTTGCGACCCCCATCCCCATGTCAGGTTCCCGAGGGCATGGCACTGAGGGGCCCCTGGCCCACCGGAGAGACCTGGGTCTCCCCTCATGTGCTGATGCGACAGCCGCGGGGGTTTTAGTGGGTAAGAATCCTATATACCCCGGTCGAGCCCCACCGAGCTCCCCGGGGATCTTTCGAAGATTTCCCCAGTGTCAAAAAAAAAAAAGACGCTCGTGCAAAATGTGAAGCTGGTTTCAGACTACGCTATAATATAATAGCATATAGTATATAGCTCATAGCACAACAATATCGCGCACCATACATTCTTATGGACACGTTCACACTGTACTGTACTATATATTATTGGCTTACTATAAATTGGTGCGATGTGCTGAGTTCATGCTGTGCTATGTCGCGCGGCCCCCTTTTCTTCCTCCCTCACCCCCGGCCGTCCCGCAAGCGAAACGAACGAGCGATATACTATAAATGCTTGCGATAATATCGTGTAATGTGAACGCCATGCTATATAGTATAGCATTAGGTCCTTCTTTGCTATACTATATAGCTCAATAGTATAGCGTAGTCTGAAACCCGCTTCATGGATTTATTAAATAATGTGTATTATAGAACTATCTGTTATAATACTTACGCACCTACAAACGTGAATTTGACTTAATCATCATCAATCCATTTCTAGAAATCGGATTATTTCGACACTCGAAGCTAATTAATACATACTTAATACTCTGGTACAATGTAGAGATATCAAATGGCTGCGAGAGTCGAAATAATTTGATTTATAAAAATGGTTTAATTACAATTAACGTTAATTGGTATTTGTGAGTTCAGCAGATAACCTGTTAACTGCATTGTCCTAAATGCCCCTAATGCTAAACCTTTCTATACGACACCTTGAACTTTTTTAGTGAACAGATTAAATTATTATGACTGTCGTGATCTCATGCAATATCAATTGTGATTTATCATCTAAAAGGTATCTCGTCAATATTGCGAGGAAGTAGAACAATGGTAAAATGTTGAACTCATGGTATCCGGCACTTGACACAATCTTAGCATTAACAGAAAAGAATTGTAGTACAAGGTTACTTTCAATGCTTTTGTTAACGAATTAGTCGGGCACCTACGAATATATTTTGTTGTAATGTAGATAATAATTAAATCACTTTTATGACCCGCTATCCACTGCTTGACTTGAACGGCTAATAAATTTATTTACTTGCAATACTTTCTATTTAAGCCTTTGTTCTGATTTAACATAAGATCGTTTGAAAGGCTGTGTGTTTTATTCAGCATTATTTCACATAAATTACAACCCTGAATTAATTCAAAAGAGACTGACAAACAAAGTACTTAGTATAATTATTCTATTTAATTGAATTTGCTTTTATTCCGTGATTTGTTTATTTATCATTATTTTTATCTAATCAATCAATATGTATTTATTTGATACGTGTAGGTAAATACGAATGACTAAAAGTACCTACCTCATTTATGTGAGACTAATCAAACAGGTAAAAACAAAACAATTTGGTTTTATATGTTTTTAGCAAAATAAAACGAGGAAAACTGTTGTACAAAATGAAATAAAACACGTGAATTTAAACTAGTATGTTCATCATCATCATCATCATCATCATCAGCCGGAAGACGTCCACTGCTGAACATAGGCCTCCCCCTTAGAACGCCACAATGAACGACAATTGGCTATTTGCATCCACCGGTTACCTGCGACGCGCACAATGTCGTCTGTCCACCTAGTGGGAGGCCTGCCAACGCTGCGTCTTCCGGTTCGTGGTCGCCACTCGAGAACCTTTCTTCCCCAACGGTTATCGGTTCTTCGAGCGATGTGGCCTGCCCATTGCCACTTCAACTTGCAGATTCTGAGAGCTATGTCGGTGACCTTAGTTCTTCGGCGAATCTCCACATTTCGGATTCTGTCGCGCAAAGAAACTCCGAGCATAGCTCTCTCCATGGCTCGTTGTGTGACTCTGAACTTTTCTAAAAGGCCAGCCGTTAGAGACCACGTCTCAGTACCATATGTCATCACTGGCAACACACACTGGTTAAAAACCTTCGTCTTCAGGCACTGCGGTATTTTGGACGAGAAGATATCGCGTAGTTTCCCGAACGCTGCCCATCCGAGTTGGATTCTTCGGGCGACCTCTTTGTCAAAGTTGGACCGACCTAACTGGACAGTTTGTCCTAGGTATACGTAGTGGTCAACAACTTCGAGTGTATCGTTCCCAACAACTACCGGTACGGGTGCAACATGGACATTAGACATGATCTTCGTCTTGTCCATGTTCATTTTAAGACCCACCTGTTGGGAAACGCTACTGAGGTCGCTGAGCATCGTATTGAGGTCCTCCAGCGACTCTGCCATAATGACTATATCGTCGGCAAAACGAAGGTGAGTGATGTATTCGCCATTGATGTTGATGCCGAATCCGTACCAGTCCAAGAGCTTGAAAACGTCCTCCAATGCGTTTGAGAACAGTTTCGGAGAAATAACGTCTCCCTGTCTCACACCTCGCTGCAATGGGATTGGTTTCGTGCTCTCTTCCTGTAGTCGGATCGACATGGTGGCGTTGCTGTACAAACACTTCAACACTTCGATGTACCTATAGTCAATGTGGCACCGCTGGAGGGACTGCAATACCGCCCAGGTCTCGATTGAATCGAAGGCTTTTTCGTAGTCCACAAACGCTAGACATAATGGCCGATTACACTCCTCGGTCTTCTGTATAATCTGGCGGAGCGTATGTATGTGGTCTACGGTGCTAAAGCCTTTTCGGAACCCGGCTTGTTCGGGAGGCTGGAAGTCATCAAACCTGCGTTCGAGACGGTTCGTAATGACTCTCGAAAACAGCTTGTATACATGGCTCAGGAGTGAGATGGGTCTATAATTCTTCAATAAAGTGTTATCACCTTTTTTGAAGAAGAGAACCACCACACTCCTGTGCCATGCTTCTGGCGTAGTACCCTCGAGTAAGACGGAATTAAATAACTTCTGGAGGACTAAAAGTACCGGTTTTCCACCCGCTCTCAGAAGTTCTGTTGTGATTCCGTCTTCACCCGGCGCCTTGTTGTTCTTAAGCTGTTTGAGAGCCATTCTAATCTCGTACAAGCTGATGTCTGGGATGTCCTCAGTGTAGTGTCGGGTTAGTTGGGCTCTGGTGTCCTGAGCTGTTCGGGCAATGGGTTTTCGTGTCGAGGTGTACAACTGTCCGTAGAACCTCTCGAGCTCTCTCAATATCTCCGACTTTGATGAGATGACACTGCCGTCGTCGATTTTCAGCTTGGTCACTTGGCTTTGCCCAATAGACGAATTCTTTGCAAACACTTTAGAGCCTTGGTTCCGCTCAATTGCGTCCTTAATACATGCTGTATTATAGGAACGCAAGTCGTGTCGCATGGATTTCGAGATTCGTCTATTGAGTTCAGCATATTCCGACATATCAGCTGAAGATTGCAGTCTCATCTCAGTTCGGGTTTCCATTAACTTAATGGTTTGATTGGAGAGCTTCTGAGGCTTATTACGGCGTGGGGTCTTAAAGAACTTGGACCCCACTGCTTGGACAGTTTGCACCAACCCATTGTTTAACTCGTCCGCAGTTTCGCATTCGGCTAGGCACTGGAAGCGATTGTGTAGTTCGAGTTGAAAGTCTTCGGGGTTTTGGATTTGGGCGGTTCCCGGACGGAGCGTGGACTTCATCAGACGGGACCTCTCAAGCTTGACATTGATATTCAATGTGCCTCTAACAATACGGTGATCGCTACCGGTTTTCACCCTGCCGATCACGGAGACATCATCGAATATATGCTTGTTGGTCGTCATGATGAAGTCGATCTCATTTTTGGTTGAACCATCGGGGCTTATCCACGTCCACTTCCTGGATGGTCGCTTCTTGAAGAAGGAGTTCATCACAAAGAGTCCCTCCTTCTCCATGAAGTCGACCAGCCGCTGGCCCCTTTGGTTCCGCTGCCCGTACCCATATGACCCCACTTTCAACTCATCGCCATTCCGTGTGCCCACCTTCGCGTTGAAGTCCCCCATAACAACGGTGAAGTGTGTTTTGGAGGTATGTATGGCTTCTGCTATCTCCTCATACATAGCCTCTACTTCATCGTCAGGGTGTGCCGAGGTCGGCGCGTAAACCTGTATAACCTTCAACGAATACCGGCTGGTTATTCTGAGTATAAGGTACGCTACCCTGCTCGACACACTATCGACCTTTATAACGTTGTTAATGAGGGACTTACGGACGAGAAACCCAACACCACCCTGAGATTTTCGGTCTCCTTCCCGGAAGAAGAGCAAGTTTCCGGAATCAAGGGTTATCGTATCCTGTCCCTCTCGTCGGATTTCAGATAATCCCAAGATATCCCAACGTAACTTGCTCAATTCTTCCTCCAGCTCGATAATCTTCTCGTCAGTCCTAAGCGTGCGGACATTATGTGTTGCCAGGGCCAAAGTTCGGTGGGGGTGGTAGCGGGGCATCTGCCGGAGATTCTTCGCACCCCCTGCTCGACCGTTACCCCGCCCGCTACCAAGGCGGGGAATAGAGGAGCTGCCGGGGACTGGGGGCCGTAAATTAGCATTGTCAATCATTGGGGGGGGGGGGGGGGTTGCCATAATCCCCACGCTTGGCAGGCGTCTTGGGGATCGCAGTTCCGAAAAGATGGATATATTACACAGAAGACGCTGCTGCCCGTCTTCTGGCTTTCCCTCAATCGCCTCTTACGAAACCCACGGGAAGAGAGGGGGGGATGCAAATTCTTAGCCGGCATCCCACGGCTCCACGGCAACTAGTATGTTATAAGTGTACAACTAAAATGCTGGTGCAGATTATAAGATTAGCATTCTCTTGCTCGATTCTATGTTCAATAACTTTTTATGGCAATTGATTATAAAACAAGGAGTAAACCAGGGCTACATCAAAGTTTTTTATCTCTCAGTTAACTAATAAAGGATTAGTTCTACAAAACCCGCTTTAAATTATTTTTAGATCCATCTAAAGGTTGCCTTTAACAGCTGGCCTTTTGGAGAAGCTCAGAGTCACACAACGAGCTATGGAGAGAGCTATGCTCGGAGTTTCTTTGCGCGACAGAATCCGGAATGAGGAGATTCGCCGAAGAACCAAGGTCACCGACATAGCTCGTAGAATATGCAAGTTGAAGTGGCAGTGGGCAGGCCACATCGCTTGAAGAACCGATAACCGTTGGGGAAGAAAGGTTCTCGAGTGGCGACCACGAACCGGAAGACGCAGCGTAGGCAGGCCTCCCACTAGGTGGACCGACGACATTGTTCGCGTCGCAGGCAACCGGTGGATGCAAATAGCAAATTGTCGTTCATTGTGGCGGTCTAAGGGGGAGGCCTTTGTTCAGCAGTGGACGTCTTCCGGCTGGTGATGATGATGATGATGATGAAAGGTTGCCTGTCAGAGATCACTATAAGTGATAAGGCCGCCCACAGTAACATTTGCTACACCTTTGCTGCTTTATGGGTTATTACTCTTTTACTAGAGTTTTGATAAAGTTGATTGCAATAGAGAAAGATTATCTATCTTATTCATAGCATGTATATTTTTTTTAATACCCCGTTATTGGAATACACAGTCTCAAAATGTAATTAAAGAAGCTGAGGTTCTTCTTCATTATCAACTCTTGACCACCATCTTTTTGTGAAGTCGTCGAGACCTATCCGATCATTCTAGTAGGTATAACTTTAATGAAGCTGACTTCTGTGACTAACTTCCTGCTCTATCAGCATATGATTGATGACGATGACTAAATTTCATGGCTCTTTGACGAATGGAAGTAATAAAAATGTATATTGTATACTAAATTATTATTCACTAGAAAAAGAGAGTCTTAGAGTTAACATACACACATACAGGGTTCAAATATACACTGGAAACGACAAGGAAGAAAGGAGACCTTTAAAAATAATGTAACGATTACAATAAACGTAGCTGGAAAATTATAGGCAATAAAATATTAAAAAAAAAAAATTGAACCGACTTCAATAACACTAAAAAGTATAAAATAATTTAAATATTAAAGAAGTTGGTGTTAGCGTACTTAAATTATTTAAATTTAAATTATTTAAATTATTTTATACTTTTTAGTGTTATTGAAGTCGGTTCAATTTTTTTTTATAAATATTTTATTTTATACTTTTTAGTGATATTTTCATACATAAAGATTGAACCATCGAATACGGTAAAATGATCTAGGTAGGTTATGACATCATTATGATTTCACATTATCGTCTACATACTTTTACATAATTCATGTTTCTTCAGAAACTCAGAAACAATTTATCCGATCGTAATAAAATTTGCATGGAATCATCATAGTAGTTTACTCTCTCGAAAAAAAAAAGAATCATCGAAATCGGTTCATATTTATCAGAGAAATGTAAAGGAGAACATCAGTTTTATGGTTTTTACCAGATAAATTCCTCCATATTATTCATAGTCCTCCAGGAAGTTCTTATCCGGTTGTGATAAAATTCATACAGGTTCATTACAGTGGTTTCTTCTTTCGAATAAAAAAAGAATCATTGAAATTGGTAAATATTTACCAGAGTTATGACCATTTTTGTCATTAAAAAGCACCATAAAGTCATCTATATAGGCTTTCCTGCAGCTCTCAGTGCGCAGTCACCATTCTTGTTTTTCAGGAACTACTTATTACTAAGCAATAATTTTTTTATGGGACCCAATTAACGGATTAAAGAATGTATGGAAGAAAGATTTTTTCAAATCGGTTCATAATTGCCAGAGTTATGCGCGAACATACATAGAAAAAAAATATATATATACAGACGAATTGAGAACCTCCTCCTTTTTTGAAGTCGGTTAAAAAATGCAAGATACTTGTGGAAACTCGAGGAGCTGGGTGGATTTTGAAACTCCATAGTTCGAGGGCCAAATGGGTAATTGCACCCGAGATAAACACTCTACTTTTAATTTCGATTGTGAGAAAAGTAAAATACTACACGCACATTTTTAACCGACTTCAAAAAAGGAGGAGGTTCTCAATTCGACTGTATATTTTTTTTATGTATGTTCGCGCATAGCTCTGGCAGTTATGAACCGATTTGAAAAAATCTTTCTTCCATCCATTCTTTAATCCGATGGTTCGGTCCCATAAAAAAATTATTGGTTACGAATACGTAGTGCCTGAAAAAACAAGAATGGTGACTGCGCAGGAGACCTGCAGGAATGCCTATAAGATGACTTTATGTCGCTTTTTATGGTCATAACTCTGGCAAATATTTACCAACTTCAATGATTATTTTTTTTTATTCGAAAGAAGAAACTGCTGTAATGAATCTGTATGAATTTTATCACAACGGGATAAGAACTTCCTGGAGGACCATGAACGATGTGGAGGAACTTATCTGGTAAAAACCATAAAACTGATGTTCTCCATTACATTACTCTGACAAATATGAACCGATTTCGATGATCTTATTAGGGTTCCATACCTAAAAGGTAAAAAAGGAACCGGTTATGGTCTGACTTCATCTGTCTGTCTGTCTGTCACACCTATATATTTCAGGAACCACTGATGTTATCGATTTGAAACTTGGAATAGTTTTAGATCTTACTTACCCAACCTCATCGCAAATGAAAAAAATATATTTTTTCTTTTACTTTTTCTATAATGGGGGTCGAAATGGGTCATCGAAATTTCAAAGTGAGACTACTATATCGAGTGGGGTATCATATGAAAGGGCTTCATTTGCACATCTCAAAACAGATTTTTATTTTGGCTTATGTGACGTAGTTTTTGGCTGATAATTAAAAATGTCAAAAAAATACCGTTCCCTCCCCCCTTATCTCCGAAGTTTGTGGAGGGAAAAATCTGAAATAATTATGGGTAATATATGTCTATCTATATTTTACAGGAAAAATAAAATGATCTTTCTAAGTAAGTAGTACAGTTTTTTAGTAATCCTAAAAAAACCTCGACAAACAAACTTAGTTTTGCGGTTTGTTTTTTTTGCTATCTGAGGTGTTACATGAATAGTAAAATTACTTTAATACGTCCAAAGATGGTATTGTTACGTGCGGGTGGGTAATTAAATGCCGATTAACGTAAAAGAAGATTTTATTCCACGTACACTCACAATGTATACACTATACACGCAATATACACACAAGGCACAGTAGTCCGAGTCGCACAGTACTTCTCAGTAGTCCAAAGTCTTCGCAAGGGTCGCTGGTACAATTCTCTTCGATGATGTTTCCGCTGTCGCTTGTAAACACAAACTGTCCGGACGCCACTATGCGTCGGCTTATATACCTAAACTAGCGACCCGCCCCGGCTTCGCACGGGTGTAATTTAGAAAACAAAAGAAGTGAAAAATTTAAAGTTCCTGCCTTTGATTATAGAATTTCTTCATAAATAACGTTTGTAGCTGACTTCCTAACGTAATATGAACAAATTTTCTTTAGAAGTGACGCGCGAAATGGCTCCTACTATAGATGTCTGTCCATGGGCAGAGTACTCAACGCTTAGGTTTAGGCCTGCAACGTTGAATCTCTGAGCTTGTGATTTGTTAATTGTATTTATAATTTTATTAGAACTGCAGACGTGTATCGGTGTGCAATTTGGGTGAATCAAGGTTTCGTACCTAATACAATAACAGGACACCATTTCTTTATTGACGCGGGGGAAATCTTCAAAAGATTCCCGGTAGCTGTGGGGCTCGATCGGGGTATGTGGGATTCTGACCCGCTAAAACCCCCGCGGCTGTCGCATCGGCAGATGAGAGGCGACTGGTCAGACAGAGACAGGTCTCTCCGGTGGGATCTGCACCAAAGCCCCTCAGTCCAACCAAAGCCCTTGCCTTTGAGCCCGCCACCGGGGGGCGTATTGTAGCCGCCCGGGAACCAGTCATGGTGCCCACGGGGACGGGGGTCACAACCACGCTACTGTCCTCCTCGAAGTCGCCGCCGTACTCAATGGACGTCCTAAGGGCCCACACCCCGGACGTCCAGCGACTCCGAAGGTTGAAGAGGGGGGGCCCGGGCTATCTGTTGGGATCTGCACCAGGTGATATCACTCAGTGTCTTGCCTTTGAACCCGCCGCCGAAGGAGCACATTATAGCTCCTTGGGAACCTGCTACATAAGAGGGAGGGGCCAGGGTGGTATCTGCAACAGATACCCCTCAGTGACTTGCCTTGGAGCTTGCCGCCGGGGGGCGCATTATAGCTCCCCGGGAACCTGTCACCGTGCTCACGGTTACAGGGGTCACCTTTAATAGGTCGGGACCCCGTTGGCGGTCAACCGGGTATGTAGGATTCACTATACATACTATACACTAAACCCCTAATGGGCGTGCAATCAGCACATAAAAACCTGGGCTATCCGGTGGGAACTGCACTAAAATCCCCTCAGTGGCTTGCCTTTGAGCCCGCCACCGGGGGCACAATAAAAAAATAAGCCACCCGGGAACCTGTCACCGTGCACAAAGTTTCGGGAATCACGGGTAGACCTCCAATAGGCTCCCAGGATCCTGCGGGCGGTCGACCGCGGTGTGTGGGATTTTAACCCTCTAAACCCCCCACGGCTGTCCGCACAAAATATGGGGCTGCACCGGGTACCCCTCAGTGCAAGGCAAGGGCCTTAGAAGCCGCTGCCGGGGCGCATTATAGCCCCCCGGGAATCTGTCACCGTTGTCACAGTTAAAGGGGTGGCGGGGGACACGTTTAATATTTCCCCGGGATCCTGTGGGGGAGTCAACCTGAGTATTTAGGATTCTTACCCACTAAAACTCCCGTGAGGGGAACCAGGGTTCTCCGGTGGGATCTGCGTCAGCTGTCCCTCAGTGCATTGCCTTTGAGTCAGCCCCCGGGGGGCGGGTATATTTACCTACCTTATAATCTATGGAATTAATGAAATTTTCTAGTACTTGATTGTTAACTATGTATCTCTTTAGGTTTAGTCAACGTAAGCTATGTAAGTTTATTTACTTAGATAAAACTTAATTAGGTTTTTTTATATACATAAACCTTCAATTAAAAATTATCTAACCGATATGGTGAAAACTGCTACGTGGTTTAGGAGGAGCTATCGGATATAGACAGACTCGGATAGTGACTTTGTTTCACACTATGTAAAGATACTCTGACGTCGATAGGGAACAACACCAGCCAACCTGTAGAAAAAACCCTGACTGACAGACAGACAATAATTCCAATAAAGTATTGGCTTTTATATCATAAGTACAATACATGCTTAATGTATTCCTACCCAAACAGAATAAGTAATAATTATAAAAAAATATATTAGAGATAAAAAGTGCTGGAGTTGATATGAGTTAAATATTTAAAATATCGAATATTAATAGTATAAATAAAATAATCAAAAACAAAATTTAAAAATACAAAAAGAAAATCCGAACACGGGTAGCGAACCCGGACAGTCCGCGCTTAGAGGACGCTTCCGTAACCACTTGACCAAGGAGCTTTTATTTTATGTTTCGAATTACCTTACCTTATTCTAGTTATATATTTGTACTGTCATCGGTTGAGTAATAATACTCATTTTTAGCCCTGGTAAAGGATACATTTAAAAAAATATGAAATACAAATTCAATTAATTTTGGTAAAGTATGGCTGTGCAAAATTTCAAGTCAATAGGACCAAGGAATCGCGTTCCCCCATACAAACTTTGCCCCCCTTTTTCACCCCCTTAGAGGTTGAATTTCACAAAATCCTGTCTTAGTGAGCACCTACGTCCTAAAAGGAACCCCCATGCAAAATTTGAGACTCCTAACACTTGTAGTTTCTGAGATTTCGTGATGAGTGGGTTTTTGTCTACTCTTTTATATAATAAGATTAACAGAGGGGTGGAACTCTCTCGAATGAACTCGTATGTACTTACCTATTCTATCGTTTTCGCGAGATACAATAGCGGCGCGACCTTCGAGAATAAACTAACAATAGGCGGGGGCAGTGAACCGAGCGCGAGCGTGTAGGTAGGTACATACGTACTTGCCGAATTTGAGGGAACTACTTTCTATTGAGAATTCCAGAGTTTTCGGTACGAATCGATAGTAGACCTATAGACTAACAATGCGTTTTGAGATCATTGCAATTAAGTAATAATTAACGGAGTAATTAACACTTTTATGTCCCGGTCGTAACACTACCCCCCTCTTAGTTATGCTCGTCCCGAGCATCATTAGCTCCATGATAACGTGCCAATCTATCCAGGTGAACTATCTTAGGTTTGCCTCGGGGTCCCTTCTTGATGCGGTAGGTGACGTCGTTGATCCTTGTAATAACAGTAAAGGGTCCTTCCCAACGGGCTTGTAGTTTCGGAGACTTCCCTTTTCTGCGAAGCGGATTGTGCAACCACACTAGCGTTCCTTCATCGAAACCAATGGTATTCGCATTTCGATCGTAGCGGGTTTTCATTCTCTCGCTGGTCTTCAGACTGTTCTCCCGCACTCTCTTGTGCACTTCATCCAACTGATTTTGAAGATCGCACACATAGTCCGTAATTGGCTTAGGGCTGTCAGGTGGGGTACCCGTTATTGCGTCCACCGGAAGTCTCATCTCTCGCCCGAAGTTCACCTTGGCTGGCGTGTTCCCCGTACTATCATGTACTGCAGAACGATAGGACATTAGGAACAAAGGGATGTACTGATCCCAGTCCCTTTGATGTTTATCCACAACCTTGGCCAAGTGATTCTCTAAAGTTTTGTTAAATCTCTCGACCATTCCGTCTGATTGCGGATGTGCTGGTGTTGTTCGGGTCTTGTGGATTCCAAGAAGTTTGCACATTTCTTGAAATACGGCAGATTCGAAGTTACGTCCTTGGTCAGAATGAATTTCCATGGGTACACCAAATCGACATATCACCTCCTGGACCAGTTTCTTGGCTACCGTTATTGCTTCTTGGTTGGGTGTTGCGAACACCTCAGGCCACTTACTGAAGTAATCCTGCACTACTATTATGTACTTGTTCCCATCGTCAGTCTGTGGAAACGGCCCAGCTACATCAATCGCGATGCGCTCCCATGGTGCCCCAACGTTATACAGCTTCAGCTGTCCCTTACTTCTGGTTTGCGGGCCTTTTACAAGCACAAGCAGTACATTTACGGCACCAATCTTCGACATCTTCACGGCATCGTAGCCAGTAGAACCGCTGTCTGACTTTAACGAGGGTTTTCTTGACTCCAAGATGACCACCAGAGACACCATCATGGACGTGCCGTAGAAGAGGGGCCACCATGATTCGTGGTATTACCACTTGCAGAGTGATTTCCCTTCCGTCGTTGGACTCCCATTTTCTGCACAGCAGATTGCCTTCCAGAACTAAGCTGTCCCACTGAGCCCAATAACTTTTAGTAGTCGCGCTGTAAGCAGACACATCCTTCCATTGGGGTTTGTTTCCACTTTGCTTCCAGCGCAGTACAGGTCCAAGGTCATCATCTTCTTCTTGGGCCTTCCTCATATTGGGTCCAGTCCACTCATCGTCTAAGCCATGCGTCCTTATAAGGTTTACTTCTTCTCGGGTTTCATTTTTACCACAGTGCTTGCAGTCGTCAGCGCACGGTCTTCGTGACAGAGCGTCCGCGTTATTGTGTCCTTTTCCACTGCGATGCTCGGTTACAAAGTTGAACTCCTGCAATTGCTCTATCCACCTTGCTACCTGTCCTTCCGGATTTTTAAACTGTAACAACCACTTTAATGCTGCATGATCGGTTCTAACCGTGAACTGTCTTCCTATAAGGTATTTCTGAAAATGTTGTAAAGTCTTTACCACAGCAAGTAATTCACGGCGGGTAACACAGTAATTTCTCTCTGGTTTTGAAAGTGCTTTGCTGAAGTATGCAATTACCACCTGGCGGTCCCCTTGTGTTTGCGACAATACTCCACCGATTCCCGTGTTACTAGCGTCAGTGTCCACAGTAAATCTTCCTTCCCTGCTTGGGTAACCCAATATAGGAGCTTCACAAAGCCGTTGCTTAAGTTCACTAAAAGCATTCTCGCAATTCGAGTCCCAGATGAAATCGCGTTTATCCTCTGTTAATTGATGTAATGGTTTTGCCACGTCCGAAAAATTCTTAATGAAGCGCCTGTAGTAAGTGCAAAGCCCAAGGAACGCTCGCACTTCCGTTTTATTTTTCGGGACTGGCCATTCCTGAACAGCTTTTATCTTTTCAGGGTCGGTTTTTACTCCATCCGCCGAGATGACATGTCCTAGGTAACTGACCTCCTTCTGAAACACAGCACACTTCTTTGGACTCAGTTTCAGATTCGCTTCTCGGATCCGGGTGAACACTTTCTCTAGGTTCTTCAGGTTCTCCTTGAAGCTGCGTCCCATCACAATCACGTCGTCGAGATAGACCAGGCATACGTCCCCAAGGAGGCCTACCATAACCCTCTCCATAAGGCGTTCGAAAGTTGCTGGAGCATTACATAAACCGAAGGGCATGACATTGAAATGCCATAGTCCGTTCCCAATTCCAGTGCTAAATGCCGTCTTCTCTTTATCTTCTGGACTCAATTCCACCTGCCAGTAGCCACTCTTCAAATCAATGGTCGAGAACCACTTCATGCCACTGAGCATGTCCAGCGTATCATCAATTCTCGGCAGGGGATAGCTGTCCTTTTTCGTGACGTTATTTAACATTCGGTAGTCAACACAAAACCTCGTACTTCCATCCTTCTTCTTTACTAGCACCACAGGTGATGACCATGGGCTTGTAGAGGGTTCGATGATCTTGTTTTCAGCCATGTTTTTTATCATTTCAGCCACCTCTGTTTCTTTTGCCCACGGTATACGTCGAGGCCTCTGTTTAATAGGCCTGGCGTCGCCTGTGTCAATCTGGTGCTTTACAAGGCCTGTTCTACCACAGTCATTTCCAGTTGCAAAAATGTCCTTGAATGTAACCAAAAGCTCTTTGGCTTGCTGCAGTTCCAGTGGTGATAAATTTTCCTTACAATCTTCCAAAAGCTGTCGAATGTGATCATTTTTGGTCGAACTTACATTTTGATGAACTGCGGAAGTGTCTAACCGTTTCAGGTACTTTACTTCTTCGCATCTTCCAATCAGGCTATTCTTCCTCAGACGAACTTCTTCATTACTCAAGTTTAAAATTCTTACTTTTGCTATTCCTTTTGTCATAAGTAATGTCCTGGCCGTGATTATCTGTGGATGATTGGAGGAGTCTTCTACTATAACACATTTGTTTGATTTGATCTTCTTAGGGAATTTCACTGATACTAAATTTTCAGATCTTGGAGCCAGTATGAAATCCTTTAAACAATAAAGACTGCATGGGTGTGATCCTTGCAGACAAACTTCTTGATCAGGGAACCTTAATACTCCTTTATCAATATCCAAAATGCATCGCTGATTTTTCAAGAAGTCCAGACCCAGAATGCAGTCATCCGTAATATTAGCGATAAGAACTGAGTGGATGTATGTTCGGTCACCAATATTAATCTCTACGTCTGTATCACCGAGGACGGAGACTGGCTGGCCGGTTGCTGTCTGGAGACGACATGGTGGGGATTGCCTTTTCCACATAACAGTGCGTTTCAGTAGCTCTGGTCTGACTATAGTCCGCGAAGCTCCAGTGTCTACTGTCAAACTGCATGTCTGATTATTTAATGTTCCCTCGATGGTCAGACTATTTCCGTTGCGAACTTGAGTAATGGTGATGGTGGGGGCCTTATTGTTACCAGCCAGCACCCGCCCCGCGGTCCTGGCGACACTTAGTTTAACGACAGGTCTTGGTCTACTTGGGTCCCGGAGCTCGTGACCCTCCTTCTCTTTTTACGGCATTCCAGTCGAATATGCCCCTTTTCTCCACAGCCATAGCAGGTGGGGACATACTGAGGCTTCCTCTCATCAGATGCTATCTCTCGGATTTTATGTACCCGAGTGTCTTGACGTACAGCTTCCACTTCGAGAGCATGAGCCAGTGCGCTCTTTATCGTCGAATGATGGCTCAGACGAACGGCAGCTCTGACTTCCACGTCCTGTATGCCATCCACGAATGCTTGTAGAAGATTCACCTCCATAGTCGCCGGTGCCGACGAGTATGCACGACGAACCAACCTTTCTACCTCAAGGGCCCACTGCTGGAGGCTTTCACCCGCCTTTTGAGTACGCTCACGGAGTTGTGCACGATATACATGTTCTAGGTGTTTTTCACCATACCGTGTCTCTAACGCTTCTAAGAGAGCATCTAACGTCCGTCCTTCAAGTGGCAGGTTTTCCAATATCATCAGAGCGTCCCCTCGCAGGGCCAGTGTCAGGGCCATAAAGGATTGGTCATCACTCCACCCATTCCCCTTGGCCAGTGTCTCGAATTGGTAGCGGAAGGCTGTCCATGAAGATGACCCGTCAAAGTGCGGAAGGTCGAGTTTCGCAGCTGATGGTGAGGGTGAGGCCACGGTTAGTGGTTGGCGAGTCTCTAGTTTCGCTAACTTATTGGTTAGTACATGAATACGGCTATCATGTTCATCAATGCGGCCTTCCAGGTTTTCCGTCTTAAGAGTAACCTCTTTGACGTCCACTTCCAGTTTTGTGACTTTCTCGCCGAGTATAGAAATGCCGGCGTCAATCTTGCACAGAACAGCCTCTTGGTTGGCCTGGATGTCACGGCGGGTAGCCTCTTGGATAGCCTCTTGGGTAGCCTGGATGTCACGGCGGGTAGCCTCTTGGATAGCCTGAATGTCGCGGCGGGTAGTCTCTTGGTTTGCCTGGATAGCCTGCTGGGTGGCCTGGAGATTTACCTGCATACCTTGGTTAGCAGCCAGCAGGGTAGAGAGATTTACCTCTGTCGAGCTTCCCACTGGTGCGGTACCTGATGTGGTAGCGGTCTCAGGCTGGGACTCCTCCTCTTGACCACGCCGACGTGCAGCATCCATCTCTACTTGTCTCCTTGTTCGCGGAGTACGCGCTTCTTCTTCACGCGGCAGAATCGGCATTCCGCTTCTGACACCAATTGTTACGTGCGGGTGGGTAATTAAATGCCGATTAACGTAAAAGAAGATTTTATTCCACGTACACTCACAATGTATACACTATACACGCAATATACACACAAGGCACAGTAGTCCGAGTCGCACAGTACTTCTCAGTAGTCCAAAGTCTTCGCAAGGGTCGCTGGTACAATTCTCTTCGATCGCTTCCTTAAGATGTTTCCGCTGTCGCTTGTAAACACAAACTGTCCGGACGCCACTATGCGTCGGCTTATATACCTAAATTAACAGAGGGGTGGAACTCTCTCGAATGAACTCGTATGTACTTACCTATTCTATCGTTTTCGCGAGATACAATAGCGGCGCGACCTTCGAGAATAAACTAACAATAGGCGGGGGCAGTGAACCGAGCGCGAGCGTGTAGGTAGGTACATACGTACTTGCCGAATTTGAGGGAACTACTTTCTATTGAGAATTCCAGAGTTTTCGGTACGAATCGATAGTAGACCTATAGACTAACAATGCGTTTTGAGATCATTGCAATTAAGTAATAATTAACGGAGTAATTAACACTTTTATGTCCCGGTCGTAACAGTATGAAACCCTCGGTGCGCGAGTCCGACTCGCACTTGCCCGGTATTTTTTTTTATTCGAGAGAGTCATCATCATCACCAGCCGGAAGACGTCCACTGCTGAACATAGGCCTCCCCCTTCGAACGCCACAATAATAATAATAATATAATAATATCTTGGGACAATCCACACACGGTCATCTGATCCCAAACTAGGCAGAGCCTGTACTATGGAAATCAGACAACTGATACTAATACTTATATACTTTGACCCACAATGACCGACAATTGGCTATTTGCATCCACCGGTTACCTGCGACGCGCACTATGTCGTCTGTCCACCTAGTGGGAGGCCTACCTACGCTGCGTCTTCCGGTTCGTGGTCGCCACTCGAGAACCTTTCTTCCCCAGCGGTTATCGGTTCGCCGAGCGATGTGGCCTGCCCATTGCCACTTCAACTTGCAGATTTTAAGAGCTATGTCGGTGACCTTGGTTCTTCGGCGAATCTCCTCATTCCGGATTCTATCGCGCAAAGAAACTCCGAGCATAGCTCACTCCATAGCTCGTTGTGTGATTCTGAGGTTATCCAAAAGGCCAACAGTTAGGGACATATGTCATCACTGGCAACACACACTGGTTAAAAACCTTCGTCTTCAGGCACTGCGTTATTTTGGACGAGAAGATTTCGCGAAGGTTCCGCGTATTCGAGAGAGTAAACTACTATGATTAGACCGGATATTATTTTTCTGAAGAAACATGACTTATGCAAAACTATGTAGACGATAATGTGATCATAACATAACTGTTGAACCTACCTAGATAATTTTACCGTCTTCGATGGTTCAATCTATATATTGTATGAAATTGTCAGTAAAAAGATTAAAATAAAATCTTTAAAAATAAAAATTTTACCGTCTTCAATATCACTGAAAAGTATAATATAATTTAAATATTATTGAAGTTGGTGCCAATTATACACAGCAGGTACGCTAACATCAACTTTAATAATATTTAAATTATTTTATACTTTTCAGTGATATTGAAGTCTGTTCAATTTTTTTTTAAAGATTTTTGTTAACAGGTAAATAAGTATATTCAGAACTAGCTGACCCACGCAGCTCCGCTCGCGCTGTGTTTACGTTTACTAAACATTCAATAATATATATTCGTATATAATACAAAACCTCCTTTTTTAAAGTCGGTTAAAAACTTGGAACCACTTTGTACTTGCCCTCCGAAACACGGAGACGTTTAGTTCAAATGGCGTTAAACGGTCACCCATCTATTTAATGACCTTACCTAACGTTGCTTAACCTGATCGATTTCCAAACATTGTTAACAACTGTCTATGAGTGTTCCCTTACAAATATTTATTATAATTATAAAGAAAAAATGATAAAATCGGACCAAGCGTATAACCAAGTACCCATTTTGACTTTAATCCCCTGTCCCAAAAGAACCGTGCTAGATTACGGGTTAAAAAGTATCCTATGTCCTACCTCGTAGTAAGATCTCAAATCATGCCAAGTTTCGTTTCAATCCATCCAGTAGTTTCGGCATGATGCTCAGCCGAGATACAGACAGACAGACAGACAGACAGACAGACAAAAATTTAAAAAAATACATTTTTGGCCTCAGTATCGGTTATAGAACGCCCTCCAAATATAATTTTCAAAATATCTTCAATGTACAGAATTGGACCTGTTACAGTTTTATTATAAGTATAGATAATCTGTTGAAATATAAACTAAAAGTAGAGCAATATGAAAAAGACAGATTCATTATTTTGTGGGGGCATAGAATTGTGTATAAAATTTTCTGAGAAACTGGTGTTTCTTGGTTGGTTGATGTAACTCATTTATCTTTAACTCCATGGCTAACCGCAACAATAATAAAAAATACTTTCCACCCTAGAGATAAAAAAGGCAATATACCCGGCTATTTACCCATGAACATTAAATTTTCCATACAAGAGGGATAAAAAATTAATATGCTTACTTACTTATTTAGAAAAAATGGTCTTATTTAGTTATTTTACAATAGTGAAATTTGGTTTAAGAACGTGAATAGGGATTGCATCCGGAAAACCGGATCCGGTAATTTGCCGGATCCGGCATCATTTAAGGTTCACCGGATCCGGTACCAATATACAAGATCCGGCAATCGGATCCGGTTTTAGCAATTTTTGGCAAAATAATAGAGCTGTTGCATGAGTAGGTACTTTAAATGCGTTGCGCGTAGTGTTCATGCGTGCGAGTCGTTCGATGCCGAATCGCCCCAGCCGACTACGCTGCGCCAGTACCGCGCCACCTACTCAGTAACATTCGCCTCGCTCGAGACCATGGTATTGTATCTTAGAAGTCATGGAAAAAGCTACCAGTAGCACCCTCATGCGGCGTGATTTGCAACTTTTCTCTGTTCGGCTTACTTTAGCAAAGAAACTAAGATATTAGATCAGTATTATGCAACTGTTATCCTAAGACTTATAGCGGTATCGGTAGGTTGGGATCAAACAAGTTATAAGTTTTAAAAACTAAAAAGTAGTCGGGCTACGGATAAAATCGCAGTCTAATAATGTGATATTATATAGGCTATAACCAGCGGACAATCAAGACGCTTCTAACGACACCCTACTTGTCAAATTATGTTAAGTAGATCAGAAGATATATATGGGAACAGATGAACATACATACATACATAAATACATACATACATACCCAGCCCGTGTGAAATCTTTTTTGTTTTTGTTTTTTATTTTTTGTCTTTAGTACTTATACATATACTAATAAAGTCCGCGTGCTTTCTTTCGGATACTACGATTTATTTAGAGTTTCAAATCACACCGCTGGAGGCATTGGTGTTGGGGGGCACGTTTTGACGTGGGGGTTACCCAACTATTTCTATGTAATATACAGTACTAAAAAGGAAATGACTACATTTGAAAGTGACGGAGTTCGAGGAGAATACTTGTCTGCTATTCATGATTATTTACTGACAATAAAGCCGACAAGTATAGAAGCTGAAAGGGCCTTTTTGGCCGCAGGCTATATTTGTAGCTCTATTAGAAGTTGACTAGCAGATGATACGGATCCGGCCGGATCCGGCCGGATCAATGGGAATTCGGCCGGATCCGGCCGGACTGAAAATGACACCGGATTGCAATCCCTAAACGTGAAACAGTATGTGGTAATTATATGTCTTTCTTAATATGATGATATTCACTTAATTCACATCTTTTTAAATATAATTCATGAACCGATAGATATATTTTTCTACGACAGCGATGACAGCGAATTATCAGATACAGGATATTCATGGCGCTCCAAAGAGGACTTCACGAGTACGATATAACCGGAAAAAAATCGATTCAATTTATTTGCATAAATGTGGTACGTACGTACGTACGTACGTACGTAAACGTATTCAATGTTGCGCATTTAATTCGTACGACCACGATCATACGTTTACGTACGATACAAATTCGTGTCCAAAGTGCGCGCGAACTGCATAGGTAAAGGGACCCTAAATGACTTGTTACCAGCAGTAATGAGTTTTATGGATTTTTGATCTCTACAGCCGGCCTGTTGTAGTTGTTCAAGACAAGTTACTTTAAATATCTTTGGATCAGGGCTGAGTACTAATTTAGATTTAATAAAAAAAGTATCATTGTTATGTACTTACTTACTTTTATCTAAAAATATCACGGTTGATCTGATGACCAACGAAGTTCTTTGCACGCGAACCGTTACACTTGAGTAAGCAAGGTTATTTAATGGTGAGTCGATTCAGACTTAGCGATGTTTGACCTCCCTTGTCTTTAATATGAGTTTGAACGCAATCATAAATAGGCTATCAATACTTATGATCTAGGAACAGGTGCACCCATATTTGCCACTTGAAATATTAAGTTAGAAGCACTGAATTATTACGTATTTGTTTCATTACATGAAGTAGTCTGATTGGACGAGTTACAGAAGACGGCAGCCGTGTGTGCGGACTACTTACTGTAGTCACGGGCTGGTGCCAACAGCCCCAAGCTGCCAATCCATACACAGTTTTGCATCGAGTTTCCGTCCTGCAAGTACTACGTAGCGGACTTAACTTTCATCATCATCATCAGCTGGAAGACGTTCACTGCTGAACATAGCCCTCCCCCTTAGAACGCCACAAAGAACGGCAATTGGCTATGGATGTCGTCTGTCCACCTAGTGGGAGGCCTGCATACGCTACGTCTTCCTGTTCGTGGTCGCCACTCAAGAATCTTTCTTCCCCATCGGTTATCGGTTCTACAAACGATGTGGCCTACCCATTGCCACTTCAACTTGCAGATTCTGAAAAATATGTCGGTGACCTTAGTTCTGCGGCGAATCTCCACATTTCGGATTCTGTCGCGCAAGGAAACTCAG
This sequence comes from Furcula furcula, assembly GCA_911728495.1. Taxonomy (NCBI): domain Eukaryota; kingdom Metazoa; phylum Arthropoda; class Insecta; order Lepidoptera; family Notodontidae; genus Furcula; species Furcula furcula. The sequence goes on from OU452251.1 coordinate 13,650,462, forward strand.
AGCATAGCTCTCTTCATAGCTCGTTGTGTGACTCTGAGGTTCTCCAAAAGGCCAGCAGTTAAGGAACATGTGTCAGTATTATATGTCACACACACACTGGTTAAAAACTTTTGTCTTTAGGCACTGCAGTATTTTGGACAAGAAGATATCGCGTAGTTTCCCGAACGCTGCCCATCTGAGTTGGATTCTTCGGGCGAGCTCTTTGTCGAAGTTGGACCGATCTAACTAGATAGTTTGTACTAGGTATACATAGTGGTCAACAATTTTGAGGCTATCGTTCCCAACAACTACCGGTACGGGTGCAACATAGACATTAGACATGATTTTCGGCTTGTCCATGTTCATCTTAACATCCACCTGCTGGAAAACGCTACTGAGGTCGCTGAGCATCGTATTGAGGTCCTGCAGCGACTGCAGCTGCTATAATGACTATATCATCGGCAAAGCGAAGGTGAGTGATGAATTCGCCATTGATGTTGATGCCAAATCCGTTTCAGTCCAAGAGCTTGAAAACGTCCTCCAATACGTTCATGAACAGTTTCGGAGAATTAACATTTCTTTATCTCACACCGAGAGTATGAAACCGATCCCTTTGCAGAAAGCTGCAAAGGGATCGGTTTCATACTCTCGTCCTGTAGTCGGATCGACTTAATGGCATGACTCTCGAAAACGGTACGTACGGTACTTAACTTTAAAAGGATAAAATTGGAGATAATTTGAAATTCGAAATAAGAACATGCATTTGCGCCAGAGAAAAAGGTCGTGCCTTGCCCACAAAATGCACATATCTTCCTTGGCGTCAGAATATTTGACACAACGGTGGTACCTACCGGGCACTTATTTTTTTTTTGACGCGGGGGAAATCTTCCAAAGATCCCCGGGAGCTGTGGGGCTCGACCGGGGTATGTGGGATTCTTACCCACTAAAACCCCCGCGGCTGTCGCATCGGCACATTAGAGGGGGAACCCCAGGGCTCTCCGGTGGGATCTGCACCAGGGGCCCCTCAGTGCCTTGCCTTAGAGCCCGCCGCCGGGGGGTGCATTGTAGCCCCCCGGGAACCTGACACGGTACTCACGGGGAGGGGGGTCGCAACCCCGCCACCGTCCTCCTCGGAGTCACCGCCGTGCTCAATGGACGTTCAAAGGACCCACACCCTGAACGTCCAGCGACTCCGAAGGACCTACCGGGCCCTACCACAACCTCTAAAGCAGTATTAATTTATTATAATCTTACTATGACACGAGGTAGCGACGACAGTATACGTAGTGCCCAGTCACTTTCTATCGAGAAAGTAAGATTGCAATAATACTGCTGTTAGAGGTGGTGGTGGGTACATTGCACGAGGGATCTGCCACCTCGTCAACTAACGTAGCTTGGCCCATGGTTACGGCCTAAGCTCTCTCATACACAGATCATAATAATTTATTACTCTTATCTCTCCTGTCGAGGAGTAGAGGTGAGATTTTCCCAGCTGTGGGGTTACAGGTTAATATTTTATTAATGTTTGAGTAATTTCTTTATTTTCTTTAGTTTCAAATTTTAGCGCGGTTTTAGCGACAATCCAGCTGTCTGGTCGACGCCCACGCCACCGCCGGCTTGCTTTCGCTATGAGCATAAGAATTTCGAAAAACCCTGAGACGCCTTTCGAACTTGCACCCCTTATGGTGTCAAGGCGAGCCAATTCGATATTGACTGTAATTTTATTTGTGTATGCTTGAATAAACATTAGACATATTTTTTATGCTTTTTGTAGTAGTTACGGCATCATGTAAATAAATGATATAAAATTATTTTGTTTTCTGCCAACGTATAAGCTTGGCCATACAAAGAGGTAATGCCGCCAGTCTTTTAGCTAAGTGCGGCGAAAACTTGGAGGAAATATTTTACCTAGTTTAAGTATATTTGTAAAGAAACTGTAAATATTTAGTTTAATTTTGTTATTCTACATAAATATACTTACAAAGTTTCAATCATACATACATACATAAAATTACGCCTTTTTCCCGTAGGGGTAGGCAGAGCCCAAGGGAGGAAGCGTTCTCACGAATAAGGAGGGAAAGGGAAGGATAGGTGTTGTGAAAATGAAGATTGGCAATTTAGAGTGGGAAATAGGAAAAGTAGGATATTACCGCCCAGGAGGGCAAGGAATGGGACAGTAATAGCTAGGGAAGCCGGGGTCGCATACCCGTATACTATACCACAACAACCGGACAGATAAGTTGGGATGAGTATCCAATGACTTTCAAATGAATTTCCCATGAGTTTTTTTGAGTTTCAATCATGTGTCCTGTATAAATGATAACAAGAAGTTAGGAAGTAGTTGTATGCATCTTATCACAGCAATAGCAATTCATCATCATCATAATCAGCCAACATCTATCCACTGATGGAAAGGCCATGACACGACATTGAGCCCGGCGAGCTTCGGGTCTCCTATGAAATTTTTCTATTTAACTATTAAACTTATTCCTTCATATTATTTTTAGGGTTACGTAACTAAAAGGTAAAGTAACCCTTATGGCGTGACTTGGTCTGTCTGTCTGTCTGTCACACCCATAAATTTCAAAACATCCAATCCAAATCAATCCACTTCAATCCAAACTCATTGCATATGAAAACAATATTTTTTTTCTTTCACTTTCTTTTTTTAGGTGTCAAAGGTATCGTTACACCGATGAGATGAAAATTGGTATGTTGTCACGGCCGTTTCGACTAGTCAAATGCTATTCATTTGTCTCACCATTTCGTAATCATCTCTATTTTTGAAACAAATAAATTAACATACACGTGTTTTTTTTTTTCATTTAAAGAGGTTGTAATTAATAACAAGAATACTTAGAACAACATCACGCATTTCTGTGAAGATATTGTGCTACTCCCATGTTTGCTCAGCTATGCTATATTTCATGTAGGTCTTTTACCGAGTGGGTTGCGACTACAACTTTCCTCACAGAAAAACCCAAAAAATAGGCAGTGCATGCCGTCTTTCGTAAAATCTTTTAAAAAGACGTAAGATCTCTATCATAGCTTTTTAATAGAGTCTACTCGCAAGTCAGGATACTTCTGCGTAGCGAGTCTAGTTTATTTGAAATGAAGATTTCTACATCAATTATACGATTTATACGTTGTCTTGCAAAAGTAACTGTCTAATGAACGCCATTAATATCATAATCTGTATACTACAATATACGAGTATAAGACGTAAAATAAAAATAAAATTGTATAACAGCACTTACCTTTTACTCAACAGTTTTGGAATCCAATAAAATTATATAAGTATTAACAATTACAAATTATTAAGACATGTACGTAAATACGCTGAGCACGCAATTTGACCGTTTAGTACACCGTGGAATGAATATACAAGATGATATGCTAGAATTAAGAAAGCCAATTCGCGAATGACTGTCACGGATAGAGTCAAGTCACATTATACGTGGGTTTTAGTAAAACAGCACGTGCTTCATTCACGAATGTCAGTAGCATGACCTTCAATAAGTCACTCTTGGCGCCCTTAAGCAATTCGCAATAGAATACAGCCTTCGCTCGGTTTCAGAGGTTTGTGCAAGTTGAACGCTCGGGGCGAATAGACCTCTCTATACGTACCTAATATGTTTTTCGTAACATTGTACGCGGTAACTAATTTTGTGTCGTGAATTTTTAAGTAGTTTTGTGTGTGCTCGCGTTGTTTCCAAGATACAAGAATATTTTTGAAAATGTTAGATAAATATTTTAGTTGGTTAGTAATTTTTTTTTACATTAAACGTGTATTTATCTTTTTTATTGGGTGTTATAATTTAATAAAAACACGCTGCAGTCATTTAAATTAATTGAAAAACAAAACACTTTTGTTATATCTCATCACAAAAAATGCAGTTTTCATGCTTGTTTAATAATATGAAATGTTTTAGTTACTTTATTTTTATTTAACAATATTATTTAATGTTAGATTAATAGTTTACAAAAACTAGCGCCGTTCCGGTTCATTCTGTAAACGCTGAGTGTACCTATTTCCTACTTCTTTGTCCTTTCTATTTTCATCTAGCGTGTAAACTTGAAGACTATGATTTTTTCAGGAAGCAATGGTGGATAATACTTTCTATGGTGTCGGCTCTAATGTCGGCATTCCCGTGGAATCCACAGGGCCCGCCCAACATTGTCTTCATAATGGTTGACGACATGGTAAGACCGTAATCCCTTTATCGAGAAATAATACTTTAGTCACGTTATTTTTTTTTCTGGTCGGTGTCTGGAAAGTTTAAACGTTGAATTGTACATAAATAGTGTTTAGGGTAAAAAATTGGAGTCAAGGATTTAAAAAAAAACACAACGAATGTTACTCGTACTATCGATCACAAACATAGATTTCTTTAATAAAGTTACATTGATGGATGAATGAACCTAAATAAAACTATTATTTGTGGTATCGCATTGTGATAAATAAACAGTCACACTTTATATTGTTTTCGACAAAAGGCCAATACGAAACTGTAGAGAATAGAAAATAGATGTATGGAAATTACACATCTGTAAGTCACGTGAAGCTCTTCACGTGACTTAGAGATTGTCATTTAAGTCATTTCCATACTTCTGTTTTTTATTCTTTAGAGTTTCGTATTCTAGAACGACAACTATAATAGTCTAGGCCCTTAGGTAATTATAAGTTGTTGACTGTCGAATCACTGTCAACTTTAAATGATAATAAACCCTTACTATAAATAATTTAATTATTCTTTAGCGTGTTCACAGGGATTGTGTAACTTCTATGTATGATGGTAATGAAAATTAGTTCCCACACGACCACGTAGTGACAATAGGTAGTATTTTTTCTAAATACAAGTAAGTGACGAGATGTGTAGGAGGTTCGCCTTGTTTGCGATAAGTCTGACCATGGACAGCTGCATTTCCTGTTAGTAGCTTCCGCAGAGGGATACCGCTTGCTTTGCAAACCGGAGGTCGCGTTTTCAAATCATGCAGGGAGTAACAAATTTGCGTTCATTACTGGACAATACATACCGATCACCTTATTCACTGAAAAGTAATATGATCCATGCGTCGGATGGGCATGTATAAAAGTTGATCCTGGCCTAACCTCTCCTCGTGTCTGACTCCCGTCCCATCGGAGTGTAAGAGTAAAGGAAGAAGAATACACTTGTGTTTATGCAAACAAATTGTGCACTAAAATATCTCTTGCGTAGATGTCTGAGGTTGTGAAAGATTGACCGCTGTAGTAGTATCGACTAGGAGGACATTAGTTACTCTCTTGAATCCAGCGATTTCTACAGTTATAGTGTTTTTTTACACACGATGCGCTTGCGCGGAATAGCAGATAATGTAGTGGTCGGTCTCTTGCATAAGTGACTTACCATTTATTGATAGGTATTTGTATTATTTATTTTCATGAAGAATATTTGGTTTCGTACAAATCTTAGCAACAATTAATATAATGCTTTTTGTATTATTAAACTTATGCGATTTTTTATATGAAGCAATTAAATTTAGCACTGGAAAATCCTATTATTTTTATTCTTGATTGGTTAGTTTAATTTTTTTGTTATTATCACGGATTCAACTTTTGACCCTTGGTTTTTAATCGAATTAGTTTTCGTATAAAGCTATAGTATACCTACCTAATGCTTCTCCTGTACCTACGTGTGTTTGTCACTGAACTCCTCGTAATCGGCAGGGTCGATTTTGACAAAGTAAGGGTCTCCGATGGGATCTGCACCAGGAATCCCTTGTCTTGTCTTTGAGACCACCGCCGGGGGGCGCATTATAGCCCTCCGGGAATCAGACACGGTGCTGACGAGGACGGGGGACGCAACCCCGCCGCTGTGCTCCTCGGAGTCGTCGGACCGTCCCCGACACCAACCCCGAACGTGCAGCAACTTCGAAGAAATAATAGGTATCCTGGGAGAACCCACACACGGTCCTCTGATCCCGAACTAGGCAGAGTCTGTACTATTACTATGGCAATCAGGCAACTGATGCCTATTAAGTACTTTTATTTTTTAACCGACTTCAAAAAAGGAGGTTCTGTATTCGACGCGTATGTATGTAATATTAATAAAAATGCGTAATATTCATATATGTTAGTCTATGTGGGCTTCTAAACGAATTTACCAAATTTCACGAGTGTATGTATGTATGTATGTAGGTTTGTCCACGGATTTCTCAGAAACTACAAGTCTGATTTCGAAAATTCTTTTTGCAATAGTTAGAGTATCTTTCAACTTAGGGTAGAGTACAAATTTCATCAAAATCGGTCCAGTAGTTTAAGAGATATAAACTTTTTATGTTTTCAGTAAGTTACTGTAATGTAGACGTTCGAGTTGCGTGATAGTGCTGATACCTATCTTGGTAAAATAAGTCACTAAAAAGTGTTAAATAAACTATTTAAAAAAAAATAAAAACCGACTTCAAAGTAAATTATCTAAAAAGCATAAAATAACGAAAATATTATTGAAGTTGGTGCAGAATATATACAGCAGGTACGCTAACACCAACTTCAATAATATTTTCGTTATTTTATGCTTTTTAACCGACTTCAAAAAAGGAGGTTCTGTATTCGACGCGTATGTATGTAATATTAATAAAAATGCGTAATATTCATATATGTTAGTCTATGTGGGCTTCTAAACGAATTTACCAAATTTCACGAGTGTTTGTATGTATGTATGTATGTATGTATGTATGTATGTATGTATGTATGTAGGTTTGTCCGCGGATTTCTCAGAAACTACAAGTCCGATTTCGAAAATTCTTTTTGCAATAGTTAGAGTATCTTTCAACTTAGGGTAGAGTATAAATTTCATCAAAATCGGTCAAGTAGTTTAAGAGATATAAACTTTTTATGTTTTCAGTAAGTTACTGTAATGTAGACGTTCGAGTTGCGTGATAGTGCTGATACCTATCTTGGTAAAATAAGTCACTAAAAAGTGTTAAATAAACTATTTTAAAAAAAATATAAACCGACTTCAAAGTAAATTATCTAAAAAGCATAAAATAACGAAAATATTATTGAAGTTGGTGCAGAATATACACAGCAGGTACGCTAACACCAACTTCAATAATATTTTCGTTATTTTATGCTTTTTAGATAATTTACTTTGAAGTCGGTTTATATTTTTTTTTAAATAGTTTATTAGATAATTTACTTTGAAGTCGGTTTTTTTTTTTTTTAAATAGTTTATTTGTAAATAATGATGCAAAGCGGCGGAAGTACTTATGCAGCCCTAGGTTCGAGCTATATATATTTGCGTCATTTGCGATGGGAACCATGCTATGGTCTCATGAGTTTTTTTACATAGTTTAATTATTATATTTCCTTCATTATCATCAGCAGCAACCGAAAGATGTCCACTGCTGAACAAAGGCCTCCCCCTTAGAAGGGAGGGGTTGCCTTAATCCCCACGCTTGGCAGGCGGCTTGGGGATCACAGTATAGCTGGTAGGTAATCTAATAGAAAGGCGCTGCTGCCCGTCTTCTTGTTTTCCCTTAGTCGCCTCTTACGGACACCCAACGGGAGGAGATGGGAGGGTGCTATTCTTAACCCGACACCCCACGGGTATATCTCCTTACCATATGGTAAGGTATTCTTGGTAATACGAGGTATTACCAAGAAGGTGAGGAAATTATTTAAAAATTCCAACCCAAAGAGTTACAAAAAGGGGCATTTTATTTTATACATTTAGACGTAGAGTTGCTTAGAAAATAATAGACTTTTAAATTGAGCGTTTATTTATCATCATCATCAGCTGTAAGACGTCCACTGCTAAATAAAGTTCCCCTTAGAACGACATCTGAACCGCTGGTAGCCATTTGCATCTATCGGTTGAGAGCGACTTTTATAATGTCACCGGTCCACCTAGTGGGAAGGCTGCCTGTTCTGTCTCGAAAGATCGCAAGAATCGCGGTTGGTGGTAGCCACTCGAGAACCACAGTTAAAATATATTTATACTGTGCGAGAACCTTTCTTCACTATCGGTTATCGCTTATTCGAGCGTTTATTAATATTTTCCAAATCGTAAGGACCGTAATTCTTTTAGAAAAAATATTATTTACTTTTTTATCCCACTGTTTTCCGACACAAAACAAAAGCGACGTGGTTGCCCAGAGTTAAATTACCAAGTCGTGCAAATTGGATTGACCTTAGCGAATGTGGAAACTGGAGAGGCATCACCTTGCTGTCAACGCCTTCAAAAGTCTTCTGTAAGATTATATTAGATAGATTATCTAAGGCTGTGGAACCACTTTTTCGGAAAGAGCAAGCTGGTTTTCGCACTAATCGTTCGTGTACCGACCATATTAATACTTTACGTATCATACTCGAGCAGGCATCATGGCAAAGGGATATTTATCTTACCTTTGTTGATTTCGAAAATGCTTTTGATACCTTAAAATGGTTTTGCATTTGGTCACGCTTGCTCAACATTGGGGTACCGCAAAAAATGGTCAATTTATTAAAAGCAATCTACGAAAACTACTATAGCAAAGTGACACACAGATGAGACCCATCTCAGAAGACATCGCTGTGCACGCTGGTGTCCGCCAAGGGAGCATTCTCTCGCCTCTCCTATTTTTAGTAGTCTTAGACGGGATCATGCTACGCATATCTGACAAACACCGCGGTATAGAGTGGGGACTAACAGATGTTTTAGAAGACTTAAATTACGCCGATGGCCTATGCCTGTTGAGCCATACACGTACCGATATGCAGGCTAAGCTAGACGATTTAAATCGGGAAGCAGCATGTGCAGGACTTAAAATTAACTCGAGGAAAACACAAGAGATGAGAGTTGGAGTACTAAACACTACACCGTTGAAAATTGGTACAGAGACTGTGAATCGCGTCCAGAAATTCACCTACCTCGGAAGTGTAGTGTCAGAGACGGGAGGAACAGATGAAGATATTGCTTCGCGGATTGCCAAAGCGAGAGCTACTTTCGCGCAGCTTGGAACCGTATGGCAATCTCAGAAACTGACCCGAAAAGTTAAACTTAAGATCTTCGGGTCCAACGTGAAATCTGTGCTGTAAAACAGCACAGATTTCGAAACGTGGAAAGTACGCAAACATCTCGCGGCAGATCCAGGTCTTCATCAACCGCTGCCTACGCCATATCCTCGGTATTTACTGGCCCGAGAAAATCTCTAATGAACACCTGTTAGAGCGCTGCCACGAAACGCCAATCGATCTCCAGATTAAGCGCCGCAAATGGAATCGGATTGGCCACACCCTTCGTAGGGATCCGAATCATGTTCCTAAACAGGCACTGGACTGGAACCCTCAAGGAAAGCGAAAACGTGGACGACCCAAACAAACCTGGCGGCGCACAGTACTTGCGGAAGCGAAAAGCGTCGGGAAAACGTGGAGTGAGGTGAAACGCGAAGCTCAGGACCGATCGAAATGGAAAATCTCTGTAGATGCCCTCTTCTCCACCTAGGGGACATAGGAACTGAAATGAAAGGATGCAAATTGGATTGGGTTTTCTATCAGTAGGTATCATGTTTAAAAATGTGCCCAGGAAATGGCAATAGATTTGCCTGCTGATAAACTATGCTAGCTATGTCTGTACATAGGTAGGCATAGGTATAAAATATTTTTCATTGTTTCAAACTTAGTTAAGTAATTAAAAATAAAAAATAACATGTACATATAATAGATACTTAATGCAAATCTTTGTAAATTAGGTACGCGTTGAATTCATTTGAACGTAGGTACTTCTGACAAATAAAATGGTAGGTTACCTTTGATTTTTTTGTTTCCACTTTTGCGCAAGTTTTTCAAATTAGCAACTATTTAGTCGCCAGATGTGTGTGTGTATCAGTTTTAATTTATGGCTCCATTATGTATAGATGATTCAGCCAAGGATGGATGTACATCATTTGGGACTAATAAGCCGTGTAAATAAATCATGAATGGTATATATAAAAATAAATAAATGGTGTTAGATTGCGGACGACATAATATTAAAGACGTGAATATAATTATATAAGTACAATAATAATTAGTTATAGTAGAGCTATCTCTACTAAATTCCAACACAAACACAAAAAACAAAAGCTTCTTGTGTACATCTCTATAGATTTTGATTTTGGATTTAAAAGATACGCCTATTCATACCTACACTTAATTTTGATTGACAGCTTGTTATGTCTTAAGCCAATATAAAAACGCCTTTAATGACTAAGAACACAACGAGAACTGGTTTCCTTATACTCTTATCGAGATTAGGTATTTAATCAATGTTATAATTATTATTATTAATACCAACCTCGTGTAATACAGTCGTTATTTTAATCATCACAACATTATGTATGCCCATAATTTATTACAATTGTTTCTAGGCTTAGCACGCTCATTATATATGTATTTATTAATAGTTATGTAGGTGGATAGTGAGAAGTTTTTATGCCAATTTTTTACATGTTTGCAATAAAGCGGTTGAACTTGACACTATGCTCACAGTAATTACGCTGGGTTAGATGACTTAACACGCGACGGAAATAAAAAACATGTTGAAGGTTACGCTTAGATGATCGTGCGTAAATAACTTATAAAGTAAGTTATAGAAACCGTGATACATTGGGTATATAATTCCAGGGGATAGAATTACGCTCCCTGTGTCGCGACCTTTGTAGGTATTTGCCCTCAATATGATCGGATGATGCGAAGTTCTTTTAATATTTACCGACTAGCTGACCCACGCAGCTCCGCCTGCGCTATTTTTACGTTAACTAAACTTTTAATAACAGACATTCGCAGCGAATACATAACCTCCTTTTTATAGTCGGTTAAAAACTGGGACCCACTTTTTACTTGCTCCCCGAAGCACGGACCCGTTTAGTTCAAATGGCGTTAAACGGTCACCCATCTATTTAATGACCTTACCTAACGTTGGTTAACCCGGTCGATTACAAAACCTTGATAACAACTATGAGTGTTCCCTTATTAATATTTATTATATTATAAAGGAAAATTGATTAAATCTGACCAAGCGTATAACCAAGTACCCATTTTGACTTTAATCCCCTCTCCCAAAAGAACCGTGCTAGATTACGGGATAAAAAGTATCCTATGTCCTACCTCGTAGTAAGATCTCAAATCATGCCAAGTTTCATTTGAATCCATTCAGTAGTTTCGGCGAGATGCTCAGCCGTGATACAGACAGACAGACAGACAGACAGACAGACTGACAGACAGACAGACAGACAAAAATTAAAAAAAAATACATTTTCGGCCTCAGTATCGGTTATAGAATGCCCTCCAAAAATAATTTTCAAAATATCTTCAATGTACAGAATTGGACCTGTTACAGTTTTATTATAAGTATAGATTCATTATTTTTATCAGAGAGAGTGAACTACTACAATTATTCCATGAAAATGTTATCACGACCGGTTAAATAAGAAAGATAAATGATTTAACTATGTGGACGATAATATGATCATAATCTACGACTTCGAAGGTTCAATCTATGTACATAATGAAAATATCTAAAATATGATTTTTTTAACCGGCTTCAAAAAGAAGGTTCTCTATTCGACGCGTATGTATGTAATATTGGTAATACTCTATTTTTTAAAAAATAAAAACCGACTTCAAAGTAAATTATCTAAAAAGCATAAAATAACGAAAATATATTGAAGTCGGTGCTAGCACATAATGAAAACTAAGCCTAGCACGAGCTGACACCGACTTCAATATATTTTCGATATTTTATGCTTTTTAGATAATTTACTTTTTCGGTTTTTATTTTTTAAAAAATAGTTTATTTAACACTTTTTAGTGACTTTTATTTTAGCAAAATAGGTATCAGCACTATCACGTAACTCGAACGACTACGTTACAGTAACTTACTGAAAACATAAAAAGTTTATATCTCTTAAACTACTTGACCGATTTTGATGAAACTTGTACTCTACCCTAAGTTGAAAAATACTCTAACTATTGCAAAAAGAATTTTTGAAATCGGACTTGTAGTTTCTGAGAAATCCGCGGACAAACCTACATACATACATACATATATACATACATACATACACTCATAAAATTTGGTAAATTTGTTTAGAAGCCCATATAGATTAACATATATTAATATTACGCATTTTTATTAATATTACATACATACGCGTCGAATAGAGAACCTTCTTTTTGAAGCCGGTTAAAAATGCGTAATATTAATATATGTTAGTCTATGTGGGCTTCTAAACAAATTTACCAAATTTTATGAGTGTATGTATGTATGTAGGTTTGTCCGCCGATTTATCAGAAACTACAAGTCCGATTTCAAAAATTCTTTTTGCAATAGTTAGAGTATTTTTCAACTTAGGGTAGAGTACAAGTTTTATCAAAATCGGTCCAGTAGTTTAAGAGATATAAACTTTATATGTTTTCAGTAAGTTACTGTAACGTAGACGTTCGAGTTGCGTGATAGTGCTGATACCTGTCTTGGTAAAATATTTCACTAAAAAGTGTTAAATAAACTATGTTATAAAAAATAAATACCGACTTCAAAGTAAATTATCTAATTATCTAAAAAAGCATAAAATAACGAAAATATATTGAAGTTGGTGTCAGCTGGTGATAGTGTTAGATAACATGATGTGCTAGCACCGACTTCAATATATTTTCGTTATTTTATGCATTTTTAGATAATTAGATAATTTACTTTGAAGTCGGTATTTATTTTTTATAAAATAGTTTTTTGTCGTATGGTTAGTGGCCAACTTGGTGTTAAAGTTTTCAAGCTAGGCCTTAGGCCTCTGAATTAGCTTAATGACTGCTGTCTACGTAGACAGAATATAACAAGACATTTAGCTAGCGTGCCGCCGATAAGGACAAAAAATAACGGAAAATAATCATTCGTACACTTAACACACGTTATGGATATTTATTCAAATGCGCCTATTATGTAGTATAAACGATATTTCATAATGCAATTCAATTTAAAACTCCAAAACTAGGTCGTGAACTAGAAAATTTCATGAGTACTCGAAAAAACGCACCGTAGGTGCGCCAGATTTTCAACACACGCTGAGGGACAAAAAATGATATGCTCTGTTTCTTTCTATCACATATAATATATATAAATGCATCCTTTTCTTGCGCGAATGAGAAAGAAAGTGCCAGCTCTCTATTATTTTCTTTCTCTAAGGCTGTCTAGATGACAATTAGCTGGGACCGACTTTTTACGTGCCCTCCGAAGCACGGAGACACTCAGTTTAAATGCCACTAAACGGTAACCCATCTAAGGACTGACCCTGCCTGAAGTTGCTTACCTAACTGATAGTTTACCGAACAGTGGTTACACGGGCTATGAACGTCTCACAATATCAATAAAAAGTAAAAATTAAAAAAGTAAAAAAAAAAAATATAACTACTTCAATAGACACTAAAAAGTATAAAATAATTTAAATATTATTGAAGTTGGTGCTAAATATTCACAGTAGGTGCGTCAACACCAACTTCAATAAAATTTAAATTATTTTATGCTTTTTAGTGTTATGAAGTCGGTTTCATATATTTTTTAAATGTTTTATTTAATACTTTTCAGTGATATTTTCATACATAAAGATTGAACCATCGAAGACGGTAAAATGATCTAGGTAGGATATGTTCACATTATCGTCTACATAGTTTTACATAATTCATGCTTCTTCAGGAAAACTTTATCCGGTCGTAATGAAAATTTCATGGAATCATTATTTTTTTATTTCACATTAATCATTAAACACTTTACTCTCTCGAATAAAAAAGAATCATCGAAATCGTCTCATATTTGTCAGAATAATGTACAGGAGAACATCAGTTTTATGGTTTTTACCAGATAAATTGCTTCACATCGTTCATGATCCTCCAGGAACTTCTTATCCCGTTGTGATAAAATTCATACAGATTCATTACAATTGTACCTTCTTTCGAATAAAAAAAATAATCATTGAAATCTGTAAATATTTGCCAGAGTTATCAACATTTTTGTCCTTATAATAAAATAACACCAGCCCTTGTTTATGTCCCACTGCTGGGCACGGGCCTCCCTTCAAGATGAAGGGGCTTAGGCCATAGTCCACCACGCTGGCCAAGTGCGGGTTGGTGGACTTTTTGTCCTTAAAAAGCGATAAAAACATCTTTTAGGCATTCCTAAAATATGTTTTTAGGAATGCCTAAAAGATCGGATCGGCCTATCCGTTCAAGAATTTTTTTTTCAAATTAACGTTAATTGGTCCAAAGAACGTATGGATCTCTCAGTGTGCGGGTCCGACTCGCATTTAACCGGTTTTTATTTGATTTGTGGTAAATAATTAAAACGATTCGAAATTTCAAATCGATAGTAAGTATTAGTTGCTAAAATAACCATATGTCGGTGTGACCGACAGACAGACGAGTAGCACCATAAGTGTTCTTATCATTTATTTATGGATCCCAAAAAGCAAATTATATATACAGACGAATTGAGAACCTCCTCCTTTTTTGAAGTCGGTTAAAAATACCCAATCTCTATGCAGGAATGTATTGAATGTGTTCAACCGACAAAGACCACTAGTGTTGCGCGCAGGTGGAGGGATACTGTAAATAGATTTTGTCTTACTTTAAAAAAGATAGGTACTTCGACTAACTACATAGTTGGTGGCATTATTTTCTTAATTAGATTGGTCTTTCTTCCAGGGTTGGAATGACGTGTCGTTCCATGGGTCTGATCAGATCCTGACGCCGAATATCGACACACTGGCGTACCAGAGCGTGATACTACAGCAATATTACAGCGAGGCGATCTGCACGCCAGCACGCGCGGCTCTCCTCACCGGGAAATATCCAATGAGGCTAGGTAATTAATACATACCTATTTTATGCTTGGGGTGTGGCCCTAGACGTCAGCGGCGGCGACGGCGCTGCGGTGTTGCGACTCCCGTCCGGCTATAATGAACCCTCCGGCGGGGGGCTCAAAGGCAAGGTACTGAGGGGTACCTGATGAAGATCCCACCAGAGAGCCCAGGTCCAGCTCTCCACAAATGTGATGATGTGGCTCCCGATGGGGTTTTTAGTGGGTAATTATCCCACAAGTATACCACGGTTGACAGGGTCCCAGGGACTATTATCCTCCCCACCGAGAAAAAAAACAAAAAAGTAATTAATACATTATTATTACACTAAATATCACGTTTTTTTTTAATTTACATTGAATATTAACATAATATATTCTATCTATTAAAAAAGTAATGATGCATCTGTGCAAGCATAAGTAACTTTATCTATATATCTAGTCTTTCGTTGATAATACATAATTATATTATTAACGTTTTTCTGTCGGACCAGCCGGATGATTCTTTGGATATAAGCTGTGATTAGCTGTGCCTCTGCACATATTTTAACTTTTCTGTATTTTTTACGTCTGTATACCTATATATAAATAAATATACTTATAAATAATGAATACATAACGTTACACATTATTCTGTAAATAATTATAATAATGCGAATGAACGCGAACCACCACACGGCACACGCAAAATCCGTGTGCGAGTGATTGACTGATATTCCATTATTTGAAAGCCAATGGGCTTAATTAAAATAAAATTGCCCAAGGCTTGAAACTCACAAGTTCAGAACGTTTGTATACAGTGGCCTTGAAATAGATGTAAATTAAGTTTTGCTATGAGAAATATCCCATTCCTACGGGATAAAAGTTATCAGTAGTGATTTTAGAGTTCCTATAAGTTATAAACTTATCTTTAAAACGGTTTAGCTGTTTCTAGCCAGTAGTTTTGACATGTTTACAGCGAGAAAATATAATATTCTCGCGGGTAAATGTTTGGTGAGGTTAATAACCCCAGTCTAATTAGAAATAAATTCTTTTACTAAAAAATAGGTAGCAAAGGTAGTGTATAAAACTAAGTAAGTATGTACTTCTTATCAACATGAGCGAATGTTTGACCGGTATAGGCTTTCGTTAAAATAAGAAAAAATCAGAAAAATTACGTCTAAAGGATTTTAAAAACAATTACTCTGTCTGTTTATTGAACTTGGTTCGGTGAAAAAAAACTCATTAAAATAATAAGGAAATAAATTAATAATGGCAACGATAATTTATTAAATCACTTGTATTTATTCGTATATATTTCTTGTTAGCTAATTTATATACCTACAGTATCTCTGCCTATAAATTACTTAGCTAACAAAATAGTGGTACCTACCTACGTATTAATACCTTTAATATGCAAATAAATAAAATTAACGATAGAATATACATACAGACACTTCTTATATTGATTACACTACTTATAGTGATTTATATATTAAGTTCAATACTCCTAAAGTAAAAAAAAACCGTAAAAACTGCTAATAAAAATACAGGATGTGGTTCTTCATTCTTGCCATCTTTACGGAGGTTGATATATACCTTTTAAAGAACATAAATCAATCATTAAATTATAGACGTAAAATTATTAATTATTTTTTATGTTTGGTACGAAAAGAAATCCCGTGTGCAACCGTCACTATAAAATAACCTCGTCTGGCACCGTTCTTCGCGCAAAGTAGATAAATAAATTAATAGTTTAAAAAACTAAAAATACACGCTTTTTTAAGGACTACTGCACTAAAAAGCTATAAATAAATTATATAAACCGTGCTTTCTTTCTTTCTACCTCGTGTTTGTAATTTATGGATTATATTTATGTGTAAAAGCGTGGGGCGCTTTTTCTCTGAGGATTACAAATTATTGTCATGTGAATACAAATACTTAGCGTTCTTGAAATTTGACAAAAATGTTAAGCTGTTATTCAGAAAAAGCGCCCCAATTTATTATATACTTTTTAGTCTTAGAAATATTCGCCTAAACTACGAATAAAATTAGCCCAAGTATTGATTTGTTCGTAGCTTGAATCGTAGGCAGGTTGTGGCAAAATATATTTTTACTAGACTAGATATTACGCGTAGGTATATGAGTTAGCGAAGTTTAAGAAAGCACTACGTATTTACCCTTTAAACAGTCGAAAGTACGCTAAAAGTCAATAGTTTCACAAGTAGTATTCAAGGGATATCTACTGGTATTAACTAGTACCACCTATACCATTACAGGTATAAATAGGACAACTTAGTACCATTTATACCATTAATGGTGTAATTCAATGGTATAACTGGTCCGAAGCCGTTCGGTGGCTTACCAACCTTCCGGGTTCATCAACGTCCACATTATTAGGCAAAGTAAATATAACTCCTTAATACAAATCAAATGAGTCCAAGCTACTAGTAAACCCATCGAAGTTTACTAGTAATCATTCCATGGTTCCGTCAACCACCTTTCATTTCCATCATCAACCCTGATTATAGGGCAAAGTAAATAGAATTCTTTAATACGAATCAAATGAGCTTAAACTCGATAAGTTTACTAGTAGCTAATCCAGGGTTCCGTCACCCACCTTCTTGTTCCATCATCAGGTCCTCATTAATGGTTAAAGTGAAAAGAACTCTTTAAAACAAATCAAATGAGCCGAAACTCGATGTGTTAACTAGTAGCCATTCCAGGGTTCCGTCACCCACCTTCCTGTTCCCTCATCAGGTCATCATTAATGGTCAAAGTGAAAAGAACTCTTTAAAACCAATTAAATGAGCCGAAACTCGATGTGTTTACTAGTAGCCATTCCAGGGTTCCGTTACCCACCTTCATGTTCCATCATCAGGTCCTCATTATTGGTCAAAGTGAAAAGAACTCTTTAAAACAAATCAAATGAATCCAAACCTGATGTGTTTACTAGTAGCCATTTCAAGGTTCCGTTACCCACCTTTCTGTTCCATCATCAGGTCCTCATTATTGGTCAAAGTGAAAAGAACTCTTTAAAACAAATCAAATGAGTCCAAACTCGATGTGTTTACTAGTAGCCATTCCAGGGTTCCGTCACCCACCTTCCTGTTCCATCATCAGGTACTCATTAATGGTCAAAGTGAAAAGAACTCTTTAAAACAAATCAAATGAGTCCAAACTTGATGTGTTTACTAGTAGCCATTCCAAGGTTCCGTTACCCACCTTCGAGCCCCAGCATCATATCAGCTCGATGATACCATATTATTGTATTGTCTTGTCACCGGTCCTTGATACATGTGTAAAATTTCAAATATTTTGGACGTGTAGAAGTGGGTCAAAATTGCATCGCAAGATTCCATTACCATCATACATACATAGTTACATACATACATACAGGTCAAGCTAATAAAAGCGTGTTAAAAAGAGTACCTACGCGCCGTTTGCCAACCTTGGGACCGATTCTGAGCCCTCGAGATCACTTATTCTGGTTGAACGTTAATCGTGAATCATTAATTATCTTTTAGTTATTAACCACTGAATTATTAAACTATTTTTAATCAATTAACATAATCCTTAACGTTAATCAATCAACATAATCCTTAATGTTAGGTCTACAAATATGGCAAAAATGCAAAACCACACCCTGTATAATATCATTTGTGACTCGACTTACATTGCCCTGCATTTTAAAGGGTTACACTATAATATACACATTATATTAAACTAAACCATGTATATTGAGAAGAAGTAAGCGAGCAAACAGACAGACAGATACGGTAAGGCAATGATATTATATGTAAAAATAGGCGGTTAAGGACTTTTTTATAATATGAAATATAGAAGGGAAGAAAATGTAGAAAAGAGGTAAAAGATAGAGAATAGGTAGATGCCATTAACATGTTTAATTAGCATGTTTAATTAGCATGTTTAATAATTAGATATCAAAATAACAATATTATGTCGATCAAAATAGCTTCTAAGTCTCGCTTCGCAAGCAGATCATAATTATTTTATTACAAGTAAATTTTAAAACAGTGATATCTTTTAAAATTTTGATTTGTATAGTGTAAAAGTTAGTATAAATCCAAATGCTTCGGGTAATAATCGATTAGGATACGATATCGTAGGTTTATAGACCTTCACAATAACCTCTTAATTAAAATGCTGTGTATTTCCTAAAATAGCAGCGTTTTCCCTGAAAGAAAACGCATATTAAACTACTTACCTTATTCGAAGCTTATAATGAGAGCGGCACTTCCGGTTTCCCGTCATATTCGTTCCTATTGGTCTACTTCACTGTGATTTGATCGGACGTGACGTCATATTGCCAGGCGGGTGGGGGGAGCTGTTGTAAAACACGCTCACTCCATTCGTGTTCATTGTGTCGAAGAAATACCAGGCAGGTTTAAAAAGTAAGCTTCGAATAAGGTAAGTAGTTTAATATGCGTTTTCTTTCAGGGAAAACGCTGCTATTAAACCACAGTACCGTTATTCGAAGCTTATAATGAGACGTGTTTGTTATCGCCTGGTAATATCAGTAGATTAATGACGCCAATGTGATTTACGGATGTATTTTAAATATCCAAGTATGAATTTTAAATAAAAATTCAATAGATTGCATTCTTATATATATATATATATATATAGATATTTGTATATGCTAATTATTTCTTTAAGAAACTAGTAGCAGAAAAAGAGAAGAGGAGAATAGAACTGTATCAACCATTAAAATCAATATTATGCCAATTATTCATTGTGTTTTGTTAAACAATCCAGTACAAAAGTACTTTTTTTTTTTTTTTTCTTAATGTGTTTTTGACTTCGTCTTTATAATGCAGTGTAAAATGTATTAAAAATCTCCAATTTCAATGTGCTAGCTATTATTACAAACCACTACGCCTGTGACGCATGATAGGTAATTAATTAAGCTAAATTATGTTCGTGATTTTAGTCTTTTTGACCCATCAATAAAGATAGGATAACTGAATACATACAATTTGTTTTTAAACACTCAACACCAGGTACTGCGATGTATACTTTGCAGTACGTGGCCTTCCGATTAACGACACGACTATGCTTTACAGAGTACTAGGTGATGTTACAATGTTTACCTCTAATTATTATGCAGTGTGATAATCTTTAGCATCCAGCAAGCAACAGTGTAAGGCATTACTCTAGTCATTAGTCAGGGTCTTTTTATAAATGTTAAATCGTATATACATTGCTATATATGCATGTATGTGTTCTACATGTGAAGTAAGCCACTTTGAAAATTGCTCACTAAATCATATCCTAAATAGATGAGTAAAGGATTAATAAGTAAAATCGATTTAAGAACATGTTGCTAAGAATTGTCAAGCAAGTAACTGGACTGATCAGTATTGTACATTGTCAGAGTTAGGCAATAATAATACCAAACAACAATGATTAATGCTCGAATCCGCTATGAATTAGCAAAAAATGTGGCAATATTTCCAGTTATTTTAATTTAGTTTAGAAAATCAAGACCAGCTCATGATAATTCCAAACTACTTCGTGAATTTTTAATGTAATATTTGGTTCGATTTGAAAGGTCAAGTCTGGATCACCAAAACTCACATTTTTAAGTTTCAGAACGAAAGAATATAGTCTGTATGCGAAAACTAGGACTCTTTAAAAGTTGTGTCATATGAATAGTTGACTCAAAACTCGTTCAAGAACAGAGTGCTCTCCGAAATAATTCAGGGCCAATACGATTAAATATATATTTAATCTATACCAGAATACTTCAGAGCCAATACGTTCACCGAATACACGAATAATCATACATGGAGGATAATATTTATGGACATATTATGTACTCCATATATCCTACTATCTGTCTCTACAAGGATATTGTATAAAATATTATCAATGAAATTTGATTTGTATTAAAGAACTAATTGAAAAATATAATTTTCATAAGCATCTGTGAATGGTTGGTCCCACCCCCTGTCTGCATACTAGTTTCCCTTACCTCTGTAGAGGAAATTTGTGTTGTCACTTTGTAATAAATGCGAAATTACAAGAGATAGTAAGCAGGATTGCTAATATTTCTTTTGGTTGCAATGCAACTGCTTTCTTTATATTTTCTTACTCCCGACATTGATCGGAAGTTAAATTATGGGGTTAAAGAATCTTTATTCTCATTAGAACAATTACAGTTCGTACAATTATACGCCTGTTCTCCGCAATTGTGAATGAGTACTGCATTACTTTTAGCTAATAATGCAGGCGATGCATTTTGGCATAACTTGGTTACTTACACCCAGTTACACCCACAGAATTGAGTTTGATATTGTTATAGAAACTCGTAAATGATTCCATCATTATGGATCCCCAGAAGTCCCAATTATAAGATTACATACCTTTTAACTTT
Organism: Furcula furcula; assembly: GCA_911728495.1. Classification (NCBI taxonomy): domain Eukaryota; kingdom Metazoa; phylum Arthropoda; class Insecta; order Lepidoptera; family Notodontidae; genus Furcula; species Furcula furcula. Next base: position 13,671,663 of record OU452251.1, read on the forward strand.
GAAATGGGATATAGTATAGAAAAAGTAATGGTGGTCTTCAAATAAAGGACATGTTGTCCCCACATCATATCCAATCATTGTTTGAAGAACTTTCTTAAAATGTTGTATCCAAAACTTTGATAAACTATTAGCAGTTTACGCTCCTGATATTTTAAGGCAGTAAAATTAATGGACCATGATTAGGATCCAAGACGTGACTGAAAGCCAGGGTTATGAAATTTATATATTTATATATAATTGATTCATAGAATCACGTACGTGCAATTTTGTATAGCAACTGCAACCTTCTTCTGAAAGGTAAATTTCTGTATTCTCTCCCCGCGAGAGTGCGTGATAGTCAGAACAAACTCCTCAGAAAAAGGTTATTAATAAGACGATGTGCCAAGCACACACACACTGTTAATGTCTTAATATCTCTGCTGAATTTAACAGAAAAACAGTCTCTCGAAGAGCAATATGCAGTTACCACTCCTGCAGGGAACTGTTACTTATTGGGGTACCCTGCGGAGGTACGTAATTGCTAAAAATACCCTGTCAATGTCACTATGCTTATAATAATAATATCCTGGGACAACCCACACACGGCCATCCGATCCCAAACCAGATACAGCCTGCACAACGGCAACCATACAACTGATACGAATGCACTTCCTACTTATATCGATAAATAGTAACAGAAACTTGGTGGGAATTGAACCCACGACCACTGAGTAGGAGATAGGGTGTCTATGAGAACGACGGGCCAGTCAAATTATTATAATGAGATGGACTTCAGAAAATAACTTTCAGACTGACAAGAATGCCAAAATTGATTTTGAAAATTAGGTACGTGCTCTCTCCATGAGCTATACATGTTACTGTCCCTGCGAGGGAGGTTAAATCTTTGTGTATCCACCCTGCGAGGGTGAGTAATAAAATGTGCAGTCCTTGCGAAGGACAATATACTAATGGTGAAATAGACCTCAGCCAACCACTTCCAAATTGACAAATCAAAATTGATTCTAAAAACCGGATACACTGTACGTGCTCTCTCCACGAGCTATACATGTTACTGTCCCTGCGAGGGAGGTTAAATCTTTGTGTATCCACCCTGCGAGGGCGAGTAATAAAATGTGCAGTCCTTGCAAAGGACAATATACTGATGGTGAAATAGACTTCAGCCAACCACTTCCAAATTGACAAATCAAAATTTATTTTAAAAACCGGATACATGCTCTTTTTATGAGCAATTAAGAAATAAAATAAATAAATAACTTCTTATATACATATGTACCATCACGGGATGGAGTTTTATTATTTATATTTATATATATGTACATATATGCCCCTGCACCACCCTGCGAGGGTGGTAGTTTGTGCAACTCCATGCAATTTAAAATGGAATCTAGAAAATATGCCACGTGATGGTACTTAATGCTGATGGTGAAGTAGAAGTCAGCCAACAACGGTCAGACTGACAAGATCGTCAAAATTGATTCTGAATCAGGTGCGTGGTCATGATCATGATATACATAAGATGATACATACCATCCTGCGACAGGTTAATTATTTGTGTACCCATCCTGCGAGGGTGGGCGATAATATTTGCAAACGTTATGCAAAGGAGAATAGAAATTAGACCTCGTACTACGCGATGGTACTCTATTCTGGTGAAGTAGACTTCAGCCAACAGCTTTTAGGCTTTGAAAAGATTATCAGAATTAAATCTGGAAACCAGGAGCTTGCCTTACGACGAGCAACTGTACATGTACTGCCCCCGAGATGGGAGGTTTATGATTTGTGCACCCATCCTGCAACGATGGATGGCAACTTGTGCCATGAGATAGTACTTTATATTGATTGTAACCTTACGAGGCTTGCCATATATATACGTGAATTTTGCGTATTAGACACTAAAAGTTACTGCATTGCGTACGCATGCACTGGATTTCTCCAAGACAAACAGATTTGTTAATATGATAGCATCTCTACGTTTCTCAATACTCAATATTGCGTCGCACAAACTTATTGAAAAAGTTTTAAGAGATTTTAAAGAAAACCGTAATTGTATTTCAATTAACTTTGAAACAGTTATATTTCCACCTTTCTGCTCACAGACTATAATAGTAATTAACCTACATAGCCCACACAAGAAGACCACGAAATATTGTCATGCAAGCAATGATACAATGATATTGTATATAATATCATTGCCTGCAAACTATTTTAGCAGCATTTTTTTTTTTTTTGTTAGATACAACAAAAAATATGTTCGCAAATGGTTTGTCTGCAAAATTGAGGTAAGACTTAAATACTCCATTTGTACTGTATCTAGGCTTTTTATTCCCAATCCCTAGGTTACCCTATGAGTATAGTTCTACTTGTCAGCACACGTGAACTTACAGATACCGCACAATCAAAAGTAATATATTAACAAAACTCACTTGTTTACTGAATTTATCCAATTATCACACCACATTGATAACGCCTGAGCGCCTTTTCTTCAAGTACAACTAATGTCACTGTTTCACTGTTCCGATTGTATTATTGTAAATTGACCATCCATTCTGAAAAAAAGCTTAGAACTAACTGTAAGAGATGTATTATTATCGTAGAACTCGCCTACAAAATAATTCTGCAAATGCTTAAAACTGCAGGTAGATGTACTATATTATCGTAGGACTTGGCTACAAAAATAGTTCTGCAAATGTTTTAAACTGCAGGTAGATTACAATTTGTAATATTACAGGTTTATGTGTCCGTTAATTTTTATCCACTTAGAAAACTCGCACATAAAGCTTACCCACATTAAACATTAATAAAAATATCAATTCAGCACAAGTATTAAATTATAATTTTTAAAGTTTTCAAATATACAAATTACTGTCAGTGGGCTAAATAAAAATTGATTATTTTCAAATTTATGACCAACATAGCCCAATTTACTTGCACTATATTCAAACCACACACTATTTAATAGTATAAAACATTTCATTATCAATAGTATAAAACATTTCATTAGGAACACACAAACAAAACGAACGGCAAACACCGTTAAAATGTTTTGTACTTACGTGCATTTTGTTCGGCTTCAACTATTTGTAGCAAATATTGTTGTTCAACATTGTATACTTTTGGAATTATTTAGATATAGAATTTGATTTAAATTCCACAAACAGTTGTATATTGTAGCCTCGGACGGGTGTCCGTGACGGGAAACAAGACGCCAATGAACACGAATGGAGTGAGCGTGTTTTACAACAGCTCCCCCCACCCGCCTGGCAATATGACGTCACGTCCGATCAAATCACAGTGAAGTAGACCAATAGGAACGAATATGACGGGAAACCGGAAGTGCCGCTCTCATTATAAGCTTCGAATAACGGTACTGTGGTTTAATAAAATGGTTATTAAAGTACTAATGTAGGACCAATTTAATAGATCACATTTGACATCTGTCAGTTTCTTTGTTTTGTCTGTTTCTTTTGTCATTATTACAATAAATATTTAATTGTAATTTTAAAAAGTTAAGTAAATGTGCAGTTCTGACTTAAAAAAAGGTTACGTTGTTAAATTTTGGTAGAGCCAAATGTGATCTATTATATTGGCCCCACTTTTTTTTAGTAGGAGAACTAATAGGACAGGTGTGGACTTTTCTGTAGTTTTTAAAACATATAATAAGTGACCTTAAAATCAATGTAAATTACGTTTTACCGAGGAAAAATATCTTATTCCTACGGGATTTTTTTACGGGATTTTTTTAGGTTTATCAGTGTTTATCTCCGAGTTCCTATAAATGGTTCCGCTTCTTGTAGGAAATAGTTTTGACATGTTTACAGCGAGAAAATATAAACATTCTCGCGGGAAAATATTTGGTGGGGTTAACCCCAGTCTATTAAGAAATTAATTTCTTACTAAAAACATGTCCAAAGATTACAAATAATAAACTACTTCTATCACTAGCAATTATCAAAATGAGCGTATTTTTGAGCGCATAACCGCTCGCCGCTTTGGCCGAAAAAATAAAAATTATAGAAAAATTGCAGTTAAAGGATTTTAAAAACAATTCCTCCGTCCACTTGTAGGACTTGTTTAAGTAAAAAAGTTTATTAAATTAATGGGGAAATAAATTGTAACGATTAAATAAATAAATATTGGGTTTGCTGGAAGAGAACTCACGTGTTGAGTTAAGCTCGCCCTTTATGTTACTTTTTTTTATGTTAATATTTCTATTGTATTTTTTTTTTGTGTACATAATAAAGAATAATAATTATTAAATAAACCTGTATTTATACCTATATATTTTCTCTATCTACTGCTTATAAATTACTTAGCTAACAAATAACACTTATCTTTTGAGATGACTACCGGTACCTATTAATATGTATAATATACAAATAAATAAATTAAACGATATAATATACTACACCAGACACAAACGATATAAAACACTTCTTTGATTAATATTGCTACTTAGTGAAAAATATTGCTACAGTGGGTACCATAATTAAAAACACTGCTAATAAAAAATATTTGTATAGATATTGTATTAAAATCAAATGTGTACATACTTTAGAATAGGGATTGCAATCCGGCATCAATTTCAATCCGGCCAGATCCGACTAGATTCCCATCGATCCGGCCGGATCCAGCCGGATCCGACCGTATTGATCAAATCAGGTTGATTTTCGCTTTTCAGTCCAAAATGAGCTATTAGCGAGTTAATTTTTTGTAATTGTACTTATTAGTTAGGTGGTACCTACTGCCCTACTTTATATAAAAAACACAGTACTAACTTTATTTCCAATGTCCAACGGGCAAATAATTAAAATCTAGTATGTAGTGTAGGAAACTAGTGCAACGAGGTAACCAGTGGCTCAGTTTTCCTAGATTTCATTTTCACAGATGGATTAATTATTTTAGTAAGTTACTTTCTTTATAAAATCTAATATAATTAACCTTATGTAATTTACTGCGATGCGATGTGAATTTCATCATCATCATCACCATCCGGAAGACGTTTACTGCTGAACAATAAGACTTTAATAAAGTACCTACTTATATTCATGTAACAGCGCTATGATTTTGCCTAAAATTGCTATCGCCGGATCCGTATACCGGTACTAGTATACCGGATCCGGTAAACGTTTAATGATGCCGGGATCCGCTGATTACCAGATCCGGTTTTCCGGATTGCAATCCCTACTTTAGAATTAGTAAGCAAGCAAACAAATTGACAGATGCGGTTAGCGAGTTTTTTTTGTACCAGCTGGCACCAATTTCAATATATTTTCGTGATTTTTTGTTTATTTATATTCAAAAAATCGGAAAAATCGGAAGATGACGGTTAGTAATTTTTCTAGAAATAGTTCATAATTTTTTAGTGACTTCTATGTTACTGAGATATCAGCACTAGAGGCTAGGCTAGAGTGAGTTACTAAAAGTCCAGTCCATATTTTTAAAATAACTATACCTAAATCGTATACTAAAACTACAGGAAAAAGAATTATCGAAATCAGATTTGTAGTTTTTGAGAAATCCGTTAACAAACCTAAATATTCGGTACATATGTTTAGATACCCATAAAGACTTAGGTACATATATTACGCTATTTTATTAGTACTACATACCTAATTACGCGTCCGAACCTTCTTTTTGAAGCCAGTTAAAAATAGTAGTTTATTCACCAAGGGGATAAAGCCGTGTCTTACGGGCGTGAAATTAAATCGCGAGCACAATGAAGGATTCTAGTAACTCCTGAGCGGAGCGAGGGAGTATAGAGTTAACTCCCGAGGGAGTTAATACTAGAATCCTGAGTACAGCGAGAGATTTAAGCTCGCCCAAGACAAAGACACCTTTATCCCCGACGAGAATACACTACTGGAAAGTGGTCACCCTTTGTACGCGGGGCACATTCGTACAGTAAGTCTAGAAGAAAAACTAAACGGCACACAAACGCGCCTTTGCTTGTATGCATAGACATACCAGCCACCATGTTACTAACGGAACTTCGGGGCAGTCGTGCCACGCTGTATGAGCTGACAAGACGTTAACTGTTTCCGCGCGTGGTGAGTAATTTTTTTACTAAAGCTTAGTTCGTAATTGTAAGAAGAATTTTTATGTTTTTGACTAAATAGTGATAATTAATTAATGTTATCATTGTTTATTTTGAGCTTTAATTGTAATATTTCTCATACTAAAGTAGAATTTATATGAAGTTGTAATTTTAATTTTAGAGTAAGGCCTGGGGCACATTCGTACAGTACTGCAGGGGGCACATTCGTACGTGTACGAATGCTCCCCTTTATTAACTTATTTACCGCTAGTACATCAAATTACATTTTTTTATGAAATATATGCAGTAGGTACCTGCCAGAATTTGTTTTAAGCATATATTAGGGTTACTTTTTACTAGCACTATAATTAGGGTACTTTTTATTTATATCGATCAGAAACCTTTTATTTAGCTCAGACGCTTAGTTTTATTAAGTAAATCTTTTAAATAATATTTGATTGCAGAAGCATGGTGCGGAAGTATAAAAAAGGTACGCAAACCGAAGAGCTGAAAGTATCTTATCTTCGGAAGAAACCGAGATCATCATGGCGATTCTATTACCATGATGTAGAAGATATACATACTTTGTATTTTGGAGGCATCGCCATGATCCTCCGCCACGAGCAGATTCTACACCTAGAATGGCTAGACTTTTTAATTTTGCAGTTAATTTAAATAATTGTAATGTGCAATAAGTTCTAAAGTAACAAACAAATTTTTATATACCTACTTTAAGTTTCAATTGCCAAAGATTTATTACAAAGATCTCACACATATTGATTATAAAGATCTCTTACAGACTGATAGTAAATTTTAGAATTATCAAAAAGTAAAATATTTTATTTTTCGTTATTTTACGGAAAAACAATTGATTATTTATGTGTCAAGTTAAACATTATTAAGTTAGTTTTATGATAAATACTTACATTATTCTTTGTGATTTAATAAAGTTAACGAGTTTAATAGGCTTTTTAATTACCCTGTACCAATCTACCGCATGGTGTACGAAAGTACCCCACTCGCTGTATGAAAGTACCCCACCTGTGGGGTGCGTTCGTACAAATATCTTATCGTAGAAAAGTGGCTATAACCCTTTAATCGTCTGACATAATAGTTTCAAAGTTTTTAGTAACTATGATATATTTTTTACACTTAGGTATATAACATAAACAACGGTATAAACATAGATACGCATCTAAATTGGAAAACTCATATTGAATATATTAAATCTAAACTATCCAAATTTACCTATGCTTTATTCCAAATTAAATATAGCACAAATACACAAACCGCCTTATCGGCTTACTATGCGTACGCTTATTCATGGTTAAAGTATGGTGTCATGTTATGGGGAAATAGTACTAATGTAAATGAATTATTTATAATGCAAAAAAAATGTATCAGAATATTGGCCCAAATAGATAATACACAAAGTTGCAAACCACATTTTATAAAAATGAAATTATTAACACTGCCATCAATATATATTCATGACACTTGCATGTATGTCTATAAAAATTAAAATACATATACTAAAATGGAAGACATACACAATATTAATACCCGCCACAAAAAATGTTTATATTTACCGCCTTCACGAATAAAAATGTTAAATGAAAGTCCATATTATATGGGAATTAAAATATTCAATAAGCTGCCAAATAATATTAAAAATCAAAAGAATCTGAAGCTATTTAATAAGGAATTAAAACTATTGTTAATACAAAAATGCTTTTACTCTGTAAAAGAATATTTAGAAACTAGATAGTTGCTCTACAAAATAATAGAATTTGAATTTGATAAAAAAATAGTAAACATACATAACCGTAAACAAAATAAATATTCTTAACATATTACATAACATACTATATTATAATATTAATAATACGTAGAAATACTAGACAGGAGAATTTAACACAAAGAACTTAAATTTAATAAAATGACATACTAAAATAACGACATAATAAAATACTTAAAAATTAATGAATTATGTAGGGGAAACTAGACATTAATATTTGCTACACCTGTAAAAGGTGCTAAGTCATAAGTATAATGTATTATTATTAAGATCTTAATGTACACTTAGCAATCAATAAAACATTTGATTTGATTTGATTTGATTTGATAAACTAGGTAATTTTGACAATTGATCAAAGAGTAAAAAAAATATATGTAAAAGTGTACGAAGGGTGACCACTTTCCCCTACATTTCACACCTACTGCGAGGTAATAAAATACAAATATTGCTATAATTAAAATAATAATAATATCTCGGGACAATCCACCCACAGATGGATGGTTGTGTGTGATCCTAAACCAGGCAGAGCCTGTACTATGGAGACCAAACTAATGATACTAATTATATAGATAAACAACACCCAGACACTTGGTGGGAATCGAACCCACGAGTCATCGAGTAGAACTACTCGACCAACGACGACCAACGTCTTACTACTAGACCAACGAGCCCGTCAATAATATCAACATAGTGATTTGCAGCGTTAACGCGTCTTCACCATTGAGTTTATAATACGTAGTAATAACAGCTCACTGCTGCCTAGTATTATACCTGTTATAAAAGTGTTGATAGGAATTTACGTTTGACGTTCGAAATTCAAATCACATTATTACCCAAGGGAGTTTAGTACAACATTATTACCCGGCTAGACTATACGGATATAATAACCTACTTTATGTCAAGTTTATATGACACATAATCTTAGAGGAGAGAGCATGATGCGCTAACCCCTCTGCCAAAGGACCATGCCCATATTAGTATGGAGCTGAAAGTCAAAAATGCCATGCAATGCCCAAATTGCAGCTCTATGTCATATGATAACTATTTAACAGTATTTATATGATAACTAGATTTAATGTCATATAAAGCACCGGTTCGGTACCGGTACTGGTTTTTTATACATTTTATCGTTTACAGACGGCATTGCTATTAGTTTTTCACTAGGAACTTCATGATCATCACATAAGCTAAGTCAGATCAGTGTTCTTTTTTATACTTATCTGTATGTTATCAGATAATATGTAAAGCAGTATATTATAATGTCATATAAAGCATCGGTTCATAAGATATTGGACATTAAACATGATAACCTCCTACTGGTTTTTTATACATTTTATCGTTTACAGACAGCATTGCTATTAGTTTTTCACTAGGAACTTCATGATCATCATCACATAAGCTAAACTAGATCAGTGTTCTTTTTTATACTTATCTGTATGTTATCAGATAATATGTAAAGCAGTATATTATAATGTCATATAAAGCATCGGTTCAAAAGATATTGGACATTAAACATGATAACCTCCTACTGGTTTTTTTTTATAAATTTTATCGTTTACAGACGGCATTGCCATTAGTTTTTCACTAGGAACTTCATTATCATCATCACATAAGCTAAACCAGATCAGTGTTCTTTTATATACTTATCTGTATGTTATCAGATAAACGTGTCAGTTATTTGGAATTATCTAGTCTGTCTCCATTGTATAGTGTCAATATGTATGTGAAAACAATTTGGTTGATACACTGGTACTGCAATGTCAACAGCACGTCTTATTTTTTATTATTTTTTATCCAGTGCTTCATATTATTATATGATTTAAAATTAACAACATAATTCTAGTTTTTATTTATATATTACAAGATTGCTCTAAATCTTGTAATATACTTTATCTGGGCATTTCTGGGGCACAAATGGGCATGGTCCTTTTGTTCATATGTTCAGGTCATTCTTTATTTGTGTGCGTATCTTTTTGAATGTGTTGCGAGTTTATTATAGTGTGGGTATGCGTGAAATTGTATCTGTGTGTGTTTACTTCGCCTCCCGCACCCTGAAAAAAGTGCCACGAAAAATTTGTTCGGGGAATCGACGCGATACTAGCTCCATTCTAATTACTCTGAGCACATAATGGAACATTATCGAGCAGGTGGTGTGAAAAGGTTATATTCGAAGTAATGGTTTGTTCTTTTTGCAGTCGTGAAGGCGTTATTACAGATTTCTAAAAATATTCCAATTATCATGTAATAATCATACATTCTAAGCAAAAGCTATTATGTCGATAAAATAAATAATGGCATTTCCAAATATGGTGTGAAGAAATTAACTGTGGTTTTACTAGTGGGGTCAAGTTGTAAACTTTGTTGTTCACACTAACACACAATCCATTCAATAGTTAATTATTTTTATTTTATTTTATTGTAGTAACTAAAATAAAAGATCGATCTATTAGAATTATCCGCATTATATTATCTGATAATTGACATGTCGAGTAGGTTCTATACGTATATTTTATTGAGTTACTTGTTAACTAATAGCCATTGTTCTAGCAAAGTTTCGCTCTGCTATATTATCCCCTCCTCTGGCCCCTCGCCCGAATCGGGCGACGTAATAACCGATTTGATGATTTTTAGGGTTCCATACCTAAAAGGTAAAAAAGGAACCCTTGTGGTGTGACTTCGTCTGGCTGTCTGTCTGTCACACCTATATATTTCACGAACCACTGATGCTATCATTTTGAAACTTGGAATAGTTTTAGATCTTACTTACCTCGTCGCAAATGAAAAAACAAATATTATTTCTTTATCTTTTTAGGGTTCCATACCTAAAAGGTAAAAAAGGGACCCACCCTTATGGTTTGACTTCGTCTGTCTGTCTGCCTATCTGTCACACCTATATATTTCAGAAACCACTGATGGTATCGATTCGAAACTTTGAATAGTTTTAGATCTTACTTACCCAAACTAAAAAAAATATATTTTTTCTTTTACTTTTTTTATAATGGGTGGGCGTCGAAATGGGTCATCAAAATTTCAAAGTGAAACTACTATATCGAGTGGGGTATCATAATATGAAAGGGCTTCATTTGCACATCTCAAAACAGATTTTCATTTTGGTTTATGGTACATAGTTCAACCACCTCCACCACCGCCTTATCTCCGAAGTTTGAGGAGGGAATTTTTTTAAATAATTATGGGTAATACATGTTTTTCTATATTTTACAGGAAAAATAAAATGATCTTTCTAAGTAGAACAGTTTTTTAGTATTAAAAAATAAAACTTCGACAAACAAACTTAGTTTTGCGGTTTGGTTGTTAATTTGTGTGTGTTTGAGACCTTGGATGGTTCAGATTTCCAATACAATTGGGCCCGGTAGCGTTGCAATCTGATTTTAGTTAGGATTTTTTTTCTCAAGGCAAGACAACATCTGCTGGGTCTACATATAAAATATATAAATGCTTTGTAAGGTGCCTATGAGTCGTTAGACTTTGTCGACGTTGTTATCTCAATACATTAAAATAGTTCTTTTTTTTACAAAAACCTATCACTATTATATAATAGTAATTTTGTTGCCTGCTGCAGAATTTAAAAAAATAAGATACAGTACACACCACTGGCCTATTTGTGTTGTCATGCGACTCGATATTCAAATTATGGTATCACTACTTACCAATCACTATTGCCACTTGCATCGTACTTCGTATTAGATATTTGATTTAATTATTATGCTAGCAAATTACTACATACGTACGTATTATATATGTACGTATTTTTTATTGCAAAACACTTAATTATGGCACAAGCAGAATTCATCGTCGTTCTTCAATAGGTCTTTTTTTTAGATGTAACGACGTAGAACGCTTAATAACTCAATATGCGCAATAATACGCAGATATAACCTACACACGTACGTAACTTGTTTGAGCCAGTTAATAATTTTTTTTCGCGTAATTTTTAATAGCGTCTTTTAAATTTTTAATATTACGAGAATGGCTTCGTTGCAAAATTTCCCTTTCGCAAAATGTCCCTTTCGCAAAATGTCCCCTTCGCAAAATGTACCCTTCGCGAAATGTCCCCTTCGCAAAATGTCCCCTTCGCATAATGTACCTTTCAATGTCTCTTTCGTGTATGTCCCTATATCATTTCTTTATCTATATAAAGAAATTTGAATACCTACAAGGACATGCTATTCTCGAAACCACGAATGCATTACGTTTGCAGTAGGTACGATTATGGTTATGCACACTATGAGGGTCTTGCTGCGGATTACTGTTTAAATAATTGATTAAAACCAAAGCTTCCTGACCTTCAAACGAAAGTACAAGGCCTGAATATGCATACCTAGACAATGAACCTTCCCTTTGTTATTTCCGTTTTAGTAAGGAAAATTGGTCACCTGTGATTTGTTTAACCTACCGAATGTTAATATTTAAGCCGGTTTCTGTTTTCTTTTTGAGGATTTTTCTTGGGCGTTTACTTGAGGGAAAGGACAATACCGTAAATCAGAAATCATAGTCTAAGTACACTTTCACTGCTAAACGATGGGGTAGAAAGGTTCTCGAGTGGTGACCACGAACCGGAAGACGCAGCGTAAGACGGCCTCCCACTAGGTGCACCAACGACATTGTGCGCGTCGCAGGCAACCGGTGGATGGAAATAGTCAATTGTCGTTCATTGTGGCGGTCTAAGGGGGAGGCTTTTGTTAAGCAGTGGACGTCTTCCAGCCGATGATGATGAGGTCTTGGTAGTTTATTTGGGGGAAAGGGCAATACCGTAAATCAGAAATCATAGTCTAAGTACACTTCCACTGATACTCCACCGGCGACCACGAATCGGAAGACGCAGGCAGGCCTCCGACTAGGTGGACCGATGACTTTGTGCGCGTCGAAGGTAACCGGTGAATGTAAGTAGCCAACTGATGAGGATGACGCACACTTCCATGTCCAAGTGTTCCATAGTTTATATTGGAATAATTTGGAATATACTTTTATACACTGACCATAATTTAGAATTTATAATTTAGAAGTCGTGGGTTTAACTACGGCGGGGAGCCGCAACTTTGCAGGATGATCATCTTCATCTGATTGTCTGAAATTAAGACGATTGATGCGTCGATTGTGTGTGTACAAAGTCGGTCCTACGCCTGACCTCTCCGTGGTCATATCGGTCTCCCGTCTCACCGTATTATGAGAGTGTAAAAAGGATGCATGTAAAGTTAGTTCTGTATCTGATCTCTCTACGGTCAGTCGGTATGGTAAGGAGATTTCAAGGAAGAGAGAGTGCACTTGTGTCTATGTCTGACATTTTTAACACTGATTGAATATAGCTAGACCGGAAAGTTACATTAAGGACGTCGAATTTGAAAAACCCGATTACTCAGATCACGTCTGGGTAATAGCGTAAAGATTGCGCATGCGTCATTTACATAACTTTATTTTTTCAGGTATGAACGGTCTGCCCCTGTACAATTCCGAGGACCGAGGGATACCCCTAACCGAGCGACTGCTGCCTTCGTACTTGAAGGAGATCGGGTACTCCACTCACTTGGTGGGCAAGTGGCATGTCGGCATGTCCCGCGAGGAGTACCTGCCCATGTCGCGAGGCTACGACTCCCATTACGGCATGCGAGGTGGCTTCATCGATTACTACACCTACCATAAAATCGAATCGGTAAGCATTTTGGAATTACTATTATTTTTAGAGGTGCAAGCATGAAGTTATAGGGGTAATAGTGGAGCAACACTCGGGATACATGCCTGAAGCAAAGGCCTAATATCGCCATCCCGTTATCTTTGGTTCGAACTCTCAATCAACTAAGGTAGTCTTGCCGGAAAAGCCAATGCCAACTAATACTTATACTTGAATCGTTGTATGTACCTAACATAGATTGATTATCTCGTAATGAATAAGAGAATACATGGATCAAGTTGAAATAATCAGATTAACAAAAATAGCTTAATTAGAATTGACGCAAGTTGACGTTTGTTTGTGCGGTAAATGTAATCTCTATATGCTGGGCAATCATTATAGGTACTAGTTATGTTATATCCTTTACTGACTTGTCTTACCTATAGTAGTACCTACTTAATAATTGTTTTTTTTTTATGGTTGATGTCTTCGCAAAGTACTTACTGTATCAAACGTTTGGTGATTTTAGCAATCTGCGATTTTATGATACAGCTTGTTAATGGCCATTATTCGGTACCGGAATACAATACAATTACGAGTAGGTGTGCAACTCATTTGTTAGATACTATCGAGCAATAGGTACCTATTAAATCATATATTTCTGGTGCAAATTAGGAAAAATATAAGATATATCCAACAAATTCATACGAGATAGATAATTCTATCGATACACCGAATAATACTCTAACGGATCGCACAGGGGTCATTTAGCACTCTGTATAGGTACCCAGTATACAAACATCTCTGATCACTTATATAAACAACCGTTTGTTCAAGTGGTTCGACTGTATTATTTACACTGGGGTCATTAGGTACTTTGCGGAGCGTTTCACAGTGCCTTGAATCGTTATAAATGGAAATCTAACGTCCTATGTAAACTGTCAACTGTTTCCCAAACAAGACGTCACGACCGTCAGCATTAAGGTATCGACGCGAGGAAGGATACGATTTGGTATTACTTTAGGTGGCTTCACTACCAACTTAGGCAGTAGTTGCTACCCGACAATGTTAAGGTTCTATACAAAAGATTTGTGTAGGTAATTAGGTGTGAATATTAAACGTAACAAGCATGAAAATCGTAAGGTCATATAACCCGGATATCGTTATATTTTAGTGAACTGTGAAAGTGCTTACAATCATTTTATGTTGTTTTAATCCATTTATTTGCAACAACGATTGAAATTGGGCCATATTTATCGAGCATTTGAAATTAAAGGCGTCGTATTGAACGACTTCGTTATTCAGTATTTATTGAATAAAATAAAGCCTCATAAGTTTTATATTACCTGATTAATATTTCTATAATTTAAATTAAAAATAATCACTATTTCATCAGCAGCCGAAACGTCCAATGTTGAACAAAGGCCTCTCCCGTAGAAGGGAGGGGTTGCCATAATCCTCACGCTTGGCAGGCGTCTTGGGGATCGCAGTATAGGTGGTAGATTAGCCAATGGGAAGACGCTGCTGCCCGTCTTCTTGTTTTCCCTTAGTCGCCTCTTACGGACACCCAGCGGGAGGAGATGGGTGGGTGCTATTCTTACCCGCACACCCCACGGGGTATATCGGGGTAATCACTATTTATGTAAATTTAAATAAATAATAGATTGAATTACGTAGCACATTAAAGTTACAAAGCGCTTGATGTGATGAAAGCAATTGATGATGACCATAATAATAATTATGTTAATTAATTTCCTACTTATGTGATACAACTAGCTAGGATTCATAAAGTTATGATTGAAAAATTAGGCAGTGACCTCTATTATATATACTTACGTAGGTATTGTTATTAAAAGTACAATATAAGATCAATTTAAAAAACTTGTCCGGTGAAGCTGTAATGGCCATCTGCGGCCAACAGTAATACTCCTACACAAAAAAAAAACACTAATAACTTTTCGCATCGACTTTCGTTTTACCACTTTTAGTAATTTATCAATTAGGAAATAGTCGGGGTAGCAAAAGAAAGGCTTAAACTAACAATGCGATGAATAAATTTGTATGTATAAAGGTGCTCCCTCACCGGGGCAATCGCCTGTAATGTAACGTTACTGGAATGTGGTAATGTAGAGTGTTAGTAATGTAAAGCTAAGCATATATCAATGAAAGACGAACACCGAGCATTACAGTGGGCAATGTCTGTTTGCATTGATGTTCCAAGTTGTAATATCAATGCGCACCACTCTTAATTGATAAAGTCGAGGAGGCTGAGCGCTCCCCGCTTAGTGGCCCATGGCATAGCAGAGACGTGGAATGACCACTTCGTCTGACATTGAGGAATCAACTGAATGATCTAAATGCTCAAAATTGAATTTGAAAAGCGTACGCTCGTCAGTCAGGAAGACAATATTGTAATTTGTAACGTAATGCTCAAAATCGAATCTCTAACATTACATTACAGGCGAATGCTCCTGGTGAGGGAATACCTTAATAATATTAGATGGAAAAATGCAGGGATGCACTGTATGATTAACGCCCAGGATAAAGAAAAATAGCCTATGATGGAGGAGGGTTACACCCAAAAGAAATCCATTAGATATCGATTCCCTTTGGAATACATATCCTTTTTATGTAATCCATATCTAATGGTTTTCTTTTGGGTAAAAGCCCCCTTACTAATTGAAACTAATCAAAATCGAAGTAAGAATATTATAGTACCTAACAATACTAACACTATATTTGAGTTGTTAGTTAAATATGGAAACTATAAAGCTTTATTATTATAGCAATAATTAACAAAAACATTTGTCTTTCTCAGTGGCCGGATGGACGATTAATGTACGGACTAGATCTTTACGACGACGGGGTGCCGCAAGACTGCGAGAATCGTTACATTATCGATGCACTCACCGACAACGCCGTTAAAAGTGAGTTTTGTATCTTTTATAATTACAGTAATAATCATAATCATTTCTGAAATACTTTTATTGTGATAATAAAAACATGGAAAGTAGGTCACACCGCGAAAGCGAGTGTGGTCTGAAAATGTTAAGTCTATTTGTATTACAAATAAATCATGACAACTACATACTAAAGCCGAAGTGCACCGACAAAAAGACGTCCGTTATCTATTTTTCAGAATCATAACCCCGGTTATGGACCCATAAAATTACAATTTCTTAACTTTTTTTTTTTGACGCGGGGGAAATCTTCTAAAGATCCCCGGGAGCTGTGGGGCTCGACCGGGGTATGTGGGATTCGGCACATGAGAGGCATCGGCACATGAGAGGGGGGACCCCAGGGCTCTCCGGTGGGATCTGCACCAGGGGCTCCTCAGTGCCTTGCCTTTGAGCCCGCCGCCGGGGGGCGCATTGTAGCCCCCCGGGAACCTGTCACGGTGCTCACGGGGACGGGGGTCGCAACCCCGCCGCCCAAGGCCCAAGTGCACCGACAAAAAGACGTCCGTTATCTATTTTTCAGAATCGATTATCCAAATAGATACTAGACTACCTAACAGTCCTTAACGGTGACCGGGTGTGTCGAGCTAGGTTAAGAAATTGGCCCTCCTTCGGAGTCGCTGGACGCTCAGGGTGTGGGCCCTTTGAGCGTCCATTGAGTACGGCGGCGACTCCGAGGAGGACCAATTTCTTAACCTAGCTTGACACACCCGGTCACCGTTAAGGACTGTTAGGTAGTCTAGTATTATCTATTTGGATAATCGATTCTGAAAAATAGATAACGGACGTCTTTTTGTCGGTGCACTTGGGCCTAAATATAATTGGAGAAATTCTAGGGATTAAATAGGTCGGGTAGGTATGTCTGCGTTGATTCTGTCGTGATCGTGAGTGAGTTTACAAGCTCTAAAGATGAAAACCAGCGTCAGCCATTCGCTTGACAATAAGCTGATCTTGGATCCATTTAGGCATTTGGTGTTCATATAAATTGGCTGTCCCCCGTGGGGTGCCGGGTTAGAATTGCATCCCCCCATCTCCTCTCGTTGGGTGTCGTAAGAGGCGACTAAGCGTGAACGGGAAGACGGGCAGCAGCGTCTCTTTTGGGTTTACCTCCCATCTATCCTGCGATCCCCAAGCCGCCTGCCACGCGTGGGGATTATGTGACGTGTTTCGGCTGCTGCTGCTGATGATGAGGATGATGAGACGGTTGTAACGGGTTTGAGTTAGTAAAATTGTTTGTTATGTACAGTAATCCATCACCACAACTCATCCCAGCCGTTGTTCTTGCACGTGACCCACAACGCGCCTCACGCGGGTAACGACGGCGCTGGCCTCCAACCCCCGTTGTACTCTGGCATCAAGAATGCCCACATCGCACACTCCAACCGGAGACTGTTTGCAGGTAATGAGTGTTTAAATTGTGCGAGACTGCCCTCAGCTGGAGCACTGGATACAGCTTCATTCGCCTGTAGGTAGCCCGCACACCGTCAATAATATTGTCAATATTCTACAACCCGTGCGACTAAAGTGTGCACCTGGCGCTGAGACGTCGCATTTCAGCGAGGTGCACAGTTAATTCGGGTGGGTTGTAGAATATTGATAATATTATTGAACTAGCTGACCCACGCAGCTCCGCCTGCGCTATTTTTACGTTAACTAAACTTTTAAGAACAGACATTCGCATCGAATACATAACCTCCTTTTTTATAGTCGGTTAAAAACTGGGACCCACTTTTTACTTGCTCTCCGAAGCACGGACCCGTTTAGTTCACATGGCGTTAAACGGTCACCCATCTATTTAATGACCTTACCTAACGTTGCTTAACCCGATCGATTACAAAACCTTGATAACAACTCTCTATGAGTGTTCCCTTACTAATATTGATTATATTATAAAGAAAAATTGATAAAATCGGACCAAGCGTATAACCTAGTACCCATTTTGACTTAAATCCCCTCTCCCAAAAGAACCGTGCTAGATTACGGGATAAAAAGTATCCTATGTCCTACCTCGTAGTAAGATCTCAAATCATGCCAAGTTTCATTTGAATCCATTCAGTAGTTTCGGCGTGATGCTCAGCCGTGATACAGACAGACAGACAGACAGACAGACAGACAGACAAAAATAAAAAAAATTACATTTTCGTCCTCAGTATCGGTTATAGAATGCCCTCCAAATATAATTTTCAAAATATCTTCAATGTACAGAATTGGACCTGTTACAGTTTTATTATAAGTATAGACGTGTGCGGGCCTACCGTAGTTATGTTATGTTATGTTATGCAATGCGCTAGCTTATGGCCTCTATATATTTATTTATTTATTTCTACTAGTTTCTTAATATTATGCACTATGGATCTTCTGGTCTAAAATATTTTTATTTTTATTGATTTTAATTGGTGTAATGCATTTTTTTTTTTTTGGGAATGATAGACGCTGTTGGCCGCAGATGGCCATTACAGCTTCACCGGACAATAGGAGGCGAGCGCTTGAAGCGCTCTAGCCTTTACGGCAGAAGTAGCGACGAGCTCAAGGGCACCTCAGGGAGGCACGGCCTCGGCTTGGGCTGTCGCTTAAGAGAGGGCGCTGAGTTTACCACCGGTTCACAACGCGCCCCCACTGAGAAGAACCGGCAAGAAACTCAGTGGGGTGATGCACGTCGTTGAGGTCGCATACGTACGACCCTTCGGCCTCGCCGGCGAGACCGGTGTCTGATAGCTAGTGTAGCATACGGTTGTCGGGGAGGGTTCAGCGCATCCCGGTCCAATAGGACCGTCATGGGGTCAGGAGGGTCGAGCAGTACGTGCCGTGGTCTGCGGCGCGAGTCAGAAGGACTAGGGGCGTAATCGGCGGCGGCGCGGATTAAACTGTTCGCGTGACGGGACGCAGATTCAAAGTAGCGTTTCGACGCTTCTTTGAGGAACTTACGAAGGGGATCTAACTTGAAATCGGAATGCAGTGTAATGCATAATTGTCTTTGTTCTTCATTTATATCTGTTTCTGTTTCAGAAATTGTAACCCACATAGACCGCAGTGTAGGAAAAATAGTACGAGCTCTCGCGGACAGGAACCTTCTTGATAACACAATTATTGTGTTTCAATCTGATAACGGAGCTCCCACTGTTGGGATGCTCAGAAATTGGGGCGTGAACCTACCTTTCAGAGGAACGAAATATTCTCCATGGGAAGGCGGCGTCAGAGTCCCAGCTTTTGTCTATCATTCATCACTTAGGCCCCGAGTATGGCCAGGGTTAATGCATATCACAGATTGGTTACCAACTCTAACCGCTGCTGCAGGTGCAAAACTCCAAACGACTATAGACGGGGTAAATCAATGGGATTCCATAGTAGAAAACCAGAGTTCTAAACGTAAAGAAGTCCTTATAATAATCGAGGACAGCAACACCAACCAATATGCTGCCTACAGAGCTGGCGATTACAAAATTGTCGTGGGTAATGTAACTGGTGTTAATAATGGTCACTACGGAGCCGAGTTCTTGGCCAACAAACAACCGCCACCGGACTACTTTCCCACGCTCAAATCTTGCACAGTTGCGAGGGTGTTTGAAGAAGTCGGAGTTTATTTAGATCCGGAAGAAGTGCAGCAAAAGCGAAGAGCAGCTACTGTCGTTCAAGAGGACACGGTACAGGATCCAACACCCTGTGTCCCTACGCCCAGTAAGTTTATATTTTCCTATCATTTTATGAAAGCCTGGTATTCCGTGCCAAATCCAGACTTACTCACCTAAGAATTGAGAATATTACCGTATGTAGATAATAGGCAAATGTTGAGATTCGTTATGCAGTTGGGTTCATTACCTTTATGGTATGTATGGTTTTTAATGACCCTAATGATTAACCCCCGCGACGGGTACTTTAGGTACAGGGGTCAGCCAGGCCAGGGCCAATCAAGATGTAATCATGTTGTTATAAGATTTCTATGTGTATTATAGGTACATGTCCCGCTGCTGGGCACGACTTAGACGTATTGCACTAAAAGCATCGATATAATATATAAACTAGATAAACATTCACGAACAAAATGACATCTAAAATGTGGTCGCGGAGATTGCAAACTTATCTGTGCTGGTGGCGGAAACGTGAACTAACGATTTTATAATGATAATGACTTGTAGTTTGACAGTTTCATATAGACAGTAGCGACACTCTTATCGGCAAAAATAAATTTGTCAGGATGTGGCTTGTAAAGAAATAGTGACACAAGGGCGCTATTTCTCGCTACCACTTTTTGAACCGTGACACCAAATCTAGTTTATATATTATATCGATGACTAAAAATAATAAAATCCAAAATAATTAAAAGGTTAATTAATTGGTAAAAAGCCATATCTTTACGGATTACATTGCGATTTCATTTTGATTCTGACATACTTATGTACTGTACTTTATGTTTTATGATATTAAATGTCCAACACACTAATTCTCTTATTGCCAGGTTTGTGTGGCAGTAAGTTATTCAAAACTCAGAGAATTTAAAACATAATATTAGTCTAGTATGAAGTAGTCATCGAAGAATATCTAGCCTTCATTTAAAGTCTGACAAAGAGCTCTTCTGTGTGTAACCTTGGCCGATTCCAATGTTCTTGGATTATAATAAAAATTATTCAAGTAATTATATTATTCAAGAATGATTTAAATATAATGCGTCATGGCTTATTATTTAAACAATACAATTAAACTCAAGTTCAAAGCCTCACATATGTATTTATGACACAATAGAAGTAGGTCTATAATAAATAAATTTGTATATTCATGGGCGCCGGTAACAGGGTGCAAGGGGCCCCCCCAGTCAGTAAAGAAAAGTAAAGAAAATACATAGAGAATATTTAATTTTTTTTACTACCTTACTGTTTAAATAAAAACTGAAGACGTCATAGTTGCAGTCCAATTAGAATGCGCGGTTTGAATTTGACTTTACATAATATACCTATATGTATAATTTCATTTTAGGTGCATCTCCATCTATAAATTATATGGAGATGCACCTCCCTGAAAGTAATCCTGGCGGCCCCCATGTGTATACTTATACGTCATACAAATAATATAACGAGTAGCGAGCATAGCGGAAATGTTTACACAAAACTACGGAAGGAATAAGGAAGAAGAATAGAACCCACCCATCTCTACCCGTAGAGGGTTGTGAAAGGCGACCCACTACCTATACTGCCACCCCCAAGACGCCTTCCAAGCGTGGGGATTATGACAACCATTCCCTTCTAAGGTCCCCCTTAGAAGGCCTCCCGGCCTTTGTTCAGCAGTGGAAGTCTATCGGCTGATGATGAAGATTTTACCACTGCGTTAGCCTTCTCCATAATTTATACAGAATGTTAAAAAACACGTGTCCGATCCGTGAGGGTCTTATTCAGTACATCAATACAAATACATGTACCTAACTCATTTGTTGATTAGGGGCCGTCCATTAATCACGTGAGGCTCGAAAGGGCCCCCCTTTAGGAGGGGTTGCGACAAAATCACGAAATATCACTAGGAGGGGGGGGGGGAGGGGTATAATGAGACATCACGTGTATTTATTTTTCGTTGAATGCACGATTTATAAACCAAACAGCGGCACGTGGCCTTGACTCACCGTTGTCGGCAACGACTTCCCCTTCAACATTTAATCAGTTACCTGTATTTAAAGAAAATATTCTGAAAGTTCAATACAGTACAGTACAGTAGAATAGTTTGTACAAAAAAATACACGTGATTTTGGGTAGGGGGGGAGTAGTTTATAACCTCACCACATATCACCAGGAGGGGGGGAGGGGTTAAAAAGTTGCTAAAAAACATCACGTGATTAATGGACGACCCCTTATCTCTTTTTTTTTCCAAATTTGTACCAGAAATACAAGATCGGATTCGTTTGTCTGGAATAATTAAGGAAAAAATAGATCAAGAAATGAGTTTTGGTACACCGAATAATACTCTCACGGATCAGACACGTGTTTTTAAACACTCTGTATATTATGTGTCACGAATTGAATACCAATAGTTATTCTGTAATTATACTCAAGGTTCGCGCACCCTGAGGCGGTGCGCGTAAGGACCAGCTTAAATTGATCAGACAATACTTTACTTCCCCACTAATTAATGTGTGACTGTTTCAGCTCGAGGATGCCTCTTCAACGTTCGAAGAGACCCATCCGAACGACACGATCTGTGGCAGCGAGCCGGCAAGATCGCCACACTGCTGACCAGCCGGCTACGAGGCTTGTGGGCCCTGCAGAAACGACGACCACGCTTGGCCAGTTTGAGTGCCATCGCAGACCCAGCGAACTTCAACTACGTGTGGTCACCTTGGATATACCGAGATAACACTAGTATCACTCTGAACGCGAGGTCGATCGATAGAAAAAAGACTGATAATGTAAATCTATCGATTAATTTCAATCAGCAGAAGACTGGCAACACTACGACATTGGCCGCGGTCGTCAATTGTGACGGTACTACTGGATTGAGAAACTTTTTGTGCATTCTGAAGAACGTGTTTTAGTTTTTGTAGGTCGGTATTGAAAATATGTGGAGCATGAAACTGTGAATCGTTTGTTTGATATTATAGTAGAGACAGAGTGGGATGTGCGCATAAACATTGGTTTAGTGTACTTCAGATATCACGACGCAGTATTGTGGTGTGTACAATACAATGATGTAAATACATCTGGTTAGTGTTAGAATAAATCGATTAGATAAGTAGGCACAATGTACATTAGTAATAATTGTTATAATTAGGTAGGTAATAAAGATTTATGGTTGGTGTTTCAACTATTTATTTTCCTAAATATTGTTGTTTATGTACCCCGTGATGTCCCGTAGGGCTCCGTACTTAAAAGCAAAAAAAGGAACTCTTATGGTGCGACTTCGTTTGTCTGTCTGTCTATCCCACCTTATACATTTCAGAAACCACTCTTTCAGACTTGAAATTTAGAATAGTTTTATACATTGTTTATCCAAGTTCATTGCAAATAAAACAATATTTTGTTTCTTTTACTTAATTTTATATAGGGACCGAAATAAGTGTCGAAATTTAAAATAAACTTTTAATGATTATCATATGAAAGGGCTTCATTTGCACATTCTAAAACAAATTTTTAATTGGTTTTAAGTCACGTAATATTGGGCTTTATCCAGCTGTGGACTGATGTGGGCTAATAATCACTCCATTTAGCTTGAGGATGTCCCACGCTACGTTCGCTAACTCATGGTCTCCACCCGAGAACTCGTTTGCTCCATCGATTATCGGTTCTATGGCAGATACGGCCAACCCACTGCCACATCAGCTTTGCTATTACAGTGGCCTATGTCGACAACTTTGGTTCTCTGTCTGATCATTTCGTTCCGGATTCGATCTTTCAGAGAAAACCTCATAGACATTTCCTTAGCTCACTGAGCCACTTTAAATTTGTGAACCAGCCCTACTGCAAGTGTCCACGTTTTGGCTCCGTATGTCATTAATATGTTACCTTGACAAAATTCAATTATAAAGTGCAACTCAGCGGGGTTTGAAAATTAGAATCGGTCAGATCAACTCGTTCGTACACGTACGTTGCCGTTTCAAACACAATAATGAGCGGAAGAGTATTAGTAGCAAATTGTTACTAAAACGATTTCTTCGCAACAATTTTCCCTTTATTAGTGGTTACATTATTTACTCCTGTAATACATTAATTTATTCGTTCAGCGAGCAAATTTGGAAATCAATGAGACTTGCAACTGTGTACCAATATTTAGTAATTGGTTACAGCTCGCACGTGATTTAATAACGTCGCAATTAAATGTTTAATTTAGTCGCTGGGGCGCTCATGGCCAGATGTAATCACTGTTCGCCAAATTGACACTTTTGTTGCTAACACTTGGATAATCAACGTCAAGCAAGGTCAGTCCATAGATGGGTGACTATTTAATTAGTGGAATATGAATTGAACGTATCCATGCTTCAGAGGGCACGTAAAAAGTTGCGGTTGTCATCATCTAAAAAGCAGTCGTTAAGCCAAGTCAGTCGCCTCAGAGAAGTTTGAACAACTCTGACATTATCTTGGCCACTAACACTTTGGCCCCACGGATGCCTATAAAGGAAGAGCAAAAATAAAAGCTAACGATATAACATCGTATTCATATCTATCTATACATATAATAAAATCGTAGAAAAGTAAAAACTGAACATTGAATATTTTTTGAAAAATTTAATTGTTACGTGTTCTAGGAAAGATACTGATGCCGAAAATACATTTTTTAGAATTTTTGTCTGTCTGTATTGTCTGTGACTTTGTGGCGACTTGTCGTCAAAACCGCTAAACAGACTTAGTTGCTATTTGGCAAAAATATTAATTGAAGACCTAGAAAAATTATAGGATATAAATTATCTCGCTATTTGTTACGGAGAATGAGCAGTGATGTAATATGTACATACATCTACAATTTGCCGCAAAACTCTTATGTTTTGAAGATTGGTAGCAATACTGTTCAACAGATTAAGCTGATATTTGACGAACATGTTTGATAAACACCTTATCAGGCTTTAGTATATCAAATATCAAGCTATTTGTTACAGGGAATGAGCAATACTGTAATAAGTACTTTT
The DNA here is from genome assembly GCA_911728495.1 of Furcula furcula. Lineage (NCBI taxonomy): Eukaryota > Metazoa > Arthropoda > Insecta > Lepidoptera > Notodontidae > Furcula > Furcula furcula. The sequence continues at coordinate 13,696,674 of OU452251.1, forward strand.
CTTCTACAATTTGCCGCGAAATTACAAAAAGACTAGACAAATGTTACAATATACCAGATTTAAACTACGAAATTAAAATCATTACGCTATATAACCTTAAGGAACTAAGCAGGAAATATGTACAATACTCATAAAAACCGGAATTTCAACACAGTTTCAAAAAGTTGATATAGCCTAACGGTATAATGGTCTTCCGGAGTGATTAAGTTTTAGGGTTCGATCCCGGACAAACTCAGTTTCTTTTTGTGATTTTAAACATTTTTATTTCGCTTTTCGTAGTACTATTACAAAATAATAACTAACCAACTAAGTATATTTTTGCATACTGTTAAACTAAAAACGTATGATTGCAATCTTTAATAAAATAAATTGTTTTTTTTAATAGTTGCATCTCGATGTAAAGAAAGTAAGTAACCAAATATGGAAATTGTTAGTTATACGCGGTTGTGAACACTAAACTGAAGCTTGCGCCTCTAACATTACCTCACAAGCAGTGGCGTGCACTGAAAGCAGGCAGAAATATCTGCGAGTTGTTTATGCTTTATGCTATTTGTTCGTGTTCCAGCACAAATATCCTTAAATTAACCAATATTACAAACATGTCCATTTACATTAAAAAAAATACGTTAATTCATGTCCAAACTAAGATTTTTTTTAATTAAGACTGTTTAGAGAAATTCTAGGGTGGGCAAAGTATTTTTGTCAGTATAGAGCCGCTGAATAAACTTATTAATGTTTTCTAATGCAAATTAATATGTCTATAGTATTTGCTTGCATATGGATATTTGAAATGGTATAATAACATGCTTAAAATAGGTGAAACAAGCCAAATACATTTTTTTGCCTACCCTCTGTGCACGCCACTCCGCCACTGCTCACAAGGAAGGACGCGTTCTGAGCTTTCTTGAAAACAGTGGCAAGCGAGAAGCTCAACTCACTGATGATTGAAAGCGGCACAAAGATTGGTCAATCATCAAGATCTTTTAGACTTATGATCCAGGCTACGCCCGTTGCATTAAATATATAATTTTGTCATTTGAAGAGGCTCTTTCCGCGCACTTCCATTCTTAGTACGCCATGTCAACTTGAGCACCATCGTGCTGCTGATATTCATGCTGTGCATGAATATCACCATATGCGAGTCGACAAGAAAGTGACAGTAACGTGTAAAGTGCAAATAGACCAAGGCCGTCTGCGTTGGACACAGTCTATACAAAATACATTGCAGATTATCTCCACTGCCTATGTCTATACTGTTATACAACGCAAATACATATGTATTAACTTCGCTGAACACTGAATATATTGGCGCTATGGCAGAGGTGTATCATCAGCAGCCGAAGGACGTCCACGGCTGAATAACAGCATATCCCTTAGAAGGTAGGGGTTGCCACAATCTCATGCTTGCAATCGTCTTGGGGACTCTATGCTTACTGTTAAATACATTAAATAGAGAGGGGAGCCCAAAAGCATGAGTTATGCGTTGTTTTGGTTAAATTCAAAACAACAACAATAGGAAGTTAAAAGAGTCCTTAGTATTCTTAGGAGGCGAGCATCCCAATTCATAACATCACTTATCAGGACTAGCCCACAGGATAAATAGTCTAGATAAAAGTCCAAGCTGCCCTTAGGCCTCTGACTTGGCTTATCAACTGCGGTCTAGATGACAACAACCGGGAACGGCCGTACCCTCCAAACCACGGAAACGCTAAGTATAAATGGCACTTAACGGACCCCCGTCACCGTGTGCACCGTGACAGGTTTGGCTACAATGCCCCCCCCCCCCCCCCATAAATATAATTTGGGTGTATTCAAGTCTAGAGTGAACAGGCATCTTATGGCTAAGCGCGGTCCATCCTAGACCACATCTTCACTTACCATAGTGTGAGATTGTGGTCAAGCGCAAACCTATTGATTATAAAAAAAAGTATAATGCGCTCCACCGGCAGCGAGCTCAAAGGTATACTGCGGTGCACCTGGTACAGATCTCACCCGAGAACCCAGGTTCCCCCTCTCATGTGCCGACGCCTCAGAGTAATTAGAATAAATAATATATAATATAATAATAATATCCTGGGACAATTCACACACGGTCATCTGATCCCAAACTAGGCAGAGCCTGTACTATGGAAACCAGACAACTGATACTAATACTTATATACTTTTTTTTTGTAAATACATACTTATATAGATAAAACACCCAGACACTTGGTGGGAATCGAACCCAAGACCTGTTGGTTAGCAGACAGGGTCACTAACCACTAGACCAACGGGCCCGTCATTCAGAATGGAGCTAGTATCGCGTCGATTCCCCGAACAAATTTTTCGTGGCACTTTTGCGGGGTGCGGGAGGCGAAGTAAACACACACAGATACAATTTCACGCATACCCACACTATAATAAACTCGCAACACATTCAAAAAGATATGCACACAAATAAAGAATGACCTGAACATATGAACAAAATTTGGCAGAGGGGTTAGCGCATCATGATCTCTCCAGTGGTATCTCCTCTGAGGCCGACGCGGCAGTCGCCGGGGTAGGGTTTTAATGTAAAGAAAGTGGCGTGTGCCTTTGAAAATAAAGTAAAATGCCTTCATGCGAATTTAGAAAATGCACAAAGTACTGTACAAAAGTAAATAATAAGGAAAGGATATAAGTACCTTAACCTTATTTTACCTTATCTATATATGAGAAATTATTTTAATAACATGAGTCAGAATGTTTAGCGGGCATTAGTAGGTATATAACATATAGTATGGTTTAGTATGGTTTCATTGGGTTTTAGTCAGTAAGTATCTTTTAAACCCTGGTTTATCCTCCACAAATACAGAGGGCCTTTTGAAGGTTTGAGGTTTAAAAGGAAAAAGGGTCCCTAAAGTTTAATGTCGCAGAAGGTGGTGGTGGAGCAGATTAAGGAGAGGGATGCCTTCGGTGATCCGCAATGCAGGAGGAGGCACAGATGAGGGGCCAGCGCCGACCTTATCCCGCCCGAGCGAGGATGTGCAAACAGTAGGGACGGGGAACCACTGCCTGTGTTCACTCTTACGGATATGTCGTGCTAAAGTGTCTCGGTACGCCATCTGATGAGATTCTGCGGGCCTTTTACATCGGCAGGCAGGTCTACGAGGATGGGCTCGTTGGCCGCTGTTGGGACTCGGAATAGTAAACGGGGCCGTTCCCAGGGCCCGCCAACACAGTGGTATGTGAACACCGAAGGTCTCGATTCGGTAGGAGTCGTACATAACCCACATTGCCACTCCCGTGGTGGTGTGGGTAACCATGGGGATTTTCCTACGTGAAAAAAGTGCTTGACAAACATTGCTTGATTGAGGCTAACTAACATTGCTTGAGTTCATGAAAATTACTGGCTGCGTGCAAAGCCGCGGGTATTGGTAGTTTTAAATAGACATTGAATAAAGTTCCGCGCAGTTCCGCCCGCACTTTGTTACGGTAACACCTCATTTTTTTAGGTCTAAGAGAATTGGTAGGGTTGAATATGACATATTCAACCCCACCAATTATTTGGCTTTGGCTGGCTTCCAGTCGGTCATCATTCTTGTGTTCATTCATTTATTGTTCCGAATTAGATCTAGTACGCAACAACAGGGTACACTGAACCGCAAAGAAAAAGGGTCGGTTAGGAAATCTTCAATATCTTTAAAAGTACCTGACCTACCTTTATGAAATAAAGACTAAATTAAATAATATTTTAAATAGAAATAAAAAAAAATTCGAGCTTTCTATTTTTAATACATGTAAATAATATAATAATAATAATAATAAGCCTTTTTATTCGGACAACAGATACACAATTATGTTTCTTACACTACTACTACACTGTTATACAATATATATTTTACAAAATTTAAATTCTTAGCGTATTTCTTGATTTTTTACTCTCTGCAAGTCCGCTTGCCAATTGGCAAAGGCCTCCTCCAATCTATTCCATTCTGATCTTTCTCTGGCTACTCTACTCCAAGTTACGCCCGCAATCTGTCTGACATCATCGTCCCATCTTTTCTGCTGTCTACCTCTTTTTCTTTTACCTTCTCTTGGGTACCATTGTGTAATTATTTTGCTCCATTTGTCCTTTCCTCTGATCATGTGTCCCGACCACTTCCATTTTAGTCTTCTTATTTTTAGGGTTACGTCCTGTATCTTGGTCTATTTCCTAATGTTTGCGTTTCTTAGTCTATCCCCTCTCTTTACTCCTAACATGCTTCTCTCCATTGCTCGTTGGCAGATGGCAATTCTATCGGTTGTGTTTTTTGTTATGGCCCATGTTTGGCTTCCATACATTAAGATTGGTAGAATAGTTGGCTTTTTGTTGCTATATGAAGGTTTTTGTCTTTCATTACTTCCCTTAGGCCCTTAGGCTGGAAAAGGTTTCCAGCTGTTTGCTATCCTTCTTTCAATCTCTCTGTTTATGTTATCTTTAGTTGATATCAACTGTTCAAGGTATATATATTCTTCAACATAGCTAATTTGTGACTCGCCTACATTTATGTTGCTTTTATTTCCATTGGCCATTACTTTTGTTTTTTCTGGATTTAATTTCAGTCCTACTTTTTCACTCTTAGATGCTAATGTAAAATAAATAAAAATTCATAGTTTTTCCAGTATTTTCGTAAATGTAGTTTGGTTACAGATGTGCCGTTTTCACGCATTTTAGTATTTGTGTTGCCTCCGCGAGCTTGCAATATTTACTGCTGTTATGCGAATTGGCATACTTTCTGCTAGGTTTTTGAGGCGATGCTGCGGAATATTCTGCCATTCTTCTATTAGAGTTTCTTTCATTTCACGTAGCGTAATTGACGGCGAATTCCGCTGACGTCTGACGTACACGTTGTCCCATTTCGTCCCATTCATGCTCAATGGAGTTTAAGTCGGGGCTGCATGCTGGCCACTCCAAACTCCGACTTTTTAAAAATAGGCAAACACTATTTGAACTGTATGCGGGCGTGCATTGCCTTGTATAAAAATGGCATTCTCGCTCATTTCCACTAAAAATGGACCAATGTAGTCATTCATAATTTCAGTGACATATCTTTCTGCAGTTAAGGTTCCATTTTCTATCACCACTAGCCTAGTGCGGCTTTCGGAAGAAATCCCAGGCCACACGTGAAATTGCCTCCGCCGTATGGTACTTTTTCTTGTACAAGCTTGGTTATTCGTTATACGTTGCGCTCTCCCGGTCTTCTGTACACTCTTTTACTCCCGCCGTGCTTGTATAAACATAATCTAGACTCGTTTGGAAACATAACTCTTGACCAGGCATTCAGAGTCCAATTCTCGTGTAGAGAACACGAGAACCACTTTTTTTTTTTGACGCGGGGGAAATGTTCCAAAGATCCCCGGGAGCTGTGGGGCTCGACCGGGGTATGTGGGATTCTTACCCACTAAAACCCCCACGGCTGTCGCATCGGCACATGAGAGGGGGGACCCCAGGGCTCTCCGGTGGGATCTGCACCAGGGGCCCCTCAGTGCCTTGCCTTTGAGCCCGCGCCGGGGGCCGCATTGTAGCCCCCCGGGAACCAGTCACGGTGCTCACGGGGACGGGGGTCGCAACCCCGCCGCCGTCCTCCTCGGAGTAGCCGCCGTACTCAATGGACGCTCAAAGGGCCCCCACCCCGAGCGTCCAGCGACTCCGAAGGTTGCACGAGCGTCTACCCCAACTCTTTGTTTAAAATAATATTTTTTGCAAGCTATTCTTCTAATGCTCTATATACAGCTGTATTGCACTGCCGCTCATCACACAAGACATTAGTTATTAAGTCTGTTGCTTCTGTACACTCTTTTCCTCCCGCCGTGCTCGTATAAACAGTATCTAGACTCGTTTGGAAACATAACTCTTCACCAGTCATTCAGAGTCCAATTCTCGTATTCTCTACCATAACTCAACCTTGAGTTCCTGTGGTGTCTTTCCAGTTTTGGGCCATTTGCAGGTCTTAATGGCTTTAAATTTGCTTCAGCCAGATGCCGCCTTACTGTATCCGTACTCAGATTGTTTCCTCCAGTTCGTGTATGATGATTCTTTTCTTCAACAGCCGTAATAAAGCGATTTCTTAAAATTGTTTACACCATATATCGATCCTCCCGCGCTGGCGTGCACATTGTTCGGCCTGTTTCTAGTCTTCGAAGATTGGTTCTTCAGGGGTTAACGACATGATGACTTCATAATAATAAAATGTGAAAGGTAGAGACATCATATTTATAACTTCTTCACTTCAACTTGCAGATTCTGAGAGCTATGTCAGTGACCTTAGTTCTTCGGCGAATCTCCACATTTCGGATTCTGTCGCGCAAAGAAACTCCGAGCATAGCTCTCTCCATGGCTCGTTGTGTGACTCTGAACTTTTCTAAAAGGCCAGCCGTTACAGACCACGTCTCAGTACCATATGTCATCACTGGCAACACACACTGGTTAAAAACCTTCGTCTTCAGGCACTGCGGTATTTTGGACGAGAAGATATCGCGTAGTTTCCCGAACGCTGCCCATCCGAGTTGGATTCTTCGGGCGACCTCTTTGTCAAAGTTGGACCGACCTAACTGGACAGTTTGTCCTACGTATACGTAGTGGTCAACAACTTCGAGTGTATCGTTCCCAACAACTACCGGTACGGGTGCAACATGGACATTACACATGATTTATTTTATGTAGCATTAAATATTCTTTAATTTAGTCTTTATTTCATAAAGCTAGGTCCGGTACTAGCTAGTGACTTGAAGATATGTAAGACTTTCGAACCGACCCTTTTTCATTGCGGTCCATGGTATACAAGAAATGAATAAATTAATTCGCAGTTTTATGTTGCGGCTAATAATCCATTTAGAAGTTTCACACGTCCTCTGATTAAAAAAATAATTACACACAATCATGAGATTTGGTGCTTGTATATATTTAATTAAATATATGCATAATAATAATATTTAATTAAATATGTTTAATTATGTATTATGTGAGTATAACTTTGTGAATAATTAGATATAATTTATCTTGAGTACATACTTTATTGTTTTTAAACTCATTAGCAAAATTTTGTCGTAAAGATATCGTTAACATCCTATTCATCTTTTCTCGTCTGTGGGAATTAATAGGTAGAAGGGATTTATGAAAAGATTAAGATTTGTATGTATTGAGGCAAACTGCTTCCAGTAGCATACTAAAAGCTTATGTTAAGTAGAGTAACTTTCAGACACACACACACATGTTTTTTTTTAACAAACAGTAATATTGAAGACAGTGAAATAATAAATTGTTTTCTTTTTTTAAACCCGACCCACGAGAACGAACTAAAAATGATAAACAGATTATCATGAGGAAACCAGCTTTCCAACTTTTTGTAGTTCTTCCTTACTGGTTGGGAAATTATAGGCCGATTACCTGATTGTCTTGATTGTTGATTTATGTGTCGAAAAGGCATGTAGACAGTCAGTCCCTGTACCTGACTTCTCCCTGGTCGTGTTGCAGTTTCGTGCCATCAGGTTGTGAGAGTAAGGAAAGAGAGAGTGATGTGTCTGCGCAAACACTTCTGCACGCTAATATCTGCCGACCAGAATGACCCAGACCAGATAGCTCGTAAAGGCATAAAATCTTCTATAGTCAAAACATTTATGGACTCAATTAACGACAGAAAAGAGATTCCCTAGATTATAATAGAAAACTCTCACTCGAGTTTGTCCGGATACCAAATTTTAAATAGCTGTGGGTTCCCTATATACATTGACACGAACTGGTGTCTGGACAGCACGGCCGTAGTGTGTGTATTTCAGCTTGAATACATTAAAATAATAATTGAGTAGATAAAACGTAGTCTTTTAGGCATTGATGTATGTTCTGTAGAACTAGTAAGAATTTTTTTTCCTAGTACTCATACATGTAGAACTAAATGTAGAACTACTGGAAATAGGCATTTTGTTCTACGTAACTTATTGTTATTATAATTATCACCCATGAGGTGTCCTGGTAAAAATGGCACCCTCCCATCTCCTCTCGTTGGATGTCCGCAAGAGGCGACTAAGGGGAAACAAGAAGCCGGGCAGTAAGTAGCGTCTTTCTATTGAAGTACCTACTATCTATTCTGCGATGCCAAGCGTGGGGATCACGATTAGGGAACACGTCTCAGTACCATATGTCATCACTGGCAACACACACTAGTTATAGAGCGTCCAACCGTTTATTTTCTTTTTGACAGCACCAATATAACGTAACTGCGTCATGATACGCAAAAAAGTGAACTTCACTTTAAGTGAACTTTTGCGTAACATGACGCAGTTACGTTCTATTGGTGCTGTCAAAAAGAAAATAAACGGTTGGACGCTCTATAGTAGTAGTAGTCTAGGATGATAATCTATATACATATAATAAAATCGTAGAAAAGTAAAAACTGTACATTGAATATTTTTTGAAAATTTTTATTGCTACGTGTTCTAGGAACGATACTGATTCCGAATATATGATTTTTAGAATTTTTGTCTGTCTGTATGTCTGTGGCTTTGTGTAGACTTGACGTCAAAACCGCTGAACAGATTTAGTTGCTATTTGGCAAAAATATTTATTGATAACCTAGAAAAATTATAGGATATAAATTATCTCGCTATTTGTTACGGGGAATGAGCAGTGTCGAAATATGTACTTTTTCTACTAAAATTTGCCGTGAAATTATTTTGTGTTGAAGATTTGTGCACATACTGTTCAACAGATTTAGTTGATATTTAACGGACATGTTTACTATAGACCTGATCAGACTTAAATATAAGTAATATCAAGCTATTTGTTACAGGGAATGAGCAATATTGTAATAAGCACTTCTTCATCTTAATTTTTCCGCGGAATTGTAAAAAAACTAGAGTAATGTTACAATATAACAGAATAATTGTGGATTTAAACTCCAAAATTAAAATCATTACGCTATATTAACATAAGGAGCTAAGCAGTAACTATCTATAATGCTACATAAGGAAGGGAATTTCGAGATGTAGCCTAACGGTTGAATCAGCGTAGCGGTTGAACGGTCTTCCGACATTTTTGTGTTTCCGGGTTCGATCCCGGATGAACTCTTCTTTTTTTTCCTTTTTATTTTACTTTTCATAGTACTATTACGACATACCGGTACATTACGAGGTACTTCTACAACTTAAATCGATAGGTATTGCATTCAATTTTTAATAAAATAAATTAAAATATTCATTTTTTGAATAGTCTCAGTTAGATTATAAAATATGAGTTCCCACTGCTGCATCTCGATTTAAAGAAAGTAAGTAATCAAGTAAGGAAATTGTAAGTTATAAGCGATTGGGAACGCTACAGTGAAGCTTGCGCCTGTAACATCTCCTCACAAGGACAAGCACCTTCTGTTTTGCTAAGCGGTACACACTGTGTACCTACTTATCGACTCCTTGGTAACAGTGGCGAGTGTGAAGCTTAACTCGGTTATGATCGAAAGCGCCACGGTCAATTGCATGTCTTAGTGAAAGGAATGGTCAATCACCAAAATATCTTAGATTGTTGGCCAGGTTGCGCCCGTTGAACTGAATATAATATTTTGCCATTTGTAGAGGCTCTTTCCGCGCACTTCAGTTCATAGTTTTCCCTGTCAACGTGAGCACCATAGTGCCGCAGCACAGCATTATTATCGCCATACGCGTGTCAGTCGACGCTACTGGGGTTCTATCTGTTACAAGAACGTGACAATGACGTGTCCAGTTCAAATGGTCTAAGGCCCTCTGCGTTATACTCAGTCTAAACAGAATACATTGCAGATTATATACCTACTGCCAATGTCTATAGTATAGACATAGGCAGTAGTCATCTGATGTGCACAGTATTAGACTCTTTACCGTGGACATCATATGATGAATCCAAGTATCGTCGTTCGGATGGCTAACCTTAGTCAAAGTTGAAGAAGAGAAGTGGTTGAGAAAGTTAGGAGTGGGTTTTTATCTACATACATATGTAGGTATGTTACTTATTAACTTCACTGACCATGAAAAAAGAGAGAGGAGCCCAAAATCATGAGTTATACGTTTCGCTAACGTATACAAGAACATTTGGAAATTTCAAAAGTCTGTATGTTTTAAGAGGTCAGCATCCCAATTTATTAATTCACCTTTCAAATGACACACACAAGTCAAGCGCAAAGTTTAATGAAAAGTTCAAGCTACCCTTAGGCATCTGACCTGGCTTATCGACTGCTGTCTAGCTGACAACTTGGACTGACTTTTTACTTAGGTACCCGCCGAACCATGAAAATGCTCAGTTCAAATGATACCTTAACGGTCACCCATCTAAGGAATGACGTTTCTTAACCAACTGATCGTTTGCGAACAGTGATAATAACTGGCTACGAACATGCCAATTTTTCTGTAAACGTATGGTTCTCAAATCAAAAAGTTGCAGGGACAGACACTGAAGGCTGCATGTCGGTCGAACTGGGTCGAATGGCTCCAGTTACTCTTAGGAGTCGCTGGATGTTTGGGATGTGGACCTTAGACGTTCATCGAGTACGGCGGCGGTGACTCGGAGGACGGCGGCGAGGTTGCGAATCCCGTCCCCGTGAACACTTTGACAGGTACCCGGGGGTAATATGCTCCCCGGTAGCAAGCTCAAAGGCAAGGTACTGAGGGGCACCTTGTACAAATCTCATCGAATGATCCCCCACAGTATCTCAGGGACCTTTAAAGGTTTGAGGTTTTGAAGGAAAAAAGGCAGCTCGAACTTCATGTAACAGAGCGGATTCGGAACACAGCACGAGGCCCGGGTGCAGAAGGCGGACCATTTTATTTTTTGACGCGGGTAAACTTTCAAAAGGTTCGCGGGAGCTGTAGGGCTCGACCGGTGTATATGGGATTCTTACCCACTAAAACCCCCGCTGTTCCGTCGCATCGGCACATGAGAGGGGCCCCAGGGCTCTCCGGTGTGATCTGCTCCAGGGTAACCCCTCAGTGCCTTGCCTTGCACCAGCTCGCCGCCGGGGTCGCATTGCCCCCGAGAACCTGTCACGCCTTCCGCCTCGGAGTCGCCGCTGTACTCAATGGACGTCCTGGGGCGCCCACACCCCGAACGTTCCGCGACTCTGAAGGGCAAAAGGCGGACCAAAGCCAACCTTATGCCCCCGTATCGAGAATGTGCAGAAAGCAGGAACGAGGGGGAACTGCTGCCTGTGCACCACTATATTACACTCTCGCTAATATGGCATGCTAAAGTATCCCGGCATGCCACCTGATGAGATTCTGCGGGCCTTTTATAGCGACAGGCAGGTCCGTGGGCTTTACTTACACCCACGGAAGATGATGGGCTGGCCAGCCGCTGGTGGGACTCGAAATTGTATACAGATAGACATGTTTCCGGTGCCCATCAACATAGCGGAATTTGGACACGACGGGTTTGAGTCAGTAGGAGTCATACTGAACCCACACTGTCACTCCCGTGATGGTATGGGCAACCCTTGGGATTTCTCCACGTTAAAAAAAAGGAATTGCTTAAGTTGAATCAAGCCAAGGCCTTGGCTCACCCCAAGGTGAGGTTTAAACGAGCGCCTTACGGTGTACCACTTGCTTGCTTGGCAATGACGTTAACATTGCTTGAGCTCATCAAAAATACAGGCTGCGGGCAAAGCCGCGGGTACTGCTAGTTCATGATAATTTTAAGCGAGCAAAATTTTTTTTGTTAAATTAATTGTTCTACATTAAGACTGTTGGTTTCTAAACATGACAGTGTAGTCCGGCAACCGTTGAACTACGGTCATTTGCGCTAGATAGATAGATAAGAAATTAAATAATATTGGATATCATTATCGCTTTTCGCGTTGTTAAATTGTGTCGTTATTAATTGGAAAATTATCAATGTACCATTTGATGTACCTCATCTAAGGTAACTCTATATATTGTGTCCTTACATTTGTTATTTTTACAGTTCCGTAGTTAAAAGGTAAAAAAGGAATTCTCATGACTTCATGCAACTTGCAATGTGCAATATTTTTAAATCTGCTCTGCTTACCTAAATTTATCTCATTATTATTTTCTTCTCATTACGTGCGGCAACCGGTACTCTCAGGCAACCGGTGGATGCAAATAGCAAATTGACGTTCATTGTGGCGGTCTAAGGGGGAGGCCTTTGTTCAGCAGTGGACGTCTTCCGGCTGGTGATGATGATGATCATGATTACGTGCGGAAATATGATTTCTATTTACAAAATATACCTACTCATCAAGTGGAGTACCTATCTGAAAGGACTTTGTCTCCACATGTCAAAATAGATTTTTTTAAATTATAAGTCGAGTTGTATTTAACATAATTAAAACTATAAAAAAAATATCGTTCCCCATAACCTCGTGTTCAATATAATAATATGTTTAGAATGCCCAACAGCATTCTAAACATATCTGCCAAGATACTGTAGCGCATCAGGTATGTTTGCCGAAGCACGCACGGATGGCTTTCATGCCATCCTTAGAAAAAGGGCTGCTTCGATGCTGCACCGTGTCCGAACCAGTTCCAACAGTATTCTAAAGGTTTGGGCAGACAGGTTCGACTGTCCTCTGTTGAGACATTGGGTCTCCCTCCATGTCTAGTTACTTGTTCCATTGTATATTACCTACTAACATAGATTGTACTTAAGTGTATACTAATGTTGAATCTTGGTAATTTGAAATAAATTGTTTATTATTATTATTATAACCCCGAAATTTGAGTAAAAACTGAAATAATTGAAGTTACTAAAAATTTATGTACTTAAGTACTTAATTATTACAGGAAAAATAAAATTATGTTTCTTTGAAATAAACAAAAACTTTGTCAAGAAAATATGACGAATAGCAAGCTAACTTTTATACGTCAAAGAAGGTACGGAGGCCTCGATGCATGACGCCAACTTGCACTTGACTGGTCTTTTTGACTATTAACGTAAATATTATATTTTTCAGAATGAAATCGTCTATCATTGCATTGTTATTAATAATCGTTAACGTCGCAGCATCACCGAATATTGTTTTTATTATCGCTGATGATTTAGTAAGTGTATAATAGTGATAATGTAATTAGGATCTTATGAGTGACTATGGCAAATATGGTACAACCCTTTTTTGGGATTTTCCATACTCTCCATGGCTCCCAAAACAGAAATCGTAATGCAATCAGACACACAATCTGAAAGAGATTTTAAACTTAACACTATTTTTTTCAACCTCGAACCTGAATTGTCAACGAGACAATTCAGACGTTCACCTGATGGTTGCTGCATTGCACGTCCGCTCATCTCCCCAAGACTTTTCATAGTTGTGTCCGGTAATTTCACCAGCTACAGTGCCCTTTAGGCCAGAACACAGCAATGTTTACACACTGCTGTTTGGTACCTACCACCCATCCCCATCGCCATGGGCATGAGCATATGTGGCCCCATGCGCAAGAGCCCTACCACCTAGTAAACCTCTGCGTTTTTGCGATGGGGGATATACCTACCACAGATCACCAAACAAACTAAGTTTATTACTATGCACTGACTTACTAATAATTATATAAACTAAGTTTTTTTTTTAGTAATTCAATGTTTAAATATTGTATCAGCGGAATTTTGCAGAATTTAGGAACGGAATTTTGAGGAATCTCTGAGCGGAATTTTAGTTTGAGTTGGAAATTGATAACAACTGGGCTAGAAAAGGAAGGAGGAAAATCTTAATACCTTTTTTATTTAATTCAGGGATGGAATGATGTCAGCTTCCACGGGAGTGATCAGATATTAACTCCTAACATTGATTTGTTGGCGTATTCTGGGGTAGCTCTGGGCAGATACTACAGCCATGCTATATGCACACCATCCCGCTCGGCTATCATAACAGGCAAATATGCACATAAAACAGGTAAATATCAACACGTAACTAGCTTGATACCATTGGCATGCTTATTATAGAAAGAACACATTAAAGGTAGGCGTGTACCTCCATGGGTCTCTCTGAACTAGGCACTAACAGATTTTTCAAGAGAACTGTAGTAGGTACAGATAAATTATTTATAATTTTTATAAAATAGAACACATATTTTTACACTTCGCTGTAAAAATTAACCAACTTCTAATGAAAGATTAAAAGTTGGATGTACCTACCTAAAAACGAGGTGATTAAGGAAGATTTCAAGGTTTGGAGCATTTTAAACAGTTTTATTTATTTATTATAAGGAAAAACATATAGCTAATGCAGGACAAAAAATTAACAATCTTGCATAAAAAAAGTCATTGCTTAGTTGTGTTCTCACAGTAGCAACAGTAGTACAAAATTAATCTACATATATTAAATTGCTTAAATAATTCATTGAAACTCGTGCTCGCTCTCACAGTAATGGCATTTTGCCGATAGTATAATGTACGGTACATGTACGTAACATTTAATTAATAATTTATACCGCGTTGGATTTTTTTTATTGATAAAAGTTATGTCAGCAATTTCCCGCCGTTTGATTTTTGCACAGGTTAATAATATAATTTTAGGATCTGTATGGGATCTTAAGACGATAACACATACGCTTAAGAAACTTCTTCTGGATATTTTCAATTGTCATAGCGAGGATTCCATATTTGTGAAGTATATTTTAAATGGCTTCTAACGAAAGTACAATAAAGTATGTTTAAGGGTTTGGCTTGTGAAAATGGATTAGACAACTTATGTAATGAGTCCTAGTGATTTAGAAGCCTTGACAACAATTTCATTGATATGTTGATCAAAAACGAGTATTGAGTCAAGAATTGCTCCCAAGTAGCTAATAACTTCACGTCTTGGGAGCAATTCATTCTTCAATGTGTAGTATGTCTGCAAGGGTAAGGCTTTACGGGTTAATAATAATATAGTATTTAATAGTATAGATCAATGATATAGGTACCTGAATAGGTTGTTTCTTTGCGCGACAAATTCCGTAACGAGGAGATTCGCCGAAAAACGAAGGTCACCGACATAGCTCCTAAAATATGCAAATAGAAGTGGCAATGGGCAGGCCACATCGCTCGGAGAACCGATAACCTTTAGGAAAGTAAGGTTCTCGAGTGGCGACCAAGAAACGGAAGACGTAGCTTAGCTAGGCCTCCCACTAGGCGGACTGACGACATTGTGCGCGTCGCAGGTAACCGGTGGATGCAAGTGGCCAATTGTCGTTCATTGTGGCGTTCGAAGGGGGAGGCCTATGTTCAGCAGTGGACGTCTTCCGGTTGGTTATGATGATGACGATGATGATGAATGGGTTAAGGTCTAGTTTATTAACATGACAATAAGCTCCTCTTAAATAGCAACCATATCATCAGCTACGTTGCCTTTAGAAAAAAAAACATGTCGTCCGCAAAACAAAGTAAAGGTAATGAATGAAAATATGGGCCAATCTCGTTAATATATAATATATGAGAAATAATAACGGACCTAACATAGAACCTTGTTTACGCTGCTAGGAATGGAAGTCCAAGAGGAAACACAATTCTAAAGTACTACCGCTTAAGTTCTTTGGTTCTAGATACTTATTAAGATAAACAGCACTTGGACAGTTGGTGGAAATCGAACCCATGACCACGTATCGTCGTATTATGTTGTGATCAGGCCACTTTTAATGATACGTCTTATTTAAAATTGAAGGTTTGGACACTTTTATCATTCGTGTCAATGAACTATACCTACGATTTGGGGAAAAGAGATATGGCGCATCTATATACTTAATTGTAGCATTTGTTTAATCACTGCCGCACTTAAAATCGTCAATTAGAGTTAGTGATCATTCGCTATACCCTTATATTTTTCTCCCGGGAAACCTTCCAATAGGTCCTTGGGAAAATCCGTAATATCCCGGATATGGGGGTCAACAGGCGTCAGTGTGACCAGATTCAAATTGATCATTATGCTAGCCGCCATGCCAAATTCTGCTAAATTCTGCTAAACTTTTTGAAAAATGTTAAAATTCTGCTAATTCATTTTCATTTAGTAGGTACCTACTTTACCCATGGAAAAGAAATAAAAACACTTAAAAAATATATAATTATTAAATTTAATACATTTTGTAAGAAAGAGCAGGCATGACCGCTAAAATGGGGGCTCAATTCTGTTAAAATAGCAGCATTCTGCTAAAACTGGTCACACTGACCGGCGTATGGGGTTTTCGTAAAAACTAAAAGTCCCGCGGCTGTCACAGCGGCGCATGATAGGGGAACCTGAGTTCCCCAGTGGGATCAGTTTATCAAAGTCAGTGTGGACGAATATAGGCTGGTGATGAAAATTTTATATATTTACCTTTTATATTTTACTCTATCAGTTCATCATCATCATCAGCAGCCGAAATACGTCCACTGCTAAATAGAGGCCTCCCACTTAGAAAGGCAAAGTCCCCACGCTTGGCAGGCGTCTTCTTCTTTCTTATGTTAGAGATCGCAGTATAGATGGTTGGTAATCCAATAGAATGACGCTGCTGCCAGTCTTCTTGTTTTCCCTCGTCTCTTACGGACAACTAACGGGTAGATGACACTTAAAATACCTAGGTACATATATATAATTTACATTTTTTAGGAATGCAGGGCTATCCATTGACTATGAGCGAGGACAGGGGTATTCCAACTAATATTACAATACTACCACAATATCTAAAGAGGGCAGGATATAAAACTCATTTGGTTGGAAAATGGCACGTTGGTTCTTCGCGTAACGAATATTTGCCCACTGAAAGAGGATTTGACAGTCATTTCGGTCACAGAGCTGGGTATATGGACTACTACGAGTACACGTTAGAAGAATGGGTAAGTATTTAAAAATCACTCAGTAGGTACAAGTGCCTGACTACAATTATGTCAGCACAAGGAAAATCGGTATCACTGTGCCAGCTGCGGAAGATGTGGTTTGGGTATTTAAAGCTTTTCAGTGAACTGGTAACCTTAAACTAACAAAGTTAATTTTGTGTACTATGCGTTTCAACTAAGAATGTGGCCGCCATGATGATCACGACTGGGAACTTCATTCGTTTTTTACAATTTTTGTACCGCCAGCAGAGTAAACACAAAATGAAAAATTTGCCCCGGTTTTGATTATTTATTGTAATGTTTTATTTTGCTATCTATTTTTGTTTCGACATAATTTTTAGTAATTATATATTTGAAATGGCAAGATGGCGGCCACATTCTTTGTTGAAACGCATAGTATCATTTTTAGACTTTTTTCCAAAATTAGTACTTAGTACTTTTTTATTTTTTTTCTTAATTCTGCTACCGTACGCTAACATATAAGGTAGTAGTAGGTATAAGGTATAAGTAGGTACTTAATTAAATTTTAGCAAACAAAACTACCGCGTCACAAGCAAGTCGCCGTCGTATCGGTGTCGAAACATTATATAAACTTTTTTTTACAAGCAATAGGTGTACGCTTGACCACAATCTCACATGATGGTA
Source organism: Furcula furcula (assembly GCA_911728495.1). Lineage (NCBI taxonomy): Eukaryota > Metazoa > Arthropoda > Insecta > Lepidoptera > Notodontidae > Furcula > Furcula furcula. The sequence goes on from OU452251.1 coordinate 13,714,075, forward strand.
AGTGAAGATGTGATCTAGGATGGACCGTGCTTTCTAAGAAGATGCCTGTTCACCCTAAACTTGGATATACCCAAGTTATATTTATCTAAGAAAATGATAATCTGTGTATCAATACGGCATTTGACGTCACTGGAAATTCAATCATTACTATTAGAACATTTGCGACCACGTAACCTTTTTACAAAAATAGTTATCATACATTTTTAATCTGGTTTTTATAACAATATATTTTTAATAAAACTGTTAGGACGACACCAGCTTTTTCCATATTTTTAATACAGTCAAATATTTGACGCGAAACTAAATTTATTTTCCAGATTTCCACGAAAAGAGCAACTGGTTTTGCGCTATATGATAATTTAACACCCGCATGGGATACCGAAGGATATATAACGGATGTATATACAGATAAAGCTAAATCAAGTGAGTTCCACCTTCTTATTCTCAGATGAAAAAAGTTGTAAACTATAATTTGGAAGGCAGGAACTACGAATTACGGGCCTTGATTATCAGCCGGTTTTTTTACTGCTAAATAAAGGAGAGGCCAAAGGGGGCCCGGTGGGAGACGCAGCTAATACTGGCAGTAGCATCCCCCCCACCAGCACTGTCTTAAACGTGAACTTCAACACTATTTTTTGATTTTCTTTTTAAGTTAGTTTAGGCTTTTTTCTTAAAATATTTTACTTAATATTAATTTCTTAGTTCTAATATCTATAATTTTAATAATTAATATAAGGCCGGATAAAATTATACATAAATATAGAAGAAAATTAAATATACCTTATAGATATTAATATAACACCAGACTACAACATTGGGGCGAAAGAAATAGAAAAGTTAAGTAAGTACCATTTTTTAAGAACAGAAATAACTAGATTTTAGAAGATGCCGGCTGAAGTAGTACCGATAGTGATAGGAGCAGGGATGGACTGAAGGACTCAGAGCGGCAGTTCAGAAGTAATCCGAGCTTAGCTCGTGTAAAAAAAACTTTTCAAAAACATAATTATATTCTAATATAGAGAGAGATAGCCAATGCTATAAGTACATTTTTGTCGACTTATAAATCCCGTTTTACACACAAGCTCGTACTTAAGCTGGTAATATTTTTTACGTATACAGTAATAGAAAACCACGAAACATCATCGCCTCTATTTTTGATGTTGGCACACAACGCAGTGCACTCAGGCAATGATGGCGCACTGCTTCAGGCTCCGCCCGATGTGGTCCGGAAGATGCGGCATGTTGAATCACCACAGAGGCGGCTCTTTGCAGGTAATATCTAATAGCAGCCATGTGAGACGATACTCCAATCGATGTGTAAACATTTAGAAAAATAATAATATTCTGGGACAATCCGCACACGGTCATCTGACCCCTAACTAGGCAGAGCCTTTATTATGGAAACCAGACCACTGATACTAATACTTATACAGGGTGTAATTGACTACGTTCCGAAAACTTTTTATAAGATTTCTCATATTGTCCGTTACAACCTTACAGAAACCATTTATATGGAAAACATACACACACTTGGTGGGAATCGAACGACCACGACCTATTGGGTAGGGACCAGGGTGTCTAACCTCTAGACCAATAGGCCCGTCACCAATTTTATTCAAGTAATAGTGTTATCTAATTTTCATTACATAGGCTAAAAAATATAACGTTAATTTACGATAATTCGCGAGTTGTTAGGGATATCCCTGTAGGTACCTATATCTTAGGTTCCAACAGATTCTGCTACAGACACTGGTTAAAAATTTATATAGGTCAAAATTTACTGTGTATTTTAAGTCAGTGAGAAAAGTCAATTGTTCTATTATATATTTAGTCATCATTTGTATTTTTAGCTATGACCAAAAAGCTTGATGATAGCGTTGGTGAAGTTGTCCAAGCGCTAAACGATAAGGGAATTTTAAATAACACTGTGATTGTTTTCGTGTCTGACAATGGAGGAATGACTTCTGGATTTTCTGTGAACTATGGATCTAATTATCCTTTAAGAGGAACAAAGGTGACTCCATTCGAAGGTGGCGTAAGGGTTGCTGGTCTTCTATGGAGTATGAATCATAATAATTCAAACAATTACTGGGATGGATACTTTCATGCATGTGATTGGTTGCCTACATTGTTGTCAGCAGCTGGACTCGAGGTGCCAAACGATATCGACGGGGAAAGTCAATGGGATAATATCAACACCAACGCGGATTCCAGTAGATTTACCATGTATGAAATTGATGACTACTATGATTATGCCTCAATAACGTACGGGGAATACAAGTTGATAATAGGCAAAGTTAACAAAGAGTTGGGCACGTATCAAGGTGGCGATTACAGAGGAATAATTGGTGAGGCACCTTCTTACGCAGATGCTATTTCAAAGAGTGTTGCGTATAGAATTCTTAAATCTCACGGCTTGGATTTCAACCTCAAAGTAAGAGAATATATGACACTCGTTTGCGATCACAATGTGTCGTTAATTTGTGTCCCAGATACTGGTAAGACATCATGTATGCGAATTCATAGCTCTTATTATTCGATAGAATTGTAATTTATAACTCATATTTTTGTTTGCAGACACAGTTTGCCTTTACAATATTACAGAAGACCCTTGTGAGACGAAAGACTTGGCGTGTGATTTCCCAGGTGAAGTGTCAGCAATGAAAGCACTCCTGTTTACGGAGATGACAAAAAGGATACCTCGAGTTGTGCCAATGTACAGGGACCCATTATCAGCTCCTAGTCTTCACAATTATACATGGGCGCCCTGGCTTCAGTCATAGGTTCAGTTTATCTAATACTTTGATGTTATAGTGACTATGACACAAGCATCAAATTATATAAATCTAGTATTCTGGAATTTGGTCTTAAAACTTACTGTTACTATATTTTGACACCCTTGTCTTCTATTTCTAATAACATTATTTATGGAATATAAAAAATACGGGGCTTGATAAATGTATTTTTCGAAAATTCTTTGATTGTCCTGGACTAGGAAGTTCTGGATTAGTCTAGTTTCGAGAATAATCTGAAGATTGGGGCGTCTTATTTCATATAAAGTTATTTGGTCTAAATTCATTTCAATAACGTTCACAATATATAATAAGCGTGAGATATACCAACTGTTGTTATAATTTCGTTACATATAACATTTATATTTATTCTAAAACTTATTTCGTATAATGTTATTGGATATAATGTTTATCTAATCGAAAATCACTAGGTCTATTGTTTAAAATGTATATTGATACCATCATGGTTAACACCTCGATTCAAAGCAATCCGACTCGGATAGGTTAGGTTAGAAGCCTTAGCATTTGTGGTTATTTTTTTTATGACACCCAAAAAAAGAGCTCCGCTTTGCGAGGCTCCTATTTCTGGGTGATCATAAAAAATGCCTGACTAAAACAAAAGAGCAATACTCTCATACACGAATTGCAATACGCTGAACCTAATACTCCTCCTCGCTTCGCTCGTCGTCGTACCTATATATGACTTTACCCTGGACTAGTCATGAAAACTGAATACTGTATTAAGTCATGAAAACTGAATACTGTATTAAGTCATGAAAACTGAATACTGTATTAAACAAACGTAATTTGTTAACGGAATGATACCAAAATGTTATGTAAAATCATCATTATAGTATCGAAAAAAGTTATGATACTTGAACAGTATGTAATATCTTTATATATATAATTCTACTGTACGTGTGTATGCCACTGAACTCCTCCTAAACGGCTGGACCGATGTTGATAAAATTGCTTGTGTGTGCGCGAGCGGAGCTGCGCGGGTCAGCTATTTTGTAGTATATAATTATAGTATTACAGTTGATCGATATATCATTTGCTGGTATATATTATAAATTATATATCAACTATAATGTACCTATATCAAATAAAATTATGTCAACTGTCCGTTACGGCAGAAGTTATATGTATTCAGTGAACTTATTAAACAACAGTGACGCACCCAGTAATATGAATATTATTTTTAAAAAATAATTTAATTAAATTTTGAAGAAACAATGTTGTAATAAAAATGTAATAACACTGAAAATAATGAACATTCTCACGTATTAATCTAACTAAAGTAAGTAATTTTTTTTTGCAAATATTTTGGGGGCTAAATTGTTGGTCTGGCAAGTTTTTGTTGAAAAATGATAAAAGTTTACAAGGACAGGCAGACTATTAAAAATTGTATAATGCCAACCTCTTAAAGCTGAAGAAAGAGATGTAAAAAAATTATGGGTACTAAATGTCTGTTTATATTTTACACGAAAATTATAATGATGTTTCTAAGTTTTTTACTAATCCTAAAAAATCTTGACCATCAAACTTAGTTTTTTGGTATGATTTTTTTGCTATCTGAGGTGTTAGAGGAATAGTAATAGTAGATTGTTATACCAGGGATGAAAGGCACGAGATGGTTTTTCGCACGAGTTTAGCGAGGGCGCCAATAGTTCTAGTGCCTATAGGTCTTTTCAATATGAGGAAAGAAAATAAATACTCTGGGATAATCCACACACGGTCATCTAATCTCAAATCAGACAGAGCCTGTACTATGGAAACCAGACAATTGATACTAATAATAATAATAAGTCTTTGCTTGTGGCGGCTTCGTGTGGCGGGTCACCCCCTTCCCTCTAATATGGTTGAGGGGAGTGATGGCTGCTGCTCGAGTCAACTCGTGCGCGGGTGCTGCTTGGGGGGACTGGTCCGACTTCTATCCATTTGGCCTTTTAGTTTGTCTTAATTTATTGTTTTCTTCTTTTCTCCCTTGCTTTATGTTTCGAATGGCAGGACACAATATCGCTAATGTCGATTCATTTGTAACAAAACAATGTTTAAAAAAAAAAAGTGAAAAAATGACAAGCCCGCTGAGTTTCTTGCCGGATCTTCTCAGTTGAGGCCGCGTTGTGATCCGGTGGTAGCTTCTAAAAAATGACGATTCAAAAGTGCTAGCGTTAAGCCTATTTGAAATAAAGATTTTTGAGTTTGAGTTTGAGTTTAATACTTATATACAATTTTTTTCTAAATACATACATAAATAGATAAACACCCAGATACTTGTTGGGAATCGAACTCACGGCCTATTGGGTAGCGCCCAGGGTGTCTAACCACTAATACTTTAACAAAAAATATTGAAACAAAAATTTGGAAATGCTGTTTTCATCCCTCTGATACGGTAACTTCAAGCGTACTTTCCAAGTATGAGAAATGAAAAATAACTTTCATATGTTCAAAGAAGGTATACCTACCCTTAGTGCGCTAGTCCAAGTCACACTTGATCGGTTTTTTTAGTAGTACTATTTATTGTGTATTAAGAAATACCTGAAGGAAAAAAAAATTGAACCGACTTCAATAACCCTAAAGTAGGTATAAAATAATTTAAATATTATTGAAGTTGGTGTTAGCGTACCTGCTGTGTATATTTGGCACCAACTTCAATAATATTTAAATTATTTTATTCTTTTTAGTGTCTGTTCAATTTTTTTTAAAATATTTAATTGTATACTTTTTAGTGATATTTTCATACATAAAGGTTGAACCATCGAAGACGGTAAAATGATCTAGGTAAGTAAGTAGGTTATGATTACATTATCGTCTACATGATTCATGTTTCTTCAGGAACAATTTATCCGATTGTAAAGAATCATCGAAATCAGTTCATATTTGTCAGTGTAATGTAATGGAGAACATCAGTTTTATGGTTTTTACTAGATAAATTCCTCCACATCGTTCATGGTCCCCGGCAAGTTCTTACCCGGTTGTGATAAAAATCATACAGATTCATTACAGTGGTTCTTTCTTTCGAATAAAAAAAATATCATTGAAATTGGTAAATATTTGCCAGTGTTATGACCATTTTTGTCCTCACAAAGCGACAAAAATTTCATATTTTAGGCTTTCCTGCAGTTTTTACTGAGGCGCAAATCTTGTTGTTTGAGGAACTACTTACTTATTTGTAAGCAATAATTATTTTTATGGGACCCAATTAATGGATCGGCCTATCCGTACAAGATTTTTTCAAATCGGTTCATAATTGCCAGAGTTATCCGCGAACATACATGGAAAAAAAATATACAGACGAATTGAAAACCTCCTCCTTTTTTGAAGTCGGTTAAAAACCCGAAATATTGCAAACTGGTAACGACACCTTCATAATATTAGCAGCCACTTTGTGTCAACCAAAATACAGACGCAGTTTGAAATTCACTTTTATGTACTTACTTATAGATTAGTAATCATTCCGCCACTAGAAATGAAACAGGGATTAATGCTAAGAAGCACCTTTATTACTAAACTACTGTGCTAAAGTAGCTATGTATGTGTAGCTATGTACCTATGTATATGTAACATATTTTTTATTTAAGTGCATAAAAACAATTCTAATTAAATGTGTAGGTTTGATAATAAAATATATCTTCTGCTTTTTATGTCCAAGCAGCATTCATCAAATTGAAGATTGCGTAGGATTGACGGCACATCTGTGAAGGAATAAGTACTTGTGTTTATTACAGGCCTGGAGGTCTACCATCGTCTGTTACAGCTACACAAGAGACAAATATAAGTTGGATTATTTTTAAGTCACCGACAAAAACATATTCCTTAACATCTTAACTGATTTTCATCAAGGAGACGGAACTATCCTAATTAAATCAGCATTCAAAAGAAATAACGGGGCTTAAAATCATTTAATATTTACAAGTCTTGATACCATTGCCATTATAAGTTTCGTTCTTAACTATTAACCAAAATGAATTAATATTGTAAATAAATTACCTCAGAAAATGTATTCAGATTAATTTCGTAGAAAATAGTTCTGATACTCATGGGAATTCCGGCTCTAGTCAGCATAAATAATATCGTCTTCCTCACTCGATTGTTTGTACATGTCTCCCATCCGCATGAATAAATAGCTTGATGAAACTTTTCGCTCTACAAATATTTTTAATACGTACTTATATAATCTAGTACTACTACCTAGATTTCGATTAAATAATTAAAGTTAGATTTGTGGTGAAGCTATAATTAACCACAGCAGTACACATAAAGTGCACAATTGTTTTCGCCAATACAGATACCCACTCTTGTCTTTTACTCTTAAAACCTGGTGGGACTACCGGGAAGAGATTAACGCACTACCGAGTTTTTACATACTCATACTAACCGGTGAGGAATAGCTACAATTTAGTGTCGCTCCCCACAAGGTTTGAGCACGTGGCATCCAGTTCGACAGCAAGCGGTTTCTTATTGCAGGAGATATAATAATAATATCTTGGGACAATCCACACACGGTCACCCGATTCCAAACTAGGCAGACACTTGGTGGGAATCGAACCCACGACCCATCAGGTAGCAGCCAGGGTGTCTATCTACCAGATCAACGGGAACGTCGTACTATGCTAGTATAGACTAGTATGATTTCCCTTTGGAATCGCTGAACGTTCGGGGTGCGGGCCCTTAGGACGTCCATTGAGTACGGCGGCGACTCCGAGGAGGACGGCGGCGGGGTTGCGACCCCCGTCCCCGTGAGCACCGTGACTGGTTCCCGGGGGCCACAATGCGCCTCCCGGCGGCGGGCACAAAGGCAAGGCGCAGATCCCACCGGAGAGCCCTGGGGTCCCCCCCTCTCATGTACCGATACGACAGCCGCGGGGGTTTTAGTGGGTAAGAATCCCACATACCCCGGTCGAGCCCCACAGCTCCCGGGGATCTTTGGAAGATTACACCCGCGTCAAAAAAAAAAGACTAGTATGATTTACGGCGTCGGAGTCGCTGGACATTGGGGTGTCAGCTCAAGACGTCTATCAAATAAGGTGGCGATTCCGAGCACGGCGGGCGGCGGGATACCGTGCGACCTTCGTCTTCAGCAGTCGGTTTTGTGGGGCTATCATACAACAAAAAAAAGGTAGGTCTAATTAATGGGATACATATATATACCTGTTCCATAAGAAGATCGCCGTAGTAACAATGCGCAAAAAATTCAATGATGTGGGATGTGAGGAACGCAATAAACTCAATGTTCACTTGTTTATTGCGCAAATCCTTGAAAAATAGGAAAATAAGCTGTAAATAATAATTGTTGTATGTAACATATGTAAATTATGTATTTACAATACATACCTCCACAACCACAAATGCACATAAAGGCACTATAATTGTGGTTGTCTTCAAGTTAAATTCATAAATAATTGCAAAGCTGCTCTTGACGCGCTCCATAAAACTAATAAGTAACCATAAATACACTTATATAAGTAACCAAGTACAGTTAGTACATATAGTATACTACATATGACACAGGTATATTGAAAACTATATAATCAAAGATTGAAAATTGTTATCAATTTTCAACAACAATTAAAAAAACAATTTATTTTCTAATGAAATGAAATTAATTAAATTTAGGCTAAGGATATTAATAACAGTTTAATTTTTAAAGAAATTAATAACAATTTAATTTCTTTAGAAATTAATTTAATATAATTTTACGGATTATATCGCGGTTTATTTTTGATTTTAATTACTCGACGTTTCGAAAAATAACGGTTTTCGCGATATAATCCGTAAAATTAGTTTCATTTCAATGTGTAGTATTCGCGTAAATATCAGAAATCATTAATTTAATCATTTTAATTTCTTTAGAAATTAAATTGTTTTTTGTTTGTTCTAAAGAAATTAAATAATTATTAATTTATTTAGTAATTAAATTGTTATTTAAAGATTTAAAGTTAAATTACAGATTATTATCATACATAGAAAAGTCGGTCCCGGCTATTGTCATCTAGATAGCAGTTGTTTGTTATGCTAAGTCAGAGGCCTAAGGGCAGCTTGAAAACTCAGACATCAGGATGGCCACTATCCATACGACAAAAAAAAAACATACATAGACAAACCAATATGACTCCTTATTTCATCGGGGATTACTTTTTTTAGTATTTTTTTAAATTATGTGCCCCTGACTTTTGTCAACCGAAAACTATTCCATTTCTATCTGCTAATAAGTTTACCATACTGTTCTATCTCGATGAATTAACTTTGTAACTAACTACTTAATTAAAAAGTATGTCTATTTGAATACAATTAACTACCTGTATAAAGCTTGTTGTTTTTTTAATATGGTTTTTAATTTTTCTTCTATTTCGTTCACATCCTGTGACTTAAACAAATTTAACATTCTGTGGCTAAGTATATCCATCTGACCACACGTATGTAACATGAATATGGGCACTAAAGGATCAAACCCAACATAAATAACGGCACAATAGTAATCGAAAATAAATTGTACCGTGAACAGTGCCCAAAACCAAAATGGAATATTTTTATACTCTTCCATTTTACTTGAGTATGTCATATCGAACAAATGAACGAGTTGCACTTGTCCTTGCCAGTAATAGTAAATCATTAACGTTAAAGCTTTTACAGGGAAAGCCGAACTGTTCCATAAAGCACAAATGAGCCAATATTTACACACTCTGGCCCCTTCTTTACAATAATGCAAAACAATATATTTTTCGGCATTCGTGGAGACTCGTGATACCTTGTAGTCGTCATTTATTATTTTAATAAAATCGTTTAATGTATCTCGGTGCAATGTAAGTTTGAAAAACTTTAAAATAATTGAAATTTCAACCATCAGTATCGCGCTGTTCCTAGTGAATTCAGTAAAATCTCCGTTTTGCAGGTCATGAAAAAGAATTGAATTTATAACCATATCACAACAGAATAGTAACAGTATCACCGATCCAACAAACTGTATTTTCCATATTGTATTCTTGATAGCTGATGGATGTGTTCCAGACAAGCGTAAACATATGGTAGTTATTTTGAACAAATTGTCGAATTCTAAGTCAGAGGACATTATAGGCGGCTAGCTAGCTCCTGATTTGAATTAGTTCTGATACAAAATATATTCATATAATGAGCTATTCTTGAGGAAATATAATGACTCTTATGAGAATGGTGGACTGCGAGTGACATGAAAATGGACTCTACTGTCATTGCCTAATAATAGGTACGTAACAATAGTTAATCCTATTGTGAGGATCTAAATTGATTATCAAGTGATTTGTATACTCGTAGGTAAGAACATTTTAAAGGATGAAGTAAAACACAATTTTTTTTTTTTTTTGTTATACTCGTACACACAGTGATTATAAGCAGCAGTATGGTAACGTGCTCTTTCGATGTGCTACTTCGCACTAGAATAACACTGCAGTTGTATCTACCAAGATAATTTGTCGATTTAGACTCTGACCTGATAAAATAAATTATGTTACACAATTTTTTTTTACCGATCTTTAAAAAGGAGGAGGTTCTCAATTCGTCTGTATATATACAGGTTGTAAGGGACATCGTACCGAAAAAAAAATATTATAAGACGTCAAATAATGTCCGTTACAACATTACAGTAACCATTTATATGGTAAATGACAAATGACTAACTTATTAATTTTCGAGCATGTAATGAATATATGCGGAATAATGTTTATTTTTCAAATTACATTGCTAATTTTTTAAAATAATTATAATTAATTGCCTATTAATTAATTGCATATGCACTGTTTTTATGAATAAAGAATAAATAAATAAATAAAAATAAAATAAAAACACAAATCATTAATTAATTGTTTTTAAATTAAAATTAGGCTTTATTATTATACCAATAATGATGTTATACTAATTTTAAATAAAAAAAGTGAATTTTTTTTTGGGAATTCATGAAATGCCGATGAAAAATGTCAACACTAGGATGTTCAGAATCGTGTTCTGGATCCCTGGTATCGGTTTTCGGTACGATGTCCCTTACACCCGTTATATATATATATTAATGTTTATACTTGCCTACGTATTATTTAGTGATAACTTGAGGAGCCTCCCTCCCACCTCCTCCCGTTGGATGTCCGTAAGAGGCGACTAAGGGGAAACAAGTAGACGGGCAGCAGCTTCTTTCTATTGGAATACCTACCACCTATACTGCGGTCCCCAAAATGCCTGCCAAGCGTGGGGATTATGGCAATCCCTCCCTTCTAAGGAGGAGGCCATTGTGCAGCAGTGGACTTCTTTTGGCTGCTGATGATGATGATGAAACTGTGGAGACGAGTCATCAGTCGCCTGATGGTAAGCGACACGCCTGCCTAAATGTAGATAGTTGCACTGCGTTGCCGCTCGTCACCTGGGATGTTAGTTATTAAGTCTCTAGTACCCGGTAATTTCACCAGCTACAGACCCCTTTACATCGGATCACAGCAATTACACTTGGCGGTAGAGCACCTGACACTACAGTACTAACGATCCCTTGCATAATAGACCTTCTATCTAGATAGTAACTATTTAGGTAGTAGTTAAGGTTTTGCAAGTTAAAGTGGCGATGGTCAGACAACATCGCTCGAAGGACCGATAACCTATGGGGAAAAAAGGTTCTTGCGTGGCAACCACGAACTGGAAGATAGACCGGCCTCCCACTAGGTGGACCGATGTCATTGTAAAATTTGCGGAATGCCGTGTGATTGCCGTGTATTTTGGCGTTCTAAGAGGGAGAGGACTTTGCTCAGCGTTGGATGTCTTCCGTCTGATGATGATGATGATGTCAGTGAAATATTTTGCGATTTTCCTTCGATCATAAGTCATGTGAATGAGTCAGTGATATTATTTACAAATAAACCCCACAGAAGCGATTTTAATTTACATTGATTTCTAAATCAAAACGCAGATACAAATGTAGAAAATTCCACAGTACCTACGGCAATTTTATAGGTAAACATAATAAATGACCTCGGTGAAAGTACTGAGATTGTAAAAATAGTCCTGGTACAGCTCAACGAGTGATCGCTATTATTAGATTTGGAACTAATTCTGATTAGAAAAGTATCGAAATTGAAAAATACAGAGATTCTCACGAAAATAGCAGACTGCGAGTGAAATGAAAACAGGTGCAATTAACGTCGGCTATAATCAGCAATACAATAAAAGAATATGTCTTATTGCAGACAATTATATTTTCAAAAACCTTTTAAGTTAAAAAAAAGCCTTTTTACTCCTAACATTTAAATTTATACACATTGAGTGATAAAGGTGATTAAATCATTACTAATTAAAAAAAAACGTGACAGTATTTCACATTACTTCTATGATGAATTCAGATCTAGTTTCTTACTTTATGTTTGTTAATTTGTATTCCGCTCGTGGAGCAAGGGACCCGGTACCACGAATTTATTTTTGTGCAGAATGAAGAAAATAACAAAATTTAATTTGTAAGAACTTGCTTAAGTACCTAAAGAGAAATAAAGTAAGTAAGTATAATCATATTTTATGTTTACTAATGGTGCCATGAAACTATAACAAACATTTTCTATTACCCTACTACTATTTTTATTTTCTATTGTATACCTAAGTACCTACAGACCTAAGTGCGTGTACGTGTGTTTAAGTATGTGTGTATACAGAAGTTCATACATTCAATTAAAAACTATGGAACCTTACCAGAAACTTGTTACGTTATATTCCATTCTTCACGAACTAATTTCTCTTATTTCTCTAACAAAATAGCACATTCATCGTATTCACAGCGGCCTCCGTCATGAAAACGGAACGGTCGCTACAAAAACACATTTCTACACGTTTCTTTTACCATTGGACGTTGGTTTCGTATTTCTTTGGAAACCGTCCGCTTCAATTAGTTCTCAACGTAGCGAACAGGCAAGACTGTCAGTCGGAGAATCGCGGGGTCCAAACGATCTTATGATTTTACTAAGAGGTAGTTCCGGGAGAAAGACAATCTAAAATGTCTTAAGGGTCGGCAACGCACTAGTGATTCTTCAGGTGTTGTTAGCGTTTATAGGCTGCGGTGACTGCTTACCATTAGGCATCGATGTTTGTATAGTATTTCGATGCCATTAGGTGAGCCGCACGCTTGCTTGCACATTAATAGTAGGTATAAAAGAAACAAACTGGTTGCTACCATCTGTACACAGGTCATGCATGTCAGATATGCTGCCGTAAAACTGCAATGTGTAAACATACGTTAAGGACACCGTAGCTGGTGAAATTACCGGACTTAATAATTGACTGTTACTGTTTCGATTTTGTCACATACAATCAGGTGAACAGCCTGCTTACCTCATAAGGTTATCACTAAGTAATCAATAATTATTTATGATGATGATGATTGAATGAATTATTAGGTACTAATAATTGTATTCTGAGACAATTGTAGACACGGCTATCTTTTTATTCCAAATATATATGTACTTATACTCGTATATGTAAACAGATAAATGACACTCAGACATACAATACTGGCTATTACTATTGAGTTAAGTGTAAAAACTTCTTTTTAAGTTTTCAAATCAAAAGAAGAGACGAACATATTTAATTACTAGCGGCCCGCCCCGGATTCGCACGGGTGGTAAAAAAAAAGTATACTTAATTGGATATGGATTAATGCTGTTTTGCTTAAAATCGCTTCATAAATAAGCCATTATTTCTCATAAAAAGTAAAGGATAAAACATGGTTATTGTGGGTTATCCCTAAGAGATAGACATATACCATCGCGGACTTTTTTGTAGACTATTTGGTTCTATCTCGTAGGGTTCAGCCAGCTTTGCAATGTAAGCGCAAAAAAATATGTTTATTTACATCGATATATATAGTATATCGATGTTTATTTACGACATCACATTAGAAACCTCTAAAATTATCTGTGTTTCTCGACTATATTATGCATGTATTATTGAAATAAACCTTCCTCTTGAATCACTCTATCTATTAAGAAAAACAGCTTCAAAATCCGTTGCGTAGTTTTAAAGTTCTAAGCATACATAGGGACAGACAGACAGCGGGAAGTGACTTTGTTTTATACTATGTAGTAGTGATGATGTATCTTTCCGTCATTTTCCGCGCACTCTATATGAACACTGGTGTTGAATTGATTCATATAAATAAAACAAATGAAAGGACAACCTAGTAACTTTATACAAATATATCATTGTCTAAATTAAACTTTACATCGGTTAGCTCTAACACCACCCGAACCAAACAATGCAATTAAATATCTACCATTCGATATCAGGAAGTAAACATTGTCAAGCAATCTAGGCTTGCTTTGATTCTAAAGGCGTGTCTGGTCAATCTAACCGCACATGGCCCGCGTGGTGGATTGTTGCGACGTCTAAGACGCAACAAAGTGTGCCTCAATGAAAGCGTGGTCATGCCCCCTCAATGAGTCAGCTGCGGGCCCGTGCCCACATCGAATAACGGCGATCCATCAACCTGTCGGTTTGATGAGATGACCCATTTGCTTTGGCGGTCGCGTTCGTTGCTTTGCCTTATCTGGAACAAGGTCTGAATCAGATTCTTGATATCAGATAAAATAGGCAGGTCTCCCATTAGGTGGACCGACGACATTGTGTGACGCGCGCAGGCAGCCAGTTTGCATGCAAATTGCTAACTGTCGTTCATTGTGGTAGTCTAAGGCCTTATTCAGCAGTGGATCTTCCTGCTGATGATGATGATGTATGAAAATACTTTGCACGAACCTCAGGCCAAAAAATGTACGCTTTTAAGTTATACAAAATCCGTCTAATAAGATTCATTTTTAGATAAAAATCGAAAACATAATAGTAATTCTACCACACGTGTCTTTGTTGTGATGTGGAAGAACAACAAAGAGCTACAAAAGGGTTAAAACCCTTTTGTAGCCAGTGCAGATATTTCTGTAACGTACAATTTCTTAAACTAGTACCTTTTAGTATTTACAACATCATTAATACTTGCCACTTGTGGTGCGGAAACAGCCTCATCGAATGGTGAAATGTGTTCGCAGCTATAAAGGTATTATCTATACATACTTATAATAAAACTGTAACAGGTCCAATGTCCAATGTACAGATTGAAGATATTTTGAAAATTATATTTGGAGGGCATTCTATAACCGATACTGAGGCCGAAAATGTATTTTTTTTTAATTTTTGTCTGTCTGTCTGTCTGTCTGTATCACGGCTGCGCATCACGCCGAAACTACTAAATGGATTCAAATGAAACTTGGCATGATTTGAGATCTTACTACGAGGTAGGACATAGGATACTTTTTATCCCGTAATCTAGCACGGTTCTTTTGGGAGAGGGGATTTAAGTCAAAATGGGTACTTGGGTTTATCAATTTTTCTTCATAATTATAATAAATATTAGTAAGGGAACACTCATAGAGAGTTGTTATCAAGGTTTTGTAATCGATCGGGTTAAGCAACGTTAGGTAAGGTCATTAAATAGATGGGTGACCGTTTAACGCCATTTGAACTATTTGGAGAGCAAGTAAAAACCGGGTCCCAGTTTTTACCCGACTATAAAAAAGGAGGTTATGTATTCGATGCGAATGTCTGTTATTAAAAGTTTAGTTAACGTAAAAATAGCGCAGGCGGAGCTGCGTGGGTCAGCTAGTGTATACTACACTAGGTATACCTTAATGTTCGCAAGGCACATTCTGAACAATTATCCCTTTAAGATCTTATGATTGAACAATCACTCTGTCACGTCTTGAATAAATCTACAGTCTTTTCGTCGATACAAAAAGAAATAAAATATTTAAAAAAAAATTGAACCTACTTCAATAACACTAAAAAGTATAAAATAATTTAAATATTATAGAAGTTGGTGTTAGCGTACCTGCTGTGTGTATTTTGCACCAACTTGAATAATATTTAAATTATTTTATACTTTTTGGTGTTACTGAAGTCGGTTCAATTTTTTTAAAAAATATTTATATTTTATTTTATACTTTTTAGTGATATTTTCATACATAAAGATTGAACCATCGAAGACGGTAAAATGATCTAGGTAACCTAATCGTCTACATAGTTTTACATAATTCATGTTTCTTCAGAAACAATTTATCCGGTTGTAGTGAAATATGCATGGAATCATCATAGTAGTCTACTCACTC
Source organism: Furcula furcula (assembly GCA_911728495.1). Lineage (NCBI taxonomy): Eukaryota > Metazoa > Arthropoda > Insecta > Lepidoptera > Notodontidae > Furcula > Furcula furcula. The sequence goes on from OU452251.1 coordinate 13,730,018, forward strand.
GAATAAAAAAGGAATCATCGAAATCGGTTCATATTTGTCAGAGTAATGTAATAGATAACATCAGTTTTATGGTTTTTACCAGATAAATTCCTCCACATCTTTTATGGTCCTCCAGGAAGTTCTATTCCGGTTGTGATAAAATTCATACAGATTCATTACAGTGGTTGTTTCTTTCGAATAAAAAAAGAATCATTACAATTGATAAATATTTGCCAGAGTTATGGCCATTTTTGTCCTTAAAAAGCGACGAAAACGTCATCTTTTAGGCATTCCTGCAGGTTTCCTGCGCAGTCACCATTCTTGTTTTTTCAGGAACTACTTATTCGTAAGCGAGAATTTTTTTATGGGACCCAATCAATAGATTGAAGAATGGATGGAAGAAAGATTTTTTCAAATCGGTTCATTTGCCAAGATTTAAGCGCGTACATACATAAAAAAAAAAAATTGAACCGACGAATTGAGAACCTCCTCCTTTTTTGAAGTCGGTTAAAAACACCACCAGCAGACTTAACATGGTGAGTAAAACTTGATCGAACGGCGTGAGTGTAACATGAAAAACATATAAAAAACAGTTAAGTAATAACAGGTGAGTGCGTTAGTACGAATCTGTTTTGATATTCTTAGTAGCGGAATAGTTCAATTCAATTCACGCCACGTTTCGCTTTATATGTCGACTAAGGAACAGAGTGTAATTAATCAAAACAGTCACCGTTCAGTGTAGTGATTAAATTGATGGAAATGTTACACAGCTGTTCACAGCTATGAACCAGAGTCTAAACATTGTGAAATTGAATTCGATGGAGAACTGAGGATGGCCAAACAAGGTTTGGAGGTAATTATATATCCTTAGTTATATTAATGTTAAGTATTCTTTTACATTGTTATAAAGCTTAACGATCAGTTTCGACAACTTCCAGTCTTCCATAAGAGATCTGACGATGTTTACAGTTAAGAAATCGCTCCATTGTGGACCAATTTTCAAAGGTTGTATGCTTGTCTGCGATTTTCTGAAGAACTATTGAAGTAATTGTGCTGATTCACAGGTGTTATCTTAGTATAATAATAAGTACGGTGCACCAACTATGCTCTCTGATTTGATATTATTTTTACTGAAATCTAAAACTTGAAATACCTTTGGATAAATTACATACGTTTTGAGTATTTGTGACATAAGGTTTATCTAAAGCATCTCTACTTTACTGTAGACTATTATGTTATGTACAAAGGCTGTGGTCCATTTAGCTGTACGAGCGTGTACGCTATGATGATCGATCGCCGCCTTAGTGTTTAGTGTCGTGGATTAATTAATCCACCGTAGTGCATCCATTCTCTGTGTGACGTCATGCACACGAAACCATTCACAATAATGATTGAGTGGCAACTGGTTGACAATCGCAAGGTACACTAAGGAAAGGTGTAAATTATCATGCCACCGAGTTATTTAATTTGTGCCCGCATTTGTGGTGACGTGGCATTGATTTATTATCTTCTATTGGGTTTTGTGTAATTTCAAATTCATGCTAACAAACAACTTCACTTCACTTGGGATATTATTACACCACTATATTAATATTATTATTGGGATATTATTATTATTACTTGGGTATTCTTTCACTTGGGATCTAACAAACAACTTTTAATCTCGCGTGTCGCAATTCAGCGGGCCTAAAATGGCAACATTAAGCATTTCATCTGAAAGGAATTCGTATTTTGCATTTCCAGCAAATTCTTAACAATTCCTGTAATTTTCATAAAATTATCACACATTTTTGGTCAATAATGCTCAATTAATTTATTAGCACTAATTAGCAGACTCATATTTGGTGTTAATGTTGCCATACGAATAAAAACTAAACCGTAACTTACTCATATTATGATTCACCGAAAGTGGCATTTTTAAGGGGGTAACATGCGCCAATGACCTTGAGAATCTGGCCGCTCCGGCCGAGAGTTGTCATCGTAGAGGGCGCTACCAGCAAATATGAATATTACATTTGAAAAATTATAGACTAAAATATGCAGATGTGTCAAATGGAGCTTTATTAATTTTGCCTATTCCGTTAAGAAAGGAAATTTCAATATAGTTACATTTACTGTAAATATACTTAACGATATCACTTTTGAATATTTTATTGATTATGTATACATAAAAGGAAAAGAACCTGATGAAATATAAAATAAATAAAATAAAATTTATTGGGAACTTAAAATAATACATGATAAAAAATGTATGATAAAAAAATTATATTCGTTCATAGTGACGCGAAAAGAACAAGACTGATGCAGTATAAGAACGGTCCCCACCAGCTCAACTCGTCGTTCACTGGAACATATTCTGTTACGTCAGTCAGAAAGACGGGGAAATTTACATTGGTGATAAATCTTACTTAGCTTGTTGATCTACCAACACGAACACCGGATACCGAGAACCACACTGCATACTGCTGGGACCTTCTGCTGGTGACTGATCTAAACAAATGTCTAAATACGAAGTCATTTTACCCTCCATAATCACTCTGGGGAAATCTCTATCTCACTTTTTTATACCTTGATTTTGATGTATACTTTGGCGTGCCGCCTAATTACAATCTGATAACGCATCAACTTACAGTGGTAACGTAATTGCGTGTTGCGTCAGGATATGGATGATTGCATTTCATATTCCAAACTTCATATCAAAGGTTCTCTCCGTCTATTATAGAAGGGTCAATGCCTAAATAGTGAGACTTTTACATACTTCTATTCTATTGTTGGTGGCTATTAGTTGGGCCCGGTAACCACCGGGACGCAAATCGACCCAGCTGGATCCATTGTGCCTGCCCTAGCCCTTACTCTGTTGCTGACTTATCGAAGAGTTTGTTTAGGTACCCCAAGATTGCACCAGCTTGGAGCTGTACATAATTATTTGGTGTAGGATAGGCTACTCCCAGTTGACTCAATCTACGTCCTGCTAGAGCGTCGCAGCGACACAGTATCTATAACATCGACTCTTTTTCATCTTCACAGAAACTACAAGTATCTACGGTACTTAGGCTCATTTAGTATAGGTGCTTCTTGGTGCACCCATTAGGTGCCTGATTTGTGATCTGTTTAGATTTAATAATTTAAGCTCACATCCACCCTTGTGCTGGGGAAAGTTCTGGAGTGATTTAGGCCAATCCTCCAATCCATGCTTTCCCTCCATGCTTTCGTTTGTTCCTTCCTAGCGTTTGCATGTAATGCTGGTAGTTCCATTCGGAATCGCTATACCTATGTACTACGTTAAATTTACAGTAGTCACAGCGGATCTATGTATGAAGTTAGGTTTAGCGAACCATTGTGCAAGTATAGTTGTGAGTTGTGAATTCAAAAATACAAAAAATAGCTTCTGCACTGTGTCTTGCAGCCAACTTCAGACACACGAAGATCCGCTGTGACTACTGTAAGCGTACTTGAAATGGAACTATGCACAAAATTCTAATGTTTTTGTTATGCACGTCAAAACGAAAGCGCTTAATAGAGCCGCCAAAATATAGAAAAAATATCAGAAAAAGGATATTTTGAACATATTTCCTGAATTGGTTCCAATTCTTCCAACCATCCATCTGATAGTAAGGCTTTTTGGTACGTGGAAAAATGAATTGAAACGAACTGTATTTAAGATGTTCGCATTTGCCAACGACAGGGACTTAAAATGCTGCAAAGACTTCTCACATGCCAGTGGCCCTGATGAAATGTCAACGTTATTATTAAAGACGCATCTAACTGTATTGTTTCCTATTCCCACTAGTACCCAAATAACAAATAACCTAACTCCACCTATACTTAAACCCATACTTACTAGATACCCATCGTAGACCCAAGTCGTGCAGACCCATAAAACCGTATATTACTATTATTATGGCAATTAGTTCCGTGATCGACTCCGTGATGGCCATCGAATATAAACAATGATAAGATACTTAACTTTTTTACATAATAATGTACAAGTCAAAACCACCCAGACCCAATAAAAATGGATTATGTTCATGCACATGAGTGTGGGAATCGACTCCAAGATCTTATGGGTAGCGGCCAAGGTAGCAAATCAACGGGCATGTGTTGTTAATCAATACGTGGATGCCAAAGTAATCCGTAGTACTGTTTGTTTGAACGCACGAATTTAGTAGAAGAAGAAGAGTTAGTGTAACGTCATATGTACGTAACGTAACTTCGTCTTAAGTTCTGTACCGATGGCGGGGTTTGAACTACGCGGAGCAGTAGACATCGATTTTAATAAGCAAACAGGTTTTAGGTTATTATTTAAAATAAAAATTGTAATAGATAAGTTAGATTTAGATGTCGCTGAATAAATGTTTTTCTTTCTTTCTTTCTTTCTTTTCTTTCTTTCTTTTAGAGTAACTAAAATTTTAACGTGGTGGTACTTTTTCTCGTTTCTGCCAACACCACCATGAGTTTATTGTTACGCAACTTAGTTAAGTAAAAAGGTATTACCTGATAGTAATCGAATCACCGACCCATAGAAAACTCCCTTTCTGTCCCTGTCATCCAAAACTATAATTATAGCGTTTCGGTCCAGTAGTTTCACCAGTTTTGTTACTTAGCGGCAGAAATCTAAGATTGCGGTGGCACCACCTAGATAGCACACAAGTACTTTATTTATATTTATATATTTATATATTTAAATATATATATATTTAAATTAATTCCGACTTGTCAAAAAAAAATCGGGCATGTCCACTCGCTGTCGCAGTCCACGAAGGACTGATATATGGCGATCGCGGGGGCGCTGCAAGGGGAAATGCATCGCGTACATGGTTTTTCTATAATTTCTTGTAAATCATGTATGAAATTAAGAAATGTAATCAATACAAATTGTAGAATAGATTATATGCTTTTTAATAGTCCAAGTTTGACGTCTATCCGATGAACGGATGTTGAACGCTAACAGAATTCATTACCAACGTAGTACATTTTTTAAATACATATTGCTTGAAAACGTTATATTTAATCCAATATCTAATCAATAAAACTATTTGCTGAAGATCTGAGGTATAAGTACATATAATTTTCATAGCCAATGCAATAGCGGATTGATCCATCGAACTCTTTAAACTAAGGCTGTTTTTGCAATTTTACCGTTGTTACCCCCTTAAAAGAGATTTAAAGAAGATATTTCATAACATGATTTTCTTTGAATTAGAAACCAAAGTTTCCAAGAAGGCAGTCTAAATCGTTGACATATTTATCAACAGTTAGTATAACAAGACCTAACAGTAATGCAACTGAAAGTATCTAATAAATATAATGGTTCTATAGAAGAGTAGAATATGTATGTAGTTAGACTTCAAATAATGAATGCCGGTATATTGTATAAAATGTCAGGATACTTGAAACTGAAGCTACGATCGTTAGGCATTAATCCGTAATAAAGGTAATACACAATAACGTGCATGACTGTAGAAAGAGACAAGCTGACAACATAATAATGTACAAATTGTTCCTTTCGAGTATCATATAGTAGCTAAAAATTATCAATAGGTACCTACTACAATTCAGGTACCTATGTATATGAATAATTTGTATAATACAGGATTTGTAGATTTTTGCCACATAGTACAAATTGATTTTACAAAATGTGTACCTTCTCAATGTTACTGTACGTTACTGTATTTTATTTTAAATATTGATCTCAAAGATATTTTGACAGGATACTGTGGAAGATGTTTCTTCTTTGTTTTACGAGTACAGTAGACGTTGCCGGAAACGTTAGCAACACGAGGTGTTCAACTTTTAATTAGTTCGACAAGTTTCAAAGAAGCATTAAGGCTTCCTGGATACAAAGCCGACCTTTTGTTTTTCACTCAACGATCAATGTCCTTTCGACATTCTACGCTTTGATTTTCTATAAGATCTTTGATTTCGTAGATTAAAGTTACGTAGTTAAAATTCATTGCATGCAGAGAAATGTTACGAATTTTAGTAATTAATGTTTTTATTAACATACCTATGAGGATATACAAAGTAAACATTATTTTAACAGGGATTTAATACCTTATATTTTGGCTTGACGTTTTGGCTGAGTTGCTCCACCCGTGGTGTGCGAGGTAAAATATCTTCATCTACTCCCGTTCTTTCATTTGTAACGTTAAGTCTATTACACACTACACTTACAACATCTATGGAGATGTTATTAAGTCATTTGAGGCTAATAATTTTAACTAAATACACTGGAACTTTAGTATTTCCACATCACTGGCTGATGGAAAGAATAGCTGATAGTTACTGTGGTGGTACGGTGGTCTTTACAAGATCAAAAATAGAACAACAACTATATAAACGCAGGCGTGTTGGCTCACCGGTGGCCAGCCAAATAGGGCCAGTGGGGTCGAATATGATATATTCATTGTCTTCTATTCAATTTTAAATCTTGTAAAGAAAAACAAGATAAACCTTGATTGCCCATTGTTTAAAAGGCACATATCATCTAGTAAGACTATAAATAATAATATGTCCTAGTAAAATTTATAAAGATAAACAAAAAGATAAACATAATATGTAACACAGTTAAATGGAAATAGCTTTACTGCAAACGTGAATAAGAGAAAATAAAGATCTGACAAAACGCCGGAGTGCACCGGAATTTTGGAAAATATTCCATCGGCAGCTGTTGCATGTTCAGACTTTGGGATTTAAATTCTCTCTGTAAATTCACGAAAAATATTTTAAATTACTTCACTCTATGCGCATAGTGGTTACATAGTTACTACGCCTATAAAATTCCAAAACCAATCCGAACGCAAAAGCTTTTAACTATGTATTTATAATACTACAAATGTTCTCTAGAAAATCAATGTACCGGTAATATTTAAAAAATATAGCTAAATCCAGATAGAATTAGCATAAGTCTCTGCTGGGTTATAACAGATTGTGTGCTGATTTCCATACTTAACAGTTTCGGGACCCAAACGAACTGGTTCTGCGGGTAATAATAATAATAGATATTTAAGAACCCAGCAGTGAACCCAGGCTCAAAATGCTTATACTTCTAACAATCCAATTTTGGTCAGAGATGTCACCGTGCTAGCAACGAAAGGATAGCGTACTATTTTCTATATGCTGCTAGCATATATGCTCCTCCAATGATATTTTATGCAATAGATATGCCATTGGTGCACGAAAAGTGAAGACACAACATTGATCCAATTGTATGAACTAGTAGTAAGTCCTGCGTCGGTAAAACGTAGCAAACATGGCGTGTGTCTTTGAAAATCAAGTAGGTATTATGCCGTCATTAGAAAATACACAAAGTACTGCACAAACGTAAATAATAAGTAAAGTATGTCATACCTTAACTATAAATGAGAAAATAATTTAATAACACGTGTCAACATTTTTTGCGAGCATTAGTAGGGATATAACATATCTATGGTTTATAATATTACTGGGCTATAATATCCTCATCAGGAAGCTGATAGGTAAAAGTGGATGTAAGGGCCTCCGCCCACTAGCGTTTTCTAGCTGCAGCGACTGGCAATTTTGCGACTGCATCGCGTTTTAGCATCTCATTAGCGACCATTGGGCGACTCCTTGCGCTCGAACGCTGTAGCGGAGTTGCGCGTTTTAGCAACCGCATCAATGCTGCATCGCGTTTTAGCGACTGCTGTCATCGATGCACAGTGGGCAAAAAATAAGGTTCACTAGCTTAATTTTTTTGAAAAATGAAATATATTTTATGTAGTTCAAATACACGGTTTTGTTAAAATTACCATAACATCTAATTGCTTAGTAATCACAAGTTTTATTTTTAACTTAACAACATTAAATGTAAGTACATTCCAAATGTATCAAAATATAATTTGTTTCACCTTTTTTTTGTGTTTCAATTGTAAAGCTGAATATTTTTGGTCACGTTACGGTTATGGTAACAAAACCGTCTGAGTTTCAACCTTAACCCTTTTACAAATATCACATGCTGCTATTGAGGTATTATAGATGTCGTTGTTATTATGTTGATATACACACATCAAAAGTGTCTAGGGATCAACATATATTTTTGCAATAACTTTTCTCCTGATTGATATTAATTAAAATTTTCTTTAAGGATTCATCAAATAAAGTGTTTTCGTTTGTCACAGTAACGATAAACCAAGTCACCTTTGCATTAATAAAGAAATTTGCCATTTTCCTAATAAAGGGATTTTTGACATTTGAACCACTAACACAAAAGTTCGAAAAAAAGACTGAAATAACAGTTTTCTTTAAAATTTTATTGGGTAACTTAAACAATTAATAATCCGTGTTTCTACCGCGAACACTAACAACACAAGAACATCGGTTTGGCATACTCAAAATGAGTTCATCCAAATCACGCTGTGGAATGGCCGCCCATGTTCGTTGCAACAACAAAAAAAGGTCTTCTTGCGACTGGATACCCTCCATTTTCGGCAGAGCTCTTCTCTGTAGCATATCCCATGCATGCTCAATCGGGTTCAAGTCTGGCGACTGAGCAGGCCAGGGCAGGACATTGATGTTAGCTGCGGCGAGAGTCTGTCTTACAACTCTTGCGGTGTGCGGTCGTGCATTATCATGCATTAACTGAAATAAGGGACCGATTTGCACTTGTAGAGGAACGATGACGTCTGATACAATCGTCTCAGCATAAATTTGAGCGTTGAGGTTGCCTCTGATCCAAATCAACTCAGTTCTTCCGCCGATCCAAATACCCGCCCATACCATGATGGTTCCACCACTATAAGGATGGACTTCCTGGCAGGATTTTAATCGCTGTTGGCATCCAGGGGTTCTCCAGTGTCGTATACGTCTTGTATCCGGTCTCATACCAAAACGAGACTCATCAGAAAAGCACACGAAACGCCATTGTTCTTCTGCCCAATTTCTGTGTTCAAGAGCCCATTGATATCGAATCCTACGATTGTGCATTGCTATAGGTGGTACCCGTAGCGGTCTTCGGGAATGAAGGTTCACTTCATGCAAGCGGTTTCTGACTGTTTGGTCGCTAATTAAGTTCCCTGAAGAGTGATGAAGCCTCACGGCTAACATCATGGCAGTTATTGTTGGAGCTCTTCGAGTTAAGATTTGAATATATCGGTCTTGTCTCCGTGTGGTGCAGCGATACCGTCCTCCATGGCGCTCAGCCACGGTACCAGTGCTTCGGTAACGTGTCCAAAGTCGACTGATAACACTCTGACTTGTATTCAGAGCTAAAGCCACAGTACGTTGCCGGGAACCAGCTTCTATCATTCCCACGGCTCTGAGCATTTCTTCCCTGCTTAAATGACGTCGCCGCTCCATAATAACGTTGGTTTTAATCAGTAGTAGGGAAACAGTAGCACTAATAATGTCTTCAATGCGTTGTATGTTTTTATAGGGAAAATATTGACAGCTGATTTTCATCTTTTACTCGAATTTGATTCACAGTTCCTGATTCAAATTATGAAATGCACCAAAAAGGATCCATATAAATTTATAAAATCATAAATTTATTACAAAGCCACATCTCAATCTCAAGAAATCCGCTTAAAAATGCTTGATCCCTAGACACTTTTGATGTGTGTACATATAAGTAAGTATAAACTAACACCCAGTAGGTACTTTATAAAAAAAACAACGCTATGCATCTAAGTCACCAGGATTTGACTAATCCTTCTGAATAATGGTAAACTCGCTTAAGAAGTTTGAAACGCAAATAAATAATTAAGAAGTTGAATGAAATATAAGAAAATATATATTACTGATATTATACTTCACGCCAAAACAATTTTCAGGTATTATTTAATTATATAATCTTTACGATAAACAATCACAGTAAGAACAATTTAGACAGAAAAAAAACTACAAATGCGTCGTTTTTTTTTTATAAAAAAGAGAACTTCATCAGCCTTTTAATTAAACCAAAGTATTTAATAATAATAATAATATACGTTTATTTCACTCTTGATCCATACAAAAAAAACACATTGAAAAACAAAAAATTACAAAGACACATTGACAAAAAAAAGGATGAAACCAAACAGAATAAATAAATAATAACAAAATTAAACAAAAAAAACACACATTCCAGTAATAAAAAGAATTTTATGCAGCTATTTAACGCCAATGTTTACACATATTCGTTTAGACCATCGGTCTGCCAGTTCTTTAATAATACTGTTTCTACACTGACCAACCCTGGCCATATATGAAGCAATTCTGCTTCTCTGTATGGCATTGAACGTGTTCAGGCGCGCCTATGTAAACATGCTAGAGGTACTACCGTACCGATTTTAAAACCCATGAGGTGTCTGAAAATGTTATTATATTCATATTCATATCCAATGACCTCCTTTTATAATTTGTCCAGAGTTGACAAGTGTAGAAGTTTTGACAGTTTGATTCAAATAAATGCACTTTAGTTTGAACATTAGCTTTAAAAAAGTTTCGTGCTATCATATTTCCCACCACCGAGAGTGCCCGTCGCTGGCGATCAATTTCGGCATCATCTTTCATATCAGACGACAGAATGTGACCAAGGTTCCTGACTCCCTCCACTACCGTGATACTTTGATCCACCTGGCTACCATCACTGGTGGCACGTTTTGGGACCCCTCCCCGATCTGAAAAAGGCTCCCCTTTTTTTCATTGTATATTAAATCATGGTCTATTGCATACCTTTCACAGATTGTTATAAGCTTTCTGAGACCCTTAATCGAGGGGCTGAACAGAACCATATCATCGGCATAACTTAGATTGTTGACATATCTGTCACCCAACCTTAGCCCCACCGGTACCCCACTCAACTCCTCTATTAAGTTATTCATATATAGAATAAACAGATCGGGAGAAGTTAGCCCACCTTGCCTTACACCACACGTTAGCTTATATTTTTCTGACAAGGAGTTGTCCCACCCGACATTGCTGGACTGATTCTGATACCAAAACCTAATCAGTCCAACAACGCCAGATGGCACATTGGTGTTCTCTAGTTTAATCCACACGTGTAGGATTTTGACCCTGAAATTTCCCGCCAAATCACCGAGCAACAAAACGCGCGCCTACTGACCGAAGACGTTCCAACTTAGGCCACCACGACCGCACTTTAAAAAAAAATCTCCGAATGCAAACGGTACGCGCTCCGTGAAAAATACAAAAAACCCGTGAAATACTTGTGAAAAGTGTTTAGACTAAACGTTCCGTGAGCTCACCGAATCGAAAACCACCACGGCGAGACCCATCAAGCAGTCAGAACTTTGGTGCAGAGCTGGTGGAGGAAGCGGGTAATTAAGGGTCAGAAGTTTTTTTTAACCGACTTCAAAAAAGGAGGTTCTGTATTCGACGCGTATGTATGTAATATTAATAGAAATGCGTAATATTCATATATGTTAGTCTATGGGGGCTTCTAAACAAATTTACCAAATTTCACGAGTGTATGTATGTATGTATGTATGTAGGTTTGTCCGCGGATTTCTCAGAAACTACAAGTCCGATTTCAAAAATTCTTTTTGCAATAGTTAGAGTATTTTTCAACTTAGGGTAGAGTACAAGTTTCATCAAAATCGGTCAAGTAGTTTAAGAGATATAAACTATTTATGTTTTCAGTAAGTTACTGTAATGTAGACGTTCCAGTTGCGTGATAGTGCTGATACCTATCTTGGTAAAATAAGTCACTAAAAAGTGTTAAATAAACTATTTTCAAAAAAATAAAAACCGACTTCAAAGTAAATTAACTAAAAAGCATAAAATAACGAAAATATTATTGAAGTTGGTGCAGAATATACACAGCAGGTACGCTAACACCAACTTCAATAATATTTTCGTTATTTTATGCTTTTTAGATAATTTACTTTGAAGTCGGTTTTTATTTTTTTGAAAATAGTTTATTATTAGATCTACTTAAATTCGTATCCAACTGAGCTATCAATCGATACAACACGTATTGTGAATAAACTATTTTAACAAAAATAAAAACCGACTTCAAAGTAAATTATATAAAAAGCATAAAATAACGAAAATATTATTGAAGTTGGTGCAGAATATACACATCAGGTACGCTAACACCAACTTCAATAATATTTTCGTTATTTTATGCTTTTTATATAATTTACTTTGAAGTCGGTTTTTATTTTTGTTAAAATAGTTTATTTAACAATTTTTAGTGACTTATTTTACCAAAATAAGTATCAGCACTATCACGCAACGCGAACGTCTACGTTACAATAACTTACTGAAAACATAAAAAGTTTATATCTCTTAAACTACTGGACCGATTTCGATGAAACTTGTACTCTACCCTAAGTTGAAAAATACTCTAACTATTGCAAAAAGAATTTTCAAAATCGGACTTGTAGTTTCTGAGAAATCCGTGGACAAACCTACATACATACATACATACATACATACATACATACATACATACATACATACATACATACACTCATAAAATTTGGTAAATTTGTTTAGAAGCCCACATAGACTAACACATATTAATATTACGCATTTTTATCAATATTACATACATACGCGTCGAATACAGAACCTCCTTTTTTGAAGTCGGTTAAAAATAACAACAATGAGAGCAGGCACTATTAGTGTAGGATTAGGATTGGTAATAGATTGATATATGATTATATTATGTACTAGCTTTATCCTGCAGCATCGCATGCACATAGTTAGTTAATATCCTGGGACAATTCACACACGGTCATCTGATCCAAACCAGGCAGAGCCTGTACTATGGAACCAGACAACTGATACTAATACATACATACTTTTTATTTGTAAGTACATACTTATATAGATAAACACCCAGACACTTGGTGGGAATCGAACCCACGACCTGTTGGGTAGGAGACAGGGTCACTAACCACTAGACCAACGGGCCCGTCATCAGTTAGTACTTAGGTATAGATTGTTTATAGGTTTTAAACAATCAGTAACAACGCATATTGTATAATAATTTCATGCAAGAAAACTTCACCTTTACACGTCGTCATTTCATTTTCATCTTATTTTCAATCGGCCTGTATTGTCCAAACCAATAATAAATAACTTACTTCGCGCGCTTCACGTTTCGTCGCATTTAGCAAAGTGTAAAGAAGAGCCCGGGGCTCTTCAGTTTCTAAAGCAAGCGGTTTCCCTTCGCTTCTGAAGCAACAAAGTAAGTTTCATAAATGAAAAACGGTCAGTCCATTAAACCTTGATTCCAATGAACTGCGGGACAAAATTTTCTCAATTTTCCTATAACCCCTAGTGCATCTTTAAAATCCCTTAAAGCTTGCGAAATATTTATTTATTTATTTTATTTAAAAAGTCTTTTCAGTACCTACGTATTGTGGTAATCGAAAGCAATGATCTTATATCGTTATGATTATGACTACGGTTGTTTGTATTTAAAAACCACAAGAAATACATTATCATAAATCTTATGAAAGAGAAGCTTGTTTTAACGCCCACTGTGCGCTGTACCGTGTGAATCCAATACACTGTAACTACGAAAAACTGATTTTGAGAAAATGAGCAAAATAGATTTTTTCAGTTTTTTCAATATTACTCCAAAATTTTCTTTAGAAAGTATTTCTGTGTTCTCTCTCAGTTCTTATAGTGTTTGGTGCCAATTTAAAAATAATTTTATCAGTTATCCAGCCTATTATGTTTTATATATATTTAGAGTATACATAATGAATTATCGTGGATAACTTGTGTTGCCCTAATAGTTGTCAGAAGCTAAGGAAGATATTGTTAAGGCAATACACTGTATTATATAGTTACAGTGTATTGACTTGAAAATCAGGGCCTATAAATGTATTGGTAGGTATAAGTAGGAGAACCTTAATACTGCACAGACGTGGCAGTTCTTGAGATATTTTGGTATTTTCTATTGAGAATGCTCCATATTTAGATCTTGATTTCATTAATGCACATTTTTAGAAGTTTATTGTTTACAAATAAATGACAGACTATTTTGCACCTAATTGCCTTTTAGTCCTTAGTTTTAGTAAAAATAAGTTATGTTTGACGCTTAGTTATAGAAAGCAAACAACTGATTATTCTGGTATTATTGGATCTTGGTAGTGACTTCAATTCTGTTGATTTTGACATCCTTCTAGGTATTCTTTCCTCTCTCAATGTCGCTTCTTCAGCTATCAATTGCTTTGATCATATTCGTATCTTCGTGGGCGCTCCCAATCTCTCCGCTTTGAGGAGACATCATCTGTGTGGTGTGAGCTTGAGGCGGGTGTTCCACTGGGTGGCGTAATCTCTCCTCTTTTCCGTTTTCATGAATGTTATCGCGAGGGTTTTCTAACTATCATCTCTATGCAAGATCATCCGTAGCTTTAACGTCATGCCAATATTGATAATCTTGGGTAAGTGATATTTACGCTTAATAAAGATTTAGATAGCATAAGTCAGTGGGCAAAATCAATTGGTTTGTTAGTGAACTCTACTAATTCTCAGGCTATCATATATGGTGGCGCATACGTGATTAATCTGGTTGACATTAACTCACTCTCTAGTTTAAAATAAAGTTAAAATTCTTGGAGTTCTGTTTGATTATAATATTTCTTGGGAATCTCATGTTGGAGAAAGGTATAAGTAAGAAGATCTTTTACTCTTATCAGTCTCACAAGCGTCTCCAAAAATGTATTCTGCTTCAGACAAAAATCTTTTTTGCTTGATCTTTACCTCTTTTCGATTATGTTGATGTATGTTTCTAGATGCAACTGAGGAGCTTCTTAATAAACTGGAGCAATTGTAAAATTTGTGTATTCGTTTCATCTTTGGTCTACGGAAATATGATCACGTGTCGGAATTTCGGGCTCAACTAGAATGTCTGCCAATCCGTCAGCGGCGGAACTGGCATATTTTTTATTTTCTAAATTGTATATTTAACAATCCTTAATCTCCTCTTTATCTTTGTGAGGGTTATTCCTTGCTCGTGTCTTGTGACAAGCCTTGACGTTCCACTGTATCTGTGCATTTTGAAGTTCCTCCTCATTATTATAGTAGCTATAATGATTTTTTTTACCATGCAAGCAGTGCAGCTATGGAATTCTCTTCCACATTCCTTGTGTAGTAGCTGTAATTTAGTCATACTTAAAAAAACAAAATTTCCTCTCCAGATAGATTTAATTTAATATTTCGTGTATTTATAATACTATATTGAAATGAAACTAATTTTACGGATTATATCGCGGTTTATTTTTGATTTTAATTTCCCGACGTTTCGAATACTTTACAGCATTCATGGTCACGGGCGGACTGAGGTGGTAGCTGTCCATATGTCATAGTTGTCTTAGGGTACCCTCAGGTCTTCTAATTATTATTGTTAGTCCGATCTACGTAGAAAGAGCTTACAGTATCTTGAGGTCTTGCAGTGGAATGCTTGTCTTTGGATTTGACTATGTTTATCACGGGATCCCAAGCTGGTGGTAGACCACTGCAAGACCTCAAGATACTGTAAGCTCTTTCTGCGTAGATCGGACTAACAATAATAATTAGAAGACCTGAGGGTACCCTAAGACAACTATGACATATGGACAGCTACCACCTCAGTCCGCCCGTGACCATGAATGCTGTAAAGTATTCGAAACGTCGGGAAATTAAAATCAAAAATAAACCGCGATATAATCCGTAAAATTAGTTTCATTTCAATGTGTAATATTCGCGTAAGTATCAGAAATCATTATAATACTATATTTATTTTTAAATTTCAGTACGTATTAGTTCATCAGCTCATACTTTCCAGCCACTGCGCCGCCGTCGCTCTCGGCCAGATCGACCAATAATAATTGAAATCGATAGCCCTGCCTCAATCTGATTGGCGCAGCCGCGTCGCACTAGCCCTTCTACAAAACACTGTATCTTGCAATCCGCGAAGATTATTTGGACAATGCACTGCATCATCAATTGCCGTGTTTTACTATTTCAGGCCTGTAGTTTTTAGTAATTACAGTGTAATTTGCATTGCAATATCTCAGTCTTTTTCATACAAAGTAAAAAAAACTATTAATGCTATAACATCAAACAGGTTCAAAGAAATCGAATGAACGTTGTTAATTCAAAACACTGTATCTGAAGTTACAGTATATAGGATTCACACGGTACCGCTGGTGTGGCATGTTTTGACTTAGGGTTACCAACTTTTTCTGGTATTCTAGATTATTTTCGGGGTCGATTTAAGTTACCACTTTTAAAGGAATATTGCTGCTTTGGTTTTTAATTTCAAAGAAAGCACGTATTGCAAAAATATGTATTTCACCTTCCACATGATTTTTAACACAAATCTACATGAATGATATTGTTTGCTTGTACACATAGGTTTTTGAAAACTGGTAATTGGATGTAGCCAGTACCGCCTTCGCCGCGATTTATATTTTCGCTTTATTAGCACACTGCTGCAGCTGCACTGCTTCTTGCTTTACAAGAAGCAGTACAGCTTTATAAGAGTCCACGGTTACGTTTAGCTTCGTCAAGATTTATTATTACACTGAACATATTGCTAGAGTCTCGTTCCACACCGGGCCGTCTACTACTCTTAAAAATGTTTCCTCCCTAACTCAAATCAAATTATCCCCAATTATACTTTATATTTTTAGCCGTCTTAAAAAAGGAGGTTCTGTATTCGACGCGTATACATATTATAATAATTGACATATGTTAGACTATATGGGCATCTAATCATATGTATATCCGAGTAACCTCTTCGGCTATCGTTAGTCGCACTTCCCATTACAATTTGTCAAATCGGTACTTCTACCTTCCATTTAAGACACAACAAAACAAGACATTGACCTTTACTTGTCAATAAATAACCCAAATACGATCTTGTTGTACATGCCACGCGTCTCCACCGAACAGGCAAATCGTTTATGGTCCAAAGTATACACTTTTATAATAAACTGCCTCAGGCTATCCGAGATCTTCCAATGAAGAAATTTAAACCTTTTAAACCGATAGTCAAAAAAGGCTTATTATAAAATCTCGAATTACCTGGAGGATAAAACTGCGTGGGCTAGAACTGCTCAAATCATGTAAGCCATCGATATACTATCTAAACTATACTACTATAAGCTTAGAATTTTAAGGCTACTTATACATAATTTGTAAAACTGTTTACACATCATAATCATCATCATCATCAGCCGGAAGACGTCCACTGCTGAACATAGGCCTCCCCCTTAGAACGCCACAATGAACGACAATTGGCTATTTGCATCCACCGGTTACCTGCGACGCGCACAATGTCGTCTGTCCACCTAGTGGGAGGCCTGCCAACGCTGCGTCTTCCGGTTCGTGGTCGCCACTCGAGAACCTTTCTTCCCCAACGGTTATCGGTTCTTCGAGCGATGTGGCCTGCCCATTGCCACTTCAACTTGCAGATTCTGAGAGCTATGTCGGTGACCTTTTCAACACCGGTTTATATCGATAACTTTAAAAAATAAACCGGTTTTTTTAAATGAAATACACTAAAAATACAATATCTAATTAGTGCTTAGTGTATATTTACCATTAGATAATCACATTAATTGTACTTTAGAAAATAATAATCGTCAAAATGTAACCAAGAAGCTAGGAATTCTATTGTTATTTTGCATCTGTTGCTTACAAAAGTAGGTATAACCGTAGGTATATCAGTGCTAGTAGTAGTAGTGTTTAATGGTGCTAAATGATTATTGTCGGACCAAATAGCACCCGCACTTCTAAGAACTTTTGTCATTGTCTCTCTACCTACATCTATTTTTCCCTTCATGTTATCCTTTCAGTTGCCTGGTAGAAATAGCTCATTCTCATTCAATCTGTTTTCTAAAAAGAATACATATAAAAATGTATTCTGTAATTTGTGTTTGTACAAAAGTGTAAATAAATAATTTTGTCAAAACTAAAGGTCATTGGGCATTTTTGACCCGATACCTCGAAGTTCGTGTCCACTATCGAAATGTGGTTTGGTACGAAGGGTTAACATTTCCCGGAATATATTTATTTTAATTCAAATGTATGGGAGAAAAAAAGTTACGTGGTTCAAGGCAGAACGTTTATTTTTTCCCAACGATGAATGATTTTCGAACCTCACTAATTACTGTAGTACTTACTTAAACATTATCAAAACTATTATTGTTCCTGCATACATGACCGCCGCACTGTAGGAAGCTGCGCGCATGTCACGAGTGTGGTGTACTTCTTTTCGTGGGCAAGACATCAGGAAGGAATAGATGCACCATCAAGCACCATTGATATTGATGATGTTGAATATCTACCTAACACTCTACAAGTAATGTACTTAGGTCAGTATTTTCAAGTTTGTTTTGGAATTACTTATAAACTATATAGTATTTTTGTAAATTGGTGCTTGGAACTATGCGGGAAAACTGTAGGATCTAGCTCGAAAGGCCCCTGTGCAGGACGGGCGGACCCGAATGCACGAGCCACTGACGTCCTGTGTGTCTGTAGCTATCGCTGGTACGGTATGAACCCGCCGAAGAGTGTTGACGCTGTTGGTTACAATGTAGGTTGGTTACAAGGTGTCCGTGAAATAAGAACTCCCAATTTGATAGCAAGCTTGATAGTGGCTACGACGGTGGCGCTCTTCGTACTGAATATTCTTTTCTTCTATTTATATCTTGCTTTTAGTTCCCGCGTCGACCGCTTGCTTGTTCACCGACAGTGGCGCCGAATGCGCATTTACTATCCTTCCAGGGAACTTTACCGTAACGAGAGCCCCACCGAGGCAGCCACTAACGTTTAATTTTTATTATCAAAACTGTACATTTTCACTTATTCTATTTAGGCTATTCTAGACACATACATGATACCTATACCGTTAGAAAGTGCGTGTAAGCAGCTTTCTAACGGTGTACATAGGGTTTATCTATCTATTTCTGTTAGGGGACTACAGGCCGATAAATACTGTAATAGGGGCGCGACGACTATGCTTTGGCCGCTTGTCACTTCGCCTGCGCCCTGCCCGTAGCATCCACATGCCCACAAATAGTACCGATAGGTAGCCTGCGATGTGTACTATCTGTATATCTATGATCT
This sequence comes from Furcula furcula, assembly GCA_911728495.1. Lineage (NCBI taxonomy): Eukaryota > Metazoa > Arthropoda > Insecta > Lepidoptera > Notodontidae > Furcula > Furcula furcula. The sequence goes on from OU452251.1 coordinate 13,749,032, forward strand.
AGACCACCTAGGGGCCTAGGTCATAGCAAAAACCCTAGAAAACATGATATGCGATAGAACAACTGCCTATAACTATGGAAATATGTACATCAGTGTTGTTTAGGCACTTAGACCCACCAAGGCGGACCCAGATCTAGGTCCTGAGTTGGTTCCTAGATTTGGGACCTAGCTGCAAATAGCTATTTGCCGTTCATATATGTGCTTAGCACATCTAGGCCATGTGGGTACTTCTATTATACTATTACCCTACGCTAATTACAAATAGCAAGTACTATGAGACCTAGGCTAGGCTATCTATGATGAATGTTAAGTTTAAATTTAGCGCCTTCCTGTTTATGTGGTCTGTGGTAACACAGTACATTTTTCTATATACTCTCTGTGACCTCTTTCGGCACAAATTGCGTTGTACTATTTTATATCAAATATAAGTATTTCTTCAGTAATTAAAAGATATTTAATTTAAAGATCCATCAGGTTAAAGTGCCCAGTAGCCCTAAAAGTAAAATCAGTGCAAAAAGTAGTGCAAATTTTCTTTCAGTACATAACCTCACTTCTCCTCGTGGCTTGCTTTAGAAAAATCAGTGCAAAATACATTTAAACGGTGAAAAATGGCAGGAAATAACACTCTGGCATTAATTGAAAAATTAACCGGCCGGGAAAACTATGCCACATGGAAATTCGCCGTTAAAACATATCTTGAACATGAAGAATTGTGGGAATGCGTCAAAAGTTCCGAAGTGAAGGATCAGAAACAAGACACAAAGGCTAAATCCAAAATTGTCTTATTAGTTGATCCAATCAACTACGTGCATATACAGGAGGCAAGCACTGCAAAAGAAGTGTGGGACAAATTATCGTCAGCTTTTGACGACTCAGGGCTGACACGCCGGGTTGGACTATTGCGTGATCTCTGTACTACAACGCTCTCTGGATGTCATAACGTCGAAGAGTATGTAAGCAAAATAATGAATACTGCCCACAAGCTACGCAATATTGGCTTTAGTGTAGACGATGAGTGGTTAGGCACTTTACTGCTCTCCGGTCTACCTGAATCTTATCAGCCAATGATAATAGCTATTGAAAGCTCCGGCATGAAAATATCTGCAGATTCAATAAAAGCAAAATTGTTGCAAGATGTGAGACAGTCCGAGCATAATACTACAGCATTTAAAGTGACAAATAGATTTTCTAAAAGTAACAAGAAATTTTCTAAAGGTCCACGCTGTTATACATGTAACAAATATGGTCATAAAAGTCCAGACTGTAAATCTAAGCCTAAGAAGACCACAGAAAAGGATTATTTTCAAAAATCACAGAGTTCTACTTATGCTGCTGTGTTTGTAGCTTCTCCGAACAATGATGAGGCTTGGTTTATCGATTCGGGTGCTTCGGTACATATGACCAAATATAAAAACATAATTGAAAATGAAGCTATTTCACACATAAAAACAATAAAAGTTGCTGATAATAAAACCTTATCAGTGAGTTGTTCAGGACAAGTGAGACTTGAAGTTTACAATGGTGAAGGACAAGAAAGCCAGATATTGCTCACAAATGTATTACATGTACCGGAACTAGCAACTAATTTATTATCTGTCAGTCAGATCATTCAAAATGGAGGCCAAGTGCGATTTAATAAAACAGGCTGTGTTATATTAAACAGCAGGAGTCAAATAGTAGCAACAGCAAGTCTTATCAACAACATGTACCGGCTAAACATGCCTGGAGGCTATGCATGCATGTCTGACGTTGAGAAAGAAGACTCTTACCTGTGGCATCAAAGAATGGGGCATCTGAACTTCAATAGCCTACATAAAATGACAGAAAATACTGAACATGTAAATTTATCTGCGAAAACAGAAAATCTGACATGTATAACATGCAAAGAAGGCAAACAAACACGCCTACCTTTTACTAAAAATGATGGTACAAAGGCCAAAAGTATTCTTGAGTTAATTCACTCCGATATCTGCGGGCCAATGGAAACACAATCATTGGGTGGTGCCAAATATTTCATAACGTTTCTTGATGACTACTCAAAGAAGATTTTTGTATATTTTCTTCACAACAAGTCAGATGCACTTGAGAAATTTAAAGAATTTAAGAATGAAGTTGAAAATCAGTTAAATGCTAAAATAAAAATTCTTCGTACAGACAACGGCCTGGAATATGTCAATAAAAACTTTTTAACCTTTCTGAAGGATGCTGGAATCAAACATCAGACAACCACACCGTATACACCTGAACAGAACGGGACTGCAGAACGAATGAACAGAACGTTAGTGGAAAGAGCTAAGTGCATGCTTCTAAACGCTCAACTGCCAAAACATTATTGGGCTGAAGCAATACATACTGCAGCATATATAACAAACCGTTCTCCGACAAAGTCTCTGTCGTTCAAAACTCCTGAAGAGTTGTGGTCTGGTCTGAAACCAAATGTTAAACACATGAGAGTATTTGGATGTGAAGCTATGGTTCACTTACCCAAAGAAAAGCGCAAGAAATGGGACCCTAAGGCATATAAAATGATTTTCATAGGATATTGTGAAAACACAAAAGGTTATAGATTCATAATACCTAAGACCAGAACAGTCATCAAAAGCAGGGATGCTGTGTTTCTTGAGTCAACTGTAAAAAGAAACTATGTACCAGTTGTATTATCACAGGAAAATTCAAAAAATAATGGCACTAAGGAAGACTTACCTGAAAAGGATGAATATTATTCTTCAGACAGCTCTTATGACACTGTAAATGAAAATAATAACAATACTGATAGTGACTATGTACCTGAAGTTAGTGTGGATTCTCCTCCAGTCAGAAAGATGACGTTAAGATCAAGAAACAAAATAAATAAAGAAAATACTTACCTGGTTAATCATGAAGGAAACTCATACCTGTGTGAGCATGAAGAAGGCTTGTTAAATATTCCTGAAACTTACAAAGAGGCCCTAACTTCAATTGATAAAGAAAAGTGGCAAAATGCTATTACTGAAGAACTTGATGCTCATAAGAAAAATGATACCTGGACATTGGTAGAAAAACCCAGTAATGCTAAAGTTATTGGATACAAATGGGTGTTTCGAATAAAAGATGAACCAACGGGTCCACGCTTCAAGGCAAGACTTTGTGCAAAGGGGTTTGCACAAACTGAAGGTATCGACTACAAAGAGGTATTTGCGCCGACTGTCAGGTATGATTCGATACGTTTATTATTGTCTCTAGCCGTCCAGTATAACCTAGAAATTATCCAGCTCGACATCAAAACAGCTTTTCTATATGGTGAACTAGAGGAAACCATATACATGATTCCACCTGAAGGCGTGCCCTGTGAACAAAATATGGTATGCAAACTCAACAAGTCACTCTATGGTTTAAAGCAAGCACCTCGCTGTTGGAACAATAAATTTGACTCAGTTTTGAAAAAGTTTGGGTTTGTCAATGGAAACGCTGACCAATGTGTTTATGTTGGTTATGTTAATAAGATAAAATGTTATCTTTGTATATATGTTGATGATGGTTTATTATTATCAAAGGATAAAAATGCCTTAAAGGAAATTACAAGTGATTTGAAATCCATTTTTGACATTAAAGTGTCAACACCAAGCAACTTTGTAGGCATGCAAATTGAACAATCCAGTAACTGTTTATTTATACATCAATCTAAATACATACAACAGATGCTAAATAAGTTTAATATGAATAATGCTAATCCCAATAGCATACCAGTGGATCCACATACCAAGCTGCAGCCAGGAAATGGTGAGCCTGAAAAGAACATACCTTATAGAGAAGCAATCGGTTCCCTCATGCACCTGGCAGTGGTGAGTCGACCAGACATAACGTTTGCTGTAAGCTTGGTGAGTAGATTTCTTAATTGTTATAATGAAACACACTGGAATGCAGTTAAGAAAATTTTCAAATATCTAAAAGAAACAAAAGACTATGGTCTATGTTACCAGCATACAGTAGAAGAATCTGAGGTCATTGGCTATAGTGACGCTGACTATGCAAATGATCCTGACACAAGACGCTCCATGACAGGCTATACTTTTATAAAGAATGGAGCAGCTGTAACTTGGTGCAGCCAAAGGCAACAAACTGTTGCTTTGTCAACCACAGAGGCCGAGTTTATGGCAGCTTGTGCTGCCACCAAAGAGGCAATATGGTTAAAGCAATTATTGTGTGATATAGGTGAATATAAACAAGACACTATGTGCATTCATATGGACAATCAAAGTGCTATAAGTGTTATTAAAAATGTTAACTTTCACAAACGCTGTAAGCATATTGATACAAAATACCATTTTATCAAAGAAAAATATTATGAAAGGGTAATTGATTTAAAGTTTGTTACTAGTGAAAATCAGTATGCAGATATATTCACAAAAGCATTGTCAAAAGATAAATTTAAATCCCTAAGGTGTAAACTTGGAATGTCTATAAGATTCAATTATGTGTCAAAATAATATTCTTTATATACTTACTTACTATTAACCGAAGCTAAGCATTTATCCTGTCAACCTGTCATGCATAGTTAATTGGACAGATTTTTTAATCAGGTCTTTATATTATGTATATTTACTAGTGTTGTATAGCATTATGTATTTATCTTAGTTTATTGTTAAAGACTCATTTTAGTTATATATGGGAAGGCTTTAATTTAGCAGGAGTGATGAATGTTAAGTTTAAATTTAGCGCCTTCCTGTTTATGTGGTCTGTGGTAACACAGTACATTTTTCTATATACTCTCTGTGACCTCTTTCGGCACAAATTGCGTTGTACTATTTTATATCAAATATAAGTATTTCTTCAGTAATTAAAAGATATTTAATTTAAAGATCCATCAATCTATAACTGATTCAGCCCACCCCTCCTCGGGATAGTGAGCTTATACACAAAACTATATTATAATTTATTAGGAAATTAAATCTAGGCTCTTAACTATCGCAGAGTTATAAAACTTAACTATATATTACTATAAAACACAACACTCTGTAACACAAACACTATTTTGTCCCCTCTTCCTATTGTAGTCGTCCTGAACATCTCTCCCGCCGTGCTGCAGCGCGACGGGCCGGAGCGATGCTGCATCCTCTTCCGGTGAAGGGCGACGCTTCCGGCGCTCTCGACGCTTCTATTTCGGTAGTGGCACGATCTTCTTCGTGGGGCGTTTTAAGATGCCCCCCGCAGTGCGCACCTTCACAGTGCGGACTTCTCCGTCGGCTCCGGGGTAGATTGCCTCGACCCTCCCGCGCGGCCAAGTGTTGCGCGGCAGCTGTCCGTCGGCGATCAGGACGGGATCGCCCACCTGGAGACTGGGACCCCTCCCGTGGGGCTCCCGCCGGTACTGTAGCTCGGGCAGGTACTCGCGCACCCAGCGTCGCCAGAACATGTCGGCGAGCGCTTGCGAGCGTCGCCATTGCTTCTTGCTGTCTAGGTCGCTCTCGTCGAACGTCCCGGGTGTCGGCAGCCGCGCCGACCCCCCGAGCAGCAGGTGATTGGGCGTGATGGCTTCGTCGTCCCCGGTGTCCACTGATACGTGCGTCAGTGGTCTGCTGTTGACTGTGTATTCGGCCTCGCAGAGCAGCGTGGCCAGAACCTCTTCTTGCGGGTGCTTCTCCTGTAGTACTGTGTTCAGTGTGGTCTTGACACAGCGAACGAGACGCTCCCAGGCGCCTCCCATGAAGGGCGCTGAGGGCGTTATGAAGCGCCACGCCATCCCACGACGGCCGGCTTCCTCGGCGAGTGCGTCGCGCAGCTCCCTGTCCGCGCCGTGCATGTTGGTGCCATTGTCGGAGTAGATCTCCGCGGGGCACCCGCGGCGCGCCGCGAACCTTCGCAGCGCGAGCACGGCGGAGTCCGCGCTGAGGCTGGCCGCGACTTCGAGGTGCACGGCCCGTGTGGTGAGGCAGGTGAAGAGGGCCACGTATCTCTTCTGGTGTTGACGACCGACGGTGACGGAGAACGGTCCGAAGTAATCCAGACCGGTGAATGTGAACGGTCTCTGGTGATGCGCCAGTCGTGTCTTCGGGTGGTCGCCGGTGGACGGCACTGGAGGTTGTGCTCGTCGTATGCGACATCTCAAGCAACGGTTCACGATGCTTTTCGTGACGGGTCGAAGTCGCACTATCCAATAGTGCTGGCGCACCTCGTTCACGATCATTTCTGTTCCACTGTGGTGTAGATCGCGGTGCGTCCAGTCGATGTAGAGCTGCGTGATGTAGTGATCGCCGTCTAGCACGGGCGGTCTTTTCGTCTCTTCTGTTACATCTTCAGCAGCGGCGATGCGACTTCTGAGCGTGATGATGCCGTCGTTGCGGAGTTCTATCGGCAGCGATCTCAGGCGACTGTCGATGGCGATACTGTTGCCCTTCCGGAGGTCATTGATTTCCCGTCCGAAGGACTCTTCTTGTACTACGCGGATCAGTAGTACTTCTGCTTCCCTTAGGAATTCGGCCGGTAACGTGACGAATCTTCGAGTGGTGACTGTCTTCTGTGGAGGTCTGCAGGTCTTCTGAGTCCTCTTCTGCCGTCTCCAGTCGGGATCTTGTTCCGGATTCTTTCTGGTCCTTTTGTAGCACGTTTTCGCTGTGGTTTTTCGACACAGTGCTATAAATTGAAGCGCTCTTGCCGTGGCCCGCAGTAATCGTTCCCACTTCGAAAATCTGTGCGGATCGGGAATGACTTCTCTGTGTTTCGGTGCGCTGCGAGCTTCTGTTACTGTCAGAGTCTTCTCTTCTCCCGTTGGTTCGTTGATGCTTGGTCTCTCGTTCGGCCATTGTGACGGATCTTCATACAAAAACGTCGGGCCCCGGTACCATTCGTGTCCGGCGTTGAAGTTCGGTGGCACGTCGCGGGTAGCGACGTCGGCGACGTTCATTTTGGACGGCACCCAGCGCCAGTCCGTCACCCTGCTGTGCTCTTCTATGGCGGCCACGCGATGAGCGACGAACGGTTTGTACGACCGCGCGCCGCTTCGAAGCCACGTGAGAACGGTCTTGCTGTCAGTCCAGTATGTTACCGACTCTGGTTTCGCCCGGTGTTCTTGCACGACGGCAGCAGCCAGTCTACTTCCCATCACGGCGGCTTGCAACTCAAGACGTGGAATTGACGTGGTCTTGAGCGGCGCCACCCTCGCCTTGGCGATGACCAGGCTGATGTGCGGTGTTCCGTCGGGCGAAGTCGTCCTCCAGTAGACGGCGGCAGCGTAGGCGGCTTCACTGGCATCGGTGAATACGTGTACTTGGAGAGATTCTGCGTCTGTGTATCCGAGATAGCTTCTCGGCAGACTGACGGTCTTGAGATTCTTGAGGTGTTCGACCCATTCCTTCCATTGATGCGCCAGGTCTTCGTCTAACTGTTGATCCCATCCGATTCCTCTTCTCCAGGCTTCTTGCAGTATTTGTTTGGCCCGTATTGTGACCGGTGAGGCGAGGCCGAGGGGATCGTATAGCGACATCACGATCTTGAGGGCTTCTCTCTTGGTCGGCGCGACTCTGTGCAGTATGTCTTCTGGTAGACGTGCTAGCTTTAGATTGAAGCTCAGTTCATCCTTTTCCGGCTTCCAGATCAGTCCCAGAATTTTCTCTTCTGTTGATTTGCAGCCTATACTGACTGTGTTGACTGCGTCCCGTTCTGGTTCCAGCGTCTTCTTGACGTCTTCTGAATTGGAGACCCATTTTCGTAACTCGAAGTGTGCTTCTCGGTGTATGTCACGTACTGTTTTCGCTATTCGCACAGCGTCCTCTTCTGTACGAAAACTGTCGAGATAGTCGTCCATGTAGTGATTATGGACGATTGCTTCAACCGCCTCCGGATGCTTGCTGGCATGTTTCTGTGCATTCCAGTTCTTGGCGAAGATGGCGGTACACGGTGAGCTTGCTGCGCAGAAAATTATCGACGTCATCCTATATTCTTGCGGGGCTCCCTCCCGCCGGTGTCCTCTCCACAGGTACCTGAGCGCGTCTCTGTCTTCTGGTCTCACTTTGACTTGCATAAACATTTCAGCTATGTCCGCCGAGACTGCGACGGGGTGTCGGCGGAATCTCATCATCACTCCTGGCAGTGATTGCAGCAAGTCCGGTCCGGTGAGCAGGTAATCGTTGAGAGACCTTCCTGTTGATCTTGCGGCGGCGTCGTGTACGATCCGCAGCTTCTCAGGCTTCATCGGGTTGTGGACGTCGAAGTGGGGCAGGTACCAGGTTCTTCCGGGTACGCTGTTCTTCGGTGCTATCTCTGCGTATCCCTTTTTTACGAGCGAATCCATGTATTCGCCGTACCTATTCTTCAGGTCGGGATTGCGATCCAATTTCTTCTCCGTGGAGACAAGCCTCATAGCGGTGCCGTAACTGTCTGGCATCGTTATGTCTTCTTTCTTCCATAGCAGCGCAGTCTGTACGTGTCCGTCCTCCAATTGGTGTGTGTGCTTATTGAGCGTGTCTTCGGCCCTCTTCTCGGGATCGTTCGCCGGCCGACGAGGGTTGACGATGAGAGATTCTATGGCGAAAAATTCCCTCATTTGCTCTTCTACGCTGTCTTCGCTGGCAGTCAATCTGTTCACGAAGTGGACGCGCTGACCCAATGCTCTGGTGTGCGCGCCGTGTAGCACCCATCCCAGCGGAGTGAGCGAAGCTACCGGCTGATGTCGCGGGCCTCTTCGCACGTTGCTGGCGAGAAGCAGGTGCCAGTTGTCTTGCCCGATGAGTATTCGTGGCACCGCTCCCTCGTAGGCGAGCTTCTCGCGCAGATCTTCTAAGTGTTCGCAGCCCGTGACGTCGTTCCGGTCCACGGTTTGCGGCGACAGGTGCAGTCCTGGTACGGTGCGCGCGTGTAGTTAACGCGCTGTCCTTGCGGCCCCGTGAGCGAGACCGCAACGCGACGAGACTCTGGCGTGTCGACGATAATGTCCCCGATGGCTTCCATCTTGAGCGGGTCCAGACGTCCTTCGGCTCCCACTTGCTTGGCGATCTCTTCGTCGATGAGAGACACCGTAGACCCGTCGTCCAGCAGGGCATACGTCCAGGTCTCTCCCGCCGGTCCGATGACTCGTACCGGAACTATCTTCAGATAGGCTTGAGGCTTCTGCGACATCCATGCGTTGGCGACTGTCTCCCTGGCTTCCTCCGCATTCCTCTCTTCGGTGGACGCTACCAACGCCGCCTTTTCGTGATGGAGAAGGCGGTGGTGCGTCCTCTTGCATCCCTTGATCTCGCACCTTCTGATCTTGCAGTGATGCTTCGCGTATCTTGGCTTCAGACAGCGAAAGCATAGGCTGTGCTTCTTCGCGAGATCCCACCTTCCATCTGAATCGGCTTCCTTGAACTTGGCACAATCTGTAATGGCGTGCCCCTCCTTGTTGCAGACCCTGCACCGCGGCGTCTGCTTCTCTGTTGCGGTGTGCGCTCTGTGCGTCGGCGTCGTCCGTAGACTGGCCCGTGGTTCGGTGATCAGCTCCGGCGGTGCGAAGGCGCTGCAGTAGCGGGCTTGCTCGGTGACAAAGTCGCTGTATCTTGCTAAGTCCGGAACTGAATTATACTTCTCGGTGAACATCTTGTACCACTGGACGCGCAGAGAGTTTGGTAGCTTCTCGGTGAGACACCGCAGTAGCTCGGCGTTGATGAGATAATATTCTTTCTTCAACGCGCGAAGTGTGACCACGCTGCTTCTGATCCTGCTTGCAAAGGTGCAGATGTCCTTCGGCGATTCTGTGCAGCGCGGCAAAGTTCGGAGTTTTTCTGTTTCCGCTTGAGCGATGGAGTCCGGACGGCCAAACTGTAGTTCCAATTCCTTCATAATGTCGTCCGGCTTCGCGTGCCCGATGAGTTCCGAGCTAACTGTTTCCAAGGCTCTTCCCTTGAGACTTCTTCTTAGTCTTGCTGTATTTTCAACGTCGTTGAAGTAGCTGCGAGTGGTGTCATATATGGCGCGAAACGATAACCACTCGGTGTGTGCTCCACTGAAGATTGGCAGGTCCATGATGACCTTCGATGCGGCGGCAACCGGCGTGACTGCGTACGTCTCGAACGGTTTGCTTCGGTCGGCGAGCGCGGCGATAGCGGACGTTAGTTCGCTGATGAACGGACGGAGTGCGTCGCCTTCCTTCGGGATCTTCACTGGATCAGCACACTTCTGTTCTTCTGTATCCGGAACCCCAGTCTTCTGTGCGGCGTCGGGAACCGGTCGATGCTCGTGAAGTCTTCTGTCTTGAGCCGGCGCGATGTCCTCCGGGCAGAGCGGCAGTGTCTGAACGGGCTGCGCGGCGTCGGCGGCGTCGGCATCCCTCCCGGCGGTCTCGTCCTCTTCTGGGCGTGGCTGTGACTCTGGTTCCGGTGCTTCTTCCAGCCAGGAACGTACGAATTCTGTCTTGGAGTGACCGTCGTCATCGTAGTCGTCCTCCGATGAGTCCTCTTCAGCCTTCTGTAGCGCTAGCTCGGCTAATTCCAACTTGAGTTTCAGTATTTCTTCACGGGCTTTCAGTATCCTCTTCTGGGATCGATGAGTCCTGTGGGACTTCGGTGGGCCGGTCGGCCTCTTCGATTCTTCGGTCCGGGTTTCTTCTTCCCGGCTAACGGTCGCTGCGTCCGGTCGGTGTGCTTCGTCGGCGGGGTGCAGCGTCGCATCTGAATGTTTTCCTGTATGTTTCCCCTTCCTCTGGCTCGGCGGCTCTGGTCTCTCTGGAACAGTCCTCGGGGCCGGCGGAGGGGACCGCCGCGGGGTCGCGGGCCGCGGCGGGTCGGTGCTGACGGTCGACGGGGAACGCGGCGGCAGCTCGTGGCGAACGGACGGTTCTTCTCTGGGGGTGGGGGCCCCCCCCACCTCAATCATCCACGCCTCGGGAGCCCGTCCTCTTGAACGCGTTATGGGCATCTTGTAAGTCTTCAGTCCAAATTTTCAGTTCTTCAGTTCAAATCTTCAGCTCTTCAGCCGGTTCTTCGGTAATCCGGCTCCGTAGGACCAGCGAATGCTGGTCAGTCCTCTTCAGCCGGTTCTTCTGTAATCCGGCTCGATGCGACCAGCGAATGTGCAGGACGGGCGGACCCGAATGCACGAGCCACTGACGTCCTGTGTGTCTGTAGCTATCGCTGGTACGGTATGAACCCGCCGAAGAGTGTTGACGCTGTTGGTTACAATGTAGGTTGGTTACAAGGTGTCCGTGAAATAAGAACTCCCAATTTGATAGCAAGCTTGATAGTGGCTACGACGGTGGCGCTCTTCGTACTGAATATTCTTTTCTTCTATTTATATCTTGCTTTTAGTTCCCGCGTCGACCGCTTGCTTGTTCACCGACAGTGGCGCCGAATGCGCATTTACTATCCTTCCAGGGAACTTTACCGTAACGAGAGCCCCACCGAGGCAGCCACTAACGTTTAATTTTTATTATCAAAACTGTACATTTTCACTTATTCTATTTAGGCTATTCTAGACACATACATGATACCTATACCGTTAGAAAGTGCGTGTAAGCAGCTTTCTAACGGTGTACATAGGGTTTATCTATCTATTTCTGTTAGGGGACTACAGGCCGATAAATACTGTAATAGGGGCGCGACGATTATGCTTTGGCCGCTTGTCACTTCGCCTGCGCCCTGCCCGTAGCATCCACATGCCCACAAATAGTACCGATAGGTAGCCTGCGATGTGTACTATCTGTATATCTATGATCTAGACCACCTAGGGGCCTAGGTCATAGCAAAAACCCTAGAAAACATGATATGCGATAGAACAACTGCCTATAACTATGGAAATATGTACATCAGTGTTGTTTAGGCACTTAGACCCACCAAGGCGGACCCAGATCTAGGTCCTGAGTTGGTTCCTAGATTTGGGACCTAGCTGCAAATAGCTATTTGCCGTTCATATATGTGCTTAGCACATCTAGGCCATGTGGGTACTTCTATTATACTATTACCCTACGCTAATTACAAATAGCAAGTACTATGAGACCTAGGCTAGGCTATCTATAACTGATTCAGCCCACCCCTCCTCGGGATAGTGAGCTTATACACAAAACTATATTATAATTTATTAGGAAATTAAATCTAGGATCTTAACTATCGCAGAGTTATAAAACTTAACTATATATTACTATAAAACACAACACTCTGTAACACAAACACTATTTTGTCCCCTCTTCCTATTGTAGTCGTCCTGAACAGCCCCTAACAATTATTATACCTTTTTAAGAAGATGTTGTGCATTTTTTTAAGCATTTCATATATTTTTGAAGGATATATACGGAAATCCGTTTTTTATATTAATAATTGGTTTGTTAAAAAAACCACTTTCCCACACATTTAAAGAATACGACCCATCGTATTGGGTAGTAGTCATGATCTTTAATATACTCAGACTAGTTTCGTTAGTGGTCGCTCGCTGGTGGGTCAAAGGTCCGAACAAAAGGCCCAGTTACCGTTTAACCGTATTTGAACAAACATCCATAACGTGCGTTTCGTGTAACAATGCTGATTTTCTGTTCTTATTGGCGGTACGCTAGCTGAATGTCTTGCCATCTTACGGGGTACATAATACAAAAACAAAAAAGAAGGTAAGTAATCGGTTTTTAATAAAAAGAACCGATTATAACCGATTTCTACAAAAATCGGTTTTTATAGGTTTTTTTTTAAAACCGATTCACACCACTAATGCCCACTGAGTGTCTTGCAGAATCTTCTCAGTAGCGGCCGCGTTATGACCCGGTGGTAGTTTGTAGAAATGATTTTTGTGTAAGCCTCCGTGGGACCTATACATAATAATGATATTTTGACTTTGACTTTGATACTATTGACCTCATACCCTACATTTTCGAATTAACAGGACATTTAGTATTAATTGACAGCCCATACTAATGACCCGGCTGCGACACATGTACATATATATGTGTGTGTGTGTGTATGTATGTATGATTATTCCCATACTTCTCAGAAACTACAAATCCGATTGCGGTAATTCTTGTTGTAATAAATTCATAACAATCAGTTCGATAGTTTAGAATATATTGTACTGTTTGTGTTCCTGGTAAAGTCTAGCATAGCTGTTCTAGTTGCGTGGTAGTTTCATGCATTCAGAGCGTTATAATAGGTAAAGGCAATAAAAAGTTTAAATAAAATATTTAAATTATATTAAAATCCGACTTTAACGATATTATTATGATCTAAAAAGCATTATATATCGAAAATATATTTTAAGTCGGTGCTTTACATAACATATTAACTGACATCAGCATCCCTCGCCGGAAAACGTACCGAAACCCTCAAAATGATTGTAGAATTTGGGTCAAAATTCAATGTAGGTACAGTTTAGATTAAGGAAACAAACAAACAGGAGCGATTATACGTAAAACACGGATAGTGACTGTTTTTATACCTAGCTACCTACTTATTTAGATTGTTTTAAATTTCATACAGTACAAGCGGCTTTGCACTTACGAAAAAATATTTCAAACAACAAAATTAATACTAAGATCTTAGCTACAAGTCGGTTGCCACATTGCCCATTAATAAATGTTAAGTAATCAGAATACAAATTGTTCAATGTATTATTCTCCATTTATTTAGGGAGAAATCCTTAAAGTTGTGAACCCCGGAACTACCAAAGTCGCGGCGACTGGCATCTATAGTGTGCGTGGTGTAGCGCGCGGTTGCTGCATCCAGCGACCGGAAAGCGCCAGAGTTGCCGGTCGCTGCGACTAGGTAATGTGCGGGGGTTCGCGATCGGCCGCGGTATCAAGCTTCCGAAAAGCAACAGAGTTGCCGATCGCGGATGCAAAAAGTATCGTGTCGGCGGAGGCCCTACGTGAATACGACTGGTGGTAGACGTTTACTTTCTGAATACACGCATAAGATACAGACAACACATATCACTATCTCGTTCTTATGTATGTATTTGGAAAGAGAACTTTAGACCACAGTCATATTCACTTAGGTATTTAGAGTGTTGCCTCCACTTTTACCTATAAGCTTCATGCTCCTCATAGAGTACTGACAAACTTGATCACCGTTTATTGTTTTGCCTCACTTCAATTACGTGAAAAAAACCGCTCTTAAAATTGACAACATTTTAAAAACAAAACAGAGATGGTCCCCGAATTGTTTCTGAGATTTATCGGCATAATATACGGGACGAGTGTGATAATGTCCTTTGTTTCCATGGCAAATAGTAATATTATACGGAATGTTTCTAGGGTCTCGCGATAAGTGTATCTCATACGTCCGCAGTAAATACGCGTGATTTATTTTGTTTTCCCGGAAATCTATGGTTGTAGGGCAGTTTCCTTTTGGAGATTTAAACCCGATTTGTTATATTAATCACAAACAGGAGGCAGGTATTATAGCAATATTATCTGTAGTAATATAATTATTGGCATCTTCGCGTCACTAGGCCGATGTGTGAACAGATTCAACACAAAGCTGCAACTGAATTATAAATGTGTTTTGTTTTTATTTTAACTAATTAGGCAGTCTAATACCGCAACCCATGTAGCCAGATGTTCCCATTTCTCATGCAAATTGTTGTTTTATGGCAAAAAACTAGGCGAAATCTGTTGTTTTTATAACAACTTTCCTTTTTATGAACAAAGTCTATAAGCGTTGTTCTTAGCGACTTTGCATCGACAAGCTAAATAAATAATCGAAAGAGCTGTTACTACTAGAAAATATAACTAACGTTGTATTAATAATCAGCTCTAGAAGATTTTGCTGACTAACCAATCTTTCACTTGAATCGAAAGATTGATTAGTCGTTGTGTCGAAAGAGTAGTTAGTTAGGGTAGTAATTATAAAAAAATAATAGTAGGTACTTATATTGGCTAGTTAAATCCGGAACTAGGAACATAATTAGCATTACCAGATAACCTTTAAGATAATTATTATTACCTAAATATGTAAATCTAAGTCGCTATGCCCTCCCTTGTAAGGGGAAGACCTTTGTTCAGCAGTGGACGTCTTCCGGCTGTTGATGATGAAGTCGCTATGAGAGTTTAAAACTTTTATATCGATCACCAATTCACCACTCACTATAATAGATTGGTATTCATATTCATATTATTTAATGCATTCCATAATTGACAAGGTCTTATAATAGAGGCTTAGAGCTAAGAACAATTATGGACCCTGTAGGGCACAGCAAAATGTAAATAAAATTTACAGTTAAAACATTGGTAATTATAAATTATTAAAATAAATTATATGTCAAATAAATTAAATGTCAAAGAAAAAATAAAATAAAGTAAAATTATAAGTAGCCTCCGCGGTGCAGCGGGAAACTGCCTGCTTTAGAAACCGGATGTTCTTATCCCGCGGTGAGCAAAGCACTGTAAGTAGTTGTTCCTTATTGGTTAGGATCAACCTCAATAAGTTTCCCAACAGGTGTCTTAAAATGAAAGCTAGGAACATTCACACAAAGACGATTCACACATGATTAACTAAAGAAATCAGAGGTGCGAGCCGGGGTTCAAACCTGCACACCCTGATTCCAAGGCAAGCGCTCGCCCACTGAGCTAATGTTATTGCGAGTGAAAATTTCGTGGTGCATAATTTTTATAATTACGATAACTTCTAAAGTAATCCACTTATTGACATGGGCTAAAAGGCAAAAATTATCTCTATTAAATTCTTGATAGTTTATTTTTATAAGGATTAATAAGGTGTTCTTGAAAAATCGTTCGTAAATTATACTGTGAATTTAATTTTAAAACATAAAAATAATTATTGTGGGCCTTTCATAAAAGGTAGACTGTCGCGGACTTTTTTGTACAGCTAATAAATACCAATATTTTTGCTATACATTTTATTCACTTATATTCAACCATTTAGCCAGCGTTCGTCGATAAAGCAGCCAGACGCCCAGTTTTTTGTCGACTTGTGTTACAAATATTGTAATTTCTTACTAAACAAAACCTTTTATCATAATAACAAATAGCCTATAGCACTCCGGAATAATGTAGCTTCCTACTGGTAAAATATTTTTTTAAATCGGATCAGTAGTTCCGAAGATTACCCTATATTAAAAAACTAACAAACATACAAACTTACAAACTATTCCTCTTTATAATATTAGTATAGATGTCTATTATTGAAATTACATTTCTTAACCCCTCTTTTACATCTACAATATATCGACTCTTATACTGTTTTTACTTGTGAAGCTGAAAATAAAACGTAATATAAGCCAGTTTAACAGTTGAGTGGCCCTAAAAGAGTGGAAGCTTCACATAGCATTGAGTGGAAAACTTTCATAATTCACCTACATTTTGTGACGAGTAGGTACGGATAGAATTATCACATAAAATGATCTTTTATATACATAAACTTAATTTAATCAAACTTTATAATTTAAGCTACAATTAATTGTGACATGAAAAGTTTTATACCTGTACTAAATATCCCGTCACACGTGGATGTCCGAGTAAGAATAGCTCTCACCCATCTCCTCCCTTTCAGTGTCGTAAGAGGCGACGAAGAGAAAACAAGAAGACGGGAAGCAGCGTCTTTTTATTGGATTATCTACCACATATAGGTATTGCGATCCCCAAGATGCCAGCCTAGTGGGGGATTATGGCAACCTCTTCCCTTCTAAGGGGGAGGCTGTTTGTTCAGCAGTGGACGTCTTTTCTTTTGGCTGCTTATGGTGATGATGTCTA
The DNA here is from genome assembly GCA_911728495.1 of Furcula furcula. NCBI lineage: Eukaryota > Metazoa > Arthropoda > Insecta > Lepidoptera > Notodontidae > Furcula > Furcula furcula. The sequence continues at coordinate 13,765,668 of OU452251.1, forward strand.
AACATCCCTATTATTTACAATCTCAAACTTACTCCATTGGGCACAGTACCTAGGTAGCTACCCGTAAATGGAGCCGCCTAAAGTAATACCAAATTGTACAGTAAAGACCACAGTGTAAAAAAACAGTACTGCTGCTAGGCACTTTTTTTTAGCTGTCGGGGAAGAAACCTTTAAAGCTACCCGGTCTCCGTAGGGGCGAAGGCCAGGTTATGTTGAAGAAAAGAAGAAGAAAAACATGTATTCATGACACACAAAAAAAAAACAAAAGAGAAAAAAACGTTAACTATTTTATATAATGTGTCACAAAAAGGTCTCAACTCAGCATAATGCTGGTCGCGACAACACAACCAGCGCTGGTCTTCCGTTGAGACCTTCTTGGTGACGTCACGTGATTGTGAACGTCACTAAAAAAGTACCTATATAAAATAAAATAACAAAGAAAGTAATTAAAAACAAAGAATAAACTAATAAAATATAAACAAAAATGCAATTGCTGAAAAAAAAATCGCATACGCTCAATCTGACACCAGTAAACATATTGTACATTATACACTTTGCATGCTATATAATGGCAAATGTATGTGTACGTGCATCTTTATACGCACCATATCTATACAAATAAATTGAGTTGGAATTTGAACACATAAATTTTTATTATTACACTAAAATGACAGGACAACAAAAAACTAAGTAGCAGGTAAGTATAACTTTTAAAACAAAGTTTTATGTTGGATTTCTACCCACTAAAACCCTTCCGGTGGCCTTCACCGGCGCTATGGAGAGACTCTGGGCACACCTTTCGGACCTCGCCAGAGTTTATCCAACGCCAGAGTTTATCCAACGCCAGACGCTCACTAGAGTACGTGCTTTCCTTGCACAGAAATGGACGCTCCCCCCGGCACCCTCCCGCACGACGGGTCCCGCTGTAGGCGGACGGCCTACACCACGTCGCCGCACGCCTCATGCCTGATTTACACGTATTATGCCTGATTTACACGTATTAAGTTGCAAGTTGGTAACTAAATCTTTACTAAAGTTTAAGTAAATTATTGCGTGTAAACAAACACTTTAGTAGTAAGTTCCAAGTTAAAATTTAGTACACAAGTGAATAAGTAAAATTTTTCGTTTACACGTATTAAGTTGGTAACTAAATCTTTACTAAATTTTAGTAAATTATTACGTGTAAACAATCACTTTAGTAGAAAGTCCCAAGTTAAAATTTAGTACGCAAGTTATGAAGTAGAATAGAAACTTTTCTATTTTTCGGGTAAGTAGGTGGGCGTGGTTTATTCTTGATATGTTTGGACACACACATGTATAATGCACGTTTGCAGGTGTGCGTGCAAAGGTATAGCCATAGATCATGCCATAGGTAATATACAAATATAATAGGAGCAAAGTCGTTTTCGTGACGTTTTCGTTGTACCAACGTATATTTAGGGTTGCCAGAAATACGGGATTGTTCCAGAATTTGTATTGTCCTGGAATTTTCAAATACGTAGGTATTTGAGAATTCCAGGACAATACGCTGTAGGTATTAATATTTGCAATAAAAGGTTTTTTTTTTTACTTTTCCTATTATACTGCCGTATAATTAAGTGATTGAGAGCTATTTGGCTAGTAGTCTTAAAATTTTGGGGTAATTTAAGCCTGAGTCCTTTTTTTTTTCTAGCGGAAAATTGTTCAATGGGTCCCAGGACCTGTGTAGGTCAATCAGGGTAAATAGGATTCTTTCCCACTAAATCCCCGTGGTTGTCACATCGACACATGAGGGGAAACCTGGGCTCTCCTGTGGAATCTGCACCAGGAGTCCTTCAGTGCGTTTCCTTCGGAGCCTGCCACTGGAGGTGCTTTGTAGTCCCCCGGGAACCAGACACGGTGCTTATGGGGATGGAAAGCAATAAACAAGTAAAATGGTTAAATATTTACATCAAACACAAATTCAGTAATCAAGAAAGACACGAAGTCATTTACTTTTCTATATCTAATATTATAATTATAGTACATATATATATTATAAAAAGGAAATTCTAATATAATAATCTGTATTAGTTGTCTATATAATTTAATCCTAAAAATAAATTAGTTGTCCGTCGCTACAAAGTACTATGACATCGTCACGGATCGTGCGACCGTCCATTGGAGCGAACTAAAGAACTAAAGATTTTAACTAAAATTTACTAAAAACGACGTGTAAACGCATACTTAAAATTAAGTCACTTAAAATTTAGTTACCTACTTGACAACTTAATACGTGTAAATCAGGCATTAAGTTACAAGTTGGTAACTAAATCTTTACTAAAGTTTGACTAAATTATTGCGTGTAAACAAACACTTTAGTAGTAAGTTCCAAGTTAAAATTTAGTATACAAGTGAATAAGTAAAATTTTTCGTTTACACGTATTAAGTTGGTAACTAAATCTTTACTAAATTTTAGTAAATTATTACGTGTAAACAATCACTTTAGTAGAAAGTCCCAAGTTAAAATTTAGTACGCAAGTTATGAAGTAGAATAGAAACTTTTCTATTTTTCGGGTAAGTAGGTGGGCGTGGTTTATTCTTGATACGTTTGGCCACACACATGTATAATGCACGTTTGCAGGTGTGCGTGCAAAAGTATAGCCATAGATCATACAATAGATAATATACAAATATAATAGGAGCAAAGTCGTTTTCGTCACGTTTTCCTTGTACCAACGTATATTTAGGGTTGCCAGAAATACGGGATTATTCCAGAACTTGTATTGTCCTGGAATTTTTAAATACCTACTACACTGTAGGTATTATTAATATTTGCAATATTTTTTTTTTACTTTTCCTAGTATACTGCCGTATAATTAAGTGATACGAGAGCTATTTGGCTAATAGTCTCGGGAATTTTTAGATCAACGGAGAAAGGAGTTGTTGCAAAATGGGCTAGGAATATGTACACCACCTCAAAAAATCGAGAAAAATCCATAGAATTCGGGAAAAATATTAATATTTTGTTTATATTACTAATATTGTTGTAATTTGAAGTATAATTATCATTTATTTTATATCTATATTCAACATGGCGTCCTAAGAAGGCGTCTCACTTATGCCTAATTAAACTGTCAGACAGCCAGCTGTCAATAGCTACTGCTGCTTTCACACTTGTCACAGTTGGTTGTGTGCGTGTATTGTATGTAGTGAATTGACTATCACTGATATTTTAATTATTAAAATGATGTATGAGAAAAAAGAAACAAAAATACAAAGAGTACTGTGTTAAAAATACTTTTAACGCCATTGATAATAAAAATGACACATGACAGTGACACTTTTCCGCCATGCCAGTGTTTTGTTATGTGTTGCAATTCTATGTAATAATTCTTAGGTTTTACAAGCAAATAAAGCCAAATAGAAGTAAATGGATAGTTAAAAACTGTTCTATGTGTGTTTCCCTATTTTAGAGTATAGTGTACAAAGTCCTAGCCCAGGCTCCATACATTTTGGAACATCTCTTTTGGGGTAATTTAAGTCTATCTCGCATCCTTTTTTTCTAGCGGCGAATTGTTCAATGGGTCCCAGGACCTGTGTAGGTCATCCGGGGTAAATGGGATTCTTTCCCAATCCCCGTGGTTGTCACATCGACACATGAGGGGAAACCTGGGCTCTCCTGTGGAATCTGTACCAGGAGTCCTTCAGTGCGTTTCCTTCGGAGCCTGCCACTGGGGGTGCATTGTAGTCCCCCGGGACCTAGACACGGTGCTTACGGGAATGGAAGGCAATAAACAAGTAAAATGGTTAAATATTTACATCAAACACAAATTCAGTAATCAAAAAAGACACGACGTAGTTTACTTTTCTATATCTAATTTTTAAATTATATTACATATATATATTATAAAAAGGAAATTCTAATATAATAATCTGTATTAGTTGTCTACATAATTTAACCCTAAAAATAAATTAGTTGTCCGTCGCTACAAAGTACTATGAAATCGTCACGGAGCGTGCGACCGTCCATTGGGGCGAACTAAAGAACTAAAGATTTTAACTAAAATTTAGTAAAAACTACGTGTAAACGCATACTTAAAATTAAGTCACTTAAAATTTAGTTACCTACTTGACAACTTAATACGTGTAAATCAGGCATCAGGGTCGCATTTAGTAGGGATACCCAGAGCCCCCACCCTGTGCGTCCGCGAACCACAAGCAGGGGACCTCCTCACTAGCTATGCAGGAGTTTAGTAGCCCTACTAGCTAGTAAGGCTGCTGATGCTGCTGAAATTAGGGACAATAGAGTACAATACGAACAAAAAGCTCTAATCATACTCACAAGCAGCCGTTTGTTCTAGTGCTTGAACTGTATTATTTACACTGTAGTCATTACTTTGCGATTTGGTATTACTTTAGGCGGCTTCTCTTATCAGTACTGTGCACCCTGTCTATACCTACTTTTTTTTTGGCTTGAGTAAACGTAAGTATAAGGTTTTAGAGTACCTAGCCGATTACGGTTATTTGGCGTAAAGTTGTTTTCCATTTTAGTTGTTTTCCATTTTAATTTTAAAGTTACAAAATGTACGGTTTCTAATACCTGACCCAAAAATGAGCATGTTTCGTACTTACAGCGAAGTTCCTCAGAGATCAGTTTTCTACCTAACCCTTTTTCTTTTGCATATTAACGATTGCTGATGCCCGATATTCTGTCTGACACCTTAATAAGTATATATACCTACATACACGCTGTCATCTGTTAGCGCTGTTGTAGAAAAATACCCGACTAAGGCCCCCATTTAAAATATGGGTGTTTTGTTTTCAAACTAATCTACTACTTACAACTAATAAGTTAAGTCTTTTTATCAGTTAGTTGCTTTACAATCGCAGATTACATTGCAGCTTTCCATTAGCTGGGATTACAGTCTAGAACTAACTTATTTTAAGTAAAAGCCAAAGTCCTCTTTGCCTTGGAATTTATTGTAGTTTCCAAACGAGTAATGAATATTTTCAAGGCTCGGATATGAAATTATGAATATAATATTGCATACATATTCGGTCGTTTATTATCAGTTCCGTCCGTGTCCGTATCTAAATTATTTAGATTTCTGTGGCCGTATAATAAATTATTATGCAAAATTATTACCGGGAAATCATTACATCTGTGTTACACACCACGTTATTGTTTGCGGCAAAATGAAACTGCAAGACATAATGGTAATTTTTCGTCTCTGCACAGCCGGCTAGGATACAATGTCGCACAAAATTATCAGAGCAGTATTGCATGATGTAAATAAACTATTTAAAAAAAAATAAAAACCGACTTCAAAGTAAATTATCTAAAAAGCATAAAATAACGAAAATATTATTGAAGTTGGTGTTAGCGTACCTGCTGTGTATATTCTACACCAACTTCAATAATATTTTCGTTATTTTATGCTTTTTAGATAATTTACTTTGAAGTCGGTTTTTATTTTTTTTTAAATAGTTTATTTTAACACTTTTTAGTGACTTATTTTACCAAGATAGGTATCAGCACTATCACGCAACTCGAACGTCTACATTACAGTAACTTACTGAAAACATAAAAAGTTTATATCTCTTAAACTACTGGACCGATTTTGATGAAACGTGTACTCTACCCTAAGTTGAAAAATACTCTAACTATTGCAAAAAGAATTTTCGAAATCGGACTTGTAGTTTCTGAGAAATCCGCGGACAAACCTACATACATACATACATACACTCGTGAAATTTGGTAAATTTGTTTAGAAGCCCACATAGACTAACATATATGAATATTACGCATTTCTATTAATATTACATACATACGCGTCGAATACAGAACCTCCTTTTTTGAAGTCGGTTAAAAAAAAATAGGAATAATAACTTAGATGCATCTTTGCCTCAAGCAAGCCTATAGGCTAATATGTATTTATTATGTTTACATATACACATCAAAAGTGTCTAGGGATCAAGCATTTTTGGGCAAAAAAATGGGCAGAAGAACAATGGCGTTTCGTGTGCTTTTCTGATGAGTCTCGTTTTGGTATGAGACCGGATACAAGACGTATACGACACTGGAGAACCCCTGGACGCCAACAGCGATTAAAATCCTGCCAGGAAGTCCATCCTTATAGTGGTGGAACCATCATGGGCGGGTATTTGGATCGGCGGAAGAACTGAGTTGATTTGGATCAGAGGCAACCTCAACGCTCAAATTTATGCTGAGACGATTGTATCAGACGTCATCGTTCCTCTACAAGTGCAAATCGGTCCCTTATTTCAGTTAATGCATGATAATGCACGACCGCACACCGCAAGAGTTGTAAGACAGACTCTCGCCGCAGCTAACATCAATGTCCTGCCCTGGCCTGCTCAGTCGCCAGACTTGAACCCGATTGAGCATGCATGGGATATGCTACAGAGAAGAGCTCTGCCGAATATGGAGGGTATCCAGTCGCAAGAAGACCTTTTTTTGTTGTTGCAACGAACATGGGCGGCCATTCCACAGCGTGATTTGGATGAACTCATTTTGAGTATGCCAAACCGATGTTCTTGTGTTGTTAGTGTTCGCGGTAGAAACACGGATTATTAATTGTTTAAGTTACCCAATAAAATTTTAAAGAAAACTGTTATTTCAGTCTTTTTTTCGAACTTTTGTGTTAGTGGTTCAAATGTCAAAAATCCCTTTATTAGGAAAATGGCAAATTTCTTTATTAATGCAAAGGTGACTTGGTTTATCGTTACTGTGACAAACGAAAACACTTTATTTGATGAATCCTTAAAGAAAATTTTAATTAATATCAATCAGGAGAAAAGTTATTGCAAAAATATATGTTGATCCCTAGACACTTTTGATGTGTGTATATTACGCAATTATTATAAAATAAAAACAAAGTGAACTCCAATCATGGTAGCGGTTACATATATTTGGAACACCTCAATGAACGACAGTTGGCTATTTGCATCCACCGGTTCCCTGCGATTCGCATAATGTCGTCAGTCCACTTAGAGGCCGGCCTGCGTGTTTCGGTTTGTGGTTGCAACTAGTGAATCTTTCGTTCCTATCAGTTATCGGTTCTTCGAACGATGTGGCCTGCCTTTGCCTACTTCAACTTGAAGATTCCATGAGCTATGTCGATGACCTTAGTTCTTAACGAATCTCCTCATTTCAGATTCTGTGTGCAAAGAAACTCCGAGCATAGTTCTCTCTATAGCTCGTTGTGTAACTCTGAGCTTCTCTAAAAGTCCAGCAGTTAAAGATCACGTCTTTGTATCATATGTCATCACTGGCGACACACACTGGTTAAAAACCTTCGACTTCACAGTCTTATCATCAGGGGGAATCGCTGCCAAGAATAAGTATTGACGTATTTCATTGATCTTCTGAACAAGAATCTTGGACACCTGATGCGTATTTAGTCATTTGTTTACTTCACCTATATCTACTAACAGTACCAGTCTTCATAAACTAAACATCAATATAGGGAACTAGCGACCCGCCCCGGCTTCGCACGGGTGTAATTGCGAAAAAAAAGAAGTGAATAATTTAAAGCTACTGCCATTGATTATAGAATTTCTTGGAATTATTTATCAGTTTGTAGCTGACTTTTCGTAACGCAATATGAACAAATTTTGTATAGAAGTGACGCGTGAAAGGGCTACGTATAGCTGCCTGTCCATGGGCAAAGTACTCAACGCTTAGTTCGACAGTTGAGATGCCGTTGGAAAGTGCAGCACGATTAATTTCACGCCGAAACGAAGCCACGACGTTCTTCTTGCATTTTTTATATACGTAGTATAAGGTGGCTGCTATCATCAATACGATGATGACAATGGTTAAAATTTCGGCGAGTGTTAAAGGTATTGGCGCTGTCGACACTGATGCACTTCCAGCTTGTGCAACAACAATTTCGTCACGATGGGACTGTTTGTTGCCCATTCTTCTGTCTTCTTTCTTCCTAATTTCTCAATTTGCCAAGTTCGTATAGGCAATGGTCGCCATCTAATAAGGTGACTCTTGGTGGATGATGGAGATAAATAAGAGACGTCTATCCCGTGTCAGTATCCATAGTTTAATGAATCTTTTATTATAAAAATGCACATTAACTTAACGCTATTGTCAGCAATCTTATGTTGCAGTTAAAGTATTAATTCATACATTACAAGGTTTAAGCCTGCAACGTTGAATCTCTGACCTTGTGATTTGTTAATTGTATTTATAATTTTAGAAACTGCAGACGTGTACGGGTGCACAATTTGGGTGGATTAAGGACACCATTTCTTTGAAACCAATTTATGGAAGCAATACGGGCTTCCTTGTTCAGTTTCATCGTTAAGACGTAAACGGGGGTCAACCGGGGAATTCTTACCCACTAAAACCCCCGCGGCTATCACGTCGGCACATTAGAGGGCGGACCTGGGCTATCCGTCGGGATCTGCACCAGCTGATACCACTCAGTGCCTTGACTTTGAACCCGCCGCCGGAGAGGCACATTATAGTTCCTCGAGAACCTGTCATAGTGCTCACGGTTACGGGGATCACGGGGAAGCCTTTAATGAGATTTACGGGACCCTGTTGGTGGTCAACCGGGTATGTAGGTTTCTTATAAACTAAAGCCCCAACGGCCGTGCAATCAGCACATAAGAACCCCTTCTTGGGCTATCCGGTGGGATCTGCAACATTATACCCTCAGTGGCTTGCCTTTGACCCCGCCACCGGGGAGCACAATAAAGCCACCTGGGAACTTTTCACCGTACTCACGGTTACAGGGGTCACGGGGGAAGCCTTCAATTGGTCCCCGGGACCCTGTTGGCGGTCAACCGGGTTATGTAGGATTCTTATACACTAAACCCCCAACGGCTGTTAAATTAGTACATAAGTAGGAGACCTGGGCCATCCAGTGGGATCTGCACCAAGATCCCTCAGTGGCTTGCCTTTGAGGCCGCCACCGGGGGGCACAATAAAGCCACCCGGGAAACTATCATCGTGCTCAAAGATACGGGGATCGCGGGGGAAACCTCCAATAGGCTCCAGGATCCTGCGGGCGATCGACTGCAGTATGTGTCCCCCACGGCTGTCCACACAAAAGAGTGTGCACCGTGTACCCCTCAGTGCAAGGCAAGGGCCTTTGAAGCCGCTGCCGGGGGCGCATTATAGCCCTCCGGGAATCTGTCACCGTTGTCACAGTTTAAGGGAGTAGCGGGGGAAACATCCAATATGTCCCCGGGATCCCGTGGGGAAGTCAAACTGGGTATTTGGGATTCTTACCCACTAAAACCCCCGTGGCTATCATATCGGCACATGAGAGGGAAACCTGGGTTCTCGGGTGGGATCTGCACCAGGTGTCCCTGACTGACTGACTCGGACTGGCTGAATCCGAGTCAGTCTCGGTCAGTCCCGTACTCCCGGTCAGTTCCGGTCAGTCCCGGCCAGTCCCGGTCAGTCCCGCTCAGTCCCGCTCAGTCCCGCTCAGTCCCGGTCAGTCCCGCTCAGTCCCGGTCAGTCCCGCTCAATCCCGCTCAGTCCCGGTCAGTACCGGTCTGTCCCGCTCAGTCCCGGTCAGTCCCGCTCAGTCCCGGTCAGTCCCACTCAGTCCCGGTCAGTCCCGCTCAGTCCCGGTCAGTCCCGGTCTGTCCCGCTCAGTCTCGGTCAGTCCCAGTCAGTCCCGCTCAGTCCCTCTCAGTCCCGCTCAGTCCTGGTCAGTCCCGCCCAGTCCCGCTCAGTCTCGGTCAGTCCCGCTCAGTCTCGCTCAGTCCCGCTCAGTCTCGCTCAGTCCCGCTCAGTCCCGGTCAGTCCCGGTCAGTCCGAGTACCACACCGTACCACACCGTACCACACCGTACCACACCGTACCACACCGTACCACACCGTACCACACCGTACCACACCGTACCACACCGTACCACACCGTACCACACCGTACCACACCGTACCACACCGTACCACACCGTACCACACCGTACCACACCGTACCACACCGTACCACACCGTACCACACCGTACCACACCGTACCACACCGTACCACACCGTACCACACCGTACCACACCGTACCACACCGTACCACACCGTACCACACCGTACCACACCGTACCACACCGTACCACACCGTACCACACCGTACCACACCGTACCACACCGTACCACACCGTACCACACCGTACCACACCGTACCACACCGTACCACACCGTACCACACCGTACCACACCGTACCACACCGTACCACACCGTACCACACCGTACCACACCGTACCACACCGTACCACACCGTACCACACCGTACCACACCGTACCACACCGTACCACACCGTACCACACCGTACCACACCGTACCACACCGTACCACACCGTACCACACCGTACCACACCGTACCACACCGTACCACACCGTACCACACCGTACCACACCGTACCACACCGTACCACACCGTACCACACCGTACCACACCGAACCACACCGAACACAGAACCACTCACACACTCACTCACTCACCCACTCGCCCGCTCGCCCACTCGCCCGCTCGCCCACTCGCCCGCTCGCCCACTCGCCCACTCGCCCACTCACCCACTCACTCAATCACGGACGGCATAGGAAGTCCCATAAGAAGTTTCACTTCAAAAACCTGTCACCGTGCTCAAAGTTTCGGGGACCACGGGTAGACCTCCAATAGGCTTCCAGGATCCTGCAGGCGGTTGACCGCGGTGTGTGGGATTCTTACCCTCTAAATCCTCCACGGCTGTCCGCAAAAAATATGGGGCTGCACCGGGTACCCATCAGTGCAAGGCAAGGGCCTTTGAAGCCGCTGCCGGGGGCTCATTATAGCCCCCCGGGAATCTGTCACCGTTGTCACAGTTAAAGGGGTGGTGGCACGTTTAATATGTCCCTGGGATCCTGTGGGATCCCCCACAGGATCCACTGTCTGTGGGTGTATAAAGCCCACAGACACGTCTCGAAAAAGTATAGTACCCTTTTTTTTTTGACGCGGGGGAAATCTTCCAAAGATCCCCGGGAGCTGTGGGGCTCGGACCGGGGTATGTGGGATTCTTACCCACTAAAACTCTCGTGGCTGTCACATCGGCACATGAGAGGGGGTTCTCCGGTGGGATCTGCATCAGCTGTCCCTCAGTGCATTGCCTTTAAGTCCGCCACCGGGGGGCGGGTATATTATATCCCGGATATTTACCTAATTTATAATATATGGAATTAATGAAATTCTCTAGTACTTGATTGTTAACTATGTATCTCTTTAGGTTTAGTCAATGTAAGCTATGTAAGTTTATTTACTTAGATAAAACTTAAAACCTTCAATGAAAAATTATCTAACCGATGGTGAAAATCGCTGCGTGATTTAGGAGGTGCTATCCGATATTGACAGACTCGGATAGACTTTGTTTCACACTATTTAAAGATACTTTGACGTCGTTGGTCCCCATCACCAGCCAACCTATAGAAAAAACCCTGACTGACAGACAGACAATAATTCCAATAAAGTTTTGGCTTTTTTTATATCATACGTACAATAGGTGCATGCATATTGTATTCCTACCCAAACAGACATTTTGAAAATATATTTTCATTATTTTATTTTTAGTTTGTTATATTTGCGAAACAAACAAATGATACCACTAAGACCACTTATTACTAAATATAAGATCCAATAGTACAAAAATCAATTCAGTTTCCACTAATAACTAAATCATAACATTAGAGAGAAGTTAACTACGTATGCATGATTTTAAATTTTAAAAAACAATTTTTTTTTTTTAATTTTTTTTTTTTTTTAATGATGTTGCCTTGTGGTAACACCATATAAATTACAATCTAGCTTAATGGCTAATTAGCAATTTTACTTTAACCTAAACGAATAAATTATATTAGATTAAGAATGTGTCCAATGGCACTTTTCTTATTGTCTCTATTAAGGCGAAGACACTTTGTTATTGTGTTCTACACTGCACTATACTGCACTAATTTAACACTTAAACTAACTCAAAAGGTTTTGTTCTTTTCAGTCTTCTCACTATGTCCGTGTTGTCGAGGAGCTGGATAGCCTCGACATTCACATGATGATGAAGCCGACGCTCATGAGCTTCAGCGTAGTCCTTGATAACTTTGGCTACGAAGTCCAATTTGAGGTCCCGATGGAGGTCGTTTGATCTTATGTACCAGGGCGCATTTACAATTCCTCTGAGTACTTTATTCTGGAACCGTTGTATTGTATTTACATTACTTTGTTTGGTACAGCCCCACAGCTGTATACCATAAGTCCATACTGGCATTAGGACTTGTTTGTACAGGAGTATTTTGTTTTGCACTGACAGCACGGAGTGTTTACCGAGAAGCCAGTGCATTTTCTTGTAGCGAAGGCCTAACTCTTCGCGTTTCTTTTTGACATGAGCCTTCCAGCGAAGCTTTGTATCGAGTGTCATGCCAAGGTATTTGGCGGTATTCTCATAGGGTATAACACGATTGTTTATGTATACCGGATGGTAGATTGATTTTTTATTGGTGAAATCAATATGAACTGACTTGGATTCATTGAGTTTTATTCGCCACTTTTTTGTCCAGTTATATATGGTGTTTACGGCAATTTGAACATTTTCCACTGCTTCCGCGTGTGTAACACATGTGGCCATAGTGGCCGTGTCATCAGCAAAGGTTGCAATGGTGTTGTTTTCTAGCGTTGGAATATCACAGGTGTATAGTAAGTACAGGACCGGACCTAACACACTTCCTTGTGGTACTCCAGCTTTGATGTGCTTAAGATCAGAATAAGAATCTTCCTGTCTTACTCTGAACATTCTTTCTGATATGTAAGACTCCAAGATATCGGAGAAATTCTTTGGTAACATCTTTCTTAATTTATATATGAGACCTTGATGCCACACCTTATCGAATGCTTGGGCTACATCTAGGAAAACTGTAGAGCAAACTTTTTTTTCTTCTAACGTTTTTTCAATAATATTTGTAATTCTATGAACTTGGTCTATAGTTGAGTGCTTTGCCCTGAAGCCAAACTGATAGTCAGGAATAAGATGTTTTTCTTCTATAATTGGTTTTAAACGTCTCAATAATAGCTTTTCGAATAATTTTGACATTATTGGCAACAGCGAAATCGGCCTGTATGAAGTTGCTTCATTTGGTGGTTTACCAGGTTTTGGTATCATAATAACTTCAGCCACTTTCCACATATCGGGCACGTATTTTAATCTAAACGAAGCATTTATAAGTGTTGTGAGTTTCACTATTGCTTTACGAGGAAGATTGCTGAGGACTTCCCCGGTGATGAGATCATAACCTGGGGATTTTTTCTTGTTTAGAAGTTGAATTTCCTTGTGTACTTCTTTTGGTGTAGTGAGTCTCAAATCAGTATCATCGTCTTCTATTATTGCATCAAGAGTAATCTCATTTTCAGGCTGATTTGGTTGAAAAATTTCTTCTAAATGATTTGCAAATCTAATTGCTTTTTGCTGATTATTTATAGCCCACTGCCCGTTCATTTCCTTAATTGGGGGAATATGCGTGATGGGTTTTTTTAAACTTTTAGTGGCTTTCCACAGTGAATAATCGGTTGTACGATCACTCGTTAGCTGAGTAAGGTAACTATGAGTGGATTTATCACGAAATTTCTGAATTTCCCTACTTAACTGCTTTGTTAGTTTGTTTAAAACTGTTTTGTCGAGTGGATATCTAGTCCTTTGCCACCTCTGCCTTTGTCTTCTCTTTTCAATTATAAGGTTTCGGATTTCTATTGGGTAATTTATGATTTCTTTTTTAAAACGGGTGTGTTTTTCCAAGCACACTGTTGGATATTTGTTACAAAACTCTTTACTTCTAATTCTAATTGTTGTGGCGTTTTCAGGGGCACTTTTAAGATCACTGCGGAATCCAAATCGTGCTTGAAACTCTCCCAGTCGGTATATTTATTGACTAAAGTTACATGGTTTTCTCTATATATAATGTTTTCATGAATAGTTACTATAATAGGTGAATGGTCTGAACTCATATCGTAACCATCTTCAATAGAAAGATAGTTTAACGATATGTTTTTATAAATGAAAAAATCTATTAAATCAGGAATTTTCTGTAGATCTGTAGGCCAGTAGGTTGGCTTCCCCGTTGATATTGTGTCACATTTCGTATTTCTAATTGCATGCAATAGTTCTTTACCTTTAGTTGTAGTAAGTCTAGATCCCCAATAGGTATTCTTCGCATTGAAATCACCTCCAAGGACGAACCTGTTGCCAAGTTGTTTTAAAAGGTTTTCATACTGCGCTGCTTTTATTGAGTACCGTGGTGGACAGTATATAGATGATATGGTGACCGGATACCGTTTTGTCTTGACACATACGGCCACAGCTTGAATTTCACGTTGTTCGTGTTTATACATCTCATAATGATAGATACCTTCCTTTATTATGACGGCGCTGCCTCCTCTAGCTTTATTGTCCGGGTGCAGTGCGTGATAGATTTTATATCCTTTTATTTGTATATAGGTTTCGTTTGTGAAGTGTGACTCGGATATAAGGCACACATCGATATCTTTTGTGTTTAGGATGACTTCTAACTCATGTTGATGCTGACGTAATCCGTTAGCATTCCATGCCATAATTTTTAGATAGGTATCCATCATTTGTTTAGTAATAGCTACTTTGGTGCTATGTTCCAGTTTTTTAAGCCTTTCGTCGAAAGATGTAATGACGTTTAAGATTTTGTTTAGTTTTTCATCTAAATGGGATGTGTGCTGTGTCTGTGCCTGTTGCTGTGGCCGTGTGGCCTGTGTGCCTTTTGTTATCTGAGCAAAAGACAGATTTTTGGTAACAGGTTTGCTCTGTATCTTTCTGCCGGTGTTAATGCGTGGGGCCTCATGAGTAGGGGCTTTGTGCTTGTTTGCTGCTTTATTTTTTAACTGCTGCAGTTCCTTGGCTACTATGCATCCGCGGTAGCTAGCGGGGTGTGCTTCGCCACAGTGGACACATTTTGGTTTAGTTTCTGCAGGTTTTTTGCAGTCTTTTGTCAGGTGCTTTCCGGTACATTTCACACACCTGGGCTCTCTAGAGCAATACTTCTGAGTGTGTCCGTACGCTTGACACCTTTTGCATTGAGGTATCAATTTAGATGCTTTGATAGGTTGTATGTCTACTTTACATCCGAGAATAGACTTTATGGTATAAATTTTGTTAATGTCTTCACCTTTGCTGAATGAAAGCATAAACATGTTAAGAGGTTCTTTAGTCCTCCAATTAAGTTTATTAGTTACCTCTTGGATATTGTAGCCTTTCGATGTTAGGTCTTCCATTATTCTGATGGGATCGCAAGAAAAGTGTAAGTTTTTCACCATCACTCTGACTGGTCTATCCTGCTTATTCTCGTAAGAATACCAGTGGCATTCGCTTTCTAAGAGTAGCTTTGTAATAGCCCTGTACGTGTCCTCGTTATTTGCGTTTACTTTAACGCTGTCCCCTTTTTGCATTTTAATTAAAAATGTGTCACTGGATATAGTCGGTGTTAGAAAGTCGTAGAACTTTTGGTAGTTTTTAACCTGTTCCACGATGATAGGAGGTGGCTGGGGAGCCTTTTTCTCTTTCTGTGTCTTTTTTTCGTTTTCGCTGGACCTGGCTCCTTGTTGTTGCAGTGGTGATAGTGATTGGTTCAGCTTCCTTTTCTTCCGACTCTGCTGACGAATCCACTCAGTTTCTTTTGCTAGCTCCTCTTCATCGGTCTCATATTGGACTTCTTCGGAGGTTTTCTCGGTAGCAGTGATATCTTTAGCTTGAGATACATTGTTCTTCTCTTGGTAGTGCTCCAGTTGTTGCTGGAGCGCTTCAATTTTGCAATGTAAGTCCTTCACTAAACTTTGAAGTTTCTTACATTCAGCTTGTTCCTCAACGAAACGTTCATACAAAAGATGTTCCGTTTCTGTTTGAAGCCTAACTGTATTTTGCAAAGCCATTTTAAATCAAATATTAAAATGTAACTTAGCCTTAACTATATTTAAACACATTGTTGTGATTCACCACTTATTGTAGTAATCTGGGTCATCGCGGCGACCGGTGACGATTACTCGCGACAGTGTTTTTGCTGCGTCAGCGCTTTACCCGAGTGCGGACTAGGGCGAAGGCAACGCAGCCGTTCTTCGCGGATGCTGAACAAACACTGAAAAAAACTATGAAAAAACTATTAAATATAAAAATATATTAGAGATAAAAAGTGCCGGAGTCAATATGAGTTAAATATTTAAAACATCGAATCTTAATATAAATAAAAAAATCAAAACAAAGTTTAAAAATACAAAAAAAAATCCGCACACGGGTAGCGAACCCGGACAGTCCGCACTTAGAGGACGCTTCCGTAACCACTTGGCCAAGAAACTTTTATTTTATCTTTCGAATTATCGTATCTTATTGTGGTAATATATTTGTACCGCCATCGGTTGAGTAATATTACTTCTTTTTTACCCTATAAAGGGATAAATTATAAAAAATATGAAATACTAATTCAATTAATTTTCTTAACGAATGTCTGTGCAAAGGAGACAGAGATGATTCTATACAATTTTGGGTCCAGGTTGTAAAAAGATGAAAGCTGTGTCTGTTGATAGCTAGTATATTCTTAAATTAATACTGAACATTTTGCGGATTTTGGCAGTCTGAGAGATAAGTTATAAGATATTTATGAAAAGTGAGGTTATGTAACAACCGGTACCTTAATGGGTGATTTTAAGTACAATTAATATTTTTATAAATATATAATTATATGATACACTATCTTGGCTGTAGTTATCTATGAGTAAGGCAAGGGTATACCCTGTTTTTCGTTACAAGATCGAAATCGTAGCATAAAATGTTTGCATACAGGAGTGATGGCTGGTCGGTGGCCAGCCAAAAGCAATTTATAGGGTTCAAAACTAAATATTCAACCCTAGTAACGCTCCGCTCGGACCTCACCAGAGTCTTCAGCCACACACACTTGACTTGATAGAGCATGTTGCTGGGGAGCAGAAATGCATTTCCGCCAGGAACATCCTGGCGGAAATGCAGGGATGGTAAATGTGTCAGGATTGTTGCCACCTTACATGAGATGTTGCCGCACCTTCTTGCGACCCGGATTAAGCACTGGATCATAATAATGTAATTGAATGAACCGATAATTGAATCAATACAGTGAGATGCTTTCAATTGAGATTCAAAATATCGATACAAAGCGACTGGGAAGAACAAGCCTAAAATGATTATGACTTCTTTAGTAGTAATTATATACTCATTGTTCTTTAGTCTTTCCTCCAAGATTATGACAAATAGCCATAAACTCAGAAAAAAGAATGACTTGTCAATGCAGATACCACAGATTAAAAATACATACTTAATTGATTTAACGCGACTAATGAGGCGATTCGTGAACTTAAATCGATTTGAAGATTACTCTTGTAAATATTTTTAGATCTGTTAAAATATCGCAATGATTATTCATAACATATAATTAATTAACTAAACACACAGTTTGGTATAAACTTTTTTCAATAATTAATACGTTTAAGGGCACATTAATCGATTATAGTTTAATAGATAATCGATTTATGAACTGCCTAAACTTCTTGTTAAGATTCCTCTGTTTCCAGCTTGATTTAATGGACTGGTTTTTTACATTTTTAAATAGAAATATATAACCATTTTTTAGGCCGTAACTCATCTTTTTACAAGTTGGACCCAATAATCCCAGTCTCCTTTCAAGTCAATAGGACCAAGGAATCGCGTTCTCCCATACAAACTTTGCCCCCCTATTTGACCCCCTTAGAGGTTGAATTTCGCAAAATCGCGTCTTAGTGAGCACCTACGTCTTAAAAGGAACCCCCATGCAAAGTTTGAGACTCCTAGCAATTGTAGTTTCTGAGATTTCGTGATGAGTGGGTTTTTGTCTACTCTTTTATATAATAAGATTAGGACCAATTTCGATCCCTGAATTTCAAAGTTGCAGGCATACCAGGGTGTAAAAGTCTAAAAACTTCAGGATGTTATTTTCGCCATATTTAATAGCTGAACCAGAGCTATCCAGATTGTTTCTTTTAGAGTAGTAAACTCTCAAGCCTTGTACGGACTGAGCGATCCAATGTACGCGTAGTCGGTTACGCGTACATTGAAACGATTGAACTTGCAGTTGCTGTAAACTATACTCCGCTTCAAATGAATTTGTAAAGGAATACAAATTCGTTTGCGGTTCAATAACTACATAACGCCTACATTGTTGACTTCGCGTGGCCGCAAATACAACTTTGTATTACCAAGCATTTTATGCTGCCGCGTCGCATTGTCAAGTATATCTACGTCGCACGTGTTTTACGACTGCATAATAAAGCTGTATAAACGTTTTCAGCCCCCCTAGACAATGTAACATTCTACAATCGTTATCGCTAATAGAAAGTATAAAAATGTATGAGAATGACATATGTCATCGAAAAATCACGTGACAAATTATAGGGAATTGACACCGTTAGCGAATTAAGAAATAGATTCGCTATGAAGCAATTGCATCTTGTCTAGGCCCTCAGTTTTATTTGGTACAGACTATAGATTAAGTGTTACGTTTCTGGAACATTGGAACGCTGTCTTTATTCATATTCAGTATTTTGCACAGGGACATTTCGGATTGTCTATCGAGTAGCCTTTGTCTTTCTAGGTTCTTGTAGATTATTAGATATTTCACGCATGGTTGGTGGAAAATTTTCACAAACTAGCCTTCCTAAATGACAATTGCCTATAGCATGGCAATATGAAGGCAAGTTAGGATCTCGGCGCGCCGCCAGAACCTTTTATTTGGTTAGGTGTATTATGTGACATTTACAAATTTGGCCTTCGATGCGTTATGTAAAGATAATACACATCTACCTAAAATTATATCGTTAATAGTTATGTGGCAGTTGTACAGACATGCATGACTACACCAGTTTATTAAGGCTTTTATGTTCAAAAAAAAAATATTACGGCACGATCATACGCTGAGTAATAATATATACTTACATATTTTCGTGAATACACATATTTCCGCCCGCTTCATGTTCGTCGTGTAGTTCTTTGTCACGTTCCAAGAAATATTCTGTAGTCGTCTGAAAGTTGCCAAAATGGAATTAAAAATATTTTTGTAAGTGAATTTGTGTTGTGAAATGTCATGTAATTGAAATGGAATGATAATGTATTATTTTTCTGTACTTACAGTTTTATTGCACAACATGTGGTATGTATGTGCAATAGTAAGCACGTGGAAAAGCCAAATATTGTATTTATAGTAGCGGACGATTTGGTGAGTAAAAAAGTTAACTTTTTCACAAATAATTATTGTCGGTCCAAATAAACTTCCCCTCTCAAGAAGGGCACCACCATTTGTTATAATTATAATTGATCACAATTATTTTTTTAGGTAAGGTTATTGATTTCAAACTTTTACTTGTATCCAAAAGTTACTTTTTTTTACTTACCTTAAAAATAACAAATTACCATAACATATACAAATGTACAAATGTACCTATATGTGTATTTCTGTAGTAGTAAAAAAGGAATAAGTAACCATTTCATAAACTTAGATGCAGCTAAGAATATTGACTTAAAATTTTATCATGTTTAATTTTAACAGAAGTAAGTAAAATGTAAAAAAACCCTATCACAATAAAACTAACTGGTAAACAGAATGTCATATTTTTCAACAATAATCCGCATTTAATTTTCGTCCGTTTGTTTGGGAGCGTCGATCTAAGAATAGATCGATAGGCTAGAGGCTACAAACATTTAACTATATGTTATACCTAATGACTTTTCCTTTAAACGTCAGGCATATTTAAGGCTCATATTATAGCTAGGACTAAAATAAGACATACGTTTGCTATAGACAGCTGCACTGCAGTGTCGCTTATCACCCGAGAAGTTATTTCTTAAGGCTTGAGGTCGGTAACTTTACCAACTAAAGTTTCCTTCTCACCGGAACATAGCAACGTTTAACACTTTTCTTCTTGGCGGTAGAATCACTTACACTGTGGTAGTACCTAGATGGTTCAAAGATCCCCGGGAGCTGTGGGGCTCGACTGGGGTATGTGAGATTCTTACCCACTAAAACCCCCGCGGCTGTCGCATCGGCACATGAGAGAGGGAACCCCATTGCTCTCCGGTGGGATCTGCACCAGGGGCCCCTCAGTGCCTTGCCTTTGAGCCCGCCGCCGGGGGGCGCATTGTAGCCCCCCGGGAACCTGTCACGGTGCTCACGGGGACGGTGGTCGCAACCCCGCCGCCGTCCTCCTCGGACGTTCAAAGGGCCCACACCCCGAACGTCCAGCAGACTCCGAAGTGCGGCTTTCGGCCTAACCTAACCTATTATATGTATATTAATATACCATTATATATATCCATAACTGGCACACTAACAAATAGCTTAGGGTACAGATAACTCGCAGATATTTTTACCTACTTTCTGTGCACGCCACTGCAACCTACATATTTCATCACCATCATCATCAGCTGAAATACGTCTACTGCTCCCTGTCCTCCTGCAAAAAATCCCTTTTAAGAAAGAAAGGTTGCCATAATCCCCAGGCGTGTTGAGGCTTGCAGTATAGGTGCTAGGTAATCCAATAGAAAAACGGTATTACCCATCTCCTAGTTTTCCCTTAGTCGCCTCTTACGACACCCAACGAGGAGATGAGTGGGTGCTATTCTTACCTTACCAGGTCTTGTTATTTGTTTCACAGTAATTTTCTACTATGAGTCAAGCAGTCAAATAGTCGACAGTGATATTACTTTGCCATTATATCCGATTATGAAACACAGATATACTAAATTAAAAATATCCTACCAATTTACAGTCCTTGATAAAGTAACAACCCTAAAAGGTTAGAGCTGTTTCTCTAACTAATGTTTTACACCAGTTCGAAACATTCCACTTACATTTATCCTTATTTAAAAGTTTTGCCCAATAAACTTTACTATTGTAACAGGGTTGGGGCGATGTGAGTTACCACGGCTCGAATCAGGTAATGACGCCTAACATAGACGTGCTCGCTTATCAGGGCATCATTCTCTCTCAGTACTACACTGACGTCCAAGGAACACCGTCAAGGAGTGCAATGTTTACAGGAAAATATCCCACAACACTTGGTATGTATAAATAATTTTGCATTAACAAGAACTAATAAACTATTTTTAAAAAATAAAAACCGACTTCAAAGTAAATTATCTAAAAAGCATAAAATAACGAAAATATTATTGAAGTTGGTGTTAGCATACCTGCTGTGTATATTCTGCACCAACTTCAATAATATTTTCGTTATTTTATGCTTTTTAGATAATTTACTTTGAAGTCGGTTTTTATTTTTTAAAAATAGTTTATTTAACACTTTTTAGTGACTTATTTTACCAAGATAGGTATCAGCACTATCACGCAACTCGAACGTCTACATTACAGTAACTTACTGAAAACATAAAAAATTTATATCTCTTAAACTACTGGACCGATTTTGATGAAACTTGTACTCTACCCTAAGTTGAAAAATACTCTAACGATTGCAAAAAGAATTTTTGAAATCGGACTTTTAGTTTCTGAGAAATCCGCGGACAAACCTACCTACATACATACATACATACATACATACATACATACATACATACATACATACACTCGTGAAATTTGGTAAATTTGTTTAGAAGCCCACATAGACCCACATTATATATGAATATTACGCATTTCTATTAATATTACATACATACGCGTCGAATACAGAACCTCCTTTTTTGAAGTCGGTTAAAAAGAGGTAGATAGGTTATAGGCGATCCTAAAGTGGTGGAAAAAGGTGAGCTAATTAACTTTAATCAGTAGCACATCAACCACTGAAGCACTGACAGACATTATCGTCATCATCAGCAACTGAAAGTCGTCCACAGCTGAACAAAGGCCTCCCCATCGAAGAGAGGGATCATAATCCCCACGCTTGGCAAGCGGCTTGGGGATCGCAGTATAGGTGGTAGGTAATCCAATAGAAAGACGCTGCTGCCTGTCTTCTTGTTTTCCCTTAGTCGCCTTTTACGGACACCCAACGGGAGGAGATGGGAGGGTGCTATTTTTACCCGGACACCCCACAGGTATTGACAGTGTCACTTCTTTTTAATTTTATTGAATAATCGCCTCAAAACTAACAAAATGTAAATTATCAATTTTTTTTTTTTTAGATATCATTAGATCAGTCGAGTATACAATAAAGATCACAGCAAACAGAAATTCTGCAGGGTATTTCATTGAAATGTGATTTAAAAATAACGTAATAATCTTAGATTAAAAAATCTTATTCGCATGTAGAGTCCGACATCTGTCCGAGTCCGACGTTCACCGGAAGACCGGTGTGGGGTGTTTTATTGTTTTTCTTTTTTTGTATTTAACTAAACTGAATATAGTATCATATTATTTATTAATGGTTATTACAAAAAAGTTTACTGTTGTGTCTGTCTATAGCATCGAAGCTTTCAAATCTAAGAATTGATTCCAATTCAGTTTTTTTCTGATTTGAAAAATGGCTAAAGCGGGATAATTCCTAAAACATCTTGGATAAATTTATATTTATAATTAGAAATTCCATTTTTAAGTAGAGTTTATTTCTTCTTTCCTATAAGATTTCTTTAATCTCTCTAGCTACGATAAAGATTCATACACAATATTCGTAACAGAGGTTTTGACCTATCATGAATATTATTAAACAGTTAAAATAGGTATTACGATTATGTAAGGCTATGAAAATTACACTAATCCACTAATCCTTTATCGCCATTCCAAGGTACTCAAGGCATTTCCATAGCAGCCGCCGAAGATCGCGGAGTGCCGTTCCATGAGCCTTTGTTGCCGTCCTATTTACAAGAATTGGGTTACACTACACATATGATAGGTAAATGGAGCCTCGGTAAATCCAGAAACCATTATCTACCGACTAACAGAGGCTTTGATACATTCTACGGCTTCTTAGATGGCAGCGTTGATTACTACACATATAATCACGTTGAGGTTCGTACACCTTGAGTATTATTTATATTATACTGAATGCTTTTATACTTATGTAGTTTAACTTTCCTGAATGGTTTGAACATGAACTATGATTTTGAGTTAACATTTTAGGTTTTATTTTTGTATTTAGCGATAAGAGGTAAAAGTGATTCTCCTTGACAGGGCTATAGATAGTTGCATTACCGATATTAAGCCTCTTGAGCCTCGTGACTTTTCCAGCTATAATGTTATTCATACCGGAACATCCCAAAGTGCTTATAGCCCAAAGGCGTCCAGTAAACGTACCGAAAGCCTTCACTCTTGTCTGTAAGTAGTCACCGCAACCTATGGACGCTAGCAGAATCAGTAAAATCACTAGCGCGTTGATGACTCTAAAGACATTAGAGATTAAGTCTCTTGTGTCCGGTAATTTTATCACACATTCACACACATCACACACGAACAAACACATACACACACAATCACACACACTGCTGTATTCCGGTGACTGACATCCGGTATCTGACACTGCCGCGGTACCCACCACAGGCCTAGCACGACTTGCAATCTTGACAGTTTGGTGTGGAGTATGACGTAGTTTTCAACATCAAAATGTCATTCTCTATACAAAAATGTGAAATAATACGTCATAGTGACGTCATTCTCACACCAATCTGTCAAGGTTTGCACATCGTGCTAAGCCTGCTGGACGGTTTCTCACGCAAGATACCTACCACCTAGTATCCACCAACTGACTGTCCGTCATACATTTGTACGTATTATTACAGAATTGGAACGAGACTGTATTTTACGGCCTCGATTTCTTCGAAGATTTGAATCCCGTTGAAGATCAAAGGGGCCATCTCACCAACGTGTTGACAGACCGCGCTGTTGAAGGTATTTTTACCCAATGCTACTTCAAGCTTTACGAATTTAGAACGTTCAGAATTTATAGGAATATCCTTAACACACTGTCTATTATATTTTTAAACGACATTTAGGAGCGTCTTCTCTGAAATCAACACGTATGCCGTTACATCACTTGCTGGTCCACGACTGTTTGCTTGACCGCCAATTGGCAATTTAGGGCCATAGCACCTAGGCACTTTAAGCATCAGGAAATACGAACAACAATTTTTGGTGGCATATGGGTGTAGTATCAAAGTCATAGGTATCTTATTTAATCGTTGATACTTAAAGTGTGCAAGAAAGGCAGCAAAAAGGCCATATTATACTACCAAAAATCGATTACTGATCGTTGATGCCAAAAGTATAGGGTGTAATCGTTATGACTTTAAAATATTCAAATAGGTAAGATAATAATTCATCATCATCATCATCAGCCGGAAGACGTCCACTGCTGAACATAGCCCTCCAAGGGGGAGGAACGCCACAATGAACGAAAATTGGCTATTTGCATCCACCGGTTACCTGCGACGCGCACAATGTCGTCTGTCCACCTAGTGGGAGGCCTGCCAACGATGCGTCTTCCGGTTCGTGGTCACCACTCGAGAACCTTTCTTCCCCAATGGTTATCGGTTCTTCGAGCGATGTGGCCTGCCCATTGCCACTTCAACTTGCAGATTCTAAGAGCTATGTCGGTGACCTTAGTTCTTCGGCGAATCTCCAAATTTCGGATTCTGTCGCGCAAAGAAACTCCGAGCATAGCTCTCTCCATGGCTCGTTGTGTGACTCTGAACTTCTCTAAAAGGCCAGCCGTTAGAGACCATGACTCACTGCCATATGTCAATGCATCAGGAAACACGAACAACAATTTTTGGAGGCATTGTATTTTGGCGGCTTATGGGTGTAGTATCAAAGTCGTGTCTTACTTAAAGTGTGTAAGATTTAAGGCCATTAACCTGCTAAATATTAATTACTGATCGTTGATGCCAAAAGTATAGGGTGTAATCGTTATGACTATAAAATATTAAAATAAGATAATAATTGTTTTAGTAATAAGAACACACGATACATCGGTACCTATGTACCTTCACATGTCACATGCTGCTCCTCACGTGGGCGGTGGTTACGTGAACCTGCAAACTCCAGAAGAGACAATTGCCGCAAATGGTCACATCGCGCACTCCGCCAGAAGATTGTTCGCAGGTAAATTATCATATACGGTGTGGAACTCTAATAAGAAGCATCCTGCACAATGGGTGTATGCTCTAGCCAACTAGGTGCGTACCAGACCCAATTGAAAGAATTAAATAGAATAGAAATTGTAATATGCTATCCCTGACTCTCATGCTGACGTGTCGAGTTCTCTTAGGTACACCACGATTGCGTCAGCTTGGATTTATAGGTACATAATCAACTCGTGTATAGGCCCAGACCATTAATTCATATTTAACATTACGTAAATAACCCTTATTTTTGTGTTTTTAGCCACCTATATTTTCCTGCGATTGTAACAGATAATGTACCTTATGCACTGGATATTAAAGAACGAATGCATAAAATCGTTACTCGCGTAGTAGATAGGTATAGAATTATTCCACACTAAAATATATAATGTTAAATAGCATGCACTACATGTTTAAAAGCATCAAAATGTAATTATGTTTGAAACTCTACATAGCGTTTGGTGCAAACGTGGCTTTACCATTAAATAATTATATTTCAGGTTTAGTTACCGGTTTGGACAAAAGTGTTGGGAACATTGTAGCTGCGTTAGCTGAAAAGGAAATGCTTAACAAAACAATAATAGTATTTGTCTCCGACAACGGTGCAGCCGCGACAGGACCATCTCGGAATTTTGGTTCTAATTTACCGCTACGAGGAACAAAGGGCACACCTTGGGAAGGCGCAGTCCGTTCTCCGGCGATAATCTGGCACGGATCATTAACATCACAAATTTGGTCTGGTCTCTTTCATGTCACAGATTGGCTACCAACTTTGGTTGGTGCCGCAGGGGGACATGTGAATGGTACCATTGATGGCTTTAATCAATGGCCTGCTATATCAGGCCACGAGAAGTCTAACCGAACTGATATTCTGATAGCGATGGATGATCTAGAAAAATGGGCCGCCTTTAGAGAAGGGAGTTTTAAAATTATTGTAGGTAATGTACAGGAAAGTACGAGTGGATATTATAGCCATGATTTAATGTCTTACAGGCTTCCAGTGTTCTCATATGCGAATGTATTACTTAGCTCAGAAACAGCTCATGTGTTTAAGGAGATTCTAAATTTGAAGGTGGATGTGGAAAAAGTAACAAATGTTCGTAATAATTCTAGTTTTCTGTTACGACCGGGTAATGGACACAGTAAAAATAAAGAACCCTGTGTGCCAAGTGAAGGTAAGTGTTTGTTAATCATTTTTGTTTCATATGTGTATTTTATGACAGTTAATTAACCCATTTGGTTATTCCTTTATTTA
This sequence comes from Furcula furcula, assembly GCA_911728495.1. NCBI lineage: Eukaryota > Metazoa > Arthropoda > Insecta > Lepidoptera > Notodontidae > Furcula > Furcula furcula. Next base: position 13,792,024 of record OU452251.1, read on the forward strand.
TGAAAAGCTAATATATTTTTAGGTAACGTTAACATTTTAAACCTTATCAAATTCAAAATGAAAATTCTTATTATGTATAGGCCTTATGGGGGCTTTTACGTGTTGTCATATTTTAACAACTACTACCGAATCGTAACGTGGCCTGCACTGAGAAGATCCGGCAAGAAACTCAGAAGTAGGAACTAGCTACTTATTCGTTTCTACTAAAAATAAAATACTAAGAAAAGGAAGAAAATTTGTAGAAATAAAAATAGTTATTTGTATGCCGTGAACCAGAGTGCTTCAAATAGTTGGTCAGGGCCCTCACCTTGGCGTGTCCTTAGATGGTTGGCAGAAAATAGAAGAGGGCACGCAGTCTTAGCCTCGGCTTGCCTTTATTGGCTGACCAGAAAGGATTCCTTAGAGTCATATGCGCCTATACTATGGCAGACATCCGATACATGTAATACTTAAAATAAGTTGTAAACAAACAGATAGGTATTAAAACTTACCACTGCGTGACAAAAAATGATTAGAGACGCGCGCGGGTGAGTGTCCATTTTTGATTGCTAATTGGGTCTAATATAAAGTAGTTACCTATTTTTATTACATATACTACTGTATATTATTACTGTTATAGTACTGTAGTCACATATGGGCTGGTGCTGCGAAATGCCATCTTTCAGCTTTGGACTCAGTGGAGAGGCGCGCTAAGAGGCTTATTGGTAACTCTGGGTTAGTAGAGACCAATTTACAAAGCCTGGAGCACAGGCGCAGAGTAGCCAGCCTCTCGGTATTCTACAGGATGCATTTTGGAGAGTGTGCGCAGGAATTACATGACTTGATTCCACCATCCCCCTTCCATCATCGGACAACGAGACGCACGGCCCGCACACACCCTTATGTGGTAAACGTGCCTTCAGTCCGAACTAAGCGATTTGCATCGTCATTCATAATAAGGACAGCTAAGGACTGGAACAGTTTGCCTGCGTCAGTTTTTCCGCCCGATTATAACCTGGGTGTCTTCAAAGCTAGAGTGAATAGGCTTTTAATAAGCCAGTGTGCTTTACCATCCTAGATTGCGTCGCCGCTTTCCATCAGGTGGGACTGCAGTCAAGCACTGGCTTATAGGGAGTAAAAAAAAAAATTAGGACGACAATCAAGTACTAATAGAGGGTGTATTAGTATGTCCCATGATCAACCAGTCACATGGTATAGATAATTAACTTAGAGAAAGAAACCAATAATTAACTACCACATGCAATACAAACAGATAGGAGAAAGTGCGAATTGAGTCGACAAAATTTGGGTTGCAGTCGCGATATTTGACCACTGCACTAATATAACGACAAGCGAGACGCTCATAGCCAGTTGTAACCACTTTTCGGTAATCGAATAGTGGGGTAAGCAACGTCAGGCAAGGTCAGCCCTTAGATGGGTGACCATTTAGTGGCATTTGAACTGAGCGTCTCCGGAGGGCACGTTAAAAGTCGGTCCCGGCTATTGTCATCCAGACAGCAGTCGTTAAGCTGAGTCAGAGGCCTAAGGGCGGCTTGACAACTCTGACGCCAGGTTGGTTACTAACTATACGATAAACAAAACGACGAATTTTAATGTAAGTATAGTTTTAATGTACATATATTATTTTCTTTGTTGCAGTCAAAGGTTGTCTATACAACATAAGCGCAGATCCCACAGAATCTAATGATTTATGGAATTCATTTCCTGACATTGTAAAACATATGACGCTTCGGTTGCGAATATGTTGGGGTATTCTAACTCCGAGACAGCAACCAATGATCGATCACAGAGCAAATCCCGCAATTCGCAATTTTATTTGGTTGCCTTGGCTCGGAAACGAAGAAAAAGAGCCGGAAAATCTGCAGGCAGCTCCGTCATTTCCGCTGCAAACATCATCTGAAGATATTCAGTATTTAATCAATATAAACATGCACACATTTAAAGAAACATTGGTAAAATATGTCGATAGCGTGTCTGAAGCAATTTATAGAGGTGTCGCTGATCTGTTTACCTTTTAGTTATTTACTGTTATACTAACCTACAGCTTCAGTATGTTTAGAGCTCTCACACATAACTGCGAATTCGCATCGCATTGCAAATATCTGCGAGAAACAAATGAAAACTTGTATCGAAAATTCATTTGTTTCTCGCAGATATTTGTGATGCGATGCGAATTCGCAGTTATGTGTGCGCATAATATGTAGCATAGACAACTTGATTGATTTGATCATAATTATTGTGACATGCGGTTAGGATTCGTCTTAGTTGTGAGTAAATAATATAATTATTTACTTACGGAAGCCGTCGTTCAGCATTTTGAGCTATTTTTTAATAACTTCAAGTTGGTATTAAATCAGGGTTTAGTCTCAACAAGATTAATTCAACTATAAACATGTAGGTATCTGTATGTAAATATTAAGATAGACTCCCATTATGTTCGTAGTCGTTTATATTGTGTTTTTAAGTTATACTATTTTATTTAATAAATGTTGAAAAAGTAATACCTAATTATTATTATTTGAAACGCGTCAAAGCTCCTTAATTATACATGTTTACGTCTCTACTAATGAAAAACTTGCAAAAACAACACGCCTGATGACTTGAATGGCCTGAAATAACGAATTTTGTGAGGCAGCGCAGGCTATTTCGCCGCCGCTTCGCCGCTCGCCCTTTGATCAAGCCGTGCATTAAAAAGGAAAATTGGTCAGCTTTTTGGGCCCATAGGACTGGAAGGGTATCCTCCTTATTAAGTTAAAATTAACAGTCCCTACACATAGCATACATTTTCAATCTACGTTATAACGTTACTTTGTGTTGCTAATTAGGATTTATGTGTAGGATTAATAGTGATGATACAAGCAAGACGTCCACCTCGTTGTAGCGATACTCCTGCTTATAGACAGCTGTAGTGCACTGTCACTCGTCATCAGACGCATTCCTTTTCGCGGAGGAAACCGTTGATAGATCCCGGGACCTGTGGTCGACTAGCGTAAGTGGGACTATTACCCACTAGAACTCCCGCGGCTGTCGCATTGGCACATGAGAAGAGAGACCTGGGCTCTCCGGTGGGGTCTGCACCATGAACCCCTCAGTGCCTTGCAATTGAGTCCGCCGCCGAGAGGGGCGTATTACAGCCCCTCGAGAAACAGAGACGGTACCGACGTGGATGGGGGTCGAAACACCACCGCCGTCCTCCTCGTAGTCGCCGCCTTACTCAATGGACGTCCTAGGGTCCACGACCCAAACGTCCAGCGACTCTGAATTAGCGCATGGGTCCTACCTAGTAAATAAATATACCTACCTATTGACACATAGCATCATAATACTTTATTTTTATTATCCAACTATTGTACTACTTAATTCCTGAACTTTACTGAAGTACAGGTGCAGTGTACCTGTCAGCTTAACTGTATGATCATTTTCCCTTTACTTTTTATTCGACTGCTCAGGACTATGTATAGGTACCGAGTATGATGACTATGTATATTCCATTGGCACGCCCTGCAGCTTAAACAATATGATGTTCAAACAAAAACATTAATAATAAAAAAATGTGCGTGCGTGGAGTCCCTCCGCGCGGAAGAAGTGAAACTTCATTCTCGCTCAGTCGATCGGTCGGTCGGTCCCTCACATACTCACCTACCACTCACCTACCACTCACCTACCACTCACCTACCACTCACCTACCACTCACCTACCACTCACCCACTCACCTACCACTCACCCACTCACCTACCACTCACCCACTCACCTACCACTCACCCACTCACCCACTCACCTACCACTCTCCCACTCACCTACCACTCGCCCACTCACCCACTCACCTACCACTCTCCCACTCACTCAGTAACGGCGTCACATGAGCGCTTTCATAACCTTAACAAATTTACGCCTATCGTTTAACACCTATCACTTAACGCGTTAAGCGATAACGCGTTAAGGTGACTCATTTAACGCTTAACGCGTTATGTGATAACATTTTTGGAAGTCGCATAAGAAGTTTCACTTCAAAAAATATGATTTTCTAGAATTTATAATACTGTTTAAAACTTAAACTGCGTTACTATATACATAGAAGAGCAGCTTCATTGCTTAGACGTATCGTCATCATCAGCAGCGAAAAACGTCCACTCCAGAACAAAGGCCCCTTAATATGTAGGAGTTGCCATAATGCCTGCGCTTGGCAGTTGTCTTTGAACGCCACATCAACTCATGCTAACTCGACGTAGAAACCAGTGCCAGCACGGATTCGCGCACGGTGGTACGCTAGTAAGCGCGGGCCAGCCCAGAGTGGCGCGGGTGAGCACATAATCGTCGGGCAATCATTCGTTATTGGGCAGCAAATCTACATGCATGTATTTTTTTATATTACCAAAGTGACAAGCAAGCGTGCTACCCGCCTGATGGTAAGCAGTCACCACAGCCTATAGACGCTAGCAACAACAGAAGAATCAATAGCGCGTTGCTGGCCCTTAAAACAAGTGTATTACCATGTAGATACCGTTATAGTATAGGTACATAAAAGACGAATTCCAGTTCAAACTAGACTTACACACGAGACAGCGACCCAAGTCCGCTCTGAAATTTACTATACCTAGAGTGGGCAGTTTCTTAAAATGATACTAAACTAAACTACTAAAATACTCAGCACTAAATTGGACAAAATTAACGTTCACATTCTTGTACGACGTGTATAAATTTTCTTAGATTTGGAATACACTACAAAGAATAGTCTCTCTTTAGAATTGTTATAAGTACATATAAAAATCACGATATGAACTGAAAGCTTTCTAAACGTTTTGAATGGAGTTAGCACTGCCGTCATAAATCTTTTGAGCGAACGAGCCCTCTAATCTAACGCTTTAGCCCGACGAGAAATATACGAGCCTTCAGGCGATTTGTACACCATTCCAACAATAAAGAACTACGAGCATTGTGATTTCAAAGAAATGTTCGGTAATATAATAGGAGCTGGATCTTTGCTTAGTAAAACTTTTAACGACGGAACTTCACGATAGTTTTTGCTTAGCCTGGTAGTTCTATATCGAAGTGCTTATTTAACTAAACCTGTCTAAAATATATGATCTTGATCTTGAAAATGCAATTTTGTTTTAACTATAATACAAAAATTAGAAAAAATAACAGCACAATAATAATATGTTGGCAATTTCTGGCCAGTGTTCTCTGTAAGAGTCCTATGCACATCCCCTTAAGATCATGGTTCAATGTCTTTGGCTAACCTATTTATATATCATCCGTATACAACGCGTTTAGTGACCGTATTGTAAGTTTACTAAACGCATTTAGGTTAGTACGATATTTAATATGGCTGAGTGTAGCTGTACAGATAGTTTCCAAATTGCCACTGCTTCGGCTTGCGCAGAACGGTAACGTGTCGCACACCATGCTCGAGAATCGTCGTAAAATTTTGACAAAACTCTCATATCCTGTTACGGGCTTGGCCGGTGATGGAACGGTATCATCATCATGAGCCGATAGACACAAATTCCACTTCTTCTTCTTCTTTTTGTTCGCTGGCAATCGGCTACTACTTAGTGCCACTACTGCCAATGTCCAGCAGCAGGGGTATTCAGAACCGTCGGAAAGTCCCGTATCCGAATCCGATAGAAAAGTTTCCGAGGCTGTCCTTCAAACGCTATTCAGAAATCCGAAATCGAAAAGTTTTGACAGTTTTGACAGATTCGATAGCAAGATGTTAGTTCACGGAAACTATTCCGCGAGCCTTTTGCTGTCGGGAAGGTTAATATTTCACAAGAATGTTATGTTTTTACATAACTACAGTTTAAAAAAGACTACAACAACAATAATTATAGACACTCACTTATATAAAGAATATTCGCGACTCGCGTAACTAGTAAAATTAAATTGAGAATTTTATTATGGTGCATTCACACTACGCCAACAAACTACTCATTCACTAAACATTCAAATAGGATCCACAGAGTACATTAATATATGTACTGAAAATCAATAGAGGCAAAGGAACACATTAGCTGGGTTTGTTTAGTAATCTATACATAGAAAAGCAGTAATCAATGGTTAGCTTTCGCCGAAACATCCATAAAAAACCTACAAATCCCGTCCGTTTGCCCGGTGTGTACATTCCTTCCTCCAAGGTGTGTACACGGCACTAAAGGAAAAAATGACTAAGCGTTTACGACGCAAGTTTAGAAGAAAATTCGCAAAAATGTTATGTCAATAAAACACATTCCTATAAATGACTAAATAAACCACAATTTATAAATTATGTTATTGCCTATATGATATGTTACAAAATACATTAAAATTTCAATATTAAACATTTATTTAACCACTTTAAAATTTTCTACCACTATAATCTCTTTTTCTACCATTTTATAATGTTCTCCGTAAACACACTCATATCGAATTCGTAAACTCCCTTTCCGATAGGAACTGTGAATAGCGTTTGACAATCCGTCGGATCATAATTCGACATGTTATCTGACTTTCCGATCCGAAACGGAACGTTCCCGACATTAGTGAATGGCTATGCACTGTGTTCATGCGACTGTTTTTGGTTTGATCCGGTTGAAAACAAAGCTTTGAGTTGCAGGTAGATCGACGGGTTGGGGTAATGGATGCGGTTTGACGATGTTGGGCAATATATAATTAAATTTAATAAGTTAGTAAAGGAAAAAATATAATTTAATAAGACGAAGGAAGAGATTATAAACAAATATTGTAGTGAAGGATATACTTTGTAATAGATTTAATATATAATTTATTAGATAAGGATAGAATAGAGGATATATTACAAGGAAGTGGAGCTTTATATTTTATAAGGAAGTCATATAAAGAAGGGGAACTATAACACGGACAAAAGAAAAGGATATGGGTAATGTCTTCAAACAAATTCCACTGCTCCCCCTTAGAAGGGAGGGGTAGCCATAAACCCTACGTTTGGCATACGTCTAAGAGAAAGCTGTATAGGTGGTAGGTAAGCTAATAGAAACACGCTGCTGCCCATCTTCTTGTTTTCTTTTAGTCGCCTACTACGACACCTAACGGGAGGGGATGGATACCCGGACATTCCGCGATCACTGCGAATGGTATGGTGGGCGTTATTTCGTAATAATTCAAACATAGAATATTATTTTGGACAATAACATTTTGGACTGGTACATTCATGGAACGGGAGTGGTATACGGGTATGTTCCAGTGTATTGGGCAGGCGGCTTTAATAAATGACTACGTATCTAATTTGTGTTAGAGGTATTTAAATAATAAGCTAACCAGAAGACAAGTTTAACATTGAAGCGTTAATTACACACGCGCGTTGACAGACCGCCATCTAATGAAAATGTAAAGCCGAAACTTGGCAAGAGATTCTTGCTTATTTAGGTTCACACGACGCGCGTAATGCATAATAAAGTTGTTAGTACGCAGCGGCTGCCTGGCGCATCGCCAGGACACTTTGTGTTACCGATAGGTATTTGATGATAAACTTCTTTTGGACGACGTAGGGACATTACGTATCCTGATAAGCCCTGGCTTATCGGCGAACTGCATAATTAAAACACTTGTCACGCTAATTTTAAAGAAATTTATTAATTGAATGCAGGCGTGCGGTAGAACATCGCTCCCCAAATGACAATCCCGAATTGCTGACAGACTTCTAGTCAATCCGCGGATAACACGATGTCCACATGTTGACCACGTGACGTGAACTGGTTGACCCCCAGATGTTCACTCACAGGTGAAGATTGCGACACTAGGTTCATCAACAATGGCTACTCTTTAGGTTCGCAGAAAAATGTGTGTTCGGGGTAATCTCAGAAAATATCAAACTTTATAGACCATACTTTCGTTGTGGATATGTGCAACCACTTAAGCGGGAAACACTTTACTGAAGATTATCTCAAACTAAAAAAAAAAGATGATAGTTTAACACATCGCTGGCTATTACAAACAAATTGACGCGTGTGAAGCCGCGGGCTAACAGCTATCTTATTTATACCTGCTAATAATCAAGTGTGGCATATCTTGGGGCCATAACGATTACAGTAGTCACAGCGGATCTTTGTGTCTCTGAAGTTAGGCTCGGCGAATCATAGGCCAACAAGTTCTGAATACAAAAACACAAAAATAGCTACTGCGCAGCGTCTTGCAGCCAACTTCAGAGACACAAAGATCCGCTTTGACTGCTATACAAACGTCTGTTAGAGAGGTGATAAAACCCATTGAGGTATTATGTACTACGTAAATCCCGAATTTTTTCTGCTGTTTATTTTGGGATATTTTGAATGATCCAATTTTACAAGTTAGTGTTATCATATTACTACACGTATTTTTCATGTGAATGAAGTTTGACTTCTGTCTCCGACTAGTTGCTTGACGTCATTTGAATTTAAACAAGTGCTGCAAAGGCGAACAAGGTCGTCTGTCTGTTACCCGTGAAATTGAGTGCCTACATTATTTCAAGGATTGATCCGTGCCCTGTAAATTTAATTTCGAACTTGAAATGATGATTTTCTGAACAGCAATCACTGCAGTGACAGTATTATTGAATGAGCATAGAATACTATCTTTTCTATCTGTAGTCCAGGGGCGTATCAATGGTACGGGGCCCCGGTTTGCAGAGGCCCCGAACGTGTGTAAGCGTAAATTTGCGCTGAATTGATGCATGCCGATAGCAATCTTAGTTAAAAAGTAACAATATGACACTTGCCATTAATTATCTTATCTCTAGTAAGCTTTAAGGTCTCGAAGCTAGACCAATAGTAAGGACAGATATTTCTATCTTTGTTTATTGAAACGGAAATATGTCATAAAGCTATCGATGGTAACTATATTAACTCATAGTAAGACATAGATAGGATATTATATTGACGTGTTTAATGCGAATTTTACTACAGTGAGGCGAATGCTGAGTCAGGATTTTTTCCAAAATTATAAATGCTGTCCAAAAATATTAATGAGTTTTGCGTACATTTAAATTGTCATCTTACTATTATTATGTTTTATACCTAGTAGTGCCTAATTACGTTTATCAACACAATGTTAAGTTATATTGTTTAGTATAAGTGAGGATTTTCAATAGCTCCATGTATCGTATTATGTTTATGTAATGTCTTTTTGATGCTTTGGTCTTCCAAATAAATAAATAAATATTGGAACCGGCAGTTAATCTCACGGGCCGTACCCATATTCATTTGGGCACCCCCATCAAATTTTGATACAGGGCCCATCTAAGGCAACTAATGCCACTGCAATAGTCATAAAAATCTCTCTATCGGCGTCTATCTGTTTATTCACGGAGTTTTTCTGAAGTAACCACTGGGTATTGAAACGGGTTTCACCATAAGTTAGATTGTTTAATACAGTTTTTGAGTTTTGAAATGATAAATCTATACCTTGTAGGTATTCACTTTTATAAGAACAACACCATAATCGCAATCGCACAAGCAACATTTGAAAACACGGGCGGGTTGCTAAGCTAGTCTTACATAAAGATTGTCACTGCTGCACTCAGTCCATAAATTACATTTTTTTTAAATCCACATAGTGACAAGACGAGCAACACGATCGCCTGATGGTAAATTGGAACTAATCCGACCACTCGTTCCCACCACTGTGACTCCTGTTAGCCAGGATCTACAGTTAGTCAGACCCCATGGTAAGTAACACGACTACATACACACAGCAGCACTGCCGCTCGTCATAGGAGAAATTAGTTGGGCCTAGTTTTTTTCACTAGCTAGACTGGCCTTCACACCGGAACACAACTCTAGGACGTCCATTGCGTACGGCGGCGACTCCGAGGAAGATGGCGCCAGGGTTGCGAACCCAGTCCCCGTGAGCACCGTATCTGTTGCGCGGGGGGAGGGGTCTATAATGCGCCCCCCGGCGGCGGGCTCAAAGGCAAGGCATTGAAGGGCTCCTGGTGCCACCGTAGAGCCCATGTGCCGATGCGACAGCCGCGGGGGTTTTAGTGGGTAAGAATCACACATACCCTCACAAGGTTAAGTCTCACAGCTTACACCTTTTGAAGGGTATACCTTTTGAAGGGTTACGCGTTGGGAAGCCATAACAATTAGTTTATAACGATTATTTTATTATTTTATAGACAGCTTAACTATAAGTTTTAAAAAAATATGTTATACGAGTACCTTTTGTTTGGTAACAGACAAACCAGACAAACCCGAATTAGGATTTTTGAGATACTTTTTGTAATAAACTGATATGTACCCTTTTTAATATAAATAAAGAAAAAAAGAAAGGGTTTCCCTGTGAAAAAAAAGGTACTTAAGACGATGTTTTAAATCGAACAAAGTAATTTCTTTTAAAGTGGCCTAATAAATTATAAGTAAGTAGCAGATAAAATGAAAAGGGTTTAAAAAGTATATAGCTAAGTCTTTGAACAAAGTTTGTATTACAATGATTTCTACTCCGCGATCGTCGTCCTCGACTCAGATTCATTAATATTTGCGTTTCTCGTTAGCTGCCTACTAATTAGTGTAGCATAGCTACATGGTTTTGGGCACATTACTGTAAATAAATGAGTAAAATACAGTTGTTTTTTTATCAGGAGGCTTAATAGCGCCTATAGAAATAGTAATAGCAAACGCATAGTAATTTTATTCTACTAATTTTTGACTAGGCGTTTGTATTAACATATGGCCTTTCTATATTGATTGGGGAATACTATGCTCTTAATTTTAGTTATTCATGATAATAGGCGATGAAAGCTGCATCAGGTATTCTTATTAATTTCATTGGTAGAACCATAGGTAATATTTAGATACCTAGGTAAGGGGCACTTTTTAACAGAGGGTATTAGTTTTTAAAATAGGCGGAGTTTACCGAGGGCGAGACGATGCGATTAATGCTCAGTACCCGAAAGCTAAAAGTGACCACCAATCAGCGGCGGCCACCGAATTAGGTACTGGCTTTTCTAGACGGTTCGACACCATCTCCTTTCGATAGGTTTCGTTTTTGACTCAGTAGTTGAGCCAGCCATTACCATCTGAGCTGAGCAACGAGCACCACACCAAATATCATTTTATTCAAATTTTAATATTGCCAGCGTGTTCAACGTAATTGTATATTGCAAAAGTCAATTAAATTCATACTTATTATTTGTGTAAAGAAACCCACTATTACTGGTAAGTTGTTTTAAATATTTTAAAGACTGCTGTCTATTGTATTTCCTCTATCATGTGAACTAGGTACTATTAGGCCTTTGGTTATATCGTTGTATTGTTAGGGTGTACTTTTAGCAAATATCAAATATCAAATATTTATTCGCTAAGGATCGGTTACATAATGGTCTTAGAATAACAATAAGTAAGTACATAATGTTAAGCCCGACAATCCGCCATTACTAGGCATGCGAATCTTATTCAATAAAACAAAGATAAAATTAATTATGTGTGTTTAACAAATTAAAATGAACCAATGAATCTAACCTGTGTCTGTATCAGATATTTTTTGTAAACAGTTCATTGATAGAGTAAAAATTTTTATCTAATAACCATTCCTTTAATTTTTTTGTAAATATGGTGTTGGGAAGCTGTTTAATGTCTTCCGGTATAGCATTGAATATTCGGCCACACATTACATAACAATGTTTGCTGTATAAAGCGGTCTTCGCGATTTTCGAAACAACAATTCTGTTTGGATTTCTTGTGTTGCGAGGATATACCTCGTACGCTTTTTTAAATAATTCCGTGTTTAATTTAACAAATTTTGCTGCTTCAAGAATATACATACAGGGCAACGTAAGTATTTTGAGTTCTTTGAATATCGGTTTGCAGGAAATCCATGGAGCTATACCGTATATAGCCCGTACACACTTCTTTTGTGCGATAAAAGCTTTATTGATGTCTGTTGAATTTCCCCATAGTATTAAGCCATAATTAAGTACTGACGATACATAGCCATGATATGCTATCAATACGGTCTTTTGAGTGGCTACCTGTCTTAATTTTGCAAGAACGTACACATAACGATTAAGTTTATTACAGACATTTTCTACATGTGCTTTCCAATTCATATATTTATCGAGTATTATCCCTAGGAAAGAAGTTTGATTTACCTCGGAAATGGTTTCGTTGTTATGATTAATGTCTAAAGATTTTAGATGCTTACCGTATGTACTAAATTGCACATATTTTGTCTTCGCAACGTTTATTTGAAGATTATTAATCTCCATCCATTCTGCAATTGTCTTAATAGTTTTATTTATTTCGGTTACATATTTTTCGTCATTTTTATTTGAAGTTATCAGAAGAGAGATATCGTCTGCGAATAATGTACATGGATGCTTTGTTATATCCGGAAGGTCATTTATATACAGTAGGAATAGAACTGGTCCGAGAACACTACCCTGAGGAACTCCAAGATGGTTTTTTTTATACGAAGATCTATGGCTTATCAGCTCGTTGTTCTCAGTAAGGTTCTTTATCTCAACACACTGCATTCTATTTAGTAGGTACGATTTGAGCCATTCTAGCGCTGGCCCCACAATTCCATATCTCTCTAACTTACTAATGAGGATTTTGTGGCTGACAAGATCAAAGGCTTTTGACATATCAAAAAATACTACTGTAGTTAATCTCTTAGAGTCTAGATTATCAATTATTTTGTGTACAAGGTTGAAACAGGCTAACGTAGTAGATTTCCCTTTTTGGAAGCCAAATTGTTCACTTTTAATAATATTGTATTTATTTATATACTCAATTAGTCGTTTTTTCATTGCAGATTCAAATATTTTGGACATTAACGGGATTAGAGTTATGGGTCTATAATTATTTAAATTCAATTTGTCGCTTTTTTTAAATATAGGTTTAACTATAGATAGTTTAAGTCCATTGGGAAAACAGCCTTCACAAAACGATAGATTTACTAAGTGTGTTAATATAGGTGAAAACTCTGCCACGCAGTACTTAATTATTTTTGTACAAATTCCATCATACCCTTCTGCATTCGTATTATTTAGAGAAAGTATAATCGAATTGATATCATTAGAATTGTACGGTTTAAGAAACATACTGTTAGGATTATTTCGCTCAAAAGTTGTCCCCGTGGCTACGTTAGGATCAATATTCGGTAAATTTAATAAAAAGTTATTAAATTCCTCAGCTATATTATAAGGATTCTCTATAAGTTTTCCGTTTTTATTGATAATTTTTTTGATCTCATCTTTTGGTATATTTTCTGTTTCTGACTTTATTATTTGCCATGACGTTTTGCAAATATTTTTTGCCCACAGTAAAATTTTTGCGTTGGAATTTTTTATAGACTGTTGTATACATTTACGTAATATTTTCGAGTATGTTTTATATTTATCTTTAGCCAATGCAGTTTTCCTAGCATAGTATTTTAAGCGCAAGATCCTTTTAGTCTTACTGCTAACTTTAAGACCTTTTGTCATCCATGTATTTTTCCGACATGTATTATTCCTGTAGACGTCTCCATAATGAGGCAGCCTCCACCAACTGAAAGCTCGTTTGGAGGGTGTCGCGTTAGGGAACGGCGTCTACAGGAACGCTTATGTGGCGTTCCAGGGTTCACCCTTTGGGCAAGAGTTTTTACCTTCGGGCACGAAGCCTACCTTCGGGTTTATTCTTACTTCGGCCACAAATTCCACCCTTCGGGTGAACGTACTACCTTCGTGGCTGAGTTGCTGACGACCGGGCCTAGTCCAGACTCCGCATCCGTGGCGTGCCTGGGCCACTTCAAGGAGAAGGAAGACGCCTGAAGACAGCGGGAATCGCCGTTGCGTTCCCTAACGACCCCTAGTTGAGTTACAGCTATTTTGTTATATGTGCGAACAAGCTAATAAGTAATCGAATGTACCGTAACTTTCTTCTCGTTTTATGTATTTTAATAAATTTGTGTAGCCCTCTCTTAGTGTTTCATTCTTTTGCTCGCCGACTAGGCTACATTAGATAATCAATAATACATGTAAACTTGATTAAAAATTCGCGGCTAAATCACCTGCGTTAATAATAAGTATATCGACGCGAGAACGCGTGAAAATTGTGCCGTGGAATAATTTTATTATCAGGCACTTATCTGTAATCTTTTGGTTATATAAGTCAGTGAACGGCCATAGCTTCGCTCGGTTGGAAATTACACTAGTAACAATTAAAATCAGATTGTTCCCCATACATTTCATGTCATCACCTAAAGCTGTCTCTACTACTAAATCTATGGAAGAGAATTAAAGTATGATCGTTTCCGTTTTCGATACTACTGTAACTATAATACTACTGTAAGAGACAGATCATTTCGTAGGTATCTACACACGTATTGCACAGGAGTTCAAACTATTATTTAGTAAAAGAAGTAATTCTGGAAGAGGAGAGCTTCTATTTTTATCTTATTTGATCTTATTACCAGTAAACTACTGTTCGTTCGTATTAAACTTGTGTTGGAAACGTGCAATTGTTTTTGTGTGCTGGTATTGAAAATATCACTAATCCTACTTACTTATTAACTTGAAGTAGGACCTGACACTTATCCTTAGGTCGATAGTCATCATCATCATCATCAGCAGCCGAAAAACGTCCACTGCTGAACAAAGGCCTTCCCTTAGAAGGGAGGTGTTGCCATAATCCCCACGCTTGGCATGCGTTTTGGAGATCGCAGTATAGGTGGTAGGTAATCCAATAGAAAGACGCTGCTGCCCGTCTTCTTGTTTTCCCTTAGTCACCTCTTACAGACACCCAACGGGAGGAGATGGGAGGGTGCTATACTTACCCGGACGGGTAAGATATATGTTTTAAAACTGGCTGCTCCATATTTTCCGTTAATCGACCATGGCGATGTGCGCTTGTGATCACATCATTAAGTACAAGTTAAACTCTTTTGTTGCACATACAGGCCAGGCTTATAATCTTGCATGCTGTGTACAAAGAAAAATAGTATAGTGAATGTATGTGAATATGTTACTTTTGTGACATCTTATTAAAATTTCTACATCTACCACTCTGCTTATTGTAAAATTTGAAGCTGTGCCAGAATAGGAAACTGATAGTTCATTAGCAGCCGAAAAATATCCACTGCTGTACAAAGGCCTCCCCCGTAGAAGGGAGGGGTTGTCATAATCCACACGCTTGGTGGGGATTGCAGTATAGGTGGTAGGTAATCCAATAGACGCTGCTGCCCGTTTTATTGTTTTCCCTCAGTCGCCTCTTACGGTCCCCCAACGGGAGGAGATGGGTGGGTGCTATTCTTACTCGGACACCCCACGGGGTAGTTAGTTGTGTTTAACTAAAAACTAGAACGATTCGTAAACTAATATTCTAATCTAAATACCTACTAATAAGATAATACATATAAAAGGAGCCTGTGAGGCTGTTTGTGCGTGATTAAAGCTGTTTATCCATAGTGCTTCTACTATATTATTTAAATTGAAGTCTAAATAGTAGATGAGGGTATAAATAATAGTAGCGGTCATGTTTTATTTGATAGTATATAAATATTATTGTATCTTTTTAATTAAATGTAAGATATATTTTATTTATTTTATATTTTTTGTACACACAATAAAATTACAGGAAAACGGAAATACAGGAAAGAATAGTACAAAGGCACAGCTTATTTCTAAAGAAATTAAATAATTAATTAAATTTAGTAATTAATTATATTATGTAAAATACTATTTAAGAACAAGTTAAATAAAATCGATAAATGCACTTTGATAAATAGTATTGATCAGTATAACTTAAAACTCAATAATTATTTTGGTTCTTTAGAATCAGAAACATTTACAGATCCAGAAACATACTATGGCAAAATAGTTGAAGGTGTAAGCTATACTATTAAAATAATTAAACAGGTTAGGAAACATATTAATAAATTTAGCGATAACACTTTGAAATTATTAGAAGAAAGAGAAAAACTAAAGAGTAATATAGTGGAATACAGAAGAATTTATAAATTGGTTAAAAGAAATATTAGAAAAGACATTCGGAATTTTAACACAAATTTAGTAAGAACTGCTGTTGCTACAAATTCATCACTAAGAATAGCTAAAAAAGGGGAAAAAATACATAACAAGTTTGAAAGATGAATCTGGTGTGAAGCAGAGCAATTTTGAAAAAATTCTAGATATATCGACAAATTTTTATAAGAAACTATATAGTAATAACAATGAGAAATATACACAATTTGCTTATTATCGCTCTCCTAATATTCCTCAATTTGAATCATCAGAAATTAAAAAAGTTTTAAGTCAAATGAAAAATAACAAAAGCCCTGGAGAAGACGGCATTACATCCGAAATGTTGCGACTTGGTGAACCTGTTCTTCTACCCCATCTCTTGAAACTTTGTAATTCTATTTTAAACAGTGGCCAGTTTCCAAAAAATATGTGCCATTCGAACATAATTTTAATTCATAAGAAGGGTGATAAATCTGATATTGGAAATTACAGGCCAATAAGCCTATCGTCGCACTTATACAAATTATTTACAAAACTTATTGAAAATAGGATCGCCCGAAACCTGGATTCTTATCAACTACCTGAGCAAGCTGGATTCCGTCCACATTTTTCCACAACTGACCACCTCCATACCGTAAACCAAATTATAGAGAAATATCAAGAATATAATAAACCTTTGTACTTAGCATTTGTTGATTATACTAAAGCATTCGATAGTATAAATCATAGCGCAATCCTAACCGCATTAAAAAATCAAAATATTGAACTCCCCTATATTAATCTTATTCAAACTGTATACCAAAATAGTACAGTAAATATAAAGCTACATAATCCCGGTCCAATATTTGTAATAGAAAAAGGTGTCAAACAAGGGGACCCATTATCTCCTAAACTATTTACCGCTGTGTTAGAGGAGGTTTTTAGGAAATTATCAGTATCTTGGTCTTCACGCGGTATTTCTATAAATAGCCGACGGCTTACAAACCTTTGCATTGCAGATGACATAGTGCTTTCTTCGTCGTCAGCGACAGAACTACTGCTTCAAGACCTAAGCATGGCGAGTCTTGAGATTGGGCTTTCTATAAATCGATCAAAGACACAGCTAATGACCAACAGCACAAAATAAAGAGTGGAAGTGGATGGGCAAGTAATACAGTATGTCGAGGAGTATACGTATTTGGGCCAGATAGTCTAGTTTAATAACTGGCAGGAGAAAGAAGTCGAAAGACGCATTGAAAACGCCTGGAAGAGCTATTGATCCATGGGGAATCTTATGAAGGGAACCCTTCCGATATCCCTAAAACGTAGACTCCTCGACATGTGTATTCTGCCTCTTCTAACTTATGGTGCACAGACTTGGTCTCTAACAAAGCTGCAAATGTCCAAGCTCAAGATTTGCCAAAGGGCAATAGAGCGCAGTATACTTGGTGTAAAGTTGATAGACCGGGTTAGAAATACCACACTGCGCTCCATTACTCGTGTAGTTGATGTAGGTGTGAAATCTGCAAAGTTGAAATGGAAATGGGCAGGGCACGTGATACGTATGGGGACACACCTATGGCCAAGTACTGTCACGAAATCGACACCACCTGATGGCCGCAGAAGTAGGGGCAGACCAAAGAGAAGATGGCGGGATGAGTTAGACCAATTCTCGGACAGTGCTTGGACAGAGGTGGCAGTAGATCGGGATCTGTGGAAGAGTGGGGGAAAGGCCTTTGCCCAGCAGTGGGACATACTTTCAGGCTAATAAAAAATAATAATATGTAGATATTGCAATTAAAAAAAGTTGATTAACTTTTTGTTACTAATAGCAATACAGATAATTTGCGATAAGTGCAATCAACAAGTTGGCAGACCTCATCCTTAGAGTAGGTTAACGTTGTAAAGGTTTAACATGATTATTTGTTTAACAATCAATTGAAATATGTTTAAACAATCGAATTTGTAAGTAAATTACCGGAACTAAATTGATTGACATTCGAGTAACGAAGTTCGTATTGCACGTGCCATTTCTAATTAGATTAAGGTGCCTCGGGCCTTTCATACGGGTAACTGTAGTATGACATTATGCTGAAATTTGCAAATTGATTAGACCTACTCCGGCCTTTGCAATTCAATTAAGTCTCAAAATATTCCAATAAACATTAAATATTTTATTTGTAGTCTGGATTTGAGTCAATAATAATATTTATAAAGGTAAGCAAGTTAGGTTTTTTTTGGTCATTCTCCTTTAAGAATGGCCAAAAAAAAATAAACCCGGCGCCAATGTTTTATATGTCACATTTAAAAGTTAAATTAGTATAGTTGTCATTATTGCTGAATTAGGTGGCTAACATGTTTTTTGCCCATTAAAGTTGCGCAGGCGCTCAAAGATGTCGTGTTTCTTTTCAAGCTGTCAATAATTGAAATTATTTATTATGATTATTATATAGGACTATAGGAAGTAAAAAATACTGGTACACAAAATAGGATTAAAAAATATACATAAAAAGGTATGTAATGATCTGCAATCTGAGAAGAACTAAACTCATTTAACTTTAAAATCTGAGTTTTTTTTTTGTACGAGCCGAAGCCATTCTCCTTGTATGTAATCTTAATATTTCTATGGAATCATTGTATTAGTTCACTCTCACTAATAAACTAAGAATCATTGAAATCGATTTATAGTTGTCAGAGTAATGTAGTGGTGTATATCAAGTTAATGGTTTTTACTAGATGATAGCATCGTCTAGGTAGTTCATGCAGCTTGTATTGGCAGGCACGTCGCTTACCATTTGGTGTCTTGATTGTTTAGTCGCCAAGTTACTCTAAATAATATAAACATGCATTATCCACATATTTATTTTCACTGAATTTGTATGTGATTAGTATTTTATTACTTAGTCTGTTTTTACCCATTATTCCGCCAAAGGCATTGATAAAGTACACGTATAATAGCTTACTTATGACAACTTACAGAAACTATAAAAAATACTAATATTATTAGAGAAATAGAAGCGGATTATCAAAAGTTTTAATGATTAAGCTTGTACGGTTTTCAACATTGTTAACGAACGGGATCAACATGTTACCAAACCGCAGACAGTAATGCAAGGCTTTGTTTGGTCTGACCACAATTATACTCGTGAATAAATGAAATGTTGTTATTTGAAATGTAATTAAAATAAATAAATTAATTAATATGTAACGATGGTATACATTACAGTGAAATTAAAACAAATTCGTATTTTTTTATACAGCTCTACATTATTAAATACTAATAATAATTTGTAATTTTAGAGAAAATAACATTTCCAAAAGAGTGTATGTGCCCTATCTCTCAGAAGTTTGAATGACAGTGCGAGAGAGATCGAGTGACTAAATAAAGAATATATTGAATTACTTCTAAAATTTATCTTTGAGAAATATTATTAAAAACAAATCGCTTCGGCCGTCTACGGAACCGGAGTTTCGGAACTGGTTCCGATCGAGGCTTTTTATTTCCTTGTATGGAACTGGTTCCGATCGAGGCTTTTTATTTACTTGTATGGAACTGGTTCCGATCAAGTAATTATCGTATTCCACCAGCCGTGATCATAACTGAAGTAGAGACACAGACAGGTCTATAACAGAAGGTATAATCCTACTCCTACTAATATAATAAACGTTAAAGTTTGGATAGATGGATGTTTAAGCTTGTTTCGCGCAAAAACTATAAAACGGATTTAACCAATAACTAGGTAGGTACTTAACCCCATTGTATATTAGAAATAATCATACAACTATAAAGTAAACATGAACATTTATTTCTGTTTTAACATTTGGTCTTACCAAGTTATTAACCAGGAAATCGAATCTTCTAATCTATATCTTAGATTTAAATATAAAGGAGGATTCCATGAGTGACGTGATTTTTGGAAATTTAATCCTTAAATGGGTTAAATAGGGTGTCATCGTATTCGAAACTTTACGAGTCGATTGAATCGAAGCTCACTGAAAATATTTTCCGAACAAAATAAAGAAAGATATCCCGTGCGCGGTTGCGCTAGAGGTTAGTCAAGTTTGTATGGAAAAAAATATTACACTATTTGCACGCATCATCAAAAACAACGGAAGTCTTTATCAAAGTTACGAGCATAGATGGGGACAGGAATAGAGAGAGAGAAGAGGGGGGAGAAGAATATATAAAAAAATACCAGAAACTAAAAATTGTAGTGCAGGTAAAAAAATGCGGGCGAAGCTGCGCGTGTCAGTTAGTATACCTATATAGGGTTACTTCCAATTAGCAATTACCTAGTACCACATTTAAAAAAAAGGTGAAAAGAAACAAATGAATCCTATTAATTAAGTTTCAAATTTTGCTAATTAACAAAAAATATCCATTTTTGGGTGAACTGGGTCCACTGGTTACGTAAAAGTAAATAAAAAGCCTCGATCGGAACCAGTTCCATACAAGTAAATAAAAAGCCTCGATCGGAACCAGTTCCGAAACTCCGGTTCTGTAGACGGCCGAAATTAGTACCTACTTGTTTTTTATTGGCCCAAATACTGCTTGAAGAGTCAACTCTCTCGAAGATTTTTTATTCAGTAATTCCGACCTAATGGAAAAATAACCGAAATCCGTCCTGGTAGTGATACTATAGATAGGTAATGCTGTAGATAGTTAACAATACATGGAAAAGGACCTTGTGTTGGAGGTACATAATACCATTGTTTTATTTGATCAGTCTCCTCTACGGTATCAAGTATACATAAATTACATGACTGCAAAAATATACAAAATGATTTAATTTACATTATACATACATAAAACCTATACGTATGCTGTCATATCTATTTTTTAAATATATATAGCCTATGTTACAAATCTAACGACATATCCTTAAAGACTAGACCGCACTAAGCTACACTTCACGGCAGCGGCGCGACGCGACACATAGCGACACTATTAGGTATACCGCACTAGAACTGCAGTCCCGCGCCAGTTTAAAATTTTGTCTGTCAGTCGTTCGGCAATTACTGAGGAAGATGGAAGAAACTGATTGGAATGTTATTTTGATAATTAATATCTTGTACCTACTCTGAAAGATGTATGTTTACTCACTCGATGCTCCCATTTCCTCGCCAATTTCTTTCCAAATGTTGTTTTTCCTTAAAGAATTCATGTAATGGTCATATATCTTAGGATACTGACTGACTAATATAATTAATTTCTCTTCGTCGAAAGCCATTTTAAACACAACTTGTCTTACTACATACCAAACATGTTCTAACTTGAAAAAAGTGAAGTGTCGCGTCGCTTGCTATACCGAACTAACGGCAGCGGAACTACACGACGCGACACGGCGCGTCAGATTTGATGAGTTGGTCAACTTTGTCGCGCAGTGTCGCGGCGTATAGTTACGCTGCTGCGTAGTGCGTTATACCTCATACATTTTCTTACAAAGAATATTTTGTCGCTAAGTGTCGCGTCGCGCCGCTGCCGTGAAGTGTCGCTTAATGCGGTCTAGCCTTAACCATTCAGCCGCTTAGGCTGTAGACGGTGCCATAGAGTTAGACATACATACTCTCGAAAAACATAGCTCTCCTTTCAGGGCAATCGGGCCAAAAGATAGAGTATGACCATGTAAGTATGTTTTATTATAGTCTCTATGTATATGGAAAATGAAGCCGGTTAATAAGACTTATGATCGAAGACCTTGCATTACGGTGATTGGTATTTTTATTTTGCAAATACACCATCTAATTTTGAAATAGCCAATGCTTAAAAACTGTCTGTTACTGTCGAGGTCACAAAAATTAGTTCAACGTCTCCAAAATGCATGTGCTCGTTTTTGTTTCGATATTCCGCCTAGAGCTCATGTCACGCCATTCCTGAATAAAAACCATATTCTGAAAATGATGCATAAGTTTAAATGGGTATCCAGTCAGAGGTCCTGTGGGTCCCGGCAGTGCGCGGCGCAACTCTCGACACAGCACCATAGATTAGCGACATTCAGAGGTAGTTTTCGATATTGTAGAGTTCACTATATTTGTTAATATTAACACTACACTATATCGGCTCGTTAACGCACACACCACGTCTGACCCGCACAGTGGTTGACACTCGACTGAACTCCCCTCCTACACTAGAGGGGCTTTTATGTCTTTCTCGCATCCCCACTCAGTGCCTGCGTAGTGTGCCCGCTTGAGACGATAAACTTGTCTACCCACAACTTTACTCAATTTACCAGTACACTACATCCCTTCCTTTTTTTGGAAAATTAAATTTTTAATTTAAATGTAAATTAATAATCGCTCCTCAAAATAACAAGTATGTAACTATCATAAAATTAATAATGTTCATTAACTGATCTTATTATACACTGTCCTTTATACATCTCTTTCTTTTTTTTTTTTTTTGAAAATTATAAGAATATTAATGTCAAAATAGACATTCATCGTAATTTAATTAACTAGTTAGAAATTAATGAGTATCTACTTCATAATACCATTTCTGAAATAATATTTTTTCAAAATTCTTTACATAGAAGCATTTATTACATTTTATTAAACTAGGTATTTTATTATATATTCTCGGAGTATCAAAAGCACGTTTCATTTCTCCTGCCTGTGTGGCTTAGTGGAGTGCCCCTGAATTGAGTTTCTACCAAACACCTGATCCCAGGGGATCTCAAGGATAAGGCTTGTATCGAGAGGGAGTGCTGGGTCACTCGAGAAGGATATATTGGCACACAAGTTGGCATGATCTTCAAAGGAAGTTAGAAACACCCTTAAGCATTTCGCCAGACATTCTAAATGTACCAGCTGTGGACAACTGCACTCATGGTTCACTCACCGACGCTTGCATTTAACGCAATAAATAATATCCTCCTGCCACAGCGGCCAATCTCCCACAAGACCAGCCATCGACGCGGGAATAGTTCACCCGCGCGTACACCAATATTATTATTCTTTCCCTCAAAGGCCAACCCTATCCGAGCAGCTTCCTATTCTGATCTTCCAACGGCCTAGGAACTAAAGTCACAAGAGTATTGATCACAACTATTATAGATTCTGATAACACAAGCTAGCAAGCTAGTAAGGTTCGTATCACAGATACGAACCCACCGCACTACATGAAATATCACCAGAGAACATTCCCGAGTAATAAGAAAGTACAGCGGCAACAATAAAACAAGGCTCGTAATATCCATTGGTCGCATTGGATCTTAACAATAGATTCACTACCACTGCTCCCCGGATAATTAGCGATTATTATGATAGACTCAGTCGATTAAATAGGTAATATTGATAAAAATAACAATTGTATCCTCCACCGAAAAGTTCAAATAAGACCACCGTATTTCGCTGTCAGTCAGCCACCCGTATCAATGACATCGCTAGGACGTCCATCCTACGAGGTACTGCCTCCCCGTGTGTGGATCTATAGAGGAATATACTCACATAGTTTTATTTGCTCGGCCAGTCTGAACAGAGTTGATGGACTCTAGTCAAATAAAGCCAAAACTAAGAAATAAATAGACCGTTAACATTCAATGTTGGGATCAAATTCAAATCTGCTTACGACAGCCAATCAGTTCTAACTCTAACGCATCCTTATCAAGATTACCCACTGATCAGAAAAGAGCTGCCTAAGCCAACACGCCCTTGTAGTTAACTTCGATAAGAAGAACCCTTCCAACTACTCCGCGAGTCTTGCTGTCGAAAAACTTAGTATTGTTCTGAAAAATATTAAACTTTTATAAAATTTAAAGAGCAGATTATTAGAACTTCTAGTCACACAAACTTTACGCCTTACAGTATCACCACGAGTTCCGAAAGAGCTTCAAGGAAACTGAAGGTTCATTAAAATGAAACCCGCTTTAAGATTTTAGGGATGCAACGACGTACCAAAAGGAGAATCCTCGACCGAGCGAGGTGTTATGCTCGGTCAGGGCCGAAGCCCTCCACAGTTGATGTCGGGATGTTGTATATATTCTCAACGTTTGAGAAACTTCGCTTGCGAGATTCAGGATTCGGAGGTGTCGCCATCTATCGCGTTGTATGTGATGCTGCTTGCTTTTCATCGCGTCACTGTACCACCTGTGGCGCCATCTGGTTATGTTGAGTAGCCACATTACTCTCCCCGAAGACTGGAAGTCGATGAACATCTTCATTTGCCAGCTCGTCCTTGCGTTCCAGTCGCTGTGCCAATACCAGTGGATGCAGTTCCAGTGAGTCGAAGCTGATGCTGCTACGTCTTCAGTGAGTCGAGGTGTGCAGTGGGTATGGCTGACGGCTGCTAGGCGTACCGCTCTTCTTACAAGGACCGGCCGTAGTGCAGGTGTGTTGTGCCATGTTGTGGCCGAAGGTCGACCAGGCTTGCATCCGCAGCCGCAATGCGTTGGTCATCCGATGAGGCCGGGATACTGGCTGGCTTGTGACTCGCTGGTTGTTGCAGGAGAGAGTGATGGCGAAGCTGTGCATTGTCCGATCCGAAGGCTGCATGTTCAGTGCGGGATTACCAGTTCAGCCTCATTCTGTGTAAATGCTCGTTTGTAACAAAATGTCCTGTGAGTGCACTTACTAGGTGCCTTATTTGTGATCTGTTTAGGTATAATAATTTAACCCCTCAGTTCACCCTTGTGCTAGAGAATGTTTTGAAGTGGTTTAGGCCTGACGCTGCCCTCCATTCCTTCATGTGTTCGTTTCTAGCATGTGCATAAAATGCTTGGTGATATATTCCATATGGAACCCCACAAATGGTTCGGGGCCAACCAAATGTCTAAGAGCTGGCCTTCGCTAGTCTATCTGCCTTCTCATTACCCTCGATGCCTTCGTGTCCAGGTACCCAGATAAGGCAGACATTGTTGTCTTCCCAAGTTGTTCAAGCCTGTAAGACGTTCTTTGACCAGTTTAGAAGCAACTCTGAAGGAATTCAGAGGCTTCAGTACTGCCTGACTGTCGCTAAGAATGCAAATGGTTTTACCTTTGACATTTCTCCTTTGCCTTTCTTTAATGCTGGCAATTAAGGCATAGGTTTCCGCTTGGTATACCGATGAATGCCCCATGCCGTGACCGACACTATAGTCCTTGAACAACCTCTGCCCTACCAGGGCAACCATCAGATCAGGATCAGTAATACTTGACATTGCTATCTCCCGATTGGCCTCCACCATACACTTTATTGTACGGTATTTTGAACTCATTTGCGATTTTATGCAAGGTATATAAACCCTCATTCGCAATTTAATGCCCGTTCACAATCCAATGTGAACCACTTTCGTACGATATCTAAACTTAAATTGCGCAGGGGTGGCGCAATTTAATGCACGTTTGTTAAACCCTCGCAATTTAATGCACGGTATTTAAACCCTCGCAATTTAATGCACGGTATTTAAACCCTCGCAATTTAATGCACGGTATTTGAACCATCGCAATTTAATGCACGGTATTCAAACACCCACTAGAAATTTGACTCAGCCCAACAAATTGTAATTGAATGTCCTTAGCTAATTTTAATTTGTGTAAATAATACCATGTAGGTTAGGTACTGCAAATTAAATACTAGAACCAATATCACTCAGGTATTTTAAAACAACCCTTACATTACAGATCAAGATAACGTGTGCTAACCTTTTACTTTGGGGACTTGTTCTATTGGGACTAGTGACTTACAAGTAGTATTTCTCGTATAACAATTAGAGAGTGATCATTGAATTTATGTTTCATCTATACCCATTAATCATTGATATATGCAATTACATTTTATTAGGTTCACCTCACAACCTTAAGCAAATTTTGTGGGAAAATCTAATCTGGGATATAATAGCCCCAGGGACATTCATTATTAATATAATAGAATTTTTATTTAGCGTTTACATTTGTGGTTTAGCTGCGCGTATCAGGACAGGTGCCATTTTTATGAACTTTAGAGACGTTGTGGACATACTTATAATAAAACCAACTACACGCCTCAGGCCACGCCGGGTCAGTCAATTATTAGATATTCTATCTGTCTGGGAAAGCGCATCAAAACGCTTCTTTAAACTGCGGAAAGGGCACTACGATCTGTGGTTAAGATATTATTATATATAATATTTCCTTTTTTTTTTTTAAGTCGTTTCGGCTTCCTTTTCGGTATCAAGGTATTTTTATAAAGAAGCCCAGGTTCTAACAACTAAAGTTCTGATATTTTACAGAAAAGATTTTGTGTTTAAACCCGCATACTGTACGTACGCACCTTTGCACGTAATTTTTTTTTTGTTTTTTTTTAAACCAAACTATTCCAAAGTATTAAGATATTTCTAAATCATCTGTCTGAAGCGAAAGATATTATGACAAAATGGTCGCCATCCTTTGACCTCGTTAAGATAGAGGAGACTACTTGAGAATCGAGATAATCATGACTTCACTGTTTTTTTTTTTTTTTGTAGGTATGTTCACTTTTACATATATAAAAATATTATTTCCAAAAGGTAATCTTTGGACCATGTCAAGATAGAGGCAACTTGAGAATTGAGATAATCGTTTGACTTCACACTTCTGTTTTTTTTCTGCTTTTGTTTAATTATGTTCACTTATCACTTCAATATTATTTTTCCAAAAAGTGAAAAGATTTTAATTGTATGTAATTATATGATCAAATACTTATTTTGCCACTCAATTCTACACACACACACACATATATCACTTGAATATTATTTTTCCAAAAAGTGAATAAACTTACTTAGTATGTGCTTATATGATAAAACACTTATTTTGTCACTTTCAATTATTCAAAAATAGTTTATTATGATTAATTTTATTAACTTATCACGTAATAAAGTATTTCGTCCACGCCACTTATTTGTTTTTAATTTAAATTGCACTTTTATTTATCAAAAATATAAAATTACTCACGGTTTTCACCTCGTCGCCATGTAGAGTTCACTATATTTGTTAATATTAACACTACACTATATCGGCTCGTTAACGCACACACCACGTCTGACCCGCACAGTGGTTGACACTCGACTGAACTCCCCTCCTACACTAGAGGGGCTTTTATGTCTTTCTCGCATCCCCACTCAGTGCCTGCGTAGTGTGCCCGCTTGAGACGATAAACTTGTCTACCCACAACTTTACTCAATTTACCAGTACACTACAGATATGCCGCGTCCAAATGTTGGAATAATATTCCGCCGCCAGGAATCTGCAATGTTTACACAGTTTTAAGTCTAAACTCAAAGTTTTCCTTTACGATCACCAAAGACAGCAGGAAACTCTCTTGTATGACACCAGCGCAATATGATAAAACGTATGGCTATTTAACAACGTTTTTTATATACTTAAGTAGAATTAATAATTAGGTATATTTAAATTGTTTATTATTTTAAATCAGGTATGTAATGTATATAGTGATTTCATAGAGTTTATATATTAAAAATAGTGTACGTGTTTGTTTATAGTCCTCTTAGACAATGCATAGGCAGATTGATCTGTCACTGGCGCAGATGTCGATAAGTGCAACTGACGGTATGGTACCTATTGTCATGTACCTGATATTTATGTATTTTGTGTCAACTTAAAATTGCTCATTATGTATTGTTTTCTTTTGGTTCGGTAACTTCATTGTTTAGTCATTTTGGTTTTGTTATTTTTTTTTCTCTTTATTTATGTTGGCTGAGTGGGCAGTGGGTGTGTGTTTGGTGGAGGGTTCGTGGAGTCACCAGGGGTTCCAACGGAAGATCAGTGCGGCTTGCGTGCAAGCCGCTTTATGCTGAGTTGGGACCCATTCGTGGCAAACTTAACTTAATTAAGTAATTTATGTTGTTTTGTGTTGGCCATGAATAAAGTTTTTTCTTCTTCTTCTTCTTAAAAAGATTTCTTAAATATGAACAGAAAATTGTTTTTTTTCGTCTATTTTGCAAACTATTTTGGTTGGAAAATGCTTTGTTGTCTATACTCAAGACCAGCTCCAGCAATGGATATTTTAAGTAGATTTTCTACATCAACAAAATTAATGTTGAATGTCTAATATTTTTGAAATACCAAAGTCTAAATATTATATGTTATAGAATTTATTTAATATCTATATGACTATTAAGATCCAGAGCGTAATAAATAACCTAGTGGTTAGACACCCTGGCTGCTACCTGATGGGCCGTGGGTTCGATTCCCACCAAGTGTCTGGGTGTTATTAAATTTATCTATATAAATATGTATTTACAAAAAAAAAAAAAAAATATTTGTATCAGTTGTCTGGTTTCCATAATACAGGCTTTGCCTAGTTTGGGATCAGATGACCGTGTGTGTCTGGTTTGTTCCAGAATATTGTTATTATTATAATATTCTTGATTGATTTGCCTTGCGATTAAAAGTGGTCCTAAATGTACTTATTTATTATAATCAAGGGACTTACATCACATATGCTTACACAAAGTGTCTTTAAATTACAACATTGTCTTTTTTATTCGAATATACGGAAACCAGGAGATAAGATGGGCGCACCCAATAAAAAAGGTGTAAAAAAAAATGAAGCGTAGAGAAAGTTAAGATTCCATGGCGATATGGAAACAATGGGCTATAATCGGTTCCCGTCACGTTCGTACGGAACGATGCGGATGGGGTGAGGCTTCTGCCAGGTAGTTCAGGTAAGTCTCATCAAATCTGTTCATGCACCAGTTAAGACGAGCCAACAATATTTAATAATATTTACGTCCAATACCTTGCACGAGCGCTTGCCTTGGAAACAGGGTGCGCAGGTTCGAACTCCGGCTCCGTACCTCTGATTTCTTTAATTAATCATGTGCGAATCGTCTTTGTGCGATTCTAACTAGCTTTCGGTGAAGAAAGACATCGTGAGGAAACCTGCATGTCTGAGAAAGCCTAACTAGCTTTCGAACGTCGTGTGAAGTCCGCACACCCGCACCGGGCCAGCGTGGTGGACAATGGCCTAAGCCCCTTCATTTTGAGGGAAGCCCCGTGCTCATCAGTGGGACATAAACAAGGGCTGGTATTTTTTACGTGCAATATTAAAACCGAATAGTTTTGGATTTAAAAAGTCTAATTTCAGCAACAGAAAAAACATGTGTAGCAATCTTACCTGATCGAAAGCTGCAATGCAATCGAAGATAAAAACGAACTATGCCAATAACTAGCTGTACGCTGTATCATAAATGACGATGCAAATCAAATCGACGAACATGAAAAAAAAGCAAGACACAGTTAAAGGGTGCGTATTTTCCGTGCATATCGTTGTCTGATGATAGAACCCCTTCTATTCCATCCCCCGATGGCGGAATCACGTCATGCTATTCCTGCATATACTCTCCCTATTCATCCTATAGAATACTGAGCGGCTTGCTAGGTACTCTGCATCGGAGCTCTATGCTTTGTAATTTGGCGTCCATTATATTGCCTCTTAATATACCTAATTAATTATATTTTTATTCTCGTAATATAAAATTTAATAGCGATTATTGATGATCATTGGTATCATCCTATAGAATACTGAGAGGCTTGCTAGGTACTCTGCATCGGAGCTCTATGCTTTGTAATTTGGCGTCCATTATATTGCCTCTTAATATACCTAATTAATTATATTTTTATTCTCGTAATATAAAATTTAATAGCGATTATTGATGATCATTGGTATCATACCAATGATCATCAATAATCGCCAATGGTATGGAACAAAATTATTAACGAATAAAAACATTACATGCCAATATTACGCGCGTATATTGTATGTAACGTATTAATAAACACTATTCTATTAATAGAAGAGCGTTATTTGAAGTCTTGTCTCGTTGTTTTAGTTTTTCACACGTTTCTGCTCAGAAAGCCTTTTCAAGTTTTTCAAAGTTGTATGTTTTGCTTTCGTCACTGTTCATTAAAACATTTTATTCAAAATCAAGCGTTTCAAATCAACCGTCGAACAGCCTTGACATTGTACGAAAGCCGTTCTAAGATGCAACCTTTTATATGGAAATGTTGTTGGTTTAATTTTCGAAACCCAACGGTCACCGCAGCCGCGATGACCAGTTTCGCGTCGCTAACGGACACGAGAGAGCGGGAAGGGAAGAGGCCGGCTGCGTCACTGGGCGCGCCAGTGCCTCCCGCGGTACACCCGGCATTTACTGCGCCGCGATCTGTCACTCCGCGCGTCCCAGCTCCGCCACTTCGTGTATGTCCCGCGAGTGTTCTGTGAATCATTTGTGACGTTCCTGGATGTTATGCGTGTTCCGATCATGGGTGGACAGTTTGTGTTGTTGTTAGTGATGTGGACGGGCCTCGTGGTCGCTGACAGGAAGCCGACTGTAGTTGAGAAACTTAGAGAAGACGCGGACTTGTCGCAGGTATTTGAAACTTTCCAACACTTTAAATAGTTTGAGAACTTAGATCATATAAATAGTCTAAGTTTGAGAAGTATTTTGTCACATTTTACTTGCTAAGTAGAGCAGATTTTATGTGTGATATGATGAAGTTTACGACGAGTATCTGCCTTCATGATTTAATAGGTTACATATAAGGTAAGGTAGACTTTATTCTAATCGGGAATTAACGCGATTTACCTTAATTCCCGATTAGAATAAAGTTTGATAATGGAACGCGAAAGTCTAAAAGTATATAAGGTAAGGTAGGCTTTAACTCGAAAGTTATGGATAATTGATCGATCTTTTAGCTTTTGTACTTCATTCTGTTTTTATTTAATTGAATGTATGCTTGTCTAAACTCTTTAGATTGGTGTATATACAATCATATATCGCTAAATGCAGACTCTGATGGGATGGGGATCTTTTACTTTTTGCGCTCTATTTTTTCTAATGAATATAGAGCCATAAATAGTAGTTAGTATGTACGAAATATAGGCCTTTAACATTTTATTTACATCGCATGACGTTTAAAGTTAATGAATTTTGTTATAAGAGAAAATTATTTCATAAGCGGAAAATGTAACACACTATTTTGTTACAAAACCTTCTTACTCATTGTTGTGATTTGCGTAATTCAACAGCTGCATATAATTATTGCTAATACGATTAATAATCGCCGGCCATCTGGCCTTGTTTCGTGACTCATACGTGGTTACTAACCCTTAACTTGTTATCCACCTTGCCATTTAGTCACGCGTACCTACTCCTGCTGTTACACTTTCACCTCTTTACACTCACTACATTACACACACTACATTTTGAATCTTAACTGTTTCTAGATTATTGTCGGAGACACGAACTCATTAATTTACTAAAACGCTAATCTACGCAATTGTTATTATCTAAAAGCTTATTTAACGAAAGTAAATTGCTTCAATGTAAAGTAAGCGAAGCGAAAGACTTTCGGTAAGTGAATCTTTTTTAGGGTTTAAAAAGCCCATCACTTTTATTTTTATTTACGGAGCCGAGGCCCGGTCTCTCAGCCGATAAGCCAAGAAAAAGCCTTCTTGTTAAGCATATTATATAGCCATGATCCGGGTTTTGGTAGAATTTGCATAATATTCTGTTTTACGTAGCGGAAGCAAATAACTACAAAAGTAATACGAGTTTAATAGATGAGCACTTTTTAAATCGTCCTGTAATTCGGGTCAGTCGTTTACATTAACACTCACACGAACCCGATGTGGTTATACTATCATTTGGATGCGATATTGTGTTTTCAACTGCTATTAACGTCGATGTGTATACGACTTTCATTGTTTTAGTTATAAGGCAAGCTGTATTAAGCACTTAAAATAATGAATTAAAATCGATACATCGATTCTCGATTAGAAAACGTCGTTGACCATTTGTTACATAATTGGGCCAAGCGTCTCAAACGGTTGCATCCGTTTGTCTTATGGCGAGCCAATTGTCGTCCAACTTTGTCAAAGGATGGTCTTGGATTTATTAATAGCTTTAAATCTAAAGCAATTATGTCCTTATGGACTTGAAGGAGGGAGCTATTGTGACAAGGAACTTGGTAGTTTGTAATGATTGTGTTCTCGATTTACAAAAGGTCTCCAATTGTGTAATATCAATAAACAGTAGCCAGGAATTACATTATGTTGTGGGGCAAGATTGCGTACACAATCGACTGTGTCGAACCTATTTCTTTATTTCAGAGACTTGCATCAACATTTATGACGGGATAGGCAAAACACACCAAAATTACTTCGTTTTACTTCAGCTCTATAATGTTTGTGGTTGTTTAACTCATCATTATCAAGTCACTGATATTAACATTGGTGGTCCAATAGTCAAAGGCCTGATTTTACGTCAGAAAAATTATTATAAATATTTCCTGTTAGATTTTTTACGAAAACCCTGGATTTTGACATGGTTTACTGGTATGGCACCAGAATCGTTACCTATTTTGGCTTCTAACATTGCTGTTGAATCGTGCATGTACTAATTACCTACTCAGTTGTATCTTTGCGGTGTCTTTGAAAAATGGCGAGTACCTACTGCTTGTCTTTCAGATCTAGATAGGGTTCTAAGTTGGCAAGGGAAGATTCCCTATCTAGATGGATAGCAGACATTTTTATTAAACTTCTGCTTGACAAACAGAGAGAGTGAGAGAAATTATCTTTAGCTATAATAAAATAACTTCAGACACATAGTAAGAATACTTAAACTCGGCCCAAGACTTGCGGATGTTGTAGCTGTAGTTTTCCCTTGATTAGGGAAA
Source organism: Furcula furcula (assembly GCA_911728495.1). Lineage (NCBI taxonomy): Eukaryota > Metazoa > Arthropoda > Insecta > Lepidoptera > Notodontidae > Furcula > Furcula furcula. Next base: position 13,824,569 of record OU452251.1, read on the forward strand.
ACTTATTATCTCATCTTAACATTAAGGATATTTGTTTTTTATATTTGATAGACTTAGACAGCTCGAGCTGTAAAAAAATAATTTGCGAAGATTTAGTTACATATTTAGAAAACGAAAAGGTAACTTTTTAGAGCACCAGTTTTTCCAAGCGCAGCATACTCGTACCTGATTGAAGCTAGGGTATCAAAAAGATATCTTAACCTTGCATACACTTGATATTAAGCATGTTCGTTGTTAAAGTTCTCGGTATAATACGGCGCAAGCGCTACTGTGGCGGCATCTTACTCACTTCCTCTCTAATCAGATAATTACACTTGGACAACGGGTCTCTTCGTCAATCAACGGCTAGTTTAATTTCATTTCAACATCCTTTGTAAAGGTTACGAGCTACGATGAATAATAAGTTACCTAACCATACATAAGGGTTGTAAATGGTCGACATTCCATATGGATATGTACTAAAACATTGCTTTATTGGTAAATATTGTTTTCAATAAATCATCCAGTGTTTGTAAGGGTCAAATTTATTGCGGTAGGATCTCACTCATGATAGGTAAAAAGCGCTTTAATGAAAATTGTTTCGTAATGTACGTAAGGATCAGTCAAGCGGAGTCCTGTGTTATAGCTGGAGCAAATCTAAAGTATTTTAATAACTGTTGTCTATCAAACTGGAAACAGGCTAGCAAACACGATTGAAATCATAATGAAATTCTCAACGATGTACTTTGATACATTCTGATGTGCTCGTTTCTTGATAATATGTATCTGGGTAGTTCAACTTTTGACCAAATAATCCATAAATGTACCTACCATTAAAATTATGCTAGCATACAAAAACCGTCGTTATACATACTTGTATAATACAAAATCACAACATTAATCTCTGGTCAGTAGCATAAAAGAAGAGTCTATCACAACAAATATGCCAGGTACGATTTCTTTAAAAGGTTTCGGGTGTGGTGAGCTTAATTGAAATCAAGGTGAAGTGTAGGAAATTACAATGGTTCTGATGTAAAGTGCCCTCCAGTGGAACGGCGTGTGATAAGCGCTCGACAAAAACTTTGCCGTGGGCACTCACCCAGTCCGAAGTGTTGTTTTATGAAAAAGGGTTATTTTTGGCAATTCCTCAACCATTATATTAAATTGAAAAAATAGCTTTATTTCCAAATATGTATTAGGTAAAATTTACTCATTTATATAAAACAACACAATCCTAGAAACCACGAATTCTTGACGAGAATCTTTCTTCCATTTTCGTTTATCTCTAAGATATTCCACGGAGACGAAACAGTGAAATAAATGCACGATGTGTCAGTATCTGGGGACACATCCTGTCACCGCTTCCTGCGCTCCTGGAGGTGACGAAGTATCAATTGGTGGGGAATTCAATATACGCGTACGCCGGCTCGGGGCTTGACGCACCTCCCATGCTTTCCGTATTCCGTGCACGTCTCCACACCTGAGAAGTGTGCGTAATACCCAAAACGTCTTTTAACGTACTTTGGCGAAGGTCGACAGTAAAAAAATATGTTCAATAGATTTAGTAACAACGCTCTTTTTCTAGAACGTTATTTTTAGACGATGTTGCTATTGATTCTACTACAATTTAAAGATTTTATGTTGATACCATTTAAAAACAACGGCAGTGGCGTGGATTGGCGTGGAGTTGAAACATGTTTTACCGACAAATAATTCAAAAAATTCAAAATCATTTAATTCAAATAGGTTTAACGCTAGCACTTAAGAACGGTCATTTTTTTTTAAAAGCTTGCACTGGATCTCATCGCTGCCTCAACTGAGAAGATCCGGCAAGAAACACATCGGGCTTGTCATTTATACTTCTTTTTTAAAAAGTGTTTGTCTTGTTACTAATTAGATCAGCATCAGTAACCTGCCGCTCAAAAGCTCAATTAAGAGAGATAAAAAAAAATACGACGAAAGTAGAACAAACTAAAATATATACTGGGTATAATATAATATTTACTAGGTATGTCCATAGATAGTACATAATATAACTAGCAATTAATGTTACAATACTGGTAGAGCGAAAGTATTGTTATTAATTATTCTAAAATGATGATAGAAAATTGCAGTTGTAAATTCACATAATTTAGTTGGAAATGTATTAAATTTTTCCTTTCAATTCAATTGAATTTACCTGCGACAAACGCAAAGCAAACAACAGATGCCAGGTTTCACTTCGCGAGTAATTACAGTTTTTAAAGTAGGTACAGAAATGTCTCGGTCGCTTTTATTTCCCTTTTATATTACCCGCTTCATACTGTCCCTTTATGAAATAATTGCTAAGTAATTATATAGTTTATTTTTAAAGAGGTTCAGTGAACTCAGACTAGTTTTCTAATATTATGTACTTATTGAAGTCGTTTTACACACAGTATGTTAGTATTGACTGATTTTACTTCTGTACTTTTGTCTGTTTAGTAATTTTACAATTTATGGAGAACCATAAATTGTCAGAGTGTAGAGACACTCTAATATATCCTATCTATCAGATCAGGACAAAAATTATACTAGTATGATAGTGATGATGACTGTGATACAACACTTTCAAAGGATAATACTTAATATTATTCAAATCGGTCAAAACGCCGTAGATGACATATCTCCATACAAACAAAAAGTAATCGGTACGGCATCAGCAGCCGAAACGTCCACTGCTGGACAAAGGCCTCCCCCTTAGAAGGGAGGGGTTGCCATAATCCCCACGCTTGGCAGCCGGCTTGGGGATCGCAGTAGGTAATACAATAAAAAGACTCTGTTGCCCGTCTTCTTGTTGTCCCTTAGTCGCCATTTACGGACACCCAACGGGAGGAGATGGGTGGGTGTTATGCGTACCCGGACACCCCACGGGAATTAAATCAGTCAAAACGATGTAGATGGCATATCTCATACAAACAAAAGTAAGCTGTACAGACGAATTGATAATGTCCTATTTATTTAAATAACAAAGGAATCTTTACTTATTCGTATTAAATCAGAGTGCTCGTCATTCCTCCTCGTCGAGGTCTACTTCAAATGATTCAAAACAGTTTAATATAACGTGGGTCGGAGTGGGATATGTTTGTACGTTGATGCAAATAATGGTAGGGTCGGGCACCCGCCTGACAGTGATACGGGTGACATATCCTCAAGTCACCTCTTACACAGATTTATGTGACTTTTAATATATTTCTTCGTCTTGTTGTATTACCCTCGAGCGTGCCTGAAATACGAGATCATGAATAATGATTATTAGCTGACCAATTCCACGGTTGGACTATAGAAACGATTTAAAATAATAAAAAATGTTTTGTAATTTATTTTTGATGGCTCGGGTGTTAATTCTTATTTTTAACCGGCTTCAAAAAGAAGGTTCTCTATTCGACGCGTATGTATGTAATATTGATAAAAATGCGTAATATTAATATATGTTAGTCTATGTGAGCTTCTAAACAAATTTACCAAATTTTATGAGTGTATGTATGTATGTATGTATGTATGTATGTAGGTATGTATGTATGTATTTAGGTTTGTCCACGGATTTCTCAGAAACTACAAGTCCGATTTTAAAAATTCTTTTTGCAATATTTAGAGTATTTTTCAACTTAGGGTAGAGTACAAGTTTCATCAAAATCGGTCCAGTAGTTTAAGAGATATAAACTTTTTATGTTTTCAGTAAGTTATTGTAACGTAGACGTTCGAGTTGCGTGATAGAGCTGATACCAATTTTGGTAAAATAAGTCACTAAAAAGTGTTAAATAAACTATTTTAAAAAAAATAAAAACCGACTTCAAAGTAAATTATCTAAAAAGCATAAAATAACGAAAATATATTGAAGTCGGTGCTAGCACATCATGTTAACTAACACTAGCACCAGCTGACACCGACTTCAATATATTTTCGTTATTTTATGCTTTTTAGATAATTTACTTTGAAGTCGGTTTTTTTTTTTAAATAGTTTTTTACGGGTGTCAGATTATCCTTGTTATGTTATACAAGATAATATGTTATGCAATGTTAGCTATACATTTTCACTTCTGTATATCATTAATCATCATCATGCCTCTGACTTGGCTTAACGATTGCTGGCTAGATGAAAACAACTGAGACCGAGTTTTTACGCGCCCTCTGAAGCACAAAGACACTCAGTTCTTCTGCTACAAAACGGTCACTCATCTGTGGACTAAAATTGCATGTTACTCAACCAACCGATCGATTAACGAACAGTGATTACAAGTGGCTACGAGCACCTTCAAAATTAACAGCGGAATGCTTGTGTTTGTACTCATAATGTTCTTTTCATATCATGGTGAAAATCGACTTAAATTCAAGCGGAAATCCGCAGGTGTTTCTAATCGCATAAAATGCGAACGACTTGGCAAGTTCCAAAACCCTTTGCGAATTGTACGATAGATTTTTGAAATAATACTTTCAGTTACTTAACATCACAGTCCATTCCAATCGACGTAGCAATAAAAAGTTTCGCTGAGTGGAAATGGGAAATTCATTTGAAAACTTTTTGAATGTTCAAACATAAAAAAGGTTTGATAAAAAATTACTGATGAGAAGATAAATAAATTTTGAGTTAGTCCAATTTAATGTTAAGGACTTACTTTGCCTTTTTATTTTTAATCTCGACTTTTTTAGTTAGTTATAACTAATGCTTGACTTAATGCCAACTGATTGTATCTAAGTATCGATTTGGCCGTGGATGTTGAAGTGCACCAGCTTAGCTTATTGGAAGCCTATTCACTATACCATCTGGTTCAGTAACTTCATTAAAATTTATTTAAATAACAGTGCTCTCAGTACTTCCTTGTTTGTAACGTGGATCTCAGGCATTGAAGCGCCGCCGCCGCAGTGTAGTAGTTAATTAGCGCTACCAGTAACTAGATATGAATTATGGGCAGACCGATGAATATAGACCTGCTTTCTCTCACACTGTATGAGCCATTGTCCTCTTAAGTTTTGCCAGTGGACAGAAGTACGCTTCAATCGATTAAGCAAGAGACTAAAAAGCTTTGCAGCCACTCTGCTAGGCACAGAACTTTGTGGTTATAGAGGTACTGTAGTTATACGTTCAAAACGTGCCTTCTTCAACACCTTTTCATAGGATTTAGTAATCCAAGTTTAAATATTGATAATCTCATTCATATCCTACGTAGACTCTACAAATAAATCCTATACATTTTATCTACGAGTAACACCTCGATACAAGTGTTTTTGAAAAACGACGTGTCCCCGTTGGATCCAACATCACAAGTTCCTGTCACGTGTCAGCTGCAGGCAGATGCTTAAGATATACTATTTCATATTCACAGCGAGTGAGGTCTCATGGAGAATTGCTTACAGTCCCGCTGAATTCTTGAGCAGCATTTGTTGTCCTTGTTTGCGTATGCATCGCGGAATTGTCATAAATATGCTCAAGTTTGGTAAGAGTGTGAAGTAAGTATTTTATTTTAATGACTTTTCTTAGGTTAATTATTTCAAAATATTTATAAACAACGAACATTATTATATAAATGTACATAAGGATAACTTTCTCTCTATTTTTTTTTGATGTTATTCTTCGCAACCGGAATCGTATGGTAGATATTAAAAAAAAACATTATTAATATGATTGCTATTAGCTGTTCTATGACATTCATATGTCATAGAATAGCTAACGTGCTAGTATTGTGCATTCTTTAAGCTACTGCTGTGTTCCAGTGAGAAGGGCACTGTAGCTGGTGAAATTACTGGGCTCGAGCCACTTAATAACTAATGTGTTGTTCGGATGTATGAACACAGAAGTGATGGCAGGCCACCGGTCATTATAGTACAGATGTCTTAGGCAGGCGTGTCGCTTGCCATCAAACAATCGAAGAGCTAGGCTGTTCACTAGTTTCAATAAAAAAAAACTTTCTAACCAGAATATCACTAGTATTTAATTTTATTAAGTTACAGTTAGCAAAACACTCCTTTATCGGGATTGTTTAGGGACAAGCCCGGTGGACATAAAAGAAATAAACTTTGCCATATTATCACAGAGCGAGGCTACTAGTCGTTTTTGAATTGCCAGTAAAGTGCCCCCGGCTACGCAGTGCTTCGCCTGAACGGCACATGCTTAAGTTGCCCCTCCCTTTGTCTACGGGGCATCCGTCGTGTTATCGCGTTACCCCGCCTTCCCCTTTTGTACGGCTGCATCCCTTATAAGGACTACGCTCGGCTCCGTAAATGCTTGTTTATCGCACACTCAGTTTTCTAAAAGAAAATGTTGCTCTTTTGAGGCGCTTCTCTCAAAGGAACAGGTTTTGTATTATTGGTATCCATTTCGTTGCGAGTTCAAACATAAATAACAAGAAACGTTGCTTAGATGTGTTTTCAGCGATTTAGCTGCCGTGGTTTGCGCACGTAACAATATATGTTCTTATTTATTTTAACCACGGCAATAATATAATAATATCCCAAACTAGGGACAGACAGAGGACCTTTTTTTTTGTTTTTCGATGACGTGGGGGAAACCATCTAAAGGTCCTCGGGAGCTGTGGGGCTCGATCGTGGTATGTGGAATTCTTACCCACTATAACCCCCGCGGCTGTCGCATCGGCACATGAAAGTGGACCCAGGTCTCTCCGGTGGGATCTGCATTAGAGGCCCCTCAGTGAGCCTGCCGCCGGGGGGCGCATTGTAGCCCCCCGGGAACCAGTCACGGTGCTCAAGGGGACGGGGGTCGCAACCCCGCCGCCATCCTCCTCGGAGTTGCCGCCGTTCTTAATGGAAGTCCTAAGGGCCCACACCCCTAACGTCCAGCGACTCCGAAGGTGGCCATGTTGCCTAGACCAAGGGGGCCCTTGGTCTAGGCCACATGGCCACTGGTCGATATACCTTCGATAAATTCTCAACTTAGGAATCCCATTGACAGTAGTTTTAGTACCGCAAAACGCCTCATGTAGTTGAAGTGTGTGTGTGTGTAGTGTGTGATACCTAATGAATTAGCGCCATGATCTAATCTAAGGCGACATTGTATAATATTGAACTTCCCCGACACAAGACAAATTCGTAACAAACATAGATGTTCAGCAAACATAGTTATGAACCGTCACTATTAAAAACTAACTTTCAAAACCGTACAGTTTCGTGATGAGATAGCAATCTATTTAGAATTGCTATGACACCCTTGACGTTGATCTTAAAGCTACGGTGTTGTTATTCATAGAAAGTCCGTAAACATTTATCTACAGTTAAGTAAAAGTCGCGTGATTTGACGGGTGAACAGTTTTTTGTGTCACCGTACTGTTAATACTAACAATGACTCGTATGAATGTACGCTTCCGCGCTCTCTCGAACGGATTTTAAAAATGCATGCACGGATCATTTAATCCGTCATCGTTCTAAATTTATGTCATGTTCCCCCTCCATATAAAAGTCGATGAGCCGTGATCTGTATGCCAAAACTTCCACAATGGTGCTATAAGTCGGTATTATTGGTTCGGTGCTTCCTGGTGCATCCGCTAGGGTCGGACGAAGGCAGTTACAACACCCTGATTAATTAGATATATGATTTAATGCTTAATTTTGAAATTACTGGGAGCTGTTATAGTACCGGTTACGAATTTCACTGTATATTTTTAACTTATGCTTCACTGCGATTATTACCAGCAGCCAAAAGACGTCCACTACTGAATAAAGGCCTCCCTCTAAGAACCCCTCCCGGTTGCCACAACCCCACTCTTGGCAGGCGTCTTCTGAATCGCAGTATAATTGGTAGGTAATCCAATAGAAAGACGCTGCAGCCCGTCTTCTTGTTTTCCCTTGGTTGCCGCTTAGTAATATGAATTTATACATTGGTTAATAGAGGAAGCTTAATCAAAATCAACTGACAGAATAACGTGAAAGCAATTAGGTATAATTATGTATATTTTATAATTAAGTATCTGCAACCGGATTTCACAAGATAAATTCCAATTGCACATATCCTACCCACAACCCACAAGCGCAATAAAACCCATTTCCGCCCATGTTGATAAGATGAGAATTGGTGAATTTTCTAAATCTGGCACATCAGACAAATTAATGTATTTTATTTGTATGTTTTGTACTGCGGTTACACTAACGACTTATAACTACCTATTTCGAGGAATACAAACAGCGAAAACGGTGTAATCCACAAAAAATACTATCATACGAGGGCATTATACTCAACAACAAAAATACGCCAAAGAACATTGTGTTTTGTATATAATCCGCCAACTTGTTTGTCATACTTAATGGTTTTTGTACCGCGCATTCTAATCTCGGGATTTTTTTTTCTGTTTGGCTAATGCGTTGTGTAACACGCTATTGTTGAACGCATCGGTTCAAAAACAAGCATCTGACGGCTCTCGCGGCTCCATTGTGGGGATAATTGAAAATGCGGGTATAATCGGTTGCATCCATAAATTTTTATTACAATAAACAACGATGAGTTGTGGCGTCAGTTACGAGTATTTTGTGATGGTTGCGAATTAGACAGCGTTTTAATTTTGTGATAAAAGGTTGAAATAAATGTTGTGAAAATTAACAAAATCATATTAAACAGGTAGTAGTAGTTCATACTATAAGGAATTAATCTAATCACTAACTCCCACCACTGCCGGCTCCTAACCTCGTACCACCACTGCTGGCTCCTAAACAAAAGCTCTTATCTAACTCCCTTCACTGCTGGCTCCTAAACTAAATAAAACTAAACTCTTATAAAGTAGAATACACTACAATGGTCGCCGTCGGTCGGTTTGCAAAGTCCCTAGAAAATCTAAATTGTTTTGGAACCTGAAACAAATTCTATTTAATTATCTACTGTTTAAATTCAACTCCCCACATGATTCCCCTTGTAAACAGTTACTTGAAAGAGGAGTTGGAAAGATAATGATAGTACATAATAAATACTTTTTTTATATTCACAAAAAGTGATTAGCTCCTCGAAAAAGAAATCGTCCAGCCCCTTTAGCCAAGTTGTCATTCTAAATTACGAAACGAAAATGTATGGGAATGATAATTATCTATATCTCTTCATGTGACTTAGCCAAGAGAAACGTCATTACCATTTTTTTTTTCTATTGTCAAGCGTTTCGTGTAGAATAACAACTTGACTACGGTACTATAGTCTCAGGCATTCGGCCGCAAAGCAACTGTATTTAAAGTTGCCCTATTACAGTGTAAACCCAAAAATATAGTATATATATTTCCTTCTTCAGAAAATACTAAAAGTAAGATTAGAAGGCACCGCCCAGTAGCAACGACTCGAAAGTTCAACGCTTGGAATTTGGCAAGCGCGCTCGGCAACTAAACTCTACCTTTAACAGATTAACCTTTTTCACTCAAAGACGTTACTGGAATTTGTTAAATAGTATGTTCACCGAGTTTACTGTAAGCTACGGCGTAGGAACGTTTGAAATTTTATTAATTGGTATATTTATTAAAGGCACGTTAACTTTTTTTTATACAACCAATGTGGCAAGCAAGCATGCGACCCGCCTTATGGTAAGCAGCCATCGCAGCCTATAGATGCTAGCAACACCAGAAGAATCACTAGCGCGTTGTCAACCCTTAAGACATTAGATATTAAGTCTTTTGTGTCTAGTAATTTCACCAGCTACAGTGCCCTTCACACCGGGACACAGCAATGTTTACACACTGCTGCTTGGCGGTAGAATATGACACTGCGGTGGTACCTATCTGGACTGTTCTATTTATTATTATTATAATAAAATGCGTGGATTGTCCCAGCATATTTCCTGAGACAATCCACACATGGTCATCTGATCCAATCTTGTCAATTTGACACTTCATTACAATTTAACAACGTAACGGCGGTCACAAAATATAATTTTTTTCGAAGTTAGAACTGCACAATTGCCGTACTTTTTTTCAATTACGAATATATATTTATTGTAATAATGACAAAAAACCAGACAGAACAAAGAAACTGACAGATGTCAAAAGTGATCTATTAAATTGCCAATACAGTAGCCAGAGCATGTAATATGTACCAGAAAACTAGTACAAATACTATTATATAGGTAATTTACTTTGTAAATACATACTTGTTTATAACGAACTAGCTGACCCGCGCAACTCCGCTCGCGCTCTTTCACTTTGCTGAAGATCATGACATAATCCAATGCATAGTTTACGATTCTATAAAGGACATACAGACAAACATTCATTTTTATATTTATAGATGTCAGTGTAATTAAAAGTCTATAAGCGCTTACTACCAGCCGAACAAGCTGTCACATCTTTCATCTGACTAAATCAAGATTTGACTCGTAGTTTACGGCATCAAACCATAGAGCCACATTAGTACAACTCTATGAAGTTCCTTCGGGGAACCTTCAGTGGGGAACTTGCACAATTTTTGTTATTTAGTGTATAATAAAGATTTTAGACTCACTTAGAGATACCAAAAACAAAAACGTTAAAATATGCACAAATTATCTAGATATTGCAAATCAAAGGTTGACTTTCCACGTTGGCGCGAAAACGCTCATTGACGGACGTGACGTCATTCCATAGGTTTGACGTACGAGTTAGTACTTTTTCATGGCGATTGGCGAGTGAATAAAGAAACTACCACTCAAGATTAATATTTTCTTATTAGACTTTTGACGACTAATATAATCAGAATGATAAAATGATCCCCTAGAATTATCAGTTCAGAGAAAATTAATATTATCCATAAACAAAATAAGTATGTTGCACCAGTCATGTAGTTGGAGATGCCCGTTGGTCTAGTGGTAAGATACCCTGGCCGCTACCTACTATATCGTTGGTTTGATTCCTACCTTGTGTCTGCGTGTTATTTATCAATGTATTTACAAAAAAGTAGGTACCATAAGTATTTGTTGCAGTTGTATGGTCACCTTAATATGGGCTCTGCCTACTTTAGTATCATATAACCGTGTGTGGATTGTCCCAGGACATAAATATATGTAGTACTTACCTACATTTTGTAAACAGTCATGCTTATATTTTTTATCTTAAAATAAATAAATCCCGCTATAATTAGACCTTTTTTCATTTTATAAAAAATGAAACAATGTGTTTACACAGTGATTTTCTCTTGAAAATTGATTGGCATGGCCTGTGGGCATGTGTGACTGACTGACTGACTGACTGACTGACTGACTGACTGACTGACTGACTGACTGACTGACTGACTGACTGATTCATCAACGCACAGGCCAAAACACTGGACCGAGAAAGCTGAAATTTGGACAGTAGGTTTTTCTTATGACGTAAGCATTCACTAAGTAAGGATTTTTGAAAATTCGACTCCTAAAGTGGTTAAATGGGGTTTTCTTTTGTATGAAACTTTTTATTGTATGGTTCGATTGACTTGCAATTTACTGAAAACATTCTCTAAATAAAATAAATCAATACGTGTTTCGCGAATTTTCAAAAACAACCTTTGTGTTAGGGGTCTGTAAAATAATTAGCGGGCGAAGCCGTAGGAAATTGCTAGTTAATAATAATTTTAGAAAAAATCTTTTAGCAATGCTCTTTTTAGAACTCATCATCATCATCATCATCAGCCGGAAGACATCCATTGCTGAACATAGGCCTCCCCCTTAGACCATCACAATGAACGACAATTTGCCATTTGCATCCACCGGTTGCCTGCGACGCGAACAATGTCGTCGGTCCACCTAGTGGGAGGCCTGCCTACGCTGCGTCTTCCGGTTCGTGGTCGCCACTCGAGAACTTTTCTTCCCCAACGGTTATCGATTCTTCGAGCAATATGGCCTGCCCACTGACACTTCAACTTTTTCGAGCTATGTCGGTGACTTTGGTTCTTCTGCGAATCTCCTCATTCTGGATTCTGTCGCGCAAAGAAACTCCGAGAATAGCTCTCTCCATAGCTCGTTGCGTGACTGAGCTTCTCCAAAAGGCCAGCTGTTAAAGACCACGTCTCAGTACCATATGTCATCACTGGCAACACACACTGGTTAAAAACCTTTGTCTTCAGGCACTGCGGAATTTCAGATGAGAAGATGTCACGTAGTTTCCCGAACATAGTTACGTATGTTTCACGTGGTATTTAGAACTATTTTTATTAAATTATAATCATAATTTATAATTATATTTTTTATGCATGTTCCCCAATATAATGTAATAAAAAAATATTACACCCCATGACACGTTTAATCATAAATCTATACAACAAGGCTTCACTCATGCTTAATGCAAGAACTGTAGGAGTGTAGGCTATATCAAATTTCAATCCTTGTTGTTACAATCAAGAACACATATTTGATTTTCATTTTCTATATTTTCGTAAAATTTAGTAGTTATATTATACTTAGGCGGCATATTACTTTAATATTTTGACTCACAGGTTTACTGTAACGTAAAAAGTTTAAAACAGTGCAAATTACTTTGTTGCATTAAAAAATGGGTCGTTCATAGAGGAGGAAAAATATTTAATTATTGCAAAGGTAGGTTACGGTATTAAAAGTAGGTAAATTGAAGGAAGCACTTCAAGTGCTCGTTCCGGTTTCGAGCGAAATACTCACCGTCTACCGGTATGGCTTCCGTGAACTAACCGCAATGGTTACCAACTTGGCACCATTTGTGTAGTTAACCTATTCATGACTTCGCTCCAATACTACAGGTTGCCTTTTGTTCTACATAGATTACTTAATTAAAAATGATATAAAACGAATTTGCTACCCGCGTCTGTAAGTCTGTTCGCTTACCTCTTTCAAATCCAACCATCACAAGGAATTTTCACGTAGTTTTAATCTAATTTAGATACTTAATTTCTTCCGAAAAGTTTACTTATTCGTGCGTGTTTGACTCTAACATATTATTTATAGATTTAAGTGGGTTTCTAGTAGTCAAAAATCTCCTGTTTTTTTAATTGTTACGAAAAATAACTATTTTTAAAAGTTTTAGGTACTTATTATAATTATGTCCCACAAAATGTTTGTTAATGAGTTACTTGTCGTTTGAAATATTGTGTAGTCTGAACAAAACCTCAAAAGTTTTGCAGGCTTCATCTAAATTGTTTGCTCAAAGCGTACCTCGTTTATCATGCTTAAGAAAATATTAAACTTTATATTTATAGGTAGTATATTTATTAACATTGGCTATTTTTAAGTCCATAAAATTTCGTCCATAATAAGAGTGGCATAGTAATTTACATTTCAATCATTCAAAACTTTACATCCAACGTTCGAATCAGCTATACTATTACGTGCTCATATTGCAGCCTCGTAATAAATGATGACAGTATTCCAAACTCTGTAGAGCTGATTTATTTGGGTCCAGTTGTAAATAAATAGTCGTCCCAACATCGACCCATCAATAAAATGTTCACAGACGTATCACTCAGAAAACTTAAGACAGTTTTGAAGACAAAACGACAGTGTTGAAATTTATATCAGCTGATTCTGGTATTGATGAATTACTGAAATGGAAACGATATTTTGATGAAAGTTGGAAATATATAATACTTATATAATTCATCAAATGATGATAGCTAAAATAAGAACTCTGATAAAAACATAAGTTTTTATAAATAACTACGAGTATTAGGCATAAAGCTTAGAAAAAGCACTCCCAATAATAATAACCAGAAGACGCTTCTGCCCGATTCTGGTTTTATCTTAGTAGGCTCCTAAGTACAATACCCAACGAGAGATGGGAGTAACTGTAGTTCAGAGGTACTATTTTATCCGATCACCCCATGGGAAACCTTTTGGGTCAATTTTACTGCCAGTGCAGTAATTCCTCTGTGGGTACTGTACTAGGATAGTATCTACTTTATTATTTTCGTTTCCATCGCTACTCTCTATCAGGTGGGATTAAGGTCAAGCTAGCTAGCTTATAATATTTAAAAAAGGGATAAAATCTATAACAATGGCTCCAGTTGTCCCCAGCTCATATTGAATGCAGGCGAACGAGTCGCTCCGCGCGAGCGGCAAATCAAAAGGTCTGCTATTCACAGGAAACTCTCAGTTGGTGGTCTGATATCTACACTGGCTTATTCATTAATAAGTAATAAAGATATAATTCAAATCTTATTGGAGTAAGTTTAGGGTTTTTACTAGGGCCAGTAGAAAATTCCCAAGGGAATGGGTTATTTTACCACAATAATAAGGTCTTTTAAAACTATGACACATTTGTACTTTTTGAGTTAAATCAATTCAGATAGATAGAGGGGCAGCAAAATATCGGAATTACCTACTAAAGAAAAAAAAGAACCGAAAAATTCGCAGATATTTCATTTTTCTTTTTGTAATCCTATATGGGGTCTTAGCTGGTTGCCTGGGGAAATAAAACCAAATTACACCCAGTTACATAAACAATCTCGAGCGTGCCATATTTTTCCGGAATCAGTAGTTTCAATCAGTTCTGTCGACATAGATTGCGATTCCGAGATTATAAGTATCTTTTATTATTTTTGGGAGCAGCCACTTTATCTTCTCTTAATCTTTTCTTCCAGTAGACCGCCTAATGCCTTAAATTCACCGTTACGTTTTCCTTTGAACTAAAAAAAAACACCTTATTAACTCTTAATATTATTCTTTACTAAACGCCCGGGCTTCTGGTAAGAAAAATCAAATAGCAAATGTGAAGTTATTAAGACGAGAGCTTACATTATCGTATTACCTAATAATTTACGTCAACTGAATAATTTAATCCGTATATAATTATATTACATTTCCTTTTCAATTAATTATTTAGAAATAGCTACTTGTAATATGTTGCATGTTGTCTGAGCAACGAACTTTACAAGTATCCATAATAAATATCTATGACGGACAACTTGGCATGAAAACTAAATGTAGCTTTCAGTGGCGAATTTGATTGTAAATTCAAATCCAATGTAAACTCTAAAAGGAGAAACGGAGAGCGTCGCGATATACTATTCAGTCACGCTACACCTATCAATATTTCATTCTGTTATATTGTTTGTAAAGCTGTTTTGACTGTATAGTTTTATTTACGAGTATGCTAAGTATAGTACATGTAAGTAGTTGGTATATTTACCGACTAGGCAATTTTTAAAATAAGTTTAAGATATACGGGACCCTTGTCTAAGAGCTCGAGTCAACTCGTACGCGAGTGCTGCTTGGGGGGACTGGTCCGACTACTATCCCTTTGGCCTTTTAGTTTGTTGTAATTTTTGTCGTAATTTATTGTTTTTTTCTCCCTTGCTTTATGTTTCGAACGGCAGGACACACTATCGCTAATGTCGATTCATGTGTAACAAAACAACGTTTAAAGAAAAATGAAAAAAATTGCAAGCCCGTTTTGTTTCTTGCCGGATATTCTCAGTTGAGGCCGCGTTGTTATCCGGTGGTGGTAGCTTTTAAAAAATGACCATTCAAAAGTCCTAAGCCTATTAGAAATAAAGATTTTTGAGTTTGAGTTTTAAGACATTTAATATTGTTTTTATTTGTCTTTTGGGTAGTGGTCAATTTAATCTGAGATGTTCAAACTGTTAACTGTTAAGCCTCTGACTTGGCATAATGACTGCTGTCAGAGCTGCTGCTGTGCTGTTATCTAGACAGATAACAATAACCTTGACTGACTTTTTCATAAGAGCGGGAACGTTCAGTTCGAATACCACTAATCGGTCACCCATCTTTTTACAAATCTTTTCTAAAGTTCCTAGTGTAAGTGACAGTTTGCCTGTTATAATATTTATAACTGGTTATGTACGGCCGGCCTCACATTATGAGAGTGACTTTAATGGGTGAGATTGTTCTCGTAATGGTTTGACGGTTTAGTTATTATGTTAATTGGACATACTTCTGCATCTGCCAACAGGAACAAAGCCACACATATGCTAAAACTTATGCAGCAAGCTTTTTAAATGCACCTTTTATCAATCCTTTTATAAATATAAAAATCCTTCCTATCCTTTTATAAAAAAAGTATATATGTATTAGTATCAGTTGTCTGGTTTCCATAGTACAGGCTCTGCTTAGTTTGGGATCAGATGACCGTGTGTGAATTGTCCCGGGATATTATTATTATTAATATGAAAATGATCTATCCATTTTTAATTTGTCATACAGAGAGGTAATACCGCCAGTCTTTTGGGTACCCTTCCCTCCCAGTGCGGCGACAGCTTAGAGGAAGTTTTTTACTTAGTTTAAGTATATTTGTAAATAAACTGGAAATATTTTGTTAGTATGTAAATAAAGATAGTTCTGAGAAAAATAATCATCAATTTTTCCGTATAGATTTTTGCACAAACTGCTGTTTCACAAAACGATCACTCTGTTCTCAGAAGTACATCCAATTATAATGTAGCCGGCAATGTAGATGACGATAACAATATTACTCAACATCACGATCTCAGTTATGAAAACATCAAGAACACACGGCTGATGGCAGGAAATTGCTTGAACTTTCTAATTTAACAATAGTTTGAAACAGTAGGTGTTCCAGGCGGAGTGAAATGTCTGCTCGAATGCGGGCGCTATTGTTCGTGCAGCCCCCACTGTCTGTCGTTTAGCCACTTGACACTCGACCTTCTTTTGTCTTTTTGGGGTCCTAGCCGTGCATTAGCTTGTATCAAATGGTTATACTTTGCTCACATAGTACTTAGGTAGACATATCAGACATATAAATGGATAAACTGTGCTCATATAGGACATAGGCAGACATATGTACAAGTAGGTATACAAGTAGACTTATCAGGTGCAACATCAACTATTATCACTGCTGCAATTCATCAATAATGCCTAATTTTTCTTTATTTCTTATTCACAATTTTTTACCATGTTCGTTATAAAGTTACACAATGTGATTATATTTTTTAAAAGGTGGTTTATGTAGTGTGTTACCGTAGTGCGGCTTACTGTAGTGCGTCAGGCATGTTTGCGGATGCGCATACTGACGACTACTTCGCAATTATGCGTAAATAATACGCAGGGTGGGGGAGAGCACCAACGGTATCCTCAGGGTGTTTGCGGAGAGGCTGGATGGGCCTACAATGGGCAGGTTTATTAAGCTGCACGTCTTACGTGGAGATAAATAAACCTCTCAACATAGTGTGTGTGTGTGTGTGTGTGTGAGTTTGTGTGCGTTATTTAAGTGTTTACCTACTAACATAGTCATATAAGAAATTGTACTACTAACAAAATATGGGCCTAGCGCTGCAAAAAAAACATTTCTTTTTATTTTTTTATTTATGTTTCGATGGATAAAATAAAAACTATGTTAAAAGCCCTTTGTCCAAAAAGGCTTATTACAGAATATCTGATGAAAATTACGCTGCGCGGGCTTGAACTGCGATACCCATGCAAGCTTCAAATAATATTGCTGAAACAGATGTTTGCCGGATTTTCCGGTGTTAGATAGTTTGTAAAAAATGGTTTTGTGTATGTTATGATGATGATGATGATAATTTTGTGTAAAGGCCTCCGTGGGGCTTAAACATATTATATTAAAAGATAGACCAACTTCCGCACTACCAGCCGTCAATTAGTGTTAATTTACACACTAGAAGCAACTTAATACTTTATACTCTGTTATTGGATAGAAATACCGATTTTCTCATACTCAATAATAACTGGCTCTGAGAGTCGAAGTATTCAGATTAAAAAAATGGTTTGATTAGAATTAACGGTAATCGACGTATGAGAAAGTAAGATAGTGTTATATGTATATCGTACAGAAACATTAGTTAGGTACTTATACAATAGTGAGGCCACGTCTAAAGTAATTACAGCATACGCAATCAATTAGAGACGAGTCCCTCGCGAATAACTTAAAGCTAAGATTTTGGTATTCACCGCTCTTACGGTATAACGAACAACTTAATTGTTGGGGATGTAAGCTCCTTTGAGATACTTCTAAGTCGATTTATTGTGCTTTAATAATATATTCTCACACGGTTTTGATCTGACAGTAACTTAAATAGTAATACTATTAAGGTGGCTGGCCCCTTGAAAAATAGTTTGCCACTGTTGTTTTCTAAAGGTGTAAGGTCTAAAAAAGCTTATGGATACTTGCAACGCCGGAAGCATTAATAGCGCCTTACCGACAATGTGAGAACCATAACATACTCTGCTGCAAGAGATCTCGCGCCTGTTGTCTTAGTCGGCCGTTTATGTTTCATCTACGGAAAGCTGTGGCGGGCTTAAAGACAATATTTATTTTTTCGACTAACTGACCCACGCAGCTCCGCCCGCGCTATGTTTACGTTACCTAACTAAACTTTCAATTATATTTCACAGTTCGGTCCTTAGCAACTTATAATGTTTACTTATTGTAGTTATGCGTCCATACTACTAGCCTTGCACGGTGTTATTTAGTTTTTTTTTTTTTTTTTCGGGTACTTTATTATTTTATCACTTTGCCTACCACCACCACACTGACACTCCTATAAGACGGCCCACCCGCAGTTTATCTTCATTGTTTGTTTCCGTGCTCAGGCCTTCGCACGTCTCCAATCCAAAGCTACAAGTGTATTCAGTATTAAATAAAAAGTGAAAATCAAGAACCGGACAACTGAGAGGCGACGCCGCGATGTCGGGACAACGGAGAGGTGCCGCCGCGGTGGTGACGTCGGACGTCTCTTCGTGCTTCGGGAAATGGATCGTCGTGCACTATTGTGTTCGTACGAATCGAGCTTCCATACCGGGTCGTCTCACACGTACATAAAGAACACATTTATGGTTAACAGCGATGCCCCAACAGGGGTAGTTGTCACCCCATCAGCGGGTATTGACGTTATCGCTGTGTTCAGACGATGCGAGCTTCCAATACCAGGGTCGTCTCTGTCGTAGTGTTGAACACGTTAACCGTATAGTGCGTTAAACAAAAGCCGTTCACCGTTATAGTGCGATACGTCCGCTCTGCTGATGTGAGTATACATATATATATGAGTATTTACGGTTAATTGCGATGCACACACCCAACAGCGGGTAATTGTTGCTTTCGCTGTGTTCATACGATGCGAGCTTCCAATACAACCAGGGTCGTCTCTGTCGTAGATAATGAACACCTTTACCGTCATTGTCCGATACACAATGCTCATGTGAGTTGCTGGTATGTCAGTATGACATGTTTACGATGTTATCTTTACGATACCTGTTTCCACGCCGTGTCGTCTCATTTGTACAAACAATGTACAGATGTACGAATAAATGCGTTGCGCATTCCTTATTGCGGGTAATTTTTATGACTTATGACTTAACGCTGTGTTTAGTAAATGCAAGCTGCCAATACAACTGGGAACATATAATCCGATCATTATCATTAGTCAGAAAAATTCCACTGTTGAATATACGAAGACGTCTATCTTGGAACGTCATAATTAACGATAATTTTCTATTATCATCCACCGGTTGCCGGGATTCTTACAATATCGTCAGATATAATTCGATGTGTAGGTACTCCTAATTAGCGGAATGCGTCGTGCGCCACTCGACGAGATGAATAAATAATTAAAAACTTGTAATAATAATTATAATATAATAATTATAATATAAGCCCGCAGGGCAGCTTGTGGCGAGCTGTTGGTGCGTAACGACACCACGGACCCGAGTGCTCCTGAGAGTCGGTCAGGACCCCCACCTCGGCGTGTCTTCGTCGGTCGAGTGGAAACCGAAGGGGGCCCGAAGGACTCTCAGCTCTGGCTTGCCTTAATTGGCCGTCCAGAGAGGAGCTGTTAGAGCTATATGCTCCAGGGGTGGAAGTGTTAAAGGGCATAACGCCGCGAGTAACTACGGAGAAAGCGCAGCACACCTCTCGACACCCCTGAGTCACTCACACCGGTGTTGCTCTCTGTCGTCATCGGACGATCATTTGGGGAGCCCATCTAGTGGGTGGCAAGCCACCACTTGCCACAAAATAGTTATGAATGTAATTATGGCAAGTGACCCCGGCCTTTGCAATAGCCCAATCGCCAGTCCACCAAACGCTCAACCCCATAAACCTAGACTTCTTTTCATATGCTTGCAATAGTCCCTACCACCTACCGAGGTCAACTGCTGTAAGGTCATCATTGTGACAGTTGACCCCGGGAGGTGTTTTACACACCATTTACTTCTTCTAAAACGGGCCTCTACGTGTTGGATCCGTCCCCACGCAAGCCTCTAAAAGACCGGGCTAAGCCCGTGAGTAAATAAAAAAAAAAAAAATTATAATAATAATTCACAGTAGAATGAATTCAAGACTTCATAGTTCGTACTGCAAAGTGGTATCTAGCAGAGCCGAGGGGGACTGGCCGCCGCGGGCTTGAAGCTCGACGAGATCCTGGCCGGCCTACAGCCGGAGCATCCGTGAGTGCCACCGTGGAGCTGCAGTAAGTAGCCTCTGAACTTATGGGACAGTACGCCGCGCCGGCCGCCTCCTACGCTTATTATAAATACCTAAGTACTTAGTGGAAAGTAACTATTGATAAATCTGTTCTAGAGAACATAACAATATGACGAATTTAGCTAAATTAATTACCTTTACGGTATAACTTTATGAACAAGTTGCAATATTTGAATGTGACAATATTAAGGACGAATTTTTGTCATACATAATTCTAATCTCTACATTTATTGCTATAAAAGATTGAATACTACATTTAAATCTGTGTAGTAAATTTATAAACTTCAATATTTTCTAAAATATATATATATATTTAGGGTGTTTCAAGAACCCTGTCCAATCACAGTGAGTGTTATAAAATATCTTAACACGATCATATTTACGTAATATTTTTGTTATCTAAGGTATATATTATTATATACTTAGATAAATAAAACCCTATAAACAGCGTTCAAAAAAAAAAAAAAAAAACATCCTGTTTGATCTTTGATATTATTATTCAGAATTCATACGATTATACTTATGTAATTTTTTGTTGAATATTTCATTGGATTTTTTCTGATATACCAGCGTTGCGAATATTCCTCTTATAAGTTTGATGTGCCTTTTAATGTGTAATACACCACATTCAAGTTTGTTTTGAGTAACTTATATGTTTTTTCTACAATATACACAAAACTATCTAGTTTACGCTCTCTATTCAATGTCTTTGCTTCTTAAGATTTTTGAGATCGAAAAAATAATTTTACACCGACCATATTATTAGTTTTTACTACCTTTTAATTTTGATTGTTACTATATTTTTGGAGATAGGAACTATTCTTGAGTTCAAATATATTAGTTGTGTTTACTAGTCGGTCACTATTACCATCCCTTAGTATTAATAATTAAAAAAAAAAAATATTGTTGGGTAATTTCAATTTTTTTTTTATGCCCTGGTTGCGGGTTCGATTCACACGCAAAACACATTTGTCTGCGTGAACATGCTTATTTTGAGCGTTATTTGTCTATACAGAATATAAATCATACCTTGGCGTATTTGTTAAAAAAAAAAATACATTAAGTACACCAGAAATAGATATATTTGTAATTTGGAGGATTTACGAGTTCTTCCTATATTTAATAAAAAAAAATAAAAAAAAATTGTTGTAACACAGAACTTAAATCCTTTTTGGAACAATGACTAGATACATTTAAAATTAGGTTCGATATCTAATGAGTGCATTAATTAAAGATTGTGACTGTTGTGTATATACCTACCTACCTCTATAGCACCTAAATGTACTAAATAAATACCGATCACGACCATGATCTGCTAACAATCTTCTTTATTTGTCTGACTGCGAGATTGGTAAATAAGTTATACTTCTTGACTGAAAAGACATTCACGCAATTTCAGGTTGTGGTTATCATCAGTAATCAGCAATAACGTTAGGGTTATTGGCGCCATACGGGCTGTATATATATTATAAAATAAAAATAAAAACTTTAAGTTCATTATATGACTGTTGTACATAATACCCTTTATGAGATAAGCTAACGGTCATTGACATTACAATCAGCTGACAGCTGGTAGATACATATGAGGGTAGGTGACACAATAAATAATATTTGGAGGGTATATCTCCTTATCTACCCTCAACTTATAAAATGTGACATAAGTCTTGACCCATACATATGAGGGTAGGTGACACAATAAATAATATTTGGAGGGTATATCTCCTTATCTACCCTCAACTTATAAAATGTGACATAAAGTCTTGAACCAATACTTGTTATCCAAAAAAGAAAAAAAGATATATATATATATTACGCAGTAACTTTGAAGTGCAACTAATTAATCATAAAGATACTTTTACTATTATGGATGAAATTAATACAGGATTGTTCATTAATTACAATTTATTGCTTACCTATTGTCAAAGTTCAATAATGTTTCGGTTATGCATCATGTTAATTAAATAATTAATTTAAGGTTTTTTCTATCTATTCTATGTGGCCTGTGTGGTCTTTGGGAACATTTACGTTCACAAACTGATATTTACTTACATGTTACCCTTATTATATTGTTCAGTTATTGATTATATAAAATAATTACGAAAATAGATTTCAATTTCAGTCATTGTCTAATGGTGAGGTTTTGCATATTTCCTTTAAAATTGTTTTTGTAAGCTTGGTGCATTTGCGCGTTTTTACAAGACAATGATTATTGCCACTGTTGACAGGTTTTGAAGCGAGATTTTTCTCGATTCGACCTTTCTATTCTTACATACTTAACCTTATAAATGGATAATTTTGCTTGCGGTTCCTCCGCAGTATAAATTACGATTGGTCAGGGAAGATAATCTACTTTATTACGGGCTTAATACTTACGTCTGAATTTTACTGTTGGCTACGTGTAATATAATATTAGTGTTATAAGACTCGTATCAAGGTTGTTGTTAGAAAACTCATTTGATATTTAAAAAAAAAAGAAAAAAAAAAAAAAATAGTGCATAATATTATGTAATGTTGTTTTTTGATTATAATAATTGCAGAGATAAATGAATTTGGATTTTTAGGGCATATCTTGTATTACCTATTCTATTTTATTTTATTGGGGAAAACAAACAGTTATATATTTTAGTATCAGTACACAATATGCATGCGTAGTATAGCCAAATGTACAACCAACAACATTCCCCAAATCATAATAGCTAATATTCACATTTTATAGATCATCACTCTAAACATCCTACAATAAGTAAACATTATAAGTTGCTAAGGACCGAACTGTGAAACATAATTAAGGATCAAACGAACTTACCCTTACGTGAAGTTCGATCATAATTATGTGAACAGTTCGGTCCTTAGCAACTTATATACTCCCCTCCCTTTTACATATCACCCGTCCCAAGTATAAAATGTGAAATGTTTTTCCTACTCTAAACATAATGAAGATAAACTGCGGGTGGGCCGTCTTATAGGAGTGTCAGTGTGGTGGTGGTAGGCAAAGTGATAAAATAATAAAGTACCCGAAAAAAAAAAAAAAAACTAAATAACACCGTGCAAGGCTAGTAGTATGGACGCATAACTACAATAAGTAAACATTATAAGTTGCTAAGGACCGAACTGTTCACATAATTATGATCGAACTTCACGTAAGGGTAAGTTCGTTTGATCCTTAATAATATACATTCGCATAGAATACAAAACCTCCTTTTTTAAAGTCGGTTAAAAACTTGGACCCACTTTGTACTTGCCCTCTGAAGCACGGAGACGTTTAGTTCAAATGGCGTTAAACGGTCACCCATCTGTTTAATGACCTTGCCTAACGTAGCTTAACCTGATCGATTTCCAAACATTGTTAACAACTGTCTATGAGTGTTCCCTTATAAATATTTATTATGATTATAATGAAAAATTGTTAAAATCGGAGCAAGCGTATAACCAAGTACACATTTTGACTTTAGTCCCCTCTCCCAAGGGAACCGTGCCGAATGTCGAGATAAAAAGTATCCTATGTCCTACCTCCTCAGAGTAATTAGAATTGGTATCTCCTCTAAGCCTACCTCGGAGTATTAACTCAAATCATGCCAAGTTTCGTTTTAATCCATCCAGTAGTTTCGGCGTGATGCTCAGCCGAGATACAGACAGTCAGACAGTCAGACAGTCAGACAGTCAGACAGTCAGACAGTCAGACAGTCAGACAGTCAGACAGTCAGACAGTCAGACAGTCAGACAGTCAGACAGTCAGACAGACAGACAGACAGACAGTCAGACAGTCAGACAGTCAGACAGTCAGACAGTCAGACAGTCAGACAGTCAGACAGTCAGACAGTCAGACAGTCAGACAGTCAGACAGTCAGACAGTCAGACAGTCAGACAGTCAGACAGTCAGACAGACAGACAGTCAGACAGTCAGACAGTCAGACAGTCAGACAGTCAGACAGTCAGACAGTCAGACAGTCAGACAGTCAGACAGTCAGACAGACAGACAGACAGACAGTCAGACAGTCAGACAGTCAGACAGTCAGACAGTCAGACAGTCAGACAGTCAGACAGTCAGACAGTCAGACAGTCAGACAGTCAGACAGTCAGACAGTCAGACAGTCAGACAGTCAGACAGTCAGACAGTCAGACAGTCAGACAGTCAGATAGACAGACATACAGACAAAAATTTAAAAATACATTTTCGGCTTTAGTATCGGTTATAGAATGCCCTCCAAACATAATTTTCAAAATATCTTCAATGTACAGAATTGGACCTGTTACAGTTTTATTATAAGTATAGATTTCCCGGGACTCGCTGTGGGTCAAACCTCGAAGTCATCAGCAGTGACCACTGTATATCCTGGCTTAAAGAAGTCACAACGCCGAGAATCAGTGGCGGGATTAATCCTATTTATAAATACCCTGCTGCGAAGCAACCGTATTTAAACATAGCAGTATACAAAAATCCCGTGGGGTATCCGGGTAAGAATAGCATCCTTCTATCTCCTCTTGTTGAGTTTCGGTAAGAGGCGACTAAGAGAAAATAAGAAGACGGGTAGCAGCGTCTTTCTATTGGATTACCTACCACCTACTTGCGATCCCCAAGACGACTGTTAAGCGTGGAGATTATGGAAATATCTTCCTTCTATGGGGAAGGCCTTTGTTCAGCAGAGGACGTTTTTCGCCTGCTGATGACATCATCATCATCAACTTGAGTGTCATATGAGTATACATATACTCATATGACACTCAAGCTGGAGAAGTTGCTGGCCTTAGGAAATTAATGATAATTCTTCAGTCAAAGGCTTTCTGGTGGGTACTACCATAGTGCCAGATATTCTGCCCTGTGTAAACATTGCTTGAAGGGCACTGTAACTAGTGAAATTACCGGACACAAGAGACTTAATAACTAATGGCTTGGGTGACGAGTGGATGTGCAATGGCTATAGGCAGGTGGGTTGCTCAATATCAAGCGAACCTCTCGCTTGAATTTTTTGGTGGTGGGGCGTAGTGATTTATAACACATGTTAGTTAGCTGGTGCAGCTTACCCTTTAACGCTGCATAATCATTTACCATAGATGGAATTGCGGACAAGCACTAGCTTAATATATTAAGGAATAATTCAAAACAAAATACTGTGTAGTGTGTAGAGTATTAAAGTTTTCGTTAGTTTACTCATATAAATAAACAAGATGAAACGGAACCTAGCAATGAGTAAAATCGTAAAACAATAAACTATTTTATAAAAAATAAAAACCGACTTCAAAGTAAATTATCTAAAAAGCATAAAATAACGAAAATATATTGAAGTCGGTGCTAGCTAATCATGTTAACTAACACTATCACCAGCTGACACAGACTTCAATATATTTTCGTTATTTTATGCTTTTTAGATAATTTACTTTGATGTCGGTTTTTATTTTTTAACCGGCTTCAAAAAGAAGGTTCTCTATTCGACGCGTATGTATGTAATATTGATAAAAATGCATAATATTAATATATGTTAGTCTATGTGGGCTTCTAAACAAATTTACCAAATTTTATGAGTGTTTGTATGTATGTATGTATGTATGTATGTATGTATGTAGGTATGTATGTATGTATGTATGTATGTAGGTTTGTCCACGGATTTCTCAGAAACTACAAGTCCGATTTTGAAAATTCTTTTTGCAATAGTTAGAGTATTTTTCAACTTAGGGTACAGTATAAGTTTCATCAAAATCGGTTTAGTAGTTTAATAGATATAAACTTTTTATGTTTTCAGTAAGTTACTGTAACGTAGACGTTCGAGTTGCGTGATAGTGCTGATACCTATTTTGGTAAAATAAGTCACTAAAAAATGTTAAATAAACTATTTAAAAAAAAATAAAAACCGACTTCAAAGTAAATTATCTAAAAAGCATAAAATAACGAAAATATATTGAAGTCGGTGTCAGCTCGTGCTAGTCTTAGTTAACATGATGTGCTAGCACCGACTTCAATATATTTTCGTTATTTTATGCTTTTTAGATAATTTACTTTGAAGTCGGTTTTTATTTTTTTAAAAATAGTTTATTATAAAATAGTTTATGTAACACTTTTTAGTGACTTATTTTATCAAGATAGGCATCAGCACTATCACGCAACTCGAACGTCTAACGTTGCAGTAACTTACTGAAAACATAAAAAGTTTATATCTCTTAAACTACTGGACCGATTTTGATAAAACTTGTACTCTACCCTAAGTTGAACAATACTCTAACTATTGCAAAAAGAATTTTCGAAATCGAACTGATAATTTCCGAGAAATCGGCGGACAAACCTACATACATACACTCATAAAATTTGGTAAATTTGTTTAGAAGCCCACATAGAGTAACATATATTAATATTACGCATTTTTATTAATATTACATACATACGCGTCGAATAGAGAACCTTCTTTTTGAAGCCGGTTAAAAAATGTGGTCCGTATTGATTTGAAATGTAACAAACGTACAAAGGGCGTATCAGTAGTGGCAAAAGTCAGCAGTATTTATGTTTCATTCAGTGCAGATGGAGGCCCGTTATCTACCGCACAAAGCCCGACGATTGTTCGTGCAAATTTAATGAGTATGCCTAATATTCTCGTCGGGTGAGGGCTCATATGAGGGATTTAGCGGTGCTAACAAACCAGGATTACAACTATCTGTTTGCATTCTGCACGCCCTATCCGTGCATACGGCGTATTAATTTTTCACCATTATTCTAATATCAGATAAGATTTTGGAGAGTATAAAAATATTTTGAAAAAAATAAAAACCGACTTCAAAGTATCAAGTAGTATAGATTATCTAAAAAGCATAAAATAACGAAAATATATTGAAGTCGGTGCTAGCACATCATGTTAACTAAGACTAGCACGAGCTGACACCGACTTCAATATATTTTCGTTATTTTATGCTTTTTAGATAATTTACTTTGAAGTCGGTTTTTATTTTTTTCAAAATATTTTATTGAACACTTTTTAGTGACTTTTATTTTAGCAAAATAGGTATCGGCACTATCACGCAACTCAAACGTCTACGTTACAGTAACTTACTGAACACATAAAAAGTTTATATCTCATAAACTGCTGGACCGATTTTGATGAAACTTATACTCTACCCTAAGTTGAAAAATACTCTAACTATTGCAAAAAGAATTTTCGAAATCGGACTTGTAGTTTCTGAGAAATCCGTGGACAAACCTACATACATACATACCTACATACATACATACATACATACATACATACATACATACACTCATAAAATTTGGTAAATTTGTTTAGAAGCCCACATAGACTAACATATATTAATATTACGCATTTTTATCAATATTACATACATACGCGTCGAATAGAGAACCTTCTTTTTGAAGCCGGTTAAAAAGAGAGAGCTTCTGTATCTGTTCTTCGTTTTCTTTGTGCCAACTCAAACCTACCTTACTTATCAACTTATCTTTTAATATATACTCACATTATTTGCATAGTTAACTACAAATAACTCAGAGTGAAGCCATATTATTAAATTATCATTAGAATTCTTACATCTCTTCCCGTTGAGTGTCTGTAAGAGGCGACTAAGGGAAAACAAGAAGACTGGCAGCAGCGTCATTCTATTGGATTAACCTACCATCTATACTGCGATCCCCAAGCCGCCTACCAAGCGTGGGGATTATGGCAACCCCTCCCTTCTGAGGGGGAGGCCTATATTCAGCAGTGGACGTATATCGGCTGCTGATGATGATGACGATGATTAGTTCTTATATAATATGTTCACTACTATAATAGATCCAACCGTTTATTTTCTTTTTGACCAACTAAACACCAAGCGCAAAAGTTCACTTTTAAAAGTTCACTTAAAGTGAACTTCACTTAAAGTGAACTTTTCACTTTAAGGGAACTTTTAAAAGTGAACTTTTGCGTAACATGACGCAGTTACGTTCTATTGGTGCTGTCAAAAAGAAAATAAACGGTTGGACGCTCTATAGCTGACCCACGCAGCTCCGCCCGCGCTGTGATTACATTAACTAAACTTTCAATAATATACATTCGCATAGAATACAAAACCTCCTTTTTTAAAGTCGGTTAAAAACTTGGACACCACTTTGTGCTTGCCCTCCGGAGTTCAAACAAAGTGGGTCCAAGTTTTTAATTGACTTTAAAAAGGAGGTTTTGTATTCTATGCGAAAGTAAGTATATTATTGAAAGTTTAGTTAACATAAACACAGCGCGGGCGGAGCTGCGTGGGTCAGCTAGTCTATCTATACTTATAATAAAACTGTAACAGGTCCATTTCTGTACATTGAAGATATTTTGAAAATTTTGTTTTGAGGGCATTCTGTAATCGATACTAAAGCCAAAAATGTATTTTTTTTTATTTTTGTCTGTCTGTCTGTCTGTCTGTCTGCATCTCGGCTGAGCATCACGCCGAAACTACTGGATGGATTGAAACGAAACTTGGCATGATTTGAGTTAATACTCCGAGGTAGGACATAGGATACTTTTAATCCCGACATTCGCCACGGTTCCCTTGGGAGAGGGGACTAAAGTCAAAATGTGTACTTGGTTATAAGCTTGCTCCAATTTTAACATTTTTTCATTATAATTATAGTAAATATTTGTAAGGGAACACTCATAGACAGTTGTTAACAATGTTTGAAAATCGATCAGGTTAAGCAACGTTAGGTAAGGTCATAAAATAGATGGGTGACCGTTTAACGCCATTTGAACTAAACGTCTCCGTGCTTTGGAGGGACTTGCCCTCCGAAGCACGGAGACGTTTAGTTAAAAAAAAATACATTTTTGGCTTTAGTATCGGTTATAGAATGCCCTCCAAACATAATTTTCAAAATATCTTCAATATACCTACAGAATTGGACCTGTTACAGTTTTATTAGAAGTATAGATCCTTAAACTGTCGTGGAACTCAATTTTGGCTTAGAGTACCACGTTACTAGTCACCAACAATTATTGTTTCTATAAAAAGCTGTAGAGTTTCCTAAATAAATCCTCATGAAAGCAAAATAATCTTTTGTTATGAATTTGAGACGTCCTCAACAGGCCTAATTTAGAGTTAAATACGTTTTATTTAACAAAGGTGGGCTCCTCTTTGTTATACAAATTAAATTAAATTTTGTGGCCGTGATTAGAAGGATTTAGAAGGGCTGGGATCGCTGGCACAGCTAAATGTTTATCTACGTGTTCAGCATCAATTGGACATATGAGGAAATTTAACTTGCCTAGGGTTTAGACTCGTTTTATGTCGAAACCATAGCTTAAAACTGAATTAAGTAACCTGCGCGTATTTTCTAATTAATCACAACTCTTATAGATAATTATAAAATCGTTTGTCAGGAGTTTTGAAGCAATAAGTGGCTCCTTCACATTTGCTTACCACACAAGTACCTATGCAGGGCGCCAACGCCGGCCGCATCTTATTGTACCTTAGTGGCACACTTTTTACCACTATAATATATAATAATATTATTATTTTTAGTAAAGAGTCTAAGTACACAAATTCAAGTCAAAATACAATGTTTTTACACCCACCCCAATGTTTTTACAAACTTTTAACCCTTATTTTACACCCTTAGAGTTCGATTTTCCAAAAATCCTTTCCTATTGGTAGGTTATAAAATTAACAACCTGTTCAAATTTTGTAGTCTTAGCTTCGGTAGTTTCGGCTCTGCGTTGATCAGTCAGTCACGCGAAAAAGGCCTACCTCTTTTAGTTTATATTACACCCTTAACTGGTGAATTATGAAAAATGCTGACATACGTGTTTATTTTCGTTAAAGAGTCTAAGTGCAAAATTTCAAGTCAAAAGACTATATTTTTATACCCTTCCCATACAAACTTTCAACCCCTATTTTACACCCTTAGACTTTTGTCAATTGGGATGATCTTGGGTGATGGGCATTTTTGTTTGGCGAATGGACGGACAACCAATAAAATTTAAATCTATCGTAATATTTAGTAGGTACTCCATAGTAAGATAACGTTTACATGAATTTCATCTTCATTATCACTGGGGTTAAGGAACAGCGAAGTCTAAAAAGTGAATATATGGGCATCTAAGGATATGTGAGATTTTTTTAACTTACCCTATGAGCTCTAAAATAGCTCATGGCACTCATGGCAGATGTAATGACAGTCACAGTTTCAAATTTAAAGCTCGCAACAAACTGGCCAGGCAGTTTATACTAACAAAGGGTCGTTCACACTATACGATCTGTTACTCCAGTTATATCATTCGCGTGTGCGAATTGGGGATCGAAGGAGGTGGACGACCTATCGCAGCCAACTACATAGTTACAGATGTTTATAATAGCAGCATCCTCGGCTGGCGCCAAGATGACTGAGATGCCGTCGCGACACGCCGGCGCCTCACGTCTGTGTTCGCTACGTTCGCTGGAGTTCAAAACAAATGCACTTTGTTTTAGTTGTAGATTTAATTTAGATATTTTTTTAATAATGTTGGGTCGTTAGATCCACCTGGAATGAATAGTCCCATAAAGAAATTTTAAAAATCATCATCATCATCACCAGCCGGAAGACGTCCACTGCTGAACAAAGGCCTCCCCCTTAGACCGCCACAATGAACGACAATCTGCTATTTGCATCCACCGGTTTCCTGCGACGCGAACAATGTCGTCGGTCCACCTAGTGGGAGGCCTGCCTACGCTGCGTCTTCCGGTTCGTGGTCGCCACTCGAGAACCTTTTTTCCCCAACGGTTATCGGTTCTTCGAGCGATGTGGCCGGCCCACTGCCACTTCAACTTGCATATTCTACGAGCTATGTCGGTGACTTTGGTTCTTCGGCGAATCTCCTCATTCCGGATTCTGTCGCGCAAAGAAACTCCGAGCATAGCTCTCTCCATAGCTCGTTGTGTGACTCTGAGCTTCTCCAAAAGGCCAGCTGTTAGAGACCACGTCTCAGTACCATATGTCATCACTGGCAACACACACTGGTTAAAAACCTTTGTCTTCAGGCACTGCGGAATTTCTGATGAGAAGATGTCACGTAGTTTCCCGAACGCTGCCCATCCGAGTTGGATTCTTCGGGCGACCTCTTTGTCGAAGTTGGACCGACCTAACTGGATAGTTTGTCCTAGGTATACGTAGTGGTCAACAACTTCGAGTGTAACGTTCCCAACAACTACCGGTACGGGTGCAACATGGACATTAGACATGATCTTCGTCTTGTCCATGTTCATTTTAAGACCCACCTGTTGGGAAACGCTACTGAGGTCGCTGAGCATTGTATTGAGGTCCTCCAGCGATTCTGCCATAATGACTATATCATCGGCAAAACGAAGGTGAGTGATGTATTCGCCATTGATGTTGATGCCGAATCCGTACCAGTCCAAGAGCTTGAAAACGTCCTCCAATGCGTTCGTGAACAGTTTCGGAGAAATAACGTCTCCCTGTCTCACGCCCCGCTGCAATGGGATTGGTTTCGTGCTCTCGTCCTGTAGTCGGATCGACATGGTGGCGTTGCTGTACAAACACTTCAACACTTCGATGTACCTATAGTCAATGTGACACCGCTGGAGGGACTGCAATACCGCCCAGGTCTCGATTGAATCAAAGGCTTTCTCGTAGTCCACAAACGCTAGACATAATGGCCGATTATACTCCTCGGTCTTCTGTATAATCTGGCGGAGCGTATGTATGTGGTCTACGGTGCTAAAGCCTTTTCGGAACCCGGCTTGTTCGGGAGGCTGGAAGTCATCAAACCTGCGTTCGAGACGGTTCGTAATGACTCTCGAAAAACAGCTTGTATACATGGCTCAGGAGTGAGATGGGTCTATAGTTCTTCAACAAGGTGTTATCACCTTTTTTGAAGAAAAGAACCACCACACTCCCGTGCCATGCTTCTGGCGTAGTACCCTCGAGTAAGACGGAATTAAATAACTTCTGGAGGACTAAAAGTACCGGTTTACCACCCGCTCTCAGAAGTTCTGTTGTGATTCCGTCTTCACCCGGCGCCTTGTTGTTCTTAAGCTGTTTGAGAGCCATTCTAATCTCGTACAGGCTGATGTCTGGGATGTCCTCAGTGTAGTGTCGGGTTAATTTGGCTCTGGTGTCCTGAGCTGTTCTGGCAATGGGTTCCTGTGTTGAGGTGTATAACTGTCCGTAAAACCTCTCGAGCTCTCTCAATATCTCCGGTTTCGATGAGATGACACTGCCGTCGTCGATCTTCAGCCTGGTCATATGGCTGCGCCCAATAGACGAATTCTTTGCGAACACTTTAGAGCCTTGGTTCCGCTCAATTGCGTCCTTAATACATGCTGTATTATAGGAACGCAAGTCGTGACGCATGGATTTCGAGATTCGTCTATTGAGTTCAGCATATTCTGACATATCAGCTGAAGATTGCAGTCTCATCTCAGTCCGGGTTTCCATTAACTTAATGGTTTGATTGGAGAGCTTCTGAGGCTTATTACGGCGTGGGGTCTTAAAGAACTTGGACCCCACTGCATGGACAGTTTGCACCAACCCATTGTTTAACTCGTCCGCAGTTTCGCATTCGGCTAGGCACTGAAAGCGATTGTGTAGTTCGAGTTGAAAGTCTTTGGGGTTTCGGATTTGGGCGGTTCCCGGACGGAGCGTGGACTTCATCAGACGAGACCTCTCAAGCTTGATATTGATATTCAATGTGCCTCTAACAATGCGGTGATCGCTACCGGTTTTCACCCTGCCGATCACGGAGACATCATCGAATATATGCTTCTTGGTCGTCATGATGAAGTCGATCTCGTTTTTGGTTGAACCATCGGGGCTTATCCACGTCCACTTCCTGGATGGTTGCTTCTTGAAGAAGGAGTTCATCGCAAAGAGTCCCTCCTTCTCCATGAAGTCGACCACCGCGCCGCTGGCCCCTTTGGTTCCGCTGCCCGTACCCATATGACCCCACTCTCAACTCATCGCCATTCCGTGTCCACCTTTGCGTTGAAGTCCCCCATAACAACGGTGAAGTGTGTTTTGGAGGTATGTATGGCTTCTGATATCTCCTCATACATAGCCTCTACTTCATCGTCAGGGTGTGCCGAGGTCGGCGCGTAAACCTGTATAACCTTCAACGAATACCGATTGGTTATTCTGAGTATAAGGTACGCTACCCTACTCGACACACTATCGACCTTAATCACGTTGTTAACAAGGGACTTACGGACGAGAAACCCGACACCACCCTGGGATTTCCGGTCTCCTTCCCGGAAGAAGAGCATGTTGCCAGAATCAAGGGTTATCGTATCCTGTCCCTCTCGCCGGATTTCAGATAATCCCAAGATGTCCCAACGCAACTTGCTCAATTCTTCCTCCAGCTCGACAATCTTCTCATTGGTCCTCATCGTGCGGATGTTGTGTGTTGCCAGGGCCAAAGTTCGGTGGGGGTGGTAGCGGGGCATCTGCCGGAGATTCTTAGCACCCCCTGCTCGACCGTTACCCCGCCTGCTACCAAGGCGAGGAATAGAGGAGCCGCCGGGGACTGGGGGCCGTATGCAATTAGTGTCTATCATTGTTTGGGGGGGGGGGGGGTTTGCCATAATCCCCACGCTTGGCAGGCGTCTTGGGGATCGCAGTTTTTGTGAAGAGTTGGAATTAAAACAGAAGACGCTGCTGCCCGTCTTCTGATTTCCCTTAGTCGCCTCTTACGTACACCCAAAGGGAAGAGATGGGTGGGTGCTATTCTTACCCGGACACCCCACGGGTAGAATAAAAATTAAAATTAAAATAAAAATTTTAAAAATAACTAAACCTAAATAAAAATAAAATGTATTGGGAACTTAAATGAAAGGTATAGAAAAATAATAAAATGTCTAAACAGTGTTATTGTAATTTTTTATTAATTTCATGTAGCGTTATTTTATTTTTAATGATTTTAACGAAGTTTAATGTACGTAGGTAAGTGTATGTAAGTAATATGTACTATGTATATAATATATATACATATGGTAAGTATAAACTTTCCTTTGTTAGTTTAAGACTAAGTTATGTTTCTGAAACTCTTCAGGTACCTACTTAAATGTTGGCCGCGTTTTGTTACTTACAAGCTAATCATTAGCTCCACACGCTCCACAAAATGAATAGAAGTTATTCAATGTTTTTAGGAGTTGTGAATGGTATGGGCGGTAATAAGACCGAATCTTTTTTCCCGACTTACATTATTTATTTTTGTTTTACTCTGCTTTGTTATGTTAATTGTTATATAAGTAAATAAAAATCATTGAAATTATTATTTCATTTATTTTAAATATAACTACCTTAATTACATGAAAATTATTATTATTGTTAAAGTTGCTATTAATAAGTAAATACCTAGTAATTGATTTGGTGTACCCTATGCCATGATCGTTTACTTTTAGTTAGGTTATAAGTATTTTTAACACGCTTTTTTATTTTCAATTTATTAGGCAATAAATGGCCAACAGTAGTACTCATACAAAAAACACATTTTACTAAACATAAACCAACTTAGGAGCTAATATAGCTCTGATCGCTACAGAAATGAGCGCATTTTATGGGCCGTCTCAAACCGCATAAATTGATTCAATAAAAAAACATGTGGACATACTAGTAGGTATGTAAACTTTCTTAGGAATGTGTTAATATAAATAATGTGTGCTAAATACAATTCGAATTAATAAAATAAACTAATTTTGTGTTAAGCTTTCACTGACGCTGTAATTCCTTTAAAACAAAAATATTTTTTATACTTTATGTAAGTAGTCACGTAATCAATTGTTTTCTAACCAGACGAAAAAAAGACCTATTTTGATTTGTATTTTTTTGCTCAGATGAATGTTACATTAAAATAATCTCATATTATCGCTCTTCACATTTAATTAGGCACTTATAGTGAGCATTTTTTTTTTCATCAAAGCTTGTTACTCGTGGTAACAAGCCATTCAGTCTTGATACGTGCATAAACATTAAGCCGAAAAAAAATACATGCTTAGTTTCGTGTTGTGGTATTCACCATGATTAAATGACCGATTGAGACTACAGTTTATTTTCACAATCTTGTTTATATTACAGTGGTATAAATAAAGGCGATTTGCACAAATTAATGAATGATTTATTACTTAGCGTAACAATGACAGGCAGTAATTATAGGTAATATTATGCCGCTGTGATCCGAGTCGAAAAAGGTAACGTAAAGAGCTTGCAGGATGTTTTATAGAACAGCTCCCCCACCGGAGATGTCCAGCAGTGGGGCAGTGGGAGTAGCGGCTTGGCTGTGATTGGCAGGCTTGTCTATGGATGGCTTGCTTGGCTGTGATTGGCAGGCTGGGCTATGGTTGGCTTGCTTGTTTATGGCTGGTTGGCTTTATGGCTCCTTCGCTATGGTTGGCTGAGGCGGTGTGGTGTAACATTCGGCCGTCCTGTAATAACCATTGCTCCCGCAATGGAAGGGAGTTGATTAGATATTTATACATTTAACTTTCTAGCATGTCAATAAGGTCTTCAGTTTCAAGTTGCTCATCGGAACTGCTGGCACTGTCAGATATAGGAACCATACTGTGATAGGGCCTTATGGAGTCTGCTGCAACCAGGCCTGTAAAGGCTTTGTAACCTCGGAGTCCCTTGATACTACGGATCCTATATCTGTCATTGCCCACCACCTTGGTTATAACATAAGGACCTGAGTAAATATCATTTTAGTGCTCACTTTTGTTACACTACTTGTAGGCGCTTGCCTCCAAAGAATTAGATCCCCCTTTTTATAGATGTGACTTGCTTTGCGTTTCTTATCAAAGTTACGTTTCATCCTATCGCTAGCTATCTTTAACCTAGCACTAGCTTTGTTGCGCCTAACCTCCACTGGTTCACTTATATTATCACTAGTAACAACATCACAACGTGGCCTAGAGCTTTTTGCAAACATCAGATCATACGGTTTATAGGTTGTACTCTCACTCACAGTATTATTAATACCCCACAATATATCAGGCAAGCAGTTTGCCCAGTTATTTGCAGCCTCACTAGGATCTGTGGCACGCAAAGCATTTAATATGGTACGGTTAGTACGTTCCACTTAACCATTGGCCCTCGGACAGGCAACAGATGTCAAAATATGTCTAAACTGTTTGTCAGTTGAAAACTTTTTAAAATACCTACTGGTAAAGGCCTTACCATGGTCACTCACCAGTTTATCAGGGTACCCAAATAAACTAAAGATCTTTTTAAGTCCTCTAATGGTCTCTATAGAGTTCACTGTTCGAGCGGGCTCAGCAAAAACAAATTTTGAAAAAGCATCTGTAATAACTAGCATATACTGATAGCCTTTCGCTGTCTTGCAAAAGGGGCCTAAGTGGTCAACATGCACCATGAGCATGGGCTCTGTGGGTTTGGATATAGGGAACAATCTTCCTTCCTTTTTACCATGATCACCTTTCCCATAAGCACAATGAAGACATGCAGTAACATATTTTCGAATAAAGCGAGTCATTTTTGGAAACCAGTAGTCTTTCTTTATCAAATCCATACACTTTTGGAATCCCACATGACCTATATCATCATGGTGCATCTGAACCAATCTCCATCGGGCTAATGCAGGCACTACCAGTTTATTTCCATTTAAAGTCTTCCTATATAATCTATCATTTAAAAACACATAGTTATTGGTTATTTCAGTAGCAGCTGTGCTATCCCTTAGCTGGTCAATGATTCGCTTCAACTTGTCATCCTGGTACTGGATGGTATAGAACCAGTCTGACACCTCAAGGCGATTGACATTGACGGTATCGACAGGGTTCCTACTTAACGCGTCTACATGTTTCATCCTCTCTCCCGGTCTATACTCTACACTTATCAAAATCTTGGATTGACAACCACCACCGGGCAATGCGTGGAATAATATCCCGTTTGGTTTAGGTGACACGAACAGCAGTACAATCAGTCACCACTCTTGCATGTTTACCTACAATGTATACTCTAAATCTGCGCAATGATTCAACTACGGCGAGTGTTTCAAGCTCATAACTATGATACATGCTTTCCTCTTTACTAGTTACCCTACTGAAGTACATAACATGACGTAGCGAATTATCAGTTTGTTGTTGTAACAATATACCTGCAATACCTGTTTTGCACGCATCCGTGTGAATCTCTGTTGGCAATGCAGGGTCATATAAAGCCAGTATGGGTTTTGTACACAAACACTGTTTTAATTGCTCGAAACTATTTTTTTGTTCACTGCCCCAATTCCACACAGAGTTTTTCTTTGTTAGATCTGTTAATGGGCGAGCAATTATTGCAAAATTTTGAATGAACTTACGGAAGTAACTACATAACCCTATAAACTGACGTATCTCGTGAACGTTGGTAGGAGTGGGAAACTGCGACACGGCTGCCAACTTAGATTCACCCGGTTGAATGCCATTCGATGAAATTTCATGTCATAAATAGGTAATCTTTTTTTGCAAAAATGAACACTTGTTCATATTTAGTTTTAAATCTTCTGATTTTAATTTGCATAAAACTTTTTCTAAAATGTTTAAACCTGATTGCACGTCTAAAGAGAGTAATAATAAATCGTCTAAAAATGCTAAAACTTCATATTCGTTCGAAAACTCCGAACTACCGCCATAATTATTATTTTTTGAACTGTCATTCGGAATATTCGGATTTCGTAATGAATGAACGATCTTATTTATGAGTCGCATGAAAACAGATGGTGCATTGGCTAAACCGAATGGAACTCTGGTATTCAAAGTGGCCATCTTGTGTTATAAAAGCTGTTTTGTATACATCGTCCGGATTAATCTTAACTTGATGGTAACTTTGTGCTAAATCGAGGCTTGTGAAGTAATGTTTGCCCGCTAATTTTGACACCTGATCATCTATGTTCGGTAACGGATACCTATCTTTAACTGTTATAGCATTAAGTGCTCGATAATCAACACAGAGCCTACTGTCGCCGTTCTTTTTCTTAACAAGGATGACTGGAGAAGCAAAACATGATTCGGACTCTTGGATTATACCTGCGTCTAATAGTTCGGAGACTTTAGACCGAACTATTTCCTGCTCACTATGTGACAAGCGGTACGGTTGGCGGTATATAGGCTGTTCACTTGTTAGCTTTATATTCATTTGTAATAAATCTGTACATCCTAAGTCTTGTGTTTCATTTGCAAAACAGTTTTTATAATTAAACAATAAATTAATCAAATTATCGTGATCGCTTTTATTTAATGGACCCATCTTAATCTCATCTAGGCTTACTCCCCCGATAGTATTAACACTGGCTAGGCTATTGTGCAACACAGATGCTATATTATGGCTATTGGCATTAATGGAAGTCGATGGCAAAATGTATTTTGGCAGACTAACCTGAAACTCCGGTAGCGGTGAAGTGGCACAGCTATCGGCTCTGGTCAGCACGTCACCTCGATCCCAGACGATGTTTTGCGTGCCGTTGTTGACGACCTTGATAAACCCGGCGGCACCCCGCAGCAACATGGCAGGAATGGAGTAGGAGACACCGCGCAGCTCATAATGTTGGGGCGTTGTGACGACTTCGTTATCCTCATCATTATCCAGCACATGGACTTTGATAATGGACAGTCCAGGCAATAGGCACTCTTTTTCCGTAGTGACGACCTTGAAGCGAGTGCGCTCTTCGATTACATTTACGTGTTTTGTAAAGTCGATGTCTTGTTTGAGAATGGCTTTTCCTTCGCTGACTGTCAGGGTCATCCCGTCGCTATTGATGACAGGTTGCCCAATTAAAAGATTGATGTTTCCCATATCCACATCTGTTAAATGAGCCTTGCAGGTCATGTGTATCTCATCCAGCGCGCATAGAAAACCTTCGTACAATTGTTCCGGTTGCTCGCACTGGTATGCTCTTGCATTCGCTTGAAGTGACGGTGGTAGGCCTCGAATGATACAAGAAACAGTTGCACTGTCGGACTACTTGCACCGGAAGCACATGGCTACTTTGTCCTGGTGATATTTCGTCATCGATTCTGCGGGTAGTTTTTTTCTGTTCATCATCTCTTCTAACATATTCCCAAAATCACGATGTCGGGGAAATGCGCGCATTACCAACTGCTTCCAAGCTTCCCAGGAATGATCGTATTCATCAAGCCGATTGTACCATCTTCTTGCTTGACCCTTTAGTCTATCTTGCATGTAAAAAGACTTCGTAGTTTCGCTCCAGCCGTGAATTTCACCGATTTGATCTATCTTTTTCAGCCATGCTAACGCAGTGGTACATTCTTCGCTATCGGGGTCGAACTCCGGGATCAGTGACGCTGCCCGATATTCTTTTTTTTTGGAGATGGAGGGTAGTTCTTCATTTAATTCTCGCATGGCCATTTGTACTTCGGACTCCAAAAGTCTTCTAAGGATTTTTCGGGCCGGAGGATCAGCTGGTAAGGTGGCGTCGTCTTCGTTGTCGCTCGTTTCGGATGCCTCTCTACTTGCTGAATTGCTCCAATCTTGTGGCCGGACAAGACGGCCTATCTCTTCTATATCGGCGTGAGTGCGCTTCATAGTTTCTCACTATTTATATCCCACTTCTGACGTATTACAGTGGTATAAATAAAGGCGATTTGCACAAATTAATGAATGATTTATTACTTAGCGTAACAATGACAGGCAGTAATTATAGGTAATATTATGCCGCTGTGATCCGAGTCGAAAAAGGTAACGTAAAGAGCTTGCAGGATATTTTATAGAACAGCTCCCCCACCGGAGATGTCCAGCAGTGGGGCAGTGGGAGTAGCGGCTTGGCTGTGATTGGCAGGCTTGTCTATGGATGGCTTGCTTGGCTGTGATTGGCAGGCTGGGCTATGGTTGGCTTGCTTGTTTATGGCTGGTTGGCTTTATGGCTCCTTCGCTATGGTTGGCTGAGGCGGTGTGGTGTAACATTTACTTAAGAATATAATATGAAGAGGATAATAGAAAATGAGAAATAGGTTTTGCATGAAAATAATCCTAAAGGACACGGTATGTCTTTTATTAATTAATATCATTGTTTTCAGACGACCGTTAAAAATGTATTTTTAGTAGCTGAAAACTACTTTTACCGCTAATATTTTATTACATTTAGTTACAGTAGTACTATAACGGTTTTCGTAGTTTTTGTACTCATAAATATGCAAATACAAAATTTCTACGATACAGTAGAAAATACAATGTGTTAAAGAAGCGAATTTACTGAACGGACGACCTTTTCTATCCAGCAAGGCATCGCCTTTTTGCCAAATTTATCGGTACTAACATAATAAAATAAAATTGTAGGCTTGTGTGTCGTGCCAAAGGTTGCTTGAATGAATCCAGCAGATTTGCTCTACGGCACCTTCGTTCTTGTTTTATGGGCTGATTCAGCGTAACTTGGAAGACTGGCACGTACGCATAATAGCCCTATCGATATCTTTTGTATCTGGAAATCCCGAAGTTATTTTGGTGAACGGTTCAATTGATCAATAGATTCTTATACAGCTTTTCTGAATATTCAGTGTTAGGTATCAGTGTTAGTTAACAGAGTAGGTAGGTAGGTAGTAGAGTAGTAGTAGGGAGGTAGAGTTAACCCGATGTAAGAAATATAAAATATTACAATTTGAACCAACATTCCAAAACCGATCTGAATTCACTCTATTACTCTATTTTTGGCAAACGCAATTTTTTTGGTTAACATTTTACAACTTTATTATTTTTAGTTTTTATTGCCATGATAGAGCATGTTTCCCACGGCACTAATTAACAGAGCTAATTATTTATTATATTATGAAACTAGCTGACCCACGCAGCTCTGCCTGCGCTATTTTTACGTTAACTAAACTTTGAATAACAGACATTCGCATCGAATACATAACCTCATTTTTTATAGTCGGTTAAAAACTGGGACCCACTTTTTACTTGCTCTCCGAAGCACGGACCCGTTTAGTTCAAATGGCGTTAAACGGTCACCCATCTATTTAATGACCTTACCTAACGTTGCTTAACCCGATCGATTACAAAACCTTGATAAATACTCTCTATGAGTGTTCCCTTACTAATATTTATTATATTTTGTAGAAAAATTGATAAAATCGGACCAAGCGTATAACCAAGTTCCCGTTTTGACTTTAATCCCCTCTCCCAAAAGAACCGTGCTAGATTACGGGATAAAAAGTATCCTATGTCCTACCTCGTAGTAAGATCTCAAATCATGCCAAGTTTCATTTGAATCCATTCAGTAGTTTCGGCGTGATGTTCAGCCGTGATACAGACAGACAGACAGACAGACAGACAGACAGACAGACAGACAGACAGACAGACAGACAGACAAAAATTAAAAAAATTACATATTCGGCCTCAGTATCGGTTATAGATTGCCCACCAAATATAATTTTCAAAATATCTTCAATGTACAGAATTGGACCTGTTACAGTTTTATTATAAGTATAGAAAATGTAAAGCTCTTTTTTCATCGGTATTAACCCTTTGAGTTGGTGTCACTAGTATTATTTACTTGAATTAAAATAAAAGCGAATTTGTTTAGCACATTTCAAATAATAATAATAATGTCCTCATGGCCGAAACGACCACAGCGGCCAATCTTTCACAAGATCAACCATGTACGCAGGAGATATTATAGTGCACAAGCGCTTGCGTAGACAAAAGTGCACTCTCTCTTCCTTTATATAATACCTCTCATAATCCGATGGGACGGAAGACCGACACGACCGGGGAGAGGTTAGGCGCAGGACCGACTTACATGCCCATCCGCCGACGCTTGGATCATCTTACTTTACAGACAATCAGGTGATCGGCCTGCATTGTCCTAGCCAGTAAGGAACAACTACTCAAATTTGTTGCCCCCCGCAGGATTCGAACCCGTGACCTCCGGTTTACAAAGCAAGCGGTTTCCCACTGCGCCACGGAGGCTACATTTTATGTAGGCAAATAAAGCTTCAAAACAGTATTTAACTAAACCTTTAACGAAACTGGCGAATAAAATCCAATTTGTCACAGAATTAGAGAGCGATTTCACGATAATTGTTTTTAATTAAAACGTTCCAACGATATGCTGTTAGACATGAAGGGAAAGCTCTGATTCCGCCAGTGTTTATGTGGCGACAAAAGAGCTCAAGGAATTGGAACATGGCCTCGTTATTCTAATTGTACACTGAAGTTTATTATTACTTTTACTAAAGATATTCAATTTGTACAGGATTATAAATCTGTCACACCATTATCCTGTCAACGGTCGGTCTGTGGTTGGTCGACGGGTCTGTTGGTCTAGTGGTTAGACACGTTGGCTGCTACCCAATAGGTCGTGGGTTCGATTCCCGCCAAAAATCTGGGCGTTATTTATCTATTTAAGTATTATCAATTGAACGGTCCTGACAAAAAAAATATTCTACGTAGGTAGTTTTAAAAATAGGTCATTTATCTTTTTTTTTGACAACCCGACAATTCAAAGCGTTATTTTAATTTTTAAATTATTCTTAAAGGCTATGCTAATCTGTTTATTTTAAAATACACGTTTGATTATGATTTCAGTGTAAAAGCAACCCAAAACTTGTTTGTATTACTTATGCATTTTTTCTGTATGAATTATTCGCCCCGTAACATAAATAATGTTACGGCGCTTTCTAGATAAGTTATGGGTTATAAAAACGGTGTTTCCCATGTATCGACATCAGAAACACCCTTATCGTCGTCCCTTATTTCTTTCCACAATATATTTTAATCAGATTAAACTCTATTCAGGGGCATGTCAGAATGACGCTTTGTATCGTCGACTTAATTCAAGTTGTCAATTTCACGGTGAGATTTGTTTGATACATTTACTTATTCATATAAAAGGTACCAAGCACAGAGATTAAATATTGAAGTACATATTACCTTACGGCCGCAATCACAATCGTCAGTTAAAGTTAAGTATAACTAAGCCAAATTTTGAAATCAGACACTTGAAGCCAATTAATATTTTATACTCGGTTAATGAGCAGAGAAACGGATTTTCTCGAATTCAATAACGTTTAAGAGCATAAACGGCTCCGAGCGTCAAACAAATTGGATTCATAAAATAGCTTGATAAGCATTAATGTTTTTACTTCTTATATTACTTTTTATATTAAATTGTTCAGTAAATATACAAAATTAACATATTAAATTGTGTAGGTGTAGACTCATTAAGTCATTTTATCATAAAAATTAGGCA
Source organism: Furcula furcula (assembly GCA_911728495.1). Classification (NCBI taxonomy): domain Eukaryota; kingdom Metazoa; phylum Arthropoda; class Insecta; order Lepidoptera; family Notodontidae; genus Furcula; species Furcula furcula. Next base: position 13,868,020 of record OU452251.1, read on the forward strand.
TATTTTCTTAAAAATCTTATTTGCTTACGTTTCTGTGGACTTATTATATCGTCCCCGTAGTTGGAAAATTGAATAATTCCGGTTTTTTAGTTTTTTTCTCAGTTAATGTACATTTGTTAAAAACGTGAGACAATTTTAGTGTCGGTAATTTTATATTTTGTGTATCTAATTACCATTTACATTATGCCTTAACAAACTGAACTCTATCGTTTATTATAACTAAATAACACATAAAAAATCAAGTTGTTTAATTTTGCCACAACTGTTATTTATAACGTAACTACAATTAGCTACTTGTTTCGCAATTCATATTTGAAAATTTAGTTTATATTCAGAAAAATATTGGATCTTTTAAAAAGTACAGTGCGATTCATAGTGTTAATACCCGGAACAAACACAATCTTGTATTACATTCCACACGTCTCCACAAAACAAGCAAATCGTTTATGGGCCAAAGTATACGCTTCTATAACAAACTGCCGCAGGATATCCGAGATCTTCCACTGAATAAATTTAAACCTTTGATAAGAAGCCGGTTGTCGAAAAAGGCTTATTATAAAATCTCGGATTACCTAGAGGATAAAGCTGCGTGGGCTTGAACTGCTCAACTCTTGCAAGCTTAGAATTGTAGGCTTACAGTTTGTAACACCTCTTAATCTGGTGGATTACTGATGGCTGTTTCACAAGACAAATAATTGATAATATAAATACTATGTGAAAGTGTTTTGTGTCTTGCCTGATGAGGTACTGCTTAACAGCAGAAGTTAAATGTGAGCCACGGGTGATTTTGGTTCGGTCATGCTCGCCATCGAAAAATCTTTGCTTGTGGCGGCTTCGTGTGGCGGGTCACCCCCTTCCCTCTGATATGGTTGAGGGGAGTGATGGCTGCTGCTCGAGTCAACTCGTGCGCGGGTGCTGCTTGGGGGGACTGGTCCGACTACTATCCCTTTGGCCTTTTAGTTTGTTGAAATTTTTGTCGTAATTTATTGTTTTCTTCTTTTCTCCCTTGCTTTATGTTTCGAACGGCAAGACACAATATCGCTAATGTCGATTCATTTGTAACAAAACAATGTTTAAAAAAAAGTGAAAAAATGACAAGCCCGCTGAGTTTCTTGCCGGATCTTCTCAGTTGAGGCCGCGTTGTGATCCGTTGGTAGCTTTTAAAAAATGACCATTCAAAAGTGCTAGCGTTAAGCCTATTTGAAATAAAGATTTTTGAGTTTGAGTTTGACTTATTTAGGCTATTTATTTAGTTTCCTACAAGCTAAATATATTTGGTAGAGTACAATTTGGTGAAATAAATGTAGTTATTGAATTTATCAAACTCGAAATATAGGTACGTTACATCAGAATTGCTGGGTGTTTCTCTGAGGGACCGAATACGGAATGAAGTAGTTCGCCAGAGAACCAATGTGACCGACATAGCTCAAAGGATTAGCCAGCTGAAGTGGCAGTGGGCTGGTCATATTTGCCGAAGAACCGAAGACTGTTGGGGTAAACTGGTTCTTGAGTGGAGACCGCGAATCGGGAAGCGTAATGTAGGACGCCCTGTGACTAGGTGGAGCGACGATATCCGCAGAGCAGTTGGCAGACAATGGATGAAGAGAGCCGAAGATCGGGCTCAGTGACGTGCCTTGGGGGAGGCCTATGTCCAGCAGTGGACTGATGTGGGCTGATGATGATGACATCAGAATTCTGAATAGCAAAATTAAATAAATAGAATTATTCAGTTTTCCTGGAACTTAGTTAGTTTTATGAAAGAATTTTTAAGTTGAGGAAAAATTCAACAGCTCATGTTATTTAATTTATTTGAGATTCAACTTATCATTGACCACAGTTATTGATTTATTTACTGAGTTATTTATTTTTCCTTTAAAAAATTGTGTTTGTCTGAAGATATTTATTATTCCATCTGTCCGACAAAAATGGCTATCTTTTTGGAACGGAATAAGATACGAAAATGCCTGTAAGGCTCAAATATGCGGCGTGTTTTAGGTGTTTTGAAAATAGGGAAAAGTCAATATCGCCAAAATCGGACTTATTTAATTTTCCAACTACGGGGACGATTACGTACAACAAGTTTTGATGAACATTTTGCTCGCGAAGGCCTCTCTAGTCGTAAGTACTAAATGTCTTTGGTACTAAGTATTGGGCTAATTAATAATTCTCCTATTTGGCTGCTTCAATTTTGGACAGGCCGTGTGGAGTTGATTATCCAGAAATTGAAGCAGCGCATGCTTTAATGTTGTTAAGGTGTACTCGAGTATTAACGAACCCAAATATTTTACAGAATGACCTTCGGAACATGAATTTGTTGTATAGTTGAATTACGAATATGTTTTGTTGTTATTGGCAGCTGCTATTAGTAATTTTGTTAGTTATTAACAGCTTGTATTTTTAAAGCGTATTTTAGTCAAATTTGCAGTTTTCCGTATAGAGGTGAGTGTTTCATCTACTTACACGATACTTATTGCTATTATAGAGGCAGATATATTAAAGAATATTTTCAACCAAAAGTAGGTGGTAACTTCATCGTTAATTAAACTGGAATATTATGTTTCGAATCGGAGTCTTTAACAAAATTAGGCTAACAAGGCAGAAAATCCAAGGCGGATTTCGCTTTTTAATTGAGCATATAATTTATTACAATTCACGTTATAGAACTTTCTAACAATAGCACCGGAGCTGGTCGAAAGTTTATAAACCAATTTTAAAGACGTCAATTAAGATGAGAAATATTATAACTTGTTTGTGAAACACGAATATCTTTGAAAAGAAACTGAAATACCTACTTAGTTGGTTAATGTCCGTAGCCAGACAGACCGAATCATTAAAAGCAGATATCCATTTAACCGACAGTCATTTTAGGCCAGGAGCTTAGATACTGCCCAAACTACTTAATACACATATAAAGCTGGGTACAGATTTGCGAAATATAGCATGCAATGTAACACGCAATGAAAGAATTTGCCGTCCACATTGTCGCAATGTATCATGCAATGAAACAGAATTCCCATAGTGTGGACGGCTAGCGCGCCCGAACCGTGCTCACTACGCGCACGAACAGAGCATTTCAACACATGCGCGTCGCGATCCGCCATTTGTTCGTTTTTTCGCCGAACACAAAGTGGCGCGCAGAGTGCACGGAGCGCCAGTGTGGACGGGTTGTGCGTGTCTGTACGTGCGCGCGTATTCTCAACAGATAGAGCACTGTTCGCCGCGCGCAGGCCGGAAACAGATGTAAGCACGTACATGCTCGGTTCGTGTGCGCCCTGCGTCCACACTTGGGAAATGCTTCTTTCATGTTACATTGCATGCTACATTTCGCATATCTGTACACGGCTTTATAATAACAATTAAGTATTGTGTAGCCAGAGAAAATATGTGCCTTGGCTTGTTTATATTTTCTACATTGACTGTTTTTCATATTAAGACGCGTACAGATTTGCGAAATGTAACATGCAATGTAACACGTAATGAAAGAATTTGCCGTCCACATTGTCGCAATGTATCATGCAATGTAACAGAATTCCCATAGTGTGGACGGCTTGCGCGCACGAACCGTGCTCACTACGCGCACGAACAGAGCAGTTCAACTCATGCGCGTTACTATCCGCCATTTGTCGGTTTTTTCACCGAACACAAAGGGGCGCGTAGAGTGCACGGAAGCGCCAGCGTGGACGGGTTGTGTCTGTCTGTACGTGCGCGTGTGTTCTCAACAGACTGAGCCATGTTCGATGCGCCGGAAACAGATGCGAGCACGTACATGTTCGGTTCGTGCGCGCCCTGCGCCCACACTAGTGAAATGCTCCTTTCATGTTACATTGCATGCTACATTTCGCAAATCTGTACGCGGCTTTAAACGTAAACGTTTTCTTCCTTTGCATGAATTTGTACTCCAATTTAAAATTTTAAAAAGGTACTTCGTTCACCTTTAAGTTGAGAAAAGCTGCCCTTTTGAAGAGTACTTTTCACCAAAGAATTGCTTTAAAATTTTACAAAAGCAATATTGAGAGCTAAATTTTCGTTGGCGAGTTATCCCTTTAATGTAACATCGTTCTTGGCGAATTCGTTACAACTTTCCATTTTACCCGTCACTCATTCTGTCTTGAGAATTTGTGAGCGCAACTTTGTCAAATTGAATTTCAGTTTTTACTGTAGATTACCAAATATTTGACGTATTTACTGCTTGCGTGGTTTCCATAATATCATATGATTGTGTACTCCATTTAATATATTATGTACACACCATATGAATAAAGATCACATTTCGTAAGTATTTTTTTTATTAATTAAAATAAATAAATTAACATGAATGAAAGCTCTGTGTAAAATATAAAGTCAATAAAACGTGAAGAACACAGATAAACTAGGATAATATATTTGGGGAGATCTAAGCATTTCCCAGAGCCCATGCCACAGTAATAAAAACTCAACACACATACAAAAAAAAATGAATAAATAAGACGGACCAAAAGCGAGTTTCAGCGAAAACGAGACATTGAAATACACAAGAGAAAATGATGCAAAAAAAATTGGAACGAGTCACGTAAGCGACCAGCCCAGTGGGCCACGACCAGGATTTTTATGTTACACGTATTTTAGTTTGCCAGACGGAACTTGTATTCGAAATATAAAATATCGCTTGTATTTCATACATTGAAAAAAAAAACATATTTAAACTCTTTAGTTTAATCTGAACAGGGTCCAGGGTCGCGCAGATGTCACAATTAGCCCGACCCGGCTTATGTTGCATTAAACAAAAGTACATTTTTGCGACACGTTCTTCATAAATATTTTAATTAATGTTGCCACTTCAAAGGTAATCCTAACACATTTGGATAGACACTAGTCTATTACGATTTGCTCTTACTGGCTCTACGGCAATTTGTTGTCGTATTAGGGCGAGAGATAATTAGTTAACTTATAAGTGCGCAATTTGTCAACGGGAAATCTAGTACTTATTTTATAAAGAGGTAAAGTTTGTTTGTAACTGGTGATTTCTGTATCTATCTACTGCTGCCTTTCTGAAAATTATTTTATTGACAGAACGCTACACTATTCCCAAGTGATATAAGTACTGTAAAGGTACTTCAAATAATATGTGGACCCTATATTTCTTTTTTCAATGTGGTGACGAGGCAACAGGCCTTCCTATAGACGTAATTTCACCAGCTACAGTGCCCTTCACACCGGAATATTTGGCGGCAGAATATCTGACACTGCGGTGGTAGCTACCTTGACGGCCCTTGCATAAGGGACTGAATCAAATATACTGGGTGTCTCGGAAAGGGAAGGGTATGTATAGTATTGATACAAAAGACTCCGGAAAAAAATTCAAATGAGGCAAAAATTTATATTTTAAATTACATAAAAAAATATTTGTATCGTCTTAAAACTGTCCCTATACAGCCCTGTATCATTGTGCCTACTTCTATGGAGCCACTGTTTTTAGGGTTCCATACCTAAAAGGTAAAAAAGGAACCCTTACGGTGAGACTTCGTCTGTCTGTCTGTCTGTCTGTCACAAACATATATATTTCAGGAACCGCTAACGCTACGATTTGAAACATGGAATAATTTTAGATCTTTTTTACCCGCATACATCGCAAATGAAAAAAATATATTTTTACTTTTACTTTTTTTATTATGGGGGTCGAAATAGGTCATCAAAATTTCAAAGTGAGACTACTATATCGAGTGGGGTATCATATGAAAGGGCTTCATTTGCACATCTCAAAACAGATTTTTATTTTGGCTTATGTGACGTAGTTTTTGGCTGATAATCTTAATGTCAAAAAAAATACCGTTCCCCCCCTTATCTCCGAAGTTTGTGGAGGGAAAAATCTGAAATAATTATGGGTTATGCATGTCTATCTATATTTTACAGGAAAAATAAAATTGTTTCTAAAAAGTACAGTTTTTTAGTAATCCTAAAAAAACCTCGACAAACAAACTTAGTTTTGCGGATTGGTTTTTTTGCTGAGGTGTTACATGAATAGTAAAATTACTTTAATACGTCTTAAGATGGTATGGAACCCTCGGTGCGCGAGTCCGACTCGCACTTGACCGGTATTTTTTATTTATTGCGTGTCTGTCCTGTTTAATGAGAAATTCATTCATTTTCGTTTTTTTTTACTGTATATAAGCTAGTGCTTGACTGCAGTCCCACCTGATGGAAAGCGGCGACGCAATCGAGGATGGTAATGCTTTACCATCCTCGATTGCGTCGCCGCTTTTACAGGCTACTAGCTTATTAAAAGCCTATTCACTCTAGTCTTGAAGACACCCACATTATAATCGGGCGGGAAAACCGACGCAGGCAGACTGTTCCATTCCTTAGCTGTCCTTATTATAAAAGAAGAAGCAAACCGCTTGGTCCGGACCGAAGGCACGTTTACCACATAAGGGTGAGTATGTGCCGTGCGTCTCGTCGTCCGGTGACGGAAAGGCTATGGTGGAATCTAGTCATGCAATTCCTGCGCACACACTCCAAAATGCATCCTGTAGAATACTGAGGGGCTGGCTACTCTGCGCCTGTGCTCTAGGCTTTGTAAATTGGCCGATACTAACTCTGCGTCACCAACAAGCCTCTTAGCACGCCTCTCCACTGAGTCCAAAGCTGCAAGATGGCATTTTGCAGCACCAGCCCAAATAACGAACATAATGTTGAGCTCACTGTACTAAAACTCTTGACCTTTTTCATTATTTTCTTTCACAAATTGATTGCTTGTGTGTCACACAATGCGTCATTACCGGCTTGTTACCCCATTTCTGGGACACCTTGTATAGTCGCTATTAGGACAGTATAGGGTTTTCTCACTAAATGTGAAGAATCTATTGTATGTATGTTCGATATATGTATAGCCAGCGTCACTCGGGAATAATGTAGCTTTGGTTAAAGATTACTTTCGAGCCTCAAGAGAAGCATCGCTCATAATATGAAACTACGTGAAATAATGTGTGCAATACATGAATGTTAAAACATAATTCATGATTAAAATGTTATTTACCAGCGACGTCGGCTTCGCAAGGGTGTTATGTAGAAGATTTGGTTGCAAAATATTGTTTTTTTTTTCTATATTATTTACATAAAAACTTAAATAGGGTTTTCATCGAGGTTTTTCTATATTTTATGGGACTAATCCCACGACTCATTCCCAGCACTATGACTCCTATAAGCCAGGATCTACAGTGGTCACCAGTGGAGACACCGAGGTTGGACCCTCGGCGAGTCCCGGGGAAACGCTAAATTGTCTTGGAACCCACATCGAATTTAATCAGAAAAGTGAACAGGAGGAGTTTGAAACACAAATTCCACAAATTCCTTGGCAAAGTGGGAGAAAAACAATACTACATAAGCCGGTTTAAACGCAGAAAGGAAGACCCTGACAGACTGACGACGATTTAGCTGCAAGACACAATTGATTGTACTAAACTTAAGATTTTCATGTATGTAAACCTTCAGTGAAAAACTAACTGATGGTAAAACCGCTTAAAAATCCGTTGCATGGTGTAAGAAAAGTTAGCGAATACAAAGACAGACAGACGCGGAAAGCGCCTTTGTTATATTCAATTTTAAAGTGTCCAGCGTTCAAACTTTAAAAGTACGACGTTTCTGAACGCAATTGAAAGGGGCAGGAAAGGTGTCTGAAAGCGCGTGCTTTGCGGATTTTTAGTCGCTCATGTAGCATTGGAGTGGGGAGCACCGCGCTGTTGCCATAGGAGCTTAAATTTCGAGTAGTTTTTCAATGACTGAAGCACGCCGTCAGCGTATGGGTAACAGATTCTTCAACGATGAAGCCCATTTTCACATCGGAGGATACAACAAAAACACAAACAAACAGATAAAATTAAACAAACACAAACTGTAAACAGATAAAATTTGCATAACTGGCATGTCAGCAACCGAACACAAGTGCATTTAAAACAGCATTTGCACGGCTGTACTTTTTTTTAAAACCCAAAGTGCGGAAAAAGCATATCCCGCAACAACGCAAGACGGGTCACACGATATTGGTCAAGTGTTATATTAGTCAAATCGGTAATTCGTCAAATTTGATATTGGTCAAATTGGTAGTCCGACAAATCGTAATTTTGTCTAATTATGAAATTCGCCACATACGACATTGGTCAAGTCTATATACAGCCGATAAAAAAACTACAGTTATAAAATATCTTATAAAAAAATACTGTGGCGACCCAGGTCACCGGATTTAAGCCAGTGTGATTTTTTTAAAAGGATATTTGTAATCAGTCATTTACAAAAACAATCCAATTACAAAAACAATTGGTCACCAGACTAAAAAAAACAAAATTGCCTCCGTGAAATCAACCTGATTTCTCAGACGCTCTGCAAATGCGTTTTTCTATGCATACCAGACTCAAACAGTATGGAGGGCTTAATGGTCATCATTTGAAGAATGTGACTTAAAAAAATTATCCGCATTTATGGTTACCAGTTTTCAATAAACATATTTGATTAGTAATGTGTAATTCTTTTTACACAATCTCAAAGTTTGTAATCTGTCACTGGACATCCTGTAGGTACAATACTATGTAATAATGATCATCCCTCCAACCTTGTTTTCGGGTTGTATTAGGTAGAAGGTTGACCCTTCGAAGTTGCTGGACGTTCGGGCCCTAGGACGTCCATTGAGTACAGCGGCGACTCCGAGGAGGACGGCGGCGGGGTTGCGACCCCCGTCCCCGTGAGCACCGAGGAACTGAACCAGACATGGTTCCCGGGGGCTACAATGCGCCCCTCAGCCGTGGACTCAAAGGCAAGGCACTGAGGGGCCTCTGGTGCAGATCCCACCGGAGAGCCCTGGGGTCCCCTTTCAATCGACGCCCCAATCGAATAAAGCGGTAATGTCATAATATGCCAAAAACTTTTTATTGCATACAACGCTTCTACGCACCCAGATGCATGGCATATATTTTTTTCACAAATTTATAACCAAAACTTGCAGAGTTATAATTAGAGACGTCTTTGTTCTATCGAAATTTGCCACACGAAAGAAAGGCGAATAACTCCACCTTAACATCTTACGTTCAACCAGATGGCTTCCAGTTATCAGAAAAAATAAGTAAGAAAATGTTACGCTATTACTCGTCTGAATACGATAAATTTTTTGGTGGTATTGTGTTAGTAGTCTTTTATTCTTGATATAACATCACTCTCACTAAAATGTTGACACTAATACGAAATAGTTAGCCGTAAGTTCTTATCGCAAAATGGTTTAAATGTGAATGATTTATTTTTACGTATTGTAATATAAATCCAGATAAATTATTTTTCACGTAGTTGATGAAAGAAGCACCCAACTATTTCGTTTGCAACCTGAAATAACCAGAGAATTAGTTAAAGTGCTTGAACTTGAAACAGCAAGAGAAGATCATCAACTGCATGAACACCAGCAATCGCCTGAAGAAAATCCAGTGTCTGAGCCTAAAATAAGTATCAATAACGATGTGCACACTGAGTTAGATGTAAGTGAAGAAAGCCAGATGCTTAGTGCAGAAATTCCGAATAATTGCTCCCGAAAGACGAAAGAAATATTGATAAAATAAACAAACGATTAAAGAATGCAGGTCAACCTTACGTGAGCGCCAGAGCTAAAAAAGCTCGGGAGAAATAGCAAATACGGGGAGTATGTACCTGTAAGTGACAGTTTTTAGGAAAAATTAACGAACATACATGACGAAAGGTCTTTAAACTGTACTGGAGTTTAGGAAACCACGAGAAGCAATGGAATTACATATTAAGACACACTTCATCAAATTCTATTAAAATAATGCAATTGATCAGAAATAAAAATTGTTGCAATAGTAGCAAGCTGTATTTCATCATCATCATCAGCCGAAAGACGTCCACTGAACAAAGAGGGAGGGCCTTAGACCACTACAGTAAACAATAATTTGCCAATAGCATCCACCGGCTGCCTGCGACGCAAACAATGTCGTCGGTCCACCTAGTAGGAGGCCTGCCTACGCTGCGTCTACCGGTTCGTGGTCGCCACTCAAGAACCTTATTCCCTAACGTTTATCGGTTATTCGAGCGATGTGGCTTGCCCACTGCCACTTCAACTTGCATAATCTACGAGCTATGTCGGTGACCTTGGTTCTTCGGCGAATCTCCTCATTCTGGATTCTGTCACGCAAAGAATCTCCGAGCATAGCTCTTTCCATAACTCGTTGCGTGATTATGACCTTTTCCAAAAGGCCAGCTGTTAAAAACCACGTCTCAGCACCATATATCATCACTGGCAACACACACTGGTTAAAAACCTTTGTCTTCAGGCACTGCAGAATTTCAGATGAGAAGATGTCACGTAGTTTCCCGAACGCTGCCTATCTGAGTTAGATTTTTTGGGCAACCTCTTTGTGGAAGTTGGACTGACCTAACTTGATAACCTGTCCAAGATAGACGTAGTGGTCCATAACTTCGAGTGTATCGTTCTCAACAACTACGGGTACGGGTGTAACATGGGAAATTAGACATGATCTTCGTCTTGTCCATGTTCATTTTAAGACCCACTTGTCGAGAAACGCTACTGAGGTCACTGAGCATCGTATTGGGGTCCTCCAATGACTGCCATAATGACTATATCATCGGCAAAACGAAGGTTAGTGATGAATTTGCTTTTGATGTTGATGCCGAACCCGTTCCAGTCCAAGAGCTTACGTCCACCAAAGTATTTGTGAACAGTTTCGGAGAAATAATGTCTTCCTGTTTCACACCTCGCTGCAATGGGATTGGTTATGCACTGTTGTTGTCTTAACCATTACATAAAACAGGAAGCAGAACAAGGAAAACACACAATTTCATCCTATTCTGACTCTTGCACTGGGGAAAACGTAATAGGATAATTTTTGCCATGAACAAGTTTGCAAGCAGAAAGTTTGCAGTTAATATAACCCACAGGATTGTTAAAGTCTACATACAGTCAGTTGGAAGGTGACACGATACACTCTTGCATTGGAAGAGCTAAGAAACATCATACGATTTATACACCAGGGGGCAGATAAGCTCATTATAGAAATAGTTTAGAAGACGAATACAAGGGTGTGACTACCAATCGCCAAGTTTCTCGTCGGAGAAGGAACAATAGCACTTCAGAAAATATGTTTAGTCTTCAACCAGATTATGACCAATTGATTTCTGTTCCTAGGCCTTTATACAATGACCTGATCAGCTATGCGATTCAGAGGCAATACCTGTGCAATATTAAGGATTATAGGCAGCTTATAGCAAGCAAAGTGAATCCTCAAGAACAGCCACTAATAGTGATTCAGATGGTCTCGGGAAAAGTGTGCAGTAATTAAGATTATTGATTTATGTTATAAAGTAAGTAATCTAAACTACACAGTAATATTATAGTGTTATTAGAAAGTCCATTTGATTTATTTCATGTAAACAATTAGTCCTATTTGATTTAGAATTGCCTACTTATACGGTTTGATAGATAAGCCCATACCCAGAGGGTAGAAGGTTGTTTACCGTGTTGTTTTTTGTTAATGGCATACAGCTACGTACTGGTTGCTAGGTTATTAAGTTGTTGAACATTATTCTAAGAAATGTTGATTCTATGAAGCTATTTTTGTTACTCTAACTTGTAAAAATCATGAATAACATAAATAATACTAAATTTAGAAAATTTTATTAAAAAATATTTTTTTCCTGCTAAATTATGATAGGAATGTCGTGTTTTTTATAAAAGACAATTAAATTGTTGATTAATGCTTAAGTAAATAAAATTTAAAACATCTAAATACTTTGTTTCACTGATTTATAATAAATAAACAAAAAGTTACATGAGTTTTTTGCATTTCAAATGGTGGTCGTTTCGATTTTCAAAAAGGCAGGTAATACAAATTAACTAAAAGTATACTATATAATCTGTAGGTGAATAATGGCGTAATCGTTTAGTACGCAGAGCCTTTACACGTAAAAAATCCTTTAAAAAGGTTGGTATGTATTTGTTACAGAAAATACCTGTTGACGTTTTGAGGCGAATAAAGGCGTAAACAGATACGCAAAAAAAAAACGAAGTACGGTCCTAAGCGAATAAACTTGTAATATAGTTTTTCTTTCTTAATCTGAAATCTGGGAGTTTGTCACGATAGCTAGTTATTTTATTTGGAAGCTATTATTTTTACGCGTCTAACGATACCAAATTTGTTTAAATTGGTTGTTTGTACGAGTGATGAAACAAATCTTTCTGTTTTTTGGCTCTCCTGTAAAATTAAGATTTTCATAATACCGGTTTATTCGTTTCGGGCGTCGATGTGCCGATGCGACAGCCGCGGGGGTTTTAGTGGATAAGAATCCCACATACCCCGGTCGAGCCCCACAGTTCCCGGGGACCTTTTGAAGGTTTCCCCGCAAAATTCTTTTTTGGTTGATTGAAGGTTGAAGTACCTAATTAAATATTCTTAGTAATGTGTATTGAAAACTGAATGTTGTTATGTGTACGTACATAATGTGCCCATCAGATTTGTAAGTAGATTTTATTAAATGCATCATATTGTCAACTGCTAAAGCTATTAATTTTACAATAAAATCCCTTTCACTAAACGTTCAATTCGCCTTTGCGACCCTTTCAATCCCAAAAGCCGTCATACATTTCTCCTGCTGGGTAAACACAATGAATTAAATCAGATTAACACTTACTTTTACACAGTAAGCTTTGTAAACGCATTCTAATCAAGATAAGGGCGTCGCAGGATAATTCTTTACATTTAAAATTGGTAGTCAACAAAGGGTGCGTTGGATCAGTGTTGTAATAAACAATTTCACACATTGCTGGGGGTCCCACGAAGCTGTCTGATTTTATCAACAACTAGAATGGGCTGAACTTTAACGGAAGCATAAAAGCTTTACGCTATTATTAGCGCTTGGATCAGACATTTCGTATGATATACCTCTATGGTCAATAAATAGTAGCATACGTAATTTGAGTTATATTTTTGCAAATAATAAAATCTGGTTGTTGCCCGACAGTCCCAGAAAGAGGGCTATGTTTTTCTAGATCATGTAAGTATAATAATTATATATGTAAATATGTACCCCTTGCTTGTCCAGTAAGAAATAGACGTAGTTTTTTATATAATCTACGTCTATTTCAGACTATTTCTTTGGCATGGCCTCCAGTTTACTCAACAAGATAGAGTTTGATTTATGATTTGTCTTTAGATTCGTCTTAGTTGTGGGCGTAAATAATACCCATGCTATACGGTATACTTACCTATATTTTTGCTAAAAAATAATATGGCGGCTAGCCGCTATTTTGTATAATATGGTTTTACTTCCAAAAATCTCAACATAGGTAATCAAATAAGACAACATGAAATATGTAATACGTTAATCTATACTTATAATAAAACTGTAACAGGTCCAATTCTGTACATTGAAGATATTTTGAAAATTATGTTTGGAGGGCATTCTGTAACCGATACTAAATCCAAAAATGTAATTTTTTTTATTTTTGTCAGTCTGTCTGTCTGTCTGTCTGTATCTCGGCTGAGCATCACGCCGAAACTACTGCATGGATTGAAACGAAACTTGGCATGATTTGAGTTAATACTCCGAGGTAGGACATAGGATACTTTTTATCCCCACATTCGGCACGGTTCCCTTGGGAGAGGGGATTAAAGTCAAAATGGGTACTTGGTTATACGCTTGGTCCGATTTTATCATTTTTTCTTCATAATTATAATAAATATTAGTAAGGGAACACTCATAGAGAGTTGTTATCAAGGTTTTGTAATCGATCGGGTTAAGCAACGTTAGGTAAGGTCATTAAATAGATGGGTGACCGTTTAACGCCATTTGAACTAAACGGGTCCGTGCTTCGGAGGGCAAGTAAAAAGTGGGTCCCAGTTTTTAACCGACTATAAAAAAGGAGGTTATGTATTCGATGCGAATGTCTGTTATTAAAAGCGCATGCGGAGCTGCGTGGGTCAGCTAGTGTATTAATAATGTAATTTAACACCCTTTTTTTCAAATTCGGGTTTTTGTGCTTTTCTTGTTTTGTACTGTTTGGTATTAAGTCTCGTCTCCGCAAGCTATAGAAAGAACATACATATGTAACATGCATTAGCGGATTATTTTCCTGCATCCCCAAAAACAGTAATTACAAAATGTGGACAAACATGGTAAAATCCACCACGCTCCCTATTAGGAAAGTCGTCTGAATCACCTTTGTTTTTGTGGAGGTCTGTGTGAGTAAAAATATTATTGTCCTCGCACGTGTGTTGTTTTGATGTTGTTTTTACGGAGGTACTTATGCTTAAATCTCGTGATTACAGTACTGTACGACCCTTGCTTGTCCAGTACGAGGCTTACGTTCATTATTGTTGGGACTGGAGGATTTTGTGTCGAATGTGTTCCGTGGTTTTAATTATTAAATCCACATTTACTACCTAATTATGTTAAATATAATAATTAAACAGTATGTACCTACCCGTGAAGTGGGCAGACACTATATAGTGTTTAATTTTGGTTTGTAGAATAACTGTTTTTAGAATAAAAGAGTTAACCAGAAGAAAAAGTTTTTTAACTCGGTACTTATCTGAATATTAACAGCTGCACTCACAAACGTCAATTAATGTAAATTCTCATTTAGCAATTTTTAATCTGATTATTTCGACTCTCGGAATATGTTTCGTTATTGAGTACGGGATGATAGATATCTCAACTGGCTACTTAAGTACTCCGATTTCAAGAGCTGAATGAATAATGGTTACCACTGATTGGCTTTTGAGAGTGCAGCAGTTAGGCAGTGTGGTAAGTGGTATTATAGGCATTATCTGTTACTATTAGTTACTGGACCTAAAACAATCACAGTTCATTTTGTTTTGCCTGACAATGTTCTGCTCTTGTTGTTTTCGTCTCGTTGTTTTCGTGTCGATATGAATATTACGAGATTACGTAATGGAAAGATTGGTCAAACGATCAGATCTTCTAGGGCTGATAATCCAGGGGGCGCCTGGCAAGAATTTATTATTTCGCCATTCGGCTCCTCGAATTTATTTGGATATCAAAAATGATGACGTCGTAAGGACATAAGTACCTACCATAAGTTTATTACTGGTCTTCCACGTTACAATACGGTGGTAGGTTAAAAATATCATTTACTAGCTGACCCACGCAGCTCCGCCTGCGTTATTTTTACGTTAACTAAACTTTTAATAACAGACATTCGCATCGAACACATAACCTCCTTTTTTATAGTCGGTTAAAAACTGGGACCCACTTTTTACTTGCTCTCCGAAGCACGGACCCGTTTGGTTCAAATGGCGTTAAACGGTCACCCATCTATTTAATGACCTTACCTAACGTTGCTTAACCCGATCGATTACAAAACCTTGATAACAACTCTTTATGAGCGTTCCCTTACTAATATTTATTATATTATAAAGAAAAATTGATAAAATCGGAAAAAGCGTATAA
Organism: Furcula furcula; assembly: GCA_911728495.1. Classification (NCBI taxonomy): domain Eukaryota; kingdom Metazoa; phylum Arthropoda; class Insecta; order Lepidoptera; family Notodontidae; genus Furcula; species Furcula furcula. The sequence continues at coordinate 13,883,476 of OU452251.1, forward strand.
CCAAGTACCCGTTTTGACTTTAATCCCCTCTCCCAAAAAAAACGTGCTAGATTACGGGATAAAAAGTATCCTATGTCCTACCTCGTAGTAAGATCTCAAATTATGCCAAGTTTCATTTGAATCCATTCAGTAGTTTCGGCGTGATGCTCAGCCGTGATACAGACAGACAGACAGACAGACAGACAGACAGACAGACAGACAGACAGACAAAAATTAAAAAAAAAATATTTTCGGCCTCAGTATCGGTTATAGAATGCCCTCCAAATATAATTTTCAAAATATCTTCAATGTACAGAATTGGACCTGTTACAGTTTTATTATAAGTATAGATAAAAAGCTATTGCAACGTTGGTCTCTATTATTGCTGTTGAATAAAAAATTAACCCTCTTAACAACTCGCCTTGACGATAAAAAAAGTCGTAGTAACTTTACTTTTTACCTCGCTCTTAATTTGTTACGCTCGAAAAGTCCTTTAAAGTAGCAAAATATAAATATAGATATCTGAAATTAATATAGCTTCATTAACACAATATTTATTCTGTAAATATAAGACGCTTTGGCAGAGCTATAAAAAAAATCCGTGCGCAAATAGTTCTGTTTATTTCGGAACTGTGTACTAGAGGTGTTTTATTCTTGATAAACAGAATAACAAAAGTTCTAGAGGCAATAAAGTTGCTTTCAGCGGTGCCTTATTAAAGACTATCGCCCCAACTGTTGTATACCATTTGTGGTTTCCCTTTCGTGGTCACATACTGCGGAACTGTTATCGCGCTAATTAGAAGGGTTTGCCATGTTGTAGTCATAGTAAAAGGAGTCGAGCTATAGATTGTGCAATCGCAAATAAACTAATATAGAACTAACCATGTGACGGAGCACAAAGGCATTGTCTTTGTGAGAAATATGACTGGGATCGTTTGCGAGTGCTGAATTAGCACCTCCTCACTTTACTCTTCCGTTATTCCCTGGAGCTGGCACTTATATGTCCGTAGATTTTCTTGTGTAACAAAGAGCTTCATTAACCTAGCTTGAAGCGTAACGGATTGAGAACAAAATGCTCAGTCTTTGTAAATCAAACCTTTCGAAAATCTCTTGATTTTTTCACTGTTATTAGCTAAGCTGAAGACTAGTGTTATAAAAAAGCGTGTTAAAAAGGTGGCGAGGCTTAAAGTAATTACACGAGAAACGTATAGCGGGGGCTGTGTAGACAACGTTTTTTACTTTCACAATCAGAGCCTAGATTTTTATTATATAGGTAAGTACGAGTATGTACTTAGAGAGCAAAATTTTATTCTCTTGTAGCAATGGAATAATAATTATTATTGTGTCTTCTTGTAAAGCTATTTGTGCAAAAATTAATATCGCAATATCGTAAAAAATTTGATACCTAATCAAGATTTCAATTACTTTGCATTGAAAAACAATGTCTCGTGCACAGACCTTGGTCTCGTGTATTGCAGTAATTATTGAGTCTTCTTCTAAAGCTACTATTTGTTACAATTATATAGCGACCACCCTTGTTGTTGCTGTTACTTGTTATTTTTATGCCGTCCCTTGTTGCTATTGAATATTCTGTATGTTTGTAAGGTCTATCGTTGAGTTAATTTGGTTTACCTGTTTACGTTAACTCAATCAAGGGGAGACGAGTTGATGCCGAAGTTTGCAAGCAGTCATTAAAGCACCCCAAATAGGCAGTGGTCCCGTACATTGGCAAATTCTGGCGACAACGACGCCTCGAAACGACGCGACGACGCCGCCCCGACGGCGCCAATGGCTGCTGCCCAAACGTACCCCTAATTTTGGAAGTCTGAGTACTCTCAACCTATTTTATGTTGCCAAAACTGCCTGTTATTATGATCTGTATAAAATATTATCATTGCTAATAGACATTTTCGTGTTACGTATTTGCAACATTTGCCTTCTTATGATAAATAAATTGCAAAGGTTTTGTGTATGTAAGAATCCCTCATAAATGTCATGTAAGCGCACTTTAGTATGCAAATCACTTAACAGGGTCGTTATCAGGATATAACAAGTACTTATAAATTATAAAAGCATAAAAAACCCGACTGTAAACAAAATGGTTCTAAATTACATTATACATACATAATACGTATACTTAGGTACTTATGTATATAATATATTAGTTTCTTACGGACACCCCACGGGTATGTTAAATAAACTTTTAAATTTAAAAATAATTAGGTACCATTTATATGTATAAGTACATACATTAAAATATATATATAAATAAATATATATATTATATATCCTGGGACAATTCACACAAGGTCATCTGATCCCAAACTAGACAGAGCCTGTACTATGGAAACCAGACAACTGATACTAATACATATATACTTTTTATAGATAAAACACCCAGACGCTTGGTGGGACTCTAACCCACGACCTGTAGACCCGGGTAGCAGATAGGGTCACTAACCACTAGACCAACGGGCCCGTCAAAATATATACTTAGTATGATTCATTTTAGAGGTGCAGTATACAGGAAAAAAATATTGAATTCACGCTAGAAGCGCAATTCATAGAATATAGCTAACTACGAGTACTTATACGTAAGTACGTGATGACATAACGTTTATAAAGTTCAGAAACAAAATGTTACGTTACCGAAAGGTCATTGACGCGTCTTTAATGTGACGTCGTCGCCAAGTACATTAAAAAAAACTTGTCTTCCCCTAAAGTACGAAATCACTTATATCCAACTGAAAGGAGAAATTGAATTGGCGGAGTTTTTCTGCGAGTAGCAGACGCTGAAAATTACGTAAAACTCTACCGGAACGTGAACGCTTTTGTAAAAGCACAAAATGTTCACTTTATTTTACATACAATATTTGCACACAGGGACGGATGTATTTGTACGCATAAATATTACATGTGGCTACATAATGGTGTGAATCTGGAATTGAAATATTTTCTCGTGTAAAGTCAAATAGCTGTACGTTGCAAACACACCTTGGTAACCACTCCATTAGATGTCAACCGTACTACATCAATAAAACAAACGAGGATAAGCCAAAAATTTAAAAAATATATAACACGAACACGTCGAATACTTCACTATCACTACATAGTATAAAACAAAGTTGCTTGTCTGTCCCTATGTATGCTTAGATCTTTAAAACTACGAACCAGATTTTGATGCGGTTTTCCTTAATATATAGAGTGATTCAAGAGAAAGGTTTATGTGTAAAATACAATATAGTAGAGACACACTGATAATTGTGGAGGTTTTTGATGTGATGTCGTAAATAAATACACTTTTTTGCGCTTACATTGAAAACGCTGGCTGAACCCTACGAGATAAATCAAAATGTACTTACTACAGTATTGTACACCTTATCAAGGTCTACAAAAAAGTCTGCGACAATGTAAGCTTACCTCTGAAGCTCACAATAACCATTTTTTTATCTTTTATTTTGCACCCGTGCGAAGCCGGGGCGGGTCGCTAGTAATAAATAAAATAATGAGTGGGCCCTAGAACTTCGGCGAGCAGGTACGACGGCGATTCCGAGGATGATTTCGGGATTGCCTTTCCTGTCCTCGTGAGCACCGTAACAGGTTCCCGGGGGGCTATAATGCGCCCTACAACAAGAGCAAGACAGAGGGGTACTTGGTGCAGATCCCACCGAAGAGCCCAAGTACCCTTCTCATGTGCCGATACAACAGCCGCGGGGATTTGAAGAGTTCCTCATACTCCGGTTGACTTCCACAGTTACCTATTAAAGGTTTTCCCCTCGTTTCCTCCTACTTTTTGTAACGGGTGTCGAAAATACGGCATTATGTCAATAGCAGCATCTCATCTATAATGCTAACGGGTTCATGAGTAATACTAATGGTAGGCAAGCTTTCCTGATTAAAGCTAAAGTTAGGCTAACTATCAAATTGATCGTGAATTAGATTAAACCAATTACTCGAGTTAGAGCGATTTTCATTACGCACGGCGTTAGTCGATGAAATTCGGCGACTTGGTCGTTAATTAGATCAGATTGGATTCCTTTGGCTTCTGTTTCTTATATACTTACGTAAGGTTTTAATATAGAACTCTGAAAAAGGTGTCAAGAGTCGTAGAAAAACAAAATGAAATTAGTTGTAGTTGATAAATTATCTTGAATTTTCAATTTTCGTTACTCTGCTGCCCGTCTTCTTGTTTTCCCTTAGTCGCCTCTTACGGACACCCAACGGGAGGAGATGAGATTATAATTGACTAAAAATACTATTAGGTACACTTATTGTACTTTTCTTAATCTAATTAAATTAGATTAAAAAATAATAACATCGCTGATAGACATTGAAATGAAACTAATTTTACGGATTATATCGCGGTTTATTCTTGATTTTAATGACCCGACGTTTCGAATACTTTACAGCATTCATGGTCACGGGCGGACTGAGGTGGTAGCTGACCAAATGTCATAGTTGTCCATGAATGCTGTAAAGTATTCGAAACGTCGGGTAATTAAAATCAAGAATAAACCGCGATATAATCCGTAAAATTAGTTTCATTTCAATGTGTAGTATTCGCGTAAATATCAGAAATCATTATCGCTGATAGAAACAGATTGAGGGCGAACGTGTCAATCTTTCAATGCATCAATAAAATAAATGTTTATGAAACTTGTATCACAATATTATAAATCCAGGATCGTTTATTTGCGAATGCAATCCCAACAGCACGCTGCACGACACAGCAGGTATTGTGATCATTATTAATGAGAGTTTTAATTGGCTTACTATTGGATGGAGCAGCATGCATTTTAAATTATAGTCTCTAGGGCTGCGTAGCTTTATAGAAATGGATGGGCTATGGATGGGCTCAATAATGCGTAGTGCGTTCGTTAGCGCACCTGCTTGATTACCTATATTGTGTTTTGTATTGTTGGATAATAGATGAAATTGGATAGTTTCCATTGGATATTGAACGGCAATATCATCATGCGAAAATTCGATTATCAGTAGTGCTTCTAGATATTGGTTTGATATTCTTTTGTAGTAACCACATCAATACTGTTTGCTTTGTGTAGATTTTTGTTATGTAACCTGTGTAAGTGCGTTAACTTACAAATGTCAATTAGTGTTAATTATTATTAAACCAGCACTGTAAACATCGATAGTGATAGCCTTGTGCTTAATAATTAAACATAGCTTAAACGGATCCGAGAGTAGAAATAATCTCATTAATAAAAGAAACAATTACAATGAACTTTATAGGCTTGCTGGGAGAAATTTCTTTAGAAATAAGCTGTGCTTTTGTACTATTGTTTCCTATATTTCCGTTTTCCTGTACTGTCATTGTGTGTACAAAAATTATAAAATAAATAAATAAACTTTAATTGACAGTCGTGAGTGCGCCAAAACGTTAAGTCTTCCCGTAGACGGTGTCACTGCTACTTGTTAAAAGTTAAACCAAAAGACAAAAACTTACGGAATGAGCGATTAACAGATTTATGGCATATCGATGGATTCCGAGAAGTAGTAGTCGGGGCATTATCTGGATTAACGTTACTAATTAGAGTCGCATTAACACGCTAAGCTATCGATCGAAACTAAAACTAACCGATTTGTTTCATTGAATTTATTCCAAGGACATAATGTTTACGATGAAACGGATCGTAATTTTCTTTACACATTAAATAGTTTAGGTTGTTTATGTACGATCAAACATTTACGCTATTATAGGTGATTGTCATTGCATTGGTAGGTACTAAAGTAATTCTTTTTTTTTAATATTCTGGGACAATCCACACACGGTCATCTGATCCCAAACTAGGCAGAACCTGTATTATGGAAACCAGACAACTGATACTAATACTTATATACTTTTTTTTTGTAAATACATACTTAAATCAATACTTTTTAGCAATAAATGATATTAATATATAGATAAAACACCCAGACACTTGGTGGGAATCGAACCCACGACCTATTGGGTACCGGTCAGCGTGTCTAACCACTAGACCAACAGGCCTGTCAAAGTTGATTTTAATGAAGTCGGTGAGGATGTAGAAGCTTTAACTACAGAGATAGCTGTTACATGTTTACCTGTTACAAAAAGGTAATATTTGCTTGTAACAGAAGCGAACAAAAGTGTGGAAACAGAAAATACTTAAACATTTATGGAACGTATTGTCCATTATGTCTTTGCCTATAAAAACTTTGGCAAGTAGACAAAAAGCGGAAAGTTTTAACGAGATTTGGTAGCAAGTATAAGTACAGTAAAAAAATACGTCTCAAAGTAGTGTATTACGCGTCCTTGTCGTTTGCAGACTTATTTATTGATTTGTGTAGGCTTATTTATGAAATAAGCAAGCAATATAAGATTTATGGTTATATTTAGCAACTCAATTTAACTTTTAAGCTCCTTAAATGTTGTGGATTGATCAATTTTCTATTATTACCGATTTGTTAGAGAAGCGTATTTCAAGTCAAGTCAAGTAAAAATTATTTATTGTCGCTTTTGAATGGTATTTTTTTTAAAGCTACCACCGGATCACAACGCAGCCTCAACTGAGAAGATCCAGCAAGAAACTCAGCGGGCTTGTCATTTCTTCACTTTTTTTAAACATTGTTGTCTTGTTACAATTGGATCAACATCAGCGATAGTGTATCCTGCCGTTCGAAAGATAAAACAAGAGAGAAAAGAAAAAAAAATACGACAAAATTACAAATAAATTTGATTTCCAAATCTGCACTTTTATGTCTTTTACAGCAGTCAATCATTTAAATAACGGACTGCAAAAAAGATTTACTTATTATATATAAAAAGATTTACTAATTGGATCAACATCAGCGATAGTGTGTCCTGCCGTTCGAAAGATAAAACAAGAGAGAAAAGAAAAAAAATACGACAAAATTACAAATAAATTATAATAAAACTGTAACAGTTCCAATTCTGTACATTGAAGATATTTTTAAAATTATTTTTGGAGGGCATTCTATAACCGATACTGAGGCCGAAAATGTAATTTTTTTAATTTTTGTCTGTCTGTCTGTCTGTCTGTCTGTCTGTCTGTCTGTATCACGGCTGAGCATCACGCCTAAACTACTGAATGGATTCAAATGAAACTTGGCATGATTTGAGATCTTACTACGAGGTAGGACATAGGATACTTTTTATCCCGTAATCTAGCACGGTTCTTTTGGGAGAGGGGATTAAAGTCAAAATGGGTACTTGGTTATACGCTTGGTCAGATTGTATCAATTTTTCTTTATAATATAATAAATATTAGTAAGGGAACACTCATAGAGAGTTGTTATCAAGGTTTTGTAATCGATCAGGTTAAGCAACGTTAGGTAAGGTCATTAAATAGATGGGTGACCGTTTAACGCCATTTGAACTAAACGGGTCCGTGCTTCGGAGAGCAAGTAAAAAGTGGGTCCCAGTTTTTAACCGACTATAAAAAAGGAGGTTATGTATTCGATGCGAATGTCTGTTATTAAAAGTTTAGTTAACGTAAAAATAGCGCAGGCGGAGCTGCGTGGGTCAGCTAGTTACAAATAAATTTGATTTCCTAATCTGCACTTTTATGTCTTTTACAGCAGTCAATCATTTAAATAACGGATTGCAAAAAAGATTTACTTTAATTTGGCTTCATGTCAAAAGATAAGTAACATGAAGAGCAGTCAAGAGCATGATGTAATATCTTGGGACAATCCACACACGGTCATCCAATCCCAAACTAGGTAGAGCCTGTACTATGGAAACCAGACAACTGATACTAATACTTATATACTTTTTTTTTGTAAATACATACTTTAATAGATAAACAACACCCAGACACTTGGCGGGAATCGAACCCACGACCCATCGGTTAGCAGGCAGGGTGTCTGCCAACTAGACCAACAGGCCCGTCATGTCGTCATAAAGAAGCGAACCCAATGATGAGCAACATGCCATTCCACGGATATTTGCTATAAATAGGTCGCAAATATCCGTGGAGTATCCGGGTAAGAATAGTACCCTCCCATCTCCTCCTGATGGGTGTCTGTAAGAGGTCACTAAGGGAAAACAAAAAGACGGTCAGCAGCGTCTTAATATTAGATTATCTACCACCTACAATACTGCGATCCCCAAGACGCATGTCAAGCGTAGGGATTATGGCAACCCTTCCCTTCTAAGGGGGAGGCCTTTGTTCAGTAGTGGACGTCTTCCGGGTGCTAATAAAATCGAAAATAGGCCTATTGAACTACAGTAAATAGACTTACACTGTCTCGCTGAAGTCCATTGTGTGTATATATACCTATGTCCATTGTGTGTATATGTGTCCATTGTGTGTATTGTGTGTGTATATGTATGTATGTATGTCTTACTGTATTACTTACTTTATAGCAGTATTTTTCCGGTTAACTGGATTGCGGTCGATATGGACAAGTTATGATCGCCCACTGCTCACTGACTATGTGACGGATGAGTTTCTTTTTTTTTTATCCAATATAAGCCAGTGCTTGACCACAGTCCCACCTGATGGAAAGCGGTGACGCAGTCGAGGATGGTAAAGCACACTAGCTTATTAATAGCCTATTCACTCTATTCTTGAAGACATCTATATTATAACCGGGCGGGAAAACCGACGCAGGCAAACTATTCCAGTCCTTAGCTGTCCTTATTATAAACGAAGAAGCAAATCGCTTAGTCCGGACTGAAGGCACGTTTACTACATATGGGTGCGTATGCGCTGTGCGTCTCGTCGTCCGATGATAGAAGGGTGATGGTGGGATCAATTCATGTAATTCCTGCGCACACTCTCCAAAATGCAGCCTGTAGAATACCGAGAGGCTGGCTACTCTGCGCCTGTGCTCTAGGCTTTGTAGATTGGCCTCCACTAACCTAGTGTCGCCAATTAGCCTTTTAGCACGCTTCTCCACCGAGTCCAAAGCTGCTAGATGGCATTGTGTAGCACCAGCCCATATATGACTACAGTACTCCACACACGACCTGACTTGCGCTTTATATAACATCAGAATCTGTCCCGGTGTGAAGTACTGCCAAGGACACCAAGCTTCCTTGCAGTTACTTTGGCTTTGGACTCAATGAACCGCCCAAAGTTTAGGTCTGAGGAAATATCAACTCCCAACAACTGAAGGCGGTCACCGATAATATATTTTTTTACAGAAGCATCATGATTTTTATATGCTTTGAAAAGTAAACGTGGATTGAAAAGGTGGATTATTTGTTTAGCCACTGGAAAATAAGTAACGTTGTAGGCTGTAAGAGTTATCTGATAAATGCACGAAGCTTGTACCGTGGTGACAATTGTTTTTTTTTTTTTTTTATTACACTATGATAGTATGTTAAGGAAAAGTCCGTGTGTCAGAGATATCTATTACTTCCGCCGCCAGCGTGGAGATTCCTCGAAGATTATTTATTTATTTATGTTTCCTTGTCCGGTGAAGCTGTAATGGCCATCTGCGGCCAACAGTACTACTCATACAAAAAAAAAATAAAAAAAAAAAATAAAAATATGTTTTGTTACTACTATCATGGATGAATTTATCCATGCTACTATCATTACAATCCTTTTTTAAAATATAGCAAATAAAGCCCGTCACACACCACACCTTGTTACAATATATATGAATATAAATTATAGCTAACATTACGATTGAGATGGAAGTCAAAAGGAGAATACAGCTAGGCTGGGCAGCATTCGAAAAACTTTGTAGAGTCTTCTCGTCGCCGATACCGCAATGTTTAAAGACTGAAGTCTTCCCACTTTTCTTTTCTTTTCTTTTTTGTTTTAAATTTTCATTTTTCTTTCTTAAATTATACTTAATAAAAATTAAATAGTCAGAGATTGTTGTGCTAGCCAGATACACATGTCAAGGATTGTGACTAGATCAAAACAATGATGTTGTAATTCTGTTTAGTATTGTCGCTGTCTGTTTTGTGTATTTATAAATAAATAAATCAGTGCGGCCTACCCGTCATGACATAGAAAGCCGAGACGTGGGCACTCACGGTACGTCTAGTCCACCGATTCAAGGTCGCTCAGAGGGCTATGGAGAGAGCTATGCTGGGTGTTTCTCTGAGGGATCGAATACGGAATGAAGTCATACGTCAGAGAACCAGTGACCGTTTTTATATACTAAAATCACACGTCACTGAAATATGATGTATATATCCATTTCATAGCTGCGTGTGCGGTCGCCCGAAAGTTAGTATAGAACATATTTTGTATTAAGCCTAGCTATAATTTATATTAATATACTATATTACAGCTAGTTGCGTGACGGGCTTAATGCTACTGGCAACCTTACGCAAGAACAGAACGCCATTTGAAGGACGCGCTATTTAGTTGCTATAATATTCTGTAAGGTATTTTTTCTCTTAAAAGACTTAAAACTCTAGATAAATACCAGGTTTACTTTCCTTTTATCCTACAAACAGTTAAGCTGTAAAACAAAATAAAAACACTTTAAATTGCAAAAGTATTTACGTTTCGTGAAATCTGTTGAATCCTCCGGTTCAACAGTTTAAATAAATATAAATCGAATGAACTTTGGGTAAATGGACTAAATAGTGGGTGTGTCAGTGTAAAGTTGAATACACACACAGGGCTCCCTAGTGCGGCACCGCAATGCGATTATCAGCCTACACTGCGACAATTGCTCGGTACAGTCCGAAAATAGGCCTCTTTAACAGACATTATGCTATCTTGTCGGCTTGATGGGCTTATCCTCTTTTCTTTATCGTACTGTTCAACATTGGCTTGTAAACAACGACTCCTATTAATCGTGTAAGTAATATTATTAATGTATGTTTTGTTAATCAACTTTCAAAACATCACCATCACCATCTCAAAGTATAAATAACTCCGACATAAAACTCTTTATGAGTATATTCTCACTATTGCTGTGGGAAGGCAGATTGTATTTAGTTAAGATTCACATGCCTATCTTTTTTTTGTTCTTACCGGGGTTACCTTCAAAAAGCACCCGGGATCCTGTATGTCAGATTCTTACCCACTAAAACACAAGATTTGTATGCTCTAAAACGCTTTCTATAATAAATGTAAATATAGAGACGTCGAATCATATAATGGTATACATAATCCATATAATACCCACACATGCTTATTTTCCTAAAAAAAAACATATAAATATATCTATAGGGTATTGTGTACTTTACATTATTTTTAGATTTACGTTAGAGCATTATATTCCGTAGAACGGTGAACCGTAGAGAGATGAAACAAAATTTTAAATAAAAAATGCAAACTCGTGCCAGACACAGGTGAGTGCACTTTGCTTGCAGTGCCGCTGCAAAATTATTAAATTTTATCACACACTTCAGCAATCAGAAGGGAGGCAGATTTTTATTATTTTGCTTACTCTCTCAAACTGAATGTTGTTAAGATTTTTGTACTTGTATCATGTATCAAATATATGGAAAGTGAGCTTAAGAAATGAAGCAGGGAAATAGTGGAAAACAGTGGAACGGTGAACAGTCAAATAGAAAGAGATAGATTGTAAAAAATTGTCTTAAAAAAGAACTCTACAAAATGAACTTTTATTTCATTTTAATTTTATGTCTCTATATACCACAGCTTTATACCGATATCAGCGCCGCTCGATAGGTTGTTTTTTTTTATTTTCTGTTTCCAGAATTATCCAATTCTTTTTTTGTCATACATAGGTAAAGACAAATCCTAGTTAAACAAACTACTACACATTTGTATATACGTACATAATAATATGTACATTCAGAGGGACAAACAAACAGACAACCGTTACATACCTTTTTTTTCTACGCGGGGTAAACCTTCAAAAGGTCCTCGGGAGCTATGGGGCTTGACCGGGGTATGTGGGATTCTTACCCATCTAAACCTCCGCGGCTGTCGCATCGGCACATGAGATGTGGGACCCCAGGGCTCTCCGGTGGGATCTGCACCAGGGGCCCCTTAGTGCCTTGCCTTTGCGCCCGCTGCCGGGGGGCGAATCTAGCCCCCCGGGAACCAGTGACGGTGCTCACGGGGGTCGCAACCCTGCCGTCGTCCTTCTCCTTAATTTAATAGGAGTTTATTTTATAGATTTGACATGTGTTAGTTTTATAATGAATTTGTAATCAATGGTATGGATTTTAATAATCTGTAATAAAGATATTTTGATTTGATTTGAAAAACAAATCTTTCTCTTGAATAAGCAACAACAAAAACAAAAATTTGTAAATCTAGTTATATTATAAAATGTGCCGACTGTCAAAAAATATGTTAATATGGATTTACTCTCCTACTTTCACCTTCACAGAACGTCGATATGAAGGTCATGGAGGGAGGTAGGTACTATTAATAGGTACATATATAATAAGTAAACAGCGTCAGGGCCCATGGGAAACCATTGTGTGCGAACTGCGCAGTGGGTGCGTGATTTATATAAACACTACCTTGTTTTCTTTATATGATATTGTTTGAAGTGTTTCCATTTCCTTTGAACACGTGATCGGCATGGTAGAAATCGTAAAGCGAAAACAGAGCACTCAATTTTATGATATTATAGATGAAGAAAGCTTCCCTATTCCGTATAGCAAATGCTTAGTTGTTTGCAAATAAATCGGTCAGTTGGATAGTTCTTTCAACTAGGTATATTGGTGATTTATTAAGACAGTATATTGATATTTTTACCCGACCGAGGACTCTCTCAGAAAGTGGATTATATTTTTCCAGTGATTGTCTATTTATTTGGCACGCTTTGCTTGCTACAAAGCAAAAACAACTTGGAGCTTTCTTTTGATATCCATAACATTTAAATACATGTTCATATCTATAATCTATATGTATACGTAGATTTATGATGATTGCTAAAAGTCGGGATTTCGTGCTTTTTGCAAGCAATTTATGTCCTTGTGCGTGCCATATTTTAGCATACAGCCATTATTTTTACTAACATTACTAACATACTATAGTTTACTAACATAGTATAAGTAACTGTGACTAACAATATATGGGCTATGTTGTCTGAAATAAAATATTTTTATTTTTTTATTTATTTATTTATTATTTTTTTATGCACTTAGGTAATTTTTATGTCTTACTTAAAAATTCTTCGTCTTTAATATTTACAGGAAAATGCTCTTACCATTTCTTAATTGTCCTAAGTAATTATTACAGAAATTTAGAATACCAACCCTAATTTTATATTTTTACGGATACAATTTTGATATTGGAAATGTTCATTAATTATTATATTACGTTAGGTATCAATTTACTTTTATATCGTAATATTCGAATACATACATATTCGATGTGTAATTCCCTGGATGCTTGGCTGAAAATTAATTTTAATATTACACATCATTTTTTTTAAAGCGTAGGTCTCGTATAAACGCTTAATAATTTATCAGTATTAGGTAGATACAAACAAAAATAAGTACACTAACATAATAACTACACATATTGATAGGTACAGAAATCGAACGTTAACCGTCCTAATAGGTAGGTCTTACTGCAACTTACGGTCTAAATGGCTATAATTATGATATTTCCGTTGTTCGCAGTTTCTGGCCTTGCTGGAGCGCAATGCGGTCGCAAACACAACCCTACATTACAGACAGATGACCCTGTTTGCGCCGACCAACGAGGCATTTCAGAGGTATAATGGCGAGTTAGACGACTCGCTGGTCCTCTATCATGTTGGTGAGTACAAATATTGAATATCCATTACCGTTTATATACGGTGAAACCGATAGATAGACTAAAATGAAGCAGAGGTGAACTGTATGATATACGAAATAGTATTTTGGGCAAATTATTCGGATAATATCATTTACAATGGGTGATATCCAACATATCAATAATCTTACTTAAAAATAATATTGAAGAAAGAAAATAACTAAATATTAAAAAAAATAAGACAGTTTGCAACACACGGTGGCATATTTATCACCTTATAACGCCTAGACATCCCAGTTACTGGAATAATCGCTAGGTACTAGAATTACCACCACGTCTAGCATTCCTAGGGAATGTAAACAACAATTTAAACCAAAGACCAAAAATCTCTCTACTACTATACACTGGCAGTGTATATGTATATTTAAAAACAAAGTAGAGATATTTAGGCTCAATCTTGAGTCATACTACAGCAGCCCAAAGACGTCCACTGCTGAACTAAAGGCTCCCCCTTATAAGGGAAGGGTTGCCATAATCCCCACGCTTGGCAGGCGTCTTGGGGATCGCAGCATAGGTGGTAGGTAATCCAATAGAAAGTCATTGCTGCCCGTCTTCTTGTTTTCCCTTAGTCGCCTCTTACGAACACCCAACGGGAAGAGATGGGAGGGTGCTATTATTACCCGGACACCCCACGGGTTTACACGGGTATATAATAACTAGCTGACCCACGCAGCTCCGCATGCGCTATTTTTAAGTTCTCTAAACTTTTAATAACAAACATTCGCATCGAATACATAACCTCCTTTTTTATAATCGGTTAAAAACTGGGAGCCACTTTTTACTTGCTCTCCGAAGCACGGACCCGTTTAGTTCAAATGGCGTTAAACGGTCACCCATCTATTTAGTGACCTTACCTAACGTTGCTTAACCCGATCGATTACAAAACCTTGATAACAACTCTCTATGAGTGTTCCCTTACTAATATTTATTACTAGCTGACCCACGCAGCTCCGCCTGCGCTATTTTTACGTTAACTAAACTTTGAATAACAGACATTTGCATCGAATACATAACCTCATTTTTTATAGTCGGTTAAAAACTGGGACCCACTTTTTACTTGCTCTCCGAAGCACGGACCCGTTTAGTTCAAATGGCATTAAACGGTCACCCATCTATTGAATGACCTTACCTAACGTTGCTTAACCCGATCGATTACAAAACCTTGATAAATACTGTCTATGAGTGTTCCCTTACTAATATTTATTATATTTTATAGAAAAATTTATAAAATCGGACCAAGCGTATAACCAAGTACCCGTTTTGACTTTAATCCCCTCTCCCAAAAGAACCGTGCTAGATTACGGGATAAAAAGTATCCTATGTCCTACCTCGTAGTAAGATCTCAAATCATGCCAAGTTTCATTTGAATCCATTCAGTAGTTTCGGCGTGATGCTCAGCCGTGATACAGACAGACAGACAGACAGACAGACAGACAGACAGACAAAAATTAAAAATAATACATTTTCGGCCTCAGTATCGGTTATAGAATGCCCTCCAAATATAATTTTCAAAATATCTTCAATGTACAGAATTGGACCTGTTACAGTTTTATTATAAGTATAGATATTATAAAGAAAAATTGATAAAATCGGACCAAGTGTATAACCAAGTACCCATTTTGACTTTAATCCCCTCTCCCAAAAGAACTGTGCTAGATTACGGGATATAAAGTATCCTATGTCCTACCTCGTAGTAAGATCTCAAATCATGTCAAGTTTCATTTGAATCCATTCAGTAGTTTCGGCGTGATGCGCAGCCGTGATACAGACAGACAGACAGACAAAAATTAAAAAAAATACATTTTCGGCCTCAGTATCGGTTATAGAATGCCCTCCAAATATAATTTTCAAAATATCTTCAATGTACAGAATTGGACCTGTTACAGTTTTATTATAAGTATAGATATGTACATGCTAAAAATAAATACTTAGATTGAATTTGGTCCAATATTTACATTTTAACGTATTCTGTATTGGGTAACTTTAATTAAAGAAGTCAAATGAAAGTCAGCTTGGTAAAATCGTGTCATTAGTAAACCCTCTCTTGTAGTTTGTGTTTAAAGTAACTCCAGGTACGACACATCACAACTTGAATTCTAAATTAAAGCAAGTTTGCCTTGTGTTTACCCATGTTGGTGGAGCTGACGGCATCTTCATTAATTTTAATATAATGAGTTCATGCTATATAGTGTGCTCCTGCGTACCACTGGGGATATAATTTTTCATTTCATTTAGTTAAAGATGAGGCTTGTGGGAATTTTGTAAACTTGGTCTGATTATAATTAAATTTTGTAATAGTTGAATTACGTGAACTAGAAAAACATACCAAAATTCCGGAAGTAGGATATTGCTCATTACAATTAACATCATCAACATCATTATCATAATCAGCCCACATTAGCCCACTGCTGGACATAGGCCTCTCCAATACACGCCATTGAGGCCGATCTTCGGCTCTCCTCATCCAGTCACAGCCAGCTTTGCGTATACCGTCACTCCTATTACTCGTACATCTTTATATATTAATTCTTGTGTACGTGTGTTTTTGCCTGACCTCTTCCTATAACTTGACAGAAGATGGCCAAAGGGTATTTTCAGTGCATGTGAAATTAATTCAAATAATAATAATAATATTCTGGGACAATCCACACACGGTCATCTGATCCCAAACTAGGCAGAGCCTGTATTATGGAAACCAGACAACTGATACTAATACATATATACTTTTTTCGTTTATACATAGGGGAAAGTGGTCACCCTTCGTACACTTTTTACATATAATTTTTTTACTCTTTGATCAACTGTCAAAATTACCTAGTTTATGCACCTACGTGTAACAAATATATCATAGTTAGTTACTAAAAACTTTGAAACTATTATGTCAGACGATTAAAGGGTTATATAGCCATTTTTCTACGATAAGATATTTGTACGAACGCACCCCACAGGTGGGGTACTTTCATACAGCGAGTGGGGTACTTTCATACACCATGGGGTAGATTGATACAGGGTAATTAAAAAGCCTATTAAACTCGATAACTTTATTATATCACAAAGAATAATGTTTTTATCATAAAACTAACTTAATAATGTTTCACTTGACCATAATTAATCAATTGTTCTTCCGTAAAAAAAAACGAAAAATAAAATATTATACTTTTTGATAATTCTAAAATTTACTATCAGTCTGTAACAGATCTATAATCAATATGTGTGAGATCTTTGTAATAAATCTTTGACAAACTTAAAGTAGGTATAATAAACATTTGGTTGTAACTTTAGAACTTATTGCACATTAAAATTAACTGTAAAAGTAAAAAGTCTAGCCATTCTAGGTGTAGAATTTGCTCGTATCGAAGGATCAGGGAGGATCATGGTTATGCCTCCAAAATAGAAAGTATGTATATCTTCTATATCAGGGTAATATAATCGCCATGATGATCCTGGTTTCTTCCGAAGATAAGATACTTTTAGCTCTTCGGTTTGCGTACCCTTTTTTATATTTCCACACGATATGATTCTGCAAGAAAATATTTTATAAAAGATTTACATAATAAAAATAAGCAGCTGAGCTAAATTAAAGGTTTCTGATCTATATACATAAAAAGTACCCTAATTATAATATGCTTAAAACAATTTTTGACGTACCTACTGTATACATTTCATAAATAAATGATATTTGATGTACTGGCGGTAAATAAGATATTAATGGGGGAGCATTCGTATAGGTACGAATGTGCCCCCTGCAGTACTGTCCGAATGTGCCCCAGGCCTTTCTCTAAAATTAAAATTACAATTTCATATAAATTCTAATTTAGTATGAGAAATATTACAATTAAAGCTCAAAATAAACAACAATAACATTAATTAATCATCACTATTTAGTCAAAAATTCTTCCTACAATTACGAACTAAACTTTAGTAAGTAAAATTACTCACCACGCGCGGAAACACTTAACGTCTTGTCAGCTCATACAGAGTGGCGCGACTGCCCCGAAGTTCCTTAGAAACATGGTGGCCGGTATGTCTATGCACACAAGCAAAGGCGTGTTTGTGTGCCGTTTAGTTTTTCTTCTAGACTTACTGTATGAATGTGCCCCGTGTACGAAGGGTGACCACTTCCCCTACTTATATAGATAAAACACCCAGACACTTGGTGGGAATCGAACCCACGACCTATTGGTCAGCGGGTAAGGTGTCTAACCACTAGACCAACAGGCCCGCCAAAATAGATAGAATTATTACATAATCTATTTATCATTAGTTTATCAATAGTATTTACATCTAGGATTATGTCATCATTCATCATCATTAGCATCCGATAGACGTCCACTACTGAACAAAACCTCCCCCTTAGAAGGGAGGGGATGCCATGATTAGGACTAGGATTATGTGCACCCTCGTAACAGCAGATTTTGCAAAAAACGTGACGTCTCGAATTTGTTTCAGCGAACCTTGCGACGACATTGTCTAACATGGACTACGCAATATCGTCGGATCTTGACGGGCATCCTCCATTGTGGGTGACGACGCGTCGTGGCGCAATGCACGACGATATATACATCAATAACGCCAAGGTGTACGTCAGCCGATCCTATCAGGCCGCCAATAGGAACAACAAGATGCAAGTGAGAGATGATTCAATTTATTTCAATCAATATCAAAGATTCACAATTGTTATTACGAACTTAAAATCTGTTAGCTGGTGTTTAAATAATTAGAGATATGGAGCATGGAGCAGCTCTTTTAAAGGATGACATGAAATATATCCATGCATGCTTCAACAAACATGGTCAATGGTCAACATGAGGAAAATTGAGTGATCCTGGGTATAATCGATACACAAGCGGCACTTATGCTGCATATTGCCAGACATCAAAATACATATATGGCGATATGCAGCATACCTGCTACAAAAAAATGGCAGACTGAGAAGCCTGCACATTCTTTTGGAGTCATCGTTATCATCAGCCGAAAAACGTCCACTGTTGAAAAAAGGCCTCCTGCTTAGAACCCTTCCCGGTTGCAATAATCCCCACGCTTGGCAGGCGTCTTGGGGGTCGCAGTATAGATGGTGGTGGTAATCTAATAGAAAGATGCTGCCCGCCGCCCTTTTTGTTTTCCCTTAGTCATCTCTTACGACACCTAACGGGAGGAGATGGTTTTTTTCGGAGTAGGAATATAATAATATTGGGATAACTTAGTAGTTATTCAATGTCGTAATGCGTTTTCTTAAGAAAAATCCTTGGTATTCTCACAGTCGATTTGGGCAGTAGAAGCCCATATAGTGCAATCTATGCTTTAAGCACTTACCCGTAATAGACCCAGTGTAGATTTAGTTGACACATATTGTGAGGTTTAATTGCCAGTGAGCACTCTCGTTTAACTATACCACTTGACTCCCTATCTGTATTTATTGACTGGTCATGTGTGAAACATCTGAAGTATGAAGTATATACATTTTATTTTGTTAAATCAATTTTCAAAATAAGGTATACATAATGTTACCACCTATATAGTGTGTACCACTTTCCAATCAGAGGCCTGCTGGCAGAAAATTCTATAGAAAAGTTGCGCCTTTGTAGTATTTACTTCCTATTTTTTTTTTCTCTAATATTATTGTGTCTACATAAATTATAAATAAATATTTCTTTTTAATAAACTTCACCTAATAAATCATATCCTACATATTAATGAAATTAGTGAGATACCTTAAAAATAGTATAATTTGAAAACTCCTATCTTGAGTTATTTGAATACCAGCATTTTAATAAACTTTATTAGCTTTCTTTTATTTTGATCTTTGATTTTAACTTTTATTTTTATCTATTTTAGGTTCTGCACGTGATTGATCAAGTTCTACAACCGTTGCTGCCTCATGGGTCAAGCTCTATAAACTCTCCAGTCTATAATCCCAATGCATATCATTTTTTGGAACATTCTGACATTTTTAACATTGGACAATATAGGCTAAGGTAATTATTTGTTTTTTATTACGCTACAAAAATAGATTTTGACTCGTCTATTATCGCTCCCAAGTATTATTTTACAAAATATAATATTTCATTTCATATTCAGAACATGCAATTCGTATATGCTTATCATGAAAAAAAATATTTTAAGTGGTATTGGGTACTACTTTATTTGTAATATGTTATTATAACAAAAAATACTGGCCCTGATTACCGGCTACAAAGCATGTTCTTTATAACCCTTAAATACACGTTTTATATAAATAATCGGTTGGTACACAACCGCTCATTATGGTACAACTTTAAAAATTAATTACTGCACGCTAGGCAGTTTCAATTAGGACAAACTCACCCTCAACTAAGTTATCGTTGCATAGAACTTTTTGCACGTTGTTTGCGTTTGCAATTACCTCATAATCATTTATTGCTGTTGTGATGACTTATTATACTTCTGAACTATTGAATTCTCAAATTATCATTATTCCCAAACGTTTTGTATGTAACTTTTTTACTTTAACTAAAAATGCACTTACTTAACTAAATAACAAAAAAAAATCAACAGGTCTTTCAGACAAAAAGTAAATCAATTGAAAAAGAGCAAAGTATTCGACACGGAAGGCAGGCACACCTTCTTCATTCCTGTTGATGAAGGTTTCAAGGTAAATTGTACATACTTTATAGGTATAAGAAAATAAAATATTTAAACCGTGCATAAATTTAATTCTAAATGCTGGTTCGCGGATGTCGTTAATAGGCTAAATGTCTGCAATTGTGTCGCAAGGAAATGGAGCAGACAGCTAGGAAAAATCTTATTAGGTTTCTCGCAGCTATTCACGTAGCTTATTTGACACATTTAAAAAGAAAGGTTCAAATTGGAACCAAGCTTCCAGCTTTCTCTGACAGCAATCAAACAGACAAGATGTTGGAAACGTCACAATAGCATGGCCAAAATAGAAACTGGGAAAGAAATTTGAAGTACTTTATTCAGTGACTATTACGATTAGAGGCCATCAAGAGACTTGGGATTTGGCAACACATTATTCTGATGTTGATCTTCATTCAAACGCATGTTGCTAATTACTCTTATTCGGCTATGGCCATATTTTGAGGCATTTGCTCTACTTAGCCTCATCACAGTCTTACGTTTACAGATTCATGATTTTGAATCAAAATCAAATTATTTAATTGTTTCTACGAAAAAGGCCGCACCAGTACCACATTAGCGTACAGCTGTACGATAATCATAACCGGTTCTAAAAATTATCGAACTTATAGGATTCTACTTTTCAGGAAAATTAGGATATGATTTGATTTCTGTATCTTATAAACACGCTAGTATTGTTATACCGACTTACAGCCCTTTATACACCTTCGTGGAAAATACTATGATCTGATTATTGTTATTGATCTTCATCAATAACAATAATCAGATCATAGTATTTTCCTAATCAAAAGTGTATGTAATACCATAGTCCATTTTCAGCCAGAATCAAGGTCCGATTTAATAGACGAGAAGGTGGTTGACGGGCACGTTATCCCTCATCATGTTTTGTTCACTCACGCGACGCCCGACGGCAAAGAGTTCGAGACCCTGGCATTTGGCGATAATGTCAAGGTCATTATCTCATTTAGCACTTCAATGAACGGGAATGAGGAGTTAAGTAAGTGACTGTTTTATTGTTTGCTAGTAGTAGTTACCTAAGTTTGAAAATTTAACAGTGTTAAGTTAAAATTTTGTTGAACAGCTGACAACCTACCGTATATTCAGGGATATTTTTATAGTTTAACAGTAATAAACTCTTAATTAAAAAAAAATCTTATCTGTTTGTTTTACCAAAACCGGATGGTATCCCTTTGAGTCACTTGTGTGTTAGACCATCCAGATAATTACGATTGCAGTGTCAGATATTCTGCCGCAAAGCAATTTGTAAACATTGATTTGTTCTGGTGTTAGAAGAAGGAACTGGCCACAAGACTTGTGTTTATCTAATGTATCAGGTGACAAATAGCATTTATGCAATACAACGTTCGATGGGCTCTAACCATCATTTAAAAAAGATCTGCTTTGTCACATCAGTAAATTTTCTTTTTTTTTATTTGTACGTACTTAATCGATGTTTGGGCGGCAAAATGGCGAACGATGGTCCTCCAGTACAGTATCATCGGTATCCTTATACTGGGGACCGAAGCAAAATCATAGATGGCAGGAAAATCTTTTTACAAAATACTTACCTCTGTATATTGTTTGCTATTCTAACCACTATTTAACTTTGTGTAGCGTACGTCAAGTCTAACACAGTGGCCGGGGATGCTAAACACTCCCGTGGTGTTGTGTTGGCGGATATAGTGAGAGCAAACATTCCAGTGAAGAATGGCGTTGTGCATCTCATACAACGACCTTTAATGGTGGTCGATACTACAGTCATCGAATTCCTTAAGGTGAGCAACACCACTAATTCCTATAACACTGTTGCAATTTTAACGTTTATTATGACGTAGCAAAACTTTGGAAAAATTAGGTAAGATGAATTTCAATGCAATGCATCTATTCAGTTTCTAAATTGTGGGCGTTACACTATAGCACCTTTGTAATTAATATGTTGAAGCAAATTATATTTGGCTTTTAAAGGTTGAAAACAAATGGTTTTTCTATTAAATTCCTAATGTTAATCTCTTAGGTATTACTATACTGATATGTATAATAATACTTAGGTACATATCTTTCTCACTTTCTGCTATTATTTACATTGTAAGTCTTTATCATACTCAATCACATAATTGACTTTTCGCTACATTTTTATTGGAACCAGGCGATAAAGGTAACACAAAGTCTAGTGTATTCCCATTTTATTACAATTATTTGTGTCTTATTCTCTTGTCATTGTTTTGTTTTCTTTATTTCTAATCATAATTATAAGCTTGTTTTAACGTATATTTGTGTGCAATCGACCATCAATTGACGTATTATTATCGTCTGGTAAGCTTAATATCCTGCCACTGAAAATATATAGATTAGTATCCATTTCCACCATCAATCAAATTTAGAATGATTTATTTCTACCAAGTTGAACACATATTTAAAGAGAAATACATTAGATATAAATAATTTCATAGAACACGCAGTAGCAGTAACATTAAATCGAAGTTTTATACAATGATGCAGATTTATTATTATAGTAATATAAGTAGATATTTGTTTATACCATATTATATTTATAACATTTATTATTGTGTGTTTATTATGAAAATCCATATGAATACCAGTAACGCCTTACAATACAGGTAGGTAACATAAATTATTTATTACTATCTTTTTTTTGGCATCCCTGGTCCGCTGGATCCTGCTGCCCCTGCATGATCTTGGCATCTTTAGGGAATTGTAAGTATTTGTCGCATCTACGCATGCCTAAGATAGACCCTCATCTTTCTTCTAAAATATATTCAAATATATCATTATTCTAAAATATATCATTTATATTTCTAACAGTATGTAGCTTGTATTTTACGATTCCTTACGGACAAATAACAGAAAGGTATAGTACAATACGTTTATTTCAAGATAATTAATTCTTTGTGCATAAGAATATAAGTAAGCATGTACTCGTATTTAATAAAGAACAGTGCGTAGATTAATTACAGCGATTACCTAGTATCTTAATAAAGGGTTCCTTTGCAAAGAAGCTCCAAAGCCGTATTTTGAAGAGGATTCATTGAAATACCGTCTCCAGGGAAATTAATAAAAAATCTGTAAACAGGAAAAGGAAGACGGGCCACTGTACAAGTTCTACGAAGTAATCATGGACTTAGGGGCAAACAATCATTTCCTGAATGAACTGAATATGGCGAAAGATATCACTCTGTTTGCTCCTTCAAACGAGGCATGGACTGATAATAGTGTACAAAATATTATCAGGTATGTATTTTATTTTTTAGAGATAGACTTTATTGTCCTTTATACTTTGCATATACCAACATAACTGACAATGAACAGATTAAACTGCTGATCTAGAGACATCTAAGTAATTGGAGAGTTGTATTCAGTACAACACTTAAGCATACTCTAAGAAATATTTCCAAATCCATATCATGGACTTCTATGAGGGCACTGCTAGATCTATATATATATTTGTTACTACATACGTTATCATCATCTAAATATTTTTGTAGAAACCACCAAAAACTGAAAGAGATCTTGAGCTTGCATCTGGTACGAGAAAGGCTCCCATTAGACGCCATTATCCACAACAACATGAATCAGGTAAATATTGAAATGTTATGATTAAATTTTGTATTTGACATTATGTTATTGAATCTATGATTAGAAACTGAGTTGCAGCGGGATATATGTATGCGGTGACCACAAAATATAAAATTTAATTCAGATTATAATTAATGTCTTGTACTGGATTTAATTCTCTGGTTTCGCTGCTGCTATTCGGAATCAGCTTCCCGGAACTGTACGTTTACCCAATTTGAATACAATTTATTTAACAAATGCTGTCGTTGTTACCGTCGGAGCTTGTTTCAATTCAATGAATATTAGCAAATTTAAAACGATATGTACCCTTAGTAAGCTCCCAATTCTGTGGTTGCATGATCATCGAATATAATTAATGTTTTGTGATTATGTTCTGTTGTCAAATGAGCGTGATTGTTTCATAAGTGGTAATGCTGTTGTAACAAGTCAAAATCTTCCATGACCCTGTTTTTATCCTTTAGAATGCATCCGAGCATGAGTGTTGGATATAACAAAATATTATATTATTATTATAACACTGAATCTATCGAAGGCATAAAAATACTAGTATGTTTATTACGTAATTTTAGATTTACCAAGCGCCAACGGCATCTCCGCGTAAATACCTGTACTTCAACGTTTTGACGCGCGGTCAGAACCAAACGCTGACCGTCGAAGGTGGAGGTGTCAATGCCACGGTCACACTGCCCAACATCGCGGCGACCAACGGATTCGTTCACATCATTGACCGAGTCCTCGGAGTCCCTTACACCACGGTATTCGAAAAGCTAAAAACCGATCCCATGTTGAAGTGAGTATAACTTTTAATACAAAGCCAATATTTCTATAGAAAATCGCCGCTATTGTTCCCGGTTTTCATCATGGCCAATTTTAAAACAATGCTACAAGCCGCACACGAATATTAATCTTCGTGGCGTTAATATCTTGCTCTATTGTTTCAGCATCACATACAAACTCGGCTATCGCGAAATGTTTAACCACCAACTGAATGATATGGAACACCGTTATACATACTTTGTACCGCGGGATCATGCGTGGCTCAAATTCCAGCTAAAACATCCTTCCGCTTTTAAATCGCTTTTCAAAGAAGATTTCGGATACTACGTACGTACATCTTAAAATCTTAAAAAATAATTAATAATAGAGCTGTGGAAAGAGCTATGCTCGGCATCGCATACACAACCAAGTAATTCGCCAGAGAACCAAAGTAACCAACATAGCCCCATAAATTAACAGGCTACCTTGTCTAAGGGTTGGTCATGTTAGACGTAGAATCGGTGATCGTCGGGGTAAATTGGTTTTGGAGTGGAGACCACTGACCGAAACACGTAGCGTAGGACGCCTTATGATGCCCAGGTGGAACAATGATATACGCAAACAAAGCGGTTGGCAATGGCTTTGGGGAGGCCTATGTCCAGCAGTGGATTTTTGTAGTTTGATTAAAATGATGACGTCATCAAAGTTCCACGTGAAGAATTTAATTAATACCACGTTAAGAAGTAAAACAATAAGTCTTTTCTATACAATTATTTCAGACGAAACAAATCTTGGAACGGCATGTGATTCGTGCCGGTCGCGCCTATACGGTATCTGATCTGAAACTCCTTGCTAATGAAACACATCCCTTCGTTCTACCGACATCACGCGATCCACTCCGTCTGCGTGTCAAGGAATCAGATAAGAGTAAGCTTTAACCGATCTAATATCTTAATTTACTGAAAACAAAAAAGATTTAAAACTGTGATGAATGTAATTATGTTGTTATGCTGCCTTAATCTTAATAATGTTTACATAATTTCGAATATTTACTCTTGCTTTAAGTTTAACTCGAATAGCTTTGCTAGATACGGGTCATACAGGATACGTTGTTTGATGCATAGTTGAGTGTTTTACCGGTGGCAAGATTTCTATAATTTGTTTTTAATTTTTTGTTAAAAATCACAATTTATACTGAACTAATTCCATATCTAATTCTTTTTATTAACTTTTATATACCAGAATATGATGAAAAAATGCATTTAATTGATACGTTTTGCATCAATTAAATTATTTTTTTCAACGAGCTTCCTAAGATAGATATTTATTTCTAAAACCCTAGTGAACACGCATCCAATTTACCGTAGATATGCAGTTAAACAAATCAGATAGGTTGGTAAAGTCTCTTAGGATGTTACCTCGACAATAGGCAGACAAACGGGACCGGCGACGGTGGGATAGTTATAACTGAGTGCATATTCTATCAACATTTTTATGGTCTATCCTGACCTATAGTCGAGATTGCAGCCTTAGAAATAAGCGTTAAAAGTGAAATACTGACTTACAGACAAAAGTTAAGCTTATGTAAACACTTGCGGAATTACAGTGTGCTTTCATTATTTCAGACTACTACGTGGAGTGGAATGGACACTGGATCCATGTGTTTAGGCCCGATGTTGAATGCACCAACGGCATTATCCATGTCATCGATGAACCATTCATGTTGGAGAGTGATATTCGCGCGACAGGCGGTGCACAAAAAGCGGACATAGCCTACGCTACGTATTTCGTACTTTTCATTTCTTACTGTTTTGTAAGAATCCTTGAAAATTGAATATATCATTGTTTTATTGTGTCATGAGTTTGGACAACCTGTCTAGCCAAATGAGAGGTATTATTTATAGGGATATATGAAAGAGTGGTAAATTATTTCGGCAAGTTTTGGAGTCTCCAAAGGTATTCTTTTTTTATGGTCACTGTTGTGTGATGCATGTCGTTGATAAGTCTTGACAAGTTTTTGTTACCGTAGATTTTGATAGTTTAATTAGATAATAAAGTGTCCACTATTTATAGTATATACTTTACAGTTTTGCAATATTATTCACAGTAAATAATATAACAATTTCTAATATAATATATTAAAAACGAAATTTTGATGTAAATATGTTAAATGTACTCAATGTTTTGAACATTGATATTACCCAAAGGATTCTAGATGCATACACACTGCCATTACTTGTTAGATTATTTTATATTCTGTATTTTAATAAAATGGAGTTATAATTGAAATCGTAATACCTAAATCACAGTTTTTTACTTTTTTGATGTCTCTATCCTTAGGTTTCATTTCGACCTATATACCTATTTCTTTAATATAATAATGGAATCGTCCAACAAAAGGCTCTTTAATTCTCTTTTATGCCTATTTAGTCTGTTGTGCCTTTTTTAATGTGTCTGCCTTTTAAAACCTTTGAAATGAGTATCTTTCTAAATAATGTTATATTTATTTTAATCCTTGTCGTAGAAATTAGATATACTTACATACATTCCGTGTTACAAATAACTAAAAGATCTACATTCATATTTACTCCATAATATCTTATATATTGTTGTATCAGAAAAAATATATGCATAATAACATCGATATATAATAGTATATCGATGCATAATAACGACTTGTGACTAGGTAAATTGCAATTTTATTTTAATAATTGCAAATTAATTTAATATTATATGGGTTATTATAATTTTTATTCATTATGACTAGTCTCCCAAAAAAGTATTTTAAGCGGAGATAACTTTTACTAGAAAAAATATCGTGTGGTATGTTAAATATACAAGGTAAAAGTAAAGCATTGAAAGAAAAAAAGTTCGTTGAGACTATACAAAATGTAATGAATTCTCCTAGTAATAGTAATAATTGCTGAGGACACAATGATATTATATACAAAAAACATTGTGCAGACATGTTTTGAGAGAGCATTGAAGATCAGGAAAAAGTATTTTAGGTACAGTTTTGATTTTCTTTCGTATTAAAAGATACTTTAATATGAAACTTACTTGGGTAAGTAAGTTTTGGTACATATATAATTTTAAAATATAAGTCTCTGCAATGTGTGTTTTAAGGGAAGGAAAATAAATTAGTATTATTATTAAATTGAGAGTAATCAATAATTTTAATATATTGTACATATGGATGAATGTGCTTTTAATGATGTGCATTTGTGGTTCACTTAAGTTTTCTAAGCAGATGTAAATAATTTATGTAAGTTATCGTAGTTCATTATAATTATCGTATAATTTAGTAGTTATTACTTGAATGCGACTGAAAAATTATCACATTGTCATACATAAAATAACCTAAATATCAAATCTAAATATATATACTTATACAGAAATGCTGCTAGCTACGCTTTAATAATAGTGTTGAGCTTTTCTAATAGATAGCAATTTACAAAATGTTTATGTACTTACACGTCTACTGTGACTATATATTGAATTTATAATGAGAATTTGGAATATTTACAAGTGTTAAGCAGCATTTCCTTTTACTCAGATTCTCTATGGATATTCTTCTTAAGACATGTGTTGATATCAGTGTAATGAATATATAGGTAGGTACCAAATATAATGAATTTGTCGCTTTATAGATTTATACATAATACACTAAGGGAATCTATATCGAGCCAAAGCAATGTGCTACTTCAGCTGATATCATATTTATCTATATTTTACTGCGTAAGGTTAAAATTACAATAGAATTTAGATTGATAATATGTAACCCATACATTAAGGTTTCGATATTTCAATAAAGCGATCAATATAAAATTGCATTTTAACAAACATAGTAAACTAGTATTACGTGGGACGTATTGACCCGAGACAATATAATTTTGACCAAATATTGTACCAAATATTTGGTTAAGTACGAAATTTGTATTCCATAAATTAGCGAATGTTCGATGTATTGAAATCTATGTCAAATTAGTTTAAACGTTACGAGAAAGTGTTTAATGAAAAAGAATTTATGTATAAAATATAAATATAAATCTCATTTCTTGTTTCATTTTATTTCTTATCCTATTCTAGTACGCCACTCACGTAAAAGGGTAGGTGTCAAATTGAATTTGTGCTGGAGTCATTAGCGGACCGTGGCACCGGCCCGGGCAAACTGCTGCCGCGAGAACAGTATTATATACAAAATTTTCAAACAAAATTAGCAACAAAAACAATTAATTAATTATGCCTGCGATGTGTGCTCTCTCACGTTCCAAGCCTTCGTTAGGCACACTGTCTGTATAGTATACACATATACATATATGTACGTACTATTAAATCAAAACCATGTATACTCAAGGACAATGCAATGATAGTAGACATATATGTGTACGTACCATTAAATCAAAACCATGTATACACGTCAGTCCTTCTTACAATGGCAAAGTACTATAATAAGTGTATCTATGTTGCCCTGAACTGTACAGCCCACGACGCAGATTTATCAAAACTACATATTAATTATGTTACATAGACGCGCTAACAGCGACCCTACCTATGAAGCAGGAACAGGTCAAAATTAAAGTACCTGGCCTGAACTAGTTCCTCAACCCTACAGAAGGTCAAAGTCATATGGTGTTTTCATACACTAAGTAAGGTTGTGGTTGAAATCCAATGCTTCACAAGAAGAGCATTCGTTGTACTGACCTTTGGGGCCAACAAGAGCCATTGTGCTTGCATTGTTATATGTATATAAGTTTAACTTTCAGTGTTCTACGATAAATAATGAGTACGAACAATCTGCCCATCATATAC
Organism: Furcula furcula; assembly: GCA_911728495.1. Taxonomy (NCBI): domain Eukaryota; kingdom Metazoa; phylum Arthropoda; class Insecta; order Lepidoptera; family Notodontidae; genus Furcula; species Furcula furcula. The sequence goes on from OU452251.1 coordinate 13,912,959, forward strand.
TTTGGCAGTGCAGTCTCTGGCTACATGAGCATAGCCTTATGCTAGACAGTTTGGTTGTGACATCTGGAGTCGTATATTACATGGACCTTGTGGCGACTAAGGAGAACTTCCGTGCGTTCAAAATTTTGCCAAACCTATTATTGGAAACAAGTTTTAAAAATCAAATAGGCCCCTTATAATATTAGCAGAATCCGTGGTGCCTTACGGGTGGACTAGCCTTCGTTGGTCCGCCTGTAAGTCTTCCTTCTTGAGGTTGTATCGACCGTTTGTTAATTCTTTGCTTGTCTCCCGCTTTGCAAAGGAGGGAGGGAGTGGAATATATGTATTTCCAACTCCTCCTATCTACCTTTTTAATTAAATTTGTTGCGGGTTCCAAGACAACTTAGCATTCCCCTGGGACTCGCCGAGGGTCAAACCTCGGTGAATGAGTGGTGGGAATAGTCTCCAAAAAAATATGCAAATAAGCTGTTGTTAACTAGGTGGTAGGTACCTTATCTAAGGGACCGTCCAGATAGGCCAAGCAGCAGTGTGTAAGCATTGCTTTGTTTCAGTGTGAAGTGAAGAGCACTTTAGCTGGTTAAATTACCGGATACAAGAAACTTAATAACTAACGTCTCAGGTAACGAGCGGCAGTGCAATGAATCTATTCAATCCATCGATATACTATACCAACAAGATTAGCTGTCACGAACATAAACTATTTAAAAAAAAATAAAAACCGACTTCAAAGTAAATAAAAAATTATCTAAAAAGCATAAAATAACGAAAATATATTGAAGTCGGTGTCAGCTTGTGCTAGTCTTAGTTAACATGATGTGCTAGCACCGACTTCAATATATTTTCGTTATGTTATGCTTTTTAGATAATTTTTTATTTTCTTTGAAGTCGGTTTTTATTTTTTTTTAAATAGTTTATTTAACACTTTTTAGTGACTTATTTTACCAAAATAGGTATCAGCACTATCACGCAACTCGAACGTCTACGTTACAATAACTTACTGAAAACATAAAAAGTTTATATCTCTTAAACTACTGAACCGATATTGATGAAACTTGTACTCTACCCTAAGTTGAAAAATACTCTAACTATTGCAAAAAGAATTTTCTAAATCGGACTTGTAGTTTCTGAGAAATCCGTGGACAAACCTACATACATACATACATACATACATACACTCATAAAATTTGGTAAATTTGTTTAGAAGCCCACATAGAGTAACATATATTAATATTACGCATTTTTATCAATATTACATACATACGCGTCGAATAGAGAACCTTCTTTTTGAAGCCGGTTAAAAATGACATCGAAAATGTGGTCGCGGTTACATATACCTACACAACTATACACGTACACGCAAAACAATAATATGTTCATGTAAAAAGATGACTTACATACTATAAAATAAGGTTCAATAATAATTGCAGACAATTGAGCGACAGCCGTCTCCGTAGCTCTTATTTTCTTATTTTCGTGACCACTTTTCGGGTCGTGACAGCAAATCTAGTTGGTATAGTATATCGATGATTCAATCAATTCTAACCATCAGGCTAACGTTTTTTTGCTAATCATTAGGATAAATTAAAAAATAAGATAGAACATTTCAATCCTTAATTGCAAACACCACTTACTTAACCATTAGGAGGGATCGCGGTCCAGCACTTATTTATAGTGGGTAAAAAAAAAGGATGTCCATGACGCGAAATCAATTTACAAAGCTCGGTTATGTAAGATTATTCCGCTACACTCAAATAAATTGTTAGTGAGTATATATAATGGGTTTTTAGCACCGTGTTTTACACTATACTTTTACTTTACTTTTTCACTACGTTTGCAAATAAAATAAATACATATATATACTGAATACGATAAAATTAAACGACAATTTGTACAATTCTGGATATTTAACGAGACGCTATCCCAGTAGATATAAGCATAACCTATGCTTACCGCAGTCATTTTAAATCTACATAGCAATAGTCCAAACGTCATGACAGCTAAAATATATAATAAGTTACCTGACGAAATAAAAGAAATACAAAAGACAAAATTATTTATAAAAGAATTAAAAGACCACCTGATTGATAAATGTTTTTATTCATTATATGACTTTATTAACGAAAAATCTTTCGGTCTACTTACCTACCTACCATCAAATTGCTGTGTGCCCTACCTGGGTTTATATGATGACTTAACTATTTTAATGACATCTAATTAATGTACATATCCCGTGGGGTGTCCGGGTAAGAATAGCACCCACCCATCTCTTCCCTTTGGGTGTACGTAAAAGGCGACTAAGGGAAATCAGATGACGGGCAGCAGCGTCTTCTGTTTTAAATTCCATCTCTTCACTAAAACTGCGATCCCCAAGACGCCTGCCAAGCGTGGGGATTATGGCAAACCCCCCCCCCCCCCAAACAATGATAGACAATAATTGCATACGGCCCCCAGTCCCCGGCGGCTCCTCTATTCCTCGCCTTGGTAGCAGGCGGGGTAACGGTCGAGCAGGGGGTGCTAAGAATCTCCGGCAGATGCCCCGCTACCACCCCCACCGAACTTTGGCCCTGGCAACACACAACATCCGCACGATGAGGACCGATGAGAAGATTGTCGAGCTGGAGGAAGAATTGAGCAAGTTGCGTTGGGACATCTTGGGATTATCTGAAATCCGGCGAGAGGGACAGGATACGATAACCCTTGATTCTGGCAACATGCTCTTCTTCCGGGAAGGAGACCGGAAATCCCAGGGTGGTGTCGGGTTTCTCGTCCGTAAGTCCCTTATTAACAACGTGATTAAGGTCGATAGTGTGTCGAGTAGGGTAGCGTACCTTATACTCAGAATAACCAGTCGGTATTCGTTGAAGGTTATACAGGTGTACGCGCCAACCTCGGCACACCCTGACGATGAAGTAGAGGCTATGTATGAGGAGATATCAGAAGCCATACATACCTCCAAAACACACTTCACCGTTGTTATGGGGGACTTCAACGCGAAGGTGGGCACACGGAATGGCGATGAGTTGAGAGTGGGGTCATATGGGTACGGGCAGCGGAACCAAAGGGGCCAGCGGCTGGTCGACTTCATGGAGAAGGAGGGACTCTTTGCGATGAACTCCTTCTTCAAGAAGCGACCATCCAGGAAGTGGACGTGGATAAGCCCCGATGGTTCAACCAAAAATGAGATCGACTTCATCATGACGACCAAGAAGCATATATTCGATGATGTCTCCGTGATCGGCAGGGTGAAAACCGGTAGCGATCACCGCATTGTTAGAGGCACATTGAATATCAATGTCAAGCTCGAGAGGTCTCGTCTGATGAAGTCCACGCTCCGTCCGGGAACCGCCCAAATCCGAAACCCCGAAGACTTTCAACTCGAACTACACAATCGCTTTCAGTGCCTAGCCGAATGCGAAACTGCGGACGAGTTAAACAATGGGTTGGTGCAAACTGTCCATGCAGTGGGGTCCAAGTTCTTTAAGACCCCACGCCGTAATAAGCCTCAGAAGCTCTCCAATCAAACCATTAAGTTAATGGAAACCCGGACTGAGATGAGACTGCAATCTTCAGCTGATATGTCAAAATATGCTGAACTCAATAGACGAATCTCGAAATCCATGCGTCGCGATTTGCGTTCCTATAATACAGCATGTATTAAGGACGCAATTGAGCGGAACCAAGGCTCTAAAGTGTTCGCAAAGAATTCGTCTATTGGGCGCAGCCATATGACCAGGCTGAAGATCGACGACGGCAGTGTCATCTCATCGAAACCGGAGATATTGAGAGAGCTCGAGAGGTTTTACGGACAGTTATACACCTCAACACAGGAACCCATTGCCAGAACAGCTCAGGACACCAGAGCCAAATTAACCCGACACTACACTGAGAACATCCCAGACATCAGCCTGTACGAGATTAGAATGGCTCTCAAACAGCTTAAGAACAACAAGGCGCCGGGTGAAGACGGAATCACAACAGAACTTCTGAGAGCGGGTGGAAAACCGGTACTATTAGTCCTCCAGAAGTTATTTAATTCCGTCTTACTCCAGGGTACTACGCCAGAAGCATGGCACGGGAGTGTGGTGGTTCTTTTCTTCAAAAAAGGTGATAACACCTTGTTGAAGAATTATAGACCCATCTCACTCCTGAGCCATGTATACAAGCTGTTTTCGAGAGTCATTACGAACCGTCTCGAACGCAGGTTTGATGACTTCCAGCCTCCCGAACAAGCCGGGTTCCGAAAAGGCTTTAGCACCGTAGACCACATACATACGCTCCGCCAGATTATACAGAAGACCGAGGAGTATAATCGGCCATTATGTCTAGCGTTTGTGGACTACGAAAAAGCCTTCGATTCAATCGAGACCTGGGCAGTATTGCAGTCCCTCCAGCGGTGCCATATCGACTATAGGTACATCGAAGTGTTGAAGTGTTTGTACAGAAACGCCACCATGTCGATCCGACTACAGGACGAGAGCACGAAACCAATCCCATTGCAGCGAGGCGTGAGACAGGGAGACGTTATTTCTCCGAAACTGTTCACTAACGCATTGGAGGACGTTTTCAAGCTCTTGGACTGGTACGGATTCGGCATCAACATCAATGGCGAATACATCACTCACCTTCGTTTTGCCGATGATATAGTCATTATGGCAGAGTCGCTGGAGGACCTCAATACAATGCTCAGCGACCTCAGTAGTGTTTCCCAACAGGTGGGTCTTAAAATGAACATGGACAAGACGAAGATTATGTCTAATGTCCATGTTGCACCTGTACCGGTAGTTGTTGGGAACGATACAATCGAAGTTGTTGACCACTACGTATACCTAGGACAAACAATCCAGTTAGGTCGGTCCAACTTCGACAAAGAGGTCGCCCGAAGAATCCAACTCGGATGGGCAGCGTTCGGGAAACTACGTGACATCTTCTCATCAGAAATTCCGCAGTGCCTGAAGACAAAGGTTTTTAACCAGTGTGTGTTGCCAGTGATGACTTATGGTACTGAGACGTGGTCTTTAACAGCTGGCCTTTTGGAGAAGCTCAGAGTCACACAACGAGCTATGGAGAGAGCTATGCTCGGAGTTTCTTTGCGCGACAGAATCCGGAATGAGGAGATTCGCCGAAGAACCAAGGCCACCGACATAGCTCGTAGAATATGCAAGTTGAAGTGGCAGTGGGCAGGCCACATCGCTCGAAGAACCGATAACCGTTGGGGAAGAAAGGTTCTCGAGTGGCGACCACGAACCGGAAGACGCAGCGTAGGCAGGCCTCCCACTAGGTGGACCGACGACATTGTTCGCGTCGCAGGCAACCGGTGGATGCAAATAGCAAATTGTCGTTCATTGTAGCGGTCTAAGGGGGAGGCCTATGTTCAGCAGTGGACGTCTTCCGGCTGGTGATGATGATGATGAATTAATGTACATATAGAATGCAATAAATGAATATGATGTTTGTTCCCGGCAACTTAATTTCAGTTCTCTGTGAAGATGAATGTTGAGTTGCCTGTGGTGTAGTGGGAGATATACGTAGTTCTAGGTTTGAGGGTGCCTCGTTCACCCCTTTCGAATGTTCTGAATAGAGAATCAGCCGAGTTGACTCATCCCTTGATGTCGATGGTCGAGCGCTAGAAGAGAATATATTGATGCGCTCTGTGATACGTTCTTCGTTTTTGTAGTCTCGTTCGTAACATAAAAAATGTAAAAAATCTTTAGTGCCACCACGGATTTGTATAGTGCAACGCGCAGGTGTAGGTATTGTCTAATAATTAACCGTGTAAGCGTCTGACCAAATATAAGCTTCTTGGTCTGAACTATATTATGTGTGAGTGTGTGTGCCACAGATCACGAAATATACGGTAGCACACCCCCGCTGATACGCTTCAGGTGGTTATAGCTTACATGACCATACGCCTGCACCATCGATATATCGACCTTAAAGATTTCAAAAATGATTTTACCATGCAAGAAGCACAATCAATCGTTTTCTTTTAAACTATTTGCTTAGAATGCAGATCGAGTTAATGTTTTAGCAACAATTAGATTGTTAAAGAAACGCCTTCCTAAAACGCAAAGCAAAGCAAAATAATAGCTAAGACCAAAACTTCAGGCGCAAATGTTTTAAATTTAGCAGAAATTAACGCCGATGGAAGGAAAGTGTCTATAATATCCGATTAATAGTTCTTAATAATATTCTGTATATCTGACATAAAAAGCAGAACTTAGACTTTGAGAAAAGTGAGTAATATTTTATGTATAGGGGCCTATAAATTGGTGGGCCACCGCGCCGCTACCGCCCAAAATAGAATGTATACCGTTTCCTTGTTTCTATACACTACTAATACTATATCTTACACATTTTTCTTACTTAGAAAATAAGTAATGTCTTTGATGGTTCTCGGATCGCGATACAATCATTTTAAAAACCTGGACATTGTTTTTTGTCTTGTCATTATTAGGCTACCTACGCTAATGCAATAGATTTTCCAAAACCTATTCTGCCTGCTCACTTTCTTAGAGCAAGTTAACAATAGTAACATATACCTACATAGATTCATACATTTTTCCGCCCGTATGACAGGTATGCCGTATTTTCTGCCTAGTTTCCGAAAAAGGGAGATGACACTCTCCGTGCACGTATAGTCTAAAAATAATTAATTAATATTTCGTATTCTTGCGTGAGAGGATCGGGCTTAGTATTTTTCAGGTTACAAAAATACATTTCGTGGAAAAGTTACCACGGGCTCTCTGTTTCGACGGAATAATTGAACGCAACGCTGCAAAGGTCGTCGCCAGTCTCCTAATCCCATAAGGTTGATGCGACGACAGAACGAGGCCTTCCAACGCTAATCCCCTTGATGGATGGCGACACTAGGCGGCTCTACGTAACCACCCTATTACGCCGAAACATGTACGCGACGTAAATACCGATTTCGGTACGTAATTACACTCGAATAAACAATTTGAGCACCTTTTCGCGGCCACAATAAACAACAGTGTTGGACGTATAATTTCATCTATAAAGTAATTGAATTAGACCGTTGAACCAGCGTTAATTCAACGATGTAAATACGCACAACATTTATTTATTTTGTTTATTTATTTATATACCAACAGTACACTTATGATTTAGTAACATTACAACGTTCACAGGTAATATAAATACTGATAATTGAACCTATGACAGGTATAAACAAAATTGTCGATATGCTTGTTTGTGTTCTATAAATAATATATAAAATATATATACAGGGTGTCAGGGATTACGTACCGAAAACTTTCACGCAGCTCCGCCCGCGCTGTGTTTACTTTAACTAAACTTTCAATAATATACATTCACATAGAATACAAAACCTCCTTTTTTAAAGTCGGTTAAAAACTTGGACCCACTTTGTACTTGCCCTCCGAAGTACGGAAACGTTTAGTTCAAATGGCGTTAAACGGCCACCCATCTATTTAATGAATTTACCTAACGTTGCTTAACCTGATCGATTTCCAAACATTGTTAAGTAATGTCTATTGGTGTTCCCTTATAAATATTTATTATAATTATACGGAAAAATTGTTAAAATCGGAGCAAGCGTTACATGGTTATCCATGTACACATTTTGACTTTAGTCCCCTCTCCCAAGGGAACCGTGCCGAGTGTCGGGATAAAAAGTATCTTACGTCCTACCTCGGAGTATTAACTCAAATCATGCCAAGTTTCGTTTCAATCCATCCAATAGTTTCGGCGTGATGCTCAGCCGAGATACAGACAGACAGATAGACCGACAGACAAAAATAAAAAAAAATACATTTTTGGCTTTAGCATCGGTTATAGAATGCCCACTAAACTTAATTTTCAAAATATCTTCAATGTACAGAATTGGACCTGTTACAGTTTTATTATAAGTATATATATATATAGATTTCTCATATTGTCCGTTACAACATTACAGAAATCATTTATATGGAAAATTACAAATTACTAACTTGTTAATTTTTGAGCATGTAATGAATACGTGCGGAATAACATTTATTTTTCAAATTACATTGCTAATTTCAATCAAGCCGCCTGCCAAGCGTGGAGATTATGGCAACCCCTCCCTTCTAAGGGAAAGGCCTTTGTTCAGCAGTGGACTTTTCGGCTGCTGATGGCTCCTAATTTTGCACAAATAAGTAAGTAATTGATTGTTTTTAAATTGAAATTAGGCTTTATTATTATACTAGGTGGTAGGTTCCTTGTGCATGGAACCGTCCAGGTAGGTACCACCGCAGTGTCAGATATTCTGCCGCCAAGCAGCAGTGTGTAAGCATTGCTGTGTTCCGGCGTGAAGGGCACTGTAGCTGGTGAAATTACTGGACACAAAGACTTAATATCTAATGTCTTAAGGGTCGGCAACGCGCTAGTGATTCTTCTAGTATTGCTAGCGTCTATAGGCTGCGGTGACTGCTTACTATCAGGCGGGCCGCACGCTTGCTTGCCACCTTGGTTGTATAAAAAAAAAAAAAAACAATAATTATGTTATCCTAATTTTATTTAAAAAGGCGGCATTTGTTTTTGGAAATTCATGAAAAAACCGATGAAAATTTTCAACACTAGAATGTTCAGAATCATGTAAGTACTCCAGTACTTCCATCCCTGGTATCGGTTTTCGGTACGATGTCCCTTACACCCCGTATATATAAATACTTAAAAATTATTAAAAAAAAATGAATACTACAACAGCGATAATATCATGAACGATATGAAGAACTGCAAATTCCTTGGAACAGACTTCTTGGTTTTTGCATTATTTTTAATACATTTTCATTTGACACTGGGATGATTACTATGAAGTCGATACTCTGACTTTTATGAACGTGCATTTTTATAGGAAACTCACAATAGATTGGCCGTAGCAAAACAAAAGTCAAGTGCGAGTCGGGGTCGCACTGAGGGTTCCATACCTTCTTTGGACCTATTAAACGTCTAACACCTCAGATAGCAAAAAAAAACAAAGGGCAAAACTAAGTTTGTTTATCGAGGTTTTTTTGTATTACAAAAAACTGTACAACTTAGAAACGTCATTTTATTTTTCCTGTAAAATATATATAGACATTTATTACCTATGATTACTTTACATGTTTCCCTCCACAAAACTTCAAGATAAGGGGGAAAGGTTTTTTGTCATTTTTATTATAAGCCAAAAGCGGTCGGGTCTTTCCACAACGCCCAAGAATCTTACTTCGGTCTCTCCATCCACACACCCCAAGAAACTTACATCGGTTTCTCCACACATCCCATATGAAACTTATTTCGGTTTCTCCACACATCCCATATGAAACTTATTTCGGTTTCTCCACACATCCCATATGAAGCTTATTTCGGTTTCTCCACACATCCCATATGAAACTTATTTCGGTTTCTCCACACATCCCATAGAAGCTTATTAATAGAAGCTTATTTCTTAAACGCTCATAGCCAATTGTTATCACTTTTAAGCTTAGAGGAGATACCACTGGAGAGAGCATGATGCGCTAACCCCCTCTGCCAAATTTTTGGTCATATGGTCAGGTCATTCTTTATTTGTGTGCGTGTATTTTTGAATGTGTTGCGAGTTTACTATAGTGTAGGTATGCGTGAAAGTGTATCTGTGTGTGTTTACTTCGCCTCCCACACCCCGCAAAAGTGCCACGAAAAATTTGTTCGGGGAATCGACGCGATACTAACTCCTTTGGTACTTTCTCTGAGCTTTTAAATGAATGATCCATTGGTTGGGCAATGTAATGCAAAATAAGTCAGTCGATAATATTGCCAACAACCACTTCTGAGCTAGCAACAGATTATGTATTATTCACAAAAGAATGATAAGTAACACTTGTACAAGATAAAAATCTTTTACGTAAAAAATAACAAATCTGCACCCATGTTGAGCACAAGCTTAATGTTGCTGATGGATGAGACTTCAATATTAATTACGGGTTGTTACAAATCCATTTTTTTAAAGCAAAGAAGTGAAAATTCACCATGATTTTACTCCCAAGCGAAGCATATACGTGTACGTGCATGAACCGCAGTGAACAGCTACCCGTAATACATGCCTGTATTTGTAGAACAAGTGTATATTAAGTCTAGTCAGTACATATGTATAAAATTCTATTTATATGAAAGAAATAAAATATAATTGATTGCCTGGTAAATTGAATATAATAAAGTAATTAAAAACATAAAAAGGCAACTTAAAATATATGGTCATGGCAAAGGTGATCAGGTGCCGTAATTTAGGAATATTATAAGATTAGGTTTACGACTAATACAGTTGTAAACCTAATCAATATTCCAAATCAAATTAATATTCCTTTTTTTTAATTAAGTCATCGCTGCTTGAATTAAAGTTTCTATTCTGATGTACTGCTGGCGGTCGAGATCCCTCGCAGTGCTGATTTTCTGTCACTACTTTTTCGTATTCTTTCAGGTCCTCTTGGAAAACACTTTCTCTCTGTTTTGCCTTGTCTTTGGCTGTTTTATGAAAAATATACCTACCACTACCATTACGAAAATATCAGCAAAATCCTATGACAACAATGACAGTATTGTCGAAAAATAAATATCTCCTCTCTATTTTTACTAAGTAAACTGATTCATTTTTTTGGATATCCCTTTTTAGAAATAATACGAACAGCTCACCGATATATCCATGCGTCTGACTAAAGTGGGTATGGTTTACAAAAAGGTAAATATAGTGCATATTTACCTTTTTGAAAAGGGTCATTTTTTATTTTAGAAATAACTACGAGGTTTAAAATGATTGAATGGCAGATAGGTCCGCCAAGCTGACGAGACGGTCTGTTGACTGTCCAGATATTGATTGGTGTTCTCCAGCCGACTTTGGTTGTGGCGAGACTACTGTAACTTTGTTGAAAGTAACGCTTGTGAGCTTTTATATAGCTAAAATGTAAATACATAACACCTTAATGGCTAAAATAGCCAATCTTTCTTGTAAAGGTAAGCGACCTCTTGAATAAAAGAAGCCCAAATTATAAAAGCACAGAAACCCGACTGCGTACGAACAGAATGGAATAAATTGCATTGTGTAGGTATATGTAAATAAAATACATACATGTTATAACGGGTGTAAGGGACTACGTACCGAAAACTTTTTTATAAGATTTCTAATATTGATTGTTACAACATTACAGAAACTATTTATATGGAATATGACAAATTACTAACTTGTTAATTTTTGAGTATGTAATGAATACGTGCGGAATAATATTTATTTTTCGAATTACATTGCTAATTTCAATCAAGCCGCCTGTCAGACGTGTAGATTATGGCAACCCCTCCCTTCTAAGGCATATACCTTTGTTCAGCAGTGGACTTTTCGGCTGCTGATAATTGCTAATTTTGCACAAATAAGTAATTTATTGTTTATAAGTAGAAATTATTAGGCTTTATTATTATACCAATAATGACGTTATCCTAATTTTATTAAAAAAAGCGGTTTTTTTTTTTGGAAATTCATGAAAAAGCCGACGAAAAATTTCAACACAAGAATGTTCGGAATCACGTACTAGATCCCTGGTATCGGTTTTCGGTACGATGTCCCTTACACCCCGTATATTTCTGATTAACACATTTCATTTCACATCTAAATAGGTATATTGATGTTTTGGAATATAAAATAGAAACTTGTGGCTGCTGGCAGTCATGGTGTTTTTTTAACAATAAAGTCTATGTCAGTCCCAAAAACTAAGTCAAATCTAACGATATATCATAGGTCTAGACCTATGTGTTTTTTTAACATACTTCGGTACATATAACACACTCTCGAAAACCCTACACCTCTTTCTGAGGCAGTGGGGTAAAGAGGAAAACCGGTCACGTTTTCACAAACAATTAAGTAGGTATACGGATGAAGATGATGTACTTCTTTTTCCAGAAAAAAATTATACTGACTTTTATTCACCATAAAATTATTATTATACCTACTTCAGGTGAATTTATTATAATATCTTCCCTTTTCCTTTTATAATTTAAGCATAAGCTCTACATAAAATATATAACATACATAATTAATCTCTGAGCTTCGATATTCACAAGACTTAACGTCGTATGTAGAGACACACATAGATATTTATAGCAATTGTATAAGAAACGAGAAAATATTACGCACAGCTCTACAGACTGTACATCCTCTTAAATCTTTCACAAAATAAATGCAAGCTGTTACGTCGACCTGTTCTAGCGGGGGGAAATAAAAGTTGTACTGAGTCGATTTATCTTCACATTCTAACAGAGTGTATAGGAAGGCGAACAGTAACTAAACACAGTTTTTTTTGCTCTATATACTCGTATCTCTCAGTCAAAAGGTGCTTCTTAGTTTCTTGGCTTCTGTTTGGGTACCTAGTAGGTACCTGAGTTGTGTTTTTCCTTAGCTTTCTAGCAAATTAACAACGTAATAAAACTAGATTTAGTATACAAAATATATAATTACTAAATAATCAAGTCGCAAGACATGACTTTCTTAGTGTGTTCGTTACGATTTTTTACGTAATAAAGTTATTGTGATGATTGTTAATATATTATTATAATCATTACTTCAGTCGTCCATTCATTGCGGGATATTATGCACAATTAGTATTATGCCTTACCAATATGTTGCCCTGAGAACTGCCTCTATAATAAGGATTTGTAATAAACCACTCTACTTACTTTTAAAACTTCATACGAGTATGATATTCAAGTCTAGCTATCTTCCGCAGCATCTTCTGAGTTAAATCAAAGCAAACACTCCATAGAATTAAGGTATTAAAACAAACAGAAAGGTAATCCGCGACGATTCAATTGATTCTATACCATTGAATGTAAGATTTAAATGTAACGAAAAATAAAAAGACAGATAGCGACGGGAATGAATGGCAGTAGAAATTTGCAATTTAAACGGGACTTAGGAAAAAAGCGATCCCATTTTCTTGATTTCAATTTTAATGTAATCATTACTTTAGACTTTCAATGCTATGTTTATACTGTGGGCTTAAATGAGACGGATATATTTAATATATTTAAGCTTCACTATAGAATAACGATTTTTGTAAGCGCCTGCAATTGAATGAAGATCCATCTTAGTGGAGTACACTTGGGTTACGTGGTTGTTTAGCAGTTAGCAGCAGACCACTATCTACAGTTTTATAATATGTTATTCTGAAACAAAATTTAAAGAATACGTGTTTTTGCGTGATGTTTTCTAGTTTATATTAAACTAAGAAAAAAAAGCAGTATATATTCTTTTTTATAGGAATGCACCAATCGACCAATAACTTAATAAAATGTATTTTTGGATATAATAATATTTATTTATTTTATTGTTTAGCACACTTAAATATGTACATAGGCGGACATGCCTTAGGCGTTCTCTGCCAGTCTACCTTTGGATGATGCAGAGGGTAATAGTGGTAGGTATAATAATATAATAATAATATCTTGGGACAATCCACACACGGTCATCCGATCCCAAACTAGGCAGAGTATATATGTATTTATAAAAATTACTGTAGGTATAGTGATTTAAAGAAATTTTCGATTCGTGTTGTGATAATAACTACGAAGTCGGAAAGACTGGTAAAATCTTATAAGTTCAGAGTGTGCTAGGAGGACATAATATCCGAAGAGGTTATTTCCACGCACCCTACAACAAACAGAAAAGCGTTTATATAAAAGCTATTCGGGTCATTAAATAGAGATAAACGTTTGAATCATAACCACGTGATCTAAACATAAACAAACGCTAGTAACGAGTCTGTCGCGCCCGGTCAGTCCCGCTGGGAATTAACCACAGTCACTGGACATGTTGACATTTCCAAGCACTACAGTATTGGCTGCAATTATGGCACCCATTTCGTAAATGTTAACGTTGTGATCGTTAGTTGAAGGTTTTATAAGCTTCTGTAATCCTAAAATAGTTAGTACGAATAATTATTTAACATTCAACAATTGAATTCGAACTTTCAATAGGAATCACAGGGACAGTTCATCCGCGCGCGTATTTGGTTGAAGTGGTTTTATAGAATACCCAGATCTCCCTACTTAATTTAAATGTTGAAGCATCGTACATCCCTTCTGGTTTTACATGATCGGTATAGCTTGAGAATAGAGCGTCAAAGGTCGTGATTTACATAGTTGTTTCATAAACTTTGATGGCTTATTGAACGCACGCATACTGAGTTTAGAGAACTCCTAACTACGTGTATACGTTCCAGTGAACATGCGGTTTTGGTCGGGTTAGAGCTTCGATATTAACTTGGTTTCTTACTATTCATCCACGCGTCGGATGGGCATGTAAAAAAGTCGTTCCTGCGCTCAATCCCTCCAGGTCCGGTTTTCCGTCCCATTGGATTGTGAGAGTAAATAAACTATTAAAAATAATATATAAACCGGCTTCAAAGTAAATTATCTAAAAAGCATAAAATAACGATAATATATTGAAGTCGGTGCTAGCACATCATGTTAACTAAGACTAGCACGAGCTGACGCCGACTTCAATATATTATCGTTATTTTATGCTTTTTAGATAATTTACTTTGAAGCCGTTTTAAATATTTTTTTAAATAGTTTATTTAACACTTTTTAGTGACTTTTATTTTAGCAAACAATAAATAGGTATCAGCACTATCACGCAACTCGAACGTCTACGTTACAGTAACTTACTGAAATCATAAAAAGTTTATATCTCTTAAACTACTTAACCGATTTTGATGAAACTTATACTCTACCCTAAGTTGAAAAATACTCTAACTATTGCAAAAAGAATTTTTGAAATCGGACTTGTAGTTTCTGAGAAATCCGCGGACAAACCTACATACATACATACATACATACACTCATAAAATTTGGTAAATTTGTTTAGAAGCCCACATAGACTAACATATATTATTATTACGCATTTTTATTAATATTACATACATACGCGTCGAATAGAGAACCTTCTTTTTGAAGCCGGTTAAAAAGAAAGAGTGTTCCTACTTGTGTTATATCCCCTATAGGCTGACCAAAAGTTTGGTTGATAGTTTCCCGCCGTCTTTTTCAAGCGTTTCTGCTATACCTATTATTGGAAACAAGTTGAATAGTAGAAATCTAAATATAGGTCCCTTGAAATCTAGTAACTTCCGTGGTGCCTTACAGGTGGACTAACTCTAGTCGGTGCACCTGTAAGAATCTTTCGTTCTGAGGTTACATCGACCGGTGTGATTTTTACTTGTCTCCCGCTTTGCAAAGGAGGGAAGTCGAATTAACATTTTTCTAACTACTCCTATTTACTTTTTTTAATTAAATTTGTAGCGGGTTCTAAGACAATTTGGCGTTTCTTCGGGACTCGCCGTGGGTCAAACCTCGGTGTCTTCACTGGTGACCACTGTATATCCTGGCTAAAAGGAGTCATAGTGGTGAGAATGTGTAGTGGGATTAGTCACAAAATAAAAAATCCGCCATTGATGGCTGACCGAAAGTTTGGTTGATATTTACCCCCAGCAGCAATTTGTCTGTTTTGGTGTAAAGGGCGATATATTTAACGAATGTTTCAGGTAACATGCGTATAGGCAGGCATGTCGCTTATCATAAGGCGAAGGTCTTGCTCTTGAACATCACTACCTAAGCTAAATAAAAATGTATGACTTTCATACATGTTAAAATAGTTTAAATGTTTTTACTTTATTTTTAAACAAATTGTATTATTTTTCTTAATGGCAAAATATTATTTAATTTATTTCATCATCATCGCCAGCCGGAAGACGTCCACTGCTGAAAATATGCCTTCCCCTTGGAACCCCACAATGAACGACAACTAGCTATCTGCATCCAACAGTTGCTGGCCAGCCTAGGCTGCGTCTTCCGGTTCGTGCTCGCCACTCGTGAACCTTTCTTCCCCATCGGTTATCGATTCTAAGAATTAAGTTAAATAATTATTACTTCTATACTTGATCATCGCGAAGTATAATACTTATTGAAAAGAAATATGATGGTCATCTAAAAATTATATAGCCCTCTACAATACTTTTCTAACAAACACATTTGTGTATAGATACTTGAATTTTGATTTGAAATAAATTATTCCGTTCGTGATTTGAATTCCAAATAAAGTGATAATACAAATGTTTATGTAATCTTTTCTCTTTTACTTGCCAGACGGCCCTTTTAGGTACCTAGCTAGAGTTAAACAGATACATTTCATTGGTACAGTTGTTAGCTGTGTGAACTAACTGGTCTGGTCTGTCCGGTTCTCGCATCGTCTGCAAGGATTGAGAGAGATGCACTAGGTTTTATTTCTCCCTTTAAGCCTTTGACTGCCGTCCGGTCACATTACAATAGAAAAATCCACTGTGTGCCGGACACTTGGCGTTTAACGTGTTAAAGTCACTGGACGTTTGGAATGTGGGCCCTAGATGGCCATCGAGTATGGCGGCGATTACGAGGGGGATGGCGCGCCCCTCGCTAGCGCCCAGCTCTAAGACAAGGCAGTGAGAGGTACCTGGTAGTTTCCACTGGAGAAACCAGGTCCCCGTACTCAAATTGCCAATGCAACAGAGGCTGGGATTTTAGTGGGTTAGAGTCCCACATACCCCAGTTGGCCCCCATAGGTCCCAGAGACGTATTGGTTTCCCCCACGTCAGCACTCAATAACAACCCACAGTTTGGACCAGATGAACAACAGTTTGTCCACCATTAAAAAGTCCAAACTTATAAAACTCGGCACACATTTTTATAAAAGGTATACTTAAATTAATAATCTAAAAATCACGGTAGAAAAAAGAAGGGGATGGAAGACTGACACAATCGGGAGATATCAACTTTGCTATTGCATTAAGATTATTACTAGCTTATTTAGATAGCAGGTTCCTTATATAAAGGATCATGCGGGTGTCCGAAACCGCAGCACGGTGAGATATTCTGCCGCCAAGCAGCGGTGTGTTCCGATGTGAGGGGTACTGTAGCTGGTGAAATTGATGGGCTTAAGGTACGTAATAACTAATTTAGTTTTGACTGAAAACTGACTAGCTGTATAAGCTAGTAGGCATGTTACTAACCATCAGGCGAACGTCATACTCATCTAACCAGCCCCCTATTACGTATCTCGTTTGAAAACTAAAGTGATAATCACCATAGCAAAGTGACCATCAAATAACTGTCAAATGATTCATTCGGTATTGCCTAACTTGAATAACCAATAAATATCTACCAATGCAGAAATACCTTCAGTTGACATCAAAGTTCGGTGGACAACTGAAGCTTAGGTCACTAAGGGGGTTACAGATATGCAATAGCCCTGCTGGTTGAATGAAAAAAAAAAACTGAATGTCATTAAATAGATAATCTGAATGTCATTAAATAGATAGTATGATCAAAACCACCCAAATTCAGAGTCAATTTTACTGAACAAAAAGAAACTAAATTAGTCAACGACAATCTTTATACTTATTACTACTAATAAACTTAAGTTTGTTTGAAACCTATTATACTATCTTTGAAAAGCTGTCCAAATAGCATTTGTTCGTATTTTAACCCTGGTTTTCCATAAACATTAGACACCTAGTAAGAAAAACACCCGAAAATAACTATTCTTCTAAATCTAATAAAATAATTTAAAAAATCTTGGAAAATTCACACACGGTCATCTGATTCCAAACTTGACGGAGCCTGAACTACACATCGATAGGTATATAATTAAGAATAAAAACAGTTATTAATTAAACATTGCAAGTAGAGATAAAATAACGATAACATTTATATTACTAATTGCAATTATCCAAACCAAAGTTCACAAAGTAATTTATTTATAAAATGGAAAGTCACGAGCTTATCGAAAACACATGGACATTTATCCTGGGTCAGAGGTATCGATGTGCCAACAACGAGAGACGGGGAAGGATATACACATTGAAGTATATTATAAATATGTACAGGTTCGCAGGCAAAGTAGGCATTACACTTTGATTATATATAATCAAAGGCATTACATTATAAAGTTAATCGGTGAACCACATTTACATAGAGCATGAATTATGGAACGGATAAACAAAGCGTCAAATACCTTCCAAGTCAGTAGACAAGAAATGTAAAAAACGGGTTACACTCCAGGAGTGCCGGCAGAAGTGAAAACTTGTATATTAACCTTTATTTTAATCGGGAATTAACGCGATTTACCTTATATTTTGGCTTGACGTTTCGGCCGGGTTGCACCAGCCGTGGTCACAAGCAGACTGGTTCAGCGAGACGGCTCCGTGCGGGAGGCAGAAATATCTTCGTCTACCCCCGTTCTTTCACTTGTAACGTTAAGCCCACTACACACTACACTCACAGTATCTGTATATTTAACCGCCGGCAAATAGCGAGGTTTTGTCATTCATTTTAATCACTGGTTCCCATGCAGCTGATAACTTAAAGCCAGCTTCCCGGTTGAAATTTTTATATTTTTTAATTTCAATCGCTTCACGAACAACTCTAGAATAAAAATGTCGATCGGTGGATCTTTTATTCTAGAGTTGTTCGTGAACTTTTCGTGAAGCCAAAATATAAGGTAAATCGCGTTAATTCCCGATTAAAATAAAGTTTAACAATGGAACGCGAAAGTCTAAAAGTATATATTGTATATTAACGTTGTTCATTTTTGATATTTTGGAATGGTTAGGGAATAATTTTGCACGAATTGCTTTTATTATCAGTATAAAAGTACTATTACAATTATTTTACATTAACTACATAGACGGTCGAGCCATCTGCAGACACCATCCATGGATGCGCATGGCACACTGTAACACAAACACACACGAACATTCGCGCAAGCACCCTGCGCCGCCTACGTCTTACCTTGCGAGTCCTACGGTCACCTGTCCTGACGCGAATTTAACATTTTTTCCTCATCAGAAAAAAGTGCACAGCGCCGCTGAAGAAGTTATTACTTCAAAAACCAAAATAAGAAAATCTAAAGTCATAGGTTTTAACATCAAAACTGCGAATGCGAATGAATATTAATAATATGAAATTTTGGAGAACCACCGTTAGAATTTACACACGGTTCTCTCTTTTGGCTAGGAAAATCATAAACTCCGAATATGTAACATTAGATAAGTATTAAGGTATTACAAAACGTGAACAATGCTAGAGATAAAAAGTAAAATCATATTAAGAAAATATAATCTTATGATGACTTGAAAGAAAGAAAAGATTAATTTTAATACTTTATTCTTCTTCTTCTCTGTCGTATCGCTCTTGACAGAGCGGTCGTGGCCGTTATGTAGTGTCACTAGGGGCAGATGTTACGCGCCTCACGACTTGTCGCCATCTTTCTCTGTTTGCGGTCATCCTGGTGCACTCATGCAAGGGACCGCCCAGTGCAGATTTAATTTGGTCGGTCCATCGCATAGGTGACCGCCCGCGTGGTCTAGTGCCTTCTACCCTCCCCTGCACGACAAGGCGCTCTATGGAGTCTTCGCTTCTTCTGGAGACGTGACCGAAGAACTTGAATATTCGGTATTGTACGGTTTTCGACAGACGCTGCTTGATGCCGAGTTCTTGGAGTATAGACACATTGGTTCTAAATTCAGTCCAGGATACTCCAAGCATCCTTCTCCAGCACCACATTTCCAGAGCGTCTATCTTTTTCTTTTCGATTTCTCGTATAGTCCACGTCTCTGCAGCGTACAAGAAAATGGGGAACACGAGTGTATATACGAGTCTGATCTTGGTACTTTTAGTGAGTTTTCGGTTCCTCCATATTTTCTTTAATTTATCCATGGCACTCCTTGTCATTGCCATACGTCTCTTCACTTCTTCCATGCAACCTCCATTGTTTGATATCAATACGCCTAGGTAAATGTAAGATGGGACCACTTCACAGTTCGCTAAATAAGTAACTTCGGGCGAGTTGTTATTGAGGCGGTCAACAATCATTACCTTAGTCTTTTGGCGATTGATTTTTAATCCAAACTCGAGACTCACGCGCTCCATGCTCTGCAGTAACTCCTCCATACGCTCCGCACTGCTTGCGAACAAGGTTGTGTCATCTGCATAACGTAAATTTACGATTCTGCGTCCACCAATGCTTATGCCGTCGGTCGGTCGGTTAATACTTTATTATCCGATATCAAAACAATGGATGACCTATGTACTCTCGCAGTCACGGACGGTGTATCACCTTCAAGACGATAATCGCTTGCACGAGCCAGCACAAAATACATAACGTCGCGTCGCTTTCATGACCGCGATAGTACTTTTTTATACGTAGGACACCCTGCAAGTAAATAAAATATTATCCTCGAAACTTTTTAAATGGCCTAAAACAAATTTTATTCAATGTAACAACAGTAAGCAATATTTTCACCCAAACTGAAGCTCAGTAAGCAAAAATTCATGAGCTCGAACGCGCGTCCGTACGCATGGATACAGCTATTTCACAAAGAAAAGAAAACGGTTGGACACATCTACATTGTTTGTTTGTGACTAAAGGCCACCGTTACTATCTCCTCGTGAAATTTGCATTTGTTTTAGCTACACAAAGAGCAACAAACTTTCCATTACAGCCTGCGAATTCGCAATCCGACCCTTGTAGATTCGGATGCCGTGCCGCCTATTGATATTTATTATGCATGTGTATAAATTTTCACACTTGATTGAAACATTTAATTAAAACAATACAAAGATAGTTAGTACCTAGCAAAAATGAGTAGTAGAGATTATAATAATAATAATATCTTGGGACAATCCACACACGGTCATCCGATCCCAAACTAGGCAGAGCCTGTACTATGGAAACCAGACAACTGATACTAATACTTAAATAATTTTTTTTTTTGTAAATACATACTTAAATAGATAAACAACACCCAGACACTTGGCGGGAATCGAACCCACGACCCATTGGTTAGCAGGCAGGGTGTCTGACCACTAGACCAACGGGCCCGTCAAAGAGATTGAAGTCTTTTTGTTGTTTCTTTTCAACAAAATAGGCTGTGAATTCCCACGCAGGGTGACCGTTAGTTTATATATTTTAAGTCGTTTTGTTAAGAGCTTTCATTTAATACTCATATTCTTGTTTTTGAAAGTAACAAAAAATCTAAATGGTGACTGGCACCCGCCGTAATTTGATATTTTGAAAAAAATATACAGCTTATGTCACTCCCACAGCTGAGGTGAACCGAACGACATAGGTATTTTAAGTGAAAATCTATCAAGCCATTTAGGCTGCAGGCCGTGCCAAAAAATAGACATACATAATTACATGCTTATATAAAATACATACATACTTCTCGAAAAACATAGCCCTCCACCTGGGGAAGTCGGGCAAAAATGACAATCACAAGTCACAAAGTATAAGTTTAATGATAAGTCCGTAACTTATTAAATAGTAGCGTGTATTCTGGACCATAGTTAACACACCCGCTGTCGCCGACTAAATTAAGGGTATCGCTGCGCCTTTGTGGTTACCTGACTTAGCCAAGTCGATGTCAGTGCCCTCCCCTTTGTTATATACCTACCTACTATATTACTAAGAACTTACTTCGCCAGAACAGGATTACGGGAATCTCTTACATACATACTTTATTACAAACTTACAGAACTTGTAGACTAAAGCTGAAAGGTAGTTACTCTGAAAATCTGATTCCAAAACAAATTCCCTAAAATTTGAATTTCGTTGCTTTTCGGACTGGCAGGAAGGTTTTAGAAGGCATCTACAGGAGAAAAAGAAGATTAGGTGAATGCATTTACAGAAGATGAAGAAGTGGAATTGTGTATAATATTAGAAATACGTAAAATTCTAGTTCCTGTAAAGAACCACTGATTGGGAGCTATTAGCTCTTTGCAAAATTGTGGACCATGATCATATTTTTTTTGAGAATAAAGTTTAAAAGTATATAGCGACTGCGAACAGGGTTGATGACTTTTATGCCATACTTCGTAAAAGGAGAGCGTCCTTTATGGAGCGGATCAGAGTAACTTTAAATCACACCGTCAAAGCCGTATATGATGCCTGTAAATTTGATAAAACCTGTGGATTGTGAACGAGTAATTAATATGTATCCTCCTCCGTAGTATAGAATAGGTACAATCAACTTAGTTGTATTAACTACAAAACAAACATCTAATTGAATCTAATGTATGTATATTATTATCTGTGTGACTAATGTTTGTTTAGTGTATTACTGTAATGAAATTAAATGACATGCAATGAAATGAAATGTATTGCAATGTAATGAAATTTAATTTAATGAAATGTAATGTAATGTAAATGTTTATAAACTATGGGTGTATACCTGAAATAAATGATTATTATTATTATTATTATACCCATTTTGCAACCTCTCTGTGTTATCCAAGTAACAGGCATAAGCGTTATCAATAAAAGTCTACTTTTTGGAGGCACTTTAAGGAATGAAATGTAAAGTGTTAATCCTGATAAATTAGTGTATCACAAAAGATGTGAATTAAAAGTACACCGATACGAGGGATGCCTTTTAAGTTTTGTCGTTTGAAGAAAAAAACACAATTAATTGTTTTTCAAAGTATTCACCACGTAGCTTAATACACTTCTCCATTCGCTCAGACCAGTTATTATAACATTTATTCCACTCTAAAGTGGGGGTGTTCAAAATGGCTGACTTGAAAGCGTCGACTGCTTCTTCACCGGACTGGAACCTTTGACCACGAAGACTTTTCTTAATTTTAGGAAATGTAAATAATCTTTAGGGCTTAGGTCAGGACTGTATGGTCAAGAATTTCTACTTTTTCCTGCTTCAAATACTCAATTGTTTGACGAGCGCTGTGTGAGCTTGCGTTGTCGTGGTGCAGGATGATGCGTCACTTAGAGTTAGATTTTCGAAGTTCGGCGATGACTTGTGGTAAACAAACTGTGGTATACCACTCTGCGTTAACCGTTCTACGATCTTCAAGTGCTATAGTCGCAACATGGCCGGTTTTTCCAACGAATGTGGCCACCATCTTCTTTGAAGTGCTTCAAGAACGAACAACTTTAGTCGGCTTTGGCTCGTCTTGAAAGACCCAGATTGTAGATTGTTGTTTGGAATCAGGATCATAGGCATAGATCCAAGATCCGTCACCACTGATAATGTCGTAGACGTGATTTGACTCTCCTCGGTTGAACCTTTGCAGAGTTTTCTTACACCATCTGACGCGGGCCGCCTTGTGATCGTCGGAAAGCAGATGCGGTATCCAACGGCAACCTAGCTTTCTCACACCAAGCGCTTCATGCAAGATCTTCTGAATGGTTGTCCCTGAGATGCCTAATAGAGCCTCTATCTCTCGATACGTCACATGACGATCTTCGAGAATTAGTTGTCTCACAGCAATGATGTTATCTTCAGTGAAGGATTCGCGAGATTTGTCACTAACACTAGTATGTCCACGCTGGAATTCTAAATACCAGCGTTCGACATTCCGCAGACATGGGGCTTCATCACTGAACTCTTCAAAACACTGAAGCTATGCCAGGCCTCTTCTAAAGTTGTAGAAAATTATTGCACGAAGATTTTCCTTAGAAAGATTCATTTTCGTACGTAACCTGACAGATTCCAATCGACGCTGTGACTAAACAATAGCATTAATCCTAATACTTTCAACTATTTTGAGATTTAAAATGTAATCACATTCGATTATAGAACAGTTCCAAATTCAAAATTGCCGGGAAATATGGAAACGACAGAACTTAAAAGGCAGGCCTCGTATTCTTAGCCATATCTATGTAGGTACAAGAGAACGGCACAGTGCGGCCCTCTCCAATAATATGTATGCCATCAAGCCAGCCCTGCCAAAAGCAAACCATGGCAACTTTAAAAGTAAACTTTTCTACTTTAAATTGGTGTCTTCACCTCTCTGTCAATGTTCTACGGAGTTTATTGAGTTTGAACAAACTGCGCATCATATACTTTGGGAGTGTGATCTCTGGCGCAATGTTATGTTGAATAGTTTGGAAATAATATCCGGAGTTGTATATTACTCAGACCTTGTGGCGAAAACGGAAAATTTCCATGCTTTCAAGCGTTTCTGCCATACCTATTATTGGAAACAAGTCTATTAGTAGAAATCTAAATCTAGGTCCCTTTAAATCTAGTAACTTCCGTGGTGCCTTACATGTGGACTAACTCTAGTTGGTGCACCTGTAAGAATCTTTCGTTCTGAGGTTTTATCGACGTGTGTGATTATTACTTGTCTCCCGCTTTGCAAAGGGGAAGTGAAATTTTTGTTTTTCCAACTCCTCCTATATACCTACTTTTCTAATTAAATTTAAATTTAATAAACAAATAGTTGGGATTAATTTTGTACCCTCCGTGGCGCAGTGGGAAACTGTTTGTTTTGCAAACCGGAGGTTGCGGGTTCGAATCCCGTGGGGAGCCACAACTTTGTGTAGTTGTTCCTTACAGGCAGGAAAATGCAGGCTGATATCACCTAAAGTTATAAGTTATTCAAGCGTCGGATGGGCATGTAAAAACTCAGTCCTGATCTCTCCCCGGTTGTGTCCGTTTTCCGTCCCATCGGATTGTGACAGGTAAAAGGAAGAGAGAGTGCACTTGTGTCTACGCAAGCATTTGTGCACTTTAATATAAATAATAATAATATTCTGGGATAATTCCAGTGGCGTGCACAGAGGGTAGGCAAAAAAATGTATTCGGCTCGTTTAACCTATTTTAAGTATGTTAATATACTATTTTAAATATCCATATGCAAGCAAATACTATAGACATATTAATTTGCATTTTAAAACATTAATAAGTTTATTCAGCGGCACCATACTGACAAAAATACTTTGCCTACCCTAGGATTTCTATAAACAGTCTTAATTTTAAAAAAATCTTAGTTTGGACATGAATTAACGTATTTTTTTTTTATGTATATGGATATGTTGGTAATATTGGTTAATTTAAGCATATTTGTGCTGGAACACGAACAAATAGCATAAAGCATAAACTCGCAGATATTTTTGCCTGCTTTCAGTGCACGCCACTGGATAATTCCACACACGGTCATCTGATCCCAAATTAGGCAGAGCCTGTACTACGGAATGGTTTCCGTAACCCAGTGGTAACCGATACTAATAATTTATGCTTTTTTTTTGTAAATACATACATAAATAGATAAATAACACCCATACACTTGGCGGAAATCAAACCCACGACCTATTGGGTAGCAGCTAGGGTGTCTAACCACTAGATCAACATGCCCGTCAAATCTCACCCATAGATGGCTGATCTTGCGTAAGATTGGCCGCTGCTGTCGTATCGGCCAGGAGGACATTAATTTGGTTCAGATTAATAGGTAACTAGTTGTTAAAATGGAAAACAATTTGTAGATAGTGAGAAATTATCCGTATCACTGTTTCACTCGAAATTAAATCACAACAATGCCGAGCGCTAAATTGGATTTCACCGCAGCATATCGCGTATCCCGGTATTCCCGCACCCCACATCTTGTTGCGGACATCTAATGTGCGAGTTGAGATTACAAATTTATTATGAACTAAACTTGGCTGCTTTGGTATTCTTGAAACGATATACCAGTCGCGGTTCACGATTACTTTACGGCGGATAGCAGGTATTTTGGAAGTACCTGCAACTATTTATTATCTTTTAATGAATCCTGGTAGATCCTCTCTCTCCCCCCTCCCTCTCTCTCTCTCACGCTGCCTATATTGTCCTAGCCAGTAAGGTACAATTACACAAAGTTGGAGCGCCCCAATTTGGCCACCCGGTTTGCAAAGCAAGCAGTTTCCCGTATCGGCCATGGAAGCTACAAATTCAAGAAACATTATTTTCAGTACCTACACGATGTAAAACAAACATTATCTCAACAATTCATTTATTTTTAAATATTTCTAAACTTGTAAATCTATCCAGACATAAAACGAATCACAAAAAATTCTCGGACAAAAGAAACAAGATTCAAAATAAACCGCGATTTAAGCCGAATCCTAATTGCGTAGTTATAAAATAATATTTACGAGTAAATCGAACAAAACAATTAAACAAAGCTACTTTTATTCGTGACCCTGATAAGGACAAAAATATCAATCGGCTCGGCGGCATGTTAAACGCCGACGGGGCGCTTATATCCATTTGCAATCACAGTTCGGCCATATATGATCCTTCGGAGTCGCTGGACGTTCGGGGTGTGAGCCCTTTGAAGGTCCATTGAGCAGCGGCGACTCCGAGGAGGACGGCGGTGGGGTTGCGACCCCCGTTCCCGTGAGTACCGTGTCAGGTTCCCGGGGGGCTACAATGCGCCCCCCGGCGGCGGGCTCAAAGGCAAGGCACTGAGGGGCCCCTGGTGCAGATCCCACCGGAGAGCCCTGGGGTCCCCCCTCTCTCTCATGTGCCGATGCGACAGCCGCGGGGGTTTTAGTGGGTAAGAATCCCACATACCCCGATCGAGCCCCACAGCTCCCGGGGATCTTTGGAAGATTTCCACCGCGTCAAAAAAAAAAGAAGGCCTTATATTATATGGGTGGGCGTTTAGAAGCATTTTAATTGAGCGCCTTCCTGCTCGAAGAACGAGACGAGTTAAAAGTTGTTCCCGGTTGTTGTCATTTACACAGCAGTCGTTGATCCAAGTCAGAATCTGTAGGGCAGCTTGAACGAATCTGACACCAGGTTAGCTACTAACCAAATGATAAACAACTACTTTATAAAAAACTTTTCAAATCGTTACTTACGTTTGAGGAACAATAATTGTTTCTCGCGTTGTTGTCATTATTTGAGAAAGGAAAAGCTAGGTAAGAGGACGCGATCACAGTAACGTAACACAGATATGAAATAAGAAATATTTTATATGATCATCAAAATCAGCCGGAAGAAGTCCACTGCTGAACAAAGAAGGGTGTTGCCATAATCCGCACGCTTGGGGATCGCAGTACCTATAGATGGTAGGTAATATAATCCAATAGAAAGACGCTGCAGCCCTTGTTTTCCCTTAGTCGCCTCTTACGGAAACACAACGGGAAGAGATGAATGGGTGCTATACTTAACAGGACACACCACGGGTAGGGGATTTTATATGGTATATTTAATTTAAACTTTCACACATATTCAGTTGGTATAATGGTTAGACATTATACTTACTGAATATGTGTGCCTGGTACAAGCCTGCTGTAAGCGCCTGCCTTACCGGCCCCTGTACCTGACTCCTAAAATGGAGTCAGGTACAGGGGCAGGGATTTATTCCAAGGACTGTAGTGTCAGTCACAGCATGGGGCATTATCGGTATTCCAAGCTGAAACCTATGCCAAAGAAATGCAAAGGAGAAATGTCAAAGATAAAACCATTTGTATTCTCAGCGACAGTCAGGCAGCTCTGAAGGCTCTAAATTCCTTCAGCCTTGAACATCCTGGGAAGACACAACAATGTCAGCTTTATCTGGGTACCTGGACACGAAGGCGTCGAGGGAAATGAGAAGGCAGATAGACTAGCGAGGGCCGGCTCACTGAGACATTTGGTTGGCCCCGAACCATTGTGGGGATTCCGTGTGAAACATATCAACAAGCATTATATGCACATGCTAGAAACGAACACATGAAGGAATGGTGGGTCTAAACCACTCCAAAGTGTTCTCTAGCGGAAGGGTGGACTGTGGGGTTGAATTATTAAACCTAAACTGATCACATATAAGGCACCTAATAGGTGCACTCATGGGACATTTTGGCACCAACGAGCATCTACACAGAATGAGGCTAAGTACTAAGTGACACTTGCAGATTCTGCGAAGATGAAAAAGAGTCAATGCGACACATATTGTGTAGCTGCGACGCTCTTGCGAGACGTAGGTTGAATCATCTGGGAGTAGCCTACCCTACGCCAAATGATTATGTACAGCTCCAAGCTGGCGCGAACGTTGCGTACCTGAGGGAGCTCTTCGATACGCCAGCAACAGAGTAAGGGCTAGGGCATGCACAATGGATCCAACTGGGTCGAAGTGCGTTCCGGGGATACCGGGCCCAAATTTATAGCCACCAAGAATAGAATAGAAGCGCCTGCCTGAGATAGTTTTGCACTGCACTGCCGCTCGTCACCCTAAATATTTGTTATTATTTCTCTTGAGCTATGATTCCACCAATGCAATGCCCTTCACACCGGTACAAAGCAATGTTTATACATTGCTCCTTGACTGTAGAATACCTGAATACAGATTATTTTTAACACGCTTTTATTAGCTTGACCTGTATGTATGTATCTATGTATGTATGATAGTAATGGAATCTTGCGATGCAATTTTGACCCACTTCTACAGGTCCAAAACATTTGAAATTTTGCACATGTATCAAGGGTTTTGAACTGGGGCTGCTGGAACTGGAGAAGGTGGGTGACGGAACCCTGGATTGGCTACTAGTAAACACATCCAGTTTGGGCTCATTTGATTAAAAGCGTGGGGCGCCTTTTCTGAATAACAGCTTAACATTTCTATCAAATTTCAAGAACGCTAAGTATTTGTATTCACATGACAATCATTTGTAATCATTTACAGAGAAAAGGCGCCCCACGCCTTTACACATAAATATAATCCATAAATTACAAGCGCGGGGTAGAAAGAAAGAAAGAACTGTTTCGATAATTTATTTATTGCTTTTTAGTGCAGTAGTCCTTACAAAATCGTGTATTTTTAGTTTTTTAAACTAGTAATTTATTATCACTTATATTGTTTTTTGCTGCTTAGCGACCAAATATGAAAAACTGCAGTGCTGTGTGGACAAATGGACGATCCTTTACACAAATACCTCAACCTCCCCAGTGTCCTTCATCGGCTCTATGCCACTGTGCAATCCGTTCGGAATGGGACCTATCTAGTATCTATCTTTTTTATATTTTCAGTACTTAAATCAAGCTTCATGTTTGATAATCCTATAGAACGTGTCATAAGAGATAAAGGTTGTCGAATGAACGCCAGCTGGCCAGCTACGCGAAGCCAGACGCGCCTCTACGCCCGAGTGCCTGTCATGTTTTCCTATCGACGACGTTTATTCTGATGAAAAAGGATTTTAATAACGAAACGTATGAATATGTAAATCGCCTCTCGTTTCGGCTATGTGCGGTGTGATGTTCGAACGATGAAATTAAATTCTGTGAAAATACCTGGAAAAAAGAGATAGCCACGGGCGGCTACGAACCGGCGAGTTTTCAGTTTTTTATTAGCTGGCACGAAAATAGTTAACTGTTTGTACGAACATCAGTAATTAAACAATTCTCTTTAACATCTCGTATATCCATTAGCTTATTAGTAGGTTGCTATATAACATTATAGTTCTTTCGACATATTTTATTTAACACTAGCTGACCCGCGCAGCTCCGCCCGCGCTTTTATTACATTTTGCTCCCCTTTTCTTCCTCCTCCCTTGATTTATTTCTCTCTCCATCTCTCTTCTTATAAGCAAAATCTAATTCTATGCTCTTTCTCTCCCCTCCCGCTTCGGTCCCCGTCACACTTCCCCTCTTCCTCTCCCCGTTATCCTCTCTGAACCCTCTCCCTCCTCTCTCTTCACCCAACTTGCTCCCTCTCACTCCCCCCCCCCCCACTTGCTCCACCTAACTCCTCCGATCACTCACTCCATCACCCTCCCCTCTCCTTCTCTTGCACCCTCCTCTCGTTCTATATATCCTCGTCAATCATGGTATCAGCGTCATAAAATATACTTTATAACCTATTCTCAGACCTACCCGCAAAATTTCATACATATCGGTTCACACGACTCTCGTGCACGTAACTCAGAGGTTCTCAGATTTTGTTGTGCAAGGCGTTGCGAACGTTCGACCCTCGACTCTCGTGCGCGTACCTGAGAGTTTCTCTGATTTTGTTCAGCAAGGCGTTGTGAACGTTCAGGTGAAGATTCTCCCATACGACGTATTCTTGCTGCCCGTGCTTGAGAACTATGTTTAGAAAGTTGAGACCTGGCTCTCTTAGGCATTTTCAAATGTTTAAGAAAATGCTAATAGCGTGTAATATTCTAGCTCTGAAAAGAACTGTTGTTTAGCCCTGAAAAGAACTGTTGTTTAGCTGTAACACCTTGTTTTTCTACCACTAATACTTACAGTTATTTATGAAATCTTCACTAATTTAACAATTAAAACATTTGTTTTGGTTGCAGAAAAACATTGTGTTGACATTTGTGACAGTAGCAAAATGTCACTGAACTGTCATCTGACAGCTATATTTCGTTCAAAAATCGATAGTTGCAAACGTAAAAACTTGATAGTTCGTGATTAGTTATCTTTACAAATTTACTCACTTAAAATCATTTATCTTAATTATATACATAGTTTATATACTCAAAGACTCCCGTAATCTATTTTTAGGTGCTTAAAGTTTTTACTAAGCTTAAACACTGCTCAATGATTTATTATCTCAGCTAGTGACGTTACTGGACGTAATGTCACTAGTACTAAAAAAACATATTTCCGGTCATCGACCGTAACTATAAAAGGCCGGGCTAGGGCTTCGGTCTCCCTCTTTTGCTCTTCAACTTCCCCAGAATTGGGGTCCTTGTACCAGGATTGGTACATACTACTGTTCCTGAGTGCCCGCTACACCTCGGGTCTTGGTCGGCCCCCGTGCTACATATCCAGCCGTCCAAGCCTGCCACCCTGCTTAGCTGTCTCCCCGCCTGCTGCCGGGAGACCACCGACTCGCTTGGCCTACTACCGCCAGGTGCATCGTGCCACACGATCTGACCGCTTGAGCCCGCGACCTCTGAGATCTTGTCATTTTTTTCAATATAACTCTCTTGTTCCTATAAATCTTAGTTTCTTTTCTTTACCTGTAGCGCTAAACGCTACAGTGGCGCCCAACGTGGGTGGTATGATACTCGTAATAACCTGCTGTTTTTCAAAATACTGCCTTCTTTTCCCTCTACGTCGTGCAACTGCTGACGTCATAGCTCGTCTGGTCGAGGAATCAGTGTTCCTAGTACATGGTGTCCCAAGTACTATACTCATGGACAACGGCAAACAGTTTGTCAGTCAAACTCTACGGAATTTGTTCGCTCAATATAAAGTCCCTGATGTGCGCTATACGCCTAAATACACACCTCAAGTTAACACCGTTGAGAGATACAATAAAACTATAATGACAGCTGTTTCCACTTTTATTAATAGCGATGACCATCGAATATGGGATGTTAACCTACCTAAAATACAGTTTGCCTTAAACTCTGCTGTAAGTGAGGTGACTGGCTTCACACCATCATTTCTTGTCTTTGGTAGGGAATTGGTTGCTTGTGGTTCTCATTATCTCGACGTCGATAAGTCTGATGATCTTATATTTTCGCCTCGGGACGCTTATGCGGAAAATTTGGGAAAACTAAGGAAAATCTTTGACAAAGTGCATAGTTCTCTAATAAAAAGTCACTCCAGAAATTGTGGTCACTACAATCTTCGCCGCAAGATGGCAGATTTTAATGTTGGCGATATTGTGTGGAAGCGCACATATTTTCAGAGTGATAAGGACAAACGCTTTTCTAAAAAACTCGGTCCCAAATTTATTAAGTGTCGCATAAAATCTAAGTTGTCTCCGTTGGTCTATGAACTTACTGACATGCAAGACAAAAATCTAGGTTCTTGGCATATAAAAGATTTTAAAATAAATAATTATGCTACTTAATAATTATGTAATTTATTCCTTGGTTATCATCTTGCTATACATGTAAATTCTACTTTAAAAAAAAAATCTAGATTATATTACTATATTCTAAATTCTATATGGTAAATCTTGTC
This sequence comes from Furcula furcula, assembly GCA_911728495.1. Taxonomy (NCBI): domain Eukaryota; kingdom Metazoa; phylum Arthropoda; class Insecta; order Lepidoptera; family Notodontidae; genus Furcula; species Furcula furcula. The sequence goes on from OU452251.1 coordinate 13,944,674, forward strand.
CTTGAACGGTATCCCTTCTCAACTCTCTTAATCTTTAATACTCAGTTTTGGTGACAAGTGTCCCAACTTCATTCCTAAACATTGTCGGCTCATCCTTGATTATCACCTTTTGTACTCCATTAAATCCTTGAAACTATCTTAAACGTCTATTACTCTTCTATACACAGCTGCTGTATTTGTCCTCACCTTTGGTTATTAACCGACTAAAGGTTAATAGCCACTCTTTGGTGTCGCCTGCACACCTATGATCTGTGTCACGTCTGAGGGCACAGATTTCTTTGTATAGGCCTCCTACTAAGGGCCTATGCACTTTGAGGGCATTATTGTACTTGCTTGGGTATGGAAGGGGTATATATCTTGATTCTTAAGTACAAACTGTAGTAGAGCCAGTCAGTTTTCTTTAGGTCTAATGGAATTTTCCCTAGGAAAAATTCTCCGCTAACGGGGGGGATACTGTAACACCTTGTTTTTCTACCACTAATACTTACAGTTATTTATGAAATCTTCACTAATTTAACAATTAAAACATTTGTTTAGGTTGCAGAAAAACATTGTGTTGACATTTGTGACAGTAGCAAAATGTCACTGAACTGTCATCTGACAGCTATATTTCGTTCAAAAATCGATAGTTGCAAACGTAAAAACTTGATAGTTCGTGATTAGTTATCTTTACAAATTTGCTCACTTAAAATCATTTATCTTAATTATATACATAATTTATATACTCAAAGACTCCCGTAATCTATTTTTAGGTGCTTAAAGTTTTTACTAAGCTTAAACACTGCTCAATGATTTATTATCTCAGCTAGTGACGTTACTGGACGTAATGTCACTAGTACTAAAAAAACATATTTCCGGTCATCGACCGTAACTATAAAAGGCCGGGCTAGGGCTTCGGTCTCCCTCTTTTGCTCTTCAACTTCCCCAGAATTGGGGTCCTTGTACCAGGATTGGTACATACTACTGTTCCTGAGTGCCCGCTACACCTCGGGTCTTGGTCGGCCCCCGTGCTACATATCCAGCCGTCCAAGCCTGCCACCCTGCTTAGCTGTCTCCCCGCCTGCTGCCGGGAGACCACCGACTCGCTTGGCCTACTACCGCCAGGTGCATCGTGCCACACGATCTGACCGCTTGAGCCCGCGACCTCTGAGATCTTGTCATTTTTTTTCAATATAACTCTCTTGTTCCTATAAATCTTAGTTTCTTTTCTTTACCTGTAGCGCTAAACGCTACATAGCCCTGAAAAGAACTGTTGTTTAGCCCTGAAGAGAACTGTTGGTTAGCCCTGAAAAGAACTGTTGTTTAGCTCTGAGAAGAACTTTTGCGTAGGTGTAGTTTTAATTATGAAAGAAATCTAAAAAAAATCGCACGAAAATTATTAGACTTCGCGCACGACCGCTGCGTAGGGAGCCGACCGACCTCGCGTCTGAGCCGCGCGGGTACCTTACTCATAGATTTAAACTCCCCTCCCGCATGCGCACCCCCGCCTTGGTGACGCTCACTTCACAACGGGCCGTGCAGCAGAAATCTTTTAATTTATAAGCAGTAATATTTTAATTTCGCCATAACTTCAAAACCAAATGTCCAATTTTAATCATTCAAACACAAAATATTATCTACATAAACTGTACTTAATGATGAAATAATTTATTTTGATAAGGATTAATAGCATGAGTAAAATAAATGCGTTTAAATCTAGTCCAAACAAAATTCAAGATTTTTAAATAAATGAAGTCGGTTAAAAAATGGTTGTTGGGCCTCACTCGACATAGTGTGCCGCGGACTTTTTTGTAGATATTTATAAGATCTACAATTAATTAGAACATTTTATGGTTCTATCTTTTATAGTTTAGGCAGCGTACGCAAAATAAGTAACTTTTCTGGTTGATTTTTTACACCTTGTGTCCGAAAAAACCCAAATATCTGACAGAACCCTATTTTTTCCCAAAATAAAATTTAGCCTATGTTACTCGTGGATAATATAGCTTTCGAATGGTGAAAGAATTTTTAAAAACGGTCCAGTAGTTTTTGAGCCTATTCATTACAACCAAACAAACAAAGTTTTCCTCTTTATAATATTAGTGTAGATGTAGAAGAGTAGATTAGTGTAGATAGTGTAGATAGATTATGATTCTGGAAAGTATCTACTGCAAAAATAAAACTGCTACTTACGTAGGTACTAAAATTGTACAAATTTTAAATTTGTTATTTTTTAAATTTTATTTTATAGTATTTTTTTTAAGAATAAGCGTTTCTCGTCTTTAAATGTACTTATGCACATAGTAGGTCATCATATAAACCGATATAATTTCAAACCTACATATAATGTTTACTCGCTAATCTCTTATACGGGATTATACATTATTTTTATTTCTATGTATGTGTGTATGCGCTCAACCACTTTTTGACCTTGTACCACCATCCCCTTTCTTTTACCGGACTACCAGGCGCCGGCAGGGTCTCCACCACTTTGTCGTTGACACTCCAACTTGCCGCACTAAGCGTTTCGCTTCTTCTTTTCTCATACGCACGGCCAAGCTGTGGAATACCATCCCGGACGACGTTTTCCCTGATAAATATAACTTGGGTGTATTCATGTCTAGCTAGCTTTAGCTGGACCAAGAACTGCCCAGAGAAAGAGGCGGCAACGCATAAGGAACCGTGGTGGTCACCTGCCCTAGAAAATCTAAGGCAGGAGACCAGACGGGTTTTCAATTGGGCGAAGTCGAACAATGACTTCGCAGTTTATGCCAAGGCTCTTACGCACTACAGTAAGGAAGTGCGAAAGGCGAAGCGTAGATCATGGAGAGCTCACTGCAATAACATTAATAGTCTCCCGGAGGGTATGAGGCTTAGTAAAGCGCTGAGCTCTGCTAAGGTCAATCCACTTTCATCTATTCGGAATGACCAAGGTAAGCTCACTGAAACTGGGAAGGAAACTCTGACGCATATGTTAAGAATGCACTTCCCGGATTCAGTAGAGATACAAGACGTGACTAGGAATGTCATCACTGTGGAAGAACAAAATGCGAGAACTTCCAAAGACGACTGGCGTACAGCAAAGAAAGTAGTTGACGCAGACAAGGTACGATGGGCAATTGATAGTTTCAGTCCGTATAAATCACCAGGACCTGACGATATATACCCCATCTTGCTACAGGAGGGAAAATGTATTCTTATACCTCACTTGTGCAGATTGTACAGGGCATGCCTAGCCTTTGGACATGTCCCATCAGCCTGGAGGCAGGCAAAAGTAATCTTCATTCCCAAACCAGGAAAGGAGAACTATGAAGATGCCAAATCCTATCGCCCTATCAGTCTTACTTCATTCTTCTTGAAGACTTTGGAGAAGATGATAGACAGGTATATAAGAGATGGCCCACTAAGGAGACGACCGCTCCATGACATGCAATGCGCGTACCAACCGGGTAAGTCCACGGATACGGCATTGCACTACGTGGTCAACCGAGCAGAACATGCATTGGAGACAAAAGAAATCTGTGCTGGAGCGTTTTTGGATATTGAGGGGGCGTTCGATCGAACAACCTTCGCTTCAATAAGAACTTCAGCACAAAATCATGGCATAGATGCGACAATTGTTAAATGGATCAGCACTATGCTACAGGAACGTGTCATTAAAACTAGTTTATTAGGTGATATGGTTACCGTAAAGGCAACTAAAGGATGTCCACAGGGAGGCGTACTATCCCCATTACTGTGGAGTCTAGTGGTGGATTCGTTGTTAGTGGAACTAAACAGTGGACCATTTCAAGCTGTAGGCTATGCAGATGATATAGTCATACAGGTAAATGGCAAATTTCCAAACGTAGTAACGGATTTGCTGCAGGGTGCTTTGGTTAGGGTGGAAAGATGGTGTAAAGACAATAACCTTTCCATAAATCCAAGCAAAACTGTTATAGTGCCGTTCACGAGGAAAAGACGATTAGAGGGCCTTAGAGACCTAGAAATGTACGGCACCAAACTAAAATGGGCTACGGAAGTAAAATATCTTGGGGTAACTCTTGATAGTAAACTAACGTGGCGTGGTCATGTTGAAAACATAACAAAAAAGGCCTTACGTGTCTTCAATATGTGCCGTTCTGCGTATGGCAAAACTTGGGGACTCAAACCAAAGGTAATGTATTGGTTATATACTACGATGGTGAGGCCTATTCTCACATATGGCAGCGCTGTATGGTGGCCTAGGACCAAACTAAGGATCTGCAAGGATTCTCTTAGGAAGGTACAAAGAGTAGTTTGCATGGCAATTACAGGTGCCTTCAAAACAACGCCTACACTGGCTCTTGAGTGGTTACTGGGACTAACCCCACTTCACACTTACATACAAATAGAGGCAAGAAAGTCGCTATACAGACTTGCAAAAGCAGGAGTTTGGAATCGTAACAAGCCCTGTACAAAACATACTTTATTGGATCCCGTGAAAGAACTGGATGATCTAATGGACATGCCCTGTGATAGGATAAATCCAGTGTACATGTTTAACAAGAGGTACCGAGTACATATACCATCCAGAGAAGAGTGGACGAGGGGACTCAAACCGGTTGGTGGAACTCACCTCATATGGTACACTGACGGTTCCAAAATGGAGTCAGATACAGGGGCAGGGATTTATTCCAAGGACTGTAGTATCAGTCACAGCATGGGGCAATATGCATCGGTATTCCAAGCGGAAACCTATGCCATAATTGCCAGCATCAAAGAAATGCAAAGGAGAAATGTCAAGGGTAAAACCATTCGCATTCTCAGCGACAGTCAGGCAGCTCTGAAGGCTCTGAATTCCTTCAGAGTTGCTTCTAAACTGGTCAAAGAAGGTGTTACAGGCTTGAACAACCTGGGAAGACACAACAATGTCAGCCTTATCTGGGTACCTGGACATGAAGGCATCGAGGGCAATGAGAAGGCAGATAGATTAGCGAGGGCCGGCTCACAGAGACATTTGGTTGGCCCCGAACCATTTGTGGGGATTCCGTATGGAACATATCACCAAGCATTGTATGCACATGCTAGAAACGAACACATGAAGGAATGGAGGGCAGCGTCAGGCCTTAACCACTCCAAAGCGTTCTCTAGCGGAAGGGTGGACTGTGGGGTCAAATTATTAAACCTAAACAGATCACAAATAAGGCACCTGATGGGTGCACTTACGGGACACTTTGGTACCAACGAGCATCTACACAGAATGAGGCTAAGTACTAGTGACATTTGCAGATTCTGCGAAGATGAAAAAGAGTCAATGCGACACATATTGTGTGGCTGCGACGCTCTTGCGAGACGTAGGTTGCATCATCTGGGAGTGGCCTATCCTGCACCAAATGATTATGTACAGCTCCAAGCTGGCGCGATCGTTGCGTACCTGAGGGAGCTCTTCGATACGCCAGCAACAGAGTAAGGGCTAGGGCATGCACAATGGATCCAACTGGGTCGAAGTGCGTTCCGGGAATACCGGGCCCAAATTTATAGCCAACAAGAATAGAATAGAATAGAATTCATGTCTAGAGCGAACAGGCATCTTATGGGTAAGCGCGGTCCATCCTAGACCACATCTTCTTCACTTACCATCATGTGAGATTGTGGTCAAGCGCAAATCTATTTATTATAAAAAAAAATATGTTTGTATATTGCGGTATGAGAAAACACTACAAAACAATGTCTCTTTTGCTGAATGCTAGAAGTTAGTCCACTAAAGGAATAACTGTTTCCAATTCTTGGAAACAATTTGCTCTCCGCAAAATGTTATGTCTGCAAGCACTGCGAACAAATTATGACAAATTAGGGGGCGTTTATGTAGAAAGACAGAATCCGGCGCCAATTTACAAGCAACTATTTGTGCCGAGTCTTGCAATCTTCATCTTGAGTTGACTATTTTTTAAGTCAATTAAGAGTCGGAAAATGCCTAAAGGCACTTGTAAGCGTCAGTAAGCTGTTAAAAGTTAGTTAGGGTAGTTGGGTAAAAATTGCTAAGCTTGAAATTGTATACACACACAACTAACTTCCTAGCTTCTATCAACTTCCAATGTAGCGATTTCAGCACTAACGATGCCCTGGCAATTCTTATTGATTGTAGTTTTTCTACCTAAATATGCATTTAAAATGAACTCTTTTAAAAAGACAGCAGTCAGTGCTGACTCGCTAGCCCCTTCCAGCACCGAGTAAAGCTGGTAGTCGGTGCAGACAACTACTATTTTCCAGCCTTAACCAGTATACGAGTACAACTGGACTGAAAACCAGGTGGTTTTAAAAACCAGGATAGGCCCAAACGTAGAGGGTAGGTTGGCATCGAACAAGATCTTAAATATATTGGTTTAAGGTGCTGATTACACATAGCTCTAGACTAGCCTCTCTAAATCAGACTGGAAGGGTACACTTGAAAAGGCTAAGGCATCTGTAGCTGTTTACATAGGTACTCAAACTGCCGCACCTACAAACCTCAATTATACACACATCAAAAGTGTCTAGGGATCAACATATATTTTTGCAATAACTTTTCTCCTGATTGATATTAATTAAAATTTTCTTTAAGGATTCATCAAATAAAGTGTTTTCGTTTGTCACAGTAACGATAAACCAAGTCACCTTTGCATTAATAAAGAAATTTGCCATTTTCCTAATAAAGGGATTTTTGACATTTGAACCACTAACACAAAAGTTCGAAAAAAAGACTGAAATAACAGTTTTCTTTAAAATTTTATTGGGTAACTTAAACAATTAATAATCCGTGTTTCTACCGCGAACACTAACAACACAAGAACATCGGTTTGGCATACTCAAAATGAGTTCATCCAAATCACGCTGTGGAATGGCCGCCCATGTTCGTTGCAACAACAAAAAAAGGTCTTCTTGCGACTGGATACCCTCCATATTCGGCAGAGCTCTTCTCTGTAGCATATCCCATGCATGCTCAATCGGGTTCAAGTCTGGCGACTGAGCAGGCCAGGGTAGGACATTGATGTTAGCTGCGGCGAGAGTCTGTCTTACAACTCTTGCGGTGTGCGGTCGTGCATTATCATGCATTAACTGAAATAAGGGACCGATTTGCACTTGTAGAGGAACGATGACGTCTGATACAATCGTCTCAGCATAAATTTGAGCGTTGAGGTTGCCTCTGATCCAAATCAACTCAGTTCTTCCGCCGATCCAAATACCCGCCCATACCATGATGGTTCCACCACTATAAGGATGGACTTCCTGGCAGGATTTTAATCGCTGTTGGCGTCCAGGGGTTCTCCAGTGTCGTATACGTCTTGTATCCGGTCTCATACCAAAACGAGACTCATCAGAAAAGCACACGAAACGCCATTGTTCTTCTGCCCAATTTCTGTGTTCAAGAGCCCATTGATATCGAATCCTACGATTGTGCATTGCTATAGGTGGTACCCGTAGCGGTCTTCGGGAATGAAGGTTCACTTCATGCAAGCGGTTTCTGACTGTTTGGTCGCTAATTAAGTTCCCTGAAGAGTGATGAAGCCTCACGGCTAACATCATGGCAGTTATTGTTGGAGCTCTTCGAGTTAAGATTTGAATATATCGGTCTTGTCTCCGTGTGGTGCAGCGATACCGTCCTCCATGGCGCTCAGCCACGGTACCAGTGCTTCGGTAACGTGTCCAAAGTCGACTGATAACACTCTGACTTGTATTCAGAGCTAAAGCCACAGTACGTTGCCGGGAACCAGCTTCTATCATTCCCACGGCTCTGAGCATTTCTTCCCTGCTTAAATGACGTCGCCGCTCCATAATAACGTTGGTTTTAATCAGTAGTAGGGAAACAGTAGCACTAATAATGTCTTCAATGCGTTGTATGTTTTTATAGGGAAAATATTGACAGCTGATTTTCATCTTTTACTCGAATTTGATTCACAGTTCCTGATTCAAATTATGAAATGCACCAAAAAGGATCCATATAAATTTATAAAATCATAAATTTATTACAAAGCCACATCTCAATCTCAAGAAATCCGCTTAAAAATGCTTGATCCCTAGACACTTTTGATGTGTGTAGTTAACGATAATAAATTATCTTTTAGAAATCAGATTATATTGATACTGGAAGCCAATTAATACCTACTTAACACGCAGATAGTGAGTAGAGGTTGTCGGCGCTTCTACATAATTCAAGGACCACCGAAGGGGCTGCGAGGGCGGCGGGGGACGTCCGCGGCCCTTGCCACCAATACACAATGCCTACGAACACTCACGAACAGAGCGCCGTCAAATATAATACGTTCGCAATATAATTTTATGTAATTGTTAATCTTTCACCGAATAAACCTTAAAAAGTGAAGAAGTCTACACATTTCTTTTATGTTCCAACGAACATAAAGTGGCGACCGTGACAGGACACGATGATGAACAACAACTTTCTCTTATTCAACAGTCAGTGTCTAAAACTCTTGCACAGGGCGGATTTCCCTTACGTAAATACCGTTCTAACTCACAAACTGTTCTGTCCGCCAAATCTATCCAGTCTCAAGGCAACTTATCTTTAAGTGACACTACTAATACTCTAGGCCTGGACTGGAACCCTAATTTGGATAGTTTACAGTTTCCTATTTCTATAGAACCTTCAGATGTGGTGACTAAACGCATTATACTTTCTACCACTTTCAAGATATTCGATCCCCTGGGGGTCCTATCTTTGTGCACTATCGTTCCCAAAATTTTAATTCAGACCTTATGGTCCCTAAAACTTGACTGGGACGATCCAGCCCCCAAGGACGTTGTAAAGGCATGGAAGACCTTTACTGATGGTATTATGTCTATAAACACGCTTTCCATCCCCAGAATGGTGTTAATTGAGAATCCAATTACAATTGAAATTCATTGTTTTTGTGATGCATCGCAACGAGCGTACGGTGCTTGTTTATATCTGCGGTCAATAAATAGCAATGGGCAAGTAAAGGTAAGCCTACTCTGTGCTAAATCTCGCGTTGCTCCCGCATCTAAGCCAATTACAATACCTCGCCTCGAACTATCAGGCGCATTACTCGCTGCCGAATTATCCACTACTGTGACAAAGGCCCTACGCCTTAATATTACGCGTTATGTCTATTGGACTGACTCTAGTATTGTTCTGGGTTGGTTGCGTGTTGGTTCCAAAGATTTAAAAGTATTTGTTGCCAATAGAGTTGCTGCAATCAGAGAGATGACAGACACAAATACATGGCACCATGTTCCCACTATGCACAATCCTGCCGATCTACTATCTCGAGGCGTAGACCCTCGAGAAATACCTAGCTGCAGTATGTGGTGGCATGGACCTAACTTTCTGTCTCTACCGGAAGCCGATTGGCCTTCACAACCTAACATTGAGATAACCGAGCTTCCCGAGGTTAAGGCATGCCCTGTTGCGACCACTAATGTTGAGACACCAATCATACAATTGAATAAATATTCTAAATTAAAAACATTACAACATATTTGCGGTTATATACATAGATTTATATACAATTGTAGAAATCCTAAATCTAAAGTTGTAGGTCCGCTGACTGCAACTGAACTTAGTAAATCATTACATTCGTTAGTGTATTTATCCCAATTAGAGTCATTCTCTAAAGAATATAAAATATTAGCAGATAAGAAAGCATTAAATCCTAAATCCAATCTAGCTGCACTTAATCCTTTCATTCACGACGGCCTTATTCGTGTAGGGGGTCGTATACAAGCATCCGAATATAGTTTCGATACGAAACATCCTATGTTGTTGCAGTCTAATCATGATTTTACTAAGCTGTTATATCGACAGGAACACCTAAGGCTGTTGCACGTAGGTCCACAGGCTTTATTAGCTTCAATTAGAACCCGCTTTTGGCCAATCGGTGGCAGAGATTTAGCTAGACGTACGACACATAATTGTACCACTTGTCGACGTTTTAGGGCACAATCCGCGAAAAACATCATGGGCAACCTACCTGCCGAAAGACTAATGCCTGATTTTCCTTTTGTGACCGTAGGTACTGATTTTGCAGGACCCTTTATGATTACGGATCGCAAAGGTCGAGGTTGTAAAATAAGTAAAATGTTACTTATGCATTTTTGTATGTTTAAGGTTTAAATGTGTTCACTTAGAAGCCGTCAGTGAATTGTCAAAGGACGCCTTTATTTTAGCGCTCAAGCGATTCATTTCTCGCAGGGGATTACCCCGACAAATATTTAGTGACAATGGAGGAAATTTTGTTGCGGCTTCTAAAGAAATCAAAGACTTTTTTAATGCTAACGCTAATTCTATTTCTGAGTTTGCCGCCAGCGAAGGCGTCGAATTTCGTTTCTCTCCCGTATACGCTCCGCACTTTAATGGTTTGATGGAAGCCGGTGTCAAATCCGCTAAATATCATCTGGTTAGGGTTTTAGGGACTACACACTTGACTTTTGAGGAACTATGTTCTTTGTTCGCAAATATAGAGGCAACTCTAAATAGCCGCCCCCTATGTCCTATGAGTTCCTCTCCCAATGATTTCTATCCCTTAACCCCGGGCCATTTTTTAATTGGTAGACCCCTCAACTCACTGCCGTCGCCAAGTTTGCAGGACTGCAACACCAATCGCCTTGACAGGTTCCAGCGCATCGAACAGTCCAAGCAGCATTTTTGGAAGCGCTGGAGCAACGAATACATTGCGGAGCTGCAAACGCGGACCAAATGGCGTACGATCTGCAAGGAGCTGCAAGTTGATGATCTGGTCATACTAAAAGAGGACAATACTCCGCCACTTTACTGGCGTCTTGGACGGGTGAAGAAGGTGTTCCCTGGACCAGACGGCATACCACGAGTGGCTGACATCAACACAGCAAGAGGAGTTGTACGCCGGGCTCTCAATAAAATTTGTGTGATGCCTAACCCGGACATCAGCGATATTTGAAAGCCAACGCTTTCAAGGCCCGGGAATATGTCGGCGCTTCTACATAATTCAAGGACCACCGAAGGGGCTGCGAGGGCGGCGGGGGACGTCCGCGGCCCTTGCCACCAATACACAATGCCTACGAACACTCACGAACAGAGCGCCGTCAAATATAATACGTTCGCAATATAATTTTATGTAATTGTTAATCTTTCACCGAATAAACCTTAGAAAGTGAAGAAGTCTACACATATCTTTTATGTTCCAACGAACAGAGGTATTAATTATCTCGTATTAAATAATCGATAATAATCATAAACTGCTCCGAAAGTCGAACTAAAGAGATTTTGAAAGTTTGTGAAGTGAGTTAAATAGAATTAAAGTTAATTAGCGTTCGTGGGTGCGCCAGAAATACTCACACTCAGCTCAGTGGGCGCTGGTTTTTCTTTTTTTCTTTCTACATTAATACGCCCTTTAATTTAAATTCTCACGACTTGTAGAACATAAAAACGATTTTAATGTTTTAACATTTATGTAACTAATAAAACGTAGATTTATTAGTTATATAAATGTTCTTGCTAATTGTTATGAATACATTTTTATGATTACAAGCAATTTCCTACTTATTAATTAGTGAATACATCTGCACGATATATTGATCTAATTTAAATACATCTTTAATTAATATGACCTGATGCTTTATAATGTGGGGTTTTTTATTGTATAGAAATAATAAAATGTATAAGCATGTTTCAATTTCAGTTTTTAGGGTTCCGCACGTAAAAGATAAAAAAGGAAGCCTTAGACTTCGTTTATCTATCACGCAAACATATTTCAGCAACTACTGATCGTATCTACATATTATAAAAATAGAATAGTTTTAAGTCTTGCTTACCCAACCTGATCACAAATGGAATAAAAAAATATTTCTTTTATCAGTAAAATGTTTAATTTTATCAGAAAAATATTTGAAATTAAAAAAAAATGTCTTATAATACTGACCAAAACAACAACAACCCCCCTCCCCCTTATTTCCGCGGAAGGAAAGATCTGAAATTATTACAGGTAATGATTTCTGATACTTACGCGAATATTACACATTGAAATGAAACTAATTTTACGGATTATATCGCGGTTTATTTTTGATTTTAATTTCCCGACGTTTCGAATACTTTACAGCATTCATGGTCATACATCGGGCAAACAAAAAGATCGGTAAAAACCCGTGTAAAAGAACATATAGCTGACGTTAAACATCGACGCTATACGAAGTCTGCAGTCTGTGAACATGTTCAGGATCGCACCCGTCATTATATTAGATTTGACAAACCACAAATCCTCGCAAAAGAACAGCGCTATCTACCAAGGATGATTCGTGAGGCTATTGAAATTAAAAAGCATCCAAATTTGAATAGAGAAGATGGCTGGGTGCTACCACCAGCTTGGGATCCCGTGATAAACATAGTCAAATCCAAAGACAAGCATTCCACTGCAAGACCTCAAGATACTGTAAGCTCTTTCTGCGTAGATCGGACTAACAATAATAATTAGAAGACCTGAGGGTACCCTAAGACAACTATGACATATGGACAGCTACCACCTCAGTCCGCCCGTGTATATTTTTTTACACATATATAGGTAATCGCCTGAGGTTCCCAGACTAGATATAGCCTGTATTTTAGGAAACCGGCTAAGATGTAGACAATTGATTTTTTAAAACAAAACAAAGAGCAGTGGCAGAAATTGAGTGAATGTGAAGGATATATTGCTATAAAAGCGTTCGACCATAATGATGATAAGCGAAAGAATGAAATGCCCTGTGTAGTAAACAGGACATTATCATATAAGATATAATTATCATTATCAAACAACCTACTATTCAATCTAATATTTTAAACTCATCCCAAGGTTGTCTAGAAGAAATCGCAACTAGCGATAAGACCGCCAATTGTATAGGTAGATACAGAGTGGTAACATATAACGTTGTGCCAACATACGATACTTAAGTGATATTACAAACGATAATAAAAAGAAGGTAAAGAATCAGGATCCAACATTCGTAAATTTGGTACCTTTATTATTCACCAATCCTACCTTTATACTAAACGATATTTTTATTTTCTTTGGAAAACCAACGACGCACAATAATATAAAGAAAAAAGAAAAAGAAAACACCAGCCCTTGTTTATGTCCCACTGCTGGGCACGGGCCTCCCTTCAAGATGAAGGGGCTTAGGCCATAGTCCAATACAATAATATACTTATAGAAAAATGAATAGTTAACAGAAGGTCACTAAAAGGTGTGTGTAACATAAAATAGATACAAAACATAAAAACACAGACAATAGGTTGCTAATACATCACAAAAGTATCATCGAGACTCATGAGAACAAGACACTAATTATCAAATATACCATTTAACGGTTCTAGAGGCTAAGCATTTTTAAAGAAGTCCTGGCTGAAGCTGTAGTAAGTGGAATTTAGCATAGTAATTTAAATAGTTGTCAGAACAGCTAACAGCTTATTAAGCTAACAGCATATTATATCTATCCTTGAAACGATACTTATATAAATGAAACAAAAAATTATGATACTGGTATTTTGGCTATATAACACAGGTCCTTAATGAATCTTTTTTGAATGCTTTCGATTCTATCAATATACTTATTATATCGTGGGTTCCAGATTTGGGATGCATATCTATTCAAGGTGGCTTCTGAAGTTTTAAACTCTTAACTTTGGTGAAACAATGGGACACTCTTATAATAAAGCCCAAAGCTTTGATAGCTTTAGTTACAATCGCCTCAACATGAGCGTCAAACATCAATTTGCTGTCATGATGTACTCCAAGATCCCGAACTAAGTTACTTTTAGGTAAAAGCTGGCCTTTTAAATAATAAGATGTGGGTAAATTAGACTTTTTTCGACTAAACGTGACTACAGTCCATTTAGTTGGATTAACATCAAGGCTGTTAGAGGAACAATATTCAACAAGGCGTTGCAGATCCGCTTGAAGCCCTTCAAGATTCAGATGCCCCTTTCAGATGCCCATCTGCATCGGCAATTGAACTAATGGCAGAATATATTTTCATGTCATCAGCGAAGCATAGCAAGTGCGATGAATGAAAACACTGGTTTATGTCATTTATATATATTATAAATAGCAAATTAGCTATTATGGAGCCTTGTGGGACACCACACAGGCACAGTAATCTAGCTAGAGATATAATTATTAAGTACAATAGCTTGAGACCGATTGCTAATGTAAGAAGTAAACCACCCAAGAAGGTCACCTTTAATGCCTAAATCATTCATTTTAGTTATAAGAATGTTATGGTCCACTCGATCGAACGCTTTACTATAGTCGGTATATATGACATCAACCTGTGCACCTTTATCCGTTAGTAGTGGTTAGAAATTCAGTTATAAGTACGAGATTTGAAACTGTAGAACGACCTGGAAGGAAGCTATGTGAGATTTTGATGAAATGAGATTTTAAGAGTTGCGTATACTTGATCATACACGATACGTATACCCACTATAAATTCCTAACGAAAGTATGAAACCTACCTACTTATTAAAATGATATGCATGTTATAAAAATTAATTACCTTGAATTTAGTTTTATGAAAGTACTTAGTCTAAATTCTAAATTCATACAATATTTTTTTTTTTTTACTCTTGTGAAACCAAATACTTACCTATTTAATAACACTTTTAGCAGGATACGAAAGTCCAATTTAAAAAAATGAAGAGACTACACTAGTGCACTCTCTATTCCTCTATTCTTATCCGATGGGACTGGGAGAGGTCAGGCCACAGTATAAATATGTATACAGTATGGAAGCTACCTACAAACGCTCGAAACGGCACACTCACACAAACATGCGCGTCGACGAGAGTTCTAAGCGAATGTCGCGATGCCGTCAGTTGTGCGTGCCGCGAAGTTAGTCTCCGCGATCTTTTTAAAAATTCATCAAAACCGAAGCTATCGTACGAGTATTTTAAATTGCCTGCTGACTTTAAAAGGTAAGAATGATAGGTATATTGTTATTCTTATATTATTGTATCGTTATATTATATCTGGTCTGTGTGATCGATCATAATGAATTCGTGAACTTATTTGTAAATCCAGAATGGCGGCGCTTTTATTAACACAAAAGTAAATCAAAGATGGCGGTTGCAATAATTATCAACTATTTGGTTATGGTTGTAGTTTTCGTGGTTTTCCGGGGTGTTATAGCGGATAATGCTGCCAAACTGTAAATCCAAGATGGCGGCTACAATAAGTTATCAACTATTTTGTCATGGGTATCGTTTTCATGGTTTTAGAGGGTTTTGAAGCCGCTGGTGCTATCAAATCCAAGATGGCGGCCGCAATAAAATTTTAACTTTTTCGTCACTTTCTTTTACTTTTTTTTCATAATGCATAATATTTAAACACTATTTGAAATCAGCATTTAGATGTAATAGCATTTAGTTGTAATAGTATACCTACAGTGTATTTATGAATAGACTAAGGATAATTATAAGATCACTTTTAGCCTAATTTTTCAATCTGATGAAATCATTTTCTTTTTCATTTCATGTTCCTGCTTCTCAATTTCTTGTGGTCAGTTTCAATTGCTTGTGTTGTTTTTATTAATTGTAAAACCTGTGTCCGGTGTATGCTCTTGCTCTCCGACGCACTCTAGCTGACGGGTATCCACGGAAGTTCAGCGTCGTTGTGCCAGCTAGGAGCAACGACACAATATGCTGTGTGGATAACCTTTCAACGGCATTCTAATTATTAGTTTAAGTGTACTAAGTAGGCTAGTTACTGTACAAGATGTCGTTGAATAAATGTTTTTCTTTCTTTCTTTTTTCTTTCTACATTTTCGTTACGTCTTAATGACAAAGTTTAAGATCTATAGTTCTAGAAGTTACTGTATGCACAAGTTATTAAAAAAATTGAAGGTGTCAACCCTATCGCTTCCATGGAGTGCAGGTAATTATTTCGTCAACTAGGCTTACCGCCGCACTCACAAACCCCAATTAACTTTAATTCTAATTAAGTCACTTTTTAAAATCTATTTATTTCTACTGTCGGAGCCGTTTATGATTAATTTCGGTTATTGAACACGAGATAATTGATATCTCTACTCATTATTTGCGTATTGAGTATTAAAGAGCTTCGAGTGTCAAAATACCCCATTTTAAAAAATGGATTAATTGTCATTAACTTTAATTGATGTTTGTAGGTTCGGCGGTTAGTTTCCAAACTGTATCCATATTTTAACTGTGGTCAGGCGTAGGACCGAGTTTTTACATGACTGACGCATGTCGTGGAAAGTCAGGTGATCTGCCTCCATTGTCCTTACCAGTAAGGAACAATTACGCAAAGTTGTTGCTCCCCGCGGGATATAAACCTACGACCTTCGGTTTTCAAAACAATTTCTTTTCTGCTGCGCCACGGAGGCTACAAATAGGATGGGTAATAACATAGATTTAAGTACTCGCGAATATCCTGTATATTTAATCTCTTTCTCTTTTTTAATTATATATTTTGTATTCCCGCAGTAAGTGATGTTCCCGATGCTCTCTTTAGAAAAATCAGTACTATTAAAAATATATATTTTTCCAAACTTTTATTCCTAAATATACCAAACATAAAACTTTAAATGCAAACTCTACTACGGATATACAGACTTTGTTTTTCCATTATAAATGTGGAAAGAAAAAGTAAACTTCGTTATAGATGAATTTGCATACCGTACGTAAGAAGTAAACAAGAGCCGAGTCTGTTGGCTTTTTATTTTCTTCGGTAATTGGATCCTGCGACACCCCTGGGGTACCCTAAGTACATTTGTACAAGAACTAGGTGCAGGCGTCGATATTGATTTACTTCAAAAAGCACCTATTAACGCTGTTAGTGACGAAACGGTAAACGATAGCTTTAAGTATATTTGTTATTTAGACAATACTTCTACTAACTACTTATTCATATGATCAAATCAGCGATAGATAAGTATTATATTAACTACTAGCGGTCCGCCCCGGCTTCACACGGGTGGTAAAAAATGTAATACTTAATTGGATAAGGATTAATGTTGTATTGCTTAAAATAGCTTCGTAAATAAGTCATTATTTCTCATAAAAAGTAAAGGATAAAAAATGGTTATTGTTGGTTATCCCTAAGAGATATACACATTATTTTGATCTGTCTCGTAGGATTAAGCCAGCGTTTGCAATGTAAGCTCAAAAATATGTATTTATTCACATCACATTAGAAACCTCTAAAATTATCAGTGTTTCTCTACTACACACATCAAAAGTGTCTAGGGATCAACATATATTTTTGCAATAACTTTTCTCCTGATTGATATTAATTAAAATTTTCTTTAAGGATTCATCAAATAAAGTGTTTTCGTTTGTCACAGTAACGATAAACCAAGTCACCTTTGCATTAATAAAGAAATTTGCCATTTTCCTAATAAAGGGATTTTTGACATTTGAACCACTAACACAAAAGTTCGAAAAAAAGACTGAAATAACAGTTTTCTTTAAAATTTTATTGGGTAACTTAAACAATTAATAATCCGTGTTTCTACCGCGAACACTAACAACACAAGAACATCGGTTTGGCATACTCAAAATGAGTTCATCCAAATCACGCTGTGGAATGGCCGCCCATGTTCGTTGCAACAACAAAAAAAGGTCTTCTTGCGACTGGATACCCTCCATATTCGGCAGAGCTCTTCTCTGTAGCATATCCCATGCATGCTCAATCGGGTTCAAGTCTGGCGACTGAGCAGGCCAGGGCAGGACATTGATGTTAGCTGCGGCGAGAGTCTGTCTTACAACTCTTGCGGTGTGCGGTCGTGCATTATCATGCATTAACTGAAATAAGGGACCGATTTGCACTTGTAGAGGAACGATGACGTCTGATACAATCGTCTCAGCATAAATTTGAGCGTTGAGGTTGCCTCTGATCCAAATCAACTCAGTTCTTCCGCCGATCCAAATACCCGCCCATACCATGATGGTTCCACCACTATAAGGATGGACTTCCTGGCAGGAGTTTAATCGCTGTTGGCGTCCAGGGGTTCTCCAGTGTCGTATACGTCTTGTATCCGGTCTCATACCAAAACGAGACTCATCAGAAAAGCACACGAAACGCCATTGTTCTTCTGCCCAATTTCTGTGTTCAAGAGCCCATTGATATCGAATCCTACGATTGTGCATTGCTATAGGTGGTACCCGTAGCGGTCTTCGGGAATGAAGGTTCACTTCATGCAAGCGGTTTCTGACTGTTTGGTCGCTAATTAAGTTCCCTGAAGAGTGATGAAGCCTCACGGCTAACATCATGGCAGTTATTGTTGGAGCTCTTCGAGTTAAGATTTGAATATATCGGTCTTGTCTCCGTGTGGTGCAGCGATACCGTCCTCCATGGCGCTCAGCCACGGTACCAGTGCTTCGGTAACGTGTCCAAAGTCGACTGATAACACTCTGACTTGTATTCAGAGCTAAAGCCACAGTACGTTGCCGGGAACCAGCTTCTATCATTCCCACGGCTCTGAGCATTTCTTCCCTGCTTAAATGACGTCGCCGCTCCATAATAACGTTGGTTTTAATCAGTAGTAGGGAAACAGTAGCACTAATAAAGTCTTCAATGCGTTGTATGTTTTTATAGGGAAAATATTGACAGCTGATTTTCATCTTTTACTCGAATTTGATTCACAGTTCCTGATTCAAATTATGAAATGCACCAAAAAGGATCCATATAAATTTATAAAATCATAAATTTATTACAAAGCCACATCTCAATCTCAAGAAATCCGCTTAAAAATGCTTGATCCCTAGACACTTTTGATGTGTGTATATTATGCATGTCTTATACATATAAACTTTCCTCTTGAATCACTCTATCTATTAAGAAAAACCGCATCAAAATCCGTTGCGTAGTTTTAAAGATCTAAGCATACCTACATAAGGGCAGACAGATAGCGGGAAGCAACTTTGTTTTATACTATTTAGTGATTGTAAAAGGCGTATAAATGTCAAACTAATAAAAGTGTTTTAGAAGTCAGGTTCTTCGTTACAACTTACGTTATAAGTAATTAATTTGGAATAAATATATTATAATTTTGATTACTTACACTCGTTTTTAATTTTTATAATCTTGATTTTCGCGTTCAGCTATATAAATATGCCAGTAGCAATAAACTCCATTACGCATGTTGTACATTTTATGCAAATAATTAGATCATGGATAGTTCATTTATCCATTTAGTTCCATGATTAGATACACATTATAAACAAAGGTAATACATTTTTGGCAAAGAACTCAAATTACATAGAAAATGCGACATATTTTTTTATGTACTTACATAGTGTTACTGATATGTTATCTATTATCTTAGCTACTAAATTATATTTTTTAATTGATAGTATGATCCCATGGCAACATGGAAAGTCGTTTGTGTGGGTTGCGAAATTTGTCGATACACTTGCTGCGTTCCACACCACGGCAACTTGTAGGGCGGCTGGGAGGGGCTGCGGCGACCGCTAGTGATGCAAAGCGGCGTAGGTGTATTTGCGCCCTTTGCGGTGGAGACCATCGTCGGTCTCATGAGACGCACGGTTTGGTGATGGAAATTTCATCTAACCTTCTTTTCTGCGAACGTATAAGCTTGGCCATACAAAGAGGTAACGCCGCCAGTCTTTTAGGTACCCATCCCTCCCAGTGCGGCGGCAACTTAGAGGGGGTTTTTTGAATTACCTACTTTAAGTATATTTGTCGTAAAACTTGAAGAGAGAAGACGAAAATGAATAATTGATTTAAAAAGTTAATGCTAATATGATTTACGTTAAGCCCACTACACACTTAACGTTACAAGTGAGAGAACGGGGGTAGACGAAGATATTTCTGCCTCGCGCACGGAGCCGTCTCGCTGAACCAGTCTGCTTGTGACCACGGCTGGTGCAACCCGGCCGAAACGTCAAGCCAAAATATAAGATAAATCGCGTTAATTCCCGATTAGAATAAAGTTTGATAATGGAACGCGAAAGTCTAAAAGTATATGATTGGATCGCCCAAAATCTGTCAGGTAAAGCGTGACAGACGACTGTAAGATTAAATTCTAAACTCTCAGTTCCGAAGTAGCGGGCTGGCAAACGCCGAAAACAATTCTCATGGTTAGTTTAGAGACTTAACTTACCTGGTAGATAATTGTTTTGACCCGTACCGGAGTTCCCGGAAGCATAGCCGTGCTGCTAAATGCCAAGTTTCACTCGAATGTTCGCCGAACACGGTACTGAAACTTTTCAATCAAGATGTTATTAGTTTAGTATATTACTCATGGGTTTGCTGCCATGGTTTGAACAGTAATTATTTGGGTTTAAACACAGTTTATATTGTTCTTAGTAATTTTCTCGTAGCATCAGCATTTTAATCATTTTCGGAACTTTGTTACACATAGAAACTGTAAGTGAGTCAGTTGATGGGTCATTATTTTACCCGTATGTATTTTAAATTGTAATCTTTATATAAGTGAGTGCGATATTAAAATCAGTACACTAAAAGGATCGATCATCAGCGACTCGTCTGAAATCAATGCAGCGTGGAAGAAAACGCTTGAAATTTTTGAACAACGTTCGAAGAGCAGTGAGTACCTAGTTTAAACTGATTTGTCACACTCAGAGTTCTTCATTGAATGATTATCTTAATCCGTAGTATTTATACGTAAGACTCGATAGTAAAGACCAGTATTCAACGCATCTGTCATACAGAAACATTTATTTCTTCAATTAATGACACGCAAGAGAGGTCTTGCAACAAGATTTCGTAATAGCAAAAACCAAGTCCATTTATTCTAATTATATGCATATTATGTACCCGAAAACTATGTTCGTATCTACTTAATTACAGCTGCGATAGGATTAAACTGGTGCAGTTGGTGACTACTTAACAATTCTAAATGCTTTTCGGTCTCTACTAAACTGCAGTGGCTGTGAAACTTACTTGGGGCACATTAAATTGATTCATTTTGTTCTTCATTTACGATTTTACTACCCCTAATCCAGCAGGGTGGCCTATGTTCAGCAGTGGACGTCTTCCTGCTGATAATGATGATGATGAAATAATAATTATCTTCCTGCCCGACACGATCGCAAGGGCCTATCTTTCAGAAGATCGGCCATCTACGCGGGAGCTATTATAGTAGGTACACAAGTGATTGCATAGATACGACTGCATTCTCTTTTCCTTTATCTCACACTAGCAATTCCCTGCGGCTACGCCCGCTATTTTTTATTCCTCCCCATTTAACCCCCTTAGGAGTGGAATTTTCAAAAACCCTTTCTTAGTGGATGCTTACATAATAAGAATAAACTACTGTCCAAATTTCAGCTTTCTAGGTCCAGCGGTTGGGCCTGTGCGTTGATGAATCAGTCAGTCAGCACAAGTAATTTTATATGTATAGATTTCGATTGTACGGAAGATTGACAAAAGGGGCTAAGGATTGTCCTTCAGCTGCTAATACAGCTATTTCTCATAGAGCACTGGAAGCTTTCTTCAAAGTAGGTACATAGCGTTACCCAAAAGATCGCAATGTAGCTGCAATCTTCTGTAATGGCAAGGTACTTTCCCAGACAAGCTGCATCTTTCAAAATATGAATGTCAATACAAACATGAGACGCTCATAGCCAGTTGTAACAACTGTTCGGTAAACGATCAGTTGGGTAAGCAACGTTAGAAAAGGTCAGTCTAAAGATGGGTGACCGTTTAGTGGCATTTGAACTGAGCGTCTCCGGGCTTCGGAAGGCACGTTAAAAGTCGGATCCTTTAGTCGTTACAAAGCCAGTTGTAATCACTGTTCGGTAAACGATCAGTTAGGTAAACAAGGCTAGAAAAGGTCAGTCCTTAGATGGGTGACTGGTTGAACTTTTTTGTTGGAAAAATAGGTCGCTGGTATTTAAAAAAAAGTAATGAAAGAAGGACGAAAGCGGATGCGGATGAACTAATGAAAAAATGAGCATTCCAAAATAGAAGGAAATAAGGGAAGCGGACTTACCAAGAAAATGAAGGTGGTTGAAGAGGTGAGCAGCACAGCGGTCGGCGACAGTAACGTAAGCGGGAACTTCTTGAAAAACACTTTCACTAGTTATAAATAGATTAAGAATGTTTTTATAGTGGCCAATTCGCAATAAAAGTTCTGTATTCTTGAGTAACACGATTTTTTGATGCGAGCGGTTATTCGTCTGGTTGCACAGAAATCGCCATATTGAAATTTTCGTTGGCTGCGTCTTGTCCAGCCAATCAGCGTGCGGTTGCTTCGTGCTTCGTTCCTTTTCGTGTAAGCTCGTGGAAAAGGAAAGGAGTTAGAAGGAGAGGAAGAATGCTCATGAAGGAAAAAAATATAGAGAGAAAAAACTACTTTAAATTAAAAAACTAAAAAAAACGCGTAAGCAGTGACCGTTTAGTGGCATTTGAACTGAGTGTCTTCGTGCTTCGGAGGGCACGTTAAAAGTCGGTCCCGGCTAATTGTCATCTAGACAGCAATCGTTAAGCTAAGTCATGGGCCTAAGAGCAGCTCGAAAACTTTGACACCAGGTTGGCCACTAACCATACGACAAAAAAAAATACAAACATGAGGCACTCATAGCTGCACTAATTACTGTTCTGTAAACTATCAGTTGGATAAGCAACGTCAGGCAAGATCAGTCCTTAGATGTGTGAGTGGCATTGGAACTGAACGTGTTCGACGTTTGTGCATCGAAGGATACGTAAAACGTCAGTTCTAGTGGTTGTCATTTAGACAGCAGTTGTTAAGCCAAGTCAGAGGGCTATGTGCTATGGGCACCATTAATAACTCTGACAATCTTGGTAAAAAAAAACGAAGATAAAGCAAGTCTCAAGCAGGACAGACAATATTAACTGGGACAAGTTTCGAAAAAACTTACCTACAATTCGATATTGGTTGCTTTCCTATTACTTAATAGGTACTAACTTTTATTTCAGGTTGGCGTCAATCGTTATGGTTGTCTCTACTTTATAGAGTGTACTCGGAATAGTTGCATAGTCCTACGGCCGTCATCTAGCTTATTTTTTAAATTCACCCAGAATGTGTTGAGTACAACTAATATATAGGTAGATACTTTTGTTTAAAATTAGTTTCATTTCAATGTGTAATATTCGCGTAAATATCAGAAATCATTACATATTTTTGTGTCAGTTGTTTCTAACGAAAACATACCAAAGTTTACAATAACTCAATTAAACTTATCGATATTTTTATTTCTCATCACTAAAATATGTGTAAAACTTGCGTTACTATTTGGTCTTGCACGAGGTGCACCTCGTATTTTCTTTTACCTACAGACTCGACGTCTTTAAACTTAGATCAATCAATTCGTTATTTAAAATAATCAAAACGAAAATTATACATAACCTATTTTATATATATACTCAAGCCAAAAAAAAAGGATTTTAATTTTTAAAGTCGTTACGGGGCTCAACAGGCCTCGTGCCACCACAGTGTTAGTTGTTGTACGATGTCTAAAACACCCCGTACCACAGGAATGGAAAGTACAGAATATAAATCAGTGCCGCAGTGAATATATTATACTCGTAGACTACTAGGTGGTTGGTTTCTTGTACAAGAGACCATCCAGGTAGGTACATCGCAGTATCAGATATTTTGCCGGCAAGCAGCAGTGTGTAAACATCGCAGTATTCCAGTGTGAAGGGCACTGTAGCTTTTGAAATACCCTAGTGAGGAATCACACTAGCAGCAGACGCTAGCAGCAAGAGAGGAATCTCTTGCTGCTAGCGTCTGCGGAGACTACTTACCATTAGGCGGGCTACGTGCTTGCTTGCCACCTTGGTAGTATAAAAAAAGACAAATTAACTTCTCTTTCGTACTTGCAAAATTTTCCGAGTGCCGAGGAGAACGTCCTATGAATAGCGTAGATGGCTACGCGGATATTGATAGGACGTTCTCCAAATCGAATAGCATTTCACTGTTATGCGATATACACAATTGCTATGATAGTACAAGCCGGTCTACGATTTTGCGCCCAGTACCATTAGGATCACTGTATAAGCACGCCCGATGTTCTATAGAAACAAAGCCTTATTGGCACAGCTGTACTATTCATAGTAGGCATTAGCAAACGTACATTGTTTACTACTTTGCTTAATGACCTACCGCAAAATGTCATATGCCGCAGCGGTAAGGAAAATATAATGCGCTCGTAATTTTATGTATGGTTTATAAGCAACTGTATTACATTACCGTACCGCATTTCAACCGTAGCAGCTGATGATAACCATATACAGGATGGCTCGTAAATAATGGATCAAACGTAACGGGTAGATAGATTTAATTCTAAGGCAAATAAAATGGTATCTTATTAAAACACAATAAATTATCATTTCAATACAATTCAATACATCCTTTCTAAGGGCCTTTGTTTAGCAGTAGACGTATTTAGGCTGCTGATGATGGCTGACCAGATCAGAGCGAGGCAATCGCCTGGTGATAAGTGGAAGATCACAATGTCCAGCCGCTGCCTAGAGACATAAAGTTTATTATTAGTCTAATTTTACTAACTACAATGTAGATAGTATAATTAGACACACAGTACAGTGTAAACCTCTGACCACAGAGACTAGGGAATCTGAGCGTTACTAATGTTTGTACCCCCTTTTTAAGATGGCCAAGAGGTGGTTCCGGTATTTGGCAGTTTTTGTTAGGTGGGTCGGAGCCCAATCAAGTTTGGGAACCACTGATCTACAGCATTAACACAAACAGCAGTATAGCCTCGTTTTAACCGACTTCAAAAAAGGAGGAGGTTCTCAATTCGTCTGTATATATATTTTTTTTTTTTTTTTATTTATGTTCGCGCATAACTCTGGCAATTATTAACCGATTTGAAAAAATCTTTCTTCCATCCATTCTTCAATCCATTGATTGGGTCCCATAAAAAAATTATTGCTTAGTAATAAGTAGTTCCTAAAAAAACAAGAATGGTGACTGCGCACTGAGAGCTGCAGGAAAGCCTATATAGATGACGTTATGTCGCTTTTTAAGGACAAAAATGGTCATAACTCTGGCAAATATTTACCAATTTCAATGATTCTTTTATTATTCGAAAGAAGAAACCACTGTATTGAATCTGTATGAATTTTATTACAACCGGATAAGAACTTCCTGGAGGACCATGAACGATGTGGAGGAATTTATCTGGTAAAAACCATAAAACTGATGTTCTCCATTACATTGCTCTGACAATTATGAACCGATTTCGATGATTATTTTTTTATTCGAGAGAGTAAACTACTATGATGATTCCATGCAAATTTCATTACGACCGGATATTTTTTTCTGAAGAAACATAAATTATGTAAAACTATGTAGACGATAATGTGATCATAACCTACCTAGAGAATTTTACGGTTTTCGATGGTTCAATCTTTATATATGAAAATATCACTAAAAAGTTTAAAATAAAATCTCTTTGAAAAATAATTGAACCGACTTCAATTAAATTATTTTATACTTTTCAGTGATATTGAAGTCGGTTCAATTTTTTTTCAAAAAGATTTTATATAATTCAACTTAGAGACAAAAAGAGGAAGAAGTTCGCATCATGGCGAAGGACACGCCCTGAGGACACGCCTTACACTACAGTGAGCTGTTTGTATAGCTACACTGCTGCTCGTCCCCCGTGACATTAGTTATTTGCCCTCTAGAGTTCAATTATTTCACCAGCTACAGCGATCTTCACCCCGCAACACAGCAATATTTACACATTTCTTTACAGTCAGTTACAGAATAAATAAATTACTTATCAATAAAATAATTAGGCATTAGAACTGCGTTAGCAAACTCATTATAGCAACGACTTGTACAACGTTTGAAAATAAATTAAGTGTTGAAACTTGACATACTTTTGCAATCACAAATAATCAAAGTTTATTTTATTTGAATTACTTATTATAATGGCAGTTCATTCAACGACAAATTAAATGTAAATCCATCCGGGTCTGAGTCCGGGTAAGAATAGCACCTCCCATGTCCTCCCGTTGGGTGCCCGCAAGAGACAGGTAAAGGAAACCAGGAAGATGGGCAGCAGGGTCTTTTTATTGGATTACCTAACACCTATACTGCGATCTTCAAGACGCCTGCTTAGCGTGGGGTTTGTGACAACCCCTCCCTTCTAAGGGGGAGGCGTTAGTTCTTCACCTCTTTTGGCTGCTGATGATGATGACATATGGTGTAGCCTTTCGTTCGTAATGTCCTTTGCTTCAGTGGAATAATGAAATATGTCTCGCCATTCTATACTGCAAATTGAGAGGATTTTCTATATAAATATCATTAATAAATACGTCCACTATGCACTATAATACATAAAAAATATAGTTTATTTTTCGTTGAATCTAATCGTTTTGCACTTTAGGAATAAGAATTATAGAAAGATTTTATTAAGTATAGGTATACATTGGGTATACATATATTTTTTTGACAACAAACACTCATATTCTAGTTTGATTTTTTAGCTATTCACGGCTTATTGTGAACTTCAAGGAAAACTCAAATCTGAAACATGTGTTTGTTTGTAATAACGAGTGAATTCAGGGATCATTTACCTCTGCAAAGATAACATTATCAACAACTCACATAATGAAACAATCATTCCATCTATGTACATGTATATTTTGTTGAGTTGGCATGTATGTTTTGGCTCTTCATTATCATACCTTATCGCAATCATATGTCATATTAAGGTTATTTGAATATATTTTAGATATAAAAAGAATCCACTAGATACATAGTCAAAGTCATAATATCTTTATAATGTATAGGCCCCACTGGGATCCTCACGCAAAATCATTTTTTACAACCTACCACTGGATGTCCTAACACAGTCTGTATTTTAAAGGTTTGGTTCCCTGGTTGGACAAAGGTCCACTACCTTTTTTGTGCTGTCGAGAAGGACACGTTCAAAAGGTACCCATTCTCCGAGAGGACGGAGGTCGGGTTGTGTGGGATTTGTACCCACCAAAACCTCCCCGGTGGCCCTCATCGATGGACGCCGTGGAGAGAACCTGGGCCCTCCGTTCGGACTTTTACCAGATTCTCATTCTAGACTACGAGCTAGTGAACCAACCTACCTAGTTTTATCTATTATAGGAAGATCCCAATTTGCAGACTATCTATATTATTATTAGGCTTTTACAGATTTTTTTTTCTAACTAAACCGGCTGAAAAGGTAGGTGATAAGATAATTTTTATTTGTTGCTTTTAGTACCTATTTATTTATTTATAAATTTATGTACACACAAACATGGTTAGAGAAGTATTAGGAGAATACAGGTACAAAGGCAGAGCTTATTTCTATAGAAATCTCTTCCAGCACGCCCAGGAGAGAAACGGTGAAAGAAAGAGATAGGGCGCAGTGTGTATAAAAATACATAATAATAATAATAATAATAATAAATACACTTTATTGTACACCAAAAGTTACATGTAAATTTAACAATACGTAAAAATAAGATAAATAATAAGATAAAAAAAATAAGATAAAAAATAAGAAAAAAATAATAAGATAAAAAAATAAAACAGAGCTACAATCAATATAATAAATACCTAATTAAATAAAAATAAATACCTATGTATACATATATATATATTATATATATAAATAACTAAATATATACCGTTAATATAAACAAATATGAAAGCATTGTATTTATAGGAAAATAGACAGACTACAAAACAGAGGAAAGATAGTGCTCTTTAACGCGATTCTTAAATATGTATAAAGATTGACAGCCACGTATATCATGAGGCAAAGAGTTCCACAGTCTAACTGCATGCACGGTGAAGGAGTTAGAATAGAAGCCAGTGCGATGCTGAGGAACTTTTAAAAGGGTACGAAGATGGGATCTACAAAGAACGTCAGGTGAATAAGCAAAGGAGAAACGTTCTTGTAGATAGGAAGGGGATTTGGGATTATGTAAAATGTTGAAGAGAAGACAAAGTATGCGAGTGTTCCTGCGAAGACGAATTGGGAGCCACTTGAGCTTCTTGCGAAATTGAGAGACGTGATCATACTTTTTGAGACCGAATATAAAACGTATACATAGATTTTGCAAACGCTCAAGCTTGTTTAGGAGCTCCTCTGTGGCATCCAAATAACAGGCATCAGCGTAGTCGATAATGGGTTGAATTAGGGCTTGGGCAAGAGTAATTTTAGTATCTAAGGGCAGGCTTTTGAAGATGTTTTAAAGAGTGAAAGGAAAAGTGGACCTTTTTGCTAACTTCCGATACATGAGATGACCAGGAAAGATGAGAGTCGAAAATAACACCGAGATTTTTAGCAGTTTCAGTAAAAGCAATGTGTGAGCCATTAAGTAACAAAGGAGGAAGGGCTGATAAAGCAATGCCCCTCCGTAACTGTCGGCTACCAATTATCATGGCTTGGGATTTGCTAGGGTTGATAGTGAGGGCAAACGCTTTAGCCCAAAGACTAACACACTCAAGATCACGGTTCATGGCTTGATAGCCTGAACAGCGTCGTCTTTAGAGAAATGACAGTAAAGTTGCAAATCGTCTGCGTAGAGATGGAAATTGGAAGAAATTACCTGGGTAACAGAGTTAATAAAAATAGAAAAAAGCAAAGGAGAGAGAACACCACCCTGGGGGACACCAGCGCTGAGGTCACACCAATCAGAGAAAGACTCTTCATGCCGGACACACTGCGATGATTATTGTATCATTACTTACCTCACCAACCCACCTACGCGACAAATCGCTCTGGTAGGCCATCAACGTCTGCATCTGAAGTTAATATCGCTATAGAGAAGGAAATAGTGACCGAAAATCATTCAAGTTTGAGAGAGATAGCTGCCGAACTTCCTGTGTTTCACGAGTCGATCTGTAACATTATAAATAATCACTTGCGTATGAAACATGTTGCTGCTCGGCTAGTCCTAAAAGACCTGAATTTTCCCAAAAACTCAATGAGGACATGCCGGAGTCAAATCCAACCCAACATTACTGGTGAGGAGAAGTGGGTTTACGTGTTTGACGTGGCCTTCTAACTGAACCGAAATCTAAAAAACCACGCCAAAGTCGATCAAGTCAAAGTCGTGTTGACTGTTTTCTTTTAATAAGCGGTGTTGTGCATTCTTGCTGGAAGGTCAACCGGTAAATAAAGAATATTATTTTAGCATTATGAGGCGTTAAAGAGAGCAAATTCGACAAAAAAGGCCAGATTTGTTAAAAGAAAATTCTTGGATTTCACACCACGATAATGCGCCTTCGCACAAGGCCATCATTGTGAATTGTGTGTGTGATTTTTGACCAAAAACTCAAGAAATACCATCAAGCAACCACCATATTCAACAGATATGGCTCTATCCGACTTCTTTCTTTTTCCTAAACTCAAATACCCACTTCGTGGCACCCGTTTTCATTCGGTAGAAGACATAAAGGAGAATTCGCGTCGAGAACTGAACGAGAACGATTCCGGAAAAAGCGTTTAGAAGCGTTTAGCGTGTTTTGATGATTGGATTATTCGTTGGCGTAAGTGAATCATTTCTGAAGGAGCATACGTTGTAAGTGATAAAATTAATTTGGATGAACAACTAACATTTTGTGTATGATCTTTTCCCGGTACTTCCTTGACAGAGTAGTATGTATATGTATCAATAACTACGTAGTCTACAAATTTCCACTATATTATTCAGGTACAATTATCACTAAAGTAGTTTCAAGCATGTGAATTCTCAAGAAAGCGGTGAATTGTGACGCGAGATGTTCCTAGCATTTCAGTTCTGTGCGTGACGTGACAAGGGTCGAGATGTTCGCCCAGATAACACGCTCTAAAGTTTCATAAGGACGTGAATGCAACATAATACGTGTCGTTTGTGTGAAATACACACTTGTGTACGATAGACCCGACGATACACGCATTCTTCTAGGCACCTAAAATCTTATTGCGTACGTAAACACGTCTGAGATCCCTTCTGAGAAATGAATACGGCTTTCAGTTCGGTACAATTCAATATAAAATTCAAAAAATTCAAAATTCAAAATTTTTTATTTCAAATAGGCTTAACGCTAGCACTTTTGAACGGTCATTTTTTTTAAAAGCTACCACCGGATCACAACGCGGCCTCAACTGAGAAGATCCGGCAAGAAACTCAGCGGGCTTGTCATTTTTTCACATTTTTTTTTAAAACAAAGTTTGTCTTTTTACAATTAGATTAGCACCAGCGACAGTGTGTCCTGCCGTTCAAAATATCAAATAAAATAAAAAATACGACGAAAATACAACAAACTAAAATGCCAATATAGTATGACCCTGCTTATTTTTTCGTCGACATTTTCGCAATGTCTACAAAAATTTAAGAATGTGATGTTTGAAGGACATTTGCGATGGGTTCATTTGCACAGATGCAGACACAGACAATTGAGTACAGGCAAATTTTATATTTAGCCGCAAAGGTAATGCAATGTTTCAGTTGGAATCATTAAATTATATTTTTTATTATTAACTAG
Organism: Furcula furcula; assembly: GCA_911728495.1. Classification (NCBI taxonomy): domain Eukaryota; kingdom Metazoa; phylum Arthropoda; class Insecta; order Lepidoptera; family Notodontidae; genus Furcula; species Furcula furcula. The sequence goes on from OU452251.1 coordinate 13,975,076, forward strand.
CCGACCCGCGCAGCTCCGCTCGCGCTCTTTTTAACCGACTTCAAAAAAGGAGGTTCTGTATTCGACGCGTATGTATGTAATATTAATAAAAATGCGTAATATTCATATATGTTAGTCTATGTGGGCTTCTAAACGAATTTACCAAATTTCACGAGTGTATGTATGTATGTATGTAGGTTTGTCCGCGGATTTCTCAGAAACTACAAGTCCGATTTCGAAAATTCTTTTTGCAATAGTTAGAGTATCTTTCAACTTAGGGTAGAGTACAAATTTCATCAAAATCGGTCCAGTAGTTTAAGAGATATAAACTTTTTATGTTTTCAGTAAGTTACTGTAATGTAGACGTTCGAGTTGCGTGATAGTGCTGATACCTATCTGGGTAAAATAAGTCACTAAAAAGTGTTAAATAAACTTATTTAAAAAAAAATAAAAACCGACTTCAAAGTAAATTATCTAAAAAGCATAAAATAACGAAAATATTATTGAAGTTGGTGCAGAATATACACAGCAGGTATGCTAACACCAACTTCAATAAAATTTTCGTTATTTTATGCTTTTTAGATAATTTACTTTGAAGTCGGTTTTTATTTTTTTTTAAATAGTTTATTACGTTATAAGCTAAATTGTCAATAGCATCTGTTTAATGTATGATTTTTTGTCAGTTTTTTTTTTAACCGGCTTCAAAAAGAAGGTTCTCTATTCGACGCGTATGTATGTAATATTGATAAAAATGCGTAATATTAATATATGTTAGTCTATGTGGGCTTCTAAACAAATTTACCAAATTTTATGAGTGTATGTATGTATGTATGTATGTAGGTTTGTCCACGGATTTCTCAGAAACTATAAGTACGATTTCGAAAATTCTTTTTGCAATAGTTAGAGTATTTTTCAACTTAGGGTAGAGTACAAGTTTCATCAAAATCGGTCCAGTAGTTTAAGAGATATAAACTTTTTATGTTTTCAGTAAGTTACTGTAACGTAGCCGTTCGAGTTGCGTGATAGTGCTGGTACCTATCATGGTAAAATAAGTCACTAAAAAGTGTTAAATAAACTATTTAAAAAAAAAACCGACTTCAAAGTAAATTATCTAAAAAGCATAAAATAACGAAAATATATTGAAGTCGGTGTCAGCTGGTGATAGTGTTAGTTAACGTGATTAGCTAGCACCGACTTCAATATATTTTCGTTATTTTATGCTTTTTAGATAATTTACTCTGTTTAAATTTCTCTTGTTTGTTAAAATTGTGCTACATTGTTTTGCGGTGTTCAAATAAATTATTATTCTATTCTATTCTATTCTATTCTTTACGTTGAATGTATAACCTTTGTTTAAAGTCGGTTAAAAACTGGCACACTTACTGAGTAATTGGTCACCCATCTATGTAATGACCTTGTCTACCGTTGTTTAACCTGATTGATTGCCACATATTGAAAACAACTGTCTATGAGGTTCTCATTATTTTTTAATAGTATTAGATACATTTTGCGAATACATAACCTCCTTTTTTTAAAGTCGGTAAAAACTGGGGTTCACTTTTTACGTGCCCTCCGAAGCACGCAGTTCAAATGGCATTAAACGGTCACCCATCTATGTAATGACCTTACCTAACGTTGCTTAACCTGATTGATTGTCAAACATCAATAACAACAGTAACTGTCTATGAGTGTCCCCTTATTATTATTTATTATAATTACAAAGGAAAATGAATAAAATCGGGCCACGCGTATAAACAAGTGCCAATATGACTTTAATCTCGTCTCCCAAGGGAACCGTGCTGGATTACGGGATAAAAAGTATCCTATGTCCTTCCTCGTAGTATTACCTCAAATCATGCTAAGTTTCGTTTAAATCCATTCAGTAGTTTCGGCGTGATGCGCGGCCGTGATACAGACACACAGACAGACAGACAAAAATGAAAAAGTACAGTTTTGGCTTTAGTATCAGTTATAGAATGCCCTGCAAAAATAATTTTCAAAATATCTTCAATGTACAGAAATGGACCTGTTACAGTTTTATTATAAGTATAGGTAACTCTAACTACTGTCACTGTCAAATCTTCATCATCATCAGCAGCCAAAAGACGTCCGCTGCTGCACAAAAGCCTCCCTCTTAGAAGGGAGGGGTTGCCTATAATCCTCACGCTTGGCAGGCGTCTTCGGGATCGCAGTAGGTGGTAGGTAATCCAATAGAAATACGTAGCTTCTTGTTTTCCCTCAGCCCCCTCTTAGGGACACCCAACAAGAGGAAATGGCAGGGTGCTATTCTTACCCTGACGCCCCACGGGTCACTGTCATCACATAAAAAAATTCTTCTTCTATCTTGGTCCCAGTCTCTATAACAAAACTAATAAAATATTACCAATTTATCACTTGACACTACATGATTGTAAAATATCAGTCCGTAATCACCTACTTAATCTAACATATGAGGAAACAGAGAAGTATTTGATAACACTAACATAAAGAAATCCTAAAATACATACCTTTTCTTCTTATACTGTCTTATACTTAATTATTTCAAAATACTTACATACAGACATACACACATCAGCACACACTCAAAATACATCAGTACATACGCACACATCAGTACACACACACATACACACACAAACATGCATACACATTTCTTATAGGCAAACACGAACAATTAAATTGGTAACCAATCTGGGGGCGCAGTACTGATTCTCTTAAATACAGGTTACATATATGTAACCTAGCTAGGAAATCAGGCTGAATCCCAAATATAATGTAGTACCTACCTAAGTTTGTCTTTACAACTTGTACTTCTTCCAATTTTGTAAAATTGCTATGCACAATGTACTACACCTATTTTCAGACTGAATAAATGATTTATTATTATATTATTATTATATATATACAATGTTTATTATACATGTCGTTTACAGGAGTTTTATTATGCTTGACATTAATTATTATTAGCTAAGGACGGTTTTCTACAGTTGAATCATTTTTTATAAGCAGCCAGCGACCCGACGTGATTTCGCCCTTTATTCAATAACCTGTATAGATAGTGAATACCGTGCCAAAATTCATCTTACAGTCTAAAAGACGTCAGCGAACCAGACAGACGTATAGCGCGGTCGAGCGTATCTTGGAAGCTACCATTCCTCCGCCCGGGTAACCCTGCAATCCTTCGCACTCGTGCCACTGTTTAGGTACCGCACTAATGCTACTAACATTTCATTGTCTTGTAGAATGGACGTAACTTCATAATTACGTTCATTCTACAACTACCCACTACAGTCTTAACCTCGTCTGGTGTGGTAGTATACCTCGCCTTGGCACCTGTAGAAGTGTAGGTATGCTGTGAGAGCACACTGCTATAAATTCCGGTTCTTATTATCTCAATATAAACTAGTACTAGACTGCGGCCTAGATGTCCAGCGAGTAAGGCGGCGACTCCGAGGAACCCCCGTCCCCGTGAGCACCGTGTCAGGCTTCCGGTGAGCTTTAATGCGCCCCCAGACGATGGGCTCAAAGTTCAGATTCCACCGAAGAACCCAAATCCGCCCCTCAAGCGCCGATGCGACAGCCGCGAGGAATTTAATAGGTAAGAAGTATAAGTACTTATATACCCCGGTCCGGTTAACCCCCCACAGACCTGACTGCGCTATTAAATTATTCTCCCACGAGAACAAAAAAATTTAGCTACTAGACCACGCTTATTGTAAACGGCGGATGGAGACGTACTAACTTATTAGCAACACAGGTGAAAAGTACTTTGTCAGTGGTATCGCTGTATCGGCAGTAAATAAACAGAACCCCACTTAGAAGCATAAATCACCAGTGTGGTGAGAAAACTCACCACTGGATTAAAATCCATTATCACCTAATAACTAAAAACTATGTATGCGATTCAAACCGTGTACACTTTCAACTACATTATTGATTTAGCTCGTAAATATACGTAAGTGAATTTCGAATTATATACATAGTTTTTACTCGTCCAGACCATCCAGTGCGTAAAGCAAAATAGGTGATATAGTGTGTTTCAACCCACTCGAAAGTTTTTACCCGTGTGGATTACCCATTTATAATTAAAGGAGAATGCCATCTTCAGTAAACTCAAACTCAAAAATAGAATAGAATACTCTTTATTTGCACACCAAATTAAAACATACAGAAAAACTTACAAAAATAACTTAAATTAGGTACAAATGGCGGTCTTATCGCTAATAGCGAAAAAAAAAATAACGCTAGCACTTTTGAAAGGTCATGTTTTTTTTTTAAAGTTACCACCGGATCACAACGCGGCCTCAACTGAGAAGATCCGGCAAGAAACTCAGCGGGCTTGTCATTTTATCACTTTTTTTTTAAACAGTGTGTCATGTTACAATTAGATCAGAGCGACAGTGTGTGTTGCCGTTCAAAAGATCAAATGAGACAGAAAAAAATAATAAAATACGACGAAAGTACAACAAACTAAAAAACCAAAGGGATAGTAGTCGGACCAGTCCCCCCAAGCTGCACCCGCGCACGAGTTGACTCGAGCAGCAGCCATCACTCCAGTAAGGTTGGTGGTTGTGATATTTCACTCCACTCCGGATATTGTAACTTTATTTTCCTTTGTTCTCTGTCTCTCGTAAAGAAAGACGCTTTACTCTTGAGCCACCTTAAATTTAGTATTTGATGTGAAACACGTTTTATCGCAATTGCGCTACCTCAGATGCAGAAGCGCAAACAGTACAAATAGCGTCTGATAAAAAATAAATAGAACAAACAAATGGATGAGGGAGATTCAACAAATCGTTTGTATTTAATTTTTGGTCTCTCGAACAAAACTGACAGTAATGTCGGCTTGTGTAATGTAAATATTAGCACAGGAAAATATGTGAATTAAGAAGAAATAAGCCGGTCACATTAATATAATAAAATAATGATATAATATCATCATCAGTCAGAAGACGACCACTGTTGAACATGGCCCTCGCCATATCCCTCCCCCTTGAAACGCCACAATGAACGCAGTTGGTAATTTGCATACACCGGCTGCATTCGTCACGTAGTACAATATAGTGGAAAGCCTGCCAACGCGACGCGTAGTCTTCGGGGTCGTGGTCGCCACTCAAAAACCTTTCTTCCCCATCAGTTATAAATAATACTAAAAAGAGATCTTGCTTTTTTGGGTAATAAAAATAAATATGCCATAATTAGGCAACATTATTTGTGAATTTTTTGACAGAAGATTTTATCTACAAATATATTTAAACTAATTAAAAAACGTCCTCCAAGTTGTCGCCGCACTGGGAGGGAAGGGTACTACGGAAAAGACTGGCGGCGTTACCTCTTTGTATGGCCAAGCTTATACGTTGGCAGAAAAAGCTACCAGCCCGACGGTCACTTGAGACTTCGAGTTTGGATGAAATTTCATTCACCAAATCATGTGTCTGATGAGACCAAGGTCCTCCACCGCAAAGGGCGCAAATATATAGCTGGAACCTAGAGCTGCATACTTGCGTCGCTTTGCATGACTAGCGGTCGCCGCAGCACCACCAGCCAAATTGTCGGGGTAATGGTATGGCACGCTGCAAGTGTTTCGACACTCATGTCGCATCCCCTTTTATTTCTAATATAGGTTTATGTATTAAAGGAAAAGTGGCGTATTGATAGGTTGAAATTTAAGCTAATTTTTCAGAAGGATTTTTTGTACTTTTGCCATTTATACCGGTTATAAATGCAAATTAACTCCTTGAGCATCTGTCATTAAATAACCTCAATACAAACTGTTTTATTGGCGACAGTCATGCAATATCGTTCAAGTAACTTTTCATTACTTGTAATTCAGTCTGGTACATAATAAATGCCTCTTGCATTTTCATTTCATAATTTATTTATACCTTGCGCCTGCAGGAAAATGTTCTCGTAAACGCAAGCAAGTATGCAATGCAATTTTGAGACGAAGTGAGTTTAACTGGATAACGTACTAATGCGGTAGAAAGTTCAACTCTGTGTCTACTGCATACAGAATTAACAAGACTTTCTTCTGACTTTCACTTTAAAACTGGATGGTATACATTTTCATTCCCTTTATTAGGTAAATCTAGACTACGATATCGTTTACCACTGGGTGTTTAAAATTAATTGCAGTTAGTTATTTCATAATTTACGACGCGCGACCATGGCTGAGTCAGCGGGCTTGTCATTGTTTTACTTATTTTTTAAACAGTGTTACAATTAGATCTGCATCAATGACAGGATTAGGTTTGGTTAAATACATTATAAATGTGCATACATTTTATATGTGTACCTAACACCCAATGGTAATGGTTACCCATTCGTCTCCGACGAAATCTTCACATTTTATCTCTTCTCTATAATATTATATTGTTTAACCCGTCCACCCCCTCTTATCTTAGGGAACGTTTCGATTATTTGTCGAATTCTAGCATCTATAGTCTTAGGTCCTCGGAAAACCTTTGTCTTACGATGACCTTACATAGCAGTTCCTTCTATGACAAATCCTTCACGGTGCAGGCGGTTCGCCTGTGGAATTCCTTGCCCGTTTCTATAAGGCGTGCTTCGTCACTGCTAATTTTCAAAGATCTAGTGAAGAAGTTTTATTTGGCGGAATAAGTTAATCGGTATTTGTGTAATTTTCTTGTTATATTAGTACGTACTGATTTATGTATGTTTATAATAGTATTATTTGATGTATGTTTATATATTATACTCATATGAATATATATTATTATAGTTTACAACATATGTGTTTTTATGTGTCTTTGTGTTAATGTTACCTATTCATGTCGAGTGCGCGCACCCTCTGCTCTTTGTAACTTCTTTATTTTCCTCTCCATCCAAAGGTTGCCTGGAAGAGATCGCTTTTAGCGATAAGGCCGCCCATTGTTGCATTTTTTATTAATTTGTGTCTTATTCTTTTTGTATCTGTTTGTTTGTCCGCAATAAAGAATGATGTAATCACTGTTCGGTAAATGATCAAATAAATAAACAACGTCAGGCATGGTCAGTCCTTAGATGAGTGAAGTTAAGTGGCGTTTGATCTGACCGTCTTGCTTCAGAGGTCACGTAAAAAGTCGGTCTCGGTTTGTTGGCGTCTAGACAGCAGGCTTTAAGTAAAGTTAGGGGCCTAATGGCATCTTGAACAACTCTGATACCCGGTTGAACAAAATATTGTTCGCAATCGAGCTTTATGTCTTTTTATAAGTTATACTTATGATTACAATTATTTTGATAAACTGGGGCCTTCGGAAGGCCCCAGTTTATACCATATCCCATGAACTCATATAGCAGGGCAGCGAAAAGTGTCCTGTGTACTTATAACGAGTGCACCAATGATATTATATATATATATACAATAGATATGCCATTATCGCTCGCCAGACGTTCAGCGAGTATCCCCCAACTGGGTTTTGTAGCAGTTAGTCGCACGCCGTCCCGCGTAGTTAATGCGACATCGTGACGTCTATCATTAATAAACTATTTTAAAAAAAATAAAAACCGACTTCAAAGTAAATTATCTAAAAAGCATAAAATAACGAAAATATTATTGAAGTTGGTGCAGAATATACACAGCAGGTACGCTAACACCAACTTCAATAATATTTTCGTTATTTTATGCTTTTTAGATAATTTACTTTGAAGTCGGTTTTTATTTTTTTTTAAATAGTTTATTTAACACTTTTTAGTGACTTATTTTACCAAGATAGGTATCAGCACTATCACGCAACTCGAACGTCTACATTACGGTAACTTACTGAAAACATAAAAAAAATTATATCTCTTAAACTACTGGACCGATTTTGATGAAATTTGTACTCTACCCTAAGTTGAAAGATACTCTAACTACTGCAAAAAGTATTTTCGAAATCGGAGTTGTAGTTTCTGAGAAATCCGTGGTACATACATACATACATACATACATACACTCGTGAAATTTGGTAAATTCGTTTAGAAGCCCACATAGACTAACATATATGAATATTACGCATTTTTATTAATATTACATACATACGCGTCGAATACAGAACCTCCTTTTTTGAAGTCGGTTAAAAATTGAAAATGCCATCCTGCGTATTTAATATGTGCACAAATTACCAGGCAAAAGTAAATAAACAGTCAGGAATAATATAGCACATTTAACTATGAAAAATAATTTGATTTTGTAAAGTATTTCAATTTCCATAATAATATTGTAAGAAATAATTGTAAAATTGAATGTGTCAGTCGACAAGATGACACTGGCAAGCGTTTAACCAACGCTGACAACGGAACGCACAAAATATAGCCATCTCGTATTCTCTTAGTTTTCTCGTTATGCATCTGTCCTTGTCAGACTATAGGTAGGAAAATGTATAGCTAGGTAGAACTAACTACAAGTGACACAACTTTTATCGTGCGTTAGTAGGGATACAACATATCTTTAGTAAAATATCATTGGAGTGCACTAATTAGAAGGCCACCCAGCTATTACGTCACCAAAACAGGTGAGTGGTCACGTGACAATACTATTGTCACGCTAATTAGTGCACTCATGGTACACAACCGTATGCTACACTAGCTATCAGACACCGGTCTCGCCGGCGAGGCCGAAGGGTCGTACGTATGCGACCGCAACGACGTGCATCACCCCACTGAGTTTCTTGCCGGTTCTTCTCAGTGGGGGCGCGCTGTGAACCGGTGGTAAAATCAGCCCTCTCTTAAGCGACAGCCCAAGCCGAGGCCGTGTCTCCCTGAGGTGTAAGACAGGCCACTTTTCGTGTTAAACTGCTCTGCTTTAAGAGTTCTTGGTAAGGCCCCTGGTAAAGCTGAATTAATATTGTTGATCTTGCTAAATTAAATTAACTAATTAATTATTATTATTAATTATTAATTTTGTTTTATTAATTTAATTATTATTAATTAATTAATTATTATTGTTATTTATTGCATTTGTTAAATTGAATACTACAATTTTACTTTTCATCAAATTGTGTAAGTTTTTCTTAGATAAAAACTAGCGTGTTCAGTTTGGTTAACACGCTAGTTTTCTTATTATGTTCTTGATATGAAAAAACATTTAAAGTATACCTTCTCTATTATTTTAACCTTTTAACTGTTGGTATAGTTTATTTTATTTTACCAGTGCCAGTGTATTGTTATTAAAACGAATATTATAAATAATATTCAAAGGTTCACACAATTTAAGGTGTATAGGATCAAGAATTCAATGTTCTCCAACACTACAATACTTCCAATTTGTGCTCTTTTTGGGTATCTTTGTTGATCTTAGTGCCCGAGGACAAGCCGTCAGCTATAAAATACAAAATGACTAGAACCTTTTATAAAGAATCCAATTTGCCATCAAACAGTAGTTGATGTGGCGGCGAGAACGCGATACATCAGGGCGGCCGACCGACGACACAACACGATTTGTGAAATTGAACGGAAGGGCCCGACTATTTTGTCGGGTAATCTTTATAATGTCGGCGAAGGGAGGCGATTTATATTGTACGTTCAATAAAGAACTCAGTTTGATACTTTCATTTTTTACACATTTTATTTACGCACACAGAAACATTCAAACACACCTAAAACGTACACGCGTAAATTAGCTTACTACAAAACATAGAATTGTGTTTTTTTAACCGATTTCAAAAAAGAAGGAGGATGTCAACCGATTTGAAAAAATCTTTCTTCCATCCATTCTTTAATCCGTTAATTGGGTCCCATAAAAAAATTATTGCTTAGTAATAAGTAGTTCCTGAAAAAACAAGAATGTTGACTGCGCAGGAAAGTTGCAGGAAAGCCTATATAGATGACTTTATGTCGCTTTTTAAGGACAAAAATGGTCATAACTCTGGCAAATATTTACCAATTTCAATGATTCTTTTTTCGAAAGAAGAAACCACTATAATGAACCTGTATGAATGTAAACAAACAGATAAGAACTTCCTGGACGACCATGAATGATATGGAGGAATTTATCTGGTAAAAACCATAAAACTGATGTTCTCCTTTACATTGCTCTGACAATTACGAACCGATTTCGATGATTCTTTTTTTATTCGAGAGAGTAAACTACTATGATGATTCCATGCAAAATTCATTACGACCGGATATTTTTTTCTGAAGAAACATGAATTATGTAAAACTATGTAGACGATAATATGATCATAACCTACCTAGATCATTTTACGGTCTTCGATGGTTCAATCTTTATATATAAAAATATCACTAAAAAGTATAAAATAAAATATATTTAAAAAAAATTGAACCGACTTCAATAACACTAAAAAGTATAAAATAATTGAAATATTATTGAAGTTGGTGCTAAATATACACAACAGGTACGCTAACACCAACTTCTTTAATATTTAAATTATTTTATACTTTTTAGTGTTATTGAAGTCGGTTCAATTTTTTTTTTAATATTTTGTAGTAAGCTAATTTACGCGCTAATTTACACATTTGTAAGGGCACTTTTTTTTTGACGCGGCGTATATCTTCGAAAGATCACCGGGAGCTGTGGGGCTCGACCGGGGTACGTGGGATTCTTACCCACTAAAACCCCCGCGGTTGTCACATCGGCACATGAGAGGAGTCCCCAGGTCTCTCCGGTGGGATCTGCACCAGGGGCCCCTCAGTGCCTTGCCTTTGAGCCCGCCGCCGGGGGGCGCATTGTAGCCCCCCGGGAACCAGTCACGGTGCTCACGGGGACGGGGGTCGCAACCCCGCCGCCGTCCTCCTCGGAGTCGCCGCCGTACTCAATTCTAAGGGCCCACACCCCGAACGTCTAGAGACTCCGAAGGAAGTGGAAGTGCTTCGCAAGACAACGTTATACCGATAGGTTGGGTAAATACCCAACCTATCGGTATAACGTTGTCTTGCGGTGGGAGGCCTGGCCCCCTAGACAATGTAACATTCTACAATCGTTATCGCTATTAGAAAGTATAAAAATGTATGAGGATGACATAAGTCATCGAAAAATCACGTGACAAATTATAGGCAATTCACACCGTTAGCGAATGAAGAAATAGATTCGCTATGAAGCGATTGCATCTTGTCTAGGCCCTCTGGAGTCCTGAAATACAGTGTCCCTAGTTTAGGCTCCAGTCCACCTGATTGTATTTAGCCTTAAGCCTTAGCCTTAAATATTCACATTGTTATCTTGTTAAGTTTATTAGTTTGTTTCCAAGTTTGTATATTTTTCTGGTAGAAATAAACTTTATTATTTTATGTTTAAAAAAAAAACTTGGCCGACACGAGATGCTGTGAACAGATGTAAAATATCAACATTATGTTCGCCCTGAACAGAAGTCAAGAAAGCTTTTTTTTAATTCCTACATTACTTAAGTACATATAACGTCCGTTCGATATTAAGCATGATAAACTTCTACTTGCCGTTGTTAATAAGATTAAAACAAAAAGGCAACAGGTAACTAAAGGTCGTTCGAATTTCGATATTCGATCACAATAATAATCAATGCAAAAGATAAATAGTATCAGACCTCTTATCTATATCTATACTTATAATAAAACTGTAACAGGTCCAATTCTGTACATTGAAGATATTTTGAAAATTATATTTGGAGGGCATTCTATAACCGATACTGAAGCCGAAAATGTTTTTTTTTTAATTTTTGTCTGTCTGTCTGTCTGTATCACGGCTGCGCATCACGCCGAAACTACTGAATGGATTCAAATGAAACTTGGCATGATTTGAGATCTTACTACGAGGTAGGACATAGGATACTTTTTATCCCGTAATCTAGCACGGTTTTTTTGGGAGAGGGGATTAAAGTCAAAATGGGTACTTGGTTATATGCTTGGTCCGATTTTATCAATTTTTCTTTATAATATAATAAATATTAGTAAGGGATCACTCATAGAGAGTTGTTATCAAGGTTTTGTAATCGATCGGGTTAAGCAACGTTAGGTAAGGTCACTAAATAGATGGGTGACCGTTTAACGCCATTTGAACTAAACGGGTCCGTGCTTCGGAGAGCAAGTAAAAAGTGGGTCCCAGTTTTTAACCGATTATAAAAAAGGAGGTTATGTATTCGATGCGAATGTATGTCTGTTATTAAAAGTTTAGTTAACTTAAAAATAGCCCATGCGGAGCTGCGTGGGTCAGCTAGTCTACAAAATAAATACCTAGTCAAGGATGACTCTTGCCTCACCTGCAATGGGCAGATAACATTAAATTTCACGTATTAACGTATTCCAGGAGATAGAGACTATATTTACTATTATCTCCGTAAATTTGAATTGAACGCGGTTAATGTAATTTAATTAAAAGAATAACCGCCCCCCCTCCCCCCCTATTCCCTGTCTCCTCTCCCTGGGTATGCGTAAGAGGCGACTATAGGAAAACACGAGTGTTTCGTCGCCTGTCTTCACAAGCAGCAGCGTCTTACTATTGGATTACCTACCACCTACGATGCGATTCCCTAGACGCCTGCCAAGCGTGGGGATTATGGCAACCCCTCCCTTCTAAGGGGGAGGCCTTTGTTCAGCAGTGGACGTCTTTCGACTGCTGATGATAATGATGATCTTAGAAATGTATAAGTGTAAATACTTGCGGCGTACAATACTTACGTGCGGCTTGATATACCATGGATAGAAGTAGACCACTGCGTTGCACAATTTATGACGGGACATGGCAACTTTAAAAGCAAATTATTCTCTTTTAAATTGGTGTCTTCATCTCTCTGTCAATGTACTACGGTGAATAATGAGTTCGAACAAACTGCGCATCATATACTTTGGGAGTGTCATCTCTGGCACAATGAGCGCAATGTTATGTTGAATAGTTTGGAAATAACATCCGGAGTTGTATATTACTCTGACTTGTGGCGACTACGGAAAATTTCCGTGCTTTCAAGTGTTTCTGCCTATACCTATTATTGGAAACAAGTTTAATAGTAGAAATCTAAATATAGGTCCCTTCTTATCAAGTAACTTCCGTGGTGCCTTACAGGTGGACTAACTAGTTGGTGCACCTGTAAGAATCTTTCGTTCTGAGGTTATATCGAGCTGTGTGATTTTTACTTGTCTCCCGCTTTGCAAAGGAGGGAAGTGGAATTTAGTTTCTTCCTATAAACTTTTCTAATTAAATTTGTTGCGGGTTCCAAGACAATATAGCGTGTTCCCCGGGACTCGCCGAGGGTCAAACCTTGGTGTCTTCACTGGTGACCACTGTATATCCTGGTGATAACAGGAGTCACAGTGATGGGCATGAGTGGTGGGATCAGTCCCAAAAAAAAAAGTACTAATACTATAGAATGCTTATTTTCAAGTAAAAACAGTAGGCACGAGTAAGAACATCGAAAAGCATATCATTAAATAGGTACACGACATAGGTCGGTACCTACTACCATAGGTACCGACCTATGTCGTGTACCGATTACCGAAATTTGCGCTTGTCACAGATCAAAGCCATCACTACATATCACTTACTTATCAATATAACTTTATATAGTTCACCTGCCTCTTGGAGGAAGGATTGAGAAAGCTGGCTAGGCTGCCTACGATTTGTTTAAGGGGATCATAGGCAAACGGGTACGCTATTCTTAATGTACTTATAAACTCTATGGAAGTGATGATTTCGGATCTACGGGGATCGAAAATTATTTCGTAAAATAAATTATCTGATGTATATGAATTGTAAAGTATTCTGAAGATATAAATAATTATTATTATCGACGATACCTTCTAGCAGAGGTAATTCAAAAATTTTAATTTTGTTAAAGCTACAGACTGCGTAGACAGGTCGCCTGTCCCATTTCAATAAATATGAAAATTACTCAGTATCCAAGGAATTTGCATAATATTACCATATTTTAATATTTCCGTCATAATACTCCACAATAAACTTATTTGTAATCGTAACTTTGAGGTTCCTAGGTGTATTTTAATTTCCAGTTTAAAGCATTAGCTACTTACGTCATTCGGCTTTATTTGGGGTTATAATTTCCACCACCTCTTTTACAGCGACTTGCGCGTTCAGTACAATAATGCTCTTAGGGTGCTGTTAGGGTTGCCCAGACATTGCAGTACATCAGGCATATTCGCTGATGTTCAGATTGACGGCTTTCACGCCGTCCCTCACAGCATCCTGAGAACATTGTTTGTATTATTTAATTTTACTAACACTAGTTTTTAGGCTTGGGTTTGGGCTTTCATGCCTTCATCCGAAAAAGCTGTGCCTCCTGCCTGCAGAGAGTACGTGCCAGCCCTCACAGCATCCTGAGAACATTGTTTGTATTATTTAATTTTACTAACACTAGTTTTAGGCTTGGGCTTGGGCTTTCATGCCTTCATCCGAAAAAGCTGTGCCTCCTGCCTGCAGAGAGTACGTGCCAGCCCTCACAGCATCCTGAGAACATTGTGTGTATTATTTAATTTTACTAACACTAGTTTTTACCTAAAAGGTAAAAAAGGAACCCTTATGTTCTGACTTCGTCTGTATGTCTGTCAGTCTGTCTGTCCGTCTGTGTATCACACCTATATATTTCAGGAACCACTGCTGCTATCGATTTGAAACTTGGAATAGGTTTAGATCTTACTTATCTGACCCCATCGCAAATGAAAATAATATATTTTTTCTTTTACTTTTTTTTTATAATGGAGTTCGAAATGGGTCATCAAAATTTCAAAGTGAGACTACTATATCGAGTGGGGTATCACATGAAAGGGCTTCATTTGAACATCTCAAAACAGATTTTTATTTTGATTTATGTCACGCAATTTTTGGCTGATAATCAAAAATTTCAAAAACAAAACCAACACCCCAAAACCCCCCCTCCCCCTCACTGGGAATTTGTTTACCCTTCTTTTTTTCACTATTGAGTATTTTTATAGGTATAAGGTGAAGCTGGAATGAATTATTAATGAATATGAAAGAGATATTGACGTGAAAGTAATTTTGCTCATCATTAGCATCCGATAGACGTTCACTGCTGAACAAAGGGGGAGCCCCTCCCTTCTAAGGGGGAGGCCCCTTCTAAGGGGCCTCTCCCTTAGAGGGGCTGCCATAATCCCCACGCTTGGCAGGTGGCTTGAGAATCGCAGTATAGGTGGAAGATAAATCCAAAAGAAAGACGCTGCTGCCCGTCTTCCTGTTCTCACTTAGTCGCCTCTTACAACACGCAATGACAGGAGATGGGGGGATGCTATTTCTGACCCGGAACCCCAAGTGTTTGTTCAGTACTAATAATTAAGGTGAAAGAGAAATCGTGAAACAATAGTATAAGAGTAAAAAAAAATAACTGGACTTAAAAAAATATGCTTTTATTTCTATCATTAATTACACAAGTAGTTTCTTAAATCACACAAAACTGCAATGTTGTTTTGATAAAGAACTAAATGACACTATCGTTAGCAGTCATTTTTAATCCTACAGTAATTATTAATGTAAACAGTCTGTAATTATAACAGTATTTAATAACATAGGCATGTTTACGTACGACAGCGGACAGAAGTTGCGTCAATGCGTTAGCGAGCGGCCACTGGCGCGTAGCAACCAGTCATACATTACTAGAGGAGAATAGAAAACTGTGTAATTATTCCTTACTGACTAGGGTAATGCAGACTGATCACCTGATCGTCAAATAAAGTAAGATGATCCATAAAAATCGTGTCGGTCTTCCGTCCCATCGTATTTGTGAGCGTAAAGGAAAAGAGAATGCACTTGTATCTACGCAAAAACACATGTGCACTTATATAATATCTCTGGCTGATCTTGTGAAAGATTGGCTCGTCGTATCAGCCAGGAGAATATTATTTACTTTAATATAGGAAACATTGCAGCTAGACTATTTCAAACACGCGTTATAGTTAATTTAAACAATATCGAAGGAATTTATAATTTACACCAACTGTTTCTTTGAAATAATCTAGCTTTGATGTTCCCGCCTATCAATATTACATTTTCCAATCTCCACAGACATAGACATATTCCTAGTGTAGTGGTACCAGCGTCTAAAGAAGATATGGCGAGTCAGCGCTGACTGCCGATTGCCTAACTAAACGGGTCCTTATGCGACTTTGTACTATGTTGAAGTACATTTTTATTGAATACTAGCTGACCCACGCAGCTCCGCCCGCGCTGTGTTTACGTTAGCTAAACTTTCAATAATATACCTACATTCGCATATATATACCTACATAGAATACAAAACCTCCTTTTTTAAAGTCGGTAAAAAACTTGGACCCACTTTGTACTTGCCCTCCGAAGCACGGAGACGTTTAGTTCAAATGGCGTTAAACGGTCACCCATCTATTTAATGACCTTACCTAACGTTGCTTAACCTGATCGATTTCCAAACATTGTTAACAACTGTCTATGAGTGTTCCCTTACAAATATTTATTATAATTATAATGAAAAATTGGTAAAATCGGAGCAAGCGTATAACCAAGTACACATATTGACTTTAGTCCCCTCTCCCAAGGGAACCGTGCCGAATGTCGGGATAGAAAGTATCCTATGTCCTACCTCGGAGTATTAACTCAAATCATGCCAAGTTTCGTTTCAATCCATTCAGTAGTTTCGGCGTGATGCTCAGCCGAGATACAGACAGACAGACAGACAGACAGACAAAAATTAAAAAAAATACATTTTCGGCCTCAGTATCGGTTATAGAATGCCCTCCAAATACAATTTTCAAAATATCTTCAATGTACAGAATTGGACCTGTTACAGTTTTATTATAAGTATAGATTTATATTTTACTAGCTGACCCACGCAGCTCCGCCTGCGCTATTTTACGTTAACTAAACTTTTAATATCAGACATTCGCATCGAATACATAACCTCCTTTTTTATAGTCGGTTAAAAACTGGGACCCACTTTTTACTTGCTCTCCGAAGCACGGACCCGTTTAGTTCAAATGGCGTTAAACGGTCACCCATCTATTTAATGACCTTACCTAACGTTGCTTAACCCGATCGATTACAAAACCTTGATAACAACTCTCTATGAGTGTTCCCTTACTAATATTTATTATATTATAAAGAAAAATTGATAAAATCGGACCAAGCGTATAACCAAGTACCCATTTTGACTTTAATCCCCTCTCCCAAAAGAACCGTGCTAGATTACGGGATAAAAAGTATCCTATGTCCTACCTCGTAGTAAGATCTCAAATAATGCCAAGTTTCATTTGAATCCATTCAGTAGTTTCAGCGTGATGCTCAGCCGTGATACAGACAGACAGACAGACAGACAGACAGAAAGACAGACAGACAGACAGACAAAAATTAAAAAAATTACATTTTCGGCTTCAGTATCGGTTATAGAATGCCCTCCAAATATAATTTTCAAAATATCTTCAATGTACAGAATTGGACCTGTTACAGTTTTATTATAAGTATAGATTGTCTATCACATAAGAAACACATAATTTGAATAATGTTGTCTTTTACTTACGCGAATATTACACATAATTTGATGCTTAATATTCTAATTGACTGGAACAACTGTTAGTGTATTATATCTAAGCCTTAATAAGTGATAACATTTAACACGTTGCTACGGTTATTATATAAATTATAAAACATAGAACATTTAAACACATACAAATGTACTTTCGCAACTCTTTCCTGTTGACTCAATTCTTGTCTAGCGCTCTTTAACTTTGACACAAAACTACTAATTTGAGTGTGCAGTTTAAAAATCACATTGTAGTAGTGTCACATTTCTTTAGGAAAATTAACTTGTAAATCAATGCAGCCGCTGAGCTGCCTACAAAGGGCCCAACCCAATAAATCCAATGTACAGTCCAAATGCCTGTGTATACTGCAGGGCCCAGAGTTCTCGCAGGGTTCATGCTCGCGCCGGTCCAATGACCTCCAACCAGTGATAATCCGACTATTGTCAGACCGAACTTTATCGGTGTCGAGTCTTTAGTATGCTTATTCACTGGATCCCACAAAGCACAAGTAATAAACGAAAGAACAGACGTTAAAGCAATTTCAGTTCCTAACGCTCGATATATATTCATCTCTGGGATCGGCGACGTTACACATACTGCTCCCGGAGTCAGGTCAACGGGAGACACCATGGTTAAGACTCCATAGCCTACGAGTGCTCCACACACTTGAGCCAGCAAATACGCTATCCCTAACACGAGTGTCGTGTTTCCCCAGATTACTCCCGCCAACGTGATCGCCGGGTTCATGTGTGCACCAGAAATATGGCCGAATATTTGAATATTAATCATGACCATGAAACCGAACCCCAGTGGTGAGTAGATTGCTGAATTCTGTCCTTCAAATGGAATCGAGGACATGCACCCCATCATCACGAGTATCGATGTTGACAAAAACTCTGCCAATATCGGCCGCCAATTGGAGGAGCACCAAGTGGTCATGGTTGAATTTATTACTGTAGAATTTCCTGGCATGACCTTACTTTCGATCACTCCACAAAGGGTGTCAGCTTTCGGCGGCACTGTCATTTGTCCGGTCTCCAAATTATGTTACTTTACAGAATCCTTTCTATTGTCCACACACGTCACAGAACTACGACTCTATCACACACAATCCGATCATTGTCTCTCACTTTAATTTTGTTTATATTTTCACCTGTGTCTGTATAAATAAATCCACCGATATTTCAATGAGCAAATGAATACCTTGACACGACTGCTTCGCGTCTGGCTCGAAGCAAGAATATATTGATAGTACCTACGAGTATACAGCCGCACGCACTTGATAAAGGATAGTTATAAATGTATGCAATTTTTATAGCAAGTATCTCCAACTGTAGGAAAATAACTGACTCTGTGTAACATAAGCACATGATTCATGTGGTGTGGGTTTCAGAAATGCAGATTTTTAGGGGTGACATCGCTACGTTTTATTTAAGTATTACTAAGTTCATTTCTCATGAAACTCTAAGTCTATAAGTAATTTTTTTGTGCAATATTAGTAAGAGACTGTTTGCTTCCTAAATAAAATAAAAATAAGTAAATAAAAAAATATTATTTTTTACAAATGTAGAAGTTTTCGCAACAAATAAAGTATAAAAAAGTAAAATATCAATTTAATGTACCGCTAAAACAAACAATGAGGTATTTTAATACACATTTACCTTGAACTTAGTCTTATTTGACTCAGATAAATGTATCCCTACCATGAAAGTATATCTCACAGTACTTCCAATGGTTACACTTGTAACTGGTTAAACGAGATTTCGGACGAAGAAACGTGAGAACTGTTATGTCTAAAACGTAATTTAACTTTGCAATGATCATAATAAAATATATCTACACCATGCACTCCATACTAACATACATTATTAAATACTTATCGTATGAAAACATTTTTATATTTACCTAAAAGGTTTTGTACTAAATATACCTATCATGACAGCTGATGATATTTATATCTGTAAGTCTGGCTTACTATTATACTACGATTATGTCCGATAGTGTTGCAAGTGGTCACGGCTATCGCACAGTGCGTCATAACGTACTGATAACAATATTATTTTATACAATTTTGGCGTAAAACACCTGAAAGGGCAAGATTAACTTGTCAGTCAGTTACTAGTTAATCTTGGCTTAGACACATTCGGTGGAAGAGCAAAATAAATCGTGTGTTAAAAATCCCGATGTTGGTTGCCGAGGAAATGCGCGGCCTTCTAATCCGTTCCATTTACTATAATCCTTGTTCGGAAAAGTGTCGGACTGATTAATTGCCATCCGGCCACCGACCTTTTGCTAACTAAAGCTTAGAAAACACACAAGTAATAAGCACTTATACAAATTGAACAACAAATTTTGGCCTGTCGACTAGAAAAAGGTATTTTGAAAATTGTTTCTAGCCAACGGCAAAGTGGAGAATAAACTTGTTAAGGATTTTAATACATTTACACACACGAGCATATTTCTTTGACCGCAAACCATCAATATAATAGTAATATTTGGAATAATCAGTCTAGACTAGGCAGAGCCTGTACTATGATAACCAGACAACGGATACTTATATCCTTTGTTTGTAAATACCCATTTGAATAGATAAATAGCACCCAGATACTTGGTGGGAATCGAACCCAAGACCTATCAGGTAGCAGCCAGGGAGTCTAACCACTAGACCAACAGGCCCGTCAGTATACATGTAAAATCCATTATTCAATATAATGATTTGTATGATTAACATGTACGTTTACATGTATGTAAAATGATTTATCATTTAACGTAAATTGCGGCTGATTATAATCACATTCGCAGTTAACTGAACGATAATTAACTTTTATTTGTATTATTTAGTTAAGTACTATCATGGATGAATGAACTATTCATCCATGGTACTATTAATCTAACTGAGTGAACGGTCTCTCCTAGTTGTAATTAGCGGTTCATGATAACTAACGCCGGAGTCCTTCAGGGGTCCGTTCTTTCACAACACATTTCGTGCTGCATATTAACGATCTACTGATGATACCGGTATCTATGGGTATGGAGATGACAGCAGTGTTGCGGTGTGTTATGGAAAGATATCTGCCTGCAGTTCGAAAGAGCGGCCATGGTAGAGCTTATGTTCTAAACGTGCCTTCAGCGATTTGCTTCTTCGTTTATAATAAGGACAGCTAAGGACTGGAACAGTTGGCCTGCTTCGGTTTTCCCGCCGGATTATAATATGATGGGCGTATTCAAGGCTAGAGTGGATAGGCTTTTAATAAGCTAGTGTACTTTAGCGTCTTCTATTGCGTCGCCGCTTGCCATTAGGTGGGAATGCAATCAAGCACTAGCTTGATATAAATCAATGAAAGAAATTGCTGTGACTACCACATCATCAATATTACCTACAGTGAAAACATGACACTTTATTGTTATTTAAAAACCATAACGTGTTGATGCGAAGACGACAATACTTAGTTTAATGCAACGCCGCCATTGCCATATCAAACATCGTGATTAAACTGTCAATGTGATGTAACCTCGATTAGAGCGAGTTCTTTAACGTCTTCAGCTATCGCCAGACCATTATGAGGGCATTGTTTTTACGATTATTAAAAGTACAGTTGTGTTTAATAAAAGCAGGTCTGTTTTTAACCGACTTCAAAAAAGGAGGAGGTTCTCAATTCGTCTGTATATATATATTTTTTTTTTTTTTTTTATGTATGTTCGCGCATAACTCTGGCAATTATTAACCGATTTGAAAAAATCTTTCTTCCATCCATTCTTCAATCCATTGATTGGGTCCCATAAAAAAATTATTGCTTAGTAATAAGTAGTTCCTAAAAAAACAAGAATGGTGACTGCGCACTGAGAGTTGCAAGAAAGCCTATATAGATGACGTTTTAGTCGCTCGGACTCGCTCGGTCGGACAAAAATGGTCATAACTCTGGCAAATATTTACCAATTTCAATGATTCTTTTTTTATTCGAAAGAAGAAACCACTGTATTGAATCTGTATGAATTTTATTACAACCGGATAAGAACTTCCTGGAGGACCATGAACGATGTGGAGGAATTTATCTGGTAAAAACCATAAAACTGATGTTCTCCATTACATTGCTCTGACAATTATGAACCGATTTCGATGATTCTTTTTTTATTCGAGAGAGTAAACTACTATGATGTTTCCATGCAAATTTCATTACGACCGGATATTATTTTCTGAAGAAACATGAATTATGTAAAACTATGTAGACGATAATGTGATCATAACCTACCTAGATAATTTTACGGTTTTCGATGGTTCAATCTTTATATATGAAATATCACTAAAAAGTTTAAAATAAAATCTTTTTAAAAAAAAATTGAACCGACTTCAATGTCACTGAAAAGTATAAAATAATTTAAATATTATTGAAGTTGGTGCCAAATATACACAGCAGGTACGCTAACACCAACTTCAATAATATTTAAATTATTTTATACTTTTCAGTGACATTGAAGTCGGTTAAATTTTTTTTTAAAAAGATTGTATTTCAACACAACTGTACTTTTAATAACTAACTCTGATATAAAAAAAATAAAAGAGAAATAATAAAAAAAATAAGTAACAAAAATAATATTAAAGCCGGTGCCGCCAACCTTTCTTTTCAGTCGGTGTTAAGCACGAAAATGCTTCGATAATGTATCACAATTTTACGTTTTCTATCAAATTTGCTGCCACTATATTCCCGCCATCAGTACCAGTGCTCTATTTACGAAGTCACTACTCTCGCGGTAGAGGGATCGACGTTCAAACCCTTGTAAACAGACCGTAGTGAAATTACTTACTAGTCAACACAGCCATGCCTATGACTAAAAACCCTGTTACCAATTATGTCAATGGTAACTCAATGCCTGTTACTGCGGGTCATGACCCCTACGCCTCCCCCCCCCCCTCTCGGACCGCCACTGACCGTAGAGTAGTGTGCTTGAGACAAATCCTCAGACAAGACAAGTATAACCTGCTATAGGCTATCTTGATGGGGAAAATAGTAAGAAAAGAAATGTCCTGGCCACAACTGAAAATGAAACGGATCAATTGCGTAGTTAGAATTAATTTTAAGTTTCGGAAGCAAACCAGGCCGCCTTCAGTAATCGAGAGACACTAGATGAAGAACAACAATACTTTTATTATAGTATCTTCAAGTAGTACATTCAAATTATCGCCCGGACAAATAAAGCCACCCTCACTAGAACTGCAAGAAATTCATCCCACGTTCGCGACATACGATAAAATCCGCGGCCAGAATATAAGCCGGTATATTCTGGGAAAGCTGAGCCAAACTCAAAAGCATATTACGAGGCTTATCCTTTGTTTATTCTACCCTTAACTAACGTGGTAAAGTTCTATCATTAGTTGGGTCGCCGAGATCTTTTCATATCGACCGTTTAATATTTCTATTGTCGTAGTTTAAACTCGGCATAATAACGAACTTAGCTGTTATTTTATACTACGAAATAATAAGATGATCTTTTATTTTTGTATATTGCTTCTTACAAATAAATAATATAAGGCCAGCGCTATAAATCTCTCATGTCCGGTCCGCCCGACCGTATGTCAGGTCCGTAGTCTTTACATTGATACAACACTACGACGTGCGTAGAAACAAAGGACCACAATACAATTCTGAAACAGTTAAGTGTCCTAATTTTTATAAGAAACGAAGAAAGAAACGACGTTCATCATTATCAGAAGCCGATACACGTCTACCGCTGAAGCTCCTCTTTAGAAGCGAGGTGCCGCCATAATCTCCACGCTTGGCCAGACATCTAGGGGATCTCAGTATGTATAGGTGGTAGGACTGGTTGGTAGTCCAACAGGAAGACGCTGCTGCCCGTCTTCTTGTTTTCCCTTAGTCGCATCTTACGACTCCCAACGGAAGGAGATGGGAGGGTGGCATTCTTGCCCGAACACCCCACGGACACAAGTAGAATAGTAAGGTAAACGGCCCAATACTCGTCAGTTTCTGAACTTTGCTGTGTTAACAGCTCTGCTACATTAGAGTTACATAACATAGAACAGTATTTTTTTTATGACTAAATACTTCAATGATTCCTTTTTTTAATAAATATAGTAGAACAATGAATTACAAACAATAAAGTTGTCAAATATTTAAAAGAATAAAAAAAGGCCAATTGTACCAGTATTCGACAGATTTGCTGTAGTTATCGTCAAGATGTCCCAGAACTCGTCAATTTTCAATACCAATTTAAACTCTATTTGTATGATCATTAGGGTTCATATTATTTTCATTTTGCCTTGTTTCAACGCTGAACCTTGAACTAAATATCATCATCATCATCAGCCGGAAGACGTCCACTGCTGAACATAGGCCTCCCCCTTACGACAATTGGCCACTTGCATCCATCGGATACCCGCGACGCGCATAATGCCCTCTGTCAACTAAATATACAATGGACTAACTGCTTTATGATGTCTATGCCAATATTACACATTAAAATGTCAAATAAATCTAAAAACATAAGTAGGTAAATCATTTTCTATATTTTGTGCTAAATTTTACAATATTATAGGAAATGTTACACACTTAAAAAGTATAAGTGCTTATAATCCAGTTAGATACATTTATCAGATTGGGCACCAACTACATAATAGTCTCAGAGTATCTTTATACTATCAACTGCGAGACAAAACTAAAAAATCTTTAGCATAACAAAAGAAAACTACTAGGCTTACTAGGTGGTAGGTTCCTTGGGCAAGGAACTGTCCAGGTAGGTACCACCACAGTGTCAGATATTCTGCCGCCAAGCAGCAGTGTGTAAGCATTGCTGTGTTCCGGCGTGAAGGGCACTGTAGCTGGCGAAATTACCGGACACAAAGACTTAAAATCTAATGTCTTAAGGGTCGGCAACGCGCTAGTGATTCTTCTGGTGTTGCTAGCGTCTATAGGCTGCGGTGTCTGCTTACCATCAGGCGGGCCGTACGCTTGCTTGCCACCTTAGTAGTATAAAAAAAAACTAAAATTGTTCATTTTAAACAAATATCTCTAGATTATTATTTAATTTGTTTAAGATTCTGAGATTTTTACTAAACTTAGTAGGTTACTAATAATCAATCCAATCTGCACTCAACTAACATTGGCAGTATAATATTGTAGTAAATTTTAACAGATCTAGCAAAAATTACGATGAAGTAAAGGCTATGTATGAGAAGATAGCAGAATCCATCATCATCATCAGCCGATAGACTGCTGAACATAGGCCTCCCCTTGGAACGCCGCAATAAACGACAATTGTCTATTTGCATCTATCGATTACCTGCGCCGTGTACAATGTCGTCTGTCCACCTAGTAGGACGCCTCCCTATGCTGCATCTTCCGGTTTGTGGTCGCCATTCGAGAACCTTCACCAACGGTCATCGGTTCTTCGAGCAATGTGGCCTGCCCATTGCCACTTCAACTTGCAGATTCTGAGAGCTATGTCGGTTACCTTCGTTGTTCGGCGAATCTCCTCATTACGGATTCTGTCGCGCAAGGAAACTCCGGCAATAGCTCTCTCCATAGCTCGTTGTGTGACTCAAAGCTTCTCTGAAAGACCAGCTGTTAAGCAGAAGCCATACTAACTCCAAAACACGCTTCACGGTTGTTATGGGGGACTTCAAAGCGAAGGTAGTAGGTTCCTTTATTAGGTGCTAGGTTCCTTGTGCAAGGAACTATCCAGATACCTACCTGGTACTGCTTGGTGGTGGAATATCTGACACTGCGGTGGTAGGTACCAGCAATGTGTGAGCATTGCTGTGTTCCGGCATGAAGGGCACTATAGTCGGTGAAATTAGCGGACGCAAAGACTTACTGCCGAACCTACAAACTTCAATTATAGTTAATGATCATTAATCGATTTTATGTAATCGGATTATTTCAACATTTAAAGACAGTTAATACGAAAATAGTGAGTAGAGATATCAATTATCTGGTGTTCAACCATAAATGGCTCCGACAATCCTAATAAATAGATTTTAAAAAGTAACTTAGATGGAATTAAAATTAAATGGCGTTTGTGAGTGCGGCCGATAATATCTAATGACTTAAGAGTCGGTAACGCGATAGTGATTCTTCTGGTGTTGCTAGTGTCTATAGGCTACGGTGACTGCTTACCATCAGGCAGGCCGTACGCTTTCTTGCCACCTTGGTAGTATAAAAAAAGATAGACATGCGGAATAGCGATGAGTTGAGACTGGCGTCATATGGGTATGGGCAGCGGAACTAAAGGGGATAGCGGCTGGTCTACTACATGGAGAAGGAGGGTCACTTTCCTATGAACTTCTTCTTCAAAAAGCGACCATCCACACACGACGACATGGACAAGCCCCGATGGTTCAATCAGAATTGGGATCGACTTCATCATGGCGAACAAGAAGCATAATGACGTCTCCGGGATCACCGCATTGTTAGAGGCACATTAAATATAAATGTGAAGCTTAAGAGGTCTGGTCTGATGAAATCCACGTTCCGTCCATGATCCGCCCAAATCTGAAACCCCGAAGACTTTCAACTCGAACTACACAATCGCTTCCAGTGCCTAGCCGAATGTGAAATTGCGGACGAGTGGAAACAATGGGTTGATGTAAACTGTCCATACAGTTGGGTCCAAGTTATTTAAGACCCCACGCAGAAATAAACCTCAGAAGCTCTCCAATAAGCCATTAATTTAATGGAAACTGGACTGAGATGAGACTGCAATCTTCAGTAAATATGACAGACTCAATTAACGAATCTCGTACGTACTGTGTATTAAGGATGCGATTGAGCAGGACCAAGGTTCTTGCTTCAAGTGTTTGCGAAGAATAGGTACGTCTATTGGGCAAAGCCAAATGACCAAGCTGAAGATCGACGATGGCAGTGCCCTCTCATCGAAACCGGAGATATTGAGAGAGCTTGAGAAGTTTTACGGACAATTGTACACCTCGACACAAAAATCTATAGCCAGAACAGCTCAGGACTCCAGAGCCAAACTACGACACTACACTTACATTTTACTATCCCGACGTTTCGAATGCTTTGCAGCACCCGTGGTCACGGGAGGACTGAGATGTTGAATGTCCTTATATCACAATTATGCCGGTGTACCCTCAGGTCTTCTTAGTTATTATTGTTGGTCCGATCTACGCAGTAAGAGCTTGCAGTATCTTGAGGCTGTGCAGTGTTTCACTATATTTATTACAGGATCCCAAGCCGGTGGTAACACTCAACCATCTTCCCTATTGGAATTAGGATGT
The DNA here is from genome assembly GCA_911728495.1 of Furcula furcula. Lineage (NCBI taxonomy): Eukaryota > Metazoa > Arthropoda > Insecta > Lepidoptera > Notodontidae > Furcula > Furcula furcula. Next base: position 14,001,726 of record OU452251.1, read on the forward strand.
TTTTTGATTTCAATAGCCTCACGAATCATCCTTGTGTTCGCTGATAGCTTAACAACAACAAAAAAGAACAATCGAATTGAGGACCTCCTCCTTTTTTGAAGTCTGTTAAAAGTGCAAACACTATCTTGTAACTGATCTTTCGTTACAGGATATCCACTGAAAGGAAATCCACACAAAAAAGTTATAAAATATAACAAGAAGTATAATTGTTTTTTAAATATTGTCGTTTTGTTTTTATTGTACTAATTTTGTCGAGTATTGGGTCGTTCTTTTGTAGGTACTCGCAACATAATCACCTAAAACTCGACAACTTAGTAACCGACTCCCTAAAAGTCTCTATGTGGTCTATGTACTGTACAAAAAACCTTTGTAATATTTAAATATTTATTTTAATATTTCAAATAAATATATATATTTAAAAAAAAAACAGAATAAATATCCGAACGGCATTAAAAATAATATACAATGTCGACATTTCATGCACTTATTAGAACGTGTCCCAGTTTTCGTCAAAATAATTTTAATTTTGACGAGTACTAGGTCAAGTAGGGATTATTAGGTACCAGTAAATGTCACGTGCGAAAAAAAATACTCACTAATAAAAACTATACAATTTTATAGGTTAGATCATTAGAAAATTAACTTAACTATTTTAACAAATAATCATAATTACCAAAATGTCCGAAGAATCCAGCAAGACATGGATCGTAACGTGGTAAGGTCAACTTCACTTTCAGTAGTTGAACTAACAAAAAAATACAAAATTTGGAAGTGCATACCTTTGATACCTCCGTTCTCCAACGTCATTACAATTTTGACTCTGTGTTACCGTTCTAATTATTAAGTATATTATCGAAAATATTTTGCCATAAATTGATTTCCGTAAGGTATTAGTAAAATTAAATGACCGGCCTTTTTTTACAATCTGACGAGTATTAGGACACTGTCGACATTACCAGCGTTTACCTTATAATAAAATAAATAATAAAATAAAATAGCCTTTATTCACTGACCAAGTTACACAAGTAATGATATAAAACAAAACCTTTTGCTACTATAAGTTTTCCTCAGTTGGTTCAGGTTGTCTATTGACAAAGGCCTCCTCCTTGTCCTGCCACTGCCTACAATCAAGACAATTCCTCCGCCAGTTTTTTGGGAAGTCATCCTCCCATCGCTTTTTCTGACGTCCTCTTTTTCTTTTCCCGTCACGAGGATACCATACTGTTGTGTCGTATGACCATTTTTTTATCTTTGACCTCATCATATGTCCAGTCCATCTCCATTTTAGTTGTCGAATTTTCATGGTGATATCACTAACCTTTGTTATATATGTCTTATGTCAGTAAGCCTTATCCGATATTTTAGTTTAAGGTTTAACATGCTTCTTTCCATTTTAAGTTGGCATACTTCTAATCTTTGATTATTCAGTTTAGTGAGCGACCATGTCTGGCAGCCATATGTGAGGACTGGGAGCAAGCATGAGTGAAATAATCTTATTTTGACCGTAGTAGGATAGTAACAGTACTATAAAATACATACCTATGTATTTCTTAAAGTTAGTACTGCTATTCTAATATAATGTACAACAAAAACATAATATTATGTAAAGAAATCCTTGCCCAAGAAAAGGGAACAAACCCTTTCGTCGGAGAAACACGAAACCGTCTAGCGGAAAAAAAAATATCGCGTAAACCAGCGTATTTCTGTATTTCCTTTTCTTGCCAAGCTAGTAGGTACTCGTATTCTCAGTAGGAAGAAAAATTGTCCGTGACGTTTGTTAATTGAAAAGAGCAACTTACTCAGCTAGATTAGCGGTAGATCGTTACGGAGATAAAGCTGGGGTCACATTGTGTGACACCTTTGTTGGATCCTGGCTCCGGATACAATCTAGCACGGATTATTTTAAATGAAAGGTTAAAATAACTTAAATATAAGTTAATATAAGTACTTAATTTTGTTGTTTATCTGCCGCACCTTCAAACCCCAATTAACTTTAATTACAATTCATTTTTTTTATACAATTAAACCTTTATACGCTGGTTGTGAGTAGAGATATCAATAATTTTGTTATTAGTACATAATAAAAAATAATCATAAGAGGCTCGGAGAGTCGAAATAAATCGATTACAAAAAATGACTTAATTGTAATTAAAATTAATTGACGTTTGTGAGTGCGTCAGTAAGTCAAGCTGATGATGTAATGAAGATGGATTAGTTTAAACGAAAGGTTTTACAACTTAATAGAAGTTAAAATAGTTTTGCTGTATCCGATGGTGTAAGAAATAAATAAATAGACATAATGAAGCTTCCAAATTGCTGGTTGTTAGTATTTTTAAATTAACTATATTGCTAGTGCAAATTGTTGATTCATAATAATTATAGAGGGGTTATTTTTTGCTGAATAGCTTAAGAATTTCTGTAAGCTATAAAATGCTATATATATATCACAGGTAATCTATGAAAGATTACTTAGAATGCTGTTCAAAATTGTATGACATGATTTATGTAAATTTTATAATTTGATGACTACTAGACCAACACGGGCGGGCAACCAACACGTCTGTTGGTCTAGTGCAGAGTTCCCCAAACTGTTTTGTGTCGTAGACCACTTGCCATGTTTTTCCGTGTTGGGTAGACCTACTTGACCCCTTACTTATTTTTTGTTTCGCTGACGTAGACCCTTTGCAGGTTGTCATAGACCCCTAGGGGTCGATATAGACCACTTTGGGATTCACTGGTCTAGTGGTTAGACACCCTGGTCGCTACCCAATAGGTCGTGGATCGATTCCCAACAAGTGTCTGGGTGTTTTATGTATTTAGGTATGTATTTACAATAAAAAAGTGTATGAGTATTAGTATCAGTTGTCTGATTGCCATAGTACAGGCTCTGCCTAGTTTGGGATCGAAGGACCATGAGTAGATTGTCCTAGAATATTATTATTAGTTTTCCATATTTTTTGCTTTACAGTACTTCCGTTTTACCCGGTCTTTATAGAAGCTTGCGTGGGGACGAATCCAACACGAAGAAGCCCTTTTTAGAATTAAATGCTGTATAAAATACCTGCCGGGATCAACTGCTTACTTGAAGAAAAAATCCATAATTATGGAGTAATAACGCACAGATCTTCCAAAACACTGTATTATCATATGAAATATAGCGGCACAAGGATTTTTACACTTCAACGAATTTCAAACGACTGTTCCCGTTTTTAACAATATTCGCCTTTTATATAAAACAAAGTACTTCCATAAACAAACTTATTTTAGTATAAATTAAATAAAATTGCATGATAATAAATCACACATGTTTTTTAAAATAATGTATTACAATTTATTTTCGTAGAATAATTTATTTAATAATAACCAGGAATGATTCCTAAACAAATGACAATCATATTCGCGTTTTATTTTACAAAACAATCTATTTAAATTTATATTCAGATTTGAGTGTATAAATAAGATATTAAATTTATTAATTGACTTAATTAATCTCTGCAACTATCAAATACTTTACTCTTTTTATCGCATTTATATGTATATGTCAAAAATTTAAATTCCTTCAAAAATGTATACTTCAAAAATGTATACTATAAATGTCAATTAAAAAATAATCTGAGCTTACACATGGCAGACATATTTTCCAACGTTCGCTTCAATCATTCACGCTGTGTTGCGCACGAATCGTCCGCATTCAATTTGAAATGTACTAACGCACAATCAGCCAAAAAGTGCAATTTGCGTAATAACGCGGACAATTTGGTGTCGATTTAGATACGGTATGAAATATCATTCAGAGTTATCCTTATTTTAATAGGAAACATAAACAAATGCTTTCAACAAACTATGTAAATATACAATAATAATAAATATAAAATATACAAAGGTATATCGAGTAAATAATTAAATAATATAAGTTAATGTTTTCCAGGTATGGATTTATTTAAGGTGAGTACATAATCTTGTGTTATTTTTATTCCAAAAGTACCTAGATATGTTATATTCAGTGTACATAATCATGTCCCCCTGTATATATATATGTATGTATATTATGCATGTCAAGTCTACGTACACCTAGCCATGTATTTAAATAATTATATGAAGCACAACCTACCTCTTAGACAAAGGAACCTAACGCGTCAGTTATGTAGCTTATTCAAATTTCACACTGGACAGAATTAAATTGATAATGGTAATAAAGCATAAATTATCTAAATGGAATTCCTGTAATAAGGAAGCTCAAGGCAATCAATTAGATAATACGTTGAACAATGCAGGCGAAACAACGCAGGCACAGTAGTTTCCGGCATTAACATCGCATACCGCTATTATTCCAATGTATGTTTATGATGATTAGTATTTAGTTCAAGTCAATAAGGGTAAAGCGATTTGATACACATTGAAAATTATAAAAACATAGGTATACCTAGTACTTATTTAATGGAATAAACGAAAATATATAATCAACTTAATAAGTACTTATTCTTTTTTTATCTTTCGTACGGCAGGACACACTATCGCTGAAGTTGATACAATTGTAACAAGACAAACAATTAATAAAAAAGTGATTAAATGACAAGCCCGCTGAGTTTCTTGCCGGATCTTCTCAGTCGAGTCCACGTTGTGATCCGGTGGTAGCTTTTAAAAAAATGACCATTCAAAAGTGCTAGCGTTAAGCCTATTTGAAATAAATATTTTTGACTTTGACTTACTTAAATATTTTATTTACTCACAAATAGCAACAAAGATATTTTAATGACATATCAAATACAACACATCTTAGAACGATATTGTATATCAGATATTGTAACCATTTATCTTGTTTTACTTACTTACAATATCTGTAATATGACAGCTTGTGTTACATTTCAGATAGTTAGATACAGTATCGTCTCCGATCTCCAGATTCTAGAGCACCACACAGTGGTTCGTGGCCTTGGCGGCCGCGGCCTTGGTTTTCTATCTCACCATCTTTGTTTCATTTTGGTTCAACTTAGTTTTCTGATTTTACTCGAATAAAAAAAAATATGCAGTTCGTATTTTTTTTTTCCTGGAACACCATTATTTAAAAAAAAAAATACTGGTCAACTGCGAGTCGGACTCGCGCACCGAGGGTTCCATACCATCCTTGTACGTATTAAAGTTATTTTACAACTATTCTAACACCTCAGATAGCAAAAGTATTAAGATTTGATAATTTTATTATAACTTTACATCTTCGAACTTTTTATAGAACATAGCGTAAGATGTATTTATATTTAAAAGGTCTTGTCAGTACATTCTGTCATTGTGAAAAATAAAGAGACGTGTCTATCCTAACTTGTTATTACTAATTAAAATATATAGAATCTGCGCATCAGCTGAATTTTGTTAGATTTCCAAAAAAAAAGAACCAACTTGGTCGTATAAAAAAAACATTAACTACATACTTACCAAAAACCAAAATAAAATTTAAAATGTGCAAATAAAGCCCTTTCATATGATACCCCACTTGATATAGTAGCCTCACTTTGATATTTTGAGACCACATTTCAGCCCCTATTAAAAAATAACCATGGCATGTTTTTCAAAATAAATATTTGTTAAGGTTGCTAGACAACCATAAAACTGATCACCATTTTTCTAGTAACAACTCGTCGAGACCTACCAAACGAGCCCAAACTCGGTGTGTCTACGTTTCTTGGTGCAGAGATCCCGTGACCACCATCCTGCTCCACCATCAGACCCTGATCACCATATTTCTAGCAACTACTCGTCAAGAACCAAGAACTACCTAACCAGCCCAAACTCCGTGGGTTTACGTTTATTGGTGCAGAGATCCCGTGACCACCTTCCTGCTCCATCATCAGACCCTGATCACCATTTTTCTAGCAACTACTCGTCGAGACCTACCTAACGAGCCCGAAGTCGGTGGTTCTACGTTTATTGGTGCAGAGATCCCGTGACCACCTTCCTGCTCCACCATCAGACCCTGATCACCATTTTTCTAGCAACTACTCGTCGAGACCTACCTAACGAGTCCAAAGTCAGTGGTTCTACGTTTATTGGTGCAGAGATCCCGTGACCACCTTCCTGCTCAATCATCAGAACCTGATCACCATTTTTCTAGCAACTACTCTTCGAGACCTATCCAACGGTACGGTATTTTATTTGACATTTTTGATTATCAGCCAAAAACTGCCTGACATAAACCAAAATAAAAATCTGTTTTGAGATGTGCAAATGAACCCCTTTCATATGATACCCCACTCAATATAGTAAGTAGTCTCGCTTTGAAATTTTGATGACCCATTTCGACCCCCATTATAAAAAAAGTAAAAGAAAAAAGCTTTTTTCTTTCATTTGCGATGGGGTTGGAATTAATATCTAAAACTATTCCAAGTTTTAAATTGATAGCATCAGTGGTTCCTGAAATACACACATCAAAAGTGTCTAGGGATCAACATATATTTTTGCAATAACTTTTCTCCTGATTGATATTAATTAAAATTTTCTTTAAGGATTCATCAAATAAAGTGTTTTCGTTTGTCACAGTAACGATAAACCAAGTCACCTTTGCATTAATAAAGAAATTTGCCATTTTCCTAATAAAGGGATTTTTGACATTTGAACCACTAACACAAAAGTTCGAAAAAAAGACTGAAATAACAGTTTTCTTTAAAATTTTATTGGGTAACTTAAACAATTAATAATCCGTGTTTCTACCGCGAACACTAACAACACAAGAACATCGGTTTGGCATACTCAAAATGAGTTCATCCAAATCACGCTGTGGAATGGCCGCCCATGTTCGTTGCAACAACAAAAAAAGGTCTTCTTGCGACTGGATACCCTCCATATTCGGCAGAGCTCTTCTCTGTAGCATATCCCATGCATGCTCAATCGGGTTCAAGTCTGGCGACTGAGCAGGCCAGGGCAGGACATTGATGTTAGCTGCGGCGAGAGTCTGTCTTACAACTCTTGCGGTGTGCGGTCGTGCATTATCATGCATTAACTGAAATAAGGGACCGATTTGCACTTGTAGAGGAACGATGACGTCTGATACAATCGTCTCAGCATAAATTTGAGCGTTGAGGTTGCCTCTGATCCAAATCAACTCAGTTCTTCCGCCGATCCAAATACCCGCCCATACCATGATGGTTCCACCACTATAAGGATGGACTTCCTGGCAGGATTTTATCGCTGTTGGCGTCCAGGGGTTCTCCAGTGTCGTATACGTCTTGTATCCGGTCTCATACCAAAACGAGACTCATCAGAAAAGCACACGAAACGCCATTGTTCTTCTGCCCAATTTCTGTGTTCAAGAGCCCATTGATATCGAATCCTACGATTGTGCATTGCTATAGGTGGTACCCGTAGCGGTCTTCGGGAATGAAGGTTCACTTCATGCAAGCGGTTTCTGACTGTTTGGTCGCTAATTAAGTTCCCTGAAGAGTGATAAAGCCTCACGGCTAACATCATGGCAGTTATTGTTGGAGCTCTTCGAGTTAAGATTTGAATATATCGGTCTTGTCTCCGTGTGGTGCAGCGATACCGTCCTCCATGGCGCTCAGCCACGGTACCAGTGCTTCGGTAACGTGTCCAAAGTCGACTGATAACACTCTGACTTGTATTCAGAGCTAAAGCCACAGTACGTTGCCGGGAACCAGCTTCTATCATTCCCACGGCTCTGAGCATTTCTTCCCTGCTTAAATGACGTCGCCGCTCCATAATAACGTTGGTTTTAATCAGTAGTAGGGAAACAGTAGCACTAATAATGTCTTCAATGCGTTGTATGTTTTTATAGGGAAAATATTGACAGCTGATTTTCATCTTTTACTCGAATTTGATTCACAGTTCCTGATTCAAATTATGAAATGCACCAAAAAGGATCCATATAAATTTATAAAATCATAAATTTATTACAAAGCCACATCTCAATCTCAAGAAATCCGCTTAAAAATGCTTGATCCCTAGACACTTTTGATGTGTGTATATAGGTTTGTGACAGACAGACAGACAGACGAAGTCACACCATAAGGGTTCCTTTTTTACCTTTTAGGTATGGAAAACTAAAAAAGAAGAATTCTCTTATTCGCGATAAAACCGTTTATATGCAGGTACTACATTTCTGGTTTCTGTTTATATATAATCCGTGTTTTATGATAATGTATAAATAACTAAGACCACTAGGTTAGTCCACTCCTTACTAGTGTTTAAACCAATTTTAGGTAATTATCCAGAGGGAGTTAGTCACTGTCTGTGCCTTTTATATGCCAGTGAATGTTTTTGCCACTGTATAGGACTGTTCAGTCTACTAGGCAGATTAATGAATCCTTTGATATGGGTTAAACAACTGCACGTCAACGCTCGCGGCCTGTTTTTTAACCGACTTCAAAAAAGGAGGAGGTTCTCAATTCGTCTGTATATTTTTTTTTTCTATGTTAGTTCGCGCATAACTCAGGCAATTATGAACCGATTTGAAAAAATCTTTCTTCCATCCGTTCTTTAATCCGTTAATTGGGTCCCATAAAAAAATTATTGCTTAGTAATAAGTAGTTCCTGAAAAAACAAGAATGTTGACTGCGCAGGAAAGTTGCAAGAAAGCCTATATAGATAACTTTATGGTGCTTTTTAAGGACAAAAATGGTCATAACTATGGCAAATATTTACCAATTTCAATGATTCTTTTTTATTCTAAAGAAGAAACCACTGTAATGAACCTGTACGAATTTTATCACAACCGGATAAGAACTTCCTGGAGGACCATGAATGATATGGAGGAATTTATCTGGTAAAAACCATAAAACTGATGTTCTCCTTTACATTTCTCTGACAAATATGAACCGATTTCGATGATTCTTTTTTTATTCGAGAGAGTAAACTACTATGATGATTCCATGCAAATTTCATTACGATCGGATAAAATGTTTCTGAGTTTCTGAAGAAACATGAATTATGTAAAAGTATGTAGACGATAATGTGAAATCATAATGATGTCATAACCTATCTAGATAATTTTACCGTCTTCGATGGTTCAATCATTATGTATGAAAATATCACTAAAAAGTATAAAATAAAATATTAAAAAAAAAATTGAACCGACTTCAATAACACTAAAAAGTATAAAATAATTTAAATATTATTGAAGTTGGTGCCAAATATACACAGCAGGTACGCTAACACCAACTTCTTTAATATTTAAATTATTTTATACTTTTTAGTGTTATTGAAGTCGGTTCAATTTTTTTTTTAAATATTTTATATTGACTACAACTACATCCTTTGACTTTATTATTTTATTTAACGTACCTATCGTGCCGCTTGCACCTGTTATTTGTTTTTAAAATTCATATCGTCGATAGCATAGTGGCAATATTTTGGAATCAATTATGAAACTTCAATAAAAATACTTAGAAAACTGCCAGGACTGTAGATAATAATTTATTTTGGCAAGTGCCATCCATGAGTTATAAGTCCGGTTTGTTGACCTTTTCTCATAGAGTTTCTTCATTTTACGTAGAAAATGTTATGATTTCTGGTCACGGAGGAGTAAATTTTGGTATTTTCCCGTTTTTATTCATAGCAGCAGATGACTCGATCTTTAATACTGAATTTACCTACTGCTTTCAGCGGAATGTTTTTTTATACTACGAGTGGCAAGCAATCATGCGGCCTGCCTAATGGTAAGCAGTCACCGCAGCTTCTAGACGCTAGTAACATCAGAAGAATCACTAGCGCGTTGCCGACCCTTAAGACAGAGTATTTTGTGTCCAGTAACACCAGCTACAATGCCTTTTACACCGGAACACAGGAATGATTACACAATGCTGCTTGCCAGCAGAATAGCAGGCACTGCGATGGTACCTACCTGGACGGCTCCTTGCACAAGGAACCTGTCACCTCACTCTCACTAGGTGACTAGTAGTAGTAGTTGTTGTTTTTGAGGATAAATTATGACCTTAAATTGCGAAAACCAAAGTTAAGGCAGTTCTCTCTAGAAGGAAGGTATTCTTTTGGCAACTGTCATGTTTCCTATGACCATGACTGTAGCTTACGTTGTAGCTGTAGGAATGGCGGAAGTTAATTTCAGGGACGTCAGAGTTAACTTTTTGTTTGAACGTCGAAAATGACGTCCGAATTTGAAGGTTGAGTTAAACTTTGGTTTACGGTTTACGCATTATTTCACACACATCATGATAAGGCGGTGGAATGTAAACGACGGCAAAGCCTCGCACTTACGCTGCAGTTATTACATAAAATTGCAATTCAGGAATTTAGTTCAGCTTGGTTACTATGTAAATATGTGTACACTCCAAACCAAATAAGCTTGAAGGCGATTACAACTTTATTATGCAGTCATAAAACACCCCCGCTGTATAGTTGACCGTTAAGGCAGCAAAAAAAGGTTGGTAATACAAAGTTGTTTTTGCTGACGCGCCTAGTTGACCATGTATGCGTTATGTAGTTATTGAGCCGCAAACGAACTTGTAATCGCCTTCAAGCTTATTTGGGATGGAGTATAGGTATACACCATAACAATTTAAAAATATCCTAAACAACTGAACAGATTTCAAATAAACATAGTTAAGATCCATCCCTGTTTAACCAGCTTGCAAATCATTCCATTAGTTTGGGTACTGAAACATACGGATTATTACGCTCAAACTCTTTCCGTCAAGGGCTAAAAATAATAAATATTGCACCGAGCCGAAGACCTGCCAATAAAATACATAATAATCATTATTAACTATTTATTAATTTGTTAAAATTACCTACTTAAACAAGTCGATATAAAAAAAAACGAAAACAAATTTTCATCAAACGAGCATTAATAATTAAAACGCGTTACAAGTCTGTCCATTTGGTTGCCAGTTGGAGGTGCAATGCCACAGATACAGACAAACAGATTTATGTGTCAAAATAACACTCCTAATTTTTTGCTTCTCAGATTAAATTATAAATTACTATTTACAAGCCTGACAACTAGGGTCTAGATCACAACGGCAAACCTTAAACGGCAAAGATCCATCGAAAGTCTTACGGTAATCCCAAAGTACAGAAACACTACCACTTATGTAGGGCTCATTGGATTTATTTTCCAGTAGCACCGATCCACAATGCACGCTGTCGACCAACAACATCGCGACTACCGTGATCTGTACTCCGTTGAATGTGATTCTACACTTCCAAGGCGTGAAAGCCATATACAAATGTATCTGGGTCAGTTTAACACTTATACTAAATTTTTTGCCACTTGTGATGGTCAATGTTTCTTCTTGCTCCACGATTCGGGGGCAAAACTGTGGTCCGGCCATGATGGTCGAGAAATCCTTTGGGTATATGATGTTGTCGTTGCCGCAAGAGTTCTTGGTACATTTGCTCTTCGTGACGCACCACGTACAAAAACTTTTTGTTATACAGGAGGCGCATGATAGTATACTGCTGCATGTGTCTTGTTCTAGATTAACGATTTCTTTTTCAGCTATACCCGTTGATATTATTGCTGTAGCTAGTACGGATAATATTACTAAAATCCCAGACATTTTGTGGAATTCTGAAAGAAAACAATACAATACAAAATATTTAACTTTCCAAGGATGATACATATTATGTACTGTGGCTGACAGGAGTCACAGTGATGGGAATGAGTGGTGGAATAAGTCCCATTAAAAAAAATGTATTAATACATTTTAAAATTACATTATAACATTTTAATTTACTGCCCGAAAGGTGTGAGAATAGCACACGCCTATCTCCTCTGGTTGGGTGTCGTAAGAGGCAACTAAGCATCGATATAATATATAAACTAGATAAACATTCACGAACAAAATGTCATCTAAAATGTGGTCGCCGAGGTTGCAAACTTATCTGTGCTGGTGGCAGAAACGTGAACTAACGATTTTATAATGATAATGACTTGTAGTTTGACAGTTTCATATAGACAGTAGCGACACTCCTAACGGAAAATTTGTCTGAAATAAATTTGTCAGGATGTGGCTTGTAAAGAAATAGCGACACAAGGGCGCTATTTCTCGCTACCACTTTTTGAACCGTGGCACCAAATCTAGTTAATATTGTTAGATATTCCAAAACATTCAGAAAATAAAAATAGTAAGTTAGGATGGCGGAATGACCGACCGCATCAAACGCGTATATAAGGCACTGCTCTGGTGGTGCAGGGACATTCATTTTATTAGATCTCGTGCTGAAAGTTTGTTCTAGTAGTCGTATAGTGCGGTCACTCTGTCATTCTGTCACTCTGTCATTCTGTCACTTGATTTGTTATAATACGGTCGTGCTATTTAATTGTATTTCTTGACGGGTAACTATATAAAATCAAAGGAGTTGTTGGGGTGGTGTGTTGGGGATGGCGGAGACCACATGGGGTAGTCCCCACATTTTTATAATTACCTGTCAATATGTAAATTCTGTGCTAGTGCCATTAAACAACATCTGGTATGTAATTTTCGTATTTTTATTTCTACTTAGGGTTTTCTAACAATATTATATCGATACAACTAAGGGAAAACAAGAATACGGACAGTAGGGTCTTTCTATTGGACTAGGTACTTAGGTATAATGCAATCCCCAAGACGCCTGCCAATTGTTGGGATTATGGCAAGCCTTCCCGTCTAATGGAGAGGCCTTTGTTCAGCAGTAGATGTCTTTAGTTAATAATGATGATATATTTTATAATTCAAAACTTAACTTACTGATTTTAGTGGAGATAGTGCGTGGCAAACTGGACCGACCGCATGTGAGGAAGTACAACAAATGAAATCATACGGAATCTAACATGTAGTTCTTGCTTATACATAATGGATATAAGGTCAGCAATAACACTGATATACATCTATCAGACCACCAACTCCGAACAGATAAAGGGTCAAAAGAAATTTTCCAAGAGCCACTTGGAACTCTATTGATAAACATGAAGTAGTAAAAGTACTTTAAGTTCACGACCAGTGCATTTGTTTGTCATTCTGTTTTACGTAGGTAACGTACGTAATTATCAATTATTATTAAAAAAAAAATCTAACAATATTATACACACATAGTTTTGAAGGCCTTTTAACGACGTGACCAAATTCGGTGAATTTTGCTGTTAGAAAGAAAGAAAGAAAAACATTTATTCAACGACATCTTGTACAGTAACTAACCTAGTACACTTAAACTACTATTCAGAATGCCGTTGAAAGGTTATCCACTCAGCATGTATCCTAAAAGTAGGTATTTCATTTAACAAATGTAAGTACTATAATACAAAAAAAAATTCATCAATATCAAATCAATTTTCCTATTCACCGACAAATGTAAACTAAACAAAGCATACAATTAGCATACAATATATGCAATTAGCTGACTATCATAACATCTCATGAAGTTAAAACAAGATAACAAACACGCAGACACGTGCTTTAGTGTTGTGACAGCAGCGTGAGTGACCTCTTCTAGCACTATGAGTTTATCTATTACAGTTTATTTATAGAAAACTTAATGAAACTAGCTATTTATTGACGTAATAGTATTTATTACGTCAGTAAATAAGACGTAGTGCGTAAGTATTAAGTATAAGCAAAATGAATTTGAGTTTAATGATCTTTGCGAGGAAACGTAAAAAAGATTTATCCTCAATTCGTTAGTCGTGGACATGCAGGGACTCTGTGCATATTTTGCGAAGTGGGCATTATGTGGACTGGACTTTTTGCAACGTAGAAATTTTGTGAAGTGGACTTTTGCGAAGTGAACATTGTGCGAAGTGCACCTTTATTCATCCATGTCGGATGAATAAAGGTGCGCGTCCATTGGCCCGGGCCGGACGCACCGCACGCACGGCACGCAACGGATTTTAGTTTGCTTTCTATGATTTTGACGGCCCGCATCGGAAAATGCCGGCGCGGATAATGGACGCAGCGCTATGTAAAATCATAGAAAGCAAACTAAATCCGTTGCGTGCCGTGCGTGCGGTGCGTCCGGCGCCGGCCAATGGACGCGCACCTTAAGCATCCCTACTATGCGCCAAGGCGAGCGACAACGCGATGTAGGCCCGTCGTCGCAAGCACCGATATGCGAGAATGTCGGTCGGGAAGGCTTGTATTCTCCCTAGAAGGCATGCTCCATAGAGGGAGGGCGTTTAGCGCTGAAAAGAATATGGCGAGGTCTGAACGGAATACCCAGAATCTCTCCATATCATCGATGAAGGCCACCAGGTAGGTTTTAATGGGTTATCGTGCATAACCCAGCCTCTAAAGTCCGTTTCACGAAAGAAGTCCCACGGCAAAAATTGGAATTAATCATGACGAAATATGTGTACAGCGTATTGTTTTATAATGTGTATCAACATAATTTACAAAAACAATAATAATTAATTCTAAAATTCTAAGTTTGTAGAAATTTAAGGGGAGTCTAAAACTATAGATGCTAGAAACATTCCGTCGGGTGACTGTAGCACCGCGTCTGCGGGACTTCTTTCATAAGCGCTCCCACACATAACGATGCGATGCGATGCGGCGCCGCATCGCAGGAATTTGTATCGAAAAATTCATTTGTTTCTCGCAGATTAAGAGACAACAAAAGACTCATCATAATATTCATATACGAGTACCTACATATGTCCTACATATCCAAATATTCATTGATGTATGACGCTTTTTGTCTTGCCTAAACAATATCTTATAATTCATCATCATGAAGGCGTTTCTCTATTATACTGATAACAAAGGATCCGGATATTCATCCCCCATATCACACGTTGGATAATGAGGTTCTACAATTATGTCACGTATTATAATGCTGTTATTTTCAGCCCCTGATGCGAAAAAAAGTGTTATGTAAGTAATTTGTAATTACGCGTCTCTCCCTCCAATTTAACTTAATTCTCCCACTTTTCTACAGCCTGTTTCGTCATGGAATTTCGCCTTGGTCTTCCTCTTCCCTTTTTTCCTTGTATTTTACCTTCCACTATCGGTTTAACGAAGATGTCTTGTCCTCTCAAGGGGCCAATTATCGTTCCTCTACTACTTACTGTACTGTTGCATATTTGCTCCTAAGCAAAAATACAAATTTGTATGGATTTATTAATATCGATAGACCACTTATCCAAGGGACCTTATAGGTAGATACCGTTGCAGTCTCAGATAATCTGCAACCATAATACAGCAATCGTCACACATTGGTTAGACGGGCACTGAAGCTGGTGGAATTAACCGGCTCAAGAAAATTAATAACCTTTGTCTTGTTTGACGAGATGCAGTGGATTGCAGCTGTCTATGGACATTTATGTCGTTTTCCATAAAGCGGATGTGGTTCGTGTCTCGTTGCTAACTTAAATAAAAAAAACTAGCTAGATTTTATAAATTACAGTAATACGCTTTTCATGAGCTCTTACTTTACGAAATTCATTGCATAGATATTGATTACGGAATATTTAATTTGAATGATATCTTCGCTCAGTGAAACTATCTTTACCGTCAAAGCGGTATGCAGAAATGCGGGCGCAACCTCGCCCTCACCGCTAATACCGTGCATTGATTTATTTGCATAGTACACATTAATGAGCTATATTAGCCTAGCGCCTGCGTATACATTAACTTCTAATTTATCCAATTCAGTCTAAAATTATTATGTACGAGTACGAATGGATGGATATTAGAATACACATTCTTCTGTTCAGAATTGAATCTGTTGCCCTGATCCAGTTTTTTTTATTTAACCTAGTACGACTTTGGTCTGATCGGCCTTTTTTTTCGCGGTAAAGCTTCAAAAGGTCCCCGGAATCTGTGGGGCTCGACCGGAGTATGTGGGGCTCGACCGGAGTATGTGGGACTCTTACCCACTAAAACCCCCGCGGCTATCGCATCGGCACATGGTCGCCAGGGCCAGGGCACTCCGGTGGGATCTGAACGTCCAACGTCTCCGAAGGTACGGCCTGATCGGCCTGCATTGTCCTAGGCAGTATGGAAAGCTTATACAAATCTGTGGGCCCCACTGAATTTAAACCCGTGACCGGTTCGCAAAGCAAACGGTTTCTCACTGCGCCACGGAGACTAGAATAAATACATATAAAGCTACTAACTCGAGTACGAACTCCTTAAAGCTTATTATTAAACACATGCGACCCAGTAACTGATTGCAAACATAACGGCTGCCATCTTAACGCCTGCCACACTGTTTCCGTCGGCCCAAACTACTTCCCGGTACAAGTTTCCGTCGCCGGCAGGCCGGCACGCTTTCGGGAAATGAGGTGCATTGCATTTACATAACAAATGTAGAATTAAGTCGTATATCACCACATTAATCTAATTATGGTTTGTATTACCCAAAGAATGTGGTTTATATGTTTGCCACTCTACACGTTTTTTCACGATCTATGCAAAATATGTACTACATAAATAAATGAGCTTATCGGGTATAACTGAAACAAAACCTGAATATTCAGAATTATGTTAGAATGTGTAGTTTCTAAAACTATACAGTAGTTTCTAATAATATTACTTTAATACTTTATTGTACACATAAAAACAATACATTAAAACAATAGTACGGAGAATCTATGTACAAAGCCGAGCTTAAGCTTCTCAGTGGAGGCCGCGTTACGATCCGGTGATAGTTGTAAAAAATGACAATATGTAAGAGTCCCCGTGAGACCTATGCATAATAAAGAATTTCGAATTTTAATTTAACTCAATGATGAATTCTCTTGGAGCATACCTTTGAGTGACAGAAAAATAAAGGAAAACAACAATTGTCAAGCTGATAACGTGATTATAAATTCTCAAATATTAGGTATATTTTAAAAATTTACCGTTGCCACTTCGAGGATATTTTATACCGATAATAAAAATAAAATCATGAACAGATTTTCACTCATCATGGAGTACAATTACCAAATGAAATCAACTTACAAATACAAATTAAAAAGGTACAAACGAATAGACAGACACACAGAGATAAAGACTAAGCGACTCTTCCTCGTTTTTGGAGACCAGGCTAAAATAATATCTTCGCGATATATTTGGTTTGATTGTTGTAGTGTCGAATCGCACTTATATTTAAAGTCTAACATGCACATGTTAGTATTGCGTGAAAGCTTCTAATGGAGTAAATATGTGCAAATTTAAAATATGTCCTAACTTACGGCAGGCAGCCAGATATGTTATCGCTAAGCATTTTTAAGCATGTTAGAAATAAATGTTGCAATTTGTGGCAATGCCCTCTTTATATTTTCATTTCTATACATGGAATGGTAATATAAATAGGGCATAGCGGGATTGAATTGGAAAATTAGAAGAAGAAGTGTTCTTATTCTTCTAATTTCTTCTTATAAACATAACATATGTAAAAATAACAAAATAATAACAGATCTGCAGTTGTGTGTGGACAAACAGTGCGCTGCCTCAGCATATTGCTGCACTGTACGAAAATATGTAGGTATATAGAGCAGCGCTGGTATTCTGGCAGTGCCTAAAACTGGCATCACGGAACGCCAAGCACAAATAACAGTAGGTACCTAAACAAATAATAAATAAAAGGAAAGATCAATAAAAAATAATAGTTAATTACCCGACTACGAAACGGAGGGAGGGTCATGATTTTAACGAATGTATGTATGTATGTCAAGAATGTATGTATGTATGTTCATCTGTTCCCGCATATCTTTTAATCTACTTAACATAATTTGACATGTAGGGTGTCGTTAGAAGCGTCTTGATTGTCCGCTGGTTATATAATATCACATTATCAGACTGCGATTTTATCCGTAGTCGGGTTTTAGTTTTTAAAACTTATTACTTGTTTTAGGATAGTACACAGATATTATACTATAGATACAATATACCTTCACCCACATTATTTTTTAAAAATAGTATTAGATACATTCGCAGCTTATACATAACCTCCTATTTTTAAAGTCGATTAAAAACTGAGATTCTCTTTTTACGTGCCCTCCGAAACACGCAGACGCTCAGTTCAAATGGCATTAAACGGTGACCCATCTATATAATGACCTTACCTAACGTTGCTTAACCTGATCGATTGTTAAACATCAATAACAACAGTAACTGTCTATGAGTGTCTCCTTATTATTATTTATTATAATTATAATGGAAAATGGATAAAATCGGTCCACGCGTATAACCAAGTACAATATGACTAATCTCGTCTCCCAAGGGAACCGTGCTAGATTACGGGATAAAAAGTATCCTATGTCCTTCCTCGTAGTAAGTATTACCTCAAATCATGCCAAGTTTCGTTTAAATCCATTCAGTGGTTTCGGCGTGATGCGCGGCCGTGATACAGACAGAAACAGATAGACCGACAGACAGATAGACAAAAATGAAAAAAATTACAGTTTTGGCTATCAGTTAAAGAATGCCCTCCAAATATAATTTTCTAAATATCTTCAATGTACAGAAATGGACCTGTTACAGTTTTATTATAAGTATCAATAAGTATAGATTAATTTTGTTGCTATGTAAATAAAAGTGTTCGTTTATTATTATAAATTTACTTAAAAACACTCAATAAAGATATTTTACGATATCCGGCTCAGTTAAAAGGGAGTGCGGCAGCGTACAATAACATTTTCGTTTTCGTAATACTGGGACTCTATACCACAGATTCTCAAACTAGGTGGGCCTTGTGCAAGGGTCCGTCCATGTAGGTACCACTGCAATATTAGATATTCTGCCGACACGCAACAGTGTGTAAACGGTAATTATGAAGGGTACTGAAGCTGGTGAAATCGCCGGTGTCAAGAGACGAGTGACGAGCGGCAGTGAACTGCAGCAGTCTATATGCTGCTTGCTTTTCTCGTAACATGGTTAAAAAAAAAATGCCAAGAGTTATCATTAATTGGTCATCATTATTTGTGTGAGGGTTGTAAGTTTTATTTTAGTAATAATACAAAAAAGAACATACTTTTTTCTTTTTCTACCACTCCTCTGAACGCCCCAGCGCCCATTAGAGGGCGTTATCACCCACTATGAGAAATACTGTCCTATACAAACAATACAACGGCTTACTTACATTTCCCAGTTGTTTGTGCAATGAACTGGCCTGCGGGACCACTTACCTAATCTGCAAGGTTTAGCCACGGGAAAGGTTGTTAAATTCATCTTGAAATATTTGCCTTGCATGTTGTCCATATTTTTAGGTTTTTTAATTTGACGAATTCAAAAAGCAATAGGTCGATGCGAACAAGTTTTTTTTGCATTTCGGTTGCAAATACAACAGGTATAGATAAAGTAGGTAAGTATAGATTAAAAATTCTACTAACCCCGATACAAAAAAACGAATTCAGAATAAAGCTCTGAATAGGTAGATTTTCATCAAAGATGGGTTAGAACTAATGAGGTACCTAATGATTCATTAATCATTACCTCATTAGTTCTTACTCATCAGAACAGGCTCTGAGATCGGCAGATAAAGTAGAATTATAGTGGCAAAAACGTACCGGTCATTAATTTTCTTCAAAGTTTAGCATAAGTGCCTTGAGTTTGTGATGTACCTACTCGTACTTAAGTATCTAAGTATCTTTTATTATACAGGTTGAAGATGAGGAATAATTATTTTAAGTACAAAATTTAAATATAACGCCTAATGTTCCCGAAAATAAATGTTAAATATTAGAGCCCGTACTTTTATCTCTGTTATTGGAGAATTCTAGTATTTAATGTGGAATAGGTAGGTACATACATATAATAAGTTGATCGCTAAAGGCACGTGTCAGGTTATCCCTACTTACAACACACCGATAACAAGTCTCCTAAAATCAATTTCAAGCTTCTACACAAACAAATTGTACCGCGACACCTCTACCCTTGTTCAGGCGGTATTTGCGTAAGATTTTTTCATTCCTTTATGTACGGAAACGTTGAAATGTTTCACATTATCGGTATAAATACTTTCGGGATTTTTTTGTTTAGTAGACATTACTACCGGATAAAATGCATTTATTATCTTTCCACTCCTCACTTTTTGTAACGATCAAAAGAGTAAAAAATATTTTTTACAAAAAAAAGAACCGCCTTCAAAATGCAACTAAAAAGCCTGAAATAATTTCTAAGAATTAGTGGTTTTTACATCTACATTGTTGGACTTGGACTACAACATATTATAAATACATATTACTATCAAAGACGGCGCCAAACTGGAAAACAGTTAGGTACCTATTGCCCTTGTAAGTATTTACTAGACGTTAGGCGCCGACTTCGATAGTAATATGTATTTATAATATGTTGTAGTCCAAGTCCAACAATGTAGATGTAAAAACCACTAATTCTTAGAAATTATTTCAGGCTTTTTAGTTGCATTTTGAAGGCGGTTCTTTTTTTTGTAAAAATTATTTTTATTTTATTCTTTTTAGTGGTTCCCTTGGTATATTATTAGGTTAAGTTTTAACAACTTATATTTTATTCTGACAAACAGCCAGTTTAATATTTATTTTAAAAACACCCACTACATAACATAACTATGGACTATCACTAAAATATAAGCTTAAGCAAAAATTTTAAAAAATGTACATGTGACAATATCTTAATATAATAAAACTAACCAATTGCCATAAACCGAAGATATCTAGGTATTATACTCGTAGTTATCGAGAACCATGGACTGCAAGCTCGTTGGGTCTACATTTATTTGTGCCGAGAACCCGTGTCCACCTTCTGACGATGGTCAGACCCTGAGCTACCCAACGAGCCCAAACTCGGCAGATCTACGTTTATTGGTGCAGTGATCCCGTGACAACCTTCCTGCTCCATCATCAGACCCTGATCTCCATTTTTCTAGCAACTACTCGTCGAGACCTATCCAACGAGTCCAAATTCGGTAGGTCTACGTTTGTTGGTGCCGAGATACCGTGACGACCTTCCTGCTCCATTATCAGACCTTGATCACCATTGTCTAACAACTACTCGTCGAGAGCTACCCAACGAACCCAAACTCGGTGGATCTATGTTTATTGGTGCCGAGATCCCGTGACGACCTTCTTGCTCCATCATCAGACGTTGATCACCATTTTTCTAGCAACTACTCATCGAGAGCTACCCAACGAGCTCAAACTCGGCAGATCTACGTTTATTGGTGCAGTGATCCCGTGACGACCTTCCTGCTCCATCATCAGACCCTGATCTCCATTTTTCTAGCAACTACTCGTCGAGACCTATCCAACGAGTCCAAATTCGGTAGGTCTACGTTTGTTGGTGCCGAGATACCGTGACGACCTTCCTGCTCCATTATCAGACCTTGATCACCATTGTCTAGCAACTACTCGTCGAGAGCTACCCAACGAACCCAAACTCGGTGGATCTATGTTTATTGGTGCCGAGATCCCGTGACGACCTTCTTGCTCCATCATCAGACGTTGATCACCATTTTTCTAGCAACTACTCATCGAGAGCTACCCAACGAGCTCAAACTCGGCAGATCTACGTTTATTGGTGCAGTGATCCCGTGACGACCTTCCTGCTCCATCATCAGACCCTGATCTCCATTTTTCTAACAACTACTCGTCGAGAACTATCCATCGAGTCCAAATTCGGTAGTTCTACGTTTAGTAGGCACGGCAAGGATAGGATGGATTGTTAATTTTATTACAGAGTTCCGGTGGCCATCTATGGCCTTCTTCATCAGGTCCACTTCACCAAATGAAACTTTTTGAATGAAAATACTTGACTAGTTTCTAAAAATACCAAAAACGCTATATGTATGCCTATAATATTTAAGGAGTTCCCTCAGTTACTCATGGTTCCCATCATCAGAAATTGATTTTGAAAAAAATGGGACCATTCTGGAAGCATATCCTTTCAATTAAAAAAATAATTTTCCAAATCGGTTCGTAAACGACAGAGTTCTGAGGTAACAAACATAAAAAAAAAAAATAAAAAAAAAAAAACATACAACCGAATTGATAACCTCCTCCTTTTTTTGAAGTCGGTTAAAAAGGAATTTATCTCAATTCTAAAGTAGTTGAAGGTTTCAAAGTTTTGGGTTCGATCCCTTGCAGTGTTAACATCCTGACAGACCTATTCACCTTGGCATCGTTAATCTTTTTCATGTAGTTTGGTCGATATCTATCTAAGTGGGTTTTATTCAGTATTGAGTATGTTAAAGGATAGGAAATCATTTAATATGGATGCATGAGTAACTACATTGTCATCTGCATTTTTATGAACTTTTTTGTTATGTTTCATACAAAGTGTTTCAGGCTGAATGCACATTCTGTGTTGATTGGTTGAGTAGTATCTAAAACTCGACCAATTAGTATTTTTTTTAAATATTCTTAAATTCAGTTCGACATACTTATTTCAGCATAGAAATAAGTATGTCGAGTAAAAGGAAACTGAGTTTGATATCAAAGTATTAATAGCAGCGTTTTCCCTGAAAGAAAACGCATATTAAAATACTTACCTTATTCAAAGCTTATTATGAGAGCGGCACTTCCTGTTTCCCGTCGACTTTGCTCCTATTGGTCAACTTCCTTGTGATTTGACCGGAAATAGCATCACCATGGCAGGCGAGGGCAGCAAGGGTTTGTTAAATATGCCCGCTCGCCCCGCTCTTGTTCATTGTGTCGAAGAATTACCAGGCAGGATTAAAAGTTAAGCTTTGAATAAGGTAAGTATTTTAATATGCGTTTTCTTTCAGGGAAAACGCTGCTATTAAATCACTGTACCGTTATTCAAAGCTTATTATGAGACATGTTTGTTTTCGCCTGGTGATGCCAGTATACATGACGCCAATGTGATTGTGATACATAGATGTATTGTAATATCCATGTGTGAATTTTAAATAGAAATGCAATAAATTGCATACTTATATATCTACATAGTCTGCTACGAATTTCTTTTAGAAATGGGTAGCAAAGATAAGAGAACTGTATCTCAACCATTGGAATGGTCTCAACCATTGATTGGAATCAATGTTATGGGCAATTGATAATCAATAGTTATTTATATGCGATGTACTTTTGACTTCGATTTTATAAAACTGTCTAAAATGTATTAAAGACCTCCAATTTCCAGGAGGTAGCTAGTATCAAAAACTTAACTATGCTTGTAGCGCATGATAGCTAACTATTTAAGCTAGATTATGATGGTAATTTTAGTCTTTTTTAAACCAATCAACGGCAGCTATCGTAACTGGAATATACAAACAATTTGTTTTTTGGTATTTAACGCTGATGCTTTAAGCGCAAAACAAATTTTATTTTAACGCTGCAGGCGTTGCAAGCAGGTGGTTTTCCGATTAACGCAATTCCAGGACGCGACTATGAATTACATCCTACCAGGTGCTGTTGCAATGTTTAGCTAAGCTACTGCATGAAAATTATCCTTGGACAGGAAATTCACTAAATCATATCCTATTTAAAAGACTCTTGAGGATTGACAAGTATAATCGATATAAGAACATATCGTGACAAGAAATTACCAGTAAAAAACTGGACTGATCAGTAGGACTGTACAATCGTCAGACAAATGATTTAGGCCAAATAATGTTAAATGACAATTGTTTACTAATGTTTATTATGTATGTATAGTGTCCAAAATGATGCCAATACTTTAAATTAGATTAGAAAAAGTCGGCACAGATTTTACAGACTAGGTTCTGGTACTATGTGAATTTCAATGTATATGTGTTTTAGATTGCAAAGTCAAGTCCTTTACATTTCCACTTTCAGGATCACGTTGTATGTTAATAGATAGTATGCCCACCTGTACGTCCACTAAGACTAAGGTTGTGAGATATGAATCAAAACTCGTTCAAGAAACGAGTCTACTCCCCAGAATACTTCAGCGATTAAGTATGTGTTAACCCACACAGTATGTTTACCTTATAACCATATACTCAAAGATTTAAACATAGATGGTATTTTATGGTATACCTGCTCTGAAGTCCCGAAAATATTTATTGTAAATATTAATTTATGGACTTAGGTAAGTACTCTGTACTACTATCTCAAAAAAAAAAAAATGATCTGTCAATAGAATCTGTTTCTAAATGGATATTGAAAATAATCAATAAAATTTGATTTGTATTTGATTAATATTTCGTAGCGAACTTTATCTGGTATGTACATACTTATAATGTAATATCCGTAAGTGAATGGGTGAGACCCCCCCCCCCCCCCGTCTTTGCGGAGGTAAAGGCAACTTTTTGTCATAAAATCGAAATTGCAAGGGATAATAATCAGGATTGCTAACATTTCTTTCGGTTACAAATGTCCTGACATTGATCGGAATTTAAATTACACGCTTTTGTCTACCAAAATTGTGTCAGGAGTGAATTTCTGGCTGATAAAAATGCATGCGATGCAGTGTTGCTACAATTTTGGGTAAGTGGTTTACTTACCATACAATACAATTGAGTTTTCTAATATTATGGAAACTCCTGGATAATTCTTTTAGGCATTATCATTGATTGCATTATGTTATTATAGGTCCTCAAAACTTCCAATGATTAATTGCTAAACAGCTATTATAATTGTAAGATTACATACTTTCCTTTTTTGTAATGAGGTAATAGTATAGAAAAACAAATGTTGGTTTTCGAATAAACTTGAAGGAAAGACTAAAGATGCCAGGAATGGCACTTGGGGCGGCCCTTCCCTCCATTATTTGTAGGAGTTTTTTTACAATATTCTGTACAAAACTTCGGTAGAATTATAGTAGTTTCTGCTTGGTGGGTCCTGATATACCAAGACTGCCAAGAGAGTGGATCAAGAGTAAGATCCAAGACGTGACTGCGAGCCATAATTATGCAATGAATCCTCATTAAGAAGTATACATATATTAATATATGTTAAATATTCATGTTCATACAATCACGTATGTGCTATTTGGAATAGCAAATATACATACATCCTTCATCTGTAAAGTAAATCTCTGTATTCCATACCCCAAGAGAGTGGGTCATATTCTGTGCAAGCTCTTCGAAACAGAGGTCAATAATAAGACGGACGATGTGCCAAGCGATGGCACTTATGTTAAAGTATCTAGGCTGAATTTATTCTTAAATAAGAGGTGAATGCAACTGTGCAGAGCAGCAATGCCTTTATCCGTCCTGCAAAGGACTGTTTAATATCTCAG
This sequence comes from Furcula furcula, assembly GCA_911728495.1. NCBI lineage: Eukaryota > Metazoa > Arthropoda > Insecta > Lepidoptera > Notodontidae > Furcula > Furcula furcula. The sequence continues at coordinate 14,026,793 of OU452251.1, forward strand.
GCCAATCCACACTCATTCGTTTGATCCCAACCTAGACAGAGTCTGTACAATGGTAACCAGACAACTGATACAAAATACATATTTATATACTTTTCATACTTATATCGATAAACATCACACACTTGGTGGGAATAGAACCCGGCGATAGCAGCCCGAGAATCTCACCATTAGAGCAACGGGCCCGTCAAATTATTATGTTAAAATAGACTTAGCAAACAACTTTCAGACATTTTGAATGTCCCCGATATTCAAAATGATCCTGAAAATCAGGTACCTACGTGCTTTCTTCACGAGCTGCTTTTTGTATACCATCCCTGCGAAGGAGGTTAAGTCTATGTGTACCAACCCTGCGGGGGTGAGAAATAAATTATTTAGTCCCTGCAAAGGACAATATCATCATCATCATCATTAGCAGCCGATATACGTCCACAGCTGAATAAAGGCCTGTCCCTTAGAAGGGAGAGGCTTCCATAATCCCCACACTTGGCAGACGGCTTGGGGATCAATAAAGGACAATATGCTGATGGTGAAATAGACTTCAGCCAACCATTTTTAAATTAACTAGGTTGTCAAAATTGATTCCAAATCCAGATGAGCACCCATCTATGTACCATCCCTGCGAGGGAGGTTAAGTCTTTGTGTACCCACCCTGCGGGGGTGGGCAGTAAATTGCTCAGTCCCTGCAAAATAAAGTACGCGGATGGTGAAATATACTTCAGGCAACCATTTTTATATTGACAAGATTGACAAAAATTGATTCCAAAACTAGATGAGTACTCCCATGATGAGCAACCATGTATGTACCGTCCCTGCGAGGGAGGTTAAGTGTTAGTTTACCCACCCTGCGGGGGTGGGTAGTAAATGGTTTAGTCCCTGCAAAGGAAAGTACACTGATGGTGAAATAGACATTCAGCCAACCATTTTCAAATTGACAAGGTTGTCAAAATGGATTCCAAAAACCAGATGTGCTCTCATGATGAGCAACAATATACATATATATATATATACCGTCCCCGCGAGGGAGGTTAATTATTTGTATACCCACCCAGCGAGGGTGGGGTATATTTTATGCGATGATACGATGAAGTGGACTTCATTATCTGAAAACCAGGTGCTTACCCTCTCGAGAAGCCACTGTACATGTCCCCCCTTCTTTGGTTATTTATTTGTGTACCCAACCTGCGAGGGTGGATAATAACTTGTGCCATGGGATAGCACTATATACTTATTGTAACCATAATGGGATAGCCAGATTTGTGAATTTCGTGTAGGGTAGAATATATATTGCCTACGCCATCGGCTTTCTTGAACACAAACATAATTGAACACTTTTATGAATCAAGGTGGAATATTAATCTTTTGGTTACCATGATAGCTTCTCTACGTTACTTGATACTCTCAGCAATGTGTCCTTTGAACAGTTTCTTATAAATATTTTTATTTATTTATTACTAAAATTGTATTTTATTTTACTATTTTACATAGAATATACATTAACGTAATTGTATTTAACTCGCAATTGTAATATTTTCACCTTCCGGCACACAGACCATATCTGTAATAAACTACTTAGCCCACGCAGGAAGATTACGAAAACTGTCCAGCAGGCTATTTGTTGTTTTAAGACACAATAAAAAAAAAAAAAAAAATGGACGCAATGGTGCGTCTGTATAACTGGGATACTAATTAACTGAACTCACTTGTTTGCTGTGAAAAAAAAGCTTAGAACTAACTGTAAGAAATGTATTATCATCGTAGGACTTTGCTACAAAATAATTCAGCAAATGTTTAAAACTGCGGGTAGATTGTAAAGAAAATAATTTGCATTATTAATATGATTTATGGGTCGTTTACTAAGAGTCGTTTTTTATCCACTTAGAAATCTCGTACGTACAAATTACCAGCAATAAACTTTACGAAAAATATCATTACTGCACAAGTATTAAAAACTAAGTTTCGAGTTTTCAAAATAAAATTGTCGGTAGACTGAATGGAAAATAATTATTTATAAAAATATTGCTTACATAGCCCAATTTACTTGCACTATATTGAAACCACAAAACATTCATTAGTATAAACATTTCATTAGGAACAAAGAAACAAAACGAACGGCAAAAACCGTTAAAATGTTTTTACTCACTGTTTGCTTGGCTTCCAACTATTTGTAACAACTATTGTTGTTCACTATTTTATTCCTTTGGAATTATTTAGAATTTGATTTGAATTCCATAAATAGTTGTAATATTGTAGCCTCGGACAGGTGTCCGTGACGGGAAATAAGACGCCAATGAACAAGAGCGGGGCGAGCGGGCATATTTAACAAACCCTTGCTGCCCTCGCCTGCCATGGTGATGCTATTTCCGGTCAAATCACAAGGAAGTTGACCAATAGGAGCAAAGTCGACGGGAAACAGGAAGTGCCGCTCTCATAATAAGCTTTGAATAACGGTACAGTGATTTAATGCAGTAGTAACTTTACAATTCACTGTAATCCGAAATGGTTGAATCCGTCCGTCCGATAGTCCGATAAATTCTTGAACAAAACTTCTTTATTACTCACATTCAAAAATAAATTTTACTTGATGTGTAAAAAGTCAATTCACTCTTTCTCAAATTCGGTGATGATGCACCCTTGTTGGTGCTGAAAGCCATCAGAGTCATACTTTGGAGGAGGGCGATGACTTTTGAAAGGAATGAATAATTATGTTTTTCATAAAATACACACATCAAAAGTGTCTAGGGATCAAGCATTTTTAAGCGGATTTCTTGAGATTGAGATGTGGCTTTGTAATAAATTTATGATTTTATAAATTTATATGGATCCTTTTTGGTGCATTTCATAATTTGAATCACGAACTGTGAATCAAATTCGAGTAAAAGATGAAAATCAGCTGTCAATATTTTCCCTATAAAAACATACAACGCATTGAAGACATTATTAGTGCTACTGTTTCCCTACTACTGATTAAAACCAACGTTATTATGGAGCGGCGACGTCATTTAAGCAGGGAAGAAATGCTCAGAGCCGTGGGAATGATAGAAGCTGGTTCCCGGCAACGTACTGTGGCTTTAGCTCTGAATACAAGTCAGAGTGTTATCAGTCGACTTTGGACACGTTACCGAAGCACTGGTACCGTGGCTGAGCGCCATGGAGGACGGTATCGCTGCACCACACGGAGACAAGACCGATATATTCAAATCTTAACTCGAAGAGCTCCAACAATAACTGCCATGATGTTAGCCGTGAGGCTTCATCACTCTTCAGGGAACTTAATTAGCGACCAAACAGTCAGAAACCGCTTGCATGAAGTGAACCTTCATTCCCAAAGACCGCTACGGGTACCACCTATAGCAATGCACAATCGTAGGATTCGATATCAATGGGCTCTTGAACACAGAAATTGGGCAGAAGAACAATGGCGTTTCGTGTGCTTTTCTGATGAGTCTCGTTTTGGTATGAGACCGGATACAAGACGTATACGACACTGGAGAACCCCTGGACGCCAACAGCGATTAAAATCCTGCCAGGAAGTCCATCCTTATAGTGGTGGAACCATCATGGTATGGGCGGTTATTTGGATCGGCGGAAGAACTGAGTTGATTTGGATCAGAGGCAACCTCAACGCTCAAATTTATGCTGAGACGATTGTATCAGACGTCATCGTTCCTCTACAAGTGCAAATCGGTCCCTTATTTCAGTTAATGCATGATAATGCACGACCGCACACCGCAAGAGTTGTAAGACAGACTCTCGCCGCAGCTAACATCAATGTCCTGCCCTGGCCTGCTCAGTCGCCAGACTTGAACCCGATTGAGCATGCATGGGATATGCTACAGAGAAGAGCTCTGCCGAATATGGAGGGTATCCAGTCGCAAGAAGACCTTTTTTTGTTGTTGCAACGAACATGGGCGGCCATTCCACAGCGTGATTTGGATGAACTCATTTTGAGTATGCCAAACCGATGTTCTTGTGTTGTTAGTGTTCGCGGTAGAAACACGGATTATTAATTGTTTAAGTTACCCAATAAAATTTTAAAGAAAACTGTTATTTCAGTCTTTTTTTCGAACTTTTGTGTTAGTGGTTCAAATGTCAAAAATCCCTTTATTAGGAAAATGGCAAATTTCTTTATTAATGCAAAGGTGACTTGGTTTATCGTTACTGTGACAAACGAAAACACTTTATTTGATGAATCCTTAAAGAAAATTTTAATTAATATCAATCAGGAGAAAAGTTATTGCAAAAATATATGTTGATCCCTAGACACTTTTGATGTGTGTATAAATTAAAATAACAGTATATGTATAGGTGTATTAAAAATAAAGGTATTTTAAATACCTAATTGTTGACAGCGCGATTGTAGTAAAGATTAAAAATAATGGTATTTAACCATACTTTGTCAGCATATCAGTCCGATCTTCATCAATTTGAGGGTTGAAGCTTAGAGTATTTAGTTCATAATAAAAAAATTTGGACTCTCCTGGTTACAACTTGCGTCGCAAACCCGATTACGATGACAAGTTTGGCAGCGAGCCGAAGCACGTGTCCTCAAGAAAAAGATCCTAGACAGACAATTAGGCCTTGTCAGCATCAATATCATATTCTGATCGGTACTAATTAGCCGATCAGAAGCCCTATACAATTTCCCTACGTCACCATTTTCCATTTAGTTTCGCACAATGCTATAGAATAAGGGTGACTTCAAACTCGCGCTACAGCTGCGCTTCAAATTTGAAGTCACCCTTAGGATTCATATATATTTATTCGTTAATTGTATATCTTCAAAGAACAGCTCTCCCCAAAATAAGTAAACTGGCTGGAGATATTATTAAAAGGTTCTAGAAATATTTCTTCGGAACGTGGGTAGTATTTGAGTAGGCCTTGGTCGTAACAACTTCCCTCAAGATACTTTCTATCGGCAAAGTTACAGGCAACGTGATTACCAGTGATATTCCCACGCTATTTGCACCCATTGGCTATGAGCCAACTTGTTAAGTTCCAACTAACTTTTGAATATTTTTATCGTAGATTCTGGAATATAATATACACCGCATGTTTTTTACTACATATTTCATACTATACCAATTTTTCAAAAATGTTTTAATATAAATAATATAATACGGAGTATGGAGTAATATACGGAGTTTCTAATAAATTTTACATATTACAAACAGCTTTCTGCTCCAATATTTCATATGATCAAAAAGCTTTTTAAGCGTCAAAAAATCTGACAATACTTAAATGATGAAAAGCCACCGCAAATTATGTCATAAAGTAAGCCCAATACAAAAAGCTACAGAGCCGCCCCCGCACACAACAAGATGACACCTTCGCCCGCATCCATTATTAAAATCTTATTAAGCTCGGGCCAGTTTGACGAGACGCAGGACAAAGGACACTCTAAAATAAAAATCTTCTCACCTTTTATACAATTTGTTGAATGGAAGGAAAATGTGAAAAGGCCCCAAAAAAATCGCTGCTCGAGTAGGATAGGTACACAAAACTGGGTCCTGGACGCATAGGGTTTTTTTTGGGGGACAGTCGCCGGATAAGAGGGCGAGCGCTTAAAGCGCTCCAGCCAGAAAGGCAGGGGAGCGACGAGCTCAAGGGCACCTCAGGGAGGCATGGCCTAGGCTTGGGCTGTCGCTTAGAGAGGGCTGATTTTACCACCGGTTCACAACGCGCCCCCACTGAGCAGAGCCGGCAAGAAACTCAGTGGGGTGATGCTCGTCGTTGAAGTCGCATACGGACGACTCTTTGGCCTCGTCGGCGAGACCGGTGTCTGTTTGATAGTGGACGCATAGGTAGGGGGCTCTGTGCGTTCGTACTAAATGCGACCCCCAGGCGGGCGACGACGCAGTGTAGGTCTTGCGTAGTCGCGCGCACCGCGAGGGAGCCGGGGTGAGCGTGCGTTTCTGCTACCCCCGGGGCGTGTTCTAGCGAGCGTCTGCCGCTGGAGAGACTTTGGCGAAGGTCCTAACGGAGAGCCCAGAGTATTTTCATAGCGCCGATGAAGGCCCCCGCGGAGATTTTGATGAGAAAAAACCCCATATAACCGGGCCTCTACCCCGGTACCTTTTGAAAGTTTCCTCCTCGACAACAACAAAAAAAGTTATAAAAGATTGATTAATGTTTTTAATTTTAGTAGCTTAAAAAAACAAATTTCACCATATAAATCGTAATTTTTATTCATAAAACAAACTAAATAATTGGGGTGCGCGAAAAGAGCGTCATTAAATGCCGAAATAAAAGACGTTCGTCTTATTTTGCGGACGGGGTGAAAATCTTCGAAAGGGACACGGTCCCCGTAGGGGCGGAGGGCAGGAAACAGCCACGACAGACTCTACGCCCTCCATTTAGACCTCGCTATAGTCTCCAGCGCCGGAAGCTCGCTAGAGCATGTCCCGGGGAATAGATGTACGTCTGGTACATCCTGAAATTGGCCCTCAAAGACCTTGCCCAGTGACCAATGCGATATAAATGTCATAGTGGTGTTTATGTCGACACGAAAAAAGAGTCATATAAATACAAACATTATACTCTATCTATATTTTCTCGTGCAAAGCCGTTCTGCGTGTCGCTAAATTTGGTCGAAATGGTACCCATTTTTTAAAACGTGACAGCTACGTAACGAACAGATACTTATAAAAGCAATCCAGTATTAGCATGGAAGATTGTATCTTATCTATTCAACAGGGATGGTTGTATCTCATCTACATAAATTAATAAACTTAAATGGATAACTAAGGGACTTAAAATTAGTTCCAAAACGAAAAGACGGCTTAGATACAAATATTATCATAATAGAACCGAACACAATAAGATAATGTTCAAAACATATTCTAAATTGCTGAGAAAATGCATAAATAATTTACAATCTTTAAATAACCGCAAACCTATTTCACTTTCTAATAACAAGTGTAAAACCACATGGGATATTGTTAACCGCAATATTGGTAACAAACCGGCTAAGGAATACATAGATAAGATTATCGACGGTAATACAATTGCTACATCTGGTTCTGACATCTCTAATATATTCAATAACTTTTTCATTGACGTTGTGGAGAATAGTAAATCTAATTTACCTAAAACTAATAAATTAAATATTCATAGTAATAGTCATAGTATCTTCCTTGAACCTACGAATGCAAGTGAAATAATGAGCATACTACAGTCGTTGAAAAATACAAGGTCTGCAGGATATAACAACTTAACCACAGATTTCATTAAACGTATTTCACAATACATTGCAAAACCATTAGCGTACATTATCAATCAATCGTTAGAGCAAGGCTGTTTCCCAGACAAGCTTATGGTATCGGTAGTAAAACCTCTGCATAAAAAAGGTTCAAAATATGATAAAAATAATTATCGGCCAATAGCACTGACACCGATACTATCCAAGGTCTTCGAACGAGTTATGTATAGAAGGATACAAGACTTTTTTAGTAAGTATGAAGTATTTGCAAAGGAACAATACGGTTTTAGGAAAACCAAAAATTAGTAATAAATAACATAAATAACAAAGTGCCATCTGTGACATTATTCTTAGATTTAAGTAAAGCGTTTGGTTTTGTAGAACATTCTATTCTAATAAATAAACTAGAAAAAAGTGGTATTAGAGGTATAGCTTTAGAATGGTTTAGGTCATATTTAAGTAATAGGCAACAGATCACTAGAGTTGTAAAAGTAAACGATGAAACAAATACGTTGGAACACTATGATTCAAAAGCTGTCTAGCTTTTGAATCATAGTTTTGGAGTACCACAAGGAAGTATTCTCGGGCCCATATTATTTTTAATTTATATTAATGACCTTCCACAGTCAGTTCCCGAACATAGCTGTATTTTGTTTGCAGATGATACTACAATAGTTATAGAGTGTTACGACGAAAATATCGGTATACCAGGTATATGTAATTTCCATAATTCGTTATGCCATAATTGTATGGGGTTACTCCTCCGAACTCATGCGAGTGTTCATAGCACAGAAGAAATGCATTCGAGCAATTTTTAACATGAAATGGACAGAGTCTTGCAAGCCCATCTTTAAGTCACAAAGATTGTTAACTGCTCCTTGCATTTATATTTATGAAGTTTCTAAATTTGTTAAAAGTAATTCCGAGCTCTTTGAGTGGAATAACAATTTAAACAAGCGAAAAGTCACTCAGACAAAATTAAAATTGCCTGTACCCCGAATCGAAATGTTCAGACGTAGCTGTGTTTATATGTTACCCCTTATATATAATTCATTGCCTGAGAAAATAGTTGTCTTACCACAACGTGAATTTAATAGTAAACTAAGGGAATGGTTAGTACAAGAATGCTTTTATACAGTTAAAGATTATTTAAAGAAATCACCTTCACATTCTTACTACGTTAGAACTGCATTGTAGACTGAATGTTATTGTTCGCACATTAATAATAATATCAATGGTTAAACCTTATAATAATACTCTAACATTATGTTATCAATGGATGTTTTTTTAAATTATTTATGTATAACATTATTAAGAGGTACAAATTTATATTAATTGATATGGCTTGACATTGTAAGTATTAAGGTATAAATATGACATTTTCCTGGCTTGACATTTTTTTTTAATAATCCTATATGAATTTGTATATAACTTTGCATGCTACTTAATGGCAAATGTGTATCGCTCGCTATGTTTTTAATGTACCCTCTTTATAAGCACCACATTTATGCAAATAAATTGAAATAGAAATTAATTTAATATTTAGTAAAGAATTTAAATCCTCTCTACTTGTAAAGCCACTGCCAAATAAAAAGAGGTTAGTAATAAAAGTAAATTAGTACACTGAATAAATGAATACATATTATGTAAAAAATATCCATAAAGCGATATCCACATATTCGCAAACTATGTACTTCGTCTGACTTATTAATTCGTATATCGACATGCTAGGCATACCGGAAGCGGAAGGAATCCCACCCCCGGCTACTTCCGACGCTGGACCGTCGGCTTCCTGTCATCAAACGGGCTCAAGGGTACGGATAAAGAGATTAAATACACATATATAGGTCATAGCCATTAGTGATTTTGTCAAAACAAAACTGGCATCTCTATATTAAATTCAAAAGTAAATATACAAAATATATAGGAAAATAATCTGTACTCTCATTCGGTCATTTTATCAAAGTGGTTATTTTTTGCAATACTGCAACACGAAATCAGGCATGCAGCAGCAGCAGCAGCCGAAATACGTCCACAGCTGAACAAAGGCCCCCCCCTTAGAAGGGAGGGGTTGCCATAATCCTCACGCTTGGCAGGCGTCTTGGGGATCGCAGTATAGGTGGTAGGTAATCCAATAAAAAGACTCTGCTGCCTGTCTTTTTAACCGACTTCAAAAAAAGGAGGAGGTTATCAATTCGGTTGTATGTTTCTTTTTTTTTATTTTTTTTTTTTATGTTTGTTACCTCAGAACTCTGTCGTTTACGAACCGATTTGGAAAATTATTTTTTTAATTGAAAGGATATGCTTCCAGAATGGTCCCATTTTTTTCAAAATCAATTTCTGATGATGGGAACCATGAGTAACTGAGGGAACTCCTTAAATATTATAGGCATACATATAGCGTTTTTGGTATTTTTAGAAACTAGTCAAGTATTTTCATTCAAAAAGTTTCATTTGGTGAAGTGGACCTGATGAAGAAGGCCATAGATGGCCACCGGAACTCTGTAATAAAATTAACAATCCATCCTATCCTTGCCGTGCCTACTAAACGTAGAACTACCGAATTTGGACTCGATGGATAGTTCTCGACGAGTAGTTGTTAGAAAAATGGAGATCAGGGTCTGATGATGGAGCAGGAAGGTCGTCACGGGATCACTGCACCAATAAACGTAGATCTGCCGAGTTTGAGCTCGTTGGGTAGCTCTCGATGAGTAGTTGCTAGAAAAATGGTGATCAACGTCTGATGATGGAGCAAGAAGGTCGTCACGGGATCTCGGCACCAATAAACATAGATCCACCGAGTTTGGGTTCGTTGGGTAGCTCTCGACGAGTAGTTGCTAGACAATGGTGATCAAGGTCTGATAATGGAGCAGGAAGGTCGTCACGGTATCTCGGCACCAACAAACGTAGACCTACCGAATTTGGACTCGTTGGATAGGTCTCGACGAGTAGTTGCTAGAAAAATGGTGATCAGGGTCTGATGATGGAGCAGGAAGGTCGTCACGGGATCACTGCACCAATAAACGTAGATCTGCCGAGTTTGAGCTCGTTGGGTAGCTCTCGATGAGTAGTTGCTAGAAAAATGGTGATCAACGTCTGATGATGGAGCAAGAAGGTCGTCACGGGATCTCGGCACCAATAAACATAGATCCACCGAGTTTGGGTTCGTTGGGTAGCTCTCGACGAGTAGTTGTTAGACAATGGTGATCAAGGTCTGATAATGGAGCAGGAAGGTCGTCACGGTATCTCGGCACCAACAAACGTAGACCTACCGAATTTGGACTCGTTGGATAGGTCTCGACGAGTAGTTGCTAGAAAAATGGAGATCAGGGTCTGATGATGGAGCAGGAAGGTTGTCACGGGATCACTGCACCAATAAACGTAGATCTGCCGAGTTTGGGCTCGTTGGGTAGCTCAGGGTCTGACCATCGTCAGAAGGTGGACACGGGTTCTCGGCACAAATAAATGTAGACCCAACGAGCTTGCAGTCCATGGTTCTCGATAACTACGAGTATAATACCTAGATATCTTCGGTTTATGGCAATTGGTTAGTTTTATTATATTAAGATATTGTCACATGTACATTTTTTAAAATTTTTGCTTAAGCTTATATTTTAGTGATAGTCCATAGTTATGTTATGTAGTGGGTGTTTTTAAAATAAATATTAAACTGGCTGTTTGTCAGAATAAAATATAAGTTGTTAAAACTTAACCTAATAATATACCAAGGGAACCACTAAAAAGAATAAAATAAAAATAATTTTTACAAAAAAAAGAACCGCCTTCAAAATGCAACTAAAAAGCCTGAAATAATTTCTAAGAATTAGTGGTTTTTACATCTACATTGTTGGACTTGGACTACAACATATTATAAATACATATTACTATCGAAGTCGGCGCCTAACGTCTAGTAAATACTTACAAGGGCAATAGGTACCTAACTGTTTTCCAGTTTGGCGCCGTCTTTGATAGTAATATGTATTTATAATATGTTGTAGTCCAAGTCCAACAATGTAGATGTAAAAACCACTAATTCTTAGAAATTATTTCAGGCTTTTTAGTTGCATTTTGAAGGCGGTTCTTTTTTTTGTAAAAATTATTTTTATTATTTCCCTTAGTCGCCTTTTACGGACACCCAACGGGAGGAGCTGGGTGGGTGCTATTCTTACCCGGACACCCCACGGGTGACAATATACAACAATGTTACATTAAATGTGAGGCTCGCGGGAGCTCAGCACTCGTGAAATCCATTTCCCATTTTCCAGCTAACGTCACTTTAAGAGAGGAAAACTATATGCGAATATAATTCACGGCCTCATTAATAACTGATGTATGACACGTGGTTACTCGCACATAAGTGCGCGTGTACTGAATATTAATACCGCCATTACCTTCGACGGGAAACGCAGATGGCTGTGTTAATTATTTTATTGACTACAAATTATACAGGAACTTCCCGTAGCGGATTCGTCTTAAATTCGATCATTGAGTACCAAAACTTTATTTCTTTCCGTTAGCCGACGGCTTAAATGTTGTAAACGAAAAATAACAGAATAAGACAGACAACTGGTTCTTCTGCCGGATTACGGGCCAACATTTAAGAGCGCTCTTATTGCGGGCGACCTTTGCTCCCGTTCGACGTCAGCATGAACCCTGAGATCGGATGTGACCAAGTCCTTACGTGTTTATAAGTACTTACTTGTTTCACTCTCTCAAGAGAACTGTTAGCCATCTTCTACTGCATTACTGCCTACCATCAAATAAGATAGATAATGAAATAGTTAATGACTTTCAAAACTTACCTTAAAATATTTCGTATGTAAACTTTACCTCATTGTTTACTTAGTCAAAAATTCAAAATTCAAATTTTTTTATTTCAAATAGGCTTAACGCTAGCACTTTTGAACGGTCATTTTTTTTTTTAAAGCTACCACCGGATCACAACGCGGCCTCAACTGAGAAGATCCGGCAAGAAACTCAGCGGGCTTGTCATTTTTTCACATTTTTTTTTTTAAACAAAGTTTGTCTTTTTACAATTAGATCAGCACCAGCGACAGTGTGTCCTGCCGTTAATATCAAATAAAATAAAAAATACGACGAAAATACAACAAACTAAAATGCCAAAGGGATAGTAGTCGGACCAGTCCCCCCAAGCAGCACCCGCGCACGAGTTGACTCGAGCAGCAGCCATCACTCCCCTCAACCATATTGGAGGGAAGGGGGTGACCCGCCACACGAAGCCGCCATAAGCAAAGACTTTTCGATGGCGAGCATGACCGATCCAAAATCACAGTGGCACACGTTAAACATTTACCTTCTGCTGTTAAGCAGTGCCTCGTCAGGCAAGACACAAAGCACTTTAACATATTACCAACTTTTGTCACAAGTCGTCTAAGTTAGATACACACCAAGAATAATTTACAAGCTCAAGTGAATTGCTGTCTGTACTATAACCCCATTAAACGGTAAATTAATATCTCCCATTTTTTTTCTCTCGCAGACTCTTCCAAATATTAATAGTGTATTTAATAAATTAATGTGTAGGGAGTCCATACAACATTTATTGAAACTAAATATTTACAGTTCATTTACAAATATGTATACTTAAACTAGGTAAAAAACTTCCTCCATCACGGAAAAAAAAAATTAGCTGCAGCTACTAAATTTTAGGTGATATTGCAAATTTTCTTACGAACTATAGGGACAGCGAAGTTTGTAGCAGTCGTTGCAAAGTGTTTTTAGCTACCAGAATTTAGCCAAGGTAGCGAATTATTTTAGTTAAAATTACTACATGTCATAGCTAAAATTAGCGGTAGCGGCGAATATTATTTGCTATATTTAGCTGTGGCTGCTAACATTATTAGCAATATTTAGCTGTAGCTGCGAATTGTTTTTGTGACTCCACCAAAGGATTTTAGTTGAGATACCAAATAAATTTATGAGTGTCAGCTAATATAATTCGTAGTATTGTAGGTTTGTTTTAGCAGTATTAGCTAAGTTAATTTGTTACTGTATCATATCACCTTAGCTGCAATTGCCAGTATGTTAGCTGTGGCTACGAATTGTGTTTGTAACCCCACCGAAAGATTTTAGTTGCGACACCAAATACATTTAACAGTGTCAGCTAAAATAATTAGTAGTATGATAGGTTTGTTTTAGCAGCATTAGCTAACTTAATTTGTTACTGTATCGTATAACCTTAGCTGCAATTGACAATGTGTTAGCTGTGGCTACGAATTGTGTTTGTGACTCCACCAAAGGATTTTAGTTGCGATACCAAATAAATTTATGAGTGTCAGCTAATATAATTCGTAGTATTGTAGGTTTGTTTTAGCAGTATTAGCTAAGTTAATTTGATACTGTATCGTATCACCTTAGCTGCAATTGCCAATATGTTAGCTGTGGCTACGAATTGTGTTTGTGACTCCACCCAAGGATTTTAGTTGCGACACCAAATAAATTTATGAGTGTCAGCTAATATAATTCGTAGTATTGTAGGTTTGTTTTAGCAGTATTAGCTAAGTTAATTTGATACTGTATCGTATCACCTTAGCTGCAATTGCCAATATGTTAGCTGTGGCTACGAATTGTGTTTGTGACTCCACCCAAGGATTTTAGTTGCGACACCAAATACATTTATGAGTGTCAGCTAATATAATTAGTAGTATGATGGGTTTGTTTTAGCAGCATTAGCTAACTTAATTTGTTACTGTATCGTATCATCTTAGCTGTAATTGCCAATGTGTTAGCTGTGGCTACGAATTGTGTTTGTGACTCCACCAAAGGATTTTAGTTGCGACACCAATTAAATTTATGTGTGTCAGCTAATATAATTCGTAGTATGATAGGTTTGTTTTAGCAGTATTAGCTAAGTTAATTTGATACTGTATCGTATCACCTTAGCTGCAATTGACAATGTTTTAGCTGTGGCTACGAATTGTGTTTGTGACTACACATAATGATTTTAGTTGCGATATCTAATTAATTTATGAGAGGTAGCTAATATAATTCGTAGTAGCATGTAAAGTAATTTTAACAGTACAAGCAAAGTTAATTTGATACTGTATAATATTAATGCAGCTACAATTCCTACGATGACATGAATATAATATGATAAAAAAATATATCACAAAATATGAATTAACACTATCTCATGTTGCTAGAAGTATGTTTGATACGATAGATTGTCCTTACAAACTTGATGGCAACAAAACAAATCTTCAGAAGACGAATAATGAGATCATTTACATATTTAATTAAAGCAATTTAACATCTTTAACTTTTAAAAAGAATGTGTAAATAGTTACCGGTTACATAGCTTTAAATATGTTACGGTTATGTTATTCGTTTTCTAATAAATTGTTATGTTGTTGCCATCAAGTGCGTAAATACATTTTTTTTTGTATTGAAATACTTATAGCAACTCAGGATTATTTGATATTTTGTGATACTTTATTTATCATATTCTATTCATGTCATCATATCAATTGTAGCTACGATGATACGATACAGTATCATATTAACTTTGCCTCGACTGCTAAAATTATTTTCCATGCTACTACGGATTATATTAGATACCTCTCATAAATTTATTAGATATTGCAACTATAATCCTTAGGTTTAGTCACAAACACAATTTGTAGCCATAGCTAAAATACTGTCAGTTCTAGCTAAGGTGAAACGATACAGAATTAAATTAACTTAGCTTCAACAGCTAAAATGACCTTCCATGCTACTATACATTAGCTTTTTCAAATAAATGTAATACATAACTGAAACGAAATCCTTAGGTGAGCTAACAAACACAACTAACATTTACACTTAAAACACTGTCAAGTGCAGCTACAGTGATACGATAGAGTAATAAATTACCTTAGTTACTAGGTACTGCTTAAACTACCTAACATGCTACGAATTATGATAAATTAATCACCATTCTCAATTGTTACATGAAGTCAATACAAAACAAAATTAAAGAAAGTATCTATTTATTGAAATCACAAAAAAGTTACTCCTAAAACAAACATTAGTTTGGATAATTGAAAAGAAAAGTTATATACATAATATTTTTTACTAACAATATTATGTAACACTGGTATAAGACAGTAATTCCAACATATCAACTTTTATAAGTACAAGTGTTAACTAACTTGATCATAAGATCACTATCTGATAAAGTGACAATAAGAGCAAAATCAATTACATTTTTTTTCAATACGGAACTTCTTTGCAACATTAAGCTTATATATTAATTTAAAATATGCAATACTTAACCCCCTATTAGGGTAAATGCACATGATCTGCATTTAAACTGCAAGCTAGTTATACAATTGCAGTTTTGGTGCAGTTGAAATAACTACATCGAAACTTTTGACCGACTATCCCACTGTCCGTATAGTGACATAAGTCAACTGCACTAATACCCCGACTAAACCGCAATTCTGCAGCTAACTTGCAGCATATACAAATTGAGACTAACAATAATTTATAGCCTATACATTATACTTAATATAAATAACGATTACACATAAGGGTACAAAAACACTTATACACTACTACAGGGAGCATTGGAAAACGTTGGCAATATTTTAACCTTTGCTTCTACATAGCATTAAAATGATAATAGGTACAAAATTTCATGAATCACTACAGATAAATTCTCGTATTTCAGAATGATAGTCATCATATTTTATACGCAAGTCCTCACAAAAATCCCTGACATTTATTTTAATTAAACTTTTTTATTCTTAAAATGATTAATAATAATAATAATAATAAATACTCTTTATTGTACACCAAAAGTTACATGTAAATTTAACAATGCGTTGAAGATGTCAATGTACAAAGACGGCCTTATCGCTAAAAAGCAATCTCTTCCAGGCAACCTAACTAGAAAATGAGAGAGAGAAACATAATGGGCAGTTGATGGTGCACTTCAATAAAAATTAATTTTACTATGGATCATTGTGCTATGGATGTAATTCACATGCAGAAGCATAGTCTTAAATATTGCCGATGATTTCAAATCCATCTTATATACAACATCGATACACTAGGCATACATATAATATGTATTTACTAGAACCTTTACAGAATATGGTTATAATATAAATACTGAGTAAAATCATATAATATGGGATTCATAAATCAGTACCACTTACAAAATACATACACAATATTTGCTGGACTCGTCTCCATGCAGTTGCATTTCAGCATCAGTAGAGAAATTTTTAAAATCGATTTCCAGCTGTGGACAAATAAAAAAAAATGGATGATATAGATTGGGTAAGTATTATTTGATATAATTACAAAATCTCTAATATTTACAAGATATAATAACTGAATCTATAATTTTATTTCATATCAGTTGCTATAATAAACGATTGATATAATTTTAAAATAACTATTTTTATTAAGCATAACATACATTGATTACAAAACCATTTGATATCATTTACAAGATATAAAACCTATTTAGCCTAATATAATAATAAAAATAAAATAATATCATGTTTTTTTGTAATTTCGTGAGCCCTGCTTTGCGGGGCTCCTAATTCTGGGTGGTCATAAGACAATAACCACGAAGGTTAAGGCGGGAGCTCCGCTTCTAGCCTAACATATCCGAGTCGGATTGCTCTGAATCGAGGTGTTAACTATGTTGGTATAAATATACATTTTAAACTATAGACCTAATGATTTTCGATTAGATAAACATTACATTATACGAAATACGTTTTAGAATATATAAATGTTATATGTAAAGAAATTATAGCAACAGTTGGTATATCTCACGTTTATTAGATCTTGTGAACGTTATTGAAATGGACCAAATAAATTTATATGAAATGGGACGCACCCATATAGATTTATTACGAACGTTTTAACTAACTTCTACGAAAGAAGTTAGTTAAAACATTCGTAATAAATTGTTACTTACCAATCTATCGTCCATGTATTTGTGGATTTCCATTAATCCTTTAGGCATTGATAATCTTTTTGATGTCGTGCATTCCCAGTTCTCAAGGACAACATTTACCGTTTCTGTATTTTGAAGCCAGCTTCATAATAAATAATAGGCTTATTGTTTCTATGGGCCATAGTTGCCTGCAATAAAGGTTTTATTATTATTTTTAATTTTTGGTTACTCGGGCTTTTACACCCGGACTTTTAAAAAGCTTGCATGGAGACGAATCCAACACATAGGCCTGTTAGGACAAATTAATGAAATGGAACATACCTGCCAGAATCAACTGCTGGAAATAAGATATAAACAGCAGTTGACTCTGGCAGGTGTAGGGACTATTGAAGTATATGGAAAGATTTCTTGATTTCCTTAAGTGGGCATTTGGTGGACTGAACACTGGGCTATTGTAAAAGGCCGGGGTCATTTGCCATAATTAATAGATACACTAATTATATTTTGTCAAGCGGTGACTTGCCACCAACTAGATGGGATCTTCATATGGCCGTCAGAAGACGACGGAGTGCAACACCGGTGTGGGTGGCTCAGGTGTCGAGAGGTGTGCTGCGCTTTCTCCGAAGTTACTCGCGGCATTATGACCTTTAACACTTCCACCCCTGGAGCATATAGCTTTAACAGCTCCTCTCTGGACTATCCAATGAAGGCTAGCCAGAGCTGAGAGTCCTGCGTGCCCCCTTCGGTTTCCACTCGGCCGACGAAGTCACGCCGAGGTGGGGGCCCTGACCGACTCTCTAGAGCACTCGGGTCCGTGGTGACATTACGCACCAACAGCTCGCCACAAGCTTATGTAAAATGGAAGATACCTTTTTTTTGACGTGGGGGAAATCTTCGAAAGATCCCCGGGAGCTGTGGGGCTCGATCGGGGTATGTGGGATTCTTACCCACTAAAACCCGCGCGCCGGATCTGCACCAGGGACCCCTCAGTGCCTTGCCTTTGAGCCCGCCAACGGGGGGTGCATTATAGCCCCCCGGGAACCAGTCACGGTGCTCACGGGGACGGGGGTCGCAACCCCGCCGCTGTCCTCCTCGGAGTCGCCGCCGTAATCAATGAACGTTCTAAGGGTTCCACACCCCGAACGTCCAGCGACTCCGAAGAGCTTATGTAAAATGGAAGGTTTAGTATAAGTGGCCGAAAAATTATTTGTGAAATATTAGCACATTTTCATATAATAAGGCATATGTAGGACTGCTATTCTGTTCAATTAATTGCAGGCAATTATAATTTATTATATTGTACTAACCTTTGAATGTATCAATGACGGGTTGGTCATAAACCCAGATTTCCAATAATTTTGTAACGTCCTCCCTTGCACAATAACTTCACCGTCTATCACACAGAACACTATTACTCAATAGGTCTATCACCTCAGCTTATCATCACAGATCATGACTATGATCAAGCGTCTGTCAGCATTCGAAAAACTAACTACCAAGCAATGTTGCCAGTGCTGTCAAAAAAATACAGATGAAACTTTTCTATTAAAAATGTAATTTCTATCAAATAATATATTTAACATTTTAACATTAAAATGTAAAAAATAAAGGTTAGTAATGTACATGCGGAAATCGACATCAAGCCAGGACCGGGTGATAGGCTAAGTCATAACTGTTAACAAAAATATATGAAAAAAATCTTTATTTAAGAACTAGCTGTACCCGTGGCTTCACACGCAGCCAGTAGGTAGGTAATTTTCGCGTTATACTCATAAAATCAAACTTGATATAACACGATCCATCTCCATTGAACTTGATCACCTTCGGTCCGATTCGATCCGACCCTTTTATTTTTCGCGGGGAAACCTTCAAAAGGTCTTCGGGACCTGTGGAGGTCAACCAGGGTATGTGAGATTCTTACCCACTAAAGCCCACGAGGTTGTTGCATTGGCACATGAGTGGGGACACCAAAGTTCTCCGTTGGAATCTGCACCAGTGTGATCAGTGCCTTACATTTTAGCGTTCACGGTGTCAAGGTGCTCACATGGATGGGGGTCACAACACCGCTGCCGTCCCCCTAAGAGTCGCCACCGTACTGGATGGACATCCTAAGTAAGGGCCACACCCCGAACGTCCAGCGACTCCGAAGGAACTCAATCCGACTCCATCCAACCCAGTCTGACCACCCGATTCGACTCGATCGATTTACATAAATTATATCAAAATCATCCTATATATTTTGCGCGTTACCCTTATATTTCGATGCCCCGTCCTGCAGGAACCCTTCAATTTTTCGGGATAAAGAGTCTCTTAGTTAAGCGGTCAGCGGGGCACCACTTACTTTGCAAACCGGAGGTCACGGGTACCATTCCCGCAGGGAGCAACAACTTTGTGTAGGTAATTGTTTCTTACTGGTTAGGACAATGACGGATCTTTTTGTCTAGAAAGTAAGATGATCCATACGTCGGAAAGGCACTGAGGGGCTTGGATGACATTATTATTACTATGATGACAGCTACGATGGCGATAATGTGTAGGTATGCCACATACAAAACATTACTATTTTGACATTACCTAAATTCATTTTTCCATTTTACTACTAAGTACCCGTACATCCGTAAATCTATTGTTCAAGTAACCCTGATCTTGTTTGTAAGCTGTCTACACGATAAGTGTCAAGCTGCATATCGTGATCTACTTGCTTTTTGTTCTCGCGGGGGACACATGCAATAGGTCCCGGGACCTATGGGGTCAACCGGGGTATGTGGGATTCTTACCCACGGCTGTCGCATCGGCACATGAGACGGGAGGCGTGGACGCTCCGGTGGGATCTGCACCAGAAAACTGAGGGTTTTCTGGTCTTGCCTTTAAGCCCGCCGCCGGAGACACTTTTTACATCCACCAAGCAAGCTGCCGTACTTGTTAGACATCTAGGGCCACACACCTCAAACTTTCTGAAGGAGCTTTATTCTTATATATAGAAGAATGTTATTGTGGTAAAGTGGTCAATAACATCTTATATTTTTTTATTAAGTCAATGATTTCGATATCTATCACATCAACGTATTTTACAGAGGTTTAGTTTGAGATTTCATGGATCCATTATATTTTTAACACTATGACTCAAAGTTGATAACTTTGTTGAGATTTCAAAAATAAAAAAAAATGTGCGTGCGTGGAGTCCCTCCGTGCGGAAGAAGTGAAACTTCATTCTCGCTCAGTCGATCGGTCGGTCGGTCGGTCGGTCCCTCACTCACTCACTCTCACACACACACACACACACACACACACACACACACACACACACACACACACACACACACACACACACACACCCACGAACACCCACTAACCAACTCAACTCAACTCAACTCTCAAACCAACTCTCAAACCAACTCTCAAACCAACTCTCAAACCAACTCTCAAACCAACTCTCAAACCAACTCTCAAACCAACTCTCAAACCAACTCTCAAACCAACTCTCAAACCAACTCTCAAACCTACTCTCAAACCAACTCTCAAACCAACTCTCAAACCAACTCTCAAACCAACTCTCAAACCAACTCTCAAACCAACTCTCAAACCAACTCTCAAACCAACTCTCAAACCAACTCTCAAACCAACTCTCAAACCAACTCTCAAACCAACTCTCAAACCAACACTCAAACCAACTCTCAAACCAACACTCAAACCAACACTAAAACCAACACTCAAACCAACACTCAAACCAACACTCAAACCAACACTCAAACCAACACTGAAACCAACACTCAAACCAACACTCAAACCAACACTCAAACCAACACTGAAATCAACACTCAAACCAACACTCAAACTAACTCAAGCCAACTCGCCCACTCGCCCACTAGCCCACTCGCCCACTCGCCCACTCACCCACTCACCCACTCACTCAGTGACGGCGTCACATGAGCGCTTTCATAACCTTAACAAATTTACGCCTATCGCCTATCGTTTAACACTTAACGCGTTAAGGTGCTTCATTTAACGCTTGACGCGTTATGTGATAACATTTTTGGAAGTCGCATAAGAAGTTTCACTTCAAAAAAGTAAATTCAAAAACTATAACCCAACTAGCGAAAAATCACGCTATGAAACCATATTTATTATAATTTTCAATATTTATCGCCTATTAAATAAACAACTAACACGTTATATTATAGCGTTTCATCGAGTCGTAAAGCGAGCTGCAAAGTCTTAGTGAATTGATGTGATTAAGTGAATCGTCACTCTGGCAACACCTGCAAAGAACCGTTATTTCATTTGTCCGCGCAAAACGCGAATAAATTTGCTACCATCCCAAATTATTGTATGCTACTGCAGCGAATACTATATTTGCAACAGTCGTTAAAATATTCGGGCTCGTTTTAAAACGTTTCTTTTGTACCTATTAACTCGCTTTCTTGTCTTACGAAAAACATAGACCTACTTACTAATATTGGACCATAGGAACATTAGGAATGGTGACCATTGGAACTACTGAAATACCCAAAATAACCCCGTCGTGTTTAGGCTAGATGTATTTGTCTTGACAAGTACTAAGCCTGTATCTGCTGTCTGTGTGTTCGCCATAATATGAGCAGCTAGCTTAAACGCCTTTTAAACGCGCTTTTATTAGTTTCACCTGTAATAAGTACGTAGGTATATAATATGATGGTAATAGAATATTGCCACTCCATTTTCACCCACTTCTACACGTTCAAATCTTTTGGAATTTTGCACATGTGTCAAAGACCCGTGACAATATATTAATATAGTATTATCGAGCTGATCTCATGATAAAGCTCGAAGGTGGATAAGGGAACCCTTAGATGGCTACTAGTAAACTCATCGAGTTTGGACTCATTTGTTTTGTTTTAAAGAATTCTATTTACTTTGACCACTAATGAGGATCTGATGATGGAACTGGAAGGTGGGTAAAGGAACCCTGGAGTGGGTACTAGTAATCACATCGTGTTTAGGCTCGCTTGATTCGGCTTTAAGAGTTCCATTGACTTTTCCCAATATGAGGATCTGATGATGGAGCTGGAAGGTAACCCTTGTATGCGCGAAAGTTTGGAGAGCCTAAAGCAATATCTCAATGGACTAAAGCCTAATGATCCATCGGACGTACCTACTGTAAGCAGTTGCGCATTATTGAGGAAAGTCTGTCTAATAACCACAGATCTTGGATTCGTATATCAACTCTCAAAATTGACAACGATACATTCGAAACGATATACTTACGATATTACTCCGAATGTATCATACCTACTCTAACAAATATTCGAACTCCTCATCGTTTATCGTACCTCGAATCTATAGAATTTTTGGTCCTCGGTACGATTCATTTGGTCCTTTTTTATTTTCCTCATTATTTACAATGAACTAAAGACCACGCGTACAAGTCGTGGGCACTGCTGATGCTATCCCGGTTTTACTCACTGTGGGACACATCAATGTTTAAAACCCATCTCAGAGACCGAGTGAATACAGTCAAATCCATTTGTTCACTATTTTGGCGGATTCTATAAACCAATCTGGTATATCTGGTAATACTTTTAAAGGCCCGTTATCTGAGTTAAACACTAATCTTGTTAGCTGTACTGGCAAATTATTCTATGGTATTGTTACAAATATAATATTTGCAAAAGTCGCAAAAAAATTCGGGCTCGTTTTATAATTCAAACTAAAACGCAAGTATTTAATAGGTAGTAAATGCCTATTACTACATAAGATTGAGTAACCGTAAACAGTGTTTTATTATTATCTTAGGTATTATATCCATAATAATCGGCAACAAGTAGATATGTATACCTAAATATTTAAACCATCCACGAAATGTATGATCATCAGCAGCCTAAAGTAGTCCGCTGCTGAACAAAGGCCCTTAGAAGGGAGGGGTTGCCATAATTCCCTCGCTTGGCAGGCGTCTTGGGGACCGCAGTATAGATGGTAGGTAATCAATAGAAAGACGCTGCTGCCCGTCTTCTTATTTTCCCTTAGTCACCTCTTACAGACTCCCAACGGGAGAAGATGTGAGGGTGTTATTCTTAGCCGGACACCCCACGGGTTAGATGTATGTCTGAAGTACATACGTGTAAAATCGAGATATTTATTTTAGTCAACAGAAGTCAAGAAACGTTGTCAAAAAGCATGCCTTGAACACAAGAGTCCCATGTTCAAACAACGTCTTGCACCTCGGAGATTTTCTTATTTCATGTCATCTTAATTTCAATATTGATTATCACTTGTCTTATGGTGCAGTGTACGATGTAAGTACACATCGTGTGGAAACCTGCACGTCATTCAAAAATAGACGTGTGTAGTTTGCCAACCCGCACACGGCCAGCTGGTGGGCTATGTCCAGAACCCCCTCCATATAGAGGGGTGTGTCGATATAATGGCTCACCCCTTACACTATGCCTTGATCGCTTGGGTTCGTAATGGAAACCGTCAGTGAAACCGTTAGTTTTGAAAATTTTGATATACATTTAACTTTACGAGACTGCATAAAGAACACTGGCCGTTGTGCGTTGTTGTAACTTGCTGTAAAATAATAGTTGTAAAATTTAGAACAATTAGATAAAGTTCCAAAATGATCTTATAAAACTCACGCAACTCTAGTTTGCTACCCCTGACAAGGTATTATTATGGTTCACTGTTAAGTTATTTTGAAAGTATTAATAAGATATTTCGCTATATAAAGACATATAATTAGCGACCAGAGCTCGAAATATTAGTTGTGGTGTTTAAAATAATGTGGAAGGTTTACTAAGATTTAGAAAACAAATTTAGTACTTGTTGCAAAATCATTTGCAGTGATCGCAAAGACCATTTAGCTATATGAAGACATTATAATTAGCAACCAGAGCTCAAAATATTACTTGTGGTGTTTAAAATAATTTGGAAGGGTTACTAAGATTTTGAACAATATTAACAAATTAAACTTAACAGATTCATCTGCAAAAACCTTTAATACTTGTTGCAAAATTATTTGCAGGGATTGCAAAGACCATTTAGCTGTAGGAAGACATTAAAATTAGTCACCACAGCTAAAAATATTAGTCGTGTTGTCTAAAATAATTTGGAAGGGTTACTAAGATTTTGAACAATATTACTAAGATATTAACAAATGAAACTTAACAGATTTATCAGCAAACAAATTTAGTACTTGTTGCCAAATCATTTGCAGTGATTCCAAAGACCATTTAGCTATAGGAAGACATTATAATTAGCAACCACAGCTAAAAATATTAGTTGTGTTGTTTAAAATAATTTGGAAGGGTTACTAAGATTTTGAACAATATTAACAAATGAAACTTAACAGATTTATCAGCAAACAAATTTAGTACTTGTTGCAAAATCATTTGCAGTGATTGCAAAGACCATTTAGCTATAGGAAGACATTATAATTAGCAACCACAGCTAAAAATATTAGTTGTGTTGTTTAAAATAATTTGGAAGGGTTACTAAGATTTTGAACAATATTAACAAATGAAACTTAACAGATTTATCAGCAAACAAATTTAGTACTTGTTGCAAAATCATTTGCAGTGATTGCAAAGACCATTTAGCTATAGGAAGACATTATAATTAGCAACCACAGCTCAAAATATTAGTTGTGGTGTTTAAAATAATTTGGAATAGTTACTAAGAGTTTGAACAGTATTAGCAAATTAAACTTCACAGATTCATCTGCAAACAAATTTAGTACTGGTTGCAAAATCATTTGCAGTGATTGCAAAGACTATTAGCAGGACCGATACAGACATGTCTTTGCTGCTTAAGGCATCTATCTTTTTGCAATAATGACGAAGTATTTATCCATAAATGGTAATAATGATTTGTAGCCACAGCTAAGGGCAACCCCTAATGTTGTTTTGATGATATAGCGAAAAAAGTATGCGATAGTTGTTAAACAATTTGTAACACCTGTTAATTTTTTGTAGTTCTTATAGCTAAATGTCGTTATCAATAATAGCTAAGTGGTCTTAGTTGTAATACACAATGCTTTGCTGATGTACCTAAGATATTATACAGAGCAGCAAATGAATTGGCAGCAAAACCAATTTAGCGACCACAGCTAAACCATTTTTTTCCGTGATGTTGCCGCCGCACTGTGACGGAAGGGGTATTGATATCATCAACAATATTATAGCAATAGTATTGTTCAATTTACATGTAACTTTTGGTGTACAATCAAGTGTATTTATTATTATTATCATTACCTAAAAGACTGGCGGCATTACCCCTTTGTATAGCCCAATGTGTAGGTAGTTATAAGGTTTTTGTAGGCCTGGAATCGCGAGGTAGACCTAGGTATAAATAAAACAAAACTGAACTCCGTCACGTTAGTGTCACGAACGGGAAAAAAATCTTATTCAGGTACGGTTTAAGAATTCTCAACATGCTAACTGATTAGCATTAACTCATACCGTTCTTTTACTTTGTGTTAAAAGCGTGGACGAAGTTTTTAAGGCTTTCGTTCGTAATACATTATCGTACTTCATCAAAGTATCCTAAAACTAGCTATTACCTGCGGTTTTGTCTACGCATAGTAATTTTTACGTTGTAAGTATGGCATTGATATTTTAGTTATCATCAAGTTCTTTAATAGGAAAACTTTTTGATGAATTTTGGTGTTTACAATATAAGCCATATTGAGACATGTTATAGGGTATTTTTATGCATAGTATTACTTTGATAGAATGTTGTATACTACCGGGTGGATTTTTACATAATTGGTCATTTTATCCCAAAATACAATGTAGACAAAGCCACGGATAATCAACAGCTAGTCTATCATTAAACTAAATCTCTTCAATAGGTATCTGTTGATTTATTAATGCACGAATGGTTTGAGCAACCACAGCCTTTACACAATAATATATTTTTCATTCATTTCCATTATTTAATTCAGATCGATGATTCAGAATGATTAAAAGCTTCACATATAAATTGTAGATTAACAAAAACATGGTATGCAGATAGGAAGGCTCAAAACGGCCGCTTGTGTTGCCAACAAATAGAGATCGCTATCGATAATTATGTTCGATGCAGACATTATTTGTTGAGCAAACAAAGCAATTTATTAGCCGGACAGCACTGCAGTTACACAAATGTGAATACAAGATAGAATTTCATCTGCATTCTTTGCAAACGACGTTCATTTATCATGAGAAAATGGATGTAGAGTGAAATATTGGATATTGGAGATCAAGTAAACTTAATTAATTTAACTATCACTGAAATAAGCAAAATGTGTGACTTAATATAAGCAAAGAATAAACAACTCTATAACAAATAAGACACAGCTGTGGACGAGCTCAGCATTGAACACATATTATATGAATAACACGTATTCGTAATGTTCTTCACTGAACAAAGTTTATTTGGCAAAATTGGGAACTCGTGAGATGAACCCGTGGAACATGAATTAGGAGTTAACGCACAAGTTTAAGTCCACTCACAACATGAACAAACGAGCAGTTTTTGGTTGTTTTATGGTCTGATTATCTTAGGTTTTATAGATTTAAATTGGAATAAAAATTTGTAGACTACCTAATAGGCTCAGGCTGCTAAAAATGTGAACACACTAACACAGACACCGGTCTCGCGGGCAAGGCGCGGTCGTACGCATACGATGTCGACATACATCCCATCACTTAGTTTGTTGCCGGTTCTTCTCAGTGGGGGCGCGTTGTGAACCCGTGGTAATCTCATTATCTCCAAGCGGCAGTCCAAGCCAAGGCCTGAGGTGCCACTGAGCTAGTCACTTCTTTCCCTCTTACTTGACCTCTGGTCCGGTGAAACATACAAAAAAAACTAAAAATGTGTCTTACAAATATCGAATCGAAATAAAGTAAAAGTGGTGTAAACAACCCATGCAATTAATATTGGACATAAAAGCCAATGATGAACTTACACAGAATAGCGAATACCTAATGCACGTGTGCTCTAATTATAACACAAGAGTAAATTTAAAGAACGTTGATAAACTAAGAACAAAGTAAAGTCTATCGACCTGTCTGAATCGGACCCAATAATTTTCAATCAGTCTTTTCAAGTAAAAATAAATCGAGACATTTATTTTATTCGCTAGTAATGCTCACTTTTTGTGCCAACTTTTTTGCCCAGCTGAGTTAAATTGCTTGTAAGTTGGTTTATTGGCCAAACTTTTAATAGGATGAAACAATACTTTATCGTGAACGATAAACTGATACCTACTTTGGAATGTAGTAAATTCAAGTTTTTATACGTGACGTATCAGTCAAATTTTAAAACTTTTAATTAAATAGTAATACTTACATCACACATATCTACGGAAAAAAAAACAAATTTAATTTAGATTCAATGATTAAATAGATTTTTTCCAAGATCCGGGTATTTTTGTATGATAGTCTTCTAGTATTATTATGATGATTCTACGTACCGACGTATACTTTACGTAGAATTCCATATATTTTTTATGTTGTTATTTTTATTTCTCATCGGTGACCAACAAAATAATTTCCTAAACTAGATCGTTTTTTTATCATTTTAATAGGAATATCGTTAGATATATTACGGGCTATACCTACTTGGTTTTAAGAAACTTGGAAAATCAGTTGCTGAAAATGGGGAAACATACAGGAACTATTCCAAGTTAGTGAAATAATCCTAGATAGGTATAAATAAATACTAAGTGCGATGAGTACATAAATGTGCAGATTAGTGACTGGGAAACCATAGTACATGTCTTTTACTGTGGCACAGCGCTACTTTGTTACAGAGTCCTTATCCTTATTCTGTTCTCGCGGGGGAAACCGTCAAAAGTCCCCCGGGAGCATGTGAGGGTCAACCGTAGTATGTGGGATACCTACCCACTAAAATCTCCGCGGCTGTCGCATAGGCACTTGAGAGGAGAACCTGGGTTCTCGGGTGAGATTGCGCCAGGTCCCAAACAAAACAAAATAGAGCCCTTTTTCCTTCTGTCGATTATCCTAACAGGTTCGCTAATTATAAATTTGATTTCTGTGCTAATAATGATAGTTACCTTATGCGGTGACTGGCCTTCTAACAAAGAAACCTTAAGAAGTTTATTACTGACAATTCTTTAAAGCTACTACGTCATAGCTCGTCATGGTGCCACATCTTATCCCCGGCTTATGCTCCTCCACTTTCTTAAGAACACTTGGCTCGAGTGCAATTCAGACAGATGGCAGATGGGATTTCCACCACTTCAGAAAGATCGCTGAGTGTTTCCCCGTTGCAATGATCGGGATGGCTATCTGTAAGGAATTAGGGGAAATAAGATACCTATTATTTTCAAACCGATTTACACACTTTCCTTATAATTAAGTGTTACTATTGAAAACCCAAGTGTAATTCTGTCACCGTTAGAACAGAGATTTAGTTAACAGAATGTAAAACCAGCTCAGGTACCTATCGGCACTGTAGCCGTGGGCATAACTACATTTAATATAAGTTATTGGTAGTGTTTGACTTTTAAGCATTGCTTCTTCGATTTCGAGATAAGTGAAACGAAAAACTCGATTTAAATTATTTATCCGTACTCCTAAGTTTACACACACATTTAAATGCAATGCAGTTTCAGTGTCATCCAAGTAGCATCTCCAAGTTATAAATTAAATACATAGTATTTTAAAGCGTTGCTTGCCGGTTTTAAATTCAGAAAATTTTGATAATAGCCCCGTGGACCGTGTTCTTCCCGTCGCTCGATTTTCTCGTTCCTGTCTTAGCTCGGAATTAAAATTACATGGAGTCACAAAATGAAAAAACCGTAAGCCACCCAGACCGAATAATTAAGAGTCTGCAGTTGATAAGAAACAAGAAGAACATTTTTATTTAAAAGGATTAATTCATAGCGATCCACTTCCACTTGCGTAAAAGGTTATGATTTAATTAATCTTCTTAATTTTGAAGCGTTATATTGAGTGCCTACTAAGAATAAATTTTCACTTGGGGTTAGGTAAGAAAATTTTATTGAAAAATTCCCACTTTGTGAATACGTAGTCACACCATCGATTTGTAGACGCATATAATTGTTTGTTATAATTATATTATTTAGAATGTTTTTTCCATAAGATCATGTAGTATGGTGTTTACCTACTTGGTACCTACAACCTTAAATACTAATACGTACCTAATACTGTCCTTAAATGCGACGTAATAAGTAAGACGTAATAAGTACCTATATTAAATAAAATACCTATATACACCTATGTGTGTGTACGAATGTATAGGTTACCTCCTACCTCTAAAAACCATTCCATTTTCCAGACTGCGCTTGTGGAAATCAATGAGTGGCTTTTGATGTCAAATTGATTTCGCCGACTAGACTAACAATGTGGCTCCCGTCTCTTGCGGAATAGGAGGAAGCAAAGGGGAACATTTTCCGTTTTGGATCGAAGAGCTCGTAATAAGATTTCAAAAAGGGGATATAAAACTATGGTTCATAGACCATACTATGCGATTCAACTAAGAATGTGGCCGACATCTTGCCATTTCAAATATATACATATTTACTAAAAATGATGTTTTTACAAAAACAGATAGGAAAATAAGACATTACAATAAATAATCAAAACCGGGGCGAATTATTCATTTTGTGTTTACTCTGCTGGCGGTACAAAAAGCGTAAAAAACGAGTAAAGTTCCGCAGTCGCGATCATCATGGCCGACACATTCTTAGTTGAAACGCATACTAGGTACATTTATCACATTACATCGTTTTGAATTTAGAATTATAATGAAATAGATTTATGTGTAGTGTAAGCTATCCTATTCTTTTTTTGCTAGCTGTAAATTGGGTCCTAATCACTGGAACGCACTTCCAGCCTTTCCGCCTTTACTCTGTTGCTGTCGAAGTGAAGAGCTTCCTAAGGCACTCTACGATTGCGCTAGCTTGGAGCTGTGTATAATCATGTGGATGATGTATGATAGGCTACTCCTGGACGATTGGCCACGCGTCTTGCGAGAGTCGTCGCAGCTACACAATATGTTTAGCATTGACTCTTATTCTCCTTCACAGAATCTGCAAGTGTCTACAGGGGGTCTAGTACGAGTCCCGAACTGACAGTTTCTTCCCGTACATTTTACTAGTTGATAGTTAACGCTAGGGGCGCTGCGCTGGTGTGAAATGTATTGAGAAAACTGACAGATTGATCGAGTTCGTAAACTATCGGAACTCGTACTAGACCCCCAGTATTTAGCCTTAATCCGAGTCTGAGTAGGTGGTCTTTGGTACCGAAATCTCCAGTGCACCCATTAGGTGCCTAATTAGTGATTTGTTTTGGTATGGCGTAAGCTAAGCATGGTTATATGAATGTTGGAGGATACTATAACTGTTATTTAAACCACCTTCGGTTTTAAATACTCTCCCATCCCATTCATCTTAACTCAATTGTAAATAAATTGTCGGCGGCCGTTAACACCGATTACTCGTTGCCATTTCATAGCAATTAGGGCTACATCGGCATCGGCAGCCCCTTCAAACTTGCAATAATTATGCCAATAGGCCGTTATCTCAGCGAGAACCGGGGAAGGTAAAATTTACGTAGCATACATTACTTGTAAGCAAATTACCCAGTAATGTGATCTGAATACCATTAATTTTGTTTAATTGGGTAAGACTTTATCCAAAGTGGTATATAAGTGGTAGAAAAACGTAATGTTAAATCTCTACGTAATACTTATTAATCGGGTTCAAAGACAGCAGTAATCTAAGCTATGAAAGTAGTGTCTTTTATGACCCTCGTATTTACGTATGCATGAACGCCGGGTGGTAAAAAATGTATTTACTTATACTTAATTGGATAAGGATTAAGGCTGTATTGCTTAAAACCGCTTCGTAAATAAGCCATTATTTCTCATAAAAAGTAAAGTATAAAAAATGCTTATTATGGGTTATCCCTAAGAGATAAACATTTACCATCGCAGACTTTTTTGTAGACCTTGTTAAGGTATACAATACTGTAGTACATTATTTTGATTTATCTCGCAGGGTTCAGTCAGCGTTTGCAATGTAAGCGCAAAAAAATGTGTTTATTTACGACATCACATTAGAAACCTCTAAAATTATCAGTGTTTCTCTACTATATTGTGCATGGATTATATATATAAACCTTCATCTTCGATCATTCTATCTATTAAGAAAAACCGTATTAAAATCCGTTGCATAGTTTTTAAAGATCTAAGTATACATAGGGACAGACAGTCAGCGGGAAGCGACTTTGTTTTATACTATGTAGCGATGATACTATCCTCCAGTCAATCTTTGATAAAAATAGACAACTATACAGGGAATACACGTATAATAGTGCGCAAGTGCTTACGCAGGTACCTAGAAGTGTACTCTCTCTTCGTTTACTCTTACATTCTGATGGGACGATAGACCGACACGATCGACTTTTACATGTTCATTCAACATATGAATCATCTTTTCAGACAATCAGGTGATCGCATTGTTCAAAACCAGTAGGAACATACTACAAAAACATCCTTGCCTCAGGATTTGATTCAGCATCCTCCGGTTTGTAAAGCATGCGGTTTCCTTCTACGGTGGACCTATACTACATACTAGGGATCTCTTTGTGTTTTTATTATATTTTGCTATAATATAGCAAAATATTATAAAAACTATATTATAGTTGGTCTACTGACACCTAATGCGGAGCAAATTAAACTCCAACCCGGACTGACAGACAACGTATCAAATCGCGCCTCACCTGTCACGTCCGGAGTAAAACAAGACAAAAAATATTTTTTACAAAAAAAAGAACCGCCTTCAAAATGCAACTAAAAAGCCTGAAATAATTTCTAAGAATTAGTGGTTTTTACATCTACATTGTTGGACTTGGACTACAACATATTATAAACACATATTACTATCAAAGACGGCGCCAAACTGGAAAACAGTTAGGTACCTACTGCCCATGTAAGTATTTGCTAGACGTTAGGCGCCGACTTCGATAGTAATATGTGTTTATAATATGTTGTAGTCCAAGTCCAACAATGTAGATGTAAAAACCACTAATTCTTAGAAATTATTTCAGGCTTTTTAGTTGCATTTTGAAGGCGGTTCTTTTTTTTGTAAAAAATATTTTTATTTTATTCTTTTTAGTGGTTCCCTTGGTGTATTATTAGGTTAACTTTTAACAACTTATATTTTATTCTGACAAACGGCCAGTTTAATATTTATTTTATAAACACCCACTACATAACACAACTATGGACCATCACTAAAATATAAGGTTAAGCAAAATTTTTTAGAAATGTAGATGTGACAATATCTTAATAAAACTAACCAATTGCCATAAACCGAAGATATCTAGGTGTTATACTCGTAGTTCTCGAGAACCATGGACTGCAAGCTCGGTGAGTCTACATTTATTTGTGCCGAGAACCCGTGTCCACCTTCCTGCTCCATCGTCAGGCCCTGATCACCATTTTTCTAGCAACTACTCGTCGAGACCTATCCAACAAGTCCAAATTCGGTAGGTCTACGTTTGTTGGTGCCGAGATACCGTGACGACCTTCCTGCTCCATTATCAGACCTTGATCACCATTGTTCTAGCAACTACTCGTCGAGAGCTACCCAACGAACCCAAACTCGGTGGGTCTATGTTTATTGGTGCCGAGATCCCGTGACGACCTCCCTGCTCCATCATCAGACCCTGATTACCATTTTTCTAGCAACTACTCGTCGAGACCTATCCAACAAGTCCAAA
Organism: Furcula furcula; assembly: GCA_911728495.1. NCBI lineage: Eukaryota > Metazoa > Arthropoda > Insecta > Lepidoptera > Notodontidae > Furcula > Furcula furcula. The sequence goes on from OU452251.1 coordinate 14,059,638, forward strand.
TTCGGTAGGTCTACGTTTGTTGGTGCCGAGATACCGTGACGACCTTCCTGCTCCATTATCAGACCTTGATCACTATTGTTCTAGCAACTACTCGTCGAGAGCTACCCAACGAACCCAAACTCGGTGGGTCTATGTTTATTGGTGCCGAGATCCCGTGACGACCTCCCTGCTCCATCATCAGACCCTGATTACCATTTTTCTAGCAACTACTCGTCGAGACCTATCCAACAAGTCCAAATTCGGTAGGTCTACGTTTGTTGGTGCCGAGATACCGTGACGACCTTCCTGCTCCATTATCAGACCTTGATCACTATTGTTCTAGCAACTACTCGTCGAGAGCTACCCAACGAACCCAAACTCGGTGGGTCTATGTTTATTGGTGCCGAGATTCCGTGACGACCTTCTTGCTCCATCATCAGACGCTGATCACCATTTTTCTAGCAACTACTCATCGAGAGCTACCCAACGAGCCCAAACTCGGTGGGTCTATGTTTATTGGTGCCGAGATCCCGTGACGACCTTCTTGTTCCATCATCAGACGCTGATCACCATTTTTCTAGCAACTACTCATCGAGAGCTACCCAACGAGCCCAAACTCGGTGGATCTACGTTTATTGGTGCAGAGATCCCGTGACAACCTTCCTGCTCCACCATCAGACCCTGATCTCCATTTTTCTAGCAACTACTCGTCGAGAACTATCCATCGAGTCCAAATTCGGTAGTTCTACATTTAGTAGGCACGGCTAGGATAGGATGGATTGTTAATTTTATTACAGAGTTCCGGTGGCCATCTATGGCCTTCTTCATCAGATTCACTTCACCAAATGATACTTTCTGAATGAAAATGCTTGACTAGTTTCTAAAAATACCAAAAACGCTATATGTATGCCTATAATATTTAAGGAGTTCCCTCAGTTACTCATGGTTCCCATCATCAGAACTTGATTTTGAAAAAAATGGGACCAATCTGGAAGCATATCCTTTCAATTAAAAAAAAAAATTCCAAATCGGTTCGTAAACGACAGAGTTCTGAGGTAACAAACATAAAAAAAAAAAAAAAAAAAAAAACATACAACCGAATTGATAACCTCCTCCTTTTTTTTGAAGTCGGTTAAAAACCAAAACTTGCGACGCGAAACATCAAAAACGGGAAAAAACAGTCCCTTATTCACCATCCAGGCCACCATGCACCGTCGTGTTAAGTATTCTGCCGCCACACCGCCGCTGACTAAGTAGCAATGTATAGACATTGCTGTATTCCGGTGGGAAGACCGTTGTAGCTGGTGAAATGACCGGGTTCAAGAGGCTTAGTTACTAATGTCCACAGCTAATGGTGTTGACGATGGTAGTTATCGGCAGGAAGGCAGGCTTGTCCCTATCATGCGGACATTCAGTCGGCACTAAGCTGGATAAATGAAAAAATAAGGATACGGAGTCAGCGATTTAATCGCTCTTCAAAAGCTTGATACAGCCTCTGAGCTCCAAGTCATAATAATTTTATATAATAATTTTATTTCAAATAATCTATATTCCGAGCATCACTCATTTCATTTATCAAAAAAAAAACATTTGCATCAGCGATCAGCAATTTAGTCGCTGTCGGAGTCTTTATAAATACCTACGCTATACAATACCGAGTCGCCTACAAGCGATGCACTACAGCTGATGAAGCCAAAAACTGCTGATGATAAAGTTATCTTGTATTTAATGGCTCTAATACATATGTTAATTAACTCGGAGATACTAATACGATTACCAATATCCGTTTCTCAATTGTGTTCCTTCAGGAGTCCTTTTCATTATTGCTAAGACTCGTAAAGCCCACGTGATATTAACTTCTCAAAATTTCGCTTAATATTTTACTTTTTTGTCACGCTGTGGTGGTGGGTAATATAAAGTTTGAGGTACACAGATAAGTACCTAGAGTATCATAAAGGACTACTGTAACTTACTAATAAGTAATACTAGCCCTTGTGTTTGTCCCACTACTGGGCACTGGCCTCCCTTCAAGATGAAGGGGCTCAAGCCCATCACGCGCATCATAGTCCATCACGCTGGCCAATTGCGGGTTGGCGGACTTCACACGTCATTTGAAAATTAGTGCAGGTTTCCTCACAATGTTTTCCTTCACCGAAAGCTAGTAACAATCGCAGAAAGACGATTCGCACATGATTAACTAAAGAAATCAGAGGTGCAAGCCGGGGTTTGAACCTGCTCACCTTGTTTCCAAGGCAAGCGCTCGCCCACTGAGCTGTTACTGCCACATGCTGCTGTAACTTAATCGTGCCTTATTTACATTATTTACTCTATTCTTACCGCCAAAATATTGTCGTAGTAGTCGCGCGATGCAAATAAATTACTGACGGCCATTTCACGCATTTCCTATCGTTAATCAAGCAGTAAAAGCGACCAAATCGATATCTGTTCGACTGAAACTGCGAATAGGTATATTTTATTGTTTCCATAGCAATTTATCCAGACGTGATGATACAGGTAAAGATTTATGAGCGCGATGGCAACTGTATCTTAATAGGTTTGAAACAAAAATTGTTGATTAAGTACAATAAAATTTTCTATGCTCGTTCAAATAACATACAATGCAATGCACATTGCTCAATTTCCTTTCCACTCAACGCAATTTGCTTGCAGTATCAACAAGGTTCGGTACATCAATTGTTGTATAGACTAATTATTGATTTTGCGTGGATTACATACTATTTTCCTCTATACTGCACTAACTATAAAGCTTATTTGGCTGAAGCTCTACCGTGTAAAACAAATAAACTTATTTATTTCGCAATGTTGTGAAAATTCTAGTCCAGTTTCTCTCACGTGCTTATTTTCTAGTTGCGGAAACTGATTAGGCAGCGTGCTTGCACGTCCGCTTCAACGAGGTTGTGCACTCATCCCGTCCGTAAATTGATAATCGATTCTACCAGTAGAGAATAAAAGGGGCACCTACTACCCTTTAATGCACGTGCCATGTAATGTCGAACGAAAAACTGATACCACGATGATAGCTACTTTTTTTGTGGTAACTCGCTCTTGAGTGTTCGAGGGTAAAATACACACATCAAAAGTGTCTAGGGATCAACATATATTTTTGCAATAACTTTTCTCCTGATTGATATTAATTAAAATTTTCTTTAAGGATTCATCAAATAAAGTGTTTTCGTTTGTCACAGTAACGATAAACCAAGTCACCTTTGCATTAATAAAGAAATTTGCCATTTTCCTAATAAAGGGATTTTTGACATTTGAACCACTAACACAAAAGTTCGAAAAAAAGACTGAAATAACAGTTTTCTTTAAAATTTTATTGGGTAACTTAAACAATTAATAATCCGTGTTTCTACCGCGAACACTAACAACACAAGAACATCGGTTTGGCATACTCAAAATGAGTTCATCCAAATCACGCTGTGGAATGGCCGCCCATGTTCGTTGCAACAACAAAAAAAGGTCTTCTTGCGACTGGATACCCTCCATATTCGGCAGAGCTCTTCTCTGTAGCATATCCCATGCATGCTCAATCGGGTTCAAGTCTGGCGACTGAGCAGGCCAGGGCAGGACATTGATGTTAGCTGCGGCGAGAGTCTGTCTTACAACTCTTGCGGTGTGCGGTCGTGCATTATCATGCATTAACTGAAATAAGGGACCGATTTGCACTTGTAGAGGAACGATGACGTCTGATACAATCGTCTCAGCATAAATTTGAGCGTTACGGGTACCTATTTTGTTAATTAAACTGTCTTACATAGCATTTACTTCATCAGCAGCCGAAACGTCCACTGCTGAACAAAGGTCTCCCCCTAAGAAGGGAGGGGTTGCCATAATCCCCACGCTTGGCCCTGCCAAGCGTGGGCTTGGCGTGGGCGGCTTGGGGATCAGCATTTACTTAGCCTTTACATAACATTGTATGTACTATTATAACATTGAATGCCCTATACTACTATTACTGTATAAATCTGCAGGTATGGTACTGTTTGTAAAAAAAAAATTCTAACAGGTTACCGATGTTTTTGTAATTTGCACATGCATGATGCATAGACATGCTAGGTTAGTGTACCTATGTACAGCAAATAACTTTCTATCCTCTGGTCAAGTGAGGGATTCTGCCGTAGCCGTGCTGTGCTATGAGATCTTAATTCTTGATCACTAAGTTCAACTCTGGCAAAATATTTAAAGTAGCTAAAGTCAGGGAATCAAAATCCTATTTCTATATCTTATTTCTATATAAGAACATCAAAGGTTCGACAGTGACTGTAGGAATCTATCGACTCTCGACTTGGCTGAAGCGGTGCAGCCTCGTTAGTCGAGCCAGAGAGCGTTCCGATATTAAATTTATCGCTTCTGTTATTCCCTGCTGCTTTCCCGACTGTAAGCGTGGTCATGCCGCTCGTGCATCTTCACAATAGCTTTTTATTAGCGGTCCGTTTGCTTCTTTCATCGCGTAACAAAGGGAACTATTAATGCCCGATTTCTGAGGTAATGTAACGGTGGTATTTGTATTCTGAAAGTGGTCGATGAACGTTTCTGTTTAAATGAACAACAAGGGATTATTATAGCCTGCGGAAGATGGGTATCATTCAATTCCTCTGCCCATCAACTTGGAATAATGTTGCTATGTTGTGCTAGAAATTAAGTATTCTATGTGATGTAGGTAATTTTCCTAAACACATTTACCAACAGATGGTACTTACTTATTTCATGTTTTAATACCTAACTTTTTCATTTGACCAATCCCTCCACTCATTAGTACCTGCTTTTTCGGTATCCGTTGGGGAAACCTTCAATCCAGTCATCGGGAACCTGGGCATTTTGCAGCACTAAAAACCCTGTTGCGACGTATCTGCACATCAGAGGGGACGTATATAGGACGTCTAGAAAAGCTAAGAGTGACCACTACTGAAGATTGAATTACAGTTCAAATAGGTACTTTCTTCCAAATATTTACCACGTTCGAAATTAATTTTCTCATGGTCGCAGATTGATTGACGTCGTCGCTTTTCAGGATGGAAATAAGTACCCACACTAACCACGAGTTTGGGAGAGTACTAGTAGGATTGACTGTACACTTCAGCTGGCTTGAAAGCTTCGGCCTCATAAGCTCTGACCGGTCAAAGGGAATGAGCGGCTGTTGGATACTACGCTTCAAGGACTACAAAGCAATATACAACACCACCCAATAGAAATGGTACAGGTATTATAAAGATAAACTGCATTGAAAGTAAATAGGTGGTACCTAGTTACTTTCAGCGTGCACCCTTTAAGCTTAGTGGTGTTATTGAGAAACAGCCCAAATGCCGAAAACGCATTATCAAGATTTATAGTATCGATATCCCTTTACAGGTGTATAAAACTTTTGCAGCGTTTTAAAGGAAACTGACATAGTCGGTACAGTGCGTTTGTATACCTAGTAAAGAGTAAAAATATATATAAATAAATATAACAACTAACAACATGGTGATGGAAAATTCACGTTACCTTCATCTTTGATCATCTTCATATCAACAGAACTGAAAGGTAGAGAGAAGAAGGAGAAGGAAGAGAGTCATCAAACTATTATCGCTAACTCAAATTTATTTCTAGACGCCTTATAGGAGGCAAAATAAAACCTAAATATTCTTTGACTGATGTACCATAAAATACCGATTTCTATTATCATATAAATCAGAATCAAAGGCTATCACTGCCGGACAAATGCCATATGTTTTGTGAAACACCGAAGTCACTTTGATGTGGATAGATACGTACTTTATATACTGTCATCAAAAGCACTCTTAATATCTGTGACATAGATACATTATAATATGTGGGCTTTGTACATAAACGATGCAAAAAGTAATACCGAATTTATTGAAGGTTAAATATAACTTATCTGTCTGTAAAATCAGTTAGGTACTTACACCTAATTAATGGTAAGAGACGTTTATAAAACATGAACTACTTTTGAGAAGGTTATTGATAATTAAAAAAAAAAATATAAAAACACTGTTTGTAGGTGGGAAATCGGAACCGGAAATCGGAAGGACTGAGAGCGGCGGTTCAGGGCTCGTGCAGAAAAACTTTTTAAAGACATAATAAAATAAATAGGGATGATAAATAAAATATAGTTTACCATTGCCTAACTGTGAAACAGACATCATAAAGAGGTTCAGGCATACCCCAGAAATTATTCGATAGGTGCGTCCTCTCATCTCTTGTCAAGAGAAGAGGAGACCCTTGCCCAGCATAGGGACCAGGGCCTCTACCATCACCTCTAATAACAGTGTTATTATCATGTTATTATCATCTTACTGGACATGAGGTAGAGACGTCAATATACGTAGTATATAGCTCTGTCACTTTCTATCGAAAATGTAAAGTGGAAATACTATTGCTCTTGGAGGTGGTGCTAGGGCCCCAGAGTAAGTACTGGTTATTATTATTATTAATAATAGAAATCTCAAAATAAATAGCTGGTATTATAATTACTTTTTACAGTTAAATTATGTTTAATAGCAAACTTCAATTCACTGTTTACCTTAATTCGATACCAATAAGCCTCAATTCTCACTATCAACTAATAACCGACCTCTTAACCTAACGTTGCCAACGATTAGGTATTCCAAATGGAATCCAAATATTGTCAATTAATTAATAGAAACAGTCAATTTGATTCCACTAGAGTTATTAGGGTTTGGTGGAGCGTTTTCGATTCCCTAAAATAAACAGTCGCGATCAAACGTATGTACGTTTCCAGGAAAATTAAACACAGCTGTACGCAACTAGCCAGTTTTCAGGACAAAGGGTAACACAAACAACCACGAAACAGAGGGACTGCGTTGGCTAATACAAAGGAATATATACCTAATGTGTTAACTCGATAACACTAAAAATTACATGCACCTAGATGTAGGATTCGTATCATTGTATTTACCTAATTTTGTATTTGTGTCATTCAATACCAAGATTACTAAAACCCTTTTACCTGACCTGACTAAGCTAGTACTTTGGTCTTCAGATGTGATCGATTGATATTCTATATGAACGTTTTTTTATACTACCAAGATGCGTCTCGCCTGACGGCAAGCAGTCGCCGCAGCCTATGGGACGGTACCTTAAGAATCACTAGCGCGTTGCCGAACCTAGACATTAGATATAGTCTCTTGTGTCCGGTAATTTCACCATCTGCAGTGCACTTCACACCGGAACACAGCAACGTTTACACACTGCTGCTTGGCGGCAGATTACCTGTCACTGCGGTGCTACCTACCTGGCCAGTTCCTTTCACAGGGCACCTACCACCTAGTAAACCATTATTAAGACTATGCAGTACCTACAAAATTCTATACTTAGAAGAAGAAGAAGTAAAACTTATGTTTTACTTCTTCTTCTTCTTATTTCTTCTTTCTTTTTACGGGTCTATCCGTAATTAAAAAAATCTTATGGTCCGGTCACTAACGCAATAGGTGCGTCATTTTAAATCAATTCTGTGTGTTCTATGAGGCGACTGGCCCAACATACCCATTACAAAACTGTCTTATAAAAGGATTTTCAGCAATAAAAATTAATAAAAACTACCATTTTGTTTAAGACTGAAATCAATATCAGGTTGAGGATATTAAGTCAAGGAGTATCCAAATACGCCATCGGCCCATAAAAGTGCAACTTGGCTGATTTGGAGTTGCTTTAATACCTAGTTATAAGTGATTTATATACAAAATGTTGTAGGTAATTACTATTGCTTTTATTATAGTACGCGTGCTTATGACGCAAAGAAAATAAATGACTTACTTTATATACTTACTAACATAACAAAGACAATATATTGTGAAGATCAAAAAGCACCTACCTAAGTAAGTATCTCTGGTTATTAAATGTCTGGATATGCACAGTATTACTTGATACATCCCGCAAACGGAGCGTGAAATCACATCTCTGTTGACTGGTGAGCTTGACAAAGGAAATTGTCTTGCCTTCGAGGTGATTGCCTCCAGACGGCTCGCTATTATAACTTTTCTCAAGCAATTCCTCAAGATTCGCAGTAAATCACAGCCTGTAGTGCTTTTCCGAGTTGACTGTGCGAATTAATGTTGATTCAAGAATTTGTGCCGTACCGTAGAAGCAGTCTATTAGTGTGGGGAAGATAGCATTTGTATACTTACCCTGTTTTTCTGTACAAGTTTAAAAAAGTAGCAATGGATGTATGAACACAAGAGTGATTGCTGTCAAGCGGCAAGCCAAAGACAGTTACTATGTGTTTCAACTAAGAATGTGGCCGCCATCTTGCCATTTCAAATATATAATTACTATAAATGATGTTTTAACAAAAATAGATAGCAGAATAAGACATTACAATAAATAATCAAAACCAGGGCGAATTTTTCATTTTGTCTTTACTCTGCTGCCGGTACAAAAATTGTATAAATCGAGTGAAGTTCCGCAGTCGCGAAAATCATGGCGGCCACATTCTTAGTTGAAACGCATAGTAGTAAGGTTTGTTATGGCATATTTGACCCTACCAATTGTCTTTGGCTGGCCACCGATCAGCCATCACTCCTGTGACTGTGTTCATATATAATTGCTACGATTATGATATTGTAAAGAAAAACAGGGTATATTTAGGGGAGAGGTGGCATGAAAGGGACATTTCTGTTGTGGAGACTCTAGTAAACGACTGAGATGATATTTTAAACAGGTTATACCTGAAAGAGATGCTAACATTACTTGACTATTGAAATATAATCCAATAAATTATTTTTCTATATTCTTAATTGTATATTTTCGCATTTTAAAAAAATGTGGATTATGTCCTTTGCATAAATGACCTGTATTGAAAGGGACGCAATAATTTATGAAAGGGACAGTATATAATATCAATGAAAAGTCACTTTACAACATTTTTATAGACAGATTAAATATAATATATAGTTGACTAAGATTTAAAATTCATGTTGTAGTCTTATTTTCGTATCATAAAGACAATAAAAATAATAAATAAGTGTGTTAACAACTGAACAATTTTAACAGAAATCAACAGATTCGTAATCCATATAATAGAAATAAACAATCGCTCGAAAATGATTATTGCTTCTCGTGAGAGAAACAATCAAACAACTTCATCATCATCAGCAGCAGCAGCCGAAAGAAGACCACTGCTGAACATTCCATAATCCCTACGACTGGCAGGCGTCTTGATGATCGCAGTATAGGTGGTCCATTATAAAGTTCGTGCTACCCGTCTTCTTGTTTTCCCTTAGTTGCCTCTTACAAATACCCAACGGGAGGAGATGGGATGATACTATTCTTACCTGGACACCCCACGGGCAATCAAAGACACTATACTTTAATTCGCTGGTCATCTTGAAACTAATCTACAGATAATAATTCTTAGTAACGCAGTGCAAGAGCAAGAAAATTATTTTTTAATCAGAATAAGAACTGCTCTACGTCTTCCTTGTGTGTATAACATATGCCAGAGTTTCCAGCAGATGCAGCGGTAGGGTTTCGATTTGAATGTGGTCGATCTGCGACGAAAGAGGGTAAAAATCTTCATCACATTATTAATTGTGACGGTTTTGCAAGGATGTGAAGTTGAAGGCATCTAGTCATTCATGCCAGCTCTATAACGAGCTTTAAAGGATCCGAAAGCACTCACGTTGAAGGGTAATAAGCGGTGACTACAGTGAGTACAGTTGTGAAAGGAACATCCCGTTCATAACCGTTTACCGTGTCCCTTTCATGAATATCGTAAATAAATTAAAAACACGAGCATAAAATCTACAATTTTCAATAAAAGTTTACTGATCTTTCGTTCCTTTATCTGCATGTATCTAGTCAATCATAAACAATGGTAAACAATAAAATCATGAATATACAGCATTTGGCAAAATATTTCCAAACAATACCAAAAAAAATACTTTTGTATACAAAAATAAATGCACGCGCGCCATCGCCATCTTTAAAATGACAGGTGCGTTAAGTTAGGTGCGAATGGGTTAGGTGTACATCCAGTACATCGGAGTTATAACGTAACAGAAATAGTTTCGTCTCGAGACGATTTTTAGTTTGTCGGTAATTTGAATTGTCCCTTTCAATACGTGTCCCTTTTATGCCACCTCTCCCCTATTATCCTGATCAAGAAAATCCTTTAGGGCCTCCGCCCACTAGCGTTTTCTAGCTGCAACGACTGGCAACTTTACGACTGCATCGCGTTTTAGCAACTCATTAGCGACCATTGAGCTACTCCTTGCGCTCGGTCGCTGTATCGGAGTCGCGCGTTTTAGCAACCGCATCAATGCTGCACCGCGTTTTAGCGACTGCTGTCATCGATGCACAGTGGGCCAAAAATAAGGTTCACTAGCATAATTTTTTTGAAAAATGAAATATATTTTATGTAGTTCAAATACACGGGTTTGTTAAAATTACCATAACATCGAATTACTTAGTAATCACAAGTTTTATTTTTAACTTAACAACATTAAATGTTGTAACAACATTCCAAATGTATCAAAATATAATTTGTTTCCCCTTTTTTTTTGTGTTTGAATTGTAAAGCTGAATCTTTTTGGTCACGTTACGGTTATGGTAACAAAACCGTCTGAGTTTCAACCTTAACCCTTTTACAAATATCACATGCTGCTATTGCGGTATTATAGATGTCGTTGTCATTATGTTGATATACATATAAGTATGTATAAACTAATACCCAGTAGGTACTTTATAAAAAAACAAGTTCGCTTTGCATCTAAGTCACCAGGATTTGACTAATCCTTCTGAATAATGGTAAAATCGCTTAAGAACTTTGAAATGCAAATACATAATCAAGAAGTTGAATGAAATATAAAAAAAATGATATTATATACTTCACCCAAAACAATTTTCAGGTATTATTTAATTATATAATCTTTACGATAAACAAGCACAATAAGAACAATTTAGACAGAAAAAAAAACTACAAATGCGTAGTTTTTTTTATAAAAAGAGAACTTCATCTGCCTTTTAATTAAACCAATGTATTTAATAATAATATACGTTTATTTCAGACTCTTGATCCATACAAAAAAAAATACAAAGACACATTGACAAAAAAAGGAAGAAACCAAACAGAATAAATAAATAATAACCAAACTAAACAAAAAAAACAGACATTCCAGTAAAAAAAAGAATTTTAAGCAGCTATTTCACGCCAACGTCTACACATGTTCGTTATAGACCAACGGTCCGCGATTTCTTTAATAATACCGTTTCTACACTGACCAACCCTGGCCATATATGAAGCAATTCAGCTTCTCTGAATGGCATTGAACGTGTTCAGACGCGCCTCCGTAAACTTGCTAGAGGCACTACAGTAGCTATTTAAAACCCATGAGGTGTCTGAAAATGTTATTATATTGTACACGAATACCATCCAATGACCTCCTTTTATAATTTGTCCAGAGTTGGCAAGTGTAGAAGTTTTATAGTATGATTCAAATAAATGCACTTAAGTTTTAACATTAGCTTTAAAAAAATTGATCTTCTCTCACTTTCTTGGTAATAGATATGTATTAGTCTATCATAATATATTATAATATGTAAGTAGTATATTTTTTTTATTTTTTTTAAATATATATATATTTTTTTAATCCACTAAATTTATTTATATAACTGCACCTGCCCATAAGAATGCTCTGTCCTGTACCCCAAGGTTGACTGGAAGAGATCGCTTTAGCGATAAGTCCGCCTTGTTGTTCACTGTTTTTAATTGTTTTAATTTCAAATGTATATTTCTTTTGTTAACCGACTTCAAAAAAGGAGGTTCTGTATTCGACGCGTATGTATGTAATATTAATAAAAATGCGTAATATTCATATATGTTAGTCTATGTGGGCTTCTAAACGAATTTACCAAATTTCACGAGTGTATGTATGTATGTATGTATGTATGTATGTATGAATGTATGTATGTATGTATGTAGGTTTGTCCGTGGATTTCTCAGAAACTACAAGTCCGATTTCAAAAATTCTTTTTGCAATAGTTAGAATATCTTTCAACTTAGGGTAGAGTACAAATTTCATCAAAATCGGTCCAGTAGTTTAAGAGATATAAACTTTTTATGTTTTCAGTAAGTTACTGTAATGTAGACGTTCGAGTTGCGTGATAGTGCTAAATAAACTATTTTAAAAAAAAAAGTGTTAAATAAACTATTTTAAAAAAAATAATAACCGACTTCAAAGTAAATTATCTAAAAAGCATAAAATAACGAAAATATTATTGAAGTTGGTGCAGAATATACACAGCAGGTACGCTAACACCAACTTCAATAATATTTTCGTTATTTTATGCTTTTTAGATAATTTACTTTGAAGTCGGTTATTATTTTTTTTAAAATAGTTTTGTGCAATAAAAAGTATTTGTATTGTATTGTATTGTATATTATGTACTAGCTTTGTCCTGCAGCATCGCTTGCACATATTTATTTAATATCCTGGGACAATTCACACACGGTCATCTGATTCAAACTAGGCAGAGCCTGTACTATGGAACCAGACAACTGATACTAATACATATATACTTTTTTTTTTGTAAGTACATACTTATATAGATAAACACCCAGACACTTGGTGGGAATCGAACCCACGACCTGTTGGGTAGGAGACAGGGTTACTAACCACTAGACCAACGGGCCCGTCATCAGTTAGTACTTAGGTATAGATTGTTTATAGGTTTTAAACAATCAGTAACAACGCATATTGTATAATAATTTCATGCAAGAAAACTTCGTCCTTTACACGTCGTCATTTCATTTTCATCTTATTTTCAATCGGCCTGTATTGTCCAAACCAATAATAAATAACTTACTTCGCGCGTTTCGCGTTTCGTCGCATTTAGCAAAGTGTAAAGAAGAGCCCGGAGCTCTTCAGTTTCTAAAGCAAGCGGTTTCCCTGCGCTTCCGAAGCAACAAAGTAAGTTACATAAATGAAAAACGGCCAGTTCATGAAACCTTGATTGAACTGCGGGATAAAATTTTCTCCATTTTCATAACCCCTAGTGCATCTTTAAAATCACTTAAAGCTTGCGAAATATTTATTTATTTATTTTATTTAAAAAGTCTTTTCAGTACCTACGTATTGTGGTAATCGAACGCAATGATCTTATATCGTTATGATTATGAATACGGTTGTTTGTATTTAAAAACCACAAGAAATACATTATCAAAAATCTTATGAAAGAGAAGCTTGTTTTAACGCCCACTGTGCGCTGTAACGTGTGAATCCAATACACTGTAACTACGAAAAACTGATTTTGAGAAAATGAGCAAAATTGTTTTTTTTAGTTTTTTTCAAGATTACTCCAAAATTTTCGTTAGAAAGTTTTTAGTGTTTGCTGCCAATTTAAAAATAATTTTATAAGTTATCCAGCCTATTAAGTTTTATATATATTTAGAGTATACATAATGAATTATCGTCGATAACTTGTGTTGCTCTAATAGTTGTAAGAAGCTAAGGAAGATATTGTTAAGGCAATACACTGTATCATATAGTTACAGTGTATTGACTTGGGAAAACAGGGCCTAAAAGTGTATTGGTAGGTATAAGTTGAAGAACCATAATACTGCACAGACGTGGCAGTTCTTGATATATTTTGGTATTTTCTATTGAGAATGCTCCATATTTAGATCTTGATTTCAATTAATGCACATTTTTAGAAGTCACTTGTTACTCTTGATAATGTTAAGTTGTCCACTTTAAATTGTCTCTCTTAGCTATCTTTGCCTTTATCTTCTCCTTTCTCTTTGAGTTCGGTTACTGAGGGGGTTGGGAATTATATCATCATGGTCTTCAGCTAAAATTGTTGTTACCTAACATTGAAGTAACCTTGACCAATCCTTGTCCAATAATCACTCGTTTCTTAAACTTTTAAATTGAATCCTGTTCTTTCCCGTCTTGGGAAGAACGCTTGTCATTGTCATTCCTTTTCCCAAACAGCCAAATTTTTCTGTTACAAATTTTAGTCCTATATCTACACTCCTTGTTCTGTTCTGGAAGTCCTGGAAGGTATTTATTGTTTACAAACAAATGACAGACTATTTTACACCTAATTGTCTTTTAGTTTTAGTAAAAATAAGTGATGTTTGACGCTTGGTTATAGAAAGCAAACAACTGATTATTCTGGTATTATTGGATCTTGGTAGTGACTTCAATTCTGTTTATTTTGACATACTTCTAGGCATTCTTTCCTCTCTCTATGTCGCTTTTTCAGCTATCAATTGCTTTGATCATATTCATATCATCGTGGGCGCTCCCAGTCTGTCCGCTTTGAGGAGACATCATCTGTGTGGTGTGAGCTTGAGGCGGGTGTTCCACTGGGTGGCGTAATCTCTCCTCTTTTCAGTTTTCGTGAATGTTATCGCGAGGGTTTTCTAACTATCATCTCTATGCATGATCATCCTTAGCTTTATCGTCATGCCAATATTGATAAGCTTCGGTAAGCGATATATACGCTTAATAAAGATTTAGATAGCATAAGTCAGTGGGCAAAATCAATTGGCTTGTTAGTTTTAGTAAAAATAAGTGATGTTTGACGCTTGGTTATAGAAAGCAAACAACTGATTATTCTGGTATTATTGGATCTTGGTAGTGACTTCAATTCTGTTTATTTTGACATACTTCTAGGCATTCTTTCCTCTCTCTATGTCGCTTTTTCAGCTATCAATTGCTTTGATCATATTCATATCATCGTGGGCGCTCCCAGTCTGTCCGCTTTGAGGAGACATCATCTGTGTGGTGTGAGCTTGAGGCGGGTGTTCCACTGGGTGGCGTAATCTCTCCTCTTTTCAGTTTTCATGAATGTTATCGCGAGGGTTTTCTAACTATCATCTCTATGCATGATCATCCTTTATCGTCATGCCAATATTGATAAGCTTCGGTAAGCGATATATACGCTTAATAAAGATTTAGATAGCATAAGTCAGTGGGCAAAATCAATTGGCTTGTTAGTGAACTCTACTAATTCTCAGGCTATCATACATATTTGGTGGCGGATACGTGATGAATCTGGTTGACATTAACTCACTCTCCAGTTTAGTTTTCGATTCCGTACCAATTGCATACTCAAATAAAGTTAAAATTCTTAGAGTTCTGTTTGATTATAATATTTCTTGGGAATCTCATATTGGAGATAGGTATAAGTAAGAAGATCTTTTACTCTTATCAGTCTCACAAGCGTCTCCAAAAATTTCTTCTGCGTCAGACAAAAATCTTTTTTGCTTGATCTTTAGCTCTTTTCGATTATGCTGATGTATGTTTCTAGATGCAACTGAGGAGCTTCTTAATAAACTGGAGCAATTGTAAAATTTGTGTATTCATTTCATCTTTGGTCTGCGGAAATATGATCGTGTCGGAATTTCGGGCTCAACTAGAATGTCTGCCAATCCGTCAGCGGCGGAACTGGTACATTTTTTATTTTCTAAATTGTATACTTAACAATCCTTAATCTCCTCTTTATCTTTGTGAGCGTTATTCCTTGCTCGTGTCTTGTGACAAGCCTTGACGTTCCAGTATATCTCTGCATTTTGAAGTTCCTCCTCATTATTATAGTAGCTATAATGTTTTTTTTTACCATGCAAGCAGTGCGGCTATGGAATTCGCTTCCACATTCCTTGCGTAGTAGCTGTAATTTAGTCATATTTAAAAAACAACATTTCCTCTCCAGATAGATTTATTTTAATATTTAGTGTATTTATAATACTATATTTATTTTTAAATTTCAGTACGTATTAGTTCATCAGCTCATACTTTCCAGCCACTGCGCCACCGTCGCTCCCGGCCAGATCGACCAATAATAATTGAAATCGATAGCCCAGCCTCAATCTGATTGGCGCAGCCGCGTCGCGCTAGCCCTTCTACTTTGTTTTGACAAAACACTGTATCTTGCAATCCGCGAAGATTATTTGGACAATGCACTGCATCATCAATTGCCGTGTTTTACTATTTCAGGCCTGTAGTTTTTAGTAAAAACAGTGTAATTTGCATTGCAAAATCTCAGTATTTTTCATACAAAGTAAAAAAAACTATGAATGCTATAACATCAAACAGGTTAAAAGAAATCGAATGAACGTTGTTAATTCAAAACACTGTATCTGAAGTTACAGTGTATTGGATTCACACGGTACCGCTGGTGTGACATGTTTTGACTTAGGGGGGTTACCAACTTTTTCTGGTATTCTAGATTATTTTCGGGGTCGATTTAAGTTACCACTTTTTAAGGAATATTGCTTTGGTTTTTAATTTCAAAGAAAACACGTATTGCAAAAA
Organism: Furcula furcula; assembly: GCA_911728495.1. Classification (NCBI taxonomy): domain Eukaryota; kingdom Metazoa; phylum Arthropoda; class Insecta; order Lepidoptera; family Notodontidae; genus Furcula; species Furcula furcula. Next base: position 14,075,921 of record OU452251.1, read on the forward strand.
TATATATTTCACCTTCTACATGATTTTTAACACAAATCTACATGAATGATTGAATGATAATGTTTGCTTCAACACATAGGTTTTTGAAAACTGGTAATTGGATGTAGCCAGTACCGCCTTCACCGTGATTTATATTTTCACTTTATTAGTAAAGCAAGAAGCAGTGCAGCTTTATAAGAGTCCATGGTAACGTTTAGCATCGTCAATATTTATTATTACACTGAACACATATTACACGAGTCTCGTTCCGCACCGGGCCGACTACTACTCTTAAAAAATATTTTTTACAAAAAAAAGAACCGCCTTCAAAATGCAACTAAAAGGCCTGAAATAATTTCTAAGAATTAGTGGTTTTTACATATACTTTGTTGGACTTGGGCTACAACATATTATAAATACATATTACTATCAAAGACGGCGCCAAACTGGAAAACAGTTAGGTACCTACTGCCCTTGTAAGTATTTGCTAGACGTTAGGCACCGACTTCGATAGTAATATGTATTTATAATACACACATCAAAAGTGTCTAGGGATCAACATATATTTTTGCAATAACTTTTCTCCTGATTGATATTAATTAAAATTTTCTTTAAGGATTCATGAAATAAAGTGTTTTCGTTTGTCACAGTAACGATAAACCAAGTCACCTTTGCATTAATAAAGAAATTTGCCATTTTCCTAATAAAGGGATTTTTGACATTTGAACCACTAACACAAAAGTTCGAAAAAAGACTGAAATAACAGTTTTCTTTAAAATTTTATTGGGTAACTTAAACAATTAATAATCCGTGTTTCTACCGCGAACACTAACAACACAAGAACATCGGTTTGGCATACTCAAAATGAGTTCATCCAAATCACAAAAATGCTTGATCCCTAGACACTTTTGATGTGTGTATGTTGTAGCCCAAGTCCAACAATGTATTATGTATATGTAAAAACCACTAATTCTTAGAATTCTTTTAGTTGCATTTTGAAGGCGGTTCTTTTTTTTGTAAAAAATATTTTTATTTTATTCTTTTTAGTGGTTCCCTTGGTGTATTATTAGGTTAACTTTTAAAAACTTATATTTTATTCTGACAAACAGCCAGTTTAATATTATTTTAAAAACACCCACTACATAACACAACTATGAACCATCACTAAAATATAAGCTTAAGCAAAAATTTTAAAAAATGTAGATGTGACAATATCTTAATAAAACAAACCAATTGCCATAAACCGAAGATATCTAGGTGTTATACTCGTAGTTCTCGAGAACCATGGACTGCAAGCTCGGTGGGTCTACATTTATTTGTGCCGAGAACCCGTGTCCACCTTCTTGCTCCATTGTCAGACCCTGATCACCATTTTTAACTGACTTCAAAAAAAGGAGGAGGTTCTCAATTCGTCTGTATAAATATATTTTTTTTTTCTTCTATGTATGTTCGCGCATAACTCTGGCAATTATGAACCGATTTGCAAAAATCTTTCTTCCATCCATTCTTTAATCCGTTAGTTGGGTCCCATAAAAAAATTATTGCTTCCGAATAAGTAGTTCCTGAAAAAACAATAATGGTTACTGCGCAGGAAACTTGCAAGAAAGCCTATATAGATGACTTTCTTGTTGCTTTTTAAGGACAAAAATGGTCATAACTCTGGCAAATATTTACCAATTTCAATGATTCTTTTTTTTATTCGAAAGAAGAAACCACTGTATTGAATCTGTATGAAATTTATCACAACCGGATAAGAACTTCCTGGAAGACCATGAACGATGACGAGGAATTTATTTGGTAAAAACCATAAAACTGATTTTCTCTATTACATTGCTCTGACAATTATGAACCGATTTCGATGATTCTTTTTTTATTCGAGAGAGTAAACTACTATGATGATTCCATGCAAATTTCATTACGACGGGATATTTTTTTCCGAAGAAACATGAATTATGTAAAACTATGTAGACGATAATGTGATCATAACCTACCTAGATCATTTTACGGTCTTCGATGGTTCAATCTTTATATATGAAAATATCACTAAAAAGTTAAAAAAAAAACCTTTTTAAAAAAAAATTGAACCGACTTCAATATCACTGAAAAGTATAAAATAATTTAAATATTATTGAAGTTGGTGCCAAATATACCCAGCAGGTACGCTAACACCAACTTCTATAATATTTAAATTATTTTATACTTTTCAGTGATATTGAAGTCGGTTCAATTTTTTTTAAAAAAGATTTTTTCTAGCAACTACTCGTCGAGACCTATCCAACGAGTCCAAATTCGGTAGGTCTACGTTTGTTGGTGCCGAGATCCCGTGACGACCTTCTTGCTCCATCATCAGACGCTGATTACCATTTTTCTAGCAACTACTCATCGAGAGCTACCCAACGAGCCCAAACTCGGCGGATCTACGTTTATTGGTGCAGTGATCCCGTAAGGACTTTCCTGCTCCATCATCAGACCCTGATCTCCATTTTTCTAGCAACTACTCGTCGAGACCTGTCCAACGAGTCCAAATTCGGTAGATCTACGTTTGTTGGTGCCGAGATACCGTGACGACCTTCCAGCAGGAAGGTCGTCACGGTATCATTATCAGACCTTGATCACCATTGTTCTAGCAACTAGTCGTCGAGAGCTACCCAACGAACCCAAACTCGTGGGTCTATGTTTATTGGTGCAGAGATCCCGTGACAACCTTCCTGCTCAACCATCAAACCCTGATCTACATTTTTCTAGCAACTACTCGTCGAGAACTATCCATCAAGTCCAAATTCGGTAGTTCTACGTTTAGTAGGCACGGCTAGGATAGGATGGATTGTCAATTTTATTACAAAGTTCCGGTGGCCGTCTATGGCCTTCTTCATCAGATCCACTTCACCAAATGATACTTTCTGAATGAAAATGCTTGACTAGTTTCTAAAAATACCAAAAACGCTATATGTATTATTATACCATTTATTAAAATTCTTTCAGTTTCTTACATTTTCAAATATAAATATAAACAATAAATACATTTAAAAATATAAAAAACACCTTCCAACCGGCTGCGGGAACAGGGTCCTAGCAGACGGTGGTTAAGGCTCCAGTGAGAGGAACTTCCTCACAATGCGTGCCGTCTCCAGGAGCACTGCCTTCTGCATCTGGCCCTTGATCCAGCCGTCTAACGCGAGCCTCTTGAGGTGTTTATCGAGGCTCTTGGCCATTAGGTCATGGGCAGAAACGACTATAGGTACAATGATTGCCCTATCAATGTCCCACATGTCGACAACCTTGTGCGCGAGATCAAGATATTTGCATTCTTTATCTTTCTCCGCTTTCACGAGGTTCTCGTCATGGGGGACAGTGACATCTACAATCATTGCATGACGCTCGGTGCGATCTATCAACACAATATCAGGCTTATTGGCGACAATAGTCCTGTCTGTGATGATAGATCGGTCCCAGTATAACGTGATATGGCCATCCTCCAGAACTGGTTCTGGCACATACCTGTAGTACGGTACCTCTGACGTCACAAGGCGGTATTTCAAAGCAAGTTGCTGGTGGATTATCCTGGCTACTTGGTTGTGTCTGTGCAAGTATTCGCCATTTGTGAGACGCGAACAACCGGAAATAATATGCCTGAGGGATTCACCAGGGCGATGACATGCCCGACAAATGTCAATGGTGCCATCCCTCAGGATATATTTCCGGTAGTTGTTCGTCATCACAACTTCATCCATAATTGCACAGATAAAACCTTCGGTTTCCCCAAAGAGGTCACCGAATCGTAGCCAGGCCACGGAGGCTGAGAAGTCTACATCGGGCCCATGAAGAGCCCGGTAGAACCTTCCGTGTAGCTCCTTGCTTTGCCATACCGCCTCTCGATCGCCAGTGGTGAGCACCACAGGTTTGCGCCAGTTCCCTTTGGCTAAGGATAGAGGGGTCAGTCCATTGTCCACAGCAACCACATCCGTATGCATCTCTCCGCCGCAGTGGAGGAAATATTCCCTGAGGTTACATATCTCACGGTTGTGTAGGGTCTTGGCATTTAAAAAGCCTCGGCCACCACATTTCCGTGGGATATATAACCTCATCACTGAAGAGCGAGGATGATGCATACGGTATGTGGCTAACAGTGTACGAACTGTTCTATCCAGGGTGTCTAGTTCAGTCTGAGTCCACTTGAGTATGCCAAAGGAGTACATTAAGACTGGCATGACCCAACCGTTGTAGGCTCGCACCCTGTTTCCGCCCGACAAAAGACTTTTAAGTACTTTTCTCAGGCGGCCCAGGAAGCGTTCCCGCAACGACTGTTTCATGTCAGTCTCATTGATGCCCAACGCCTGTGACATACCCAAGTATTTGTAGGTTTCGGTTGCAGAGAGTGTCCTCAGATCGGTAGAGTCTGAGAGCTGTACGCTCCTAGACTCAACCAATCTCCCCCGCTTTACATGCATAACTGCACATTTGTCCACACCAAATTCCATCCTGATAGAATTACTGAAGGTTTCTGTGACCTTCAGTAAGCCCATCAGTTGGAGCTCAGTGGGGGCAAATAGTTTCAAGTCATCCATGTAAAGCAGGTGAGATATGACCTGACTACCTCTCCGCAACCGATAGCCTAACCCTGAACTCTTTAAGAGAGTGCTTAAAGGGTTCAGGGCCAGACAAAACCACAAGGGACTCAGACTATCACCCTGAAAAATACCCCGTTCTATCCTTATTGGATCACCGTTCCCAAGGGTCTGTCGAGATCCCGGATAGAGAAGGACCGTTCTCCACTGCCTCATACACGACGCCAGGAAGGTGCGTAGAGTTGCATTTACTTTATACAACTCTAGCACCCTCATAAGCCATGTATGAGGCACAGAGTCATAGGCCTTCTTGTAATCTATCCAGCATGTCGACAGATCCTTTCGACTCCGGCGAGCCTGCTGGCAGATGGCCATATCAATGAGGAGTAGCTCCTTAGTACCACGGGCCCCACTCCTACATCCATTCTGAGACGCAGACATTATTGAGTTGTCCTCAACATGTCTGTAGATTTTTGCTCTCAGAATTGATGTAAGAGTCTTATAAACTGTAGGCAGACACGTGATCGGCCTATAGTTATTTGGGTCCGTGGTACTATTGTTCTTATGGAGCAGGTGGGTTATACCTGTAGTCATAAATTCTGGCAGCGACCCAGATTCCAAGGCTGATTGGAACAGGGAAGCCAAGCAAATATGCGAGCTGCGTATCCATTTGAGCCAGAAATTATGCAGTCCGTCTGGTCCTGGTGCCTTCCAATTAGGCAACTGACGGACTGCATCTGCTACATCTTGGGGCCTGATGGTGATGGCCCCCATTTCTGGCAATGGCTCACATACCTGCTCAACATCCCCGATCCAATCACCCTCGGAATGAGTGACGGGTACCGACCAGATGTTACGCCAGAACGTGGTCATGGCGTCATCATCCGGTCGCCGCACGTCACCCTCCGTCTGACTAGGTCGCTCCCAGGACCTATAAACCCACCTTTGGTCTCTTTGAAACATATTGTTCTGGAAGTATCGGTCCACACGCGCCTTATACCTGCGTATCCGGTTCGCCCATGCACAAACTTTCTGCTTCAGAAAGTCAATGCGCTCTCTCAATTATTATTATTATTATTTGTTAATGCACAAGCAGCTTAAAGCTGATGCGTGCATATCACTGTTCACTTGTGTTTAATTTGTTTAAAATGTTTATCTAATCTGTTTTTAAATGCATTAACTGAGGGCGCACTGATTACTGTCTCGGGCAAACTGTTCTACATTGTCACTACACGATTGCCTAGGAAGTGGTGTCTAGGGTTGCTAGCGCTTAAGGAGCGTGACAGCTTTAGTGAATGTCCTCTCAATGTTACATTTCTGTTTCGTAGAAATATTTTATCAAGCTCTGGAAGATTGTAGTGTCCTGTCAGGATTTTATACGTCTCTATTAGATCTCCACGTTGTCTCCGCGCTTCCAGTGATGTCAACCCTAATTCTTCTAATCTCTGCTCATATTCTTTATTTCGGAGAGTAGGTACCAGTTTTGTTGCTCGTCTTTGTACTTTTTCCAACAAAGAGATGTCCTTCTGAAAGTACGGACTCCAAACTTGAAAAGCATATTCCAATAAGGGCCTTATATATGTTTTGTACAATGTGATAAACAAGATTTTGTCAATGTAAGAAAACGCCTTCCGAATGATGTATAAGAGCGAATTAGCCTTTTTAGTTATTTTTATTAAATGCTCTTCCCATTTAAGATTTCCTGTTATTGTAACACTCAGGTCATTTTGAGAAGAAACACACTGTAGTTTTTGAGGTCCTATGTAATATGTATGTTTATGATTGTTGTTACCAATATGCAGAATTGTGCATTTTTTCGTATTTAGTGATATGAGCCAATCTTTTGTCCATGATAGAATATTATTTAAATCATCTTGTATAATGTTATGACTGATTAGCGGATTAGCCATGATTTTAGTGTCATCGGCGAACAAAAACATTTCGGATTTAATAACATGTTTTAAATCTGTTAAGAATATTCCAAACAGTGTTGGTCCAAGTACGGAACCCTGAGGAACTCCACTATGGACATCATATGGATCAGATAAATGCTCACCAACTCTCACTCGAAATTTTCTTCCCGTCAAAAAATCTTCAATCCATTTAAGCAGGTTTCCGCGAATTCCGAAATGTTCCAGTTTTTTTATAAGCCTTTTTATTGGAACGCGGTCAAAAGCTTTTTCGAAATCCAGGTATATTACATCAGTTGGAATTCTTTCGTTCCAGTTCTTTGTCCATTTATCTACACAGCAGAGCAGGTTTGTCACAGTAGACCTCTTTTGAACAAATCCATGTTGCTCATCAATGATTATGTGTTCTCTAGTGATAAACACCCGTAGTTGAGTTGTAATAATTTTTTCCATTGCCTTGCAGGCTATACAAGTTAAACTTATTGGTCTATAATTTGCCGCCAACAACTTATCTCCTTTTTTATAAATGGGTGTGACATTAGCTTCTTTCCAGTTTGACGGTAAACGACGTTCATTAAATGACAATGTCATAATGTGAGCTAATCGGGGAGCAAGGGACTTAGAACATTTTTTAAGTAAAATAGCAGGTATCTCATCTGGCCCTGTAGATGTGTTGTCGTCAAAGCTTTGAATAGCCTTGTTGACCAGCTCTGAGCCTATAATATTTAAGGAGTTCCCTCAGTTACTCATGGTTCCCATCATCAGAACCTGTTTATGAAAAAAATGGGACCAATCTGGAAGCATATCCTTTCAATTAAAAAAATAATTTTCCAAATCGGTTCGTAAACGACAGAGTTCTGAGGTAACAAACATAAAAAAAACATACAACCGAATTGATAACCTCCTCCTTTTTTTTGAAGTCGGTTAAAAATGTTTCCTCCCTAAATCAAATCAAGTGATCCCCAATTATACTTTATTTTTTAGCCGTCTTAAAAAAGGAGGTTCTGTATTCGACGCGTATACATATTATAATAATTGACATATGTTAGACTATATATGGGCATCTAAGCATATGTATATCCGAGTAACCCCTTCGGCTATTGTTAGTCTCCCTTCCCATTACAATTTGTGAAAACGATACTTCTACCTTCCATTTAAGACACAACAAGACATTGACCTTTACCTGTCAAATAACAACCCAAACACGATCTTGTTGTACATGCTACGCGTCTCCACCGAACAGGCAAATCGTTTATGAGCCAAAGTATACACTTTTATAACAAACTGCCACAGGATATCCGAGATCTTCCAATGAAGAAATTTAAACTTTTTGAAGCCGATTGTCAAAAAAGGCTTATTATAAAATCTCGATTTACCTGGAGGATAAAACTGCGTGGGCTTGAACTGCTCACATCATGTAAGCTTAGAATTTTAAGGCTACCTATACATAATTTGTAAAACTGTTTACACAATTGTTTAAAAAAAAATTACAAATTTAGGACATGCCCGTTGAGTGTCTTCCAAGATTAACGCGTTTTTTGCATGCTGTGGCGACCTATAATTAAGCTTGCACTTAGTTTTAAGTTCACCAATGTAAAAAATGCAATGTATTAGTGTAAGTCTTGTTGGTTGTCCTTAAATAAATAAAAAAAAAAAAAAAAGGTTCTCAGTAGCGGCCGCGTAAAAATTATTTTTGTGTAAGCCTCCGTGGGACCTATACATAATAATGTTATTTTGACTTTGACTTTGATACTATTGACCTCATACCCTACATTTTAGAATTAACAGGACATTTAGTATTAATTGACAGCCTATACTAATGATCCGGCTGCGACATATATACATACATATATGTGTGTCTGTGTGTGTATGTATATATGTTTATTCCCATACTTCTCAGAAGCTATAAATCCGATTGCGGTAATTCTTGTTGTAATAGCTTCATCAAAATCAGTTCGGTACTTTAGTATATAATGCACTGTTTTGTTCCTAGTAAAGTCTAGCATAGTTTTTCTAGTTGCGTGGTAGTTTCATGCATTCAGAGCGTTATAATAGGTAAAGTCAATAAAAAGATTAAATAAAATATTTCTAGTATATTAAAATCCGACTTTAACGATATTATGATCTAAAAAGTACTATATAACGAAAATGTATGATCTAAAAAGTACTATATAACGAAAATGTATTGAAGTCGGTGCTTAACATAACATATTAACTGACATCAGCTTCCCTCGCCGGAGTTTTAAACCTTATAATTATACATTATAATTATACCTACGTATAATATTAAAACGTACCGAAACCCTCAAAATGATTGTAGAAATTGGGTCAAAATTCAATGTTTAGTTTAGATTAAGGAAACAAACAAACAGGAGCGACTATACGTATAACACGGATAGTGACTGATTTTGTATCTAATAAGTACCTAGGTATCTACTTATTTAGATTGTTTTAAATTTCATACACTACAAGCGGCTTTGCACGGTACGAAAAAATATTTCAACGAATAAAATTTTAACAAAATTAATCAAACTCAATATATTTTCCTCGAAGCAAGTTTTTTACACTAAGATCTTAACTACAAGTCGGTTTTAAGATTAATAACATTGCCCATTAATAAATGTTACGTAATCAGAATACAAATAGTTCAATGTATTATGCTCCATTTATTTAGGGAGAAATCCTTAAAGTTGGGAACCCCGGAACTACCAAAGTCGCGGCGACTGGCATCTGTAGTGTGCGTGGTGTAGCGCGCGGTTGCTGCATCCAGCGACCGGAAAGCGTCGAAATCGCTGGTCGCTATCTGCTAGTAGTGTGCGGGGGTTCGCGATCGGCTGCGGTATCAAGCTTCCGAAAAGCAACAGAGTTGCCGAACGCGGATGCAAAAAGTATCGTGTCGGCGGAGGCCCTTAAGTACGATTGGCAGGCAGGAATCGTCACCGGTCCTTGACACATGTGCAAAATTTCAAACGATTTGAACGAGTAGTAGTGGGTGAAAATTGAATCGCGAGATTCCATCACCATCATACATACATAAGTACAGGTGAAGCTAATAAAAGCGTGTTAAAAAACACTTGCAAAAAAATTCTATGTACTGTGATTTTTTTTATAACTGCAAAGCTCTTGCATAAACCAGTAGGATTTGCTGAATCAACAGTAAAATAACGTCTGGTGATGACGCATTTTATTTTACGTGTCCGTTCGAACAACGGCATTGTACGGTATCTCCGTGATACATGCCTACCATAAATATTCTGAATACATCCTGTGAACAAGTGATTGCGCGTACATCGTTTCGCGTGCATGTTTTCCGATACGTCTCATTAAAGGATGCAAAAAATATGTCTAAAATTTCAATGTTGGTTTTTAATAATTAAAATAGTTTTTTGCCCGAATTCCCCAGAAAGAGGGTTATGTTTTTCGTGAGTATGTATGTATGTATGGATGTCTATTTCTTTGGCACGGGCTACAGCGGACTGCGAGATTGCAAGTTATAATATGTCGTTGGATTCGTCTTAGATGTGTTTTCCAAAAAAAATGGCCGCTGTTAGACGCATTTTTTTACTTCCAAAAACATCAATATGGGTATCAAATGAAAGGTGTTAACGAGACGAGTTGAAATATATATATATATATATATATATATATAAGTACATCATCATCATCATCATCATCACCCGGAAGACGTCCACTGCTGAACATAGGCCTCCCCCTTAGAACGCCACAATGAACGACAATTGGCTATTTGCATCCATCGGTTACCTGCGACGCGCACAATGTCGTCTGTCCACCTAGTGGGAGGCCTGCCAACGCTGCGTCTTCCGGTTCGTGGTCGCCACTCGAGAACCTTTCTTCCCCAGCGGTTATCGGTTCTTCGAGCGATGTGGCCTGCCCATTGCCACTTCAACTTGCAGATTCTGAGAGCTATGTCGGTGACCTTAGTTCTTCGGCGGATCTCCACATTTCAGATTCTGTCGCGCAAAGTATATATACATGTGTATACGTTAATATATGTATACTTAATACAATCTAGCCCATTTTGTTTGTTCGCAGTCAGGTTTTTGTGCTTTAATTTATTTTATACTTGTTCATCCAAAAAACTGCGGAACGCGTAGTAATAAAATATTATTCGCTGAAATATACTTAAATCATTTGATTTTAAAATGCAATAAAAACTTTAATACTTTAACTGCACTCCCGAAATTGCGAGCGCGCTTGCCTGATTTTTTTAATGAATCATGTGCGAATCGTCTTTGTGCGATTGTTACTAGCTTTCGGTGAAGGAAAACATCGTAAGGAAACCTGCATGTTAGAGAAAGCCTAAGCTTTCGAATGACGTGTGAAGTTCGCCAACCCGCACTTGGCCAGCATGGTGGACTACGGCCTAAACCCCCTTATCTTGAGGGGAGGCCCGTGCCCAACAGTGGGACATAAACAAGGGCTGGTATTGATATTACGGATCCATATCGCGGTTTATTTTTTATTTTACTTTCCCGACGTCTCGAATCCCTTTGACCATGGGTGATACAAGGCATCCTAAACGTCGGGAAAGTAAAAGTAGTTTTATTTAATTAAATACTAATCTATAACTTTATGCTTACGATAACATAACATAAAGCTGATGAGAGCCTTAATACAAAGATAATTGTACAGTGGTGTGACGAATTAGCTGTAGCAGACATGCCCATCGGAGTTATACCCTTTGCGTAAGAAACTTATCTGAATAGGTACATCTGAACAACAGAGAATTCAATATAACACATTGTATATTACGAATCCATTTGACTTAGAACTTTGAGGCATAGTCCGATTATAGGTCCAACCATTTGCATAATCTAATTATAGGTCCGGCCGTCTTGTTGGCAGACATTTGGGCTTAAGGATGAATATTTATCTTGGACCTAGGACCTAGGACCTTTATTACTTATCATAACTTAGTCATGTAGCCAAGTTTTAGCTAAAGGCATAGAAGTTAAATATTCACAGATATAGGTTAGACTGCTGACCGAGTTGTAATGACTATTCACTAGTGACTTACATATGTTGCATGTATATGTACCTATAATTATGTAACCTCCTTTTTTTTTTTGGGAATGATAGACGCTGTTAGCCGCAGATGGCCATTGCAGCTTCACCGGACAATAGGAGGCGAGCGCTTGAAGCGCTCTAGCCTTTACGGCAGAAGTAGCGACGAGCACAAGGGCACCTCAGGGAGGCACGGCCTCGGCTTGGGCTACCACCGGTTCACAACGCGCCCCCACTGAGAAGAACCAGCAAGAAACTCAGTGGGGTGATGTACGTCGTTGCGGTCGCATACGTACGACCCTTCGGCCTCGCCGGCGAGACCGGTGTCTGATAGCTTATGTAACCTCCGTAGCACATTGCAGCGACCAGTGCTTTGCAAACCGGAGGTCGCAGGTTCAAATCCTGCAGGGAGCAACAACTTTGCGCAGTCGTTGCTCACTGGTAGTACAATACAGGCTGATAAGCCGTATACAACTAGCCAGTTTTCAGGAATTCCTAAACCTAGATTATTTAAATTGTTGTAGGCCAAAGTAAGTATGGCCTGGATTTATAGTATTTTTGATACAATTTTTGCAATTAAATCCCACCGTTTATTTTCTTTTTGACAGCACCAATAGACGATGTTCACTTTTAGAAGTTCACTTTTAAAAGTTCACTTTTAAAAGTTCACTTTTAAAAGTTCACTTTTAAAAGTTCTCTTTTAAAAGTGAACTTTTGCGTAACATGACGCACTTACGTTCTATTGGTGATGTCAAAAAGAAAATAAACGGTTGGATCTATTATAGTACTTGGTCACAAATACCTTCGTAACTAATAGTAGTAGTAGTACCTATTATAAAAAGCAACTTACTAAATAGATATAATTAATGAAAACTGTTTTAAAATCCAACTTTTTAAATAATCATCCATTTTTTTTCTTTGCAGTAAGCTATAATACACTCACTGTTCGAATACTATGCCGTTCGAGTAAGAGGAAACAGACGGGCCCACAGGCGGAAGTGGCCGCAGGGTGTGACAACTTCCGTTTCCGGTGCGCGCATCCACCTCTGGCGTATAAACGTTATTAAATTATGCCGCATACATGTGTGAGGACGAGCTTCGCTGTGAAACCATTTCGCTATTTTTAACCGGCTTCAAAAAGAAGGTTCTCTATTCGACGCGTATGTATGTAATATTAATAAAAATGCGTAATATTAATATATGTTAATCTATATGGGCTTCCAAACAAATTTACCAAATTTTATGAGTGTATGTATGTATACATGTATGTAGGTTTGTCCACGGATTTCTCAGAAACTACAAGTCCGATTTCAAAAAATCTTTTTGCAATAGTTAGAGCATTTTTCAACTTAGGGTAGAGTACAAGTTTTATCAAAATCGGTCCAGTAGTTTAAGAGATATACTTTTTATGTTTTCAGTAAGTTACTGTAACGTAGACGTTCGAGTTGCGTGATAGTGCTGATACCTATCTTGGTATAATAAAAGTCACTAAAAAGTGTTAAATAAACTATTTTAAAATAAAATAAAAACCGACTTCAAAGTAAATTATCTAAAAAGCATAAAATAGTAGTCGGTGCTAGCACATCATGTTAACTAACACTAGCACCAACTGACACCGACTTCAATATATTTTCGTTATTTTATGCTTTTTAGATAATTTACTTTGAAGTCGGTTTTTAATTTTTTTAAATAGTTTATTTCTTGTTAGCTCTGTATATACTGAAACTTGTACTCCATTGTAGAATACCAACTAGTGACCCGAATCTAATGTGAAAAGATATCATCAACCCATCACGATTTCATCTGGCGTTTTATGAAATGAAAAACACTTTTTTTTTCTTACTTATAGGTGTCAATCATCATCATTCAGTCATTAGCAGCCGAAACGTCCACAGCTGAACAAATGCCTCCCCCTCAGAAGGGAGGGATAGCCATAATCCCCACGCTTTACAGGCGGATTGGGGATCGCAGTATAGGTGGTAGGTAATCCAATAGAAAGACGCTGCTGCCAGTCTTCTTGTTTTCCCTTAGTCGCCTCTTACGGACACCCAACGGGAGGAGATAGGAGGGTGCTATTCTTACCCGGACACCCAACGGGTAATTTAAAGGTGTGCCTCTAGCCAATTAGTTTAACGAAATATGGAAATATTCCAAGTTTAGGTATCAAGATAATCATGCTTACCACTCTCTACAAACTGAAGTCATCAACAACCTTGCTTGATAGAGCTGCCCTTAAATTGTAACCTTAATTACTTTTTTTTTTTTTGAAGATTTAGTATTTACATATAGTGTTTGTATATTTGCAAATAGGAATTATTAAATGGAGTTATTCTATTATTGCGGGGGCGTTTAGTTGGTTTCTTCTGCTAATGGATACAGAAGACCTTAATTACTTTAGTTAAAGGACGATGTAGAAATTAGATATTAATTACACAGATAAGTCCTAACTGCGCCTGTCTAGGCCATCGCGGTCGGGGTTAGCGGTCTTCAGTTTGAACTGGTTTGAAGTGTTCCGGCTCTCTGCCAAACTTTGTGGGCGCCCTTTGGATTACCAACATCGCTAAAACATTAATAGTTGCTATCGACTGACCGCTAACTGTTTTAACTTCCAACAGATACTTAAACAAACTTTCCGAGAATTTCTAATAGCTCGGAATATTTTAGCAACCAGAACTCAGATGAAACATCCATTTATCTATATTAATATTCCACCGCACACTTTGTGAAGCGTGCCCTTATTAGTATTCTGGAAACGTTCCATACATTCATGCAAATTTTGAAATTAGCAAAAGTACCTAACATTTTTTACCATATTTCTTTTTCTCGCCGCTTGCTAACGTAATGAGTAGGTAGGTGATTGACATACATAATACACTATTCTCTCCTCATAAGACTGATTTTAGGCCAGATCGTCGTCTATTCCACCACAAAGGCCAAGTGTTGATTGGTTATAAGACCTTTTAAATAAATTATGGACAGTTACAGACATAAATAATTCATTGAAACTATTGGCAGTCATATGTATTATAAAAATAACATCAAAAATCCTAGGCATAGAAATAAGATAGATATACATTTCACCAGAACGTTGTTATTTTTTCAGCTGACTAATTGCGACACAATCTTTCATGGGAGCACTGACGTACCTACACAGTAGGTTCAGTATCCCATAGCGGCTGTATGTACGGATATGAAATCGATTTATGATTGGACCGATTGTCAAGCGACAGCGATGTGTATTTTTAACCGACTTCAAAAAAAGGAGGAGGTTATCAATTCGGTTGTATGTTTTTTCTTTTATGTTTTGGATAACCTTTTATGGTACTATGCAAAAATACTTATGTTTTCTTTTTTTTAAAGCTTTTTTTATTTAACTTGCAATGTATGTATCTATGTAATTTGTTCGGGTGGAATCTTGCAACTCAATTTTCACCCACTTCTACACGTTCAAATCGTTTGAAATTTTGCACATGTGTCAAGGACTGGTGACAATACAATAATATAGTATCATCGATCTGATCTGATGATGGAGCTCGAAGGCGGATAAGGGAACCCTTGGATGGCTACTAGTAAACTCATCAAGTTTAGGCTCATTTGATTCGTCTTAGAGCGTTGTATTCACTTTACCTAATAATGAGGACCTGATGATGGAATTGTAAGGTAGGTGACGGAACCCTGGAATGGTTACTAGTAAACACATCGAGTTTAGGCTCATTTTATTCGTCTTAAAGAGTTCTATTCACATTTCCTAATAATGAGGACCTGATGATGGAAATGGAAGGTAGGTGACGAGACCCTGGAATGGTTACTAGTAATCAAATCGAGTTTAGGCTCATTTGATTCGTCATAAAGAGTTCTATTCACTTTTCCTAATATTGAGGACCTGATGATGGAATTGGAAGGTAGGTGACGGAACCCTGGAATGGTTACTAGTAAAAAAATCGAGTTTAGGCTCATTTGATTCGTCTTAGAGTTCTATTCACTTTTTGTAATAATGAGGACCTGATCATGGAATTGGAAGGTAGGTGATGGAACCCTGGAATGGTTACTGGTAAACACATAGAGTTTAGGCTCATTTGATTCGTTTTAAAGAGTTCTATTCATTTTTCTTAATAATGAGGACGTGATGATGGAATTGGAAGGTAGGTGAAGGAACCCTGGAATCGTTATCAGTAAACACATCGAGTTCAGGCTCATTTGATTCATCTTAAAGAGTTCTATTCACTTTGCCTAATAATGAGGACCTGATGATGGAATTGGAAGGCAGGTGACGGGACCCTGGAATGGTTACTAGTAAACACATCCAGTTTAGGCGCATTTGATCCGTCTTAAAGAGTTCTATTCACTTTCCTAATAATGAGGACCTGATCATGGAATTGGAAGGTAGGTGACGGAACCCTGGAATCGTTATCAGTAAACACATCGAGTTTAGGCTCATTTGATTCATCTTAAAGATTGATTCTGATTCTTGATTCATCTCATTCACTTTGCCTAATAATGAGGACCTGATAATGGAGCTGGAAGGTGAGTAACATCATCATCATCATCAGCCAGAAGACATCCACTGCTGAACATAGGTCTCCTCCTTAGAACGCCATAATGAACGACAGTTGGATATTTGCATCCACCAGTTACCTGCGACGCGCACAATTTCGTCTGTCCACCTAGTGGTAGGCCTGCCTACGCTGCGTCTTCCGGTTCGTGGTTGCCACTCGAGAGCCTTTCTTCCCCAACGGTTATCGGTTCTTCGAGCGATGTGGCCTGCCCATTGCCACTTTAACTTGCAGATTCTGAGAGCTATGTCGGCCTTAGTTCTTCGGCGAATCTCCACATTTCGGATTCTGTCGCGCAAAGAAACGCTGAGCATAGCTCTCTCCATGGCTCAATGTGTGACTCTGAACTTTTCTAAAAGGCCAGCCGTTAGAGACTACGTCTCAGTAGGTACCATATGTCATTACTGGCAATACACACTGGTTAAAAACCTTCGTCTTCAGGCACTGCGGTATTTCGGACGAGAAGATATCGCGTAGTTTCCCGAACGCTGCCCATCCGAGTTGGATTCTTCGGGCGACCTCTTTGTCTAAGTTGGACCGACCTATCTGGATAGTTTGTCCTAGTTATACGTAGTGGTCAACAACTTCGAGTGTATCGTTCCCAACAACTACCGGTACGGGTGTAACATGATCTTCGTCTTGTCCGTGTTCATTTTAAGACCCACCTGTTGGGTAACGCTACTGAGGTCGCTGAGCATCGTACTGAGGACGAGGTCCTCCAGCGACTCTGCCATAATGACTATATCATCGGCAAAACGA
This sequence comes from Furcula furcula, assembly GCA_911728495.1. Lineage (NCBI taxonomy): Eukaryota > Metazoa > Arthropoda > Insecta > Lepidoptera > Notodontidae > Furcula > Furcula furcula. The sequence goes on from OU452251.1 coordinate 14,092,712, forward strand.
AGGTGAGTGGTGTATTCACCATTGATGTTGATGCCGAATCCATACCAGTCCAAGAGCTTGAAAACATCCTCCAATGCGTTTGTGCACAGTTTCGGAGAAATATCGACTCCCTGTCTCACACCTCGCTGCAATGGGATTGGTTTCGTACTCTCGCCCTGTAGTCGGATCGATAGTTAATTATTTATTAGTATAGTAAATTGTAGATTTATATAAACCAATTTTTGCATACCTAATAATGTAGACCATAGAGAACATTTTCATAATAATATAACACCCATGTTAGTTCATGCATACCTATTGTCAGCAAATAAAGATTATTTGATTTGATTTGAGAAACCTATCCAGCAAAAACTAAAAAGTAAAAAATAAATTTGAAGTAAAAAACTTTTTAAAAACAAGAATTTATTTAAATGCGCTAAAAAGAATAAAATAAACTTTTCCTTTAAAACTTTTAATATCTATTTATAACGTCATTACACAATTTATATGATATAAAAGCTTGTCGCGAGATTTACCTATAAGAATATAAACAAGAAAATTTATAATTTGGTTTTATTGACTAAAAAAAAAAAAAAAAAAAAATTGGCTTGTCAGAAGTGACATGTCAAATTTTTTTCTCTTGAAATAAAATTTAATAATTATTATTATTTTCTTATGATTTCAGTTCCCGAGTGCTCCACCTCGAGCCGCATCACTCGCGCATTCCTGGTGGGTGGTTGCAGAGCCTCATCATCGCTCACGGCAGAGGCAGCGGGTCTCGGTCATTCGCTGGCTTGGCTTTTCAAGACCACTCTGTATACACCAGGGGAGTACTTTACCTAAGTACTGCGTTACAATTACCAGTTGTTTCATTGTATCTTTTATTTCCAGATTTTTTCTTCGTTGTCGAGCTGCGCCAGCCTTGGCCAGTCGACTACCTATCGACGCCAAGTGTTGTATAGTGACATTTTAAGTGCATGTATATATAAGTGTTTTATATGCAAGATGTAAATAGAACTATCCTGGCCCCAATGCCGCAGCCTTGCAGCCAGGTGAGTAATAGTTCGTTGGAAAATTTAGTAAAGTGTGATCAGTGTTCTCAAGCACGCTTCTTTCGCGGGAAACGAGGTTTGAATATTCACATCGGGAGGGCTCATAAGTCCCATCCTGCTGTGCCTGTGTCAGACCCATCTTGTTCTCGCCCGGTTTCGACTGCAAATTCGAATGTCACAAACCTTCCATTCTGGCAGCGTATTAGCTCACTAAAAAGAAATGTTCCTCTCATTAAGCGCATTCCTCGTGGTGCTCGTATTTCAGTGGCCAATGCCCTGAGCAGTTGCATTAAAAAAATTCTAAATCATAATACACAGTGTGCTTGGGAAGAGCTGCTTACATTTCCTTACAGAGTGCTGCATGTTACTGCAATCAAGGCAGGTGAAAAAATTTCTCTTACGCAAAAAATTAAACTAAATTGTTCTGATTTGAATAATGTTATTTCGGATTTGTCTTTTGGCATTTCCCCTATTCGATCTCGAGTCTCTGGTAATATCATTCACAAAATTGAAACAAAAGCAAATGATGGTGATTTTAAAGGCGCAGCACGGATGCTTTTTTCCAGCGATATTATTGCTCCAAATAATGCGGACACACTTTCCGCATTGATGTCCAAACATCCCTCACCTTCAGTAGGTCTTCATTTCCCTGACGCACCCCCTTTAGATCAGCGGATTCTGATTTCGGATACTGTCGAAATTATGAACTGCATTTCTTCCTTTAAGAGTGGCTCTGCTGGCGGCCTTGATGGCCTTACCCCTCAACATCTCAAAGACCTTGTAAGTAACGCCGTCGGGGACGCTGGCAGGTCACTCCTTTCTAATTTAACCGCTCTGATTAATCTAATGTTGGCGGGCAAGGTGCCTCTAGAAATTACCGATGTTTTATATGGCGCTAATTTGTGCGCTCTATCCAAAAAAGACGGTGGCATTCGGCCTATAGCGATAGGCTCTACCATCCGCCGTATCGCTTCTAAAGTTTGCTGCCGTCGCATCCTCCCTACTGTATCCCAAATTTTTCAGCCTATACAGCTCGGATTTGGCTCAAAGGGTGGTTGTGAGGCAGCCGTCCATGCGGCACGCACCTTTTTACTGCAGAATGGAGGTGAGGTCTTGCTTAAGGTGGATGTCAAAAATGCTTTCAATTCTGTAGACAGAGCTGCTTTGTTGACACAAGTACAAAACAACATTCCAGAAATTTACCCATATGTCTTTCAATGTTATGGCCAACCATCCAAATTATTATATAATGAACATCCTATTTGTTCAGCTGTTGGATGTCAACAAGGTGATCCTCTTGGTCCCGCTATCTTTAGTTTGGCAATCCATCAGATCATATGTACTCTAAATTCCAAATTTAATGTCTGGTATCTGGATGATGGCACTTTGGGGGGTTCAGCAGATTCGGTCTATGATGACTTCGAAATTCTTATTAACGAGTTTCAAAAAATCGGTCTAGAATTTAACTTTTCAAAGTGTGAAATCTTTGTTTTGGACTCAGTGTCTGAGGCTCGAAAGAACCTCATTATTAACAAATTTAGTATTTTGGCATCTAATATTAAGGTACTGTCTAAGGAATCTCTGTACCTTCTCGGTGCCCCCGTTCTGGACGAAGCCATACCCAGTTTCGTAGATGAAAAAATTAAAAAATTCCATGATTCCTCTGATCGAATCTTCAAAATTAACTCACATTTAGCATTCTTCATTATTCGTTTTTGCCTTTTTGTGCCCAAATTCACTTATTTTCTTCGCTGTTCTCAACTATTTAAATTTAAAAGTCATTTAACAACCTTGGATGATTTAATTCGGTGTTGTTTAACAAAAATTTTAAACTGTCCTTTTGAAGAGGATCGGGTATGGACCCAGGCTACTTTACCGATTGGTTTAGGTGGTCTAGGTGTCCGCAAAATTTCCGATCTAGCACTCCCGGCATTTTTGTCTTCGGTATATAGTACGGAAACCCTCAGCAGGTCTATTATTGTCTCAGCCTTAGGATCTGTTGAGGTGACGTATTTGAGTGAGGCCAGAAATGCCTGGCTGTTGGCTTGCCCGGGTTCCGACCCTCCAATCTTAACTCACTCTCAGAGACAGTGGGATAAACCACTGTGTAATTCAATTAGGCATTCACTTTTAACATCCAGCGTTAACGATTTGGATCGTGCGCGTTTGCTAGCTGTCTCTGCGAAGGAGTCCGGTCACTGGCTGCAGGCTATGCCATCGTCTCATATTGGTACCTTATTGACCAATACCACACTTAGTCTTGCAGTTTGTTTGCGGGTGGGTGCCAGGACCAACCTTCCTCATCGTTGTCGCTGTGGGGAGTACGTAGATAAATATGGTCACCACGGGCTGTCTTGCTCGCGTAGCGCTGGCCGTATGTCACGCCATGCCGCCCTTAATGATATTATTCGCAGGGGGCTTGTCACTGCCGGTGTCCCTGCCGTACTGGAACCAGTCGGCATTACACGAGATGACGGCAAGAGGCCTGATGGTGTCACTTTAATACCATGGCAACATGGAAAGCCGCTGGTGTGGGATGCGACATGTGTCGACACACTTGCTGCGTCCCACACCCCGGCAACTTGCAGGGCGGCTGGAGGGGCTGCGGCGGCCGCTAGTGTTGCAAAGCGACGCAAGTATGCAGCTCTAGGTTCGAGCTATATATTTGCGCCCTTTGCGGTGGAGACCATGGGGCCTTGGTCTCATGAGACGCACGCTTTGGTGAAAGAAATTTCTTCCAAACTTATCGAAGTCTCAGGAGACCGCCGGGCTGGTAGCTTTTTCTGCCAACGTATAAGCTTGGCCATACAAAGGGGTAATGCCGCCAGTCTTTTAGGTACCCTTCCCTCCCAGTGCGGCGACAACTTCGAGGAAGTTTTTTACCTAGTTTAAGTGTACATGTTTGTAAATAAACTGTAAATATTTTGTTTCAATAAATGTATCTTTAAGTTTTAAAATTTTCAAACTATGTAAGTACGAGTAGGTACTATAATCTCGCGACAAGTTTTTATATCATATAAATTGTGTAATGACGTTATAAATAGATATTAAAAGTTTTAAAGGAAAAGTTTATTTTATTATTTTTAGCGCATTTAAATAAAAGCTTGTTTTTTAAAAAGTTTTTTACTTTAAATTTATTATACAAAGCTGTTGGTATATTACCGTTTAACAGAATATTAGCGTCGCTAAGTTCAACAAGGCCCTAATTTTTTAAAGATGAATTAACACCTTGGTACTGACTTCCTAACATAGATACAGGTCTAAATCTTCTGTAGTTATAGTTATAGCTCAATGGCTAGAACGATACAGATTGAGTCCATTGGTACGGCGAAATATGCTGAAGGAGTACGTCACTGACTCAGAACTGTACAGTACTGAATCAGAAAACTGACAACAGACATTATTTATTTATTATTTATGATGTGGCGACTCGACACATCGTCGTGCCCGCTGACGCATCGCTAAACTGGTGACCCCGCACAGAATATTGACGCAGCCTTCGGATCGGACATCAGCGCAGCTTCGCCATCGCTCTCTCCCCACAGCAGCAACTCTCCAGCAACAACCAGCGAGTTACAAGCCAGCCAGTATCCCGGCCTCATCGGACGACCATCGCATTGCAGCTGCAGATGCAAGGCTGGTCAACCTTCGGCCACAACTTGGCACAGCACCCCTGCACTACAGCCGGTCCACGTAAGAAGAGCGCATCCCCGATACGTCTAGCAGCCGCCAGCCATACGCACTGCACTCCTTGACTCACTAAGGACGACGCAGTATCAGCCCCGACTCACTGGGACTACGAACCGCAGTACCGACTCACTGGAACTGCATCCACTGGCACTGGCATAGCGACTGGAGCGCAAGGACGAGCTGGCACATAAAGATATTCATCTACTTCCAGTCTTCGGGAGGGAGTGATGTGGCGACTCGACACAGTCAGTGACGCCACATGTCTACCACACGTGGCTTTGATGAAGGCGATGAAGAGAAGTACCACATACAACAAGACAGATGGCGCCACCAATTTCTGAATCGTGCAAGCGAAGTTTCTCCAACTCGGAGAATATATACAACATCCCAACAGTCGGTGGTTTCGGCCCTGGCCGAGCATCAGACCTGGCTCGGTCGGAGGATCCTCCCTTTAGCACCGCCGCCGATGTTTCCCTAAAATTATTTATTTTTGTGTGTGGTATATCCCGATTTTTATAGAACATTATTCTGTCTAATTTACTTACAATGGTGGTATGGGATTCCATCGCCAGCCTAGGGTGTAATTATGTAGAGATAGGTAGATACATATGTATTTTGATCTTTTAAACACCTTAACGAAAATGTAATTGTTGGTTCTTGGTTGTTGCATATATCAATTTTTAATATTGGATATTTATTACTCTTGGGCTCGAACGAGCAGACACAGACAATCACGAGATATCCGTGCACGTTTCGAACCCAGATTTTCCCTAAGGATTTGTATAAAAGAAAAGTCTGTACAGGATACGTATGATGGGCTTATAGAAAAATACTTGTACGTACTTACGTCGAAAGTCGAAGTCATTACGTGGATACTTTTATTACACTAGAGACTACATAAGCACTTATTAGTATAAATAGTTTTTTTTTGACGCGTGGGAAATCTTCCAAAGATCCCCGGGAGCTGTGGGGCTCGACCGGGGTATGTGGGATTCTTACCCACTAAAACCCCCGCGGCTGTAGCATCGGAACATGAGAGGGGGGACCCCAGGGCTCTCCGGTGGGATCTGCACCAGTGGCCCCTCAGTGCCTTTGAGCCCGCCGCCGGGGGGCGCATTGTAGCCCCCCGGGAACTAGTCACGGTGCTCACGGGGACGGGTCGCAACCCCGCCGCCGTCCTCCTCGGAGGCGCCGCCGTACTCAATGGACGTTCAAAGGGCCCAGACCACGAACGTCCAGCGATTCCGAAGGGAAAAACGTTACCTACGCCAACGTGAGAATGTGACGTATAATTAGAATTTCTTAAAGAATCTGAGGATAATGGAGGCCCTGTCGTTTGCCAACAAACAGGAGTAACCCTTTACACACACGAAAGTAATTGCGATGAAGATTCAATATCAAAGATGGTATTTCAAAAATTCTTTGTGCACAAAGAAGCTTCTAATTGACAATACATTCACTGTGAACAAGTAACTGTATAAAATTAAGGCTGTTCAGGAAAATAATGTTGTGTTTCTCCTGACAAATAAGGCCATTGAATATTTTTTGACAGGATCAGTTAACTACCTGGGATCATAATGGTACAAAACTGATCTACTGAGGTTAACTGATCCTGTCAAAAAATATGCAGATTCGGACTAAGCCTGTCGGGGTCCTGGGGCGGCAAAAATGTATGAGGCCCCCGGTCACATAATTTGAAAGTGACATATTTTTCCCTCCTTATAAGGAGGGGTATGTTTTTCGAGATGCACCTATGTATTTTATTATTTTGTTTGGCACGGCCTACAGCGTATCAACGTCTCAATGGATTTTGGCTTATGATATGCCTTTAGATTCGCCTTAGTTGTGGCTAGAGAATACAATTCCGAGCATGTTTTTCAATCCCGGGATAAATACGGGATTTTTTATGCGTAATACCGGGATCCCGGGACTATCCCGGGATTAGACTATGTATTAAAAAATATTTTTTTTCCTCTTATTTACCGGCTATTTTCAAAAAATGTACTTATGTAAAAACTTTATTAGTATTAAGTACATACTAATCTGTAGGGAATTTTATAAAGAATTCAGATAAATATTACATATTAGAGGGTATTTTTTTTTGGGACTAATCCCACCACTCATTCCCACCACTGTTACTCCTGTAAGCCAGGATCTACAGTGGTCACCACTGAAGACACCGAGGTTTGACCCTCGGTGAGTCCCAGGAACGATAAATTATCTTGGAACCCGCAACAAATTTAATTAAAAAGGTAGATAGGAGGAGTTGGAAATACATATATTCCACTTCCCTCCTTTGCAAAGCGGGAGACCAGCAAAGAATTAACAGATGGTCGATACAACCTCAAAAAGGAGCATTCTTCCACCCATAAGGCACCACGGATTCTGCTAATATTTTAAGGGGCCTATTTGATTTTTCAAACTTGTTTCCATTAATAGGTATGGCAAAAACGTTTGAACGCACGGAAGTTCTCCTTAGTCTCCACAAGGTCCGTGTAATAAACGACTCCAGATGTCACAACCAAACTGTCTAGCATAAGGCTACGCTCATGTTGCCAGAGACTACACTCCCAAAGTATATGATGGGCAGATTGTTCGTACTCATTATTTATCGTAGAACACTGACAGAGAGGCGAAGGCACTAGATTAAAAGAGAATAGTTTACTCTTAAAGTTAAAAATGTCCCGTCAAAAATTGTGCGACATAGTGGTCCACCTCTATCCACGCTCTAGCAAGCACGCACATTCGGAAAAATAAGTGCAAGTGACGTCCCTTCGAAGTCGAGTCCCATCTGCTTTGCCATTCAGTTAGAAGGTCTTCATTAACTATCAATTGAGAATTAAACAAACGCGAGATCCTGGCGCGATCACGTATTGGTAGGAATTCAGTATTCATATTATCAGGAGAGGAATAATACATAGCCGCACGTCTCTGTACCTCTAAGTCAACCGGAAGTACGCCCGCGAGTACTGGTAACGCTTCAGTACTGATGCCTTACACAAAAATATCAACGCCAGACGTTGACTTTGAAGCAATTTACGGCGTGCCGCCCCTATCGTAGCATTGTCAGCCCACACAGGGGCACTGAAGAGGTGGGGGCTTGGAGCTTCAATTAAACTCGTCTGCTTGCTTGCAAGTCATGATTTATTCTATCGTAAAATACACTATGACGGAAACTACTAACTAAGCGATATTCTAAACCTAACCTAAAGGTCTGTACACATATACACTTCACCTCTGAGGGTGAAAGAAAAAAAAATCAAACATTAGATTTTTTTTTTGTTAATTTTAAGAAAATCGTAATTATGTAAGTAAATATATCTTAACTAGTTAATAACTCTATTACAAAATTAAAAGTAAAACTCGTTATAGATAATAAGGCCTTGTTCTATTCATATGAACTAATTCTATTTTATCATTTTTTTTTTTACATTACACCCTAAATCTTCTATTATTACAAATGGTCCATTATACAAAGGATCCAATTTTCGACCAGTTTCATTTTTTAACAGAATCAAATCATCCTTGTTATATTTGATTGAATTTACAGAATTATCATAAATCTGTTTTCTTTTTTGTTTATCCCTTCTCCCCCGGACCTCTGCACAGAGTAGATGTGTTTAGTGCAACATATTTTCGGTTTATTTTATTATTATTTTTTGTAGAAATTATTCTAAATTAAATAGTGAACTATAATAGGAGTGCATAAGTTCGCTGGATCTGTGACTGCAACACGGCCGTACGTCATCGGTGAGTGCTGCACATGTAGACGTGCATGCTACGCACGCACACATTCACGTCGCACGTAGCTCGTGCGCATATCGACCGCCTGAACGCTCTGCGCGCCTGGTAATCGGGGACTACGTTCACTTACCTGCTATCTATCCTGTACGCACCGCCTTAACGCATCGCCCGCTCCGCTCGTTGGACACCGCAATAATGCCGCTCAAACGCACTCCGCCACCTACATCTACTGGTGATGCCACGAAGCCGCTTACGCACTGTAAGTCTGACTCGAATATCAGTTCGCCTACGGTTGCCAGTATCGCTATACCTACGATCTCTCGGGAACATACTACGAGCGATCCCAACATCACTTTGCGAAAGCGCAAGAGGGAAGACGAGATAACTCGGATAGAAATATTAGACATGTTTTCTGTATTGAAAAAGGAGCAGGACGAAAAATTTTCGGCCCTGATTAAAGAGGTTAAAGGTGGAATTAATAGCCATACCGAACAAAATAAAGATATTTCATCCTCAATTGAGTTTCTTGGTAAGAAATATGATGAGATGATTTCGAGAATTAGTACCCTAGAACAAGAAAAAAAGGCAGACCGTAAATACATTCAAGCTTTGGAGACCCGCCTGGAGCAGATGGAGCGCCATTTATGCAGCGCAAGCTTGGAGGTACGAAATGTTCCCAAAAAGACTGGAGAGACTAAGGATGACTTAAAAAGTATCATCACCAATGTTAGTACCTCTCTCAGTGTGCCCTTGCAACTAACGGAGATACGTGATGTATACCGTTTAAACTCGAAGAACATTAATAATCAGCCAATTATTGCCGAGCTATCTACCGTGGCATGCAGGGATAAAATTATCAGTTCTGTAAAGGCATACAACAAAAAATATACAACGAATAAACTTAGTACTACAAATTTGAAAATTGATGGACCTAACAAACCAATTTATGTGTCTGAGAGTCTGACTCCCCAGACTAAAAAAATATTTTTCTTGGCTAGGGAGTATGCTAAAAGAAACAACATTAAATACTGCTGGACGTCTCATGGAAGAATCTACCTAAGACGAGCGGATGGAGCACCACTCATTAAAATAAATAATGAAAACGACATAGAAAATCTAGAAAACAAATGACTACCTGCACACATTTGTTATTTTCATATTATATTTTTTCTATTTATTTTTTTGTTCTTAAAATTTGTAAATGCAAAGAAATCAATTACAATGTTAGAACAGAAGCACACAATTACGTACACTTTTACACATCCAAGCCACACAACTACACGACACTTTTACAACTTACTCATTATTGCTTAGTAATTATAATCACTGCCTATTATGTATCTTGTACATATACATTACATTTTTAAAAACTTTAGTAGACATGCGTTATCTTAATAACATTATTATGCATAGTAAAATTATTTCGTTTGAATTTCCTAGCTGGTCTTATATTCTTATACACACATATTATATTTTATACATATTTTATAAACCTAACTCAATTATACACTGCACATTAGTATATTTATACCGATATAATGGATGACAACTCCTTTATTAATACAGAGGTGGAGAAATGTAATCAAATAGAATGTTTTAGTGTCGGTGACGCAAACGAATGTCTCTCCATCCTGAAGCCCGTAGTTAATAGTAGACGCGTTCTGTCCGTTTTAACTCTAAATATTCGAAGCATAAAATGCAATTTTGACTTATTTGCATCTTTCATATCTAGTCTTAATCTAAACATAGATGTCTATGTTTTGACTGAATGCTGGACTAAGAACCTAATTTCACCACCCAATCTGGATAATTATAATACCTTTTGGACTAAAAATAACTTAAATCAGAATGACGGAGTGGTTGTTTATGTTCGTAACGATATTAATGCTTCTTGTATTGAACCATTATTCTCTGAAGGTAATTGTCTTATAATTACTATCATGCCAGAATATACTATCCTTTGCTCATACCGGCCGCCAAGCTTTAGAAATACTACCAAATATCTAGAATCACTTGATAATACCATTAGCAAAATATCCACTCGAAATATTATTTTTACTGGAGATATTAATATAGATATCCTGCAAATCAATCTGTCACCATCCTCACAAGATTATTTAAATATACTGGCAATGCATGGGCTTAGACAGCGAATAAACCTTCCAACTAGAATGACTACTTGTATAGATCACTTCATGGTTAAGAGTTGCGATACGTGGAAAACATTAGTCTTCGAGCAACCGCTTACTGACCATTCCCCTATCTTAATCTATATCAGTGGTGCTAACGTTAATAAACAAAATTTAACATACTACAAACACTCTGTGGATTTTGAAGCAATAAAGGTAGCTCTGTCAAAAGAATCGTGGCAGGAACTTTATCAGACCAGGGACGTAAACTTGACCACTGAGTTGCTAACAACTAAACTTTTTTCTTTAGTAAATCTACATACGCGGTCTACGAGAACCGCTAAACGTAACCAACCACTATAACCATGGATTACAAAAGGAGTGGTTAGATCAATTAGAAAGAGGGATAGGCTCCACATGAAAGTTAAAAAGGCACCGGATGATGATAATGTAAAAGATATATATTTAAGATATAGAAATATATGTAACAAAATAATAAAAAAATTAAAGATAGAATATTATAAAGAGAAATTTAAAAAGTATAAGGGTAAGATTAAGCAAACATGGAATGTAATAAAGGAGGTATGCAACATAACAGATGCAAAAGTTAATTCAACAGAATTACTACAAATAAGTGATAGCCCAAATTTATCTTTGAATACAGTTAACGCTCATTTTACATCCATTGGTAGTACTCTTGCTACCTTAACACTAAATAAAATGAATAACACTGAACGAGAACTCGCACATAATTCAAAGTCATCGAACTCGCCAGTTCATTCGATGTCCTTCACTCCCACGGATCCAGTTGAGATTAGAAATGTTATACTAAGCCTTAAAGCGAATAGTGCACCGGGTTGCGACCAAATCACAACAAATATTCTTAAAGAAAATATAACGTATCTTGCTGAGCCTATTACATTTCTGTGTAATCTGAGTCTTGAAACAGGAAGATTTCCATCGGCGTTTAAAAAAGCCATTGTTTGCCCGATCTTTAAGACAGGGGACAAAAAGAATCCGACAAACTACAGACCCATCTCTCTCTTGTCCTCTTTATCTAAGGTGTTGGAGAAAATAGTTAATAAGAGAGTTATGTCGTATCTTGAGAATAATAAACTCCTCAGTCAGAACCAGTACGGCTTTAGAAAAGGCAAGTCAACTGAGGACGCGGTTCTCGATTTAACTAGCAAAATTACGACTTACCTGGATAACGGAGACAAGTGTATGGCTGTGTTTTTGGATTTGCAGAAGGCATTTGATACCGTTTCTTTTCCCATATTATTGACTAGATTGGAAAACGTCGGAATTAGAGGCTTAGCTCTTGACTGGTTTTCTGACTACTTAACTGGTAGAACGCAACAAGTGAGGGTTAAGGAATACTTAAGTAACGACGCGGAGTGCACATTCGGTGTTCCACAAGGTAGTACACTTGGACCAACACTTTTTCTCATCTACATTAATGAGCTCTGCTGTACTACCTTGCCTGGTTTAGATTTGCTTATGTTTGCCGACGACATGGTTCTACTCATACACGGAAAAACTTGGGGTAAAGTCGAAGCTTTGGCTGAGGAATGTGTAACAGTTGTAACGCGCTGGCTAGAAAATAGTCTTCTTTCGCTTAACACCAGTAAATCGAAGTATGTGTGCTTCAGCAAAACATCTGTTGGCGACCCTGGTGATAGCATATCATTTAAGATGCATAATTTTCCATGCAACCGAGGTACACAATCGGAGCATTGTGATTGTCCAATAATATCACGTGTTAAATTTATAAAATACTTAGGCGTGCATATTGATGACAGGCTTAACTGGAGCACACACATAACGACACTAGCTTCTCGTTTACGTAAACTTATTTATGTGTTCAAAAACTTGCGATCAGTAGCTGAGCCATATTTAATACTACAAACCTATAGAGCCTTATGCGAGTGTATAATAAGATACTGTATTTGTTCATGGGGAGCCGCTGGAAAATCTTATCTCATCACTGCAGAACGTGCACAGAGAGCTCTCCTTAAAGTGTGTCTTTTCTTACGTTATAGACACCCCACAACAGATTTATATAAGAAAGCAAATGTATTAAGTGTGAGGAAACTTTTTATATTCGAAAGCATACGTCGATATCATAAAAAGATAGTCCCTAAATTACCCGTATCAACGAGACGAGTTGATTGTTGTCCGATTCCTAAGGTAAAATCTAGGTTTGCTCAAAAGCAGTTTCAAGTTGTTGTACCGCACTTGTATAACATTTTAAACAAAGAGGTCAAAGTTAAAAGTTATAATGACAACCAACTAAAAAAACATTTAATTACATGGCTAGAAAAGTTGGATTATGAAGGTGTAGAAAAAATGTTAAATGATTTTCATTTCTAATAATTGTTATTCATACTTTATTAATTATATATTTCAAATTATATAATATAGTAAACCTTTTATATTCGCAGTGGCACGACAATATTCACAACATACACATACACACACACACACACACACACACACACACACACACACACACACACACACTGCTTTGATTTCTGTTCTTTGATCAAAAAGTAGAGTAACATTTGGATTTGTAACCTAAATTTTGTTTTTGCTTAAATTTGTAATTTTAATATGATAAAAATGGCATAATACTTAATGTATCTATAAAAATTGGGAGAAGCCACTGACTCCCGACACACAGTTTATAACTAGTTCGGGAGACTATGGATTCACATTATCTTGTGTCAATTTATTATGTCACAATAAATCATTCTTATTCTTATTCTTATTAATAAGTAAATTTTTCTTTGCCTCTACATGAGCTAGCTGTAAACGGTATTTTAATTGTAATGCATAATCATCACTATTGTAAAGAGGTTCTACAGAATCACGTATTGTAGAAGGTACGCGACAAAGTTTAGCAAATACTAATTCGTAAGGCGTGTAATTTGTTTCCGTATGAACCGTATTATTAAAACCAAAGCACCATAATGATAACCAATAACTCAGCATACAGGTACGTGTATCTGTATGTTTACCACACTGGATCCTTAAAAATGAACCTAAATTTTTGTGTGTGTTTTCCAAAGCGCCTATAGACTGGTGATGATACGCAGTCGAATTTAAGTTTTCTACATTTAAAATTTTACATACGTTTTCCATAGTTGCTGACATAAACTCAGTTCCTCTGTCAGTGGCTATTGTACCTGGAATACCAAATCTATATACTTATAATAAAACTGTAACAGGTCCAATTCTGTACATTGAAGATATTTTGAAAATTATATTTGGAGGGCATTCTATAACCGAAACTGAGGCCGAAAATGTAATTTATTTAATTTTTGTCTGTCTGTCTGTCTGTATCTCGGCTGAGCATCACGCCGAAACTACTGGATGGATTGAAACGAAACTTGGCATAATTTGAGATCTTATTACGAGGTAGGACATAGGATACTTTTTATCCCGTAATCTAGCACGGTTCTTTTGGGAGAGAGGATTAAAGTCAAAATGGGTACTTGGTTATACGCTTGGTCCGATTTTATCATTTTTTCTTTATAATTATAATAAATATTTGTAAGGGAACACTCATAGACAGTTGTTATCAATTTTTGGAAATCGATCAGGTTAAGCAACGTTAGGTAAGGTAATTAAATAGATGGGTGACCGTTTAACGCCATTTGAACTAAACGTCTCCGTGCTTCGGAGGGCAAGTACAAAGTGGGTCCAAGTTTTTAACCGACTTTAAAAAAGGAGGTTTTGTATTCTATGCGAATGTATATCATTGAAAGTTTAGTTAACGTAAACACAGCGCGGGCGGAGCTGCGTGGGTCAGCTAGTCTTAAAATAAAATGTCTTGGGAATGCATCAGCAATGGACGTCGTTTCTTTATTTTTTAAAGGAATTGCTTGTACAATTTTCGTTAATTCGCACTGAATAGTCAGTATATTATTTTCATCTCTGTCTAATGGACCTACTACGTCTAAAAATATTTTATCAAACGCCGAGGAGGCCGTTGTGGTTATCTCCATTGGCTCTTTAATATATCGGAAATACTTTGATTTCTGACATTTATCACATGATCTTACAAAGTCTTGGACGTCTTTATTTATATTTGGCCAATAATATCGTCGTTTTATGGTATTAACCATTCTACATGCTCCAGCATGACCACTGCATGGTAGTAGATGAAAGTCATTCATGATTAACGTTTTTTCGTTATCGTCAACAATTCGTTTTATTCCGCGTAATATAGGTACATATTCTTGGTCCGAACCAATCTTTTAATGTATTTATTTCATCACATATGTTTTTAATAAAGTCTATATTATCTTTATCTTTTATTATGCAAATTTCTTCGATACGTATCTTGTTACAAAACAAACTTAATTTTTGCTCAAATTCGGCTCCCGAGTAATGTGCCTTAAAATTAAGATTGATGCATAAAAACTTTTTACTTCCTAAAAAAGCAAAACATTCATACTCTTCTTCTATCATATTATTCTTCCATAACTTATTTAGTTTAGAACTCTCTGTGAACATCAGTTCTACAGAATTATATGCTTTCCTTAATAAATCTACAACTCTTGGTTGATCAGGCCAATTGTTGGTAAGTAGTTTTATTAAGATCCATGTCATTTTTATTTCTTTGTATCAAATCGTCAGCCTTTCTCTTCTGAGCTCTAGTTATAACGGTCACAATTTCCTCATGCATTATCTTTTCCTTTTACATACACAATTTTGAAATCATATTCTTCTAACACTAATCTAAATTTTAATAGTCTGCTAGATGGATCTTTCATTCCAAAAAGATACACTAACGGTTTATGGTCCGTCATTATTGTAAAATTACGAATAACGCCTACCATGAACGCAGAACATTAACGCCAAACATGAACGCTCAACAATAACGCCGAACAATAACACCGAACATTAACGCCGAACATTAACGCCGAACAAGAATGCCTAACAATAACGCCGAACATGAACGCAGAACATTAACGCCGAACATGAACGCTGAACTAACGCCGAACAATAACGCCGAACATGAACGCCGAACATTAACACCGAACATTAACGCCGAACATAAATGCCGAACATGAACGCCGTACATTAACGCCGAACATGAACGCTCAACAATAACGCCGAACATTAACTCCGAACATGAACGCCGAACATTAACCTGATAAAAGGTTCTGAAAGCAGCAGTACCACTTAGGTAGGTACTTAATTATGTATTGTTGTGCTTCCATCCATTGATAGAAGCATAATACCTACCTTGTGTCAGAAGTTTTAGGTACAGTTTTAAATTACGTAAGTATATCATATTCATTATGAATAAGCTTTCATTGTAATCAAATTAAAGCAAATTATGTACTTAGATCCTCGTTAATTTTAAAAGTAAGTATAAAAATATTAATAAATATATAATTACCTACCTAAGTGTATGTGTATGTTGGTACTTAAAGTGTAGTGTCAACAGAAACTATGAACAAACTGTGAAGTTTTCCATATGAGCGTATTATGCAGTTGGACAAAAGTTTGTTCCAAATAACAGAGCAAACTTGAGGTTTGTTGTTGGCACACTGCCTGCGACAACTTGCCCCATTGCTTGCACTATAACGAATAATAAACACTTTAATTCAACTCTACTACTATACAACCACTCTCTCCTATACAACAGAATCTTAATTACAGTAGGGGAAAACAGGGTAATGGGAGTCAGCGGGCAATGGTGGTCACGTTCATAACATTCAAACTAAAGAGTGTAGACTAACGAATATCAACTATAGTGAATCGTTACACACACCTCCCACACATCGCGAGTCGCGCGGTCAGTGCGCACTATCGTTTGCAAGGGAAAGCCGCAGCAAGATTTCGCGCGCATTGCATCTAATTTTACGAGTGCACAAAAAAAGCGATGAGTAGATTATTTTAATACGATTAGGTAATTAAACATGTTTATTGTCTGACTGTATGCCTATATAATAGTTTAAAGAATATTTTGTGGTGATTTAACAATGAATTATTTTATTATGCTTTATTTTAACAATCAGGTGTAATTGGGCAATGGGAGTCAGTGAAATATTATATAAGCCAAATGTTATTTTCTCGAGAAGACTGTAGGGCAGCTGAAGTCTTGACTCAGCCTCATGTAGTAATTCAAGATTCTTCCACTGTTGGTCCAATTTCATCTACACCTGAACGATGATGACGAAAATGACGATGATGCTGCGAATACCTGCCTGATATGTGGAGAATTTGGCCGCAACAACGAGTTGTGGTACAGATGCACTTCTTGTGGGTTTTGGGCGTACAAAGACTGCACTGGATGGGATTCACCACAAGGTAATGTGTGTGACAACTGTTGTCCACATAGTGACCATTATTACCCGCATATGCGGACAATGGTAGTCAAACCTGTTTTATTTATTTTAAATTGTAGTTCCTAAACTGTGATTCCAAAGATAATGAATGTGTTTGAGACTGATAGGATATTAATTAAAGTACCTTAAGAGTTGATTTTAATAAAGTTCTAGACACAAACCAGGTGATTAATTCAATTACTGCTTAAGTGACTCCCATTACCCCTTTCTCCCCTAGGTATCTGAATAAATAAGTACAAATAATTGCATACCTAATTGCTAACAGCATCTTTTATGACTTTTACATAATTATGCTCCCTAAAAACTGTGAAAGACCAAAAAGCAAAGGTTATTTTCGCTTCGTTGAGCATTTGCTAGCCCAGCCTACAACAGAAATACAGTCCACAGCAAAACCTCATATGTGGTGACTATGGCAATGTGAGCCCAATGAATTTTAACCCTATTGACATGAACGTAAAGTATAATCTGTAATTGTACACCTCATTTTAATAATTTTAATTTTTCATTTTAATTATTTTCATTTCATATTACGAACCGGAAATTCTTTAGCAATATTATCACTAATCACCCAGCTGTTCGTTTTAGGTGCGATTTATTATGCTACTAGCTGACCCACGCAGCTCCGCCTGCGCTATTTTTACGTTAACTAAACTTTTAATAACAGACTTTCGCATCGAATACATAACCTCCTTTTTTATAGTCGGTTAAAAACTGGGACCCACTTTTTACTTGCTCTCCGAAGCACGGACCCGTTTAGTTCAAATGGCGTTAAACGGTCACCCATCTATTTATTGACCTTACCTAACGTTGCTTAACCCGATCGATTACAAAACCTTGATAACAACTCTCTATGAGTGTTCCCTTACTAATATTTATTATATTATAAAGAAAAATTGATAAAATCGGACCAAGCGTATAACCAAGTACCCATTTTGACTTTAATCCCCTCTCCCAAGAGAACCGTGCTAGATTACGGGATAAAAAGTATCCTATGTCCTACCTCGTAGTAAGATCTCAAATCATGCCAAGATTCATTTGAATCCATTCAGTAGTTTCGGCGTGATGCTCAGCTGTGATACAGACAGACAAAAGTTTAAAAAAATACATTTTCGGCCTCAGTATCGGTTATAGAATGCCCTCCAAATATAATTTTCAAAATATCTTCAATGTACAGAATTGGACCTGTTACAGTTTTATTATAAGTATAGATAGTTTTAATATGTCGACACGTAATGTGCGATAAGCACAGGGTCGTAGCTACCCGTAATTCGTAAAATCCATGTTCTCAGACAATCCCTTAAGCGCAATTCATACCAAGATGGCAGCGGCCGGCAGCGCACTTTCAGTGTGAAAGAATTTTAAACTTTATCTACAATACGTAACAGACCAGTACCTATCGCTTGAAATGCGTGGCGCCGCTTAAAGCCGCTCGCGGCCTCCTGCGGCCGCCCGCGCGCCTAATTTTTCAAGTGATACTGGTCTGTTACGTATTGTAGATAAAGTTTAAAATTCTTTCACACTGAAAGTGCGCTGCCAGCCGCTGCCATCTTAGTGTGAATTGAGCCTTAGGCTGTACCATTATT
Organism: Furcula furcula; assembly: GCA_911728495.1. Classification (NCBI taxonomy): domain Eukaryota; kingdom Metazoa; phylum Arthropoda; class Insecta; order Lepidoptera; family Notodontidae; genus Furcula; species Furcula furcula. The sequence continues at coordinate 14,111,254 of OU452251.1, forward strand.
TGGGTCCCCCAACAAATTTAGATACGGGGCCCATTTAAGGCAAGCTACGCCACTGGATAAGCATCATTAATATCCAGTTTCTACATATTTACTTTTCATATCAAGATTCTATTCACTTAGGGATGTCCCTCACACGAGTTTAAAGAACGTATGTAAACTGAATAATATCCTGGAATGATCCACAGTTCCACACACGGCCATCTGATCCCAAACTAGGCAGAGCCTGTAGGTAGATATATAGTAGCCAGACAACTGATGCTAATACTTACATACTTTTCAACACCTGGACTGAGGTGGGATTCGAATCCACGAACTATTAGGTTGTGAACAGGGACTCTTTAACCACTAGACCAACAGGCCCGTCAAGCCGTAGACCATTCATAACAAAATCGGCGAGTGATATACGAATGAGCTAACTTTATCTCTCTACTATTCGAATATTACATTTAATTATAGTCCCTATAGTTTCTTAAGACGTGCTTCTCGCGGGTGGCGAATGCTAGAACAAAGCGCCCCCGCGCGATTGTTCAGCCACCCACCCCGCTTACGAATTGAACAAAGAAGTTTTCGGCGCAAACTTTGGGGTTCCCCTTCTACTATTATGTGTGATATTCATGATGCCTAAACTTTTACACAATACCGGCGATAACAAAGAAATTATTACGATGTTAGTGAAGAAAATAATGGAACAATGTTTTCTTTGCTATTTTAGATCAGCCAGTCTGGCTATCAATATTCTAAACAACCCCGCCCTAAAGTTAAATTGAAATAAATTTATTTCATTCAGAACAGCACATGCATTAAGTAGTAGATACAGCATACTTAACCTACACGAAACGCGCACGCACTCAACGAAAAAGGCGTCACTCAGCTTATTGTGACATTTTAATTTACTGGAGCAATAAATTATCTACTAGCTGACCCGCGCAGCTCCGCCCGCGCTTTTATTACAATTTGATCCCCTTTTCATCCTCCTCCCTTGATTTATTTCTCTTTGCATCTCTCTCCATAAACAGACAGAAATAACACATAAAAACCGGTTGTGCAAATCAACAAGTATACATGTAAATCTCAGTCAAATTTTAGTATTTAGAAGCTACGATGGCACAGATTTAGGCTCAATACATACCAAGATGGCATCGGGCGGCAACGCACTTTCAGTGTGAAAGAATTTTAAACTTTATCTACAATACGTAACAGACCAGTATCGCTTGAAAAATGACGCGCGCTGGCGGCCGCAGGAGGCCGCGAGCGGCTTCAAGCGGCGCCGCGCTGTTTAAAATTCTTTCACACTGAAAGTGCGCTGCCGGCCGCTACCATCTTAGTGTGAATTGAGCTTTAGGCGTTTTCATCCTCCTTCTACATCGGGAGTAAAAAAAATGGGTTCCGTAAATTATAATAAAACAACTAACTTTAATTCAAATTTATTCTAAGAAACACTTACATAACTAACAAACGTAGTCGGTCGCGAAATAAAAAGCAGATATTTTTAAAATACAAAACGTTGCAAATGAGGTTAAGATTAACTAATACTAATTAAAAATATACAAATGCAGATCAAAAACCATATTCCACGTGTCAAAAGTGTAAAATGACTTCAAGACATCTTGAATGATTTCAAAGATTCAGGTGGTCTCCTCAACGTCCTGTAAAAAAAATTGTCTATATTAATATTTACACATTTATCATATTTACCGCCCCAAATTCGCACGGGTGTAATTTAGAAAACTATGTTGAAAAATATTGTTTATATATAGACAGACGCGGAAAACGACTTTGTTCTATATAATGTAAAGAATTAGATATACAAAATAACTTTAAAACCTATAGTTTTACGAAGCGCCTATCAGAGACTATCAAAAACTAGGAAAGTCGAGACAACTGTCAGTATGAACATTTTCCATTACGATCATATCTCGTAGGAGTACGGTTATGATGGTACGGTCGCCATGGGTGTACACACGGCTACACATGAAGACCCTATATAACAATAAAAACGCTACATACAGAGAATTGTTAGAAAGGGACGGGGGGTGCGGCCACAACAACATATCGCATCCACTCGCACGTTTCGTAGCGTTCAACTTCTAATAGTTCAACGTCCAAACAGTCTCGGTCGAAGTGTCGCTGTGTATACATAATTATTATTAGATAGTACTTACAGTCGGATCACAATCAGCGCAATGCCACGAGTATCCTCGTTTCTTTGGGTTCTTATTTAACGGTGGCTCTAAGCAGGTGAAGTGATACCGCTTCGAACATTCATCACACCTAAATAAACAAAAAATATATTGATATAGCTTCTAGAAATATCACAATCAAAACAATAATACGTATTGGCACAGCAAGCAGTTGCTTGCTTGCCGGTACATAGTTATGTACCGGTTTTTAATCAAAATCGTTTGTACAACATTACGTGCGCGTACCACGCTCGCACATATTTTGGGCCGGCTCCTGCAAGCGATTATCGTACTAAAGGTGAGTGAGCGTTAGTGACCACGACCGTACCAAGTTACTTGATGATAATCTTACACTTTTAACAATCAAACAAGACAAAATCTTAAATTATAATTAATAGAACGTAGCGTCTTAGAATAAAATAGCTGGGTTTGCTGGAAGAAAACTCATTTAATGAGATAAGCTCGCCCTTTGTAATATCTTTACTGTTATAAATGTTTTTGTATGTGTTTCTGTGTACAATAAAGGATAAATAAATAAATAAAATAATTATTAATTTATTAATGCAGAGAATTGTTTGTCATGCGTGAGAATCGTCCAGAATTTGGGAAGCTACAATGCTATATATTTTACAGACATAAGCGTTAAACTATATCACCCACTCCTTTTGACGTCAGGCCTTAAATATTAGTACTAATATGTAGCACTAGGTGACAGGTAGCTTATGAATGATACCATCCACACCGTAGTATCTGATATTCTGCCCTTTAAGCGGCAGCCCAAGCCGAGGACACACAGTCGCTGGTGCTGATCTAATTGTAACAATAGAAACTTTGTTTTAAAAAAAAGTGAAAAAATGACAAGCCCGCTGAGTTTCTTGCCGGATCTTCTCAGTTGAGGCCGCGTTGTGATCCGGTGGTAGCTTTTAAAAAATTGACCGTTCAAAAGTGCGTTAAGCCTATCTGAAATAAAAATTTTGAATTTTTTGTTTTTTGAGGCCGTGCCTCCCTGAGGTGCCTTTCGAACCTTTCTGGCTGGAGCGCTTTAAGCGCTCGCCCTCTTGTCCGGTGAAGCTGACATGGCCATCTGCTGCCAACAGTACTACTCCTACAAAAAAAAACAGATATTCTGCCGCTAAGTAACAATGTTTAATCGCAGTCGGATTCCCATGTGAAATATTTTAGCTAGTGAAATTACTAGGCTCAAGAGTTAATAAGTAATGTATCCGCTAACGAGCAGCAGTGCAATGCCACGTCACTAAATCTTTAAATTACTCGTAACTAAAATCGTTAAATTAAAATAAGAACTCTTCTCGTAACTACATCCACTTTGGGCAGGTTTCGAAAATCTGCTATAAATAAAGCCTTGGTCCATTTTTTTTCAATTTAAAGTTTTCATGAATTCCCTATGTTTTGTGCGATAGTTGTTAACTAGCCAATCACAAGTAGAATTATGACGTCACTCTTCCCAGATGGGTGTTTTAAATTAAGTTTCAAATTACGTAACTTCAAGTTGAAATATTTCGTAAAAAAATAATTTTAGAATAAATGTTTTAGTAATGCTCTTTTTACAATTATTCATAATTTATCATTGTAATTTTTATGCAAGTTCCCCATTGTTTTTTGTACTTAGACGTTCTATTTGTGTAATAGAGTGCTTTAATAAAACTCTAAACAGCATTGTAGTCTCACTGCGTAAATCCAGGTAACTTAAATCAGAAAAAATACATAAACATAAAGGCATGTGTGTGGGGAAAGGAGGGAGAGGCATTTGCCCAGCAGTGGGACAGAACAGGCTGACTTAATAATGTGTATGTCACTGACCGCACGAGGTTGGTGGCGTCGCCCGGTTGCAGACACACGTCGCAGTGCGTCAGCGGCGTCGCTGCGGGCGCCGCCCCGCCGCCCGCGCCCCGCACCGCGCCCCCACCCCGCGACCTTTCACTGCGCGCCCGCTGCACACACACACATATATTACCGTAAAGGCTAGAGCGCTTCAAGCGCTCGCCTCCTATTGTCCAGTGAAGCTGTAATGGCCATCTGCGGCCAACAGCGTCTATCATTCCCAAAAAAAAAGAAACACATATATTAATTAACCGACTTGTAGCGGATGCTTACTGGCGAACCTACAAACGCCAATTAAAGTTAAACCATTTTTTTGAAATCGTATTATTTCGTCACTCGAAGCCTATTAATACTTAAGTCCGTTATTTACATTATTAAAAATATATATTATCATTTTGCAGGTCAGGGGTGGCGAACATTTATGTATCAACGTGCCATTTTTTCGTGACGTGAAATCCTCCATGGGGTAAGATTTGTCACAAGTTAAATTAATAGTTAAGTGCCATTTTTTAAAATATTAATTATTTGTATTATAATTTTTAACCGACTTCAAAAAAGGAGGAGGTTCTCAATTCGTCTGTGTATTATATATATATTTTTTTATGTATGTTCGCGCATACCTCTGGCAATTATGAACCGATTTGAAAAAATCTTTCTTCTATCCATTCTTTAATCCATTGATTGGGTCCCATAAAAAAAAATATTGCTTACGAATAAGTAGTTCCTGAAAAAACAAGAATGGAGACCGCGTAGGAAAACTGCAGGAATGCCTATAAGATGACGTTTTTGTCGCTTTTTAAGGACAAAAATGGTCATAACTCTGGCAAATATTTATCAATTGTAATGATTCTTTTTTTATTTTAAACTACTGTAATGAATCTGTATGAACTGTGTGTTGTTGTTTTATCTCAACCGGATAAGAACTTACTGGAAGACCATGAACGATGTGGGGGAATTTATCTGGTAAAAACCATAAAAACTGATGTTCTCCATTACATTACTCTGACAAATACACACATCAAAAGTGTCTAGGGATCAAGCATTTTTGGGCAAAAAAATGGGCAGAAGAACAATGGCGTTTCGTGTGCTTTTCTGATGAGTCTCGTTTTGGTATGAGACCGGATACAAGACGTATACGACACTGGAGAACCCCTGGACGCCAACAGCGATTAAAATCCTGCCAGGAAGTCCATCCTTATAGTGGTGGAACCATCATGGTATGGGCGGGTATTTGGATCGGCGGAAGAACTGAGTTGATTTGGATCAGAGGCAACCTCAACGCTCAAATTTATGCTGAGACGATTGTATCAGACGTCATCGTTCCTCTACAAGTGCAAATCGGTCCCTTATTTCAGTTAATGCATGATAATGCACGACCGCACACCGCAAGAGTTGTAAGACAGACTCTCGCCGCAGCTAACATCAATGTCCTGCCCTGGCCTGCTCAGTCGCCAGACTTGAACCCGATTGAGCATGCATGGGATATGCTACAGAGAAGAGCTCTGCCGAATATGGAGGGTATCCAGCAGTGGCGTGCAGTCCATATAGGCAAAAAGTGTTTGCCTACCCTGTGATTTCCGGAACAATACATGATAACAAAAATAATTTATCTGCTCAATAACATTTTGTTTTGAATTATTTCATCATTATAAATAAGCAAAAGCTCGCGAAAAACGGGCATTAAACTATTCCTAGTTCCTAGGATACGCGGAGATTTAAATTTCCCGCGCGCCAAACCGAGAGGCCCGCTACTCAAAATTTTAAGATTTTAAGATCGAAACTCTTAATTCCCACACATTCACAGATTTTTTTCTAACAAACTTACACACACCAGTAGGCACGCCGACCAATCAAACAGTATAAATGTCACGCACACCATGCAAAAATAGACAGTGCCTCTCGGGTGTGCTCGGGTCTGCTCGGGTGCTCTCGGCAGCAATGACGACCTCGGAGGAAGGACTAAAGAAATGTTGACCAATAGCAGCTCAATCTTAGCCCAATGCATCGAACGGGATGGATGAGTGAGAATGGGTGATCGATGAATGAAAAATACTACAAATTATAAAATACCTAGTTTGTTCAAACTTCAAGATTTCATAATGACATCCATTTTTTGTTGGTTTTTATTCTATAATTTTTTATTATACGATTGATAACGATTGTTTTCGGTGCATTAAGTGTTGTGTTTCCAAATTATAAAACTTACTTAGTAGAAAATGGAAGTGGTAACGTGTGATTGATGTTCTGGCCAAGAGTGTATAGAAAAATTAAAAATTCACGCGTTTTCGACACGATAAATAATCTAAAATATTTAGATTTAAAGTATATTTACAATCGGTTAGCCAGCTGGAAACATAGAATCTAAATATCATTTAATTTTTTGATATTTTGAGGTGGCATATTTATAATCATCTTAATGTATGTGTACAAGCAAGACAAGTAACTCGCAGTCATATTTGTAAGTTTTTTTATTTTTACTTTATTATTGTTTTTATTGACTGTGTAGTATGTCTGGTTCTTTAAGACGCTCTGCGGCCTAAATGGCTGGATGGATTTTAACGTAGGTACTTACTTCCTACGTGTCGTCTTAGTAGTGGAAGTGAAATAGAATATATATTTATTCGAAATAAAAACATAAGTATTAGGTACTCATCAAATGTTTTGTGTTCACATCATTCATTAATGTCAATTTAGGTCCCCGTGGGGTGTCCGGGTAAGAATACCACCCAACCATCTCCTTCCGTTGGGTGTCCGTAAAAGGCGACAAAGGGAAAACGAGAAGACGGGCAGCAGCGTCTTTATTGGATTACCTACCACCTTTACTGCGATTCCCAAGCCGCCTGCCAAGCGTGGGGATTATGGCAACCCCTCCCTTCTAAGGGAGACGCCTTTGTTCAGCAGTGGACCTTTCGGCTGCTGATGAGGTTGAAGTCACTTTTTGCCTACCCTGTCATATAACCCAGTGCACGCCACTGGTATCCAGTCGCAAGAAGACCTTTTTTTGTTGTTGCAACGAACATGGGCGGCCATTCCACAGCGTGATTTGGATGAACTCATTTTGAGTATGCCAAACCGATGTTCTTGTGTTGTTAGTGTTCGCGGTAGAAACACGGATTATTAATTGTTTAAGTTACCCAATAAAATTTTAAAGAAAACTGTTATTTCAGTCTTTTTTTCGAACTTTTGTGTTAGTGGTTCAAATGTCAAAAATCCCTTTATTAGGAAAATGGCAAATTTCTTTATTAATGCAAAGGTGACTTGGTTTATCGTTACTGTGACAAACGAAAACACTTTATTTGATGAATCCTTAAAGAAAATTTTAATTAATATCAATCAGGAGAAAAGTTATTGCAAAAATATATGTTGATCCCTAGACACTTTTGATGTGTGTATGAACCAATTTCGATGATTCTTTTTTTATTCGAGAGAGTAAACTACTATGATGATTCCATGCAAATTTCATTACGACCGGATAAATTATTTCTGAAGAAACATGCATTATGTAAAAATCTTTTTAAAAAAAAATTGAACCGACTTCAATATCACTGAAAAGTATAAAACAATTTAAATATTATTGAAGTTGGTGTTAGCGTACCTGCTGTGTATATTTGGCACCAACTTCAATAATATTTAAATTATTTTATACTTTTCAGTGATATTGAAGTCGGTTCAATTTTTTTTTAAAAAGATTTTATTTTAAACTTTTTAGTGATATTTTCATATATAAAGATTGAACCATCGAAAACCGTAAAATTATCTAGGTAGGTTATGATCACATTATCGTCTACATAGTTTTACATAATTCATGTTTCTTCAGAAAAAAATATCCGGTCGTAATGAAATTTGCATGAAAACATCATAGTAGTTTCTCGAATAAAAAAAGAGTCATCGAAATCGGTTCATAATTGTCAGAGCAATGTAATGGAGAACATCAGTTTTATGGTTTTTACCAGATAAATTCCTCCACATAGTTCATGGTCCTCCAGGAAGTTCTTATCCGGTTGTAATAAAATTCATACAGATTCAATACAGTGGTTTCTTCTTTCGAATAAAAAAAGAATCATTGAAATTGGTAAATATTTGCCAGAGTTATGACTATTTTTCTCCGACCGAGCGAGTCCGAGCGACTAAAACGTCATCTATATAGGCTTTCTTGCAAGTCTCAGTGCGCAGTCACCATTCTTGTTTTTTCAGGAACTACTTATTACTAAGCAATAATTTTTTTATGGGACCCAATTAACGGATTAAAGAATGGATGGAAGAAAGATTTTTTCAAATCGGTTCATAATTGCCAGAGTTATGCGCGAACATACATAGAAAAAAAAAATATATATATACAGACGAATTGAGAACCTCCTCCTTTTTTTGAAGTCGGTTAAAAACTATGTGGACGATAATGTGATCATAATCTACCTAGATCATTTTACCGTCTTCGATGGTTCAATGAAAATATCACTAAAAAGTATAAAATAAAATATTTAAAAAAAAAGTCGAACCTACTTCAATAACACTGAAAAGTATAAAATAATTTAAATATTATTGAAGTTGGTGTCAAATATACACAGCAGGTACGCCAACACCAACTTCTATAATATTTAAATTATTTTATACTTTTCAGTGTTATTGAGGACGGTTCGATTTTAAAAAAAAAATATATTATTATAAAATTATTTTGATTTCGTGTTTATTGGCACCCCGCGCACCACATCCGAACAATCGGTAGCATAGGCGTCGCGTGTATCTCAATTATTGTTAATTATTTTTTGAAAAATTCTCAGTACATAATGAAATCCCTTGCCCTTTTTTTCTTTTGCGACCCTTGGGCTCTGCCTACCCCTACGGGAAAAAGGCGTGATTTTATGTATGTTATGTATAATGAAATCTGTGATTAGTGTCGTGCCAAAATTATTATTATTGCCATTGGTTCGCCATCCCTGCATTAGGTGTTCGTGTCACCCTAGGGTGTGGGCCTTAGGAAGTCCATTGAGTACGGAAGCGACTCCGAAAAGGACGGCGGCGGGCGACCCCCATCCCGTGAGCACCGTGTCTGGTTCCTGGAAGGCTATAATGCGTCCCCCGGCGGACTAAACGTAAAGGAGAGTAAACGTGAAACGAACAATCTTCACAAACATTACGAAGTCCATTTTTATCACCTAAATAAAAAATACATTTAATTCAGTTTTACTATTGCCTTACAAATTTTAAGCGAAAAAATACCTTAGGTTTCGTCGAAGCCGGTTCATTCTTTTTATCGTCCTGATTAGGTTGTGGCTTGCGTGTAAAAAAATTTCAATTATCACAAGATTCCTTATAATAATTTAAACAATTTTAATAGACTAGAACTCACTGTGGCCTCGATGCTTTCTTGTGTGAGAGAAACATCTGGTTGCGCGGGAGACGGTTTCACTACTTCTTGCTCGGTATGCTGAAAAAAATTACTATCATTTAATACTGTTATTACAATCTTACTACTCACGGCGACTAAAAACTAAACATGAGAAACATAATAATTCATCTAAATAAGCCTTCTTTACCTTCGATATTTTCTTAATAACGGCTGGAGGTGGTCCGTCGTTGCTGTCGGTAGGCACATAGAACATCTGCGTGTCCAACGAACCATCTGGCTTTGGAATCGGCTTTATCTGAGGAACAAAACAAAATAACCTAAATTGATAATTGTTTACAAAGTTATTGCTAAGAATATAATATCTATACTTATAATAAAACTGTAACTGGTCCAATTCTGTACATTGAAGATATTTTGAAAATTATATTTGGAGGGCATTCTATAACCAATACTGAGGCCGAAAATGTATTTCTTTTAATTTTTGTCTGTCTGTCTGTCTGTCTGTATCACGGCTGAGCATCACGCTGAAACTACTGAATGGATTCAAATGAAACTTGGCATGATTTGAGATCTTACTACGAGGTAGACATAGGATACTTTTTGTCCCGTAATCTAGCACGGTTCTTTTGGGAGAGGGGATTAAAGTCAAAACGGGTACTTGGTTATACGCTTGGTCCGATTTTATCAATTTTTCTATAAAATATAATAAATATTAGTAAGGGAACACTCATAGAGAGTTGTTATCAAGGTTTTGTAATCGATCGGGTTAAGCAACGTTAGGTAAGGTCATTAAATAGATGGGTGACCGTTTAACGCCATTTGAACTAAACGGGTCCGTGCTTCGGAGAGCAAGTAAAAAGTGGGTCCCAGTTTTTAACCGACTTTAAAAAATGAGGTTATGTATTCGATGCGAATCTCTGTTATTCAAAGTTTAGTTAACGTAAAAATAGCGCAGGCGTAGCTGCGTGGGTCAGCTAGTTAATAATAAATGTCCTCCTGGCCGATACGCCCACAGCGACTTCACAAGATCAGCCATCTACGCGGGAGATATAGTGCACAAGCGCTTGCGTAGACACAAGTGCACTCTCTCTTCCTTTATACCACTCACAATCCAATGGGACGGAAGACCGACACGACCGGGGAGAGGTTAGGCGCAGGACCGACTTTTTACATGCCCATCCGACGCATGGATCATCTTACTGTACAGACAATCAAGTGATCGGCCTGCATTGTCCTAGCCAGTAAGGAACAACTACACAAAGTTGTTGCCCCCCGCAGGAATCGAACCCGCGACCTCCAGTTTGCAAAACAAGCGGATTCCCACTGCGCCACGGAGGCTACAAGAATAGAAGTGCTAAGAATATGCTAATGATATATCATATAGAGCCCTAGCGTAGATAAGAACAATATTGCATTACCTTGATAGTTATTCTTGGGTGAGGGGGGTCGGGATTCTCCATATCTTGCGTCTTCTTCTTCCTTTTATGCTTATGAGATTTAGATGGTGAACGCATCAGGTAGTCGGGCGAGTACCTCGACCTGTGTTTTTCTTTTCTTCGTTTTCTATTAGCTTTGTAAGTCGCGATATCGGACGACAGATTCGCTAAAGTGTTCTCTATTGAGCTCTCAATAGCTTTGCTGTCCCTCTCTTTCGCATCGCCGAGAAGCGACGAAAAGGACAGATTCTGTGGCACGAAGCTCTCTTCTCGTTTTGAAGAGGCGATATTAGTAGACGCGTTCGAGTTCTCATTGTGGGAATCGTTGGGACTATCGGCTACGATAGGTGTTATCGACATCAATGGAGTATTGGTTAAAGTTGGGGAGGTGAAACTACGTTTGTGCAACTTCTTCGAATCTGTTTCCCCTGCGGATGTGGACGTGTGATCCTTTTGTTTTGACTTTTTTATTTTCTTTTCTTTTCTCAATTTTAACTCGACACTCTCATTGCCGTCGCTGAACTCGAATGGTTTGATAGTCACTTTTATTGGTGAGAGATTTTCCGTTGATACCGTCTTGCCTGATTTTTCTGCTTTGTGCGATTTATCTGAAAGTGGTTTAGTTGGAGACGAGTGTATGGCCGATCCGGGACTTAGTGGATCGCTAATGATAGCGCCGTCTTTGCTGTAGCGTATGCGCGATCGACGCGGAACTTTCTTTTCAAGAACTTCTGGTTCAGAGTCTGAAGTTTTGTCACACTCAGAACATTGCCTAAAAATATTAACAATAATTAGTCAACAAATTGAATGAATGTAGGTACGGTCGGCCAAGAAAGTCGTTTACCAGTTTTGACAAAACTTCCTATGCAATCAAAATAACACTACGGTTGAACATTTCTATCAGATGCGACAATTTAAACTTGGAACACAAGTCAGTGTTGACGTTAACGATAAAGAGAGCAAAGGTAACTGAATAAATAATTGCAAGGGAAAATTAACCTTGTTGTTTTATGATGTGCATTTGAACTTCAACCGGGTGGTAAACCATATTTTTGGCTGACCGTACAACTCGGCCACATTATCTGTGGACTTCGCTGGAATATGAAGCCCCGTTTCCCCTCCCCGCGCTCGTCCCATCCTTGATTTGCACACCGTACATCTAACGTGACGTCATTGACGCTAGGTCCAGAGATAATATGGCCGAGTTGTAAAGATTTTTGATCAAATATTTGAAGTATTATTGTAATCTTTTCGAGAGACAAGTGGGCGACTATCTGCAGTTCCGAAACGTCCGGCTCGAAGGACCCATGTTAAGCTAATGCTTAAAAAGTCAGAGAAACACCCGATAAGGGCGAAAGAAGGCCACGCAAGTTAATGGAAGGAATAAGAAACAAACATTATAATTAAAAATCCGCCATCAACAAGTCCCTGCGAGCAGACACGTCGTTTATTAAGTATCGGATATGGGATATGCGTAGTAGTCTCCGTGGCGCAGCGGCAAACCGCTCGCTTAACAAAAGGGAGGTCGCGGGTTCAAATCCCGCAGGGAGTATCCAATGTGCGTAAGCCGATCACCAGATTGTCTGAAAAGTAAGATGACCCCTGCGTCGGACGGCCGTATAAAAAGTCGGTACTGCGCCCGACCTTTCCGCGGCCGTATCAGTCTTTTATGAAACTAAAGATACCTGTCTGCGCAAGCACTTGCTAAAATATCACCATGCGTTCTTGGCTAATCTTGCACCCATGGTCTTTTTTGCTGTCGGTGGGGAAACCTTCAAAAGGTACTCGGTCTACGTAAGGACGGAGGAAGGGTTATGTTACGTGGGATTTACTCCTCATTGAGACCTCTCCAGTGGCTTCCCTCGACGCTATGAAGAGACTCTGGGCACTCCGGTCGGACCTCGCCAGAGAGAACATATAGGTAGACTGGCAGAAAAAGTCTAAAGCATTAAGTCCGCCTATATATCAAATATGTGCATGAAGAATTAAATAAATAAACATAATAATATGCGTACCATCCGTATAGCTTGCTCTTCTTGGGCGGGCGCTGCAGCGGCGGCTTGAGGCAGTGCAGGTGGTAGTGGTGGCGGCACGTGTCGCACGCCGCCATCAGGTGCTGGTCGCTGCTGCGCGCGCACGAGGCGCACTCGCGCCCCGCCAGCGACGACGCCGCCGCTGCCACACACAACACCCGCCTACTGGCCGACCGCGGCACGAGCTGTCACACGTGCCCTACCGCCCTGCCGTCCTACCATCCTACCCCCGCTACACGCTGCGCGCGCACGAGGCGCACTCGCGCCCCGCCAGCGACGACGCCGCCGCTGCCACACACAACACCCGCCTACTGGCCGACCGCGGCACGAGCTGTCACACGTGCCCTACCGCCCTGCCGTCCTACCATCCTACCCCCGCTACACGCTGCGCGCGCACGAGGCGCACTCGCGCCCCGCCAGCGACGACGCCGCCGCTGCCACACACAACACCCGCCTACTGGCCGACCGCGGCACGAGCTGTCACACGTGCCCTACCGCCCTGCCGTCCTACCATCCTACCCCCGCTACACGCTGCGCGCGCACGAGGCGCACTCGCGCCCCGCCAGCGACGGCGCCGCCGCTGCCACACACAACACCCGCCTACTGGCCGACCGCGGCACGAGCTGTCACACGTGCCCTACCGCCCTGCCGTCCTACCATCCTACCCCCGCTACACGCTGCGCGCGCACGAGGCGCACTCGCGCCCCGCCAGCGACGACGCCGCCGCTGCCACACACAACACCCGCCTACTGGCCGACCGCGGCACGAGCTGTCACACGTGCCCTACCGCCCTGCCGTCCTACCATCCTACCCCCGCTACACGCTGCGCGCGCACGAGGCGCACTCGCGCCCCGCCAGCGACGACGCCGCCGCTGCCACACACAACACCCGCCTACTGGCCGACCGCGGCACGAGCTGTCACACGTGCCCTACCGCCCTGCCGTCCTACCATCCTACCCCCGCTACACGCTGCGCGCGCACGAGGCGCACTCGCGCCCCGCCAGCGACGACGCCGCCGCTGCCACACACAACACCCGCCTACTGGCCGACCGCGGCACGAGCTGTCACACGTGCCCTACCGCCCTGCCGTCCTACCATCCTACCCCCGCTACACGCTGCGCGCGCACGAGGCGCACTCGCGCCCCGCCAGCGACGGCGCCGCCGCTGCCACACACAACACCCGCCTACTGGCCGACCGCGGCACGAGCTGTCACACGTGCCCTACCGCCCTGCCGTCCTACCATCCTACCCCCGCTACACGCTGCGCGCGCACGAGGCGCACTCGCGCCCCGCCAGCGACGACGCCGCCGCTGCCACACACAACACCCGCCTACTGGCCGACCGCGGCACGAGCTGTCACACGTGCCCTACCGCCCTGCCGTCCTACCATCCTACCCCCGCTACACGCTGCGCGCGCACGAGGCGCACTCGCGCCCCGCCAGCGACGACGCCGCCGCTGCCACACACAACACCCGCCTACTGGCCGACCGCGGCACGAGCTGTCACACGTGCCCTACCGCCCTGCCGTCCTACCATCCTACCCCCGCTACACGCTGCGCGCGCACGAGGCGCACTCGCGCCCCGCCAGCGACGACGCCGCCGCTGCCACACACAACACCCGCCTACTGGCCGACCGCGGCACGAGCTGTCACACGTGCCCTACCGCCCTGCCGTCCTACCATCCTCGGCCCGGATTTTAGTTCGGTTGAACAGCGACATTGTCACGTCAACTTTATTTCGATGTATGGTAATATTATGTGCTATAGGTCCAGCGTTGACATACTTAGCCCCTATCACCCGTATTCGCAAACACTTGACGGACTCGATCCTTTTTTTTATACTACGAAGGTGGCAAGCCAGCGTACGGCCCGCCTGATGGTAAGCAATCACCGCAGTCTATAGACGCCGTCGGTAATTTCTAAAAATATGGCAATAAAATTGCAATATATTATATTGACCATGTTTTGTTGCAACTAAGTGCACTTGCGCGAACTTTCCCCCACTACGCCAAAATCTTGCCAACTTACGTGCCAAGGATTATACCACCTTGTAATGTGTGATATGTATGTGTATATGTGCGATAGCATTCAATGCGTCCCTGTGATTGGCTAAAGTACAATCACAGTGGCGTCGCATGAAATGCTAAGTGCAAAGGGTCCGCCGAGTGTTGCAAGTGGATACGGGAGTAATTATGCGAGACGTTCCGATTTTCTGATGTCTATAAAAACGTTATGTTTGTACCTACTCTAAATCGGGACGCCACATGTCCTGGTTAAAAGCAAAACACAGTTAGTTTTGAAGTTCTTCAATTTGGATCGTTTTTACAACTTCTATGGACGTATATAATAGCAGCACGCTCCTATCGTGTCATTCGTTTTAATTAATTTGTTTGATTAATCATGTGCGAAGCGTCTTTGTGCGATTGTTACTAGCTTTCGGTGAAGGAAAACATCGTGAGGAAACCTGCATATCTGAGAACGCCTCAGAGCTTTCGAATGACGTGTGAAGTCCGCCAACCCGCGCTTGGCCAGCGTAATGGACTATGGCCTAAGCGCCTCCATCTTGAAGAGAGGCCCGTGCCCAACGGTGGAACAAAACCAGGACTGGTATTATTATTGTAAATCTTAAAATGCGAAATAAAACTGTAGAAAAAATTAAGGGTGAGCCTTAGTATACCGTTCTAGTTTCGGTTCAAGTAGTAAGCTCCTCGTTGTGCATTGATACCATGAGTATGTCTATCATCGAAGATATCTAAACCCATACATTGTATGTATGTGTGCCAGGTACGACTTATAACAGACACGATTTGAAGAGGCCTTTTTACTTCACACCGTGCACAAATTCTAGTAAATAATGTTGCTAATAGACTTGTGCTTCTTATTTTTACTTTACTTTCCAACAATGTTGAAGCTTTTGCAATTTTGCGCTTATTCCACAAAATACTGAGAGTACAGAAGGCAAGCTTCATACAACGGGCGCTCGAGCAACGCACACATACACAGCGCTCACGGACACGAATTCCTGGTTAATCTTGGTTTAGTGCGAGCGCAAATGCCGTCCGCTTCAAACACTTGTCTTCCGTTCTTCCTGTTTTATTGTCAACAATCAATCAAAAAACTAGATACGAGTACCACTATCACGATAGTTTTTTCACATAAGCCATTGATAAACATAGCGCGACCGTCGAGCGGAGGTGTGAAAAGCGAGGTACATACATGAGCTTGCCTTCTGTACTCTCAGTATTTTGTGCTTATTCCGTGGTACAGCTAGACCCTCTACTGCTAGGTATTTACTCAATCAATCCATTAGATAAAATATTTACCTTCTAGTGAAGTTGACAAGACTTTTCCGTGGCGAGCGTCCGGATTGTCGCTAAGAGGAAAACCAACGCCCATCTTAAGTGCAGCCGCGGTGGGAACTGACATTGACCTGCTGGCCAAGCCACTATACAGTATACTGTTCACAATAACAGCTTTTACTATTTGTTTTACTATCAAATGAGGGCTTGTTTCACTGCGTTTCGAACCTAAATCTCACCAGAATCTATTCTAATCTATACTAGATATAAGTATTCAACTCTTTCATGCACAGGGTTTTATCGGGAGATAAATGTTATTACGAGCAGTAAAACAGACCCTATGGATGGAATGGCTCTAAAAGTGTATGTTCTAAATTAATATGAATGATAAGATTTGTCAAATAGCTTAGAAGGTCATACAACTGCTCATACAATTAATGAAATTATTATGCTTTCAAATTACTATAAAAATAATTTCTAAATTTAATTATGATAAATAATCAATCAGTGGTGATGTTTTGGATAAAACAAACTAAAGGATAATAACATAAAAGCTTCTGCTTACCGTTTCTGCAGCTGCTGTGGGGTTACTTTAGGTGTCGATCGTGGCAATTCAGGAGGCAAAAGAGGTTTGTCTTCCAAAATTGCGGGCGCTGTTTTCTTAGGGCTTAAAGCGATAATCGCGTCATAAATCTTTTGAAGAGATTGGCGAGTAGACGCCAATGTGGCTAGGGCGTCGGTGTTCTCTTTAGACGCCTACGAAATCATAAAATATTATCCTGCTTTAGCGTTCTGAAGACGGATAATAACCAATTTACTCAATTTTTAACCGACTTAAAAAAGGAGGAGGTTATCAATTCGTCTGTATATATATGTATATATATATATATATATATATATATATATAATTTTTTTATGTATGTTCGCGCATAACTCTGGCAATTATGAACCGATTTGAAAAAATCCATCTTCCATTCTTCAAACCATTGATAGGGTCCCATAAAAAAAATATCGCTTACGAATAAGTAGTTCCTGAAAAAACAAGAATGGCGACTGCGCAGGAAAGCTGCATGAATGCCTTTATGGTCATAACTCTGGCAAATATTAACCAATTTCAATGATCCTTTTTTTATTCGAAAGAAGAAACCACTGTGATGAATCTGTATGAATTTTATCGCAACCAGATAAGAACTTCCTGGAGGACCATGAACGATGTGGAGTAATAATTTTTAGAAACAAATCCACTCATATGAAAAAGTTCATTAGTTATTAATTTATTCAAATAAAGTTTACGTATTTTGCCAACAAATCAGTTTCAGTTAATCAAATTACTGCAAAATCTAGTAATGAAGTAATTTGCTTTTAAATTAGAGCATCATGAATCACACATTATCGGCAGATGTGTGGTGACAGCCTCAACTATAGTAAACACTAAGGAATTTCTAAAACAAGACAAATATCAGCTAGCACATACCTCGTCATAGTCGGTCCTTAACTTGTCGTCACCGGCCAAAAGCTTTTCGTTCTCCTTAGTGAGTCGTTCGAGAGAGCGGCGTAGTGACGTCACACGGGTATTCCTCTCTAAGTAGTAGCCGACGAACTCCACCGAGAACGCGGGCGGCACGTGCCATCGACGTGATACATCCTTTAGTGCCGCCATCTGATGGGCGTACCAAGTACCAACGTACAAAACATAGTCAACGAAAACATCAGGCTGCAAAATGCTATCTAGCAGCTTTGGACTCTGTGGATAGGCGTGCTAAAAGGCTAATTGGTGCCACTCGGTATTCTACAGGATGCATTTTGGAGTGAACGCAGGAATAACATGAATTGATCCCACAGTCACCCTTCTATCATCGGACGACGAGACGCACAGCGCATAACGCGGAGTGCGTATGTGGTAAACGTGGCTCCAGTACGGACAAAGGGATTTGCTTCTTCATTTATAATAAAGACAGCTAAGGACTGGAATAGTTTGCCTGCGTCGGTTTTCCCGCCCGATTATAATATAAGTATTCAAGGCTTGAGTGAATAGGCTTTGAATAAGCTAGTGTGCTTTACCGATATCGACTACGTCACCGCTTTCCATCAGGTGGGACTGCAGTCAAGCTCTAGCTTATATTGAATAAAAAAAAACATAATAGTCTTATCAGAAACGTGAAAATCCCCAAATATCGTTACCAGTAGAAGTCTAATAATAAATTAAATATGTTATTTACTGTTAAGCCATTTAGGCAATATTGTCAATGAAAGTAAACCCTCAATAACGTGTCTTATCGCAAAAGAGCTTATTTACTTATAACGGATATGTTGTCTCTTGTCACACATGACTAAAGAGAAATGAATCGAGCAGGGGAATTATGAAGATTATTTTTGCTGTTAGATGATTACAACATAAGATATAATGGACAATGATGTATGGGTATGTGTTTCTATATTGTCATTGCCGTGCATCGCGTCGCCAGGTCCACCGAAAAGCTCATAATAAGCTACAATGGCGCAGTCGGTAGGATGACGAACCACATGAACAAATCCCTTTGACACACGTCAAAATTACTTCTAATTTCATTTCATACACAAATCCAGTGCCTTCAAGGTTCAGACAATGTTGGCGACGATGTGCAATGTCCGTCAAAGCAACCTATTTTAACATTATTTTGCAAGTGATTATTATAATATTACTATAACAAACTATGAGTCATCCAATCAGGTCACTCACTCCATTGGTCGTGTAAAGATACCATAATTTTATTGATACTAGTTACTACTATCATTAGTTATTAGAATTATTAGCATAAATTAGCCTGTAAAATATTAGCTCTGGTAATAGCTATTAATATGAGATTAAGGTGCAAACCTGTGCATCTTGAAACTCCAATGCGTGCGTATCGATACCCATACATTCTGCTTTGCGTTTGAACTTCCTCATGGCTGATGCACTGCTGTACAGCATTCGGGCCATTTTCTGTGTAGGGACTGTTAAAATTATAATAAAATTAATTAATATTTTAAAAAATTGCACTTAACTATGAAATCATTTAGTGACAAATCTTACCCCATGGAGGATTTCTATTTTCCTTCTGCTGCAAATACTTCTTTCTGTACTTAACCATTTTACGTTGAATTCTTAACTTTTCATCTGTACTGAGATTATTCTGCAATTCCATTTTTCTATAAAAACCAACAAACTGATATTTACACAGAATTCATATACAACTTAAACATGTTGTGTAGATGTCGATAAATTCCTCCAATACTATTATTATTATTAGAAAGGCTGGAAGCATTTGAGATGTGGTGTTGGAGAAGAATGGAGGGAATAAGTTGGACAGAAAGGAAGACGAATGAGGAAGTTTTGGAATTGGCTAATGAAGAAAGATAATTTTTAAGATCTATAGGTGAAAATAGGAGAGGAAAGATGATTGGCCACTTGACACGACACACCTTCTTTAAAACGATAGTGGAAGGTAAAATAGAAGGGAAGAGGGGGGAAGAGGAAGACCAACTCGAAGTTTCATGGAGCAGGTAGTACAAAAAGTGGGAGGAGTGACATATCAGGAGGTCAAAATAAAGGTATATATAGATCGGATTGGAAATTGTTTTAAGAGCACAGCTCTTAAATTGGAGAGAGAGAATACTATTATAATGTTAGTTATTCCTACCTTTTCTCTGTTCTAAACTGCAGGGCAAGCCAATTTCTCTTTCGTTTCTTAATGAACGTTTTGTCCGAATGCAGCCTGCAATGCGCGTAAAACGGATCAGCCTGTTCTGCTTCTTCTGAATGTGCTTCAGCGAGAAGGCCCTCACGTTGTCCACTACAAAAACAAAAGTATTTGTATGGTTCTTTGTGCAAGGAATCGTCCAGGTAGGTTCCACCGCAGTGTCAGATATTCTGCCGCCAAGCAGTGTGTACACATTGCTGTCTTACGGTGTGAAAGGCAGTGTTACCGGACATAAAAGACTTAATATCTAATGTCTTAACGCGTCGGCAACGCGCTAGTGATTCCTCTGGTGTAGCTAGCGTCTATAGGCTGCATGCTTACTCAAACTCAAACTCAAACTCAAAAATCTTTATTTCAAATAGGCTTAACGCTAGCACTTTTGAATCGTCATTTTTTAGAAGCTACCACCGGATCACAACGCGGCCTCAACTGAGAAGATCCGGCAAGAAACTCAGCGGGCTTGTCATTTTTTCACTTTTTTTTTTTAAACATTATTTTGTTACAAATGAATCGACATTAGCGATATTGTGTCCTGCCGTTCGAAACATTCAACATACTTGACACCTTGGTGGTATAAAAAAAGGAGGCAATTTTTGTAGTAATTTTGTGACGTGGCGACGTAGTGACAAGACAAAGAGGACTTTCGTGGTAGCGTTATACTTCCCGTCGAGAGTTGAAGTACATATACACAAATATTTTTTAAAGGCAATATGCTTTACGGGCAGCAGCGCTCTATTGGATCACCCACCACATATACTGCTATCCCCAAAGACGACTGCCAATCGTGGGCCTTTGCTCAGCCGTGGTCGTATTTCGGCTGCTGATGATACTGATGAAGATGCCTGATTTAATTGATTCAATTCCTCTCCAAGCTGCCAACACTCAAAAAGATCTTGGTGTCACCATTACGAATGACCTTAAATGGGCCACACATATTGCTGAAATAGTAAAATAAAGCGAACTCCATCCTGTATATGATTAGGAAATCATTTTACAATATCACCAAAGATCTGTTTATTAAAATATATAAAACTTACATTCGCCCATTACTAGAGTATGCCTTCCAAATATGGTGCCCATACTTCAAGAAAGACATTTTACTGCTTGAAAAAGTTCAGCGGAGAGCAACAAAAATGATTGCCTCGTTAAAAAAACAGACCCTATGAAGAACGTATTTTAGAACTTAATTTAACAACCTTGGAAGAGAGAAGAAAACTAGGGGACCTTATTGAAACATATAAAATATTGAACGGACACTACAACATTCCAAATATGAAGGACTTGTACATTTTAAGCCAAAATACTAGACTGAGAGGGCACTCCATGAAACTCGTCAAGCCTCTATGTGCTAGCAACCCTAAGACACATTTCTTGCCGAATCGCGTAGTGGACATATGGAACGCTTTACCTGAAAGTGTAATAAGTGCACCCTCAGTGAATTCTTTTAAGAACAGACTAGACAATTATATTTTAACAAATAAAACGCAAGTGCAATGATATACACGCATCAGCTCAAAGAGCTGCTTGTGTATTATCCTATAATAATAATAATAATAATTTCGTGTTCAGTAGCAGCCAAAACATATCCACAGCTGAAAAAAAGGCCTCCCTCTGAAAAAAGAGGGGTTGCCATAATCCCTACGCAAAGCAGGCGTCTTGGGGTAGGCAGTATAGGTGGTAGGTAATCCAATAGAGAAACGCTGCTGCCAGTCTTCTTTGATTTCACTATGACAAAATGACTGCATGACACTACAGTTTATTTTAATATTTATTTTGTATATTAATCCAAGAATTTCCAAGAATCTAATATTGATGGCAGTGATCTTTAGGTATTTTAATCTCTTAGGTTGGCAGGTACCAAAGGTTTTCACCAAGAAAAAAAGTTTGTTAAAGTAGTGAGGCAGAGAGCGAGTGGTGTACGTACCAGGTTACGTGGAAGAAGGTCTTGCAGAGGCCGGCGTCGCAGCCCACACATACGCCCGTGCGAGCCAACGTCGCGTCCGAACACAGTGCACAAGCCCGGGCGCCCCAGCGCGAGTACGCCATCTCGAACAACGTCACGCCCGACAAACGCTCCACCTTTCGCCCACAAAACTCAAACTCAAACTCAAAAATCTTTATTTCAAATAGGCTTAACGCTAGCACTTTTGAATGGTCATTTTTTAAAAGCTACCACCGGATCACACCGTGGCCTCAACTGAGAAGATCCGGCAAGAAACTCAGCGGGCTTGTCATTTTTTCACTTTTTTTTAAGCATTGTTTTGTTACAAATGAATCGACATTAGCGATATTGTGTCTTGCCGTTCGAAACATAAAGCAAGGGAGAAAAGAAGAAAACAATAAATTACGACAAAAATTTCAACAAACTAAAAGGCCAAAGGGATAGTAGTCGGACCAGTCCCCCCAAGCAGCTCCCGCGCACGAGTTGACTCGAGCAGCAGCCATCACTCCCCTCAACCATATCAGAGGGAAGGGGGTGACCCGCCAAATATAACATACAGTGATGATTACTTATCTCATCTTTAAATATTATGAAACAAAGTTGTGATTCGCGCGTCTAGTGCGTCGGTTTTGACAATGTTAGATAGATATTCGAAAGGGTTGTGTAAATAAATATTTGTTTAAAACTTGCAAATGGCCATTAGTCTACATGTAAACATTAACAAAGTCTGACAGAAACTAATCAAATAATGTTAAATGTGTGCAAAGATAAAGTTGAAAATTTCCATTTCAGTTTTTAAATTATTCAATCTTACAGTTTAGGTAACATTTAAAAGGACGTCAGGATTTAAGTGGTTGTACAAAATTAGGGTTCCGCTGGCTCCCAAACTAGGTATAACCTGTGACTTGGGAGTCAGGTTTTCCTCTCCCAAAGGTACATTAGTAAGAGTCTTAAGAAAACAAGACCCCATACATGCAAAACTTTAAACATACCTCTGAAAATGCTACTCCAGGAACATATAGTGCACATACTAAATGAACCCACGCACCAACTTCAGTCTCCTTAAATATTCCACCTACAAGAAAGCCATAAGTCAAAATATGTACAATGTTAAATGGTTTACAAACATTTTATTTGCAAAAACTAACCTTTATTTGGGCATAATTCACAACTTGGATCTGTTACACCTGCTTTGCATGCTTCACAGAACCAGGGCTCAGTGGATGCAGAACTAACTGTACTTGACTCACTAGCTGTATCTGATACTCCATAGCAACCTTTAATTTAAAAAAGATTAAGCAGAAATTTACTATACAAGACAAAAATAAATATGTATAAAATAACTTTGCATAATACTACTTCAGAATAAGGAACAAACCTTCATGAACTGTGACCCCACAGCCATCACATTCAACAATCTCATTGAAGTCATCACTCCTGGACCCAAGACATCCAGCGCATATCAAGATATTAGCCAAATCACCAGAAAACTAGAAACAAAATAACAAGAACAATAATTTAATTGTACAAGAACTGACAACTATTTTATTAAAATTTAAAAACATTTTACAGGTGTACCTTAAACTCCTGCTGTTTGTTAGTCTCCAGAACATTGGTAACAGGAATATCTTCTCCAATTTTATTAGTAGAGCTCTTGTATTCATCATCATCAGACTCTGACTCTTCTGATGACCCACTCTTTTCTTCCCGTTCTCCACAAAAAAGTAAAAAATATTTCTTAAAAATTGACATAATATATTTCTTTTTAAATTTTACCTCACAAAGTTAAAAGCTAGAGATTCGCCCGTTAGTAAGAGACAAACCTGCCTATAGACAGCTGCCGCTCTTGTGTCTAAAGTCCAATCATTAATACACTCCAGTGTGCCAGTTTACTCCAGTAAACTGGCATTTGCTATTGTCACTTTGTAAAATAATATTACTATATTCATAGTAGTAGTGATGTTCCCACTCTATAGTGATTCAATCACTTGCTCAAAGTTAATAGGAACATAAATAATACTAACAATAATTTTAAATAGAAATTATATCTACGTTGTAAATAGATGATTACTATATGTAAATCTAGTGAAATTTATGAACAACAAGGCTGCATGGGCTATAATTCTATCTTAAAAATATCACACATACACAAAATTGGTGGGAGGGAGTTGAACTTGGCCTTACACATGTTGTGACACACCACCATCTTATTTATCATTTAGCTTCTAACTTCTGGTCTGAATGCACAAATGTTTCTTTTGCTCACGAGTACTGACTGAGTGATCAATAGAATAATTTTGTCTCTTCACCATTTTATTCATCAGAAACTGGTAGCCCAGTAAATCTCAGTTTACTCCAGTGAATTAATAATTTGACCATAGTAATTTCACCACCTACAGTGTGAAGCGCTCACACTGGGACACAGCAACATTTACATACTGCTGGCAGGCAGTTGAATATTGACACTTTACCTACCCACCTACCTGGACAGTAAAACGGGTTTCAGACTACACTATACTATTGAGCTATATAGTATAGCAAAGAAGGACCTAATGCTATATAGCATGGCATTCACATTATGCTATATTATCGTAAGCATTAATAGTATATCGCTCGTTTCGCTTGCAGGATGGCTGGGGGTGAGGGTGGAAAAAAAGGGGCCGCGCGATATAGCACAGCATGAACTCAGCACATCGCACCAAGCGTATAGTAAGCCAATAATATATAGTACAGTACAATGTGAACATGTCCATAACAATGTATGGTGCGCAATATTGTTGTGCTATGAGCTATATACTATAATATTATAGCGTAGTCTGAATCCAGCTTTACTTGCGCAAGAGTCCTACCACCTAAGAAAAAATTGAATATCATAATGTATATGATATGCGCTTTGACATGGAGTTGCAGAAACGAGCCTATTATACTAATACCAATGTATTTGATGCTAAATAATTCATAACATAATAATTCATAGATGCTGCTAACAGTGTCACTGTAGTAGACTAGTCATAGCTCTAAAAAAATATTATCTTCTATACATATAAAATTACTTGTCCTGACTGACTGATTCATCAACACACTGGCCAAACCGCTAGACCTAGAAAGCTGAAATTTGGACAGTAGGTTCTTCTTATGACGTAACCATCCTCTAAGAAATGATTTTTGAAAATTCCACTCATAAAGGGGTTAAATGGGGTATTTTCTTTTGTATGAAACATTTTATTGTATGGTTCGATGGACTTGAAATTTACTGAAAAGATTCTCTAAATAAAATAAATCAATACGTTTCGCGAATTTTCAAAAACAACCTTTAGGGGTGTGTTAGGGGTTGGTAAACTCTGTAAAGAAATTAGCGGGCGAAGCCGCAGGAAATTGCTAGTACTGAATATTCAAGTGTTTGAAATAAATCTACTTTAAACTAGATAGGTAATTTCATTCAGAATACTTACTCTTATCATCATCATCGGTATTTATGGAATAATCATCACTTTCTTCCGGGTGATCTTCTATGCGAAAGTCCGAGTCATCAGAACTCTCACCTTCGCCAAGATCGAAGTCTAGCAGTGACTGTGGTTCTACTGGCTTTACCTTTCGCTTTGCAGGACCTCTTGGTTCTGTTATATTTTTTACAATTGGCATAATTAGAAATGTATTACCTACGTCGCTTTTTTGAGGTATCAATTAGCATACGTACGGTTACTCATAATAAATATTTTAATAGAATTTATCCAGAAGGGTTCGCTTCATAATTTGTTTCACTTTTATCTCCTCATCAACACACAAATTATAGAAATTAGCAAGAAATTAGAAAGAAATACAGTGTACACAGTATAGTCAGTATACACAAATTCCAGTAGTCTTGGGTAGTACGCGTACGATGTACTAATAGGTACTAGTACGGGGCACTGTACTAAAAGTAATGCCTGATTTACACGTATTAAGTTGTCAAGTAGGTAACTAAATTTTAAGTGACTTAATTTTAAATATGCGTTTACACGTCGTTTTTACTAAATTTTAGTTAAAATCTTTAGTTCTTTAGTTCGCCCCAATGATATTTTAAACAATAGATATGCCATTAGCGCTCGCCAGACGTTCAGCGAGTATCCCCCAACTGGGTTTTGTAGCAGTTAGTCGTAGGGATGTTAAAAAATAATCGATTTTTATTTTAATCGATTATTATTTTCTAATAATCGATTTTTTATTGCCGATTTTTATAATAATATTAATAGATTTTTAGTAAATCGATTATATAAATTACGTGTTTAAATCGATTTTTAGAAACAGCTCGTATCTATGCGACCGATGAAAAAATCTTGCAGTAAGTTTCAATTTTATAAACAGGGCCATCTGCGTTGGGTGAAAAATCTCGAGTTAACCCCTGGAGGCCCGGCGTTTATACGTGCACACGTCATGTATAGGCACATTGATTTCGCCGCGCCGGGATATCATGTTTCAAACCACTTACGAACGTTATGTAATCTGAACCACTTATCCGAATCGCATTCTGTAAACTGTGTTCTATTTATAAAACTATTAGCTACGTACTATACCCTTTGTTTGAGTTATAAATATTGATTTTTTTAAGAAAAAGTCCGAAGTAGGCGGATTTTCGGCAAAGTTGATTTTACCTATTTTTAATCTCGATTTTGAGGGTAGAATATTGACCCAGGCACTAAGAAAGATCCATTCTTTGCATCCAAACACCTTTTCATACAGGTTTTAAACAAAACACTACCAAAAAAAAAATATATCTCAAAATTTTTTTCAACTGTCGTCATCGCGCGCCATGACGTCATAAAAATTCTATTGTTGAAAAAAAAATTCTATTGTTAGATTGGATTTTATGACTTTAACTTCGAGTTATTATCATTATGATGTAATTACGATGTATTTACAACAGTTACATTACAAATAATATCGAAAATAAACCAAAAGTAAACAAACAAACAAATAATGACCCGGGTCAGATTTCATTTCGAAAATATCCAATATTTTGATAAAATACGAACTAACTAACGTCTACACTGCTTTATTATGATGTTATAACACTAAACACAACAAAATAATATCACTTCACCTGAAAATAATACAATATTTACATTAAAAATAAACATTCAGTGACCGCCAAAATAAACATTCAGTGACAGCTACCGCCCACTTTTGCTAACTGAAGTTATCAATGAAAAAGTCAAAACGGCAACTGAACGACGATTTTAATAAAGAGCATATACACTAGAGAACCAATAAAGCATAGGGTTCCCATAAAAAAAATAAAAAACTACCACAAAAAAAACGATGTGCGTCGTATGGTGCAATATGCACCAACGGCCCCCGAGGGAGGTGCGTGTTTTCGTGTATTATGGTGCAATATGCACCAACGGCCCTCAAGAGGAAGTTCATACGTATAAGTTCAATATATAAAAACGGCGCCATCTGTATGTATGTAAGTATGTATGTGTGTAAAGTAGTTTCAGTGCAGTGTGACCAGTTTAGCAGAATTCTGCTATTTTAGCAGAATTGAACCCTCATGTTAGGGTTTAGCCGATTATGTCGCAGAATAGAAAATGTTAGCAGAATCTAATGAACTTCAGCAGAAATTTAACAGAATACGGTAGTTAACACATAGAACGCCAAGTACCTGATACGCAATGGATTTTTCTATTGGTATGTTGCCTGACGGCGGTTTAAGGTTTAAACAATAATAAACAGGGTTTTATTTGAGTAGTTGCTCAAAACACGTAATTAAATATAAATCCAATTTCTATTTATGTTATTAAACTTCGTGTTAATCTAAACCTGCGCTTACATCAATTTCTTGTTTTACATTCAACTTTAGCCAGTACGATTACGAGTAAACCTGATTTAGTATCACGGGCTAATGCCTATCTAATTTATAAATAAAACTGATACTAATATTTATAAACTTGTTTTTGAAAATGGATACGTGCTTAAATAGATGAATAACATCCAGATGTTTTGCATTTTGCATGTACCTTTTAGTAATACAAAAAAAATCGATTTTTTCACAGAAATCGATTATTTATTTTTATTAAAATCGATTTTTGGCAAATCGATTAATTTTGAATATAGAAAAATCGATTTTTATTTAATCGATTCTTTTCCATTTATCTCACATCCCTAGTTAGTCGCACGCCGTCCCGCGTACTTAATGCGACATCGTGACGTCTATCATTAAAAATGGAAAATGCCGTCCTGCGTATTTATAATGTGCACAAATTACCAGGCAAAAGTAAATAAACAGTCAGGAATAATATAGCACATGTAACTTTGAAAAAATTAATTGATTTTCAATTTGTATTTCAATTTTCATAATAATATTGTAAGAAATAATTGTAAAATTGAATGTGTCAGTTGACAAGATGACACTGACAAGCGTTTAACCAACGCTGACAACGGAACGTACAAAATATAGCCATCTCGTTTTCTCTTACTTTTCTCGTTATGTATCTGTCCTTGTTAGACTATAGATAGGAAAATGTATAACTAGGTATAGCTAACTACAAGTGAGACAACTTTTATCGTGCGTTAGTAGGGATATAACATATCTTTAGTAAAATATCATTGGTTCGCCCCAATGGACGGTCGCACGATCCGTGACGATTTCATAGTACTTTGTAGCGACGGACAACTAATATATTTTTAGGATTAAATTATATAGATAACTAATACAGATTATTATATTAAAATTTCTTTTTTTATAATATTTATAGGTACTATAATTATAATATTAGTTATAGAAAAGTAAATAACTTCGTGTCTTTCTTGATTACTGAATTTGTGTTTATAATAATAATAATAATATCTTGGGACAATCCACACACGGTCATCCGATCCCAAACTAGGCAGAGCCTGTACTATGGAAACCAGACAACTGATACTAATACTTATATACTTTTTTTTTTGTAAATACATACTTAAATAGATAAACAACACCCAGACACTTGGCGGGAATCGAACCCACGACCCATCGATTAGCAGGCAGGGTGTCTGACCACTAGACCAACGGGCCCGTCCCTGTTTGATGTAAATATTTAACCATTTTACTTGTTTATTGCCTTCCATCCCCGTAAGCACCGTGTCTGGTTTCCGGGGGACTACAATGCACCCCCAGTGGCAGGCTCCGAAGGAAACGCTCTGAAGGACTCCTGGTGCAGATTCCACAGAAGAGCCCAGGTTTCCCCTCATGTGTCGATGTGACAACCACGAGGATTTAGTGGGAATTAATCCCATTTACCCCGGTTGACCTACACAGGTCCTGGGACCCATTGAACAATTCGCCGCTAGAAAAAAAAAGGATGCGAGATACAGGCTTAAATTACCCCAAAATTTCTCCGTTGATCTAAAAAATCCCGAGACTATTAGCCAAATATCTCTCGAATCACTTAATTATACGGCAGTATACTAGGAAAAGTAAAAAAAAAACATTTGATTGCAATTATTAATACCTACAGCGTAGTAGGTATTTAAAAATTCCAGGACAATACAAATTCTGGAACAATCCCGTATTTCTGGCAACCCTAAATATACATTGGTACAACGAAAACGACCATAAAACGACTTCGCTCATAATATATTTGTATATTATCTATGGTATGATCTATGGCTATACCTTTGCACGCACACCTGCAAACGTGCATTATACATGTGTATGTCCAAACGTATAAACCACCAACGGTACCACCACGGTATAAACCACGCCCACCTACTTACCCGAAAAATAGAAAAGTTTCTATTCTACTTCATAACTTGCGTACTAAATTTTAACTTGGGACTTTCTACTAAAGTGATTGTTTACACGTAATAATTTACTAAAATTAAGTAAAGATTTAGTTACCAACTACGTGTAAACGAAAAATTTTACTTATTCACTTAAGTACTAAATTTTAACTTGGAACTTACTACTAAAGCGTTTGTTTACACGCAATAATTTACTTAAACTTTAGTAAAGATTTAGTTACCAACTTGCAACTTAATACGTGTAAATCAGGCATAATGTTTCCGAAAGGCATCGGCCATTTCGCACAATAGTACACTTTATCTAGGTACATATTGCGCCACGGACGGAACAAAAACTGTGTGAGGCATTGGTACGGTAAACAGTGTGAGAGTAAAAGGGACAGTGATACAGGCTGGATAGTACAATACGTTCTGCTTAGATTTAAGTTCTTTGCATTTGAAATAATGATTATTTTAGCGTGGCATAGATTCGAATAATTAGTGGCGTTGCGTTGTAAATATTTCGCGCATGCTTGGTAGATAGATAGACAATTGATGTTAGGTAATTAATCCGTACCTATCGTATATTTACGCAAATTTGATCAAATAATATTATTATTAGCACGTATGTTTTTTTTAAATCTAGAATGCCAGTCCTAAGCCTGTAAAAGTGTGCAGGAAAATAAAATATTATGGTTAAAATGATGATGATGATGAAGGCAATCATTTTACAACAGCCAAAAGACGTCCTTTGCTGAACTCCCCCTTAGAAGGGGTGGCCATAGCCCCCACGTTTGGCAGGTGTCTTAGGGGTCGCAGTATAGGTGGTACGTAATGTAATAAAAAGACGCTGCTGCCCGTCTTCTTGTTTTTCCCTTAGTCGTCTCTTACGGACACCCAACGGGAAGAGATGGGAGGGTGCTATTACCCGGTCACCCCACGGGCACGGGCTTCCATCAATTATTGATGTTTTCACCAATGTCAAGTAAGTAGTTAACAATTGAAAAATAAATCATAATATCATTTATAACAGGAAATCAAAAATTGGAAAATTGTGTTCGCGGTCACCATCACCATGATGAAAAAATTAAATGTACAGTAATCTAAAAATTTACATTTAAAAGTCATGTTTTAATGTAATTAAAAATATTAACATGACAGTACAGTACTGTTCATTATAGAAATTATTAACAAACAGTACACTGTACTGAGTACAATACTGTTCATGCTAAAGTTCTATTATACTGTACTAATAGGTACTAATAGCATTGTACTAGTACTTTGCACGAATTGTACTAGTACGGTGCGCACTTGCAGATGTCCGGTTAGGCACAAGACTATATTCCAGTGAAGTTCACTCACAGATCACTCTAATTCGTAGACAGAATATAATACAGACATATACCAAGCGTGCCGCCGATAAGGACAGAAAAATAAGTACATACTAAATTTAGAGTTGCCACGTAAGGGAAATTTTACCCTTTGTGTAAAGCAAATACGGAGGTTGTTGTAAATTATATTTTCTTTCCTAACCAAAAACCACTTTTTTGACACAACATTTACTTTTCTTACATTATATCGTCTTAATCTATGACAGTCTGTAAAAAGTACGAAAGTGATTGTTATAATAATGTCCTCCTAGCCGAAACGACCACAGCGGCTAATCTTTCACAAGATCAGCCATGTACGCAGGAGATATTATAGTGCACAAGTGCTTGCGTAGACACAAGGGCACTCTCTCTTCCTTTATATAATAGGTACCTCTCATAATCCGATGGGACGGAAGACCGACACGACTGGGGAGAAGTTAAGCGCAGGACCGACTTTTTACATGCCCATCCGACGCATGTGGGTGATATCGCGTGGTGATTAAAGTGACTAAGAGCTGTAGATAATTATTAGCCTCATACAAAAAAGTTAAGAGATAAAAACAATAATATGCTATTTCCCAGGTAGGCAAAAATTGGCTTTCTTATAACTTAATATAATACATACTATGGCCATTTACCGGGTAAGTTTTAGTAAATTTCTCCAATATACAAATCTATAGTACTAGTATCTTGGGACAATCTACGCTTGACCAATGACCACCTGATCTCAATCTACGCAGATACTTTAGTAAGATAACCAGATAAATGATTACAAATACTTGTAAACTGTATAAATACATATTTAAATAGATAAATAACACCCAGACAATTGTTCGGAATCCTTCGGAATCGAACCCATGTCCTATTGGGCAGCGGCCAGGTCCCTCAGATCGTTGAACAGCCGTACATCGCCGCCGTCCGCGGCATGTACTGCTCGACCCACCCGACCCGATGTCCATCCTCCTGGACCATGACACAACACCGACAACGATGTCAAGAGCCGTAAACACATCAACACACAGACACCGGTCTCGCCGGCGAGGCCGAAGGGATCCGTACGCATGCAACCCCTCGCTGAGTTTCTTGCCGGTTCTTCTCAGCGGGGGCGCGTTGTGAACCGGTGGTAAAATCATTTTCTCTAAGCGGCAGCCCAAGCCTCCCTGAGGTGCCCTTGTGCTAGTCGCTACCCAAACCTTTCTGACTGGAGCGCTTTAAGCGCTCGCCCTCTTGTCCGATGAAACAGTACTATTCCTACAAAAAAAAAAGTGATGATCAATAAAGCAAAGTGAATATCAAGCTTCAGTTGTCCACCAAACTTTGATGTCTACTGAAAGTGTGTTTGGTATTTATTGGTGATTCAAGTTAGGCAATACCAAATGAATCATTTGATAGTAATTTAATAGTCACTTTGCTTTATTGATCATCACTTTAGTTGTCAAACGAGATAGGTACATAATAGGGGGGCAAATGAAACAAACTATTCAACGTCGGTACTATTTATTTATAATTCAGACAAATTTACCAATAAATTGTAACCAACAACATACATATATTTAAACAACATGCATATAGTAAAAGTACAATGACCATTGTGCCTATAAATAACGAATGAATACGTCCTGCGCAGCCTTGGACGAATTACTTGAGCGCTTACGTTATTTCTGAATATTTAAGTATTCGGGAATAACTTTTAGCAACCTAATTAATTATTTTTGTTGCTGCTATCCACAGTATACAAATATCCATATTTTCAGGAAATCATAAAAATAAATTCGGGAAATCTGAGAAATTCTTCGATGCACCCTGCATGTGGGATCGTGTATGATGCACTTAATAATAATTTACCACTTATTTATGGTAGTCTCTCTTTTATACACTGGCAACACTGATAATGGCGATCAATAAACAGAAAATTTTAGGTTATGGATGAAAAACAAGAATTTATCGATCTTACACGTAACTTTCAAGTAAAATAGTAACTAATTTAGAGCAATAAGATCTAAATAAGTCGTTTACATGTATTAGTTTCTAAATGTAAGCTCTAAATTGGCCATAATAATTCACGTTTACCTGTGAAACGATACTCCACTAATTTTACGTTCACTGTCACTTTTACAGCCTATAATACTGCACTGCACGATTCTTATAGGATTTCCACAACACACAGTAATGCCACAGTTAGTTTTTTATTGAATTTTAAGTTATTTATTTAATATTAAAACCACGATAAAATTGTCACGCAGCAAAGTGGGAGCAAACGTCAAATTTGTTTCGCACCCACGGCGCGGAAAAATCGAACACATGCTGAGGGACAAAAAATCATATACACTGTTTCTTTCTATCACACGTAACCTACATAAACGCATTCTTTTCTTGCGTGAATGAGAAAGAAAGTGTCCAGCCCTCTATTGTTTTCTTCCTCTAAGCTCTAATTGGTGAAGTTGAATATAATATACTCTTATCTATGGTTGAATATAAATATTCTTTGATTCAAAGCAAGAAGCTAGAATATAATTTAAATATTCAAAGAGGATGTAGGATATTTGGGAATGAGAAAGAAAATGCCAGCTCTCTATTGGTTTCTTTTTAAGTGCGTAGCTAGCATGACATGAAGCTATTAGGGTCAAAATGGAGGCAACACTCCCAAATACATGGCTGAGGTCAACGCTATCACTTTCATTGAGGTCGGATCTCTCTTTCTAAGAGGGCAACCTTGATGTTTCATGAAATATCAGGACATCTTTTAACTTTGTCGCATAAATACGACTTACTTGGCTTGTCTATGCTTTAAGTTTACGATATTTCAATTCAATCTCCAAAGCTAGGTCGTGAACTAGTAAAGGAGATGGATATTTCTTGGAAATGAGATAACTGAGAAATACGTTTTAGTCACAATACAAACATAATCGATTATCGATAAATGTGAATAACTTAAGTACAAAAATTAGGCTATCTAGGGAGTTAGCCAGGATTAATTTAATTAAACAAATTAAATCCCCTTAATAGGAACCTATTAAATAGTTCTATAACCTAATATTCAAGAAGTTCAAGTCAGATACCTGCTATAGGAAAAAATCTACTCGCATTTAGGAATCGATTAAGTGCTGTGATTGATTCCGTATTTTTAGTCTATGCTGACATCTGATTCTATCTGACAGTGACAACTCGCGACTGCACGATACTCTATGCTGTGGAATGAATAACTTGATTTGTTTTGGGCATTTTTGTGTTTTGATTGTGTTTCATTGATAATAATCCTTTGTTTTTACAGAGATCATACGCTTAATGTATATTAAAGTGAACTATAAGAAACAAAGCATATAAAAAAGTCAATAACAATCCAAACATCCGCTGATAAAAATGTCCACCATCACTTATTAAAACTCTTATAACTCAGCTCTCAGGTTGGTTACCTCACTGGGATTTTTAGTAATGGTTTATTAATGTACCTATAACTATTACCATTTTCATTTAATTCGATCTTATTTTTACCCAGGCCCTAGATTGTATGAAAGCGTATCTGTTTCCTTTCATGAGTACTCGAAGAAAACGCACCGTAGGTGCGCCAGATTTTGAACACACGCTGAGGGACAAAAAATCATATGCTTTGTTTCTTTCTATCACATATAATATATATAAATGCATCCTTTTCTTGCGCGAATGAGAAAGAAAGTGTCAGCTCTTTATTGGTTTCTTTCTCTAAGGTTTAAAGTTAACTTTTTATCTGAGCTTGCTATCGGCGATAGAGTATTGGGACCGGCTGTAAGATTAGTAGATAGATAGATAATTTAGTAGCTAGATAGTGACTGACTGACTGACACCACGTGAAGTAAATATATATCCGTGACTGACACAGGCTTTGACACAACAGCTGACAGTGACACTGACTGATCAGTGATGTGTATTGTGTGTGACTGTGTCGTTCGTTGATTATTGTTTTTTTTTCGCTTTTTTCTTGTGGTGAAAGATCGTGATTAGGGTTCGTTTGTCCGTATATCTTACAAATTTGTTAAAGATAATAGTGTATCTTACGGGTTTACTATTTCCCATGTGATATCTCTCATATATCGTTTAATATAGTGCTCTGGAACATCAAGAAAATGGTTGGTCTCGATGCAAACATTAACCGGGATGACGAATGCGACAATATTGGCTTGGGATGCGCTTTGGAGCACTTTTCCGAGTTTGAAGAAGTGATGACCATGATCGACAAGTTGAAAAATATATATAATACACCAACACTGGAAGTAGAGTACGACAAATTGTATGCTATACTGAAGCAGTATTATGAACAACCCCATTTACTGGACCCCTTCTTAGACAAGATGGTAGCGAAGCTTTTGAGCATAATCAAAGATAAAGACTCGCCATTGGAATTGAAACATGCTACGTTCAATTACATGTATCAAATTATCAGGGTACGAGGTTATAAAGTAGTTGTAAGGCAACTACCACATGAGGTGAGTTGCGGAGATATATATATAAGTACAGGCTGTTAAATAACTTCTATCTGATTGTATGGGGAGTATTCGCAACAATAGTGATGTATTCAATGATTCTCTGCGCCATTATAAGAAACTCATAACAAAGTTTTTTCGATCAAATTTAACTTAAGTAATTGAATTTAGTCTATCATAGCATGTGAACCATTATTATTGTTACTTTTTTTTCTTTTCTGTTAGTTATAAGTTACCCTAATTTCACTTATAGAGCATGTTGTGGCACCTTAAAAAATTGTGCATTGAATTAATTTTCTGTGTATTTTGTAATTTAAGTGCTAATGTAACAATTACTGGTTGTCCTAATAAATAAAATAAAAATAAAACACTGGTACAAATCGGGAAAAATATTTATGGTTATCCAACGAATAATTATAATAATATCTTGGGAAAAACCACTTGGTTATCCGATTCCGAACTAGACAGAGCCTGTACTATGGAAACCAGACAACTGATATTAACTTATATACATTTTTTTGTAAATACATACTTAAATAGATAAGTAATACCAAGACACTTGGTGGGAATTGAACCCACAACCCATCGGGTAGCAGCCAGGGTGTCTAACCACTAGACCAATGGGTTCATCAAAATGTCCACCTAGTGGGAGGCCTGCAATGTGCACAATGTCATCAGTCCACCTTGATGGGAGGCCTGCCTAACCTGCCTATTATTTTAAAGTACTGAATGGAAATTATATCCTTACTTTCTGTTTAGGTGTCAGATCTCCTTACTGTACTGACATTCCTGGAGGCTCAAGATCCACAAGATAAGGAAACGTGGAGAAGCCGATTTGTTCTTCTACTATGGCTCTCAATAGTAGTCATCATACCATTCCACATGAGTCGGTTGGATGGATTTGCACCTGGTCAACCAGGTATATGCCTCACTCAGAGTCTGTTAACAAATTATCTCACACTTAGTTTAGATTTAAATACAAAATCATGCATTTTTAATATTGATTGTTGCATGTGATCATTTTCTATTCAGTTACGTTTCAGAAGAGAAGCATTTGTTTCAGATGCTGGTTCATCAAAGAAATTGACAGTAATGGAAAGAATCTTAAATATATGCAAGACATATGCATTGTGCAAAGACTCCTGTGCTGAAGCCAGTGCTTATTTGGCTTCAAAATTTCTTATAAGGTAGTAAAAATATTAAGGTATATTATTTTCACCATATTATAGGGTGTTAGTTAAATCACTGGCAAGTATTAACAAGGTGACTCAGCCCATAATCATTAGCAGCCAAAAGATGTCCACTGCGGAACAAAGGCCTCCCCCTCAGAAGGGAGGCATTGCCATAATCTCCACTCTTGGCAGGCGGCTTGGGAATCACAGTATAGGTGGAAGATAAATCCAAAAGAAAGACACTGCTACCTGTCTTCCCGTTCTCGTTTTGTCGTTTTTTACGACACCCAGCGAGAAGAGATGGGGGGGACGCAATTATAACCCCTAGGTCAGCCCATAATACACTATCTAAATCAAGAATACAGTACCTAAATTTTTGTCTAAAATATTGATTTTCTAAGTTAAAAACAAATACATTATTTAATTTGTATTCATTTCACTCGAAACATTGATTGACATACTAAGCTGCAACTACCAAATTGTTACGCAGTTTGGCGGGTTACAATTAAATGTATAACTTTTGTTACAATAAAGGATTTATTTATTTAAATAAAAATAAAAAGAAGTTTGTCTTTCATTTCACAATTTATTGAACTTGTCCAGAAACTATGCAAATACTATTCATTCTCTGTTATCTATGTTTTGATAAAAATAATAGTTCCCAGTTATTAAAATTGTTATATTCCAGGTCTGATGTTAAAGAGCTGTACATGAGTGCATTCTTCGATTGGGCTTGTGATTTACATTCCAATTTGCAAGAGGAGGACACTATTCACTATGGTGTTTTGGCAGCAGTTGCAACTGTATTGAAACATGGGAAGAGAGACGATCTTCTGCCGTTTGCTCCAAAGCTACTTGCATGGGTGACCAATCAGAACTACCATCAGCATAAGGCTATGTTAGTCAGAAAATATGGTGTTAAGATAGTACAGAGAATAGGTAAGCATACAAAGTGTTTTTTTTTATACTTGTTCCTAACTTGATATGTAAACATTGCTTTAGTAATGAAGGAATCGTTCTTATTTTTTATAGGTTAGTTAACCTAGGATCGCTTCGGAGTCGCTGGACGTTCGGGGTGTGGGCCCTTAGGACGTCCATTGAGTACGGCGGCGACTCCGAGGAGGACGGCGGCGGGGTTGCGATCCCCGTCCCCGTGAGCACCGTGTCAGGTTCCCGGGGGCTACAATGCGCCCCCCGGCGGCGGGCTCAAAGGCAAGGCACTGAGGGGCCCCTGGTGCAGATCCCACGGGAGAACCCTGAGGTCCCCCCTCTCATGTGCCGATGCGACAGCCGCGGGGGTTTTAGTGGGTAAGAATCCCACATACCCCGGTCGAGCCCCACAGCTCCCGGGGATCTTTGGAAGATTTCCCCCGCATCAAAAAAAAAGGATGCTGTAAAATTACTTACATGTAGTATATTTTGTCGCCAAGCAGCAGTGTGTAGACATTGCTGTGTTCTGGTGTGATCGACACTGTAGCTGGTGAAATTACTGGACTCCAGTGTTTTAACTGGCGAGCGGTAGTCCAGTGCAGTCTATATCACGCAAATCTTAACTTGGTTATTTTAAATCTGGTAGTGTCGTTTTTGGGATATTGGATTTTAGAAGCACAGTTTCAAGTACACAGCGCTTAGAAGCGCAGTTTTCTGTATAACATCTTGCAAGCCATCATGAGGCGTCGGTACTCAGTCCAAAGAAAATTAGTCCGTATTTATTGCTTCTATAGGACTCACATATCTTCGTCCGCGTGTGGTGTCATGG
Organism: Furcula furcula; assembly: GCA_911728495.1. Lineage (NCBI taxonomy): Eukaryota > Metazoa > Arthropoda > Insecta > Lepidoptera > Notodontidae > Furcula > Furcula furcula. The sequence continues at coordinate 14,149,552 of OU452251.1, forward strand.
CGGTATACTCGCGGGTCTCGATCATTGGCGGTGACCCTAGGCGGGGTCGCGGCTGCGGGCGACACCGAACCAATGACTTCCCCGCCTGATGATGACGATCAAGACATACCACAAGAGGTAAAGTATTATTTTTTATTTTTGTTGTATTCTGATCAAAATCTTTAAGAATAGATACAATTACTCCTAGTACGATCAACATGCTACTGGGTAGTAAGGTTATCTACAATTTGTTGGGAGTTACGCAGAAGTACGATTGGTTAATCAGACTGGCTTTTGATTAAATTCAGAGCATGCCACCTGTCTCCTGAATAAACTATCCCGCGTTACATAACCAGTCACACAATAAATGCGGAAGTAGAAAATAATACACAGAGAATTCTGGTATTAAACTCTTAAACATACTACTTTGTATTTTCACAAATAAACACTGAATTGATCATGTTGAAATTGAACAAGACATACTGTATATTATGGAGAAAGTCATGCATATGCCATTAAAGTTGCAGGTAGTTAGTATACATACGTTGAAATTACACATGGGGTCTATATTATACACCGGTATAGGCCGACCGTTTAACTCGCGCATCGCCTGCGCGGCAAGAAGGGAGCGAGGGGAGATGTTAGCGGATGGGTGAAAGGGGTGCGCGGAGCAGAGAGCTTACGTCAAGTGCGGCAGTGCGCTGGCTGTGCTCGCAGCGCGCGGTTGGTGTTTTTGTTACGGACGCTTGAAGATAAACGCACAAGGTATACGACTGCCAAGATAAATCTCAAGATGAATCGCTCTTCCAGTTCGTTGATGAAGAGATGGACCGATTTATTATTAATTTGCAAGATTCTGACTCCTCAAGCTACACAGACAGTGATGATGATTCAAGCGATATGAATATTAGTGACGAATAGTCCTATAAATTTTTTATCTGTGGTTAAATATTTCTTAGACGGAGTTAATTATTGTTTTATGATTTTGTACCTATGAAGCTATTATAAAATATTTGTAAAACTTAAAAATAAATACTTAAAAAAAGATACTTATTATTTTATTCTTTACCAACAATGTCTATCTCGAGATAAATCTTTGGATTATTGACTCCGTGTGTAGCGTTACCCGCCCCCGCTCCCCTCCCTCCGCGCAGGCGACACGCGAGTTAAACGGTCGGCCTATAGCACTAGCAGTATCTATCAAATACAAATAAAATGTATGAGAGAAATATATCATTGGAGAAAAAACTCAAAGTTAGCTATCAAAACCCATATGCCTGAACAAGATTTTAATATCAAAACTCATATCCCTGAACAAGTTTTTTATATATTTTATTCAGGTGGAAGACGTAGTAGAGTTACTTCTATGTTCTCTACGGGACGACGATACAGTCGTCCGATGGTCAGCGGCCAAAGGCGTGGGTCGCATTGGCGCGAGGTTGCCCGCTGTCGCCGCCGCGGATGTCTGTGAGAGCGTGTTAGGGTTATTCGAAGACAACGAACGGGAGACGGCATGGCACGGAGGATGTATGGCGCTGGCTGAATTGGGTGAGTGTCTGATGTACACATCTATATGATGTTTAAACTAGATTAGCGTGCGCATGACGTGTGGTTTACGTGGACGAGACCTTTCACCATCCCATGGCCCCACCGGAGATGCGCGCGGTACTGCTCTTTAACTCTATCAAACTCTACTTCAAACTTTCACTGTGCCTGTGTCCCATTTTGTATGCTCCTCTTTCTGGGGCAGACAATACGTGCGACGGCTTACCGGGTACTACCATTCGCTATTTTCCGCGCTGCTTCTGACTTCGTCCTATTTATGCACAAATCTCCTCAGCTTCTGGAAGTTCGCCGATGAGCTCACGAGATCGTCATAGTTGATCGGTCCCTCCTCCGGGCCTAAAAAGGCCACACATTTTAGGTGAATCATACTCAATTCATTTATTAGCCGATTCATATCATTTGATGTTAATGCTGCCATGCGAATTAGCAAAAAATTCAACCGTAACTTACTCATATTATGATTCACCCAAATTGGCCTTCTTAGACCCGCTCATCGCACACTAACGTCGATCATCTATCTTTATACATACCCCTGTACAGTGCGATGCAAACTCAAAGGCGGCCGTGAAGTTAGGCTCAAGTCGCTGCGCTGTTACTAATTTCAGCAGCGTATCAGCGGGGTAATGCCGAGGTTGTCGATTGTCAACTTGACTGTACATGCGCGAAGACGCAATGCACGAACCTCACAGAGCCGCCTTTAAGTTTGAATCGCACTATTCGAGGTGATGAACCCACCAAGGGGTTGACGGGGACAGTAGGCTTAAGTGAAAGCGTTGGCTTGTGATGGGTCAGGTCGCCGCGGGCTGCTATCGCCGCAGCAGGTGGGGGGCGGTGTTCGCGGGGTCGTGCGGGCCCTGCGCCGGGACGAGGCGCGCGCGGCGGCGGGCGCGGGGGGCGGGGGGCGCGCGGCCCGCGACGCCGCCTGCCACGCCGCCTGGGCATTCGCGAGGGCGTACGATGCTCGCGCTCTCTCGCCCCACGCCACCGCGTTAGCTAACGCACTCATCGCCACTGCGTGCTTCGATCGTGAGGTGAGTGGGGGATTATACTACCTCCTGCGGGGGTGTGCAGTACGGCGTGCAGAGCTTAACGGGTTAAAGTAAGTATGACGTATGTCCTTCGGAGTCGCTGGACGTCTGGGATGTGGGCCCAAGGACGTTCATTGAGTACGGCGGCTACTACGAGGTGGACGGCGATGGGGTTCCGACCCCCGTCCCCGCGAGCACCGTGACTGGTTCCCGGGGGACTACAATGCGCCCCCCGGCGGCGGGCTCAAAGGCGAGGCACTGAGGGGCCCCTGGTGCAGATCCCACCGGAGAGACTGATGTGCCGATGCGACAAGCCGCGGGGGTTTTAGTGGGAAAGAATCCCACATAACTCGGTCGAGCCCCACAGCTCCCGGGGTTCTTTCGAAGATATCCCACGCATAAAAAAAAAAAAGAAAAATGTGTAGCATGCAGGCAGAACTTGTCAGATTAGAGTAAGTATGACGTAGTATTAGTATGACGTAGTGTATCAAGTTCACTATGAAGAGCTGTAACAACGCCTACCGAGACTGGCCTTGTTTGGCATAACTTGAGGCTGCTTTAAGAGACATATTTCGAGGTTGTCTTGCGAAGCTGACGTAGTGACATGACTATAGGCGGACATTTACCCAACTGCTCCAAAAGCAGGATGACGTTTTTAAAATGTATGTATATTTTTTGACATACTGTGCTGTATGTATGTAACAGCTTGATAGATATAAGTAGTTTTTAAAAAGTTCTGTGTAATTGTTGAACATATAACAGAATGTATGCGTCGTGCTTAAGCAAATTTCATTAGGTGGTAGGTTCCTTGTACAAGGAACCGTCCAAGTAGGTACCACTGCAGTGTCAGATATTCTGCCGCCAAGCAGCAGTGTGTAAACATTGTTGTATTCCGGTGTGAAGGGCACTGTAGCTGGTGAAATTACTGGACACAAAAGACTTAATATCTAATATCTAAAGGGTCGGCAACGCGCTAGTGATTCTTCTGGTGTTGCTAGCGTCTATAGGCTGCGATGACTGCTTACCATCAGGCGGGTCGCATGCTTGCTTGTCACCTTAGTTGTATATAAAAAAACCATTTCTTCTTCTGCATATAACCTAACTCAAGTTTGTATAGATAAAATGACATACTCCGCGGTCGTTTATCTTGTTGTATCTTCTTGTTGTGTACCTTGGCTTGATGCATAAGAGATAGAAGTGCGCTGTTTCAAATCTAAAAAATATTTAAATTAATCCAACCAATGATATTTTAAACAATAGATATGGCATTAGCGCTCGCCAGACGTTCAGCGAGTATCCCCCAACTGGGTTTTGTAGCAGTTAGTCGCACGCCGTCCCGCGTAGTTAATGCGACATCGTGACGTCTATCATTAAAAATTGAAAATGCCGTCCTGCGTATTTATAATGTGCACAAATTACCAGGCAAAAGTAAATAAACAGTCAGGAATAATATAGCACATGTAACTTTGAAAAAATAATTTGATTTTCAATTTGTATTTCAATTTTCATAATAATATTGTAAGAAATAATTGTAAAATTGAATGTGTCAGTTGACAAGATGACACTGACAAGCGTTTAACCAACGCTGACAACGGAACGCACAAAATATAGCCATCTCGTTTTCTCTTACTTTTCTCGTTATGCATCTGTCCTTGTCAGACTATATGTAGGAAAATGTATAGCTAGGTATAGCTAACTACAAGTGAGACAACTTTTATCGTGCGTTAGTAGGGATATAACATATCTTTAGTAAAATATCATTGAATCCAACTCTCTTTAGATAAACTGTCGACGCGCGGCATCGGCAGCTTACCAAGAGAATGTTGGGCGACATGGCTTGTTCCCGCACGGTATCGATGTACTCACAACAGCGGACTTCCATTCCGTGGGCCCACGAAACAATGCCTACCTCGTCATCGCTCCTCAAGTCGCTTCATATCCAGAATACACTCAACCGCTCGTTGATCATCTCGTTGAGTTGAAAGTGGAACATTGGGATTACGCTATTCGTGAGTTGGCTGCGAAAGCTCTCAACAAATTAACAGATAAGGTTTGATTATACTGTTATTGTTTTTAATTTGCAGAACAGCTGGCCACTTAGAATTTTTTTTAAATTTGGTATTTGAAAAATTAAAATTTTGACATTAATATGTCAGTTCTTTTTAGAACGTAGGTTAAGTAGGACGTAGATTTAGTTTTTAATTTATTTCTAATTCCGTTTTTTTTTTCAAATATTAAATACAAGTGATTTAAAGCTTTGACCGTAAAATGTCTGAGGTGAGCCAACTAAAATATAATATAATTTTGAGTCTAGTAAGTATGTAATTACTTATAATCCTTTTTTAGATACCTGATTACGTAGCGACAGTGGTGCTACCGAAATTAGTGGAAAAGACTGAATCAATAGATCTGAACGTGCGACATGGTGCTATTTTGGCTATCGGAGAAGCTACTTACGCACTGTCGCAAGCCAAGTTGTCCAACGGTACGTTATTTATTTCTTAACATTTGGGTTGGCAAAAAACAAATATTAACAGACCGTTCAGGTAGATGAGAGGTCTCTTACAAGTCTACAGTGCAATTTTTTTACCTTTGAAACTCATACTACCTACTGAGCACACTTTCTTTACGATTAAAGGCAAATTGTAGATTTATATATAATTATTAACTTATATAAAAATGAATCCCTTTCCCTTGGTCACGCTATAACTTGAGAACGACTTTACCGATTTCATCTATCTTTATTTTTTAAGTTTTCCAATCCTCTGTCAGAGAAGGTTCATATGGAAAAAAAATAAGAATGTTGCGCAGAGAATTTGAAAATTATTTTATGCCCGCGGATTTGCGCGTGACCGCTATTTTGAATATAAACCCACGTTACCCAAAAATAAAGTGGTGTTATACGTTTGACTCATATGTCTGTCTGTGGCGTCGTAGCTCTCGGAACAGATTTGAATCCGTTTTTTTTCATCATGTTGTTTTAATAGATAGATAGATAGATACTACTTTATTGTTCCACCATTATAGAAAAACACAAAAATACAAAAAAAATCTTATCACTAAATGTAATGTTCTCTTAATGGTTTAATCTGAATGGTTATACAGACTTAATAAAAATCTGTACAGCCGTTTATTATGGTGATATTTAATTTTGTTACAGGCAAGTCTGCGGACTCATTAATAGCTGAGGACGTGTCGACAAGCGTCAGGGAATTGATACCGCGGCTTCGCAGCCGGCAGCAGTTCCGAGGATTAGGAGGCGAGCTGATGAGGCAAGCGTGTTGCCATTGTATCGCGATGCTAGCGCAGTCTGCCGCGCCTTACCACGGGTCGCATGTCATTGGTGAGACTTTAGCAAACATATTTTACCATATTTTATGGCTAAGGCGCATTAGAAATGGTGGAAACTCACACCTATACTCTTTTTTGGTTACAAGATCAAAATCGTAGCAATAAATGTATGAACACAGGAGCGATGGCGGAACAGTGGCCAGCCAAAGACAATTGGTAGGGTTCTATATGTCATATTTAGGTTGGATAAAGGAATACTTGCGCACCCACAAGTGCCGAGTGCACTATATATCTCTTCTGTCTGGTGTACTATAAGATTGGCCATTATGACCATATCGATCAAGCCCAGGAGGATATTATTTTATTACACCAAATATCATTAATTGGCTAAATGAACAATTCTCAAAAGCCCTTTGTCACTAGGTTACCAACGCTATCATATTAATTTTATGTTTACCAAAAATAATTCTTGTAGATGAGTGGCTAAACCTTATCGAGGAATGCTTGTCTCATGAAGTCCAAGTCATAAGAGAGAAGGCTATATACGCTCTGCCGTTGGTGTTCGATCAATACTTGCGCGAGGATACGCTAAAGTACGGCGACGTGACCGCCAAGGAGAAGCGCAGGGAACTAATGGAGAAGTATTGCAGCCAACTAAGCAATACTGGGGTCAACGGGCTAGTGTTACGGATGGGCTACGCTAGAGCTGTTGGTGAGTGTTATAGTATTTTATCCTTGTATATGTAAATGAGGGGCAGGCCCCTCCTAGACGTTCATCAAATACGGCGGTGACTCCCACCCCCGCTCCGTGAGCACCGTGACAGGTTGCCAGGGGGTATAGATAGGCAAGGCACTGAGGAGTATATGGTGCAGATCCCACCGGAGAGGGCAGATGCGACGGACGCGGATGTTTTATTGGATAAAATCCCACATATCCCGGTTGACCACCCACAGGGTCCCGGGGACCACTGCGAGAACAAATAAAGAGGTGGTAGCCTATAGAATCCGGAATGTGGAAATTCACCGAAGAACTAAGGTCACCGACATAGCTCTCAGACTCTGCAAGTTAAGTGGCAATGGGTATACCACATCGCTCGAAGAACCGATAACCGATGGGGAAGAATGGAATGGAGCTTCTCGAGGGGCGAATACGAACCGGATGACGCAGCGTAGGCAGGCTTCCCACTAGGTGGACAAACGAAATTGTGCGCGTCGCAGGTAACCGGTGGGTGCAAACAGCCAATTGTCGTTCATTGTGGCGTTCGAAGGGGGAAACCTATTTTCGGCATTGGACGTCTTACGGTTGATGATGAATGAATAACCTATAGTAGTAATATCAGATATTCTCCCGCCAAGCGACAATATGTTAGCGGCAGCAGCCAGCAGCAGGCAGAAAGTGGTGAAATTACTGGGCTGGAGAGACTTCAAATGTTTTGGGTAAGGGCGGCGATTAACCGCCTTTTCGGCTACTCGGCTACTCGGGGCGGTAGCAACGGCGTTGGTGTTGTATTAAATACTCGACAACATACTGGACGACGAAATTAATGCTAATTTTATCACTCACCATTAGGGACTTCGAATACTAATAAAAATCCCCTGCCTTAAATGAGGCTCGTGGTTCGCGGACGCACAGAGACCGGCTCTGGGCGCCCTTACTAATTGACCCCGAGGCGGGTGACCTTGAGCACCGCGAGAACTGAACTAAAAGCCCAGTGTCTCTCTACAGCGTCCATGAAGGCTATTAGGAAAAGGTTTAGTAGGTAAAAATCCCACATAACCGGCCTCCGCCCCTTATGAAGATAGGGACCTATGGGAACTTTTGAAGGCTTCCTCCCAACAGCAAAAATGCATCTCTTCGCTGTAGTCAAGAACACGTTCTCATTACTTGTACAACTTTGACTTGGTCCTAAAGACTCATTTACATGATGCTATTTTCTTGTACATACAAGAGCAATAATTAAATGCAATAAATGAAGCACAATAATTGACCTTCAAGAATTGTAAGTAACTGTTTACACGTGGATACTAGTTAAAAATTTGAATGTTATTATTGAATGCAAATCTTGCCCAGTAGAGCAAGAATGTGACATGTTGTTCAGACGATGCAAACCATTTATTGCTTCAATGTTATTGTATGCAAGAAACTTGCTTCGTGTAAATGGACCATAATTATAACTATTTTGAAACAGGTTCCCTGCCAAAGTTTGTCCTTGGCGAACATCTCCAATTGGTGATTCAATCTCTTATCAAGTGTTCGAAAGTGACTGACTCCACTCAAAAGTGGGCTGAAGGGCGTCGCGATGCCGTCATCGGTCTGACCGAGGTGTGCCAGACGATGGGCATCGTGGACGGCGTGGGCGATCACGTTGGGGAAATTGTTGAAGCATTGCTGGAGTGTTTGGCGGAGTATACCATCGATATGAGAGGAGATATTGGGGCGTGGGTGAGGGAGGCCAGTATGACAGGTGAGTCTTCTTCTTTTCTTGTGTATCTAAGTCCCCTGTAAAAAACCCCTTCACCCCAATGGCGGTTGAGGGGAACGACGGGGGACTGGTCTGACTGTTATTCGTTTGACTTTTGTTTGTTATTTCCCGGTATGTATATATATTTTTTGTATAACCTTGCTGATGACCGCATACACTAGCGCTAATTTTATGATTGTAAGGAAATGTTTATGAGAAAAAAATATTTGATAGCACAGACACGCCCGCTTAGTTTCTTGCCATATCTACTCAGTTGAGCCCGTGATGTGATCTTGTGATACGCTGGTAGCTTTAAAAACTATACCGTAGTGGAAAGATTGGTCAATTTTTTTTTTTTTAATTATTTTTTTTTTTGTCAATGATAGACGTTGCTGGCCGCAGATGGCCATTACAGCTTCACCGGACAATAGGAGGCGAGCGCTTGAAGCGCTCTAGCCTTTACGGCAGAAGTAGCGACGAGCTCAAGGGCACCTCAGGGAGGCACGGCCTCGGTTTGGGCTGTCGCTTAAGAGAGGGCTGAGTTTACCACCGGTTCACAACGCGCCTCCACTGAGAAGAACCGGCAAGAAACTCAGTGGGGTGTCATTCGACGTCTTTCCCCCTCCCCGCCCATTCGTGACGTCAGTTATTGGCGAATACAGCAAGAGAAATGCACTTTATTCCATGATCGAGCTTGGCCTAACGTTCTTTGTGATCTACTTTGGTGAACTTAAGTTAGGCCATTTCATTTTAATTTTGAATCACAGTATTGTTTCTCATCTGAACCTATTTCCGAAGTTATTGCGGTTCATATTTCGATGGCAAACCTACAATGTTAGCTTCCAAAGTTTTTTAAAAGACATCCTCTCTGGAATTTGTTAAGTTTGCCTATCATTTTTTGAAAGATTCTTGTTACACCTAGCAGCTCCTACATTTCCTATATACCGGAGCATGCGCATAAACTTTAAAATGTATACAAAATTTGTATTCTACAGGACTGTTGTCTCTCTGTCGGCAATGTGCTGTGGAAGCGCCACATTTGAACTCTCCCCAGACAATAAAGGAGATAATGTGTGGTGTCGCGCAGCAGGCTGTCGAGAAAATAGACCGCACTAGAGCACACGCCGGCAGAATATTTACATCTCTCATCTACAAGTAAGATGCATCATATTTTACTAGATTTGAAGCACCTTTGAAGTTGTGGAATGAATTGCCTGCCGAGGTTTTCCCGAATAATTACAGCATGGGGTTTTTTTTAAAAAAGGGAGTTAATAAATTTTTACGGGGTTGGCAACGCGCTAGTGATCCTACTGGTGTTGCTAGCGTCCATAGGCTGCGAAGACTGCTTACCATCAGGCGGGCCGCATGCTTGTTTGTCACCTTAGTGGTATAAAAACTATTTTTTAAAAAATAATAACCGACTTCAAAGTAAATTATCTAAAAAGCATAAAATAACGAAAGTATTATTGAAGTTGGTGCAGAATATACACAACAGGTATCTACGCTAACACCAACTTCAAAAATACTTTCGTTATTTTATGCTTTTTAGATAATTTACTTTGAAGTCGGTTATTATTTTTTAAAAAATAGTTTATTAGATAATTTACTTTGAAGTCGGTTATTATTTTTTAAAAAATAGTTTATTTAACACTTTTTAGTGACTTATTTTACCAAGATAGGTATCAGCACTATCACGCAACTCGAACGTCTACATTACAGTAACTTACTGAAAACATAAAAAGTTTATATCTCTTAAACTACTGGACCGATTTTGATGAAATTTGTACTCTACCCTAAGTTGAAAGATATTCTAACTATTGCAAAAAGAATTTTCGAAATCGGACTTGTAGTTTCTGAGAAATCCGCGGACAAACCTACATACATACATACATACATACACTCGTGAAATTTGGTAAATTCGTTTAGAAGCCCACATAGACTAACATATATGAATATTACGCATTTTTATTAATATTACATACATACGCGTCGAATACAGAACCTCCTTTTTTGAAGTCGGTTAATGAAGTCGGTTAAAAAAAGGTCTAATGTCAGTGATCAATAACAGTGTAAATTGTCATTTATGTTACGTTACGGGGAACTTCCCCGTGGGGTGTCCGGGTAAGAATAGCACCCACCCATCTCCTCCCGTTGGGTGTCCGTAAAAGGCGACTAAGGGAAATCAAGAAGACGGGCAGCAGCGTCTTTTTATTGGATTACCTACCACCTATACTGCGAACCCCAAGCCGCCTGCCAAGCGTGGGGATTATGGCAATCCCTCCCTTCTAAGGGGGAGGCCTTTGATCAGCAGTGGACGTTTCGGCTGCTGATGATGATGGGGAACTTGCATGAAAATTTCAATGAAAAATTATGATATTTTTTAATACCTGGTGGTTAACAGTACATTATTAAAAGAAAGAAAGAAAGATCGTCACGTCATTTGATTGCCCCTCTGCGGGTATGTGACTTCTCGCGCCAATATAAGTACAACGTGTAACGTGTAATATTTCTAACAAACATAGGATGATATGATGACAAATTTATAGGTTATAAACTTAAAGCAGTAATAAAAATACTAATATTTTAGAAATTTTATTATGTAACTAAGAAAGTCACAAATGAAGTAATATTTTAATTGTTTATAACATGTTAAAATTCCTAATGTTTTGAACATTTTTTTATTCTAGTGATCCACTAATAGCGAACATTCCCCACCACGAAGCGTTAAAACGAATCTTTCCGTCAGAGGAGGTTGAACTCAAACAGCAATCGAAGGACGTTGAGGACGACGACCAGCCCACGAGCGAGAACACTAGCGTTGTACTGTGGCTATTCCCGGGACATACGATGCCCAGATTTGTACAGCTGTTGAATTATCTGGACTATAGATACAGCGTGATCAAAGGACTGGTGGTCAGTGGTGGAGAGTTGACTGAGAGTTTGGTATGTATAGACCTGTCTTACTTCGGCTCTTGGAGCCGTTTACGCTTATTTTCCATGATTGAGTACGAGATAATCGAAATTACTACTATACTAAGGTATTAATTGGGTATGAGTGTCGAAATTATCCGATATCAAGAACTGGATTAATGATCATTAACTTTAATTAACGTGTATAAGTGCGGAAGCACGGTAAAGGCTCCGAATGCCTTTTATTTTTATGAACAGTTTTCCCATTCAACCAAAATAATTTAGTAATTTTCCTAGTGAGTTCCCTACACACCGAACCACAGCAATGTTTACACGCTACTGTTTGGCGGCAGAATATCTGATACTGCAAGGCAGTATCGCGGACACGAACGGTGTACCAGTTTTCAATCAAACTCGTTTGAACAACGTTACGTGCGCTTACCCCGCCCACATGTATTTTGGGCCGGCTCGTGCAAGTGATTATCGTCCTAAAGGTGGTACACCGATCATGACCGCGAGAGTATCTGGATGGTCTCATGCTCAAAGGAACATTACCACTCAGTAATTAAAATATACAAAATAAAAAAAAACAGAATGGTGCTCGACCCAAATAAAAACAACTAACAAAGAGGGGGCTAAAAGCAAAAGCACCACTGTCCATTTTGGCTCAAACTGAACTAAGAATGCCATCTGGTAGAGTATTTTGAAGCCTATCGAATGGTTCAACTCGTTTGAATACAATGTTAGCACTGTCCCATAGAAAAACGGGTTTGAAATATCGTTTGAGAACATCGATATATATAATAAGTAACCAGATAAGCAGTCACCTACTAAATTTCATCCAAAATATGGCAGTGATAGCTTAAATATTCCGTATGAACGTAAGATCCCGAGTGACCCGTCCAGGACTGCGCAGAATGTAAACGGTTTTTGTAGGCGCAATGGTCATTGTACATTATTTTTTTTGTACAATGTTGTATCAATATTTACGCTATAAAAACAACGTTGTATAGCGTTACAAACTATTTCTACGATGTTCCTACGTTCAAGCCACGCCGCGAACGAGACAGGGATAGTGGCGGACAACGCGCGAAAGGGAGAAAGGGATAACCGGAGGCACGGGGGCGAGAATTGAAATATAATCTTATGAGAACTACGTGTAGTTTGAGTGTTTTGTTTAGACAGTAGCGGCAAACTTAATTTGGTGGGCCGGTAGCTTGGCGGTTGGCGGACTAGTAGCAGAGATATTTAAAGAAATATTTATTATTTCGTGTTTTAGTGATATCTTACTGATATCTATCATTTAATCTAATACTATTAACTACTACTAATGGGAAATATATGTTCCGTATGAAATTTTGCTGTTGCGACGTGTATTAAGGCAGTTTTTAGACGCAAATGAGGCATTTCGACACGTCTACGCTAGCTGTTGTCGGCTCGTACTAATTTTAAATAGCGACACAACCGTCCCCGTAGCTCTATTTTCGTGACCACTTTTCGGGCCGTGACAGCTAATCTTGTTTAGATAGTATATCGATGTTTGAGAAGCAAAAACGACACTGTCCTTATCAGTTAAATTGCAAATACGCTACTGTCCAAATTGGCCTATCACAGTAATCACAGAACGGTCGGCCATGACACTTTTGTATTGGCGGTAGATGATTTTTTGTGAGTAAAGCAAATGTATTAGGTGCAAAAGCGCCACTGTCCAAGCGTTTTGATGCAAACCTTACACTGTCCCAACGCTCAGATGCAAAAATAATACTGTCCTGTAATAAATTTAATTTTTTCCGTAATAATATGCTTGTTTCCATGATTTGAGTGTTATTAATAACCACTAAAATGATCTATGATCTTAGATAAATCAGTTATCTGATTATTTTAAGTCCCTTTAATACGATAAACGTTTTTGCTACTTTTCGCCAAAAAAAAATCTTGGACAGTGGCGCTTTTGCTTTTTTTCTCAAGTAATGATTTTAGACCAAGTTGACAGTTAATTTATTTACAGGTAAAACACACAACACAATCGCTTTATGCTTACTTGAATACCTTACATGATGACAAGGAAATGTTGAAGGCCATTTGTGATACCATCATTAAAGTATTCGCGGACAACTTACATGTAAAGAGGATAACGAGTCCAATGTTCAATTTCTTGGATAGACTCCTAAGCTCGGGTGAGTTTGATATAATTGTTTTTAACCGACTTCAAAAAAGGAGGAGGTTCTCAATTCGTATGTATATATATATGTTTTTTGTTTTCTATGTATGTTCTCGCATAACTGGCAATTATGACCCGATTTGAATAAATCTTTCTCCATTCTTTAATCCGTTGTTTGGGTTCCATAAAAAAATATTGCTTACGAATAAGTAGTTCCTGAAAAAACAAGAATGGAGACTGCGCAGGAAACCTGCAGGAATGCCTATAAGATGACTTTATGTCGCTTTTTAAGGACAAAAATGGTCATAACTCTGGCAAATACGACGATAATGTGATCATAACCTACCTAGATAATTTTACCGTCTTTGATGGTTTAGTCTTTATGTATGAAAATAACACTATAGAGTATAATTTTTTTTTTAATTTGAGCCGTCTTCAATAACACTGAAAAGTACAAAATAATTTAAATATTATTGAAGTTGGTGCCAAATATACACAGGAGATACGCTAACACCAACTTCTATAATATTTAAACTATTATATAGTTTTCAGTGTTATTGAAGCCGGTTCAATTTTTTTTTAATATTTTATAATTTCGAATTTTGTTCTTTTGTATTTTTGATGCCTAATTCAGTGCCATTAAGTGTATTGTATTGTGTTTTTTTAATTCATGTGTGTGTTTCGTAGGTTCCATATCACCGATATTAGAAGATCCAAATTCGACATTTGCTACGGACATATTAAAGTATCTGCAGTTGGAGTTGCGAGGAGGGAAAAATATTTACAAGTTGTTGGATTCAATCAACGTTTTGTGTCAATTGATTCAGGTAAATGCTTTCGTATCTAGTATTAAAACAATAATTTCACACAACCACCTCTAGCAGTTAGCAACATGTGATATCTTGACCTGTTGGTCTAGTGCACACCCTAGCTGCTACCCAATCGGTCGTGGGTTCCATTACCAATTGTGTCTGGGTGTTATTTATCTTTTTATGTATGTAATACAAAAAGTATATAAGTAATTTTTAAGTAATTTTTTTTGCGTAATAATCAGTTCATTTATTTATTATTTATTTATTTTATTTAATTGAATGAGATACTTTGCATAGTACAGACTCTGCCTAGTTTGTGATCAGATGACCACGTGTAGATCGGCCCAGGATATTATTAGGGTCAATTCATGCTAGCAGATAAACGAAGCTCATCGAAGCGTCTAATTATGTATAGTTGAAGTGAAGTTACACGAATTCGCGCACATTCTCGTGAATTCGCGTACATTCTTGTGAATTCGCGCCCATTCTCGTGAATTCGCGCCCATTCACGTGAATTCGCGCCCATTCTCGTGAATTCGCGCCCATTCTTGTGAATTCGCGTACATTCTCGTGAATTCGCGCTCATTCACACGCGTTTACGTTTAGTAGTGGTGGACATCAGTTGTCAGTCTGTTTATTCGTAGTTCAAACCCGTATAAAATGGTTGACGTTGATCTAGCTATGATGAAATGGCGAAATCGAATTAGTTTACGTAGTAGAATGCATTGCGCAAGCGCGCGAATTCTCGCATCCTTTTATCTCAGAAGAAATATGAGCATTACGTAGTTGAGATAAGGGTGAATTTACTATTAATCGGTGCCATCGATGCGCTTCGTATGCGCTAGCATTGATTAACCCCTAGTATTATTTGGTGGCCTCCGTGGCGCAGCGGGAAACCGCTTGCTTTACAAACCGGAGGTCGCGGGTTCGTATCCCGCGGGGAGCAACAAATGGGAAAATGCAGACTGATCACCTAATTGTCGATAAAGTAAGATAATCCGTCGGATGGGCATGTAAAAAGTCTGTTCTATTAAGTTAAAATAAATAATAATTTATTTAAATGCCACAAATAGTTTAAAATAACTTGTAAGTACAAAAACTTATCAGCGCTACGATAATACAATGTCGGCACAGGATACTGACGAAGCCCAAACTAGACAAAAAGCCTGTATCTTGGGATTCTGGGGTACGAAGTTATACAGTTTAATTAAAAGCGTGTACTAGGAACTGCAGGATTGTAGGCTGAGATTAAATTATGCAAAGAAAATAAGAAAAAAAAAATAAAAAAAAATAATACCTTAATTAAGAATACTTAACAAAAAAGTAGGTACATATAACACAAGATCGTAATTGATTCTAGGTTATCTAACAGTTGTGGTGTATGTGTGCGTTTTATGTGTGTGTGTGTTTGCGTGTGTGTGTGTTTGTGTGTGTGTGTGTTTGTGTTTGTGTGTGTGTATGTTTGTGTGTGTGTGTGTTTGTGTGTGTGTGTATATATTTGCAGCTACTTAAAAAAGATTTTCTGTATCACTGTATGAAAGTTCGTACAGCCAAGACTTAACTATGTTTGTGCAAGTATAATTGTTACAATTTTTTTATCGGAACTAGTTTACATACCTTATTGTATGTGTACGGTAAAGAAAACCGTGGACAGCGCCGAGCAATTTCTGATCTAACACGTGGGAGCGGGATACTGTAGGTTCGTTTGAGTAAAGATTAGAGTAGTCAGGACGTAATTTGACCGTTCTGTAGGTTTTAGCAACAGCATATAATACAAATAGCTGGGGAACACGGAGGACTTTATTCGTTGTACAATTTATCTGTGTTCTGCACCTGATCCCTCCCCGGTCGTGTCTGTTTTCCGTCCCATAGGATTGTGAGAGGTATAAGAAAGAGAGAGTGCACTTGTGTCTACGCAAGCTCTTGTGCACTACAATATCTCCCGCGTGGATGGCTGATCTTGCGAAAGATTGGCTGCTGTGGTCTTATCGGGCCGGAGGACATTATTTATTATTATTTGGGCAGAGTCCTTAGCGTTGTGTATTGTTGTCAGGTCGGGGGAGCGGTGTGTGGTCGGTCGCTGGGGCAACTAGTGATATACCTGTGCTACGCGGACCGTTACGTACGACGTTGCGCCGCCGCGAGGCTCTACGAGGCTCTCTCGCTTTACGCAGACGACTGCTCCGTACCACAGGACAACATTGACCAAGTGAGTACTCGTTTTTCAGGGTTCCATACCTAAAAGGTAAAAATGGAACCTTTTTTTTTTCACTTTATTGGGGACAACTAACAATTACACTGATAGATTACTAAAAATTACATAACAAATATTGGTTTACTGCCAGCATAACCAGCTCCGTTATCCACAAATGGTAAAATTTATGGTGAGACTTCGTCTGTTTGTCTGTCTGTCACATCTATATATTTCAGGAACCCCACTGACTATCGATTTGATTTTGGAATAGTTTTAGATCTTAATTACCCAAACTTATCGCAAATGTTTTTTTTTTGTGGTGATCGAATTGGGTCATCAAAATTTCAAAGTGAGACTACTATATCGAGTTGGGTACCATATGAAAGGGCTTCATTTGCCCATAAAACATATTTTTATTTTGGCTTATGTCATGTAGTTTTTGGCTGATAATCCAAAATGTCAAAAAAATGGAATGAGCTAGAATGAGTAGGCTTTTAGTAAGGGAGTGTACTTTGTCATCCTAGATTGCGTCGCCGCTTTCTATAAATTAGTCAGGCACTAGCTTAGAGAGTAAAGTCTTCAGTAAACGTTACTTACTCAAACCTCACCAAACAAAATATTAATCTTTTAGAATTTGCATTACTTGAACTTCTTTGAAGTACTTGCATTTTGTGCCTATAAAAGTTTTGAACTTACAGTAAAATGTCTGTTTAGTAATAAGGTGTAGGCTGGAAAGCTTGACTTATTCTACATGACACACACAGACACACACACACACACACACACTGCGCCTTATTTCATACTTTCATGGTTTCTCTCCTGGGCATGTTGGAAGAGATTTCTATAGAAATAAGCTGTGCCCTTGTACTATCGCGGACACGAACGGTGTACCAGTTTTCAATCAAAATAGTTTGACCAATAATACGTGCGCATACCTCGCCCGTGCACGTATTTCGGCAGGCTCGGCACCTGTATTATCCCAAGACTTCTCTTACCATATCATTTATAAGTTATTTTATAAGTTTTATTAGACTAAGTTGCATGTAGAAAGCGTTTAGCCAAAACGAATTCTTATCCAGAATGTTTGTTTCACTTTGATTATTCCGAATCTTAGAGGCGGTTTATACTTACACTATGTCTCAATAATGGTAAGGTAATCGATATCTATTTTACAGTATAAATTCAATATTGAATTTGAGTATCGAAATAATCCGATTTTAGAACTAACGTTTGTAAGCGCGGCAGTTAGTTTTTCTGAAGTTAAAGAAATTTGTTTTATGCAACCGCCACTATGTTCTGGATTTGAATTAGTTCATGATTATTAATATGCTAGAAGAACCGATAACCGATGGGAAAGAAAGGTTCTCGAGTGGCGACCACGAACCGGAATATGCAGCGTATGTAGTGTAGGCCTCCCACCAGGTGGACAGCAGACGACATTGTGCGTGGCACGCGGAGGATGCAAATAGCCAATTGTCGTTCATTGTGGCGTTCGAACGGGGAGGCCTATGTTTAGCAGTGGACGTCTTCCGGCTGGTGATCAATCGATGTAGTCACCTGATATAATTTACACAGAGACAAAAATTTACACAGAGACAAACATTTTATAATAATAATAATAATATCGTGGGACAATTCACACACGGTCATCTGATCAAAGTAGGCAGTCTATACTATGGAAACCAGACAACTCATACTAATACATATATACTTACTTTTTTTTTGTAAATACATACTTATATCATCGATATACTATACCAACTAGATTTGCTGTCACGACCCGAAAAGTGGTCACGAAAATAAGAGCTGTCTCCGTAGCTCTGTCGCTGTCGCTCAATTGTCTGCAATTATTATTGAACCTTATTTTATAGTATGTAAGTTATCTTTTTATATGAACATATTATTGTTTTGCGTGTACGTGTATAGTTGTAACCGCGACCACATTTTCGATGTCATTTTGTTCGTGACAGCTAATCTAGTTGGTTTAGTATATCGATGACTTATATAGATAAAGCACCCAGACACTTGGTGGGAATCGAACCCACGACCTGTTGGGTAGCAGAAAGGGTCACTAACCACTAGACCAACGGGACCAACCAACCAACGGGCAACGGGGTTTTTTGTAACAAATCCATATAACGATCCGTACCATCGTTACCTACAACCACTGTATATCATATGGTCTTATATTTATAGCACATTTCGAATTCAGAACGAGTATCAAGTTCTTCATTCAATTACTCTGTCAATATGATTAGGAAATATTCATTTAACATATTTCAAAAGCGCAGATAAAATTCTCAACTATTAGTCAATTCGACGGGAAATACGCGGTCGAGTCAGTGATTAGACACGCTCGAGTGAGATACTGTGTGTTTACGCAATCAATATTGCACCTTACTAGTTTTTTATAAGTAAGATAGTGTTTGATGGCAATCCCACCTAGGGCTGCTAAATACATGCTTGTCATTTCCAGGACATTACTCCATTGATCTTTAAAAAACAAGTCTATTCAAGGCTAATAATGACTCCAGGGTTAAATAATGACTCCAGGGTTAAAACAGTGTCTTTTTTGTTTTCATTCGCTTGTTGACATTAATTCATAAAATTAAATTATTCTCGAAGGGCGCCTCGTCTAGGGATTGCAATCCGCAAAAAAGGATCGGGTAATCCGGCATCATTAAACATTTACCGGATCCGGTATACGGATCCGGCGATAGCAATTTTAGGCAAAATCATAGCGGTGTTGCATGAATATAGGTAGGTACTTTATTCAATGCATGCGTGCCAGTATTATGATTACTGTGATTTCATTTGCTGCGAATCCAACTCGGACGGGCAACGTTCGGAAAACTACGAGACACCTTTTCGTCCGACGTACCGCAGTTCCTGAATAGGAAGGTTTTTAACCAGTGTGTATTGCCAGTGATGACATAATGGGACTGAGACGTGGACCTTATCTGTCTATATTATTAGTAAGCTGTATATATATATCGTCTTCTTAAGTGCCAATATTGTACAGCACAGTATTCAGAATTTCCAGGAACCTCTTCCTTGTATCGTATTTCCTCATTACTGAGTGTCGTGACTACCTCCACATGACCGACAAAATAACTTGATACCATTTGTTCCTGTCAGCGGCGGTGTGTAGCGCATTATGGATATTGGTTACTGTAGTCTTGCGGATCTGGTCTTCCCAACGCCTGGGACTGCGACCCCTAGGTCATATTATAGCTGCTTTCCCAGTTACCATGAGCCGCTCTAGGTTTCCCGGCTATATGGCATCCCTAATCAGACTTTATAGAATAATAGTACAGTCGCGAATGGACCGTACTAGCTTATTAAGAATACATTGCCTCTATGTCAGAGAAATAGATAGGCTTACAGCAAAGGAGACCAAATGAGCGCCCTAAACCACAGTCTTCTGTAAGGTGCAAATTATGCAAGCATTATAGATAGGCACGCGGTAGAAATGAACAAATTTAAAAATGGAGGGCAGCAAGCTGAAACAAGCTGTTGCCCGTCTTCTTGTTTCCCTTTGTCGCTTTTTATGGACACCCAACGGGAGGAGATGAAAGGGTTCTATTCTTACCCTACGTGTAACCACACTATCACATGTTGTAACCTATATAAATGCCATCCTTTCTTATGCAAATGAAAAATAGTGTCAGTCACTCCAGATCCAAACTCCTCTCTATGGCTCTACCCGTGCCCTGTCACTATCCCTTGCTACTCGCTGTAGTGTAAAAATAGTGTCAGTCATTCCAGATCTAACCCCCTCTCTATGGCTCTACCCGTGCTCTGTCACTATCGCTTGCTACTCGCTGTAGTGTAAAAATAGTGTCAGTCATTCCAGATCCAACCCCCTCTCTATGGCTCTACCCGTGCCCTGTCCCTATCCCTTGCTACTCGCTGTAGTGTAAAAATAGTGTCAGTTACTCCAGATCCAACCCCCTCTCTATGGCTCTACCCGTGCCCTGTCACTATCCCTTGCTACTTGCTGTAGTGTAAAAATAGTGTCAGTCATTCCAGATCCAACCCTCTCTCTATGGCTCTACCCGTGCTCTGTCACTATCGCTTGCTACTCGCTGTAGTGTAAAAATAGTGTCAGTCATTCCAGATCCAACCCCCTCTCTATGGCTCTACCCGTGCCCTGTCACTATCCCTTGCTACTCGCTGTAGTGTAATAAAAACTTAAAAAAAAAATAGAAACGACTTCAATATCACTGAAAAGTATAAAATAATTTAAATATTATTGAAGTTGGTGTTAGCTTACCGGCTGTGTATATTTGGCACCAACTTCAATAATATTTAAATTATTTTATACTTTTCAGTGATATTGAAGTCGGTTCTATTTTTTTTTTAAAAGATTTTATTTTAAACTTTTTAGTGATATTTTCATATATTGAACCATCGAAGACCGTAAAATGATCTAGGTAGGTTATGATCACATTATAGTCTACATAGTTTTACATAATTAATGTTTCTTCAGAAAAAAATATCCGGTCGTAATGAAATTTACACGGAATCATCATAGTACACACATCAAAAGTGTCTAGGGATCAACATATATTTTTGCAATAACTTTTCTCCTGATTGATATTAATTAAAATTTTCTTTAAGGATTCATCAAATAAAGTGTTTTCGTTTGTCACAGTAACGATAAACCAAGTCACCTTTGCATTAATAAAGAAATTTGCCATTTTCCTAATAAAGGGATTTTTGACATTTGAACCACTAACACAAAAGTTCGAAAAAAAGACTGAAATAACAGTTTTCTTTAAAATTTTATTGGGTAACTTAAACAATTAATAATCCGTGTTTCTACCGCGAACACTAACAACACAAGAACATCGGTTTGGCATACTCAAAATGAGTTCATCCAAATCACGCTGTGGAATGGCCGCCCATGTTCGTTGCAACAACAAAAAAAGGTCTTCTTGCGACTGGATACCCTCCATATTCGGCAGAGCTCTTCTCTGTAGCATATCCCATGCATGCTCAATCGGGTTCAAGTCTGGCGACTGAGCAGGCCAGGGCAGGACATTGATGTTAGCTGCGGCGAGAGTCTGTCTTACAACTCTTGCGGTGTGCGGTCGTGCATTATCATGCATTAACTGAAATAAGGGACCGATTTGCACTTGTAGAGGAACGATGACGTCTGATACAATCGTCTCAGCATAAATTTGAGCGTTGAGGTTGCCTCTGATCCAAATCAACTCAGTTCTTCCGCCGATCCAAATACCCGCCCATACCATGATGGTTCCACCACTATAAGGATGGACTTCCTGGCAGGATTTTAATCGCTGTTGGCGTCCAGGGGTTCTCCAGTGTCGTATACGTCTTGTATCCGGTCTCATACCAAAACGAGACTCATCAGAAAAGCACACGAAACGCCATTGTTCTTCTGCCCAATTTCTGTGTTCAAGAGCCCATTGATATCGAATCCTACGATTGTGCATTGCTATAGGTGGTACCCGTAGCGGTCTTCGGGAATGAAGGTTCACTTCATGCAAGCGGTTTCTGACTGTTTGGTCGCTAATTAAGTTCCCTGAAGAGTGATGAAGCCTCACGGCTAACATCATGGCAGTTATTGTTGGAGCTCTTCGAGTTAAGATTTGAATATATCGGTCTTGTCTCCGTGTGGTGCAGCGATATCGTCCTCCATGGCGCTCAGCCACGGTACCAGTGCTTCGGTAACGTGTCCAAAGTCGACTGATAACACTCTGACTTGTATTCAGAGCTAAAGCCACAGTACGTTGCCGGGAACCAGCTTCTATCATTCCCACGGCTCTGAGCATTTCTTCCCTGCTTAAATGACGTCGCCGCTCCATAATAACGTTGGTTTTAATCAGTAGTAGGGAAACAGTAGCACTAATAATGTCTTCAATGCGTTGTATGTTTTTATAGGGAAAATATTGACAGCTGATTTTCATCTTTTACTCGAATTTGATTCACAGTTCCTGATTCAAATTATGAAATGCACCAAAAAGGATCCATATAAATTTATAAAATCATAAATTTATTACAAAGCCACATCTCAATCTCAAGAAATCCGCTTAAAATGCTTGATCCCTAGACACTTTTGATGTGTGTAGTTTACTCTTTCGAATAAACAATGAATCATCGAAATCATAATTGTCACAGCAATGTAATGGAGAACATCAGTTTTATGGTTTTTACCAGATAAATTCCTCCTCATCGTTCATGGTCCTCCAGGAAGTTCTTATCTGGTTGTGATAAATTTCATACAGATTCATTACAGTGGTTTCTTCTTTCGAATAAAAAAATAATCATTGAAATTGGCAAATATTTGCCAGAGTTATGACCATTTTTGTCCTTAAAAAGCGACATAAAGTCATCTATATAGGCTTTCCTGCAACTTTTCTGCGCAGTCACAATTCTTGTTTTTTCAGGAACTACTTATTACTATGCAAATTTTTTTTTATGGGACCCAATCAATGGATTGAAGAATGGATGGAAGAAAGTTTTTCAAATCGGTTCATAATTGCCAGAGTTATGCGCGAACATACATAAAATATATATATATATATACAGACGAATTGAGAACCTCCTCCTTTTTGAAGTCGGTTAAAAATAGTGTCAGTCACTCCAGATCCAACCCCCTCTCTATGGCTCTACCCGTGTCCTGTCACTATCCCTTGCCATTCGCTGTAGTGTAAAATGACAAGACGCGATAACGGACTGTCCCCCATTGATCTTTTTATTAACGTGGGACAATCGGCTGTGTGTGTCGATTCGTTGTGACTCTAGAAAGTAAGATGATTCTTGCATCGGATGGGCAAAAAGCCGATCCTTCGCCTGGCCTTCCCGGTCCTTTCAATTTTCCGGCTCATCGGATGAGATGAAAAGAAGAGAGAGTGCACTTGTGTCTACGCAAGCTCCTGTGCACTAGTATCTCCCGTGTAGATGGCTGATCTTCTTGTAGCGTCCAGGATTTTTTTTCTTATTTTATTAGTAGCTGTTGTCGTATTTACCGATGTTGCTTGTCCATCCTACTCGTAGCGACGTGTTTAGAAGTACTCTCATTCCAGTGGTACTAATCTCATGGCTACTATAGTATAAACCGGTCATTAGACCTCGTTGTAAACAAGAAGTAAAACTGTAATACAATGTAGGACTTTAATAATATTTACGGCTTTATCTATCCTACTTATCAACTGGTACATATAAGTTTATTTGTGTAAACAGCCAGTATAACAAGATGTTTTAATTGCTGTTCTGCTTTGTCTAGGTAATGTCGATACTCGCTGAAACCGACTGGGAGCGGGAGGTGTCCGAACTGAGGCCCATACGGAACGAGCTCTGCGATCTCATGAACATCAAGAGGCCGGTCATGAAGCAAAAAACACCATAATAATACCAAATGGAATGTGTTGATATTGCTTTCTCTATGTAAAAGACTAGTAGTTTGCGAGAACCGTGTGGTCGCGGATATATTTTTGCTCTCGAATCAGTCTTGCATCATTCCCTGATGAATTTAATTTGCCAATGTGATAACGTGTAATGATTTTTTTAACATTGAAAATGTACGGTGCTTGTTTTGATGTGGCTTATCGTGTGACATTCGCCACTATAAAATATACTTACTGATAATTAACACGTTTCGCCGATGTGTCGATAACTTGGCAGAGAATGACAACTAATAATGATGGATCTTATTATGTAAAAGGATGCATTTATGTTACTCAATGTACTAATATACTTATCTATTTATTCATACTTAGTGGTTTTATTTACAAACAATACTTATTTAATAAGGCATCGGATTTTTATAATACAATCTCCGAAGCTATTTTCACTGGTATTTTCATGGATGGATATAATATCAACCCTGAAAAACTAATGACTAGCGTCTATTTCAACCAAGTATTTGAAGCTGCGTTGGGTCTTGTGGTGCTTCCGCAATGAGATTCGACCAAAAAGTCGAGTAATTCTTCAGAACCGTCCCTCTGTAACAAAAATGGTTTTATGTTACATACTCCTTTTTCATAGAAACTAAGTGACTTCATTGAAGCGTGGCTGCAGGGACACAGTATCGCTGCAAGTTCAATTCACCCCTTACCAGAGCAAACTAGAAACGCAAACTAAATAAATCTCCTGGGGCTAAACGACTCTCGAAACTCGTAGCTGAATCTACTGTCATATTATCGGCTGTTGTCTTTTACAGCGGAAAGCAGAGGAATATTCCCACTGCCGGTGTTTCTTCCCATTTTCCGCTATAGGCTAACGCTTCTCAACTATTACGAGTATAACGTATAAACGTTATACTGGTGACCACTGGGGATAATCGCACGTTTCGTGAATTTTTAACAGCCCGATGATGGCACGCTACGGGGTTGGCTCTCTCATATGTAGTTACTGATAGGTAACGTGAGTTTTCAGAGATTTCCGTGGTTGAAGTGATCTAGTACAAGGCAAAGATGTTAAAAATTTGAATGGTATTGTAGCTGAAGACCGTACTCTTTAGATGCCAGACAGGTATCAGACAGTATAATGCAGTCGTCTATGGGATGTCATGTCACCCGCCCACCATCAGTAAACCATCCAGCAGCTTGTCCCGTCGTCAAGCGACACATAGTTATGCTCGCCAATACCGTAACTGGTGGCTAATCCATTGACCCACTAATACTCCAAACGGTTTGCTAGCAAAACTGTAAGTATTGAACGAATTTTATCTTGCGCACCTTACTGGCCTTACAGCCGTCTTCGGTGCTACAGAGGAATATAAGGATAATTAGCACATAACTAAGCAAACAGGAACTTGGATTATGTACTCATTCATCGTACATTAATTGTATCAGAGGCTTATCTAAAGGTCACTCTGCGCGTTAGCTGATCATGACAGCTCATCGAAGTTACGCAACTGGTACATGTGTGTTGAGTGAAAGGAGAGTATGTGCTATAGGGTATGGGTCGTTGACCTTATTATCAAGCCTTGCCTTATAGGCAAGTATGGTGGCCGACTTACTGCAATCAATAAATATATATTTCAAATTGCTACATTGAAATCATACGTGTTTTGAAATACTTAATGGTAATGAATGTGGCTTAACGCCATTCAAGTTTTCTAAGATTTCTGAACTCGATAGGTTTTTAATAAGTGAGATATATCACTCATAAGTATACTAATAAACGCTGAAAATAATACCGAACTGATAACCTTAGTTCATCTTTATCGACAACCCTTTTCCGGGTCTACAATACCATGCTATACAGTTGGATCTATACATTTTTCCCTTAAGGCTTTATTGATAATTTTTCGTCTAATGATGCCTGTTTAAACCTCATAAATATAATCTCTGATGCCAGTACTTATTTCTGTATCGGATCGGACATTGACCGGACGGATGGGTCGACCGTGACGATTAATCAAAATTAAAAAAAGTCAACTGAACTTAAGCTATGGTTTGCGTGTACCTCTTCGGAGTCGCTGGACGTTCGGGTTGTGGGCCCTAGGACGTCCATTGAGTTCGGGGGCGACTCCGAGAAGGACGGCGACCCCCGTCCCCGTGAGCACCGTGGCAGATTTCCGGGAGGCTTTTAGGCAAGCCATTGAGGGATCCTGGTGCAGATCCCATCGGAGACCTCTGAGTTTTAGTGGGTAAGAATCCCACATAGATAAGGTTTTAGTTATTGCGGCGGTATAAATTTCCATGAAACAAATCTCAATGGAACTAGATGAAACTAGTCGGAATGTTCCGGTACAAAATCCATATGGTCTACGTACAAATGGTTTGCACTTACGTGAAATAAACTCTCCCTTGTGAATCAGGCGGCGCCCTCCACAATAGAGTGGCCCGTATTTTGAACTGGGGGTCCGCGTGCGTGATCGACGAGCATTCAGGGTGAATCGTTGTGTTGGGCGCGGGTTCCCACGACCCAAGCCACTGGTCCTGTTCCACTGACCTTGCTTGAATAAAGAATCCTTTGAATGGTTCCGACCCCTCTATCGTCACTGGAATACCAAATATTATTTTGTAAGTAATGTAAATAGCGTAAAAACAGATGCCTATACCACCAAGAATCTTCAAGGGACAGTCCAGGTGTCAGATATTCTGCCGCCAGGCAGCTGTGTGTAAACATTTCTGTGTTCCAGTGTGGAGGGCATTGTAGCTGGTGAAATTACCAGGCTAAAGAGAATAACTCATGTCCTGTCCTAACTCTATTAATGTCCCGGGGTGACAAGCGGCAGTGCAGTTCCGCTGTCTATACTGCCTATAGTCTCTCACCCTCAGGCGAACGTCTAGCTTGTCTTGTCAGGTTGAATAAAAATGTCCATGCACATAAAGGTTATGCCGTGAGATTTAAAGTAAGTAATTACTATTGTGTTAGCATGATAAGCATGCGCGCGCGACTGGTGGGGTGTATTTGGTACGGACGGTTTCCACAATTCTGTTACACGTTAGACTGTAAGTAGATAAGTAGGTATGTTTTACTTGCTGGTCGGTTCCTTGAAAGTCAAAAGTCAGAATCGTGTATTACAAATAGGCTTAACGTTTTTTTTAAAATCTTCCACCGGATAACTTTTTTTAAAACAGTGTTTGTCATGTTACAATAAGATCAGTATCAGCGACAGTGTGTCTGTCCGTTCAAAGGTCAAATAAGAGAGAAAAACAAAAAAACGACGAAAGTACCTACAACAAACTAAAAGGCCAAAGGGATAGTAGTCGGACCAGTCCCCCCAAAAAAAACCCCCTTGTGCAGAAAACCGTCCAGGTGGATACCACCGCAGTGTCAGATATTCTGGCAAGCAGCAGTATGTAAACATTGCTGTGGTCTGATGTCAAGGGCACTGTAGCTGGTGATGAAATTACCGAACACAATAGACTTAATATCTAATGTCTTTAGGGTCGGCAACGCACTAGTGGTTCTTCTGGTGTTGCTAGCGTCCATAGGCTGCAGTGACTGCTTACTATCAGGCCGTATGCGTGCTTGCCACCTTAGTGGTATAAAAAAAACACTTGCGGGTGACAATAGTCGGCAGTCTCCTAGCGTTTTGATATTGCTGCAGAGAGAGAACACCGGCAAAAAGTAACCGTAGTAGGTACCTACCACTAGTAGTAGAACCACAGACCACGCCCGGTAGGTAGGTACAACATTTACGCAGTTTTCTTATTATTTCAAATAAAATATTTATTTAGTAAAATACATAGAAGTCAATGTCTTGGGTTAGAATTGTTAGAATTTGGTGAATGATTAGGTAATCAGTTAGTTAAGAGACTTTCTTCCGCACTCAATTTCCGTTAATTAATTCTTATTTATACTAAGGGACGGGACCTTAGTATAACTGTTCTAATTAAATCTAGACTTAATCGACCGGAAAATTATTAATTAACGGTTGAGTGCACAGTGGTTAATCTCATAAGCGCAGTACACATTGCCGCTTCGTGGTAGAAGTATCTGATATTGGGGTAGCTCCATCCTAAAAGTTCTCTGGCTCAAGGGACCTGACTCACTAAGTAAAGAACATTTTTATTTTCTATGTAGTTTTTCTCAGTACAAACCGGTTTAACCACCATGAGCCGTCTGACCTACACCGCCATGATTCTAAAACTTGCGTAATGTATAAGAGTTACGCATTCACTATGCGGGCGCACCTCCCTCGATTTTATCAATGAAGCGCAGTGATAGATAAAATCTCATAATATTTTTTTGTATATTATTTGCTTTATTTTGCTAAAGTATTACCAAAATTGCTAATATTTAACACAAAAACTGATGTGTTGTGTTGTGAAATATGTTTTACATAATGTGCATCGTCTAATTAGAGACGAGCAACTGATGTATGTTGTAATGTTATTGCAATGACGGCATAAAAACCAAAAGTTATTAAACTATTTCCACTATTTAAATCAATGTCTTGAATTAAATAAAGTTTATTAGTAGGGCTTGCTGGATTAAGTAGTCGTTCTATTAAATGACTAATAACGTGAATTAATAGGGCTGTTAATGACCTAGTTGGCTTGGTCTAGCTAGGACACGGTCGTGGCCTGTAATCACGAGCTCCCAGGTACATTTACAGTGTAGGTAAAGTATTATTTAAAGCACCTTGCTCATTAAGGAAAAGTAATTATATATCAATATTGAAGATTATTTTATAACGATGAAAAATTCAACTAGAAAAACTATTTTCAATTATTGAAATCTAAGTAAGTACTTTTACGGAATTTTATCGCGGTTTATTTTAGATTTTCCTCTATACCAACCGAGTTGAGTTGGTTGTTGAGTTGATATCAATGTGTAATATTCGCGTAAATAAAAAACAACATTATTTTAAATTATTTACAGGGGGAATAATTGTAAAGTTTGTATCTCAAACACCACCTCACGAAAGAATCACACGCTCACTCAAAATTATAAAAAAAATCACACCCTATATGTACTTACTTACATACATCATGAATAAATTCAGCTATGATGTGATGGTTGATGTAAATTAAAACCTGAAATACTTATCTATAGAATAATAAAAGTTGTTAAGCACTTACCTGTTATGGGCGTATTAGGGAGGTATGTTGAAGAAGATGCGAAGACTCTGTACGGCAGAGACGACAGAGGCTGCGTCCTGTGTTGCCCATGATTGGGCTGATTCGCTCGGTCCTTCACACAGGTATCAATAGGCGCTCCATCAGGAAAGCTACTCACACCCCAGCACAGTATGGACGCTATTAACAATTTACTAAACATCTCTTTGATTATGAATTAGAAGGTAACACTTAAAGACCTCGCGTCCGACTGTGCTCGAGTATATTGACGCACTCACTTTTGTAAGCCGACTTTGAAAGGATCTAGATCTATAAACAAGTTGACAAGATCATTATATGTTATCCGCCGGAGGTGTGTATGCCGAAATAGTGGTAAGTATATTAGATTGCGTAAATAATGTACCCGACGAATCGTAAATAAGTATCTTAGTAGTAGTAGTGATTCACGTGCGGCCTTAAGACTCACCTTTCGGGACTTTGGCGACACTGTGTCAGTAAAATTTATAGAAGTATTAAATTGTTGCGTGTTTCACCCCATTAGTAGGATCAAGCATTGTAATATTGTGGTACCGAAAAAATAAATTACAAGATTAATGTATAATACCTGTGTCGAAAAATTGTGTACTTACTTATAAGAAACCTACTTACTTACCTAACTAAAGGACTTTTTAGTCCTTACTCAAACATTGGTACCTAATGTAAAGCATTGGAAGCGGTAAAATTGTATATCTTTATTATATAATTCTACTGTACGTGTGTATGTCACTGAACTCCTCCTAAACGGCTGGACCGATGTTGATGAAATTGTTTGTGTGTTCAAGGGGATTCGAGAATGGTTTAGATTCACAAGTGAAAGAGCGCGAGCGGAGTTGCGCGGGTCAGCTAGTCTTTATATATATAGTATCTTCTAAAATAAAACACAGATAAAATCCACAAATAATCTTATTTCACATACATAGTGTAACGGATAAGGATAAACATACAATAGGTTTATTTGTAACAAAAAAAAACTGTTATTCTACAAAAATAATCTTTTCATCGTCCTTTCTATTAGGAGAAAGAAGGTCTGGGTTCAATGTTACTTTGTTACTTTCATTGGTTTCAATATATTGCAAAATCTCATCGAGCATATCATCGCAGTCTTCATAATCACATTCATTATTATCACCATTAGCCTCTTTTTCAGGCTCCTTGTGTTTTATAATGTGTTCATTGTGCTTTTCAGTTTTCGGTTCTATATCGACGTTCTTATCTTTCAGGACGTTACTGTTTTCAGTTTTGTCATTAGACTTCTTTTCCCGAGCTTCATTAATTTCACGAAGTTTCGGATGATTTGGGAATTTCCTTTCTAGATATCTCGCTTCGTATTCGTTCAAGGAATTGTTATACACGCTGCTTGAAGGTGATGATACACAGCGAATCCAATCTTGGCAGTCTATAGAAATACTGGACGCATTAGTAAAACCGTAATATTCTTCCACCCGGGATTCTCGGTTCGGGATAAAACCCGAATCGTTGTCCACATCTGATCTCTCTAAGGAATCGTAGCCTTCATTAGTCGTGCCGTTTTGTATAGTTTCGTATACGGGTTCTAAGATCTCGGCTAATCGCTCACTGGCTTGTATTGAAATTATTTCGGCCACATGCAATTTAGGTCTTATAGAAGCGTATTGATCTTTAGAATCGTCGGCAGTATTTGGTGCCAAGCCTGTGCTGTACGTCATCCTTCTTGAGTTTTGACCCATGCTCATTCGTGGGTACACAGAGTCTCCTCGGATACGAGATACTACTGCATTTTCTGTTTTCTTGTAAGTTGCTTTGATTAATCCGTGAACCTGTAACGTTATTAAAAGGTATATAAATCCCGATACAAGAAAATTTACTGATAATAATAACGGCTAGACAGATTTTCTTAAAGGCTCATTTACACGAAGCAAGTTTCTTGCCTGTTGAAAAAAAAAAAAAAAATAAAAGAATTTATTTATTCAACGACACAACGAAAGTAAAAAATAAAAGTCTGAAATAATAAAACCTTAAATGCCCACTCAGCATATTAATATTGAGGCAATAATTGCCTTGTATCGTCTGAACAACATGTCACATTCTTGTTCTACTGGGCAAGCTTTGCATTCAATAATTACATTCAAATTTTTAACTAGTCTCCGCATGTAAACAGTTACTTACAATTCTTGAAGGTCAATTATTGCGCTTCATTTATTGCATTCAATTATTGCTCTTGTATGTACAAGAAAATGGCATCATGTAAATGAGACCTTAAGCGCAGCGCAGTTAAGAACTACATACCTATTCGGATAAACCCAGCTCTTAACATAAAAAACGCATTCGCTTAGAACTTACTGCCACAAGACAGCCATACATAGACGTCAAACTTATATTACCCCTTATTTTTGCGTTAGGGATTAGATTAATAAACAATTTTGTGTCAACTTAAAACTTTATCTTCTGTTTATACTCTCTAAGCTTTTCAGTTTAAGGGGGTAACAACGGTAAAATTGCAAAAATAGCCTTAGTTTAAAGAGTTCGATGGATCAATCCGCTATTGCATTGGCTATGAAAATTATATGTACTTATACCTCAGATCTTCAGCAAATAGTTTTATTGATTAGATATTGGATTAAGTATAACGTTTTCAAGCAATATGTATTTAAAAAATGTACTATGTTGGATATGAATTGCGTTAGCGTTCAACACCCGTTCATCGGATAGACGTCAAACTTGGACTATTAAAAAGCACATAATCTATTCTACAATTTGTATTGATTACATTTCTTAATTTCATTCATGTTTTACAAGAAATTATAGAAAAACCACGTACGCTATGCATTTCCCCTTGCAGCGCCCCCGCGATCGCCTTCTATCAGTCCTTCGTGGACTGTTACGGCGGGTGGACGTGCTCGAATTTTTTTTGACAAGACGAAATTAATTTAAATGATTTTGAACATATTTTTAATTAAGATATGTTACAAATGGTATAATTATAACATTATAAATCATTTCAAATGAAATCTATACATGTATATTTAATTAAATATATTTTTATGGTAATACCATATTTTTGGTTCATCATAGAGTATGCGAAAGTATTGTTGCCGAGTATTATGCCTAACTTTTAAAGCGTATCAGAGTCATATGATCTTACTAATTTAAATCGTATTTTATACTGTGTAGGTCAACAAAATGACATACATTATGATATCCTTTATCCTTTACATTATGATTTTTTTTGTCAAAACATTAACGGTGTTATTATTACTATCATGTTGGTTTTTGCAACTTAGCAACGAGTCGAGTACATGGGTTGGCTTGGTGGTGAGCAACACGCTTACCTACGGACAGTTGCATTGGACAGTTGCTCGTCTTTTGAGACATCTGGATGGTTAAGTTGGAAGGGTACTTGTGTGCTATCTAGGTGGCGCCACTTTAATCTTAGATTTCTTCCGCTGTGTAACACAAGTAGAAGGTCACTGTAGCTGGCAAATAAACTATTGGACCATAAGGCTATAATTATAGTTTTGGATGACAGGGACAGGAAGAGACTTTTCTATGGGTGGGTGCTTCGATTACTATCAGGTAATACCTTTTTATTTAACTAAGTTGCGTAACAATAAACTGATGGTGTTGTTGGCAGACACGAGAAAAAATACCACCGTATATGGTTTTAGAGTAACTAACATATTAATAATAATATATTAGTTAGTCTAAAACCAGATTGTTTATTACAATCAATGTCAAATGCTCCGCGTAGTTCAAACCCCGCAAGAGGTACAGAACTCAAGATGAAGTTACATTACGTTCATAATATGACGTTACACTAAAAAAAAACTATTACTGAATTCGTGCGTTCAATCAAACAGTGCTACGGATTCCTTTGGCAGCCACGTATATTGAATAACAACACAGGTCAGCTGATTTTGTAGTTTGCTACCTTGGCCGCTGCCGTTAAGGTCTTGGGGTCGATTCCCACACAGGAAAAACATTCATGTGCATGAACATAATCTGTTTGTCTTGAGTCTGGGTCATTTCGACCTGTACTTAATGATGTAAAAAGTTAAGTATCTTATCATAGTTTCAGTTCGATGACCATTATGGAGTCGATCACGGAACTCATCAACATCATCATCAGCAGCCGAAACGTCTACTGTTCAACAAAGGTCCTCTCTCCCTTGGAGGGGAGGGGTTGCCATAATCCCCACGCCTGGCAGGCGGTTGGGAATCACAGTATAGGTGGTAGGTAAACCAATAAAAAGACGCTGCTGCTCGTCTTCTTGTTTTTCCTTAGTCACCTTTTACGGACACCCAATGGGAGGAGATGGATGGGTGCTATAATTCGTATCACGGAACTAATTGTCGCAATAATAATAATTTATGACTTTTGGGTTTGCACGACTTGGGTCGACGTTGGGTATCTGGTCTTGAGTAAGGTTGGATGCTAGCAAGCTTCCAAGATTCGGGTACTTGTGCCGCTCTTAAAGAGAATATACGCATTAGAATAGGAAACACTACAGTTACACGCTTCTTTAATAATACCGCTAGTGTCTCATCAGGGCCACTGGCATGCATTGCAGCATCTTAAGTCACTCTCTTTATCAAACTCGAACATCTCAATCAATCATCAATTTGGTTTCAGTTCATTTTTCCAGGGATCAAAAAGCTTAACTATCAGATGGATGTTTATTGGTTAGAAAATTTGGAACTAATTCAGGAAATATGTTAAAAAGGTCCCTTTTTAAGAAAAAAATCTACTTTTTAGGAAAAAAAAAACTATATTTTGAAGGCTCTGTTAAACGCTTTTGTTTTGACGTGCAGAACAGAAACCTTAGAACTTTGTGCATAGTTTCATTTCAAGTACGCTTACAGTAGTCACGGCGGATCTTTGTGTGTCTGTAGTTGGCTGCAAGACGCTGCGCAGTAGCTATGTTTATGTATTCAGTACTCACAACTGTACTTGCGCAATGGTTCGCCAACCCTAACTTCAGACACACAAGAATCCGCTATGACTACTGTAAGTTATAAGTAGTACGAATTCATATGGATTCCGAATGGCAGGCACAATGTATTCAGCTGGGTCGAAGTGCGTTCCGGTTGTAACCGGACCTAACTAATAACCACCAATAATAGAATAGAAGTATGTATAAGTCTTACTAGTCAGGTATTGGCCATTCTATAATAGACGAACTGAACCTTTGATATGAAGTATGGAATATGAAATGCAATAATCCATATCCTGACGCAACACGTCAACTACGTTACCACTGTAAGTTGTTGTTATCAGATTGTAATTAGGTGGCACGCCAAGGTATAAATCAAGATATTAAATATTGGGTTACCGTTCTTAAACTGCATCAGTCTTGTTCTTTTCGTGTCACTATGAAATGACAAAAAGCTTTGAGTTAAAATCGGTTTTTATCATGCATTTAAATAATTCATCAGTCATTTATTTTACGTACCTATACATAATCAACAAAACATTAAAAAGTGATATTCAGAAGTATATTTGCAATAGATATAATTTTATTGAAATTTCATTCTATAACGGAATAGGCAAAATTAACAAAACTTCATTTGACATATCTGCATATTTTAGTCTATAATTTTTCAAATGTAATATTCATATTTGCTGGTAGCGCCCTCTACGATGACAACTCTCGGCCGGAGCGGTCAGATTCTCAAGGTCATTGGCGCATGTAACCCCCTTAACCCTCTGTGATATGCTCATTTGTAAATCATAAATAGTAGCGATGCACGATGCAGAAACTTATAGGAGCCCATTATATGCGAAATAATTTTATTACGGATAAATAATTTAGTCACTTTCTAGTGATACTCATTGCTAAAAAATTACCTCTTTATTGACATAACAATACAGCATTGCTACGATGAAGCCCTGAAGTCCCTCCACAGTATAAGAAATGTAGTAGTATATCTGTTCGCCCAGACAATTGGTGGTGTTCGGTCTCAATGCGGTCAACAAAAATTGTGTACCGAATAGCGGCATCAGAAACAATGTTGCCTTTGTTGTATTTCTGAAAATTTCATAACGGTGTTATCATTTTGTGTTAAAACACCTATGTAACAGAGCACAACTATGATAGTAGTTGTTGCATTAGGAACCCTGGGGGGCAATTCAACTAATTTACAACGGTTAAAGTTTAGTTTCGGTTTAGTAATCGCTCGATTGCAGTTGTCATTCGATAATGACGTAAAAAGTTATTCCATTATCTAATTTAACAAACTTAAACCAAACCACAACTAAACTTAGACTAAACCCAAACCAAACTCCAACTAAATCCAAACCGATCTGCGATTGATTGAAACCAGTGTTGCAAACTTGAATTTTTAAAAAGGCGTAGGCCAGATTAGAAAATTACGTAGATTTAGTAAAGTTTGCCTATGGAATGTTTGTAGATCTACTTACTTACCTACTTTTTTTGTGAAATATAGAGCCTAAGGTAGGTGAAATTAAATAACTGAATAAAAAATTGTAATCTCCTTTGTTTCTTTTTTTAACCCGACATAAATACTTTTTGTCTTTTTCCCGTATGAATATCCAAGTATGAATATATTTGTTCATATTACAGCTTTATTTAGTGGGAGTAACATTCCGCTCAGTGTTGCCAACTAGACTTAAGGAAAAGTCGCTAGACCGAGGGTTCTAAAGTCGCCAGATGTCGCTAAAATAATTTGATCGACTTGACGAATTTACTGCCGCACTCACAAACAACAATTGGCGATAATTTACAATTAACTATTTTGTCAAATCGGATTATTTCGACCCTCGGAGTATTCATTCACTTCCAGTGTCGTCACAAATAAATATTATGTCTTCTGCATCTATCCTTTGTGCAAAATTCCGATTGTCCTATTCCCATTATTTTGGTTCCCCTAATCCCCACATATGCAACAATACTTTGATTTAACAAATAAGTTTGACATTGGCAAAATAGAGACATGTGAAGCCAGAAGCAATATAAAAAAAAAAAACGGCGGAAAGTTCAAATTAGGTACCTACTAAAAGTGAAGTCCCAAGTACCTGCCTCACAGAGAATTGTAAGTGTTTATTAAGGTTCCAAATATCGATAAAGTACTTGTTTACTTTTAATTTTATAAGAACGGTTATTAATTTTGCATAGTCGTATTCCAGACATTATGGAATTAACCAGCCAAAGAAGGTCTACGTCTGTCAGGCAGCTAGAATTGCTCATCCAATTTATGGAGGATCACAGAGATCTTGCTATGGGTCGTGTACGCTCCAAGGAAGCACGGGCCCTAGCAGTTCGGCTATGGGAGCAATGCGCGGACAGTCTTAACTCCGCTGGTGCAAGTAGGACACCAAAAGAGTGGATGAAGGTACGAGGTAGTGTTACTTAAATAAAAGATATAATTATGTATGCATAACTTTTATTGTAATTTAGTATAATTATGATTTATCTTCGTGTTTAAAGTTAATTTTTTTTTACATTTTTCGTGACTGCATTTTATATATACGTAGCGAAGCACGTACCGGGCCGCTAGTACAATATACAAAATATGTATATGAATACAAAAATTTTGATTTCTAGTTTTGATTTCTTTGTCTCCACAAGCGGGACACCAAATCCTGTTGATAGATACGCCCTCGTTGTAATTGATCATTATGTCTTGTCCTTCTTCGTTCCATTATTGCTAGGCGAGCAGGATCAATGCTGGCATCCCTTGCGCACTAATAAACACCTGTAATATATATCATGTATGTATTCTTACAATAAATAATTAATAATAAATTGTTTATATTTTTATTTTACTGTAATGTATAATAGTTTGCATACCTAAATCGTCCTTTTAAAATACCAATACACCTCTCCACAACATTCCTCACTGTCATATGCATGTCAGTATAGAATGCTTCAGGAGTGTTGGGAGTAGAATTTAATATTGGGGTCATCATAAGCCTTCTCAATGGATATCCAGAATCACCTGGAAGGAAATATTTTATTATTTAGAATTTACAACATTCAATCAAAGGTTCAAAACAATGTGTGCAACTAATCTACAAAGTACCTAGTAAATAAAAATCTTCTGCAGAAGTATTGAGTACTCTGTCTAATGCGTTTTGTAGTGGGTTGTTGTTCCATGCAGTACTATCATGTGTTGATCCAGGGTTGCTAGAATCAACGCACATTATCCTAGCATCACAATCACAAATCTGAAACAAACTTCTTTAATGTAAACGGTAAACTAATGTAAACGGATATGTTGGTAATATTGGTAAATTTAAGAATATTTGTGCTGGAACACGAACAAATAGCATAAAGCATAAATAACTCGCAGATATTTTTGCCTGCTTTCGTGCACGCCACTGCTATACCTATATATTTGTTATATCTTCAGTACATATACAGTAAAATATTAATAAAGAACTTACAATTAAGGTATTTAAGGAATGATAACCTTTCCTGCTATAAAATCTTTCTTCATGTTCTGATGGTGGAACTATAGCTACATGTGTGCCATCAATACATCCTAGAACACCAGGCATGCCAAATTTATTATAGAACCTGCAAACATTATAGCATTAAATTTATTATAGAACCTGCAAATAATATTGCATTAAATTTTTCTT
The DNA here is from genome assembly GCA_911728495.1 of Furcula furcula. Taxonomy (NCBI): domain Eukaryota; kingdom Metazoa; phylum Arthropoda; class Insecta; order Lepidoptera; family Notodontidae; genus Furcula; species Furcula furcula. Next base: position 14,187,084 of record OU452251.1, read on the forward strand.
TGACAAAAACTGATAGTTCAGTACTTTAAATTAACAATGTGATCTACATACCTCCTTTTTATATCATCACGGTCTTCTTTACAAGAAGGAAAATTCACCGATTTTTTAAAAATGTGTGGTAAATTAAGCACCTCTGTTACTTGATGTATAGCCCGAGAAACAGAAGGTTGTGATATTGAATGAGACTCTGTTTGACCAACTAGTGTCTGGTATGAGCCTGTCGCATAGAATGCTAGTGCCACCAAGATCTAAAAACACATACATTTTTTATTTTTTTTGCTTTTGCCTGGGTTTTACTGGTATTTGTTAGCAATATCAAATAAAATTTTATTTAATAATACGTTAAATTCTTACCTTTGTCTCCGTATCAATGCTATCGGTACGAAGTCGGGCTGGCATATACGGGCTGATCTCCGCAATAAGGGATCTTGCCAGGCTTTTATTTAGTCTGTATGACTTTATAAATTCTCGATCAGTTAAGTTGAAAGCACAGTTGCGAAGTCTCGAAAGAACATTTCTACGTCTAACTTTTCTTAAATCAGCCTCATGGGCAATTTCAATAACGTTCATGTAAAACATCATTTTTAAGTTGGATTAAAAGTTAAACAAACGTGATAGCAGACTTTGAAACACTAACAGTTTAGTTTCGTTTGAGAAAAAGTCTAGGCACATTAACGTAAGTTCAACCGTTAATTTTGACAGATGGAGCGCTTAGCTTCGATTACGTTTACGTTTAGTTCGTGTTCTAACAGAATAGAACTTGTTAAATTTTAAACCGATCGTTGACTGAAACTGAATCTAAACTTAACGTCGATCGTTAGCACTTAGTAGAATAGGAAAACAGTCAAACGCTATGGTTTAGTTTCGTTTCAGTCAACATTTATGTTAGTTGAATTGCCCCCCAGTACTTCTTCGGAGTCGCTGGACGTTCGGGGTGTGGCCCTAGAAGGTGCATTGAGTACGGCGGTGACTCCGAGTAGGACGGCGGCGGGTTACGACCCCTTTTTTTTGGCACTGTGCGTCCAGTATATATGTATGTAGTGTATTTGTAATTTGTTTCTATATAAAGAAGAAAGAGCGAAAATACATTTCTTTCAGCCTATTTGAACAATGCACCAACGAAATAAAAAAGATACAAAAAAAATTGGATACAAGTTGTGTGAGCCCAGGACAACGAGGAAGGACACTGCATCAGCATAATATTGCCGTTTGCTATTTTTATTAAAACCTAGCGACCCGCGCCGGCTTCGCTAGGTTGTAATTTCGAAGACTCGTTTGCAGAATATTGCTTTTTTTCTACTTTACATAAAAAGAAACTTAATCGGTTTTTTATTTTTTATATAATTACACATATATAAATAAACCTTCAGTGAAAAACTATCTAACTGATGGTAAAGACCCGCTTAAAAATTGTTGAGTGGTTTGGGAGGAGTTAGCAGATATACAGAGACAAACGCGGAAAGAGACTTTGTTTTTACATGTCAAGATATATATATTTTTGCTTTATTGCTGGTAAGTATAAGCCAGCACCAACAGCCAATCTGCCGACTACTTAAAGGCCAGGTAAAATTAAGCAAAGAACTACTCACAGTTGATTAGCGTTCTCACTGTTTCTAATCTTGGTAAGCAATACTCTTAGCACGTCGATGAAGAGAGCCGTGTTGACAAAGAGTATGAGGACCCTCGGCGCGTCCAGTATCCATTGAACGTACTCGATGGTGTACACGAGCCAGCAGGAGTGGTCGTTGTGTACACCCATCACGGCGGCCCACGCTACCGCTGGCGCAAAAGCTATTGCTGTGACACATAAAATCATTAATCGCAAAAATGTTCTTATTAAATATTCATCATCATCAACAAAGGCCTCCCCCTTAGAAGGGAGGGGTTGCCATAATCCCCACGCTTGGCAGGCGGCTTGGGGATCGATTATAGGTGAAAGATTAATCCAAAAGAAAGACGCTGCTGCCCGTCCTCCTGTTCTCGCTTAGTCGCCTCTTACGACATCTTATGCTAATCCATCAATTCTTTACTTTCTCGAGTATAATGTTTAATTTTTAAAGAAATTTTAGTCAAATAGAGGTAAAAAAGTGTGTGAGAATAAGTGTTATTAGTTGGTAGGCGACCCTACTCTAACTGCCGCACCTACAAACGTCAATTATAGTTAATTGTGATTGAGTCATATTTTGTAAATAGATTATTTCGACTTTCGAAGCCAAGTAATACTTAATACGCGGATAGTGAGTAGATATATCAATAATCTCGTAATTAATACTAAAAGATAATCATAAGAGACTCGGAGAGTCGAAATTAAATAAATTACAAATAATTACTGCCACATTCACAGACATCAATTACTTTAATCGCAATTACTTAATTGCGATTAAAGTAATTGATGTCTGTGAATGCGGCAGTAAGTGTATAAGGGGCCGTCCCTGTAGCTGGAAAATCACTGCATGACTGAGGTCGCGAGTGAAAATCGGCAGTATAATGATATTATCAGTCATGTTGCTTACCATCAGACGAACCTCCTGCTCGTCTCATCAAAATTGCAAAAATGAATGTTGCAACTTTATTGTGTCCGTCAGGATGACCGGACCACAGCACGGATTCACGTGAAACTTTACCAAGATTTAGTACTATTTTGTACCTATGTTTAAATATTTTGTACCTCAGTAATAACAAAGTTATTTAATAACTAAAGTGGGAAGCCATTCTGACGTCAGGATGGCTTCCCACTTTTTACTTTGGGTACTTACGGTCCATATATTGCTGAAATCTTTGCATAATAATTTAGTACCTTTTTTGTACCCACGATAAATATATAAATACTTAATGTATTCCATTTAAAAATTACTTTTATTTCATTATAAACAATTATATATGGAGCATCATTCATCTGACATATTATATTTCACAAACCATGTAGTCCCCTTTCCTGCATCCAGGCAGAGGAGTAAAACCCATACATTTGTTAGTTCCAACGTTGAAGATAAAAACCTTAGCCACCTGTTTCTCTGGGAACTTAAACTTTGGCTACAGTTTGGGACGGATGCGTGGACGGCCGCGGGGCGCGTGAGCGACTGGTTGTGTATGTGTCGTGGGCACTTACCGCAGCTGAAAAACACTATTCTCAAATTGAACGCGAGGCGCTGGCTATAGTGATTTGTTTAGAAAAGTTGCACCAGTATTTATATGGGAGACGTTTTACATTGCGTACCAACCACAAACCGTTGCTGACTATTTTTGGGCCTAAGCAGGGGGTTTTCTCGATGGCTGCGAGTCGGTTACAGCGGTGGGCTATTAAATTAACAGCACATACATACGACATAGAATATATAAAGTCAAAAGAAAATGGAGCAGATACCCATCTGCTCCATTTTTTTTTCTTATCACGATTGCCAGCTTTGACTAAAACTACTCAAAGCGTTTGCGTTCCGGAACAATCTTATTTACATTTTGCGCAAAGTGCCATGTTACTAGATTATAAATATAAAACAACAAACAAGCCGTGATCAGTTATTAGGCAGAGTATTAAGATACATACGTATATAGATAGATATACCAAACTAAATCTGTTCTGAAATGTGTAAATAAAGCCCTATCATATAACTCGATATTGTAGGCACACTTTGACATTTTGACGACCTCCATTGAAAAGGCCTATTACCAGTAGTTCTACATGTATGACTACAAGGAAAAAAATCTTACTAGTTCTACAGTCATGTAGAACTAGTAAGATTTTTTTTCTCTGGTATAATATTTTTCTTATGTCTGATAAGAATGTATTAGAGTAAAAAAAAGAAAAAACTTAAAATATCTCATTTTTGAAGAAAATAATATCCTTTATATTTTTACTAGCACACGCACTAATAAAGTTTATGTAATATTTTTTGCAGTACGTTATCGTGTAGAACTACTAAGAATGAAAAAATCATATTTAATGCATTCCTTAGTTCTACACGACTGTAAAACTAGTAAGATTTTTTTTTCTTAGTAGTCATACATGTAGAACTACTGGGAATAGGCCCATTGAAAATATTTATTTGTTTTTATTTGTTTTGAGGTACCCAACCTCAGTACGATAGAAATTACAAATCGATAGCACCAGTAGTTCCTAAAATATATAGGTGTGGCAGACAGATTACCATGCACAGCCATAAGGATTCCCTTTTAAACGACTTCAAAATGAGTAGTTATGTATTCGACGCGTATGTATGTAATATTAATAAAAATAAGTAATATTTACATAATGTGTTAATCTATGTGGGCATAAACTAAATTTACCCAATTTCATGAGTGTACGTACATATGTATGTAGGTTGTCCACGTATTTCTCAGAAACTAGAAATCCTATTGCGATCGAGTGATATCAAAATCGGTTCAGTAATTTAAGATATATAGACTGTTTAAGTTTCCAGTAAATTACTCTGGCATAGCCAGCCATAGTTATTGTAAGTCATTATAAGTGGACTAGTTTATGTTGTTATTAAATAAATGTTTTTGTTGATTTTCTTAGTAATATTTTTTTAAATTAATTTCCTGAAGTTTGCAAGCATATGAGAATGTGCCCTTTACAGATCCTATAAGATTATATAGTATATTGCTAGAAGTATATAATATATTCTGTATAAAATGCTATTCTATAATGAATAATTTTTAATTTATATATTTTTATATTTTTTTTATTTATGTACCTTTATTTATATAAAACTAGCTGTCCCGTGCAGCAAATTTCCTAGCAACTCGGAAGTGCAAAACTTACCTAAAGTAGGGCCAATTTAATAGATCAGATTTAATATGTGTCAGTTTCTTTTGTCATTATTACAATAAATATGTATAAGGGGCCTGTTGGTCAAGCGGTCAGACATCCTGCCTGCTACCCGATAGGTCGTGGGTTCGATTCCCACCAAGTGTCTGGGTGTTATTTGTCTATTTAAGTATGTATTTACGAAAAAAGTATATAAGCATTAGTATCACTTGTCTGGTTTCCATAGTACAGGCTCTCTCTAGTTTGGGATCTGATGACCGTGTGTGGATTGTCCCAGAATATTATATTAGTAAATGTAATCGTAATTGAAAAAAGTTAAGAAATTGTGCAGTTCTAACTTGAAAAACAATTAATAATATTATTTGCCTGCCGTTACCAGGTTAAGTTGTTAAATTTTTATGAAGTTTCAAATGTGATGTATTAAATTTCATCAGAGAGGGTCGAATGTAGCACATGATTGTTACTGCATGAATGTGTACCGTGATGGAGAATTATGAAACGCTAAGTGGGGTTGGAATACCCTAAAGAAAATACTGAATACTTGCTTTGTTTCGCAGGATAGGGGACTACATGTTACATTATAATATGTCAGACAAATGTCAGATGAATGATGCTCCATATTTAATTGTTTGTAATGAAATAAAAGTAATTTTTAAATGGAATACATTAAGTATTTACATATTTATCGTGGGTACAAAAAAGGTACTAAATTATTATGCAAAGATTTCAGCAATATATGGACCGTAAGTACCTAAAGTAAAAAGTGGGAAGCCATCCTGACGTCAGAATGGCTTCCCACTTTATTTAATAAATAACTTTTTTATTACTGAGGTACAAAATAGTACAAAATAGGTACTAAATCTTGGTAAAGTTTCACGTGAATCCGTGCTATGGTCCGGTCATCCTGACGGACAGACCTCACTTTATTAATTTTACTTTTGACAGGTTCAATTTACGTAACACAAAAAAACAACTCTAATATCTTCGTAAAAGACCAGCATATAGCAATAATGACCTTACCTACACCGGTTCCATATAGCCATTTTATGTTCAACTTCTGCCTGAAAACGGCCACGATCAGCCGGTGTAGGTAGATGCCCTCGACCAGCATGCAGACGAACACCGCATTGCCAGCCACGCGCTCGGCGAACGCGAGCACGCGGCACGCGACGCCGTGGCTCGACATCACCGTATTACCCGTATTTGTCAGCTCATCGATGTAGATCTTGAAACGTTTACTAAGTTTTAAACCTTTTTTTAGTATCGAGGAGGATAGGTATTCCTTCATTATGGTACCCGGTTTCCGTAGGGACGGAGGCCAGGGTATGTGGAATTTTTACCTACTAAACCTCCCCGGTGGGGAGTTCGGTTCGCACCTCAGACAATGCTCGGTTCGGTTGAGCACGTCTCGGAGGGAAAAAAGAGGTAGCACGCTCGACTTTTTTTTTGGAGGACATTTGCCGTTGGCCGCCGATGGTCATTTATAGAGCTCTGGCTCTCCAGCCAAAAAGACAGGGGAGCGACGAGTTTAAGGGCAGCTCAGGGAGGTACGGCCTCGGCTTTAGCTGTCGCTTAGATAGGGCAGATTCTACCACCAGTTCACTACGCGCCCCCACTGAGAAGAGCCGGCAAGAAACTGAGTGGGGTGATGCTCGTCGTTGAGGTTACATACCTATGACCCTTCGGCCTCGCTGGCGCACTCTCCCGGCTGCCTCGCGGTACTCGAGTCATAGGTAATCCTACCCCAAGACTATGACGAGGTCCGAAAGGAGTGCTCAGAGCGTAGATATTTTTTTCCCAGAGTCTCTTCACACCTCGATAGACACCGCAGAGGTTTTACTGCGGGGATGAACTCACATAACCCAGCCTCCACCCCCTTCGGGGACAGAGTGCCTTTTGAAAGTTTCCTCCCTATTAACAAAGGATGTGCGAGGGATCCGCCAGGTAAATACTCATACCAATACCACCACAGAGTCAGATATCCTGTCGCCAAGAAGCAATATAAACATTGCTATGTTCCGGTGTAAAGAGCAATGTAGCTGATGGAGTACCGGGCTCAAGAGATCAGGGCTACCACCACCGCTATTAGCAGTATTATTTTATTATCATCTTACTTGTCATGAGGTAGAGACGTCAATATACGTAGTTTATAGCTCTGTCACTTTCTTTTGAGAAAGTAAGGTGAAAATAATATTGCGTAATAATAGTAGATAGATAGATAAAGTCTTTATTTGCATCAAAAGACACACAAACATACATGATAATTAAAAAAAAAACAAAATACTGTGAAAAAAAGAACATACAATATGCAAACAATAACTTGAATTGTCATACTTTCGACAAGGCGTGTGTCACAGTGATGCAAAGGGGCAGTAGCTCAACGATGTATTTGCTCAAAGAGCAAAGCGCTGATTTTCAGCCACAGCCCAGAGGATAGCCGGGATCGCGCGCAGCGATACAGACGTGAGTCGAACAGATGTCTTACCATGTTTATCGCTTGGAGAGATATAAATTTATGTAAAAATAAATTCATAGTTTAAAAAACTAAAAATACACGCTTTTATAAAGTACCTATACTGCACTAAAAAGTAATAAATAATTTATGGAACTCTTTCTTTCTTTCTACCCCGTGTTTGTCATTAAGCATTATATTTAAGTGTGAAAGCGTGGGGCGCTTTTTCTCTGTATTCACTGATTACAAATTATTGTCATGTCGATAAAAGTACGTACCTACTTGAAATTGGAAAGAAATGTTAAGCTGTTATTCAGAAAAGGCGCCCCTCAGGTCCTCTTTCATAGTAAAGTGAAAAGAACTCTTTAAAACAAATCAAATGAGTTCAAACTCGATGTGTTTACTAGTAGCCATTCCAACCTTCCAGTTCCATCAACAGGTCCTCATTCATGGTAAAGTGAAAAGAATTCTTTAAAACAAATCAAATAAGCTTAAACTCGATGTGTTTACTAGTAGCCATTACAGGGTTCAGTCCACCACCTTCCAGTCCCATCATCAGGTCCTCATTAATGGTTAAAGTGAAAAGAACTCTTTAAAATAAATCAAATGATCCCAAACTGGATGTGTTTACTAGTAGCCATTCCAGGGTTCCATCTCCCACCTTCCAGTTCCATCATCAGGTCCTCATTAATAGTAAAAGTGAAAAGAACTCTCTAAAACTAATCAAATGATCCCAAACTCGATGTGTTTACTAGTAGCCATTCCAGGGTTCCATCCCCCACCTTCCAGCTCCATGATCAGGTCCTCTTTCATAGTAAAGTGAAAAGAACTCTTTAAAACAAATCAAAGGAGCTCAAACTCGATGTGTTTACTAGTAGTCATTCCAGGGTTCCGTTCCCCACCTTCCAGTTCCATCATCAGGTCCTCATTAATGGTAAAAGTGAAAAGAACTCTCTAAAACTACTCAAATGTGCCCAAACTCGGTGTGTTTACTAGTAGCCATTCCAGGGTTCCGTTACCCACTGGCGGGTTTAAAATATGGCTAGAAGCCAAGAAATAGCGGTTTTTATATTTTTAAGTGTGGACTGTATTAGGTGTATTAAACTAGTAGGTATTGAACGCTACTCGACGCTGTAAAACGCAGGTAAAAGACAAGGAAAATTTTAGGAAACAGCTAGCACCACTCACCTGATGATTAGCTGGTACCAGGCACAATGTGTCGACACAAAAAGTTCACAAAAATTCACAATTATAGGCAATAGAAGCACTCTCGCGGCGGCGGTGGTGTGCTGTTATGCTCGTGGTTAGAGGGTTACTAAGCGGATATATGCTACTCAAGGAAGAACGGGATTGGTTGATTTGGAAATACGTCATTTACGTCACAAGAGAGCGTTCAGAAATGCATGATTAATTTAAATACCAAACAACCTCCCGGCTTTGAGGTAACCTCAAAAACAAAATAAAAATAAACCCAAAAAGGGGGAAAACATATATAAGAACATCACCATTAAATTAGGTGTATGCGTGCGGTAATATAATCTAATAATGCGGAATATAAACTAAGTCATAAGGACAAAAACTAGAGCGAAGGATAGTGCTTATATCAATAATAATTGTAACTTAAACTAGCGATAACATAAAGAAAACTACTGCGTTGGTAGCGGACAAAGTCGCACTACCGGACGCTGCAGGATGCCACTTTTGGTTTTAACCTAAAACATGTGTTACATTTATGTATGCGGGAACGAACAATACGGCGGGCGGATAAAATCCAAAAACGTTGTCTCAGTATTGAAAGTAGTAGTTGCGGACCGGCGTGAAAGTTTTTCTTATGATAAAAGTCAATTATCAAATTAATTATGTGGCCATTTTTCGGCAACAATATGGAATGTTTATGTAATTTTTCTAATGATGCGTTATCTAACCGACCTCCGACATATAGAATGCCATCATTCATGTATGGCGTTAATTTGCGAAGAGCTGAGGAACAACCTTTTCCTTTTTCTATAAGTTTAATATCATCAGCGAATGAAGCGTGTTGAACGGCCTTAATTATAACAAGTTCAGCAGCGTCTAAATCTTGCGCGGTTATTACATTATTGCGGGGCAATTTTCTTAGAAATCTTAACACATACACTACAGTGCGAAGTAACTTATTCCACGAGGATACTCTATAACTTAATGTCAGAAGTAGATGCTCAGTTTGCGCGGCGGCGGCGTCGCAAGCGACGTGAGATAATGTTTTTTCTTCAGGTAAACATGAGCTTTGCGGTGAAAATTGCTGAATTGGCCATTCACTAATAGGAAAAGACATCCAAGATGGGCCTTGGAACCAGAGATTATTCTCTATTAAGCGTGAGGGAAGCAGCCGCGAGATACACAATCCGCGGGGTTTTCTACTCCTGCGACGTGATAAAAATGATCACTTGGCAATAAAGATTGACATTGTGAAATTCTATTGGCGACGAAAGTATTAAATCTGTGTGGGGAAGAGTGAACCCAGCACAGAGCGACTTCAGAGTCAGAAAATGCGTAAATATTATTTATTGGGTGTCTTATTGACAATGTATTGACCACTGAACGCACTAACTTAGCGAGCAGTGTTAAGGCGCAAAGTTCAAGTCTCGCTAAAGTCACGGTATTTACCGGAGAAACGCGGGATTTTGAACAAACTAACGTGACTATAGGGGGAGAACCTTCATTAGCTACGTGAAGGTATATAACGCAGCCAAAACCTTTTTCGCTAGCATCAGCGAAAGCGATTAGCGAAACGACAGAAGAGTCCTTAATACCCATATGGCGCGGGAATTGAAGACCCGAGATTAGCGGTAACTCTGAAATATATTGTTGCCACAACTTGACAACAGAAGAAGGCGGAGACTCGTCCCAATCAATTTTGAGGAGCCATAATTGTTTAATTAATAATTTAGCGAATAGCGTTATGGGACCGACAAGACCCAATACATCATAAAGTTGTGCGGTAGCGGATAGCATAGAACGCTTTGTACAAATAGCGGGCGGTTGAGATACAGTAAAGGTAAAATTATCAGTAGCGGGATGCCAGCGAAGGCCTAAAATCTTATGAGTGTCATTATCGTTAAAAGAAATATATTCTTGTTGACGATGACTTGCGGGTATGTGTTCCAATAATTCATGGGAATTACTCGTCCATTTAACTAGATCAAAACCACCGGCTTTGAAAAGTTGGATTAATTGTGTTGCTGTCGCTACAGCTTCATCTAGCGTTGAAGCTGTGGAAGCAAGGTCATCCATGTATATATCGAGCTGTCTTTCAATAAGACTAGCTGCGAGAGGATAGTTAGCTCCTTCATCTTTTGCCAACTCACGCATGACGCGAAGAGAGAGAAAAGGTGAGGAACGAAGACCAAAAGTGACACGAGCAAATTCATACGTTTGCAAGGGTTCGTCATCAGAAAAGCGAAATAAAATTCGTTGGAACTTGCGGTGCGAATCTTGTACATGTATGCAAAAATACATTTTACGAACATCAGCGAAAAAAGCAATAGAATATATTCGTACATTGAGTAAAATATGCAAAATATCATTAAGTGATAAACCGTTATCCGACTTACAACTGCCGTCTATTACTACACGGAGCGGTGTGGATGATTTATCCTCCCGAATAACCGGGTGGTGAGGTAAGTAAAAACAAGGCACATCAAACCTTATCATTTCTTGCGGAACAAGTGTTAAGAACCCTTTATCTAAATATTCCCTAATGACGTCATTGTAACGCGCGCGAAGTTCAGGATTTCTACTAAATCTTCTTTCAAGAAGAGAAAATCTTTTTTCAGCGATTTGAAGCGAATTACCTAATTTTTCTGGTGGATCCTTAAATGGCAAAGCGACAACGTAACTGCCATCAGGATTGCGAGCGGTATTAGAGGTGAAAATATTTTCACACTCATTATCTTGCGGACTTATATACTTGGTAGAAGGCAATTCTTCCATTATCCAAAATTTTTGAAGCATGTCATTAAGCGGTTCTTGATTAATTAAATGAAAAGAATGCGATTTATGAGTAGGGGACTCAACATAAGCGTCGCCCATTATTACATAACCTAGCGTTGTTTCTAGTGCCATAGGCGCGTGCGGCGTAATTATTTTACAATAGGTATTTACCCCCAAAAGTAAGGAAATTTCCCCAGGTACAAAGAACTGGTCATCAGATAAACGTATCGAAGATATATAATTAATCTTATTTAAATCAATCTTAACGTCCGGTAATTTCCCGGTAATGTGAGGCACTACTAACGGTTCGACTTCATATACGAATTCATTATCGAAGCGAGATGTGAATTTAACGTGAGTAACGCCTAATATTTTTTGCGATGAACCACCAATGCCATGAACTTCGGTAAAGCGGTTTTTTCCCGATATGGGTAAAGATAAACGTTTGCAACAATCAAGCGAAATATAGTCACTTTGTGACCCTGGATCTATTAAACATCTTACATAATATTCACGTCCATAATTATTTATTACTTTTATTTTTGCGGTCGCTAATAAAGCAGCGGTTTGAGTGTGATTAATATCATTGTTAAGGTTTGTAATACTAAACGACGACAAGACCGTAGTAGACTCCAAGCCCTGAGTGCATACACTATCACCCGAGTTGGACTGCGGATTAATTTCGATCTTATTCGTAGAAGGATTAGAGGTTAAATTACAGTGAGCATTTCGAATACCCGAGACGGCCGGCTGGGAAACCGGTTTTTGATCTAACACTTGCGCTTCATATTTAATTGTAAAATGTAATAAGGAATGGTGGCGTTGATTGCAATGTAAACATGTACGTTGCGAATTACAAAAACTGGACTTATGTTTATTACTTAAACAATTCGTACAAAAACCATTTTGTTTTATGTAGTTATACCTTTCCTTAGGCGTTAATTTAGAAAAGCGCGGACACTTAAACAAGTGTGTGTGTGTCTTATCTTGACACATAACGCACGGTTGATTGTTGTCAGTATTAATAAAAGTTCTAGTAGGACCACTGTTAGGTCTAGGTATATTATGTTTTTTATTATTATTAGAAAGTTTGTTTGCGGTAGGTTCAAATTGTTTTTGTATATTATTAAGTATCTTACTTTGCTCTTGGACGAAACTGATAAGACTCTGATATGTAGGTATATCAGTTTGACGTTGCGACAATTCAAAGGCTTTAACAGTATCTGCATCTAATCTTTGCAATGCTAATTGTAAGCACATAAAGTCTGTTAAGTCATTTAATTTTAACTGTTTTAGCGCTTTGATTGAGGAATCAAAATTATTAATAAATGATTCTAGATTTGCGGCGGAACTAGAAGTAAGCGGTTTAAATCTTAACATATGATTAAAATAAGAGACAGCGAGTGAACGAGTATCGTTATATTTTTGTATAAGATTATTCCAAATTATGGGATAGTTTTCTGGCGTAGCGGACAGCCCAGCGCAAATTGCTTTGGCTTTATCAGTAAGTTTACCAACTAAATAATATACGCGTTCAGTATCCGTTAAATTCGGATTATCATGAATAATACTTTTAAATTGTTGATGAAACATAGGCCAATGACGAATATCGCCATCAAACGATTGTAATTCAATAGGCGGCAACTTATTGTGGTAAGAAGAAGACTTGGATTCAGTCTTTATCGGAATATTAGAGTCTTTCTGTAACTTAGAAAGAACCCCCTTTATATGACAGTATAACTCTTCAAATGCGATCCAGGTTTGATAATCAACGGAACTGGTGGGGTTGGCTTGTAAGTAGACATTATTATAATCATCAACAACCTTTTCGAAATCAGTACGTAACGTATCTACATTACTAGCGTTTAACAAGAATGTATCACGCTGTTGTTCATCAGCGATAGCCGATCGCGACAATTCGTAAATTTTTTGCAAACGCGAGAACATTGCTTCTCGTTTTGCTCGAAGAATGACAACCTTTGGGTCCTCCCGGCATGGCGACCGTTCTTCACCCCTAGATTTACTCATTATTCAGCGGATTAATTTAATAAAAGCAGGCGATAATAAATAAAGTATGCGTTTGTTGGTTTTAATAGCTTAAAAACCAATTGCTATTAAATTAAAGCGGTACCTAAGTATTTATAAACGATTAAGTACAACTAAGCGAATGAGTTACCCTAACTACCGAGATATGCACCTATGAAATTATTTAATTAGCTTTAATAACCTATAACTAATTAAATAATTAGCGAGCGTAAAATATAATATTATTAATATTTTAATAACTTAGCGTATTGTGAAGTGAAATGAGCGCGTTAAGTAGGTAGGTGGCACGTATTAGCTGCGACGCGAGCCAAGCGGGGCACAGAATACTACCTGCATACAGCGTATGATTGTAAAGAAAATAATTTTAAGTACGTAATTACGTTTATTAATCTATCTATAAGCACTGTCCTTCAACACAAATAAATGCCTGCGAATTAGATTGCATAAATCTAGAAGCGATTATGTATACTTATGACTTATGTATACAATCAAAGCGGGCGGGAATAATTTATAATTAAATAGGCTTTTAATTGTTATTTCACAGACAGCTAGATAATAATAGCGATTAGATAATCGAATAATGAAACCATTGGATGGAACCAAAAAAGGTATCAAATCCGGTGAGATGGACCAATAAAGATGGCGGGTTTAAAATATGGCTAGAAGCCAAGAAATAGCGGTTTTTATATTTTTAAGTGTGGACTGTATTAGGTGTATTAAACTAGTAGGTATTGAACGCTACTCGACGCTGTAAAACGCAGGTAAAAGACAAGGAAAATTTTAGGAAACAGCTAGCACCACTCACCTGATGATTAGCTGGTACCAGGCACAATGTGTCGACACAAAAAGTTCACAAAAATTCACAATTATAGGCAATAGAAGCACTCTCGCGGCGGCGGTGGTGTGCTGTTATGCTCGTGGTTAGAGGGTTACTAAGCGGATATATGCTACTCAAGGAAGAACGGGATTGGTTGATTTGGAAATACGTCATTTACGTCACAAGAGAGCGTTCAGAAATGCATGATTAATTTAAATACCAAACACCCACCCTCCTGTTCCATCATCAGGTCCTCATTAATGGTCAAAGTGAAAAGAACTCTTTAAAACAAATCAAATGAGCCCAAACTCGATGTGTTTACTAGTTACCATCCAAGGGTTCCCTCATCCACCTTCGAGCCCCAGCATCTGATCAGCTCGATGATACCATATTATTGTATTGTCACCGGTCCTTGATACATGTGCAAAATTTCAAATTATTTGGACGTGTAGAAGTGGGTCAAAATTGCATCGCAAGATTCCATTACCATCATACATACATAGTTACATACATACATACATACATACAGGTCAAGCTAATAAAAGCGAGTAAAAAATGAGATAGAATAAATAATTTAAGGTAATATTATTAAAAATTTCCAGAAGAAGAATTAGAAAAGATAATTAATAATAATATTAAAGTACTAGCTGACCCACGCAGCTCCGCTTGCGCTATTTTTACGTTAACTAAACTTTTAATAACAGACATTCGCATCGAATACCTACATTACCTCCTTTTTTATAGTCGGTTAAAAACTGGGACCCACTTTTTACTTGCTCTCCGAAGCACGGACCCGTTTAGTTCAAATGGCGTTAAACGGTCACCCAACTATTTAATGACCTTACCTAACGTTGCTTAACCCGATCGATTACAAAACCTTGATAACAACTCTCTATGAGTGTTCCATTACTAATATTTATTATATTATAAAGAAAAATTGATACAATCTGACCAAGCGTATAACCAAGTACCCATTTTGACTTTAATCCCCTCTCCCAAAAGAACCGTGCTAGATTACGGGATAAAAAGTATCCTATGTCCTACCTCGTAGTAAGATCTCAAATCATGCCAAGTTTCATATGAATCCATTCAGTAGTTTAGGCGTGATGCTCAGCCGTGATACAGACAGACAGACAGACAGACAGACAGACAAAAATTAAAAAAATTACATTTTCGGCCTCAGTATCGGTTATAGAATGCCCTCCAAAAATAATTTTCAAAATATCTTCAATGTACAGAATTGGACCTGTTACAGTTTTATTATAAGTATAGATTTGGCTCATTAATGGAAAACCGCTACCTAGACGACCAAACCGTGTGTACAGTTTTTGATGTTCCAATAGAGCTAATTTTAATTGCTTTTTAAAGGTAAACTTTGAACTAGCATTTCTTATAGGAGGCGGCAAGTTATTCCAACACTTGGTCGCCTGGTAGCGAAAACTGCCATTGAACGCCACCGTCTTGTGTATATGGGCCGCTAACGGAGCCCGCGTTGACCGAGCTACACCTGCACCGTATTGATGGTGAAAAAAGAGAATTTCAATTTACTATATAGATATTCCGGGTTTTTATATTTTATTAGGTCAAATATTAGAGATGCAAGATGTAGTCGGCTTCGAGATTCCATATTTAGCATAGAGGCATTATTAATTAACTGGGAAATATGGGTACGCGGAGGAATATTAAAACAAAAGCGACAGCAGGCATTTTGCACTCGCTGTATTAACCGCTGGGTTAAGGCAATAACCGAAGACCATATACAAGATCACCATAATTGAGCCTTGATAAAATTAGGGACTCGCACAAGTTGATTCGGGCTTTTTCTGTTAGAAAATGGCGAATCTTATAAAGAATTTTTAGCCTGTAAAAACAATTTCTAACAAGACCAAAGACATGGTTTTCGAAGCGTAGCAAATTATCTACTATAAAGTAATACCTAAGTTTTTGACTTGCGTGACAAGTTCGATGTTTGTACCCAGAATTTTAACAACAGGGTTATTTTCTAGAATTTTCTCAACCTGTTTCTTTGTTCCCAGAACCATGAACTTAGACTTAGAATGATTCAGCACAAGCGCATTTTCAGCAGACCAGTTAGCAATGGCATCTAGATCCTCTCTTACTGCATCTAACGCATCTGTAGTATTGGCAGGATTCATAGGCAAATACAATTGGACATCATCGGCATAGCAATGATATTTGCAATGCTTAATTACATTAGGAAGGTCAGCGCTATATATAATAAAAAGAAGTGGTCCGAGTATAGAGCCTTGAGGGCATCCACGTGCCAATAATTTGGGGGTTGAAATTGAAAAGGAGCCACCATCTCTTTGGATCTTAACGGCCTGGTAACGAAAACTTAAATAACTATCGAACCATTTAATTGAGTTGTTATCGAATCCGTAATATGATAGCTTAGACAGAAGTAATGGAATATTGATACTGTCGAATGCCCGGGAAAAGTCAAGGAGGGTCAGTATGTTACCATTTCCATGGTCCTGCTCAGCGAGTATATTATCTGTCACGTCAAGCGACTATATGTACTATGTGACTATATGTACTTACCATCATGACTTCTATATGTACTTACCATCAAGTGAACGACCTGTCCATATCGTTACTAATACTCGTATGCATTAAAATACGTAGTATACGAAGTGTGTGTTGTGTACCTAGAGTATAAGATTTATAACTAGCCACTGATCCGGATTATTCCGGATGCAAATAAAGCATGTTGTGGAAACGAGAAAACTCGTATATGTATTATCTTATCAAATTCAGTTTAAGCGCAATTTAGTTTAATTTTAGATATTATTTCATGCAAAACAGGCGCAAACATCTCGGTTTTATTACCTCGAAGGTTTTAATTAAATTTTGCTGTTTCTTCAAATTGTATTTATTATAATTCCATGCTGGACAATGATATCTTGATGCCAAAACAATGGCTTATTTAATTCACACTGAAAAATATCTATTAGGTACCTATTTCCCTCACATGAGAAGATCCAACAACATAAAGGTCTATTGTTTAATAAGTTTTAGGTACACAACTGTGACGACCGGACCTCATTGTTGGTGTATTGAAATAGACACCCCGGCTGCTGCATCAATTTTTTTATACTAATATATCGACACAGCTACCCTAAAAGGTCATGAGTTTGATTCGCCTAGATAGCAGTCTTGTGTCGGAGTATTATTGATCTATTATATGTAGGTAAGTATGCATTTATATGATTGATTACAGATCGTCGCAATGTACTTACATAAAAAAAATCTTTGACAAGGTCACAGCCATGCGCAGTAAACACTATAGTGACCAAGTGTTTAGATAGAACCTATATGAAACCTATACACAGTTCCTGGTGTGCTCGCTCTCTTTACCTTTTCTTTCATAATTTGATGGGACGAAAAAGACGCGACCGGGGGCGATCAGGCGCGAATTGTGGGTGGGCGCAACGCTTTTTGCATGCCTAGTCAATTCAATGCAGAGGTAATCATTATTTTAAGACATTTTTCAAACTACACATGTAGCTATTTAATATACTACTCCAACAGTAGGTTTAATAACGTCTTGTTTGGGGTGCTAATTATCTATGAGTATTATGTATATCTGTATGTTTAATAAAACTTACACAAATATAATGCAAGTCTTCTAAAATTAAGATGTAATACTTATTTGTTTTATAATTGTTTTTCTTTATTAATATTTTTCTTTTCTCTGCTTTTTTTCACACACAACCGAATATTTTTTTTATAAAAGAGCGATGTCTCCTGACACAGGTTTCTTGACACACAATAGGCTACTCCTACCTTTGTATATGTTACTGTACTTTTGAAGAAATAATTAACTTTTTACTTTTACTTACTTAAATAATAGGTAGGTATGAATGTATTTTTTAATCAAGGATCGTGTGTCGATCGTGTGTCATCGTGATCGTGAAGTGTAATAAAATTGTAATTGGTATTAGGCTTAGGCTACACCTTCTCATCTACTATAGGCTTTTGTTAGTTAACTATCTGATCTCTTATCTCGACTGCTATTCAACTTTTATATTGTACAATCCATGGGCACCTGTAATTAAGGTCTTGCTTGGCTACCTACAGTCTATTTATAATAAGCATCATATTTTGTAAAGCTTGTATCTTGTTGGTGTCTTAATAATTAAAAAATTGAAAAATAAAATATATTAAAATCAATAAGCTATGAAGTAAGGCTTAAAAAATAAAAAGCTATTTACCACGCTTCTGCTGACGATCACGAATACGTTCCTTATGACAATAGCGATGAGCAAGTTTCTATGCAGCGCCACTCTCGTGATGCGGAGTCTCTTGTAGAAGCAAAAGATGAAGATGGCCGGCAGACACGAGACGATGGAGAACGCGAGCACCGCGATGTAGAAATTGTAGCGCTGCAGCAGACGTGGCGTGACGCTGCAAGTGCTGTAATCTGTCTGTAGCTCCCAGGTGCCGTTGTCATAGCAGCGCTTGTTGCTAAAATCTGTAGGAGACAGTGTCTTTTAGGTGGTATACCCCGTGGAGAGCATGCATTCATCAGTAACCGAAACATGTCTACGGCTGAACAAAAGGAACGTACATATTAGTATTACGAGCTACAAAGAGTCGACACGAAAGATTCCTTTGAAAATTGCCAATAACGCTGCTGGTACATCCGTTGCTATTATACCTCACTTTTTTTTGTTCACCCACAGACAGAGGAGAAGCTGATACATACTTAATTAGTATGTCTGATAAGAAAGATAGCGGAATGGATTAGACTCAGTTACTTTACATAAACTAAAATAAATTAAAGTATTTACTGTTAATCTAGTAGGTAGTAGGTATACATAATACTAAGCAAGCATCTATATACAAAAAATCACCTACGTCAATAGCACGTTTATTGTATTGTTATGTGTATGTGTATTGTAAAGAAAATGCATGAGCTTATTATTACCAGGGTTTACCTACGGTCATACTTGGCTCTTCATCATGTGTTCTCACATCTGATTTCTTGGTTCTCACGTGTCTTGTAAAGACGTATAAGCTTTTTAGGTGTGAGTTTGTATAAGGTAAATAACGTACGATGACATGACGGGCCAGTGTTGGAATAAGCGAATTCTGAGCAAACTTCGCTCGCTGTGTATCCGGAATCTGTTTCCTGCCAGCATGTCCATCCATCGAACGTTGCTTCACAGGTGCTTGGTTCTGAAAACAAAAAGCTTTTGTTTAATAATGAAAAGATTGATTTTTTTTCGAAACGTGACGTTTTATCATGTAGTGAGCGCGTATGTACAAAACAAGGAGAGAGCACATTGGGATCGCGCGCTCGCTCCAAAAGTTGCAGTGGCATGTGGATCCTCCGCCATACTTACTACTTTGTTACTACTACTCTAAAAAAATAACTTTTGCGAAACACCTTTTTGTTTATAATACCAAGGTGGCAAGCAAGCGTGCGGCCCGCCTGATGGTAAGCAGTCACCGCAGCCTATAGACGCTAGCAACACCAGAAGAATCACTAGCGCGTTGCCGACCCTTTAGATATTAGATATTAAGTCTTTGTATCCGGTAATTTCACCAGCTACAGTGCCCTTCAAGCCGGAACACACCAATGCTTATACACTGCTGCTTGGCGGCAGAATATTTGACACTGCGGAGGTACCTACCACCTGGTAAAACCTAGTATATATTAGTACCTATTTATTAGTCAAAAAAGACATTGCAAGTTTAAAAATTACCAATCGGGTTTCGACGGATACAGGGGTCTACATGAAAGATATAAATTAAGTCGGTTAAAAAAGGTGAATTTACTAATAACCTGTCTGCATACACTTAATATACCTATTGATTTGGCCAGCAACTACACTAGGATATTTTTTAGTATGTCTATGCACTGTCTATGCATGCAGATATACTTAGTTACGAGAAGAAAAATAATTTGGATAATTTATTCAAAAGACCATGGGATTCAGACTACCTGTAGTATGTTATCCGATGGAATATAACCTGATGAAGATATGCACTAGATATACCTACTATGAGAAGAAAAATAATTTGGATAATTTATTCAAAAGACCATGGGATTCAGACTCCTGTAGTATGTTATCCGATGGAATATAACCTGATGAAGATATGCACTAGATACCTATGAGAAGAAAAATAATTTGGATGATTTATTCAAAAGATCATGGGATTTAAACTACCTGTAGTGTGTGTAAGATAAAGAATAACAAAATACAGTCAACATTTATAAAAATTTAAATGCTGTAGGAGCTTTTACCAGTAGTGTTGAAATGTTCTATCATATAATGACTGCAACAGTCCCTTGCTGCGTAAAAGCATCGCTCCCATCGTCCGTTTGCAACAGGGATAAGGGCTCTGCTTACAGCTGCAGCTACCTCCTCTAAGCCAGGGTCGAAGGGATAGCAACCACAAGTGCCGTCTTCTTTAGGCTGTTGGAATAAATTGTACATTAATAAACCGTAAGGAAATTGGCGGAGATATAGTTTGTTTGTTGTTTGGTTAGTGGCTGACCTGGTGTCAGAGACTCAGAGTTGTTCTTGCTACCCATGCCTCTGACCTGATTTAAAGACTGGGTTTACTCCCAGCAATCCGATTAGTAGTTCGATCATCGGGCTGCGTAGATGACAACAACCAGGACCTTTTTAGGTGCTCTCCGAAGCATGTAAACACTTAGTCCTAAAAATCGCTAAACTATCACCCAATCTATAGACTATAGTTGCTTAACCAGTTGATCGTTTATTTTTTTATAAAAACTGTTTTGCTTCAATGTACAATACAATACAAATACTGTTAATTGCACACCAAGCATTGCATAGCTCTGTTAGTGGCAGCCAATTAAAATGTGACCCCTACGAAGCGGTTCAGGCCCCGCTGTGTCACTAGGGTACTGGGGGAACTTTCATCTCTGCTCCCCCACATCCTAGGATGTGTACTAGCAAGTGTTGGACGGACTGCCCAAAGACTCTCCACAGCAACAGCAATGAAGGCCACCGGGGAGGTTTAAGTGAGTAAAAAAGATGTAATCGGGAGTAAATTACCTGCTTATCATAAGTTCATACATATCTTCAGTAATATCTGGATATATCATAGAGATAGTGATCACGGCATTTCATCATCACGTATTATAGCGCCTTATTGATAAGGTTCGCAATATTTTTATATCAATTTTATTATTTTTATTAACGCTTTCATTCATCATTTTTAGTATAAGTAAGTATTATAAGTAACTACTGATTTCAATAGAGAGATTTATTATAATTAGGGACCTAGAGATAGATATAGATATTCACTTGAAAAAATATTTTTTATTTAATAGATACTATTATTTTCTTTATTACTGTACGGAAGTATAGCTAAATCGGCTTTAAATAATTATATAACAATCAGGCTAAAATAGGCTAGGTATAACAGTCATGTCATGGAGTAAACATATCATTTGTAGAGTTTGAGAAGTCACAGTAGCCGGAATCGGCCATGGGAATTATTGAAGTGAAACATCTTATGCGACTTCCAAAAATGTTATCACATAACGCGTCAAGCGTTAAATGAAGCACCTTAACGCGTTAAGTGTTAAACGATAGGCGATAGGCGTAAATTTGTTAAGGTTATGAAAGCGCTCATGTGACGCCGTCACTGAGTGAGTGGGTGAGTGGGCGAGTGGGCGAGTGGGCGAGTTGGCTTGAGTTAGTTTGAGTGTTGGTTTGAGTGTTGGTTTGAGTGTTGGTTTGAGTGTTGGTTTGAGTGTTGGTTTCAGTGTTGGTTTCAGTGTTGGTTTAAGTGTTGGTTTCAGTGTTGGTTTGAGTGTTAGTTTTAGTGTTGGTTTGAGTGTTGGTTTGAGTGTTGGTTTGAGAGTTGGTTTGAGTGTTGGTTTGAGAGTTGGTTTGAGAGTTGGTTTGTTTTGGTTTGAGAGTTGGTTTGAGAGTTGGTTTGAGAGTTGGTTTGAGAGTTGGTTTGAGAGTTGGTTTGAGAGTTGGTTTGAGTGTTAGTTTGAGTGTTGGTTTGAGTGTTGGTTTGAGTGTTGGTCTGAGTGTAGGTTTGAGTGTTGGTTTGAGAGTTGGTTTGAGAGTTGGTTTGAGTGTTGGTTTGAGTGTTGGTTTGAGAGTTGGTTTGAGAGTTGGTTTGAGAGTTGGTTTGAGAGTTGGTTTGAGAGTTGGTTTGAGAGTTGGTTTGAGAGTTGGTTTGAGAGTTGGTTTGAGAGTTGAGTTGAGTTGGTTAGTGTGTGTGTGTGTGTGAGTGAGTGAGGGACCGACCGACCGACCAACCGATCGACTGAGCGAGAATGAAGTTTCACTTCTTCCGCGCGGAGGGACTCCACGCACGTACATTTTTTTTTTATCTATTGACTTATTACACGTGTGAGAAGTTTTTGATAAAATATTGCTCGCTAAAACCGGTCTAGTCCTAAGTAGATAGTTATTTAAAATTGTAAGTCAGGGTGATACACAAAAGACATTTGTTTATTTACTGTAATAACTAACGATCTCCAAGCACGGCGCGAACCAGTTTCCGTAGAAGCAGCCGGCGTTCAGGTTGATAGTGTTGACACCCCCTGTGTATAGGAAGTCAGGAGTGTAGAGCAGGCAGCCACGACCCGCCACCCACCGGAATACTTGCTCATGGTAGCGGACATTGCGGTAATTGCAGGTCTTCCGCGCCTCGGGAGGAACTGTCTCAGGTGGTTCCTGCAACGCAAATTAATAACTATTTCGTCCACAAACGGGTGAACATAGCAAGCGCACGTGCAAGTGTAGACGGTTCAGTAACAAATTAGTGCTATTACCAACTAAATATACCCCGTCTTTGAGAAATAAGGTGCCATGTGAATACTAATAGTATTATCAACATCGGCTGAAAGAAGTCTTCTAAGGGGAAAAGCCATAATCCCTACGCTTGGCAGGCGTCTTGGGATCACAGTACAGGGGGTCTAGTAGGAGTTCCGATAGTTTACGAGCTTGATGAAACTGTCAGTTTTCTCCATACATTTAACACCAACGGTAACTAACTTGGAACTCGTACTAGACCCCCAGGTGATAGATAGATAATTCAATAGGAAGACGTTGCTGCCCATCTTCTTCTTTTCCCTTAGTCGCCTCTTACGACACCCAACTCAGAAAATTAATGGATGCTATTCTTACCGGACACCTCACGGAAAGGACACATAACTAAAATTTTGTAACTCTGTAGGTATATTATAGACGCTGTCTGTTTTGTGTATTTATTATAAACTAGCTGACCCACGCAGCTCCTCTTGCGCTATTTTTACGTTAACTAAACTTTTAACAGACATTCGCATCGAATACATAACCTCCTTTTTTATAGTCGGTTAAAAACTGGGACCCACTTTTTACTTGCTCTCCGAAGCACGGACCCGTTTAGTTCAAATGGCGTTAAACGGTCACCCATCTATTTAATGACCTTACCTAACGTTGCTTAACCCGATCGATTACAAAACCTTGATAACAACTCTCTATGAGTGTTCCCTTACTAATATTTATTATATTATAAAGAAATAAATTCCTAGTTTAAAAAACTAAAAATACATGCATTTTATAAGGACTACTTACTGCACTAAAAAGCAATAAATAAATTATCGAAACCGTTCTTTCTTTCTTTCTACCCCGTGCTTGTAATTTATGGATTATATTTATGTGTAAAGGCGTGGGGCGCCTTTTCTCTGTAAATGATTACAAATGATTGTCATGTGAATACAAATACTTAGCGTTCTTGAAATTTAACAGAAATGTTAAGCTGTTATTCAGAAAAGGCCATTATCCACCTTCGAGCCCCAGCATCAGATCAGCTCGATGATACCATATTATTGTATTGTCACAGGTCCTTGATACATGTGCAAAATTTCAAATTAATTGGACGTGTAGAAGTGGGTCAAATTGCATCGTAAGATTCCATTACCATCATACATACATAGTTACATACATACATACATACAGGTCATGCTAATAAAAATGATAAAATCGGACCAAGCGTATAACCAAGTACCCATTTTGACTTTAATCCCCTCTCCCAAAAGAACCGTGCTAGATTACGGAATAAAAAGTATCCTATGTCCTACCTCGTAGTAAGATCTCAAATCATGCCAAGTTTCATTTGAATCTATTCAGTAGTTTCGGCGTGATGCGCAGCCGTGATACAGACAGACAGACAGACAAAAATTAAAAAAATTACATTTTTGGCCTCAGTATCGGTTATAGAATGCCCTCCAAATATAATTTTCAAAATATCTTCAATGTACAGAATTGAACCTGTTACAGTTTTATTATAAGTATAGATAGATAGATAAATAAATGATTAATAGATAAGTCTGGATTAGTAGACGGGTATTTAGTTTCGATGATCGACAGGTAAATTAATAGATGTGTTAATATGTTTACACATACTTAGTTATAACATAACTATATTAGGTAATCGGCCTCGAAACTATACATAACCAATTTAATTGGCCGCTAATATTAATTGATAATTAGATCGGGGATAACAAGTCTGAGGTAAATACTCTCATTAATAAATACAGATCAGAAATGCTTCTAGCTTTAGGCTAATAAAGTTTGTCCTGTATTCAAATGTAAAATTATACAAGTGTTTCCTGCTTTCCATTTCATGATATCATTACCTTTTCCTGAAGAGGTCGGCAGAGTTTTAATTACTGGGGGCCTTACCATGAACTCTTATAGCAGGACAGTTTAACACGGAAAGTGACAAGACGTACATACTTACGATGAGCGCAGTAATTATCAGGCCACCCAAACAGGTGAGTGCTCACGTGACAATATCATTGTCACGCAAATTAGTGCGCAAATGGTACCAATTTGTAAGACAGGTCACTTATCGTATAAGACTGCCCTGCTATAGGAGTTCATGGTAAGGCCCCTGTATAAGATAAGGTACCTACTCTGCGTTCGGGCCTATTGCCATTTAACGGCTACAGTTGATAAAATCACTCTGCTGCGTAGTATTTCCTGACACAAAACTCAATAAATCTTGGTCTGTTCCAGGAACCCAGTACAAAATGATGGATTGGGGACAACCGCAAAAGCGTGCCTAAAGCTCCCCACACATAACTGCGAATTCGCATCGCATCGCAAATATCTGCGAGAAACAAATGAATTTTTGTATAACTGCGAATTCGCAGTTATGTGTGGGAACCCTAAATATTTATTTTATTTAGTTTATTCTGTGGACAATGGTGTTGGTTGTGTAATTACTTTAAATGTTTGTATCTGTATTTTTGTATTTAAGCTTTATTACGCAATTGTTTGTTGTCCTAAAGAAATAAAAAAAATAATAAAAAAAAAAATGTTACCATAATACGAGTAGTAGGTAGTAGATAAGTACTTAATATAGTAGGTAACGAATGAGAAGTTAACCAACTTAAGCAGGTACATTTTAATAGTAAGTGCCTATTTGTTTTTTTATGTTTATTTTCAAATACCAGTTCATCTGGAAAGATTGGTCATCTCGATCCATTTGATTGCCAAGTAAAAACGCGTCAGCCAGAGCTAGTGTTTATACCTCACAAATATAGATGTTAGGCCTTTCACATGCCAGTTGGTCATTAGTCCGGATTGCAAGTCTAGTCTCTCGTTGATGCCACACATCCAAGTCCACCTTCACGGGGTTCAGGACGTCGTTTACGAAGGCATTCACCTAAAACAATAAATGTACAATATTAGTTTATTTCTTTGGTAGGTAGACATTACAATTTCAATGAAATACAAGATAGATACCAAGAAATGATTTATTTCAGACTGATTGTTGAAGCAATCATTACCATTCGTGGGTTACCATTTTTAAATAGAAAGCTACTTCGCAGTCAATACCACACGATGCACACCTATATCTTTATCAAATTAGTAAAAATACGTACCCGGTTTGTCTTATCAAAACCGGTTCGTTTAGATAAGCCAAGAAAAGGTAACAAACCGTTACTTTTGCATTTGTATATGTATTGTATTTTTTTGTATTGTATTTGTATTTGTAGTAGGTATATGTATCGTGCATACTTAATGTATTTGCTATAAGCTTCTGACCGATTAATACGGCCACAGCAGCAGCCAATGTTTAAGTATAATGTCCCCCATTACTGATACAGCCACAGTCGGCCAATATTAGGGGCCTTACGAGGGAGGGGTCGTGGGGATCGTGATATAGGTGGTAGGTAATCCAATAGAAAGACGCCGCTTAGTCGCCTCTTACGAGACTCTGGTCTTGCCATAATCACCACGCTTGGCAGGCGTCGTGGGGATCGTGATATAGTTGGTAGGTAATAAAATAGAAAGATGCTGCTTAGTCGCCTCTTACGAGACCCTGGTCTTGCCATAATCACCACGCTTGGCAGGCGTCGTGGGGATCGTGATATAGTTGGTAGGTAATCCAATAGAAAGATGCTGCTTAGTCACCTCTTACGAGACCCTGGTCTTGCCATAATCACCACGCTTGGCAGGAGTCGTGGGGATCGCAGTACATAGGCCAAATAATTCGCAAGTGCTTGCTTGTGCACACGCAGGTGCACTCTCTACCTTTACTCTCACAATCCGATAGGACGAAACACCGACACGACCGAGGGCGAGATCAATCGTACTTTCGTTGACATTAGAAGGCAGCGCGGTCCCGTGTCATACCTTCCTACATCGATATAATACGTATCGATGTTTTTTTTTTTTGGGAATGATAGACGCTGTTAGCCGCAGATGGCCATTGCAGCTTCACCGGACAATAGGAGGCGAGCGCTTGAAGCGCTCTAGCCTTTACGGCAGAAGTAGCGACGAGCACAAGGGCACCTCAGGGAGGCACGGCCTCGGCTTGGGCTGTCGCTTAAGAGAGGGCTGAGTTTACCACCGGTTCACAACGCGCCCCCACTGAGAAGAACCGGCAAGAAACTCAGTGGGGTGATGCACGTCGTTGCGGTCGCATACGTACGACCCTTCGGCCTCGCCGGCGAGACCGGTGTCTGATAGCTATTGTAGCATACGGTTGTCGGGGAGGGTTCGGCGCATCCCGGTCCAATAGGACCGTCATGGTGTCAGGAGGGTCGAGCAGTACGTGCCGTGGTCTGCGGCGCGAGTCAGAAGGACTAGCGGCGTAATCGGCGGCGGCGCGGATTAAACTGTTCGCGTGACGGGTAGGCCCCCCGCAAGACTCTTTACTTGTATTAGGTATTAAAATTTATAGGTTTATTGTAAGACTTATGCAAATCCCTTGGGTACGCACCTACGTGCGAGGCGCCCCAACGCGCGGAGCCCGTAGCATTTGCTGACTCCTGCTATCAAGATCGAATCTTGCTCAGATAATCACGTTTATTGTCGATTTGTATATTGTGGTTATTAGCCGATGATGCCTAATAAAAGCCATTTAAATGTTATTATCCCTACTAATGCACGCCAAAAATTGTGACCTATGCATGTAATTAAAATATTTTTATAAGTAGGTATATATAGGTATATATAATTAAGGATTTTTTTTTGGGAATTATTGACGCTGTTAGCCGCAGATGGCCATTGCAGCTTCACCGGACAATAGGAGGCGAGCGCTTGAAGCGCTCTAGCCATAATTAAGGTATGACATCCCTTCCTGCCCGTGGAGTGCCGGTTTTGAATTGCTTCCCTCCATCTCCTCTCGTTGGGTGTCGTAAGAGGCGACTAGGCGAGAACAGGAAGACGGGCAGCAGCGTCTTGCTTTTGGATTTATTTTTCACATAAACTGCGATCCCCAAGCCGCCTGCCAAGCTTTGTTTAGCAGTGGACATCTATCGGCTGCTAATGATGATAATGATGATCCCTTCCTTATTATTTACTTTTGTGCAGTACTTTGTGCATTTTCTGAATACCTACTTACGCATGACGGCATTTTATGTGATTTTACTGACGCGAGACTTACTACTAGGTAATTCACCCAATTGGGTGAATTTCGAGCGCTAATGGCATATCTATTGTTTAAATTATCATTGTTATTAGCATAAGTTTTAATATTGCATTATACGCGACATTGACCTGTTCTAAGGAGACTTGAGCGTAGATACGTGGCTATGGAGAATATTGATGGCATGGTCCTGAACGCGCATGTTATTGGTAAATAATGGAACTTTAGTGCTTTAATCCCAGAAATAGAAGGCTAGAAAGAATAGGCTTTTAATAAGCTAGTTTGTCTTACCATCTTCGATTGCGTCGCCACTTTCCATCAGATAGGGCTGCAATCAAGCACTAGCTTGTGCTGAATAAAAGAAAACTAAGTATCTTGTCTTATCAATCCAGGGGCTCTACCGCCACCATCTGTTCAAGCAGTATTACTGTTATCCTATCTACACCTCCAGATCTTATGGCAGTGTTAAAGTAATCTTACTGTTAGGTGGAAAATAATATATTTCACTAAACTCACACTCTAAGAACAGAGGCCCTGCATGCATCCAGGGTTCTACCGCCAACTGTTAGAACAGATATTGTATATTATCGCGAGAAAAAGTTCCGGAGCTATAAACTGCGGCTCTTTTCCACCTAACAGTAAGATTACTTTAACACTGCCATAAGATATGGTGGTACATAAGATTAAAGTGCTTGAACAGATGGTGGTGGTAGAGCCCCTGGATTGATACGCCAAGATACTTATTTTTTTTTTATTCAGCATAAGCTATAGCTTATATGCACTATAGTGCATCTCACTGCAGAACATGCAATCGATTGAAATACCTAATTTAATTTTACAGTTATCTCTATCTCTCGATATTATTATCTTCATTCTTCTATTGCAATTTACTTTTTAACCGACTTCAAAAAAGGAGGAGGTTCTCAATTCGTCTGTATATATATTTTTTTTCTATGTATGTTCGCGCATAACTCTGGCAATTATGAACCGATTTGAAAAAATGTTTCTTCCATCCATTCTTTAATCCGTTAATTGGGTCCCATAAAAAATTTATTGCTTAGGAATAAGTAGTTCCTGAAAAAACAAGAATGGTGACTGCGCACTGAGAGCTGCAAGAAAGCCTATATAGATGACGTTTTAGTCGCTCGGACTCGCTCGGTCGGACAAAAATAGTCATAACTCTGGCAAATATTTACCAATTTCAATGATTCTTTTTTTATTCGAAAGAAGAAACCACTGTATTGAATCTGTATGAATTTTATTACAACCGGATAAGAACTTCCTGGAGGACCATGAACGATGTGGAGGAATTTATCTGGTAAAAACCATAAAACTGATGTTCTCCATTACATTGCTCTGACAATTATGAACCGAATTCGATGATTCTTTTTTTATTCGAGAGAGTAAACTACTATGATGTTTCCATGAAAATTTCATTACGACCGGATATTTTTTTCTGAAGAAACATGAATTATGTAAAACTATGTAGACGATAATGTGATCATAACCTAGCTAGATAATTTTACTGTTTTCGATGGTTCAATCTTTATATATGAAAATATCACTAAAAAGTTTAAAATAAAATCTTTTTAAAAAAAAATTGAACCGACTTCAATATCACTGAAAAGTATAAAATAATTTAAATATTATTGAAGTTGGTGTTAGCGTACCTGCTGTGTATATTTGGCACCAACTTCAATAATATTTAAATTATATAGTTTAGGTTACTGGCTTTGTCGTTTGTATGTTACCTATTATATTCTACATCGAGGGAACTGAAAGGGATTTTTATAATTATTATTCGTTATTGTGTTCAAATCGTACAGAAAAAGAGTATACAATTACAGTAACAGTTGGTACCAGTAAACATAAAAAGTAACACCAACTCAATGGGCTAGTGTATTTATCCTTTTTTTTCAAGAAATTTGTGCGAACCTGCGGCGGGGTAATGCTTGCCTCTTTCTTAGAGAAGACTGCAGTCAATGGCACCTTTGAATGATCTTAGGATATTACAGCGTCTAAAAGTGCTACTCAGCCAGTAAGCTGCCGTCGCATAAAATGCTAGAGCTCATTGTAAGTATTACCTAAAGTTATTAAAATTATCTATAAGAATGCCATTATAATATATTGTATATCTAAACATACTAATAATTATCTAGGTACCTGCGTTATTTCCCAAATGAAGACTGTGGTTACGTAAAACAGAAGTCTCAAGTGTATACAAAACATAATTTTAGAATATCACTTTTTAGGCATTCGTAAAAAAACATAATGAATCGCCAGGTAATACTGAATAGCACTTTCACACAGTGTATTAATTTTCACAGATATTAACACGTTATAATGTTGACTATGCACAATACAGTTCGTGATTAACACGACGCACAGTCCACTGAAGTGTTTGCACAGAGAATAGCATCAAACATTCCAGCACGAGCAAAATCCAAACAGCTTTTGTTGATTGTCTTCATTGCTCGATGTATTTTCATTCGCGAAGAGAGCCGCACTAATTATTGTGCAAAACAAACCACTGTTTACAAATTATCTCCGTCTACAATCAATTGATAAATAGCAATAGAATCAATAATTATCCTATATCGAAAACATAATGTCGTTGATTAGTGAAATGTATCATTTTCAGTTTCAACAGTGCCGTGATTGGCACCATTATCTTATCTATTTATTTGTTAATCATCCAGATACTAGGTACGTTTTTGAAATCAAAATTTCGACAGGTAGGTACCAAAAGCACACCTGAAACATCGATTGAAAAACTATCTAATTAAGAAATGATTTCTGTGCGATGTCTGTTTATGATGAAATTTAACTTCAAATAATTTATAATGAAAACTGCCTTATAAATAAGGTGCCTCCAGCCCGAGCAAAAGCATGATTATCACTAATTATTAGTCAAATGTAGAAGTAAATTTTTACTTTGTCAATATGACGACAGAAATTTACTTATTACTCTTACCTATTACATGTTTATCAGTACCTCAACAAAAAAAAAATACATCGGCTCTACCGACGTAAGGTCAATGCCTCGACATTTGTACCCAAGTTATCCTTATCGCTAACACACGATTACGTCACAACTAAGCCTGGAGCATCTACTAATAGAAGACTACTATCAAAATAGAAAACGGTAAGCACTTTTCCGCTGATCGATAAAATCTCGAATAACCACTGATCGTTTGTTGTGGTAGGTGTCAGATTATTTTTAACTACATTGTGTATACAGAATAAATAAACTGCTCTCTAGCACACTACTACTTATAGCTATTTTAGTACCAATAAGTTTACAAACTATATTTAAATCAGATAAGGCTTTTGTAATTATAATGATCTAGAAAATCACGATACGATAAGTTTTGTGTGACGCGACAAGGCGTCATTAGGTATTATGGCAGAGACGATTCTGGGAACTTAGCAATGACTTATTACTATTGAAATCATTGGAACTTAGTAAGATTAGATACTCAAATAACAATGTCCGCTTTAGCGATGCAACGGCGGCGGTGCTAAAGGGAGGATCCTCCGACCGAGCGAGGTGTGATGCTCGGTCAGGGCCGAAGCCCACGACAGTTGTTGACTGGATGGTGTATATATTCTCCGAGTTGGAGAAACTTCGCTTGCGAGATTCAGGATTCGGAGGTGGCGCCATCTATCGCGTTGTATGAGATACGGTACTACTAGCTTCTGATCGCGGTATACCACATGTGGCGCCATCTGGTTATGTCGCGTCGCCACATCACTCCCCCCCGAAGACTGGAAGTCGATGAACGGTCTTCGTGTGCCAGCTTGTCTTTGCGCTCCAGTCGCTATGCCAGTGCCAGTGGATGCAGTCTGAGTCGGGGCTGCTACTGCGTCGTCCTCAGTGAGTCGAGATGTGCAGTGGGTTATGGCTGGCGGCTGCTAGACGTACCGGTGAGAGAAATGCGCTCTTCTTACGTGGACCGGCCATAGTGCAGAGGTGCTGTGCCAAGTTGTGGCCGAAGGTAGACCAGGCTTGCATCTGCAGCTGCAATGCGGTGGTCGTCCGATGAGGCCGGATACTGGCTGGCTTGTGACTCGCTGGTTGTTACTGGAGAGTTGCTGCTGTGGGGAGAGAGCGATGGCGAAGCTGCGCTGTTGTACGGATCTGAAGGCTGCGTCGATGTTCTGTGCGGGGTCACCAGTTTAGCGATGCAACGGCGGCGGTGCTAAAGGGAGGATCCTCCGACCGAGCGAGGTGTGATGCTCGGTCAGGGCCGAAGCCCCCGACAGTTGTTGACTGGATGTTGTATATATTCTCCGAGTTGGAGAAACTTCGCTTGCGAGATTCAGGATTCGGAGGTGGCGCCATCTATCGCGTTGTATGAGGTACTACTAGCTTCTGATCGCGGTATACCACATGTGCCTCCATCTGGTTATGTCGCGTCGCCACACCGCTATAGGCACATTGTGATTTGATTCTGAAATAATTAATGCGCCATCACAGACACGTGTCGGAATGAACTCTTCACCTTATAACAGTTGAGAAAATATCATAATCTCCGTGAATAATAAATATTATGACTTCTTCACTTCATGCACGTATTATTACATTAGAAGCCAATTAAACAGACATCATCAGCAGCCGAAACGTCCACAGCTGAACAAAGGCCTCCCCCTTAGAAGGGAGGGGTTGCCATAATCCCCACGCTTGGCAGGCGGTTTGGGGATCGCAGTATAGGTGGTAGGTAATCCAATAAAAAGACGCTGCTGCCCGTCATCGTGTTTTCCCTTAGTCGCCTTTTACGGACACCCAACGGGAGGAGATGGGTGGGTGCTTTTCTTACCCGGACACCCCACGGGGAAACAGACAGACTCACGTTATATTAATTAATATAAGTATAATCGTCTCCTCGCTCATTGCACTTGTCATTTTATATTTAACATATTTAACTCAGTACGTACATACTTAAATATTTTTAGCTTGGTCTTTAAATTGTTTTCCAATGATTAAGTAATTTCGTGATTACCTAATTAGTGAAAAGTTATCGAATATTGGATTGTAATATGTTTTTGTGTCGTTTATCATCAAGGGTTGTGCATCTTGACCCCGTGGTTTATTATTTGACTCTCTCTATACATACCTACGTATAACTAGTTCAGTAGGTATTTAATTGTACCTATAGCTATAGTTTCACTTTCCATTTCGTAATTAAACGACATGTTTACAAAACTTATTTTGTTATTGAGATACTTACTACTTACTTAAAATGATATAAAAAATTACAGTCAAGTCGGGTAACTTTGAACACTTTTCTCAGATTTTTATGGACACTGAAAAATAAATGTCTTGGAGGGACTACGTTGTACAGTGGGGTGGAGGTGGGGTTATACATTTTTTCATACTGAAAATTAATTAATTATTAATAATATAACCATTAGGATGATTAAAGTTCTAAGAAATTAACGTTTTAGTGACCATTAAAAGTTAGAACGACTTCCAGGTAAGTTTAAACTGATTATTTAGGTCAACTAAGATCCTTTGTGAATGAAACCTATTTTATAGACTTCAGTATTGACCATAGGTAGGTCACAGAAGAGCAATGTTTTCGGCTCTAAGGTAGGCATCATCATATTATGTATGTATGCGTATAGGTTCCCGAGCCATTAGTCTGCGGTCTGACCTATCATCAGGTACCTCCTATCTTTGGCCCCGGACGGCGTACGTGTGCTAGCCAGCGTGCGGCGCTGGAGTGTCTGGCGAGGTCTGACTCCGTTCGGAATCTCTCCATAGCGTCGATGATTGCCACCGGGAAGGTTTTATAGTAGGTAATAATCTCAGAAAACCCGGCCTCCAACCCTACAGAGACCGGGTATCCTTTGAAACCTTCCCTAACAATGAAAATAGGTAGGTATAGCGACACGAGGAATACTAATTAGGGCAGTACAGGCAAGGCGAAGACAATGGTCTTAAACATATGATCCGTGCGTGGATGAATACCCTACCCATAGAGCAAGCCCTACGCCAGTTATTTAAGCGCCTCCAATATTTTGTACACTACATAAACGCCATTTTTATCTCCAACTAAGTAATTTTAAGGAAAATTCTTTTTAAAAAAAATTGAACAGACTTCAATATCACTGAAAAGTATAAAATAATTTAAATATTATTGAAGTTGGTGTTAGCTTACCGGCTAAACCGAATTGAGAACCTCCTCCTTTTTTGAAGTCGGTTAAAAAGCGTAAAACTGATGTTCTCCATTACATTACTCTGACAAATATAAACCGATTTCGATGATACTTTTTTTATTCGAGAGAGTAAACTACTATGATGATTCCATGCAAATTTCATTACGACCGGATATTTTTTTCTGAAGAAACATGAATTATGTAAAACTATGTAGACGATAATGTGACCTAGATCATTTTACCGTCTTCGATGGTCCAATCATTATTTATGAAAATATCACTAAAAAGTATAAAATGAAATCTTTTAAAAAAAAAATTGAACCGACTTCAATATCACTGAAAAGTATAAAATAATTTAAATATTATTGAAGTTGGTGTTAGCTTACCGGCTAAACCGAATTGAGAACCTCCTCCTTTTTTGAAGTCGGTTAAAAAGCGTAAAACTGATGTTCTCCATTACATTACTCTGACAAATATAAACCGATTTCGATGATACTTTTTTTATTCGAGAGAGTCAACTACTATGATGATTCCATGCAAATTTCATTACGACCGGATATTTTTTTCTGAAGAAACATGAATTATGTAAAACTATGTAGACGATAATGTGACCTAGATCATTTTACCGTCTTCGATGGTCCAATCATTATTTATGAATATTTATGAATATGAATAGC
Organism: Furcula furcula; assembly: GCA_911728495.1. Classification (NCBI taxonomy): domain Eukaryota; kingdom Metazoa; phylum Arthropoda; class Insecta; order Lepidoptera; family Notodontidae; genus Furcula; species Furcula furcula. The sequence continues at coordinate 14,221,868 of OU452251.1, forward strand.
AGGTACGCTAAAACCAACTTCTATAATATTTAAATTATTTTATACTTTTCAGTGATATTGAAGTAAGTTCAATTATTTTTTTAAAAGATTTTATTACCAGATAAATTCCTCCTCATCGTTCATGGTCCTCCAGGAAGTTCTTTCCGGTTGTAATAAATTTCATACAGATTCATTACAGTGGTTTCTTCTTTCGAATAAAAAAATAATCATTGAAAGTGGTAAATATTTGCCAGAGTTATGACCATTTTTGTCCTTAAAAAGCGACATAAAGTCATATATATAGGCGTTCCTGCAGCTTTCCTGCGCAGTCACCATTCTTGTTTTTTCAGGAACTACTTATTACTAAGCAATATTTTTTTTATGGGACCCAATCAATGGATTGAAGAATGGATGGAAGAAAGATTTTTAACCGACTTCAAAAAAGGAGGAGGTTCTCAATTCGTCTGTATATATATTTTTTCAAATCGGTTCATAATTGCCAGAGTTATGCGCGAACATACATAAAAAAAAATATATATATACAGACGAATTGAGAACCTCCTCCTTTTTGAAGTCGGTTAAAAATATGGTAAGTATTTATTTATTAATTAATGGTATGTTCAGATCTGTCAAGTCACGAGTCGGACTCCCACTTTATTGCGACGGATCCCTGATAAAAGAAGAAACTAATAGTAAGTCACGCGCGCATGCGTGTGCTCACCCAGATTCATCAGTGTCAATAAAAGTATGACATACATTTAATGTATGTAATGATGACGAAATTAATATTTTTTGCTATAATTCTTCAGCTACTTAAGTATATCACAGTATAACCTTAACCTTTATAATGATTATACTGATAACCCAATTACCACAACAACAATTTGGAATAATCTAGTTCTTGCTGATGCAAATTTCTCAGAAGTGATACCTGCTTCTCCTGACATACTTACTATCTACTTTGATTATTTAAGACTATCTATTTTGAACCCCCGACTAAAATCGAGGATAGAATAGAATAGAATACTCTTTATTTGCACACCAAAGTAAAACACACAGAAAACTTAGAAAATAACTTAAACTAGCTGACCCGTGCAGCTCCGCCCGCGCTTTTATTACATTTTGCTCCCCTTTTCTCTCTCCTCCCTAGATTTATCTCTCTCCATATCTCTCTCTCTTATAAAAAAAATCTAATTATATGCTCTTTCTCTCCTCTCTCTTTCTCCCTCCCGCTTCGGTTTCCGTCACACTCCCCCTCTTCCTACCCTGTTATCCCCTCTCTGAACCCTCTCCCCCTCTCTCTTCTACGAACTTGCTCCTTCTCACTCCCCCCTTACTCCACCTAACTCCCCCGATCCCTCACCCCATCGCCCCCTTCTCGAATCCCCTCTCCCTCTTTCTCCTCTCGTGCACCCTCCTCTCGTTCTATATATCCTCGTCAATCATGGTATCAGCGGCATTAAATATACTTTATGACCTATTCTCAGACCTCCCCGATATGCACACATAATTTCATACATATCGGTTCACCCATCTATTTAATGACCTTGCCTTATGTAGCTTAACCTTAACCTAGCGGTATGAAATATACTGTATGACCTATTCTCAGACCTACCCGATATGCACACTTTCATACAAATCGGTTCACCCATCTATTTAATGACCTTACCTAACGTTGCTTAACCTACCGGGATAAAAAGTATCCTATGTCCGTTTACTGGTTCTAAGCTACCTCCCCACCAATTTTCAGCCGAATCGGTTGGGCCGTTCTTGAGTTATAAATAGTGTAACTAACACGACTTTCTTTGATATAATATATAGATTAAAGTTCTATAGTTATTGTATGTTCAATTTCACCGATAGATGTCGCTGTTCATAATGTAAATCACGCTAACATCGTAAATTACAGTTACTGTCTGTCTAATGATATTCGATAATGAAAGTTTTAAGTATCCCGCATCTTTTATTGTTGCGACTGTAATACATACATAATCTAGTTTGGATCCGCTCGGGATTTACAGATTTTAACTTTTCAAAGATATAATGTCATATTGCTATCAGCAAAGTACTTAGAACAATACAGAAATCTAATGAAAATGTCCTGGGTGTACCGTACCGGACCGGCTTACCCCTTCCTTACAAAAATTTACCCTTCGCCAATGCCATATCTTATGCAAACTAAATGTCTGCTCAGTCCCTATTGTATATAGCGTAATAATACATATCTTAATGATTAACTGTTCAGTCTATAATTACCCTATTCACATACAAAGGAAATTACGTGGTAATATGTGCAAGTAATGTTTCACTGCTTAGCCCCTATGAAACATAGCGTGATGTTTTATATACCAACTTACACCTTGACTTCTACACAACACATCAGTGAAAGTCCTATCAAAATCCATCCACGGGTATTCAAATGATACCTGGACGAACAGAACGACAGACAGACAGACAGACAGACAGACAGACAATAATTCCAAAAAAAAATGTTTTGGCCTCTATGTCGATAGTATAGTACCCCCACATAGAAATTTTGGAAAAATATTCAATGTACAGAAAAAGTGCTCACACACACATTATATATATTTATACGTAGTTCTAAATAACTATATCTAATAGTAATTAATATATATACATATAAAAAAAGTAAAAACAGACTAAGTAGTATAGTTATAAGTTTGACGCATTTGTTCGGTTTGAATTTGATTTTTATGTGATACTGGTTTAATCGAGAATCTTTTTCATCAAACACAGCAATTCGTAGGTGTTAACGTAAGTGGTGTATACAAATCATGCCTAGTGGATTAAACTATTGTCAGTTTTATAAAGATATTGCCTTATTTCTTTTTTAACCTTTTTTAAAGTGGACGAAAATATATCAATACTATTACGTATGCTGTTATAACCAGGCCCTGCGATTTACAGCAGAGTGCACTTCAAAAAAAATGAGCGTGCGTGGAGTCCCTCCGCGCGGAACAAGTGAAATTATTCTCGCTCTGTCTCTTTCTATCGTCAACGGAGTCGGCGGAGTCGGTGGAGTCGGCGGTCACTCACTCACTCACTCACTCACTCACTCACTATCCACTCACTATCCACTCACTATCCATTCACTGTCCACTCACTGTCCACTCACTGTCCACTCACTGTCCACTCACTGTCCACTCACTGTCCACTCACTGTCCACGCACTGTCAACTCACTGTCCACTCACTGTCCACTCACTGTCCACTCACTGTCCACTCACTGTCCACTCACTGTCCACTCACTGTCCACTCACTGTCCACTCACTATCCACTCACTATCCACTCACTATCCACTCACTATCCATCTCACTATCCACTCACAATCCACTCACTATCCACTCACTATCCACTCACTATACAATACAATACAATACAAATACACTTTATTGCACACCATAACAGCAATACATTTAAACTTAGATTACTACATCTTATTGTTACAATTTTAGGCGGTCTTATCGCTAAAGCGATCTCTTCCAGACAACCTGGGGCGAAAGAGACATTAATGGAGGGCAGGTGCTTAATAATAATAAAGACAAATATAACATAAATATATAATATATATATAATAAATACATATTACAACAGAAGTAAAGGATGGTAGACTTAACAAGTACATGAATAGGTATATAGAAAAAATGGCTTATTGAAGAGATAGATAGTAAGAAGCAACTTGAGTTTTAAAGGAATCTAAGCTCTGAGCTCGTCTTATATGTAGCGGTAAGGAGTTCCATAGACGGACAGCTTGCACCGTAAAGGACCGTGTATAGGCATGAGACGTATGAGCGGGGGTACAAAGACTCAATTCGACAGATGGGCGAAGAGTGTGATGATTAGAAATGTGAAATTTGAAACGCTCTTTTAAATAGAGGGGTGCCCTAGGGTTATAAATAGTAGAGTAAAGAAGAGAAAGGATATGAGTATTCCGGCGAAAACGAATAGGAAGCCATTTGAGCTTGTTGCGAAACTCTGACACTATCCACTCACTATCCACTCACTATCCACTCACTATCCACTCACTATCCACTCACTATCCACTCACTATCCACTCACTATCCACTCACTATCCACTCACTATCCACTCACTATCCACTCACTATCCACTCACTATCCACTCACTATCCACTCACTATCCACTCACTATCCACTCACTATCCACTCACTATCCACTCACTATCAACTCACTATCCACTCACTATCCACTCACTATCCACTCACTATCCACTCACTATCCACTCACTATCCACTCACTATCCACTCACTATCCACTCACCCACTCACTCAGTGACGGCGTCACATGAGCGCTTTCATAACCTTAACAAATTTACGCCTATCGCCTATCGTTTAACACCTATCACTTAACGCGTTAAGCGATAACGCGTTAAGGTGCTTCATTTAACGCTTGACGCGTTATGTGATAACATTTTTGGAAGTCGCATAAGAAGTTTCACTTCAAAAAAAGTCTCAATTTTTGGCGCCCATTATGTATGGCTTATAATATTAATTCATTAGCTTATTTTTTAAACAATCTAGTTTTCTTTTCAATTACCGGAAAGAATGATAACAAATCTACTACTACTATCCCTTTGGCCTTTTGGTTTGTTGTACTTTCGTCTTTTTTTGTTTTTCTCTCATAATTGATCTTTTGAACGGCATGACTTACTGTCGCTGATGTAACATGACAAACAGTGTTTAAAAAAAAATTAAAATAGACAAGCCCGCTGAGTTTCTTGTCGGATCTTCTCAGTTGAGGCCGCAGCCGTGTTGAGATCCAACAACATACTAGCGTTAAGCCTATTTGAAATAAATAATTTTGACTTTGACATAGACTTTCCAAGATTTTTGCCATTTTTAACCGACTTCAAAAAAAGGAGGAGGTTCTCAATTCGTCTGTATATATATATATTTTTTTTTTTCTATGTATGTTCGCGCATAACTCTGGCAATTATGAACCGATCTGAAAAAATCTTTCTTCCATCCATTCTTTAATCCGTTAATTGGGTCCCATAAAAAAATCATTGCTTAGTAATAAGTAGTTCCTGAAAAAACAAGAATGGTGACTGCGCACTGAGACTTGCAAGAAAGCCTATATAGATGACGTTTTAGTCGCTCGGACTCGCTCGGTCGGACAAAAATAGTCATAACTCTGGCAAATATTTACCAATTTCAATGATTCTTTTTTTATTCGAAAGAAGAAACCACTGTATTGAATCTGTATGAATTTTATTACAACCGGATAAGAACTTCCTGGAGGACCATGAACGATGTGGAGGAATCTATCTGGTAAAAACCATAAAACTGATGTTCTCCATTACATTGCTCTGACAATTATGAACCGATTTCGATGATTCTTTTTTTATTCGAGAGAGTAAACTACTATGATGTTTTCATGCAAATTTCATTACGACCGGTTATTTTTTTCTGAAGAAACATGAATTATGTAAAACTATGTAGACGATAATGTGATCATAACCTACCTAGATAATTTTACGGTTTTCGATGGTTCAATCTTTATATATGAAAATATCACTAAAAAGTTTAAAATAAAATCTTTTTATAAAAAAATTGAACCGACTTCAATATCACTGAAAAGTATAAAATAATTTAAATATTATTGAAGTTGGTGCCAAATATACACAGCAGGTACGCTAACACCAACTTCAATAATATTTAAATTATTTTATACTTTTCAGTGATATTGAAGTCGGTTCAATTTTTTTATAAAAAGATTTTATTGAAATATACCAACCAAAATACCTAAGTTTATTTTGTTTTCCAATAGCATTTACATATTTTAGTATGATTAAATAACTCTATTGAGAACTTTTAAACATGTATAATAACTTAGTTCCTACTTAAAGACTTCTTCAGTTTAAGGAGTTCCTTTGGCGCAAATTGGCGCATGAAATTGGGGTCACCAGTTGGTGACCCCAATTTCATGCGCCAATTTCGAAACTGAAAATCTACCAAATTGTAACCCCTAAAGTAGGGCCAATCTAATAGATCACATTTGACACTTCATCAAAATTTAGCAACGTAACCTTGTAACGGCAGGCTAAATATTACCTCTGATTTTTTTCGAAGTTAGAACTGCACAATTGCTTAACTTTTTTCAATTACGATTACATTTATTGTAATAATGACAAAAGAAACAGACAGAACAAAAAAAAGACAGATGTCAAATGTGATCTATTAAATTGGCCCTACATTAGTCGACATTTAGCGTAACAAGTCCGTGCATATGTCTAAGTTTTAATTTAAATCCTCTTTGCATATGTCACGGAGTCTTGTTCGATGAAATGTTGCAAGTCTGGACCCAGCCTTGAAGTACTAAAGTAGGAACGCCCTGACCTGGGGGTCTACCACCATCTGTTCAAGCAGTACTATTTAAATCGCGATAGAGAGAAACGGAGCTATATACTGGACGCCCTATCCCCTGGACTAGGAAGGTTAAGTACCTCGGAGTCACCTTGGACTCCGCCATGACTCGGCCCGCACATTAGGTCCGTCCGCAATCGAGCGGCTTTCGTATTAGGTCGCCTGAACCCCTTCTCTGCAAGCGGAGTAAAATGTCGCTTAGAAATAAGTTGACATTATACAAAGCCTGCATTCGCCCTATCATGACTTACGCGAGTGTAGTTTTCGCGCACGCTGCCCGCACCCATATCGATAGCCTCCAGGTTATCCAGAATCGTTTCCTCCGACGTGCCGTCGGTGCCCCGTGGTACATGCGGAACGTAGATCTGCATTCCGATTTCAAGTTAGATCCCCTTCGTAAGTTCCTCAAAGAAGCTTCGAAACGCTACTTTGAATCCGCGTCCCGTCACGCGAACAGTTTAATCCGCGCCGCCGCCGATTACGCCCCTAGTCCTTCTGACTCGCGCCGCAGACCACGGCACGTACTGATCGACCCTCCTGACCCCATGACGGTCCTATTGGACCGGGATGCGCCGAACCCTCCCCGACAACCGTATGCTACACTAGCTATCAGACACCGGTCTCGCCGGCGTGGCCGAAGGGTCGTACGTATGCGACCTCAACGACGTGCATCACCCCACTGAGTTTCTTGCCGGTTCTTCTTAGTGGGGGCGCGTTGTGAACCGGTGGTAAACTCAGCCCTCCCGAGCCCGTGCCTCCCTGAGGTGCCCTTAAGCTCGTCGCTACTTCTGCCGTAAAGGCTAGAGCGCTTTAAGCGCTCGCCTCCTATTGCCCGGTGAAGCTGTAATGGCCATCTGCGGCCAACAGCGTCTATGTGCTATGTGCCACTGTGATCTTAGATCGGTCATGCTCGCCATCGAAAAGTCTTTGCTTGTGGCGGCTTCGTGTGGCGGGTCACCTCCTTCCCTCCAATATGGCTGAGGGGAGTGATGGCTGCTGCTCGAGTCAACTCGTGCGCGGGTGCTGCTTGGGGGGACTGGTCCGAATACTATCCTTTTGGCTTTTTAGTTTGTTGTACCTACTTTCGTCGTATTTTATTATTATTTTTCTGTATTATTTGATCTTTTGAACAGCAAGACACATTGTCGCTCTGATCTAGTTGTAACATGACAAACTGTTTAAAAAAAAAATGTGATAAAATGACAAGCCCGCTGAGTTTCTTGCCGGATCTTCTCAGTTGAGGCCGCGTTGTGATCCGGTGGTAGCTTTTAAAAAAAAAAATACATGACCTTTCAAAAGTGCTAGCGTTAAGCCTATTTGAAATAAACTATTTTTGAGTTTGAGTTTGAGTTATCATTCCCAAAAAAAAAACTGCGTATTTCTGCGTCTCTTTTCCAAGTACCTAAAAGTAAGATTATTTGTATGGACGCCAACTAAAGAAAAACTATCAACAAACTATTAACAATAGGTAGTTATGTTAGCCCCAGGACGCCTAATTCGAACTACTTTTGTGGAAAGTGCTAACTAAGCAGAATAACGTTAATTAAATACCGTAGACGCTACGCATTAAATAAATAACGTGTGGGCGTTCTTAGACTAAACACTGACCATGACCGTGTAATGCGCATAGTCTTAATATATAAGGTTTTATTGTAAACAGATTCGTCATTCGTCTTGAGCATCAAAATCTGTTCATACGTCTCATTAGGCTAGGATTCGTCTAGAGCATCAAATTCTGTTCGGACGTATCAATAGAAATGTATTTTTTTAATTAATTAAATAAATTCATTTTTAAACTTTTTATGTTTTTTTAAAAAAGCAATCCGCGCTCCCGAAATCGTTTCTAGGTACCTACGTACCTTAGCGTATCCTCGTATGTGTAGGAGTCATAACATAATAATTAACCAGCCTTATGCAAATCTGATGTACTTACCTAATCTGATGTACCTATCTGATCTGCGGTACCTACATGTTTTGTATAAAATATCATTGGGCATTGGGGACATTCCAAAAATTTGCGTCAACTATTTAGGTATCATAGTTATTGCGATATTCAGATTCATAATTATTATTATCAAAGCTTGCTATCGGAGAGTTGAAAGTTTATCAAAATTGGGGAATTCGGGCAAAAATACCACGTAACCCGGCCTCCGCACCGGAGACAAGGAGAAGATACAGAGACCGGGTACTTTTAAAAATTTTCCTCTACGACAGCAAAAAATGGTGGTAGATCACTTGTGCAAGTGACCGTCCGTGAAGGCCAAGTAGCAGTTTGTAAACGTTCCGGTACGCTAAAGGCACTGTAGCTGGTAACGTTACCGGACACAAGAGTGACGAGTGCAACGAAGTTGTCTATAGGCAGGCCTGTCGCTCATCATCAGGCAAAGGTCTTGTTTGTCTCGGCGCTAGCTTGAATAAAAAAAAAAAATTCTGAAATCCAGAAAAACTGCAATAGCTGAACAAAGCCGGACCGGCAGTCGGTCCTATTAGATACATAATATAACAACCAGTAATCAGTAGTAGTAGTCAGTATCTGGAGCTTGTGATTAGTCATGGAATTGGCAAAATATAATAAAATAGAGTACCTCAAAGTAGCCAGCCTGTCGGAATACCGAGAATACTACAAGATACATTTTGGAGAGTGTTCCAGCATCCCCCTTCTAACATCAGATGACGAGACGCACAGCGCATGTAGGTACCCTTATGTGGTGAACGTGCCTTCAGTCAAGACTAAATGATTTGCTTCTTATAATAAGGACAGCTAAGGACTGGAGTAGTTTGCCTGCGTCGATTTTCCCGCCCGATCATATTGTGGGTGTCTTCAAGGCTAGAGTGAATAGGTTTTTAGTAAGCGAATGTGCTTTACCATTTTCGATTGCATCTCCACTTTCCATCAGGTGGGTCTGCAATCAAGCACTAGCTTGTGCTGAGTTTGAAAAAATGGAAAGAAAAGACCTGCAAGACGGTAGAACCCCGGGACCGGTAGAGTCGAGAAATCCGTTATTATCACGTTACCTACAAACTTTTTAACACGCTTTTATTATTATTAGTCTATTCAAGCTAGTGTTAGGTGCACCTAACCTAATGTTGCAACAATACCTTACTTATAGGTATATTATTATACTACCAATCTATCAAGACTTGCAAGGTGTGCTCATGCTATTTGAATTAAAAGCACTATACTAAGGCGCTGATCTAGACAGTGACACTATAAAAGTTACATGTTGCTATAATAGTTTTTTTGTGTTTGAAGTTATTTTTGTTTTAATTCAACGCGGATCTTCGAACCATGAACCCTGAACGCGTGGGATCGGGGCGGCCTATTTTATAGATTTATAAGGAACCTACGCGATTACGACAGGAAGACCTATGCAATAAGTCCTAATCAAATGATTCTACCAGTTCCTATGACAACCTTCCAGCTGCGTCATGATAACCCGATTACCATCTTTCTACCAACTACTCGACAACGAGTCCCTGCCACAGACAGAACGTAGGTACAGACAGAGATAGGCGTCAAACTTACAACATTACCCCTCATCAACTCTACCCCTCGTTTTTGGTCGGGGGTTGTAAATGGACTCTTTGATTCGATCTACATTTCAAGAACCTAACAACAGTATACATCCATCTATTATTTGTACAAGTAAATATTAGATAGTATGCACGCATAGATACGGGGACTGCATTTATTATCATTCACTCAAGCAACTATTACATACATACATTACATAGCTATTGTACGAGAATATGTATCGATTCAAAGGACGCTGGTGAAATAAAATAATAAAATAAGTAATTCAAGAACTAAATACAAATAAAATAATAGTATCTCTTCTCAAAATTAGGGGTAAACGCTGAGTAATTTATGATATTTTACCTAAGAAGATCGCTCTTGTCTTTAAGTAAACAAGAATCGATACTTTGTTCTCAGTCATCGTCGTGTTCTGTAGGAAGGAACTATACCTAGTACGGTAATAAATAATTAAACGCACAGTTATTAAAAAAACGCACAGTTAATAAAGTGATCAATAATATTATTAAAATTAAATTACTGTGTATATGTTATTAAATATATTTACTGTGGTTTTATAAGAAGTTTTATAAAATTAAGGTAAGGTTACCTGTTTTTGTTATTTATAAATTTATTTCGAATTTACTTACCTACTTAGGTAAGTATACTTACCTACATTTTGGGTAATCCCGAAGTGAACTACGTTTTTTTAAATATAATAAGTATTGAAATGAAACTAATTTTACGGATTATATAGCTTCATTATTATTATTTTAGTTTCATTTAAATATGTAGTATTCGCGTAAATATCAGAAATCATTATATAATAAGTAGTTAGGTATTATTTTACTTTTGGTAAAATAGTAAAATTCCCTTCAGAAAAGGCAGTAAAATTTTGTTAATTGGCCTTACGAAAATTAAATATTATGTCTGATATTTAATTTTCGTGTATTTGACGTGTCAAAGTTCTGGATAAAAGTGCAATAGTTGCAACTATAACCTGGTTGCAACTAAGGGTCTTATTTTTTTCAACGCAGTTACGAGATAAGCAAGGAGTTAACGAGCGACACGTCTGCCTAAAGACATTGCACTCCCGCTCGTCACCCTAGACATTCGTTGTTAAGTCTCCTGTGTCTGTTAATTTCACCAGCTAACATGCCCTTCACACCGGAACACTGATTACACACTGCTGCTGCTTGGCGGCTAGAAATTGAGGAGCTCTGTGAAAGTATAACATAGTCCATATTATGTAGCTACAGGGTGGAAATAATACGTGATCGCGCTCGATTTTCGCCTAATGAAAACCGCGAAACCGCAGCAGCGACTTCGTAAATTTCGTTTATTAATTATATTTACTTACACAAATTACTTAAAACAATCTGAAGAAGTTTTCTAAATTATGATGAACAGCCCCACTATACAACCGCGTGTGCGTTAGCAGATTACCTAGATGATAGAGACTTGGTAGAGACCATGTAGAGACGATGGAGGTGGTCCTACATATTAGAGTAGTACTCGCGTAAATAACGTTACATGAAGTAATAAAAATATTATACTTACCTAAGTACTACTTTATTATAATTTTTACTGAAATTAAAACTAGGTCGATAACATAATAAATTGGTATTGCTATAAGTATGTACGCTGTAAAACGTACTTACACAAAGAGCGGTTTAAGCGGACGCTACTTCTAGCAGCTGAACGAAAAATTTGTAATACCTAATAACATTAAAGAAATTAGGTCTGTACTTATTACAACAAAAAAATATCAGTTCAACGCCATAGTATACAGAGGCGTGAGAACTACAAATAATAATGAAGTCGGTTAAAAATTAAATATTCATATAATAAAATAAGCCAATGAACATTTATGATTATATTTGTCCAGGTAATACATAACGCATTATGTTTCTAGTTTCACTTAGTAAGTATATGTAATAAATTACATTTTATTATGTAAGTAGATGACGTATTTTCAGTAATAGTAAAAAGTTGTCCTTACATGTTTAAATCTAGTTTTCTGAATTTTTACATAACAGATTATGAATACATATGAATTTCATTTTTTATAAGTAGACCAATTCATGTTCTTCTCTCTCTTGTAACAAAAGTTCACTCATTTTTGGTGCAGACTAATCAAGGAAAATGAGAAAATAGAAAATAATATCGAGAACTGTCAGTTCCGTCACTATTTAAAATTTAGCGGGCAACATTTCCATCTACTCAAAATCAAAACAATGAATATGAACCAATAGCAGAGCTCTGCGATATCAGCTACAAGTTCTCTTATTGGTCAATATGATTTTCTCAGCAGCGCCTCTCCGACCTTATAAATATCGGCGCAATGTCAAACTAGACCTCTTTTCCACAGTGTTAATTCGGGGGGAGTCTTTCGGGTTATTTTTGTGAACTAACTGAATTCAGAATGCCGGAGACCGCAAAAATGAATGGATACGCCAAAACAAACGGACACAGTTATGATATGGAAGATGGCTCAGTGTTTTTATTCACATCAGAATCTGTCGGCGAGGGTCATCCAGGTTAGTTTTCTTCACTGATACAGGGAATCGTTCAACGAAAAATGGCCGCCTTAGCATGTGCGCAGATAAATATATAAATAGGATTTCTCATGTTTACCACATTATTTTTGTTATTTTGAGATAACCTTCATCTTTCCCGGCTATATCTATAAAACTAGCCGCGCGTACTTTACACAATGTCTATGTTTTGTTACATCATGGTGGTGCTATTTACATTTGTCAAAATATTCATAACACGTGGTTTTCTGGGCCAAACAATATTCGGATTCCCGAAATGCCCTTGAATTACATATTTTGATTTTATTCCAGATAAAATGTGTGATCAAATAAGTGATGCAATTTTAGATGCACATTTACGACAAGATCCTGACGCAAAAGTAGCGTGCGGTGAGTATCGAATTATGACCAGTGAATCTACAATCAGATCACAGAACATTATTACAAGTGGTTTATATAGTACGTGGTAAATATCTATAAGTAATACGATTATAATTTATAACAGAAACCGTGACGAAAACGGGTATGGTGTTACTGTGCGGTGAAATTACCTCAAAAGCCAATGTTGACTACCAGAGGGTGGTCAGAGACACTGTCAAGCATATAGGATATGATGATTCGTCTAAAGGTATGTACAATTTATCCTTGAGACCACGTTACCGGTGGTAAACAGACAGATGTAGTGCTTTGGCTAAAAGCCAGTGTAGTAACTAGTCAAACTGATCTAAATTGTATTTAGTCTCTCTCATAATAATCGAATATTATCCGTACACACTAGGTTTTGATTGGCGTACACTAAATTTGCTAGTGGCTATTGAAGAACAAAGTCCAAACATAGCCGATGGGGTGTATCAAGACAAAGAGGAAATAGATATAGGGGCTGGAGATCAGGTATATATTTACTCTGAGATTATTGCACGAAGGAAACATTGGGTCTGGGTCATTGGATCTTGTGTTCGGACAAATTATGCATGGTACCAGAGGGAAAACTATAAACAATTTAGGCACAAACTAATAAAAAAGCGAAATACTAGGTGTATAATTGTAAATCTTGATCACAAAGTTTCACATACCACAAATTGAAACCTATAATTGAACCAGCTAACATTGGTATCATTATATTAACCTTAATAATAAATCAATAAAACATGTTTTTACGTATATTGGTATAGCTGTTTTTCTGTAACTATATCAAAGCATATATGTTTTATGTATGTAAAAACATAAAATAATCTAATAAGATTTTAAACTACGAACTATCATTATTACATTTTGATACTATGTAACTCAATCGTTCATTGGGACAATGCATGTTGGGATCAGGATTTGATTACAAGACCTGCTCCGTGATGCTGGCCTTGGATCAGCAATCTCCGAACATTGCTGCTGGTGTACATGAGAACAGAAATGAGGATGAAGTAGGTGCTGGTGACCAGGTATGTACAGCTAATTACAAATATCATGGGATATATTTTATGATTATACTCATTTTTTAGTACTAAATAATACTAATAAATAATTTTATTATTTGAATAGTTGATATATGTATAATAATTTATTTGAAAACATCAAATTTTTATAATTGTCCAATCATAAATCCAAGAAATTAGTATGTACTGTGGAATCTTATATCACTTTTTTTCCTGCATGAGTCATGTGATTCATGATTGTTACTGGGTTTTCTGTCCACTATTGTACAGTCACTGGCAATGAAATGTGCATAACCATTATAAAAAAATTCCATTACATTGATAAAACTGTTCTAAGCTTTAGAGGTATGCAGTGAGATAAAGCTGATACATAATGTACAATTACATATTCATTTTAAAAATTTAATTTAAACTTTGCTCTATGTACACAAACAAATACACATTTCTTGTGACTATACATGTATCTACAGAATTTAGCACTTACTAAACAGATGCAATACTTAACTAATACATTGCTTTATTAATCTTATCATTTAAAATAAACTAACAACTTTTACTTACTAAAATAAGTTTAGAACAAAAAAATACTAATATTTACAAACCAATAATTTTAGTGTTCTTTAACCATTCCTCACCAAATATTCTGTGTTCTGTTCATTTAGTTCCTGTTTTGTTTAGTCCCTGTAATGTATCTAGATTTATTGGACAATTATTAGGCTTGTTGCCACATTTGTATGTCCTCTCTGATTATTGTCTGGTTCTTGTACAAGAGGCCCTCTAAGTAGTTACCCATCATAGACCACTGTCATTTCAGGTTTTCAACCGCAAAGCAGCTGCTTGTAAATGCTTATGGTTTTATATGAAGAACTGGCTGGGGAATTTACAGGACTCAAGAAATTTAAATTAACCTTTCGGGTGAAATGGGGCTGTGTTAAACTGTCCATGGGCAGGCGTGTTGCTTACCATCAGGCGAACGTTGCGATCGTCTCTTCACGTCAAAAAATCTAAACCCCCTTTTTTTGGCCCTTCTAAGGTCGACGACCTTCCAAGTTCCCGTGCCAATGACACGTTTTTTGCCGGCTAGCCCATTCATTATGATGTTTTAGGCGAACATTAGATGATTTATACATATTTTCTATGGTCCCAGATAATTATAGACTATTTAGTTTGAATTCTATTAGATTATTTTGGTGCATGTGTTATCTTTATTATGACATCTAGAATTACCAATCATATTTTATTACATTGCGTACGGATTTACTAATAAGTAATACGCAATATTGCATTATGCGACGCCCGAGAAGCGCAGTACATTTGATTTGTTATTTATTATTAACCGCGCAATAAGGTTCTTGCTCGGAAATAATTATAAGGAAATATCCTTTCGTAATTTACTTTACTATGACTGTTCTTTAAATGGTACCTACCTACTAGAGATTTTACAAATATTCGGCGAATATTCCCTGTTCGGCCTTTTTTCGGCCGAGGCTTTGATTAGGCTATTCTGCCGAATAACGTACTTACCCCAAAAATCCTCACTCGACACATGACAGGATCTTTTGTCAAATGCGACGGAGATCGTAGGCGTAGCCGAATATTGTGTGTCCAAATCACTATTCGCGAATCTTTAATACTATTGATGTATCTTACACACATTTTCATTTTGTCTAGGGTTTAATGTTTGGCTATGCGACAGATGAAACTGAAGAATGCATGCCCCTGACAGTAGTCCTCGCACACAAATTAAATCAGAAAATTGCCGAACTTCGACGAAACGGTGAATTCTGGTGGGCGCGCCCAGATTCTAAAACTCAGGTAATTTGATCAACTTTTATTTTAGTACATTAATTATTTATTTATTACTTTCAACAAATTGGTATACCTAATTACACATTGTCCCACAAAACCGTCATTCAGTTTGACTGTGGGTATCTGACGAGTTTCATCCAATTCTAAATTAACTTAAAATTATTCTAAATAATAATTCTATCTAATAATTCTACATAAATAAATAAATAAATGAACTGTTTATTACGAAAAAAAAATATAACAAAAATGACATGTTTCTTAACTAAAATCTTAATGAGAAAAGATTATACAGTTAAGGAGTAGCAGCTTAAGTCTGAAAATTATTACATATTTAAGAAGTGTCTTTTGAGTATACTTTTAATTTGGCCTGGTTTTTTGCTTACAATCCTTTCAAGTACTGATTTAGGCAATCTATTAAGTATTTTTGGCAGAATACATTTACAATTTCTTTCACCGTAAGCATTATAACATAATACAGGTTGCCGATTTAATCAACTGTAACATTCTATGAAGTGAATCTGTCCTTGATACACTACCCAAACCAATCAAAAACAGCACTTTTTAACTAAAATATCTTAATTTAGCAAACACTACTTGCTGCACCCACAAATATTAATTCTTGTTCAACCATTTTTTTTTCAATCTGATTATTTCGACTCTTGGAGCCGTTTATGCTAACTGGCGCACTTACAAACGTTATTTAGAATTAATGATGATGAGGACAATAATCCTGAATGCACCGAGAATATTAAAAAAATGGTTTAATAATTAGAATTAACGATAACTGACGTTTGTAAGTTCGGTAGCATCATTTAAAACGAAATCGACTATATCGACAGTTATCAAATGTGAGTATGATATTATTGGCAGCATTTAGCAAGGCTGCTTATAGTAAAAAAACTATTACTCCCGCGCATTTCCCCTTTCTCCTAATATCAAATTATAGCTTTTATTATGTGTATGACAATTTTTTTTTAATACATTTCAATGTGAGTAATATTCTGTTGTATTTAAACCTTACACACTATTAAATCAGAATTCAGTATATTTAAAAATATGTATATCTATTTGAGCTATGTCGAGTTAGTTATAAATAACATAAAAAACTGTCGATCGTCTTAATCAAAATGAGAAACAAACAAGTAAAACTTTATCTTAGTTAAATAACTTACATAATGCTTATCATGTTTTGAATAATATATTATTCACTTGGATAATTGTGTGAATGTAGTTTCATTTAGTCGATCTTCTGCTTGTATACATTAGATTGGCTGGAAAGATCAACATGACGTAATCAGCGTCAGCAATTTATCAGTTGTTTGGCGACTGAGTGATAAAACTGACACCAGTGTCAGCACAAGTGAGACGGGTCAATTACGACACCTCGCCGGGATTGCTGCGCGAAGCTACGCCACACAATGGGAACTAAAATTGCCTGACGACAAAACTGTTTCACTTTAAACAATGGCTACACTCATTGTCTAGTAATATCGAAAATAATAAATTATAACATGGTTCAATAAACAATTAACGAATTTTGGGCAATTTTACATAAGTATAGCCTGTTTGTCTTTGCAAGATCAAAATCGGAGCAATAAATGTATGAAATGAGGGATGGCTGACAGGTGGCCAACCAAAGACAATTTGTAGGGTTGACATACTACCTACTTTGGGACTAAGTACAGTCCAGTGTATTCTTATTAATGACTACATTTTTACTATGACTACAAATGTTTCTATTTATTACAAATATTGTTTTATATTTATGGGTCGTGGGTTCGATTCCCACCAAGTGTCTGGGTGTTATTTATCTATTTAAGAATGTATTTACAAAAAAAAAAATATGTAAGTGTTAGTAACAGTTGTCTGGTTTCCATAGTACAGGCACTGCCTAGTTCGGGATCAGATGACCGTGTGTGAATTGGCCCCGTGTATTACTAAGATTTTTACGAGTCAATATGTGACCCATGGGGAGCCGGGTTAGAATTTCATCCTCCCATCCCCTCTCGTCGTGTCTTAAGAGGCGACTAAGCGAGAACAGGAATACGGGCAGCATACTGCGAACCCCAAGCCGCCTGACAGGCGTGAGGATTATGGCAACCCCTCCATTCTAAGGGGGAGATCTTTGTTCAGCAGTGGACGTCTATCGGCTATTAATGGTAATGATGAATGATGTCAGTCACTAAGTAATATGTTTCTCATTTATAATAATAATATCAATAATTGAGGAGAATGCAAATAATCATGGTTTTATGTTTAATACCAAATAACAAATTTAAGGGGCAGATTCATTCATTAATCAGATTATATGACCTTGTGTGTTATAATAAAGCAATTTACTTTATTACACCCAAAAGGTTTGCCATCCATCATTAATACAAATAAACCATGATATTATTATCTTTTAAATTAATGCAAATGCTCAGACTTATCCATTTTCTTATGTTTTATTTTTATTATTTTAATACTAGCCAGAATTAATGAATAATTGATTACATTAACAAAATAACAAGATACCTATTACTCATATAGATTATTCATACCACTACTCTAATATAGTCATCAGGGCATACCCTGTAAATAGCAAACAGTAATAAACCCAAACCCATGTAATAGTTACATCCTGACATATCTAGTAGAACATGGTAAATACAGCCGAACAAATATGCCAACATTATTTGGGATGAAGTATAATAATAATGCTATCAAGAAAAGCTCCCTGAGAAGGGGAGGGGTTGCCATATTCCCCACCATAGGCTGTCGTCTTGATAATCTTGGGGGTCTTTGGCTTACACTACAGTGCAGTAACTACACTATTATAATCATTACCTCTTATATTGCCCGAAAGATGCGTGTCAAATTGCTAAACATCCCGTAATAATTTATAATTGCACAACAATGCTCTAACATTAGCCACAATTATAACTAAATAATTACTGTTGATATGCCGTGCCGCGCACCGTGATTTTTTTAAAATCATAGGTATGGCCACCACTATATTTTTTCGGAACTCTCGTGGCGAGCCCTCGGCCGTGCGAATGAAGACTATAGACCCAAATGCATATTTGCACATTTCAAAATATTTTTGTAAAAACAAAAAAATAAGAATACTTAATACATATTTTTAGGGTTCCATACCTAAAAGGTAAAAAAGGAACCCTTATGGTGTGACTTCGTCTGTCTGTCTGTCACAAACCTATATATTTCAGGAGCCACTGATGCTATCAATTTGAAACTTGGGATAGTTTTAGATCTTAATTACCCAACCCGATGGGGTGAAAAAAATATATTTATTCTTTTACTTTTTTTATAATGGGGGTCGAAATGGGTCATCAAAATTTCAAAGTGAGACTATTGTATTGAGTGGGGTATCATATGAAAGGGCTTCATTTGCACATCTCAAAACAGATTTTTATTTTGGTTTATGTCACGCTGTTTTTGGCTGATACTCAAAAACGTAAAAAATAAATAAAACCCCACCCCCCTAATCTCCGAAGTTTGTGGAGGGAAAAATCTGAAATAATTATGGGTAATACATGTCTATATTTTACAGGAAAAATAAAATGATCTTTCTAAATAGTACAGTTTTTTAGTAATTCTAAAAAAACCTCGACAAACAAACTCTGAGGTTGTTACGTTACATGAATAGTAAAATTACTTTAATACGTCCAAAGATGGTATGTATATGATGGTTTTTTTTGTATCTAGGAAACGATAAATAATTAGAACTCGCACGGTGAGTTCTCGGCCTCCAGTATGCAATTTTAATAAACTCTCGAGGCGAGTCCTTGGCAACGAACGTGTTAAAATAAATCTTTGTTGATTATATATATGATTTCCAGAAGTAGTTTGGTATGAAAAGATTGGTTAATTTATTGTTTGCAGGTGACTGCTGAGTACACATTCGCTGGTGGAGCGACGGTGCCACAGAGGGTGCATACTGTTGTTGTCTCACTTCAACACTCTGAAAAGGTATGTAACCTTACGTACAGTCGCGGTCACAAACGCTTGATCACTTTTATAACAAAATCGCTTGAACGACGTTATGTGCGGCTTACCTCGCCCGGGATGTATTTGGGCCTGCTCGTGCAAGCGATTATCGTCCTAATAGACCGGAAATGTCTCACCACACCTAGTGGGTATTTCTAAATGCTTTCTAATCAACTCGCGTTATTAAGCGATAAAACTAAGAACAATACAGAAACAGCAATCATGCTAGTCTAGTATCATATTCATCAGCAGGTGAAATACGTCCACTGCTGAACATAAGGCCTCTCCCATAGAAGGGAGGGGTTGCCATAATACCCACGCTTGGCAGGCGTCTTGGGGATCGCAGTCTAGGTGGTAGGTGAGATGCTATTCTTACCCGGACACCCCTTGAGGTAGTCTAACATACGTGAAGATAATTTCTATTTCCCCTCAGATCTCTGCTTACCCAGATAAGGTATATAGCGTTATTAAAGATAAGGTTTTTAGGTTAAAAGTATAAAATGTAGATAAGGATTTTAGGTTAAAAGTATAATTTATTTCGCAGATATTATCTTATTATCTGACGTCATAGAACTACGTAAATCGGAGCTCATCCGGTTATTTTTTCATCTTTTAATTTTTAATATTATTCATCTAATTATATTTCACTACAAATTATTAAATCATTCTTAAATCATTTCAACCCACAAAGGGTTGAAATGATTTAACAAACTAATTGAAGCTTATTTTTTAACAGTATAAATGTTTTATTACCTTCATAAACACCAGTGTATTGGCGTCAAGGCAATAATTACATTAAAAAACATACTTTCCAGGAGATTAAAACATCCCAAAAGGATATTTCTCTGACCAGTATAACTTAAATGACACAGTATGACTTAACTTCGAGCAGCAGCCATCACACCCGCTAGGTTATAGGTTCCTCCAGATAAGTACCAACGCAGTGTCAGATATGCTGCCGCCAATCAGCAGTGTGTATTTATTGCTGTGTTGCGATGTGAAGGGCATGGTTGCTGATGAAATTACCAGACACGAGAGACTTAATATCTAATGTCACCAACGCTCGCCGCGGTCACCAACGCGCTAGTGACTTCTGCAGGCTTAGCACGATTTGTCAAGACTTCGTAATTTTGACAGTTCGGTGTATAGACCTAGCTGATACCGAATATGACGTTTCTACGTCGATAACTACGTCATACTCCACACCGAACTGTCAAGATTACGAAGTCTTGGCAAATCGTGCTAAGCCTGCTGGTGTTGGTAGTGTGTATAAGCTGTGGTGACTGCTTACCATCAGGCGGGCGCATGCTTGTTTGCCACCTTGCTGGTATAAAAACAATCTAAACTTATACATATGTATGGGCAGGCCTGTGTACCTAGTGCAGAGATCACAGTTGAAATGTAGGGCATTCTATTATAAATAAAAAAAATACTTACTTCTAAACAAAGTATAAAGGTCGGCATTACATTGTTTGCATCTGTATATAACCGGCTGTTTGATTTGTAGATTACATTGGAGACCTTGCGCGAAGAGATCAAGGAGAAGGTTATTAAAGAAGTTATTCCCGCTCAGTACCTCGACGAGAGAACCGTAATCCACATCAATCCGTGTGGACTCTTCATTATTGGTGGACCACAGGTGATTCTATACACATTTTACTATTAACTTAAACTTGTTCAGATATTTATATTGGTGAGGGTGTCTGATTGTTTTGGATAATATTTGAATAGAACCGCAGTTCTAATTATGTGACATGATATATACCTTATTTTCTAAAATGTGTAAATGATGCCATTTCACATGATACCCCACTTGATACAATTTTGATGCCCTATTCAAAAGGAAATAAAAAGGTTTTTTTTTTTAATTTGCAATGAGCTCTTAGGCAAGCAATATTTATTTTTATTCCATATTTTCCCGGAAAGCTTCCTTTTTTAGGGTTCCACACCTAAAAGGTAAAAAAGGAAGCCTTATGGTGCCACTTCGTCTTTCTGAAACACCTATATATGGATGAAGTATGGATTTTTGAGACTGGACAGTAAGGGCAGGTACCTAAACTGTTAGTTACTGGAAAAAATTATTGAGACCATCCATAACTTTTTGACATATTCTGATTATCGAAAACAAGTAGTCGATGAAAAAAATTCTAAAGTACCAAAAAAAATTTTCCTACGTCAATCGATTCTATTTCATGTAGGGATCAAATGGCTCTATGGGACCATTTAAGGTATGCGTACTAGACGTGACAGAAATAGCTAAAAACTGTTTAAGTACGGAAAAACGATTAATCTTCTAATAAATAAGTTTTAACATTTAAACTTTGATTTCGAATCAAATATCTTCAGGTCACTAATGCTTTATGCTTGCTTTGAGAAAATTGCATCGGAAATGAAAACCATTTTTTTTCCTTTAATTGAGTGGGGTATCATATGAAAGGGCTTCATTTGCACATTTCAAGACAGATTTTTATTTTGGTTTATATCACGTAGTTTTTGGTTTATAATCGAAAATGAGATAGAGATAGGCTTCGAATTGCAGATTCGATTTCGAACCTAATTCGAAGGAAGCTAGTATCGCCCCCCTGAGATTAAAGAAGATACTAGTAATTCAAGTAGTCCGATTTCGCTAAAATGTGGCAAAGAGAGTAAGAAAGTGTGTGTTGTTGCAGTCGGACGCGGGTCTCACGGGGCGCAAGATAATCGTGGATACGTATGGCGGTTGGGGCGCCCACGGCGGCGGCGCCTTCTCGGGCAAGGACTTCACCAAGGTGGACCGGTCGGCCGCGTACGCCGCCCGCTGGGTCGCCAAGTCGCTCGTGCGGGCCGGCCTCTGCCGCCGCTGCATGGTGCAGGTGCGACCAGCTCCCATCTCCCACCTCCCACCTCCCACCTCTCCCTAGTTCTCGGGCAAGGACTTCACCAAGGTGGACCGGTCGGCCGCGTACGCCGCCCGCTGGGTCGCCAAGTCGCTCGTGCGGGCCGGCCTCTGCCGCCGCTGCATGGTGCAGGTGCGACCAGCTCCCATCTCCCACCTCCCACCTCTCCCTAGTTCTCGGGCAAGGACTTCACCAAGGTGGACCGGTCGGCCGCGTACGCCGCCCGCTGGGTCGCCAAGTCGCTCGTGCGGGCCGGCCTCTGCCGCCGCTGCATGGTGCAGGTGCGACCAGCTCCCATCTCCCACCTCCCACCTCTCCCTAGTTCTCGGGCAAGGACTTCACCAAGGTGGACCGGTCGGCCGCGTACGCCGCCCGCTGGGTCGCCAAGTCGCTCGTGCGGGCCGGCCTCTGCCGCCACTGCATGGTGCAGGTGCGACCAGCTCCCATCTCCCACCTCCCACCTCTCCCTAGTTCTCGGGCAAGGACTTCACCAAGGTGGACCGGTCGGCCGCGTACGCCGCCCGCTGGGTCGCCAAGTCGCTCGTGCGGGCCGGCCTCTGCCGCCGCTGCATGGTGCAGGTGCGACCAGCTCCCATCTCCCACCTCCCACCTCTCCCTAGTTCTCGGGCAAGGACTTCACCAAGGTGGACCGGTCGGCCGCGTACGCCGCCCGCTGGGTCGCCAAGTCGCTCGTGCGGGCCGGCCTCTGCCGCCGCTGCATGGTGCAGGTGCGACCAGCTCCCATCTCCCACCTCCCACCTCTCCCTAGTTCTCGGGCAAGGACTTCACCAAGGTGGACCGGTCGGCCGCGTACGCCGCCCGCTGGGTCGCCAAGTCGCTCGTGCGGGCCGGCCTCTGCCGCCGCTGCATGGTGCAGGTGCGACCAGCTCCCATCTCCCACCTCCCACCTCTCCCTAGTTCTCGGGCAAGGACTTACGTTTGTATATACTAATATACAGCCTATGCTCGATCTTTTGACACAGAGTTCTAAATAACAGGAGTTACCAAGACAGAGAGGAAATAATCAAGCATTGAATACATTTTAATAACACAAATCAAACACTAAAATGACTCGGTTTAATGTTTGAAGGAAGACTGCAATGCGAACTGCAAACTCAAATTTTGTAATACAATCAACAGGTCTTTACATAATGTAAACAAACAACAGTACTGTGCGTAATAAACGCTTCAAATTATAGGGGAGTAGGGAAGACCGAACTTCAATTTATTGCATGTTGGTGGGCAAGGTACTATTCCTTCAACTTCAAATTACCGCGGGGGCCAGTTAATACTGATTTTATTCAATTTATTCGTCCGGGTCCAGAAAAAAGTTCTTATTTATCGAGATTCAACGACAATTAACAAATGTCAAATTATAGAGGGTAGATTTACTTTTACATACACCAAACGATCGGGCAGTCCGTCCGATCGTCTCTCAATTCTTTCCCACTTAAACCAAGTGTTCTACATCTTTAATATCAAAAATTTACTGTTAACAGGTCGCGTACGCAATTGGTGTCGCAGAACCTCTCTCAATAACCGTGTTCGACTATGGCACCTCACACAAGGCTCAACAAGAGCTCCTGTCTATTGTGCGGAAAAACTTTGACCTGCGACCTGGGAAGATCGTCAAGTGAGTATCATCTCATCATTACACGAATATAATCACTACATGGTTCTAATTATTATTTGTTTTTCTTAAATAGAATTTTAATCTATCTAATGCTAGTTACATTTATTACAATTTATTTTAGTTAGGAAACAGGTTTTTATCTTAACAGAAGAGTTCTCAAATCTTGTAAAAAAAACCAACAAATCTTGTATTAATAATAAACTTTCTGGCAGTTTCTAGCAAAATTTCTTTATCCTTTTCCGTTTGAGTTCTTTGATTAGCCCATCTTACAATATTCTGTAAAGCCGTATCATACTGTTTGTTAATGAATGGAAGTTTCACTAGTAATGACTATGTGGTAATAATGTTTCAGGGAACTGAATCTCAGAGCGCCGATATATCAGAAAACGAGTACTTACGGTCACTTCGGTCGAGAGGGCTTCCCGTGGGAGAATCCCAAGCCACTTGTTGTAGAATGACTTCGGACCTCGGCCCTAGACCATTGTAAATATTTCACCAGTATGTTATAAACAATTAATCTACGTGTGTAATTGTAGCGAGGGCGCCGACGAGGTCTTGGTGTTTCTCATTAAATTAGACGATTAATGTTTATGTGACTAGAACCTCGGTAATGGAACCTATTAATTGACATTGCGTGATCGCACGACGGTTGCATTTCCAAGGTTCCTTGTAATTTTTAAGTATTCACTAGATTAGAGACATAGGTTTAACACGGTGCCGTCATTTCTGAATTTCAGTTAGTTCAGGGGTCAAACGGCAGTCCTATTTTATTTAAGATTATGTGATCAGGTCCCTATAGATGAATTTGTTTGTTTTATATACACTGCCCCATCGTTTATGTGATTAAGATGAACTTTTGTATTTTCAAATGTTTACACAAATTGCGGACTGCCTATTCACTCTCGAATGTTTTTCATCGTTCACTTTAAGACTTAAGTGGTATGATTTATCGGTAGAGTAGACTACTTCCCTGGTCGCGTCACAGTGGAGCGAGTGTGGGTTAGACGATGTGTTCTCGCTTCCCTTCGCTCCACTGCAAATACAGTGCCGTGCGGAGAGGTGATTCGTATCTCATTTTTCATTTTAACTGTACAACATTAGCTGAAATGTGAATGTCTTACTGCCTTTTATGCTGTGAAATATTATGTAGTTAGTGAATGTTGGCGATCAACTCTCGCGCAGCACGATTTGTGTTGTGTTTCCGAAAAGGATTGACGTGGAAAAGAGCCATTTTGAAAACACACCGACCAGACCAGGGCAGTAGTGCACTGTGCATTTACTCCTATTTGTAATTCCGCCAGTAGGTTAATTAGGCGCAATGCTTAACCGTACATTTTGACGTTTAGGAATTAACTTAATTTTAACTATTGGTAGGGCGGTTAGTCAAGTATTTCTGATAATATTTTTAATTGATTACAACTTTGACCTGTTCCAATTTGCTAATAATTAATTAACTTCTGTGGATTATCGATTTGTCAGATTGTGGAATTTTAAATAAATAAAATATTTGTTCCCGAATATTATGGGAAATAAAATATATATTTTTATTTTATCACTAGCCTATATAAAATATTCCTAGCCTTTATTCGACTATTATTCATGTAGAAAGCCATGATGCCACAATTCTTCGTGCTTGTTGCTGCACCCACGTCATCCTGATCGTGTCTGACGCTCCCCAGCCTCTCATGTCGAAGCAATGTGATGCCCTATTTAAAAAGATCAAATAAATAACAGAAGTAAATGCGTAATAAACTATCAACCAGAAGAGCACTGTTAAAAAGGCCGCACCAACTGACTGGTTTTGTACCCATGCCGTTTCACTGTTCCGGTGTGGAAAGCCAGTGTCCATTAACCCAGCAGGATTCTAGAGGGAATTGAGTTCAACGAATAATTAGAGCGCATAATCTGTTTTAAATGTACGCCAAATAAAAAATATTGTGCGTACTGACATTTTAGAAATAAGGTCGGAGTGACGTTGTTTCAGCAAGAAAATCTAAGAGTGAATTAAGTTCAACTTATACCAAATTAGAACATATCTGTTGTAAATGTTAAGCTTATATTTATGCGTAAATATGCGCTGAAAATGAAATTTGTGCGTCTTAAGATTTTAGGGATTAAATTTTGTCCGATAGCGAATTAATTGTTAGTTAGTTAATACCTATTAAAATCTAGTTGTTTTCGTTTATATCTGCTTAATTACGAGAAAGCGACAGTACGTAAATTTATTTTTATTTACAGCAAATTATGCTTTAATTATTCGTTGAACTAAATTTATCTAAAAGATATTTTCCTGTTTCCTGCTGGGGTAACGAACACGAATGGCCACCAACTCTAGTGCTTTGAGAAATTACCGGGCTAAAGATAACTAATGTTTTGGTGGGGGTGACTATCGGCCAGCATTGCTGCTGTCTCTGTCTATAGGCAGGCGTCTTATCAATAGACGAGCGTCTTATTTGTCTCGTTACTTCTTACGTTCTTTGCCTACGTACCTAGGCACGTTATATGTCGGCGAAGTTTCAGATATATCATGATCGTAAACGCCGAGCGCACGCCACGGGTCGATGTGCCCGTGAATATTGATGGTGTTGTTTACTTCAGGCTCCAAGGCACCGAATATCAAATTCACGCGGTCCACCGCGTCGTATACGAATGCCTCATCGAACCTGAAAGATAAATATTTACAAAAAATGTCATACGAGGGACAATGATAAGAGGGATTTATCGTTCGCAGCTCGAGTTCGATACTCATGCGACTAACTCGATTAATTTCATCTGTAACACCAATCTTAACACAAGGAAGAGTAACTAACCAGATATGAATTTAGTTCGATCTCCTATTGCGGGGACCAGAAAGAAGTAGTTCGGGGTTAATTCAAAAATACTTCAATCTTGGGGTTGTTTTAAATTGCAATAATTATGATGCACAAACCGGGATGAAAAAACTGCGCAATTTGAATTACGTAGGTAATTGCAATTTTGTGCAGTGCAGTTTTTTGATATGATGTTTATTGTTTACATTTTAAATTAACCAAGCCTACTTACCTAATAAAACCAGAAGTACCAGGATAGCAGTACCAGTTGAGGCCTCCCTGTGTAAAACACCGGGAGGCCTCAATATTGATGTAGGTACTTACCTACTTACTCGTAAATACCTAAGTATGTGAAACAAATTTTACCTTTCGTCAAACGCGCGTTTACAAAGGTCCACGTAGAATTCTACGCTTAGCCATGTCAGGGTATCAAATACTGTCCCAGATCGTGGGGCTGTCTGGTAGTACCCGTATTCTGTACAAGTTTGGTAATACCAAGCGCGTGCTAAAATCATAAATATGTAATCAGTATAAGTCATCATCATCATCATCACCAGCCGGAAGACGTCCACTGCTGAACAAAGGCCTCCCCCTTAGACCGCCACAATGAACGACAATTTGCTATTTGCATCCACCGGTTTCCTGCGACGCGAACAATGTCGTCGGTCCACCTAGTGGGAGGCCTGCCTACGCTGCGTCTTCCGGTTCGTGGTCGCCACTCGAGAACCTTTCTTCCCCAACGGTTATCGGTTCTTCGAGCGATGTGGCCGGCCCACTGCCACTTCAACTTGCATATTCTACGAGCTATGTCGGTGACTTTGGTTCTTCGGCGAATCTCCTCATTCCGGATTCTGTCGCGCAAAGAAACTCCGAGCATAGCTCTCTCCATAGCTCGTTGTGTGACTCTGAGCTTCTCCAAAAGGCCAGCTGTTAGAGACCACGTCTCAGTACCATATGTCATCACTGGCAACACACACTGGTTAAAAACCTTTGTCTTCAGGCACTGCGGAATTTCTGATGAGAAGATGTCACGTAGTTTCCCGAACGCTGCCCATCCGAGTTGGATTCTTCGGGCGACCTCTTTGTCGAAGTTGGACCGACCTAACTAGATAGTTTGTCCTAGGTATACGTAGTGGTCAACAACTTCGAGTGTAACGTTCCCAACAACTACCGGTACGGGTGCAACATGGACATTAGACATGATCTTCGTCTTGTCCATGTTCATTTTAAGACCCACCTGTAGGGAAACGCTACTGAGGTCGCTGAGCATTGTATTGAGGTCCTCCAGCGATTCTGCCATAATGACTATATCATCGGCAAAACGAAGGTGAGTGATGTATTCGCCATTGATGTTGATGCAGTATAGGTACATTTATATAACTAAATAAAATAGCTGGTGTGATTATCGTTAACCTTTTTGTAGTCGCGTAAGAGTAATATTCTATATAGACGCATTAATGGATTGAGTATAGCAGTTAATTTTAAGCCATTTTTCCATACATTTCACACCAGTGCAGCTTGCGAAAACTTGGATACAATAATCAAAATAATGCTACAGTATACTAATAAACACACATACAGTTCAATGAAGCAATTATATCAAGCTAGGTAGATAGTATATCGATGAGCTAGGTATACTTAAATAATGTGTTTGCAGGTACCCGCCCAGCATTTTGCTTAAGGGTAGAAATAGCATAGTTAAGGAAAATTAGATAACGTAGGTACAGTACGTGACAGGTCGACATGGCAATCGGGGTACGAGTTGAGACGCGGGAGAGGGGACACCCCGCATACCCGCGAATCGCCCGCGCCTACTTACCGCCCTGCGATGGCGATGTGTGCGTGTGCGGGGTGTACCCTCCCCGATTGCCATGTCGACCTTTCTATACATACCTATGTAATTTAAATAACATATTTTAAGAAAAAAATTAAAACCGACTTCAAAGAAAATAATCTGAATATTATTAAGTATATTGTAGCGTGTTTGCTACAGTTTAAATGTTAGTTAGGAGGGAGAGGTTAAAATGTAAGAAATAACCAAACCCAACGAGCGCTGTTTTGACACTGATTTAATTAAATAAAATTGTACCTAACGAAACCAATAATTTAGGTTAACGTTGTGCGTCATAATGCTGACACACCATTGTACGATACCTCGTACATATATTATTATTATAATCTAAAAACGAAAAAATTCAAATTTACTTAAGTTAAGTTTCACTCACTACCAATGAAATTATAAGTAGGTCCTAAAAAGAACCTCCTCTCTCCTCTCCTCCTCTCCTCTTTTTACCCTTATTTACCGTTGTCGGTTATTGATGACCGTGACCAAGTTTTTTCTACTCAGCGTAGAACAGCATGGTTATTACCATTACAGACACTGAAGGATCTTTTTCGGTTGTGCATGTTTTGCAGTGCAGGGCTATGCAAGTGAATAAATATACAGCATCTGTTTTAAAAAAGTCTAAATGTACTTATAATATTGCTACTTGAAGCTAAGAAATTATATTCTTAGCTTCAAGTTTGTACTTTGTATGCCCATATTTTGAACGTGAACGAACGCTATAAAATTAAAACGCTTTGTCATTGATTGATTAATCAAATCCTTGAAATGTAATCACAATAACCCACGAGTGTTTATAAATGTTTCTCAAAATATAGTTATGTAACTACTTAGTTAATTACTTAAAATAAACCGTTACGTATAACTAGATAAATTTTCATTCGGCTCATTAATTATATTATCTTATAAAAATATAGAGGTAGTATTTAATTCTCATTGTTCTGACCACGGTAACCTAAATTAGAATCCTGGGTCACGACAGTCTACAACATTTAATTTAACAGATAGCTAAAGACAGCTAAGTATGTTATATATACTACATATAGTCACGCCTTTTTCCCGTAGGGGTAGGCTGCTTTTCGCCCCCGTGAGAAACGAGACGTGATGGGTGGCGAAACACATCGCCGCCATTTTGGTTAGTTAAATTATTTATGACCAACGATTGCGTTGTCACGAATAACATTAAGGGAAAGGGAAGGATAGGTGGTGTAAAAAGGAAATAGGAAAAGTAGGATATTACCACCCAGGAGGGCAAGGGATGGGACAGTAATAGCTAGGGAAGCGCCGGGGTCGCATACCCGTATACTATACCACAACTACCGGACAGGTAAGTTGGGATGAGTATCCCATGACTCATGATGTGTATTATATATACTCATCGATGTAATATTTATACATACCATTATATTGTTGCATATAAGTAAGTACTATATACTACATGCAACCGCATAAATTGGATAGAAAGGTTATCGAGTGGCGACCACGAACCGAAAGACGCAGCATAGGTAGGCCTCCCACTAAGTGGACTGCCTACCTGTGGCCCACCGTGAACAGACGACATTTTGCGCGTTGCAGGTAACCGGTGGATGCAAACAGCTAATTGTGGCGTTCAAAGGCGACGTCTTCCGGCTAGTGATGATGATGATGTTATATCTAGTTAATATTGTTTCGTACTTACAGTTAGATGGCAATAAATAACTTGCGACATAGTTTTCATAATCCAATAGCCAGCAACTTGTTTCATGTAGATTTCTAATTGCTGCTATATATCCGCCAATTTTCTGCATTGGAGATGACCCTGCGTTAAAAAAAAAATGGGCTTGTGCGAGTCGGACTCGCGCACCGAGGGTTCGATACAGTGACCTGTTATTGTAACAACAGCTCACTGGTTTCATACGTTCTTTGGACCTATTAAAGTTATCTTACTATTTATCTGACACCTCAGAAAAAAACCGCATAACTAAGTTTCACTGTCGAGGTTTTTTAGGATTACCTACTAAAAAACTGTAAGTACTAATTAGAAAGATCCACTACGCACCACACCGGAAGGAACACGAGAATGTATACAGGGTGTAACTGGAACTACGTGCCGAAAACTTTTTTACAAGTCATATTGTCCATTACAACATTACAGAAACCATTTATATGACAAATGACTATTAACTTGTTAATTTTTTAGCATGTAATGAATACGTGCGGAATATTATTTATTTTTCAAATTACATTGCTAATTTCAATCAAGCCGCCTGCCAAGCGTGGAGATTATGGCAACCCCTCCCTTCAAAGGGAGAGGCCCTTGTTCAACAGTGGACTTATCGGCTGCTGATGATTGCTAATTTTGCACAAATAAGTAATTTATTGTTTTTAAGTTGAAATTAGGCTTTATTATTATACCAATAACGATGTTATCCTAATTTTATTAAATTAAAAAAAGCGGCATTTTTTTTTGGAAATTCATGGAAAAGCCTATGAAAAATTTCAACACTAGAATATTCAGAATCATGTACTGGATCCCTGGTATCGGTTTTCGGTACGATGTCCCTTACACCCCGTATACATTGCTTAGCAGCAAAATAATTATCTTTACCCTGCGGTAGTAGGTAGGTACTTACCTACCTTATTTTGCCGACGGGGAGGAAACTTTCAAAATGTACCCAGTCCCCTAGTAGGGGCAGCCGCCGGGTTATGTGGGATTTTTAGTTTTACCCACCAAAACCTCCCCGGTCACCTTCACCGACGCTATGGAGTGACTAGGCCCGGGTACTTACCTACCTGGTCGATTCCTTGCATTAGGAAACTAACACCTTTTTGGTCGGGAAGGAAACTCAAAAGCAGCGGGTCTCCATGCATGGCGGATGCCGGATATTTATTATCCCACTGAGAGCTTCCCGGTGGCCTTTATTGACGCTGTAGACTGTGTGCACTGCGTTTGGACCTTGCCAAAGTAGGGGAGGGGTAATACCTTAGAGACTGTAGGTACACTCAGTTTAGACCTCACCACCTACCAGGTGGACAGACGACATTGTGCGCGTCGCAGGTAACCGGTGGATGCAAATCGCCAATTGTCGTTCATTGTGGCGTTCCAAGGGGGAGACCTATGTTCAGCAGTGGACGTCTTCCGGCTGATGATGATGATGATGAAAACCTCCCGATTGGCCTTCATCGACGCTATAGACTCTATAGCGTCCAGAGTCACTCTATAGTTTAGATATTAGCAGCCGATAGGCGTCCACTACTGAACAAAGATACACTCGAAGTACTGATACACTCGAAGTTGTTGACCACTACGTATACCTAGGACAAACTGTCCAGATAGGTCGGTCCAACTTTGACAAAGAGGTCGCCCGAAGAATCCAACTCGGATGGGCAGCGTTCGGGAAACTAAGCGATATCTTCTCGTCCAAAATACCGCAGTGCCTGAAGACGAAGGTTTTTAACCAGTGTGTGTTGCCAGTGATGACATATGGTACTGAGACGTGGTCTCTAACGGCTGGCCTTTTAGAAAAGTTCAGAGTCACACAACGAGCCATGGAGAGAGCTATGCTCGGAGTTTCTTTGCGCGACAGAATCCGAAATGTGGAGATTCGCCGAAGAACTAAGGTCACCGACATAGCTCTCAGAAACTGCAAGTTGAAGTGGCAATGGGCAGGCCACATCGCTCGAAGAACCGATAACCGTTGGGGAAGAAAGGTTCTCGAGTGGCGACCACGAACCGGAAGACGCAGCGTTGGCAGGCCTCCCACTAGGTGGACAGACGACATTGTGCGCGTCGCAGGTAACCGGTGGATGCAAATAGCCAATTTTTGTTCATTGTGGCGTTCTAAGGGGGAGGCCTATGTTCAGCAGTGGACGTCTTCCGGCTGATGATGATGATGATGATGATGACTGAACAAAGGCCACCCCCTTAGAAGGGAGGGATTGCCAAAATCCCACGCTTGGCAGGCGGCTTAGGGATCGCAGTATAGATGGAAGATACATCCAAAAGAAAGACGCTGCTGCCCGTCTTCCTGTTCTCGCTTAGTCGCCTCTTACGACACCCAACGAGAGGAGATGGGTCGGGTATTGTTACTTATCAACAGCGAATTAATGAATGTTCATACCGTAAGTATTTCCATTAAAGTTGTCACATATGGCCAACAAGGATCCAGGGGATGCTTGCTGAACAGACGTCGAGAATGTCCAGCTTATTAATCCTGAGAAGTAACCTAATTCGAACGGGTTGTCGTAGTCAAGGGGGCGACATAGTCTGCGGAAATAATAATATACTTACTTAATTATAATTGAGATGACTATAGTCACTTACCATTAAATCAATCAAAGTCAATGAAATCAATTATAATTCTCAAGCAAGCATTTGGAGAGTTAAATGATGACTAAAATGTGGTAAGTAAGTACTTACTTAAGAGAAAAAAATAAAACATATTTTTATTTTTTTCTAAAAATAAGTAATTAAGTATTTCATATAAACTACATAACGTAACTAAATAAGTAAGTATGTAGATTTTTATTCTTAATTAATGGAAAGCAAGGCGCGAATGAAAAGTAATTAAGCAGGTAAGTATACCAATAGCAATACACTGAGTTCTCGACTAACCCAACATCCCAATTTATTACTTAAGTAGGTAAATGTGTTTGCCACACTTAGAGTCAGTTCATGAGTCATCTCATCCCTTACCTGCTTATTTAGTATATTTTGTACTGAAATGCCTCTAAGTGCGGCAGTTGGTCACAGGATATCCAGAATTTTGTTTATTAGTTTAGGTACCTACCTGTACGCAGCCTCTAAGGACCGTCTACCTTCCTCAGTTGACAAAGAAGCGAGAGTCTCTTCAATACCTAATTTAATGTGATTAATACACTGTTCACCACCCTCTGATAAAAACGCTTCGTGTACTACTTCTAAGTAACCTGAAACAAATCACTTTTATATTAAGTAGAACACAAAATAGGAAATGTACACACACATATCCATATCAGTCACAAACGGACGCAATCAGGGGTCTAGTACGAGTTCCGATATTGTACGAGCTCGATCAAACTGACAGTCTTTGCCCGTACATTTTACTAGTTCTTGATAGTTACCGCTAGGGGCGCTGCGTGACCACCGTCGCAGGTTTTCAGTGCGGTTTTCAGCAAAGAGGATTTAACACTACGTATAGTTTTCAGTGTTATGTAAGTAACTATTACAACTATAATACCTTAACAATAAATAAATACCTAAAACTTAACGTACCACGTGAAATATTAAGTGTATATTTATTTTTAGGTACCTATTATTTATTGGAAGTTACCATGGATTGATCTATATTTGAATATGCTTAGGTACCTAGGTACTGAGATACGACTACGTACGTACCTACCGAAAACTTTTATGATTTCTCATATTGTCCGTTACAACATTACAGAAAATAAATAGAGAATGACAAATGACTAATTTTTGAGCATGTAATGAATACGTGCGGAATAATATTTATTTTTAACCGACTTCAAAAAAAGGAGGAGGTTCTCAATTCGTCTGTATATATATATTTTTTTTTTTCTATGTATGTTCGCGCATAACTCTGGCAATTATGAACCGATTTGAAAAAATCTTTCTTCCATCCATTCTTTAATCCGTTAATTGGGTCCCATAAAAAAATTATTGCTTAGTAATAAGTAGTTCCTGAAAAAACAATAATGGTGACTGCGCACTGAGACCTGCAAGAAAGCCTATATAGATGACGTTTTAGTCGCTCGGACTCGCTCGGTCGGACAAAAATGGTCATAACTCTGGCAAATATTGACCAATTTCAATGATTCTTTTTTTATTCGAAAGAAGGAACCACTGTATTGAATCTGTATGAATTTTATTACAACCGGATAAGAACTTCCTGGAGGACCATGAACGATGTGGAGGAATTTATCTGGTAAAAACCATAAAACCGATGTTCTCCATTACATTGCTCTGACAATTATGAACCGATTTCGATGATTCTTTTTTTATTCGAGAGAGTAAACTACTATGATGTTTCCATGCAAATTTCATTACGACCGGATATTTTTTTCTGAAGAAACATGAATTATGTAAAACTATGTAGACGATAATGTGATCATAACCTACCTAGATAATTTTACGGTTTTCGATGGTTCAATCTTTATATATGAAAATATCACTAAAAAGTTTAAAATAAAATCTTTTAAAAAAAAAATAGAACCGACTTCAATATCACTGAAAAGTATAAAATAATTTAAATATTATTGAAGTTGGTGCCAAATATACACAGCAGGTACGCTAACACCAACTTCAATAATATTTAAATTATTTTATACTTTTCAGTGATATTGAAGTCGGTTCTATTTTTTTTTAAAAAGATTTTATTCAAATTACATTGCTAATTTCAATCAAGCCGCCTGCCAAGCGTGGAGATTATGGCAACCCCTACCTTCTAAGAGAGAGACCTTTGTTCAGTAGTGGACTTTTCGGCTGCTGATGAATGCTAATTTTGCACAATTAATTAATTTATAATAAAATTGAAATTAAGCTTTGTTATTATACCAATAATGATTTTATCCTAATTTTATTAAAAAAGCGGCTTTTTGGGAATTCATGAAAAAGCCGATGAAAATTTTCAACACTAGAATGTTCAGAATCATGTAGGTACTGGATCCCTGGTATCGGTTTTCGGTACGATGTCCCTTACACCCCGTATATATATTGTATTACTTATTTATGATTATGTATACATACCAGTAAAGTCTACCTCTCCCTTAATAGGTCCACTCGATGCTATTGTTCCGAGGACCAAATGAGGGTACCGCTGTTTGAACCACAACACCATATTAGCTGCATACGAGCCTCCATACAATATAACACCACTGTTAGCGAACCGTGGCTGTTTCTTCATCTCCATTATAAAATAGGCAAGATCAGCCAGCGCCTGGTCGACGTTTAGGAAACGCAAGTTGGCGGTTGTAAAATTGGTGCTGTAATGAAAACAGGAGTTTAATAGGCTCAATTCACAGGCAGCGCACTTTCAGTGTGAAAGAAGAAAACAGGCCGGCGCGCGTTTCAAGCTATACCTACTGATCTTTTACGTATTGTGGATAAAGTTTAAAATTATTTCACACTGAAAGTGCCTGCCATTTTGGTGTGAATTGAGCCTTAATGTGTAAAAAAAGACAAGCCCGCTGAGTTTCTTCCCGCATCTTCTCAGTAGCAGCCATGTGCCACCGTGCGGCATATGCGTTATAAAAATATTTAGATTTTGTATATTAAAATATCACCCTGAAAAATTGAGATTTCTGTGGCTGTTTACCCAGTGACATTAGTATTTTTACTTTTTAGTACACTAAATTGCAATAAGTACTTACTTAAGTATTTGTAAGTTAGCGTATCTACTAAAAAAAGTAGAATACCTATAGTAGGTAGGTGCTTAAAGCTAGGTCAACAAAACGAATATCGCTTCGAGCCATCTCCGCTTTTTCCAAAAAGGTAAAATTTTGCGTAATTCCTTACTAATTAGAACAATACGTAGTTATATGATTTCTTGACTTTATCATGGATGAATTTCATCCATGACTGTATGAAAGAAAGATAAACCTTTTAAAGAATGTTTATAATAAGGCCCCTAGGGGTTTCCATCCCATCTGGTATTCTCTTGGTCTCTGGGTCTTTACACTCAGTAAAGAGAACGCAAACGTAAATACCAATTTGTGCTCTATATCAATATATATAGCCTCTATATATGCATAATTGGACTTAATTTTGTTACACTAGATATAAGCCAGCCCAAAGACGTATACTGCTGAACAAAGGCCTCCCCCTTATAAGGGAGGGGTTGCCATAATCCTCACGCTTTGCAGGCGGGTTGGGGATCGCAGTATAGGTGGTAGGAAATCCAGTAGGAACACACTGCTGCCCGTCTTCTTGTTTTCCCTTAGTCCCCTCTTACGGACACCCAACGGGATATGGGATAAGCCAATGCGTGACTGCAACCCCACCTGATGGAAAGCGGCGGTGCAATCGAAAAAGACAAAAGAACACTAACTTAGGTATTAAAAGTCTATAATCACTCTAGCCTTGAAGACACCAACGTTTAAATTGGGCATACGGACGCAGGGAAACTACCTCCGGTTTGCAAAACAAGCGGTGGGCCACTGCGCCACGGAGACGGAGGCTACACACACTACCACCTATACTGCGATCCCCAAGACGCCGGCTAAGTGTAGGAATTATGGCAAACCCCTCCGTTCTAGGTGGCCTTTTGTTGAGCAGTGGACATGTTTCGGCAGCTGCAGATGATGATGGCAAGGTGGGAATCGAACTTACGACCTACAATGTGCCTAGCGGCCAAGGTGTCTCATCACTCGTTTATTCCTCGTAGTCCGATTAGTAGTTCGATCATCGGACAGATAGATTTTTTTTTCTGAAAAAATTTCCACCAGTCCGACTGGCTTCCGCGGATCGGACAGTTAGGAAATAAAGTTTGTGTAAATATTCCAAGTAGTTTTACCGGCTGCATGAGGTAGCTCCAGGCGGAATTTCAAAGGGCATCCCATTATGCTGAAATAGCGCGTGAAAGCGCCAAATTGGACCAACGGGCCCGTCTATCAGGCTATAGCCAGTTTACCTAGTAGGTAGGGTAGGGCGGGGCTAGTTGAGCAATTTTTCACTTGAGCGGATATAGCTCCTCAACGATAAGTCTCAATGGGTTGTTACGCAACCTGATAGATTAGTAATTTATCCTTTTCTAAAAGTGTCATAGTAATTTATTTCTACTAAGCTCGATTTAAGAGCTACAGGGGTTTAAATGCAGAAAGTCAAGCGTGCTCAACGTACCCCATAGGTGAGGTAAGTTGAGCAAGGGAGTGGGGTAAGTTGAGCACTTAGAATGTCTAGCCAAACCATGGGTTCAATGTATACTAGAGATGAAATAAAATTTATGTTTGACAATCAACTCTTTATTTAAAGTCTTTTTAGTGACAAAACAACAAAACTTGAAGTAATTTTCTTTGATTAATAAACAGGAAATAGAATTAACAAAACATCAACGTATCTTAAGATTAACTTTAGGATTAGATTCAGTCTTTCTGTTTAAAATCAGACTTAAATATTTATGTTACTATCAATATAACTTATATCTTAAAAGAAAATATTAATGAGATCTTAGAAACTTAATCTTCGTTGTTACTCTTGCAAAGTCCTTCGTTTTATACCAAATTCTTTGACTGTGAATGCCGTTCAGACTTTTTTTCTCATCATTGACAGCCTTTGCTGCATTATTTAAGTCTTGAGCAGTGTAAGAACATCTTGTAGTCTTTCTATTATAAGTTCGCATCCTGAAAAAATAAAATAAATAACATACATTACTTTTGTTCTAAGCCGTGAGGCTTGTTGAACAACTTTAGCTCAACTAACCCCAACCCGAAAATTTGAAACAAAAGTGAGGATATGAAAAAACGGTAAAAAATATACCCAGAACCTTTATACATATCAAAAGTACAGTAAATTTATGGGAGATTAACACTTACCTGATTGAAAACAAACAACATTTGACTAATACAGACGAAAACTTACGGTAAACGATTTTTTTACTTTTTGGTCACAAAATAAACAATGTGCACTTATGCTTCTCTCGCTCATCGAGCCGCCACTAGCAGTCGCGCGATGAGTTCTCCTTCCGAGACCCCTTCTTTCCGCTATATGATGCCTACGTGTGCGGTGAATAGTTTTCGAGATATTTCGATTGCCCAACTTGCCCCTATGCTCAACTAGACCCGCCCTACCCTACTCACCCAAAGGGCAAAGTCTCGCCGTAATAGCGATGTTCCGTATAAATCTGGTAGCCTCTGTTCTCACGTGCCATCTCGTACATATTACCGCCTTGCAGCCAGCCAGCGGCTATGGTCCATTCCCCGCCGACGAATATAAAGATCGGGTTTCCGTTACCACCGAAAAACTCTTCATTGTACATAAATCGCTGTAAATCACGTAGTCATCAGGGCCTAATTTTCTACGATCATTTACAGATTCCACGCTCAAATCTTGTCTCTTGTGTCTTGTAAAACATTAAATAAAATATTGTTGTATTAGGCGATATTAACGTTGCTAACGTATAACTTTAGTTAGCAGAACAAGACTTGAGCGCGGAATGCAAGTGGTCATGGAGAATTAGGACCCAGACTTTTATATACGAAACTAGCAATTCCCAGCGGCTTCACCCGCTATTTTTTTTTTACAAAATTTACCAACCCCTAACGCATCTCAAAGGTTGTTTTTGAAAATTCGCGAAACACGTATTGATTTATTTTATTTAGAGAATCTTTTCAGTAAATTTCAAGTCAATAGACCCATAAAAATAAAAAGTTTCATACAAAATGAAACACCTCATTTAACCCCTTTAGGAGTCGAATTTTCAAAAACTCTTTCTTAGTGGATGCTTACGTCATAACGTAAAGAAGAACCTACTGTCCAAATTTCAGCTTTCTAGGTCCAGCGGTTTGGCCTGTGCGTGCGTTGATGAATCAGTCAGTCAGTCAGGACGAGTGATTTTATATGTATAGATAGATATCTGAGAAAAGTATCATGGTAAATGAACTTCGATTACTTAGCATGACCGTAAAATAAAGTAGGAAGACGTTGAAATATTAAACTACTTTTACGGATTATACCGCGGTTTATAGGAATTTTATGTTATTAAAACTTAGGCATTCTCATTTTTTCTGTATCAGCATTATGTCACCTTAAAACACAACTAAATAATAATTTATGTAATACCATTAGAAAAGTATTCGAGTTTTGAGGATCAAAATGATCAATGGGCATCGCCATCCAACTGGTAAGAACATTTCTCGTGTTCAATACAAACTCCTCGGGGGGTTGTAAGTCCACTCGCAAGGAGGACTCTTCCACTAGACGCTGCTGTTGAGCCCATGAACACGAGAATAAACTTATAACTATCAATACGGCGATCTGAAAGAACACACAAAAAGAAATAAGTAGGTTAGTAACTAACTAAACTAAAACTATTGGGTTATTAAACGGTGAAGAAACATCGCCTTAAGGCAGCGATATAGTATATCGATGCCATAAGGTCTCTTTTAGGGCACGTTGTATCTGCTCTTCTTTTTCTTTTCTTTTCACTTAGATCGTTTTATTGTGTAGTATTTTGTGTGCTACGTCCTAAGAAATGGCAGATGTTACTATACACCTTGTTATACCTTGTTTGTGTTTGTCAAAATAAAAATGTTTCTTCTTCTTCTCTTGTACTTGACTTGTTGATGCTATTATAGATTACACCTACTTACCCGTCCCGTAACCCACCCACAATGATTTGTAATGGCTTACAAAAGGTATATAGTATTTGGGTTCATTATCACAATCAGCCTACAGTTGCTACTGCTGGCTTTTCTGATCCCACTTTTGCCTGCCACCACGTATATTGTCACTCCATCTCGCTTGAGATCGTCCCACGCTACGTGTGCAAACTCGCGGTCTCCACTCAAGAACCGATTTGCAGTAAGCATTTGGCAAGAAGTATAAGTAAATATTTCACGAAAAAACTTACCATTTTGATAACCAATTTAAAGCACGCACCACATCACATTTGTTAGGTAGAACGAATGTTTGCCTAATTGACTTATCAATATTAAGCATATCATTATCTCGAAATAAGGACGGCTTATCCTTATCACAGAATTTGATTAAATAGTGTCAACCTGGTTCCAAATTACTTGTGTATATAGGGTGTTAATTAAAAAATGCACTCTACAAGATATGCTAATAGTTAGACCCACTCGGGAATCTAGTAGGTATTTAGTATAACTTTGACTCCCACTGGTCCCAGGGTCCTGTAAGAGTCAACCAGGGTATGTGGGATTCATAACCACTAAAACCCCCGCGGCTGTCGTATCGGTACCTACATGAGAGTGGAAATTTAAAATCAGTCGACATTTATAGAAGCAAGAATTATGAAGGGCATCTCAAATGAAGTTTGATTTGAAGACATTATTTTCAAAACATTTTGGTCTCGATGCCACAAAGGAACAAAATATGCAGTCTTTATAGGTTTTTACCACAAGATATCGAAATGACTTATCAAACTAATCAAATACCAACATAGCTTTCGTAAAACGAAGACCATTGACTGAAATAGAATGTCGAAATGTAAGATTACCGTGACTAACGTACCTACCTATCGATAATTTAATTCATTTGCTCTACTTAAGCTCCATTACTAGTATTAGCAGATATAATTGGTAAATATTAACACTCATTTAATAGTTTCATTATTCTGGCAAAGATTAAACGTATGTAAGAACTCAGTTACTCCTTCACTTTTCACTGCCTTATGTTCTTTAATATTGGTACCTAATGTTTAAATCTATATACACCTAGTATATAGGTAGGTACTTACCTACCTATAATACTCTGTACATAAGTCAATGACATAGTACCTACTTGCAGTGGCGTAGCTTGCCTGCCTTATATGGACCCTGTATCAAAATTTGTTGGGGAAACCAAATGAAGGTACGGTCCAAGAGTTTAAGTGAGGTCAACGATTTATGAATTTTTGCTTACACATACACACATTCGAGGCCTCTGTAACCCGGGGGGGCCGTACCATTGATACGACTGACGCCGCTAGCTACGCCTCTGCCACAAAATACTGAGTATTTTGTGCCTTTGCCTACTTTCAAGTATATTTGTGATCGCAGTCGCTACCACCAAAGTAGCGGGTGCGATCCAAAAAGATGAATAACATCTATGTATAAGTACTTACCTATATATACTTAAGT
The DNA here is from genome assembly GCA_911728495.1 of Furcula furcula. NCBI lineage: Eukaryota > Metazoa > Arthropoda > Insecta > Lepidoptera > Notodontidae > Furcula > Furcula furcula. The sequence goes on from OU452251.1 coordinate 14,263,469, forward strand.
ATATTAAACACATGGTGAACATAATTGGAATTATCAATGTAAATATTACTTAGGTAGGTACTTCTAAGTATGGCAGATAATAGAACGACACACACAGATGTTCAAATAAATCTGTTTATAAAATTGTATATAGTTATGAAATAACAGAATTCTACCTCTTCATGCGAACTCAACCTCAAAACACGACTCCACCAAGGAGGCAGGTATTTATTCTTTAGAAATACCTGTAAAAGTAATCTAAATGGATGGAAAAATCAGTACACTCGTCTACTAAAATATTTTATTGTTGTCTACTTCTCAAACGACATACTTAGTAACATTGGTTATAAGAACATAGTTTAAACAACGACCACTGACTTACTAAAAATAGATAAAAAGGTAGCTTCACTTTGTTAGTTAGCAAATCCGTCTTTATTTTTTACTTGGAGGAAGGACTAAAGAAAGTTTTTAGTAGCTAAGTCAGTGACAAAGACTGATTAAACATTCACTGGATATTTAAGAGTTGGGTGAAATTTAGTAGGTGACTGCTTATCTGGTTACTTTATTATATATCGATGTTTAATTAAGAGTTACCAAAACAACTAAGCTCAGTAGAATATCTAATAGATTATAAAACAAATATTAATATAACGAATAGAATATTTATGTTACGTATTTCAGCACTTAGGTCCATATAGACGACTGCAATCATGAACTCCGCAGATTAATTGTTTGCTGGCGCCCCCGTCTGTCTTATAAGGTATTCTTCCTAAGTAATTTCCACTGAAATAATAAAAAGATGTGCTCTGAAATAGTCATATTAATTTTTATTACCATTGTTATTCTGGTGTAAGTATGACACAAACGATAAACACGATTTTGCATAAAAATATGAAACTTATGTAAGTACCTATATAAATAATCAAAACAAAACAGATTATTAGGCACTTATACTAAGGAAACGCTATGCGTATCGTTAAACACAATTAAAAGTAATCTGAGGGGGTCTTACAGGGAACCAATTTTAGGTCCCACCATGAAATAGGTGAGCTTATTTCATATCCCATCATTCACTGGTTATTCGGCACTTTTACTAATTTATTTAAAAAAAGTCCTGAAAGCAAACTTCAATAACACTTTGCTTCGGGAATCGAACCCAGGACCTAGCAGCAGCGGCATTTCGCCACCACCGGACAACTGAGAAGTCTTATCATAAATAACAACTAAAAGGACTAGGTATGGACTTTTCAATAGACCACTCAGGTTCATGCAGTGCCTGAGGGCATTGCTGTTAATCGGGTTATAGGCCACTGTAGCTAGAAAAGTTACTGTTATTAAAAACTAAAATTGTCTATGTGTGCGTGTCGCGTAATATAGGCAAACTTAATGCTCGCCTAGTCACTCATTGTTTACTTTTTTTAATAAGTATTTAAGTTTAAATTAAGAAATGTGTTAAGTAGAGTAGGTACCTATGTAGTTAATTGATGCACTCACCCAGGTCCATAATTACATGCTACAGTTGTATGATGCCACCCGAATTTGCTGGTTCGCGCCATTGCACAGCCGAGATAAACGCTATCACTCCAAACCACCTGAAAGCAAGCATAATAACTGCAGGGCGAATGAAGGACCCATGGTCCATCCAAATTACAACTGAACTACTTGAGGTCTGGATGTGGTTTTGAAGTGTCGTACCTACTTAATTAACCGGCCTTATATGGCTATATCACACAAGTGATATATTAATATATGTTAGTCTATGTGGGCTTCTAAGCAAATTTACCAAATTTTATGGATGTATGTATGTATGTATGTATGTATGTATGTATGTAAGTATGTATGTATGTATGTAGGTTTGTCCGCGGATTTCTCAGAAACTACAGCTCCGATTTAGAAAATTCTTTTTGCAATAGTTTGAGTATTTTTCAACTTAGGGTAGAGTACAAGTTTCATCAAAATCGGTACAGTAGTTTAAGAGATATAAACTTTTTATGTTTTCAGTAAGCTACTGTAACGTAGACGTTCGAGTTGCGTGATACTGCTGATACCTATTTTGCTAAAATAAAAGTCACTAAAAAGTGTTAAATAAACTATTTTTCAAAAAATAAAAACCGACTTCAAAGTAAATTATCTAAAAAGCATAAAATAACGAAAATATATTGAAGTCGGTGTCAGCGGGTGCTAGTGTTAGTTAACATGATGTGCTAGCACTGACTTCTATATATTTTCGTTATTTTATGCTTTTTAGATAATTTACTTTGAAGTCGGTTTTTATTTTTTGAAAAATAGTTTTTCATTTTAGCGACGAAAGGAGTAAGAAGTCCGCGATACCCCAGCCCGTAGAAAATTACTATTAGTAGGTATACCTACACAAAGTGGATACCTACGATATGTCAACATTCAATGAAGCCACAGTTAGTAGTAAGTAGTGTTACAAAAAATAAATGAAAAAAATATTTATGAACTGTTTTTTTAATCAAGATTTGTAATATCTATTTATTTTTAACCGACTTCAAAAAAGGAGGTTCTGTATTCGACGCGTATGTATGTAATATTAATAAAAATGCGTAATATTCATATATGTTAGTCTATGTGGGCTTCTAAACGAATTTACCAAATTTCACGAGTGTATGTATGTTTGTATGTATGTATGTATGTAGGTTTGTCCGCGGATTTCTCAGAAACTACAAGTCCGATTTCGAAAATTCTTTTTGCAATAGTTAGAGTATCTTTCAACTTAGGGTATAGTATAAATTTCATCAAAATCGGTCCAGTAGTTTAAGAGATATAAACTTTTTATGTTTTCAGTAAGTTACTGTAATGTAGACGTTCGAGTTGCGTGATAGTGCTCATACCTATCTTGGTAAAATAAGTCACTAAAAAGTGTTAAATAAACTATTTAAAAAAAAATAAAAACCGACTTCAAAGTAAATTATCTAAAAAGCATAAAATAACGAAAATATTATTGAAGTTGGTGCAGAATATAAGGTAAAAGCATCAGTAGATGACCACTTAAGGAGACAGAATATTCTTTTTAAATGTTTGACTTTAATTATCATATGAATTCAGTAAGTTTCTTTTTTTGGAAACCCTGTGAAAAGTGTTTTAACATATGAACAAGCATTTCACCACGTACAATGGTCGAACAAAATTAAAAAAAAATAAAAATGTTCCAATATTAGAAATTTAGTAGTTGACCATCTAAAAACTAGAAGATGACCATATTTTGCATCAGTAGGTGACCACTCAGATGCTACAATTTTAATTGGGTTATTTGTTAAATAAGAAGCAAAATAAGATGAAAAGAAAACGTTTTATTTGAAATATAATAATAATTAGGCCTTTTAAGCCTATAATTTAAATAAAAACAAGGTTCTAAAAGATCTGACAGATGGTTATAAAACAAAAGGACACTGTCAAACACAAAGCGTAAACGTCAAACTTTTTGCCAAAGGGATTATGGTCCTGAATGTTGATGTGTTATGGGCATTAAACTTCAAAAATTATATCAAGGAATGTATCTCTGGAACATCAAATACATTTCTCGTAGAACTGGTCTTCTTGGGAGCCTCTATATGAGCAACTACTGCATCCCAGGGATAGTCGAGCACATCTTTATGTTCGGGCCATTTCCACAAACGACCATTTGATTTCATAGATGACATTTTCTTTTTCCCAGGCATCTACAAGATGAAAAATTGGTTTTAGTAATAGACCATAGCCATAAATTCGTACCATAAAGTTAGTCAACTACTAAAGAAAATCAATACAGAACTTAATCAAAAGTTGACCACCATGGTCAATTACTAGAAAATCACAGTCAAACGGAATCAGTAGTGGACCACCCCCACATCTCAATTTTGTCAACAAATCTTCAAATTTTAATTACCCTGTCATTTAAATAAACCATAAACGAATAAGAAACGAAAAACACTTACCGTCAACAAGGTGACAAAGTTCCTAGTATTTAGCTTCAAACTTTTTCAATCTCTACGAATATTGTAACAAAAAACGAATTTATTGATTTTATGGTCCGTCACTCAACAAACAACTGGCAGCCATTTTCTATATTTGACAGATATGGATGCGCAATTTTCGCGCTTAGTTGACCAGATGGTAGCACTGACTACTTATTAACGAATGAGTTTTAAAAATTGCCGCGAATTCTTATTATAACGGTTTATGTGCATTAGCGGTCAACTACAGGTACATGGTCAACTACTAGTGGCTTTACCTTACACAGCAGGTACGCTAACACCAACTTCAATAATATTTTCGTTATTTTATGCTTTTTAGATAATTTACTTTGAAGTCGGTTTTTATTTTTTTTTAAATAGTTTATTTTAATCTCAAAAGTAACATCATCACAGAATTTCTTGATTTAGGATACTTGCGGTGGCGGCCAGACTAGCAAAATTACAGCATATTCTTCATTTACTTGGAGGACAGTCTTGGAATAGCAAGTTGTATTATTTAATGTCTAGTAAGTAAGTATTTGGTAGAAGTTGGTGATGAGGGACTGATAACAGCAATAAAGCCATTTTAAGAGTTGATTCTCCGCGATGTTTGAGGTTTTTAAATATTTTACACTAAGTATACCAAAAAGTGTATATATACACTAATTTTGACTATCATACATTAAGAACGGTGAATAATTTGGATATTTCGAAGATAAAACGAGAATCATCACGACTTGACATGACGTCTTCAGCTGTAGTAGTAAAAGATACTTGTATTGCACTGTATGACGAGTTTATTACAAACCTGTGTATAGTGGCCGATATTGTAGTCCTTAGATCCATCGAAGTCAGATTTCAACAATGGGCCGAAAGTGAAGTTCACATGCTCACTGAACCAACTGTCGATAGCGATGTCCGGATTGAAATCATAATTTTGTTTAGTTGTCGAATACCAGTACAAATTTTCGCCGGTGGTGAACCTTCCTGAGGCTAAAAAATGGATATTATTGGTATAAGTAATTACTTATATTGAATAAGAATATTAAAAAATGTTACTATCATCAATCGAGATTCTCTGCCGGTTGACTATGACACTTATAATTCTACTATACTTCTACTTACAAGTATAATTCTATATTTTATATTAGTTAATACTATAATGTGTAGGTAGATGTAAATGCACAACGAATGTAATCCTGGCGGCATCCATGGAACCCCTTATACCTAAACAAATGTGTGGAATGACATTAAGTGCTTATGTAAATCATCAATACATACCTATCGTGATTTACATCTTCCTACAGTTAATATTGTTTTTAAAAATGCAGCTTCTTCCACCTATCTACAATGTTGAATCTCCGATAGGGCACGTATAACTTATACGTGCATAACTGTCTTGTAACGAGGCTCGAGATTATTGAAACGTTTGTAACTCTAAGTTAGTTAATTTAATTTTAAACATATGAAAACACTCACGGACTGTTTTATCCGGATTGTGATATCGTCGATTTTTCAAAGCCCATTTAGAAGCTTTTTTTTGAAGTTCATTGTCCCACATCTGAGAATGAAAACGAAAATTCATTTTGGAATTTTATTTTATGAGGCGCTCATAGCTAGATAGTTAGGCTTAATTCATACCAAGATAGCAGCAGCCGGCAGCGTACTTTCAGTGTGAAAGTGCGCTGCCGGCCGCTGCCATCTTGGTGTTAATTGAGCCTTAAGCAACGTCAAGCGAGGTCAGTGCATAGATGGGTGACCGTTTAGTGGCATTTGAACTAAGCGTCCTTGCTAAGGTACGTAAAAATTCCGGTCCTGGTTGTTGTGATCTAGGCAGAGGCCTAAGGATACTTTACACAACTCTAGGTATAGCCACGCGCCACGTTGGCCATGTCAAACTCAAAGTCAAAAATAGTTTATTTCAAGTAGGCTTAACGAAACACTTTTGCACTTTTTTGCTTTGGCACTTTTGAAAAATCACGTTTTTTTTTAAGCTAAAAGCTACCACCGGATCACAACGCGGAGACGCGGGCGGCACTCAACTGAGAAGATCCGGCAAGAAACTCAGCGGGCTTGTCATTTTTTCACTTTTTTTTTAAACTGTGTGTTAGTTATGTTACAATTAGATCAGAGCGACAGTGTGTCTTGCCGTTCAAAAGATCATAATATAAGACAGAAAAAAATACGACGAAAGTACAACAAACTAAAAGGCCAAAGGGATAGTCGGACCATGTCACTAACCATACAATAAAAAAAAATGAATTTTATTAATTTGCTCCGGATTTTCGTGATTGCCAAAGTCTGCTTACCAAAGGCCTCCCCTTTAGAAGGGAGGGGTACCCGTGGGGTGTCCGGCTAAGAATTAGCACCCACCTAGATTTAAAGAAAGGTTGGTTCTAATTCTAAAAGGATTTAAAGAAACCTACTGTAATAGACTATCACCAAAATATTTTTCCCCGTAATAGTCTTATCTCCTCCCGTTTGATGTTCAAAACTCAAAACAAGAACTACTAAGGAAAAGCAAGAAGACGGACAGCAGCGTCTTTCTATTGGATTACCTACCACCTGTACTGCGATCCCCAAGACGCCTGCCAAGCGTGGAGATTATGGCAACCCCTCCCTTCTAAGGGGGAGGCCTTGTTCAGCAGTGGACCTATTTCGGCTGCTGATGATGACCTGGAGGAGCGAAACGCAGATCAGATGCAGTTAAGAAGGGATTAAGTAAATCCTCAGAATCTTAACGAAGAAAGACAAAAAAATAACTCCGTTAGTGCTGTGGTATAATCATAGCATTGTAAGTACCATTATCTTCATCTCGGACGCAGCTGGTTTACCCGGCACTTCACCATTTGCAACAAGAAGTCTTCTTGAATTGTGACCGTCGACAAATACACGTTTATGTTCACAAGAGAGTTCGATCACTGAAACCATTTAGTAATTGAATATACCTACTTATTAAGTAAGAAACAAAACAAGTAAAATTAAAAAAAAAAACGGAATGCTAACAGGTGCATTGTGTGACTGCCACTATCGTCAAAAGTAATAGCACATATAACTGCATTGTTTCGATAAACGACTTGGGCGACAAAATTCTGTTACCGATTTGATTGAAAAACACGGACACCATTGTTATATATACCTCAAACTGTATTTACAATATACAAATGGTGACTTCTCCATAGTACAATGTACTAACGTACTAACTTGTAGATTGTGCCGGCGCGTGCGCAACTGTGCCTACTTACCTACGGTTCCGTATAATTTATGCGAAATTGCTTTAATTAATCGGTAAAGTTACATACCAATACTTACCATGAAGTAAATTGAAGATATTCGCTTCGAGTATCTCTAGAAAGACGCCCCCACCACTACAAGTAGGTAGGTGAGTGAGTTCTTCTTCGGAGTCGCTGGACGCTCGGGGTGTGGGCCCCTTGAGCGTCCATTGAGTACGGCGGCGACTCCGAGGAGGACGGCGGCGGGGTTGCGACCCCCGTCCCCGTGAGCACCGTGACAGGTTCCCGGGGGGCTACAATGCGCCCCCCGGCGGCGGGCTCAAAGGCAAGGCACTGAGGGGCCCCTGGTGCAGATCCCACCGGAGAGCCCTGGGGTTCCCCCTCTCATGTGCCGATGCGACAGCCGCGGGGGTTTTAGTGGGTAAGAATCCCACATACCCCGGTCGAGCCCCACAGCTCCCGGGGATCTTTCGAAGATTTCCCCCGCGTCAAAAAAAAAAAAAAGGTGAGTGAGTTCTTGTTAAGTAGAGGGGGATGCTGAACCCATTTTTTCCGATGACCAAAAGTTTACAAGTGTGCAACAACAGCAAATAGCTATACTACGCTACAATGACTCAGAAGACAACTGTGACGAAGTTGGCATCATAACACAACACAATTGAGTTAAAAGAACGTGTTTTTGCCGTGATATAAGTAGGTAGGTACCTAATTCCTACGTTATTGTTTTACGTATTTAAGCATAACTAAACGGTAAGTAAGTACTTTGTCTTTAAACTTCTTAGAACTATATCCAGTTGACGGTATCCAATCATCCAATGGTGTATATCTATGTGTATTTACAAAAATGTAGCTATACCTACTAGGTATGTGTCAATATTCAGAAAGCTGTAAATTAAACATGGCCGCGCGGTCGAAACATGAGACCCGAGCGGCCACGCAGCTTAGTAGAGGCATAAAATATTTTTTGAGGTAGAGGCCCCATTATTTTTGTTGATCGCTTAGAAATTGTAAACAGTAGAAATAAAACTAATGTTTGAGAAATGCGTGGCCGCGTCGTCGCGGTTCTTTATGTTACGACCACGCGGCCAGTGGTAAACCTTTACAACTTTCTGAAGATTGGATCTGCGAATTTGCGATTTTCTTTGTTAGTGTTTTAAAAATTCCTTTGTAATGTTGTAGCAGTTTTTCTTCTACGACCCTGTGGCCGAGCAGTCGATACGGACATGAATTAAGGAAACATGCTCTAGTGGCAACCAAGGAGAATAAAACAAATAAATATTGATTTCACATTTACTTATTTTCTTCATTCATTTTTCTAACAGTATACTTAAACGTTGTCAAGTCTTAAATTAAATTGGAATATTTTGTTCAAAAGAATCAGAATTTTCTTGCCTTGCTTATCAGGCCAGTTTTAATTATTTCATTTATATAAATATTTTTCATGTTAAAACTAGACATTTTCAGATTTAAAAATTGTCAATGAATAAATTTAATTCTCTTAACTTTATAAACAAGATTATTTTTATCAGAATTAGCAAGTCGCTGACAATAGACGTCTTTTGCACAATGATAATTCAGTATCCGGGCTTTAGTAATTGCATTACTCCCCCGCAGGGTACAGACGGACGAGGCACATGGCGGGATACGCCTTACGTAGTGATTGTCCCAGCGTCCCATCAGGTTCCAATACAGCTTTTTACTGCCTCATTATGATACGTACAGCTAAATAGTATAGAGAAACCTGTTCGAAGGGCTTGTAACTATACCTTGAAAGGTATACTAATTCCCACGCAGCGATATGCGTGAGCGCTCACCGATGGGTTCATTTGCGTTGCTTTTCCCATCTTATTAGAATATAGTCTTCAAGGCAAAGAAGATATGGTTTTTTTTTAATTACGCTTTAAGCTAGTTTGTTTTGTCATTCTCGATCTTTTTAACCTCCGATCAAAAAAGAGGGTGCTATAGTAAGTTTGACGCCTATGTCTCTTTGTGGCATCGTAGCACTCCCGAGTTGACGGTTTTGAATGCGGATGTCTTATCAGATGGGATTGCGATAAGTACTAGCTTATGATAAAGTAAAATAATACGTAGTCAGTTAGGGACCACTACAGTGACGGCGACCCCTATTACACCACGCTTACGTCTACGTCTGTACCCATCAGCAGGCGTAGCACGACTTGCAATCTTGACAGATTGGCGTGGAGTAAAGCTGATCTGGAACCTTTTTGGTCCAGCCATGGGGCACATTCATGCAATTACTCTTTTGGTATAATTTTTATGTTTGTTTTTTCTTTATGTTTGTATGTTTTGTTTTGTCTTTATGTAAGTATGTTAATTGTGTCTCATTGTTGCATGGCCAAATAAATGTCTTTTGTCTTTGAGTATGACGTAGTTTTCAACACCGGAACGTCAGTTCTCTATAAAGTGTGAAATACTACGTCATCATGACGTCATACTCACACTTATCTGTCAAGATTTGTACTTCATGCTAAGCCTGCTGGGGTCATGCACGATGTTCTCTACATACCGAATGACCTAGAGAGATTATCTGTAATCTGTAAATCGTGGGCTACTTGACGGAATATGACAATTCTGTATCAATTTGAAGACTCAAACATTTTTTGTTTCAGCATAATGTTTGAAATCGATTTCATACCAAGATTATACATAGATTTATACCCAATTCGTATCAATTTATTTTTGTACGTATTCAAAGAAATAATTACACTTATCTTCTTTTAACTCTCCGTTTACATTTTGTGCTCCAGTTTAGGTATTTTATTCCTTTAATTAATAATAAATTATTGTTTACATTGATATGACAATTTTTCGTAGATTGCAAATGCTATTTTAAAACTCGAAAATGATCGATCATGCATGATTTAACACCTTTGCGGAATACCCCCGAATGACGAATTTTATCAGATCAGAAGAGCAAATCTAGTTTTTGAACAGATTGCAGAAAGAGGGCGCGATTAGTCATGTTATGTGATAGAGGTTAACACTGACAAGGATGACAAATATACCATTGCTAGCGTTCTTTAAAATTAAAACATTTTATGCAAAAAGAGGATGTAACCGTGAAACTGTTCAGATGTTTTTACAACCTTGTACTGTCGCGGGCACAAGCGCTTACTAGTATTCAAACGATTTTTTTTTAAATTAAAGGAGATGTTCCATTTTGGGCCAACACTATGTACACTATATGGAAAAATAGGAAAAACATAAGAGTTTCATAAAAATACTTATAAATTAATTTGAAGCAGAGTACAATTGTACATAAATGATTACTTAAGGAGTTATTTAGTATGTCCACCCTGTTTTAGGGCAGCCATGACAGTTGCGTTTGACGTTGGTTTACTACTTGTCAGTTAATGCTATAGGTGACGTTTCGTAATAGATTGTTTACGCGTGGAGTACATATTGTATTTCAGAGTTTTTAGTGATTATTTATGTTTACGGAGATTCATTGACTGTTTTTTTTCTTGACCCGGGGCTTTACTGTATTGATTATCGCCTGTGATTTGTATTGGAATCCGTCCGTCAAAATCAAAATCCGTCAAAATTACATTTTAGTTACGTATTTCGGATCCATCATATTATTGTGTGGGGTTGCTCTCCTTGACCAAAATATCTTAAATGTACAATAAAACGAAGCAATATTAAAAAAAGACAACATTACAAAACAGTTACTATATTGCATAGTTATTTAAACATATAGTGTACATGGTGTTGGCCCAGGCACCATACATTTCTGGAACAACTCCTTTAACGTTATGTGGGCTTCCTTATCATTCTAAAGGTCAACATCGGAAATGTATCTCAATGTACCTTACTAAGCACGATCTTTGTCTATTTAACCGATTTATTGATCTGTAATATAGAGTCATCAACATCGGACACCTGTCAATTTATAGTATTATTTTCTTGTGATGTTGAATAAATAAAATTGCATTTTTACATACATTATTTTTGTGTTTATGATTATTTTTATTACCAATTAAAATATCTTCATTATTTTAGTATTATTAAATCGACATAAATTACTACTTATATTAAAAAACCTGGCGCATTACACAAGTGTCCATAAGCAGTTGGACAGCATTGCCGGTCATCACCTTAGACATTAGGTTTATTAAGTAATGTAGGACCAATTAAGATCACATTTGACATCTGTTCTTTGCGCGACAGAATCCGAAATGTGGAGATCCGCCGAAGAACTAAGGTCACCGACATGGCTCTCAGAATCTGCAAGTTGAAGTGGCAATGGGCAGGCCACATCGCTCGAAGAACCGATAACCGTTGGGGAAGAAAGGTTCTCGAGTGGCGACCACGAACCGGAAGACGCAGCGTTGGCAGGCCTCCCACTAGGTGGACAGACGACATTGTGCGCGTCGCAGGTAACCGGTGGATGCAAATAGCCAATTGTCGTTCATTCAAACTCAAACTCAAAAATCTTTATTTCAAATAGGCTTAACGCTAGCACTTTTGAATCGTCATTTTTTAGAAGCTACCACCGGATCACAACGCGGCCTCAACTGAGAAGATCCGGCAAGAAACTCAGCGGGCTTGTCATTTTTTCACTTTTTTTTAAACATTGTTTTGTTACAAATGAATCGACATTAGCGATATTGTGTCCTGCCGTTCGAAACATAAAGCAAGGGAGAAAAGAAGAAAACAATAAATTACGACAAACTAAAAGGCCATTGTGGCGTTCTAAGGGGGAGGCCTATGTTCAGCAGTGGACGTCTTCCGGCTGATGATGATGATGATGACATCTGTTATTAAGACAATAATGTAATAGGTAGTGGGTAGTTTTCCCACATTATTGAGCAGTCTGAATTAAACGTTAGTCCGGACAACTGTCTATTATTGTGCTACCTCATAAATACATCTTATCTATTACAATAAATATGTTATATCGTATTCGTAACTACAAAAAAGTTAAGGAATTGTGCAGTTCTATCTTCGAAAAAATTAATAATATTTTATGGCCGCCGCCGTTACAAGGTTTCGTTGTTAAATTTTGATGAAGTGTCAAATGTGATCTATTAAATTGGCCCTACTTTAGCTTGAAACAGCTAGTACCTTTCACATCGGAACAAAGCAATGTTTACACACGGCTGCTTTGCAGCAAAATATCTGACATAATATCAAAATGATATTAAATCATAGGCTGTTAAAGTTGTATGTTTTAATATCTTGATGTTGATATTTGATTTAGGGAAACGAAATTGAATAAAGTATGGCGTTTATACAAGATTCGATATAACTATAAGAAAAGAAAATTACCATTTAAACCAATAGCCGTTTACTGTTAAAAATAATCTTTATGATTTGTCCATCATCTTAATACCTGTTAAACCCGCATCTGATAATACAAGTAACTAACCTTTGTATTGTAGACTATTGACTGAATAATTCTGTAATGTACTTTAGGTAAATCGGTAAAAATTCTAATGTTGCATTTAATAAATTAATAACTAAAATGAATAATTGAAAACTACTTATGCTTACATACATTATAAAAAATCTACAAATAAAACCATTTGTAGAGTAAAAAAATAAGAGGAAAATCTTTCCATTGTTTTGTCAAGTGATGATATTACTAATAGTAAAAATCCCGACTACAATACACAAATAATTAATGTTACGAAACATTCACATGTAGAACTATAGTGCTAAAGTTATAGCCCTTCCTTTTTAACACAGTCGAAGTCGGGTATAAGATAAATATTACTTAGCTATATGCGTTCACCACATCTGTAATTAATATGTCCGAATTTAATCCGGTTAAAAACCACGCATGGTACTAAATTACATCCCTACTGTGCTCATACATTTTAAAAATCTCAGCCATTGTCAAGACTAGACGAAGCTTGAAAACGGCACACATTCTCGACAGATTAGCTATAGAAAACGCAAGAATCTAATTAAATACACTAAATACAGGCAAGTAAGCAAAATAAAGTATTTTATTCTATAGGCCGACCGTTTAACTCGCGAATCGCCTGAGGGGGTAGAAGGGAGCGAGGAAGGATGTTAGCGGATGGGTGAAAGGGGTGCGCGGAGCAGAGAGCTTACGTCAAATGCGGCAGTGCGCTGGCTGTGCTCGCAGCGCGCGGTTGGTGTTTTTGTTACGGACGCTTGAAGATAAACGCACAAGGTATACGACTGCCAAGATAAATCTCAAGATGAATCGCTCTTCCAATTTTGCGAACAAAATTAACAAGCAAGCTAAACAAATAGCATACAATGTATATTCCTTTTTTAAAGCCAGAAAACAAGATCATGAATCGATATGAATATTAGTGACGAATAGTCCTATAAATTTTTTATCTGTGGTTAAATATTTCTTAAACGGAGTTAATTATTGTTTTATGATTTTGTACCTATGAAGCTATTATAAAATATTTGTAAAACTTAAAAATAAATACTTAAAAAAAAGATACTTATTATTTTATTCTTTACCAACAATGTCTATCTCGAGATAAATCTTTGGATTATTGACTCCGTGTGTAGCGTTACCCGCCCCCGCTCCCTTCTTACCGCGCAGGCGATACGCGAGTTAAACGGTCGGCCTATAGCTAGTGACGCCTCATAATATTCTAAACACCAGAGTATAATAAAAACCCGACACACAATTCGTTTAATGTACATTGTTCACTATTATCTTTCATTAATTGGTTCAACAAAGAAAATAATTTGTTTTGTTTTTTGGGGAATTAATGGTCAGTGTTGGCCGCTGATGGCCATAACAGTTCTACACACTAGCCGGGACGGTATAATTACTAAAGTACGATCGCCAATCAGAAAGAATTTAGTATGTTAACCTGCTATTACCTGACTCTGTCGTTCTCGACCAAAATACATTGTGTCACGCTCGCACAGATGCAATGACCGCGTATGTGCAAGCGTGACGCAACACATCCCACGCAGGAGCGACAGAGACAGGTAATGAAAGGTCAACGTACCAAATTATTCCTGCTCGGCGATCGTACTTTAGTATTAAACGCGTTTTGTTCTCAGCAATGTTACTATTTTTGATCATAAAGAAGCCCTATTTAATTCAAAAGCAAATGATGCTGTAAAAAAAAGGTACATCACAAAATAGACATATAGAGCCGGATTAAGCAGCCCTATCTTCTAAATGGGCGAACACACACAACTAAGCAATATTTATCACTGTAATGTATTAATTATAGAGATAAATACAAATGGTCTAGAAATTGTTCTAGGTGGTGCTAGGGCTGTCTGTGCCGCTGCCGCTGTTCTCTGCATTCGCTAGTGCGGCTCTAGTGTTCTTATTATTTTTCTTAGCAGATTTACTAAGCGTAGCGACCTCTTTCAACAGATTCTGTATTTTCGAGTTCATGAGATTAAATTTTGTTTCATTGAGCCTTTCCTTATTTTTCATCTCAGTTCGGAGGTCGGTTGTACTATTTAAGTGCTGCGCTTTAAGCTCTGTGATCTGAAATAAAATATTGTATGATTTTGCGAGTTTTAAGATAATTTGTATGTTCTCATTGCTATTGGTCTTGTTGTTTTCAAAAGTGCTAGCGTTAAGCCTATTTATAATAATAATAATAATATCCTGGGACAATTCACACACGGTCATCTAATCCCAAACTAGGCAGAGCCTGTACTATGGAAACCAGACAACTGATACTAATACATATATACTTTTTTTTTGTAAATACATACTTATATAGATAAAACACCCAGACACTTTTTTGAAATAAAGATTTTTGAGTTTGAGTTAGACACCCTAGCCGCTACCCAATAGGTTGTGGGGTTGATTCTCACCCTGTGTTTGGGTGTTATTTATCTATTTAAGTATGTATATACAAAAAAAAATGTATATAAGTATTTGTATCAGTTGTCTGGTTACCCTAGTACAGGCTCTGCCTAGTTTGGGATCAGATGAGCGTGTGTGGATTGTCCCAAGATATTATAATTTTACTTAAAATGATTGAGTGTTTTATATGTAAGAGTAGTTTCAATTAAGAGAGCATGGTTGAAACATGGGACAAGTAATAATAACTTAGGATTTTCCTGTTTAGCATTAAAAATAGCTTGCTAAAGGTAGGTAATAAATGAATATTAAATAGTAATAAGTCAAAGATCTCATACCAGTTTATCTTTGGCTAATAGTTCGTTATCTTTCTGTGCGACCCTTTTTTGTAGACTCGCAATAGTTTCCTTTAGTGTAGTCATCGCCACCACATGGTCGGAACTATTAGGGTCCACTTCACCTTAAAAAGAAAGAAAATTATGAAATGACTTCCTACAATTCTCTCTAATTCGGATAACTACATGTAGTCACTTCAGATAACTGTAGAAGATAAGATGAAATAAGTATGTGACTTTTTTCATGCATACAATAACTATTATTGCACCCTATCTAGATAGAGAGCTAAATAAAGCTAGCAAGTATTTGTAATGCAATAATTAATGTTAAAAATGTGAATAGAATACTCTTTTTCGTATGCAAACTAAGATACATTAACGAAAAACTTAAGATAGGTACAATAGCAGGTCTTATTGCTAAAAGCAATTTCTTCCAGACAACCTAACCGAAAGAAATAATGCTCCTACAGAATTACAGACATTATTTAGTTCATTGAAATATCCTATACCTTGCAAAGGATTCATCTTAGATTTCTTCTCCAATGGCTGTGAATCATTGAGTGATGAATCACTAGCATTGATTGATTTCATCATAATATCTGATTTACGCTTGTCTTTGTGACCGCTTTTTGACCTGGAATATAACCAAAATCACATTAAATATTCACGGCCGTCCATAATTGGGGCGAAGGCCCGCGAAATAAGAGTTTGGGACCGATTTGTATATTTCGCAGGTCCACGTTAGGTTAGCATACAGATATGAGGCAGACTTAAACATTCAAGAGATAAAATTACAAGGTTGCAAAATTGGTAGCAATGGATAATTAACATAACAGGGACCATCATAATCTTACTTTTACATGGGAAAGAGACGCAGATATACTCAGTGTATAGTTCCGTACCTTTCTTTCTTGAAAATTAATTTATTTTATTTCTTTTTGGAAGACTTACAGCTAATACAGATATAAGAGTATCTTATAATAATGATAGGAAGGCCATTTACAAGTCAGTACAGTACAGTAATATTACAATAATACCTACTGTTCGAACAGATGGTGGTAGGTACATGAATAATGACTTGCTTGCTATGGTGAATGTCAAAATATTAACAAAACCGAGAGGTCAGAATGAATGTTTACAGCTGAACAAACACACTTGTTATCTAAGGCTTGATTAACAACTTCGAAAATGACAAAACGCAATTTATGAAAATGTGTAAAATGTACGAGAACAAATTCAAAATTCATGTATTAGTTTACTTTCAAAATTCGTACTAGATGAAAGGGGATAAGGTGTACAACTAATCAGACACCGGTCTCGCCGGCGAGGCCGAAGGGTCGTACACATACGATCTCAACGACGTGCATCACCCCACTGAGTTTCTTGCCGGTTCTTCTCAGTGGGGGCGCGTTGTGAACCGGTGGTAAACTCAGCCCTCTCTCAAGCGACAGCCCAAGCCGAGGCCGTGCCTCCCTGAGGTGCCCTTGAGCTCGTCGCTACTTCTGCCGGTAAGGCGCTCGTCTCCTATTGTCCGGTGAAGCTGTAATGGCCATCTGCGGCCAACAGCGTCTATCATTCCCAAAAAAAAAAGGTGTACAACTTACTTGTGTGATCTATGCTTGTGTTTATCAACAGATGAGAGATGCTGTTTGGTCCTTGCCAAGGCTCGCTTGAGAGACTGTGTACACAGCCAGCAAAGAAGTTTGCCATCCACCTAATTAAAACATTATTATTATTTTCACAGCTTTTCACAGCGGAGAAACAATGTTTCTTTTGAGTTGTGGTGAAATATACAATGTTTATGACGCATTTAACAGAACAGGAAGTGTTGTATCAACAATACTGTAGAACAAAGAGCTCATAGACACAATTGTTTGCATTGAACGTTTCTAGGAATAGGGATTGATTCCTATTAAGAGGTCAACTTTTTTTTCATAGTTTCTTTTTAGTAGAAATAAAATTAGTGTTTGTACCTTTTTGCTATCATCATGCCGATCAAATGCACAACGCTGTTTGCACTGCTCACATGTGACCGCTGGTCCATACTTGCGCTCCGAGTTGGCACACCGTTGACATTTGTTGCCTGTTGACAGGTTTATTAAGAATATGTAAAACGTGAACTAGAATTTCAATAAGTTATGGCTTAATCGCAATCCCCCTGATGGAATCAGTTATATGCTCTAGCTTATTAAAAACATGAAATTGACCTCGCGCCAGAGGTACAGCTGGGCTGGCAGCCAACAGGATGAACTATTATCCTTAGTCTTTCACCACAGAGACTACTTGTATATCATCATTGGGGCTTGGGCCAGTGGCGTGCACAGAGGGTAGGCAAAAAAATGTATTCAGCTTGTTTCACCTATTTTAAGTATGTTATTATACCATTTCAAATATCCATAGGCAAGAAAATACTATAGACATATTAATTTGCATTTGAGAACAATAATAAGTTTATTCAGCGGCTCCATACTGACAAAAATACTTTGCCTACCCTAGGATTTCTCTAAACAGTCTTAATTTTAAAAAAATCTTAGTTTGGACATGAATTAACGTAATTTTTTTTAATGTAAATGGATGTGTTGGTAATATCGGTTAATTTAAGGATATTAGTGCTGGAACATGAACAAATAGCATAAAGCATAAACAACTCGCAGATATTTTTGCCTGCTTTCAGTGCACGCCACTGGCTTGGACATCATAATACATCACAGAAATACAACGCTACTAAGTGGCATTCTTTGACCACAATCTACTGTAATGTGAAGTTAAAGAGTAAGGTTTTCAGTGTGACCTTCCTCTCAATAAGGTAATGCTATGCAATTTTGGAAGTGAAACTTCTTATGTGACTTCCAATGAGGTTGCGTTAAACGTTTAACGCTACCATGGAGGGGGTGTGAAAGCACCGTTTCGTTAAACGTTCAATGGAGTCAATGGGAGGGGGAATAGAAAGAGTTAGAGTGAGAGTGAAGTTTCACTTCTTCCTCGCGGAGGGGCGCTACGCACTTTTTTTTCTGAGTTTTCTTTATAGTCTAGTAATTCAGAATGAAGCTGCTGTGATCATAACACGCTGGGTTTGATTTTAAGGTTGATTCCAAGATTATCAGGAGTCTTATGACAGGCCTGGATATTGAAACAATGTCCAGTACCTAGCAATGTTATAAAGGACCTAATATAGTTAAAAATATGTAAACTAAGTGTGTTAACCTTTTAGAGAGTGTGTGACTAGTGTTTACTTACCAATAAATGCAGCAATAATGTTGCAATATTCACATGCTGTAGGCTTCCCATAAGCTTTTACATTAGCTTCACATTTCTTACAAATTGATGATGTGTTTGATTTGCTGCAAAATAAGGCAGCATTTCAATCATAGTATTTACAATCCCATGACTCACTATTACAAATGACCTCCATAATTTATGCACTTATAACGTCATAAACTTGAGATATCTGTACAGGGAGGAAATAAATGTATTCTGCTAAACGAGTACCTATATAACCCACACTCAGTGCTGAAAGACTACTGGTAAGTATACAAAGGATGCTTGAAAAATTATAAATGACCAAAATAAAATGGGTAGATATGTTTTTAATCTTTCACAATAAACAAACAGACATTTCTCATTGAATAAACCTTGGCAGCTAAGACTGACCTTGTCTGTTGAAACTCCGAACGGCAGTACGTACACTTGACGACAGGGAACGAACCACGACATTCCTGAAATATCGCAACAGAAACGCGTCATCAACAATGACGTCAAAATAACAGTAAACTCACAGATTTCTCATGAGACGCAAGTATACTATACTTAGTAATATTAAATTAATATTATTCAGTGCAAGATAATTCATAGGTACCTTGCAAAGTTGTTCGCCACTTGATAATTCCTCGAACGGGTGTCTTGCGAAACAACGGGAACAAGCAAATAATGGTGTGGATGTAGTAGTATTCATTGTGAATGTAAGATTAAAACAGAACAACTTACAAAAATAACGGGTTAGTTAAATTATTCTCACTGACACGTAAATTACAACTGAATTGATTGATATTGAAATGAAAATTGAAAGATGGCTACGCTACCAAACTCAAACTTTCTTTCTTGCAAAAAAGAAGAATAAAAAGTGTCATGCCAAGTCTATTTTAATGATTGAGCCACAGATTATAGGATTGAGCCATAGAGTAAAGCAAGGTGTTGCAATCACTTGAAACATGCTTGGAACATTCCCCCCCTAAACTCTAAGTCAGATCAGCCCTCAAAAAACATTTTCGTTGAAGCCTCAGAGTAATTAGAATGGAGATACGCACATAAATAAAAAAATTACCTGAACCTATGAACAAAAATTTGGCAGAGGGGTTAGCGCATCATGCTCTCTCCAGTGGTATCTCCTCTAAGGTTGGAGCTGACATTTTAGCGCTTTCGGTGCTAGATCTAGCGGAATTTTAGAGAAACCTATTTGTTGTTGACTCCTAGCGGAAAATCTAGCGCTTTAATGAAATAGTAGACTATAGTGCGCGCGGAACTAGTTGGCCCATAGATATAAAATTTTTCACTACGAGTTGGCCGCACCTTAGGTATGTGAGCCGTGCCGTGGGACGGAGAGGCGGGGGCGCTTGCTGTCAATAACATGTCATTACTCAGTGCGGCGCCGTACTTCGAGGATATGTCAGAGTAATTTCATATAAGTATATATTAAAATAATTTCATGTAATCATTAAAATAGGTCAGAATAATTTCATTTGTTTTTGGTGTAATTTACAATTAATTACAATATAATTAGATAGGTACAATATAAACTTCTAAAAGTGCAATTGTTTTTTAATTATTCTTTTCAATAATTGAACAATGTTTACGATATCTCGAGATTGGTCATCACTGTCTAATATCACAGTCTATAAACCAATACAGTCGTCCAACGAAGCCGTCTAGACAGGGCAATCGTGCGGGGTGTGAGGGGTGAGACGCGGGTAGGCGCGCCCGAGCTGCGTACGCTGCTGCCGCCCGAATTAGTTAGTAGCTCGGGACATAACTTTCAGGGCTGACTAATATTTGTTTTAACTAACCGACTTCAAAAAAATAATTCGTCATGAATATATGTATTTTTTTTTTTTGTAAGCAGTTATAATGATTTACTATACCTGTGCTGTGTGAGAGAGATATTATTTTACACATTTTAATTTCCAAAACGACGGATATTTCTTTATTTCAAAAAAATGTTATTGGTGTCATTTTCGAGGTTTCTCGGGGTGCTGATTACGAAAATGGCAACCATTTTCAAATCCAAAATGGCGGATATTTTCTTTTTGCAAAAAAATGTTATTGGTGTCATTTTTGAGGTTTCTCGGGGTGCTGATTACGAAAATGGCATCCATTTTCAAATCCAAAATGGCGGATATTTTGCAAAAAAATGTTATTGGTGTCATTTTCGAGGTTTCTCGGGGTGCTGATTACGAAAATGGCATCCATTTTCAAATCCAAAATGGCGGATTTTTTCTTTTTTCAAAAAAATGTTATTGGTGTCATTTTCGAGGTTTCTCGGGGTGCTGATTAAGAAAATGGCATCCATTTTCAAATCCAAAATGGCGGATATTTTCTTTTTGCAAAAAAATGTTATTGGTGTCATTTTTGAGGTTTCTCGGGGTGCTGATTACGAAAATGGCATCCATTTTCAAATCCAAAATGGCGGATAATTTATTTTTTCATAAAAAATTTTTTGGTGTCATTTTGAGGTTTCTCGGGGTGCTGATTACGAAAATGACTGACATATTTTATACCTTAGAATAATAACGCCTAGAAACCGAGAACATGCACGCACAGTGAGGCAAGTAAAACCAAGCCAGAATGGCTTGGTATCGAACAGCCCGCGTCAGTGCTTATAGTCGAGTCGTAGCGCTGGTAGCTCCCGATATTTTATTTTAAAATGATGGTTTGTGGAATAAATGGAAATCACAGTACATCGGAAAAACTTAAGAAACATTGTAACATAACATTTCACCTGCAAGTATTACGTTTAACCTAATATTTTAACGTACAACAATCGCCAAAGTGAAAACAATAATTTTAAATTTCAACAGACGACATTATATGAAAATGTTGCCAATAAAAGGAAAATTGCTACCCCAAATTTGTTTAGTAAGAAAAGATTTATTTAACCCCTCAAGCCCGTGTGGTTCCAAAAGGAACAATGCGCGTGTTCTTTTAGGATCCAGCCGGGATTGAAGCCTTAATTACTTGATGATCCGCACACGTTTTCAAATGATATTAAACGGTCACCCATCCATGTAATGACCTTGTCTAACGTTGCTTAACCTAGCGATATGAAATATACTTTCCGACCTATTCTCATACCTACCAAGTATATACATGAAAAAATCATAAGAATCGCTCGAGCTGATTCGGAGGAGTGCGACCACAAACACTGTGACACGAGATTTTTATATAGTAGATTTGTTATTTCAGATTTATATCTTTTAATTTAAAAAGTATTTCCTTACTGACAGCAATAATAGTAGTTTATTCTAAAAAATATATAATGACCTCAGGAAGAAGCAATCCCAATTTCCGTAATTTTAGGGAAAATCTGATTCCACTAACAACATTATTTGCTCACTTGTGTGCGTGTCGCAGAGCGTCAATACGCGTGACTTACGCCTACATCTATGCTATTGTGCCTCAAACGAGACAGTTTTTTCGTATGAAACTATAATTCTAGGCGTTATTATTCTAAGTTTTATACATTTCATTAACAGAAATTTCATATCCAGTAAATATACAAACCGAAAATATTTTTCAGTTGGCTATTTATAATAAACGATTTGGAAATTTATTAATTAATTACAATATAATACATATAATTGTAAAACTCTATTTGTATTTGTCTCCACGAAATGCCTTTTTGTATTTCTTACTATGAAGAACTTCAATAAATAAAGTAAATAATTATAAACAAAGAAATCATTTTACCATCCCGTGCGCTAATAGAAATATAATTTACTTAGTATTTTAGTATAATATAATCATCATCATCACCAGCTGGAAGACGTCCACTGCTGAACGTAGGCCTCCCCCTTCGAACGCCACAATGAACGACAAATGGCTATTTGCATCCACCGGTTACCTGCGACGCGCACAATGTCGTCTGTCCACCTAGTGGGAGGCCTACCTATGCTGCGTCTTCCATTCGTGGTCGCCACTCGAGAAACTTTCTTCCCCAGCGGTTATCGGTTCGCCGAGCGATGTGGCCTGCCCATTGCCACTTCAACTTGCATATTTTAAGAGCTATGTCGGTGACCTTGGTTCTTCGGCGAATCTCCTCATTCCGGATTCTGTCGCGCAAACAAACTCCGAGCATAGCTCTCTCCATAGCTCGTTGTGTGACTCTAAGCTTATCTAGAAGGTCAACAGTTATAATATAATATTTTAAGTAAATTATAAAAACAAACTGTGACAACCCTACGTGCTACGGAGTACGCCATGCGGTGTCGGCTTTTACTCAAACATCAAAGGCGTCGAACTACTGTATTAGTTTATATACTGTGTTAATATCATGTGCGTTGCGAGCAATAGGCAACCCCCCTCACCAGTGGCGGACTAAGCCTGTCGGGGGCCCGGGGCGGCAAAAATTTATGAGGCCCCCGGCCCGGTCAGAAAGTGACATATTTTTCCCTCCTTCTAAGGAGGGCTATGTTTTTCGAGAGTATGTATGTATGTTTATTTGTTTGACACGGCCTACAGCGTCGCAACTTCTCAATGGATTTTGGCTTATGATATGCCTTTAGATTCGTCTTAGTTGTGGCAATGACTTAAACTATACAGGGTGGAAGGAAACTTTAAATGACAACAGACGATATTTTCGTAAATTATAGTGATATTCTTTTCCTTAGTTGTGACTTTTGCTTTTGCCACTGCTTTTCACTATGCCGCTCGATCTTGAGCTCGATGTATGTTTTTCTGTAGCGTCGTTCTCGTAACCACGATAGTGTATGCCTACCGCATCGGCATGCATCCTTTGCTTCTTCTGCCGTCCATTTGGCTTGTCACCATAAGCCTCTCTAGGCAGTCCGGTTTTCTTCGGCCCGTGTGCCCGAAAAAGATGAGGACGCCTTAAACGCAGATACTGAATAGTCACTCCTCGACATGTAGCTCTTCAGGAATAGATGCATTAATGCGACGCTCGGTCCACGATATGCCTAGCATTGCACGCCTTTCGACCCTGAACATCCCAGAGGAAATGGACGCGTGGGTCAATGATCGAATCCACGTCCACTGCCATTGGGGTGAAAGCGCACCCACGCTCAAATAACTTCAGGAGGAAGACAATTATGTGGCTCATGGCCTCTAATGAGCGTACACGAGTAATCGAGTAAGAGTCAGTGTTGTCCTTCCAGTCTTCGAAGTCTAGCTGCGGCAGAAAGGTGGGGCATACTAAGGGAGTGGGCATGTAGATTCATTTAGATTGGTCAGTCGGATTGGACACGACTATCCTGTGCCAGCAGCAGTACCTAAGTATCTACTATATTGCTATATTGGATGTGAAGGGTCTTTCTGTGAGACGGTTATGCCCCAGAAGAAGACCAAAAACACGAAGACGCCGTGTCGTCGTCAGGGCCTCAATAGAAAACTAATATAATATCCTGGGACAATTCACACATGGTCATCTGATCCCAAACTAGGCAGAGCCTGTACTATGGAAACTAGACAACTGATACTAATACATATATACTTTTTTTTTGTAAATACATACTTATATAGATAAAACACCCAGACACTTGGTGGGAATCGAACCCACGACCTGTTGGGTAGCAGACAGGGTCACTAACCACTAGACCAACGGGCCCGTCAAACTCAAACTTCTTCTTTCTCCTCCCCATTTCCCATTTCATTTGGGGTCGGGTCTCCTCGTACGTTTGCGCCAGGACAATCTGTCCTGGGTTGTCATCCACATTGATTTGTTTGAGGTCTTTAGCCACGTTTGACCACCAGGTAGATAAGGGGCGTCCTCTTGTGCGTTTTGGGTCTGGCAGTTTTAGTGCTACTTTTACTATGTGGTCTTCATCTCGTCGCATTACATGTCCATACCACCTGAGACGGCTTTCTGTTACTTTGTTGGCGATTGGAGCAACTTTGAAAGTACCTCTGTGTGTTCATTTCGTACTTTATCTAATTTGGTAACCCCTCCAGCCCATCTCAGCATCTTCATTTCGTTGACTGTAACTTTTGCCCGTGACACTTCTTCAGGGTCCAACATTCCCCACCATATATCATAGCTGGCAGCACCGCACTTTTATATATCTTGCCTTTTAGTTTTATTGGCATCCGTGGGTCACATAAGACACCTGTGAGTGTTCTCCACTTTTGCCAGGCTACATTTACTCTATGTATGATATCCGCATCAACATTGGCGTCTTCCGTGAGAACTGATCCTAAGTACTTGAAATGGTTCACTTTAGGTACTGGTTCTTGTTGAATGTAGATGTTGTCTTCAGTTGAGTCGTTGCTGAAGTTGCATTTCAAGTATTCAGTTTTTGTCCTACTTATGCGAAGTCCAAATTTCTCCAGTGCGTCTATCCATAGATTCAATGTATGTTGTAAACTTTGTGCAGTGTCGGCAGTTAGTACAATATCATCAGCGTATAGGATGCACCAGGGTAACGGTGATTGGATTTGTCTGGTGAGATAGTCCATCACTAAGTTAAACAGAAATGGGCTCAAGGCAGAACCCTGATGGACACCTTTTTTTTTTTTTTTGACGTGGGGGAAATCTTCGAAAGATCCCCGGGAGCTGTGGGGCTCGACCGGGGTATGTGGGATTCTTACCCACTAAAACCCCCGCGGCTGTCGCATCGGCACATGTGAGGGGAGACCCTAGGGCTCTCCGGTGGGATCTGCACCAGGGGCCCCTCAGTGCCTTGCCTTTGAGCCCGCCGCCGGGGGGCGCATTGTAGCCCCCCGGGTACCAGTCACGGTGCTCACGGGGACGGGGGTCGCAACCCCGCCGCCGTCCTCCTCGGAGTCGCCGCCGTACTCAATGGACGAACCCTGATGGACACCTACTTTAACCTCAAAGGGTTCGCTTGTACCGGTTAGACTGCGTACTCTAGTGGTAATATTTTCATACATATCCATGACCAGGTTAATGTATCGCTTTGCTATTAGTTGTGAGCGCAGAGCTTCCCAGACTAGTTTTCGTGGCACTCGGTCGAAAGCCTTTTCTAGGTCGATGAAAATCATGTGTAGGTTCTTTTTGGTGCTGTGATATTTTTCCATCGGTATTCTAACTCCTTGAATTGCATCCACGGTGGACTTTGATGCAGTAAAACCAAACTGATTTGGCGTTATTTCAGGGATTTGTGTGAGGCGCTTGTTGTTTAAGATTCTCTCCCAAAGTTTGAGCGTATGAGCTGTGAGTTTAACCCCTCTGTAGTTGTTGCATTGCGCCACTTCCCCTTTATTTTTGTAAAAGGCCACTATTATATATATAGCTATTGCGCCACGATGTTGCTATTTTCTCTGTGCGCAGAATGATATTAAATAGTTTAGAAAGCCATTCAATGGCAACGGGCCCAGTCCATTTCCACAGCTCGTTTGGTATTTCATCCGGTCCTAAACCTTTGTTATTTTTTAGTTTTGATATTTCTTTTTCTATTTCATCATTACAAATTTCTGGTATAGGTCCTACAACTTTGTGCGAAAATGCTGGGTCACTATTCGGAAACTCTTCGTTCAGATGTTACTTGTAGTACTCATACCATCTTGCATTTATATCCTGATTATTTGTTAGTGAAATGTTATCTTTGTTCTTTATATACTTATTACACTTAATGTCTGTTGTTGCTCTATGTCTTTGTTTAGCTACTTTAAATATTTCGACTTCATTTGTTGCGTTTTCTAGATCTAAATAAAATGTATTTCGTGCCTTGGCCCTTTCCTGTGCCACAGTTCTTTTGACCAATTTCTTAGCTTCTCTGTACGAAGTGTGTTCTTCGTCATTACCTGATTGTTGCCAAACCTTGAAGAGATTCTTCTGTTTAGCTATCTTTTCTCTTACTTGTTCACCCCACCAGGTAGGGTCCTTCTCTGTCTGATTATATCTCTTAGTGACTCCCAGTTACTGGGAAGCTTCCCCTACTGCAAAGTTCTCTAAAGCTGCCCACATTTCATTAGCGCACCTGTGTTCAATCTGTAGATCGTTTTGTAGATATTTTTAAATAGTATTAATGAAGGCTTCACCCTTAGGTCCCCTCAGTTCGCGCCATTTTAGTTTAGGAATATGGACTGAATTATTCTTTACGGCCACGAGAAGCCTCCTCGTGGCCGTTTTAACTCTACCTAAACCCAATAGAAAACGAAGACAGGTATTATCTGCATTAAAGAGGCCTCATGGTTTCCGGACTCACTGGATGGCAGCTCAGTGTGTCCCATCCTCAAAACCAACTAAATGCGACACCTTGGTAGGTGACGATGCGTTCGAAGTAGGAACTGCGTCTTTCATTCAGAGCAACCACGAGCATCCTGGATGAAGTGGACATTCCTGCTCTAGGGCCCAGGATGACTCATAGTTCTTTTTTAATTTTGTCTTTCGATCGGTAAAACACGGTGTCGCTGATGGTAGGAAAAATCAATCAAGCCCGCTGAGTTTCTTGCCGGATCTTCTCAGTGAGGCTTCGTTGTGATCTGATGGTAGCTTTAAAAATACTGACTATTAAAAAGTGCTAGCGCTAAGTCTTTTCGAAGTCAATTATTTCATTCCGGTTCACTTGTGTACTTGGCATAGTGATTCATATTTAGTTACATGCATCGTGGGGCCCCCACCCCAACCTGCCTAATAGTTACAACACAACAAATTATGACCGTCTTTCATATTTAGTTAAGAGGACATATATGCTGGATTATTTCAAACAAGCTTTAGGACTTCTGACGCACAAAATCAGTTCACATACCAATCTTTTGATCTGAATGTCGCTTTGTCAGAATAACAGCGTTTATGGGCCGGAACTGTAAAATAATCTAGGTATGATTTTTATTACGTAGTATAGGTGCTTAGATACCTCAATAATTAAAAATAACTTTTGGAGATTGGAGGCCCCCCTGGACCCGAGGCCCGGGGCGGACCGCCCCCTCCGCCCCCCCCGTTAGTCCGCTACTGCCCCTCACCCTTGTCGCCACCTAAGGCGCGGCCAACTAGTTCCGCGCGCACTGTAGACAATTTAACCATAAAAAAACTACAGAATGTTTTTAAGCTTATTCTGGGTGATTGGCAACTCGTTTACTACCGTGTTTTGTGCTCTACACTCAGAGGCTCTACACAAACACATTTTTGTTCAGAACGAAAACGATACATACATAAACTTATTAAAAGAAAACAACGGGTGGAGTGAAAACTTGAATAATAATTAACGTTGTGTATTTTTGATATTTTGGAATGGTTATTATTGTTATATTCTAAGCAATGATTATTGTTTAAAATCATTGATTCTATAGATTATTATGTGCTCTTGACTCTAAAATAATTTCTATGGTACTAATCACAGAACAAAATTACTCTAGCGAGGTACTAATACCCACAGAACACTATTACTCAAGAGCTAATACCTACTAAAGAAGCATGGTAAATGAACTATAGAAGCAAGTTACGAAGTAGTTTCTAGATTCATAGATGGTGGTCTTAGATCATATAAAAGAAATAGATATGACGCGCGGAACTAACAAATGACGCCGGGCACGAGGAATATGAAAACACAAAGTGCTATGATTCGACCCGCAGTGATCGCGAGCCACGGTCGAGAGCGCACGTCTGGTCACAGCAAAAAAAAACATCGAAACTATGCCGTACTGTGTAGTAAAATATTGTAAAAACACATCAGATAAATTAAGAAAGAATACTGGATTATCATTTCATAGGTAAATGTCTAAAAATAACAGATTTCTAATTAGTTTGGTGAACTTTTTGATCCCACAAATTCGGAACACAAAACCTCACCAAAGTCATACGGTGTTGTAATACTGCACAAATTTTTCTCCCATAAAATATCACATCTTTTGTGGGTAACTTATTTGATATTAGGAACTAAATATTAATAGATTACTTTTAAAGTTTTTAACCGACTTCAAAAAACGGGGGTTCTGTATTCAATGCGTATGTATGTTATATTAATAAAATTGCGTAATATTCGCGTAATGTTAGTCCATGTGGGCATCAAAACAAATGTACTGTAAATGGTTGTATGTATGTCTGTTTGCCAACGTATTTTTCAGGAACTGCAATTCCTATTTCGATAATTCAAGGGATGAGTGAACATAGGTGTTAATAGTTTTAAACAAGTTATGAGCGGTAAAAAAAAACAATTAAAGCTTGAAGTTTTATAATACAATTAATTTAATTTGTTATGTATATGTATATTTATAATTTCTACATAATGTTATAATTAAATACATATTATTATGTATATATTGGATTGACACCTGCCCTTCAAAATTCTGTCCTGTACCCTAAGGCTGTCTGGAAGAGATCTTTATACCCGGTAAAATATAGCTTGATTCCTGTGACAGCAGTCAATCACGCCTAAACATTTTATCTCAAAAATATCAAGTTCGAATTATTTTCTACTATTATTTGTGTTTGATATGGGCTGTGCGTCTTTATTACTCTACGCGTCTCCACAGAATTGTCAATAGGCTAGATGACTAAAAAAATCTATTTATTTCCATTTAGGTTATCAAAAAATATTGAACAAGTATTTTTTCATTTGTCAATAAAAAAAAAAAAATTTGTTATTGAAAAAATACAAGCTAAGTTTCTTGCCAGATCTTCTCAGTGGATGCCGCGTTACGATCATAGCCCCCATGAGGCCTATGCCTAACAATTTTGATTTCGAATTCTTACTGATTGAACTATCAAAGTCGTCGAATTGAGAACCTCTTCCCTTTTTTGAAGTCGGTTAAAAATTCAAATTCGTCTATAACAGTCGTTTATCATGGGTTATCATGCCACAGCCAGTCATATGCGACAAACTTAAAACACCTCTCCTCATTTTGCTACTGCGGGTGTTAATTAGCACACAATACTTCGGAGCGACTTCAATATATTTTCGTTAATTACTTTTTAGATAATTTTCTTTAGTCGTTTTTATATTTCTAAAAATCGTTTATTTTATAAATTATAATAATAAACACTTTGAAAGTCCATAAGATAAAGAAAAATACTCGGGAGTTTATTTCAGGTACTGGTAACTCTACGCACACACAGGTAATTGTATCCGTACACAGAAATCGCAGCTTACGCACACACCGGCAAGGTCAAACCGGCGTCACTTATTTGTTCCGTGCGCGTGGTCTATGTATTCTTTAGTCTAAGATGGTGGTAGACGTGGTAGACTCACTTGTGTTGAGATGCTTCGAGTCTGAATCTTCCTCTAAGGTTCAGTCAGTGTCAGAGGTGTCAGTGCTCTGTAAAAGTTTGTTTGTATCAGTAAATGTTGTCTATGGTTGTTTGTGCGCGTCTTGGATGTCAATCAAATGTTTATTTGTGGATTACAATTTAAAAATCAACTTTTGAAATTAGTTTTATTATTAAATTTCTGTGTTATCGTTCAGTTTAAGGCTAAATCTACAGTAAAATGGCTATACCACCTTTTCCATCGCAAGATCTCGCTAAACTCGTTCTCGGTGTGTAGACTGTTTGGCGGGAATAATAACTCTGTTCGAGCAACGGTTATAGTATACTTATCCTTTGTCTTATTTTCAGGATACCTTGCGGAGGAGCAGCTTATGACTGCATATGATGAGTTCCTGCAAGCGAGCCCTTACTTAGACGCCCTCAGAAACGAATATGACAGAATATTTATGACATCATTGAAGAACATTCTGGCTGAATACAGGGCTGTGAAAATATTTGGTAGGTATCAAGGTCTCAGTGATCTCAATAACTTCTGTAGCTTGTATGGAATCGAAACACATAGATGCTGGTCTTGAGGATGATTGTAAAATAATAGTACCTTACTATGTAAGATTGCAATACTCTCCTATGTGAATGTCCTGGTGGTAAGTTTTTTGGGCAATAGAATATTCTAGTAGGTGCCATTGCAGTGTCTGTAATTCTGCTGCCAAATATGAATGCGTAAACACCTGTTCCAATGAGAAAGTTCTTAAGCTGGGTTTTTTGGGCTCAAGAGATTAATTTTGATGGGCTTGTTAGTCACTTGGATTATACACCCTGGCCACTACCCATTGTTTGTGGCTTTATTTCCCATGCTGTGGGTGTTATTTATCTAGTTAGTATGCGTTTAAAAAAAAGTATATAAGTATTAGTATTGGTTGTCTGGTTGCCATAGTATATACATAGTAATACAGACTCTGCCTAGTTGGAACAGATGACCATGTGTGGATATTATTATTACAACTAATGTCTTGGGTGACAAATCAGCAGGTAATCTGCTTAGTACTGGTGAACATCCTGTTTGACTGATCTCCAAGTTGATAAAAAAAAATGTAACAGCAAATATGTACAATTCAAGTAAAGGTATTTTTTGTGGTTTAATAACAGGCTGCATGCATTTGCTTTTATTTTCAGTGGAAACATGTAAACCATTGTCACTCAGGAGAAAGCTGTTTCAGTGTACAAATCTGGTAGAAGTGGTTAAGTTTCTGGTCAATCATATAGATGTAACCAAAATACAGGCACAGGATGCCACTACGGACAAAACAAGGTGAATCATATGAACTATTCTATGACTATTAATAAATTGACTTCCTCAATTCACCCATTAAGGGTCAGCAGTGTGTTAATACCCACATTTCTCCAAATATGTTATGTTCTATCTATGTGATAGAGTTACCAGGCCAAGCCAATAGTTCTATCTATGTGATAGAGTTACCAGGCCAAGCCAATAGTTACCAGGCTGAGGTCTAAAATCTGCAAATATTTAAAGGGTATTTGTGTCATTATCCAAATTTCAAGTAATCATATGCCAATTCAGATATTAGTATCTGGGAAGTATACATTCCATTCCACTTTACAGATTAATAGCTTAAACTATGACCAAATTCTTTATTATAAGTTTCCAGAGAACTTTTGATGCAGTTGATTTGTTATTTTAAGGTTATGTCTGTCTGGGTAGTATTATTAAGTCTTCCGTCTGTATTTAAAAAGTATCTGTTTTTGTTATAGCCTGCCAAAACACAATACAACAACCAACAAAAACTTTGTGTGTGATGTATGCAGCTCTTTGAATTTAACAAATTGCATTTGCAAAAGTAGACTGCAGGGTTCTAATCTTGAGTCATCAAGTCAATGGCAAACAACCACTTTGGAGAGTTCTGTAGAAACAACTGCACTAGAAGATCTACCAGGTGCGTCAATACCTTCATGTATTTTGAATGAAATTATACTTTTTTCACTATTTGTCAAGGAACAATGAAGATATTATTATAATGTATTCATTGCTGCCTAAACGGTCTTAGGTCATCATCAAAGCATTGAAGTATTACTACATACAAGAATTAAGTAGTGGAAACATGAATAAGATTATTCTAATAAGATTATTATTAAAGTAATATGCCAGAACTGGAGAGTTTGTTTGAAATAATCTAATAGTAATGTACTCTCTAGTATGTAGCACTTAATATTTCTGTGATTCAAATTACTTTCTCATTTAGACATGTTTTTTTTTGGCCATGACTCATGACATAACCTAAATTGTATCCTTCCTTCTCCTGCAATGTAATTTTATTATGATGACCTAATAATTGTTGTGTATTATTCATAAGCCAGTATAGTATTGTACCCTCCGTGGCGCAAACTTGAAACCTCTTGGGGAGCAGTAAACTTTGCGTTACATGATGGTCTGAAAAATAAAGTTAGCCATGCATCGTATGGGCATATGAAAAATTGGTTCTGCGCCTAATCTCTCCATGGTCGTGTTGGTGTTCTGTCCCATCTGATAGTTCTTAACTCTTTAAGAAACAGATAAAAGTGTACCTGTGTCTTCACAAGCACTTGTGCACTATATAATACCTCCTGCATAACTATGCAGGATGCGAATACCTAATGTTATTAAAAGAATGACCTGGAGAACATTATTATTATTAATCCTATTTTTTTACTTTTACCGTCCATAACTGCATCACCAATTACCGTCAAGTGAAACTGTGGTCAAGCATTAGCTTATGCATTGAATAAAAAAACATATATTTTACAGGAAACCATATTACAACAAGCAAGAAGTATGCAAGGGCTCTTGAGAAAGAAACAATATTTTTAGAAGACAATGTGAACCTAAGTCAAAGCAATATTTCAAATACAAAGTACAGCTCTGGCACTACTAACACTAATAGCGGTCAAAGTGTGACAAATGGCAGTGATACTAATACTCAAACAAATGATCAAAACTTATTACCATTAGTTTTAAATACCCTTGTAAGTATAAAGTATTATGACAAAATCGTAATGCCATCATATTAAAATTCTAGATCCTATGGCTAGCCGCACACTGTCAATAATATTGTCAATATTCTACAACCTGTCCGACTTAACTGTGCACCTCGCTGGATTGCAACTTCACACCGCCAGGTGCACACTTAAATTGTATGGGTTGTAGAATATTGACTGTATTATTGACAGTGTGTGGGCCACCTATAATGTGGTAGATCTTAGGTTCTCAAAATTATTTTGTCTACCAGCTTTGTGACTACATGTTTCTACACATTTGTTATGAGTCACTATCAATAATCGATTGCCAAGACGTCTGCCAAGAGTGGGGATTATGGCAAACCCCTCCCTTTTAAGGCCTCCCTGGCCTTTGTTCAGCAAACTTCTTTCGGTTTGGGTTGCTGATGATGATGACGATAATATGAATAAATCTTGAGTAATGACTAGGTTTTTTTAATACCCATTTTGAACTGCCATAAATGACTATTTTTCTGCTACCTTGCCTAGTTTAGTGTACGTAAAAAAACAGTAATTCACCAGATCCGAGTCCATACTCCAATTAAAAAAAAACTTTAAACGGTTACAGTTTTATTATGGGTCGGATAACACGCCTGGTGGATAATTGACAATGCAATGCAGCAGCAAAAACGCAACGCCATGTTAAAAATGCAGGCGTTATGTAGTTATTAAAGCACAAACGAATTTGTGTTCATTTGAAGTGTAGTCTAGATAGTGGAAGACCGGGATGTTCGTTTTTATCCATAAAAACAATAAAATCTTCGAAATCAAACTACTTTTACGGATTATATCGCGGTTTATTTAGATTTTACTATCCCGACGTTTCGAATGCTTTGCAGCACCCATGGTCACGGGAGGACTGAGATGTTGAACGTCCTTATGTCACAATTATGCCGGTGTACCCTCAGATCTTCTTAGTTATTATTGTTAGTCCGATCTACGCAAAAGAAAACGCGTAAAAGTAGTTTGATTTCGATGTGTAATATTCGCGTAAGTAAAACACAAAAATAAAATCTTGTTGTCAATCAAGAGCTACTCCTGTTGTTTCAGGAGGTGAAACCAACACATATAGTGGAATGTAGTGAGAAGATTGAAGAATTCAACAACATCTTAAATCAAGTCTGCAAAGAGAAATCAACAGCTGATAAAATACTAATTAATGCCGAACCTGTAGACAGAATATCAAATACAACAACATTCCATGACTTTGCATCTGGAGTTTGTGGTATGGATTCTGATTTTTTATGTTGCACTAGCAACCATATACGGCTTTGTCTAGCCTTATTAACTGAGGTGAGAAGGGGCCGGTGAAAATGAAAATAGTTTATCCATTACAAAATTGATGTACTTATATTTCTATTTATTATGATCACATGTGTCGCCCTACGCGTACAGATTCAGTCTGACCGCCCGGGCTGAGGGCCCCTCGTAAAGAACGTCACTCGAAGTTTGGGCGCAAAAAATACATAACGCACACGTGTTAAACTAACTTAAACAAAGTGACAAAAGAATATAATCTAATAATATTATCCTATGGTTGGGTGAGTGATGTCTGTAACATTACATTTAGACAATCCAGAAGTAATTTTCTAACTGATTAAAACCGTATCAGTTGCATATAGGTTAGAATACGTAAGCAAACAGAAAGATTATAGAAATATGACAAAGATTATAGAAAAAAAATTAACGTGAAATACGATAAATGTGTCCGTTTTACTATATTCTTGATGTTGTAATATAATGAATAATAAATGGGTTTGTTTTACTTTAATTTAAATATAACTTGCCATTTAGTATTTCTTAAAATATGGGTAGTAATAATAATAATATCCTGGGACAATTCACACACGTTCATCTGATCCCAAACTAGGCAGAGCCTGTACTATGGAAACCAGACAACTGATACTAATACTTATATACTTTTTTAACCGGCTTCAAAAAGAAGGTTCTCTATTCGACGCGTATGTATGTAATATTAATAAAAATGCGTAATATTAATATATGTTAGTCTATGTAGGCTTCTAAACAAATTTCCCAAATTTTATGAGTGTATGTATGTATCTATGTATGTATCTATGTATGTATGTATGTATATATGTATGTATGTAGGTTTGTCCACGGATTTCTCAGAAACTACAGGTCCGATTTCGAAAATTCTTTTTGCAATGGTTAGAGTATTTTTCAACTTAGGGTAGAGTACAAGTTTCATCAAAATCGGTCCAGTAATTTAAGAGATATAAACTTTTTATGTTTTCAGTAAGTTACTGCAACGTAGATGTTCGAGTTGCGTGATAGTGCTGATACCTATATTGCTAAAATAAAAGTCACTAAAAAGTGTTAAATAAACTATTTTTGAAAAAATAAAAACCGACTTCAAAGTAAATTATCTAAAAAGCATAAAATAACGAAAATATATTGAAGTCGGTGTCAGCTCGTGCTAGTCTTAGTTGACATGATGTGCTAGCACCGACTTCAATATATTTTCGTTATTTTATGCTTTTTAGATAATTTACTTTGAAGTCGGTTTTTATTTTTTCAAAAATAGTTTATTCAAAGTAAGTAGTAGCCAAACATAGTAGACACATCAACAGAGTAGGAGCACCTTTGTTTTTATTAAAAAAATTGGTTTAATATTTATCCAAAAATATTTTGTTTCACTTCTTTTATTCTTTAAATTACAGGTTGCGATAATCGTAATGCAGCTGTGCCAGACTCGAGTACTTCAGAGAATAATAATGTTCAGTGAGTACTTAGCTTAATATTTCTTAGGATCTACTTCTGCAAACATGAACAATGGGTTGGCCCACACTATGATAATTTCTGTAAAAAACAGTTGTAAAAATAATCTGTACAGAAGAAATTATCAATAAATAAAGAAACAGACGGCAAATATCAGAACGTGCGATAAAGAACTCCATTCTAAAAATAATATTGAACATTTTGACGTAACTGGGTTGACAAAGGGCGCCTTTTTAAAGCATTCTGTATTACTTGTCTGTATGTGTAAGTTGGTTCCTGTATGCAGAAGTAAATCCCTAATTTAGTGTTCGGATACTTTTAAATGTGTTAAGAACTCTAAATCCCATTCCATTTGATATGATGAAAGAGAATATATATTATTGATTCTGACGGTGGTCAGTTATTTCAGCCAATGTCTAGAATTATCTAAAATGTTGTAACATATTTTAACAGCCCTTTTTGGTGAATTTAATAAAATAAAAGTTTTGATGATATATTCCGTCTCATTTGATTGGCTATATAATTATTTCAAAGAACAGGTTATTGGAATTGATCTATTAATTTTATGTATGCTGAGTGAAATATAAACAAAGAACTACTATGACCTATTCTGTTGATTTTCAGAAATACGAAAGAGATAACACGTGACGTATGTAATGATATAGTCAATGTACAAGATATTAAAAAAAATAAGGGTGCAAGTATTGGTACATGCACTAGAATAAAACCAAAACCAATAGAACAGAAAATCAAAATACTTTCTGATATAAAAGTGGACAATCCATATAATGCTAAAAGTAATGCTACTTCCACACCTTTAATGCAATCTATTATTATAAATGGAACGCAAGCCTATAAACAAACACCACCCATGCCAAATAACAGCTATACCAAGGATGAAATTATGGCAATGCCAACACTAATTGTTGTCCCAGCTGCAGGTAAATATGATTCGATCTGTAACTATCTACTTATTCTAATTTATAACAAATATTTAAGCCATATCCATGTGTATTGCAGGACGTGTAAAAAAGCTTACTCAGTGTCAGTCTGTTCCATCATTGAAGTCTAATCAAGTTATATCAAAAACGAAAGCACCATCAAAAAAGATTAATCAAGCAGTTTCGAAAACGCTTACAGCAGCCAAAAAGATAAAAAAACGAACATCGAAAAACGTTACATCATCAAATATTTTAGGTCCACTTGTAATAGATGTTTCAAGTCCTGCAGAAAATCAAACACTGTTAAGTGTTCAAAACACGCGTGTTGATACTGGGCTAGTAAAAACAGTAGATGCCCCAAAGATGTCATCTGTTCCAAAAGATAATGTTACATGTGCTTCTGAAACAAACACACCACAAGTGCTTCCTCCACTTCGAAAAGCCTCATCTACTCCTCGAAGAAATTCACATATCAGAGTGCTAGATTTTACAACACCTAGAAGAATATTACACGATACAATCAATGAACAAGGTTCATGTCATGAAGGAAATGATAAATCTGAGGTGCCTCCTAGTAATAGTCTTCTACCAATATTGGACTCAGACAAGATTGATAATGCCATAATTGACATGAGTACTGTTGAGGTCCATATGATAGAAACTTCTAATATCAGGATTACATCGTCAAAAGATGGTTTCATAAGTAAAAAGAACTGGGATGCGGATTTACGGGCACTTGCAGCAAATGAAATAATAGCAAATGAAATAAATGGCAAGGCATTAGTAAAAGATAAAACAAAAAGTAAAACCAAGAGCCAAAAGAAAAAGGAAAAAGATGATGCTGAAACCATTGTCGAAAAGAAAAAGTCGCAAACTAAGAAGAAACTATCAACAAAAACAAAAAATACAACATCAAAAGTAGTACAAAAGGTAAACCAAGAAGAAGATGATGATGATTCAGTAAAGATTATTGAAGGAAACGTGAATGTTCACGTTAAACCTACTATAAACATTATAACACGAGACACAAATGGAGATCAAGGAAGTAGCAAGCAAATAAATAGCACCAATCAAAATAAATCTAACAAAGATGACTCTCATGAAACCCCAGAAGCTGAAAGGATGTTGTTGCAGAATGTAATTGGTGCTAGATTAAATATATCTGAGTTATTGGAAACCCCATATAAGCAAGCATTATATGACATACAAATGGAAACACCAAAATTTTTAGGGCCTCTCTTACCAGATGAACCTATCTCAGATATAAAGATAATGAATATACCTACACCTCGTTTCTTTGATACTCCTACGGTTACGCAAGCAACTCCTTCGTCATATTCTTCGCGACCTACGGATTATTCCAGTGGAGGATCTTACTATAAACCAGATGACCAGGATTATATTCCTATTACGGATTTTGAGTGTCCAGTATCCTCATCATCCAAACTTGAACTTAACGAAGGACCACGTAAAGATACTAAAGGTGAGGTTAGAAAGACTAGACCGGTAAGGAAATGTACTAAGAACGTTTCTTATGTCAATAGCACAGGTATGAGCAGTAAAATAAAAGAAATTGAAACCGAAGATAAACTGGAAATCGCGTCTTCATGTGGTGATTCACCAATAGCAAACAGTATTTCAGCCAAAAAATCTCGTGTTGGTGTAAAAGCTCTAAAAAATACCAAACCTAGGTCACAAATTAAATTTGATGGGAAAAATAAGTTAGAGCCTAAACATAAGTACAAATCACCTATTAAAAAATCAAAAACTTTCATTAAAATAAAACCTAGAAGACCAACACCTACAAAAGATAATCTTGGAAAAAGTAAAAGAAAATTTGATACATCACAAAATTCGCTGAGAACTCAGATGAAAAAGAAAGCGATTGGAAAGGACAAAAATATACATTTAACACCAATAGTATTATCGGCTCCAACAAAATCACGCAGAAAGTCGTCAACTCCTAGAAAACTTCATTATACAAAAATATTTAATTCAGAAAGTTCTGGACATGTTTCCCCAGAAATTAAGGTGACAAATGTAAAAAAAAATGCTACATGCGATCGAAATTTGCAGGCACAAGATTCTTCTGATACAGAGCAAATAGCATTGCGATGGTCTGATGATTGTTCACAAGATGCTAAACATGACGAAAAACATTCGAACAATGAAATAGAGGACATTACAAAAATTCAAGAATATATACAAACAACAGTTCATAATAAAAACAATTTAAATCATGATAAAGATGCTCTACATGTTGACCTAATAAAGAGAGGATTTGATGCAGAAACAGCAAAAATAATTGAGCGAGATTTACTTGACACGCCTCCTGATAATGAGCAGTTGCAACGTATGGATGTACCTTGCAATATAGAGGTAGACCTAACGAAAAAAGATGATAGTCCTTTAGATAAAAGTGCTGAAACTGATAATAGTGCAAATGATTTACACATTGATCAAGACGCAGAGCTGGAAGAGGATGACATCGAATTATCAGTTCAAGAATGTAATGAAGAGTGCGATAACTACGTTTTTGTGAGCTATGTTGACACCAAAGATAAACAAGAACATAAAGCAGAACCCGTTAAGCTAAAAGATAAGTTTTGTATGGAAGTATGCATTGATGATGGAGTGACAATTAGATTAAGGGCCAATGATTTAAATTTTTTAATTGATCAAGATCCGTCTAATTTTAACGATTTAGGATATAGTTTTAATGAAACTGAAATAGCAGTAAGTTCAATAACTAACATTGATAAGTTATATACTCCACTAAAAGATCAAATGAAAGCCACTTGTTACGAGATATTTGATTCGACGTTGACAAGTTTGGACACACCGTTGAAACCAAACAGTCCTAATAATAGAGAACATGAAGCTACTGAAATAGAAATAGTAATAGAAGAAGAGACAATAAGAAGCAATGAGAAAACTGATTTTAGAAAAAGAAAAAGATGCCAAGGTAGCAGTAGTCCTCAACACAGTGACAATGATAGTAAGAAAACAAAATCTGAAGCTCAGTATCTATTTACTTCTACTAATATTCAAAACATTGATATTGAATCAGTCTTAACTAAACTTCATGGACCTTAATTATGTACAGCAAATAAACTATAATGGTTACTTGGAATGCCATGAATGTGATTGTTATAATATGTAAATATTAATCTTGCGAAAAGATAATAATGATTATTTAATATGTGTGAGACACATACATTGAATTTGTATTGATGTACAGTTTGTTGTAGGGATTATAATTACGTTTGTCTGTCTAGCACAGTACAATACCACATTTTTGAGGATAATTATTGTATATTATTAAGTATTAAAGTTATTATATTACGTTCTTTATTTATTATTTATTAATACTAAATGTTTGTAGTCAAGATGGTTCTTTTATTAGATTTTTCTTAACGAGGCCTATTTATTTAACCTGATGCAGATGGATCTGAAATGGTGGGTTGGGTATCTAATCCTTTGAATTTTTACTAGTAAACACATTGATTTGAGTCTATTATATTTGTTTTAACTATAGTGTTTACTTCACCTGATTAGGAGGACCATGATGGGCCCGCAATTTGGGTAATGGAACCATTGAATGGTTAAAATCATATAGATTGTTTTACTATATACGTAGTAAAACCGCAGAGCAGACTGTTGAGATTGAGCTTATTTTTGATAGTTCTTTTTTTTTCTGTCAACATGAACGACACTAAAGAGGATAAATAACCACTAACGACACTTAAAGATTATAATAAATCTTAGTCCAAAGTGCAGCCGGCGTACATATATTATTATGTCTGCCTTTCTGTGCACCCCATCATTTAATATAATTAGGGTAAATATTTATACTAGGTGTCCCAGAAATGAGATATCAAGCCGGTAATGACGCATTGTCTTAACCACAAACTATCAATTTGATAGAAAATAATGAAAAAATTCAACAGTTGTAGTGCAGAGAGCTCACAATTTTTTATTTATTTATTTATTAAACAACCAACAAGTCACACAACGGCAGTAAATACAATACATAGTCAGTCGGATACATTGAACATTGTAGACTTAATTACAGGTTGCACTGACTTGCATCATAGCTCAGGAAAACAAAGTGTCGAAGTTACTAAAGATAAATTGTAGAACATAATTTAAAATAATTAGAAAAAGAACTAATAATTTTGTAATTTGCAAGATAAAGCTATCAATCAAGAGCTAAAAGTTACCTAAACATTTATGCAAGGATGATCTAAATTTAGACAAGGAACAGCACAGATCAATATCGACAGAGGGCATGCGTGACAAGTGACTATATTGAGACTGAACTCTGTTAATGGTGGAAAAATGACCCATGTTAGTCCTAAATCCTTTGACACGGAAAAACGAGTACCTAGAAGGTCGGGCTAGTTTATAGGGAGTATTGATATTAATTTGACTTAACAACTCAGGGCAATGAATGTAGCCATTTATTAATTTATAAAGAAAGATAAGATCAAGAATCCTGCGCGTTTCCAATCTATTAAGTTTGAAATATCTCAATCGGGCGTCATAAGAAGTAAGACGTTTGGTTAATCCACAGCGATACGTAAGATGCTTGAGAAACCTCTTTTGGATAGACTCCAGTCTTTCCTTATGTACGGCATAAAATGGAGACCAAATCACACTGCAGTACTCCAACCCAGATCTTATTATAGAGTTGAAAACAGCAATTTTATTTGTAGCTTTTTTAAACTCCCGACAATTTCGCAGTACAAACCCCAATAATTTAAAACCATTTTTAGCTATTTCATCCTGACCTGAAGGTGGAAGCGAAGCTTGTTATCTATGTAAACACCTAGATCCCGAATGAACTCCACCTCCTCGATCACCAGATTGTTTAGTTTGTAAGAATGAAAATATGGTCCTTTTCTCCTTGTGAAGTGTACAAAATTGCATTTGTCATTGTTTAAGATCATATTATTTTCATGACACCATGCAGAAAAACGATCCAGATCTTCCTGAAGTAGACTCCAATCAGAGTCTTGTACCAAGCACCTAACAACCTTGAGATCATCCGCATATAAGTAGATATCAGAATGATAAAAACAAGATGCAATATCATTGATAAAAATGTTGAAAAATAGTGGGCCGAGGTGGGAACCTTGTGGGACTCCTGAAGACGTCGTAAATGCCATTGAAGTGTAACCATTGACTACAACATTTGCTGATCTTTCAGTTAAATAAGATGCACACCAGTTTAACAAATTACCTATTATGCCATAACGATTTATATTAGAAATTAAGATATTATGATCGACTTTGTCGAACGCTTTACTAAAATCAGCATATATAACGTCAACAGGAGTACCACTGTCAACAGAGTCCACTACCCTAGTTGCGAAGCAGGCGAGATTTGTCGATGTAGACCTCGCCTTTATAAAGCCATGTTGTGCGTCCAAAATGCTATGTTGCATATGCCACGATATGTAGGGATAAAATTGCCTCAAAAACTTTACCAAAGATAGACAAGATGGATATCGGTCTGTCTGTTTGTTCGTTATTTAACCGAAAACGAATCAATTTCTAATTAACAAGGCAGGCACGCAATGAGTAAAAAACAGTGGCTCCATAGGAGTAGGCACGATGACAGGGTTGCTTATGAACAGTTTTAAGACGATATAAAGATTTTTTTATGTAATACAAAATATGAATTTTTGCCGTATTTGTCATTTTTCAGGATCTTTACTGTCAATACTATACACACCCTTTGGCTTAATATACCCTTTCCGGGACACCCAGTACATATACAACATTTTATCATCCTATCAGCAGTCATTGCAATACCCTGCCTGAAAGAGTTCCTTTCTGATAAACTTTTAATTCTCATTTATCAATTTTTTAAACGGAGTATTTTGACTGTTAAGAGTTAATGTTATGGAAATAAAAATATAGCATGTATGGTGTACTCGAATAGGCTGGATTTATTAAATAAATCTAGGCATATCATTTCTCCCTGTTTGACAGAAATGTTAACCTGTGTGATTTGATTGGATATTTACATACGTATAACATTTCTTTATTATATTTGACGGGCCCGTTGGTCTAGTGGTTAGACACCCTGTCCGCTAACCGATGGGTCGTGGGTTCGATTCCCACCAAGTGTCTGGGTGTTATTTATCTATGTTAGTATGTATTTACAAAAAAAGTATATAAGTAATTAGTATCAGTTGTCTGGTTTCCATAGTACAGGCTCTGCCTAGTTTGGGATCAGATGACCGTGTGTGGATTGTCCCAAGATATTATTATTATATTAATACATACTGCAATTAGTTCATACTCTGACTGGCAAGCTTAGAAGGTGCCTTGATCATACCTAATCCACTGGCGTACCTTGCCTTAGACGGGCCCTGTATTATATTTTGTTGGTTCAATGGTAGTACGACCTTAGAGTTTAATTAGCGAGATCGTGGATAACATTTTACAATTTTTTACTTACACACGTACATGGCCTTTGTACCTCGGACGCCCTGCATCACTGATACGGCTGTAACGGCGGTAGCTATGCTCCTGAATTTAGGGCTCCCACACATAACTGCGAATTCGCATCGCATCGCAAATATCTACGAAAAACAAATGAATTTTTGTATCGAAAATGCGTTTGTTTCTCGCAGATATTTGCGATGCGATGCGAATTCGCAGTTACGTGCTAGAGCCCTATCTTATATCGTAATCATTAGGTATTCGGTAGTGATTCGTTCAAGCGTT
The DNA here is from genome assembly GCA_911728495.1 of Furcula furcula. NCBI lineage: Eukaryota > Metazoa > Arthropoda > Insecta > Lepidoptera > Notodontidae > Furcula > Furcula furcula. The sequence continues at coordinate 14,306,628 of OU452251.1, forward strand.
CTTAATTGAGCTATTATACGGAATGCGAGTGAATGCTTCTAATTTGCTGGTCGGATTGTTTATGTGAGCCGCGTGCAATTATTGTAATATTGCTTTTAATTAGATATAGCAATTAGTGGCGATTGTGACACCGGCGGCGCGGCGCGGTGCGAACCGTCCATTATTAATGCAAATTTGAACCGTTACGTCCGCGCACTGCCGCGTGCGGTATTTAAGGGGGAGATGCGCATCATGCACTCATTCTGAAGTTCAAATTTCCTAATAATTCCTGCTAATAGGCATGATGACTGCAACAAGATACCAATGAAACTGTGGTTTAGAATATTAGAACAGATTGCACTGATTCTAAAAATAAATCTCATTTTCATAGTAATAGAGAGTTAATCGTGATTTTTAAATAATTAAATAACTAAAATACAGCTAATCGCCATTTTGTTATAAACACAGATCAGTGTGAATCGTCATCCCGGTATAATCAAACAGCTGTCAAACTGTCATCATGTCAACTTTTCTCTTCTCTTTCTTCTTCCTTCAACTTCGATGTTTATTTAAACCTTGGTGACGTCACAAAATGGCGCCATGCACCAGCCTTCGTTTGTGAAATAATTTGTTGAAGAGTATTAACCAAAAGTATTAGCTAAGTTTCACGTAAATTGGACAAATTGCAAACTTTCCTTCTCTATTTTGCTTCTTAGGAGAAACTATCCAAAAAAAAAAAAAAAACTTACAACTTGCCGAAAGGTGGCACACACAAACTATAGAACCTTCAAGAAACTTTAGGTTACTCCATAGAAAACCTATTTTCTTTACCAGCCCTTGTTTTTGTCCCACTGTTGGACACGGGCCTCGTCTAAAAATGTAGAAGCTTAGGCCATAGTCCACCACGTCCGTCATTCAAAAGCTACTTTCTCAGACATGCAGGTTTCCTCACGATGTTTTTCTTCACCGAAAGCTGGTAACGATCACACAATGACGCGAATCGTCATTGTGTGATTGTTACCAGCATTCGGTGATTAAATAAAGAAATCAGAAGTTTGAGCCGGGGTTCGAACCAGCACACCTTGTTTCCAAGGTAAGCGTTCGCCCACTGAGCTGTTGCTATTTCAGAAACCAACTAAGTAGGTACATTAAATCAATGAACAAAAAAAAAACACACAAAGGTTTTTTAACACACATAATTACTTTCATTCCCTATTTTACACCCTTAACTGACGAATTCTGAAAAACGCTGATACACGTATCTTATTATTTTTATTAAAGAGTCTAATTACAAAATTTGTAGCCAAAAGACACTGTTTTTACACCCATCCCATACAAACTTTCATCCTCTATTTTACAACCTTAACTAACGAATTCTGAAAAACGCTGATACACGTGTCTTATTATTTTATATAAAGAGTCTAAGTACAAAATTTCAAGTCAAAAGACATTGTTTTTACACCCATCCCATACAAATTCTTAACCCCTATTTCACACCCTTAGAGTTCGAATTTCCAAAAATCCTTTCTTATTGATTGGTAAATCCATAAAATGAACCTCCTGTCCAAATTTTGTAGTCCCTAGCTTCAGCAGTTTCGTCTCTGCGGTGTTGAGTCACCCACGCGAAACAGGCCCACCTCTTTATAATATTTGTTTATTTACACCCTTAACTAACGAATTATGATAAATGCTAATACACGTGTTTGATTATTTTTAGTCTTTACTAAAAGTCTAAGTTTAAGTACACAAATTCAAGTCAAAATACAATGTTTTTACACCCACCCCATACAAACTTTTAACCCTTATTTTACACCCTTAGAGTTCGATTTTCCAAAAATCCTTTCTTATCGGTTCCCTAGGCTATAAAATGAACCTCCTGTCCAAATTTTGTAGTCTTAGCTTCGGTAGTTTCGGTTCTGCGTTGATGAATCAGTCACGCGAAAAAGGCGTACCTCTTTAAGTTCATATTACACCCTTAACTGACGAATTATGAAAAATGCTGATACACGTGTTTTATTATTTTCATTAAAGAGTCTATGTGCAAAATTTCAAGTTAAAAGACAATGTTTTTACACCCTTCCCATACAAACTTTCAACCCCTATTTCACACCCTTAGAGTTCGAATTTCCAAAAATCCTTTCTTATTGATTGGTTAAACCATAAAATGAACCTCATGTCTAAATTTTGTAGTCCTAGTCCTAGTAGCTTTCTGGAGAACTTCCTGGAGGACCAAGAACGATGTGGAGGAATTTATCTGGTAAAAACCATAAAACTGATGTACTAAATTACATTACTCTGACAAATATGAACCGATTTCAATGATTCTTTTTTTATTTTATACTTTTCAGTGATATTGAAGTCGGTTCAATTTCTTTTTAAAATCTTTTTTGCAAATTCCTTTGTAATGTTGACGTAGGTAGTTGTTTTTTTTTTCTACTGTGTCCAAACGGACACTTCTATTCATACGATAGAAAAATGATAAAAACTACTACTTGAATCATAGTATATCAATGACTTGAATCAAAAACTCGTGCTCTCAACCAAAAGCAGTCGGACTAAGTAAATCAAGTACCTACTTAAGTATGTATGTAGTACAACGTAATTTTCTTGGTTACCTACAATGATATAGAATATCTTTGGTTACCTACATTATGTTTGCAAATATAGCTGTATAGGAATGATTATGCATGAATTAATAGCAATATTGTCGAATGTTAATAGGTGCGACACGTACCTATTGCGGGCATACCCACATATCAACGTAGCGTTTCGTGTCGTAACTTCTTCATATAAAGGGTGTAAGGAACATCGTACCGAAAAAAAAATTATAAGATGTTAAATAATGTCCGTTAAAACATTACAGAAACCATTTACTTTTATGGAAAATTACAAATGACTGACTTATTAATTTTCGAGCATGTAATGAATATACGCGGAATAATATTTATTTCTCAAATTAAATTGCTAATTTTCTAAAATAATAATAATTAATTGCCTATTCATTAATTGCGTATGTACTGTTTTAGTGCATAAAGAATAAATAAATAATTTTTCCACAAATAATGAATGTACTGTTTTTAAATTAAAATTATGCTTTATTATTATACCAATAATGATTTTATACTAATTTGTATTAAAAAAAAAGTGGATTTTTTTGGAAATTCATGAAAAAGCCAATGAAAAATTTCAACACTAGAGTGTTCAGAATCATGTACTGGATCCCTGGTATCGGTTTTCGGTATGATGTCCCTTACACCCCGTGCAGGCGTAGATAGGCAAGCAAGTTTTCAGATATCGTGCACAGAATGTGTAGTGTGTCACGCCATTGTGATGTGATGATTGAATCTAATGAATAAAACACTATTCTCACAAAGTTCAACAATTATCCGTTGGGTGGCGTAAGAGGCGACATAGGGAACACCCTAATAAGGAAAACAAGATGGGCAGCAGCGTATTACTATTGGATTACCTACTACCTATACTGCGATCCCCAAGACGCTTGCCAAGCGTAGGGATTATAGCATCCCCTCCTCTCTAAGGGGGAGGCCTTTGTTCAGCAGTGGACGTCTTCCGGCTGATGATGAATCATCATCACCGCACCCAATCTGCATCAAACGTAGGCTACATAGTTAAGACAGAGGACTTACTAGTACTTAAAAGTGCATTCAAATCCGTCTAATGATTTCTGATATTTACGCGAATACTACACATTGAAATGAAACTAATTTTACGGATTATACCGCGGTTTATTCTTGATTTTAATTACCCGACGTTTCGAATACTTTACAGCATTCATGGTCACGGGCGGACTGAGGTGGTAGCTGTCCAAATGTCATAGTTGTTTTAGGGTACCCTCAGGTCTTCTAATTATTATTGTTAGTCCTATCTACGCAGAAAGAGCTTACAGTGTCTTGAGGTCTTCCCGTCCGGTTATCCGTCTATTCGTTTGGGAGCAGACCTCTAAATTTCTTAAACCATTGCTGAATGTAGAATTAATTAAAGAATCCCTTACGAAGTTGGCAGAGAGTATTCTCTTGGTTTTCTTTGAATAAATCTTGGATGCCCGCTCAGTTCACATTCTGTTTACGTCTTTTACTAATCTTCAGAAAACTCGCACTAGCGATTACACTGACACCAAGATACGTAGAGATAACATAAAACACCGTAATGGCGGCAATATAACTTGACATAACCTAGACCAAAATATACGGCAGTGTCGGGGCCCCGGGAACTCCGGGAAGGGGTGTTTGCTAAGTGGGTCACGGATGCAAGCTCCTGACACAAATAGCTGCGTCGCATCTCACCACGTGGCCTCGTGTTGCCTCTCAAATACCCTCAAAGCCCACGCTCTGTAGTCGTAGACATAGGATGTAGATGTGTTGTAGTTACATACAATTACATGGGGTTGGGGATATAGCAGGGAATTGTGATTTAAGCGTTCGAAAAATTAGTAACGCAATTGACGCAAAAAATATTGGTGTTCTGGTTGTTATATGCATGTCTGTGTATTTGTCTGTGGCAGAAACAAATGGACTTGAATGCAAGGAAGTTAATAATGTGGTCTCTTTATTGAAAGTTCGTTTATTCCGCTAATTATTGCTATTTCAACTTCGTATGTTGGTTTTATTGTGCAGGTAAATATAGGTATTTTTAATAATTACACAGTTTTAATCTACATATGTACCTACTTAGTATTAATATCAAGTTTATACTTTTAAAACTACTTGTCTGCGTGCGTGCAAAGGTTGACGTCCCATGAGAAAGGCATTTTATGAATTACCATACTTTATAAAGGTTTAATTCGCTATCAACTTGACTTATACATAGGTACCTACTTTGTCTACGTACATATTGCAGCAAGAACAATGAAGCTTGTGTTGGCATTGCATGGCGTGTTAGCGAAATTGCTTTTTACCAAATTTTTTAAGGATCCAAATCGGCACGTTAACATGTTCAATAAGTTTGATACTAGTTATTACACTATGCTTTTAATTAAGGAAACTGCGAGTCTTTTTAAATCCTTTATACCAAAGCACCGTCATTATTATGTTTTATTTTAATATTCTGAATGCAGCTGAAGGTAGTAAAGTAAGTTGAGACGTGTACCCCCTCTTCGTGTCGTGAATTTAGTGAAGGCTAGTAATTCCGCAGGCAGTTCGGGTATAAATGATTGCGGGTGATTTTACACCACCCATTCCTCCCACCCAAAGTCTAACCCCCTTGGAGCCACCCGAAGTGCAGCGCCGACGCGACGTCGCTCCGGACAATCTGCGTGCTCTGCTTATTTTCACCCGTAATTCCTTTTGCGGAAATTGCCTTTATAAAGAACGGCGAATTTAGTTTCAGAGCCCAGCTAGAGGATTCGGGATGGAATTAAAAACATCTTTGTAAAAATGTGTACTTTTAATAGGTTATAATGATTTAAAAAAAGAGAAAATACCTCTAATCCTAAATCAAATCTAAATCTTCGGCCAGTTCGTTCATCTTATTCTGACTACTACAAAGTAGTAATTGAGAACAACCATATTCATTGAACATCGGCCGCGGTATGAGATAAATAATAGCTTACCTTTAATTAACTTTTTATCTCAATGCTCTACATATTAGGTCTTTCTTTCAGTTACAGTTCTAAAGGTGTAATAATTATATGCCTACTTACCTAGACATACAGTATTTTAGTGAGTATTGAAAATCGAGAATTTACTCCACTATATCTATTTCGGAAATGATTTTGATGAAGTGCTGAAGACTCTAAATATACTTAATATATAGATTTCAGAATTTTTTACACCCGTTTCTTAGTTGTATTGTTTACTTTCAAGGTTAAATAAATGGTTATCTTCTGTAAGTAGGTACGCTATGTTCCGATCTATGGGCGGGCTCAGAGCCAACTGGGTCGAGCTTTCTGTAATGTTCAGCTACTTCTGCTAGTCTGGCAACAATCATGCTTTATGCAACGCAATCATATTATCGCATATTTTTTATTCAGCGTTGCACTTTTATATTTTGTTAGCATTTTTATGTCGGGTGCACTTATCTCACGATACAACGCTCGGTTTGCTGTGCTGGCTGACCATTATTGGTCAAGCGGACATCGTAAGTGCCAAGTATTACCTTAAGTGTGTCAATTGGAGGCTTGATGTGCGTGGTCCCCCACTTCCCACCCTTTGGGTGGCGAGCGTGGGGCAGGTCGTCGGATCGATACCCGACGTCTGGCCCACGACCTCGCCTTTCTTACCACCTTCCTAAATACTAATTACGTGCTTTGACACAGGCTTCCCCGGCTCGTGCCGAATGAAAAGACCCATGGATGGCAACGTGAGCGTTATTAACGTTACCACCGTGTTTTGCTGTGTTTGTTTTTGGTAACTTTGGTGATATGTTTCCGTGCACACGCTTAGAAATAAAAGACAAGTGTTTAAGTAGTAAAAAATAGAACTCCTATCTACCTATGTATACAAGAGGATGTTTAAACAAGGGATTTTTATTCAATAAAGATAAAATATTTTTTGGGGGTCTATTCCCAGTTGTCACCACTGGCTTTGTCACCACTGGTGAGAAATGGGAAAAGGGTAGGTCTTTACAATTTTAATGGTTGCCTTGGTAGTGCTTTTTGAAGTCTATGCTGGTGACTTTTTAACTTTTTACTTATATCACTGGCTGGTGACACAGTTCGTCCACGACAGCATTACTGGCTTAAATTGAGTAAAAAAGACTTGTTTATTTTGTAAAGCCTAAGTGTTTCACCAATAATTAATTTTGTAAAGTGTTTGTTGTGTTTTTAATATTAGCAAATCAACTCCCCATACACGAAATAATGAAACAAATCATATTATAATTAAGTATTCATTGATGTAAGAAAAATCAATTAAGAAACAAAGTAACGGAATCGTAGTTTCTTCCAAAATGTTACTTTCAGCAAATAATACGGTTATAAAAGTTTGAGAGACAGGAGATAACCGTCTATTGTGTGTCAGATTTAAGAGAGATCAGATAGATGGTACGTATGGTTTGATTCTTTTTAGAAGAGCACTACCGCTTTTCTCAGCCAGATAATATAAAGGAAACAAGATTAAAAATGTATTCCCTGCACGTGGGCCATAATGCGATTTATCGGTGCAGGGGCATGTCGTGACTGGGGTAGGTGCTTTGAACAAAATATAGGTACGCCATAGGTTTTATACTGTGTTATGCTATCTAGATTAAATACCGTAAACGTTCAATACACGTTTGAAGGACCCGTTGGTCTAGTGGTACCTTGGCTCCTACCAGATAGATCGTAGGCTCGATTCCTGGTGGGAATCGAGCAAACCTATGGCGTACCTATATTTTGTGGGCAAAAAATTGTGTGCATGAAAATGTAATTTTGTCTTGCTTCTAGGGTTACTTATGTAGTTACAAAAATAATTATATAGATTTCTACCTACTTCCCTATCAGTCGTCTGGAGTCTGGTTGCTAGATACATGTTGAGGATAAAAAAACTCTAATACGTATTAAACACATTGGTTAAGTCCTAAACGTTTGAATGGTCTTAAACTGAGTTTATTAACGATGTTAGATTTAAACACCACGCAAAAATGAAGAGACGCCTAAGTTTGTATGTGTTACTCGCAAACAAAGGAAGGGATGCGATTTTTTTATATGAAAGTCGGTTTGATTAGGATATGGCTCTTAGAATTTATGGCTGTTATGATTGATGAAAGTTTTTTAGCCGTTTACTAAGCGTTATTTTTCATATGTCGGATATTTTTTAAATCTTCTACTTGCTGTATTTAGGACAGAAAGTGCCTAAGTAGAATATCTGCTATAGTTAATATGCGGTACCAAATCAAAAACGCTACGAGTACGTAATAAAACTTAGTAGCCTTTATTTCGTTTGTGGTACTTACAAATTTACCGAACATAAAACACGATAGGATCTAAACAACTCCCAAAATGTTAACATGCACTATTTTTCAGGAAAAATCAATAGGTAGGTAAGCACGTACTAGGTACCAACGAAATAAAACGGAGACGCAAAATTCATTACCATTATATGCAGCGGCGGTGCGGTTTCGTCCAGAAACTCGATGCATCTTTGGGTGTGAGCGAGACACTTGCCACCCCCGCACTTTCGGCAGCCACCCCCTAGCTGGGGGGTAATGGACGCACGAGGCTTCTCGGTCGTGCGCCGTTCGCTCTTTATGTCGGCTTGCACGCGTGCACTTGCAAGTTTCTTTGAAGTCCCTTTGTTGCGGATTCCAATTTCGAATTATAGCGAGATTTTCCGATATCGCATTTAATTCGTATAGTTGTAGGTAGGTTTAAGCAATGACTTTATATTAGGGATACCTATTACATGATAAATACTTTTGAAAAGCTGGCTGTTAACTAAGTTACGTAACGAACTTTAAAAAAATTGATCTGGAAGTATTTGTATTCTATCCGTATTTCTCTGCACCATCAAACTGATAGATGTGCCTACGCTTTTGTGCATCGATAAATTATAATTAATAGGTATATTTATGCAAGTAATCTTTTTTATTTTGTCTTGGTAGGTACTTAAGCGTGTTATAAATGAAATAATAATATCCTAGGACAAATGTATACTTGCACTTTTCCATATTTAGTACTTACTTACAATATTTTAATAAAATTTATCTTGAAATGTATTCTAGCTAAGTATATAATCTCGTAATGTGTTTAATAATGCAAATCTTCCAAGATGGGTGGGTGGCGTCGGCAGCTGAAACTGAAACTTGCACAGCCACCCTCCTTGAAGGTCGTTCAAAAGTTCTAAGAAGAAATGAATCCGCTGCAGCGAAACACTTTCATTTAGTATTTCGTTTTGTGTAATATTATCATTGAAGGAATTTCTATTGCGTTGCTAACGTAGACAAAGCAGTTTGACGTTTCGGAATAAGCTACTTTACAATGTAATGTTCAATTACTGTTTGTTTCAAACCATTATATTTACTCGACCTGAAGGGAAAACTGTACTTGTATGTAGACGATTATGAGATGATGATATCAAAAGAGCTACCTTACCAAGCTTACTTACCTTACCGTCATGTAAAGTAACCTTTTCCGTGAAAAAAATAACAAACTCAACGTCACGTTACGTAACTTTTTCCGTAAAAGAAAACTAAATAAAAAAAATCTCCACGAACTTGGAATAACTCTAATATGTCGAGACGACCGACAGAGCCTGTACCAGGCATCTGATACAAACATGCATCTAGATATCTATTTACACCAAATATATCTACTTATGTAAGTAAGTAGATCCTTATGTAAGTAGCTTTTGTACATTGATATCTTCAACGTATTATTCAATTTACATGTAACTTTTGGTGTACAATAACGTGTACTTATTATTATTATTAGATGTAGATAATTAATAGGCAACCTGAGGAAAAGGTGACATGTTTATGCGTTTAAGTCTTGTCCTAGGTGGGAATAACACCCACGACTATTTAGGTAGAAACCAGGGTATCTAAGCACCAACGGGGTGCAGTAATTGGTAGAAGCCGAATAATTACCGCGAACAAAACATTTTAATTATGGCTCGGTGATGAGGTGGGCATGAAAAGGCGCATTGGGTGGGTGCACTATCGATCTCCTTTGAATTAGTGTGCGGATCGGTCGTCGTCTTTGTGCGGCCGTCCTCGGCTCCAGCAAACCGACCAAAACAAGCGGGCCTCCCTAACGCCCGCGCCCTAACATCGCCCGCCTGCCCGCCTGTCCTTACCTTGTTCCGTTCGTTTCGTGGTACGGGGACACTTGGAATTATCTGAAATGTACGCCCGTTTGATGGCCGCTGCCACCAGCGCTTGCACGTTAGGTATATTGTAGACATAAAAGTTTAAGATTCCGAGTCCATTTTCTAGATCTGGAATATTGGACACGTATTTTTCATTTGTCGATTAAACAAAAAATTACTAAGATATAGTGCTTTGAAATATTGCGTGAAGTCACTCCGGTATACAATTTTTACTGAGGTATGACGTAAAAAGCCCCCACTCCGGAACTTAGACGCTCTATATCTTTGGCAATTTTTATTGATCTGTTAAATAAAAAAATACGTGTCCAATATTTTTTGATAATCTTTCTGACGGACTAATTCGATTTTTTTATCCAGTCATCATCCCTATTACTTATATCGACTTCAGATTTGTAGCGTGGCTGTAGCGCGACTGCAGCCCGGCTGTAGCGTGGCTGCAGCGCGGCTGTAGCGCGGCTGTAGCGCGGCTGTAATTATAATTGAATAGCAGTACAGTAGTCGTTATTAAATTGATGGTTTAAAAATACTATTAAATAGTACCACACCATTATTCCATAAACTGAATATCGCAAAAAATAATACCACTGGAGGACCACTTTTGATTCTCATGGTCTCATTTATTGGTTTCTAATCACACAGAGAAGTTATAATTAAGGCAAAGTCTTTTGCTTCTATGGACTACACGCCACTGACTCATTGCAATATACATCTAGGTACACCCAGAATTCGAGTACGCGTTTCACAAGCACCGCAGATACACCAATTTGCTTCAGCAAATACGCGCCGGGAGCGCCAAGATCTGAAAATGAGATTATTTATTGTGATAATACTTGGTTTAATTAGGTGCAGTATTGCAGAGCGTAATTGCTGTGTTTCGGGTTGTGAATGATATGTAAATATTGTTTACTGGTGTTGTGTATTCTGAATTGTAACCGTTCGCAAACAGGTCATTAAAATATATTTGTCAGCAACTCGTGATTGTCGCACTCAGTGCGATATTGAGTCTTTATCTTATTTCTTAGTATAGATTTTTTATTGAAATATACGCTCAAGTGAAGCGATAATGTCTAATTAACGGACACACACTAAAAATATATTTATTGAAGGACGGACTTAAGGCTATAAAATTGCATGGTACGGATCTGGTCCTTGAAATTTGTGAATACAACTAAAATTCTTGCACTACGAATAGGTGCCGCCGCCAGTGAATTCAAAGTCACCACTCACTCAATAGAAACAGACTGACTGACACCGAAGAGAGTAATCGAATTTATACAGACCTTTAAAACTTCCGTTATAATTATTTACCGTACAAAATGCATACCTGAAATACGAAGTAATATGTTCATTTGATGATTTTATTAATTTACTAGCTGACCCGCGCAGCTCCGCCCGCGCTTTTATTACATTTTGCTCCCCTTTTCTCCCTCCTCCCTTGATTTATTTCTCTCTCCATCCCTGTCTCTTAAAAAAATCTAATTCTATGCTCTCTCTCTCCTCTCTCTTTTCCCCTCCCGCTTCGGTCCCCGTCATACTCCCCTTCTACCTCTCCCCCTCCCCTCTCTGAACCCCCTCCCCCTCTCTCTTCTCCCACCTTACTCCACCTTCATCCCCCTATCCCTCACCCCATCATCCCCTCCTCGAATGCCCTCTCCCTCTCTCTCCTCTCTTGCACTCTCGTCTCGTTCTATATATCCTCGTCAATCATGGTATCTCGGATTCTTACCCACTTAAACCCCTGCGGGTGTCGCATCGCCACATAAGAGGGGGGACCTGGGCCCTCCAGTGGGGTCTGCACCAAATACCCCTCAGTGCGCATTATAGCCCCCGGAAACCTGGCACCGTGATCACGGGGACGGGGCTCGCAACCCTGTCACCGTCCTCCTTGGAGTCGCCGCCGTCACCCATCTATGTAATAACCTTGCCTAACGTTGCTTAACCTAGCGGCATGAAATATACTTTACGGCCTATTCTCAAACCTACCCGATATGCACACAAAATTTCATACAAATCGGTTCACCCATCTATTTAATGAACTTGCCTATGTTGCTTTACATTAACCTAGCGGTATGAATAACGTTCATAGCTTTTTTGTTAGTGGTGTAATATTAGTGAAGTTTATATTGAAGAAGGGAAAAATTCATGCTTACAACAATTTATTAATACCTAATTATTTGTCATAAAAAGTAAAGTATAAAAAAATATTATTGTGGGTTATCCCTTAGAGATAAACATATACCATGGAAGACTTTTTTGTAGACCTTGTTAATATGTACAATACTCTAGTACATTATTTTGATCTATCTCGTAGGGTTCAGCCAGCGTTTGCAATGTAAGCGCAAAAAAATGTGCTTATTTACGACATCACATTAGAAACCTCAAAAATTATCAGTGTTTCTCTACTATATTATGCATGTATTATACATATAAACCTTCCTTAAGAAACACTCTATCTATTAATAAAAACCGCATTAAAATCCGTTGCGTAGTTTAAAAGATTTAAGCATACATAGGGACAGACAGACAGCGAGAGCGACTTTGTTTTATAATATGTATAGATACTAATGTGGTGACGATTCTGTCTTGATCAATATAGGCACAGCGATCAATCTTTAGTAATATTAGCCAAGCTAACTAGCCAAGATGTAAGTGCACTAGATATGGTTTGTGTCCTTACATAGACACAGGTGCACTCTCTTTACATTATTTTCACAATCCGATGAACCAGAACAGGCAGAGATCAGGTGCAGTATCAACCTTTCACATGCCGTTCCGATGCATCATCTTACCTTTTAGCCAATCAGGTAATTGGCCTGCATTATCCTAACCAATAAGGAATAACTACAGAAAGTATTGCTCCACGCAGCATTCAAACTCACGACCCTTACTTTGAAAACCAAGCAACTTCCCGCTGCGCTAGGAAAGGCTACGACAGAGCATATACGAGGGTGAATCAAAAAGTTCTTAGAAGTGCATATATATGAAACCTTTTTGGATCAAGTTCGATATTCAAATTAAAGAGTGTCTATCACACTATATTTATGCAGACTGTCACTTGTTTTTGTCAGTTCGTTCGCATGTAATAATTTTTTTTGTGCAACGAGTTGCTAAAAAGTCAAAATTATGGATAAAAGTGAGTTACGTGCGGTGATAAAATATCTCAGTTTGAAAAAAATGTCTACGAAGGAAATTTTTTTGGACATTCAGCAGACATTAGGGGGTGATGCTGTACCCTATTCTACGGTTGCGTACTGGGTGGCTGAATTTAAAAGAGGTAGATCAAGCTGTAAAGATGACCCGCGTTCTGGGCGGCCTTCAACCTCCGTTACAGAAGAAAATGTCAAAAAGGTTGAGAATCTGGTTTTGGAAGACAGAAGAATGACTATAAAACATATAGCTGAGATCCTAAAGATATCTTTTGGTAGCGTTCAATCCATTTTAATTGATTCACTGGGGTTCAAAAAAGTGTCTGCAAGATGGGTGCCACGAATGTTAACCGACGAAAACAAAAAGCGACGTTTGGAAATTTCCAAGCGTAATCTCGAAATGTTCCAGCGTGATTCGGATAATTTTTGCCGTCGTCTTGTCACCATGGATGAAACGTGGGTCCACCATTTTGATCCTGAAACTAAAAGACAAAGCATGTCTTGGAAACGACCATCCTCTCCATCCATTAAGAAATTTCGAGTTGCTCCTACCGCTGGCAAAGTTATGGCCTCTGTGTTCTGGGATAGTGAAGGAATCCTTTTTATTGATTACATGCCAAAAGGCCAGACGATTACTGGACCCTATTATGCAAATTTAATCCCGAAAGTGCGTGAAGCGATTAAAGAAAAACGTCGTGGAAAACTGTCGTTGGGCGTGTTGTTCCTTCAAGATAACGCTCCTGCTCATCGATCGGAAGTTGCGCTCAACGCAATCCGCTGTGCTGGCTTCAATCTCCTTGACCACCCACCATATTCTCCGGACTTAGCCCCAAGTGATTTTCACTTATTTCCAAAATTAAAAGAGGAAATTCGTGGAACAAAATTTCACGATAATGACGCGGTTATAGCTGCCGTAGAGGACTTTTTCGAGAGTCAAGAAAATATTTTTTTTTCACAAGGAATAAGGAAGTTAGAAACGCGTTATTCTAAATGCATTGCATTGGAGGGAGATTATGTAGAAAAATAAAATATTATTATTTAAATCTTTGCATTATTTAATATTGATTCCAAGAATTTTTTGATTCACCCTCGTAACATTCTCCGGTTTCATTAAAAAACTCCTACTTAAATTATATTTAATTAAAACATATAATAATAATACCAGCCCTTGTTTATGACCCACTGCTGGGCACGGGCCTCCCTTCAAGATGAAGGGGCTTAGGTCATAGTCCACCACGCTGGCCAAGTGCGGGTTGGCGGACTTCACACGTCATTCGAAAGCTAGTTACGCTTTCTCAGACATGCATGTTTCCTCACGATGTTTTCCTTCACCGAAAGCTAGTAACAATCGCACAAAGACGATTCGCACATGATTAATTAAAGAAATCGGAGGTGCGAGCCGGGGATCGAACCTGCGCACCTCGTTTCCAAGGCAAGCGCTCGCCCACTGAGCTGTTACAGCTCAGTGGGCGAGCGCTTATTAAAACTTAAATTATCTAATTATGTAATGTAAAGAAGCGAGGCACATAGCGTCCATCTATTGAATTAGTAAAGTCTGTCAAAGTGCATCGCCGAGGCACAAAGGTCGTTGCGTGGGAAAATAGGGGGAGGTGCGGGCGGCACCTGCCTCCCTCCCCCGGTCCCGTGGGCTTGCACCAAGTAAGCTCCGACATCAGAAATTTGTTATGACGCATCGGGTTTTGTCTACTATAGTTTTAGCTGAGATAATATTACTGGTTCTTTGAGCACCTGCAGGCTAAATAAATATTTTTAGTTTGTCACGCGACCTTTATCTTAATGTCAGTTCATATTGGATTAGCTTATGGATAGGCAGCTGGTTCTTCAGCTTTTAAAAAAGTAGATGCCTAAATTCGCTACCAAATTGATTACACTGTTTACAAAGTATTGATTAAAAGTAGATATGTAGCTACATACCTACTGTTTTTTATACTACCGAGGTGGCGAGTAAGCATGCGGCCCGCCTGGTGGTAAGCAGTCACCGCAGCCTATAGACGATATAGAGAATCACTAGCGCGTTGTCGACGCTTAAGACATTAGATATTGTCTTTCCAGTAACTACAATGCCCTTCAAACCACACACACTGCTGCTTGGCGGCAGAATATCTGACACTGCGGTGATACCTACCTGGACGGTTCCTTGTACTTGTAGCAAACTTATAAGTAATGTAAATGGTATATTTCCTATAACATAATCAAATCATTCTGATCCAGTGGCAGTCTCTTACATGATACAAAAACGCTCTATATTCTCTGGATCGTAATAGTGATGTATTTCCGTTTCAAACAAATAGGTATATGTAGAGCTGCATCTGCATAGATTCCGTAGTAACTTTCACAAAAGAAAAACAAACATTTATGTTTTGTATCGTATTGCTGCAAAAACAGTACAGTGTTCACAAAAAACATAGATGATTCATCTAAGGTACTATCATTGGCAAAACTTTATTAATTTCTTTTTTTAATTACAATATTCGTAGAACGTTGCCATAAATCGGATAATACAACGGTTGACTACTAACACGGTAGACGAAAAAGATCCGTTATTGTTTCCTAAAGATTAATTGCTTGATCTAAGTTCAGACGAATTGTACAGCAGCAATTGTATGTATAGTTAATCTCAAGGTCTTGAGTTCACGACTCATGTCATGCGTGCCAAGGGTTTTTCTGTGCCACATAAACGGCAATATTCTGGCAACCCTTTTATAAAAGGGAGTGAGCAAGTGATATTCGCGTGCACTAACGCGTGCATTTAATTTATGGTTTATTTTTCATAAGTTGAATTTATATTTTGCAACTTAGACGTAAACGCCACCTCTATAGATCATGTCACGGTTTGTACTTGCGAGAACAAACGGGTATGATAATAATTATTTACTTGAACTAGAACCGCATAAAAAAGCTGAAGTGCGGTTATTTTCAAAGGGTCTTGCGTGAGAACGAAGGGTGACGCACACCCTGTAGTCTTAAGTCTAGACATTACATTATTATAGAAGCCTCGTCGTACAGTAAAAGCGATACTACTTGTACGTTTTTTACTACTAACTATAGTTCTCTTCTTCAAATTTAGTTTTTAAAATCACTATAATTTTTTAAACACTTTTCTAGTGGCAAGAGACAAGTATGTAGTTACCAGCTACAATGCTCTTTAATCTGAAACACAGAACTGGCGGCAGAATATCTGACACTGCGCTGGTGTCTGGATGGTCACCTGCACAAGGCGAATAGTGAATACCTATATTTTGCTGCCAGGATAGAGGTACTCCTGTTTTTTTTGTTCTCCAGGGGGAAACTTTCAATAGGTTCCCGGGACCTTGTGGGGGTCAACCAGGGTATTTGGGTTTGTATCCACTAAAACCCCCCGCGGCTGTCGCATGCGCACATGAGAGAGGAACCTCCGGTAGGATCTGCACCGGGTGTCCGTCAGTGCATTGCCTTTGAGCCCGCCGCCCCGGGGGTTTATTATAGCCTTCCGGAAACCTGTCACAGTGCTCACGGAGACGGGGGTCGCAACTCCACCACCGTCCTCGGAGTCGCCGCCGTACTCAATGGACGTCCTTGGGCCCACACCCCGAACGTCCAGCGACTCCGAAGGACCCCCTGACCCAAAGTCCGCTTCCTTGTGTTGTTTATAAGCAAGTGCACTTTCAGATTCCATCTACAATTTATTTACGTTGGATGGCGGCCAAGCTTTCGCTTTTGTAGCTTTTATTGAGTAAAACAATAATAACGCTCATAGCTGTCTATGTGGCTCAACCTTAATTAGCGTATTCGCGCGTGTCGCTTCATTGCTCCCTGCAGCTGTTACTTGTTTAGCACATTAACATAAAGAACTAGGTAATTAATTGCTTATCAAAACCTAATCATGCTATTCCTTGTTTAAATTCTATTTACGATATTCATTTTGTATTTTAAAATACAATGCTTTGAATATTATTTAGCAGCACGCAGGTTTTGTAGTTAATGCTTTTTGTGACGTAGCAATTTCGTGGTCGTTTTAAAAAACCAAATTTATAATGGTAATTTTTTGTCATATATTTCCATTGTAGTTTCAAACAAAATGATCAATGAGAAATTTTAGAATATCACAAAGTCATGTCACTTTTTGCTTGTTGGCTAACATTGGAAATTTTCAAAATTTTCCTTTAATTAATTTCTTTGTTATTCAATTGTTTTTGCAAAATTACTTAGCTGATTGAATGATCAGAAACTCTAGATGTACTGCGAATTTGGTCATCGTTCTTTGTATTGCAACCCAATTTTGGCACTTAATGGAGATGACGTAGAATAAGAAAATATTTCCTTTAGTGGTATCCTTACAATTTTTGCTCGTTACAAGACACACAATTTACATATTTACGTAGAGTTAGGCAAAAACTGTTTTTTTTTTAAGGAAGTTCAGTGATCTCGCTTCAGTATCTATTCCGTATCGGCCGGTATACGTAACGTAGTCTGCTGACTATTGTTGAGTTGACAGGGCAATGACGTTGGCGGTTCATGTAGTGCAGCGGTTCGTGGTGCCCCCACCGCGTCTCTCCCCCAGCCCCCTCGCAGCCGACGGTCGACGCTCTCTAAAAGGAAAAAGGAAGCTAAAGGATAATCTATCACGCCCGAGGCCCGACTCGATAAAAATGAACGATTAGAACTCACAATCGATGGTTTTCGAATAGTACTTACACAGTACTAGCGCTAGGCACGTCCTTGTTCGGAGGACGTATTGATTGGATTAATTAGTGACAAAGTCAGTTTGATTTTAGCTGTTAACATATTTTTCTGTGGTCTTTTTTGTGTTAACTATTCCTAGGTTACCCAGTAATTATTATTTTTAAATTTTAGTGTCGTCTAAGTAATCAATTTGTACACGCGTGTGTTCATTACATATTAATAAAAAATAATATATGCGGTAACAGCTCAGTGGGCGAGCGGTTGCCTTGGAAACAAGGTGCGCAGGTTCGAACCCCGGCTCGCACCTCTGATTTCTTTAATTAATCATGTGCGAATCGTGTTTGTGCGATTGTTACTAGCTTACGGTGAAGGAAAACATCGTGAGGAAAACTGCATGTCTGAGAAAGTCTAAATAGCTTTCGAATGACGTGTGAAGTCCGCAAACCCGCACTTGGCCAGCGTGCTGGACTACTACCTAAGTCCCCTTATCTTGAGGCCCGTGCCTAGCATTGAGACATAAACCAGGGCTGGTATTATAATTATTTAAACAATAATATGTGTATATGTGTTGAGTTGGTCTCGAACGGTGGGTGCATTACTCTTCGACCTGGGAAAGGTGGAGGCGTATTAAGTTCAAAAGGGTGCACGCGAATTTGGCGGCGGCACGTCGAGGTCAATGGCCGGGCGTAGACCTGGAGCTACGCAGCTACGACGTAGAACATAATTCCCGTGTGAACTTTGACTACGTCGGCTTTACCGACAAGAAACTATTAATTACCGTTTGTGTTTTAATATTTCTTAATAATCTATACTTATAATAAAACTGTAACAGGTCCAATTCTGTACATTGAAGATATTTTGAAAATTGTATTTGGAGGGCATTCTATAACCGATACTGAGGCCGAAAATGTATTCTTTTTAATTTTTGTCTGTCTGTCTGTATCACGGCTGCGCATCACGCCAAAACTACCGAATGGATTCAAATGAAACTTGGCATGATTTGAGATCTTACTACGAGGTAGGACATAGGATAGTTTTGATCCCGTAATCTAGCACGGTTCTTTTGGGAGAGGGGATTAAAGTCAAAATGGGTACTTGGTTATACGCTTGGTCCGATTTTATCAATTTTTCTTCATAATTATAATAAATATTAGTAAGGGAACACTCATAGAGAGTTGTTATCAAGGTTTTGTTATCGATCGGGTTAAGCAACGTTAGGTAAGGTGATTAAATACATAGGTGACCGTTTAACGCCATTTTATAACTAAACGGGTCCGTGCTTCGGAGAGCAAGTAAAAAGTTTTTAACCGACTATAAAAAAGGGAGGTTATGTATTCGATGCGAATGTCTGTTATTAAAAGTTTAGTTAACGTAAAAATAGCGCATGCGGAGCTGCGTGGGTGAGCTAGTATAAAATAAAGTTCTATAATAGTGTAAGTACCTATACATAAATGAAGTAGGTACCTATATTACTGAATCAGGCTGCGATTAGTAGCCATCGTTTGTACATGTCTGATAATCATTCATCATTAGCAGCCGGAAGGCGTGCACTGCTGAACAAAGGTCTCCCCCTTAGAAGGGCGGGGTTGCCATAATCCCCACGCTTGGCAGGCGGCTTGGGGATCGCAGTATAGGTGGAAGATAAATCCAAAAGAAAGACGCTGCTGCCCGTCTTCCTGTTCTCGCTTAGTCGCCTCTTACGACACCCAACGAGAGGAGATGGGGGATGCAATTCTAACCCGGCACCCGACATGTCTGATATCCTATCTGATAGTTAACATCAGATAGTATATTATCTGTGTTATAATAATAGTTTTTCGTATTTTTTACTTAATTATTATGTGCCATCTCACCGAAGTTATGTAGAGCTCTGACAATCTTACGAGTACTTACCGCAGAAACACAATGACTATTGAAGGTGGCAGTATTTGTCTTCTTGTTGGTTTTCCCAGCTGCGTTATTTTGAATGGGTGCTCACCTTCTCATTTTCTGTGTTCTTGTTATCCAGGCGGTTCTTAATTCTACCATCATACTAGATAGATAGATAGATAGATAAAACATTTATTTGCAGCCAAGTCCACACACATACAAACAATCAAACAACACAATGATATACTATAGTTAACTTATGAAATAAAACACAACAAAATACACATTTTGGTTAAATTGTATATATGTGTATACTATAATTGTATATACTATTAGCTGATATTTCAGTTAACATTTACCTAGTATTATTTATGATAGAACTTTTACTGACATTATACTATCAATAATCAATCAATTTCTCTAATGTAGGTGATTTTTTTTATCTTCCATTCAAATTTAAATTCAAAACTATTCAGACTATAGTTGCAACAGGAAAATAAAAACTTGAATAAATATCTAAAATCAATAATAGCAGAAAAATAATATTATAATAAAGTGTCACTTTGCCACCAGTTCACCAGTCTTTATTCAATGATTTCTTACAAGGAAAATACATAACTGAATTTGGTTTTTATGATAAATTTCTAAACTTTATAATAGCTTGTCTGTTATGAACGTGCAGTAAGTTTTTGCACCTGAAAAGTGAGGAAATCGATATTTTTACAATATACATTTTACATAATTAATCGGTGTGATTCCGGCATAAGGAAGTTTTGAGTTTGTGACTGCCTCCTCACGAACAATGTTTAGCTGCCTATTGAACCGTGACATAAAAAACTTGACAGTGCTTTGACATTTTAATATATGCAGTGTGCTTTTATATGCACTTTGGTAAGTATATTCTCTTATATGCATAGATTATGCTATTGTCCTTAACAACTTTTTAGTTTAGGGATTTGCAAAAAAACCGAATTTTTTTAACTCGATGTCCTTAGCGCTGAAGAACTCATCACTTTTGCAGTCGTCCGTTTATTTCAGCAAATAATCGATTATCTATTTTTCACCACCACCATAACCCCGCTTATGGACCCTTAACAGTCCATTATCTTAACCTTGCTCGACACCCCTGGGCACCGTGAAATGGGCAGACTGGATCTGATAAGTTGTCGCTGTACCTATACTATAACACGCGTCCAATATGATTATAGTATCCGATTTTAAAATGTTAGCTGTGGACTGAGAACAGTTGCGAAGGAAAGCTTTGTTATAATATCATAGCCATTTTATGTGTGGTAATAAATAGTGTTTTTTTTTTACTGAACAATGATGTGGTGCGTCTATCAAGGTGCTAAACATATAATAATGGTAGTAACAGATTTTGTTGGTATTACTTTCCCTTTAGTAAGTACTAATATAAATTCATATATTTTTTAATTTACTTTTTATATTGGTATCGCTATTGATACTCGTATAGATGCCAAAACATATAAAATAGTATCAAACGAAAATTACTGAGCATATGTCAATAACTGTTGACATAACGATATACCACAGTATTGAGCATTGAGGTAGGTACTGGTATAAGATATAATCTAAGTTCTTACGATTTGACTCAAAAGCTTTATTGAATTCATTTGGCATGATATCGTCTCTACTACATTAGTACAGACTACATTAATAATTGTAAGCACGGTTTTATGATATTTTATATCCGAAAAAAAATAGGTAATAACAAAAAAGTATAGGGCATTTATGTTTTATGGACTTGAAATAAAATCAACACACACATAGCCTACAGATGGCAACGCTACATGAAAAAAAAAAACAATAGATGAGTTCAAATAGAGAGCCGCATAAAAAGGTGTCTGGCAACTGGTCGTCGCCTTAATGTCATCGGAAGTAATACCTGTTTTGATAATTTTACAAAGCGTAGCTAGACCACGTCGGAAGTCGGGATCTTCTATTTGTAAACGTTTCACTATTTAATGTTTTCCATAATTAAATAAACGATAGATACGTCAATTCTATTGTCATCTGATATTATTCGCATTTATTTTTAATGTACTTATGTAAATAGTTGTGCTATATTATGCCATGCTCACAATTTTATCAGTTATTCTTAGGGGTTCTTCCGTACCTAAAAATTAAATGTAAAAAGGAACCCTTATGCGTTGTTTTTGACTTGTAATTAAAAATGATGATAAAATACTGTACCCCTTGTCTCTGAAGTTTTTGCGCCCGATTATAATGTAGGGTGTCTTCAAAGCTAGAGTGTAAGCCAGTGTGGTTTACCATCCTAGATTGCGTCGCCGCTTTCCATCAGGTGGGACTGCAGTCAAGCACTGGCTTATAGGGAGTAAAAAAAAGTTAGTGGAGGTTAAATTTGAAATAATTACATTTAATAAATGATTATGTATAGGATGTTACAGTATCTATTAATCGAAGGTTCAAAGTAAGTAATACAGTTTTTTAAGAATCATTAAAAAAACTTTGCCATACAAACTTAGTTGTTTGGTCTTTTTGGTATCTTTACACGTCATAAAAAGGTATGCAACCATCGATATACTATATATCGATGTATGCAACCCTTGGTGCTTGAGTCCGACTGTCACTTGTCCGCTTTCTTTTGTATTTATTTATGGTTCGAATTAAAATTTGTAAATCATATACACTATCATTTATTCTGCCAGATTTAACAACAAACTAAAATTGTCTATATTTATATAGACAAAAAACAAGCATTACCTTTTTATGTTCTTTACCGTATTCGGTCGGATTGTCTGATGCTAATGTATATAGATAACACGAACGGTAGGAAATGACGATTTACACTCTCAAATAACGCATATTTCAACAAATACAGGAAATATATTTTAATAGTACGGACGTCACAGAGCGATGCTTTAGGTGGTTCGTAAAACTATTCGTGTGTCCCAAGTTTATGATTATGGCTGTGACTTGGTGCGGGTATCCAAGACAAATGATCCTGCTGTTTTGCATTTAGACTCTTGAGGATAAATCGTCTACGAAAATTTGATAATGGCGAAACAAATAGACGAAATGTATGGGCTATAGCGGCTTTTGGGCACTTTTTCATACAAAATCTATTATGATTTTCTAAAACTGCCAACTTTGTTATATCCTTCAGTAAATATAAAAAATAAACATAAAAATAAACTGAAGTCACATACAGTCATTTTATCATATTGAGATTTGCAATATCGCAACAGGAATTTATCCATACTTTATTCAAAATATTTTATGTTGTCTTAGAACCTGCGCGCGTTTCTACTAACTTATTACCACTGATAAAAATTTGGTCGCTATGGCGCGCTATGTACATAAATGTCTTCGTGGCTAAAGAATAAATGTAGTAGGCATTAGGTATGTAGATTCTACCGCAGCGCAGTGTCAGATATTCTGCTACTATCCGATATGTAGGGCACTGTAGCTGAAGATATTTCTAGGCTCCAGAGATGTATCAGGTGACGAGTGGCGGTATATTGCAACAGTCATGGACAAGCGCGTCGCTTACCATTTACACGAACATCCTGACTCTCTAGTTCTAAGTTATGTAAAAATAAAAGTGTAAGTAATGGGGGATTTCAAAGTCAAAGTTAAAGTCAAAAATAGTTTATTTCAAATACGCACTTTTGAATGTTTCATGTTTTTAAAAAAAAAAGCTACCACCGGATCATAACGCGGCCTCAACTGAGAAGATCCGGCAAAAAACTCAGCGGCGTTGTCATTTTTTCACTTTTTTTTAAACAGTGTGTCATGTTACAATTAGATCAGAACGACAGTGTGTCTTGCCGTTCAAAATATCAAATAAGACAGAAAAAAAATACGACGACAGTACAACAAACTAAAAGGCCAATTTCGTTGAAAAAATTGGTTTTGCTAAAAGACTGACGGACTAGGAAGAGGTGACCACCGACTTGCTCTAGATAAAACCCGCTCGGACTACATTGCACGACGCGTCGCGTCGCGCATACACGTTTTTTGATGCAGCTCTAGACGCTTTTTTAGAGACCGTTCTCTGTTTGAATTGAAACAACTATATATTCTGACTCTTTATGATGTTAATATTATCTTATTTTCTTGTAAGATATTAGTCAAGGACTATTGCTCGTCAATCGACATTTAATGTTCCATAATGACACTATTGTGAGTTGCATATTTCAATAGAATTTTGTTTCTTTTGTGAAATTATATACAAAAGATGTGAAATTATATACAAAATGTGATAACAATTTCAATATGAATAAATTTGAAATCTCATATTTTTCATTTTTGTCTCCTCAATCGTTTGCAATACGATATTATATTGTTTGCCATTCACTATAAATATTGGCGCTACAGAATCCGGAATGAGGAGATTCACCGAAAAACCAAGGTCACAGACATAGCTCGTAGAATATGCAAGTTGTTGCGAAGTGGCAGTGGGCAGGTCACATCGCTCGAAGAACCGATCACCGTTAGGGAAGAAAGGTTCTCGAGTGGCGACCACGAAACGGAAGACGCAGCGTAGGCAGGCCTCCCACTAGGTGGACCGACGACATTGTTCGCGTCGCAGGCAACCGGTGGATGCAAATGGCAAAGGAAGTGTCAGATTCTTCTAACAAACAGGAGTGTGAAAAGATTTAAGACTTACGGTGTGAAGGGCACCGTAGCTGGTGAAATTGCCGTACAGAATAGACTTAGTAATTAAGTACTTAGTAAGACTTAGTCTACCCGTGGCGTGCCGGGCTATAATTGCATCCCCCTATCTCCTCTCGTTGGGTGTCGTAAGAGGCGACTAAGCGAGAACAGCAAAACGGGCAGCAGCGTCTTTCTTTTGGATTTAGCTTCCACCTATACTGCGATCCCCAAGCCGCCTGCCAAGTGTGGGTATTATGGCCTCCCTTCTAAGAGGGAGGCCTTTGTTCAGCAGTGGCCGTCTATCGGCTACTAATGATGATGATGAATTAATTTCTATAGGCAGACGTATAGCGTACCATCAGGCGATCTCTTGTCTGGTTATTAGGGTGAATAATAATTAAAGTGTTCGAATACTTGGTACGACTTGGAATTAGTCAATAGTCAATATCAGGTAAGTACATGAATTTTTGTAAATCAGTTTTCATGATATAGAAAGCAAGAGTTTAATCCCTTAGCACAGCAATTGCACTAAAAATACACAAAGAAACTATATAATATAAAAATATATTATAATATCTTGGGACAATCCACACACGGTCATCCGATCCCAAACTAGGCAGAGCCTGTACTATGGAAACCAGACAACTGATACTAATAGTTATATACTTTTTTTTTGTAAATACATACTTAAATAGATAAACAACACCCAGACACTTGGCGGGAATCGAACCCACGACCCATCGGTTAGCAGGCAGGGTGTCTGACCACTAGACCAACGGGCCCGTCAACTATATAGGTATTAGGTAAAAAAACTTTATAAAACAAGAATATTTAATATTTTACGAGAAAAATGAGACGGTTAAGGGCTACTAGACAGAATTGCGTATCTCAGCTTGCTACACACGACTTGCCTAACTTTTTTTTTGCATGAACTTCGAGTTATCGTATAGGGCTAAAGGGAATAGTTCACATGGTGAAGGTTGCAAATAGTTATAAGTTTATTAAACAAATCCGGTGCTTGTTTTTAACCGATTCAAACAAGGTGTTGCACGAATTAGTTTTTATAAAAATTATTTAACTAGCTTTTATAGGCAATGTGACGAGTGTGACACGCACATTAATATGTATAGTAAGTATTTTAGTATTAAGCTAAGTAATTAGTAGTACAGTTACACATAATATGTACCCTGTGTCATAGAAATCGCTGCGTTTCCGGTAAAACGAAAGAGGCGATGGCGAATAATCTTCTCTATACCCAATGAAATAATATCAATGGAAAGTCGCGTTACTTGGCTGCAGCCTTCTGTGTGGCTGCAGCCTAGTAGCAAAAATTAATGCTGAACGTTGAGCGTCAGTCTAAACATTTACGATATGTTTTAAATATCTTATGGTTAAAGTTATTTTATGAAAAGATCTATAAGGTAAATAATATGTGGTTTTGAGTAGGTATACGAATCGAGACATTATTATATTACGATAATATTTCGATATACTTACTTATGCCTAAATACATACAGGCAGATGTTACTCATTTACATTTTAGTAATATCTCAAACGCAATACATATATGCAAACAGGCCTAGGCGAAGTTGATTGCACGGCACATACCTAATATATAAGTTTACTTTTAGCAACATAATAATTGTTCAGAAATATAGGCCTATAATTTCAAAACTCACGATCAGGCGTTTCCCACAGCTGACAAGCGCTAGGCCAAGAATGTTAGCTCTCAGGGAACCCTTTTCCAAATAATTAATGCGATAATATAGTGCGGTGGGCGCGCGGGCGCAGATCGCGGCGCGTGACGACCGCGCGCGCGCGGTCACGACGCATGCGCGCCGCAAAACGACCAGCGGCCCGCACGCGCGACCTCACCACTACCAACGTACATACACAGATGTTTCCTATATAAACAAGGCATACCAAAATAATAATTGTATAACATAGTGAGATGCATTTTTGTTAGATAATTACTTATTATGTATTCGGCTACGTTCCCAACGAACCTCTTGTTTGCTTGTCCGTGATGGCTATTCACAGTAAAAGTTTATTTTTTTAAATTCAAAAGGAAATGAATGCTTCTGCAAAGGGCAGAAACAGTGCAATTACATAATCACAATACTATACCTACTTACTAAACTACACTTTTTGTCACTATTTAAATTTTATTTAATTGAGTTTTTATTTATTCAAAATACTTCTATATTTTATGTTACTCGTAGAGTAGGTTACGTTTTATAAATAGATTCAGTTTCGTATACTTAAATAGAAGCGTTTAATTAAAATTATATTTACTAAATACTAGGTTAGCCACATTGCCAGTTAGGTATGTAGATTTAAGCTTGATTATGACGTCGGCAAGGTGTAAAATATATTTATCAGCTCACCTGGAGGATAAAGCTCCGGGCTTGAACTATGATACTTTATGCAAGTTTATAATTTTTAATGCATTTGTATTATATGAACATTATTAAAAAAAAAGGGATTTACTTACTCAATATGGAAAAAAGACAAGCCTACTGAGTTTCTTGCCGGATCTTTTTAGTGGAAGCTGCGTTACAAATTACAATCCGGTGCTACATGTATAAAAAGATGAGCACTCACAAGCTTCACTTGCAGACCCGGTCGCAGCCGACGATTTTGGAGGGGGGGGGGGGGGCATATTTGACGTTGGTCTTGTACCTAGACACCGTAGCCGCTACCCAATTTTGCCATGTACGAATATGGATTTTGGGGGGGGGGGGGGCGTCATAACGCCTACGACTCCCCCTCGGACCGCCACCGTTCACTTGTATGGTGTATACTTTTTATGTGTGTGTGTATGTTTGTTTTGCGTCGTGTGTTTGTAATAACTATGAACAGACAGTGTCGCTACTGTCTATGTAAACCCATCAAATGAATTGTTATTTTTCTTCTTTTACTAAATTATGGCTTCCGTCAATATTATTGATGATTTCGCCAATGCTAACTGTCGTAGCTCAAGCTCTGTCGTATATTGCCAGCAATATACTGGCAAATGATTCTTTTATTTATTAATTTACAATGTGTTCCGGAAATAATAATTTTAATTATTTGTATGACTATTGTGTATTTTTACATGTATCCGATTTAAATGTACACCAGACCGTCTGTGGCCTGCAAAAACTATAGTTTCCAACATCCTCATTTCCTAGTCATTTTGTTCGTTCATTGTAATAAACGAACTGTCGATAATCAATGACTACCTAATTATTATCATATTAACAAAACCCAGACTCATTATTTATTATTTATAGCAGGGAAGTTCTAAGAATTACAAAGGTCGTTGGAACAGTGTGTGACTCTACATCTATGGCCCTTTATTCTATTAAATCAGGCCCAAGCCTCGGCCATGCATGCATGTTTTACGTGCGAAGCCTTTTGCAATTCATGCTATGCAAAGCTATTCCAGATTTGAGTAAGAAATAAGTTAAAATGGAGTTATGTTTTATAAATATTGGTTCGCTAAAAAATATTGTATTTGGTGTCAAGAAATTTAAATAAATGTACTTATGACCTACCTACATTACCTATGTAGTTAAGATAGATAGTTTGATAGACTATCTACTTAGTAGAACCAGGTGTTTCATATAAATTAAATAAGTACAACTCTACGATTTTATTATGATTACTTAAATTCTTTATTCTTTTGTGTATTGCAAACTTATGGTGCCATTTCAATATTATGGTGGCATGATTGATTATCAATTAACGTGACTACAAAGATAAAAAAAATGTTAATTTATTATGATAATATTACTTTGGATGGAACCTGTATCGAAATGCCAATATTTAATCTCGGACTTAAATATACAGGTCAGTCTAGATTTATTGGAACAAGGACTAAAAACGTTTAAATTTAGAATACGAGAAGCATAAGAAATTAATAATTTATGACATTCTTACAACTAGCTTTACCTGAAAACCATTATACTTCTGATTGTACTACACAGTACTACCGTTTCCTTGTAGCATATTCACCTCATTACAATCTCATATATTAACCTCCATTGTCATACCTCATCATTTTATAAATATTTGTATTTATTTAAATTAAAGCCGACGAGCATCGATATACTATGCCGACGAGAGTCTAGTGTCGAGAGTCTGGAGTGGAGAGACTGGAGGCTGAGCTGGAGCCGTGGAGAGGCTGAGACAGAGCCTGGTCCTGAGCTGGAATCTGAGAGTGTCTACGCCAGAGGCCACGAGACTACGGGCGCTGCTGTGGTAGCGTGCTGACGCCCGCACTCCATTGCGTCGGTCGACTTGCTGGCTGACTTTCGTGGCGGGTGCTGAACCTGCCGGCGTCTGACGGCCTGGCTGCGGCTGTGCGATCTAGGCACGCCGCCTCGCTTTTGCAGGCGCTAGGGCACCGTTCCCTGCGCCCAAGGAGCCCTTACATGCAAGTTATGTGATCTTTTATCGTGACGGGCCTGTTGGTCTAGTGGTTAGTGACCCTGTCTGCTACCCAACAGGTCGTGGGTTCGATTCCCACCAAGTGTCTGGGTGTTTTATCTATATAAGTATGTATTTACAAAAAAAAAGTATATATGTATTAGTATCAGTTGTCTGGTTTCCATAGTACAGGCTCTGCCTAGTTTGGGATCAGATGACCGTGTGTGAATTGTCCCAGGATATTATTATTATTATTTATGTTTATAAGTGTCCGCGGTCCCAATTCCTGCGAATGTACAGTGAACTTAATAGTGAACTTTAAATATATAATAGTGTAATTGAAAGTCCTTCTGTGTTCTCATTCCTTTAATTGCCACTTTCCCTTAGGAACTTACCTGTCGTCGTAGTGGTCTCCGGGTTTTCTCTACCTGACCTCTACACCTATGCTCACACCTATATTGTAACGTAACGACCTACTCACTACTGTACCACACGATACGTGACATCCTTAGAACAAGACACGTTCATTCATAAAATATTTATTTTATGTAGCTATACTATACGTATGGATGAGTTAAGGCCGGGTGGACAGCCCGGCGTGGTGCAGGCGTCGTCTTAAACGGCACCGCTATTGGGATGTCAATCGCGGTAACGAATGCTGCTTGCTGTCAGTCGCGAGTCCTGACAATTATAGTGCGTACCATAAGCATGTCGTACTTAATGAGCACGCTCGAGCGCTTCTCACATTTCATATAATTTTTTATTATCTTGTAAGCGAATAGTTCGCTGCAGAGTATAAGATTATGTGTATATAAGACTAGCTTACCCACGCAACTCCGCCCGCGCTGTGTTTATGTTAACTAAACTTTCAATAATATACATTCGCATAGAATACAAAACCACCTTTTTTAAAGTCGGTTAAAAACTTGGACCCACTTTGTACTTGCCCTCCGAAGCACGGAGACGTTTAGTTCAAATGGCGTTAAACGGTCACCCATCTATTTAATGGCTTACCTAACGTTGCTTAACCTGATCGATTTCCAAACATTGTTAACAACTGTCTATGAGTGTTCCCTTACAAATATTTATTATAATTATAATGAAAAATTGTTAAAATCGGTGCAAGCGAACCAAGTACACATTTTGACTTTAGTCAAGGGAACTTCGGAGTATTAACTCGAATCATGGCAAGTTTCGTTTCAATCCATCCAGTAGTTTCGGCGTGATGCTCAGCCGAGATACAGACAGACAGACAAAAAAAAATACATTTTTAACCGGCTTCAAAAAGAAGGTTCTCTATTCGACGCGTATGTATGTAATATTAATAAAAATACGTAATATTAATATATGTTAGTCTTTTTGCAATAGTTAGAGTATTTTTCAACTTAGGGTAGAGTACAAGTTTCATCAAAATCGGTTCAGTAGTTTAAGAGATATAAACTTTTTATGTTTTCAGTAAGTTACTATAACGTAGACGTTCGAGTTGCGTGATAGTGCTGATACCTATTTTTTTGTTTGCTAAAATAAAAGTCACTAAAAAGTATTAAATAAACTATTTTTAAGAAAATACAAACCGGCTTCAAAGTAAATTATCTAAAAAGCATAAAATAACGAAAATATATTGAAGTCGGTGTCAGCTCATGCTAGTCTTAGTTAACATGATGTGCTAGCACCGACTTCAATATATTTTCGTTATTTTATGCTTTTTAGATAATTTACTTTAAAGCCAGTTTTTATTTTCTTTAAAATAATTTTTGGCTCTAGTATCGGTTATAGAATGCCCTCCAAACATAATTTTCAAAATATCTTCAATGTACAGAATTGGACCTGTTACAGTTTTATTATAAGTATAGATAAACGTATACCGTTCACAAGCGGTAAGTCTTTTTTATCTTACCTATGATTAGACAAGCAAGCGTCCGCTTGATGGTAAGCGACAAGCCTCACTATAAACAGCTGCAATTCACTCCCCACCAGACTTTAGTAATTAAGTTTTTACCTAGCCAAATGCGGTTTGTTGAACAAACTTTGTTCATTAGGGTACCTGGAGTAATTCTGTAAATTACTTATCTACTTAAATAGTAACAAAGTGAGCTAATAATATAGTCGAACATGATTTGCTGTATTACACTCATTTTTTGAATAATATTTGAGTTTTTCAGAATAACAAACACACCTCAATGTCTGGTTGACGCGATATGCATGTCTTTTAACATTCTACAAAAATTATATTAAAGAAAGAGATATTAAGACAAGGTAGGTATATTTGGATGGTAAGCTTTTCATACAGATAAACGCTACGATATAAGGGAAATATAAATGTTAGACACATCCCAGGCATGAGGAAGCCCGTAGCCATATCTAACAATGCAATTCAATTCACCTGTCAGCCTGCGGCTCCACTCCAGATGAGATATTTGACCACCGGTCATTCTATCAAGCCGTTTAAAATATCCTTTTACCATTGTCCGAAATTTCATTTTTAAAGTCCTTGTTTAAAATCAACAGCTGTACTATGCGTTTCAACTAAGAATGTGGACGCCATGATGATCGCGACTGTGGAACTTCACTCGTTTTTTACGATTTTTGTAGCGGCAGCAGAGTAAACACAAAATGAAAAATTCGCCCCGGTTTCAATTATTTATTGTACCTAATGTCTTATTTTGCTATCTATTTTTGTTAAAACATCATTTTTAGTAATTATATATTTGAAATGGCAAGATGGCGGCCACATTCTTAGTTGAAACGCATAGTAATTAAATATTTCTCAATTAGTCACAATTAATTATACAAATGAGCGTGCCGTTATCGTACTATTATCGCTGTAGCTTCGTTGCCACGGTTGTGGCGGCTTTCCGTCCGTACATGCGAAATGAGAAGCCTTACTCACGCCCCGTCACACCGTCTCGCATTAATTGCAGTACAAATTATACGTTAGTTATCACCATTCTTTTTTTTTAATAACAGGCATTGTTGTCCATTCGTGCCAAGAAGCGATTTTTTTCCGCCGGTGTGGCTGGTTTAATTCGGTTCACTCACGACTCCCGTCTGACGTATTGCGATGCGTCTCCATCGCTTCTTTCACCATGACTTAATCGGAATTACTTTTAAAACAGTAGAGTCATCTTTTGTTATCATACAAAAATAGTTTGTTACTGTTGAACTATATCAGTTCAACAGTAGCAAACTATTTAATGCAATGTATGAAAGAAAATTTAAGAAAAATAATGTAAATACCTGTAATTTATGCCACATTCGCCTTTTGCTTAGTAAAATAAACATATTGAATTTTAGACGGTTTTAAAAAGTATATAGCCTATGTCACTTCCATAACTAAGACTTTCACAAGTTCCATGAATCCGTTTTGGCTGCAGGCCGTGCCAAAGAAATATATCCATACTTACATACACTCGAAAACATAACTCTCCTTCTGGGACACTGGGGACAAACGAGTAGTTTGAAGAAGAATGTAATTTTGAAATTTTTGAATGTATGTAATTTTTTTACATCTAATTGTCTTTCTGTTTTTTACTTGTATATATGTTTCATTGTGGTGTCCAAATAAATTTTTCCTATTCTTATTCTTAAGAATATGTCAGGCTTGGAAAATTGCTAATCATTTGTTAAACAGTGTTCAAAACGTCAATTTTGTTTACCTGATGAAACGGTGCACAAAGTAGGTGCACTTAACTAAACGAGGGTTGGAACGCACCTGTATCTTGATTAGTGATTGCACTTAGCTACTTCTGCTTGGCACACACGATTGGTACAAGCGTATCAACTAATGTGAATTTTAATTAAATGGGGACGTGAGCCTCACTCGGTCAGTCGTTCCGGACAGTTTATTATCTATGTACCCCGTATATAATATGTAGATATTTTTAGACATCATAATTAATTATTAGTTTTGAGATAGCCTAAGGGTGACTTCAGATTTGCAGCACGGCCGCAGCGCGACTACAGCGCGGCTTTCGCTTTTTTGATTCACTTATATGGATTTACAAGCAGCGACCCACACACACGAGCATCTACACACTAGGTACACACGGTCAGCAGATTCCAAACTCGCCAGAGCCTGTACTATGTATACCAGACAACTGATACTAATGCCTTTAGACATTTTTTTTGTAAATACAAAGATTAATGTTGTCTTTTACTTACGCGAATATTCAATCAATCAATCATTTATTGTTCACAAATATGGGTATTATACAGATAATATACATTAATAAGTCTCTCCATATTTTGCCCAGAAAGAAAGCATGCAAACACTACAACATAGTTAAGGGAATCACAAAAATATGTTATTATTTCGTCTATTCCTATCGCAGATATCATTTTGTCGTGTAAATAATTTTTGATTCATTTTTACAAAAACTGCTGTTTCAAATATATATAGAGAAGGTAAAATTTGGTATTTAATGAAGAATGGTTTACATGAGTCAGTACATTGTAGATTAAACATGGATCTAATGCAACTTTTTTGCATTTTGAAAATAATGTCCCTATTTGTTGGAAACCCCCAGAAAATTACACCAAATCTTAAAACAGAAGCTACGACGCCGTGATATAATATTAATAATTAATTAATATTTTTTTATTATCAAACTACTAACCCTATCCTCGCAAAAGAACACCGATTCCTACCTAGGATGATTCGTGAGGCTATTGAAATCAAAAAAACATCCTAATTTCAATAGAGAAGATGGTTGGGTGTTACCACCGGCTTGGGATCCTTTGATAAATATAATTAAATCCAATATCAAGCAAAACACTGCACGGCCTCAAGATACTGTAAGCTCTTACTGCGTAGATCGGACCAACAATAATAACTAAGAAGACCTGAGGGTACACCGGCATAATTGTGACATAAGGACGTTCAACATCTCAGTCCTCCCGTGACCATGGGTGCTGCAAAGCATTCGAAACATCGGTATAGTAAAATCAAAAATAAACCGCGATAAAATCCGTAAAAGTAGTTTGATTTCAATAAATACATAATAATACATACAAATAAATACATAGATTATTAAATATGTAAAACACCCAGATGGTGGGAATCGAACCCACGGCCTATTCAGTAGTGGCCACTGGCCCGTCAAACAGTGTCAGTCTTTACATGATTATGCTGGTTCTATTTTACTGTTTTTTTTTTCTTGTATTTTTGTGTTTTTTAATGATGGTGGAACAATAAAGAATTATCTATCTATCTATCTATCTGGTTTATTATTTTTGAGTCAGCAATTTTGGACTCACCGTCAGCGAGCGATGCACGACCGCGCGCCGCAGCTCCGTCTGTCGATACGCCGCCTGAAAACATAAGCGCCACAATACCTCATCGTGCTTACGCGATAGCTGCCAGCCGATCTCCAAAACTGCCTGAACAGCAGCAAATATTAGAGAGGGCACAAAAGGAGCCAGTTGTAGGAAAACCTACCAGGAAACCGGCTGCTAGGAAGGTGCTATCGGCTCTGTCTAAGGATCATGTTGATGATGATGGCTTCGTCAAGGTAGAGAAGAAGAAAAAGAAGAGGCCTACATCCCGAAACAGGTGTGGTACAGCATGGGCGAGGCCAAACATGCTCTTGCGTCCAGCTGTACCAGCTACGTTGCTGTACGTATCCCGGCTTCACGCTTGCACTACTGCCGAGGACATAACGGAATACGTACGAGTAAAGACGAAGCTTACCTTGAGGGTCGAGAAGCTCAACTCGTGGCACATAGTGTCATTCAACTCCTTTGTGGTGCGAGTTCCTACAGCCGAGCTGGAGACCTTCATGAAGGAAGAGTTTTGGCCGAAGGGAGTCCTGTACCGGAAGTTTAGAGGAAGACTACGGGACTCTCCTGACCAGCGCAACACGTCGCCGCCACAGCGTGTAATTTAATAGTTTTATATTGTATTTAATATGTATGTTAGTTTTAAGGTATTTATCTATGGGCCTATGCAGCCTGAAATAAAAAGTTATTATTATTATTACCTAAATACATCGATATACTATAGATACTATATTGATGCTTAAATAAGATAGATTCAAGGAGTAACTCGAATCTAGTTTGCCCGATTGTATATTATGAGGATCTGCGAAAAGAAGTCCTAAAAACAGAAGAACTTCAGGCCTATTGTTGTAATTTACATAATTTTGCATACAAAAATACTACTACATATTTTATACATATAAATTTGCACAGGCTATTATTTTGAATAATTGGGTAATGTTTTTGGTTTATATAACTCCACTGATTTTAGGTTCTCTGCACAACAATTTGCAAACATATGTAAAGAGAGTGTGTTTGCTAGGAACAAGTTCCTTGGAGGTGCACGATTGCTATAACAAAATAATCTAGAGATCGGCGCGTGCCTTACCATCGCACTAGCCCCGCCCACAGCTGGAGGCTCAGTTAGTTTAGCACGAAGTCGCCATGTTACCGATTAGGAACTACAAAATAATATTATGAATTATTTTGTTAGAAGAAGCAGAAAGTATTTATTTCATGATAGGTATGATAAATTTTGTCACTTGCGTAAGCCAAACGTGTAAAGTGGACTTCATTACCTAAAAGTATATAAAACATACCCATATGAATATTAATTTGATAGCCACGATGGTTATATAAAATTAAAAATTCATGAATAATAAAGTGCCATTTGTTTTTTTTATATTATACATAATATATTATTTGTCACTCCCGAAATCGGGACAAATCTATCGACATCCAATGATATACAATATTAAAAAAAAAAAATTACCGACTTCAATAACACTAAAAAGTATAAAATAATTTAAATATTAAAGAAGTTGGTGTTAGCGTACCTGCTGTGTATATTTGGCACCAACTTCAATAATATTTAAATTATTTTATACTTTTTAGTGTTATTGAAGTCGGTTCAATTTTTTTTAAAAATATTTTATTTTAAACTTTTTAGTGATATTTTCATACATAAAGATTGAATCATCGAAGACGGTAAAATGATCTAGGTAGGTTATGACATCATTATGATTTCACATTATCGTCTACATACTTTTACATAATTCATGTTTCTTCAGAAACTCAGAAACAATTAATCCGATCGTAATGAAATTTGCATGGAATCATCATAGTAGTTTACTCTCTCGAATAAAAAAAAGAATCATCGAAATCGGTTCATATTTGTCAGAGAAATGTAAAGGAGAACATCAGTTTTATGGTTTTTACCAGATAAATTCCTCCATATCATTCATGGTCCTCCAGGAAGTTCTTATCTGGTTGTGATAAAATTCATACAGGTTTATTACAGTGGTTTCTTCTTTCAAATAAAAAAAGAATCATTGAAATTGGTAAATATTTGCCAGAGTTATGACCATTTTTGTCCGTAAAAAGCGACAAAGTCATCTATATAGGCTTTCTTGCAGCTTTCCTGCGCAGTCAACATTCTTGTTTTTTCAGGAACTACTTATTACTAAGCAATATTTTTTTATGGTACCCAATTAACGGATTAAAGAATGGATGGAAGAAAGATTTTTTCAAATCGGTTAATAATTGCCAGAGTTATGCGCGAACATACATAGAAAAAAATATATATATACAGACGAATTGAGAACCTCCTCCTTTTTTGAAGTCAGTTAAAAATATTTATTACTGCACTCTTTGTTACTTAGTCAGACAAGAATTGGAAGTAGGCAAATCGGAACGCGACATTCACTTTCCTTTTTTCCCCATTTTTAATTTTCAGTATAACAATGAGGTAAAAATTACAGTGGTATAACTTATGTGATCATTGTTTATAACTTTCTTTACAATAATTACATAAATATATGGCAAAAACTAGTTGGGAAAATCAGAGTTTAAAAAGCAATGTGGTTGGTCAGACCATGAACAACGGACTTTCATGATGACAGCAATTTAAGCCGATGCGGTTTCGAACATTTTGTAAGTTTTATAAACAAATAATTTTGATAGTTTTATAAACAAATAATTTTGATGTTTAAAAAATCGAATAACTCACTTTTGTCTTTTATCAATATCCTAGGTATATTCCTCTAGACTTCATCGATAATTTCGCGTTATTTCTCGTAGGTAATTGTAAATTTAGGCGTCCTTGAACAATTGAATAATTCACCTGTTATACCCAACATTAATGTTAACGCTATTTAATTTCAGTTTTAAACTAATTGTAATCTATATCTATACTTATAATAAAACTGTAACAGGTCCAATTCTGTACATTGAAGATATTTTGAAAATTATTTTTGGAGGGCATTCTATAACCGATACTGAGGCCGAACATGTATTTTTTTTAATTTTTGTCTGTCTGTCTTTCTGTCTGTCTGTCTGTCTGTCTGTCTGTCTGTCTGTATCACGGCTGAGCATCACGCCGAAACTACTGAATGGATTCAAATGAAACTTGGCATGATTTGAGATCTTACTACGAGGTAGGACATAGGATACTTTTCATCCCGTAATCTAGCACGGTTCTTTCGGGAGAGGGGATTAAAGTCAAAATGGGTACTTGGTTATACGCTTGGTCAGATTTTATCAATTTTTCTTTATAATATAATAAATATTAGTAAGGGAACACTCATAGAGAGTTGTTATCAAAGTTTTGTAATCGATCGGGTTAAGCAACGTTAGGTAAGGTCATTAAATAGATGGGTGACCGTTTAACGCCATTTGAACTAAACGGTGCTTCGGAGAGCAAGTAAAAAGTAGGTCCCAGTTTTTAACCGACTATAAAAAAGGAGGTTATGTATTCGATGCTAATGTCTGTTATTAAAAGTTTAGTTAACGTAAAAATAGCGCAGGCGGAGCTGCGTGGGTCAGCTAGTACTTAATAACCTGGGAAAATCCACACACGGTCATGTGATCAAAAATAAGGAAGAGCCTGATGTATTATTTTTTTGTTATATCTTACATGTAAATTTTATAACACCGAGACAGACAGACACGTTGCATACAAATATTTGTCCTGCATGGAAATCGAACCATTGACTTATTGAATAGCGTTGGTTTAACCACTAAACTAACAGGCCTATCAAAAGGATATGTTGCATACCTCTGATCGAACGGGATAGGTACCGTAGATTAAATTTTCCGACGCACAGGTCCGATGCCGATTATTACGGACACCGATACAGAATCGAAAATAATACCTACAAATTATGTTAGAACAATGATCTATGAAACAAGAAAACTGAACGGTACGATCTAGATTTAGTACGTACGATCTAGATGTGAACTTAGATGTGGTAAGTTTGATTCAAAGGTTAGTTAAACAAATGAACGAATAACATGAAATAAGTTTTACACTACATAGTTCATCTATTGCTGCAATGTACATTGTTATTTAAATTACTGTGAAATAAAAATAGTTATGGATGCGTTATTGAAGGATGAACTCTACCTAAATCATAAACCAGGACAAGGTACACAAAAACCCCGGATTTTGCACTTAGAACCCGGATTCGCCTAGTGTTTTTTTAAGTTACATATTAAAATAAGATATAGTTTATATCTATTACTTATAATAAAACTGTAACAGGTCCATTTCTGTACATTGAAGAGATTTTGAAAATTATATTTCGAGGGCATTCTATAAACTACTAAAGCCAAAACTGTATTTTTTCATTTTGTCTGTCTGCCTGTATCATGGCCGCGCATCACGCCAAAACTACTGAATGGATTTAAACGAAACTTGGCATGATTTGAGTGAATACTCCGAGGAAGGACATGGGATACTTTTTATTATAATTCAGCACGGTTCCCTTGGGGGAAGAGATTAGTCATATTGGTACTTGTATACTTCTAGACTTTCGCGTTCCATTGCGTTTGATAATGGTACCTACTTGGTTATACGCGTGCCGCGTGGTCCGATTTTATCAATTTTTCATTATAATTATAATAAATAATAGTAAGGAGACACTCATAGACAGTTATTGTCGTTAGTAATGTTTGGCAATCGATCAAGTTAAGCGACGCTAGGCAAGGTAGTTACATATATAGATGGGTGACCGTTTAGTGCCATTTAAATAAAGGGTCTCCGTGCTTCGGACGGAAAGTAAAAAGTGAACCCCAGTTTTTAACCGACTTTAAATAAAGGTTATGTATTCAACGCAAATGGTTGCTATTAAAAATTTAGCTAACGTAAAAAGAGCGCGAGCGGAGCTGCGCGGGTTCGCTAGTATTAGTATAAATTTACTATTTTTTTATTTTCATACATTTTTAAATTAAATTTGCCGGTGTCCTGAAAACTTTTAAGCTCGGACAAATGAATGACAAATGAAACCCCGCTGGGACGCTCCCCGGACGCCCTCTAAACTAGGACAAATCCGGGGAAACCCCGATGGATGGATGGATGTCAATCCTTGCTTCATGACATTATCTATACTTATAATAAAACTGTAACAGGTCCATTTCTGTACATTGAAGATATTTTGAAAATTATATTTGGAGGGCATTCTTTAACCGATACTAAAGCCGAATCTGTAATTTTTTTCATTTTTGTCTGACTGTATGTCTGTCTGTCTGTCTGTATCACGGCTGAGCAGGCAGTTGTCTCTTCTTAGACAGTTGTTGTTGTTATTAATGTTTGGCAATCAGGTAATCAGGTTAAGCAACGTTAGGCAAAGTCATTTCATAGATGGGTGACCGTTTAATGATAATTGAACTGAGCGTTTACGTGCTTCGGAGGGCACGTAAAAAGTGAGATGCAGTTTTTAACCGACTTAAAAAAAGGTGGTTATGTATTCAAAGAATGTATCTAATACTATAAAAAAATAAGGAGACACTCATAGGCAGTAAGTATCAATATGTAGCAATCGATCAGGTTACACCTATGGGTGACAGTTAAATGTCATTCGAATTAAGTTCGTCTCCGTGCTTCGGAGGGCAAGTAAAAAGTGGGCCCCAGTTTTTAACCGACTTTAAACAAAGGTTATGTATTAAAGGCAAACGGATGCTATTAAAAATTTAGCTAACGTAAAAAGAGCGCGAGCGGAGCTGCGCGGGTCGGCTAGTCACAAAATAAATTTCGATTGAGAGGTTTGAAGTAAGCCCTAACGCTCGGCTATTCACTTCCGTAGTGACAAAAAAATACCGTTCAGGTTTCCGGAATCCAATGCTTCAATACAGACTGGATCGCCTGAGAACCATCATCGCACGTTCATGCTCAGACACGTCGTGGTCAGACACGTGCTGGTGGACTGTAACTGGTGAAATTACTGGGCTCACTAGCTATAATGCCTTGGGTGACGACCAGCAATGCAGTGCAGCTGTCCATGGGCAGGCATCAGATAAACGTCATACGAGTACTTGTCACGTCACTACTAATAATGTTCTCCTGGCCGATACGACCACAGCGGCTAATCTTTCACAACATCAACCATGTACGCAGGAGATATTATAGTGCACAAATGTTTGCGTAGACACAAGTGCACTCTCTCTTCCTTTATACCACTCACAATCCGATGGGACGGGAGACCGACACGACCGGCGCAGGACCGACTTTTTATATGCCCATTCGACGCATGGATCATCTTACTTTACAGACAATCAGGTGATCGGCCTGCATTGTCCTAGCCAGTAAGGAACAACTACATAAATTTGTTGCCCCCCGCAGGATTCGAACTCGCGACCTCCGGTTTACAAAGCAAGCGGTTTCCCACTGCGCCACGGAGGCTACACACGTCACTAACTTGCTTAACAAAAGTACATAGTACTATAAATTTTCCGAGTTCAGTGGAATAAACATAAGAGGACTATAAAATACCCCATAGATCAGCTAATTGTAACAGAATAGTACAAACGACGGTAATGGGGGCTTTCGGTCGGTGCAGCCGCTTCGCTATTTAAACGCTACCGACTTTTATGGCCCATGTGTATCCCCTCTTAACATGGTTATAATGGAGTTTTGTTTTGTTCTTACGTCGTGTGCAACTTTATTAACCGTAATGTTCACTCGAATGTGCAGTAAGTTGTGATATTTGCAAATAACAAACTGACTTACGTAGAATATCCGTATCAGTTAAGTTGGTATAAAACAATCAATTTTTTTCGCATTTCCAAAGGTCCGCTACTTGTTGTTTTTTTAGGGTTCCATACCTAAAATGTCTGTCTGTCTGTCATACCTATATATTTCAGGAACCACT
Organism: Furcula furcula; assembly: GCA_911728495.1. Taxonomy (NCBI): domain Eukaryota; kingdom Metazoa; phylum Arthropoda; class Insecta; order Lepidoptera; family Notodontidae; genus Furcula; species Furcula furcula. The sequence continues at coordinate 14,347,245 of OU452251.1, forward strand.
GCCGCTATCGATTGGAAACCCTCGGTGCGCGAGTCCGACTCGCACTTGACCGGTTATTTTTTTTGTGATAGAGACCAGCGAATTCGCCTGGTTTTGTGCCTGGTAATTTCATCATAGTATTTAATATGATACATGTCGTGAAATATTGGACAATCAGCAAAATTTTCTATGGATAATAATCGTCCAGGGCACTTCCGGCAAACGAAGGCATTTAAAATAGGTCACACAGTCAATATAGTAACATGTAAACAATAATGTCTGCTATTTCGTAATACCGTTTTCTTCCGGTTACGTCATAATTCTAGTTAAAATGACTTAGATTACCGTTAGAAACGCTCGAGACTATGGCGATGCGTCATCAATATGTAGACGGAATGAAATATTATATGCCATATATATATCTACCTGTGTTTTTTAACCGGCTTCAAAAAGAAGGTTCTCTATTCGACGCGTATGTATGTAATATTGATAATAATGCGTAATATTAATATATGTTAGTCTATGTGGGCTTCTAAACAAATTTACCAAATTTTATGAGTGTATGTATGTATGTATGTATGTATGTAGGTTTGTACGCCGATTTCTCAGAAACTACAAGTCCGATTTCGAAAATTCTTTTTGCAATAGTTAAAGTATTGTTCAACTTAGGGTAGAGTAAAAGTTTCATCAAAATCGGTTTAGTAGTTTAAGAGATATAAACTTTTTATGTTTTCAGTAAGTTACTGTAACGTAGACGTTCGAGTTGCGTGATAGTGCTGATACCTATATTGGTAAAATAAGTCACTAAAAAGCGTTAAATAAACTATTTTATAAAAAATAAAAACCGACTTCAAAGTAAATTATCTAAAAAGCATAAAATAACGAAAATATATTGAAGTCGGTGTCAGCTGGTGATAGTGTTAGTTAACATGATTAGCTAGCACCGACTTAAATAGATTTTCGTTATTTTATGCTTTTTAGATAATTTACTTTGAAGTCGGTTTTCATTTTTTATAAAATAGTTTATTTATTATGGATTACATCATAATATGTCGGATTTAGTCAAGTATTTTTGTGTTCAAACGTACTAGGAAGTTAAAATCAGTATTGATCAGTTATAAATGGCTTCTAAATTATTAAAATGGCCGATACGACCACAGCGGCCAATCTCTCGCAAGATCAGCTATCTATGTGGGAGATATTATAGTGCACAAGAGCTTGCGTAGACACAAGTGCACTCTCTCTTCCTTTTACCTCTCACAATCCGATGGGACGGAAAACAGACACGACTTTTTACATGCCCATGCCCAAGACGGTATGAAAGACATAACAATATGCTTTTACTGTAAACACTGAAAAAAGTTTTAATTCTGAAAAAAGGTTCAATTTGACAGCAAAATCCCCATTTACAAAATGATCCGCCATTTATTGAATTCATTTGTTACAAAAAATGTGTTATATAAAGAACCGCTCTACCGATTTTGTGCAAACTTCACATAAACCATCTACTAAATAGTCCGAACAAAGCTTAAACATTTGGTTTGGATAGGTGAGCCCGTTCTTGAGTTATAAAATTACAACGAAAAGTGGCATTGATTTTTATAGATATAGATTCTGTATATTTACTGAAAAATTTAATATAAAATGTGATGATAGTTTTTGTACGAAAAAATCCCAATGGCCTCTCGTCTTTATATTATTTTTTTAGCATACCTACCTATTAATTCATTTATTATTTTCGTTACTCTGAAATACCAATTTATATGTACGTAAGTTTGTATTTATCATTCTACTAAGGCGTTTAATAAGTGCCCGGGAACCGTGCATGGCGCATGTGAGAAAGCGCATAGGGCCGGAGGCGTTCGCGTGCGCCACCCCTCGTCCGTTCTGCGCACTATCGAGCATCGAAGCGCTTGCACATGCGCGCTAAATCAATAAATGCAAAATGTAAACGTGGTAGGCCCCTTGTCGAAGGGACCGTCCAGATACTTATCATCGTGGGGTCAGATATTCTGCTGGAGGATGTCCGGGTAAGAATACCACCCAGCCATCTCCTCCCGTTCATCATCATCATCATCACCAGCCGGAAGACGTCCACTGCTGAACATAGGCCTCCCCCTTGGAACGCCACAATGAACAACAATTGGCGACTTGCATCCACCGGTTACCTGCGACGCGCACAATGTCGTCTGTCCACCTAGTGGGAGGCCTACCTACGCTGCGTCTTCCGGTTCGTGGTCGCCACTCGAGAACCTTTCTTCCCCAACGGTTATCGGTTCTTCGTGTGATGTGGCCTGCCCATTGCCACTTCAACTTGCAGATTCTGAGAGCTATGTCGGTGACGTTGGTTCTTCGGCGAATCTCCTCATTGCGGATTCTGTCGCGCAAAGAAACTCCGAGCATAGCTCTCTCCATAGCTCGTTGTGTGACTCTGAGCTTCTCTAAAAGGCCAGCTGTGAAAGACCACGTTGGGTGTCCGTAAAAGGCGACCAAGGGAAAACAAGAAGACAGGCAGCAGCGTCTTTTTATTGGATTACCTACCACCTATACTGCGATCCCCAAGCCGCCTGCCAGGCGTGGGGATTATGGCAACCCCTCCCTTCTAAGGGGGCTTTGTTCAGCAGTGGACGTTCCGGCTGCTGATGATGATGATGATGAACATACCTACTTTCATAGATAAATAACACCCATACAATTGGTGGAATCGAACCCACGACCTATTGGGAGGGGGCCGGGGTGTCTAACCACAACACCAACGGGCCCGTAGGTGTATAAGATAAATGTTATGAAGTTTATGAGTTCAAAAGATTATTCCACGTTTCCACGAATGACATTGTAGGTAACGATGATAAAAACAGGCCTTGAAGTACTGCCCCAATTGTTCCTTCTCAATAATATTCATCGTCGCGCGATGAATTATTTATTGATTTCCTGTCTCATATCGATAACAGACTTCTTAAAATTTAACCAACTCAGTAGTTTTCCACCGTCACATCACAGCGGTATTAAAGTTCTATTTAACGAAAACAGATTGAAGAAGAAAAAGTGGAAAAAAAACATTTATTGGTACACACCATTGTACGGTGCATTCCATGCCAATAGATGGCATCGTCTGTAAACAAGCTAGAAAATACCAAAGACATTTAACTACTAGAATACTATACTATTATTATATTTTCTTAAACCACACTGTTGTTGAGGAGCTGATCCTACTGAAGCACAAGTATGTTGATTCAAACTGCAGACATCCTGGACATGCTGCTTGATTTCACTTGCTCTCACACTTTAATTTTCTTTTCCTCTACCAATCTGGGGTTTGCTGGTAGAAAACTCAATTATGAGTTAAGCTGGCCTTTGTACTTCTTTCATGTATTGTATTTTATCTATGTCTTGTGTGTATGTGTACAATAAAGAATTAAAGAATGCTGGACGGACGGTTGTTTACGTTAAATTGCGTCGAAGTCACGTAGATCACATAGGTAGAGTCGACACAGTAGGTACCAAGAAGTTTTTGGTAGGTATTGTTCACTCTTGGTTATGTCACTGTCATATTCAGGTTATGTTTATATCGAACACTTGATGCTACACTACACAGTGGCAAGAAAATGATAAATTATTTGACTTTGAGTGCAGCACGTCACAGTTTAATAGATATCAGCTACGTAAATTTTTAGCTGTCTTTTGTAACTGGAAACTGGAACTGGTCTTGGAAATTCACATGCCTGACTAGGCGAAATAGACTTAAGCACTTTTTTAACATAATATTACCTACTGTTACTTTACGTTACTCTATTTATGGTGATTAAATGACTATGATTATGGATAAAACAGATAACATTCGATATCAGGATAAATTAAATAAATATATTTCCTATTTAGGCCCGCGGCTAGGCAGCCGTAACTACATATATGTGCAGACGCAAGCTACAAAACAGCCTAACTACCGAGTGTTGCGATTATTAATTTACTTTATTTATTACAAGTACGTAACCTACTTGTTAACCACGTAGTGTTTATAATTGTAACAGTATAGAGCCGAAAGAAAGTGTTGGTCTTTGGGTACCGTACGTGTAGAACTTCAATCTTCTACAATACAAATCTAAATAAACAACGACGGTAGTTGATATGAAATGAGCCTTCGCGTTAGCGCAAAATTGACCCAAACTTTATAGTAGAGATATTGACACAACCATGTTGCTAACACGATCATCAATGTTATCATACATAACAGAAACGTTCATAGCACCAATAAAGATCCCCATTTCCACTTGTAGCCGCTGTTCTAGCGACAGAACCACGGTCAAACCAGTTCAACAAGCGCCAACTATAGGCGAGCGTTCTACGTAAGTTTTAGTATAGGTGGTATAGATGAGAGAGGTTAGGTCCCGCGAATCCTGCGCCGGGTGTGCGGGCTTGTCACGACTCACGCAGCGCGCATCGCGGACGCAGGGTCGAACTATTTGTTTTATATCTTAGACATATCGTTGAGAATAGCACCCACGCCGCGCGGCCGCCACACCGTGTGCGTGCTATAAACTCACCCGCTTGTTTTTGTACAATAATTTATTGTATTCTTACTTCCCAGTGCAACGGAATAAACTTAAGGCTTTTATTTTATTTACGCAACTACAAACACTTGGAAGTTAAAATAGTATTACGGATTATATCGCGGTTTATCTTTGATTTTTACTATTCCGATGTTTCGAATGCTTTGCAGCGCCAGTGGTCACGGAAGTACTAATGCGTTGAATGTCCCCATCATAAAAGTACCCCAGGTCTTCTTAGATATTTTTGTCCTTTTTGCATGAATCGGACGGACATACGAAGGGAATGAAACTTTCTCTGTACTGTCTTTAGAATTACTGACAAATCAGGAATTGTGTAACTTTTCTGGCCGCAGGATCAGGTAATGCTGATCCCTTACTTTTTGTAATATATTCTACCCTAGGAACGAGATAATCATTCATTAGCTGAATCTAAATACAGGAATACATCGGAATATTTGCCTCTTGGTTAACTGCCGATTCCGGCGTTTGCCCATGAATGTGAAAATCATCCTTAATTTAGGAATGAATTTCAGGGACCCTTAACAATGTGGATAATTATTTATTAACTGGACTCAATAAGAAAAACCACTAGTCAAAAGCAGTCTTAATGACGCTGATATACGGGGTGTAAGGGACATCGTACCGAAAACCGATACCAGGGATCCAGTACATGATTCTGATCATTCTAGTGTTGAAATTTTTCATGGGCTTTTGCATGAATTTCCAAAAAACAATGCCGCTTTTTTAAAATACAATTAGTATATCATTATTGGTATAATAATAAAGCCTAAATTAAATTTAATAACAATAAATTACTTATTTGTGAAATAATAGCAACGTAATTAAAAAAAAAAAAATCCGCACGCATTCATTACATGGTCGAAAAATAACCAGTTAGTCATTTGTCATTTTCCATAAAAATGGTGTCTGTAATGTTGTAACGGACATTATTTGAAATCTTATATTAACGTTTTCGGTACGTGGGCCCTTACACCCTGTATAAAGCTAAAGTAAAAGCTCATCATCATCATCATCATCATCATCAGCCGGAAGACGTCCACTGCTGAACAACGCCACAATGAACGACAATTGGCTATTTGCATCCACCGGTTACCTGCGACGCACACAATGTCGTCTGTCCACCCACCCACGCCCACGCCCACGCCCACGCCCACGCTTGGCAGGCGTCTTGGGGATCGCAGTTTCGAAGAGATGGATATGTTATACAGAAGACGCTGCTGCCCGTCTTCTGCCTTTCCCTCAATCGCCTCTTACAAAACCCACGGGAAGAGAGGGGAGGATGCCAATTCTTAGCCGGCATCCCACGGCCAAGTAAAACCTAGCAGCATTTAACTTTTTCTTTATTCAACTTAGTGGCGAGTCAAGCAAGACGTTTATAAACGTGATGGTAAGCGACATACATGCCTACAGACAGCTGCAATAATATCACCAGGTATGGAACCCACTCATCGGAATACAATAATCTTTAAATAGGTACTGCTGCTTGGCAGCGGAATATGTGATACTACAGTGGTACCACTTACGTGGATAGTACCTTACACATGGGACTTACCAATTCCTTAAACATTCTACAAAGAAAACACGAGGGAAGGTGCAAAGTTATTTGATTTGATTAAACCACTAACATGTCAAGTTAAAACACCTCACCTTTTGAACTTTAACATAAGCAATGTATGGTAATAGTGACATAATATTTTATGGGTATTAAAAGTTGAATCGTGTTGCAGACATCGTTAGAATATAATTATGTAAATATTTGAGCTAGAGAGCCTAATAATATACGAGTATCACCTATAAGATCTTAATGACATTTAGTATAGGACACAAAATATAAATTCAGCCACGAATAAATGTTTAAATAATAATAATGTTAACTAACGTATCTAATTTTGTTTTATTTAAAGTCAAAAGTTAAATATAAAAAGTTCAGTCGATATCTCTTCCTGTGGCAATTTTGCTGACTGGCACAAAAGAAGGGAAAAGCACATACCTAGTGCACCGTACCGTACCTAACGTGCTAACTAAAAACCAAATAGAAAGGAATAGTCTTATTTCTATTTATTTATTTTTGAGTTTATTTGATTGATTTGACATAATATGTATCGGTTTATAATGAATTTGTAATGATTTTATGGACGCTAACGGTCTGAAATAAATATATTTTAATTTAATTTAATTTTACACCAATTTAACTAACTGTTCTAGATGAGACGTCGTATACTGTGTGCTGTATTTAAAGCCAAAAGATTAAATATTAAAGTCTTATTACCGGACTGGCATAGACGATACCAATGGCATCATTAGCGTAGAGCACATAATTTACAGGCGGCTAACGTGAAGAGCACATAGTGCCCTGTATCTAACATGTTGTATTAAAAATCAAAAGATTGAAATGAAAACTAAATTCAATTACACAATCTTATTTCTTTTCCCAATTGATTTAACTGACATAGACGAGACGAAATGCATTAAAAGCACAATCATGCATCAAGAGTATCGCAACGCATCGTATATTATGTGCTGTATTTAACGTCAAATGATTAAGAAAGTCTTATTTCTTTTACCAATTTTGGTAACTGGCATAGACGATACCAAGTGTATCATTAGCGTAGAGCACATAATTTACGGGCGGCTAACGTGAAGAGCACATAATGCCTTGTATCTAACGTGTTGTATTAAAAATCAAAAGATTGAAATGAAAACTAAATTCAAATACACAATCTTATTTCTTTTACCAATTGATTTAACTGACATAGACGAGACGAAATGCATTAAAAGCACAATCATGCATCAAGAGCATATACGCATCGTATATTATGTGCTGTATTTAACTCAGAGTAATTAGAATGGAGATAGTATCGCGTCGATTCCCGAACAAATTTTTCGTGGCACTTTTGCGGGTTGCGGGAGGCGAAGTAAACACACACAGATACAATCTCACGCATACCCACACTATAGTAAACTCGCAACACATTCAAAAATATACGCACACAAATAAAGAATGACCTGAACATATGAACAAAAATTTGGCAGAGGGGTTAGCGCATCATGCTCTCTCCAGTGGTATCTCCTCTAAGGTATTTAAAGTCAAATGATTAAGAAAGTCTTATTTCTTTTACCAATTTTGGTAACTGGCATAGACGATACCAAGTGTATCATTAGCGTAGTGCACATAATGTAAGGGCGGCTAACGCGATGAAAGTCTAGGTTTTTCCTGAGCTTAGAGCTAGCAGTTTTGCTTTAAGCGTCTCACGCGCTATTACCTACGCGGGCCTCGGTCGTGAGTGCGCTTTGCATATTTCAACAACACCAGTTAAATGCGTACATTACAGTTAAGTGAAATGGATCGGTGAACTGCTTTCTTCTCAGTATTCCCACGTTAAGTCCTAACTTATTACCCTACACTTGAAAAATATTATGGAAACTGCCAAATCGATTAATTGATACTTTTAGCCGACTGCTCCAAAAGGAGGGCTATGCTTTTCGAGAGTACGTACATATATATGTAAGTTTGTATGTAGGTCTATTTCTTTGGCACGGCGTACAGCCTAAACGGCTCAATAGATTTTGACTTAGAACATGTCGTTAGATCCGTCTTAGTTGGGGGAGTGACATAGGGTATAAATTAGACAAAATGTATTTTTTTAATTCTAAATCAACGATTGTATCAAATTAAAGATCTTAACGAGACAAGTTAAAATATTTATAGGTACATGTGTTTATGTTACATGTATGTATTTTGGTTCTTCGCAGTAGAGCTTATAATTGTGTAGTTTGGGCTTAGTAATAACGCACCTGGCGTTACTGTGCGGTGGAAGTTTGAAAAAAAAAGTCTGTAAGAGCCTCCGTAAGGCCTCTCTATAAACTTTATATATTATATCATTCTACTGTACGTATGTCACTGAACTCCTCCTAAACGGCTGGACCGATGTTGATGAAATTTTTGGTGTGTGTTCAAGGGGATTCGAGAATAGTTTAGATTCACAAAGCGCGGGCAGAGCTGCGCGGGTTAGCTAGTATACATATATATTCTTAAGTATTATATTTTAATTGTGACTTTATCGTTTTAGAAAATAATGCTTGCTCGATAGTAGTAAAGTAGGATGCCAAATATACCAAAAACAAAGTCGCTATCGGAGTCTTTTGTTCGCTTCATACTTCTAAATTACAGAACAGATTTTAATGAAGTTTTTACATTCATTTAGAGAATTACTTCCAATAGTTTTATACATAATGCTTTCTTAGTTAAGAACTTTAATAAAGAGGCCGGGCGAATCCGCTGTAATTCGCTAGTGTAATATAAGTACTATGTGTATATTGTAGAGACGTGTGGCGTTAGTGTTTGTGAATTGTGGCAGTACGAGGCGAGCGCACGCTTGACCCGCGTAATTGTCTGCTGAGCCCAGCCTATAATCCCTTACTCTCTACGGCGCTTTACATCCTACGACACGACTAGATACGTTTTTTTACTCAATATAAAGCTAGTGCTTGTTCACAAACAGGATGCAGTACCAATTCCTTCAAGGTGAAAGAAAGGGAAAGATAATAATGTAAAGGCCAATCTGGCCGCGGCGGTTAGTTATTATAGCCAACTAGCAGTAGTATAATTTTAGTAAACAAGTGCTGGCGTAGATTAAGGTGCAAAGTGCACCCTGTACCTTTGTCTCCTCACAATTCGATGGCATGGAAGAGCCACGCGACGGAAGAGAGATCAGGCGCAGGACTGACTTTTTACATGCCGATCCGACGCATAAATCATCTAAATTTCTAGGCAATAAGATCAGCTTTCACAAAGTAACAGCTTTTGAATCTTTACAAAGCTCAGGTGAGAACAGTACTCCATGAAGGGTTCATGGAGTACTGTTCTCACCTGTGGGATGGCTCTGCCAAATATCAACTTGACTCTTTGGATTCGTTAGACAGACGCGCTCGCAGGATAATTGACGATAACGACTTAACAAATTAAAAACTGCAACAATTGGATCATCGTCGCTTTGTTGCATGTTTATCGGTTTTTTACAGATTGTTCCACGGTGAATGCGCTCAAGTACTTTTTGATCTTGTACCACCATCCCCTTTCTTTTACCGGACTACCAGGCGCCGGCAGGGTCTCCACCGCTTTGTTGTTGACACTCCAACCTGCCGAACTAAGCGTTTCGCTTCTCCTTTCCTCATGCGCACGGCCAAGCTGTGGAATATCTCCCGGACAACGTTTTCCCTGATGAATATAACTTGGGTGTATTCAAGTCTAGAGTCAGGCATCTTATGGGTAAGCGCGGTCCGGTCCTAGATCACATTATCACTTACCATCATGTGAGATTGTGGTCAAGCGCAAACCTATTGATTAAAAAAAAAGCTTGTATTATAATTGTCCTAACTGCTAAGGAATAAATAAACGTTGGTGCTCCCCGCCGGGTTTAACCCACACCTCCAGTTTGCAAAGCAAGAGGCTTCCCGATGCGCCATGGCTTTTTCTAACTTATATTGTCCCACTGCTGGGCAAAGGTCTCCTCCACCACCATCCACATATCTCTGTCATGAGCCACTTCAGACCAATCCTTCTTAAACGCGTGTACAGGCATCACGCCAACGTTTTTTAGGGCGTTTTAGGCGTCGGGGACGACGACGTCCATCCTCCGGCACCCATTGCGTGACATATTTGACCCATCTGTCTGCCTTCATCCAACAAATATGTCCCACTCAATCCCACTTCAGCCTGGCAGCTACTACATCGACAATTCCTGTTTGGGAACTAATATCTATATTTTGAAACGCTATGTTCCATCACCCTTTGGCAGACCTTGGGTTTGGACTTTTGAGCCTCAGTGAGTGACCATCTTTGGTAACCGTAAGTTAGGATGGGTATAGTATACATCGATGAGTTTTCGTTTGACGCACATTGGAAGGTCGCTTCATTAGCGTTTTCATGGGGAATTAGGTAAATATAAATTAGTTTAAAAAATCAAGGGATAGAATATTGGAACGTTTAGACATAAATATGTAGATAGATGGAGGCAGGTCGGTTGGTTAGACACCCTAGCCGTTACACAATAGGCTGTGGATTAGTAGACATGTATGTTTGGGTGTGTGGGTATTATTTATTTATTACTAGCTGACCTGCGCAGCTCCACCCGCACTACGTATGACTTAGGGACGTTTCTCTTGAATCAGTCTATCTATTGCGAAAAACTGAATTAAAATCCGTTGCGTAGTTTAAAAGATTTAAGCGTACAAACAGTAGAAGCTGCAAACAGCGGAAGCGACTTTATTTTATACGATGTAAAGAAGACAAAGAAGATAAAGATGTATTCACAAAACAAAGTATGTAATTACATATTTGTACCAGTTGTCTGGTATCCAGGCTTCGCTTAATTTACGATCAGATCACTATGTGTGGATAGTATCATTACGCGTTAACACGCATAATGACGTACAGTGTAAATGTCTTTACGTTCAGATCTTGCCTATTAGTGTCGGAGCAAAAACGTGCGGAAGTCTGCGCCGACTAATTGGGCTGTATTGAGACCGCAGAGGAGAGCTATCGCATCGATATCAAGTTTGTGTCCTCATTTAATTCACTGAAATCGTTGACCTGTCGCTTTTGTTAATAACTGGCTGAAAGCGCTGCGGGGAGCAAATAGTCCATCCATTATTTATTTAAAATCTTTCTTTGTGCTTTTACAACATTTATATATTGTTCATTGCATTTTTCTGCATACATAATGTATAACGTAGACGACGTATGTTTAAAAGTATGCATGTACTCTTCTAGCATTTATCTCGAAACTAAGAGGCCGATTTCGATATGCTGTTGAATTGTAAGGTGGGTTTTAGTTTATATGGGGAAAATAAAAATTAAACAAAATGAGCAGCTGAGCATAATTATTTTTTTTCAATTGTATTCTAGTGGTATTGAGTAATTTATATTTTATTATAAGCCTACCTACTACTTCTTTATGTATCTGGGTGCCTGTCAAAATTTATTGCAGGAAGTACATAACTAAAGGGCTCGGCAGACATCGTCCTGACCTAAAGTTAAAAAAATCTTAGCCTCAACTTTGGGCGGTTCATTGAGTCCAAAGCCAAGGTAGCTGCAAGGAAGCTAGGTGTCCTTTCAAAGGTCCGCCGGTACTTCACACCGGGGCAGCTTTTGATGCTATATAAAGCACAAGTCCAAGGTCGTGTGTGGAGTACTGTAGTCACATATAGGCTGGTGTTCCTAAATGTCATCTTGCAGCTTTGGACTCAGTGGAGAGGCGTGTTAAGAGCCTTATTGGTGACGTAAGAGCCTTATAGTTAGTAGCGGCCAATTTACAAAGCCTAGAGCACAGGCGCAGAGTAGCCAGCCTCTCGGTATTCTACAGGATGCATTTTGGAGAGTGTGCACAGGAATTGCATGACTTGATTCCACGATCATCGGACGACGCACGGCACGTACACACCCTTATGTGGTGAAAGTGCCTTCAGTCCGGACTAAGCGGTTTGCTTCTTCATTTATAATAAGGACAGCTAAGGACTGGAACAGTTTGCCTGCGTCGGGTTTCCCGCCCGATTATAATGTGGGTGTCTTTAAGACTAGAGTGAATAGGCTTTTAATAAGCTAGCGTGTTTTGCCATCCTCGATTGCGTCGCCGCTTTCCATCAGGTGGGACTGCAGTCAAGCACTAGCTTATAAGTGGTAAAAAAAACCGATTGCAGCGCCACCTACAGGATCCAACACAAATACACACAAAAAATCATTAAAATCAGTCCAATCGGTTCAACACTCGATATTTCTGATACTTTATAGCCTGTTAAATAAATTGGAATTAACGGTCGAGTCGCAGGCCACCAGTGGTTGTAAATAGTTAATTCTCTTTCTTTGTGGCATTCCAAGGGGGAGGCCTATCTTCAATAGTGGACGTCTTCCGTCTGCTGCTGCTGATGTTAATGATGGTAGACTGAAATAGTTTGTCTGCGTCGGATTTCCCACCCAATGAAAATATGGATGTCTTCAAGGGTAATAACAAGTAATAAGTTTTAGAAACTAAAACCCGACTACGGATAAAATCGCAGTCTAATAATGTGATATTATATAGCCTATAACCAGCGGACAATCAAGACGCTTCTAACGACACCCTACTTGTCAAATTATGTTAAGTAGATTAGAAAATATGCGGGAACAGATGAACATACATACATACATACATTCTTGTTAATATCATAACCCTCCCTCCGTTCCGAAGTCAGAAAAAAAAGGTTATTAATAAACTGTATGCCATACCAATCCCTGTTTGCTTTGCCGCTTTCCTACACGCCGGATTGCATTCAAGCACTGGCCTTTATTGAGTAAAAATATAGCAAAAAATGGAATAACAATATTTAGGTCAATTTGATGGCAGCAGTGAAGCGCGGAAGCTTGCGGGAGGTGCGCAATGCACGCAGTTCGGGCGCGTTAATTTTTCACGGAGCAGCTCGCTCCATTGTGAGGTGTTGAAATGGCCATTGTTTCCTTGACAATGGGCCGACAATGGCCGCGAATCTCTCAAAAGGCCGCGAGCCTCGACCTAGCTCTCCTGTATCTCGCTCGCCTAGGTGCGACAGCGCTAGAGCCAACGCATTCGTTAAATTAAGTTCAGGCTTTGTTTTATAATATAACTAGCGACCGACACGCGGCTTCGACAAACATTTTATGTTGGTAAATAGGACTATAATAAATTGTATCTTAAGTACATAATATATGAATCTATTTAAAGAAATTCTGTAAAGTAAGGTGGACTTATAGCCAGCAAAAGGTAGTTTAGAAGATCTAAGCGAATAAATAGATAAGTGTACTACATGAAGACCGTTTTTCACCTAACTACCAAACCAACCAACCAACATATATGTAGCCATGTCATTAAACACTAACTGTTGCCCTCACAAACACCAATTAGCGTTAATTATCATTTAGCCATTTTTTTCCAAATTCAAACTATTTTTTTTTCAAATAGTCTTAACGCTACACTTTTGAACGATCAATTTATTTTTAAAGCTACCACCGCATCACAACGCAGCCTTAACTGAGAAGATCCAGCAAGAAACTCAGCGGTCTTGATTAAAATAATCAAATTTCGACTTTATGGTCTCATTATTAATCATCAGCAGCCGAAACGCTCACTGCTGAACAAAGGCCTCCCCCGTAGAAGGGAGAGGTTGCCATAATCCCCACGCTTGGCAGGCGGCTTGGGGGAAGCAGTATAAGTGGTATGTAATCCAATAAATAGACGCTGCTGCCCGTCTTCTGGTTTTCCCTTAGTCGCCTTTTACCGACACCCATGAAGAGGTACCGAGGTACCGAGTACATATACCATCCAGAGAAGAGTGGACGAGGGGACTCAAACCGGTTGGTGGAACTCACCTCATATGGTACACTGACGGTTCCAAAATGGAGTCAGGTACAGGGGCAGGGATTTATTCCAAGGACTGTAGTATCAGTCACAGCATGGGGCAATATGCATCGGTATTCCAAGCGGAAACCTATGCCATAATTGCCAGCATCAAAGAAATGCAAAGGAGAAATGTCAAGGGTAAAACCATTCGCATTCTCAGCGACAGTCCGGCAGCTCTGAAGGCTCTGAATTCCTTCAGAGTTGCTTCTAAACTGGTCTAAGAAGGTATTACAGGCTTGAACAACCTGGGAAGACACAACAATGTCAGCCTTGTCTGGGTACCGGGACATGAAGGCGTCGAGGGCAATGAGAAGGCAGATAAATTAGCGAGGGCCGGCTCACAGAGACATTTGGTTGGCCCCGAACCATTTGTGGGGATTCCGTATGGAACATATCACCAAGCATTGTATGCACATGCTAGAAACGAACATATGAAGGAATGGAGGGCAGCGTCAGGCCTTAACCACTCCAAAGCGTTCTCTAGCGGAAGGGTGGACTGTGGGGTCAAATTATTGAACCTAAACAGATCACAAATAAGGCACCTGATGGGTGCACTTGTGGGACATTTTGGCACCAACGAGCATCTACACAGAATGAGGCTAAGTACTAGTGACATTTTCAGATTCTGCGAAGATGAAAAAGAGTCAATGCGACACATATTGTGTGGCTGCGACGCTCTTGCGAGACGTAGGTTGAATCATCTGGGAGTAGCCTATCCTACACCAAATGATTATATACAGCTCCAAGCTAGCGCGATCGTTGCGTACCTGAGGGAGCTCTTCGATACGCCAGCAACAGAGTAAGGGCTAGGGCATGCACAATGGATCCAACTGGGTCGAAGTGCGTTCCGGGAATACCGGGCCCAAATTTATAGCCACCAAGAATAGAATAGAAATACGGACACCCAACGGGAGGAGATGGATCATTATTGAGAACAAGTTAATCGATATCTCTACTCACTTACTGCCGCACCTACAAACCTCAATTAACTTTAATTACAATTAATTAATTTTTTGAAATTCTATTATTTCGACACTTGAAGCCAATAAATACACGCTGATTGTGAGTAGAGATATCAATAATTTCACAACTACAAATAAAAATTAATGATAAGAGGCGCGGATAGTCGAAATAAATAGGTTACAAAAAAGGACTTAATTGTAATTAAAGTTAATTGACGTTTGTGAGTGCGGCAGTAAGAGAGTATGAAGCGGCTATAGTGTCGAAATAATCTGATTTTAAAAACTAGATAAATGATAATTAACATTAATTGTGTTGCACGTTTGTGTTGCAGCAGTAACATGATAAATATTGTATAACATAGATTTCCTCTGAAAGTAAGTCCTTCTTTTTTGCAGCATATCGGGTTGGATGACGTATAAATTCGTTTAACGTGATATGACTACGCTAAAGCAGGTGAAAGAGTATCCGCGTTTGTACGAAGCACGTTCCTTTAACGTCATACCACTATTAAGCTCTGTGGGACGTTGGGATCGATCAATTATTTTTCTTTCGTCATGCAGTAAAAAGATTGAAGAGACTTTCGCAACTGTTCGGATATTAAACGCCCCCTCACCGTGGAAGGATGTAACGTTCGCTGGCGGGTAATCCTTTTGAAGGATTGCTCTCGATCCGTCTGCATCCTTATCGCGGGTCTAATTTCGCTTGTTGAAGTCATCTAGTGTGTTTGATGAAGCGTTTAGTAACATAGATTAAAGTGCAAACGATCATGTTTACCTGTGAACTTCTGACGACTTCGGATTTAGAATTCGATAGGATTAATTCATTAGGCCGCGTTATTTTTTACATTTATAATATCATCATCATCAGAAGCCGAAACACGTCCACTGCTGAACAACAGCCTCCCCCTTAGAAGGGAGGGTTGCCATAGTCCTCACGCTTGGCAGGCGGCTTGGGGAGCGCATCAGTATAGGTGGTCAATTATTCAATAGAAAGACGCTGCTGCCCGTCTTCTTGTTTTCCCTTAGTCGCCTCTTACGGACACCCAACGGGAGGAGATGAGAGGGTGATATTCTTACCCGGACACCCCACGGTTAATTAATATATATATAAGTAAATATATAATAACAAAATATGTATATCATCATCATCATCATCATCACCAGCCGGAAGACGTCCACTGCTGAACATAGGCCTCCCCTTTCGAACGCCACAATGAACGACAATTGGCTATTTGCATCCACCGGTTACCTGCGACGCGCACAATGTCGTCTGTCCACCAAGTGGGAGGCCTACCTACGCAGCGTCTTCCGGTTCGTGGTCCACTCGAGAACCTTTCTTCCCCAGCGGGTTATCGGTTCACCGAGCGATGTGGCCTGCCCATTGCCACTTCAACTTGCAGATTTTAAGAGCTATGTCGGTGACCTTGGTTCTTCGGCGAATCTCCTCATTCCGGATTCTATCGCGCAAAGAAACTCCGAGCATAGCTCTCTCCATAGCTCATTGTGTAACTCTGAGCTTATCCAAAAGGCCAACAGTTAGGGACCACGTCTTAGTACCATAAATCATCACTGGCAACACACACTGGTTAAAAACCTTCGTCTTCAGGCACTGCGGTATTTTGGACGAGAAGATTTCGCGTAGTTTCCCGAACGCTGCCCATCCGAGTTGGATTCTTCGGGCGACCTCTTTGTCGAAGTTGGAGTGGTCAACAACTTCGAGTGTATCGTTCCCAACAACTACCGGTACGGGTGCAACATGGACATTAAACATGATCTTCGTCTTGTCCATTCATTTTAAGACCCACCTGTTGGGAAACGCTACTGAGGTCGCTGAGCATTGTATTGAGGTTCTCCAGCGACTCTGCCATAATGACTATATCATCGGCAAAACGAAGGTGAGTGATGTATTCGCCATTAATATTGATGCCGCATCCGTTCCAGTCCAAGAGCTTGAAAACGTCCTTCAATGTGTTTGTGAACAGTTTCGGAGAAATAACTTTCGATCTCCTTCCCGGAAGAAGAGCAAGTTTCCGGAATCAAGGGTTAGCGTCTCCTGTCCCTCTCGTCGGATTTCAGATAAACCCAACGTAACTTGCTCAATTCTTCCTCCAGCTCAATAATCTTCTCATCGGTCGTTGTGTGTTGCCAGGGCCAAAGTTCGGTGGGGGTGGTAGCGGGGCATCTGCCGGAGATTCTTCGCACCCCCTGCTCGACCGTTACCCCGCCCGCTACCAAGGCGAGGAATAGAGGACTGGGGGCCATCTGCAAATGTTGTCTGTCATTTTAGGAAGGGGGGGGGGGGGTATTGCCATAATCCCCACGCTTGGCAGGCGTCTTGGGGATCGCAGTATAAGTGATGAGATGGATTACAGAAACAGAAGACGCTGCTGCCAGTCTTCTTGATTTCCCTAAGTCGCCTTTTACGTACACCCAATGGGAAGAGATGGGGGGGTGCTATTCTTACCCGGACACCCCACGGGGTCACATATGTATATACATAAAACAAATTACCTTTCAACCGGTAGCTAGAACACAGGCGATAATGCTCCAGAAGACAGAAATTTTCTTACAATGTATGATGTTACCTGCCTTCTCTATTATTTATAGTAATATTCTGGCTAGACAATCTACACACGGGCATCTGATCCCAAATTAGGCCGAGCCTTGGTTATGCACATCCAAACATACATTCACGCCTTTTTCCCGTAGGGGTAGGCAGAGCCCATGGGCCGCTTTTCGCCTTGGTTATCAGAAAAATAATTTAATAAGTACTAAAGTAAATACTTTATATTTTTAACCGACTTCATTGTAGATACCTACATACCTCTTAAGATAAATACTAATAGCCAATAGTCGTTAATTGTGGCGTTCTAAGGGAGAGGCCTATATTCTGTAGTGGACATCTTCTGGCTGGTGACGATGACGAGGAAGATAAATAACACCCAAATAAAACCCACAGCGATGGTACCTATATGCACACAAATGTTAAGGTATTTTGGACGGTAATCCAGCGCACCTACGACCTTTCAGAAAGCAGCCAAATCTCTAACCATTACAGCAACATTAATTATTTAGGTACTCAAAAGGCTTGTAAAAAGGCAAAAGGCTTGTAAATGGCTTGTAGCTATTCGCATTCGCAGTCTCACGTGTGTGGAGGCAGCTTATGCATTTGCGGGGTCGGTCTCGACCCCATTACTATCGGTCGGCGTTCGCGACTTTGATCGATGTCCGCTGTGCAACTGCACCGCTTCTAAACCTACCCCCTTCTTGATGCAACTCGTTTTACGATATACGCTTTGGAAAAAAATACAGAAAGAAATTTTGCTTTCGTTAATTATTGCTTATCTAATGTCCCCAGGTTGACATTTTGTAGGTATTACAAGAACAGAAAACCATCAGTCACGTGCCATAATACTTCTACAAGATGCAGGAGTATATAAACTGGGTTGTGATTGTGGGCGCTCATACATCGGGCAAACAAAACGTTCAATGAAAACCCGCGTAAAAGAACATATAGCTGACGTTAAACATCGACGCTATACGAAGTCTACAGTCTGTGCACCTGCCATTATATTAGATTTGACAAATCACAAATCCTCGCAAAAGAACAGCGCTTCCTGCTAAAGATGATTCGAGAGGTTACTGAAATAAAAAAAAAAAACATCCAAATTTCAATAGAGAAGATGGCTGGGTGCTGCCACCAATTTGGGATCCCGTGATAAATACACACATCAAAAGTGTCTAGGGATCAAGCATTTTTAAGCGGATTTCTTGAGATTGAGATGTGGCTTTGTAATAAATTTATGATTTTATAAATTTATATGGATCCTTTTTGGTGCATTTCATAATTTGAATCAGGAACTGTGAATCAAATTCGAGTAAAAGATGAAAATCAGCTGTCAATATTTTCCCTATAAAAACATACAACGCATTGAAGACATTATTAGTGCTACTGTTTCCCTACTACTGATTAAAACCAACGTTATTATGGAGCGGCGACGTCATTTAAGCAGGGAAGAAATGCTCAGAGCCGTGGGAATGATAGAAGCTGGTTCCCGGCAACGTACTGTGGCTTTAGCTCTGAATACAAGTCAGAGTGTTATCAGTCGACTTTGGACACGTTACCGAAGCACTGGTACCGTGGCTGAGCGCCATGGAGGACGGTATCGCTGCACCACACGGAGACAAGACCGATATATTCAAATCTTAACTCGAAGAGCTCCAACAATAACTGCCATGATGTTAGCCGTGAGGCTTCATCACTCTTCAGGGAACTTAATTA
The DNA here is from genome assembly GCA_911728495.1 of Furcula furcula. Classification (NCBI taxonomy): domain Eukaryota; kingdom Metazoa; phylum Arthropoda; class Insecta; order Lepidoptera; family Notodontidae; genus Furcula; species Furcula furcula. The sequence goes on from OU452251.1 coordinate 14,366,446, forward strand.
GCGACCAAACAGTCAGAAACCGCTTGCATGAAGTGAACCTTCATTCCCGAAGACCGCTACGGGTACCACCTATAGCAATGCACAATCGTAGGATTCGATATCAATGGGCTCTTGAACACAGAAATTGGGCAGAAGAACAATGGCGTTTCGTGTGCTTTTCTGATGAGTCTCGTTTTGGTATGAGACCGGATACAAGACGTATACGACACTGGAGAACCCCTGGACGCCAACAGCGATTAAAATCCTGCCAGGAAGTCCATCCTTATAGTGGTGGAACCATCATGGTATGGGCGGGTATTTGGATCGGCGGAAGAACTGAGTTGATTTGGATCAGAGGCAACCTCAACGCTCAAATTTATGCTGAGACGATTGTATCAGACGTCATCGTTCCTCTACAAGTGCAAATCGGTCCCTTATTTCAGTTAATGCATGATAATGCACGACCGCACACCGCAAGAGTTGTAAGACAGACTCTCGCCGCAGCTAACATCAATGTCCTGCCCTGGCCTGCTCAGTCGCCAGACTTGAACCCGATTGAGCATGCATGGGATATGCTACAGAGAAGAGCTCTGCCGAATATGGAGGGTATCCAGTCGCAAGAAGACCTTTTTTTGTTGTTGCAACGAACATGGGCGGCCATTCCACAGCGTGATTTGGATGAACTCATTTTGAGTATGCCAAACCGATGTTCTTGTGTTGTTAGTGTTCGCGGTAGAAACACGGATTATTAATTGTTTAAGTTACCCAATAAAATTTTAAAGAAAACTGTTATTTCAGTCTTTTTTTCGAACTTTTGTGTTAGTGGTTCAAATGTCAAAAATCCCTTTATTAGGAAAATGGCAAATTTCTTTATTAATGCAAAGGTGACTTGGTTTATCGTTACTGTGACAAACGAAAACACTTTATTTGATGAATCCTTAAAGAAAATTTTAATTAATATCAATCAGGAGAAAAGTTATTGCAAAAATATATGTTGATCCCTAGACACTTTTGATGTCTGTATAATCAAATCCAAAGGCAAGCATTCCACTGCAAGAACTCAAGATACTGTAAGCTCTTTCTGCGTAGATTAGACTAACAATAAGGCGAGAGTGTTTTTTTTGTTTGAATGCCCCAGGAGGGGGCTTATGTTTTTCGAGAGTATGTATGTATGGTTATTTATTTGGCATGGTCTACAGTCTAAATGGTTCGATAGATTTTGACTTATAATATGTCGTTAGATCGTCGTAGTTGCCACCCGTCAGCCATCACTTCTGTGTCCATATATTTCTTGATACAATTTTGATCTTGTAAAGAAACTCAGAGTACAGATATAGTAGTACGGCGTACAATTTTAAACATGTCACTCAGTAAAAATCCAACCCGCTGCTTTAGCCAGACTTGCAGCCGACCTTTCAAATTTCATGACCCTAGGACCAGTGGTTCAGGCTGTGCTTTATATATCAGTCAGTCACTCGTAGGTATTATTTTCCGATACTTCGAACATAATTAACTAAAACCAATAAATGGGTTACATTTCGGTAGGCTATCAAGCCACAAAGAAAGTTGGGCGGGTGTCGGAGTTAGCTCAAGTTGTTTGTTACGTCTGAGGGCGTCGGTGGGGGTGCTCGTGCCGCCACGGCGGTGTGGGCGCCCACGCCGCCGTGCGAACAAAACCTTCCGTGAAAGCCTTCGGACGTTGATAGATGCGATAAGCTCGGATGCAAGTAAGCTGCATACATTTCTTGCTGCAGTTTCCACGCTGAAGCGTAATCAGTTATTTTTTTTATTCGCGACGCGAGGATCGGCGGCAGGTAAATGCACTTAAAGTTTAAAATATATGTGCCTGTTACAATTTTTCTCGAAAGTCCTTTTCTTAGGGTTGGTTTTTATTTTTCTAAATGTAAAGTTTCCTTTGCATGAATTTATTCAGGTTACTGAATATATCATTTGGTACCTATCGATGTACTTAGTAATATTTATTTTTAATAGGCATTATGCTAGTTGATAATTGAAAATACAGTGTTTATTTTAAATATTTTTTTGCAGTCGTTAAGAAAAGCACAAAGACGTCGTCCTTAAAATGAAGTCGTATTGAAAACGAAGTAATGGTTTTTCCCCTTTCCTAACGTCAATTAGGATCTATTGCAATTTATAAACGGAAACGGTTTACTTATTCGTGTGATTTATATACATTAAGTAATTTATTAGGTTACTACATATTACCCATTTAAATCAAAGAAAGTAATTACGTATCTTTTTTATATAACGAAGTAGAACACAAGAATATTTGCTCATAATAATAATAATGACCTCCTTGTCGATACGACCACAGCCGGGACAATCGTTCATCAGATGAGCCATCTACTTTGCTATAAATATTATGCACAATTATGAGCACAAGCAGTTGCGTAGATAAAGTACACATTGCACGTATATTATTTTTATTTAGGTACTCTTACTATCCGATAGCTTGGAAGACTAACACGACCAGATAAAGGTCAGTCGCAGGATCGACTTTTTACATGAATATCCGATGCATGGATCATCTTACGTTCCAGGAAATCAGGTGATCGGCTTGCATTGACCTAAGCAGTAACTATACTCAGTTAACCTACTGGTTAGTACCTACTGGTACATAAAGTTGTTGCTATCCGCGGGATTAGAACCCACAACCTCCAGTTTGCAAAGCAAGCGGTTTTTCATTGCGCCAAGGAGACTGTGAACTTATATAGTATCATTAAACATAACTAAGAACCATCCCGATTAAACAGCCTTTGGGGTAACACTATTGAGTTTTATTAGTCCATCCGTTTGAAAGCTACGATGCCACAGATTGACAAGGCATATAAATTTGAGATTAATAAGACCCTTCCTTTTAGTCAAGAGGGTAAAAACGAAACCCGAGACTGTGAGTAATGAGACATCAGTATTGCCTTACCACACATTTATTAATATCGACAGCTAAAATTCCCTTCATACCCCTAACAAATGTACAAAGATAAAAATATCAAGGGCCTATTTTTTACTCAATCTATGACGAGATTAGCAAGACGTTCGTCTGATGGTAAGCGACACATTAGTTATTAAGTGTCTTGTGTCCGGTAATTTCATCAGCTAAAGTGCCTTTCACACCGGGACACAGCATTGGTTACACACTGGTGCTTGGCGGCAGAATATCTGACACTGCGGTGGTACCTACCTGGTCAGTTCCTTGCACAAGGGACCTACCACCTATTAGCATTTATAAATAATTCGTAGCTCAAAATCCACGTAGCAGGCACAAAAACGGGCTCAAGAAGTCGCCTGCTCTGCATCGTTCCACCACAACGCCGCAAATGCATTTTCTTATAATTCAGAACCATCACGTAGCCTAGTCGCTGCGAAGCACAGCCCGGAGCGAAAGCTCAACTACACAAGAACGCAAGCGAATTTGCAGTTACCACTCTTTATCACACGCCCGTACCTATAAACTGGGATAGGAAAATTGAATGGTAAAACTGGAGACTGGAATATTATTTTAATAAAATTCGATTTGAAAATAAGAAGATATAAGTTTAGTTTACATTTAGTTGGTGGATAAGCGCCTGTTATTGCTCTTATCCAAGTTATTATTGTTAGTAGCGAGTACCGTGAATGCATGCTTGCACTTTCACTTGCAAGTTTGTATGCAGTACCTAGTCATAGTTTTGATATAAACCGTGACCTACTTTTTCGGCTTTGTCTACTAAAATCAAAAATGTAAGTATATATATACAATAGATAGGATTATGTTTTAAGAACGTGATATTGCGTGATAGATTGGTGTATTATTTAAGCGAATTCGTTATCAAAAGACATAGATGTTAATGTTTGGATTTAACCTTTTTTTTTAAATTAGTTGAATTTAATAAATTTTCGACAAAAACTATAAATAACTACGTAATTTAAGTATATATATCTGATCAATTATTATTTTTATATAGACGTTTACCTTCGCTCACATATACGTTGTAAATTATAGTAGTTTAGTCATAAAAAAATAAAGTTCACCAGTTTAAAAGCAGAGTGGTTGCATCATAAATGCAGTAGACGTCCATGTCTCTTGCTCCATTTTGACGCGTGACAGCGAGTGTCATATCTAAGCTAGTGAGTGCAGCGTTCGTGCGAATATTTTATTTGGGCAGTGCGGGGACGTCGTAGCCTCCCTGCGCCTATCCACCACCGAAAGAGGATGGGGGTCTGCTAGGGGGTCTACAGGGGGGTCGAGTGGGTGTTGGGGGCGTGCGACGTTGATCGATGCACGTCTTGCGCCGGAGGCTGCACCCGACGTAATTCATTAAACGCTGAAACTGCAAGCGGATTTTGAGTATTAAAACCATTTCTCACGAGTCTGTCCAGTTTGGCTGCGCCTTTATGTACGCTTTAAGCATTCCTAGTGGCACGCTTAAAGCGGTTTGCTTAAAAGATAAAGTAAATAGGGACAATGCTTTGAATAGGAGGTTTTAGTCTGCATAAAACTTAGACCGTGGAAATGTTGTAAATAAATTACCTTAGGTAAGTTGGGGACTAGAAACTAATTACGGACTAAGTACCTAGTCGCTTCTCTTTGATTAATACTTGCATATGTATTGCGCGTTTAGTCCTTTAGTTAGATCCTTTATGAATAGAAAGCATCTGATTAGACTAATTAAAATAACAGTTGCGTGACCGGTCACGCAACTATTTTTTTCATACCATTCATATCGTTTCTAAGAGTATCTTCATATCTTTTAATTTATTCATGTACTGGTGACAGATTTCATTAGGACACCAAACAGAACAAAATACTGCTGTCGCTGATGCAAATTAAATTCCCAAATTAGGTGTTTACCTGCTTATTGGGAAAAAAACCCTAGATTTAGGATTTTTCACTATATTGGGAAAACCAATAATAATAAGGTCCTACAGGGGTTCGTCTAAATAGGCACTATCTTTTTTTTTATACTACCAACGTGGCACGCAAGCATGCGGCCCGCCTGATGGTAAGCAGACACCACAGCCTATAGACGCTAGCAACACCAGAAGAATCACTAGCGCGTTGCCGACCGTTAAGACATTAGATATTAAGTCTTTGTGTCCGGTAATTTCACCAGCTACAGAGCTCTTCCCGCCGGAACACAGCAATGCTTACACACTGCTGCTTGGCGGCAGAATATCTGAGACTGCGGTGGTACCTACCTGGACGGTTCCTTGCACATGGAGCCTACCACCTAGTGTATCGCAGTGTCAGATATTATTCATGGTCTGCAAAAGACTCCCCTCTGAAGGTTGTGCCCCAGGCAGCAACCCGCCTGACTCCACTGCTTAGCTACGACACTGCGTAAAAACACCTTGTAATAGGCATGATGACTGCAACACAATACCAATAAATCTGTGGTTTTAAATATTAGAACTGATTGCACTGATTCCAAAAATGCATCTCATTTTCATAATAGAGATTTTCGTGATATTTAAGCAAATAAATTACTCAAATACAGCTAATCGCCATTTTGTAAAAAACGCTGATCAGAGTGAATGACGTCAATCCTGTGTAAATAAAAAACTGTCAAACTGTCATCACAACATTTTCTTTCATATAATGATACACTTTAATACCTAGACAGATGTTTATTTACACCGCCGGAGTGACGTCACAAAATGGCGCCATGCACCGGCCATCGTTTTGGAAAGAAATTCAAACTCTATTTTAAAATTTGAAAATATTGCTATTAATTGTAAATTTAATACAAAAATATGATTATTTTCGGCAATAGTAGACCCATAAGTACATTATAGAGTATTTTTTCAAAATTAGTCATCATGCCTATTATTGACGTCATAAAAATCACTGTCATAAATGATTTAACTGGACATCATACCGCTTTCCGTGTTATGGCAGTTGATCAGTAAAACGGTATAAGTAATTAAGATAATAACATCCGAAATAAACGTTATAAATTCTTGACTCTGAATGTACCTAAATAGTGCAAAAAATAACGATAACTTTTCGAGTGAGTTGTATAACTTGTTCGCTTGATAAGTCGACTGTAATCTTGTGCAAGTGTGAAGGCAGACTGTCTGGTACCTGTGTAAATCAACTTCGTGGTCTGCACGACAGAGCTACCGGAATATGCAGAAAAAGTAAACTTGGATCAGCTTTTATTCAACTTAGTTAATTAAGAGGCAAGCAAGGCCTTCGCCTGATAGTTAGTGATACGCCCGCCTATAGATATACAGGGCGTTAGGGACTATGTACCGAAAACTTTTATATAAGATTTCTCATTTTGTCCGTTACAACAAACATTACAGAAACCATAGGGAAAATTACAAATAATAATGATAATATCTTGCGACAATCCACTCACGGTCATCCGATCCCAAACTAGGCAGAGCCTGTACTATGGAAACCAGACAACTGATACTAATACTTATATACTTTTTTTTTGTAAATACATACTTAAATAGATAAACAACACCCAGACACTTGGCGGGAATCGAACCCACGACCCATCGGTTAGCAGGCAGGGTGTCTGACCACTAGACCAACGGGCCCGTCAAATGACTAACTTGTTAATTTTTGAGCATGTAATGAATACGTGCGGAATAATATTTATTTTTCAAATTACATTGCTAATTTCAATCAAGCCGCCTGCCAAGCGTCGAGATTATGGCAACCCCTCCCTACTAAGAGAGAAGCTTTTTGTTCAACAGTGGACGTGTTTCGGCTGATATGATGATGATAATATACAGCTATTGTCGCAAGTCATCCAAGACATTAATTCGCTCGACGTTAGCCCGTCACACCAGAACTCCGCCACCACAGCCACACTGCTGCTTGGCGGCAGAATATCTGACACTGTGGTGGTACCTATCTGAACGGTCCGTTGCACAAGGGACTACCAGTACAGTTAAGGGCCTAGTAAAGTTGCTATTCTAGTCGTAATAGCGCAATGAAGGATAAGATTCGGAAGATGTCCACTGCTGAACGTATGCCTCCACCTTGGAACGCCACAATGAACGATAGTCGGCTATTTGCATCAACCGATTACCTGCGACGCGCACAATGTCGTCACTCCACTTAGTGGGAGGCCAGCTTCCTCGTCGTCACTTGAGTTCCTTTCTTCCCTTATAGGAGATACCACTGGAGAGAGCATGATGCGCTAACACCTCTGCAATTTTTGTTCATATGTTCGGTTATTCTTTATTTGTGTGCGTATCTTTTTGAATGTGTTGCGAGTTTATTATAGTGTGGGTTCACAGAAACATGAAGAGTTTGCATTAGACATTTGCAAGATGATGAGTGAAATTGTATCTGTGTGTGTTTACTTCGCCTCCCGCACCTCGCAAAAGTGCCACGAAAAATTTGTTCGGGGAATCGACGCGATACTAGCTCCATTCTAATTACTCTGAGTTTCTTCCCCATCGGTTGTAGATTCTTCAAGCGATGTGGCCTGCCCATTGCCAATTAAATAGGAGGAAAAGTAAATAGGAGGAGTTCGGTTCGGTAGAGTCATGCTCTACCTAATATTGATTTTATATTTTGGGACAATACCCATACGATCATTTGATCCCAAACTCGGCAAAGCCTGTACTATGGTAACCGCACAACTGATACTAATACTGAAACTTTTTTGTTTTGTAAAGACCCATACACCTAGTGGAAATTTAACCCGAACCGAAGAGCTATTGGATAGTGGCCAGGGGTTCTAACCACTGGACCAAGAGGCCCATTTATATTGTCAGTAAGATAAATGAATAATAGGTGACATCGTATTAGTGACATCCGCCAAGCAGCAGTGATTAAACAAATAGGTATGGTGATGTTCCGATGTGAAGGGCATTGTAGTTGGCTAAAATAATGATTCCTAGTAGTTCCATTGATCTTTGTTCCATGGAACTAGTGAGACTTATCATTCCCACTAGTTCTATTACTGGTGGCGAGGGCTTCCAAAAACTCTGGTCTCGAGATAATCAATGCTTAATGTGCTGCACGACTAGCGGCAGCTTAATGCAGCTATCAATCGGAATATGTGTTACTTAACATGCGGGATTCTTGTTGCTACAAAAAGGGGATCCCGTGCGTAAAATATATAATAATATTTATTTCACCAAAAGAGGTACAACAAAGTAAAGCCAATGATTAAGCAATTAAAATGTACAACAAAGTAATGTAGGTTACAAAGTAAACCTTATGTACTAAAAGGCTAAATCTATATCTATACTTATAATAAAACTGTAACAGGTCCAATTCTGTACATTGAAGATATTTTGAAAATTATATTTGGAGGGCATTCTATAACCGATACTGAGGCCGAAAATGTAATTTTTTAATTTTTTGTCTGTCTGTCTGTCTGTCTGTCTGTCTGTCTGTCTGTATCACGGCTGCGCATCACGCCGAAACTACTGAATGGATTCAAATGAAACTTGGCATGATTTGAGATCTTACTACGAGGTAGGACATAGGATACTTTTTATCCCGTAATCTAGCACGGTTCTTTTAGGAAAGGGGATTAAAGTCAAAATGGGTAGTTGGTTATGCGCTTGGTCCGATTTTATCAATTTTTCTTCATAATTATAATAAATATTAGTAAGGGAACACTCATAGAGAGTTTTTATCAAGGTTTTGTAATCGATCGGGTTAAGCAACGTTAGGTAAGGTCATTATATAGATGGGTGACCGTTTAATGCCATTTGAACTAAACGGGTCCGTGCTTCGGAGAGCAAGTAAAAAGTGGGTCCCAGTTTTTAACCGACTATAAAAAGGAGGTTGTGTATTCGATGCGAATGTCTGTTATTAAAAGTTTAGTTAACGTAAAAATAGCGCATGCGGAGCTGCGTGGGTCAGCTAGTACTTAAATATAAAATTGGGAACATCTGCATCCGAACTAGGTGTTACGCTCTATCTCGGAATGCAGCCAACCCCTAGAGAAATGAACATTTTTAGCCATTACATGTTCAAATTAAATCAATAGGTTTGCGTTATTAATGCCATTAACTCCGAGCAAGTTTGCGCGTGTATGTGAGTGTATGTAATTGTGTGTATGTGTTTGTGTGTCTGAGTGTGTGAATGTGATTATAAATATGAAAATACATAAATAGGTACTCTTTTTGACTATATCGGTATCTTTAACAACTCCTCAGTCTCATCATATTAAAGTGATATAAATAAATATGTTATCAATTAATCTTATAATCAATAGATGATGATTAAATATCTAAACATTTTATGGATGCAAGTAGGTACTTTACACAGATGTGACGCTGCGCATGCACATCCTAGATGACCTAATGTTTACTTAACACACAATGTGTATGTCATTGTTTCTACGCACACATGCCCACATGAATTGCCTATATATTTTTAGAGTTATCGTTCATAGAATACGGGCGTGAATATAACATTTTATTGGCAACACGTGTATCGTAATGGCCTTGTGACGTATTGTTGCATATATACTAAAGGCCCGTCATAAATGCATATTGATGAATGTTCGGTTGAGTTATTCCGAACAGATTATTAAAAATTCTAATTAAATAGCCATACTTGTTCACCTAAGATAGCACTTCCGTTTAAGTTTGCGCAAGGTCGCGTGATCCACGTGTAATAGGCATGAACCAGTTATGGCTAATTTTGTTGTTTTATTCAATTATAATGTATAGCCAATTTAATAAATTACATTTGACACCTGTCAGTTTCTTTGTTCTGTCTGTTTCTTTTGTCTTAAATTATAACAGTAAATGTATTCGTAACTGAAAAAAGATAAGCAATTGTGCAGTTCTGAATTCGAAAAAAATAAATGATGCCCGCGCCGTTACAAGATTACGTTGGTAACGGGTCCGTATTTCATTCAATCTATTGGGAGCCCGTGGGGTGTCCTCCCGTTGGGTGTCTATAAGAGGCGACTAAGGGAAAACAAGAAGACGGGCAGCAGCGTCTTTCTATTGGCTCTATTGGATTACCTACCTACTGCGATCCCCAAGACGCCAGCGAAGCGTGGGGATTATGGCCAGCCCCCTCTCCCTTTTAAATAAATATACTTCTTCTTCATCTTCTTAAGGGGGGCCTTTGTTCAGCCGTGGACGTCTTCCAGCTTTTGTGACCAGACAAGCAAGACGTTCGTGTGATGGTAAACTTCACGCCTGCTTATAGAAATAAGCTAAATTCATTGGCGCTCGTCACTAGAGACATTCGATATTAAATATCTTGAACCCAGTATATTCACCAGCTAAATTGCCTCATACATTCCGATGTATGAGGCAATTTGGCTGGTGAAATTACTGGCAATTAATAGCAATGTTTACATGTGTGTGTTGTTTGTTGCATTTTTTTATGTAACTAATGCCCTTCATCAGGTTATTACTCTCTTAACAGAATTGAGGCAGATACATAGATAAAGAGAGACTGCAAGAAAGCTAATAATAAAAGCTTATCCGTCAGTAGGATACTGTGACAGAATCTCACGAGATTAATTTAGCGGGTGGCGGGGCGCCAATGTAGACGTCTAGATGGCGCCACTAAGCACGTAGCCAAGCGGTGCGCTTTTTATATTGCCATCCACCTAGTGCATACCTACCTTTTCACGATTCACGAAGTCTCGAGCGCTACGACAGAATAAAAAAGCAAATAGTTTTTTTTAAACAACTAAGTATCAAGGGAAGCAAGAAATTTAGACATTTACTGGGTGATAGGTTCCTTGTGCAAGGAACCGTCCAGGTAGGTACTTGGTACCAGCACAGTGTCAGACGGTGGCGATGTTTTGCTGATTGAATGGCTATGGAATCTGTTACATGATAAATATCAAATAATAATGAGGCAATTTGTTTTAATAAGAATCCAATTAAATTCCGAGCAAAAAATATGAAGCAGCCTCCCGCAACTACAACGACTTCATATCTGCATACATATACGTATGTATACGTGTACACAAACCTTAATATATTATTTTCACTGGGTGTACTTCCTCTTGCTCGTGATTATCTTGATTCTGAGGGTGTTGATCTATGGTTTGGAAAGAAGTTGACAATTTATATGTAAAACTGTTTATGGGACGATCATTTAAATTTATTATCGTTCGAGGAAACGCTTCGCATAAGGGGTCAAGAGTGGGGTGGATTTGATCAGACCAACGTGTTGGTGAGCGAGTGTGAGACCTTTCCCTTCGATCTTTCCTGTCACAATTAGTTGCTCCAAGGTAGTGTGCTATCATCAGCCGAAGCACGTCCACTGCTATACAAAGGCCTCCCCTTTAAGGGGGGGGGGGGGTTGCTATAGTCACCACGGTTGGCAGGTGTCTTGGGGATCGCAGACGCTGCTGTTCAGTAAATCAGTTTAGAAAAATTATGGATTGTTTTAGTTTATAAGTTTTAGTTTTTTATGTTTGGTACGAAAAGAAATCTCGTGTGCAACCGTCACTATAAAATAACCCCGTCTGGCACCGCTCTTCGCGCAAAGTAGATAAACAAGAGTACGCGTGGTTTGCCAACCTTGGGACCGATTCTGACCCCTCGAGAGCTCTTATTCTGGTTGAACGTTAATCGTGGATCATTAATTATCTTTTACCACTGAATTATTAAACTATATTTAATCCATTAACATAATGCTTAACTGTTAGGTTTACAAATATGGCAAAAATGCAAAATCACATCCTGTATTTATTCTGGCTAGGAATCGAACCACAAGCGTTTAGGAGCTATTAACCGCTAAACCAGCAGGCCTGTCAAAAAAATCTGTAGGCATTCTAGCCACACACATGCTTGTAGTTTTATGCATAGGTAGTCTGAAGGTCACGGCGTCCGTTAGTAAAATTAGCATATAAATAATTTTTAACACGTTATTATGTATTTAAATTTTTTATTCATGTATTAATGAACGCAGTGGGGAACAAAAAAAATTAGAATAATTATAATATTATAAAATATGTAAATACCTATGTAATTTAAAAAAAAATGTCGAGGTTGAAACGGCTAGAGAATGCATTAAAGTCTTTTATTTGTGTTTTAGTTCATATGCTCGTATCATATACTACTAAACCTAACTAAGTAGTTAAAATTATTTTTTTAGATTTAAAGTTAGGGTGGATCAAATAAATTCATTCCCACCCGTACGCAAAATACACGCTTTGTCGAGGAGTTGCGGAAACCAGTCAGTTATACCCGCTTCGGATCAGTTCTACCATTAAAGTATACCATTAGTGGTACAAATGGTACGAAGTTGTTCCATTTATGTAATGGTACAGGTGGTACTAGTCAATACCTACTAGTTGTACCATTAGACCATTACATCTTGGTATAAATGATCTTTAATTGTTGTTTAATTGTTGTTGTTTTTCTTTTTATTAACCCCCCCCCCCCCCCATTCACTAATAATGTTCCAATCTAATAGAACATCGTGTAGAACTACTCGGAATGAAAAAATATTTTTTAATGCATTCCTAGTAGTCATACATGTAGAACTACTGGGAATAGGCCACCTATAACGGTATAAGTGGGATCGGCTGAGGTCATTTATATCATTGGATTATTCCATACCAATACTTCAACATCCTTAAAAAATAAATATTTTAAATTCAATTTCCTTTTCTTATTGGGTCTGCTTGTGCAACAAAACCATTGTACATCATTTTACACCTTATTAATATTAGTAAATGAACTCCGGTTACAATTACGTTGCGTTGCGTTTGCGTTGTGACTTCTTGGCGCCAGGTTAATGTGATTTAATTTTAATTTTATTTTTATTATTTAGATAGTTTATAAGTTTATTGATTTTAATTGTTGTTGTGCGTGCTTACTTTCTTCCGTTTGTCTTGATAGCTTTAAGTTAAAGTATTAAATATTCTTACTTAGTTAGTATAAATAAGTTAAGTATTGTTTCTAGAGTTACCTTGGGTTGCGTTCGTGGGGTCACCTAGGGCTTGCCCCTGAAAACCAGCGCTGTGTTGTGGCTTGTTCCTCAACAAAGCATTAAGCTGAGTGGGAGCCCTGTTTCACACAGACGACGTGCATACAATACTATTATTAAATTATTTGTGTTTTGTATTATTTGTCTATGTGAAATAAAATTTATTCTATTCTATTCTATTCTAATTAAAACTTTGCCACTGTGGTCGTATCGGCCAGGAGGACAAGGACATTATTCTTGTGTACTTCATATGCGGGAATTGTCCACTTCTATCACCCGACGACGAGTCGCATAGCGACTAGGACTACGCACCCTTACATTGTATAGTATCCGACGATAAGTCCAGACTAAGCGATTTGCTTCAACATTTATAATTCGTGCAGGTAAGGACTGGAATAGTTTGCCTGCGTCGGCTTTCCATCCAATTATAATGTGGGTGTCTTGAAGGCTTGATAGAGTGATTTAAAAATGTATAATACCCGATTGTGTCATCGCTTTTCATCAGGGGGCGCCCCTAGCGGTAACTATCAACTAGTAAATTGTACGGGAAAAAACTGTCATTCCGATCGAGCTCGTAAACTATCGGAACTCGTACTAGACCCCCTGGTTCCTATTTTATATAGGATAAAATTCGCGAGGTTTATCACTGTCTCTATCGCCCGAACTGTCTCCACATTAAATGATAAGAAAAGTGACGTGAAGTCAAGTTGTTTTTCTTCACACCGTGCGTGTTTGTGAAAAAGTTATCATGGTGTGGCGACGCGAAATAACGGCGCTGTAGAGTTGATGCCACATGTGGTATAACAACGTAGTGTAGTACCACATACAACAAGACAGAAGGCACCACCGATTTCTAAATCGTGCAAGCGAAGTTTCTCCAAGTTGGAGAATATATACGTTTTCGGCCCTGGCCGAGCATCACGCCTCGCTCGGTCGGAGGATCCTTCCTTTAGTACGGCCGCCGACGTATCGCTACAGTGATTTACTATGATTTTCAATTTAAAAAAATATCCCGTATAATTGTGCCTGTATCGATGAAACAATTACTTGTACAATAGTGATTCTACAAACCCACCATTAATTTGCGACTACTACCTAAACTTATCCACAAACTCCAGCGTATTTGGGTATTATCCTTCCTATTTCTCTACTTAATGGGAGACGAATGTCGTTAAAAGTCGCCAGTGCTCGTAAAATCCGGTGGTTTTCGTACTGTTCAGACCAGCCCGTTCTTATTGTGGGAACTTACCTACTCCAAAGATATATGGAGCATGCAAAATTAATTGCAGTCTAGAAATGGTCACACTCCATCTATTGTACTGCTATCAAACAGCAATGTTTTATCCTGTGGTCGTTGCTATGCGTGTTCTACCCTAATCCGAACAACAAGTACAGGAACAAGGGGGGTGGGGGGCAAGTGGAGCGGAGACGACTAATTGACCATCGACTACATGCAAATCGCTAATTACCGTCGTCGGTTGCCGAGCTTCGTAAATAAATAATGGCTGATACAATTATTTTCTATTGCCCGAGTCGCGGATATCAGACAGTAAATAAAAAGAGAACAACGTAGCGATGGTTGTAAAATGGATAATAGTTTTTGTGGAAACTGAAAACATTGAAAACATTAAGTGTCTGCATATATGTATAACACAATTCCACTTCAACTCAAACTCACTTTGTAGTAGCAGTAGTAAATCATAAAATTTTATTAATGATAAGCTAATCAAACAAATAAAAACAAAGTTAAAATAAAAAAGAATTAGAAGCACAAAATATGAAAATAATCTTATTTTACTCAATTCCAATCAACACATTTTTTTATTGAAATCAAACTAATTTTACGAATTTTATCGCAAAAGAACATCGATCCTTACCTAGGATGATTCGTGAGGCAATTGAAATCAAAAAACATCATAATTTCAATAGAGAAGATGGTTGGGTGTTACCACCGGCTTGGGATCCTGTGATAGTTATAATTAAATCGAAAACCAAGCAAAACACTGCACTGCCTCAAGATACTGTAAGCTCTTACTGCGTAGATCGGAACAACAATAATAACTAAGAAGACCTGAGGGTATACTTGTGACATAAGGACGTACAACATCTCAGTGCTCCCGTGACTGTGGATGCTGCAAAGCATTCGAAACGTCGGGCTAGTAAAACCTAAAATAAACCGCCATAAAATCCGTATTTAAAAGTAGTTTGATTTCAATGTGTAGTATTCGCGTAAATAAAAGACATTACATTTTTTTATACCAACCAGGTGGCAAACAACAGGGATGGTGACTGGGTAAAACAAAAAATTCTAATTAGTCCGTCAGTTAAATTATCAAAAAATATTGGACACGTATTTTTTTATTTAACAAATCAATGAAAATTGGCAAAGATATAGAGGGTCACTCCTCAGTAAAAATTGTATACCGGTGTGACGTCTCGCGGTATTTCAAAGCACTATCTCTTCGTCATTTTTTGTTTAATCGACAAAATAAAAAATACGCGTCCAATATTTTTTGATAATCTAAATGACGGACTAAAACATTTTTTTTAATCATGTAGCCTATAGTACAACTTTGTACTTCATATTATAAATGTTTTCAACAAGGTCCGTATCTGCGTTCTAAGCGATAAGGCCGGCCAACGTCGTTACGATGCCTGTCTTACTTACCTACCTATAAGCTGCCTAAGTGCAATAATGTCTATGGAGTATGGACATGGGACTACATCCTACCATCTATCCTGAATAGCTTACCTATCAAAATATGCAATGCCCTAAATGCTAGTAATTGTAAAATCGTGTTAAAAGAACATTTCTTGTTTGTAACTGATGTACCGAGATGATCTCTACTGCTAACAGCGGTATAGTACTGTTAAACCCACGATGGTTTGTTTGGTATATTTTTTGTAAACCAATGTATTAATAAAGTCATAAATAATAAATAAATAAATTAATAGTTTAAAACTAAAAATACACGCTTTTATAAGGACTACTGCACTAAAAAGCTATAAATAAATTATCTAAACCGTGCTTTCTTTCTTTCTACCTCGTGTTTGTAATTTATGGATTATATTTATGTGTAAAAGCGTGGGGCGCTTTTTCTCTGTAAATGATTACAAATTATTGTCATGTGAATACAAATACTTAGCGTTCTTGAAATTTGGCAAAAATGTTAAGCTGTTGTGGGTAAAAATTGCATCGCAAGATTCCGTTACCATCATACATACATAGTTACATACATACATACATACAGGTCAAGCTAATAAAAGCGTGTTAAAAACAAAAATTGTGAGCAGTCACCACAGCCTATGGACGCTAGCAACACCAGAAGAATCACTAGCGCGTTGCCGACTCTTATGTCATTAGATATTAATTCTCTTGTGTCTGGTAATTTGACCAGCTACAGTGCTCTTTACACCGAAACAGCAATGATTACATGCTACTTGACCGTAAAATATCTTACACTGCAGTAGTACCTACCTGGATGGGTCCTTTCACAAGAGAACAACCACCTTATATTATTCGTAGTATTGGTTGTACTTGCCTCATTTTCGCAAATTTTTAAACAAGAAAAATGTGTTATTTTTCTATGTCTAGGTAATGCCAAGTCACATGTAAGTTTACCTTGAAAAACTTAAGAGCCGTTATCTGTAACCTCCGACGGATTGTAGGCAGTAGTTATATCTTCAGCGGTAAAGGCTATACGTGCGATTTACTTACATTGTTGAAAAAAGACGTGTGTTCGTGAGTCGTTATTACATATTTAATGTTCATTCTACTTTGTTGTTCCCCACACGTGAGGAATTGCATGAAAACCATGCGTAGTATTTATATGTTAACTGAGGTAAAATGCTACAGCAATTAATTTGTCTTGTTAGCAGCATTGAGATATCGCCAGTTGCAATCACTGTTTGAAAAACATTCATTTGGTTCAACGTCAGGCAAGGTTACTTCTTAGATAGTTCTTTTTTTGTCGTATAGTTACTGGCCAACATGGTGTCAGAGTTTTCAAGCTGCCGTCTGAACTGAGCGTGGCATTTGAAATTGTTACCCGTCTAAGGACTGACCTTGCCTAACGTTGCTACCCTACTGATCGTTTACTGAACAGTGGTTACAACTGGCTATGAGCGTCTTAGATGGGTGATTGAAGTAAGCGCCTCCGTGCTTCGGAGGGCACATAAAAAGTTGTGGTCATCTAGATAGCAGTCGTTAAGCCAAATAGGAGTCCTAAGGGCAGCTTCAACAACTCTAACCCCAGCAGGCTTAACACGGCGTGTCGTGCTAGACGACCTTGAATTTGAATGGAAGCCCACTCCGAGTGTGCATTTTTTTTTTGGTATTTGGTTGCGCCTAATAGTAAGTAATATCAGCAGGCCCATTGTTGGCTAATAATTGGGTAAAATGTTGATGAAACCGTTGGCCTTATTTTGGGTATATGCCATCTGTGTGTTTAGACCACACTCTCAACCGCTTGCCAACGGAAATACTTCTAGAATGTCTCAGGTGACGATCGGCAGTACAATCCAACTGTCTCTAGGCAGGCGTGTCTTTTACCATCAAGCGAAGGTCTTGCTTGACTCGTCTACGTCACTAAGTTGAAAAAAAAACAAAGGAACGAGATTTCACCGTGTAGAAGATTTAATACCTCAGTTTTGATTCTTGACGTCGTACATGCTACAGATTCTAATACATCTTAAACTCTTTAAACATAACGATTTTCGAATGATTTGTATAGGGGTAGCTGTGTTGCAACATAGTAATATGCATGCTAGGTATTACACAAAGCTTCGGATCATAACATGTACACAGTGGCGCCATCTAGACGTCTACATTGTTGCTTACTTAAATTAATTGGTACGTACAAACATAAACAAAAAGCATCACTTACATAACAGGCAGAGTGAAACTGTGGAACCCTAAAAACTAGTGAAAATAGCATTTATGAACTTTTTTCTTTTAAGATTACTACTCGATGTTAGGTACTTGGAAACGTTTAATGACTTTCGAAGTACCCACTGATTGACGCCCTGGCTGCTACCCAATGGGTCATGGGTTCTATTCCCACCTAGTGTTATTTATCTATTTAAGTATGTATTTACAAAAAAAGTAAGTAGTATATAAGTAAGTATTAGTTGTCTGGTTTCCATAGTACAGCCTCTACCTAGTTTGGGATCAGATGCCCGTGTGTGGATTGTCCCAAGATAGTATTATATTATTATTATTAGAGTGAAACTATGAAACCCTAAAAACAAGTAAAAAAATAGTATTTATGAACTTTTTTGGGTCAAGATTACAACTCGCGATGGATGGAGATGGATAGGTGGATGGATTAACTGAATGGATCAAAATAGCGTGAACCACAAATGTGTACTGTGGCTGCACGCACTTCATTAATGCTTAGAGCCTTTGAGTAGCTTGTTGTAAATAGGGTTGAATATCGTTTTGTCATACGTATTGTTTACGCAGTAGAACTACGTATAATCAGACGACGAGACGTACGGCGATTACGCACCCTTACGTTGTGAAATTCCCGGACTAAACGGTTTGCTTCGTCATTTATAATACGTACTTACGGCTAAAGACTGGAATTGAGATTGTTTGCCTCGGTTTTCCCGTTTGATTATAATGTGGGTGTCTCAAGGATAGAGAAAGACCATGCTTTTAATAAACTAATGTGCTCTACCATCTCGGATTGTAACGGCGCTTTCCGTCAAGTTTAGTCAAGCTCTAACATATATTAAAAAAAACAGTTATCTTTAGGTACTATGTATCATTTTACCTCTGTTTCAGTAGCCTCCGTGCATGGTGCAGCGTAAAACTGCTTGAGGTTGCGGGTTCAACCAACTTTGAGTATTTAGTTTGGTTCCTGACTGGTTGTACTGATGGACATGCGCCATAGAGGCATGTAAAAAATCGGTTCTGCGTGACCTCTCCCCGGTCGTGCCGGTCTTCCATTCCATCGGATTGTGAGAGTAAATAAAGGAAGGGAGTCACTTTTTTCTACGCAAGCTCATAATTTATTATGATAAAACGGTATATTCGCGTAGATGGTTGATCTCCTAAAAGATTGACTGATGTGGTTACAATGTGGCATCACAATTATTTTCATTTTACAATTGCACTGTTTCTTTTGAAAACCAACCGTGAAAAGTGTGTTGAAACATACGATTTGTTTCATACTGTACCTCTAAATTGTATGTCCTAATAATTTTACTGTACATTTTTTTTTCAAACAGGTGTGTAGTAATGACGAACTACGACAAATTAAGTACACTTTATTTTAAGTATCGATTAAATGCTGTCCTTTGTCGATCTTGATTCTTGATGTCGCACTATACATGTTAATTTTACAGGACGAACCATAACTTAATGCAGTTCACTTAGTAAATAAATGACGTTGGTTAATGTTTTCATTAAAGTTGTCTTTTTGTACCTTTGGTTAGCTATAAGTGTATGCGCTCGTTTGTATGCATTATTCAGTAATTTAATCAAGGGATTGACCATGTTCACTGAATTACTTGCCAGATCTACTCAATGTAGGCGGCGTTTTGATCTATTGGTGGTTGTAAAAAATAATTTGTGAGAGTAAAAGCTTCCATTGGGTCTATAAGTAATAAATCCTTTGATTTGTCATCATCACCAGATGTATCACGGAACATAAATAACTCTGCTGAACATAATGACAAGAGGTGGTTATAGTCCTTACGCTTTGCAGGGGCTTGGCACGTCTTGGGAATCGCAGTTTATATGTAGTTGGATCTCGCACAGAAGACGTTGCAATCATCCCGCTACCCTCGGATTGTAAAATAAACGACTTAAAAATTAGATTTTAAAACCATACTACTAACCGACTCTAAAGTACCTACTGTACTTTATATACTTATCCATGTGTAATTTTACTAAACTCTTGCTAACAAAACTTTAAATGAGAATCGAGACTATACGACCTTTGGCTAGCTCCTACACTGTTCTCTCTCTGCCAGTCGGTCCCTCATTACTGAGGATCGTGACTCCGATGTGCACGCTCATGTATATTAGCTGTGATCCGCTTCCATTGAACCCGATCTGCCAGATCGCTCCAGTATCTCGGAGATCTGGTTTGACCACTGCTTTACACAACGTCCTCTTGGCCACTTTCCTTCAATCTTTCCTGTCAACGCTAGTTTTTCTAAATTAGATGGATCTCTTCGTGCAATATGTCCAAAATATTGCAGAATTCTAGACTCGCATATTGTTGACAGTCTTGGGGTACGTTCAAGGCATAGCTCCTGTAGTATCGAGATGTTCGTACGAAAAGCCGTCCAAGGTATCCTCAACATACGTCGCCAGCACCACATCTCAAATGCGTCGATTCTGTGCGTATCTGCAGCTTTGATGGTCCATGACTCCGATCCATACAAGAATATGGAAAAGATCAAAGTACGCACAAGATGAATTTTTGTTCGCCTGGTAATATTCCGATCCTTCCATATCTTGCTGAGTTGTTTCATCGCTGTTTTAGAAACTCCAATGCGTCGTCGAATCTCTCCTACACTGTTAATATTTCCAATACTCAAACTGACTTGTCAAAGTTAAGCTATAATTATGACAACAATAACAAAACATTTCAAACGAAGAAACTTTTAACTGCCTTTTAAAATGACAGCAATTAGATACACAGTCCGCTGAGTTTCCTGAAACGAGCTGCGAGCTTATCTAGACAGGTTACTGAACAATTTCCACAATAGCGTGGACGTTCAAATAAAAAGGCAGTTGAAAAGCATCAAGTCCTGTGTGCATTAGGTGCATTGGGTGTGCGGTGAATCACGCAGCCCCCCGCCGGATGGTATGACACGCAATGTACGTGTCGTCACGTGAGTTTGATACGATAGCTATTATATTTCAGTACCTAAAAGGTATTTTTTTACATAGCATCTGATATATAACATTTATTTCAAGCTTGTTACCACGATAAGGTTTACATTTTGAAACATCTACCAATTAGAATTACTCTCCATTCAAAATTTGCCTGGAAGATATCACTACTAGTAATACATTTACTGCATTACCTACTGTTCTTTTTCTTGTTTTGTTATGTTTAATATTGATTGTACATACAAAATTATCTATATTCTGTCTATGGCGAAAGTATCAAAATGCGATAGCTCGAAAGTTAATTGAAAATCATTACTTTTATTGAAGGCGATGGGCCTGGTCAGATTTTTCCTCTAATATTTTAATGTCCATGTTACCTACATATCGAGGGCACAACGGAGAGCCCAGAGACTCTCCAAAGCGACGATGAAGGCCACTGGGGAGGTTTTGGTGGGTAGAAATCCCACATAATCCGGCCTCCCCCTCGGAGACCTTTTGATGGTATTCCATTGTGATAGTCACTGGGCGTAAGATACTCAATACTAATGTCTTACATATCTCTCAGAATAATAATAATAATATGAAGGGGGAAGAAAGGTTCTCGAGTGGCACCACGAACCGGAAGACGCAGCGTAGGTATAAGCCCCACTAGGTGGTCAGACGATATTGTGCGCGTCGCAGGCAACCGGTGCAAATAGCCAATTGTCTTTCATTGTGGCGTTATAAGGGGGAGGCCTATGTTCTGTAGCGGACGTCTGACTGATGATGATGATGAATGATGTCTAAGATGACAAAACGCAGTGCAGTTCTTTGCAACTGTTGCCGGTCTGATATTGATAAATACTGAGACAACTGAGTATGTTTTAAATTTTATCAAAGAATTGGTAAATACCTTACCGCTAGACTATGCTCCGGTTTAACCTTTGCCTCGTGTTCGCAAGCGCTAGTCGGTAAAATTGATATTATTTATGTAATGTTATCCACATAAATGCCTCATATATGTAGATAACATACGTTAAACATGTTTTTCATGTAGTTTCTATTGTAATTGATGATGCGGCGTCACGTCATGGTTTCGAAGTGTCGTGCAACAACGCAATTCCATATGGCTGCATATGTATATAAAAAAACTTTATTGAACGTATTTTTATAATAGTGTATATTTTGTCTAATTCAGCTTATAGCCTCTGTCTGCTCCGCTGAATCCATAAAATATTTGAATGTCAAAAACGTCATCAAAACGCATACGGAAGGCAGTCGGTTCTATAATGTCAGATATTTATGTATTAATCTCAATGATAAATATAGAAGAGCTAGTGGGGAGCAGTCGTAGAATGCATCTAAGAAATTATTTTATATTAAAATGCAATGCTAATGAACAATTTAAATTCTGATATTATGATGTTTGAGAATATTTTTCATAAGACGTTATAAATGTGGATACACAGGAAATGAATTTTATAAATGAAATAATAATGCATAAGTAATAATTTATGAATAACGATAAAACAATTTACATAAAACTAAATTAATAAAGACTTCTGCACACTTTGTCTAGCTTGTATATAATAGGTAAAATAGAACAACAAAATAACGTAACGTTGAACATTTCAGAGCGAATTTAAAGTCAACGCACTCTCTTATGTTAGAAGCGTCTTCCACGTAATGTTCTAGAAAATCCCTGCAGCGTTTCTGCGAGGGGGGCTGTGGGGTTTCGAAGAGCGCAGAGGCGTAAGGGGGAGGCATGATGTTGATAACCTGGATCGGGAGCGAGGGCGCAGGGTCGCGGACCCTGCTGCACGACCGCGCCCAAGCTGAACCTGAAGCCCTCAGCGTTTAACTACTAACCAAAAGAATTGATACACGCAGACATACCATGTGATATAGTTTTGTGACTACTTACAACTTTGTTTTGCCATGCTATTCTGATACTATTTTAGTCATTCAATGTGTGTTGTGAATATGTCCCCTGCATATTCATTCATATACGTGAAAAACACCTGCTCTGATGTCTTAATGATAAATATTCTCCAGGCCTATATACCTTGGACAATCAGCCCTGGAATATCTTTTTACACTACGAAATGCTTACCTCAGTTGTATTCATGTCAACTCGTTATGTACAAGAAACATTTCCGTTTATTTTGATGGGTATCCAATGAAATCAGAACAAAGTCTATTACAGACTATAATAGCGGATCTACGATGCCAATATGTAAAAGTGTGTGTGTAGGTATTTAACTCATCAAAAATATTTTTAAAGCAGTGAACCATCTGCGAATTTCGCATCACTTTTCCATGTTAGTTAACTTTTACATGAATTTTTATACTTTGAGGTGAGGGCTGTTATTAAAAGTTAAGATAAGATTCCCGGCGATGCGGTGCACGTCATGAAATAACTCGCGTCGTGTTTGTCAAGATATTGTTTATACAAAATGAGGTCGCTTAGCTCTCATTATGGAAAGAAAGTTAATTATTATGAAATAAAAATTACGATACTTAAATATTAAAGGTCGAATTTTTTTCTCTATTTTTATAAGTATATCTACCTAGACCAGTTGGATGTAGCGGTTGTGTGGTAAAAGTAAATAATGTTAAATTACGCACAAAGTTGTTATAACACGTTAAACAGACAACAGGTCAACACTAAGTACATATGAACTTCAAATGAACTTGTACTTAATCGATTATAAATTCGTTTGCGCTTCAATAACCACATAACGCCTTTATTGTTAACTTGACGCGTCAGCAAAAGCAAGTTTGCATTACTAAGTAGTTTTTTGCTGCTACGTTGTATTGTAAAATATAAGGCGGGCGGGCGTGTTTTACGAATGCATGATTAATTTGCAATCGTTTTAAAGTTTATTTGAAATAAGTATACGTCAAAAGGTCTAATATAATATCTGTTTGACACAACCCAATATAATGAAATATTAGCAGCAGTTACTAATTTCATTTTTATGCTTTATGCCAGCTTACTATGTGCAACCATCCTTCAATTATCACACTCCCTTACTTTAACATAGCACTAGATTTATACAATACCACGTTTACGGGTATAAAGGAACTGTTTTATCTAACGGCTGGTAGAAAATGTTACTAGTCCCAATGTTATCACTTATCTCCGCCCACATACCTACTATTATATGCTTACGCGTATATAACTGCAAGTTCATCGGCCAGCTTGCAAGTGGAGCAATATTCTGGAATCACGAAGGCATTGACACAAAGGGGGCTCCAAAATTCCTGCACGCGGGGTGTATGACACCCGACTATTGCGTGTAGGAGGTGAATGACTTTTGTTTAAGTGCCATCTAAATAATTTATTTAATTTATTTATTTCATAAAACAAAATAAGACATGCCATGCATTGACGAAAGTACACAGCATAGGTATTTGTAAACAAATCACAAAACCCCTAAGCAAGATACTGTACGTTAATTAGTATTGTTGTGTAACGGAATAAGACTTTAATATTAAAATACATTTTTAGAGTTCCGTACTTAAAGGTAAAAAAGGAACCCTCATAGTGTGACTTTGTCTGTTTGTCTAACTGTCTGTTTGCCACACCCATATATCTCAGTAAATACGTAAGCTATAAGATCGTCTATAATAGTTTTAGATATTGCATAACACACCTCACTGCAAATAAAAATATGTTCTTTTTCTTAGTGCTAAAATGGGCCGTATAGCCATGTATTGTGTTAAGTTATTAACCAGTAAAAAAAAACCACACACACGTACATAGTTGTTGCTCCTCTCTGTATTTCAGTCCGCGATGTTTAGTTAGAAAATCAAGCGACTATCCGCTGCGACACGGAGGTTACAAACAAAACTGCAGCTTTGTGAAAACGGAGCCTTAATGCATGCAGATAATCGTGTGTTAATTGACTGAGATGTTGAAGGCTGTCTGGATTTTTTGTCTACTAGGATTTTATTTGTTTCCAACGCAACGGAATTTAAGCATTAAAACGTTTAACTCCAACGTATATTATTATGATACTTCCTTTGTTCATGCAGACTCTGGCATGTCTTCTTTTATATTAACTCACTTAATTAATATATAGTCCTGTCGTAAATTTAAAGCAGTTTACAAATCGCGCAAAAAATTGTAAACGGATTTAAGCGGGATTTTAAACAGGTTAGCAGTAGACCGTTGCCACAATACTGTCGCACCGACGCTTTTTACGCAGCCAGGATTATTCAAATACCATAAATGATAGTAGTTTCTTAACAAATCTTCTGTACGTGTGTTCGTCACTCCTCCTAAACGGCTACACCGATCTGGATGTTTTTTTGTGTGTGTTTTAGTAGGTCCATGGATGGTTTAGATTCAATTGGACCCGGTAGGTGGTGCAGCAATCGGTTTCAAGGCAAGGCAAAGTCTGCCGGGCCCGCTTGTGAAAAATAAAGACACAATGGCTGTATGTATACTACTACTATGCTGTGTATAAAAGTTTTACCGTGATGTCCAATATATCGTGATGTAAAATAAAATAAAATATCGATTTATCGTAAACTGATAATCCTGGCAGAATACCCGATTCTGCCAGGATTATCAGTTTACGAAGAAAAGTGGAAAGCGCTAAGAGCAATATTATTCTAAACTTACTATAACAGGACGTCAATAGGTATACCTAGTTTATAGATCTGTCACTTTATCGAGAAAGTAAGGTTACAATAATTAATATATAATAAAATATTGTAAGGATATATAGGACATCTAGCCAAGACAAAATCTATTTAAACCGTCATTTACATTATCAAAAAATATTAGACACGTTTTTTTCTTTCTTTGATCAATTAAACAAAAATGATGAAGTTATAGTGCGATGAAATTCCATGTGACGTCATGACTCAGTACCTACTATTTTTTCTGAGAGGTGACGTGACGAGGCTCCACTCCCGAAATATGACGCTCTTTATCTGTGTCAATATCTATTGATTTGTTGATAATCTAACCAATATACTATAGAATAATTGTTTTTTTACCCAGGCACCATCCTTATTCTTTGGTTGACGGAAATATAAGCCGTCGTTTGCAAGATTATTTATTACCAATCGTGGGTTTGAAAACATGCCTACTTGTTAGTTCCTTACTAGCGGCTAGATAGGTTCCTGGATCGGTATTTAATGTATTGTAATGTATTCTCAAGGACACCCGCGTATATTAAGATTGTCAAAATGATACACGGCGACATTTTTATGATCTTACAGCGGCCGCCCCATTGATTTGTCCAGTCTAAAATATCTCTAGGTACTTATTATTAAATTCAGAAAAACTTTAGAATTATTGAATTACAAAAATACTTTAGATTTAAAGAATTAATGAATTAAGTAAGTGAAAAATAATAATGTTCGTCAGGCCGTATCCGACCACGGTGACATTTCTTTTTATTTATTTTTTGTCCTGGGTGAAATCTTCAAAAAATCCCCGGGAGCTGTGGGGCTCAACCGGGGCATGTGGGACTCGGGCTCGACCGGGGGTCTTACCCACTAAAACTCCCGCGGCTGTCGCATCGGCACATCAGTGGCGACCCAGGTCACTCCGGTGGGATCTGCACCAGGGCCCCCTCAGTGCCTTGCCTTTGTGCCGATACGACCGGTCAGAGGTCAGGCGAAGGACCATCTCTTTATATGTACTCTCGAGGTCATGAACGGTGTACCACCTTGAGGACGATAATCGCTTGCATGAGCCGGCCCAATGTAAACGCGGGCGGGGTAAGCGCGCACGGAACGTCGTTCAAACGAATTTGATTGAAAACTGGTACAGCGTTCGTGTCCGCGATAGTACATGCATTTAAGTGAATAATACGAAAGAACATTGGTAAAAATCGTCACAGCGCCTTAAGAAGCCGCGCTGTAACGCATGTTTCTCGACCACTTGGGGTAGTTTTTCATGCACCGAAGTAACTGCTTTTTAATTATCTATATTTTTTTTTGTAGACAAGTCTTACTTAGATCATGCATGTCGGTTCAAACTATACTTATAATAAAACTGTAACAGGTCCAATTCTGTACATTGAAGATATTTTGAAAATTATTTTTGGAGGGCATTCTATAACCGATACTGAGGCCGAAAATGTATTTTTTTTTAATTTTTGTCTGTCTGTCTGTCTGTATCACGGCTGAGCATCACGCTGAAACTACTGAATGGATTCAAATGAAACTTGGCATGATTTGAGATCTTACTACGAGGTAGGACATAGGATACTTTTTATCCCGTAATCTAGCACGGTTCTTTCGGGAGAGGGGATTAAAGTCAAAATGGGTACTTGGGTACTTGGTTGGCTTGGTCAGATATTTTCAATTTTTCTTTATAATATAATAAATATTAGTAAGGGAACACTCATAGAGAGTTGTTATCAAGGTTTTGTAATCGATCCGGTTAAGCAACGTTAGGTAAGGTCATTAAATAGATGGGTGACCGTTTAACGCCATTTGAACTAAACGGGTCCGTGCTTCGGAGAGCAAGTAAAAAGTAGGGCCCAGTTTTTAACCGACTATAAAAAAGGAGGTTATGTATTCGACGCTAATGTCTGTTATTAAAAGTTTAGTTAACGTAAAAATAGCGCAGGCGGAGCTCCGTGGGTCAGCTAGTATGAAATAAATCAATGCACAATATTTTTTTTCGATTTTGTGACGAGATGAGAAGGACGTTCACCTGATGGTAAGCGATACGCCTGCCCATAGACAGTTGCATTACGATGCTTTTCGTCACCTGAGATATCTCTCTCATATTAGTTATCAAATCTCTTTACCTCAGTAATTTCACTAGCTTAACGGTGACTCCAAATTACCAACTCGGTTGCAGCGCAGGCTGCGCCGCTGTTGGTTTATATCATCTATATACTAGTTACTTTAGAAAAGCTGGCCTTTTAGAAAAGTTCAGAGTCACACAACGAGCCATGGAGAGAGCTATGCTCGGAGTTTCTTTACGCGACAGAATCCGAAATGTGGAGATCCGCCGAAGAACTAAGGTCACCGACATAGCTCTCAGAATCTGCAAGTTGAAGTGGCAATGGGCAGGCCACATCGCTCGAAGAACCGATAACCGCTGGGGAAGAAAGGTTCTCGAGTGGCGACCACGAACCTTACTGATACGACGGGCATGGCCGATGCAGCAGTGGGAGGCAGGCCTCCCACTAGGTGGACAGACGACATTGTGCGCGTCGCAGGTAACCGATGGATGCAAATAGCCAATTGTCGTTCATTGTGGCGTTCTAAGGGGGAGGCCTATGTTCAGCAGTGGAGGTCTTCCGGCTGATGATGATGATGATGATGATACTAGTTACTTATTATATATCGATGGTTTAGCCGCGCTGCTGTCACGTGCAAATTTATAGTCACCTTAGGTATCCTACCTGAAACAGGCACACTGGGCGGCAGTAGCAAATGAAGTCAGCGGCCTCACGCCGCGGCGCCGGCGCTGGGAAGCATACAGAAATACATACAAACCAGTAGTACAGCTGCGGCCAACTGCATGCAGGCGCTGCACGTACTGTCGGCAGTTGCAGTTAACTGCTGCCAATTGGCAGCTCGGTTATATTGCTGCTATGCTGTATAGAACATCTAACACTGTGTTTAATTTAATTTATTAAGGATCGCCAACATTACATACTGGAGTGTTCTGGGTGGATATGAGATGGCTGGAGCATGGGAATGATGCGGAAATAAATAAATGCTTGCGTTGCCTTCAGAGATTTTATTGCAACAGAACCACAGATAACCAACGATAATATATATCATCAAGATGGCGCCTCTGGCGCATATGTAAAGGTGCTTACATACATTACACCTCCCTACTTAAATGGCTACCAGTAGAGCTAAGCCCTACTACGAATAACGACTACATTTTAACAGTAGGTATAATAAAAACTAAATAATAAAATAAGTTGTTAATCAAACATAAATCTAGATACCGGTTTACGTATACGTTTTGGACAGGCCTGAGGAAGTTCAGGTGTAGGCATCTGTGGTGACGAAGGCGGAGTGCTAAACTTACTACTTGGACTTTTAACTGATTCCGACTCAGAATGCCCAGTACCCTCTACCATATCCTCCGCTACGGCCTCCGCTAAGGCCTCCGCTTCCGTCACCGCAGGCGAGGGACAGTTCAGACCCTTCTCACTACTAGTTCGGACCTCCGCCGAACCACTCCCCTCGCTCTGGCTTGGTACATCTATTAACCCAGACCTGCGCCTCACTTGATCAATATGCCTTATTACTTGTCGACCGTCTTCCCTGTTCACCATATATCTCCTTGAGCCTTCACTATGACTTATATTTCCCTTTACCCATTTATCTCTATGACCATACTCTCGCGCCCACACCGGTTCTCCTGGCGCTATTGATCGTTGTACGCCCCCAGCACCTTTTACCTGCCTACTTTGAGCTTGTTGAACTTTGTCCACCAGCGCACGATCGCTTTTTAACAAATCCAGTCGTGATCGTAATGAACGTTTTTGTAAAAGTACTGCTGGGCTGTCTCCTGTGCTCGTATGAATACTGTTACGATAGGCCAGTAAAAATGTTTGCAACGCGGCATCGATATCGATTGATTCCCTAGTTGCTTTTTTAATTGCTTTTTTACACAGTTTTACTGCGTTCTCTGCGGCACCGTTCGATGAGGGATGATATGCAGGTGAGAACCGTTGGCGTATGCCATTGTGTTTTAAAAATTCCTTAAATTCGGAACTAGTAAATGGGGGTCCTTGATCCGATACTACTTCTATGGGCAACCCAAATCTCGCAAAGGTACTTCGCAAAGTTTTTATAACTGAAGTAGCATTAGTTTTCGCCATGTCAAACACTTCTAACCATTTCGTGCTCGCATCTAGTACTACCATAAAGGTTTTACCTTCTAAAGGACCCAAGAAATCGATATGGATTCTGCTCCAGGGCTGTTCATAATACGGCCAAGGTTGAGGCGGCACGTGAGGAGGTGCCTGCGACTGCAACGCACAAGTCTCACAGCTTTGACAGGTGGACTCGATGTCCGCATCGATGTTGGGCCACCATACATAACTACGCGCTATAGATTTAGTTTTGACAATTCCCATATGACTCGCATGTAATTGTAACAGTACCGATTTCCGTAAAACGAATGGTATAACTATTCTATAACCCCACATCACGCATCCTCTGTCTACATACAGCTCATTACGCTTTATATAGTATTGTTCAAGGACCTCCTTGGGCCGTGATGCGGGCCACCCTGATAAAACATAACCTAAAATTCGACTCAGCTCAGGATCTTTTGAAGTCTCTCTTTTTACATCCTCATTTGTTACTGGAAGGAAATTTTCTACAAAATGAACGTAGCCTAGATCCTCTACTTTAGCCCGAATTCTATCTGTCTTTTGTGGTAACCGCGATAACGCATCTGCACAATTTCGGTTTGTCGGAACATATTCTATGTCATAATGATAACCGGATAATAAAACGGCCCAGCGCTGCAATCGAGACGCCGCCATTACAGGAATACCTACCTTATTACCAAATATGTGAGTTAAAGGTTTATGATCGGTTCTCAAAATGAATTTCCTACCATAAAGGTACTGATTAAATTTTTTAACACCATATACAATCGCTAACGCCTCCCGGTCTATTTGAGCATAAGCCCGCTCTGCCGCTGTGAGCGTGCGCGAAGCGTAAGCGATTGGCCGCTCGCCCTCTGCTGTCAAATGCGATATCACCGCGCCAACTCCCACAGCACTGGCATCAGCAGTCAACACTACAGGTAAGTCTAAAGTATAATGAGTCAGCACTTCCCCTGAACTCAATTTACCCTTAATTCTATCAAAAGCTTTTTGACATTCATTATTCCAGACAAATTTTACCCCGGCCTTAAGCAGTTGGTACAATGGAGAGAGTATTGTGCTAACATTTTGCACGAATTTACCGTAATACATAACTAGGCCTATAAAAGCTCTCAACTCAGTGACATTAGTGGGAGCTGGTGTGTTAATGATAGCTTTCACTTTTTCCGGACAAGTGTGCACCCCATCTTTGCTAATAACATGCCCTAAATAATTAATTGACTCTGCAAAAAAAACACACTTTTCCTTCTTCACGCGCAAACCGTGAGACTGTAGACATTCAAACACTCTGTTTAAATTTTCTATGTGCTCAAAACTATTGCGTCCTGTAATAATGACGTCATCTAAGAAAACCCCTACATTAGGTAGCCCCGCTAACAATACTTCTAAATGCTTCTGAAAAATACCTGGACTTGACGACAACCCATAAACTAAACGGTTATACATATACATACCCTTATGAGTATTTATGACAGTATACTTTTTGGATTCATCAAGCTCAAATTGGGCATATGCCTGGGACAAATCGATTTTGCTAAATCGTTCCCCACCATGTAAGCGCGACAGTAAGTCTTCTATACGGGGTAAAGGGTAACGGTCGACCTCCAGCACTCTATTTAATGTTACTTTAAAGTCAGCGCAGATCCGTATACTACCATCTTTTTTAAGCACAGGCACGATGGGAGTGGCCCAGTCCGAGCGCTCGACCGGCGTGAGTATGCCGTCGCGCACCATCTGGTCGAGGGCACGCTCCACCGGTTCCCGCAGCGCGTATGCCAGCGGCCGCGCGCGCAGGAACACGGGCTGCGCTCCCTCGCGCAAGTGGATGCCCACTCGGCCACCCTTGAACCGTCCCAGGCCTTCCGCAAACACTTCAGAGTATCTAGACATAAAATTACCTTCATCAAAATCTTCATACTTAACTTGATTTACATTGTGATATTCAAATAGGGGTAATTGAATTTTAAGTTCAGCCAACCACTGCCTCCCTAATAGAATTGTTTTTCCCTCTTGAATCACATACAAGTTTAAATATTTTTCCTTACCATTAAATTTAACTAGTGGTTTTGCTACCCCCACCGGCTGGACTAGTTCACCTGTATAATATCTCAATAAAACCTTACAGGGTTTAAGACATAAATCACTAAATTCCTGTTTATAGAATTCATAACCAATACATGATACAGCACTTCCAGTATCACATTCCATTTTAATTTCTTTACCATGAATATTTATTGGTATAAACAACGGCGTGCACTGAGTTATTGACAACTGATTAATATCCCATATAATTACCTCATCAGAGTCCAAGCTATCGGTTTCCTCTTCTTGATTGGAGCTTTCCGCCTTTGCAACATCTACCTGATGGTACACTGCAATCTGATTTGGGCATACTCTTCTTAAATGTCCTTTCCGATTACATACTCTGCACACGTAGGCCGCGAACCGACACTGTGTCGTGTCATGCGCTCCTCCGCACGCTCCACAACCTGGTTTCCGACCCCGTTCAATGGATGTATACCCGTTGGCGCGCTGAGTCTGCTGGCGAGGACGCAAGGCCCCACGCACCCCGTTTCCACCTGCTTGACGCGTTGGCGCTATCCGCCCCAAACGCCCATTGTTGTGGCCTGCAGTCGCTATTGCCTGGCATTCTGCTGTGCTTGCAGTGCCTGACGTTACGCATGGCCCATGAACTTCGACCGCCGCGGCGTTCTTTTCTGCTGCCTCCATGCTCACTGCTAAACGATATGCCTTCCCATAATCTAACTGCTCTTCTGCGAATAGTCGTTGCCTTATCGTTTCACTTCGAATACCACACACCATTTGATCTCTAAGGTTTTCTTCCAACTCCTGTCCAAATTCGCAAGTTTTAGACATTCTTTTTAAAGTTGCGGCGTATTCCGCTATTGATTCGCCGTCCTTCTGTACTCTATGACGAAATTTATATCTTTCTGCGAGTGAACTTGGTTTTGGCTGCAAATGTTTTTCCAAGATGTCCGAAAGTTCTTTAAAAGTTTTGGTATGGGGTTTGCTTGGCGTGCATAAATTCACTAGAAGTTCGTAACATTCCGCGCCCATTACAGTAATTAATGTGGGCACCTGCAGTTCGTTCGGAATTTTGTTTGCAACGAAATATTGTTGTAAGCGATCCATGTATAACCTTAAGTCATCCTTTTGTACATTAAATTCCTGAATACGTCCGATGGACATCTTGTGCTATTCGACAAAACTCTTTATTTCTATTATACACGAGAGTTCGTACGTACCTCGTTGCCACTGGAGTGTTCTGGGTGGATATGAGATGGCTGGAGCATGGGAATGATGCGGAAATAAATAAATGCTTGCGTTGCCTTCAGAGATTTTATTGCAACAGAACCACAGATAACCAACGATAATATATATCATCAAGATGGCGCCTCTGGCGCATATGTAAAGGTGCTTACATACATTATCAAAATTGAAGAACATGAGCACAGAACATGAGTTAAATGTTGTAATAATTATAGGTGACCACGACATGCGCAAATACAAGTGCGATAACAACCTGGATAATAAAATAGTTGTTACCAATCATTAAACATTAAATTATCAAACAGAATTAATTAAAATTAAAATAATAGAAAGAAATGAAATGAAAAGAGAATTTATAATAGATATAACACAAAAATTGCCAAATATCTTAAATTAAAACTACTCGTAGAATAACTAACTACATACCTGTAGAATAAGAAGAAAATAGATAATAGAATCAATAGAATCAAAGAAAAAAAGATATATATAAATACGTATATATATTTGCATTAAAATGTCATACAGTGTCAGCTAAAAGACTCATCAAGGATTTACGATGTGTTGGTATCTACCTGGAATCTCTCTTGCGTACATAATAATATTATGGTACGGTAATGTTGGTTTTCTTTTTCCGTGACAACTGTAATAATTATATTGTGTATACTATGTTGTGTAGTATAACGATGTGTGTACACTTTTTACTGATTAACAATGTTAATAAGCAAGACCTTGACACAAAGTCTTTAAATTTAATTTAATTACAAAATAGGTTGTCTGATGATCCAGCTATTTGTAATAATTTGAAGCATTATTTTTTATGATTTTACTGCTTAGTATAATTTAAAAGCTGCTGATTAGTTTAAATTACCAATATTAATAACTAATTATATGCTGAAATTGTTGTGAGTTAATGAGACATTAGGCAATGATCTACCTACTCCAAAAGCAATATAACGTGTCTTATAAATAATAAATTATGCGGTTTAAATATGACATTATCATAAATGTACCTAAATATTATTTTAATTAAAATAATATATATAAAACGATGCTATTTTGCATTATTGTAGTGGCAACATAAAAATAAAGTAGGTATAGAATCAAATTTATGCACGTAAACTTCAAAAATTAATTTCTGCGTCATTAATATTGCATAACCATATTTTTTCTATCGAATCAATTGATTCGACTTAGGTCATCATTACCATTGATGATGGCAGAAATAAATTAATAATATACTTACTAGAGAATTTACTAGAGATACCAAGTATCATTTTGAATCTTATTAATTTAGTCATAGGAATGTAGAGCTCGTCATGTTAATTTCTTTATTTAATAGACTTTACTACTGCAACTTTTCGTTTTAAAGCAATTTAATGATGAAACAAGCAAGAAATTCGTCTGCTGATGGACCCGACAGCATATGACTGGACAGCTGTACTACACTTCCGCTGCTAACCCGTCACATTAGCTATTAAGTCTTTTAAGTTCGGTAAGTTCAGCGGATACGGTGTTCTTCACACCGAAATACAACAATGTTTACATCTTCTGGACAGCTAGCTGTATTGCTGTGCCATTAATTATAGGTGACGTGACATTGAGCCCGGTAATTATAGCAGATACGGTGTCCTTCACAGCGAAATATTACAGATTATTACACTGTATTGATCTGACGCTTATAAGGTTACAAAAAAAAGGACGCGGTTTAAAAGGTTCCTTGCATAGAGCCCAGTTAAAGTTGGTTTTGAAAGATAGTTCATAGAGTCTCCCCTAATGGGACGGATCGACCGATATTTTATTTACAAAACAAAATAATAGTATTTAAAAAGATGTATCAACAATGGGACTATGTGAAAAAAGTGACTATAAAACTTGGTTATTATAATACTACAACCAACTTTTTAATATAAACGTATTAATACATGGTATGTACCTACTTGGTAATTAACATTATATATTACAAGTTGTAAAAAGGCAGCGTGTGTGTATGGAAGTTAAGGGAACGTTTTTATTGCGTAATGAATGAGAGGTCGGCGGACGGGGGCCCAGCGGGCGAGGACGCAGGCGAGGGGGTGCAGCGCCACGAGGCGGGGTGCAATACCACCCCCCAGAGCCTTATTTCGGGTCATCGAGCCCGACCTCGCCACCAACGCAGCGCGATCCGCCTTGCAAAATTGAGTTTTCATCTTGGATTATTAATTTTAACAAAGTAGGTAGGTAACTAAATAATTTTATGCAAAGCTTACATTGCACGTCTACATTGTCCATGTTTATTATACTAATTATGGCAAATGACCCCGGCCTTTAGCAATAGCTCAGTGTTCAGTCCACCCAATGCTCACTCAAAAATATCGAGAAATCTTTTCACATTGTACTTACAATAGTCCCTATGCCAGAGTAAACTCCTGTTTATATCTTATTGTTTCCAGTAGTTGATCCTGACAGGTGTGTTCCATGACATTAATTCCTTCCAACAGGCCTCTACGTGTTGGATTCCTCCCCACGCAACCTTTTGAAAGTCCGGGTGTGAAGGCCCGAGAAAATAAAATTATACCAAAAATAATAATAATAAACATTTTATTTTAGACATTTTGTCCATAGTAAAACACATCAAAATTACCCACAAAACTTAAAGTAGTATATTCTAAAACTCCATCCATTTATCACATGTAAGCTACAAGTTAAATGGTGTATTAGAGGACAGTCGACTGATCTGACCTTCAGAGGGCTGTCCGAACTAGCCCTCTGAAGTAGCAACACGCACGTTTGCACCTGATTGCCGCAAAACAATCATTTAGATCTCTTTGTGGGAAAATATTAAGCTGTTGAGGAAAACATGGTTGTGGATTAACTTCACTGTTTTATAAATCTTTTAGTGGATATTAAGTACTTATTAAAAATCTAGCAAATTTAAATCGATTATTGACAACAGAAACAGTAAGTATCTGTAACATCTACGGTGTTGATAAATATTGCATGCACCTGATGACCATTACGTAGTTGTTCCTTACTAGTAGATAGGGTAATACAGGGTAATCATATGACTAATTGAAAAGTAAGCTACCTAACTCCGGATAGGTATGTAAAAAGTTGATCCTGCATCTTTCTCCCTGGTTATGTCGGTCTTCCATCTCAACCGTAGACAGAATATAACAAGACGTCTAGCTAGCGTGCCGCCGATAAGGGCAGAAAATCAGCATTCGTACACGAAACACACGTTATGGATATTTATTCAAATGTGACTATTATGTACTTTAGACAATATTTCTTAGTGGAATTCAATTTAAAAACACCAAAGCTAGATCGTGGCCGAAAAAACCTCAAAGTATACTGCACCGTCGGTGCGGTTTCTCTTCGAGTTCGCGATAGATGCTGAACACACGCTGAATGACAAAAAATCATATGCTCTGTTTCTTTCTATCACATGTAATACCTATATATAAACGCATTCTTTTCTTGTGCGAATGAGAAAGAAAGTGCGAGCTCTCTAGGGATTCTTCCTCTAAGATCTCAACGGACTGTGAGAGTACCGGAAGTGACAAGCAATTGATCATCTAATATAAAGTTCACCGATGAATTTTGGGTTTGGCAACTATCTAAGATAATAATGAGTTTTTTTTGGCACTAAATATAAAGTAGAAACAACTAAAAATGTTAACCGAACTGACATTAGTAAACTGTTTTACCACTCAGTTATCAAGTACAATATAATGCCAGTTTATATTCTCTGAACTCTTTCTCGCTGAGATTAAGTCAGCATTCGTGCTAAATTACAAACACATACACAAAACTTTTACTTACATAATAACGAACTATTTACAAATATATTTACATTAAAGCCCGTCACAGACCTAACTATAACATATATTAATATACCGTATTATGACATACATCACACAAATCTATACTTATAATAAAACTGTAACAGGTCCAATTCTGTACATTGAAGATATTTTGAAAATTATATTTGGAGGGCATTCTATAACCGATACTGAGGCCGAAAATGTAATTTTTTAAATTTTTGTCTGTCTCTCTGTCTGTCTGTCTGTATCACGGCTGAGCATCACGCCGTAACTACTGAATGGATTCAAATGAAACTTGGCATGATTTGAGATCTTACTACGAGGTAGGACATAGGATACTTTTTATCCCGTAATCTAGCACGGTCCTTTTGGGAGAGGGGATTAAAGTCAAAATGGGTACTTGGTTATACGCTTGGTCCGATTTTATATAATTTTCATTATAATATAATAAATATTAGTAAGGGAACACTCATAGAGAGTTGTTATCGAGGTTTTGTAATCGATCGGGTTAAGCAACGTTAGGT
This sequence comes from Furcula furcula, assembly GCA_911728495.1. Classification (NCBI taxonomy): domain Eukaryota; kingdom Metazoa; phylum Arthropoda; class Insecta; order Lepidoptera; family Notodontidae; genus Furcula; species Furcula furcula. The sequence continues at coordinate 14,403,615 of OU452251.1, forward strand.
AAGGTCATTAAATAGATTGGTGACCGTTTAACGCCATTTGAAGTAAACGGGTCCGTGCTTCGGAGAGCAAGTAAAAAGTGGGTCCCAGTTTTAAACCGACTATAAAAAAGGAGGTTATGTATTCGATGCGAATGTCTGTTATTAAAAGTTTAGTTAACGTAAAAATAGCGCAGGCGGAGCTGCGTGGGTCAGCTAGTATATATTATAGCTAGGTCTGTGACAGGCTTGAAGTAAAAAAATTCCTTGAAATTGTCACAGCACTGGGAGAAAAGGGCACTTAATAGACTGACGGATAAGTCACTTTAGGTACCAATTGTCTACTATCAGCAATCCGAAACTCAAGAGAGGTCATGAGGGTCGAAATGATTAATATATCAGGTTTAGAGCGATTAAGAGAGGTAATATTCGGATAGGTTATTGGTAGGTGTGTAGTATTCGCGTAAATAAAAGATAACATTAGATAGGTAATATTATTTTATAGCGAAAAGTCTTGAAGTCATAAAACCATAAAAATAGACCAGTCCATAATTTTAATATTTCTCACTGATTATACTGGTTTTGAAGCTAGCCTTGTGATAGTTATCGGAGTGCATTTTTTGTGACATTGAATTATAGTCTGGGATTTAAAACGACAGTTACTAGTTGTATGAAATGTATTTTCTATGCAAAATAATTCTAATTATTTTCCGTCTTTACAAAACAACACGCAACAGACATTCAAGGCTGTCTACACGTAGTAATAGCGATTACTCATATACTGCATGCACCAAGAAGATTTTAATTACCATTATATACCCAATAATAGTAAGACGTTTGAAGTTATTTTCAAAGAGGTATTGTAATTGTGCATCAGATTTTCATGGCGTTTATGCATTGGAGTAGGTACAGCGTCGAGCACAGAAGTGCATAGTGAACAATATAAAATTTTTTTAACCGACTTCAAAAAAGGAGGAGGTTCTCAATTCGTCTGTATATATATATATATATATTTTTATGTATGTTCGCGCATAACTCTGGCAATTATGAACCGAATTGAAAAAATCTTTCTTCTATCCATTCTTTAATCCGTTGATTGGGTCCCATAAAAAAAATATTGCTTACGAATAAGTAGTTCCTGAAAAAAACAAGAATTGAGACCGCGCAGGAAAACTGCAGGAATGCCTATAAGATGATGTTTTTGTCGCTTTTTAAGGACAAAAATGGTCCCAACTCTGCCAAATATTTATCAATTGCAATGATTCTTTTTTTATTCGAAAGATTGAACCACTGTAATGAATCTGTATGAATTTTATCACAACCGGATAAGAACTTACTGGAAGACCATGAACGATGTGGGGGAATTTATCTGGTAAAAGCCATAAAACTCCTTACATTACTCTGACAAATATAAACCAATTTCGATGATTCTTTTGTTATTCGAGAGAGTAAACGACTATGATGATTTCATGCAAATTTTATTACGACCGGATAAATTGTTTCTGAAGAAACATGAACTATGTAAAACTATGTAGACGATAATGTGATCATATCCTACCTAGATCATTTTACCGTCTTCGATGGTTCAATCTTTTAGTATGAAAATATCACTAAAAATATATAAAAAAATCGAATCGACTTCAATAACACTGAAAAGTATAAAATAATTTAAATATTATTGAAGTTGGTGCCAAATATACACAGCAGGTACCTTTTTTTTTTTTTTTTTTTTTGACGCGGGGGAAATCTTCCAAAGATCCCCGGGAGCTGTGGGGCTCGACCGGGGTATGTGAGATTCTTACCCACTAAAACCCCCGCGGCTGTCGCATCGGCACATGAGAGGGGGACCCCAGGGCTCTCCGGTGGGATCTGCACCAGGGGCCCCTCAGTGCCTTGCCTTTGAGCCCGCCGCCGGGGGGCGTATTGTAGCTCCCCGGGAACCTGTCACGGTGCTCACGGGGACGGGGGTCGCAACCCCGCCGCCGTCCTCCTCGGAGTCGCCGCCGTACTCAATGGACGCTCAAGGGGCCCACACCCCGAGCGTCCAGCGACTCAGAAGACACAGCAGGTACCTACGCCAACAACAAGTTCTATAATATTTAAATTATTTTATACTTTTCAGTGTTATTGAAGTCGGTTCGATTTTTTTTAAATATTTTATTTAATATATTGCTTTTACAGTAGCAGTAACAGCTCAGTGGGCGAGCGCTTGCCTTGGAAACAAAATGCACAGGTTCGATCTCCGGCTCTCGCCTCAGGGGGTAACAACGGTAAAATTGCAAAAATAGCCTTAGTTTAAAGAGTTCGATGGATCAATCCGCTATTGCATTGGCTATGGAAATTATATGTACTTATACCTCAGATCTTCAGCAAACAGTTTTATTGATTAGATATTGGATTAAATATAATGTTTTCAAGCAATATGTATTTAAAAAATGTACTACGTTGGATATGAATTGTGTTAGCGTTCAATATCCGTTCATCGGATAGACGTCAAACTTGGACTATAAAAAGCATAATAACCTATTCTACAATTTGTATTGATTACATTTCTTAATTTCATTCATGTTTTACAAGAAATTATAGAAAAACCACGTACGAGATGCATTTCCCCTTGCAGCGCCCCCGCGATCGCCTTCCACCAGTCTTTCGTGGACTGTTATGGAGGGTGGACGTGCTCGAATTTTTTTTGACAAGACGAATTTAATTGAAATGATTTTGAACATGTTTTCAATTAAGATATGTTACATATGGTATAATTATAACATTATAAATCATTTCAAATGAATTCTATACTTCTATATTTAATTAAAGATATGTTTATAGTAATACCATATTTTTGGTTCATCATAGAATATGCGAAAGTATCGTTGCCAAGTATTATGCCTAACTTTTAAAGCGTATCAGAGTCATATATGATCTTACTAATTGAAATCGTATTTAATACTGTGCAGGTCGACAAAATGACATATATTACGATATCCTTTACATTATGTTTTTTTTGTCAAAACATGAACGGTGTTATTATTACTATCATGTTGGTTTTTGCAACTTAGCAACGAGTCGAGTACCTGGGTGGTTGGCTTGGTGGTGAGCGACACGCTTACCTACGGACAGTTGCATTGGACAGTTGCTCGTCTTTTGAGACATCTGGATGGTTAAGTTGGAAGGGTACTCGTGTGCTATCTAGGTGACGCCACTTTAATCTTAGATTTCTTCCGCTATGTAACATAAGTAGAAGGTCACTGTAGCTGGCAAAAAAACTATCGGACCAAAAGGCTATAATTATAGTTTTGGATGACAGGGACAGGAAGAGACTTTTCTATGGGTGGGTGCTTCGATTACTATCAGGTAATACCTTGTTACTTAACTAAGTTGCGTAAAAATAAACTGTTGGTGTTGAAGGCAGGCACGAGAAAAAATACCACTGCGTTAAAATGTTACTTACTCTAAAACCAGATTGCTTATTAGAATCAATGTAAATTAAATATCCAAGTGTGCTAAAGAATAAATAAAATAAAATAAAATGTCAAATGCTCCGCTTAGTTCAAACCCCGCGATGGGTACAGAACTCAAGATGAAGTTACGTTACGTACTTTCGCGGTCACGAACGGTGTATCACCTTTAGGACGACAATCGCTTGCACGTGCCAGCCCAAAATACATGCGGGCGGGGTAAGCGTCCGGAACGTCGTCGTCGCCCGGATAGCGGACACTTACGCTATACTGGTATAGCGTTTCAATCAAAAACTATTTTGATTGAAAAATAGTATAGCGTTCGTGTCCGTGATAGTATATAAAATGACGTTACATTAAAAAAGACTATTACTGAATTCGTGCGTTCAAACAAACAGTGCTACGGATTCCTTTGGCAGCCACGTATATTGAATAACAACACAGGTTTGTAGATTTTGTAGTTTGCTACCCTGGCCGCTGACCTTAAGGTCTTGGGGTCGATTCCCACACAGGACAAACATTCATGTGCGTGAACATAATCTGTTTGTCTTGGGTCTGGGTCGTTTTTACCTGTACTTAATTATGGAAAAGTTAAGTATCTAATCATAGTTTCAGTTCGATGACCATTAACGGAGTCGATCACGGAACTCATCATCATCATCAGCAGCCGAAACGTCCACTGTTGAAAAAAGGCGCTCTCTCCCTTAGAGGGGAGGGGTTTCCATAATCCCCACGCCTGGCAGGCGGTTGGTGATCGCAGATAGGTGGTAGGTAATCCAATAAAAAGACGCTGCTGCTCGTCTTCTTGTTTTTCCTTAGTCGCCTTTTACGGACACCCAACGGGAGGAGATGGATGGGTGCGCTATTATTCTTATCACGGAACTAATTGTCGTAATAAAAATAATTTATGATTTTTGGGTCTGCACGACTTGGGTCGACGTTGGGTATCTGGTCTTGAGTAAGGTTGGAAGCTATCAAGCTTCCAAGATTCGGGTACTTGTGCCGCTCTTAAAGAGAATATACGCATTAGAATAGGAAACATTACAGTTACACGCTTCTTTAATAATACCGCTAGCATCTCATCAGGGCTACTGGCATGCATTGCAGCATCTTAAGTCACTCTCTTTGTCATACTCGAACATCGCAATCAATCATCAATTTGGTTTCAGTTCATTTTTCCAGGGATCAAAAAGCTCAAACATCAGATGGATGTTTATTGGTTAGAAAATTTGGAACTAATTTAGGAAATATGTTAAAAAGGTCCCTTTTTAAGAAAAAAACTATATTTTGAAGGCTCTGTTAAACGCTTTCGTTTTGACTTGCAGAATAGAAACCTTAGAACTTTGTGCATAGTTTCATTTCAAGTACGCTTACAGTAATCACGGCAAGACGCTGCACGGTAGCTATTTTCATGTTTATGTATTCAGAACTCACAACTGTACTTGCGCAATGGTTCGTCAACCCTAACTTCAGATACACAAAAATCCGCTGTGATTGTAAGTTATAAGTAGTACGAATGTATATGGATTCCGAATGGCAGGCACAATGTATTCAGCTGGGTTGAAGTGCGTTCCGGTTGTAACCGGACCTAATAACCACCAACAACAGAATAGAAGTATGTATAAGTCTCACTAGTCAGGCATTGACCATTCTATAATAGACGGACTGAAACTTTGATATGAATAAGAATAAGAATCATTTATTTGCGTAGAATACAAATTTTGAATATGAAAGAAGTTTGGAATATGAAATGCAATAATCCGTATCCTGATGCAACACGTTAACTACGTTGCCATTGTAAGTGGTTGGGTTGTCAGATTGTAATTAGGTGGCACGCCAAGGTATAAATCAAGATATAAAACAGTGGGTTAGGTATAGTTATTAAACTGCATCATTTCATTCTATAACGGAATAGGCAAAATTAACAAAACTCCATTCGACACATCTGCATATTTTTAGTCTATGACTTTTCAAATGTAATATTCATATTTGCTGGTAGCGCCCTCTACGATGACAACTCTCGGTCGGAGCGGCCAGATTCTCAAGGTCATTGGCGCATGTTACCCCCTTATGCGAATCGTTAGGAAACCTGCATGTCGGAGAAAGCCTAACTAGCTTTCAAAAGACGTGTGGAGTCCGCCAACCCGCACTGGGCCAGCGCGGTGGACTATGGCCTAAGCTCCTCCATCTTGAAGGGAGGCCCGTGCCCAACAGTGGGACATTAACAAGGGCTGGTATTATTTTATATACTTATCGCTTTTATACTTGAACTAAAGTATATTAATGTTCGTTAGCGAACGGCCATTAATTCATAATATTAAAAATACCTAACCTATGAAAATTGCAATAAGCTAACCGTGCTGTAAAAACTAAATAAATGATGCAATCGATATAGTCTGCATGCACGCAGCTATTATCTAGAAATGCATTTTTTAACATACCTAGAATTGTTGCTATAGTAAACATGTGGGAGTATTTGTTTGTGAAAGGTTACTCAACAGCAAGTAGGTTAGTTTAAATAGTGATCTTTTAGCCGATCAGGCCACGGTGGTCAATTATCAAGAAGCCGACTATAGAAAAGAAATAAAATATAGCCGGAGAAGGACTCGGATACAATCTCTCTCTCTTAACTCTCACAATCTGATAGGATGGAAGAACGGGAAGAGGTAAAGCTTTTACTAGGTGATAGGTTCCTTGTGCAAGGAACCGTCTAAGAAGGTACCACCGCAGTGCCAGATATTCTGCCACCAAGCAGCAGTATGTAAGCATTGCTGTGTTCCAGCGTGAAGGGCACTGTAGCTGGTGAAATTACCGGGCACGAAGGACGTAATATCTAATGTCTTAAGGGTCAGCACCGCGCTAGTGATTCTTTTGGTGTGGAGCGTCTATAGGCTGCGGTGGCTGCTTACCATCAGGCGGGCCACACGCTTGCTTGCCACCTTGGTAGTATAAAAAAAAAGCTTAAGACCACCTTTTATATCTAAAATAAATAAAATAAATAAATTATGCTAATCAAAGAAACAACTTCATAAATTTGCACCCTGGTGGTTACAGATTCGACCAAGTTCAGCATAAAACAGATGAGACTGAATTGTGTTGTTTATTTTAAAACGTCTTATTTAACAAATATGTTACTTCACTTAACACAAGTTATTATTTTTAAACTTTGCAGACATATTTATAGACACAACGCAAATAGATCTAAGTCGTGTGAGGAGCCAAGTACCTATAATAACAAAAAAACGCGGTGTCTATTAGGTCGCGGTTGCACCGCTGCATCTATTAATCCACAGCCCGCGCACCGACAGGTGAGCCGCGATAATCTTGCGTCTGCGCCTACAAACAGCGTGACCTTTCCGTAATTGAATAGGCTCGCTCGTTGCGGTCTCTCGCACGCACGTTCTAACCGCACGCGAGCGATTAACTGGTACATCAGCAAAAAATACTCCTCTCCAATGCGCTAATATAAACATAGTTATAATGCAATTTTCCATATAAAACTTAATAAATGGTTATAAACGCGATAAGCACTATCAAAACTTTCTGCACGTACGACAGCAAAAACATAATGTAGGCACAAATGCAACACACAAAAACTGCTCAATTTCCTCGCATATAATACTGACATAATTCAGTCAGTTTACGTAAAGCGATGAGAACAGGATGGTGTGGGTATTTTGTATGTCTCTACGTTATTATGCTCCTATGTAAAATTGCCCTTATGTATAATGCATATAAAATATTTTTTTTTAGGTTCAGAAATATATAGATGGAGTACTTATAGCCTTTGTAATTATTTTTACTGATGTGATGAGTGTTTGACCGCAATCCCATCTGATGGTAGGCGGCGATGCGGTCATGGATGTAAAAGAGTAAGGACCCTGTTTCTCGAAATCGGATTTCTCAGAAACAGGGTCCTTACAAAAAACCCAGGTTTTTGAAGGCCAATTTACAAAGCCTAGAGTACAGACGTAGAGTAGCCAGCCTCTCGGTATTCTACAGGATGCATTTTGGAGAGTATGCGCAGAGAATTACATGACTTGATTCTACCATCCCCTTCTATCATCGGAGGACGAAAAGCACAGCGCGTACGCACCTTTATGTGACAACGTGCCTTCACTCTAAGCGATTTGCTTCATCATTTTTAATAAGGACAGCTAAGGACTGGAAGAGTGGCTGCGTCGGTTTTCTCGTCGGTATCTTCAAGGCTAGAGTGAATAGGCTTTTACTAAGCTAGTATGCTTTATCATCCTCGACTGCATCGCTGCTTTCCATAAAGTGGTAGTGCAGTCAAGTACTGGCTTATACAGTATAAAAAAAATCGAGCCAAATCGATTAATTAGGAACAGTAGTTTTTAACGCGAGTTTTTTGGCTTAACGACTGCTAGATAACAACAACTGGACTTACTTCATAAGAACCCTCCGAAGCGTGGAAACGCTCAGTTCAAATATCACTAAACGGTCACCCATCTAAGGTCCAATTTTGCCTGCAGTTGCTTAACTAACTGATCGTTTACCCAACAGTGATTACAACTGGCCATGAGCGCCTCATAACAAAGATTAGGTCACTGAGTTTGAGAGTCTTCAAGTTGTTATTTGAAATAATCTATGTATCTCTAGAACGTTAGTACATTAACTAGTGTCTCAATATTACCTCAATGATTAGAATGTTAAGAAAAAATAAAAAACAGTCATTGACTTTAAAGACAATGATCTACGAAGCCATAAATGAAGAAAATATATTGAAGTCGGTGCTAACTTGCGCTGCAGGCTTAGCACGATTTGCCAAGACTTCGTAATCTTGACAGTTCGGTGTGGAGTATGACGTAGTTATCGACCTAGCTAATACCGAAAATGACGTTTCTATGTCGATAACTACGTCATACTCCACACCAAACTGTCAAGATGATGAAGTCTTGGCAAATCGTGCTAAGCCTGCTGATATTAGTTAACATGCTTTGCTTGGCACGGACTTCAACTTTGCTTGAATTAGAAAAAAGAATCCGTGTAATCGGATTTGTAATTTTTGAGAACAATCTCCACAAGCAATCTACAATCTTGGATCGCTATTGGGTAATAATTCAGTGGTCGGCCACACTGCAGGCCTAGCGCGGCGGCGGCGGCGGGCGCGAAATATCAAACATATGAAAACGCCGCTTGCGGCCACACTGAAGTGACTTGCGCGGGAGCCTAGCGCGACCGGCTTGCGCGAGTTTGCGGGCGTACTTTTCAAACGTTCCTATCCGCTCGTTCTGGCCACACTGCGGGCCTAGTCAACAAGTGACCGATCGCGCGGCTGGCGGGGTATCAAACCATTTCGGTCTTGTCGCTCGTTTTAAGTATTTTTTTATTATTAAATAACTTTAAATACATGTATAAAAAAGGTTTTTTTTGGACATTTGAAATTGTAAGTGTATAATATGTTTATTGTTAATGTTCCTTAATAAATAAAATAAACTTTTTTGACTACAATTTCAATTCTTAATATTTTTTTTTTAAATCTCCATTCATTTAACTGTTTTTAGTTATTTCGTGCGCACCCAGCACACCATCTCTTATGATCAACGCCTCCCATCTCAGGATTGGCCTATCCAGTAAAAAATACAGAATCCTCATAAAAGGTTTGCGACACCTGCAATAAGTGTTATCGCCACAACAGCCCGCGCGTCACTGTGGCCACCCTGCGCGCCCGCCGCCGCGCCCGCGCTAGGCTCAAGTCACCGCGCGTTCACTGTGGCCAATCACTTAGAATGTGTAGTAGAAAGTTTGCCAAAACTTCTCTCACTAGGCTACACCTGTCTCGTGAGGAGTTTATACTTTTTAACTTATTATTGAATTTTATTTACCCTATACTTACACATTGTAATAGGTACTTTTAGGGATTATACTGCGGTTTATTTTAGAATCGTCGGGAGAGTAAAACCTAAGTAGTTTTTTAACTTAGCCAATCTTTAGGCATTCAGTTGTGATTAAGGTAGTTATCATCCTCGATCCTCGATTATCTTCTCCTTACAGGCTATTCGTGTGGAAACAATGATGTGCAAGTCACTTTTTCGGATCAGCTACTGAAAATGGGACAAAAACAACTTCAGCAGGTGTAGGAAGTAGGTATTGCAAATTCAAATTATTTATTTCAAATTAACTTAACAGAAAAAAAAATGACCATTCTAAAGTGCTAGACTTTTAAACGGTCATTTTTTTTTCGAAAGCTACCACCGGATCACAACGCGGCCTCAACTGAGAAGATCCAGCAAGAAACTCAGCGGGCTTGTCATTTTTTTTTGCACTTTTTAAACAGTGTTTGTCTTGTTACTTGCTTGCAAGTGTATGGATTTTAGTTCTATGTGGTTATGAATGGTTGGACCTAACCTGTTGTTGTGTGGTTATGGTTGTTGGCTATATCACATGGTCGGGGTCTTTTGTGTTATAATTAGAAAACTAATTATTTTCTGGTGGCAAGTGGTGACTTGGCGTCCACTAGATGGGCTCTCCATATGGCTGTCAGAAGGCGAAGGAGTGCAACACCAGTTTATTCATCGTTAAAATATTTAAACCAGATTAGGTGTTACGGTCCGAACAAGAAGTGGCACATAGACATAGCGCCCTTGTGTCGCAATTTTTTTACAAGCCACAGGCTGACAAAATTATTTTTGCCGATAGGAGTGTCGCTACTGTCTATATGAAAATGTCAAACTACACGTCATTATCATAAAAAAACCGTCAGTTTACGTTTCCGCCACCAGCACAGATAAGTTCGCAACCTCCGCGCCCACATTTTAGATGTCACTTTTTTAGTGAATGTGTATCTACACTCCAAACCAAAGAAGCTTGAAGGCGATTACAACTTTATTATGCAGTCATAAAACACCCCCGCTGTATAGTTGACCGTTAACGCGGCAGCAAAAAAAGGTTGATAATACAAAGTTGTTTTTGCTGACGCGCCTAGTTGACCATGTATGGGTTATGTAGTTATTGAGCCGCAAACGAACGTGTAAGCTTATTTGGGATGGAGTATAGTTTATATATTATATCGATGGGTTTATTATCATAAATCCAATTTGATACTGGCTATTCTCTACATCATAATTGATACATCCGTGTGCTGCTAATCGGCCGGAAAACCGCTTTACCAGCCGATGCACATTTCGATTTTTCTGCTTTGATGTGTTTAATAATGCATGAGCCGGATCGCCGCACTCACGGCGTCCACGCGGCTGAAGCGATTTTGCGGACACCCCTAATGCACCCGGGGGCCGTGATGCAGTTGTTTTATAATGGATCAGCGTCTAATTAGGTTATGATATGGGTCAGTTGGTTTTCATCCACGTGAAAATGCGGAGTTCGTTTGTAATCAGGCGGGTATTGTCTAAGGGCTCCTACACATATCTGCGAACTCGCATCGCATCGCAAATATCGCCCTAAGAGGACACCCGTTTATTAGCACTTCGAAAATTTCCTTTTTTTATACTTTTCTTATAAGCTTTACAAATTGGTGTGATGTTAGCTACTCCTTAATATTTTACAAGAACATAGTTGTTGCCGTAATGCAGTGCGGAACCGTTAGCTTTAACTTTGGAGGTGGTTGGTTTGGTAGGTCCGATTTTTTGGTCCGATACAAAACTTTGACATTGGTAAAATACACACGTGTAAAGCCAGAAGCAAAAACAATCAGGCCTAATTAATATGCGCATTAGTTTCGTATTAATACACCATACAAATACGAATATAGGAATGACCCATATACACTATCCGCTTGTAATACCCGCGATAAAAGCTTACCTGTGTTCGAAGGACAAAAACTGAAATTCAAATTGGCTTTTGTATAAAATTTGCAGACGAATAGTTTTATTTATAGAGTATCGTTCCAGTTTCATTGCACTGGGTCAGCGGTTGTTTATTGATTCGCTAACGGGCCTGGTTAATTTTGGCAAGGTGGGCTAGACGGCCGCTTCTCGGTACGTTGTAGACCAAGTGAATGCATTTATTTACGTATATGATCCAATATTGAATGATTTTGGCAATTTTATTAGTAAGCGTCAAATAAATGTTAGGAAGTAATGCATTGAGTCCAGCAATTTCAGCAGATACCTTTTACTTGCTGTTATAATTTGGTTTGCAGGTCTTGTTTGTTTGTCTTCTCCAACAACTCTATATTTCTCTTTATTTATTTTTCACTCGTTTTATCACCTTTGTTTGTGTAAATTATTCGGTGAATTTACCTTGCTAACACACTGCTTATTAATATCTGCTACCTATTTGAGATGAAATTATTGTTTATAATAATACAACAATCACACACACACTGCGTCCTATTTCATTCTTTCACCGTTCCTCTTCTGGGCAAGCTGGAAGAGATTTCTATAGAAATAAGCTGTACCCTTGTACCTGTACTAGCCTCAGACTTCTCTTACCATATTTGTGTGTGCCTACATAAACTTATAAAATAAATAAATAATAACCTTTTTTAAAAATCAATCGATACTACTTTTCCACTCTGTTTTCTTTTTCAAAGTTATACCAGACCAAAAAGAAAACATTAAATACGAAACACAAAACTAACACACAATTAACCAGAGACATTCTCTCAAGGAACAAGAAACGGGAAACACGCAGGTAAAAGGGGAAAAAAATATAAACCTATAGGTTTATATAGCAAATATGCTTAAAATGTAATACAATGTTCAGCTCTAATGGGGATAACCTTTTCATTTCACCATATAAACGCAATTAAAAAGTTGCATGCGCAATGCACGCACCGTCCGTCGCGTCGTCTTCACATTGTGTAAGTACAGATGTCGTAGGTAAGATGTGGAATAAGGGCCAATAATGAACTTCCACATTTTTATAAAACCTGGACATAAAACATTTTAAAACAAGATTGAATGGGTTTTTTTTACGTTTTTGAAACCCACATTAGGTATACAGTAAAAAGATTTTCTTTTCTATCTATTGCCAAGTCGAATTCCTATGAAATAGAAAATGGGAATTGCAAAACTAACACATTGAAATCGAACAAATATTAAGGTTATATCACGGTTGTTATACACTTTATAGAGTTTACAGTATTCATGGACACAGAAGGATTAAGGTAGGTATTGTGTGTGACTCTGAGGAGGACGGCGGCGGGGTTGCGACCCCCGTCCCCGTGAGCACCGTGACAGGTTCCCGGGGGGCTACAATGCGCCCCCCGGCGGTGGGCTCAAAGGCAAGGCACTGAGGGGCCCCTGGTGCAGATCCCACTGGAGAGCCCTGGGGTTCCCCTTCTCATATATCGATGCGACAGCCGCGGGGGTTTTAGTGGGTAAGAATCCCACATACCCCGGTCGAGCCCCACAGCTCCCGGGGCTCTTTGGAAGATTTCCCCCGCGTTAAAAAAAAAAAGGTAGTGTGTGTGTCTATATGAGTATATCATAGTTGTCGGAGGCACAGGATATCCTTATGATATAATCCATAAAGTTTGCTTTCAATCAACATAAGAACCGCATTCTAATTTGTACATTCGTTTCGGAGCTACGATGCTATTGATAAATAATTGTACTCAAAACTATATCACCCCTCCTTTTGAGTAAAAGGAAAAAAGGAAACATTATTTGGTACGCTTACTATGAAATATTAACTGTTGAACCCTCAGCTCTAAGGTTGAACCAGACTGTTACAAAGTTTGACAGTATGCGAGTAAAACATGATCACGAGCAGAAGTGTGATGACCAGCTGCCGCGAGCGTGTCATTTGGCAGGCTGCATCAGTCAATAAAAAATATAGTTCATACGAACGCTAAAATTACCGATGTTATAACTGGTTACTTAATTTCATATAGGTACAGAGCCTATTATTGTTCTGGGTCTGTCATGAAACATTAACTGTTATCAATAAAACAAAATTATTGCATTAAAGACTGCTCACTCATTAGACTCTGTACTCGTTTACATAATTTTAGCTGCGTGTAAAAATGTATACTTTATTTTTCTTTACAACATCAAAATCGTAGCAATGGCAATTCATAATCATCAGCAGCCGACCTAAGGCCTCTCCCTTAGAAGGGAGGGGTTGCCATAATCCCCACGCTTGGCAGGTGGCTTGGGGAGCCCAGTATAGGTGGTAGGTAATCTAATAGAAAGACGCTGCTGCCGGTCTTCTTGTTTTCCCTTAGTCGCCTCTTACGTACCCCCAACGTGAGGAGATGGGAGGGTGCTATTCTTACCCGGATACCCCACGAGCAATGACTATTGGTAGGGTTCAATATGCCATATTGATCTTGTAAAGAAAAACAGAGTTTATAGTTGTTTAGGACAAGAACATAGGGTAATAGTTGCCACACTTTTTGAAATTACTTTATATCTCTCAGTGAAAAAAGCAAAATTCTTTATTTGTAATACGGGTAGGTACTTTGATTTATTATCTTCAAACTTATGAAAGGAAAAACCATCATCTTTGATATTTCCAGAGTATTAGCGATTTTTGCGGACCTCTAAATTTTGGGGCATCCATCCCATATAGGGGATAATTGCCTAATCTATGTAAATTACGTTTAGGATAGATGCCCCACTGAAAAAGAGGCCATCTATCCCGCAAAAACTTTGATTTCACCTTGCCCTTCCATACAATCGCACAGAGACATACAACACGGTCAACTTAGTGGTAGTTGTAGAGTCTCTCGAAAGATAAATAAAATAACATGTGATCATCCGCCAAACTAGAGAAATTACAATCGAGGCAACTATACCCCTGGGGCAACTATCCCACTTTTACCCTAACCGTAAGTATAGGGTAATAAGTAGGTAGAAGTACCTACTTATAAATGTTAGATTATTCGCATAGATAATAAATGCCGCCTCTCTAGAATAAATAAATAATATATAATATAATAATACCAGCCCTTGTTTATGTCCCACTGCTGGGCACGGGCCTCCCCTCAAGTTGAAGGGGCTTAGGCCATAGTCCACCACGCTGGCCAAGTGCGGGTTGGCGGACTTCACACGTCTTTCGAATGCTAGTTAGGCTTTCTCAGACATGCAGGTTTCATCACGATGTTTTCCTTCACCGAAAGCTAGTAACAATCGCACAAAGACGATTCGCACATGATTAATTAAATAAATCAGAGGTGCGAGCCGGGGTTCGAACCTGCACACCTTGTTTCCAAGGCAAGCGCTCGCCCACTGAGCTGTTACAGCTTAATAAATAAATAAATAATATTAATAATATCTTGGGACAATCCACACACGGTCATCTGATCCCAAACTAGGCAGAGCCTATACTATGGAAACCAGACAACTGATACTAATACTTAAATACATATTTTTTTTGTAATTACGAACTTAAATAGATAAATAACACCCAGACACTTGGTCGTAATGTCGTAAGTAGTCTTATTAATTTTTAATTGTCTCGTAAACATTTTGAATGCTGTTTTTGATAGTACTAAATCGTACTATTCATACCTATTTATTTCATGTAAAGCTACATGAGGTTAGCCTTCATAACCAGCCATGCTAGTCGCCAGCTATGGCGTGCCTGTGGCGCTGAAAGCCAGTTGTTACCACTGTTCGTTTAGCGATTATATGGTTAAGCAACGCCAGTCCATAGTGTTTTTTTATACTAGGGTAAGGTGGCAAGCAAGCATATGGCCTGTCTGATCGTAAGCAGTCACCGCAGCCTTTTGACGCTAGCAACACCAGAAGAATGACTAGCGCGATGCCGACCCGTACGGTACGGACGGTTCCTTGCAAAAGAAACCTACCACCTAATCCGTACCTAGTAGATAAACCGTTTAGTGGAATTTGTATTTGGTAGTGAGCATAATTGATTTATATGTATCATATTCATATTTATGTATGCTATGTATCCATGCATTAAAAACTATCTGAATTTAATGAAATTCCAAGTCATATAATTTCATAATGCCAAGTCGGTCGTACTGCAAAAAGGTTCGTCATTTTAAATACTTGTTTTTCCTAGCGTGCTATAGGTTACCTATGCGTTGCATTGCGTGAGCAAACTTAATACGCACGCGTTGCCCCGCGCATGCTACAAGACCCTCACTCCATTTAATTACACAATATTTTCAAATTTATTATTAGAAAAAGTTTTGTTAGTAACGAAAAACGCCTTCCGTTTTTAAACCGTAGGTAATATCTGTACTGAGTTAATATTTTTCAGATAGGTATGAGATTAACAAAAACATTTAAAAACCGGGGACCACCCTACCACCGTCTCTAGGAGCAATATTATATTCACATTACTTTCTCGATAGAAAGTGACAGCTATAAACTACGTATATTGACTTCTCTATCTCGTGTCAAATATGATAATAACACTGCTATTAGAGGTGGTCGTGGTGGGCCTCTAGGCGTGTCTAGGCCCTGGTGTTTAGTAACATAATAATTTGCATAGATTTTGATTACCTGGAGTTTTATTAAGTCTAAGATCTTACATAAGCCGTAGAATTTTTATGAATGAAATTACGCTATATTTTACAACATAAAGATGTGAACGAGATTCGAATATGTATAATTATGATGAATATTTATTATAGGTACCTATGTTTAATGACAGACGACATTGTGCGCATCGCAGGTAACCGGTGGATGCAAATAGCCAATTGTCGTTCATTGTGGTGTTTGAAGGGGGAGGCCTATGTTCAGCAGTGGACGTCTTCCGTCTGGTGATGATGATGATGATGTATAATGACTGAGAAAATCTCAGTAAGAATTAGCTAGTGAAATCTGTGTAGAAAACTCACTAATAATTTATGGAAATTCAGCAACCTCTCATCTCCTCCCGTTGTTAGTAAGAGGCGAATAAGGGAAAACCAGAAGACGGGCAGCAGCTTCTTTCTATTACCTACCACCTATACTGCGATCCCAAAGACGCCTGCCAAGCGTGGGGATTATGGCAACCCTATTACACCTATTACGGTACCTACAGTAGCAAACTTAATTTAATAACATTCATATTTATCACAATAATATGTGTAAAGCAATAGTGCTTTACTGCCTATCGTACCTGCGTCCCAGGTAACCGCTGGATGCAAATAGCCAATTGTCGTACATTGTGGTGTTCGCAGGGGGAGGCCTATGTTCAGTAGTGGACGTCTTCTGGCTGGTTATGATGATGATGACTGTACCTACTCAAAATTCCTTATAACACTTTTTGCAATAGAGATTTTTTAACAATGTACAGAATTCATGTACAAATCTCCGACTCCAGAAAACGAACTTTTAAAAATTAATTTAAGATGCTGACGTTCCAATCACCACGGTCCTGCTCGATCATCAGATCTTGCTTACTGTCAGTGTAACTACCAACTACTCGTTAAGACCAGTCCAACGAGTCTTAACTCAGTAGGTCTACGTTTATTTCAGCTGAGTCCCTGTGTAAAATCTACTTGTCAAACCAATCCAACGAGTCTAGGCCGACGTTTAATGAAACTGAGTTTACTGTGGCCGCCTTCCTGTTCCATCATCAGACACTGGTCAAGGATACCATATTTACAAAATGTACTGAATATTATACAGTTCGGATGAATAGAAGTAATAATAAAAATGTCCATTGTATATCTAATATCTCTAAACGACTAGGATTTCAATCAAACGCAGCTAAGAACTGTCTCGGTTAAACTAGCTTTTAAAAAATTGCACCCAATTCCGTCCACTTGTTAGAGAGCTACGATGCCACAGACAGACAGATATAAAACTTATAAAATTGATTTTGTTGGAAGGTTAAAAAGCAGGTGGCAAGTATCATTAGTAGTATCATTTTGCGACATAGAAATAGGCTTTGTACTTAAAAAAATCTTGTATTTTAGAAATCGAACGAGACATAATACACATACCCTTTGTACATATTTCAGTTTTAAGTGTTTTTATGTGCTTTATTTTATGTGTAGGTAAGTTTGTGTACTATAAAGAGTATATCTATCTATCTATAATGTATAATTATGTGAGGTGCCTACGTAAACTTGTACGAGTTTGTATGAGGAAATTGGCGTGGCCCTAAAACTGAAAACAAAAATACTGTCCAGGTAGGTTCTACCGCAGTGTCAGATATTCTGCCGCCAAGCAGCAGTGTAGCTGGGACTTACCGGACACAAAAGATTTAATATCTAATGTCTCGCGCTAGTAATTCTAGCTAGCGTGTTGCTAGCGTTTATAGGCTGCGGTTACTGCTTACCATCAGGCGGGCCGCATGCTTGCTTACAACCTTGTTAGTAAAAAAAAATGTATTTGGTAAAAGTTTGTATAATTTTAATTATTACTTATGTTAGGTAATAGTTGCATAATGGGCACGTGATAAGTTCCCAACATAATGAATCAAGCGCAGGTGCTATGTCACACGATTCCCCGTCGATCCGAGAATGTATCGAATCAGCACCGCGCTATCGAGAATCGAGCTCCAACTGTGTGAACGCGCCCGCACATTATGTTTCTGAATCATATTCGTGAGATCGGCTTATGTTTCAATGCAAAATAAAAGCGTGTTCATAAAGAAAACTGACCGATTATGTAGCAGAAGTAGTTTTAGAATTCAACGATTAAGGATTTATTTAATAGCAGTAAGCGGCCTTAACACTTAATTGTCTGGTTTTTAGTGAAATATAGGGGATTTCGATATTAGCTAAATATACCAGTAGTGTTGCACGTTTTGGCTATAGCCACTATAGGTATCCCGTAGGTTGACCAACGGGGTGTCCGTGTAAGAATAGAACCCTATCATCTCCACCCGTTGGGTGTCCGTAAGGGAAAACAACAAGACGGGCAGCAGCGTCTTTCTATTGGATTACCTACCACCTACTACGATCCCCACGACGCCTACCAAGCGTGGAGATTATGGCAACCCCTCCTTTCTAAGGGTCTTTTCAAGCCTTTGTTCAGCAGCGGACGTCTTCCAGCTGCTAAAGATGGTAGCTTTTACCAGGCTTGGTAAGGTCATTTGTATAAGGATAAAATAATAGAAACGTCCCGCTAGGGACTAGCACCGGGGGTCGCCACATACAGGGCTAAGTACTTCGTTAACCCGAGTACTCTCCGAGGGATTGTCGGTGGCGTCAAGTGCCTGCTGGCCTTTCTCGAGGAGTTGGGGTGGATCGAGTGAATCTATTCCCACCCGTACGCAAAATACGCGCTTTGACATGGAGTTGCGGAAACCAGCCCTTGATACCAATACCAATAGGTACTAGCACGCTGACAGATTTTATTTTTTTATTCAAACTAGACAAGCAAGACGTTCCTCTGATGTTAAACGACGCGCCTGCCTATGTGCCGGTGCACTGCATGCCACTGGTAAACCGAGACATTGGTAAATAATTCCGGGAGCCCGGGAAATTAACCAGTTACAGTGCTCTTCAGATCGTAACACAGAAATGTTAAGACAGTGCTGCTTGGCAGCAGAATATTTGAAACTGTGGTGGCACAAAATACTGAGAGTACAGAAGGCAAGCTCATGAGCAGGAGATACATGTACGACCTCGCTTTTCATACCTACGCACGCTCGGCGGTCGCGCTAGGGCTATCAACTCTGGCTTATGCGAAAAACTATCGTGATAGTGGCACTCTTATCTAGTTTTTTTGATTGATTGTTGAGGATAAAGCAGGAAGAACGGAAGACGAGTGTTTGAAGCGGACGGAATTCGCGCTCTCTCTAGACCGAGATATACCGAGATATCGTGTCCGTCAGCGCTAACTATGTGTGCGTTGCTCGAGTGCCCGTTGTATGAAGCTTGCCTTCTGTACTCTCAGTATTTTGTGGTGGTGGTATCTACCTGGACAGGCCCCTACACAAGGGACATTTAGAATACGTATAATATTTATTTCCCTTTACGAAAGCAAATCTAAATCACTCAACATTGACTACGTATGCTAATTATTAGGCGTATTTAGGTATTGAAATGTAGAAGAAATGAGTGCGCTTTAATAATGGTTACCTACTTATAAAGCAGGTGGAAAAAAATAATTATTTATGAGAAATAATGAGACTAAGTGAATATTAAATCCCGTAGGCTTTAGCCGGAGTCTGGTGATAATCCCGTCGCACGTATTGTATGCAGATTCCCTTATTCATATATGCGTTAACTTAGTAGGCTCCGGGCGAAATAAATTTACTCTCTCTTACATGGTGTGGCATAACGATGTTATGATATCATTATTTTATCCCGAGATCAGAACAGCTGATATATACATTATCTTGTGGTTAAAACTGTTTTTTTATTTAAAAAAGTCCTTGTTAGAATGTGTGGCTGCTTTTAAATAATATTTACGGTCCTTTCGACTCTATAAGTACTTTTTGAATCTGAGAAAGAAAGCAACCGCAGGACTGCATTTAACATGTCCATCTGACGCAATGGACATTTTACTTTTTAGTTTTCAGACAATCCTCTCTGAGAGATTTGAACCTCGACCTCAGGTTTGCAAAGCGAGCTAAACAGCTCGCTTTGCAAACCCGCGTTACCACGGAGTAGTAAATAGCAGTATCCAAAATATATGGGTCACCACAAAATATGAAGGTCACCCTCTTTTCTCTATTATGGTTGAGGGGAGTGATGGCTGCTGCTCGATTCAACTCGTGCGCGGGTGCTGCTTGGTCCGACTACAATCCCTTTGGCCTTTTAGTTTGTTGTTTTTTTATTTTATCTTTCGAACGGCAGGACACACTATCGCTTATGCTGATACAATTGTAACAAGACAAAGAAAAAATTACAAGCCCGCTGAGTTTCTTTCCCCATCTTCACAGTTGTGGCCGCGTTGTGATCCGGTGGTAGCTTTCAAAAAAATACCATTTAAAGTGCCTTTAAGCCTATTAGAAAAAAAAATTTGAATTTTGAATTTAGAAATAAACATCGGTAGTTAGTGTTCAACGAAAATATAATTTAAAAAATGTCCTTGTAATCATTAGTCTGTTTGGAACGAGACGATTGCGTGCTTGCTCGGTGGTCGAGGTCGTAACTGCAGTGGCCAATCGATTCATGGTACCAATGCGGCATAGTATGCGACACTATAAATTGAAATCGAACACAAACTTTTAATTGAACGCTTTTAGTGTTCATTGCCGCTCAAAACCCATAACATAAAATAGCGTGGTTACAATAACAGCGATGCATCGAACAGAACTCGACAACCACGACCCGTGTTATGATAAATTATAAAGTAATAAGTGTCGTCGCACGCGATTGACACTTGTATCGAATGGATCGAGTGACAATTTTTATGTATTAGTAATCGATGCGTGGCTGAATATTCTATGGAACCGTACCTATATGACACACAATGACTTCAGAAACGGATTTTAAATTTAAAATTGCTAGCAAATTAAGAAGGCTTTATTTAGTAAATCAAAAATCGACGTGTTGGAAATGTGGTGCTGGCGCAGAATGCTCCGACTTCCGTGTACGGCAAGAAGAACAAATCAGTCCATCGTTACAGATCTAGGTATTAATAAACGGCTCTTCTCTATATGCTCAGAAAAGGCCCTTGACTTTTTTTAACATTATTACATATACGATCCGATATTTACGCAAATACTACACATTGAAATGAAACTAATTTTACGGATATTAATAAACGGCTCTTCTCTATATTTGATTTTTATTACCCGACGTTTCGAATACTTTACAGCATCCATGGTCCGTGACCATTCATTTCAAAATCGTTAGCTTTTAATAGGTTACATAGGTATTATGCTTAACTAGACGTGACCTTTTATAGTCATAATCTTTATTGAGAGTACCCTATAAAACGTAATAGCACTAATTCTTTTAATTGCCTGTGTATAGGCCGAAAGGCACTTACTTACGCATAATTGCGAATTATGTATACTGAAAAAATATGACCTTTAACTGGGACATGTCTTTCATAATTAACCGGCCACGACGCCATTTCAGTTTAATTTTGTTTATTTACAGTACGAATAATTTACTGCTTTATTAGACCTATCACATATATCAAGATTTATATTTTCTTTAAAGGCATTTCTATTTATTACATAAAATGTCTAGATTATTAAATTTTTTTTACAAAAAGTTTTTTTTTATAATACCAAGGTGGCATGCAGGCTTCCGGCCCGCCTGATGGTAAGCAGTCACCGCAGTCTACAGACGCTAGTAAGACCAGAAGAATCACTAGCGCGTTGGCGATCCTTCAGACATTAGATATTAAGTCTTTGTGTCCGGTGATTTCACCAGCTACAGTGACCTTTACGCCGGAACACAGCAATGTTTGCACACTGCTGCCTGGCGGCAGAATATCTGACACTGTGGTGGTGAACCAAATACCCAAATTCAAACATTTATCATTTCTCTAAAACTAAAAAAATGTGTTATGTAAGCCAGACACGCTCTAGAATAACTAAATATATTATTTACAAATATCCTTAAACTATGTAAAAAACTTTATCTAAGTTGTCGCCGCACTGGTAGGGAATGGTACCAAAAAGACTGGCAGCGTTACCTCTTTGTAGGGGCCAAATTTATACGTTGGCAGAAAAAGCTACTATCCCGAAGGTCCTCTGAGACTTCGATAACTTAGGATGCAGTTTCATTCACCAAACCGTGCGTCTCATGAGACCAAGGCTCCATGGTCTCCAGCGCAAAAGGCGCAAATACTTTGGTATATATGTAGATGGAACCTAGGCCGCTTCGTATCACTAGCTTTCGCCGCTGAATATATTTGAATTATTTTCGAATTCACAAACCCTCAATACACGTGGTTGATCATAGGGTTACACCATCACAGCTCTTATAATAAAGAAGAGGTAATCTTAGTTGAGAAGTGTAACATCAAAAGGGTATGAATAAAAAATCCCATGCATTATTAAAAATATTACACAATAATAATAATGTCCTCCTGGCCGATACGACCACATCGGCCAACCTTTCACAAGATCAACCATGTAGGTACGCAGGAGATATTATATAGTGCACAAGTGTTTGCGTAGACACAAGTGCACTCTCTCTTCCTTTATACCTCTCATATAATCCGATGGGACGGGAGACCGACACGACCGGGAAGAGGTAAGGCGCAGGACCGACTTTTTACATGCCCATCCTTCGCACGGATCATCTTACTTTACAGACAATCAGGTGATCGGCCTAGCCAGTAAGGAACAACTACATAAAGTTATTGCCCCCCGCAGGATTCGAACCCGCGACCTCCGGTTTACCAAGCAAGCGGTTTCCCACTGCACCACCGAGGTTACAAACAATAATATTACACAATAATTATATCGTAAAACGGCATAGTTCTTACAATAACAATATTGATTATTTACTTACGTTGGTTATCTATACTTATAATAAAACTGTAACAGGTCCAATTCTGTACATTGAAGATATTTTGAAAATTATGTTTGGAGGGCATTCTATAACCGACACTAAAGCCAAAAATGTTTTTTTTAATATTTTTGATTGTCTGTCTGTCTGTCTGTCTGTATCTCGGCTGAGCATCACGCCGAAACTACTGGATGGATTGAAACGAAACTTGGCATGACTTGAGATCTTACTACGAGGTAGGACATAGGATACTTTTTATCCCGTAACTATCCCGTATCGTCTAGCACGGTACTTTTGGGAGAGGGGATTAAAGTCAAAATGGGTACTTTGTTATACGCTTGGTCCGATTTTATCAATTTTTCTTTATAATTATAATAAATATTAGTAAGGTAACACTCATAGAGAGTTGTTATTAAGGTTTTGTAATCGATCGGGTTAACCAACTTTAGGTAAGGTCATTAAATAGATGGGTGACCGTTTAACGCCATTTTAACTAAACGGGTCCGTGCTTCGGAGAGCAAGTAAAAAGTGGGTCCCAGTTTTTAACCGACTTTAAAAAAGGAGGTTTTGTATTCTATGAGAATGTATATTATTGAAGGTTTAGTTAACGTAAACACAGCGCGGGCGGAGCTGCGTGGGTCAGCTAGTTAGATATAACTTTGTAAGTATAATTTTCATACATAGGGTGGATCATAGGATGTTTTCACATAAAAAATTGCATTCTAAATTGACAGGACAAGAACGTCTAATCGTTAGCAATTATCTTTGACGAGCTGTCTTTAATTCAGGTGGCTCATTGTGCAAAGGTACGCAGATACGTACGTGAGCCACACCAAAATGTTCTATAACAATTTGCAAAAGGTTAATGTAAACATGTATTACAAAGTATAACTATAACGTCATATCATATCCGGTCACAATTAATATTCGATAAACGTATAAAATACTGATTACATTAAGTTTGCTGCATAATTTTGAATGTTTTTTTTTGTAACTATGATTTGTACGACTTTTTGAAAAGTTTGAGGAGCCGCCGAGGAGAACTGCCTTAATAGTACACAAGTCACTAGTATGGGAGCTTTGATTACAGGCTCTGGGTTAGTTTCCAAGATGACACAGAGTGTCAAGTATTTTATTAGGAAACTTTAGCAACCTTATGTTCGGAATTGTGCAGCAATAGATGTGTATAGAATACTCTATACAAGACATCTTCTCCAAGGTAATACACCTTGGATCTTCTCCAAGGCATACACCTTGAAGAAGGTGTATGAGATAATAATACATACAATATCCTTTATAAAATAAATCTTTGCTAGATTAGATTGGATTCAGATGTCCGCGTGTGGAGTGTTCCACGTTGATCCCAAACTAGCAAAGCTTTATTGTATAAATACTCAGGTATAAAGATAAATTACACCCAGATGCAAGAAAAACACACATCTTCATGCACACAAAATATATATTATGTCATGAGTGGTAATCGATCCCACAGCCAGAGTTGCGGCCAGGGTATTTAACCGTTTACCGCCAATGGGCCCATCGTAATGCTAAGATTCGATTTTTGTGGTCAAGCCTCGTAAAACAACCGTAATCTATCACAGAATGGAAATCTAATACAGGATTCTATAATCAGGAAGAATATTCCTTATTTAAGTTTTTCGTACAGCCGTTATTCAATGAAATTATTTAAATCTAGAAGACTGCACGAAACAGCCTAAAGAATCCCGGATAAAGCTGCGTGCTTCTCTACATCTTGCGTGTAGTAGTTAGTAAACAAGCCAGGGCTAATTACGAAATTGTCAACGAGGAAACGAAAATTACGCTCCAATTTAGATGTAAAATGTCACCGGTCCTCGACGGACAAACGGCCTGACGTTTTTACAAACACTAGTAATTGTGCATTGTGTATTGCCTTTCCACCTTTTAATTGAAAAGTATGCACCGCTCTGCATTCTAGATTAGTATGGAAACGGCACATGACAGCTATGTAAGCTATAGCTCATTCTTATACTCGCAAACTTTATGAGGATGTTTGCTTGTATTTTTTATTCACCGTAAAATCATAGTATCTGGTACATAATGAAGAATTCTTTTTTTATAGACTACTGTAATATTATTTTAACTAAATACAATAATATGTGTGTAAGTATAATCGAGATTAATATTGTTGTCTCTTTAATTTTTTTTATCGTCTCTTGGTCGCGCTAAACCACGACAACGACGAAAACTAACTTTTGTCACAAATACCTAAGTGGTTGGCCACAGTGAACGCGCGGTGACTTGAGCCTAGCGCGGGCGCGGCGGCGGGCGCGGCGGGTGGCCACAGTGACGCGCGGGCTGTTGTGGCGATAACACTTATTGCAGGTGTCGCAAACCTTTTATGAGGATTCTGTATTTTTTACTGGATAGGCCAATCCTGAGATGGGAGGCGTTGATCATAAGAGATGGTGTGCTGGGTGCGCACGAAATAACTAAAAACAGTTAAATGAATGGAGATTAAAAAAAAAAATATATTAAAAATTGAAATTGTAGTCAAAAAAGTATATTTTATTTATTAAGGAACATCAACAATATACATATTATACACTTACAATTTCAAATGTTCAAAAAAACCTTTTTTATACATGTATTTAAAGTTATTTAATAATAAAAAAATACTTAAAACGAGCGACAAGACCGAAATGGTTTGATACCCCGCCAGCCGCGCGATCGGTCGCTTGTTGACTAGGCCTGCAGTGTGGCCAGAACGAGCGGATAGGAACGTTTGAAAAGTACGCCCGCAAACTCGCACAAGCCGGTCGCGCTAGGCTCCCGCGCAAGTCACTTCAGTGTGGCCGCAAGCGGCGTTTTCATATGTTTGATATTTCGCGCCCGCCGCCGCCGCCGCGCTAGGCCTGCAGTGTGGCCGACCACTAAGATTATTAAAAAAATACAATGTATAATTAAACGAACTATAGCTTTAAAGAAACTTTAAAGCAGAATAAGATTTGTGAACTTTTTATTGTATAGCTCTCACATATATGTCAGAGTTATACAATAAAAAATTCACAGTTCTTCTAAGAAGTTAAGTTTCTTATAAGAAATGGTGTCGTCTCTATTCACCCCTAGCTCACAGACTATTAATTGCCTCTATCGTAGTGTATAGAATGTTTGTTACATACAAGAAAATGCAGACATCGAAATCATAGCGCATCATGCATAGCATATTTTATACCCACGTCAGTTACAGGAAATATTGAGCTCAGTAGCGTACATAGACTTTTTGACAGGGTAGGCAAAAATGATTGTGAGTTACTTAAGCTCTATGATGCTTGTTATTGTGCCACCTCAAATATCTATAAATTAACTGGTATTACGGAGATATCATATTACATTTGAAAACAAAAGTACATAGGTATTTAGTTTGTTTATAAAGTGACGATACCGAGAAGTCATATAGGTAAAGTCTTTTTGGCTTTTTAGAGCTGCACGCCATTGCTTGAACCGTAGCATATAATATGTATTTGGCTTTAAATACGCGGAGAAATGGAAGTGCGATAAACGCATCTTTTTACTCGACTGCCCCAGAAGGATAGTTATGTTTATCTTGTTCAAGAGTATGTATGTAAGTATGTAGTATGCATGACATACATACTACATACTATACATATTATATACGACATGTATGTCTATTTTTTTTGGCACGGCCTACAGCCTAAACCGCTTAATGGATTTTAACTAATAATATGTCTACATTCGTCTCAGTCGTGGTGTGTGATATAGGCTATATATTTTTCAATAAAATTAGCCAAGTTGTATTTGTTTTTACTTCCAAAAACATCACTTAGGGTATCAAACGAAAGGAAATACATTTGGACCATTTGCGAAGTGGACCATTTGCGAAAACGTTGAGTTGACAATATGCGAAGTGGACCAATTGCGTCTAATCTAAACCATTATGTGTATAATATGTATTATGAAATGGAATTTAAGTCTATTCTGTTGTTCGCAGTAGAGCTTTTTATATTTTATAATTGTTTAGTGACGTATGTATCATTTATGAAGGATATATAGTTCGGGATAGGATGTCTGTGCGGCGTGCCTACTATTGTCTCTCGTCAGCGAGGGTAGGCGGCGGTCGTGCAGCGTCGCGACCCCGCGCTTATCGCGCGCGCTCTCACGACCACGCAGCGCGCAGCGCACGACCACGCCGCGCGCAGCTTTCCTTAACTATTTGTGCGGGTGCTCTGCCCTAACTGCGCTTATTAGTGCTAGGATTTTAGCTTTAGTGTATTTTTTTATTTATTAATAGAACAATCTTTTTACGTCATCTTGAAGTGGTTGCTTTACAATTAGATTAAAAAGTCTTCTCAAATGGTGTAATAAAGTATATTCGCTGGGCGCACCTGTAGAATTGGCAGTGCAAGATGTTGCTAATTAAGTAAGTCCAAAAGGACGAGAATAACTGTACGGTATAACGTACTTATAGTATGTAACCATAAAAATAACAACAGCAAAAAAATTCAGAGTCATAGTTTTGAAATGCCAGTTATAGCAAGCTTTGGCAATTTTAGACATCGTTATACTATTTATATACAGTATATTTTACAGTATAGTTTAAATAATATATCAACGAGTTTAGAGGAAAGTTATTTCTTTATCGGATTTAGAGAATAGGATTTTGCGTCACCCGTTCTTGAACATAACTACGTAAGTTCAATGTTATGTTAATGGTGCTTGCATTTACTGTAACGTCGAGTCAATACATTGTTGTGTGGGCACGCCGCACTCGTACGCAGAGATGATTAACGCAAAAAACATAAATCACGTACCTCGTAAAATGTACAAGGTATAGTCGCAGAGGCGGCGAGAGAAATTAGACTTCTAAAAATAATATTTAAATATGCAGTTTTGTTAGGCAACAGTACTTACTAGATGGTAGGTTTCTTAGCCATGGGACCGTCTTGGTGGGTACCACAGCAGTGTCAGACATTCTGTCGCAAAGCAGCAATGTCTAAACATTGCTGTATTCAGGAATGTACAGCACTGCAGCTGGTAAAATTACCGGCCGCAAAAGGGTTAACAACTAATGTCAGTGCAGCTGTCTATAGGCAGACTTGTCGCACGCACTGCCTTGCCTGTCTCGTCATTCAAGTTTAGTAAAAATACCATCATAGTAAGTTCATTACAAAATCAATACCTAATCCTGAATAGATCAATGTTAGAGTTCAAACCCACTATTCTTTCAGTTTCTTTGTATTCAATAATAACGCATAGTTTTGTTTCCTAAATATTCACTACCGTTGATGTACAAGGTCGAGGTTTGTATAAATTACGTAAGTTATACATTGTTTATAATTTTAAACAATAATACGAAGTTGTATTGAATCTCATTTTTTGTAGCGAGCTCTTTGTGTATATGTTGTGCACTTGTGCCTACAGCGTCTTGCAAGCTCTCACGCTTTTCTTGTTTTGACATTGATATTATCACTATAGTTAGCGGTTTTGCCAACAAGCTATGACGAACACGTTCTAAAACAGCATGTGATATTTATAATCGAGATGCGATCAGGATGCAATAAGAAATTAACGTCGATTTGAATATACTGAAGGATGAATGCATAAACTTTATTAATATTTGTTTTGATAATTTTTTTGTTACGTATTAAAAATAAAACATATCAATATATTATATTTAATTGACGCTTGTAAACTATAAGGTTGTATTGATCTGAACGTAGAATAGAACTGCGTCTTATATTTACCAGCTATTATTCCGTGCATATCAGAGAGAATATGTAATATGTAATTACTACGTTTTAGTTTTAAGCGGTATAAAAGGACAAGTACTGCTTTAATTATTTAATTCCTTATTTTTACGTACATACATAGCTTTTTCTAATGACGGAAGGCCGACTCGACCGGGGAGAGGTAAGGCGCAGGACCGACATTTTACATGCCCATCCGACGCATGGAACGTCTTACTTTACAGACAATCAGGTGAACGGCCTGCATTGTCAGTCATTGCCAGTGAGGAACAACTACACAACGTAGCAACAACGTTGCTTGCCCGGGGGATTCGAACTCGCGTCCTCCGGTTTGCAAAGCACTACTGCGCCACGGAGGCTACATACCGTGTATACATAGACAAGCAGGCTTTTACCTAATAGTAAGCGACACGCCAGCTGTACAGTCTCTTGAACCCAGCAATTTCACCAGCTACAGTGCCCTTCACGCCGGAACACAGAAATGTTAACACCGCTGCTTGGTAGTTATAAAAAGTTTAACTGTTCGACATAACCTTGTTACTTACAACAACACGCTTCTTTTCTTTTTTGTTTTACTTATCGCCTTGGCTATATGCCACGAGTACTTTGTTATCTAAATAATCAGAAATTATTGCATTTCCAAGTTTAAATTTTACAGAAATTTTAAATTGTAAGTACCTACAAAAAATTTATTAGTAAAAAGTTTAATATGTCGTATTCTTAAATCACAATTAATTAATTAATCACAAGCTGTAACAGCTCAGTGGGCGAGCGTTTGCCTTGGAAAAAAGGTGTGCAGGTTCGAACCCCAGCTCGCACCTCTGATTTCTTTAATCATGTGCGAATCGTCTTTGTGCGATTGTTACTAGCTTTCGGTGAAGGAAAACATCGTGAGGAAATCTGCATGTCTGAGAAAGCCTAACTAGGTTTCGAATGACGTGTGAAGTCCGCCAACCCGCACTTGGCCAGCGTGGTGGTCTATGGCCTAACCTTCATCTTGAAGGGAGGCTCGTGCCCAGCAGTGGGACATAAACAAGGGTTGGAAGTAGTAGTAGTAGTATTCTTAAATCTTTTTACGACTATGTTAAGCCGATGTAAATTTATTCTTGTGAGGCTCGAAAAAGGCGTTAATGTATAAAAAAGTACGAAAAACTACTCTTTCACGGTTCAACGGCTGGAATATTTATTTTTTTGCAATTTCCTTGTAAGTAGTTAGCGTCTATACAGATAATAAGGTAGGCGTTATTAATATATTGCCTATAGATTCACAACCCCAAAAAAATGTGTTGTAGATTTTATAACGATAAAAAGTAGCATTACTCGAAGTAAAAGTCGATTATTCATTTTTTTTCGATAAAACCTCCCGGGAGCAATTCCAACTTGTACCTTTTTTCATAGGTACAATACAGTGTGGACAAATTAAGGTTTTTTTTATCTAGTCTATATTTATCGTATCTTAACTGTTTAACTACTTGTACTTACATAGAACATAAAAATAATAATATTAAAATATATTATTAAAAAACGCGAGTTCTTGTTTGTTAATAGATTTCATTTTTTTTCATTATGTTAGGTAGGTACAATTGTTGTCAGAATAATAATAATAATACCAGCCCTTGTTTATGTCCCAATATTGGGCACGGGCCGGGCCTGCCTTCAAGATGAGGGGGCGGTAGGCGGTAGTCCACCACGCTGGCCAAGTGCGGGTTGGCGGACTTCACACTTCATTTGAAAGCTACTTTCTCTGACATGCAGGGTTCCTCACGATGTTTTCCTTCATCGAAAGTAACAAGCGCACAAAGACTATAAGAATAAATCAGAGGTGCGAGCCGGGGTCCGAACCTGCGCACCTCGTTTCCAAAGCAAGCGCTCGCCTATTAAGCTGTTATCGCTAAGTTGCCAGAGTACTAGCGCTATATTATTTAAGGCATAGCAACAAGCTGAGCCAGCATCCTGTTTAAACCCACAACTTATGCTTATCGGCATTTGAATTTATTATTTTATTACATGTAGTGTGTCGATCAAATAAATTTGTTTCTTTAAACAAAAAAATATTTTAATTTAAATAGACGTCATATCAGATGGTCACTTAAACCCTGTAAGGGCCACCGCACACGTTTCGCGCTGAATGCACGCGGGTCGGGCGGTATCTCGCGATCTTGCCATTTGCATTGCAGTCAGTGTCTTGGTGGCGAATTATCAAAATACACAGTGCGACTCTTGCTCTGAACTGAGACAGATTTTAAACGTATTTTAAAACTTAAAATCCCTGCTTGATTCGCTTTTGTTTCTACAGGAATTATTAGAGACACTAAAGAAAACAGCTATCGAAGTATGAGATCAAAGTAGGCTTTTTTACCTTAGATCTAGACTATCTTTAGATATTAAATTAATGTACAGGAAACATATAATTTGTTATTTTATTACTTTAATAGAGTTATATTACCCACAGAAATATAGTTTTACTAGCAAGATGAGGTTCAGATGTTTAGCTTTATTCTATATCTATTTTTAGCAGCATACTTATTGGATCTGCTAGATATAGACAGACAAGTAATAATGAAGGTAACGCATCCAACTGAATTTATTGAAATAAAACGACTTTTACGGATTATATCGCGGTTTATTTTAGATTTTATTTTCCCGACGTTTCGAATGTTTTTCCAAGTTTAGTTTGATTTTGACGTGTAGTATTCGCGTAAATAAAATACAACATTATGTCAACTGGTTTTAGTTGATTTGAGTTATCAATATTTACTCTCTTCCATCGATAAGATTGGATGAAACATTCTTACGCTGAATCTTCTTACCATATTAGTTACTTAATATATGAGCTTCCATATAAATAAATAACAATTATTCGTAAGTAAGATGCGAAAAGAGTGTACTTTAATTTAAAAAAAAAAGTTTTT
Source organism: Furcula furcula (assembly GCA_911728495.1). Classification (NCBI taxonomy): domain Eukaryota; kingdom Metazoa; phylum Arthropoda; class Insecta; order Lepidoptera; family Notodontidae; genus Furcula; species Furcula furcula. Next base: position 14,434,963 of record OU452251.1, read on the forward strand.
TTTTATTTATTTTTTTATTTAAAAAAAATAATGTTTTACTATCGTACCCAGTAGATGAATTTCTAGAGCTTCCGTAGGGGGTTAGGAACTTACCAGCGAATGCTATCGATTTATTTTGCCGTGCGAATGAACAGTACATAGCATTGTCGCGTCCAAGTGCGTGGTCGTGCGCTGGCAGTAATGACGGGCCGCACGCGCGCGCCGCCTAATTGATAATGGGCGCGGACGTGCGCGGAGCGCATGTGCCATGGGAACTGCGCACGACCAGCTCGCTTGCGGGATCGGGGATACAGCGACGCAATTACCCACGTCCTTACACGCATCTAACGTTTTGAACATCACTTCTTTTCGAAGCTAGTTGTCTTGATGCATGCAGGCATAGATTTAGCAGGATGTAGTATTTACTTCAGAGTCGCGAGACGGTGTGGGCCTTATAGATCCATTGAGTACTGTGAACGTCAAAGAGGACAGCGGCAGGGTTGCTACCTCTGTCCCCGTGAGGTTCCCGTGGGGCTATAATACCTCAAGCGCGGCGGGCTTAAAGGCAAGGCACAGAGGTGCACCTGGTGGAGATCAAACTGGAGAATCCAGAATCCCGTCTCATGTGCCGATACGACAGCCGCAGGAGTTTTAGTGGGTAAGAATCCCACATAAACCGGTTGACCTCCAGGACGAAAATGGTTGCGCTGTCATAGGAGGAACGGCGGTGGCCGGCCGGCGTGAAAATTTAACGCAGGACTGTGTGTGTAAGGCTTTGGATCAAGCGCAGCGTCCTGCAATATAGTATTAGACGTCCTGCACGTCAGCCTCCGCGTGGTACTCTGTATTAATTCACGATTTAGGAGAGTTTTTCATTTGTGGAAACGTTCCTGGTTATCCTCATTAAATATCGCAATGCGGGACATGAATTACCACGTTACATAAATAATTAATTATATAATAAACTAGCTGACCCACGCAGCCCCGCCTGCGCTATTTTTACGTTAACTAAACTTTTAATAACAGACATTCGCATTGAATACATAACCTCTTTTTTTATAGTCGGTTAAAAACTGGGACCCACTTTTTACTTGCTCTCCAAAGCATGGACCCGTTTAGATCAAATGGCGTCAAATGGCGTTAAACGGTCACCCATCTATTTATTGACCTTACCTAACGTTGCTTAACCCGATCGATTACAAAACCTTGATAACAACTCTCTATGAGTGTTCCCTTACTAATATTTATTATATTATAAAGAATAATTGATAAAATCGGACCAAGCGTATAACCAAGTGCCCATTTTGACTTTAATCCTCTCTCCCAAAAGAACCGTGCTAGATTACGGGATAAAAAGTATCCTATGTCCTACCTCGTAGTAAGATCTCAAATCATGCCAAGTTTCATTTGAATCCATTCTGTAGTTTCATAAATAACTTAAAACTCCGAGTTTTTTTATACCTTACTATCGTTGGCAATAAGAGGGATAGACGTTGAGTTGGACAGCTGTCGCCCGAAACCCGAACACGTCGTCACCCGTAACTTTAGTTATTTTATATATGTAGTTTATTTATTGCGTCTAGAGCCCGACCATTTCATTGCTTTTCACACTGAAACATAGCAATGTTTAGACATTTCTGTGGTGACCTACCTGATGTTGATGATGGTCTAGTGCACAAGGAACCTATAATCTAGAAATAGTAGCAGTAAGTAAAAAATTCTGCGGTAGTAAATGCCTTTTCTTTTTAATTCATTTATTCAATCGATACTCATAATAAAACTGTAACAGGTCCAATTCTGTACATTGAAGATATTTTGAAAATTATATTTGGAGGGCATTCTATAACCGATACTCAGGCCGAAAATGTATTTTTTTTAATTTTTGTCTGTCTGTCTGTCAGTCTGTCTGTCTGTATCACGGCTGAGCATCACGCCGAAACTACTGAATGGATTCAAATGAAACTTGGTATGATTTGAGATCTTACTACGAGGTAGGACATAGGATACTTTTTATCCCGTAATCTAGCATGGTTCTTTTAGGAGAGGGGATTAAAGTCAAAATGGGTAGTTGGTTATACGCTTGGTCCGATTTTATCAATTTTTCTTTATAATATAATAAATATTAGTAAGGGAACACTCATAGAGAGTTGTTATCAAGGTTTTGTAATCGATCGGGTTAAGCAACGTTAGGTAAGGTCATTAAATAGATGGGTGACCGTTTAACGCCATTTGAACTAAACGGGTCAGTGCTTCAGAGAGCAAGTAAAAAGTTGGTCCCAGTTTTTAACCGACTATAAAAAAGGAGGTTATGTATACGATGCGAATGTCTGTTATTAAAAGTTTATTGAAATTAAACTACTTTTACGGATACTATCGCGGTTTATTTATTGATTTTACTATCCCGACGTTTCGAATGCTTTGCAGCACCCATGGTCACGGGAGGACTGAGATGTTGAACGTCCTTATGTCACAATTATGCCGGTGTACCCTCAGGTCTTCTTAGTTATTATTGTTGGTTATAAGTAGTTTAATTTCAATGTGTAATATTCGCGTAAGTAAAAGACAACATTATTAAAAGTTTAGTTAACGTAAAAATAGCGCAGGCGTAGCTGCGTGGGTCAGCTAGTAAATAATAAATGTAGAGTCTACTAGACTACAGTAAATAGGCAGATGTACGTTTCTTGTCCAATAGATCGTCCCGGTTATTACGAGTTTTAATAGTTATCGAGATCGACCAAACTATCTGTTTTTCCCGTACATTTCACTAGTTTTTTATTGTTACTGCTAGGGGCGCTGGTGTGAAATTTATGGAGAAAACTATAAGCCCTTTGGACTCGCTACTCGCTAGACGTTTGGGTTGTGTTCCTTAGTCGTCCATCGAGAATGGTGGCTACTTCAAGTAGGAAGTAGGCTTGCGAACCCTGTCCCCCGACAGTACCGTGACAGGTTCCTGGGAGACTATAATACGTTTTGTGCATAGTTTAAATTTGTTGATTTGCCTTCTTCATACCTACGTTGCGTCTTCCGGTTCGGGGTCGTCAGTCGAGAACCTTTCTATCAAATCGGTTATCCGTTTTCGAGCGATGTGGCCTTCCCTTTGTCACTTCAACTTTGAAATTCTGAGAGCTATGTTGGCGACTGGTTGTTCGGCGAATTTCCTGATTAAGGATTTTATCGCACAAAGAAACTCTAAGCATAGCTCTCTCCATAACTCGTGTGTGACTCGTGTTCTCTAACAGGCCATTAGTTAAGGAACACGTTTCAGTACCACCATGCCACCGTATATACGCGCACCAATGGGCGTTTATTAAATACTCGTTAATTTTTATGCCGTTCTTAATGAGTTTTTTATTCTTGATTAATTGTCACGCTTACAATAAGCGTAAATGGTTTCAACGGAATAATTACCTTATATAAAATCCATCTTTGACCCGGTTGCAACCTAAATGCAAACATTAGGGACACGCAAGTAGTGGCCGTACTGCGTGTCTCTCCAGCCAGGCCTAGCGTGCGCGCGAGCCGAGCTAACACACCCAGTGGACGCAGACGTATAACTTAGAGAATGAGCCGTTTTAGCGAAACAAATGAATATTGAAATATTTACCAAAAAAATAAAAAAGGTACAGCTTGGAACCTGGTCAGATTTTATGCAAATATGACATCTAAACCACTTCGTACATGTTTTAATTTTCTGTGACAGTGTAAAATGCGCCGCACTGCGCTACGGCGCGCCTTATGTGTAAGGCTCAATTCACACCGAGATGGCAGCAGTTAGCAGCGGTGCGGCGAGCACTTTCAGTGCGAAATAATTTTGAACTTTATTTACTTATTTGAGTGACCAGTATCGCTTGAAAAGCTCGAAAAGGAAGGCCGCGTGCGGCTGCCCGCGGCGCCTCGAGCAGCCGCGCGGACACTCGCGTTTTCTTCGCGCCTAGAATGTACAAACCAGACTCAATATTAGCTATGGCGCGAGGCGGCGCGCGGTCGTGCGCGCCGCTACTGGCCGCTGTCGTCTTGGTGTGAATAGATCCTAATCATACTTAACGGTTTTTTTGACACACCCAGTTTAAGTTTGGAAGACATTCGGTGATAATTTCTAATAATCAAATTGAATTATTGTCCTCGAAATCGATTTTGAAGTTGACGAGGTTATTAACATTATAGAAATAGACTAGACACGTCATTGTCTGCACCAACTGCGTGGGAGATTAAAATACCTCTAGGTGGGCTGTGGGCAGTTCCAGTTACAACAATATCCACGTAATAGGTTTATAAAATTAAAAAGATCAAATAAATGAAGCAAAAACAACGCGCAATGGCTACACGAGTATTTACTGTGCGATTCGATAACTCAATTTTAGAACAAATAAAATGACTTGTAGGTAGATGGACTCACCGACGTGTTCCTGTGGTCTTTTTCGCGTCCCGGGACATAAGACCGCGAATACAATACAGCAGCCACTGATATAAAGTTCCAGAATACAGGGGGCACTAATATTAATTTGCACCACACAATTTTGAGGAGAGTTTTCTTAATTTTCTCTCGACTCGTAACTCGTGCGCGTTCCGATCTCTTTCTGTGTCAAAACAGCGCCCTTCGCGCCGGCCGGTAGTGGCAGCGCGCGGAACTAATTGTCGCGGCCACCAATCAAACCACAAGTCAAATAATAGAAACCCAACATTTCCCCCCACCGAAATCCGCTAGGATTTCCCCAGTTACGATACCAGGACAACGTGAGTGCAATCAGTTGAAATATTGAGTAATACAAAAATATATAGTGTCAAAATATACTTGTGATGCATATGTATTTGATTTAAAAAAAAGTGTTTAGTGTAGCTAGTGGACTGTATAAATAATGAAAAATATAAAAAAAAATATTACAAAAATATATAATATAAATTTAAGCCTATTCTAACATGCATTAATATGTATAGCTATTCAGAATCCTGATCCAACGGAAGAGGACTAACTTTAGAAACAGGCCGAATAAACTCGCTGTTATTTGCAGTTCGCACACTGATTACTCGAACGACCCCGTCCGCACCGCTATGCAATTTTGAAATTCTACCTAACGCCCACTTAAGAGGTGGCGCGTCAGAATTTATAAGTACAAGATCACCCAGCTTGAGATTCTGACTGTTGACAAACCACTTTTGACGTTGTTGTAAGGAATGCAGATAATCTTGCCTCCACTGTTTCCAAAATTGTTGCGATATTTGTTGGACACACTGCCATCGATTTAATCGCGAACTCGACAATTCAGTAAAATTATATTCTGGCACAGACAGGAGCTCCCTGCCGATAAGGAAGTGAGCAGGACTGAAAACCTCAAATTCATTAGGGTCGCTGGATAAGGCACACAATGGCCTTGAGTTAAGTACAGCTTCTGCTCGGCAGAAAACTGAGGCCAGTTCCTCAAAGGATAAAGCTCTCGTGCCAATAGTACGTTTTAAATGTAGCTTAGCAGACTTTATGACTGCTTCGTAGATGCCTCCGAAGTTACTACCGGCTGGCGGATTAAACCTCCATGTGATCCCACGGGTAACAAAGCCACGGGTCAGGTTTTCGTTATCTGAATTGAAAAACTCGGTAACCTCTTTTAGTTGCTTATCTGCGGAGACAAAGTTTGTACCGTTGTCGGATACTATCGAATGGCACAAACCTCGTCTTGCTGTGAAACGATCGAAACATATTAAGAAACATTCTGCACTCAGAGAAGATAAAACCTCTAGATGTACTGCACGCGTGGCACAGCACACGAAAACGCATAGATAAGACTTGGATACACGTGCGTTTCGACGAGTGGATTCTTTAGTAAGAAAAGGTCCTCCAATGTCAATACCAACAGTATGGAAGACATGAACCTCTTCAGATCGATACTTTGGTAGCTCCCCCATTAAGGGTTGTCGATTTGAAGGAGACACCCGAAAGCAAGAGATGCATTTAAGAGTACGAGAACGAATAACACTACGTGCCGAAATGATCCAGTATTTCTGGCTAATTATACTTTGAAGAGTCCTTGGACCCACATGCAAATGAAGTTTATGGTAGTGGTCAATTAAAATTTTTGTAAAGTTAGATTTCTTAGGAAGAAGCAGAGGATGTTTCCTGGCATAAGATAAATCCGATTGGGAAAGTCGACCCCCCACCCTGAGGAAATAGTTGGAATCTATGAAGGGGTTGAGCTTTCGCAAGGATTGACTGCAACTCTCGGCCTTTGATAGTGCTACTAAGTCATTTGAAAAATGATGTTGTTGAACCGCTTTTACTAGCATATCATGTGCTCTCCTAGTATCAGCGACTGTAATGGATGCCCTACGTTCATGAACATCTGATCTACAGTTATGAATAAATTGATAACACCGGGCTACAATATTAATTAACTTATTAAAACTAGAGTACTTTTCTGTAAGACTGTAGAGACTGAATGAGTCAGGCTCTGTTGCGACCAAGACTGCTTTAGGACATTTTAATTCAGGAGGGTTACAATCTCTGAATTCGTCCATTCTTTTGATTGGCCAGCAAGCCTGGTCAAGATTAAGCCAGTTTGGTCCATTGAGCCATTCTGAAGTCTCTAGCAGTATGGTAGGCAAAACTCCACGAGAGCAGATATCAGCTGGGTTAGACATACCGCTAACGTGATGCCACCAGTCACTTGGAATACAGTCCTGGATCTTGGCCACCCTAGTAGCAACAAATGTTTTTAGTGTGTAGCTAGGCGTATTGAGCCAAGCTAGAACAACAGAGGAATCTGTAAACAATATTGTTTCATTGACGTCGAGTCGATTCTGTAAGACAGATTGGACGTATTTAACGAGTTTTGCTAACAGATGTGCCGCCATGAGTTCCAACCGTGGTATACTGACTGTCTTTAAGGGGGTGACCTTAGATTTAGCAATAACCAAACTTGTTTTAGTCTCCCCGTCTGCGTTTTTAGTTCGCAGGTACACGACTGCAGCATAGCCAAGGGTTGAGGCGTCACAAAAACCTAGAATCTGACTGTAGGTATGGCGCTCCACCTTGATGTGCCGGTCATGTTTTAGATTTGATAACAAAGGTAGTTCATTGACGTAAGCTTTCCATCGTGCTTCAAGGTCGAAAGGTAAACATTGATCCCAATCCAAATTACAAGCCCAGAGCTCTTGCATTAAGCATTTTGCGTAAAATATACACGGAGCCACAAAACCAAGCGGGTCGAATTGTTGACCTATTTGAGAAAGAACTGTCCGCTTTGTTATAGTTCGGTTTTGTACCATAGTATTAAACGAAAATGAATCAAGCGCCGGTAGCCACTGCAGCCCTAACACTTTAATAGATAGATTTTTATCATCGCAGAATGCAACAGGCGTTTCACGATGAGCTTCGTCCAGATGTTCAAGGACCTGTGGACAGTTGCTTGACCACTTTCGGAGTAGAAAACCACCCGTTTTTAGCAAATCCACGAGCTCTTGCTGAAGTTTAACAGCTTCGTCTACAGTAGACACCGACCATAGTAAGTCGTCCATAAAAAAGGCATTTTTTAAAATATGAGCAGCACCAGGATAATTAACTAATTCATCATCTGCCAAAGTGTGTAATACTTTTATTGCTAGGTACGGACTACTAGCCACTCCGTATGTAATAGTGTTTAGTTCGTAAATTTGAATGGGCTGATCAGAACCGTAACGCCATAGAATGTGTTGATACGGTCGTTGGCTTTGATCAATCAAAATCTGTCGGTACATTTTGCAAATGTCCGCAGAAAGACAAATTGCATGAAGCCGAAATTGCATTAAGAGCTGGTTTATATCAGCTTGCAGTTTCGGACCTGGTAAAACTACTGAGTTCAACGCCATTCCATTTGTCGTCTTTCCAGAGGCATCAAAGACTACGCGATGGGATGTCGTTGTACTTGACGGTTTGATAATGCAGAAATGGGGAATAATATATTTGGAATCCACATCTTGGACATTACCAAGACAAGACATAAGTCCCAGATCCTCGTATTCACGCATAAATTTATGATATTGAAATTTGAGCTCAGAATCCCGCTCCAACTTTGACTCCAAGTTCAAAAGTCGCCGAGTTGCCATTTGACTTGAATCTCCCAGTTCGATGGCTTGGCGCATTGGATATTTGACAACATATCTGCCTGTTTCTTCACGCCGATGCTCTTTTGAAAATAAAGATTCTGCTAGTTCATCATCCGGGTGACGTGGTATGTCAGATGGAACGTTTTCAATCTCCCAAAAGGAGTGCATTACTTGGTCTAGATTGACAGTAAATCCACAAAATGTCCTATCACGATCGATGGGAGACAACGATAAAGTAGCATCGATGTGGTCATGACGACTAAGTTCAGTCTGACCAACGATAACATACCCATATATGGAGCTCATAGCCACTGGCAAACCATCTTCACGCGGAAGTATTTTGTGGCCATCAAAAATGTATGGAAACAAATCACCTGCTAGCAAACAATCCAACGGCGCGGGCCTAAAGTAGTCTGGGTCCGCCAGCATCAAATGCTGATATTCAAGAATTGTTCTATTGGATAGTGGCATTGTAGGTAAGAAACCTGCTATATTAGAAACGATAACGGCATCGGTTGACAAAACAGGACCATCACAGTGTCGGGGTTTGACAGTGCAAGTAGTAACACCAAACTCCTTCACTGGATTACCACCCAGCCCGATGGGTTCAAAACCGCATTTACGACGCGATAGCCCTAGCCGCTTAGCGCAGTCTTGAGTAATGTAGCTCGACATCGCGCCGCTATCAATAAGCGCACGTACGGGTTGGTACTGGCCCCAACAATCTGCGACGTGTATGATCGCGGTGCCGAGCAAGACTGTTAAGTTGCCCGAGCAAGCCAATGTGACTGCACTAGGATTCGAATTTGCAAAAGAATCTATGTGCAAGGTGTGGTGATGCTTATTTTTGCAGATCGTACAACGTATCTTAGACGGACAGTCGTCGACAGAATGATCGCGTAAACAATTTTCACACAAATTCAATTGTTTAATTCTGTCAAGACGCTGCGCCGGCGTCAGATCGGTGTAATCAATACATCGATATATAGAATGCATCTTTTTACAATACAGACACTCCATGGATTTCGTTGACTTAACAGGTTGGTCTGCATTGAGAACAGCTGACGATAAGGTAGTCCGCTGTAAATTTGAATTAATTGATTTTGAAGTGGAAGGCTTATTGAGCACCTTCAATTGACCTTGAGTGTACGTTACACTTTTGGAGCAAGTGGAATTAGTAGTACACTCCGACATTTCCAGAACGCGCACTTGTTTTTCAACAAAAGTTATAATTTCTTCATAAGTAGGTATCTCACTCAAAGTTAATTCCCGTTCCAACTCACGCCTTGTAGTGGGGTCGAGATTACGCAGCGCAATATAAAACAATATAAATCCAGACAAATCTGTAATATTGAGGGTCTGAAGTGCCTTAATGTTTTCTTGAAATGTCTGTAAGAACATATTAAGGCCGGCGACAGACTCGCGGAGGTTTAAATTGAAATATTTTATCTAAATAGGTAGTCGCTAATGCGCGCTTATTTTCATATCGCTTCACTAAAGTACTCCAAATTATGTTATAATTATCTGACGTAACCGGCATAGATTTAACAATCGTGAGAGCGGACCCGTTAACAGCTGATAATAAATAATAAAACTTTTCAATATTAGCTATCTGTTTATTGTTGTGTATCAAACTCGTAAACGTATCACGAAAGGTGGGCCAATTTTCCAGTTTACTATCAAAGGGAAACAGTTCCAATTTAGGTAACCTAGGTTTAACGTAACTGCCTACTTCGTTTTTGACACATGTTTGCGTGTCTGCCTTCAACCCATCAAATACCTTTTGAATAAAATAGTACATTTCGTCAAAACTCTCGATTTCGTCGTATGTAGGAACATAATTAGGTTGAAACCTCTTTTTTAATAGTAAGATTTTCATTACGCTTTCTTCGAACTTTTGCCGCCATGTTGCCAAATCACTAAAACGAGCATAAAATTCACCTTCCAACTTAGAATTATTACAAACATTTTTTGATAAATCGAACAATGCTTGCAATCGCATAAAACACATTTCTTTTGTTGTTTATTTATTAAAACGGTATCCCCAGTAGTTAGCTAAGTGCTTTTGTTACTTGTTTTTTTACAATTTTTAGGGTTTTGTACCTAAGAGGTAATCAAGGACCCTTTTTAAAAAGGAAGCTGTAAGGTGTCGTCTGTTTAACGGTCACACCAAAATTTTTCAGCTACTACTAGGTTGTATATTGGCACTATTGCTTTTACATTGTCATGGGAATGTAAAAAGATTAAAAACAATAGTACCAACATCACGGTCCTCTGCCGCGAGCCCATCTTACGGAGAACGGTCTGTAATGCTATCGATTGGAAAATTGAAATAATTTTATTTTGCTTACCCTCATCACCCTCATTACCTTCATCGATCCCCAAGCCGCCTGCCAAGCGTGGGGATTATGGCAACCCGTCCTTTCTAAGGGAAAGGCTTTTGTTCAGCAGTGGACGTTTCAGCTGCTGATGACCCTCATCACAATTGTTTTTTTTTTCGATAGGGGCAGAAATGAGGCTTTGATATCTGAAAGTAAGAATTCAGATTAATGGCTGCTGCTGTAACGGCAAGCGAAACGCCTGCACTGCACTAACGTTCGTCACCGCTCATTTTGAGACGGGTAATTCCACCAGCAATACCGTGCCCTTCCTGCTGGAACACAGCCATATTTGCCCTCGTGGACACTGGCCGGTACAGACTTTGAATTAATGTTAGAACTTTGTAAAGCAATAGAACAAAATAATTTAGTAGAATTGACGTAGAGCCGCGAGGATTGAGCCCCAAGGCGGTGGTCTTCCCTCATTTTAATTTAGATTGAATTGTGAATCTTAATTGATTACAACTCTCGCAAGTATCAATAGTATTTTGCTGCTCGAGTCAACTTGTGCGCGGGTGCTGCTTGGGGGGACTGGTCCGACTACTATCCCTTTGGCCTTTTAGTTTGTTGTAATTTTTGTCGTAAGTAATTTATTGTTCTTCTTTTCTCCCTTGCTTTATGTTTCGAACGGCAGGACACACTATCGCTAATGACGATTCAATTGTAACAAAACAATGTTTAAAAAAAAATGAAAAAAATGACAAGTCCGCTGAGTTTCTTGCTGGATCTTCTCAGTTGGAGCCGCATTGTGATCCGGTGGTAGCTTTTAAAAAATTGACTATTCAAAAGTGCTAGCGTTAAGCCTATTTGAAAATAAAGATTATTGATTTGATTTTACTTAATCAGATCTCGGTGCTCCAAGGTTGAGCGCCGCGTATCTAACAGTATGTTGCACAAGAACTTGCTTCCATAGCACCTTTTATACTTTGCCAAAAAGAGATAGCGGCTCCCTAATAACCCTCATCTGCAACCCATTATAGACTAATGGTCCACCACCACTAAGCCAGATCCTTAAATTTTTAGTTTGTTATTTAGCCTATTTTTGTTTTAGTTTTTTTTAGAGGCACTCATAGTCAGTTGCAGTTACGGTTAGGGTAACGGTGACCGTGTAGTGGCATTTAAACTGAGTATATCGGTGCCGTCTCTCCCTCCGCGACCACTAACCATACGACGACATAAAAAAACTTTAAAAATTGAACCACTTTGAAAGCTTTGGAGAACTTACAGAGTATAAGAATACTTCAGAGCTTTAAAAAATATGGATTATAATGAAAACATTTACTTGCTGATTTTCTTTTTACTAAAAAAAAAACTAGAACTAATAGAATAAAATTATTTTGTTATTTATTTTTGTTAAATTGAATTGCACACGTATGCTGTACGAATTCACAGTTCTCACATGCCAATTTAGTTTATAATTTATAAGTAGGATAGAAACCTGTATTTGATGACTTAGCTGTCTGGTTTCCTTTTTTTATATCGTATTTTTCACAAATTTATTCATAAAATGCATCAATTTATATGTATAGACATTTAGTGCATGTGATTAATTTAACGATGTATCAAGCAAAAAACTAAAATAGATGAATACGCGTGTGCGTGTGTGTGTGTGTGTGTAGGTGTATGCTAGCGATCGTGTGTGCGTAAAATAAAGAATTGAACAGTAAACTAAGAAATCTACATAGGAAAGGAACTTATATACATAAATAACACCCTAACCCTTGGTGGGAATCGAACACACGAACTATTTGGCAGCGGCCAGGTCGTCTAACCGCTTGACGAACAGACCCATCAACTTTTATAATATGAGCTGTCCTACACATACCTAGTACCCTGATTTACTTCACAAGATCAAAATCGTAGCAATAAGTGGTTGAATACCGGATGACTGACTGCTGGCTAGCCAAAGACTAATTGGGGTTGAATAGGGTTGAATATACTCGTGGATAGGACGATAGGACGTTGGGGGTGTGGGCCCTTTGAACGTCCATTGAGTACGGCGGCGACTCCGAGGAGGACGGCGGCGGGGTTGCGACCCCCGTCCCCGTCAGTACCGTGTCAGGTTCCCAGGGGGGCTACAATGCGCCCCCCGGCGGCGGGCTCAAAGGCAAGGCACTGGTGCAGATGCCCCCCGGAGAGGCCTGGGGTCCCCCCTCTCATGTGCCGATGCGACAGCTGCGGGGGTTTTAGTGGGTAAAATCCCACATACCCCGGTCGAGCCCCACAGCTCCCGGGGATCTTTGGAAGATTTCCCCCGCGTCAAAAAAAAAGGGTTGAATAAGGTAGGGTTGAATATTAAGTGGGAAGATCAGCTGGCGGAACCAACCATAACGGCGCACCGTAAGTTCAGCAAGATCACCTTCCGGCTCGTGCAAATCCTGTCGGGGCACGGTTGCGTCGGCAGGTATTTGCACAAGATTGCCGGAAGGGAGGCGACCCCGGGCTGCCACGACTGTGGCTGCGCCGAAGATACGGCGCAGCATACACTCGAGGTTTGCCCGGCGTGGGCGGCGGAGCGCAGCTTGCTGCGCGCCGCGGTTGGGGCCGACCTGTCGCTGCCCACCGTGGTCCAATCCATGGTGGGCAGCGAGAGGTCGTGGTCGGCTGTGGTTTCCTTCTGCGAGTGCGTCATGTCGCAAAAGGAGGCAGCGGAGCGGGCCAGGGAGAGCGATCCTCTCGCTGACCCGCGACGCAGGAGGAGGCCCGGGCGCAGAAGGCGGGCCAACGCCGACCTGATGCCCCCGTAGCGAGGTAGTGCGGGCAGCGGAAACGGGGGAACTGCTGCCTGCGCACAGCGATTTATCGCCCTCGCGGAGGATGGCGTGCCGTAGTGTCTCGGCACGCCACCCGGTTGTGAGTCTGCGGGCCTTTCATACCCGCAGACAGGTCCTTGGACTTTACACCCGCGGACGAGGAAGGGCTCGCCAGAAGGCGAGTGGCCACTGACGGGACCCGGACGAGTACCAAGTACGTTCCCGGGGCCCGTCGACACAGCGGGTTAAGGACACCGGTTTTAGTCGGTAAGAGTCCGACATAACCCGCGCTGCTGCCTCCGTGGCGGCGCGGGTATCCTATGAGGATTTCCCCACGTTAAAAAAAAGAAGGTAGGATTGAATATGACATATTGAATATGACACATTGAACCCTACCAATTCTCTTTAGCTGAGCTGGCCACCGGTTAGCCATCACTCCTGTAATCATAGATTTATTGCTACGATTTCGATCTTGTAAAGAAAAACGGGGTAGGTATACAATATGAACATGAAATTTGGGATATTTTATTTAAATAACTATATACCAACTAATATGAATAAATGATTATTATGTATTTTTAATAACATTAGGGAAAATACGCATTTCCATCTATTTTTGAATGCGTTACTAAAATGTGTTGTGTGAAATATTGCACATTTCCATTTTCGTTTTGGTGCGGTTTGGCGACTGGTTATAGTCTGCATCTACTTAAAAGTTCAAGGATCGCTTACGTTAATAATAAAATCTCTACGAATTTTACATATTGAATATTTTATCATTAACGTTTTATACGGCTGTAATATATTATAAAATGCATTTTCTGCGTGTTTCTGTACTGTTTTATACCTAGATATAGTTAGCAAAATTATTGAACCAGAAGTTGGATAAACCTGCTTTTAAACAGACTTATTTGAAGACATACTTGTTATTCCATAAACTAGTGCAACTGTAGTTTTTTTATGGATAATTCTAAAAATTTAGTTGGCTGATAAGGCTACAGTGGCAAATTTTGAGGAGAAACCAAAGTGAACAAATGCTCATAAGCGGTTTTACTGATGTTATAATGGAACAGTGACCAATCTTTGAGACATTGCAGTGCACAAGTGCTTGTACACACCACACACACACACACACACACACACACACACACACACATCCATTAACTCCTTTCTTATTAATTTTATCATTTTCTAGTTGCTTTTTATTTTTTACTTAAAATAGTTTATATTACATAGCCTCACAAATCCGTGGACATGGTTTGACATAAAATATTATTTCTCGGGGACTTATTTTTGCCATGGATACTAAGCCAATCAAAAAAACATTGTTACGATTCTGTACACTTTCCTTTTGCATAGGTCCGGCCGGCAACTATCTCATTCCCGCAAGATATTGATTGTAAGGGTAAATCGAACTAAAGGAATAAGAAAAAATATAAGCATAATAAGCAATACACTCTCTCGCTCTCTTTTTGGGCGTGGCTGAACTTTTGGAGCAGAATAATATTATATTCCCGTGGGAAAAAGTTATTTTGGAAAGCAATTTAACACATTAGTACCCGTGTCTATACTACTTCTTGCATGCATCTTTTTATGAAAATAGTCACAGGAAAATACATTTACAAAAAATTTAAAGCTAATTTTAAGTCTTCAGTACATTCAGTGCCTAAAAAAGGGTTTAAGATCTAAGTTATACCACGGAACTAATCGTACAAAGTTTGTTCAAAAATTATTTGTTAATTTAATTTATATTTTTAGCGAATTTTCGCGCTGCGCTGAAGGCTGTTTCGCCTTCATCATTGTCTTGCTATTAATTACTCGAGATAACTTATGCTGCTTTAAAGTGATTTATAATTCTCTCATACGATTACATTTAAAATTTCCGCCTAGTGCTGCTAACGCGTATAATTATTAAGTTCCAAAATAGACACTGACTTAGGCTCTTACAACGCACAATACAAATTGTTTTTAATTTTTATGTTGAAGCGAGGCAAGCATTAGCAGTAACACCTGATTAAAATTGGGAAGGTACAGAAGCTAGTCCATCACTAGCCAGAAAGCGTTAACTGCAGCAGTGAGCGATAGCCATTTGCATCCATCGGTTACTAGCGACTGTCTACGCTATGTTTTCCAGTTCGTGGTCGGAAGACTCGTTAGCTAAATAGCTAACTCCACATTTGTGCGTCGTTGTTCTACCGTAGGTAAATAACAGTATGCCCTGTCACTGTGTAAGCGGCTGAGAGTCTATCATTCGTCCCTTTTGCTGTCTGAATAGCCATACATCTGACACTTGGTGTCTTTCCCTTTGTTGTGAATAAATTAGTGCGCTTCAATTAACGGTTGTCTCGTCACTTAAAATCAGGTGCCATCGCGGTCAAATACTAGAATAATATGTCCTCTTGGCCGATACGATCGCAGCGGCCAATCTTTCACAAGATCAGCCATCTTATAGATTATAGTACATAAGTACTTGCGTAGACACAAGTGCACTCTCTCTTCCTTTACTCTGTCAATCCGATGGCACGGAAGATTGACACAACCGGGGAGAGGTCAGGCGTAGGACTGAATTGTTACATGCCCATCCACAACAATAATCTATACTTATAATAAAACTGTAACAGGTCCAATTCTGTACATTGAAGATATTTTGAAAATTATATATGGAGGGCATTCTATAACCGATACTGAGGACGAAAATGTATTTTTTTTTATTTTTGTCTGTCTGTCTGTCTGTCTGTATCACGGCTGAGCATCACGCCGAAACTACTGAATGGATTCAAATGAAACTTGGCATGATTTGACATGTTACTACGAGGTAGGACATAGGATACTTTTTATCCCGTAATCTAGCACAGTTCTTTTAGGAGAGGGGATTAAAGTCAAAATGGGTACTTGGTTATACGCTTAGTCCGATTTTATCAATTTTTCTTTATAATATAATAAATATTAGTAAGGGAACACTCATAGAGAGTTGTTATCAAGGTTTTGTAATCGATCGGGTTAAGCAACGTTAGGTAAGGTCATTAAATAGATGGGTGACCGTTTAACGCCATTTGAACTAAACGGGTCCGTGCTTCGGAGAGCAAGTAAAAAGTGGGTCCCAGTTTTTAACCGACTATAAAAAAGGAGGTTATGTATTCGATGCGAATGTCTGTTATTAAAAGTTTAGTTAACGCAAAAATAGCGCAGGCGGAGCTGCGTGGGTCAGCTAGTCTATCAATATTTGACAACATTTTATTTGACTGAAGTTATTACTTCGGTAATATCGGCGAGATAGAAATAGAACAAAGAACGCAACAAACGTGGAACAAATATTGGAGTCTCCAAGAAATATTTAAGAGCAACATGCCAACGAACATAAAAACAAAAGTTATGACTTCTTGTCTTCTACCGTGCATGACATACGGCTGCCAAACATGGAAGTTCACAACCAAGGCAAAAAATAAAATAATTACTTGTCAAAGAGGTATGGAGCGAAGCATGTTGAATATTAAAAAAATCCAAAAAATAAGGCACACAAAAATTAGAAAGATCACAAAATCAATAGACGCTCTTTTATACGCACAAAAATTAAAATGGGGATGGGCAGGACATGTGGCACGACTAAGAGACCAGAGATGGACTAAAAGCGTAACATCATGGAATGGCCCATTAGGGAAAAGAAGAAAAGGACGACCCGTGACAAGATGGGAGGACGACATTAAAAATATTGCTGGCCCAAATTGGCTGCATGTCGCTCAGGATCGCGATAAATGGGTGTCTTTGGAGGAGGCCTTCACCTGTGAAGACGGGGTTCTTGCAACTTGATGTAAACCAACAATTAGTCACTTTTTGTAAACACACTTTTGTAATTTATTGCAAGAAATAAAAGGCTTTTTTTTTTTTTTATTTATTATTACTTCGGTCTTACATGGGGCCTAAACTAGCAAGCTGTTCTGTGAGTTTTTTAATTTATCCCTGACGATTTATTCTTCCCTCTGTGATTATGATCATCATAATTTGTGGATACTTTCACTTGACGTTTCGTATCAATTCAGTTGAAAACATTTACAACGAAAATATGCAGTGACTGAAAAGTGTACGTATTTATTTACCTACGTTGTCTAATTTTATATGTGTTATGCATTGCGACGAAAAAATATATAAGTAAGTAATTTAATATTTCTTGTGATAATCTACTAATGTAACCGGATGGCGCGTCAGTGTAGACTGAATTATTATGCCGTTAATTTGCACATTTTTAGCCATCAAATAGACCCGTCGCATCGCTATGATAAAGTGAGTAGCG
The DNA here is from genome assembly GCA_911728495.1 of Furcula furcula. Taxonomy (NCBI): domain Eukaryota; kingdom Metazoa; phylum Arthropoda; class Insecta; order Lepidoptera; family Notodontidae; genus Furcula; species Furcula furcula. The sequence goes on from OU452251.1 coordinate 14,452,434, forward strand.
AATACCTGTTTTATACAGTTTCGTGCATTCGGCTACAAATGTTGCGACCGCATTTGTATAATGACTGTCTGGCTTGTCTAATATATTATGTGATGCAAATTGTATACCACCATCAGGTCATCACTTTGATCCATAATTTTTATTTGGAAATAAATATATGTAGAGACGGATACACCATTTCTAATGCAAAAAATAGTTTCAAATTTTTCGAGACAGTCATATTATATTTAATATATGTTGATATAAATAAAAGGATTGGGTGAAGAGACGAGAAAATGTCTACAGACTGCTAAAGTTTACTCGATTGTCTCACGCCCCATTAATTTGTCCGGGATCAGTGATCTTCGCAACGAAACACTCGCGACAGAATATCAGGTAATCTGATTCTACTACAAGACCTAGGTACTAGGTGGTAAGACCCAGGTAGGTACCGTAAATACCTGCGGAGGCAACAGTGTCGGGGTGTCTGCGCTGTGATGAGTTATGTGGACGCGTAGGGTGGGGGCTCTGTGCGTCTCTATTAAATGCGACTTCGAGGCGGGCAATGAAGCGATGTCGCCCCTGCGTTGTCACGAGTACCGCGGTGGTGCTAGGAGGATGAACTTCTGCTCCCCTCTGCACTTACTCCAACAACCCGTCCTTTCTAAGGGAAAGGCTTTTGTTCAGCAGTGGACGTTTCAGCTGCTGATGACCCTCATCACAATTGTTTTTTTTTCGATAGGGGCAGAAATGAGGCTTTGATATCTGAAAGTAAGGATTCAGATTAATGGCTGCTGCTGTAATGGCAAGCGAAACGCCTGCACTGCACTAACGTTCGTCACCGCTCATTTTGAGACGTGTAATTCCACCAGCAATACCGTGCCCTTCCTGCCGGAACACAGTATTTGCACATTGCTGATTGGCGGCCAAGCATCCCTTGTGGACACTGGCTGGTACAGACTTTGAATTAATGTTAGAACTTTGTAAAGCAATAGAACAAAATAATTTAGTAGAATTGACGTAGAGCCGCGAGGATTGAGCCCCAAGGCGGTCGTCTTCCCTCATTTTAATTTAGATTGAATTGTAAATCTTAATTGATTACAACTCTCGCAAGTATCAATAGTATTTTGCTGCTCGAGTCAACTTGTGCGCGGGTGCTGCTTGGGGGGACTGGTCCGACTACTATCCCTTTGGCCTTTTAGTTTGTTGTAATTTTTGTCGTAAGTAATTTATTGTTCTTCTTTTCTCCCTTGCTTTATGTTTCGAACGGCAGGACACACTATCGCTAATGTCGATTCAATTGTAACAAAACAATGTTAAAAAAAAATGAAAAAATGACAAGTCCGCTGAGTTTCTTGCTGGATCTTCTCAGTTGGAGCCGCATTGTGATCCGGTGGTAGCTTTTAAAAAATTGACTATTCAAAGTTAAGCCTATTTGAAAATAAAGATTATTGATTTGATTTGATTTTACTTAATCAGATCTCGGTGCTCCAAGGTTGAGCGCCGCGTATCTAACAGTATGTTGCACAAGAACTTGCTTCCATAGCACCTTTTATACTTTGCCAAAAAGAGATAGCGGCTCCCTAATAACCCTCATCTGCAACCCATTATAGACTAATGGTCCACCACCACTAAGCCAGATCCTTAAATTTTTAGTTTGTTATTTAGCCTATATTTGTTTTAGTTTTTTTTTAGAGGCACTCTTAGTCAGTTGCAGTTACGGTTAGGGTAACGATTAGTTGGTTAAGCAACGCTAGGCAAGGTCAGTCCTTAGATGGGTGACCGTGTAGTGGCATTTAAACTGAGTATATCGGTGCCGTCTCTCCCTCCGCGACCACTAACCATACGACGACATAAAAAACCTTGAAAAATTGAACTAGGTACTTTGAAAGCTTTGGAGAACTTACAGAGTATAAGAATACTCCAGAGCTTTAAAAAATATGGATTATAATGAAAACATTTACTTGCTGATATTCTTTTTACTAAAAAAAAAAACTAGAACTAATAGAATAAAATGATTTTGTTATTTATTTTTGTTAAATTGAATTGCACACGTATGCTGTACGAATTCACAGTTCTCACATGCCAATTTAGTTTATAATTTATAAGTAGGATAGAAACCTGTATTTGATGACTTAGCTGTCTGGTTTCCTTTTTTTATATCGGATTTTGCACAAATTTATTCATAAAATGCATCAATTTATATGTATAGACATTTAGTGCATGTGATTAATTTAACGATGTATCAAGCAAAAAAAATAAAATAGATGCGTGTGTGTGTGTGTGTGTGTGTGTAGGTGTATGCTTGCGTTCGTGTGTGCGTAAAATAAAGAATTAAACAGTAAACTAAGAAATCTAAATAACTATGCATTTTGACTTTTAGGGAAAGTATAATATCAGCAATAACTACATACTTTAATCTATATTAATAAAAGAGCAGGGTGTTTTCTAGGAATCACGATACAGCAAAAACCATACAACGTACAATCTTGAAATTTGGAACCAACATTATTCAAATAGTCTAGGTGAACAATAAGAACGGATTTTTCGAAATTCCATACCTAAGTGGGTCAAATGGGCTCCCAAAGTTTGTATGGAAAATATTTTCTTTTTCGTCACACGGAAATGAAACTTTGTCAGTGTACTAAACAAAAGAAATAAAGAAACACGTGTATCACACTTTTTGAAAATCGACCCTTATAGGGTTTTTAGCCTGGTTTTTGAGTATGCAACGCGGAAAAAAAATTTCATACTGCATTGCTGAAACTTTGCGAATACATTAATCAAATTATAGCAATCTATGTCAAATAATCATTTTTTGAAAATCAACTCCTTAAGGGGTCCAATTGGGGTCCAAAAAATGTTTCTCGACCTACAGTCATAAGACTTAGTTTATATATTGCACACAAGAATCTAAGAAACTTATTTCCGGCATTTTTCGAAAAACGACCCGTAAGGTCATTTAATGGGGTTTCAAAGTTTGCACAAAGAAGGATTTCCATTTCATCATATGATGCAGATAGAGTAACGAAACTCTGTAAATAAACTCAACATAACAATGGAAAAAACTAATTTTGAGCATTTTTGTAAAATCAACCCCTAAGTGGGTCAAATGGGCTCCCAAAGTTTGTATGAAAAAATTTTTTTTTCCTCACACGGAAACGAAACTTTGTTACAGTACTGAGCAAAAAAAATAAAGAAACAAGTATATTACAACTTTTTGGAAATCGACCCTTAAAGGGGTTTTAACATGGTTTTTGTGTAGGAAACGTGAAAAAAAACATACTTACTGCATTGATGAAACTTTGCGTATATATTTATCTAATTATAGCAATCTATGTGTAAATAATCATGTTTTACGAATTAACACCAAAATGGGTCCAATTGGGGTCCAAAAAATGTTTTTGACCTACAGTCATAAGACTTGGTTTATATATTGTACATAAGAATATAAGAAACCTATTTCCGGCATTTTTCGAAAAACAACCGCTAAGGTCATATCAAGGGGTTTTGGAAAGTTTGCATAAACAAGGATTTCTATTTCATGATATGATGCAGCTAGAGTAACGAAACTAAGTAAATAAACTCAACACAACTATTGAACAAACTAATTTTGAGCATTTTTGTAAAATCAGCTCCTGAGTCAAACGGGCTCCCAAAGTTAGTATAGAAAAAAAAATTCATCACACGGCTATAAAATTTTGTTAATGTATTAGGCCAAAGAAATTAAGAAACACGTGTATCACAATTTTTTCAAATTCGACCCGTAAAGGGGTGTTAGTAGGCTTTTGACTATGAAACGCGGAAAAATAATATCATGCTGCTTTGTTGAAACTTTCCTAATACATTTATCAAACTAAAGCAATTATTATGTAAATAATATTTTTTTTGAAAATCACCTCTTTAGGGGGTCCAATTGGGGTCCAAAAAATGTTTTTCGACCTACAGTCATAAGACTTAATTTATGTATTGTACACAAGAATCTAAGAAACCTATTTCCGGCATTTTGCAAAAAACCACCCCTATGGTCAATCATTTAATGGGGTTGGAAAGTATACGCGTAGAACGATTTCCACTTAATGATATAATACAGCTAGAGTAACGAAACTGGGATTTTCAGCTTTTTTCGATAATCAACCCTCGTGGGTCAAATGGGGTCTCAAAGTTTGTATGGAAATCATTTTTTTTTCACCACACTAACACGAAATTTTGTCAACGTACTAAACAAAAGAAATGAAGAAACACCTGTATCACAACTTTTTGAACATCAACCCTTAAGGAGGTTTTAGTATGGTTTTTAAGTTTGAATCGCGGAAAAATATTATGCATTGATGAATCTTTGCGAATACATTAATCAAAGTAAATTGATCCATATGTAAATAGTTTTTGAAAATCAATCCCTAAAAGGGTCCAATTGGGTCCAATAAATGTTTTTTGTCCTACAGTAATTATTTTATGCATTGCACACAATAATCTAAGAAACTTATTTCAGGCATTCTTCAAAAAACAATCCCAAAGGTCATTTTCTGAGGTTGCAAAGTTTACATAAGAAGGATTTTCATTTGAGCTATAATGCTGCTACAGTCACAAAACTCATTAAATAAACTCAACAACTATTTCGGAAATCAAATAGGGCATCAAAGTTTGCAAAAAAATATTTTACATCAGACGGACACAAAACTTTGCCATCAAAAGAAGTTGAGAAACACGTCTGACACGTTTGTTTTGAAAATCAACCCTTGACAGGGTTTTAGCACGGTTTTTGAGTATGAATGCGGTAAAAAAATTCATGCTTCACTGATGACACTACGGATTCATTCATGAAATTAAAGAAATCCATGTGCAATTTTTTTTCTAAATTGACCTTCATATGGGATTAATTGGGGTCCAAATCTTACTTTTTTACCCTACGATCACAAGACTTATTTTATGTAATGCAAATAAGAATCTAAGAAACCTGTTTCCTGCATTCATCGAAAACAACCATTTCAAAGAATGCATACAGAAGGATTTTCATTTAAGTTATAATACAGCTAACGTTCACAAAAAGGAGGAGGTTCTCAATTTGTCTGTACATATATTTTTTCTATGTATGTTCGTGCATGACTGGCAAATAAGAACCGATTTAAAAAATTCTTTCTGGTACGGATAGGCCGCTCCAGTAATTGGGTCCCATATAAAAAACATTACATATGAATAAGCAGTACGTGAAAAAACAAAAATTGCGACTCAGAAAAAACTGTAGGAATGCTTAAAAGATGATGCTTTTATCGCTTTTTAAGGACAAAAATGGTCCAACTCTGGCAAATATTTACCAATTTAAATGATTCTTTTTTATTCGAGAGAAGGAATCACTGTAATGAATATGTATAAATTTTATCACAACCGGATAAGAACTTTCTGGAGGACCATGACATGTGTAGGTTTATCTGGTAAAAAAAAGTATATATACAGACCAATTGAGGACCTCCTTCTTTGAAGTCGGTTAAACAACCATGAAACTGATGTTCTCCATTACATTACTCTGACAAATATGAACCGATTTCGATGATTATTTTTTTATTCAAGAGAGTTAACTACTGTAATGATTTCTTGCAAATTTCATTAGGAGCGGATTAAGTGTGCAATGCAATGTTTATTTGAAAATCAACCCGTGGGACTAATGAGGTATCAAAGTTTGTATTTGAGGTAACAAAATATTTTTTCAAAGACACGAAACTTTGCCATTATACTCATAAAATATTGAGAAACACGTCTAACACATTTGTTTTAAAAATCAACCCTTAACGGAGTTTTAGCACGGTTTTTGAGTATCAAACGCGAAAAAAAAATCATTCTGGCTGCACTGATGACATTTTGCGGATACCTTCGTCATGTTGAAGTAATCCATGTAATTTTTTTCAATTAACCTCTAAAATCGTTCAATTGAGTTCCAAAAATATTTTATTCCTACAGCCACAAGACATATTTTATGTATTGCATACAAGAATCTAAGAAACCATTTCCGGCATTCTTCGAAAAATCCCTAAAGTTTGCGTGAAGAAAGATATCCATTTAATGCTATAGTGCAACTATGGTAACGAATCTCAGCGAATGAACTAAGCAAAACGATTGAATAAACAAATTTCTAGCATTTTTCATCTACCAATGGGGTTACCAAATGGTTTCCACTTAACGAATAACACCTCATAAGTTTTTTAATGGAATTGCAAAATAAGTACAGTATCTTTTTAAATAAAGAAGTAAATATTTAAGAAATGGGAGGAATGATAGCTTACACAAAAATACAGGCTACATACTTGATACCTACTAGATCAGGGTTAATAAAAGTGTGAAAAATATTGAAATCGATCGGCCGGAGATCGGACCAACAATAATAACTAAGAAGACCGGAGGATACACCGGCATAATTGTGCAAAAGGACGTACAACATCTCAGTCCTCCTGTGACCATGGGTGCTGTAAAGCATTCGGAACGTCGGGATAATAAAAGCTAAAATAAACCGCGATTAAATCCGTAAAAGTAGTTTGATTTCAATGTGTAAATAAAAGACAACATTAGTGTAAACAATATTTTAAAAACCTCGATCCATACTTCAAATCACGTTTGAGTAACAAAGTAAACGCGGGCGAAGCCGCGGGCTACAGCTAGTATAATATAATTACACACAACATTAAACAATTCCATAAAATTAAAAATAAATAAAATAATAATTAAATTAACTTAGTCAGTGTAAAAAATTTGGACAATGTGGTAGGGGTACCCAAGTTGCTGGCAGCATTTCCTCGCTGAATAGCTCTCTGAGCGAGGAAATGCCCAGCTCTGGGGTCACCTGTGGTGTCGACCAACCTTTTACTTAAACATCTAAATAAATGATGGGCAGAAGGGCCCCATGGACCTAGTGTTTCTACTCCAAAAGGTATTAAAATGTATTCGGAGCCAATATCCTTATACTTAAATCTTTTTTTTATTTTCGGCTGCCTCTGCCGCCGAACCAGTCCTCTTGCTTGTATCCTGGACATGTGACGGTGCCAGATTGGCAACACAAGTCGCGTCCGACACCAGCACACAACCCATGCTCCAGGGGATGAGAGACATCCCATCGGGTCTCTTGCCATCGTCACGCACGATACCTTTCGGCTCTAAAATAGCCGGTACGTTAACGGTGACAAGAGCCCGACGGATGATGTCATTCAGCGCGGCATGGCGGGAGAAACGACCGGCACTTTTGACACATGAAAGTCCATGGTACCCTAGGCGGTCATCATCAGTACCAGTACCATCAGTACCAGTATCATTACATAATTTAATATCCTGGGACAATCTACCCACATATGGACATCTGATCCTAAATTAGACAGAGCCTGTATTATGGAAACCAGACAACTAATATTAATACTTGCACCATTCTTTTTTAATACATAGGAAAGGAACTTATATACATAAATAACACCCTAACCCTTGGTGGGAATCGAACACACGAACTATTTGGCAGCGGCCAGGTCGTCTAACCGCTTGACAAACAGACCCATCAACTTTTATAATATGAGCTATCCTACTCATACCTAGTACCCTGTTTTACTTCACAAGATCAAAATCGTAGCAATAAGTGGTTGAATACCGGATGACTGACTGCTGGCTAGCCAAAGACTAATTGGGGTTGAATAGGGTTGAATAAGGTCTTCGGAGTCGCTGGACGTTGGGGGTGTGGCCCTTTGAACGTCCATTGAGTACGGCGGCGACTCCGAGGAGGACGGCGGCGGGATTGCGACCCCCGTCCCCGTCAGTACCGTGTCAGGTTCCCGGGGGGGCTACAATGCGCCCCCCGGCGGCGGGCTCAAAGGCAAGGCACTGAGGGGCCCCTGGTGCAGAAGCCCACCGGAGAGGCCTGGGGTCCCCCCTCTCGGCCGCTGACGGGTCCCAAACGAGTACCAAGTACGTTCCCGGGGCCCGTCGACACAGCGGATTAAGGACACCGGTTTTAGTCGGTAAGAGTCCGACATAACCCGCGCTGCTGCCTCCGTGGCGGCGCGGGTATCCTATGAGGATTTCCCCACGTTAAAAAAAAGAAGGTAGGATTGAATATGACATATTGAATATGACACATTGAACCCTACCAATTGTCTTTAGCTGAGCTGGCCACCGGTTAGCCATCACTCCTGTAATCATAGATTTATTGCTACGATTTCGATCTTGTAAAGAAAAACGGGGTAGGTATACCATATGAACATGAAATTTGGGATATTTATTTAAATAACTATATACCAACTAATATGAATAAATGATTATTATGTATTTTTAATAACATTAGGGAAAATACGCATTTCCATCTATTTTTGAATGCGTTACTAAAATGTGTTGTGTGTAATATTGCACATTTCCATTTTCGTTTTGGTGCGGTTTGGCGACTGGTTATAGTCTGCATCTACTTAAAAGTTCAAGGATCGCTTACGTTAATAATAAAATCTCTACGAATTTTACATATTGAATATTTTATCATTAACGTTTTATACGGCTGTAATATATTATAAAATGCATTTTCTGCGTGTTTCTGTACTGTTTTATACCTAGATATAGTTAGCAAAATTATTGAACCAGAAGTTGGATAAACCTGCTTTTAAACAGACTTATTTGAAGACATACTTGTTATTCCATAAACTAGTGCAACTGTAGTTTTTTTATGGATAATTCTAAAAATTTAGTTGGCTGATAAGGCTACAATGGCAAATTTTGAGGAGAAACCAAAGTGAACAAATGCTCATAAGCGGTTTTACTGATGTTATAATGGAACAGTGACCAATCTTTGAGACATTGCAGTGCACAAGTGCTTGTACACACCACACACACACACACACACACACACACACACACATCCATTATCTCCTTTCTTATTAATGTTATCATTTTCTAGTTGCTTTTTATTTTTTACTTAAATAATAGTTTATATTACATAGCCTCACAAATCCGTGGACATGGTTTGACATAAAATATTATTTCTCGGGGACTTATTTTTGCCATGGATACTAAGCCAATCAAAAAAACATTGTTACGATTCTGTACACTTTCCTTCTGTATAGGTCCGGCCGGCAACTATCTCATTCTCGCAAGATATTGATTGTAAGCATCGATATACTATACCAACTAGATTTGCTGTCACGACCCGAAAAGTGGTCACGAAAATAAGAAAATAAGAGCTACGGAGACGGCTGTCGCTCAATTGTCTGCAATTATTATTGAACCTTATTTTATAGTATGTAAGTCATCTTTTTATATGAACATATTATTGTTTTGCGTGTACGTGTATAGTTGTGTAGGTATATGTAACCGCGACCACATTTTCGATGTCATTTTGTTCGTGACAGCTAATCTTGTTGGTATAGTATATCGATGATTGTAAGGGTAAATCTAACTAAAGGAATAAGAAAAAATATAAGCATAATAAGCAATACACTCTCTCGCTCTCTTTTTGGGCGTGGCTGAACTTTTGGAGCAGAATAATATTATATTCCCGTGGGAAAAAGTTCTTTTGGAAAGCAATTTAACACACTAGTACCCGTGCCTATACTACTTCTTGCATGCATCTTTTTATGAAAATAGTCACAACAAATACATTTACAAAAAATTTAAAGCTAATTTTAAGTCTTCAGTACATTCAGTGCCTAAAAAAGGGTTTAAGATCTAAGTTATACCACGGAACTTATCGTATAAAGTTTGTTCAAAAATTATTTGTTAATTTAATTTATATTTTTAGCGAATTTTCGCGCTGCGCTGAAGGCTGTTTCGCCTTCATCATTGTCTTGCTATTAATTACTCGAGATAACTTATGCTGCTTTAAAGTGATTTATAATTTTCACATACGATTACATTTAAAATTTCCGCCTAGTGCTGCTAACGCGTATAATTATTAAGTTCCAAAATAGACACTGACTTAGGCTCTTACAACGCACAATACAAATTGTTTTTAATTTTTATGTTGAAGCGAGGCAAGCATTAGCAGTAACACCTGATTAAAATTGGGAAGGTACAGAAGCTAGTCCATCACCAGCCAGAAGGCGTTAACTGCTGAACAAAGGCCTCCCGAAAGTACGAACCCCCCTTAGGCCTCGTTTACGGAGGCGCGGAGCGTCGCGCGTCGCGTGTGGCGTGACGTCTCGCATCTCTCTCTCACTTCTACAACGCCACATGTTTTAACTCACTGCGGGCCGCGCCGCCCCACGCGACGCGTGACGCCCCGCGCCTCCGTAAACGAGGCCTTAGAATGCAGCAGTGAGCGATAGCCATTTGCATCCATCGGTTACTAGCGACTGTCTACGCTATGTTTTCTGGTTCGTGGTCGGAAGACTCGTTAGCTAAATAGTTAACTCCACATTCGTGCGTCGTTGTCGTTGTCTATCATTCGTCCCTTTTGCTGTCTGAATAGCCATACATCTGACACTTGGTGTATTTCCCTTTGTTGTGAATAAATTAGTGCGCTTCAATTAACGGTTGTATCGTCACTTAACATCAGGTGCCATCGCGGTCAAATACTAGAATAATATGTCCTCTTGGCCGATACGATCGCAGCGGCCCATCTTTCACAAGATCAGCCATCTTATAGATTATAGTACATAAGTACTTGCGTAGACACAAGTGCACTCTCTCTTCCTTTACTCTGTCAATCCGATGGCATGGAAGATTGACACAACCGGGGAGAGGTCAGGCGTAGGACAGAATTGTTACATCCACAACAATAATCTATACTTATAATAAAACTGTAACAGGTCCAATTCTGTACATTGAAGATATTTTGAAAATTATATTTGGAGGGCATTCTATAACCGATACTGAGGACGAAAATGTATTTTTTTTTATTTTTGTCTGTCTGTCTGTCTGTCTGTCTGTCTGTCTGTCTGTCTGTCTGTCTGTCTGTCTGTCTGTCTGTCTGTATCACGGCTGAGCATCACGCCGAAACTACTGAATGGATTCAAATGAAACTTGGCATGATTTGAGATGTTACTACGAGGTAGGACATAGGATACTTTTTATCCCGTAATCTAGCACAGTTCTTTTAGGAGAGGGGATTAAAGTCAAAATGGGTACTTGGTTATACGCTTGGTCCGATTTTATCAATTTTTCTTTATAATATAATAAATATTAGTAACAATTTTTCATCATAATTATAATAAATATTTTTAAGGGAACACTCATAGAGAGTTGTTATCAAGGTTTTGTAATCGATCGGGTTAAGCAACGTTAGGTAAGGTCATTAAATAGATGGGTGACCGTTTAACGCCATTTGAACTAAACGGGTCCGTGCTTCGGAGAGCAAGTAAAAAGTGGGTCCCAGTTTTTAACCGACTATAAAAAAGGAGGTTATGTATTCGATGCGAATGTCTGTTATTAAAAGTTTAGTTAACGCAAAAATAGCGCAGGCGGAGCTGCGTGGGTCAGCTAGTCTATCAATATTTGACAACATTTTATTTGACTGAAGTTATTACTTCGGTCTTACACGGGGCCTAAACTAGCAAGCTGTTCTGTGACTTTTTTAATTTATCCCTGCCGATTTATTCTTCCCTCTGTGATTATGATCATCATAATTTGTGGATACTTTCACTTGACGTTTCGTATCAATTCAGTTGAAAACATTTACAACGAAAATATGCAGTGACTGAAAAGTGTACGTATTTATTTACCTACGTTGTCTAATTTTATATGTGTTATGCATTGCGACGAAAAAATATATAAGTAAGTAATTTAATATTTCTTGTGATAATCTACTAATGTAACCGGATGGCGCGTCAGTGTAGACTGAATTATTATGCCGTTAATTTGCACATTTTTAGCCATCAAATAGACCCGTCGCATCGCTATGATAAAGTGAGTAGCGAATACCTGTTTTATACAGTTTCGTGCATTCGGCCACAAATGTTGCGACCGCATTTGTATAATGACTGTCTGGCTTGTCTAATATATTATGTGATGCAAATTGTATACCACCATCAGGTCATCACTTTGATCCATAATTTTTATTTGGAAATAAATGTATGTAGAGACGGATACACCATTTCTAAAGCAAAAAATAGTTTCAAATTTTTCGAGACAGTCATATTATATTTAATATATGTTGATATAAATAAAAGGATTGGGTGAAGAGACGAGAAAATGTCTACAGACTGCTAAAGTTTACTTGATTGTCTCACGCCCCATTAATTTGTCCGGGATCAGTGATCTTCGCAACGAAACACTCGCGACAGAATATCAGATAATCTGATTCTACTACAAGACCTAGGTACTAGGTGGTAAGACCCAGGTAGGTACCGTAAATACCTGCGGAGGCAACAGTGTCGGGGTGCCTGCGCTGTGATGAGTTATGTGGACGCGTAGGGTGGGGGCTCTGTGCGTCTCTATTAAATGCGATTCGAGGCGGGCAATGAAGCGATGTCGCCCCTGCGTTGTCACGAGTACCGCAGTGGTGCTAGGAGGATGAACTTCTGCTCCCCTCTGCACTTACTCCAACAAGCATCAAGCGCAGAAGTCAAGCGCTGGAGTGATTTTGTCGTGGTCCGAACGGAGTGCTAGCTAGATTCTCTCCGTAGCGTCCATGAGGTTTTAGTGGGTAAAATCTTTCATACACCGGCCTCAACCCTCAACAAAAACTGGGTTACTTTTTGATCAAAAAATAGTGCTGAAGTGCTAAGCAAGACGGCCTTTTACATAAAGCATACATAACCCGAATAAACGATAAATTATAGGGCCAATTTTTGACAAGGTCAGTCTACTACGTAGAAGATATTACAGTGCACAAGTGCTTGTCCAATGTCTGCCATTGGGGCAACCTCTTCTCTTTCTCTCTAACAATCCGAAGAGACGCGGAACATCAACATGACCACGAAGAGATCTGATGTAGAATAAACTTTTTTCATGCCTATCCGACGTGTGGATCATCTTACTTTTCAGGTAACCAGTTCACTTTGAAACCTTTCTTTTCCTCGTTATGAATTCAGTAGGAAATAACTACACAAAGTTACTCCCCGTAGAATTTGACCTTCGGTTTGTAACCATTGATGGTGCCGTTTACTTTACAAAGCTATAATGCTGGCTAAAACTAGGTATATGAAATCTTATAAAAACTTTCAACAGTTTAATTTATTCGTAAATAACATTTCATTTTAATTTATTGGTAGATATGTTGTTAGGTTGGTCATCAAATAGATGGGTGACCGTTTAACGCCATTTGAACTAAACGTCTCCGTGCTTCGGAGGGCAAGTACAAAGTGGGGCCAAGTTTTAACCGACTTTAAAAAAGGAGGTTTTGTATTCTATGCGAATGTGTATCATTGAAAGTTTAGTTAACGTAAACACAGCGCGGGCGGAGCTGCGTGGGTCAGCTAGTGTTACATAATTGTGTAACTAACTCGAATTTGTTTTATATAATATATTTGAAACGTTAAATCACGAAAATTATTAAAAGAGTAAAATATTATTTTAGAAATCTTTTGTTAAATCCATCTTCTGATACTGGAAAATAGCCTTGTAATATGAAAAACTTTAAGACTATGTATATAACTTATAATTTACAATACAATACGTTAGGTATTCTAAAACCAGAAATCAAGGAAGGCCAGATTGCTCTAAGCAGAAAAAAGATTAGAGGTAGTTTGTAGTTTGGCATCTTTATGACTATTATTAGTATGCAAATGTGTGCAGTCGTCTCATCGATGTAGGTGGAAGCAACTGCGTCTGCGTCTCTATGTAGCATATATATATACAGAATGTATATATATATATATATACATACACATGTAATGCAGCATGACGGGCTGTCTGAGTCTCGTCTAATTAGCAATATTCCGGCTAGAAACCTGTTACTCATTTATGTGATGACGGCTACCTTTGCAGGCTCTAATATAATTTTATCGGTTTTTATTCACTTAATAAGTGAACAAGATGAGAGTAGGTATCTTGTTCGAGGGCGAAACTGAAAGAAAAAAACATAACTGACTTTATAGAAAATGATCTTAAAAGCATTAAATACCGAAAATATATTGAAGTCGCTGCCAGCTGGTGCAGGTGTTAGAAAACATGACGTGCTAGCACGGACTTCAATATATTTTCGTTATTTGTAATGCTTTTTAAATAATAAAAATAGTTTATATAACACTGTGACTTTTCTATTACTGAGATACGTATCAGCACATTTTTTTTTATTTTTTTTTTATTTTTTTTTATTCTCTTTAATATTGGGTCTTTGAATCTCTGGGAGATTATGTCAGACCCATCGTAACCTTATATACCTCTTTACGCACTATCACGCAACTCGAACGTCTACGTTAGAGTAACTTACTGAAAACATAAAAAATATAGTATGACAAACATATTAACTGAATATAAAATATGTTGGTAGCCCTCAATTTCCCTGGGATCCCATCATCCGATCCTGACTTGGTGGCAATGGTACCAAATTGGAAGTATACCCTTACCCTACCGAATAAAAAAGAAATGAAATCGGTCAACAGTTGGCGGAGAAATCGGTGAACATACATAAAAAAAAAATACAGTGGAACATAGAACCCGCCTTTTTTAAAGTCGGTTAATAAATATAAACTTTATCAAAGGGTGTTTTTTTTTGCTCCTGGCTATTTCCTAGTGTTACGAACAATTTAAGAGTTCCCGTGTTTGTCACAACTTCTTCTTGTATAAAATTACCTATCATCATCATCAGCAGCCACTACAGCACAGCAGGAAGTCGTTCACTACAAAATAAGGCCCATAGAAGGGGTTGCCACAATCCCCAAACTCGGGTAATCCAATAGAAAGACGCTGCTGCCCGTCTTCTTGTTTCCAGCACTACCAATGGCTATTAAAATTATCTATGGCTCCCATCAATTTACGATAGATGACTTCGCTAGTGTCAAGTAATTAAATAGCAATTGCAATATAAATTATAATACATAGGTACACACATCAAAAGTGTCTAGGGATCAACATATATTTTTGCAATAACTTTTCTCCTGATTGATATTAATTAAAATTTTCTTTAAGGATTCATCAAATAAAGTGTTTTCGTTTGTCACAGTAACGATAAACCAAGTCACCTTTGCATTAATAAAGAAATTTGCCATTTTCCTAATAAAGGGATTTTTGACATTTGAACCACTAACACAAAAGTTCGAAAAAAAGACTGAAATAACAGTTTTCTTTAAAATTTTATTGGGTAACTTAAACAATTAATAATCCGTGTTTCTACCGCGAACACTAACAACACAAGAACATCGGTTTGGCATACTCAAAATGAGTTCATCCAAATCACGCTGTGGAATGGCCGCCCATGTTCGTTGCAACAACAAAAAAAGGTCTTCTTGCGACTGGATACCCTCCATATTCGGCAGAGCTCTTCTCTGTAGCATATCCCATGCATGCTCAATCGGGTTCAAGTCTGGCGACTGAGCAGGCCAGGGCAGGACATTGATGTTAGCTGCGGCGAGAGTCTGTCTTACAACTCTTGCGGTGTGCGGTCGTGCATTATCATGCATTAACTGAAATAAGGGACCGATTTGCACTTGTAGAGGAACGATGACGTCTGATACAATCGTCTCAGCATAAATTTGAGCGTTGAGGTTGCCTCTGATCCAAATCAACTCAGTTCTTCCGCCGATCCAAATACCCGCCCATACCATGATGGTTCCACCACTATAAGGATGGACTTCCTGGCAGGATTTTAATCGCTGTTGGCGTCCAGGGGTTCTCCAGTGTCGTATACGTCTTGTATCCGGTCTCATACCAAAACGAGACTCATCAGAAAAGCACACGAAACGCCATTGTTCTTCTGCCCAATTTCTGTGTTCAAGAGCCCATTGATATCGAATCCTACGATTGTGCATTGCTATAGGTGGTACCCGTAGCGGTCTTCGGGAATGAAGGTTCACTTCATGCAAGCGGTTTCTGACTGTTTGGTCGCTAATTAAGTTCCCTGAAGAGTGATGAAGCCTCACGGCTAACATCATGGCAGTTATTGTTGGAGCTCTTCGAGTTAAGATTTGAATATATCGGTCTTGTCTCCGTGTGGTGCAGCGATACCGTCCTCCATGGCGCTCAGCCACGGTACCAGTGCTTCGGTAACGTGTCCAAAGTCGACTGATAACACTCTGACTTGTATTCAGAGCTAAAGCCACAGTACGTTGCCGGGAACCAGCTTCTATCATTCCCACGGCTCTGAGCATTTCTTCCCTGCTTAAATGACGTCGCCGCTCCATAATAACGTTGGTTTTAATCAGTAGTAGGGAAACAGTAGCACTAATAATGTCTTCAATGCGTTGTATGTTTTTATAGGGAAAATATTGACAGCTGATTTTCATCTTTTACTCGAATTTGATTCACAGTTCCTGATTCAAATTATGAAATGCACCAAAAAGGATCCATATAAATTTATAAAATCATAAATTTATTACAAAGCCACATCTCAATCTCAAGAAATCCGCTTAAAAATGCTTGATCCCTAGACACTTTTGATGTGTGTAGTTATAAAGTAAACTAGGAAAACGAAAAAATTGGAAAACTTAAATTATATCGATGCATCACCACCAAAAACCAAGCCCAAGCCCAAGCGAAGGGAAAAAATCTAAAATAATTATAGGTAACAGAACTCTATCTATAATTTACAGGAAAAATAAAATTGTAGAATAGACGAATGGTATTTAAAATAGCTTTAATATGTCCAAATAAGGCGTGGAACCCTCGGTGCGCTTGCGTTTTTTTTATTTACTAAAACATTGACAGCGAGTGAAATCTTAAGCCAAGGCATCTTTAATGATAATTTAATTTAGCTCCCCTTCTTATCCCTCCCCGGATCCCTACTCCATATATTGGTTTAATTGATATTTTTTTTGTTTTTTGTTCCTAATGTGTGTGTACCTATTCTGTGTTACCCATTTCTATTGACTTGTACTGATTTAGTCGTG
The DNA here is from genome assembly GCA_911728495.1 of Furcula furcula. Taxonomy (NCBI): domain Eukaryota; kingdom Metazoa; phylum Arthropoda; class Insecta; order Lepidoptera; family Notodontidae; genus Furcula; species Furcula furcula. The sequence continues at coordinate 14,469,350 of OU452251.1, forward strand.
GGAACCTTTGTCATAGGGCTCCCACACATAACTGCGATGCGATGCGATGCGGCGTGAAACAAATGAATTTTCGATACAAGTTGCAGGAACTCAGGGTATCGAAAATTCATTTGTTTCACGCCGCATCGCATCGCATCGCAGTTATGTGTGGGAGCCCTTATGTCATCTATTCTTTTTCATATGACTCTTTCTATGTTTTTTTTTTAAATTTATGTATCTTGTTGTAGTAGCTAAGTATGATTTCGTTTTGTTTCCTAAACATTCCTAGATAACACCAGACATAAAAAGCCTAACTCAGAACTAGTTAGACTGGTATTGTTAGAGCCGACGGAGAAGGTCATCTAGTATTTATACCCGAATTTATTAAATTAATATTATAACGACATTATATATAAAATTAAGTATCCTATTATAATTTGATTTTATTCGAACAAATAGATAAACACTAATTTTGTGTTATTAATGGATAGGTACCTACAAAGCCTTTTTTTTGTTGGTCTGTTTCAAACGGTGGTAGAATCAGCCCAAAAAAAAAATCATTTCTATAACGTTATCAGTACGTGCCTCTTGCAAGGGATCGTTCATTTACTTACCACCGCAGTGTCAGATATTCTGCCGCGAAGCAAAAGTAGGTAAGTGTGTAAACATTGCTGTGTTCCGTTGTGAAGGGCACTGTAGCTGGTGAAATTACCGGACATTGACGGGCTCGTTGGTCTAGTGGTCAGACACCCTGCCTGCTAACCGATGGGTTCGATTCCCGCCAAGTGTCTGGGTGTTGTTTATCTATTTAAGTATGTATTTACAAAAAAAAAAAAAAGTATATAAGTATTAGTATCAGTTGTCTGGTTTCCATAGTACAGGCTCTGCCTAGTTTGGGATCGGATGACCGTGTGTGGATTGTCCCAAGATATTATTATTATTATTATTATAAGATATATACTGATTAACTACCGCTCCCAATATCCTATCGATCCCTTACTATACGTTAAAATAGTTACCATCGATAGCTATAATGGCATAGGTCTTTCCGTTTCAATAATAACATATTAGCAGCTTACTGTTGGTGGTTCAAATGACAGTCTGTCAGGGTTTTAGTTATCGCTCCATTTCGGTGGTTTATCGCAGGATACAGATGACTTGATCGATGATTTTAACTTACAGTTAGGGATCGATAGGATATTAGGACCGGCAGTAAATGTCTCTGATCACGAGCGGCAGTGAAATGCTACTGCACTAGGTTAATAAAAAAATTGATATAATAGATCCATTAAAATTGAGTTAATTCTATATTAGCAACGCGTCGTCAGCGGCTGCTTCACCTGAACTTTTAATGTTTGAAATCTAAAATAACGTAATCAATTATAATAATGTCCTCCTGGCCAATGCGACCTGCAGCGCCTAAACTTTGACAAGATCAGCCAACTATGCGGGAGCGGGGAGATATTATTGGAGACACCCACATTATGATTTCTGATATTTACGCGAATATTACACATTGAAATGAAACTACATGAATTGCGCAGGAATTACATGAATTGATCCCACCATCACCCTTCTAACATCGGACGGCGAGACGCATACGCACTCATAGGTATGTGGTAAACGTGCCTTCAATCGGGACCAAGCGATTTGCTTCTTCATTTATAATAAGGACAGCTAAGGACTAGAATAGTTTGCCTGCGTCGGTTTTCCCGCCCGATTATAAAGTAGATGTCTTCAAGACTAGAGTCAATAAGCTAGTGTGCTTTACCATCCTCGACTACGTCACCGCTTTCCATCAGGTGGGACTGTGGTCAAGCACTGGCTTATCTATACTTATAATAAAACTGTAACAGGTCCAATTCTGTACATTGAAGATATTTTGAAAATTATTTTTGGAGGGCATTCTATAACCGATACTGAGACCGAACATGTATTTTTTTTTATTTTTGTCTGTCTGTCTGTCTGTCTGTCTGTCTGTCTGTCTGTCTGTATCACGGCTGAGCATCACGCCGAAACTACTGAATGGATTCAAATGAAACTTGGCATGATTTGAGATCTTACTACGAGGTAGGACATAGGATACTTTTTATCCCGTAATCTAGCACGGTTCTTTCGGGAGAGGGGATTAAAGTCAAAATGGGTACTTGGTTATACGCTTGGTCAGATTTTATAAATTTTTCTTTATAATATAATAAATATTAGTAAGGGAACACTCATAGAGAGTTGTTATCAAGGTTTTATAATCGATCGGGTTAAGCAACGTTAGGTAAGGTCATTAAATAGATGGGTGACCGTTTGACGCCATTTGAACTAAACGGGTCCGTGCTTCGGAGAGCAAGTAAAAAGTAGGTCCCAGTTTTTAACCGACTACAAAAAAGGAGGTTATGTATTCGATGCTAATGTCTGTTATTAAAAGTTTATTTAACGTAAAAATAGCGCAGGCGGAGCTGCGTGGGTCAGCTAGTATTGAATAAAAAAATAACTAAATTTACGGATTATATTGCGGTTTATTTTTGATTTTAATAAACCGCGATATAAGCCGTAAAATTAGTGTTATTTCAAGACACTCACATTTCTTATATAATAAGACTTGGGATCAGATGGCCGTGTGTGGATTGTCCCAGAATATTATAATTAATTAACTGAATAAAACTATTATTATAAACGATCGGCTTCCCTCCTGTGTTCATTTATTTCTCAACTACTATGACAACCTCCCCCCCCACCCCTCTCAAGGGAAGGCGTATGTTGCATGCTGTGCAGCAGTTGATGTTTTCCAGTTGATGACGATGAATTAAAAATCTTCATATACGTTGACAAATATAGTTATCCGGTTTGGTATTTTGTTACCTACCTGAGATGTTAATGAATAGGAAATCCAAGGTGCGCGAGTTCGACTCGCTCTTCACAGGTTTTTTTTTAAATGCCCATTTCTACAGTACTAGGTGGTAGGCTCCTGGTACAAGGAACCGTCCAGGTAGGTACCACCGCAGTCTCAGATATTCTACCGCCAAGCAGCAGTGTGTAAGCATTCCTGTGTTCCAGCGTGAAGGGCACTGTAGCTGGTGAAATTACTGGACACAAAGACTTAAAAATCTAATGTCTTAAGGGTCGGCAACGCGCTAGTGATTCTTCTGGTGTTGCTAGCGTCTATAGGCTGCGGTGTCTGCTTAAAATCAGGCAGGCCGCACGCTTGCTTGCCACCTCGGTAGTATAAAAAAAAATAGTACGGTCATTTCTCCCGGACCGCAACGATTTCCAGAAATAAAATTTAGGCTTCTTTTTATACCTAATCACTTAATTATTACTAGACCCAGACATACATTCATTTGCATTTAAACATGCCTCTATATTCAAGGTTTCTTGCAACACACGATAGACACAATTATTCAGTTAGTATTGTGGGACATTTAATTTAAATGCACATAATGCAAATACTTGCTAATAAAGAGGATAGAATTGGGGTGCCAAATAAAATAATATTACAGCGCGGTGTGTTATAGGTATTCGTAACTTGCGAATAATCTGATAAATTAAGCTAAAACGGTCGGTGTTATGGTCCGAAAAGTGGCACACAAAATAGCACATGAAATAGCGCCCTTGTGTCGCTATTTCTTTACAAGTCACAGGCTGACAAAATTATTTTTGCCGATAGGAGTATCACTCATGAAGCTTATATGGTATCACTACTGTTTACGAAATAACGAAACTGTCAAAATACATGTCATTATCGTAATAAAACCGTTAGTTCACGCTTCCGCCACCAGCACAGATAAGTCTGCGACCCCCTTGACCACATTTTGGATGTCATTTTGTTAGTGAGTCTAGTTTATATATTATATCGATGTATATTACCCATAATTATTGCAGATTTTTCGTGCACAAACTTCGGAGAAAAGGGGTGTGGGCCCCTAGGACGTCCATTTTGAGTACGGCGGCGACTCCGAGGAGGATCTCGGCGGGGTTGCAGCCCACGTCCCAATTTTTTGACATTTTTGATCATAAGCCAAAAACTATGAGACATAAATACTTTGACAGCCCATTTCGACCCCCATTCAAAAAAATAAAAGAATAAAAAATCATTTGCATTGAGGTGGGGAAGTAAGATCTAAAACTATTCCAAGTTTCAAATCAATAGCATCAGTGGTTCCTAAAATATATAGGTATAACAGAGAGACAGACAGACAAAGTCACACTTAAAATTGTATATCATTTGTTTATTCATTACAGACTAGCCGACCCGCGCAGCTCCGCCAGCGCTCTTTTTACGTGAACTATTTTTTTAATAGCATACATTCGCATTGAATACATATCCTCCTTTTTATAAATCGGTTAAAACTGAGACCCACTTTTTACTTGCCTTTCGAAACACTGAGACGCTTAATTCAAATGGCATTATATCATTAAACAGTCACCCATCTATGCAATGACCTTGCCTAAAGTTGCTTAACCTGATCGATTGCCAAACATTGATTGATAACAGCCGTCTATGAGTGACTCCTTTTTATAATTTATTATTATAATAAAAAAAAGGAAAAACTTTAATCCCCTCTCATAAGGGGACGGTGCTGAATTACGGGATAAAAAGTACCATATGTCCTACCTCGTAGTATTAACTTAATTCATGCCAAGTTTCATTTGAATCCATTTAGTAGTTTTGGCGTGATGCACGGCCATGATACTGACAGACAGACAGACAGACAGACAGACAGACAAAAATGAAAAAATAATACAGTTTTGGCTTCAGTATCGGTTATAGAATGCCCTCCAAAAATAATTTTCAAAATATCTTCAATGTACAGAACTGGACCTGTTACATTTATATTATAAGTACAGATTGTTTTATTAAGTTTTTTAAGAAATAAATAAACTTAGGAGTTTATGACCAAGGGATCATGTGACATAATGCAACAAAGCGTGCGAATCTCTTGAACCATGTAATTTCTCTGACTAAGGCTCCCCACACATAACATCGAATTCGCATCGCATCGCAAATATCTGCGAGAAACAAAAGAATTTTTGTATTGAAAATGCATTTGTTTCTCGCAGATATTTGCGATGCGATGCGAATTCGCAGTTATGTGCGGGAGCCGTAAAGTCACGTTTACACCAGAACACAGCAATGTTTGTACACTGCTGCTTTGTCTGCTTACTTACTAAAATGTAAATGTTATGACTACATAGACTTTTTACAAATTAGGTACACTAAAAATAGCATTTTCGCCTAGCATTAGCCATTATCAATTTAGTCGCTTCGGGAACTCTACAGGTACAACGACCGAGCCTACGAGCGACCATCGATTGGGCTCCAAAACGTGCGATTTCGAAACAGCAATATAACGCTTGACTGCAGTCCCACCTGATGGAAATCGGTGACGCAATTGAAGATGGTTAAGTATACTAGCTTATTAAAAGCCTATTCATTCTTGCCCTGAAGAGACTCACATTATAATCGGGCGGGAAAACCGCACGCAAACTGTTCCAGTCCTTAGCTGTTCTTATTATAAACGAAGAAGCAAATCGCTTAGTCCGAACTGAAGGCACGTTCACCACATGAGGGTGTGTTCGTTTCGTCGTCCGATGATAGAAGGGGATGCTGGAATCAAGTCATGTAATTCCTGCACACACTCTTCAAAAAGAGTCACCAAAATGCGCTGCAATATTCAGCTGTAAAACCACTGGTCACCAATGCTAAAAGTAGCGTGAATGCGAGCTTAAGGCATGAAGTGCACGTGCACCGCTTTCAGTCAAAAACAACGGCGAGGCCACGACTGCGATAGAGTATTACAGTGGTTTGACCGCCCGACGCCCGCACCGTATAGGCTCTGTCCGATAGCGAGCCCGTGGAGACTCCTTAAAAAAAACACTGGCATACTGTCCCGCTGAGTTTCTTCCCGGATCTCTATAGCGACCGTGTTACAATACGGTTTGTAAAAAAATATGTATGGGTTTCAAAAATATGTATGTGCTCATACTTAATACACATAACTTGACACTAGCTATCAGACACCGGTCTCGCCGGCGAGGCCGAAGGGTCGTACGTATGCAACCGCAACGACGTGCATCACCCCACTGAGTTTCTTGCCGGTTCTTCTCAGTGGGGGCGCGTTGTGAACCGGTGGTAAACTCAGCCCTCTCTTAAGCGACAGCCCAAGCCGAGGCCGTGCCTCCCTGAGGTGCCCTTGTGCTCGTCGCTACTTCTGCCGTAAAGGCTAGAGCGCTTCAAGCGCTCGCCTCCTATTGTCCGGTGAAGCTGCAATGGCCATCTGCGGCTAACAGCGTCTATCATTCCCAAAAAAAAAAAACACATAACTTGACTGGCGGTCCGCGTTCGTGAGACATGAGTCATCATTCATTCATTAGCAGCCGATAGACATCCACTGCTGAACAAAGGCCTCCCCCTTAGAAGGGAGGGGTTGCCATAATCCCCACGCTTGGCAGGTGGCTTGGGGATCGCAGTATAGGTGGAAGATAAATCCAAAAGAAAGACGCTGCTGCCCGTGTTCCTGTTCTCACTTAGTCGCCTCTTACGACACCCAACGAGAGGAGATCCCCCCAGGATGCAATTCTAACCCGGCACTCCACGGGAGACATGAGTATGGCCTGGTATTTATATCAAGACTACGCAAAGATAAATAATTTTACGTGTACTCAAACATTGCAATAACTTATGCACTCACTCCGTGGTCCATGTTTCATATCATTAGTTACACACAAGTCTTCGTCTTTTCGTGACGACATGAATACTTAGGGCTATTCATTTCGTGACATAAAGATTGATCAAGTAACAAGAGCTTCAAACAAAATATCATTGGCCTCAAATCAATAATAGTATTACTGTACCTAATATGTCATGAGAAATTATTTTTACATAATTTCACGTGGGGTTTTATAGTTCCACCAAACCGAATTCAACCAAACTTTCGGTTTTCTCCATACATTTCAGTCCATACATTTTAGGTAACTATCAAAAACTAGTAAAATATATGAGAGAAAACGAACAGTTTGGTCGATTTCGTTAACTACCAACACCAACTAGACCCCCCATGTTGTGTTGTTATTCACCGTGTTTACTAAAAACAAATTAAAATTACAACACACACAACACATTCGATTACAATTTTAGATTTTTGCGAACTTTATAATCTATTTCACAAAGTTTAAGTGCATGGCGCACCTATTATGCATGTATTTAAATTTAAAAATATAGATCTGCATGAATAAAATTAAACGAAAGAATTTTAAAACAAAATTTACACCTGAGTAAAAGTCCTTGCATTCTGTTTGTTATCGGCGACAAAATTAGTTTTTAAATATTTAAAACGTTGCAGACGAATTATTATTTAGCCTTCAGACAGTATTGTATGCATCATTTGTGCATTAAGCGAGGACGAGTTGTAATGTTACGCATGGAAACGGCTATTAGCGACTGCATAGTGTTTTTGTTCTAGGAGGGGGCGTGGCGGGAAAAGTTGCACATTATTTACGACGGCCACGAAGCCGATGCGGCGATAAGGCGCGTCGCAGACGCCGCGTCACGATCACCACTATCTTTTGATATTGGAACTATAATACCATTAAATATAACCTCACAGCTTTTGCTACTCAAATACTATAGACCTAAGTAAGTTTGAACCGAATTCGATCCAGCCTCGGGATATTGTAATTATAATTCAATTTATGCTCAGATGGTTCATTGCTTCCTGTGTAATTTCGAGTAGGTGTATATTATTATTTCTTTAGCGGCTGCGAATGCATAGTCGTCTAGACGAGTAAGTCGTAGACATGTCTAGACGCCGCGTGTTACCTAATGATGTTGTTCTTATCAGCCGTGAATAAAAGAGTGTATTCAACTTGAAAAAGACCGCTATTTTTAAATTTGTGCGGGCCGATAAACTTAGACTTTATTATAGGATGGTAATATAGTTTTAGTTCAGCTGAATGTTACCTACTAAATATTTTATTTTTTATTATGTTATTAGTACCTATTTTATTTTATGAATTAAGCTCGTCATTGAACGAGTGAGTCAAGGTAATGTAGCATATCTTTTATCCAGATAAAAAGTTTCGATTGGAATAAGAAAGGTTTTCAAAGCCAAATAAGCTATGCAATATCTCCCTTCGCGTTAGCTTTATCTGATACATAAAGAGCTACACGCGGAGGGGGAACTGTCATTAATCATAGAAACAACCCCTGCTCTACATCCCCACCGTCATCCCTCCTGGCCCTATTCTCATATGCCCCAACAATATCGAGACTTCGGTCTCGTGTCAGTCTGTCCCTTCTCACTCTCTCTTTCCCTCTCAGGCCGTTTTATTATTTCCCAGGCACCACCTATTAGCTGCGAAGTTAGATGTCACTACTTTAAGGCGAAAAGCTCTTAATTATTGATATCATATTACAAATAATATTAAATCTAAATTGATATTGAGTGCTATAAGAAGTCCTTGTGCTGGTAAGGCCAAGGATTACTATCCGTTCCTTTTGTTTGCACACCTACACATCTATGAGCCTCTCTTTGGTTTGCCTCCTGCAGCGGAAAATCGCCATAATCCCCACGCTTGGCAGGTGTCTTGGGGATCGCAGAATAGGTGATAGGTAATCCAATAGAAAGACGCTGCTGCCCGTCTTCTTGTTTTCCTTTGGTCGACTTTTACGGGAGGAGATGGGTGGGATATATTCTTACTCAGAAACCCCACGAGTTATGGGATGTGTATTATACCTACATAAACCTCAGCACAGACTACCGTCCGTTTTTGAGGATTCAAAAACGGACGGTAGTCTATGCTGAGGTTTACGTACATCTTTGAGGATCATCGTACATTTTTGAGGATAGGGTATCCACCCTATCCTCAAAAATGTACGATACGCATTTTTTTTATACTACCAAGGTGGCAAGCAAGCGTGCGGCCCACCTGATGGTAAGCAGTCACCGCAGCCTATAGACGCTAGCAATACCAGAACAATCACTAGCGCGTTGCCGACCCTTAAGACATTAGATATTAAGTCTTTGTGTTCGGTAATTTCACCAGCTACAGTGCCCTTTCACGCCGGAACACAGCAATGCTTACACACTGCTGCTTGGCGGCAGAATATTTGACACTGCAGTGGTACCTACCTGGACGGTTCCTTGCACAAGGAACCTACCACCTACTCAATTGCTCAACGTTTTAATCATATAGTTCAGTCTTTTTACAGCAGGGACGGCAAGCAGAATATAGAAATAAATATTACTTGATAATGGTTACCGTTCCTACCAAGTAGGTACACAAAGGATTCGCAAATAAGGGAATATTAGACTCTAACTTCGTGAAGGCATCATCAATATCTATACTTATAATAAAACTGTAACAGGTCCAATTCTGTACATTGAAGATATTTTGAAAATTATGTTTGGAGTGCATTCTATAACCGATACTGAGGCCGATAATGTAATTTTTTAAATTTTTGTCTGTCTGTCTGTCTGTCTGTCTGTCTGTATCTCGGCTGAGCATCACGCAGAAACTACTGGATGGAATGAAACGAAACTTGGCATGATTTGAGTTAATACTTCGAGGTAGGACATAGGATACTTTTTATCCCGTAATCTAGCAGGGTTCTTTTGGGAGAGGGGATTAAAGTCAAAATGGGTACTTGGTTATACGCTTGGTCCGATTATATCATATTTTTTTTATAATATAATAAATATTAGTAAGGGAACACTCATAGAGAGTTGTTATCAAGGTTTTGTAATCGATCGGGTTAAGCAACGTTAGGTAAGGTCATGAAATAGATGGGTGACCGTTTAACGCCATTTGAACTAAACAGGTCCGTGCTTCGGAGAGCAAGTAAAAAGTGGGTCCCAGTTTTAACCGACTATAAAAAAGGAGGTTATGTATTCGATGGGAATGTCTGTTATTAAAAGTTTAGTTAACGTAAAAATAGCGCTGGCGGAGCTGCGTGGGTCAGCTAGTAATATATAAACTAGATAAACATTCACGAACAAAATGTCATCTAAAATGTGGTCGCGGAGGTTGCAAACTTATCTGTGCTGGTGGCGGAAACGTGAACCAACGATTTTATAATGATAATGTCTTGTAGTTTGACAGTTTCATATAGACAGTAGCGAGACTCCTATCGGCAAAAATAAATTTGTCAGGATGTGGCCTGTAAAGAAATAGCGACACAAGGGCGCTATTTCTCGCTTCCACTTTTTGAACCGTGACACCAAGTGTAGTTTATATATTATATCGATGTAAATTTTAATGTTGTTATGTAAGCCCGAATGCTTAGCGTAGTCATTGACTTAGGGTAAACCCTGAATCAGCCGAGCATAATTTTATCCTTGAAAAAAAAACTCAGCGACTGAAAAATATTAAAGAGCGCATCGAATTTGTGTGCCAAGCGTCTATTCAGACTACTATAACGAGGTCCCAGACATGTTATTCAACTTACAGAGGGAAAGTTCAAACCGCACGTAACGAAAGTTCCAGGCGAAAGCGTAACGTGGCCAATCGTCTACAGTGGATCCTAATTTATAAGTTAAAAAAGTCACAAACTCGCAATTTCACGTATGCTTAATATGTATGTAATTAAGCGGGTGTATCCTGCTTGTGGCGGTTAGAGACTGAGAATTATGTTAGGTATTCAATTAATAGAGCTTAAATTAGTTTTGCGATTAGTACGTCATTTCGTAATTATTAAGTTTCGCTCTTCACGCCGGCACCGACTAAACTGTATTGTACCTATGAATACCTGTATTGTACAAATTGCGTAGTCCGGACCAAAGAAATGTTGACTAGGTTAGGGTGTGTACTTACCATGCGCAGTCATAAAAGTTCACTACGTTAGGGTACACTTATCGTGCGCAGTCATACAGCTGCAGGATTCTCTAAATTATTTTCTGCAGTCTTCTCTAAGGTGCAGGAATTTCCCTACTCCAACAGTTCTAGTTTTGAGCGGGTTTTTTTTTTTTTTTTATATTTCCTGGGACAATTCACACACGGTCATCTAATCCCAAACTAGGCAGAGCCTGTACTATGGAACCAGACAACTGATACTAATACATAAATACTTTTTTTTTTGTAAATACATACTTAGATGGATAAAACGCCCAGACACTTGGTGGGAATCGAACCCACGACCTGTTGGGTAGCAGACAGGGTCACTAACCACTAGACCAACGGGCCCGTCATTCCCGCCATACTACGTTTCTTAATTAACATTTTTTTTTTTTTATACCGTACCATAACGTACCATAAATATATTAGAATCAGCAGCAGCCAAAATACATCCACTGCTGACCAAAGGCCTCCCACTGAGAAGGGAGGAGTTGCCATAATCGCCACGCTTGGCAGGCGTCTTGGGGATCATACGATAAATATATATATACTGCTAAATCTTCTATATAATTATAATAATACTGTAACATCTTCAATTCTGTACATTGAAGATATTTAAAAAATATTTTTGGAGAGCATTCTATAACCAATACAGAAGTCAATACTATATTTTTTGTCTGTCTGTCTGTCTGTATCATGGCCGCGCATAATGCAGAAATTACTGAATGGGTTTAGATGAAACTTGTCATGATTTGAGTTAATACTACGAGGTAAGACACAGGGTACTTTTTATCCCTTCTCTTGGGAGAGGGGATTAATTCCAAAATGTTTACTTGGTTAGTTATACGTGTGGTTCAATTTTATCATTTCTTAATTATAATTTAAATAAATAATAATAAGGAAACACTCATAGATAGTTGGTATCAATGTTTGGCAATCAATCAAGTTAAGCAACGTTAGGCAAGGACATTACATAGATGGCTGAAAGTTTAACGCCATTTGAATTAAGCGCCGTGCTTCGGAGGGCACGTTGAAAAGGATGTTATATTTTCAACGCAAATGTATGCTATTAAAAATTTTATTAACGTCAAAAGAACGCGAGTGGAGCTGTGCGGGTCAGCTAGTACCATTAATTATTATTACCTACCTCACAAATATAATGAGAATGCAAAATCGTAAATATTTCTAGGTCCGTTGTGTAAGGGCTCGTCCAGGTAGATAATACCAGGGTGTAAGATATTTAACCGCCAAGCAGCAGTGTTATCATTTCTGAGATTCAGTGTGTGCCCTCACACTGTGGCTGGTAAAATTACAAGAGGATTAACAACTTATGTCTCAAGTGACGAGTGACACTGGAGTGCAGCTGGTTATAGACAGCCAAGTCGCTTACCATCAGGCGAATGTCTTGTTGTTCTTGTCACTACGGTGAATAAAAAAAAATCGTAGCGTATCTTGCCAGTCGAGGGAGTGCTGAAAATATCTTGGATTGGTCATATTGTTTGGCAAAACGAGTCACTCTTCCCTCCAATATGGTTAAGAATTGGCAACTGGAAACAGGAGCGTGACTTCTTTTAGGAGTCTGTTGCATCAAAAGTTGTATATATGCGAAAGTTGGCATAGTCCGATCTTATGTATGGTTGTTTCAAAAAAATTCATTAAAATACTGAAAAGTTAACAAAGTGCGAAAGTAGGCAGCGTGCCACGAAATCTCATTACTTACTATTTATTATACCTTAGTTGATAAAATATTAAACCTGTCTTTTACCGACCACCGTTGGACAAAATCAATACAAAAGATGTTGCAGACTTCTTGGGTGTATTGAATGATATACAGCTAATATCAATAGACATTGTGATAGGCGTGCAAAAAATATTGTGGCATTTTGTTAAGTTATTATTTTGAACAAAAAATTGTGATAGAGGTCTTTAAAAAATCGGCAAATTCACTGTTGTGTATCCACGCAATCTACGTGTATACATTTTCTTACGTATTGGTCTCGACGCTTGAGTTGTCCTAAATTGATTCCACTGCTTTATTTTTTTCCATTGTAACGTGTAGCCATTGTTTTTTTTTCTAGTTATCTGTTAGCATATTTTTTGCTGTGTCCAAAAGCTTATTTTTACTAGTAACGGATCTCGTTTAAGGAAAATGTCTACAACAATTGTAGTTGACACGCTGTCACCACCTACTGTAGTGTCGACATTAATTTGTTTGTTTTTTAATCAATAGGAGAGTGCTTGAAATAACGTTAAAACTTATAACGTGACCATGCCATCAAAAACGGTTATGTTACTGTAGAATATCGTTACCGAATTTAACATGATTTTTGCTTATGTCGTATATGTAATCTTCCGTAACGTTAATTGAAAGTAACGTTAATTTTATTATTATTTTAGTATCGGTATTACGCAATAAAATGGAATCGCATGAAATCAAATGTAGTCACATGGTATCGAACAAAATTACATCGAACCACATCGAATCGACCAGCAGAAATTACTCCAACTCTCCCTTAAACCATTTTGGAAGGAAAGGAGTGACATGCTATACAAAGCGACTTGAGAGGACAAATCATACTAGGAAGGCTAAATAGTGGGGATTGAAGCGATGAGGTACAACGTTATCAGCACATTAAATATTTTAACATTACCAAATTAACGTTAAAATAATAATAACTTTAACACGTAACTTAACAACTTTGTTAAGTATAACGTTATATTTAAATACTATTGATACCTTGTAACATCGATATAATATAAAACTAGAAAAAAAACACTAAAAAAATGAAATCTAAAATGTGGTCGCTGGGGTCGCAGACTTATATGTGCTGGTGGCGAGAACGTGGGTTTTGACGTGAAGTTTGAAATGACTCTCAGTTATTGCTATTGTGGGGATGTCATTCAAATATGACAGACAATTGTTGGCTTTTAAAGATTTTAATTTTTTTTACTTCTTTTTGTGTATATCACTCGAGAGATTTTATTGACACTCAAAGATGGCACTATTTAGATTCGAGATCTTATCTCTAATCTGAGGGTAGGTACTTTCACAGTTGGGTTGCATTGCTACATTACATGCTATATACTAGTTGGTAGGTCCCAAGTCAACGGACCTCTACGTAGGTAGCACCGCAGTGGAAGATAGACTGCCGCTGGTGTAGCTGGTGAAATTACCGGACTCAAAAGACATATCTCAGGTGACAACCGGCAGTACAAGCAAGACGTTCACTCGACAGCTGTCTAGCTGCAGCTAGACAGCTGTCGAGTGAACGTCTTGCTTGTCCCGTCACTAGTTCGAATAAAATAAAAAATTAGAGCAGATATTCATGCTGTGCTAAAATGTTGTCTAACATTAACTTTGGGCTGATTTTAGTATATCAGTCCATTGTTTACGTGAACTTTTTGTTAAAACACGGCTTACAGACCAGGCCTACCTCTAAGTAGACTTTATTCAAGGTAGAGAAGAAGAAGAAGAAGCAGCCTACATCCCGAAACAAGTGTGGTACGGCATTGGCGGGGCCAAACATGCTCTTGCGTCTAGCTGTACCAGCAACGTTGCTGTACGTATCCCGGCTTCACGCTTGCACCACTGCCGAGAACATAACGGAATACGTACGAATCAAGACGAAGCTTACCCTGAGGGTCGAGAAGCTCAACTCGCAGCACAAAGTGGCATTCAACTCCTTTGTGGTGCGAGGTCCTACAGCCGAGCTGGATACCTTCATGAAGGAATAGTTTTGGCTGAAGGGAGTCCTGTACCGGAAGTTTAAAGGGAGACTGCGGGAGTCTCAACGTGTACTTTAATATAAATTAGTTTCATATTTTATTTAATATGTACGTTAGTTTTAAGGTATTTATGTATGGGCCTATGCGGCCTGAAAATAAAGAGTAATAATAATAATACCCCAGACACAAAAAGACATCTATGCCTATCTGTGTATCTGTCGCATCATAGCGAACGAAAGAAGTAGTGAAACGCGCCTTCCTATTTGAAAGCTTGTTTGTTGTCTAGAAACTTTAATGAACATCTGATCAGTTGTTTGCTATGAGTTTGGGTTTTTAATTTTCCAATTGAGGAGTAAGTACTCGTGATAAAAAGTATGAGAAATTAAATTACATTACTTTGTTACTCTCAACAACTGTAGATGCTAGATAGTCACTTCTGAGATGTCTATGATATAGCGTAGCTAAACAAGCAACCAATTACTTTCTTCACCGTTTATCATTATTTAATAGAAATAAAACTAAAATACTTTATAAAATATCAAACAAATTTGTCAAAAGATCCGTTCGATTGGTTTCAGTTACTGAATTACAATGCATTACAAAAACCAAGAAAATTTCAGAACGTTTTACAAAAAAATGGAAAGAGTTATTTTAGTTTACGTATAGCTAGGTTTCATTTTATCTAGATCTGACTAGATTGAAATCTTGTCTGTAACCTGTCAATTTCTTTGTTGTTTTGTACTTGTATATAAAGAATGAATACTGTTTTTGTCCAGTAAGATATCTCGAGCGTGGGTTGTTATACCTACCATCCCGGGCTGAATTCGCCTGCTGCTTACATAACACTACAGGCGAGGCAGATTGATCAACCCTAAATTAGTGGGTGCGGGGAGAGAGCGACGCGCGGAGGGTTACGGCAAACTAGGTTGGCCGCGGAAGTACACTAACCCCTAGAAAACTAGGGGTGCGAAACTCCTCCCCCTTTTCTGGTCACGGGAGCACAGCGATTGGTCCGTCCGCCTCAACCGCTCGCCCCTCACCCAGATTACAATCGGTGGGGTGCGCTCATAGAAATAGTGCTATATGCTTATCTATGTATATATATATACAATATATATATATAGTACATAATGTATGGGCAGCCACCAAATCATGACATTGAAAAATGGTAAACTGTCACTGTTGTTGGTGTGTTGTTAAACCTAAGAACATTCAGTTTCTATGCCTACTTAGATACTATTAGTAAAATAGTCGTTAAAAGGCTAATAAAAATGCTATTTTTATTGATCTCATCTAACAAGATATGTAGATAAATATAGCATATCATGTTTTAAAATAGATAGTAATGAGCAAGTAGGCACAATTTACATATTTATAAACATGACACATGTTTAGATAAAATTAAAAAAAGGATCACATTTTTTTTATGCATATAAAATATAATTGAGTACGAGACGAACTAGAAATTAATTTGCTTATTTGAGAGTAATCATTTTTATTTCACGCCAATTATATAAAACAGTATAAAATACAACTCCAGTTAGCAATTAACACCTACTTATTACTTTTGAGAGATTTGCATCAAGTAATCATTTTTATATTACGCCACACTCAATTATATTAAATACACACATCAAAAGTGTCTAGGGATCAAGCATTTTTAAGCGGATTTCTTGAGATTGAGATGTGGCTTTGTAATAAATTTATGATTTTATAAATTTATATGGATCCTTTTTGGTGCATTTCATAATTTGAATCAGGAACTGTGAATCAAATTCGAGTAAAAGATGAAAATCAGCTGTCAATATTTTCCCTATAAAAACATACAACGCATTGAAGACATTATTAGTGCTACTGTTTCCCTACTACTGATTAAAACCAACGTTATTATGGAGCGGCGACGTCATTTAAGCAGGGAAGAAATGCTCAGAGCCGTGGGAATGATAGAAGCTGGTTCCCGGCAACGTACTGTGGCTTTAGCTCTGAATACAAGTCAGAGTGTTATCAGTCGACTTTGGACACGTTACCGAAGCACTGGTACCGTGGCTGAGCGCCATGGAGGACGGTATCGCTGCACCACACGGAGACAAGACCGATATATTCAAATCTTAACTCGAAGAGCTCCAACAATAACTGCCATGATGTTAGCCGTGAGGCTTCATCACTCTTCAGGGAACTTAATTAGCGACCAAACAGTCAGAAACCGCTTGCATGAAGTGAACCTTCATTCCCGAAGACCGCTACGGGTACCACCTATAGCAATGCACAATCGTAGGATTCGATATCAATGGGCTCTTGAACACAGAAATTGGGCAGAAGAACAATGGCGTTTCGTGTGCTTTTCTGATGAGTCTCGTTTTGGTATGAGACCGGATACAAGACGTATACGACACTGGAGAACCCCTGGACGCCAACAGCGATTAAAATCCTGCCAGGAAGTCCATCCTTATAGTGGTGGAACCATCATGGTATGGGCGGGTATTTGGATCGGCGGAAGAACTGAGTTGATTTGGATCAGAGGCAACCTCAACGCTCAAATTTATGCTGAGACGATTGTATCAGACGTCATCGTTCCTCTACAAGTGCAAATCGGTCCCTTATTTCAGTTAATGCATGACAATGCACGACCGCACACCGCAAGAGTTGTAAGACAGACTCTCGCCGCAGCTAACATCAATGTCCTGCCCTGGCCTGCTCAGTCGCCAGACTTGAACCCGATTGAGCATGCATGGGATATGCTACAGAGAAGAGCTCTGCCGAATATGGAGGGTATCCAGTCGCAAGAAGACCTTTTTTTGTTGTTGCAACGAACATGGGCGGCCATTCCACAGCGTGATTTGGATGAACTCATTTTGAGTATGCCAAACCGATGTTCTTGTGTTGTTAGTGTTCGCGGTAGAAACACGGATTATTAATTGTTTAAGTTACCCAATAAAATTTTAAAGAAAACTGTTATTTCAGTCTTTTTTTCGAACTTTTGTGTTAGTGGTTCAAATGTCAAAAATCCCTTTATTAGGAAAATGGCAAATTTCTTTATTAATGCAAAGGTGACTTGGTTTATCGTTACTGTGACAAACGAAAACACTTTATTTGATGAATCCTTAAAGAAAATTTTAATTAATATCAATCAGGAGAAAAGTTATTGCAAAAATATATGTTGATCCCTAGACACTTTTGATGTGTGTAGTATAAAATACAACTCCAGTTAGCAATTAACACCTACTTATTACTTTTGAGAGATTTGCATCAAGTAATCATTTTTATATTACGCCACACTCAATTATATTAAATAGTATAAAATACAACTCCAGTTAGCAATTAACACCTACTTATTACTTTTGAGAGATTTTGCATCAAGTATGTAATTATTTATTTATTGTCAGTACATAAAGACCCATAAAAATAAAAATACCTAAAAGATTCGCGTTTAAATTTTTAAATATTTATAATTAAGTATACAGTACTATTCTAATTAGCTGTGATTTAGATAGATAGTAGAATATTTAACAATATCAATTTACTTTTATTAAATGCATTATTGCTCAAAAAATCGCATGTACAGCATATAAGTATTATTACCTATATAATTACTATTACTTATTAATTTATTACTATCCTGTGTGCAATAAAGAGTTAATAAATAAAATATAATAAATAAATTAGTATGTTATGTGTGTGTGCGTCGAATAAAAAAAGAATTACTGCATAAATGACCAGATTTCAAACGAATCCTTATCTTAAACTTTAACTTACCGAAAAGTTTCTTTAAATTTAGGTACAATTCCTTAGCTAATATTCAATTACATACAGTATTTCAAATAGACTAGTAAAGTAAATTAGCATCATTGACGGGCCCGTTTGTCTAGTGGTTAGACACTCTGTCCGCTAACCGATGGGTCGTGGGTTCGATTCCCACCAAGTGGCTGGGTGTTATTTATCTATTTAAGTATATATTTACAAAAAAAATGTATATAAATATTAGTATCAGTTGTCTGGTTTCCATAGTACAGGCTCTGCCTAGTTTGGGATCAGATGACCGTGTGTGAATTGTTCCAAGATATTATATTATTATTATCATAGAGTACACATAGGAAAGCGTTATTAAGCACATGTTGAAAGTTTGGCGAAGTTTCACTTCTCGGATGTATGAAACCTCTGACCTATCCATATTGATGAAACTCTTGTAACGCCACATGAATTTAGTAGTGCCCTGTAGTGTATCACCTCATTTCATTCCTCATATATCAACCTCCATTGTCATACCTCATCTTTTTTATAAATATTCGTATTTATTCTTAAATTGATTTTTAAATTTGAAAATTGTCTAGACAAGAAGCTGTCAAGTGGGAGATCAAAAAAATAAAAGTCAGTCTAGAGACTGGGCTGGAGCTTTAAAAAGTCTGGAGAGGCTGTACTGGAGAGTCGAGGATTGAGACTGAAATCGTGGGACTGGAGGCTAAGTTGAGCCTGGTCCTGTGCTGGATCTGCTGGCGCTGCTGTTGTGGCGTGCTGACGCCCGCACCCTATCGCATCGGTCGGCCTGCTGGCTGACTTTACTGAGGCCGGTGCTGAACCTGCCGGCGTCTAACGGCCTGGCTGCGGCTGTGCCATCTAGGCACGCCGCCTCGCTTCTGCAGGCGCTAGGGCAGGCTTCCCTGCGCCCAGGAACCTTTACGTGCAAGCAAGTTACGTGATCTTTACGTTAATAAGTTCCGCGTTCCCGACTCCGTCAAACGAACTGTCGTCGTACCTATTAGAGAACTGTAAATATATTATAGTGTTATTGTAAGTCCTGTGTTCTCATTCCTTTAATTGCTACTTCCCCCTTAGTTACCTACCTGTCGTCGTAGAGGTCTCCGGGTTTTCTCTACCTGACCTCTACGCCTATACTCACACTTACATCGTAACGTGACGACTCACTCCACACTAAACCATCCGTCACGTCACAACCCAAGGAGTTTGTTTCATATCGAGTTACCATATTCAACTTTTTAATTCTTAGATTTTTCGAGACCTTATTTGAAACTAGCGTAACTTTGCCTATGGAGATTTATTGTGCTTCCGAGTCGTCACGCAAGAAATTAGTTATTAACTTTCTTGGGCCGGTTCTTTTACCAGCTACAGTGTCCTTCACAACCAAAACAATGTTAACATATCACTACTTGGCTATGGGATATCTGATTCTGCGGTGAAACGTGAGTTTACCATGAACCATGAATAGCAGGGCAGTTTAACACGAAAAGTGACCTATCTTACAAATTTGTACCATAAGCGCACTAACTAGCGAGACAATAATATTGTCACCACTCAAATGCTTGGTGAACGTAATAGCTGGGTGGCCTGCTAATTAGTGCGCTCATGGTACGCGACAGGTTGACATGGCAATCGGGGACCCCTTCCCCGATTGTCATGTTGACCTGTTGCGCCGCACACGCATACATCACCGCGTAATGTGGCGCGGCGTTGTGCAGGTATGCGGGCATACCCCGATTGCCATGGCAACCTGTCGAGTAGTGTACACAGGTCACTTTTCGTGTTAATATGCCCTGCTATAAGTGTTCATAGTAAGGGCCCTGGACAGTAACTTGCACAAGGGACTACTTAAAAATTACTCTATACTTATTGACTTTACATTTTAACTCTATCATCTAATCCTAGTTTTCTTCTAGCTGATCCAGACACGACAGCCGATACTAGATACAGGAGATAGTGCTTGTGTCTGCAGACGCAAGTGCATCCTCTCTTCCTTTACTCTCAAAAACTAATCAGAAAACATAAAAATCAAAAATTCTTTATTTACGCTGCCAGCACAGCAACTAAATCACTGGCTGGCAGCCTTAATTATCTCAGGAACACATCGACAATCGATGGAAGGTAGGTATATAATGGTTAAGCAAGGTCAAAAAAGGTCAGCCAATAGAATAGGTTGGTCAGGGTAACCGTAGTAGTAACCGTTTAGTGGCATTTTAACTGAGTGTCTCCGTGCTTCGGAGGGCACGTATCAATCGGTACCAGTTGTTGTCATCCAGACAGTAGTCGCTAAGCCAAGTTAGAGGCCTAAAGGTTGAACAAACCTGACACCAGGGTTGGTCACTAATCATACAAAAACAATTTGAATGCAGTCTTCTTTAAGGTGCCAAAGTTTAGCTAGCATCAAAATACACAGTTAGTACCTCAAATTATGTAAATATTTAATTGCAAGCATTGAATTGAAATAGTGCAAGTTCATATTAACTGGATAAATAAGTGTCCTAAGTACCCACTTCTGTGCACAGTTGATTCCAACATTGTCGGCAGCCAGCACCCGCGAGCGAGCCAACTTCGCCTGAATGAAAGCCGCGTCGAAAGACTTTCGTTTTCCATACGAGCCGCTCACATGTTCGCAGCTTTGCATTTTGTTTCCCGCTTTTTCACTTGTGACGTCACACGATTCATGAACGTGGTTTATAACAACATTGATACAAGGAGCAACTTTAGATAAGCAAAGTTGATAACATGTAAACAATTTATAAGCATAAAAAGCCCGAGTGCGAACAAACAAAATGTTCCCCAATTACTTTAATATAATACCTATACATCATCATCATCATCACCAGCCGGAAGACGTAAACTGCTGAACATAGGTTTCCCCCTTCGAACGCCACAATGAACGACAATTGGCTATTTGCATCCACCGGTTACCTGCGACGCGCACAATGTCGTCTGTCCACCTAGTGGGAGGCCTGCCTACGCTGCGTCTTCCGGTTCGTGGTCGCCACTTCGAGAACCTTTCTTCCCCAACGGTTATCGGTTCTTCGAGCGATGTGGCCTGCCCATTGCCACTTCAACTTGCAGATTCTGAGAGCTATGTCGGTGACGTTGCTTCTTCGGCGAATCTCCTCATTGCGGATTCTGTCGCGCAACGAAACCTATACATATGTGAATATATTTCAACTCGTCTCGTATAGTCCTTTCATTTGATACCCTAATTTATGTATTTGGAACTAATAAAAATACAAAATGGCGGCTGGCGGCCGGCATAAAAATTTATATCCTATGTCACTCCCACAACTAAGACGAATCTAATGACATAATATAAGTCACTGTTCATCTCGCCGTTTAGGATGTTGGTCGTGCCAAAGAAATAGACATACACACATACAAACATACATACAGACTCTCGAAAACCCACATAACCCTCTTCCTGGGGCATTCGGGCAAAAAGGATTGCCATTGCAACTCAGCATTTTGATTTATGGACTCCTATGGAGTTATGTTTTTCACAATTTTGGTTTGCAAATATGCAGTTTCAATCAATCAATTGTTCAATAAACTTATAACCTGACTTTACTTGTTAGCCGTATGGCTTTAATATGGCTGCAGTGACATATTATGCCGTCAAGCAGCAATGTGTAAACATTGATGTGTTCCAGTTTAAAAGGCAATGTAGCGGACTCAAAAGACTTAATAGCTAATGTGTGGCCTTACACTATAGGAACAAGACAACGGATACAAATACTTACTTATATACCTTTTTTGTAAATACATTGTTACTTAATCAGCAGCCGAAAGACGTCTACTGCTGGACAAAGGCCTCCCCCTTAGAAGGGAGGGGTAGCCATAATCCACACGCTTGGCAGGCGTCTTGCTTTTAATTATTATTATTTTTTAATTAATATGTTCAGTGTCACATTGTCTACTGCCTCAAATACAATAAGCGCATGACGGTTGGCGTTATTATTATTATTATTTTTTTTATTAATTTATTATTGTTTTCTATTTTGTATTTTTGATCTGTACTTAGATAGAACTGATTCAGAACTTTATTTATTTTTCTGTTAACGATTTTTCTTTGTAATATTTTACATTTGTCTTGTATACTTAAAGTTATAATCTCTGTGGCGTCACCAGAGGACCCAACGGAAGATCAGCGCTGGTTGTCCGCGACCGGCATAACGCTGAGTTGGGACCTTTTTATTACACAGTACATTTAGCTGTAATTATTTTTTACTTTTATTTATTTATTTATTTATAAATAAATAAATAAATATATATTTTACTTTTTTATTTGGTTACGGTTTTTTTTCTTATGCTTGTGTACTTTGTATGTTATAAATAAAATATTCTTCTTCTTCTTCTTCTTGGTGATCGCAGTATAGGTGGTAGATATTTCAATAGAAAGACGCCGCCGCCCGTTTTCGTGTTTTCCCTTAGTCGCCTTTTACGGATAAACAACGGGAAGAGATGGGAGAGTGCTATTCTTACCCAGACACCCCACGAGGATTGTTACTTATATCCTGCTTTTCTTTACAAAATCGGAACTGTAAATATATGAGCACAGGAGTGATGAACAATTGGGAATTTGTTTTTTTTTTGTGATAATAATTTACATAGTGCAGTACTTGATTAACTTCATTTAATTACCTATGGCCCTCACACCTAGTTTAAAGTTTATAAATCACTTTCACTATTTTAATTTGAAATTTATTTTATGAGGATTAAAAACAATCTGACCAAAGAATAACGAAAAAAACCTAAATAAATGTATAAATAATAGTGATAAATGGAAAGATCATATATAAGTTTTATAGTAAAACTATTTTTTGTTTTTTTTATTCGCGATAATTCTAAAGTTATTTCAAAATGAAAAATATAATTTTTGCAGCTCCTGAACAAACCCGAGCGGGTGTGACGTCATAATGTTAAAGCTATTTAATAACAGTACAGCGTCAACGGCTATTACACTTGACTAGACAATAATATTGAAAATTTATTGCTAAAAAACGACTCTGAACAACGCTGAACATTCTGTCATTCAGTGTCGTTCAGTGTCGTTCAGTGTCATTCAGTGTCGTTCAGTGTCGTTCAGTGTCGTTCAGTGTCGTTCAGTGACATTCAGTGTCGTCGTTCAGTGTCGTTCAGTAACGTTCAGTGTCGTTCAGTGTCGTTCAGTGTCATCCAGTGTCATCCAGTGTCATTCAGTGCCGTTCAGTGTCGTTCAGTGTCGTTCAGTGATGTTCAGTGTCGTCGTTCAGTGTCGTTCAGCGTTGTTCAGTGTCGTTTTTTAGCAATAAATTTTCAATATTATTGTCTAGTCAAGTGTAATAGCCGTTGACGCTGTACTGTTATTAAATAGCTTTAACATTATGACGTCACGACTATGGTGACCAATCATGGCGCGTTTATAGTCACGTGAAATTTCATCAATTTTTAATTGTTTATAATTAATTGAATTTTTTCTTTTTTTAGTTTTTAATATTATTAATAATAAAGTTTTAAAATATATAATAAAAGAAAACATTTTTTTTTTCTAATACCTAATTGGTAGGGTTCAAAATGTGAAATTAAACCATCCAACCCACTACCTGTTGGGTGTCTAACGGCCCGAGCTCAGCCGCACTCACAAACGCCAATTAACTTTAATTACAATTAAGTTCCTTTTTTAAAAAATTTTCACGATTTAATAACGTTTATTTATAAACATAGATATGTACAGTTATCATTTAAATTAAAAAGATACCAAACTATTTACAAATTATCAAATAAATCGTGACCGCGCGGAATGGTGGCAAGAACGCTGGCTGCATTTCCTCGCTGAATTGCAATGCTGATTCTTTGAGCGAGAAAAGAGCCAGCCCTCTTGTCACCAGTGGAGGCGATCAGTCGTGGAGAAATTTGTTGGAAAAAGTTTCTTGTGCTGGAGCTCCATGGACCAAAAGTTTCCACAGCAAGCGGCACAAATATATGTGTATTTGCTAGAGACACATATTTGCGCCGCTTGCCCAGACCAGCCTTCTCCGCCACAGCGCCCGCCTTAGACACCGCGTCCCTGAGGTGGGAGGGGGCCAGTGTATCGACACACGTCGCATCCCAAACAAGAGCCCGTCCCCTCTCCCAGGGAATCAGTGTCATTCCGTCAGGTCTCTTGCCATCATCGCGAAACACTCCTAAAGGCTCCAATAGTGAAGGAACGTTGATGGTGGCAAGAGCCCTCTTGATGATATCGTTGAGAGAGCTGTGGCGGGAAAATCTCCCAGCACTTTTCTGACAGGAAAGCCCATGGAGCCCAGACCGATCCACCTCCACTCCGCACGGACATCTGTGCTCCATGCATACTGGTGCCCCCAGACGGATACCTACCGCAATCCGAAAACTTTCGGAGTCTAAAAGAGTACCAAGCCTGGATGCAGGGATGGTGTGAAGCCAATGACCTGATTCTTTTACCCCTACAGCTAAAAGCCTGGCACGGTCCCGATCACTGGTTAATTTTTCGGCCAAAATTGCATGAGAGATTTGTACCAATGGCGAATCCCAAAGTTTTTGTTCGTTTACTTCCTTCGGGATATCGACATTGGGACAAATACGTTTCCAGGTTTCCAATGCTTCTGTAACACCAGCAATTGTTGGGTAGTTAATTATTTTTGAACAAAGATCGTGAGCACCGTGTACAGAGGCAAGGAAAGCTGGAAGAGCAACACTCGAAATTTTCCTCACGCCGATGCCGCCGTGTCTAATGGGTAAAGTTGCTTGGAGCCAGGAAAGGTCGTGAAAGGGTAAATTTAGAATTTTTTCGAGGGTGTTTTTAAGGGCGGCATCCATACGGTTAAGTTGTCCTGAAAATTTCCAGACAGGGCTCGCGCGTAGAATGTATGTAAATTTTGGGACGAAAAGACAGTACTTTAAGATAGTGTATGCTATGTGGGAATTTAGTATGCCCAGTCTGGAAGAATTATCTAAAAAGTTATTAAATTTATCCTCCAAAAATGGTTCTACACCCTCGTCGAGTAGAGGGGCACCGAGAAGGCAAAGTGATTCTTTAGATAGAATTTTGATATTTGGTGTAATTTTGTTAAAGTTATCAATGATTGAATTTTTCTGACTGGGAGGGAGAGAATCGCAAATATAAATTTCACATTTTGACGAGTTTAATTCAAGGCCTAAAGAATTGAAATCATGAGAAACCTTGTTCAAATCTGACAGAACCGTAACCGCTTTGCCTCCTAAGGTACCGTCATCCAGGTACCACACATTTAATTTTGAATTTAAAGATGATACAGAGTGTTGGATTGCTAAACTAAAAAGGGCAGGGCCAAGTGGATCACCTTGCTGAACTCCAACTGCAGAATCAATAACGTGATTCCCAAAAATTAATTTTGAAGCCGAGCTGTAACATTGCCAAATATAGGGATAAAGTTCAGGCAGTTGAGACGCCACAGCTTTTAGCAAGGCTGACCTATCCAACGAATTAAAAGCGTTCTTCACATCGACCTTAAGTAAAACCTCCATATCATCAGATGAGATAAAGGTACGTGTGGCGTGTACTGCAGCCTCGCAACCTCCCTTGCTGCCAAAACCCAATTGTACCGGTTGAAATTTGGTAGTGAGGCAGGAGGCTATGCGTTTGCAAGCTAATTTGGAGGTTAATCTCCGGAAAGTTGATCCGATTGCGATCGGACGGATGCCACCATCTTTTTTGTTGAAAGCGCATAACCTCGCGCCATAAAGAAAAGGAAGAAATGAATTATTAACTTTACCGGAGAGCATAAAGTTGGATAATTTAGATAAGTCGCCCAAGAGGGCTCTGCCGGCATCACCGGCGGACACGCTAACCAGATCTTTGAGGTGTTGCGGTGTGATCCCATCGATGCCGCCAGCAGAGCCACTAGGGAAGGACATGATTGCGGCTAGAACATCGTCATCGGAAATCTGAAAAGAGGGCAAACTATCAAAAGGAGGGACCGGGGGTTCAGAGGCAAGGTTGGGAGCGGGGTGCTTGGACCTAAGAACTTCTAGCGTTAGGTCATTACGTGGAGCAAGAGTGTCATTAGAAAACAAAAGTCTGGCCGCATTTCTAATGTCACCATCCTGGACTTTCGTTTCTATAGATCGGGCCAAATTAAAGATTTTAGGGGGAATTTTTAACGGAGGTGAGCTGGTGGAGGAGAGGTGGGAGGTGGAGAGAAAATTTGTATCTCTCTCACATTGTAGTTTAAGTTGTTGTGTTAGCGTTACGTTATCAGTCCTTTTGGCATGAAGGTATGTGTAAGAAAAAGTAAATAGTTCTTGCCAAGATTTTTCGGAATTATTGAGACATTTATGAATAGTGCTGGAAAGAGCTCTGGCTAACGATATTCTTGCTCCCCTTGGGATTCGCTTAACGAGAGGAGTGGATTGCTGGAGGCGAGAAATGAGAATGTTAAACGGCAAAGGAATGAAATCATGAGTGGATTGGGTGACATGATTACAAGAGTTTAAATTTTGTTCAGAGACAAGATTCCGAGGACAAGATGATGAAATGGGGTGACTGTGGCAACGTGAAATGTGAATATTGAGACCCCTAGACCCCTTAAACAGTTTTCCACTATTGCATTGCGGACATTTCACAAGTTCCGGCTGTGAGGCACCAGCGTGCATGCGGACACCGTGGAACAAAATTGCAAAAATAAATATAAACAAACTTACCAAAACAAAGAGCGAAAAAAATTTACATACACTTAAAATGCACAAATAATAAAAATAACACAGAAACATACAATAGATCGTAAATAAATTAGACACTACTTATATACAGCCGACAGCGAGCGGCAGCGCCTGCGTGGAGCAGGAGCACTCGGGATCAGTACTTGTAGATTTGTACACGATACTCTATGGCCGGCACCCGGCACCAATTGCTGAGGCGTGAATTGTGAAGGTACTGTAGGATGTAGCCAATAACTTCTTTGGCTTTAGCAATTCAATTAGCTATACCTCTATCGGGTTCCCAATTGCCATGACAACGGAATAAAACCTATTGTCAATCTGAAAGGAACTACTAGACGGCGCCGGCTATTTACAAAATGAGCTAAAACAGCTGATTGGAATCCTCCATTACTTTTACTCCAGGTCCATGAAAAAATATCTTTCAGCTGGGGAAAGCGGGGACCAAAATGACCAATATACGAATTAAAATAAATTAAAAATTTTCACGAGAGACGGGAACGTGACCAAACGTCAAAGTTTTTTTTTTGCGAGCACAAACCATCGGTAGAGTTCAAGTGATACTCCACTACTCTTTTTTAAATCTATTCATTTCGACTGTCGGAGCCGTTTATGATTAATTTCGATTATTGAACACGAGATAATTAATAATCTCTACTCACTACCTGCGTATTAAGTATTAATGGGCTTCGTGTGTCGAAAAAATCCGATTTAAAAAATGGATTAATGATCATTAACTTTAATTGACGTTTGTAGGTTCGGCAGTAAGTCTCGTAGTTTCATTTGGCATTCAATGCCTACTTAAAAAATCACCCGTTTTTCAAAACCTTCATTGTAAGATTATAGGGTATTGGGGTAACAGAAACGAATTAAGGCTCGTACACGAATCAAATTAGTAGGTAACTAGGTAGAACTTTGAAGAGTTTTTGGGGTGCGATACCTAAAAGATGCCGTGCGTCCTCGTCTGTCTGTCTGACTGTCTGTCTGTCACACCTATATATTTCAGGAACCACTGATGCTATGGATTTGAAACTTAGAATCGTTTTAGATTTAATTTACCCAACCTCATTGCAAATTAAAATGTATCGAGGGTCTGACGGTGGTCATGGTCTGGCCGTCTCGTAAAGATGACGTATTTTATTTTGTTTTCTCTTCATTGGAGGTCGAAATGGGGGCGTCAAAATTTCAACGTGAGACTATCGATATGAAAAGGCTTTTATACTTTTTAATGTTTTATATTACATACTAGCTGACCCGCGCAGCTTCGCCCGCGCTTTTATTACATTTTGCTCGCCTTTTCTCCCTCCTCCCTAGATTTATCTCTCTCCATATCTCTCTCTCTTATAAAAAATCTAATTATATGCTCTTTCTCTCCTCTCTCTTTCCCCCTCCCGCTTCGTTTTCCGTCACACTCCCCCTCTTCCTCTCCCTGTTGTCCCCTCTCTGAACCCTCTTCCCCTCTCTCTTCTACGAACTTGCTCCTTCTCACTCCCCCCTTACTCCACCTAACTCCCCCGATCCCTCACCCCATCACCCCCTCCTCGAATCACCTCTCCCTCTTTATCCACTCTTGCACCCTCCTCTCGTTCTGTATGTCCTTGTCAATCATGGTATCAGCGGCATTAAATATACTTTATGACCTATTCTCAGACCTCCCCGATATGCACACAAAATTTCATACATATCGGTTCACCCATCTATTTAATGACCTTTCCTTATGTTGCTTAACCTTAACCTAGTGGCATGAAATATACTTTACGGCCTATTCTCAGACCTACCCGATATGCACACAAAATTTCATACAAATCGGTTCACCCATCTATTTAATGACCTTGCCTTAATATGTTGCTTAACCTTAACCTACCGGGATAAAAAGTCGATAATGAACGTTTTAAGTTGTTTGCATCTTTTATTGTTGCGTGCGACTGTAATACAATACCTATACACTACCTGGACTTGGGGAGTTTCATTAAAATTTCATGGAAACACCCCCCCCCCCCCCCCCGAGCCCTGACCTTGAAGCGTTTTTTTGGGAGTGCTGTTCATTGTGTGTAGTGTGATTTGTAGTTGTACATTTTATTGCGTTAGATCATTTCGAGTCATTTTAGGTCTTTTACCTAAGTAACAAATTAGCAATTTAGTATTCTCAATTTCTACCTACCTATACAAATGTAGCCTTGGTGGTGCAGCGGACCTAACCGCTGGCTTTAAAATGAAATGAAATGGTATTTTTACCTTGCCTATTTCTTTCCTAATCTAGTTTGGACTCGCTCGGCATTTACAGATTTTAACTTTTCAAAGATATAATGTCACATTGCTATCAACAAAATACTTAGAACAATACAGAAATCTAAGGAAAACGAAAATTGACTAACTTGTTAATTTTCGAAGATGTAATGAATATATGCGGAATAATATTTATTTCTCAAATTACATTGCTAATTAAAATCATAATTTTAACAAGAATGTATGTAAGTATGTATGTATGTTCATCTGTTCCCGCATATCTTCTAATCTACTTAACATAATTTGACAAGTAGGGTGTCGTTAGAAGCGTCTTGATTGTCCGCTGGTTATATGCTATATAATATCACATTATTAGACTGCAATTTTATCCGTAGTCTTGTTTTAGTTTTTAAAACTTATTACTTCTGCCACTAAAATTGTTCTAGCTCAATCCCTATTACTTCCAATTCTTGATTATGCTGACATCTGCTATTTAGATCTTACAGAGGACCAGCTTAATAAACTTGAGCGTCTTCAAAATGTTTGTATACGATTTATATTTGGTTTGCGCAAATATGATCATGTTTCTCAATTTCGTTCTAAGCTCAAGTGGCTTCCTATTCGTCTTCGTCGGAATACGCACATCCTGTCTCTTCTTTATAATATACTATTTAATTCTTTTTCTCCGCGTTACCTAAAGGAACGTTTTGTTTTTCTCGGCAATGATTCCCACTGTTTGAGGTCATCAGAAAATCTCACTCTTATGTTCCCTTCTCATAATAGTTCGTTTTACGATAAGTTATTCACAGTAGAAGCTGTTCGTCTGTGGAATGCCTTACCGGTCACTGTTAGACATGCACCATCTCTGCCTATCTTTAAAGATCGTTTGAAAGCATTTTATTTGTCCCTATGAATTTTATATTGATATTAGCCGGCTGCATTTATTTATTTATTATTGTTGGTTATTTATATTTGATTCTATCAAATATAATATTTATGTATTATACTAATATTTAAATATATATTATTTTGCTGTTACGTATTTTATTGTTTAAAGTTATGTATTTTTTTTCTCTTTTATAATTGGTTTGTATAAACAAACCCGCCTTGCAGTTCATAGTTACTCTCCATCCAAAGGTTGCCTGGTAGAGATCACTTTTAGTGATAAGGCCGCCCATTGTTTCATTCTATTTTACTGTTTTTTTTCTCTTGTATTTTTGTGTTTATAATAATGGTGGAACAATAAAGTATTATCTATCTATCTACTTCTTTTCTAAAATAATAATAGTTAATTGCCTATTAATTAATTGCCTATGCACTGTTTTTGTGCATAAAGAATACATAAATAAATAAACATTCCACAAATAATTAATTTATTGTTTTTATTGGCTTTATTATTATACCAATAATGATGTTAGACTAATTTTATTAAAAAAAATGATATTTTTTTTAGAAATTCATGAAAAAGCCCATGAAAAAAGATCCCAGTAGGATATTCAGAATCATGCACTGGATCCCTGGTATCGGTTTTCGGTACGATGTCCCTTACACCCGTTATTCTCGTAATATAGTTGTAATAATACGCGGAAATTCTTAGAATTATCTAATATTCAGATTAGCGTAACTAAATTCTTATTAACTTATTTACTAGCGTAAATGAGAAGACGAAACCTGCCCGTAGTTAATTGCAATGCACTGCCGCTCCTCTATTGAGATAGTAATTTTAAATCTCTTGACCAATTTTTTTTTTTTTGGGAATGATAGACGCTATTGGCCGCAGATGGCCATTACAGCTTCACCGGACAATAGGAGGCGAGCGCTTGAAGCGCTCTAGCCTTTACGGCAGAAGTAGCGACGAGCTCAAGGGCACCTCAGGGAGGCACGGCCTCGGCTTGGGCTGTCGCTTAAGAGAGGGCTGAGTTTACCACCGGTTCACAACGCGCCCCCACTGAGAAGAACCGGCAAGAAACTCAGTGGGGTGATGCACGTCGTTGAGGTCGCATACGTACGACCCTTCGGCCTCGCCGGCGAGACCGGTGTCTGATAGCTCTCTTGACCAATGTAATTGCTCCTGCTTTGTACTCTGTATCATTTACACTGTAACACAGCAATATTTACACACTTTTCTGGCGGTAAAATATCTGACACTGCGGTGGTACAAACGTAAATGGTCTCTTACAAGAGACAAGTAAATAACGATAAAAATTCGTTAAACTAAATCAATATTCAACAAGGTATTTTTAAAACATATTATTCCAAGGTCCGATAATTTTATATTTCGTGTAATACAAATAAATTGTAATTAACTTTAAACAGCTGGCGATTGTATATCTTTAATATTAAATATGTCTTTAATATGTACAACGTTGCGTTTTTGCATTGGAATGGAAATACTAGTTTATAGACTAGTTCTTTAGATATTCGTAGATGCAGGTGTCATGTCGGCCTTATCATATTCGGTGGCTATTTTAGTGGCTGACGCCTCGTTTGCGTGGATAACATAATGTATCATGCTTATACCTACATACATGCATTGATAAACTCACAGTTTCAACAAATAAAACGCAACACAGATTAATTAAGAATTCATAGGTATGTGTTCAGACGATAATTGAGCGGAACAGTAGGTAATTTTTGATTTTTTAGTCCAAAGTTCTTGTTTTGGTAGTCGATATGAATTAAATATGAACCAAGTAAAAAAAAACACATTTTCAGCCAAATTTAGTCTGGATGAGTGTATTGTGTAACATATATCGTATTTATTTATTGTGTAGGATATATTGTATGTTTTTTAATAATAATAATAATATTCTGGGATAATCCACACCCGGTCATCTGATCCCAAACTATAAAAAGTGCTTATATACTTTTTTGAAAATACAAACTTAATTAGATAAATAACACCCAGATATTTGATGGGAATCGTAGTTACGATCTATTGGGTAGCGGCGAGGATGTCCAACCCCTAGACCAACAGGCCCGTTATACGTTTACTTTTATTATATTACGACAGTCATAAAACTTGCGAACAAATTCGTCTTAATCTCGAATCGATCGTATTAAACTGATTTGTTTTTCGAGTAAGAATTATTACGAGATATTTAATATTCTGGGTATAAATTCTGAATTTATGCTGTAACATTAGAAGACTACCTAACTTCTTATATACTTAATAACCAATGTAAAATTCAATATATTTTGTATTTTATAATTCCCTCCCAGTGCGGTGACAACTTAGCGGAAATTATTTTTAAATAACCTGTAACATCTATTTCGTAGATATAATATTTATTTATGAACGAAGCCAAAGAACGATGAGAAAGGAATAAAGTGTCACATCGGTATCGGTGTCTGAAGAAAGGTCGTTAGTGCTAGTGTCTGGCTCTCTGTGGTCACCGGGGAAAGGCACCAGACGTTGCTTTTATTTTAGACGTCAACTAATACCTCAATTAATTCAGCTCGCCCTCATAAATTTTAATTAATATCCAAATTACATGCGAGCCTGAATAATTTCCGCCACAAACAGTCTGCTTCGACTATTTTATATGCAGTGGGTAATATATCGTGTTCGATAAGTCGAGATGTTTTTGCTTTTATACATATAAGTATCCTCATAATATGATAGAATATTTAAAATACTTTTTCTCGCTTTTTATAAAAAATATCTCATCTAATGAGAAAATAATTTTGATTCTAAAAAATATATAGTTTAGGTAATAAAGTATGTGTAGGTACTTTAAATGTAGCAATATGTGTATTTTTTGTTTTTGTTAATTAAAGCATGAACTAAATTAAAGTAATGGTTAAGTAACGAATGATTATAGATTCTGATAGAGTCCACACAGCATAGGTTCATTTAAAATTGAGCGAAGTTAGCGTCTTACTATAGAATAAAATTATTTTATTATTTTTGAGAAATAATATTGAAAACATAACATACAGAATAATAATTTAATATATAAAGCAAAAAATAAAACTGAAATAATATGCTCAATACTAGCAAAGTAGGCGGTACTTTGCTAGTATTGAGCATATTTCAGTTTTATTTTTTGCTTTATACCCATTATTGTTTGCTTTATGTGTTATAATTTATTTATTTTCTTTTTATTTTTATATAAGAACTAGCTGACCCACGCAGCTCCGCCTGCGCTATTTTTACGTTAACTAAACTTTTAATAACAGACATTGGCATCGAATACATAACCTCCTTTTTTATAGTCCGTTAAAAACTGGGACCCACTTTTTACTTGCTCTCCGAAGCACGGACCCGTTTAGTTCAAATGGCGTTAAACGATCACCCATCTATTTAATGACCTTACCTAACGTTGCTTAACCCGATCGATTACAAAACCTTGATAACAACTCTCTATGATTACTAATATTGATTATATTATAAAGAAAAATTTATAAAATCGGACCAAGCGTATAACCAAGTACCCATTTTGACTTTAATCCCCTCTCCCAAAAGAACCGTGCTAGATTACGGGATAAAAAGTGTCCTATGTCCTACCTCGTAGTAAGATCTCAAATCATGCCAAGTTTCATTTGAATCCATTCAGTAGTTTCGGCGTGATGCGCAGCCGTGATACAGACAGACAGACAGACAAAAATAAAAAATAAAACATTTTCGGCCTCAGTGTCGGTTATAGAATGCCCTCCAAATATAATTTTCAAAATATCTTCAATGTACAGAATTGGATCTGTTACAGTTTAATTATAAGTATAGATAGCTACAGAAAATGGAGCGAAAGCATAAAAGAAGTGCAGTCAAGACACTATGCAAACTTCAATTAGGAAATTGTGGCAACAGCACTTGCTGACATTCGGAAGAGCGTAAGGCAGACAGAAGCCAGTAGACGGCACAAAATTTTGCGTAATAGGCTTCGCAATAAGCTATCCAGTAAGCATGAGGATGATTCAGGACATCCCACCACCTGAAGTTGCGAAGATGAGCAGGCTATAAACGCACACACTCAAGTTGCAAATTGGGGATTCCCACTAACTTCACATGATCATCATGCTCGATTAGTGGCCAAATATGTCCAAAAACACGGCAGAACTGTTAATTTTTTGATCTATTTAGTAGATTAAGAAGTTAAAATTGAGTTTGATTATATTTTGTCTAATTATAGTTAGGTTTGTATAATTTATATTGAAAACCAGCATTAATCGGATACTATAAGAAGAAGAAGAAGAAGAAGAAAAATTGTTTATTCGTAGCAATAATCAATAAATATAAAATATTAACAAAACAAGGCAGTAAGTACACACTTGATTAAAAAACTAAAATAAGATATAATAAAAATAAAATAAAAATAACTTTGCTACGAAAGGGTCCCAACTCAGCATTAAGTGGCTAGTTGCCAAGCCACGCTGATCTTCCGTTGGGACCACAGAGACCTCATGGACCCTCTGCCATGCACATACACGAGACTAGGTTCTTCGATATAAACAATCCTTGTGAATATTATATTCCTGCAAAGAATTTTATCATAAAACATTTAAAAACCTATACAAAGTAGATAGGTAGATAGGTCACGATACTTTGACCAAAAAACCAAATCCAAAAAACAATGATTACTTTATTTTTCCATCACATTTAAAACTTTTCATAAAGATTACTGTACAAAACATCTACACATCTGTAACCGTGGCTATCATACAAGCCACGGTTACAGATCTGTAGAATATAAAATGATACATCTCTTCAAGCAATTTAAGGATCCATAGATTTAAATCTAGAATTTATTAGTAGTGAGCTGCGTGTGAGTCAACTTTAAGGCTTTGCGGCGGGCCAGACGGACCGAAAAACATCTAACAAAAGAAGTCATATGAACAAGTCTAGTCGGTTTTAGGAATTCGCGCTAATGCGTCTGGCGACCCACTTGAATACATTGCCGGCCACTCGAACGTTATAAAATTATTTAATAATAATATAGTCTGTGCGTCTACGACGTCATCAATGTCTGTAAACTCTGTCTGGTCTGCGGGTGTCTGCGGTTTGTGTTGGTCGCACTGAGCGATTTCATTATAACACTTTTTATTAGGTATATTACCAAAATCTGTTATTTATGCATTTTTTTAACGCGATAAAGTTAATTAGAGGTATAATATTTGATTTTATACGTACAGTTAGATAAGTATTTGGATGTAACATGCAAATATTATTTATATAAGTATAAAAGTAAGTAATAATACAGTCTCTCAAAACCCTTAACCTACCTCCAAACATTTACCTATTACTTCAAAAAGCCGACATTCTGAATACATGCCGTTTGGTTCGCAAATTTTTGCAAACTGAACAGGAGAGGCCTGGCCCAATTCCTCAATCAACTACACACGTCCCACCCCCTGATGAACACTTGGCTTAGATCCGTGCCATCAGGTATACCGGTTCATTTGCAACCGAGATAAACTAAAGATTAAACTAAAATAATAATAATAATAACTTGGCACAATCCACACACGGTCCTAGTAATGAAATAAAATGTATTTTCTTTCTTTATAGTCGCGTCACATGTAAAAAATTTAATACAAAATCTATACTAAACTCATTAACGGATTCTGAGCTACTTCATTTAATAAATAATTTAAATAATGATACTAGAAAATATAAAAATAAATAAATAAAAACAGATTATACTGGAGATAGGCACTTTATCAACCTATAGTATATACCTATTAACATAATTTTTACTTATTTTAACTGTTTATGGTGTAAGCTTTGTGAAGAATATAATACTTTCTTTAAAAAATATAATAAGTATTATGCTAAGTAGCTTATCGTTGATAATTTAATATAAAATAAAAACTTAATACAAAATAGACTAAGAATTCTTTAAAATTCAGTTTAATGCACTTTACATAATTAATATAATCTTGCTTTATTTCTCTTTTTTTACTTAACGGCTGTTGCGTTACAGACAACCAAATGTGAGTTCGTTGACCACCATAGATAGTCTGGCCTTGTGTGTCTGTAGGTACTGTCTACGAATGCGTCTACAGCAGACTACCTAACTTTTTTGATACAGTCGGCCGACGTATGTATACAACATATAGAAATAGGTGCAACAACTCCGTCTGGAAATATTGGGAATGGGTACACGTACATTTAAATATTATCTAAACGTTTCCGTATCATTGTAACGTAAATTCCGGAATCGTGAATCATCCCGAAGCAATTTAAAGCGTAGTGCAGAATCATTAGATTCGTCACGTAGATTTTATAGTTTTTATAGTCAACTATCCGAGAGTTTTCCTCAATATGTCATTGACTTCTTGTTACTCTCTAAGAGTTTTACTATTTTTATTAGCATAAGTTGACTTAAAATTCGATCTTTATCTTACAATTAGACGCAGTTGTTTATAGGACTTTTTTTGAGATACTCTAACGAATAATCACTTTAATACTTTTGTTATATCCGAAAATATTAGTTTCTTGGAAAACAATTTATTGGTTTATTATAACATACATAACTTTAATTTACTTGTTTGTTTCTTTTTTTGTATTGTACATTGCATTGCAAAGTTATATACACAAAACACATTATGTACACAATCGTGTGCCTAACCCGTAATTAATTTAATTACTAGGTATGCGGTTATTGCTTATGCTTACACATTTTATTTCATATACTCACTACGTCCCATTTATTTCTTCTAACTTTCAATTAATTCGCAGGCCTGCTAGAAAAAAATTCTTTAGAAATAAGCAGTGCCTTGTATTATTATTTCCTATATTTCTTATTTCCTCCAATGTTATTGGTACTTAAATTATAAAATAATTAAATAAACTGCAACTTTTCTAGAAAGATTAGTTAGTAGGATTATTGAGCCCACTGAGTTATTTTGCCCGCTGCAACATCCTTCACACCGGTACACAGGAGTGTAGAGCTGTATAACCATGTTTTTCTTTACAAGATCAATAATTGGGCCCAAATAGGCCCAGTAGGATCGAATATGATATAGTCTTTGGCCGGCCACCGGTCAGCCATTATGTCTGCGTTCATTAATTAAGTGTTCCATTTTTGATCTTGTAAAGAAAACCAGCGTGTCTCTATCGCATAGCTGCTGCTTTGCGCCCTTGAGTTAAAACGCCTTAAGTGACATTTTCTAATAGGGTAAAAGTGGGATGGTTGCCCCAGGGGTATAGTTGCCTCAATTGTAATTTCTCTAGTTTGGCGGATGATCACATGTTATTTTATTTATCTTTCGAGAGACTCTACAACTACCACTAAGTTGACCGTGTTGCATGTCTTTGTGCGATTGCATGGTAGGGCAAGGTGAAATCAAAGTTTTTGTGGGATAGATGGTCTCTTTTTCAGTGGGGCATCTATCCTATACGTAATTTACATAGATTAGGCAATTATCCCCTATATGGGATAGATGCCCCAAAATTTAGAGGTCCGCAAAAATCGCTAATACTCTGGAAATATCAAAGATGATGGTTTTTCCTTTCATAAGTTTGAAGCTAATAAATCAAAGTACCTACCCGTATTACAAATAAAGAATTTTGCTTTTTTCACTGAGAGATATAAAGTAATTTCAAAAAGTGTGGCAACTATCCCACTTTTACCCTAATTTATTATTGGGTTTTAACACATCAATAATTTTCCCGGATGATGATGATCATGTCATGCTTGCGCCAGTTCTCTCTTTGCGGTCGACCCTACAGTGGGCGCTTCACGGCCTTCACGCCCTTCACACTTACCATCAGATGAGGTGGTATCCCAGTCGATAAGATGCTCATAGCCAGTTATAATCACTGTTCGGTAAACGATTACTTTATTAAGCAACATCAGGTAAAGTCAATCCTGAGATGGGTGACCGTTTAGTGGCATTTGAGCTTGGCATCTCCGTGCTTTAGGGGACACGAAAAATTCGGTCCGGGTTATTATCATCTAGGCAGCAGTCTTTAAGCTAAGTCAGAGCGCCTAAGGGCAGTTCGAAAGACTCTGACACCAGCCCCCTTAACCAAGTTATCGTTCTACAATACGGAACGCCAGAGAATAGAAAACAAATGTATGGAAATAACATATCACTTCTTCTTCTGACTTAGCGAAGAGGCACTATGGCAAGTTGGCCACTAAGCATAAGTACGTACGACAACGACTAATATATTCAATAAAAAATAGTACTAATATTTTTATTTAAGCTGCTAATTTATAACTACATTTGTAGGGTTCCGTACCAAAAAAAAAGTTTAAAAAAATGCGACTTTGCCAGTCTGCCACTCACAGTCATATTTCTGCAACTAATAACCACGTCATCGCAAATAAAAAAATAAACGATACTTAACTTTAATTGACGTTTGTGGGTGCGGCAGTAAGTCTTTAAAAAGTAAGTAAAGTAAGTCAAAAGACTTACTGCCTTTTTACAAAGATTAGTTAGTAGGATTATTGAGCCCACTGAGTCATTTTGCCCGCTACAACACCTTCACACCGGTACACAGGAGTGTAGAGCTGTATAACCATGTTTTTCTTTACAAGATCAATAATTGGGCCCAAAAAGGCCCAGTAGGATCGAATATGACATAGTCTTTGGCCGGCCACCGGCAAGCGTTCATAAATTTATGGTAACACATCTAGCTGCAGTGCCCTTGAAATGTAATTAATTATTTCAAAAGTGTAGGTATGTTATTTTTAAAGCTCCCACCAAATTACAACGCGGCCTGACTGAAAAGATTCGGCAAGAAAATCAGCGGACTTGCAATTGCAACTACACAAATTCGTTGCTCTCTGCAGGATTTGAACCCGTAACCACCGATTTGTAAAGCAAACGGTTTCCTGCTGCACTACGGTGATTACACGTTAGATTACAAAAATAGTACCTATATTATTTTCTACTAATCAGTTTAATGTTATTTATTTTATGAAACGCTCAAAGTATTCTAAAAGAAGATTTCTGAAGTTTAATTTGTCACTGATTTCTATTTGATTGTAATGAGGAAAGGCCGTCTATTTCTCGGTATCAAATTATCGGCAATGATGAATCTTTATTTTTTTATACCAAATAGTAATAGAATAGAGTCTGATTCCAAGGTCGATGCAGAATGATTAGTTAATCTTTAATTTGAACGCAAACGAATAATTTTAGGTTTTCCAAAAAAACCTTTTCATAAATACCAAACATTTTTTTTTTAAAGTTTGCATGAATACTTAGAGGAGATACCACTGGAGATAGCATGATGCGCTAACCCCTCTGCCAAATTTTGTTCATATGTTCAGGTCATTCTTTATTTGTGTGCGTATCTTTTTGAGTGTGTTGCGAGTTTATTATAGTGTGGGTATGCGTGAAATAGTATCTGGGTGTGTTTACTTCGCCTCCCGCACCCCGCAAAAGTGCCACGAAAAATTTGTTCGGCGAATCGACGCGATACTAGCTCCATTCTAATTACTCTGAGCATGAATAACATAGTTATCGGTAAAACAAATTTTCAATAGAACATATTGCATGCGCCATTAAAACCGTTATGTTTCCTTAAGGCTTGTATAAAATTTTAGGTTAATCGGTTTTGGGCAACTGTTTTCTTTTTGTTTGGAGTTTAGGCACAAAGTTCAGGGAACAAATAAAATAAACTAAAATATTTTTGGGGTATCATATTAGGCTAGTATTTCTATTGCTCATGTACCTAATACCTATGCGTTTCAACTAAGAATGTGGCCGCCATGATGATCGCGACTGCGGAACTTCACTCGTTTTTTTTACGATTTTTGTACCGCCAGCAGAGTAAACACAAAATGAAAAATTCGCCCCGGTTTTGATTATTTATTGTAATGTTTTATTTTGCTATCTATTTTTGTTAAAAAATATTTTTTTGTAATTATATATTTGAAATGGCAAGATGGCGGCCACGTTCTTAGTTGAAACGCATTCTATTCGTATAAAGATTTGAAGATGCGTAGGGATTATAGCAAGGGTTAGTATATAAATTCAGTTAACAATCATTCAATGATGTTATTAAAAGTAAAGTTAGAACCTAAACAATAAGAATAAGAAGAATAAGAATAAGAATTGTGTGTGTTTTGGAGATTAAAAAAAAAAATAATTATAATTTATTAGCTATAAAGAAAACATACCTAAACAATGTTTTATTTTCATACATGTAAAATAATCAAATGACGACAATCTGAATATTTTGTAAAGGTATCTGCCAAACAGCGTCCTAGTCCCTTATTTCTTCTACCTATGTAGGTAAATACTCTTCGTACGTCTCGCTTACCTATGTACACAAAAATAGTAATAATGTTATAAGTTTAGTAACAGGCTGCGAAACACAGTAAGTTATGTACTGTTAATTAACTTGCGAATCATTGATTCCTTTTTTTAAATGCAATTTATTGAGACAAGCAGGTCGTTCGCCTGATAGTAAGCGACGCCTCAGCCCATGAAACATGTCTAACACTACCACGCGTTGCCTAACAATAAGTCTATTGAGGTCAGCAAAATCACCAGTAGCTGGTAGCTGATACGGTAGTTTATTTATTTAATACTTTTTTTTCTTCACTACTTCTTCACTACAAAGGACTTTTTTTTCTTCTTGTAGTGGAGGAAATCCCCAAAAAGTACCTAGTCTCCTAGCGCAATGGCCGGGTTATGTGGGATATTTACCCAATAAAACCTCCCCAAAGGCATCGACTCTATGTAGAGACGCCAGACGCACCACCACTTTATAAATAATAATAGTAGTATTTTCTTGACGCTTTATCTTTCTTTGCAGACATCTATTGACATCAGACAATTCAGCATCGCTACGGATAAGAGGCGACACATGCCATAAGGCTTGTTGCAGCCGAAAGTATCACGTGTGCGCATAGCATAACCATTTTTAATGTCAGCGGAGGTCACGACGCGACTGGCTCGCAGAAAAAACCACGGCTAACACGCTTTTTAAGCGGTAAAAAGTAGACACGTCGCAAAAAATGATTGCGACGTCGCTAGTGGCGCGGTCGGTGCAGCGCGGGCGCCGACGCGACCTACACACACACGCGCTCGTATGAATAACCAACTCGAATGATATTTACCTAGGTTATATTTTGTTAGACACGAACTATACCGCCAGATTATGGAGCGACGTCCATCGTAAAACTTAAGAATTGTATTACGAGTGTTACGTAAGATAGATGTTACCCGCTACTCTGCTTTTCTAAGCATACGTTGGTTTTTGTTATGCAGGCTAGTAACGGGACAAGCAGTCTTGCTAGATGGTAAAGACAGTTGCTTTATATGCACTGTTGCTCGGTATCCGAGCAGTGGTTGTTAAGTCTCTTGGTCCCGATAATTTCACTAGCAACATTGCCCTTCAGTCCGAAAAATAGCAATCCGGGACAGTCCAGACACGGTTATCCGATCCCAAACTAGACAGAGCCAGGAAACCAGACAACGGATACTAATACTTATCTTTTTTTTGCAAAAACATACTTAAATAGATATTAAATAACATCCAGACATGGTGGGAATCGACCCCCCCGACCCATCGGGTAGTAGCCAGGGTGTCTAACTACTAGGCCAACGGGTCCGTCAACATTATTATACCCTACCGGAATATGTAAGTGTACCTACTTTATATACATGCTAGTACAGCATGGCTAAAACCTAATACATATAACACAACTAATTTTTAAGATCAATCTATAGTATACCTAAATCTAGTTTTATTGCTTGAATATTTATTTGGAGAAAATCTTTAAAAGGTCCGGACCCGGTCACCGTAGGAACTGAGGTAGGATTATGTGGGAATCTTACCTACTAAAACCTTCCTTCATCGACGCAAAGGAGAGATTTACTACTACACTCACAAACGCCAGTAAACTTTAATTATAATTTACTATTTAAAAACTATTTATGTTTTTCGACTGTCGGAGCCGTTCATGATTATTTTCGATTATTGAATACGAGATATTAATATCTCTATTCACTGTCTGCGTATTAAGTATTAATTAGCTTCGGGTGTCGAATTAATCCGATTTCAAAAAATTGATTAATGATCATTAACATAATTTACGATTGTAGGTTCGGCAGTTAGCTAGCACGTTCCAGGCCATTGGACCTTTCACCTTTTTTTCGTGGGTAACCTCAATAAGTCCTCGGAACCTGTGGGGGTCAACCGGGGTATGTGGGATTCTTACCCTTACTCTTACTATAACCCCCGTGGCTGTCGCATCAAAAGTCAAAAGTCAAAGTCAAAAATGGTTTATTTCAAATAGGCTTAACGCTAGCACTTTTGAACGGTCAATTATTTTTAAATAGCTACCACCGGATCACAACGCGGCCTCAACTGAGAAGATCCAGCAAGAAACTCAGCGGGCTTGTAATTTTTTCACTTTATTTTTTTAAACAGTGTTTGTTATGTACGATTAGATCAGCAACAGCGACAGTGTGTCTTTTCGGGTAAAAAAAACAAATAAGAGAGAAAATAAAAGATGACGAAAGTACAACAAACTAAAAGGCCACAGGGATAGTAGTCGGACCAGTCCCCC
The DNA here is from genome assembly GCA_911728495.1 of Furcula furcula. Lineage (NCBI taxonomy): Eukaryota > Metazoa > Arthropoda > Insecta > Lepidoptera > Notodontidae > Furcula > Furcula furcula. Next base: position 14,512,039 of record OU452251.1, read on the forward strand.
CAAGCAGCACCCGCGCACGAGTTGACTCGAGCGGCAGCCATCACTCCCCTTAACCATATTGAAGGGAAGGAGGTGACCCGCCACACGAAGCCGCCACAGGCAAATAATTTTCGATCGGAACATATGAGAAGGCAAAACAGCCCTGGTTTGCCTTCTCATATGTGCCAATCGGATCCGGTGGGATCTGAACAAGGCCTTGCCTTGGCTTTGCAATTTAGTGCCTTGACTTGGAGCCCGCCACCTGCGCCTACTGGACCTACTTCCTTTTTTTTCTCGGAGGATACGTTAAAAAGGTCCCCCGGATATGTGGGTGTCAACCCGGATATGTGGGATTCTTACCCACTAAAACCCCCGCGGCTGTCACATCGGCACATAAGATGGGCCTTAGAGCTCTCCGGTCGGATCTGCACTAAGATATCAGTGCCTTGCCTTTGAGGCTGCCGCAGGGGGCCGCCCAGGGAACCAGGCACGGTGCTCATGGAGACGGAGGTCGCAACCCAGCCGCCGTCCTCAATGGACGTCCTAGGAACCACACCCTAAACGTCCAGTGATTCCGAAGTGGACCTACCTCCTTCTTTTTGTTTTTTTTTTCGTTGGGGAAATCTTCCCAAGATCCCCGGGAGCTGTGGGGGCTCGACCGGGTATGTGGGATTCTTACCCACTAAAACCCCCGCGGTTGTCGCATCGGCACATGAGTGGGGACCCCAGGGCTCTCCGGTGGGATCTGCACCAGGGGCCCCGCAGTTTGCCCCCCTTGCCTTTGAGCCCGCCACTTGGGAGCGCATTGTAGCCCCCCGGGAACCAGTCACGGTGTTCACAGGGTCGGGGGTCACAACCCCGCTGCTGTCCTCCTCGGAGTCGCCGCCGTACTCAATAGACGTTCAAAGGGCCCACACCCCGAACGTCCAGCGACTCCGAAGGGGACCTACCGCCTAGTTTAACTTTCGTTACTATCTTAAAGTATTACGTGTGATGCATACACTTATTTGTCGCACTCACATACGTCAGTTATCGTTAATTCTGATTAGGCTTCTTTTAAATCTAAACAAGAAGACCGAGCCGAACTGGATCACTTTTTTTGAGAACAAAAAAATACTAACTTGTCAAATATGTGTTTTTAGTTGACAGATTGCTTATCACCATCTAAGTAATTAGCTATACAATGAACTTTTTAAAACATAAAACATTAATATACGTATTATCATAATTATCGAATTAGACATGGAAATAAATACACCTATCGTTCCGATAACTGGGGCGAGTCGGATCTATATGAGATACTTTGAAACTAACTTTTTTTATTTTAGTTTCGTATTATAATAGCGTAAAACAAATAACATTGTCAGGATCAATTTTCATTATTGGTACATAAATTATTGCATTTCTCATAACAACATTCTTCCAGTCCAATTATCTAAAAACGAATGAAAGAGTATTTCAGTACAGTAAATGTAGTGTCACTAAGATAGGTAGGTAGGTAGGTCAGTAGGTGAAGTGATTTACTGAATAACTTAATTTTCATTACAGCGTTGTTTTATTCTTACCCGTGGCGTGAGGTGTCCGGGCCCTCCCATCTCCTCCCGTAAGAGTCGACTAAGGGAACAAGAAGACGGGCAGCAGCGTCTTTCTATTCGATTACCTACCAACTGCGATCCCCCAGCCGCCTGCCAAGCGTGGGGATTATGGCAACCCCTTCCTTCTAAAGGGGAGGCCTTTTTTCAACAGTGGACGACTTTCGGTTGATGATGATGTTTATTCTTCGTGATTTGGTTAATATTTTGCTTCCCAGCTTTACTCTAATATTCAGACAATTGTTAGGGTTTAGCATACTGAACCCTACCAATTGTCTTTGACTGGCCACTAGTCCGTCATCACTCCCGGGACATTTATTGCTCCGATTTTGATATTGTAAAGAAAAACAGGATAGACTTTACCAACGCGCGCGTCGACGCTTCGCCGCGCCCTGACCATGACTTTTGATACATTTGATACCAGTATCTGTAGCGGAATTTATTGAAACCGTGTGATTTGTTCAAAGAAAAACACGACTTGGAGAGTAGAATTGTTTTTCCTGTTATGACTCGCGGTCACAAGCGGTGTATTCCCTGTATGAAGATAATCGCTTTGCACGAGCCGGACCAAAATACGTGCAGACGGGGAAGCACACGTAACGTCGTTCAAAAGATTTTGATTGAAAACTGGTAAACAGTTCATGTCCTTGATAGTACCTATCTTAATTTTATATTTTTAAGTGTACATATTTTTATTCAACCCAGTGAAGAGACAAATAAAACGTTTGGCTGTTCATAAGTAAAACGCCTGCCTATAGACAGCTGATCTATACTGCAAATCGTCACCCGAGACGTTTATTAAGTCTGTCGAGCCCGATAATTTCACTAGCTACAGTGCCCTTCACATCGGAACGCAGCAATGTTTACAAATTGCTGCTTGGCGGCAGAATATCTGATACTGCGACGATACCTGCCTGGGACCTGGGTGGTCCATTGATCAACCTACCATCCAGTAAACAGTGCACTTTTTCTATAAAAATTGAGATGATGGGTATGCGAAAACGTAGGTACCTACTAGAGACATTGTTACAAACATACTTTAGGGCTCCCACACATAACAGCGAATTCGCATCGCATCGCAAATATCTGCGAGAAACAAATGAATTTTTGTATCGAAAATTCATTTGTTTCTCGCAGACATTTGCGTATTTACATTATTTTATTAAACGATATTTACATAAACTGATAGTCTATGTTACATGTATACGCTGATATTTAACAACTGTGATTGTGTGCTTGAACTTCAAAGCTTGTTTGAAAAATCTAGTAGGATTGCCTCCTCTAGTACCTAAGTACCAAAGATATCATATTACCTCAATGTACCATAACCTATAGTATGGCTTATTGATAATGTTGTCAAGCGATACCTCGTCAAAATAAACGCAGCCGACAGACGGTTAAGGACGGACTTTTGATAACATTTATGTGCATGCATTACAATAATGGTCCGTTTACATCGTCGAGATATCGCTTGCTGGTCAAAAGCTACGCTTTCTAAGACCTATACTCTAATAAACCGGTACCAATATAATAGAGACTTTTCAAGCCTTAGACGAAGGTGGCGAATGATTCGCTCTCGTTCCGGCTTCGTCATCTTTATTAAAACAAAGTTGCTCACCAATTGTAGCAACATATAACATGGTGTGAACGAGCCTCAACAACTGAAACTTTTGTTTATACAACCTTGTCCCTTGTCCTTAACCTTGTCCTACCTATATCTTGGAGAAGAAAATAATTTATTATATCTGAAATCGTTTAGTGTTCGATGTATACCTAAGTATACTTCGAGCGATGACAACCGTGGGTTGAATGCCTATTTATTAGATATAGGTTCAGATTGCACACTTGGCTCCAACCAGAGTAATTCTAGCTCAAATAAAAAAGGCCTTTACCATATGGTAAAAAAGACTCAAAGGCAGCAGTTTCAATTTCAGGACTTATCTGTAAGTTCTGTTTTTTTTTGTGTAAGAACGTAAATGCACAAAAAATCCAATCAGTTTTTGGAAACACAGCAGATTTTTACAAATGGGATCAAAATATCGGCGGAAATGTGTTGTCTCTCTCCTCGCTTAATTCGGATATTAATAGAAGGATATTAATAATTAATTGCCAAAACTATACTAACGAAGTAACTATAGTGTAAATGTACATAGGTCCCCTTAAATCTATGTATTTACTTCCAGGTGCCTTACAGGTGGACTAACTCTAGTTAGTGCACTTGTAAGAAAGTGTTTTCTGTCTGAGGTTATACATATGAACCTATGTGTTTTTATATGTCTCCCGCTCTGCAGAGGGGGAAAGTGATCTTTATATTTTTCTTATTCCTCCTATATTCTTTTCTAATTAAATTTGATGTGGGTTCCAACAGAATTTATCGTATTTTCCGAGTTCGTTGAGACTCAAACCTACATATACTTTTAACTGAATTAAAACTTGTTCTTAAACAATGATATTTAAGTGCTTAAGAATAGTAGGCAAACGAGCAAAATTGTATCATCAAACTTGAATACGTAGAATTACATTCAGTTTTGTAGATAGATACGTACTCAAGCCGACAATAATATTTTTAATGAAAATATTATTGTTCCTAATCTCGTGTTATGGTATTATAAAATGACTGAATGAGACAGCAGTTTGTTTTCATAAATATTTTTTGTAACATAAAAAATCTATTAAAGTTGATAGTTGTAGATAAGTAAGAAACTGTTTTTGTATAAAATGATCCCTTTTACGTGAAGTTTAATCACAATTATGTGAACAGGTATGCGATTGATTGATTGATTTATCGTACCCTACCTTAATCCCTTTGGATCTTTTAAAAAGCTTTGGGATTTATCTGCCATTCAGCTGGAAGACGTCCACTGCTGAACAAAGGCCTTTGTGTGGTGTTTGAGCTTGGCAGGCCTCTGCTAGATGACAGTCGAGGTACCACCTCTACCCCGGAGAGGCCTGCCACCAGGTACATAATGCAATAGTAAGACGCTGCTACTATTCTTAGGCCTCGTTTACGGAAACGCGGGGCGTCGCGCGTCGCGTGTGGCATGGCGTCTCGCGGCGCGTCGGACGTTTTTATTGTTTACGTAGCGGCGGCGCGTGAAGCGGTGCGTATCATCGCACGCGTAAACACAAACTTATAGCAATATATGATGCAGTTTATAGAGACGCGGGGCGGGAAGAGTGGCGGTGCCCGCCGCTGCGCCCGCGGCGGGCACCGCCGCGTGCAACGGCGGTGCAACTCACTTTTTAACATACAATTTTCTTCTAAAAAAAATCGATCATATCATACTCCATTACGATGGTGACTACGTCTGTGTTGCATGATTACCAAATAGACTGGCAGAAGGTTCCGCCACAGGCATCGCTTCATCGAAAATCGCCGCTGCGTGCGCCGCCGCGATGAACGCCGCGTCTCACGCGGGCGCCGCCGTAAAACACGTTCCATTTCAAGCAAACGCGTGTAAAATCGCTTCTCCGTAAACACACTCATACAACGCCCTACATTTGAATTTAGTGCGGGCCGCGCCGCCACACGCGACGCGCGACGCCCCGCGTCTCCGTAAATGAGGCCTTACACTTCATGGACAATGCTGTCAATATCAGCTTTATAAAATAAAACGCTCAAAATAACTTAATCCAAAGATTTTGTATTCAATTAAAGTTTAATTTCAATCAGTAGTCGTGAGTAGAGAATCCCATATCACAATCCTCGAAAAAGAATAAAGATTGGATTATGTTGTATTAACTGCATCCAGTCAGAAAAATCTAAATATAATTTAGATTTTTATGGACCTCGTCTTTATTGTGTCTCTTACATAAAGATTTATAGATATCTGTAATTAATTAATCCGCGTGTATATGATTAAAATATTCGTAAAATATTTCAAGTCTGTTTAACTTTTCACTATACAGTTTTCTTTTTAGTAGTACTATTCACACTCTCACACTACAATGTACATAATAATATTACTCGCCTTTCTGTGCATAACAGAATCCGCAATGAGGAGATTCGCTGAAGAACCAAGGTCACCGACATAGCTCTCAGAATCTGCGAGTTGAAGTGGCAATGGGCAGGCCACATCGCTTGAAGAATCGATAACCGTTGGGGAAGAAAGGTTCTCGAGTGGCGACCACGAACCGGAAGACGCAGCGAAGGCAGGTCACACTAGGTGGATAGACGACATTGTGCGCGTCGCAGGTAACCGGTGGATGCAAATTGCCTGTTGTCGTTCATTGTGGCGTCCCAAGGGGGAAGCCTATGTTCAGCAGTGGACGTCTTCTGGCTGGTGATGATGATGACTCGCCTTTAACTTACCACTTTGAGTTTTGCTGTTAGATAACTTACTTATAAATTAACCTCGCATCTCTACATCTTTGTATTTTATTTTTTAATAATAATATCTTGGGACAATCCACACACGGCCATCCGATCCCAAACTAGGCAGAGCCTAGCTATGGAAATCAGACAACTGATACTAATACTTTTCCCCTTTTTTTTCTAAATACATACTTAAATAGATAAATAACACCCAGACACTTGGTGGGAATCGAACCCACGACCCATCGGGTAGCAGCCAGGGTGTCTAACCACTAGACCAACGGGCCCGTCAAATTATTTACTAATTGTATTATGTGTCTCGAAATTAAAATGTGAGGCGTATACAATCCAGTTGTTTATACAGAGAAGAGTTTTTGCATTTTATTTTAGTATAAAATATTTAAATTGAACTATTTATAAGAATTTACCTTGGCTGCATGTTTAACCGATTAATTAAAGTCTGTCTAGTCAACGGTTTAATGATAATCTATCTATACATAAAATAAAACTGTAACAGGTCCAATTCTGGACATTGAAGAAATTTTGAAAATTATTTTTTGAGGGCATTCTATAGCCGATACTGAAGCAAAACCTGTATCTTTTTTTATTTTGTCTGTCTGTCTGTCTGTCTGTCGGTATCATAGCCGCGCATTACGCTGAAACTAGTGAATGGATTCAAATGAAACATGTCATGAATTGAGTTAATACTACGAGGTAGGACATTTTATCCCGAAATTAAGCACGGTTCCCTTGTGAGACGGGATTAAAGTCAAAATGTTTACTTGGTAGTAATTCATTTAGGCGTGGTTCAATTGTGTCCATTTTTCATTATAATAAATAGGGAGACACTCATAGACAGTTATCAATTCTTGGCAATCAATCAGGTTAAGCATCGGTAGGCGAGGTCATAATATAGATGGGTGACCATTTAATGCCATTTGATTTGATTTGCGTCTCCGTGCTTTGGAGGGCAAGTAAAAAGTGGGTCCCAGTATTTAACCGACTTCAAAAAAAGGATGTTATAAAGAAGGTTATGTTCGACGCAATTTATATAATTCTATTAAAAACGTAAAAAGAACGCGGGCGGAGCTGCGTGGGTCAGCTAGTTTAGTAATAAAATAATTGCAAACTTAAATAGAATACCACGAAGTAGCTATGTGCGTTTGACTGTTTATTTGCGTGCTTCCACATACAAATTCTTCAGGAGCCATTCGTTAAGGAGCTACATTTGCTATACAAAGACAGACAGACAAACAAATAGGTTACAAACTTAAAGAGTGGCTACACAGTTATAAACCACAGGCACTAACTTGATAAAGTGGCTATGATTCCAGGAAAAATATCGATATGTCGATATTTTATGTTTACTAGTCTTGTGTACTACAAGAACGGTGAACGGTTAGGAACCGTTGCGCAATGCTCACCGAATAGATTCGGTAATCTTAATCGTACATCGGACACTTGCTGTTTTAGTTCAGCTTGAACGATGAACAAGCAACCGTACGAAGTACTACGTACGAAAGAGTCCGGTCCTCATCTTGCGGATGTTGTGTGTTGCCAGGGCCAAAGTTCGGTGGGGGTGGTAGCGGGGCATCTGCCGGAGATTCTTAGCACCCCCTACTGGACCGTTACCCCACCTGCTACCAAGACGAGGAATAGAGGAGCCGCCGGGGACTAGGGGCCATTTGCAAGTCGTGTCTGTCATTGTGTGTTTAGTGTGTTAGTTTAGGGATTTGCAATAATCCCCACGCTTGGCAGGCGTCTTGGGGATCGCAGTATATATGAAGAAATGAATCTCTCTCCCGTCTTCTTGATTTCCCTTAGTCGCCTCTTACGATACACCCAACGGAAAGAGGTGGGGGATGCAATTCTAACCCGGCACCCCACGGGTATTTTATACTACATATACAAAATTCCTGTGACCAGTAAAAAAAACCCCGCCCCCACACCATGTGATGATAATGATGATCGTTGTGTGATGATGTGATGATGATCTTCATCACCAAGATATGAACGAAGTTGATGATGTGTGATAATGATTTATCTTTTAATGTGTACTTATGTATACATGAAAAATACACGATATATTTATTTCAATTTGTAAATAAAATTCGTTTATTAATCGGTTGGTAAAAGTAAACAAGAATACTAAGCTAGTGTAGAGGTTGAAAAAACGACGGATGCATCGTTAACGATTGACAATGACGTCCACAACTAAAAACATTCTGTTTACGATATAAACTAGTCGAAAATTTTCTGTTTTTTTTTTATTTAATTTTTTTTTCGGGGCTTTTGCTCTGGTGGAGTACACCATTTAGACTGTTTTATAAAACAGTTTATCGTGGACGATATACGGTCTTGTTTTGTCGAATGAAAATGCGTCGACGATAGACTTGTGTAGTACATGAGAGAACTATTCCTTTTCATTTTTAGTACAACACTCTTTTAGTACTTCGTCTTTCAGTATGTATTCGACTATTCGTAGTCTCTAGCTCTATAATAACTGGTCAGCTATTCCTATTCGTGTTTAGTACATCATTCATTTGGATTCATTTAGTACTTCGTCTTCCGCTCGAGATTTATTCGTAGTCTCTGGTTCTGCACGAACTGGTCCGATCAGTTACTCGTTGACACACTCAGAACGGGACTGAATGAGCGGGAATGATATGTACTAAAAGTACTAAAATAATAAATTATTACATTTAAAAGATTATACTAGTACGTAGCGCTCCGTTCAATGTCCGAGCAAAAACAAGCCTAGAAGATATGCATACCTATATGAATGTTAAAGAACATGAGGATTAGGTTATTATTGAATATTAATTATGTAACGTTTGTGATTTTAATAGTTTTAATATTATTGTTGTATGACGCAGTATGTAAACAAATAAAGCTAACAAAAAAAAACAAGATAATTAAATGGCTGAAATGCGTGGGGTGGTGGCGTCTTCAATTCGAACAATGATGATGATATAGATGATGATGGTGATGATTATGATGATAGTTGTGTGATGAACGTGATGAAAATGTGAATGATGATGTTGAATGGTGATGAAGATATGAATGGTGATGATGGTGTGAAAGTTGTGAATGATGATGAATGGTAATTATGTGTTATAATGGTGATGAGGATGTGAATGATGATGATGATGAATAGTGAAAATGTGTGATGATGGTGATAAACATATGAATAGTGTTGATGATGATGAATGGCGATGATGGTGTTTGATGATGATTATGAACGGTGATGAATATGTGAATGGTGATGTAGATGTGAATAATGATGATGATGATGTGTGATAATGCTGATGAAGATGTGAAAAATGATGATTATGATGAATGGTGATGATGGTGTGCAAAAGTACACATGAAAAATTACACGAAAATATACTGATTACAATTTGTAATTAAAGTCATTGATCTATCGATTAGTAAACGTAAACGAGAAGCCTACACTAGTTTCGTCGTTGACCAAACGACAACGACAACGATAGACAACGACGTCGACGATCAACGTCTACAGCTAAAAACATTCTGCTTACGATATAAACTGCTCGAAACTTTAGACTGTATTATAAACTAGTTTATCGTGGACGATAAACGGCCTCGTTTCGTCAACCGAAAATGCGTCGACGACCAATCCCTAGATGCGTGTTTACCGGACGCCGGAGTTCTAAACACACTGAAAGTTCAAATTAGTTTTTGTGTGTAGTACAAGAACCGTGAACAGTTAGGAACCATTCCGCAATGCTGATTAACCACCAACCGTTAATCGTACATCGGACACTCGCTCTATTAATTCAGCTTGAACGATGTGCAAGAAACCGCTCGATGTACTAAGTATGAAGAAGTATGGGTACACGACTATCAGATGCAAGTGGAAAACAGAACGATGAGAGGGGGAACCCCAGGGCTCTCCGGTGGGATCTGCACCAGGGGTTCCTCAATGCCTTGCCTTTGAGCCCGACGCCGGGGGGCGCATTGTAGCCTGCCGCCGGGGGGCGCATTGTAGCCCCCGGGAACCAGTCACGGTGCTCACGGGGACGGGGGTTGCAACCCCGTCGCCTTCCTCAATGGATGTTCAAAGAGCCCACACCTCGAACGTCCAGCGACGTCCAGCGTCATATTCAGCTTTCATCTTTTGCCTTACTGGACACAGACCCAATGGAAATACATGATGTGATTAATTCGTTGAAATCTAGCAGTGCTCCAGGCTGGGACAATATACCTTCTAGTTTTTTAAAACTTGCCATAAACGAAGTTACTCCAATTATATGTCATCTGGTCAATCTATTGTTACGACCGGGAGATAAAAGTGTTAATTACTCCGTTAATTATTATTTAATTGCAATGATCTCAAAACGCATTGTTAGTCTATAGGTCTACTATCGATTCGTACCGAAAGATCTCGAATTCTCAATAGAAAGTAGGTCCCTCCAATTCGCATGTACTTGTGTAAGTACCTACCGCTCGCTCGCTCACGGGTCACTGCCCCCGCCTATTGTTAGTTCATTCTCGAAGGTCACGCCGCTATTGTATCGGCTCGAAAGTACTAGACTATACAAGTACTTACGACTACATTCGAGAGAGTTCCACCCCTCTGTTAATTTAGGTATATAAGCCGACGCATAGAGGCGCCCAGTCAGTTTGTGTTTACAAGCGACAGCGAAAACATCTTAAGGAAGCGATCGAAGAGAATTGTACCAGCGACCCTTGCGACGACTTTGGACTATTGTGAAGTACTGTGCGACTCGGACTACTGTACCTTGTGTGTATACTGCGTGTATAGTGTATACAGTGTGAGTGTACGTGGAATAAAATCTTCTTTGACGTTAATCGGCATTTTAATACCCACCCGCACGTAACAATTGGTGTCAGAAGCGGAATGCCGATTCTGCCGCGAGAAGAAGAAGCGCGTACTCCGCGAACAAGGAGACAGGTGGAGATGGATGCTGCACGTCTCCGTGGTCAAGAGGAGGAGGTCCAGCCTGAGAACGCTACCTCGTCTGGTACCGCACCACCGGGGGATTCGACGGAGCTTAACTTGTCAACCCTGCTGGCCGCTATCCAGGGTATGCAGGAGGCTACTCGCCGCGAGATCCAGGCGAACCAGGAGGCTACTCGCCGCGAGATCCAAGAAGCTATTCAGGTAAATCAGGAGGCTACCCGCCGTGACATCCAGGCTACCCAAGAGGCCACCCGCCGTGACATCCAGGCTACCCAAGAAGCTATCCAAGAGGCCACCCGCCGTGACATCCAGGCTACCCAAGAAGCTATCCAGGCCAACCAGGAGGCCGTTCTGGGTAAGATTGATGCCGGCATTACTATACTCGGTGAGAAAGTTACGAAACTGGAAGCGGACGTCAAAGAGGTTACTCTTAAAGCGGAGAACCTGGAAGGTCGAATTGATGACCATGACCACCGCATCCGTATACTGGAAACTCGCCAACCACTAACCGTGGCTTCACCATCAGCAGCGAAACTCGACCTTCCGCACTTTGACGGGTCTTCGTCGTGGACCGCCTTCCGCTACCAGTTCGAAACACTGGCCAAGTGGAATGGATGGAGTGATGACCAATCCTTCATGGCCCTGGTGCTGGCACTACGAGGTGACGCTCTGCTCATATTAGAGAACCTGCCACATGAGGGACGGACGTTGGAAGCTCTGTTAGAATCATTAGATACGCGTTATGGTGAGGGTCACCTGTGCGACTCGGACTACTGTACCTTGTGTGTATACTGCGTGTATAGTGTATACAGTGTGAGTGTACGTGGAATAAAATCTTCTTTGACGTTAATCGGCATTTTAATACCCACCCGCACGTAACACTATGCTTCAAACTGGGCGTATTTCCTGCAATGCTTAAGCAAGCTCTTATTACTCCGGTATACAAGAATGGTGACAAAAACGATGTTAACAACTATCGTCCTATTTCAGTACTATCTTCTATATCTAAGATAGTAGAAAAAGTAATGAACAAAAGATTAATCAATTATTTGAGTAAATATAACATTTTATCTGATTCGCAATTCGGTTTTAGGCAAAACAAGTCGACAGAGGATGCCGTCATAGCTTTAAGCTCACTAATAGCTTTAAGCTAACACATTTAGATAAAGGATACAAGAGTCTTGCTGTATTTCTAGATTTAAAAAAGGCATTTGACACCTTTTCTGTCCCCATTCTGGTGCAAAAGCTTGAGAACATAGGCATCAGGGGTACCCCCCTACTGCTTTTCAAAGACTATTTGAGTGGTCGGAAACAGAAAGTAAAAGTTGGACAATATGTCAGTGATGACACACATATATCTTACGGAGTGCCACAAGGCAGTGTGTTGGGCCCGACGCTGTTTTTGATTTATATCAACGGGCTGTGTAATTTACAAATTAAAGGTGCTAATATATTTTGCTATGCCGATGACACAGTCTTGGTTGTTAATGGTTCTTCATGGAATACTGAACGATCATAACGATACTGAACTGGCACTTATGCAGGTGGCTCATTGGTTAAGGATGAACCTTCTTTCGCTCAATAGTGAGAAGACTAACTATATATGTTTTTCGAAAAATATTCGTACCCAGCCTGCTACTAACTTTAGTATTCAATTACATACTTGTCATTATTCAACTGAAATAAATTGCAATTGCTCTACAATTAATAAAGTAGCTTCGACTAAATACCTAGGTGTAATGATTATCATGGCACAGTCATATAGATTTAGTTTCTACCAGAATAAGAAAGTTAATTTGGATTTTTAAAACATTAAGATATGTAGTCTCTGAATCACTTTTGAATAGAATATATTTAGCATTAGCTCAGTCTGTGTTAGGTTACTGTGTCTCTGTCTGGGGTGGGGCATCCAAAATAAAATTTTTGGAAGTGGAACGAGCTCAAAGGGCGCTCTTAAAAGTGATGTATTTTAAGCCGTACATGTACCCCACAAATGAGCTTTACATGGAAAGTAATTTATTGACCGTCAGAAAATTGTATATTTTATTTGTAGTACTGAAAAGGCATAAATCTGTAGTCTTTGATCCCAGTATTTTAACTAAAAGGAGGAAAGATATCGTTTTCACTATAGACAATGTCAAAACTGTTTTTGCTCAACGACAGTATATTAAACAATCGGCCCTCTTATATAATAAAGTTAATAAAATCTTAAACATCTATCCTATGGATACTCGTACTTGTAAATTAAGGATAACTAATTGGTTAAAATCTTTAACATATGAAGATACAGAAACATTATTACAATCATCTTCGTAATTTATATTGTAGTAAGTACCTAAATTAAAAATTAAAAATCATGAATTTGAATCATTCGTATGAGACGTTTTTGGATTATATTTATACTTATACATAGTTAAATATCAACACTCTCTCTCTCACACAACTACACACACAGTCACACGCACACACACACCTACACACAAACACACACACACATAGGCAAACATACATTCAGATACAGAATACAAAAAAAAAACTTACCTTTTCTTTATTTTTTGTCTGTTAATGTTAATATTTACAATAACACACAATTTACTGCTAGGTTTATTGAAATGTATAAATACATATGGCTATGGGAGAGCGGAATCGTCTGGCATAGGTGTTACACTTAAAAGGCGATTCCAACCTTGTTTTGAAGTTTGTAATCTTTCTGGTTAATGAATAAAGATTTATTTATTATTTATTATTTTGCTCGGACATTGAACGGAGCGCTACGTACTAGTATAATCTTTCAAATGTAAAAATTTATTATTTTAGTACTTTTAGTACATATAATTCCCGCTCATTCAGTCCCGTTCTATGTGTCAACGAGTAACTGATCGGACCAGTTCGTGCAGAACCAGAGACGAATAAATCTCGAGCGGAAGACGAAGTACTAAATTAATCCAAATGAATGATGTACTAAAAACGAATAGGAATAGCTTACCAGTTATTATCTGTAATAACTGGTCAGCTATTCCTATTCGTTCATAGAGCCAGAGACTACGAATACATACCGAAAGACGAAGTACTAAAAGAGTGTTGTACTAAAAATGAAAAGGAATAGTTCTCTCATGTACTACACAAGTCTATCGTCGACGATAAACTAGTAATATCGTCCTCGATAATCTAGTTTATAAAACAGTCTAAAGTTTCGACTAGTTTATATCGTAAACAGAATGTTTTTAGCTGTAGACGTCGTTGTCAATCGTTGACGATGCATCCGTCGTTTTTTCAACCTCAAAACTAGTTTAGTCTTTTTGTTTACTTTTACCAACCGATTAATAAACGAATTTTATTTACAAATTGAAATAAATACATCGTGTATTTTTCATGTATACATAAGTACACATGAAAAGATAAATCATCATCACACATCATCAACTTCGTTCATATCTTGGTGATGAAGATCATCATCACACAACGATCATCATTATCATCACATGGTTTGGGGCTGGTCACAGGAATTTTGCATATATAGTTTAAAATACCCGTGGGGTGCCGGGTTAGAATTGCATCCTCCCATATCTTCCCGTTGGGTGTATCGTAAGAGGCGACTAAGGGAAATCAAGAAGACGGGCAGCAGCGTCTTTTGTTTGAGATTCATCTCTTCATATATACTGCGATCCCCAAGACACCTGCCCCTGCGTGGGGATTATGGCAACTCCCCCCTAAACACACAATGACAGACACGACTTGCAAATGGGCCCCAGTCCCCGGCGGCTCCTCTATTCTTCGCCTTGATAGCAGGCGGGGTAACGGTCGAGCAGGGGGTGCTAAGAATCTCCGGCAGATGCCCCGCTACCACCCCTACCGAACTTTGGCCCTGGCAACACACAACATCCGCAAGATGAGGACCGGACTCTTTCGTACGTAGTACTTCGTACGGTTGCTTGTTCATCGTTCAAGCTGAACTAAAACAGCAAGTGTCCGATGTACGATTATGATTAGGGAATCGAATCTATTCGGTGAGCACTGCGCAACGGTTCCTAACCGTTCACCGTTCTTGTAGTACACAAGACTACTAAACATAAAATATCGAAATATCGATATTTTTCCTGGAATCATAGCCACTTTATCAAGTTAGTGCCTGTGGTTTATAACCGTGTAGCCAGCGTGTTAGAGCATCTTTGTTGCATTGATTGTAATGATTTGATCAAACGCCAACGGACCGTTTTTTAGGGTTCCATGCCCGAAGGGTGCCAACGGGACCCTATTACGAAGCTTCTGTCAGCGGGCTGTATCTCATGAACCGTAATAGGTACACATACTAATTATACTCGTGCGCGGGTGCTGCTTGGGGGACTGGTCCGACTACTATCCCTTTGGCTTTTTAGTTTGTTGTACTTTCGTCGTATTTTATTATTATTTTCTGTCTTATTTGATCTTTTGAACGGTAAGACACACTGTCGCTCTGATCTAATTGTAATATGACACACTGTTTAAAAAAAAAGTTTTAAAATGACAAGCCCGCTGAGTTTCTTTCCGGATCTTCTCAGTTGAGGCCGCGTTGTGAACCGGTGGTAGCTTTTTAAAAAAATAAAATACATGACCTTTCAAAAGTGCTAGCGTTAAGCCTATTTTAAATAAACTATTTTTGAGTTGAGTTTAAGTTTATTGAAATCAATTAAAAATGATTTATGAGATAATTAATTAAAAATGGTACGGAACCCTTTATGTGCGGGTCCAACTCGTATTTAGGACGGCGGCGGGGTTTCGACACCAGTCCCCGTGAGCACCGTAACAGGTTTTCGCTACAATGCGCCCCCCGCCGGCAGGCTCAAAGGCAAGGCGCTGAGGGGCTTCTGCTGCAGATCCCACCGGAGAGCCCGGAGGTCCCTTCTCATGTGCCGATGCAGCAGCCGCGAGGGTTTTAGTGGGTAAGAATACATACATACCCCGGTCGAGCCCCATAGCTCCGGGAGCTTTTGAAGGTTTCCCCCGCGAAAAAAAAAAGTGTTAGTCTATCCTATCCTATCTTGATAACAGAGCTACACAGAACTACAGAGTTCTTATGTTAATTTCAATTCTAATTTAAATTTAACTAGGTATAATTAGAATAGTATTTTTTGTATGTGACCAGCCTGTATGTCTAGTGCTAAGGTACCTCGGCCGCCCCGGTCGTAGGTTCCCACCCAGGACCAAAAAATTAGCTCACAACACTCCAAACCTAATAAGCTTGAACGCGATTACAACTTTATTATGCAGTCATAAAACACCCCCGCTGTACCCGTTACCGTTATTTGACCGTTAACGCGGCAGAAAAAAAAGGTTGGTACTCGTAATACAAAGTTGTTTTTGCTGACGCGCCTAGTTGACAATGTATGCGTTATGCAGTTATTGAGCCGCAAACGAACTTGTAATCGTGTTCAAGCTTATTAAGGGCTCCCACACATAACTGCGATGCGATGCGATGCGGCGTGAAACAAATGAATTTTCGATACGTTAAGTTCCTGCAACTTGTATCGAAAATTCATTTGTTTCTCGCCGCATCGCATCGCATCGCAGTTTTGTGTGGGAGCCCTTAGGATAGAGTGTAGACATGTCCTATGTCTATATAAGTATTTATTTAATAAAAACGTGTGCGTGTGTGTGTGATTTTTACTTTCTCCTTTGCAAAGGATGAAAGTAATAATAAATAATAATAATATCTTGCAACAATCCACACACGGTCATCCGATCCCAATCTAGGCAGAGCCTGTACAATGGAAACCACACAACTGATACTAATACTTATATACAGGTACGGCTTCGTGTGGCGGGTCACCCTCTACCGTCTGATATGGTTGAGGGGAGTGATGGCTGCTGCTCGAGTCAACTCGTGCGCGGGTGCTGCTTGGAGTAACTGGCCCGGCTACTTGGCCTTCTAGTTGGTTGTAATTTTGTCGTAATTTATTGTTTTCTTCTTGTCTCCCTTGTTATATGTTTCGAACGGCAGGACACACTATCGCTAATGTTGATTCAATTGTAACAAGATAAACAATGTTTAAAATAGTGAATATTTTTTTTATAAAAAAAAATAAACCGACTTCAATAGACACCACACTAAAAAGTGAAAAATAACTTCAATATTATTGAAGTTGGTGCTGGTCAGTTGCTTCTGGTGTTGGGGTAAGTATCGTGTTTATTTTAGCACCAACTTCAAGAATATTGAAGTTATTTTTCACTTTTTAGTGTGGTGTCTATTGAAGTCGGTTTATTTTTTTTTATAAAAAAATTATTTTATTCTTTTTAGTCATATTCACTTGAAAAGTCTTTATTCAACTATATACCGATTTGGATATAAAGCTTTAATACCAACAGGTATAAATTTATTTTAATTAAAATCTCCCAACCCAACCACAGATCTAAAATTCGGTGGGTCCTACATTTCATGGAACAGAGTTCCTGTTAACATCATACTGTTTGCTCCCATCACCAGACTCTGAACATCATTTTTCTAGCAGATACTCGTCGAGACCTACACAACGAGCCCAAACTCAGTGGGTCTACGTTTATTGGTGCAGAAATCCTGTGACCACCTTCCTGCTCCATCATCAGACCCTGGTGAAGGTTACCATTTTCTTAGTACCAGTTTTTTAGTATCAACGGATTTACATATGTTCTAAATTTCAGATCTTTCGGAGTAATAGAAGTAATTAAAAATGTCCATTGTATACGAAATATCCCTATCTCGACTTGGAAAAGAGCTGATGGTTTTCAAAGCTAAACCGATTTTAAGAAACATCGCTAAGAACCATCTCCAATAAACCAGCATACGCCAATCTGTCCACTCGTTTCGTGAGCGCTGCGATGCCACAGACAGTTATCAGACAGACAGACACGACCCCCCACCCCCCCAAACTAATAACACCTCGTTTTTGGTCGGGGGTCAAAAAGAAACCATCGAATTCGGTACGATGATCTGGATGGCGTATGACCATTTTGTAGACGAAGACATCATCTATTTTATGGTTTCTCCCAGTTATATCTCCTTCCCATCACTCATGTTCTTCGAAAAAGTTCTTATCCGGTCTTGATGAAATTCATACCGAACCATCCTTATGGTTCATGCTTTCGAATAAAAAAAGAATCACTGAAATTGGTAAATATTTGTATGAGTTATAACCATTATTGATTAGAACATCATCTATTTTTAGACGTTTTACCAGATAATTCTAACATTCCATTCATGTTTTCTCAGGAACTACTGGTTCATAAGGAATAAAAATTTTATGGGACCAACTTGATGGAATGTCCATTAGGTACAAAAAAGAATCATCCAAATCGGTACATATTTGGCGGAATTATGAGTGAACATACATTAAAAAAAAAAATACATACACGATGAATTGAGAACCTCCTCCTTTTTTGAAGTCGGTTAAAAAATGACAAGCCCGCTGAATTTCTTGCCGGATCTTCTCAGTTGAGGCCGCGTTGTGATCCGGTGGTAGCTTTAATAATTGACCATTAAAAGTGACATTGACCAGTAATTGACCGTTAACCTATTTGAAATAAAAAAAATGACTTTGACTTTGATACATTTATTTTGTAAATACATACCTACTTAAATACATAAATAACACCTAGACACTTGGTGGGAATCGAACCCACGACCCATCGGTTAGCGGACAGGGTGTCTAACCACTAGACCAACAGGTCCGTCAAGAATTTATATTTTTCTAATTTCTCCTTGGTACTGTTTTAATTAATAATAATAATATTCTGGGACAATCCACACACGGTCATCTGATCCCAAACTAGACAGAGCCTGTACTATGGAAACCAGACAACTGATACTAATACTTATATACTTTTTTTTTGTAAATACATACTTAAATAGATAGATAAAGAACACCCAGACACTTGGTGGGAATCGAACCCACGACCCATCGGTTAGCGGACAGGGTGTCTAAACACTAGACCAACGGGCCCGTCAAACTCAAACCAGGACCAGGCGGGTTCCAGGACAATTTAGCGTTTCCCCGGTACTCTAGATCTTGGCTGACAGCAATCACAGGGGTGAGTATGTTTTTTTTTATACTACCAAGGTGGCAAGCAACCGTACGGCCCGCCTGATGGTAAGCAGCCACCGTAGCCTATAAACGCTAGCAACACCAGAAGAATCACTAGCGCGTTGCCGACCTTTAAGACATTAGTTGTTAAGTCTTTGTGTCCTGTAATTCCACCAGCTACAGTGCCCTTCACACCGGAACACAGGAATGCTTACACAGTGCTGCTTGGCGGCAGAATATCTGACACTGTGGTGGTACCTACCTGGACGGTTCCTTGTACAATGGACCTACCTACCTAGTAAATATATGTGTGGTGAATTAGTCCCAAAAAAGTATTTGTGTCAGTCGTCTGGTCACCATAGTAACAGGCTGTGACTAGTTTGAGATCAGATGACCACATGTAGATTTGCCTAGGATATTAATATTGTTTTAATGGTATAAATTTGCTAATATCGTGTGAGCGAAGTCAAGGACGACACATAATGTACCTAACTAATTATAATAATTATAATATTGTGAGGTGATCTACACACAGTTATCGAATCCCAAATTGAGCAAGCCTGTATGGTAACAGGATAACTGATACAAATACTTATATCTTTTATTTCTAAATACATACAGACTTAGAACCCACGACCTATTGGGTAGCAGTCACCCAATAATAAGTTGTCGTGGGTTTGATGCCTGCTCGTAAATGTGCCTAAAAATTACTGACAATCTAATGATAAAAAAAAATTTGATCCACACTGAGAAATGTACTAGACATTTCCCCATACACGATGCAGTATTACATTGTGCACTAACAAACACATCGTTACTTATAAATACGAAACACAACACCGGCCAACTGTTGTAATTTTCTTAGAATTTGAAATGTGCATGTTTAAAATTTATTACTACGTTAATTTTTTCGATGTCACTCGTATACCTAATGCTAAATGAGTGCAAATATTTACGTCATGCGTTTGCTTATAAGAAGAATAAAATTTATTCTTGGTAGGTATAGGCCGAATATAACGCGTGTTTTCTTATAGTAATAAAAATCTTACAAAGATTTGTTATCATTAATATATCCTGGGATAATTCACACACCGTCATCTTACAACAGATACAAATACTTATTTAAGTACTTTTTTTTTTTTGTAAAAATATATCATCCAGACACAAGGTGTAAATCGAACCCGCAACCTATTGGGTAGCGGCCAGGGTGTCCAACCACTAGGCCAACAGCCCCGTCCATGAGATGAGATAATTTATAGGTACTATGCGTTTCAACTAAGAATGTAGCCGCCATCTTGCCATTTCAAATATATAATTACTAAAAATTATGTTTTAACAAAAATAGATAACAAAACAAAACATTACAATAAATAATCAAAACCGGGGCGAATTTTTCATTTTGTGTTTACTCTGCGGGCGGTACAAAAATTGTAAAAAACGAGTGAAGTTCCGCAGTCGCGATCATCATGGCGGCCACATTCTTAGTTGAAACGCATAGTACATATTGTTATTACATCGAGAAAGCATAAGTCACTTCCTCAACTAAATTAGAAACGTCTTACATACTAACTTACTCTTTGAATTTTTGTAATTCAACTGTTTGTATCCTCAACAGTATTTAAAAGTTTTCTCCAAATTCTCCATCACACAAAGGTTAGCTGTCAGAAAACTCAATGTTTGGGTTAAGCACGCCTTGTACACTTTCTGTATTTTATAATATCGTTTAATATTATTTTGTTCAATAAAGAATAAGAATACTAAGACGAATCTAACAAGATACCATAAGTCAAAATGTCAACTATGGGCCGCGCCAAAGAAGTATATATAGGGTAAGTCCGGGGGAGATGGCCGTAGTTTTTATGAGGCGCTATAAAAATCAAACTTGGCGTATTTTTTCTCATATTTTTATTTTAAATCAGTCTTTAATCATTGAAACATAAAAAAACACAAAGTAATCAACAAATTCTCTTCTAAATAATTTATTAAAAAAAACATAACTGAAACTCTCGTTTGGCCAACTCTCCCGAGATATCCGGGTGAGATGGCCATAGGTGTAGGGGGATGATAGCCAGTACTTTACTTGACTCTTTTTCTATACCTATTTCTGCTTTTCTTCTCTTTTCTTCCGCTGCCCATACTTTGAGTACATATAGTCAAAATCAGTACAGTTTTCATGAATCCATAATGAACAAATCACACATTTCAACCAGTCCTCTATGACTTGGGTAGTGTAATAATTTTCCCAGCATCCAGCACACTTGTCTTCTTCATTTTCTTTTTCAATGTCTAAATCGCTGCTGTCCGAACTGTTATTCTCTTGTAGACGTTCGGCATCTGCAACAAAATATTGAAAGGTTAAATTAAACATCTAGAATTAAAAATAATAATATAGCCATCTTCACCGGACTGCATGTGGCCATCTCTCCTAAATTGACCGGGAGAGATGGCCATATCAATAAAAATATGAACGAGTAGGAATTGGTTGCAATTTTGAGGTTAGAATACAACACAAGTATCATTTCAAACATAATAAAACATAAAAAGCACAAGATTCCATTGAATTTTTTTCACCACGAGGTAAAATGTAAACCCATTGAAAAATATTTGTGCTTTTGAAAACAAATAAACTGTTTTTTACTTACCTTTTGATTTAATTTCACTATTACTTTGCGCGTGCCGCTGGTGACCTCCACTGAAAGGACCAAACTGAGTGTGAGCCTGGGCTATCTAGCCATTAGTTTCGAAAATAATTGAACTGGCCATCTCTCCCGTACGGCCATCTCCCCCGGACTTACCCTACCTATACATATATAGAGACATAAATAAAAATCATAAATACATATCAATGTCTATGATAAACGTATGAACATAACGAAATAAGGCGGGTTCCTTTTACAGCTATTTTTGCGGAACCCTATAAAGGACAGACCGCGTATTCATTTAGGTACGTACGTCAAATTACTTCTAGCTAATTTAACTGTACCGCTAGAGCATCTTTTTTTCTACTTTTAATAGGAAACGAGCTACGTGCAAACACAGGTGGCGTATCTGATACCCATCGGGTGGTATACAATATAATTATTTTTTTATTTTATTAGTAAACCAACAGCATTAATACAAAATAATCTTATCCAACTAAAGTAAATTTTACATAAGCCAATTATAGGTTTACCTAGAGTACTAAGAATAATAGGAGAGACATGCTAAGTAACAGCTAGAACGTAGCAAATAGTTACAATTTTATTACGATTAGGTAAGTAAATTGTGTGTATGTATGTGTGTGTGAGTGGGTGTGTGTACATGTGTATGGTTGTGTGTCGGGTATGTGTGTAAAATATACATAATTATTGGTATATGTCTTATAATTAGATAAGTTGTATGTTTCCGTGATATTGTCGCTAATAAACGAAGCAAGTAGGTTTAAGTTTCTACCAGATTAGAGTTATGTGTGTGTGAGTGGGTGTGTGTACATGTGTATGGTTGTGTGTCGGGTATGTGTGTAAAATATACATAATTATTGGTATATGTCTTATAATTAGATAAGTTGTATGTTTCCGTGATATTGTCGCTAATAAACGAAGCAAGTAGGTTTAAGTTTCTACCAGATTAGAGTTACATTGTTGTGCGCTGTTTTACTTTCGAGTGCTACAAATATTGACCTACCTATTATTCAGGGTCAACAGACGATGTTTTTGTAAATTATATAGAGATATTACAAAAATTTTAACGGTATAGAAAATTAGGTAAAAAGCAAGTAATGAGTAAATTTAATAGCGTACAAAACTAAAAATTACACGCTTTTATAAGGACTACACTAAAAAGCAATAAATAAATAATCGCAGGTAGTAGGTCATAAAGAGTAAATTTAATAGCGTACAAAACTAAAAATTACACGATTTTATAAGGACTACACTAAAAAGCAATAAATAAATAATCAAACCCGTTCTCTCTGTATACCCCGTGTTTATAAGTAAGCATAATATTTAAATGACAAAGCGTAGAGCGCAGGAAGTGACGCTTGATTTTATAAAGGGCAATAAACTTTCAACCCTACAGTAAATATTAAGGTTTTGTTTAGGCACTAATAGCCAGTTGTAATCACTATTCGGTAAAGATGGGTGACCGAGCATTAGTACTTCTGCGTACTTCGGAGTGCACGTAAAAAGTTGGTCCCGATTGTTGTCATGTAAACAGCAGTCATTAACCTACCTTGAACAACACAGACACCAGGTTGACCACGCATCATACGACAAAAATAAAACATAAAACGTAGACGCGAATCTAATATCATGATATCTATGAGATGCTGGCGTCGCGTATTTTGTATCCGTTCTAAAAAATATTAAAAATAATGATTTCTGATATTTACGCGAATACTACACATTGAAATGAAACTAATTTTACGGATTATATCGCGGTTTATTCTTGATTTTAATTACCCGACGTTTCGAATACTTTACAGCATTCATGGTCACGGGCGGACTGAGGTGGTAGCTGTCCAAATGTCATAGTTGTCTTAGGGTACCGTCAGGTCTTCTAATTATTATTGTTAGTCCGATCTACGCAGAAAGAGCTTACAGTGTCTTGAGGTCTTGCAGTGGAATGCTTATCTTTGGATTTGACTATGTTTATCACGGGATCCCAAGCTGGAAACGTCGGGTGATTAAAATCAAGAATAAACCGCGATATAATCCGTAAAATTAGTTTCATTTCAATATTAAAAATGTTTTTTAAACCTGCGATATACATAGATCAGTGAAACTGTATATGGTTTTTTTTAAAACTTTAGCAAACGTTTCTATTTTATCTTACGGGATGAGTTTAAATTCAAAATGTATGTGTATATTGTATGTGTGTGTATTGTATGTGTATGTTTGTACTAAGACACAAACTTTACGAAAACAAAACCTTTCTTCAGTAGTCAGGTAACCAGTAATGAGTTTTAAAAACTAAAACCCGACTACGGATAAAATCGCAGTCTAATAATGTGATATTATATAGCCTATAACCAGCGGACAATCAAGACGCTTCTAACGACACCCTAGTTGTCAAATTATGTTAAGTAGATTAGAAGATATTGCGGGAACAGATGGACATACATACATACATTCTTGTTAAAATCATAACCCTCCCTCCGTTCCGTAGTCGGGTAAAAAAAATAGCAAACTACAAGGCAAATATTATTTGTTATTGTGTGCATAAATATACGATTCACGCTTCACTAATTTCATTAAAAATATGTTTAAATTTAGCATAATAATTTTATGCATTAAGGCTAAGTTCACATTACCGCGCGAATAACTCAACACAAGATTCAAATTAAACATTAAGTGTATTTTTTTTAAATCCCCTAAATTGGAGAACGTACTCTTAAAGTGTAATTTAAGAAGCTAAGTTCCTGTGATGATTTTCTGCCCATTAATGGACACTGGTCACTATTATTATGTTAATAGTCGACATCTATCCAACGAGTTCATATTTAGTGAATTGACGTTTAATGGAATATAGTTCCTGTAACCACATTCCTGTTCCATCATCAGACGCGGTTCACCATGTTTCTACCAACTACTCGTTAAAACTTATTCGAAGAGACCATTGCTTCCATTCCTATCACCCCTGACCAAAAAAAATATACCATACAGTAAAAACTATTTTTACTTTACTATTAGATTAATCCGCCAATCCGCACTTGGCCAGCGTGGTGGACTATGGCCTAAGCCCCCTCATCTTGAGGGGAGGCCCGTGCCCAGCAGTGGGACATAAACAAGGGCTGGTATTATTATTATTATTAGATTAAATCATGGAGTACAAAAATATTGTACAGACCAAGAATTGCATAATGCCTTATCCTTGCGTCAATTTAGAATACGACACGACAACGAGGGTTGACAAACAGCCATCCCTCTGTCTACAGCTTTATAACCGACTTCAAAAAAGGAGAAGATTATCAATTCGTTTGTATATTTTTTTATGTTTGTTACCTCAGAACTCTGTCGTTTATGAACAGATTCGGAAAATTATTTTTTCTTCGAAAGGATATGCTTCCAGATTGGTCCCATTTATTTCAAAATCAAGTTCTGATGATGGGATCCATGAGTAATTAAAGGAACTCCTTAAATATTATATAGCGTACCTACATATAGCGTTTTTGGTATTTTTAGAAACAAGTCAAACATTTTCATCCAGAAAGTATCATTTGGTGAAGTGGATCTGATAAAGAATGCCATAGAACTCCGTAATAAACCAATACATCCTAGCCGTGCCTACCGAATTTGGACTCGCCGGATGATGGAGCAGGAAGGTCGTCACGGGATTTGGGCACCAATAAACGTAGACCCGCCAAGTTTGGGCTCGTTGGGTAGCTCTCGATGAGTAATTGCTAGAAACATGGTGCTCACTATCCGATCATGGAGCAGGAAGGTCGTCACGGGATCTCGGCACCAATAAACGTAGACCTGCCGAATTTGGACTCGTTGGTAAGGTCTCGATGAGTAGTTGCTAAAAAAAAATGGTGATCAGAGTTTGATGACAGAGCAGGAAGGTCGTCACTGGATCTCGGCACCAATAAACGTAGACCTACTGAATTTGGTCTCTTTGAATAGGTTGCGAAAATGTTTAGGTACAAAAATAATGATCAGAGTCTGGCAATAGGAGCAGGAAGGTGGTAACAAGTACTCTGCTTACGTTGGTCCCACCGAATTTTAAATCGATGGTTAAATCTTGACAAGTGGTTAGTAAGTAGACAGATACTGATCAGGGTCTGATAATGGCGCAGAAAGCACATTTTCTTTTCTATAGGTCTGATAATGACCAAGTTAGTGCTCCATGGATCTCGATGAATATAACAGCCAGAGTAGAGTGGTTTTAGCCCAATGTTTAGTTTCATTGAGTTATTCTCACTTCAAAATTTCTGAATATCCGATGGTACCCGAGGTTGCAGTCCATGGATCTCGAGAACTACGAGTATAACACGTAGATATCTTCGGTTTATGGCAAATGGTTAGTTTTAATAAGATATTGTTATATCAACATTTCTAAAGATTTTTGCTTAAGTTTGTATTTTAGTGATGGTCCATAGTTGTGTTATGTAGTAGTTGTTTTTAAAGAAAATATTAAACTGTCTGTTTGTCAGAATAAAATATAAGTTGTTAAAAGTTAACCTAATAACACTCCAAGGGAACCACTAAAAAGAATAAAATAAATAAATAAATAATTCCGGTCAAGTGCGAGTCGGACTCGCCCACCGTGGGTTCCATACCATCTTAGGACTAACTAGCAGTACCCGCGGCTTTGCACGCAGCCAGTAATTTTCATGAACTCAACCAATGATAGCATCAATCAAGCAATGTTTGTCAATCACTTTTTTCACGTAGGAAAATCCCCATGGTTATCCACACCACCACGGGAGTGGCAATGTGGGTTATGTACGACTCCTACTGAATCGAGACCTTCGGTGTTCACATACCGCTGTGTTGGTGGGCCCTGGGAACGGCCCCGTTTACTATTCCGAGTCCCAACAGCGGCCAGCGAACCCATCCTCGTAGACCTGCCTGCCGATGTAAAAGGCCCGCAGAATCTCATCAAATGGCGTGCCGAGACACTTTAGCATGACATATCCACAAGGGTGAACACAGGCAGTGGTTCCCCGTCCCTACTGTTTGCACATCCTCGCTCGGGCGGGATAAGGTCGGCGTTGGCCCCTCATCTGTGCCCGGGCCTCCTCCTGCATTGCGGATCACCGAAGGGATCCCTCTCCTTGATCTGCTCTGCCACCACCTTCTGTGACATTAAACTTTAGCGACCCTTTTTCCTTTAAAACCTCAAACCTTCAAAAGGTCCCCTGTATATTGTGGAGGATCAATCAGGGTTCAAAAGATACTTACTGACAAAAACCCAATGATATTATAAACCATGTTTATGTTATATACTCTAATGCGCGCTAAAAATTCTAACTCAAGTTATTAAAATTATTTCTCATATATAGTTAAGGTAAGATAAGGTTAAGGTATATCTTTTCCTTATTATTTACTTTTGTACAGTAGGTACTTTGTGCATTTTCAAAATACGCATGAAGGCACTTTACTTGATTTTCAAAGGCACACATCACGTTCGTTACATTAAAACCCTACCCCGGCGACTGTCGCATCGGCACATGAGAGTGGAACCTGGGTTCTCGGGTGAGATCTGTACCAGGTGCACCGCAGTATACCTTTGAGCGCCACCCACTAAAACCACTGCGGCTGTCGCATCGGCACATGAGACTGGGCCCCAGGGCTCTCCAGTGGGATCTGCACCAGGGACCCCTCAGTGCATTGCGTTTGAGCCCGCCACCGGGGGGCATTGTAGCCCTCTGGGAACCTGTCACGGTGCACATGGGTACGGGGGTCCTAACCCCGCTGCCGTCCACCTCGGAATCGCCGCCTTGCGCAACGGACGTCCTAGGGCCCACACCCCGAACGTCCAGCGACTCGGAATAGAAGCTCGAGCCACCCAAGCCAACTCGATATAACTCGACGTGCAGCCTTCAGTTTCTGTCCCTGAGACTTGTTGATTCGAGAACCTTAAGCTTATAGTAAAATTGACATCTTCGAAGCCAGTTCTAATCCCTGTTTGCTAAACGATTAAATGGTTACATTATACACGTCCTTAGATGGGTGACCGTTAAGTGCCATTTATACTTAGCGTTTCCGTGGTTTGGAAAACGTAAAAAGCCGTTCCCGGTCGTTGTCATCTAGACAGCAGGGCTTGGACTTTTATCTAGACTATTTACCCTGTGGGCTAGTCCTGAAAAGTGATGTTATGAATTGAGATGTTCGCCTCTTAAGAATACTAAGGACTCTTTGAACTTCCTATTGTTGTTGTATTGAATTTAACCGAAACAACGCATAACTCATGCTTTTTGGCTCCCCTCTCTATTTATGGATTTAACAGTAAGCATACGACCCAAGACTACTGCCAAGCGTGAGATTGTGGCAACCCCTACCTTCTAAGGGGTAGGCTGTTGTTCAGCTGTGGACGTCCTTCGGCTGCTGATGATACACCTCTGCCATAGCGCCAATATATTCATTGTTCAGCGAAGTTAATACATATGTATTTGCGTTGAATAACAGTATAGACATAGCCAGTGGAGATAATCTGCATTGTACTTTGTATAGACTGTGTCCAACGCAGACGGCCTTGGTCTATTTGCACTTTACTGTTAAACGTTACTGTCACGTTCTTGTAATAGATCACCGACTCGCATATGGCGATATTCATGCTGTGCAGCAGCACGATGGTGCTCAAGTTGACATGGCGTAATAAGAGCTGAAGTGCGCGGAAAGAGGCTCTTCAAATGGCAAAATTATATATACTTTTAGACTTTCGCGTTCCATTATCAAACTTTATTCTAATCGGGAATTAACGCGATTTACCTTATATTTTGGCTTGACGTTTCGGCCGGGTTGCACCAGCCGTGGTCACAAGCAGACTGGTTCAGCGAGACGGCTCCGTGCGCGAGGCAGAAATATCTTCGGCTACCCCAGTTCTTTCACTTGTAACGTTAAGCCCACTACACACTACACACACAGTATCTGTATATTTAACCGCCGGCAAATAGCGAGGTTTTGTCATTTTGATCACTGGTTCCCATGCAGCTGATAATCTAAAGCCATACAACAACAAACAAGTTACAAGTGAAAGAACGGGGGTAGACGAAGATATTTCTGCCTCGCGCACGGAGCCGTCTCGCTGAACCAGTCTGCTTGTGACCACGGCTGGTGCAACCCGGCCGAAACGTCAAGCCAAAATATAAGGTAAATCGCGTTAATTCCCGATTAGAATAAAGTTTGAAAATTATATATTTTGTGCAACGGGCGTAACCTGGACCATAAGTATAAAAGATCTTGGTGATTGACCAATCTTTGTGCCGCTTTCAATCTTCAGTGAGTTGAGCTTCACGCTTGCCACTGTTTTCAAGGAAGCTCAGAACGCGCCCATCCTAGTGAGGTAATGTTAGAGGCGCAAGCTTCAGTTTAATGTTCACAACCGCGTATAACTAACAATTTCCATATTTGGTTACTTTCTTTATAACGAGATGCAGCTATTAAAAAAAACTTTATATTTAATTTATTAAAATTTTCAATCATACGTTTTTAGTTTAACAGTATGCAAAAATATAATACTCAGTTGGTTAGTTATTATTTTGTAATAGTACTACCAAAAGCGGAGTAAAAATGTTTAAAATCACAAAAAGAAACTGAGTTTGTCGGGGATCGAACCCTAAAACATAATCACACCGGAAGACCATTAAACCGTTAGGCTGTATCGACTGTTAGAAGCTATGTTGAAATTCCCGTTCTTATGAGTATTGTACATATTTGCTGCTTAGTTCCTTATGTTAATATAGCGTAATAATTTTAATTTCGGAGTTTAAATCCATAAAAAAACTGGTATATTGTAACATTAGTCTAGTCTTTTTATAATTTCGCGGTAAATTGTAGAAGGAAAATACTTATTACAGTATTGCTAATTCCCAGTAACAAATAGCTGGATATTTGTTATACTAAAGCCTCATAAGGTGTTTATCAAACATGTTCGTCAAATATCAGCTTAATCTGTTGAACAGTATTGGTACCAATCTTCAAAACATAAGAGTTTCACGGCAAATTATAGATGTAAAAGTACATATTACATCACTGCTCATTCCCCGTAACAAGTAGCGAGATAATTTATATCCTATAATTTTTCTATGTCTTCCATTAATATTTTTGCCAAATAGCAACTAAATCTGTTCAGCGGTTTTGACGCCAAGTCGGCACAAAGTCACAGACATACAGACAGACAAAAATTCTAAAAAAAATATTTTTGGCATCAGTATCGTTCCTAGAACACGTAACAATTACATTTTTCAAAAAATATTCAATGTACAGTTTTAACTTTTCTACGATTTTACATTTTTCAAAAAATATTCTATGTACAGTTTTAACTTTTCTACGATTTTATTATATGTATAGATGTATAGATTAAAGTTATTTTACTATTCATGTAACAACTCAGTAAAAAATCCAAACCACAAAACTAAGTTTGTTTGTCCAGTTTTTTTTTAGATTTACTAAAAAACTGTACAATTTAGAAAGATCATTATATTTTTCCTATAAAAAATAGACAAACATGTATTACCCATAATTATTTCAGATTTTTCCCTCCAGAAAATTCGGAGAAAAGGGGGGGGGGGGGTGAGAGCGGTATTTTTTTTTTTCATTTTTAATTATCAGCGAAAAACTACATGATATAAGCCAAAATAAAAATCTGTTTTGAAATGTGCACATAGAGCCCTTTCATATAATACCCTACTCGATATAGTAGTATAACTTTGAAATTTTAATTACCCATTTCAACCCCTATTATAAAAAAATAAAAGATTTTTTTTTCATTTGCGATGAGGTTGGGTAATTAAGATCTGAAACTTTTCCAAGTTTTGAAATCGATAGCATCAGTGGTTCCTGAAATATATAGGTGTGTGACAGACAGACAGACAGACGAAGTCAGACCATGAGGGTTCCTTTTTTATCTTTTAGGTATGGAACCCTAAAAAGCTTCAAATTTCTACAAAAAAGGAACCTCTTTCAAAATGTAACTAAAAAGCCTAAAATAATTTCTTAGGATTAGTAATTACTAAAATCATTTCTTAGGATTAATAATTACTAATCCTAAGAAATTATTTTAGGCTTTTTAGTTACATTTTGAAAGCGGTTTTTTTTTTGTAGAATTTATAAGCTTTTGAGTTGGACGCGGTTCAGCAAAGGACGTATATCGGCTGCTGCTGTTGATGATGATGATGATTAGTATCAGTTATTTGCTTTCCATAGTACAGGCTCTGCCTAGTTTGGTATCAGATGACCGTGTGTGAAATAGTGATAAAAAGCCCCTGTCCAATTTAATAATAATATAATACAGAATATTATTATATTATTATTAAATTGGAAAGAGTTTTTTTATCACTCTGTATATTCATATATATATAATCTCGTTGTGTGCATGTAATGTAGCCTCCGTGGGTAACCGCGTGCTTTGTAAACCGGGGTTAGAAACTTAGAATCGAGCAACAACTATGTGTAGTTGCTCCTTTACTAGCTAGGAAAATTCTGGCCGATCGCCTCTATGATTGTCTAGAAAGTAAGATAATCCATACGTCGGACCGTCGCGCGTCGTCCATGTGAAAAGCCTATCTGCCCTCTTCACAGTCGTGTCAGGCTTCCGTCTTACTGCATTGTGTGACTATAGGAAGGGTGATTGCACTTTTGTCTATTTTTTTAATTTTTTATTTAAGTAGGAATACCAACGCATAAATATCAATATTACATTACATCATAAAATAAAAACATTGGTCTTATATAGGTATATGCCAGTTACAGGTATTCACATCATTGTATACACTTAGTCATTTCAAAAATAAACAAAGAAACAAAGGCATAGGTATTTTTTTAACATGAAAATTCCGAAAGTTCATCATAGCAGAATAAGAGGATATAAAATACATAGGTATATGACTCATTATACAATATTTACGATAAAATTTGGTAATAATTGAGTTAATTGAAATAATTGAGATAAAAAAATTAAAATTTGAATTATATTACATATATTATAAAATTATATACTTGGATACTTAAAATACACTAAACTAAACTATTATGCCAATAAAACAACCCCAACCCTACCCAAGCACTTGTTCACTATTATCTATTATCTCTCGCGTAAATGGCTGACCTTTTGAAATATTGGCCACTGAGGTCATATCGGCCAGGAGGACATTATTATTGTCATATACACAACTAACACGTGGAAGTTACGCGTGGCGAGAAGGTCCTTGAATGTGTAATGTTGTTTATACTTATTTGATTTATAAAAAAAATGTCCTGTTCTATTTTAGAGTCAGACTTTTAATGTGCTGCTTATAAATAGTTTTTTTTATGATAAACTTGATAATGCAGATTATACCTGTGGTCTAAGAGTTATAAGTGCGGCTGCTGTGATGGTAAGGTCGTCGTGTTCGGTGCTCAGGTCGGGCAGTGTTTCATTAACATGGGCAATTCTCCGTAGCATTTCATGGGACTTAATATATGTAGATGGTGAAACGGGATGTAATATACTATAAACTAATATACAGTACTTATTTATAAGTATATATATCTCGCGCTGTTTTACTTGTGAATCTAAACCATTCTCGAATCTCCTTGAACACACACAAACAATTTCATCAACATCGGTCCAGCCGTTTAGGAGGAGTTCAGTGACATACCCACGTACAGTAGAATTATATATATAAAGATATAATATTTCAGGGAAAAGGTTTTATATTAATAAGCTTATGTATGAAAGCGGTTGTAGCCAAATTGGTGCAACACTCGATTCGTAAACACAAGGTGCCAAGATTCAAATGTACCGAACATAATCGAAATAATGGCATTGAAAAATGGCGGTGGGCTCAACCTCTCATTGGGACCAAAAGTAGACTTCTACGGGGACGATTACACGCGGTATGTTATATGTCGAAACGTACAATACTTTATTGCACATAACTAGGAATTAAATAACAAACAAGATTTTTATTTTAAAATGAAATGGATTCCTACAAGAATTAAACGTATTACTTATATACAAAAAATATTTAATTTAATTACGTGTAGGAAGAAATCTATTATTTTAGTGTATAAACCTAGATACTGTATGTGACCTTGATATGCCTATAATTCCGATATCAGTATTACAAATAGTTTGAACAAGACGGAGTTAGTGGCTGGGAGCGGATGTTGGAGCTACGGTCTGCGCTCGGCCGGTGCGGCGCCGTGGAGTGAAAGGCGGTGCGCTTGACCGTCGTCGCGGCGGCCGCCAGCACCGCGCTGGAGAGGACGCAAGGGCGCCGTGCGTCTTGCCGAAATTATTCGGGGCTCGCTGCACAATCGATTTTTCCCGCCCGATGCGGAAAATTCTTCGGGGCGGGGCGGGTAGTGCGACGGCAGGAGGGGGGCGCAGCGGCAGGGGGGCAGGCGGAGTGCAGCGGGGCGGTGCAACGCGCGCCGCCGTCCCGGCCGGCAGACAGTAGGACGGCGACGCCACTGAGAGTCGGTGACCACGGCGCGAAGAGCGCGCTCGCCGCACAGTGACATGTAGCGCGGCCGCCGCGCCGCAGCCCCGCGAAACTACCGCCGGTGGCGGCGCGCCGATGCGCCTGCCGTCCGGCCCGACGCCCGACGCCCGCGCCGCGACACCGGACACGCGTTACACCAGTGCCGCTTTCACTGTTACACCTGAAGCGAACCCTTCAGCCCGTCTGTATTGACGACAGTCGTCGGATGGAACCCGGAGTGCGCCGATTCGCATCAAGGTTAGACGAATATCTGATTGTGAGTGTCTGTGCACCGCCCGCCGACGATCCAGCGCGCCCTAGCGCACCCTCGTACTTCAGCTGTCCGCGCACACTACACCACACGCTATAGGTAGGTCTGAAACACGTGAGAGGGAAGTCGCCACTGATTCACTAATTCCGCCCAGCGACACGTAAATTAAACTGCGGTTATCACTGAAAATACGACCTTCAACGAGTGGCTCGACAACTTTACATTGTAAAAGCCATTATAAAAATATACTTTTGTGGATTCTAAACTTAAAAATTATTTATATTCAGTAACCAAGCGTTTTTATTTTCTCGCAATGTTTCTACTATTACTAGATAAAGCTTTCTGTGTGCCTATCTTATTATTTTTAGAGTAAAGCATCAACGATCGTTATACAATAATTATAATTTTGCATAAAATTCGTTTGTGAGTCAGCCGTGAGCCATGACAACGCACAGGGGCGGACTTTGCGGAAATACTTGAGTATATCGATTACCAAATCAAACAAAGTTAAAATATAACTTTCTTTAATTGGTAGATAGTATGTTTTATTACAATATATTTGTTTTATATTTGGATATAGAACGGACAAAGAGGGTTTAATGTGGTAAACAAAATAAAGCAACTATTGATTAACATAAAGTAGAGTTCAATATTTAATATTTATAAACTTGATAAATTGCGATTGATCACAACAACGGATACTTGTTGTACTTTTAAATATACAAATCTATTTAAATAAAAGCGCGTAGTTATTTACCTTATTACATAAATAAATAGGTCAATGTTACTATTGTCATATATTGAGATGTAACGACACAGACGTCGACTGCAAGTCTGATATAAGTCACTGCGTTGCTTCCATGCGTTTATAGAGTTACGTAGCGTAGAGCCATTATCCTAAATCCGTCCACTGATTATGTGTATGTTATATACAATTTAATTTTAAAATCCTGGTTTAATTATATGAATGTACTGGTATCATCTTGACTTATTTTTCGAGATTTATTACCTTAGGTGTTTTAGCTACTTAGATCTCTACCGATGTCAACAAATGTGATAAACAGTTTATTCAATAAGATCTCAACTAAATAAAACATCCTTTGCTTAGAAAAAAAAAATATTTCATAAGTTTGGCAATTCGTAAAGTACAGTATATAATTATGTAGGCACATATATTTATTATGAGTTTTGACAAATAATTTGTTAGCTATGGCTCTAAATGAGTTTGGAAAGCACTTGTTAACTGTTTTGATAGTTATTTTCCGTATTCGTACCTTATTAAATAGAAAAATAGTACTATAGTCAAGAAGTTTATTGATTTGTCTAACAGTTTTCATTATCGCCTGCTATATGAGACTAGAATATAATTGCGTAGGATGTATTTGCCTTCTAATGAATGCATTTGTTGGAAAATATATTTAATTTATCTAAAACAAATAGCCGAAAAAATGTCAATAGACTAGAGTGCTAATTTCGAACATCCTGTCTCGCGACTAAATTCCAGTAAGGTCATTATTTTCCAATTTTTTTTCATTTATTCACAGAATCAACAGCTCTTTGTGTTATTTAAAATTATGTTTGTCTTATACAGATCCTTGCTATTAGTTATAATTTAGCTTGAAGAACTCAACACTCAAAGTCAAAGTCAAAATTATTTATTTCAAATAGGCTTATCGCTAAGCTACCACTGGATCACAACGCGGCCTCAACTGAGAAGATCCGGCAAGAAACTCAGCGGGCTTGTCATTTTCTCACTTTTTTTAAACATTGTTTGTCTTGTTACAATACAGAAACTACACTAATACAGAAACTAAAAATAAATGAATAAAATAAGTTAATATTAACTATACAAAAAAAATACTTTTGAGGATCGAGGCTTTTGTCATAATGATATAAATAATGTTTATCTTTGCATCAACATGAATAACATCCGGATCTTGTCTTATTGAGAAAATTAGCCTACCAGCAAGGTTTAAGACTAATGTTGAACATTATTTTTACCCCATTCGAGATACATATATTGTTCATGCTCTATCTACTACCACTTTAAAATTATATTGATAATTATTTACGCAATAACAATATTTGAGCAGGCCTAACAAGTGGAACTTACTAAAATAAAAGACAAAATGAAATTCCAATAGTTTAAAAAGCCGCGCAAACATAATAATTTAGTAATAAAACAAAATGTTTTCATGTAATTAATATTAAAAAAAGAGTACGAAATTATATACGTCATGCTGGCGAAAAAGCGTTTGTCTTTAGCTTTTTTTACCAGCATGACGCTTCAATTGTTTTTTGCTTTTCCATCCGACGCACAAAATATTGCGTACGTGATGTAGATAATAAATCACGATTTGTACAACTAAGTTAAGAATCCAGAACATTGCAATAAAGCTTTTTATACAACTTTTCTAAGCGTTACAAGCAATCTGTCTTCTTGATATGTTCCGTGCCTGCGCACGATTACGCATCTTAGAAGATAAAACACAGCCGCTTTTCACGTAAAACTAGCCGTGTAATTTTAAAACTATAAGGTAGTCTGCGCGGATCTAGCCGCCTAGCTTGTACGCTATTGATTTTAATAAATATTTATCCGTTATTACATTTGTTCCATTGAAATAATAATACTTAATACCCCGTTATTGCCCATGGGGGGGGGGGGGGGGAATAGCACTCACCCATCTCCTCCCGTTGGATGTCCGTAAGAGGCGACTAAGGGAAAACAAGAAGACGGGCAGCAGCGTCTTTCTATTGGATTACCTACCACCTATACTGCGATCCCAAGATGCCTGCCAAGCGTGGGGATTGTGGCAACCCCTCCATTTTAAGAGAGAGGCCTTTTGCTCAGCAGTGGACGTGTTTGAGCTGCTGATGATGATGATGAATAATACTTAACATGTTTACAAACACTTTTTTATATTACACACTATTTAAATTTTGAATACTAATTGAATTTTTTTTTATAGTAGATCTTGTAGGAACACGGACAATCCCGAATAGGGAAGAATGTAGAAATCTGTCATCAGGCTTGATATTGTGCTGTACTATGCGTTACTAATAAAATCTAAAACTCTAGCTAAATTTTAAAAGGTGTGAAGGACAATTATAACAAGGATTTGATCGCGGTGACAACATAATACGAAATAACAAGGACGCGGTTTTAAGGTTAAGATCTTTGCATTGCATAACTTAAATATTTTTTAACTACGAATATATTCATTAGAAGATCTCTTTTTATGTTCAGGGTTAAGCAATATTTACGTCCCCAACGATATATATTTTTTAATTTATAGGAATATTTATAGTATATAAATACCTCCATATAATATATGGAGGTATATATATTATATATATTATATACGCATAATCTCATCAAGGCCTCGTACACTTATACTCGATAATTTTGTATACTCATTTATCAACATTTTTTGTATGAATAAAGTATAAAATAATGTTGTCTTTTACTTCCTCGAATATTACACATTGAAATCAAACTACTTTTACGGATTATATCGCGGTTTATTTTAGATTTTACTATCCCGACGTTTCGAATGCTTTGCAGCACCCATGGTCACGAGAGGACTGAGATGTTGAACGTCCTTATGTCACAATTATGCCGGTGTACCCTCAGATCTTCTTAGTTATTATTGTTGGTCCGATCTACGCAGTAAGAGCTTACAGTATCTTAAGGTCGTGCAGTGCTTTGCTTGATATTGGATTTAATTATATAATTAGCCAGTGGCATAATTGTGACATAAGGACGTTCAACATCTCAGTCCTCTCGTGACCATGGGTGCTGTAAAGCATTCGAAACGTCGGGATAGTAAAATCTAAAAAAAACCGCGATATAATCCGTAAAAGTAGTTTGATTTCAAAGTATAAAATACCACAAAATAATTTATATTAATAAAAACTTAGGTACTTATACATAACAGTTGTTCAAATAGAAATAGCATGTAGTGATAATTTACATAAATAAATATATAACAGTAGAAAAATCACGAAATTTATACTGACAGTTTCTCGGTTAAATTATTATAAAATGAACCATCAGTGTGTTATAGTAGAAGCGCGCAACTGGGTGCGCGCAACGCTCGTTGTCTGACTACGACGCACCGCAGCCGTTTGCTATAGTATGTATAATGCCTAGCAATTAGCATTGACGCGAAATTCATCCGCGTTATATTTCGGGCATGGCAACTATATCTGCAATCTAAAAAGTTAGCCGCCGTCGCCGACGCACTCACACACGCACGCTACACATGTGCATGCAGCACACAATAGGCCTAGGCATACAGCGATATACATGTATGCAAACATAATATAAATAGTGTAGCTATGGTATATGTGTGCGTGCGGCCGCAGACTTTACCCTTGAACGCATGCGCAACGCTAGATAATTCCGCGCCGAATTGGTGCATTGATAAAAATATGATAACCTGAATAAACAGTCCACAGGTTTCAGCGATGGGTCGTGTATATATTTTGCGATTAATATAATGGTTGGTAAAAATGAATAAGTACATTATTATCGGTCGTTGCAATTGCCGCGATCCCACACTTGCTACGGTTGTACAAATTAGTGCACATGAATTAGATTGAGGCGTATTCAATGTTACGCAGTTCACTCTATTAAACAATGTATGATTGGATCCTATCGATATCCTCTGTTTTAATATATTCTCTCATAATGTATTTACCAAACAGTCCAAAAGTTCCGGGTACGAGTTTTAGGTAAGTCGTGATCATTTTACCGTCGTCGGATACCGTTATTTTATTTTGTGATCGATTCGGTTAAATTAACTACTTATGTTCAATTATATCACGTTACTTAAAAAAATAACGGTACAGATTCGTTTTGCTTTCGTATAAAATAATATTAACCTAT
The DNA here is from genome assembly GCA_911728495.1 of Furcula furcula. NCBI lineage: Eukaryota > Metazoa > Arthropoda > Insecta > Lepidoptera > Notodontidae > Furcula > Furcula furcula. Next base: position 14,550,178 of record OU452251.1, read on the forward strand.
TCAGTGATGTTATGACCAAATTAATGTGTTAACAAAAAAAGGTTTGTTGTAGATACATTTCAAACTGTCTCGTGTATACAATATTACAGACTATTTTTGCTTTTAAATTGCAATAAAACCCACAAACCCGGCGTAGTCTTCGACTTCTAAGAAGTCTTTCTTAAATAACTGTATGTGTATCTTTTTTAAATGAATAAGGAAAATTTAGATAAATATCTATCGACAGGGTAAAGATGTTGGCAATAAATAATAATAATGGCCCAATAGGCTCAATCCTAAACCATCTCATTTGTTTTCATATATGACATGAAACTGTTTTTGGCTTGTATAAGTATGCCTTGGTCTCCCTCTTTATCTCCTTCTATCTATCTTTCCTTTAAAATTTTAAGAAGAATTTCATTTAAAATTCCCATGTTACGAAATAATATACTTAATTATGTTTGCCGGGACAGTCAGGATCTTGGCAAATGTTCCTGATTGACCAATCTCTCTATCACGCTATGAATATTACACAAAAAAAAGATAAAGTTGTCATGTCTTATAAAGTGGTGGACATTTTATATATTAAGATAAGAACGAAAAGTACAAAATGGTTGGCGATTACTTTTAGTAGGTTACAAATAAGTCAAGAATTGAGTAAAATATAAGTACATATTAAATTTCAACATTATTTTTCGACTTTATCAAGTTCATTATTACAATTTACCCGTGAAGGCAGAAAAGTATCCTTAGTCAAAACTTTCCCGGTTATGGTTTTCCCAATATGCAAAATTCTGTTATTTCAAAGGCTTTAAATACTTAACAGTAGTATATGAAATATATACTAAATAATAAATACACGTCGATCTCGAAAACTACTAATTATTATTCGTATTTACTTATTTAATTAAATTCGATTATTATGCCACTTTTATTTGTTAAACTAACCAAATACATACAAAATACCTTAAAATATTCTCATGTCCTCTTCACTTGAGCCGAAACCGCTGGCAGCATTGCTTATTTGCCAGCCAAAATATATGCCAGTGTCCTGGTCTCCCGATGTCCCAAAGAGAAGTTTTGAAACTTATTGGAACATCTGGTGGGCTCCTGGTCTTCATGGACCCATGAAAATAATATTAATAAAACATAAATATTTCTTTTAACCAATAATTTAAATGGTAAATTTCGTTACTATCGTACATTGAAAAAAAAATCTTGTAGACATTCGTATAAGCATATCAGAAAGAAAAGTTAATACTTGTTTATTTAAAAGAGTTTAAAATGAATAAACGTAATACCTGATTGAATAAAAAACTCACCTTTGAGACGTTAAAAGCATTACTACACAAAAATATATTTTTACATGTTTGAATACACAATTTTAACTAAATGAGCGCCCGTTGATGTCTAATGAAGGGTTTTGTCCCTTTGAATGAACTCGACTCTATAGTATTTTGATCTGGTATATTTTATATTATACAAGTTCAAAATATTATGTACTATATATATACCAATTAACTTAGTGATGTGACAAACAAGACATTCGCCTGATGATAACCGATATGCCTGCCTATTTATTATAGGTATACCTGCACTGCACTGCCACTCGTCACCCGTGACATTAGTTATTACAAAGTTTTATGAGCCCGGCGGCCTTTTACATGGAAACATAGTAAAGTTCACACTGCTAGACGGCTCTGCTAGATCTGATTTAGATATAAAAAAAAACTTTTGTATTGTTCGAATTACATAATCTCTCAATTTTGATAGTACATGTGGTCTATTCTAGTTATATATGATACAATTAAATAGCAATAGATTATTTATAATCAAATTTAATCTTATTTGCTGTATGGTTTTTTGGATAGCTTATAAAATATGCTAAGAAAAAATATTAGAAAATTCTTACATCCGCGGTTGATATATGTAAAAATAAACTATTTAAAAAAAAAAAACCGACTTCAAAGTAAATTATCTAAAAAGCATAAAATAACGAAAATATATTGAAGTCGGTGTCAGCTGGTGCTAGTGATAGTTAACATGATGTGCTAGCACCGACTTCAATATATTTTCGTTATTTTATGCTTTTTAGATAATTTACTTTGAAGTCGTTTTTTTTTAATAGTTTATTTAACACTTTTTAGTGACTTTTATTTTACCAAGATAGGTATCAGCACTATCACGCAACTCGAACGTCTACGTTACAGTAACTTACTGAAAAAATAAAAAGTATATATCTCTTAAACTACTGGACCAATTTTGATGAAACTTGTACTCTACCCTAAGTTGAAAAATACTCTAACTATTACAAAAAGAATTTTTCAAATCGGACTTGTAGTTTCTGAGAAATCCGCGGACAAACCTACATACATACATACATATATACATACATACATACATATATACATACATACCTACATACACTTATAAAATTTGGTAAATTTGTTTAGAAGCCCACATAGACTAACATATATTAATATTACGCATTTTTATTAATATTACATACATACGCGTCGAATAGAGAACCTTCTTTTTGAAGCCGGTTAATAACATTATACAAAGAAACATGTTTCTTATCTTTACATTAATATATTATGCCTACTGATAACAGATTATTGAGAATTCTAAATAAACATGCTAATAGTAAATCTTAACCAGAATAAAATTCAAGGTTAACCAGCCGAAATCGAGGCTGACCGCGGGCTGACAAAAAGCCTATAACATAAATAATCCTAGCTGGTTCATAATATTTAATAAATATACTAGTTATCCTTCAAAATACCAGTGCGTGCAAAAATTGATTAACATAAAAATCGACCCTTGTTTAATGAAATTTGAAATAAAACTACTTATTATTGAAATAAACCGCGATAAAAATAGTTTTATTTCAATGTTGATGTTTGTATTTTAGCAAAAAAACTCTAACTTCTCTATTTTTTACCGATTTGAACGTATGACATTTTCTACTTTGAACCGATTTAAAAGATGTTACTTTAAAACATACAATAAATTTTTTTTATTGTACACCAAAATAGAAGATACAGTTTAAAAGAAAAATATGTTGCTAAAACGACATAACATAATATACTATTCTGGACTCTTTTGTATCCATACATAATATTCTGCCATAATAATATGGGGAAAGGATTATGACGTAGGTACATGCATAATACACCTAAATTTGTTCCAATGTGTTTTGTGCGAACCGATTAAGAGAACGCATATTTATCTACGAAATAAAACCTACTTGTGTGTAGAGTCTACCGGTGAGGGCCTCCAAAGAAAAAAATCGAAATCTAGTTTTAATAGAGTAATTTAAAATCAATGTTTGGAAATATGTATAAAAGTTATAATGAGCTTGCTTGTTTGTGATTTTGGTTGCGGATAACTTATTAACCGGATCTATTTTTATAAAAAAAAATAGTGCCATTTACCACTTAACTTAGTAAATGAACTAGTGATTAGAATTGTTTTCGTCTCTACCACACTGTCATTTACAGAATGTGTAGGTCAGTATTTGCTTTTTGTGCGTGTACTCGTCACACTTCTTTAAACTATCTAGGTATGCTTCACGATACGAGCGTCGGGTAGTAACAGACAGTACTGAATTTACGTTCAAATTTTGGCTCAATTTGTAATTAACAATTTTGTATCTTCCGTTGATATAATCATCACCATCAGGAGCCGCCGAAAAATACCCACTGCTGAACAAAGACCCTTAGAACGGGGACGTTTGAGATAATACCAACGCTTGGCAGGCGTCTTAGGCGTCTAGGCGTGGTAGGTATTCAATAGAAAGACGCTGCTTCTCCCTTAGTCGTCTCTTGCGATACCCAACGGGAACCGATGGATGGGTGATTCTTATCCGAGCACCCCTCGGCACGGTGATATTATATTTATTTTTACTCAATAGAAGCCAGTGTTTGACGGCAGTCCCACCTGATGGAAAGCAGCGACGTAACGGAGGATCGTAAAGGATACTAGCAAGCATACTTGAATTTGAATGAATTCACTGTTCCGAGGCTAGAGCCTTGAAACATTATAATCGGACGGGAAAACGCAGTTTGACGCAGGCAAATGTTTTCAGTACCTAACTGCCCTTATTATAAATAAGGAAGCAAATAGCTTAATCCGGACTGAAGGCACGTCCACCACCACCAACTTAAAAAAATCATCCCGGTTCTTCTAATTAATTTTGCTGGTCCGATCCACACAGACAGAGTTAACAGTACAGATCCCCTCAACAAGTGTAACAGTTAGTTAAAAATAAAACAATTCACTTTGTTTTTCAATCACGTCATAATTGTAAATCGTCGTAATCTTTACTCAAATGATCAGTAGGTATAAACGAGGTGTCGATTCCAGTAGTAAAATCTATAGACGAAAGCACTGAACTATCACGTTCCGAACTATCTGGTGAACTTTTATTTGTGATGCCTATTATGGTTTTCTCGTGTTCAGTGATATTAATATGCTAAATTGTAAGTTTAAATCGCAGTGCGCAAGCTCACGTTCTTGTAATGTCATAACATTAAACTTGCAAATTTTGTAAAATAACATTTTCATCGAAGTAACACTATAATTTTCCAATGTTGTTCCAATGATTCATATATATGTAATTGATTTCTAGAATGTCCCTAACGACTTATTGCAGATTCCAAAAGTTTGATTAACCGGCAAACCAAACCAACCAATAAAACGTTTTATATTTCCCCTTTCAATTCAAATAAGATCAATAGTAACCCTCATGAGGCTATCTATATATCTAATAAAAACCCATAACTGTTATTTCCACGACCGCCATTCGCATTACTATAACAACACCATTATGATGTTTTGTATGTATGCGTGAGTCACGAGTCAGAGCATCGTCTATATTTTTGCTGCCTTATACACACACATGCATCGGCAGAGCATCTGTAGTTTGTAGTTACATAACTTTGCATGCAGAAACGCCGCGAGTCGTGTCTGGGTGCTCACATAAAAAAGCCAAGTAATGTCGGGTCTTAGGCGTTTTATACCACGTGCGGACCACGGTGCGAATCGCCAAATATTCTTTGTCGATTGGGCCTTTTGAGCCACAGTGTGGAATCGCCTATACATATCTATTCATTCTGTAGTGGGGCAAGTTAAATGACTTTTTGTAAACCTTTCGCCGCGGCGGAGTTTTTAAACCTAAAAGTACCTATTAAATTACATCACGAAAATAGCATTAACATCCATCGCGTAGTTTTAAACTAAGCGAACTAGCAGACAGTCCTGAATATCGACTTAGTTAGTATTTAGATAAATACTTATCACGCTGAGAGGTGTTATAACTATGGCGGATTTTTTTTATAATATATCAGACTTGTAAATACAAGTCTGATATATTATAAAAAAAATCCCACGAATTGCCAGCTTAGTTAGGTTTGTATTAATTGGAACTAGGATGTAAAGTTGTGAATAATAAGCACACAATACATACATACATACAAACATTTAAAATTATGCATTTTCTATTCTTAATCAGCTTATCGTATGTACTTGTACTTTGTAATAAAATACAAAACATTTATTAATTTGAGTCGATAAATAGAATTATTCAAAAATTTGCTTTCAAAAACCTAAATTCAGGTAAGAAAATAGTAGTTAGTTACGGTAGTCTGACTGCGGAAGGAGGTAAATCCCCAGAAGGCCGCCTAGTTTTTAGGGTTCCGTATCTAAAAGGCATTCAGTAACCTTTATGGCGCGACTTCGTCTGTCTGTCGGTCATACCGACAGCAACTACTTATACTAACGAATTGAAATTTAGAATAGTTTTAAATATTATTTAAAACTATTCTAAATTTCAACTTCATATTAACTACTTTCAATAGTAGTTTAGTTACTAAATCAATCATATGAAAAGTCTTTCATTTGCACACTTCAAAATAGTTTTTCATGTTTTATTTCATATCATGTAACTTTTGACATCAAATTCCAATTCAAATCAATACCAAAGAAGATACGAAATCCTCGGTGCGCGAGTACGGCTCGCATTTGAGATTCTGTTTTCACTCATAATGTATTTCCTCATCTTTGTTATAACATGCACTTGTTACATACAGCTCTATAGATGTAAAGAAAATTTAATTAGACAATGTTTAAGAAAGCCTAATTTTTCTGTAAAAGCCTGCCTACAAATTTATATTGCAATACCAATTAATATAAGTACAAACTTTCCGCATCATGAAAATATTTACATGGTGTACCAGGCTTAAAAACCAAATAGATTACATTCGAATCACTTTATAATTCACCATAATTCTGGAGCAATGACCTCTACAATGTGATCTTTATTTTTTGTGAGCCTATATTTCGGGAATTCCACCGGTGCCGATCTGTAATGTAAGTAATAATAGACAGCATTTGGCTGCCGCGCTTACTTAAGCGGTAATCAACGGTTCTCTACTTGTTTGTTTGAATGTATATTCAGTTCACCGTTTGTAGTCGATGGCGCCACGGTACATTTGCTGTTTCGTGAGCAATCGAAAAGTGATCAATCAAATCAAAATATTTTATCCAAATTATATATTTTCTATACAAAGTCAAGCATCTACAGCCCTATACACACTTCCCACATTATAAGGTCCTGCCCTCATATGTTTAAAATCCGAATTTGATTTGCAATTGGTATCCCAAGACACAGGCTTCGCCTAGTTTAAGATCCTTTGATCATTTTAAATATGTTTTTTTTTTAAATTAAGAACCTATTGGTTCAGTCTTCTCTCGAGGGATGGCTAACAATTCTATCAATATTGTGTGATTATTTATAACTACTAAATTAGATACTATATTTTAAATTTAAAACATTTGAACAATGTTTTAAAGTTTTCTAATTCTTTTCTAAGTTTTTTTCGTAAAATGCACTTCAGCCGAACTGACAGTGCTACGTTTATTCTATATCGGTGGCTAGACAGGTTTTGTGCGCCGGAACATAAACAAAAAACCCAGCCGAAACGTCTGTAGGTAGGTACATAGGTAGGTATACATTTTAAACGTTTTTGCTAGATATGCATCCTCATACGACCAATGTATATGCGGCGTTTAATAATCTGTACGTTATGTATACCTATGTAGTTTTTTCTTTTTCTAATCATTATTTTTGTTTTCTGATCATTCCTTGACAATTGGGTAAATAGGTAGACCACTATATAAATCGGTTAAGAGATTTTAAATGTATATCAACACTGATTTATAAAGGTCAATGTGACGTAGTTTTAGATGCAAAAGAATACAATTTATACATATCAATCTTGTACTTATGTATGTCAGAAATTCCAAAACTAAAATAAATTTTTAAAAAACCAATTAAAACAATAATTTCAAAGTTTGTGTGTAATCCCAACCTACCATAAACCTAAATAAAACAAGACTCAAATTAGGTGAAAAAACTTTAAAAAGTATCAAATAATTTAAATATATAAAAAATGGTGGTAAAGATCACGCTTACATCATATTCTAAACGAATGGACTATTTAGCACAATCTTGAATAAAATTTAAATTATTTTACACACTTTAGTTGAGTAAATACCTCCCCATCATTCATTTTCCTCAATAAAGATCTTATCAGATCATGATAAAATTCACACAGACTATAGAGGGTACAAAAACTTTCTGAATTAAAAAATCTATCGTAAAGTCCCCAAATAAAAGGCTGCTTAAACAAAAAAAAAATAATGCATCCTATATAATTCTTCTGAATTGCTTTAAGCGCATATTAATTTAGCGAATACACAAAAACCGTTGGAAGCCCCAGACAAGATGATATCAAAATTTTATTACCTACTAATCTGTCTGCAGCAAGAAATCTACATTTTAGAATGCAGACATTCGATGAGTTTTCACGGACTAGTTCTAATTATCATTCATTTAATTTATTTTAATAGATAAGCCCGTCTGCATTAATCCTGCTACCTTTTTACTTTGAAATTATTTCAGACGAATAATGTAGTGTGATCAGTCAGTATGAACTCTATGTATATGTCGGTATGATGTATATATAATGCAATTAGATACATAGCAGATCCACCCACAGTAAGCTTGTGCTGATAAACAAGCTTAAGTTCTCACCGCATATCTGCTACTTGTTAACTAACTTCGTCTAACACTCTCATCACAAGGATGTCATTTCGAGTTTTTTTTTATTCTACTTAGTGACTAGTAGAAAGCGACACTAGTATATTAACTAGTAAGTATATTTGTTCAATATCTCATATTTTTAACCGGCTTCAAAAAGAAGGTTCTCTATTCGACGCGTATGCATGTAATATTAATAAAAATGCGTATTAATATATGTTAGTCTAGCTTCTAAACAAATTTACCAAATTTTATGAGTGTATGTATGTAGGTGTGGTTCTGCCGCTTCTCACCTGAGACATTGGTTTTGTGTTTCAAGTCTTTTAAGCCCGCTAATTTCACCAGCTAAGTACAGTGCTCTCTACTCCGGAACACAGCAATGTATGTGTTTTTATGTATGTAAATAACATAAATTAGATTTGCTACTAGCTACCTTTCCAAGGGCTCACCGAGGTCTCTTTCTGATAACCATCAAAGTTACCCCATTAGGAAGAGAGTTCTGACCACTGAAAACGGGGCAGCGATATTTACCCCCGCTTTAGGTAAGTATTCAGAGTGTATTCTTCACTTTTACCCCTTATAGCTTCATGACTTGTATGAATTTATTGATACCTTGTATTCAAATCTATGCAGTTAGACTACAGCGCGTACCAAAAATAGATATAATATGTACACTATGAAATTATAACCATCCTTCTAAAAATTCGGGTTTAAATGAATTTATTTGAAAGAACACACTAAAACTATGTAAGATGAGTCATTTTTATCGTCCGGCAGACACAAATTTTAATATCCTTCTTGCGAAATTTTGATCCATCTTGAACATAAATAGACACAAGATAATATAAATCGACCGTTTCGAAATGTCCAGGCTTGTGACATGGTTTTCTTCAATAATAGTGGATTTATTGCAACGACGCCGGACAAGGATAGGCGGCGTTACGTGCAAAACTCTTGCGTGGGTGCAACACATGCTCCGCCCGCACAATCTGTGTCCCCCAGCATTGTACGCAAAATGTATTGCGTTAATATCAATCGTGTAGTGATGTATGACTATCACGGAGTGGTCGTAAGCTCGATATGTTATGCTCAGTTTGTTGAGGAAGCTACAAGATTGCCGGTTCGTTTCCGTACGGAGTAATCTTCGTAAAATATTACTCGGATTTTTGTGCGATTGGCTCTGGATTGATAGATAATTAATACGACCATAATCATAATAATTATTATGTTAGGACAATTCACACAGGGCATAAGACTGTTCCTAAAAACATACGTGGAGATTAAAAACACCCAGACGAGACTCCCAGACAAGTTCATTTACATGGAGAGAATCGCGCCCTTGACCTTTTGTGAAGCAGCCAGAGAACCAAAACGCTACTTTTGAATATTATGTTTAGCCCCTTAGACGCAGCGGGTAAAGCATTTTGTTATATTAATCGGAGGTTGCGCATTCCATTCATGCGAGGAGCATTACTACCTTATTGGTAGGGCAATATAGGCCGATGATCTGATTGTCAAAATTGAAATACGATTCATACAATGGATGCGTTATGTAAAAAAGTCGGCCCTAATGCAGTCGGCAACCTGAGTGACACGACCAGATCAAATCAAAACATCTTTATTTGCTTACCTTTATTTGTCAGATGGTACAGATGAGACAATCTTTACCTTGTAACAGTCTCGTGTCATATTTAATGGTCTTCGCACACTGTGATTGCGTCTTCGCTATATTCCCAAACATAGTCGCTGGTTTTACCGGTGAGGAGATTTTTTAATTATTTGCAATTATCTTAGACTCAATGTTGGAGGAGATGATTTTTATATGGCCGAGGCAGCGCTTGACGACATTATATACGTTCGAAAGTGAAAGTAGACTAATTCAAATTGTTATGTTACCGTCACGGTTGTAGTTCTATTTTTCAAACCATAAGAAATTAGGTGATCATCGAATTTTGTTTGAAACAATAAAAGAAAACATCTCAAAATATCTATACTTATAATAAAACTGTAACAGGTTCAATTCTGTACTTTGAAGATATTTTGAAAATTATGTTTGGAGGGCATTCTATAACCGATACTAAAGCCAAAAATGTCTTTTTTTTTTGTCTGTCTGTCTGTCTGTATCTCGGCTGAGCATCACGCCGAAACTACTGAATGGATTGAAACGAAACTTGGCATGATTTCAGTTAATACTCCGAGGTAGGACATAGGATACTTTTTATCCCGACATTCGGCACGGTTCCCTTGGGAGAGGGGACTAAAGTCAAAATGTGTACTTGGTTATACGCTTGCTCCGATTTTAACAATTTTTCATTATAATTATAATAAATATTTGTAAGGGAACACTCATAGACAGTTGTTAACAATGTTTGGAAATCGATCAGGTTAAGCAACGTTAGGTAAGGTCATACAATAGATGGGTGACCGTTTAACGCCATTTGAACTAAACGTCTCCGTGCTTCGGAGGGCAAGTACAAAGTAGGTCCAAGTTTTAAACCGACTTTAAAAAATGAGGTTTTGTAATCTATGCGAATGTATATTTAGTTAACGTAAACACAGCGCGGGCGGAGCTGCGTGGGTCAGCTAGTCTTTAATATGCAAATGCACAAGCCTCACGAGGGCACACAGCACAAATACAGTATCAGCTTTTTTTTTTTAAACCGACAACATCAGCTAGGTAATCACAAGTCTATTCAATTAAAGAAATTAATGTAAATTTAAGCAGAAGCTATATATTTTTTTCCAGTTGACATAAATTAACACGGAGATTAGATATCTCCATGGTGATTCATATCGTAGTGGAAAAGTTGATCAATCAGCTAGATTTTATAGGAGCGATTGTAGTATAGTAACTTGGAGCTATATCGTTCTGTAACGTTGATATGAAATAAACAAATCACATATCGTAATTAGCTGGGAAGACCATCACTGCTTAGGGAAGGACTCCTCTTTAGTAAAATAAATATAGAAATTATTAAAATGATCACTAGCCGACCCGAGCAGCTCCGCCCGCGCTTTTATTACATCTTGCTCCCCTTTTCTCTCCTCTCTCCAGCGCAGTGAGGGGTATATGGTGCAGATCCCACTGGAGGGCCCAGGTCCCCCCTCTTATGTGGCGATGTGACAGTCACAGGGGTTCAAGTGGGTAAGAATCCCAGATACCGTAATTGACGAGGATACAAGTAAAGAACGAGAGGAGGGTGCAAGGAGGAGAGAGAGCGAGAGGAGAGAGAGAGAGGGGGTGTTGTGGTGGGGGATAGGGGGATTACGGTGGATCAAGGGGGAGTGAGGGGGAGCAAGGTGGGAGAAGAGAGAGGAGGGAGGGGGTTCAGAGAGGGGACAACGGTGAGAGGAAGAGGGGGAGTGTGACGGGGACCGAAGCGGGAGGGGGAAAGAGAGAGAGGAGAAAGAGAGCATAAAATTAGGTTTTGCTTATAAGAGAGAGAGACGGAGAGAAAAATAAATCAAGGGAGGAGGGAGAAAAGGGGAGCAAAATGTAATAAAAGCGCTGGCGGAGCTGCGTGGGTCAGCTAGTTATACATATAAACCTTCCTCTTGAATCACTCTATCTATTAAGAAAAACCGCATCAAAATCCGTTGCGTACTTTTAAAGATCTAAGCATACATAGGGACAGACAGACAGCGCGAGCGACTTTGTTTTATAATAAGTACTAGCGACCCGCCCCGGCTTCGCACGGGTGTAATTGAGAAAAAAAAAGAAGTGAATAATTTAAAGTTACTATCTTTGATTATAGAATTTCTTCATAAATAATGTTGGTAGCTGACTTTTCGTAACGCAATATGAACAAATTTTGTTTAGAAATGAAAGGGCTACGTATAGCTGTCTGTCCATGGGCAAAGTACTCAACGCTTAGGTTTAAGCCTGCAACGTTGAATCTCTGAGCTTGTGATTTATTATTGTATTTATAATTTTATTAGAAACTGCAGACGTGTACCGGTGCACAATTTGGGTGGATTAAGGACAGGAACAGACACCATTTCTTTAAAACCAATTTATGGAAGCAATACGGGCTTCCTTTTTCGGTTTCATCGTTGAGACGTAAACGGGGGTCAACCGGGGATTTCTTACCCACTAAAACCCCCACGGCTATCACGTCTGCACATTAATTAGCCGTTAAATCAGTACATAAGAAGGAGACCTGGGCTATCCGGTGGGATCTGCACCAAGATCCCACAGACTTAGTCACTTGCCTTTGAGCCCACCACCGGGGGGCACAATAAAGCCACCCGGGAAACTATCATCGTGCTCAAAGATAGGGGGATCGCGGGGAAACCTCCAATAGGCCCCCAGGATCCTGCGGGCAATCGACTGCGGTATGTGTCCCCACGGCTGTCCACACAAAAGAGGGGGGCTGCACCGTGTACCTCTCAGTGCAAGGCAAGGGCCTTTGAAACCGCTCCCGGGGGCGCATTATAGCCACCCGGTTCACCGTTGTCACGTTAAGGGGGTGGCGGGGGGGGGGGGGGAACATCCAATATGTCTCCGGGATCCCGTGGGGAAGTCAACCTGGGTATTTGGAATTGTTAAGTATGTACCTCTTTAGGTTTAGTCAACGTAAGCTAATTAAATTTATTTACTTAGATAAAACTTCTAAATAAATTCAGTTAATATATAAACCCTGCTGTGCTTAGAAGACACTTCCCTCCAGACTTACTTGATCATATTCTTGTTATATGTCTGCTCAGTCCCTAATACATATAGCCTGATATTTTGCTTTAAGTATTAAAGTTATCCGTGTACAGTACCTAATTTACGTACTAAGCAAATCTAAGTGAGAATATTTGTACCGCCATCGGTTGAGTAATAATACTGCTTTTTAACCCTGTTAAGGGATAATTTAAAAAAAAAATCCCCTCAGTGGCTTTCCTTTGAGCCCGCCACCGGGGGGCACAATAAAAAAAATTACCTGTCACCGTGCTCAGTTTCGGCCAATAGGCTCCCAGGATCCTGCGGGCGGTCGACTGCGGTGTGTAGGATTCTTACCCTCTAAACCCCCCACGGCTGTCCGCACAAAATATGGGGCTGCACCGGGTACCCCTCAGGGCAAGGCAAGGGCCTTTGAAGCCGCTGCCGGGGGCGCATTATAGCCCCCCGGGAATCTGTCATCGTTGTCACAGTTAAAGGGGTGGCGGGGGACATGTTTAACATGTCCCCGGGATCCTGTGGGGGATTCTTACCCACAAAAACTCCCGTGGCTGTCTCATCGGCACATGAGAGGGGTTCTTCGGTGGTATCTGCATGAGCTGTCCCTCAGTGCATTGCCTTTGAGTCCGCCGCTGTGGGGCGGGTATATTATATCCCGGGTATTTACCTACCTTATAATATGGAATTAATGAAATTCTCTAGTACTTGATTGTGAACTATGTAGGTATCTCTTTAGGTTTAGCTAAAAGCTATGTAAGTTTATTTACTTAGATAAAACTTAAAACCTTCAATGAAAAATTATCTAACCAAGATGGTGAAAACCACTGCGTGATTTAGGAGGTGCTATCGGATATAGACAGACTCGGATAGCGACTTTGTTTCACACTATGTAAAGATACTTTGACGTCGATCGATCGGTAACAACACCAGCCAACCTGTAGAAAAACCCCTGACTGACAGACAGACAATAATTCCAATAAAGTTTTGGCTTTTATATCATACGTACAATACATGCATAATTATTTTATTCCTACCCAAACAGACATTTTGGAAATATATTTTCATTATTTTATTTTATTATATTTGGGAAACTAACAAATGATACCACTATTACTAATATAAGATACAATAGTACAAAAATCCATTAAGTTTCCACTAATAACTAAATTATGACATTAGAGAGAAGCTAACCACGTATGCATGATTTTAAATTAAAATAAAAGCATTAATTATAAAAAATATATTAGAGATAAAAAGTGATGGAGTTGATATGAGTTAAATATTTAAAACATCGAATCTTAACGTAAATAAAAAAATCAAAAACAAAGTTTAAAAATACAAAAAGAAAATCCGCACACGGGTAGCGAACCCGGACAGTCCGTGTTTAGAGGACGCTTCCGTAACCACTTGGCCAAGGACGTTTTGTTTAAAGTTTCGAAATATCTTATCATATTTGTACCGCCATCGGTTGAGTAATAATACTCCTTTTTTTACCCTGTTAAGGGATAAATTTTAAAAAAACATGAAATACAAATTCAATTAATTTTCTTAACGAATGTCTGTGCCAAATTTCAAGTCAATAGGACCAAGGAATCGCGTTCTCCCATACAAACTTTGCCCCCCTGTTTGACCCCCTTAGAGGTTGAATTTCGAAAAAACCCGTCTTAGTGAGCACCTACGTCTTAAAAGGAACCCCCATGCAAAGTTTGAGACTCCTAGCACTTGTAGTTTCTGAGATTTCGTGATGAGTGGGTTTTTGTCTACTCTTTTATATAATAAGATAGATATAGATATAGAATAGATATAGATATCGATTAAAGTGATGGAACAAACGTGGTTCAGTACGACATAAAGGGGTAGCTAACCCCTTCAGGGAGTGTCCTAATAGAACGCGATAATGCGATCATCGCAAGTTAGGACACTCGTTCAACGTCCATATGTTTGAGATTTCGTTCGTGGGAACTTGCAATGATCGCGTGATCGCGTTTAGTTAGGACATCGGCTAAAGGTGTACCTATAGTATAATTTTAATACATTATGTTATGTGTATTGTTTTTTTTTTTTTATGTCTTATTGCAGGTTCGAACCCCGGCTCGCACCTCTGATTTCTTCAATGAATCATGTGCGAATCGTCTTTGTGCGATTGTTACTAGCTTTCGGTGAAGGAAAACATCGTGAGGAAACCTGCATGTCTGAGAAAGACTAACTAACTACCTTTCGAATGACGTGTGAAGTCCGCCAACCCGCACTTGGCCAGCGTGGTGGACTATGGCCTAAGCCCCTTCATCTTGAAGGGAGGCCCGTGCCCAGCAGTGGGACATTAACAAGGGCTGGTATTATTATTATTATTATTATGTCTTATTTGATCTTTTGAACGGCAAGACACACTGTCGCTCTGATCAAATTGTAACATGACACACTACTTAATAAAAAAAGTGAAAAAACGACAAGCCCGCTGAGTTTCTTGCCGGATCTTCTCAGTTGAGGCCGCGTTGTGTTCCGGTGGTAGCTTTTTTTTTTAAGAATAACCATTGTAAAGTGCTAGCGTTAAGCCTAGGAAATAAACTATTTTTGACTTTTGACTTACCTAAAAATAAAAAGTGTAACATATTTCTAATTCATTCTGATCTAATGAAAACAGGCATAATTAATAAAAGTCCCTAAGTAATATAAAGGTAAGTTTATTTACGTAACGCTCACTTTCACACCGATTTGATTCAAGCACGGGTGAATACACTTCTATCATCGATCTTCACCGGCTGAGAGTTACGGTCAAGAATTCAATTAGTCGCCAGTTCCGTTAATCAGTTCTTGTTAGGAAAGTTTAGAGTTGTTATGCGCATTACGTGACGTTATCTAATACCACCTCCGGTGAAGCTGCAATAGCCATCTGCGGTTAACAGCGTCTATCATTCCCAAAAAAAAAAAAAATAAAAAAAAAAAAAATAAAAAAAAAAAGTTATCTAATACCACCTTTTTTAATCCGTTGTAATAAAAAACAGAAATGTGCGAGTCGGTCTTGCGCACCTAGGGTTCCGTAGCTTATTTGGACGTATAAAATAAAGTATGATCATCTAACATGACAAGAAGCAAAACAAAACTGAAGGACCTAACAAATTCTTTTTAAAAAGGGTTCTAATAAATATTACTTAATTCTAACATCACAAATATCGGAGATAGAGTCGGATAGGTACTTGTTTCAACTTTTCAATTAAAACTCCAAACTTCTTGACTTAGTTAGTTCTTCTTCTTTAAGTGCCTCTCCATTACTGAAGGTTGGCGGTTAGATTCCGAAACTTCACTTTATCCATGGCTAGTCTGAATAGCTGTTCTACAGACTTGATTCCGGTCCATTTTCTGATGTTACGTAGCCAGGACATCTTTCGTCTTCCAACTCTTCTTGTTCCTGCTATTTTCCCCATCATAATGGTCTGTAGCAGGTTATATTTGTTATGCCTGAGGATGTGACCCAAGTACGCTACTTTACGCTGCTTGATTATGCGAACCAGTTCCACTTTTTTGGACATTCGGCGGAGCACTTCGACATTTGTCACCTTTTGTGTCCAACTAATACGAAGCATGCGACGATACGTCCACATTTCGAAAGCTTCGATCTTTCGATCTTCTTTTAGCGTCCACGCCTCACATCCGTAAAGTACAACTGGCCAAATATAGCATTGTAAAAGCCGGGTTCAGAGTGTTATTTACAACTGTCGAGAGCACAACACTTTTTTCATGTTAGTTACCAGGTAATATATAGTAACAAGCTTTAATAGGTAGCTAAAATATGCCGTGTAACAGACAGACGCTTTTGCATTATTTTTTTGTACGAAACCCTAAAAATTAAGCAATTGATGTCGGGATTTGGCTTTCTTGTGAATAGGGTAAAAACATAGGAGCTACTTCTATTGGTTTGGAAATCTTAACCGTTGCCGGTTGTAATAGTTTGCTTCCTTTTTTCCATCTTTAACAAGTTTAAGTCAAAGTTATTATACAAGTTGTCCCAGAAATGGGGTATTAAGACGGTAATGACGCATTGTGTACCCTACAAGCAATCAATTTGTGAAAGAAGATAATAAAAATTTAACAGTTTTGGTGCAGAGACCTCAAAATTTTGTTCGTTATTTAATCGAAAATGTATGAAGTTCTAATTAAACAAGGCAAGCACGCAGTCAATAAAAATACAGTGTTTGTTGTTTAGAAACAGTTTTAAGACGATATAAATAAATTTCGTATACAATTGAAATATCAATTTCTGCACTATTTGTCATTTTTTTCGGGGTCTTTACTATCAATACTATACATATCTTTTGGCTTGATATACCCTTTCCGGGACACCCAGTATAAGTAGATTAATTTTGTTAAGTAAGTGGAAGGGTGCTTAAGTAGCTATGTATATATCGTATATATATAGTTATGGCTTGTGACAGCAATGCTTATTTAGAGAGTAGTTTAAGCCAGTATTATACTTCATCATCATCATCATCACCAGCCTGAAGACGTCTACTACTGAACATCCTCCCCCTTCGAAAGCCACAATGAATGAAAATTTGCTATTTGCATCCACCGGTTACCTGCGACGCGCACTATGTCGTCTGTCCGCCTAGTGGGAGTATTATACATAATAAAAAATATTAATTCAACAATGTTTTAAATAACAAAAAACGTTTGCAAATATATGACACATTTCTGCTATTAAAATATAATAGCAGAAATGTGTGCAAACATGACCTTAAATTAGTTGACCTTGAGCATCAACCGCTGTAAATACTGTTCTAAAGCTTTTATACATTAGTATTATGTCGAAAAATTAACATTTAGCTGAAAAAAATCTAATTTAAAATAGCGGAAATACTATACCAACTTAGGCCGAGCCAGTCGAGCCCGTTTAGTAGCCTTATAAAGAACAGTTTAAATTCTGTAAACGAAGTTACAAATGTATGAGTAGTACGGCTATTGAGAGTATTTCTTTACAAGATCAAAGTCGTGGCAACAAATGTTTAAATATAGGAGTGATGGCTGAACGGTGACCAGCCAAACACAACTGGTAGGGTTCAATATATTGATGAATATATTGAATATGTTTTGTAACTTGAATGTAATCGTCTCTCTGAGCTTGTCGCTAAACGTGATGAACTGAGAGTCCTTTAAGAAAAAGATTGGCTATTTTAGCCATATGAAAGCGCACAAGCGTTACTTACAACGGCGCGGCGTTAAAGCGGTTCCCGTAGCCGAAACCTACTGTAGGCTGGCTCATCATTTAATATGTCTATATTATATTATGTTATATATTTAGGTTGCCTGGAAGAGATTGCTTTTTAGTGATAAGGCCGCCTTTGTACATTGATATCTTCAACGTATTGTTCAATTTACATGTAACTTTTGGTGTATAATAAAGTGTATTTATTATTATTATTATTATGTTTTATTTACTCACGGGCTTAGTCCGGTCTTTTAGAGGCTTGCGTGGGGACGGATCCAACACGTAGAGGCCTGTTTTAGAAGAAGAAAATTGTGTGTAAAACACCTCCCAGGGTCATTATGTCATACTTAATATTAAGTCTTAATTAACCCTACCAATTGCATTTGGCTGACCATCATTCAGCCATCACTCATGATTCATACTTATCGAACCGATTTTGATCTTACAAAGAAGAACGGGGTAGATCGTTCACCACTGATTACAGATGAAAGTAGGTACTATATAATAAAAAGTAAGATGACTCCGTTTTATGACTCCTCTTTTAAAGATGTGGATTATCTTGTCTTATTTAGCCTAAAATGCGTTAAATCTGATATACTATCTAATACAGGGCGTATTCAAGGGGTTTGTAGCCTCCGTGGCGCAGTGGTAAACCGCTTGCTTTGTAAACCGGAGGTCGCAGGTTCGAATCCTGCGGGGGGCAACAAATTTGAGTAGTTGTTCCTTACTGGCTAGGACAATGCAGGCCGATCACCTGATTGTCTGTAAAGTAAGATGATCCATGCGTCGGATGGGCATGTAAAAAGTCGGTCCTGCGCCTAACCTCTCGCCGGTCGTGTCGGTATTCCGTCCCACCGGATTATGAGAGGTATTATATAAAGGAAGAGAGAGTGCACTTGTGTCTGCGCAAGCGCTTGTGCACTATAATATCTCCTGCGTACATGGCTGATCTTGTGAAAGATTGGCCGCTGTGGTCGTTTCGGCCAGGAGGACATTATTATTATTATTATTCAAGGGGGTTTTGCGTAAAAATTAACGGCTTTTAGTACACAACCGAACGCTCTAGGTATATGTATGCAATATGTTTAGGTTGGTATATTAGATTTAGGTGTGACCGGATGTCCAGTGGCAGCGCAGTGTGTTAGGGTTGACAATTAAAACTTTTATTTACAAATGATTTGCGTGTTTAACAATGACAGGATTTATGTATTACTGAGGTCCTTGTAGTGTCAACACCTATAATCTTATCTATACCACGAACTTAATTCATACATAAATAACTTCAAATTTGAATTAATTTTACGGCTACTTTGGATTTTAATTTAAATATGAAGGACGTCTTTTTACTTAAATAAAATAGTTGTAACTTTTTTATTAACATGTTTATTAGATTTTCATATTTTTATTAATAATAATAATTTTCATACTTTCACATTTTATGGCCCGAATGATTCACATTTTATGGCATTCGGGCATTGCATTGGCAATGCATACCATTTGAACTCAAAATAAATGTCGTAAATCGACAAAGTTTGAATTGGTATAAGTATTCTCACAACACAGCATGAAAAGAAAATCAGTAATAACATCCTTCAAATCAATACAGACCCACTGTATGTATTTGAAAAGAAAAACATAAATCTCGTAAGTAATGTAAATAGTCGGGTAAAAAATGGGTAAAAACGAAATTATACTTAATAGTCAACGGCAAGATACCGGCGCTAGCGCCGTCGTGTGCTACGAGCTTCAGCGTTATTCAGCTCAACCTCAGTGCATTACGACCGCAGCTAATTTATTAAAAGGACGGCAGTATATTTTGCTGTCAAATTAATTTTCAGTATTGGTATAAACAAAGGAGTTGTTGCAAAATGGGCTAGGAATATGTACACCACCTCTAAAAATCGAGAAAAATCCATAGAATCCGGGAAAAATATAAATATTTCGTTTAAATTACTATTATTGTTGTAATTTTAATTATAATTATAATTTATTTTATATCTATATTCAACATGGCGTCCTAAGATGGCGTCTCACTGATGTTGAATTGAACTGCAAGCTTTTACAAGCAAATAAAGCCAAATTAAAGTAAATGGATAGTTAAAAACTGTTATAAGTGTGTTTCCCCATTTTAGAGTATAGTGTACAAAGTCCTAGCCCAGGCTCCTTACATTTTGGGACATCTCTTTTGCATCGGTACGTGAAGTTGGCATTCTCGCGGTGCGTTGTTGCTAGGTAGATGGCAACTCGGCGATGTGTGCAGCTGAGTGAACAAGGCGTGTGCGTTATTCCGGCCGACCTTGATCTCCACGCAACGGCCGCGGCTGATTACTTCCAAGGCCGTCGACACATTGCAGTTACGAGTAACGTGACGGACATAACCGATTATAAACCATTGCATAGTCGTCTAATTGTAACCAATATGCTAAGATTACCATTATAGCCGTATGTCTTTGTTTCGGAAAGTAACGGCGACTTGTCCACCATCAGTCGGCGAAGCACGAATTCAAACACGGTGCTAGAGAGAGTATAGCAACTGGAAATATTATTAAAAAAAAAATAGTCCAATAATTACCTACTTTGTCCCTACTGAGAAATAAAAAAAGCTTTAATATTTAAAAGACGTTTTACTGTTACATCCATTTTTTTTTCTTGTTTGTTTTTTTATTGTTGGTTTTTTGGACGTGGTTGGTGTTGGACAGTAAGAGCTATTCAAGCTTACAGCTCGGACAACAACAATCGGATACTTGCCCTCCGAAGCACGGAGATGCTCAGTTCAAATACTACTCAATGGTAACTCATCTAAGGACTGATATTGTCTGACGTTGTTTAAGAAACTGATCGTTTACCGAACAGTGAATACAACTTCCTTTATATAGGTACATTTAAATTAATTAATACATTTTAATGCCAAGCCGTTCGAGATAGTTTATGAAAATTGCCAGCCCTATAGCCCGTCCGTCGCACCAGTCACCCGACAACCGGCAACTATGCGGAGATATCAGGCATACGCGTTATTCGCATGACCTTGATCTCAGAGTCCGCGGCTGATCTGCGCGTGTACCTAAGGCTATTGTCACACACTGCAGTTTCAGGACGACCGACGCGATCTGATTGAAGCGACTGACGTCAGTCAGTCACTCAGTCGTTCGACAGTTAGAAATTTATAATAAACTACAATATAAATAATAATAATAAGTACAAATATCGTTGTTTCTTTTTTATTGGTAGGTATAACATATAATATTATTTATTGTAGGTACCTACTTCTGTGGAAATCGTACAATAGTCAGTCAAAAATCATTAATACAATATATTCATAAATTAATTGTGCATAGGTATATTTTGTAGTATCAAATATCATAAATTGTTTTTATATTTTTTTTTATTTAAGATTACTAAAAATTATAATATATAAATAAAAAGCCCCAAAAAATAAAAATAATAAAATGTTTGAATTCATAATTATTTAATCTTCTAAAAATATTTTGACCCAACAGGAAGAACCTTTAATTGACCTCTCGACTTCACATAATGCGATGTAGATACGTATAAAATGCATAAACTTGCACATTCGTGTGAAATATACCTAATACACTATTAAATTAGCATAGCACACAGCTCACGCTCACTGCACAGATAATAGGGCGCGGATACACTGTATCCTGTAATAGGCGCTGCCAAGAACTTCTTGACCAGGAACGCACAAAAAATACAGAGAGCTGTTCTTTTCAAATTAATTCTGGAACTGCTATACTTATCGCGATGACTCGAATATTTTTCTCTTCACCATAATGTGTCCACAGCATTACGTAGTTTTCGTTACATTGGACCAAGATGATGATCGGCCGCATGTCATCGCATTGAACTTCCATTGTGTGGCCAAACGTGGTGCACAGAACTCTGTCACCTCCACTTTTCGATCCTGAATCTTTGAATCTTCACGGGGAGCATCTATTAGCATCAAATTCTTAACACCGATCGAATCTGTAGGCAAATCAAATGTTGAATTTTTGCTTCGAATCTGTAGGCAAGTCTCCATTGTAATTTTTTTTCACACGCCCAAGCATCATAGTGAACATTCCAGTGATTTTTAATAGAACAACTTAATTATCCCCTTACGTAGAACGAAGATGAGGTTCTTTTCTTGGCGAAAAGTGTAGCGGCATCGGCATCACAAAACGATGACAATATAAGAATAATGACATAACTTGTCAAGTCCTAGCCATAAAACAGTTCCATATTTCATTCCACACATTGAACGTAAAAATCTAAACAAACATGTTACGTATGGACTTTTATGAATAGACTTTTATGGATGTAAAACAAGAATAATTAATTTCCACTAACGCAATTACCACAAAATACTTACTGGCCAACAAGAAATAAAATATTTCATGCGTGCATTGCTTGCTAATATTATACTTATGTTTTTGTGGTACAAATAAAAAAGTATCTACGTATTTAAGATGCTGTAATTTGACCTCTATAAAATGTAACTGATTAAAACACATTTTAGTAGCTTCTGTAAATTCTTTAAGGTGCGTGGGGTGGGAACCATGAAGGTTATAGCCCCGCCACGCCTGCTTACAATAGATGCGTAGATCCGTTTGTCTGGTTGCGTTTGTCGACCTTTCCACCATAACGCTCGTCATGACCCACAGCTCTGGGGGTCTAGTACAAGTTTTGATAGTTAATGAAAATAATCAGTATGTTTTCTCCCATACATTCTAATCGTTTTTTTTATAATTTCCCCTAGAGGCGTCTCCAATATATATGGAAAAAAAACCTAATTTGTTCTCAAAATTGTCCTTTTAAGCTATCAAATTGGTACCAGCCTCCCCCTCATCGCCGCAAAGTTCATATTATTCCATATCTAAAGCTAGGGATGGTGGACATTCATGCTCACCATGTGTGTGTGTGTGCGAAATACCGCTGCGGACCACGCGTGATAAGTGACGTCATAGACATTCTTATGTAACGTGTCCATGACAGTGGAAACAGCGCGCTATCTATTAAACGCATATATGCAAGCATATATGCTCGTAGTTGAATAACTTGACATGTTCCTGCGGCATAATAACATGCCGTAATTGTTATGCCTATAACACATTGATAACACGATGTTATTGCTTCTCCGGCCATGTGTCTACCGCCTTAAAACACGTAGGTAGACGATTGTGCGTTGAAGGTCGCTGATAGTACATCGACTAGTCAAACAATGGCGTGCTATTATATGTATTTCTTCGGCCATAGTCACTTGCAATTCGCACTACCCCATATTTACGTTGTACCTACTCTTCCTACTTGAATAAATATAAGTCAATAAAATTTACTAGATAAGATAATACATTTTATTTCACAGAGAGAGAGCGTTGCTCAAATCAAAATTACATAACAAATAATTATAAACTGGCCATACACGTTCCGGTTTCCAGACCTTTTACGGTTTGGTTTACCTGTACAGTGCAAACCTGTCAGATACACCTGAATGTGTTTAGCCAGCTTAAGTGGTAGTTCTAGGTTGTTGGAGAAACTGGCGAGGTCCGAACTGAGAGCCCAAAGTCTCTCTCCGGTTTAGTTAGGCTAAGGTAAGGCGGGTCATGGCAACCGGGAAGGTGTTGGTGGGGTAAAATCCCACATAATTCGGCCTCAAACACTAGGCCTACGGAGATCGGATACCTTTTGAAGAATTCCACCCTGACAAAAAAGTGGTAGTTCTAGGTAGGCAGGTAGGACCGTAGGATCGCTGGATGTTCGGGGTGTGGGCCCTAGGAGATCCATCGAGTATGGCGGTGACTCCGAAAAGAACAGCGGTGGCGTTGCGACCCTCGTCTCCGTAAGCACCGTGTCTGGTTCCCGGGGGCTATAAGCGCCCCACGGCGGCGGGCTCAAGCGAGCCCGGGTGTACCCCCCCCCCCCTTCCATGTGCCGATGCGACAGCCGCAAGGGTTTCAGTGGGGAAGTATCCCACATACCCCGGTTGAGCCTCCAAGCCTTTTGAAGATTTCCCGGCGAAAAAAAAGGTACCACCGTAATGTCAAATATTCTGCCGCCAAGCAGCAGTGTGTAAACATTGCTGTGTGAAGGGCACTCTAGCTGGTGTGGTTACCGGGCACAAGATACTTGATAACTTGACTACCGACAGTGTAGTAAGTGCACCTGTCCATATGCAGGCGTACCGCTTATTATCAGGCGAAGGTCACGCTTTTTCCTTCGATAAGCTGCTTATGAAAATAACTTCTGAAATAATTAGTTTTGTTCGGTTCATGAGTAGGAAGGAGGTATAAATATTTATTTGTACAAATGTCTGCAAGTGGAACGGCTAGTTTGCAAATGTTATTTGGAACGTGCCTATGTATGACCAGGTGCTTTGGAGGCCACGGCGCATAGACCATTATTTCTTGCAATAATAAACATCTTGTAAGATAAAATATACCTTTATGTAACCGCATTATGATGCACAGCGCTTACGAACAGCCTTCCTGATCATGCCACAAGGTTACATATAAAATACCTACCGACTTCAGCTTGCACTGTAAAATCGCATTGACAGTGATAACCATTATCTAAAAAGAGATATTATCAAGGAGCTTACGTAACGCGATATTGTTAATACGTTGCATTTTTATCAAGTGCATTTTAGGAAGGTCATTTAGATTATTAAATGTTATTGCGAAAATATCGAGGTACAATCGTGTCTCGATGTATACTTTTAGACTTTCGCGTTCCATTATCAAACTTTATTCTAATCGGGAATTAACGCGATTTACCTTATATTTTGGCTTGACGTTTCGGCCGGGTTGCACCAGCCGTGGTCACAAGCAGACTGTTTCAGCGAGACGGCTCCGTGCGCGAGGCAGAAATATCTTCGTCTACCCCCGTTCTTTCACTTGTAACGTTAAGCCCACTACACACTACACTCACAGTATCTGTATATTTAACCGCCGGCAAATAGCGAGGTTTTGTCATTTTGATCACTGGTTCCCATGCAGCTGATAATCTAAAGCCATCTTCCCGGTTGAAATTTTTATATTTCTTTATTTCAATCGTTTCACGAACAACTCTAGAATAAAAGTGTCGATCGGTGGAAAGGACTTGTGGGCGATGAAACTCAATCCAGTGATTTGTATCCGACTGAAGTATATGCTCGGCAATCGCTGACTTGCTAATCTGACGGTTCTTTACAGCTGTGATATGCTCTTTAACCCGGCCGAAACGTCAAGCCAAAATATAAGGTAAATCGTGTCTCGATGTTTTTTTGTACCTAATCATTATGTAACGTGAAAAAAAAACCATTGTTCACTAAGAGAAGAAAGTATAAGAGATAACCAGAGGATGTAATTTGAGGCTCGATTCGTATTCGGAATCGCACTTTTTCCTGAGTGATACTCATGTAAAGAAAACTAAAGAAAAATCAATTTAACTAATTTTATAATAAACTAGCAATTTCCTGCGGCTTCACCCGCTAATTTTTTTTACAGAGTTTACCAACCCCTAACACACCCCCAAAGGTTGCTTTTGAAAATTCGCGAAGCACGTATTAATTTATTTTATTTCAGTGAGCTGTTATTAGTAATTTTATATGTAAGATTAGTTATCTTCTAATATATAAAAATTTCGTGACACGGTGGTGTTTGTGGTCGCATACCTCCGATACGGCTCGACCTATGTTTGTGTTTTTTTGATGTAGGTATATTTGGTATACCGCTAGAGATATTGGAGCATTGTTAATGTAAAAAAGCGCGGGCGAAGCTGCGCGGATTAGCTAGTAGTTTATAAAACTCGTGGTACAAGTGATTTTTTTCTAATAATTGTAAAGGAACTTGGTTTTCGTTAATAATTGTGCAATATTTAACAAACGCCTAAACACATTAACAATTTATTTTCATAACCCTTTTTCTCCCTCATGTGTGATATTAATGACGTATGATCTGCCTCGTTTTGAAATAAGGAAGAAGGTGCCTAATTTCCGAGTCAGTCTGGATATAAAAAATATTACCTTACCATTTTAGTTTTAACAAAAACTAGACAAAGGATAAAACAGGTATTGCAACAAGCTCGTATGCACATACCTACTAATAAAACAGTCAAAAAAATTAAAAATAGAATGTTCCGCGGCGCGGCCTTAGAATGAACGTGTGATGCGAGAACAGTAAAGTGGGGGGGACGCAGACGGCGCGATGACATCACACCGAGTTGCAGTGCGGTACGGCCGCCAACTCTTGCGCAATCGCACGCCCTTGATCTTGACTGCGTCGCGGCCGCACGCGTGTGCGCCCAACACCTACGTCTAAATGCTAGGTACACTCTCAGCTATATTTATCATTGCGCATGTAGGCGCGAAACGGTAATCAGAGGGTGAGATATAATTCTCAAGTGGCGTTTTGTACTCATTAGCGAAACGGGCAGTTCCGGTTGTTAAATGTTGTATGTAAGATGATATAGATAAACTTAAATCAGTGCGTATCTGTCGCAAATGTAAAAATTTAATTTATTTTGCTTAGTAGCTCATGGTTTAGTTTTTTTTGAGCCCATAACTTTAAAAACAAGGATACCTAGTTTACTGTTTGCTATAGTAGTCATGACTGATAAATCTCCTCTCATAAAAAACACGCATTAAACTAAATAATAAAATATAACTCACTAAGTAGGTACTAGGTAATTTACTCTAGTGAATCTACTTATAATAGGGATATGAAAAGTGTTTTTTAGTGGCTTAAATATAGCCTTTTATCTGGTTCAAGCTCACAAAAACTATTATTTTGCATCGCAATCGCAATGTACATGTTGTATTAGTTGATTGCTCTCAGTCAATTTAAAATAGATTAAATAGGTTAAAGATTTCCACAGGCAAAACTATAACTTCTTTATGTAAACGCCTGGAATTTAACACAGAGATCTATATTTTAAACTGATACAGAGGTTTGCTTTGAAGTCCAGGCGTTGATATTTTAGGTATTTTGTATCATTATGCTACTAAGTATTGAATTTTATCTTAAATTCAATAACAATTATCTGAGGACAAGCCTAATAGTTTATCTTGGCGAGTGGGGAGTCTAAAGTAGTACCCGGGGGCGGACATCAGGACCTGTAGCCGCGACAATAGCTATTTTAAGGTAATTATTATGGATCTCTGCGTGCAATTTTATCCAAATAATTGCAGATCATTTTAACTAAACCATTAAAAAACAGGGTTACAAAGCAGATCAGGGACGTCTAAAGCTTTTAGGTTGATTCGCTCTTAAAGAAAGCTCTTAAGAAATTGTTGATGAGCATGAGGTCCAGCTGGGTGCTATGAGATTTGCTTGAGACCATGGAGGGCTGATAGAGCTGCGTTTGCGGTCTCATGCAGCGAAAGCGAACACCCATTGATTTCTGATCAAGTCCCGATGGTTACGATACATTGGAGAAACCGTGGCTTATTCAAGTGAGGAGTGGTTTTTCCTCATGACTAGCCTAAAGATCTCCACTGCTGAACAAAACAGGGAGTGGTTGCCATAATCCCTAATACGAAATCGCAGCATAGATCAAACTTTATTCTAATCGGGAATGGTTCAGCGAGACGGCTCCGTGCGCGAGGCAGAAATATCTTCGTCTACCCCCGTTCTTTCACTTGTAACGTTAAGCCCACTACACACTACACTCACAGTATATGTATATTTAACCGCCGGCAAATAGCGAGGTTTTGTCATTTTGATCACTGGTTCCCAAGCAGCTGATAATCTAAAGCCATCTTCCCGGTTGAAATTTTTATATTTCTTTATTTCAATCGCTTCACGAACAACTCTAGAATAAAAGTGTCGATCGGTGGAAAGGACTTGTGGGCGATGAAACTCAATCCAGTGAATAAAGTTTGATAATGGAACGCGAAAGTCTAAAAGTATACGCAGCATAGATGGTAGGTAATCCAAAAGAAAGACGCTTCTGCCCATCTTCTTGTTTTCCCTTAGTCGCCTCTTAACACACCCAACAGGAGGAGATGGGTAGGTGTTATTTTTATCCGGGCTCCTCCCGGCCAATGCATACATCATTTTGTAAGAGGGTAAATTTTGACCTAAGTTCTATGCAAGGCTTTATACAAGGATAAATAACGAAATATGTGTTTCAGTATGTTGGGAAACGATAAGGGAAATATAAATATGTAAATATTGTTAAAAAAATGTACATAAAAACTAAAATGACTACACATGTTTACCGAAAAAGTCTTGGGAAATCGATGTAACGTGAAAAACGTCTTGGTCATTATAGACTACTTCTATATAAAATAAGCTTTTCACATGCATTAACATTTCACGCACTTATAACGCAACTTTAGCACAGCAAGTACATATTATATATAAAATTTTATATGCACGTAGGCACGTCATCAATTGTATTGTAATTTTAATTCGTATATTTAGCGCATGATGTAAGTTTTTTTTATTAAATATTGTTGAGTTAGTTGGTACGCGCGACGATGTGAAAACCGACAAATGCATGGCTAGTCGTGAGGCGTGTGTAAAATAGGCCTTAGGATTGATAAAGACTCTGTCTGCATACCTACAGTATTTACATGATAATTATGCTACATGGTTGTTAGGAGGTGCATACTAAGTATCAGATACTAGGTACCATTTTTATAATGAAGGCCGATCGATCACCTGATTCTCTGGAAAATACATGGAAAATAAGATGAAAAAATCAGTCCTGCGCCTGACCTGTCCCATCGGTTTATGAGTATAAAGGAAGAGGGAGTCCACTTGTGTCTACGCAAGCACTTGTGCACTATAATATCCCCGCGTAGATGGCTGATCTTGTGAAAGGTTGTCCGCTGTGGTCGTATCAGCCATTTTATAACCCGCTAAGGCAAGGGTCTGTTCCCCTCCTCTCCATGAGACATGAGAAGGGTTAGACCATTGTCCACCACGCAGCCAACTTCAGATTAGTGAACCCGATGCATCGTTGGAATGAATTCTAGATTCCAGACGAAACCTGATCTGTTGAAATAAGATGTTTAACTATTTGGTGGGCAAATAACTGGCTGGCGGTGGCTACACATAGCACCACTGATCCGTAGATGCTACACGATTTTATAAAAATCTTAGTTTTCAAAACACATTCCGTCTTAGGGGTCATGCATTAATCACGTGATGTTTTTTAGCAACTTTTTAACCCCTCCCTCCCTCCTGGTGACATGTGGTGAGGTGTTTAAACTACCCCCCCCCCCCCCTATCCAAAATCACGTGTATTTTTTTGTAAAAAATTTCAATATAGTTTATATTGAAATTTTCGGAATATTATCTTTAAATACAGGTACTTAACTGATTAAATGTTGAAAGGGAAGTCGTTGCCGGCAACGGTGAGTCAAGGCCACGTGCCGCTGTTTAGTTTAGAAATCGTTCTTTCAACGAAAAATAAATACACGTGATGTCTCATTATACCCCTCCCCCCTCCTGGTGATATTTCGTGATTTTTTCGGAACACCCCCCCCCCCCTTTCAAGCCTCACGTGATTAATGGACGACCCCTTATTACGAAAAGGTTTAACGTTAACCTGGGTTTAGACTCGGGTTTAAGGAACAAGTTCCTGAGTTTAAACCTAGGTTTAACGTTAAACTGCTTTTCGTAATAGGACGGATTATGTTTAGGATGAATAGGAACCTGCAAGTCAGTTTAAAAATTTGTAAGTATGAAATGTAACTCCTACAGCTAATTTTAGTGTTCATGTAACACTCGAACCTAAGAGGAAGGCGGCTGCTAAAATTAGATACGCGAATAATTGAATTTGAGCTAATTGAAACATTGCTTCTAGGCGCTACAGGGAGCTTGCAAGCTCGGATAGTCATGTAGCTAAAATAAAAGTCAACAAGATATTAGAAAAAGGCTTAGAGGATTTTAAACAGGTCAAAACAAGTGAACCAATATGAAAAGTAGCAGATGTTGGTTCATAACACACACGCACACGGCCATTTTATTCCTTTAGGCAGAAAGTGGTAAATATTAAGCTAGGTACCTACGTTAATACTGATTGAAGTCCGCGATTTTAGTAGGTATACTTCATTCATTATCATTAGCAGCCGGTAGACGTCCACTGCTGAACAAAGGCCTCCCCTTAAGGGACGAGTTACCATAATCCCCACGCTTGGCAGGCGGCTTGGGGATCTCAGTATAGGTGGAAGATAAATCCAAAAGGAAAGGCGCTGCTGCCCGTCTTCCTGTTCACTCTTAGTCGCCTCTTACGACACACAACTAGAATAGATGGGGAGATGCAATTCCAACCCAAACCAAATTCCCCACGGCTATACTTATAAATACAAAAAAAAACATACTCAATGTGTCTCTATCCGTTAAGCTATGTTAACTAAGCAATACATACTATATTAGCGATATAGTATTTAAAAAAAATAAAAAAAAATTATTTCTTCGCTTTTATTTTCCAGGTTCAAAAGTCAAAAATAGTTTATTTCAAATAGGCTTAACGCTAGCACATTTGAAAGATCATGTTTTTTTAAAAAAAAAATGCTACCACCGGGCCACAACGCGGCCTCAACTGAGAAGATCCGGCAAAAAACTCAGCGAGCTTGTAATTTTTTATTTTTCAAACTGTGTCATGTTAAAATTAGATCAGAGCGACAGTGTGTCTTGCCGTTCAAAAGATCAAAAAGACTGAAAAAAAAAATACGAAGAAAGTACAACAAACTAAAAGGCCAAAGGGATAGCAGTCGGACCAGTAACCAAACTCCAGTAAGCAAACTCTAACTCAGTCTGATATTAGGATCGCTGTATCTGATACAGCGATCCTTCAGTGTATCATATACATCAACATCCTCTGGGATATTTCCCCTTGATACTTTAATACTTTTTACCTATAAAAAATACAACCATCGCAATTAATTTGCACATGATGTGATAAATATTCCACACAATACTTACTATACGCGGCAAAATTAAACAATTATTTTCTAATATTTAGTTGCGGGCCCGTTGGTCTGGTGGTTAGACACCCTGGCTGCTAATCGATGGGTCGTGGGTTCAATTCCCACCCAGTGTCTGGGTGTTACTTATCTATTTATGTAAGTAGGTACTTATGTATTTACAAAAAAAAAATACTTATATATAAGTATTATTATATTTAATAAGCTAGTGCACCTTACCATCTTCGATTGCGTCGCCACTTTCCATCAGGTGGGTCTGCAGTCAAGCACTAGCTTATGTTGAATAAAAAAAAAAAAAGTAGTAACAGTTGTCTGGTTTCCATAGTACAGGCTCTGCCTAGTTTGGTATCGGATGACCATGTGTGGATTGTCCCAAGATATTATTATTAACAGTACTCTATAGATAGGATGACCCTCACACCCCATTATATAGGCAAGTAGGTACCTTCAAGCAAAATATCGTAGCATTATCTGCATACTATACTTTCATTTATAACGAGTAGGTACTTATCAAAAATGGTATTTATACTTTTTTCTATCGTCTAAAGATGCAAATGGCCTGATGAAATACAACTAGGTAGATATATAAGTCTTCACAAAAAGTTTTATAGAGTTAGGTATGAACATCGACTTCCTAAAGATAGAAGTAAAATAAAACTGACAAATTGAAGTAAAAAACTTACCATCCTGTGGGACACCCATTATTTAAAACCTAACTCAAGAAAAGAAACTTAGTTATACCTAATTATACGGTTGAACAGATTTTCATCAAACATAGCAAGTTATCATCAGCTTTCAAATAAATTCTACTCAGTCCATTTGCATGGAGCTGACAATACTACGGATAGTGGTATTTTTCTCTCGGGGCTTAAGAACTGTGCTTATTATAATTGATCGAGTAGATTTGGAGATAAATATTAAAAAACTGTCAATATAAACACATTTAATTTACATTAAATCGGTAGCCGTCCATACGAAGGTCCAATTTTTATCTATCGGCCTTCTAAATTTAAATAAGTAGGTAAGTATAGTGTTTTGCTTAAAGTTTAGTCATTATTTTTATCGTCTAATATAAATACTAGTCGTATTAACCTTGGGTTACAATACGGGTTTTGTGGGTTAAAAAAAGGTGTGCGTATATATTATGAAAAGAGGAAGTACTAAGGTATAACCATAGTGGTCTCTTTATAATTTCCCTATCATGACTTACGCGAGTGTAATTTTCGCGCACGCCGCCCGCACCCATATCGATAGCCTCCAGGTTATCCAGAATCGTTTCCTCCGTCGCGCCGTCGGTGCCCCGTGGTACATGCGGAACGTAGATCTGCATTCCGATTTCAAATTAGATCGCCTTCGTAAGTTCCTCAAAGAAGCGTCGAAACGCTACTTTGAATCCGCGTCCCGTCGTCACGCGAACAGTTTAATCCGCGCCGCCGCCGATTACGCCGCTAGTCCTTCTGACTCGCGCCGCAGACCACGGCACGTACTGCTCGACCCTCCTGACCCCATGACGGTCCTATTGGACCGGGATGCGCCGACCCCTCCCCGACAACCGTATGCTACACTAGCTATCAGACACCGGTCTCGCCGGCGAGGCCGAAGGGTCGTACGTATGCGACCGCAACGACGTGCATCACCCCACTGAGTTTCTTGCCGGTTCTTCTCAGTGGGGGCGCGTTGTGAACCGGTGGTAAACTCAGCCCTCTCTTAAGCGACAGCCCAAGCCGAGGCCGTGCCTCCCTGAGGTGCCCTTGTGCTCGTCGCTACTTCTGCCGTAAAGGCTAGAGCGCTTCAAGCGCTCGCCTCCTATTGTCCGGTGAAGCTGCAATGGCCAACAGCGTCTATCATTCACAAAAAAAAAAAAAAAAAACTATAATTTTTTATCATTTGTTCAGAAGTTTTTATAAATCTGATCACAGCGGCCAATCTTTTATAAGATCAGACATCTACGCAGGAGATATTGTAGTGCACAGCACAAGTGATTGCGCAGGCACGGGTGCATTCTATTTCCTTCAGCCTCACAAGCCGATGGGAGTTGGGACGGAAGACTGAAAGACCGGGGAGAGGTCAGGGGCAGGACAGACTTTTTACATGTCCATCCGACGCATGGATTATCTTACTTTTAAGACAATCTGGTGATCGGCCTGTATTGCCTTAGTTAGTGAGCAACGACTACACAGAGTTGTTGATTTGAACCCGCGACCATCTGTTTACGAGCGATTTCTCGATGTGACACGAAGGCTGCCAAATAGAAGATATCTCACCGACAGAAGATAGGTCACCGACATAGCTCGTAGAATATGCAAGTTGAAGTGGGAGTGGGCAGGCCACATCGCTCGAAGAACCGATAACCGTTGAGGAAGAAAGGTTCTCGAGTGGCGACCACGAACCGGAAGACGCAGCGTAGGCAGGCCTCCCACTAGGTGGACCGACGACATTGTTCGCGTCGCAGGCAACCGGTGGATGCAAATAGCAAATTGTCTAAGGGGGAGGCCTTTGTTCAGCAGTGGACGTCTTCCGGTTGGTGATGATGATGATGATGATGATAGAAGATATCTACCTTTATGATTGCATTCATCATCATCATCATGATTAGCAGCCTAAAGTCATCCACTGCTGAACAAAGGCTTCCGCCTTTGAAGGGAGGGGTTGCCGTAATCCCCTCGCTTGGCAGGCGGCTTGGGGATCGCATTATAGGTGGACGATAAATCCAAAAGAAAGACGCTGCTGCCCGTCTTCTTGTTCTCGCTTAGTCGCCTCTTACGATACCCAACGATAGGAGATGGGGGGATGCAATTGATTGATTGCATTACGCCACCACTAAATGAAATACTCTGAATGGGATAGCGGTTTTTTACAATCTGTATAAGTATCTATACATAGGCACTGAACGGTCCCGGTCTGGAGTCAGGAGATCCGGGGCACTCAGAGACTGCTTGAACGGTCGTAGTCTTGGAGTCAGGTCAAAATAAATACGACAATTTTCTTGTATAAATTAAGACGACGTCTGTCTTGGTCGATGTCTGATCGTGTTCTGTCCTTAGTAATTTTTTCCTCTTCTGTCATGTCGAAGCATTCATTTAAATAATTGTCAGTCCGAGTATATGGCATCCTTCGGTCAAATGAAGTCGGTCTAAATAGGCTGGACGCCCCGACAGGCACCAATGTTTTTTTATTACAAAAAAAACATTAAATTAATGGGTACTTTTTAATTTGGCAGCGGCGGGAGCTAGCTCAGACATGGGAAGTGAGCACTATTGCCTAAGGTGGAACAATCATCAGAGCAACCTGCTGGGAGTTTTCAGCCAGTTGCTGCACGACGAAAGCCTGGTGGACGTCACGCTAGCCTGCTCCGAAGGTGCTTCCATTAGAGCTCACAAGGTAAGTTCCGTTGCGTTACTAATCTGGTACTTATCCGATTCATAACGGTAGCGTCATTTTTCTAGATACGATATTCTATATTTAAATTATATTTTTACTAACTGCCGCACTTACAAACGTTAATTCTAATTAACGTTAGTAACGTATTAACGTTAATTATAATTAATGTTTGTACGTATAGTAGTAACTCTAGTTAATGATCATTAAAAATCTGATTTCAGGAACTGAATTCAGTTCCTGAAATCGGTTTTTACCGACACTCACAGCAAATTAATACTCGCAGAGTAAAAAGTATTAATTGGCTGGTCTCTAACTGCTGGCCTTTTAGAGAAGTTCAGAGTCACACAACGAGCCATGGAGAGAACTATGCTCGGAGTTTCTTTGCGCGACAGGATCCGAAATGTGGAGATTCGCCGAAGCACTAAGGTCACCGACATAGCTCTTAGAATCTGCAAGTTGAAGTGGCAATGGGCAGGCCACATTGCTCGAAGAACCGATAACCGTTGGGGAAGTAAGGTTCTTGAGTGGCGACCACGAACCGGAAGGCGCAGCGTTGGCAGGCCTTCCACTAGGTGGACAGATGACATTGTGCGCGTCGCAGGTAGCTAACCAGTGGATGCAAATAGCCAATTGTCGTTCATTGTGGTGTTCTAAGGGGGAGGCCTATGTTCAGCATTGGACGTCTTCCGGCTGATGATGATGATGACTCTGTGAGTAGAGATAGATAGATTATCTCGTACTCAATAATGGAAAATAAGCATTAAACGGCGGAATTTTTTTTTTAAATAAGCATTAAACGGCTCCCGAGAGTCGAAATCATAGCTTGATTAGAATTAACGATAACTGACGTCTGTGAGTGCGGCAGTCATTTTAATTATTTCTTAGTCCTTTTTTGTTGGAATTGATCATCTTGTTTGTTTGTAATACATTTTAGAGGGGTTAAAACTAATTAATACTTTAGAAAATATTGGTACGATATCTATGTATATCCACAAATGTCAAAATACTAGCAACTAGATTTTTAAGAGAAAAGTTAACAAATACGTTATATACCTACATATACGTTTACTACAAATCATTAAATGCCCTTCGCATTTTTTTGTTTTTAGTTTTTGTGTTTAATTGTGCTTGATTTGATAGCCACCTCTCGGTAAGATGACACATACCTACATAGATAGAAGCGCACAAGTCTTTGAACAACACATGAAAAATAGGTAGATAGAGTAAAAAAACACTTTGGTGATAAAAAATAAAACCACAATAATGCGAACAGTAATTTAATTACTGTTTCATTGCTTATCAAACTGTGTGTCACAGTAATGACAACAGGCTGTAGCTCAACGACAAAATACTAATTTTGCTCAAAGAGCAAAGCGCTGATTTTCAGCCCAGAGGATAGATAGACGGGATCGCGCGCAGCGTACAGACGTGAACCGATGATTTATGATTAATTATTCCAGAAGTCGAAATAGAATAAATATTAACCATTCTATTCTATTCTTGGTGGCTATAAATTTGGGCCCGGTATCCCCGGAACGCACTTCGACCCAGTTGGATCCATTGTGCATGCCCTAGCCCTTACTCTGTTGCTGGCGTATCGAAGAGCTCCCTCAGGTACGCAACGATCGCGCCAGCTTGGAGCTGTACATAATCATTTGGCGTAGGATAGGCTACTCCCAAATGACTTAACCTACGTCTCGCAAGAGCATCGCAGCTACACAATATGTGTCGCATTGACTCTTTTTCATCTTCGCAGAATCTGCAAATGTCACCAGTACTTAGCCTCATTCTGTGTAGATGCTCGTTGGTGCCAAAATGTCCCGTGAGTGCACCTATTAGGTGCCTTATTTGTGATCTGTTAAGGCTTAATAATTTAACCCCACAGTCCACCCTTCCGCTAGAGAACGCTTTGGAGTGGTTTAGGCCTGACGCTGCCCTCCATTCCTTCATGTGTTCGTTCCTAGCATGTGCATATAATGCTTGGTGATATGTTCCATACGGAATCCCCACAAATGGTTCGGGGCCAACCAAATGACTCTGTGAGCCGGCCCTCGCTAGTCTATCTGCCTTCTCATTGCCCTCGACGCCTTCGTGTCCAGGTACCCAGATAAGGCTGACATTGTTGTGTCTTCCCAGGTTGTTCAAACCTGTAACACCTTCTTTGACTAGTTTAGAAGCAACTCGGAAGGAATTCAGAGCCTTCAGAGCTGCCTGACTGTCACTGAGAATGCAAATGGTTTTACCTTTGACGTTTCTCCTTTGCATTTCTTTAATGCTGGCAATTATGGCATAGGTTTCCGCTTGGAATACCGATGCATAATGCCCCATGCTGTGACTGACACTACAGTCCTTGGAATAAATCCCTGCCCCTGTACCTGACTCCATTTTAGAACCGTCAGTGTACCATATGAGGTGAGTTCCACCAACCGGTTTGAGTCCCCTCGTCCACTCTTCCCTGGATGGTATATGTACTCGGTACCTCTTGTTAAACATGTACACTGGATTTATCCTATCACAGGGCATGTCCATTAGATCGTCCAGTTCTTTCACGGGATCCAATAAAGTGTGTTTTGTACAGGGCTTGTTACGATTCCAAACTCCTGCTTTTGCAAGTCTGTATAGCGACTTCCTTGCCTCTGTTTGTATGTAAGTGTGTAGTGGGGTTAGTCCCAGTATCCACTCAAGAGCCAATGTAGGCGTTGTTTTGAAGGCACCTGTAATTGCCATGCAAACTACTCTTTGTACCTTCCTAAGAGAATCCTTCCAGATCTTTAGTTTGGTCCTAGGCCACCATACAGCGCTGCCGTATGTGAGAATAGGTCTCACCATCGTGGTATATAACCAATACATTACCTTTGGTTTGAGTCCCCAGGTTTTGCCATACGCAGAACGGCACATATTGAAGACACGTAAGGCCTTTCTTGTTATGTTTTCAACATGACTATGCCACGTTAGTTTACTATCGAGAGTTACCCCAAGATATTTCACTTCCGTAGCCCATTTTAGTCTGGTGCCGTACATTTCTGGGTCTCTAAGGCCCTCTAAATGTCTTTTCCTCGTGAAAGGCACTATAACCGTTTTGCTTGGATTTATGGAAAGGTTATTGTCTTTACACCATCTTTCCACCCTAACCAAAGCACCCTGCAGCAAATCCGTTACTACGTTTGGAAATTTGCCATTTACTTGTATGACTATATCATCTGC
Organism: Furcula furcula; assembly: GCA_911728495.1. Taxonomy (NCBI): domain Eukaryota; kingdom Metazoa; phylum Arthropoda; class Insecta; order Lepidoptera; family Notodontidae; genus Furcula; species Furcula furcula. Next base: position 14,587,628 of record OU452251.1, read on the forward strand.
ATAGCCTACGGCTTGAAATGGTCCATTGTTAAGTTCCACTAACAACGAATCCACCACTAGACTCCACAGTAATGGGGATAGTACGCCTCCCTGTGGACATCCTTTAGTTGCCTTTACGGTAACCATATCACCTAATAAACTACTTTTAATAACACGTTCCTGCAGCATAGTGCTAATCCATTTAACAATTGTCGCCTCTATGCCATGATTTTGTGCTGAGGTTCTTATTGAAGCGAAGGTTGTTCGATCGAACGCCCCTTCAATATCCAAAAACGCTCCAGCACAGATTTCTTTGGTCTCCAATGCATGTTCTGCCCGGTTGACCACATAGTGCAGTGCCGTGTCCGTAGACTTACCCGGTTGGTACGCGCATTGCATGTCATGGAGCGGTCGTCTCCTTAATGGGCCATCTCTTATATACCGGTCTATCATCTTCTCCAAAGTCTTCAAGAAGAATGAAGTAAGACTGATAGGGCGGTAGGATTTGGCATCTTCATAGCTCTCCTTTCCTGGTTTGGGAATGAAGATTACTTTTGCCTGTCTCCAGGCTGATGGGACATGCCCAAAGGCTAGGCATGCTCTGTACAATCTGCACAAGTGAGGTATGAGAATACCTTTTCCCTCCTGTAGTAAGATGGGGTATATATCGTCAGGTCCTGGTGATTTATACGGACTGAAACTATCAATTGCCCATCGTACCTTGTCTGCGTCAACTACTTTCTTTGCTGTACGCCAGTCGTCTTTGGAAGTTTTTGTAAATTGTTCTTCCATGGTAATGACATTATCAGTCACATTTTGTATCTCCACTGAGTCCGGGAAGTGCATTCTTAGCATATGCGTAAGAGTTTCCTTCCCAGTTACAGTGAGCTTACCTTGGTCATTCCGGATAGATGTAAGTGGATTAACCTTTGCAGAGCTCATTGCTTTACTGAGCCTCATGCCCTCTGGAAGGCTATTGATGCTACTGCAATGAGATCTCCATGATCTCCGCTTCGCCTTGCGCACTTCCTTACTATAGTGCGTAAGAGCTTCGGCATATACCGTAAAGTCATTATTTGACTTCGCCCAGTTGAAAACACGTCGCGTCTCCTGCCTTAGATTCTCAAGGGCAGGTGACCACCACGGTTCCTTTTGCGTCGCCGCCTCTTTCTCCGGGCAGTTCTTGATCCAGCTGGTCTTAACTGCCTGGGTAATTCTGTCAGACTCAAACTCGATATCTATAACTGAGTTGAGTCGCTGCGTAGGATCCCCGAGGTGTTCCTTAAGGTCTCTCCTGAAAGATTCCCAATCGGTTCTCCTTGGGTTCCTCCTTCGTACCTTGCCATAATTATTGGAAGTTACATACCTAAAGCAGATGTAGTTGTGGTCAGATAGACTGACCTCTTCCGACACATGCCAATTACGGATCGCTTTACTCGCTCTATTGGATGCAAGCGTTATATCAATGACCTCCGCCCTGCGTCTATTCACAAAGGTTGGTCTATTGCCTTTATTTAAAATTTGTAAGGGTGAGCTTACCAGAAAGTCCAATAGTGCTTCCCCTCTTTTGTTGTTGTCTGTGCTACCCCAGGCAACGTGGTGAGCGTTCGCGTCGCATCCTATGATGAGGTCGTCGTGAGCGCAATTGTTAACCAGGTCTTGCAGCAGTGCTGATACCGGGTCCTCATTCTCATAGGGTAGGTAAGCAGAAGATATAATAGTATCTTTACTGCCCCCTCCCGTTAACCCCTTAATCCTCACAGTAGTGAGGTCTCTGGAGCAGAAGTCATATAGAGGCATTGCCATTATGCCATTCCTGACAAAGACACAGGTCCTCATATTATTTGTAGGGCATCTATAGAGAAGCTGTCCTCCACGAACGTTTAGACCTCTGATGACGCCCTTGTACAGATAAGGTTCCTGTATGAGAGCGACATCATATTTATCCATATTAAGCGACCGGCAGAGTACTGCCGTAGCCGCCTTACTGTGATGTAGATTAATTTGTATACATCTTAGATAACCCATTGGTGAGGCAACACCAATGGCCTGATCACGCCTGCCTCTCCTTTCAACGGCTCCAGGCTTGCTTCTGCGCGTTTGCGCTGTACTGGTTGTGGCCCTTCCCAACAGCGTCGCTGTCCTGAAACCGGGCTCTGGCGAGCCTTCTCCAGTGACTGCTTCGCCAGCCGAAGTCAGGGCCAAACCTTTATTTTCCAGCTCAGTTTTGCCACCTTGAGCCCCTCGGGTCAGTGTTCCGGTCCCATTCCTGTTCCCAGTCACTACCGACACACCTGGTCCCTCAGTAGCTCCACCGACCGGCAAGTTATTGGTAGTGGCCCTTCCCAGCAGCATCGCTGTCCTGAAACCAGGCTCTGACGAGCCTTCTCCAGTGACTGCTCCGCCAGCCGAAGTCAGGGCCAAACCTTTACTTGCCAGCTCAGTTTTGCCACCTTGAGCCCATCGGGTCAGAGTTCCGGTCCCATTCCTGTTCCCTGTCACTACCGACACACCAGGTCCCGCAGTAGTTCCACCGGCCGTCATATTTCTAGAGCAACCCTTGGAAGGGCTACCCCCGTCATCCCTAGGGACAGTGCGCGGTTTCTTGTGCGAATCCATGCGAATATTATTCGTAACTTCATTTCACTGACTCCCCACCCTCCACGGAGCCCGCACCTTTGGGGATGCTTTTCTAAGCACCAGGGCTATCAGTGAAATATAGTCCTCCCAAGTGAGTTGTCCACGAGTCCACACAACGTTCGCCTGTGCAGCGCCGCGCCGCGCCACGTTCTCGGCTCACATTGCTGACTGCGGACCCCATCACCCAAGAAGACTAGCCGGCTGGTCTTAAGGACCACCAACAGCCGATTGATTGCGACCGGCTCAGTCGCAACCGCCCGTGTTATAGGAGTCCGGGACCGAAGAGTCGTGTTGCCGCATGGGACCGCGTCCGCAGGCCCACTGTGCAGCTCATCCTCCAGGCCTCCCTTCCCCCTCATTACGGGTCCCCGCGCACGGCAAAAACACGCGGGAGGTCTTACCTACTTCCTACCATCTGCTGGTTTGTTGAGATGGCCTACCATCTCAACAACAGGACCGCAACGCCCGACCTCATGACGCCGCAGTATTGAATAAATATATACATATACATACATATGCTTATAAACATACACATATACTGAGACGCATAAACTTACATACACGAATATATACATACATAGCGGGATTTAAATATACATACTATATATTATACATAAACTCATACCATATAAATATAAGGTGGGGATGAGGGATGGGTGAGGATTGGGGTGAAAGAGTTATTCGCCCAACGATTTTTTGTTGCGTTTGTTTCTGAAGGAATCAAACCAATAACAGGCGGCAACCTCGGGAAGGCTAGATCATCGGGCTTGCCCTGGAGATCAATCACGACTGTTGCGCTCCCTCCAAGACCGTTTGCCAAATTACACACGGGATTAGTGTGTAAAGTAGGCAAGCAGCTAGTGCATTAGAAAGGGAAAGGAAACTAAGCAAGCATAGGAAAGCAAGCAAAGCATGCCCTAGCCACTTACCCGCCCAAATATTAACCATAGGTTTATTGTAAAAAAATTCTTGACCGTGGTACCCCGTAAAGCTAAATTCTTAATGTATTGTTTTGAATACTTTTGTTAATTTTGATAGAATTCATTGGCAACCTTTACTTCTGGATATTCGAAGCAGGCGTTGCTTTAGCTGCGCATTATCAAATGGATGTAAAGGTCCTTTCCCATTGAGGCTGCTGACATTATGATCACAAATTCCTGGCTATTAAAAATTAGAAAGAACCAATAAATGCACTTTCTCACTTTCTTTCCTTTACTCTCATAATCCGATCAGTACGTATAAGACAAATCAATCAATCCTTTGGATCTCCTTCCAGCTTAATTAAGCTTTTTATGATACATTTTCCTGATATGTATTCACACAGACTAGTTTATATGAGGCTTAATTTTAATAATAATTCAGCTGCTACTTTCCCACTGCAGGGCAAAGGCCGCCCTTTATACTTTCCACTTTGCCCGATCCATAGCAGTTTGTGGCCAGTCCTTTCTATAATTGTCTAGCTCATACCACCATCTCCGTCTAGGCCTACCACGACGTCGTGTCCCAGTGCGTGGCACCCATAGCGTGGTAGTTTTGACCCATGCAGTACCCGGCATGCGGCAAACATGCCCAGCCCAATTCCACTTCAGTTCTGCAGCTATGCGACCCACAATAGCAATTTGCGTTTTAGAGAGCGCAGTATAGAGTTCGTTACACAGTCGGTAAATACTGCGCTCCATCGCTCGTTGACACACTACAAGTGCGGACTTTTGAAGTTTTGATAATGACCAAGTCTGCACCATAGGTGTGAAAGGGGAGAATGTACATGTCCATGAGTTTTCTTTTTAATGATAGTGGTAGAGAGCCTTTCATAAGGTCTTTCATTGACCAATAGCGCCACCAAGCATTTTCAGTGCGTCGAGCAATTACCATGTCCTGTCTCGCTTGAAAGGCAACTATTTGGCCAAGATATATGTATTCGTGGACATATACAATCTCCCCACTCCCAATCTCTATTTTGTGTTGTGCACAGTTGACTTTGTCTTCGTCATATTCATCCGAAGTCCGACCTCAAGGCTGGCGCAGTTTAGTTATTGGAGAATTTCATTTAGCTGAGCTGCAGATGTAGCGAATACGACTATGTCGATGGCAAATTGTAGAATAGTTAGTCTCCTGTTGCCGACAAGAATGCCTTTATTTTCCCAAGCTGTGTTTAGCTTTCGGAATACTTCCTCCAGAGACGCTGTAAAAAGTTTTGGAGATAACGGGTCGCCTTGTTTGACTCCTTTTTGGATGGAAAAAGATAGACCAGCTGTATAAATTTGTAGATATATACACGCTGTGCTATTACTGTAGATGTTTTAGAGAAGTCGTATTTATAGTGATCTAATACCATGTTCTTTCAGGGAACTAAATACCATGAATAATAAGTTAATTTTACTACTCATAAATTATACACGAGTAGCTATTCGTATTCTACAGTAAAACATGTGTCTAACGTCGGGAATCAAACCATGAATACCAGTGTGTATACTTATACTTAAATTCCTGTGAGTGCGTACAATGAGAGTGATTAAATTTTTAAAAATATCAGAACAGCTATACGAATTACATATGTAATTTCAGCTGTGTAATTAAAAATAAATATACCTATACAAATTACATATAATAAGTATTTTATTGTCGCTTCCCTGTCCCAGGTGTTAAAGTTTTAGTTGTGGACTGAAATATTCCTAACCGTTTGGAAGATTAGATTAGTCTATATTTAATGTGAAAATAAAAAATCTCCAGGTAGTGTTGTCTGCGTGCTCATCCTACTTCCGATCGCTATTCGTGGACCACCCCTCGCGCCACCCCATCGTGATCCTCAAGGACGTGGGTTTAGAGGAGTTGCGAACCCTCGTCGACTTCATGTACAAGGGCGAGGTCAACGTCCAATACTGCCAACTGCCTGCTCTCCTCAAAACAGCTGAGAGCCTTCAGGTAATACTTACTGACATCATTGTTTCTTGTAATTAGGCTAATTTTAATCAATAAAATAGTTATTTCTTATACTTTATTAGGGCATAATTTATACTCACCAAAAAATAACACAGACTCGAAATTTAGCGAAATTGTGGTTTGTAATAAATAATATACTTAGGTACTTACCAAATTAATGTATTTTATTATGTATATTGATAGTTAACGTAAGTGCCTAACGTTAACTACCAATAAATGGAATGCTGACTGAGCTCATAGATATGTAGGTGCATGCTTAATTCTAGGAACAATACTTACATGGACTAGTTTTGTCACCTAACCAAGCGAATTTATAGATACCCAGAAAAAAGAACACCTATTCAACAATAAAATTGTAATGTGGTTATTGTAAAAATAAATTAGTTACTTTGTATATTCCTAGGTAAAAGGACTAGCTGAAATGACGACCCTAAGCGCAGCTGGAATTGACACAAGAAAAGTCTCCGAACCAATGGAAGAATGCCATGCGCAAGAGCATAAAGAAAATTCAGAAATACATGAAAAATTAGAGAGCAGGGAACACCGAGAAAAAGACGAAAGACGTGAAGCGAAAGATATAAGAGAAACCCGAGAGAGAGAAAGCAAAGACAGTCGCGACGGAAGGGAGAGTCATAGAGAATCTCGAGAGTCAAGGAATTCAAGAGAACACAGAGATAGAGAACAATGGGAATCTCGTGAAATGAGAGAACTTCGAGACATGAGAGACCAAAGGGAGCCTCGTGATTTGCGAGAGCCCCGCGAAACCAGAGGAGAGCTCAGGGAATCCAGAGAAATTTCACGGGATTTGAGAGAAGTTCGAGATCCACGTGACCCAAGGGAATCTCGCGAATGTCGTGATCCTAGGGAAGTGCCCGAAGCCTCGTCTCCAAGAATATCCCCATTACTTTCAATTAGGCGATTTAGGACTGACATCTCAGCCGAGACTCCCACTCTTACGCATCCTCCTATTCCAAAAGACGAGCCACCTGATGAAATAATGCGTTCCTCATCACCAGAAGATGATACCGTATCTATTAGATCAAATGGCGCTCAAAATGAAAATATCGGTACGTAGACTAACTCAATTCTATATAATTTTTTTTACATCTTTTATGTTAGTGCTTGACTGCAGTCCCACCTGATGGAAAGTGGCGACGCAATCGAAGATGGTAAAGCACACTAGCCTATTAAAAGCATATTCACTCTAGTGTTGAAGACATTATAGTCATTAATATTTGAATTGATGCCTAAATATTCCAATTATCTTTCGGCGCTTACATATTTACCAAGTTTCAAAATGTAGACATTTGCCACCTGTCTATATTTTTTACGAATAAGTTGTACAATGACTGCCAAATTAGTCAAAGCTCGAAAATTATAATTTTTTGGGCTTATCTTAGTCTATGTGCTAACAGCCAAATTAAAAGTCGTGTTATGATTACCTACTTCCGTGGGTGGTGAAAGAAAAAATTGTGGGCAAATTTTAAATAGGTAAGTAAGTAGGTACTTGTGGATTAGAGTTTAAGAAAAAACACTTACTTCATTCCTTATCTTCATTCTATGGAATTCATTAAAAATATGGAGTTTTCATCATGAATAATTTGTAAACGTTATTTATGAAAGTGTTGGCCACACTTTCATAAATACCTGATATACCATAAGTAGGGCCAATTTAATAGATCACATTTGACACTTCATCAAAATTTAACAACTTAATCTGGTAACGGCGGGCATAAAATATTATTATTTTTTTCGAAGTTAGAACTGAACAATTGCTTAACTTTTTTTTCAATTATGATTACATATTTATTGTACTAAAGACAAAAGAAACGAACAGAACAAAGAAACTGACAGATGTCAAATGTGATCTATTAAATTGGCCCTCTGGAGAGATTATAATGCGCTAACCCCTCTGCCAAATTTTGTTCATATGTTCAGGTCATTCTTTATTTGTGTGCGTATCTTTTTGAATGTGTTGCGAGTTTATTATATTGTGGGTATGCGTGAAATTGTGGGTATGCGTGAAATTGTGTGTCTGTGTGTGTTTACTTCACCCCGCACCCCGCAAAAGTGCCACGAAAAATTTGTTCGGGGAATCGACGCGATACTAGCTCTTTTCTAATAGGCATGATGACTGTAACACTTTGAGTATTAAACCAAAGTTGGTTTAATACTCAAAGCTGTAACACAATACCAATAAATCTGTGGTTTTAAATATTAGAACAGATTGCACTGATTCCAAAAATGCATCTCATTTTCATAATAATATAGAGATTTTCGTGATATTTAAGCAAATAAATTACTCAAATACAGCTAATCGCCATTTTGTAATAAACGCTGCTCAGAGTGAATGACGTCAATCCTGTGTAAATAAACAACTGTCAAACTGTCATCTCAACTTTTTCTTTCATACAATGATTCACTTTTAACTTTTATACCTAGACAGATGTTTATTTACACCGCCGTAGTGACGTCACAACGTGGCGCCATGCACCGGCCGTCGTTTTGGAACGAAATTCAAACTCTATTTTAAAAATTGAAAATATTGCTATTAATTGTAAATTTAAAACAAAAATATGGTTATTTTCGGCAATAGTAGACCCGTAAGTACATTATAGAGTATTTTTTCAAAATTAGTCATCATGCCTATTATTCTGAGGCCCTACATTAGATGACTTATCAAAGGCCATGGCCGAAGTGGGTAGTAGAAAAGGAATAACTTTAAAAGGACTTGTACCTACTCAGAGCCTTTTAGAGAAACATTACGATCTAAAACATACCCCTTAATTGTAAAATTATATACTACATTATAAGTACAATAAAGTTTTTAAAATTACAAATAATATTATATAATGATAAAGTCTTTACCAACAATTAAATAATATAATTTTATATGACTTCAAAAAATATTTTTAGTCTCAAAGTTTCTAGTGAGCAAAAAGGCTAATATCCAGATACCATAGACACGCCTTTTTTAAATTAAAAAAAAATGGGTTGTTTATTTTCAGTCAGCTGTTTTCAGTTGTGTTTGGTCTTAAATAAACAAAATAGTCTCAACTAATAACATAATAAATTACAAATATTGCTATACCTATATGTTTGTTAAAAATTACATCAATTGTTCATATAATAATGCTTTGTGTGCGGTATCAGTTTAAACCAGTAATAAAAGTGATCTCGCCTATACAAGATTATTTTCCTAATGAAGGGAACCATTTAAGAAGCAATGAGATGATTAGGTTCTACACATCCATAACTTGACAGCAGGTATTAATATAACCTATGTTGTATCTTGTACTGGGTAGCAGTGTCTGATATTCTGCCGCCAAGCAGCAGTGTGTAAACGTTGCTGTGCTGTATTCTGATGTCAAGGGCACTGTAGCTGATGAAATTACACAATAACTAATATCTCGGGTGGCAAGCGACAGTGCAATGTAGCTGTCTATAGGCAGGCGTGTCTATCGGCGGGAAAATCTTGCTTGTCGCGTCAGGTTGAATGATTTAAACAAATGTTCATACTTCTTGACAATCAGTTCAAAAGCTTAAAACTGACAGTTTAAGTTTTGTTACACAATATTTTCATCATTACATGTTGCTGGGTGTTAGGTCCCCTTTTGGAAGAGTTTGTCCAGTAATATTACTGTGTTTTGGTGAGAAGGGCTCTCTGGATGATGTACCAGGAGAAATCACTAGGCTGAACATAGATTAACCTTAATTCTGTTGTGTTGATGAGCGGCAGTCCAGTTTCTTTCCATGGCATGTATACCCCGTTTTTGTTTAAGATTAAAATAGTTGCAATAAATGCACAGACATAGGAGTGGTGGCTGGCCACCGGTCAGCCATTAAGTACATTTGTTGCTACAATTTTGATCTTGTAGAGAAAAACAGGGTATACATCACTTAACATCAGGAGAATGTCTTGCTCTTATTACAAAATAATTAAATCAGTCTTTTCTTTTTGACAAATTATTATTGGCCCAGTATGTTTGGCTTTGGGTTCTATATTTACTACTGTATGTAGTGAGAATTGATTTGACATATTATTATGTTTTTTTTTCAGGCTTAAACATGACTATAAACAGCCACGGCAGTAGCAGTGTGCTGGGTCAGCACTATTCACCGGTGGAGCAGCGGTTAAGTGTGTTGAACACTATCCCACACCCAGGCCTTAGTCACCCGTCTCACCCTTCACTAGCAAGCCCCAGGACTGAGCCCATCGCTGGACCATCGGGTTTGCCTCCAGTGCAACAAGTACCTTTGGTACGTATAATATAAAATAATGATGAAAAGCCGTAGTTCGTTTAAATTTAGAATTTATAAAGATTTTGTATGGTGGTGGTACCTGAAGGTAGACTGGCAGAAAATGCCTAAGGCATTAAGTCTGCCTGTGTACAAAATTTGTGCATGAAGAATTAAATAAATAAATAAGGTACCTAATTATTACACCAATATATAATAATATGCACTCTTGGAACCTGGCCATATACCAGAATTTTAAGGTTTTAAGATATTGTCATGTCTATTGCTATAACACTACACATTAATTGTGAATATAGTGGCTCTGATCTATTTATGAATAAGACCTAGTTCAGCAATTCTCAACCTACTTTGCGTTCACACCCCCAGATCGTAAAGAATATTTTCATGCCCTCAAAAAGCGGTTTAATAATCTTTTACTACCTATCCATATTATTTATTAATTAGGTTAAACTTGAATCTTAAAAAAATACTTTTTCGTGAATTATTAAAGTAGATAATTTAAAATAACTAGCTCTTGTATAAAGCTCCTCGGTTGATTCCATCTTTGTTTCTAGACTCCTTTATGAACTAAGCCATTTTTTGAGACAAAACATGACTTTTAAATGAAACCAGAAAAAAGTTTGTAGACTACAGTCCAGCCGCCGAGAGAATGCGTTCCTGAAGTCTGTCAGTTGGTCATGACTAGTGATGGGAAATAATTAACACTGTTATTGTGACTGGCAAACAAACTTTAATCTGATTCCGATTCGCTTGGGGAGGTGCCGTCTTTGTCCTCATCTTCGCCTACATGTATTATTATATTATTATCAAAGATAGTATCCATTCTAATACCAGAAATATAAAATAACTACTATATATTTACGCTACTTACCTTCGCGCGTTCGTTTCGTGCGGAGGTTTAATATAATTAACGTTATTATTAGGTACATTCTATTATCTATACTTATAATAAAACTGTAACAGGTCCAATTCTATACATTGAAGATATTTTGAAAATTATATTTGGAGGGCATTCTATAACCGATACTGAGGCTGAAAATGTATTTTTTTAAATTTTTGTCTGTCTGTATCACGGCTGAGCATCACGCCGAAACTACTGAATGGATTCAATTGAAACTTGGCATGATTTGAGATCTTACTACGAGGTAGGACATAGGATACTTTTTATCCCGTAATCTAGCACGGTTCTTTTGGGAGAAGGGATTAAAGTCAAAACGGGTAGTTGGTTATACGCTTGGTCCGATTTTATCAATTTTTCTTTATAATATAATAAATATTAGTAAGGGACACTCATAGAGAGTTGTTATCAAGGTTTTGTAATCGATCGGGTTAAGCAACGTTAGGTAAGGTCATTAAATAGATGGGTGACCGTTTAAGGCCATTTGAACTAAACGGGTCTGTGCTTCGGAGAGCAAGTAAAAAGTGGGTCCCAGTTTTTAACCGACTATAAAAAATTAGGTTATGTATTCGATGTAAATGTCTGTTATTCAAAGTTTAGTTAACGTAAAAATAGCGCAGGCGGAGCTGCGTGGGTCAGCTAGTTAAGAATAAGAAAGAAAAAGTATTCTACATATTTACAGTATAACTACAAATAACGTTACAATTACACGATATTTTTGGCGCTGCACTTCAAAAACACACAGTTGGTGTATCCTTGTAAAAGCGTAGTATGGATTTAACCTACACTTAACAATATTAAGTTTTCTTATATTTTTAAACATGATATTTAGCGCAAAGCAATAACATTTATTTTTAGTTGACATAATAATATATTTTCTTATGATATTTGTTCATTAGCAGGGCAAATAAACAATAAGATTTTTTTATTGTAAATGCATCGCCACGTCAAAGTTACATCGTCCGTTTCATCATGACCTGTCAGGAACGCATTCTCTCGGCGGCCGGGGTATAGTAGTTATGTAGACTGGGCAAAATTAAAAGCAAGTGTGCACATTGTCTGACTTTGTTTATAAAGAATGTTTTTAAGTGGTACTTGTAGAGACTCTGACAAGTATCTTGTCAATGCCAACAAAGTTATGCTATACTTACAACATTTTCATTTACATACAACATAAGTATGTATACTGAAGAAAATAGGAACAGTGAATTTAGGAAGAAAAACTATATAATCATAGTTTACCTGCCTAATTGCTTTTCCCTAACATTACAGTCATTAAAAAAAGAAGTAGACTGGGACCGGAGTAATGAGGACAAAGGTGGTGAATCTTCATCAGATTACAGGACCATGCAACATGAATCGGTAAATATTTGAATAATTCCTGGTACTTTATGGTTGTTGTAGAATAGAATAAATTTGATATACCACACTGTGAGACAAATACTTAAGTAAAAAAATATATAAAAATAATAATCATAAAAATACAAAATGCCAAAAAAAAAAAAAAAAAAAAAAAAAAAAAAAAAAAAAAAAAAAAAAAAATAATTAAGGTTGTCTGGAAGAAATCGCAACCTGCGATAAGACCGCCCAATGTATACCATTGTATATTTTCTTTGTACTTCTTTGTTTTCCTGTACTTTTTGGTGTGCAATAAAGAGTTCTCTATCTATCTATCTAAATGCCCTAACTTACTGATACCTATCAGGTATGTAAATTTCACACTGTGGTTATGTCAAAATTTGGCTTATATCAATGTTAGTTTTATTTTCTCATAAATTAAAATTGACGTTGTTGGGATGGATGTTGAGTACATTGAAATTGGACATGCATGTATAGGTTGAGCGTTTAAAGAATGGTATTAAAAATGGTTTTGTTTTGCCTCTACTCACCTTAAGCTCACAATACTGACATGACAAGAATCTATTATTTTAACGCGCGTCTTACATTTGTTTATGCTAAGCTTTAATTGTATAAAATCTTTGGACGAGAGTCTTATTTGTAAGGCTTGCATGTGAAGCTGTAAAGTGTTTGGACGTTTGTTTCCCCATCATATATAATTTGTCTATCATTGTCATTTTGAGTTAAGCCTGCAATTTGTAAAATACCGTCAAAGTCAAATTACATTAGTACTTAATTCTATACAAAAGACTACACCATACTCTTATATATATTATCTTTAAAACTGATATTTTTTTATTTGCCGTGAAAAATTTATTTAAGTAAGTAGGTATATAATTTTCATACAAAATGTATAGGCACACTTAGAGCCTCTGTCAACCTTGGGTGGTGCAGATAAAACAAAAACTGAGTTTAATGTTACAATGACCAGATAATTATCAGCAGAATAATATTCGCACACTCCATGTATTCGTATGCTGTTTTAATAGCACCATTATAATATGTATATTGTTTCATAGTTGTAAAAAAAGTAGATGCTACTAGGTAATTTATAAAAAATAAAATTTATTGCTTCTATTTAACACTGTAACTCAAGGTATGGTTTTTATAACTTCCTTGTTTCTTTTTTAAAATGGATTATTCTAGAAATGAGTATTTGTTGAGAATGGGGATGCAATGATTTGGGCCGTAATGCCATTTTAATTATTATGATAACGCAGCTTGACAGGCATAATCAGTATTGTTATGTATTCTGTGGTATTCTAAACAAGTATAAATTAAAAAAGCATAAAAATCCCGACTGCGAACAAACAAAATGGTCCTAGTTTACATTATACATACATAGGGCTCCCGCACATAACTGTGAATTCGCATCGCATGCTTGACAGGCTTAATCAGTATTGTTATGTATTCTGTGGTATTCTAAACAAGTATAAATTATAACAGCATAAAAATCCCGACTGCGAACAAACAAAATGTTCCTAGTTTACATTATACATACATAGGGCTCCCGCACATAACTGCGAATTCGCATCGCATCTATCTGCCAATCCAAATATCCAAATATCTGCGAGAACAAATGAATTTTCGATACAAAAATTAATTTGTTTCACACAGATATTTGCGATGCGATGCGAATTCGCAGTTATGTGTGGGAGCCCATAATACGTATACATATGTATATATATATATATTTCAAATCGTCTCATTAAGTCCTTTCATTTGATACCCATATTGATGTTTTTGGAACTAAAAAAAATACAAAATGGAGGCTGGCGTTGCCATTTTTTTTTTTGTCAAAATTTGAGAAAGTCGTAAGACGAATCTAACAATATATTAAAGTCACTGTCCATCACGCCGTTTAGGCTGTAGGCCGTGCCAAAGAAATAGACTTACATACATACTTACTTACATACATACATAGTTACTTACATGCATACATACATACTTACTTACATACATACATACACACTCTTGAAAAATATAACCCTCCCCCTGGGGCATTCGGGCAGAAAAGAGTGAATGTATGAGATATTACTAACATGTTAGTTAATAAATTATGCTTTATTTAAACTTACTTAAAGATGCTGGTGTTTTTGTGGAAACTATTTATTTTTACATGCATGCTTGTTTGATATGCTGCGCTATTATACATCGAGTACTATGCCTTGCTGTCCAGAAGTTGACCTTCATTTTGTTGGCCATCATTTTTATATCCATTCATTATGTTTGATATATATTTTGGGCAGTTTTTTTTATTATTTTAATAATTTGGCCATAAACACGCATACGTTCTAGTACGAATCAGTGATTCAGTACGCGCGCGTTGCTAAACATCAAGGCATTATGCGTTACCGGCTCCCGGGTCACTCCTGCACATTATTTGGGCAAAAATGAGCGTCAACTTCTCAATTAAATAGTGGAAATAAAAGATACCGAGTCTGCATCTCAATTTAGAAAGTAGTGGTAGAGATATTGCACACAATTTGGTTTGTTTAAAAATGGAACAAGAAAAAAGAAGTTGATGTTCTTTTTTGTGGTTGCAGGAGTACGATGGGTCCGGTAGGGGTCGAATTGAGGAGGGGGAGAGGGGGTACCCTTGCATACACTGCGGCGCGGCCTTCCCTCACCAGAGCAAACTCACTCGGCATATACTGACGACTCATACGCTGGATACGCTGAAGTATCGCGACGCCATACTGGGCAGGCCTATTGGCTTACCAATGATAGGACAGTTCAGTGACCCCACGTACATGTCCATGCATACGGAAGAATCTCCTATAGAATTGGACTTAGGGCCTGTGGAGCCCGGCAACGTAGTTCTATGCAAATTCTGTGGCAAGAGTTTTCCGGATGTTTCGTCGTTAATAGCTCATTTACCTGTGCACACAGGCGATAGGCCGTTTAAATGTGAATTCTGTGGAAAGGCGTTTAAATTGAGGCATCATATGAAGGACCATTGTAGAGTTCATACAGGTAAGCAATATTTTTTATTTGTCAATTCATTTCGTATCATTGTAATAATGTCCCTTAACATTTGGTGAATTTCCTTGTCTAGTTGGTAAGTTAAAAAACCACCGGAACTTTGATCAGTCATTTAATATTCTAGGCACCCAAAATGTCTTAAAATATGTATGTATACACATAAATCTTTCCCAAGAAATTTTCTTTACAGTGATAAAAATGCTATAGAAATTCATTGTCTATTTTATAAGAAGTACCTACATATAAAAAAAAACACAAACACAAATAGAGTCTTTGTTTTATACTAAAAAAACTTTTATACTATTCAGAAACAATTTTAATACTAATTAGAAATAACTTTTATACTTTTAGAATAAAGTTTTAAACTATGGCAGAAGAAACTTTTATATTACTTAGTTATTAAAGAAGTAAACAACCGGGGCGCATTTTCAGGTGAGCGGCCATTTCGTTGCGGTCTGTGTGGCAAAACGTTTTCGCGGTCGACCATACTGAAGGCGCACGAGAAGACGCACTATCCCAAGTACGCTCGCAAGTTCCTGTCGCCCAGCCCCGTGGATACGGAGGAGGAAAGTCCGCATCAATGAGTATGGGACAGCGCTAGAACACAATTAGCCTACGACCATATATTAACCAATAATTATTATTGGAAATAGTCAATCGTGAGCGGAAAGTGATAGTTGAATGAACAAATGGAGGACAATATGTTGTAATTAGTTAAGAATGTGATTTAAACGCCGCAACTGTGATCTGAATGATATGAATAATATTTGATATTTCACTAATAGATAATTGATACACTAACGTTGTTACTTCCTAGGTTTATTCGAGGACGTGCTTCGTCGGATGTTCTATTGAGTTTGCTTGTTTTTTTATGAAAGTTTTGAACGTTAGGTGCTTTCTATATGCTTTAGATATAACGAGTAACTCATTCTACGATGGGTCATTAGACGGCATAGCCAAAGTTAGCTAGAGAAGTTTGACTTCTTTATTATTGTTTGAGTCGAATTCGAGATAATGCTCTTTGTTTAGTTTGCTTGATTCTCATCGACTGTGTACAAAATACTTTTTAATAAAATCGTATTATATTTCTTGTGTTGTGAGTGAAGTCTTGTATTTGTTGCGATTCAGACGCTTTTTAAGACTAATTAATAAATTGTAAAATATCAATATTAATTTAGAGTTGGCATAATCTTTAGAGACTTGCATATTTATATTATTATAGTGGAATCACTCCAGAGTTGATTTATAAACAAAATTTTAAGATTGATTATGAGTGCTTTAATTATTATTAGAGATCATACAAAAATTGCACTCAAAATAAGGTAAGTTATTAATATTTGATCTGACTCAACAGTTTTACATATTGCTGACATTTGGAATATCAATCTAAATGAAGAAATGACAGCTTAATGTAAAGTTCTGTGTCCAGGTGAGTGACGTATAGTTGGTAAAAATAAATTTAGGAATATGAAATTTTTACTAATTTTATGTCTTTCCAAGTTAGCGACGCACGCTCCCCTGAGGTAATTCAAAAGCAATATTACGACATATAAAATGTAAATAACATATAGTTTGGTAATATTGGATTTTTAGGAAATTTAATATATAGTGTAAACGCTTTGGTATTTCTGTATTCGGTACACACGGGGAGAGTTGTGGATGTGTGATCATGGGAATCAAAGCTTTAATGCTGTTTCAGTTCTGTCCGAATAGGTATTGTGCCTTTTACTTCGCGCTACTTGTTCATATTAAAAAAAAAACTATATTAAAAGCTAGTAGGAGGCACATCAGTGGCGCTGCTGTAGGGGGCACGGTACATAATTATCTGTAAATATATATACCTATGAAATGTTCTATTTTCATACTGCAAAACCATGTTGTTTTAAAATTTTTACTAGGTTCCTAACCCTGTGTATAATATAATGTATTTTAAGTGTCATTGAATTAGTTCATTGTACGGGAAAGACAAGAATTTTCGAACTTGATTTTGATCATCGATTCAAGTATCACATTTTATTGGCTTGATATAGATATATCTAAATTATCTACAAAAAAAAATATATAACATAGATCAAGCAAGTATCACTTTGAAAATCAAGCGTGCCTCATTTGACGGACAGCCATGTCAATTTTAAAGACGCTACACGCGTCTGCACCACGAAACTAAAGTGATATGCGATAATATCGCTTGTTAAGATCAATATCTTACAAATATTATCCTAAACAATTTTAGATGCTTACCTGTTAACACAGAACACCACATAAACCACTCCAAGTAAAAGTGGTAATGTATCATGAAAATATGGCATAATTACGGTGGCCTACTGGGCTTCGTGACAGTAGTAATATGCACAGGGTTTGGAATCGCTCACATAGCTGTGTTCAATAAAATCAACAGAGTCAAATACAGGGATATTTTATGGATCGTAAATTAATTATTTTTTCAACTACGCCGTATTTTCTTTTTACTGACAATGTTTATAAAAGGCCTGTGTTTTGTGGGCTCCGTGTTAGAATAAATTGATATTTTCGTTTACAAACTCAGTTCGACATCACAACCCGGAAATGTAAAGCTTTGATTTGGAACTGATTGGATGTTGGCTCATTTTAGTATGTAAGTTAATGAAAAAAATTACTTATACTTATTGATTTGCCTCCGGTACTCTGCGGTTAGATCATACAAATATTCTTATAGGAATTATTACCGTTATTGTAAAATACTTAAAAAATAATTTACGTAATATACTAGACTGAACTATCTAATCATTTCATAATCTTTTGGTCACCTAACATATCATTTTTATAATTAAAAAAATATATTTCACGAGTGTCACAACACTAAAAATATTTTAAAATACTAGGATGTTAAAACTTTTTACTTTAAAATTGTAGATATCTTTTGATTTCGTTATGAATGTAGGTGGTTTAATATTTTTAATATAAATTAGAAATTTAGTAATGGGGTATTTTCGGGATTTATCAAAAGAAAGTATTATGGTAAATATAGCAAAAGAACTGTGATATATATCTTAAAAAATAAGGAAGCTACATCTGGGAGATAATGATGCGATCTCAATATTTAGGATTTTAGGCCAAAAATTGGAGTTATTAATCTTATTAACGGATATAAATGTATTTTTTTTTTCTTCCAAAAATGCTTAGAAATAAGCCTACTTTTGCGAGTGGTTCGTGCCGTATAAAAGTCCATTTTTTATAGGATAATAACAATGGAAAACGATAAAAAAATATAGGTGGTCGTGAATGAAAAGTGTGGCATGAGCATGTAAATTAAAATGATAAAAATGTGACAGATCTTTATGCTACTTTTTAAGTTTTTAGGCACCACGTAGAAATTAAGGCCATTGTGTCATATATGTTCAAATATATTCCACGTAATATCACTATAATAATTATTTTTGCCTCGTTTTGGACTTACAAACGCGTGACATTCCGGATTAATTCCAACGTAAATTTACTTATTTAATTTGAGATGCCACCGATTCAACCTAAGTATATTAGAGGATATAAAGAAAAAAATATGTATGATCGCCGCAAGTACTGAAGTATTTCAAAGTCGTAAGACTTAGTTTGTTTCGTTTTGATGAAATGTTTCTATATTAGATTTATTGAACTAATAATGTGTAGTGTCCTTAGGAAGCTCTTCCAGAACACGGTAATAATTAACGTAGAAATACATTCGTTTGTTTTTCTAGTAAGTATATGATATTTTTGTTATAATGGTTAAACAGAATGCGTGAATGATTGAACTACCTAAATAATTTGTAAACAAGTCATTTACATTCCACAAACCATTATGATTGAATTTGTTGAAAATTTTTCAACACAACCGGTTTTAAATATGCGCTATTCAGCCATATTTTGCCATGGCAAACGGTTTTTTTTCGCTGTCAGTAAATTTAAAAATTCTCACAAAATATCAGCTGTTTAAGTATAAATGTGTTTTGTACAGTTTTATGTAATGTTTTAATGAAAGAAATACTGGCGGAAAATTAAAAGTCGCACATTATATAAAATGCATTTTAGATAATAGATTGGTAGATGCGCTACTTTTCGGAGCAAGAGTTAGAACAATCGTTGAATTATGAGACAAATGTGACCCCCCCAATGTTGTTATTTGAAAAGCTGCACTCGTTTCGTTTATTTCCCAGAGTCGAACGTTACCGATTTATAAAGCAATATTGAAACCTTGATTAATGTTCCTCTTCTTGTTTTAAGAAAGATTAAATATTTACAATTTACACATAGCAATAAATAAATGGTTAATAGTGATGCGAATTAACAAATTTGTACGAGTTTTTATCAGAATAGTTTTTTATAATAGTACAGAAGCAGTTTACATATGCGATTTTGTTTCCTAACTTCCAGAGGTAATATTTATTATTGTAATAGTGATATGGATACAGATATATATCTATGTATTGACTTGTATATAGGCAATTATGGTGAATGTTGTTAGTGAAGTGTAATATACATGAGTAATAGATGTAGGTACTACCCTCAAGTGCAGTTATTCAAATTTTAACATTTGCCAGTTGTTGCCACGTCCTTGCACAGTTCACATGCAGATAGCACAAATAAATAATACAATATTATATACTTATTAATTATTGTAATTCAAATTTACGTAGGTATTATTTCTCGTGTACCTACGGAGCGTGGTACCTTAAGAAAACACTAGCACGAAATATTTCATGTTTTGAAATAGTACGTCGTAGATTCGTTTTTATATTATAAATTGTGACCACAGTTTTATATTTAGAGTGCCTCTTGCCTATACAAGACTTATATAAAGGCTGCAAATCACGGAATATACATAGTATATGTAGCAGATAGAGAAAAAAAAAAAGTAATTTTATGGTGAAAATTGTAAGTTGCGTTATGATATGTGACTGCAGTGTTCGTTCAGTCGGTTTGTTTTGCCTACAGAGGCAAGCGTGAATGTATCTCGTCACTCCGTAGTAAGCGCATTCCAATCTTGTGATGTTATAATACCGTGGACAGGACAACCAATAAAACATTATTTTCATGACCAATATTACAATAGAATTCTTTGGCTAGTATTAGATAGTGGTGTTAAGTTCGTCCAACAAGATCTTTGTAGGCGTCGCTGAAGCGTGAACTGGTTAGTTATTAACTTACCATTTTAAGTGGCATACCTAAATATAGAACTTATATTGCAATTTTTCTAAGTTCCTGTAGGTTTATTAGTTATTGTATATTGGTACAATTTGTGTTAGTAATTATAATGTGTTTATTATAATTATAAATTATTTAGATTTTAAATATTCGGGACTAATATTTGTGCTAGCATAATATACGAAAGTGTTTTCTGTTATAAAAGTAATGTTGAAGTAATCAGTTCTTGATCAGATTTAAACAATTTGTATTACGAAATGTTATTCGTGCAGTTATTGTATGTTATGCTGGTATAAAATATTTCAACACAAGTTCAAATAACGTAGGTCCACTTAATTTATAGAGCTTGATAATAGTCGTTTCTAGAACAATGAGACGATAGTTATTTTCCCTTAAGCTGTTTTATTTAACATTCATTGTTGACATTTTAGATTAGAGAAAATCTGTTTTGCCTTAACATAATTAATAGGTCATAATGTTGTAACAAAGAGCAGTACAGTCGTGTCAAAAAATGTTAGAGTGATATCACACTAGCGATTTGTGAGCGAGCTTTAGGCGGGACAATCACTTGACGTCGTCGAGCTAGCTACACAGCTAGCTATGCACACACATGCGTAACGATATAACGAGTGTTTACTTGTATACAGCAGTGAGTAGGACAGTGCAGAGATAAGCGTCATTCGATATTTTCCGCCGGGTATTTGTATCACTTAGTCGATGTCAGCGGTTAGAGCGAAACCAGTTAAAATATCCAGATATGCTACTGTCTTATCGCTGGCTTTGTGAAAGGATTCTGCTTAGGTTTGAATAGTAGAAATATCAACTCTATTTTCGGTATCCAGAGCGGCAGCGAATAACGCGTATATATCTGAATGTAGTCTTGAGACCTGCGGCGATAACGTTGAGCGGTTGAACCGCTCGCAAATCGCTAGTGTGACACGACCCTTTCAGTATATCAAAGAGGATCGCAGATCAACTGGCGTATGTAACGTTTTGTCAATTGTGCAGAAATATTTTAAACGGAGACCCATCGCTGTTGATCATTGTAACTTTTGAAACAAATATAAGCATATCATAGCTGTAAAAATACAATTTTGACAAATAAAAGCTCTACAATCATTACAGCACTGTTATTTTATTGGAACCGTCGTGTCGCTCCACATTCTGAACAGTTACAGGTATGTTCTCTTAATTTTTTTTATAATAAAATCAGTGACCGTAAAGTTTTCTTAAATATTTACAAAATGCTGCTTTGCGCCAGAATATCTGACACTATCATCGTTATTACATATTAATATAATAACCTATCTAACATTTTGCTAATGCAAATGGCTAGATACGTACCACCTCACCCCATATTAAATATCCTCCTCGAATATGTATCTCGTTCAACGGGTCGCCCTGTGCACCCGTTACAACAGTAATACCGTGTTATAGATGTGCGTGGAACTGCCGGGCGTGCGGCTGGGTGCCGAGGCGGCGGCGCTGCCGTTGTGGTCGCCGCTGCTAGCGCTGCAAGCTTGCAGACTGCGGCGCTACCTCAGCGACGACTGCATGCTGTACCACAACCGCCACCTGCTTCAGTCGGAGCGGCGCCGCTGCGGCGTCTGCCTCGCCTCCTTCCCCTCCGCCTGGCTGCTCGAGCGCCACGCAGCGCTGCAGCACGCCTCGCAGACCTCCTGCGACGACAAGCCCTTCGTCTGCGAGCAGTGCGGCCAGAGCTACAGGTACCGTTCCGCTTACGTGAAACACAGGGAGCAGAACCATCGCGCGCGCTTGCCCGCCGACAAGCTCTTCACCTGCGATGTTTGCGGCATGCAGTTCCGCTACTTGAAGTCGTTCAAGAAGCACCGCCTCAATCACACCTTGGAGAGACTCCACACGAAGACCGCGGACGCGCCCGACGGCATGGATCAGGTCTCCAGCACGAATGAGGCCCTAATCGGCCGGTGCGGCGAGATGGATCTGTCTATGAAGAAAAAGAACAGGACCGACGCGGCGCGGACCTCTCCCGTTGACGTAATCCGGGACGCGGAGCAAGACAGCACCGTCGACTCGAACGGGCCCACGGACTCTGTCGTGACGGTGGACGACTCCGCAGACTGTCGGACCTCAGGCGCCGAAAGCGAGAGCAAAAGAGACGACGACACAACCGAAGGAAGGAGGAGACGCGTGCCGGTCTCGTTCGCAAGCATCAGCTCGATGGCGGACAGCTCCGAGAACGAGTCGCGAGCGGACAGCAAACACGAGAGCTCGAGCTCGCACTCGGGCATCCTCGGCTTCGTGCACAACGACGACAGGCAACGAGACAGGGAGAAACGGTTCGCGTGCCCGTTTTGCGGGAAGTGCGTGCGGTCGAAGGAGAATCTGAAGTTGCACGTTCGCAAGCATACGGGCGAGCGGCCGTTCGTGTGCCTGTTCTGTGGACGCGCGTTTGGGGGCAAGAGCGACCTGACGAGGCACCTCCGCATCCACACGGGTGAACGACCTTACCACTGCGAGGCTTGCGGCAAATGCTTCGCGCGCGCAGACTACCTCTCCAAGCACCTTACGACACACGTGCACAACACGCGCTGAGCCGCCGCCCATCCCTTTCATACCTCCGTAGTTAATGACCGACTCATATTATAAAACACTGAGAAAATGGGAATATTTTTTAATAACGTTTTTAAACTTTACAACATAATTATCGATATAAGCAGGTTTAATTAGAATTTTACAGAACTGTTTTCGTTTTGGAGTGGTTTATGTATATTTATATAATAATTTTCGATATTGATTCTTATAGCAAATAGTGACTGGATTACAAATATATGCAGTTTTTTAATGTAGCCTCATTTTTTTGTTATGTGATGTTAACTCGTTGATGTTTTTGCTTTGCCGCTTTTATCACATGTTTGGTGAACGTCGTTTTATACTTTGTACGCACTTATTATAGTAAGTATAGATTTTATTATCGATTCAATAGTACAATTTTGCTTGTCTCTCATCACCTAGCAATTGTAATTTTGTATTTATTTTCTGCAATACTTACATGTTACGTGCGTTCTTGTGGCAAGACTTGGTGCATTTCAAAAAAGATGAGGGACCAAGTACGTTACCCGCTTTGCCTACCTACTGAAGCATTTCTAATACTAGCCCTTAAATGAACTGTCTTCCAAATTCATTGAGACGGTGAATTAAGGATTCAATTAAGCCACATTGTTTTATTAAGGGATGCTTAAAAATAATTTGTTTTGCCATATTTTTGTATGCCTACGTATTGTAAGTTTTTTTTTTTATATAAAGCTCATTCCATTGAAGAGGAACTAGAAAATTGATAGTCGTGACGATAGGTAAGTAGAAGAATGCAAAAACTGTGATTCGTACGATTAAGACCAGTCAAACAAGATTTAGAACATCGAAATAAAAATGTTTTACGTAATTTAATATATAACGTTATTCAGCAGTTAGGAATACCTGCGTAGGTATAAATTAATTATAGTTATAAGAAATCTCTCTGTGCCAAAATACGTACCTCATAAAGTAAACACTGAAGTAGGTAAATTAACGTTTAAACATCTTATTTTCTAAAAATACTGCGTTTAAACCGTCTTATTTTGAGCATGCTAGTTTACTACGGAACCTATGTTATAAAACCACGAAGTATTTCTTCTGACTTCGGTTCGATAAAAAAAATATTCGCCCACAATCACTAACTACGTTCACAGTAGGTACAACACCAGTCATTATGCGTAATAAGTCCGCGTAACACCAATAATGTAATAACTGCCAAGATTATGATATATTGTATGTAGATTTATACTTATTATGTAATTTTTATACTTATTCGTTTTTTCGATACCTGGGTTTCTTATTTGAAATATTTAAATTCATTCGTTCATTCATTCATTTGTTCAAATAATACAATTAAGTTTCTTCTTGTTCTTATTTTAAGAATCTATCGACTCCATAGGTAGTGTGCTGGCGATATGTAGAAATTTTTTAGTGAATCACATGTTTTGTGTATAAAATCAGTTTTTTAATGATTTTGTTTTTATTTTATGACTTTCGTTTTATTAAAGATCCGCTGATGAGTTTAATTTAAATTATTTTAATATGTGGTATATATCTGACAGACAGTATAGAGTCAATTAAACATAGGATAAGGGAATATATATGTATTCTATTTATGTAATATATTTAGTTTAATGACATTGTGGGCGAGTATTTCACGAGAATTTTATATAACTCCTAGTAGGTACATAGCAAACAAGTTCCATAGGATATTAACATATTTACCTATTATTACAATGTAATGAAATAATCTATGCAACGAAATATTCAGGTACAGGAAATATTGAACGAAATATATAGTAAGTATAATAATTGATTTGGTTAACTTAATAATATACTGGTTTATGTGTGTTTATATATTTATTTTAATACACAACGCAATTGATAATAAAGTGTATTTAAAAGCAAATATAAAATACTGACTTCGCCAGAGGGATATATAAGTTAAGTAGGTAATCGAAAACTTTTAGTATAAACGTGAAGCAATACTCTGAATTTTTATTTTTACTACCGAAATACTCTAATTGCAACCAGAATGAATACTGGGGCTCGATTAAACTTACAAAAGAATTAAAACGGTCTAATTCATTTGTAATATTTGTACCTACTACGACATACTGTTATCTACATTTTATGGTTAATATAAGTACATATTTCGTGAACGGCCCCTGTGTTCTTTCTGGACGAGTTTATACTGATAAAGACAATGTAACGCATTCAAAATGTGTGTAATATTTCGCCATTTACGTCAAATATATGATAAAAATATTATTCAAAATTGATGTTGACTGTTTTTATATCTATGTATATCAGCGGTAGTTACTTGATGTTGTGGTGTAATTTAGTGTCTTATAGGTTTAAGATTATAACCACTCAAAGTATGCGATGCATTCGCAGTAGACTTTTGTGTTCCGAGATATGTCCAAGGCCAGTTATTTAAAATAATTCTGATGTTTCGAAAACGTCGCGTCACCTTTGAGTGGTTTATTATTTTGAATTCTCGTAGTGTTAAAATTGGTGTGGTATTCTTTATATCTGTTCGTGTAACATACATTTTAACTCTAATATTATAGATAATTTATTTTTAATCAGATTCTAAAGTATAATGAGCACAGCGAAGATTCTGTAAATATGTGTGTGCTAACCAGGTCAAATGTGATACACTAGAGTTTAAGTAATATCTTTTCTTGCACAGTTTTCTAAAATAGAAACATATTTTACCAGATATTAGTTGGAATCGTAAAATTATTCAGTTCTTGTTATTTAAAATTGAGCACATAATCTTTCTATCGTTTTCTGAATGTTCTCATTATACCTATTTTTATAATCGACTGTGAGCTTAGTGGGCATTATTTATTGTATCGGCTATTTCATATTTCGGAGGACTTCAAAACAGGAGAGCACTATACGACGACGTGGTGTGATATTAGGTACGCGGCATTTAAATGTATGGAAAACTACACTTGATTGAACCAATATTAGTCAAGCCGAGTCTGTTTTTAAATTGTTTTGAATTCCACAAATACCAATAAATAGAGATTGTCAGATACGTCTTACCGTAATAGATAGAGAAGTGCAGCGACGATCGATATTTAGTTTACGGCGTTTTTCTCACCTAATTGCTCGAGGAGCACTATTTATTTTTCTTATTAAGGGTTAACACAGACCAAGCGATTGAATCGTTCGCTACGTCAGTTGTATGTGGGTATTTTTTTTCAATAATCTAGAGCACGATCGCATAATGCTGGTCATCAGTTCCAAGATTTTAAAGAAATAAGACCCGTTTTATCCTGAATTGGTGACAAAAATATACATGTGCTCTATTATTTATTTAACGACATTCGATTCAACAATCATTCTCTATACTTATATCGTACATTAATTAATGATCACAACTTCAAAGATGATAATTTGACACTCCACTACTTTTGATATGATTTTAAACAGGAAGAAAAAGAAAGAAACTATCTAATACTTTGAACTCTTCATCTTTACTTTGATGAACAGTAAGTACTCCATCTTGCACATAGTCTAATTTAAAATTAAAAATATCCAAAATCTTTTGAGATCGTTTTTTATCCACTCGGTCAGTGGTAACCCTAATTATATCCGAGAGCTATTGAAACTAAACATCGAGATTTATCTATGCGAGACTCGGCATCATTATTTAACAGAATAACATTTCTAATATAAGATTATTAATCCAATCTGGCTCGATAGTCCGCAAGCTAAAGGGTAGGTTTTCGGTATGACGACAGCACTGCGACGCACAATTTTAACAGTTTTTAAGCGTTTTATATATTATCTCCGTCCAATAAAATATTGTGTGTCTTCTTTCGTAATGTTTTATCGACTGATTGTATCGTATGGTGTCAATGTCAGGCTTCTGATCGCTATGTTTCGAACTCTATTATTTTAGACACAGTCAACGGGAAGGATAGCAGTTTGTTTTAAGTGTTAAGTTTGTGCTTCGATAGGTATAATATCTACTATCGTTCCTGTGTAAATCCAGGTATCTGGTGGTTTTATTTAGGATATGGGAGTGGAAGGTGAGTCGCCTCTGCTACTCTGTGTTGAGCTTTATTTGAAGGAGTCAGAGACGCTGGGGTGTAGCTTTGAGGAAGTAGCGGTGGCTGAGCCGATCACGGCTTTTGTCGCGTAATTAATGCCAAGTTATAGGATATTGATCGTAGCTAGTAACGTTCGGTGATTGCAAAGATTGTGATATTATTTTAAGTGGAGGCGTCGGCTCAACAGGAACGAAGTCTCTCCACATAGCCAACGACGATTGAACGTAGATAGACTGATTTTCGGGTAGAAGAAGTATTGTAGGCCAGAAGTTTCGCAGTCAATAGGTAATATTTATAAATAGGTGTTGATTTAATAATATTTTAAAAGCCAAAACACAGTCTCAATAGTTTACTACATGAAACAATAAGAGAGTTTATTTAATTTTTAAACATAATTATACAGAATGTTTTATATACCGATCTTAAATTATTTTTCAGATGTATTGATTTTTATACATCTCCATATACAACAATGAATAGAGGTAAGTGTAGACATAGATGGGGTCTATTAACCGCGTGGTGCTACAATGTGTAAAGAAATGTGATAGAAACTGTTCTTCAGAGACAATTTTATTTATTGAAGCTTCCATAGGTAATAAATATAGTCACCATACACTATGAATACCGACAACAGCAATAATTTGATTTAGGTAATTACATAAGGATTTAGTTTGTCCAGTATTTAACGGTGTCATGTGATTGGTCGAATGTGTCTCTTAGAAACCAAAGTATCAAGTAATGTAAGTAAAGGAATCGCGCTTGTAAGTCTGGTCGTGTAACCATTCCGCAATGTTAACGATATATCTTTGAACTGTTATTTATTTCTATGAGATTTAAGTCGACCAAATACCATCAGAATGATGGTAAAAATTTTAAAATTGTAGGTTTTAATTGATTATTTTGTTACATTATACGTCCATGTCTTATTACATCGTCTTAAGGCGAGATCGTTTTGTATTTGAATGTAATTCAATAATTCTAGTTAGTAAATGTTCGTTTAGGTAGTTTTGGCTGGTTGTAAGTAATCGACTCTCAAATAACACTGACACACTTGAGTGTAAAATTGTTTTATGGCCTTATTAATATAAAGTTATCTCAGAATAAATTGTATGTATTATATAACATAAAAATTTCATACGATGTTAAGTAAAAATTTGCGGATAAAAAATGTTTAACTAAAGTACGATCACCGAGCAGGAAGAATTTGCTTCGTTGACCTTTCATTACCTGTCTCTGTCGCTCCTACGTCGGATGTGTTGCGTCACGCTTGCACATACGCGGTCATTGCATTGTGCGAGCGTGACACAATGTATTTTGCCCGGGAGCGACAGAGACAGGTAATAGCAGGTTAACGTACTAAATTCTTTCTGATTGGCGATCCTACTTTAGATT
The DNA here is from genome assembly GCA_911728495.1 of Furcula furcula. Lineage (NCBI taxonomy): Eukaryota > Metazoa > Arthropoda > Insecta > Lepidoptera > Notodontidae > Furcula > Furcula furcula. Next base: position 14,615,903 of record OU452251.1, read on the forward strand.
ATGTTCTAATTTTTTATTTATTACTTGAACTGTCTTGTAGTCGTAGTGTTTTTTATTCGATGGACACATAAATAAATAAATATTTGTATAATTATGTACTTTGGCGAACGGTTTATGTTTTTAAATTAATTTAACTCTTGGGTCAGTTTACGAAAACTAGTTGATAGTAAGTGCATAGGTACATACATACTGTTACATAATATATTTTTTTTACCAACTTGTATATTTCAGATAATTATTATTGTTAAACAAATGGTTTTATATTTTTATCGTGATTAACTATTCACTTGTTTTCAAGATTTTTATTTTGCAATATGAATATTCGTCTTTAAAACAGTCCATTTAATTTATAAAATCTTGTCCATTGTCCAAACTAACTTAGGCATAGTTCGATATTTTGGATGTGTATTGTACCACAGTCTAAATTTAAACGCTATTGTGTATATTATTTAATTTAATATCGATGTGCAAAATTATAGTAAATGTCTTGGATCTCTAAAAATAAGAAAAAAAAAGACAAAAACACTTTACTAAATTTCTAAATGTGCAATAAATATGTGTGTTGTAGTGTTACCATTAGGCGTAAAAATTTTAAATTTGTAAATGTGGCCATCGTCGGCACAGGCGGGCAATACCTACGAGTATTGTTCATTTTATGTTGTTTATTATCACAATGATCTCATAGCGCTAGCGGTGGCCACGTTTGCGAAACAAATTAAATGAATATTTGGCACTTTATAAAAGGCACATTTCCCTATCATATTGAAAAGTGGTTTGAAAACGTGTTGAAAATGGATTTGTTGGTGATTAATTTCATGATGAAATATATTTGTTTCATTGATCAAAGGCTTTTTATTTATTATTATTACCCGCGTTTTTCATCAACTGTTTTTATGGATTTTCCCATTTATTTTTTATTTTGTGTGGGTGGTTCCAGGGGTGGTTCCCTGGATTAGAGAGAACAAATTAAAACAAAAATTATTCAAATCGATCAAGCCGTTTCTAAGATTTATATCTACAGGATCGATATAACAAACGAACGGGACACGGAGTAGGTACATTAAATATTATAGATATCAAAATTCACTGAAAGGAAATCATTCTTTTATTTTTTATATACTTACTTAATAATAACCGCATACAAACATTTTTCAAAAAGCTTGCTTAAGCCGGGACTCGACCAACTAAAAATTTTATAAATTGACAACCACTATTTTATTGAACTAATCGATAGGGTAAAAGATATGGATAAAAATTCTCGAATATCTTAGTACCTATCAAAGAGGACGTTTAATTGGTCAATTTTGTTGTACAAATTGTTAAATTTCAATTCGTTACTTCTTGTAAGTACATTTTTTTCACTAATGTATCGGTGTGGTACGTGTCTTTCAGGTTAATGCTATTGAATAGTTAAATTTCAAGGTCTTCTTTAAATTTAAGATGCAATAAGTATTATTCGAGAGATTTTATCCTTATCGCTTACCCTATTGATTGGTTCAATAAAATAATAGCGACTGATCAATTTTTGCATTTTTAGTTCGATTCCTGGCTCAGGCAAGATTTTTTTTTATATTTGAAAGAGGTTATTATTATTTTAAAGAATAAAATAATGTTACCTTTCAGTGAATTTCGATATCTTAATTATTTAAGGTGCATAGGTACTTCCCTTCCATGTCCCGTTCGTTTGTTTCACCCTGTTTATTTATGTAAGTAAATATACATTATATAGAAACTCAAAACTTCTTATAAACTCGAAATGTTGTGTTTCTAAGTCTAGAATTGTTTTAAATGATCCCTTGTTATTATTTACTTACAAGATCTAATGGGATTATTCCCGCAACTTATTCCAACAGCCATACTTACCTACTACGATATAATCTACGATATTCGATTTCACTAGGTGGTAAGTAGGTTCCTCGTGCAAGGAACCGTCCAGGTAGGTACCACCACACTGCCAGATATTCTGCCGCCAAGTAACAGTGTGTAAACATTGCTGTGTTCTGATGTGAAGGGCACTGTAGCTGGTGAAATTACCGGACACAAGAGACCTTGTGCAGGACAGGACTTATGTAGGTAGTAAGAGGTGACCCAGGGAGCGAGCATGAGTACATTTTCACATACATATTTCATATTTTTAAACATTTTTATCATTCAGTACAAAATAAATCAAGAATAAATTAATTCAATGTCGTGCGACTTGCATCACTGGACTAGAAGTAGAGATAGGAGATCTTTCGTGCTCGCTCACTGCTTGATACACACGTACGGCACACATATAGCCCGCCAACCCAGTGATTAGGTTGGCTAACATGTTAAATTCTACTTAAAATTATAGGGATAACATTAATTTTATATAACGAAAATAATGTAAACATTTGTTGAAACCATACATGAATGTAACTTCTGAATATTTATTATGTAAATAGCTGCAATCAGTAGAAAAAACCACCACAAGCGAACGGAATTGCTGTGATTGGTTGAGCTCATCACGCACACATAATAATATGATCTTGTATTAGCTGTTTATGATTGCCTAGTAGCGACCATACAAAACTGTTTGACACGGCAGATTAGTCGCAGTCGTCGTTCAGTTCTCATCTAGTAAACACAAGCTGTCTTATTAATAAAAATCGCTTATTTTTCTCTTACTCCTAAGTTACATCGGAAGTAGTTAATTCTAGACTAGTCACGGAATAGCTACGTCTTAATAACGGTATTAATAAATACGAAGTAGGTTCGGACTAACAATACAATTCTTACACTGAGACTAAGGTGTATGTTATGGCAACCCACTGAAATTAAAAGTAAAAAAAATGAACAAAATGACTAAAAAGACACTGGCAGTTTGGTAAATTTTGATATTTGACACTTTTATTTGACAATCACAACTTTCACTCTATATTTATCTTACATCATAATATTCTATATTTCTCTTACATCATAATATTCTGTATTTCTCTTGTTGAATTCAAGATAGTGGTTTTAGAATTTGTGTTTTTTTATTAGCAGAATATTATCTATAAATCAAGAAAGTATATAACAAGTAGGCCGGGGATCTAGCCTGTTACACACCGTCCCTAACAAGAAACTACAGTGCACCTCAAAAAACGCGTGTAAGAGCAGAAACCACGGTGGGCCTCAAGCACGAGCCGGCGCGTGTAATGCAAAACTTGCTGACAATGCAACCTATCCAAGAACAGAAGGGCTATTGTATGGACGCATCCAGCATGTGTACCGATAACCAGCTGACGGCGCACAACTAGATCCATTGTATGGACCCATAGCGACGGAATCGGCTCTTCACTTAGCTTCTAACATCGAAGTGGTCACTACATATTTAAATTAGATATTAAAAATGTAATTTAAATTAATAAAAATTAGTTTTAAAATCTGTTCTAAATTATTTCTGAATCATCCGGCTGTAGCCTACATAACTAGCCTAATAGTTTAGTTTATTGAGATAGTTTATTTACCTCTCCACGAGCCCAAGTCCTTTTTGCAGCTAAAACTTTCAAGTGAGGTGGTATAAAGCCTACTGCATCTCCAGCCAAATCATTCTACCATTTCAGTAAGGGGTCGTCCATTAATCACGTGATGTTTTTTAGCAACTTTTTAACCCCTCCCCCCCTCCTGGTGATATGTGGTGAGGTTTTAAACTACCCCGCCCCCCTATCCAAAATCACGTGTATTTTTTTGTACAAAATTTCAATATAGTTTATATTGAAATTTTCGGAATATTATCTTTAAATACAGGTACTTAACTGATTAAATGTTGTAGAAGTCGTTGCCGGCAACGGTGAGTCAAGGCCACGTGCCGCTGTTTGGTTTAGAAATCATGCATTCAACGAAAAATAAATACACGTGATGTCTCATTATACCCATCCCCCCCTCCTGGTGATATTTCGTGATTTTTTCGGAACCCCTCCCCCCCCTTTCGAGCCTCACGTGATTAATGGACGACCCCTAATGTAATATGCAGTTGAGCGTGTAAATCTATATTTATATTTAAACTCGTCTTCAAGGTCTTCAAAAGGGATATTGCGAGGTTTATACAATTAGGTTATGTTTAGTATATATAATTATCTCAATGGAAGTTAGAAATACAATACAAATCTATGCTTACTCAAACGTTAAACCATGGGGCTCCGCGGAGTAACTTTTACTCCGGGACTACATTTTGATTAGTTAACTCCGTCCTTACTACTAGTTTATTAATACCATAATTGCCTAATCTTTGCGTAAGTCTTGGAGTAAAGTTGTTCTGACGCTAATCATAGTTTATTAATAAGGCTGAAGTGGTATAAATAGGGCAGTCGTCGAGCAGCATTCATCTAGTAAACATAAAGTGTTCACAAATTAAAATTATCTAATTTCAGTGCGTTTTAGGGACTATTTTTAGTAATTAATTAATTGTTAATTAATCAATCTCAGTCAGATCGACACAGTACTTAATAGTCTGTAGAGAAGTGATATTATTTAGGTTAATAAATATTGTTTGTAAAGTCAGCCAGATTGGCACATAAGAATTAATAGTTTGTTTAAGTACCTATAGATAACGCGTAATAGAATAAGGTATACAAGTGGTGTAAATTTAGTTACTGTACTAATTATTTGTATTCAGTCAGATGGACATAGATATTGTAAATATAGTGTTTAATGTATGTTCATTGATAAAGTAATGAAAGTAAAGTAAACAGTCAGTCAGATGGCATTTTGTTAATTAGAACCAAGTGTAAGTTTTATAGTGTTTAATATGTGTTTATAGTTCTACGCTGAATCGTGTAAGTACATACTTGTTTTGCATCAAGGGCGGACATACCGTCCACATTCTTGTTCATGTAAATTAAATAATAATTAGACCATTTGTTTATGTATACAATTGTTTTATTTACACGGATTGCACTGGGTATATCTTTGTGCTATTTGTTCCCAAACCAGCGCACAATGTGTAGGAATTGGAGCCATCAGGGCTAACTGAACTATCGAAGGACATTGTAAACAACCAGTTCCCCACATTTTGTTCCTTGCGAGCCGGATTTTGGCCCAAATTTAGGACATAAACGTATATCCCAGTGCAAGCCGTGTACTTATTTGTAGGTATATTGTGTAAATATTTTGTATCATTGTCTATTGTTGTGTTTATTAAGTGGACTATATTACGCACTGAACTTTGAACTATATTTTTCGAACTCTTTGTGAACATTTAATTTGTGAACACACGATGCCTGTGACACGATCGGTGGGAAGAAGGGCGGAGGTACCGTCCATCATTGTGACCACTTCACAAGAAGGGTCGGCAGAGACGATAACGGTCACGGAACAGACCACGTCTAGGGAATCTGCGAAAGTCGGCGAGTCGGCACAAGGCCGCCCGATCACCGCCGCAGAACCCAGTATAGAAAATGTGATTGAACCACGCCCCACTGTGTCCACTACGTCTACTCGACAGAAACAACGCCGCTTAGCCGCCGCCAAGGCGGAACTTGCGCGACTGAAACTGGAGGCTGCCGCAGCAAAAGTCGCTGCCATAGAAGCTGAGTCCTCAGATGAAGACCTTGAATCGGTGATCACCGAACGACATGAGGAGCAGAGGGTGCAGTCCTGGCTGCAGACAGGCCGACTGCTCACCCTAGATGACGAGCCTCGCACCGCAGGAGGAAAGCAGACCGAACAGCACCTGCCGTCCGAACCTCTGGTCCCAGTGGATGACTGGAGACCTTCGGCAGCTGCACCGGCGGGAGTCACTGCCGCACCCCCGTCCCTGCAACCTTCGGGCATAGCTTGCGCCGCGCATCACACATCAGCACCAACGGCGACGACGACGACGCCAGTATACAGGTATCCCAACCAGAGGGATGCTCCAGCTTACCACAGGACGTCGTGGTATTACCCTGCAGCGATGCCGCCGCCAGTGACCACCACGACCTGGGTCCTGAACCGGCATCCGCAGCCGACTGTGCCAGTGAGCGGGACAAGCTCCTGGCTACCGCAAACAGCAGCGCCGCCGCCGGGGGTCACTGCCACCCCCTGGCCGGCGCACTCCACCGCGCCACCGCAGCCGGGGGACACTGCCGCCCCCTGGCCGGCGCGATCTGCCGCGCCACCTCCGCCAACGGGTGTGAGAGACCCGTGGCAACCGCCGCGGACAGCCGCGTCGCCGCAGCCGGGGGACACTGTCGCTCCCTGGCAGGCGCACTCGGCCGGGCCGACGCTGCCGCCAGCGAGCACTGCCGCCTCCTGGCAGCAACAGCAAACAGCGCCGCAACAGCCGACGGGCGCCGCCGACCCGTGGCTGACGAACGCCGCAGCGCCGCCACCGATCCCCACAAGGGGGGTCCAGCCTGCAGCCACATCTTGGCCGCCGCACACAGATGACCGAGGTAACGCAAATCATACTCCAAAGACAGACATACAGGAGCTTGCGTCGGCTATCACGAATGTTATGCAAACTACACAACGCAATCATTCACCGCGCTATGCGGAATTACCGTTTTTCAACGGCTCCCACCAGGAATGGTTGACCTTCAGGGCAGCGTATAGCGAGTCTGCGTATTATTTATCGCCATTAGAAAACATGTCAAGGTTAAGGAAAAGCCTGAAAGGCACCGCTAGGGAAGCAGTACAGGGACTCCTTATTGCTAATGCTGACCCAAATAGTATTATGCGCACATTAGAAATGCGTTTTGGGAGGCCAGACGCCATAGCGATGGCCGAAATAGATCGCCTTAAAACACTGCCACGACTAGGGGACAGTCCTAGGGATATATGCACATTTGCCACTAAGATTGAAAATGCAATTAGTACCCTTCAAGCATTGAATTGTATATATTATATGTTTAATCCAGAAATAACAAAGATGTTGATAGATAAGCTGACTGCTACGACGAAAAGACAGTGGTACGAGTTCGCCGCATCGCAGCCCAGAGGCGAGCCGGACTTGCTGAAATTTAGCCGCTTCATCACGAGAGAGGCGGAAATATGCAGCCCGTACGCCCCGCCGGAGCCGATCGCTTCAGCGGACAGAGGCACGCAGCCACCGCAGCGCAGGATACAGCGGGTAAATATAGCTCAATCTAATTATAAGGATAAACCACTGTGTCAGTTATGCGGTCGGCGGGGTCATTATAACGGTGACTGCCCAGAGCTAAGGAAGCTGTCGGTAAACAGTAGATGGGACGTCGCAAAGAAATGTAGTCTATGTTTTAGATGCCTAAATGAACGCACCAAACAACATAGGTGCAAAACAAGGAAATGCGGCATAGGCGGCTGTCCACATGCTCACCACAGACTGCTTCATCACCCGAAGCCACCCCACGCTACGAATCAACAGGACAGCCAAGAACCAATGGAAGAGAAGGTGAATTCTGCATGGGCACCTCAAGCTTCATTTTTAAAAATATTACCCGTGCGTGTTTCAGGACCAAATGGAACAGCGGACACATACGCGCTTCTCGACGATGGGTCGACGGTGACGCTCATCGACGCCGAGCTCGCCGACCAGATAGGCGTCACCGGGCCCGAAGAACCGCTCAATATCGCCGGGTTTGATGGCAGCCTGAATGCGCAACGGGCCTCGCGCCGCGTGTCCTTTACCATGAGAGGGAAGACAGGCGGGAGTCTAGAGGTACGTGCTCGTACTATTCATAAATTAGAATTAGCGTCACAAAGGATACCGTATGGGATTGTAGACAAATGTAAACACCTGCGCGAACTCAGGAATGATCTGCAATACAGAGAAGCGCAACCCAGGATTCTTGTGGGCCAGGATAACTGGCATTTGTTGCTAGCAACGGAGACTCGTACCGGCGGGAGAGACCAACCAGTAGCCTCGTTGACTGCGCTCGGTTGGGTATTGCATGGAAGCCACACTAGAATGTTAGGACATAGAGTACATTTTATTCAACACTGTACAGCCGATGAGGAATTAGAGGAAACTGTAAAACAATATATTGCTAGCGACAATCTGTATATAGAACCTAAGAAGCCGATTAGCGATCTAGGTGAGATGGCACTGCATACATTAGAAGAATCAACGAAAAGGACCGCAGAAGGGAGATATGAGACTGCTCTGCTATGGCGAACCCCGGATCCTCAGCTACCGAACAATTATGAAAACACTCTTAAGAGACTGCACGGGGTTGAGAAGAAATTAGACCGCGATCCAGAGCTCAAAGTCAGATACACCGAACAGATGGACGCGCTCATCAGCAAAGGTTACGCAGAGCCAGCGCCACCTCTGACAGAAGGAAAGGTGTGGTACCTTCCACATTTCGCGGTATTTAATCCACAGAAGCCAGACAAGATTAGGATTGTACACGACGCCGCAGCCAAAACGAGAGGGGTGTGTCTGAACGACAAACTGTTGACAGGTCCGGATCTACTGCAACCTCTCCCAGGGGTTATAGTGCGTTTCCGTCAACACCCGATCGCGGTGACAGCTGACATCACAGAGATGTTCATGCAGGTGCAGTTGCGAACAGAAGACAGAGATGCCTTGCGGTACTTATGGCGAGGAGACCGAAGGGACGACAAACCACCTGATGAGTATCGGATGAAGTCATTGATATTTGGGGCATCATGTTCACCGTCAACTGCAATATATGTAAAAAACCGGAACGCAGAACAATTTAGGGAGGACTACCCGAAGGCGGTGGAAGCTGTCTCAAAGAAACACTATGTGGATGATTACCTAGACAGTTTTGAAGACATAGACGAAGCCATTCAAATAACCAAGCAGGTACGTGCGATCCATAGACACGCACACTTTGAATTAAAGAAATGGGCATCCAATTCTCCTCAACTAATGGAGAGCCTGGGGGAGGCTCCTAAACATGTAAACAGCGTAGCTCTACAAGAAACCAAAAATGAAAAGGTTTTAGGACTTATATGGAAGCCCACATCCGACGAACTATCGTTTAATTTAAACTTAGCACGAATCCCACCGACTGTGCTGAAGAACCACACTCCTACCAAGAGGGAAGCATTAAGAGTGGTAATGTCACTGTTCGACCCACTGGGTTTGGCCTCACCAATAACTATAAGAGCCAAACAGTTATTACAGCAAGTATGGAGAAACGGCACGGCTTGGGATGAACCGATCGGACCAGACCTGGAGCCGTCATGGAAGAAGTGGATGCAACACTTGGAGGACCTTGGGAAGATATCTGTACCACGGGCGTATCCGGTCTTCGCTAGGTCAACATCACTTCAACTCCACATTTTTACAGATGCGAGTGAGTCCGCATACGCTGCTGCGCTGTACTGGCGCGCAGTAGACGAAGATGGTTCAGTTAAAGTTACTCTAATCACGGCAAAATCGAAAGTAGCACCTTTAAAAGTAACATCGATCCCGAGACTTGAACTGCAAGCAGCCGTACTAGGCGCTAGGATGGCGACTGCGGTGAAACAGGAGCATGAAAAAGAGCCAGAGAGTACGACTTTTTGGACCGATAGTAAGACAACATTGACCTGGATTAGAAACGGGTCCAAGGCATATAAACCCTTTGTAGCTCATCGTATCGCAGCAATAGAGGAGCACAGTTCCGTGAGTCAATGGAGATGGGTCCCTACAAAAATGAACGTGGCAGATGATGCCACACGAGATGTACCTCCGTGCTTCGATAAAAACCATAGATGGTTCCAAGGTCCTGATTTCCTAAAAGAACCACCACAACATTGGCCCATAGAAAAGCTCGTATGCCCACAAGGGGCTACAAGTGAAGAACGTGGCCCATCAGGGGCTTCGAAAAAAGAGCATGGCCCACCAGGGGCTACAGTGCAATACGAAGATTGTGACACATCCGTCACAGAAAACGTATGCGTGCTAGGAACTAAGGATGAAGAAAGAACATATCTATTAAACCAGCAAGAAACAGTGAAACTTGCACATAGTATTCCGAATCCCAGCAACTTTTCCCGTTGGGAAAGATATCTACGAGCTACAGCGCGCGTTTTGCAATTTATAAAACTGTGTCAAAACAAGAATCAAGTAAATTACAAACGAACTAAGCGGAACGCCGCGCAAGATCCAGACTGGAGGCACAACAAGAAAACCTCATCAAAAAAGTCATCGACGGGAGTAAGGTCGAAACAGGAATTGAAACTACGCCCACTCACCGCAGAGCTTCTAAGGTACGCTGAGAAACTAATCCTACGATCTAGCCAGGAAGAAGCCTTCGGAGAAGAGATCATCGCCCTGAAGAACGGAAAAGAACTTCAGCGCACAAGTCGCCTGTGGAAATTCAGTATTGCATTCGAAGATGAGTTAATAATATTAACATCGAGAATAAGTGCAGCTGATGCAATAACTACACCGTGTAAAAAACCAGTAGTGTTAGATGGAGAGCAACATTCCACCAGAATGTGGATTGAATATACACATCGCAAGCTACATCACGCCGGTGTAGAAACCACGGTCAACGAATGCAGACAAGAACGGTGGATTTTACGACTACGACCAACCGTTAAACACATAATAAGAAGTTGCTTATATTGCAGACTCAGAACGGCTTCGCCACCACAACCAGCGACAGGTGACCTGCCTGCCTGTCGATTAGCTCATCATCGACGACCGTTCTCGTATACGGGTGTCGATTACTTCGGCCCACTATCAGTCACAGTGGGACGAACACACCAAAAGAGGTATGTTGCCATATTTACTTGCCTAACCACGAGAGCGATACATTTAGAAGTTGCAGGGTCTCTCAGTACCGACTCTGCAATAATGGCACTGAGGCGAATGATCGCGCGTCGCGGACAGCCGGTCCAAATCTGGTCGGACAACGGCACCAACTTCCACGGCGCCGAGCGCGAGCTTCGCCGTGCCATACAAGAAGCCGTCGAAGAGGAAGCTTCAAAGAACGCCATCGAGTGGCGTTTCATTCCGCCCGGCGCGCCATTCATGGGCGGCGCCTGGGAGCGGATGGTGCGCTCTGTGAAGACTGCACTGGCCGCCACGCTTCGCGAGCGGCACCCTAAAGAAGAGGTGCTGCACACTCTGCTGACCGAGGCCGAGTATTCGGTCAATAGTCGGCCGCTCACCCATGTCTCTGTGAGCGCCGAAGATCCAGAGGCCCTGACCCCCAACCACTTCTTGTTGGGCGGGTCAGGCCGTGTCACCTCGCCGGGTGACTTCGCCGACGACGACGTGAATCTGCGAGCCAGCTGGCGCGCCGCCCAACGTCTCGCTGACGTGTTTTGGGCGCGCTGGCTGAAGGAGTACCTGCCGGAGCTCCGAAACCGGCGGGAGCCCCACTCCAAGGGCCCATCGCTCAAACTGGGCGACCTGGTCCAAGTGGTGGACCCAAACCTGCCACGCAACGTCTGGGTGCGAGGCATCATCTGCGCCACGCATCCCGGGCCTGACGGCGTGGTCCGGACCGTCGACATCAGAACGAGAGGAGGCATTCTGCGACGGCCGGTGAAGAAGATCATCGTGTTTCCTGACATCGAGTCATCGCCTGCACCACTTGGGGATGCATCTCCGCCGGCTGCGCCACCGGCAGATGCACGGCGGGAGAGATGTGCAGGACAGGACTTATGTAGGTAGTAAGAGGTGACCCAGGGAGCGAGCATGAGTACATTTTCACATACATATTTCATATTTTTAAACATTTTTATCATTCAGTACAAAATAAATCAAGAATAAATTAATTCAATGTCGTGCGACTTGCATCACTGGACTAGAAGTAGAGATAGGAGATCTTTCGTGCTCGCTCACTGCTTGATACACACGTACGGCACACATATAGCCCGCCAACCCAGTGATTAGGTTGGCTAACATGTTAAATTCTACTTAAAATTATAGGGATAACATTAATTTTATATAACGAAAATAATGTAAACATTTGTTGAAACCATACATGAATATAACTTCTGAATATTTATTATGTAAATAGCTGCAATCAGTAGAAAAAACCACCACAAGCGAACGGAATTGCTGTGATTGGTTGAGCTCATCACGCACACATAATAATATGATCTTGTATTAGCTGTTTATGATTGCCTAGTAGCGACCATACAAAACTGTTTGACACGGCAGATTAGTCGCAGTCGTCGTTCAGTTCTCATCTAGTAAACACAAGTGGTATAAATAGGGCAGTCGTCGAGCAGCATTCATCTAGTAAACATAAAGTGTTCACAAATTAAAATTATCTAATTTCAGTGCGTTTTAGGGACTATTTTTAGTAATTAATTAATTGTTAATTAATCAATCTCAGTCAGATCGACACAGTACTTAATAGTCTGTAGAGAAGTGATATTATTTAGGTTAATAAATATTGTTTGTAAAGTCAGCCAGATTGGCACATAAGAATTAATAGTTTGTTTAAGTACCTATAGATAACGCGTAATAGAATAAGGTATACAAGTGGTGTAAATTTAGTTACTGTACTAATTATTTGTATTCAGTCAGATGGACATAGATATTGTAAATATAGTGTTTAATGTATGTTCATTGATAAAGTAATGAAAGTAAAGTAAACAGTCAGTCAGATGGCATTTTGTTAATTAGAACCAAGTGTAAGTTTTATAGTGTTTAATATGTGTTTATAGTTCTACGCTGAATCGTGTAAGTACATACTTGTTTTGCATCAAGGGCGGACATACCGTCCACATTCTTGTTCATGTAAATTAAATAATAATTAGACCATTTGTTTATGTATACAATTGTTTTATTTACACGGATTGCACTGGGTATATCTTTGTGCTATTTGTTCCCAAACCAGCGCACAATGTGTAGGAATTGGAGCCATCAGGGCTAACTGAACTATCGAAGGACATTGTAAACAACCAGTTCCCCACAGACCTAATATCTAATGTCTTCTTCTGCCGGGTCGGCAACGCCCTAGTGATTCTTGTGGTGTTCCTAGCGTCCATAGGCTCTGGTGGCTGTTTACCACCAGGCGGGCGGCATGCTCATATGCCACCTTTGTGTAAGTATTAAATATATATACCTATAGTATACACCAACTCCTGTAAACCAGGATATTCATTCGCCGCTAACAATAATTAAAATATCATCAAGTAAGAGTCGGACTTTTTTGAGATTACTAATCCCGCCACCCATTTCCACCACTGTTACTCCAGGATCTAGTCCCCCGGTCGTAACGGTCTTCTGACCCAGCGGATTGTGACAGTAAAGGAAGAGAGTGCATTTCGTCTACGCAGGCACTTGTGCACTATAATACCTATCTACCTAATCTCCCGTAGATAGCTGATCTTGTGAAATAATCACAGTAGAATAGGTAAACCGATAGGGGTTAGGTGATTCTTCGGAGTCGCTGGACGTTCGGGGTGTGGGCCCTTAGACCGTCTATTGAGTACGCGGCGACTGAGAGGAGGACGGCCCCGTCCCTGTGAGTACCGTGTCAGGTTCCCGGGGGCTACAATGCGCCTCCCGGCCCGGCGGCGGGTTTAAAGGCAGGGCACTGAGGGGCCCCTGGTGCAGATCGTGCCGGTGACCTGGATCAGGGGACTCATGACCGGTGTATGTGGGATTCTTACCCACTAAAACCCCCGCGGCTGTCTCATCGGCACATGAGAGTCGGTGGGATCTGCACCAGGGGCCCCTCAGTGCCTTTGCGCCCGCCGCCAGGGTGCGCATTGTACCCCCGGGAACCTGACACGGTACTCACGGGGACGGGGGTCGCAACCCCGCCGCCGTCCTCCTCGGAGTCGCCGCCGTACTCAATAGACGTTCAAAGGGCCCAAATCCCAAACGTCCAGCGACTCCGAAGGTTGCCCGTTGTTTATAGCCCCGGGCTCAGGGCTGGGGAGCGAGACGTTGGGCGGCCGCTTGTGGCGGCCTGCGCCTTCGTCGCCGAGCAGGATCTGCGCGTTCGCGTTCCCGCTCGGCGACCTCCTTCTGGGACCTCAATAATCTGTGACCAGTTAAGGCAAGCTAATAACTAAGAGTTGGTCACACTAGCCACTAGTATCTTCCCCTTGGGTGTCGTAGGAGGAGGGGAAAACCAGAAGACGGACAGCAATGTCTTCTGTGCGATATCCAACTACACGACAAGACGCCTTCCAAGCGTAGGCATTATGGCCTATGTTCAGATGTGGACATCTTACGGCTGGTGATGAATATAATTGCATCGTTTGTGTGATGATTTAATAATTTCATCCAGCTTTTTTATATTTTACTTCTGTCAACTGCCGCCTGGTATAGAGGCATAAGTATTTTTAGTTACCCTGATTTAGTTCAGATCAATCTACAGAACACAAGCGCAGCATAGCCAGCTTCTGTAAACTCTATAGGAAACATTTTGGACGTTTGCATGAATTATACTCGTCATTCAGCATTTCCTTTCTACCACCGGCCGACGTACATCTACCGTTCTAAATTTGTTCTCTGGGCATCACTACTGTTTTCATTATTATGTCAGTCTCTTCACGACTAGAGTGATAGGGCTTCTAATAAGATTTATCATCTTTAATCGCCACTTAGGTAGGTGTTTAATTTCTGCACTTTTAGCATATTTCGCGTACGATAGTTTTCCTTGCCTGTTTTAAGGCAGTACGCAATCAACCACCAAGCAAGCGACTCTGATTTATAACCATCCGCGTACCACCAAACTAACTATACCAGACCATAGCAAACAATTGCGTAAACCATAACCATAAAATAACCATATTATAGCTGCATAGTCATAAGTGTGTGTTACCAATAAGAACCATTTGTTTTAGACCATATTATACTATTTTGAACCAATAAATTTCTCCTAAAGGAGTTGTTCCATTTTGGGCCAACACTATGTACACGACATGGAAAAATAGGAAAAACATAGGAGATTTTTATAAAAATACTTATAAATTAATTTGAAGCAGAGTACAATTGTACATAAATGATTACTTATGGAGTTATTTAATATGTCCACCCTGTTTTTAGAGCAGCCATGACAGTTGCGTTTGGCGTTGGTTTACTACATGATAGTTAATGCTATAGGTGACATTTCGTAATAGATTGACACGGGGCTTTACTGTATTGATTATCGCCTGTGATTTGGATTGGAATCCGTCCGTCAAAATCAAAATCCGTCAAAATGACATTTTAGTTACGTATTTCCGATCCATCATATTATTGTGTGGTGTTGCTACAGTAGTATTATATTCTCTTTGGTGTTGCTCTCCTTGACCAAGATTATCTTAAATGTACAATAAAACGAAGCAATATTAAAAAAAGAGAACATTACAAAACAGTTACTATATTGCATAGTTATATATTCATATAGTGTACATGGTGTTGGCCCAGGCTCCATACATTTCTGGAACAACTCCTTACCTAGCCACAAAAACCATTAATAACCAGCGGGAACCACTGCCCACCGAGTGCAACCCGCTGGTCCTTCGAGCCGGATATAGCTACTATTGCTGTATACAAGCAAGTGTAGCAAGCATCAGAATAAACTCAATATACCTAGTGTGTATTGCCAGTGATGGATTAGGTATTAAATTTTAGAGGTATAAAGTAAGGCATATGCTAATTCCTAGGGTACACACCCACGTGCGGGGCCCGTACCAAGGTGCGGGGCCCGTAGCATTTGCTGACTCCTGCTATATGCCTAATCCGCCACTGGTGACGACATATGGTATGAGACGTGGTCGGCGTGGTCCCTAACTGCTGGCCTTTTAGAGAATATCAGAGTCACACATCGAGCTATGGAAGAGCGCTATGCTCGGAGTTTCTTTGCGTGATAAACTCCGGAATGAGGAGATTCGTGTAACAACTAAAGTCACCAACATAGCTCACGTAATCTGCAAGTTAAAGTATCAATGGGCAGGCCACATCGTTCAAACAACCGATAATCGATATGGGGAAGAAAGGTTCTTGAGTGGCGACCACGAACCGGAAGACGCATCGTAGGTATGCCTCCCACTAGGTGGACTAACGACATTTTGCGCGTCGCAGGTAACCAGTGGGTGCAAATAGATAATTGTTGTATAGTGCCACACTATTGTTTAGTCACATTACTGTTTGAAGGGGGAGGTATCCTGTATCCTGTTTTTAACAGTGGACGTCTTCCGGCTGATAATGATGATGATATTTAGTATGAGTAAACATTGCTGTGTTCCAGTCTGAAGGGCACTGCAGCTGTTGAGATTACCGGACTCAATGTTTCAAGTGACGTGCGGCAGCGCAGTGCAACTGTCTATAGACAGGAGTAGCTCTTACCTTCAGGCGAACATCTTGATTGTCTTCTCACTACGTTAAAAAAAGTAAAAGACTGCAAAACAAACCTACAAATGTAATGAATACGTACCGTGGCTATCATTTTCACAGCTCTATTTGTGACCACTAAAAATAGGTTAGATCGAAAATATTTGGTTTCAGCACTGAAGCAAGTTACGTGGGTAGTGAAAACTATCTTGGCTTCATAAATTAATATTAAAAACTAGGTAGTGAGTAGCGCAGTAATCATTTATTTGATAAGAAAAAATAAGCTTCTATAAATAGCCGTCAAAAGAAATAAAAAAACCTAGTTCTTTATAAAGCCTGAAATATTAGTAATAGTAGGTACCTACTTAAGCATTTAATGTATATCAGTGGGACAAAGAAAGACATTTCCAAACTTTGACCATAACTCACTTGAGAGGAGCATTTAGCAGAGAGTGATAATTCTATTCAGAGATTTTCGTGAATCCTACAGAACGCAAGATTTATGGGTCTGAAAAATACATAAATAATTATTTATGTTCGAACCTATCTATAGATTTTGTTTGTAAATCAGGAACCTCTTTATTAGATTCTAAAACATTAACGATAAAAAAACTATGATTATTATTACGACACAGTACTTACCTAATATTAAATTAGTATAAATAATTTAGCTAGAAATGTTGCGCACGAAAAGTGAAGACGCGCACTATATTCATCCAATAAGGATGATGACTGGATAAAAAAAAACATTTAATTAGTCCGTCAGTTAGATTATCAAAAAAATTGGACACGTATTTTTTTATTTAACAAATCAATAAAAAATGCCAAAGATATAGAGCGTTAAGTTCGGGAGTGGGGGCTTTTTACGTCACTCCGCAGTAAAAAAATTATACCTTCACGCTACATTTCAAAGCACTATATCTTCGTCATTTTTTGTTTAATCGACAAAAGAAAAAATACGTGTCCAATATTTTTTGATAATCTAAAAGACAGACTAAAAAAAAGCTTTTTTAGTCATCTAGCCTATTGTTGAACTAGCAGTTAATCCCGCGGAACGTGACGTGTGCCTTTGAAAACCAAGTAAGTAAAATGCCGTCATGCGTAATTTTATAATGCACAAAGTAGGTACGTATAATAGAAGGGTTATCGTACCTTAAGTATATGTATATGAAACTTCCGTATACGCAAGCACTTGTGCACTATACCTACTTATTATCTGCCGCGTAGATGGCTGATCTTGTGAAAAATTGGCCGCTGTGGTCGTATCGGCCAGGAGGACATTATTATACTTACCTATATGAAAACTTATATGAAAAAAATATTTTAATTACATGTATGGGTCCCAACATTTGGTGTGCATTAGGTAGGGCTATTATATGGTTTATAATATCACTGGATACAGTACAACATTATTATCTATGCAATTACTATTTAGATTTCAACGAGATATTATTATGTCAGCAACATTGATTGCACGCCGGCGCCGTGCCTATACCTAATATAGAGGCAAGCTAATACTTTAGGCAGCAGTGCCATAGCGCTCGCCCTCTTGCCCGGTAAAGCTGTAATGGCTATCTGTAGCCAACAGTAACTATAATACCCTAAAAAAAACCTGTGGCGCATTCATTCGGCGGCTTGCAGTAGATGTTGTGTCTGTACCTAGTGTATACCTACTCCATTGGTGTATTTATGAAGTAACTTCGGCCCGGAGAACTTTATGACTAAAAGAGTAGTCTACTTTTACTGAGTTTTCTTATTATTAAAGTACTATATTATATAAGATTTTAAAATATAAGCAGTCATCTGTTTCTTTATATGAGCGGACGTAGTGATTTATTAAAATGTGATGCAGTAACATTTATAGTGCACTCGTCGACCGTACAAACCCTAATTAATTAAAAAAGTAAAGTAAAATTAAATTTAGCTATTCCTTATTTCATTAAAATTATGTTTCAATTTAGTCAGTAGCCGCCGTAGTGCGGCGTGATCTTCTGGCCCAAAGCTGTTATGAATACCAATGATCCTGAACTGTTGACAGTGGTATTATTTGGAGAATAAACTGGCTTACTTTGGATGACGCTCACTTTCTTTTGCGATATATTAGCGGTGCAGAAAATGTATGATGAAACTAACATCGTAAAATATAAAGAACAGATTAGGACATTTCAATTGGTGTTACTTATTTAGGTTAATAGTTCTTCGCTTGCAGTCAACTAAAGAGCTATGAGCTGGCTGCAATGTAGATAACCAAAAAGTATACTTAAAGGTATGTATATGCTTGCGGTGCAATTGGAGAGGTTGGTGTCCAGCAGTTGACGATTATAGGCGATAATGATATGGAAAGTTAAGTACGAATATGTAATTTACAATTTAATCAAAGGTGATGATAAGTAACATAATATTTGAGAAAATATCATGTGTCCAATAAAGGCAAGTTTCCACCTAAATCCTTTACTAAAAACCTTAACAAACATATATTATGTTTAAATAAATAAAATCGAATTCAAAGTGCCGTAGGTCGTAGGATAATTGGGTTAAAGACCGGTAAGGTAGGGTACACCAAAGTGTGAGATATTATTTCACCAAGCACCAGTCTGTAGGCGTTACTCTATTCAGACTTGACTGTAGGTAGATAGGACTGGGATTGTTCTACTTAATGACTAATTTCTTGAGCAGATGGATGACGAGCAGCGGTGCTATGTGGTCAGTATCCAAGGAATGTAAGCGTACCATCAGGGCTTACAAACGGCCTGCGGGTCTCGTCACTAAGTAGCTTAAAAACCATTATATATTTATTACAATTAGAAGGGTATATACTATACCTAGTATAAATATCTGTTGCAATAACCTACAGCGTATCCTATGGCGCAGCGGTAAACTACTTGCTTTGCAAATCGTAGGTCGTACGTTTAAATCCTGCAGAGAGCTTCTTGACAATAGTTTTCCTTACTTGGTAAGACTAAATATATATATATATATACAGACGAATTGAGAACCTCCTCCTTTTTTGAAGTCGGTTAAAAACGGGCCAGTCACCTAATTATTTGAAATTATTTTATTTTTCTAATAAAATGAAAATAATCCATGCGTCGGATAGGCCTCCTGCCCTTGACCTCTTCTTAGATATGTCGGTGTTCCGTCCCATTTGTGCAAGTAAAGGAAAGAATGCACATGTGTGCGAGACATAAAATCTTCCACGTAGATAAAAAGATTGGCCTCTGTAGCCGTATCGGCGAGAAGGACGTTAGTAAAATATCTTAAAGGTAGTCCTTTTGTAGCTGTTAAATTAGCTTATTACGAACACGTCCACGGTACTAAGTAAGAGTTAAGACAGCAGCAGCCTGTGGCAGACATAGCATACTTTGTGTCTCACGATATAACAACAATTAACTACCGTTAACAATTAAATTATGTACTCGTACTAACTGAACACCTGCGTGTTCTCAGCCATTTCTGGGCGTAATCAACTAACGTTTAAGTTAGTTAATGTATAACAAAATTTGATCATACTTGTGAATTTTAATATTATGTCAGTCTGTTTACTTTTTACCTATTGCCCCAGAAGAAGGGCTATGTATTAGGGTATCTTGAGTTTTTTCAGACATATCTTTCTATGTGTCTATTTCTTTGGGTACCAAAACAATAGACTTATGCCTGGCTATGGCCATGGCCTTAGGCCTAAACGACTTTTGAACTTTGACTTATGTTAATATAACTAAGTAGAGTGACTTAGCCTCCGTGGCGCAGTGTTAATCCACTTGCTTTGTCAACTGGAGGTCGCGGTTTCAGATCCTGCGGGGGCAACATATATGTGTAGTTGTTCCTTACTGGCTAGGACAATGCAGGCTGATCACCTGATCACCTGTAAAGTAAGATGATCCATGCGCCGGATGGGCATGTAAAAAGTCAGTCCTGCGTCTAACCTCTCCCCGGGCGTGTCGGTCTCCCGTCCCATTGGATTATGAGAGGTATAAAGGAAGAGAAAGTGCACTTGTGCTACGCAAACACTTGTGCACTATAATATCTCCTACGTACATAGTTGATCTTGTGAAAGATTGGCCGCTGTGGTCGTATCGGCTAGGAGGACAATAATGTCCTCCTAGCCCATCAATTTTTCAACAACATAATAATATGTTGTTGAAAAATTGATGGGCTAGAAGCTAGGCTATTGCAAAGGCCGGGGGTCACTTGCCTTAATTACATTCATAATTATTTTGTAGCAAGTGGGGGCTTGCCACAACTATTATTATTAGAGTGACTTAGGCATAATTTTGAGAAAACTTAATATGGCGACTGTCAGTAGCTATATTTTTATTATTTCCAAAAACCTCATTTATGAGTATCAAATGAAAGGCGCGACGAAACAAACTCAACTAAAGTAAGCATTCAAAAAATTAGGAACTGATTTCATTTTGTTTGCAGTCATAATAATAATAATATTAATATGGTTTATGGTTTAAGATATTTATTCTCAATAAGACAATTACAGTCACTTACTTGAGAATACAGCTAATCGTATGATAATAATTATATTCGTCATTTCACTCACTAAAAATTATTACTCACTTAAAGCATTACTTTTCCAGCATCTGAAGTAAGATATTGAGATAGTTGAATTTTGAATGCCTTAAGTGAGTTTACATTTCTTATAGATGAAGGTAATTTGTTGTAAAGTTGCGCTCCTTCAAATGTAATAGATTTTTTACCGTAGTTTGTCCTAATTTTTGGTGAAACCAACAAACTAGGTAAAACCAACAACAATATCTTGGGACAATCCACACACATCATCATCATGAGCTATTATAACTTCTTACATGTTTCTCACCAGTACCAGTGTCTGATGGGGGCGCTGTTTTTGAACTCGTTGACGGGTACATCTACCTAGGATAGGTAACCCGGCTTGGTAGATCCAACTTTGAGAATGAGGTCAGCCAAAGAATCCAACGAGAATGGGCAGCCTTCGGGAAGTTGCGATACATCGTCTCGTCTGAATCACCTCAATGTTTAAAAACAAAAGTATTCAATCAGTGTGTGCTTCCAGTGATGACCTATGCATCAGATACGTGGCCACTGTTAATGGGAATCATAAAAAGGCTCAAAGTAGTACAACGTGCTATGCTAAGAGCTATGCTTGGAGTGTCTCTACGTGATAAAATCCGGAACGAGGAAATCCGTAGAAGAACTAAAGTAACCGATATAGCTCTAGTAGTTTGTAAGTTGACGTGGCAATGGACAGACCATATAGTCAGCAGAACCGACTACTGGTGAGGAATAAAGGTAAAGTGGACCAAGCCACTCGAGAACTGAGACTGGAAAACGCGATGTATAGGATGGCCTCCACTAGATGCACAGACGACCTCGTCAAAGTGGCAGGGAGCCGTTGGATACAGGTGGCACAACATCGATCGTAATGGTAGTGTATGGGAGAGGCCTATGGCCAATATTGGAAGTCTTGTGGCTGACACACGGCTGACTTGATAAATTTCTTACAGAATTCACATACGTACATTTAAACATACATACATAAAAAGAAATGGAAGCTAGCTATCCACTTCCATTTAAAAGTCTTTGTTAATGATTTTTAAAATCGATTTTATATACAGAATTGGTCGATTCATTATCCTCCTTTAGCTCAATATTCTGGGTCAGTGGGGATTTTTAACGCATCCTTTAACTCTTTCTATTTCCAACTTAGAGCATTACTACTACGAACTAACATATCCAAATTGCCTTATTTTTATAAATACTTTATAATTATACCTATACTAAATGTATAAGTCGATAGTATACTATTTATTATTTATATCCCTACTCTGCATGGCGGAAATAGGTTCGTACGGTAGTGTTTCAATGACGTCACGAATGGCCTACTAACCCCTGTCTCATTGAATTTAAAGTTACTTAAATGCTTTTATTTTGAAATAAGGCCGATATATTATTTATGTACCATATTGTTATATGATGCAAAGCTCATACTATGTGTATTATTTTTATGATAAATAAAGTATATGTATGTATAACTATAACAGTGTCATGTTTTGTAGGTCTGCTACAGTCAGTCGGTCATACAGTTTAATTTAAATTTTACTCATAAGAACACATAAACATTTTAGACTTTTTATTTAATTTAGATAAAAAACTTTAGACTCGATTATTATTGATGTAGAGCAATGTCTCAATAAAATAACAAATCCATGTAGATAGAGGCGGATAGCGACTTAATCTATACATATAAAATTACTTGTCCTGACTGACTGACTGACTGACTGACTGATTCATCAACGCACTGGCCAAACCGCTGGACCTAGAAAGCTGAAATTTGGACAGTAGGTTCTTCTTATGACGTAAGCATCCACTAAGAAAGGATTTTTGAAAATTCGACTCCTAATGGGGGTGTTTTCTTTTTTATGAAACTTTTTATTGTATGGTTCGATTGACTTGAAATTTACTGAAAAGATTCACTAAATAAAATAAATCAATACTTGTTTCGAGAATTTTCAAAAAAAAAACCTATGGGGATGTGTTAGGAGTTCGTAACTCTGTAAAAAAATTAGCGGGCGAAGGGGTACTCATCACCTCTTTGAGTGCCCAGTCCATACCCGAGAAAACGCTTGAAGATAGGACAATGGGCTTGGGACGGTAAACCCTGAGCACCGGGTAATGTCCTCCATCTTCATTCTCTCTTCGGAGTGAACAGTTATTGCTTGGTGGCAAAGCCTTAGGACAGGGGCGCTGAGCAGCTGATCCCAGTAGGGTTAGTGACTGTCCTTCGGAGTCGCTGAACGTTCGGGGTGTGGGCTCTAGAACGTCCACTGAGTACGGCAGCGACTCCGAGGAGGACGGTGGCGGGGCTGCGACCCCCGTCCCCGTGAGCACCGTGTCAGGTTCCCGGGGGGCTACAATGCACTCGGTGGCGGGTTCAAAGGCAAGGTACTGAGAGGCCCCTGGTGCAGATTCCACTGGAGAACCCTCTCATGTGCCGATGCGATAGCCGCGGGGGTTTTAGTGGGTAAGAATCCCACATACCCCGGTCGAGCCCCACAGCTCCTGGGGACCTTCGGAAGATTTCCCCCGCGTCAGAAAAAAAGCTGCCAGTTGAGCTGTGACGATGCGCAGGGGACGTAGGTAGGGCTGAAAGTCCACATAGAGCGTTCCCAATATCACGGGGGTGTCAGTCGAGAGAGTGCATTTGTACACTATATTATCTTCCAGGTAGATCGCGGATATTGTAAAAGATTGTTCGTTGGCTATGGTTGTTTCGGCCAAAAGAGGATTATTATAAATTATTAATATTGGACAATTCACACACATATAATTTCTAATTTGTATTAAAAAATTGCAGCTCTCGCTTTAGGAAGTTATAATTCTGTAAATATTTATGTATTTAGACCTAAATTTCCCGTGGAGTGTCCGGGTAAGAATAGCACCCATCCATCTCCTCTTGTTGGTTAGTCGTAAGAGGCAACTAAGGGAAAACCAGAAGACGGGCAGCAGCTTCTTTCTATTACCTACCACCTATACTGCGATCCCAAAGACGCCTACCAAGCGTGGGGATTATGGCAACCCCTCTCTTCTAAGCAGTAGTAGCTGTAGCTGCAGCAGTAGCTGTTCAGCAGTAGACGTTTTTTGGCTGCTGATAAATGAATAATGAATGAAGTCGTAAGTTGAAATGAAACTAATTTTACGGATTATATCGCGGTTTATTTTTGATTTTAATTACCCGACGTTTCGAATACTTTACAGCATTCATGGTCACGGGCGGACTGAGGTGGTAGCTGTCCATATGTCATAGTTGTCTTAGGGTACCGTCAGGTCTTCTAATTATTATTGTCAGTCCGATCTACGCAGAAAGAGCTTACAGTATCTTGAGGTCTTGCAGTGGAATGCTTGTCTTTGGATTTGACTATATTTATCACGGGATCCCAAGCTGGTGGTAGCACCCAGCCATCCGCTCTATTGAAATTTGGATGCTTTTTAATTTCAATAGCCTCACGAATCATCCTTGGCAGGTAGCGCTGTTGTTTTGCGATGATTTGTGGTTTGTCAAATCTAATATAATGGCGGGTGCGATCCTGAATATGTTCACAGACTGCAGACTTCGTATAGCGTCAATGTTTAACGTCAGATATATGTTCTATTACACGGGTTTTTACCGATCGTTTTGTTTGCCCACAGTCACAATCCAGTTTGTATACTCCTGCGTCCTGTGGCATATGGCACTTGACTGATGGTAAAAACTGACTAATCTTCTTTGGTGGCTTGAAAAATGTTTTAATTGAAGCTCGCTTTACGATATAGCCAATCTTATCTGTTACCCCTGTAACATATGGCAATACAGCAGGCATACGTTCGACCATGAAGCTATTAGCGTTCGACTGTGGATTTCTTGACACATTCACAGTGACGGCGGCGCGGAACTCGGAGCTTGTTATCATGCAGGACCTGCTTGACATGCTTGACATGAAGTCGTAAGTTTACTGAAAATAAAAATAAAATATTGTTTTGTTATTCGAGGATTTCGCAAAGACATTTGCCACGCACTGTTAATTTTTTTTTTTCATCACTTCATCACGGCTTATACCTATAAGCCGTGATGAAGTGATGAAAAAAAAAACCACCTGGTAACCACTGCAAAAGATACATGATTGTCCAACCCGATAGAGTCGACGTGTTAGGTAGATAGGAAAGGTAGGAGATCTCGTAGTCCACACTCGAGGCTCATTAGAACACAGCCTGCGGCTTACAACTAGCAAACTCAAATAACATCATGAATGTACGCTGGTATTATTTACACAAAAAAGCTTCCTTTCTAAATAATCTTATCTCTATCTTCAAATAGCAGGAAACTAGGTCCGTCTATACGCTTACTATTTCTAAACCACACCTTGGATTTTGATGCGGTTTTCATTATTATTTACTATCATTATGTACTATTACAAACACACAAACATTATATACTATTTACACAAATAAAGAAAGCTTGTAAGTATACAAATTATTTGAATATTCAAGTTTTCTTGAAAATGTAGAGTTTGAGTAGAACTGAAACTAATACTTTATTTTCCATATGGGGGCTGTCTATGAATACAGAAAGTATACGAATGAAAATGCTCTCTAGCCGGATTTGCAGTTAGAGACATCTCGGTGCACACGTCTTAGTCCCAAGATGGTACTCAGAGCTTGACGTGCAACTAGCGAATTTAAATTTAACGTAGACTTCTATGTAGTAACTACATACAAAGTACGCATTTGAAAACACTGCTTATGTATATAAATTTGACAAGTGCAGATCTAGGAAATGATCCGGATCGGAAGTAATTCAATTAAGTACCTTTGATAGTAAGTAGTAACTGATAGATCAGGATTAGCTGGACAGAAGTAATAACAAGGTATAACAAGATGGGAGTTTTCAAGAAAAAAAAAACAAGTTTTAATATACAAAGATGTTAAATACATACTTGCCGTTGACAGAATCATGCGCTATGAGGAATTGACTCTTAATAATTTACCCTTAAAGAGTGAAATGGTTTCTATACCCTGTATTTTATGTACTCAAAAGTATTATTGACCTCTACAATTCTCTAACGAACTAGTACTCAGAAAAAAATTGAAAGCAAATCCTTTACTTTAACAAAACCACTCAATTATTTTTCATTACGTTCGAAATATTCAAGGAACTTCCCGCTAAATACCCCAATTTCGTCGAAAATCCACGAAAGAGCCGAACCACAATCGCGAAGCTGCAATTATTTAACCGATATCGAGGTGTTGCTCTACGGAAACTGGATTCATAATTATACCGATAACATAGTACTTTCTTAATTAATTTGATATAGATAGCTGTCCTGATACCAAATACCAGTTTTTATCACACATTAAAGCGGCAATAGAACTTGTACACGTTGCTCAGGCGTTTAGCACGAGACAGGTAGTGAGGGGTCATCGTATGGGGTGCCTCGGGCGCGATTCCGTTGGAAGAATGACGATACACAGCGAGTGAGGGCAAGCAAAATGAATTCCCCTTATATCTTGGTAAATTCTGTTAACTCCCGCCGTGAAAGTAGTAGACGGACGTAAAAGCACTTACTGTTAATGAATTGAATTGCCGTTGGCTTTAATTAATTAGATATTTTTCTGTATTACATTTAGAAATATACTGATTAATAATGTTATTATAATTTACAACGTGACTGGTGCTAGCAGTAAAAAAAAAACAACTTATACAAAACATAATTTGGTAAAGTTTCTCACTAAAATCGTTTCAGTCGTTTCTGATAAAATCACAGACAAGTACGTGTCAGATACCAAACCTTTTATGAAGTCAATTAAAACGATGTGTGTAGAGGTTGTATACACTACATACCAGTAAACAGGATTGATTTGTATCACAATCATTCGTATATGGAGCGCTTAACGCAGAATGTGAGCGAACAAAACAGTATACTACTATGTGCTTGATAAAGGTGTCGTCATGCCTATACTTATTAATAAATATACATTTACTATTTGTATTCAACAGTCCTATAAGTTAGTCGTGCTGTGACTAGAAAAAAAGCTCTGTCTAAGGGAAAACGTTTCCAAAGCTTGCAACCCAGAGCCACCGACCCGATTTTACTCCGCCGCTCAGTCTGCTCCGACTTGTGGATGGGGACGCATCGCGGCCATCGCTCCTTCCCTTCCAATTATTACTTTATTACTATAAAAATCGCGAGTGAGTGTGTGTGAACCTTATACTTGAGTGTCGGTGACACCCCTCCCCCCACTACGAGCAATCCAACCAAGGTCATCAGCAGCTTGACACCTGTTGTGTTTGTATACTATATGTATGTATGTAATTTTATACGTAATAATATAAACTCTGTAGTCTGTAGTATTGTGTAATAGTATGTAGATATAAGTTAATTCTCGTCAGCGTGATATGGGCTTTTAGATTTAGCTTTATCATTAAGCTGCAGATCGTTCGTAGTTGTACAACGTGATTAATACCATAAAGTCTTTATTAAATTATATCCCTACTTTTGAGCAGATAATTTTTACCTAAATCTACTCTTTAAAGTTTGAAAGGAGATTCGAATTACGATCAAAGCTATGACGTTATTATTTCTATGACGTTATGTTAAAAAGTGTGTTTATTTATTGACCATAAATTTTGTGACAAGAAAAAATATTCGTATTTTATTTCAAAGCGTAATAAAATATTGAAACTTTCTTGCAGCTGCGGTATTTCCAAATTTAATCACAACGCTTATTTTAATTTCAGATCCCGAAATATCGAATAATTTAGATATACCTAGCCTAGTCCAGTAAATCATAGAAT
Source organism: Furcula furcula (assembly GCA_911728495.1). Taxonomy (NCBI): domain Eukaryota; kingdom Metazoa; phylum Arthropoda; class Insecta; order Lepidoptera; family Notodontidae; genus Furcula; species Furcula furcula. The sequence goes on from OU452251.1 coordinate 14,643,379, forward strand.
ACATATACAACCAGTGCCAGATTAAGCCAGCGCGGGGCCCGTAGCAAATCATATATTGAGGCCTCCCGCAAGGCTCTGAACTTGTATTAGGTATTAAAGTTTAGAGGTATAATGTGGCCGTGCGGGGCCACCGAGGCGCGGGGCCCGTAGCATTTGCTGACTCCTGCTGTATGGCTAATCCGGCACTGCATACAGCTAGTAATAAGCACATAACTAAACATATCTATCGCATTTTAACTGTTAAAAAGACAATGACAGTAGTTTTGTACATTTGTGTAACTTATTTTTTATTTAATATCTGACTTATAGGTTAATCCTTGTTCTTGTTATCATTATTGGATACAAATATATAGAAATAAATATTTTCAAGTGGCAATTGGAATATCCTGCACAGTCGAGCTCATCTCGAGTCAGCGGAAGCGACGGGCTCGTTCAAATAATTCAATTAAATCCCGTGTTGAGCAGAGGGCAGCGCTTCACGGCTGCAAATCGAAATAGGGTTGCACCGTGCAACGTATTTATAATTTCTTTTATTTTTGAGTTGACATTGCGTTTGAAGTCGTTATTATGGATATACGAGTAGGTACTTCATATGAATAAAGAACCGCCAACCTTCAGTAATGAAAAGGCACTGAAAGAAGAAGAAGATGAATCAAGAAACTCGCCATACTTTCATTCTATTATGTGTAATTAAGTAAATTATTTCTCTTCATATGTTTTTGAAATTGTGGCGATGCGATATAACGCAAGAGATGGCGCTGTAGAGATGGTGCCACTTGTGGTATAATACTATAGCGAAGTATCACATACAACAAGACAGATGGCTCCACCGATTTCTGAATCGTGCAAGCGAAGTTTCTCAAACGTTGAGAATATATACAACATCCCAACAACAACTGTTGGGCCTGACCGAGCATCACACCTCGCTCGGTCGGAGGATCCTCCCTGTAGCACCGCCGACGCATCGCTAAAAAATAATACAAATAATTATTACGTACAAGATATATCTATAGGGAACGAAACAACCGATTTTCTTGAGCTCAGATATCGTGGATAAGAATTTACATACGTAAGAAATCACTGACAATGGGGACATTATTTCTCGAATACCTATTGAATTTATATTCCAGGATAATTCCCAACCCGGGGTCCAGGTAACCGAGGCCTTTATACAAACCTGCTTCCTTGGATAATTACTAGGCAATTTGCTAATGGAGTACACACACTTTCCAAAAGCAGATTCTCCTTAGTTTACAGGCTGCGCTGTAATGTTTTCCCGCTCGCTGATAAATTGGTTCCATTAATGAAAGCCAAGTCCGATAAATTCGGTGTTGCTATCGCTGCTATTGAATATAAAGTGTTTTTTTTTTCTCTAAAGGTATAACTTAGAGCACTGATAGAGCAGCAGACAATATAGGATAGGCTTTTAAATCCTTTTTTTTTGGATTTGTTTTCGCGGGGGAAACCTTCGATACGTCCCCGAGACCTGTGGGGGGTCAAGCGGGGTATGTGGGATTCTTGCTCACTAAAACCCCCGCGGCTGTCGCATCGGCACATGATAGGGGACCCCTGGTCTCTCTGGTAGAATCTGCACCAGAAACCTCTCAGCCGCAGCCGGGGGTGCATTATAGCCCCCCCCCCCCCCGGGAACCAGTCACGGTGCTCACGGGGAAGGGGGTCGCAACCCTACCGCCGTCCTCCTCGGAGTTGCCGCCGTACTCAACAATACTCAACGTACGTCCACGGCCCACACCCCGAACGTCCAGCGGCTCTGAAGGAAGTTTTAAGCACCTGTACCTACCAACAACAGCTAGATTCTTTATTTTACATTTTTTTTATCAATACAATTTTAATCTACATGTTGATGTTTGATACATGACGGAATTTACTTTTATGATTGAAAGTAAATGAGTTGCGTATGCAAAAAAAAATGTCCTCTGTATTGTATCGTATATAATGTCACAGCCCTACTACAGTTGCATGCGACTAGCGTGGGCCAGCGCTCGCTGACGCTGACAGAAATGCATCATCTCTTCGTAAATACGTAATAGGGCGTTCTTCACTACGTACTGTGAATATTTTGTATTCCCTGTGTCCGAATGTATGACTAGCCGCACATGGTCAATACTGGAGGTACATAGTTGATTCGAACGGGTTGTAGAATATTGATAGTATTATTGACCTATCAAAGATCTTGCGGTTAGCCACATACGTAACTGATTCAGCTTACGGTCGCCGAGCAGTAAAATTCAAATTCAAAAAATTCAAAATTCAAAAATTTTTATTTCAAATAGGCTTAACGCTAGCACTTTTGAACGGTCATTTTTTTTAAAAGCTACCACCGGATCACAACGCGGCCTCAACTGAGAAGATCCGGCAAGAAACTCAGCGGGCTTGTCATTTTTTCACATTTTTTTTTAAAACAAAGTTTGTCTTTTTACAATTAGATTAGCACCAGCGACAGTGTGTCCTGCCGTTCAAAATATCAAATAAAATAAAAAATACGACGAAAATACAACAAACTAAAATGCCAAAGGGATAGTAGTCGGACCAGTCCCCCCAAGCAGCACCCGCGCACGAGTTGACTCGAGCAGCAGCCATCACTCCCCTCAACCATATTGGAGGGAAGGGGGTGACCCGCCACACGAAGCCGCCACAAGCAAAGACTTTTCGATGGCGAGCATGACCGATCCAAAATCACAGTGGCACACGTTAAACATTTACCTTCTGCTGTTAAGCAGTGCCTCGTCAGGCAAGACACAAAGCACTTTAACATATTACCAACTTTTGTCACAAGTCGTCTAAGTTAGATACATACCAAGAATAATTTACAAGCTCAAGTGAATTGCCTTCAGAACGTAAATAAAGTAATAATCAATTTTGCTGCTAGACTACAAAAGAAAAAAAATAAAATAAAAAAGGATAAAAGGACAGCGGCCGGACCAGTCCCCCCAAGCAGCACCCGCGCACGAGTTGACTTGAGCAGCAGCCATCACTCCCCTCAACCATATTAGAGGGAAGGGGGTGACCCGCCACACAAAGCCGCCACAAGCAGAGACTTTTCGATGGCGAGCATGACCGAACCAAAATCCCAGTAGCCTTGCGTCTTGAAATAAAAAATAAAATATATTAAAAAAATACGAGTACATAAGACATCATCCAGCAAAACACTTTTCACTATGACATTTGCTGTATTCAGTCTTAAAATTAAAATTAGTATTCTAAAACTATTTGAGCAGTTCATTCCCAGGCTGTTTTGTCTTCCAAGTAATCGGAAATTTTGTAGTAGCCTTTTTTAGCAAGTTTAGATTTAACAGTGCATTTGAATTTATTTATAGGCAGATCTCTGATACCATTGGGAAGCTTATTATAGAAACGTATACACTGTCCTACAAAAGAATTACTTACTCTGTGGAGACGAGTAACATGTAAACTAAGGTCATCTTTACCACGTGTATTAACCGAGTGAACATCACTTCTCTTTTTAAAGTTATTAATATTTTTCTTTACATACATTAAATTTTCAAAAATATACTGTGACACCACTGTCAAAATCTTTATCTCCTTAAACTTTTCTCTAAGCGAATCTCTGGGAGCCAGATTGTAGATAGCTCTTACGGCTCTTTTTTGGAGCACAAAAATAGCGTTGAGATCTGCGGCATTACCCCACAGGAGTATTCCATATGACATAATACTGTGGAAGTAACTAAAGTAAACTATCCTAGCAGTATCAACGTCAGTTAAAAGTCTAATTTTCTTAACTGCATACGCCGCTGAACTAAGCCTGCCGGACAGTTTTTTAATATGTGGGCCCCATTGCAGCTTCTTATCTATGGTGATTCCTAAAAATACAGTTGACTCAACAGGATCTATCCCAGATCCATTTAATTCCACGTTGGTTCTCTCCTGTCTTACATTAGGGGTGGAAAATTTAATCAATTTAGTTTTTGATTCATTTAGGCAAAGATTGTTAGTACTAAACCAATGAACCACTTTAGATAATGCATTGTTAACCTCGTCATAATTAATTAATTGTCGTTTGATTTTAAATAATAAAGAAGTATCATCAGCGAACAACACAATCCCGTGATTCTTTCCTACATAATAAGGCAAGTCATTAATATAGATAAGAAACAGGAATGGTCCCAAAATTGAGCCCTGTGGAACGCCCATTGTGACCTTAGCGCCAGGAGATATTTTTCCATTAACATCTACCTTTTGAATTCTATTGTCTAAATAACAAGTCAAAAGGTCAAGAGCCTTATTTCTTACTCCATAGTGGTGTAACTTCCTTATAAGCGTGATGTGATCAACGCAGTCAAACGCTTTAGATAAGTCACAGAATATACCTAAAGCATCCTGCGATTTTTCCCACGCATCATAGATATTTTTTAACAGTTCAATCCCTGCGTCTACAGTGGAGCGATTCTTCGTAAAACCGAACTGATTACTATGAAATAATTTATTATTATTAAAATGATTTAACATTTGACTAAGCATCAGTTTTTCAAAGATTTTACTTAGTGTCGGTAGTATAGAAATCGGCCTAAAATTAGTTGGATCTGTAGTACAACCTGATTTAAACAAAGGAATCACTTTACTAAGTTTCATAAGATCAGGAAATACACCAGATGCTACACAACTATTGAACAAAACTGCCAAATTTGGTGCAATAACATGTATGATGGACGGTAATTGTGGATATCGGTCATAATCAAGTAATTTATAAAAAAAATTGATCATTTAATACCGCACTCAGAGTCCGTTATTCATTAACTCATTCATTAGTAGCTGTAGATTTTGTATTAAAATCTATTGATATATAAGTGGCGAGATCGTGATTCCATTATATTATAATTACTCTACCACTTAGTTCTTTGGAAGTTTTGGTTCTTTATAGCTTCGGTGACGGGTGGAAAACCGAAGGTCGTGAGTTTAAATCCCGGGGAAGCAGCAACTTTCTGTACTTTTTCCTTACTGGTCAGGACAATGCAGGCTAATAACCTGATTTTCAGGGTAAGAGAACTAAGATAGGACAGTCTTTTTACATGCCTATCCGACGCATCCATCATGCATCGGATAGGCATGTAAAAAGTACAGTCCCAATAAATCAGGAGCGTAAAAAAATTGCGAGTGCATTTATATCTAAGCAAGTCGAGCGCTTGTTTTCACCATATTCCTGTTTCGATCAGCCTATAACCTACACAGAATGAGGCTAGGTACTGTAGATACTTGCTGATTCTGTGAGATGAAAAAGAGCCAATGTTACACATGCTGTGTGGCTGCGACGCTCTTGCAAGATGTATACCGAATCATCTGGGAGTAGTCCATCCTACACTAGATGGCGCTGTCCTATTGCGATCGCTCGTGCGATGATGCGATACGATTTCATCGTGCGATGAAACCGCTCGCACGATAAGAAATCGTGTGTCCTATTTTAGAGCGATGCGACCGATGAGATCACTTTCGAAATAGCTCTTAACAGTTATGTACAGTTTCTCCTGTCCAGAAATATGTCTGTTATCCTAAATAGGACGACCACTTCACGATCATTTTCGCAACGCATCGCATCAGGCAATAGGACAGCGCCGATGACTATGTACAGCTACATGCTGTCGCAAACGTGGCGTACCTGAAGGACCTATTTGATATACAGGATGTGGTTTTGCATTTTTGCCATATTTGTAGACCTAACAGTTCAGGATTATGTTAATTGATTAAAAATAGTTTCAATAATTCAGTGGTTAATAACTAAAAGATTTACGATTACTGTTCAACCAGAAAAAGAGCTCTCGAGGGCTCAGAACCGGTCCCAAAGTTGGCAAACCGTGCGTACTCTTGTTTATCTACTTTGCGCAAAGAGCGGTGCCAGACAGGGTTATTTTTAACCGACTTCAAAAAAGGAGGAGGTTCTCAATTCGTCTGTATATATTTTTTTTTAGTTTTTTTTTGTGTATGTTCGCGCATAACTCTGTCAATTATGAACCGATTTGAAAAAATCTTTCTTCCATCCATTCTTCAATCCATTGATTGGGTCCCATAAAAAAAATATTGCTTAGTAATAAGTAGTTCCTGAAAAAACAAGAATGGTGACTGCGCACTGAGAGCTGCAGGAAAGCCTATATCTATATCTGACTTTATGTCGCTTTTTAAGGACAAAAATGGTCATAACTCTGGCAAATATTTACCAATTTCAATGATTCTTTTTTTATTTGAAAGAAGAAACCACTTTATTAAATCTGTATGAATTTTATTACAACCGGATAAGAACTTCCTGGAGGACCATGAACGATGAGGAGGAATTTATCTGGTAAAAACCATAAAACTGATGTTCTCCATTACATTGCTCTGACAATTATGAACCGATTGCGATCATTCTTTTTTTATTCGAGAGAGTAAACTGCTATGATGATTCCATGCAAATTTCATTACGACCGGATATTTTTTTCTGAAGAAACATGAATTATGTAAAACTATGTAGACGATAATGTGATCATAACCTACCTCGATAATTTTACGGTTTTCGATGGTTCAATCTTTATATATGAAAATATCACTAAAAAGTTTAAAATAAAATCTTTTAAAAAAAAAATTGAACCGACTTCAATATCACTGAAAAGTATAAAATAATTTAAATATTATTGAAGTTGGTGCCAAATATACACAGCCGGTAAGCTAACACCAACTTCAATATTATTTAAATTATTTTATACTTTTCAGTGATATTGAAGTCGGTTCAATTTTTTTTTTTAAAAGATTGCACACGGGATTTCTTTTCGTACCAAACATAAAAAAATATTTCATAATTTTACGTCTATCATTTAATGATTGATTTATGTTCTTTAAAAGGTATATCAACCTTCATAAATATGGAAAGAATGCAGAACCACATTCTGTATATATTATATTATGGCAACCCCTCCCGGGTTGCCATAATCTCCACGTTTTGCAGGCATCTTGGGGATCGCACTATACTATAGGTGCTAGGTATCCAATAGAAAGACGCTGCTGCCCGTCTTCTTTTTTCCCCTTAGTCGCCTATAACGGACAACCAATGGGAGAAGATGGGTAGGTGCTATTCTTGCCCGGACACCCTACGGATTCTTACCCGGCAACCCCACGGGTTACCGAGATATTCAAAAAATGTGTTAAATACATATACGTATAAACCGCTGTCTGTTGGATAATTATTTGCAAATATTTTACGCAGTTTTATAGTTACGTAACGTTAGCTTAAGTTAAAAGAATGCTAGGTTAAGTTAGTTTAGTTTAGAAGTAAACTTAACCTAGCATTTTTTTTTAAGTTTTCACATGAAATGTCCATTTTGCCTCTTTCATATTTGCGATTTGTAAGGTTTTCATATTTATGCAAAAAAACTATTTTACCGCGTCTAATTTAATGTTCTAATTTATTGTTATGCGCGAACGAGGTCTTGTCCGACATCTTTCTCTCATTAATCTTCGGGCTTTGTGTTTTAATTAGGTACGACTAAGAACTGATATTTTTCTTCTTTTGTTACCTTGTTACTTTTTACGGAGAACAAGATCGGAAGTGGTTTACCATAATCAATTATACACAAATACAATAAATTTAATTGCTTATGAAGCATGACCAGTAAGCAACGTAAATAATAAAAATACAAACCAGATGTTAGTTTCAATCAATATCAGACAAGTTTTCAAGATTGGGGATCAGTCAAGATATATTATTATAGTAAGGATTTGGAAATCTATACTTATAATAAAACTGTAACAGGTCCAATTCTGTACATTGAAGATATTTTGAAAATTATTTTTGGAGGGCATTCTATAACCGATACTGAGGCCGATCATGTATTTTTTTTAATTTTTGTCTGTCTGTCTGTCTGTCTGTCTGTCTGTCTGTCTGTCTGTCTGTATCACGGCTGAGCATCACGCCGAAACTACTGATTGGATTCAAATGAAACTTGGCATGATTTGAGATCTTACTACGAGGTAGGACATAGGATACTTTTTATCCCGTAATCTAGCACGGTTCTTTCGGGAGAAGGGATTAAAGTCAAAATGGGTACTTGGTTATACGCTTGGTCACATTTTATCAATTTTTCTTTATAATATAATAAATATTAGTAAGGGAACACTCATAGAGAGTTGTTATCAAGGTTTTGTAATCGATCGGGTTAAGCAACGTTAGGTAAGGTCATTAAATAGATGGGTGACCGTTTAACGCCATTTGAACTAAACGGGTCCGTGCTTCGGAGAGCAAGTAAAAAGTAGGTCCCAGTTTTTAACCGACTATAAAAAAGGAGGTTATGTATTCGATGCTAATGTCTGTTATTAAAAGTTTAGTTAACGTAAAAATAGCGCAGGCGGAGCTGCGTGGGTCAGCTAGTCTATATCTATACTTATAATAAAACTGTAACAGGTCCAATTCTGTACATTGAAGATATTTTGAAAATTATATTTGGAGGGCATTCTATAACCGATACCGAGGCCGAAAATATATTTTTTTTAATTTTTGTCTGTCTGTCTGTCTGTATCACGGCTGCGCATCACGCCGAAACTACTGAATGGATTCAAATGAAACTTGGCATGATTTGAGATCTTACTACGAGGTAGGACATAGGATACTTTTTATCTCGTAATCTAGCACGGTTCTTTTGGGAGAGGGGATTAAAGTCAAAATGGGTACTTGGTTATACGCTTGATCCGATTTTATCAATTTTTCTTTATAATATAATAAATATTAGTAAGGAAACACTCATAGAGAGTTGTTATCAAGGTTTTGTAATCGATCGGGTTAAGCAACGTTAGGTAAGGTCATTAAATATATGGGTGACCGTTTAACGCCATTTGAACTAAACGGGTCCGTGCTTCGGAGAGCAAATAAAAAGTGGGTCCCAGTTTTTAACCGACTATAAAAAAGGAGGTTATGTATTCGATGCGAATGTCTGTTATTAAAAGTTTAGTTAACGTAAAAATAGCGCAGGCGGAGCCGCGTGGGTCAGCTAGTCTAATTAATAAATATGGCCGAAAAAGTAACTTTAGTAAACTCCTTTTAATCATAAACTAGCGAATCGTCTTTTGCCTTTTTATTGTTCTTAATCTTTTTTTACTACCTATAAATTTTATATCTTCTTGACTAAGTATATTTGGAACGATGGGTAAAACCGCATTTAAGTTCATGGTATATTTTATAAAAAAAATACACGGATTTGATAAACTTTTATGCTAATGTAGTCGAAGTAAAGAAGGTGTTATATATTTGGTTAGTGTTAGTAATCTGTGTTGTAATATAGATCAAATTATATCCTTACCTATTTATTTTGACAAAATTGGAACCTTGGTTTTAAACAAAAATTTGGCGCTAAGAAATTTTCTTTCCACGAAGCATTACGTCTATTAAATTTGCGAATCGAATTAAGTAGTGGCCTACTTTTTTCTTTATTCAGAGTCTCTCTAAACATGTTTTTTTGGTTCCTATTGGATTAATTTCTTCTATATTTTTAAATCACTGTTCTACGATCTAGTCAACTGAGAGCTTTATGCGCTCTGAATAAATAAGACATATTGAATTAGTTTTTCTCCGATAATATCCGAGCGATGTTCCCAATTCATCTTCGGAAATATCGGAATTCGGTACAGGCGTACTTATTTCATCACTCCCCAATAATCTAATTTATTTCGAAGTGTGTTTATTACATTACACTTAGGATATCAACTAGAATATAGTTCACCATATATGAAACGAAAGCGTCACTTATGTATTTAACCCTTAGCCACTTACCATTAGTTTTGCTTCCGTAACAACTTACCACCGGTCAGGGAGACCGTTCGCTTTAAGTGGCTCAGTTATAATAAATCGTTAAAAACAAAGGGTTTATTTCAATAAAATAGACATTTCTAAAGTATAAACTATTTATTAAAAGGAAAAAACACGAAATAAAATCAACTCTTTGGAAAAAAAAAACATAACTTCTAGTCAGACTTAAAATTTTAACAAAAAGTTACGACTTACTTGGTAACTGAGATCGTAAATAGTAGAACTACTAAATAATTACTTTTTTACTTATTTTCTAAAGTTTAGTAATCAAATAACACAGAAAACCTATTTTTGGCTCATATTTGTCCTTTTTTCTGTAAAATTGCAACCTACTTATTTATAGTTTTTCTCGGCAGCTACTGCACAGCTTATTTGAACATTCGAGGCATATTGGGGCTTTACATTCAAAACACAGGTACTGTGTCTTGCGTTTTTTCTTTGGGTCACAAGTGGAGCAAGTCTTACGTACTTCCTACCAACTGCAACTGCTGGAGTATCTGTACCATTGATAATCTGATCCACTAGCTTCTTCTAGAACGTGGTGGTCACTAATATCGACTTCAACATCACTAAAATCTCCATTTCTTATGTCTTCTTCATCTGACAGGTCCTTTTCTAGCCATCTACTAATAAGTTCATCATTAGCAGCCATTATTCACTGCAAACTGCAAAAAATAAGGATAAAAAAAAATCACGTAACCACTTACCATCGGTATCACAGACCGCTGACGATGTTTAGGCACTTACCGTGAGCAAACGCGGGCACGTGCGACGTCGTTGGCGGCTCGCGCGACACTGAGACGAGCGGGGGGAAGGTACACGGACGCACGAAACTCAATGGTGCGCTGACGCCAAAATATAAACAAAATACACTTCGACGGAGTCTGAGAGACCGGTGGTAAGTGGTTGAGGGTTAATAATGTTTGTGACCTTACCTCAGTTGGTTATGCCGCTATGCAAATATTTCAAGGACTGTTGACTTGTAACGAGACTTGGATGGTTATGTATTAACTCAAACGTCTACATTTCTGGTATATTCAGGAAGTTATATATTTATATCGATTTGCAATTATCCCGTTCACGTAAGAAGTATTTTATCCTGCCGATTAGACCTTATGCTGAACGCTGAAGGCTTGCTCAATAGGCTAGCATTAAGGCCTATTCCCAGTAGTTCTACATTTAGTTCTACATGTATGACTACTAAGAAAAAAAAATCCTGTTAGTTCTACAATCATGTAGAACTAGTAAGAATGCATTATATATTATTATTTTCATTCCTAACATTAAATATTATTATTTTTATTCCGAAAATTAGAACTTTATTAGTGAGCAGAATATTTTTTGTTTGGTCACGTGGGAGAAACCTTCGATATATAGGTTCACCCGGTGGCGGTCAACCAGGGTATTTCAGATTAGTATCCACTAAAACTTCTGCGGCTGTTGCATTGGCAGCTGAGATGCCATTATTCATGAGGCTTGGTTATGTCCTATGCTACCCTGGTACTTCTGGTATATACTATACTACTCGTACTATCGCCTTTCGGCCCTAAGATTGGATCGAGCTACCGGCCCCCATACCCCGGTAAAGCCGCCTGCCGGCGCTTGCTACGGTGCCCCCGCCCTAAGGCCTTTCGGCCCCGACTCCAGCCTGCACCACCACCGCGCTCAACCCACGAGTCCAATCGGGAACAGCTGTAGTGGTGCCCCCGCCCTACAACCCCCCTGCGCCTTTCTGCTGCTCAACCGGCACTCATATACCGGAAACAGCAGTTCAGACCCCCCCCCCCCCCCTAAGGCTTCGCCACCGAGCAACAGCTGGCCACCTCAGAGTGGAGATATTACCCGGTGCCCAGTGTACAACGTCCCAAGCCCATTGTCCTTCCTCTGGACGTATTCTCTGGAGTTACAATGGACCGGGCACTCGAGGAGGTGATGCCAGTACCCCGGTATGTACGAACCTAAGGTAAGAAATGGTAAGGGTAACTTGATATCACAAGAGAGATGAAACCTCTTTGTGCCCTCTGTTGTCCTAGTACTTCTGGTATAATATTTTTCTTATATCTGATAAGAATGAATTAGAGGAAAAAAAATATCAAATTTTTGAAGACAAGACCTCCTTCTTCCTTCCTTTATAAGTTTACTAGCACACTCACTAATAAAGTTTATGTAATATTTTTTGCAGTACGTCATCGTGTAGAACTACTAGGAATGAAAAAATTATATTTAATGCATTCTTACTAGTTCTACATGAGTGTAGAACTAACAGGAATATTTTTTCTTAGTAGTCATACATGTAGAACTAAATGTAGAACTACTGGGAATAGGCCAAGCATTAAAGTCACACCCTATTCACAGTCTTCAAGATATCTAGGGAAACGTATCTATGTTCTACGATTTCTCGTAGTTTTCGAGTTACGATTTTATTTATGACTTTTTGCAAAATTGCGACCGGCTAAGTTTGAAACATTTCTAAAAAAAAATGAGAATTCATGTTAAGTGAGTTATCATTTAAATTTTCAACTGAAAATTAAAAATCTAAACTGATAATTTCTTAGTTTCTAAGTAGCTTCAGAGAATGCGCTATCAGTTTAGATTTTTAATTATAAGATGAAAATTTAAATGACACTTAACATAAATTCTCAACTTTAGGTCAGTTTTGTGGTAACTTCCATTAAAGTTATGAGGCTGTTTATTTTATGCATAAATGTACAATTCATAGAGATTTAGCTGCAAGAAAAAAAAATCGAAGAAACCTTCTACTTTTTTTTTAGAAATGTTTCAAACTGATGCGGTGCAAATAAAATCGTAACTCGAAAACTACGAAAAATCGTAGAACATACATAGGGGTGATTCAGATACCTGCCAACACGAGGCACCTAAAAAAAAATTATGACGTCACTGTTCTGGCCACCTGTATAAAAATATACAGTTATTCAAGCGATCTAAAAGGCACTTGCAAATAAACTACATCCATTCAAATACCTACTTTTATTCCATTAAAGACCTTTTCGGCTCACACAATCAATAACTAAGGCCTACGGATGTCACGTGGGCAAAAAAAAATAGAGACTAGGATAGAATTCTTTGGTATTATACTTTCGTTTTTCGTTGAATTACGTATTCTATCCACGGATAGTAATCTTAGTAAGTTCTGGTATTGAATGTAGCCTATATAGTAGGTACTTTAGGATTCTATACTCCTCCTTTACTAGCAATCCACTAAAGAATCCTTGAGAAAAAATAATTGCTAGCACTATAGTCCTCCATTGCTAACAAAAGTGATAGATGATGTTATTGCTCCGTTCTATTCCTAAAGTTAGTACATGTTATATTATTTTGATCATAGAAACGAGAAAACAGCAACGCTTGGACACCGCCTTCAACAGTTACGCAATGAACCAAGCTGTAACTTAGCTCGCTGAATGATTGATTGTTTATGCTAGTCAGCTATATCATAGTATAAATAGGCAGCCATAATACATAGAAATATTTACAGATTATTAAATTTAGTATAGTAAGCATGGAAAGGAAATTGATTTCTTTTCTTTTTGATAGGCATCCGAATGAACTAGAAAGCAGGCAATAAAGTTATTTAAAACTAAAAATAGTAAATCATTATTAAATTTTATGTTAAACTAGATCACCCGCGCAGCTCTGCCCGCGCTTTTATTACATTTTGCTCCCCCTTTCTCCGTCCTCCCTTGATTCATTTCTCTCTCCATCTTTCAAGAAAACTGGCCCGTAAAATACAAATTGAGTAAAAATAAAAAAAACCGCATTAGACTCCCTTAGAAATTGAATGTCCACAACCGGGACCGTTGTTTCACTTGCCCTTCGAAATACGGAGATTATCAGTTTAAATGCCCCTTAACGATCACCCATCTATTTATTGACCTCACCTGACGTTTCTTAACCTGTACGTTTTCCGAACAGTGATTACAGCCTGTCTATGATAGTTTCCATCTTTCAAGTGTTTCCAGTAGGTTTAAATTGTTGACATATCGACAGCAGCACCACCTGCCGGGTCCAATTATATTTCCAAACCATCCAGGAACCCATTGGAATGTACCTACACACAAAATTTTATGTAAATCGATCCTGCTACTTACGATTCTATAAAGGACTCACAGACAAACATTCATTTCTATATTTAGAGAAGATAGAAGAAGAAGATTATACAAGATAAAACAATTAGGTATATATACATTACGTTACTAAATTTAATGTGCATTTTGTTAAGATCTTGTAACTGTCTGGCTCAAGAACTATATCCCTAAAAACACGTCAATCCATTGCTGTATCTTTTTATCTTCTTTACTTAGTATAAACAAAGTCAATTTCCGCGTCTATATGTATAACCGCTAACTCCCTAAAACATCATCAGTTAGATCATTAAGGGGGTAACGACGGTAAAATTGCAAAAATAGCCTTAGTTTAAAGAGTTCGATGGATCAATCCGCTATTGCATTGGCTATGAAAATTATATGTACTTATACCTCAGATCTTCAGCAAATAGTTTTATTAATTAGATATTGGATTAAGTATAACGTTTTCAAGCAATATGTATTTAAAAATGTACTATGTTGGATATGAATTGCGTTAGCGTTCAACATCCGTTCATCGGATAGACGTCAAACTTGGACTATTAACAAGCACATAATCTATTCTACAATTTGTATTGATTACATTTCTTAATTTCATACAATTTTAACAAGAAATTATAAAAAAATCACGTACGCTATGCATTTCCCCTTGCAGCGCCCCCGCGATCGCCTTCTATCAGTCCTTCGTGGACTGTTACGGCGGGTGGACGTGCTCGAATTTTTTTTGACAAGACGATATTAATTTAAATGATTTTGAACATATTTTTAATTAAGATATGTTACAAATGGTATAATTATAACATTATAAATCATTTCAAATGAAATCTATACGTGTATATTTAATTAAATATATTTTTATGGTAATACCATATTTTTGATTAATCATAGAATATGCGAAAGTATTGTTGCCGAGTATTATGCCTAACTGTTAAAGCGTATCAGAGTCATATGATCTTACTAATTTAAATCGTATTTTATACTGTGTAGGTCAACAAAATGACATACATTATGATATCCTTTATCCTTTACATTATGTTTTTTTTTGTCAAAACATTAACGGTGTTATTATTACTATCATGTTGGTTTTTGCAACTTAGCAACGAGTCGAGTACATGGGTTGGCTTGGTGGTGAGCAACACGCTTACCTACGGACAGTTGCATTGGACAGTTGCTCGTCTTTTGAGACATCTGGATGGTTAAGTTGGAAGGGTACTTGTGTGCTATCTAGGTGGCGCCACTTTAATCTTAGATTTCTTCCGCTGTGTAACATAAGTAGAAGGTCACTGTAGCTGGCAAAAAAACTATTGGACCAAAAGGCTATAATTATAGTTTTGGATGACAGGGACAGGAAGAGACTTTTCTATGGGTGGGTGCTTCGATTACTATCAGGTAATAACTTTTTACTTAACTAAGTTGCGTAACAATAAACCGATGGTATTGTTGGCAGACACGAGAAAAAATACCACCGTATATGGTTTTAGAGTAACTAAATATTAATAATAATATATTAGTTAGTCTAAAACCAGATTGTTTATTACAATCAATGTCAAATGCTCCGCGTAGTTCAAACCCCGCAAGAGGTACAGAACTCAAGATGAAGTTACGTTACGTTCATAATATGACGTTACACTAAAAAAGACTATTACTGAATTCGTGCTTTCAATCAAACAGTGCTACGGATTCCTTTGGCAGCCACGTATATTGAATAACAACACAGGTCAGCTGATTTTGTAGTTTGCTACCCTGGCCGCTGCCGTTAAGGTCTTGGGGTCGATTCCCACACAGGAAAAACATTCATGTGCATGAACATAATCTGTTTGTCTTGAGTCTGGGTCATTTTGACCTGTACTTAATGATGTAAAAAGTTAAGTATCTTATCATAGTTTCAGTTCGATGACCATTATGGAGTCGATCGCGGAACTCATCAACATCATCATCAGCAGCCGAAACGTCTACTGTTCAACAAAGGTCCTCTCTCCCTTGGAGGGGAGGGGTTGCCATAATCCCCACGCCTGGCAGGCGGTTGGGAATCACAGTATAGGTGGTAGGTAATCCAATAAAAAGACGCTGCTGCTCGTCTTCTTCTTTTTCCTTAGTCACCTTTTACGGACACCCAATGGGAGGAGATGGATGGTTGCTATAATTCTTATTACGGAACTAATTGTCGCAATAATAATAATTTATGATTTTTGGGTTTGCACGACTTGGGTCGACGTTGGGTATCTGGTCTTGAGTAAGGTTGGATGCTAGCAAGCTTCCAAGATTCGGGTACTTGTGCCGCTCTTAAAGAGAATATACGCATTAGAATAGGAAACACTACAGTTACACGCTTCTTTAATAATACCGCTAGTGTCTCATCAGGGCCACTGGCATGCATTGCAGCATCTTAAGTCACTCTCTTTATCAAACTCGAACATCTCAATCAATCATCAATTTGGTTTCAGTTCATTTTTCCAGGGATCAAAAAGCTTAACTATCAGATGGATGTTTACTGGTTAGAGAATTTGGAACTAATTCAGGAAATATGTTAAAAAGGTCCCTTTTTAAGAAAAAAATCTACTTTTTAAGAAAAAAAAAACTATATTTTGAAGGCTCTATTAAACGCTTTTGTTTTGACGTGCAGAACAGAAACCTTAGAACTTTGTGCATAGTTTCATTTCAAGTACGCTTACAGTAGTCACGGCTGATCTTTGTGTGTCTGAAGTTGGCTGCAAGACGCTGCGCAGTAGCTATGTTTATGTATTCAGTACTCACAACTGTACTTGCGCAATGGTTAGCCAACCCTAACTTCAGACACACAAAAATCCGCTATGACTACTGTAAGTTATAAGTAGTACGAATTCATATGGATTCCGAATGGCAGGCACAATATATTCAGCTGGGTTGAAGTGCGTTCCGGTTGTAACCGGACCTAACTAATAACCACCAATAATAGAATAGAAGTATGTATAAGTCTTACTAGTCAGGTATTGGCCATTCTATAATAGACGAACTGAACCTTTGATATGAAGTTTGGAATATGAAATGCAATAATCCATATCCTGACGCAACACGTCAACTACGTTACCACTGTAAGTTGTTGTTATCAGATTGTAATTAGGTGGCACGCCAAGGTATAAATCAAGATATTAAATATTGGGTTACCGTTCTTAAACTG
The DNA here is from genome assembly GCA_911728495.1 of Furcula furcula. Lineage (NCBI taxonomy): Eukaryota > Metazoa > Arthropoda > Insecta > Lepidoptera > Notodontidae > Furcula > Furcula furcula. The sequence goes on from OU452251.1 coordinate 14,660,441, forward strand.
CATCAGTCTTGTTCTTTTCGTGTCACTATGAAATGACAAAAAGCTTTGAGTTAAAATCGGTTTTTATCATGCATTTAAATAATTCATCAGTCATTTATTTTACGTATACATAATCAACAAAACATTCAAAAGTGATATTATTAAGTATATTTGCAATAGATATAATTTTATTGAAATTTCATTCTATAACGGAATAGGCAAAATTAACAAAACTTCATTTGACACATCTGCATATTTTAGTCTATAATTTTTCAAATGTAATATTCATATTTGCTGGTAGCGCCCTCTACGATGACAACTCTCGGCCGGAGCGGTCAGATTCTCAAGGTCATTGGCGCATGTTACCCCCTTAACACGCTTTTTTACTGAAGGTTAACCTGAATCAGTTTGTACGTAACTAGAAAAAAAAGCGATATTTTGCAACCGAGCATTCTAATTTCGACCCGTGAGAAGCAGGGGGTTGGTAGTTAAAGATAAAAATATACCATAAGGGTTCTTTTTTTATCTTTTAGGTTTGGATCCCTAAAAATGCTAATTCTGCGCATTCCATAGGCAATAATGTATTCAGTTTATACTTTGAGAAATTCATTAACTACCCATAAACTTAGCAAAAAAGAAAAGATAAAAATCGATAGTTTAAGAACTGTAGCGGCCCGCATAATTCTAACTTTATAAACCTGTCTAAGTCACAGAAGTCATATTTGCCTGGCCCAAAAGACCTCCACAATGTCACAGTTTATCGCCCAATATCTTTGATCACTAGGAATACTGTCAGAAGTCGGGCGAAGGTCGGGTATTAAATACCGGTGATCTATTATTATCGTGCAGACTGTAGGCAATGGACAATTCCGCCCAATTACATAATCACCTCTTTTGTGTAATTTTGAATTATCAAACTAGACTAGTGATTTTTGGTCTTCTAGTGTAGCTAATATGAAGAAAAAGCTTCTAAACTATTTCCAGGAATTAGAGCCAGATTACACACCACATTAGTGTAAGCATGACTGCATTCTTTTTGATAACTTGATACGAGGTATTATTTAAACGTTTAGTCGCTAATCAAAGCGATTTTGATACCACGCTTGCACACATCGCGTCGTCAAGACACTAAGCAGGAATTATGCAAGTACAAATACTGATTGCTATAGATATACTATAGAATCGTGTGTATGACCGCATTAAACTCTATAGAATTTACCACGTATTGTGCCTATTCTTTTGCAACTGAATTCAAAAAGTTCCTCAAGCTTACAAATAAGTCAACAAATGTACCATTTCAAGTTAATTTACGAGTATTTTGTGTTACTGTTAGTAGTTGTTTGTTGTTGTTTTATAGCATCGAAAAATTGTGAAAAGCCCTGAGTGCAGCATTCTTCTTTTTTTCATCGATCGCCGTCTTCGTTATATTTATTCATATTCTAATGGAAAGACTGATTAAACAGCAATATATGTACCTTACTTAAGCCGTAGTAAAACATTGTGAAGTAGGCGTCCTTTATTTTCCTTCATTCAGATCTGTTTTAGGGTTTTGGGCTATTAAAATCTACTTTTTCATCCCAGAGTACCAGTCACTAATTTGCACCACGACTCCGTTTTTGGGCGATGTTGCCAGTCCATTTCCATTAAGTACAAGTTTGCGATTCTATTGGCAATATCAGCTACTTTGCTTGCGTATTCATTTGTTTTTCTGTCTTGGAGAGTTCTTTGGGTGACCACATGATTTTTTATCACAGGTATCATACTTAATATATAAGGAAGCGCAATGCAAACATGATAAATACAATATGACACCATTTGAGTGAGGTTCATTTATATGCTACACATATAGAGACGTGTTAAGATCGAACTGTATGATAAGTGTATTTTACCTTTTCTCAGGGGTAAAAGTCAATTTATCTTTGGCAAGTTCTTGAAAAGTACTTGACAACCATAGTCTAGTGGGAGTGGGTCGTGTGAAGTGGGCTGCGTGATCAGACCTCACACGGAACTTCGAGCCGCCGACTACGGTTGTCGAGTCCGGAAACTACACTTATTCTATGTATTAGGTCTATTTGATTGATTGATATTGTTATTACGATTCTTATTCAATCTATTTTCAAAGATAAGATTGATATATTATTTAATGAATGATAAAAACTTTTTTTTACTTAATAAGCTAATGCTTGAGCATCCCACATGACCAGACCATACTATGACCGTGCCAAGTCCGTGATATAAACATTAGGCAAAATAAAATCCTTTGTATGAAACTGTATGAAGCAGCGGCCACTAGAGCGTCGCGTATCTGGCCGGGCCATGCACGTTTCTGTCAAAATTTACAAGATAAATTCTACATGGTCAGCGATGTTGCCGTTCCGCTAGGCGCTACCACTGTATAATTTTTACTATCTATATCTTCTATGTGTTTGTGTATTTATATATTAAGACAAGGGTCAAGCAAGACCCTGTGTCAGAGGAGTGATTATGCTGGTAAAAGGGACGAACTATGGTCATTCAGCACAGATATTTCTAAAATTAAACTCCTTAAACTCGAAACTCCGTAAACTCCTTACCCGAAGTCTAGTACTAAATTGCAGGACACCATGCTAGATGCAAAGCCAGACACAGACTGACACAGTTCTGCATCGGCTTTTCGTCCTGCATGAAGGCCGCCGCGATGGATCGTGAATGGTGTACTTTAGAGGTCTTAGAATATGTATAAGTACAAGTACCTACTATAGAATGAGTATTTTCAAATAAGAAACGTAGGCACGAGTAAGAGTAAAACATCGAAAAGCATAATACAAATCATATGTACGACCATTATAGGTAGACTACCGTCAGTTGTATTTATCGACATTTGCGCTTGTGTCAGATCAAAGCCACTGTCACTTACATATCAATATAACTTTAAATAGTTCACCTGCCTCTTGGAGGAAGGACAAGAAACCTACCTTGCCTACGATTATTTTAAGGGGACCATAGACAAATGCGTACTCTATTCTGAATATATATATATATAAACTCTATGTTTAGAGGTACTTACTATGCGTTTCAACTAAGAATGTGGCCGCCATCTTGCGATTTCAAATATAAAATTACTAAAAATTATGTTTTAACAAAAATAGATAGCAAAATAAGACAAATAAATAAATAAATAATCAAAACCGGAGCGAATATTTCATTTTGTGTTTACTTCGCTGCCGGTACAAAAATGATAAAAAACGAGTGAAGTTCCGCAGTCGCGATCATCATGGCGGCCACATTCTTAGTTGAAACGCATAGTACTACCCAATCAGTATGCTTTGCCTCTGTGTCTGTCAACCAAAAAAATAAGTTCTCCGATTTTTACTCCTTAATAGATCAAAAGGTGCAATGAATTGGATTTCATGACTTTACTGTTACAAAATGGAATTGGGAAAATAATGTTCAATAGTACGCAGTAACTCCCCCCCACCCAAGCCCTGGTTCAGCAATGTCGTTTATCAAAGTCGAAAATCGGCGAACCTGACACAAGTCGTTAGTCTTTCTTAAACTAGCTATTTGTTTACATTGTCTAGTCTAGGCATGACATGAATCTAATATATTTCTACAGGTTCGTAATAATAGTGTATTTATTAGGTATGAACATTATATTTCATTAATTATTCAGATCAGAGATTAACTAATTAGACCAGAATATTGGTCCTTCGAGTCAATTTGCAATAACGTATGGTAGATAAATCATCGATATATTATATACCAAACAACTAGATATACTTACATACATACAAATTCTCAAAAAACATAGCCCTGCTAATAAGGTGTTAAAAGGATTTTTAAAATAGAGTTTGAATTTCGTTCCAAAACGATGGCCGGTGCATGGCGCCATTTTGTGACGTCACTACGGTGTAAATGTAACCTGTCTAGATATAAAAGTGAATCATTGTATGAAAGAAAAAGTTGAGATGACAGTTTGACAGTTGTTTATTTACACAGGATTGACGTCATTCACTCTGATCAGCGTTTATTACAAAATTAAATAGTATATAGTAATTTATTTGCTTAAATATCACGAAAATCTCTATTATTATAAAAATGATATGCATTTTTGGAATCAGTGCAATCTGTTCTAATATTTAAAACCACAGATTTATTCTTATTCTGTTGCAGTCATCATGCCTATTACCATAAATATTAATTAAACTGCAACACGACAATCAAATCAAACAAACAATATAGTCAACCTTTATAATTACCTCAGCGCTTTGGGGACTACGAGGTAATAGCGCAATTAATTACTTCTAGACAGTGCTAGGTTAATTGTCAAATTAATTTAAGTTTTTTTTTACTATTTAGTCTCACGCAGCGGCAAACCGCTTGATTAGCAAAGGTCGTGGGTTCAAATTCTGCAGACAGCACTTTGATAGGTAGTTGTTTCTTACTGATTAATACATACAGTTTGATCTGAACATCTGGAAAGTAGGATGATACATGCATAGGATGGGCATGTAAAAAGGCTCTTCTGCGCCTGACCTCTCTCCGGTCGTGTCTGTCTTCTATCCCATCGGATTGTGTTTACTCTCTGTAAAGGAAGAATTCAATTTACGAGCGTGTTCTTATTTCGAATTATCTGCAAATGTTATGAAACTTTTTTAGCAGTTTTAATTATTAAAAAAAAAACCTAAAAATAATAATTTTATTTATTTATTTATCTACTTATTAGGAAGACTATCGGCTGCAAGAATAACAATATGAAAAATGTAAAATTAGTAACAAAAGAGCCATTGACAAGTCTCCACTTATAGTAACAATATAAACAGGATAGAACTGTTCAATAACAAAATATACAGTAGATACACATTGCAATAACTCTATCAATACCCATTAGTGAGAATTCTATTATGTGGTTTCAAAGAATATACAGTTTAGCTTCCTACGCATCGCTTCAGGACTGGTACAAGTTATATCAAGATCGTGATTGCGAATAAGTTCATTATAGTTGGAACAGGCACGAATAAAAAAACTGTTCTGACGATAATTAGTAGACACTGAATGGATGGCAAACAAGGGACTATGGCGATAGTTTCGTTTGGGCGTATACAGTTTAAGTTTTCCGAGTAGCTCAGGGCAGTCGATGGAGTGCGATGTGATTATACGTGAAAGATAAACAATATCCATAACTTCACGGCGCTTCTGCAGTGGTAAAAAGTGATGTTTCATACAAGATTGATAGTAGTCACGTACTGCACCGACCGACGTACTGTAAGACCGAGTGCGAAAGTTTAAAAATCTTATGAACTTTTTCTGAATGTTTTCAAGACGTCTAATATAAATGTCATATCTGGGGTTCCAAATCTGAGAAGCGTACTCCAAATGGCAGCGCACATATGTCGAGTATAATATTTTAAGTGTTTTTGCTTGTTTAAAGTATTTTAAAGAGCGCATAATAAATCTTAAGGCTTTAGAAGCTTTATTTATTATATTGTTAATATGATCATCGTATAACTAAGAGTCAAGTAGTACACCAAGATCTCTAATTTGATTAACTTTTACCAGATTAAGTCTTTTCAATGAGTAATTAAACATGATTGGTTTTTTCTTCCTGCTAAAAGTTATACTAAAACATTTATTAACATTAAGATCAAGTTTGTTCTTAATACAGTAGGCATCTAAACGAGAAAGATCATCTTGAAGACCTTGCGCGTCATCTAAATCAGTTATAGCTTTAAATATCTTCATATCATCTGCAAAAGTTAATACTCTAGAATTCAGGAAACAGCTATCTATATCAGCAATGAATATTAGAAAGAGCAAAGGTCCTAATAGTGAGCCCTGCGGCACTCCACTCGGTACGTACATCCACCTGGACATGTAATTACCCAATACTACAGCTTGACATCTGTTATCGATATATGAAGTGAACCACCTTAACAGAACACCCTTTATACCTACATTTTTTAGCTTAAAAATTAATAATTTGTGATCTATACGGTCAAATGCCTTAGTATAATCGGTATAAATAGCATCTACCTGTACACCATCATCCATAGAATCTGTTAGAAATTCATTAAATAGAAGAAGATTAGGGACAGTTGACCTTTCTTTAATAAAACCATGTTGAGAAGAAGGGAAAACATCTTTTAGTGAGTCGTAAACTTGTTCATAAATAATTTTCTCAAAAACTTTAGCTATTTAGCTATTTGCACATAATTTGGAAATAGGGCGATAGTTGGAGATATTATTTTTAGGTCCTTTTTTGTGAACTGGAGTAACGAAAGCAGACTTCCAAATATCTGGCACGTGACCTGTGCTTATTGATTTCTGAAAAAGGATGGAAAGAGGTAGTGCTAAATTTTCAGCACAGTTAATAAAGAAAATTGGGGAAAATTTATCCGGGCCCGCAGACTTCTTTTCGTCGAGATTTTTCAACTTAGATAAAACGAGACCTTCGTGTATTGCAACTGTTGACAAAGCATCGTCTACACTGTCTGTATAATCTATTAAGTTTGATGCAGAGGAGTCGGCAAGATTTTGATAAGTAGAATGAAAATACTGGGCAAATAAGTGACAAATTTCCTGGCCAGACGATGCATTATTATCACAGTAGTTGAATTCGAAAATGATTTAAGATGAGACCAAAAATGTTTAGGGCTTTTGCTTATTGAGTCCTCGACCGATTGAATATAAGCTCTGTAACACTGATCTTCCAAATCTTTTTCCCGTTTACGAAGTACATCCATAGAAAGTGCATCTGCCAGCATTCCGTAACGCTTATATTTTTTATAGTATTTATATTTTTCTTTTATAACTTTTTTTAGTGCTCGCGAGTACCAGACTGGATATGAACTATGGCGAATTGTTTTTAAAGGCACATATCTATCAAGTAGGGATTCAATGGTCTGATAGAAAAACGTAACAGCTTCGGGCAGTGGCATACAGGATAAAATGTTATACCAATTAATTTTAGCAAGTTCGGTATTTATTGAACTATAATCAGCCTTCTGGAAACAAAATCTAGGGACGGGGGCTGGTTTCAACATATCTTGTACTTGGTAATTTATTGATAACACAAGTGCATTATGATAAGGGTCAGGAGAAACAAGGGGACACAAACAATCGTTAACTGTTATAACGTTGTTAGAGAGGACTAAATCAAGAAGTTTACCATACTTATTAGTAACATGATTATATTGGTATAAGCTTAACAGATTAAGTTCATCGATGAAATCAAGTTCATTATGACCCTGAATATTACTCGCTGTTAAGTGGCTAAAATTATCATCTGGTGACCATTGTATGGAGCTCATATTAAAATCTCCTGTTATTAAATAACTATCTGCAGGATGCTCAGTTATTAGGTCACGAAGTTTATTTAGAAAATTTGCCAATTGTTGAGAAAAACTCAATCCTTTATTCTGTCCGCATAGGTATAGGACACATAAATTAATTTAATACCGTTAAAATACTCTTGTGTGTATGTATACACAGCCTTCAGTGTATGTAGGTATACTTGGGTGTTTGTGGTCTTCAGTCGTCCTATTGATCTCAATGAGATGTCAGTATTACTTTTGGGATGCGAGCTTTTGATGTTAGTCGCCCACGTCTCGTTCAAGGTGCTATAATCGAGCAAACTTCTCGGTTTACGTAAAATATTGATAAATTACGCGACGGAATTTGCTAAGTTTTCATAAGATTGTGTAAACTTGAACTAACTTAGTAACCTTGTTTAAATGACTTGCTGCGAGTTAACGCTGAAAATGAATACTGGAATAAATAGGTACCGTGCAAGGGACCGTTTAGGTTTTTTCCCCTTCCAGTGACTACTAATGGGATACAGATTGTGTCATTGGAAGTTTAATTAAGAAGTATGCATAGCCCGTGAGGCAGTGAACTCTCTACAGTTTCTGCAGATGGCTGCCCCGGGAGTAGACAAAGGTATCTAATGGAGACAATATTGTGTACAATATATTGCTTAACTTAGAAACTATAGGTACGAAATGAGGCAACCCGTCACCGGTCAACGCCGCGCCTGAAAGCGGCGCTTTTTCGCGGGGGGACGTCCAGGATGATACCTCTGCAATCTGATTCTGGCACCAAGCAGCAGAATGCAGATTGCTGTTTCGGTGTGAAGATCACTGTAGCTATGGTACCGGGCTCAAGAGACTTAATACTCCACAAGATACCTTGTTCGCAACAAATTATTTTAATTGAATTGAATTGAAGGTTGGTGGAATAAAAAAGAAAAAAGCTTTATTTTGATGATCCGGAAATTGTTAAAATTATTAGTTTAGTATTAAACGCTGTGTTAGCTGTGACACAGAGTTTTTCACTTTCTTTGGATTGTATTTTGTGTTTTTAACTAAAACGGCATCACAATTAAAGTTTATGATCAAGTAGGGTCGCGGTCAAATATTTTTTACGTTGAGAAAAAAAGAATATTTTCTTGATATAATTATATATTTTGTCGTATACCAGAGTATCCACTACAATAATCAGGGGGCTCTTCTAGTAATACAAAATAAACTCACGCAACTATGGTAAAGTCCGTACGGAGTGCTCAGTCTCCATGTGGTCGATGATGGCCACCGGGTAGTTTTTAGGCTAACTAACTTAATCATAACAACTTACAGATTTTTTTAATTGAAAAACAAAATACTTTATACATACTTACAATCAAAAGAGTCAAAATCCTTACGAATCCACTTTCGAGATTCGTGAACAACCTAACACTCTATATTATCATTATACAGATTTGTAGATATAATATCTAAGTTCGCAGAAAGTGTGCGTATGTCCACAAATGATGTCCTTCCAAATACAAAGAACTCAATAAGCATTCAGTGCACGAATGAGGGTTGGGACGAGTGGGTCTCCGAGTCAGAATTAAGTGTGATTTATTAGTTTTATGAGCCGGCGTTGCCTCGGAGCGGCTTATTTGCGTGAGTGTGTCTAGTTTTACGACGGACAGTTTTGTCTAGCGCTGTCCTTTACTATTATCGTAAAAATAATGTTTAAAGGTACTTTAATACTAGGGTTATAATAAGGTGACTAATGGTGCTTGCTAAAATGCTAAGTAGGCTTTACAAGGCAGGTGTGGTTATGTGACACAAAAATCTAGAGTTCGGTTGTTTTTCTATGTAACAAGACAAGAGGAATTTCTTCTAACGGTAAGTGACAAGCCTGTCTATGAGCAGCTGTACTTCGTCGTCGCAAGAGGTATTTGGTTAGTCTGCTCAGTCATTTTACCAGCTATAGACCCCTTCTCACTGGAAGAGCTCTGCTTGACGGTAAAATTGATGCTTGACGGTAAATTATCTGACACTGCGGTGGTACCTACCTGGACGTCCTACTTAATTAATTGTAATCTGGTAGTAATTTAAATAAGATAACATGAAAACCGCGCGTGGGGTCTCCGTGTAAGAATAGTACATACCCTCCCATCTCCTCACTTTGGGTCCTCTTACGGACAGAGGGACTAAGGGACAACAAGAAGACGGGCAGCAGCGTCTTTCTATTGAATTACCTACCAACTATACTCCGACTACTAACTAACGTGAAAACATCAATCACAAATATTGATTTAGTTTTAGTTATATGTTGATTTATTTAGTTTTAGTTATATGTTGATTTATTTTGTGTTCATATTGTTGGAGCTGGACGAGTCTTAACTTTTAGTTGTCAAATGGAAACGAGTGTTCTTCATCATAGGAATACTGCGCTATCAGAAATCTCTGGGCGATCATGATCATGTTCACGGTATAATAATGATAGGCACGCGACCCAGCAAATTAACTTCGTTCGGGCGTGCCTATATTTTTTACGTTAGAATCTCTTGATTTTTTATCTATCAACCATATAATCAAGATACTAGAATTTATAAAACTATATAAATAGTTATCCATAATTTTTCGCTAACAGTAAAAGGGACGACGTTGCAAAAAAAGGTCTGGCATGCTTATGATTTTGTGAAGCATGATTGCGTCTTAATAGAGTCAAGAAATATTTTTTGACTCTATTAAGACTATGATCGAGGAGATGATTGTCTGGCAGTGAAGTATCACAGTATTTCCTTTCTTCCACATCGATTATCGGTTCTATGAACGATAGGGCCTGCCCATTGCCACCTCAACTTGCAAATCCTAAGAGATATGTCGGTAAATCTGGTCTTTGCAAATTTCTTCATACCGGATTTTGTTGCGCAGAGAAACTCCGAGCATATAGCTCTCTTCATAGCTTATTGTGTGACCTTGAACTTCTCTATAAGGCCAGCGGTTAAAAATTACGTCTCAGTGCCTTATGTCATCACTGGTAACACACACTAGTTAAAAGCCTTGGTCGGGGTTTGTCGGGGGATTTTATTGCCTTTTGATTTACTGTTCAGTATTGTGGTTAGCTTTGAAGCAAACCAATAAATAGCATATTTTTAGAAAATATATTATTCGTCTTCATTCAGTGCGGAATTTAATACGAGGTCATGTCACGTCGCTTCCTAAACGCGTTTACATAATAGACCAATGATAGTGAATTAGAACAAATAAAAGCTTTTAAAATAGACCGTGAGTTTGAAATTTACTTGCCTTTATAACAAGTTATTATGATACATAGAATTTTAAGACTGTTAGTAACATTGTAAAAACTATATTCCATTGTATGTTATTAATCAAACATTAATTGAATGCCGAACCTTGAAAATTGTGTATGCAGATCACTCGACACATCTTTAAGTTAAACCGATGCAATAAAAATACTTATTTTCTTTTAATAATATTTAGGCAGGCATAATATACCCGTAGGGTGTCCTGGTAAGTATAGTATCCTCTCTAGTATCCTATCTATCTGCTCCCGTTGGGTGTCCGTAAGGCTCAATTCACACCAAGATGGCAGCGGCTGGCAGTGCACTTTCCGTGTGTCAAAAGACCAGTATCACTTGAAAACGCGACGCCGCTCGAACGGCCGCCGGAGGCCGCCCACTCGCTGCGTTTTTCAAGCGATACTTGTCTGTTACGTATTGTAGATAAAGTTTAAAATTCTTTCACACTGAAAGTGCGCTACCGGCAGCTGCCATCTTGGTGTGAATTTAGCCTAAGAGGCGACTATGGGAAAACAAGAAGACGGGCAGCAGCGTCTTTCTATTGGATTACCGACCACCTATTCTGCGATTCCCAAGACGAGTGCCAGCAGCCGTTCAGCAGTGGACGTGTTGGGCTTCCGATGATGATGATGATGATGATGAGGCATAATATGACGTAAAATTGTGAAACGCTGAAGTTAATGCTTAAATCTTTTCAGTAAAATATGATTACTAACAAGTAGTAGGCACTAAAACATTTTATTACTGAATTCATTTCAGGCTGATAAATTAACTATTTTAGGTACTGCCCGAAAATGACAGTTGGTGGATCTGTCGTTAAATGATATGGTGTATAAATCTTATTATACACCATACCTATTCACAAAGTACCGAAAAAAATATTTTTTTGAAAATGTTTTTAAAAAACTAAAAAGACTTCCTTTCTTTCTGAATCCGATTTTTTTTTTTCTTATTAACTAATTTTATAATTTATTGAAATAATTTTTATTAAGTACTTATTTGATTCTTTTTACTGATCTTTTGAAAAATATTGGAGTAAAAGCGTAGAACTCTTAAAGGATGGTAGAAATATTTACGGATAAAAATATTAGGGATATACATTTAGTAGTACCTAATTGGGTATTTGAATTTTTTTTTTGTGATAAATGGAAAGAAAAAAACTAAAAACTGTGGCGTCTCAACTGCCTGAACTTTATCCCTATATTTGGCAATGTTACAGCTCAGCTTCGAAATTAATTTTTGGGAATCACGTTATTGATTCTGCAGTTGGAGTTCAGCAAGGTGATCCACTTGGCCCTGCCCTTTTTAGTTTAGCCATCCAACACTCTATATCATCTTTAAATTCAAAATTAAATGTGTGGTACCTGGATGACGGTACCTTAGGAGGCAAAGCGGTTACGGTTCTGTCAGATTTGAACAAGGTTTCGACGAAGACGAGGGTGTAGAACCATTTTTGGAGGATAAATTTAATAACTTTTTAGATAATTCTTCCAGACTGGGCATACTAAATTCCCACATAGCATACACTATCTTGAAGTACTGTTTATTCGTCCCAAAATTTACATACATTCTTCGCGCGAGCCCTGTCTGGAAATTTTCAGGACAACTTAATCGTATGGATGCCGCCCTTAAAAACACCCTCGAAAAAATTTTAAATTTACCCTTACACGACCTTTCCTGGCTCCAAGCAACTTTACCCATTAGACACGGCGGCATCGGCGTGAGGAAAATTTCGAGTGTTGCTCTTCCAGCTTTCCTTGCCTCAGTACATAGTTCGTACGACCTATGTTCAAAAATAATTAACAACTCAACGATTGCTGGTGTTACTGAAGCATTGGAAACCTGGAAACTTATTTGTCCCAATGTCGATATCCCGAAGAAAGTAAACGTACAAAAACTTTGGGATACGCCCTTGGTACAAATATATCATACAATTTTGGCCGAAAAATTAACCAGTGATCGGGACCGTGCCAGGCTTTTAGCGGTAGGTGAAAAAGAATCAGGTCATTGGCTTCACTCCATCCCTGCATCCAGGCTTGGTACTCTATTAGACTCCGAAAGTTTTCAGATTGCGGTGGGTATCCGTCTGGGGGCACCAGTTTGCATGGAGCACAGATGTCCGTGCGGAGTGGAGGTGGATCGGTCCGGGCTCCATGGGCTTTCCTGTCAGAAAAGTGCTGGACGATTTTCCCGCCACAGCTCTCTCAACGATATCATCAAGAGGGCTCTTGCCACCATCAACGTTCCTTCACTCTTGGAGCCGCTAGGAGTTTTTCGCGATGATGGCAAGAGACCGGATGGCATGACACTGATTCCCTGGGAGAGGGGACGGGCTCTTGTTTGGGATGCCACGTGTGTCGATACACTGGCCCCCTCCCACCTCAGGGACGCGGTGTCTAAAGCGGGCGCTGTGGCGGAGAAGGCTGATCTGGGCAAGCGGCGCAAATACTTCTCTCTTGCAAATACACATATATTTGTGCCGCTTGCTGTGGAAACGTTTGGTCCATGGAGCTCGAGCACAAAAAACTTCTTTCAACAGATTTCTCCACGATTGATCGCCTCCACTGGTGACAAGAGGGCTGGCTCTTTTCTCGCTCAAAGAATCAGCATTGCAATTCAGCGAGGAAATGCAGCCAGCGTTCTTGCCACCATTCCGCGCGGTCATGATTTATTTGATTATATGTAAATAGAATGTTTAAACTTTTGTATAGATTGTATATTAACTATTAGGTGTATAAACTTCATGTAATTTGATTTATTAAGTATAAATAAATATTAATAAACTCCAAAAAAAAAAAAATGGAAAGATCATATATAAGTTTTCTAATAAAACTATTTTTTTTTCGCAATAATTCAAAAGTTATTTCAAAATAATAAATATAATTTTTGAATCCAGTACCGGAAACACGCCGACAGCTCCTGAACAAACCCGAGCGGGTGTGACGTCATAATGTTAAAGCTATTTAATAACAGTACAGCGTCAACGGCTATTGCACTTGACTAGACAATAATATTGAAAATTTATTGCTAATAACGACTCTGAACAACGCTGTACGATACTGAACGACGACACTGAACGTCACTGAACGTCACTGAACGTCAATGAACGACACTGAACGACACTGAACGACACTGAATGACACTGAACGACACTGAACGTCACTGAACGACACTGAACGACGACACTGAACGTCACTGAACGTCACTGAACGACACTGAATGACACTGAACGTCACTGAACGACACTGAACGACACTGAACGACACTGAACGTTCAGTGTCTTTTCAGTTTCAAATACCTAATTGCATATTAGCAAGTGGTGACTCGCAACCCACTTGATGGGTTCTCGAAATGGCTGTTCGCTAGGGATGACAGAGAGCAACAGCGTTGTGAGTGGTTCAGGGGTGTCGAGAGATGTGCTCGCTTTCGCCGAAGTTATTTGCAGCTTTATGCCTTATAAAAATTCCACCTCTGGCGCATATAGCTGTAACGACTACTTTTAGGGTGACCAATTAAAGTAAACCAGAGCTTCTTTCAGTTTCCACCCGGCCGACGAAGGCATGCCGCCCTAGGGACCTGCCTGGGGGGCACACGAGTCCGTGGTTACTATTATACTATTTTTCAGTACAGATACAAAATACTTATAAAAGTAAACTGTAGTCTCGTTCAGTAATTTTATGATAGTGCGATTTAAAATGCCGCAATGAGACATATTTCCATACATATTTTTATTATTTTAAAATATTTTTATCTGATTAGTGAGTACGCACGCTGAATGACTTATTTATTACCAGGGATACCAATTTTTTTTTGGAGGAATTTTGTTCGTTTTAAACGGCCCATACCTAAATAGTTGGTTGAATGTTATAACCAAGTAGGTACTTTTTGTCTTTTGGTTTTAAAGTCAAGGAGGACCTCTCCAGCAAATGTTACTCCGATTAATCAGCTATCAACGAAATAGAAAAAGGTAGGTCAGCATTATACGTGCCTGTTGGTCTAGTGGTTATACTCCCTGGCTGCTACCCAACAGGTCGTGGGTTCGATTCCCACCAAGTGTCAGGGTGTTATTTATCTATCTATGTGCATATGTATTTACAAAAAAAAAATATTATTATCAGTTATCTGGTCTCCATAGTACAGGGTCTGCCTAGTTTGGGGTCAGATGACCGTGTGGTTTGACCCAGAATATTAATATTATTGGATTGACAGAGATAATACCATAGTATCGTATGTACTCGTAGGATTACATCTGAATTATTACTGGAATATACAAGAGAGTTCAGAAAGTTCATCTCAGAGACCTATTAAAGATTTTAGCGTCCCTAAAACACTAAGACTTTGTAACTATAAAGATAATCTGTATTTGTGTTACAATAAGTTTGTAAATACATTTAAATGGTTTGGATTGCATGTTGGTTTAAAAATACATTCCCATAGCGCAAGTGTATCGTGATTAGGCCACATAAATCGTAGCGGCATATAGTTTTCACCACATAACTCAAAATCACCCCAATTACCGAACGATATGAAGTTTTATCAAGGGCAAACCTTCATTAATATTTTTTATATTTCTTTTTAGAGAATGATTTATTGCTTACTTAACTATTTTAAAGACTTCTTCTGCGATCGACTATCAAGATTTTGTTACAGACATGGTACTTTATTAAAAAATTTACTTTGCATGGAATGAAATACTAAATACAACTATACATCTTCAGAATATCCGCGATGCTTGCTATTTGAATAATGCAAGGGAATATAATGTTCAAACCGAATGTAAGAAAGATATTATTTCATAAGATAAGTGTGTTCTATAAACCTTGGCGTATGCGACTAGAGCTTAGTTAAGTAGAGGGTGAAGATCAAGCTAGTGAGGAATCTTAACGAGGAAAAAAGATGTTGATGTAAATATGAAAAAAAAAGTTAAAACGTCTCATATATTCAAATTCAATTCAAATTCAAAAATTTTATTTCAAATGCCTTAACGCAATAAATAGGCTTAGGCACTTTTGAACGGTAAATTTTTTAAAAGCTACCACCGGATCAAAATGCGGCCTCAACTGAGAAGATCCGGCAAGAAACTCAGCGGGCTTGTAATTTTTTCACATTTTTTTTTAAACAAAGTTTGTCTTGTTACAATTAGATCAGCACCAGCGACAGTGTGTCCTGCCGTTCAAAAGATAATAAAATAAAAAATACGACGAAAATACAACAAACTAAAATGCCAAAGGGATAGTAGTCGGACCAGTCCCCCCCAAGCAGCACCCGCGCACGAGTTGACTCGAACAGCAGCCATCACTCCAACCATATTAACCCGCCACACGAAGCCGCCACAAGCAAAGACTTTTCGATGGCGAGCATGACCGATCCAAAATCACAGTGGCTCACGTTTAACATTTACTTTCTGTTTTTAAGCATAGAATTAAGATTGCCTTCGACGAATCGTCGCGTCATCGACGTCAGACGCGCGCGCCGGCGATCGATAGATCGATCGATTTGGTGATTCGGTGACATTCTCTTTGCACCTATAATAATATGTCAACAGCATCTATGTCAAATAGCTTAGGGGTCATAATAAATAATGACTAGTTTAATAAGTTTCCTTTTTCTTTTATCTGTTTTTGATATTTATATATTATTTTCTGTTGCGTCGTGTAATGAGAAAAAAATTAAATTTATTTCTTCTTCTTCATAGAAAACGAACAGTTCAGTAATATGTTTCATTAAAAGAATAACCATTAATTCAATCATAAATATCATCATTATTACTATCATCAGCTGAAAAACGTCCACAGCAGGACAGAAACCACCGCCTTAGAAGGGCCTTAGAACGGTTGCCATAATCCCCACGCTTGCCAAGCGTCTTGGGATCGTAGTATTGGTGGTAGGTCGATAATCGATAGAAATAATGGAAAGACGCTGCTGCCCGTCTTCATATTGTCCCATCGCCTTCTACGACATTCAACGGGAGGAGATGGGTGGGTGCTACTCTTACCCGGACACCCCACAGAGAAAATATCAATTTGGCGGGCCTGTTGGTCTAGTGGTTAGACACCCTGTCCGCTGGCCAATAGGTCGTGGGTTCGATTCCCACCAAGTGTCTGGGTGGTTTATCTATATAAGTATCTATTTACAAAAAAAAAAATATATAAGTATTAGTATCAGTTGTCTGGTTTCCATAGTACAGGCTCTGCCTAGTTTGGGATCAGATGACCGTGTGTGGATTGTCCCAGAATATTATTATTATTATTTATCAATAATATCAAATTAATTCAGTATGAATACTACATGGCAACTTATGTGTATTATTAACTGAAATATTACG
This sequence comes from Furcula furcula, assembly GCA_911728495.1. Taxonomy (NCBI): domain Eukaryota; kingdom Metazoa; phylum Arthropoda; class Insecta; order Lepidoptera; family Notodontidae; genus Furcula; species Furcula furcula. Next base: position 14,677,318 of record OU452251.1, read on the forward strand.
CCTATAAATGGCTACGCGACCTCGCGCACACCCCGGCCTTGCTTCTATTTCCACCCAAGTCAGGCTTTGAGGGACGTATTCTGTTCACAATATCCGATTTAAATGCAAATGCATTTATTTTCACGATCTGCATACTAGTTTATTGCTTTTATTGTTTATATCCATGTTGAGATGAAGTTCAAATACGTTCAGTGGTTCGAATTTTATGGAACGAAAGCGCTTGAAAATTTAAATTTTCAACCAACCATGCGGAATGTTTAGTTTAGAAAATAGACATTGTATCCCGTCACTTTATTTATTTGTGTCTCGATAAATTTAACTGAATAATAGCACCGATAAGACTAAACCTTAAGTTTTGTTTGTTTAAGTTTTGGCATTTTTTTTTTTTATACTACCAAGGTGGCAAGCAAGCGTACGGCCCACCTGATGGTAAGCAGCCACCGTAGCCTATAGACGCTAGCAACACCAGAAGAATCACTAGCGCGTTGCCGACCCTTAAGACATTAGATATTAAGTCTTTGTGTCCAGTAATTTCACCAGCTACAGTGCCCTTCACGCCGGAACACAGCAATGCTTACACACTGCTGCTGGCACCTGGACGGTTCCTTGCACAAGGAACCTACCACCTAGCATATTATTCATAACGTCTTAGCATACCATAGTAGGGTACCTATGTATATGACAGCCCTGTTGGTAATTTGACCAAGGGTGTCTAACCATTTGGTTAGACACCCTGACGGATACCCAATAGGTCGTGGGTTCGGTTCCTACCCACCAAGTGTCTGATTAATCTATTTATGTATGTATTTACTAAAAAGTATACCTATAAGTACAAGTACAAGTATGGGATCAGATGACCGTGTGTGTATTGTCTCAATATATTATCATTATATCTATCAGGGGTTTATATACATAAATCTATACCTACTTATAATAAAACTGTAACAGGTCCAATTCTGTACATTGAAGATATTTTGAAAATTATATTCGGAGGGCATTCTATAACCGATACTGAGGCCGAAAATGTATTTTTTTTAATTTTTGTCTGTCTGTCTGTCTGTATCACGGCTGCGCATCACGCCGAAACTACTGAATGGATTCAAATGAAACTTGGCATGATTTGAGATCTTACTACGAGGTAGGACATAGGATACTTTTGATCCCGTAATCTAGCACGGTTCTTTTGGGAGAGGGGATTAAAGTCAAAATGGGTACTTGGTTATTCGCTTGGTCCGATTTTATCAATTTTTCTTCATAATTATAATAAATACTAGCTGACCCACGCAGCTCCGCCTGCGCAATTTTTACGTTAACTAAACTTTTAATAACAGACATTCGCATCGAATACATAACCTCCTTTTTTATAGTCGGTTAAAAACTGGGACCCACTTTTTACTTGCTCTCCAAAGCATGGACCCGTTTAGTTCAAATGGCGTTAAACGGTCACCCATCTATTTTATGACCTTACCTAACGTTGCTTAACCCGATCGATTACAAAACCTTGATAACAACTCTCTATGAGTGTTCCCTTACTAATATTTATTATATTATAAAGAAAAATTGATAAAATCGGACCAAGCGTATAATCAAGTACCCGTTTTGACTTTAATCCCCTCTCCCAAAAGAACCGTGCTAGATTACGGGATAAAAAGTATCCTATGTCCTACCTCGTAGTAAGATCTCAAATCATGCCAAGTTTCATCTGAATCCATTCAGTAGTTTCGGCGTGATGCTCAGCCGTGATACAGACAGACAGACAGACAGACAGACAGACAGACAAAAATTAAAAAAAATACATTTTCGGCCTCAGTATCGGTTATAGAATGCCCTCCAAATATAATTTTCAAAATATCTTCAATGTACAGAATTGGGCCTGTTACAGTTTTATTATAAGTATAGATAGATTATTAAGGGAACACTCATAGAGAGTTGTTATCAAGGTTTTGTAATCGATCGGGTTAAGCAACGTTAGGTAAGGTCATTAAATAGATTTTGAACTAAACGGGTCCGTGCTTCGGAGAGCAAGTAGAAAGTGGATCCCAGTTTTTAACCGACTATAAAAAAGGAGGTTATGTATTCGATGCGAATGTCTGTTATTAAACGTAAAAACAGCGCATGCGGAGCTGCGTGGGTCAGCTAGTATACAATATGTCGAGGTTCTGTAAAAACTTGATATTGATTTTAGTTAAAATATTTATTAAAGTATCGTTTCGCAAGAAGTCAGTTGTTATTTAGTCACTGAAGTATTGTATGTTTTAGAAATAATATTCGTAAGATAATATAATATTTGATCCCCAAGCCGCCTGCCAAGCGTGGGGTTTATGGCAACCCCTCCCTTCTAAGGGGTAGGCCTTTTTTCAGCAGTGGACGTCTTTTGGCTGCTAATGAAATGATGAATATAATATTTATATAATGATTTATTTAGCTCAACTTCATTAAATATTTTCATTACAAAGGAGTTGTTGCAAAATGGGCTAGGAATATGTACACCACCTCAAAAAACCGAGAAAAATCCATCGAATTCGGGAAAAATATAAATATTTAGTTTAAATTACTATTATTCTTGTAATTTTGATTATAATAATCATTTATTTTATATCTATATTCAACATGGCGTCCTAAGATGGCGTCTCACTGATGCCGAATTAAACTGTCAGCCAGCAAGCTATCAATAGCTACTACTGCTGTCACACTTGTCACAGTTGGTTGTGTACGTGTATTGTATGTAGTGAATTGATTATCATTGATATTTTAATTATTAAAATGATGTATGAGAAAACAGAAACAAAAATACAGAGAGTACTTTAGTAAAAATACTTTTAACGCCATTGATAATAAAAATTACACACGACACTGACACTTTTCCGCCATGCCAGTTTTTTGTTATGTGTTGCAATTCTAAGTAAAAATTCATAACTTTTACAAGCAAATAAAGCCAAATTAAAGTAAATTGATAGTTAAAAGCTGTTTTATGTGTGTTTCCCTATTTTAGAGTATAGTGTACAAAGTCCTAGCCCAGGCTCCATACATTTTGGAACATCTCTTTTCATAATTATACTCTAAATAAATTGAACTTTGGTGTGGGTTATACATTAAGTAATAGTCACTTTATCCCTACCTGATGTATTGTATAACGAACGTAGTGAAAAAAATCTTAAATCTATGTGTATAACTGTATTAAGGTTCCAATAAAAAAAATACCATTTTTATATACCTACATAATAATATTATTATTATTGGACCTTAAATAGGGTGCAAACTTTCCTGCCATGTTCTGTTTACGCTTTGAAAAGTACATTAAACTAATTCCAAGTTCGTGAAAGTCCCTAACTTACTTAATGCCCTTTTCGTGACAATCAGTTGTTTATTGATCGCTCGGGCTAGGCAGTGCTCCTGCATTCACTGTAATATTTAACGGGCTTATAAACCTTAGTTGCCCTTGAACTTGTCACGGTTTTAAACTAGTGTGTGAAACCCTAGTGTTACCTGACACCTTAGTTCGCGAGTTTACATGATGTCCATAAATTAATCGAAGTAACTTCAACAGCAACTACAGCAATTGATGTTCTTGTGTTGTTCAAGTGATGTTCTTCTTCATTGATGAATTTTTTTTGTGTGTTAAAACAAACATATTTTTCTTATGCAGCAGAAAAACCCTTCAAAAGCTAGGTATGTGGTATCCCCCTAAAATCGCCGGTGGCCTGTATAGACGCTGCCCTCTGAAGAGACTCTGGGCACTGCTTAACCTAATGTAGTATATTTATTTATAAAAATTGGAATTTAATTATTAACATTATTGTTGGTTACCGCTAAGCTAGCCCTTGAGTGAACTGCGAGCTTCAAAATGTAGTTTTTTTTTTAACAAAAACCTGTTACAATCACAGTATAAATTACTAAATAAAATACATAATGTTGGTCCATTTATGTACATGTGTAATTCTACTGTACGTGTGTATGTCACTGAACTCCTCCTAAACGGCTGGACCGATGTTGATGACATTGTTTGTGTGTGTTCAAGGGGATTCGAGAATGGTTTAGATTCACAAGTGAAAGAGCGCGAGCGTAGCTGCGCGGGTCAGCTAGTTAGGCATAAATTGTAGCATTTTTGCTCACATGAAATTTGTACTTTGTTAATATACTTACCTATTACGAAAACTGTACATTTTACAAGAATAAACAAATATTTATGTATTGTGTGTCGTATCCAGTAAAACGGCAAGTCTTTCCGGAATCTTTCTAACCATTTCAGTGGTTGACTCATACAAAAAAAAAATCTTCGAAATCGCTAGCAATGTATGTATTTTTGTAGTGGACTCTATCATTCTGGTTGTTACTAGGTGTGAACTAGAAACGTACGGCACTAAACTAAAATGGTCTACGGAAGTTAAATATCTGGGGGTAACTCTCGATAGGAAACTAACGTGGCATAGTCATGTTGAAAATATAACAAAAAAAGGCCTTACGAGTCTTCAATATTTGCCGTTCTGCTTATGGCAAAACTTGGGGACTCAAACCAAAGGTAATATATTGGTTATATACTATGATGGTGAGGCCTATTCCTACATATTATGGCAGCGCTGTGTATCGCCATACAGCGCTGCACATCCAAAAGTAATGAAAATTCAAAATACTAAAAAAAATAACTAGAGATGAATTGACACTCCTCATTCTTCATAAAACCCTTTAGAACATTGACATAAAATTGTTTTTTTTTTCTAAGCAAACAAAAATTCTAAGAAAATACAGGAATACGTAGAAAGGCAAATAAACTCAAAACGACAATTCAGCGAGATTATATGCGCCGTATGCGTGGGCACTGTGATTCGATGACACTCAATGACAATCATATTGTGTTTCGCGTAACTGGGTCACTTCAACCCAGCTGTTATGAAGAGATAGCTTCTATTGAAGGATGGAAAGGACTTAAATTTATACAACACAAAATAAAATAAAAACAATAGAAAAATGAAATCAAATTAAAATACCATATCATGCCATGTTTAATTTTCTTTTAATATTTTTTCTGTAGGCCGTGCCAAAAAAATAGTCATACAAACATGCATACCGTGCTCTCGAAAAACATAGCCCTTCTTCTGGGACAGTCGGTTAAAAACATAAAACTCGGTGCCTTAAACTACAAATTGCAGCCACTGCTATTATCATAGTCTCAATTCGCTATTAAAATGTATGTCACGAGATAGTGGATGATAAGTTTGTTGTATGGAAATCGGAGATTAAGACCTATAAAATAAGTACTACGAAAAGAAGAGGATCCGCTTCAGAGGGCGGCTACATGAAACAGCACGCGACACGAAAAATACTGTACGTATTGATTAATATTTATTATATATTTATATAACTTTTATGTATGTTAGTCTCTAGTCTAAGGTATTTGTATTTATGGACCATAGATGCCTGAAATGAATATTATGAATAACTAGCTGACCCACGCAGCTCCACCCGCGCTGTGTTTACGTTAACTAAACTTTCAATAATATACATTCGCATAGAATACAAAACTTCCTTTTGTAAAGTCGGTTAAAAACTTGGACCCACTTTGTACTTGGCCTCCGAAGCACAGAAACGTTTAGTTCAAATGGCGTTAAACGGTCACCCATCTATTTAATGACCTTACCTAACGTTGCTTAACCCGATCGATTACAAAACCTTGATAACAACTCTCTATGAGTGTTCCCTTACTAATATTTATTATATTATAAAGAAAAATTGATAAAATCGGACCAAGCGTATAACCAAGTACCCAATTTGACTTTAATCCCCTCTTCCAAAAGAACCGTGCTAGATTACGGGATAAAAAGTATCATATGTCCTACCTCGTAGTAAGATCTCAAATCATGCCAAGTTTCATTTGAATCTATTCAGTAGTTTCGGCATGATGCGCAGCCGTGATACAGACAGACAGACAGACAGACAGACAAAAATTAAAAAAAATACATTTTCGGCCTCAGTATCGGTTATAGAATGCCCTCCAAATATAATTTTCTAAATATCTTCAATGTACAGAATTGGACCTGTTACAGTTTTATTATAAGTACTAGCTGACCCACGCAGCTCCGCCCGCGCTGTGTTTACGTTAACTAAACTTTCAATAATATACATTCGCATAGAATACAAAACCTCCTTTTTTAAAGTCGGTTAAAAACTTGGACCCACTTTGTACTTGCCCTCCGAAGCAAGGTGACGTTTAGTTCAAATGGCGTTAAACGGTCACCCATCTATTTAATGACCTTACCTAACGTTGCTTAACCTGATCGATTTCCAAACATTATTAACAACTGTCTATGAGTGCTACCTTACAAATATTAATAGTTTTTTTTAATGAAAACTTGTTAAAATCGGAGCAAGTGTATAACCAAGTACACATTTTGACTTTAGTCCCCTCTCCCAAGGGAACCGTGCCGAATGTCGGGATAAAAAGTATGTACTACCTCGGAGTATTAACTCAAATAATGCCAAGTTTCGTTTCAATCCATCCAGTAGTTTCGGCGTGATGCTCAGCCGAGATACAGACAGACAGACAGACAGACAGACAAAAATAAAAAAAATACATTATTGGCTTTAGTATCGGTTATAGAATGCCCTCCAAACATAATTTTCAAAATATGTTCAATGTACAGAATTGGACCTGTTACAGTTTTATTATAAGTACTAGCTGTAGCCCGCGGCTTCGCCCGCGTTTACTTTGTTACTCAAACGTGTTTTGAATTATGGATCGAGGTTTTTTAAAATATTGTTTACACTAATGTCTTTTATTTACGCTAATGCTACACATTGAAATCAAAGTACTTTTACGGATTTAATCGCGGTTTATTTTAGCTTTTACTATCCCGACGTTTCGAATGCTTTGCAGCACCCATGGTCACGGGAGAACTGAGATGTTGAACGTCCTTATGTCACAATTATGCTGGTGTACACCCAGGTCTTCTTAGTTATTATTGTTGGTTCGATCTTCGGACGATCAATTTCAATGTTGTTCACACTTTTTTTAACCCTGATCTAATAGGTATCAAGTATGTAGCCTGTATTTTTGTATAAGCTATCATAGCTCCCATTTCTTCTTCATAAAAATATACTTACTGTACTTATTTTGCAATTCCATTAAAACTTATGAGGTTGTTAATTGGAAACCATTTGGTAACCCCATTGGTAGATTAGCGGTTGATTTTCAAAAAATGCTGGAAATAGTTTATTCAATAGTTTTGTTTAGTTCATTCACCGAGTTTCGTTACCATAGTTGCATTATAGCATTAAATGGAGATCTTTCTTCACGCAAACTTTAGGGATTTTTCGAAAAATGCCGGAAACGGTTTCTTAGAATCTTAAGCAATACATAAAATATGTCGTGTGGCTATAGGAATAAAATATTTTTTTGGAACTCAATTGAACGCGTTTAAAAAAATGACATGGATTACTTGAATATGACGAATGTATCCGCAAAGTGTCATCAGTGCAGCATGTTTTTTTTTAGGCGTTTGATACTCAAAAACCGTGTTAAAACCCCGTTAAGGGTTGATTTTCAAAACAAATGTGTTAGACGTGTTTCTCAATTTTTTGTTGAGTACATTGATAAAGTTTCGTGCCTTTGAATTTTTTTTTTACATACAGACTTTGTTACCTCATTTGTTCCACGGGTTGATTTTCGAATAAAACATTGCACATAAAACAAAAAAAAATTAACCGACTTCATCAACACTAAAAAGCATAAAAGAATTTAAATGTAATATACATTCTTCAGGAACACTTTATCCGGTCCTCATGAAATTTGTATGAAATCATTACAGTAGTTTACTCTCTTGAATAAAAAAAGAATCATCGAAATCGGTTCATATCGGTTTGTCAGAGTAATGTAATGGAAGAACATCAGTTTCAAGGTTTTTTACCCGACTTCAAAGAAGGAGGAGGTTCTCAATTCGTCTGTATATATACTTTTTTTTTTCCAGATAAATTTCTCCACATCAATCATGGTTCTCCAAGAAGTTCTTATCTGATTGTGATAAAATTTATACATATTCATTACAGTGGTTCCTTCTTTCGAATAAAAAAGAATCATTGAAATTGGTAAATATTTGCCAGATTTTGACCATTTTTGTCCCTAAACAGCGATAAAAACACATCTTTTAGGCATTCCTACAGTTTTTTTTTCTGAGTCGCCATTTTTGTTTTCTCAGGAACTGCTTATTAGTAAGTAATATTTTTTATGGGATCCAATCAGTGGAGCGGCCTATCCGTACCTGAAAGAATTTTTGAAATCGGTTCATAATTGCCAGAGTCATGTGCGAACATACATAGAAAAAAAAAATGTACAGACAAATTGAGAGCCTCCTCCTAAGTCGGTTAAAAATGCTGAAAATTAGTTTGTTAAATTGTTGTGTTGAGTTTACTTACTGAGTTTCGTGACTGTAGCTGCATTATAACTGAAATGGAAATCCTTCTGCATGCAAACTTTGAAACCATTAATTGACCTTAGGGGTTGTTTTTCGATAAATGCAGGAAACAGGTTTTTTAGATTCTTATGTGTAATACATAAAATACGTCTTGTGACCGTAGGGTAAAAAAACATGATTTGGACCCCAACTAATCCCATTTGGGGGTCAATTTAAAAAAATAAATTTGCACATGGATTTCTTTAATGTCAGGAATGCATCCGCAGTGCCATCAGTGCAGCAATTTTTTTTTCCGCATTCATATTCAAATCCGTGCTAAAACCCCGTCAGAGGTTGGTTTTCAAAACAAATGTCTCAGACGTGTTTATCAACTTCTTTTGATGACAAAGTTTTGTGTCCGTGTGATGAAAAATATTTTTTTGCAAACTTTGATACCCTATTTGACCCACATAGGGGTTGATTTCCGAAAAATGCAGAAGATTTGTTACTTGTTATGTTGAGTTTATTTAATGAGTTTTGTGACTGTAGCAGCATTATAATACCTAAAATGAAAATCCTTCTTCATGCAAACTTTGCAACCTCATAAAAAGACCTCAGGGATTGTTTTTTGAAGAATGTGTGAATGAATTTCTTAGATTATTGTGTGCAATACATAAAATAAGTCCTGTGACTGTAGGACAAAAACATTTTTTGGACCCAATTGGACCCTTTTAGGGGTTGTTTTTCAAAATAAATTACTTTAACTTGATGAATTTATTCACAAAGTGTCATCAGTGCAGCATGATTTTCTTTCCGCGTTTGATACTCAAAAACCATGCTAAAACCCCTTCAAGGGTTGATTTAAAAAAAATAATGTGCTACACGTGTTTTACTCACCACTTAGGGGTTGATTTTGGAAAAATGCTTAAAATTAGTTTGTTAAATTGTTTTGTTGAGTCTATGTACCGAATTTCGTTACTCTAGCTACATTATAATATTTAATGGAAATCGTTCTACATGTAAACTTTCCAACCCCATTATATGACCTTAAGGATTGTTTTTCGCTAAATGCCGGTAATAGGTATCTTAGATTCTTGTGTGCAATACCTAAATTAAGTCTTATGACTGCAGGTCGAAGAACATTTTTGGGCCCCAATTGGACCCCTTTAGGAGTTGATTTTCAAAAACTATTACACATGGATTGCTTTAGTTTGATTAATGTATTCGCAAAGTTTTATCTATGCGGCATAATATTTTTTCGCGGTTCAAACTTAAAAACCATACTAAAACCCCCTTAAGGGTCGATTTTCAAAAAGAAATGAAGAAACACTTGTATCAAACAAGTGTTTCTTCATTTCTTTTGTTTAGTACGTTGACAAAATTTCGTGTATGTGTGGTGAAAAAAAAAATGTTTTCCATACAAACTTTGGGACCTCATTTGACCCACTTAGGGGTTGATTTTACAAAACTGCTCAAAATTAGTTTGTTCAATTGTTGTGTTGAGTTTATTTACTGAGTTTCGTTACTCTAGCTGCATCATAGCATGAAATGGAAATCCTTCTTTCTGCAACCTTTCCAACCCCTTGATATGACCTTAGGGGTTGTTTTTCTCATAGCATGAAATGGAAATCCTTCTTTGTGCAACCTTTCCAACCCCTTGATATGACCTTAGGGGTTGTTTTTCGAAAATTGACGAAAATATGTTTCTTAGATTCTTGTGTACAATATATAAACTAAGTCTTGTGACTGTAGGTCGAAAAACATTTTTTGGACCCCAATCGGACCCATTTCGGAGTTGATTCTCAAAACATGATTATTAACACGTGGATTGCTATAATTTGATAAATATATTCGCAAAGTTTCATCAATGCAGTATGTTTTTTTTTCACGTTTCATACTCAAAAACCATGTTAAAACTGCTTTAAGGGTCGATTTTCAACAAGTTGTAATACACGTGTTTCTTTATTTTGTTTGTTTAGTACTCTCACAAAGTTTCGGTTCCGTGTGACGAAAAAAAATTTTTTTCCTTACAAACTTTGGAAGCCTATTTGACCCACTTAGGGGTTGATTTTACAAAAATGCTCAAAATTAGTTTTTTCAATTGTTGTGTTGAGTTTATTTACAGAGTTTCGTTACTCTAGCTGCATCATAGGATGAAATGGAAATCCTTCTTTGTGCAAACTTTGAAAACCCATTAAAAGACCTTAGGGGTAGTTTTTCGAAAAATGCCGGAAATAGGTTTCTTAGATTCTTGTGTGCAATATATAAACTAAGTTTTATGACTGTAGGTCCTTTTTGGACCCCAATTGGACCCCTTTAGGAGTAGATTTTCAAAAAATGATTATTTGCACTTGTATTGCTATAATTTGATTAATGTATTCGCAAAGTTTCAGCAATGCAGTATTAATTTTTTTTTCCGCGTTGCATACTCAAAAACCATGCTAAAATCCCTTTGAGGGTCGATTTTCAAAAAGTGTGCTACACGTGTTTCTTTATTTCTGTTGTTTAGTACACTGACAAAGTTTCATGTCCGTGTGACGAAAAAAATATTTTTTTCCATACAAACTTTGGGAGCCCATTTGACCCACTTAGGTATGAAATTTCGAAAAATCCGTTCTTATTGTTCACCTAGACTATTTAAATAATGTTGGTTCTTAATTTCAAGATTGTACGTTATATGGTTTTTGCTGTATCGTGATTCCTAGAAAACACCCTGCTCTTTTATTAATATAGATTAGAATAGATAGAATAGATAAGAAGTTATAATAGGAAGTTCCTCTCTCTGGAGCCTTAACCACCGTCTGCTAGGACCCTGTTCCCGCAGCCGGTTGGAAGGGGTTTTTTTTATATTATTAAATGTACCAACTTGCTTTTTATATTTATGTTTAAAAATGTAAAAAAATAAATAAATGAGTACTTAAATAGAATAATAATATTTACTCGTGACTTCATTCTGGTTTATCATTGTCTTGGCTTCACCCTCCCACATAAGTTATATAAATACCTCCCTGGCAGTGACCACATCGAGAATTGTTCGATTACATTTAAAATTGATCCGCAAGAAAAGTTTCGCGCATCTTAGTGTTAGCTTTGCTAGCTCTTAAATATTAACCTATAATTGAAATTGATTTCTGTTGGGGCAAAAGTGTTTTGGTGCGAATCTAAAGTTATAGTGTAGGTCGTCTTTGGGCTCGGTAGAGCAACGATCTTCGAAGGTGACCGGTAGATTTGTTTAAAGGTGAGCATCGTGTTTGGTAGCGCGTGACTTGATAGGCCTATGTTTACATGGCTTACACAAACACAGTACTAAATAAATAAACAGCTATTATTTTATTTTTACATTATTCGATTTATTTACGTATTACTTTATTCGATAGATATCCAGACAAAAAGCCAGTCAGCCGAACGGATTCCACAGTAAAGTTCAGAACAGGCTTAGTGCTGCTACATTACTCGGAGTAAGTCCCATTATTGCAGGCTGTAATATATTATGTATAATAAATAATCTGAGAGGCTTCGCTACCAATAAAGATATATCTATAAGACCTATTCTATTCTTGATTATGTTTGCTTGCGTGTCGTTTAATCTCTTCATACCATCACTAAATTAACGAAAATGGTATTTAAGCATTTTTTTTTGTAAAACCATCAATTGTTACTTCAACAAAAAAGTCTTCAAAGCTACATGTTCTGAGTACGAAAAATCTATTATGATTGTTTAATGACACCTATCAAAATGCAATTACGCCCTCAAAGTCGGGTTGGCAATGAACTTGGAACGGTGTGGGGGTGTGTCTTGCAGGCTGCAAGCACCCAAGGCCGTCTCACCGCATAGCATTGTATTACCCACATCGATTTATCGAGCGGCGCGCGCCGGCCTCTTTACCGCCCCTCGCTCCCCGGCTACCTCTTTACTCCTAGTATAAGGCAGTAGATACAGCGAAGGAGGCCGCGGGCGATTTTCATCCAATAACTTTAAAAAGTACTTTAATTTTTATGAAACTTTAAATGTAAGTCTATTAAGGGTGATTGCGGCGGCTCTGTGTGCCCTTTTAAAGCAAAATGTGTTTTCAAAGCCTACTAGGCATTTTAACAAATTATTAGAAGTTGATACATTTATTGGATTTTAGATATCACTAGCTGACCCACGCAGCTCCGCATGCGCTATTTTTACGTTAACTAAACTTTTAATAACAGACATTCGCATCGAATACTTAACCTCCTTTTTTATAGTCGGTTAAAAACTGGGACCCACTTTTTACTTGCTCTCCGAAGCACAGACCAGTTTAGTCCAAATGGCGTTAAACGGTCACCCATCTATTTAATGACCTTACCTAACGTTGCTTAACCCGATCGATTACAAAACCTTGATAACAACTCTCTATGAGTGTTCCCTTACTAATATTTATTATAATTATTAAGAAAAATTCATAAAATCGGACCAAGCGTATAACCAAGTACCCATTTTGACTTTAATCCCCTACCCCAAAATAACCGTGCTAGATTACGGGATAAAAAGTATCCTATGTCCTACCTCGTAGTAAGATCTCAAATCATGCCAACTTTCATTTGAATCCATTCATTAGTTTCGGCGTGATGCGCAGCCGTGATACAGACAGACAGACAAAAATGAAAAAAAATACATTTTCGGCCTCAGTATCGGTTATAGAATGCCCTCCAAATATAATTTTCAAAATATCTTCAATGTACAGAATTGGACCTGTTACAGTTTTATTATAAGTATAGATTTTACAGATTTATAACAAGTAAATTGAATAGTTTTGAAGCTGTTTTATTTGATAATAATAATAATAATATCTTGAGACAATCCACACACGGCCATCCGATCCCAAGCTAGGCAAAGCCTGTACTATGGAAACCAGACAACTGATACTAATACTTATATTAATTTTTTTGTAAATACATACTTAAATAGATAAATAATACCCAGACACTTAGTGGGAATCGAACCCACGACCCATCCGTTAGCGGACAGGGTGTCTAACCACTAGACCAACGGGCCCGTCAAATAAAAAACGTGAACGTGATTGAAAATAACATCCTTAAACAGTTATGATATTCATTGATATTTACGTTTTATATTTTTATTAGATTATCTAATAATGTTACCATCATTACCTATTAAATCTGATATCATGATGGTTCAAATGAAATTGAATAATAGCTAATGTATAATAAGATATATGTAGGTATTTGGAACCAGATTAATATAATCATTGACATTTTCCACACGTGCTTAATATGCGAGTGTAGTAACAATATATCACCCCAGCATGTTGATATATTTTACGAAACCTAATTTAATAAACCCATATATCCAAAGAAATGTATCTCGAAAATGGGTAGCGAGATATTCCGTAAGCGGATTACCAAGAACTTTTAAGGACAGAGAAAAGCATCAAACTGAAAGTCAACACTGAATAATGAGCTCCTTCATTTTCAGACAGTGAAAAAAATATTTGAGCTTCGTACCTCTCCCTGGAACAGCGGCTGAGCTTCGCGACCAACTTTAAATGGAATTATTATAACTGCCTGATAAAATCACGGTGAATATTCAAATTCAAAAGTAATCCCTTTATAAGTAGCTGAAAAACACGATACTCATGCTTTATTAAAGGGCATTTAATATTTTATTTATGTTATTTACACGCTAACTTGTGTAATTATATAACAACCTTTCTATTTACAAGTATATGTATTGCCAAAAGGAAGACGGTGAAAAAAGGATATTAGTCTCTACATAGAGATGATAATTATATACGTACATAGTAGAGTTTAGTTCAACCTGTACTACACTAAAATAACACACAATCTTGCCCATCTGTTGCTTCTTTTAGTGTTCACATGACGGGTTTAATCATGTCGGAAATATTGGTCACACAGCAAGATTTCTATGGATAATTTTCCAGAGGGCGACAGGCGAACGTGTATTGTTTTTCTGTTCAATCAGGATAAAACATAATAATAATACACATTAGTGTTAATTGCAGTACATGTGGAACAAAATGAAAAAAAACACTGTCCTCTATATAATAGTAGCTAGAAAGATTTTACAGTTTAATATGTCAATATAGTTGACTAATTTACTAACTAGGTAACGTACAATATCGATTTGAAACGCCCTATAATGAACTTCCATTTGATCTAAATTCCCGTTACTATTATTAGTTTCGTGGACAATCACTACCTACTATATTATTATTGCTATCAGCGCCAAAATATTATTCATCATCATCATTACCAGCCGGTAGACTGCTGAATATAGGTCTCCCCCTTGGAACGCCACAAAGAACGACAATTGGTGATTTGCATCCACCGGTTACCTGCGACGCTCACAATGTCTGTCCACCTTTTTTTTTTTGACGCGGGGGAAATCTTCCAAAGATCCCCGGGAGCTGTGGGCTCGACCGAGGTATGTGGGATTCTTACCCACTAAAATCCCCGCGGCTGTCGCATCGGCACATGAGAGGGGGAACCCCAGGGCTCTCCGGTGGGATCTGCACCAGGGGCCCCTCAGCCTTGCCTTTGAGCCCGCCGCCGGGGGGCGTATTGTAGCCCCCCGGGAACCTGACACGGTGCTCACGGGGACGGGGGTCGCAACCCCTACGCCGTCCTCCTCGGAGTCGCCGCCGTACTCAATGGACGTTCTGTCGTCTGTCCACCTAGTGGGAGGCCTACCTACGCTGCGTCTTCCAGTTCGTGGTCGCCACTCGAGAACCTTTCTTCCCCAACGGTTCGATAACCGTAGGCCACACCCATTACCACTTCAACCTGCAGATTCAAAATATTATCAATATAATAATTATGTCTATATTCACTTCAGCTAGTATAGAGATCAGTATCAAATAACATGATCAGTATCAACATGAAAAAAAAAAAAGAATTGCTTTTGACAAAAGCCTTCGTCTTATTTGCTTTTCTTATATCGCAATCTGATGCAATAGCTCACAAGTCATGTCCAATTTGTAATGGCGTTTTGTAGCTCCATAGGTCCCATGAGACCGGTGGTAGATTTCCGGAGAACTCTTAGAGCTAGACGAAGTTTGCACTCACCGAATCGCACTCCTGCTCAATCTATCTTTAGCTTGGCAATCTGACGCCTGCTGTGACACGAGTTAAGAAGTGCAGTGAGGTGAATCTGACTCGAACCGTTCGCTTGACACCTCCGTACTTAACTCCGCGCCATCGCCCTTTGGCAAATCTTAAGGCTAGTTGCTGCTTTAACAGATTTGATTCCGGTCCATTCTCTGATGTTACGTAGACAGGACATATTTCGTCTTCCAACTTTTCTTTTCCCTGCTATTTTCCCCATCATAATGGTCTGTAGCAGGTTATATTTGTTATGCCTGAGGATGTGACCCAAGTACGCTACTTTACGCTGCTTGATTATGCGAACCAGTTCCACTTTTTTGGACATTCGGCGGAGCACTTCGACATTTGTCACCTTTTGTGTCCAACTAATACGAAGCATGCGACGATACGTCCACATTTCGAAAGCTTCGATCTTTCGTCTGAGATCTTCTTTTAGCGTCCACGCCTCACATCCGTAAAGTACAACTGGCCAAACATAGCATTGTAAAAGCCGGGTTCGGAGTGTTATTGACAACTGTCAAGAGCACAACACTTTTTTCATGGTCATGAATGACGTTCGAGCAATCTCTATACGTGTGCGGATCTCCGTATCGCTCTCAAATGTATCTGTCAACCAAACTAATATCGATGGAATTGGTGAAATGGCGATTTAAGTGTCAAGCTCAAGTTCCGATGGTCGTTATCCGCAGGGGTTCTCAACTTTGTCCAAAGGGGATGTAAATTTAACAACGCTACATAAGTTAGGCGACGATATTTGGTAAACTTCAAGCGAGGGGTGTTCCGTAGGGCCCCGGACCTTGTTAGACGACACGACAGTCTGCATACAGAGTAACTCTAAGTTAATTTAGACCGTGGACTGCTCCCGGGGGATTTCGCCACTGATCCCGACAACCGTACTTTGATATGCATGCTAGTATCCTGTACATGGATGGAATTTATTCATCGTTACCATTCATGGCTGAGTAAACATGAATTGGTTAAGGTATTTAAGTTATAGACAGATACGGGATACCAGAATGACGGGCAAAGAGGAACTAATATACTACGATGAGAGGTAACAGGGAGCGATGGCAAGATTTCGTGAGACGCGTGACATCTGCACTTATTACTCTTTTTTGTAAAGGTGTTTACATTAAAGAGTATTTTAATGTATGAAGTAAATATAAATCCGTGATTGTATCTGACTCAAACAACAATGACACTAATTGGCGCACTTATAAACGTCTTATTATAAAATTAAGAGTAAATAATTCTTAATCTAGTTCTTGAAATCGGTTTATTTCACCACTCGCAGCATATTAATACTTTTTTATACTACCAAGGTGGCAAGCAAGCCTACAGCCCGCCTGCTGGGTGAGCATTACCCCAGCAAGAAAGATGCTCGTAGAGAAGATTGAGTTAAACGAATAATTAGAGCATAATCTGCTGTAAATGTGCGCGGAATAAAAAATTAGTGCATCCTTTCGTTTTCGAGAAAAATCCGAAAAACGATTCTTGCTGGGGTAACGTTGTTCCAGCTGGAAGATTCTAAACCAATGAAGAGAAACATAAACTACAGGAACGATAGCTTATATTTGTGCGTAATTGTGCGCTGAAAATGAAATTTGTGCGTCTTAAGATTTCAGAGTTATTACAATTCCTGCTGGGGTAACGTTTTGCAGAATCGTGTTTCTCGGAAACCAATAATTGTGCACCGGTAGAATAAACGATTATCAGTAGCTCTTAATTTGTGCATTAATTAGATTTTCAAAAATATTTACCGTTTTAGCGTAATAATGGATTTATGAAAACCAAAAAATAGGTCCTAGCGCTTAAACGAACAAAAATTCATACACACTGAAAACGGTATTCGGTCCTTTTTAATACTCGTAACATCCACGAAAAGTTTCAAGACATATTATATACGCATTATTGAATAATATCACTTTGAATCAAAACTGATAATGTCTAGCTTTGACGTCAAAATATAAAAAACAAGACCAACCCTAGAGTTTTTCGTATAAACCAAGAATTAGAGCACTTAATGAAATACATATCCTGAAAATTTCAGCTTCAAATATCTCATAATAAAGAAGATACAAGCAAAAACTAGAACCCCTGATAGATTACTGGTTATCCGACGAAATTGAAATTAACCCAAAAAAGCGAGGATTTCATACATACTCGTGACCTTCTTAACTTTGCACACAAACAGCTTTGCCTGGGTACACTGAAGTTTAAAACTGTTAACGGAAGTTACTTTTATTCTAAATTTAAATATAATCAAGAACCAAAGTTGGTGCCGTACTTTTTATAAAGTTACTTATAGTTCATGTAGTTGAAGAGTTCAATACATGTCAGTTATATTATTACGCAATTAAACTTTATTTTAAAACTAAATGTAGGTTGCCTGGAAGAGATTGCTTTTTAGCGATAAGGCCACCTTTGTACATTGATGTCTTCAACGTATTGTTCAATTTACATGTAACTTTTGGTGTACAATAAAGTGTATTTATTATTATTATTTTTGTTTTTTTTTATTTTCTCTGGTTTTCACACCCGGACTTTTTAAAGGCTTGCGTGGGGACGAATCCAAGACGTAGAGGCCTGTTGGGTAAAACTGCTGGAAATAAGATATAAACAGCAGTTGACTCTGGCAGACTACTCTGGCCTATTATAAGTATGTGGAAAGATTTATATATGTTTTTGAGTGGACATTTGGTTGACTGAACACTGGGCTGTTGTAAAAGGCCGGGGTCTCTTGCCACCTACTCATTATTTTTTGACAAGTGGTGACTTGCCACCCACTAGATGGACTCTCCATACGGCCGTCATAAGACGGCGGAAGGCAACAACGGTGTGGGCGGCTCAACACTCCTGTGTTGAGAGGTGTGCTGCGTTTTCTCCGAAGTTAATCGCGGCGTTATGACTTTTA
Organism: Furcula furcula; assembly: GCA_911728495.1. NCBI lineage: Eukaryota > Metazoa > Arthropoda > Insecta > Lepidoptera > Notodontidae > Furcula > Furcula furcula. Next base: position 14,695,729 of record OU452251.1, read on the forward strand.
ACACTTCCACCCCTGGAGCATATTGCTCTAACAACTCCTCTCTGGACGGCCAATTAAGGTAAGCCAGAGCTGAGTCCCGCGGGTCCCCTTCGGTTTTCACTCGGCCGATGAAGACACGCTAAGGTGGGGGCCCTGACCAACTCGCTGGAGCACTCGGGTCCTTAGTGTCGTTACGCACCAAGACTAGTAAGTAGACTATCATTCCATATATTTACAATAGTTCCCTTGCCTGCCGAGGTAAACTGTTATTTTTTCTTCAATTAAGTAGTCGATATCGGTAGGTACCAACCACACACCATTTAATTGTAAAAAGGGCCTCTATGTGTTGGATTCGTCCCCACGCAAGCCTCTTAAAAGACCGGATAAAGCATCTTGGGACAATCGACGAACGATCTTCTGATCCCAAACTAGGCAGAGCTTGTACTATAGCAAACAGGCAGCTGATACTAATACTTATATGTATACTTTTTTGTAAATACATACTTATATACATATGACGCCCAGACACTTGGTGGAAATCGAACCCGCGCCCCTCGGTTGGCTGCCAGGGTCTTTAACCACTACACCAACGGGCCCGTCAATTGTGAAGTGGAAAACCAGAAATTCAATTAAAACTGCATTGCAAATTCAGTATGAGCCATGGAAAACGAAGATTTGCTACAAAATTCTTTGACCTTCTGCCTGGATGGGCGATCTAGTTACCTTTTTCCTTGTCATTAGATTCTTCAGTGGGCGGGAGTGTTCTAAGTTCCTTAGTTTAGCGCATAAAAAAAGATATAAATGTTTTTTTCACCCACCAATTTTGTTCATGAAACTAGTTTATCCCATTGTAAAGTTGGCAACACTGATCCCTGTTTAAAAAGTAAGTAGGTAGCGCTTGCTTAGCTCGGCCCAATCATTTTCGCGCACGCCGCCCGCACCCGTATCGAGGCTTGCGTGGGGACGAATCCAACACATAGAGGCCCTTTTTACAATTAATTGGTGTGTGGTTGGTACCTACCGAGATCGACTACTTAATTGAAGAAAAAATAACAGTTTACCTCGGCAGGCAAGGGAACTATTGTAAATATATGGAATGATAGTCTACTTACTAGTCTTGGTGCGTAACGACACTAAGGACCCGAGTGCTCCAGCGAGTCGGTCAGGGCCCCCACCTTGGCGTGTCTTCATCGGCCGAGTGAAAACCGAAGGGGACCCGCGGGACTCAGCTCTGGCTTACCTTAATTGGCCGTCCAGAGAGGAGTTGTTGGAGCAAAATGCTCCAGGGGTGGAAGTGTTAAAAGTCATAACGCCGCGAGTAACTTCGAAGGGGGTGACCCGCCACACGAAGCCGCCACAAGCAGAGACATTTCGATAGCGAGCATGACATATTTTTTTGTGATGAAACTGGGAAAGACAAGGCTTATGTCTTTCCCAGTTTCATCACTAACAAGTATAAATTAAAAAAAAAAAAACCCGCCATACATAACATTATATCAACTGATCATTATATCAAATAAAATTATAGATTCAGTTGTTCTATCTTGTAAATATTAGAGATTTTGTAATTATATCAAATATACGATTCCCCAATTTTAAGGTCTTTACCAGATAAATTCCTCCAAATTAATCATTGTTCTCCAGAAAGTTCTTAATCGGTGATGATCAAATTTATACAGATTCATTATAAACATATTCCTTCGAATAAAAAAAGAATCATTGAAATTGGTCAATATTTGTCAGTGTTATGACCATTTTTGTCCTTAAAAAGCCATAAAAACATCAACCTTTATGCATTCCTACAGTTTTTTCAGTCGCCCTTCTCATTTTTTCAGGAACTACTTATTCGTAAGTAATATTTTTTTAAGGGACCCAATTAATGGAGCGGTCTATCCGTACAATTCGAATCCGAATTGAGAACCTCCTCCTTTTTTGAAGTCGGTTAAAAAGGAGGAAGTTCTCAATTTAATTGAATTGTATGTATTTTTAACACGCTTTTACTTGCTTGAGCTATATGTATGATGGTAATGGAATCTTGCAATGCAATTTTGACTCAATGTAGTCTCGCAGTCACGAACGGTGTCGGTCGATAATCGCTTGCACGAGCCGCCCCGAAATACATGCGGGCGGGGTAGGAGTTCGTACGTTCGTTCAAACGATTCTGATTGAAAACTGGTACACCGTTCGTGTTCGCGATAGTTCGTACACAAAGGTCAGTGAACTTTCTCGGAGAGCGGTTTTTATTATAAGTATTGGAAATTTAGATTTTTTATTGCAATGCGAATGATTGCTATTTACACCTATAAACTTGCAATGCATTCTGTGGTTTTCGTAATTAAATTGTAATTAACAGAACTGTAACAATATATTGTAAAAATAATGACAAACTATAACCACCTGACGGACTATTAAGATAACCGCGATTGCTCATAAACATTATGAACGTAACTGTACAGACAACAGCTTCACATAATACTGTCATTTAAAGAAGGTCATGAGTACGTATGAAATCCTCGCTTTTTTGGGTTCATTCCAATTTGATCGGATAGCCAGTAATCTAACAGGGGTTCTAGTTTTTGTTTGTATCTTCTTTATTATGAGATATTTGAAGCTGAAATTTTCAGGATATGTATTTCATTAAGTGCTCTAATTCTTGGTTTATACCAAAAACTCTAGGGTTTGTCTTGTTTTTTTGTATTTTGACGTCAAAGCTAGACATTATCAGTTTTGATTCAAAGTTATATTATTCAATAATGCGTATATAATATGTCTTGAAACTTTTCGTGGATGTTAAGAGTATTAAAAAGGACCGAATACCGTTTTCAGTGTGTATGAATTTTTGTTCGTTTAAGCGCTAGGACCTTTTTTTTGGTTTTCATAAATCCATTATTACGCTAAAACGGTAAATATTTTTTGAAAATCTAATTAATGCACAAATACGCACAAATTAAGAGCTACTGATAATCGTTTATTCTACCGGTACACAATTATTGGTTTCCGAGAAACACGATTCTGCAAAACGTTGCCCCAGCAGGAATTGTAATAACTCTGAAATCTTAAGACGCACAAATTTCATTTGCAGCGCACAATTACACACAAGTATAAGCTATCTTTCCTGTAGTTTATGTTTCTCTCCGATCGTTGGTTTAGAATCTTCCTGCTGGTTACAACGTTACCCCAGCAAGAATCGTTTTTCGGATTTTTCTCGAAAAAGAAAGGATGCACTATTTTTTTATTCCGCGCACATTTACAGCAGATTGTGTTCTAATTATTCGTTTAACTCAATCTTCTCTACGAGCATCTTTCTTGCTGGGGTAATGCTCACACTGCTGGTAAGCAGTCACTACATCCTACAGAAGCTAGCATCACCAGCAGAATTAATAGCGCGTTGCCGACCTTAAGACAGTAGATATTAACTTTGTGTCCGGTAATTTTACCAGCTACAGTGCCCTTCACGCCGGAACACAACAATGCTTACACACTTTAGTTTGGCGGCAGAATATCTGACCTGGACGGTTCCCTGCACAAGTAACCTACGACCTAGTTATATAGTTATCGTCTGATAGTGAGTAGAGATATCGATTATCTCGTATACAATAAAGGAAACTACGCACAAATAGCCCCGAGAGTCGAAATATACTAAAAACAATGGCTTAGGTAGAATCAGATTAACATGAAAGATAACTGAACTTTGTCAGTGCGTCAGAAAGTCTAGAGCGTCTTGACTCTGAAGAAGACCGATGATACGGATCTTCGGCAAGAAATGTGATATGCTTGCTTACAAGTTCTTGCGCCACTTAATTTTGCAATGTGATATAAAAGACAAAAGACCGACCAAGGAGGGATCATAAGGAGAACTGACTATTTATATTATATCTCTCTCTGTATTGTCCTAACTAGTACATATAAAATATAACTATACAAAGTTGTGGATCCCCGACACTGTTCCCTCGGAAATCCGAGACTCTGTTTGTAAAGCAAGCGGCGTCTGGCTACGCTACGGTGGCTTTATACATACATTATACATGGCATCCTTCCTTAGCCCCGAATACGTTGTGAGATGTGTATTAAACTCACGTCACGATGTACTCACGTTTTGTCTAATCAAGCCTAATGTAACTAGGGCCACAGCTATTGACTTTGACCGGGATTCTTCTGATAACTCCTGGACAGTAGCGCTTTACAGAAAAACTTAACAATGTTTTCGTCAAACTAATCGTTACTACGCAATCCCCCTTAGAAGGTCTCCCCCTTAGAACGCCACAATGAACGACAATTGGCTATTTGCATCCATCGGTTACTTGCCACGCGCACAATGTCGTCTGTCCACCTAGTGGGAGGCCTGCCAACGCTGCGTCTTCCGGTTCGGGGTCGCCACTCGAGAACCTTTCTTCCCCAACGGTTATCGGTTCTTCTTATTTACTTGTATTTAGACAGTATTATAATTTAGGTAAGTACAAGATTAATCTTTCGCCACTTTTGGAGTATAGGGTTTCTTCTTTTACAAAATTATGGCTTCCCTGAATTAACGGTAGGGTTGTAGGGTTCCTTAAAAGAAAGTAAGCTGTTCCAAACTGAGCTTAGTCTACATTGATTGTAAAAAATTTATACAAATTATACTGCCGCTCATTGGTCAATCGTGATCCGAAATAAAAAAAAATGTTATCTTATTTAGTCCCACATAAAAGTTCCAAAAAAACCTGTCTATAATATTGGTAATAAAATCTAGCATTGATTTCCCCAACCCCAATAACTTAGTATTGACGAGCCCTCAAAGGACACCGTTCACGTCATTATAGATTCGGAGCAGGCACATGTAAAAGTTAGTTTTCATGCAGGTAATTTTGTTTCGGAATCCAATAAGACTTTCGCTGGCAAGCCGACTTTAGACGTTGGTGAAATGTTTAACATTTTTCGTAGTTTTGTTCGCTGAGACATGGTCCAATACAATTCAGCTGCACTATTTATAAGGTTAAAGGGGTTAAAGATAATATGTAGTGTACAATCGGTATCGGTATCACATACATCTTGAAAATATCTGGCAAGTCATCAATCGCCTGATTGAAAAAAAAAACGCTCTAAGCTAATCGGTCATTTAATATGAACAAAAATAATGTAATTTTGTTCTATTTAATGATTTCTGATATTTACGCGAATATTACACATTGAAATGAAAACTAATTTTACGGATTATATCGCGGTTTATTTTTGATTTTAATTTCCCGACGTTTCAAATACTTTGCAGCATTCATGGTCACGGGCGGACTGAGGTGGTAGCTGTCCATATGTCATAGTTGTCTTAGGGTACCCTCAGGTCTTCTAATTATTATTGTTAGTCCGATCTACGCAGAAAGAGCTTACAGTATCTTGAGGTCTTGCAGTGGAATGCTTGTCTTTGGATTTGACTATGTTTATCACGGGATCCCAAGCTGGTGGTAGCACCCAGCCATCTTCTCTATTGAAATTTGGATGCTTTTTAATTTCAATAGCCTCACGAATCATCCTTGGTGGGTAGCGCTGTTCTAATCCATAATCCGTAAAATTAGTTTCATTTCAATTTGTTCTATTTTCTTATTTAATACTTATGTGCAGTAAAGTGTACTGTAATAAAAGAGCAAAAAACTAACAACACTTACCGCCGTACTTACAAACGTAAATTACAGTTAATGGCCATTAGTCCAGTGCTTGAAATCTTCTATACTATAATATAACTCAAAGAGCACTTTTTCTGTACATTGAATATTTTTCCAAAATTTCTATACTATCGACATAGAGGCCAAAACAATTTTTTTTGGAATTATTGTCTGTCTGTCTGTCTGTCTGTCTGTCTGTCGTTCTGTTCGTCCAGGTATCATTTGAAAACCCGTGGATGGATTTTAATAGGACTTTCACTGATGTGTTGTGTAGAAGTCAAGGTATAAATTAGTATATAAAACATCACGCTATGTTTCATAGGGGCTAAGCAGTGAAACATTACTTGCACATATTACCACGTAATTTCCTTTGTATGTGAATAGGGTAATTATAGACTGATCAGTTAATCACTAAAATATGTATTATTACGCTATATACAATAGGGACTGAGCAGACATTTAGTTTGCATAAGATGGTCTCAAGAGACCGCCGGGCTGGTAGCTTTTTCTGCCAACGTATAAGCTTGGCCATACAAAGGGGTAATGCCGCCAGTCTTTTAGGTACCCTTCCCTCCCAGTGCGGCGACAACTTCGAGGAAGTTTTTTACCTAGTTTAAGTGTACATATTTGTAAATAAATCGTATAAATTACTATTATTGTTGTAATTTTAATTATGATTATCATTTATTTTATATCTATATTCATGGCGTCCTAAGATGGCGTCTTACTGATGCCGTATTAAACTGTCAGCCAGCCAGATGTCAATAGCTACTGCTGCTGTCACACTTGTCACAGTTGGATGTGTGCGTGAATTGTATGTAGTTAATTGGTTATCATTGATATTTTAATTATTAAAATGATGTATGAGAAAACAGAAACAAAAATACAAAGAGTACTGTAGTAAAAATACTTTTAACGCCATTGATAATAAAAATGACACATGACAATGACTTTTTTCCGCCATGCCAGTTTTTTTTTATGTGTTGCAATTCTAAGTAAAAATTCTTTAGTTTTACAAGCAAATAAAGCCAAATTAAAGTAAATGGATAGTTAAAAACTGTTTTAAGTGTGTTTCCCTATTTTAAAGTATAGTGTACAAATTCCTAGCCCAGGCTCCATACATTTTGGAACATCTCTTTTATAATAGTGAGTAGAGTTATCAATTATCTCGTACTCATTATTAGAAAAGAAACATTAATTGCTCGACTAACCGAGATTGAAAATAATTTGACTAAAACAAAAATGGATTAACTAGAATTTATGATAAATGACGTACGATTTCGGTAATGAGTCACGTTTATAGACATCTTTTTGAAATGTGGGGTACACTTAGTGACAAGTTTAGTGTTCTAATTTTAAATAACCAATCATTGGTTTAGATGGACCTATGCTCCCGCTTGACTTTTAATATCCGACAAAAGCGAATAGGTATTTAAGAATAATTCAATAAATAACTTACATTGAGTGCATTTTTATCTTAGTCAATTTGCGTATCTAGATAGGAACATCTAACTATTTTCACAAACTAACGTTGATTGGACGATAGTACGTGCATCTGACCCCTTTCCGGGCTATTTCGACAATTCCACGAGCGGACAATCTACTTTGTTTACAAATGACTAAATCTCTGTCGAATACGTCTATACAGGGTCCCTTTTATTTTTCAGCTCCATGAAACAGGGTTTGAAATCGGGACACCGGAATGATACCTCCCTGCTAATCGCGCTTTGTTTCGTGTCAGTAATTTGTTGTTGCTACGTTCGTTTTGAAGGGATCTATTTACCTTAATTCATCACGTTACTCGCTTCTGTACACCGGTTTTTGTAATCGGAAAAATTGCGGCTTTGTGTAGATTAATGGATCCGTTAAATGAAATGTGAAAATGTTTTAAATAATTTGCATGAAAACCTTATTGTGTAAGCCTGTAATTTTTGTATTGTGGCAGCTTTATACATGATTGTTTATGTACTAAACTGTGTTCTACTGTTTATATTGAAAAATAATTTTACTAAGGCACTTTGGTAATTTACACCTGTGGGGTGTCCGGGTAAGAATAGCACCCTCCCATCTGCTCCCACTGGGGACAAAGAAGACTGGCTGCAGCGTCTTTCTATTGGATTACCTATCACCTACACCAGTGTAGGTTTATTTTTGTCGTGGGGGAAATCTTCCGGCCTTTTTTTTCGGGGGTGGCTGTCGCATCGGCACATGAGAGGGGACCCAGGTCTCTCCGGTGGGATCTGCACCAGGGACCCCTCAGTGCCTTGCCTTTGGGCCCGCCACCAGGGGCCCCAGGGGTTCCCGGGGGGCATTGTAGCCCCCCGGGAACCATTGTAGCCCCCCGGGAACCAGTCATGGTGCTCATAGGGACAGGGGTAGCAACCCCGCCGCCGTCCTCTCTCTTCTAAGGGTGTTTCGGCTGCTGATGATATGTATCCTTTATATGTATCCTTTGAAAGATAACCTAAATAAAAAAATATATATATATACAGACGAATTGAGAACCTCCTCCCTTTTGAAGTCGGTTAAAAACAAAAAATACACACACTTTGAACACAAATCTCCCAGAATAGGATCCAAAATGTATTACATCCGGCGACAATAACAATTTACATCAAACAAACGTTATTACCGGCCATTATTTTTCACTGGACACGACCCGTGATCCCCAAACCAACGGCTATAGGTCCCGGGCGTCCGATTCGGTAGCCAGATGAAATAATCATCACGTATCGGTAAGACCCGAGATCGCCTGGTACCTACTCATTGGCACCAGAATTGATAACATCCGTTCGAATAATACTTGTTGTGAATACGAGATACGATTTACGAGTATCGATTAGTAACCATGTTCATATAGCGATGGTAGATTCGTTTCTATTGAATCCTATATAAGGAGTCGCTGTCCGCTGAGGTAGTATTGACTATTGTTCATCGTACTTGGTGCTGGAACAGTTATACCTCTAACACAGAATTGGGAACTACATTGGTAAATACAGAGGCTTATAGAAAATGTTATGACGTATCCGATTCAGTAGGTATTCACACTTCACTAGCGCCGTGAACGTTGCCATTTTCAGAATCCGCTATTTTAGCGCTCAACGTAGAGGAAAAAACATGACAAATTAAAATGATGACATTAGAAACACAATAATATTTGGTATTGTTATGCTATAAATTAATTTATGTGTATTTTGTATTTGTATTACTTGTCTAGTTGCCATAGCTTTTGCCTCGTTTAGGAGTGTATTATGGAGTGTTCCAAGATATGAGAATTAATTAATCTATATACTTACTTACATATAATAAAACTGTAACAGGTCCAATTCTGTATATTGAAGATACTTTGAAAATTATTTTTGAAGGGCATTCTATAACTGACTGTAATTATTTTTCATTTTAATATGCCAGTCTGTATCATGACTGCGCATCACGCCGAAACTACTGAATGGATTCAAATGAAACTTGGCATGATTTGAGTTGATACTACGAGGTAGGACATAGGATACTTTTTATCCCGTAATTCAGCACGGTTCCCATGGGAGACGGGATTAAGTCAAAATGTTTACTTGGTTCTACGCGTGGTCCGATTTTATCCATTTTTCATTATAATTGTTGTTGGTGACCGTAGCGTCTCCGTGCTTCGGAGGACAAGTAAAAAGTGGTTCCTAGTTTTTAACCGACTTTAAAAGAGGTGGTTATGTATTCGACGCGAATGTATCTAATACTATTCAAAATAAGGAGACACTCACAGACAGTTGTTATCAATAAGTGGCAATATATCAGCTGAAGCAACATTAGGCAAGGTCATTACATAGATGGGTGGGGTTGCACGATATTGGTCAAGTTTTATAGTAGTCAAATCGAGAATTCGTCAAATTTGATGTTGGTCAATGACCGTTTAATGCCATTTGAATTAAGCGTATCCATGCGTCGGAGGGCAAATAAAAACTGGGTCCCAGTTTTTAACCGACTTAAAAAAAGGAGGTTATGTATTTAACTTAAATGTATGCTATTAAAAATTTAGTTAACGTAGAAAGAGCGTGGGCGCAGCTGCGCGGGTTGGCTAGAATGAAATATTATGTATTTTGGTGCAATGGAACCAAGACTTGCGATCGAATGTAAACATTTTATCGTTTTAGAAATCTAATTTTGTCTTTAGTCAGACATGTACTCGTATATTTTAAATGAAAACTCTTTTACTGACTTTGATACGGTTTTGTCTTCAATAAACGTTGTTCCTGAGGATCTTAGTAGTACCTATTCTGGAAACATTTATGTAGTTACATATAGATGTACAGTTACATATTGTATCCTCTATGTCAAGACTTGTGGTATTCTCTAGTGTCATATTATCCGCAAGCGTGCATCCTTGTTATAACTTTGATAATAGCCCTCAAAATGGAATATTTTAATAAAATAAATGCAAGAGCCTTTCACAGGTACCTGATCCTTAAATGCAATTTTGCTTTTTCTTACAGTTGTTAACGCATAAAACTTATAAAAGATATACACTAATAGTTCCTCAATTTCACCCGACTTTTAAAATTACAGTTAAAAAATAACAGTGAAGATAATATTATCGATAATGTAAAGTACAGATAAGGCCATAATAGGCAATCTCACGGATGACGTCAATACCTTCCAATCCACTCACAATCCAACAATTCGATCGTGATTGATTTTCCATTTCCACAATACGACCGAACTCTTTCTGTTTAAAATCAGCTAATGGATTCAAGTCAGTCCATAAGGCTGGGATTGTCATATCAATCTTCTCTGTTGTGCGTACTAATAAAATGTTATGAAAACATTGTTTAATGATTTATGTTGATTTTTGAATCGAAATTAAACGGTTTTAATTTCTTAGCTTCATCATCATTATCAGCTGGAAGACGTACATTGCTGAATATAGGCCTCCCACTTGTATAAAAGAAGAGGGGTGCCATAATCCCCACGATTGGCAGGCGTCTTGGGAATGATTTCTTTGATTACTTCTTCTTAACTAATAAATGCCAACCTGCACTTGGCCAGCGTGGTGGCCTAAGCCCCCTCATCATAAGGAGACGCCCGTGCGCTACAGTGGGACATAAACAAGGGCTGGTATTATTAACTAATAAATGGACTAAATGTGGCTCTTACAGTCTTAAAAAATCTGAAGATTTTTGTTTATAGGTTTATGTGTAAAGCATCTATTAGTTTATCTATTTGTTCTAAATTTTCATGTTGGTTTTTGGAGATATAGCTTTATTTTACTCCCATAATAGCTCGACCTAAATCAGCTATTTTCGTAGTTAGGGTCACATTTATATTAGGTACGGTAATAGAATTGATTAACATTTTACCGTTTAACGTCATCTCTGTCTACCTCATTTCCTTCGTTAAAGTTGTCAGGGTCTCCAAGGGCCCTAAATATATCCTATCAACGAATACCTTTGACGTCAATCTAGGTCAATACATCTGAGTATTAAATTTTTTCTATATCCTATACCGAAAAGATTGACTAAAATCTAGTATAGCTTTAATAAGCTCGGTGTTCATTATTATAACAGAACGGCTTTCGACTATATTTTAGACTTTCGTAGGCGTTAAATATACTATAGGCTATATCGGCAAATGAATCTTTGAAAGCGGTAGACTAAATAAAATATTAATGAATAAATCTACTATAATGTAACGTTAATTAAATATTGATTTAATCGTCTCGAATTGATCAATCAATGTTTTCAAATAGCACTCAGAATTCATGAATGAGTTATTTATCTAATCTTTTAGTTAGTTCTACTAATGCAGTACTTAGTTTAGAATTCTTGAACAAATTTGAGCCCATATCACGTTAAGGCTGACTGACTGTAACTTTTTTAAGCTTATTTATATGAAGTATAATGATCGACGTTTCTTAATTTCTACTTTTTGTTTTCAGGTACATCAAATAAGGATAGATCGGACGATACTAGAAATGTGTTTCAACAAGTATCTAATAAAGCTGGCGGATTATTTCAGATTATATTCTGATACGTCTCGTTAAAATCTATTTGATATAAAAACATCGAAATGGTCAGCAACAGGAAACTTGTGTTTACTAAACTATTGGTGTGCATTTTGGTTTCTGGTGCATGGGGAAGGTCATGGGCGAATCACCATGATACGACTACGTCTACTACACAAACAACACCCACCACTAGTCCCGCGCCAAAGAATTTCCATAATGATAGACTCATTGTCGAGACCAAAAGTGGTCTCATCAAAGGTTACCCTAAAACGGTAATGGGCCGAGAGGTGCATATCTTTACGGGTATTCCCTTCGCAAAACCTCCCCTGGGACCATTAAGATTTCGCAAACCGGTGCCAATCGATCCTTGGCAAGGAGTGTTCGATGCGACCGCGATGCCTAACAGTTGTTACCAAGAGAGATATGAATACTTCCCCGGTTTCGAAGGAGAAGAAATGTGGAATCCAAACACTAACATATCAGAGGACTGTCTATACTTAAATATATGGGTGCCGCAGCATTTGAGAGTTCGCCATCATCAAGATAAGCCTCTTGTTGAGACGCCAAAAGTGCCGATACTCGTATGGATTTACGGTGGGGGCTATATGAGTGGTACAGCAACACTCGACCTATATAAAGCGGACATAATGGCTTCTACTAGCGATGTTATAGTGGCATCGATGCAATACAGGGTTGGTGCGTTTGGATTTTTATATTTGAATAAATATTTCTCTCCGGGAAGCGAGGAAGCGCCGGGAAATATGGGCTTGTGGGATCAACAGCTTGCGATTCGCTGGATCAAAGAAAACGCCCGAGCTTTCGGTGGAGATCCGGAGCTGATAACGTTATTTGGAGAGTCTGCTGGTGGTGGAAGTGTAAGCTTGCATATGCTTTCGCCGGAAATGAAGGGATTATTTAAAAGGGGTATATTACAATCTGGTACATTAAACGCGCCATGGAGTTGGATGACTGGGGAGAGAGCACAAGACATAGGGAAAGTATTGGTGGACGATTGTAATTGCAATAGTAGTCTCTTGGCCGCCGATCCGAGCTTAGTAATGGACTGTATGCGTGGAGTTGATGCTAAAACCATATCCGTACAACAATGGAACTCTTATACGGGTATATTAGGATTTCCTTCTGCTCCGACAGTGGACGGCGTGTTTTTGCCTAAAGATCCAGACACAATGATGAGAGAAGGCAATTTTCATAATACCGAGGTACTTCTGGGAAGTAATCAAGACGAAGGTAAGTTTTTGTAGACAACATTATAGTTCATATAGCTTTGCAGAAGCACTCATTGTTATTAGAACCAAGTTGGTCCGTATAATTTCTATAACTTAGTAAACTAAACAAGTTTATGAAAAACTGATCACATAAATGCCACTTATGAATTTTACCAAATCATAATTAAACATTGTATCTACTATCTATTATGATAAATGTAAACAATATACCTATTCTAACTATTTATACGTTAAATTAAATAAAATATTGTTGAGAATTAAACAATTTTGAGTTTAATTATTTTCATTTGAATTTAATTAAAATCACATTTGGTACTGTAGTTTAATCCAAAACAACAAACATTCGATTGCTGAAGGCTCGTTCATAGTAAACAATTTGTTACCTCGTGAACTTATAAGCGAGTAATACAATTTGTGATAGCATTTGTGCCGTAAATTGGGATCCCGAAGGATAACGTTCTAGACGTATTTGAACGACGAATGAGTGTTCAAAGGTGCGTCTTATCAATATTTGGTATACATTTCGAGGTCATTAGTGTTTAGAATCCGCACACCAATATGCGTCGTGGCGGAGAATCACGCCTGCGCAGAACCCCGTAGACACAACACGCTGTAGATTTTAGTTGTACTATCAGGTACTACAGACTCGCCCACGTAGCGAGTATTATCTCCCCACACCCCCTACATCCCCCCCCCCTACGTGCTGTTGCTACGCACCCCACCTCTCGAGAAATGTTTCAAGCTCCTAAAGGAAAAATCGCCAAGAGCGATCTTGTATTGTCACCTGGGCCGCTGTAATTTTTAAGTAGACATTGAAATAACAGTGACAATGGAAAAAAGATTTCCTGTTGAATTTTGCCTTAAAGGAACTTTAGGTGGATTACTCCCGAAACTAACTCTGATTTGGCATTGTTTTTTTTTATATTTTAACTCGATATTAAGCAATATTAGCATCGTTATTTTAATTAACGTGTCCGATATTTCAAGTCCATGGTTTTTTATGATAATGTTTTTTTTTTATTATTTACTTAATTATATTTCATATTTACTACTTATTTACGAATTTGATCGAACTTAGTTCCAATGTGAGAAACTCGATTATGTGCTTGCTTCGATTTTCAAATGACATAAATGCTAATCGAATTTGATTGATTTACAACTCGGAAGTGTCGGAAGCAGTCGAAAGTAAGCCTAGTGACTGGTGAGGAGATAAATAAGACTAAGCATCTATTAAGATTATAATATCATAATTTGACGAGTAATAATAGCAGCATAACATGCGCCGTATATTAATTGAACAAGGAAAATAAACAACATCTAACATGAAGCCTTGTCCTAATACCGTCATCAATTATAATTACTTGTCATGATATTTTATATTCTGGTAATGTTAGTTTTTAAACAACCTAGTAGCAAGTACTTTCCATTCTTCCTAATAGTACGTTACAGTAATGTTACGTTACAGTGTAACTGGTTAAGTAAACATTTCCATTTGAATAGTATTAGATGTTTCAACCACAATTATAATACCCATTTTTATATTATAATACAGATGCAGCGTATCCCTATCTACTGGAGGACATCCAAAATGATCTCAAATAGTTTTAAAAACTACGTCAATGAGATTTAGTACCTCATACATCTAAGCTTTTACAAAATGATTTCATATATACAAAAAGAAGCTGTACCGCTACCTTGAACGCAAATGTAAATCAGAAGGTATTATGAAATTGTGAGCAGAAACAGTGAAAAATCTTGTTCTATGATACCTTTCTAATGGGTTTTTTGACTATATCTGGTACAGTGTAATAGAAACGCAGTAGATATACAAAGCCGTAAAATATAATAATCACTTTAACCTTAAACGTTCTTCTTTTAAATTTTTTTTACTACGTTTAAGCACTTCTTGAATTGAGCTGTTTCTGCATCTTAAATTTGAGTAAATATTTTTACCACTCATAAAATATTATGTATTAGATAAAACGATTTTCTTTTATACTCGTATAGTCCACCCTCATCGCCCTGTTTAACCTTGACCCGGCAAACACAAAGATTTGCGAAGTTATAACATTCGCCATGAAAACAAATTACGCAGTTCTTTATGATTCATCGGATATTTCATTTTCTCTTTGCAATTACAGAGTAATTTGCTCTGTACTTTGAAACACTAATTCGTTCTTAATTTGAAATTTATTTCGTGTACTATTGTGTTAAACAATAAGCAATTTTTTTTGCTCTATCTTCTAAGCTTATTAAATACAAGTATCAATTATAAAAACATAAAAAGTCCGACTGTGAGCAAATAAAATGGATTTAAATTATTATTATATACATATATTATACATACATATTACATATAGACATGTTCATATATTCAACTCGTCTCTTTACGACCTTTCATTGAAAACCCATATTGATGTTCTCGGAAGTAAAAAAATTCAAAATGGCGTATAGCAGCCGCCATATTATTAATATATTTGAAAAAATATTTATAGCCTGTCACTCCCACAACTGGCAAAAATCTAAAGACATAATATTATTACAAGTCAAAATCCATCAAGCCGTTGAAATAGGCATACATACATAGGTACTTATAATAATAATGTCCTCCTGGCGGATACGACCACAGCGGCCAATCTTTCACAAGATCAGCCATTTACGCGGGAGATATTATAGTGCACAAGCGCTTGCGTAGACAAAAGTGCACTCTCTCTTCCTTATTACCTCTCACAATCCGATGTGACGGAAGACCGATATGACCAGGAAGAGGTTAGGCGCAGGATCGACTTTACATGCCCATCCGACGCATGGATCATCTTACTTTACATACAATCAGGTGATTGGCCTGTATTGTCCTAGCCTGTAAGGAACACCCGCGAACCTGCGACCTCCAGTGTGCAAGGCAAGCGGTTTCCCACTGCGCCACGGAGGCTACATACATACTGTACGGTCCAACCGTACATTATTCCTGGTAATTGCGCAAACTGCAAACCTTTGCACAATTACCTCGATACAAATCAGTTCACACGCGGACCGCGCCGTCAACGCACATTTACATTATCAATATTATCATAAGTGAACTCAAATATAAGTATTATCAAAAAATAGCATTTCTTATCATTTCTAAAAGGTGTATGGGGTAAAACTCATACATCTTTTTGGTCCTTCGAGCCTCCGTAAAGGCGGGACCTCCTACGCGAGTGAAGTGTACCATTATCAGGTTTGAATTAACTCAAGTGGGTGAGTCTTAATCAGCAGCCTTTGGTGAGTCGTTCATTTATCAATTAAAAATCATGGAAGGTCTTCTAACGAGTCAGCAGGAAATCAAGGGAGCTATAGAGCAACTCCTCATCAATTTCAAGAAAGATGGTGCCGATCGCAAGACGGCGGCACACATAAAACGGCGTATCAGCACATTAGACGGTTACTATCAAGAATTCCAAAGTAATCACATAAAACTTTGCGAATGTGAGGAGAGGGATCATGAATATTTCACCAGCAATTACTATCAAAAAGTATCAGATTTCTATCAGGAAACTAGAGCATTTATTATGAAATATTTATCGGTTGAGAAGTCCTTTCTCAAACCAGCCACTCCTCTAGCATCCCCAGGGACTTCGGCCCAACCGTCCGTTAGCAATCAGCAGCAGATATCAGGTACTCAGGGAACCCCTAATCCAGGTACATCAGCAACACGCCCCCTAGAGTCACCAGCATCAGTGCCCACCTTCAAGGGTCAAGGTACCAGCAGCAAGCTGGAAGAAATGTTGCGAAAGCAAAAAAGCAACTTTAAAGCACTTAGTCGTACTATCAATAATATCAATCTTGATTCCCTCACAGAAAAATGGGAATTGGAAGACCTCTTAAAAACAATACAAACACGCTGGTCTATCATAGACTCCTTGCACTGGGAGATCGACAGCGAGCTCTTCGAGGAAAACGAAGAATACGAAGAAGCATTTAGCAGTTATGAACTAATGTATAACAATATTAAGAAGTCTATTAATAGCAAAATGTGGTCTCAAAATCATAGAGAAAAATCAACGCCAGTAATGGACATTCCTATCTTTACCGGGAATTTCCATCAATGGACATCCTTTAAGGACCTGTTTGTAGAAGCTATACATAGCAACAGATCATTGTCTCAAGCTCAGAAAATGCAATTTTTGAAGTCTAAGGTCAAAGGAGAGGCCGAACAACTAATACAGCATTTGCGCATCACTTCCGAGAACTATGAAGTTAGTTGGGAGATATTAAATCATCGCTTTAATAATCAAAAATTAATATTTAATTCGCATATTCATATTCTACTTAATCTTCCAACACTTCAGCATCAGACAGCAGCAGGCATCAAGAGACTACACGACACCACAAACGAGTGTCTCAACGCCATCAAAAATTTAGGCGTTGACATTAGCAGCTGGGATCCTTTGATAGTGTTTCTTCTTCAACAAAAATTGGATTTTTGTACACATAATGACTATAATGAATCACTGAAGAAGCCAAAGGATTTGCCATCACTTCAAGAATTTTTAGAATTCTTAGAAAACAAATTTACGTCTTTGGAATCAACAAGACGCAAGCAAGATGTACCTAAAATCGCTCATCAAGAAGTATCAACATTTACGAAAAAACCGCATTTTAACAAATCATTCAATGCGTATAAAAATCAAACAACATCATATCATTCAAACAACAAAAAATTTCATCATAATAAATGTCCGGTTTGCAACAATCAACATGGCATTTTTCAATGTAATACGTTTCTCCAATTTCAACCGGACATGAAGCAAAGAACAATCAACAAATTATCACTATGCAAAAATTGTCTTTATAATCATAAAGGCAATGAATGTTTTTCAACGAAAAGGTGCCAACAATGTCAAGGTGATCATAATACACTGCTACATGACGTCTTTTGTACTGCACCCGGTGCATCAACGAGTGGCGCAATATTACACTCGGCAACCAAAACGCCAAAACAGCATAACAATAACACGAACGTATTGCAAAATAATACTGGCGAAATTTTACTCGCTACAGCAAAAATTAGGGTTCAAGCAGCAGACGGATCCTATTTAACTCTGCGCGCTTTAATAGATCAGGGTTCGCAAGCATCGTTGATTTCCGAGAACGCAGCGCAAAGATTGGCGTTGCCTCGAAAATATTGTAAAGGCGTAATTTACGGCGTCGGAGCCAAAGAAAATAGCTGCAGAGGATTAGTGACTATCAATATAGCGTCTCTATATGACCAAGAATACACACTATCAACGGATGTATTTATTATGAAAAATTTGGTTAACAATTTACCGAACAAAACATTTGCGAAACCTTCATGGCCTTATATCAATAATCTACAATTAGCTGATTCAGAATATGACATAAGTCGTTCTATAGACGTGTTGCTGGGAGCAAGCGTCTATTCTTCTATCATACAAGAAGGTGTAGTCAAGGACAGCGACTATATGCCAGTAGCACAGCAGACGCGACTTGGCTGGATTTTATGCGGTAATATTCAATCTTTCCAATGTAATGTGGTTAAAATCAATATGGAAGATATTCAGAAATTTTGGGCCATAGAAGACATCACAGAAGATATAAATATGTCAGCAGAAGACTATCGATGTGAACAGTTATATGAGTCGACAACAACACGGCAACCGGATGGAAGATATATCGTGCGTTTGCCGATGCACCCGGATGCTGTAGAAAAATTGGGATCATCGAAACATAAAGCAGTAGCTCAATTTTATCAATTAGAGAGAAAGTTTAAAAGACAGGAAGAAGTAGCAAATAATTATAAGTCATTTATGAGCGAATATATAAAATTAGGTCATATGTACCAGATAAATGGTAATAGCCCACTCGGCTATTATATGCCACATCATTGCGTGCTGCGCTCTGACTCGAGTACCAGTTCATTGCGTGTTGTATTCAATGCTTCGCAGACTACCACGAGCGGAGTCAGCTTAAACGACGTAATGTACCGAGGACCTAATCTACAGAAGGATCTCTTATCATTGGTACTGAACTGGAGAACATATAAATTTGCCTTCACAGCAGATATAGAGAAGATGTTCAGGCAAATAATGGTACATTCAGAAGATCAAAGATTTCAAAAAATTATATGGCGGGAATCTCCTACAGAATCTCTGCAAGAATATCAATTAGCAACTGTTACGTACGGTACTAAATCAGCGCCATATTTGGCCATGAAAACTCTTAGACAGTTGGCAAGCGATGAACGTCATCGTTTCCCTCTAGCAGCAAAGGTCCTGGAACAACAATTTTATATGGACGACCTGTTAAGCGGAAGCCATGATATCAGTTCCGGGAAGCAGTTACAAACCGATTTAATATTACTCCTTAAGTGTGGTGGATTTAACCTTCGTAAATGGTCATCTAATGAACCACAGCTGTTAGAGAATTTAAGCAAATCACAAGATTATCAAGATTCGTTCGACTTTAGACATCAGGAGTCTACTAAGGCGTTAGGACTGACCTGGAATGCGAAAGAAGATACATTTACTTTTCAATGTAAAATGAGTCAGCAGTCTGCATCACGACCGAATAAGCGGACGTTATTGGCAGAGATATCGAAAGTCTTCGACCCACTTGGTTGGTTAGCGCCGGCAATTGTACAATTAAAATTATTATTTCAAAACGTATGGTTAGCAAACATAAACTGGGATGATGACGTACCAGATAATATCTACTCTGAATGGTTAATATTAAGATCAGATATAGAGAATATTAATCAAATTAGCATTCCGAGGTGGATCGGAACAGGAGATCAAGAATGTATTGAGTTACATGGTTTCTGTGATGCATCTACAAAGGCATATGCCTGCGTCGTGTATGTGCGGATCCAACAGAAGCATAAAGTATCAGTGAACTTATTGGCAGCAAAAACCAAACTAGTTCCTGTTAGTAAAACGCAAAAATCTACGGCAGAAATATCACTACCGAGATTAGAGTTAAGTGGGGCACACTTACTCTCAAAATTGATGAGCACCGTTGCCAACAGTTTAAGCCCGCATAAGGTAATATCATACGGTTGGTGCGACTCCACTGCGGTGCTAGGCTGGCTTCGAGGAGAGCCAACTCGCTGGAAACCCTTTGTGGCCAATCGAGTGGAAAAAATCAGAGAAACAATGGATTCATCATGTTGGCATTATGTCAAATCATCAGAAAATCCAGCTGATTGTGCCAGCCGCGGCGTGACAGTGAAGCAACTAAAAGAACACACACTGTGGTGGAACGGCCCCAGATGGTTATCAACGTCGGAATATGAAAAGCATTTAAACCCAGTTGTCTATAATACAGAATTGGAATCAAGAAAAATCAAGCAAACGAATACTATCATTAAAGGTGACACGAACTCGAGTATTTTAGATGACTTAATCAACAAGCACAGCAGCTTCACTCGAGCAACTCGTGTCCTAGCATGGATATTAAGAGCATTATCACGAACTCCTAATAAGCCTTCGTATTTAACTGCACATGAATTACAACAAGCAAAGCATAAAATTATCAAGCATGTGCAGTCAGCAGAATTCTCAGAGGATATCATGGACCTCCAAAATCATAGCAAATTAAAATCAACAAGCAAATTGCTCAATTTAAGCCCATTCATAGATAGTAATGGATTACTACGAGTCGGT
This sequence comes from Furcula furcula, assembly GCA_911728495.1. Taxonomy (NCBI): domain Eukaryota; kingdom Metazoa; phylum Arthropoda; class Insecta; order Lepidoptera; family Notodontidae; genus Furcula; species Furcula furcula. The sequence goes on from OU452251.1 coordinate 14,716,244, forward strand.
GGTAGACTTAGAAATAGCCAAATCAGTGAAGATATGAAACATCCTTTAATCATTCCACATACTGGTCATGTAACCAATCTTTTGATAGACCAAGCACATAAGTCCACCTTTCACGGCGGAGCTCGTATCACTATGTCACGGTTGAGACAGCAATATTGGATAATAAGGGGTAATAGAGCCGTCAAAAAACGATTACGTCTATGTGTTCTATGCCGAAAGCACAATCCTATTAAAAATCATCAATTAATGGGTGATTTACCCGAAGCAAGGACGAACCCGACTAGACCCTTCTATCACACAGGTGTGGACTTCACGGGCTACGTTGACGTGAAAGCGAGTAAGGGCAGAGGAATAAAAACATCAAAGGGCTACGTGGCAGTATTTGTCTGTATGGTCACTAAAGCGGTCCACCTGGAACTAGTGTCCGATCTATCATCATCAGCTTTTCTAATGGCACTCCGCCGTTTATCAGCTAGGAGAGGTTCTCCGCGTCACATGTACAGTGACAACGGCACTAATTTCTTAGGGGCAAGCAAGAAACTATCAAATGAATTTATAAATCTAAAATCAATATTATCAGCGGAGTTTTACACCGAAATTAGTGAGATGCAGATAGAATGGCATTTTAATGCTCCTTCCTGGCCTAGCGCAGGGGGATAATGGGAGGCAGCCGTCAAAAGCCTCAAATATCATCTTAGACGAGTCGTCGGAGAACAAAAACTCACATACGAAGAATTCTCTTCTATATTATCAGAGCTGGAAGCATGCCTTAACTCGAGACCACTCTGTGCACTAACTGAAGACCCTAACGACATTGACTACCTTACGCCATCCCATTTTCTGGCAAGTGGACCACTTCTTACAATCATTCCAACTGAAAGAGATGAGCGGACTAGGTGGCAACTCACACAAAAAATATCGGACGATATTTGGAGACGGTGGCGCACAGAGTATCTGAGTACCTTATCAGCAAGAAGCAAGTGGAAACAATCAAAGGAAAATATCAAGATTAATGACGTTGTAATAATACACGACGTGAACCTGCCTCCCGGGAAGTGGGCATTAGGACGCATCATAGACCTTCACCCCGGTAAAGACGGTCACGTCAGGGTGGTGTCAGTGAGAACTAAAGGCGGTGTCTTAAAACGACCAATAATCAAGTTATCAGTGCTACCTGTACACCCTGAGCAGCAAGTCGGAGACACACATCAATCTATTTCGTCATCAAAAACCGACAAGAAAACAGAAATCAAAGGAAGTTCGTGTATTAACGCCTTATCAAAGGTTCTGCTATTGCTTTTTATGTTATTCACCGTAACCGTAAACGGAGCTTATAACATATCATCTTTCGAAAATCATAAAAGTATTTATTTGGACAAGCTTTCCGAAATGCGTTTGGTACAAGATCAATGGAAATTATTAGTTTATTATGATATGCAACCATATTGGCAAGGATCAAAAGTATTTAATATTTATCTAAAACATCTGGATAATATATGCACACATAACGAAAGACGTATCGAACAAAATCATTGTAATGTCATAATGATGCAATTACGGCATGGATACTCAGAACTGGAATACTATGACCGTACGTTGCTCAATCAGCATTTTGAAGCGCACAAACGCGTGCGACGAGGACTTATCAATGGCATTGGATATGTCGCTAACGGTCTTTTCGGTATATTAGACGAGCGTTTTGCAGAGCAATATGAGAAAGATATTACGTTAGTTAGACAAAACCAAAAGCATTTAGCATCACTCTGGAGAAATCAGACGTCCGTTATAGAAGCAGAGAATAATGTATTGAAAAGAATCGAAGAAAGCATGGAAAAGCAGCATAAAATATTTAATCAACACTTAATTAATTTGGATCAAGCAACTGAATTAATAAAGAATGAAGTTCAAAAATCAATCAGCATCGAAGAATTTATTTTATCAAGTATTATCGCCAATAATGTCCTGGAAAACTTAAGAAACATCCAAAATACCTTGTTAGATACTGTAACTAATATGCAACACTTAAATGTTCATCTTATAAGTCCAACACAGCTACAGGAACAACTGAGCATCATTTCTAGTCAGATACCCAAGGATTTATCATTACCGGTTGATAACCTAATGATAGATTTATATAAAATATATCAAATCATGCAAGTGAAAGCACGCATGACTCCACTATATTTCATTTTTGAAGTACAAATACCACTCGTCAGCAGGGAGAGTTACGATATATATAGGGTGGTTCCTATTCCATATCAAGTAAAAAATACAATGGTGAGCATAGCACCAGTAGCACAATATTTGGCTTTTAATATGAAAAAGGATACATTCCTGCCCATATCTCAGGATGAGTTACATAAATGTACACACTTTGACACCGATACTAAACTGTGTCAAATGCAAAAACCTATTTATCAACGAGATTCAGATGAAAATCTCTGTGCAAAGAGTCAAGAAAGCAACGTTTGCAAGGTCATAACTACGGCCTGCAAAACCACATGGATAGAACTAATCAAAATAAACACATTCATACTATCATGTTGCGGTCATTGTACGCTCCGAATCATATGTGGTCATCAGGTTACCGTCGAACAGCTGACTGGAGTAAAAATTATCGCGCTGGGTAACGACTGCGTCATCAAGGGCGAGACCTTCACAATTACGTCACATAAACAACAAACGCTTGAGATGAACATGAAGCCGGACGTCGTCGCAATAGAGATCGAACCTGTTAATAACATTATCAACTTATCGATCCCTATTAATGAGTATCAGCAGACCAGCTATCGAGATTCATTGCATAATATCTCAAAGCAAATAGATGAAATGAAAGCAATGGATCATTTGGATGAAGACGACGACGGATTATCATTTCACGACGTCCACCACTACGTAGCCATCTACTGCGTCGCGGCGGGCGGGCTGGCCTGCGCTGCGTACGCGTGCGTGCGCGCGCGCCGAGGGCGCCGCACCGCGCCGCAGGCGCCGCTTCCGAGCGTCTTCTACACTGCGAGAATTAGTGATCAGTGCAATAGTGCAAAACTAAAAGCAGAGTCTAGTGATCAGTGCGCGAGTGCTAACCTAGAACCGAGTACACGGGTAGTCACTAGAGCTACGTCGCCTATTCTAAATAAGTGTACTTTTAAAAAATTCGACACAGCATAAATGTCGGGATTCATTTGTAATTAGCACTTACTAACGTACACTTAAGAGATATTGTTTCATCATTTTGTAGCATCAATCATACTAATCACATCATCTCACAGCTTCCTCATCTCTCCCGCCCGGGAGCATGTACGGTCCAACCGTACATTATTCCTGGTAATTGCGCAAACTGCAAACCTTTGCACAATTACCTCGATACAAATCAGTTCACACGCGGACCGCGCCGTCAACGCACATTTACATTATCAATATTAACATAAGTGAACTCAAATATAAGTATTATCAAAAAATAGCATTTCTTATCATTTCTAAAAGGTGTATGGGGTAAAACTCATACACATACATACTCTCGAAAAGCATAGCCCTCTTCCTGGGGCATTTGGGCAATAACAGAGAATGTAAAAGTGCTTTACGGTACACTTTTGCACGCATTCCATATTTGAGCTGCTTATAGCTTTATAAGCTCTGTGACAAGTCGTCAACTGGCTGAGATTCCATCGTTCGCCCCTCTTGCTGCGGGTAATGCGATAACAATGACACAAGTTAATTTTCCTTATGCTCCTCATTAACAACTATGTTGTGCAAACGGCTTTATCATCACTTATTATCAGCGGTAAAGTGACTTTTTTTACTGAATAAAACATCTTTTTTTAATTTATTCGATTCAACAGTACCTTTTTAATGTAAGTATTTACCAAGATTGTTTGTGCAAGAAATACAATCGTAATTCAATATACTTGTGAATTGAGTGGAAAAATATTTAGTAAAAAAATTCAGAACATTTACGTTTTCAGGAGAGGAAAATAGTCGCGAAGATTTTAAGGTCTTAACTAGACGACTGGAAATATAAGTTTTATATAATTACATTTGTATACTCTGTTTTTCTTTACGAGATCAAAAATTTATTTTTTATACTATAATAAAACTCAAAGAGCACTTTTTCTGTACATTGAATATTTTTCCAAAATTTCTATGTGGGGATACTATACTATCGACATAGAGGCCAAAACAATTTTTTTTGGAATTATTGTCTGTCTGTCTGTCTGTCTGTCTGTCTGTCTGTCTGTCTGTCGTTCTGTTTGTCCAGGTATCATTTGAAAACCCCTGGATGATTTTGATAGGACTTTCACTGATGTGTTGTGTAGAAGTCAAGGTATAAATTGGTATATAAAACATCACGCTATGTTTCATAGGGGCTAAGCAGTGAAACATTACTTGCACATACTACCACGTAATTTCCTTTGTATGTGAATAGGGTAATTATAGACTGATCAGTTAATCATTAAGATATGTATTATTACGCTATATACAATAGGGACTGAGCAGACATTTAGTTTGCATAAGATATGGCAGTGGCGAAGGGTCAATTTTTGTAAGGGGTAAGCCGGTCCGGTACACCCAGGACATTTTCATTAGATTATTGTATTCATGAAATTTTAATGAAACTCCCCAAGTCCAGGTAGTGTATAGGTATTGTATTACAGTCGCAACAATAAGATGCGAAGAACTTAGAACTTTCACTATCGAATATCATTAGACAGTAATTTACGATGTTAGCGTGATTTACATTATGAACAGCGCCATCTATCGGTGAAATTGAACATATAATCACTATATAATTTTAATATCTTTATCTATCTTTATATATATAATTCTACTGTACGTGAGTATGTCACTGAACTCCTCCTAAACGGCTGGACGGATTTGGATGAAATTTTGTGTATGTGTTCAAGGGGATTCGAGAATGGTTTAGATTCACAATTTGGTTCATTGGAAAAGGTTTTTTATTCAGTAATATTTTAGTTTAATCTATATAAATATAAAAGAAAGTCGTGTTAGTTACACTATTTATAACTCAAGAACGGCTGAACCGATTTGGCTGAAAATTGGTGGGGAGGTAGCTTAGAACTAGGAGACGGACATAGGATTTTTTATCGCGGTAGGTTAAGCAACGATAGGTAAGGTCATTACATAGATGGGTGAACCGATTCGTATGAAATTTTGTGTGCATATCGGGTAGGTCTGAGAATAGGTCGTAACGTAAAGTGTATTTCATACAGATAGGTTAAGGTTCAGCAACATAAGGTAAGGTAATGAAATAGATGGGTGAACCAGTTTGTATGAAATTTTGTTTGAATATCGGGTAGGTCTGAGAATAGGTTGTAAAGTATATTTCATGCCGCTAGGTCAAGGTTAAGCAGCATAAGGCAAGGTCATTAAATAGATGGCTGAACCGATATGTATGAAATTTTGTGTGCATATCGGGTATGTCTGAGAATAGGTCATAAAGCATATTTTATGCCACTGATACCATGATTGACGAAATTGTATAGAACGAGAGGAGGGGGCAAGAGAGGAGAGAGAGGGAGAGGGGATTCGAGGAGAAGGTGAAGTGTAGAGGTGTGGGATCCGGGGAGTTAGTTGGAGCAAGGTGGGAGTAGAGAGAGGGGGGAGGAGGTTCAGTGAGGGGATAACGGGGAGAGGAAGAGTGACGGGGACCGAAGCGGGAGGGGGAAAGAGAGAGCATAGAATTAGATTTTTCTAATGAAAGAGAGATGGAGAGAGAAATAAATCAAGGGAGGAGGGAGAAAAGGGGAACAAAATGTAATAAAAGCGCGGGCGGAGCTGCACGGGTCAGTTAGTTTTTAATAAATGTATGAACGTAGGCGTGATGGCTGACCGGCGGCAAGCCAAAGACAATAGGCCAGATGATTAAAAAAATGTTTAGTCCGTCATTTAGATTATCAAAAAATATTGGACTTCTCAGACTTTTTATACTTCTGCGTGTGCGATAAGGCTATTTAAGTATTATGTACTACGGTTGCGCGGTTGCATCCCTCTGCAGCTTGTCACCCTATCATTAGTCCCTTGAACCCAGTAATGTATCTACCTTTCTCTAGCTTTGACCTTCTCACACGAACACAGCAATGGTTAGACACAACCGGTTTGCAGTAGATCATCTGCCACTTCGAAACCAAACCTGGATTATCTCTATCTTGTAAGTATAGCGGGCTTTTTGGTCTATTGGTTAGACACCCTGGCCGCTGTCCAATAGTCCGTGGGTTCGATTTCCACCTTGTGTCTGGGTGTTATTCATCTATGTATACAGGATGTGGTTTTGCATTTTTCCATATTTGTAGACCTAACAGTTAAGGATTATGTCAATTGATGAAAAATAGATTAATAATTCAGTGGTTAGTAACTAAAAGGTAATTAATGGTTCATGATTAACGTTCAACCATAATAAGAGCTCTCGAGCGCTCAGAATAGGTACCAAGGTTGGCAACCGCGCGTGCTCTTGTTTACCTACTTTGCGCGAAGATCGGTGCCAGACGGGGTTATTTTATAGTGACCGTTGCACACGGGATTTCTTTTCGTACCAAACATAAAAAAATATTTTATAATTTTAAGTCTATCATTTAATGATTAATTTATGTTCTTTAAAAGGTATATATCAACCTCCGTAAATATGGCGAGAATGCAGAACCACATCCCGTATAAGTAGGTGTGTATTTACAAAAAGAGGTATATAAATATTTGTATCACCTTGGTTTCCATAGTTCTGCTCTAGGCTCTGCCCGGTTCGGGATCAGATGACCGTGTTTGGACTGCCCCAGGACATTATTATTGTAAGAGACCTACCAGTTGGTAGGTTGGTTGGTATTAGTTAATAAGAGTAGTTTGAAGTCTTTTTGTGTGTGCTATTAAATAATGTAACTTTTGTTCGGCTATCTTCTTATTATATAAAAGAGTAGACAAAAACCCACTCATCACGAAATCTCAGAAACTACAAGTGCTAGGAGTCTCAAACTTTGCATGGGGGTTCCTTTTAAGACGTAGGTGCTCACTAAGACTGGATTTTGTGAAATTCAACCTCTAAGGGGGTCAAACAGGGGGGCAAAGTTTGTATGGGAGAACGCGATTCCTTGGTCCTATTGACTTGAAATTTTGCACAGACATTCGTTAAGAAAATTAATTGAATTAGTATTTCATATTTCTTATAATTTATCCCTTTACAGGGTAAAAAAGAAGTATTATTACTCAACCGATGGCAGTACAAATATATTACAACAATAAGATACGATAATTTGAAAGATAAAATAAAAGTTCCTTGGCCAAGTGGTTACGGAAGCGTCCTCTAAGTACGGACTGTCCGGGTTCGCTACCCCTGATCGGCTTTTTTTTTAAACTTTGCTTTTGATTTTTTTATTTATATTAAGATTCGATGTTTTAAATATTTAACTCCGGGACTTTTTATCTCTAATATATTTTTTATATTTAATGATTTTTTAAAATTTTAAATCATGCATTCGTAGTTAACTTCTCTCTAATGTTATGATTTAGTTATTAGTGGAAACTGAATTGATTTTTATGTACTATTGGATCTTATATTTAGTAATAAGTGGTATCATTTGTTTGTTTCCCAAATATAACAAAATAAAATAATGAAAATATATTTTCAAAATGTCTGTTTGGGTAGGAATACAATATGCATGCACCTATTGTACGTATGATATAAAAAAAGCCAAAACTTTATTGGAATTATTGTCTGTCTGTCAGTCAGGGTTTTTTCTATAGGTTGGCTGGTGTTGGGGACCAACGACGTCAAAGTATCTTTACATAGTGTGAAACAAAGTCGCCCGATAGCACCTTCTAAACCACGCAGCGATTTTCACCATTGGTTAGATAATTTTTCATTGAAGGTTTTAAGTTTTATCTAAGTAAATAAACTTACATAGCTTACATTGACTAAACCTAAAGAGATACATAGTTAACAATCAAGTACTAGAGAATTTCATTAATTCCATATATTATAAAGTAGGTAAATATCCGGGATATAATATACCCGCCCCCTGGCGGACTCAAAGGCAATGCACTGAGGGACAGCTGATGCAGATCCCACCGGAGAACCCCCTCTCATGTGCCGATGTGACAGCCACGAGAGTTTTAGTGGGTAAGAATCCCCCACAGGATCCCAGGGACATATTAAACGTGCCACCCACCACCCCTTTAACTGTGACAACGGTGACAGATTCCCGGGGGGCTATAATGCGCCCCTGGCAGCGGCTTCAAAGGCCGTTGCCTTGCACTGAGGGGTACCCGGTACAGCCCCATATTTTTTGCGGACAGCCTTTTAGAGGGTAAGAATCCGCGGTCGACCGCCCGCAGGATCCTGGAAGCCTATTGGAGGTCTACCCGTGGTCCCCGAAACTTTGAGCATGGTGACAGGTTTTTTTTATTGTGCCCCCCGATGGCGGGCTCAAAGGCAAGCCACTGAGGGGATCTTTTTTTTATTTATCCCTTAACAGGGTTAAAAAGCAGTATTATTACTCAACCAATGGCGGTACAAATATTCTCACACTCACACTCAGATTTGCTTAGTACGTAAATTAGGTACTGTACAGGGTAACTTTAATACATAAGGTAAAATATCACGCATTAGGGACTGAGCAGACATATAACAAGAATATGATCAAGTAATTCGAATAATAGAAGAAAAATAGCCGTGGTCTGGAGGTTACGGAAGCGTCTTTTAAACACAGCAGGGACTGGGTTCAAATCTCTGTTTTTTTGTGTACTTTTAAACTTTTTATTTTTGATCATTTTACTATTTTTTTTATTTTTCACTGAAGGTTTAATATTAATTGAATTTATTTAGAAGTTGCATCTATACCGAGGTCTCATCGAAAAAATACTGAAATGTACAGAGTCCACTTTGAAAAAATACTGATCAAGAGCGAGCTGGATTTGCGCACCGAGGGTTAGTTTCCTATTCATCTAACACCTCAGGTAGCAAAAAGACTAAACCGCACAACTAAGTTTGTTTGTCAAAGATTTTTAAACATTTCTAAAAAAAAAATATGCACAGGTAGCGCATTTTCAAACATGTTTTATTTTGCCAAAAAAAACATCAACCCTTATTATTACACCAGTAATATTTTCAGAATTTATGTCAATAATAAAAAAAAATGCCCAACCAATATTTTTTTAGTGTTCCCAAGGTTAGTGTTCATACACACTATATACGGATCTAACTATTCCCTCCCACATCCCACAACTAAAAACTTAAAGTCCAGACTCTGTTAAGCATTGTGTACTTAAATAACAATACAACACAGCAGCCTGTAATGTTTTGTCTCTAATTTATTGATCCACGCTCATAAATGTAATATAGAATATGTTTGGCCAAGTCCCTGAACAATTTTCGCGAGGACAACTGCTTACAATGTTAGCATATTTTTTTCCCCAATAAAAATACTGACTTCCAGCAAAATATCGATAAAGATCTTCAAAAACGACGTTAAAAAAGAGTGAAAAAGTATTAAAATACTGAATCTGGTCACATTGTATCATTCCATATAATATAAGGTAAATCTGGGATTTAATATGCTTGCCCCCCGGCGGCGGACTCAGAGGCCAGGCACTCAGGGTCGCCTGGTGCAGATCACACCCGAGAACCCAGGTTTCCCTCTCATGTGCCGATGTGACAGCCACGAGAGTTTTAGTGGGTAAGAATCCCAAATACCTAGTTTGACTTCCCCACGGAATCCCGGGGACATATTGGATGTTTCCCCCGCTACTCTCTTAACAGATTCCCGGAGGGCTATAATGCGCCCCCGGCAGCGGCTTCAAAGGCCCTTGCCTTGCACTGAGGGATACACGGTGCATACTCTTTTGTGTGGACAGCCGTTAGGGACACATACTATATACATACATACAGGTCCTACTCCTCCTACATAACCCGGTTGACCGCCAACAGGGTCCCGGGGACCTATTGAAGGCTTCCCCCCTGTAACCGTGAGCACGGTGACAAGTTCCCAGGTGGCTTTATTGTGCTCCCCGGTGGCGGGGCCAAAGGTAAGCCACTGTATCATGATGCAGATCCCACCGGATAGCCCAAGAAGGGGTTCTTATGTGCTGATTGCACTGCCGTTGGGGGTTAAGTGTATAAGAATCCTACATACCCGGTTGACCACCAACAGGGTCCCGTAAATCCCGTTAAAGGCTTCCCCGTGCCCCTGTAACCGTGAGCACCATGACAGGTTCTCAGGGAGCTATAATGTGCCTTTCCGGCGGCGGGTTCAAAGTCAAGGCACTGTGTGTTATCAGCTGGTGCAGATCCCGACAGATAGCCCAAGTCCGCCCTCTAATGTGCCGACGTGATAGCCGCGGGGGTTTTAGTGCGTAAGAATTCCCCGATTGACCCCCGTTTACGTCTTAACGATGAAACCGAACAAGGAAGCCCGTATTGCTTCCATAAATTGGTTTTAAAGAAATTGTGTCCTGTTCCTGTCCTTAATCCACCCAAATTGTGCACCGGTACACGTCTGCAGTTTATAATAAAATTATAAATACAATTAACAAATCGCAAGCTCAGAGATTCAACGTTACAGGCTTAAACCTAAGCGTTGAGTACTTTGCCCATGGACAAGCAGCTATACGTAGCCCTTTCACGCGTCACTTCTATACATAATTTGTTCATATTGCGTTACGAAAAGTCAGCTACAAGAAATTCTATAATCAAAGGCAGTAACTTTAAATTATTCACTTCTTTTTTTTCTCAATTACACCCGTGCGAAGCCGGGGCGGGTCGCTAGTTATATATAAAGTAGGAAGAACGATCCACTAATACGACCTGCAAAAAATAAGCCATACAAACCATTTTTTACCGTCGACAGATTAGTCGTTGATAAGATCAATAATATCATGTTTGTTAGCAAAGCATCCGCATTGATCTGAATGGAATATCTATCTATACTTATAATAAAACTGTAACAGGTCCAATTCTGTACATTGAAGATATTTTGAAAATTATATTTGGAGGGCATTCTATAACCGATACTGAGGCCGAAAATGTAATTTTTTTAATTTTTGTCTGTCTGTCTGTCTGTCTGTCTGTCTGTATCACGGCTGAGCATCACGCCGAAACTACTGAATGGATTCAAATGAAACTTGGCATGATTTGAGATCTTACTACGAGGTAGGACATAGGATACTTTTTATCCCCACATTCGGCACGGTTCCCTTAGGAGAGGGGATTAAAGTCAAAATAGGTACTTGGTTATACGCTTGGTCCGATTTTATCAATTTTTCTTCTTAAATATAATAAATATTAGTAAGGGAACACTCATAGAGAGTTATTATCAAGGTTTTGTAATCGATCGGGTTAAGCAACGTTAGGTAAGGTCATTAAATAGATGGGTGACCGTTTAACGCCATTTGAACTAAACGGGTCCGTGCTTCGGAGAGCAAGTAAAAAGTGGATCCCACTTTTTAACCGACTTTAAAAAAGGAGGTTATGTAATCGATGCGAGTGTCTGTTATTAAAAGTTTAGTTAACGTAAATACTGCGCGGGCGGAGCTGCGTGGGTCAGCTAGTAATGTATAAGTTCGATCAGATTTATCAAAAAAACACAAACAAACTAAAAAATGGTAGGTCTCATGTACAAGACACCAACCGAGTACTTAGGTGTAACCGAAGAATAGGGATGATGTCTGGATAAAAAAAAACTAATTAATCCGTCAGTTAGATTATCAAAAAATACACGTACTTTTTTATTTAACGATAGAATAAAAATTGCCAAAGATATAGAGCATCTAAGTTCGGGTGTGGGACTTTTTAACCGACTTCAAAAAAGGAGCAGGTTCTCAATTCGTCTGTATATATATTTTTTTTTCTATGTATGTTCGCGCATAACTCTGGCAATTATGATCCAATTTGAAAAAAGTCTTTCTTCTATCCAGTCTTTAAACAGTTGATTGGGTCCCATAAAAAAAAATATTGCTAACGAATAAGTAGTTCCTAAAAAAACCAAGAATGGTGGCTGCGCAGGAAACTTGCAGGAATGCCTATAAGATGACTTTATGTCGCTTTTTAAGGACAGAAATGGTCATAACTCTGGCAAATATTTACCAATTTCAATGATTCTTGTTTTATTCGAAAGAAGAAACGACTGTAATAAATCGGTATGAATTTTATCACCACCGGATAAGAACTTCCTGGGGGACCATGAACGATGTGGAGGAATTTATCTGGTAAAAACCATAAAACTGATATTCTCCATTAAATTACTCTGACAAATATGAACCGATTTCGATGATTCTTTTTTTATTCGAGAGAGTAAACTACTATGATGGTTGCATGCAAATTTCATTACGACCGCATATTTTTTTTCTGAAGAAACATGAATTATGTAAAAGTATGTAGACGATAATGTGATTATAACCTACCTAGATCATTTTACCGTCTTCGATGGTTCAATCTCTATGTATGAAAATATCACAAAAAAGTTTAAAATTAAATCTTTATATTATTGAAGTTGGTGTCAAATATACACAACCGGTAAGTTAACACCAACTTCATTATTATTTAAATTATTTTATACTTTTCAGTGATATTGAAGTCGGTTAAATAAAAAAAAAAAGATTTTATTACGTCACGCCTCAGTAAAAATTGTATACCGGAGTGACGTCAGGCAACATTTCAAAGCACTATTCTTCGTCATTTTTGTTTAATCGACAAAATAAAAAATACGTGTCCAATATTTTGTGTTAATCTAAATGACGGACAAAAATTTTTTTAGTCATCTGGCATATTAGATATTGTGCCACCAAGCGGCAGTGTTAATATTGCAGTATTTCAATGTGAAGGGCTCTGTAGCCAATACAATTACCTGATTACTAAGTCCCTTATAGGAAACAGTGGAGTGGTTTATAAAATTTTCCACAAAATAAATATGATATAAGTACCTAGTAGTGCTCAGAGAAAGCTCGATGGAGAAAAACATGAGAAATATAATATCTTCTAAGTAATTGCTTTTATACGTAGTCTATTAGTGACATCTAAACCCAATATCATAATAATATCATGTTTATACCTTCTATTTTCTCGTTAGTAGTCATCTAATGTTTTTTTTTCTTTTATAGTTGTGCGTATAGTGTTTCATTATGTATTGCTTGAAGAATATCATTAATTATATTTGATTTGATTTATTGTTAATTAAAACGATGGTTAAATCAGTTACATTAATTAAAATAAATTCAGAAATATATAGGTACTTATAAATAAATACTTATATATTAGAATTAGAACACAGAACAGTGGACAACCTCGCAGCCAAAGCCAGCCCTCTCTTAAGCGATAGTGTATGCTGAGGCCATGCCTCCTTGAGGTGTCCTTGAGCTTGATGCTCCCCTGCCCTGTGGTTGGAGTGCTATAAGCGCTTGCCTCTTCTTGTCTGATGAAGCGGCCAACAGTGACTAGCGTTTCCAAAAATAAACAGCTGTACCTAATAGTAAATTTCTATACCTATCGATATGATTTTTTCGTTTGCTTGTTTTGACTGCACCTACCATGATTTGTCTCTGCGTAAGGTAGAGAATGACATTAAGTTTTTGTGCATAAAGCATAAATAAGTAAAAAGTAAATAGTGACGCAGCCGTTTTTATTTCCTATAATAATAATGTTCTCCCGATCGAAACGGCCACAGGGGCAAAATCTTTGACAAAATTAGCGACCAATGCGGGAGATATATTCAATGCACAGGTGGTTGCGCAGACGGTACACTTTCTCTTCTTTTACTCTCACAATCCCACTGGATTGCTGGCCCATTGGTCGGAAGACCGACATGATCGGGGCAAGGTTAGGCAGAGGACAGGATTTTTACAAGCTATTAGAAAAACCAGTAAGGAACACCAACACACTTCCCGTAGGATTTAAACCTGTGACCTCCGGTTAGTAACGCAAGTGCTTTGAATTTCCAAAACATAATGAACTACTGCCTACGTTATTACAACGTTGTCGTATAAATATTTGATGAAAGGAAAAAAGTTACGCCCTTGGAAACATTGATGACTACACGTTGTATATTCTATGACATGCCCCGATTTTAACCGAGTGTATGTATATATGTAGTATTTTTTCTTTACATAATCATAATCGAAACGAGAAATGTGATGGCTAACCGGTGGCCAGCCAAAGATAATTAGTGGGGTTAAATATCACATATTAAACCTAATAACTATCCTGTATTTATAAATGTATCAGCAACAGGGTATACAACTAGAGGTAGGAATTACACACCAGTCTGATGGTGATCTATAACGACCCGTTGTGGGCACTGAAGATTATCAAGAAACTCCTAGAAAGTTGGCATTAACGTAGTCTAGAGGGGACGATAGCTTATTTGATTTAATTTATTTTCCTATAAAAGCAACGGGAAACACCAACGCAAAACCAAAAGTAACCTACAACATTTCCCACACTGTTCTTAGCTCCCCACCGTTCATTTAAAGGATAATATAAGGGTCTCAGGGCAAAATCGTGTACGAGCCTTCACAGGCGCGGCGCCGCGCAACGAAAAATAATTCTAGCAAATTGTTGATTTTACTAATATCTTATTAAAATACTCAATAATAACAAATTAAGTGGCAGTTAGAAGTAGGACATACGTATTTAATAAATCAATGGGGATGATGACTGGGTAAAAACATAATAATTATAATTAGTCCGTCAGTTAGATTATCAAAAAATATTGGACACGTATTTTAATAAAAATTGCCAAAGATATAGCGTCAAAGTTCGGGAGTGGGGGCTCATGACGTCACGCCTCAGTAAAAATTGTGTACCGGCGTTACGTCACACGGCATTTCAAAGCACTATATCTTCGTCATTTTTTGTTTAATCGACAAAAGAAAAAATAAGTGACTAATATTTTTTTTAGTCATCTAGCCTATTGTAATAATTACACAATATACAAAATGTCGTAATATATAAAATGTGTTATTAAATTGTTAAATCGAAAATGATTTAAAATTACAGAGAGTCAAAGGTTGTGAATATCGTTAATTCTTAATGTTATATTACCATACTAAATTATGTATTCTCTTTTCAGGAACGTATTTCTTGCTGTATGATTTCCTCGACTACTTTGAAAAGGATGGCCCGAGCTTTCTCCAGAGGGAAAAGTTTCTAGAGATTGTTGATACAATATTTAAGGATTTTTCAAAAATCAAACGAGAGGCAATTGTATTTCAAGTAAGTATTAAAAAAAAATGCTTTTATATATTTTCTGATAGTTTTATTGGTATCGTAATCATAGTCGTCATCATCAGCAGTAGCTAAAAGACATCCACTGTTGAACCCTTTGTTCAACTTTGGGCATCGCAGTATAGGTGATAGGTAATCCAATAGTAAGACGCTGCTGTCCGTCTTCTAGTTTTCCCTTAGTTGTGTCTTACGGACACCCAACGGTAGGAGATGGGTGGTTGCGATTCTTACCCGGACACACCACGGGTTTATAGAAATAGACTCGTTTAGGCTGTAGCTTAAACGGCGTGATGGACAGTGAGAGGCCGTGCCTCCCTGAGGTGCCCTTGTGCTCGTCGCTACTTCTGCCGTAAAGGCTAGAGCGCTTCAAGCGCTCGCCTCCTATTGTCCGGTGAAGCTGCAATGGCCATCTGCGGCTAACAGCGTCTATCATTCCCAAAAAAAAAAAAAGGTGACTTATAATATGTCGTTAGATTCGGCTTAGTTGTGGCAATGGCATAGGCTATATATATTTTTCCAAAAAAAGTTATATGGCGGCCGCCAACCGCCATTTAGTATTTTTTTTTTAGTTTCAAAAACATTAATATGGGTATCAAATGAAAGGTATTAACGAGACGAGTTGAAATCCCTTCGTACGGTTTTTTTGCTTTTATTATTTATACTTGATCTTTCTTTTTTTTTAATTATTATATTTAAGGACAACCAATAAGACTAGTAGATTCCATTTTTTACATTGGTGAACTTAAAAAGTAAACACAAACTTTCTTCCTTGGTTTCTAAAAACTTTTTTTGTATTAATAAGTTAGTAGCTGTGACTAGTGCAATTTATAAACCATTACTGTAAAGGTAAAGATCTTTAAACATCACTTGGGGTTGATTGTTCTTGAACACATAATTGAAAATAAAAAAAGATCGCAGAAAAGAGAAAAAAACATCAGACATAGATATAAATCATCAAGATGAACTAGCTTTGAAACACAAAAAACACATTCAAATCGTAGCTTGTAATTAAATATGTATTAGAAGTTGCGATACCTCGCATTTATGTGTTCAATTTCATCCTCATTTTGTCATCCCCGTCCGGGTGTTGAAAATATTAAGATACACTACGTAAAAAAACAAACCAACTAGGCACTTAATGGATGCACTCACGGTACATTTTGCTGCCAACGAGCACCTACGCAGAATGAGGCTAAGTACTGCAGATACTTTTAGGTTTCGTGAAGGTGAAAAAGAGTCAATGCTAGGTACACATATTGTGTAACTCCGATGCTCTTGCAAGACGTAGATTGAATTGTTTGGTTCAAGGTGGTGCAAGCTTACGTGATAAGGATAGCGTTGTATATAATCTAAATTATATTTCTAATGTTATGACAAGGGTCAAGACCTTAATTTCTGAGTATAGTAATTATGATACGTCCGACTATGTAACGTTCAATTAAAAGGAAACACAAACAAAAATAAGTGGTTAACTTATAAGTAATTTTCCTAATTATTTATGTGTAGAATAAAACAATACGTAATTTTTACGTGTTACCGTCGTATATAATTTACAGTTCCTTGGTCTAGATTTAAAATTTTTCTTGCATTCTTTAAAGATAAAATATTTCTCGGTTATTGGGACTAATTCCGCCACTCATTCCTACCACAGTGGCTCTTCTGGGTCAGGCAGGATCTACAGTGGGCACCGGTGAAGATACTGACAAGTACCGCTTAATTGATTTGCAATAAGTAAGAGGTAATATAAAGATGTCCCATTGGGTAAGAATAGCACCCTTTACGTCTCTTCCCGTAGGATTGCGTAAGAGGCGACTAAGGGAAAACCGATATGAAGGGCGGCAGTATCTTCTAGTATCCAACTCACAAAAACTGTGATCCCGAGACGCATGCTAAGCGTGTGACTAGTAGTGGACGTTTTCCGGCTAATGATGAATAGAACAATATAAATTCCACTTCTTTACAAAGCGGGCGGGGGGACAAATAAGAAATTATATAGATCGATACAACTTCCTAAAGGGAAACTCTAACAAGTAAACCAACAAACTTGAACTAATAATAACCTTTGTAAGGCACCTGTTTCAAATACTGCCCAGTATTTGAATTACTTGTAATTAAAACACGTGATTGAAATACAAATACGTATTTAGTATTTGTATTTCAATTACTTCCTTAAAATGTAATTTGTAATTCGTATTTCAAATACCTGACGCCGAGATATTTTGTAATTAGTATTTCAAATACTCGAGGCTTCAAAATACATTTTAATATTCAAATACATTTAACCTTCATTTAGCGATCGTGAGTGTGAGTGAAAGGCGAGGGTGTAATGATGGTAAAGCAGCTATTAGAGTTGGCAACACTGCACCTGTTATGTATAGTGTACGCTATGACTGTAAAACAAACAAGAGTCTGTTTGGATGACAGTACATTTAAAAATCTAGTGTTCATGAAAAGAAACTCTGGTTTTACTGATTATTTAATCTAGTTTTCCTCTACTTTTCTGCCTGCACGTACTGGTCTGGTCTAGATTACTTATTTTGTAATTTGTATTTTGTATTTCAAATAAAAATACGGTATTTTATATTTTAAATACATTACTTAAAGATATTTTGTATTTCGTATTTTAATTACTTGGGGTAGGTACAGTATTTTTTAATTTGTATCTTTAATTAAAGCAAAGCATGCATTTTGCCCAGCCCTGCTCAACAGAGGACTGTTTGATTCATTTCCTCTACCTTTCAATGATCTCGCTCTCGCCTTTCGTAGCATCTCATTGCGTCCCGCGAGTACTCATATCTCGGTTTTAGTCCTACCAACTACCTTGTCGCTCGGCGCATTTCTACTATTCCCATCACGCCGCGCCGCTTGATATTTTCTTGTATTATTCCTGAACTTTTTTTTATACTACCAAGGTGGCAAGCAAGCGGGCAGTCACCGCAGCCTATAGACGTTAGCCATACCAGAAGAATCACTAGCGCGTTGCTGACCCTTAACAAATTAGATAATAAGTCTATGTAATTTCACCAGCTACAGTGCCCTTCACGCCGGAACACAGCAATGCGTACACACTGCTGCTTGGTCTCAGAATATCTGACACTGCGGTGGTACCTACCTGGACGGTTCCTAGTAACCTAGAACTTAATTTCATAGTTGCATGAGTGTAAAATTACATACATTTGTAAGTATTACATCGCTCGAAGAACCGATAACCGTTGGGGAAGAAATGTTCTCGAGTGGCGACCACGAACCGGAAGACGCAGCGTAGGTAGGCCTCCCACTAGGTGGATCGACGACATTGTTCGCGTCGCAGGAAACCGGTGGATGCAAATAGCAAGTTGTCGTTCATTGTGGTGGTCTAAGGGGGAGGCCTTTGTTCAGCAGTGGACGTCTTCTGGCTGGTGATGATGATGATGTAAGTATTACGACTACATGTAGATAGATACAATGATACAATGGCCACCTATGTATTTCCCACATCCTGAGTAAGTTAAAAAGGATGTCCAATTGGAATTACCGTCAATAATGCAGAATTACGTCTCGGTACTGCACTGTTTCCCCAATTTATCTATCAAGAAGATATCGGCATTACTAAAGCATTCGTCTCAAAAGCGTTTAGAGCTAAAACCACTCCTGGTTTTACAAATCTACTATATCTTGTCATAATTTTAAACTCCAGCTTATGGGAGATATAATAATTATATCCTGGGACAATCAACACATTGTTATATGAGCCCAAACTAGGTAGTATAGTAACCAGGCAAGTGACACAAATAATTATATACCTTTTTTGTAAATTCGTACTTATTTGGATAAAACACACTCAGACCTTATAAATCTAATAATAATGATACAACGTAATAGCTGTCCTACGCAGCGCCGCCCGTGATTTTCTGCGCAACATTATTTTTCTTTCTTCGTAAAAACCTTATACCAATAACAAATATAACAAAAAAAGAATAAACGAAATTGGTCCAGCCGTTCACGCGTGATGCCGTGACCACGGGAAATAGGGATTCATTTTTATATTATACAGACAGATGTAGAGCTTACCCTCTATAAATAGTAAATTTTATTAAGTAAGTAATTTGATTATGATGGAAATATCA
Organism: Furcula furcula; assembly: GCA_911728495.1. NCBI lineage: Eukaryota > Metazoa > Arthropoda > Insecta > Lepidoptera > Notodontidae > Furcula > Furcula furcula. Next base: position 14,735,567 of record OU452251.1, read on the forward strand.
CTACCTACTTATGATAAGAATGCAGTAGTAGGTATGCCTCATCAGCATGATAACTATATTATTATAAAAATGTGAAGATATGATTTTATGGTTTTATAAACTTTATTTTCTCAATGTAAGTAGGTACATATTTTAGCAAACGTTTCGTTTGAGCACTGTAAGGGTATTTATTCAAAGCAACAAAAACCACAGCACAGTATATATGCAAGGAAAAATATATAAAAAACAACAATCTTGTTTGAATACCAGTCATAAATAAAAAGAAAATAAACTATTTTTGAAAAAATAAAAACCGACTTCAAAGTGAATTATCTAAAAAGCATAAAATAACGAAAATATATTGAAGGTGCTAGCACATCATGTCAACTAAGACTAGCATGAGCTGACACCGACTTCAATATAGGTATTTTCGTTACTTTATGCTTTTTAGATAATTTACTTTGAAGTCGGTTATTATTTTTTCAAAAATAGTTTATTTAACACTTTTTAGTGACTTTTATTTTAGCAATATAGGTATCAGCACTATCACGCAACTCGAACGTCTACGTTGCAGTAACTTACTGAAAACATAAAAAGTTTATATCTCTTAAATTACTGGACCGATTTTGATGAAACTTGTACTCTACCCTAAGTTGAAAAATACTCTAACCATTACAAAAAGAATTTTCGAAATCGGACCTGTAGTTTCTGAGAAATCCGTGGACAAACCTACATACATACATACATACATACACTCATAAAATTTGGGAAATTTGTTTAGAAGCCTACATAGACTAACTTTATTAATATTACATACATACTGTTGACATATAGAATGCATTACCCATTGTACATAGAATCATATTTACTACTCTATGCTCGGCCATCTATACGTTATCTACTCTGTGTTCACTTGCCTTTCTTTATACCATTGTGTTCTGTCATTTAAAATATTAATAAAAGTAATCCTTATAAATCTTATTCGTTTCTTTAATATAATATCAGGTTATGGGCCGTCCCACGCCTGTGTAGTATTTTGTTTGCGATAAGAACAGTATTTAAAAGTAAAAGAAAAAAGTCGCCGCGTGTATAACCTCACTTACCGGTACCGTCACGCAACCACTTTTTTTCAGCTATTTCAGATTAAATTTGTTCTAAACATGGCTAATAGCAATTCAATGATGTCGATTCCGAAACTCACGGGCCGAGACAATTGGGCTAGTTGGAGTTTTGCAGTCAAAGCATACTTAGAACATGAGGAACTATATGACTACATATTGACTACGCCACAACCGTCTGACACGAAATCAATCAAGCAAGATATTAAAGCTAAGTCCAAGCTGATATTGTTAATCGATCCAATATTATATGTACACATCCAAGATGCCGAAAATGCAAAGCAAGTTTGGGAAAACTTATCTCGGGCATTTGAAGACAGCGGATTGACTCGAAAGGTTGGATTGTTAAAAGAACTTATTAATACTAACTTGGAAAATAGTTCGTCAGTCGAGGACTATGTGAATAGGATCATGACTGCAGCACACAAGTTACGAAATATAAAATTTGATGTAGACGACGAGTGGTTAGGTACTCTGATGCTGGCGGGCTTGCCTGATACATACAAGCCCATGATAATGGGCCTACAAAGCTCAGGTATGAAAATTAGTGCCGATCTAATAAAAAATAAGTTGATACAAGAAATAAAATCAACAGATTCTGACACTACCGCTTTTTATACAAAAAATTATCATGTTAAAAATAAACAGCAAAGTACTAAAAAAGGTCCAAGATGTTTCACCTGCAATAAATATGGACATCTCAGTAAAAACTGTTGGTATAAGAAAGGTAACGGGAAAACAGATAAAAACACTGGTTTTTCAGCAGCATTTTCTGCAAGCACGATGAGTGACTCTGTAAATTGGTATGTAGACTCTGGCGCCTCCATGCACATGACGATGCACCGGGATTGGCTAAGCGATGTCACAGCTCCGCCTGTACCAAGTATTAGAATTGCTGATAATAAGTCATTGAAAGTTGAATGCTGTGGCAATGTGTTAATAAAAATAATTGCAAAAGATGGCAGCACAGAAACAATACAGGTCAGAGAAGTATTATATATACCAGAACTGAAAACAAATTTATTATCTGTTGGAAAAATAATAAAATGTGGCTACAAAGTAATTTTTAAGGAAGATTGTTGTCAAATTCTTAATAATAACAGTATGTTAGTAGCTAAAGCAAATCTCATTAATGGTACCTACCAGTTGAATGTGTGTAAAAACACAGAAATCCATGCTATGGTGTCTAAAACTGATGATGACTTTTTTTTGTGGCATCAAAGGATGGGTCACTTGAATTTCACAGATGTAAAGAAAATATGTAACTGTACTGAAGGTGTAAAATTGTCATCGAACATGAAGAATTGTACTTGTATAACATGTCTTGAAGGCAAGCAGACCAGGCAACCATTTCCTAAAGAAGGCTCCCGTGCAAGCGACTTGCTAGAGCTTATACACAGTGATGTATGTGGACCGATGAAACATGTTTCTATTGGTGGTGCTAGGTATGTAGTCACATTCATAGATGATTTTTCACGAAGAGTGCATGTATATTTTATAAAATGTAAAGCTGAAGTTTTTGAAAGATTTGTGGAATTCAAGAACAGAGTAGAAAATGAGTTGAACAAAAAAATAAAAATAATAAGAACAGATAATGGCACCGAATATACAAATAACAGATTTGATACATATCTAAAAGCTCACGGTATATTGCACCAAACATCCACACCATACACTCCGCAGCAAAATGGTCTAAGCGAAAGAATGAATAGGACTTTAATAGAGCGTGCCAAATGTATGATTTTAAATGCTAATTTACAGGATACATTCTGGGCTGAAGCAGTGGCCACAGCGGCTTATATCATAAACCGCTCACCAACTCGTTCACTGTCAGATGTAACACCGCATGAAATATGGACTGGAAAGAAACCCAATCTCAGCCATATGAGGATATTTGGATGCGATTCAATGGTGCATATTCCTAAAGAAAATAGAACTAAACTTGATGTGAAGTCACGCAAGTTAATTTTTGTAGGATACAGTGATTATACTAAGGGCTACCGGTTCATAGACCCTGTAACAAAAAAAGCAATTATAAGCAGAGATGCTGTATTTCTAGAGGCCACAATACAAAGAAATAAAGTAGATGATGTACCTAAAAAAGAAACAAAAATTAGTGAACAGGAAAAGCTCAATACTTTAAAGAAAGATGAGAAGATAGGTCAAGAGGAAAACATAAAAAGAAAAGAACAAGTGTACTTACCCTTATCTGGAACTAATGATTTACCTGAAATAAACAATGAGATTTGTCCTGAAGAAAATGAAGACACGTCTACTATTATAAATATTTCTGATAGTTCAGAATCCAGTACAAATTCTCAATTTCAGGACAAAACAACCTCAGACTCCGAATCATTTGAAGATACAAACGATGAAACATATGTACCGGAATCTAGTATTGATTACAATGTAACGCAAAGAACATTAAGACCACGTCACCCACAAAGGTTACATGAAGAAACAACCGAACCTACATCATATCTTTGTATTAATGGTGAGTCTACAATGACTATACTCGATCAGGATCCACAATGTATTACTGAAGCTTTAACAAGTAATACTGCTGTAAAGTGGAAGGAAGCTATGGACAGTGAATATAACTCATTAATTAAAAATGACACGTGGATATTGGTAGATAAACCTTTGAATGCAAAAGTAATACCATGCCGATGGGTTTTTAAAACAAAAAGAAATGAGAATGGAATAGTAGAGCGATATAAAGCTAGATTAGTAATAAAAGGATTTCAACAAAAAAAAGGTGTTGACTATCAAGAAATATATGCACCAGTGGTTCGCTATTCATCTATAAGATATTTAGTCGGTCTGGCAGCGAAATATGATCTGAAAATAAATCAAATGGATGCTGTTACAGCCTTTTTACAGGGTGATATAGATGCTACAATATACATGTCACAACCACCTGGTTATGAAAATGGAGACAAGGTATGTCAACTACAAAAATCTCTTTACGGGTTGAAGCAAGCCAGCCGGCAATGGAACAAAAAGCTCAACAAGGTTCTACTTGAAATTGGACTATCACGCTCAAAGATTGATCCATGTGTTTACTACAGGATTTCAAACGAGGATATTATTTTTATAGCAGTTTATGTTGACGACCTTTTATACTTATATAATAATGAAGAGACTGCATCAATGGTAAAATCAAAATTACAAGAAAAATTCAATATGAAAGATCTAGGGGAAGCAAAAAATTGTATTGGTTTCAGAATCTCTAGAAGAGGGAATGAAATACATTTAGATCAATCAACTTACATCAAAACCATATTAGACCGATATAACATGTCTGATTGTAAGGAAGTGTCCACACCAGTTGATGCTAATGTAAAATTCAAGAAAGCAGAAAATGAAAGTGAAATATTAACAAACATTCCTTACCAGGAGGCAGTTGGATGCTTACTTTATATTTCCCAGGGAACAAGACCAGATATTGCCTACATTGTAAACACACTTAGTCGTTTTAATAATTCACCCACAGCAGAACATTGGATGGCTATTAAAAGGGTTTTAAGATACTTGAAAGGCACATTAAATAAAAAACTCATATTTAAATGTGACAATACAGACATTGTTGGATACTGTGACGCGGACTGGGCCAGTGACTGTGAAGATAGAAGATCCTGCACTGGCTATATATTTCTGTTTCAGGGTGCAGCCATAAGCTGGTGCTCTAAAAGGCAACAAACTGTTGCGTTATCCAGCACAGAAGCTGAATACATGTCTTTGGCTTCAGCCGTACAGGAGGCTATATGGCTTAAACAGTTGCAAGAAGACATTTTTCCTAATCTATTAAATGCCCCTATTATATTGTTTTGTGATAATCAAAGCGCTATCAGTCTTTCAGGTAATGATATGTACCACGCTCGCAGCAAACATATAGACATACGCTACCATTTTTTGAGGGAGAAGGTCGCCGACAACCAGGTCGTCGTTCATTACAAGAAGTCTGCTGACATGGTTGCTGATGCACTTACAAAAGGGCTACACCGAGTGAAGCACCAATCTTTCACCAGTAAAATGGGTTTGCATTCAGAGGAGGCTGTTGACATATAGAATGCATTACCCATTGTACATAGAATCATATTTACTACTCTATGCTCGGCCATCTATACGTTATCTACTCTGTGTTCACTTGCCTTTCTTTATACCATTGTGTTCTGTCATTTAAAATATTAATAAAAGTAATCCTTATAAATCTTATTCGTTTCTTTAATATAATATCACATACGTGTCGAATAGAGAACCTTCTTTTTGAAGCTGGTTAAAAAATGTACTTAGGCAGAAAATTAATTTATACGAGCAAGTTACTAAGTTACAAGGGACGGATTTAGTGCGGGATTTTTCAAATATCACTCATCTGAAAAAAAAAATGAGCAAGTTACAGGGACGGATTTAGTGCACGATTTTTTAGATAGAACTTTAATTTGCACCGTGTCGTTGTAGCTGTTCGGATGTTGATCCTTGTGTATTTTGATTACAGTATACTGACTGGGAGGAGATAACGGACGGTTACTTGAACCAAAAGATGATTGCGGACGTCGTTGGCGACTACTTTTTTGTGTGTCCAACGAATTACTTCGCGGAAGTGCTTGCTGAATCAGGAGTCGATGTTTACTACTATTATTTCACTCATGTAAGTAGCCTATATTATACAACGTAGATGTAACACATCAAGTAGACCTAAACTATAACTCTAGGCTAACTTAAACCTACAAGTCTAGAAGCGCTAAATTGAATACTTAATAGTTCCATAATCGTCGTAGGCGATCACTAAGAGAGGAAGGAACTAAGAATCTTTGTGAAATACAAATCATCTATGTATATAAAAATGAATGTTTGTCTGTATGTCCTTTATAGAATCGTAAACTTGCATTTTATCATGTCATGATCAAAGTGAAAGAGCGCGAGCGTAGTTGCGCGGATCAGCTAGTTTATTATATTTATCATGTCAAATATAATGCAATCTTTGCAAGAATTATCGTTTTTGTAATTTAAAAAATTAGTTATTTCAATTCCGACTTGACAATTACTGTGTGGTAGGTTTCTTTATGTAAGGAACTGTCTAGGTAGCTACCACCACAGTGTCAGATATTCTGCCTACTAGCAGCGATGTGTAAACATTGCTGTGTTCCAGTATTAAGGGAACTGTAACTGGTGAAATTACCGGACACACAAGAGACTCAATATCTAATGTTCTTAAGGTCTGTAACGCGCTAGTCTTCTGAATCTTCTGGTGTTGCTAGCGTGCATAGGCTTCAATGACTACTTACTTATATCAGGCGGGCCGCATGCTTTTTTGCCACCATGGTAGCATAATTGACTATTAATAGGTATCCACGGTAGTTTAACAGCAAAAAAAACCTTTTCTCGTGTGTTTATTTTAAAATAACAAAAAGTGAATCAGAATTTGAATGCCATACATATTATCATGATGGACCTAATCGAACCTTGCGCCAGAAATAAAACTATTTTATGCTACGCGTTTACGTTCAAAGTGGAGTGTATGGTGGTGACATGCCGGTTAGCAAACATTTTCAAAGGCATTCCTATGTCAGAAACGTACTCGTGACGGCAGAACGGCCTAACGCGTTAATTTGGCTAACGAACCAGATACGAGAGCCCTTATAAAGAGCCTGCCGCCAACATTCGTTTCATGCTTTGACATCAGAACCGAGTCAAAGGAAAGCTGACGGAAGGCAGTTTTAGTTTTTTTAGTCGTTTTTTGGTTAGTGGCCAATCTAATGTCAGAATTATTCAAGCTGCCTGTCTTTGCCTAGGTGATAACCTCCGAGGTGGAATTTTCCACCTCCAAACAACGGAGACGCTCAGATTAAATACCACTAAACGGTTACCCATCTATGGATTTGCCTGAAGGTGATTAATAAATCGATCGTCTCGTTATTATATTTGGGGAAATTGAGGGAAATCTATTTCGATACAATATATTGATTGATAGTGTTTTACTGTGTCATTATAATAATTATAATATTATATTATGCTTTTTAGCTATGAAATAAGGGACAGGAAATTGTGTATACTAACAGTTGGTATATTAATGATAGCTTTAATTTGCTTACGTCATAGACGCTTCTTTTAACTCGTATTTTTGTTTAAGTTTACTAAAACGTAGGTAAGTATTTGGTACACACGGTATTTAAAAAATGGTTCGCTGGCTTAGCCCAAATAATATTACGCAGCAGGGAATTACGATTTCTGAGTGTTATGAATGTTAAATGATTTTATTACCATAATTAAAATACCGTGAAGTAGGAATTACATTCAGATTACCATCCATTTTGCAAGGATTTGTACATTTTGTAAAAGTATGGCAGCATAAGATGTCATAAACTTTCTTCGTCACTAAAGAAAACAGGTAATAGTTGAATTAATATTACTAAGAAAATAAATAAGTTTCCACTGCTTTACTGCTTTTTGGATTATATAAGAAAAAGTCAAGAAAAGAACACTGCTTACCTTATGTTTAGGGTATTATAATTTCTGATTACGCAAATATTGCACAAACAAATTTTACGGACGTGGCGGTTTTTCTCGGACGCTGAGGACAGAAACAGCTGCATGCGTTATGTGACGGGCACCCCTTCCCTTCAATATGGTTGTGTAAAGGGTTGGCTGCTGCTCGAGTCATTCTTGTACGCGGGTGCTGCTTGGGTCTGTTTTGACTTCTATCCCTAAAATGATGTCTAATGCTCCGTTTGTGATAGGACATTGATAAATGTTCAAACCGTCAATAAGTAAAAGCCACAGTAAAATATACCTACGTAAAGTACTTATTTATTTAGCAGATGTTTAAAAATAAAATCAATTAGTTGAATTTTATACTAATAATTTGAATCCTTATTACCAAATTAATTTGTATGACCTTTTTGTAGTACTTAATGGGCAAATTTTGACTCCCACAACGTTGAATTACGTCCTCAACTGCTGTAAGCGCTCATGTTGGTATGTATGTATGCAAGGAAGTCCAACATCATCTCGTTATAAAACTGCACTGCAACCAGTGCCTTTTGCAAGCCGGTATGAATGAACATACAAATATTTCACGGACAATGGTACAGCGTCGTCCAGTTGCATCTCCATCTGGCTATTGTGTGGCGTAACTCTTTTGTAATTCAATTCCCTTCAAGCTGATATTTTTGGATATTTTAAGTTCATATTTTATAAGACTTTTTCCGCATCGTTGTGAATAATGAATTTCGTTTTTCTTTTCATGTACCTAAGTAAGTGAATTTAAAATGATTTCTTTTTGCTAAAGGCAATCAGTGGTCGCGAGTGCAGTGACCTATTGTGAGCTCATGGTTTCGGTTCCCAAATGGAGTAAAGTATTATTTTTAGTCAGACTATTATTTACAGCATCTATGAGTTTAGGCTGTATGTTGATTTATGAGATTTCTTGGGAGCTATCATAGACTAGCTAGATGGTGTATACACCTCAGCCTTTAACCGAAGGGATCCCTTCGGGGAAATATGCGTTGGTCTCTGTGTATATTTTTATTCAACCAGCTTTCAGACTCGTTACCGGATTTTAATTCGATAATACGTAAACAGTTTACACCTAACATAATAGCGACATTTGAATATTTTGTTATTTTACTCTATTTATATCGATCTGTCTATATATCTATACTATAGTATATCTAAACTTATAATAAAACTGTAACAGGTCCAATTCTGTATATTGAAGATATTTTGAAAATTATTTCTGGATAAATAAATTATTCAGCCCGTTGAAGCCAAAACTGATTTTATTTTTTTATTTTTGTCTGTCTTTCTCTTTAAAACTATTGAATGAAACTTATCATGATTTGAGTTAATACTACGAGGTAGGACATATGATACTTTTTATCCCGTGATCCAGCACGGTTCCCTTGAGAGAGGAGAATGTTTACTTGGTTATACGCGTGGTCCAATTTTATAATGTTTTCACTATAATTATAACAAGTATTATGGATCAATTTTTAACAGACTTTCACAAAAGGAGGTAATGTATTCAACGCAAATGATTGCTATTAAAATGTTAACGTAAAAAGCTCGCGGATGGAGCTGCGCGGGTCAGTTACCTACAAATATTTTTGTGGCCACTAAATAGCATATAATTTTAACTTTTACTATTACAAACATTTGTAAATAGGCCTCGTTGCCTAAATAAATATACTTTTCAATCTCATATCCAAATAGAAAAGGTTTTCCATCCCAAGACAGGCCCTACATTTAAATTCATTAATATTATATTTGAGTAGAGGGGTCGGACACTTATTGCTGCTATTAAGATAACTTATTGTAGCTACTAAGGGAATTATAGGTATTTCTAAAACAAAACAGTCAGATCTCGGCCCACCCGACACCAGTGCTACTGGAGTTTGAACTATAATAATTTTAGATGATATTGTATTGCTATGGTATGAACTACATAATAATAACTCTGTAAGGATTATATATTGGTAAAGATTAACAGCCTTACTTATAAACGTTGTTTATCCTTAAGTTGCTTAGCAGTTTGCTAACGTAGCTTTAAAATAAACAGCGGCCGACCCTTGTTTGACACTTAAACTATAGAATCAATGATATTATATTCAATATCTTTGTATACTTATCTATACTTATAATAAAACTGTAACAGGTCCAATTCTGTACATTGAAGATATTTTGAAAATTATATTTGGAGGGCATTCTATAACCGATACTGAGGCCGAAAATGTAATTTTTTTAATTTTTGTCTATCTGTCTGTCTGTCTGTATCACGGCTGCGCATCACGCCGAAACTACTGAATGGATTCAAATGAAACTTGGCATGATTTGAGATCATACTACGAGGTAGTACATAGGATACTTTTTATCCCGTAATCTAGCACGGTTCTTTTGGGAGAGGGGATTAAAGTCAAAATGGGTACTTGGTTATACGCTTGGTCCGATTTTATCAATTTTTCTTCATAATTATAATAAATATTAGTAAGGGAACACTCATAGAGAGTTGTTATAAAGGTTTTGTAATCGATCGGGTTAAGCAACGTTAGGTAAGGTCATTAAATAGATGGGTGACCGTTTAACGCCATTTGAACTAAACGGGTCCGTGCTTCGGAGAGCAAATAAAAAGTGGGTCCCAGTTTTTAACCGACTATAAAAAAGGAGGTTATGTATTCGATGCGAATGTCTGTTATTAAAAGTTTAGTTAACGTAAAAATAGCGCATGCGGAGCTGCGTGGGTCAGCTAGTCTTACATAAAATGAAAAAAAAATACTTAATATTAAGATATCAACTAGCGGCAAATACTTATACTACTGTTATTAGACAATCTTATAGAAAATACATTTTTCAGTTGCTATATAATTTAGAAATTTCAGTTGTTATTTATATAATACACGTTACGTACATTCCGTTACGTTGTAAAAGCTCCAAAAGGAACATGTTACGCACAAGCTCTAAATGAAGACAAAGCGCCACCAATGACCTCAATATGAAAGGAAATGAGACAAATGATGGATAATAAATCAGAAATTAAGCAGGGGGCGCAGTTTGTCGTCAAAATAACGATTTAAGGGACGCCAGGGACATTAAGGGTCATATCACGATTCACAACAACAAGCTAAACGCCCGTTCACTAAGTGTTTGTCTTGGCAAACCATGAATAATACGCTGAATTTTCTAGTTGTGTAAACTTAGGGAGTTTAGACAAAAAAAAAACGGTCATTTGCCATGCAAAAAATATTTTCCCATGAGAAGACATATCCCGCTGTAAAAGGGGGTGGCATGTCCAAAATAAGTGTACTTAATGTCTAAATAACAGTAATAAATAGTATAAATTGGTTTATTAAGTGTTATTTTAGCGAATACTAACACATTGAATTTAAACTACTTTTACCATCGGCTTGAGATCCTGTGATAAAGAGAGTTAGTTAAATACAAAACCAAGCATAACACAGCAATTCCTCAAGATAAACCTCTTTTAGCGTAAATTTAACCTGTAATAATAACTAAGAAGATTGAGCTACCCGTGACCATGGGAGCTGAAAAGCATTCGAAACATCAGAAAAATAAAAAATAAACTATTTTATAAAAAATAATAACCGACTTCAAAGTAAATTATCTAAAAAGCATAAAATAACGAAATATTATTGAAGTTGGTGTTAGCGTACCTGCTGTGTATATTCTGCACCAACTTCAATAATATTTCGTTATTTTATGCTTTTTAGATAATTTACTTTGAAGTCGGTTATTATTTTTTATAAAATAGTTTATTTAACACTTTTTAGTGACTTATTTTACCAAGATAGGTATCAGCACTATCACGCAATTCGAACGTCTACATTACAGTAACTTACTGAAAACATAAAAAGTTTATATCTCTTAAACTACTGGACCGATTTTGATGAAATTTGTACTCTACCCTAAGTTGAAAGATACTCTAACTATTGCAAAAAGAATTTTTGAAATCGGACTTGTAGTTTCTGAGAAATCCGCGGACAAACCTACATACATACATACATACATACATACATACATACATACATACATACATACATACATACACTCGTGAAATTTGGTAAATTCGTTTAGAAGCCCATATAGACTAACATATATGAATATTACGCATTTTTATTAATATTACATACATACGCGTCGAATACAGAACCTCCTTTTTTGAAGTCGGTTAATAAGCCGCGATATAATATCATATACAATATTCAAAAAAAAAACTGAACCGACTTCAATAACACTAAAAAGTATAAAATAATTTAAATATTAAAGAAGTTGGTGTTGGCGTACCTGCTGTGTATATTTGGCACCAACTTCAATAATATTTAAATTATTTTATACTTTTTAGTGTTATTGAAGTCGGTTCAATTTTTTTTTAAATATATTATTTTATACTTTTTAGTGATATTTTCATACATAAAGATTGAACCATCGAAGACGGTAAAATGATCTAGGTAGGTTATGACATCATTATGATTTCACATTATCGTCTACATACTTTTACATAATTCATGTTTCTTCAGAAACTCAGAAACACTTTATCTGATCGTAATGAAATTTGCATGGAATCATCATAGTAGTTTACTTTCTCGAATAAAAAAAGAATCATCGAAATCGGTTCATATTTGTCAGAGAAATGTAAAGGAGAACATCAGTTTTATGGTTTTTACCAGATAAATTCCTCCATATCATTCATGGTTCTCCGGGAAGTTCTTATCTGGTTGTGATAAAATTCATACAGGTTCATAACAGTGGTTTCTTCTTTCGAATAAAAAAAGAATCATTGAAATTGGTAAATATTTGCCAGAGTTATGACCATTTTTGTCCTTAAAAAGCGACATAAAGTCATCTATATAGGCTTTCCTGCAACTTTCCTGCGCAGTCAACATTCTTGTTTTTTCAGGAACTACTTATTACTAAGCTATATTTTTTTATGGGACCCAATTAACGGATTAAAGAATGTATGGAATAAAGATTTTTTGAAATCGGTTCATAATTGCCAGAGCTATGCGCGAACATACATAGATAACAAAATATATACAGACGAATTGAGAACCTCCTCCTTTTTTGAAGTCGGTTAAAAAGTAGTTTGATTTCAATGATTTATCACATTCTAAGATTAACCGCATCGCATAAAAGTTTTCTACGGGAATGAGATAGGACGTTGAAAATTTAATTTAAAAAAAAATCTGTATTGCAACCGCAATTTAGTTAAGACCGAATGACCTACCTCACTTATCATCCATCAGTCAAATAAGTAAAATATGTTGTCATCTTCGGATGATATTAACATTTTAGGTCATGTGTGTGACGACCCTTGTTCAACATGAATTGGATCATTTTGGGTAATATGTATAGTGACAAGGTAATCATAATAAAAGAAGACGTTGTGTAGATGCTGGCAGTGAATGACTGTAGCCAGCTTAATATATTAGGCATGGGCCAAGCTTGGTGGGGCCAAAGGTCACAGATTAACAACGCGCTATTTCGGGTTGTGACCCGTCGTCGCTGTTCCATTTCTGCTCCCGACACTGCGTCTAGTTTATTATAGTACGTTTATTTTATCTATGGCCCGGACGAAATTGTTATTTTATCGTAGATTTATTAAGGTAACTATCATGCTCAAAAGACGGCAAACTATGGGAAATCATAAAACAACCTAATATATGATAACTTATGCTTACTTTTGATGAAAATGATTATACTTATGATGAAAAATATGATGGATGGAAAATACTACTTATGATTAAAAATATGTAAGTAGATTATGTAGGTATATTCCACTTTGATCACTTGGGTGATATTACCTGGGTGATTAAAGTGGAACAAGTTATTCCACTTTTGCCTATTTAAAAGTAAAACCGACTGCAAAATTAAAAATAATAGTTTGATAATGAATTCTGTGTACATTATTATTAAGTATTTAAATTGAAATGGAAAATGTTAACATCAACACCCGATTAGCTCGTGACTTGAAGTGATGATATTGATATTACTTCATAATTGATAGTTTTTCTTTAAGAAATAGGTACTATAATATTGTGGTTTTTTTTTGAGGAGTATCTCAATTTATTTCGTATGTAAGTATATTTTTAGTGAAGAAGTTTAAGTAAATATGTTATATCGGTGTATTCATTCTAAAGTTCCATCTCCGATATCCTTTAGGGATCCAGATCTTTATCCAGATCAGGAAAAAACTCTATGGTCCATCTTTCTCTGGGATGTATCTTTTTTATAAAAAATTCTAATCCGATCTGCAAATGGAAAAAAATACAGCCGCTTTATGACTTTTTGTAGAAGTCAATTATTACGTAGGCATTTGGTAGGCATTCATATTTTTTCCACACAATTATTGTAAAAATCTAGCGTAGCGATAAAGTAGATGTTAGGTACAGATGTTGCATTTTTAATACGGTTAGAACATTGTACAAGAGTTTTTAACGCAATCTCGTTCTAAGTATCCCTAAAAATGTGCTCAGAGCCATATTCTGTGTGGATATTAACCGCTCTGTCGGACTATGCAATGATGCTATTAAAAAAATAGATGTTAATTTTTCACTTTATTATTCCTGTACACACAGTTCACCCATACCTTTTGAAGGAGAGATCTATTTGTAAAGTTGTTAATCATTGTAGTTTTAAATTACTTCTCTTACTTAAGTACTTCTCAAACCATTTTAATCTTCAATTCACATCACATCTGAATAGATTATATTTTCGTTACAATCATGTAGGTGCACCTACGAAACCAAGATGTGTTCAACACTAAGTCATGTTTGTATCTTTATTCAATCCGGATAGGCTGGATATAATATTATGTTCAGCAACAAATTAAATGATTTCAATCATGTCATGTAAATTTATTTTAGAATTGACCGGTATTATGTAAGGGGTGTTATACGCAAACTGACCTTTACATGGGCAGGTGCCTATAGCTGCCTACCCATGTAACGCTTAGCTTATGCATGACAACGCATATCGTTGGCCGCGCCAGCCACGCCGACCGCTTGCATTATTAAGCGCCTCGTGTACCAAACGGCTGTTTTTAATTTTTCCTCGCTTAGTAAACGCCAGTAATTGTTTCCAAGGTTTCAATTTAAACTCTAGAATTGTTATTCTGGTAGTAGGAGCAGGGAAACGTCTAATTATAACCAATTAATGTGGTGACAATTTAACTCGCTTATTTTGCGAACTGAAATGAGTTTCGGTCGACCTATTTTTTTGGGGTATTTATTTTTTATCTTTGCTCCTATTGAATTGTTTATATTTTATTATTAAGTATATATTTTTCTGCTTTTGGACTGATTATTCAGAGCACCAGTAATTGTCTGCTATAATGAGAAGAAGATGTAGTGACAAAAATTGAGAAAGGTATGCTGAGATGGTTTGGTCATGTCGAGAGAATGAATGAGGAACGAATGACGAAAAAAGTGTATAACGCGAGTGTAAATGAAAGTGTTGGAAGGGAAGGGTAAGGGTTGTAGACCTAGGTAGACGTTTCAAGACCAAATCAGGGACGTCTTGAAAAAAGGCCAGGTCAAGAGTACCCTAAACCGAAGAGCATGTATGAAGGGAATAATGAAAGTGGACGAAGCGAAAAAAAAAATAATAATAATATTTAAGGATCGTAGCAAGTGATTATATGTATGTATGAAGATGACAAGTTGTTCAAGCCATGTGAATATGTCATTACGTCCAGTGCGAGTGGAACCAAAGTTTTGGCTCGCTATACACCACTCATATATTTTTTTTTAGGGACGTCCTTAAAGAGTTGGCCAGGCACCGGGATCACTTGTTTAAATCAATTTAACAATTTTTTTGGGTAGAGATGTATCTCCTACTTAAAAAGACCGCAGCTAACACCATCTTGAGTTACAGTGGAGTTATGTCCGTGCGATGAGTGATAGGTCCCATACATTAGGTAGCGCGACTGTAAGACTTGCGAATCTTGCTGGATAGAAAACCAATTTATATAGTGGTAATAGACCGGTCCTCTTAGGAGTACATAATCCTACTGAGCTGAGCTAAGAAAAAACTGTTTTATTATTTTCCTTGCAATACAATTCCTCCGAGGCTTTCACATCCATGACTGCATTTATACCTTCAGATGAGATTACAGTCAATATTGATCCTAAAACAATCACTGACAAGGTTGGTAATAGGGATGATGACTGGATAAAAAAAAATCTAATTAGTCTCTCAGTTAGATTATCAAAAAATATTGGACACGTATTTTTTTATTTAACAAATCAATAAAAAATGCCAAAGATATAGAGCGTCTAAGTTCGGGAGTGGAGGATTTTTACATCACGCCTCAGTAAAAATTGTATATCGGAGTGACGTCACGTGACATTTCAAAGCACTATATCTTCGTAATTTTTTGTTTAATCGACAAAAGAAAAAATACGTGTCCAATATTTTTTGATAATCAAATAACGGACTAAAACAATTTTTCTAGTCATCTAGCCTATTCATATTGGTAGTAGTAAATTTTGAATCACTTTGAATCAATTTTCTGTTGCTATTTAAAGACAACATAAGGCTTTTTATTACCTTTAAACACATAACTTGAAAGGCGGTAAAAGGTTTCATGATTTCATACTCGCATGTTGGTGGGTTTCCGTGACATTTGACGAAGGTTAGAAGTCAATAAAACTTGATCGATTGTCTGTTGTACAAACTTAGATCCATAGAACAACAGAAGTTTGCGGGAAACTGGCAAGAAAGAAAGATTCGAAGTTGGCACCAACCCATTTACTGTGGGGGCCAAGTCGATCATTATTGTTGCCGTGTTGTTCTTGCCGTTTCATTCGATAAATTTAGATGAGTTTGGGGATATATGATCCCATTTTTTTTCTATTATGTACTGTTATGATAATAACAATGTTCACCATGATAACTTTTAACAATATTACCCAACTATGAAGAATATATTATTATAGTGCACAAGTGCTTGCGTAGATACAGGTGCAGTCTCTCTTTCCTTTAAGATGGTTGACCGAAAAGACCGATAGATCTGGCGCAAAACAGTTTTTAAAGACGTCTATCCGACGTATGAATTATATTATTTCTACGACAATCAAACTATTAATCGGAATGTATTACTCCCCGTATGATATGTATAGATACATATACCCGCAACCTCCGGTTCGCAAACAAACAGTTTCCCGCTGCACCAGTGAGTCAGTGAGACTACATCATATTAAAGCTATCATTTGGGTATGGCAGGTACTAGATATTCCACTCGCCTAATATCTTTGTCTAATGTACATCAACACCCATACGAGTATTGCTAGCAACATCCATATTTCAATCAAAGATTTTAATATTTCAATCAAAATAGATGCAAATAAAATTTCGTGGGCCATGCCAATGACTGAATGTTTGATACTTTGATGATCATTTTTTAAATTCAATATTAATAAAATGATAATAGCAGCGCATAAGGTCGCCCCACCTTCCGCCATTTTCTTAACTACGCGAATTACAAAGAAATCTTGGACAAAGATGTTGGACGAGTGGAATAGGCATCCGTCAAAGACATTTGGTCATGTATAGAACATAGAAATTGGACAAAGAAATTGGACGAGAGGAATACCACCCTAATTCACTTTAAACTGCTTTATAATTTCTAAAGTTTAACAGGAATCAAGTCAAAAATCAAATAACGACTCTATTATTTGAATTTTGATTTCAATAATTGTAATTGAACTATAAAATTACCGATTATAAAACGTTCATACACGCAGTACAGTAGTATTTGAAATATTATCTTAAAGCCTTACCACAAATGGGTCATTGTAAGATACAATACACTAAACACTGCAAAACAGTGTTGTACTTATAGTGACAAATGCCAAGGAGTTATCTTTATTTGAAAACAAATGTCTGTTGATGATAACCTTCTAGTAAGTAGAAGTGTGTAATGCGCATTCTGTACTTTTATAGTCGGTACAACACAGTACAAGTGTCAGTGTCTTTTGTTATAATTTCCTTGTAATGCATGCAGAAAAATGTGTCCAACGAACTGAAAATAATGCTCACTAATTACTTAATTTTAATAGAAACATTGGAACAGTCGTAATCCTTATCAAACTTTATTCTAATCGGGAATTAACGCGATTTACCTTATATTTTTTTTGATAATGGAACGCGAAAGTCTTAAAGTATATAAGTCGTAATCCTTATTTTTATCTGGGAAGAAACCTCCAGTAGCCTTTATCAATGCTATGTAGAGCACTCCGTTCGGACCTCGGATTACTTACAGTTTTTGGTTTAGAACTTATACAGTAGCTAAGTGTGAATAGTTTAGCTACTTTTGTTTTGTAATTAATACTAAATTATAGCAACGCCCCCCTAATAATAATCCAATAATAATCCCCCCAATAATAATAAGCCCCCTCATCTTGAGGGGAGGCCCGTGCCCAGCAGTGGGACATAAACAAGGGCTGGTATTATTATTATTATTATAGCAACCCATTTTTAGGGTTTCATACATAAAAGGTAAAAAAAGAACCCTTATAGTGAGACTTCGTCTGTCTGTCTATCAGACCTGTATATTTCAGGAACCACTGACGCTATCGATTTGAAACTTGGAACAGTTTTAGATCTTACTTACCCAACCTCATCGGAAATATCGGCGTCGAAAAGGGTTATCAAAATATCAAAGTGAGACTAGTATATCGAGTGGTGTATCATATGAAAGGGCTTCATTTGCACATTTCAATGCAGATTTTTTTTTGTTTTTTTTTTGTAGTTTTCGGCTTACGATCAAAAATAAAAAAAATACCGTCCGTATGGATAATACAACATATTGTACTATTTTACAGAAAAATAAAATGATCTTTCTAGTAGTAATTTTTTTAGTGATTCTAAAAAATCCTCGACAATCAAGATAGATAGATAGATAGATAAATTCTTTATTGCACACATTATAAAGGACAGTTTACATGATTCAGGTTCAAGCTTAGTTTTACGTTTTTTTTTGCTATCTGAGGTGTTAGATGATTAGAAAATTAACTTTAATTGGTCCGAAGACGTTATGGAACCCTCGGTGCGCGAGTCCGACACGCATTTGACCGTTTTTTTTTGTCAAGTCTCCAGAGATAACATGGTGGCGTAACTTGGCAGGTTAAATTCCATGAGGCAGATTAGTTAAAATCGTTAACTTATGAATAACTAATTATCACTAATCTATATAAAATCCAGATTTAATCAATGACCCGTGAAAACGTCAGTACCTACTGTATTTTATATTTAGACCTTAAAAACTTTTGAAGCCATGAGACTTTAACCAAATAGATAAGAATGGACTAGCTAAGTAAATATTATCCACTAGCAAAATATTACGTAAATATTCGTAATAGTATTTAGTGCTAAACGCCCGCCACGTTCACGTGTTCGCGCTTCGCATGCAAGCATGATACGGATCCGTATCAACGGCCCGTGAAAAGGTCCATTGAGATCGTAGTGGCCTCCGCCGGACGTTAACAACCCCTTTATTGTATTGAAATAATACTTATAAGTGCATTTTCGATTTTACAGCGTACGAGCACCAGCTTGTGGGGCGAATGGATGGGAGTAATGCATGGTGATGAGATGGAGTATGTGTTTGGACACCCGCTGAACATGTCCCTGCAGTACCACACCAGAGAGAGGGACCTGGCCGCACATATTATGCAATCTTTCACCAGATTTGCACTCACAGGGTGAGTCACCATTATCATCATCCTCATCAGCAGTCGGAACACGTCCACTGCCGAACAAAGGACTCTCCCTTAAAAGGGTGGGGTTGCCATAATCCCCACGCTTGGCAGGAGTCTTGGGGATCGCAGTATATGTAGTAGGAAATCCAATAGAAAGACGCTGCTGCCCGTCTTCTTGTTTTCCCTTAGTCGCCTCTTACGAAGACCCAACGGGAGGTGGGAGGGAGATATGAGGGTGCTATTCTTATCCGGACACCCCACGGGTACACCACCATTATATAATATTGAAACCTTGTGTGCTTAAACTTGTGCTCAATATCCCGGACCATACTATGAACGAGGCAGGCACGTATAAAAATGACAGAGACCAATACGCACACAACGTAGGTTGAGTTATCTGGGAGTAGCGTATCCTACAGCAGATGATTATGTACAGCTCCAAGCTGGCGCAATCGTTGCGAACCTAGGGGAACTCTTCGACACGCCAGCAACAGAGTAAGGGCTAGGGCATGCACAATGGATCCAACTGGCTCGAAGTGCGTTCCGGTGGTTACGGGGCCTGATTTTATAGTCGACAACAATAGAATAGAATATAATACGCACACAAAATGTATAAACAATTATCATGCGCGTATAAAACTCGTTCCGTTAGATACAATACGGTAATTTAACTTAGCATCGTAGTACCTAATACTATGCTACGGTAGAATGCCGCCTACGACATACAACGGTAAAATGCTACGGTATACTTAAGCTACACAAATTATACACTAGATACTTCGCGATAAAGATAGTTCACGCTCCTGTTGTTATCTACTACTGCTAATCATTGTTAAATATATCTACGTACCTAAATCAGAAATACGTAGTTACAAAACGTAATAACCGTTCTATCTTGTTTTTTGAAGTGAAACTTCTTATGCGACTTCCAAAAATGTTATCACATAACGCGTTAAGCGTTTAATGATAGGTGATAGGCGATAGGCGTTAAGTGATAGGTGTTAAACGATAGGCGATAGGCGTAAATTTGTTAAGGTTATGAAAGCGCTCATGTGACGCCGTCACTGAGTGAGTGGGTGGAGTGGGTGAGTGGGTGAGTTAGGGTAAGTTGGGGCGAGTTGGGGTGAGTTGGGGCGAGTTGGGGCGAGTTGGGGTCAGTTGAGTTGAGTGTGTGTGTGTGTGTGTGCGTGAGTGAGTGAGTAAGTGAGTGAGTGAGTGAGTGAGGGACCGACCGAACGACTGAGCGAGAATGAAGTTTCACTTCTTCCGCGCGGAGGGACTCCACGCACGCACATTTTTTTTTTTTAAGACTGTACCTTGTTTTTATAGAATTGAGTACTTCTTAAGAAGATATAAACTTAAACTCGTATGAGTGCAACTACACTCCTTTGCAAAAAAATGGGCACCTTACAGTCATTGGCTTTTCTATGGATAATATTAATATTTTTAGTATTTCATTTCGTGGATTTTGGAAAGAGACAAAAAAATTAAGTCCCAGGCCTTGTGTCCCAGGGAGCATAGATGGTGCAAGTGAGCCTAGGGACATAGCAAACATGTTCAGGTCTCATTTTCGGGTGGAGTCACCACTGCAAACAGTAGAGCAGAGTGATGGTGAGGAGGTGGTGTCTGGAATACCAGTACGTGTCTCAGCAAAAACAGTTGCTTTAATAATACAGGAAATGTCGAGAGGCAAGTCACCTGGACACGATGGCCTTAGCATTGAGCATTTTCAATACGCTGGGCCTCACCTTCCGAGGCTATTGGGCATGCTCTTTACTATATGTATAAGACATTCATATCTACCAGCCAGTTTGATGGATACCGTAGTAGTACCAATAGTAAAAAATAAGACTGGGGACTGTTCCGATAAGTGTAATTATCGACCAATCTCGCTTGCTACGGCCGCATCCAAGGTGCTTGATGGTTTACTTGAGAGGCAACTTAAAATACATTTAAAACTACATGATGGTCAGTTCGGCTTTAGGCCTGGATTATCAACGGAATGTGCCATCATGTCTCTGAAGCATACCGTCAAATATTATACGGATAGAAACACTTGTGTATGTGCTGCATTTCTTGACTTTTCCAAGGCATTTGACTTGGTTAGATATGATATTCTCTGGGCTAAATTAAGAGAAACAGGTGTGCCTGGTGAGTTTGTTAACATCTTTAAATATTGGTATGGCCATCAGACTAACCGGGTCAAATGGCGTGATCAATTTTCTGATGAGTACAGGTTGAAGTGTGGGGTGAGACAAGGAGGTTTGACTTCTCCTTCACTATTTAACCTGCATGTTAACGAATTGATTGTTGAGCTCAGTAACACACGCGTTGGCTGTTCTATTGATGGACATTTTGTAAACAACATCAGCTACGCGGACGATATGGTGTTGTTGGGCCCAACAGTCACTGCGATCAGAAAGTTAATTGCCGTTTGTGAGATGTATGCTTTGAATCACGGTCTCCAGTATAACACTAGTAAAAGTGTATGTATGGTATTTCGAGTGAGGGCTCGAAGCACAGTTCGCGTGCCACCTATAATGTTGAGTGGTACTAACATCGGCAGAGTTGCGTCTTTCAAGTACCTTGGTCACATGGTTAATGAGGACTTGAAAGATGATGATGATATTGAGAGGGAAAGGAGGGCGTTGGCAGTCCGCTGCAATATGTTGGCTCGCAGATTTTCTCGGTCCAGCGTAGAAGTAAAAATAACACTTTTTAAAGCTTTTTGCCAAAACCTGTACACCTGTGGCTTGTGGGTTAATTACACGCAGAGGGCTATCAACGCACTCCGAGTACAGTACAATGATGCCTTCAGGGTGATGTTGCGGCTCCCTCGATACTGTAGTGCATCTGCCATGTTTGCGCTGGCTCACACAGATGGTTTCCATGCTGTAGTGCGCAAACGTATTGCATCACTGATGCGTACAGTGCGTGGGAGTAGCAACACCATGCTGAAGGTTATTAGTAGTAAGCCAGATTGTCCAATTATGAGGCACTGGGTACATTCACATGTGCATGTACCCGGTGTGTCAAATAGCGCGGGCAGGTACTTAAACTGAAATTATGTATGTATTTAGTAATTAAATTCTGTATATATCCCATTATGGACCTTGTCTGTGTCTGAAATAAAAGTATTTTATTTTATTTTATTTTTATTAGCTTAGATGACTAGAAATTTCTTATTATCAATGAGAATATAGGTTTTAACACTTAAATCCTGAAATCGGTGTTTCAGTTAATGAAAACAAAGAGCCGTGTTAAATTGAATATTTTGATGGGTATAGTGAAATTAAGACTAAGAGAATTTTTATGGAATTTTTTAACCTCCTCTTGCAGCAATTACGGCATGTAATCTTCTTGGCATGCTTTCCACTAGGCTTTTGATGGTGTCCTGTGAAATGTGTTCCCACTCAGCCGAGATCACACGTTTCAGCTCCCTGATGTTTTGTGGAAGTGGTTGGACAGATTTCGTACTCGCCTTTTTAGGAGGTCCCAGACGTGCTCAATGGGGTTAAGGTCGGGACTCCGCGCTGGCCAATCCAAACGACGAATACCAACCTCTTGCATATAAGCATCTACAGCGCCAGAACGGTGGGCCCTAGCATTATCGTCCATGTAAATGGCATCTTCACCAATTACAGCCAGTGCGCGTTGTGCATGTTGACAAATGATTTCTGTTATGTACCTTTGCGCAATTAGTGAGCCATTTTCAATGAATATTATCTCAGTACGACAGCTAGAACTTACGCCCGCCCAAAACATAACGGACCCCCCACCATAAGGTGTGATTTCTTAAAAACACACGTCGGCATAGCGGCATAACTCCTGGTCTTCGTAACACTCGCCGACGTCGGTCCTCACCATGCAGACAAATTCGAGCCTCATCCGAGAAGAGTACGTTACTCCAGTTACGTAGTGTCCAAGATAGGCAATTTCTAGCGAACCCCAATCGAGCAATACGGTGCTCACGGAGTAACTTAGGGGCCCGCGCTTGTCGTCGACTGCGTATATCAGCTGCTAAAAGCCTCCTCCTCACAGTCCATAGGCTATCTTGCGTTCCTCGCACCTCTTCAAGGTTTATTTTGAGGTCTATGTAACTGAATTTGCGGTTCCTCAGCGCCTGAGTCACTAAAAAGCGGTCGTCTCGTGGTTGTGTGCAACGTTTTCTCCCAGAACCTTGCCTTCTCTGAACGGAACCTGTCTCTTGGTATTGAGTCCAGGTTCTTTGAACGGTTGAACGACTCACGTTTAACCGCTGTGAGACGTAACACTGGCTACACCCCTCTTCCAGCAGCGCTATAATTTTACTAGCTCTTAATGCTTTTTCTGCCATTGCAATAGACACAAAGATATTTGTGTTAAGTCACAAAAAGGCAGGATCATGCGCCAAACATAAAATATTCTACTAAAAAAAATAACAAGTTAATTTTAGTTACCTTATATAAGTAAGTAAAAGGCACTAACTGAAAAAGGAATTATTATTTTTAAAAACAAAGGTTTCGAATTTGGAATGAACTTTTTTTCATACGCAGACTGTTTATTAAGTGCCAGTAACATAGTTTGGCTATTAAAACCTCCTTAGAACTAAATTATTAACAATAATGTACAAAAATCGTTTTTTTTTTGCAAAGGAGTGTATATATTCATATCTTTTTTTACAACTATACTAATGACACACCTCTATTAAATAACACTAAGAAGAAAATCTAATAACAAAATCATTAAGAATTCTGTCCTCTTCCTTCTATTGTTTTACTTAATGTAAGATAGTGTTAAATCACATTATACTAAGTAAGCCTATGTTCAACAGTGTAATGTGTATCAGGCCATGTGGAACAAAGTGATCTTTATGTACCAAATTTTGGTTAATGGTTTCACAATATTGTCAATAGTACCTACTATCAAATAGTAAATTACAAGTAAATATTTTGAAACCATACAATGAATATCAAAAACAAAAATGATTTAGGCTAATTTGGTCCTCATGTCCTTAATTATTATGCTATAAGTACTCGCGTACTCTCTTCACTTTCACAATCAGATAGGATGGAAGAGCGACACGTCAGCGGAGAGATCGGGCGCAGAAAAGTTATTGTACATGCCAATCCGACGCATAGATCATCTTACTATCAGACAATCACAGTATTATCCTAACTACACAAAGTTTTTGCTCCCCGTAAGATTTGGGCCACCGATCTCCGGAATGTAAAGTCCCACTGCGCCACGGAGGAGGCTCTCTCTGATCAATGAATCTGGATCTATTGTATATATTAGTAAGGTACATTTATTATTGGCGAAACCTCCGTGACGCAACGGGAAATCACTGGCTTTGAAAACCCATGACGTTTGAACCCCGCAGGGAGCAACATCTTTGTGTAAGTAGTTGTATCTTACTGTCTAGGATAAAACAGGCCAATTTCCTGATTGTATGTAAAGTAAAATGGAAGGCATGTAAAAATGTCAGTTCGGTGCCTGACTTCGCCGTGGTCAAAATATGTGCGAGTTGTTTATGCTTTATGCTATTTGTTCGTGTTCCAGCACAAATATCCTTAAATTAACCAATATTACCAACATATCCATTTACATTAAAAAAAATACGTTAATTCATGTCCAAACTAATATTTTTTTTTTTAAATTAAGACTCTAGAGAAATCCTAGGGTAGGCGAAGTATTTTTGTCAGTATTTGGCTGCTGAATAAACTTATTAATGTTCTCAAATGCAAATTAATATGTCTATAGTATTTGCTTGCTTCTGGATATTTGAAATGGTATAATAACATACTTAAAATAGGTGAAACATGCCGAATACATTTTTTTGGCTACCCTCTGTGCACGCCACTGCTGGTCAGTCTTCAGTCCCATCGAATTGTAAGAGTAAAGGAAGAGAGAGTGCACTTGTGTCTACGCAAGTACCTACTTGTGCACTATAATATCACCCGCGACCCGCGTAGATGGTTGCTGTGGTCGTTTCCAAGATTGGCCGTATCGGCTGGGAGGATTATTATATGTCCTCACAAATTGCTTTATGTTTTCGTCGTTTTCACTTTTCAGGAAGCCCCACAAGCCAGATGAGAAATGGCCGTTGTACTCCCGGTCGTCGCCCCACTACTACACGTACACTGCTGATGGCACGAGTGGCCCCGCCGGCCCCAGAGGACCCCGCGCCTCAGCTTGCGCCTTCTGGAACGACTTCCTGAACAAGCTCAACGGTGTGAAAGGCACATCTAACCCCTCATTCACTAATAGATGTTGTGTGTGTTAAATACGTAAAAGATGAACGAATAAGTCGTTCAAGCGACTTTAACGACCTGCATGCTATATATTTGTTTTTTTTTTAAGTGAAACTTCTTATGCGACACATAAAAAAAATATTCATAATTTTACGTCTATCATTTAATTATTGATTTATGTTCTTTAAAAGGTATATATCAATCTCCGTAAATATGGCAAGAATGCAGAACCACACCCTGTATGTAGAGTGGGTCTCAAGTCTACTTGAAGTGACAAAGACAAGAGCCCTAAATCATAAGTGTGAGTATTTCGAATAATAATAAAAAAAAAAATTGCGTGCGTGGAGTCCCTCCGTGCGGAAGAAGTGAAACTTCATTCTCGCTCTGTCTCTTTCTATTCCACCTCCCCGCGCAACGAAGTCAACGAAGTCAACAAGGTCAACAAAGTCAACAAAGTCAACGGAGTCCACGGAGTCAACGGAGCCGACTCCGCCGACTCCGCCGACTCGCCGACTCCGTTGACTCCATTGACTCCGTTGACTCCGTTGACTTTGTTGACTTTGTTGACCTTGTTGACTTCGTTGACTTCGTTGCGCGGGGAGGTGGAATAGAAAGAGACAGAGCGAGAATGAAGTTTCACTTCTTCCGCGCGGAGGGACTCCACGCACGCAATTTTTTTTTTTTATTATTATTCGAATTACTCACACTTATGATTTAGGGCTCTTGTCTTTGTCACTTCAAGTAGACTTGAGACCCACTCTACATACAGGGTGTGGTTCTGCATTCTTGCCATATTTACGGAGATTGATATATACCTTTTAAAGAA
Source organism: Furcula furcula (assembly GCA_911728495.1). NCBI lineage: Eukaryota > Metazoa > Arthropoda > Insecta > Lepidoptera > Notodontidae > Furcula > Furcula furcula. The sequence continues at coordinate 14,761,938 of OU452251.1, forward strand.
CATAAATCAATAATTAAATGATAGACGTAAAATTATGAATATTTTTTTTTATGTGTGGTACGAAAAGAAATCCCCTGTGCAACCGTCACTATAAAATAACCCCGTCTGGCACCGCTCTTCGCGCAAAGTAGATAAACAAGAGTACGCGCGGTTTGCCAACCTTGGGACCGATTGGGACTTGGGACCCTCGACAGCTCTTATTCTGGTTGAACGTTAATCTTGAATCATTAATTATCTTTTAGTTATTAACCACTGAATTATTAAACTATTTTTAATCAATTAACATAATCCTTAACTGTTAGGTCTACAAATATGGCAAAAATGCAAAATCACAACCTGTATATTTAGAAAATATATTATAGTCGGATTAACTTCGTTAGTCGATGTAAGTTAACGTAACCACTGTAGAGACATTTGCTGTTATAATTTTAATAGTACGTAAAATTGTTTTTTGCCTTAAACTGCATAATTGCTTATCTATTTGATTTGGAAATAATTTCTTTATTAATACATACTTAGTTAGTTTACCTAATAGCTACGAGCTAGACATCATAAACCAAGACCATTATTAAAAAGTCATCCCGTCGTCGTCGTCAACAGCCAAAATGCGTCCACTGCTGAAAAAAAGGCCTCCCCCTTAAAGGGAGGGGTTGCCATAATTCCCACGCTTGGCGGTCGTCTTGGGGATCGCAGTATAGGTGGTAGATAATCCAATAGAAAGACGCTGCTGCCCGTCTTCTTGTATCCCGTAGTCATCCCGTACTTACATTAGATTATTTTCTTTCAGAGCTGGAGCGCGTGCCATGCGATGGAGCAGTGACAGGTCCATACAGCAGTGTAGCCGGCACCACACTGCCCATAGTACTGCTGACCACCCTCGCCACCACCATCGCAGTGTAAATCAATTTATAGATGGCGCCACACGTCGTTATAAAATTCTACTTAACTCTTAACGGTATGGATAAATAGAAATAAATTATTCTTAGCCCCACCGGTAGAGACTAGGGCTAAGTAAAACTAACGGTGATTTCGTCATGAACTTAAGTAACGAAAATATTAACCATATAATAGGAAAATATTTATATACAAATTTTAAAGACAAAAAATGCAAATATTGTTTTATTTTCTCGTAAATGACTGTTTGAAAATGAGAGTAACTTCTAAAAGATATGAAAAGTGATTGAAGTAAATTAACTTTGCAATTCGATTTGAAACAATTGGCTATTAGCGTGTTAAATGTCTTGAGTGATTAATTTAAAAAAAATGTGTGGATTGTGGTTTCGGAAAGTGTGTACCTAATCATAGTTAAAAAGTGATTATAAAGGAAGAAGACGTTTACATCTTTCACTGGACTTAAATAGAGTTGATTTTATTTTGTGTATCATATTGTTGTTGTAGCGGAACTGTATTTGATGTTATATATAATTTAGTTCACGATGTTCCTGTAACTATACCTGTATGTAGCTGTTTCATATGTTCATTGATTGATGTTTCAAAATAATGTATTTAGTTATGTGTAGTTTGATGTCCCGAATATGGAAGTATTACAGTATCGACAGTTTCGGTTAAAACTGTTTGTAAGATGTTTCAATTAGACAAAATGTTTATATTATATACGTCGGCTTTGGATGTTAAGGCGATGCTTCCACACACGACAGTTAGGTAATCACTATACATATCAACGTGTGCCTCTGCTTTAATAGCAAAACATACATATCTTTATCGTAGCTAAATTTTACTATTTTACATTAATAATAGAAATAAAGTCGGGGGTATACTGTGAGATGAATTTTTATCAATATATTTATTACTGTTATATTAGAGCGCTATTAAACGTACCACTTGAGGATCTTATGAACTCCACATTCTTATGACTTCGAACAGATAATATTATATTTTGTAAATAGTCCCTTCTTAAGAATATGCGGTATTCTGAGCTGAGTAGACTTCTATGTACGTCATCTATGTACCTAAATTATTAAATTACCTGTTATATTTATGAACTTAATAATAGACAAGAGCGTAGTTATCTGTGAATTTATTTAGAATAACACTGCTATACAGTTTGGCTCGTGCTAACTGTCTTATTTTAAAGTGTCTGTAAAGCACGTTTTACAAATATATTTTAATTCACTGCATTATACCGAATAGTGACTCTAAAAAATAAAAAGATCATCTAAATATAAGTACAACAAAAATCTCAACAGGCATATCAGCAACATTCTTGTTGTGCAATAGCAGATGATGCCCGACGGTACGTAATTCGTAGCTTAATAATGCTTTAAGTGAAAATTGTCTTATGAACTTAGAAACAATTTTTATACTTTTAACATAATATTTGTACTAAAGAAAGGTTAGCGGTAATAAACATTTGTATCTATTATTACGCGATTGTCAATTACTATCCTCGAACGAGTTTGAATTTTGATGGGAACATTGAAAGAAAGAAAATTTACACAGAGTAACTCAAAACAGATAAAGTATAATTATTGCCGCAATTAATCGGATTCACAGTTTACCACACCTAACTTCCAACTCTCCTCAAATGGTATATGACCTCATGTAAGCACGATGTAGACTTATCAATTAAATAAGTATAACTATCCTGTATGTCCATAACAGAGTGCTGCTCGTAGCATAAATCGTCATTTGCACAATACTCGCTTTCATGTTGAATTAAGCACAAATGAAAAGTTGTATGGGATAGCTTTAATTAGTAAAGGTAAGGTGTAAAGTGATTTAAATAAGAATTGTAATATAAGTAGTGATTTCAATTTAACGTTAAGACCAGTTTAAAAGCAAATTATTGTTTTAGCATTAGTATCGACATTTTGATAAGTGCGGATAACTAATGCTTAATTAATTATAAATTAGGAAACAAACATAGTATTGTTTATGATATAAATAGAAACATATTTTATTGTATATCCACCTTAAACCTGAGATTAAAATCAAACTTTGACTCAATATTATAAGAAAAAACATTTATGAAACTTGATTACATTGTGAAATATAACAAATCCATTATATTCAATATTATGTATATGTTACATATCGGTACATGAACCCATAACAGATTATTTTATTAATATTTCAATAGATAAATTGTATTTCATTTTTAAATGGCCTAAATGTATAAATTTTCATCATAAATAAAGTTATGTATTTCCCTTGTTAATATTAATTGCTGTTATAGTTAGAAACGTACTGTTTGATAAAACATATAAGTATAATAATAGTATAATACATTTTATCTGCGGCATGTTATGATGTGAAGGTTACTCTGACACTCGTCCATTCCCTCGCTGTTTTGCAGAAACTGATAACCTTTCAAAGAACAGTTAATTTATTGCTCCTTCAAATGTAGTCGCCAATATCCATGTATCACCGAAGAGAAAAGAAAAAAAAACGATGAAAGGCCGTCATAACATGCCGCAGGTACTTGTTACCTACTTGTTAGCTGTAGTATAAGAATGTCATAAATATAAGACTTAGATTGAATGTGATTGCCATTAGAAATTTATGTAACTTATAAATTATTAGACTCTCTGAATTTACGCTGATCTGTGGCAAACTTTTAACTAAGTCAAAACATTATTTATTTCAAAACAGTTATAGGTATGCACTTTTGGTAGTATCTGTAATTTATAAAGTTGATGGAGAAATAAAGTAAATATTTGCTTTGGTAAATAAGAAAAAAAAACTATATTAATCCATGTTTGTGTAAATCAGTTTTGCAATGATGCGTAGCGACTAGAAAAATCTACAATGATATAATTTGTTAGATAAAACATAAATGTTTGATGTTATTTGTGTAAAAGCTTTATCTGTTACGCTGACAATGACTGTAGGCACTGCTTTACAATTAGGTGCTAATTTGATGTATGTATACATATGGGTGTGCACTTACCTACTACTAAAATCAAGTCAAATGCGAATGACGTCGACAATATCTGATTTATATTTTGGACTCCACATCTCGTGTGCTCTTAGTGCTTCGTAGGTGGAAATTTAATGTGGATTCATGTCTATCTCACGTAGCATAATCAACACGTAACTCGCCAGACATAGCAAATACAAATAATGTTGTAATGACTGTGCGGATACGTACGTCACATTACGTGTGTATACAGGATGGCGACTTCCCCACCAGCTAGCTTTCAATACGACAGAGTATTAATCACCTTGAAGTGTATTAAATAGTTTTATAATTCATCATTTTTAACCCCCGACCAAAAACGAGGGAGTTATAAGTTTGACGCCTATGTCCGGAAGTCTGTCCGTCTGTCTGTCTGTCTGTCTGACTGTATGTATGTCTGTCTGTGGCATCGTAGCGATCCAACCAGTGAACGGATTTGAATGCGGTTTTTTTTATTAGAAAGCTAGTTTAAGCGAGATGGTTCTATGTTTCATGAAAATCGGTCCAGCCGTTTGAAGACCATCAGCTCTTTTCCGAGTCGAGGTAGGGATATTTTGTATACAATAGACATTTTTCATTACTTCTATTAGTCCGAAAGATCTGAAATTTAGAACATATGTAAATCCGATGATAATTTATAAAATGGTAGCCAGGGTCTGATGATGATTAGCAAGAAGGTGGTAACAGGAGTTCGGCCCTAATAAACGTAGACCCATCGAGTTTGGGCTCGTTGGATAGGTCTCAACGAGTAGTTGGTAGAAAAATGGTGATTAGGGTCTGATGATGGATCAGGAAAGTGTTCATGGGATCTCTGCACCAAAAAATGTAGGGCCACCGAGTTTGGGCTCAGTAGGTAGATCTTGACAAGCAGTTACTAGAAAAATGGTTATCAGGGTCTGGATGGTGGAGCAGGAAAGTGGTCACGGGATCTCTGCACTAATAAACGTAGACCCACCATTTGGATTCGTTGAATAGGTTGCTGTGAGTATTAGGTAGAAAAATGTTGATCAGAGTCTGGTGATGGGAGTAAGCAGGAAGGTGGCAACAGGAACTCGGCTCCATTAAATGTAGGACCCACCGTAAATCTAGACGAGTAGTTAGACAGATACTGATCAGAGTCTGATAATAGCACAGGAAAATCATTTTAAGAGTTCGTTTCCCTATGTCGGAGGTTTTTATTTAAATTTTTAAATTTATACTTGTTAACCTATGCAGCCTCCCTAAAAGCAGCCAATGATTTTATAGGACCTCCCCAGCCGAAGACGTCCACCACTGAACAAAGGCCTGACCCTTAGAAGAGGGGGGTTGCCATAATCCTCACGCTTGGCAGGCGTCTTGGGGATTTCAATTTAAATGAGTCAAAATAATAAGGTAATAATTTTGGTAAAATATAAGTGCTGTTTTTCATTGATTTGCATAATGTATCATTGGCTGATCCACTTCCTATAATCTTGCTGGTGATTACATCGCTACCCTGTATATGAATAAGCCTGTAGATAATTAATGTATGTACAAATATTTTTTACGTCTTTACTGTCACGTAGTACGGTGTCTGCAGATATCAACGGAGGTATAGGTAATTATGTTTCCCTTCACGCGTTAAGCTGATCACACATAGTCCTAATTACTAAATATAGTTTAAGTTTATTGTCTAGACTTCAATTGTCTTAAGTTAGTAAATTAGCTTTTGATTAGCGAATGTAACATGGTGTAAATTCGTTTGTACAGTTGCACGATGGTTTTTTTTTCAGTATAGGAAGATCAAAATATTTTTATCTGAGTACTATTATTAGACAATAGAATAGTGATTTGCTTTTAAATATTCAATTATCTCTATCCAAAAGATTATCCAATAAAATTTATTTAAAATTACGTGTCTTTCATTTCATATTTTGTGACTATTCTATCAAAATATATTCAAATATTAATTAATAATCGTATAATATCTGGGATCGACAATTACCACACAGAATAGGACAGACGAAGAGATAAAGGCTGGAAACAGATGTTTTTACTCTTACAGCAAACTATTGAGCTCTTAATTCCTTAGTATAACATCGAAGCTCACCATGAACCATCTATGTATCTCACCATCATCAGACCTGTCGTGACTTATGCTTGTGAAACCTGTACTTTAACCCAGAGAGACGAAGTAAAGCTTGCCGTCTTCGAAAGAAAAGTGCTCCGGAATTTTTTTAGTCCTATAAAAGAGTGAGATGGCACTTATCGCTAGCGTATGAACCACTGGATGCACTTATCCGACACGAGACCATCGTTAGGTCCTGCAAGTCGAAGCGATTGGGACCCCTTGAGAGAATGCCAGACGCGAGAGCCGCAAAAGTTACGACAATGTGAACGCCGCAACAAAAGAGACCAAAGGGCAGGCCTAAAAAGCGTTGGGTCAACTGTGTGGAAGAGGATTTGAGGATGATGAGAAAGTATATCAACTGGAGGAGGGTCGCCAAGCATCGCGGCAACTGGAAGAAGATTGTGGAGGAGGCCAAGACCCACAAAGGGTTGTACCGCCATCGGAAGAAGAAGAAGATAATCGTATAAAGCTTCCTTTACAAGTTGGGTAATATGATCTCAAATTATAAAGATACCTACTTTGGTTTATGATCACTTTTTAACGCCTGAAGGCTAACAATAGCATATAGAAGCACAGCCCGTTCTCAAAAGAAGATTCGGAGAGAAACTCATGTAAATCAAACATACTAATATGTGTGACACCTATGCATTGTTAATGATTTAATAAGCTTGTTTATTCTGGATGAATCTTAACTAAGTTTGATGAAAATTATACGTTGGATAAATGTTCATTTCGCTGTCAAGTTTTTTTCTATATTCTTTAATAATACATCAGCATAATAATTACCCCCCATGAAGGTAAATTCCGGGTGGGTTTATAGTCAAATGGATATGAATCATGACATAACCTGCCGATAGATAGCGTCATATTATGTCAAAGTTACTGTGCAATGTCTACACGCTTAGTTCGGTAAAATGTAGAGGTCACCACTTCAAATAACATCATTAACTTACTTCTTCTTTTAAAAATTATGACTTCCATCAATTATTAATGATGATTTAGCCAGTGTCAAGTAATTAAATAGCACTTTCAAAATAAATTAAAGTACTTATAAAGTAAATCTATACATAAAATAAAAATGTAACAGGTCCAATTATGTACATTGAAGATATTTTGAAAATTATGTTTGGAGGGCATTCTATAACCGATACTAAAGCCAAAAATGTATTTATTTTTATTTTTGTCTGTCTGTCTGTCTGTCTATCTGTCTGTCTGTCTGTCTGTCTGTCTGCCTGTCTGTCTGTATCTCGGCTGAGCATCACGCCGAAATTATTGGATGGATTGAAACGAAACTTGGCATGGTTTGAGTTAATACTCCGAGGTAGGACATAGGATACTTTTTATCCCGACATTCAGCAAGGTTCCCTTGGGAGAGGGGACCAAAGTCAAAATGTGTACTTGGTTATACGCTTGCTCAGATTTCAACAATTTTTCATTATAATTATAATAAAAATTTGTAAGGAAACACTCATAGGCAGTTGTTAACAATGTTTGGAAATCGATCAGGTTAAGCAACGATAGGTAAGGTCATTAAATAGATGGGTGACCGTTTAACGCCATTTGAACTAAACTTCTCCGTGCTTCGGAGGGCAAGTACAAAGCGGGTCCAAGTTTTTAACCGACTTTAAAAAAGGAGGTTTTGTATTCTATGCGAATGTATAATATTGAAAGTTAAGTTAACGGAAACACAGCGCGGGTGGAGCTGCGTGGGTCAGCTAGTATAGAATAAGAAAATTGGAAAATATTAGTTCGCAGTCGCTGCCACCAAGATGGCGGCCGCGAACCAAATCCCATTGCCTTACTAATACTTACTATAAACTATTGACATCAGTAGTAAACAAGATCAACCGTCGACGTGCGAGATATTATAATGAAGCACCTGGCTTGCGTAGACACAAGAGCACTCTCACCCTTCGCTTACTCTCACAATCCAATGAGACGAAAGCCTGATACGCCCGGGGAGAGCTCAGGCACTGATTCAATTTTTTACATATTCGTCCGACGAATGGATCACCTTAATTTAATCAGGTGATCTGCATAGCCCGAGCCAGTAAGGTTGTTGCTCCTCGCGGGATTCGAACCCGTGACCCCTGGTTTGCAAAGCTAGCAGGTTTCCGGCTGCGCCACGGAGGCTGCTCATTATTAAGCTTGTAGGTACTGGATCACGATTCTACCTGCTGGTAATTGATGACACGGACGTGGAAGGAAACGCCCAAGATTATTAACAGGGAATGACATGTTAGAGGTAACAAAATACAATAGTGCCGGCACTAAGATGAACAGATTATCGTCCCTCTGTCGTCAGTATATCGGATTCTCATAGGCAGAACGTCTACTGCTGAACAGTGGAGGAGGCCCCTAGAAGGGAGGGGTTGCCATAATCCCCACGCTTGGCAGGTGTCTTGGGGATCGCAGTAAGTATCATCATCATCACCAGCCGGAAAACGTCCATTGCTGAACAAAGGCCTCCCCCTTAGACCGCCACAATGAACGACAATTGGCTATTTGCATCCACCGGTTACCTGCGACGCGCACAATGTCGTCTGGCCACCTAGTGGGAGGCCTACATTCTTCGCCATCGGTTCTTCGAGCAATGTGGCCTGGTCATTGCCAATTCAACTTGCAGATTCTGAGAGCTTTGTCGGTGACCTTGATTCAGTTGGCACGGACACCCAAAGTGTAGGATTTTCATAGAGCACTGGAAATATTTTCATTTATTCTTAGTGATGAAACAGGCAAGACGTTTACCTGATGGTAAGCGACACATCTTTCTATAGATAGCTGCAGGGCACTGCCGCTCGTCACTTGAGTCATTAAGTCTATTGAGCCCGGTAATTTCACCAACTACAGTGCCTTTCACACCGGAATACTGCTATGTTTACACATTGCTGCTGCTTGGCGGCAGAATGAGCGGTTTTGGCTCCGGTAGTCTACCTGGACGGCCCCTAGCACAAAGATCCTAAGCCCACTAGTAAAGTTACTATTTACTATCTATAATAGAAATTTTACATTAATATTTGTTATATTGTTCGAAATTAAAATAAGAGTTCATTTATGATATCGTTTGATGATAGTTTTTTTTTAGTAATAATAATAATGTCTTCCTGGCCGAAACGACCATAGCGGTCAATCTTATACGCAGGAGATATTATAGAGCACTCTCTCTTCCTTTATATAATACCTCTCATAATCCGATGGGATGGAAGACCGCGACACGACCGGGGAGAGGTTAGGCGCAGGGCCGACTTTTTACATGCCCATCCGACGCATGGATCATCTTACTTTACAGACAATCAGGTGATCGGCCTGCATTGTCCTAGCCAGTAAGAAACAACTACTTAAATTTGTTGCCCCCCGCAGGATTCGAACCCGCGACCTCCGGTTTACAAAGCAAGCGGTGTCCCACTGCGCCACGGAGGCTACTCCGAGCAGCAGTACGGAGGCTTTTTTTTTGTAAAAGTGATGCGAATATTACCCTTTTGGATCTGATAAATATTTCATAACACTCAGATTGAAATAAAACTAATTTGACAGGTACATTTATTTATTTATTGACATAATATTTATTGCGTTACGAGGTAACCGCTCCTGCTTAATACATGACTAGATAAATTAATGACGAAATTGGTAATACATTTTTTATCTTTTAACTCTGTTGGTAGGTGTCAATTAAACGTACGTACACAATTATCACATAATAGGTATACATACACATTTTATTAGTAATCAATAATGTACGTTTTAATAAAATAAATAGGTACATTTAAGGACACTGTTATATCTATTTTTATCTTAACTGTGAAATCTGAAATTTTGAATTCTAAAGTTTTTTCATATACCTCACGGATTGGACAGGGTTTTTTAACACTCTGTACCTATTTGTATCTAAGTAGGTTTAAGTGATAAAAATAAAAATACTTGTTTACATAGTTTCACAATGCTGGTTAAATTTTTGATTTCCCCGAGATACAAAATCCCACGAAAGAAGGCCTTGTACTATTTTGCAGTGCCGTATAATTTGATTTATTTAAACAACAATCCACAGTTCTTAGAATAAAAGTACAACTTGCAGACTAATTGTAAATACAGCCAATAAAAGAATTTTCTCTATATTTCATGACAATTTTATTATTAAGAAACGCTGAGCAAAATATGACTGGGTCTGATGCATTTAAGAATATAAAATGTGGTGTTACTTATTATATACTAAAATAAGATATATTTAATATATATAGTTCAAATATATTTAATATTTATTCATCAAATATTCCTTTGTCGTATTTTTAAATGATAGCTTACATCCATGGAATAAATCTAACGAAGGAAAGTTTTTGTTATAAGATCTTATCAGAAATTATAAATGTAATTTTCATTATTCACATAAAGTTATAAATAACAATCATTAACAGTTAAGATTTTGTTTAAAGAAGGCTAAAAAGAACAATGTTAAGGGTCAAGTACTACCGCATTCATAAGCCGAGAGTTTATGGCCACTGATCCTTTGAATCGATGCGAGAACGCGTACAGTTTACAAATGGATCAATCTGATGTCGACACTAAGTAAAGCAACTTAATGTACACATGGATCAACTAATTGTTTAAAGTTGCCACTACAAGCTGCGCTAACATTCAAAGTCTTTAGGTCTTTACTACTAATGGGTTGTAAGCACATTTCCGGATCAGGACCGCGTCAATGCACCGACAGAATCGCCAAAGTTTGCTTGCATATGGATTGCTGAAGTCCATTTTCCTTCTTTCGACATATGGTCGTTTGAAGTGCAAAAAAAATAATTTAATATGAATGTCTGAATAGAAACAATAAAAATTGAAAATAAATAAGACAGTGAAACTTATGGTCATTTTATTCGAAAAACAGTTAGGACAACCCATAGAGAAAAATACGGGGGTAAAGTTAATTTCGATATAAATGGACTTAGTGACTTTAACAACTCAGCCATCCATATGTTTTTGCGTGAGGACCGTAAACTTTAAAAACCAAATGTGGAACATTCTCGAGCTAGATATACGTAGAGCGGCAGAAAAGAACTGGATGAGAAGGATGAGTGCAGTCCCATGTCCAGTAGTCGACGCCTAATGTCTGATCATGATTTATACATTTTGTGGAAACTTTCTATTGTTCTGAATATGCGTATCCGGGTCTATAGTATCATGAAGCTCGCTTTGGCATACAAACGCGCTGCCAATGCTATCCCATATCTGATTAAACTCGGGCGAAGTTCTATGCGTAATTAATATGTAGAGATTCATAGATTTTGACGACTGAACAACATTCTATCAGATCGGCAGGGCTTATTAATACACCGGAATACAGCGTACTGATTTAACTTATAGTTTGTGTGAACACAAGTAACGGATTGCGTATCTGTAACGGTACTGCTTGGACATACAGAGCCTGAATATCGATTCTTGGGTGAATATAATGTGTTTAAGATATAGATAGACAATGATGGTCATTTGCAATAGGTAATGATCTACTATCCATACAAACATAGAATTTACGAGTTTATGACAAGACACCATCCATTATACAAGACACCGTAAAAATAAAAGTAATCTCTTTTTACACCGTATTCTAGTAATCATATCAACAAACGAGTAACATGGAACAAAATAAACGATTTAAGCCAAAGTCGAGAGGCTGCATCGACGGTCTTGTGTACTTTACAGGTCATTTAATCCGCACATCAGGTCGGCGTATTCTAACTCCTCCAATGGAAGTGGGGCAAACGCTAGGGTGACTGAATTGTGATACCTCCCACTCGACACCAGTCGGACCACAGTGTCCTCGCACGCGATGTACGCAGGGCGACGAGCTGTAAAGAAAAAACGTTCTTTTATCTTTATACTTCAGCATAAATTTACATTTCCACGTAATCGACTCCGTAATAGTCAATCTGGACCCTTTTCAGTCAAAAGCGATAAAGAAATGAGGGATAAAAATGTATATAAAAGCAATATTGAGGCCATTATGGCAATTATGAGGGTCGAGGAATCGCACCTACTAAAAATGGAATAATGGTATAAAAGTCAGTGGGACGTTTGAAGATAAACTTGGAAATGTATAATAGAAACTTTTGAAATGTAAGAATATAAATAAAAGGAATAAAGTATCTACGAGATTACAAAATAGGTAACACAGTTCAAACGCCAACTTAAAATTGGAGCAGTCGTCTGGAAAGTACCTACTTTCATCTTTTTTATACTACCAAGGTGACACGCAGGCATGCGGCCCACCTGATGGTAAGCAGTCACCGCAGCCTATAACCGCTAGCAACACCAGAAAAATCACTAGGACGTTGTCGACCCTTTAGACATGGGATAATTAAGTCTTTCGCGTTCGGAAAGTTCACCTGCTATAGTTACCTTTACACCGGAACAGCAATATTTACACACCGCTGCATGGTGGCAGAATATCTGACACTGCAGTGATACCTACCTGGATGGTTCCTTGCACAAGGAACCTACCACCTAGTAAATCTTTATACCAAAGATCGCATTCAAATAACACCATGTTGGTCTGGCTTGTTTATGCGGTAAGTGAAAATTTCTAGTGCTCTTTGAGGAATGATTGTGCTTGTAACTGAGGGACTCCATCCCACCCCTTGTCTGACCCATACAGCTGCGCCTCTTGTAATAAGGTACACTTGCAAAAAGCACTGTTAAACACCAGGTTACATTGAGTATAAAATGTTACACTACACGACAAAGGCCGATAGTAAAATAAAAAATAAACATAACAACAAATAGAGAATGCCATAATAGTAATGGAGCAATCAAAATACAGTTATTATAACAAGCACTCAACCATTCGCGTCAGGGATTTTCCTCTTTGTAAGAAAGATTAAAGCTATGTTTGCTTACAAAATATACGTTTCCGTATGGTTTCCGTACATATTTCAATGGTACTCCTGGGACAAGAAAGGTGTTTTATCATTAAGTAATTACACAAAGGAATTTTTACGTACATACATACATAAGTAAAATACATAAACACACACTATACGGTTTATTAAAACATTTAGCATGACGATAGCCCCAAAAAGATGTCGGTTTAATATTTTTCGATTCAGTATTTTCATCATGAAAATACTAATAAAATATAATATATAATAATAATAATGCATGAACATTAAAATTTAGCAGATGTTATTATGATTTTTAAGTTAATTTGTGAAAAAACCTTGTGAATTTTATAAAAATGAGTGAGAACACTAATTTTTTTTCATTTTTGACTTTATATTCGGAAGTTTGTGTTTATTCCATCTCAAGACCATGCACTATGACGTAGATACATAATTATCCCAAGTTTCACCAAGATGTGTTAATTTAGTCAATGTTTGAACTCACCTTCATTAGAGTCCAGTCCACACACGCTGTCAAGTACCTCCATTTTGGTGTGGTCGAGCCCGTTGGCGCCACCAATGTCCACATAGTCAGGAAGGCCGCGCTTTGTGCACTACGAATATACAACGTGCTGATAAAATAATCCAATTCCTAAGACACCCCAACTAAATTTCATTAAAAAAAATAATCTAATACACTATTATTTTAATTTCATCATCGTATTTCATTAAACGGTTATAGTTATAATACGGATAAGATTTTTCTAAAATTATTTTTGTGACACACTAGTGTTACTTTTATCCATTTATGTAGGTGTCATACTTTCATGAAGACCCGGTATAACACTCTACATCTCAAATAAAGATATCAAACATGATGTAGAAGAGGGTTGGCTAGTAAAATTGACATTTTGGAAATACCACGCATACCATTGGTGCCAGATGACTGTGTCAGCCTTATAATAAATTTACTAGCTTATGGTCTTATTTAACAGTTGTATTTTTTTACTGACTACTTATACCTCACTTAAACGGTATAATTACGAGACGGCAGGGGTTCAATTCTTTGACAACTGCCAAAGAACTACTTTACTGTTAATATATATATATATATGTTACTTGAAATAATCAAATTAAATTGAACCCCTGCCGTCTCGTAATTATACCGTTTAAGTGAGGTATAAGTATTCAGTAAAAAAATACAACTGTTAAATAAGACCATAAGCGCTTGTGTAAATTATGTGCGATCTCTAGATCGCACATAAGTTACACAATATTTCATTACAACCAGAGTTATTTCTCAAGGTTTATCAATTAAAATAGACACCTAATACCGAGAGTAAATTAGTTTTGCGTAGTCCAATAAGTAAAGTTTCTTTACCATATGATAGTTCTTAATTAATTACACTGTTTTTTTTTACATTATGGACCATATCTGTTTTTTTTTACATCATGCCCTCTGGTTTATAGCTGGTGGTTTTTAAAATCATGCCGCCCTGGACCATATCTGTTTTTTTTACATCATGCCCCCCTGGACCATAGCTGTTTTTTTTAATCATGCCCCCCTGGACCATAGCTGTTTTTTTTTACATCATGCCCCCCTGGACCATAGCTGTTTTTTTTACATCATGCCCCTGGACCATAGCTGTTTTTTTTACATCATGCCTCCTGGACAATTGCTGTTTTTTTACATCATGCCCCCCTGGACCATAGCTGTCTTTTTTCATCATGCCCCCCTGGACCATATCTGTTTTTTTTACATCATGCCCTCCTGGACCATATCTGTTTTTTTTACATCATGCCCCCCTGGACCATAGCTGTTTTTTTTTCATCATGCCCCCTGGACCATAGCTGTTTTTTTACATCATGCCTCCTGGACAATTGCTGTTTTTTTACATCATGCCCCCCTGGACCATAGCTGTTTTTTTTACATCTTGCCCCCTGGACCATAGCTGTTTTTTTTTCATCATGCCCCCTGGACCATAGCTGTTTTTAGGGTTCCATACCTAAAAGGTAAAAAAGGAACCCTTATGGTCTGACTTCGTCTGTCTGTCTGTCTGTCTGTCACACCTATAAATTTCAGGAACCACTAATGCTATCGATTTGAAACTTGGAATAGTTTTAGATCTTACTTACCCAACCTCATCGCAAATAAAATCTATATATATATTTTTTTACTTTTTTTATAAAGGGTGTCGAAATAGGTCATCAAAATTTTAAAGTGAGACTACTATATCGAGTGTGGTATCATATGAAAGGACTTTATTTGCACATCTCAAAACAGATTTTTATTTTGGCTTATGTGATGTAGTTTTTGGCTGATAACCAAAAATGACAAAAAATACCGTCCCCCCCCTTATCTCCGAAGTTTGTGGAGGGAAAAATCTGAAATAATTATGGATAATGGGATAATACATGTCTATCTATATTTTACAGGAAAAATAAAATGATCTAAGTAGTACAGTTTTTTAGTAATCCTAAAAAACCTCGTCAAACAAACTTAGTTTTGCGGTTTGTTTTTTTTTTGCTATCTGAGGTGTTACATGAATAGTAAAATTACTTTAATACGTTCAAAGATGGTATGGAACCCTCGGTGCGCGAGTCCGACTCGCACTTGACCGGTATTTATTTTTACATCATGCCCCCTGGACAATTGCTGTTTTTTTACATCATGGCACCCTGGACCATAGTTGTTTTTTTACATCATGTCCCCCTGGACCGTAGCTGTTTTTTTTACATCATGCCCCCTGGACCGTAGCTGCTTTTTTTTACATCATGCCCCCTGGACCATAGCTAAAATTTTCACGTCCCCATTTCACTTTGTACCCATAAAGCTTCGTACAACCCATATAGCTGCAATATCAGATCTTTGGACCAAAACAAAACCATAATTTTCCCTGACGCAGTTTTTAACAGGACATGGATACCATAGGCAATACCTTCACAGATTTAAAATTTCATGTACCGACAAATGTCCATGCAATAACGGCGTAGTCCAGACAATGGATCACTTAATCCAGGAATGTCCCAGATACGCACGCCAACGTTTTGATCACGAAGAACTCTGCAATAACTTCAACATAAACCCCTACCACTTTATGGACTTGATGAAGAATCCAACTGGCCTTAAATCTTTTGAAAATCTTCTACAAATAATAATCACAACACTCAAGAAATTCAACAATTCATAGACTTGGTTCTGCTAGCTCAACTCTTATTATTAATTTACTAACTTATCATTAATTTATTTTCCAACAAGGAATGTTGAATCTTGTATACCATTAGCAAGGCCATTCGTTAGATGGTCACTGCCTCTCTACCCCAACCCAAGAAAGGAAGGATAGATAGACAGAGACTATGACAAAAAAAAACCCTATATGGGTTTTTTTTGTATATTTATTTCTAAACTCAACATAGGAAATTTTGCGTCTGGTGACTGACTTTTATGACTATGGCTATGTCTACTAAACCGTCAATCGTCTCTACACTTTGACCTCTCTCTACATAAGTTCCCCCCGATTGGGAAGTCCTGCGTTACAGAAATTATTAAAAATGTATTTTAAACCAGGACGTTTAAGAAGGTAATTGAAACAATTTATCAAAACGAAGCAATCAGAACCAAAATCAAAAACCAAGAATACGTTAAAGACTTTCTTTCTCCAAAGCCACATCATTGAATAAATAAGCATTTAAAAAAAGCTTGCTACTAAATAATTTAACGTATAGAGCAAATATTATTATTTGAAAATTACTATTATTTAGATTACTTCGTGTAAAAAACATCATATATACGTATATACGCATTAATATATTAATGCGCATTAATTAAATTATATATTTCATATGTAGGTACTGAAGTTGTCGCAAACTGTTATAATCTGTTTATATACCATAACTGTTTACATTGGACGATAAAACTAACTTTTCGCTAAGGGCTGTTAATTAAAGTTAATTTTGCATGTCATCTAGATTTTGGCAAATTCATTTTACTTTGAATAAAACTTGATAATACCGTCAACTTAAATAGAAAGTTAGTTCTAACAGAATTTACGCCACACTTTAATGCGTTAGGCCTCATTTACGGAGACGCGGGGCGTCGCGCGTCGCGTGTGGCGGCGCGGCCCGCACTAAATTCAAATGTAGGGCGTTGTATGAGTGTGTTTACGGAGAAGCGATTTTACACGCGTTTGCGCGTGTTTTACGGCGGCGCCCGCGGATGGCATCGCCGCGTCTCACGCGGCGTTCATCGCGGCGGCGCACGCAGCGGTGATTCTCGATGAAGCGATGCCTGTGGCGGAACCTTCTGCCAGTCTATTTGGTAATCGTGCAACACAGACGTAGTCACCATCGCAATGGAGTATGATATGATCGATTTTTTTTAGAAGAAAATTATATATGTTAAAACGTGAGTTGGACCGCCGTTGCACGCGGCGGTGCCCGCCGCGGGCGCAGCGGCGGGCACCGCCACTCTTCCCGCCCCGCGTCTCTATAAACAGCATCATATATTGCTA
The DNA here is from genome assembly GCA_911728495.1 of Furcula furcula. NCBI lineage: Eukaryota > Metazoa > Arthropoda > Insecta > Lepidoptera > Notodontidae > Furcula > Furcula furcula. The sequence goes on from OU452251.1 coordinate 14,779,320, forward strand.
TACGTTTGTGTTTACGCGTGCGATGATACGCGCCGCTTCACGCGCCGCCGCTACGTAAACAATAAAAACGTCCGACGCGCCGCGAGACGCCACGCCACACGCGACGCGCGACGCCCCGCGTTTCCGTAAACGAGGCCTTAGGATAATATTTAGATAGGTAAGGAAAGTGTGGAATATAATATTATATATAAAGAGGAAAAACTGTTCATCTGTTGTAAAATATTTATTATGAAGTGACATATCAATTATATGTCTAAAATAGAAGGATGTATATTTGAATACATTTTGATTATAAACTAGCCAGTATTCTACAACATCCCTCCCTTAATCAAAATACCGCAGAATATTTAAAATCTAGCATAGTCCCAAAAATATAACCTTAATGGTTAACTAAACAAACAACAAAAGCATTAAACTCTAAGTGAGACCTATACTAGCAATGCACTTCTTATGTGCTGTGCGCCCTAGTGGCTTAGTAAGTACATCAGCTGGCATATCATTAGTCTGTAAATACCTTAAAACTACTGATTTGTCAGCGACCTTTTCTCTTATAAAATGATACCTAGTATCAATGTGCTTGGTTCGAGCATGGTGGACTGGGTTTTTAGCAATTTTGAGAGCACTCTGACTATCAGTGTGTAACAACACCCTATCCAACCTACCACAAACTTCAGACACGAACCTGCGCAGAAAAATTGCTTCCCTGGTAGCCGAACTCAATGACATATACTCCGCTTCCGTCGAGGACAGTGCCACGGTACTCTGCTTTCTGCTTTCCCAAGAGATCGGACCACCGGCTAAAGTGAAGTAAAATCCGGTATATGAACGCCGATCAATATTACTGTTGGCCCAGTCAGCATCCGCGTAGCCCATCAGGTAATCTCCTGTCTTCCTGTAAGTAATACAGAAATCCATAGTTCCTTTCAAATATTGAAGCACTCTTTTAGCTGCGATCCAATGCGACTTGCCAAACTTTGTATTAAACTGACTAAGATAGCTTGTAGCGTAAGCTATGTCTGGTCGAGTGTTCACAGCCAGAAACATCAGACAGCCAATCAAATTCTGATAAGGATATTCGGATTGCTCACCATAACACGGTTCCAACTTATTGTATTGCAAAGGAGTATCCACTGTCTTGCAGTCAGTCATATTAAACCGCTTTAACACATTTTTAATATATGTTTTCTGGTTTATTTGAATCTGGTTTAATGAATCACGTTTAACATTTAAACCTAGACAATATTCCAGATTTCCTAGGTCTTTCAAAGAAAAATACTTTTCCAAATTACTTTTGACAATTTCAAAATTAATTTTATTTTTATAAAGAAGAATTATGTCATCCACGTATACAGACAGTATTACAGTGTCAGTGCCGAAACTTTTTGTGAATACGCATGGTTCGGAAGGTGTTTGATTAAAACCTATTAATGCTAAGGTTTCGTTCAGCTTTATGTTCCAGGCCCGTGCTGCCTGCTTCAGGCCATAAATAGACCTTTTAAGCAAGCACACTTTGTTGTCTTGACCTTTTTGTATGAAACCTTGCGGCTGACTCATGTAAACTTGTTCTTCCAATTCGCCATTTAGAAAAGCCGTGTCCACATCCAAGTGGCGAATATTATAATTCAGCTCCACAGCTAAAGCCAACAATGTACGTAAAGAAGAATTCCTTACTACGGGCGAGAAGGTTTCAGAATAATCTACACCTGACACTTGGCTATAACCTTTAGCAACAAGTCTGGCTTTGTACTTAGTTATGTTTCCATGGGCATCTCTTTTCAATTTGTACACCCATTTACAAGAAATTACAGGTTTATTTGGCCTATCAACCAATATCCAGGTACCTCTTTTCATCAAAGAATTATACTCGTCTTTCATTGCAGAGACCCAGTTATCACTTTCTTCGCTAGAGATGGCATCACGATATGTTATTGGATCATCACCAAAAACATCACTGTCTACAGTACTATACGAAAAATAATCTGGAGGTTTACGTACTCGCTGAGGATATCTCCTGTTAGAACTTGTCATCACTTGGTTCATTTGAGGGAATCGGAGATTGAAAACTTTGTTCACCTGAGTGTGTTGACTCTGCTTCTTCGCTATCAATTGCTTCATCAGCATCCACAAAGTCGTCTCCATGCTCCTCTATAATAACCTCAGTATCTTCTGAAGGTGAAGACACTTCTTGGGGTACAGGCTGTGACAGTAAATTAACAACATTTGAGTTAACAACACTCACAGGATCACACTTCAGTCCAGTGAAATTATTTTCAAAGAAAGTAACATCACGTGACTTGAGTAACCTCCTAGGTGTCTCGGCATCTCGGAAAAAATAGCTCCTAGGATCTTCTGAATATCCAACTAAAATATGTTCAGTTGCTTTCATGTCCAATTTAGTTCTTTGACATGAAGGAACATAAACTAAAGCTCTACATCCAAATACCTTTAAATGAGATAAATCTGGTTTGCTTTTATACCACATTTCAAACGGAGTTTTGCCTGTAAGTGCACGATGAGGGGACCGGTTCTTCAAGTAGACACTAGTCTCTACAGCATCCTGCCAATATGCTTTCGAGAGAGACCCATGTGACAACAAAGACCGAGCCTTCTCTACAATACTACGATTACATCGCTCACTTACTCCATTTTGTTGAGGACTGTACGGCGCCGTCGTTTGATGTTCAATCCCTTGAGATTTTAAATAGTCTGCCAACTCTTTATTGACATACTCGGTGCCGTTATCGGAACGCAAACATTTGAGTTTTGCGCCGGTTTGTCTCTCAACGAGAGATTGGAAAGCACAAAACTTAGACTTCACTTCTGTCTTAGAAGCCATACAATAAACAAATATGAAACGTGTATAATCATCTACAAAAATAATAAAGTACTTATTACCTTTAAATGAAGTGGTTGACATCGGCCCACACACATCAGTGTGAACTAACTCTAATACTGATGTAGCTCTTTTATACTTCAACCTTTTGAAGGGTTTTCTTGCTTGCTTTCCCTCTATGCAGGGGATACATGGTTGTTTATCCACTTCCGCAAACTCTACGCCGTCAGCTAAACCCTTTTTGAGTAGATCCATACCAATACGACAAAGATGTCCTAAGCGCCTATGCCAAAGCTGAAACTTGGATAGCTCGGACTGCGCATTACAAGCTAAAATTTCTTGCGGAAAATTAACTGAACAATCTAATGTATACAGTCCACCACTAAACGAACCATGCAATAGAGAATTACGAGTATAAGATACATCATTTGAACTATAAAAATTACAACCATTCATATCAAAAACGATTGAGAAACCTTTTTCAACAATTTTCTTTACTGAAAGTAAATTACATTTTAAACCGGGAACATGAACGACATTAGTTATTTTATTTATTAGTGGATTAGCAGTATGAATAAAAACCTCACCAATACCCACAGCTGGCAACATCTCACCGTTTGCAATGGCTATCTTCCCACCATCAATGTGTTGGTAACTTCGAAACCATTCACGATGCGAAGTCATGTGTGAAGTCGCTCCTGAATCGATGATCCACTTGTTACCATGATCACCCGGTGCAGACAAAGCCATTTCCAAAACATTATCGTCCGTGTTAACTTGTCCCGTAGCGATGACAGTCTGTCCTGTTTTCTGCGTACAGTTTTCTTTCCTTTTATCCTTATTAAGTGGACAATTAGGGCTCTTATGCCCAGGCCGTTTGCATTTGTAACATATTATGGTCTTCCTTTTATGTGTAGACCTTAGTGCCGCCTCATCACTTTGAGCTTCTTTCGACATTTCACTCAATAATTTCGTCTTTACCAACTCCGACGTCACTTCTATGTCACTGTGTTCTAAGGCCATAATCAATGGTTCATATCGTGGAGTTAAACCACCCAAAATTATCGCAGCAAAAGAGCTATCATCTATGATTTTGCCAATATCGGCCAGATCCTGTGCGGTTGTCATGACTGCGTTCAAGTACATTTCAATATTTGTGAAATCTGACAAGCAGTACCGATACAAACGTCTCTCCAAAGACAGTTTTCGACCTAACCCGCGATCCTCATAAGCTCTTTGCAGAGAATCCCATGCTTCCTTTGCTGTCGTTGCTGTTCTTACATGCGTGATAGCAGCACCTTCGACTGTAAGGCATATTTTGGACAGAGCCTTCTGGTCGTTTTTAGCACGTATGTCTAGAGGAGTTTTATCAGTCTCTACATACCCATTTACGGTGCTCCAAAGTTCTTCATGCTTTAACAGCATACGCATTTTGAATTTCCAGCTAGAGTAACCATCGCGATTGCTCAACATCGGGATTCCTTGAAAACTGGTTGCAGCCATAATTATCTTCTTTTAATTAAGATATTTCGTGCTGATAACGAATGTGGAATATAATATTATATATAAAGAGGAAAAACTGTTCATCTGTTGTAAAAGATTTATTATGAAGTGACACATCAATTATATGTCTAAAATAGAAGGATGTATATTTGAATACATTTTGATTATAAACTAGCCAGTATTCTACAACAGAAAGGCACCCAGTGACTGTACCTATTCAACAATAGTTTTTTAGCTTTGGAAAAATCTTCATAATTGCTTATCGTAACACAATTCATACTTAATCGTCAACTATGAATATATTTGACGATTAAGTAAGTAATAAGTGCTTTAGTGCTTTATGTTACACAATTTTTTTTCATATTAGATAACCCTTATAAAATAACAGACATGATCAAGAAACATATTGGTATCGAAGTTTTTATCGTTGGGATTAATTATGTATAGGTGTTTGACCTACTTTTTTTTTCAAATTAATTGTGAATAGAAAAAAAATTAAATCATAAGAGCAAACTGAATGCGGCAATTTGATTTCTATGGAGAACTTGTCAATTGATCCAATTCATGAAACCTCATGCCATGAAAAACGATATGACGATGACGATGTCCAGCACTAATAATCTTGGGATCCCTTTATGTTAAAGGAAGTTAGTGTTAGTGGTAAAGAAGTGGTAGTATAAAGGAAGTATATAGAACAACACAACTACAGCTTTCTGCCTTTTCTTGGTAGTCATCTTCACCAGAAACTTACAACAATGCTTCAATAGTAGAAAATAAAAACCACTATGCAATTAAACACACAAACAATATTTTATAACGGAAATCGGTTTAAGCTTAAGAAAAAAACCTAGGTACTGAAATAGAGAACTTGTTCTACAGTAATCTATTTCAATATGTTTTTTTTCTTTAATTATACCTATCCTTTTTTTTTTTTTGACGCGGGGGAAATCTTCCAAAGATCCCCGGGAGCTGTGGGGCTCGACCGGGGTTTGTGGGATTCTTACCCACTAAAACCCCCGCGGCTGTCGCATCGGCACATGAGAGGGGGGACCCCAAGGCTCTCCGGTGGGATCTGCACCAGGGGCCCCTCAGTGCCTTGCCTTTGAGCCCGCCGCCGGGGGGCGCATTGTAGCCCCCCGGGAACCAGTCACGGTGCTCACGGGGACGGGGGTCGCCACCCCGCCGCCGTCCTTCTCGGAGTCGCCGCCGTGCTCAATGGACGTTCAAAGGTCCCACACCCCGAACGTCCAGCGACTCCGAAAGGATTATACCTATCCTAAGACAACCCGCACACTCAAAGTTTAATAGTTTTTATCAAATACAAACAATAAAGACACTACAACCTGCTGAAACATGACTTGAAAATTTCAAAGGAAACTTAACTTATACCTACTGTAAGTACACAAAACCTTTATAAAAGAAAACTCACATGATGAATAGTCCCAGTTTCGATGTCGAGCGCGTGTGCTTTCTTAACAGTTTGTCCCACGTTAAGGTCTAACACGCGCACTGTGGCTGGCGACACGGCGATCACGGAACAATTGCCAGTTTCACCGTGGTTCCGTAATGTGTACACCCCTTCAGCACCAAACAACATCACGTTGCACGCTGAAACAAACTTGGCTTACAGAATAACAAAGCCATTAAAATTAGATTAATAAAATAAAAAAAGTAATAATAAAATGATATGTAAGTATAGAAATTATTAAAATTACTAAAATATGTCGTTGATGCCACCAGGATTGCCAGCTATCAAAGCCACTGGCCTTTGATAGCCATTTGTTTTTTTACGCATTGCACGTACGTAATTGAATCGATCAGCTACCTGACGCGGGGGAAACCCCCCAGGTAGCTGGTAGGATATGTTCCCGGGACCAGTAGATGTTAAACCGGGTTGATAGGATTCTTACCCGCTAAAACCCTCGCGACTGTCATCGGCACATGAGAGTTGGGCTCTCCACTGGGATCTGCAAAGTAGACTGTGGAACTGCACCGGGAACCCTCAGTGTTTTACCTTTAAGCTCGTCGCTGGGGGGAGGCGAATTATAGCCCCCCGAGAACCTGACACGGGAAGGGGGATTCCAATCCCTGCGCCTCGGAGTCGGCACTGTCGTATCTAATGGACGTCAATCAGCTCCTTTTTTATGGTGGAATATACCTTAAAAAGATCCCCGGGAGCTGTCGCATCAGCGTGAGAGAGGACCCCGGGCTTTCCGTTGGGATCTGCATCAGGAGCCCCTAAGTGCCTTACCTTTGAGCCCGTCGCTGGGGAGGGGGGCGAATTATAGCCCCCCGGAAAACTGACATGGCGCTCACGGGAAAAGGGTTGCAGCCCCTCCATCGTCCTCCTCGAAGTCGCCGCCATCGTATCCAATGGACGCCAATCGGCTATCTGTATTAATTTAAATTAGCATCAACTTACGTCTAGCATTCTTGAAATGTCGGATAGTAACAGCGAAGCCCTTCCCCTGGGCAGGAACGCGGTACTGCACAAGAGCGGCATTCTGTCGGGAAATGAGTTTCTTCTGTGGCCGCTGGTCACATGACTCCACTACCCTGTCGTCATCCCACGAGTCCGCAGGCCACACTTGACCGTTCAACTCCCACCCGTCCACCCACTGGAAAATAATTGTTTTTTTAATTAACATTTCATTTCGTATTTAATTAATGCACAATTATCCCTCTTAATGAGAATAAACCTCAAAGCAGACTTTAATTTTTATTTGTGGATGGTGTTTTGGTAGAAATAATAATAATTCAGGCATACAATATTTGCGTCATGTAAGAATTAAGATCTATTATCCAAAATTTAAAACGAAGTTACTTCTTAATACACACATCAAAAGTGTCTAGGGATCAACATATATTTTTGCAATAACTTTTCTCCTGATTGATATTAATTAAAATTTTCTTTAAGGATTCATCAAATAAAGTGTTTTCGTTTGTCACAGTAACGATAAACCAAGTCACCTTTGCATTAATAAAGAAATTTGCCATTTTCCTAATAAAGGGATTTTTGACATTTGAACCACTAACACAAAAGTTCGAAAAAAAGACTGAAATAACAGTTTTCTTTAAAATTTTATTGGGTAACTTAAACAATTAATAATCCGTGTTTCTACCGCGAACACTAACAACACAAGAACATCGGTTTGGCATACTCAAAATGAGTTCATCCAAATCACGCTGTGGAATGGCCGCCCATGTTCGTTGCAACAACAAAAAAAGGTCTTCTTGCGACTGGATACCCTCCATATTCGGCAGAGCTCTTCTCTGTAGCATATCCCATGCATGCTCAATCGGGTTCAAGTCTGGCGACTGAGCAGGCCAGGGCAGGACATTGATGTTAGCTGCGGCGAGAGTCTGTCTTACAACTCTTGCGGTGTGGGGTCGTGCATTATCATGCATTAACTGAAATAAGGGACCGATTTGCACTTGTAGAGGAACGATGACGTCTGATACAATCGTCTCAGCATAAATTTGAGCGTTGAGGTTGCCTCTGATCCAAATCAACTCAGTTCTTCCGCCGATCCAAATACCCGCCCATACCATGATGGTTCCACCACTATAAGGATGGACTTCCTGGCAGGATTTTAATCGCTGTTGGCGTCCAGGGGCTCTCCAGTGTCGTATACGTCTTGTATCCGGTCTCATACCAAAACGAGACTCATCAGAAAAGCACACGAAACGCCATTGTTCTTCTGCCCAATTTCTGTGTTCAAGAGCCCATTGATATCGAATCCTACGATTGTGCATTGCTATAGGTGGTACCCGTAGCGGTCTTCGGGAATGAAGGTTCACTTCATGCAAGCGGTTTCTGACTGTTTGGTCGCTAATTAAGTTCCCTGAAGAGTGATGAAGCCTCACGGCTAACATCATGGCAGTTATTGTTGGAGCTCTTCGAGTTAAGATTTGAATATATCGGTCTTGTCTCCGTGTGGTGCAGCGATACCGTCCTCCATGGCGCTCAGCCACGGTACCAGTGCTTCGGTAACGTGTCCAAAGTCGACTGATAACACTCTGACTTGTATTCAGAGCTAAAGCCACAGTACGTTGCCGGGAACCAGCTTCTATCATTCCCACGGCTCTGAGCATTTCTTCCCTGCTTAAATGACGTCGCCGCTCCATAATAACGTTGGTTTTAATCAGTAGTAGGGAAACAGTAGCACTAATAATGTCTTCAATGCGTTGTATGTTTTTATAGGGAAAATATTGACAGCTGATTTTCATCTTTTACTCGAATTTGATTCACAGTTCCTGATTCAAATTATGAAATGCACCAAAAAGGATCCATATAAATTTATAAAATCATAAATTTATTACAAAGCCACATCTCAATCTCAAGAAATCCGCTTAAAAATGCTTGATCCCTAGACACTTTTGATGTGTGTAGTATCGGTCAAATTTGTCTGTTTTCTTAGTTCTACTAAATCATAAAATGGTTTTGATGTTGTTTTTACCGAAATATTAATAGGTTTAAACTTTAATAATTAAAGTGAGTGAAGCCAGAATGCTACCTAAACAAAAAATGTTCCCGAATAACAATATAATAAAAACTAGCCAGACTTTTAAACAAGGTAATGGGGAAGATATTAAATTAAAGTTTCGCAGTCTAAGGGATACTAACTTGTAGTATAACAAGTTTACGTGACTTGGTCTTGTTTTAATTTAATTATATTTTCTGTAACACCTAGCTGTAATAAGTTTAGTGTTCGGATTAAACATTAATAATGATTTAATTTTATAGTCGCACAAATCAGATGGAATGAGCGCGTAAGACGTTCTCTATAGATTAATTAACGTGGTTTTAAATTTAATTATTAATTTAGCGCTCGATAGAAATACAAAGCCAATGCAATTATGCGCGAGGCAATATAAATAATGCAATTTGTATACTTCGGAAAAGGTTTGATATGATTTCGTAGCTTCCTGAATAATACAATTAAGTATTTCATTAATCATGTTTGAATATATTAAGTGTATATTCCTAGAATTCCTACTTATTACATTATCTATATTATATTTATAAACCATTTGTGAAGTGTGTCTTCCAAGAAAGTTACGTGTGAGGAAAACTAAACAATGGATTGTGTAAGGCTTTCAAAATATTGTGTGGTTTTTACCGCAACTAGGCCTCCGTTTTCACAGGGCACGTCGATATAGTTGAAAATGACCTCGATCCTTTTGTCCGGTTCCGCTATCATATAGATTCCACAAACTACGGGGTCATCTGATGGCGACTTGAAAAAGAGCTCTCCTTCATCGGACGTCACGAGGAAACAATCTGCGAATGAATTTTAAAAATAATCCGGTTGCAAAACAATTGAATTTTGCTTAAGTTCACATGGATGCTAATTGAAACGTTGAGTAAGTAAAAAGGCCCAACCTTGAAACGTAACCTATATTACACACAGCGGAAATGTTAAAAGGAATACATAAAATGGAAGAGTCGTCAAGTTAAACTTTCACGTTAATTAAATTAAACTTGATGAACTTTTCTTTCCAGTTTATTATTTTTCACGTTTATTTTAATAAGTATAAAAAAAGAAAGGGGCTGGGAAATATTTAGCTAATTTTCTATTATTTGCTAGACAATTTTTTTTTATTCATCAATATAAACATTCATCTCATCTTAATATTCGGGATGAGGAAATAATTTCAATTTGAGGGCTTCATGTGAACAGTAGAATTCAATTCCGTCAATGTAAGAAAATGCAATGGAGATTGGGGATACAGACTAACAGCAGATAAATATTGTTCTACCTTCATTGGGGTCTATGATGCGATGTGCCGGCCTTGAGAACCGTCGCGCTCTTGAAAACCACGATAATGCTTGACTTCTAGGACGTCCAAATTCTTTGCTCTGTTGACAATAAAAAACAATTTTAATTTTACCATTTTCTTTTATTTTTAATGTGTGACCTTCACATCTTTAGAGTTATTTAGATACACGTCTGCTAAAATAATATTAAGTAGTTATATTAACTGTCAGTATTTTACAAATAATGATAGTAGAATTTTTAATCGAATTAATAGGGCTTGCACTGCGGTTAATCCTTAGCTTTATCCGAGAAACCGAGAAACGTTATGTTTATATCCCTATCCATAAAATAAAGGTTTTGTGACAACTCCCAAGTAATGCGAAGCACAAAGTGGTTACGAGCACGACTAATACGTCTTTGAAACAAACTTAGGAACTATCAAGGTCTTGGGTGATACTTTTCTAAAAGGAATGGAAGAATAAGTATCCTTCTTTTATAAAAATAAATAAAGATAAGTGACCAAAAAACCGACGCTAAGTCCAAATCTTATTTTTTATGGGAAGTGCACACAGATGCTCCTAATAATTCTGTACAAATGCTGGAGTGATTCTAAGTGTGCCGATCCCACTTTATCTTTTTGTACGTGAAGTTCATCCAAACGAGTTTGCGCACTAACCAACCATAAGGGATGAAAAATCCTTTCAAAAGCACAATGCATACAACTCTGAACGATCAAGAGATTAAAGATTGTTGAAGCACTTTAAGTAAGTTTGTCTATAAGTACGTACGTACCTATATACTAGATATACTAGAAATATGATCAATATCCATACAATCTATTCTAAAAATGTTTTATCGCATGAACGTTTGATTGTATTTAAGAGCTTTGTTGAAAAACTCTAGGGAAAATGAACGTTAAAACGTGTATAATATAAAATCAACTTAAAGTCACAGTATATTCACTAGATTATAAATTCAATACAATCGTTTTGATTAATTATTTATTGTAATTTAAAACACAATATTGAATGTCGATATTTTATTTTACTAGCTTTCAGGCTCCTTATGTAAGATACTGTTCGTAGGTAAGTTGTAGCAGCTACTGACCAGTAGCCGGCTAATTTCTTAAGAATTTTCTATTGCTGACGAAGAGTGCAATTTAACTACCCATTGGTGGGCGTGTTCTTTACCATCAGACAAATGAACTTCTTACATGTGCCGGCATAAAAAAAGATTAACGAATAATCCATGGGGTTTCTGGGTAAGAATAGCTCCCACCCATCATATATCTATATATATAAAAGGATAAGTCCTGACTGACTGATTGACAGACAACGCACAGCCTAACCCGCTTGCCCTAGAGACTTGAAATTTGGAGAGTAGATTCTTCACAATTCGTAACCGCACACTAAGAACGGATTTTTTAAAATTCGCATCGGAAGGGGTTCAAAAAGGGGGTTTTATGGTTTATAAAAACGGGTGGTACCAGAACCTTGAAATTGTACACGTAGATTCCTTAAAGAAAATAAAGAGTTACGTGTCTTAGCATTTTTAAAAAAAATCTATATATATATATAAAAGGATAAGTCCTGACTGACTGATTGACAGACAACGAACAGCCTAAACCGGTGGCCCTAGAGACTTGAAATTTGGAAGGTGTATTCTTCACAATACGTAAACGCATACTAAGAACGGAATTTTGAAAATTCGCATCTTAAGGGGTCCAAATAGGGGGTTTTATAAAAAAATCATGAATGATTGGTACTACAGCCTTGAATTTTCACACGCAGACGCCTCAAATAAAATAAACAATTACGTATTTTTGCATTTCTCGAAATTTTCTAAGTAGAAGTCGGACCTCAATTTCGGTAATTAAAAAAAATACCATTTCTTAACACCTATCACTGTTTTCCGATACAATATGAAAGAGTATTATTAGGACGAAGTCAGATTTAAGAAATTATGAGGGTCTTAAGTCAAAATAGAACCCCTAAGTTAAAAATCTCGCGTATGGTGTCTTTTAAAAGGTAATTGATAACCGTTTTAGGGTTCCATACCTAAAAGGTAAAAAAGGAACCCTTATGGTCTGACTTCGTCTGTCTGTCGGTCTGTCTGTCTGTCTGTCTGTCTGTCACACCTACATATATATTTCAGGAACAGCTGACGCTACCAATTTGAAACTTGGAATTGTTTTAGATCTTTCTTACCCAACCTCCAAAAAATAATTTTTTGTTTTATTTTTTTAAAAATCGAAATGGGTCATCAAAATTTGAAAGTGAGGCTACTATATTGAGTGGGGTATCATATGAAAGAGCTTCATTCGCACATCTCAAAACAGATTTTTATTTTGGTTTATGTTACGTAGTTTTTGGCTGATAATCAAAAATGTAAAAAAATACCACCTAAAATATCCCTTATCTCCGAAGTTTGTGGAGGGAAAAATCTGAAATAATTATGGGTTATAATTATAAGTCTATCTATATTTTAAAGGAAAACTAAAATGATCATCCTGAATAGTACAGTTTTTTAGTAATGCTAAGAAAACCTCTACAAACAATCTTAGTTTTGCGGTTTGTTGCGCGTATCCTGCACCGCGCGCACACGCGTCAAGCTACCGCCTAAAAAACCTGCCGCCTTTCTCCTCAGCCATAAGCCCGGACAAATAACGGGCAACCTTTGGAGTTGTCAGTTGGACGTTTGGGTTGTGGGCGCTAGATGTCCATTGAGTACGGGGTGTTTTAGTAGGTAAGATACTCCGGTTCGGAGCTAGGTACCGAATCGAACCAAAAAAAAAATAAAGTCGGTCAAGTGCGAGTCGGACTCGCGCACCGAGAGTTATATATCTACTTTGCATATATTAATGTTATTTTACTATTCCTCTAATACCTGAAATTGCAAAAAACCCAACCGCATAACTAAGTTTGTTTCTAGAGGGTTTTTAGGATTACTAAGAAACTGTACCACTTAGAAACATCATTTATTTTTTCTTTAAAATATAGATATACTTTATTACCTATAATTATTTCAGATTTTTTCCTTCACAAACTTCGGAGATAAGAGGGGAACGGTATTTTTTGTAAAAAAAATTGTTATATATGCCAAAAAAACACGAGACACCAAAAAAAACGGTTTTGAAATTTGCAAATGAAGTCCTTTCATATGATACCCCACTTGATAGGTATAGTAGCCTCTTTGAAATTTTGACACCGGCCCCCATTAATATGAAAGTAAAAGAAATAAAGTATTTTTTAATTTGCGATAAGTATTCTTATCCAACAAATAAGATCTAAAAATGTTCCAAATATCAAATCGATAGCGCCAGTGGTTCTTGAAATACATACCTACATGTGACAGACAGACAGACAGACGAAGTACTACTGGGTTCCTTTTTTACCTTTTAGGTATGGAAACCTAAAAACATATTGAGTGGATTATGGTGTCATTCGGCATAGTGTTCTTGGATGCTTTTAAAAAGACAACTACGTGTATTTTAATTTATTATTTGGAAAAATATTCCCGTCGTATTAACAAACACTGTTTGACCTTAAGTTTCCTCCCAAGTTTATTGTCATTTAAAAGTTGATGGGAAAATATTTTTACGCGCGAGTACGACCTTTGATCGCTTGGACCTGAGTTTGATTCCCAAGTCGTGCAAAATGTTATCGGGTTGAGTTTCTTTTGTCGGTATTTCTTCATTAACTACCTTTGCGCGAACGAAGTCGCGGGGGACTGCTAGTATATCATATAGTCTGTACCAAATAAAACTGTAAACGTTTACAGCTTTATTATGCGGTCGTAAAACACGCGCGCCGTATACTTGACAATACGACGCAGCAGCAAAAAAGGCTTGGTAACACAACGTTGTATTTGCGGCCACGCGAAGTCAACAAGGTAGGCATTATGTAGTTATTGAACCGCAAACTAATTTGTATTCCTTTCCAAATTCCATTTATTGAAACTAAATATTTACAGTTTATTTACAAACATGTACACTTAAACTAGGTAAAAAACTTTCTCAAAGTTGTCGCCGCCGCACCTAAAAGACTGGCGGCATTACCTCTTTGTATAGCCAAGCTTATATGTTGGCAGAAAAAGCTACCAGCCCGACGGTCTCCTGAGACTTCGATAAGTTTGGATGAAATTTATATCACCAAACCGTGCGTCTCATGAGACCAAGGCCCCATGGTCTCCACTGCAAAAGGCGCAAATATATAGCTTGAACCTAGAGCTGCATACTTGCGTCGCTTTGCATCACTAGCAGTCACCGCAGCCCCTCCAGCCGCCCTGCAAGTTGCCGGTGTGTGGGACGCAGCAAGTGTGTCGACACATGTCACGTTTAAATAAATATAAGATCATTCTTTAAAAATAGAAGTCAACTACGCCTGACATAATATAGTGCACAATTGCTTGCGTAGACACAGTTGGTCTTTGTTCCTTTACTCTTGCAGTTAGATGAGACGGAAGACCGACACGACAAGGGAGAAGTCAGGCTCAGGGTAGACTTTTTAAATGCCCATCGAACGTCATCCGATGCATGGATCATCTTAATTGTATGACAATTAGGTTATCATCATCATCAGCATCAGCCGGAAGACGTCCACTGCTGAACATAGGCCGCCCTTTAGAATGCCACAATGAACGACAATTGGCTACCTATTTGCATTCACCGGTTACCTGTGACGCGCACAATGTCGTCTATCCACCTAGTGGGAGGCCTGCCTACGCTGCGTCTTCCGGTTCGTGGTCGCCACTAAAAAACCTTTCTTCCCCATCGGTTATCGGTTCTTCGAACAAAGTGGCCTGCCCATTTCCACTTCAACTTGCTGTTTGGGCTCCCACACATAACTGCGAATTCGCATCGCATCGCAAATATCTGCGAGATACAAATGCATTTTCAATACAAAAATTCATTTGTTTCTCGCAGATATTTGCAATGCGATGCGAATTCGCAGTTATGTGTGGGAGCCCTTACTGAGAGCTATGTCGGTGACCTTAGTTCTTCAGCGAATCTTCACATTTCGGATTCTGTCGCGCAATGAAACTCCGAGAATAGGTATATTGTCCTAGTTAGTAAGGAAGAACTACACAAAGCTCCTTGCGGGGTTTAAACCCGTTGCACCGCAGAGGCTATTGGATCTTTTATTAATAGATAATTGCTAATAATAAATGCAAACAATCAAATTACAAAATTGAAATTGCAATTACCTAATTCAATACGGATATCTATACATATTATAAAACAAAGTCGCTCCCGCTGTCTGTCTGTCCCTATGTATGCCTAGATCTTTAAAACTATGCAACGGATTTTGATGCGGTTTTTCTTAATAGATAGAGTGATTCAAGAGGAAGGTTTATATGTATAATACATGCATAATATAGTAAAGAAAAACTGATAATTTTAGAGGTTTCTAATGTGATGTCGAAAATAAACACATTTTTTTGCGCTTACATTGCAAACGCTGGCTGAACCCTACGAGATATATCGTGAGATATATTTGTGTGCTTAACGGGTAGGTCTGATAGATGGGAGACGGCGGCGACTCCGAGGAGGATGGTGACGGGGTTGCGAGCCCCGTCCCCGTGATCATATGGTGCCAGGTTTAAGGGGTCTATAATGCGCGCTGAGGGGTATTTGGTGGAAATCCCACTGGAGGGCCTCTTATGTGGCGAGGCAACAGCTGCAGGGGTTTAAGTGGGTAAGAATCCCAGATACCATGATTGACGAGGATATATAAAACGAGAGGAGGGTGCAAGAGAGAGGGGGAGGTGATGAGGATAGGGGGATTAAGATAGAGCAAGGGGGAGTCAGGGGGAGCAACGCGGTAGAAGAGAAAGGGGGAGGGGTTCAGAGAGGGGACAACGGGGAGAGGAAGTGGGTGAGTGTGTAGGGGATCGAAGCGGGAGGGGCAAAGAGAGACGAGAGAGAGAGCATAAAATTAGATTTTTCTTTTATGAGATGGAGAGAGAGATAAATCAAGGGAGGAGGGGAGAAAAGGGAAGCAAAATGTAATAAAAGCGCGGGTGGAGCTGCGCGGGTCAACTAGTAGAGAATATAATAAACGATAGATCAATTATAAAATCAATTATCCAAGTGAATAGGAAGCTTTTATTTCAATGTTTGCGTTGGTGGATCCTCGTCGGCGTTTACAATTTGTCCCTAAATGAATAATGTAAAGGAATCTCGGCACGGGACTGAAGGATTTCTTTTGTTTTCTTTACAATATCATACCTTGCAGGTCACCTTTGAATAAATTCCTTTTGCTCGTAACAAAAAGAGGTACTTTAAGATTCTACAAGCTATTTTTTTTCATCAGAAAAAAGTATTTCATACTCACCTCTTTAAATAAAAAAATGTCTATTGGCGCGTCCATGTTACAAATGTCTAGTACAAGTAGAAGCTATGTGAATTGGTTCAGAGTATGAAAATTAACCACTAAGTTTATAATGGTTTGGGTTGACTTGTGTAGGCCTCGGCCACACCTCCTGAACACAGCAATGCTTCATAATCCGCTGCTGAACATAGGCCTCCCCTTGAACCGTGGCCATAATCCCCATGCTTGGCAGGTGTTTTAGGGATTACAGAATACGCGGAGGTGGATATTAAGCAAAAGACGCTGCTGTCCGTATCAGGATCAGATGGAAGAATGCTATTCTTGCCCGGACACCCCACGGGTAATGCACACTACTAACCTCCCTTGTATAAACCCAACACCTAGAAAAAAAACAACGGTTGCACTCCGGGAGTGCCGGCAGAAGTGAAAACTTGAATATTAACATTGTACATCTTTGATATTTTGGAATGGTTAAGGAATCATTTTTTAGAACTATTACAATTATAGACACTTTTAGACTTTCGCGTTCCATTGTTAAACTTTATTTTAATCGGGAATTTATTGCAACCCGGCCGAAACGTCAAGCCAAAATATAAGGTAAATCGCGTTAATTCCCGATTAAAATAAAGTTTATTACAATTATTTTACATTAACTACATAGACGGTCGAGCCATCAGCAGTCACCATCCATGGATGCGCGTGGCACGCTGTAACACAAACACACACGAAAATTCGTGCAAGCGCCCTGCGCCGCCTACGTATTACGAATTTTCGACAGGTCTTACGAATTTTCACGTGTCCTGACGCGAGTTTAACATTTTTCCCCATCACTAAAAAGTGCATAACGCCTCTAAAGAAGTTATCACTTCAAAATTGACAAGCAATTAGACGCACGAGGCGTGCGTTTAGACGTTCAAATAGGTAATATAATTTAAACAGGCTCTTTTAAAACAATAAGGTCAAAGTAATTAACGGAATGGACATGAAACATAATGGTGTCACGATCACATGTTTATTACTAGTTGACTAGGGTAGTGCCAATATTTTTTGCCCGCTGCCCCAGTAGGAGGGCTATGTTTATCGAGAGTATGTATGTATGTATGTATGTCTACCTCTTGGGCATGGCCTACATCCTAAACGGCTTCGTGGATTTTGACTTACAACTTGTTGATAGATTTGTTTTAGCTGTAGTAGGAGTCACAAAGGCTATCTACATATATAGGGTTACAGGAAAAGTCGTGCTAGATCCGTTAAGGGCGTGGAGTACCCATCATTTCTGACTTATTTCACTATGAAACACCCCACCCTAAACTTAACCCTTTTCGAGATTTTCGACTTTAAATTTTTTATTAAAAATTGCCGATTTTTAGGCTATTAAATTTTATTTTGTTTAAGTTAAGTTTAAGTTTTGTTTTTTTACTTGTTTTTATTTTGGTTAAGTTTAGAGTGGGGTGTTTCATAGTGAAATAAGTCAGAAATGATGGGTACTCCACGCCCTCAACGGATCTAGCACGACTTTTCCTGTAACCCTGTATATTAAAAAAAATATAGGTCGGCTGTCATTCACCATTATGTATTTTTTTTCATCCAAAAACATCATCAAATAAAACTGCTAGACAAGTTGAAATACATACTTAATTATACACGTGTATAAATGTTATGTATGCATAATGTCATTTAAGACCATTTTTTGTACGCTTTTTGTGCTTTTATAATGTATACATTTTTGGGTTATATTCAATGAAGGTGTTAAAAGTAGAACTTAATACTTGTCTGGGATTATACTTGATAGTAAGTAGAGATGCAACTGTAAACGGAAGCAGACCATGTTAATATAAGTATAAGGAAAAGGAAGCAATAAATAACTAACGTGTTAATAATAGATAAACTCTGTTTCATATTTGCAAGCTATTAAAACTTTTTTGCAGTCAAAAATGCGCCATTCACATTCTGAGAATGCGACGGGACGCAAACGGCTTGGCGGGGCAAAAACGGCTTGGCTTAAACAAAGTTGCTTTTACTGCCGTGCTAAGATGACAATAGGTCCATTATAAATGTGGATAATGAGGTGCAAATTAATTTTACATATTTATCTGAAAAGAAATATAAAAGACAAAACGAATGCTGTGCTTGAAAAAAAGTAAAGACTTGAGATTGTACCAATATTTTTATCGCCATTCGCCCTTTGCGTTCTACGAATAGTAAACCCAGGCGAACCATTTCTCTGAAATCCAGTGTACTTACACGTCATCGCATGGTGACGTAACTTATACCGCTTGACGTAAACTAGTTCAATTCTTCTAATCACTATATGTATTGTTCATGTACCATGTTATTTAAAAAGACTCAATCAAACGCTATGAAAAATTGAAAGTTATGCAAAAAAAACACTTATTAACTAATAGGGCATTTTTTAGCATTAAGGCGTCTGCCTATTACCACGAGCATGTTCTGAACGTTGTATAAATTAAATGCCCACTAGACCTCTCCGTTACCGTTCCTCATCATAGTACGGGACATTGCGATATTTCCACAATACTGGCACGCGTAGTAGCACTATCTGCATTCCGACAATACGGCTGCCGTGCACCCATACCTGTTACCAAGTAATCATCTAGTACGGTTACCAAACGCGTATTACACCGTTATAATTGGTTGTTGATACTTTTAGTGTACGTAGTGCTTGATACGTTCATACCATGACATGGTCATGGTATCTTTGGGGTAGTAAACGGATGCTTTTATCGGAGTTTCGTCCGTGTAAAAACTTATCTATGTAAGTATCTACTTACCTATCTATCTAGATAGGATTACCTTCCTTGGCTTGGTTAAGTTCTCGAACAAAGGTCTCGCGAACTTCACTTCCTTAATGTTTTAATTAAATCTTGTCTGTGGTATTAGTACATCCGCTGGTTTTATAAAACAAGTACCTGCGTAAAGTTCACCTTTACTTCAGTGAGCTTACCTGTAACAGATTTAATTAAAACATAGGATTTAATGCGAAACCTAAGATGTAGATCATGACAATTAAGCCTTTAGTTTTCTTCATTAAAAACGTCATAATAACACAATCTGCCGGATTCAGAATTCATTAATGAGACTTTATCTATCCCATCACTACGTGAAGCTTTGTATTGAAATCTATACGTAAGTATCGTAACAAGTAACATTAATAACAAAATCAGCTCATTAAAATGCAATACTTTTAACACTTTTCATTCATTTTCAAGCCTTCCCGGGCTTGAAAATGTTCTGATAAAGTATGGGTTTTCGTCCATTATGTTATTTACTATGATAAATAATGATATGTATCGGCAAATTCAATTCGTTGCCTTAGTTAGTAAGGTAAAAGTTGAAACAATATGGATTATCTTAGCGATATCTGGTATCAGTAAAATGTTAATGTTATGGGGTTTCATTAACATAATTATAAAGAATGTAGTAACGTTATTATTGCCGATATTATTGCAGCCGCATTACGAACTGGTGATCCTAGGTGGGCCATAGTAAAGATATTTTGACTGTGACTTTGAGTTTGATATCTTAAGAACGTAACGTTAAAACTAACGATAATATTCATGTAATTACTGATGGTAATGATATTGCAAAAATAACATTTTAGCAATATTTTATATTTCCGTTACAGCTAGTGCTGCAAGGTAACGTTACGATTGTCAAGCTCTGGTATTTACGTAAACTCGTTAGACACTTACTGCCGCTCACTCACAAACCCCAATTAACTTTAATTCTAATTAAGTCACTTTTTTTAATCTATTTATTTCGACCGTCGGAGCCGTTTATGAGTAATTTTGATTATTGAACACGAGATAATTGATATCTATACTTACTATCTGCGTATTAAGTATTAATGGGCTCCGAGTATCGAAATAATCCGATTTAAAAAAATGGATTAATGATCATTAACTTTAATTGACGTTTGTAGGTTCGACAGGTATAAAGTAATGATTATGGTTACAATTAAGTGCCAAACAATCCCACTGATCGTTAAATAAACTTTTTACGCCCTCATTCAATCAATACCAGTCCAATAAAGTTTTATCGCTTACTCACGGGACAAAATTTAATATAGTTACCCTTGTTCACTTCGACGGGTTTAACCCTCATAAAATACTTTTTAGTGATTTTTCTGACTGGCGGCAACCCAAACTGACCTTAACATTGGGGTCCATAGAAGCACGAACCAGTATTGGATATTAATTCGGAAAAAGAAATGTCAATCATTTTCCTCAAAAACTCATCAGAGGAAGGGACTACCCCAAAAGTAAATATTGTAATATTTCTTTAGATTCTAGGAATTGTACGTTTTTGTTTAGATAAGAGCATCGATATAAGTATAGGGTAAAAGTGGGATAGTTGCCACACTTTTTGAAATTACTTTATATCTCTCAGTGAAAAAGGCAAAATTCTTTATTTGTAATACGGGTAGGTACTTTGATTTATTATCTTCAAACTTATGAAAGGAAAAAAACATCATCTTTGATATTTCCAGAGTATTAGCGATTTTTGCGGACCTCTAAATTTTGGGGCATCTATCCCATATAGGGGATAATTGCCTAATCTATGTAAATTACGTATAGGATAGATGCCCCACTGAAAAAGAGGCCATCTATCCCGCAAAAACTTTCATTGCACCTTGCCTTTCCATGCAATCGCACAGAGACATGCAACACGGTCAACTTAGTGGTAGTTGTAGAGTCTTTCGAAAGATAAATAAAATAACATGTGATTCATCCGGCAAACTAGAGAAATTACAATCGAGGCAACTATACCCCTGGGGCAACTATCCCACTTTTACCTTATAGATGGTTAAGAATTTATTTTGTGAAATAAAACAAATTTTAGGAATATAAGCATTTTTTTATCGGAAGTGTTGAGACGTCCATGTAGTAATAATCAGTGTCATCAGTTCGGCATATTTACGGATATTGTACATATTTATCTATACATATAAAATTACTTGGCCTGACTGACTGACTGACTGATTCATCAACGCACAGGCAAAACCACTGGATAGGCTAGAAAACTGAAATTTGGACAGTAGGTTCTTCTTATGACGTAAGCATCCACTAAGAAAGAATTTGTGAAAATTCGACTCCTAAAGGGCTTAAATGGGGTGTTTTCTTTTGTATGAAACTTTTTATTGTATGGTTCGATTGACTTGAAATTTACTGAAAAGATTCTCTGAATAAAATAAATCAATACGTGTATCGCAAATTTTCAAAAACAAACTTTGGGGGTATGTTAGGGGTTGGTAAACTTTGTAAAAAAATAGCGGGCGAAGCCGCAGCAAATCGCCAGTTACTAATATTCTGATAATGCACTTGAAAAAGATAGTAAAAATAAACTAGCATTTTAATATAATCTAGTGACGAGACAACCAAACCTGATGGTAAGCGACAGACCTGCATATAGACAGTTGCACTGCGCTGCCACTCGTCACCAGAGACATTATCCTTTTGATCCCGGTAATTTCACCAGCTGCAGTGTACTTTTACACTGGAATACAGCAATATTTACAAACTGCTGCATGTCGGCAGAATATCTGAAAATATAGTGTGGTCTGTCCAGGTGGGTGGACAGTCCCTTGCACAAAGTAGTTACCTTTTTTTTTTTTTTTGACGCGGGGTAAATCTTCGAAAGATCCCCGGGAGCTGTGGGGCTCGACCGGGGTATGTGGGATTCTTACCCACTAAAACCCCCGCGGCTGTCGCATCGGCACATGAGAGGGGACCCCAGGGCTGGGATCTGCACCAGGGGCCCCTCAGTGCCTTGCCTTTGAGCCCGCCGCCGGGGGGCGCATTGTAGCCCCCCGGGAACCAGTCACGGTGCTCACGGGGACGGGGGTCGCAACCCCGCCGCCATCCTCCTCGGAGTCGCCGCCGTACTCAATGGACGCTCAAGGGGCCCACACCCCGAGCGTCCAGCGACTCCGAAGACAAAGTAGTTACCTACCAACTTTTTTATTGTTTTGTCGGGCATAAATCCTCCAAAAGGTACCCGGTCTCCGTAGGGGCGAACGCCGGGTTATTTGTGATTTTTACCCACTAAAACCTCCCCGTTGGGCATCGATATATTATTTAAACTAGATTAGGTGTCACGGTCAAAAAAGTGGTAGACAGAAATAGCGCCCTTATGTCGTTATTTCTTTACAAGCCACAGCCTGACAAAATTATATTTGCCGATAGGAGTGTCGCTACTGTCTATATGAAACTGTCAAACTACAAGTCATTGTCATAATAAAACCGTTAGTTCACATTTCCGCCATCAGCACAGATAAGTTTGCAACCTCAGCGACCACATGTTAGATGTCATTTTGTTAGTGAATGTTTATCTATAGGCCGACCGTTTAACTCGCGTATCGCCTGCGCGGTAAGAAGGGAGCGGGGGCGGGTAACGCTACATACGGAGTCGATAATCCAAAGATTTATCTCGAGATAGACATTGTTGGTAAAGAATAAAATAATAAGTATCTTTTTTTTAAGTATTTATTTTTAAGTTTTACAAATATTTTATAATAGCCTCATAGGTACAAAATCATAAAACAATAATTAACTCCGTTTAAGAAATATTTAACCACAGATAAAAATTTTATAGGACTATTCGTCACTAATAGTCACCGAAAGTCCTGTAGCTTTAGCAACAAGTTTGTTTAGGTTTACGTCTTCAAGATACTCTGTAGAATTATGATCTTGTTTTCTGGCTTTAAAAAAGGAATATACATTGTATGCTATTTGTTTAGCTTGCTTGTTAATTTTGTTCGCAAAACTGGAAGAGCGATTCATCTTGAGATTTATCTTGGCAGTCGTATACCTTGTGCGTTTATCTTCAAGCGTCCGTAACAAAAACACCAACCGCGCGCTGCGAGCACAGCCAGCGCACTGCCGCACTTGACGTAAGCTCTCTGCTCCGCGCACCCCTTTCACCCATCCGCTAACATCTCCCATCGCTCCCTTCTACCCCCTCAGGCGATACGCGTATTAAATGGTCGGCCTATAGTTTATATATTATATCGATGCCGTTGGGATTCATCTAAGCTGTAGACAGACTACATAGAGAACTCCGTTCGGACCTCGCCAAAATCTCCCCATCTCCAACGACAGACGATTGCTAGAGCACGTCCCAGGGAGGTATCTTTTTTTTCACAGGGGAAACCTTTCATAGGTCTCCGAGACCTGTGGGGATCAACCGGGGTATTTGGGATGCTTACCCACTAAAACCGCCGCGGTTGTCGCATCGGCACATGAGTGGGAGAAATTGGCTCTCCGGTGGGATATGTACCAGGAATCTTCAGTGCCTTGTCTTTGAGTCCGCCACAGAGGGGCGTATTATAGCCCCCCGGGAACCAAACACGGGGGATGGGGGTCGCAACCAAATTGGCGTCCTCCTCGGAGTGACCGCCGCCCAGGGAGGTACCTACCACTTAGTAAAGTAATCCTATTGCAACGTATTTGCGTAAATACAGGAAATCCATCTTTTTGTTTGTGTTACTGACTAACTTATGTTAATTAAATAAAATTTAAACAAATCGTTGTTTTATAAAAACATGCCGTTTCAGTTTATTGAAAATCCAACAGTGATATTTTCGTCAGAAACGAGACTTGTCGATATTCAGTATTCATTGAGCAGGAAATTTTATCTGATAGCGGACATATTTGTGACGCAAAACTGACCACACTTGCAACTATATGTGATAATAGTTAATATAGAGCAGGGGCCTTACCATTAACTCTTTTAACTGCTATAAGTTTAACACGAAAAATTACCTGTCTTACAAAGTTGTACCATGAGCGCACTAATTACGCGTGACAATAATATTGTCACGTGACCACTCACCTGTTTGGGTGACGTAATAGGGTGGAATGCTAATTAGTGCGCTCATGGTAAGTCACACATCGGTCACTTTTCCTTTTAAACTGCCTTGCTTTACATGGGAAGGCCCCAGGGATGTTATTTATATGAACTGAACAAATTTTACCATCTAATACAAAGTACATGATTCAGAAACAAAGATACGATTAAAAACTATATTTTTTTCAAAATCACCATTTTTAGTGGAATGGATTCGTCAATAGTTTGTATTGTAGTTATGTCATTTTACACATTACTTCCATACATTTTACTCATTACTACCCATCTCTTCCCGTTGGGTGTCCGTAAAAGGCGACTAAGGAAAAACAAGAAGACGGGCAGCAGTGTCTTTCTATTGGATTACCTACCAACTATACTGTGATCCCCAAGCCGCCTGCCAAGCGTGGGGATTATGGCAACCCCTCCCTTCTAAGGGGGAGGCCTTCGTTCAGCAGTGGACGTCTTTTGACTGCAGATGATGATGACTCATTACTAGTTTCTATATCTGTTTCAGTTTTTGTAAAAATCATCATGATTGACGAAAATATCATCTATTGGCACTTAACGTTCCCACACTGTGTAATAAAGAATAAGAGAGTCAATTGCAAAGAAAGTGTCCTTATACAAAATAAATGCAAAAGAGTTGGAGGCGACGATTTCAATAGCGTTTGGCAAAACTGTTTGAGTTTTATCAGACTTTCTTTCGGGTCTTAAGAAAAATACAACTGAGCGGATTCTATAAACACTTTGATCCGAGTAGATTGAATTAGAATGAGATTTTTGTAGACATTTTCAAGAATGTACTTTTTTCTGAAATTCTATCAGAACAAGCATGTATTTAAAAATTCCTGACCAAAGGAATACTCTCAATAAAAACTGCTGAGTTATATTAATAATATCTAAGAACCTTGTCAATCTATGAAACGGTCCAATAAGATATTTATTTATATTTTATACAAAAACAATTGAAACATTCATACATATATTGACAAAAAATGACAACCCGTAGAGGCCGTTGTCGTTGTGATCCGATTGCCACCGGTTCTAAAAAAGTTGACAATATATAAGAAAGAGGCGGTGAGGTCTATGTATAATAGAGGTATTTTGAATTTGAATTCATTTTGGAACTAGTTGCCACCAAAAAACCCTTCCTTTTTGTTATTCGAGATTAAAGTCTATGAAGGAGTGGTGGCAGTAAATCTTATATTAAAATAATAGATTCTATGATGAGTAACGTTCAATCAAATCATAATCAGCCTGACGACGTCCACTGCTGAACATAGGCCTCCACCTTAGGGAGGGTTTTGCTATAATCCCTACGCTTGGCAGGCATCGCTGTGAACGTGTAGATTATCAAACAAAAGACACTGCTGCACCTCTTCTTGTTTTGTCTTAGTCGCCTCTTATGACACCCGACATGAAGAGAAGGGAGGGTGCTATTCTTACCCAGACATTAGGGGATCAGTTTAAAGTTCGAATTGTATTTATATTCGGATATCAAAATATTTGTAAACCTTTACGAATCTTAATTGTTACCGTTTAAATGTTTGTAAATTTTATAGTATTACAATTTCTGAGCTTTCTCTAATTAGAGGATCTGGTTTATTTGTAAAACAACATCTTTAAATGTCGATATTTGAAACCAGGTTCTAACAAATTAGTTCAGTAATCTACTAGTTTGTTTAAAAACACACAAACAATGTATTTGTTTTAAAATTTTGTTTTAGAGGACGAAATAAAACAATTTGTTCTGCCAGCCTATGTAACTAATTAAATTATGAAAAGTTAAATAAACCACGTTAGTCCACGAATGTTAAATAGCTCAACGGACCGTGAACTAAAAACTAATAGAACAGTAGTAATGTAAAACAATAAAAAGCTGCATAAACTTGGCTTTTTAGTTTATTTTTAAACTCATACACTTAGGTCTTGTTCAAGACTAAACTAAATGAAATCTTACTGAATATCATATTCAGTGTACTAAGAGCAGAGAGTTCAGTACTAAGAGCATTATGCCATCAAACATAAATGACGAGCTAATGATTCATTTACAAACTCTGAGTGCAGCAATAAAAAAGTGTGCTGGCTATAAAGTTACCATTACCTACATAACAAATCTTCCAATTTGCTAATTTCATTCAGACCAATCCCGCACTCATATAATTGACCAATTTGGCTACCGGTGGGAGGGCGCTTGGCAGGCGTCTTGGGGGTCGCAGTATATGTCGTAGGTAATCTAATAGAAAGACGCTGCTGCCCGTCTTCTGGTTTTCTCTTAGTCGAATTATCTTACAGACACCCAACGGGAGGAAAAAGCAGGGGGCTATTCTTACCTGGTCACCTCACACGGTTTACGGATTTCTTCAGAATAATATGTGGAAATGACTCATAAGATTTTCAATGCAAAATGACCCTGTAACGGAGGTATTGCTGAGGTAGCAGTGAAAAGACTCAAACGGGTTCCTTCGGTTGTCAGCACAGACTCTTTAGAGTATTGTCAAATCACAGTAACATAATAGTAATTGAATCGCGGACCTCGTAGTCTAAATTTAAGTGCACAACCAATAGGAAAAGGTGATCCGATATGTTAGTGGACCGAGGGCCGCAGGTAATACAAACACAACGAGACCCAAACAAATACTGGTCTTACTTACATCAAATACTGACACCGTATTACTTCGAAGAATGTTTAATTTAAAACATACGGTTTAGAATAGAATACTCTATTGCAAACCAATAAAATTTCATCAATCATCAATAATAAATAAATAAAACAAGTTCACAAAAGGTATCAAAGGTATATGGCTCAATATATTATCACTAAAAGCGATAGATTTAGTCAGTTACAAAGAAAGAAGTTATAAAATTAAGATAGCTGATGTTTGTAAATATGAACTTTTTCATATCACTTAGTCATCACACCTGTGGTAAGCCAATAGAAAGACGCCACTACCAGTTTTCTTGTTTTCCCTTAGTCTCGTCTCACGGATACCCAAAGGGAGGAGATAAGGTGCTATTCTTACCCGGACACCCCAGCGGTCACAGAGACGGTTGGATGTAAAGAAATATAGTTTCGGTCACGCGTACAAGTAATAATGAAACATAATTGTGTAGCTGTCATTGGACGAACATGACGGAATACCAGTGTTGTCGTATTAATTCAATTGTTTCTAAATACAGCCACACGTAATTTTATAAAGCGTTCATAAGGTAGTTGCCAATTAACTAGGGACTGAAGCTTAATTAGAACAGGTAATAAATTTCAATGTTTTCATTAGCCAGGGAGAGTAATAACAGATGGTTTCGTAGGTGGTATAGTGAATTAAAAGTTGTCGTACATAATATCATTTTCAACACACTTGGCATGACATACTCGGCTGAATTACACCCTGGCTCGGGCTGCAACCCACAGCCTCGTGTGTAATGAGCAACTTAGCTCACTTTCATAATATACTATAATATGATGAAAATTAAGTCCAAATACATTTAGGAATAGGTAGGCCATAACGGGCAAAATTTTATCTACGAAAGTTGTTACCGGTGGTAATAAGTCATTCAGCGTGTACGCACTAAAAAAAACGCGCAACAAAAATATTTTTTGGAAATTGGTTACGTAATATTTCCTTCAATTTTTTTTTTGTTTCCGGTATTGCAAATAACACTATAATAAAATGACGAAATGAGACTACTGTTTATCTTCTATATATATTTTGAGTATTTACTGAAGAATATAACAAAGGTGGCAGTTGTAGGAAGGGGGACAGTACTTGTATGTTCCCATAAACCTTTACAACCTATATGTTTAATCTTTTTGTTTAAAGTCTTATTGCTCTCTTCGATATCCATATGAAAACATCTAATATTTACAAGTATGTGTTACGCGGAAACAATAATGGGTATTTTGTAGGGTTTGATTAAAATGGAATATAAATACGTAAAAAGGGTTAGGGAAAAGACGGGGGGACTGAGGGGTGGTATTGGTAAACAATACCTACATGTATATGTAGATCAATATATTATAATATATCAATGAATACATAAATATGTGTTCATATCGATGAATAAAAGCTGTAACAGCTCAGTGGGCGAGCGCTTGCCTTGGAAACAAGGTGCGCAGGTTCGATCCCCGGCTCGTACCTCTGATTTCTTTAATTAATCATGTGCAATCGTACTAGCTTTCGGTGAAAGAAAACATCGTGAGGAAACCTGCATGTCTGAGGAAGCCTAACTAGCTTTCGAATGACGTGTGAAGTCCGCCAACCCGCACTTGGCCAGCGTGGTGGACTATGGCCTAAGCCCCTTCATCTTGAAGGAAGGCCCGTGCCCAGCAGAGGGACATTAACAGGGGCTGGTATTATTATTATCGATGAATACATTCATACTATGTATACATCGATATCAGTAATTTATCCTATCATGAAAATTTAATCGTAGATCGGGATTCTATCTATCGGGTAGTAAATAATTAATAAGTTGTATTCTACTTTGATTAATGTATATTTAAAAACAAAAAAAAATTAAAGCTTATTTTCTTCCGGAACAAATAAATACATTTCGTAACTTGTAACTTCAAATAGTATCTAATAAGATGGGAAAAAAAACTTTGCTATGAATTTCCAAAAGACTTACATTTGACTTGTAGGGAAAAATGTAGTATTTAAGATAATATGTGATGTATTTTGACTTGTTATTGAATTACAAAAAGGCTATAGGTACTAAATGGACAAGACTAATGCCCGCGTAAAAATCTCAGCAAATCAAGTGGGAAATTGCCACCACTCTACAGGCTGAGCTAAGTATCACTACCTTCGAATGGTATCATGTTCTTATAGTAAGTAAGATTGACAGTGCTCTACGTAGAGTCGCAGTTCTAGCAGCTTCGTTCCAGTGGGAGCCAAGTCAATGCAATGACTATACTATCGTTAATAAGCAAATAAGCTAATTTTCTCACAGCTTACCGTTACTTGGACTGCGATCAATTATTAACTAGAATAAAAAAAATAGAGGCAGGAATTACAAAACATAGAGCCTTTAAGGCGTGGGCACATCATTTAAGGGTATATAATTAATGCCCTCCTGGCCAGTATGACCTCAGCGGTCAATATTTCACCAGATCAGCCGTATACGCGGGAGATAGAGCACAAGTGCTTTCGTAGTCACTCAAGTGCACTCTTCATTTAATCTCACAATCCGATAGGACGGAAGCCCGAAACAACCGAGGAGAGGTCAGGCGCATAGCTGATGTTTTAGGTGCTCATCTGATGCATTTATCATCTTACTTTTCAGGCAATCACGTGATCTGCCTACATTTACACTATGTTGTTCCTCCCTGCGGGATTTTAACCCGCGATCTCAGATTTTTGGCGCCACGGATATGGGGCGTATAATATGTCATATGTATAATATAACTATGTAGGAAAGATGTAAAATATGTGTAACGTTAGCCGAAAAATGGATATTCCTGATCGTCACAGTAGGTACAAGAACACGATAGCCGTAAAAAGTAACTTAAGTGCTTTGTATGATTGATGTTATGCTTCTGGGGTTCTCATGTTATGTGACTTATGTAATTTTAACTCGTCTACCCACGCCACCTTGTTATTTCCTACAGTGCCGCTGCTCAATTTAGAAATACATAAGCTATATTTATTTGATAACCTTTTTTTTCAAATAATTACTAACTTAGATAGATAGTATGATTTATTGGTTTTAACTGGCATATATTTTTATATGTTTTACAAACGCATTGTTGTATATTTTTTTTACTAAATAAAGGCTGGAAGAGACCATTATGGTCAATGAAACATCTCAAGAAAGGTGACATACCTACATAGGTACAAGAGTACACATGTCCATGAGTTTGAGTTTGAGTTCGTTTGAGTGACATCACTCAAACGAAAACTCATAGACATGTGTACTCTGTCTTTATTTTATTTTTGACGGGGTGGAAACCTTTAAAAAGTCCCTGGGAGCTGTGGGTCTCAACCGGGGTATGTGGGTACCTACTAAAACCACCGCGGCTGTCGCATCGGCACACGGGAGGGTCCCAGGTCTCTCCGGTGGGATCTGCACCAGGGGCCCCTCAGTGTCTTGCCTTTGAGCCCACCGCCGGGGGCGCATTGTAGCCCCCCGGGAACCTGACACGGTGCTCACGGGGACGGGGGTCGCAACCCCGCCGCCGTCCTCCTCGGAGTCGCCGATGTGTATTCTCCCTACATTAACATACGGTGCACCGACATGGTCTTTGACTAACATCCAGAAGTCCAAACTCAAGGTATGCTAACGAAATATGGAGCGCAGTATTCTTGGTGTTAAATTATTTAACGGATCATGTTCGAAATACCATACTGCGCTCCAAAACACAGATCACCGACGCAACGTAGCAGGAAGAGCTGCAAGTCTGAAATGGGAATGAGCTTAGGTAATGTCTGCCGCATGTCGGACGAGCAGTGGGACCACAGAGTGACATTTTGGAGTCCCGATACAGCGACGCGAAAATGCGGCATACCTCGAAATAGTTGGCGCGACCACCTAGGTGCCTTCCTTCCTTGCAGATTGGCCAATACAGACGGGTAATAGACATAGATGGAGGGAAAGCAGGGAGGCCTCTGCCACGCAGTGGGACAGAACAGGCTGACATAATAATAATATATAACTTGATAGAAAGCGACGACGTTATTTAAGATGGGTAGTAGGTATGACAAGTAGATAAAATTGGACGCTCTTTTTCATAAGGGGCCTTACCTAGTATGTAAAATGATAACTTTATGTAGCTACATTTATATAAACCCAGTGTGGGTTATCTTACGTTTTAAAATAAAAGATATGATATAAATATTTTACAAACTATGTTAAAACAATACGCAAATTGATATTAATAATCTTATCAATCACACGCATAGTAAAATTTCTCGGCAGTGTCAACTGTTGCTATGTAATATTTACCCATATAACGTATTTTTAGTTCGTTTTTATTTTCTTAATTTTGATATCATCATAATAACCCGGCGTCACGCCGACTGCTGAACTAGAGCCTCCCCATTAGAAGGGAGGGGTTGCCATGATCCCCATGCTTGGCAGGCGTCTTGGGGATCGCAGTGTATGTGGTACCTATCTACCATAGAAAGACGCTGTTAACCTCTTCTTGTTTTCCATTAATCGCCTCGTAAGACAACCAACGGGAAGAGATGGAAGGGTGCTATTCTTAGCCGGACACCCCGTGGCCAACGATATTTTTTATATACTTACATTTTATTTACTAAGTAGGTACTTAAATCTATCTATACTTATAATAAAACTGTAACAGGTCCATTTCTGTACATTGAAGATATTTTGAAAATTATATTTGGAGGGCATTCTATAACCGATACTGAGGCCGAAAATGTATTTTTTTTAATTTTTGTCTGTCTGTCTGTCTGTCTGTCTGTCTGTCTGTCTGTCTGTCTGTCTGTATCTCGGCTGAGCATCACGCCGAAACTACTGGATGGATTGAAACGAAACTTGGCATGATTTGAGTTAATACTCCGAGGTAGGACATAGGATACTTTTTATCCCGTAATCTAGCACGGTTCTTTTGGGAGAGGGCCTTAAAGTCAAAATGGGTACTTGGTTATACGCTTGATCCGATTTTATAATGTTTTCTTTATAATATAATAAATATTAGTAAGGGAACACTAATAGAGAGTTGTTATCAAGGTTTTGTAATTGATCGGGTTAAGCAACGTTAGGTAAGTACATAAAATAGATGGGTGACCGTTTAACGCCATTTGAACTAAACGGGTCCGTGCTTCGGAGAGCAAGTAAAAAGTGGGTCCCAGTTTTTAACCGACTATAAAAAAGGAGGTTATGTATTCGATGCGGATGTCTGTTATTAAAAGTTAAGTTAACATAAAAATAGCGCAGGCGGAGCTGCGTGGGTCAGCTAGTTATAAAATAAAACTATTATTCCTATAGAGAATATTCCCTCGAAAACTAAACAGATATCGCAGCTTATAAATTAAAACCAAAAATAACCTAGACAAATTCGGCTGAAATATTTTTATTGAACTATTCAGTATTTGCGTAAATAAAAAAAAACATTATACTAGGTATACTTACTGGAAGCAACAGTGCATTGACACAGTCGCACGCCAGGATCACGGCAACCATATAAAAGAATGCTTTCATTGTTAAGTTCAGCACAGACCAAGTTCACTTCACGAAAAAAAAAATAGTTAGCGTAATTTAGTTACGCGCGATACCTTGTCCGAACTTTACTCTGGAAACGACGTGGCGTAACTTGTGAATGGGGCGAGCATTCCCTTCCCTTTATAGGGCTAGTAAATGTTACTGCGCATCACCGACTGCGCTTTCTAGTTTCTTTTTTACACTTATCACTTCCTTATATTTTTACATGACTACGCATGATTGTAAAGAGGGTTTAAGGCTGTGAGTTTATCTGTCACTTAAGATGTTATTAAGAAAAATAATCATTCACATTTTAGTTAGATTGGGAGATGATATATAGGAATTATGCAAAAAAACAATATTTTTCTATAAGAAAAATAAATAAATAAATAAATAAATATTATAGTCTTTTGAAATATTAAAAGCACAGTAAGAATACACTCGAATTATGTTATTTATTTATTTAGTAAGCCGTATACTTCCATGTGCCCCCAAATATGTATTATTTTTAAATTTAGGCTCAGATATAAAATAAATAAACATTTTAGACGTGTAATGCACTTTGTCACAACTATTTCGGTAGTGAAGTGTTATCTGTTTGCAGCACGAGCGGGCCTTTATCAAAGTCTTTTATTTGCATGGCAAATATTTTGAGCACTTGAAACGAAGATATTTAATTAAATAACTCTACAGATACACGTGGCTTACCCGTGAGGTGCCGGGTTAGAACTGTATCCCCCAATCTTCTCTCGTTGGGTGTCGTAAGAGGTGACTAAGTGAGAACAGGAAGACGGGCAGCAGCGTCTTTCTTTTGGATTTATCTTCCACCTATAATGCAATCCCCAGGCCGTATACCAAGCGTGGGGATTATGGCAACCCCTCCCTTCTAAGGAGGAGGTCTTTGTTCAGCAGTGGACGTCTATCGGCTGCTAATGACGTGGCTTTTACGTTAATTAAAGGTTTGGTTGTACATAAAAAAGGAAGCCGTACGTTATAAAATATTTCATAATCCGATACGATTGTTATTATAAGTGACGATATTTTAATAGAAATATTATTAGATTTTAGCACTAAGCCATGGCAGGTCGCGAGTAATGATTTTCGTATTACACTGGTTATATCCTTGCTATTTACAAAGCAAGCATCTAAACAAGTCTGATTTTAAAAAGCAGTAAAAGTGTAAATTAAGATAGGTACTTACGAGTATACATTACTTCAACTAATTTTGACAGATACGGTCTATTTCTCACTTATTTTTTTGCTTTCTCCTCTACTTCTTCTCGTACATGAACAGGTAGGTGCCTACTTTATAAAAGTTATTTAAAATGTAGTGAAAATATTTTCAAGTTCTTTTGGGGTTGAATGTCGTCATTCAAAAGGCTCTTTCAGAACACCCGAAAAGATTTTACTTATTTGATACCTTGCTACTCCTATATCTTTCCCATCGGTAATCAAAAGTTCGATGACCTATGCCTGATTAAGGGGTGAACGTTTCCTATTTGCTTGTTTTTCTGGTAGCCCGTAAATGATAGTATTATCATGGGCTCTTCGTGTTATATTTCCACGACATGATTGCTGAACCTTCCAAGATAAAGGTTAGTTAGTAATAAATAAGACATTGCCGTCAGGGCGAAATATTAAAGATCACCCACAGTTAAAAGTAATGAAAATGTATTTGCCTTCATTTGTCTTCCTTATTCGTTTATTTTCTTTGCGCTAATGTTTCTGACGTTTAGGAATTTTACAAATTGAAAGAGATTTGTGTCAAATGTATTTCCTGCATGAATCTTTATTTACTGTTAAGTTTATGTTATATTCTGAAATACAAATAAATAAATATTTTATATACATATAATCGTTATACGTATATCTACATACGTTAAATAATATTTATTTTTATAATAGGTACGTAAGTACAATACAGATGGAAGGGATTTAAAAATGTCACGAAATAAAAAAAATTTTTTTTCTCTTATTTATATTATTCTAAAACAAAAATACGGCTCGATTTATCACGATATGTACATCTACCTACATACGGACTAAACTGTATTGCTTTTGACATATTTAAAAGATATGAAATGTTTGTAAGTAATAAATAAAAGATAGCATGTCATGACATTATGAAACTGGGTAAATACCTTTCTTTGTATTTATTTAACAAGGCATGTTAAGCCGATAGATAGGTATGAATGTAGACTTACTATAGAAATGCTTTTCTGTTGGAAATACGTGTAATAATATAATAAGCAGTGTAGCCTAGACGGCGAGTATGCACCCTCCCATCTCTTCCCGCTGGGTGTCCGTAAAAGGCGACTAAGGGAAAACAAGAAGACGGGCACCAGCGTCTTTCTATCCTATTATATTATTATTGGTTATTATATTATATTATTATTTGTATTGCGAACTCCAAGACTCCTGCGGAGCGTGGATATTATGGCAACCCCTCTCTTTTAAGGAGGAAGCTTTTCTTCAGCAGTGGACCTCGGCCTTCAACCTTCGGCTATTTATGATGATGATGAGCACTGTAGATCCGGGTTGACTAAAGTCACAGTGGTGGGAATGAGTTGTACGATTATTCTCTAAAAAAAAGTAGGTAATAGGTAGGTAGTAGGTAGGTACAGCTGAATGAGGGACATCTATTATTTCGCCATGACAGTAAAATAGAATGTCTCTCTTATCCGTTACGATTTCTGAAACGCAATAATCGTTCGAGAGGATGAATATTATCTTGATATTAAAATAAACTATTTTTAGAAAAATTAATAACCGACTTCAAAGAAAATTACTTATCTAAAAACCACAAAATAACGAAAATATAATAAAGTCGGTGCTAAGGACATCATTTTAACTAACACCCACATAATCTATCGAGTTTATATATATCGTGAATACGATTTTGATAAAAAAAGCCTTGAACCCATCGGTATATAATTTGAACCATCTAAGTCGTAAGGAAAGTTATCATTAGATTCTTTTAGAGGCGCAACTGCAAAATGTATGGAAATGTTTTGATGTCACAATGATGAAGTTTTCAATGTACTCAATTACGAACCTAAACATGTATTGGTATAGGTACCTACTGAAACAAAAATCAATCCATGAGTGAGATTAGGAGTCGAGGCTTTTATTTAGGTGCATCTTCATTGAATTGGAGCCTTAATGTGTTACTTTTAATAATAATAATACCGATCTATCATCACAGACAGGACTATTGTTGCCATTAAGCCTGATATTTTGCTGATAGATCGCACCGAGCGTCGTGCAATGATTGTAGACGTTACTGTCCCACATGATGAGAACCTCGTGAAAGCGGAGAAAGATAAAGAATGTAAATATCTTGATCTTGCGCACGAAGTTGTCGACATGTGGGACATTGATAGGGCAATTATTGTACCTACCCATAGTCGTTTCCGCCCATGACCTAATGGCCAAGAGCCTCGATAAACATCTCAAGAGGCTCACGTTAGGCGGCTGGATCAAGGGCCAGATGCAGAAGGCAGTGCTCCTGGAGACAGCACGCATCGTTAGGAAGTTCCTCTCTCTGGAGCCTTGACCACCGTCTGCTCGGACCATTCCCGCAGCCGGTTGGGAGCCGTTTTTTTATATTTTTAAATGTATTTTTTTTTATAATCTATATTTAAAAATGTAAATAATGTTGTTATATTAAAAAAAAATGTGCGTGCGTGGAGTCCCTCCGCGCGGAAGAAGTGAAACTTCATTCTCGCTCAGTCGATCGGTCGGTCGGTCGGTCGGTCCCTCACTCACTCACACACACACACACACACACACACACGCACACACAATAACTCAACTCACCCCAACTCACCCCAATTCCCCACTGAAACCCACTGAAACCCACTGAAACCCACTGAAACCCACTGAAACCCACTGAAACCCACTCACCCACTCACTCAGTGACGGCGTCACATGAGCGCTTTCATAACCTTAACAAATTTACGCCTATCGCCTATCGTTTAACACCTATCACTTAACGCGTTAAGCGATAACGCGTTAAGGTGATTCATTTAACGCTTAACGCGTTATGTGATAACATTTTTGGAAGTCGCATAAGAAGTTTCACTTCAATAAATAATATTATGTATGATGCTTAGGTAAATTATCTAAATAGTCTGTCAAAAACTATGCGACGAATACGTGGGTGGCTCGTGACGTCACACCTCAGTTAATTGTGTGTACAGGCGGGACGTCACGTGGAATTTCAACGCACTATATTATCGGCATGTTTTATTTAATTGACAAAAGATACGTGTCCAATATTTTTGATAATGTAAATGACAGACTAAATAGAATTTTTCAGGCATCTAGCCTATTAACAATTTAAAATGTTTACACAATTATTATTATTTTTGCACCTATTATTATTATTTTTGCACCTATTATTATTATTTATGTATGAATGTCTGTCTATTTCTTTGACTATTCTAAACCTGTGCCTACTCGGCGTGATGGGTAGTGACTTGTAATATTTCGTTGGATTCGTCTTAGTTGTGGGAGTGACATAGGCTATATATTTTCCAACAAAAAATAATATGGAGCCGCCAGCCCATTTTGTTTTTTTTTTAGTTCCAAAAACATCAATATGGTGTAAAATGGTCTTAATTAAAATTGAATTGAATGGACCATTTTATTTTTTCGCAGTCGGGCTTTTTATGCTTTTATATTTTATTTTAATTGTTATTTTAGATAAGTACGTCAGATAGGGGAATCTGACGTTTTCATTACTATCCAGAAAATATTAGGATGAAGCGTTTTCTACGAAAAGCCAATCTAATATATTTTCCCGGAACTGGGTACCGTGACGTTTACTTTGATGTAACAATTTTTCCTTTTCGTTAATCTTCGAAAAAACCATTTAAAATATAATTCCATACCCATTATCCTGTTATGATAGAAGGAAGTAAACATGCTGCAATTAGTCATTACGTTAATAGTTACGAGATTACATCAATATAGACATTAAAGGAAAGTAAGAAAGCGCGCACGCCAATGAAAGAGGCGACTGACATGAGAATTCCACGGCACGGGCCCGTTGGTCTAGTAGTCAGACAACCTGGCTGCTGCCCGATGGGTCGTGGGTTCGATTCCCAGCAAGTGTCTGGGTGTTATTTAATTAAATAAGTATGATTTACAAAAAAAATGTATATAAGTATTAGAATCAGTTGTCTGGTTTCCATAGTTTGGGTTTTTATTGTTATCTTAGCAAATTTCCATTCTTAGCAAATTGCTCTGCCTAGTTTGGGATCGTATGACCGTGTGTGAATTGTTGCACGATATTATTATTTGGTCGATGTGAATATTTGCGTCGAGGATTTGTCGGTTCTGAGCAAATGTTCATAACACCTGAATTTTCCCGTTGAATATAATTATATAATATATAGGATGTTATAAACCCCTATCCGATCCGTAAGGGTATAATTCAGTGTATCAATAGGTAGGCACAATTAAGTATATGTATGTAACTTATTGAAATTTTGTTGAATATCTCAATTTTTTTTCCTAATTTTTACCAGAAATAATAGATCACATTTGTTTTGCTGGTATAAAAATTAGGGATATAAATACCGCAAGAATATAAGCCTAACAGGTAGGTACGCTAGATAGAAGAGAAATTGGTACCTTCCCTTTATTTATAATGCTGCTTGTTTTCCTTTATGCTAACACACATCGTTGATGTTATGTTAATAAAATTATCCCCTTGGTTACCAACAAGAGCAAGTTCATGAGCGAACGTAATACGTTTATGTTCCATGGAACCTACACCGAGCTTATATATACATAAGCATTACAAATTACATTGTATGGCCACGGCCAAAAAGGCGGTGATGTATTTTAAAGTATTTATATTTATCTGGAGTAAAATTGTGGTGCTGCTAAATGTCATCTAGCAGCTTTGATTCAGTGGAGAGGCGTGTTAATGGCTAATTGGTGACACTAGGTTAGTGGAGGCCAATCTACAAACCTACAGCACAGGGGCAAAGTAGCCAGCCTCTCGGTAGCCTACGGGATACATTTTGGGTAGTGTGCGCAGGAATTACATGACTTGATTCCACCATCCCCTTTCTATCATAGAACAACGAGGCGCATGGCACCTACATGCGTTGTGAATGTCCCATCAGGCCGGACAAAGGATTTTTGTCAAAAATCCACTAGTTCGACCTACAGCCAAGGACTGAAATAATTTGCCTGCATCGGTTTTCCCGTCCGATTCTAATGTGGGTGTCTTCAAGGCAAGAGTGAATAGGCTTTTAATAAGCTAGTGTGCTTTACCATCATTGCAAAATGCAGTTAAGTCAACTATAGCTTTTATAGATTTAAAAAAAGTAATAATTAGTCTCTCATTATTAAGCTTTAAGCATTATAAAGGTTATGTAGTATTTATTTGGCAAAAATCTAGGCACTACAAATAGGTAGGTTTTACTTAGGATAATATTGTAAATAGATCACCCTGTTATAACGTATTCATACTAAGGTACCAACCAACATAAAATTATTGACTTTTAAAACTTATGCACGTAATGTACAGGGCCGTTTTAATGCCTTAGGCATTTTCATACAGTCTAACTTTGAGTAATAAAGAAATAAGAATATTAAGTGGTTACTGCCAAAATTGAAGCCTACCTATGTTGATATGGAAATTAAAAAAAAAGTAATGCTAAAACATCTATACTTATAATAAAACTGTAACAGGTCCAATTCTGTACATTGAAGAAATTTTAAAAGTTATATTTGGAGGGCATTCTATAACCGATACTGAGGCCGAAATGTATTTTTTTAAATTTTTGTCTGTCTGTCTATCTGTCTGTCTGTATCACGGCTGAGCATCACGCCGAAACTACTGAATGGATCGGGTTAAGCAACGTTAGGTAAGGTCATTAAATAGATGGGTGACCGTTTAACGCCATTTGAACTAAACGGGTCCGTGCTTCGGAGAGCAAGTAAAAAGTGGGTCCCAGTTTTTAACCGACTATAAAAAAGGAGGTTATTTATTCGATGCGAATGTCTGTTATTAAAAGTTTAGTTAACGTAAAAATAGCGCAGGCAGAGCTGCGTGGGTCAGCTAGTTATTAATATAATAAACACCAACATAATTACTGTTGTGAGAATCTTTTCTCAGAAGTACATCCGTTGATAAAAGTGACACTTTTTGAAATGGCTACTACGACGAATCTGGGTTACGACAAATCAGGTATTTATATCGCGGATGTGGAAGAAATTTTCATTAGTTCAATTTATAGTATGTAAGTCAGAGTCCGAGGGCCCCCTGAGCTTGGAGGCACCGGGGCACTGCCCCGTCTAGCCCTCCGGTAGCTACGCCACTGAATAAAACACTCACTTCTAAACTAGGCTACAAAAATAAATGAAAACAATTTGTGAAATATTTAGGTACCTGCTATGAGCAAAAACTTTGGTGTTGTCATTACTAGTAATCTGTTATCAATGGTTACGGCTTTTTTGCAAATATCAGCTACAGAAATAAAAATACAAGTTAAAAAAACTACTAAATTTTCTTCGTTGAAAAGTAATAAAACAGGTTCGTTGTAATTTCTGGTAAGACTAATGGCTGACTCACCTATTTGTTGACGCCAACAATTGGGAATTTACTTCGTTGGCCTACATAAATATATAGTTTTGATTACATAAAATATTTTTTTACATTTATAAAATGTACCTATATAAAAACTAGTTTAAAAAAAAATAGAAACCGACTTCAAAGCAAATTATCTAAAAAGCATAAAATAACGAAAATATTATTGAAGTTGGTGTTAGCGTACCTGCTGTGTATATTCTGCACCAACTTCAATAATATTTTCGTTATTTTATGCTCTTTAGATAATTTGCTTTGAAGTCGGTTTTTATTTTTTTTTAAATAGTTTATTTAACACTTTTTAGTGACTTATTTTACCAAGATAGGTATCAGCACTATCACGCAACTCGAACAACGTCTACATTACAGTAACTTACTGAAAACATAAAAAGTTTATATCTCTTAAACTACTGGACCGATTTTGATGAAATTTGTACTCTACCCTAAGTTGAAAGATACTCTAACTATTGCAAAAAGAATTTTCGAAATCGGACTTGTAGTTTCTGAGAAATCCGCGGACAAACCTACATACATACATACATACATACATACATACATACATACACTCGTGAAATTTGGTAAATTTGTTTAGAAGCCCACATAGACTAACATATATGAATATTACGCATTTCTATTAATATTACATACATACGCGTCGAATACAGAACCTCCTTTTTTAAAGTCGGTTAATAAATTATTCGGCATTATAATTTTATCTATTTTCTTTACTTTTTGATATTAAACCACTTATTCTTAGACACCTACCTATTTCTACATTATATTAAATCATTAATTTTGCCTGAAAAACATAATAACATTGATGTAATCCTTAATACAAATTACATATAATCTAAACGTAAGGCTACTAATAAATGTTCTTATCATATCTATTATTAATCTCATCTACAATTAACAGACAGTATGATAGAGCTAAGGATATGATGGATTAATCGACCGTCCTTACGCTGTTTTTTTCTCTATAAAAATGTGCTTCAATAACTAGTGCCGTCATAGGTGAACAAGCAATTAATTTTGCATGAGTACAATGGTATTATAAACCATAAATATGTTATATCCCTACTCATGCCCACCAAAAATTGTGACTTGTGTAATTAAAATATTATCTCATATACAGTTAAGGTATGAATATCCTTTCTTTATCATTTACTTTGTGCATTTTCCATGATTTTCAAAGGCACACGTCACGTTTGTTACATTTTACCGACGCATGACTTACTGTTAGTTCACCCAATTCGGGTGAAATTCGTTAGTAGTAGTAGCAGTTTGTTAGTAGTTTGATTTCAATGAAATTCGTTGTTTTACTTTTCGTGCGCTAATGCATATCTATTGTATTTGATTAGTGCCGATCGGGTAATCGGGCATTCAGTATATTAAGTATTTGTTAAACGTCAAGCGAGGCAGCGGCGAAGCAGAGCAGCTTTTTTGCCGACTGGTTCTGAAGATTAATGCCGGCCCGAAAACATGTAGCCCTTGTCTAAGCCGGGCGGCCTTGTTCTCAAACATTCTTCTATATCATTATCAGCAGCCGTTAAAAACGTCCACTGCTGAACAAGGCCTCCCCCTTAGAAAGGAGGTATTGCCATAATCCCCACGCTTGCCAGGCGTCTTGGGGATCGCAGTATAGGTGGTAGGTAATCCAATAAAAAGACACTGCTGCCCGTCGTCTTGTTTTCCCTTAGTCGCCTCTTACGGACAACCAACGGAAGGAGATGGGTGGGTGCTAGTCTTACCAGGCCGGGTGGCCTTGTTCTCGAATATTCATCTATATAAATGATCGATTTTTGCCGCCCGGGTGTGCCGATGTATGCCAGCCCACTTAATGTGTATCGCCCCTTACATCGATAGGCCTGGAGAAAACTGGTGTCAGAATACTGCAGAAGTCACGTCCTTCAGTCATACGGAAACGAATGTGAAGAAGAAGAAAAGTATTGTTTTCCTTATTCTACATAAACTAGTGCTGAACCGCGATCCCATCTGATGGTAACCGCCGAAGCAACCGTGGTTGAAATTGCATCAGTTTATCAACGAAAAACGATCCAACATCAAAGTTATCGCTATGCCGGTAGCACAAGGGCCGAGCGATGGTTTATCAGCCGCCAGCACCGCGAATAACTACCGCACTTACAAATCAGTCGTCAATCAGTATAGTTCTTGAAATCGGATTATTTCAATACTCAGAGCCAATTAAGTCATAGTTTATACTCTGGTAGTGAGTAGATTTATATCGATTTACTCATACTCATTCCGGTTTAATATTTTTATTTTCTCAAAGAATACAATTCACTTAGACTGAGAAATACAATAAATATTCTTATAACTAACATTTTTTTTTTTTTTATCATTGAGCACAGTATAGATGTACTAGTGGACACAAGTGATAT
The DNA here is from genome assembly GCA_911728495.1 of Furcula furcula. Taxonomy (NCBI): domain Eukaryota; kingdom Metazoa; phylum Arthropoda; class Insecta; order Lepidoptera; family Notodontidae; genus Furcula; species Furcula furcula. Next base: position 14,821,796 of record OU452251.1, read on the forward strand.
AATTAAAGCGGGTAGTTGGAAAAGAAGTAACTTATTACGTATAGATTTCCGATAGGAATAAGTAATAGCAATTGCGATCACAATACTATGTTAAAATCTGGTAAAGTCTTTTAAGATGTGGTATTTCAAAACTTTTTTGAATAAGGCAAAAGACTGAATATCTTTAATATTATTGGGTAATTTATTATAAAGCTGTGCTCCTTCATAAAGTATATTTCTTTTCCCATAATTAGTCCGCGGTCTTCTCAAACAAATATCATTCATCCGTCTAGTTATTCTTTTTTGCGTTAATCCCTGCTTAGTAAAAGATATTTTAGTATGTATATTTTTATTTAGAATTTTGCGTATTAATACACATGTTTTATATTTGTATAACTGCGATAGTGTCATTAATTTGGTTTCTTTAAATACTTTTTCTGTAGGGGTCAGATAGTTGTAGTGGAAAAGAAGCTTAATGATTTTGTTTTGTGATATCTGTAAAGATTTTAAATTAGTTTTCGTGGCAGTGCCCCATAACTCGATTAAGTACTCTAAATGTGGCTTGACCATAGTGTTATATATTAAAAACCGAATGGAATTCGGAAAACATCGAATAATACCCCGAAGTGACCCCATAAAGCTAGCAATTTTGGATTGTATTTTGTCAATATGAGGACGCCATGTCAAGCGGCTGTCCAAATAAAGACCTAAATATTTTTCAGTTTGAACTCTGGTCAAAGACTCATTATTAATATGTAGAGGTGAATGGTTATCAATTTTTTTATTCTTTGCAGTAAAGATCATGTAATTAGTTTTAGTTATGTTAATAGTTAGCAAATTGTCTTGGTACCATCTAGAAAGTTTATTTAAATCTTGCTGTGCTAGTTTCATGATAGGTTCAATTTTATAGCCAACGTAAAATAATGTTGTGTCATCCGCGTATAATGTTACGTCACCATTCAAGCCTATATCATGGATACCATTAATGTAGACTAGGAATAATAAAGGGCCAAGAATTGACCCTTGAGGCACGCCGTAAGTTACAATTTCACGGTTACTTTGTGTATCACCGATCCGAACAACCTGATATCTGTTAGCGAGATATGATCTTAAAATATTGTAGGCTGTATCCCTGATTCCTATACTGTATAGTTTTTGAAGAAGTAGCTTATGGCTGATGGTATCGAACGCCTTTTTTAAATCGATAAATATACCAACAGCTATGTTTTTTTCATCAATGTTGTTTTTTAACTTAGTGACTAAGTCAATTGTGGCCGATAAGGTGTTTGATTTTGCACGGAAACCGTATTGTTTATCAGAAAGAAAATCGATACTTTCAAGGAATTTCTCTAAACGGTTGTAAATTACTTTTTCATAGATTTTTGAGATAGTTGGCAAAACTGAAATTGGGCGGTAATTATTGGGGTCTGTCCTTTTACCTGTTTTAAAAATTGGACTTACTTTTGCTAATTTAAGAGAATCGGGGAAGTAGCCATACTGTAGACAGTGATTTATGTTTGTGGTTAGTTTGGGTACTATTAAATCTTTGACACATTTGATTGTTTTGCAGCTTATTCCGTCTAAACCTGTACTAGTATTTGCGTTAAGATTGTCTATTATTCTGCCTATTTCTTTTTCTGTGGCAGGTGTCAAAGCAACTAACGTATTTTTGGTGTAGCTGGTTGTGTTACTGGATAGATATGCAGTATTATTATGCGGTTTGATTTTATTTGCTAAAACTGAACCTACATTTGCGAAAAAAGTGTTAAAGCTATCACATATTTCTTTATCATTTGTAATCTGACCTGCTGGAGTATCTAGTTTTGAAGGAGCAGAGTTTGATTTTACTTTGTTGTTCGCTAGATTGTCTATTAACTTCCACATCTTAAAAGGTTTTTTTTCACATTCCTTGAAAACTTTTCGATAATAATTACATTTAGTGCTTTGTATTTTTCCTGACACCTCATTTCGTAAAGATAAAAAGTCAGTACGTATAACCTCACTGTCTGCATTTTTTATGTAGGTAGACCACAGTTGATTTTTTTTCGAAATGGCTGCAAGTACGTCTTTGTTGATCCAATCTGATCTTGGCGGGTTTATAATTTTTACCTTTTCAGTTGTGCTTCTTCGCACTGCTTCTAATAGTGATTCCTTTAAGTTATCGTAGTTTCCTTTAAGTTATCGTAGTTATTATCATTAATGGAGCATAAGCATTTTTATGCTTATGCTCCTAGACTAGAACCTGAAAAATGAGACCTAACACTAATTGACTTTTATGAGTGCGGGTGGCGGCCAATTAATAAAAATGTATACTCAGATATTAAGTAGAGATATCGATTATCTCTTATCTCGTACTCAGTAATGGGACATAAGTATACGCCTCTGGGAGTCGAAATAATCGTTGGTTATTTATAAAGTCGATTTCGTTAAACACACAAATGTGTGATGATGTTGATGACGAATAAGTACGTATTTTAGGTACCGTAACTTAGAATATGTATAAGTACAAGTACTATAGAATGCCTATTTTCAAGTAAGAACATTAGGCACGAGTAAAAACATCGAAAAATACAGTATCATAACCTTATGATACTGTATTTTTCGATGTTTTTACTCGCCTAGTCTTATTTCTTTAGTCCTTCCTCAAAGAAGCAGGTGAACTATTTAAAGTTAACGTGACTTCACCTGCTTCTTTGAGGAAGGACTAAAGAAATAAGCCTAGGCTGCCTACGATTTATTTAGGGGACCATAGACAAACGCGTACTCTATTCTTAATATATAGACATGTCACGTTAACTTTAAATAGTTCACCTGCTTCTTTGAGGAAGGACTAAAGAAATAAGCCTAGGCTGCCTACGATTTATTTAGGGGACCATAGACAAACGCGTACTCTATTCTTAATATATAAACTCTATGGGTAATAATATATCGCATCATTGTTCACCGCATGCCCAAAAGATAAAGCGACGTTTTTATAAAGTGATGTAGCCTTATTGCTAATGATCCATTTTAATAAGTTAGTGCTTTATAAGTGGAATTTTATTAAAACTTTGTCAATTTAGGGCATAAAGTAAAGCTGTAAAAGCGAGGCCAAAAATCGCTTTTGCTGGTGACATTATTAATTAATAAAAGGTTCACAATACCTTCCGGCGTAATAAATCTTCCGCTTAAGTTAATATTCAAATGGATTACATAACGTAAAGGAACATCATTTTACTTTGTATCTGAGAAATTGCCTTTTTTAAATTACTTAACTGAAAATAACGTCTAATACATAATAATAACGACATTTGATATTTTATTAACCGACTTCAAAAAAGGAGGAGGTTCTCAATTCGTCTGTATATATATATATATATATTTTTTATGTATGTTCGCGCATAACCGATTTGAAAAAATCTTTCTTCCATCCATTCTTCAATCCATTGATTGGGTCCCATAAAAAAAATATTGCGTAGTAATAAGTAGTTCCTGAAAAAACTATTTTAAAAAAAATAAAAACCGACTTCAAAGTAAATTATCTAAAAAGCATAAAATAACGAAAATATTATTGAAGTTGGTGTTAGCGTACCTGCTGTGTATATTCTGCACCAACTTCAATAATATTTTCGTTATTTTATGCTTTTTAGATAATTTACTTTGAAGTCGGTTTTTATTTTTTTTTAAATAGTTTATTTAACACTTTTTAGTGACTTTTATTTTAGCAAGATAGGTATCAGCACTATCACGCAACTCGAACGTCTACATTACAGTAACTTACTGAAAACATAAAAAGTTTATATCTCTTAAACTACTGGACCGATTTTGATGAAACTTGTACTCTACCCTAAGTTGAAAAATACTCTAACTATTGCAAAAAGAATTTTCGAAATCGGACTTGTAGTTTCTGAGAAATCCGCGGACAAACCTACATACATACATACATACATACACTCGTGAAATTTGGTAAATTTGTTTAGAAGCCCACATAGACTAACATATATGAATATTACGCATTTCTATTAATATTACATACATACGCGTCGAATACAGAACCTCCTTTTTTGAAGTCGGTTTAAAACAAGAATGGTGACTGCGCACTGAGAGCTGCAGGAAAGCCTATACGATGACATTATGTCGCTTTTTAAGGACAAAAATGGCCATAACTCTGGCAAATATTTACCAATTTCAATGATTCTTTTTTTATTCGAAAGAAGAAACCACTGTATTAAATCTGTATGGATTTTATTACAACCGGATAAGAACTTCCTGGAGGACCATGAACGATGTGCAGGAATTTATCTAGTAAGAACCATAAAACGTATGTTCTCCATTACATTGCTCTGACAATTATGAACCGATTGCGATGATTCTTTTTTTATTCGAGAGAGTAAACTGCTATGATGATTCCATGCAAATTTCATTACGACCGGATATTTTTTTCTGAAGAAACATGAATTATGTAAAACTATGTAGACGATAATGTGATCATAACCTATCTAGATAATTTTACGGTTTTCGATGGTTCAATCTTTATATATGAAAATATCACTAAAATGTTTAAAATAAAATCTTTGAAAAAAGAAATTGAACCAACTTCAATATCACTTAAAAGTATAAAATAATTTAAATATTATTGAAGTTGGTGCCAAATATACACAGCCGGTAAGCTAACACCAACTTCAATAATATTTAAATTATTTTATACTTTTAAGTGATATTGCAGTTGGTTCAATTTTTTTTTTAAAGATTTTATTTATTTATTTTATAAATTTATGTACACATAAACATGGTCAAAGAAGTATTAGGATAATACAGTTACAAAGGCAGAGGATATTCCTATAGAAATCTCTTCCAGCAGTGTGTGCAAGTGAGAAACGGTGAAAGAATAGAGCGCAGTGTGTATAAAAATACATACTTACATAAATAACAAGAAAAAAACAGAGCTAAAGTCAATACAATATATAAAAATAAATACCTATGTGTGCATACATATATACCTATAACTAAATATATACCAATACAAACATATATATAAAAGCATTATACAGGGTGGAATTTTGTAATGCCACCTGAAGGGGAAGTACTCTTAATACTGTAGGTAGAAAATTTTACTCAAAGAAAACATTCCTTTATTTTTTAAAAGAAAGAAAACTGCATTTGAAGATTTTTTAAAACTCGCTTGCCGCACCCGGTAATCGAACCGACTAAAATCTCTAAAAGTTGCACCCTGTACTTGTATTGCATCGGTCGTTAGGGTATCGACCCTGCCTCCTCCTTATAATCGTATAAGGATGAAATCTCTCTAACAAACTTCATAAATTAAATAAAAGGAAACAATGAAATCTTAAATTATTTTAATTATTTACAAAAACTGGTAAACTAACTAATTAATTGCTCGAAATGGGCTCCATCTTCTTGGTTACACAAATTTATTCTTCTAACGAATTCATTTCTAGTAACCTTTAATAGCTTCCATTAAATCAAATTGTTCTTGATAAACCATTTTTACCGTGACACAAATATGAAATGATTTGTAAAAACAATCAAATGTGAATAACAGATGAAAATCCATTTTCAAATGTAACATTCCATATTTAAACTACGACACACACGGAGTTATGTCGCATCTAAGAAAGGAGTCTGCATTACAAACACGTGCAAATTGCAGTCTTATCTAAATAGTAATACGTCATTTTAATGGACAAATGACGTCAATGATAATTATTAATTAATAACATAAGTAAACAGATGGATCTTTGAGTAAAAGTGCTTTAACTTGATCCATTGAATTAATAATTTAAGATTTCATTGTTTTCCTTTTATTTAATTTATGAAGTTTGTTAGAGAGATTTCATCCTTATAATTGACCGTAACGATCGATGCAATAAAAGTACAGGGTGCAACTTTTAGAGATTTTAGTCGGTTCGATTACCGGATGCGGCAAGCAAATTTTAAAAAATCTTCGAATACAGTTTTCTTTCTTTAAAAAAATAAAGGAATGTTTTCTTTGTGTAAAATTTTCTATCTACAGTATTAAGAGTACTTTCCCTTCAGATGGCATTACAAAATTCCACCCTGTATATAAGGAAAATAGACAGAGACTACAAAACAGAGGAAAGATATTCTAGTGATCTTTAACGCGATTCTTAACTATGGATACAGATTGACAGCCACGAATACAGGGTGTTACAAAATACCCCGTAAAAAATATACCCCAAAAAAGTAAAAAAATATTATTATTTTCACTGATGTGCAAACCCTATTTCAGTAAAAATAAAGAGTAAAACTACGCAGAATGTACGGTCGGCCTAGAAAGTGGTTTACCAGTTTTGACAAATCTTCCTATGCAATCAAAATAACACCAAGGTTGAACATTTCTAATAATGAAAGAGATCCACAATCATGACGTATTTTTTAACCGACTTCAAAAAAGGAGGAGGTTCTCAATTCGTCTGTATATATATATTTTTTTTATTATTATCTGAGATGCCTAACATCTGAAGTCATGGGTTAAAGATGTTATTATGACCTTTATTTTCAATGCAATAAGCTAAGATTTTCAACAAATATAACTACTAGTCTTTTTTTCATCTTTTAGTGAGGATTCCAATAAGTTCTTGTTTTTAGGTGAAAACCTCTTTTTAACTGAAAAAAGAAAATATCACTGACAACTATCAAGATTTGTCATTTTTATTTATGTGTAAAAATGTAAAAAAATAGATTACATTGTTATTTCTCGAATTTGCAAATGATTTGCAATTTATCAATAGCCGAAAGAGCGAGCGAGTATAATTGCACTACATAACAATGGTCTCATATTAGTGAGATTTTAAATGTGTCGGTAAGTTTTATTAAGTTCACCGTGCCTTAGTATAAATATTATACATTTTCTATTTTTTCTATAAGCATTTATTTAGTTAATCTTTAATTTTAGATACAAGTTGTTCGTCGTTGGATTACACGTGATGGCGAAGAAGGAAATTTAAATGATCTTCGTTGAAGCGGCCGCGCCTGCGACGTGTATAAGAAAATAATGGTTTCACACCTACTGAACATTTTGCCGAAATATTTGATGTTTACTTGGGTTAACATTACAGGCATTATGCAAAAAAAATACATATGACTGACGCTCATAAAATTGCTTGACTGAATTTTGCTAGAGAACACTTGCATTTTGATTGGAATAACACTCGAGTTCTGTGTCCAATCGCTACGAAAGAACGAAGGAAGCTCTGAAACGGCACTGTAATGAAATATGGGAGGAAACCCGCGGATCTGATGTCTGGTTAAGGCGGGTTCAATAGGTGACCTTCTCCAAGCTGTCATAGACGCAACTGGCGATTACACGAGCAATTAATATGACTATTTTAGATTTTTGCATTTTTTTAATTGAAGGTTTCTGTTAAATTTCTTCCATTTACCAGCAACTAGTTCGTTCGTAATTTATGTTATTTATTAATTGTATTGTATTGCTTTATTGTATTTAATATAGTTATTGTTGTAGAATACTGGCTAGTTTATAATCAAAATGTATTCAAATATACATCCTTCTATTTTAGACATATAATTTATGTGTCACTTCATAATAAATCTTTTACAACAGATGAACAGTTTTTCCTCTTTATATATAATATTATATTCCACATTCGTTATCAGCACGAAATATCTTAATTAAAAGAAGATAATTATGGCTGCAACCAGTTTTCAAGGAATCCCGATGTTGAGCAATCGCGATGGTTACTCTAGCTGGAAATTCAAAATGCGTATGCTGTTAAAGCATGAAGAACTTTGGAGCACCGTAAATGGGTATGTAGAGACTGATAAAACTCCTCTAGACATACGTGCTAAAAACGACCAGAAGGCTCTGTCCAAAATATGCCTTACAGTCGAAGGTGCTGCTATCACGCATGTAAGAACAGCAACGACAGCAAAGGAAGCATGGGATTCTCTGCAAAGAGCTTATGAGGATCGCGGGTTAGGTCGAAAACTGTCTTTGGAGAGACGTTTGTATCGGTACTGCTTGTCAGATTTCACAAATATTGAAATGTACTTGAACGCAGTCATGACAACCGCACAGGATCTGGCCGATATTGGCAAAATCATAGATGATAGCTCTCTTGCTGCGATAATTTTGGGTGGTTTAACTCCACGATATGAACCATTAATTATGGCCTTAGAACACACACAGTAACATAGAAGTGACGTCGGAGTTGGTAAAGACGAAATTATTGAGTGAAATGTCGAAAGAAGCTCAAAGTGCTGAGGCGGCACTAAGGTCTACACATAAAGGAAGACCATAATATGTTACAAATGCAAACGGCCTGGGCATAAGAGCCCTAATTGTCCACTTAATAAGGATAAAAGGAAAGAAAACTGTACGCAGAAAACAGGACAGACTGTCATCGCTACGGGACAAGTTAACACGGACGATAATGTTTTGGAAATGGCTTTGTCTGCACCGGGTGATCATGGTAACAAGTGGATCATCGATTCAGGAGCGACTTCACACATGACTTCGCATCGTGAATGGTTTCGAAGTTACCAACACATTGATGGTGGGAAGATAGCCATTGCAAACGGTGAGATGTTGCCAGCTGTGGGTATTGGTGAGGTTTTTATTCATACTGCTAATCCACTAATAAATAAAATAACTAATGTCGTTCATGTTCCCGGTTTAAAATGTAATTTACTTTCAGTAAAGAAAATTGTTGAAAAAGGTTTCTCAATCGTTTTTGATATGAATGGTTGTAATTTTTATAGTTCAAATGATGTATCATATACTCGTAATTCTCTATTGCATGGTTCGTTTAGTGGTGGACTGTATACATTAGATTGTTCAGTTAATTTTCCGCAAGAAATTTTAGCTTGTAATGCGCAGTCCGAGCTATCCAAGTTTCAGCTTTGGCATAGGCGCTTAGGACATCTTTGTCGTATTGGTATGGATCTACTCAAAAAGGGTTTAGCTGACGGCGTAGAGTTTGCGGAAGTGGATAAACAACCATGTATCCCCTGCATAGAGGGAAAGCAAGCAAGAAAACCCTTCAAAAGGTTGAAGTATAAAAGAGCTACCTCAGTATTAGAGTTAGTTCACACTGATGTGTGTGGGCCGATGTCAACCACTTCATTTAAAGGTAATAAGTACTTTATTATTTTTGTAGATGATTATACACGTTTCATATTTGTTTATTGTATGGCTTCTAAGACAGAAGTGAAGTCTAAGTTTTGTGCTTTCCAATCTCTCGTTGAGAGACAAACCGGCGCAAAACTCAAATGTTTGCGTTCCGATAACGGCACCGAGTATGTCAATAAAGAGTTGGCAGACTATTTAAAATCTCAAGGGATTGAACATCAAACGACGGCGCCGTACAGTCCTCAACAGAATGGAGTAAGTGAGCAATGTAATCGTAGTATTGTAGAGAAGGCTCGGTCTTTGTTGTCACATGGGTCTCTCTCGAAAGCATATTGGCAGGATGCTGTAGAGACTAGTGTCTACTTGAAGAACCGGTCCCCTCATCGTGCACTTACAGGCAAAACTCCGTTTGAAATGTGGTATAAAAGCAAACCTGATTTATCTCATTTAAAGGTATTTGGATGTAGAGCTTTAGTTTATGTTCCTTCATGTCAAAGAACTAAATTGGACATGAAAGCAACTGAACATATTTTTGTTGGATATTCAGAAGATCCTAGGAGCTATTTTTTCCGAGATGCCGAGACACCTAGGAGGTTACTCAAGTCACGTGATATTACTTTCTTTGAAAATAATTTCACTGGACTGAAGTGTGATCCTGTGAGTGTTGTTAACTCAAATGTTGTTAATTTACTGTCACAGCCTGTAGCCCAAGAAGTGTCTTCACCTTCAGAAGATACTGAGGTTATTATAGAGGAGCATGGAGACGACTTTGTGGATGCTGATGAAGTAATTGATAGCGAAGAAGCAGAGTCAACACACTCAGGTGAACAAAGTTTTCAATCTCCGGTTCCCTCAAATGAACCAAGTGATGAAAATGTTGATAGTTCTAACAGGAGATATCCTCAGCGAGTACGTAAACCTCCAGATTATTTTTCGTATAGTACTGTAGACAGTGATGTTTTTGGTGATGATCCAATAACATAACGTGATGCCATCTCTAGTGAAGAAAGTGATAACTGGGTCTCTGCAATGAAAGACGAGTATAATTCTTTGATGAAAAGAGGTACCTGGATATTGGTTGATAGGCCAAATAAACCTGTAATTTCTTGTAAATGGGTGTACAAATTGAAAAGAGATGCCCATGGAAACATAACTAAGTACAAAGCCAGACTTGTTGCGAAAGGTTATAGCCAAGTGTCAGGTGTAGATTATTCTGAAACCTTCTCGCCCGTAGTAAGGAATTCTTCTTTACGTACATTGTTGGCTTTAGCTGTGGAGCTGAATTATAATATTCGCCACTTGGATGTGGACACGGCTTTTCTAAATGGCGATTTGGAAGAACAAGTTTACATGAGTCAGCCGCAAGGTTTCATACAAAAAGGTCAAGACAACAAAGTGTGCTTGCTTAAAAGGTCTATTTATGGCCTGAAGCAGGCAGCACGGGCCTGGAACATAAAGCTGAACGAAACCTTAGCATTAATAGGTTTTAATCAAACACCTTCCGAACCATGCGTATTCACAAAAAGTTTCGGCACTGACACTGTAATACTGGCTGTATACGTGGATGACATAATTCTTCTTTATAAAAATAAAATTAATTTTGAAATTGTCAAAAGTAATTTGGAAAAGTATTTTTCTTTGAAAGACCTAGGAAATCTGGAATATTGTCTAGGTTTAAATGTTAAACGTGATTCATTAAACCAGATTCAAATAAACCAGAAAACATATATTAAAAATGTGTTAAAGCGGTTTAATATGACTGACTGCAAGACAGTGGATACTCCTTTGCAAAACAATAAGTTGGAACCGTGTTATGGTGAGCAATCCGAATATCCTTATCAGAATTTGATTGGCTGTCTGATGTTTCTGGCTGTGAACACTCGACCAGACATAGCTTACGCTACAAGCTATCTTAGTCAGTTTAATACAAAGTTTGGCAAGTCGCATTGGATCGCAGCTAAAAGAGTGCTTCAATATTTGAAAGGAACTATGGATTTCTGTATTACTTACAGGAAGACAGGAGATTACCTGATGGGCTACGCGGATGCTGACTGGGCCAACAGTAATATTGATCGGCGTTCATATACCGGATTTTACTTCACTTTAGCCGGTGGTCCGATCTCTTGGGAAAGCAGAAAGCAGAGTACCGTGGCACTGTCCTCGACGGAAGCGGAGTATATGTCATTGAGTTCGGCTTCCAGGGAAGCAATTTTTCTGCGCAGGTTCGTGTCTGAAGTTTGTGGTAGGTTGGATAGGGTGTTGTTACACACTGATAGTCAGAGTGCTCTCAAAATTGCTAAAAACCCAGTCCACCATGCTCGAACCAAGCACATTGATACTAGGTATCATTTTATAAGAGAAAAGGTCGCTGACAAATCAGTAGTTTTAAGGTATTTGCAGACTAATGATATGCCAGCTGATGTACTTACTAAGCCACTAGGGCGCACAGCACATAAGAAGTGCATTGCTAGTATAGGTCTCACTTAGAGTTTAATGCTTTTGTTGTTTGTTTAGTTAACCATTAAGGTTATATTTTTGGGACTATGCTAGATTTTAAATATTCTGCGGTATTTTGATTAAGGGAGGGATGTTGTAGAATACTGGCTAGTTTATAATCAAAATGTATTCAAATATACATCCTTCTATTTTAGACATATAATTTATGTGTCACTTCATAATAAATCTTTTACAACAGATGAACAGTTTTTCCTCTTTATATATAATATTATATTCCACAGTTATGTATACTTACCTAATTGTATTTTTATTTTATTACGGATAAAGTTGTTTTTGGAAAGACTTACTCGTATTCTTCTTTTACTCTTATCCCTATTAATACATACTTTAGTATTATAAATGTGAAAGTGTGTTAGGTTGTTTGTCCACCTTTCACGATTGAACCACTGGACCGATTTTGATGAAATTTGGTTTAAATATTGTAGTACTTGAGTATAACGACATCCTTGTATTGAGATAGCACATCTATATAATATTATATGAATGAATAATAGAAAAACGATTAAAGTATACAATTATGAGGTAAAATAGGTACGTAGGCCTTTCTGTTAAATAATCTGGTTCCCTGACATGACAGCTTACTAGGGTTGACAAAATTTTTTTCTTTGATAATTATTTATATTGTTTACGGGGTATTTTGTAACACGTTGTATATCATGAAGCAAAGAGTTCCAATCCAGTAACTGCATTCCCAGTAAAGGAGTTAGAGTAGAAGCCAGTACGATGCTGAGGGACTTTTAAAAGGGTGCGAAGAGGGATCTACAAAGAACGATCGAACGATCGATCGAACGAACGAAGTTATATTTGTTGAGCACCATTGATCTACTGGTTACTTACCATCAGCCCTACCCAATAGGTGAAGACAAAACATTGTGGACATGTCTGTCTGTCTTGTGTCTGGATGTTTTTATCTACAACGTGTTACAAAATACCCCGTAAAAAATATAATTAATTATCAAAGCCAAAAATTTTGTCAACCCTAGTAAGCTGTCATGTCAGGGAACCAGATTATTTAACAAAAAGGCCTACGTACCTATTTTTACCTAATAATTGTATACTTTAATCGTTTTTCTATTATTCATTCATATAATATTATATAGATGTGCCATCTCAATACAAGGATGTCGTTATACTTCAGAAAATGTCACGTTGAAAAACTATTTAAAAAAAAAATAAAAACCGTCTTCAAAGTAAATTATCTAAAAAGCATAAAATAACGAAAATATATTGAAGTCGGTGCTAGCACATCATGTTAACTAACACTAGCACCAGCTGACACCGACTTCAATATATTTTCGTTATTTTATGATTTTTAGATAATTTACTTTGAAGTCGGTTTTTTTTTTTAAATAGTTTATTTAACACTTTTTAGTGACTTATTTTACCAAAATAGGTATCAGCACTATCACGCAACTCGAACGTCTACGTTACAATAACTTACTGAAAACATAAAAAGTTTATATCTCTTAAACTACTGAACCGATTTTGATGAAACTTGTACTCTACCCTAAGTTGGAAAATACTCTAACTATTGCAAAAAGAATTTTCAAAATCGGACATGTAGTTTCTGAGAAATCCGTGGACAAACCTACATACATACATACATACCTCCATACATACATACATACATACACTCATAAAATTTGGTAAATTTGTTTAGAAGCCCACATAGACTAACATATATTAATATTACGCATTTTTATCAATATTACATACATACGCGTCGAATAGAGAACCTTCTTTTTGAAACCGGTTATAAAAAAATATGTTGTCAATTTAAAATCTTCTAATCGATATCCTACAACTGTTTCGAGATTTTTTTCCAACATTTAGACATTTCCACCAGTTTTTAGGTTGTTTCGTTAGGTTAGGTCTTTTAAAATTTTTGTCGTTCCGCGAATTAGGTAGAAATGTAGTACATTCTGCGTAGTTTTACTCTTTATTTTTACTGAAATAGGGTTTGCACATCAGTGAAAATAATAATATCTTTTTACTTTTTTTTTGGGGTAGATTTTTTACGGGGTATTTTGTAACACCTTGTATATGTGTTTTTTTTTAAGTGGTGTTCATTTATTGTTCCGATTCTGATCTTGTAAATAAAAACGTAGTGTATTTGTATCAGTTTCTCGTTCCTATAGTATAGGCTCAGCCTAGTTTGGGATGAGATGACCGTGTCGAACGTCAAAGTATGTTATTACTATTATAAGTTACAATTTATTAGTTTTATTTCACTAGATTGCACCTTAGGTACCCATTATACTCTCGCACTCACTTTTACTAAAGGGAAATGACATACGCTATACTTTTAGCATTGATTGTTTGCAGTTGTTATCATTTATTTGGTAGGTTATTATGTAATAGTGTTACGGCATCTAAGCTTGTGTATTTATAAGCTCTATTTTTTAGAATCATACGATTTCTTATTCTGAAGTAAATAAGTTACTACAGTCCTTTGAAAAGGAAATTAGCCATCTCAGCGGTCGCAGAAACTTGATATGGATTACTTTTAATATTTATGTGTACTTCGTACAGCAAATCAAAGCCAACGCAAGTATAGATAACTTTATTTTTACAAAAATACTTTATTCTGCCTACGTTATAACTAAGGCTACTACTACTGTCAATAAACAGAATAAAAAACTGGTCTATTTGGATACAGAACTTGGGCCAAATAAGAATATATACCAGTAACTACATCATATAATGCTCTAAATAAACGTATGAACACATCAAGTTGAAATGACAGTAGTGGGACTTTGAAAATGCAATCCATTGAAAGGGAGATCTAAAGAATAATCTGCCTGAACATCACCAGGTCTCGTAGTCAGGTCCACTAACGGAGATGGTGCATCAATCGACGTAAAAGCTGCAGCAGAGGGTCCGTTGTATACTGGATAGAATCTAGGTTCTGATTCTTTTTTAACAGGTTTTGGTAGTTCGGGGTTCCATGTAGAGTCTTTTTTGTCTTGAACTATCTGTACCCTATCAGTTTTGAACATTGCTCGATCGATCCATGGGCTGTCAGCGGGCATGGATGGCGGTGGTGCGGCAGACAGGGTACCTGGTGGTGGCCAGTTTTCTCGGCTTCTCCTCTCGTAGTAGTCGTAAGGATAGGAGTGGTAGAAGCCGTAATTCACCGGACTTGCAGCAATCTGGAACAGAACATCTGTTAACAGGTTATCTCGGGTGATTTTAGTAAAGGTGCTTTAAAGCCTAAACATGTGATTGTTACAAAATATTTTCTAATGTAAAGGTCAGTTTGGGAAATACTGAAATCTATCCTTATTTTTACTCGACTTACATTATTACATTTATTGATGAGTCTAGTAATAATTTTAGGCTTGAGACTTTCAAATGCTACAAAGATGGGGGAGTTTTTAAACATGCTTATTTTCGTCTTAGTTAGTTTCGATTTTAAGCCTGGATACATTTTTGATAGTTTTATTGTGTTTCCCAAGCTGATAATTTAAAAAAAAAATAGCTTTTCAGTAATTTATTTGGTTAATAATCAATAAGAAAGTTGGAAAAAAGTGATATCAATTTCACAAAGTCATACCTTCCCCCTGTCTAGATACCCATCGTTATTAGTGTCTACCTAAAAGAAAATGGTGTTTTTAAAAGTCCAGTTATTAGATTATTTTGTTATGATAAGTCATACCTAAGTATGTGCTATATTATAACATTCATAATAAGAGATTAATGTGTTAATGTATCAGTTCCTTGTCCTCGTTAGTTATGTCGTTACTCAGTGAAGAAATATAAAAATTATATTAGCGTTATCAAAGAATCAACAAAGTATATTGACATAATGTTTGTTTGATGTCCCAAAGAGCCGTTTACATAATCTAGTTTACTTGTAAAAGTATGATAAAAATAATGTTATTATTGTTATTACCAAGCTCATATACTTTTAATGCCGGGTTTCTATATACAAAGATCCGTCATTTGTCACGGCAACTATTCGTAAACAAGCTACTGATAATGCTTAGCGTTCTATGGAATTTCCACTTCAACTACGCTTATAGGAACAATTTTAGCTATCGTGTGTTAGAAAATGTTACTGTTCGTTACTAATACAAGTCGCTTGTGTGTTAAGATTCATTCAATTTCCAATCCCAGAAGCGGTGAAGGGCTCGTATGTTTCTATCAACGAGACAATTGTAGCATTCGCCTTAAGGTTAGCAATATGTCTGCCTATTTAAAGTTTCAATGCATTTCCGTTCGCTCCAGCTACAATACTTTTTTTTCTGGGGGGTAAATCCTCAAAAGGTCCCCGAGACCTGTGGTGGTCAACCATGGTAAATAATATGGGATTCTTGTCCACTAAAACTCCTAGCAGCTGTTGTATCGGAACATGAGAACGGACACCGAGGCTCTCTAGTGAGATCTGTGCCAGGGTCCCCTCTGTACCTTGCCTTTGAGTCTGCCGCCGGGGGAACACCTAGAACCAAACACGGTGCTCACGGGAACGGGGGTTTTAACCCCGCCACCGTCCTCTTCGGAGTCGCCGCCGTACTCAATCGACATCCTAGGGCCCACACCCCGAACGTCCGGCGACTCCGAAGGAACTAATTGTAGTTTTGTGTTCCGGTATTAGGGCTAGGTACCTACCCAGCTAGCTAGCTAGCTAACACTTGTTGCTTTTAGTTGCAAGTGATTAGGCTCGTTTATTTAAGATATAAGACTACAGTAAATATATAGTTATCGTGAATAATATATACCAATCGTACGTAGTATTCATTATCCATTTACTAAAGTATTTATAATGATAAGATGCTCACCTTTTTAAGGCCTTGAATGGAAGCAAGGATTAACGCCATTTTGGCAAGTAGCAGAGCTTTCCCGCCGAGCACGGCAAGAAACTGGAAGCCCATGGGTATTACCACCATCCCGATGGAAACTACGCCGAACATCATCATCGTCATCATGTGGTGACGTCGACGTCCACGGAACTCCACTGCGAAGAACATAAAAAAATGTTTATGACAGGTAAGAAACAGCAGGTGAATTTACGATTGTTTGAATTTTAAACTTTTATTATTTGACTATTTGCTAAATGATAAACAAAGAGACCTTGTAGTGATGACACTAGGATAAGAAACTGTTCCTAGATGCCAGAAGCCCTACCGCTTCTTCTTGTAGCACACAGCAACAAAAGACCAGTAATATCAATTTCTCGATAGAAAGCGACTACGTATATTGATGTATCTACGTCTTTTCAAGTAAGGTGATATCATCAGCAGCCGAAGGACGTCCACTACTGAACAAAGGAGATCAAGTAAGACGCTTCTGGTCATGAAGTAAGATGATAATATAATAATACTGCTATTACAGGCAGTGGGAGGGCCCCAGGCTTGACAATAATACATAATGCTTATAAACCATCCTTTAACAAAACTCGAAACAGAGTTGCTTCTTCTTCTACCACCCGGCGGTATTAATGTTATTTTCACTGTTTGTGTATTTCATCGTAAGAATTACATTATTTTAGACAACTTAAATAAGCAACAAGACAAACCTGATGGTAAAAAATAGGCCTGCCTATAAACTCAATACCCAAAACATTAGTTAGGTATTAAGTCTCGTGTCCGGTAATTTCACTAAATAATAATTTCCACTAGATGGCAGAATATATAATACTACAGTGATGCCTGCCTGGACGGCGGCAGCAGCCCCTTGCACAATGGATCTTCCACCTAATGTATTCTTAGAAAACTTAGTCAATCTTCACAGTTGATACCAAAGGAGTGTCTAATCTACCGATCCATTCTCGGTCCGCGTGGTTGATTACGGATTATACATATTGTATCTGCATTATATTGATTAGAAAACAGAGGGCCTAGACAAGATGCAATCGCTTCATAGCGAATCTATTTCTTCATTCGCTAATGGTGTCAATTCCCTACAATATGTCACGTGATTTTTCGATGACTTATGTCATTCTCATACATTTTTAAACTTTCTATTAGCGATAGCGCTTGTAGAATGTTACATTGTCTAGGGGGACAGTTTATGAAAGAATACGTCAAATAAAACAATTCGTTAGAAAACTTTTCCCTGCATCGAAATCTTTAATTGGAAAAGTTTAAGAGCTGACCTTTTTCAATAGTTTTCCCATCTTCAAAATCAAACTTAATGACGTGTGTGCGAAGAACTTTTGCCATTCTCTGAAGGGCGAGCGTGCGCCAATCGCCTTCTTCGAGATCTTTTTCAGTCCAGGTGCTACAAAATAAAACAAAGTTCATGGATCCAGTTAGTTTAAAAAATATTGTATCTAAGTATATAGCCAGTGTTATTTTTAACCGGCTTCAAAAAGAAGGTTCTGTATTCGTCGCGTATGTATGTAATATTAATGAAAATGCGTTATATTCACATGTTAGTCTATGTGGGCTTCTAAACAAGTGTACCAAATCTTATGAGTGTATGTATATATAGCTTTGTCCAACGATTTCTCAGAAACTATAAATCCGATAGTGGTAATTCTTTTTGCAATATATATTTTTTAGACCAATATATTTTCGTTATTTAAAGCATTTTTAGATAATTTTCTTTGAAGTCAGTTTTTATTTAAATATGTTACTGTAACTTAATTTTCAGAACGAATAAAAGATAAAAAGTCTATCCAAGATACTAATCAAATCACTATCGAGGATGTCTTAGTTGCGTTGCGTAAATTATGTAGTGAGAATATTGTGATTTATTAGCACAGAAATGATCATAGACGTGATACTAATGGTATAATTTTCCGGTGATCATCTGAGTGCGACGTTTCCGTCCGCTCGAGTGACAATTTCTCGTAATAAGGTACGATATCACTGTTTCCGAGGAAAATTGTTATTGAGAATTTTCTTGGCACTTTATCTGCGAATATTGTATAAGAAAAAGAAAAACAGAAATACTTCAAAATATTGAGTTACTCTTTATCATCTCAGTAGAAAATAGAGAACGTATGTATTTCGATCTTTGCATCATTCACGATATTCTCTTGGGCCTGGTAACTATACCAGTTACAACCAATGATATTATAAACAGTAGATATGTTATATCCCAACTAATGTATACCAAAAATTGTGACACATGTAATTAAAATATTTTCTCATACGAGTATTTAGTTAAGGTACGTATGATATCCTTTCCTTGTTATGTATTACTTTTGTACATTACTTTGTGCATTTTCTAATTGCGTATTAAGGCATTTTACTTGATTTTCACAGGCACACGTGACGTTCGTTACATTTTACCGTCGCGTGACTGATGTTACTAATAGTTCACCCAATTTGGGTAAATTTCGTTGTTTCACTTTTCGTGCGCCAATGGCATATCTATTGTATAAAATATTATTGGTTACAGCGCATCGTTAGCAGCCAAAACTCGTCCACTGCTGAACTTAGAAGGAAGGGGCTCACCACGCTTGGCAGGCGTCTTGGAGATTAAGTATGAATGAAGGTGGTAGGTAATCCAATAGAAAGATGCTGCTGCCAGTCTTTATTTTCCCTTGTCGCGGGATAAAACTTCAATAGGTTCCCGGGACTTGTGGGGTCAACTGGGGTATGTAGGATTCATACCCACTAAAATCTATGCGACAGTTGCATCGGCACATGAGAGAAGAACCTGGGCTCTCAGGTGAGATCTGCACCAGAAACCCGTCAGTGTCTTGCCTTTGAGCCCGCCGATTGTGGGCGCATTATAGACCCTGGGAACCTGACACGGTGCTAACGGGGACTGGAGTTGCCACCGTTCTCCTCGGAGTTGCCACCGTACCCGATGGACGTCGTGGCCCATACCCCTAAACGTCCAGTGACTCCGAAGGTATGGTAATTAGGTATACTTTTCTAATTAAATTTTTTGCGGGTTCCAAGACAATTTAGCGTTTCCCCTGGACTCGCCGAGGGTCAAACCTACTTAACTGGATGGTTAAAGAGTATTTTAATAAAATTTGTATAAACCAATCAGGGTCCTGGGGAGGGGATATCAGAGTGAACCTGATACAGTGTAATGATACACAGAATTAGTTTCCGAAGGTCAAAGTCAAAAATCTGTATTTTCAAATAGGCTTAACGCTAGCACTTTTGAATGGTCATTTTTTTAAAGCTACCACCGGATCACAACGCAGCCTGAACTGACAAGATCCGGCAAGAAACTCAGCGGGCTTGTCATTTTTTCCCTTTTTTTTAAACATTGTTTGTTTTGTTACAATTGAATCGACATTAGCGATAGTGTGTCCTGCCGTTCGAAACTAAAGCAAGGGAGAAAAGAAGAAAGAGGTTATTTATGAATTCGAATTTAGAACCCCATTTTAACTGTCCATCAGTTAAAATTAGAGCACAAGGAAAAATAGATTTATCACAATGTAAAAGGCTTCATTTTTACTTTACTGTATGTATTATTCCACCGGTAAACTGAAACTGGAGCGACTGTTGCGCAATATTTTATACGACATTTACCGCTTTTGCGACGTTGACGAATTACTGGTCGGTCATTTACCCGACATAAGACTGTTTTATGCATTGATCATCGACATCGGTCGACTACGTGGTTTAAAATATAACATTTTGACGAATGTTTTTTTTGGACGGGCCTGTTGGTCTAGTGGTTACACACCCTGGCTGCTACCCGATGGGTCGTGGGTTCGATTCCCGCCAAGTGTCTGGGTGTTTTATCTATATAAGTATGTATTTACAAAAAAAGTATATAAGTATTAGTTTCAGTGGTCTGGTTTCCATAGTACAGGTTCTGCCTAGTTTGGGATCAGATGACAGTGTGTGGATTGTCCCAGAATATTATTATTATTATTTCCATGTTTTTTGTTTCACGTGATTTACCCGGACTTTTTAGAGGCTTGCGTGAGGACGAATCCAACACTTAGAGGCCCTTTTTAGAATAAAATGGTGTGTTAAATATTTTTTTTATTATTATTGATTAATTCGTCCTAGCGACGACACAAGCAAGACGTTTATACGATGTGGTAAAGAAACATACTTGGCTATAGGCAGCTACAATGCACTGACGCTCGTCACCCAAGTCAAAGTCAAAGTCAAAGTCAAAAGTCAAAATATATTTATTATGTATAGGCCCCACGGAGGCACTTACACAAAAATCATTTTTACAAACTACCACCGGATCGTAACGCGGCCGCTACTGAGAAGATCCGGCAAGAAACTCAGCGGGCTTGTCTTTATTTGTAATTATTTTTTTTTTTTTTAGGCATAGTTATTAAGTATCTTGAGCACAGTAATTTCACTAGCTACAATGCCCTTCACATGTGTTTAAAAATTGCTGTATTCCGGGGAGAAAAACTTCCAAAAATTACTAGGACTCCGTCACTAAAATCTCCCTAAAAGCAGCGGCAGCTTAGTGGGCGAGCGCTTGCCTTGGAAACAAGGTGCGCAGGTTCAAATCTTGGCTCGCAACTCTGATTTCTTTAATTATTCATGTTCGAATCGTCATTGCGCGATTTTTACTAGCTTTCGGTGAAGTAAACATCGTAACCTGCATGAGAAAGCCTAACTAGCTTTCGAATGTGATGTCCGCCAAACAGTACTTGGCCAGCGTGGTGGACTATGGTCCACCACGCTGGCCAAGTACCAAGAGTCAAGTGGGTTAGGCCATAGCCTAAGCTCCTTCACCTTGAGGGGAGGCCCGTGACCAATAGTGGGATAAAAACAAGGGTGGTTAAAAAAACATCCCCGGTGGACTTCATCGACAATATTGAGAGACTGGGGTCTACGTTCGGATCTCGCAAGAGTCTCTCCAGCGCCGCTCGTTAGAGCACGTCGGGGGAGCAAAAATGCACGCTTCTCTCGGCACCCTCGCGTCGCTCTTCACTAAGTCGCGTGAAGAGATATGTATATACCCACATATTTTTTTTAGGGTTCCATACCTAAAAGGTAAAAAAGGAACCCTTATGGTGAGACTTCGTCTGTCTGTCTGTCTGTCACAAACATATATATTTCAGGAACCGCTAACGCTATCGATTTGAAACTTGTAATAATTTTAGATCTTTTTTACCCGCATACATCGCAAATGAAAAAAAAAATATTTTTACTTTTACTTTTTTTATAATGGGGGTCGAAATAGGTCATCAAAATTTTAAAGTGAGACTACTATATCGAATGGGGTATCATATGAAAGGTCTTTATTTGCACATCTCAAAACAGATTTTTATTTTGGCTTATGTGACATAGTTTTTGGCTGATAATAAAAAATGGCAAAAAAAATTACGTTCCCCCCCCCCCCCCTTATCTCCGAAGTTTGTGGAGTGAAAAATCTGAAATAATTATGGATTATGCATGTCTATCTATATTTTACAGGAAAAATAAAATGATCTTTCTAAACAGTACAGTTTTTTAGTAATCCTAAAAAAACCTCGACAAACAAACTTAGTTTTGCGGTTTGGTTTTTTTGCTATCTGAGGTGTTACATGAATAGTAAAATTACTTTAATACGTCCAAAGACGGTATGGAACCCTCGGTGCGTGAGTCCGACTCGCACTTGGCCGGTATTTTTTTTTATTCTCTAGCATTTCAAATTTTAGAATGACAACTTGTCTAGGCCCTCTGCTCATCGTCGCCTTTGGGGTGGTATTTAGGAGGGACGCACAGAGCCTTACCCCAGTAAAAACCAATTTAGTTTTTATTTAGGTAATTCTATCTACACAGATTGAGGCTAAGTACTGTTGATTCTGTGAAGGCAAAAAAGACTCAATGCGACACATTTGTGTGGCTGCGACGCTCTTGTGAGACGTAGGTTGAGTCATCTGCGAGTAGCCTTTCCTAGTGGAGTGGTAGATAGAAGTGCATCAACTTTGTAACCACACAATGAAAAGTATCCTGCGTCAAAGGCATCGCTGCAGCATCAAAACGGATGATATTAGCGACGGTCTCTTGAACTGGGGTATATTTACACTCTATTAAATAATTAATTTACTTAGACAAAGAAATAATAATGTACTTTATACGTATGATAGTAGACTTACCCGCCGCTCAATTTACTAGATTTATCTAAAAAAACAAAAAAATCATATGTCTAGGAATTAATATTCATATTAATTCCTAGACATTTGATTTTTTAGCTTGGAATTTAAAGACTGGAATATTTTAAAATATCAACTGCTATGTTAATACAGTACCTGGTATCATTTTCCGGCATCACATTCCCCGATTTATCGACGAGCTCAAATCGCACTAAGTTGACTCCGTCTGCAATCGGCACCACATCGGGGGTCAGTGACCGATCGAGCGCCCTCAGGGTTTTCCGCTTCATACACCTCACGAACTTCGGAAAGTATTCTTTGTGATCGATCACATCTTTCACGTCAACCAACTGTGAACATATAATGAAACGAAGATTCTTTTAAATTCTTGGTATGATTATGATAATGGATCTTATTTGAAGACTAGCTGACCCACGCAGCTCCACCCGCGCTGTGTTTACGTTAACTAAAGTTTCGTTAGTATACATTCGCATATAATACAAAACCTCCTTTTTTAAAGTCGGTTAAAAACTTGGACCCACTTTGTACTTGCCCTCCGAAGCACGCAGACCTTTAGTTCAAATGGCGTTAAACGGTCGCCCATCTATATAAGGACCTTACCTAACGTTGCTTAACCTGATCGATTTCCAAACATTGTTAACAACTGTCTATGAGTGTTCCCTTACAAATATTTATTATAATTATAATGAAAAATTGTTAAAATCGGAGCAAGCGTATAACCAAGTACACGTTTTGACTTTAGTCCTCTCTCCCAAGTGAACTGTGCCGAATGTCGGGATAAAAAGTATCCTACGTCCTACCTCGGTGTATTAACTCAAATCATGCCAAGTTTCGTTTCAATCCATCTAGTAGTTTCGGCGTGATGCTCAGCCGAGATACAGACAGACAGACAGACAGACACAAAAATAAAAATAACATTTTTTGGCTTTAGTATCGGTTATATGTAGAATGCCCTCCAAACATAATTTTCAAAATATCTTCAATGTACAGAATTGGACCTGTTACAGTTTTATTATAAGTATAGATATAGATAGGATAGATTTCTATTGGTTTTGCGGTTTGGTCTTTTTACGTTAGACGAATAGCAAACTAACTTTAATATGACCAAGAAAGGTATTATAACCAACATAGACATCCAAACTAAAGTACACACCCACACAAAACAGCGTAGGTGTATGAAAAAGGGAAATCCGTAAAAAAATTATTTTTTCATCTTTTACATAATAAATATATATACCTACCTAGATATTTTAAATGTACCTATATATTGCATAGAATCAGTGTTGAAAACAGCAACAGCTTTGATAATTTTATTTAAAGCTAAAAATAAAGGCAGAGTAAGCCAAAAGAAAATACTAAAAGCCTACGGACTTTCAAACGCCTCTTTAGCATTTTTTCGTCCTTTACAAATTTACATTCCACTGTATAAAATGTTTAAATTCAACAGTACCTACATAACATTATAGATACAACGATGTCCTCAAATTACATCCTTCTTGCGCACGAGCCATTATATGGCATAATGTAACACCATTATTAAGTTACTTTGAAAAATGACATACCTACTTTGTATATCGGGTTTCTAGCTCCGTAGTCACAATTTATAACGATTATACTAAGTGTATATCACGTAGTCTCTCTCGAATAACTTCAGGCAAGGTAAATGTTTATTTATGATATTAGCACTTCATTAATTCGTAATGAGAAAACGTAATCTTAGGTTAAATTCTCCCGGTACAATCTCTGCCACGCTCAACATAATGAACTCTTAGATAAACCGCTGTGTGGGAAATTGTTTTCCTTTTATGAAAAAACAAGGCTTTTTTTCTTTAAAGGTATTATTTATTGTATGGTTACGGAATTTGCTTACAAAGTATTAGTATTACATTTCATAGTGTAGAAACAATTTACCTCATCATCATCATCATCACCAGCCGGAAGACGTCCACTGCTGAACATAGGCCTCCCCCTTCGAACGCCACAACGAACAACAATTGGCTATTTGCATCCACCGGTTACCTGCGACGCGCACAATGTCGTCTGTCCACCTAGTGGGAGGCCTACCTACGCTGCGTCTTCCGGTTCGTGGTCGCCACTCGAAAACCTTTCTTCCCCTTAACGGTTATCGGTTCTCCGAGCGATGTGGCTCGCCCATTGCCACTTCAACTTGCAGATTTTAAGAGCTATGTATAAGGTCACCGGACCTTGGTTCTTCGGCGAATCTCCTCATTCCGGATCCTGTCGCGCAAAGAAACTCCGAGCATAGCGCTCTCCATAGCTCGTTGTGTGACTCTGAGCTTATCCAAAAGGCCAACAGTTAGGGACCACGTCTCAGTACCATATGTCATCACCGGCAACACACACTGGTTAAAAACCTTCGTCTTCACGCACTGCAGTATTATTTATTATTAAGTAGTTCGAAGCCTCTGTGGCTCAGAGGGAAACCGCTTGCTATGCAAACTGGAGGTCGTGGGTTTGAACCCGCGGGGGGCAACAACTTTGTGTAGTTGTTCCTTACTGGCTAGGACAATGCAGGCTGATTGTCTGTAAAGTGCGATGATCCATACGTCGGATGGGCATGTAAAAATACGGTCCTACAATCTCTCCCCGGTCGTCTCTATCTTCCGTACCAACGGTTTGTGAGAGGTAAAAAGGGACAGAGAGTGCACTTGTGTCTACGCAAGCGCTTGTGGACTTTATTATCTCCGGCGTAGATGGCTGATCTTGTGAAAGATTGGCCGCTGTGATCTTATCGGCCAGGAGGATATTGTTATTATGTAGCATATACTTATATAAGATAGGCTAGTAGGAGACCCAAGTACTCATAGTACCTACTGTGTCTACGATATTTATTTCCATTGGTATATTTTAACGCTATTAACTTGAAACCGGCATTGCCTTTAAACAGGAATGTTTTGAAAATTCCGTTCCCCTTCTACCAATTGAACTAATGATCCAATTACTTCTTAATTGCAACAATTTTACAGATAGGTTTTGGACTTTAATTAATTGTAAATATAATTTTGAAATGAAAGCTCATTGGGCGAGCGATTACCTTGGAAACAAGGTGTGCAGGTTCAATCCCCAGCTCACACCTCATGATGTGCGAATCTTCTTTATGTGATTGTTACTAGCTTTCGGTGAAGGAAACCATCGTGATAAACCTACTTTCTGAGAAAGTCTAACTGGCTTTCGAATAACGTGTGGAGTCCGCCAACCCGAACTTGGCGAGCGTGGTGAACTATGGCCTAAGCACCTTCATCTCAATGGTTGGTAAAAAAAATGGGGTAAATAACGGGGCCAGTGGCCCTCCTAAAAAGCGATCAGCCCTGCTCATTACAGAAAATCGAGGTGAAGCGCTCATAGCCAGTTCGGTAAAGGATCAGTTGCACGTCAAGCAAGATCAGTCCTTAGATGGGTGGCCGTTTAGTGGCGTATGATATTGAACTGAGCATTTTTGGCTTTTTAGTTTGTTGTACCTGCTTTCGTCGTATTTTTTTTTCTGTATTATTTGATCTTTTGAACGGCAAGACACATTGTCGCTCTGATCTAGTTGTAACATGACACACTGTTTAAAAAAAATGTGATAAAATGACAAGCCCGCTGAGTTTCTTGCCGGATCTTCTCAGTTGAGGCCGCGTTGTGATCCGGTGGTAGCTTTTTTAAAAAAAAAAAAATACATGACCTTTCAAAAGTGCTAGCGTTAAGCCTATTTGAAATAAACTATTTTTGAGTTTGAGTTTGAGTTTTAACATACCCTCCAAAGTACGGAGGTACTTTGGAGGGTATGTTAAAATTCGTTCCGGTTGTTGTATTTTGGGCAACAGTCGTTAAGCCAAGTCAGAACCTTAACCTGCCACAAGGTTGGCCATAAACGATACGACGAAAAAATAAACAAGATGAGGGCAACCCTCAGAGTCGCTGGCAGTACGGCGCTGACTCCGGGAAAGGCGGGGTTGCTTCACCGTAAACACAGTGACAGATTCCCGGGGGTCTATAATGCGCCACACGTGGTGGGGTAAAATGCAAGTTGCTGAGACACCTCGTGCAGATCCCACCGTAGAAATAAGGTTTTCCAAATATGCCACGAGGGCTTTTGTGGGTAAGAATCCCACGCAGGTGGACCCAACACAGTCTCGGGGACCTTTTGAATTTTATCCCCGTGTTAACAAAAAAAAATAACAGAATAGTTCATATCACAGTCATTTTCAAATCGTGTTGGCTTGACTTTAAAGAGGTTATTTATTTCATATTTTAAATTGATATTCGGAAACAACAATTACGTTCAAGAACGAGGAGAGACCCAGGGTGCGCTCAGCAAACATAATATATTGTTACACCATTCGAGGAGTCTCTCTGCGCACCTCATTTCACAGGATACAAGTAATTAGGTATACCTGTATTATAAATTCTCCTCTGATGTTCGTAAAGCCGATTACCGAGATTCCGTGCGTCTATTGAAAGCTTAACTGAGGTACCGTGGACAAAGTAAGCGTATTGTTGTGTGCTCCACATAATAGACTAAATGGTAGAGGCAGACTAGATATACGCGCTTTGTTCTTCAAAGAGTTCTTAAAGAGGGATTACTTAGTTACACTAAGTTGTAGTTAGAAGCCTAAAAAGCGATTGGTACAGTATTGCATTTAGGCTTTGTTAGAAAGAAAGATATAAAAAGTATTAACAACAGGTTGGTATAGGTATTCTGAGTTATGGACCCGGACGAGTACCATGTACGTTCCCGGGGCCCGTCGACACAGCGGGTTGAGGACACCGTGGGGTTTTAGTCGGTAGCTGACAAGCTGTCAGTAGTCCGACATAACCCGCACTGCTACCCCCGTGGCGGTGCGGGTATCCGTAATGGATTTCCCCACGTTAAAAAAAAAAAAAAAAAAAGGTGTTCTGAGTCCCCTTCGGAGTCGCTGGACGCTCGGGGTGTGGGCCCCTTGAGCGTCCATTGAGTACGGCGGCGACTCCGAGGAGGACGGCGGCGGGGTTGCGACCCCCGTCCCCGTGAGCACCGTGACAGGTTCCCGGGGGGCTACAATGCGCCCCCCGGCGGCGGGCTCAAAGGCAAGGCACTGAGGGGCCCCTGGTGCAGATCCCACCGGAGAGCCCTGGGGTCCCCCTCTCATGTGCCGATGCGACAGCCGCGGGGGTTTTAGTGGGTAAGAATCCCACATACCCCGGTCGAGCCCCACAGCTCCCGGGGATCTTTCGAAGATTTCCCCCGCGTCAAAAAAAAAAAAAAAAAAAAGGTATTCTGAGTCCGTTAGTGTGGGCCCTTTGAGCGTCCATTGAGTACGGCGGCGACTCCGAGGAGGACGGCGGCGGGGTTGCGACCCCCGTTCCCGTGAGCACCGTAACAGGTTCCCGGGGGGCTACAATGCGCCCCCCGGCGGCGGGCTCAAAGGCAAGGCACTGAGGGGCCCCTGGTGCAGATTCCACCGGAGAGCCCTGGGGTCCCCCCTCTCATGTGCCGATGCGACAGCCGCGGGGGTTTTAGTGGGTAAGAATCCCACATACCCCGGTCGAGCCCCACAGCTCCCGGGGATCTTTGGAAGATTTCCACCGCGTCAAAAAAAAAAAAAAATAGAGCGAGTGGTTCCGCAGGGGTCAGTCTTAGGCCCCTTGCTATGAAACCTCGCCTACGACGCGGTTCTGCGTGTCCATCTCCCCGCCGGCGTAAGTGTCATCTGCAACGCGGACGACACGTTGATCGTGGCCGGTGGGGACACCTTCGAGAGGACCAAAGAGCTCGCCGAGCTTGGGGCGGAAATCGTCGTCGCGAAAATACGCGAGTTGGGCATGGAGATAGCGCCTCAGAAAACCGAGGCGCTGTGGTTCCACGGCCTAACTAGGAGCCGGGAACCATCGCCCAACTTGCGCGTCCGTGTGGGTGAGTCTGAAGTCAGGGTGGAGCCGTACATGAAATATCTTGGTCTCACCCTTGACAGTCGCTGGGGCTTCGAGGAGCATTTCGAGCGCCTGGTCCCCCGAGTCGACAGGGTTGCAGCGGCCTTGCACAGGCTGCTCCCCAATCTCGGGGGGCCGAGCGAGGAAGTTCGCCGCCTCTACGCCGGAGTCGTGCAGTCCGTAGTCCTCTACGGGGCGCCCATCTGGGCGCCGAGGCTGGCCATTCGACGCTGTAGAACCAAAATCTACAGCGTCCAGCGGAGGATGGCACTGCGGATTGCGCGAGGATACCGAACGGTGTCCTTTCAGGCGGCGACCATACTGGCACGCTTTCAGCCCTTAGACATCCTGGCGGGCATGTATGCGAGGGTCTATGACCGGATCCGCATCGCCCGCCAGAGTGGCGGAGGCTAGCCGGTGGCGCTCGAATCTATAAAGCGGCAGGAACGACACATCGCTCTCGTCACGTGGCGCGAGCGACTCCAGCCGGAGCACATAGCGCGCAAACGCGTCGTTGAGGCCTTCCTGCCGCATCTCGAAGCCTGGATTCAGCGACGGAGTGGACGACTCACCTATAGGCTTACGCAGATAATCACCGGTCACGGTTGTTTCGGTGAATCTGCATAAGATCGGACGTGAAGCGACGACGAGATTCTTCCACTGCGACCAGTCTGACTCCGCCCAACACACGCTAGAGGCTTGTCCCGCGTGGTCGGTGGAGCGTCGAGACCTGGTCGCAGTCATCGGATCGGATCCCTGGGCAGCGTAGTGTCGGCTATGCTGTCCGGGGATGCGGCGTGGGGAGCGATGGCCACCTTCTGCGAGACTGTCATGTCCCAGAAGGAAGCCGCCGAGCGGGAACGCGAACGCGCTGATCCTGCTCGGCGACGAAGGCCCAACGTCTCGCCCCGAGCCCTGAGCCCGGGGCTATAAACAACGGGCAACCTTCGGAGTCGCTGGACGCTCGGGGTGTGGGCCCTTTGTGCGTCCATTGAGTACGGTACGGCGGCGACTCCGAGGAGGACGGCGGCGGGGTGGAGACCCCCGTCCCCGTGACTACCGTGTCAAGTTCCCGGGGGGCTACAAGGCGCCCCGGGCGGCGGGCTCAAAGGCAAGGCACTGAGGGGCCCCTGGTGCAGATCCCACCGGAGAGCCCTGGGGTGCCCCCTCTGATGCGACAGCAGCGGGGGTTTTAGTTGGTAAGAATCCCACATACCCCGGTCGAGCCCCACAGCTCCCGGGGATATTTGGAAGATTTCCCCCGCGTCAAAAAAAAAAGGTATTCTGAGTAGGTACGTAATATCCTGATAGAAAAACCTAACACTTATTTTCTCCTTTCCTAGTTCATATATTTTTCACAAAATATGCCAACTTAAACTTCGGCTGAGAACAAAGGAAGCCACAGCTTTGAAAAATGATTCTACAACGACCTCAATCATCCCTCAGTAACGGTCAAATTTCAAATCACTTCTCAAATTACTTGACAAAACGATGAAATGGGATGAACGACCTTCGACCTTTTTATGCGAATAAGATATTTTTGAGGCAATTAATACTATCTTTATATGCACCTGTTACGTAATTTCTGACATCGAGTATACAAATAGTTCATAAAACTGTAATAGTAAAATGTAGTAGTTGCGAGACTTTTATAAACAAGTTCTAACCAGTGAGTTTATCATGAACAAAATATCTATTATTATTATTTTACTAGGGACGAATAAGACTTACTTTCTTTGAACAATCCCGCCATATAATTCTAATAATGTCAGCACCTTCTAACCACAGATCAGCGGCTATACCGCTCAGGTACGTGTCCATATCGTCCTTCTGGTCACAGTTGCCAGAGGACACGAGGAGCACCGCCAGAAGGGGTAAGACATTTAAATACTGAAATCTTCGCATTGTGATGTATTTCACTTCCTCGCTTCGTCCATTTCTTGACGATCTTCGAAGTGCTAGTTAATCTAAAATAAAATCATAAAAAGCTTAATTAATCAAATATTGCGCAAGCGTGCTTTGTCGTTTTTGATCTTATTATTTAAAATTATGCCAGTTTCCAGGTGTGTTTTCTTCAGGCAGAGAAAAAAAAAAGTAGACACTGGAAAACAGCGTTGTTTTAAATACTGGACCACACTGCAGGTACGCAACGGCGTTCATATTTTACAGTTTTTTTTTCTAGTTTTCTTACTATACAAAATAAGTTTTAGTATTTGTTTTACATCGCTTTTTGCTAATTAAAACAAGTTTCTTGCTTAAACTTTCTGCTTGCAAGTTGTCTACAGGTACCTACGTTGCTTTGCTAGTCGCTTGAGACATTAGGCAGATTACCTGACGATGCAGCCATCATCAAGGCATATTTTCATAATGGCGTATAATAGCGATTCTCTGTCCACCCCGCAAAAGTTGACGGACGTAAAGATGATTATTTATTTAAATGTGTTTACATTGAAAAATATTAAGTAATAAGTATTTAAAATGTTGTTCAAAAAAACTCGACGTCTTGCTAAAATATTCAGAGTTCAGAGCTTAGATGAAAATTCAGAGCGCGTAACTTCCAAAGAAACCTCTTACCAAGGTTCATAAGGTCTTATAAGGTCTATCTGCATAAACGTAATAGAATAAAAATGTGAATCATGACCAAAAGTATAAAAAAATGTGCATATTTTTCTCAAGAGTGTATTTAACAAACATATGTGACCTTGGCGTCCAACCATTATACCTACTAAGTTAGAAATAGTCTAATAATTCTTTGCTAGGTAGGTGTGGTATCCAATTATATTATGACTCAGTTATATTTTAGTACTAAGGAAAAGTTTTAATCAACAATTATAAGTTATGAAGAGAAATCGGCAAACAAAACTTGTAACAACTCCTTTGTAATAAGTTTTATAAAGAAATCGTAACGTACGAATTTAGGAAACATCTTTTTAATTGATAAGAGAAGAAACATATTGAAAAGAATATTAAATTGTTATTTCGGCACGGGCAAACGTGATTCATCCCACGATATCTATATGTAAATAATAGAATTATCAATAAAGTATATAACATAGCAGTACAATAAATTATAGTAGTAGTACCTCAGTGGGCGAGCGCTTGCCTTGGGAACGAGGTGTGCAGGTTCAAACCCCGGCTCGTATTTCTGATATATTTAATTTGTCTTTGGGCGATTGTTACTAGCGTTCGGTGAAAAAAAAAACATCGTGAGGAAACCTGCATGTCTGAGAAAACCTAACTAGCTTTCGAATGACATGTGAAGTCCTCCAACCCGCAGTTGACCAGAGTGGTGGACTATGGCCTAAGCCCCCTCATCATGAGTGGACTGGTATTAATTTTTCAACAAAGTGTAAAACACGGTTAAAATATATCAAAATTGTTGAGACGTGTGATGGTGAAGTAAAATGATAAAATTAAAAAACATGTGATTTAAATTGTTAAATTATTTCAATACCAATTCCTTGTTTGAATATGAAATGTGTCGTGGGTTGTGTCATATGAATATTTTCAACACACTTTTTTGTATACACGCACTTTTAAAAAACTTAACATTTCATTTTGCTGATCGGTGTGACTTACCAATAAAAATGATGAAATTAAAAACCGTCAACACTGATAGCTTCACAGGCATGCACCTGCGGTCAAGGTCAAATATTGAATGAAGAGGGTCGATTGACCCCCTTACGTTTTATGCCCACGGACAATGGAAAGCGAACGATTTTCCATGTGATCACCAACCAAATCATGTTAATGAGTAG
Organism: Furcula furcula; assembly: GCA_911728495.1. Classification (NCBI taxonomy): domain Eukaryota; kingdom Metazoa; phylum Arthropoda; class Insecta; order Lepidoptera; family Notodontidae; genus Furcula; species Furcula furcula. The sequence continues at coordinate 14,854,068 of OU452251.1, forward strand.
TTTCGCAGACGTCTATTTGTGCAGGTGCATGACGACGTGACATTTAGATTCTAATGCAGTGCAACATGTTCATTGTGTGTTCTTTAAAGAAGAAAATTATTATCCTTTACTTTTACATTGTAAGTAGGTCTAGAAGTAGGCACATAGAATACAATATTTATTCTTATAGCAATTCATCAACAGCCAACAAACGTCCACTGCTGAACAAAGGCCTCCCCCTTAGAAGGGAGAAGTTGCCATAATACCCACGCTTGGCAGGCGGCTTGGGGATCGCAGTATAGGTTACTACCAATCCAATAGAAAGACGCTGCTTCCCGTCTTCTTGTTTTCCCTTAGTCGCCTCTTACGGTGCTATTGTTACCCGGATACCCCACGGGGGAAAACGGATAGCAATTACTAGATATTAATATCCAGGTACGAATACTTTTATTTTCGCAACAATATTATAATAGGCATGATGACTAATTTTGAAAAAATACTCTATAATGTACTTACGGGTCTACTATTGCCGAAAATAATCATATTTTTGTATTAAATTTACAATTCATAGCAATATTTTCAATTTTTAAAATAGAGTTTGAATTTCGTTCCAAAACGATGGCCGGTGCATGGCGCCATGTTGTGACGTCACTACGGCGGTGTAAATAAACATCTGTCTAGGTATAAAAGTTAAAAATGAATCATTGTATGAAAGAAAAAGTTGAGATGACAGTTTGACAGTTGTTTATTTACACAGGATTGACGTCATTCACTCTGAGCAGCGTTTATTACAAAATGGCGATTAGCTGTATTTGAGTAATTTATTTGCTTACATATCACGAAAATCTCTATATTATTATGAAAATGAGATGCATTTTTGGAATCAGTGCAATCTGTTCTATTATTTAAAACCACAGATTTATTGGTATTGTGTTACAGTCATCATGCCTATTACTGGATGGTAGGTACCCGTGGGGTGTCCGGGTAATAATAGCACCCTCCCATCTCCTCCCTTTGGGTGTCCGTAAGACGCGACTAAGGGAAAATAAGAATACGGATAGCAGCGACATTCTATTGGATTACCTACCATCTGTACTGCGATCCCCAAGACGACTGCCAAGCGTGAGGATTATGGCAACCTCCCTTCTAAGGCCTTTTGTCCAGCAGTGGACTTGTTTCTGCTCCTTATGATGATAATACTTATTTTATTAATCTGTGCAAACATTTTGGCACGCTTTTTGGCGCGCTTCGTCACTCGGTAGTTAATCGCCGTGGAAAAATGTATGGGGAGGCGTGTTTTTTTAACTAATATGTGTAAAATAATATACCTATTTGCAAATAAAACAAATACTTTTACTAAGAATGTTTTTAATTTATATTTATTATAACTTTTTTCACAAACCTAGAAAAAAAAAACTTAAGTTAAAAAAAAACTCGGAATTAACAGTACCCTATAAGATAAATGCGTACTCATTCATACATATCCTATTAGCTTAATTCATAACGATTCTAACGATGTATGTATCGTATAGTAGTCTAATACAAACAACTTGAGATATCGTCATTTCAATGACGTGCGCCGTTATCGCGCATGACACTTGAGACTAGCATAAACGCCGGCGCGGAGCACTTCAAAATGGCCGGGACATTGCAGAACCATTTTATAGCTAATACTTTTGAGTAATTACTTTAGATTTCTTTAAAAACCCATCTCTATAAACTTGAAAGAAATATTCGTGATCAACTTAACTGGGATTTAAAGAAAGTGTTTTTCATTTTTTATTGCGAATAAAGTGCTATCCTTCGGATCCTTTAGCTGTTTTACTACTTTATGTTTAAAGTCCTTTTTAACGGTATACCGTTCGTTTCTGACCAAAAGGACTCTTTTGTGATATTTTCTTTACATCTTTTTACAGATACTCTGAATGAAATACATTTATTTTCGAAAGGCGATTTCACAATTTCGTGTAGGTGGATTTTTACAGACAGAAAATTGTTATTTTTATAAATCTCTACATATTATAAAACATCGTCGCTCCCGCTGGTTGTACGCTTAGATCTTTAAACTACGCATCGGTTTTGAATGCAGTTTTCAGTAATAGATAGTGATTCAAGAGGAAGATTTATATGTGCATATGTTTTCAACAAGAGCGCGGGCGGAGTTGCGCGAGTCATCTAGTTAGGAAGAAATGGAAGACGCATCGACAAGAAAATAAATAAGTACTTACTACTTGAACCAATTGATTAACTCTCGCGAAAAAGTTTCTTATGGTAACTCCGTAAAGTAAGTAGGAATGGAAGTAAATGTACGTACTAATTTACTGTAACATTAAAGCTGGCCGGGATACCGAGTATCTGTCCACCCGGTATAATCTGTTTTCAGATACATACTAAAGAGAGAAAAACAATAACTTGTATTACTTTACATTGTTGTGTATTAATGATTGCTATCTATAAATGAATTTACGGCCACAATACGAGTACATTCGATGTTTTTGGTATCGGTAATCAGCGATTTACTCGCTTTTCACGAGATTGAAACTGCGATTGAGCTCTAAGCCCGGGCACTGAAATTTGGTCATTATACTTAGCGATTCTGGTACCAGACATAAGTTTATTTACGTTGCCAAAACGGGATGCATTATTGAATACGATTTCGCTTGACGACGACTTGAAATTGAACTTAGTAACAATGCGATTCAGTATAGATGTAGGCGCAAAATAACTAATCGCTGATGCTAAAACAGCGCGTCTGCTGTAACCTTTATAGTCTCCTGTTTTGTTTGAATGCATGGTGTATGGTAAAAATCAATTAGCCTTTTGCTATTTTTATATTAATACATGCGTCATATCCATTAGCTAGTTCACTTTTAGCCCTTTTAACATCACTTTGTGTACTAACTAAAAATAAAATACATTGATAGATATTTATACGTTCACTAATATTAGATATGTAACTAGTAATAATAATTTGTTTTTGTCACATTAAATATTTTTCTTCTTCTTCTTTCTTCTTCTAGTATTGAATCCTTACAATTTTTTTTTTCGCCGCTCTCTTATTTACCAAATATTTAAAAAAAATGTATTTAAGTGCTTTAGTAGTATTATATACTAATCTGTAGCTAATTTAATGAAGAATTAAAAAAAATACATATTAGAGGGTAGTTATACAAAAATATAGAGAAATCTTCGAAATAATGCATCTGTTCCTCCGCGGGGTGTACGGTGAGGGGGCCGCCACAGGTTGGGTATCGGCGCGCGCAGGCGGCACCAGCGGAGAGGATAAGATTTATCTGTGTTTCCTTAACACTGTTATTATGATGCATACAATACTTCAGTATACTTAAGACACTTAATATAAACACTTAATATAAACTACGTATACAGAGAAACTATCACGCGATGGTTAAGTATTGAATAAATGATAATTACACAACGGCCTCAGTTCATATGGTCGGACATAAACGTTATGCGCGACCTTAGATAATATGAAAACACCATAATCTTACGTGCGTAAAGAAATACGCACGCGTTCAGTCTATTAACTGGCCAGTCAACTGCTTCAACAAATTCGGGGAATAATCCTTACACCCCCTGACAAAGAAGAAGAGGGGAGTTTGAATTTTCTGCAGGTAGGAGGTATCGTAGATCCCAACGGAATGGACGGGTTTTAGGATGTTCACAAACTATGTTTCATAAAAATCTGTACAGCGGCTCAATATTCTTTAGTCGTTTGGTCGCCAACATGTGTCAGATTTGCCAACAGATGTCAGATTTGTTCAAGCTGAATGTGAGCGACCTGCTTTAGAAAAAAGAGGTGCCACTCGCTAACGGTTTTTTAGAAGAAATGTTTGTCATTTATTTTTGCCTAGCAACGGAAAAAATTGCATGTAAATAGATTTCAATAAATTATATATTGTACGGCAAATTGGTTTTTTGCTTGTAAGTACTTCTGCGAGCCACGAACGGCACAACCGAACCCCCCTTTGCACAGGCCTGCAGCTCACCACTGACAAATGTGGTCCTTCGAGCCGGATCGAATGTTCCATACACCGCCGCACACAATGGTTAAAACCCGCAGCGCTGCTCAAAAGATGGAGCAACCTCAGCCGCCGATCGCAATAGAGACCGAAGATTTGGAACGCTACACGGAGGAAGATCAACATTCGCAGCAACTACGCTGCACCGAGGAAGATCGACCTTCGCAGCAACCGTCTAAGGTCTCAACTAGAAGGACAGCATCATCGTCGGCTACTGCAAGGAAGAAACGATTGGAGTTGGAGGCCGCAAAGAAAAAGGCTCGCATAGAGTTGGACTTAATAGACAAGCAATTAGCTGAGGATTTAGCGGCCGTAGATGAAGAATACAGTCCACACAACACAGAAGCTCACAGCCTACATGAGGGCAGGGACATTGAAGAGTGGTTGGAGCGCAATCAGCATGAACCAGAAAGGCAGGAAGTTGAAAAACATGAGCACGCTACAGGCTCGCTGCCACCGCCGTCGGTTGACGACGGCACCGTTGGTCCGGTTCAACAACTGGTTAGCGCACAGAAGGACCTAGTTACCACTTCAACTTCTACAAGTTACAACGCCATGATGTTAAGCCGCATCAGCACACCACGTGAGCTACCTATGTTTTCCGGTGATCTAATGGAATGGCTTTCCTTTATGAATGCATATACAGAGTCCAAGAACGTATGCAAATTTAGCGACAGTGAAAGTTTACGGCATTTAAGAAAATGTCTCCGTAGTCCCGCTAAGGCAGCAGTCTCGGCTCTGTTGGTAAGCAGTACGACACCTGATGCAGTAATGGCTACTCTGGAATTACAGTTTGGAAACCAAGAGTATGTAATGACAACCGAATGGTCATCGTTCATTACACAATTTGTGAAAAATAAAAAGGCTCTGCAATTTGATACTACAACGACAATGGCTCCAGCTTCTATCCAAAATCAGCACTACATGGATGATTATATTGAGAGCTTACCTGATGAGAAAACAGCTGTGCAACTAATAAGAGAAATCATAGCAATACGTTCTCAAGAAGGATTCGAGTTACGTACCTGGAATAGCAACTATAAAGAAGTGCTAGACAGCCGGCCAAAAGAGGCTTTAGGTCATGCTGCCGTAAAGTTCAAAATGCGTCAGCAACAAGATGGCGAAATAATACTTGGCTTGATCTGGCATACACAGGATGACACATTAAGGTTTGACGTTTCGATTAAAAAGATACCGGAAGATATTATAAACGGTAAGAAAATACCAACCAAGCGAGAAATTCTATGAGTCGTTATTTTTGACATATATGGATTTTTATCACTATGTACAGTCAATGGTAAAATAATTTTACAAGAAGCTTGGCGACTTAACATCTCCTGGGATGATTCTGTTAATGTTGACATCTTTAAGAAATGGTTGCAATGGATTGGCCTATTGGAATCATTAAGGAACATAAAGCTACAAAGTTACTATCCAGCTGCCACAGCAAGCTATGGAGATAGCCATTTGTCCTTGTCATCGCTAGACACTGCTGACACAAAGAGAGTGTGCAAGTCAAGTGATAACGATAAGCGACCTTTATGTAGCACAGATGGTTATAGAAAATTAGAGATGCATATATTTTGCGACGCGTCGGCGAAGGCATATTGCGCTGTAGCCTACTGGAGATGGATTGACAGCGAATTGAAAGTCGCTTCCCTCTGCAAGTGGATTGAATGCTGTCTCAGCATTCAGGGTGGCGAATGTGAGCGACCTGCTTTAGAAAAAATCTATGTATACTTTGTTTATTAGATTTTAGTAATGCTTTTAATTCTGTAGATTTTGATATCCTGTTTGGTATTCTTGCTTCTCTAAACATATCTCCAGCAGCAACTGAGTGGTTTCATAGTTATCTTTTTGGCCGTCGGCAGCGAATACGCATTGAAGATACTTTCTCTTCTTGGTGTAACTTGTCTGCTGGCGTGCCGCAAGGCGGTGTACTATCCCCTCTACTTTTCGCTGTATTTATTAATACCGTTTCCAGTCAACTTGATACTTTCTACCACCTTTATGCAGATGATCTGCAGATTTACTGTCATACTTCTCCAAGTAGGTTGTTTGACAGCATTAATGTTATAAATGGTGACCTATCTAAAATCAGCACCTGGAGTAATTCTTATGGTCTTAAAGTGAACCCTACTAAGACTCAGGTTATTGTCATTGGTAGTCAGAGGTTGATGTCTAGAGTGGATTGGTCGCAAGTACCTCAAGTTTTTTTTAATAACAACATTATTCCATTAAGCGAGAAAGTGAAAGATTTAGGTATATTTATCGATAAAACTTTATCTTGGGCACCACAGGTTCAGGAAATTAGTAGGAAAATTTTTGCTTCTGCTGGCTCATTAAGAAGATTGCGAAACTTTCTTCCAGTTGCCACAAAAATTGCGCTTGCTCAGTCACTTCTACTTCCAATCCTTGACTATGCAGACGGCAGCTACCTCGATCTAAATGAAGACCTACTTGATAAACTTGAGCGACTTCAAAATTTCTGCATTAGATTTATATTTGGTTTGCGCCAATATGATCACATTTCTATTTTTCGTAAAAAGCTGTACATGCAGTACGTTTATGGAATGCCTTACCAGTTCCCATAAGGCAAGCTAAATCTTTAAACATTTTTAAAAATCTTGTAAAAGCTCATTACCTTAGTTTGTAGCGCATTGGTATTTTGCTGGTCGTTATTATGATTTCGGAGTGCTATCTGTATATTTATCGGAATTAATTTTTATATATATAATACATATATTTATAGTTCTCTTCGTATATATATATATATATATATATATATATATATATATATATATATATAATAATATATATATATATACACACATCAAAAGTGTCTAGGGATCAACATATATTTTTGCAATAACTTTTCTCCTGATTGATATTAATTAAAATTTTCTTTAAGGATTCATCAAATAAAGTGTTTTCGTTTGTCACAGTAACGATAAACCAAGTCACCTTTGCATTAATAAAGAAATTTGCCATTTTCCTAATAAAGGGATTTTTGACATTTGAACCACTAACACAAAAGTTCGAAAAAAAGACTGAAATAACAGTTTTCTTTAAAATTTTATTGGGTAACTTAAACAATTAATAATCCGTGTTTCTACCGCGAACACTAACAACACAAGAACATCGGTTTGGCATACTCAAAATGAGTTCATCCAAATCACGCTGTGGAATGGCCGCCCATGTTCGTTGCAACAACAAAAAAAGGTCTTCTTGCGACTGGATACCCTCCATATTCGGCAGAGCTCTTCTCTGTAGCATATCCCATGCATGCTCAATCGGGTTCAAGTCTGGCGACTGAGCAGGCCAGGGCAGGACATTGATGTTAGCTGCGGCGAGAGTCTGTCTTACAACTCTTGCGGTATGCGGTCGTGCATTATCATGCATTAACTGAAATAAGGGACCGATTTGCACTTGTAGAGGAACGATGACGTCTGATACAATCGTCTCAGCATAAATTTGAGCGTTGAGGTTGCCTCTGATCCAAATCAACTCAGTTCTTCCGCCGATCCAAATACCCGCCCATACCATGATGGTTCCACCACTATAAGGATGGACTTCCTGGCAGGATTTTAATCGCTGTTGGCGTCCAGGGGTTCTCCAGTGTCGTATACGTCTTGTATCCGGTCTCATACCAAAACGAGACTCATCAGAAAAGCACACGAAACGCCATTGTTCTTCTGCCCATTTTTTTGCCCAAAAATGCTTGATCCCTAGACACTTTTGATGTGTGTATATATATATATATATATATATATATATATATATATATATATATTAGTAAGTATATTGAAAATATGTTGGTATGTAAGAAATATTTATATATATCTGTATGTATATTAATATATTATATGTAAATAGGTAAACTTATTATATGTATTTTTATTAGTGTATATTGTCTCACATTTAACTACCCCACTTTTCGTATTCCATGCAATCTTTTTTCCATCCCAAGGTTGCCTGTAAGAAATTGCGGACAGCGATAAGGCCGCCCTTTGTACAAATTTCTTCAAGTCCTTTTTATTTTATTTTTATGTGTGTACAATAAAGAGTATAAATAAATAAATCTACACTAATATTATAAAGAGGAAAACTTTGTTTGTTTGGTTGTAATGAATAGGCTCAAAAACTACTGGACCGTTTTTAAAAATTCTTTCACCATTCGAAAGCTACATTATCTACGAGTAACATAGGCTAAATTTTATTCTGGAAAAAAATAGGGTTCCGTAAGACATTTGGATTTTTTCGGACACAAGGTGTAAAAAATCTACCAGAAAAGTTACTTATTTTGCGTACGCTACCTAAACTATAAAAGATAGAACCATAAAATGTTCTAATTAATTGTAGATCTTATAAATATCTACAAAAAAGTCCGCAGCACATGCGCGTATCTATGTCGAGTGAGGCCCAACAACCATTTTTTTATTTAAAAATCTTGAATTTTGTTTGGACTAAATTTAAACTCATTTATTTTACTCATGCTATTAATCCTTATCAAAATAAATTATTTCATCATTAAGTACAGTTTATGTAGATAATATTTGGTCTTTGAATGATTAAAATTGGACATTTGGTTTTGAAGTTATGGCGAAATTAAAATATTACTGCTTATAAATTAAAAGATTTCTGCTGCACGGCCCGTTGCGAAGTGAGCGTCACCAAGGCGGTGCGCATGCGGGAGGGGAGTTTAGATCTACGAGTATGGTACCCGCGCGGCTCGGCTCAGACGCGAGGTCGGCTACCTACGCAGCGGTCGAACGCGAATTTAAATAATTTTCGTGCGATTTTTTTTTGATTTCTTTCTTAAAACTACACCTACGCAAAAGTTCTTCTCAGAGCTAAACAACAGTTCTTCTCAGAGCTAACCAACAGTTCTTTTCAGGGCTAACCAACAGATTTTTTCAGGGGTAACCTACAGTTCTTTTCAGGGCTAACCAACAGTTCTTTTCAGGGCTAAATAACAGTTCTTTTCAGGGCTAAACAACAGTTCTTTTCAGAGCTAGAATATTACACGCTATTAGCATTTTCTTAAACATTTGAAAATGCCTAAGAGAGCCAGGTCTCAACTTTCTAAACATAGTTCTCAAGCACGGGCAGCAAGAATACGTCGTATGGGAGAATCTTCACCTGAACGTTCGCAACGCCTTGCTGAACAAAATCAGAGAAACTCTCAGGTACGCGCACGAGAGTCGAGTGTCGAACGTTCGCAACGACTTGCACAACAAAATCTGAGAACCTCTGAGTTACGTGCACGAGAGTCGGGTGAACCGATATGTATGAAATTTTGCGGGTAGGTCTGACTGAGAATAGGTTATAAAGTATATTTTATGCCGCTGATACCATGATTGACGAGGATATATAGAACGAGAGGAGGGTGCAAGAGAGGGAGAGGGGAGGGTGGTGATGGAGTGAGTGATCGGAGGAGTTAGGTGGAGCAAGGGGGGGGGGGTAGTGAGAGGGAGCAAGTTGGGAGAAGAGAGAGGAGGGAGAGGGTTCAGAGAGGACAACGGGGAGAGGAAGAGGGTAAGTGTGACGGGGACCGAAGCGGGAGGGGAGAGAAATAGCATAGAATTAGATTTTTATTATAAGAGAGAGAGATAAATCAAGGAAGTAGGGAGAAAAGGGGAGCAAAATGTAATTAAAGCGCGGGCGGAGCTGCGCGGGTCAGCTAGTAAATAAATAAAAAAAAGAGGTGCCACTCACTAACGGTTTTTTAGAAGAAAATTTTGTCATTAATTTTTGCCTAGCAACGGAAAAAATTGCATGTAAATAGATTTCAATAAATTATATATTGTACGGAAAATTGGTTTTTTTCTTGTAAGTACTTCTGCGAGCCACGTACAGCACAACCGAACCCCCTTTTGCACAGGCCTGCAGCTCACCGCTGACACTGCCCTTAGGCTTCTGATCGACTGCTGTCTAGATCAACTAGGACAGACTTTTTACGTCTCAGAAGCACGGGAACGCTCAGTTGAATTGCCACTGAACGGTGACCCATCTAAGGACTCACCTTGCTAGATGTTGCTTAACTAACTGATCGTTTACTAAACAGTGATTATCACTGGCTTTGAGCGTTTTTTTTATATAACATCCATTTCTCGAGCTTATGGTTTTTAACCGACTTCAAAAAAGGAGGAGGTTCTCAATTCGTCTGTATATATATATATATATTTTTATGTATGTTCGCGCATAACTTTGGCAATTATGAACCGATTTGAAAAAATCTTTCTTCCATCCATTCTTCAATCCATTGATTGGGTCCCATAAAAAAATTATTGCTTAGTAATAAGTAGTTCCTGAAAAAACAAGAATGGTGACTGAAAGAAGAAACCACTGTAATGAATCTGTATGAAATTTATGACAACCGGATAAGAACTTCCTGGAGGACCATGAACGATGAGGAGGAATTTATCTGGTAAAAACCATAAAACTGATGTTCTCCATTACATTGCTCTGATAATTATGAACCGATTTCGATGATTTTTTTTTATTCGAGAGAGTAAACTACTATGATGATTCCATGCAAAATTCATTAAGACCGGATATTTTTTTCTGAAGAAACATGAATTATGTAAAACTATGTAGACGATAATGTGATCATAACCTACCAAGATCATTTTACGGTCTTTGATGGTTCAATCTTTATATATGAAAATATCACTAAAAAGTTTAAAATAAAATCTTTTTAAAAAAAATTGAACCGACTTCAATATCACTGAAAAGTATAAAGTAATTTAAATATTATTGAAGTTGGTGCCAAATATACACAGCCGGTAAGCTAACACCAACTTCAATAATATTTAAATTATTTTATACTTTTCAGTGATATTGAAGTCGGTTCATTTTTTTTTAAAAGATTTTTTAAATTGCCAACTTTCCGGTACGTGTTCATCTTGCCATTGATTTACCTTTACAATATTACCTACTACTCTACCAAATCCATTACAATTTATAAACTCATACAAACACGTAGATTGCATTGGTGCGTCGCTGGGCGTTCGGGTTGTGGGCCCTAAAATGTCCACTGAGAACAGCGTCGACTCTGAGGAAGACGGCAGCGGGGTTGCGACCCCCGTCCCCGTGAGCACCGTGTCTGATTCCCGGGGGGCTATAATGCGCCCCCGGGACGGTGGGCGAATTAACGCACTAAGGGGCTCTTGGTGCAGATTCCACCGGAGAGTCTGGGTGTCCCCTCATGTGCTGATGTGACGGCTGCGGGGGTTTTAGTGGGTAAGAATTCCACTAATCCGCACAGGTCCCGGGGACATTTTGAAGATCTACCCCGCGAAATAATTGCGCGATTCCTATAGTTATTTACATATGTACATACTTAGTATAAAATACTATAATTTTTTTAAATATTATTCCAAGAATCGAGTTTATCAACTTTGCTCGTTTCACAAACTGATACTTACCTACCTTATAGTACCTATGATCAAAAATACATATCGGGCGTTTCGAAATCACTGTCGCGTCATCGTTATAAAGTTAGCTGTTTTGATTATTTAGCATGTGCTGTTTATAATTTCTACAGCCCTAGTATGTAACTGTTGCGTTTAACAAAATATTTTAATCAAAGTATTTTTATTATTAAACGGCTTTAAAAAGAAGGTTCTCTATTCGACGCGTATGTATGTAATATTGATAAAAATGCGTAATATTAATATAATGTTAGTCTATGTGGGCTTCTAAACAAATTTACCAAATTTTATGAGTGTATGTATGTAAGTATGTATGTATGTATGTAGGTTTGTCCGCCGATTTCTCAGAAACTACAAGTCCGATTTCAAAAATTATTTTTGCAATATGTAGAGTATTTTTTAACTTAGGGTAGAGTACAAGTTTCGTCAAAATCGGTCTAGTAGTTTAAGAGATATAAACTTTTTATTTTTTTCAGTAAGTTACTGTAACTTAGACGTTCGAGTTGCGTGATAGTGCTGATACCTATCTTGGTAAAATAAATCACTAAAAAGTGTTAAATAAACAATTTAAAAAAAAACGGTCTTCAAAGTAAATTATCTAAAAAGCATAAAATAACGAAAATATATTGAAGCCATTGTCCATGCTGCTTTTACGTTACCAAGATATCAGCACTATCACGCAACTACGGCTACGTTAGAGTGACTTACTAAAAATATAAACAGTCTATACCTTTTATACTACTGAACAAATTAAGATAGATAGATAAATTCTTTAAGGGGGAGGCCTATGTTCAGCAGTGGACGTCTTCCGGCTGATGATGATGAGATAAATTCTTTATTGCACACATTATAAAGGACAGTTTACATGAATCAGGTACATTAAGATTAAGATGGATCTTATACTATTCCCTAAGTTGAAAGATATTAAAACTATTGAATTTTGATTTGTAGTGTCTGAGAAATCTGTGGAGAAACCTTCATACATACAAAAAAACACTCATGAAACTTATTTAGAAACCCACATACACTAACATATGCGAAGATTACGTATTTTAATTAATATCGGGTAAGAATAGCACTCACCCATCTCCTCCCGTTGGGTGTCCGTAAAGAGGCGACTAAGGGAAAATAGGAAAGCGGGCAGCAGCGTGTTTTATATAGGACTAGCTGACCTACGCAGCTCGCCCCCGCTTTTATTGTTTTTCTCAACTGTTTTTATGGATTTTCCCAATTTTTATATTTTAACCAACCCTCGAAAATTTAAAAACGCCGGAAAAAATATTTAATAACTCGGTTCAGTGGATTAGGCGTTATAGCGTAACAGACAGACAGACAGAGTTACTTTCGCATTTATAATATTAGTAGGGAAGTAGGGATGTAAAACAAAGTTTTTTCTTTAACAATGACGAAATTCCATACTAACTTTCCATCCCTATTTCAACCCCTTTCATCTTTTTTTTTTCGGGATAAAAGGTAGCCTATGTCCTTCCTTGAGGTCTAATCTACGTCTGTACCAAATTTCATCAAAATCGGTTCAGTAGCTTACGCGTTATATAGTAACAGACAAACAGACAGACAGACAGACAGACAGACAGACAGACAGACAGACAGAGTTACTTTCGCATTTATAATATAGGGACCTACTATCTATATTGCGATCCCCAAGCCGCCTGCCAAGCGTGGGGATTATGGCAAGCCGTCCCTTCTAAGCCTTTGTTCAGCAGTGGACATATTTTGGCTGCTGATGATGATGATGAATAAGAACATTAATTATGAGGCATCGATATAATATTTATTGAGACATGGTTATGTTACATTCATACAAAATTGCTAACCAAACAAAATTATAATTGTACTCGAAATTTGCCAATCAGCAAAAATGCCCCAGTAGCCTCAGTGCAGCGGGGCCAGTGGGTGGTTAACGTGGTGTCATACTGTATTATTGTGCTTAGAAATGTGGTATAGTGCCTTCTAATTGGTTTTTATACATCAAAGTACGTACACTTAATAACAAAACAATAACTATAATCTAGTCTAACTCTATATAATAATCATGTCCTCTTGGCCGATACCATCAATACGACCAATCTTTTATTAGGTCAGCCATCTACGCCGGAGATATTATAGTGCACAAGTGCACGCGTAGACACAAGTGTCTTCCTATAGGTAGTCTCATAATTTGAGTGAATCGACCACAACCCGGGAGGGACAGACATTTTATATGCCCATCCGACGCATTGATCATCTTTTTTCCAGTCAATCAGTTGACCGGCCTGCATTGCCCTAGCCAGTAACTACACAAAGTTGTTGATCCCCGCGGGATATGAAGGCGAGACCTCAGGTTTGCAAAGCAAACGGTTTCCCGAGGCTAACACTTAATATAATTAGTGCTATACCGTGATCCCGCCTGATGGATGTAACAGTGGAAATAAAAATTGCTATGGACAAGAAAGGAACTTGTGTCAGAGGTATCGTTATGCCGCTGGCAACAAAATTCCTTTTGCACTGGCCACCTCTTAGGAAATAGTATTGGTATTTTAAAACATATTGGCTTCTAATATCACATTCGTGCACATCATCGCAAAAGCAAATGGAATTATAATGTCGCCGTCATCGGGCTATGACGAGAAATATCCTCCTCCTCATAGCCCGATGACGACATCATCATGTCACTTAAGATAGTCTGATATAACTACCGGGTAGTATATAAAAATTTCATGGCTGATGCTTCAGCTGTTTTTGGGTTAGGTATATGTATTTTATACCCAGCATTTTATTTGATCCTCTCCATCCAAAGGTTGCCTGGTAGAGAACACTATAAGTGCTAAGGCCATTTATTATAAAGATAGCTTTTTTGTTGGATAACTTTTTGCTTGTAATTTAATTATTTAAGATGGTAACAATAAAAAAATATCTTCGTATACCTAGTTTTTTAGCATCTTTAGACATAAATTACAGAGATCCCACTGAAATGATACACATAACTTATAATTTGAATAACACTTGTTCTATGTATTTGTTTCTTTCATACAATTACTTTCTAGATACCCATAAGATAATCTATCACACATTATTAATGTCCGTTACTGTTATTGGCCGGGAACCGTTCGAAGATGAGTATTTTCTTTTATTACCCCGATAAACGGCAATAAAAATATATTGCCGTCTGTTTTACTTTAGCTACCTATGTAAGTATTCTAAACATACATTGTGGAAGAAAGTATTCCTGTTGTAGATCTACATATTTCTTAATTTATTGTTCGTCAATTGCTATTTAAATCCAGCAGTAATTACCATCATAATGTAACTCGACTGAGTTTAACAGAATAGTAGATACTGCATATTACATATTAAATGTTAAAATTCCCAGTGCTAAAGACAATTTTGAAAAGTCAGTCATTTTGCAGATGATATCTGAAAATTTAAAATCCAATCGCGCTTTCGAAAACTTGGGCTTACCTCCAATGGCGTTAGCAGAGTCGTCAGGAAAAGGTAAGATATTTCCTTTGTAACCTTCTATACAGGCTGCCCCAGAAATGGGGTATCAATCCGGTAATGGTGCATTGTGTAAGACACAAGCAATCAATTTGTGTAAGAAAATAATGAAAATAGTCAACAGTTTCAGTGTAGTGAGCTCGTAATTTTGTTCGTTATTGAATGAATTTCTTATTAAACAGGGCAGGCACGCAATCAATACAAACAGTAGCTTCATAGAAGTAGGCACAATGCAACAGGGCTGCTCAGAAACATTTTTAAGACAGTATAAATATTTTTTTATCTATACTTATAATAAAACTGTAACAGGTCCAATTCTGTACATTGAAGATATTTTTAAAATTATTTTTGGAGGGCATTCTATAACCGATACTGAGGCCGAAAATGTAATTTTTTTTATTTTTGTCTGTCTGTCTGTCTGTCTGTCTGTATCACGGCTGAGCATCACGCCTAAACTACTGAATGGATTCGAATGAAACTTGGCATGATTTGAGATCTTACTACGAGGTAGGACATAGGATACTTTTTATCCCGTAATCTAACACGGTTCTTTTGGGAGAGGGGATTAAAGTCAAAATGGGTACTTGGTTATACGCTTGGTCAGATTGTATAAATTTTTCTTTATAATATAATAAATATTAGTAAGGGAACACTCATAGAGAGTTGTTATCAAGGTTTTGTAATCGATCGGGTTAAGCAACGTTAGGTAAGGTCATTAAATAGATGGGTGACCGTTTAATGCCATTTGAACTAAACGGGTCCGTGCTTCGGAGAGCAAGTAAAAATTGGGTCCCAGTTTTTAACCGACTATAAAAAAGGAGGTTATGTATTCGATGCGAATGTCTGTTATTAAAAGTTTAGTTAACGTAAAAATAGCGCAGGCGGAGCTGCGTGGGTCAGCTAGTGTAATATAAAATATCAATTTTTGCCACATTTGACATTTTTTCCGGAGTCTTTAATATCAATAGTATACATACCCTTCGGCTTGATATACCCTTTCCGGGACACCCAGTGTAATTATTAGTAAGTATTGACTGATATAATTAATGTATTGATTAATATAAATTAACGTGAGTAATAAATGAAATTCCCGTGGGGTTTCCGGGTAAGAATAGGACCCGTCCCGTCCGTCCGTCGTCGTGTAGGATCTCCTCCCGTCGAGTGTCCGTAAGAGTAAGAGAAAACAAGAAGACAGACAGAAGCGTCTTTCTATGGAATTATCTAACACCTATACTGCGACCTCCAAAATGTCTGCCAAGCGCGAGGATTATGGAAATCCCTCCCTTCTAAGCGTGAGGCCTTTTGTTCAGCAGTGCTTTCGGCTGCTGATGATGATGATGATGATGGTCATGAATAATAAAAGCTACGCTATACCGAAGACAATGAGCATATAATATGTTGTATACTAACTTTATTTCATTTATTTTCAGAATGTAAAAATAGTAGGCTATGTAAATATTTTTATACAGTTATACAAAAAGTTCCAATGGTATTACTATTAGTTATATTTGGCGTTGGGATTCATGTTTTACTAATGAAAGTGTTAGAAAAAATTGGTAAGACATCAATGTTTATTTTTATTACGTATAGCCAATATTTCAGTTTTAAGTAAATACTGTAAAATTATGATTATATTTTCAGATAATAATAATTCAAGCGCTGAAATAATATTAGTGGCAGGAAACTATCAAATTTTAAATGAAACGACACCGCCTAATAGTTCTGAAAAAATTCTAAAACCTAGTAACCTAACTTTTAAATCACGAGTAAATAGGAAAAAACGACAAACAATTCTTCCTCCAGGGACAACAGTAGAAACGGAAGATCCTTTTTTAAACTTTAATGATGAAGAGATACAAAAAGCGAGAGAAATTATGATGAAGCATGATATGTTGTGTAACGATGAAAACCAACAAGAAATATGTCTAAGTCTTCTACAACAGTTGAAATCACTGACTGATCTTAAAAGAACTTCTATTACAAAGGATAATGTTTTAAAAGTTAGTAACAATAAAGGCAATAATGATAAAATAAAAAATAAAGATATTTTACCCGATGTAATAAAACGCGAAATAGAACCAATTACAAAAATCCATAGTACTGTTGAAACCGTTCCAAATACGTTTTTAGAAGCTAGAGATAGTTTACCATATACAGATCCATCCTTGCCAGCACACCCTTCAGTGCCTTTACCTGAAAACTGTTTAATTGCTCGTTTATTAAAACAAAATTATCCACGAGATAACGGTAAGTTTTGTTTCCTTGTATAATCATTTCGATACCTTTTAGACAATATCCCAAACCCAAATAAGCTATTTTATCCTTCCAGATATATATGATCCATCTTCTGAGCACTTAGCGCATCATATATTTCAACCTCAAAATAGGTATGTACTGTGTCCTAAATGAATAATATCAAAAATAAATCAAAGACAGCACCTATCAAGTATTATTTATTTATAGGTATTATTCACCTACTTCCCACCCGGTTCTTCAATCCCGTGAAATAGATGTGCATCGACGTAAAATCCACCCACAAGACATTGATATATTCATGAGTTTTTTGACGCCTAAGTAAGTGAGCCTGATCAAATAGGTTTTTTTTTATGTTTGGAATCATTCAGAATTCAGTTGTCTTATATTGTTTCACTTTACAGACCGGATGTATCAAACGAAAAAACAGTAAATTCGACAAATCGTGATGTAGAATGTCCACCTGGAACATTACCCTGCTTAAACAGCGATGTGTGTATTGACAAAAAGCTGTGGTGTGATGGAAACGTGGACTGTCCTGATATCAGTGACGAGTCTAGGTGTAGCTGTAAATCTAGAGTAGATGAAGTCAGGCTCTGTGACGGATACTTCGATTGCCCTTTTGGAGAAGACGAAATGGGCTGTTATGGTAAATTTAAGCGCTTTTTTATCTATTTCTAGATTTATTTTTAATACACTCAACTATATATGATTATGTTGTAGGTTGCAACGACAACACTTTTAGTTGTGAGGACCTGGATCTAAATTCACGCAGTACGTGCTTCACTAAAGAGCAAAGGTGTAACAATGTTGTAGATTGCCCTAATCGTAAAGATGAAATAGAATGTAACATGTTAGCTCCTAGCCTTCATAAAAAACCAGTAAGTAATAATAAAATATCCAAATACTCGTAGCATCAAACTTGACCCAATTTGCCTTTTAAAATACGAAAATTGTGGAAAAGGTCGTGGATATTACATTAACCCATTTTGTTAACCGTATTCACTAATTTAAACTGTTGTGTGATGTCGTTTGTTTTCCCTAATAAAGAAAAATTCATTATTTTCCAATTTTAATCAACAAATTAAATTTAAAAATGTTTATAGTGTCTTTTTTTGTTCTTCATATTGATGAATGATGAATTCATGATGAATGAATACATTTAATTTCTTAATGTCTTGTACTTTTGCGCCTGATTATTTTTTGTTGTTTGAATTTTTAGATGTTTGCTATTTCGAATACCGAAGGGTTTCTGCACAGGAATTTTAAAGGAGATTGGTATGCGGTTTGTAAAAACCCCTATATGTGGGCTCATGATGCTTGCCGGCTTGAGACTGGTCTTATAATAAGGTTAGTATATCATTATTATACATTTTAAACTTAATTAAAGTACTAAACTCTTATTACAGCTTTAATGTATTATGTATTTTGTCATTGTAGGCCTCCATTTATTCAGATTGTACCCATTGATCCCATGCTGAAAATTAATTATTTGAACACTGGCCCTGGAGGTTTGCTACAGACAACTGATACGTGTTTAAATTCATCTGCAGTCTACGTAACTTGTCCGGATTTACTATGTGGAACGAGAGTACAATCAATGTCTCAGCTACTTCGAGAGGTATATTGAAAAAAAAAATATATCAATGTCGAAGTTTAAACATAATTCAGTATAAACTTCGTAGTTACTTATACGGTTGTCGCTATTGGTCAGATGGTCATCATAGTATTCTTTGAATTTCTAGAACGCTGCTATAGAAAATCACTTGTTTGGAAGAAACAAACGATTTCTCCTGTCAAATCCTGTTTACCCTTGGATATTTTATGGCAACCCAATGAGAAGGATTGTCGAGGATCCGAGTGCCAGAAATGATTACGATGTTCAATTTAGTAGGTTGAGGGGAAATCTTTTTGAAACCATAAGGGACAAAAGAGCAGACGGCCGCGTGGTTGGAGGAAGGCCTAGTCAGCCGGCGGCATGGCCATGGATGGTAGCCGTTTACAGAGATGGAATGTTCCACTGTGGTGGTGTTGTTATTACTCATAGTTGGATTGTATCCGCTGCTCACTGCGTACACAAGTAAGTTACTAAAATATTAAATGATTTCTGGTATCTACGTGATTACTACACATATAATTTTTCTCAATGCTTTTTAGCATCCATAGTCTAGAAAGAACCAACATGATTTTTAACCGACTTCAAAAAAGGAGGAGGTTCTCAATTCATCGTGTATGTATTTTTTTTTTTTTTTTTTTTTTTAATGTATGTTCACTCATAATTCCGCCAAATATGTACCGATTTGGATGATTCTTTTTTGTACCTAATGGACATTCCATCAAGTTGGTCCCATAAAATTTTTATTCCTTATGAACCAGTAGTTCCTGAGAAAACATGAATGGAATGTTAGAATTATCTGGTAAAACGCCTAAAAATAGATGATGTTCTAATCAATAATGGTTATAACTCATACAAATATTTACCAATTTCAGTGATTCTTTTTTTATTCGAAAGCATGAACCATAAGGATGGTTCGGTATGAATTTCATCAAGACCGGATAAGAACTTTTTCGAAGAACATGAGTGATGGGAAGGAGATATAACTGGGAGAAACCATAAAATAGATGATGTCTTCGTCTACAAAATGGTCATACGCCATCCAGATCATCGTACCGAATTCGATGGTTTCTTTTTGACCCCCGACCAAAAACGTGGTGTTATTAGTCTGGGGGGGGGGGGGGGTCGTGTCTGTCTGATAACTGTCTGTGGCATCGCTGGTTTATTGGAGATGGTTCTTAGCGATGTTTCTTGAAAATCGGTTTAGCTTTGAAAACCATCAGCTCTTTTCCAAGTCGAGATAGGGATATTTCGTATACAATGGACATTTTTAATTACTTCTATTACTCCGAAAGATCTGAAATTTAGAACATATGTAAATCCGTTGATACTAAAAAACTGGTACTAAGAAAATGGTAACCTTCACCAGGGTCTGATGATGGAGCAGGAAGGTGGTCACAGGATTTCTGCACCAATAAACGTAGACCCACTGAGTTTGGGCTCGTTGTGTAGGTCTCGACGAGTATCTGCTAGAAAAATGATGTTCAGAGTCTGGTGATGGGAGCAAACAGTATGATGTTAACAGGAACTCTGTTCCATGAAATGTAGGACCCACCGAATTTTAGATCTGTGGTTGGGTTGGGAGATTTTAATTAAAATAAATTTATACCTGTTGGTATTAAAGCTTTATATCCAAATCGGTATATCTATACTTATAATAAAACTGTAACAGGTCCAATTCTGTACATTGAAGATATTTTGAAAATTATATTTGGAGGGCATTCGATAACCGATACTGAGGCCGAAAATGTAAGTTTTTAATTTTTGTCTGTCTGTCTGTCTGTCTGTCTGTCTGTCTGTCTGTCTGTCTGTCTGTATCTCGGCTGAGCATCACGCCGAAACTACTGAATGGATTCAAATGAAACTTGGCATGATTTGAGATCTTACTACGAGGTAGGACATAGGATACTTTTTATCCCGTAATTTAGCACGGTTCTTTTGGGAGAGGGGATTATAGTCAAAATGGGTACTTGGTTATACGCTTGGTCCGATTTTATCAATTTTTCTTTATAATATAATAAATATTAGTAAGGGAACAGTAACATAGAGAGTTGTTATCAAGGTTTTGTAATCGATCGGGTTAAGCAACGTTAGGTAAGGTCATTAAATAGATGGGTGACCGTTTAACGCCATTTGAACTAAACGGGTCCGTGCTTCGGAGAGCAAGTAAAAAGTGGGTCCCAGTTTTTAACCGACTATAAAAAAGGAGGTTATGTATTCGATGCGAGTGTCTGTTATTAAAAATTTAGTTAACGTAAAAATAGCGCAGGCAGAGCTGCGTGGGTCAGCTAGTAGTTGAATAAAGACTTTTCAAGAGAATATGACTAAAAAGAATAAAATAAAAATATTATAAAAAAAAATAAACCGACTTCAATAGACACCACACTAAAAAGTGAAAAATAACTTCAATATTCTTGAAGTTGGTGCTAAAATAAACACGATACTTACCCCAACACCAGAATCAACTGACCAGCACCAACTTCAATAATATTGAAGTTATTTTTCACTTTTTAGTGTGGTGTCTATTGAAGTCGGTTTATTTTTTTTTATAAAATTTTTATTGTTCATATGGTATAGTGTACTCAGTCTTCTACTTATAATAATTATTTTTGGTCCCAACGGGCCCGTTACTCTAGCGGATAGACACTTGGCTACTAACCAATAAGTTGTGGATTCGATTCCCACCCAGTGTTTGAGCGTTATTTATCTATTATGACTATGTATAAGAAATTATTTACAAAAACAGTATGTCTGTATTTGTATCAGTTATTTGGTCACCATAGTACAGGTGCTACCTAGTTTGGGTTCAGATGACCGCGTGTGGATTATCTCAGGACATAAATATTAATAAATGATTATAGAAAAAGATCTTATCGTAGTAATAGTAGTATCATGAGGTTTGGATTATTATTTGGTAATTAATGTAATTATAATCTTGATCAATGGGCTCTAAGCTGGTGGTAGTATCCAACCATATTTTACTAACTAAACTACTAGTTAAATAAACTTCACTATCTTTAATATTAATTCCTTAGCAGCCAAGGTCGTAGACCCCTTACTATACTCCATCCCAAATAAGCTTGGAGGCGATTACAAGTTCGTTTGTGGTTCAATAACTACATAACGCATACATTGTCAACTAGGCGCGTCAGCAAAAACAACTTTGTATTACAAAAGAATCGGGAAGTAAAAGATTTTCACATCCGTATACTCTCCGATAGCAGGTCAGTTTTACAAGCCCTAGACGGACACACCGTTAACTCCTGGCTGTTGTACGAATGTCACCAAAAACTGAATCAGGTAGGCAATTTCAACAACATAACCATTCAATGGATTAAGGGACACAGTGGCTCCCGTGGCAATGATGCAGCGGAGGAGCTCGCTAGAAGAAGATCATCTATGGCCGCCGTAGGACCTGAACTATAGTGCCAATCCCCTTCGGACACCTACGCACCCTGGTAAGACAGCGCACTAGGGACAAACATAACGAATTTTGGACGAACCATGGCGAGTGCAGGCAAGCCAGAGAGGCGCTTCCAGCCCTCGATGGCAGCATCACCAAACAGCTGCTCCGACTATCCAAACAACAATTGCGCGTAGTCACGGCGGCCATAACTGGACATGGTTCATTTAATAAACACCTTTTTGTCATAGGTGTCACGGACAGTCCTCTGTGCAGAGCGTGCATGGAGGAGGAGGAGACAGCGGCCCACGTGCTTCTTAGTTGCCCTGAGGTCGCAGCATACAGGGCTAAGTACTTCGAAAACCCGAGTAGTCTCCGAGAGATCGTCAGTGGCATTAGGCGCCTGCTGGCCTTTCTCGAGGAGTTGGGGTGGATCGAATAAGTTCATTCCCACCCGCACGCAAAATACGCGCTTTGACGTGGAGTTGCGGAAACCAGCCCGTTTTACCTATACCTACCTATACAAAAGATTTTTGCTGCCGCGTTAACGGTCAACTAATACAGCGGGGGTGTTTTATGACTGCATAATAAAGTTGTAATCGCCTTCAAGCTTATTTGGTTTGGAGTGTACTTATCGTACGAGTAGTTACATTAATAACTAAATTTAACTGGCACGAGCATAATTTTAAATTACAGGTTCTGGGATCATTACTATGAAGTCCAAGTAGGCATGCTTCGTCGTTTCTCGTTCTCACCTCAAGAGCAAAGCCACAAAGTGACCCACGTTATAGTTAACTATCACTACAGTCAGTCAGACATGAAAAACGACCTGTCTCTGTTGAGAGTCGAGCCCGCCGTTCAATTTAGCCGATGGGTACGCCCTATATGTTTACCAGGGCCCGATACTGCTGGCCCTGATTGGCTTTGGGGACCATCTCCTGGGACCATATGCACGGCTGTGGGCTGGGGCGCCACAATAGAACACGGACCAGACCGTAAGTATCTATTACTATTGTTTTAGATATTTTCAGTTATTTAGTTTTAATTTTAGTTGTATTACTAGCATTTTTGATTTACCAGCGGACCATATGCGAGAAGTGGAAGTTCCAATTTGGGAACATTGTAAACACCTCGAAGATCGCGCTGGAAATGAAATTTGTGCAGGTCTAGCTGAAGGGGGAAAGGATGCTTGTCAAGTAAGATTTAAAATTTATTACTACTTAACAATAGTAGTATTAAAATTAAATCACAATAAGTTAAGCTGTAAATCGTAGCAAAGCTGTAAGATGTCTCGTATAATTTCAGGGCGACAGTGGAGGACCGCTTTTATGCCGGAATCCTTTGAATTCACAACAATGGTACATGGCAGGAATAGTAAGTCACGGAGACGGGTGTGCTCGTAAAGAAGAACCCGGTGTTTATACCAGAGTCAGTCTCTTTGTGAAATGGATAAAATATCACATTTGTAAGTTCATAAGATAACATTTCATTTTTATTTAAATATTGGACTCATATTCAACATAAAGTATTAAGTTACAAGTATTATTATTAAGATAAGTACCGTCCCACTTATGTTTGGTTTTTTACATTTAAGATTTTTGTAATATTTCAGCGTCAAAATCTTTACCAACTGTTCAGCCTGCACAAGTGTGTCCAGGCTTTAAATGTGAATCAGGCATTTCAAAATGTCTTCCAAATAAAAGAAAATGTGATAAGATTGTAGATTGCTTAGATGGAGAAGATGAAATGAATTGTGAATTTTTACGATCAGCTGTGCTATCTGACAAAAATATTACCTTATCGCCAGATAATAATCATTCTAGAAGTATTTTATATACAAGAGCTTCAGGACCAGGCACAACTGAAAATAAAAATGAGTTTGTTACAACTGCAGCAAATTCTCTAAATTATGAGACATTTACAACTCAGGCAGATTATACTATTACGACTGATCAAACAACTACAAAATTTAACGAAATTGGCAGTCAAAGTTCAAAGAATCAAAATGATTTGCGATTCAAAAGTGTCACAGATACTAGTAAATCTCCTGATTCCTTAAGTGCTGATTTTACACATGCGTCAACAGTAGAAATATCCAGACCAACAAGCGAGGAAATTTTTGGAAGTAATTCCAATGAATATTTTACAACAGAGTCTACAACAATACGAAATGAATTTAATCATGACAATCGCGGTGATGCGGAAACTATCATGATGGAACTTACTGGAGATTCTCTAGAAACTAGATCATCGATCTTAGAAAAACAATCGGGTATACATAATGAAAGCGATACGTACAAAACTACTGAGAGTTATTTAAATTTGAAATACACAAATCACACTGAAATACCAGAAACATATGAAACAACGACATTCAGTTTAAGAGACAGCAACCTTTTAAATATTATTCAGAATGGGAGTAACTTCCAGCAATCTCTTAGTAATTCAAGAACAGGATTAAAATCAGAGGAGCTGTTCATAGAACTACTGCCTGCATCTCACAATTTATCGAGTCAAGTAAACCACGAAGTCAATCAGGAAGGTCAAGAAAATATCTTACAAGAAAGTGATCAAACTTCCTCTTTTCATAATCAAAATTCTTCAGTTAAAAAACTTACTGATTTCGAAAATAACAGTGAAATTATCCATAAAATTGAAGATATTATGTCTTCAGAACTTCAGCCCGCAAAAATTAGACGAAAGCATCTTGTTCCAGAAGAATTTGAATGTCGACGGTAATCTAGTATTATATGTATATGTATCTTCAGAAATCTAATTATCACATTATATAATCAAAAGTTTCAAATTGATTTTATTATAATTATATTCCTATATTGTTAATTATGTCATCTTTATTTTACAGAATTTTTCAAGTAATTCCCTATAACCAGCGTTGTGATCGTAAAGCTGACTGTGAAGATGGCACTGATGAGCTTGGGTGCTCGTGTATTGACTACTTATCGACGTTTGATCAGAATCTTATTTGCGACGGAATGTTTGATTGTGCTGACGGACAAGATGAAATAGATTGCTGTAAGTATTCATTTTCTCCACTTTCTTTTAGAGTCGATATAGAAAGCACCGAGTTATTTATATTTTTGTGGAAATATTGGTCAATTAGCTTTAGCTGATAATCCAGCGTGCACACCGCAAACATAAAAAATATAACAATGTTATTTACGCCATTCAGAGAAGCTCTATTCGCGCACCTCGAGTATTTATTAATTAAATAATATCCTTATGCTACAAAATGTTTAAATTAATTTGATTTATATTTAGATAGCTGCCAAGAAGATAGATTCTTGTGTAAACGAAGTCAAATCTGTTTGCCAATGAAGCATGTATGTGATGGAAAGCCACAGTGTCCACAGGGTGAAGATGAATTAGATTGTTGTAAGTATATAATAATAATAATAATATCTTGGGACAATCCACACACGGTCATCCGATCCCACACCAGGCAGAGCCTGTACTATGGAAACCAGATAACTGATACTAATACTTATATACTTTTTTTTGTAAATACATACTTAAATAGATAAACAACACCCAGACACTTGGCGGGAATCGAACCCACGACCCATCGGTTAGCAGGCGGGGTGTCTGACCACTAGACCAACGGGCCCGTCTAATAATTATAGAGTACCTACTAGAAAAATTAACTAAGAAAACCATGTATTGCAGTACTAATATTCTAAAAACTGAGAAGGTATTTATTTTTAATGTTTAATTTCAAAGTTTAATTATAATATTAACTTTAGCACTTTTTTTTTCTTTGTACCTATACTCATCCTTGTTCAAAAGCCATTATGATGAACTGAGTCATCAGTGATATATGTATATTATTATAATCTTAATGAATAAAAGCTAATACAATATTTTTAGGACAAAACCACTTCTTTCTTTCATTTAGTTTTATCTTACTGTTTGTTTCAGTTGCTCTTACAAATGGGAAAGAAATGGAATATGACACAGACGGACGCCCAAAAGTTAATTTGGAAGGTTATCTTACCAAAAAGCATTTTAATGATTGGCATGTCGTTTGCGATGATAAATTATCTATTGATCAACAAGAGCAAGCGGCTACACACATTTGTCGATATTTGGGTTTCAGGTATAATTGATTCTTGTTTTCTCACTCTTGGTACATGTTTTACACTCGTAAAATAAATCTAAGGTGCGTGTGCTAAGATAAAGTTGAAAATACCTATGATTGTTTAGAGGTTACAGACAATGTTAGATGCCTTATCCGTGAAATAACACGATTATCATCTACAAAAGTAGGCTTCCTCGCTAATTTAAAATCACTCAGTATATAATTATATATTATATTATATATTAATAAACCATCTTGTATAATATACATCATAAAAAGGAATGTGGGTAGTTACTACTATTATCCATTCGCTGACGGCCCCGTAGATAATGCGTCGATGTGGTTGTGTGTGTGATTCCGGTCGTCGGTGTTTGCCATAAAATGTTTATTGTAAATGACGTTGTATATTGGTGAAGACTCACTGGTGCACAGAAAAATTCATATGAGTTTATGCTGCACCTTTTTCTTTGTAATACCTAATGTACTTTTGTAACAATTAAATAAAATAAAATAAAATAAATAACGAAAGTAAACTCGTAATTATATTGAACAAACAAAATCACGACGAGGAACTGACAAAAAATCTATTATCTATCAATTCATTATAATCAAATAATAGAGATTTATTTGATGGAAACATGTTTTAGATAAATACCGTATATTTGAAAACATTATGTAGGGTGTTCTCAAGCTGCATGACCACGTTTGGATGGATAGTACCATGTTCTTTACAAGGTGACAAGAAGTGCATTACTAGAAGATTGAGCTAATAGGCCATAGCTATAGGCCGATTAAGATAGTTTTAACACAATTTTCTATTATTTATCATAGATGTGCGTTTAAGGTTTAACAAACCTAACAACTTCCTAAGTAATTTAAGGTATTATAGTTTCATTTGTATTTTTCATTTGTAAAATTAAAAACACAAATTTCAGCTCCGCCAACCGATATTATGTAAAATATATAAACATAAAAGAGGATGAAATCATAAAACGCAGCTTAGATAATATTAGAAGTAAAAGAAATACCAAAGAAATCGTACCTATACATTTTGCGTACAGACAGGCCAGTGAAGATAGCAATGGTACAATGAGACATACCATTATAAAAGAACCACAAATCATCAAAGAAGAATGTGTACCAAATATTACAAAAACTTGTAAATCACTTTATGTTTTCTGTGACCACTCACTTTTTACCAATTTCAATGATGACCAAAGTATTTTCATGCGCAACCAAGAATCTGTAAACTATCACATGTGGCCTTGGGCCGCTAAAGTTTATATTGAAGGCGAATATAGGTGCACTGGTATCTTAGTGAACTTATCATGGGTATTGATAAGTGATTCATGCCTATGGGATTCAACGTGAGTATTCTGACCTATACTTATTCTCTTTATAGACAAAATAGTAATTATTTTAATCAATTCCAGTTTGGTTCATCACTTCATAACAGTCGCCCTTGGGTCTCATAGAACGATAGGTTTTGTTAACGGAATGTATGAACAAATCTCTCAAGTGGATGCTAAAAAGGATATATATCGAAGCAAAGCTATTTTATTACATCTGAAGCAACCATCTCACTATTCCAATTTAGTGAAGCCAATGGTTATTTCTTCTTCGTAAGTCAAATAATAATTACAATACTAATTTATCTTTCTAACTTCCTTTATTTCTTTCTTTTTAACTACCTACCTTCCATCGCCTAGCTATCTTAAGAGTGTTTCAGATATTGGTGAATCGGACACGCCTTTTCCGGAAAATACTACCTGTCTGGTTTTTATCATTATATTTTTCTTTAAACTTATATTATTTTTAGATTTACATAAGATTTACACAAAAAAGACCTCACGTCGACATTCAAGTATACTATGGCCTACCATCTTGTTACTAACCGATTTATGTCTAATATCATACTTTCAGCTTTACACATTTAGAGAATAAATCAAATTGTGTTGCTGTCGGACAAGATAATAATAATAACACAGTCAGTGTGTTCCTAGAGGAAACAAATGAAAATTGCAATCCAAGTAACCGTTGTTTTGTACGAAAAACAAACGAAAAAATTTGTGCCGTAAGTACACTATCTTGTCAAATATTTTATCACAAGTTTTACGGTTAAAATATCTCATCAATATTTCTGAGTGTACTTGCAATGAAACGTCACCTATTCTAGTCTATTCCATTTAAATTTTATTATTTTAGCCTGGTATTACTTCACACCTTCATTGGGCCGGTATAATCAGCTGCCACACTGAGCAGGGCTGGTTCCCTGCAGCTTCTTTCGTCGACAGTAGAGGAGAGTGCGGTCTTACGGACCGTATCATCGGGACTGACATAGAAAATATTAAAAACGAAATAAAATATTACTTTGGTTCGTAGTTAATTTTTTTTATAAAATCAAAAATAGATGAGAGAATTAAAATTTCAAATCAATTACGGAAATTATTTTGTCTGACTAATCAATTGTAAGAAATAGCTTGACTACGCGAATTCAACTGTTATTTCATACAAAACGAATAGACTGACATAAAATATGAACACTAGATATTAAATGTCAATGATTTCGGATTAATCTGTTAGCTATATAAAATGCGGTGAAAAGGTTTGACAGGATAATTTTGCCTTTAGGTAAAAAAGCACTGCCGTCTTCAATAGAGCCAGTTATTGAAGATGACTGTGAGGGGGAAAGGTGCGGTCGTGGTCGATGTATCTCAATTGTACAAGTGTGCGACGGAGTCAAACACTGTGAAGATGGTAATGATGAATCGGAACGGGCATGTGAAAAGAAAGCCACAATGTGTGATGCTGACCGATATCATAAAGGATGTGGTAAATAATAATGTTTATTATCAGATTCAAAGTATATATACTTATATTACGTACTTTGATTTGATACATTGTTTCTGTATTATATTATACTTTCATAATAAGAGGTACCAGCGATGAATTTATTTATTTATCTTTGGAGATGAGATAGAATATACTTAAAAGCATTTTATTTTTAATTATTTATTGCACCGAATAATGAAAGTGCATACTTTCTTTCCAAGTAACTTCATGTATCATGTTTTTTAATTAAAAATAGCAAAGTATATCTAGAACTATAATATTTCAGAGTGCTCGGTGGGTCAAATGAAATGTCGTAACGGAAAATGCGTGACAAAGGAGCTGTTCAAAGACGGCAAGGACGATTGCGGGGATGGCACTGATGAGCCAGGACAGACGACCTGCTCTGATTACTTGGCGAGAGTCATGCCGTCACGGTTATGTGATGGTGTGCTGCATTGCCATGATAGGAGCGATGAAGACCCAATGTTCTGCAAGTGTTTTGCAAAGAAAAACTTCAAGTTAGTTTTCGATTAATTTTAATACAATAATAAAAATTTAAAATCATCTGTAACTACCAACACTTTTAATTTTACTTTATTGATTAAGGCATTATTTAATTTAAAATTGATATACGAGTTATAGTCATACGAGCAATAAACAACAAATTTATACAATTATACAATGTCACTCATAAATACCTATCATCATCATCAGCCGAAAGTCACACGACAGCTGAACAAAGGCCTCCCACTTAGAAGGAGGTGTTGTCAGAATCCCCACGCTTGGCAGGCGTCTTGGGGATCGCAGTATAGATGGTAAGTAACTCAACAAAAAGACGCTGCTGCCCGTCTTCTTGTTTTCCCTTAGTCGCTTCTTACAGACACCCAACGGGAGGAGATGACTATTCTTACCCGGACACCCCACGGGTAGGTAACATATTTACTTATTAGGCTCAGAAAAGGTTTACTTTTAAGATAGTAAATATATTTGAGTTATTTGAGTAATCAGATAAATGTAAATAAATAGTAGATAAACCACGTTGTTCTGTTTACACGTGTATATCTTCAGCCGCATATCCTAATATTTTGCATAAAATTTTAGGTGCGGTACGAAATCAGGAAACGTAGATCATTGCGTGGCCACGGACGTGGTGTGCGATGGTGTACGTGACTGCCCCGACGGCGAAGATGAAACGAAGTGCATCGCACTCAACTCTCCAGAAGGAACACCGTAAATCTATTCACATTTTATCCACACATATCAGTCAGAAACCCGAGAATATCTTGTCTACTACGTTATGGTGGCCACATCTAGCTTCCATAAAAAAACTAAATTTGAATAGTATAAAGACTTTTTCAAATAACATCATATCCACCCCAACAATATCTTAATTTTGGAATATTAAATTACATTACCCAAAGGCCACAGCATGTTTGCAATTTATGAGACATAATTTGTAATTTGGTCCTTCTATTAAGTATAAAACCTAAGCAGCAATCCCAAAGTGAAAAATATAACTCTTATATCTACTTTTATTCCTTTTTTATAGATATGGAACGGGACAAGTCATAGTTCGCTCCCACGGCGTTTGGCATTCCAAGTGTTATCCTACGCAAAACCACACCAAATCGGAACTAGAAGACATTTGCAGGGAACTTGGCTACATAGGCGGTCACGCGAAGGAAATTAAGGACATGGCGAAATTGGTCACGCACCCACACAATAAATTAATCATAGCCCCATTCAACGAAGTGATGCTCAACAATAACACGGTTATAAAGATGAGAAACACCCAGGAACCGATCGCAACGGCTGTGTTTGATGAGAAAATGCATAATTGCTACCCAGTTTTTATAGAATGTCTTTAAATATTATTTTATTGTAAGTAAATAGTTTATTTATTGTTAAACGAATCAAAAGCTGTATGTATATTTCTTTTAGTTTGTAGTAATATAATATCTGTGTAATCACTGGATTTTAGTTTAGTTTTATTTCTTCACCTACATAATAGTCTTACGTCGCCGATTGTACTTCATCCAAAGTCTGCTAAGTATATAAGTAAATTCACGTTCAGCTTACTCACAGGGTTCTGCGCCTTCATGTTCTGTGAAGTCAAATAAAACCTTTGGTGAATCTAATATTACATAGGTGCCTATTATTTCAATGCTACGTGTGAATTTATTTAGTGCTCAGTCACATACGTTTACAGTCGCCATCTAGTGGTATAAATTCACCTTATTATTTACAGCTAAGATTCATATAGTTGCGAATACACTTACTACGTCTTGGGTCTACGTATTTAAAAAAACACGTTGAAAGCTTTTAGATGGTATTGCGAATCCTCAAAAGGTGGCGCTGACACTCAAAGCTCAAGTTTAATAATTCCAACTAACTGGTTCCGATCTAAACATCTCGCAAAATTTTATGTGTGCTAAAGTTATATACTAAGGGCTCCCACATATAACTGCGATGCGATGCGATGCGGCGAGAAACAAATGAATTTTCCAATACAAGTTCCTGCAACTTTTATCGAGTGGGAGCCCTAAAACAGGCGTTCTATCTTGTTCTACGTATCTTTATGATATGGTTTGTAATAATGTGTTGAATTACACTATACAGGGTGGGACTACGTACCGATAACTTTTTTATAAGATTACTCGTATTGTCCGTAACAACATTACAGAAACCATTTATATGGAAAATGACAAATGACTAATCATTAATAACGTTACGAGGGTAGCTTCAGTTGACAATTATTCAATAACATGTGGTATGTACCAGCAAAAAATATTTTCGTTTTGAATTCACGTATTGCAGATTTAGTGAAGAAAAAGTGATTTTGCCCCTCTTGATGTAATTTTCATCGATATTCCAAAGAGGATTTAAACAAAGATTGAAGAGGTGATCTTTTGTTCTTTGTGTTATTATGTAATTTCTTGTCACTGGCGTAGTTTCCTCATTTATTTGTATAGATGGCTGTGGTATCATTTTAAAGGTATTTAGACTGAGTAGTGCAAGAGTGCGCAATGTCGATATGTGCAAGAGTGCGTGCGCACTCTTGTCCAATATTTTTTTATAACTAAGTTACCATAATTTTTTTAAGGTTAAATTTAGTATAGATTTTCAGTTCTTTATTTTTTTATCCTGTCAAGGAGACCGAGAACGGCGAAAAGAAAAAAACGTCAAACCGATAGCAAGATTGCGCATTCAAGAGGTTGATTAAAAGTTCTATAGTTTCTAAATTACTGGACTTATGTTAATTAATAGCTTGTTTTTTAGTAGATGAACAACTATAGCTAATAAAGACATTAAAAATAATCTTTAAAATGCATTTTATTGGTTTTACAGCCTAAAATATCGAAACCGCGCACTCCTGCACCACCTTACCCTATGCTATTATGAATAGAGGGCCCAAAATTTACTGTCGTATTAATTACAATAAGTACTATTTCAGATTTTGTTACAGATTATACAAGTCAGTAAAGTAACAATTGAGTTTGCGTGCCTAGATACATTCAGTTCGCAATTGCAATCACAAAAACCAAAAATACCTGTCCAGAACTCTACATTTGTGAAGTTTATACCTGGTACTTACTATCTACCAGTGGATACCTCACAAATAAAATAACACTTTTTTAACTTCTAAAACCATCACATAAATTAATCAAGTAATATATATAGCCTGTCCCCTTTGTTTGGAACCTACACAATATTATAAATCAATTCAGTATGTTATGCTACGGCATTAGATAGGTACTCTTTACTAAGCTTCTTGTAAATTAATTATGAATACATTATATGTTTAAGCTGACAAACAAAATATATCGGGGCGCGATCCAAAATTAATAAAAAACACGAATTAACTTAATTGAAATTATCGAAACGTCAGAATAATCGCAATAGTGCGTTAATCTTTATTTGTAACTAGCTGACCCACGCAGCTCCGCCTGCGCTATTTTTACGTTAACTAAACTTTTAATAACAGACATTCGCATCGAATACATAACCTCCGTTTTTTATAGTCGGTTAAATACTGGGACCCACTTTTTACTTGCTCTCCGAAGCATGGACCCGTTCAGTTCAAATGGCGTTAAACGGTCACCCATCTATTTAATGACCTTACCTAACGTTGCTTAACCCGATCGATTACAAAAGCTTGATAACAAATCTCTATGAGTGTTTCCTTACTAATATTTATTATATTATAAAGAAAAATTGATAAAATCGGACCAAGCGTATAACCAAGTACCCATTTTAACTTTAATCCCCTCTCCCAAAAGAACCGTGCTAGATTACGGGATAAAAAGTATCCTATGTCCTACCTCGTAGTAAGATCTCAAATCATGCCAAGTTTCATTTGAATCCATTCAGTAGTTTCGGCGTGATGCTCAGCCGTGATACAGACAGACAGACAGACAGACAAAAATTTATCAAAATACATTTTCGGCCTCAGTATCGGTTATAGTATGCCCTCCAAATATAATTTTCAAAATATCTTCAATGTACAGAATTGGACCTGTTACAGTTTTATTATAAGTATAGATATCACTGTGATTCCTGTTACTATTCAATCCATATTTATAGTCAAATATACTTTGGTGTTTGTTACTGAATACGTCAAGTGAAAAACTATGCTCAACAAGTATAAAATAATATATCGAACGTCACATCACAATAATATGTACTTACATACTAATGTGAAAATGTATCAAGCCGTTTATTGCCATACAAAGTCTAAATCTAAGTCGCCGAATGATCAAAGAGTAGAACGGATTCGAAAAATTATGCAGCGCAAAGTAGCCTCAAGTCACATTATAAGGCATGGTAAACATAACCTGCTATAGGCCATCACGATTGAGAAAATAGCAGGAAAAAGAAAGATTGGAAGACTTAACGAAAGATGTCCTGGCTACGTTACATCAGAGAATGGACCGGAATCAAGTCCGTAGAACAATAAGAATACTAAATCTAACCGCCGACCTTCAGTAATGGTGAGGAACTGAAAGAAGAAGAAGACACATACACACACACACACAAACAAATGAGCTATTTATATATAAGTCTATTGATACACCGAATAATACCCTCAGTAATCGGAAAGGGTTCTTTTAACATTTATGTATATACCGTAAGGTAGCCCGGACACCTTCAATAATATTGTCAATATTCTTGAACCCGTGCGACTTAAGTGTGCACCTGGAACTGTGACGTCGCATTCCAGCGAGGTGCACAGTTAAGTCGGGCGGGTTTTAGAAAATTGCCTAACGGGGCGAGCCGCCCCGCCGCGCCAGCGTCAACGCGTCCCTACAGACGACCGACGCTTTGGCGCTTCCGTTACAGAGACTTGCGCGTACGTCCGAGCTTTTGTCGTCATTGATATCACATAACGTAATCGTATTATACGTGCGCATGATGTAACACAATTGGCATTAGCTATTTTTATAATTCAGTGGCAAATAAAAGAATAGAGCAATCTATTAAACCATTCTCGGGGTCAAGAATGTCACCTCAAGAGATATTAATTTAATTCAAATTCTTAAAATTAAACGCGGCTGTGATTCATACATTTACTTAACATTAAAAAGAAGAAAATTATTCGGCAAATTAACATAACGTGTGCTCGGATTAAAACAATTGATTGGGAATTGGCTATTAAGGAAAAAAGCCTATTGATTACGTAATTATTGATAGGTGTTTTATCATTGATCAGATTTAATGTTCGAGACTAGGTAAATGCTTTTATGCAATTTAGAGACCTGCCGATGGATAGTTATGTTGTTAAATAACTTATACAAGCTGCAGTGCTCTTTGTCTAACTGAGAAAAAATAATTCACGCATAATCAAACTAATTAGCTATTCGTATACCTACTTTCATGCATGCTAGGAAGATGGACGATGTGATATTCTGATTTTAATATTCCAAAAAATAATATTGGTATATTATATTTAGCTAATTATTAGAAGGTCAGATATTATCATAAAATAATACCTATCAGATTCGTATATTACAAGATAACTGTAGCTGCACATCTGATTGGTTGTATAGTTTTGCAATATTTATAGACTAAGATAAGAATATATTTATTTGGATAGAACACTCAGATATGTGATCCTACAAGTCCCAAATGAAATTATAACAGAACATATTACTAATAATAAAAACAGAAGGTTCGATGTTTCGACGCCGCGGAGTCTGCCCGCGATGATGGCACCACTATTTCCATTTAGAACACTTAACGCTGAATTAATAAAACACATAAACTATGCAAATTTAAATTAAATTACTTGTAAAGGAATTTTAAGCGAAATCAAACATTTAGCATAATTTACGAACAATTTATCTCAAATATGATAAATGAGTGTAAACTTTAAATTATACCGCAAGCTTACGCGCATTGAAGACTCGTTGAATAAGGGGATATAAATTCAACAATGTCCATTGTATTATAATTTTGGTTGTAAATCAGACTTTTTAATGCTTTTACGCCGACCGATTTATTTTTCACTAGTGGTTTGCTGGACAACTTTGACAGCTGCCGTATTTACTGCCTTGACACTTGCAAACTGTTGTTTTACTTAGAGCCTTTATTTTTATATCGGAGAGGAAACCTTCTTAAAGATACCCGGTCTTCGAAGGCATAGAGGAGGTGTTTAGTGGGGTTTTTACCCACTAAAGTCCCCGGTGGCCTTCATCAACACTGTGAAGGATCCTTGGGTACTCAGTAGTACCTCG
Source organism: Furcula furcula (assembly GCA_911728495.1). Lineage (NCBI taxonomy): Eukaryota > Metazoa > Arthropoda > Insecta > Lepidoptera > Notodontidae > Furcula > Furcula furcula. The sequence goes on from OU452251.1 coordinate 14,889,951, forward strand.
CAAGTCTCTTCAGGGCCTGACGCTGGCACGTCCCAGGGGACCCTATACACCGCATCACAGTACATAATACCTCAAAGCACCGCGTCGTCACCCGCATCGCGTTACCTAGGACCTGGCTAGCACACATACTTCATCAGCAGCCAGAAGAAGTCCACTGCTGATCAAAGGCCTCCCTCCCTAGAAGAAAGGGGTTGCCATAATTCCCACTCTTGGCAGGCAGCTTGGGTATCGATCGATCATACATTAAATAATTTAAGATTCCATTGTTTTCCTTTTATTTAATTTATGAAGTTTGTTAGAGAGATTTCATCCTCATAATTGACCCTAACGATCGATGCAATAAAAGTACAGGTGCAACTTTTAGAGATTTTAGTCGGTACGATTACCGGGTGCGGCAAGCGAATTTTTAAAAATCTTCGAATGCAGTTTTCTTCTTTTAAAAAATAAAGGAATGTTTTCTTTGAGTAAAATTTTCTATCTACAGTATTAAGAGTACTTTCCCTTCAGGTGGCATTACAAAATTCCACCCTGTATATATACTAGCGCAAAATATATTGATATATGAATGAAAACCTAAAATGCTTACATTTGCGAAGTAATAAATAATAAAAGCTCACCTATAAATCGAATAGTAAAAACCACATTAGGAAATGTGCCCGTAACATCCGACTGTTCAGATTGATGTCAGCCTAATATACATTTTCCATATGCGAACTTATAGGAAATATTTACATTTGAATATGGAATAACGGTGAGTCAGTGAAAACAGTAAAAATTGGTCACTCCACTGCAAGTGACCATTTACATGGGCGATTGTATATGGGTAACGATCAGCCGTTCCCATTATTCATTATAATAAAGTCGCACACAGAGTCACCTTGAATCGATTGGTTCTTCGATACGCAATTTATTGGACGATGCATCATAAAAGCTTCACATTTTGGGAACGGTTAAAGTTCGTTCGAACAATTTTAGTCTTATAGAAAAAAAAGTAACAGAAAGAAAGAAAGATAATTCTATTTGACTGATATAGATAATTATTACAACACAAGTTCGAAAACTGATGCATAAACAAAAATATAACAAATAAAAACAAGAAATACAAGAAACAAAAACACAAGTAAGGAAACATTTTTATTTTATAGATTTCCGGGAGGTAGAAGAAGGTACTCGGAGATAGAAAATATTAGAGACGTAGAGCCGACTGGTTTCTCAAAGCTAATGCAGTCCCTAAATATGGTGCACAGATAAATATCGCGCAGCAAAATGCTGAGACATAATCCATTTTAGATTTTTATCCACACTTTCTGTGTCAGTCAAATAAAAGGTTTTTCTTTCTTTCTTTGAGTGTCCTTGTGTTCTTGTGGCGAGTAACGTTTTCACTTTTCCATGAGGAGCAATTAGCAATCGCTCTGTTGGCGACTGAAAGAATATAGCTTGTCACTTTTACTGACAGCGTAGCAATGTTAAAAGAGGGTATAACTACTAAGGCAATACCTCAGACATGGAGTAATTTTCATTATGGTTGGGAATATCATGGGAGGCAGAAATTTCCTCTTGCGAACGTGTCATTCACAGAAGGACGCGGTAGAGTGGATCACGGAGAGTGATCCGATTGCTAAACCGCGCCAGCGCGCAGGAAGCGCGGGCGCAGGAGATGGTTGAAGGAAGTTGTTACCGTAATGGCCCATTTACACGAAGCAAGTTTCTTGCCTGTTGTATGCAATAATATTGCATCAATAATTGCCTTGCATTGCCTGAACAACATGTCACATTCTTGCTCTACTGGGCAAGATTTGCATTCAATAATTACATTCAAATTTTCAACTAGTATCCGCGTGTAAACAGTTACTTACAATAATAATAATAATATAATAATATCCCGGGACAATTCACACACGGTCATCTGATCCCGAACTAGGCAGAGCCTGTACTATGGAAACCAGACCACTGATACTAATACATATATACTTTTTTTTTGTAAATACATACTTATATAGATACAGACACCCAGACACTTGGCGGGAATCGAACCCACGACCTGTTGGGTAGCAGACAGGGTCACTAACCACTAGACCAACGGGCCAGTCTTTCGGCAACAATTCTTGAAGGTCAATTATTGCACTTCATTTATTGCATTCAATTATTGCTCTTGTATGGACAAGAAAATGGCATCATGTAAATGAGTCTTAACAGTACTTAAATATATTAATTCAGATCGATTGTAACTTGGTGTGCATATAGAGTACGGCGACGACTTTGATGAGGACGGCGATAGTGTTGCTAGCACCGTCCCTGTGAGCTCCTTGTCGGTTCCCGGGGGCTATAGTGCTATTTCCGGCGGCAGGCTCTTAGGCAAGGCATGGAAGGGTAGTGGTGGATAGTGTGAATCCCACCGGAGAACCCAGGTACCTAATGTACCGATGGAACAGCTGTAGGGGTTTGTAGGGCCCACATATCACCGCCCACAAGGTCTCAAGGGTGAGAGATATGTGAAAGATAGATAAATTCTTCAATCGGTGTTGTTTATTTCATGTATTATCAGAAAAATCATTTTATTAACTAAGTGTGATTTGCAATTTAAATAGTTGAATGCGTTTAAGTATAGGGTAAAAGTGGGATAGTTGCCACACTTTTTAAACTTGCTTTATATCTCTCAGTTATAAAAGCAAAATTCTTTACTTTTAATACGGGTAGGTACTTTGGTTTATTATCTTCAAACTTATGAAAGGAAAAACAATTATCTTTGATATTTTCAGAGTATTGGCGATTTTTGCGGACCTCTAAATTTTGGGGCATCGATCCCATATAGGGGACAATTGCCTTATCTATGTAATTTACGTTTAGGATAGATGCCCCGCTGAAAAAAGATGCCATCTATCCCGCAAAAACTTTGATTTCACCTTGCCTTTCCATGAAATTGCACAGAGACATGCAACACGGTCAACTTAGTGGTAGTTGTAGAGTCTTTCGAAAGATAAATAAAATAACATGTGGTCATCCGCCAAACTAGAGAAATTACGATCGAGGCAACTATACCCCTGGGGCAACTATCCCACTTTTCCCTTAAGTAGCCAATTAGGTACACGATATTAAACTGTTTTTGCAATCCGCAAAAATTTACCTTTCAGCCCTCAACTCTGTCCTAAAGTGATACACGATTGCGTTGACTTTTTGTTCACCAAGGCTGATTATTTCAAGGTTTGGTGAAGTGCGACCAGTGGGATTTTATTTAACGTAGGTACGTGGGGAACAGTTTTACTGATGGTTATCGCCAAAAATAACCTTTAATTACCGTATGGTTTGAGCTGCCATGACCTTTCACACAGACACTTTCATTCTGTCGCTTCTTGTCCTATACGGATATGTATATGTAAGAATTAGACTTCACACACTCATCGTGCCTGCTGTCAGAACAATGTTGTTTTAAATATACAGGTTGTTGATTTAAGGTCGAACAAGCTTCAACAGGATGGAACGACATAATGCAAATTCCTTGGTTGGAACAGCGTTCGTTACCCAATGATTTTATTTTTACCGTACAATTTTTTTTTAAATACTACCAAGGTGTCAAGCCAGCATGTGGCCGCCTGCAACCTTTACTATAGACGCTAGCAATACCAGAAGAATCACTAGCGCGTTGCCGACTCTTAAGACGTTAGGTATTAAGTCTTTTGTGTCCACTAATTTCACCAGGTTCCTTCACACCGGAGCTGGACTATAGAGAACAATATAAATAATATTTTTTTCACACCACTTGCTCGATAATGTTGCATTATGTATGTGTCATATAAAGATAACATAAAGTACCTCATTATTGCCCTATAGTCTAGCTGGGTAATAATGTTGTACTAAACTCCCTTGGGTAATAATGTGATTTGAATTTCGAACGTCAAACGAAAATTCCTTAACATTTTTACCACAGGTATAATACAACTCTAAGCAGAGACCTGCACGAAAAAAAAACATTTGAAAATCGAACCAGGCGCGACGATCAGAACCCAGTGTTAACATCTATTTCTTTTTGTTTTCTAGAAACAAAAAGAAATAGATGTGAACGCGTTAACGCTGCTGATCACTATGTTGATATTATTGACAATCTCGTTTTGGTCTAATGGTTAGACACCCTGGCCGCTATCTGGTCGTGGGTTCAATTTCCACCTAGCTAGTGTCTGAGTTTTATTTAACTAATTAATTAATTTTAGTTGTCTGGTTTCCATAGTACAGGCTCTGCCTAGTTTAGGATCAGATGACCGTGTGTGGATTGTCCCAAGACATTATTATTATTTAGATTCTAGCAATATTTGTATTTTATTACCTCGCAGTAGGTGTGAAAAGTAGTATATTCACCTCGGGGGTAAAGGTGTCTTTGTCTTGGGCGAGCTTAAATCCCTCGCTGTACTCAAGATTCTATTATTAACTCCCTCGCTACGCTCGAGAGTTAACTCTACACTCCCTCGCTACGCTCGGGAGTTGCTAGAATCCTTCGTTTTACTCGCGATTCAATTTTACGCCCTCCGACATAAGACACTACTTTATCCCCTTGGTGCATAAACTACTATTAACTGTGTCACAGAATATATATAGTAACAGAAGAAGCACTGCTTTGATGTTGAGAGAATGCCGTCGTTATAATAGCCTACAAAATTTACAGAGCACTGCGTTCATTCTAAATTGTACCTTACCGCCACGCGCACTAGAGCGCTATTTCTTTGTGTTCCGAATTCACCTACACGTTCGTTCAATCGTCAGGGTTTTCAAGCAAAATAAAATAAAATACCAACAAAATTATTACAAACATTTATTATATTTAGTACAATTATTATACTTTTATGTAGTGTTTTATATATTTTTTACCATCTCTGAAATATCTAATAATACCTATACTTTAGGATGGCGAAAATTCGAAACCGCACAAATAATTTAAAATTGTTTTAAAAGGTAAACTTAGGCGTGGTTCAGTGAACTAAATGTTTTTTAGCTTCGTTATTAATACATTAATTGCCGGATTTGTTGTAATAAGTAGTAAAAAAGACAGTTTAGAAGTCTGTTGTTTATTGCGACAACCGTCCACACAACAATTATTATTGTTACGATTCTACATTATAATTATTTTAACAAAATGCGGTGATATTAATGCACAATACACACAAATACGTAAATCCTTTCGCGTTTTGATTTTCGTTCTGCACGAAGAATTCAATTACGTGAGCTCGCAAGCGCGCGGCAGCCGCGGCTACCCCGGGTAGTCGAGCTTTGTAGGCATTTATCACTGTAGGTATTGGCGAGTGACGGAGGTCTGTCTGTGTCCCCATTCCGAACCAATGAAAAATAAAATATACATAGACACCAAGCACGCGTGGCTACCGGGCGAGTAACGGGGGGAGCGTTTCACGGGTTAAGCCTTTCGTGTCTATCTGGTAATTTCATCACCAACAGTGCCCTTCACACCAGGACACATATTTTTTTACACAGTACTGCTTGTCTGCAGAATACCTAACACTGTGATGGGATCTAAATATTAAGTGGACGGTCACATGAGACCTCTCTCTGTCTCTCTGCCAGTCGATCCCTCATTACTGAGGATCGTGACTCCGCTGTGCACACTCATGTATATTAGCTGTGATCCGCCTCCATTGAGCCCGATCTTCTGCCAGGTGAAGGGCAGAGCTGACAGATCGCTCCAGTATCTCGGAGATCTGGTTCGACCACCGCTTTACACAACGTCCTCTGGGCCGCTTTCCTTCAATTTTTCCTGTCAACACTAATTTTTCTAAATTAGATGGATCTCTTCGTGCAACATGTCCAAAATATTGCAGAATTCTAGACTCGCATATTGTTGACAATCTTGGGGTACGTTCAAGGCATAGCTCCTGTAGTATCGAGATGTTCGTTCGAAAAGCCGTCCAAGGTATCCTCAGCATACGTCGCCAGCACCACATCTCAAATGCGTCAATTCTGTGCTTATCTGCAGCTTTGATGGTCCATGACTCCGATCCATACAAGAATATGGAAAAGATCAAAGTGCGCACAAGATGAATTTTTGTTCGCCTGGTAACATGAGACCTACTACCAAGAAAAAAATCTTAATTATCCTTAAAAGACTTAGAGGAGATGGTACCACTGGAGAGAGCATGATGCGCTAACCCCCTCTGCCAAATTTTTGTTCATATGGTCAGGTCATTCTTTATTTGTGTGCGTGTATTTTTGAATGTGTTGCGAGTTTACTATAGTGTGGGTATGCGTGAAAGTGTATCTGTGTGTGTTTACTTCGCCTCCCGCACCCCGCAAAAGTGCCACGAAAAATTTGTTCGGGGAATCGACGCGATACTAACTCCTTTGGTACTTTCTCTGAGTTAAAAGAGGAAATTTTGTCGAAATCAATCTTAATGGTGATTGCGGTTGATGACACATCTCGTCAATCATCAAGCGGTAAATATCAAAGGCGCATCCGTCACACGCTCCAATAGTGACATTGCATTGACTGTAAACAATACCACTCCGAGCGTTTCCTCATGTTCATGAATATAATAGTAAGTCAATGCTCTTGTTAATCATTTCCTTGTCACCTAGAGAAGATTTAAACGAGAAACCTATACTAAGGTTTCAATAAAACTTCTTTTACAGATTATACCTGCTGTGGTTTATTTATTATTTTTAATGTTTTATATAACAAGTATGAGTATTGTTAGACTTCAAAAACCGATATCAAATAAATTGTAGGTAGGATAGCCGAACGCGCTCAGCGAACGCGTATATAAGTCACAGCTCTAGCGGTACCGCAGTCCATAGATAAGAATAGTATATGCCGCAGTCATTCGTTTCTCAGATCTCGTACAGTGCGGAAGTCTCAGTCACAGTCTCAGTGAAGTTGCTGCGTCATGGTGATTACAATGTATTCCTGCTGCAGGAGTGTGGTAATAATTCTTCAGTGGTATGTTCAGTTTTTATTTTACTAAGTGGTCCAGAGACAATGGTTTCTGGACAGATTCTCTTTTTTTTAAATAATCTTATTTAGGATTTCTAATATCAGAAGTGGGATTGGATTAGAATCCAAGCGCGGATAGGCTAGAGCCTATCCGCTTCGCTTTCTGATGCATTTTGTTATATTCGTTTCCATTATTTTCATGTTTTGTTATTCTCGAAAAAAAAAATACATATGCGGGTAGTTCGTGTTATGAAAAAAATAATATTAATGATACCCACGGGTTGTACGATTCATGTTGGTAATGGAAGACGAATAGGATAAGGATTATTACGATCGATCGCTACATCAATCGATCAAAATGTAATAGTTCAGCTTATAGTTCTAATAGTAGGTACTGTTGTTAGTCCAGTAGACACACACGATGGATGGTTGAACGATCGAGCCAGTTAATCTATTTAGGTCTATAGTGAGTTCGTTCGTGGAAGTACCTAATGACCAATGCCAAGTCTATTGCTATGGCTAGATTAGTACAAATGAACTAGATGGATTTATTTTGTTGCTTTGTATTGTTTTAAGCAGTGGGTTGATTTGAGTTCTGGCTGCTAGAGTGCGATTGTTAATAATTATGGCAGTAAAGTCGGATTTTGTTGAAGGTGTTTTTGTCTTCAGTCTCAATCGGTCATTGGAATTTGTAAAGTGCTGTTTTTGGCTCATTGTTGACTAATAATCGTATTTGAAATCTGGTTAGATTTGGTTATGTTTTGTTAAGGACGGCCGAGCGGTTTTAGTCTGGTTGATCGTACAGGCGGGTTGGATATTAAATAGGCCTACTATTGTGTCTTGTCCTGAAATTATGTTCACAGAAGGTGTAAGTACTAGTCGCCAAGGCAATTCTGCCGTTGGCGCTGTGCAAGTGGCGTTCGGCGCTGCACAAGTGGCGTTCGGCGCTGCACAAGTGGCGTTGCCGCCGCACCACTGTGGCGTTGCCGCCGCACCACGGTGGCGCTGTGCCGCCGCACCACGGTGGCGCTGTGCCGCCACACCACGGTGGCGACAGGCCGCCACACCATGGTGGCGATATGCCGCTACACCACGGTGGCGATATGCTGCCACACCACGGTGGCGCTGAGCCCGCCACACGCGACGGTGGCACTGCCGCCTACATGAAGGCGTTGGTGCAACGCACGTTGATCGCTACCGCTGACATCGTTGGTCACCGCGTTGCACACTGGTGTTTGTCACTACGCCATGGCATTGATGGCCAGACACCGAAGTAAGAAAAGCAGCTGCATGGTTGACCGTGTGGTAATGACATCCGCACTGGTGTAAGTTGCACACCTTTATTTGGTAAACGCAAGTATGTAGAGAGTAATGTTCTTTTGAAACTTTTATTGGTCAGGAGTAGACTATGAGAGCAATGCGCTAATCATTTACAAGCAGCGTAGAATTTTTGATCGGTGAGGTCAGCAGAACTACTCATGTCTCCCACAGTGATACTTAATGCGCTTGTAGCATACCGTTGTAGAGGACTAGATCTTAATTTGACATACCCCTATGGTATTGTGGTCGCTAAGTCTTGGGTTCGATTCCCATATCTGGCAGTCTATGGTATTGTGATCACTAAGTCTTGGGTTCGATTCCCATATCTGGCAGTCTATGGTATTGTGATCGCTAAGTCTTGGGTTCGATTCCCAGATCTGGTAGTTTATGATTTTGTTGTCTCTAAGTCTTGGGTTCGATTCCCGGGTCTGACAGTGCTGTTGTACTTTACTGTTGGTAAATTCTTACTAACAGGCTAAATGCGATATACGTAAATGTCAAAACATCGTTGCTGTGTCACTGATATATTCGGTTGGGGCTGCACCAATAAAGTGCTGTGGACCCTAAATCCAAAGGAAAAGTGCTTGCGTTCTATTGTTCTGTTCGCAGAGGGAAATACAGGCACGTGGGTGCTAGCTATGGCGTGCTGAGGCCTGGCTTGCGAGGCGTGCGTGCAGAAGGATGATGGCGTTTGATGCCTTATCCTGCGAGGTGCACGGTGTCCCGAAGCGTGCGGGGAACATCGGCGTCTATCGCAAAGTGTGTAAACAGTCGTTGGGGCAGACCCAAGTAAAGCCAATCACGTGGTTTTGGGGAGACCACGATGTGTTTGTTTTCACCGTTGTTGGAATAGACTCAAGTAAAGCCATGTGCACGTGGTTTTGAGGTGACCATGACGTGTGAGGGTAACGGGTTGCGTCAGCGGGGCCCACGCTGACTAGAGACCTGTGTAAAGCCTGTACGATTCGTGGGTTTCGGGGTGACCTGTTAGATACCGATGTAAAGCCTGGTTGTGCACAAGGTATCGGTTGCGCAGGAAGAGACCTGAGTAAATATGACTGAATGCCTATGACTGAATGGTTTCTGCTATGACTGTATATGTTGCTGACTTCTTTGTGTTCGTCTGTATTTTGTGCAGGACAAGACAAGTCAATGAAACTGAGCCTTGTTCGTCGCAGCCTAGCGGGATTAGAAGTCATCAAAATTTAGCGAGCCCGAGGACGGTCTCATGTCAGGAGAGGCCGTGTTAGACTTCAAAAACCGATATCAAATAAATTGTAGGTAGGATAGCCGAACGCGCTCAGCGAACGCGTATATAAGTCACAGCTCTAGCGGTACCGCAGTCATTCGTTTCTCAGATCTCGTACAGTGCGGAAGTCTCAGTGAAGTTGCTGCGTCATGGTGATTACAATGTATTCCTGCTGCAGGAGTGTGGTAATAATTCTTCAGTGCTATGTTCAGTTTTTATTTTACTAAGGTAGTCCAGAGACAATGGTTTCTGGACAGATTCTCTTTTTTTTAAATAATCTTATTTAGGATTTCTATTAGTATAGATAATAATAATAATAGGTTGAGCTGTTGGTGCGTAGCGACACGACGGACCCGAGTACTCCAGAGAGTCGGTCAGGGCCCCCACCTCGGCGTGTCTTCGTCGGCCGTGTGGAAACCGAAGGGGGCCCGCAGGACTCTCAGCTCTGGCTTGCCTTAATTGGCCGTCCAGAGAGGAACTGTTAGAGCTATATGCTCCAGGGGTGGAAGTGTTAAAGGGCATAACGCTGCGAGTAACTTCGGAGAAAGCGCAGCACACCTCTCGACACCCCTGAGTCACTCACACCGGTGTTGCTCTCTGTCGTCATCGGACGATCATTTGGGGAGCCCATCTAGTGGGTGGCAAGCCACCACTTGCCACAAAATAATTATGAATGTAATTATGGCAAGTGACCCCGGCCTTTGCAATAGCCCAGTCGCCAGTCCAGCAAATGCTCAACCCCATAAACCTAGAATTCTTTTCACATGCTTGCAATAGTCCCTACCACCTACCGAGGTAAACTGCTGTAATTTCATCATTGTGTCAGTTGACCCCGGGAGGTGTTTTAGACACCATTTACTTCTTCTAAAACGGGCCTCTACGTGTTGGATCCGTCCCCACGCAAGCCTCTAAAAGACCGGGCTAAAATAATAATAATAAATACACTTTATTGTACACCAAAAGTTACATGTAAATTGGACAATACGTTGAAGATATCAATGCATTATCGCTAAAAAGCAATCTCTTTCAGGCAACCTAACTAGAAAATGAAAGAGAGAAACATAATTAAGGATCAAACGAACTTACCCTTACGTGAAGTTCGATCATAATTATGTGAACAGTTCGGTCCTTAGCAACTTATAATGTTTACTTATTGTAGTTATGCGTCCATACTACTAGCCTTGCACGGTGTTATTTAGTTTTTTTTTTTTTTTGGGTACTTTATTATTTTATCACTTTGCCTACCACCACCACACTGACACTCCTATAAGACGCCCACCCGCAGTTTATCTTAATTATGTTTAGAGTAGGAAAAACATTTCACATTTTATACTTGGGACGGGTGATATGTAAAAGGGAGGGGAGTATATAAGTTGCTAAGGACCGAACTGTTCACATAATTATGATCGAACTTCACGTAAGGGTAAGTTCGTTTGATCCTTAATTATGTTTCACAGTTCGGTCCTTAGCAACTTATAATGTTTACTTATTGTAGGATGTTTAGAGTGATGATCTATAAAATGTGAATATTAGCTATTATGATTTGGGGAATGTTGTTGGTTGTACATTTGGCTATACTACGCATGCATATTGTGTACTGATACTAAAATGTATAACTGTTTGTTTTACCCAATAAAATAAAATAAAATAGGTATACAAGGTATACAAGATATGACCAAAAAATCCAAATTCATTTATCTCTGCAATTATTATAATCAAAAAACAACATTACATAATATTATGCACTAGTTTTTTTTTTTTTCCCTTTTTTGTTTTAAATATCAAATGAGTTTTCTAACAACAACCTTGATACGAGTCTTATAACACTAATATTATATTACACGTAGCCAACAGTAAAATTCAGACGTAAGTATTAAGCCCGTAATAAAGTAGATTATCTTCCCTGACCAATCGTAATTTATACTGCGGAGGAACCGCAAGCAAAATTATCCATTTATAAGGTTAAGTATGTAAGAATAGAAAGGTCGAATCGAGAAAAATCTCGCTTCAAAACCTGCCAACAGTGGCAATAATCATTGTCTTGTAAAAACGCGCAAATGCACCAAGCTTACAAAAACAATTTTAAAGGAAATATGCAAAACCTCACCATTAGACAATGACTGAAATTGAAATCTATTTTCGTAATTATTTTATATAATCAATAACTGAACAATATAATAAGGGTAACATGTAAGTAAATATCAGTTTGTGAACGTAAATGTTCCCAAAGACCACACAGGCCACATAGAATAGATAGAAAAAACCTTAAATTAATTATTTAATTAACATGATGCATAACCGAAACATTATTGAACTTTGACAATAGGTAAGCAATAAATTGTAATTAATGAACAATCCTGTATTAATTTCATCCATAATAGTAAAAGTATCTTTATGATTAAATAGTTGCACTTCAAAGTTACTGCGTAATATTTTTTTTTTTTTTGGAAATCAAGTATTGGGTCAAGACTTTATGTCACATTTTATAAGTTGAGGGTAGATGAGGAGATATACCCTCCAAATATTATTTATTGTGTCACCTACCCTCATATGTATGGGTCAAGACTTTATGTCACATTTTATAAGTTGAGGGTAGATAAGGAGATATACCCTCCAAATATTATTTATTGTGTCACCTACCCTCATATGTATCTACCAGCTGTCAGCTGATTGTAATGTCAATGACCGTTAGCTTATCTCATAAAGGGTATGTTATGTACAACAGTCATATATTGAACTTAGTTTTTTTTATTTTATAATATCTATACAGCCCGTATGGCGCCAATAACCCTAACGTTATTGCTGATTACTGGTGATAACCACAACCTGAAATTGCGTGAATGTCTTTTCAGTCAAGAAGTATAACTTATTTACCAATTTCGCAGTCAGACAAATAAAGAAGATTGTTAGATCATGGTCGTGATCGGTATTTATTTAGTTTAGGTGCTATAGAGGTAGGTAATTGAGGGGAAAAGACGAGTCGGAAGACGCAAGCTATCGTGGCTTAGAAATATCAGACAGTGGACCGGCATTGCCAGCGTGGAACATCTATTTCGCTTGGCAAGGGACCGATCTAGGTTTGAGGAGCTGACGGCCAACCTTCAGTAGTGAAGAGGCACCGCAAGAAGAAGAAGAGGTAGGTAGGTATATACACAACAGTCACAATCTTTAATTAATGCACTCATTAGATATCGAACGTAATTTTAAATGTATCTAGTCATTGTTCCAAAAAGGATTTAAGTTCTGTGTTACAATTTTGTTTTTTAAATATAGGAAGAACTCGTAAAGCCTCCAAATTACAAATATATCTATTTCTGGTGTACTTAATGTGTTTTTTTTAACATATACGCCAAGGTATGCTTTATATTCTGTATAGACAAATAACGCTCAAAATAAGCATGTTCACGCAGACAAATGTGTTTTGCGTGTGAATCGAACCCGCAACCAGGGCATAAAAAAGATTAAAATTACCCAACAATTTTTTTTTTTTTTTAAATTACTAATACTAAGGGATGTTAATAGTGACGTACTAGTAAACACAACTAATATATTTGAACTCAAGAATAGTTCCTATCTCCAAAAATATAGTAACAATCAAAATTAATAGGTAGTAAAAACTAATAATATGGTCGGTGTAAAATTATTTTGTCAATCTCAAAAATCTTAAGAAGCAAAGACATTGAATAGAGAGCGTAAACTAGATAGTTTTGTATATCTTGTAGAAAAAACATATAAGTTACTCAAAACAGCTTGAATGTGGTGTATTACACATTAAAAGGCACATCAAACTTATAAGAGGAATATTCGCAACGCTGGTAGATATAAAATCAGAAAAAATCCAATGAAATATTCAACAAAAAATTACATAAGTATAATCGTATGAATTCTGAATAATAATATCAAAAATCAGACAGGATGTAACTGTGTTGGTATACTAAGATCATGTATATTATTTTTATGATATATTTAGCAAAGGATTATATAATATATAATCGTATTTTGACACAGTGATAACCTCGGTAAACAAACAGGGTTTTTTTTTAAACGCTGTTTATAGGGTTTTATTTATCTAAGTATATAATAATATATGCCTTAGATAAAAAAATATTACGTAAATATGATCGTGTTAAGATATTTTATAACACTCACTGTGATTGGACAGGGTTCTTGAAACACCCTGAATATATATATATATATTTTAGAAAATATTGAACTTTATAAATTTACTACACAGATTTAAATGTAGTATTCAATCTGTTATAGCAATAAATGTAGAAACTAGAATTATGTATGACAAAAATTCGTCCTTAATATTGTCACATTCAAATATTGCAACTTTACTGTTCATAAAGTTATACCATAAATATAGTCATAAAGGTAATTAATTTAGCTAAATTCGTCATATTGTTTGTTCTCTAGAACAGATTTATCAATAGTTACTTTCCACTAAGTACTTAGGTATTTATAATAAGTGTAGGAGGCGGCCGGCGCGGCGTACTGTCCCATAAGTTCAGAGGCTACTTACTGCAGCTCCACGGTGGCACTCACGGATGCTCCGGCTGTAGGCCGGCCAGGATCTCGTCGAGCGTCAAGCCCGCGGCGGCCAGTCCGCCTCGGCTCTGCTAGATACCACTTTGCAGTACGAACTATGAAGTCTTGAATTCATTCTACTGTGAATTATTATTATAATTATTATTACAAGTTTTTAATTATTTACTCATCTCGTCGAGTGGCGCACGACGCATTCCGATAATTAGGAGTACCTACACATCGAATTATATCTGACGATATTGTAAGAATCCCAGGCAACGAAGACAGGCAACGGGTGGATGATAATAGCAAATTATCGTTAATTGTGACGTTCCAAGATGGACGTCTTCGTATATTCAACAGTGGAATTTTTCTGGCTAATGATAATGATCGGATTATATGTTCCCAGTTGTATTGGCAGCTTGCATTTACTAAGTCATAAAAATTACTCGCAATAAGGAATGCGCAACGCATTTATTCGTACATCTGTACATTGTTTGTACAAATGAGACGACACGGCGTGGAAACAGGTATCGTAAAGATAACATCGTAAACATGTCATACTGACATACCAGCAGCAAGACCTATACTCACATGAGCATTGTGTATCGCACAATGACGGTAAAGGTGTTCATTATCTACGACAGAGACGACCCTGGTTGTATTGGAAGCTCGCATCGTATGAACACAGCGAAAGCAACAATTACCCGCTGTTGGGTGTGTGCATCGCAATTAACCGTAAATACTCATATATATATGTATACTCACATCAGCAGAGCGGACGTATCGCACTATAACGGTGAACGTGTTCATTATCTACGACAGAGACGACCCCGATTGTATTGGAAGCTCGCATCGTATGAACACAGCGAAAACAACAACTACAGGAGTGTGCATCGCTTTTGTGTAACGCACTATACGGTTAACGTGTTCAACACTACGACAGAGACGACCCTGGTATTGGAAGCTCGCATCGTCTGAACACAGCGATAACGTCAATACCCGCTGATGGGGTGACGACTACCCGCTGGTGGGGCATCGCTGTTAACCGTAAATGTGTTCTTTATGTACGTGTGAGACGACCCGGTATGGAAGCTCGATTCGTACGAACACAATAGTGCACGACGATCCATTTCCCGAAGCACGAAGAGACGTCCGACGTCACCACCGCGGCGGCACCTCTCCGTTGTCCCGACATCGCGGCGTCGCCTCTCAGTTGTCCGGTTCTTTATTTTCACTTTTTATTTAATACTGAATACACTTGCAGCTTTGGATTGGAGACGTGCGAAGGCTTGAGCACGGAAACAAACAATGAAGATAAACTGCGGATGGGCCGTCTTATAGGAGTGTCAGTGTGGTGGTGGTAGGCAAAGTGATAAAATAATAAAGTACCCGAAAAAAAAAAAAACTAAATAACACCGTGCAAGGCTAGTAGTATGGACGCATAACTACAATAAGTAAACATTGTAAGTTGCTAAGGACCGAACTGTGAAACATAATGGGCAGTTGATGGTGCACTTCAATAAAAATAAAATTTTATTGTTGAATAGAAGAACAAGAAGAAAATAGAAAATATATATAATAGTAGTATTTAATATAAAATAGAACATATATTTAGATTAGAATAAGATACATAAATAATGGTAATACATAAATGGTAAAAGTGCATCAACATATTGATTTTTGACATTTCTTATCTCTGTAATAGAAACTAATAAGTATAATTTTGTAATTATTATAAATTATATCGCATAGGAAAAGGTCAGACCACTTTAAAGGCTGCGCCACGGAGGCTACACGGAGGTAATGTACTAGGTACATAGGTGTCGATAGATAATCTGCTGTCAAGCAGACATTGCGTTGCTGTGTTCCAATAAAAAAAAAAAACTAAATTGAGACTCACAGCCGAAATATATGTTTTTTTTAAAAGTATAATTTGTTTTTTCTTTAAGTATAAAGCATATTGCATTCATCATCATCATGAGCCGAAAGACGTCCACTGCTGAACAAAGGCCTCCTGCTTAGACCGCCATAATGAAGGACAGTTAGCCAACCACCTAGTGGGAGGCCTATTACATTATATACTGTATTGTATTACTTCAAGCCAAAATTAAAGATACCTCTTAGGTATCTTATCCATTCATCTATAGTCTAGACATTCAGGTTACAGAGGATGCCAAGGAAATTATTCCAGCGACCCGCCCTGACTTCGCGAGGGGGTATAATTTAGAAGACCCGGTTAGAAAATATTGCTTTCTATATCTCGTTACAAAAAAAAAATGTTAAAACGTAAGCTTTTTTAATAGAAGTATGTATATAGATTTTATGTATTGTAATACTTCAGGTAATCAGGATGGTCACAATAATCAACACATAAGCATTTGACGGTCAATTATATTTTATAAACAATCGTGCAGAGTTTCCACTTACAACTGTTCTCAACGACGGTGACAGAATGAATGACTCAAACGTTGTGACACTTCTATTTATATAGACAAACAGATAAGCTAATCAAGAGTCATACTTATACAATAACAATTTTTTTTTTTGTGTAGGAGTAGTGCTGTTGGCCGCAGATGGCCATTACAGCTTCACCGGACAAGAGGGCGAGCGCTTTGAGCGCTCCAGCCCGGAAAGGTAGCGACTAGCTCAAGGGTACCTCAGGGAGGCACGGCCTCGGCTTGGGCTGCCGCTTAGAGAGTGTGAGTTTACCACCGGTTCACAACGCGCCCCCGCTGAGAAGAACCGGCAAGAAACTCAGCGAGGGGATGCATGTCGAGGTCGCATGCGTACGACCCTTCGGCCTCGCCGGCGAGACCGGTGTCTGTGTGTAGGAGTGTGTACGACTCGTGACGTCGTTGTCGGTGTTGGTGTTGGTGTTGTGTCATGGTCCAGGAGGACGGACATCGGGTCGGGTGGGTCGAGCAGTACATGCCGCGGACGGCGGCGATGTACGGTAGGTCGACGATCTGAGGGACCGAGCAATAACTATTACATATTTATCATTAATTAATACTATTTAGACTGGAGATTGAATAAGAAGAATTATCAATTAATAATACCTATAAACATAAACTAGTTTAAATATTACTCATAATGTGTATTTTGTTACGCCGGAAGCTGTCAAGCGGACGGCGACATAATAACATTTTATTTAGTAGGTAGTTTAACACAAATCAAAATAATGCAAAGCTACAGAACAAATAAGATCACAAATATAATCGATATATAATTATGTATGTGCACTAAAAAGTTGAGCTGGTGTAAACAGATACCGGAAGTCTGTAACACTCGGCCATCCTGCATTTGCCGTGCCCCACCGCGATCAGTATTATCACGTCCAGCCTGGTTTGTCACTTATACGGCATCTGAAAACAAAAAGACACAAAAGCAGAACATCTATCCATGTAGTCGTAATTAATAGGCATTAAGCTTGTAATAATCTTAATTACTAAACCATAAATTATATCCCAGTCTCAGTTTCTATTATTGCATTCATGAATTACATCTACATCCATATGTATCCTATATCACAGAGTATTTATTTATCACATATCACACAGCATTTATTTATTTCATATCTCGCAGCTTTAATGAACCCCATATCACACAGTATTTATTTATCACACAGTATTTATGAACTCCATATCGCACAGATTTAATGAACCCATATCACACAGTATTTATTTATGACACAGTATTTATGAACTCCATATCGCACAGATTTAATGAACCCCATATCAAACAGTATTTATTTATCACACAATATTTATGAACTCCATATTGCACAGATTTAATGAACCCCATATCACACAGCATATATTTACCACACAGCATTTATTTATATAGAATACAGTTTTTTTTATTGCATTTATGAATTACAACATCTACATCCATATGTATCCTATATCACAGAGTATTCATTTATCACATATCACACAGAATTTATTTATTCCATATCTCACAGCTTTAATGAACTCCATATCACACAGTATTTATTTATCACACAGTATTTATGAACTCCATATCGCAGATTTAATGAACCCCATATCAGACAGTATTTATTTATCACACAATATTTATGAACTCCATATTGCACTGATTCAATGAACCCCAAATCACACAGCATTTATTTATCACACAGCATTTGTTTATCACACAGCATTTATTTATTCCATACACTTAGCATAGAATTTATTTATCCCATATCACTCATCTAGTTTATTTAATCCATATCCTACAGTTTTTATTAAATCCATATCACACAGATCCAATCTAATCCACATAACAGGCTTTATTTAACCCATATCACACAGATCCGATCCAATCCACATAACACAGGTTTTGTTTAACCCATATCACACAGATCCAATTTAATCCATATCACACAGATTTTATTTAACCCATATCACACAGATCCAATCTAATCCATATCACACAGATTTTATTTAACCCATATTACACAGATCCAATTTAATTGATCACAGATTTTATTTATCCCGTATCATAGCTTTTTATTTTACCCATATAACACAGTTTTAATTTAACCCATAGCACAGATTTTATTTATCCCATATTACACAGTATTAATATATATCACACAGCTTTTATATATCCCATATCACAAAGTATTAATGTATATCACATAGCTTTTATTTATCCTACATATCAGATTTTATTTATCCCGTATCACACAGTATTTATTAATATCACAAAGATTTGATCTATCCCATATCACACATTATTAATGTATATCACACAGCTTTTGTTTATCCTATAACAGTAATCATTGATAATCACTTTGCATAATACAAATTGTCCTACAGAGTAGTTACCGCAATTCCTATGAGATTTGTCGGATCTATCCTTCACGAGAGCAATTTAGCCGCAGTTAGTCTTTCCTCCAGTGTCTGCTTCTTACCTATAAAATCATTAGGCTCTCCCGCAGGATAAGCAGGAAAACGTGAATTGATGCCCGAATAATGGCTGAAAAGGAGGGACCTAGCGATCGCAAAATCAGTATTATAAAATACCCTAAATTATATCAATCTGGTGATCATCCCAAGTGCACTTGCTATCAAACATGCATAGATACTTACTCCGATTCGCACACTACCTGATCATTTGAACTAGGGCGTAATATCGTTTATGATATGCTTTTTCCTCTATTAGCGTGATGCGTGATCATGGTAAGATTTGTATACATGCAGATCTTTTAAATGTTATAAAGTTACGACATTATTACAGTTTACGAACAGCTTTAGAAAATACTTTCACACGGTCATAGTCTATGTTCTATTTGCAGATCAAAGTCTTAAGTTGAAAGCCATCAGCGAGCTATGCGGGGAATAATAACTAAGGGATGCCATTAAAATATATCTGATAACGTTTTAGTGACCAACTGCTAATGTATCTAGCTCGTAGCTATGATAAAAATTGTTTCTCTCTAGTCAATTACTAAAATATGCAATCTGTTATATAACGCCAACAGATTGGTTTTGCAACAGTACTCCTCTCCACCTAATCCAAGCCTACTTGCTCAATATGGAATATAGATTCTTGGACAGGACCCCGTCTATTCTACGTCCTTCTTGGTCTACTGCGTGAGACCTAGAGACATCCGCGAGTAAACCATTACAACATTAATCCTAATTGACGCATCCCAAACAAATTAGTATTTTTTTTTTATATTCAGCTACGCAACGAATTTGAGTGTATCCCGGCCGCATTGTTCCCGCGGAAATCTTGTGTTCTTAATAATTAACGCTTGTCTAAAAACTTTTTTTAGAATAACTCCTTATAAAGATGGTAAGAATTCTTCTAATAGACTGGCCAGTGAACCGATATTGGCGGTAGCATGACGCCATCGTGGAATGTAACTACCTAGATCACCTAGTATAAATTTGATGGCTAGTAAGAAAAACGCTGGCGTATTTGCTAAACTGACGGTCTCGAGAGTAGTAGGCAACGATTTTCCAAAACCACGGTTTAGCTGTTCGTCGACAACCGACATGAGGCATATTGCTATGATGGATATTGCTATTTAGCAGTAGGTACATGCATTGTGCGCTCTGTAGTCTAATTATATACTCTAGAATAAACCCCTTTTTCCACTACAACTCCTAGACTCGCATAGTCAGACAGATTCCCTCATAACGTATTGCAGCACTGATGCGTACAGTGCGTGGGAGTAGCAACACCATGCTGAAGGTTATTAGTACCTAGTAAGCCAATTATGAGGCACTGGGTACATTAACATGTGCATGTACCCGGTGTGAAACAGCGCGGGAGGGTACTTAAACTAAAATTATGCATTAAGTAATTAAATTCTGTATATAACCCATTATAGACCTTGTCTGTGTATTTTATTGTATTTCACTTTTTTTTTACTGTATTTTACTGTATTTTACTGTATTTTACTGTATTTTACTGTATTTTACTGTATTTTACTGTATTTTACTGTATTTTACTGTATTTTACTGTATTTTACTGTATTTTACTGTATTTCACTGTATTTTACTGTATTTCACTGTATTTCACTGTATTTCACTGTATTTTATTGTCGTAAGATTGGTATATTTCATATATAATTCTCATCAATGCCTATTTCCCCGCTTGCTAAGAGTATATTATGCTTGCTACTCTGATAATTATTATCTCAGAGGATAACTAGCTAAAAAAACAATTCCTCAACCTTATGATACCCCCGACGACTGTCAACTCTACTACAACAATAAGTATTCGTGAGAAATATAAGGTTCGGGTTGATAATGACGTAAATTTGTACAAATGCATAACATCGTGGCGGTATTACATTACTGTATTCTAAATAGACTAGGAAGTCAATTGCTTGTTGCATACTAAGTTTTTTTTTTAACCGACTTCAAAAAAGGAGGAGGTTCTCAATTCGTCTGTATATATATTTTTTTTTTTTTTTTTTTTATGTATGTTCGCGCATAACTCTGGCAATTATTAACCGATTTGAAAAAATCTTTCTTCCATCCATTCTTGAATCCATTGATTGGGTCCCATAAAAAAATTATTGCTTAGTAATAAGTAGTTCCTAAAAAAACAAGAATGGTGACTGCGCACTGAGAGTTGCAAGAAAGCCTATATAGATGACGTTTTAGTCGCTCGGACTCGCTCGGTCAGACAAAAATGGTCATAACTCTGGCAAATATTTACCAATTTCAATGATTCTTTTTTTATTCAAAAGAAGAAGCCACTGTATTGAATCTGTATGAATTTTATTACAACCGGATAAGAACTTCCTGGAGGACCATGAACGATGTGGAGGAATTTATCTGGTAAAAACCATAAAACTGATGTTCTCCATTACATTGCTCTGACAATTATGAACCGATTTCGATGATTCTTTTTTTATTCGAGAGAGTAAACTACTATGATGTTTCCATGCAAATTTCATTACGACCGGATATTATTTTCTGAAGAAACATGAATTATGTAAAACTATGTAGACGATAATGTGATCATAACCTACCTAGATAATTTTACGGTTTTCGATGGTTCAATCTTTATATATGAAAATATCACTAAAAAGTTTAAAATAAAATCTTTTTAAAAAAAAATTGAACCGACTTCAATGTCACTGAAAAGTATAAAATAATTTAAATATTATTGAAGTTGGTGCCAAATACACACAGCAGGTACGCTAACACCAACTTCAATAATATTTAAATTATTTTATACTTTTCAGTGACATTGAAGTCGGTTCAATTTTTTTTTAAAAAGATTTTATTTATATTAAAAGTTATGAATTAATCTTAGAAATGTTCTGAGGTAACTAAAAATATCTTTTGATTTACCATTGACTACCCAATTATTAAGACTAATTATCAGCAAGATTTTCATCATCAAAAATCAGCAATACCGCACAAAACATGAACATTAATATAAGAAGTTTCCAATGAGTGAATATCAACCACCAAATCCTTTGATTGTAACTATAGAAGGTTTGTTCCTCAGCTTTAAATAAGAGCTTCGTAAGAGCTTCGTTTTTTTTTTTACTACCAGTGTCTGCGCATGCAATAAGGTGCTAACCATTACTATTTGCTATATTCCTGTAAAAGTCCATATAAACATTTTAAAAGTTATAAATAAAACGCTACTGACCTTTTGTGCCGATGTGAAGAGCCAGCCGCAGCGCCTCGTAGCACGGCATCTTGCAGCCCCGTACTACATGGCCCTCTCCTAACCGCGTAGCATTTCCAATCTCTTGTGGATCCTTGAAGACTAATCGGTGAGCTGTCGAACAGTTTCGCCACAATCATACATGTCGTCCCACAGGTTAATTTAATTTTTTGTCGTTGCTTGATTCTTCATCCGGTAGTATAATGGAATAATCTCATCATCGTTTTGAAGTCCGCGGCGCCTTTTTCGTTGAACATGCCTTATCGATCTCCTCGTAGTCAGGTGAAGAAGAAAAAAATCTTAGTTTTCTTCGTCATCTCTTGAAATTGTTGTGTAGTTTCCATAATTCTTTGTACCAATTCCATCAACATGTGGGCCTGAATATATCCCACTTCTGAAGTGTAATACTTCAGGTAATCAGGATGGTCACAATAATCACCACATAAGCATTTGACGGTCAATTATATTTTATAAACAATCGTGCAGAGTTTCCACTTACAACTGTTCTCAACGACGGTGACAGAATGAATGACTCAAACGTTGTGACACTTCTATTTATATAGACAAACAGATAAGCTAATCAAGAGTCATACTTATACAATAACTATTACATATTTATCATTAATTAATACTATTTGGACTGGAGATTGAATAAGAAGAATTATCAATTAATAATACCTATAAACATAAACTAGTTTAAATATTACTCATAATGTGTATTTTGTTACGCCGGAAGCTGTCAAGCGGACGGCGACATAATAACATTTTATTTAGTAGGTAGTTTAACACAAATCAAAATAATGCAAAGCTACAGAACAAATAAGATCACAAATATAATCGATATATAATTATGTATGTGCACTAAAAAGTTGAGCTGGTGTAAACAGATACCGGAAGTCTGTAACAGTATGTATGTATATACATTCGACGAGCCCGTTGGTCTAGGGGTTAGACACCCTGTCCGCTAACCGATGGGTCATGGGTTCGATTCCCACCAAGTGTCTGAGTGTTATTTATCTATTTAAGTAGGCTCTGCCTAGTTTGGGATCAGATGACCGTGTGTGGATTGTCCCAAGATATTATTATTAGATAATTAGGTACCTACATGCACTCAGTGGCGGTCCGAGAGGGGGGGGAGGGTCGTAAGGTACATGACCCCCCCCCCCAATCTCAAAGTCATTCACGTCAAATTGACAAATTTAACTGCTTGCTTTAAAACGTCTAAACAATTTTATCCAAAATAGGTTACGCATTTGAAACATTCAGACGCAAGGTGGGAATCGAACCCAGGACTTTTTGGCTTGCGGCCAGGGCACTAGCCCGTCAACTATGACCCCCCTCCCCACAAATCGTTGGCTCTGACCGCACCTGCATGCACTCGAAAAATATAACTCTACTTCTAGGGTAGGTCAGTGGGTAAAAACACGAGGTTACCAATGAATACCTCGTGCGTGACGTCTTGTCATTGATAAGTTCACATTAAGATTTAGCTAGTATATAACTAGATAATTAATTAATACTTAGTACTAGATTTTTACTATTATTCTTTGTAATAGATACTTTTACAGGCCTTGAAGCCTGATAATAAAGTAATAATACAAAATGGTTTTTAAATTAATGCATTAAACACAATGCAATATTTAATGCCAGCATTGAATAAATTAAAGTTGTATTTTAATCTGCAGGCAAAATTAGACGCAAAACAGTGGTTCGCCAAGTATTCTCAACATCAGGAAGAGTCGACAGAACATTACCTTGTACATATAATAAATCTGTCGCTGGGTATATCAGAAATCTCCATCGATAACGAGCCAATAATAAGGCATCTAATTAATGATTGTTCAAACATAAAAAAGCCGCTTCAACGCTTCCGACAACAGTATTTATACTCTCGGACCCGTTAAAAAATTTGCGCCAAAACTTTTGAAGTTTGCTTTTTGTGTTTATAAAAAAACCGCACGCGTCTCAATTTATCTTTTTCAATCAATCACTGAGTACTATTCACAGTTTTTTGTAAATGTCTCGTTATTTATTCACATTACCATTTCCTGTAACGTCAATCGTTCTTTTAAAATTCTGTGAGAAATCTAATAGTTGAAGACACACACAGTAAGTAGGTACATACAACAATATGTACACAAAAGTTCCATAATTTATTTGTTTAGTATAGCTGCGCAACGCTACTAAACCCTTTTTTGTGTTGTTTAATTATGATTAGGTATTATACTAATGAAGTCAAATAAAAAATAAAAGAAATAAGTCGATTAATGAAGCCTGCATATAATTTTATAGTTATGCCATGATTCGTTAAAACCACCCATTTTTTTTATTTTTTTTTATTTATTAGGACAACCAGTAATTGTTACATTAGCACACTTAAATTACAAAATACATAGAAAATTAATTAAATGCACAATTTTTGAAGGTGTCACCCATGATGTCTTCACTACAAAATCAAATAAATAAATGATTCTACTCCGTGCTCAGAGGATCAGGACGTTCACCAAAATATAGGCGACACGCTTGCAGGTATACAGCTGCACTACACTGCCGCTCGTCACGCTGGACATTAGTAATTAAGTCTCTTGAGCCCCATGATATCACCAGCTACAGTGACCTTCACCGTAACATAAAAATATTTACACATTTTTGCTTGGCAGAAGATTCAACACTGGACGCTCCCTTGTACAACGGACCTACCATGCAGTAGCAGTAATTCGGTAGTATAAACTTAAAGAAATAATACACAATAATTCACTTAAAAGTATTCAAGTTTTAAGCAAATTTATCATCACGTGTTTTTGTAACATTCGTTGATATAAAATATAGTGTTAGACATGTTATTTATTAACAATGAATTAACAGTCCGTCGACCGTGAAAGTTGATCTGATTACAGTCAACCTAGCAGGTTTCCACGTGTTAGTTTCAAAACAATATTAGTCCTTTTGCGTCAAGTTAGTGAGGTATTAAATCTTGTAGAAAATATGGGTGCCACACGATCTTACGATCGACCCGTACCTCGAGTGTATTCAGAAATCATTTTTTTAACTTTACTATCACGTTTACGTTTGGCGTTCAAATGTATGGAAACGTGAACAGCGCCTCTAGCGGCAATTAGGGTAAACAAAAAATACGAGTGTGTTTCAATTTCATTTAACGCTTAACATGCGTTTTACTAACGTAACTATCTCAGTATCGTTTATCATTGGTTTTAGGCATTTTTGCGAGTGTATTATGTTATTTTGACAGCTCAGACGGTGTTTTAACATATACTGAAAAGTTAAGTTATCTAAACGTGCTCACTTGAATTTGGCTAGTGACAACGATACGATACGTACAAGTTTTAGGGAGTTTGTGTGACAGACGATAATTTTGTGACTGAAATGTTACTTTTAATTAGGTTCCTTCATACATAAAAAATAAAATTAAAATAATAATGACTACTATAATAATATACACATTACCTATATTATTTGATATTTTTTATCCTATCGTTATTTTTAGATTTGTAATATAATTTAGTTCATACGTAAGTTGTTTAATTCTAATCTCACTGCCATTAAAGGATAATATATTGTTCTTTATAAAGAACAGAGGAAGCTTTAAAACAAATAGCTGTACAAAAAAAAATTTCTTTACATAAATTTGATATCAATTATCCCTATTTCATTTAAAATTGGATGGTATGCTACAAGCCTGCACACGAACAGTTGCATTGCACTGGCCACTTGTCACCTAAGAGTTCAACTCAATATTTCTACAAGAAAAATAGTACCTAGGCAGGTACTCTTCTTCGGAGTCGCTGGACGTTCGGGGTGTGGGCCCTATGAACGCCCAGCGGCAGGCTCAAAGACAAGGCACTGAGGGGCCCCTGGTGCAGATCTCACCGGAGAGCCCGAGTCCCCCCTCTTATGTTCCGATGTGACAGCCGCGGGGGTTTTAGTGGGTAAGAATCCCACATACCCCGGTCGAGCCCCACAGCTCCCGGGCATCTTTGGAAGATTTCCCCCGCGTCAAAAAAAAGGCAGGTACTCTTAGGTACGTAGGTACGTACCTAATTAAACCTAGTACTTTCCCCAGCTTCAAATTCAAAGCGGGACACATGAATTTGTTTTAATTAAGAAGGAGCTAATAATTTATAGTAAATTATTTCAGTAAACTTTAATCATTTCAAGTAATAAAAAATAAGTTTTAAAAACTAAAACCCGACTACGGATAAAATCGCAGTCTAAAAAGTAGAAAACAAGAAAATATTTCTTGTCAGATATACTTATCTACCAACGCCTTAAGCAATTAATTATCGTCTAGTAAGTAGATAATTTGTATATTTCAATTTAACGTATTATAAGTATAATTACTATAGATTGTAGCCGTAGTCGCATGCCACTGATGCCTGATGATCCGTCGTGGCGTTGTCGTTTATACATAAGTCGGCGATCTGTCCCCCTAGACAATGTAATATTCTACAAGCGCTATCGCTAATAGAAAGTTTAAAATTGTATGAGAATGACATAAGTCATCGAAAAATCACGTGACATATTGTAGGGAATTGACACCATTAGCGAATGAAGAAATAGATTCGCTATGAAGCGATTGCATCTTGTCTAGGCCCTCTGGTCAGCTGCTAGTCGTCGAAGTGCAACCTGAATTTTGTGTTCCCAACGCGACAATATAACATTGGCCATATCAGACATTAGCAAGGTGGCATGCGACTACGGCTACAATCTATAGTAATTATACTTATAATACGTTAAATTGAAATATACAAATTATCTACTTACTAGACGATAATTAATTGCTTAAGGCGTTGGTAGATAAGTATATCTGACAAGAAATATTTTCTTGTTTTCTACTTTTTAGACTGCGATTTTATCCGTAGTCGGGTTTTAGTTTTTAAAACTTATTTTTTATTTTATTTATTTTGGGGCTTTATAATTCGTTACAAATCACGTAGAATTATTAGAATTAAGTTAGTATCGCTATAATAATTACTTAGTTTTACTAAATATATTTCGTAAACACGTAATTGTTTTTTTTTTTCGCCATCTGCGTGTGAAAATTCAAGGCTCTAGTACCAATCGTTCATGAATTATAACGCTTTTTTATAATACATGAAACCCCCTATTTGGACCCCTTAGGATACGAATTTTGAAAATTCCGTTCTTAGTGTGCGTTTACGTATTGTGAAGAATACACTTCCCTAATTTCAAGTCTCTAGAGCCAGCAGTTTAGGCTGTGCGTTGTCTGTCAGTCAGTCAATCAGTCAGGACATGTCCTTTTATATATATCGATGATTAAAATAACTTTAATACGTGCAAAGAAGGTATGGAACCCTCGATGCGCGAGTCAGACTCGCACTAGACTGGTTTTTTTTTTTGGTTTGATTCGGTACCTAGCTCCGAACCGAGTATCTTACCTACTAAAACGTCCAGTACTCAATGGACATCTAGCGCCCACAACCCAAACGTCCAACCGACAACTCCGAAGATTGCCCGTTATTTGTCCGGGCTTATGGCTGAGGAGCGAGGCGGCAGCTTTTTTTTTTTTAGACGGCATATTGACGCGGGTGCGCACGGTGCAGGATACGTGCGTTTTCGAACACTCTCGACAGCCACTTATTGAATTGAAACCTTGCGTGCACTTAGAAGCCACACTCGAGCTAACGCAGCAGTTAGCAAAATAGTTTAACTAAACAATATAATCTTTTCCCATCACTTTTAAAATCATATCAAATTCAAATTTTAAACATCGATGTCGTATTTTAGTTTTAAAACCCATAGAAAAAAAAGAAGAAGAAACATTTATTAGCTCACTGACTTAATTACAAAGAAGGACTTAGTTACTAACAATTTTATAATATATTAATAGTCGTGGCTAAAAGGTCGCAAGCTCAGCATTATGTCAGGGGGCAAACACAATATATAACTCATACTATGATATAACTCATACCTACCGCTTATGTCATAAAAACACGGTTTTCAATTACCTTTTAAAAGACACCACACGCGAGATTTTTTAAAATTTCGAGCAATGCAAAAACACGTAATTATTCATTTTCTTTGAGGAGTCTGCGTGTAAAAATTTAAGGCTCTAGTACCAACCGTTCAAGAATTATAACGCTTTTTTTAAAAACATAAAACCCCCTATGTAGACCCCTTAGGATACTAATTTTGAAAATTCCGTTTTTAGTGTGCGTTTTCGTATCCCAAATTTCAAATCTCTAGGCTAGCGGTTTGGGCTGTGCGTTGTCTGTCAATGAGTCAGTCAGTCAGGACTTATTTTTTTATATATATTGATTAAAATAACTTTAATACGCACAAAGAAGGTATGGAACCCTCGATGCGTGAGTCAGACTCGCAATTGACCGGATTTTTTTTTGTTTGATTCGGTACCTAGCTCCGAACCGGAGTATCTTACCTACTAAAACGCCCCGTACTCAATGGACATCTAGGGCTCACAACCCAAACGTCCAACCGACAACTCCGAAGGTTGCCCGTTATTTGTCCGGGATTATGGCTGAGGAGCGAGGCGGCAGCTTTTTTTTTTTTAGGTGGCATATTGACGCGGGTGCGCTCGCTTGCGAACACTATCGGCAGCCTCTTATTGAATTGAAATCAATAACATTAATACGCGCAAAGAAGGTATGGAACCCTCGATTCGCGAGTCAGACTCTCACTTGATCGGTTTTTTTTTTGGGGTACCTAGCTCCAAATCGGAGTATCTTATGTACTAAAACGCCCCGTACTCAATGGACATCTAGGGCTCACAACCCAAACGTCCAACCGACAACTCCGAAGGTTGCCCGTTATTTGTCCGGGCTTATGGCTGAGGAGCGTGGCGGCAGCTTGTTTTTTTTTAGGTGTCAGCATGACGCGGGAGCGCGCATTTGCGGACACTCTCGGCAGCCTCTTATTGAATTGTAACCTTGCGTGTACTTAGAAGCCACACTTGAGCTAACGCAGCAGTTAGGAAAATAGTTTAACTAAACAATATGATTTTTCCCATCACTTTTGAAATCATATCAGATTCAAATTTTAAACATCGATGTCGTATTTTAGTTTTAAAACCCATGATATAACTCATGCCTACTGCTTATATCATAAAAAAAAAATCGGTTTCCAATTACCTTTTAAAAGACACCACACACGAGATTAACTCAGGACTCCTATTTTGACCTTAAAACCCTCATAATTTCTTAAACTTGACTTCGTCCTAATCCTATCTATCATATTGTATCGGAAAACAGTGAAATGTGTTAAGAAATTGTAAAATATTTATTTTACACAAAAATTTAGGTCCTGTGACTTCTACTTAGAAAATTTCGAGAAATGCAAAAACACGTTATTGTTTATTTGCTTTGAGGCATCTGTGTGTGAAAATTCAAGGCTCTAGTACCAACCGTTCATGAATTATAACGATTTTAAAAAAAATTAAATCCCCCTATTTGGACCCCTTAGGATGCGAATTTTGAAAATTCCGTTCTTAGTGTGCGTTTACGTATTGTGAAGAATACACCTCCCTAATTTCAAGTCTCTAGAGCCAGCAGTTTAGGCTGTGCGTTGTCTGTCAGTCAGTCAATAAGTCAATCAATCAGGACATCTACTTTTATATATATTGATGATGATGATTATTTACTTTACACGATCATGCTTGGGCAACAGAAATACACATGTGTACCTAATTTCAACTTAATCAAAAAATATTTTTATTTTTCTTCAGAAGTTTTTGTCCTGTAGATGGCGCCACATTGAATTTAATGTAATATTATATAGCCTATAACCAGCGGACAATCAAGGCGCTTCTAACGACACCCTTCTTGTCTAATTATGTTAAGTAGATTAGAAGATATTCGGGAACAGATGAACATACATACATACATACATACATACATACATACATACATACATTCTTGTTAAAATCATAACCCTCCCTCCGTTCCGTAGTCGGGTAAAAAAGGGATTATTTATTAAAAAAACAGGTCGTAGTTACAAAATGTATAATTCATATTGCATGCACTTACAGATTTAACACTATTATACCAGAATGAAAAATAAAAAGTAACATGTTGTAAATTTAAATAAATAGAAAGAAAAAAACATTTAAGTACTAACACAATGGCAGTATTACAAAAATGAAATAATTTTCTCATTATAAAATGTTTAAAGGGTAATATAGGTCACCAGCTCAACATGATGTCAGCAGATAAGTAAGTACAATAGCACACCCCCGACGCTGGTTTTCTTCTACAGTCTCAGAACGAGACACTCACAACACGATAGCACAATACTACACAATGTGTAATTAATTTAAATAAAAGTACAAACAATACATATCTACTTATGAAGTAAAAAAAAACTATAAAATAAATAATATCTAATCCATACTAGTACAAACGAAATAGTAGATTGCACAAAAACAAAGTGACACACTTAATGATTCTTGATTATGGAATCTACTATTTTATTCAATGACTCCAATGATTTTCTTGTTATTTCTTGCCAACTCTATTGAACCTGCAACTCTAGCTCCCGTATACGCAGCCTTTCCTTTTCTAAATTAACCTCGTCATCATACTTTCTTTGTAAGAAAGTTCTCCATTTTTCATCAGAATGGAGAAAATGTTGAGCGACCGTGTTCTTGTGGGAGTTCTACGACTTAAGCCACGTCGTCATGTTGGACGTTGTGGTGTGTGCCCATGCAAAGCAGGAATAGGGGTTGTCACAGGGGGTGTAGTGTCCTTCGGAGTCGCTGGACGTTCGGGGTGTGGGACCTTAGAACGTCCATTGAGTACGGCGGCGACTCCGAGGAGGACGGTGGCGGGGTTGCGACCCCCGTCCCCGTGAGCACCGTGTCAGATTCCCGGGGGCGGGCTACAATGCGCTCCCCGGCGGCGGGCTCAAAGGCAAGGCACTGAGGGGCCCCTGGTGCAGATCCCACCAGAGAGCCCTCTCATGAGCCGATGCGATAGCCGCGGGCCGCGGGGGTTTTAGTGGGTAAGAATCCCATATACCCCGGTCAAGCCCCACAGCTCCCAGGGATCTTTGGAAGATTTCCCCCGCGCCAAAAAACAAAAAAGGGGGTGTAGTGTGGCCTTCTACGGTGTTTATAAATTCAATAATTGGTGGTGGTGGTGGTGATGATGATGGCGATTGTTCGTGACGAGGAGATGCTGGTTGTGGCACATTATCATGTGAAGATCCGGGAATCGCCAATACTTCATAATCTGAAAATATAAACAAAATCTACTTACTAAATTGTTAACAAAAAGTACTAAGTAATATTTTCCTGAGTATCATAATCCTCGGGTAGCTTAGGGATTTCAATATTTATACCACATTGTATAAGGACGACCTTGCTCCGAGGAGAATAATAGAAGATATCATCACAGAATATAAATCACTTTTATTACAACACACTTTGTACACTGAATATACAGGACTACAATAAATTAGATAAATCAAATTCACAATAAACAGTTACTTCCAACTCTTAACAGTCTCGTGGTTGACACTCGAATTCCCTCACAATACCACCGACCATGCTTTTTATCAGAAAAATCCCTACCCGAAAACGAAACCCCGAAAACGAAACCCCCAAAACGACTCGCCACGACCAATCACAGCCCGCATCAGTTCTCTTTAATGCGGCCCCGTGATTGGCCGGCGGCGGCGCTACGAATCAATTGCAGAGTCTATGACTAACTTCCGCTTCTGTCAGTACTCGAAAAGTAGTTACCAGTATATTAAAATATTAAACAATGAATAAAGAATTAAATAATTTGCGATAAATCTCTACAAAATTGCAAACCCTAACAATCGACCATCCTGACGACGTGTGCGTCCCCGCACACGACCCAGGTGGAAACCCTAACAATCGGTATCGAGTACATGGTCAGCAGCACGAAAGTCCCCAAATACTATAACCATTACATGAATTAACAATTAAACATTCTAATACAATCAATTAAACATCAACAATTTGTACATCATTTAAATATTTTACATTACAATAAACTTCGTTAGTTATTAGATAATTAATTCCATTCCTTTTATTTTATTAAAAACAAATGTATCATCAATATAATTGCTGTTAGGAAAACTGTACACTTGTATAATATTGTAAACATCTAGTTATCCATTCTATTCTAATTTATTAGACAACGAATTGAAATCACATCGAAATATCAATATGTACATATATGGACTTACTCAGGTCTACGAAAGACTGGTGACTGGCACACCAGCGCAAGCCGATCGATTGCTTCACACGGCGCAGGTGAGTCTACTTAATGGCATTGGGATCGAATCGAGTCCATGAGGACTGCCCAACTACCATTTCAAAATAATATAGACACCGACTGGCGGATATACAAGCCGATCGATTACTTGATACCGCACAGTGGCACAATGCATCGTGGTGGCTCACACAAGCCGATCGATTACTTGTGGAGACGCACCATCGTGGCACCGAACGTATCAAACCATGGCACGATCGATTCGATACCATGCATGACCGGCCGACTACCAATTCGAAACACCAACTGGCGGCACAAGCCAATCGATTACTTGATACCGCACAGTGGGTCGATGCATTGTGGTGGCTCACACAAGCCGATCGATTACTTGTGGAGACGCACCGTCGTGGCACCGAACGTATCAAAACATGGCACGATCGATTCGATACCATGCATGACCGCCCGACTACCAATTCGAAATCAGATTAAAACCAACGGCGTGCACAAGCCGATCGATTACTTGCGACGGCGTAGTGGGTCGATGCGCACAAACCGATCGATTGCTTGCGATTTATCTGGAAAGATACAAAAGACCTTCTGTAGCAACATTACTCTTAACATCTCAAATTATACACACAAAATTATGGATTCAAATTAATCACCATCATTACTATTCTACTACATTAGCTTTAGATTCATTTTCGTGAACTTCTATTGAACTTATGTGGCTCAAAGGCCTGTAGTTCATACTTTTGTTTTGCATGCGTGCTGCTAAACCGCAAAACATTAATGTCTTGATAGGGTTCTATAAACATGGACATAAGCTTTTTGCTTTGCCCATCACTGTTAATGCAGGGTTTATATTTCTGTCTTATCTTACCTATCTTGAACCCCACTGCGAATAACAGACCGCTATTAAGGAGTTTTTGATCGACTATCAAGTATCACGTTAAGAATGAGCTTTGACCCCATTCATGCTGCCACCAAATAACACCTCTGAATACACCTATGTTTTATTTTAACGTTGTTAAGTATCCAGCGAACCCTCCCCAAAAGCCTATCTCAATCTTTCTCATCATGTTAGTGCGTTTAGCGATTCAAGGATAGTACGATTGAATCAACAACCATCAACACCGACTAAACAGTGTTTAAAACCTTTTTAAAAGCAAATCTTGTGAAAGCATGTGATGCAGAATAACTACAGTGATCGCTTGCCAAGCGATCCCCTGATCGACCCTAATTGTGTAAATTATAATCTTCAAAAACGAACACAGATTGTTTGTTTTCTTGACAGGTATAATCAATCAAGTAAACACACCCACAACTACAAGTAGGTGCGTATAACCTTACATAGATCTTACGAAGGGCCTAAGGTGGTTCAACATACAAATCATGAAACGGCACCACTATTTTTGTTTTTGCGACATTGTGGAGTAATCCCTCATTCGCTTTTAAATTATGTAGCTTTAAGCTACCAATTTAATAAATAACCACCTTGTACATATTATGGAATGCAATAAACGATATGAATATATTAATTTTAACATTGTTTTCTGACTGACGAACCAGAATTGTCTGTTCTAAGGTCTTCTTTTGACACTGAAATGTTCAATGTCGCCGTGGTTCATACGACACAGTTGTCACCCCTCGGAACTACCCATCGAATACTGCTTTTATTACCATGTAAATAACTTAATACTTGACAGTCTTTTAAAACGTAATTATTTATGTAATTTAGGCACTTTTCATCACAATCGCTGTTAATACTTTTGATTCTACAGATTTGTCTCCCAGTTGGA
This sequence comes from Furcula furcula, assembly GCA_911728495.1. Classification (NCBI taxonomy): domain Eukaryota; kingdom Metazoa; phylum Arthropoda; class Insecta; order Lepidoptera; family Notodontidae; genus Furcula; species Furcula furcula. The sequence continues at coordinate 14,924,163 of OU452251.1, forward strand.
CAGTGCAACCAGTAGTCATTAAATATTGTTATTACACTCAGAAATTGGTCATTGACGGCTACGGGATTTCGCGGTAGCTTATTTGGCGACATGACCCACTTTTGAACCAGTCCTATGTTACAGAACAATCGAACTCTTGCAAAGTTTACACATACAGCCACCCCCACTAGAGATTCTCAGAATTAACCCCGGTACAGAAATGTGGAATGCAGTTCACTGACCGGTAATTATTAAAATACCGTACCTAGCAGATAACCCTAAACTTTCGCAGAAGGAAAATAACAGCTAAACTTTATAACTGAGTAGAGGTTCTTCGCTTCTGCTAAAGTCTGTGATGTAGTATAGTAAGCGACGATATGCTTGCTCTGCTCAGAAATTGGAACCCAGCTATCAACCCAACTTATTGTAGCAGTGCATGCTAGACGTAGAGCCAGCACCGAATTAGACGTAGAGCCTAACGCTGCTGGGATCCGTACTCACTATCGAATTTCTGCTCAACGTAGAGCTGACCGTTAAACTATTAGACCTTAAGTAGTTTCACTGAAAACCATAACCCTCGTGACGGTAGTGCTGCTTAAGCAAATTTATTGAACACGAAAACGTGACAAGCCACTGTCGTAGCATCGAGCTCGAGCCCTTGCTGCTTAGAGAACAGCACTACGGGTAATACCGATGACAGGCCTGTTCAGCAAGTAGAGGTATCTAGTCTTCAATGACAGGAATAAGATAGTTTCAAGTTAACAGCCGATAATCAATGCACATTCTAAATGAACCATCCCTTTTACGAACAAGCAAACTAAGACTAGTTTGAGACGGGCTAACTATTCCGGGATACAACATTTTCTAATAGACGTTGCTAATTTTCAGACACATTTTTTTTTTCCAACGAGCCTGATTATTATAATGCTGTGATTGTGACTACATTTGACGGTAGTCCCGTTATGGCCATGTCCGAAAATTGCACTATTCTCACGACAAAATACAAAATCTATCAAGATCCGACAAATGGCTGATGATGGTACTATCACAACATCAACACGTCCGCACTTAGCTTGATAAGAGTACTTTAGACATGTATTACTGTTTCTACTCTCTTTCATGTGTACTATTCGGGTGCAATGTGTTTTTTTTTTCAATACTTCTACTAAATGGTAGATAAATCAGCCAATACCGTGGCTGCACCGTACAACCCAAAGACATCGACTGATCAAGCTGTAAGGGAACATTCACTCATTTGTCAAACTCAGGTTAAGGAGAATTTATTACCTACATCAAGAAATTGCAACTGAGTCAAGTTTTTATAAGCGATTAATGTTCGTGCGCTTCCGCTGAAGCCGCATCAACACTGGCTTGTCTTACATGCATTCACCACCCCCTGATACAACTTGGGCAGTAACGTCTATGCATAGTTGAGGTGATAACATACCCAGACTTAACAAAGGACCATGCTCATAGTATGGAGCTGAAAGTCAGCAATGCAATGCCCAAATTGCACTCTATGTCATAACTTTTTAACAGTATTTATATGATATCTAGATTTAATGTTATTTATAGCACCGGTTCAAAAGTTATTGGACATTAAACATGATAACTTCCTACTGGTTTTTTTTTTTACATTTTATCGTTCACAGACAGCATTGCTATTAGTTTTTCACTAGGAACTTCATGATCATCACATAAGCTAAGTCAGATCAGTGTTCTTTTATATACTTATCTGTATGTTATCAGATAAACATGTCAGTTATTTAGAATTATCTAATCTGTCTCCATTGTATAATGTCAATATGTATGTGAAAACAATTTGGTTAGATACACTGGTACTGCAATGTTAACAAGAACGTCTTATTATTTTTTTATATCTAGTGCTTCATATGATTTAAAATTAACAACATAATTCTAGTTTTTATTTATTAGAGCAATCTTATAATATACTTTATCTGGGCATTTATGGGGCACAGATGGGCATTGTCCTTTGTAAAACCGATGAGAGATGATTAGACAAAGTCCTAATTTTTGTACAACATATCCATTCGTTAAAGTGGAGGCACTGCCAAAGGGTACAAAGGCCGTGAAGAGTCCTATTTTCCGTACTTCATTCATAAATTTTGAGTAACGGCTCGGCTATTCTGACTTAATTAAACCTATACATGTCGCTTTTTGCAATGCATTTTAATAGAAAAAGGATAGCACCAGTAATTCATACTGGTGAACGCATACTGGTGAACTCATACTGGTGAACTCATACTGGTGAACTCATACTGGTGAACTCATACTGGTGAACTCATACTGGTGAACTCATACGGGTGAACTCATACTGGTGAACTCATACTGGTGAACTCATACTGGTGAACTCATACTGGTGAACTCATACTGGTGACCAGTCAGCAACTTTGGCTCGTAAAGAGAGTTCGATCTTAAAAAGGACTGATGATCTTTAATGCCACAAAGATATTGCAAGAGTTTATCAGGATATGAGCATCGCGATGCCAGAGAGCCAGACCTCAAAGTTCGATACTTATATCTGCGAATAATACAATCTACCGCACGTTTTCCCTACAATATCACGTTGATTGTGTGTCAATTCTTCATAATAAACCTCGTACCTACTCCTTCGTCCTAAGACTCCTAAGTACTACCTCCCTTCAAGACATAAGACCCGGCTATGTTCTGCTCGAAAGGAAAAACAAACAGTAATTTCTCTTGCCATTCTTACCAGGCCAATAGAATCGAACTACCAGACCTCGGCCAGATCCTAGAACTTCTAAATACCAAAATCAGTGATAGTTCTATCACCCTCCCGTATAGCGATGCACACTTGTTAAACAAATATAATTAATTTAACAAAGCATGCATGCGTGATTTGAAGGATCCAAAATCTGTCTCGGTTTTTGCGTCCTGGGAAGATTGCAACACCATCCCTAACGCATTTAAAAATATCGAAAACACTTTTTTTTTTTTTGGATAATGAAGGACTACATGACCTGTTAGATTGTCCCGCGTCGACACGTGGCTCTGTGCTACCGGCAGTCAGCGGACCGATTGCGATGGCTCCTTCCACGACGGTCGTTGTCCCGCCGTGATTGTGAACGCTGATTCCGATCCACCTTAGTCATCCTCGTGGCCGTCATTCCGTAGCTCACGCTCGACTCGCAACAAAAAGGTTGTGTGAATATTATGTTACAGACTTACACGTGTATCGTACTATGACGGTAGCTTGTAAATATTAGAGAGCATTTTATATAGGCAAACTAAAATTACTACATATGTAGTTAAAAGAAAACAGATTGACGACTACCTAACACAATCACTGCCATACACTGTAGGAATATTTTGGTATCGACCCAATAATAACCGATGAGACCATAATACATTACTAATACTGCAATCTGACACTAATACTGCGCACTTCAGATATAATTCGATACAATACAGACACTGCTATCATCTTCCATATTATTCCATATCATGCAAGAAATAAATACAATCTCCCAATTATATTATTAGTTATATACTATCCGAAACTGTTACATACCTATGTATTTTTTTATAAGAATACAATTGGTATGGATGTATCTGTCAATCATTGGACTACCTATTGAAATTTCTCCGGCTTACCGTCAGCTGTTTTTATTTGCAGAAAATAGCGGATTATACTTATACGGTTTAAGACATTTATTTTCGCAAAAGATTACAAGATAATCACTTACAGAGAAAATACAAAATATAATATACGAACAGTTTGATTTGCTCAATTAGCGTTGTACATAAAAATAGAGGGTAGGTACTTTAAAAATATTTAAACATTTTTATTTTTCCAGGTATTGCGGGTACCTTCAAATTTCATTTAGAAATCACAATGCACTATGATAAATTTTAAGCAGCAAACCGATATAGAAAAACTACAACGCGTAGAGATAAATATCAATTCAAACTAATTCAAAAGACAAAGATTACTTAATTCAAAACACTTCTTGTCTAAAAATTGTAGATTTGGGCGTGTACTTACGTTTTGTTGAAGTTAGTTGCGATAGCCACTTCTGATCTATATGGACGACCTTGCTCCGAGGAGAATAATAGAAGATATCATCACAGAATATAAATCACTTTTATTACAACACACTTTGTACACTGAATATACAGGACTACAATAAATTAGATAAATCAAATTCACAATAAACAGTTACTTCCAACTCTTAACAGTCTCGTGGTTGACACTCGAATTCCCTCACAATACCACCGATCATGCTTTTTATCAGAAAAATCCCTACCCGAAAACGAAACCCCGAAAACGAAACCCCCAAAACGACTCGCCACGACCAATCACAGCCCGCATCAGTTCTCTTTAATGCGGCCCCGTGATTGGCCGGCGGCGGCGCTACGAATCAATTGCAGAGTCTATGACTAACTTCCGCTTCTGTCAGTACTCGAAAAGTAGTTACCAGTATATTAAAATATTAAACAATGAATAAAGAATTAAATAATTTGCGATAAATCTCTACAAAATTGCAAACCCTAACAATTGTGTGGGAAGAGAACACATTGAATGTTATTTAAAAAAAAATGTGGGCTCAGTTTTTATGTTAAAAGTACCTCCTTATTCCTAAAACTAAACTAGCTGAAAAAAAAATTCTTACAAAACTTCAAGAGGGTCTCTGGACATTTTGTCATTGTGCCTCAAGTGTAGCAGATGTAAAATTATATAGCACCTACTATGTGTGTTGTTGTATTTGAGTACGCAGTTTGTTGTATTCCATTGGAAGATATTAGAACCAAAATATTATTACATACCTACTTATAACAGTGATTCACATTTTATACACATAGGTGTACTTACCAAAATGAATGTCTCCTGCAACTGCAGAGATCAGTATTTGGGGGCTGCTAATCCTCTCTATAACTAGGCGTAGGCGATAATGTAGCAGTTCTTTCAGGATCATTTTGGGCCTGAGAGTATTAAATATATTAATAAAATGATAAGTTTAATAGTCAATGAGTAATTGTTGGGATAATAAACCTATTAAGCATATAGATAGATTTAGGTAAAAAGTATGTTAACCTGAGAGAACCCAGCTTCAACCACACCCACTAGCAGCAGTAGCAGCTTGATGCCCAATTATATTTAAGACTCGCTGTTCTAAGTCTGTTAATTTGGAATGAAGTGCAGGCCCACCACCAGTACCACAAGCAGCTCTGTTTATTTTTGCGGCTTTCTTTTTGCAGTTATTCTTAAGATCACTCCACACCTTTCAGAATAGATAATGAATATTAATTAAAAAACCCTTAGGTAGGTATAGAGTTTGGTGGTTAGGTTAGATATAAAAATATAAAATAATTGCAAAGGAACCTTCTTCCACTTTTCTGTATTTTTTTGTTTACCTGAGGCATCACTATTAAGAATAGCGGTGAGATCTTCCCAATATTTAATTGTCTTAATTTTACCCATAGCGGTATTTCTAGGTTTGGTGATATCACCGTGTCTGTAAAGTAATAGAAACATACGAAACATAAAAATAAGCAATCAAGAATGTACTTATGATTATTAACATCTCTGTATGACTTAAAATAAAATACTTACTGTTCCATAAAAGTGACCATCATTTCAAATTGTGTAGCACTGGTTCTCATGATTGACACACAAATTACAATATTTAAGACTTTCTTCTTGATATATAATTATAATCGAAGACGCATGTAAGTAAAACTGGCAAGCAGAAAGGAAAACAAAAAACAACTGACTGATGAAATGAAACCATTTAAACTTTGGCTGGCGCCATGGGTGAAAAAATACTCTCGAGTTGCAATTCCATCTCTTTTTGTGCAACGAAAATAAATGAAATAGAAATAGTTCATTCATAAACTACATTACGTACATAATTTAAGTGGTATACAACACAAATGGTTACGGATTCACCAGGGTGTTAATTCAATTTAGCCGTATTATTTACGTTCGAAATAAGAGCTGCCAATATAACAATAACAATTTAACTTAGTTACGAATGACAATACATAGACGTATATGTGAATATTAGTGATGAATACACTCACATGTTCTCACTTAACAAAACGTAAACTGTTTGCTCGCTAACTTAAGAGTTACGTATAGCGGTTTTATAAGCATATGATTACACTCGAGGTACCGTTGTCGGCGCGGCACGACGTCGAAAGGAGCTCATTATCACATGTCATGAAAATTGATTTTGATAATCGTAAGCGCTCATCATATCGGCAAGACCAAGCACCTCATCCTTGATAAAAAAAACTACCCGTAAACAAGACATTATACCATCTCATTTAAACTAGCTTAAAAATAAAAACAAAATTCATCAAAATTCATATAGTCGGACAGCCAGAAAATCAGAGATAGGCGTCAAACTTATAACTCATATAGAGATGGTCAGATGGTTTAGTGTGTATCCATCCAGTTTTGGTGAAATTGCAATCGCCGCTGCTTAACAAAACATAGCCCGAAACTGCGCAACAGGTAGTCTCCAAGCTACAAGACCAAGGATGGGAAGCTCTCCATCATCTACCGTACTCCACTTTCATCACCGGTCACCTGCGATTTGCATAATTTCGTCAGCTGTCTACCTATTGGGAGGCCTGCCTACGCTGCGTCTTCCGGTTTGTGGTCGCTACTCGAGAACATTTCTTCCTCATCGGTTATCTATTCTTCGAGTAATGTGGCCTGACCATTCCCAATTTAACTTGCAGGTTCTGTGAGCATGTTCTTTGGTTGTTCGACGAATTTACTCATTCCGGATTCTGTCACGAAAAAGAAACTTCCAGCATAGCTCTCTCCATAGCTCATTGTATGACTCTGAGCTTCTCTAAAAGGCCAACAGTTAAGGACCACATCTCAGATATCTCATACAACACTTGCTGGTTAATAACCATCATCTTCAGGCACTGTGACATTTTAATTGGACACTCTTTCCTAAGTGCGCGTTATTATCAACATCATCAGCCGGAAGACGTCCACTGCTGAACAGTGGAAAGTACACGTAGTGGTCAAGAACTGCGAGAGTATCGTTTCCATCGACTAGTGATAACGTAATTTTCGCCTTGTCCATATTAAGACTCGCTGCTGAGGTCACTGAGGTCAGCTGCCGTCACTTATAACTTATAACTAAATTGATGTTGATGGCGAATGCATTCTAGTCCAAAAGCATAAAAACGTCCTTCAATGCGTTCGTGAACAATAAGAGAAGTCTCCCTGTCTCACACCTCTCTACAACCGGAGGAGTTTTTTACTCTCATCTGTAGTCGGATCGACATGGTGGTATATAAATAATAATAATAATAATAATGACGTAATAATGTTGTTATATGGAAAATAAATGGCATAATAATAATAATACCGTGACGTCAGAGGTACCGTACCTACTACAGGTATGTACCAGAACCAGTTCTGGACGATGGCAATATCACGTTATACTGGGATAGATCTATCATCACAGACAAGACTATTGTTGCCAATAAGCCTGATATTGTGCTGATAGATCGCACCGAGCGTCGTGCAATGATTGTAGACGTCACTGTCCCCCATGACGAGAACCTCGTGAAGGCGGAGAAAGATAAGAATTCAAATATCTGGATCTCGCGCACGAGGTTGTCGACATGTGGGACATGTGGGCAATCATTGTACCCATAGTCATTTCTGCCCATGGCCTCATGGCCAAGAGCCTCGATAAACATCTTAAGAGGCTCACGTTAGATGGACGGCTGGATCAAGGGTCAGATACAGAAGGCAGTGCTCCTGGAGACGGCACACATTGTGAGGAAGTTCCTCTCTCTGGAGCCTAAACCACCGTTTGCTTGCTAGGACCCTATTCCCGCAGCCGGTTGGAAGGTGTTTTTTATATTTTTTAAATGTATTTTTGTTTTATATTTATATTTAAACGTAAAGAATAGTTTTAAACAATAAATAAATGGAATAATAATAAAAAATGAATAAATGGAATAATAATGACACCCAGACACTTGGTGGGAATCGAAACCCACGACTCATCGGGTAGCAGCCAGGGAGTCTAACCACTAGACCAACGGACCTATCAAATACTTTGACACTACGATATATCTGTGTAGTCAATGTGGCATCGCTGGAGGGACAATACTACTCAAGAGTATTGAATCGAAGGCTTTTTCGTAGTCCAGAAACGTTAGACATAATGTCCGATTATACTCCTCGATCTTCTGTATAATCTGGCGAAGCGTATAGATTTGGGCTATGGTCTATAGCTTTCCCGGAACCCGGCTTGTTCGGGACTATCGAAAACAGCTTTGATATCAAAATACAGATAATATACTATTATTTTGACGCTGGTAGCGTGTCAATTAATTAATAGTCGGATAGCTTCATTTTAATAGTTTTTTCAACTTATTTCCAAATTATGACGAAAGTCCAATTCCATCATTTTAACATTGCTGTCCAAAGGAAAGTTATCTTGCTACTTACTCTACCTGCCTATTCGGCCTATACAAAACCGAGTTTCCTACAAAAACCAGGTAACATTTTCGTAATTTTATAAGATATGAGTCATTCATGACATCATTACTATTTTATTTAATGTCCACAAAATGTTAAAAAGTAGAAGAATTTATGATACTGCGATGAACTGTTGACCTGATAGTAGGACGTCGTTTATTAAGTAGTTTATTAAATCGAACGAAACAGTAAAATGAGTCACTACGTTATTTTCTTTATAAAAATATATTATTCAATGCCAGTGAGTGATATCACAAACAAGCCCTTTTCCTACTTCCTTTACCCATAGTTATTACGCTTTTTAGTAAATATGTAATTATTGCACTAATTATAGTAACAGTTTGTTATGAAAAACTAAATAAATCTTGAAATAATTAAGCAAAGCTAAATACGAAAAATATAAAAACGTTTTGACGATTAGTTTGTTAAATGATTGATTACTTGTTTGTGTTGTCAGACTTTAAGCCCTCAACATAATGAGACTAAAATCCTTTAGAAACCACATCTTAATTTACTTAACGCTATAAAAACACAGGTAGGGTATTAATTGAATAATGAGGACAAAACAACAAAATAAAATCTATACAGTAATTAAGTTTGCTAAACTCGATAATATAGAATATCTGGATCTTGGTCTATCTTTATCTAAATACCTAATTCCGTTAGTGTAGAGAAAGCTGTAAAAGCAGTTTTATGTATCACTTCACCAAGATACATAAATCTAGTCTAACATTATTGTAATTTTAAGAAACAAATGTGTCAGCTTAGAAATCGTAACATTAATATTAAATAGTAACATTATATGATTTTTTATACTTATAAGTAAACAGGCGTAGACACAAAGCTAACATTTTGATTGATGACACTTTCTTATTAAAATTTCCTTTTATACTGACTAAAGTACAGATTCCCCTTCTCGTAGTATGGAGACCATAACCACATATTTCCTTACGAGTACACCTTTAATCCTAAAGAACTCTTGAATTTTAATACCACCACCTATCTCCGTTAAGCAATAAACTATGTTTGTTTCTCTTTTTATGCTGTATAACATTGCTTTTAATTATTGCCGTGTTTAATTATTGTTAATTAAACACGGCAATAATTAATAGCAATTATTCTGTAACAAAACTATAGAATTTTTTATTGAAACTAAATATTTACAGTTTATTTAAAAATATACTTAAACTATTTAAAAAACTTTCTCCAAGTTGTCCCCGCACTAGGAGGGAAGGGTACCTAAAAGACTGGCGGCATTCCCCCTTTGTATGGCCAAGCTTATCTACGCAACACCATCAATCGGCCACATTCCGCGGTATTTTACGGTACGAAGCGTCTAAATGCTGGAACAATATTCCGCCGCCGTTGAGAAACCTGCGATGTACGAGTATATACAGTTTCAAGCGTAACCTTAGGAAATTTATTTGTGAACATCAAATGAGGCAAGAGACGCTTAAGCACGATACGAGTGCAATATGATAAGATTGACGTCTTTGCGATACTAACAGTCAGGACTTTGTATTAATAATATTTTTTTGTATAGATAATAGAAGTTATGTCATAAAATTGTATCCCTAAGATCTTTTGGCTCATATTGTATTGTGTAGTAGCTTGCATAATTATATATAGTACGAGTACATAGGTATAATGTGTTGGTTGGTTAGGTACTAAGCACCAATTTTTAATTTTAGATCACTGTGCGAGTGAAGTAACTGTTTGTTTGTTATTTTATATTAGGCAATTTATTTATTTGTGTGTGCATGGCATAAGGTCCATGGGGTTGCGAACGGGTTCCAACGGAAGATCAGCGCGGCTTTAAAGCAAGCCGCTTAATGCTGAGTTGGAACCCTTTCGTAGCAAGTTAATTTATCATCTAATTTTTTGTTTTTTTTTTCTTGTATCGTCTACGAATAAATGTTTTTCTTCTTCTTCTTCTTCTTATATGTTGGCAGAAAAAGCTACCAACCCGACGGTCAACTGAGACTTCGATAATTTTGGATGAAGTTTCTTTCTCCAAATCGTGTGTCTCATGAGACCAAGGCCGCAAAGGACAGAAATATATAGCGGAAACCTAGAGCTGCATACTTGCGCCGCTTTGCATAACTGGCGGTCGCCGCAGCCCCTCCAGCCGCCCTACAAGTTGCCAGAGTGTGGGATGCAGCAAGTGTATCGACACGTGTCGCATCCACACCAACGGCTTTCCATGTTGCCATGGTATTTAAAGTAATTAACGATGGAAAATTTTAAACTTGTCAAATGCAACGAAAAGTATTGGAAAACTACTGGATGAGAATAATTTAATTTTATTAATATTAAGTGTAGTTATGCCTTCATCTGTAATTATATGTAATATAAATCCAAAACTTTTAACGATGTGACTAATTTTCTAGACAATCCTAATCCTAAATTGAGTAGTTCATTGGAAGAAGAAATAAATACATATTATGTGGTTGACAAAAGTGTTCAATATTGAATTCATTAATTTATTGTTTTCTTTTAAATCAGAGAAAGTCCTTATGCATAACCCCGTTTAGATACCACGAACTTTAAAGTGGCATCTCGTACTTTTAAAATCATTTCGAAAAATTTGGGTTATAGTCCTTAGAATATTACTCAGCCATCAACAGGACATAATATGCAAATTCTTTGGCCATCAATTGCTAGCCTTGACAGTAATGTACCTACTATTAATATACCAGATCACATGTGGTAAAATTTGATTGACACAATATAAGACGTACAGACATGCCCTCATATACATATAGGCATGGCTGCGGTAGGTACCATCACTTCGACATATGACTGAACAAGAATCATCGAAGGCTAACAAGGTGCTAAAGTATACGCTATTCTGAATACTCATAAAAAATTAACGATCGAAAATTTTAAACTTGTCAAATGCAACGAAAAATATTGGAAAGCTGATGGGTGAGAATCATTTAATTTTATAGATATTAAGTGTCGTTATGCCTTCATCAAAACACGTAGAGTAGGTAACATAACCGATGATTCACGTGGATATATAAAACGTGACACCTGAAAGACATATAACAAAAAAAGAAGAGAAATCGAATGAGCGAGATATTAAATCTGATATCTAAAAAATACATTATTAAAACGAATCAAATATCATCCAATGATAGGTATAACGCTATTCACAGTACAGGTATGTACTATGAGATATTGATTGTAGTTTAAATAAATTGTACATTCGAATAAACATTGGAATCAACGAACTCTTGATATAAGAGAAATATCCAACTAATATTTTAATTTTAAATAATATTAAGCTAGTGCTTGACAATCTACCTGATGATAAGCGGCAAAGTTAGTCGTGAAAAGTAAAGCGAATAAAACAGAGGAATGATATGTCAACTAAAATGACGAAATCTTGTTTTATTGAAACTGTGGTTTGTGCCAAGATTTCGTAGTGGTCTGGCAGAGCCTCTAGCAGCACATGAACTTTTTTTAAATTAGATTATTAACACCCTGAGAGGAAAAACAGAAATGTTCATGCATACAAATGTTTATCTCGGGTTTCGGGCAGCAGCTAAGGTGTATAAGCAATGAGCCGGCCTGTAATATGATTACCTAATTCACTAGCTAGTAAGTGAGAAATGATTTATCAAATAAATAATATAACACATTTGAGTCAGACACGTCGCTACACGCTGTTGCCGCACTGTCTGGTACATCAAAAGAATAATTTGCATAAGCATTGGGAACACAACGTGACCGTCCAATATAATATTTGATAAGATCGTAAATTTCAAACGGCAAATAAATGGGAGACATGACGCTATGGCCACCTGACTATTATAACCTGATATAAAATTGCCAACGAGATTTATTTCGCGCTACGATTAATCGAGAAATATTAATTAGCAAGATTCAAAGGTCAATAATCTTTTTATTAACAATACGTTTCAATAGAGGCAAGGTGGCAACGAAATCATTACCGCTACGGTAATACGGTACGTACGTACGATTAGATACCGTAACATACGTGATACACTTCCGTCATGAATGTAATCAATAGGTACAAATGATTGAGTTGAGAAAAGAAATTAAAACAATGCATTAATTATAATAGTATTAATTCAGTATGTGTTTAATTTCAAACGAATACATACATGGAGAAAATTATAGATGATCCGACACGTAATGTACTTAACAACATAGGTATACTCATAGCTCTAAAAAAATACACAAACCCAAAAAATATGAATACATAAATTACTGTAAAAAAATCCACTGTATTCAATAAACTAAAACTGTACACGATTAAAACAATTTATTATTCTTGTTTCTTTCCAACTGACAAAGCACACGTGTTGTAATTACGTTATTATACTGATAATAAAACAAATCTAGACTCGAAGAACAACACCAATTTATTCTATATTAGGTATGCTTTTAATACATGCTAACAAAACCAATGACAGAAAACGTGTTCCATAAATAATAAAACTTATACAAAATAAGAAAACGTGCAGACCTATCGTTTACTTTTTTTATTTAATTTGAACCATTTAACGGGTTTCTAGACAGCATTATAAATGCTAACAATGTTTTTAATAAAGATTATTATTATTTAACAAAACAAAAAATAAATCTTTTGAAAAACACCACCATTAAAATAAATTACAACTATTTTTAAACGTAATTACAAATTAATTAAAATTAAGATAAAGTTAATACAGACATATGTTTTCAACCTGTCATGGAATATGGACAGTGACCGAGTGACTTTTGACTTCAATCCTTCTAAACTAATAATATGTCGATATTTCTTGAACACATTTTTTGCCTACAAAATGGTGAAGTATAATAAATTAATATGGTATCGGCCGTTATTTATTTATTCATAAACGGTGTCATTGAAAGATGTAGAATTTTAGTGGTGATAAGTTCGGAGAAGTTCGGTTTATTATCTAGATTTTAAAGATTATTTATGGTATAGTTATTTTATACTAGCTGTACCCGCGGCTTTGCACTCTTTCTTTCGCGTTATACCTACTCATGAAATCAAACTGGACATATCATGATCCATCTCCATTCAACTTGATCAGATTCGGTCCGACTCGATCCGACCCTATTATTTTTCACGGGGAAGCCTTCAAAAGGTCTTCGGGACCTGTGGGGGTCAACCGGGGTATGTGGGATTCTTACCCACTAAAGCCCATGTGGCTGTTGTATCGGCACATGAGTCCCAACTCCAAAGCTCTCCGGTGGGATCTGCACCAATGGGATCAGTGCCTTGCATTTTAGCGTTCACAGTGTCACGGTGCTCACGTGGATGGGGGTCACAAGCCTCTGCCGTCCTCCTCCGCCACCGTACTGGATGGACATCCTAAGTAAGGGCCACACCCCGAACGTCCAGCGACTCTTAAGGAACTCAATCCGACTCGATCCAACCCCGTCTGACCACCCGATCCGACTCGATCGATTTAAACAAATTATATCAAAATCATCCTATATATTTTGCGCGTTACCCTTATGCCCCGTCCTGCAGGAACCCTTCAATTTTTCGGGATAAAGAGTACCTACCTTAAATTCTAGCTCATTATCTTAGTTAAGCGGTCAGTGGGGCACCACTTACTTTGCAAACCGAAGGTCACGGGTTCCAATCCCTTTCCCTAAATTCAATTTTTCATTTTAGAACTAAGTACCTACTAATACTGACACCAGCTATTTGAATTATCCGTAAATCTATTGTTGCAGCAAAAAAAAAAACTAAATATTATCTATTGAAATTAAACTACTTTTACGGATTTTATTGCGATAAAATCCGTAAAAGTAGTTTAATTTCAATGTGTAATATTCGCGTAAGTAAAAGACAACATTAAATATTATCTAAATTATTTAGAAATAACAATTTAAAAAAAAAAATTAATAAAAAAAAAGATAAGTTAAAATATAACCCTGAGTGGGATGCGAACCCGAGACCTACGATGTTTTTTAGAAGCGTCCGTAACTACTCAACCACGGAACACTTACTCAACATGGCGAAATACCTTACCTTATGCAAACTAAATGTCTGCTCAGTCCCTATTGTATATAGCGTAATAATACATATCTTATTAAACTGGTCAATTTTTAATTACCCTATTCACATACAATAGAATTTATGTGGTAATATGCGCAAGTAATGTTCCACTGCTTAGCCCCTATGTAACATAGCGTGATGTTATATATACAATTTTATGCCCGGACTTCTACACAATACATCGGTGAAAGTCCTATTAAAATCCATCCACAGGTTTTCAAATGATACCTGGATACCCAGAACGACAGACAGATCCAAATATAATAATAATTCCAAAAAAAAATTGTTTTGGCCTCTATGTCGATAGTATAGTATCCCCACATATAAATTTTGGAAAAATATTAAATGTACAGACAAAGTGCTCTTTGAGTTTTATTATAATATAGATAGAAGATTAGATATACTCGACTGCTCAGAGTCACAACGAGCTATGAAGACAGCTATGCTCGGAATTTCTTTGTGCGAAAGAATCCGGAATAAGGAAATTCGTCGTAACACAGACACTGACGTAAAACATAACACTGACAGAATTTGCAAGTTGAAGTGGTAACCGATAACCGATGGAAAAGAGAGATTCTGGAGTGGCTACCACGAAGAACCAGACCAAGACGCAGCATAGGCAGTCCTCCCACTAAGTGGACCAACGACATTTTCCGAGTCACGGCAACCGGTGTCAGTTTTCGTTCACTTTGGCGTTCCAAGGGGTAGACTTATGTTTAGCAGTACAGTACAGATTTTTTTTTGAATAAAGTTAATTTTAAGACTTCGTTACACACGTTCTTCAAGAAACATAACTTCTTAACATAACGACTATCGTCATTAACCAAGATTTTTTATATACTATAATATCTATATTTTTGTCAAGTAAAAAATTTGTTGAGCTCCAAACAAATTTTAATAGAAATAAAGAACTCATTAGTCAAGTGCGTACCCATCCGTGTAGCACGACTGAAGTAGTGCGTCCTTAGTAAAAACGATAAACTTACATATATCCGTCAGAACGGACTAAAATATACGGTAATATATGGATTATGATCATCAGCCACCGAAAAATGATCACTGCTGAACAAAGCCACCAGAATTTTTTCACATTGTTTTGAAAACCAGGAAGGGTCTAATTCTCTAGGAAGCGCCCGGCAAACATATTAAATTAAGTATTACGCCATTCGAAGAGGCTTTTTTTACGCAGTTCACAGTCTAAATTCGGTTAAAGTATGAAAAAAAAACCACACATATTGTGACGCAAATGTTATACCTGCGACAATACCAGCCGGGTATTTGGATAAATAAATAATTTTCTGTTTTCGATTTTGGGTGATTAATTGAACAATATTTATATATAGAGTTGTTTGGATATTATCCATAATATTATAAGTAATAGTTATCACTAATTGTACATATAAGACATGCACAACGTGAGTTCTGACTTGAAATTTCCACGTGATATATCCATTTCTGTATAAAATTTATTATTCAGTACGCAGGCGTTCAAGGCGTTCATAGTTTTATATATTTAGCTTGACTAGCCATGGTTTTTGTTTTACTATAGGTACATTTATCGTAAACCATATTACAATACAATGGTAACATGGAATGCCTGTAGACATTACATTTCATTTCCATTTCATATTGTGTGTACACAATATTTGTGCATACACTAAAATATACCAATAAGTATTTTTAATCTATACTTGTGTTACTCCCTTCCCTCCCTATTGATCGCGTTGGAAATCCAATATACAGGTAGCGGCCAAATATAAACATGGACCAGGTGTTTTATGTATTTATTTACATTTAACAACACTTCAAGGTAATAAATTTTATTTGTCCCTTATACACCCCTACATAACACCTAATAAATTTATTAATTTTATACTTCAAACCCATAAATTTAGTAGGTGTTTAAATAACTTACTAAGTATGTAACATGTAATGGGAAATAATGTTATGTGTGACATGATTTAAACATAAAAACCCTTGCGGTGAACTAAAGAGAACCTGATTTTGCATTTAAATTTTCATGTTTATCTTTATGTATTTTCCAAATTTTTGCTTGTAGGTAATTAAAATTTAATGCATAACACGTCAAGACCCTAATTGCGACGGCAATAATAAATCAAACGGTCATGCTATTTATATATTAAAATTTATGTTATTTATAAAATGCGTTTACGTCAAAAATAATAGTAGTTTATGCACCAAGGGGATAAAGTAGTGTCTTATGTCGCGGGCGTTAAATTGAATCGCGAGCATAACGAAGGATACTAGCAACTCCCGAGCGCAGCGAGGGAGTATAGAGTTAATACTAGAATCTCGAGTACAGCGAGGGATTAAAGCTCGCCCAAGACAAAGACACCTTTATCCCCGAGGAGAATACACTACTTTTCACACCTACTGCGAGGTAATAACATATTAATACTGCTAGAATTAAAATAATAATAATATCTTGGGACAATCCATACGGTCATCTGATTCCAAACTAGAGCCTGTACTATGGAAACCAGAGAACTGATATTAATTTAATAGTTAAATAACACCCAGGTTTAATTCCCATCATATGATGGGAATTAAACCCACGATCCATCGGGTAGCTGTAGGTTTTTGTAGGTTTTTGTAAATACATACATAAATAGATAAATAACACCCAGACACTTTTCGGGATTCGAACCCATTAGGCTGGTGATGATTATTATTTAATGTTGTTGCTTTGCGACTATTGGTAACAAACACTTCATTGGTAACTACTTATACGGTCTATATGCACGATAGACAGACAAAGAACAATTTTGTTTTCTCTCGGAGACAACCTTCAAAAGGTCCCCGGGACCGTGTCTCGGCCATGGTGTATGGGGTTCTTACGCTCTACTATCCCCGCGGCTGTCGCATCGACACATGACAACATGACACCCTGGGTTCTACGGTAAGATCTGGGCCAGGTACCTCTCAGTGCCTTGCCTTTAAACCCACCATCGAATGTAGCATTGTAGCGCCTCAGGATCCTGTCACAGTGCTCACTGGAACGAGGGTTGCAACCACGCAATACTCCTTGAATTCGCCGCTGTACTTTATGGACGCCTAGAGCCCATAACCGAAACTTCTGATAGACCACCACCTCCCGCCTGGTAGCATGTAGGAATTTCTTACCTACTATTCTACCTGCAGGCCTAGCACGTCTTGCAATCTTGACAGATTGGTGTGGAGTATGACGTAGTTTTCAACACCGAAACGTCAGTTCTCTATACTAAAGTCAGAGTGTTCGATTATGGAACTCCTTGCCAGATTCGATTAGGCGTTCTGAATGCGTAGAGTCTTTCAAAATGAATGTTAAATCTCATTTTCTGCGTAGTGTGCTGTAATAGGTACTTTGTGTTTTTTTTTATTTTAAGTATTGTAATAACCTATCCTTATCCTATCTGTCAATCTGCCATCATCTATACATTAATCCTTTTTTTTCTACGTTTATATATTTATAGTTATTTATCAAGTATATATATATATATATTATATGTATGTATGTATATTAATTCAATTCAGTTTAATTATTTTTATTTCGGATAATTTCGTTAGGCTAAGTATATTATTTTGATATTGGACTTATATATATTTATTATTATTATAGCATATTTATGTTAATATTATATGTGTTTTAGTTGTAATTTGTTTTAGTACTTTGGTCTTTGTCGCACTACCTACATTTATATTTATATTTCCTTCTTCTTATCCTATGGGTTGCCTGGAAGAAATCGCTTATTAGCGATAAGGCCGCCTATATGTACAATGTTTCTGTTTAATTTTTACGTGTTCTGTAT
The DNA here is from genome assembly GCA_911728495.1 of Furcula furcula. Lineage (NCBI taxonomy): Eukaryota > Metazoa > Arthropoda > Insecta > Lepidoptera > Notodontidae > Furcula > Furcula furcula. Next base: position 14,942,506 of record OU452251.1, read on the forward strand.
TTTGTGTTTGTACTTAAGTGTAAATAAATAAATAAATAAAAGAAACACTTACCTGTCAAGATTTGCACATCGTGCTAAGCCTGCTGATAAAAGCCTCCTTCTGGAGGGAAACATACTAGGTATATCATGGTAGGTTTTAAGCTTATGTACCTTTTCTTTGGCATATACAGCTCAGCTTATTATATTTTAAAATGACAATAATGATAAAATTATTATTATTTAAGAGGGATCTATAGACTTGTCATTTTGTAGTAGTGACATAGGATCAAAAAGCTTATAAACGTTATAAAATTTTTCAAGTTTTTTGTGCTCTTTGTAATTTATACTTGTTTTTATCCCATTCTATAGCATCCCATTCATATTGTAGAAATCAGACATCATTCATTATTTTTTTAAAATAAATCTATCGACAGTAAGCACTGTAACCTAAAGTCACCGTATCAACGGCATCTAAGGTCATATCTGCTTATATGGTAAAAATATTAATGAGGGCATTGACTTTGTTTACTTATCTATAAGGCTGATTACATTCGATTCCAAGATCTATTAGTTGTCCAATTTTGTAAAAAAGATATAGAGTAATCATGTTGTAAACTAATTCGACATCTTGTAATAAATGGGACCTGTTTCGATCATATTATTTTATAAATTTAATTAGGGTTCCTAGCAAAATGGATAAACCCATTTCTAATTTAAAAGAACAAAGTGCATGAACCATAATACAATAATTATTGTTATAATAGTACGTAAACTGTTATGGGTTGTGGGTCTATGGATTGGAAGACATGGATTATTTATTACACACGGGTAGTCCTATGCTCAGTATACTTTCTTCTGCTAACTGTAAGGGTAATAAATACAAATAAATTTTTCACTTTTAATATTTTCGCGATTAAATCCGATATGAGAATATTCGCCGAAGAACTAAAATCACCGACCATATAGCTCTCAGAATCTGCAAAGTGAAGTGGCAATAGGCAGGTCACATCGCTTCTAGAACCGATAACCGACGGGGAATAAAGGTTCTCGAGTGGCGACCACAAACCCGAACATGCAGGTAAGCCTTCCACTAGATGGACTGACGACATTATGCGCGCCGCAGGCAATGCAAATAGCTAATTGTCGTTGATTGTAGAGTTCCAAGGGGGATATATTCAGCAGTGGACGTCTCCCAGCTAGTGAGGAACTATCTACAACTTTTCACTTTTCTGTCTCCCTACTCATTCATTTTTTATTACTACTCCTCTTGAGCGCACATAACCACTGACTTGACCGTTTAGTGCGACAACAGAACAAAGTCAGCTAAGTGTAACACTGGTTAGTAGGCCATATGCATTATATGCCGCATGAGTAATTCCAGAACTCTAATTAGTTTATCCTTTGAATTTCTCACTTTTTCTATAAAGCGGAAGCTACGAGGATCTTTATGTATTTTAGATGGACTAATTGTGAGGAATAATTCTTTTGATTTTTTTTGTTCGAAAAGAAAAACATATTTAAATAAATTCTCCAAGTACAGGTAGCTTATTCTAGTGGAAACAATAAACGTCATTGCCGCTAAATATTTGTGATGAACTCCCAGAAAATCGACTAATATTCTATTAGATTAGATACAATCACATAAGAGGTCCTTAAAATAAATAAAAAACGCTTTGTAGGCTACAGAACATATCACTGAAATAGATTCTTTTTTTGTAGTATTTTTAGATATCAGTCACGAAATTAATAAATTAATTAAGTAGGTGCGTATTGGTTATACACACCTGATTAATTTCTTAGAAGTAGTATCTAAATTAGATTGCCTGCAAAATTTGATTGGTGCTTAATTAAGCACCAATCAAATTTTGTGTTATGTGTTTCTAAGAATTAGATTTAGAATTAGATTTTAATTCTCGGAAATTACAACCGATGTAATATCATATTTACATTAAATTCAAAATCATTTATTTCAAATAGACTTAACGCACTAGCGTAAAAAAAAATGGCTGTAAACGTACTAACGTTTACAACCAATTTTTTTTTAAATCTACCTCCTGTTCACAACGCGGCCTCAACTGTTCTAAGTTGATCGGGCAAGAAACTCAGCGGGCTTGTAATTTTTTCACTTTTTTAACCGACTTCAAAAAAGGAGGAGGTTCTCAATTCGTCTGTATATATATTTTTTTTTTTTTATGTATGTTCGCGCATAACTCTGGCAATTATTAACCGATTTGAAAAAATCTTTCTTCCATCCATTCTTCAATCCATTGATTGGGTCCCATAAAAAAATTATTGCTTAGTAATAAGTAGTTCCTAAAAAAACCAGAATGGTGACTGCGCACTGAGAGTTGCAAGAAAGCCTATATAGATGACGTTTTAGTCGCTCGGACTCGCTCGGTCGGACAAAAATGGTCATAACTCTGGCAAATATTTACCAATTTCAATGATTCTTTTTTTATTCGAAAGAAGAAACCACTGTATTGAATCTGTATGAATTTTATTACAACCGGATAAGAACTTCCTGGACGACCATGAACGATGTGGAGGAATTTATCTGGTAAAAACCATAAAACTGATGTTCTCCATTACATTGCTCTGACAATTATGAACCGATTTCGATGATTCTTTTTTTATTCGAGAGAGTAAACTACTATGATGTTTCCATGCAAATTTCATTACGACCGGATATTATTTTCTGAAGAAACATGAATTATGTAAAACTATGTAGACGATAATGTGATCATAACCTACCTAGATAATTTTACGGTTTTCGATGGTTCAATCTTTATATATGAAAATATCACTAAAAAGGTTAAAATAAAACCTTTTTAAAAAAAAATTGAACCGACTTCAATATCACTGAAAAGTATAAAATAATTTAAATATTATTGAAGTTGGTGCCAAATATACACAGCAGGTACGCTAACACCAACTTCAATAATATTTAAATTATTTTATACTTTTCAGTGATATTGAAGTCGGTTCAATTTTTTTTTAAAAAGGTTTTATTTTTAAACAGTGTTTGTCTTAAAAAACTGAAGAGATTATTAAATTATGTAGGCTATATAATGCCTGGCTAAACGGAGAGATAATCATTGAAGCTGTCGTTATACATAAAAGATAAAATGAAAATTAATATTTATGTGCTTTGCTAAAGTAACGGTGAAAGACCTTCTAAATTAGGCAAATCTGTAAATTTACGACTCTGTGACATTTCTCATAACTGTAGCTATCGTTGTCGAACCGGTTACTCTTGCTCCACATCATCAAGCCTTTACCTTAACTGCAGAAGTTTGCCTGGTTAAAAAATTATCTACTTTTCAGAATCTACAGTCTTTTCAGAGATTATTAACTAGCGCAGGCTACAGAGCCTCAACTGATTATATATTTTGTATTCAGGTAAATAAATAAATAGTTGATTTGATTTGATTTGAATCAGTTTTGTATGCTATTATACAAAAACTATCATACGTACTACCTCAATACCCACTACCTACTCATATATTATAGTCATAAATAATAAATAAAAAGATTATAAGTGTATAATAAGTACATAAGATGATTATAAGTACATAAACCTCAATGACTAATACTGAAGTCATACTCAATTTCTTGTGCGTGAGAGATCAGTCAAGCCGTTGAGTCTGCCTTTTTGACACCATTCAGTTAACTCTTCTAAAGCAGGCGGGTAAAAACTCCAATATTTTTTTTATTCATCCTAGTGACAAGATAAGCAAGACGTTCGCCTGATGGTAAGCCTTCTTCCTTCATGCCATAACACAGTACTGTTGACACACTGCTGCTTAGCGGCAGATTGACTGATACTGCGGTTGTACCAAGCAATTTTTGGAACGAAGTTCCAGGGACGATGCGGAGGGGTACCCTAACCGGGAAAAAACGTGCGTAACGTGATCATTATTACTACTTTAGTTAAACGGCAACACGTGTCGTGCACTGTCGTCCAGTGTCGTTCACACCACCGTGTGTTTGTGTGTTTGTGTTGGTGTGTGTGTGTGGGCGTGTGTGTGAGTGCGTGTGTGTGTGTGTGTGGTGAGCCGCTTTGTTTAGTGTGTGTTTTTTTTTAAATATTTTTTTAATACTTTTTTTAATGTTTTTTTTTTAATGATGGAATGACTGCGTCACGTGAGCGCTTTCATAAGGTTAATTAATTTAACGCTTGACGTTAAACGCTTAACGTTAACATTTTTGGAAGTCGCATAACAAGTTTCACTTCAAAAAATGTATACCCGAATAATTATTTTCTTTATACCTCGAATAAAACTTAAAATTAATATTTTTTATAATAAAGGAACTTCGCTCCTATCCGGTGTCCCACGACACCACATGTTTTTTTTTCTCTGGCTTTATACTGGTTCTAAAGAAAATATAAACACAATATTTTGACCAGCTCGCTTACAGTACAATGGAACCGTTATTTGATGACCGGTTTCCTCGATCTGACTTCAGCCATGAGCCAGTTTATCTAAGGTAACCCACAGAGCTCACCACGAGAAAGCATTAGTTTGGGATCCATTATACAGATATAATGATATAGAGCAACCGGTCACCAACCGGTCCCATTAAAAACTTATACAGGATTTATTAGCGAAGCTTTCGATTACATAATATGAGAATTGAAAGATTCATAGAGATAATGTAAGTAGATTAACATTCAGGTGTGATTACGAACGACAGTTGCTTTGACAAGATAGTTTTATCCTTGGTCAAGGTACACATTGACATAATTTTAATAAAGTGGCGAAGTTAACTTTGTTACATGAACTTGGATCATACATAGTTTTGGCTTTTTCGGCTTCATCGCTACATATCGCTACTACATCGTATTTTTAAATGACTTCAAAGAATGAGCGGTTCTCAATTCGACTGTATATTTCTTTTTAGAGAATTCAGTTCTTTTCATTTTTATATCGCAGCTATAGCTGAAATGTACGATGTTTTAGTTATTTCTATTAAAGCTTACACACAAAGCTTTTAGCTTAGCACACTTAGGTGACTTCCTGCTTTCGTGGGAGGTATTTACATTGCTCATGTTAGCTTTCAAATAGGCATGATGACTGTAACACAATACCAATAAATCTGTGGTTTTAAATATTAGAACAGATTGCACTGATTCCAAAAATGCATCTCATTTTCATAATAATAGAGAGATTTTCGTGATATTTAAGGAAATAAATTACTTAAATACAGTTAATCGCCATTTTGTAATAAACGCTGCTCAGAGTGAATGACGTCAATCCTGTGTAAATAAACAACTGTCAAACTGTCATCTCAAATTTTTCTTTCATACAATGATTCACTTTTATACCTAGACAGATGTTTATTTACACCGCCGTAGTGACGTCACAACATGGCACCATGCACCGGCCATCGTTTTGGAACGAAATTCAAACTCTATTTAAAAAATTGAAAATATTGCTATTAATTGTAATTTTAATACAAAAATATGATTATGTTCGGCAATAGTAGACCCGTAAGTACATTATAGAGTATTTTTTAAAATTAGTCAGTATTTTTCAAAATTAGTCATCATGCCTATTGATAGTGGTAACATTGTAAAAAATAAGGTATGAGGGTAAAAAGGCAGAAGTATGCAGTTAGAAAATGCCTAGGTAAGGCATTAAGTAAGTAAATAAATAAATTATCGATTGTAGATCTAGCATCACCCTTGATAGAGCAATAGCAATGAATTATCATTGCACAGCACACAGTGATTACACAGCAAGCTCCTCACACTCCTGGCCGAAGTGACTACACATGATCTTTCATAAGATCAGCCATCGACGCAGGAGATATTATAGTGCACAAGTGCTTGCGGAGACACTGGTACACTCTTTCTTCCTTAACTCTCACAATACGGTAGGACGAAAGACCGACATGACCATAGAGAGGTCAAACGTAGGTTTATTTATGCTTATCCGACGCATGGATCATGTTACATTCCAGGCAATCCGATGATGGGCCTGTATTGTCCTAGCCAAAAAGGAATAACTACAAAGTTCTTGCTTCCCGCGGGATTTGACCTTCGAGTTCCCGCTGCGCACAGGGATACATTATTATGTATCCTTCTATTATGTATTCACAGGAATATTCTATCAGCGCAGGTACACAACGCCTTTTCGTCAACGTCTTAGGTCTTCCTTATAAAGAAGATATTTCTCCAATCTGGCTGCACCAATAATATTTCTGATTGTGCCCCACCTCTCTCAAAGACTTGTTCTTGATGTATGCATAGCTTGTATATAAATACGATTATCTAAATCACACGATAAGCGGATTAAAAATTATTCATGTACATAATTCACTGTGACAATAGGGCTAAAAATATCATTGTTTATGTATTAAAACATCCATGATACCGTGAATGGTTATCAGCTAATTATAATAATGTATACCACCAATAAGGTTACAGACGATTTTGGAACATTTCGACCATTATTCACCGTGAAGAAATACATTTGTCTTATCAATATTGATGACAACATCCTTATACCTACTGCTTTTTGACATCTATTTTTTTTTTCAATAAACTTAGTGACGAGACTAGCAAGACCTTCACCTATATAAGCTAGTGCTCGTACTTGACTCTCACCTGATGGAAAGCGGCGACGCAGTTTAGGATGGTAAAGCACACTATCTTACTAATAACCTATTTAAAAAATCTACATTATTATCGGGCTAGAAAACCAACTCAGGCTAATTATTCCAGTCCGTAAATAATACCAGCCCTTGTCTATGTCCCACGGTTGGGCACGGGCCTCCCCTCAAGATGAGGGGGCTTAGGCCGTAGTCCACCACGCTGGCCAAGTGCGGGTTGCCGGACTTTGCATGTCATTCGAAAGCTAGTTAGGCTTTCTGGACATGCAGGTTTCCACATACAATCGCGCAAAGAAATCAAAGGTGCCAGGGGTTCAAGCCTGCCACCTTGTTTCCGAGGCAAGTGCTCGCCCAATGAGCTGTTACCACATATCCTTATCGCAGTTCTTAGCTGTTCTTATTATAAATGAAGAAGCAAATAGCGCTGAATGCACGTTTACCACAAAAGGGTGCGTATGCACTGTGCGTCTCGTCGTCGGAATTTTATCAGTGCCCACTGCCCAGTGCCCTTCACCCTTCACACTGGAACACAACAATGTTTACACATTGCGGACCTTCTGACACTATTGTAATAAGCTATTTGCGATAATAGTACCTACCCCGGATAGAAGACTGAGGGTGAATGGCGAAGAAATTGGTTAAAACAACAAGATAAAGTGGTAGGTAGGTACGCTTTTGCGAGAGCACGTAAAGTTATATCTGGTTACCGCCGCATTATAGCAGCGCGCAAACATCTGGGTTTCCGTATAAAGGACACTGTAGTTGGACAAATTGCTAGGCTCGTATCATCGTCTTTACGCAAAAGAATATAAAAACCAGTGTGACATTTGATTTATTTATTTATTTTCAAACCAGCTCGATGGTCGTGAGAATCGTGAAGTCTCATGTCCAAGAAAATGCTATTGATATTTTCTGTTATGAAACGCTAAGTTGCAAGCCACATTTTCTGGCAGATGGCAATTCCATGGGATGAGGATGGAAGAAGTGAGGATTAGTCCAAATTAAAAAAAAATGCACTATGATCGTTGATGAAGACGCTTTTGAAAACAGGTAAAATATTAAGAGAAATTTGATACACAAGCCAGTTCTGCAAAGTGTCAAATGCGCACTTAGAAATATCGAATGTACAAAATATTTGAACACCTTTTGCGTCCACAACCACAACCTCTAAAACATACCTCTGTGACCTGTGATTGACGCACATGCTTGCGCATGCCCATATAAGTAGGAACTATGGTCGAGTACAATACACGGTATATACTTAAGATTCCGTAGCATGTATTAAATAATTAATAATATCCGTGGGGTATATGGGTAAGAATAGCACCAACCCCTCTCCTTCCGTTGAGTGTCCGTAAGAGGTGACTACGGCAAAACAAGAAGACGGGCAGCAGCGTCTTATTAATGGATTAACAAGGCACCTGGCAAGCGTAGGGATTCTCACTCATTTCACTCATTTCACTCTTATTATAGGAGCTTAATTTTGCAACATATTGACGGCACTTTACGTGATATGAAATCTGTAGCTAATGATTTTTTGAAGTGAAACTTCTTATGCGACTTCCAAAAATGTTATCACATAACGCGTTAAGCGTTAAATGAAGGTGATAGGCGTTAAGTGATAGGTGTTAAACGATAGGCGATAGGCGTAAATTTGTTAAGGTTATGAAAGCGCTCATGTGACGCCGTCACTGAGTGAGTGGGTGAGTGGGTTACAGTGGGTTTCAGTGGGTTTCAGTGGATTTCAGTGGGTTTCAGTGGGTTTCAGTGGGTTTCAGTGGGTTTCGGTGGGTTTCAGTGGGTTTCGGTGGGTTTCAGTGGGTTTCAGTGGGTTTCAGTGTTTTTCAGTGGGTTTCAGTGGGTTTCAGTGGGTTTCAGTGGGTTTGAGTGGGTTTGAGTGGGTTTGAGTGGGTTTGACTGGGTTTGAGTGGGTTTGAGTGGGTTTGAGTGGGTTTGAGTGGGTTTCAGTGGGTTTCAGTGGGTTTCAGTGGGTTTCAGTGGGTTTGGGTGGGTTTGAGTGGGTTTCAGTAGGTTTCAGTGGGTTTCAGTGAGTTTCAGTGGGTTTCAGTGGGTTTCAGTGGGTTTCAGTGGGTTTCAGTGGGTTTCAGTGGGTTTCAGTGGGTTTCAGTGGGTTTGAGTGGGTTTGAGTGGGTTTGAGTGGGTTTGAGTGGGTTTGAGTGGGTTTGAGTGGGTTTGAGTGGGTTTGAGTGGGTTTGAGTGGGTTTCAGTGGGTTTCAGTGGGTTTGAGTGGGTTTGAGTGGGTTTTAGTGGGTTTCAGTGGGTTTCAGTGGGTTTCAGTGGGTTTCAGTGGGTTTGAGTGGGTTTCAGTGGGTTTGAGTGGGTTTGAAAGAAAGAAAGAAAGAAAGAAAAAGCATTTATTGCCATAGATAATGAGACACAAAAAATAAAATAAAAGATTAAAATAGAGATAAACAAACCAAAAAAAGCACACTTAAATACTACTTCTAAACAATAGGTTAATAGCTTGCTTTAACTTATAATAACACATAGCATGACAGTTAGAGACATGTGCCTCATAGTTCTGCAGCAACAGGTGCTCGGTTCAGCATACAGCCAAGCCGGGGCTTGGCGCTGATTTTCAACCGAGCCCTGAGTGCCCACGGATTACAAAACGTGTTAAAAAATATTGATGAATATAATAAATTAAATGTATGTACCTGCTAATTAAATATTATAATGTGTAATTAAACTTATATAATATAATATAATAACAACGTCCTGGTTTGAGTGAGTTTGAGTAGGTTTGAGTGGGTTTGAGTGGCTTTGAGTTGAGTTGAGTTGAGTTGAGTTGAATTGAGTTGAGTTGAGTTGAATTGAGTTGTGTTGAGTTGAGTTAGTGTGTGTGTGTGTGTGTGGGTGTGTGGGTGTGTTAGTGTGTGGGTGTGTGTGTGTGTATGTGTGAGTGAGTGAGTGAGTGAGGGACCGATCGACCGACCGACCGATCGACTGAGCGAGAATGAAGTTTAACTTCTTCCGCGCGGAGGGACTCCACGCACGCACATTTTTTTGTTTTTGAAGTGAAACTTCTTATGCGATTTCCAAAAATGTTATCACATAACGCGTTAAGCGTTAAATGATAGGTGATAGACGATAGGTGATAGACGATAGACGATAGGCGTTAAATGATAGGTGTTGTGAGGTGGGAGTGAGTGAGTGAGTGAGTGACTTCGTTGACTTCGTTGACTCCGTTGACTCCGCTGACTCCGCCGACTCCGCCGACTCCGCCGACTCCGCCGACTCCGCCTACTCCGCCAACTCCGCCGACTCCGCCGACTCCGCCGACTCCGCCGACTCCGCCGACTCCGCCGACTCCGCCGACTCCGCCGACTCCGCCGACTCCGCCTACTCCGCCTACTCCGCCGACTCCGCCGACTCCGCTGACTCAACCGACTCCGCCGACTCTGCCGACTCCGCCGACTCAGCCGACTCCGCCGACTCCGCAGACTCAGCCGACTCAGCCGACTTCGCCGACTCCGCCGACTCCGCCGACTCCGCCGACTCCGCCGACTCCGCCGACTCCACCGACTCCGCCGACTCCGCCGACTCCGCCGACTCCGCAAACTCCGCCGGCTCCGCCTACTCCGCCTACTCCGCCGACTCCGCCGACTCCGCCGACTCCGCCGACTCAGCCAACTCCGCTGACTCCGCCGACTCCGCCGACTCCGCCGACTCCACCGGCTCTGCCTACTCCGCCGACTCCGCCGACTCTGCCGACTCCGCCGACTTAGCCGACTTAGCCGACTCAGCCGACTCCGCCGACTCCGTTGACTCCGTTGACTTTGTTGACTCCATTGACTTTGTTGACTTCGTTGCGCGGGGAGGTGGAATAGAAAGAGACAGAGCGAGAATGAAGTTTCACTTCTTCCGCGCGGAGGGACTCCACGCACGCACATTTTTTTGTCTTAGTTCAACTTTCAACTAAATTAACACACATAATTATACGTACTTCTTGTTTTGTTAAAGCAAAAAATTTAGATTTACCAGGAACATAGACCTATCTACTAATTATCTAAAGCAGGAAACATACTATTCAGATAGTCAGGTTAGAGACACATTGTCTTTTACCAAATTAAATGTATGTGTGACCGATATGTTTCTATCGCGCTACGATACGTCAAGATACAATGGTATGATTTGAGCTTTAGTTTGATATAACATGGCGGAGCTAAGCATGTGGCATACGACCGAACATACAGTTCTGTTTTTCCCTTTTTTCTGCGGAACCTTAAATATGTTTTAATTTATACAATATCGTACACACGTCGCTTCTGCGCATCACGACTTCCTTGGAACGTTAAATAGACAAACTTTATGGGAAAACACGAGCTGTATTCTTCTGTAGAAACAAACAAAGGCATGTGGATAAGTGTATTTGCAAAGCCGGAAAATACAAAAAAAAAGGTGTTGGATTGAGTTGTTTATGTACCTACTTGGTCAATTCTTAAAACTGCCTGACAGACAACGCACAAGCCATACATTAAGAAAGCATAACATTTTGTAGAAGATTCATCCTGCCTACATAGGAACTCAAAAAGATTTTTAAAAACTAAAATAGATTACCTACCCCACTGCTACGGGCCTCCCCTCAAGATGAGGGTCTTAGGCCACCACGCTGGCCAAGTGCGGGTTGGCAGACTTCACACGTCATTCAAAAGCTAGTTAGGCTTTCTCAGACATGTAGGTTTCCTCACGATGTTTTCCTTCACCGAAAGCTAGTAACAATTGCACTAAGACGATTCGCTCATAATTGATTAAAGACATCAGAGGTGCAAGCCGGAGTTTGAACCTGCGCACCTTGATTCCAAGGCAAGCACTCGCCCACTGAGCTGTTACCGCATAAGTAAGTTGTAAGTACCGCTGTTACTATAGTAAGTATTAAGGGATGCTAATTGTGTAAGTAAACAACATTTAAAAAATATCAATCTTGGTATCCATATACTGGGTGTCCCAGAAAGGGTATATCAAGCCAAAGGGTATGTATAGTATTAATAGTATACTCCGAAAAAGATGTCAAATACGGCAAAAATTGATATTTTGAATTATACAGGGTGTAAAAAAACACGTGTCTGATCCTTGAGGGTCTTATTCAGTGTATCAATACAAACACATGTATATAACTCATTTGTTGAATATCTCATTTTTTTTTTCCAATTTTGTTCCAGAAAAAGGAATCTGATCTTGTACTTTTGGTACAAATTACAAAAAAAAATTTGGGATAATTAACAAATGAGTTATATACATGTGTTTGTATTGATACACTGAATAATACCCTCGCGGATCGGACACGTGTTTTTATACATTCTGTATAAAAAAATATTGATATCGTCTTAAAACTGTTTGTAAGTAACCCTGTGTCATCTTGTCAACTCCTATGAAGAGACTGCTTTTTATTGATTGCGTGCCTGCCCTTTTTAATAGGAAATTCATACATTTTCGTGTAAATAACGACAAAAATTTTGAGCTCACTGCACTGAAACTGTTGACTTTTTCATAATTTACTTTCACAAATTTTCTGGGACACGCTGTATAAAAGAGTTAGAGTTTTTGATACTGTTTAGCAAAATTGCATATTTCTTTTTGATAGAAATATAAAAAGTATAAGGTATAAAATATTATATTACACTTTGGTGTTATATAAATCATAATTTACAATCCTATAAAAGTTTCTTAATTAGCAACGCATAACTAAATAGCTGAAATATGGTGACCATGGAAACAGCGTTTGTTGACACCTATGTGATCAAAGATGATAGCCAAATACGGCAAAAAAACTTGTTATCAATATTATTCCAATGCGGGACATTTCACTATTGACTCTGCCTAGCTTATATTCGGATCCAATGACATTCATAACCACTGTTATGTTTACACAGTAGGTGTCAAATTTCCTAGGGCTGGTGAATTGACTGATTAACTATTATGAACTTTAATCAAATTTAAGAAAAATTAGAAATCAAGTTATTCAAAATACGATTTTTTTTTTAATTTCTTTAAAGACACAAACTACAAAATACGTGTAGTTTAAAAAAATTACATATTTTATAATTTTTTTAGTACATTTGCAATATCACATAAAGTTGATGATTATAAAAAATAATTCAAACCATTGAATGAATTAGGGCTGGTAAAATTGGATTTCTGCCTTTTTGATATGAAAAAGTGCAAGTCTTTTATAAATACCTGGATTTTTTTGTAATCTATGATGTAATATAAAATTAATTTATTTTAGCAGTAGTAAGTACATATGGACCCTAATGTAGGTGACGAATCCATCGCCATGCTTGAAAACTTTTTTTTTTACGTTTCTCCATAACCGGCTCTATGAATAGTGTTGTGGACAGTGACACCTCACGATTTATGTCCCTAAGATATTTATAAATTCTATTTTATTGTTTTATTTACTAAAAATACTTTGTTATATTGTCACATAGCAAAGATACGTAATGAAATTATAAATGACCCAAGACACGCGTAAATGTAGAAAAAACTACTCGTTTTATAAGATTCTGTGTTGCTTTGATGCGGATTACATCTCTATTATATCAAAATAATAATTATTATTATTATGGTACGCTAACTAAAGCTACACATATTAGTACAGTCTGCTTTAAAAAAGTTAAGTGTTCATTCTAATAAAACAATCAAACATAATTTAAAAATATTCGTTCGCAGACATCCCTAAAGCAGCATTTAGCCATTAAACATTATAATTTTGACCTTCAACTCTAATGACCGTTCTGAACCGACTCTACTAAATTGTCTAGAAGTTGGGAGACTTAAAGATAGCGATTTCATAAAAAGGTAGGTTAATTAGAAATTTATTATATTTTTATTCATTGTGCACTAGTATAATGTAAATTGACACATTTTTAAAATACAATAAATTAAAAATTATAGCTTAATTTTACAGTTATAGGTGCAGATAAAAAGCGCATGCCCTGATATTCAAGAGTACAGTTAAATCATCAATCAATATCAAGATTAAAGTTGGACAATTTAATTTATTCGTATTTAATACTTTTGCACTAATCTTGGCACACTTTTAGTATTGGTGATCAGTGATTTATTTATTCGCAAATGCGTAATGAGTCACCTATACGCGATATAATATGGAAGCATCGTTAAACTAACGATTTATACACAGTGAGTTAAGAATAAAAATAAAACGTTAAAAGCCGTATGCTATGCCGTACCTCATCAGTATTATCAGCTGCTAAAAGACTTTCGCCCAAGAAAGGTGTCTTCTTAGAAGAGAGGTGTTGCTATAGCCCCCACGCTTGGCAAGCGACTTGGGTATCGCAGTATAAGGTGGTAGGTATTCAATAGAAAGACGCTGTTACCCGTCTTCTGGATTTTCCTTACGATACTCCAAAGGAAATTGGTGATCACCACTTGACACTACCTGCTTAGTATTAAATAACTTTAAGACGCCAGCTCCTATACTAACACATGTGTACTCACATGTCACACCGGTTTGTGATTACAACCATATCTCACCAATATCCAGACAGTATTTCCATATTAATTGCTGGCACTTAAGAGTTTTATCATTACGTAATACCTATATATTCAAATTTTACCGCGTGAAAAGAATAAGAATATACATTATGTTGTACTAAATCAGTATTAGTCAACGTATTAGTATGATAACTGATCAAACGAACCTGTGAAGTTCATTATTATACGAAGCATTTCGTTCGAAGTCTTAAGAATACGATCCTACTGGGGCTCATCAGACCAATAGAAGAAACTGCGTTTGTTATGTTGGAGAACAAAATGCACCGTATAATTGCGTAGTGATGGTCACACATAGGCAGACCCCCCCCCCCCCCCCCTTTTAGCATGATGTTTTTTCTCCTAATATACTTAAGGATCAAACGAACTTACCCTTACGTGAAGTTCGATCATAATTATGTGAACGGTTCGGTCCTTAGCAACTTATAATGTTTACTTATTGTAGTTATGCGTCCATACTACTAGCCTTGCACGGTGTTATTTTTTTTTTTTTTTTCGGGTACTTTATTATTTTATCACTTTGCCTACCACCACCACACTGACACTCCTATAAGACGGCCCACCCGCAGTTTATCTTCATTATGTTTAGAGTAGGAAAAACATTTCACATTTTATACTTGGGACGGGTGATATGTAAAAGGGAGGGGAGTATATAAGTTGCTAAGGACCGAACCGTTCACATAATTATGATCGAACTTCACGTAAGGGTAAGTTCGTTTGATCCTTAATTATGTTTCACAGTTCGGTCCTTAGCAACTTATAATGTTTACTTATTGTAGGATGTTTAGAGTGATGATCTATAAAATGTGAATATTAGCTATTATGATTTGGGGAATATTGTTGGTTGTACATTTGGCTATACTACGCATGCATATTGTGTACTGTTACTAAAATATATAACTGTTTGTTTTCCCCAATAAAATAAAATAGAATAGGTAATACAAGATATGCCCTAAAAATCCAAATTCATTTATCTCTGCAATTATTATAATCAAAAAACAACATTACATAATATTATGCACTAGTTTTTTTTTTTTTCCCTTTTTTGTTTTAAATATCAAATGAGTTTTCTAACAACAACCTTGATACGAGTCTTATAACACTAATATTATATTACACGTAGCCAACAGTAAAATTCAGACGTAAGTATTAAGCCCGTAATAAAGTAGATTATCTTCCCTGACCAATCGTAATTTATACTGCGAAGGAACCGCAAGCAAAATTATCCATTTATAAGGTTAAGTATGTAAGAATAGAAAGGTCGAATCGAGAAAAATCTCGCTTCAAAACCTGCCAACAGTGGCAATAATCATTGTCTTGTAAAAACGCGCAAATGCACCAAGCTTACAAAAACAATTTTAAAGGAAATATGCAAAACCTCACCATTAGACAATGACTGAAATTGAAATCTATTTTCGTAATTATTTTATATAATCAATAACTGAACAATATAATAAGGGTAACATGTAAGTAAATATCAGTTTGTGAACGTAAATGTTCCCAAAGACCACACAGGCCACATAGAATAGATAGAAAAAACCTTAAATTAATTATTTAATTAACATGATGCATAACCGAAACATTATTGAACTTTGACAATAGGTAAGCAATAAATTGTAATTAATGAACAATCCTGTATTAATTTCATCCATAATAGTAAAAGTATCTTTATGATTAATTAGTTGCACTTCAAAGTTACTGCGTAATATATATATATTTTTTTTTTTTTTTTTTGGATAACAAGTATTGGTTCAAGACTTTATGTCACATTTTATAAGTTGAGGGTAGATAAGGAGATATACCCTCCAAATATTATTTATTGTGTCACCTACCCTCATATGTATGGGTCAAGACTTATGTCACATTTTATAAGTTGAGGGTAGATAAGGAGATATACCCTCCAAATATTATTTATTGTGTCACCTACCCTCATATGTATCTACCAGCTGTCAGCTGATTGTAATGTCAATGACCGTTAGCTTATCTCATAAAGGGTATTATGTACAACAGTCATATTATAATGAACTTAAAGTTTTTATTTTTATTTTATAATATATATACAGCCCGTATGGCGCCAATAACCCTAACGTTATTGCTGATTACTGGTGATAACCACAACCTGAAATTGCGTGAATGTCTTTTCAGTCAAGAAGTATAACTTATTTACCAATCTCGCAGTCAGACAAATAAAGAAGATTGTTAGCAGATCATGGTCGTGATCGGTATTTATTTAGTACATTTAGGTGCTCTAGAGGTAGGTAGGTATATACACAACAGTCACAATCTTTAATTAATGCACTCATTAGATATCGAACCTAATTTTAAATGTATCTAGTCATTGTTCCAAAAAGGATTTAAGTTCTGTGTTTAACAATTTTTTTATTTTTTTTTTTTATTAAATATAGGAAGAACTCGTAAATCCTCCAAATTACAAATATATCTATTTCTGGTGTACTTGATTATGATTTATATTCTGTATAGACAAATAACGCTCAAAATAAGCATGTTCACGCAGACAAATGTGTTTTGCGTGTGAATCGAACCCGCAACCAGGGCATAAAAAAAAATTAAAATTACCCAACAATATTTTTTTTTATAATTATTAATACTAAGGGATGGTAATAGTGACGTACTAGTAAACACAACTAATATATTTGAACTCAAGAATAGTTCCTATCTCCAAAAATATAGTAACAATCAAAATTAAAAGGTAGTAAGAACTAATAATATGGTCGGTGTAAAATTATTTTGTCGATCTCAAAAATCTTAAGAAGCAAAGACATTGAATAGAGAGCGTAAACTAGATAGTTTTGTGTATATTGTAGAAAAAACATATAAGTTACTCAAAACAAACTTGAATGTGGTGTATTACACATTAAAAGGCACATCAAACTTATAAGAGGAATATTCGCAACGCTGGTAGATATATCAGAAAAAATCCAATGAAATATTCAACAAAAAATTACATAAGTATAATCGTATGAATTCTGAATAATAATATCAAAGATCAAACAGGATGTTTTTTTTTTTTTTTTGAACGCTGTTTATAGGGTTTTATTTATCTAAGTATATAATAATATATACCTTAGATAAAAAAAATATTACGTAAATATGATCGTGTTAAGATATTTTATAACACTCACTGTGATTGGACAGGGTTCTTGAAACACCCTGAATATATATATATATATTAGAAAATATTGAAGTTTATAAATTTACTACACAGATTTAAATGTAGTATTCAATCTTTTATAGCAATAAATGTAGAAATTAGAATTATGTATGACAAAAATTCGTCCTTAATATTGTCACATTCAAATATTGCAACTTGTTCATAAAGTTATACCGTAAAAGGTAATTAATTTAGCTAAATTCGTCATATTGTTATGTTCTCTAGAACAGATTTATCAATAGTTACTTTCCACTAAGTACTTAGGTATTTATAATAAGTGTAGGAGGCGGCCGGCGCGGCGTACTGTCCCATAAGTTCAGAGGCTACTTACTGCAGCTCCACGGTGGCACTCACGGATGCTCCGGCTGTAGGCCGGCCAGGATCTCGTCGAGCTTCAAGCCCGCGGCGGCCAGTCCCCCTCGGCTCTGCTAGATACCACTTTGCAGTACGAACTATGAAGTCTTGAATTCATTCTACTGTGAATTATTATTATAATTATTATTACAAGTTTTTAATTATTTACTCATCTCGTCGAGTGGCGCACGACGCATTCCGCTAATTAGGAGTACCTACACATCGAATTATATCTGACGATATTGTAAGAATCCCAGGCAACCGGTGGATGATAATAGCAAATTATCGTTAATTATGACGTTCCAAGATGGACGTCTTCGTATATTCAACAGTGGAATTTTTCTGGCTAATGATAATGATCGGATTATATGTTGCCAGTTGTATTGGCAGCTTGCATTTACTAAACACAGCGTTAAGTCATAAGTCATAAAAATTACCCGCAATAAGGAATGCGCAACGCATTTATTCGTACAGCTGTACATTGTTTGTACAAATGAGACGACACGGCGTGGAAACAGGTATCGTAAAGATAACATCGTAAACATGTCATACTGACATACCAGCAGCAAGACCTATACTCACATGAGCATTGTGTATCGCACAATGACGGTAAAGGTGTTCATTATCTACGACAGAGACGACCCTGGTTGTATTGGAAGCTCGCATCGTATGAACACAGCGAAAGCAACAATTACCCGCTGTTGGGTGTGTGCATCGCAATTAACCGTAAATACTCATATATATATGTATACTCACATCAGCAGAGCGGACGTATCGCAATATAACGGTGAACGGCTTTTGTTTAACGCACTATACGGTTAACGTGTTCAACACTACGACAGAGACGACCCTGGTATTGGAAGCTCGCATCGTCTGAACACAGCGATAACGTCAATACCCGCTGATGGGGTGACAACTACCCCTGTTGGGGCATCGCTGTTAACCATAAATGTGTTCTTTATGTACGTGTGAGACGACCCGGTATGGAAGCTCGATTCGTACGAACACAATAGTGCACGACGATCCATTTCCCGAAGCACGAAGAGACGTCCGACGTCACCACCGCGGCGGCACCTCTCCGTTGTCCCGACATCGCGGCGTCGCCTCTCAGTTGTCCGGTTCTTGATTTTCACTTTTTATTTAATACTGAATACACTTGTAGCTTTGGATTGGAGACGTGCGAAGGCTTGAGCACGGAAACAAACAATGAAGATAAACTGCGGGTGGGCCGTCTTATAGGAGTGTCAGTGTGGTGGTGGTAGGCAAAGTGATAAAATAATAAAGTACCCGAAAAAAAAAAAAAAAATAACACCGTGCAAGGCTAGTAGTATGGACGCATAACTACAATAAGTAAACATTATAAGTTGCTAAGGACCGAACTGTGAAACATAATTTGGCATTATATGCTTGGTTTTTTTGGCATAATAATACTTTGCTTTTTGGTATACTGTTGGCATAATTTCTTTTGGACTTATATAGAGTCGCATAAAAGTTATAAGGCAAGGATTCGTATCGGGTCGGTTAAATAGATTATGTTGAGTCTTAGAGAAATTATGATAAAATAAATTATGCGTAAATATTTTTTTTTTCATTAAGATAAACCAAAGTAGGTATGCCATATTATTTATGTCTTAAAATTTAATGCAAATGGATAGGGAACCAAAATATAAAACTGTTGTAAAATTGTCTCCTAGTTTGTTGCGAAGATAATGGGTATGTATAACATGTGTAGATTGTGGAATATATAAATAATAAATTCAGATTATATGGCAATTTATTTTTGATGCTTACTCATGTGTGTGGTTAGGAATATTTTACCAAAATATTTATAAACTTTAGCTAATTCAGCAATCGATTATGAGTCAGCAGTCAAACCGTTGTATAGATTCGCTGACAAAGTTAGACGTAAATTACGGAGCGAAATTAATTTTATATACTTATTCCTTTAAAATATTTATACAAACAACATTGTCTTTTTTCGTTCAGTCTACTAAAAGGCTTATCGAAATCATTCGCCCTTGATCACAATGACCTAAAATAAAGAAACTATGTACTATCACACCCCCAATCTTTGTGGTTGCCTTGTTTCCTAAGAGTACCATGCAACGGACTGAACATTTAAGTTAAAAAACAAATGATAAACCGTGGGATAGCTCTTTGAGCAACCCAACTCGTAATGCTCGATGTTTGTTCCTCGTTTATTTAGTGGCCAACAACCGTGTCAGAGTTGTATAAGCTCCTCTTAGGCCCAAGAGCGACGAAAAAAAGACATTCGTTTATTTTAGCAAAATATCGATTATCTATTTAACTACTTAACAGTCCTTAACGGTGACCAGGAGTGTCGTGCTAGGTTAAGATAATGGACTATTAAGGGTCCATAACCATGGGGTTATGGTGGTGGTGAAAAATATATATAATATCTATAATAATATCTTGGGACAATCCACACACGGTCATCCGATCCCAAACTAGGCAGATCCTATACTATGGAAACCAGACAACTGATACTAATACTTATATTTTTTTTTTGTAAATACATATTTAAATAGATAAATAACACCCAGACACTTAGTGGGAATCGAACCCACGACCCATCGGTTAGCGGACAGGGTGTCTAACCACTAGACCAACGGGCCCGTCCGATAATCGATTCTTTGCTGAAATAAACGGACGTTTTTTTGTCGGTGCTCACATGGCCCTTAGCCCTCTCACTTTTTTTTTTTTTTGACTTGTGGGAAGTCTTCTAAAGATCCCCGGGAGCTGTGGGGCCCGACCGGGGTATGTATTCTTACCCACTAAAACCCCCGCGGCTGTCGCATCGGCACGTGAGAGGGGACCCTGGTGTCTCCGGTGGGATCTGCACCAGGGGCCCCTCACTGCCTTGCCTCAGAGTCCGCCGCCGGGGGGCGCATTGTAGCCCCCCAGGAACCTGACATGGTGCTCACGGGGACGGGGGTCGCAACCCCGCCGCCGTCCTCCTCGGAGTCGCCGCCGTACTCAATGGAAGTTCTAAGGGCCCACACCCGGAACGTCCAGCGACTCCGAAGAGGGGATGTCGAGCTAGGTTAAGATAATGGACTGTTAAGGGTCCATAACCGTAGTTATGGTGGCGGTGAAAAATAGATAATCGATTCTTTGCTGAAATAAACGGACGGTTTTTTTTCGCCGCACTTGGACCTTAGACCTCTCACTTGGCTTAACGTCTGCAGTCTAGATGATAACAACAGGGACTGACTTTATATGCTCTCCGAAGCACAGAGACGCTCAGTTCAAATACCAAAGTTATGCTTATTCATCTATGGACTGAGTTTTCTGACATTGATTCACCAACTTACCGTTGTAGTGATTAGAACTGGCTATGAGCACCATTAGGTGCAACCATTAGATTCATCATCATCATCAGCCGGAAGACGTCCACTGCTGAACATAGGTCTCCCCCTTAGAACGCCACAATGAACGATAATTGGCTATTTGGATCCATCGGTTACCTGCGACGCGCACAATGTCGTCTGTCGACCTAGTGGGAGGCCTGCCAACGCTGCGTCTTCCGGTTTGTGGTCGCCACTCGAGAACTTTTCTTCACCAACGGTTATCAGTTCTCCGAGCGATATGGCCTGCCCATTGCCACTTCAACTTGCAGATTCTGAGAGCTATGTCGGTGACCTTATTTCTTCGGCGAATCTCCACATTTCAGATTCTGTCGCGCAAAGAAACTCCGAGCATAGCTCTCTCCATGGCTCGTTGTGTGACTCTGAACTTCTCTAAAGGGCCAGCCAGTACATTAGATTGATTACCGCTAAATAATATTTCTCGTAATTATTATTATTATTTTCGCTGCATAGAATAATTACTGTCGCACGCAGATTTGTGATAATCTTTGGAAACATTATCTGTCGCTTCGAATCTCACTGTGTATCCGCAACTTTTCCTAAACCACACAACAGATCTTTAAGCAGTTTTCACCATCGTTTAGATAATTTTTCACTGAAGGTTTATGTGTAAAAAAACCTAATTAAGCTATATACCAGCTCAATTACAACCAGCCAGCGCGGGTTGTTAGTTTGGAATAATTTCCTAAGATTATCTTAATTATTATTATAATGTTTAATTACACTCTCTGCCGAGCCCGAACGCATCGCTCGTAGTGAATAAGCAATGCAGTGTACCTACTTGTACCTAAAGTTCTACGTAGACACGCGGACGCCAGTCGAGTACATAATTACATGTCGCTACAATACTAACAACCTTCGCGGCGAGCAACATTCAAGGGTACTTCATAATATTGACAATTCAACATAATATGATTGCGAACATTTTTATTTATGCTCGGAGACTCTCGGATATTGAATCCGGAACAAAATGGTCGGACAGAGAACTCAAGTTGGCACGTAGACCACTGGACTACTAAGCTGAAAAACAAATCTACATCCTGCCGTAGAACCGATAGATGATAGAGGAAACTAGAGGGTAGAGACTGCGAACCGGAAAACGTAGCGTGAGACGTCCTCATATTAGATGGAGAAATACGTAAGTGATATTTCACGTACTATTGTAATCAAGTTGTTTGTCTTTTTTTTATACAACCAAGAAAGCAAGCAAGCGTGCCGCTCGCCTGATGGTAAGCAGCCACCGCAGCCTATAGACGCTAGCCACACCAGAAGAATCACAAGCGCGTTGCCGACCCTTAAGACATTGGATATTAAGTCTTTGTGTCCGGTAACTTCACCAGCTACAGTGCCCTTCACGCCGGAACACAGCAATGCCTACACACTGATGCTTGGTGGCAGAATATCTGACACTGCGGTGGTATCTACCTGGACGGTTCATTGCATAAGGAACCTACCACCAAGTAAATATAATCTAATTAATAAGATCTTATTCGGTTCTTGGAATACTAATTAGATAATATCTGTCATTGTTATATCTTCCTAATTATCTTAAAAATATTTTTATATGTAATTTGATATTAATGAACTACACCGATTAAAAATTAAAATAGTAGTAATACTGTATTTTAATCTAAATTAATAAATAATTAACTAATTGACTGACACCGTTCGCGTTTGTAATCAATTGTTAATAGTTAATGGCTGATGTTTTGTTCCTTATGACCCCATTGACCCCATTGACTTTGATTATGATGCGCGACCGTGACCGGAACGTTAACATGCGTTACGGCCTATTAGCATTGGCACGGGTTAATGTAGAATACTAAAAGTATAATTTTACTATTGCTTTTGCCTTGCCCTACCTATATGAAAAACCGATATGCCCTAAATGGACAAGACGAAGATCATGTCTAATGCCCACGTTGCACCCGTACCGGTAGTTGTTGGGAACGATACAATCGAAGTTGTTGACCACTACGTATACCTAGGACAAACTATCCAGTTAGGTCGGACCAACTTCGACAAAGAGGTCGCCCGAAGAATCCAACTCGGATGGGCAGCGTTCGGGAAACTACGTTCGTCTTCTCATCTGAAATTCCGCAGTACTTGAAGACAAAGGATTTTAACCAGTGTGTGTTGCCAGTGATGACATATGGTACTGAGACGTGGTCTCTAACAGCTGGCCTTTTGGAGAAGCTCAGAGTCGCACAACGAGCTATGTAGATACCTATGCTCGGAGTTTCTTTGCGCGACAGAATCCGCAATTCGGAGATTCACCGAAGAACCAACGTCACCGACATAGCTCTTAGAATCTGCAAGTTGAAGTGGCAATGGGCAGCCCACATCGCTCGAAGAACCGACAACCGTTGGGGAAGAAAGGTTCTCGAGTGGCGACCACGAACCGGAAGACGCAGCGTAGGTAGGCCTCCCAGTAGGTGGACAGACGACATTGTGCGCGTCGCAGGTACCTAACCGGTGGATGCAAATAGCCAATTGTCGGTCATTGTGGCGTTTGAAGGGGGAGGCCTATGTTCAGCAGTGGACGTCTACCGGTTGGTGATGATGATGATGATGATGATGAAGTATGTGCTTGTTCTATATTTTATAATGGCGTGGTTTATTGTATAAGCATGAACGAATGTTGTGTCACATACAAACCTTACAGGTTTAAGTGGCACTGTAATTACAAAATGTTTTGCTTAAATTGCTCATCGTAATTGAATAAAAAAAAAATATTAAAAGTGTACCGTAAAAAATATTTGTAATAAATTACTCATTCATAAAATACTTGTCATTATTTTGTAGGACGTACGATGTCTCCGTTTTGTTCATGAAAGTTCATTATTATGTATAAAGCTTTATCCTATGCCGGTCATCATAACTATGGCAAATAAGCGAATTTTGATAATTATCTTTAGTGACATTTCATCTCTAATATGCAAATTTTTATATACAATCATATATATTTATTGTTTGATAGTTTTTTCGCGCGATACAATATTTTTTTCCACACTTTGCCCATCCGGCAAGAGGTGAGACAACCTCATTATGCTTATATAACGAGTAACGATATCATAAAGATCTATATATTTATTGGAACTTAAAAGATCAAAGTATTCGGAGAACACTTTGATTGAAATGCCTATTACGTTTTATAGTTTTTTTTTTCTTTAGATATCAATATAATTGGTAGCTTTCCCACAATTAATACCTGCCAATTACGTAACATGTTAGATCAATTATTTTTATCATTAAGTAAATCTTAGGTTGAAACTGGTCTACAATCATCTACAAACATTAATCTGTCTGTCTGCATTCACAATACAGATAAGATAAAAAATATCTACCGAGTCAAATTAATAAATAATTCGCTGGATGGTAAAGACAGAAATCTTACTTTGGATTTCATTTTTAACCACCTGAATCGGACTTTAAAACTAAAATGGGTCTACATCATATCTTAGCAAGTCTCTAAAACTATTGCACTATCTGCAAAAAATAATAAATTGGTTTTGGAAGGAATCTTATTATATAAAAGAGTAAGCAAAAACCCACTCATCACGAAATCTCAGAAACTACAAGTGCTAGAAGTCTCAAATTTTGCA
Source organism: Furcula furcula (assembly GCA_911728495.1). NCBI lineage: Eukaryota > Metazoa > Arthropoda > Insecta > Lepidoptera > Notodontidae > Furcula > Furcula furcula. Next base: position 14,967,156 of record OU452251.1, read on the forward strand.
TGGGGGTTCCTTTTAGGACAAAGGTGCTCACTAAGACGGGTTTTTGCGAAATTCAATCTCTAAGGGGGTGAAACACGGGGGCAAAGTTTGTATGGGAGAACGCGATTCCTTAGTCCTATTGACTTGAAATTTTGCACAGACTTTCGTTAACAAAGTTAATTGAATTTGTATTTCATATTTTTTTTAATTTATCCCTTAACAGGGTAAAAAAGTAGTATTATTACTCAACCGACGGCGGTACAAATATATCACTAGAATAAGATAGGGTAATTCGAAAAATAAAATCAAAGTTCCATGGTCAAGTGGTTACGGAAGCGTCCTCTGAGTATGGACTGTCCGGGTTCGCTACCCGTGTATGGATTTCTTTTTGTGTTTTTAAACTTTGTTTTTTTATTTATATTAAGATTCGATGTTTTAAATATTTAACTCATATTGACTCCGGCACTTTTTATTTCTAATATATTTTTTAAATTTAATACTTTTTAAAAATTTAAAATCATGCATACCTACGTAGTTAGCTTCTCTCTAATGTTATGATTTAGTTATTAGTGGAAACTTAATTGATTTTTGTACTATTGGATCTTATATTAGTAATAAGTAGTATCATTTGTTTGTTTTCCAAATATAATAAAAATAAAATAATGAAAATATATTTCCAAAATGTCTGTTTGGGTAGGAATACAATATGCATATATTGTACGTATGCAGATGTCACCGGAGAACCCTGGTTCCCCTCTCATGTGCCGATGTGACAGCCACGGGAGTTTTAGTGGGTAAGAATCCCCCACAGGATCCTGGGGACATATTAAACGTGTCCCCCGCCACCGCTATAACTGTGACAACGGTGACAGATTGCCGGAGGGCTATAATGCGCCCCCGGCAGTGGCTTCAAAGGCCCTTGCCTTGCACTGAGGGGTACCCGGTGCAGCCCCATATTTTGTGCGGACAGCCGTGAGGGGTTTAGAGGGTAAGAATCCTACACACCGCGGTCGACCGCCCGCAGGATCCTGGGAGCCTATTGGAGGTCTATCCGTAATCCCCGAAACTTTGAGCACGGTGACAGGTTATTTTTTTATTGTGCCCCCCGGTGGCGGGCTGAAAGGCAAGCACTGAGGGGATCTGTTTTTAAATTTATCCCTTAACAGGGTTAAAAGCAGTATTATTACTCAACCGATGGCGGTACAAATATTTTCACTTAGAATAGCTTAGTACGTAAATTAGGTACTGTACACGTATAACTTTAATACATCAGATAAAATATCACGCTACATGCAATAGGGACTGAGCAGACATATAACAAGAATATGATCAAGTAATTCAAATAATAGAATTAGAGTAGCCGTGGTCTGGAGGTTCTATTCTATTCTAAAGAGGTACATACTTAACAATCAAGTACTAGAGAAGTTTATTCTACATATATATCATTATCATTCCAAATAATATAAGGTAAATCTGGGATATAATATGCTTGCCCCCCAGTGGCGGACTCAAAGGCCAGGCACTGAGGGACACCTGGTGCAGAACCCACCCGAGAACCCAGGTTTCCCTCTCATGTGCCGATGTGACAGCCACGGGAGTTTTAGTGGGTGAGAATCCCAAATACCCAGGTTGACTTCCCCATGGGATCCGTGGGACTTATTGGAGGTTTCCCCCGCGATCCCCGTATCTTTGAGCACGATGATAGTTTCCCAGGTGGCTTTATTGTGCCCCCTGGTGGCGGGCTCAAAGGCAAGCCACTGAGGGATCTTGGTGCAGATATCACCGGATAACCCAGGTCTCCTTCTTATGCACTGATTTAACGGCCGTAGCAACGGGGTTTAGTGAATAAGAATCCGACATACCCGGTTGACCACCAACAGGGTCCCGTAAAACCCATTAAAGGCGTCCCCCGTGACCCCTGTAACCGTGAGCACCGTGACAGGTTCCCGGGGAACTATAATGTGCCTCTCCGGCGGCGGGTTCAAAGTCAAGGCACTGAGTGGTATCAACTGGTGCAGATCCCGACAAATATCCCAGGACCGCGCTCTAATGTGCCGACGTGATAGCCGCGGGGGTTTTAGTGGGTAAGAATTCCCCGGTTGACCCCCGTCTACGTCTTAACGATGAAACCGAACAAGGAAGCCCGTATTGCTTCCATAAATTGGTTTTAAAGAAATGGTGTTCTGTTCCTGTCCTTAATCCACCCAAATTGTACACCGGTACACGTCTGCAGTTTCTAATAAAAATAAAAATACAATTAACAAATTCAGAGATTCAACGTTGCAGGCTTAAACCTAAGCGTTGAGTACTTTGCCCATGGATAGATAGCTATACGTAGGTCGTAGCTCTTTCACGCGTCACTTCTATACATTTTTTTTTTCATATTGCGTTACGAAAAGTCAGCTACAAACATTATTTTTGAAGAAATTCTATAATCAAAGGCAGTAATTTAAAATTAAACACTTCTTTTTTTTCTCAATTACACCCGTGCGAAGCCGGGGCGGGTCGCTAGTAGCTTTATAAACTTGCAGAATTACGAGGACAATAACGGTGTAACGGTGTATTAGTTTTATGATCGGGCATGATTTTTGCTGTAACTGCACGATCTTCAACATCTTGTAAACCATCGTGTCAAGCTTTACAATTTCCAGTCTAGTAAACTTGGTAATAATTATGCATCATCATCAGCAGCCGAGAAACGTCCACTGATGAACAAGGCCTTCCCCTTAGAAGGAAGGGTTTGCCATAATCCCCACGCTTGGCAGGCGGCTTGGAGATCGCAGTATAGGTGGTAGGTAATCCAATAGAAAGACGCTGCTGCCCGTCTTCTTGTATTCCCTTAGTCTCCTCTTACGGACACCCAATGAGAGGAGATGGGTGGGACAGATGGGATGGATGGAGATGTATGGGTGGTGGTTGCCCGTGGTATGTCTGGGTATGAATAATTATTCAATCACTGGAACAATTCTAATATGATACATCAATGAGGCAGCACAGTCTGACACATTTCATGTAAGTACATTTATTGCCTACACCTTACTATATCTTAGTTAAACGTACGATAATGTTCTTGGATTCAACTATAAACTACATCCAAATGAAACATTCGGGCATTCAAGAGGATAATCAAAAGATTTAGCACTGTTATTTGACCTTACATTAATACGTCTTCTAGTAATAAATATATGAATTAAATATAATACGTAAATAAAAAGTATACAGTGATTGGTTTATAATATCAACCACAACACACATACAGGGGATTTGTTATTATACTCGTATAGAACAGGAAGTTTACATATTATTTTTTTAAATGTCTCTACATAAGGCTTATACTTATTTATTCATTTATAATTCAATAATTTTTATTCATTTTTAAGTTAAAAATCTTGATAACCATAACAGTTTAATATAGCATAATTTTAAATTATCATTCAGCGATGTTCGCCATTCTTTAGAGCTTAAAGCGTCGTTAATTGTCGTAGTAAGTATAATAAATAAACCAAGAAAGAAAAAATATTTTATTAGTAATAATAGAATAAAGGACTGGTCTAAGATAGGATTCCTAGGGTACTTAGGAGTATTTGGTAGACATCACCAGAAACTAGTGTTTGTTTATGTTATACCTAATTATACAAATATACTTATTAATTCAGCAAACAGTCTACCATCCTAAAATGTTTAAGCATTTTACTGAGCAGCAGGTAAAATCCATTATAACGTAGGTAGTAAATATTTAAAGTCTTGAATATTCTGTTTTATATTTCTTTCACAAACTTATACACTCTGTATCATAGTCATAATGAATACGGATAGTTAACGGTGACAGTAAAAGTTAAGGTCAACATTTGGTCAAAAGTTCAATATGTCGAATATTCATCGCATTAAAGTGATACGGGAGTAATTAATCAACGTAGCTTACATTAACTTTATTTATTATATCGTTTAGCTGTGTGCAAAATAACAGATTATTAATAGTTCATTATAAACGTTGTAACGTTTTACAAGCTTTTAAAAATGAATAACCTTTTTGATCTGAGTGTCTCAAAAAGAAAATATGATCCATAGTTTGCGATGTTTTATGTTTGTACAATCTGTAGCTAAAACCAATAGTTGATGAATTTTGGAACTAGCTACTTTTATGTCACTAGATTCGTCTTAATTGTGGGAGTGGTGGTAACATAATATTTATGTTGTTGACATCCAATTTTTATTTCTTCTAAACCACCCCAGGATTCATCATCAGCCGGAAGACGTCCACTGCTGAACATAGGCCTCCCTCTTAGAACGCCACAATGAACGACAATTGGCTATTTGCATCCACCGGTTACCTGCGACGCGCACAATGTCGTCTGTCCACCTAGTGGGAGGCCTGCCAACGCTGCGTCCTACGGTACGTGGTCGCCACTCGAGAACCTTTCTTCCCCAACGGTTATCGGTTCTTCGAGCGATGTGGCCTCCCCATTGCCACTTCAACTTGCAGATTCTGAGAGCTTTGTCGGTGACCCTGTCGCGCAAAGAAACTCCGAGCATAGCTCTCTCCATGGCTCGTTGTGTGACTCTGAACTTTTCTAAAAGGCCAGCCATTAGAGACCACGTCTCAGTACCATATGTCATCACTGGCAACACACACTGGTTAAAAACCTTCGTCTTCAGGCACTGCGGTATTTTGGACGAGAAGATATCGCGTAGTTTCCCGAACGCTGCCCATCCGTGTTGGATTCTTCGGGCGACCTCTTTGTCGAAGTTGGACCGATTTACCTGGACAGTTTGTCCTAGGTATACGTAGTGGTAAACAACTTCGAGTGTATCGTTCCCAACAACTACCGGTACGGGTGCAACATGGACATTAGACATGATCTTCGTCTTGTCCATGTTCATTTTAAGACCCACCTGTTGGGAAACGCTACTGAGGTCGCTGAGCATCGTATTGAGGTCCTCCAGCGACTCTGCCATAATGACTATATCGTCGGCAAAACGAAGGTGAGTGATGTATTTGCCATTGATGTTGATGCCGAATCCGTACCAGTCCAAGAGCTTGAAAACGTCCTCCAATGCGTTTGAGAACAGTTTCGGAGAAATAACGTCTCCCTGTCTCACACCTCGCTGCAATGGGATTGGTTTCGTGCTCTCGTTCTGTAGTCGGATCGACATGGGGGCGTTGCTGTACAAACACCTCAACACTTCGATGTACCTATAGTCAATATGGCACCGCTGGAAGGACTGCAATACCGCCCAGGTCTCGATTGAATCGAAGGCTTTTTCGTAGTCCACAAACGCTAGATATAATGGCCGATTATACTCCTCGGTCTTCTGTATAATCTGGCGGAGCGTATGTATGTGGTCTACAGTGCTAAAGCCTTTTCGGAACCCAGCTTGTTCGGGAGGCTGGAAGTCATCAAACCTGCGTTCGAGACGGTTCGTAATGAACTCTAAACCCCAGGATTAGAGCGAACAAAACAAAACAAAAGTTATTAAAATTGGTCAAGCCGTTTCTGAGTTTTAGCGAGACTAACGGACAGCTATTATCTACACTAATATTATAAAGAGGAAAACTTTGTTTGTTTGGTTGTAATGAATAGGCTCAAAAAGTACTGGACCGTTTTTGAAAATTCTTTCACCATTCGAAAGCTAAATTATCCACGAGTAACATAGGCTAAATTTTATTTTGGAATAAAATAGGGTTCCGTAAGATATTTGGGTTTTTTCGGACACAAGGTGTAAAAAATCAACCAGAAAAGTTACTTATTTTGCGTACGCTGCCTAAACTATAAAAGATAGAACCATAAAATGTTCTAATTAATTGTAGATCTTATAAATATCTACAAAAAAGTCCGTGGCACACTATCTATGTCGAGGCCCAACAACCATTTTTTTATTTAAATATCTTGAATTTTGTTTGGACTACATTTAAACGCATTTATTTTAATCATGCTATTAATCCTTATCAAAATAAATTAATTCATCATTAAGTACAGTTTATGTAGATAATATTTGGTCTTTGAATGATTAAAATTGGACATTTGGTTTTGAAGTTATGGCGAAATTAAAATATTACGATTTCTGCTGCACGGCCCGTTGCGAAGTGAGCGTCTCCAAGGCGGGGGTGCGCATGCGGGAGGGGAGGTTAGATCTATGAGTAAGGTACCCGCGCGGCTCAGACGCGAGGTCGGCTCCCTCTCGATTTTTTTAGATTTCTTTCTTAAAACTACACCTACGCAAAAGTTCTTCTCAGAGCTAAGCAACAGTTCTTTTCAGGGCTAACCAACAGATTTTTTCAGGGGTAACCAACAGTTATTTTCAGGGCTAACCAACAGTTCTTTTCAGGGCTAAACAACAGTTCTTTTCAGGGCTAAACAACAGTTCTTTTCAGGGCTAAACAACAGCTCTTTTCAGCGCTAGAATATTACACGCTGTTAGCATTTTCTTAAACATTTGAAAATGCCTAAGAGAGCCATGTCTCAACTTTCTAAACATAGTTCTCAAGCACGGGCAGCAAGAATACGTCGTATGGGAGAATCTTCACCTGAACGTGCACAACGCCTTGCTGAACAAAATCAGAGAAACTCTCAGGTACGCGCACGAGAGTCGAGTGTCGAACGTTCGCAACGCCTTGCACAACAAAATCTGAGAACCTCTGAGTTACGTGCACGAGAGTCGGGTGAACCGATATGTATGAAATTTTGCGGGTAGGTCTGAGAATATGTTATAAAGTATATTTTATGCCGCTGATACCATGATTGACGAGGATATATAGAAAGAGAGGGAGAAGGGAGGGTGATGGAGTGAGTGATCGGAGGAGTTAGGTGAAGCAAGGGGGGGGGGGGAGTGAGAGGGAGCAAGTTGGGAGAAGAGACAGGAGGGAGAGGGTTCAGAGAGGACAACGGGCAGAGGAAGAGGGGAAGTGTGACGGGGACCGAAGCGGGAGGGGAGAGAAATAGCATAGAATTAGATTTTTATTATAAGAGAGAGATGGAGAGAGATAAATCAAGGGAGTAGGGAGAAAAGGGGAGCAAAATGTAATTAAAGCGCGGGCGGAGCTGCGCGGGTCAGCTAGTGTTTTATAAAAATCGATCAAATAGAATATAAGATACAGCTCCATTGCAGCCGCATACAGACAAGGTGCCTGAGGTTAGTTGGACATACAGTTTACGAATCATTTAACTAGAAGATTCGGGAGCTGTGGGGCTTGACCGGGGTATGTGGGATTCTTATCTACTAAAACCCCCGCGGCTGTCGCATCGGCACATGAGACGGGCTCTCTGGTGGGATCTGCACCAGGAGCACCACAGTGCCTTGCTTTTGAGCCCGCCGCCGGGGGTTGCATTATAGCCCCCCGGGAACCAGACACGGTGCTCACGGGGACGGGGTAACCACCGCCGCCATCCTCCTCGGCGTTGCCGCCGTACTCAATGGACGTCCTAGGGCCCACTCCCGGAACGTCCAGCGACTCCGAAGGTAACGACTTCTGTCTACAACAACCGGGACCGACTTTTATCGCGCGCTCTGAAGCCGGGCGTCGGCTATCTATGGATCGGCCTTGTTTGACATTGCATAACCGACGCTAGCTTATACCATATACAAAATACTTAGCAAATTGTTCTTCTGGATCTCTTTTTGGCTTTTAATATTATATCATATCCAGGCCAGAGGTTTAAAATATAAAAATTGGGAATACTCATAAAAATAGTTTAGAAAACAATAAAAGCGCTGGCGGAGCTGCGCGGGTCAGCTAGTTTTTTATATAATCACTAGTTGACCCGCGCAGCTCCACCCGCACTATAATAACTTTTTAGATGAAATTACATATTATGTATTAGATACGCATTTAGTATTTGATACATACGCATCAAATATGAAACCCCCTTTTTTGAAATCGGTTTTAAACCGGGACCCACTTTTTACTTGCCTTCCGAAGCACGGACGCGCTTAGTTCAAATGGCATTAAACAGTCACCCATCCTTTGTTTGTTGCATAACCTAGCGGTATGAAATATACTTTACGCCCTATTCACATTCTTAACAAATATACACAAAAATATCCATAAAAATCGGTCGAGCCGTTTGGGAGGAGTGCGACGACAAACAGCGTGACACGAGATTTATATTTATATAAGATTTATACATCGGTTTTTAAAAATTGCAACGCTTGATATAATTAAGACCAATTAGTGGAATTTACTAGTTGCCTTAAGGTTACTAGGTAGGTCTTTTAATAAATCAAAAGTATGACCCTGTTAGCTCGTTATGAACAAGTGTGACCTCCTTTCTTTCCTGAATCCATGTTCAGCATCCGGATATCGGTCATGAATTCCGTATTATGGAAAATAAATTGTCAAGGCATTTTAAGATACACACTTTTAAGATACAGGTTAACCGACTAAACTTTAGTGGCCTCGGAAGGATTTTTTAAATGTCACAAAGAAATAAGCTTTACTTGTGCCAACAAGTATCGATCGATCGATCGGTAAAAAATATTAAAGGTATATAACTTTGAAACATTTCAAAAAAAAAAGTAGAAGGATTCTTCGATTTTTTTAAATTTTAAGATGAAAATTTAAATGATAACCCACTTAACATAAGTTCTCAAATTTAGGTCAATTTTGTGGTAACTTCCATTAAAGTTATGAGGCTATTTATTTTATGCATAAATGTAAAGTTCATAGAGATTTAGCTGCAAGAAAAAAAAATCGAAGAAACCTTCTACTTTTTTAACACGCTTTTATTAGCTTGACCTGTATATATGTATGTATGTATGTAACTATGTATGTATGATGGTAACGGAATCTTGCGATGCAATTTTGACCCACTTCTACACGTCCAAAACCTTTGAAATTTTGCACATGTATCAAGGACCAGTGACAATACACTAATATGGTATCATCGAGCTGATCAGATGCTGGGGCTCGAAGGTGGATAAGAGAACCCTTGGATGGCTACTAGTAAACTAATCGAGTTTGGGTTCATTTGATTTGTTTTAAAGAGTTCTTTTCACTTTGACTATTAATGAGGACCTGATGGTGGAACTGGAGAAGGTGGGTGACGGAACCCTGGATTGGTTACTAGTAAACACATCGAGTTTGAGTTCATTTGATTTGTTTTAAAGAGTTCTTTTCACATTAACCATTAATCAGGACCTGATGATGGAACAGGAAGGTGGGTAACGGAACCCTGGAATGGCTACTAGTAAACACATCGAGTTTGGGTTAATTTGATTTGTTTTAAAGAGTTCTTTTCACATTAACCATTATTCAGGACCTGATGATGGAACAGGAAGGTGGGTGACGGAACCCTGGATTGGCTACTAGTAAACACGTCGAGTGTGGGCTCATTTGATTTGTTTTAAAGAGTTCTTTTCACTTTGACCATTAATGAGGACCTGATGATGGAACTGGAAGGTGGGCGATGAAACCCTGGAATGGCTACTAGTAAACACATCGAGTTTGAGTTCATTTGATTTGTTTTAAAGAGTTCTTTTCACATTAACCATTAATCAGGACTTGATGATGGAATAGGAAGGTGGGTGACGGAACCCTGGATTGGCTACTAGTAAACACATCAAGTGTGGGCTCATTTGATTTGTTTGAAAGAGTTCTTTTCACTTTGACCATTAATGAGGGCCTGATGATGAAACTGGAATGTCGGTGATGGAACCCTGCAATGGCTACTAGTAAATACATCGAGTTTGGACTCATTTAATTTGTATTAAAGAGTTCTATTCACTTTGCCCAATAATCATAACCTGATGATGGAACAGGAAGGTGGGTGACGGAACCCTGGAACGGCTACTAGTAAACTCGTTGAGTTAAGCTCAATCAGATACCTACGCGTAATACCAAGTTTAGTAAAAATATGATTTGCCACAACCTGCCTACGATTCAAGCTACGAACAAATCAATACTTGGGCTAATTTTATCCGTAGTTTAGGCGAATATTTCTAAGACTAAAAAGTATAAAATAAATTACTAGTTTAAAAAACTAAAAATACACGCTTTTATAAGGACTACTGCACTAAAAAACAATAAATAAATTATCGAAACCGTTCTTTCTTTCTTTCTACCCCGAGCTTGTAATTTATGGATTATATTTATGTGTAAAAGCGTGGGGCGCCTTTTCTGAATAACAGCTTAACATTTCTGTCAAATTTCAAGAACGCTAAGTATTTGTATTCACATGACAATCATTTGTGACTCTGAGCTTATCTAGAAGGCCAACAGTTGGGACCACGTCTCAGTACCATATGTCATCACTGGCATCACACACTGGTTAAAAACCTTTGTCTTCAGGCACTGCGGTATTTCGGACGAGAAGATTTCGCGTAGTTTCCCGAACGCTGCCCATCCGAGTTGGATTCTTCGGGCGACCTCTTTGTCGAAGTTGGACCGACCTAACTGGATAGTTTGTCCTAGATATACGTAGCGGTCAACAACTTCGAGTGTATCGTTCCCAACAACTACCGGTACGGGTGCAACATGGACATTAGACATGATCTTCGTCTTGTCCATGTTCATTCTAAGATCCACCTGTTGGGAAACGCTACTGAGGTCGCTGAGCATCGTATTGAGGTCCTCCAGTAACTCTGCCATAATGACTATATCATCGGCAAAACGAAGGTGAGTGATGTATTCGCTATTGATGTTGATGTCGAATCCGTACCAGTCCAAGAACTTGAAAACGTCCTCCAATGCGTTCGTGAACAGTTTCGGAGAAAGGACGTCTCCCTGTCTCACGCCTTTCTGCAATCGGATTGGTTTAGTACTCTCGTCCTGTAATCGGATCGACATGGTCGCGTTGCTGTACAAACACTTCAACACTTCGATGTACCTATAGTCAATGTGGCACCGCTGGAGGGACTGCAATACCGCCCAGGTCTCGATTGAATCAAAGGCTTTCTCGTAGTCCACAAACGCTAGACATAATGGCCGATTATACTCCTCGGTCTTCTGTATAATCTGGCGGAGCGTATGTATGTGATCTACGGTGCTAAAGCCTTTTCGGAACCCGGCTTGTTCGGGAGGCTGGAAGTCATCAAACCTGCGTTCGAGACGGTTTGTAATGACTCTCGAAAACAGCTGGTATACATGGCTGAATGACTCTCGAAAACAGCTTGTATACATTGCTCAGGAGTGAGATAGGTCTATAATTCTTCAATAAAGTGTTTTGATTTCAGTAACCTCCATACTCTGTAAGATTATGGAGCATATATTGAACCTCCTCAGCGACCGACAGTACGGGTTTCGCCAAAATTGGTCGACTGGGGACCTTCTAGTCTATGCCACTCACCGGGGCGAGGCCCTCGAGAGAAATGGGGAAGCACTCGCTGTTTCCTTAGATGTCTCAAAGGCCTTCGATAGGGTCTGTCAAGCTAGCCTCATGAGCAAGCTTTCAGCGTGCGGCATATACCCTGGCCTGATTGGCTGGGTAAAGGACTTGACCTGAGTGATCGGTCTCTCCGAGTTGTTGTCGACGGTTGTTCATCGGAGCCAATGACAACTAATGCCGGAGTTCCTCAGGGTTCCGTTCTCTACGCAACCCTCTTCTTGCTTCACATAAATGACCTGCTCAAGCCCGGTATATATGGGTATGCGGATGATAGCACTGTTGTGGAGAGATATCTGCCGAATTCTCGGGCCAGTAAAGATGTCATCCAGTGTGAAAGAGAGGCCATGGTAGAGCGTGTAAGTCTCACAGGAAGTATCTGAATGGGGCGATGCCAATCTTGTGAAATTCAACGCAGCAAAAACACAAGCGTGTCTGTTCATCGCTAAAAGGAGTCCGTTCACCTTGGCTCCTACTTTCCAGAACGTATCCTTGGAATACACCGACCGCCTTCAGTTGTTGGGAGTTGATATTTCCTCAGACCTACACTTTGGGCGGTTCATTGAGTCCAAGGCCAAAGTAGCCGCAAGGAAGCTTGGTGTCCTTGCAAAGGTCCGGCGGTACTTCACACCGGGACAGCTTCTGATGTTATATAAAGCGCAAGTCAGGTCGTGTGTGGAGTACTGAAGTCATATTTGGGCTGATGCTGCAAAATGCCATCTAGCAGCTTTGCTTGGTGGAGAAGCATAGTAAAAGGCTAATTGGCGACACTAGGTTAGTGGAGGCCAATATACAAAGCCTAGAGGACAGGTGCAGAGTAGCCAGCCTCTCGGTATTGTACAGGCTGCATTTTGGAGAGTGTGCGCAGGAATTACATGACTTGATCCCACCATCACCCTTCTATCATCGGACGACGAGACGCACAGCGCATACGCACCCATATGTGGTAATCGTGCCTTCAGTCCGGACTAAGCGACTTGCTTCTTCGTTTATAATAAGGACAGCTAAGGACTGGAATAGTTTGCCCGCGTCGGTTTTCCCGCCCGATTATAATGTAGATGTCTTCGAGAATAGAGTGAATAGGCTATTAAGCTAGTGTGCTTTACCATCCTCGACAGCGTCACCGCTTTCCATCAGGTGGGACTGTGGTCAAGCACTGGCTTATATTAGATTTAAAAAAAATTGGGTGAACTAGCAGTAAGTCACGCGTCGAAAATGTAACTAAAGTCACGTGTGCGTTTGAAAATCAAGTAAAATGCCTTCATGCGTATTTAAAAAATGCACAAAGTACTGTACAAAAGTAAATAATAAGGAAAGGATATCATACCTTAACTATATCATCATCATCAGCAGCCAAAATACGTCCACTGCTGAATAAAAGGCCTCTCCCTTAGAAGGGAGGGGTTGCCATGATCCTCACGCTTGGCAGGTGGCTTAGGGATCGCAGTATAGGTGGAAGATAAATCCAAAAGAAAGACGCTGCTGCCCGTCTTCCTGCTCTCGCTTAGTCGCCTCTTACGACACCCAACGAGAGGAGATGAGGGGATGCAATTTTACCCCGGCACCCCACGGGCGATTTTAATTGCATGAGTCAGAATTTTTGGCGCGCATTAGTAGGGATATAATATAACATATCTATGGTTTTTAATATCATTTTTAGTGAATAAGTATCTTTTATATCCTGGTTGATCCTCCTTTTTTTTGTTTAACTTTTTTTTTTCTTTTTTTGTTTATGACATAAATTCTAATCTTTGTCTGTCTCTTGTGTTCTATTGTCTTCACTTTGTGCTACCTATTCGTGGAAACTGTTTTGCTAATGTTTTAATCTAAATGTATCTATATTTATGTGTTATAAAAGCTGTATGTTTTCCTTAAATAAATAAATTATTAAATTATTATTATTAAAATATCCCGAGGACCTTTTGAAGATTTGAGGTTTTAAAGGAAAAAAGGGTCGCTTAAGTTCATGTCGCAGAAGAAGGTGGCAGAGCAAATCAAGGAGAGGGATCCTTTCGGTGATCCGCAACGCAGGAGGAGGCCCGGGCACAGGATGAGGGGCCAACGCTGACCTTGTCCTGCCCTAGCGCTAGCGAGGATGTGCAGACAGTAGGAACGGGGGAACTGCTGCCTGTTTTCACCCTTGCCGTCGTGCTAAAGTGTCTCGGCACGCCTGGTTCTGCAGGCCTTTTACAACGGCAGGCAGGTCCGTGGGCTTTATACCCACGGACGAGGATGGGCTCGCTGGCCGCTGTTGGGACTCGGAATAGTAAACGGGGCCGTTCCCAGGGCCCGTTATCACAGCGGTATGTGAACACCATAGGTTTCGAGTCAGTAGGAGTCGTACATAACCCACACTGCCACTCACGTGGTGGTGTGGGTAACCATGAGGATTTTCCTGCGTGAAAAAAGTGCTTGACAAACATTGCTTGATTGAGGCTAATATTACTCGAGTTCATGAAGATTATTGGCTGCGTGCAAAGCCGCGTGTACTGCTAGTATTTAATATGAAAATGATCACAGGTTCGTACCTCTATATTTTATCTATTTCACTGATGCCAATAATAGAACGATTAGCGCGAATGTTCAGCATCCAAAAGACGTCCATGGCTGAACAAAGGCCTTTAAGAAGAAGCCTTGGAGAGTAGGGTAGGAGAGAAGGGTTGCCATAATCCCCACGCTTGGCAGGCGGCTTGGGGACGCTACTGGCCGTCTTCTTGTTTTCCCTTAGTCGCCTCTTACGGGCACCGAATGGGAGGAGATGGGTGGGTGCTATTCTTACCCGGACACCCCACGGGGTTAGCACGGGATTAGCTTACCTAAATAAAACATAATAATTCCTCGCATCGATGTTCCGTAAGCAATTTTCTTGCTTTTGTTCATGGTATGGAATTATACATACCTACTTACTAAACGTTATGCGAATTAAAATATCTACAGAAAATACGTACAGAAGAACTATTCTTTGACGTGCTTTTGCGTAGTCGTCTGTACTACTACTTTTTGAAGAAAAGTGATAATTGCTACCCGTACGCAATGTTTAAAGGATCATTAGTAAAAACTGACACCAACATACTGAATCGATGTCAGAATACGTTTTATTTGTATTTCCATTAGTACGAAGGCTACGTTCACTGGCATTAACACGTTTATTAGAAATATTTAACGATAAGAGATGTATCTACAGTGATGTATTTTAATAGATAAATTATATTCAGGTTGGTAGTAACATTAGTGTCAAGGAATTTGAGACATACATGTTTATTTCATTATTTTAACTAATAATTATATCGGCGTCACACTGTGCTGGCCGTCCTGACGGCCATCACGTTTCCTCACTGCTTTGTATAAACTAACACCTATGTTTGAAGGAACAATTATAGTTCCTTTCAATAGACATGATGACTAATTTTGAAAAAAATACTCTATAATGTAGTTACGGGTCTACTATTGTCGAAAATAATCATATTTTTGTATTAAATTTACAATTAATAGCAATATTTTCAATTTTTAAAATAGAGTTTGAATTTCGTTCCAAAACGAAGGCTGGCGCGTGGCGCCATTTTGGGACGTCACTACGGTTTAATTAAACATCTGTCTGTAGGTATAAAGGCTAGACCGCACTAAGGTACACTTCATGGCAGCGGCGCGACGCGACACATAGCGACACTATTAGGTATACCGCACTTGAACTGCAGTGCCGCGACAGTTTGCAGCAAATTTTGTCTGTCAGTCGTTCGGCAATTACTGAGGAAGATGGAAGAAAAAATAAATATCTTGTACCTACTCAGAAATATGTATGTTTACTCACTCGATGCTCCCATTTCCTCGCCAATTTCCCTCCAAATGTTGTTTTTCCTTAGAGAGTTCATGTAATGTTCATTTTGCTGGTCATATATGTCAGGATACTGACTGACTACTATAATTAATTTCTCTTCGTTGAAAGCCATTTTAAACACAACTTGTCTTACTACATACCAAATACGCTCCGACTTGAAAAAAGTGAAGTGTCGCGTCGCTTGCACTAACAGCAGCGGAACTACACGACGTGACATGGCGCGTCAGATTTGATGAGTTGATCAACTTTGTAGTGCGTTATACCTCATATTCTTACAAAGAATATTTTGTCGCTAAGTGTCGCGTCGCGCCGCTGCCGTGAAGTGTCGCTTAGTGCGGCCTAGCCTTTAAAGTGAAACATTTTTTTTTGGCCTTATTCCATACTTTGTAAGAAAGAAAAAGTTGAGATGACAGTTTGACAGTTGTTTATTTATACTTACCGCATTGACTTCATTCACTTTGATTAGTGTTTATTACAAAATGGCGATTAGCTGTATTTAAGTAATTTATTTGCTTAAATATCACAAAAATCTCTCTAATAATATGAAAATAAAATGCATTTTTGGAATCAGTGCAATCTGTTCTAATATTCAAAACCACACATTCATTGGTATTGTGTATTCATTAATTATAATCAAAATAGCTTCCAAACACACAGTGGGCAAGTTCTAGGTGTATTCTATAGTCTAAGGTTCTAGGTTACAAGTAGGACATATTAAGCACAAATATTTTTTTTTTTAACCGGAATGCATAACTTATTAAGTTATTAATATTAAAAAACTCATAAATTGTATTAAAAAAACGATAGCTAAAATAAATTGTCTGCCAAACATAATATAATAAATCAACACGCATAAAGTAAACACAGTGAGGATGGACGTATCATAATTAAGTGGGTACGTTATGGATATTTATATTGTTAATTGAAAACAAATATAGGCGTCCCTCCAGCGGTGCCACATTGACTATAGGTACATCGAAGTGTTGAAGTGTTTGTACAGCAACGCCACCATCTCGATCCGTCTACAGGAAGAGAGCACGAAACCAATCCCATTGCAGCGAGGTGTGAGACAGGGAGACGTTATTTCTCCGAAACTGTTCTCAAACGCATTGGAGGACGTTTTCAAGCTCTTGGACTGGTACGGATTCGGCATCAACATCAATGGCGAATACATCACTCACCTTCGTTTTGCCGACGATATGGTCATTATGACAGAGTCGCTGGAGGACCTCAATACGATGCTCAGCGACCTCAGTAGCGTTTCCCAACAGGTGGGTCTTAAAATGAACATGGACAAGACGAAGATCATGTCTAATGTCCATGTTGCACCCGTACCGGTAGTTGTTGGGAACGATACACTCGAAGATGTTGACCACTACGTATACCTAGGACAAACTATCCAGTTAGGTCGGTCCAACTTCGACAAAGAGGAAGAAGCCCGAAGAATCCAACTCGGATGGGCAGCGTTCGGGAAACTACGCGATATCTTCTCGTCCAAAATACCGCAGTGCCTGAAGACGAAGGTTTTTAACAAGTGTGTGTTGCCAGTGATGACATATGGTACTGAGACGTGTTCTCTAACGCCTGGCCTTTTAGAGAAGTTCAGAGTCACACAACGAGCCATGGAGAGAACTATGCTCGGAGTTTCTTTGCGCGACAGAATCCGAAATGTGGAGATTCGCCGAAGAACTAAGGTCACCGACATAGCTCTCAGAATCTGCAAGTTGAAGTGGCAATGGGCAGGCCACATCGCTCGAAGAACCGATAACCGTTGGGGAAGAAAGGTTCTCGAGTGGCGACCACGAACCGGAAGACGCAGCGTTGGCAGGCCTCCCACTAGGTGGACAGACGACATTGTGCGCGTCGCAGGTAACCGGTGGATGCAAATAGCCAATTGTCGTTCATTGTGGCGTTCTAAGGGGGAGGCCTATGTTCAGCAGTGTACGTCTTCCGGCTGATGATGATGATAGGCGTTCACGTAGAAATAATTATCTAGTAATAATCAGTTAAGATTACAGTACTACTTATTACCCGCGAGTATAGTTATGGCTATAATCGGCTTAACTGTGTAAGCTAAGCTATAAAAGTAACACAAATGTGGTTACCAATAGAAGCTAATTATATTTGCAGTACTGGCTTTTCCCTGCTTAAGGGAAGTTGGCAACTACCTTTGAAGAAACGATAATTCTCCGCGGGTTCGGGCGTTACCGTCCAGAATTTAGCCAAATATATCGATATAGGTATTCAATGAAAATTAAATAAATAATAAAATAATAATAATAATATTTAATTATTATTTGGTATTCAATTTTAGTGTCTGGGTGTTTTATCTATATAAGTATGTATTTACAAAAAAAAAAGTATATATGTATTAGTATCAGTTGTCTGGTTCCATAGTACAGGCTCTGCCTAGTTTGGATCAGATGACCGTGTGTGAATTGTCCCAGGATATTATTATTATTAATGAAAGGTCTTAACGATTTGAATTGTAATACACACATATAATGGAATTTAAGATCGTTGATCGTTAGATGTTTATTCGGGCTTTTTGTGCTTTTATATAATTTATAGTTTTTGTGCTTCTAAATAATCTGTAGTTTTTTTACTAGGTGGTAGGTTCCTTGTGCAAGGAACCGTCCAGGTAGGTACCACCGCAGTGTCAGATATTCTGCCACCAAGCAGCAGTGTGTAAGCATTGCTGTGTTCCGGTGTGAAGGGCACTGTATCTGGTGAAATTACAGGACACAAAGACTTAACATCTAATGTCTTAAGGGTCGGCAACGCGCTAGTGATTCTTCCGGTGTTGCTAGCGTCTATAGGCTACGGTGGCTGCTTACCATCAGACGGGCCGTATGCTTGCTTGCCACCTTGGAAGTATAAAAAAAAAAAAAAGTTATTTTTTCTCCGTGGTGTGTCCGGGTAAGAGTAGCTGCCGTTGGGTGTCTGTAAAAGGCGACTAAGGGAAACAAGAAGACGGGCAGCAGGACCTTTTTATTAGATTACCTACCACCTACAATGCGATCCTCAAGCCGCCTGTCAAGAGTGGGGATTATGACAACCCCTCCCTTCTAAGGGGGAGTGCTCTGTTCAGCAGCGAAGCGTTTCGGCTGCTGATGATGAGTTGTTTGTAAATTACTAATCAACATATTTCCTATTCACTATAACGGTGAAGGGTGTGTCTGTTCCACAATCCGCAGCGCTCTTGGCCGGCGTAATGGGTTTATAGCCTAAGCCCGCTCATCACTCGTGAGAAGGAGGGGAGGAGATACCGCAGTAGGACGTTACAGGTTAAACAAGTATAAATTATAAAAGCCCCAAAATTACGTCAAACAAACAAAATGGACTTATATTACGTTATAGGTACATACATACATAAAACGTAAACACATGTATATATATACAGATTGTAAAAAAAATGTGTCCGATCCGTGAGGGTCTTATTCAGTGTATCAATACTAACATATGTTTAAAGCTCATTGGTTAATTATCTCAATTTTTCAACTAGTTGAAATATACAGATTGTAAAAAAATATATTGAATATCTCATTTTATTTACTACTTTGTTTCGGAAAATCGAATCCGATCTTGTATTTCTGGTAAAAATTAGAATATTTTTTTTAGACAATTAACCAATGAGCTATATACATAGATTATATACATATACATGTGTAAGAAAAATGGCGGCTGTCAACCGCCATTTTCTATAATTTTTTTTACTGCCAAAAACATCAAATGAAATGTATTGTTAATACATTTTCTATAAAAAAATTTATAGAAAATGGCGGTTGACAGCCGCCATTTTTTTTTAATATTTATCCTTTGGCACTACCACAACTAAGACGAATCTAACTACATATTATGTTTCACAGTTCGGTCCTTAGCAACTTATAATGTTTACTTATTGTAGTTATGCGTCCTTACTACTAGCCTTGCACGGAATGATTTAAAGTTTTTTTTTTTTTCTTTTTTTTTTTTTCGGGTACTTAAATATGTTGTCACCTCACCGCCTCATATAAGACGGCCCACCCGCAGTGTGTCTTCAAAGTGTATTTAGTATTAAATAAAAATAATTAAATTAGTATTGAAGAAAAAGTGAAAGTCAAGAACCGGACAACTGAGAGGCGACGCCGCGACGTCGGGACAACGGAGAGGTGCCGCCGCGGTGGTGACGTCGGACGACTCTTCGTCTTCGGGAAATGGATCGTCGTGCACTATTTAAATTGTGTTCGTACGAATCGAGCTTCCATACAGGGTCGTCTCACACGTACATAAAGAACACATTTACGGTTAACAGCGATACCCCACCAGCGGGTAGTTGTCGCCCCACAGCGGGTTTGACGTTTTCGCTGTGTTCAGACGATGCGAGCTTCCAATACAACCGGGGTCGTCTCTGTCGTAGTGTTGAACACGTTAACCGTATAGTGCGTTACACAAAAGCGATGCACACTCCTGTAGTTGTTGTTTTCGCTGTGTTCATACGATGCGAGCTTCCAATACAATCAGGGTCGTCTCTGTCGTAGATAATGAACACGTTCACCGTTATAGTGCGATACGTCAGCTCTGCAGATGTGAGTATATACGTGAGTATTTACGGTTCATGCGATGCACACACCCAACATCGGGTAGCTGTTGCTTGCGCTGTGTTCATACGATGCGAGCTTCCAATACAATCTGGGTCGTCTCTATCGTAAGATAATGAACAACTTTACAGTCATTGTGCAGCACACAATGTTCATGTGAGTATAGGTCTTGCTGCTGGTATGTCAGTATGACATGTTTCTTTACGGTGCGTGTTTCCACACCGTGTCGTCTCATTTGTACAAACAATGTACATCATCATCATTACCAGCCGGAAGACGTCCACTGCTGAATATAGGCTTCCCCCTTACAATGTACATATGTACAGATAAATGCGATACGCATTCCTTATTGCGGGTAATTGCTGCAAACACTATTATGAAATGCATGCCGCCAACACATCTGGGAACATATAATCCGATCATTATCATCAGCCAGACAAAATCCACTGTTGAATATACGAAGACGTCTATCTTGGAACGTCACAATTAACTGTAATTTGCTACTACCATCCACCAGTTGCCTGGGATTCGTACAATATCGTCAGATATAATTCGATCTGTAGGTACTCCTAATTATCGGAATACGTCGTGCGCCACTGGACGAGATGAGTAAATAATTAAGAAGTTATAATAACAATACTAATATTTTTTCACAGTAGAATTAATAAGACTTCAAAACTTCGTAATTCGTACTGCAAAGTGGTATCTAGCAGATCCGAGGCGGATTGGCCGCGGCGGGCTTTACCACAGGCTCGACGAGATCCTGGCCGGCCTACAGCCGGAGCATCCGTGTGCACCACCGTGGAGCTGCAGTAAGTAGCCTCTGAACTTATGGGACAGTACGCCGCGCCGCCGGCCGCCGGTCGCCTCCTACACTTATTATAAATACTTAGTTGAAAATAACTATTGATAAATCTGATCTAGAGAACAAAACAATCGTCATATTATTAATTCGTCGTTAATTTAGCTAAATGATGACTATATTTATGGTTTAACTTTATGAACAATATAGTTGCAATATTTGAATACTTATGACAAAATTGAGGACGAATTTTTTGTCATACATAATTCTAGTTTCTAAATTTAATGGTCATAAAATATTGAATACTACATTAAATCTGTGTAGTAAATTCATAAAGTTCGATTTTTCCAAAAATAAATAATAATAATGAAGTAAAAGTATATACAGGGTGTTTCAAAAACCCTGTCCAAACACAGTTAGTCTTATTGTATTATCTTAACACGATCATTATTACGTGATATTTTTTTTTTAACTAAGGCATATATATATATTATAAACCTATAAACAGCGTGTTTTTAAAAATAAAAAAAAAGGAAACTCTGTTCGAGCTTATCACTGTGTCATAATACAATTATATATTTATATAACCCACACAGTTAAAAAAAAAAAAAAAAAGACTTCCTGGCTGATCTTTGATGTTATTATTCGGAATCCATACGATTATATTCATGTAATTTTTTGTTGGATATTTCATTTGGATCTTTCCCGATATATTTTATCTACCAGCGCTGTGAATATTCCTCTTATAAGTTTGATGTGCCTTTTAATGTGTAATAAACCACAAACAAGCTGTCTTGAGTAACTTATATGCTTTGTCTACAATAAACACAAAACTATCTAGTTTACGCCCTCTATTCAATGTATTTTGCTTCTTAAGATTTTTGAGATTGACAACGACCATATCAGTATTTTTTACTAGCTATTAATTTTAGTTGTTACTATATTTTTGGAGATAGGAACTATTCTTGAACTCAAATATATTAGTCGTGTTTACTAGTACTTACTATTACCATCCCTTGGTAATAATAATAATAATAAAAAATAATAAAATAAAAAACTGTTGGGTAATTTTCATTGTTTTTTTTTATGTCCTGGTTGCGGGTTCGATTCACATGCAAAACAGATTTGTCTGTGTTTAAATGTCCTCAGCGTTATTTGTCTATACAAAGTATAAAAACATACCTTGACGTATTTGTTTGTATAAGGTCCAGATATGAGTATCTTACCTCTGATTTTAACCGTGATAAATAAACCAAACGGAAGGTCTAAGGTTTTTCTTTGATAAGTCTGTTCTAAACGCTATACATAATTATTTGCTTCATATATTTATATGAACACCAAACAATTATTTAGATATTTGTATTTTCCATGTAAAGTAACATTAAGGTAAAGGAGAAAATATACTTAGATAAGGTGCTTAATGGTAGAAAATAAAATACACATTAAGTACACAGGAAATAGATATGTTTGTAATATGGAGACTTTAAGTGTTTTCCCTATATTTTTAAAACTACTGCAAAAAAAAAAAAAAATAATACAGAACTTAAATCCTTTTTGGGACAGTAATCGAGAACAATGACTAGATACATTTAAAATTACGTACGGTAATGACTGCATTAATTAAAAACTGTGACTGTTGTGTATATCCTACCTACCTTTATAACACCTAAATGTACTAAATAAATAGCGATCACGACCATGATCTGCTTATAATCTTCTTTAAGTTATTAGCGCCTCCTGTACGGGCGGTATAGTTAGTATGAAATAAAGAACTTTAAGTTCGATGTATGACTGTTGTAATATCCTTTTTAAGAGATAAAGTAACGGTCATTGACATTACAATCAGCTGACAGCTGATAGATACATATGAGGGTAGGTGACACAATAAATAACATTTGGAGGGTATATCTCCTCATCTACCCTCAACTTATAAAATGTGCAACAACCTACAAAAAAAAAAGGAATAACTTTCAAAGTGCAATTAATTAATCATAAAGATAACTTTTACTGTTATGAATGAAATACAAGTTTGTTCATGAATTACAAATTATTGCGTACCTATTGTCAAGGTGATATGTTCAGTAATGTTTTCTGTTGTGCACCGTGTTAATTAAATAATTAATTTAAGGTTTTTCTAACTATTCTATGTGGCCTGTGTGGCCTTTAGGAACATTTACATTATTTATATATATATTTTATACATATTTTTCGGTTATTGATTATACAAAATAATTACGAAAATAGACTTCAATTTCAGTCATTGTCTAATGGTGAGGTTATGCATATTTCCTTTGAAATATGTTTTATAAAGTGCATTTGAGCGTTTTTACAAGACAATGATTTATTGCCACTGTTGACAGGTTTTGAGGAGAGATTTTTCTCGATACGACTTATCTATTCTTAGGTGCTTAACCCTAATGTATAATTTTGCTAGCGGTTCCTCTGCAGTATTAATATTACGATAGGTCATTGAAGATAATCTACCATCCTCAACTGCGTCACCGCTTTCCACCGGGTGGGACTGTGGTCAAGCACTGGCTTCTATTGAATAAAAAAAAATAAAAAATAAAAAAAAATTCTTTATTACGGACTTAATAAGTACTACGTATGGATTTTACTGTTGGCTAAGTGTAATATTGTATTATTAGTGTTATAAAAGTCGTCAGGAGTTAGACTCTCTTTTGATATTTAAAACAAAAAGGAAAGTCTAGTGCCTAATTATTATGTGATGCTTTTACAAAGATTACAGAGATAAATGAATTTAGATTTTTAGGGCATAACTTGTATTACCTATTCCCCCAAATCATAATAGCTAACTATTCACATTTTATAGAACTAGACTCCTTTTACACATCACCCGACCCAAGGATAAAATGTGAAACGTTTCTCCTACTCTAAACATAATGAAGACACACTGCGGGTGGGCCGTCTTATATGAGGCGGTGAGGTGACAAAATATTTAAGTACCCGAAAAAAAAAAAAAAGAAAAAAAAAAAAAACTTTAAATCATTCCGTGCAAGGCTAGTAGTAAGGACGCATAACTACAATAAGTAAACATTATAAGTTGCTAAGGACCGAACTGTTCACATAATTATGATCGAACTTCACGTAAGGGTAAGTTCGTTTGATCCTTAATTATAAGTCGCAGTCCATCAAACCATTTAGGCTGTAGGCCGTGCCAAAGAAATAGACATACATACATAGATACTTACATACATACTCATACATACTCTCGAAAAAGCCCTCCTCCATACCCAAGGAGGCAAAAAAATAACTACTTAAGTAGGTCCTACAGCGTGTTCCTATTGTTAATGTATCATATAAAGTATGCCAATTTATTGACTTGCAATAACAAACCTGCTGCAGTGTCAAATATTACATTACAATAAATAATAATTAAAATAAAACGCGTCTGTAATAGATACGATCGATTCTGAGATAATTATATTGTTTTAAAACGAAAACAACAGCTAAATTATAACATACCTATTGCAGTTTTATGTTTAATTTTTATACCTAACTAATTTAACAAGGCATAAAGATTTGACCTTAATATATAAATTACCTAAATATATTATTATTTACATACCTATTGGAAAAAATATATTTCGATACCTGGAAATAGAAATAAAACACATACCTAGGCATATTTTATCTAACCGTGTCTTACCCTTATATGACTACTTTTTATATATAGGTAAATTATAATACGGTATATATCGTGGTTTATTTTTACACACTTTACACCATTCATGATCAAGGACACCATTGCCAATGCTGTCCGCCGAATTTCAATATCCAAATATTCGTGTAATTCTTAAATATTATTCAATGGAGTCGATGAAGCTACCTGATTACTGCTAGGTAGATATTGCTTCTGATCCCTAAGAACTAGGGAGTATTTTTGCACCTTGCAGTCGGACTATACGCAAAATTGTCCCAATAAATACGTAAAACATCAATACATGCATATACTTATATGGATATTTAAAGTCGTCTCGTTACGATCTTTCATTTACAATTCTATAATTTTACGTCGTGTGTAGTTCCGTCTAATATCTACTAATAATAACTAATCTAATATCTATTATTATATTATATATTATAATAATAAATATATAATACTATTTTATTATTATTATGCTTTATGATTTTTTATGTTATGATATTCAATGTCATGATATTCAATGTCTCTTAACATGCACCTTATGGCTCCTTGTAGCCATACCAAGAAAAACATAACACTTCTATAGTAGTAGTCTCGTAAACGAGTAGCTGCCAGATGAATAAACTGCTTAAATAAATAATTCTTAAACCTAATAAGATCATCAGGAAAAGCGATAAACCTTATTATTTATTATCATTGATATTAAGTTACACTACATTGAGCAGTGTTTTGTAACCACACGCATATTCATTAGTTTAACGTTTTCAAGGGTTTTATACTACACGTAGAGTGCCACAAAAAAGCTTCATTATAATTAGTGTTTACTGCTCACCTTGACATTAAGATTTAAATAATGTGCAAAAAGTAGAAGTGAACTCAAAAAATATTGTAATATCCTGAACAATCTGATTGCAAACTGTAGATAGAACGAGTAGATACTATGGCAACCAGACAAGCGATACACATAATTAAATATATTTATGTTTATTATTTGTACATGATTAGATAGATTAATAATAGCACCCTGACACAAGACAAACAAATATCTTCATGAATTCAAGGGTCATTTCGGGAAAAGAATCGAACCCATAATAATTATCTTGGAGATGCAGGCCAAGCACCTGTACCTATCTTTGAAAAACCCTACAGATTAAACTTTTGATTTACCGTCGATTTGAAATTGAGTCTGTGTGTGGACAAAGGCTATATTACTTCAGGGTATGCTGGACGTTTGGGTTGTGTGCCCTAATTGTCCATCGAGTACGGCGGCGACTCCGAGAAGGATGGCGGTGACTCCGAGGAGGACGGCGGCGTGGTTGCGACCCCCGTCTTCGTGAGTAGGTGGGTAGGTAGGTGAAGCCTGACAGGTTCTGGAAGACCTATAATTCCTCCCGTGGCGGGCTGAAAGGCATGGCACTGAGGGACACCTGATGCAGATTCCATCAGAGAGCCCAGATTTCCCCTTTCATGTACTAATACGACAGTCGCTGGGGTTTTATCTGGTAAAAATCCCACACCCTGGTTGACTCAGGCTGGTCTCTAGAACAACAAATAATATGAATATTCTTACTCTAAAAAATCCGTATCTGTTCCATAATGACGTTGAAAATGCTCCTTTTACATGGGCCAACCAGACGGTACTCGTTGCAAAAAAAAATGTTAGTAGGTACATATTCCTCCATGATACGTATAAAATTTGGCGCCAGCGATGTCCTAGGCGACCACTAAAATGTGATAATTGATTCAATTATCGGAACGGTAGCTTTCCATTTCGACTTTATATAAAAATTGTATTTAATGTTTAAAATTAAATATGGACAAGTGTTAATTAGAGTAGGTGGCGGACACTTCGCAAGTTATAAAATAAAATTAACACTACGTTGCAAAGAAATATTAATTTTAATGAGAGAAAACATATAATATGGATGTACATAAATATTATAGACAGATTGTACAGTCATTCAAAATCCAACTCATGTGCAATAAAATACTGAATAAATTACATTTTGAATAATAATTATTACGACGCAGGGTAAAGCAGAAGCGACTATGTGGCCCGCAGGGTAAAGCAGAAGCGACTATGTGGCCCGCAGGGTAAAGCAGAAGCGACTATGTGGCCCGCAGGGTAAAGCAGAAGCGACTATGCGGCCCGCAGGGTAAAGCAGAAGCGACTATGTGGCACGCAGGGTAAAGCAGAAGCGACTATGTGGCACGCAGGGTAAAGCAGAAGCGACTATGCGGCCCGCAGGGTAAAGCAAAAGCGACTATGTGGCGCACGGGGTAAAGCAGAAGCGACTATGTGCCCCGTAGAGTAAAGCAGAAGCGACTATGCGGTCGGCGGGGTAAATCAGAAGCGACTATGTGGTACGCAGGGTAAAGCAGAAGCGACTATGCGGCCCGCAGGGTAAAGCAAAAGCGACTATGTGGCGCACGGGGTAAAGCAGAAGCGACTATGTGCCCCGTAGGGTAAAGCAGAAGCGACTATGCGGTCGGCGGGGTAAATCAGAAGCGACTATGTGGCCCGCAGAGTAAAGCAGAAGCGACTATGTGGCCCGCAGGGTAAAGCAGAAGCGACTATGCGGCCCGCTGGGTAAAGCAGAAGCGACTATGCGGCCCGCAGGGTAAAGCAGAAGCGACTATGTGGCACGCAGGGTAAAGCAGAAGCGACTATGCGGCCGGCGGGGTAAAGCAGAAGCGACTATGCGGCCGGCGGGGTAAAGCAGAAGCGACTATGTGGCCCGCAGGGTAAAGCAGAAGCGACTATGCGGCCCGCAGGGTAAAGCAGAAGCGACTATGCGGCCCGCAGGGTAAAGCAGAAGCGACTATGCGGCCCGCAGGGTAAAGCAGAAGCGACTATGTGGCCCGCAGGGTAAAGCAGAAGCGACTATGCGGCCCGCAGGGTAAAGCAGAAGCGACTATGTGGCCCGCAGGGTAAAGCAGAAGCGACTATGCGGCCGGCGGGGTAAAGCAGAAGCGACTATGTGGCCCGCAGGGTAAAGCAGAAGCGACTATGTGGCACGCAGGGTAAAGCAGAAGCGACTATGTGGCCCGCAGGGTAAAGCAGAAGCGACTATGCGGCCGGCGGGGTAAAGCAGAAGCGACTATGTGGCCCGCAGGGTAAAGCAGAAGCGACTATGTGGCACGCAGGGTAAAGCAGAAGCGACTATGTGGCCCGCAGGGTAAAGCAGAAGCGACTATGCGGCCCGCAGGGTAAAGCAGAAGCGACTATGTGGCCCGCAGGGTAAAGCAGAAGCGACTATGCGGCCGGCGGGGTAAAGCAGAAGCGACTATGTGGCACGCAGGGTAAAGCAGAAGCGACTATGTGGCCCGCAGGGTAAAGCAGAAGCGACTATGCGGCCCGCAGGGTAAAGCAGAAGCGACTATGTGGCCCGCAGGGTATAGCAGAAGCGACTATGCGGCCGGCGGGGTAAAGCAGAAGCGACTATGTGGCCCGCAGGGTAAAGCAGAAGCGACTATGCGGCCCGCAGGGTAAAGCAGAAGCGACTATGCGGCCCGCAGGGTAAAGCAGAAGCGACTATGCGGCCCGCAGGGTAAAGCAGAAGCGACTATGTGGCCCGCAGGGTAAAGCAGAAGCGACTATGCGGCCCGCAGGGTAAATCAGAAGCGACTATGTGGCCCGCAGGGTAAAGCAGAAGCGACTATGCGGCCGGCGGGGTAAAGCAGAAGCGACTATGTGGCCCGCAGGGTAAAGCAGAAGCGACTATGTGGCACGCAGGGTAAAGCAGAAGCGACTATGTGGCCCGCAGGGTAAAGCAGAAGCGACTATGCGGCCGGCGGGGTAAAGCAGAAGCGACTATGTGGCCCGCAGGGTAAAGCAGAAGCGACTATGTGGCCCGCAGGGTAAAGCAGAAGCGACTATGCGGCCCGCAGGGTAAAGCAGAAGCGACTATGCGGCCCGCAGGGTAAAGCAGAAGCGACTATGCGGCCGGCGGGGTAAAGCAGAAGCGACTATGTGGCACGCAGGGTAAAGCAGAAGCGACTATGTGGCCCAGGGGAAAAAAGTTGTGTATGGCTGTTCTAGAAGATCTAGCTTATCAACTAATCCACTACGTCATCTATATATTTCCAAACCTTTTTTACACGCGTAATCTTAGGCCACTTTACCAAATTCCGTGTCGTCTGGTGGTCTGGTGGTCTACCTAAGCGTAAGGTTTCCATGTCAAACGTATCGCCATTTTCAGCACAAAAAATCCTCAAAATAATAAATAACAATAAACTTTATTTGTAAAAACTTGTACCTATTTTGGATTGATAGATCATTGGATACCGCAGCAGAAACTCGATGCCAGAAGAGACAGCGTATTCGAATGTAAATTTCTGTATGGTAAAAAGTACCTGGAGCTTATAACAATTATGTCATCTTCAGCGGAAAGACCGCCAAATAACAGAGAGTTCGGCCTTACTGGAACCTGTTGGAACTAAATATTTCTAGTAACTAAATTAATATTGTCGTTGTAAAGTATGTACTATAGCGGGATCGGGGATTCAAGTATATGTATACAACACCGGAAAGGCTTTCATTAGTATTTATAGAAATAATCAGAATATGTAAGAATTTGTAACAAAAATGTAGCGCTACGAGTGGCTATGGTGAGACAACTCCGTCTTAATTGCTTAGATGTGGGACTTATGCAGAGTGTATTCAGTAACCCCTTATCAAAAGAAGCTCAGTGTTTATAAACTAGGGCTGGCTCATCATAGCTAGCTTAGTTTAGTGTAGGATACAATTGAGGGTGGTGTACTCCACCAGTGTAAAAGCCCCGAAAAAAAAAAGTATATACAAGACGCAGATGTCCGCCTCGCGGCTGCGCCTTGACTCCTCCATTCAATTATCTCTGTACCTTTTACTCAGCGTGGCCAGGGGCCTTACCATGAACTCTTATAGCACGATAGTTTAACACAAAATGTGATCTTACAAAGTTGTACCATGAGCGCACTAATTAGCGTGACAATGATATTGTCACGTGACCACTCACCTGTTTGGGTGACGTAATAGCTAGGGTGGACTGCTAATTAGTGCGCTCATGGTAAGTAGATAGTACACTGATAACTTTTCGTGTTAAACTGCCCTGCTACAAGAGTTCATGGTAAAGCTCCAGTTACCACAAAGGTTAGCTAATAGCTGCTACAATACAAAAAAAATTAAATAAAAGGTACCTATCATTCTTCGATTGAAAATTATGATGTTGTTGTTCTTGATAATAATGATATTACAAGTCATCGTCGCGCCTCAGGTAAACGATGCGCATAGACGTTGAACGGGAAACGATAATATACTAATATTTATTACTAACGTAGGTACATGAGATGTACGTTATAAATCAACAGATAGATATCTAAATGAAAATGATGCATGAAGATTGGAATATTCTTTAGAAAAAAAGAAAAGATATATGTATTTTTGACGCTTACCTACATCTTACCTACATTAAACCTCAATGCATTAAACAGACATAAAAAAGCTATACTGTATTAATTAGCATGATATAAATTATAATTTATTGAAACAAAATATTTACAGTTTATTTAAAAATATGTATACTTAAACTAGGTAAAAAACTTCCTCCAAGTTGTCGACGCACTGAGAGGGAACGAGGGAACTAGACGTTGGCAGAAAAAGCTACCAGCCCGACGGTCTCCTGAGACTTCGATAAGTTTGGATAAAATTTCTTTCACCAAACCGTGCGTCTCTGCGTACTGTCTAATGTGTGCCACGAAACGGCCCCAATTAAGCAAAAATGCTGGTTGTAAACAACCAACGCTGATCTTCCGTTGGAGTCGATTGGTGTCGTCACGACAACGCTTTAAAAATGGATGGATACATTTATTACTCCTTATAAGCGCAATACCTAATGTTTAACTGCAGTCCCACCCAATAAAAACGAAAATGCAATCGGGAATGGTAAATCACACTAAGACTATTTACCTTTTTTTTTGACGCGGGGGAGATCTTC
The DNA here is from genome assembly GCA_911728495.1 of Furcula furcula. NCBI lineage: Eukaryota > Metazoa > Arthropoda > Insecta > Lepidoptera > Notodontidae > Furcula > Furcula furcula. The sequence continues at coordinate 14,997,312 of OU452251.1, forward strand.
AAAAGATCCCCGGGTGCTGTGGGGCTCGACCGGGGTATGTGGGATTCTTACCCACTAAAACCTTCGCGGCTGTTGCATCGGCACATGGAACCCCAGGCCTCTCCGGTGGGATCTGCACCAGGCCCCTCAGAGCCTTGTCTTTGAGTCCGCCGTTGGGGGGCGTATTGTAGGCCCCCGGGAACCAGACACAGTGCTTACGGCGACGGGGGTCGCAACCCCGCCGCCATCCTCCTCGGAGTCACCGCCGTACTCAATGGACGTCCTAGGGCCCACACCCCGAACGTCCAGCGAATCCGAAGGAGCCAATTTACTCTAGCCTAACATTAAATCCTGCACACACTCTTCAAAATGTCATCATGTACCGAGAAAAAATACCGAGACGTTTGCTAGTCTGCGTCTGTGCTCAAGGCATTGTCAGTTAGACACTACTAAACCAGAGTAACCAATTACCGCACCTGTTCAGTGAGTCCCTAAAGATAAGACCCTTCTTAGACTCCTTACCCACAATAATCATCAGGTTGTAACAGAATAGTAAATATACGAATATAATAAAGTTAAATGTTTATAGTATTTAATTCCTGTGTTAAATCAGGAGTGGCATCAAGTATATGTGATCTGTGTTGATAATTCTTTACTAATCCCTAATATCCAATCATATTGTCAGCCACCAGGACGTCCATTGCTGAACATAGGCCTTCCCCATATACTTTCATTGCGACCGATGTCGTGCTACCTGTATCCAACGTAACAGTTTGCAACACCTCTTAATCTGGTGGATTACTGATGGCTGTTTCACAAATAAAATAATTGATAGCATAAATACTATGTCAAAGTGTTTTATGTCTTGCCTGACGAGGTACTGCTTAGCAGCAGAAGTTAAATGTGAGCCACTGTGATTTTGGTTCAGTCATGCTCGCCATCGAAAAGTCTTTGCTTGTGGGGGCTTCGTGTGGCGGGTGACCCCCTTCCCTCTAATATGGTTGAGGGGAGTGATGGCTGCTGCTCGAGTCAACTCGTGTGCGGGTGCTGCTTGGTGGTCTAGACTGGTCCGACTACTATCCCTTTGGCCTTTTAGTTTGTTGTTTTCTTTTTTTCTCCCTTGCTTTATGTTTCGAACGGCAGGACACACTATCGCTAATGTCGATTCAATTGTAACAAAACAAACAATGTTTAAAAAAAAAGTTAAAAAATGACAAGCCCGCTGAGTTTCTTGCCGGATCTTCTCAGTTGAGGCCGCGTTGTGATCCGGTGGGAACTTTAAAAAAAAATTACCATTTTATAGTGCTAGCGTTAAGCCTATTTGAAAATAAAGATTTTTGACTTTGACTTTAACGGCTCCCTGCCACCTTGACGAGGTCTATCTAGTGTGGGGGGGGGCGTCCCACACTCCGTTTTACAGTCTTTAGTCGCCACTCGAGAACCTTTCTTTCCCACCAGTTGTCAGTTTTCCGGACTATAAATGACCTGTCCATTGTCACTTAAATTTACTAACTACTAGAGCTACGTCGGTTACTTTAGTTTTACTTTGGATTTCCTCGTTCCGGATTATATCACACTCCGTAGAGACACTCCGAGCAAAGCCCTTTCCATAGCACGTTGAGCTACTTTGAGCCTTTTTATGAGGCCAATAGTCAGTGGCCAAGTCTCTGATCCATAGGTCATCACTGGCTGCACATACTGATTGAATACTTTGGTTTTTAAACATTGAGGTTATCCAGACGAAAAGATGTAAAGGAGATGCAAATTCCCGAAGGCTGTCCATCCTAGTTGGATTCTTCGGGTGACCTCTTCCTCAAAGTTGGACTTACCAAGCCGAATTACCTGTCCTAGGTAGATTTACTCGTCAACAAGCTCAAAAATAGCGCCCCCAATAGACACGGTTACGGGTGTAACATGGATATTAGACATGACTTTCGTCTTTCCATGTTCATTTTAAGACCGACACGTTGAGAGCTACTAGACGTCTGTGAGCATAGCGCCAAGGTACTCCAGCAATTCAGCAATTATAACATCCAACCATAATATAACATTTAAAATGTTATTTGAATAATATTACAATGTTTATTTTGATTTAAGTGGCTACTAATTTAAACGATTTGTTATATTATCTAATTAGATTTTTGATTTATTGCTTCAGAAGGTGTGTAAAGCCGGAAATATCTCAAAAGTCGCTTCATCGAGGGGACAAATCTATATCTGTGATTAAGGGTCTTAACTTTCAGGGTCATTGTCTACAAATAAGGAAAATAAATGCTCAGATATCCAAGGCTTTATGTATATAATGTTATTTTTACGATCACAAGCTTCTGCACAGTGGTGGAATGTTTGCCAAAATTCACGCTCATAAAATCTGCAATAAACCTGAATTGTTTAATAATTCATTAAATAATGTAATAAATACTTAAATACGACGTAGTAAAACTACATAAAAAATTATCTATTAAAATTACGACTCGTTAAAAAAATAATGCTTATAAATTATGGAAGCAACGCGGACGAAATGCAATATATTTTATCAACCGATTTATAATCAGTCAGTTGTCCTATCGTACATATTTAACAGGTGTTTATTTAATTGATAAATTATCGTTTGGTCAACCAGTGACCAACTGCGACGACAGCCCACAGTGTCATCGTATAGAAGTGGTTGGCACTGTGCTTATGAAGGTTATTTCATTGTCTCTTCGATTATCAACATTATTTAGTTTTTATAACTCAACTGATCATGTCATATCGCGCCTTCAAGTAGTGCAGGGAAGAAGTCTACGGATTTTAGAAATTATTATTCTTTACCATAGTATTTGTATAGTGTACATTTAAAATATACAATTCAATCTAAGGTACGTAAATATATATGATTCCGATAAATGTCGTAAACACTATATAAAAATAAATTGCGGGTGTTTTATGCATGGAAGTGCGTCGATAATTGAGATTTATGTTCCCATTAAGCACTCAAAACCTTTTTAGTTTTTTTATTTTATTTTAGGTAGCCTTAAAGTCTCTAAATTTGCCATAAAAATAAATATATTGATCGTTTACACAAACAACACCATCATTTGATTAGTCGGCACTAAACAAGCTCTAAATTAATACAAACTACGAATGTTATTTTACGTCCACCAGACAGGACCCTAACACCTATCTAAAGGACATAAATAATGCTCATGTTTTGTTTTTCAATATATTCATTACACAAAAGTTTGGACCCTGCTTCATTGGACTCAGAGGTATCAGGTTAATATTAGGATTATTTCAGAGTAGAAGTAAGTTTTGTCAGGCATTTTGCGAAATAATTACATATTCATCTATTGATGCATATATTATTAACGTTATTCATTTATAACTTGCAATATAATAATAGGTAAAATAATTGTTTGTTATAATAATTTTTAATATTTACGCGAATATTAGGTACACGTCGAAATGATAGTTATTTTCGGATTATATCGCGGTATTTTTTTTATCGTTCGTCTTTTTGGTTGCTGGCTCTCACATCATTCTGATACTGAGCCTTTTTCCTATTTTTCGTTTAAACATTTGTTTATTTTTTCATTAATTTTGTTAGTATGGCTATGTACCTTCGTTACGGCTGCATTACCGTTTACCATTACGCTGTGCCATTACGAGAAAAAAACCTATATGTATTTTGGATTATGGCTAAAAGCACAACGTGTGCAGTTTTATATCTACTCTAAATTGACCATTCCCTAAAAGTTCTCTCATTAAAGATAAAAAATAACTACATCTCATCATGCCTTTTAACGTAAAAGGATGATCTAATAAAAATAATATATTCCTTTCCTGGATGCTGGATGAAATATGAGAGAGATAAGTTTAGTTTTACGAGCTTCTGATGAAAGTGGAAGACTTTTAAAATGAATAAGTATTTAGCTTTTAATTATTCGTTGCATCATAGGGACAAAATCATTTGAGTGGTTAAGGAGTAAACAAACAAGCAGACAGAAAGACGCGGATACTCGTATCAACTACAAACTGCAGATTTTTTTGTTATTGACTTATTGGTTTATTTGAATCTGATAACTGACTACAGATAATTCTTCTGGTTTGGCACGCTGTTCTAAGTGAGATAGAAGAGCATAGAACACGTATATATCACTTGTTGTTGGTCCCAACCATATCATATCAGGCGACTAAGTTAATGGCAATTTAAAGACATTTATAAGCTTTTTGTATTGAATCGGAAAAACGAAGGTGAGTGATGTATTCGTCATTGATATTGATGCCGAATCCATTCCAGTCCAAGAGCTTGAAAACCCTCCAATGCGTTTGTGAACAGTTTTGGAGAAATAACGTCTCCCTGTTTCACACCTCGCTGCAATTGGACTGGTTTCGTGCTCTCCTGTAGTCGGATCGACATGGTGGCGTTGCTGAACAAACATTTCGATTAAACTCCTCGGTCTTCTGTATAATCTGGCGGAGCATTGCTCCGCCAGATTATATCTCCGCCGCCTATGTGGTCTACGATGCTACAGCCTTTTCGGAACCCAGCTTGTTCGGGAGGCTGGAAGTCTTTATTTAAAGCATTGTATTCGTCTATTAACGTACATATCAAAACGTCACGCAGTGTGAGCTAGATACTTGATGCTGTGCCCACTTCTCAGGGGATAGCGGACGAACGACGGTATGTATGTTTAATGTATTAAGTACAATTGAAAGTACGCCGCAATGATAGTATATTGAAAGTTAGCGGTATTTGGTCAGAGACCTCATTAATACTATATTGTAGTACCAACATTTCTATTTCTGAATCATCAGGCATTAGCAATTCACCGCAAAAGTAATTCCAACTTTTTTGTATTGGTCATTTTATTTGATGAGTCATTTATTACTTGGAATTAGGTTTGGGGACAACGGTGGTACTGCTGATATTTTTTAAAGTATTTCCTTATTACTGGTTCGTGGGTTATTTTAATATTTTCTCTATGAAATCTATATATTCGATGATTCAATCTTTATGAAAATATCACTTAAAAGTATAAAATAAAACATTTAAAAAAAAATATCCGTCTTCAATAACAGTAAAAAGTGTAAAATAATTAAAATATTATTGAAGTTGGTGCTAAATATACACTGTAGGTATGTTAACACCAACTTCAATAATATTTTAATTATTTTACACTTTTTACTGTTATTGAAGTCGGATATTTTTTTTTAAATGTTTTATTTTATACAAGCAGGTATATAATCATTTTTATAATCTGAATTTCTTATAAGATCCCAGTTGGTTGAATAAATGAAATATTAGCGTAATCAATAATAACATCGCTGAGTTCATCATTTATTTTTACTCCATTGCTACAACAACATACCACTTTTCGTACATTAACATTACATTATGATAATGTCCATGCATATTTTAATAATTTTAATTAATCAACATGAGATTATCTACGAGTGTATAGATATAAATAATTAGGTCAATTTTTTTGTGACTCACAGTCGAACGCAAACAATTAGAGAAAGTGAATGAAAGTAACATAACAAAACAGTGTAATCATGTCATGTATCAAGCAACTTCGAGAACTGATAAAGAGAGAAAATCGAACGTAATTCTTAGAAATAGTATTCTTAGAATGTGTTGAACATTCTATTATTTAGAACCGAGAGCTGGCAGCTTCATCTAACACAACAGGAAAAAGTAGGCAATAAAATCTTGAAAACAAGTATAAATTATAAAAGCACAAAAATCCCAAAATCAAAAGTTTATTTTTATTGAAGTGCACCATCAACTGCCCATTATGTTTCTCTCTCTCATTTTCTAGTTAGGTTGCCTGGAAGAGATTGCTTTTTAGCGACAAGGCCGCCTTTGTACGTTGAAGATATGTACATACTTTGTACATATCTTCAACGTTCACGACATCTTTCACGAAACAAAAATAAATAAATTCCGTGATACTCTTGTGAGTCTGATGGGGGCGTAGGTAGGTGCATGATAAATGTTATTATTATTATTATATTTTTTTTTTAACCTTTTTATTATGATTTAATGATTTAATTATTTTTCTTTTCTATTAAAACTACATTATGCAATATAATTCTATTACTGTATTCTACGATTATTATAATTTACTGGTTTCTAATTGATTTATGTAAATTCTATACCTATATGTAAAAAAAAAACTTAAATGACGACTTCCTTTCTTTGAGTGTTGTATACGCCTGTAATGGCATTGCACCTAGACTAAGACTTTTTCTTGTATTTTCCTATTGTAACTGTATCGTGTTGTGCCGCTGGTGTATCTTTTTATATAAATATAAATAAATATAAAACGTTCAATTTACATGTAACTTTTGGTGTAAAATAAAGTGTATTTATTATTATTATTATTATTATTAATCCCGATCACGAACTAACCATTAGGATACAATCATACATATTATACGGGGTGTAAGGGACATCGTACCGAATACCGATACCAGGGATCCAGTACATAATTCTGAACACTAGTGTTCAAATTTCTCATCGGCTTTTTCATACATTTCCAAAAAAAAAACGCTTTTTTTAAATAAAATTATTAAAACATAATTATTAACATAGATTAAGTTTTTTTTTTAAAGTTTTATGTCTTTAAAAGTTATAAAAAATACTGCACTACAGAGAGGCATTTATTTGTAAGTATTCGCACTTAATATTGGTTGGCATTGCCAACGCAACGGATGTCAAATATTACTAAGCAACAAGCAGGTATATAATCATTTTTATAATCTGAATTTCTTATAAGATCCCAGTTGGTTGAATAAATGAAATATTAGCGTAATCAATAATAACATCGCTGAGTTCATCATTTATTTTTACTCCATTGCTACAACAACATACCACTTTTCGTACATTAACATTACATTATGATAATGTCCATGCATATTTTAATAATTTTAATTAATCAACATGAGATTATCTACGAGTATAAAGATATAAATAATTCGGTCAACTTTTTTGTGACTCACAGTCGATCGCAAACAATTAGAGAAAGTGAATGAAAGTAACATAACAAAACAGTGTAATCATGTCAAGTATCAAGCAACTTCGAGAACTGATAAAGAGAGAAAATCGAACGTAATTCTTAGAAATAGTATTCTTAGAATGTGTTGAACATTCTATTATTTAGAACCGAGAGCTGGCAGCTTCATCTAACACAACAGGAAAAAGTAGGCAATAAAATCTTGAAAACAAGTATAAATTATAAAAGCACAAAAATCCCAAAATCATAAGTTTATTTTTATTGAAGTGCACCATCAACTGCCCATTATGTTTCTCTCTCTCATTTTCTAGTTAGGTTGCCTGGAAGAGATTGCTTTTTAGCGACAAGGACGCCTTTGTACGTTGAAGATATGTACATACTTTGTACATATCTTCAACGTTCAATTTACATGTAACTTTTGGTGTACTATAAAGTGTATTTATTATTATTATTATTAATCCCGATCACGAACTAACCAGCACCTAACTAGCATTAGGATACAATCATATATATTATACGGGGTGTAAGGGACATCGTACCGAATACCGATACCAGGGATCCAGTACATAATTCTGAACACTAGTGTTCAAATTTTTCATCGGCTTTTTCATACATTTCCAAAAAAAAACACTTTTTTTAGATAAAATTATTACAACATCATTATTAACATAGAATAAGTTAAATTGTTACTAACATATCGGACCAAATTGTTGTCCTTAAATAAAGTTTAATTATTATTATTATTATTATTGGTATATAAAGCATAATTTTAATTTAAAAACAATAAATTACTTAATTGTCGAAAATTTATTTAATTATTTATTCTGAACTAAGACAGTACATAGGTAATTAATTAATAGGCAATTAATTATTATTATTTTAGAAAATTAGCAATGTAATTTGAGAAATAAATATTATTCTGCATATATTCATTACAAGCTCGAAAATTAATAAGTTAGTCATTTGTCATTTTCCATATAAATGGTTTCTGTAATGTTGTAACGGACATTATTTGACATCTTATAAACAAAATATCGGTACGTGATCCCTTACACCCTTTTATGGTATGTAGGCACAACGAAATTCAAACTATGAAATTGGTTGATGGGTAGATGAACTGTAACAAAATGGTACACTTTTTATCAGTATTCATGCTATTCACTTTAAATATTATTAAGTAGGTACTATTTTTTATTTATTCTTGAGATTTAGTACTAAGCCAATCTCTGTTGTTACATAAATTACTTTATATCCACAGATAAATCTCAACAACTGTAATAATATCGTGAATTCAAATTAAAAATAAAGTGGATAGCATGAAAGATGATAAAAAGTGTATATTATACACCACCTATCCATCAACCAGTTTCACGGTTTGAATTTTGGTGCTTTACATACTGTATATATTACAACTATTCTCTATAAAAAAAAAGATATAGCCTATGGCCTATCCCTAAACTAAGGCGAATATACCTAACGACAAATTATAAGTCGTAATCCATCGAGCCATTTAGATTGTAGGTCGTACCATAGACATATTTACTATAGAATATTTTCATCCATGTATGTAGATACATACTAAAAAACTCAAAAAACATAGCCCTCCTTCTGGAGCATTCGGGCAATAAAGTTATAATCATATTACTTTTGTGGCTGGCTATGATGGTTGCGTCCTTCCCTCGCTGTTCCGTTCTCCTCACTACTCCGCGAAAATTTACAACTAGTAGGTATAGGTAGTACCTATAATTATTGTTTCTTCAAACGTAGTTACTAGTTACCTACTTCCTACCATAAAATTTGATTTTTTTTATTGCTATCAATAAACCATTAGACAAAAGTGGAATATCACTGCCACAACGTCTCTAAAGTAATTTACGACATCAAAAACTCACCAAGAACGTATCTTACAATTTTTATATGGTCGCCGTAGGAACATATGTCTCCTCTATAAAAAGCAATTTGATGCTAATTTATTTATTCACAACGTTATTCAAACTTGCTTAGTCATTAGTGATTTTAGTGCGTTTTGAACCCTTCATACAGTATGTTTAATGTATTAAGTACAATTGAAAGTACGCCGCAATGATAGTATATTGAAAGTTAGCGGTATTTGGTCAGAGACCTCATTAATACTATATTGTAGTACCAACATTTCTATTTCTGAATCATCAGGCATTAGCAATTCACCGCAAAAGTAATTCCAACTTTTTTGTATTGGTCATTTTATTTGATGAGTCATTTATTACTTGGAATTAGGTTTGGGGACAACGGTGGTACTGCTGATATTTTTTAAAGTATTTCCTTATTACTGGTTCGTGGGTTATTTTAATATTTTCTCTATGAAATCTATATATTCGATGATTCAATCTTTATGAAAATATCACTTAAAAGTATAAAATAAAACATTTAAAAAAAAATATCCGTCTTCAATAACAGTAAAAAGTGTAAAATAATTAAAATATTATTGAAGTTGGTGCTAAATATACACTGTAGGTATGTTAACACCAACTTCAATAATATTTTAATTATTTTACACTTTTTACTGTTATTGAAGTCGGATATTTTTTTTTAAATGTTTTATTTTATACAAGCAGGTATATAATCATTTTTATAATCTGAATTTCTTATAAGATCCCAGTTGGTTGAATAAATGAAATATTAGCGTAATCAATAATAACATCGCTGAGTTCATCATTTATTTTTACTCCATTGCTACAACAACATACCACTTTTCGTACATTAACATTACATTATGATAATGTCCATGCATATTTTAATAATTTTAATTAATCAACATGAGATTATCTACGAGTATAAAGATATAAATAATTCGGTCAACTTTTTTGTGACTCACAGTCGATCGCAAACAATTAGAGAAAGTGAATGAAAGTAACATAACAAAACAGTGTAATCATGTCAAGTATCAAGCAACTTCGAGAACTGATAAAGAGAGAAAATCGAACGTAATTCTTAGAAATAGTATTCTTAGAATGTGTTGAACATTCTATTATTTAGAACCGAGAGCTGGCAGCTTCATCTAACACAACAGGAAAAAGTAGGCAATAAAATCTTGAAAACAAGTATAAATTATAAAAGCACAAAAATCCCAAAATCATAAGTTTATTTTTATTGAAGTGCACCATCAACTGCCCATTATGTTTCTCTCTCTCATTTTCTAGTTAGGTTGCCTGGAAGAGATTGCTTTTTAGCGACAAGGACGCCTTTGTACGTTGAAGATATGTACATACTTTGTACATATCTTCAACGTTCAATTTACATGTAACTTTTGGTGTACAATAAAGTGTATTTATTATTATTATTATTAATCCCGATCACGAACTAACCAGCACCTAACTAGCATTAGGATACAATCATATATATTATACGGGGTGTAAGGGACATCGTACCGAATACCGATACCAGGGATCCAGTACATAATTCTGAACACTAGTGTTCAAATTTTTCATCGGCTTTTTCATACATTTCCAAAAAAAAACACTTTTTTTAGATAAAATTATTACAACATCATTATTAACATAGAATAAGTTAAATTGTTACTAACATATCGGACCAAATTGTTGTCCTTAAATAAAGTTTAATTATTATTATTATTATTATTGGTATATAAAGCATAATTTTAATTTAAAAACAATAAATTACTTAATTGTCGAAAATTTATTTAATTATTTATTCTGAACTAAGACAGTACATAGGTAATTAATTAATAGGCAATTAATTATTATTATTTTAGAAAATTAGCAATGTAATTTGAGAAATAAATATTATTCTGCATATATTCATTACAAGCTCGAAAATTAATAAGTTAGTCATTTGTCATTTTCCATATAAATGGTTTCTGTAATGTTGTAACGGACATTATTTGACATCTTATAAACAAAATATCGGTACGTGGTCCCTTACACCCTTTTATGGTATGTAGGCACAACGAAATTCAAACTATGAAATTGGTTGATGGGTAGATGAACTGTAACAAAATGGTACACTTTTTATCAGTATTCATGCTATTCACTTTAAATATTATTAAGTAGGTACTATTTTTTATTTATTCTTGAGATTTAGTACTAAGCCAATCTCTGTTGTTACATAAATTACTTTATATCCACAGATAAATCTCAACAACTGTAATAATATCGTGAATTCAAATTAAAAATAAAGTGGATAGCATGAAAGATGATAAAAAGTGTATATTATACACCACCTATCCATCAACCAGTTTCACGGTTTGAATTTTGGTGCTTTACATACTGTATATATTACAACTATTCTCTATAAAAAAAAAGATATAGCCTATGGCCTATCCCTAAACTAAGGCGAATATACCTAACGACAAATTATAAGTCGTAATCCATCGAGCCATTTAGATTGTAGGTCGTACCATAGACATATTTACTATAGAATATTTTCATCCATGTATGTAGATACATACTAAAAAACTCAAAAAACATAGCCCTCCTTCTGGAGCATTCGGGCAATAAAGTTATAATCATATTACTTTTGTGGCTGGCTATGATGGTTGCGTCCTTCCCTCGCTGTTCCGTTCTCCTCACTACTCCGCGAAAATTTACAACTAGTAGGTATAGGTAGTACCTATAATTATTGTTTCTTCAAACGTAGTTACTAGTTACCTACTTCCTACCATAAAATTTGATTTTTTTTATTGCTATCAATAAACCATTAGACAAAAGTGGAATATCACTGCCACAACGTCTCTAAAGTAATTTACGACATCAAAAACTCACCAAGAACGTATCTTACAATTTTTATATGGTCGCCGTAGGAACATATGTCTCCTCTATAAAAAGCAATTTGATGCTAATTTATTTATTCACAACGTTATTCAAACTTGCTTAGTCATTAGTGATTTTAGTGCGTTTTGAACCCTTCATACAGAGATTGAAATATTAAACTGATATTCAGCATCAGTGACTTAGTCTAATGCGTGTGTGTGTAATGTGTGTGAGTTACATTACACAAACACAAATCTAGTAGTATGATTATGAGTTTATTGCCCGAATGTCCCAGGAGGAGGGACTATGTTTTTTGAGAGTATGTACATATCCATGTACATACTGTGTACTGTGTAAAATATTCCATGGTATATAGGTATGTGTGTCTATTTCTTTGGCACGACCTACAGCCTTAATGGCTTGCTAGATTACGACTTCTAATATGTCGTTGGATTCGTCTTAGTTTGGGGAGTGACATAGGCTATTATATTTTTTCCTTAGTGCAATGCTCTACAGCAACGAATCACATAAATCTGATGCAGCATCGATGCCATACTAAAACGGATGTTTCGATATAGCGATCGAACGCAGCGGATTGAGAAAACGCGATAAGGTATTGATGAAGCTGCTTGCTTTTTAGCACAGAGATAATTGGTTGATAAAAGGGTATTGTGTGCTATGACTGTTAGATATACATAAAACAACTGTAACCCTAAGTGCCATTTAATATTTTTTGTAACAACTTTGATTAACTTAACAAAAAATATGCTGGTATGTATATATCTTAAAATATATTATCTACAGAACGATTCCTTATAGGTACTCTTCGCTAGTTTTATTAATGACTTTAGTTATTCAATGAGGGATTCTGCAAGTTTGGGTAAATTTATTCTTTTTTTAATGTTGTAAATATAAAAAGAAAAAAACCTCTTTGAAATTTTTGAAACACATTGCAGATATTGGAAATTTGACTATTGTTGTCTATGTTTTGTTTTCACTCGACTCTCCCAGCAGAAAGTTATTTTTTTTTAAATATGTCTATTGTTTGACTGCGTCTTCTGCCTAAACAGCTAGATCTAGATCATTATCATCATCATTAGCAGCCGAAAGATGTCCACTGCTGAACAAAGGCCTCCCCCTTAGAAGCAAGGGGTTGCCATAATCACCACGCTTGGTAGGCGGCTTGGGGATCGCAGTATAGGTGGAAGATAAATGCAAAAGAAAGACGCTGCTGCTCGTCTTACTGTTCTCGCCTCGCTTAGTCGCCTCTTACGACACCCAACGAGAGGAGATGGGGGGATGCAATTCTAACCCGGCACCACACGGGTAATCTATCTAATAAGATCTAGATAGATTTTGCTAAATGAGATGTCATTTAATTCGTTTTAGTTGTGTCCAAGGAGCTGGTTGTGTTGTTGTCGTGGTAACGGATCAACGCACAGAAAAACTTAAATATAAATATCATTTAGTATGAGTTTAAGTTTCAGATACATAATAGTACCTACAGTCAGTTTTTATCATTTTATTATCTACCTGTTTTATCTGCTATATAATTGCCTCTTTAGACGTGACTTGTAGAATCGCTTATATAACTGCTAAAAGATTGATATTAAAATAGATAAAATTAAGATATAATTGTATTTATAAAACAATTATTTTCATAGTCACGCAATCAATACAGTCTTTAAATTCTATACAGGTCGTAATAAAATCATTATGGCATCAATAGAACATGAATGCCATAAAACAGGTGTGTTGAGACTCTTGGCTGACCGTTATAGTGCTTTAGTCATTAAAAATGGTAACTAACCACAACGTTTGAGTATAACGGATATTTAAAAATTAGTATCCTTATTTGATGTAAATAAGGATACTAATTTTTAAATATCCTTGTTGGAGAAATAATTTGGTTAAAGTTTAATTAATCGGTGAAATGAAAATGCAAACGAGAAGGCATTATTCGCTTACCATGAAGCAGAAGTCTTACTCCTTCGCCTCGTCATTAAACTCAATTAGAAAAAAAAAACAAATACTCGAACTTATGTTATTACCTATCACATACCTCCTAAATATTTTCAAAGTACGATAGCACCGAAAATTAGGTAGTATATGAATAATGAAGGTTTATTAAAAAAATAGAAAAACTTTTACTCGAGAAAACATCTAAACAATCAAACTAAATAATAGCTATCTGCTTATATCCCGATTACATCAGCTTAGCTTAGAAAATCTCATTTAAATTCATCTATTCGTTTGGCAGCTACGACGCCCTATACATATTTAGTGCAGTAATGAGTTTTAAAATCCTGCATTAAAAAAAAAAACATTTTTTTTCCTCTGTTGATACCTACATAACTACATTCGAACAAACAGCTCTGTTTATACTTGACTTATTCACAAAAACTTCAACTTCGACTTTTAGACCCTATTTATCGGAACCATCATGTTTTGTATTGATTAAAGCATTCCGTGGACTAAAGTCACGGATTTCATCAGTGAAGGTAAAGTGTAAAAGGTACAAGGAATTTTACTTTCACAAAAAATATTAACAATTAATTTAATTTCTGGGAAATACATTATAGTAGTTATAATAAATGTTAATGGGTCGTGGTTTGCACGGGCTACAAATCATTCGCAGTATTCAATACGTCCTATATTCTTCCTGATTCTTAAAAATGTGGTCACAGTTGTTTATGGAATTACCACACTACCGGTGAATTACTAAATCGAATGACCTACGAGTATTTGTTGGTAAAAGATGGAATTAATTGTGATCTATTAGTAGTATTTCTTTCAGAGTATTCATTATTCTTATGTATTACTAGTAATTTCCTGCGGCTTCGCCCGCTAATTTTTTTACAGAGTTTACTAACCCCTAACACACCCCCAAAGGTTGTTTTTGAAAATTCGCGATATACGTATTGATTTCTTTTATTTAGAGAATCTTTTCAGTAAATTTCAAGTCAATCGAACCATACAATAAAAAGTTTCATACAAAAGAAAACACCCCATTTAACCCCTTTAAGAGTTGAATTTTCAAAAATCCTTTCTTAGTGGATGCTTACGTCATAAGAAGAACCTACTATCCAAATTTCAGCTTTCTAGGTCCAGCGGTTTGGCATGTGCGTTGATGAATCAGTCAGTCAGTCAGTCAGTCAGGACAAGTAATTTTATATGTATAGAAGATTAGATTCCTAGAAAGAAAATTAATGAAGCAGATGATATAAAGATAACGGTTATCGAGTGCAATTCATCAACTCTTTTGAATCATAAATGATTATCTCCAACCACATAATTATAACGTTTGACTTTAGTTGACTTTTGACGACTTGCTATTATTATTAAGACGTATGAAGTGGTTAATTAAGTGAGCATGTTTTCCTTCATTATGATGCTATGTTAGCAGGATATGAACTGTTGTTCAAGCACAAACTTTGAAAGAATAAATACAGCCGCAACTACATCTTTCATTGCTAATGTCACCTACAGGTAATGGAATGCACATGTAAGCTATTATCATCTTTACAGCTAAACCTTAAAGTCTACAATTGTTTGCTTAATTATAATATAGTACGACGAATCACACAAAATAAGTCTACTCGTCTTTTAAAATCACAAATGTTAATATTGATTATGACCAAATAGGTGTCTGCTGTTAGTTCACTGCGAGAAATACATATTTGTATAAATATTTAATAATTACTCAGCAAAAAAGTAAGGAATGCAAGGCAATGAAAATTACTCTATCGGCCGTTAATTTTAAAACTTTAAAGCTAGTTACTTTTTTTATACTAACACGCTTAAATAATGACTTCCTTGCATACAATTACGGCGCATTCCATTATATAAATTGTAAATCAAACGGAAATATAGCAATCCACCTATAAACACCCAAACATCGATAGGAATAACCAGTAGGGTAGGTTCTACTAATCCTTAGTCCAAGAGTTTAAAAATTAATTAAATTATAATTAGCGCCGCCGTTAATATCAAAATTGGTAAAATCAATATTACATAAGGTAATATTAATTAAGTTTTTATTATCCTTTTACTAGCCACCTTTTGCTAAGAATATAGTAGAGGAAAAGAGACATACACGTATGCCATAAAATACAAAACCACAACACATAATGTATTCTCAAGTGTAATTAATTTTAATTCCAAACCAATCGTTTTGCTAAGATAAAAACATAGTCCGGAAACCAAAATGCGTGATGTCACCTGTTCCGACATTGAAACGTACTAAGCATACATCATAATTCGTGATGCACAATCACGTCTCTCCTCAACCGCATCTTGGAAAACCTAGACAATTTATGTCAGGATGTGTTAGGACGTTCTACTGTAACGGGTTTAAAGGCACACTACTTAATTACATCCATGCACCAACATTCCAGACACGACATACCGAACATAATAAATAATTTATCAAGTATCGGGTATGAATCAACCATAAGCTGAACTTAAATGTTTGCCCCGACGCATGCGGCCGCGCAGCCGACGCTTTGTCTGCCAGCGCAACTCCACCCAGTACCTATACATCACCGTCAGAAAGTTGCTTGGCTATAGTCTCCCACACAACGATACATTTTAAGCAAACGTTAACCTTTCAATTTTTTTTTTTGTATTGGTTTAACTTTATCCACTAGTTTTTTTTTTTTGGGAATGTAGGTGAATGCTGTGGTTCCATTCTAAATATATAATTATAATGTGTCACAATTTTTAGACTGCCTGTCAAATTAATCATTATGCCTAAGCTAATTTGAATACTATTTTGGCAGATATCAATTCGTGTGAGAAAAGTAAATTTGGTTATCGTATGAGAAAATTAAATTCGCTTGTAGTTTTAATCTTTATTAACCTATATTAACGTAATAAGTCACTACTTATGAAATCCATAATTACTCACAATAGTCAATGCACGTAAACAAATGGTATTTATTTTATGACCGTACCTTTCCTTACTGAAAGATAGCTTTTAGTAAGGAAAGGTACGGTACAGTATCTACAGGCTGGTAGACTATGCCGTTTTCATTGGTTTGCTTAATGATATTAATAAGGCTATTTATATAAAGGTCATATGAACTGGCTCTGACTTTCAAGATGAGTTCCTCAGAATTTTATGGGTTATTACTATCAAAGATATAACGTATACATGACTGTTTTAACGTACCTACTGATAATACTCTTTGTATTATCATACAAAGTAAATAACCATAAAATTATTATTGTATGCTATATGGAGACTACACGTAATAGTGCCGGCAGCAATGTTAGTGATTTTGTATTAAACTGTATGTGATTAGGCAAGCACAGCAGGTTCAAAGACAAACATAGGTACAGTGGGTGAAGTGATCATCATAAACAAAAATAAACAGATAAGTGCAGTGATAGCTTTATAACATTTTTACAAACAATGCACAATAGGATTATTTTTTGTAAGTGAAGACCATTAGCTACTCAGGCACTTCATAGGTGTTATCGATTATTACCTATTAATTATTTATTAATTAACCCAATACGAAAAGTAAAAAAATTATTGAAACTAAAATAACAATACTAATAATACTAATAATTGGTATTTATTAACCCAATTCAATCCTATTATAAAAATTAAAAAAACTGAATATGTCGACAGTGCCGTAAACAAATGCTATATAAAACTGCTGCAATATTTCGAGCACTGCCCAAAAATCGCCCAGGGGCTTTCCAAATATACGGAAAAAATATCGACAATAATAGAATACCTATTCTGGTGAACTATTAAGATTGTCGATATATTGTAGATTCCGTATTTTTGGAAAACCCCTGGGTGATTTTTAGGCAGTGCCTGAAATATTGCAGCTGTATTTCTGGTACCTACCAGAAATACCAGAATCGAAGGTAAAAAACAAAGCGGATGGAGTCCTATGGATATTCGAATGCGTCAAACTGGATACAAAATGTTTAACGACACAATGTGCAACAGAAAACGAGAGATCATAAAACTAACTATGGATCAGGAGTTTAAGTTTGGATTTAGCGAATGTTATAAAATAGGTAATTTTATGCAGAGGAAACATCGATATACTATACCAACAAGATTAGCTGTCACGAACAAAATGACATCGAAAATGTGGTCGCGGTTACAACTATACACGTACACGCAAAACAATAATATGTTCATATAAAAAGATAACTTACATACTATAAAATAAGGTTCAATAATAATTGCAGACAATTGAGCGACAGCCGTCTCCGTAGCTCTTATTTTCGTGACCACTTTTCGGGTCGTGACAGCAAATCTAATTGGTATAGTATATCGATGAGAGGAAACAAAGAAAATGTAAAGAGAATAAATAATGGGGATAAGAATGATAATTAAAAATTAAAAACTATAATTGATGCTCTCGTTTTAAGAACGGATATACATAAATTGCTTAGTCTAGAAGTGACATCACTTGATTTGTTACACACTTGAACATTTATATGAAAATTAGCAATTAATTGGATCAACCAGATATTAATTATGTTTCTTTGAATTAGCATTCTGAGAATGACTTATATCATAACATAAGATTTGTGATAAGGGAAAAGGCGGTGGGTATAATAAATCACTGTCCATCTCGTTGAAGAAAAGGCGTGAAGCCGTTATACTTAGGAATAGGGTAGTGTTATAAATTAAAATCCTTTATATCTTTGTATACAAATTTAGAGAGGAGGTCTCATTGAGCAAGGTCAAGAAAGTCCACTGTCAAGGTCTAAGCAATTGAAAACGCTTAGAATTGCAAATTTTTGTCTACCTCTAGTAAATTGTCATTCAATCCGCGAAAATACATTTTTTTTTAATAATTTACTTAAATGTAACATTATATGTACAGGTTGTGGGTAGTGGCGTTTACAAAACTATTTTCGATATGATATTTTTTTTATAAACCTTACAAGATGTGTTTCATTTATTAATTCAATTATTTTGTTTTTTCTTTGGTAATAATGTGAACAAAGCTACATATATTATGTAATTATCAATCATGTTGCAGAATATTTTTTTTATTTAATTTATTTTCTTTAGATAAAATCAAAAGTCAAATTAAAATTTAAGTTAATTCGTGTATCTTTTGTCTGATTTTGGATTTAGAATCTATTTTTAAACAATTTCTGTAAAACCAACTCATTTTTTTTTTTGACGCGGGGGAAATCTTCCAAAGATCCCCGGGAGCTGTGGGGCTCGACCGGGGTATGTGGGATTCTTACCCACTAAAATCCCCGCGGCTGTCGCATCGGCACATGAGAGGGGGACCCCAGGGCTCTCCGGTGGGATCTGCACCAGGGGCCCCTCAGTGCCTTGCCTTTGAGCCCGCCGCCGGGGGGCGCATTGTAGCCCCCCGGGAACCTGACACGGTACTCACGGGGACGGGGGTCGCAACCCCGCCGCCGTCCTCCTCGGAGTCGCCGCCGTACTCAATGGACGCTCGAAGGGCCCACACCCCGAGCGTCCAGCGACTCCGAAAGAAAACCAACCCATTTAGCCCAACCCCTAGCTATATTATGATTTTCAAACTTTCATAATTCACGTTTACTGATTTAATTATGTGACTAATGTCATTTGATAATAACATAAACATTTTCCTTCAACCTGAATCACCCGTACCTATTAAATGAAATGAATTCATTTGCCATTTATCATACTTAATATACCTTACTCGAATCATTTTATTAAATGAGACAAAATGTTAGCTGTCAATAAAAAAGCAACTAAAAAAACTTAAAAAATAATATTATCATTTACTACAGGTGTTGGATTTGTAATATAAATGATTATAGGTATGAACCTATTCGTATTAAAAACTCTAATTGCGAGATACACAATTTCCATATATGATTGAGGCTTTAATTAAAGTATAATAATCCTAAACTTATGTAGAGTCAAGTAAAATAAAAGTCAATAAAACGAAAATCATTAATATGCAAATAGTGAGGCAAGAAGAAAAAAATCACCTCAGGTGGTAAACCGGTATGGATGGCAACAGACAGGTTGTCACCTCGTAGTTTTTCGACAGCATTTAGCTCTAATTAACGACTTTCTGTCTAGGTTTCATTAGCTGAATGGCAATTTACCCATTTAAGATATAGATGTAATCTATTAAGATATTTAAAGATGTAATTATTCCCGATAATAATGATTATTATAGGCATTTTAATACAGTAGATTCCAGTAAGTCTAGAATATGAATTGAGGAAACCGAAGTATTTTTATCCTCTTCCACGACAACAGAATGGTTTATCCGTGCCACAACTAATTTGCACAACCAGTGCAATAAGAGATGATGTATGAATGTTCATTCAAGTCATCAATTTAATTTTTTTATTTATTATTCAATATAAACTAATGCTTGACGGCAATCCCACCTAATGGAAAGCGGCGATGCAATCGAGGATAATAATAATAATAAAACCCGGTCCAAGTCTGACTCGTGCACCGAGGGTTCCATACCTTCTTTGGAACTATTAATGTTATTTGATAGCAAAAAAATTAACCGCAAAACTAAGTTTGTTTGTTGAGGTTTTTTAGGATTACTAAAAAGCTGTAACATTTAGAAAGATCATTTTATTTTTCCTGTATAGTATTACCCATTATTATTTCAGATTTTTTCCTCCACAAACTTCTGTGAACGGAAAATCTATGTGACAAACCAAAATAAAAATTTGTTTTGAGATATTCCAATGAAGCCCTTTCATATGATACCCTATTCGATAACTATATCGAAGACTACTAAGTCTCACTTTAAAATTTGACGACACATTTCGACCCCCATTAAAGAAAAATTTGCGAGGCTACGTAAGTGAGATTTAAAACTATCCCAAGTGACAACTAATACTTATATACTTTTTATTTTTTTAAATTACATACAGAAATAGATAAAGCACCCAGCCACATCCTTTAAGGATGCGCTAGGGGTTGGTAAACTTTATATGTCAAATAATGTCTACGTAGTTATATTGATATGAAAGGGGGATTTTTTTTTGCTGGGAAATTAGGCATATTTTCATTAAAAATATTATTTGTCCGCTTACAGCGTATACAGATTTCTGCAGACTTTTTAGCTACACGTGTAACAAGGGTTTGATAAAAACTTTGCTCGCTAAGGCCGGTCTACTCCTAAGAATGTCTTTGGATATATTATAAGGATTTATATTTATAAGGAGTATAAACGAAAATGACGATTGCACATTATTCTTTCCTTGTTTTTTCTTAGCTGCGTATAATTTCGCTTTAAAACAACTTCCGTTTCGGCCAATATCTGTCAACATATTTCCACGTTCGGCTCGGAATACATCACAAGAACCCGATTTCATTGACAACCACCGTGTGCAGCATAATGAGTTTTAAATTATTACTGCAGATAAAAACTAGCCGACTGATGTCCGTGTACTTAAACTTTTTTGTTTTTTTAACTTTACATTTCATGGAGGCTGCACGATCGATGAATTGAGAGCGATTTGGGCTGTTTGCCCATGAAATATGACTGTTGGGGATATCCTGTCGTTGACGGTATCCCTGTTGTTGTAGTATAGATCACCAAAACCACTGATTATAGTTTAAACGTATTTATTTCTAGTTATTGTCTACGGCTATGTTTAGTGTCTGAGTCGCACCTTACGTAATGTTTTTGTAGTTATTGACACATTAGCGCGTGACGGAGGTTTTAGCACGACTGCTCGTCTATATAAAGTAGGTTAATTATTAATTTGCTGTATGAGCATTATTGGCTCGTACATGCTCCCGAGGGAAAGATGAAGGTATGTACTCAGATCACCAAACATGTGTTACAAGTTGAAATATAAGTTATAAGTTAAATGTTAAAAATGTAAAAGTATAAAAATAGTAAAAGTTATAATAAGTAAAAAATATTAAAGGCAAAAAACCACAATAAGCAAATTATAAATTAAAGTTGGAAGTTTGCTCCCGCTGTTGGTCGCGACTGAGGATTCCTCTTCGACCGTCCATATTCTACTTCAGCGTAGGTAGCAATCTCCTCCAGTTCAATATCTTCCATTTTCTCCGAGGTTCTCGGTAAAGTCTTTTTTGCTGTTGGCTTCTTGCTTCTTTTGTTCGAGGAGCAGTATCTTTTGAACTGCCATACAATGATTGTGATGACAATTCCTCCCACCAGCAAAGTACTTATTGTGTAGTTGCCGATGTCGTGGATACTTAACTCGCTGGGTAGAAACTCTTGTTGCTTAAAATTAAAGTTGTTTGCGTAGCTTTTCTCTTTTTCTTGTAAATCCTGGAGAATGGATGGTTCGTTAGTAGCCCATTTTCTTAAGATGAAACCCCCTGTTTTCAGTAACTCGTAGAGCTCCTGTTGTAGCAATTTTGTTGCTTCGATTGTATGGTGGCCTGTTATGACATCATCCATATAAAAGTCATTTTGTAAAGCTTTCTGGGCTAAGGGGAAAGCGTTGCCTTCATCTTGAGCTAATTGTTTTAGAGTCCGCATTGCCAGGAATGGTGCAACTTTTGTACCGTAAGTTAGGGTACAAAGCTGCATCTCTTGAAGTGGTTCTCTTGAGGATTCTCTCCAAATTATTTTTTGAAGATATTGTTGATCTTGATGAATGAGGATTTGACGGTACATTTTCTCGATGTCCGCCGTTAGAACATATTTATAGCTTCTCCATTTGATGATTAAAGATATTATGTCCTTTTGTAAGTTAGGCCCCTTTTGCATCAAGTCGTTTAGGCTGTAGCCAGAGTCTGTTTTCATTGATGCGTTGAACACTGCCCGAAGCCTAGTTGTGCTTGAGCTTTCCCTTAACACGCCATGGTGTGGAAGGTAAGCTTGAACTTGACTGTCTGTCTTTGTAGCTGGTGTCATGTGACCTAATTCGATGTATTCACGTATGAATTGTTTATACAACTTTGCGAAGTGTTCTTGTCTTGCCATTTTCTTTTCTAAATGAAGAAACTGTGCAACAGCTTGAGGTTTGGAAGTTCCAAGGTTTTGTTCGAAGTCAGTTTTCATAGGCATTTTAACTACGTATCGCCCGTTCTTTAATCGCTCCGTCGTTTCTGTATAATATTTTTCACAGTATTCGTCGTTTGTAGAAAATTCGGGTTCCGAAGGGATTTCTTCTGTCTCCCAGAATTTTGATAAACTGTCTAACTCCATTAGAGTTACTAGGCAGTTAAGTTGCTTTGTAGTACCGCCGCTTAGTATCCAGCCCAACTTGGTTTGTTGCGCTACTGGCGAATTATTGTTGTGTTTGAGTACTCCTTCTAGGATAATCTGCGAGTAGATTGCTGCATCTAGCACTAAATCGATGGGCGCTGAGATGTGAAAGTCCTTATCAGCCAACTTGATGTTATCAAGGTGCGGCCAGGTCTTCGCGTTGATTGTTGAGCTAGGTAGGTTGTTGATAAGTTTCCGCATTACTAGTGCTTCTGTTTGGAATGTATAATCAGAGTGGATAGATTTGCATTCCAGTTTAACCATTCCTTTGCTTGTGCCCATGATAGTGCCAACGCCAGTCACAACCGTGTTGGTTTTGTTCCGTGGTAAGTTCAATCGTTGTGCGGCATTTTCTGTAATCAGTGTTACTTGCGAACCTTGATCGAGTAATGCCCGAAGGATGACGTAATCTCCTTCTCTGTTTTTGACTTTCAGCTGAAGAGTCGTTAAGAGTATCTCTTGTTCACCGTTAATGTGATTCGAAGTTCGCTCAACCGCCGTTGTGGCGGATGACCTTGATTGTTGCCCTTTTAGATTGTCATCATGCAGAAGAGAATGATGTTTTAGGTTACACGTGTAGCATCGCCTCGTTGAGTTGCATTTATTGCCGCCGTGACTAAACAAGCAATTTTTGCATAAGTCCAGTTTCTTTGTTGTTTGGTTACGCAATGCGACATCCATGCTCAAAAATCTAGAGCACTGCCTCAGAGCGTGATCGTTTTTGCAGAGAGGGCATTTTCGGAGTGAAGCATGATAGGTTTTTGTCCAGTTTTCTGAGCTGTTAAAGTTCGTTGACTTGTAATTGTTATAATTTTTATGTTGTATATTCGTTGAATAATTCTGTTTTTGACCGCCTTTTTTTGTTCGCGCCATTTCTAATGACATAAACTTCAACTCTACGAATTCCATAAACTCGTCTAAGTTTGGAAGTTCTCTTGACTGTTTCATACATTGTATATATTCGCTGTAGGTGACGTCATCCAGTTTTGATGATAGTAAATGCACGATGAGCGGCCCCCATACACGGACGTCTATGTTGAGGTTTTTTAGCGCATTTAAACACTCTTTTGTAGTATCATGCAGCTTTTTCAAGTTAGCTGAGTTCGGTTTATCGATTGATGCTTGATTGAGAAGGGTGTCTATGTATGAGGTGAAAAGCAACCGTTTGTTATCGTAGCGGTGCTGGATAATCTCTAGACATGAGTCATAATTCTCCGCACTTACAGGTAGATGTTTGATTAATTTTTCTGCTTCGCCTCTTAGTTTTGACTTGAGAAACTTCATTTTTTGTGTCTTGTTCAGCGTTGGGTTGTTATGAACCATCTCAAAGAATAAATCTCTAAAAGAAATCCAATTGGTATAAGTTCCGTTGAACTCCGGCAATTCAATCCTTGGCGTTGTTTTTTCATAGTGTGATGTTTCGAAGATTTTTCGATTTAAGTCTTCCTTTAGGGTGTCGTAGACTTGTTCCCAATAGTCGAACTTCACTTCATAATCTTCGTCATTTCCTTGTAAAAGGTAGCTAAGTTCCCAGTGGATCTTATCGATGGATTCCCACTTGGACTGTAGTATATTAAGTTGGTCTTGAAATTGCCATTTTTCCTTCATTTCGTCGAGATTAATTTTCGAGATTGCTCGTTTTAAGGCGTTGAAGTTGCACATCTGATGACGTAATAGCGTAGATAGAAGCTTGTCTGTCTCATCTGCCGTTGGTCGTTGCAAGCTTGAATCAAACTGCGGTTTTCCGGGAGCGTCTGGTGATTTCGATTTTGATATTCCCGAACATCCAGGCTCACTTAATAACTCGTTTTTTCGTTGAGTCATTGATTGTTTTGTTTCGTCGAACATGCTTCTTGTTATGTCGAAAATGTTCTCTTTAAAATAGTCATGATCTCTTTTTGCTGACTCATACTGCATCAGGATCTCATGATTTGTTTGAAATTCATCCCAGAGGGACTGTAGAACTTCTATGCGTTTGTTAAGGTAATCTATGGTTTTTCTACTCACAGAATCCTTTTTGAAGTTACTTTGAAGAGTTTTGATCTTCTCGTAGCTGTTTTGTTGCTTGGATATGAGCTCCAAAAATTGATACTCTCCTTTGGACATTGTTAGTAGTTAGTGGTTGGTGCGTAAGTCTTGTGTTTCACAAGAAGTTGTAGTAGCAGTAGACGTTATCTCCGCTATGTTGTTGTTGCAGCAGTAGACGTTATCCCCGCTGTTGTGCAGTTTGAAACGTAGCAGTAGACGTTATCTCTGCCTTTTGTGAAGTTTGAAAAATAGCAGTGGACGTTATCCCCGCTGTTTTGAAGTTTGAAGACTGGCAGTAGACGTTATCTCCGCCCTTATGTAGTTTGATGAATAGCAGTGGACGTTATCCCCGCTGATTCTTCTTTTCTTGAGCAATAGCAGACGTTATCTCTGCTGGTTTGTTGTTTGAAGATTAGCAGTGGACGTTATCCCTGCTGATCCGTATTTTCTTGAGCAGCAGTAGACGTTATCTCTGCTGTCTGTAGTTTATTTTGTAGCAGTGGACGTTATCCCCGCTGGTTCGTTACTTGCTGGCACTCAGCGCAGTCTTCCCTCTCTTCGTGATGGGGAAATTCCACACTAAGCACTTCGCAGATATGTCACGAAGAACTCGAAGACGGTCCCCGTGATTCCAATGTCGAAGGACCACGCGATGTTGGGGATATCCTGTCGTTGACGGTATCCCTGTTGTTGTAGTATAGATCACCAAAACCACTGATTATAGTTTAAACGTATTTATTTCTAGTTATTGTCTACGGCTATGTTTAGTGTCTGAGTCGCACCTTACGTAATGTTTTTGTAGTTATTGACACATTAGCGCGTGACGGAGGTTTTAGCACGACTGCTCGTCTATATAAAGTAGGTTAATTATTAATTTGCTGTATGAGCATTATTGGCTCGTACAATGACAATATTGGTATAGGTACCAATTTAAATGTATTTTAATAATGAAAAATAACCTGAAATGTAAAAAATATAATTTTAGTGTACGTACTTTTAATGAAGGGATATGCGGAGCGTGTGCGTTAGTGAGAGGCGCGGGTGGTTTCGGTCGCGCGGGGATGCGCAGACGCAGCGGGCGCCCGCGGCGTCACTCCGTCTCCATGGTAACGTAGCGTCGGGTACATAAGCGTTCGCGGGGCCCGCCAGCCGCACAGATTGCTAAAGCCTGGAGAGCGCGCAGCACGTCGTGCAGCGGATCACCGGGAATTTTAAAAAAAGTTTGAAGTTTTGTAAATTATAAGTGAATACCTTTAGTTACAAATCTCAACTTTCAACGTGTAATTTTTCAGTTTAAAAGTGTTTGTGAAATAACTTTAAAAAGAACAAGATGATGCCCTTAGTGTTGTTTGTTTTGGGAGGTCTCCTAGCGACGACAGAAGGAAGCTGTAATGCTGGAAAGAAGTTAATGCGTAAGTTTTTAATAATTTACATTATAATTTTAATGACTTACTTACCTACTTTAAAAAAAAACTAAAATCAATTTTTTATTCATAAAAAAATCAAACTTAATAATAGTAAAAATATTACATTGCTATGTAATACATTAAGATGTTCGGCATTATCCAATCTATACCCAATCTATAATAAAGAATTTAAAACAAAAGTCGATAGTAATTTGATTATAATTCTAGTATATACTTTAAACATATATCTCTTAATATCCAATTTAGAATACCTTACCTACCCCACCTAATCGTTCGTTTTAATAAGAAATTTATTCTAGATTTATATTGCTCTCTATTATCTTAAAAAATGTACTTATTTATATGACATAAAAAAATACATTAGGTCCGACCAAAAAGCTATAAATTTCATCGCCGCCACCCAGTCTACATTTTGCGAACGAGTTTTTGCCCAAAAAGATGCTTCTATTTTACATACTCGTATGGTTCAGGTCGTAAAATTTTATTGACAGACACCTGTATTAGCACGCACCGGTCTAATAAATCAGATAAATCCAACGGATTATAAAATCACAAGAATGATGAAACCTTGACACTTGAAAGTGAACGACATTTTCGTATTAAGTACTAACATTTTAAATGAAATTCACTTTTATTTAAATGAACATTTCTTTATAGGGTCTGGAGGATTGACGGCGTACGAGAAACAAGCAATCGTTGACGCGCACAATCGTCTCAGGCAATCAATTGCTCTGGGACAGGTCTCCAGCCAACCACCCGCAGCGAATATGATGGAAATGGTATGTTTATTTAATTCGTGTAATGTCCAATAATACTTCCATTTATATAAAAATGAACAATGTGTGACATTCAGCTTAGTACTTACTAAGGTATAAATATCAAATTTTGGTGCAGTTATTACCTACACCAACATCTTCATTGATATTATTAGTAAAGTTAAACGTTTTGATAATAAAAAGAAAAACATATAACTTTAATTAATTATATTTATTATAGTGCCTAGATATATCCAAATTTATTAGCCAATAAATATTGTAAATTTTAACGTTAAAGTTCGCTACATTCTATACCAGACTGTTATTCAATCGTTCGTAAGATTCTGATGCTCTGACGCAAGTCCGCATAGAGACGCGCGATTAAGATTTTATTAAAAACATTTCGTTTTGGGATAATTAATTAATAATGGTTTTTGTTATTAAGGTATGGGACGATGAACTGGCTCTTGGCGCCCAGCACTGGTCCGATCAGTGCAACACCGCACACGATCGACTATCTCAGCGCGTTGATAGTCGTTTCCCCGTGGGTCAGAACCTCGCCGCCACATGGACAACTCGCCCTCCAAGCCAACCGTCCGACTCCGAGCCTGACTTCATGAAGCAAATCAACGCCTGGTACAATGAAGTCCAAGTTTATGGTTTTAAGCCCATCACCGGAGGACAAGGCACTGGACATTACTCCCAGGTTAGTTAAACACCAAATTCAATTTAGTTAGTTATCTCAATTATGATCTTCTTTTTGTTACTCTAGTAAAAACGGTTTATTATTATGTTAAGCATGCCTATCTGAATGCATTACTTATGAGCATATTCTTTTGTTGTAGTTGGTTTGGGGCGAGACATCTCGTGTAGGCTGCGGATACTCTTTCTACTACGATCCCGCCCGAGGCTACACAAAGCTTTACGTCTGCAACTACGGACCTGGTGGCAACGTCATTGGATCCAAGCCTTACGAGAAAGGCTACCCATCCTGCAGCAACTACGGTCTCACGGAATCGAGCAAATACTCCGGCCTCTGCTGTAAGTATTATTACATCATTCTCACCAAATAAAGAGTCGCTTACTCAAAATATAACTTTTACCTAATTTTAAAAGACGTCTGAGCACATGGACTAATATTTGTCTACTATATTATCTACAGCACCATTTTTGTTGCATCCAATACTTTAGGCGCCATCCTAATTTGTATCCACTTATTATGTGTACTCATTTGGTATTTTTTTTACAGTGCCCGGTTACTCAGCAACGTCATCATACCAGTCGGTGGACAACACCAACAACTACATCTCGAACGTCATCCCCGACAGCACCGGCGACACACATGGCTTCAACTATCAATACAATCAATATTACAATCAATACAACAACCAGTATCAATACCAGTATAACCAGCAGCCTGAGAGCTACTACCAAACGCCATCCACTACCTTCAGGCCGATCATCAGCCTCTTCAAGACCGCCTCAAACTTCTTCAAACCGAAGACCTCATCCGTTAGAATTGGAACTGTATACGTGTAGATCCACTTTCCCCGAAAGTACGGTTATAGCAGTATTGTTTGTAAATTATTGTGACAGTTGTGTTACTCGACTGATGATTCGAAACTACAATGAGTCGTTTCGGAACCATGTAGATAGTTGTTATTCCTTGGTTTTACAAGGAAATTAAATAAGTATATTTTTTTTGTAATTGAACTCTTCCTACTTTCAACAAATGTGAGGGTCTTGGTGATTTTATGTTAAAGTTGCGATGCTGTCGAGAATGACCTTCTAGTATTAGCAGTGTGTAAGTGTGTTGATGTTAAGATAAACCTTTATTTATATTCTAAATAAAGATGTCCTAATATATTGTTTTATTTTTATTTTAACTAATCGTGATAGTCAAATCTAGCATTCAGATCAATCAGATCCTTTATCTTTACACGAATGACAAAACGCAAAAAATAATAACGTAAAGAAAATGGCAAGTCATACATGGTTTTACATTTCGGTACTTTTGACCTTTTCAGAATGACCACTTAAAACAAGAAATCAAATAATACACCTTACCAATATCATACATGCCTTCACGCGGTGCTAAGTTCAAAAGCGTTAAGCCTATTGAAACTATTTGAAATTAATTGATTTTGAATATTTTTTTCGTTTAAGAATGAAATACATGTTTTCTCTAGAAGAATGTGAGTTTATAGCATTATTGCCTAGGCTTTCACGAAACAAATAAACTATAATGATTGTACATAAGCCTGTTCTGCTAACCTATTTACTAAAATTCATTGGTGTGATATCAAATCAAAGTTTGTTTCATTGAAAACAAAGGATGGTGACCATTTGCTTACAATATATTTGGCGGACGCACGCTATTGACATGACGATATTTAAATTCATTTCTACTTTCAGGAAGCTTTACAAGGTAGGCCCCTTGTGCAAGAGAAAGTCTAGGTAAAGGTCAGCGGAGTGTGCCACAAATATTGTTGCATTTCATCGCTAGAGAAATAACTGGGGTCAAGAAATCTTTAGTACCTAGCCAAATGCCTCAGATAATGAGGCCTGTCTAAGTCTAACGGTCCTTGACCAGGTATGTCGCTTACCTTTAGGCCAACAACTTCCTTGTCCTACTATAGGTACAAGTACCAATGTTTTATTTAAATAAGTACCAATACAATAAGCAATAACAAAATACCGTAGTTAAAATAGACGTTAACGGTCAGGCCTGTCATAAATCTGATTTGTTGATACATAAACCGCGAGAATCGTCATACATTATTTACTCGTGTTCTCTACTTTGTTATTTCCTTAGTCCACTTATTTACCAGCAGCTCGAACACCGTGGTTTACTTGGAAACCTGCATGTAGAGAAATAATGTGTATAAGGTAATTTTGTTGTTTGGTGTTAGGGATGAGAATTGGGTTCCTTTTCGTATGTACAGATTAGTTGTTTTATTCGGTGTCTATTCGTAACTATAAATATCAAATATAGGTATCTATTCCGCGTATATCATGATACCACCATCCTCTTCATATCATCGGACCAGTCCATCCAGATCCAGTCCCCATGACTGGATCAGTGACGTGCACAGAAGGTAGGCGAAGAAATGTATTCGGCTTGTATAACCTATTTTATGTATATTAGTATACCATTTTAATTTTAAATATCCATAAGTTAGCAGATTCTATAGACATATTAATTTGCATTTAAAAACTGTAATAAGATTATTCAGAGGATCCATACATACAAAAAGACATTGCCTACACTACGATTTCTCTAAATCATCTTAATTTAAAATTATTTTGTATCCTGACATGGTATAAACGTGATGTTTTTAAATATAAATGGATACGTCTGTAATGTTAGTTCATTTAAGGATATTTATGGTGGCACACTAACGAATAGCTTAGAGTACAGATAACTCGCAAATATTTTTACCTACTTTCTGTACACGCCACTGGACTGGAGAGTGTGTACGTGTGATACGTAGAGAGCGTCCCATCAGTTCAGACAGAGCGATTTTTCTCGTCATGATACGTACAGCTAAGGATTGGAATAGTATACCTGAGTCCGTTTCTAAGGCGGTGTTTTAAGGCTAAAATAGGCTTTTAATAAGTTAATATCAATCTCAACTGCATCGTACCTCCACCAGGTAGGCAAGCACTCGCTATTTTAATATAATAATAATACCAGCCCTTGTTTTTGTCCCACCATTGGGTACGGGCCTCCCCTCAAGATGTAGGGGCTTAGGCCATAGTCCACCATGCTGGCCAAGTGCGGGTTGGCGGACTTCACACGTCATTCGAAAGCTAGTTAGGCTTTCTCAGACATGCAGGTTTCCTCACGATGTTTTCCTTCACTGAAAGCCAGTAACAATCGCACAAAGACGATACATACAAGACGTACATGATTAATTAAAGAAATCAGCGGTGCGAGCCGGGGTCCAAATCTGCGCACCTTGTTTCCAAGGCAACCGCTCACTCACTGAGCTGTTACTACTATGTTAATATAGTAGAAAATAAAATATTTTTTAAAAAAAATTGAACCGATTTCAATATCACTGAAAAGTATAAAATAATTTAAATATTATTGAAGTTGGTGTTAGCGTACCTGCTGTGTATATTTGGCACCAACTTCAATGATATTTAAATTATTTTATACTTTTCAGTGATATTGAAGTCGGTTCAATTTTTTTTAAAAAAAGTTTTTATTTTAAACATTTTAGTGATATTTTCATTTATAAAGATTGAACTATCGAAAACCGTAAAATTATCTCGGTAGGTTATGATCACATTATCGTCTACATAGTTTTACATAATTCATGTTTCTTCAGAAAAAAATATCCGGTCGTAATGAAATTTGCATGGAAACATCATAGTAGTTTACTCTCTCGAATAAAAAAAGAATCATCGAAATCGGTTCATAATTGTCAGAGCAATGTAATGGAGAACATCAGTTTTATGGTTTTTACCAGATAAATTCCTCCACATCGTTCATGGTCCTCCAGGAAGTTCTTATCCGGTTGTAATAAAATTCATACAGATTCAATACAGTGGTTTCTTCTTTCGAATAAAAAAAGAATCATTGAAATTGGTAAATATTTGCCAGAGTTATGACCATTTTTGTCCGACCGAGCGAGTCCGAGCGACTAAAACGTCATCTATATAGGCTTTCTTGCAGCTCTCAGTGCGCAGTCACCATTCTTGTTTTTCAGGAACTACTTATTACTAAGCGATAATTTTTTTATGGGACCCAATTAACGGATTAAAGAATGGATGGAAGAAAGATTTTTTCAAATCGGTTCATAATTGCCAGAGTTATGCGCGAACATACATAGAAAAAAAATATATATATACAGACGAATTGAAAACCTCCTCCTTTTTTGAAGTCGGTTAAAAATATCGGACGCAGATGAATGTTGTGAATCATTGAGATTTTAGTATACACATAATGCACATTTTACTTACATATAAAATCTTTTTTAAAAAAAATTGAACCGACTTCAATATCACTGAAAAGTATAAAATAATTTAAATATTATTGAAGTTGGTGTTAGCTTACCGGCTGTGTATATTTGGCACCAACTTCAATAATATTTAAATTATTTTATACTTTTCAGTGATATTGAAGTCGGTTCAATTTTTTTTAAAAAAGATTTTATTTTAAACTTTTTAGTGATATTTTCATATATAAAGATTAAACCATCGAAAACCGTAAAATTATCTAGGTAGGTTATGATCACATTATCGTCTACATAGTTTTACATAATTCATGTTTCTTCAGAAAAAAATATCCGGTCGTAATGAAATTTGCATGGAATCATCATAGCAGTTTATTCTCTCGAATAAAAAAAGAATCATCGCAATCGGTTCATAATTGTCATAGCAATGTAATGGAGAACATCAGTTTTATGGTTTTTACCAGATAAATTCCTCCACATCGTTCATGGTCCTCCAGGAAGTTCTTATCCGGTTGTAATAAAATTCATACAGATTTAATACAGTGGTTTCTTCTTTCGAATAAAAAAAGAATCATTGAAATTGGTAAATATTTGCCAGAGTTATGACCATTTGTGTCCTTAAAAAGCGACATAACGTCATCGATATAGGCTTACCTGCAGCTCTCAGTGCGCAGTCACCATTCTTGTTTTTCCAGGAACTACTTATTACTACGCAATAATTTTTTTATGGGACCCAATTAATGGATTGAAGAATGGATGGAAGAAAGATTTTTTCAAATCGGTTCATAATTGACAGAGTTATGCGCGAACATACATAAAAAAAAAAAAAAAAAAAAAATATATACAGACGAATTGAGAACCTCCTCCTTTTTTGAAGTCGGTTAAAAATACAGAACTATTCATGTTCATAACAATGGCACGTCCGTAGCGAAGGACTGCGAAATCGTGTCTATCTATATATTCATAAATATGTATGAATATTAAATTTCATATTTTACTTTTCTTTTTGAACTCTCAAGAGAATTCTCGATGAGGAGATAGATCGGTAGGTTATCCGATGTACAAAACCTACCTACTTGGTGCCTACTAGTTTAAATTAGTTAGTAAATTATCAACGAGTAACAACCCCGTGTTAAAGTTCACAGATCCTCTCCATCCAAAGTCCAAACGTTACCTGGCAGAGACCACTAGTAATGATAAAACCGACCATTGTAACATTTTACTCTACTGGAACTTACTTTTTGTTTGTCGTCTAATGATGAGGCAATATATCATTATTTGTATATTTATGTACTTGAACACCACACGTGTGCCTACATAATAATATATTATCTACATAAGTTAACTAAACATCGTTTAAAAGTCAAATATTATATAACCGCCAATGATATATTAAGCTCGTGTCCCTGACCTCAGGCCGCCGACGTCGGGTCGGGGACACTTACGTAAAACTACACAAATATACACATTTGTATATACAGGTGTCAAAGTCAATATATCGATTTACACTTGCCTCTTATAGGATAGCCCTCTTAAGCTAAATGGTCGCTAGAAATAAGCAAATAAAAGATACCATGCGAAAATAGGTAACACCTGGCCGCCGAGAGGCAATCACTTGCTATTAGACGACTAAGAAAACACTTTGGTATCGTGTTAATTTGAAAATCAAACTACTTACACGCAGTATTGTGTACGTTTTCGGTGAGGCAAATAAGGGGACCGGCAATTTGTAAAAGACCACCTATTTTTAACCGACTTCAAAAAGGAGGAGGTTCTCAATTCGTCTGTATATATATATATATTTTTTTATGTATGTTCGCGCATAACTCTGGGAATTATGAACCGATTTGAAAAAATCTTTCTTCCATCCATTCTTCAATCCATTGATTGGGACCCATAAAAATTATTGCTACTAAATAGTTCCTGAGAAAACAAGAATGGTGAATGCGCAGGAAAGCTGCAGGAAAGCCTATATAGATGACTTTATGTCGCTTTTTAAGGACAAAAATGGTCATAACTCTGGCAAATATTTACCAATTTCAATTATTCTTTTTTTTATTCGAAAGATTGAACCACTGTAATGAATCTGTATAAATTTTATCACAACCGGCTAAGAACTTACTGGAGGACCATGAAAGATGTGGGGGAATTTATCTGGTAAAAACCATAAAACTGATGTTCTCCATTACTCTGACAAATATAAACCAATTTCGATGATTCTTTTTTTATTCGAGAGAGTAAACTACTATGATGATTCCATGCAAATTTCATTACGACCTGATATTTTTTTCTGAAGAAACATGAATTATGTAAAACTATGTAGACGATAATGTGATCATAACCTACCTAGATCATTTTACCGTCTTCGATGGTTCAATCATTATTTATGAAAATATCACTCATCATCATCATCAGCCGGAAGACGTCCACTGCTGAACATAGGCCTCCCCCTTAGAACGCCACAATGAACGACAATTGGCTATTTGCATCCACCGGTTACCTGCGACGCGCACAATGTCGTCTGTCCACCTAGTGGGAGGCCTGCCAACGCTGCGTCTTCCGGTTCGTGGTCGCCACTCGAGAACCTTTCTTCCCCAACGGTTACCGGTTCTTCGAGCGATGTGGCCTGCCCATTGCCACTTCAACTTGCAGATTCTGAGAGCTATGTCGGTGACCTTAGTTCTTCGGCGAATCTCCACATTTCGGATTCTGTCGCGCAAAGAAACTCCGAGCATAGCTCTCTCCATGGCTCGTTGTGTGACTCTGAACTTTTCTAAAAGGCCAGCCGTTAGAGACCACGTCTCAGTACCATATGTCATCACTGGCAACACACACTGGTTAAAAACCTTCGTCTTCAGGCACTGCGGTATTTTGGACGAGAAGATATCGCGTAGTTTCCCGAACGCTGCCCATCCGAGTTGGATTCTTCGGGCGACCTCTTTGTCAAAGTTGGACCGACCTAACTGGACAGTTTGTCCTAGGTATACGTAGTGGTCAACAACTTCAAGTGTATCGTTCCCAACAACTACAGGTACGGGTGCAACATGGACATTAGACATGATCTTTGTCTTGTCCATGTTCATTTTAAGACCCACCTGTTGGGAAACGCTACTGAGGTCGCTGAGCATCGTATTGAGGTCCTCGAGCGACTCTGCCATAATGACTATATCGTCGGCAAAACGAAGGTGAGTGATGTATTCGCCATTGATGTTGATGCCGAATCCGTACCAGTCCAAGAGCTTGAAAACGTCCTCCAATGCGTTTGAGAACAGTTTCGGAGAAATAACGTCTCCCTGTCTCACACCTCGCTGCAATGGGATTGGTTTCGTGCTCTCGTCGACATGGTGGCGTTGCTGTACAAACACTTCAACACTTCGATGTACCTATAGTCAATGTGGCACCGCTGGAGGGACTGCAATACCGCCCAGGTCTCGATTGAATCGAAGGCTTTTTCGTAGTCCACAAACGCTAGACATAATGGCCGATTATACTCCTCGGTCTTCTGTATAATCTGGCGGAGCGTATGTATGTGGTCTACGGTGCTAAAGCCTTTTCGGAACCCGGCTTGTTCGGGAGGCTGGAAGTCATCAAACCTGCGTTCGAGACGGTTCGTAATGACTCTCGAAAACAGCTTGTATACATGGCTCAGGAGTGAGATGGGTCTATAGTATTCAAAGGTATGGGTATTCTTCAATAAAGTGTTATCACCTTTTTTGAAGAAGAGAACCACCACACTCCTGTGCCATGCTTCTGGCGTAGTACCCTCGAGTAAGACGGAATTAAATAACTTCTGGAGGACTAAAAGTACCGGTTTTCCACCCGCTCTCAGAAGTTCTGTTGTGATTCCGTCTTCACCCGGCGCCTTGTTGTTCTTAAGCTGTTTGAGAGCCATTCTAATCTCGTACAAGCTGATGTCTGGGATGTCCTCACTGTAGTGTCGGGTTAGTTGGGCTGTGATGTCCTGAGCTGTTCGGGCAATGGGTTTTCGTGTCGAGGTGTACAACTGTCCGTAAAACCTCTTGAGCTCTCTCAATATCTCCGACTTTGATGAGATGACACTGCCGTCGTCGATCTTCAGCTTGGTCACTTGGTTTCGCCCAATAGACGAATTCTTTTTTTGAAAATATCACTAAAAAGTATAAAATAAAATCTTTAAAAAAAAATTGAACCGACTTCAATATCACTGAAAAGTATAAAATAATTTAAATATTATTGAAGTTGGTGCCAATTATACACAGCAGGTACGCTAAAACCAACTTCAATAATATTTAAATTATTTTATACTTTTCAGTGATATTGAAGGCGGTTAAATGTTTTTTTTAAAAGATTTTATAATTTATTTTATTGTCGACTAGAAATTGAGCCTAGTAGTCGCCTGTCCGTTATTGAACTCTTGAAGAGTTCCTAAATATTCTTCACAATTACGCCAATTTGGAGTGTGGGTACACTCACTATTCCCAGACAATTCACCCCAT
The DNA here is from genome assembly GCA_911728495.1 of Furcula furcula. NCBI lineage: Eukaryota > Metazoa > Arthropoda > Insecta > Lepidoptera > Notodontidae > Furcula > Furcula furcula. The sequence goes on from OU452251.1 coordinate 15,033,905, forward strand.
GTATAGCATGGCCGTAATTCTCTTGACCTCGTGAGCTTTGGCTCTCTTTCACCTTCATAGAAACTGCATGACCGTCTATAGTCCGTCATATTGTCATTTGGTTGTGACAATTTTTTGAAACGGATAACCTTTGCTAACTTATACCTAATAATTACATTAATAGGTATATGTAGTTAAAAAACTCTCATTAATAATAAAAGCCAATTTTAAATATAGTTTCAAAAAAATGATTAAAAAATTGGTCAATAACAGATAACAAAAAAAGAAGAGTTACGTCGTGAATAAAAATTTCCACCGATGCTAAAATAACAATATAAATAATAAAACTGGTGTGGTGAATTAAATTGATTCGAAGACCTTTAAACAAAAGGAAAAATGGGATTGACATTTGCATAGTAATGAGCATAATAATAACATATCACATCAATTTTCAACATTTAACCTAAACTTGCGACTCATTTACACATAGAAAGCTCAGCTAGAGGTAATCCCTCCAACACTTCATGCACTACTTTCTTTGCGAAAAGTGTAAGCTTTCATGAATCCTTCTAGCTGCCTGGGTTTCATTTAATTAAACAAGACACCGAATCGCTTTGAAAAAAAGACATTGAAAACAACTTTCTGCTTGTCTCGTTTTGGCCATAGCATCTAGCATATACTACAAGGTTGTTTTTGCTTAACTCTTCAAACAACTTCAACAAAATGGCGGTGGAAAGGTAGTATTTTCTTTGCTTAGTGTTGATAAGAATACTAATATGAACTCTTTAACCAATTTTAGGGTTCGCCATCCAATCTGAACATATTATTTTACCATTTGAGTAGCCCCTTACCACGCATAAGTTGCTACATGGCGAGGGGGTAGGTAATATAGGTGTTGAAAAGTAATTTTCATGTATATTTGGTCCACGTATCTATCAGGACCGATACGACGCGAGCAGTACTCAAATGAAACAATACAATATGAGCGAATTGTTCTTTCGAGTCGGCACAATTTCACATAGATAAATGTATCATAGTGGAAATATGACCAATTTCTGCATCAATCTGTAAGATCGATGTGTCCTCGGCAAACTATAGTATACGCCACTAAGGGACCTAAGTTTCATGATGATGGTACTATAAGGATCGTTTTAAATTAGCCTATTCATATACCTACTGTCGATATTTAATATTATTTTATTTTACTTACTTTAAAAAAATATTCATATCAGTTTTTAAGTAAAAAAATAATAACTCACAAATATAAATACTTAATTCTTCAGATATCTGTAAATTAGTAAAGATTTATAACAGTGTGATAAGTAAGTCGAATTAATTATTTTTTTCCTGACGCTATACTTTCTTATTGTATTGATAAAATTCAAATTGTACAAGTTATAATGAGGATGGAAGGTACAAAATATTATACTTATAAGGATTGAAAGGTTTTTAACCCACATAAAGCTGGCGGTCGTAAACACCTACTCATCAATGTTATGGGAACGAGACAGGGTCTTTGTTCTTTGTTGTATAATAAGCTTACCCCTTAGCATCCGCAATTTTATTACCACCTTTCATTAGGTGGGGTTTGCGGTTAACCGCAGAAACATAAAGACCCTCGTTGTGACTCACTTTTCTCTGAATCTCTAAATTATAAAAAAAATCAGTACTTCTGTTCTATTGTTGGTGGCTATGAATCGGGCCCGCACCGGAACGCACACGACCCAGTTGGATCCATTGTGCATGTCCTAGAGTTTACTCTGTTTCTGGCGTGTCGAAGAGTTCCCTCAGGTACGCAACGATTGTGCCAGCTTGGAGCTGTACATAATCATCTGGTGTAGGATAATTTTTACAAAAAAAAGAACCGCCTTCAAAATGCAACTAAAAAGCCTGAAATAATTTCTAAGAATTAGTGGTTTTTACATCTACGTTGTTGGACTTTGACTACAACATATTATAAATACATATTACTATCGAAGTCGGCGCCTAACGTCTCGCAAATACTTACAAGGGCAGTAGGTACCTGTTTTCCAGTTTGGCGCCGTCTTTGATAGTAATATTCTTAGAAATTATTTCAGGTTTTTTAGTTGCATTTTGAAGGCGGTTCTTTTTTTTGTAAAAATTATTTTTATTTTATTCTTTTTAGTGGTTCCCTTGGTGTATTATTAGGTTAAGTTTTAACAACTTATATTTTATTCTGACAAACAGCCAGTTTATATTTATTTTAAAAACACCCACTACATAACACAACTATGGACCATCACTAAAATATAAGCTTAAGCAAAAATTTTAAAAAATGTACATGTGACAATATCTTAATAAAACTAACCAATTGCCATAAACCGAAGATATCTAGGTGTTATACTCGTAGTTCTCGAGAACCATGGACTGCAAGCTCGGTGGGTCTACATTTATTTGTGCCGAGAACCCGTGTCCACCTTCTTGCTCCATCGTCAGACCCTGATCACCATTTTTCTAGCAACTACTCATCAAGAGCTACCCAACGCTCGTTGGGTAGCTCTCGATGAGTAGTTGCTAAAAGCAAACTCGGCAGATCTACGTTTAGTGGTGCAGTGATCTCGTGATGACCTTCCTGCTCCATCATCAGACCCTGATCTCCATTTTTCTAGCATCTACTGGTCGAGACCTATCCATCGAGTCCAAATTCGGTAGGTCTACGTTTGTTGGTGCCGAGATACCGTGACGACCTTCCTGCTCCATTATCAGACCTTGATCACCATTGTTCTAGCAACTACTCGTCGAGAGCTACCCAACGAACCCAATCTCGGTGGGTCTATGTTTATTGGTGCCGAGATCCCGTGACGACCTTCTTGCTCCATCATCAGACGCTGATCACCATTTTTCTAGCAACTACTCATCGAGAGCTACTCAACGAGCCCAAACTCGGCGGATCTACGTTTATTGGTGCAGAGATCCCGTGACAACCGTCCTGCTTCACCATCAGACCCTGATCTCCATTTTTCTAACAACTACTCGTCGAGAACTATCCATCGAGGCCAAATTCGGTAGTTCTACGTTTAGTAGGCACGGCTAGGATAGGATGGATTGTTAATTTTATTACAGAGTTCCGGTGGCCATCTATGGCCTTCTTCATCAGATCCACTTCACCAAATGATACTTTCTGAATGGAAATGCTTGACTAGATTCTAAAAATACCAAAAACGCTATATGTATGCCTATAATATTTAAGGAGTTCCCACAGTTACTCATGGTTCCCATCATCAGAACTTGATTTTGAAAAAAATGGGACCAATCTGAAAGCATATCCTTTCAATTAAAAAAATAATTGTCCAAATCGGTTCGTAAACGACAGAGTTCTGAGGTAACAAACATAAAAAAAAAAAAAAGCATACAACCGAATTGATAACCTCCTCCTTTTTTTGAAGTCGGTTAAAAAGCTACTCCCAGATGACCCAACCTACATCTCGCAAGAGCGTCGCAGCCACACAATAAGTGTCACATTGACTCTTTTTCACCTTTACAAAATCTGCAAGTATCAGTAGTACTTAGCCTCATTCTATGAAGGTGCTCATTGGTACCAAAATGTCCCGTGAGTGCACCTATTAGGTGCCTTATTTGATCTGTTAAGTTTCAATAATTTAACCTCACAGTCCACCCTTGTACTAGAGAAAGTTCTGGAGTGGTATAGGCCTGACGCTTCCCTCCATTCCTTTAAGTGTTCATTCCTAGCATGCGCTTATAATGCTTGGTGGTACGTTCCATACGGAATCCCCAGAAATGGTTCAGAACCCACCAAATGTCTTTGTGAGCCGGCCCTTGCTAGTCTGTCCGCCTTGTCATTACCCTCGACATCTTTGTGTCCAGGTACCCAGATGTGGCTGACGTTATTGTGTCTTCCCAGGTCATTCAAACCTGTAACACCTTCTTTAACCAGTTTAGAGGCAACTCGGAAGGAGTTTAGAGCCATCAGAGCAGCCTCACTGTCACTGAGAATGTAAATGGTTTTACCTTTAACATTTCTCCTTTGCATTTCTTTAATGCTGGCAATTGTGGCATAGGTCTCCGCTTGGAATACCGATGCATAATGCCTCATATTCTGACTGACCCTGTAGTCCTAGGAATAAATTCCTGCCTCTGTACCTGACTCCATTTTAGAACCGTCAGTGTACCATATGAGGTGCGTTCCACCAATCGGTTTGAGTCGCCTCGTCCACTCGTCCCTTGATGGTATGTGTACTTGGTACCTCTTATTAAACATGAACACTGGATTTATCTTATCACAGGTCATGTCCAATAGATCATCCAGTTCCTTCACGGGATCCAATAAAGTGTGTTTTGTACAGGGCTTGTTACAATTCCAAGCTCCTGCTTTTGCAAGTCTGTATAGACTTAAGGAAGTCAGAGGCAAGGGCCTCTGTTTGGATATGAGTGTGTCACTACACACTACACTTGCGCTCTTGAATGGATACTTGAACTAATCCCACTGGATTAGTTCAAGTATCCATTCAAGAGCCCGTGTAGGCGTTGTTTTGAAGACACCTGTAATTGCCATGCAAACTACTCTTTGCACCTTCCTAAGCAAATCTTTACAGGTCTTTAGTCCTAGGCCACCATGCGACGCTGCCATATGTGAGAATAGGCCTCCCCATCCTAGTATATAACCAGTATATTACATTTGGTTTGAGTCCCCAAGTTTTAAGGCACATATTGAAGACTCGTTAGGTATTTTTTGTTATATTTTCAACATGACTATGCCACGTTAGTTTCCTATCGAGAGTTACCCCCAGATATTTAACTTCCGTAGCCCATTTCAGTTAAGTGCCGTACATTTCTAGTTCCCGAAGGCCCTTTATATGTCTTTTTCTCGTGAACGGTACTATAACGCTTTTGCTGGGATTGATGGAAAGGTTATTGTTTTTACACCATCTTTCCACCCTACCCAAAGCACCTTGCAGCAAGTCCACTACTACATTTGGAAATTTGCCATTTACTTGTATGACTATATCATCTGCATAGCCTACCGCTTGAAGTGGTCCATTGTTTAGCTCTACCAAAAACGAGTCCACCACTAGTCTCCACTGAGGACGGTGACGGCGGCGGACGGCGAGGGGAACATGGTGGCAAGACCAGGAGGTCTTGCCACCATGTTCCCCTCGGTTCAGACAGGCTTTCCCATCTCTAGTTACAGGCTCGTCCAACACACCAGGTTCCACGGCAGCTCCACCGGCCGGCTTATTTGCAGAGCGACCCTTGGATGGGCCGCTCCCGTTATACCAAGGGACAGTACGCAGTTTCTTGTAAAAATCCATGCGTGTTTCCTACCTAACTTTATTTCACCCTCCACGGAGTCCGCATCTTTGGGGATGCTTCTGTAAGCACCAGAGCTATCAGTGAAATATAGTCTTCCCGAGCGAGTTGTTCACGAGTCCACATAACGTTCACCTATGCGCTACCGCCGCGCTATCGGCTCACATCGCTGACTGCGGACCCCATCACCCAAGAGGACTAGCCGGTTCGTCTGAAGGACCGACCATAGCCGATTGATTGCGACCGGCTCAGTCGCAACCGCCCGTGTTAGAGGAGTCCAGGACCAAAGAGGCGTGTTGCCGCCAGCAGACAACAACTGCAGGCCCACTGAGCAGCTCAACCTCCAGGACTCCCTTCCCCCCCATTACGAGTCCCCGCGTATGGCACAAACACGCGGGAGGTCTTCCTACTTCCTAGCATCTACGGGTTTGTTGAGATGGCATGACCGGAACGCCCGACCTCATGACGCCGCAGAAAGCCAAAAAATAAATACATAATATACATAAATATGGTCATACACATACATATATATTCCCATACGAATATACTTACATACACAACTATATACATGCATAGCGGGGTTTAAATATACGTACTTTCTATAATATATACACGAATATAAAGTTAATATATCAATATGAGGTAGGGATGAAGGATGGGAGATGGCTGGGGTAAAGGAGATGTTCGCCCAACGATTTTTTTAACAGGCTTCAAAAACTATTTAAAAAAAATAAAAACCGACTTCAAAGTAAATTATCTAAAAAGCATAAAATAACGAAAATATATTGAAGTCGGTGCTAGCACACCATGTTAAACTAAGACTAGCACGAGCTGACACCGACTTCAATATATTTTCGTTATTTTATGCTTTTTAGATAATTTTCTCTGAAGTCGGTTTTTATTTATTTTTTAAATAGTTTATTTAACACTTTTTAGTGACTTTTATTTTACCAAGACAGGTATCAGCACTATCACGCAACTCGAACGTCTACGGCACAGTAACTTACTGAAAACATAAAAAGTATATATGTCTTAAACTACTGGACCGATTTTGATGAAACTTATACTCTACCCTAATTTGAAAAATACTCTAACTACTAGCTGTAGCCCGCGGCTTCGCTCGAGTTTAGTTTGTTACTGAAACGTGTTTTGAATTATGGATCGAGGTTTTAAAAATAATGTTTACACTAATGTAACAATATTGTTCACACTTTTATTAACCCTGATCGAATAGGTATCAAGCTATTAGTATATGTGTAAGAAATAGAATTCTTAAATATTTACTTCTTTATTTATAAAGATACTGTACTTATTTTGCAATTCCATTAAAAAACTTATGAGGTTGTTAATTGGAAACCATTTGGTAACCCCGTTGGTAGACGCCCTTAGCGGTTGATTTTCGAGAAATGCTAGATATTAGTTTATTCAATAGTTTTGTTTAATTCATTCACTGAGTTCGTTACCATAGTTGCATTATACCATTAGGTAAATGGAGATCTTTCTTCACGAAAACTTTAGGGATATTTCGAAGAATGACGGAAATGGTTTCTTAGATTCTTGTATGCAATACATAAAATATGTCGTGTGGCTGTAGGAATAAAATATTTTTTGGAACTCAATTGAACGCTTTTAGGGGGTAATTTAAAAAAATTACATGGATTACTTCAATATGACAAATGTATCCGCAAAGTGTCATTAGTGCAGCATGAATTTTTTTTTCGCGTTTGATACTCAAAAACCGTGCTAAAACTCCATTAAAGGTTGATTTTCAAAACAAATGTGTTAGACGTGTTTCTCAATTTTTTGATGAGTACACTTACAAAGTTTCGTGTCTTTGAAAAAATATTTTTTTACATACAAACTGATACCAACCTCATTTGTCCCACGGGTTAATTTTCGAATAAAACATTTCACACTTTATCCGGTCCAAATGATATTTGCATGAAATCATTACAGTAGTTTACTCTCTTGAATGAAAAAAGAATCATCGAAATCAGTTCATATTTGTCAGAGTAACGTAATGGAGAACATCAGTTTCATGGTTTTTTAAACGACTTCAAAGGAGAAGGTTCTCAATTCGTCTGTATATATATATATTTTTTTTATGTATGTTCGCGCATAACTCTGGCAATTATGAACCGATTTGAAAAAATCTTTCTTCCATCCATTCTTCAATCCATTGATTGGGTCCCATAAAAAAATAATTGCTTAGTAATTGTTTTTTCAGGAAGTACTTATACTTCCTGAAAAAACAAGAATGGTGACTGAGCAGGAAAGCTGCAGGAAAACCTATATAGATGACTTTATGTCGCTTTTTAAGGACATAAATGGTTATAACTCTAGCAAATATTTACCAATTTCAATGATTCTTTTTTTATTCGAAAGAAGAAGCTACTGTAATGATCTGTATGAAATTTATCACAACCGGATAAGAACTTTTTGGAGGACCATGAACGATGAGGAGGAATTTATCTGGTAAAAACCATAAAACTGATGTTCTCCATTACATTGCTCTGACAATTATGAACCGATTTCGATGATTCTTTTCTTTATTCGAGAGAGTAAACTACTATGATGATTCCATGCAAATTTCATTACGACCGGATATTTTTTTCTGAAGAAACATGAATTATGTAAAACTATGTAGATGATAATGTGATCATAACCTACCTAGATCATTTTACGGTCTTCGATGGTTCAATCTTTATATATGAAAATATCACTAAAAAGTTTAAAATAAAATCTTTTAAAAAAAAATTGAACCGACTTCAATATCACTGAAAAGTATAAAATAATTTAAATATTATTGAAGTTGGTGCCAAATATATACCGCCGGTAAGCTATTGAAGCCGGTATTAAAGTCGGTTCTTTTTTTTTTAAAAAAGATTTTATTACCAGATAAATTCCTACACATCAATCGTGGTTCTCCAGGAAGTTTTTTATCCGGTTGTGATAAAATTTATACATATTCATTACAGTGGTTCCTTCTTTCGAATAAAAAAGAATCATTAAAATTGGTAAATATTTGCCAGAGTTTGACCATTTTTGTCCTTAAAAAGCGATAAAAACATCATATTTCTACAGTTTTTTTCTGAGTCGGCATTTTTGTTTTTTCAGGAACTGCTTATTCGTTTTTTTTTTTTAAGTGTCCCAATCAGTGGAGCGGCCTATGCGTACCAGAAAGAATTTTTGAAATCGTTTCATAATAATTATGGCAATTATTGCCAGAGTCATGCGCGAACATACATAGAAAAAAAATATATGTACCTACAGACAAATTGAGAACCTCCTCCTTTTTTGGAGTCGGTTAAAAATGCTGAAAATTATTTTGTAAAATTCTTGTGTTGAGTTTACTTACCGAGTTTCGTGACTGTAGCTGCCTTATAACTTAAATATAAATCCTTTTAAGCAAACTATGAACTCATTAATTGACCTTAGGGGTTGTATTTCGATGAATTCAAGAAACACTTTTCTAAGATTGTTACCTATGTGCAATACATAAAATAAGTCTTGTGACCGTAGGGTAAAAAAAAACATGATTTGGACTCCAATTAATCACTTTTGGGGGTCAATTTAAAAAAAAATTGCACATAGATTTATTTAATTTCATGAATGCATCCGCAGTGTCAGTTGAGTTTATATATTGAGTTTTAAAATTTAAATTCTAAAATAAGTTTGTTAGATTATAGTGTGCAATTCATAAAATTAGTCCTGTGACTGTAGGACAAAAAACATTTTTTGGACCCAATTGGACCCTTTTAGGGTTTGATTTTCAAAATGAATTGCTTTAACTTGATGAATTTATTCATAAAGTTTCATCAGTGCAGCATGATTTTCTTTCCGTGTTTGATTCTCAAAAACCATGCTTAACTCAAAAACGTCAAGGGTTGATTAGGAAAATAATGTGATACACGTGTTTTTTATCAGTACACTGATAAAGTTTGGTGTTCATGCGATGAATATTTTTATTTCTATAGTAACTTTGATACCTACTACCTAACTTAGGGGTTGATTTTCGAAAAATGCTGAAAATTAGTTTGTTAAATTGTGTTGTTAGACTCAACAAAACAATTTGTACCGAGTTTCGTTACTCTAGCTGCATTGTAACATTCAATGGAAATCGTTCTACGTGTAATCTTTCCGACACCATTAAATGACCATAGGGGTTGTTTTTTGTAAAATGTCGGAAACGGCTTTCTGAGACTCTTGTGTAGAATACATAAATTAAGTCTTATGACTGTAGGTCGAAAAACATTTTTTGGACCCCCAATTATACCCCCTAAAAAGGTGATCTTTAAAAAATATTATTTATACAATAATTGCTTTAGTTTGATAAATGCACTCGCAAAGTTTCATCAATGCAGCATGATATTTTTTTTCCGCGTTTCATACTCAAAAACCATGCTAACACCCCTTTACGGGTCGAATTGAAAAAGATGTGATACGTGTTTCTTAATGTCTTTGGCTTAGTACATTGACAAAATTTCATATCCGTATGATTTTTTTCCATACTAACTTTGGGAGCCCATTTGACCCACTTAGGAGTTGATTTTACAAAAATGCTCAAAATTAGTTTGTTCAATGGTTATGTTGAGTTTATTTACTGAGTTTCGTTTCTCTAGCTGCATCATAGTATGAAATGGAAATCCTTCTTTGTGCAAAATTTTCAACCCCTTGATATGACCTTCGGGGATGTTTTTCGAGAAATGCCGGAAATAGGTTTCTTTAATTCTTGTGTACAATATATAAACTAAGTCTTATGACTGTAGGTCGAGAAACATTTTTTGGACCCCAATTGGACCCCTTTACGAGATGATTTTCTAAAAATGATTATTTTCAATCAATCAATCAATCATTTATTTTTGCAGAAAACACTGTTACAATGGTGTTAATAGGTAATGTGATATTCGTTTCAAATGTTTCTACCCGTAAGGCATGCAAAATTTATTGTTATTTAACATGAATTAAATATATTAGGTAATAAATTATATTGATTACAATAAAATTAAATTATAACATTAATTCGTTACTAATAAATTCGATTTAAAATTAAAAATATAGATTATTCATTTCATTATACATGTCCATCATTCAAATTAATTAAAAACTATCATTTAGGTAATCATTTAAACTGTAGTAACATTTATCTATTAGTAGTTTCTTTAACTTTCTCTTAAATAATTGTATGTTCAATGTCTTTATTTCTTTTGGCAATTTATTATATATAACAGGAGCCATACAAAATACACTTTTTTGCATTAAAGCTGTATTGGACCTGACCGAACAAAGGCGATACATATCACGTTGTTTTCGTCTGTTACTAACTGTTGAGGCTAACATAAATAAATTTGGATTGAGCTTAACAAATATTGATATTTCGTAAATATATAGACTTGCAAGAGTTAATATGTTATATTCTTGAAACAGGGGTTTACATGTATCAGTCATTTGAAGCCCAAACATAGCTAGCATATTTGCACTTGGATTGCTATAATTTGATTAATGTATTCGCAATGTTTCAGCAATTCAGTATGAAATTTTTTTTCCGCGTTGCATACTCAAAAACCAGGCTAAAATCCCAATATGGGTCGATTTTCAAAAAGTGTGATACACGTGTTTCTTTATTTCTTTTGTTTAGTACACTGACAAAGTTTCATGTCCGTGTGAGGAAAAATTTTTTTTTTTTCATACAAACTTTGGGAGCCCATTTGACCCACTTCACACACACAGGTACAGAACAGGTATGGAATTTCGGAAAATCCGTTCTTATTGTTCACCTAGACTATTTGAATAATGTTGGTTCCAAATTTCAAGATTGTACGAAATATGGTTTTTGCTGTATCGTGATTCCTAGAAAACACCCTGCTCTTTTATTAATATAGATTGCAAAAATAATTTTTGAAATCGGACTTGTAGTTTCTGAGAAATCCGCGGATAAACCTACATACATACATACTTTTTAGTGACTTATTTTACCAAAATAGGTATTTTGGTAAAATAAGTCACTAAAAAGTGTTAAATAAACTATTTAAAAAAAATAAAAACCGACTTCAAAGTAAATTATCTAAAAAGCATAAAATAACGAAAATATATTGAAGTCGATGTCAGCTGGTGCTAGTGTTAGTTAACATGATGTGCTAGCACCGACTTCAATATATTTTTAGATAATTTACTTTGAAGTCGGTTTTTATTTTTAAAAAAATAGTTTTGTTGCGTATGTTTCTGCAGGAATCAAACCAATAATGGGCGGCAACCTCGGGAAGGCTAGATCATCGGGCTTGCCCTGGAGATCAATCACAACTGTTTCCTCCAAGACCGTTCGCCAAATTACACACGGGAGTAGTGTGTAACGTAGGCAAGCAGCTAGCACATTCGTAAGCAAAAAAATAATAACAAAAAGAAACTTAGCAAGCATAGGAAGCAATCAAATCATGTTATAGCCACCTACCCGCCCCAAACAGTACTTACGTTTGTCTATCGACGCCAGCCCCAGTCAGTATTCACGTCTGTCTATCTGTCCGTTCGGTTAAACATGACAATAGATTTTGATGCGGCTTTCACTACGATTTTGATAATCATCCTAGGGATTATTTATGTGTTTTATAAGCACAGCATCTTTAAAAGCTTTCGGACGACGCCACGGCGGTACGCTAGTATTGAATATAAGTCTTTTTAAACATAGAGATGAGTAATTTCGCCTGATACTTAACAACACGCATATATATAGACATTTGCTTGTCAGTGTCTATCGTCACTAGACTCAGTACTTTATTAAGTCTCTTGAGCCCAACTGTTTAACGACTGTAATACCTCATATCGGAAAATCCAGTTGTTTGTCCAACTACAGTACCCTACATATTTTTTGCTGTAGAGCAGGAAATTTCCAAAAGGTGTGAGAATTTGAGAACTAGAACCTCGCCTGGCCTTTATCGACCTTTATCGACCGTATCCATGACCTCGACAGTTTCACAAGTACCGCTAGCGAGCACGTACGGGGAGAAAGCAGAATATACGCTCCCTCCGGCACCTTTTTTTTTGCGAATGATAAGACGGCCTTAGATGGCCATCACAGCTTCACCGGATAATAGGAGGCGAGTGCTTATAGCACTCTAGCCTTAAGGGCATGAAGAAGGGAAGAACGGCCTAGGCTTGGGCTGTCGCTTAAGAGAGGGCTGATTCTACCACCGGGACCCTTCGGACTCGCCTGCGAGAGGTGTCTGATAGCTAGTGTAGCATACGGTTGTCGGGGAGGGGTCGGCGCATCGTGGTCCAATAGGACCGTTATTAGGTCAAGGGGATCGAGCAATATGTGCCGTGGTCTGCGGCGCGAGTCTGAAGGACTAGGAGCGTAATCGGCGGCGGCGCAGATTAAACGGTTCGGGTGCCGGGACGCGGATTCAAAGTAGCGTTTCGACGCGTCTTTTAGGAACTTGTCCCTCCATCACCCTCGCGGTTCCCACGATGGCACACGCCGCAGGGTCATTGCCCACCTCTGAGTTTATTAGTAGGGACACACAGAGCACCCACCCTGTGCGTCAGCAATCTACAGGGTCAACCGCGTAGAGTATCCTACCAAGATAAAGCTAAGGTCATTTATGTTTAGGCATAATCATCACCAGCAGCGGAAACACGTCAACTGCTGAACAAAGGCAATCTCCCTTAGTAAAGAGGGGTTGCCATAATCACTACGCTTGGAAGGCGTCTAGGAGATCGCAGTATAGGTAGATAATCCAATAGAAAGACGCTGCTGCCCGTCTTCTTGTTTTCCCTTAGTCACCTCTGGACCTGTGAACGGGTGGACGCAAATAGCCAATTGTCGTTCATTGTGGCGTTCTAAGGGGGAGGCCTGTGTTCAGCAGTGGACGTCTTCCGGCTGATGATGATGATGACCTCTTACAGATACGCAACGGGAAGAGATGGGAGGGTGCTATTCCCACCCGGACACTCCACGGGTCCATGTATGCCTATACACCTACCTACCTACTACAAGTGCAATAAATTAAGAAGCCAATATGCAGGCAGGTGTTTTTTATGGCGTCAATGGCCATGCCAAACCTCTATTCCATTATTATGTACGACCATAAGCATTTGTGGTCGAGGCAATTGTAATAAAACGAAGTGATTCTTCGCTAATATTATGCGCCTACGTAACTTGAAAACAGGCAACCTTTTGTCATATTCTGACATTTTCAATAAAAGCGGACGTAGTAATAATCAATGAACATAATGTACTGTAAAGCGTAATAAAAATGATATCTTTAAAAAACGTAATACACCTACTGTTCATTGTGGCGTTTTAAGGGGAGGCCTATATTCAGCAGTGGCTGGTGATGATAATATACCTACTTGATAATGGAAAATTAAACATTCATTAGCAGCCGATAGATGTCCACTGTTAAACAAAGACCACCCCCTTAGAAGGGAGGGGTTGCCATAATCCCCACGCTTGGCAGGCGGCTTGGGGATCGCAATATAGGTGGAAGATAAATCCAATAGAAAGACGCTGCTGCCCGACTTCCTGTTCTCGCTTAGTTGCCTCTTACGACACCCAACGAGACAATTCTAACTCGGCACCCCACAATTAAAAATTAATAATGATATAAAAATAGTACAGTTATTTCTAGAAGTTTCCGTGAGATGAAAAGTAATAACGACTTCCTCAACAATATACGGCCCCAGCGATAAATATTTTAAAATATCAGCCAACTAAGTACGTGGGAGTACACAAGCATTTACGCTGACACAAAATGCACTTATGCCTACGTCTGTACTTAACTTTATCAATCATAAAAATATCCTTCCCATTGAATAATGAGAAGACAGACACGACCGGGGAGAGATCTTATGCAAACTCGACTTTTTCCAAGTCCATCCGACGTGATGATCGACGCATCATTTTTTTTCAAGCAATCAGCAACCAGTAGTCTCGTAACCAACCAGGGTACAACTATAAAAAAATTTTGCTCCTTGCAAAATTTGAACCTCGACCGGTGATAAAGCGAGCGACATCCCGCTGCTTTTGCAATAAACCCGACAAAGTGGAGGTACTGAACATGGTCAAGAGAAAGAAACTGAAATACTTTGAATACTGACTATGAGAGGTCCAAACTGTGTATGAGTTACCCCAACTAATTTTTCAGGGGAAATTAAAAGAGCTTGCAAGAGTTGCAAGCCGGGAAGGCGGACAACATCTAACATATTTTTTATAGCTACAGTGTCCATAAGGTTCAAATTACCATATTGATCGCCAACCTTCGGTAACGAAGATGGCACTATAAGAAAAAGGAAACTTATCTGGATTAAGGAACATTATACAGTTCGGCGGCGACTCCAACCAACGAGGATGGGGGCTGCTACCTTTGTCTCCATGAGCACTGACTTTTTAGGGGACAATGGTGAACCGCCTTAACGTATCCGCCAGCAGTTTGTATTGGTTTCGCGCGTTGAGTAGCCATTTCGCTGTTGTTAAACAGCGAAATGGCTACTCAACACGATAGTTACACATAAAAGGTCAGTACATTAAACTGGCACTATGTTTGCTATAAGTATTAGAGCATTCACTATATGTAGAAGTAATGGATAGTAATAGTATCAGTATAACATATAACATCGGCATTATGGCCTTAACATATTATTATAGAGCACTGTTGACACTTTAATGTTTGTGATGGTATTAACGAGGCACTGTGTGCGTTTCGCTTTAGTACATTAAACTACTTTATCACCAATTGTTCGGTGATGCGTCAGGGTACATCTGCTTAGTAACTCTACTGTATTGTATACATAGAAATAAAAATAATAATAATGTCCTCTTGACCGATATGCCCAATAAGGCAAATCTTTCCTAATAACAACCATCTACGCGAGCGATATTATAGTGCACCAGAACTTGCACTGACACAAGTACACTATCTCTTCCTTTCTCTTACAATCCGGGATGGAAAGGAGTACAGGAGTGAATTAAAGTCTGGCGTGCAATTATACTTACTAAGTTCCTGCTTCTGCAAGAATTGCACCCGCGTCGGGTTTGCAAAGCAAGCGGTTTTTTCGCTGCGCAACGAAGGCTACACGTAGAGTATATGAATAGTCTCGAGTTGTTGACATAACAATTAAAGATTAGAGCAGAAACGGGTTCTACTGAATTTTTTGTCGAATCTTCAGCTCAATAGAGGTTGTGATCCGGTGGTAGAACGAGTCCTTTCTTAATTAAGCGAAACCCAAGCCGAGAGTGTATCTACCTAAGACGTTTTTGAACTCGTGTCTTCCCTACCTCTGTCCTTCAGGCTGGACCTGCTGTAAGCGGTCGCTCCTCTTGTCAATGGAGCTCATGGCCGACAGTAACGTTCATTCGCCTCTATCTTACAGAAGATTTCAGCCAAATGCTGATAGGTACTATTATAGTGTCAAAGGTTCTGTCGCTAAGCAGCAATGTAAAAACATTCCTGCGATCCGGTGTGAAGGTTAGCTGGTGATATTAACGGTTTCAAGTGACTTAGTGCTGCACTCACAGATATCAATTAACTTTAATCGCAATTAAGTATTTTTTTTATAATCTATTTATTTCGGCTCTCCGAGTCTCTTATGATTAACTTTTAGTATTGATTACGAGATTATTGATATCATCATCATCATCAGCCGGAAGACGTCCACTGCTGAACATAGGACTCCCCCTTAGAACGCCACAATGAACGACAATTGGCTATTTGCATCCACCGGTTACCTGCGACGCGCACAATGTCGTCTGTCCACCTAGTGGGAGGCCTGCCAACGCTGCGTCTTCCGGTTCGTGGTCGCCACTCGAGAACCTTTCTTCCCCAACGGTTATCGGTTCTTCGAGCGATGTGGCCTGCCCATTGCCACTTCAACTTGCAGATTCTGAGAGCTATGTCGGTGACCTTAGTTCTTCGGCGAATCTCCACATTTCGGATTCTGTCGCGCAAAGAAACTCCGAGCATAGCTCTCTCCATGGCTCGTTGTGTGACTCTGAACTTTTCTAAAAGGCCAGCCGTTAGAGACCACGTCTCAGTACCATATGTCATCACTGGCAACACACACTGGTTAAAAACCTTCGTCTTCAGGCACTGCGGTATTTTGGACGAGAAGATATCGCGTAGTTTCCCGAACGCTGCCCATCCGAGTTGGATTCTTCGGGCGACCTCTTTGTCAAAGTTGGACCGACCTAACTGGACAGTTTGTCCTAGGTATACGTAGTGGTCAACAACTTCGAGTGTATCGTTCCCAACAACTACCGGTACGGGTGCAACATGGACATTAGACATGATCTTCGTCTTGTCCATGTTCATTTTAAGACCCACCTGTTGGGAAACGCTACTGAGGTCGCTGAGCATCGTATTGAGGTCCTCCAGCGACTCTGCCATAATGACTATATCGTCGGCAAAACGAAGGTGAGTGATGTATTCGCCATTGATGTTGATGCCGAATCCGTACCAGTCCAAGAGCTTGAAAACGTCCTCCAATGCGTTTGAGAACAGTTTCGGAGAAATAACGTCTCCCTGTCTCACACCTCGCTGCAATGGGATTGGTTTCGTGCTCTCTTCCTGTAGTCGGATCGACATGGTGGCGTTGCTGTACAAACACTTCAACACTTCGATGTACCTATAGTCAATGTGGCACCGCTGGAGGGACTGCAATACCGCCCAGGTCTCGATTGAATCGAAGGCTTTTTCGTAGTCCACAAACGCTAGACATAATGGCCGATTATACTCCTCGGTCTTCTGTATAATCTGGCGGAGCGTATGTATGTGGTCTACGGTGCTAAAGCCTTTTCGGAACCCGGCTTGTTCGGGAGGCTGGAAGTCATCAAACCTGCGTTCGAGACGGTTCGTAATGACTCTCGAAAACAGCTTGTATACATGGCTCAGGAGTGAGATGGGTCTATAATTCTTCAATAAAGTGTTATCACCTTTTTTGAAGAAGAGAACCACCACACTCTTGTGCCATGCTTCTGGCGTAGTACCCTCGAGTAAGACGGAATTAAATAACTTCTGGAGGACTAAAAGTACCGGTTTTCCACCCGCTCTCAGAAGTTCTGTTGTGATTCCGTCTTCACCCGGCGCCTTGTTGTTCTTAAGCTGTTTGAGAGCCATTCTAATCTCGTACAAGCTGATGTCTGGGATGTCCTCAGTGTAGTGTCGGGTTATTTGGGCTCTGGTGTCCTGAGCTGTTCGGGCAATGGGTTTTCGTGTCGAGGTGTACAACTGTCCGTAGAACCTCTCGAGCTCTCTCAATATCTCCGACTTTGATGAGATGACACTGCCGTCGTCGATCTTCAGCTTGGTCACTTGGCTTTGCCCAATAGACGAATTCTTTGCAAACACTTTAGAGCCTTGGTTCCGCTCAATTGCGTCCTTAATACATGCTGTATTATAGGAACGCAAGTCGTGTCGCATGGATTTCGAGATTCGTCTATTGAGTTCAGCATATTCCGACATATCAGCTGAAGATTGCAGTCTCATCTCAGTTCGGGTTTCCATTAACTTAGTGGTTTGATTGGAGATGATTTGATGATTATTGATATATCTACTCGCTATCAGCGTATTAAGTATTATTTGGTTTCGAAAGTCGAAATAATCCATTTACAAAATATGACTTAATCACAATTAACTATAATTGACGTTTGTAGGTGCGGCAGTTAGTAACTATATCTCGGATGACGAGAGGTAGTGCAGCTGTCTACAGGCGGACGTGTCGCTTACCATAAAGCAAACTATAATTAAAAAAAATACCACCTTATAAAGACTATGTCCTTGCAGTGAGTGATGCCAATGTTCTATGAGGAGTTTCTGTGCTGATGGTTAAAGAAAGAAAGAAAGGAAGAATAATTTAATAATAATTTATTTTAGTCACACACGAAATTAACAACAAAAACATAACAAAAAGTAAAAAAAGACATTAAAGTATGTCTCAAATAGTGGGTCACAAAATGGTTTCATCTCAGTAAAAATGCTGGTCGTATACACAAACGGCGCTGAATTATAACTTTCAACGTTGCTGCCGCCGCATCGATACCTCTGGCACAAGGTAGGAACTGCATTTATCAATTAGCTAATACGCTTTCATCCCATAGCTGCAACATCACTTGCATAATAGGTGAGATTTCAGATAAGGATAATATTGAAAAAAAAATAGGATTGTACTTAATTTATAAACAGCGCCATCTATGAACAAAATGTCACAATATCACAGATTGAAGGCTTTAACAGTAAAGCCTCCTCTACGTAAAATGTTGTAACTTAGAGTAGAAGCCACTGTCACAGTTCTACGTTTTACACCAGATGACTCTATTATTAATAATAATAATAATATTATGATAATGATGAAAATAAGGACGAGTTAGCTTATATAAGACCTAAATATTACTTTTATTGTAATCGTACAAAATTGACTTTACACAAAATAATGTGGTTAAACAGGAAGAATCCAAGAGTCAACGCACTGTTTGACGAATGGTAATAAAGCGCCTACAAAGCAATGATATAATTTTTATACATTGTCGTTTTAATTCAGGTTTATGAAATATCAATGATACCTACTTAAAAAAGTTTGATGCCAACACGATCAAAGATCATGTCACTACACTAAGGAAATATGGAAGATATTTTTGAAGCATATTAATCAAGGTAACATAGTTATCACTTGACTAATGACCGGACATTGATTATAACAACAGATAGTAGCAATAACAAAAATATGTTACATATTGACCCCATTCAATTATCGGCCATACTTCGGCCACGTTGATGTATTGCCATTGAATAGCACAAATTAGTATCTCCGTCTAATAACGACGATGGTTTCCTTTCATTACATACAGTACCTACCTGTAGTTATTTATATATTTTTCTTATATTCAATCTTTCTTGGTTATTACCGTTCCTATGAGCGGTGTGGTATTTAATACTTTTCTTTCTATTCAAAACCTTGTTTCAGAAATTGGATCTAATTTAATAATATTAGATTCTCCATTTATATATTTCAGGAACCACTGATGTTATCGGATTGAAACTTGGAATAGTTTTAGATCTTACGTACCCATCATCATCATCATCATCATCAGCCGGAAGACGTCCACTGCTGAACATAGGCCTCCCCCTTAGAACGCCACAATGAACGACAATTGGCTATTTGCATCCACCGGTTACCTGCGACGCGCACAATGTTGTCTGTCCACCTAGTGGGAGGCCTACGTACCCAACCTCATCGCAAATGAAAAAATCTATTTTTCTATTTAGTTAGTAATTGGAGACGAATAGAATAGAATACTCCTTATTGTACACCAAGAAGATATTTACAATATAAATTTAGAACTAAAACATAGAATGTACAAATGGCGGTCTTATCGCTATAAGCAATTTCTTCAGACAACCATTTTGCAGGAGAAACGCTATCGGAATAAATGGGCAGCTGGTGGTGTACTACAAATAATATACATACGACACACTAACATAAACTTATATGCATATATAAGTCATGAAAATGTCAAAATGAGACTACTATATCGAGAGAGGGCATAATAATATGAGAGGGCTTAATTTGTACCTCTCAAAACAGATTTTTAACGTAACAAAACGTACGTAACGTTTATAACGTGAAATAATTATGGGTAATACATGTCTATATATATTTTACAGAACAAATAAAATGATCTTTCTAAAAAACCTCGACAAACAAACTTAGTCTTGCGGTTTTTTTTCTATATGAGGTGTTACATGAATAGTAAAATTACTTTAATATGTCCAAAGATGGTATGGGAGCTTCGGTGCGCGAGACTGACTCGTACTTCACCGGTAATTTTTTTATACTACCAAGGTGGCAAGCAAGCGTGCCTGATGGTAAGCAGTCACCGCAGCCTATAGATTATAGACGTTAATAACACTAGAAGAATCACAGGCCGACTCTTAAGATATTAGATAGTTTTTGTGTCCGGTAATTTCACCAGCTACAGTGCCCTTCACGCCGGAACACAGCAATGCTTACATACTGCTGCTTGGTGGCAGAATATCTGACACTGCGGTGGTACCTACCTGGATGGATCCTTGCACAAGGAACCTACCACCTAGTAAACATAATGTTTGGTATTCGGTTAGCCGTTTTAGCGTCTCATAATATTTGGTCAAAATATTGCATGAGCATATATTGCTCTGGAACCCGACTCATGGAAAAAGAAAGAAGGGTTCTCTTTATCGGTAGGTACTTTAAAATAAAGATGTATGTTTGCAAGGACAGAAGACTGTAGAAGCAATTGTCTGAACCCAGATATGTGCATATTCTAATGAAAATACCGGACACAAATGTAACCAACGCCCAAATTATACAATTTTCGATGGTATAAGTATTATGTCCAAAATGTATATTTCGGGACCGTATTGAAGAAATCTAATAACTAGGTAAATATCCAATCACCCGTGTTTTGTATGTGCACCTAAGTGTCATGCCGGTTGTTCTCTGAAATTCAGACACCTTGTCTTGTTGATAATGCTAAGTTCCTTTGTTCAAAATTTAAATTTCCATTGTATCATGAATTTCCGGTTTTTGAACAGGTCGCGCCGGTTTGCGGCTCAATACAGGCGAATTTAATTTGATTTGTGCGTAGATTCTAGGAGCTCTTGGATTTATTACTTTTCAAGTAAAGCCAGAGTTTACGCTCTTATCGCTTTTTTTGGATGGCAATGAATAAGACACTATCATCGCGTCCTGTTCCTTGCAATCGTTTTGGTTAGTATGCCCATGCTGAAACGCAGCAGGTGCAGCCTGAATTCCGCGCGGGCAAACATTGTAGGTACTCAATGTTTCTACATTTAGCTTCATGTTAGTTGCAAACTCCAGGTCGCACCTGCCCACGTCATACACTGGGCATTCCAACAGAAGGTGTTATTATTTCGCACTGTTCTGAGTCGCAAATGTGTTAGGATGAGGTAAATACACTACCATCACACACATATCTTCTTTAATTCTTGTGCAAATCCTATACTTATAAATGATGTATACAAAGATGGATTGTCTTGTACGCTTAATTATACCTTTAAATGCTTCCAAAAACTTCTATCGATACCTAATAAAATAATCAACCAAAAACGGCAAAAAATAAAACGCTACATCTGACATTCATTTGCATAATTTGTAAGAAGGTAAAATTGAAATTCCCATCAACTTTGATGTTCTTTGGCGCGAGCTAAAAATCAACCCTTGCCCAAAATTTGCACAAAAGGTGTAATACCGGTGCCAGATGGAATAGAAAATTAATTTCACTCAGATAACGATAAATTACGCCAAATTCGGGCAGAACCTTACAAAAAATGGAAGAACTTGAAACGTTTGTTGATTTAAAATGAACGGTAACTTTAATAAATGGTTAGTGCTAAAACGGCTTGGAAAGAACATTTTCGGCTTTAGAATCTTTACGTAATTGCTATACAGAATTTATCTTAAAAATATAATAGTTTTACCGAAAAATCATTCCTTATTGGGTAGTACAATTAACATTTTCTATAAACTCGATGATACATGTAAATGAATCTAATTTATTTGGCAAATATACCAATATGTAAATGAACGTGGCTACATTGGGCACTGGTACTTAGTAAGGTGGCAATGGGCAGGTCAATATAATCCGGAGAAATAACATCAGATGGGAAGAACATATATTTGATTGGCAATCAAGGAAGCAACACTTATTTATGTTTTAAATTTAAATTAGAAGCCACTGCTCGTAGAAACTCGTATTCTATGTACTCATTTTTGCGTTTTAGTATGGTATCTATACGCTGTTGTTGTTGGTATCCTTTTTTTTGTTTTGGAAGATTCTCCATTTTTCAAGCGTTCAATGTTACTATATATTTTGATTGATTTATCACAGACAGGTGAGTCATCATTACTATTTATTTTACTTACCTAATTACGTTTCCCGTTTAGTGCGTATTTAAGTTTACATCGTAGGTTCCGTACTAACTAACCCCGGAAAGTTAACCGAATCGAGTCTTTGAGAACTTTTTCATTTTTGCTGATTATGTTGTAAATGACAAACTTAACTTTGCAGTTTTCCCCAAACATGATACAGTTTACTGCAAATATAAGTTTGTAATGGCATAAATGTAAGTTGTTTTGTGATGTAATAAAAAAAATACGGTTCGTGGAGGAAATTATCAGATTTTACAAAAAAGGACTTTGACAATGATACAGGTAATTTCAACGCAGACGTAAATGCGTGCACACACTTACACATACACATACATAAATACATCCATATCCAATCTACGCTCACACGCGCGCACACATACACATACAAATAAATAATAATAAATTAATAAATTTATCTTTTCAGAACCCGCACGAAAACTTGACAAACACCCTTTGGTAAAAGGTGATAAGAAGAGGAATTGTCGGATGTTACGCAAAACTCCGAACCTTTTCAACCAGCTGCCAAGCTTGCAAAAATATAAAAAAAAAATAACTAAATGTGTTCAGTGCAAAAAAAACTTTTGCTACCCATGTTTTATTGAAAAACATTAAATCATGTTTGTTTTTTTTTTCATTATATTAAAACTTAATTACAGCTAACGATATTTTTATTTCACATCTTTAAAATATGCACCAGACTTCCCTTATTCACTGCGGCACAGGGTGATTAAGCCCTGTATTTTGAATATAGCTATAATTTTTAAACTGAACAAGTTGTTAACGAACGCCTTCAGGTGTATGTCAATTAATTCATTATTATTACTATTCAAAGCAAAAAAAACATATATATTTTTAAATGAAGCCTAAACATGGATTTAAGTTTCTTAAATTTTACAGGGTCTTTAAGCCTTGTGCCGCCACAATGGAAGTTTTATTACCAGGTGTGTAGGCCTTATACCGAAGGAATGTAAAGTATTGAAAAGATACTGTCGCAGCAAACGTGTTAATGTGTAATGTAAGTGTTTATTATTAAAAAAGCGTACCTTTTGTAATACTAAAACGTAGTTATTATAATATATTGTGCTGGCCCGGAAAATCAGATTAAAATAATTAAAAAATATTTTCTTAACACCTTTAATTTACCTAAGGTATGCATGCCTAAAATTGTAGAACCGTGGTTATAGCCACATGTGATAAGAAATAGATTACTTTTGAAATCGATTATATACAATTTTATCGGTTTGGTATACTTACCATGTCTATGACAAATTTTATTTCTAGCTGAAAAATTGCACGAAGACGAAGTTAAATTATTAAACTTTTACAATGGTACCTACCTACTACGATAAACTTAATTATTTTAAACTTTTACTATAATGCACATAATTACCTTATTTTTGTTCTCGCAGGGGAAGCCTTCAATATGTCCCCAGGCCCTTTGTGGGGTCAACCGAGGCATGTGGAATTCTTGCCCACTAAAATCCCCGCGTCTGTCGCATTGGCACATGAGAGGGGAACATTGGTTCTTCAGTGGGATCCCTTAGTGCCATGCCTGTAAGCTCGCCGAAACTCTAGCAAATGAAGCAAGTAATTTGGGTCGTGATAGCTGTCAGGTTGCCAAAAAAGTAATTACAAATTGTATTCATTGCATTCAGGCATCAATTCTAGTTTGATGAAACAATGGAATAAATTAAGGTTGGAATGAGAGATTTTAGGGCCTCCGCCGACACGATACTTTTTGCATCCGCGTTCGGCAACTCTGTTGCTTTTCGGAAGCTTGATACCGCAGCCGATCGCGAACCCCCGCACACTACTAGCAGATAGCGACCAGCGATTTCGACGCTTTCCGGTCGCTGGATGCAGCAACCGCGCGCTACACCACGCACACTACAGACGCCAGTCGCCGCGACTTTGGTAGTTCCGGGGTTCCCAACTTTAAGGATTTCTCCCTAAATAAATGGAGCATAATACATTGAACTATTTGTATTCTGATTACGTAACATTTATTAATGGGCAATGTTATTAATCTTAAAACCGACTTGTAGTTAAGATCTTAGTGTAAAAAACTTGCTTCGAGGAAAATATATTGAGTTTGATTAATTTTGTTAAAATTTTATTCGTTGAAATATTTTTTCGTACCGTGCAAAGCCGCTTGTAGTGTATGAAATTTAAAACAATCTAAATAAGTAGATACCTAGGTACTTATTAGATATAAAATCAGTCACTATCCGTGTTATACGTATAGTCGCTCCTGTTTGTTTGTTTCCTTAATCTAAACTAAACATTGAATTTTGGCCCAATTTCTACAATCATTTTGAGGGTTTCGGTACGTTTTAATATTATACGTAGGTATAATTATAATGTATAATTGTAAGGTTTAAAACTGATGTCAGTTAATATGTTATGTTAAGCACCGACTTCAATACATTTTCGTTATATAGTACTTTTTAGATCATAATAATATCGTTAAAGTCGGATTTTAATATACTAGAAATATTTTATTTAATCTTTTTATTAACTTTACCTATTATAACGCTCTGAATGCATGAAACTACCACGCAACTAGAACAACTATGCTAGACTTTACTAGGAACAAAACAGTGCATTATACAGTACCGAACTGATTTTGATGAAGCTATTACAACAAGAATTACCGCAATTGGATTTGTAGCTTCTGAGAAGTATGGGAATAAACATATATACATACACACACAGACACACATATATGTATGTATATATGTCGCAGCCGGGTCATTAGTATAGGCTGTCAATTAATACTAAATGTCCTGTTAATTCTAAAATGTAGGGTATGAGGTCAATAGTATCAAAGTCAAAATAACATTATTATGTATAGGACCCACGGAGGCTTACACAAAAATAATTTTTACGCGGCCGCTACTGAGAAGATCTTTTTACACACATCAAAAGTGTCTAGGGATCAAGCATTTTTGGGCAAAAAAATGGGCAGAAGAACAATGGCGTTTCGTGTGCTTTTCTGATGAGTCTCGTTTTGGTATGAGACCGGATACAAGACGTATACGACACTGGAGAACCCCTGGACGCCAACAGCGATTAAAATCCTGCCAGGAAGTCCATCCTTATAGTGGTGGAACCATCATGGTATGGGCGGGTATTTGGATCGGCGGAAGAACTGAGTTGATTTGGATCAGAGGCAACCTCAACGCTCAAATTTATGCTGAGACGATTGTATCAGACGTCATCGTTTCTCTACAAGTGCAAATCGGTCCCTTATTTCAGTTAATGCATGATAATGCACGACCGCACACCGCAAGAGTTGTAAGACAGACTCTCGCCGCAGCTAACATCAATGTCCTGCCCTGGCCTGCTCAGTCGCCAGACTTGAACCCGATTGAGCATGCATGGGATATGCTACAGAGAAGAGCTCTGCCGAATATGGAGGGTATCCAGTCGCAAGAAGACCTTTTTTTGTTGTTGCAACGAACATGGGCGGCCATTCCACAGCGTGATTTGGATGAACTCATTTTGAGTATGCCAAACCGATGTTCTTGTGTTGTTAGTGTTCGCGGTAGAAACACGGATTATTAATTGTTTAAGTTACCCAATAAAATTTTAAAGAAAACTGTTATTTCAGTCTTTTTTTCGAACTTTTGTGTTAGTGGTTCAAATGTCAAAAATCCCTTTATTAGGAAAATGGCAAATTTCTTTATTAATGCAAAGGTGACTTGGTTTATCGTTACTGTGACAAACGAAAACACTTTATTTGATGAATCCTTAAAGAAAATTTTAATTAATATCAATCAGGAGAAAAGTTATTGCAAAAATATATGTTGATCCCTAGACACTTTTGATGTGTGTATTTATTTATTTATTTTTATTTATTTAAGGACAACCAACAAGACTTACACTAATACATTGCATTTTTTACATTGGTGAACTTAAAACTAAGTGCAAGCTTAATTATAGGTCGCCACAGCATGCAAAAAACGCGTTAATCTTGGAAGACACTCAGCGGGCATGTCCTATTTTGTAATTTTTTTAAACAATTGTGTAAACAGTTTTACAAATTATGTATAGGTAGCCTTAAAATTCTAAGCTTACATGATTTGAGCAGTTCAAGCCCACGCAGTTTTATCCTCCAGGTAAATCGAGATTTTATAATAAGCCTTTTTTGACAATCGGCTTCAAAAAGTTTAAATTTCTTCATTGGAAGATCTCGGATATCCTGTGGCAGTTTGTTATAAAAGTGTATACTTTGGCTCATAAACGATTTGCCTATTCGGTGGAGACGCGTAGTGTTCGATCCTAGCTCAGTATGAAATTAAAACAAGGCGGACTGTAAACTTTGATGTAATAAGTAAAAA
Organism: Furcula furcula; assembly: GCA_911728495.1. Lineage (NCBI taxonomy): Eukaryota > Metazoa > Arthropoda > Insecta > Lepidoptera > Notodontidae > Furcula > Furcula furcula. Next base: position 15,060,433 of record OU452251.1, read on the forward strand.
GAAATATTATAATAATTTAGGTGCTTGTTGGTGGTGCCTTGCTCGTTCGCTCGGTAATGGTCGTCTGATCCAGTGTTGCCCGCCGTGCGGTGACAAATTCGTGTGTTCATGCGTGAACAAATTCCCGCCGTTGAAGAGATCCAGTAGGATATGTTCAAGAAATAGGTAATGGACAGATGTTATTGTAGGCTCTCCGTATGGTTCCTCTTTTGGTTTTTATATCTGCGACTCTCGTGATGCCGTCTGCGCCTGGGAAAGTCCGCACAATCCGTCCGAGAAGCCATAGAAGTGGAGGCTGCGTCTTATCTCGAATGAGAACCAGAGTCCCTTCTGTAAGTGTTGCTGTAGAGCTATGCCACTTGGTCCGTTGCTGAAGCAGACAAACATATTCGTGATTAAATCGCTGCCAAAAATGTTGCTGGATGTATTGTATCCGTTTGTAGCGCTCCAGCCGGTTGATATTGGTGTCGATCACCTGTGGGTGGGGAACAGCCGTCAGTGGTCGTCCAATTAAAAAGTGGGAAGGAGTTAAAGCGGTATAGTCGGAAGGATTAGAAGAGAGAGGAGTCAAGGGACGAGAGTTTAGAACTGCCTCAATACAAGCTAGGCATGTTGCCATTTCATCATAAGCGAAATGAGTTAATTGCAATAGCTTTGTTAACATCTGCTTAGTGCTGCGGACGGCGGCTTCAGCAAGGCCATTAAAATGTGGGGAATAAGCCGGAACAAATATGAAATTAATGCCCTCTTGGGCCATCTCAGTAGTGAGATTTGCTTGCTCATTTTCAAGAAAGAGCCGTAATTCGTTGCAAGCGCCTACAAAGTTGGTTCCGTTGTCGGACAGGATGCTTTGCGGCTTTCCTCTACGAGAAATGAACCGACTTACGGCTGCCAGGTAACCTTCTTTTGTGAGGTCTGTAACCAACTCCAAGTGCACAGCCTTAACTGCGAGACAGACAAAAATACACAGATAAGACTTAATAAGTTTGCATCCCCTTCCCTTTCGGTCGGCAATCAGAACTGGCCCAGCATAGTCGACACTACAATTCAGGAATGGGAATTCTAATGAGGTCCTTGAAGTCGGGAGTTGTCCCATTATCGGCTGCACATTTCGAGCTTTACTTCGAAAACACTTCACGCACTTTTGAACCACAGATCTAGATAAGTTACGGCCACCTAATGGCCAATAGGTTTGGCGAATATTAGCCAGGAGAAGCTGTGGGCCTGCATGGAGAGTTTTCTCATGGTGGACATGAAATAACATTTTTGTAAGGTGATGCTTGCTACACAATAAAATTGGATGCTTGATATTGAAGTCATATGGAGAATTATCAAGCCTTCCGTCCACGCGAATGAGATCGTCCGGGTCTAAAAAGGGAGCAAGGGAAATTAATCTATTTTTCGGTGGCAACGGTTTGCCTGATTTAAGAATTTTATACTCAATCGGAAACATTTCCTGTTGTGCGCTATATAGTATATATTTCATTGATTTATCTAGGTCCTGTACAGTTAGAGAGCCCTTAATTTTATGTACAACAAGATCGTGTTTGGGTTGTTATTTGACAAGTAAAGGTCAATGTCTTGTTGTGTCTTAAATGGAAGGTAGAAGTATCGTTTTCACAAATTGTAATGGGAAGGGAGACTAACAATAGCCGAAGGGGTTACTCGGATATACATATGCTTAGATGCCCATATATAGTCTAACATATGTCAATTATTATAATATGTATACGCGTCGAATACAGAACCTCCTTTTTTAAGATGGCTAAAAAAATAAAGTATAATTGGGGATCACTTGATTTGATTTAGGGAGGAAACATTTTTAACCGACTTCAAAAAAAGGAGGAGGTTATCAATTCGGTTGTATGTATTTTTTTATGTTTGTTACCTCAGAACTCTGTCGTTTACGAACCGATTTGGAAAATTATTTTTTTAATTGAAAGGATATGCTTCCAGATTGGTCCCATTTTTTTCAAAAACAGGTTCTGATGATGGGAACCATGAGTAACTGAGGGAACTCCTTAAATATTATAGGCATACATACAGCGTTTTTGGTATTTTTAGAAACTAGTCAAGCATTTTCATTCAGAAAGTATCATTTGGTGAAGTGGATCTGATGAAGAAGGCCATATACGGCCACCGGAACTTTGTAATAAAGTTAACAATCCATCCTATCCTAGCCCTGCCTACTAAACGTAGAACTACCGAATTTGGACTCGATGGATAGTTCTCGACGAGTAGTTGCTAGAAAAATGGAGATCAGCGTCTGATGATGGAGCAAGAAGGTCGTCACGGGATCTCGGCACCAACAAACGTAGACCTACCGAATTTGGACTCGTTGGATAGGTCTCGACGAGTAGTTGCTAGAAAAATGGTGATCAGGGTCTGACAATGGAGCAAGAAGGTGGACACGGGTTCTCGGCACAAATAATACACCAAGGGAACCACTAAAAAGAATAAAATAAAAATATTTTTACAAAAAAAAGAACCGCCTTCAAAATGCAACTAAAAGAATTCTAAGAATTAGTGGTTTTTACATATACATAATACATTGTTGGACTTGGGCTACAACATATTATAAATACATATTACTATCGAAGTCGGTGCCTAACGTCTAGCAAATACTTACAAGGGCAGTAGGTACCTAACTGTTTTCCAGTTTGGCGCCGTCTTTGATAGTAATATGTATTTATAATATGTTGTAGCCCAAGTCCAACAAAGTATATGTAAAAAACACTAATTCTTAGAAATTATTTCAGGCCTTTTAGTTGCATTTTGAAGGCGGTTCTTTTTTTTGTAAAAAATATTTTTTAAGAGTAGTAGTCGGCCCGGTGCGGAACGAGACTCGTGCAATATGTGTTCAGTGTAATAATAAATATTGACGATGCTAAACGTTACCATGGACTCTTATAAAGCTGCACTGCTTCTTGCTTTACTAATAAAGTGAAAATATAAATCACGGTGAAGGCGGTACTGGCTACATCCAATTACCAGTTTTCAAAAACCTATGTGTTGAAGCAAACATTATCATTCAATCATTCATGTAGATTTGTGTTAAAAATCATGTAGAAGGTGAAATATATATTTTTGCAATACGTGCTTTCTTTGAAATTAAAAACCAAAGCAGCAAATTCCTTAAAAAGTGGTAACTTAAATCGACCCCGAAAATAATCTAGAATACCAGAAAAAGTTGGTAACCCCCCTAAGTCAAAACATGTCACACCAGCGGTACCGTGTGAATCCAATACACTGTAACTTCAGATACAGTGTTTTGAATTAACAACGTTCATTCGATTTCTTTTAACCTGTTTGATGTTATAGCATTCATAGTTTTTTTTACTTTGTATGAAAAATACTGAGATATTGCAATGCAAATTACACTGTTTTACTAAAAACTACAGGCCTGAAATAGTAAAACACGGCAATTGATGATGCAGTGCATTGTCCAAATAATCTTCGCGGATTGCAAGATACAGTGTTTTGTCAAAACAAAGTAGAAGGGCTAGCGCGACGCGGCTGCGCCAATCAGATTGAGGCTGGGCTATCGATTTCAATTATTATTGGTGGATCTGGCCGAGAGCGACGGCGGCGCAGTGGCTGGAAAGTATGAGCTGATGAACTAATACGTACTGAAATTTAAAAATAAATATAGAATAGAATAGAATAGAATACTCTTTATTGTACACCAAGAAGATATTTACAATATAAACTTAGAACTAAAACATAAAATATAGTATTATAAATACACTAAATATTAAAATAAATCTATCTGGAGAGGAAATGTTGTTTTTTAAATATGACTAAATTACAGCTACTACGCAAGGAATGTGGAAGCGAATTCCATAGCCGCACTGCTTGCATGGTAAAAAAAAACATTATAGCTACTATAATAATGAGGAGGAACTTCAAAATGCAGAGATATACTGGAACGTCAAGGCTTGTCACAAGACACGAGCAAGGCATAACGCTCACAAAGATAAAGAGGAGATTAAGGATTGTTAAGTATACAATTTAGAAAATAAAAAATGTACCAGTTCCGCCGCTGACGGATTGGCAGACATTCTAGTTGAGCCCGAAATTCCGACACGATCATATTTCCGCAGACCGAAGATGAAATGAATACACAAATTTTACAATTGCTGCAGTTTATTAAGAAGCTCCTCAGTTGCATCTAGAAACATACATCAGTATAATCGAAAAGAGCTAAAGATCAAGCAAAAAAGATTTTTGTCTGACGCAGAAGAAATTTTTGGAGACGCTTGTGAGACTGATAAGAGTAAAAGATCTTCTTACTTATACCTATCTCCAACATGAGATTCCCAAGAAATATTATAATCAAACAGAACTCTAAGAATTTTAACTTTATTTGAGTATGCAATTGGTACGGAATCGAAAACTAAACTGGAGAGTGAGTTAATGTCAACCAGATTCATCACGTATCCGCCACCAAATATGATAGCCTGAGAATTAGTAGAGTTCACTAACAAGCCAATTGATTTTGCCCACTGACTTATGCTATCTAAATCTTTATTAAGCGTATATATCGCTTACCGAAGCTTATCAATATTGGCATGACGATAAAGCTAAGGATGATCATGCATAGAGATGATAGTTAGAAAACCCTCGCGATAACATTCATGAAAACTGAAAAGAGGAGAGATTACGCCACCCAGTGGAACACCCGCCTCAAGCTCACACTACACAGATGATGTCTCCTCAAAGCGGACAGACTGGGAGCGCCCACGATGATATGAATATGATCAAAGCAATTGATAGCTGAAAAAGCGACATAGAGAGAGGAAAGAATGCCTAGAAGTATGTCAAAATAAACAGAATTGAAGTCACTACCAAGATCCAATAATACCAGAATAATCAGTTGTTTGCTTTCTATAACCAAGCGTCAAACATCACTTATTTTTACTAAAACTAAGGACTAAAAGACAATTAGGTGTAAAATAGTCTGTCATTTGTTTGTAAACAATAAATACCTTCCAGGACTTCCAGAACAGAACAAGGAGTGTAGATATAGGACTAAAATTTGTAACAGAAAAATTTGGCTGTTTGGGAAAAGGAATGACAATGACAAGCGTTCTTCCCAAGACGGGAAAGAACAGGATTCAATTTAAAAGTTTAAGAAACGAGTGATTATTGGACAAGGATTGGTCAATGTTACTTCAATGTTAGGTAACAACAATTTTAACTGAAGACCATGATGATATAATTCCCAACCCCCTCAGTAACCGAACTCAAAGAGAAAGGAGAAGATAAAGGCAAAGATAGCTAAGAGAGACAATTTAAAGTGGACAACTTAACATTATCAAGAGTAACAAGTGACTTCTAAAAATGTGCATTAATTGAAATCAAGATCTAAATATGGAGCATTCTCAATAGAAAATACCAAAATATATCAAGAACTGCCACGTCTGTGCAGTATTATGGTTCTCCAACTTACACCTACCAATACACTTTTAGGCCCTGTTTTCCCAAGTCAATACACTGTAACTATATGATACAGTGTATTGCCTTAACAATATCTTCCTTAGCTTCTGACAACTATTAGAGCAAAACAAGTTATCGACGATAATTCATTATGTATACTCTAAATATATATAAAACTTAATAGGCTGGATAACTTATAAAATTATTTTTAAATTGGCAGCAAACACTAAAAACTTTCTAACGAAAATTTTGGAGTAATCTTGAAAAAACTAAAAAAATCTATTTTGCTCATTTTCTCAAAATCAGTTTTTCGTAGTTACAGTGTATTGGATTCACACGTTACAACGCACAGTGGGCGTTAAAACAAGCTTCTCTTTCATAAGATTTTTGATAATGTATTTCTTGTGGTTTTTAAATACAAACAACCGTATTCATAATCATAACGATATAAGATCATTGCGTTCGATTACCACAATACGTAGGTACTGAAAAGACTTTTTATATAAAATAAATAAATAAATATTTCGCAAGCTTTAAGTGATTTTAAAGATGCACTAGGGGTTATGAAAATGGAGAAAATTTTATCCCGCAGTTCAATCAAGGTTTCATGAACTGGCCGTTTTTCATTTATGTAAGTTACTTTGTTGCTTCGGAAGCGCAGGGAAACCGCTTGCTTTAGAAACTGAAGAGCTCCGGGCTCTTCTTTACACTTTGCTAAATGCGACGAAACGCGAAACGCTCGAAGTAAGTTATTTATTATTGGTTTGGACAATACAGGCCGATTGAAAATAAGATGAAAATGAAATGACGACGTGTAAAGGACGAAGTTTTCTTGCATGAAATTATTGTACAATATGCGTTGTTACTGATTGTTTAAAACCTATAAACAATCTATACCTAAGTACTAACTGATGACGGGCCCGTTGGTCTAGTGGTTAGTAACCCTGTCTCCTACCCAACAGGTCGTGGGTTCGATTCCCACCAAGTGTCTGGGTGTTTATCTATATAAGTATGTAACTCCTAATGTGAGACAGCTGGCAACCAATGTAGAAATAAATGGAGCAGCGTTGGACCTTGAGGCGTCGACTGTGTTTTTAGGTATAACAATTGACGCCAAACTACAGTGGGGCCCACAAATTAAGAAGTTGTCGGGTAGGCTAAGTTCAGCGGCTTATGCAGTCAAGAAAATTAGACGTTTAACTGATGTTGAAACCGCTAGAATTGTTTATTTCAGCTATTTTCACAGTGTTATGTCATATGGCATATTACTGTGGGGATCTTCTGCAGAACTTAATACTATTTTTACTCTGCAGAAAAGAGCTGTGAGAGCCATTTACAATCTGGCTCCTATTGATTCACTTAGAGAGAAATTCAAAGAGATAGATATTCTAACGGTTGTGTCACAATACATATTTGAAAATTTAGTTTATGTTAAAAAAAATATCAGTTCTTTTAAAAAGTATAGTGATACACATAATATTAATACCCGGAACAAACACGATCTTGTTGTACATGCCACGCGTCTCCACAGAACAGGCAAATCGTTTATGGGCCAATGTATACGCTTTTATAACAAACTGCCACAGGATATCCGAGATCTTCCAATAAAGAAATTTAAACCTTTGATAAAAAGCCGTTTGTCAAAAAAGGCTTATTACAAAATCTCGGATTACCTGGAGGATAAAGCTGCGTGGGCTTGAACTGCTCAACTCATGCAAGCTTAGAAGTTTAAGGCTGACATAAGTAAAATTTGTAAAACTATTTTTTTTTTAAAATGACAAAAAAAGACAAGCCCGCTGAGTTTCTTGCCGGATCTTCTCAGTAGCGGCCGCGTTACGATCCGGTGGTAGTTTGTAAAAATGATTTTTGTGTAAGTGCCTCCGTGGGGCCTATACATAATAAAGATATTTTGACTTTGACTTTGACTTTGACTTACAAAAAAAAGTATATATGTATTAGTATCAGTTGTCAGGTTCCATAGTACAGGCTCTGCCTAGTTTGAATCAGATGACCGTGTGTGAATTGTCCCAGGATATTAACTAAATATGTGCAAGCGATGCTGCAGGATAAAGCTAGTACATAATATACAATACAATACAAATACTCTTTATTGCACACAAAAGAAATATACATTTGAAATTAAAACAATTAAAAACAGTGAACAACAAGGCGGACTTATCGCTAAAGCGATCTCTTCCAGTCAACCTTGGGGTACAGGACAGAGCATTCTTATGGGCAGGTGCAGTTATATAAATAAAATAAGTGGATTAAAAAAAATATATATATTTAAAAAAAAAATAATAAAATAAACTACATATTATAATATATTATGATAGACTAATACATATCTATTACCAAGAAAGTGAGAGAAGATCAATTTTTTTAAAGCTAATGTTCAAACTTAAGTGCATTTATTTGAATCATACTGTAAAAACTTCTACACTTGCCAACTCTGGACAAATTATAAAAGGAGGTCATTGGATGGTATTCGTGTACAATATAATAACATTTTCAGACACCTCATGGGTTTTAAATAGGTACTGTAGTGCCTCTAGCAAGTTTACGGAGGCGCGTCTGAACACGTTCAATGCCATTCAGAGAAGCTGAATTGCTTCATATATGGCCAGGGTTGGTCAGTGTAGAAACGGTATTATTAAAGAAATTGCGGACCGTTGGTCTATAACGAACATGTGTAGACGTTGGCGTGAAATAGCTGCGTAAAATTCTTTTTTTTACTGGAATGTCTGTTTTTTTTTTGTTTAGTTTGGTTATTATTTATTTATTCTGTTTGGTTTCTTCCTTTTTTTTGTCAATGTGTCTTTGTATTTTTCTTGTATGGATCAAGAGTCTGAAATAAACGTATATTATTATTAAATACATTGGTTTAATTAAAAGGCAGATGAAGTTCTCTTTTTATTAAAAAAAACTACGCATTTGTAGTTTTTTTTTCTGTCTAAATTGTTCTTATTGTGCTTGTTTATCGTAAAGATTATATAATTAAATAATACCTGAAAATTGTTTTGGGTGAAGTATATAATATCATTTTTTTTATATTTCATTCAACTTCTTGATTATGTATTTGCATTTCAAAGTTCTTAAGCGATTTTACCATTATTCAGAAGGATTAGTCAAATCCTAGTGACTTAGATGCAAAGCGAACTTGTTTTTTTATAAAGTACCTACTGGGTATTAGTTTATACATACTTATATGTATATCAACATAATAACAACGACATCTATAATACCGCAATAGCAGCATGTGATATTTGTAAAAGGGTTAAGGTTGAAACTCAGACGGTTTTGTTACCATAACCGTAACGTGTCCAAAAAGATTCAGCTTTACAATTCAAACACAAAAAAAGGGGAAACAAATTATATTTTGATACATTTGCAATGTTGTTACAACATTTAATGTTGTTAAGTTAAAAATAAAACTTGTGATTACTAAGTAATTCGATGTTATGGTAATTTTAACAAGTCCGTGTATTTGAACTACATAAAATATATTTCATTTTTCAAAAAAATTAAGCTAGTGAACCTTATTTTTGGCCCACTGTGCATCGATGACAGCAGTCGCTAAAACGCGGTGCAGCATTGATGCGGTTGCTAAAACGCGCGACTCCGATACAGCGACCGAGCGGAGGAGTAGCTCAATGGTCGCTAATGAGTTGCTAAAACGCGATGCAGTCGCAAAGTTGCCAGTCGTTGCCGCTAGAAAACGCTAGTGGGCGGAGGCCCTTAAAGCTAAAACCAAAATTTTACCCAACATTTTGCACGGTAAATATTATTACCATACGCCAGATATTAGTTTTAATCTAGATTATCTTAACGTACAAACTATGATAAGGATGGTCTACTAAATAAACAATATAAGTCGCAGCTATACGATAAAACGATCTTCCGTTGCTTTCGATATGTGTGTGTTGTTATAATAAAACAATTCTATTCTTTAGCTCTAGAATTTTTATCGATACTAACTAAACAATAGTTCAAACTAATAATGTAATAAATAGACGATAATTATTTTTTTAATCGACTGACACTATTCCACGGGAAAAAATCTGCTCTACCTAGAAGCGTGGAAGAACTAACTAATATAACTGTTGTATTAAGTGACTTGCTTGAAGTGGCATTTATCAGATCTTATAGTCCGGAAGACTCATAACCGTTGCAGAAGAAAAGTTCTCGTTTGGCGATCAAGAACCAGAGAACACAGTATGAGAAGACCCCACTCGTGATGGACGGACGATCTCTTCTCATAAAGGTAGCGGAGAGCCGTTGGATGCAGACAACACAACATAGTCGTGGGGGAAGAAGCACTATGTTTAGAAGTAGAGTGATCTTTGACGAAACACAGTTTGCCTAATATTATCTTTTATCTACACGAATACTACACATTGAAATAAAAATACTTTTACGGATTTTATCGCGGTTTATTTTTGAATTTACTCTTCTGACGTTTCGAATGCTTTGCAGTACCCATGGTCACGGGAGGGTTGAGATGTTGAACTTTTTTATACCACATATATACCGGTGTACTCTCAGGTCTTCTTAATTATTATTGTTGGTCCGATCAAGGTACGCAGTACGAGCTTACAATATCTTGAGTCACAGACTACAGTCTACCTATTAGTAGCCTAACGACATATTTCCACAAGCTTTATTAATCAATGGCGTTATAAATGCTAATTTAGCAAGCGTATTGGAATAACTGCTGTGTGGAACAACATTCCACACAGCAGTTATTCCAATACGTTATTTATTATATGCTGGTACAATCAAGCGACAATTCGATTGAACTCTGTTTGTGATGACGTTTTATTTATCCACTGTTTTTGCAATTTACTTCCATGCTTTATTGGTGTTCACTTGCCTGAAAATTTTTAATGCGTTAGCCTATTTCTTTTATATCGAATTAATTATTTAATTACTAATAGAACAGGTATCTACTACTACTACTTACTTACAGAAAACCTTACGGTTTTTTTAATTGGGAATAATCTTACCACTGTTACTCCTGTAAGCCAGGATCTATAGTGGTCACCACTGAAGACACTGATGTTTGATCCTCTTCGAGTCCCGGGGGAATGCTAAATTGTCTTGGAACCCGCAACAAATTTAATTTAAAAGGTAGGTAGATAGGAGGAGTTCGAATGACCTGCATTCCACCTTACATAATAAGTGCTTAATATAACAAAATATTATTATTGGAATTCTGTAATATATTGCGATACAATACTACTGCTCGTCATAAAATTCAAATTAAAATTCATTTATTTCAAATAGGCTTTTAACGCTAGCACTTTTGAACGGTCAATTTTTTAAAAGCTACCACCGGATCATAACGCGGCTTCAACTGAGAAGATCCGGCAAGAAAATCAGCGGGCTTGTCACTTTTTCACATTTTTATAAATAGTATTTGTCTTGTCTTACAGCATCAGCGACATTGTCCTGCCGTTCAAAAGATCAAGTAAGAAAGAGAAAAAAATACAACAAACTATAAGGCCAAAGGAATACCTAGTAGTCGTGAACTCAAAGTAATACCCTGCTGATATAGTAAATAAAAAAATGAGAATATAATTGAATAATGTTAATGAAGAAAAGAAAATACTCCTATGGTTCAACAAAGCTAAAAATACATTTCTGTTTACGTTACACATTACACAAAAAAGTCTGTACTCTGCAATAATAAAAATAATCCATAATTTTGTTAGCTTTACGGCATCATAACCTCCGCGGCGCCGTGGCCGGTGCCTCTGTATCAGTAATCCGATAATAATTCGGGTATAATTTACGTTTAATTACATCTCTAACTACAGTATAATATGAAATGCTCGCGTGATCACTAGTAATTCACGCTTTTCGAAGTAGCTCCAGCTACCTAATTATTTTCAACTCCCCTGATTTCATGACTTTGTAAAGCACGTAAAAGTTTCGGAGCGGGTTGTTTATAACTTTATTGAAGTGTATGTAACAACACAGTATTTTTAAGTAAAGCTCCCATCAATATTCTATATAATTACTACTTGTTTTTGTTTAGGGTAAAAATATCGTAAGGAAACTAACAGTCCATATTATAACGGGTGTAAGGGACATCGTACCGAATTTTTTTTTTAAATGTCAAATAATGTCCGTTACAACATTACAAAAACCATTTATATGGAAAATGACAAATGACTGACTTATTAATTTTCGAGCATGTAATGAATATATGCGGAATAATATTTATTTCTCAAATTACATTGCTAATATTCTAAAATAATAATAATTAATTGCCTATGTACTGTTTTAGTACATGAAGAATAAATAATTAAATAAATTTTCCACAAATAAGTAATTTATTGTTTTTAAATTAAAATTATACTTTATTATTATACCAATAATGATATTATACTAATTTTATTTTAAAAACGTTTAAATTTTTTTTGGAAATTCATGAAAAAGCCGATGAAAAATTTCAACACTAGAATGTTCAGAATCATGTACTGGATCCCTGGTATCGGTTTTCGGTACGATGTCCCTTACACCCTGTATAGTACATAATCTTAAACCTTAAAACACGTATAAAAATAACAATCCTGCCCTTCTACAAATTAAGTTATTTTTTTTATTTAATACAATAACGAGACACGCAAGACGTTGGCCTGATGGTAAGCGACACTTATAAACAGCAACACAGCACAGCGATGCCTATAAACAGCAGTATTGCTCTGCCGTTCGTCACCCGATACATTAGTTATTAAGTCTCTTGTGTCCGGTAAGTAATTTCGCCAGCTACAGACTACAGTGACCTTTACACCGGAACACAGTAATGTTTATACACTACTGCTTGGCCATAGAATATCGGTCACTGCATGATACCAACCTGGACGGTCCCTACCAATATTAACAGATAATATGGTTTTGTATTCCCTACTTTTCTTATTGCAGTTCGGCTTCCGCCTATAACTGTGGAACTTTTAAGATCCGGTTCATTTGAATTTATTTTCGCCATTTTATTCCTGTTAATCCGTTTACCTACAGGTAAATCCTGTCACCCTTTAGCCCTCGCATCTCCTCCCGGTAGGTGTCCCTAAGAGGCGTTCAAGGGAAATCAAGAAGACAGTCAGCAGCGTCTTTCTATTGCATTACCTACCTACCGTAATATAACAACCCCTCCTTTCTAAGGCCTTTGTTCCGCAGTGGACGTTTTTCGGATGCTTATAAATTCCTGTTTATACCTTATTAATTTCATTATTAACAAAAGTAATATATTAGCTGTCCCGCACAGAGCTTAGCCCGCACTTTTCCGACATTTCTAACAATTATCATTTTATTTCAACCAATTTACACACAGCCTCCACAAATTATATACCTATTTAAACCTTCCTCGCGCCTCAATCTATCTATTGGTGAAAACCGCATGAAAATCTGTTCATAAGTTTTTGAGTTTATCGCGAACAGATAGACAGACACGGTGCAGGACTATGTTTTATAATATGTCGTGATAATATTATTAGCACTTGCCCACTGCAGGGCAAAGTCCGCCCTACCCTCGTCCCAATTCATTGTCTCATCCAGCTCGTTCCGCCATCTCCACCTGGGTCTGTTACGCCGCCGTCCAACGTTTCCTGGAACCCGTTCCGTGAGTTATTTAAAGGGTTCCCAAAATTATAAGTAACATTTTTTCTGAAATTGTGTCCAGGATATGACTTGCGGTCATGCGGTCATTAGAGAATGAGTTACTTATTTTGAGGAATTTATGTAACATATGTGTACGTATGGCCATAGGTTATAGTACTTAAATATAATTCTTAATATTATATAACCTTAACGGCATTTGAAGTGATTTATCTTATAGTATACATTTATTGGATAATTTTGTTCGTGACATTTTGAGTGGTTTTCTGTGCTCGGACTTCACTCGAAGGTAATGTATGTACATAACCATCGCTTATAAATATAAAAACAATATACATTTTTGACCATCTAAGACTTGGACTAACATTGGGTATACTCACATTATTTATTTTATTAGATTTGGGTTTTGCTATATCATTTTTCGATGTTACGTTTGTATTATTGCCGTTTAAATAATGAAATTTATATTTTTAACAAGTAACGAAATTCTTGTATATTATATTGTATTATGATAATTTTTTTGTATATTATATAAAATGCTAGAAGCCCCGAAGTAAAAACGAATAATATGCTGTTTGAATTACTTCAAGAGGCGGTGCACGTATGAGCAAGCTGGGAAACATAAATAACAGGCGAAACAATTTACCTACAAGCAAGGGCGAGGTATTCTTACAGCTGTTTAGTTTGTTCAATACATACCAGCCGCGCGTACGTGCCGCGAATCCTGTTGAATGGATTTTAACGCGACAAATATATAACAGAAAGATAACTCGAACTGAAGGAGTTTGAAATCTTTAATCCGGTCTTTAAAATTTTAGACTTACCAATACAATACAACACTAACACAACTCACTAGGCCTAGAACACAAGAGATATTGCAGTATTGTAGTGCACAAGTGCTTGCGTAGACGCAGATGCTCTTCAGAAAATCATATAACCCGTCTTTTTTTTTTTTTTTACTCCCTATAAGCCAGTGCTTGACTGCAGTCCCACCTGATGGAAAGCGGCGACGCAATCTAGGATGGTAAATAGTGTTAACATGATGAACTGAAACATTAGATTAAAATATTCCATTGCTGATTCAGGCAAACTAAACTACGTATTAATATGCTAGTGTTTCCAAAGTAATCTACAATTACATTGGAAGTATTGGAATGAAATATCCATTCAAATCAAATCAAAAATCTTTATTTTCAAATAGGCTTAACGCTAGCACTTTTGAATGGTAATTTTTTTAAAAGCTACCACCGGATCACAACGCGGATTCAACTGAGAAGATCCGGCAAGAAACTCAGCGGGCTTGTCATTTTTTCACTTTTTTTTAAAGATTGTTTTGTTACAATTGAATCGACATTACAACTAGAGGCAGTAAAAAATACCAGGAACATCTCATTAAACTACTTTCACGTTTTTGTATAGTGATTTACTTGGCTTATAATGCGATGACTGTTCGGTATTGCTTGTAAGTTGTATATGTTTGGTTGTATCGAGATTTTATGTGTTTTTAATGCACAGTTAGTGGTTATCTTTTGTTTATCACAGCCAGTATAGGTGAAAATGGAAGAGTATAACATGAAAAGTAATAAGCTATAAATGGTCGACTACCTTAGGTGTTTGTACTTTTGATTATTTACACTCTATCACAGTTTTCGTTAAAAATTTTAAACAATTATAATATGTGAAAAAATATTGGTAAAGAGAGATCCTAAAAATTTAAACCGAGTCATTGTCCGCAAATACAATCAGTTATTTGTAATACCTAGTAATACTCACGTTTCACATTAACTTTCATTGTATACAAACTAACAAGATGTAGGTACCCAATATTACGCGCAATAGCACTACAAATTACAGTAATAACAGTTAAACCAAATAAATAATTTTGTACAAATCGTCTCTTCAATCCGACTAAATCCTAGCTTAGAATCGAACTCAAAAAGGTAATAAGGCAATTTTCTCGAAAATCCCTAAATGTAATAATGTGCCGAAAACGTTTTCTAAATTTACACATATTGTGCTCGCGGTAGAATCGCTCGAGTAGCGTACGAACGGAATACACAATGCGATGGGGTGAAATATCAGAGACTTATAGTTACAATGCTACTTCCATAAAAGATGGTGTGTCATTACTGCGCACACGACTATGTAAACTACAACACATACATAGGCACTAAAGTGTCTGCTGTTAAAAACGAACCTTCAATTCCAAATTAAATTAAAGCGACGTGTAAATATCCTCCAAAAGGGGCTGCTTTCAAATAGCTAAATAATTTTGTTCGGATATGTTTGGGGGTGTAGAACATGGAGTAAATTTATTATTTCAGCGGCGGGCCGCGGACAAAGGATTTAGGTTTGCTGAATTATGCAAATAAATTCACCATTCTGTAACATTTGTTGGGAATGTCTTTATTTCTGTAGATTTCTTAAAAGACCTTCACGATTAATCCGCATTTGGCTTTTGAATCTTCTCGATTAGAACAAACGTTGAGTCACAAACCTGTCTGTAATTATTAAAATTTACATTAAGGAATGAAGAGACCACATCGCTCGAAGAACCGACAACCGTTGGGGAAGAAAGGTTCTCGAGTGGCGACCACGAACCGGAAGACGCAGTGTAGGCAGGCCTCCCACTAGGTGGACCGACGACATTGTTCGCGTCGCAGGAAACCGGTGGATGCAAATAGCAAATTGTCGTTCATTGTGGCGGTCTAAGGGGGAGGCCTTTGTTCAGCAGTGGACGTCTTCCGGCTGGTGATGATGATGATGATGATGATGATGAATGAAGAGACCTATGTACACAACGTCTTCTATTATTTTAACCTAAGATTAAAATAAATTTCTTGTAACATTTTATCTCTTCCTCCTTTATAGACGTTTCTCTTGGAATTGACTACGTAGTCTCTAAGGTGCTTTACATTTTACCGATATGTGTTCATGTGAAATCCCCAAATGAACTCAACCTCAAACTATCTAGCCATCTTTATTGGTTTTATTTTAATGTTTGTACACTCAATTCCAATTTCAGTAGAGAAAAGGACTGTGGGTATAGTTAGAGACAATTTTGCATTTAATATTCGTAAAGCGACTACGAAAGCTGCATGAACAAGTTACACCATTACTATACACCGAAGGAGCTCCACGCAATAGACCCCAAATGAATGTCGGGAAAATCCCTTAAGAAACAGTTTTTGAATCCCAGTGGTATTATTTGCCCAGCTTAAACGAACCTTCAGTCGTTTAAGACAATATAAAGCGTTCTTGGTTCTGTGTACACAGAGAATTTCGTTTTGATTTTGTGGTTATCTCCGAGAAATATACGCTAAGTCGTTTCCTTTTTACTCCCTAATTTAACTTCTTAACACTTTACGTATCTGCGGTTTAAAATCAAATATTCTGTTTTAGCAATTCCAATATAAAATTGTCAATTCATTTCGGATTTATAATTGACTGTAAATCAGGATAAAAGTGATCAAATGCAGTTAGAATATGAAAGATATAAAAAAATAAATTCACAGCATGTTTCACACAAAGACACGCTGGCAGTCGCCCTAACCACTCAGGCACTCAATCGTCATACGTGTAAACGCCATCTATACGAACTCAACTCACACGCAATACATCAAAAACACCTGTCACTCATCATCACACATGTCATTTTGACATTCTTTTTTTTTCATCGGTTTTATTTAGCCGTTACAAAATCAAATAAAAGAGCTCGTCTCTCACCGCTTGTTCGTCGCGCACGCAACACGCATTTTACACTAACTCAATTTCAATTAATTCCTACCCTTTATTATCGCCTTCCTTACGGCGCTAAAGCCATCGAAGTGCTGTTATATTTCAATCAAACGCTGGGAGCTCCCAAAGAGAAGCTAAAACAAAGTGCCGGGTGTTGTGGAAGACATCGAGCCAGCGCCTTCCTGTTACTGTAAGTCTTTTACTTCCATATTTTCCCACAACCCCCTTTTTGGTCCCTCTCCCCGATCCTTTCAACTAACAATCCATAATTGTATCTACGCACACTATACTCTTTTACTCGTACTTACTCTTACTTATTTTCACCTTTCTATATACCATAACTCACTCATATTACGTACCCCGTGGGGTGTCGGGTAAGAATAGCACCCCCCCAACTCTTCCCTTTGGGTGTACGTAGAAGGCGACTACGGGAAAAAGAAGAAGACAGACAGCAACGTCTTCTTATTGGATTACCTACCACCTATACTGTAATCCCCAAGACACAATCACTCATTAATACACTCATAACACATTAAACCATACACCACAACAATTTTAACGTCCATATTTTTCGCTCACAACTTATTATATTAATCATGTATCGCATTTAAACGGTTACATATACGCAAAACTAACGATATATCGTAAATTTGTTTACTCAAACATATTTGTTAAGGTTTCCGCTTATTTTATAATACGACTAAGTCTCGTTCATTTTACAAAAATAAAGTAGGTAGTTTCAAGTCATTCGCTCAATATGTCTAAAAAACAAGAAACTACTACAGACGTTAAGATTACGCTATTAGAAGCTAAGAAGGAACGATTATTTGAGTTGGTACAACAACTTTACAACTTAAGTTTAAATGTTTCTGATCCCACAAGTAAACAACAGTTTTTGGCCCGTGTTTTATCATTGGATAAAACACGGACTGAGTTTAATGAAACGCTAGATAATTTAATCGCTGCACAACTGGAGGAACAGCCTTCGGTAAAGCCCAATTACTCGCCGTTAAACGCTTTTGATGAATTGTACTGTTTCATAAAACAAAAAGAAAGTGATTTAAAAAATAATGCTGAACGTACTGATTTATTAAATCAAAAATTGCCTCCTCTCCAGTTAGTAGGGTTCGATGGTACTCCGTCAAAATGGCCTATTTTTTATGAAAACTTCAAAAGTATTATACATGAAAACCCAAGGTTATCTAATGCAGAAAAGGTTCAGTATTTGGTTGGAAAATTAAGTGGTGGTGCATGTTCGGTCTGTGCCGGTATTTCACCAACAGCTGACAACTATGACATAATATGGAAGGCACTTTTGTCTAAATATCAGGACATTAGGGTTCAAGCTTCGCGTTATATAGATCAACTGATTAATTTTAAACCCAATGAACCAGTCGACACATTTATTGATCAATTTTGTTCTACAGAATCTGCATTGAGACGCTTAAAGATAGATGATTTGTCAGATTTTATGATAACGCATATCGCACTCTCTAAGTTAGACAAGGAGATGGTAAATTTATTCGAACAAACGCATCGAGATGTTGATATTCCTATGTTTAGTGACGTCACCAAGTTCCTTAAGGAACAAAGTAAAATAAAATCATTACGATTTAACGTAACTGCTGCGCAAAGGTCAAATACTCCGTCGACTAGTCGTGAAATTAGGTCACGCCCGAAGACTCATGCGTTTATGGTCAATACTGACACACACGACAGTACACCGCATATGATATCCACGCAATATAAATCTACGCAAATAAATAATAATAAGCCTAAGCAAATAACTTCTTGCATCGTTTGTAATGGTGAGGTACATCCATTATTTAAATGCCAAGCTTTCTTACAGCTTGACCCACGTAAACGCTATGATATAGTTTATAAAAACCTATATTGCAAAAATTGTTTCGGTTTTCATGACGTAAAACTATGTAAGTCGCAGAACAGGTGTTATGTGTGTAAACAAAAACATCACAGTCTATTACACATAAATACCAATACTCAAACGTCTCCGGGATTTGAACCCGTGACTCGACGCGACACTCCGACCGCTGCGCCATGGCCGGCGGACAGTGGAACGCGAGCCACCCGCGCCGCCGACTTGTGCTTGGATGTCGTCACGCAGACACCGCCGCGCTTCGCCGCACCGGCCCCGCCGCCGTCAGCGCCATACGATCACCGCGCTCAGCTCGCGTCGCATGTATCGCACTCCGCGCAACTGCCCTCGACTACTGCGTCCGCCGCTTACGTTTCCCGCGTAAATTCAAACGCAAGCGCATTCACAACAACGCATACATCGACCGATAATCGTCATGAAACTACTGTTCTGCTTCCTACCGCAATTGTACACGTATTTAACGATACTAATACGCATTTAAATGTAAGAGCTCTCATCGATACGGGGTCGATGAGTAATTTTATTACGAAAGATTGTTGTGATCGTTTAAATCTTCCCATAACGCATATTAAATCACCCGTAGTGGGCATAGGTCAGTCGGAAAGTGAAACTTTAGGGTTTACATCTTTGAAAATACACTCACGCTTCGATAAATCCTGTTCATATAACATTACCGCTAGGGTGATACATACCATCACCGACCGGTTGCCGACCTTCCCCATAGATGTTTCGCAATTTACGCAGTTTGATAGATTACCATTGGCTGATTATGGCTATGCTGCTCCAGCGAACCTGGACTGTTTATTAGGTAGTGAAATATTCCCGCTTATACTTGGTAGCGATAAGGTTACCACTCCAAACTCTTCACTCGTAGCATTAGAGACCACACTTGGTTATCTAATCATGGGTAAAGCAAATTATGCTTCTTATCCAATTCCGCATACTCTAGTACAAACGCATAATGAGGATAGAAATTTCTTTTGTTCGGTAGACGCACTCTCAAAACTTACAGAACGCTTTTGGGAACTTGAAAATGTTCCAGATAAAATTCACATGAGCCCTGAAGACGAGGCATGTGAACATCTCTTTCGCTCAACGTATTCACGCGATAATACCGGTAGGTTCACGGTACATCTTCCCTTTAAACTCAACCCCTCGGAATTAGGTAATTCTTTCGCCATTGCCAAGCGCCGCTTATGTCTTCTGGAAAGGAAACTCGACGCAAATCCCAATTTACGCGCAGATTATAACGCAACTATTCGAAGTTATGTTGATAATGGTTATTTAACTGAAGTTAAAGGCCACAAACCGAACAGTGAATGTTACTATATTCCTCATCGGGCTGTCTATCGTCCAGAGAAGTCCACCTCCAAAACTCGTATCGTGATTGACGCCAGTTGTAAGACAACTTCTGGAAAGTCACTCAACGATCTCTTGTATAAAGGCCCTAACTTGCAGACTAATATTTTTAATCTGCTTATAAATTTACGCATGTTCTTAGTGGCACTCACTGCGGATATAGAGAAAATGTACTTTCAATTAATATTAACGCCAGAACACCGGTCTTTTCAACGCATCTTATTCCGTTTTGACTCAGATTCGGATATTCATATATTTGAATTTAATAGGGTCTCATTCGGAGTGTCAAGCTCTCCGTATCTCGCGATGAGAGTCGTCCGTCAGCTCGCCGCGGACAGCCGCGACCAATTTCCACTCGCTGCATACGAAGCTGAACATCACATGTATATGGATGACTATGTAGGCTCCGTAGAAGGATTAGAACAAGCTGAAGAAATCTATCATGAAATGGTAGATATGTTCAAAACCGGTGGTTTTAAAATTGTTAAATGGATATCCAACAGTTCGGAACTCATGAATAAAATACCCTTGTCACAAAAAAATCCGCAAATAATAAATTTCGACGATATTACTTCATCCGCAAACGCTAAGATAGTAGGCATGCAGTGGCAGCCTGCTACTGATCAATTTCAATTTGAAATAAATTCCGAGATATCGGAATGTACAAAACGCACTATTCTATCTGTGACCGCGCGCCTCTTCGACCCCCTGGGTCTTATAAGTCCGGTTGTCGCATTTATGAAACTCCTCGTTCAAGAATGTTGGGTATCTAACTTAGGTTGGGATGATCCCGTACCGCAGGCGATCCGTGACAAATGGATACAATTTCATAGTGAGTTGCCTAACTTAAAATTAATTAAAATTCCTCGTCATATAGGTATTACCTCGAAATCGCATATATCGCTAATAGGTTTCGCTGACGCGAGCGAAAAATGTTACGGTGCGGTTGTGTATGTTCGTGTCAGCCCGGACGAGTATACGCACGGCTCTGTCAACCTACTAGCCTCTAAGTCAAGAGTCGCGTCTCTCAAAAAGATGCCGCTCGCACGCCTTGAGCTCTGCGCAGCCCTGCTGCTAGCAAGTCTCATAGAATCCGTACGCGAAACGCTATCTAAACGCTGTCAAATAGATAAAATTGTTGCCTTCTCTGATTCAACTGTCACGCTCACTTGGATTCACTCACCCGCTTTTAAGTTTCATACGTTTGTCGCTAACAGAATATCTGAAATTAACCTAAAACTCTCCGCATGTCATTGGTACCATGTAAAGGGACAGGAAAACCCAGCTGATATTATATCAAGACCAGTGACTCCTTACGCACTTATAAACCGTGAAGATTGGCTTCATGGCCCTCAGTGGCTCACGCAACCTTTTTCGAAATGGCCGATATCTGTTTTTCAAGCAAATCATGATAATAATCTTTCAGAATCCAAACCGGTTTCATTAGTCGTGGATATACCACAATCTTCGCAAGCTTGTCATCCGATTGGTGACATTGCAGAGCGTGTCTCCAGTTGGACAAAGTTATTACGCATAACAGTTTATATTTTACGCTTTTTAAAAGTTTTACCGAGAAATAACTCTATAACTGTGTCCGATTTAGATACAGCCGAACAATATGTTCTCAAATATGTTCAAAACAATCATTTTTCTTCAGATCTTAACGCTATTAAAAATAATAAACAATGCAGCAAACGAATCATAAAGTTAAGTCCATTCATAGACAATTGTAATTTACTCAGAGTTGGTGGAAGATTAACACACTCGCAGCTTGATTATGGTCAAAAGCATCCTATATTACTCCCCGCCAAAGAACGCATAACTCAATTAATAGTTGATTTTTATCATAATACAAATTTACACACAGGTCCCGCATTATTACTCGCGCTGCTCAGACAAAAATATTGGATTTTCTCTGCTCGAAATCTTGTTCGACAAAGAGTACACGCTTGCAATGTATGCTTTAAACTCAATCCTAGATTTAGTAACCCTCAAATGGGCGATTTACCCGCGTTTAGAATAACAGAAGCTAAAGCTTTTGTATACACAGCCGTCGATTATGCTGGACCTTTTTACATAACGCATATTCGCCGTCGCGGTGTCAAAAGTCAAAAGGCATATATATGTTTGTTTGTCTGCCTGACTACTAAAGCTGTTCACCTGGAATTGGTTTCTGATTTGAGTACAGAACTGTTTCTCTCGGCGTTTAAACGATTTATTTGTCGTAGAGGACCCGTAGCTATGATCTATAGCGACGGGGGAACTAATTTCATAGGTGCGAAACGCAAACTAGACGAAATTTATAATCTTATACAGTCCACATCATATAATAATTATATAAGCGAAGAACTTCTATCTACACATCGTATTCAATTTAAACGAAGTCCACCTTATGGTCCCCATTTTAACGGCCTATGTGAGATAAACGTTCGCTGTGTTAAAACTCACTTATTCAAAGTGGTAGGCTCGCATATTCTAACATACGAAGAATTTTCATCTGTCCTCGTACAGATTGAAAATTTATTGAATAGCAGACCATTGTGTGTGCTAAGCTCAGACCCATCTGACATGTCTGTTTTAACGCCTAATCATTTCTTAAATGTAACGCCGCTTAAATTTTTACCCGCTGAAGATGTGACAAACATCGCAGACCACCGCTTAACTCGTTTCCAACTCGTAACCAAGTTAACACATATGTTTTGGCGTCGGTGGAGCCAAGAGTATCTCACTTCTTTACAGCAAAGGGAGAAGTGGAATACCCCCACTAAGCCAATTGAATTAGGATCCTTGGTTGTAATCAAAGATATTAATGCGCATCCGCTATGTTGGCCTTTGGGAGTCATCGAATCGGTCTATCCCGGAAAGGATAGCATCATCAGAACCGTTAAAGTCCGCACCTCAACTGGTAGTTATATACGACCAGTAATTCGAGTTTCTCCACTACCAACTCAATAATATTCACTCGTTCTCTTTTAGTTTAGTTTACTCTTTTAGTTCAACTCACACTCTTAACTTAGTATTTTAGTACCTATACACGCGTTTATCATTTTGTATACTATTATTATCTAGAGGAAACCTCTAGGCCGGCGGAATTGTAAACGCCATCTATACGAACTCAACTCACACGCAATACATCAAAAACACCTGTCACTCATCATCACACATGTCATTTTGACATTCTTTTTTTTTCATCGGTTTTATTTAGCCGTTACAAAATCAAATAAAAGAGCTCGTCTCTCACCGCTTGTTCGTCGCGCACGCAACACGCATTTTACACTAACTCAATTTCAATTAATTCCTACCCTTTATTATCGCCTTCCTTACGGCGCTAAAGCCATCGAAGTGCTGTTATATTTCAATCAAACGCTGGGAGCTCCCAAAGAGAAGCTAAAACAAAGTGCCGGGTGTTGTGGAAGACATCGAGCCAGCGCCTTCCTGTTACTGTAAGTCTTTTACTTCCATATTTTCCCACAATACGGATAGTGAGGATCGTTACCGGTCGTCTCTTCGACAGCTCTGCAAACTGAGCTTCGGAATCAATTTCTAAGTATTTTCGTCAAGGGCCTATCGGGAAGTAGACAATATGGTTTAGAAAGCAAACACTAAGGTCCTTAGAATGAGTTTGGATTTCCTGACATTGTTTCTTATAGGTAAAAATTTAATTGTCTAAACCAAAAAGGTTTCTCCAAGTAACTTAGTGATGACAAGCATTTTGAATCAGAATAATAAGATAATGTTTTAATATGGAATAATTGATGCAACTGAAAACAGAGGTCAATGCTCTGAAATAAAATTTTGGGACAGGGGTCGATGCACAAACTCGCTGCTTCGGCGATGCCCAACTTCTTCATAAGTAAAAAATTATGCAATATTCCAAAAATGATTTTTTTTGTTTGTTAAAAAACACAACAAAAAACACACAAACAACACAAAACTATCTAACGGAGAGTTTGCAGTCATTGCTTCTTTAATTGTAAGATGGTCTACTGTTCGATGTGTACATGCAATTTGTAACTTTACATAATTTACATCAAGTGAGGGTCGTTAATTCTAATAATTTACTGAACAGATTATCGATCATAGCTACACCATCCTGATTAAAAGAGCTTTCAATTTAAAAAATAAACGGATCTAATCACAGACTCAGGACAGATTTGAACGTTTTTTAAAACTGTAGCACTGTAGTGCTGTTTTAAACTTTCATGGCGATTTATTACGTTTTTTGTAATTTTAATCGCTTCTTTAGGTAATATCGGAAAAAAATAATTAATCATCCTGGCAGTAAACCAGGGACTCAAACCATGATTGTAGTTCTAACGAACTGTGATGCTACAGACAAGTCTAAGCTTGTCTATAGCATCGCAGCTCCCCCTCCTCCTTCCTTCCTTCCTTGTCGCTCTCCTTTTTTTCGTAGGTGGTTAAAAATAAAGACAAGTACTTAGTCTGGTGTCTTTGTCATATATATCCTTGACTCATGGGTTTAACCAGAATGAATCGATCGTATGGACGCCCATTATTTAAGGGAAAAGGCTATAAACATGATACAATGCTGGTTTGATTGAATAATAGAAAACTTAAATGGTAATACATCGATAATACATCGTTAAACAGTTTCCTTTACGTGATGCAGCCTATAATTTACTAAGTTACTTATTATGTAAGCTTAAGTGAACTTAGTAGCAGTAACAGCTCAGTGGGCGAGCGCTTGCCTTGGAAACAAGGTGCGCAGGTTCGAAGAAATCAGAGGTGCGAGCATCGATCATGTGCGAATCGTTTTTGTGCGATTGTTACTAGCTTTCGGTGGAGGAAAACATTGTGAGAAAACCTGCATGTCTGAGAAAGCCTAAATAGCTTTCAAATGACGTGTGAAGTCCGCCAACCCGTACTTGACCAGCGAGGTGGACTATGGCCTAAGCCCCTTCATCTTTAAGGAAGGCCCGTGCCCAGCAGTGGGACAAAAACCAAGGCTGGTATTATTAAGTGAACTTTAACAATGAATTAGTTTTACTAAGTAACATATGTAGATCCCATATAGGTACTAATAATGTCAAATAACAAAATCAAGCGGCCTTCCAGAATAATCACAAACTTTTGATGAGCTGGGTATTTCACACCCGGAACGACAGGACTTTATAAATGTTAATTGGCATCAAGAGAAAATAGCCTAGCACAGCATTTTTCTTTATCCTCTTGGTACATTTCTCGCCCGTAATTTTAAATAGAATAACTTTCAAACAGTTCCTCCTACGAGGAAATGGGAGAAAAGACGTCTTCATTTAATTGTAATGTAAAATGGAAAATAAAATCAGTCATTAAAGATCCGCCCAGCCAAGTTTATGCAATCCTTCTCAGCTGCTCGATACTGCGTAACGAAGCGTAATGGTTCATTTTATTTGCATAAATTTGGATGCCAGGATTTGTGACGGCGGCGTCGTGTATAATTACAGATTGAAATTAAATTAGTTCTGTTACTTCGGAACGGAGATGTCAGTTTTTTAGGTCGACCAATAATAAGAATCCAGTTTTTGTTGAGACAATGATATTTATTATCTTATTTATAAATGGATTTGGATTTTTAAGCCTTCGTGGCGTAGCGGGGAAGCGCTCGCTTCGCAAACCGTAAGCTGGAGGCTGAAATTCTTCGTGGAGCAACAATTTTGGTGCTTTTTCCTTATAGGTTAATATCAAAAGACTGAACGTTGAAACTGACTGAACGTTGAACGTTGTCTGGAAAGTTATCTTGTCAGCAGTTGTTCTGATCTTGTCAAGTTTTGACTGCTATGGTAGTATCGGCAAGGGAGTTTTTTAACAGCCTTTGTTTTATGTCCCACTGTTGGGCACGGGAGTGGTGTCCACCAAGCTGGCCAAGTGCGGGTTGGCGGACTTCACACATCAATCGAAAGCTAGTTAGGCTTTCTCAGACATGCAGGATTCCTCACAATGTTTTCTCTCACCGAAAGCTAGTAACACAGCACAAAGAGGATTCGCTCATGATTCAGAGGTCCTAGCTGGGGTTGGAACCTGCGCACCTTGTTTCCAAGGCAAGCACGCGCCCACTGAGTTGCCACTGCTGAGGGATTTCTTTTATTAAATGAAATATTTATTTTTTTATTTAACAAAAATCTACTGTTTGATTGCAGTTCCACCTGATGGAAAGCAGCAACGCAAACGAGGATGGTGAAGCACACTAGCCTATTAAAAGCTTATTTACACCTTAGCATTGAAGACACTTACCGATGCCGACAAACTGTATTGTACCTACAATGTGTGTGTTAATGTACAATGTTAAATTGAACGAATGAGCACAAAACCTGAAACTCGTTTGTTGAGTACTAATCGATAGCAGAATTAATTAAAATACTTCTTAATATACATCGATATAATATATAAACTAGATTTGGTGTCACGGTTCAAAAAGTGGTAGCGAGAAATAGCGCTCTTGTGTCGCTATTTCTTTACAAGCCACATCCTGACAAATTTATTTTTGCCGATAGGAGTGTCGCTACTGTCTATACGAAACTGTCAAACTACACGTAATTATCATAATAGAAATGTTAGTTCACGTTTCCGCCACCAGCACAGATAAGTTTGCAACCTCCGCGACCACATTTTAGATGTCATTTTGTTCGTGAATGTTTATCTAGTTTATATATTATATCGATGTTAATATAGGTTAATAGTACCATATCTCTATTTGTTTTATATGCCGAGTAAAAGCACAGGCGGTTTACTCAATACGAACACGACACGCATGGAATGAGCGTAAAGATACATCATCGTCATCATCAACAGCCGAAAGACCTCTATCATTGAACAAAGGCCTCCCCTTTGGAAGAAAAGGGTTGCTATAGTCCCCACGCTTGGCAGGCGTTTTGGGGATGGCACTATAGGTGGTAGGTAATCCAATATAAAGACGCTGCTGCCCGTCTTCTTGTTTTCCCTTAGTCGCCTCTTACGGACACCCAACGGGAGGAGATAGGAGGATGCTATTCTTACCCAGACACTCCACCGGTACGATAGACAGCAGACAGAGATACGATGGGCAGAGATACGAGATACTAATACGGTACGGTGCGTAATTTCCGGTACGCAGCATCGAAATGCTGGAACAATATCCCGCCGCCGTTGAGAAACCTACAATGTTTACACGCGTTTAGGTCTAATCTCAGAAAATTTCTCTGTGAGCATCAAAAGGGGCAAGAAACGCTTAGACATGACACGAGTGTAATATGATGCAATGGATGTATTTGTAATTTGTAATGGATGCTGGTTTTATAACTTTTATTACTTTTGTAATATATAAGGTATCTACTTTTTATATCTCTTGTTAAACTGTATTTTTTTTGTAATTACGTGTACCTATAGTGCTACGTAGGATGCAACATTTGGCGAGTGCATACCTAACATTAAATATAATTCCGGTCATAATTTATTCTATTAAAATTGTTAAACAGTTTATTTAATTTTATAAAATTGTAAAATTGTGTTGTGTTGTGTGTGCATGGCAGAGTGTCCATGGGGTTACTGACTGGGTTCCAACGGAAGACCAGCGCGGCTTGTTACCAAGCCGCATTATGCTGAGTTGGAACCTTTTCATAGCAAGTTGCACTAATTTAGTTTATGTTTTCAATTGTTATTTTATTTTACTCATGTGTTTTTTCGCGCAAAGAAAAAAAAAAGTTTTTTACACGACAGAATCCGAAATGTGGAGATTCGTCGAAGAACCCAGGTCACCGACATAGCTCTCAGAATCTGCAAGTTGAAGTGGCAATGGGCAGGCCACATCGCTCGAAGAACCGATAACCGTTGGGGAAGAAAGGTTCTCGAGTGGCGACCACGAACCGGAAGACGCAGCGTAGGCAGGCCTCCCACTAGGTGGACAGACGACATTGTGCGCGTCGCAGGTAACCGGTGGATGCAAATAGCCAATTGTCGTTCATTGTGGCGTTCTAAGGGGGAGGCCTATGTTCAGCAGTGGACGTCTTCCGGCTGATGATGATGTGTTTTTTGCTATGAATAAATATTTTCTTCTTCTTCTTCTTCTAATATCTTTTATTTATGAAAATAAATAATAGCGTAGTCGATTTCATGTATTTTGAAAATAATATTAAGTTGGGGGAATGAGTTTTTGCATTATTAAAAAATGGTTTAAATTTTTTCAATGGAAGATCTCGGATATCCTGTGGCAGTTTGTTATAGAAGCGTATCTTTGGCCCATACAGGATTTGCCTGTTCTGTGGAGACGCGTGGAATATAAAACAAGATTGTGTTTGTTTCGGACAAATAAACGATTACTTACAATAAGGTAATATTAATCATAATACAAAGTTCACGTAGCTTATAATGTAACACCACTGATATCTTGATCATGGAGACAATGTTCATAGAGTCTAACTATTTAAATACATTTAGGCTCCTAAATAATAAAGAAAGCAAGGGCCATTGCCCTTACTTACAAAACCATGAACAATAATCATTGTTTGAAAAAGATTAATGATATGAAAGTGACTTGGAAAACATAATAATTGATGTAAATAGTGTTTGGACAGGTGATAATAAATTTGTTTTTTTTACTAACACAAGACATTATTAGGCTTCTAACTGACAACCTATTGATGATACAATGGCTACTATGAATATACCTACTACTTAGGTCATATTGTAATAAGGAGGAAGTGTACCTATTGTTTGTATTTTGACCGCGACGCAACAGCAGTCTCAATCATCATCAGCCGGAAGACGTTCACCTGCCCCTTAGAACTCCACAATGAACGACAGTTGGCTATTTGCATCCACCGGTTGCCTGCAACGTGCACCATGTCGTCTGTCCACCTAGTGGGAGGCCTACCTACGCTGCGTAAAGGTAGGTTAATTATAATTCAAATATTAGATAGTAATAGATTGGGAATAGTGTAGAAATTTTACTATACCCAAAGGTCTCCAGTTATATATGAAAAGAATGTTTGTCTGTATGTCCCGGTATGTCCTTTGTAGAATTGTAAAGTATGCAGTTGATCATGTCATGATCTCAAGTAACCGCACCCGTATCGATAGCCTCCAGGTTATCCAAAATCGTTTCCTCCGACGTGCCGTCGGTGCCCCGTGGTACATGCGGAATGTAGATCTGTATTCCGATTTTAAGTTAGATCCCCTTCGTAAGTTCCTCAAAGAAGCGTCGAAACACTACTTTGAATCCGCGTCCCGTCACGCGAACAGTTTAATCCGCGCCGCCGCCGATTACGCCCCTAGTCCTTCTGACTCGCGCCGCAGACCATGACACGTACTGTTCGACCCTCCTGACCCCATGACGGTCCTATTGGACTGGGATGCGCCGAACCCTCCCCGACAACCGTATGCTACACTAGCTATTAGACACCGGTCTCGCCGGCGAGGCCGAAGGGTCGTACGCATGCGACCTCAACGACGTGCATCACCCCACTGAGTTTCTTGCCGGTTCTTCTCAGTGGGGGCGCGTTGTGAACCGGTGGTAAACTCAGCCCTCTCTTAAGCGACAGCCCAAGCCGAGGCCGTGCCTCCCTGAGGTGCCCTTGAGCTCGTCGCTACTTCTGCTGTTAAGGCTAGAGCGCTTTAAGCGCTCGCCTCCTATTGTCCGATGAAGCTGTAATGGCCATCTGCGGCCAACAGCGTCTATCATTCCCAAAAAAAAAAAAGTTCTTAAGTAAAGTGAAAGAGCGCGAGCGGAGATGCGCGGGTCAGCTAGTAACAGATAAAAATAGTGTCTTTTTTTTAATTTATGCGAATCCTACGCATTGTAATAAAACTTTTCTTACGGATGTATATTTTTTATTTTTACTATACCGGACGTTTCAAATGCAATTCAAACAGATCACAAATAAGGCACCTAATAGGTGCACTCACGGGACATTTTGGCACTCACGAGCATCTACACAGAATGAGGCTAAGTACTGGTGACACTTGCAGATTCTGGGAAGATGAAAAAGAGTCAATGCGACACATATTGTGTAGCTGCGATGCTCCTGCGAGACGTAGGTTGAATCATCTGGGAGTAGCCTATCCTACGCCAAATAATTATGTACAGCTCCAAGCTGGCGCGATTACTGCGTACCTGAGGGAGCTCTTCGATACGCCAGCAACAGAGTAAGGGCTAGGGCATGCACAATGGGTACAACTGGATCGAAGTGCGTTCCGGGGGTACCGGGCTCAAATTTATAGCCACCAAGAATAGAATAGTGTGAATATACAAAGAATTAATAAACGCTTAGTACATATTTGTATTTTAATCTACCTAAGTACCTAATTTTAATCTACATTTGTAGATATGCAGATTGCTTTGATTATATATACGTCTAGATACCTATTAGTCTTGTAACGTTACGTTAATAAGCATAACAACCTCATTATTCGTGTGTGCGTGCAGGCCTCGTTGTACACTCGCGTCATCTGTGGTTGTGTGTGTTTTTGGGGATCTACAGTTATAAATATTTTTCCCATAAATAGCCATAGCGTAATCGAAATAAAATAAAATAAAATAAAATAAAATAAAATAAAATAAAATAAAATAAAATAAAATAAAATAAAATAAAATAAAATAAAATAAAATAAAATAAAATAAAATAAAATAAAATAAAATAAAATAAAATAAAATAAAATAAAATAAAATAAAATAAAATAAAATAAAATAAAATAAAATAAAATAAAATAAAATAAAATAAAATAAAATAAAATAAAATAAAATAAAATAAAATAAAATAAAATAAAATAAAATAAAATAAAATAAAATAAAATAAAATAAAATAAAATAAAATAAAATAAAATAAAATAAAATAAAATAAAATAAAATAAAATAAAATAAAATAAAATAAAATAAAATAAAATAAAATAAAATAAAATAAAATAAAATAAAATAAAATAAAATAAAATAAAATAAAATAAAATAAAATAAAATAAAATAAAATAAAATAAAATAAAATAAAATAAAATAAAATAAAATAAAATAAAATAAAATAAAATAAAATAAAATAAAATAAAATAAAATAAAATAAAATAAAATAAAATAAAATAAAATAAAATAAAATAAAATAAAATAAAATAAAATAAAATAAAATAAAATAAAATAAAATAAAATAAAATAAAATAAAATAAAATAAAATAAAATAAAATAAAATAAAATAAAATAAAATAAAATAAAATAAAATAAAATAAAATAAAATAAAATAAAATAAAATAAAATAAAATAAAATAAAATAAAATAAAATAAAATAAAATAAAATAAAATAAAATAAAATAAAATAAAATAAAATAAAATACAAATACAAATAAAAGATTTGATTTGATTTGAAAATAATTGAATTGATTTGATTTGATTTGAAAGAATTGAATTGAATTGATTTGATTTGAAAAGAATTGAATTGAATTGAAATTAAATTAAATTAAATGGCGTGTCCCTTACCATCAGGTGAACGTCTTATTTGCCTCATGACCAGGAAGAAAAGATACTTCTAAGTACTTACCTATATAAAAGTAATTAATTTATCAAAAAAATTAATTAAGATTATTATATTTGATTTATTTCATGTTTTGGTCACTAACTACGTATTAAGTTTCATTGAATTCATTTTTGTCAAAAGAAAAATTACCCCAGACTTAAGATATATTCCCCCATTATTACCTAGCCACACCAGTCTAGTCGGACAATGTACAAATTGTCGTAAAAAACAATCGAGTTTTTATAATAATCCCTCACAGAATCTTAAGACTTATGAATGGAAAATTAAGTTAGGATCTTTATTAATTTTACTTAGATAATATTTTCACGATTTGATTACACAATTCGGCAAAAAGATTTTTTTTTGCGAGCACAAACCATCGGTAGAGTTCAAGTGATACTAAACAACCAAGTATACCAATTTGATGTTTTGGTATACTTGATATTGTCAAGTGTTTGAACATCGAACACGCTATCTAGACGTATATATAATCAAAGGCAGATTGCTGAGTAATATTTTTTTAAAATATATTTGGAAAACAAACAGTGAAAAAATTAAAAAATACTAATTAAAAAGCGATACACTATTCTAATGTTTAATGTTTTTTCTAATTCATAAGGTTTTATTCACAACTAGCTCTCCTGCGCAGCTCCGCTCGCGTACCTAATTTTCAAACTTTCTACGCACCTTTTTAATTTATTTTACGTAAGAACTTTCTACTGCAGAATATTAGAAAATTACAAAAAAGGATGGAATCGGTAAAGTCGTTTTCAAGATATGGCGTAACAAAGGGAAATGGGAATTCATTTTTATATATCATCATCATCAGCAGCCGAGACGTCCACGGTTGAACAAAGTCCTCAGAAGGGAAAGGTTGCCATAATCCCCACGCTTGCCAGGCGGCTTCGGGATCGCAGTATAGGTGATAGGAATCCAATATAAAGACGCTGCTGCCCGTCTTCTTGTTTTCCCTTAGTCGCCTCTTACAGACACCCAACGGGAGGAGATGGTTGGTTGCTATTCTTACCCAAACACCCCACGGGTAATACATATAGATAATAATAATAATGTCCTCCTGACAGATTTGACTACAGCGGCCAAGCATTTACAAGATTATTATTATATATTTACAGCATTCACGTGAGTTATTAAAGTACACAAATGCTTTCGCAAGCATAAGCACACTCCCTCTTCCGTCCGTTGTTCTCACATCGAAGTGGTCAGGCACAGGACTGACTTTTACATACTTATTCGATGCATGGGTCATCTTACTTTCTAGACCATCAAGCGATCCGCGAATATTATCCTAATCAGTAAGAAACAACAACACTCAGTTGAATTTGAATTAGCGACCTCAGGTATGCTAACAAGTGTTTTCTCGCTGCGGCACGGAATCTAATACATAAACTTACTTAATATTTTAATCCTAGATTGTCTGAGTGCCTATTTTACCTTGAAAACCGTTAATGAAACTTAACACTTACATCCCTAAGGTTTGAAATTAATTAATAAAAGCTAGTTAAGTATAAAGAATTCTTTGTATACCTCGAGCACTCGTTGGTTTAATACAAATTGTAGCTACTTCCATCTATTAATTATTCATGAGTCTTTTATAATAAGCAAGACCAGCCTGAATAGCTGAAAGAAGATTCCTACCCAAGTTTTTATCCTTATCAAAAACGAATCGCTATCTACACAATATATCTACCTACAATAATCTAGACCGCATCTATACCTAACGATAATTTTAATTATGCGGTTTACAAACTGTATGAAGTAACGCCTCCAAACCTGTCGCGTATCCGGCTGTGCCATGCTCGTTCTTGTCAAAAATTCAAAAGATTAATTCTTCATGACAGGCAACGTCCTTTCCGCTACACGACGCTACAGTATAATTAATTGGTACTATCTACACATATTGTCTGTCTGGTTGTGTGTGTAACAAAAGCCATTTGTTCATAATGTATAATTTACACTGTGGTATAGTCGCCAGTCTGCGTGCCGGACACGATACGGGCATGATACGGTTTGAGTGCATAGTAGTCTACGTCATTTCTTGTGCCTGATATGTTCATAGCACGGTCATGGATATGGCCCGGGATATGGCCTTTACTAAGTAAGAATAAAATATCTAGTGCAATAAACGTTGATAAGAAGTTTTACATAATATCAATCGTGTAACATTCGGTAAATACAGCGTAAGACTTCGAAACAAAACTCCGCCAGCGTTCAAAACAGTTGTCTCGGCAAAGTGCGGAAACAACATTACCCTCTCAACATAAGCCGAATAGCACTCCTACCCTTCTTGTTTACTCATTTTTACTCTTTTTTTAACCGACTTCATTATTAGGTCGGTTACACTTTACTATAAATTAATTTGAATGTTTCCTTAGGAAGCTTCAGCAAGGTGTAAAAAATAATAAAAAGGTTTGGTGCTAATTTAAAAATATTTTTGTCCAATTTAGTGATGAAAAAAGCAGATATTAGTCCGATGATAAACGACACGTGTGTTGATATGCAGATGCATTCCACTGCCAATCGTCACCTGACACATTAGGTATTACATCTAATCGACCTACCATCCAATGTGAACGGTTAAGAATCTTGAACCGTGTAATTTACGATGGCCTTCACACAGAAACACAGCATTACCCCATTGCTTCCTAAGGAAACATTCAAATTAATTTATAGCAAAGTGTAACCGACCTAATACTAATGTAGTATTAGGACCTCTCCAGTCTTTCCAGCAAGTCTATGGAACTATATTTTTGAAAGTTATTTGATATTTATAGGGTAAAAGTGGGATAGTTGCCCCAGGGGTATAGTTGCCTCGATTGTAATTTCTCTAGTTTGGCGGATGATCACATGTTATTTATCTTTCGAGAGACTCTACAACTACCACTAAGTTGACCGTGTTGCATGTCTTTGTGAGATTGCATGGTAGGGCAAAGTGAAATCAACGTTTTTGCGGGATATATGGCCTCTTTTTCAGTGGGGCATCTATCCTATACGTAATTTACGTAGATTAGGCAATTATCCCCTATCTGGGATAGATGCCAAAAAAATTAGAGGTCCGCAAAAATCGCGAATACTCTGGAAATATCAAAGATGATGGTTTTTCCTTTCATAAGTTTGAAGATAATAAATCAAAGTACCTACCCGTATAACAAATAAAGAATTTTGCTTTTTTTCACTGAGAGATATAAAGTAATTTCAAAAAGTGTGGCAACTATTCCACTTTTACCCTATAATAATTTAACCAGAGGGGTGCCTGGGTAAGAATAGCACCCTCCCATCTCCTCCCGTAGGGTGTCCGTAAGAGGCGACTAAGGGACAAGAAGTCTGTCGGCTGCTGATGATGTGATGATAATAATGTAATAAGAAATCAGAATATTTATGCACAGATAAAGTTATACACATTCTAAATAAATACGTCTACTGTGGTAACGACCTTGCCGTCTTATTGACTTTAAACTTTAGAGCTCATCCCAGAGTTTGTGCTCGCTTTTATTATTTCTTCTTCGTCGAGAACAGAACGTAGGCCGTGGTAATTAGGCCCTCAACAAATATAACTAACTCACAGTACAATTATAAGCGAAACGGTTTCACTCCGCCAGCGGATAGAAAATTAATTTCTTAAGATTCGACCGTCAACTTGGCAATATTTTGATTTAAAAGATCTTCAAAATATCAAAAATTAATATTTGTTTTAAGTAAGTGCAGCTAAGTTTGGAAGTGGTTGGCTGGTATTCATTAGCAGCTGATAGACGTCCACTGCTGGACAAAGGCCCTCCCCTTAGAAGGGAGGGGTTAACATAATCCCCACGCTTGGCAGGCGGCTATATGTGGAAGACAAATCCTAAAGAAAGACGCTGCTACCCGTCTTCCTGTTCTCGCTTAGTCGCCTCTTACGACACCCAACGAGAGGAGAGGGGGGGGGGGGTGCAATTGTACCCCGGCACCCCACGGGTACTGCCTGGTATTGGTTAAGTAAGAAAATCCTAGGATCAAAGTGGGGGTCAATGTCAGGGACTGGTAATTGAAGATCTATGGCCTTGTCATGGACTGCTATTATAGAAAGAAGATTGTGTTATTTATAAAAAATCTGTATAAATCTGTGTTGAGATTATTTACCACCTCGCAAAACTCGCAAAATATTTTTAATTTAATTTAAGATAAAGTTACCTTTGCTTTTATCAAACCCTTAAAATTTTAATATCACGCATAAGGGAGTGATTAACACAACATTTAATTATTGCGTAGATACCCAAGATCTTTTGTAATATCTTCTTATGTCAATAATAATCATTGTGATATTTTATCAGAACGTAAGCAAATTTTGGATGGGTCGGTATTAATTTTGGCAGCGTACACTTATCTCTCTTGCTTACTTGAATTGAAAATGAAATAAGTCGGAGCGTATATTGAACACACATACATACATAAAATCACGCCTTTTTCCCGTAGGGGTAGGCAGAGCCCAAGGGCCGCTTTTCGCCTCCGTGAGAAACTAGACGTGATGGGTGGCGAACCACATCGCCACCATTTTGGTTAATTTATATAATTAATTTATATATTGACCATTGCGTTCTCACGAATAAAGAGGGAAAGGGAAGGATAGGTGTTGTGAAAAGGAAGATTGGCAAGTTAGAGTGGGAAATAGGAAAAGTAGGATATTACCGCCCAGGAGGGCAATGGATGGGACAGTAATAGCTAGGGAAGCCGGGGTCGCATACCCGTATACTATACCACAACTACCGGACAGGTAAGTGGGGATGAGTATCCCATGACATATGATATGTATATTGAACATAGTACCTAATTATAATGAGATATAATGTAGACCCTTATTCTTCTGAATAAAGTTTAGTTATAAAACAATTCCCTTATTTGACTTCTCTATACAATTTAAAGGAAAGAAAAAAGTAGGTACCTCGTACTACTTGATAAGTCGTTTTCAATTCGCCAGCCGCATTCGAATTCGATTTCTGGATAATCGAGATCTTGCTCAATTGAATACTCGATTACTCGTTTAAGAGGACACCACTCACTGTTTGAGTTTGCCGACTTTGATTGGGTTTGCACTGCAGTAGGCTATTATCATGGGAATTAAATTTATTGTTAAGAAAGTGGTTTAATAATATACCTGACCTAATAATAGTTATTCAAATGTATATAATATGTATAGTAGTTCTAAATATGGTAGAGTAGATAGAGCAAGAACTTCCGCTCCAATTTAAGAGATTTGGGAAATATTTGCACCTTGCAGAAGATCGCATTGAATAATGCCACCTTATAATTAAGGTTCTTATTGGCTCTATGAGGAATCATGAAATGTCCGCTAAGTAAGGGCTCCCTCCCACACATAACTGCGATGCGATGTGATGCGGCGTGAAACAAATGAATTTTTGATACAAGTTGCAGGAACTTGTATTGAAAATTCATTTGTTTGTTCTAACCTAACCACGGTTCATTCCTTCCCTATACAACTTGATTTTAAGTATACCCTAAAGCGGCAAGTAGTGCGTTCAGAGTCAATAATTTAACTCGTTGCAATATTTTTCAACCTACCTTGTAATTTATCCCATTTATTATTGTAGTTGGTTATTTATAATTATTACGTAAATCAGCTGTTCTCGGGCGTACGCATCGGGCGTTTAGTGACCTTCCTCTGCGCCTGCGCTGTTCCTATCCACTTTCATACATCATCTAGCGCGCCCAGTCATGATATGGAATTATAAAATATCAGCTTACTCTCTTACTCTGTCTAAATGCAAATAACATTACATATGTATAAACGAGGTTAGACGAAAAGCTTGTAAAACCAAGATTGCTACCATAAATGAAATGCTATACACAAAACGTAATGAGAGCTTAGCAGACATGCCTATTGTACTATTTGTACTGCAGGCAGCTGTAGTGCTCTCCAATGTTCGAGGCCCCATAGCGCCGAGATGGAAAGTTGCCTAATTAGCAATCCACTAATAAACAACACAACGCAACATTGGTACAACGAAGTTTGAATATAAAAATGGCTAATACTATGAAATTGTACTTACGACGTAGGTAGTAAATAAAATGTAACTTATTTCATACCATTTGTGATAAGACAAACAGATATATTTTCATCATTTGCGTGTGTTAGCATCGGTGATATTTTTATATAAATAGATATAAGTAATTTGATTATAGTTTGGTTTATTCCTTTTTATCAGCGACGATTGAGGGTAGTAGAATTTGACTATGCTTTGAAAAAGTGTTGTATTAATGAAATAACTTGTTATTGGTAGTGTTTAACTATTGATTAACAAATGTAAAATTGTTATTTGAAGCCCAATGCGATTAGAATGATTTATTATTGATATTGTATAAAATATTGTATAAGACGAGTAATCAAACTCAAACTCAAAAATAGTTTATTTCAAATAGGCTTAACGCTAGCACTTTTGAAAGGTCAAGTATTTTTTTTTTTAATCTACCACCGGATCACAACGCGGCCTCAACTGAGAAGATCCGGCAAGAAACTCAGCGGGCTTGTCATTTTATCACATTTTTTTTTTAAACAGTTTGTCATGTTACAACTAGATCAGAGCGACAATGTGTCTTGCCGTTCAAAAGATCAAATAATACAAAAAAAAAAAAAAAATACGACGAAAGTAGGTACAACAAACTAAAAAGCCAAAGGGATAGTAGTCGGACCAGTCCCCCCAAGCAGCACCCGCGCACGAGTTGACTCGAGCAGCAGCCATCACTCCCCTCAACCATATTGGAGGGAAGGGGGTGACCCGCCACACGAAGCCGCCACAAGCAAAGACTTTTCGATGGCGAGCATGACCGATCTAAGATCACAGTGGCACACGTCTAACATTTAACTTCTGCTGTTAAGCAGTGCCTCGTCAGGCAAGACACAAAGCACTTTAACATATTATTGATGTCATCAATTAATTGACTAGTGCAGCAGCCATCAGTTATCCGCCACTTTATATGGTGTTACAAATTGTAAGCCTTAAAATTAATGAAACTGAGAATGTACCCCCACTACTTCAGTGGATTGAAGTTGCTATACATACGTTGTAACCGTTTAGAACGGACAGTCTTTAACAGTCTTCAGTCGGCGATGGATCTCTAGAAAGCTAAGTATCTTTAGTATTGTTTAATTTACATTGTTATGATGATATTGTGTTATATTGTGTTTTAATGTTATTATGTTGTATTTATGATAAGTCATATAATATGATATATGACTTGGAGCTGGTGCTGGAAGTGGTTGTAGGGGCTGGTGGAGACCACTTGGGGAGTCTAATGAAAGAAATTGTAATGGAATAATTATTTTATGTTCTTTTATAGCAAACGTGTCGTAATCGACACGGTTGTCTAATAAATATTATATACTGATATTTGAGACCTACCTCCAAACCATTAATAAATATCCGATCCGAACTATAAGGTTATAAATGATCGACTACTAAATATTCGGCTATACATCCTGATATATTAATACAGTTAGATTTTATAAATTTAACACGTGCATTAAGCACGCAAATGATGAAGCACGAAAACTCGATCACACGACCTATTATGTATGTAGCCAAGGTATCTAACCACTGTACCAACGGGCCTGTCAAACTAATGTAAGCTCTATATTATTAAGTTGGTAATTAAATATATTTGAAGTCAATATTATAAAGTAAAAAGAGAAATCATTAAACCACATTTCATTCGTATCATTGATTTAAACTATTTCTTGCGGATATAATTATTTACATCATTGTACTTAGTGGAAATTAAATACACTTTTTTAAACATATGTATCATTAGAATTTAACAATTCTGTTCGACGATTGTCTCTAGACCTATCAATAGTTTTCTAAAGTCCATATGGCATACTTTCACCCGAATACGCGCGTGTACTTATTACCCACTGCCAGATTTTTATGAAATTAAACTAAGTTTGCAGCCGAAACAATCTTAGCGTAAGTACTTTCGCTCGTAGGGTGAAGACTGCTGAATTGTTAATTAGGTACACTGCGCAAGTTTTCCACTTAACACCTCAGAGTACCCTATCAGAGTATCTAGTATAGAGAACAATTTATGGACTCCTTGTATTTGGACATGCCACACTGTTACTGTTTGTTTATCAATAAACTTTAAACCTTGTCACGTAGTGGGGTTAGTGGCTCTGAGGGAATAAAAATACTATGATATAAAAAACATATATCATACATATATTCACGCCTTTTTCCCGTAGGGGTAGGCAGAGCCCATGGGCCGCTTTTCGCCCCTGTGAGAAACGAGACGTGATGGGTGGCGATCCACATCGCCGCCATTTTGGTTAATTAAATTATTTTATGTTTAACCATTTTTTATTTATTTATTATGATTAACCATTGCGTTCTCACGAATAACGAGGGAATGGGAAGGATAGGTGGTGTAAAAAGGAAATAGGAAAAGTAGGATATTACCACCCAGGAGGGCAAGGGATGGGACAGTAATAGCTAGGGAAGCCGGGGTCGCATACCCGTATACTATACCACTTAAGCGATGCGTCGGCGGCGGTGCTAAAGGGAGGATCCTCCGACCGAACGAGGTGTGATGCTCGGCCAGGGCCGAAGCCCCCGACAGTTGTTGTCGGGATGTTGTATATATAGTGAATGTCTTCTGAAACTTCACTTGCACGATTCAGAAATCGGTGGCGCCATCTATCTTCTTATATGTGAACTATTCACTTCTCGCGTCGCTGTAACACATGTGGCGCCATCTGGTTATGTCCAGTCGCCACATCACTCCCCCCCGAAGACTGAAAGTCGATGAACGGTCTTCTTGTGCCAGCTTGTCCTTGCGCTCCAGTCGCTATGCCAGTGTGCCAGTGGATACAGTTCCAGTGAGTCGGAACTGAAGCTGCGTCGTCCTCTGTGAGTCGAGGTGTGCAGTGAATGGCTGGCGGCTGCTAGACGTACCGGTGAGAGGAATGTGCTCTTCTTACAAGAACCGGCGGTAGTGCAGGGGTGCTGTGCCACGTTGAGGCCGAAGGTAGACCAGGCTTGCATCTGCAGCTGCAATGCGGTGGTCGTCCGATGAGGCCGGGATACTGGCTGGCTTGTGACTCGCTGGTTGTTGCTGGAGAGTTGCTGCTGTGGGGAGAGAGCGATGGCGAATCTGCGCTGTTGTCCGGATCTGAAGGCTGCGACGATGTTCTGTGCGGGGTCACCAGTTTGGCGATGCAACGGCGGCGGTGCTAAAGGGAGGATCCTCCGACCGAACGAGGTGTGATGCTCGGCCAGGGCCGAAGCCCCCGACAGTTGTTGTCGGGATGTTGTATATCGTCCCCGTAGTTGGAAAATTAAATAACTCTGATTTTGTAGTTCTGAGATAAACGCGATTTAGTGTTTTTTTTTCAGTTAATGTACATTTGTTAAAATATGTGAGACAATTTTACTGTCGGTAATTTTGTATATTGTGAATCTGATTACCTTTTACATTATGCTTTAACAAACTGAACTCTATCTTTAACTATAACTAAATAACACATAAAAAATCAAGTTGTTTAATTTTGCCACAACCGATAATTATAACGTAACTACAATTAGCTACTAATTTCGGCTATTTATTTAGTTTTCCTACAAGCTAAATACATTTGGTAGAGTAAAATTTGGTGAAATAAATGCAGTTATTGAATTTGTCAAACTCGAAATATAAAATTTAGTGGCTTTGTACATTATTATTAACTTGATTTTTTTTAACTATTATTGATCTCATATTAAATAAAAACTGTATTATGATATTAATTGAGTTATATTAAGGAAAAAATAGAAAACTACAATAAAAATTTGAAAAAGTGTATTGTAATCAGATACTTATCTTACCACAAACTTAAAAAATAAACAAAATTACACCAATTATAACAAGTGGAAAAAAAGTATTCTTTCAAATCAATACAGAAAATAATTTGAACCCAAAAAATAACATTATGGCTCTAAAATCAGAGACCTAATTACACATACATATTTAAGTAGTAAGTAAAACTATGAAAAACTTAAAATAGGTAAAATAGGTTTCTTGACGAAAACGCAGATTAGATGTCTATCAGATGCGGGGTACCTCGACCACCCTGGGTACACATTAGAGCATAATTTCCACCAACGCGCAGGATTCTGTGTGTACGTTTGCATTGACATCTGCTGCCAGCGTCGCCGTCAACTTGGGAACCCCACATGCACTACAATGTGGATGTTAGTAGACACTGGTATAGATAAAATTGTCTATACTTGTGTCTGTAGATCACATAGCGGTGACCTGATGACAACTCGTCTTTTTGACCACCTTAGTGAGGCCGCTGATGAGGCCCTTCATTGGTACCCTGATGCGCAGCTGGTCACTCTGGGGAACTTTAATACCTGTCACCAGGACTGGCTGTTCTCATACCAGAGGACTGACCATGCTCGCAGAGAAGCGCGGAACTTTGCGCTGTCGCTAGGGTTTTCCCAGCTGGTGAAGCAAGCGAATAGGGTACCTGATGTTGTTGGTCATACAGCCAATTGAAATTGACTTGAATTGTCTAGACCTTCTGCTCTGCTTCTTCTTGTTCTGCTGACGACTGATCCAGGCAGATATCACCTTTAGGAACCTCGGATCACTGTCTGGTTAAAGCTGTATCGACCTTTTCTCCTCCTAACTGTGATATTCGTGGTGTGCGGCGATTGTGGCGATAAAAGTCAGCAGTTTGGGATAAGATGCGGCATTTCTTTGCATCTTATCCTTGGTGGCGGGTCTGCCTTTCTTCCGAAGATCCGCCGAGTTGCGCGGATGCTATAACTGACGTAGTACATCAAGCAATGGAATATTTCATCCCTTTCGCTGATGTACCTGTCGGTGGCAAAGCTCGCCCATGGTTCAATGCCGAATGTGCTCAAGCTGAAAAGAGCAAACATTCGGTGTATCTTTGGGTTGAAGCTAATATCCGGAGCTCTGCGGTCACGAGACCGCAGAGCTCCGGATATTAGCAATAAGAAGTGAGCCTTTAACCAAGCCGCTAAGTTCTCCAAGAAGGTGTTAAAGGAGGCTCATTTGGGCCATATCAACCACATTGGCTCAGAACTCGCTGCCCAGCCATCTGGCAGTAGAGCTTTCTGGTCTTTTGCCAAATCAGTTGAAACAAACTTCTGTCGGCCTTCACTAACTCTGCTGGTAAAGCCTGATGGGACTCCAGCTCATACGGCAGGAGAGAAAGCAGGTGTATTTGCATCTCTCTTTGCCCATTATTCGCGTTTAGATACTGGCAGTGCTATTCCACCACAACTGCCTCATTGCGGTTCGTCGATGACGGAAGTCCGCATTACAAATAAGGAGGTAATGAGAGTACTGTGTCGTCTAGATGTGAAAGCTAGTAGACCTGACGGTATTCCAGCAATAGTACTTAATGCATAATATGCACCCGAGTAGTCTCCGGTATTGACACGTTTGTACCGCCTCTCATTTAAGACTGGAATTGTGGCCAAGTCCTGAATCGTCACTAACGTGCAA
Organism: Furcula furcula; assembly: GCA_911728495.1. NCBI lineage: Eukaryota > Metazoa > Arthropoda > Insecta > Lepidoptera > Notodontidae > Furcula > Furcula furcula. The sequence goes on from OU452251.1 coordinate 15,103,474, forward strand.
CCCGTGCCCAAAAAGGGCAGCCGTGCCGATCCAGCTAACTATCGGGTGATTTCAGTAACGTCCATACTCTGTAAGATTATGGAGCGTATATTGAACTCGAGCCTCATGGCATACCTAGAACAGAATGATCTCCTCGACGACCGACAGTACGGATTTTGCCGAAATCGGTCGACGGGGGACCTTCTAGTGTATGTCACTCACTTATGGGGCGAGGCCCTCGAGAAAAATAGGGAAGCGCTCGTTGTTTACCTGGATGCCTTCGATAGGGTTTGGCATGCTAGCCTTTTGAACAAGCGGCCAGCGTACGACATATTCCCGCGTCTGATCGGCTGGATAAGGGACTTCCTGAGTGAACGATCTGTCCGAGTGGTTTTTGATGGTTGTTCATCTGAGCCGTTGTTGAATAATGCCGGATTTTCTCAGGGGGCCGTTCTCTCCGCAACTCTATTCTTGCTGCATATTAATGATCTGTTGCAGGCTTAGCACAATTTGCCAAGACTTCGTAATCTTGACAGTTCGGTGTGGAGTATGACGTTATTATCGACCTAGCTAATACCGAAAACGACGTTTCTACGTCGATAACTATGTCGTACTCCACACCGAACTGTCAAGATTACGAAGTCTTGGCAAGTCGTGCTAAGACTGCTGATGCGTGGTATCTATGGGTATGCAGATGACAGCACTATTGTGGAGAGATATATGCCGAGTGCTCGGGCCAGTAAGAATGTTATCTCATATACTCTGAAAAAGTAGCCATGGTGGAGCGCGCGAGTCTCACACTTCAGGCAGTCTCCGAATGGGGTGATGCCAATCTTGTGAGATTCAATGCCACCAAAACTCAAGCATGTCTATTCACCGCCAGAATGAATCCGTTCACCTTGGCTCCTACTTTTCAGAATGTATCCTTGGAATATACTGACCGCCTTCAGTTGTTGAGAGTTGAAATTTCCTTAAACCTCAACTTTGAGCGGTGCATTGAGTCCAAGGCCAAGGTAGCTGCCAGGAAGCTAGGTGTCCTTGCAAAGATCCACCGTTACTTCACACCGAAGCAGCTTTTGTTGCTATATAAAGCACAAGTCCGGTAGTGTGTGGAGTACTGTAGTCACATATGGGCTGGTGCTGCAAAATGCCATCATGCATCATTGGACTGGGTGGAGAGGCGTCTTAAAAGGCTTATTCATGACGCAGGGTTGGTTGCGGCCAATTTACAAAGCCTAGAGCACAGGCGCAGAGTAGCCTACCCATTAATTCAAAGACAGCGAAAGTAATCCCTTCAAAGTTAGAGTGAACAGGCTCCTTCTGGGTAAGCTCGCTCCATCATAGACTTTGTCTCTGTCATCTCTGACCAAGACTAGAGTCAAGTCAAGAGCAAACCCATCACATTTAAAAAAAGTATCATTTAAAATTAAATAACAAATTTACTAAAAACATGACTCTAAAAATAAACATCACGTTAATGATAACTTTCCTCAGGTGGATTTTGTTTTATGGCAATTATAAACAACATAATTTATTTAATTTTATTTGTCTAGCATCTTATAATTAACCATTATCTAGTTGTAGAAAAAATAGATAACATAAAGTATTTAATAAATTAGGTACGATATATCAGAATTCTGAATAGCAGAATTAAATAAATAAGAGTTGTTTAGTTTTCCTAGAAGTTAGTTACTTTTGTGAAAGAATTTTTATGTTTTAGGAAAAATTCAACAACTCATGTTATTTAATTTATTTGACATTCAACTTATCATCGACCACAGTTATTGATTTATTTACTGAGTTATTGATTTTTCCTAAAAATAGTGTTTGTCTGAAGATATTTATTATTCCATCTGTCCGACAAAAATGGTTATCATTTCGGAACGGAATAAGATACGAAAATGCCTGTAAGGCTCAAATATGCGGCATGTTTTAGGTGTTTTGAAAATAGGGAAAAGTCAATATCGCCAAAATCGGACTTATTTAATTTTCCAACTACGGGGACGATATATAGTGAATGTCTTCTGAAACTTCACTTGCACGATTCAGTAATCGGTGGCGCCATCTATCTTCTTATATGTGAACTATTCGCTTCTCGCGTCGCTGTAACACATGTGGCGCCATCTGGTTATGTCCAGTCGCCACACCACATTTACCGGACAGGTAAGCTGGGATGAGTATCCCATGACTAAAAAAATAAAGAAAAATATATAAAAAAGAAGCAAAAAAGAAAGGCAACCGGCTAACGAGCGTATGGGGTGAGTTAGGTCTAACGGTTTTGCGTAGTAAGAAGTAGCACACTGGTGGACTTAACCGCAGAAAGCAGCAGTAGCACAGCACGGCAGCACGGCGTAGCACAGGAAGGAAAGTACAGAAACCAGTCGGTAGCGGGACTAGCAGGTCAGCCCAGCAGCTGATCAGGTAGGGGGGGGGGGGTACAGGCACACAAAGGTATTACTCTTATACATGTCTCTTAAAAATACTATCGTACTAAACTTTAAAACAAATTTAAATGTAACTGTATCTTCTTAGCTTAGCTTCCTAGTAAATATATAACCTAGATATTCGATTTAGATTGCACTATTGCTATAACTTCTCTCAGGAAGTTTGAAAATATTGTAGCGGACGATACGTTCGTATTATATAAATTCGAATTCTTGTTATAATGAGGTATACTCTTGTTCTTGTTATAATGAGGTATACGAGTGTATTAGCAGGAAAAATGAAAAAATAAACAAATTGAACGAAACATTTGATTAGGTAAAAATTATCTTTTGCATACAATTTATATTTCTAAATTGCAATAATTTTTCGCATTGTGTTGGTTTGATATTTTGATTTATTATTATATTATTATAATCTATAGCAAAAGTTTCGTTTTTGATGCAAAGAAAAGAAGTATTACAAATTTCTTACTAGTAAGACACTCTTGACACTAGTACTAGTAAGACACATAGAAAAATCTTTAAGTGTCAATCCCAATAAAATATTAATATCGTGTTGTCAAAAGACACAAATAAAATACACGCAAAAAGTGAAAACCTTTCAGTCTATGCACGGTTGAATGTCGCTGGCAGGAAATACTTTTGTGTATTAAAATACAAAAGATAAATAATCTAATGTATGTAGGAAATAAAAGAGTTGCCGTACAAGGAGACCATCAAGTTACTTGTGAAAAGACCGTGTTACTTTGTGAAGGGTTTCTTTACAATACCAAGCCTTTATTAAAAAAATGTTTGACCTTTGAAAATTTTCTTACTTGGCTTCTTAAAGGTTTTGAACTGTTCATGTTTATTTTTTGCATAGAACAATCTCAGATCGAACTTACACCTTTAACACGTCAGGTAATTAAAATCAAAAATAAATCGTAAAATTGGTTTCATTTCAAAGTGTATTCGCGTAAATATCAGAAATCATTACTATCATTATTATTTGCGCCTCGTATATTTTTATTGTTTCATTAGCAACCGCAAGACATCCACTGCTGTACAAAGGCCTCCCCCTTAGAAGGGAGGGGTTGACATAATCCTCACGTCTTGGGGATCGCAGTAGGTGTAGGTGGTAGGTGGTTTTCTGTACACTATTGTCTACTTTCTTTTGTGAACTGATCGTTCCTTTCCATCCTTAGGTTGTCTGGAAGAAATCACTACTAGCGATAAGACCGCCCAATGTCTACCATTTTATAAGATTTTTGTATTCTTATTTCTTGTACTTTTATGTCTGCAAGAAAGCGTTGTCTATCTATATTTCAATAGGCTGCTGCCTCTCTTGTCTTACCTAAGTCACCTCTTACAGACACAGAACGGGATGAAATGGAAAGGTGCTATTTTTACCCGGACACCCTATGGGCAATGTCTCCTATGTACTTAGCCAATCTCTTTCCATCCGTGTCAATCGCATAAAATTCTTTCAAACTAATATTCGTTCGCCTGATGGTAAGCGAACACCCAAGGACTGTTCACAACTGTACTATACTGCAGCTCGATACCCAAAAGAAAGTTATTAAGTCTCTTGAGGAGACTATATAATATATATCATTCCGTCATTGTTTTGAATAAACTCTTTAACCTAATTAAAAAAGATAACAAACCCTCTACTAATGTCAAATCGTTTTGAAAATAGATCGGTGTTTAAAATGTTAATGGAATTCTGGGGATCAACAGCTGTCCGCGTCTAAACCGTTAGTTTTGAAGCTTAGTCGACGAAAACTTTAATAGTTTAAGCGCCTATACAAGATTAATAGCTTTAAGCGCTACCTGCCCCGGATTGAGACTGGTAGGACTGAACCAGTGAACGACGAACTTATTCAAAAGTTAGTAATTAAGTATTCTATCAAGCCAGAAGCAATACATTTTTAAGTGTTAAATAACGAAGAGTTTAATGCAGCTAGTTCAAATCTAGTTATCAATACTTATATTTCTAATTTATATAGGTACCTACCTAGTTAATTTTTATTACTAGGTATTTATAATAGAGCAAGGCTTGAAAATGGTAAACAACGAAATAAATCAGAGTTTGCATAAATGCATTAGTATATTTCTGATAGATATTACGCGTAAACTGACACGTTAACTGCAGTTTACTAGAACTGCAATTTTCATTTTAAGTTTTCCATAATCTAGAAAGTAAAAAGGACCCGGTGCGACTTCATCAGTCTGTCTGTCACACCCATAGATTTAGGATTTTTCACACCTATAAAATTCAGGAACTACTGATACTACTTATTGATTTGAAATTTAGAATAGTTCAATCTTACATAACCAACCTCATCGCAGGTAATGTTTATTTTTTCTTTTGAGACTTTGAGACTACTATATCGACTAAGATATCGACTGGGGTGTCATATGAAAGGCCTTCATTTCGAAACAAATTTTAATTTATGTCACGTAGTTTTTGGCTTATAATCAAAAATGTCAAAAATCACACGATAATTTATTACTTTATTAAATGAATCACTTATTGTAAGCTCGCACAATCAGATGTAACGGAAAACAGACAGATCCTATTCGACGCATGGATCATCTTACTTTCCAGACAAACAAGTGATAGGCCTGTATTGCCAGTAAGAAACATTTAAACAAAATTTTGCTCCCTGCGGGATTCGTACCAGTCACCGTTTGTTTTCAAAGCAAGCGGTTTCCCTCTCCACCACGGAGCTAGATTCTGTTTATTTAAGATACTGACCCCGTAAGGATAAATAATCACATTTCTTGATCATACGTTTCTAATAATAAAATTCTGCACGATATACATTATAGCAATCCGAAAAGAAACAATTCTCAAGCAATTTCAATATATAACTCGAAACCGTTACATCCAAGTTTAAACAGAAGAGATGGCTCTCTTGTGTGGTTTTCGGCCATCAATCTGCACAACGCGCCTAACAAATCTTTTCTTTCCAACTTAAGATCAATCTACGTCTGCTTTGCAATGAATAATACATGTCACGTCTGCTATTGGAATGTCCATATTTGTTTTGGTGCCATACATAAACAGCATTCGCACGTTTTGATTACATGTAATTTGTAATATCTATTTGTTGAATAAGCGTAGATACGTCGTATGACTGCAAACGTGGTTTCAACATTCAATTTTATTTATTTAAACATTACCGGTCAAGTGAGAGTCCGCTCACCCACCGCCACCGAGTTGTATACAATCTTTGGACGTTTTAAAGTAATTTTACTATTCATGTAACATCTCAGATGGCGAAAAAACCAAACCGCAAAACTAAGTTTGTTTGTCAAGGTTTTTTTAGGATTACTAAAAAACTGTACCACTTAGAAATATAATTTTATTTTTTCCTGTAAAATATATAATAGACATGTAACATTTTACATAATTACTTCAGATTTTTTTCTGCGACAAACTTCTGACATAAGGGAACGGAATATTTTTTGACGTTTTTGATTATCAGTTAAAACTACGTGACATAAACCGAAATAAAAATAACATTTTGAGATGTGGAAATGAAGCCCTTTCATAAGATATAGTAGTCGATATAGTGGACTCACTTTGAAATTTTGATGACTGAAATATATATACTCGTGCGTATGACAGACAGACAGACACAAACAGACGAAGTCTCACCATAAGGGTTCCTTTTTTACCTGTTAGGTATGGAACCCTAAAAATAGCATAGTGTCAATTAGTCCATGCAATTCCGTCATATTGGTCGTAATTTTGCTAGGAGTAGGACCTACCTACTAATCTGCATGAACCGGGTGCTGAAACATTTTGGTCATGTAGCACACAAAAATGCTTATTATTTAAAATAATAGATTTATAGACTAACTACGAGTATTAGAACGTTTATATGAAGTCAACAATACGCTGCATGAAAACAAGACTAGGATAAGGTGTAGGAAGCAGTAATATCAGGACAGGACCTGACTTTTTTTAGACTAATTTAGTTAAATATTGTATACCGGTTGTTTATTTTCCAAAAGAGAGATGTTGTAAATAATTCTAATTAGGATGATGAATTAGATTTTTTACCTCTTACTGAAACAAAAGCAAATGTTCAGTATCGTAAACAGCCTCAGAGTGGTATCTCCTCTAAGTAAACAGCACCTATTTTTTTTTTATTGAGAAAAAAAAATCTTCATTTTAAAAGAATAAAAACAACTTGGCATGAAATCTTAGATATAACAAGTTAAAACAAATCGTACCGTGCAATGAACTCGCGGAAAACTATTACAAAGTTCCAGGAACGGGCCCCGCTGGTGCCTAGCCGTCGGGAGGCGTGCTCAGACTATATATAAATATAGGTACCGTACCAATGCCCAACTAGCCATAACCCCCACATTTGCGTTTTCTTCAACATTCATTTCTGTTTCTAAAAAGAATAATGAATGGCCAGGTCTTAAATAGCTAGTATTGGATACTCTAACTACTCCCTTGCTTTAAATTATCGCGTCGCAAAACAGTAATGCAACAATAGAGTTCAATCACTTACGTTATTATGAGAAGGATTGTTTTCTAATGTATTTATTAAAAATAATCTTTTTTTGATGACAAATAGTGCATATAAGGTTTAACATAGTTATATGAGCATTCATATTTTATGTTGTTAAAATTGCGTTCAATGCTGTTTTAAAAGCGACTAATAATAATACGTCGAGCTAATAACAGTATTTTATTTAATACAATAAATCACATGCATAGGTACTGAAAGGTAGATTGTGCCACCACTAAACGCCGTCCAATAATTACACGTCTGGGCAGATAAAGGTTAATTTGAGGAAACTACCAAAATTCACAGGTCAATTAGTAAAGCGGTGAGATTGCTTTGATCTCAACAAAAGACCTTCCGGGCTGGTCGGCTTCTTTAATATTCGCCGGACGCCAAACAGATTATCCACTTTGTTCCCCAGCTTAAGCATTTTTAATGAGACATTTCCAGTGAAAATTTCCAATGCACAGTCTGAGCTCGTACTTCACGGGTATTAAGACATAATACGTTGGTTATTTATAAAATTAACATTAAATTTTGAGAAGTAAATATTGCTATAATAATAATACCAGCCCTTGTCTCCCACTGTTGGGCATGGACCTCCCCTCAAGATGAAGGAGGTTATACCATAATCCACCACGCTGGCCAAGTGCGGTTTAGCGGACTTCACACGTCATTCGAAGGCTAGTTACGCTTTCTCAGACGTGCAGGTTTCCTCACGACGTTTTTCTTCACCGAAACCTAGCAACAATCGCACAAAAACGATTCGTACATGATTAATGAAAGAAATCAGTGCGAACCTGCACACCTTATTTCCAAGGCAGGCGCTCGCCCACTAAACTATTACTGCTCAAATAAATAATATTGTTATATTCTGGAAAAATTAAATGATGTTCGTCTAGTCAGAATAGTCACAGAGACATCTCCAAGATCGAGAAGACTAATAAGTCAATATAAAATAGAATAATAAAGTTTTAAAGTACCTACCTATGTGTGCAAATGTGGGTGAATTCGTTATTGCTTTGTCAATTGTCTAATAGATTCGTATCTTCGATATAAGTATAAACAACGGCAACAAAGAATTTTCTGAAAAAAACGCAACTTAATTTTAAATTATCATCAATTAGTTCAGTGTTCATTAGCTAAGTATGACCTACCAGATGCTGTCAACATACAGATATACTTTTAAGTTGGAAATATCAATAGTATTATTTATTTCTGTTTGTGCAAATAAGTGTAAAAGAATAATATTTTAAGCATTAGCTTAATCTCATCAAATTGGCTCTATTCAAGGTACTATTTGTACTGCTTATTCCCCAGTCGCGTGACGTCACCATTAAAATATTAGCGACAAGCCTTCACCTATATTCAGTACAAAATTAGAACTTCGCAACGAATTTTGCAAGTTGGCACGGCGTGAAATTGTATCTGGCTTGCAGAAGGCGTCAAGCTGACGCAGAAATGGACAGACGTCATAAGTTCCGAATATTCTAGTGCTAAAATGTACAAACTTATTTCACTGTCTGTTATGCACTATACTGTCTATCTTTTGTTATTATTTGGCTAGTAAATTGTTAGCTCATACATATTGTTATTGACCCTTTTTTGGACGTGCCAAACAGCAAGCAACTTTGACAGAAAGTGGATAATAAACAGTAAAATATAATGTATTTTAGTACTGATCCTAATCCTATAATTTTTAAAACTGAAATAAAATCACTAACAATAGATATTTAGTTCTTTAAACAAAAAAAATAATCTAAAGTTTTTTATACATAGACCTCACAGGACACTCTCTTACACATTGACACATTTTTACAACTACGATTGGATCATGAGAAGGCTCGGCAGCGTTTTAAATCATTATCAAACTAAACTGTGAATTTATATTCACAGTTTAAGCCCACGCAGCTTTATCCTCCAGAAGATTTTGTAATAGCTCTTTTTAGACAAACGACTTTTAATAGTAGGTACCTACTATTAAATTTATTTTCTGGTAGGTCTCGCGGTCCTGTAACAAAACTAATTAAAATTTACTTTTAAGACTTCCAGAATATAAATTCTAAGACATCGTATTAATTTTTTTCTCAACCTTGCCCGGCTGCATTACAAAGCATCTTCCAACAAAACAGGTTTTCAAATTCTCTTCCGGTGACTAAAATGCGAAATTCCAAAGAGAAGCTAAAGAATTTAAGATACAAAGTGATTTTCTAAGTGGAAACGAAATCTTTCAGGTTGTAATGCGAGCATCGCGTGACCATGTATATAGCGTGGCGAAGGTGTACCGAAGAAAGGGGTAATGGAACTTACCTATAGACAATGATAATACTCTCCAAATGCAGTGTTGCGAAATTGTTATTGACGGTCACGGCACCGGGTGACATTGCTAGTTGCTCAGTAATAATTAATGAAATTCAATTGAATGTCTGATGAGTACCTTCATGAGACATCTTGTTTAATTGAGGACGAGGTTGTGCTGCTACGGGCGTATTCCGACCGACGTGACGGACCTAAAACGTAATGAGATTAGGCACTACTGAAAGTATTTAATTTTGTTACTTATGCTAATTACGTAAATTAAATACTTTCCGTCTAGGAAAGGTTTATTCCACTTTGTTTACCAGGGTGATATCACCTGGTTGAAAGTGGAATAAACCCTAGGAAAAGATGCTGCTTTGAAATATAGATAGGTAGATAGACAATTCTTTATTGCGCATAAAAAACAGATACTAAAAGAAAATACACAAATTAATAAGACATGCAACCATCGATATAATAATATCGATGCATGCAACAATTATAGGCGGCCTTAAAAGCGATCACTTTCCGGCAACCTTTAAATATGAAATATGTATAAATATTTCTGTCTTCAATAATTCTATGTTTGAAAAACTTAAACAGTTTTCTAGGTAGAGATTTTAAGATTTTTTTTATATGTAATAAAATATATTGGAAAAATCATCGATGATACTACATCTACTATATAAAAATAAGTCGGGTTTTCCTTCCTGACGCTATAACTCCAGAACGCTCGAACCGATTTACACGGTTTTGCATTCGTTGGAAAGGTCTTGGGCTCCGTGAGGTTTATAGCAAAGAAAATTCAGGAAAAATTTCAACAGAAAAGCGGGAAAATCTTTTTTCACATACAGCGCATACATTTTTGTTAGCATGAATTTATCCCTTCTTCAATATAAAGTAAACTTCACTAATATTTACGTAAATACATACATATAATCACGCCTCTTTCCCGTAGGGGTAGGCAGAGACCACTTCTTTCCGCTTGCTACGATCCTCACATACTAATATTTACACCAATTAAAAATAGCTGTGAACGTTGTTCCTACCTATAGATTAAGGTTAATTAAGCAACATAAGGCAAGGTCATTACATATATGTATATGGTATTATATAGATGGGTGAACCGATTTGTCTGAAATTTTGTGTGCATATCGGGTAGGTCTGAGAATAGTTCGTAAAGTATATTTCATGCTGCTAGGTTAAGCAACGTTAGGCAAGGTCATTACATAGATGGGTGACGGCGGCAACTCCGAGGAGGACGGTGACAGGGTTGCGAGCCCCATCCCCGTTATGATGGTGCCAGGTTTAAGGGGGCTATAATGCGCACTGAGGGGTATTTGGTGCAGATTCCGCTGGAGGGCCCAGGTCCCCACTCTTATGTGGTGATGCGACAGCTGCAGGGGTTTAATAATACCAGCCCTTGTTTATGTCCCACTGCTGGGCACGGGCCTCCCCTCAAGATGAAGGGGCTTAGGCCATAGTCCACCACGCTGGCCAAGTGCGGGTTGGCGGACTTCACACGTCATTCGAAAGCTAGTTAGACTTTCTCAGACATGCAGATTTCCTCACGATGTTTTCCTTCACCGAAAGCTAGTAACAATCGCACAAAGACGATTCGCACATGATTAAAGAAATCAGAGGTGCGAGCCGGGGATCGAACCTGCGCACCTCGTTTCCAAGGCAAGCGCTCGCCCACTGAGCTGTTACAGCTAGTTAAGCTAGTTGCAGGGGTTTAAGCGGGTTAGAATCACAGATACCATAACGAGGATATATAGAGCGAGAGGAAGTTGCCAGAGAGAGAGGGGGGATTCGAGGAGAGGGTGAGGGGTAGGGGGATTAAGATGTAGTGAGGGGGAGCAAGGTGGGAGAAGAGACAGTTGGAGGGGGTTCAGAGAGGAGTCATCGGGGAGAGGAAGGGGGGAGTGTGACGGGGACTAAAGCGGGAGGGGGAAAGAGAGAGGAGAGAGAGAGAGCATAGAATTAGATTTTTCTTATAAGAGAGAGATGGAGAAAGAAATAAATCAAGGGAGGAGGGAGAAAAGGGGAGCAAATAGTACCTAATAAAAGCGCGGGCGAAGCTGCGCGGGTCAGCTAGTATATCAATATAAATATTGTTAGACTCCAAAGTCAAAGTCAAAGTCAAAATATCTTTATTATGTATAGGCCCCACGGAGGCACTTACACAAAAATCATTTTTACAAACTACCACCGGATCGTAACGCGGCCGCTACTGAGAAGATCCGGCAAGAAACTCAGCGGGCTTGTCTTTTTTTGTCATTTTTTTTTTAAAAATAGTTTTACAAATTTTACTTATGTCAGCCTTAAACTTCTAAGCTTGCATGAGTTGAGCAGTTCAAGCCCACGCAGCTTTATCCTCCAGGTAATCCGAGATTTTATAATAAGCCTTTTTTGACAAACGGCTTTTTATCAAAGGTTTAAATTTCTTTATTGGAAGATCTCGGATATCCTGTGGCAGTTTGTTATAAAAGCGTATACTTTGGCCCATAAACGATTTGCCTGTTCTGTGGAGACGCGTGGCATGTACAACAAGATCGTGTTTGTTCCGGGTATTAATATTATGTGTATCACTATACTTTTTAAAAGAACTGATATTTTTTTTAACATAAACTAAATTTTCAAATATGTATTGTGACACAACCGTTAGAATATCTATCTCTTTGAATTTCTCTCTAAGTGAATCAATAGGAGCCAGATTGTAAATGGCTCTCACAGCTCTTTTCTGCAGAATAAAAATAGTATTAAGTTCTGCAGAAGATCCCCACAGTAATATGCCATATGACATAACACTCTCAAACTGGTATAAAATTAATTGTGGGTAGGATAGCCGAACGCGCTCAGCTAATGCGTATATAAGTCACTGCTCTAGCGGTGCCGCGGTGATTCGTTTCTCAGATCTCGTACAGTGCGGAAGTCTCAGTGAAGTTGCTGCGTCACATGGTGGTTACAATGTATTCCTGCTGCAGGAGTGTGGTAATAATTCTTCAGTGGTATGTTCAGTTTTTATTTTACTAAGTTGGTCCAGAGACAATGGTTTCTGGACAGATTCTCTTTTTTTTAAATAATCTTATTTAGGATTTCTAATATCAGAAGTGGGATTGGATTCTAGCCAATCCGCTTCGCTTTCTGATGCATTTTGTTATATTCGATTCCATTATTTTTATGTTTTGTTATTCTCGAAAAAAAAAAATACATATGCGGGTAGTTCGTGTTATGAAAAAAAAAAATTAATGATGCCCACGGGTTGTACGATTCATGTTGGTAATGGAAGACGAATAGGATAAGGATTATTACGATCGATCGCTAGATCAATCGATCAAAATGTAATAGTTCAGCTTATAGTTCTAATAGTACTGTTGTTAGTCCAGTAGACACACACGATGGATGGTTGAACGATTGAGCCATACTACAAATAAACTAGATGGATTTATTTTGTTGCTTTGTATTGTTTTAAGCAGTGGGTTGATTTGAGTTTTGACTGCTAGTTATAATAATAAAGTGCGATTACTAATAAATCTGGAAGTAAAGTTGTATTTTGTTAAAAGATGTTTTGTTGTTAATCTTGATCAGTCATTACAATTTGTAAAGCATTGTTTTGGGATAGTGTTTATTTTCTCGGTCGATGACTAATAATCGTATTGGAAATCTGGTTCGATCTGGATGTTTTGTTAAGGAAGGCCGAGCGATTGTAGTGCTGTGGGTTGTAAGGGCCTAATATATTGACGAGTGCTAATTGTGTCTATGTACTTGTTGATTTGACTACCTACCTGTCAAATTTTTAATTAGTTTTCTGCAGTTATGTTCACAGAATGTGTAAGTGCGAGTCGCCAGAGCGTTTGTGGCATTAGTGGCTGCATTGTGGCGTTGCTGCCGCTGCACAAGTGGCGTTGGGCGCTAAACGCAGTGCTGCCGCCCCAACGGTGGCATGGCCGCCCTAACGGTGGCGTGACCACCACACCATGGTGGCGACGGGCTGCCACACGAAGGTGGCGCTGTGCAGCCCCACTACGGTCGCGCCGCGGCGTTGCCGCCCACATGGTGGCGTTGGTGGCTACCGCTTACATCGTCGGTCGCCGCGCAGCACACTGGTGTTTGACGCTACGCCGTGGCCATGATGGCCAGACACCGAAGTAAGAAAAGAAGCTGCAGGGTTGACTGTGTGGTAATGACAGCCGCACTGGCGTAAATTGCACACCTTTATTTGGTAAAGGCAAGCACGTAGAGGGTATGTTCTTTTGAAACTAAATATTTGTCAGTAGTAGACCATGGGAGCAATACGCTAATAATTTACAAGTAGCGTGGAGTTTATGATCGATGAGGTGAGCAGAACAACACATGCACTCCGATGTGATACTTGATGCGTTTGTAGCATACCGTTGTGGAGAACTGGATATTTATTTGACATAGGTACCCCAATGGTATTGTGGTCGCTAAGTCTTGGGTTCGATTCCCATATCTGGCAGTCTATGGTATTGTGATCGCTATGGTAATGTGATCGCTAAGTCTTGGGTTCGATTCCCAGATCTGGTAGTTTATGATTTTGTTGTCTCTAAGTCTTGGGTTCGATTCCCGGGTCTGACAGTGCTGTGGTACTTTACTGTTGGTAAATTCTTACTAACAGACTAAATGCGATATACGTAAATGTCAAAACATCGTTGCCTTGTTTAGTGTCACTGATATATTCGGTTGGGGCTGCACCGATAAGGTGCTGTGGACCCTAAATCCAAAGGAAAAGTGCTTGCGTTCTATTGTTCTGTTCGCAGAGGGAAATACAGGCACGTGGGTGCTAGCTATGGCGTGCTGAGGCCTGGCTTGCGAGGCGTGCGTGCAGAAGGATGTGATGGCATTTGACGCCGTATCCTGCGAGGTGCACGGTGTCCCGAAGCGTGCGGGGAACGTCGGCGTCTGTCGCAAAGTGTGTAAACAGTCGTTGGGAGACCCATGTAAAGCCATTCACGTGGTTTTGGGATGACCACGATGTGTTTGTATTCACCGTTGTGGGAGAGACTCATGTAAAGCCATGTGCACGTGGTTTTGAGGTGACCACAATGTGTGAGGGTGACGGGTTGCGTCAGCGGGGCCCACGCTGTCTAGAGACCTGTGTAAAGCCTGTACGATTCGTGGGTTTCAGGGTGACCTGTTAGAGATCGATGTAAAGCCTGGTTGTGCACAAGGTATCGGTTGCGCAGAAAGAGACCTGAGTAAAGCCTATAACTGAATGTCTTCTGCTATGACTGTATATGTTACTGACTTCTTTGTGTTCGTCTTTTTGTGCAGGACAAGACAAGTCAATGGAATTGGGCTATGTTCGTCGCAGCCTAGCGGGATGATATATGAATGCTGTATGGTGGAGTCTACTTCTTCGTGTTGCTCTCAGAGAAGTCATCAAAATTTAGCGAGCCCGAGGACGGTCTCATGTCAGGAGAGGCCGTGTTAGACTCCAAAACTGCTATAAAATTAATTGTGGGTAGGATAGCCGAACGCGCTCAGCTAATGCGTATATAAGTCACTGCTCTAGCGGTGCCGCGGTGATTCGTTTCTCAGATCTCGTACAGTGCGGAAGTCTCAGTGAAGTTGCTGCGTCTCATGGTGGTTACAATGTATTCCTGCTGCAGGAGTGTGGTAATAATTCTTCAGTGGTATGTTCAGTTTTTATTTTACTAAGTTGGTCCAGAGACAATGGTTTCTGGACAGATTCTCTTTTTTTTAAATAATCTTATTTAGGATTTCTAATAATATAATATCATCGTTTATTAACTTTGTAAATAAAACAAAAATAATAATAAAAATAAATAAAATAAAACTTCTGCAGTAACACATTAATCATCATAATCAGCAGCCGAAAGACGTCTACTGCTGAACAAAGACCCCCCCCCCCCTTTGGGGTTGCCATAACCTCCACGCTTGGTTATCCTATAGAAAGACGCTGCTGCCCGTTTTCTTGTTTTCCCTTAATCGCCTCTTACGGATACCTAACGGGAGGAGATGGGAAGGTGCTATCTTACCCGGACACCCCCCTAGCTAAAAGAGCCTCACAATAAGTGTAAATGCTTAGGTTACTTGACTTGGCCTTCAGTCAATGCCCCTAAACAGTATTACTTTATAGCTTGCAAAAAAACGCCTTTAATTTGTTAAAGTATAATTAAATACATAAAAAGCTCGCGCACGTTTTATTTTGCGGCAGAAGCCGTATGTCGCTGTAAAGACCCTCAAGGCAGCTTTGTCGCAATTGCTTCCGTGTCAATGAGAAAACAAGTAGATAATAATTTCTTCCTTAGAAATATAATACAAAGAGATTTCCTACGAAAGCATTAAATAAAAAAAAATATACTTACTATAGTTTTCTTTTGGTTTTTAGTGCCTAATGATGCAACCGTGAATGAATATAACTCTAATCGCAATATTGTTGTAACCTTACTTTCTCGATAGTAATAATATTATAATACCGTTTCAGATGTGTAAAGACCTGTTCATAGAATATTTGAATATAATAAATACTACATATTTACATGGATTTAAAAATCCCAAACGCACCCACAAATCCTTATTACTTGCGGTTGAATTAATTAAGAGTAAAAATGTACCCGGTTTGCAAAACACTTTTGCGGCAATAAATAATCATTAAACATACTGCACCATGAATTCACTTTGCATTTTTATGTGAATATGTTTTAATTTTAATCTTCATACCATTTATAAAAGTTTATTGAGCAAAACTATAAGTCTAAAAATATAATAACGCCTACTACTGGTTCTTCTCGGTTCTGCTTTCATGTGACATGCTGACAAACGGAAAGACGCATAGAAAAAAAATGTACAGTTAACCACTGGAACGCCCGCGGATACCATGGTATCATTGGTCAAAGGAGTGTGCAGGGTTAAAGTAAAGAAAGTATTGAAGTAATAGCTAACCATTCTGAGCGAAGCCGCGGTAGCTAGTTTGCTACAATTTGTTTATCCTTTAAAAATCGACAATACTCGTGTGCCGTATTGTTTACTGTTCAAGTACAACTTTAATGACTTCGTAGGTCAAGTGCTTAAACACCCTGGCTGCTACGCAATCGTGGGTTAGATTCCCACATTACGGCTGGAATGTTGTCTATCTACATAATCATATGCATGTATTTACAAAATACACCGCGCGGTGCCGGCTGAAAATTGCATCCCCCCCATCTCCTCCCGTTGGGTGTCCGTAAGAGGAGACTAAGGGAAAAAAAGAAGACGGGCAGCAGCATCTTTCTATTGGATTACCTACCACCTATACTGCGATATCCAAGACGTCTGCCAAGCGTGCGGATTATGGCAGCCCCTCCCTTCTAAGAGGGAGGCTTTTGTTCAGCAGTGGACGACTTTTGGCCGCTAATCATGATGGTGATTTACAAAAAAAGTATATTCTTAAGTGTTTTCCTTAGTCGCCTAGGTGCCTTCGGCCGCCTTCTGTGAGACTGTCATGTCCCAGAAGGAGGCCGCTGAGCGGGAACGCGAACGCGCTGATCCCGCTCGGCGACGAAGGCGCAGGCCGCGTCAAGCGGCCGCCCAACGTCTCGCTTCCCAGCCCTGAGCCCGGGGCTATAAACAATGGGCAACCTTCGGAGTCGCTGGACGCTCGGGGTGTGGGCCCTTTGAGCGTCCATTGAGTACGGCGGCGACTCCGAGGAGGACGGCGGCGGGGTTGCGACCCCCGTCCCCGTGAGCACCGTGACAGGTTCCCGGGGGGCTACAATGCGCCCCCCGGCGGCGGGCTCAAAAGCAAGGCACTGAGGGGCCCCTGGTGCAGATCCCACCGGAGAGCCCTGGGGTCTCCCCTCTCATGTGCCGATGCGACAGCCGCGGGGGTTTTAGTGGGTAAGAATCCCACATACCCCGGTCGAGCCCCACAGCTCCCGGGGATCTTTCGAAGATTTCCCCCGCGATTTCCCCCGCAAAAAAAAAAAAAAAAGGTACCTTCTTGTAGTACAGGCTCTGCCTAGTTAGGGATCAGATGAACGTGTGTGGATTGTCCCATGATATTATTATTATTACAACAAAGTACTTAATATCAGTTGTATACACTCGAATCACAATAAAGCGGATTTTCGCCAGCTTTTCCAGGTGGTAATGGCATAAACTGTGCAGCTAGCTGGCTTTCAAATCAAACGTACACTGTTGTTACAATTCAAAATGAAAATTCATATCGAACCGAGTCACCTCCCATACAACAAAACATAGGATACTTCCTTGTTTGGATATCACGAACCACACCTTACTATATTATATTTTTAGCCTTTTCAACTGATTGCAATTAACCTTCTTCCTCCTCCTCCACCTTCTTCCTTTCTCTTCCTTACTTCTTATCCTTCTTGCACGTAGACACACTGGATACTTAAATAAAAAAAAAAACAAATAAGGATAAGGTAAAAACACCGATATTATATTATTATAAATCACTTAAACTAAAATCGTTGTCAAAACTGTGAATACATTATTTTTACCCAACTGCGTCATGAGTTATATTTCCCCAGTGTATGTATGTACACTATGTCTTTAACGGCATAGCCTGCAGGCTAAACGGCTGGATGAATTTTGACCTAAAGCCAAGCCTAAGGTAGTGCCATATAAAATTCAATTTACTTCCAAAAACCGGTAGGTATTTACAAAAAAAAATCGATACAACAAAAAAAAACAATATATTAAGTGCACGAAAGGTCTTTGTGACACAAATATCATGCATTATATTTATTATTTAATTGAAACTGCTTGCGAATTCTGCCCTTAACTTATTCCACACGCGTATTCATAATCCACCTATCCCTTCAAAAAGACATCAAATGTGCCTTTCTTCATTTCCGTATCATCAATAACCTGTAATATATGAACCCTAATCGCAAAGGAGCTCTCACTCACAACCCTCGCTCGGTGCCAGCAGGTGTGAGAAGCGTAAACTGTGAGGTAAATAAATCTATCGCTGCTTATTGCCATACTGAAATAGATACTAACGCGATATACATAATATGTACAAGATTTCAAATAACTGAGTTTCATTAAACTATGATGTCTTTATCAAACTTCACTCAATCGTTAATAATAATAATAATATCTTGGGACAATCCACACACGGTCATCCGATCCCAAACTAGGCAGAGCCTGTACTATGGAAACCAGACAACAAATAATAAACAATTAAAATATATAACTTATATGTAAGCATACACAATCGACATAATATACTGCCGTCATAAGGAAAATAGACGTTTCTGACATGTTTTTCATAATTGAGTTAAATACGCCATCAAATCAGAAAAAAAAATGACGCATCTACCAGTATTTTTTTTATTCTGGCTTTAACAACTAGAACCCTATAAATCTCACTATTAATTAAGACACTTCTGCTATATAATAATAATATAAGTATATATACAATGATGATGTGAGATGCACATTACATAAATATTTATGTAAAAAATCATATAGATACTTACTTAATCATTCATGTTCAAGGATATTATCGGGGTTCTTTTTGCATTACATTTCCAACATACAGAATGCTTTGTTTTAGTTTGATGGCCATGACGAATTTGACGAATTTGGTTTGATTTAAAAACTTTTTATGTAAAATTAACGAATAGCTTAATATATTAAATTAATCACTTTTCAAACAATCCTCTTTTAAACTTTTTAACCGTTAAATAAATCACATCGGGATCGGTTAGGACACTAATTAACTAGTCCGTCCCACAGAGCCGCAGTTACAGATGGACAGGCAAGCCATTTAGACCGTGTAATTAGTCTAACCAAACCATATGGTGCAAAAGGTACGTACCTCGTGAAAGAAAAACGTAAAATTCGATTTACTGATTAGATTATCAGAATAAAACCGAGGTCATGTCACTGATTCGGTATTAAAAGAAAAGTTTAGACAGGAGTATGCATACGAGTTTTCATCTCTTACTTTCATGAATATCTACGAATACTAGTGACGCGACGAATGCACAAAGAAAATAATAATACATTAATATCTTGGGACAATCCACACACGGTTATCCAATCCCAAACAAGGCAGAGCCTGTACTATGGAAACCAGACAACTGACACTAATACTTATTAACCGACTTCAAAAAAGGAGGAGGTTCTCAATTCGTCTGTATATAATTTTTTTTTTTTTTTTTTTTATGTATGTTCGCGCATAACTCTGTCAATTATGAACCGATTTGAAAATATCTTTCTTCCATCCATTCTTCAATCCATTGATTGGGTCCCATAAAAAAATTATTGCGTAGTAATAAGTAGTTCCTGAAAAAACAAGAATGGTGACTGCGCACTGAGAGCTGCAGGTAAGCCTATATCGATGACGTTATGTCGCTTTTTAAGGACAAAAATGGTCATAACTCTGGCAAATATTTACCAATTTCAATGATTCTTTTTTTATTCGAAAGAAGAAACCACTGTATTAAATCTGTATGAATTTTATTACAACCGGATAAGAACTTCCTGGAGGACCATGAACGATGTGGAGGAATTTATCTGGTAAAAACCATAAAACTGATGTTCTCCATTACATTGCTCTGACAATTAACAACCGATTGCGATGATTCTTTTTTTATTCGAGAGAGTAAACTGCTATGATGATTCCATGCAAATTTCATTACGACCGGATATTTTTTTCTGAAGAAACATGAATTATGTAAAACTATGTAGACGATAATGTGATCATAACCTACCTAGATAATTTTACGGTTTTCGATGGTTCAATCTTTATATATGAAAATATCACAAAAAAGTTTAAAATAAAATCTTTTTAAAAAAAAATTGAACCGACTTCAATATCACTGAAAAGTATAAAATAATTTAAATATTATTGAAGTTGGTGTCAAATATACACAGCCGGTAAGCTAACACCAACTTCAATAATATTTAAATTATTTTATACTTTTCAGTGATATTGAAGTCGGTTCAATTTTTTTTTAAAAAGATTTTATTTTGAAACGAAGTTCCTTATGGGACGATGCGGAGGGGACCCTAACCCTAAAAAACGTACGTAACGTAAGATTATTATTCACAAATATAATATATATCTTATTTTAGTTACCATAAAACTTAAATTTCTATGATCGAACATAATTAGGCTTAATTATTATTATTGGAACAAAAGTTGTGTGTGTGTGTGTGTGTGTGTGTGTGTGTGTGTGTGTGGTGTGGTATGTGGTGTGTGTGGTGTGGTGTGGTGGTGTGTGTGGTATGTGTGTGTGTTTTTGTGTGTGTGGGTGTGGTGTGCCGGTTTGTTCAGTGTATTTTTTTATTAAGTTTTTTTGCTTTTTTTTTTCTTTAATGACGGAATGACTGCGTCACGTGAGCGCTTTCATAAGGTTAGCAAGTTTAACGCTTAACGTTTAACGCGTCAAGTGATTGAACATTTTTTGGAAGTCGTATAAGAAGTTTCACTTCATAAAATGTATACCCGAATAATTATTTCTTTATACCTTGAATAGAACTTAAAATTAATATTTTTAAAATAAGCAACTTCGTTCTTATCCGGTGTCCCACGACACCACACGGTTTTTTTTGTAAATACATACTTATATAGATAAATAACACCCAGACACTTGGCGGGAATGGAACCCACGACACATCGAGTAGCAGCCAGGGGGTCTAACCACTAGACTAACGGGCCCGTCGAAAATGTGACAAAGAATCTACGTCAAAGGCAAAAAAGAAGCTTAATATTATTGACAATGTACTCATAACTGAAGAAACGAATATAATTATCTGCTAAAAATAAATTACATCAAATTAAGTTCAGAGTTCCGCAGCCATTCCGTCAGAAACCGTAGCATCGTAGTAATTTTTTTTGTTATGTATGTCTCTAAAAATCACACTTTTGGATTAGAATAAGCTTTGTGAAGCTGAAACCTATCTTTCATGTTAGCGAACCGCAGATTAGATTAAGACTAATTTAAGTATCATTTGCTCAGGTAATAGCAATAATTTTTTGACCCTGTTAAATAAAAAGTTTAAATTCATAAAAATGTTAAAATTGTGAAAACTTTTTAATGGACGATTATGTGAACTTTGTCACATGTCATCTTTTTTCTGATAAAAGGATCCAGTTTTGATAATAAACTATCAACATGTCAATATTCACGATGTTGTACAGCTTGCTATCCTTTCATCGCCTGGTATACCACTACCCAATATAAATTCATTATACTTATTTATTTAGAACTACGAAAAAACCCCTAAACTTTCATATAATCATGCCAGCAGTACTTGCAAACTGCTATCCAGTGCATTGTAATCCGGTTATTTACTGGACACTAAACACAATTTGGCTGAATATTTGGCAATATAAACGAATAGTTGGCACGCAAAGTAGAAATTCGTGTACAGCTCTATGTAACTATCTAACACTAGTAATAGTCGTCTAAAAACCAAGACTTGGGTTTTTAGATATAAGTTTGAATTGAGTGAATTTTTTTAAATTCTCGCAAATCAGTCTTGAATACCCCAACGCTGTGACCTCAGTAATAAATAAATTAATTCCAAGTGCCATTCGAGTAATGAGTACGTCCGTAAGTCCGATGAAGATGTTCCGCGAATAGGGCCAACTAATTTGGACGACAAGCTTTAAAACGAGGAATAATAAAAGTTAATGGGACCTCTCTCTTCATGATTCCTGGCGACGGTGCCGGCGACGGGACCGCTCATTTCCGAGGCCCTCGTTTGACTCGTGTTAATTAGCATTTTGGCACTAAATACACGTATAATTTGGAATTGTTACAGGTAATTTGAGATTTGTTGTCACATCACTGTTTTTATAGCAGATTTAGATAATTATCATTGGCTAATGAAACGCATTTACAATAGTTTAATTTGCATTTTAATAATTACTTTAGCGTATGTAAATTATTATAAAGAAACTAGCTGACCCGGCAAACGTTGTTTTGCCATATAAAAAATGGCTATTAAAAAATAAGGGTTGATCGTAGAAGGGTGAAAATTGAGGATTGTATGTATTTTTGTATGTTGTATCATAAAAAAATTGAAATTAAAAATTTGTCTAAAAAATAAAAAATAAAAATTTGGGGTGGACTACCCCTAACATTTAGGGGGATGAAAAATAGATGTTGGCCGATTCTCATAGAAACCGGATAAGCACAAAAAATTTCATCAAAATCGGTCAAGCCGTTTCGGAGGAGTATGGCAACGAAAACTGTGACACGAGAATTTTATATATTAGATATCTGACTGATAAAATTGGTATAATTAGAGGCCAGGACAGAAATGTTTTGTAATTAATTTACTCTTACGGATTATATCGCGGTTTATTTTAGGTATAAACCGCGTTATAATCCGTAAGAGTAAATTAATTACAATGTATAGTATTCGCGTAAATAAAAGACAACATTACAGAAAAGTTTGTTGAAAATTACTTTGTGGATGACATAGTGATAAATGAAGGTATTTTTTTCGCCAATAGCTTTCATAATAGGGAGTTGAATGTTTTTAAGTAAGTATATGAAGTTTAATTTGTTAACTACTGAATATATTTTTATAACACTTAATATAACTATATTTTATAATAAGGATTTTATGTTTACCTATTTCTATAGTCGAAAACGAAAATGCAATCTGGGCAACATTTTTTTTAAGTATCACGCAGTAAACAATAATAAATAAGTCTCTATTATTATATAAAACATGAAAATATGATTCATTTCTGAAAAAAAGCAGGGGATCCCAAACAAGGTGAGGCCTGTATATTAAGAAACCAAATCATCAGTCAAAATATAGCATTAAAAGCATAAACGAAATGAAATAGCTCTTACCTATCAATAAAAAATAAAAACAAATTCTAATTGTAATTACTTAATTAATTACTTAATTTGATTGGCTATATCTTAAAGCGAGCTTCAATTAAAACATTTTTCAAGCCACCAAAGAAGATTAATCAGTTTTTACCATCAGTCAAGTGCCATGTACCTCTACAAGATGCAGGAGTATACAAGCTAGATGGAGATTGTTGGCTCTCATACATCGGGCAAACAAAGCGAGCAGTAAAAACCCGTGTAAAAGAACACATAGCTGACGTTAAACATCGACGCTATACGAAGTCTGCAGTCTGTGAACATGTTATGGATCGCTCCCGCTATTATATTAGATTTGACAAACCACAAATCCTCGTGAAAGAACAGCGATTCCTGCCAAGGATGATTCGTGAGGCTATTGAAATTAAAAAACATCCAAATTTCAATAGAGAAGATGGCTGGGTGCTACCACCAGCTTGGGATCCCGTCATGAATATAATCAAATCCAAAGACAAGCATTCCACTGCAAGACCTCAAGATACTGTAAGCTCTTTCTGCGTAGATTGGACTAACAATAATAATTAGAAGACCTGAGGGTACCCGAAGACAACTATGACGTATGGACAGCTACCACCTCAGTCCGCCCGTGACCATGAATGCTGTAAAGTATTCGAAACGTCGGGTAATTAAAATCATAAATAAACCGCGATATAATCCGTAAAATTAGTTTCATTTCAATGTGTAGTATTCGCGTAAATATCAGAAATCATTATGTAATTACTTATTTAACGTAATTACAAAAACGTAATTATTTAACGTTTACTAATAGTAGAGTAGTAAACTACTCTACTATTAATAAACGTTAAATCTATACATATAAAATTACTTGTCCTGACTGACTGACTGATTCATCAAGGCACAGGCCACACCGCTGGACCTAGAAAGCTGAAATTTGGGCAGTAGGTTTTTCTTATGATGTAAGCATCCACTAAGAAAGGTTTTTTTTTTAAATTCCACTCCTAAAGGAGTCAAATGGGGCTGGAAAAAAAAATAGTGGGCGTAGCCGCAAGGAATTGCTAGTAATTAATAAGTGGCAAATAATACTACGGATCACATTAACTTCGATGCTGTCTGTTCGCGCTCTGACGTCCACAATTTTTTTAAACATGAAATTATGTGTTCATGTATTTTTGTGAACTTAAAGCTCAGAGTAGTAGACAACAGCTATTGAACGTAAGACCAAACACCCCAAAATACTGTGAAGATTTGTAACTGTGCACACTATAGTCGTAAATAACGTTTAATGTTCTATACAAAACATTTAATTTCCGCACGTGCGATCACTGTGATGTACACTAGGATTTGGAAAATTATTTAGTTGATATAACATTTCACATCATCGTCTACATACCTATCGTTTGTAACATAACCATATTAATGTTTTTGTATGGTTCCCGTAATTATATACCTACTTATAAGTATATTAGTCTACTTTTTATGTTCACTTCGAGAAGGTCAAACACTTGTTCATGTTTCTCTGTGTAAACCATCGATATAATATGTAACATATCGATGGTGTAAACATTTTAAACATGTAAAATATAAATTTAATTTTTTTATAACTTCCAGTTTAGTGAATTAGTAGTAAAAAAATAATTACAATTTATTTATTTATTTATTTATTATAAAGGAAAACCTACAGCTATTACAAAGGAATGATAACAAAAGAGAAAACAGAGAGCCATTTCTAGGTTCTCACGACTATAAGGCAAAATGCAAAACAGTTGTGTGAACATACTAAAGTTGTTAGAAAATTAAGTAAAACTTAACTCTACGGTATGTGGATATTAATTTAAATAAACGGAACAAAAATAGGGTTACCAGATTAAATTAAATAGTGCACAGATGCAGGATACAAAATTACCTGAACTAATCTCACTTAAAAAAATCATTGCTTAGTTGTCTTCTCACAGCAGCAACAGTAGTACAATGTTTTTGGTTTATTCCCACTGTCCACCCTCTGTTTAGCCACCTGGGGTGGAAAGTGACACATATATCATTACTAGCTGACCCACGCAGCTCCGCATGCGCTATTTTTACGTTAACTAAACTTTTAATAACAGACATTCGCATCGAATACATAACCTCCTTTATTATAGTCGGTTAAAAACTGGGACCCGCTTTTTACTTGCTCTCCGAAGCACGGACCCGTTTAGTTCAAATGGCGTTAAAGGGTCACCCATCTATTTAATGACCTTACCTAACGTTGCTTAACCCGATCGATTACAAAACCTTGATAACAACTCTCTATAAGTGTTCCCTTACTAATATTTATTATAATTATGAAGAAAAATTGATAAAATCGGACCAAGCGTATAACCAAGTACCCATTTTGACTTTAATCCCCTCTCCCAAAAGAACCATGCTAGATTACGGGATAAAAAGTATCCTATGTCCTACCTCGTAGTAAGATCTCAAATCATGCCAAGTTTCATTTGAATCCATTCAGTAGTTTCGGCGTGATGCGCAGCCGTGATACAGACAGACAGACGGACAGAAAGACAGACAGACAGACAGACAGACAAAAATTAAAAAAAATACATTTTCGGCCTCAGTATCGGTTATAGAATGCCCTCCAAATATAATTTTCAAAATATCTTCAATGTACAGAATTGGACCTGTTACAGTTTTATTATAAGTATAGATTATATAGTTCACCAGTCTTTTAGCCTACGAGTGACTTGAGAAATTCGAGAATGTATTTAATTACTACATAATATAAATTCTTAAACAAAATGTAAATATTTTATTAATAAGTAAATAAAGATCGTTAATAATGTTCTTATCCCACATAATTGGACTCCTTAACCTAACCTAACAAGCAAATTGCTTCAAGATTAACTAAGGCCCTGAGATCAGTTTATTTAACACCAAAATTAGCGAATTAACACAGCTATCGTCACGTAATTTACAACTAATTAACAAAGGAGAATGCTAGCTTTGAATGCTTACTTTGGGAGAAAATGGACTTAGCAAATATTCATCTGAGAATAAACTCGGGGCGTTTAACTTTTGTATTCAATTAAATAGAAAGCTCTATAGAAATAAAAGGCAAGGATAGCAGAATCGTCCTCATAAATTGTTGCGATTTTGGTCTGGTTTAGCTCAGGTACGAATTGTATTACAAAGAAATTGTACTACGCGTATAAGATATTTCAGGTTAACAAAGTCTTGCTATTATGCTAAGTTATGTTAATCGGAAGGTAAGTAAGGTCCATTAAATTCATCGATATACTATACCAACTAGATTTGCTGTCACGACCCGAAAAGTGGTCACGAAAATAAGAGCTACGGAGACGGCTGTCGCTCAATTGTCTGCAATTATTATTGAACCTTATTTTATAGTATGTAAGTTATCTTTTTATATGAACATATTATTGTTTTGCGTGTACGTGTATAGTTGTAACCGCGACCACATTTTCGATGTCATTTTGTTCGTGACAGCTAATCTTGTTGGTATAGTATATCGATGATTAAATTAGTTAAGAGGATAGCTAGCTATATAATTGAACTGATAATCATCTATAACCGAAAGACGTCCACTGCTAAACAAATGCCTCCCTTAGAAAGGAGGGGTTGCCATAATCCCCGTGCTTGGCTCGCAGTATAGGTGGAAGGTAATCTAATAGAAAGACGCTGCTACCCGTCTTCTTGTTATTGCTTATAAATAAAATGAAAAAAAAAAAATTTGATGATGAAATACTAAAAGCTGCTCTAACGTAAAAATTTTAAACCAGCAAGCATCTTTTTCGGTGATTTAGCTATTACAAGGTAGAAAATAAATTATATTATCATCACCTGAGAGGTTTATGGTTTACCGTTTAATCTTAGATTATTTTTACTTACATAATTCCTAATTTAATTCCTTTTCCTTAATTTAATTCCGGATAAAGGTTCTATCTTCTACGGGTTTTAAGGGACTTATAAATATATGAACCGATCTTGTTTTTCTGCCTTCTCACTGGACCCTATACCTTTACACATAGGATTAATTTCATATTCTCACAAAAGCGTCGCTTTAAAATGTAAATATTTTGCAAGAGTTTAAAAGCTTTATAAAGCCTGGTGCTTAATCTGACACAACAATAACAAAGGCGACTCTGAGTAACTAAAGATACATCTTCCTATGTGAATATATAGTATGTGTTTAACGTTTCTTATTGAAAATGAACGTATAATTAAAATGAAGTCGTTAAGATCTATCATCAGCAGCCGAAGGGTGTCAACTGCTGAACAAAGACGTTCCCCTTAAAAGGGAGGGATTGCAATAATCTTCACGCTAAGCAGGCGTCTTGTGGATCGCAGTATAGGTAGTAGGTAATCTAAAAGAAAGACACTGCTGCCCGTCTTCTTGTTTACCCTTAATCGACTCTTACAGACACCCAACGGGCGGAGATGGGAGGGTGCTTACCCGGCCACCCTACGGGTAATCACGATCTATAGCTATAATCATTGAATATGAATCCAAAATATCGAATAATGGAATTAATATTGAAAATAAAGCAAATCGTATATAGTTTCAGTACACTTCATTAAACTCAATATTCGGCTTATATCGTATTGTCAACGAGCTAACCGCAGCCGACGTAACTTGATACTCGCAAATTCCAATTTTCACCTTCAAAGTAACGTGACTAGATGACACATAACTCACACCAAGGGCTCGTAAGTACCTTCTTATAGAGATATGTGACACCAAATATAGATTTATTTAATGTCAACACGCGCGGTTCATGTGCAACTATATTATTATAGAGCTATATTTATAAATATCAATAGTAAACAGACCACTTATCCCGACAGACATACATATGACTCCCCTCCTCCTGTAGCCGCCGTATCGCAGCGGGAAACTGTCGTTTGAGAGATATCCACTGTCGAACGTATGGCTCAATTCATACCAAGATGGCAGTTGATGTGAATTGAGCCTATGCGTTGAATAACCACAATGAACGACAATTGGCTATTTAATGATTTCTGATATTTACGCGAATACTACACATTGAAATGAAACTAATTTTACGGATTATATCGCGGTTTATTCTTGATTTTAATTACCCGACGTTTCGAATACTTTACAGCATTCATGGTCACGGGCGGATTGAGGTGGTAGCTGTCCAAATGTCATAGTTGTCTTAGGGTACCCTCAGGTCTTCTAATTATTATTGTTAGTCCGATCTACGCAGAAAGAGCTTACAGTGTCTTGAGGTCTTACAGTGGAATGCTTGTCTTTGGATTTGACTATGTTTATCACGGGATCCCAAGCTGGTGGTAGCACCCAGCCATCTTCTCTATTGAAATTTGGATGTTTTTTAATTTCAATAGCCTCTCGAATCATCCTTGGTAGGTAGCGCTGTTCTTTTGCGAGGATTTGTGGTTTGTCAAATCTAATATAATGGCGGGTGCGATTCTGAACATGTTCACAGACTGCAGACTTTGTATAGCGTCGATGTTTAACGTCAGCTATATGTTCTTTTTTTACAGGAGTATACAAACTGGATTGTGACTGTGGGCTCTCATACATCGGGCAAACAAAACGATCAGTAAAAACCCGGGTAAAAGATTAAACTATTGCAATTAAAAAACATCCAAATTTCAATAGAGAAGATGGCTGGGTGCTACCACCAGGTTGGGATCCCGTGATAAACATAGTCAAATCCAAAGACAAGCATTCCACTGCAAGACCTCAAGACACTGTAAGCTCTTTCTGCGTAGATCGGACTAACAATAATAATTAGAAGACCTGAGGGTACCCGAAGACAACTATGACATTTGGACAGCTACCACCTCAATCCGCCCGTGACCATGAATGCTGTAAAGTATTTGAAACGTCGGGTAATTAAAATCAAGAATAAACCGCGATATAATCCGTAAAATTAGTTTCATTTCAATTGGCTATTTGTACCAGTTGCCTGCGATTCAGACAATGTAGTCAGTCCACCTAGTGGGAGGCCTGCCTACGCTGCTGACTTTTCTATTAGTTATTTCTTACTGGCTAGGACAATACAGGGCGATCGCCTGATTTTCTGTAAAGTAAGATGATCCATGAGTCGGATGGGCATGTAAAAGGTAGATTGCACCTGACCTCTCCCCGGTCGTGTCGGTCTTCCATCACATCGGATTGTGAGAGTAAAGGAAGAGAGACTGCACCTGTGCCTGTGCACCTGTGCCTTGTGAACTAATATCTCCTGCGTAGTTAGGTTAGTAGGATAACCGATTACAAAAAAAATAGGCCGCTGTGGCCGAATACGGTCTTGAGAACATTATTACTACTGTACAGACGAATATTTAAAAGTTCACCTGACAACAAGTAATAAGTTTTAAAAACTACGGTTTAAAACCCGACTACGGCTAAAATCGCAGTCTAATAGTGTGATATTATATAGCCTATAACCAGCGGACAATCAAGACGCTTCTAACGACACCCTACTTGTCAAATTATGTTTAGTAGATTAGAAGATATGCAGGAACAGATGAACATACATACATACATACAAACATACATACATACATACATTCTTGTTAAAATCATAACCCTCCCTCCGTTCCGTAGTCGGGTAAAAACAGTGTACTGGTTGTATACCCGGATATTCATTGTCAACTAAAGATGGCACATATTTCGCACAGCTAAACCATACAGGCCATGAAGGCCATAAAGTATAGAGCCATAGAGGTGAAACACAGAGGAGATACAATTCCAACTCCCAGTTGAATGTAATGAAATTTTAGGACTAAAAATATTAATCAATTTGTGCTAATTGAATTTATTTTTAACTGTATAAATACCATTGCTGAAAGTTCTGGTTCATTAATTTGGCTATAATAAACACATTTTGAATACCTACCCAAAAATAAAGAAACGTGCCAATTTCGTTAAATTGGTTGTTACTGATGTTAAACAGGGCTTCTAATAGCACTTATTGTGTGCGCTCTTTTTGGTATCCCAAATAAAATTATTTTGTATTTTTTTACGACTCTATTATACGTCTGACATTTCCACCACCAACATGTTTGTGTGTTTTCGTC
The DNA here is from genome assembly GCA_911728495.1 of Furcula furcula. Lineage (NCBI taxonomy): Eukaryota > Metazoa > Arthropoda > Insecta > Lepidoptera > Notodontidae > Furcula > Furcula furcula. The sequence goes on from OU452251.1 coordinate 15,133,594, forward strand.
TATAAAAATAAAAACTTGTATCTTTAATGTATGTATCCATACTATATCTATATAATAGTATTGTCTCTAGTTTCAATGTGCACCTTCAATCTTTTTCAATAGCATTGTATTGTTACTAAATAATTGAATGAAATCTTAAATTATTTAATAAGCTGTTAGAATACCAGTTACATACCTACTTGGGAACTTGACAGAAATTTTATTAAAAAATGCAGTACAATAGTAACATAATGTTAAGTATGTAAGTAACATAAATTAAGTTCTAGAATCAATCATAAATTTACATAATAAAAATCATAATAGCAGAAGATATTTAAACAAAATACCTACTTGCGACGTTTTAAAGTAAAATACAAAATTAAGAACGGTAGACTTCAAATTCTTTGTAAAACTTTATAATGTGTTAATATTTAATCACATAACAAAAATACCGATCCAAATTCCTCTCGATAAATTTTAACAGACCTTACACAATGGCATTTACGGTACGCATTTTTGACATAACTATATCAGACTTTTTGAAGCGAATTTAAGCCAACCAATCCCGTTTCCTGACCCGGTATATCCCAAGTATGTCCGGTTTTAATACCTAATAAACATTGGTGGTTGGACACAACGGGAAAGTAGGGTAATTTTACTGGTAGCTATTCCGACGACGGACCATTGATTTAGACACTAGACCACCATAATGACAAGACTCTAGTGGTTAGTCATCCCGGCTGGAGGCGACACAAGAAGACGGGCAGCAGGACGGGTCTCTATTGGATCAACTACCACCTATACTGCAATCCTCAAGACGCCTGCTAAGCGTGGGGATTATGGCAACCCTTCTCTAGTTAGGGGAAGGTCTTTGTTCAGCAGTGGACCTCTTGTGGCTGACGATGATGCATTCAAATTATTTATAAAACATACACTTGCGAGCCCCTCAGACGGTGTCCTACAAAGAAAAAAAAATAACCGATACCATGATTGCAGCTCCACCTACCGATTCTAATTGTGAATCTAAACCATCCAGGGGCTCACTCAAATACACACAGAATATTCATCAAATCAGTCCACTCGTTTAGTAGTTCAGTGACGAACACAAATTAACGTAACTATTAGATAGTATTTTATTTATTTATTTATAAATTTATGTACACACAAACATGGTTAGAGAAGTATTAGGAGAATACAGGTACAAAGGCAGAGCTTATTTCTAAAAGTAAAGTATAAAAGTAAATGGAATTTAATTATTTATTTGTTTGTTTATATTTAGGAAGACCTACAGCTACTATAAACGATTAGTATATGTATACTTATAATAAAACTGTAACAGGTCCAATTCTGTACATTGAAGATATTTTGAAAATTATATTTGGAGGGCATTCTATAACCGATACTGAGGCCGAAAATGTATTTTTTTTAATTTTTGTCTGTCTGTCTGTCTGTCTGTCTGTATCACGGCTGAGCATCACGCCGAAACTACTGAATGGATTCAAATGAAACTTGGCACGATTTGAGATCTTACTACGAGGTAGGACATAGGATACTTTTTATCCCGTAATCTAGCACGGTTCTTTTGGGAGAGGGTATTAAAGTCAAAATGGGTAGTTGGTTATACGCTTGGTCCGATTTTATCAATTTTTCTTTATAATATAATAAATATCAGTAAGGTAACACTCATAGAGAGTTGTTATCAAGGTTTTGTAATCGATCGGGTTAAGCAACGTTAGGTAAGGTCATTAAATAGATGGGTGACCGTTTAACGCCATTTGGACTAAACGGGTCCGTGCTTCGGAGAGCAAGTAAAAAGTGGGTCCCAGTTTTTAACCGACTATAAAAAAGGAGGTTATGTATTCGATGCGAATGTCTGTTATTAAAAGTTTAGTTAACGTAAAAATAGCGCATGCGGAGCTGCGTGGGTCAGCTAGTAATAAATACAATAATACTTACAGATTCAAACTAATTAAAGGAAATAGAATAATTTATAAGACGTAAAATAATGTCCTCCTGGCCGATACGACCACAGTGGCCAATCTTTCACAAGATCAGCCATCTACGTGGGATATATTATAGTGCACAAGCGCTTGCGTAGTGTCAAATGCACTTTATCTTCCTTTCTACCTCTCACAATCCGATGGGATGGAAGACCGACACGACCGAGGCAGAGGTCAGGCAGAGGACCGACTTTATACATGCCTATCCGACGCATGGATCATCTTAATTTACAATCAGGTGATTGTAAATTAAGATGATCCATGATCACCTGATCGGCCTGCATTGTCCTAGCCAGTAAGGAACAACTACACAAAGTTGTTGCCCCCCGCGGTATTCGAACCCGCGACCTCCAGTTTGCAAAGCAAGCGGTTTCCCACTGTGCCACGGAGGCTATGACACAGACAAATAGAAGTATTAATACAGCTAGTTAGAGAAAAAATTAAGGCTAAGTTGTCTTCTGGTCGATACTACAGTTATTGTACTAAATATATATTATATAAGTCAAATCGCTTACAAAAGTTACTAATGGTTTTGCTTGCACGCACAAGATATTCCCAGTACCGTTTCATTTGTTAATTTATATATAACGTTAATGCACACATTCAGCACCAACCTTAAGACAGTAGTATTATCTAACACTCAACCTGACAGGTGGGGCATAGAAATCCGCATAGGTGTATTTAACATAAGATATCTATGTATACCTATCGTCAGCCTTACCTTAAACACAAGGGACGCCCCTTGTCTTTAAGAAAAGATAAATGTTAGTATTCAGTCAACTGCCAAGGTGATTGATGGCGGACATCTCCTAACAAAGACATTCTGTTGAGTGTCTCGCGATCACGACCCGCATCCAATTATTATGACAGATTTTAACTCAATTAGGTAACAAGTAGCCAAAATTATTTATTAAGGTTTAATTACAAAGTAATAGGCCGGCGCCGGTTTGGGGGCACATCAAACACTGCACAGACATAAGGTTCATTGTGCACTATTTGCGTAGTCGGCACAAATAGGTCTCGTCACGTTTTCGTTAAGTCATTAAACTGATGAGATTTGTTTGGGGATTAAAGCAGATTACGTGAGAAACTTTATCTGCAGGCGTTTAAGGGCGCGTACAGGTAGAAATAAGGCAGGTGATCTAACCATTGTTGGGGCCCTTCCAATGAAATGAACGAATGAATCTTCCTATTTGAGGTTGAGGTTTAATTTTCTTCTGAAAAGAAAACGTGAATTTTATATCTTTTTAACTCTACGTATATAAAGACTATACTTAGATGGATTTAGAAAGATATAATAATAATAATAACAGCCCTAGTTTTTGTCTCACTGTTGGGAAAGACCTCCCATCAAGATAAAGCGGCTTAGGCCATAGTCCACCACGCTGGTCAAGTGCGGGATGGTGGGCTTCACGCGTCATTTGAAGGCTAGTTAGGCTGCTTAGGCTTTCTCAGACATACAGGTTTCCTCACGATGCTATTAACAATCTCACAAAGACGATTCGCACATGGTTAATTAAATAAATCAGAGGTGTGAGCCGAGATTTGCACCTGCGCACCTTGTTTTTAAGGCAAGCGCTCACCCACTGAACTGTTACCACTCTAGAAAGATATAAATTTCAATATATTTTTGAAGTGAAACGATAAACGCTACCATGGAATGTATGAAAGCGCTCACGTGACCCAGTCATTCAGTCTTTAGTCATTCGGTCATTCCGTCATTCAGTGTCGATCAGTGTCGTTCAGCGTCGTTCAGTGTCATTCAGTGTCGTTCAGTGTCGTCCAGTGTCGTTCAGTGTCGTTCAGTGTCATTTCAGTGTCGTTCTGCGTCGATCAGTGTCATTCAGTGTCGATCAGTGTCGTTCAGTATCATTCAGTGTCGTTCAGTGTCGATCAGTGTCGTTCATTATCATTCAGTGTCGTTCAGTCGCGGGGAGGGGGAATAGAAAGAGACAGAGCGAGAGTGAAGTTTCACTTCTTCCGCGCGGAGGGACTCCACGCACGCACTTTTTTTTCTTGCAGCTCTGTGTTTCTCCCAAACTCGCAGGGGGTCAAACCTTGATGTCTTTAATGGTGGTTTACAGTGGCGGGACTGAGTGGTGGAATAAATACCGAAGTGTAGAATACAGCATCCGACGGCGATTCACCAGGACCAAATTATGCGATAATGCTCCTTACTGCAGGCCGATAAACCACCAGTATAATACGAGTATACCACCAGTATAGTATGATATTTAAGCATTTTTAACGTTTGTTCACTAAGTACATTTCCTAGTTCTACGGCTCTCATGTATCGATAACTATAGGCACTGATGACGCCACGCCGATTGTAATTTATCTGTCCCTACGTGCCCTTAGATTTTGCTTAGGATTGCTTTATAATATACTACTATGTAAACGTAATGTAACAGTGTTTATATTTGAGTAGGTCCTAATTTTAGTATGTAATATCCATAACGTTTGTATTTGTAGTTTTCTAATAGAAGTGGTATTTTTAAGATTAAAAAAAGTATGCTTCACTTCTACAGAAAGACAAAAAAATTTTTTGTTAAAAGACTGAAAATTGCAAGCATCTAATTAGTTAGGTATCCATAAATATTTTTAATGAGCTGCAAGCAAGCGCCAACATCCTTTTTAACACGCTTTTTATTCTGAAACAGGAAAGAGTCCTTTATGCAGTAAAGTGTTTTTTCAGTGATCAGATTATTATATTTAAGACTAGTAGTGCTTGCGGCTTCGCCCGCTTGTCCAGTATAATCAAACCCCAGTCCAGCCTTGGCTTGATCCACCTCGATCCACCTCGACCGTTTTTTTGCGATGGTGAAATCCAGATGGATACCCGCACGCGACCTACTATACGCGGGTTATGTCGGACTCTTACCGACTAATACACCATCGGGCCTTCCAGCACCTCCGCTATAGTGGTGGGCCCCGGGAACGTACGTTGTACTTCATCTGGTTCCCACCAGCGGCCGTTCGGCTTGCGCCAAACCCTTCAACGGCTCGACCAAAATGGCCAAGCCGGGAACTCTCCAGGCTCTTCCCCTTGATATCACATGTGGTGCCCACCATTCCACACCGCTCAACAGAGAAGTACCAGGGGTGACCACAGTCACCAAACACCCTAAAGCCTTTCGGCCCTACCCCCCCAATTGCACCGAGCTACCGGGTCCCATACCCCGGCAATGCCGCCTGCCGGCGCCTAAACCCCGGCAGTGCGGTTGCTGCGGTGCCCCCGCCCTAAGGCCTTTCGGCCCGACTTCCCCCTGCACCAATACCGCGCTCAATCGACGTTATGCCCCATCGGGAACAGCGGCAGCGGCGATTTAATTTATTAAGGCCAAAATGATAACGCGGTGATCAGACTAGATCTCCGAAGAACTAAAGCTACAAGTCAGGAAAGTTTTCCATTGAGCAGAAAACCAGTGGAAGAGGATAGTATAGTTCACGTATGTATATAAGCATCAATGGGGACGATCTTCAGAAAAGAACTAGCAACAAAAACATAGCATAAAATCGGGAAAGTCAAAACAAATTAATTAATATCTTCGTCTCAAACACACACCTCATAGGATGACTTTTAATAGTGCGGAAAAAACTTCCCCTAGTTGTTTAGTTCTGCGAAAGTTTCCGCTTGTTTTCTCTCAGACGTCAATTTTAATTTAGGCCCCGTACCAAAACACGCCACTAGCTTGATTTTGTTGATAAAAATAAGTTTATTGGGTCACTTAATCAATAAACCCAGGTTTAAAACTGATTTGATCGCCACCAAAAATATATACTTACCTATCAGATATTGTAATTTTGTTTTCATGATAATCATTATCATCACCAGCCGTAAGACATCCACTACTAAACATAGGCCTCCCCCTTTGAACACCATAATTAACGATAATTGGCGATTTGCATCCACCGGTTACCTGTGACGCACACAATGTCGTCTGTACACCTAGAGGGAGGTCTACCTACGTTACGTCTTCCGGTACGTGGTAGCCACTCCAGAACCTTTCTTCCCCAACGGTTATCGGTTCTCCGAGCGATGTGGCCTGCCCATTGCTACTTCAACTTGCAGATTTTAAGAGCTATGTCGGTGACCTTGTTTCTTCGGCGAATCTCCTCATTACGGGCTCTGCTGCGCAAAGAAACTCCGAGCATAGCTCTCCATAGCTCGTTGTATGATTCTGAGCTTCTCTAAAAAGCCAGCAGTTAGGGACCACGTCTCAGTACCATATGTCATCACTGGCAATACACACTGGCTAAAAATCTTCTATCTTTAAGCAATACGGTATTTCGGACGAGAAGATTTCGCGTTGTTTCCCGAACGCTGCCCATCCGAGTTGGATTCTTAGGGCGACCCCTTTTGGCGGGAATTTTGTTTTAGGATGAAGGCGTTACATTTTTACGATAAACTATTATAAGTATTTCATCATCAACAGCAGCAGCAACCAAAAAGTCTTCCACTGCTGAACAAAGGCCTCCCCCTTATAAGGGAGGGGTTGCCATAATTCATACCCATGCATGGCAGGCGTTTGGGGATTGCAGTTTAAGTGGTAGGAGTAGGTAGTATAGGTAGGGGTTGGTAGGTATTTAAGTTACTTAAATTCTTAAAGTTCAGTAGGTACCTTCCTACATATAAATGTACAAAATACTCAACTTTAAACGCGATATTTTTACTAATATGATTTTTTGTGGTTTTACTTCGTTTTAATTCTGTTCTCTAATAATAAGTTAAAAATACGTAAAGATTATGAATAAGTATATATAAACAAAACTATTTATCATATTTACGTAACTACGTACGTAGCCACAAAATATGGTTGCGAATTCCAATTTAGAAACCTGTGTAGATTAGAATCTGTAACAAGGTTGCGACTAATCGCTGGATAAAATGTTATAAAGGCCTTGAATACTAACCAGACCGCATGTTAAAATACATGTACAAATCAATTTGACGAAACGTTAAAAATTGGACAAAAAAGAGGCAGCATAACACACGTGAAACATCAAAACTGCGGGTAAAACTGGGTGAATACACCAGGGCAACATCGTTCACTTAAGCACATTACGTTGGGTTATGTTGGCCGAACTTCTAGCCCAGCTACGAAAACAATTGCGGTGCCTCGGGAGCCAACTTGCAGGAGGTTAGCACAATAGTTTGCTGTAAATTGGCATCGAGTTTGTTACAAATTCTTTGCTAATTAGAATAATCAATGCGGGCTTGAGATTTGTGTTGCAACTTATCGCACAGTCGTATCTATTTGCTTAGAAATCATAACTTAATACTACTACTTTTTCATCATCATTTCCTTTCTTTAGGCGATATTCTCCACTTCTTTCAGAAATATAAAATCTTTTGGCATCGAATTTGTTACAAATATTTGTTAATTGCAATACTTAACGCGGGATAGAGATTTGCGTTGTAACTCACGGAACTGTTATATGTATTTACATAATTACAACAATGTTTACATTACTATTTCCTTTCTCTCATAGGCAACATTCTCAAAATATTATACTGAAATAGAAATAGATGACAAATATTACCTATACGTGTTACTTTACATTTTAATAATCAAATGTTCAATGTTCAAGTTGCACACAAGACCATAAAGTCAACAAGAAATTAGGGTAACTTCAATATAGACCTGAGATTGTATTTTACAGAGTCAACTGCTCTTTTCAATGTTTTTATAGTTCTCTGCAAGTAGGGAATGAATAAACAATTTTTAGGGACGCGAGATGCGTAAAACAAAAGGTCCTAGTAAAACTACCTATATAAGCTCTTGCTTGCCCTACTAAACTTGTAGATATTTTAATTCATAAAAAAACGATTGTCGTGGTACAAGTTTTGTACGATAAAGAGTATACTAGTAGTAGTATACTATGCGTTCCTTGTGCAAGGAACCGTCCAGGTAGTTACCACCACCGCAGTGCCAGATATTCTGCCGCCAAGCAGTAATGTGGAAACATTGCTGTGTTCCGGTGTGAAGGAACTGTAGCTGGTGATATTAGCGGCCACAAGATACTCAATATCGCAGGTCTTCTCGGCAACGCGCTAGTGATTCTTCTGGTATTGCTAGCGTCCATAGGCTGTGTGAGTGCTGGTAAGCAGGCAGCATAAGGCGAGCTACATGCTTGTTGGCCACTGTGGTGGTACCTATAAAACAATTTAATGATATTGTAATCACCAGAGAAGTCAGGTAGGCAAAGTGTTTTTGGCAGTATAGACTGCATGCCACTAAGATTACTGTCATGATTTTTACCCGTTGTTACAGATCTTCTAAAATACAATTCGTAATTAAAGTTTGTAACACCTTGTATTTCGACGGTCCTTACGGCGTCCAAAAAAACATCCTTACGGCGGGGCGTCGTCTCTGAACGCCTCCGCAAATCCAACCGCAGGGGTCGTCTGTACTGTAGACGCCTCCGCAAAAACATCCAACGGCGGGGTGTCGTCTCTGGACGCCTCCGCACACCATCCAACGGCGGGGTTTCGTCTCTGGACGCCTCCACAATAACATCTTTACGGCGGGGCGTCGTCTCTCGGCATCCCCGCAACCGCTTGCTGGAGTCACCGCCACTTGAGTGACCCACCTCACCTGGTAGCTGGGGCACGCCGCCCTTGGGCGTGCCAGGTGCATCGTACCACACTTCCGACTACTCGACCACGACCCTCGAGATCTCTTGTTCTGTTACTTAACTTAACTAAAGCTGTAAAATTTTAGCTAAAATAAACCTTACCTATCTTTTTGTAAAATCTTTGTTTTCCTTTCTTTACCTGTAACGTTACAAGTTCTTTAATAAATATATGAAATTACTACACCTCAAATTAACTGACATATCAAGTGTATGTTAGTTTGAATTGTATCTCAGCAAAATTTCAGAGCAAAACAGCGCCGCCAGCGAATGCCTACTCCTTCAATCTGAATAAGACATGTTCGTTACCTCAATCTAGATATGGTTGATAAACCATACCCTTGACAGTCACACGCCTTTCACACTAAACTATGACATTAACAGTATAATATACCTAATAATTTTAGTAAACTGAAACAGATAATAATATATCTTAAAATATGATGAACTTGACTCTTATTGAAATAAGTGACCCATCATCGGAATAGGGTAAAGAGGAGGGGATGAAAGAGAGTTCTTTTATTTACCGGAGGGACAAAACTAGCTTGTAATATTGTAATGAAAACCTGCCCGTGACCATAAATGCTGTAAAATGTTCGAAAAGCCGAGATTGTAATATCATAAACTAAACCTCGATAAAATCCGTAAAATTGGTTTCATTTTAATGTGTAATCGCCAATACCTATTCGCGTAAATGTCAGAAATTATTTGCTTATAATATTTGAATTAAAACAAGGTATCGGAATATAACAACCTTCTTCAGAAGATTACTTGATTACATTCAGCGTGAATATACAGTTTTTATTTTGTATACCCATCGACATACGTCAGTATATAAATACAGCTCTTCGCTCTACCGATATCAATAAATTATATTGAGAAAATTTAATAACCTCCTCAATAAGTGGAAGAAAAGAAAACCTGAATTTATTTTCATGTACGGAACAAGGAATGGTGGAACAGAAAACACCATGCTTACCCTGTTAATGCTGACATCGCGTGACCGGGAACGAATCGTAACTGATGCCTAATGGAAAGAGAATCATCACATTTACCGGAAAGCAGCTTTTTACCTATCATCCTTAGAGAAACCGCCGAAATCATAACAATTTATCGCTATAATGTATTTCTGATTGCTAGATTTCTATTATAATAGAAAACGAATAGTATCTTCTTTGTATATAAGAACTAGATAAGATGTATATTATGTATCGTAGACATAAGGCAATAAAAAACAATATGATTTTTTTCGTTACAATCATTTATTAATCTGTGCCATGTGTGTTTCTGTTTGAATGTCCAATTCCAATGTGTGTTGAAAAGCATGAATAATTCTATCACTATTATAGGTATACGCAGCGCCGGATTAGCCATACAGCAGGTGTCAGCAAATGCTACGCGCACCCCGCCTTGGGGGGCCCCGCACGTAGGTACCCTAGGTATTAGCATATGCCTTACTTTAAACCTCTAAACTTTAATACCTAATATAATATGACTTGCTACGGGCCCCGCGCTGGCTTAACCTGGCACTGGGTATACGAGCGAACTAAAACCAAACGGACAAACGAATATACGCTACCAAGCAGCACACGAGTGTGACTTATGCTCACATTACTCCTCTCAAGCATGCAAGCTCATGGGCATGGGTAATATGGAGCGATAACAAGAAAAAAAAAAAATATAAGTTACTGATCCAAAATTTTGGAGCTTCTATTGGGTTAAATCAAAACATTTAATTTTAAAGGTTCGTAAATACGGCAGCAGCAGACACCTCATAAAGGTAGCTTTCTTATCAGAGTACAATATTAGCTCATACTTAACTCGAATTCATCTCATACAAATAGCCACTTCCATCTAAGTGGAGACATACATATACCCACCATCATCTTAAACATAGACTGTAAGTTATTATATAAACCAAGAACCGTGACAGTATTCCTCCAAGCTATTTGTGTAAGCGGAGGTAAGCGAAAAGCAATAGGCGCTCTCACAGTCTCATATGTAAGGTTTTCTTAAATGAATATTCATTTATTCATTACTTCATTTGCTTGAAGAAGCCTCATACATCACGGCACCGAACGCCGCGAAAATATCAGAAATTTGCTACGTTCACCACGCCAAAAACGAATGAATATGCATATTTATGATTACACGTATTCCAAGCTGGTCTAATGCCAAAATTTCATTGTCACAGGAATAAAAACTTTATATACAACACTGTTTCCTGCATGAAAATTATGCGAATGCGAAATGAACTGGATGTCATAACTGTTGTTAGTTTGTTGTTACAAAAGTCTCAGTGGCGCTGTGGGTACAGCCGCATGTTATACACACCGACAAAGGTTCAAATTCAGTAGGGAGATACATATAGGAATACATTTCTTACTGATTAGGGCAATAAAGTTTGATCTGATCGTCCGAAAAGAAGAGTCTAAAAAGCGTGCACCTGTATCTGCGGTGCTTTGTTCCGAGACAGAAGCCTGATGGTTCTCGACGATTCGCCTCCCCATGGGCCAGTGCAGGCTCGTCACTCTAGACATTCGTTTTGAACTCAGTAATTTCACCAGCTACTTGCCCATCACACTTTAAAACTGCTTTGGTTGGCATCTGGACGGTTCCTTGCACAAAAGAACTAATCTAACAAATGCGTAGTGGACTGATCTTCTCATATCTCGGAGATTGGCCAATGTGGCTGTATTAAGTAGGACGTGAACAGGTCATTACAAACATTACTCGATTATAATCAGCAGCATCAGCCCATAGACGTCCACTGGGACTGGTGGCGGGTCACCACCTTCCCTCCAATATGGTTGAGGGGAGTGATGGCTGCTGCTCGAGTCAACTCGTGCGCGGGTGCTGCTTGGGGGGACTGGTCCGACTACTATCCCTTTGGCCTTTTAGTTTGTTGTACTTTCGTCGTATTTTTTTTCTGTCTTATTTGATCTTTTGAACGGCAAAACACACTGTCGCTCTGATCTACTTGTAACATGAGACACTGTTAAAAAAAAAACTGTGAAAAAATAACAAGCCCGCTGAGTTTCTTGCCGCATCTTCTCAGTGGAGGCCGCATTGTGATCCAATGGTAGCTTTTTTCAAAAAAAAACATGACCATTTAAAAGTGCTAGCGTTAAGCCTATTTGAAGTAAACTATTTTTGACTTTTGAATTGACTGCTGAACAGAGGCCTCCCCCTTAGAAGGGAGGGGTTGCCATAATCACGCTTCACGGTCAGCAGGCGTCTTGGGGATCATTCGATTATATAGGTGTTTTATTCATAAATTCAAATATACACCAGTACACAATTTTGGTACCTAATATAATTTTGGTGTTATCACAATACGTTGCATTGTATTTGCATAAACAGATGACATCTGCGATAATTTAAATTCGTATTTCGTATCATTTCAACAAAATTTGTGATGAATGGTTCCCATTTCACTTACTGAACCTTGGTATAAAGAAAATGAATGGATTGTAAAATAGATCATTTTCCGTATTCCGACTTTATAAATGGCCAAATATAATAATACAAGCCTTTTAAAAGTCCGGGTGTGAAAACCCGAGAAAATAAAAAGATAAATAATAATAATATTCTGTGACAATCCACACACGGTTATCTGATCCCAAACTAGGCAGAACCTGTACTATGGAAACCAGATAACTGATACTAATATACTATTTTTGTAAATACATACTGTTAGTTATAGATAAATAACAAACACCCAGACACTTGGCGGGAATCGAACCCACGACCTATTGGGTAGCATTCAGGATGTCTGTCTAACCACTAGACCAACAGGCCCACCTAAATATCTTCCTGACAATTTAAGCAAAGTTCAGTACATATAACGGGTGTAAGGGACATCGTTCCGAAAATCGATACCAGGGATCCAGAACACGATTCTGAACAGAAATTTTTCATCGGCTTTTTCATGAATTTCCAAAAAAAAAACACTTTTTTAAAATAAAATTAGTATAACATCATTATTGGTATAATAATAAAGCCTAATTTTAATTTAAAAACAATTAATTAATTATTTGTGTTATTATTTTATTTCTATTTATTTATTTATTCTTTATTCACAAAAACAGTGCATAGGCAATTAATTAATAGGCAATTAACTATTATTATTTTAGAAAATTAGCAATGTAATTTGAAAAATACACATTTTTCCGCATATATTCATTACATGCTCGAAAATTAATAAGTTAGTCATTTGTCATTTACCATATAAATGGTTACTGTAATGATGTAACGGACATTATTTGACGACTTATAATTTTTTTTTCGGTACGATGTCCCTTACACACTGTATATTTTATAGCTTATTCAAAAACTGTAAAAACGATAGATAACATAAAAATCTCTCAGCCAAAAAAAAGAAAATATATATGTAATTATTACTAACCAAAGAACATTGAATTACGGCTAATACTAATCTACTCGACTGTTTCTTGTTCAGCGCGCGATTTTATCACTGCTCCTAATTGTGCACAATATCATGTGAGAGGGAAAATATGAACGAAACACAAATACAGGGCAATATTGTATCACGAAAGCTCACGTAGCCAGCTATTTCTAAGTTAGCGATCGAACGTTACGGCTCATTATAGGCCTTGTTAGTTGGCCCGGTTTATGCGACATACTATTTCAAGAACAGATTAGTAAACTATTCTTTTAGCATAGATAATAATTGCTTGCAATATTTACTTAGTAAATGGCTCGTTTGGTACCTACTCTATTACCTTCCACATAATGCATTATCCATAATTATTTCAGATTTTTCCCTGCCCAAACTTCGGAGATAAGGGGGGGGGGGGGACTGTATTTTTTTGTCATTTTTGGTTATCAGCCAAAAACTACGTCGCATAAGCCAAAATAAAAATCTGTTTTGAGATGTGCAAATGAAGCCCTTTCATTTGATACCCCACTCGATATACTAGTCTCACTTTAAAATTTTGATGACCTATTTCGACCCCCATTATAAAAAAAAGTAAAAGAAAAAAAATTTTTTTTTGTTTGCGATGAGGTTGGGTAAGTAAGATCTAAAACTATTCCAAATTTCAAATCGATAGCATCAGTGGTTCCTGAAATTTATAAGTGTGACAGACAGACAGACAGACGAAGTCAGACCATAAGGGTTCCTTTTTAACCGGCTTCAAAAAGAAGGTTCTCTATTCGACGCGTATGTATGTAATATTGATAAAAATGCGTAATAATAATATATGTTAGTCTATGTGGGCTTCTAAACAAATTTACCAAATTTTATGAGTGTATGTATGTATGTATGTATGTATGTATGTATGTATGTAGGTATGTATGTATGTATGTATGTATGTATGTATGTAGGTTTGTCCACGGATTTCTCAGAAACTACAAGTCCGATTTTGAAAATTCTTTTTGCAATAGTTAGAGTATTTTTCAACTTAGGGTTGAGTACAAGTTTCATCAAAATCGGTCCAGTAGTTTAAGAGATATAAACTTTTTATGTCTTCAGTAAGTTATTGTAACGTAGACGTTCGAGTTGCGTGATAGTGCTGATACCTATTTTGGTAAAATAAGTCACTAAAAAGTGTTAAATAAACTATTTTAAAAAAAATAAAAACCGACTTCAAAGTAAATTATCTAAAAAGCAATAAATAACGAAAATATATTGAAGTCGGTGTCAGCTGGTGCTAGTGTTAGTTAACATGATGTGCTAGCACCGACTTCAATATATTTTCGTTATTTATTGCTTTTTAACCGGCTTCAAAAAGAAGGTTCTCTATTCGACGCGTATGTATGTAATATTAATAAAAATGCGTAATATTAATATATGTTAGTCTATGTGGGCTTCTAAGCAAATTTACCAAATTTTATGGATGTATGTATGTATGTATGTATGTATGTATGTATGTATGTATGTATGTATGTATGTATGTATGTAAGTATGTATGTATGTATGTAGGTTTGTCCGCGGATTTCTCAGAAACTACAGGTCCGATTTCAAAAATTCTTTTTGCAATAGTTTGAATATTTTTCAACTTAGGGTAGAGTACAAGTTTCATCAAAATCGGTCCGGTAGTTTAAGAGATATAAACTTTTTATGTTTTCAGTAAGTTACTGTAACGTAGACGTTCGAGTTGCGTGATAGTGCTGATACCTATTTTGCTAAAATAAAAGTCACTAAAAAGTGTTAAATAAACTATTTTTCAAAAAATAAAAACCGACTTCAAAGTAAATTACTATCTAAAAAGCATAAAATAACGAAAATATATTGAAGTCGGTGTCAGCTGGTGCTAGTGTTAGTTAACATGATGTGCTAGCACCGACTTCTATATATTTTCGTTATTTTATGCTTTTTAGATAGTAATTTACTTTGAAGTCGGTTTTTATTTTTTGAAAAATAGTTTATTAGATAATTTACTTTGAAGTCGGTTTTAATTTTTTTTAAAATAGTTTATTTACCTTTTAGGTATGGAACCCTAATAACCGGTATCTAAATATTATTCAATTCATTACTCAGGCTTATCACAAATATATCGATTACAAAAGAAAAGAAGTTTCGAATAATAACAGTGTTAAACTTATGCCTTTGATGAGATTGGCAGATAAGTAATCATGACTATAAGCTATTAAGGGCTAATTAGATACTCGTATATTGTTACGCTCTGGCGTAACAATATACGAGTACATATAACAGGATAAGTGATCAGTTTAAGTATACAAGGTGTTTTAAATTCCTTAAGATTTATTAACGAGAATTAATAACATCTTGCAGCTACATGGGATAATGTTATCCATAAGTGAGCGCTGAAGCATTGACCCTTGATTCGGTCTCGATAAGACCCGAAAATACTTTGTCGACCAGCATACCGTCGAAATTGGGTCGTATAAATAAATAATTTTACGATGTTACCCTCACAACTAACACTAAATGGCATACCCTTAAAATTGTTAAAGAGACTCAATAGAAACTAAAAGAAAACTTTATGATGCTTGATTATTGGATTGGAGAAAATTGTTTCCGACATTTCAGTTTCGCATGATAACGTACAAAACTAATATATTGCGAATAATCCTAGACGTAAAAGGAGGTTATGGTAAAAGTTTGACGCTCATCACTGTCTCGCTGTATGCACACGGACACTCTACTACATCAATGCCACGGACAGATATAGAAAAATACATAAATACGCATAAAATTACTTGTCCTGACTGACTGATTTACCAACGCATAGGCCAAACCGGACCTAGAAAGCAAAATTTGGACAGTAAGTTCTTCTAATGACGTACTCGTATGTTACGGCGGGCCCATTGGTCTAGTGGTTAGACACCCTGTCCGCTAATCGATGGGTCGTGGGTTCGATTCCCATCAAGTGTCTGGGTGTTATTTATCTATTTAAGTATGTATTTACAAAAAAAAATGTATATAAGTATTAGTATCAGTTGTCTGGTTTTCATAGTACAGGCTCTGCCTAGTTTGGGATCAGATGACCGTGTGTGGATTGTCCCAAGATATTATTATAGTTTCCACTAAGAAAGGGTTTTTGAAAATTCCATTCTTAAAGGGGTTAAACGTGGTGTTTTCATTTATATGAAACTTGACTTGAAACTTACTAAAAGATTCTCTAATTAAAATAAATAAATACCTGTTTCGGGAATTTTCAAAAACAGTCTATAGGTGTGTGCTAGGGAATTGGTAAACTGTGTAAGGAAAATAATAATAGGTACGCTATTAATGCCGCTGGAAATAGCTAGTATATTATGTATACCTAAATGTCAATCATCGTAGCACCCAAACGAAAGTACGTAATTGTATTTATGTATTTCTTTGAAATGGTTTTGTAACTATGTTTGATGAAAAGATATTAATGCCGTTTATTATGGATTGGTTTTTCTTGTCAAATAACTTTATTCAGTCAAAAGCCAGGCTTTTTGATATATCGTTTTTTGTATCTTTAGTTAGATACTCTTTGTTGTATTGATATAGTACGCGTGACAAAAAAAAAGCATAATTGGATACCTGAAAAAAATTTGAAGTGTGTACAAATTTTTAAATATTCGATATTAGCAATGTAAGGTTATGATAATACAAAATAGTGATTTGGAGCAAATTATATTAAAGAGCTTTATAGTCGCAACTATGACGATAGTTCTTAGCCGCCAATTATCTCATATCTAGTCCATCTGTGGACACTGGAAATGGGACTCACCCATTCTCCTCCACAAGGCCAGGTCCCGAACGCATTCGTCAGCCGTCAAATAGAAGTATAAAGAAAGTATAAATTTACCTACAAACAAAATAATAGCGGGACAGACAACCGATTTGTGTATGCACGCACGACCCCTACATTTCGCCGCCATGTTCGGCTTTTGTGTTTTACACGCACGATTAACTTTCAGCCGTCGATAATCCTAATGCTCTTTGTTTTATTTCACACAAAATGCTCCGATTTTACTTCCATTTTTTGTTGCATAAGAGGCAGATATAATAATCTGTGTATTAAACGACGACGCACAAAATATTTAAAACGTCTTAGGGATGAATAAAATCAGACTGTAATCAAAAGCTTTAGAACATATTGTCGTCAACCGCAGATACTTACATAACCAAGTTATAATCGCGGTAATATCAAGTTGTCAGAAGCGGATAATAGTTAAAACAATCATAATTAAAACAAAAGAAAACATTTCCAGGAATTATTATTTCAGTCTTGTAATGGTGATTATCCGCTTTAAAATTTAAAACTGGAGCGGGAATAAGGGCCATAATAAAGCTGCTATTGTTCTTTCAAAACTATGTACCATTTTTGTATTGAATAAACGCTTAGAAAAGGATAGGTGTTTCATAAGTACTAAAATATTATTATTATGGGCATATTACAAATATGCTAACAAATTCACGGAGACGGATGCCTCACATTAACATAAAAAGAAGAATGTAATGTATAACCGACGGTATAGAATCTCGGCGCATATTTTCACGAACGTGGCTCAAATTACTGAGCCTGATTTGCATACAATTTCTTTTCCTCGTACGTATCGGTGCACTTGGCTATTAAAGGCTTTTTACGGCTGAAAATTTTGTGTTTCACTTCATTATAATAATACGACCACAGTTAAACAATCGGTTTACCCTGTAACAACGATAGTAGTCAATTAAGGTTGCACGAAACTCCGATTATGTGAAAGAAAGATTATATTAAATTGTATTTAAAGCATTTTATGTCAGTGTGATTTATTATTTGGATATCACGGTTCAATGGTTTACTTAGTAGAGTTGAATGACCTCTTCAAAAAGTAAACACGCAAATATCGAAGCAAATACGTGCCCGTTATAAACGTCTTAATATTAGTAGCATAGTGCCTGTAGATTTAGGAATAATACGTGTATTTTTATATTACAAAAGAGTAATAATGTTAGTCAAAGTTATCTTTACTACAATTAGACTTATATAAATAACTAGCTGACCCACGCAGCTCCGCCCGCGCTGTGTTTACGTTAACTAAACTTTCTATAATATACATTCGCATAGAATACAAAACCTCCTTTTTTAAAGTCGGTTAATAACTTGGACCCACTTTGTACTTGCCCTCCGAAGACATTTAGTTCAAATGGCGTTAAACGGTCACCCATCTATTTAATGAGCTTACCTAACGTTGCTTAACCTGATCGATTTCCAAACATTGTTAATAACTGTCTATGAGTGTTCCCTTACAAATTATAATATATTATTTAATATAATTATAATAAAAAAATGTTAAAATCGGAGCAAGCGTATAACCAAGTACACATTTTGACTTTAGTCCCCTCTCCCAAGGGAACCGTGCCGAATGTCGGGATAAAAAGTATCCTATGTCATACCTCGGAGTTTTAACTCAAATCATGCCAAGTTTCGTTTCAATCCATCCAGTAGTTTAAGCGTGATGCTCAGCCGAGATACAGACAGACAGACAGACAAAAATAAAAAACAACATTTTTGACTTTAGTATCGGTTATAGAATGCCCTCCAAATTGCCTCCAAACATAATTTTCAAAATATCTTCAATGTACAGAATTGGACCTGTTACAGTTTTATTATAAGTACTAGCTGACCCACGCAGCTCCGCATGCACTATTTTTACGTTAACTAAACTTTTAATAACAGATATTCGCATCGAATACATAACCTCCTTTTTAAAGTCGGTTAAAAACTGGGACCCACTTTTTACTTGCTCTCCGAAGCACGGACCCGTTTAGTTCAAATGGCGTTAAACGGTCACCCATCTATTTATTGACCTTACCTAACGTTGCTTAACCCGATCGAATACAAAACCTTGATAACAACTCTCTATGAGTGTTCCCTTACTAATACTTATTATAATTATGAAGAAAAATTGATAAAATCGGACCAAGCGTATAACCAAGTACCCATTTTGACTTTAATCCCCTCTCTCAAGGGGAACCGTGCTAGATTACGGGATAAAAAGTATCCTATATCCTACCTCGTAGTAAGATCTCAAATCATGCCAAGTTTTATTTGAATCCATTCAGTAGTTTCGCCGTGATGCGCAGCCGTGATACAGACAGACAGACAGACAGACAGACAGACAGACAGACAGAAATTAAAAAAATTACGTTTTCGGCCTCAGTATCGGTTATAGAATGCCCTCCAAATATAATTTTCAAAATATCTTCAATGTACAGAATTGGACCTGTTACAGTTTTATTATAAGTACAGATAGATATAGATGTCCTCCTGGCCGAAACGACCACAGCGGCTAATCTTTAACAAGATCAGCCATGTACGCAGGAGATATTATAGTGCACAAGCGCTTGCGTAGACACAAGTGCACTCTCTCTTCCTTTATATAATACCTCTCATAATCCGATGGGACGGAAGACCGACACGACCGGGGAGAGGTTAGGCGCAGGACCGACTTTTTACATGCCCATCCGACTCATGGATCATCTTACTTTACAGACAATCAGGTGATCGGCCTGCATTGTCCTAGCCAGTAAGGAACAACTACTCAAATTTGTTGCCCCCCGCAGGATTCGAACCCGCGACCTCCGGTTTACAAAGCAAGCGGCTTCCCACTGCGCCACGGAGGAATGAGACTTATACACTATATGTAAATAATGATATAAACTTATAAGAACCAATAATTAAATGCCAACCTATTTTGTTATTATTACTCTCAGATATTATATATCTAGAATTCGCGATTATTTTTTAGGACTCCCTGAGATCAATGTATAAAATATTGAGTAAATATTTGACAAAGATCAAAGAATCAAGTGTTACGATCTGATATCGATGTTAATAAGTCAATAAAACGTCGCCGGACTGGAAGCAATCTCTTTTTATGAGTCCCGAGACGACAACTGTTACAATTCTGCCTCTCACAAGCACCTAAGGACAATGCGTTATTAGATATATGAAGAAGTGAATGATACTATTTACTGTAGAACTTCTTGGAGCTTCGAATATAATACATATACTTATGTACTTATATAAGAAGTTTATAAGCTTCTACTATATGCATTTTGTATGAAATTTTCATGCGTCACCACCTTTGTGGTCATTGGTGCGACAGGATGCCGCATGTTTTACAAATGCAAGAGTAGGTACATAAACCTCAATGGTTACAAGTTCAAATACTGAAACAAACACAATCTTGTTGTACATTCCACGCGTATCTACAGGACAGGCAAATCGTTTATGAGCCAGAGTATATATTATGCTTCTATAAGATAGCAAACCGCCACAGAATAACCAAGATCTTCCTATGAATAAAATTATTGATAAAAAGCCGATTGTTGAATTTGTCGAAAAATGCTTATTATAAATTCTAGGATTACCTGGAGGATAAAGCATACTTATGCAAGCTTAGAATTTTAAGGCTTACAATTTGTAATATATGGGGACTATACATATTAAGGATATTCTGACATGTACTCTGAATACTGCTGGAAACAACAACTTTGTGGCTGCTGCTCGAGACAACTCGTGCGCGGATGCTGCTTGGTGGGGACTGGTCCGACTACTATCCCTTTGGCCTTTTAGTTTGTTCTATTTTCGTCGTACGTTTTGTTTTTTTTTTTTTGAAAAAATGACAAGCCCGTTGAGTTTCTTGCCGGATCTTCTCAGTTGAGGCCACGTTGTGATCCGGTGGCAGCATTTAAAAAAATTTACCGTTCAAAAGTGCTAGCGTTAAGCATATTAGAAATAAATATATTTGAATTTGTAGTATTGTATCATATTGTTTAGCCCAATATTATAGGCTAGTGGATTGATAACATGAAAGGTAAATCCATGCGTCGACTGTGCATGAACAAAATTGGCCTGCGTCTATCTCTCTCAAGAGCAGGGGCTCTTATATTCATTCGGACTGCGAGAATGTAGGAATATATTTCACCTGTTTATGTATTTAGTAAATAAAAAAAAGACAATCAAGGTAAGCAAGAATTTGATTGTATGGTATCGATAATAATACTTATGTCCCTTTAGAAAAAGCATATCTACCAGAAATAGCAACGTTAAGTCATGACCACCTTATTCTTTTCATTGCACATACAAATGCTTAAACATATACATGAAGGATAGCAATAGACTTGACTATTATAACATAACCACATTAGCTCTGATTAAGTCCCTTGGATTTCCCGAGAGTGTTCGACGCGCCACAATACCCCCGACACAATTACTCAGTGTATTCTTAGTGACCGAGGTTGATCCTTTCTTGTATGTGTTGTAGAACATGAACACTTTCATTTGGGAAATTCACCCGTAACATTATAGCCGCGGAATCGGCTTATAATGGGCGGAAAAAAGTTTTATGTTTACGGAATTATGGTGAAAAGACATCGTATACCTACTCGCCGCATCGCTCGCGTCTAGTCGGAATACTCATTCCGACTAGACGCGATTTTTTTTTTTTTTTTTTTTTTGTTTTTCATTTATTTTTACGGAATAAATCACTCGATTTATTCCGTAAAAATAAATCTCTTGCTAATTCCGCGTAATATTATGTGTAGAAACTTATTATTAGGTTACTATTACGAGAGACGGTCATAGCCAGTTGTAACCACTGTTCGATAAATGATCAGTTGGGTAAGCAACGTTAGGCAAGGTCAGTCCTTAGATGGGTGACTGTTTAGTGGCATTAGAACTGAGCGTCTCCGTGCTTCGGAGGGCATGTTAAAAGTTGGTCCCGGCTATTGTCGTCTAGGCAGCAGTCGTTAAGCTAAGTGAGAGGCCTAAGGGCAGCTTGAAAACTCTGACACCAGGTCGGCCACTAACCATACGACAAAAAAAATTAGGTTACTAAACCACTAAAACATAATATTAGGTTACTTTAAGTGGATTTTGTATAATAATGTCCTCCTGGCCGATACGACCACAGCGGCCAATCTTTCGCAAGATCAACCATCTACGCGGGCGGGAGATATTACAGTGCACAAGTGCTTGCCTAGACACTAGTAGAATGCACTAGTCTTCTTTTACGATACGAACGATTCCGACGAAAAACCGACCGACTGTGCTTGATCGACTTTTTACATGCCAATCCGACGCATGGATCATCTTACTTTACAGACAATCAAGTGATCGGCCTGCATTGTCCTAGCCAGTAAAAGACAACTACACAAAGTTGTTGCTTCTCGCAGGATTCGAACCCGCGACATTCGGATTGGAAAGCAAGCGGTTTCCCGTTGCGCTACGGAGGCTACAATATAGTAGGTATACTATACACCATTATTTGATCTGTTTGTAGATTTTTAATATTATGTTATTGTTTTCGAAATGTTCATATCCGGTTTACACAGTAATTATAACCTTACAAGTAAGGTACCAACAGAAAACCAACAGATTACTTCAGTCAAATTTTGATTTATTGCGCTAACATTTAACAAGACAAAAGTTACAAAACAACAAATAGACGAACGAAACAAGAGAGTTTAATAACAAAAAGTTTCTGTACGAAGTTGCTCCTTCAATTGACATTTTCTCAATAAGGGCCATTTCATTAAGTTTAGCCCCTCAACCTTTATTTTACTTGCTGCCCTTCAACGATAAAAAATCGCTAATGGAGTACGTACTATTAAAATATTTTAGGGCTCAGTAACTAGTTTGTAAAGTAAACCTCGTCTGCGAAATTTGAAGCATATATT
The DNA here is from genome assembly GCA_911728495.1 of Furcula furcula. Taxonomy (NCBI): domain Eukaryota; kingdom Metazoa; phylum Arthropoda; class Insecta; order Lepidoptera; family Notodontidae; genus Furcula; species Furcula furcula. Next base: position 15,156,346 of record OU452251.1, read on the forward strand.
ACGTAATAACGTAATTTCAATAGTTTTACAGTAAAAATGCTCTTTATTTACTTTAGCACGAAACATGAATTTAATGATCTAGTAAGTTAGATGAAGATACTACCTCAGTCGCCTTGCTTAATATGTCGTCGGCATTCCCGCTCTCCGTTAACTATTACTAAAATTTCTAAGATTTTGAAGGAAGTCAAAAGTATACGATAATAATTAATTAAAGTCGAAAGAGCACATCGTGCCGGTCTTAAACTATATCATTTAATAATTATAGATTCCCGAGTGAGGAATGATACTAATTAAGCTCTGTTCTAAATGTGCGTCAATTATTACATTGAAAAGATCATATGTTAAGCAGCATAAAAATGAACCAGACTTCAGCAACTCGATTAACAAATTAATTAATTTGATTTGATTTGATTAGATTAGCTGACGAAGTTTATAAATACCGGTCAAGTGCGAGTCGGACTCACCCACTGAGGGTTCCATACCATCAGTGGACGTATTAAAGTTATTTTACTAGTCGTTTTACACCTCAGATAGCAAAAAAAATTTTTTTGACTTTTTTGATTATCAGTCAAAAACTGCGTTACATAACCGAAAATAAAAATCTGGTTTGAGATGTGCAAATGAAGCCCTTTCATATGAAACCCCACTCAATTAGTAGTCTCACTTTGAAATTTTGATGACCCATTTCGACCCATTATAAAAAAAGTAAAAGAAAGAATATATTTTTTTCATTTGCGATGAGGTCAGGTAATTGAGATCTAAAACTATTCCAAGTTTCAAATTGATAGCATCAGTGGTTCCTGAAATATATAGGTGTGTGACAGACAGACGTAGTCAGACCATAAGGGTTCCTTTTTTACCTTTTAGGTATGGATCCCTAAAAACCATGGCATAGGACAAAATTAGCTAAACGATTTCCTGTATTTCTCGCTGCTTTCCTTTACAACAAGCTTAACAAAATTTTGAGTATTAGAAAGTTAGTCACACTTTTGTAAATAGTCTCTACATAAACATCTGCTATCATTAGATTAGGTATAGAAGTACCGAAAATCTTTTTGAGATTTGTGTTTGAAACTACACAGTAACTAGCTTACACACACGCACGTACTTACTTACGTAAACATTAACACACACGCGCACACACGCACATACCCTATACACACACGCAGCTTAACACAATTTCTAGTATAAGTGCCCCGCCATTGCAGCGCGTCGGGTATGTTCGCGTGGGCGCACACGGACTGCTTCCACGCGACCATGCGCAGGCGTAGTGCGTCCTTGGTGCGCGGTGTGAGGGCTAGCTCCAATACTGTCCTAAAGATGATCGCCAACCGGCTAAATTGTCCCTACGTCCGGCACTGCTGTGGCAGGCATGTAGCAGCATGCAGTGTGGGACGTAGGTTTTAGATGTAATTGAGTGTTGTATTTATTTAATGTATTTTGTGTTTGTTATTGCTTGGGTTATCTTACCTGAAATATTTTTTTTTATTTATTTATAAGTTTTAATTACTATTCAATGTAGGTATGTGTTAGAAATGTCAAAAAATGAGGATATTGTATTTTCGTATAAATATGCGTCACTATCTTGGTCACTATTGTAAGGAATAATACCCTACTGTAATACAGTTCTTACTAGTACGGGGGTGTTGTGATTTGCTACTGCGGCCACATATAAGATATGATTTTTTTCACTAGAATACGGCATACCTTATATTGTTTTATGAAATAAAAGAAAATTACACAATACAATCAACTATGTGAGTAATAAAAAGAAAGTGACTAATTAAACTAGCGCAGATACAAATATAACTGTTATTGGTAAAGACAGACCATAACAAGGGTTAATTACCGAACGTCCAAGTTATTGTAAAACAAACAACTGGAATACAAACAAGAAGATTTTGATTGGGTTCCCTGGTGCCTACTGCGGAAACACGAAACGTCCGTATCGAGTTGACTTTTTTAACAATCGATACTCCTCCATCAAATGCAATCGCTGCTGACGGAAATTTGAAACTTCCTATTTGTTTAGCAGCCCGTCTAGTGCTCAGTTGAAAATTAAATTGTATCAACTAGTTTTCTTCAATTTCTATGTTTTAACCTGCCTCAAAACAGTTATATTTTTCGAGTGTATATCTGGTAATATTTTATATCCCTAATAATGCACGCCAAAAATTGTGCATTTCAACTCATGTAATTAAATTTATTTTTCATATTTATATGTACTTTTGTGCAGTACTTTGCATATTCTAAATACGCATGACGGAATTTTATTTGATTTTCAAACGCACCCGCCACATTCGTTACATTTGACCGATGCGGGACTTACTGCTAGTTCACCCAATTGGATGAATTTCGTGTCTTCACTTTTTAATAATATACCTTATATATATATATATGTGCTAATAGCATATCTATTGTATAAAATATCATGGATATCTGTTTCTTTCCAATAATAACACTGTTTAGGCCACTTAAGGCAGTCACGAATATCAAATTTAGAATCGATAAATAAGTAAATTGACTTAATTTATCCTACACAATGCTAACTAGGTATGTCTTAAATTAGGCCTTGCAAAGTCTAATAAGCTCGACCTACTATTACTGATAAATGGCCGACATTGTCCGACACATCAAAGAGCAGTGACGACTCCTCATATGTTAATATCGACAACACAGTTAAGCTCTGTAATTAATCGTAGTGAGGATATAATTTGTCTTCGTCAAGGAGCAAATAGCTAATTCCCACACATTAGGGACACAATAGCTCGCCCGGCGTCTTATTGATTACCACCTATTGTTCGCTTTCGACCGACTTAAATGATACACTTGGCACGATTTACGCGACAAGCACTGCCGTTTATGGATTAATGAGTTAATGATTGTCGTTTCGAGGGTTTTATTGTAGTATAGTCATGTTTGTACACGATACTCAATGACTATGCTTAATAAGCACTTCCTACATTAGCGCGGCAATTTGACGATGTTTAATAGCAGTTGCTATGATATTTGGTATACGATAATATCTGATATATAAAAATATTTTAAGTTGAAACTAAAACCTAATTACAATCACTTTAGAGATCAAATTTTTCTGTCCATTGGTTTCATACGGTCTTATGATTATCTTCCATCATTAAACGGAAACGGGTTTATGTACTACATATTACATGTATATTGTAACTATCGACAAAGAATTTGTTTCATATTATATTTTATTTTATTTAACAGGAAAACCAACAGCTGTAATAATATTAATAGTTGATTCCGTAAGTCACTTATAGCTATACTATAAAGGTTTCCACGGATAGTAATATCTTAAATAACAAAGTTTTATCGATCGCTAAAAGCACACAATACTTATTATATTACTAGCTGACCCACGCAGCTACGCCTGCGCTATTTTTACGTTAACTAAACTTTTAATAACAGACATTCGCATCGAATACATAACCTCCTTTTTTATAGTCAGTTAAAAACTGGGACCCACTTTTTACTTGCTCTCTGAAGCACCCATCTATTTAATGACCTTACCTAACGTTGCTTAACCCGATCGATTACAAAACCTTGATAACAACTCTCTATCAGTGTTCCCTTACTAATATTTATTATATTATAAAGAAAAATTGATAAAATCGGTATAACCAAGTACCCATTTTGACTTTAATCCCCTCTCCCAAAAGAACCGTGCTAGATTACGGGATAAAAAGTATACTATGTCCTACCTCGTAGTAAGATCTCAAATCATGCCAAGTTTCATTTGAATCCATTCAGTAGTTTCGGCGTGATGCTCAGCCGTGATACAGACAGACAGACAGACAGACAAAAATTTAAAAAAATACATTTTCGCCCTCAGTATCGGTTATAGAATGCCCTCCAAATATAATTTTCAAAATATCTTCAATGTACAGAATTGGACCTGTTACAGTTTTATTATAAGTATAGATGGTCTAATTAAACCTAATTAACTTACAATGTTACTTGTAAATATGCATAACTTTAATAGTGTGATACAAAAATATCAGTCAAAAAATCTAGAATTCAGCAACTGTCTCACTGCACTGCTCTTAATGGTGAATGGGTCAAATCCTTTCTCTTTACATAACATGTTAAGGTCATTGCTTGCTCTCACAATGTACGAATTTTGCCTGTAATTAGAAGAAGAAAGAGGAATAGACATTGGGGGATTAAATCTAATGGGTTTTCGGGGGACTGTAAAGTGAAGTTTACTCAATAGATAAGGGATTTGATTTCATTTGAAAGTAATTTTATCAAAAACGTACAATCGGACAACTGGCGGCGGTTAACAAGTCGCATTATGTGAAATTTCTTGCATAGATTTAAATAGTCCTCTGAACGATATCTTATTTTCAGACGATAACACAGGAAACGAATAAATCGTTTTTGTATTTTCTCTATGCGATCTATGTATTTATGGTAACACGGATTCCAGATCTGTGACGCATACTCCAAGTGACTCCTCACGTACGAACAGTATAGGATCTTAAGGGTTTTAGCTTTTTTAATCGCATCACATATCCAAGTGCTTTAGACGCTTTAGCTACAATTTCATCTACATGTAGGTTAAATATTAATTTAGAGTCATGATAGACACCTAGATCCCGGACAGCATCTTTCCTCGCTAATATTTGCCCTTTTAGTATGTAAGATGTTGGGAGTGGATTGCGCTTTCTACTGAAGGAAATTACGGAGCATTTCTGCGGATTGCTAACCTCTGTAAGCCTAACTGAAGAGCTTGCATATCTTCATATGTGGTAATTGAAGCAATTATCTTCATATCATCTGCAAAACATAGAAGTTTAGAGGTTTGGTGGAAGTGGTATATATATACCCAGTGCTGGATTAGCCATATAGCAGGGGTCAGCAAATGCTACGGGCCCCGCACCCTGGAGGGCCCCGCGCATATAGCAAAGAAAAAAAAGAAGTAAATAAGATAATGTTTTTATACGATCCATCGTCCATTTGGAATAGGTAGTAGTCAATATCAGTGAAATAAAAGTATCTTCAGATGACATTAAATGTTCGAATGAACAAGGGCGCTTTTAACTTCGCTCGCTTTAAAGCTAAAAGTAAGATCCAACATGTACCCGTCCTTGAAACTGTTTATGCCGATGATGTCTGCCTCATGGCTGACAGTTTGCAGCGTTTGCAAGTTGCAGTTTAGTCGAATCCTGTCATGAATTCGGTTTAGTTATCATTACGTCAAAAACTCAGATTTTGAAACAACCTGCAAAAGGTCAATTTGCATGACGGCAATATGATGGCGCTGCGGTAGATCTAGCTTAAAAACCACTGGACGAAGTTGTAGCCTTTCGGTATCTTGGAAGTCTAGTGCGCAACGACAATCTTCTTGATTCTGAGATACCTGCCAGAATCGCGAAAGCTGCTGCAGCCTTTGGAAAATTAAGACAACGTGCTTGGAAATCGCACGACCTGAAACTCAAAACCAAAATTGCCGTGGACAAAGCTATTGTGCTTCCTATACTATTGTACGCCTCTGAAACCTGCTGCCTTTACAGTAAAGATATTAAATGCCTTGACATCGTCCGTTAAAAATTACTTCGCACTAATTTAAGGCTGAGATGGCAAGGTCATGTAGTTAACACGGAGGTACTTCGACGAATAGGGTTTGGAGGGCTTGTTAATGAAAAGCCAACTGTGTTAATGTAAGCACTTAGTTCGCATGGGCTCATCCAGGTTACCCAAGATTAGCTCCTGCGTTGAGATCGGCTCAGGTAAGCACAAACCCGGAGGGCAGTACCTGCGCTACAAACTACAAAGGCGTCCTAAAACGTCATCTTAAATCATGTAGCATAAGTGGTGATACGTGGGAGGGAATTGTGGCACAAAGACCGGAGTGGTGAAAAGCTGTCACGTCGGGTGTAGCAACATGAGATAAATCATTTCGAAAACCTCGACGCCAAGCGCCTACACCAAAAATCCCGTGTATACAAAGTGATACGAATAGCAAAGGGCAGTTCTCCTGTAATCTTTACGACCGAATTTTTAGAGGAAATTCGGTTTCGCCAGTCATGTTAGCAAGATCTTTTAACTGACAGGGTGTCGCCGTCGGCGGATACGTCTGGGAGGACATTAGCATCATCATTAGAAAGTAGTGCCCGAGTCTCTGACGCCCAATACGGATTTCGAGAGGGTTGGTCGAACATAGACGCGATCCCTCACGTCAAGGCCTTTTCGCATGATGCAGTGTCTCAGTTGTGATGTTGGCGGTGTCTTGATATCGCCAATGCTTTCAATACACTTCGATTGAGATGCGTAATGGATGTCCTATGATCAGGTTTCAGCCAACTTAAAGTAGAGTCCTATTTCGAAGACAGTGTCATGTGACAGTGCATTAGACCGTCTATTGCACTGTCACATGGCGTGTGGTGTTTCGCGGGATTCAGTGCTCGGATCTCCCCTATCGCATACGACTATTTACACCGCGGCCATTTACACCGCAAGCTCCAGCTCGTCTGTTACGCTGATGACACTCTGTCTGTGCGCAGGGAGTCAGCTTCGGCGAGACAGCCGCTCTGGCTGAGATTGGTGTGGGAGAACTGGTCTACAGGATCTGACAACCTGGCTCGAGGGTGGCCCTGGATAAGACCTAGGCCTGTGTTGCCACAGATCTCAGAAGAGACCGCCTTCGGAGGGCTGGAACAGCTACCAAAGGAGTCATGATCTAAGTCAGGAACCAAATGGAATATTTGGGTTTTGTCCTCGGTCGAAACGGCGGTTCGTTGTTCATTTCAAGGGTCAAGATGATACGGACTGCGAGGGCTCTGTCGTAGCTCCTGCTGAATCTGAGTGGCCCAAGTGATAGTGTTGCCGTCGCCTATATACCGGGGTAATACGATCGATGTCCCTCTATGGCCCGCCAGTGTGGGCAGACATCCTGATTGCCCAAACCGACCTCACTGCAACGACCACAGAGGGTCATGGTGGCCCGGGTGATACATGGATACCGCACAATTTCGTAAAGACTACATGCGCGTTGGCGGGGGCAATACCCTAGGACTTCGAGGTGCTGGTGTTGACCGCAGTTTACTGGCAGAACACAGAAATGCGGAGCCGGGGTGGAGCACCTCCTGGTGAAATTTAGCGATGGTGAAGGGAAGCACAAGACGACGCCCTTGTGTTGTCGTACGAGCATATCGGTGCGGAGTGATAAAAGACTAGTGCATTGGAAATATGGCACGCAACGTCGCAGAAAATGTACGGTGGTTGAACCGTACACTCACCTTCCGGTGGCTCATAGGCGAATAGCCGCTGGCGGGATGAGGACACGGCGAAGCTACTCACTATTACGTTGTTAATGTCCTGTCTGAACGAAAAAAGCTATTTACTTCGTCATTTACAATTTATGTACCTACAAACAAGGACTGAAATTGCGTTTTTCCTGCCTGTTGTCCAGGAAATAAAATAATGTAAGTGTTTTCAAGGCTAGGTTAAATAGGGTTTTTATAAGCTAGAGTGCTTTACCATCCCAGATAGAATCGCCGCTTGTCATCAGATGGGATTGCGTTCAAGCAAGCACTACCTCTTATATTGAGTAAAAAAGGTAGTGAAATGTAGCGTATAAATAGCAAATGTTTCTTCTTTCAACGTCTAAACGACTCACTATAATATAACAACAAAACCTATGCAAGTCAAGGGCCCCGCATTCATTTTTGCTACGGGCCCCGCACTGGCTTAATCCGGCCCTGATATACCTATCCTATTTCTGAGCTAAATTATAATTCACATACTGTAGTATCTAGGTAAATTGTAGATTTTTTTAGGCTAGTTTATTATTCAGTACATTTATTTTTTATTTTTAATACAAATGCTCTTTTTTCAGTTTTGAAGGATGGATTCTGAATGCATATTTGTGATTCCAAGGACACTATTGACATAGTTTAAATAAATGAGACCACCTATGATAGAATAATACCCAGAGACTGATAAAAGTAACTTACGAGTTATTTATTATCCTCAGTTTGAAGAACGATATTATTAATAAGAGTCGTGAAGGCGACGAAGTCACAATCCTCGCAGACTCCCCTGAGACAAATTTTCGCCATCATACCACGAAGTTTACGCCTTGCTGCTGCTGCTTGTGAATATTTTACTCCATGTATGTATCAGTTTTCTTTACAAATCCAAAGCAATACTTGATAAACTTTAAATAAAGTACGAAGTCATTTTCACAAATCGTATTTTACTATTAAGTTTATTTTTAGGAAAGCTTCATTTCAACGAGAAATATAATTCAGACTATTCGCTCGTTAAAGTGTTTAAACACACAATAGATAAGCGAAACTAAAAAAGTAATTTTAGTGCCTTGCACCACCTAAACCTAGACAAAAAGGCACTTGTACACGTACCTACCCTTGTTAGTGTTCGTACCTAGTCACTGACTACATTTGCTAGGGGTGACTCAGCTTTTACCAAATGAATGTTCATTGGTCAGGGTGGTAATTTTCACAGCAAATTGGGCAATTGCCTAAACAAGTTGTTACTTGCAGAGTGGTTTGTCTCTTTAAAAGTTTAACAACGTTATCTGTGTGTTTAATCTATCTGCATACGTATATCTATCTATCTGTATCTATGTATGTGTAGGTCTATCAGTGATATTGTAACTCGCATATGAATGAACAGAAAAGAATTCAGATTTTCTTTTTTATTTGAAATCAAACTAGCTTATAAAATAAGTCTTGTTTCAAATATAAACCAAGGCTTTCATAAAAACGCTCTTGATATAGTAGATACTAGTACTACTCGTATAAGTTTAGTATAAAGTGCTGCTTCTTCGTCCTTTATAAATTCGTGTCACTTAAAGAATTAAGAATTCTCAACTATTTAAAAAGTGATAATGAGATGAATTAAATTCTTTGTGACCTCTTTCCTACTTTAAATTCTCGAAACACCTTGCTTCTACTCATTTCCCGACTTCAAGGCTAGTTTCACTGAAATATAATTAAAATAAAAGTGCTGGAAGTGGAAAGGGGAAATATTCGTTCATAAAGTTTAGAAGGTGACGGGTAGGTCGCGGAAGAGTTGCGTCAACTCGTCGCGCCATTCAAACACTTTGCATTTCAACGGATATAAAACAGAGCAATTTCCCTTTAATGATCGACCGTGTAGACCTTTTTTCCCCCAATATATTTCGCGGAATCCCAAGTTTTTATGGCAAGTGAAATACAGGAGGGTTTAAACGGAGTTTTCATTGCTTTTTACGTTATAATATTCATATTGCTCAGTCGAGCAATTCCAAGTTGATAATCCAGGGTTTGGTTTAATGAGGCCCGTGTTATCCCCTCAGGATTAACAGCCGAGCTCGTATGCTGTTACATATGATCTCATTGTACGTCTTTCTTTGAATTATCATGCGCGGTTATATTGTGATTTTTTAAAGAATAATTTTCAGCATGAATTCAGAAAATATATACGGTATAGGTTTACGTTTGTTCGACGTTTATAAAATTAACTTATGTACGTGTTCGTGAAAGTTATTACGCTATTAAATGTAAATTATTACGTCTGCCAAGTCAATATACCTCGATTAGGTAAGGTTAATTTATTTATTGTTATAGCCGTACCTAGATTTCTTAGATACTTTGTTACTTTTACGAAAATACTAAACATACTCGCTATACTAGTCGTTTATTGTAGCGTTCCAATGGGGAGGCCTTTGTTCAGTAGTAAACGTCTTCCGGCTGATTATGGTGATAAAACATTATAGGTTTTCACGATATACATTGTACACAAATATACTTCATTTCGTCATTTTAATTTGTTCATCTAGTTTCGCTAGACTATTAGGAAAAAGTAAGTACTTCGAGTTGTTCAACTTAACTAAGTGACCGATATTACCCGCGGGCATTGAGTCTTAACTTTAATTACTAAGTAATTTCATAACATCGTGAGATCTTACAAATTAGTTGCTAAATGATTTTGGCATAATTTACTTCACAGAATGCATGTTGCTCTAGCCTATACAATAGTTGATAGGTGTCTGATTTACATCATTTTCATGCTCAATTTTCGTAAACGTATAAACATTATTTATGCATATTTCTCAGTATAACAAAGTGTGCGTGCGTGTGTGTATGTGTGTATAAAAATAATGTCGGAATGATTCTTAAATTAATTAGTGAGAAAGGATACTAACGAAGTAACAAATACTAGTGCTAATTTGCACAAAACAAGATTAATGTTATTATGTTTTGTTGTTGTTTGTGTTGTTTGACGGGCCCGTTGGTCTAGTGGTCAGTCACCCTGCCTGCCAACCGACGGGTCGTGGGTTCGATTCCCGCCAAGTGTCTGGGTGTTGTTTATCTATTTAAGTATGTATTTACAAAAAAAAAGGTATATACGTATTAGTATCAGTTGTCTGGTTTCCATAGTACAGGCTCTGCCTAGTTTGGGATCGATTGTCCCAAGATATTATTATTATTATTTGTCTTTATCAATACTCAATTATCTTTATGTGTAATATATATGACCGGCTGTAGGAAATATTATATATAATATTTATTTCAATTATACCTCGTTTTACACTACTACCGAATGGTGATTGCTAATCGCAGAATCTATTGATTAAGACGTAGGTACATTTCAAATTAAATTAAACCCATTTAGATATGTAGGTAAGTTAAACTAGAATTGCGGCCGTGATACTTACTAGTACTATACCTGAACAAATATGAATTTTGCTTAATCAATAGACAGCAATTATAACATTCCACAGCGTAAAACGGTTTTAGCGTAATTAGTAAATTTGATATCTGTGACCGTGGACGAGCTTTGAACGCCTAGAGCACATTAGTTTACGCCACGCTAACACGTAAACTACATTGCTTGCCTTATGTACCTACTTGCCTTGTTTGTAAATAAATATTCATAATAAATATTTTTCAATTTAGTCTTGTATTGACTCACGCAAAAGACAAAAGCAGGCACTATTTATTAGTTATTTTTTCAGGTATCTCGGCAGATAGTAATCAGGTACTAGGTACCTAGGTTACTATGATAGAAATTTCAAATATACAACGTGTTACAAAATACCCCGTAAAAAATATTGAAGTATATTATGTAATTGTATTCCGCTCTTAGGTTACAAGCGCGGTTACTTTTATGCTGACTTAGAATAAGTTACTAGTATTAAGGGGGTAACAACGGTAAAATTGCAAAAATATCCTTAGTTTAAAGAGTTCGATGGATCAATCCGCTATTACATTGGCTATGAAAATTATATGTACTTATACCTCAGATCTTCAGCAAATAGTTTTATTGATTAGATATTGGATTAAGAATAACGTTTTCCAGCAATATGTATTTAAAAAATGTACTATGTTGGATATGAATTGCGTTAGCGTTCAACATCCGTTCATCGGATAGACGTCAAACTTGGACTATTAAAAAGCACATAATCTATTCTACAATTTGTATTGATTACATTTCTTAATTTCATACATGTTTTACAAGAAATTATAGAAAAACCACGTACGCTATGCATTTCCCCTTGCAGCGCCCCCGCGATCGCCTTCTATCAGTCCTTCGTGGACTGTTAGGGCGGGTGGACGTGCTCGAATTTTTTTTACAAGACGAAATTAATTTAAATGATTTTGAACATATTTTTAATTAAGATATGTTACAAATGGTATAATTATAACATTATAAATGAAATCTATACATGTATATTTAATTAAATATATTTTTATGGTAATACCATATTTTTGGTTCATCATAGAGTATGCGAAAGTATTGTTGCCGAGTATTATGCCTAACTTTTAAAGCGTATCAGAGTCATATGATCTTACTAATTTAAATCGTATTTTATACTGTGTAGGTCAACAAAATGACATACATTATGATATCCTTTATCCTTTACATTATGATTTTTTTTTGTCAAAACATTAACGGTGTTATTATTACTATCATGTTGGTTTTTGCAACTTAGCAACGAGTCGAGTACATGGGTTGGCTTGGTGGTGAGCAACACGCTTACCTACGGACAGTTGCATTGGACAGTTGCTCGTCTTTTGAGACATCTGGATGGTTAAGTTGGAAGGGTACTTGTGTGCTATCTAGGTGGCGCCACTTTAATCTTAGATTTCTTCCGCTGTGTAACATAAGTAGAAGGTCAATGTAGCTGGCAAAAAAACTATTTGACCAAAAGGCTATAATTATAGTTTTGGATGACAGGGACAGGAAGAGACTTTTCTATGGGTGGGTGCTTCGATTACTATCAGGTAATACCTTTTTACTTAACTAAGTTGCGTAACAATAAACTGATGGTGTTGTTGGCAGACACGAGAAAAAATACCACCGTATATGGTTTTAGAGTAACTAACATATTAATAATAATATATTAGTTAGTCTAAAACCAGATTGTTTATTACAATCAATGTCAAATGCTCCGCGTAGTTCAAACCCCGCAAGAGGTACAGAACTCAAGATAAAGTTACGTTACGTTCATAATATGACGTTACACTAAAAAAGACTATTACTGAATTCGTGCGTTCAATCAAACAGTGCTACGGATTCCTTTGGCAGCCACGTATATTGAATAACAACACAGGTCAGCTAATTTTGTAGTTTACTACCCTGGCCGCTGCCCTTAAGGTCTTGGGGTCGATTCCCACACAGGAAAAACATTCATGTGCATGAACATAATCTGTTTGTCTTGAGTCTGGGTCATTTTTACCTGTACTTAATGATGTAAAAAGTTAAGTATCTTATCATAGTTTCAGTTCGATGACCATTATGGAGTCGATCGCGGAACTCATCAACATCATCATCAGCAGCCGAAACGTCTACTGTTCAACAAAGGTCCTCTCTCCCTTGGAGGGGAGGGGTTGCCATAATCCCCACGCCTGGCAGGCGGTTGGGAATCACAGTATAGGTGGTAGGTAATCCATTAAAAAGACGCTGCTGCTCGTCTTCTTGTTTTTCCTTAGTCACCTTTTACGGACACCCAATGGGAGGAGATGGATGGGTGCTATAATTCTTATCACGGAACTAATTGTCGCAATAATAATAATTTATGATTTTTGGGTTTGCACGACTTGGGTCGACGTTGGGTATCTGGTCTTGAGTAAGGTTGGATGCTAGCAAGCTTCCAAGATTCGGGTACTTGTGCCGCTCTTAAAGAGAATATACGCATTAGAATAGGAAACACTACAGTTACACGCTTCTTTAATAATACCGCTAGTGTCTCATCAGGGCCACTGGCATGCATTGCAGCATCTTAAGTCACTCTCTTTATCAAAGTCAAAAAGCTTAACTATCAGATGGATGTTTATTGGTTAGAGAATTTGGAACTAATTCAGGAAATATGTTAAAAAGGTCCCTTTTTAAGAAAAAATCTACTTTTTAAGAAAAAAAACTATATTTTGAAGGCTCTGTTAAACGCTTTTGTTTTGACTTGCAGAACAGAAACCTTAGAACTTTGTGCATAGTTTCATTTCAAGTACGCTTACAGTAGTCACGGCGGATCTTTGTGTGTCTGAAGTTGGCTGCAAGACGCTGCGCAGTAGCTATTTTTATGTTTATGTATTCAGTACTCACAACTGTACTTGCGCAATGGTTCGCCAACCCTAACTTCAGACACACAAAAATCCGCTATGACTACTGTAAGTTATAAGTAGTACGAATTCATATGGATTCCGAATGGCAGGCACAATGTATTCAGCTGGGTCGAAGTGCGTTCCGGTTGTAACCGGACCTAACTAATAACCACCAATAATATAATAGAAGTATGTATAAGTCTTACTAGTCAGGTATTGGCCATTCTATAATAGACGAACTGAACCTTTGATATGAAGTTTGGAATATGAAATGCAATAATCCATATCCTGACGCAACACGTCAACTACGTTACCACTGTAAGTTGTTGTTATCAGATTGTAATTAGGTGGCACGCCAAGGTATAAATCAAGATATTAAATATTGGGTTACCGTTCTTAAACTGCATCAGTCTTGTTCTTTTCGTGTCACTATGAAATGACAAAAAGCTTTGAGTTAAAATCGGTTTTTATCATGCGTTTAAATAATTCATCAGTCATTTATTTTACGTATACATAATCAACAAAACATTCAAAAGTGATATTATTAAGTATATTTGCAATAGATACAAAGTATACGCTTCTATAACAAACTGCCACAGGATATCCGAGATCTTCCACTGAATAAATTTAAACCTTTGATAAAAAGCCGATTGTCGAAAAAGGCTTATTATAAAATCTCGGATTACCTAGAGGATAAAGCTGCGTGGGCTTGAACTGCCTGACTCATGCAAGCTTTGAATTTTAAGGCTTACAATTTGTAACACCATATAAAGTGTTGGATAACTGATGGCTGCTGCACTAGTCAATTAATTGATGACATCAATAATATGTTAAAGTGCTTTGTGTCTTGCCTGACGAGGCACTGCTTAACAGCAGAAGTTAAATGTTAGACGTGTGCCACTGTGATATTAGATTGGTCATGCTCGCCATCGAAAGGTCTTTGCTTGTGGCGGCTTCGTGTGGCGGGTCACCCCCTTCCCTCCAATATGGTTGAGGGGAGTGATGGCTGCTGCTCGAGTCAACTCGTGCGCGGGTGCTGCTTGGGGGGACTGGTCCGACTACTATCCCTTTGGCTTTTTAGTTTGTTGTACCTACTTTCGTCGTATTTTATTATTTTTTTTCCCTGTATTATTTGATCTTTTGAACGGCAAGACACACTGTCGCTCTGATCTAACTGTAACATGACACACTGTTTAAAAAAAAAAAAGTGATAAAATGACAAGCCCGCTGAGTTTCTTGCCGGGTCTTCTCAGTTGAGGCCGCGTTGTGATCCGGTGGTAGCTTTTAAAAAAAAAAATACATGACCTTTCAAAAGTGCTAGCGTTAAGCCTATTTGAAATAAACTATTTTTGACTTTTGACTTTTGAGATATAATTTTATTGAAATTTCATTCTATAACGGAATAGGCAAAATTAACAAAACTTAATTTGACACAACTGCATATTTTAGTCTATAATTTTTCAAATGTTATATTCATATTTGCTGGTAGCGCCCTCTACGATGACAACTCTCGGCCGGAGCGGTCAGATTCTCAAGGTCATTGGCGCATGTTACCCCCTTAAGTAAAAGCTGTAAATTATAGACACTTCAATAAATGACATCAAACTGGAAACATGTCTTTTAAATAACACTTCGACTATACCAAGATCACACAATATCATATGGCGACCTAATGCCACTTACCATGGAGTTACATATCTAAATAATTTGAAGATCAAGAGAATACGGAAAAAAAGAAGACTATATTTTGAAAAAACGAACATGGGGAAAAACTACTCAAAAGAAGAAGTTATTATCGCCCAGAACGCGAATGGTGAAGCTAACGCTACTACGCAACAGAATCAAGCTTTTGTGAATACAACAGAAGTTCTGCTTATCTCCCTCGTCGTATTTTCAGTAGTTGTTTTTATATACTTCGCGATCAAAAAGTGTCACCAAAGAGCCGTCAGAACATTGAGAAGAGAAATTAATGCAATGGCGCTGCAAGTCTCTCAGCCTAACTTATCATCAACGGTATAAGCCCAAGAAGAAGAAGCAACGAGAAGGTGTCCAGGGATAGCCCGGCCCGAAGAGGTGTCCAGGGATAGCCCGGCCCGAAGAGGTGTCCAGGGATTACCCGGCCCAATTCAAGAAGATGACAGCATTCCACTCCAGAACATGAAATTGGAGACCCACGCCACGCCGCGTTGCCGTCACCGCGTCGCCACGTTGCACCGCCGCCGCGCCGCGCCAGCGTCACACCATGCAACATGACTCCGCGTGCACATGTGCCGCGCCATGTTAGGTACATAAAGTATTTGTAAGTTTAAAGTAATAATGTCTATATAATGAATACCTACTAGTTTAAACCATTTAATAAGCCTTAGATATATTTTTTCTTTTGTTTTGTATCAGTATCATACGTGAATTAACTCGTATACATAATGAGTTAAAGAATATAAAAGAATATTTAATTAAAGTCGGTCCTGCACGAAGGGATAAGTCAGCCACAGCTAAGAGTAAAGTTATAGAAGCTAATGCTATATATTACCGTTTGGTGTGTACTTTGTCAGAATTACATGTTAAAGTAGAGAGAAATGAGATAAGCTCTAACGACTTGACGTCCATAAACAAGATAATTAACGAAATTCACACTTTATATAGCCGAATTTTAAGTTTAAGTGCAAAAGATTTAGAAAGTTCAGACACAATGGCGTCGGATAATTTTGATATAAAAGTAGCTATTTCCTTGTTACCAATTATGACTGGTCAGGAACATATTACTAAGCAGTTGATCGATGGAATACAGCTTTACAGTTCCATGATAACTGATACCACAAAAAGTAATTTAATTAATTTTGTCCTAAAAACTAGACTTTCGCCAAGTGCAAAGCTGCGAATGAAATCTAGTTACGAAGATGTAAATAGCTTGCTTGTTGATATGCGTAAGTTTTTATTGCAAAAGAAGTCAGTCGTAGCCATTCAGTCCGAACTTCAAACTTGTAAACAAGGTAACAGGTCAATAGATCATTTTGGGTCAGAACTTGAAAACCTGTTCGTGAATTTGACACTCACACAAGCGGACGGTGATGATGACAAATTTAAGGTTTTGCGTCCGATAAATGAATCTATGGCGATCAAACGCTTCGCCGATGGATTATCTAATACGAGAGTCAGTACGATAATTGCTTCTCGTCATTTTGAGTCCCTGCCCGAAGCGATTCGAGCAGCAGCAGATGAGCATACGTTGTCCAGTAGGGAGGATCACGTTATGTCAGTAAAACGTTTTAGGGGGAACACTCGTTACCTCCGTAATAATTTTACTTCCAGACGTGGAAGCACACATACTAACTTCCATAACGATTCGAAAAGTTACTACAAAAATCGTAACAATCATTATATGCCAGATTCGAACCGTGAACATTACGATAGGAGACCGGTAACTTATTACAATCGGTCTATGCGAGGTACTTCGCGAGCTACTGCACGTGTTCAGCCACCTGCAATTCGCGTAAACTCGACGCGTCCAATTCCGCGTATTCAACATACACGGTGTGATACGATACAAGAATACACTAACAATGCACCGAATAGTGAGTTTTTTCGTGCCCATAACGAATGAACCATTTATATTAAACTAGCAGTAGCCCGCGGCTTCGCCCGCGTTTACTTTGTAACTCAAACGTGTTTTAAATTGTGGATCGACGTTTTTTTAAATATTGTTTGCACTAATGTTGTCTTTTATTTACGCGAATGCTACACATTGAAATCTAACTACTTTTACGGATTTAATCGCGGTTTATTTTAGGTTTTACTATCCCGACGTTCCGAATGCTTTGCAGCACCCATGTTCACGGGAGGACTGTAATGTTGAATGTCCTTATGTCACAATTATGCCGGTGTACTCTCAGGTCTTCTTAGTTATTATTGTTGCTCCGATCTTCGGACGATCGATTTCAATATTGTACACACTTTTATTAACCCTGATCTAAGTATCAAGTATTTAGCCTGTATTTTTGTGTAAGCTATCATAGATCCCATTTCTTAAATATTTCGTTCATTATTTAAAAATATGTGTACTGATTTTGCAATTCCATTAAAAAACTTATGAGGTTGTTAAGTGGAAACCATTTGGTATCCTCATTGGTAGATGCTCCTAGGATGCTGGAAATTAGTTTATTCAATAGTTTTGTTTAGTTCATTCACTAAGTTTCGTTACCATAGTTGTATTATAGCATTAAATGGAGATCTTTCTTCACGAAAACTATAGGGATTTTTAGAAAAATGCCATAAACGGTTTTTTAGATTCTTGTATGCAATACATAAAATATGTCGTGTGACTGTGGGAATAAAATATTTTTTGGAACTCAATAGAACGCTTTTAGCGGTTAATTTAAAAAAATTACATGGATTACTTCAATATGACGAATGTATCTGCAAAATGTCATCAGTGCAGCATGAATATTTTTTCGCGTTTGATACTTAAAAACCGTGCTACGACCCCGTTAAGGGTTTATTTTCAAAACAATTGTGTTAGACATGTTTCTCAATTCTTTGATGAGTAAGTACACTAACAAAGTTTCGTGTCTGAACAATTTTTTTTACATACAATCTGATACCTCATTTGTCCCACGGGTTGATTTTCGAATAAAACATTGTACACAATACAACAAAAAAAAAGAACCGAATTCAACAACACTAAAAAGCATAAAATAATTTAAATCTTATTGAAGTTGGTGTTGACGTACCTACTGTGTATATTTTCTTCAGGAACACTTTATCCGGTCCTAATGAAATTTGCATTTACAAAAATTTGTAGTTTACTTTCTTGAAGAAAAAAAGAATCATCGAGTTCGGTTCATATTTGTCAGGAACACTTTATCCGGTCCTAATGCAATTTGCATTTACAAAAATTTGTAGTTTACTTTCTTGAAGAAAAAAAGGATCATCGAGTTCGGTTCATATTTGTCAGGAACACTTTATCCGGTCCTAATGAAATTTGCATTTACAAAAATTTGTAGTTTACTTTCTTGAAGAAAAAAAGAATCATCGAGTTCGGTTCATGTAATGGAGAACATCAGTTTCATGGTTTTTAACCGACTTCAAAGAAGGAGGAGGTTCTCAATTCATCTGTATATATTCTTTTTTTTACCAGATAAATTCATCCACATCAATGGTTCTCCAGGAAGTTCTTATCCGGTTGTGATAAAATTTATACATATTTATTAAAGTGGTTCCTTCTTTCGAATAAAAAAGAATCATTGAAATTGGTTAATATTTCCCAGAGTTTGACCATTTTTGTCCTTAAAAAGCGATAAAAACATCATCGTTTAGGCATTCCTACAGTTTTTTCTGAGTCGCCATTTTTGTTTTTTCAGGAACTGCTTATTCGTAAGTATTTTTTTTTTATGGGACATGGGACCCAATCAGTAGAGCGGCCTATCCGTACCAGAAATAATTTTTGAAATCGGTTCATAATTGCCAAAGTCATGCGCGAACATACATAGAAAAAAATATATGTACATATAAATTGAGAGCCTCCTCCTTTTTTGAAGTAGGTAAAAAATGCTGAAAATTAGTTTGTTAAATTGTTGTGTTGAGTTTACTTACAGAGTTTCGTGACTTTATGTACCGAGTTTCGTTGCTCTAGCTGTATTATAGAATTAAATGGAAATCGTGCTACATGTAAACTTTCCAACCCCATTAAATGACCAAATGGCATTTTAGTTTGTTGTATTTTCGTCGTATTTTTTAATATATTTTGAACGGCAGGATACACTGTCGCTGGTGCTGATCTAATTGTAAAAAGACAAACTTTGTTTTAAAAAAAAAATGTGATAAAATGACAAGCCCGCTGAGTTTCTTGCCGGATCTTCTCATTTAAGGCCGCGTTGTGACCCGGTGGTAGCTTTTAAAAAACTAATCGTTCAAAAGTGCTAGCGTTAAGCCTATTTGAAATAAAAAAAATTGAATTTTGAGTTTTTGAATTTTGACCATAGCGGTTGTTTTTCACTAAATGCCGGAAATAGGTTTCTTAGATTCTTGTGTTCAATACATAAATTAAGTCTTATGACTGCAGGACGAAGAATATATTTGCACCCCAATTAGACTCCTTTAGGAGTTGATTTTCAAAAACTATTTACACATGGATTGCGTTTGATTAATGTATTTAGTTTGATTAATGTATTTAGTTTGATTAATGTATTCGCAAAGTGTCATCAATGCAGCATAATATTTTTCCGCGGTTCAAACTTAAAAACCATACTAAAACCCCTTTAAGGGTCGATTTACAAAGAGTTGTGATACAGGTTTTCTTCATTTCTTTTGTTTAGTACGTTGACAAAATTTCGTGTATGTGTGGTGAAAAAAAATGTTTTCCATACAAATTTTGAGACCCCATTTGACCCACTTAAGAGGTTGATGAGATCGAAAAATGCTGAAAATCAGTTTATTCAATTTTTGTAATGAGTTTATGTACCGAGTTTCGTTACTCTAGCTGTATTATAGCATTAAATGGAAATCGTTCTACGTGTAAAATTTCCAACCCCATTAACCTGACCATAGGGGTTGTTTTTTGCAAAATGCCGGAAATAGCTTTCTTAGATTCTTGTGTGCAATATATAAATTAAGTCTTATGACTCTACAGTCATTTAGTAGGTCGAAGAACATTTTTTGGACCCCAATAGGACCCCTTTAACAGTTGATTTTCAAAAAATGATTATTTATACAATAATGCATTAGTTTGATAAATGTATTCGCAAAGTTTCATCAATGCAGCATGATATTTTTTTCCGCGTTTCATACTCAAAAACCATGCTAACACCCCTTTACGGGTCGAATTTGAAAAAGTTGTGATACACATGTTTCTTAATTTCTTTGGCTTAGTACATTGGCAAAATTTCATATCCGTGTGATAATATTTTTTTTCCCATACTAACTTTGGGAGCCCATTTGACCCACTTAGGGATTGATTTTACAAAAATGCTCAAAATTAGTTTGTTTAATCGTTGTGTTGAGTTTATTTACTGAGTTTCGTTACTCTAGCTGCATCATAGCATGAAATGGAAATCCTTCTTTGTGCAAACTTTCCAACCCCTTGATATGATTTTAGGGGCTGTTTTTCGGAAAATGCCGGAAATAGGTTTTTTAAATTCTTGTGTACAATATATAAACTAAGTCATATGACTGTAGGTAGAAAAACATTTTTTGGACCCCAATTTGACCCATTTCGGAGTTGATTCTTAAAACATGATTATTTACACATGGATTGCTATAATTTGATAAATATATTCGCAAAGTTTCATCAGTGCAGTAAGTATGTATTTTTTTCACATTTCATACTCAAAAACCATAATAAAAGAAAGCCCTTTAAGGGTCGATTTTCCAAAAGTTGTAATACACGTCTTTCTTTATTTCTTTTGCTCAGTAGGTACTCTTAACAAAGTTTCGTTTCCGTGTGACGAAAAAAAATTTTTTTCCATACAAACTTTGGGATCCTATTTGACCCACTTATGGGTTGATTTTACAAAAATACTCAAAATTAGTTTTTTCAATTATTATGTTGAGTCTATGTACCGAGTTTCGTTACTCTAGCTGCATCATAAGACGAAATGGAAATGATCTTAGGGGTAGTTTTTCGAAAAATGCCGGAAATAGGTTTCTTAGATTCTTGTGTGCAATATATAAACTAAGTCGTATGACTGTAGGTCGAGAAACATTTTTTGGACCCCAATTGGTCCTTTAGAGGTTGATTTTCAAAAAAACATTATTGCACTTGGATTACTATAATTTGATTAATGTATTCGCAAAGTTTCAGCACTGCAGTATGAATTTTTTTTTCTGCGTTGCATACTCAAAAACCATGCTAAAATCCCGATAAGGGTAGATTTTCAAAAAGTGTGATACACGTGTTTCTTTATTTCTTTTGTTTAGTACACTGACAAAGTTTCATGTCCGTGTGACGAAAAAAAATTTTTTATCGTGTTATGCGGACGTAATTTTAGGTGAAGATTTTTTTTAACGTTATAAGGCTACTATCTACACTAATATTATAAAGAGGAAAGATTTGTTTGTTTGTAATGAATAGGCTCCAAAACTACTGAACTGATTTCCAAAATTCTTTCACCATTAGAAAGCTACATCTTCACTGAGTAACATAGGCTATTTCATATTTTAAAAAAATAGGTATCCCTACTAAATCTACACTAATATTATAAAGAGGAAAGATTTGTTTGTTTGTAATGAATAGGCTCCAAAACTACTGAACTGATTTCCAAAATTCTTTCACCATTAGAAAGCTACATCTTCACTGAGTAACATAGGCTATTTCATATTTAAAAAAAATAGGTATCCCTACTAAATCTACACTAATATTATAAAGAGGAAAGATTTGTTTGTTTGTAATGAATAGGCTCCAAAACTACTGAACTGATTTCCAAAATTCTTTCACCATTAGAAAGCTACATCTTCACTGAGTAACATAGGCTATTTCATATTTTAAAAAAATAGGTATCCCTACTAAATCTACACTAATATTATAAAGAGGAAAGATTTGTTTGTTTGTAATGAATAGGCTCCAAAACTACTGAACTGATTTCCAAAATTCTTTCACCATTAGAAAGCTACATCTTCACTGAGTAACATAGGCTATTTCATATTTTAAAAAAATAGGTATCCCTACTAAATCTACACTAATATTATAAAGAGGAAAGATTTGTTTGTTTGTAATGAATAGGCTCCAAAACTACTGAACTGATTTCCAAAATTCTTTCACCATTAGAAAGCTACATCTTCACTGAGTAACATAGGCTATTTCATATTTAAAAAAAATAGGTATCCCTACTAAAATTAAAATAATGTAACCCAAGGTTTGAAAAACTCAGTCATACAATGTCTGTCATTGCATGCGCTGCGGAAACTATTGATGATACAACAAAAAAATGTTCTACAATATTATAGAACACATCAATATCTATAAAAAAGTCCGCGATACCATATGTCTAACTATTAGAGTTATGTCACTACAAGTACTTTTTTATATTTTAAATGTTGATAAAAGTTCCGTCTTCATTCAGATGATGTTATTGATACCTTTATAATAATCCTTATCCAATTAAATCATGTTGTATTCAAGTATGCTTTAATATCTATACATTACTATTTATATTATTGAAATCCGACATTCCGTTCAAAAGATACTTCGAATTTAAAATTGTTAATCCGTTCTTTCTTCGCGTGCGCTGCATAAATTGTTAAAGATAAGACGAAATGATCTAAGTACTAAAACATGACTAAAACAGTAAAAGTTGAAAGTCTGTAAATTGTAAGTTTAGAAATGCAAGTAAGAACACAATATTGGCTACTTTTAACATTTCTATCTGTCTGATCACGGAAAAACGGCCCGACTGTATGCAAATCAATGCAATTTATAATAGTGAAGGAGGTACTTTTTTGCTCTCGCTGAAACAACCTTCAACAAGTTTTTGGGACCCGTGCCCCCACCGATTTCAACCGGGAAATGTGGAATTCTTACTCACTAAAACAACCGCGGCTGGCGCATCAGCATATGAGAGAGGGGACTGGGCCCTCCGGTGGGATCTGCACCAGGAATCCCTAAGTGCCGGCCTGTGATCCCGCCGCCGGGGGACTCAATATAGCCCCCCGAGAACCAGACACGGTGCTCACGGGGACATGGGTCGCATCCCCGCTGCCGTACTCCTGTGAGTCGCCGCCGTACCTACTCGATCGACGTCTAGGGCTCATACCCCAAAACGTCCAATGACTCCAAACAGTGAAGTAGGTATTTTTTTTGACGCGGGGGAAATCTTCAAAAGATTCCCAGGAGCTGTGGTGCTCGACCAGGGTATGTGGGATTCTTACCCACTAACACCCCCGCGACTGTCACATCGGCACATGAGAGGGGACCCAGGTCTCTCCGGTGGGATCTGCACCAGTGAGTTGCCTTTGAGCCCGCCGCTGGGGTGCGCATTATAGCCCCCCGGCGGCCACGGTGATCGAGGGGACGGGGGTCGAAACCCCGCCTCCGTCCTCCTCGGAGTCGCCACCGTACTCAATGGACGTTCTAAGGTCCCACACCCCGAACGTCCAGCGACTCCGAAGGGTAAAGTAGGCACTATCCCAACTTAGAAGATACACATGGTACATGTTTTATAAAAATCAGTGAAATAGAATACATAGGGCCCCTTGAGTGTCCATTGAGTACGGCGGCGACTCCGAGGAGGACGGCGGCGGGGTTGCGACCCCCGTCCCCGTGAGCACCGTGACAGGTTCCCGGGGGGCTACAATGCGCCCCCCGGCGGCTGGCTCAAAGGCAAGGCACTGAGGGGCCCCTGGTGCAGATCCCACCGGAGAGCCCTGGGGTCTCCCCTCTCATGTGCCGATGCGACAGCCGCGGGGGTTTTAGTGGGTAAGAATCCCACATACCCCAGTCGAGCCCCACAGCTCCCGGCGATCTTTCGAAGATTTCCCCAGCGTCAAAAAAAAAAAAAAAAGATACAAATGGCGGTCTTATCGCTAATAGCGATTTCTTCCAGACAACCAAAACTTTAAAAAGAAGAAACAACTATTTGTTTAAAATATAAATATCGGGAAAATCCATGAAAAACAGTTAAGAAAAATAATATTAAGCGCTGGCGGAGCTGCGCGGGTCAGCTAGTTGATTATAAAACAACAACCTTGCAGTTGTCGAATCATAATGAGTCTGTATGTATAAGGATAAATAGTAATAATAGGTTTATGTATTCGATACCACCACGATGTGAAGTTATCAAGCACATACCTTGCGTCTCGAGTGAGGATTCCGTTATTTTAGCAAATGAAATAAAAGATGGAGTTTTTATAGCGGGAATGATAGCGAAACCGGATAATGGTTATATCCCGGTACGAATTTTAAATACGAAGGACGAAGAGATTGTTATTGATTTATCAAATTTAAACATTCACTCTTTGAATAGTTTCGAAGTTTGTGCTTTTAACGATGAGTATAATTCAGTAAATCGCGTTAAGTCATTATTCGATTTATTGGATATTAGTTATTTGAATAAGGAAGACAAGATAAGTATTGAGAACATATGCGCAAAGTACGCAGACGTTTTTCATTTACCAGGAGATAAATTGTCAACTACCAATTTAATGCAACATTCGATTATTTTGAAAGATAACGTAGCGCCGGTTTACGTCAAACCTTACAGAATTCCTTATGCGCTAAGAAAAGAAGTAGACAAACAGATAAAGGATATGTTAGATAATGATATCATTGAGGAAACTGTATCGGAATGGTCTAGTCCGGTATTGTTAGTCCCAAATGATAAAAAATGGAGGCTTGTAGTTGATTACAGGCAACTAAATAATTTAATTAAAGACGATAAATTTCCATTACCCAACATATCAGATATTTTAGACTCTCTATATGGTTGTATTTATTTTTCAAAACTCGATCTTTCGCAGAGTTATTAGCAATTGAATTTAAATGAAAATTCCAGAAAATATACGTCATTTAGTTTAAATAAAATGTATCAATTATCATTGGATGAGGATTCGCGTAATTGTACAGCATTTTCCGCCGGAAAACAGTACCAAATGAAGCGTTGTCCTATGGGTCTTAAGACTAGTCCAAGTGTTTTCTCTCGCCTTATGACAGTAGCAATGTCAGGCCTAAATTATGAAAAATGCTTCATATATTTAGATGATTGTATTGTGATAGGAAAATCGAGAGATAGTCATAATAAAAATCTTATAGAAGTTCTTAACCGATTGCGTAAAGTGAATTTAAAATTAAATCCAATTAAATGCGAATTTTTAAGACAGGAATTGATATATTTAGGACATAAAATCACGCCTGAAGGAATTTTTCCAGACACTAGTAAAATAGAGGTTATGCGTAATTATCCAGTACCAACAAATAACGACGAAGTCAAACGTTTTGTTGCCTTCGCAAATTATTATCGACGATTTATTTCTCATTTTGCAGATATAGTTTACCCATTAAATTTATTAACAAAAAAAGGAACTAAATTTAAATGGACATCCGAATGTCAATTAGCTTTTGATAAACTCAAATCAGCCCTTATTAATCCACCAATTTTGCAATATCCAGATTTTTCTGAAAACAATGTTTTTAAATTACAAACAGATGCGTCTAAAGTGGGTTTAGGAGCAATATTATCAAACAGCAATGGAAAAGTAATAGCATACGCTAGCCGAAACCTTAAACCAGCAGAGTCTAGATACCACGTGATTGAATTGGAATTGCTTGCCATTGTATGGGCAATCCAACATTTCAGGCCATATTTGTATGGTAGAAAATTTAAAATATGTACAGATCATAGACCACTTGTATATTTATTTAATTTGTATGATCCATCTAGCAGATTAACAAAATTTCGATTATATTTAGAGGAGTACAATTTCGAAATAGAGTACGTACCAGGTAAAAATAATGGACCAGCAGATGCACTTAGTCGACTGCCAATCACATGTAAAGATTTGAAAGAAATGCGTGAAAAAGTAGTCTCTGTTTTAACTAGAGCTCAAACGCGAAAATTACAAGGACAAGACAGTATTAGTCACGATTTTGAGAACCCGGTCGTTAGTAGGCCTGATCAACCTACCGCAGTAGAGGTACTCAAAAGACCAAAAGACATTATAGAACTTATATTTTATGACTTTAAGGAAAATGAATTGAATAAATGAGAAAATGTTATTTCAGATAAAAGGTTTTGTATTAAATATCAAAGCCAAAAATGTTGTCAACCCTTGTAAGCTGTCATGTCAGGGAACCAGATTATTTAACAGAAAGGCCTACGTACCTATTTTACCTAATAATTGTGTACTTTAATCGTTTTTCTATTATTCATTCATATAATATTATATAGATGTGCTATCTCAATACAAGAATGTCGTTATACTCAAGTACTGGCTTCAGAAAATGTCACGTTGAAAAAAAAATATGTTGTCAATTTCAAATCTTCTAATCGATATCCTACAACTGTTTCGAGTTTTTTTTTTCCAACATTTGGACATTTCCACCAGTTTTTAGGTTGTTTCTGCCTTTCTGTTAAATAATCTGGTTCCCTGACATGACAGCTTACTAGGGTTGACAAAATTTTTGGGCTTTGATAATTAATTATATTTTTTACGGGGTATTTTGTAACACCCTGTATATATATATATGTGTGTGTAAATATATATACGGGGTGTAAGGGACATCGTACCGAAAACCGATACCAGGGATCCAGTACATGATTCTGAACACTCTAGTGTTGAAATTTTTCATCGGCTTTTTCATGAATTTCCAAAAAAAAACACTTTTTTTAAATAAAATCAGTATAATTCGGCGCCCCACGCTTTTACACATAATTATAATTCACAAATTACAAGCACGGGGTAGAAAGAAAGAAAGAACGGTTTCGATAATTTATTTATTGCTTTTTAGTGCATTACTTAGTCCTTATAAAAGCGTGTATGTTTAGTTTTTTAAACTAGTAATTTATTTTATACTTTTTAGTCTTAGATATAGTCGCCTAAACAACGGATAAAATTAGCACAAGTATTGATTTGTTCGTAGCTTGAATCGTAGGCAGGTTGTGGCAAAACATATTTTTACTAAACTAGATATTAGCGTAGGTATCTGAATGAGTTTAAGAAAGTACTACGTATTTACCCTTTAAACAGTCGAAAGTACGCTAAAAGTCAATAGCTTCACATGTAGTATTCAAGGGTTCCGTTACCAACCTTCCGAGTCCATCAAGAGGTCCACGTATTAGGCAATGTGAATATAACTTAATACAAATCAAATGAGTCCAAGCTCGATGGGTTTACTAGTAATCATTCCAGGGTTCCGTCGACCACCTTTCATTTCCATCATCAACCATGATTATTTGGCAAGTAAATATAACTTTTTAATACGAATGAAATGAGCTTAAACTCGATGAGTTTACTAGTAGCCGTTCCAGGGTTCCATCACCCACCTTCCTGTTCCATCATCAGGCCCTCAGTAATGGTCAAATTGAAAAGAACTTTTGAATACGAACTAAATGAGCTCAAACTCGATGTGTTTACTCTTAGCCATTCCAGGGTTCCGTCGCCCAGCTTCCAGTTCCATCATCAGGTCCTGATTAATGGTTCATGTGAAAAGAGCTCTTTAAAACTAATTAAATGAACCCAAACTCGATGTGTTTACTAGTAGCCATTCCACGGTTCCGTCACCCACCTTCCTGTTCTATCATCAGGTCCTCATTAATGGTCAAAGTGAAAAGAACTCTTTAAAACAAATCAAATGAGCCAAAACTCGATGTGTTTACTAGTAGCTAATCCAGGGTTCCGTCACCCACCTTCCTGTTCCATCATCAGGTCCTGATTAATGGTTCATGTGAAAAGAACTCTTTAAAACAAATTAAATGAACCCAAACTCGATGTGTTTACTAGTAGCCATTCCAGGGTTCCGTCAATCACCTTCCTGTTCTATCATCAGGTCCTCATTAATGGTCAGAGTGAAAAGAACTCTTTAAAACAAATGGAATGAGCCCAAACTCGATGTGTTTACTAGTAGCCTAATCCAAGGGTTCCCTCATCCACCTTCGAGCCCCAGCATCAGATCAGTTTGATGATACCATATTATTGTATTGTCACCGGTCCTTGATACATGTGCAAAATTTCAAATGTTTTGGACGTGTAGAAGTGGGTCAAAATTGTATCGCAAAATTCCATTACAATCAAACATACATAGTTACATACATGTATACATACAGGTCAAGCTAATAAAAGCGTGTTAAAAACTACCACCGGATCACAACGCGGCCGCAACTGAGAAGATCCGGAAAGAAACTCAGCGGGCGTGTCATTTATACACTTTTTTCTAAACGGTGTTTGTCTTTTTACAATTAGATCCGCATCAGCGACAGTGTGCCCTGCCGTTCAAAGAGAGAGAAAGAAAAAATACGACGAAAATACAACTGACTAAAAGGCCAAAGGGATAGTAAAGAATAGAATAGAATACTCTTTATTTGCACACCAAATTAAAACATACAGAAAAACTTACAAAAATAACTTAAATTAGGTACAAATTGCGGTCTTATCGCTAATAGCGATTTCTTCCAGACAACCAAAACTTTAAAAAGAAGAAACAACTATTTGGGTAGTTAAGTTAGTGGTGTACATACCTTCGTACATATCTTAAATAGTACATCTTATACACATTATATATACTTACAAGAAAGAATAGATGTTGTTCCTCATATGACGCCTGGGCGTCTTCACGGGCCACAGCGGCAGACCAGACTGGAAACGCATCAATTGGCGTTCTTTCACTCGTCACTTGATCAGCCGATCCGGATTCCGGACGTACCTACCTAATATTTTTTATTGGATGTTCTCAAACTTCTCGGTTAAAGGTTTTGTTTGACTCACTGCTACTTATACAAATAAACTATTTAACTATGAAAACCTTTTGAAACATAAACTGTTAACGCTAATAATTGAATGATGATCAATGGTTTCTGTTTCAGACAGCTCAAAACGTGCATCTTTAGTTGCTTTGATATTCGAAATTACCTACCTTCAGGCGTTACACCCCTGTTAAGGAGAACGCAAATTACCAACCATTGTATTGAATGTTTCATCAAAATGAATTTAAATTGTAAACCAGAGTACATTTTATTAAAAACCAGTCTCTTGTTCCTGCACTCAGAGTCCGGTAATGAGTCATTATCTCGTTCCTATAATGACTTTTATTTAATCTAACTTTTAGTGGTGTGTTTTTTTATTTTACTACTTATAAACTAGTGCTTGACTGCAGTCCCACCTGATGGAAAGCGGCGACGCAATCGAGGATGGTAAAGCACACTAGCTTATTATAATCGGGCAGGCAAACTGTTCCAGTGTAGTGACTAGATGATGTTTTATTAGCAGGCCGAAAAGACCAAGCACATATTACATGTGTTAGATATTATCATTATCAGTAAGCGATTTTGTCTCTTTTCGGAAGCTTTATATCACAGCTAAAGTCTAAGAACTGCTACTCCTTACCTACTCAATTTATTATGTCAGTTAAGAGTATCAGTAATTTGTGCAACTATCGTGCCCTTCACTCCGTAATACAGCAACAATTACCCCATCTTTAGCGGCAGATTAACTGTATACTTCAGAATATCTATCTACCTGTACCTACTTGGGACCTAACACCTTTGCCGTCGGAGAGGAAACCTTCAAAACATCTAGTCTAAGTCTAATCTCTGATACAACCACAACCAAACTGAAATGATGAGGAAAAAGAAAAGTCAAGTGTTTTTCATTATTTTTATTTGTTACGGAAAGCGACAGTGGTCCGCGTCACAACATTTCATTTTACACTAAAATACTAAAACAGAGCTTTTATTAACACTAATATTTACATTGCCACGCGCATGCATAAATGTATACTTATCAATATTGGCGAATAAGTGATATATCAGTATATTTCCTTTTTGTTTGCGTCGAGTATTCGATAGTTCTCGATATATAACGTAAATTACTTTCCTAATATAAAAGCAGTGAAAGCCACTGATCCCATATATGTATTTACTTCCATTATGCCGTGTAATTGACTTGCTTTCAACAGATTTTCCCATTAAATTTAAGCATTAAGTAGCCTATGTATGTATATATAACTTCCCTAGAAGATAATTACGCTTTTCATTTATATATACAAGCCTATTTTTCATCAAACTCAGTCTATATAATTTATTAATACTCTCATTATCCTGATATAATTGTCATAGTTTATCTACAATTATATTTAATATACTTAATATGTATAATTTACTTATAATGAGATCTAAGAGATATGTATTAACTACCTATTACATTTTTTCAGGTAGATCATTTAATTTTAACATAATCCTAAGTATATAATATTTGTACACCTAAAACACAACAGTATTAAAATAACATGTTCTATTATTACATGTATTCTTCACTTAATTGGAATACAGGAAAATTTACTTAGGTGTTATTTCTTGTGTTAACTAAAGTATAACTGTTTCCATACCATATGGAAAACCATAGAGATAACAATAACTAAGTAAACTTTCAAAAGAAAAAAAAATTTTTTTTTCTTAGCGAAAGCAATACATTAATGTAGGGCCGATGTCGATGGTTGATCACATCTGACATCTGTCAGTTTATTTGTTCTGTCTGTTTTTTTTTGTCATTATAACAATAAATATGTACTTAATCGTATTAATTGAAAAAAGTTCAACAATTGTGTAGTTCTACTTTCGAAAAAAAACTATTGTTTAACATGACCAATACAAGTTAAAATGTAGATGTTACAAATAAAATAATTAATTGTTTTGATGCGTGTGATATTAAACTAACAAATGAATATTGAAATGAAACTAATTTTACGGATTATATCGCGGTTTATTTTTGATTTTAATTTCCCGACGTTTCGAATACTTTACAGCATTCATGGTCACGGGCGGACTGAGGTGGTAGCTGTCCATATGTCATAGTTGTCTTAGGGTACCCTCAGGTCTTCTAATTATTATTGTCAGTCCGATCTACGCAGAAAGAGCTTACAGTATCTTGAGGTCTTGCAGTGGAATGCTTGTCTTTGGATTTGACTATGTTTATCACGGGATCCCAAGCTGGTGGTAGCACCCAGCCATCTTCTCTATTGAAATTTGGATGCTTTTTAATTTCAATAGCCTCACGAATCATCCGTAAAATTAGTTTCATTTCAATGTGTAATATTCGCGTAAGTATCAGAAATCATTATAACAAATGAATAACTAGACATAATTAAAACTCGTTCGCAAAACGTTACTGGAGGCGAATATCGAAAATTTAACAAACATCAAAGCGGTATTCTGCATAATATATTGTATAATTTATTTATTAGCTTAGTTGTTCAAAAGGAAACACCAGTCTCGACTTGATGTTATCGTGATTAAAATGACTAATGAGAACAAAGAATATAAGCAGACTTGATCCTTCGGGGCTGCTCTATTGTAATCTTGTAATCTGAAATCTGAAAACATTTCACTAATTAGGTAGTTGGATAACAAATATTTTTATTTTTTAATATAAAGCAACTCAATATTTCACGAAAAAAATAAAAAATACAACAAGAAACTATTTCATATTATTAAAAAATGAGAATGTATAGAACAGAATTCAAATCGATGTGCGTTATAAATATAATGTTAAATGCCCAGAAATTAATAACTCCGTATAATAACACGACCGTTTATATCAAGATTATTTAAAAGCATCGGATGTTACGACGACATGTATTATTTTTATATGTATATGTTACTATCGCGGACACGAATGGTGTACCAGTTTTCAATCAAAATCGTTTGAACAACATTACGTGTGCTTACCCCGCCCGCACGTATTTCGGGCCGGCTCGTGCAAGCGATTCTTCCTAAAGGTGGTACACCGTTCGTGACCGCGAGAATACATTTGTATCTTTATACTCAAACTCAAACTCAAAAATAGTTTATTTCAAATAGGCTTAACGCTAGCACTTTCGAAAGGTCATGTTTTTAAAAAAAAAAAAGCTGCCACCGGATCACAACGCGGCCTCAACTGAGAAGATCCGGCAAGAAACTCAGCGGGCTTGCCATTTTTTTACTTTTTTTTAAATAGTGTGTCATGTTACAATTAGATCAGAGCGACAGTGTGTCTTGCCGTTCAAAAGATCAAATAAGACAGAAAAAATAATAATAAAATACGACGAAAGTACAACAAACTAAAAAGCCAAAGGGATAGTAGTCGGACCAGTCCCCCCAAGCAGCACCCGCGCACGAGTTGACTCGAGCAGCAGCCATCACTCCCCTCAACCATATTGGAGGGAAGGGGGTGACCCGCCACGCGAAGCCTATAATACATACCTTGTGTTCCAAAAGGTGTGATTTCTGAAGGTTTATCAGCCACAATGTTCATTCGTTGAACAACTGTAAAAATACAGACCTATAAACACAAATACATAAAATACTAATACTTACTTAAATATTTTGTTTATTTATTACATACCGTTTTTGTTTTCCATTGGGGGAATTGGCATAGCTAGAAATAAAACAAAATTATTTGATTTACCACAATCGCACTATCAATATTTTAGTGAACAGCTTAGACACAGTTGCAGTTTTAATTATTATTTCACGTGGACAACTATACATTGCCATTAAATTATATGGCCCTAAAAACCCTTGTACCGTACTTAATTTCCAGGTATAAAAGCGGTTTTTATTAAATAGGTACGCTGCAAACATGTTATTTGACATTTTCTCCCCCAATTAACGTAAATAAGTCCGTAAGATTTCAAGTCAATACGGAACGAAGTAGAAATAATATTACAAGCAAATTATGTAGTATAATTTCCCAAGTTCTTTTAATAGATAATAATAAAATTTAAAAAGATATCCCTTTATCACAGGCCACTATATAATATTCACCCCCTTGTTGTAGCTTATCATTTGCGCTAGGTACTTAACTGATAAATACTAGGAATTAGGATATAACGCACGCGCCAGACTCTAACCACAACAGCCTCTTGTTGTAACCTATCATGCGAAGTGCTATGCTGTTAAGTAGTTCTCACCAATGCCATTCTCTAACGATCAGACCATTCTTTAACTATAACATCCCCTTGTTGTAACCTATCACTATCACTTCTGTGCTGGTAAATACTTCTGTAAAATACAACAAAAGCACCACGTTCTAACTACTACATCCCCTGTTGTTACTTATCACTCTCACTTCTTTGCTGGTAAATACTTCGCTCCAATATAACAATCGCGCCACTTTCTAACTACTACATCCCCCTGTTGTAACTTATCACGTCTGTGCTGGTAAATATGTATCTCCAATATAACACTCGCGCTACTTGGAATTACCCCGTGGGGTGACCGGGTAAGAAAGAAGAAAACGCGTCTAAGGGAAAACAAAAAGATGGGCATCAGCGTCTTTCTAATGGATTAGCTAGCACAAGCTCGAGCTTAAGGCCTTTGTTCTGCAGCGGACGTCTTTAAGCTGTTGATGCTACTTGTAACTATAACATCCCCTTGTTGTAACCTAGCACTTGCACCACCGATGATGGTAAATACTTTCATCGAAGATAAAACTTTTGCTCTTACGTTACATTCTGCTAAGTAAATCTAGACCTGCCTTGTTGTAACTTATTATTTTCACAACTGTACTGCTGAAACCTACCCTCGCGATAACCTATAACTGTCGCCACCGTTCTACTATTAATATAAATAAACTTCACCAATAAATAGACGTTACTTACGATACAATTTGATGGTGCCCTCGGTGTCTCCAAGAGAATTTTTAGATACACATTTATAGGTCCCGTAGTCGGCACTCGTGACCCTCCGGATAGCGAGCCGAAGCACTGATCGATATGACCCATCTATCTTCTGTGGCTCGAGACCTCCCCCTGTACATGAAAATGTATTTAACTGTATTATACAATACCCAATGGGATTTATTTTCGAGATGAAAAATCAATACGAACTCGCGAATAATCAAATACACAAACTCTCAAAGACAATCCTACAGAAAATAACTTTCAATGATCGCTTTAATAACTTTTTGGTATTTTAATTAAAATATGTATGCTTAGGAAGAACTTATTATAAATAAATAGCAAATTGTTTAGCTATTAATATTTTTTTTATACTACTAACTAAGGTGGCAAGTAAGCATGCGGCGGATTTTAAGCAGTCACCGCAGCCTATAAACGCTGCAACACCAGAAGAATCACAAGCGCGTTTCCAACCCTTAAGACATTAGATATTAAGTCTTTTGTGTCCAGTAATTTCACCAGCTGCAGTGCCCTTCACAGTAATGTTTACACACTGCTGCTTGACGGCGGTATATCTGACACTGCGGTGATAGGGTAGGGCGGGTCTAGTTGAGCATAGGGGCAAGTTGGGCAATCGAAATATCTCGAAAACTATTCACTGCACGCGTAGGCATCATATAGTGGAAAGAAGGGGTCGCAGAAGGCGAACTCATCGCGCGACTGCCAGTGGTGGTTCGATGAGCGAGTGAAGCATACCTGCGCATTGTTTATTTTGTGACCAAAAAGTAAAAAAATCGTTTAACGTAAGTTTTCGTCTGTATTAGTCAAATGTTATTTGTTTTCAATCAGGTAAGTGTTAATCTTCCATACATTTACTGTACTTTTGATATGTATAATGGTTCTGGGTATAATTCTTACCGTTTTTTCATATCCTCACTTTTGTGTCAAAATTTCGGGTTGGGGTTAGTTGAGCTAAAGTTGCTCAACTAGCCTCACGGCTTAGAACAAAAGTAATGTATGTTTTTTATTTAATTTTTTTCAGGATGCAGACTTACAAAAGAAAGACTACAAGATGTTCTTAACTGCTCAAGACTTAAATAATACAGCAAAGGCTGTCAATGATGAAAAAAAGTCTGAACGGCATTCACAGCCAAAGAATTTGGTATAAAACGAAGGACTTTGTAAGAGTGACAACGAAGATTAAGTTTCTAAGATCTCATTAATGTTTTCTTTTAAGATATAAGCTATATTGATAGTAACATAAATATTTAAGTCTGATTTTAAACAGAAAGACTAAATCTAATCCTAAAGTTAACCTTAAGATACGTTGATGTTTTGTTGATTCTATTTCCTGTTAATTATTCAAAGAAAATTACTTTAAGTTTTGTTGTTTTGTCACTAAAAAGACTTTAAATAAAGAGTTGATTGACAAGCAAAATTTTATTTCGTCTCTAGGAAACATTGAACCCATGGTTTGGCTAGACATTCTAAGTGCTCAACTTACCCCAATCCCTTGCTCAACTTACCTCACCTATGGGGTACGTTGAGCATGCTTGACTTTCTGCATTTAAACCGCTGTAGCTCTTAAATCGAGCTTATAAGAAATAAATTACTATGACACATTTAGAAAAGGATAAATTACTAATCTATCAGGTTGCGTAACAACCCATTGAGACTTATAGTTGAGGAGATAAATCCGCTCAAGTGAAAAATTGCTCAACTAGCCCCGCCCTACCCTACCTACCACCTAGTAAAACTACTAATAGGCCCCTTGTGCAAGGGACCTCCCGGGATGGTAACCACCGCAGGTGAAGGGCAATAGCTCGTAAAATTACCGGGATTAAGAGACATAGTCAATGTCTCAATGCAATTCCGTCCATGGTCCGTCTGATGGTAAGATCAGATTAAACTCCTGCTTGGTCCGTCACCATAATGATAAAAACGGGGAACTTGATAACGGTCACTGAATCCAAATTAGTTTTATCTATAGTTACAACTATATAGGTATTACTTGACAGTTGGGACTTTGACAAGGATTGCTCTGATACTTGCACCCATAGTCGATTCTACCTATGGCCAAATGGCTCAGACTGCTCAAGAGGCTCCTATTAGATGGCTGGATCAAGGGCCAGATACAGAAACCTGTGCTCATGGAGAGGGCGCGCATTGTTAGGAAGTTCCTCTCTCTGGATCCTAAAACATTGATTCTTTCGTAAGAAATTATTCTTTCGGTCCCTACAGTCGGTTGGAATGGTTTTTGAATATGGTAAAGCTTTTTTTATATGATTATAAACAGAGACATTTATAAAATTGTAACAAAACAACACCCACATCCATATAAACATTATCATATAATATACTAGCAGTTTCATTACATTTATGTCATCTAATTAGCTGCTTACAATAAAATCCACCCACACAATACAACGTTAGCCGTAATACGACTACACGTAACTAACTTATTATGTTAAATTAAAGATAATCTCACAATGAAAAACATGAAACTTGTCATACAGAGAAACTTAATGAAAGATTTATTAGGCAACCGAAAACAATTGAAATGAACACTGTAAAATATGGAATTAAAATGGATTGTAGGAATATAATATGTATAGTATAGCTTAATAACTATTGTTTGATAGCTTTTTCATTATTAACATTTACGGAATGTAAGAGAGGGAAAATAATGAAAACTGCCACGCTGGAGTATTAAAGTTCCTTCACCTTGTTGTACCGCAGATCTGAAAAAGCCACCTTCAAGTAACGCTGGTACTGTGGTAATTCAGAAGGCCAGGGCTCAGGAAGTAGTTGTTGTAGGCACTTTTCAGGTAATAGTAAATATCTAAATGATTATGTTAGGTATAGAAGTCAAAATCTTACCAACAGGAACGATCTCTCCATTTTCTCTGCTCCAGTAACTAACGGGTTTTGGATATGCCTCTGTTTCACATTCTAACACCAACTCCGTGCCCAGAGCTGCGCCCACTAGCTGATTTCTGATTGTGATCACTGGAGGAACTGAATACAATAAAATGTAATATTATTCTAAACTCAGATTATTAGACAATGATATTATAAACCATGATATGTTATATCCAATGATATTTGGTTATATCCCTACTAATGCGCGCCAAAAATTGTGACTCATGCAATTAAAATATTTCTCATTACCCGACTGCGGAACGGAGGGAGGGTTATGATTTTAACAAGAATGTATGTATGTATGTTCATCTGTTCCCGCATATCTTCTAATCTACTTAACATAATTTGACATGTAGGGTGTCGTTAGAAGCGTCTTGATTGTCCGCTGGTTATATAATATCACATTATCAGACTGCGATTTTATCCGTAATCGGGTTTTAGTTTTTAAAACTTATTACTTGTTTATAGTTACGGATGATATTATTTACTTGTGTACAATACTTTGTGCATTTTCAAAATTCGCATGACGGCATTTTACTTGATTTTCAAAGGCACGCGTCACGTTCGTTACATTTTACCGACGCGAGTCTTACTGCTAGTTCACACAATTTGGGTTAATTTCACCGCCTCACTTTTCCTGCGCTAATGGCATATCTATCGTATAAGGTATCATTGTTATTTATTTATTTATTTTATATTTAAAGGTAGACAATTGTTATTAGACAATTAACTATTGATTAATTCACTATTAATTAACATTAATTAATATGCTCTTAAGTTCTTTGCGCGATAAATTCCGAAATGAGGAGATTCGTTGAAGAACTAAAGTCACTGACATAGCTGTCAGAATCTGAAAGTTGAATTGGCAATAGGCAGGCCATATCGCTCGAAGAACCGAAAACCAATGGGGAAGGTTCTTGAGTGGCGACCACGAACCGGAAGACGCTGACCTCCCACTAGGTGGACTAACGACATTGTGCGAGTCGGAGGTAACCGGTGGAGGCAAACAGCCATTGGCCTATGTTATACAGTGGACATCTTCCGGCTGATAGAGATTAGTGAGAACTGGACAATACAGTTTTTAATTACACACAACACACTTGCAAAGAACAATGATCTTACCTATCTGTAAATTTAACAAAAAGAAGTTAAATTCAAAGAAGATTAGAAACTAAATACGTCGACGTATTCAGTAATCAACAATGTTACTGTTAGTAATTAAATACAATTTCTAAATATATGTACAAGATCATAGACTCCAAATATGTATATTTTCTCTACCTTTTAATCTAGAGACTTAAAAGTCCATGGGGTCCATTTGTACTACTACTTGTACAGATATTCTATTTTAAATTTTAAGTTATTCTCTCTCTCTCTCCCTCTTTCTTTCTCTCTCTCCCTCTCTCCATCTCTCTCTCTATCTCTCTCTCTGTCTCTCTCTCTGTGTCTCTCTCTCTCTTACTCTCTCTCTCTCTCTCTCTCTCTCTCTCTCTCTCTCTTATGCAAGGGACCATCCAAGTTGCTGGAACCGCAATGTTTGATATTCTACCGCCAAGCAGCACTGTGTAAGCCCCTTGTCCCTTGTCTTTTAGTTTGTTTGATTCCAGTATTCATATTTTAGTACAATAATAATATCCAGGGAAAATTTACAAATGTTACTCCTTTGTGGAAATCAAACCCACGACCTATAGGGTAATGACCAGGGTGTCTGACCACTAGACAAACAGGCCCATCGACGAAAAATGTATGTAAATAGTATTTTTATTTATTTGTCTATTCATGTATTTATTTGTATGTACCTATTTCTTTTCTTTTGATTTCTGTCTTGTACACTTGATACTGTCCTCGCATATTATTTATTCTCACTTTAAAGGGTTTGCTGGAAGAAAACTCATTATGAGTTAAGCTCGCCTCTATGCATCAATCTTTATTATTATTTACGTTAAGTATTTAATGTTTGTGTGTACAATAAAGAAAAAAAAATTGGTGATGTCAATACTTTTTTATACTAGAAGATAATTAAATCTCCTATTATTCAATCTCCTAGTCGTTTCAAGTGGCATATTGAATTGGCAATAGAATATTTACGACACTCCTGCCTCTGACCTCTCCTATGCATCGGTAGACGTAATAGGAAAGCCAAAGCATACCTCTCACATCACGAAGCGACTTTGCTCACTAAGGCATGTCAGAATTGAAGCGTCTAACTGGCAAAGGGGAATATGAATTTGTGCGTTCACGTTTACACTGTTTAGCCACAAGTACGTGCAAAATTGTTGTACATACATTATATTAACATCCACAACTTAGCCTGTTTGAAACAATGAACGATGTATTTAACCCAAGCTTTAATCTTGACCACTATTTAAACCCAAGTCGTAATCTTGGCCACTTTTAATTAATCAACAAATAAGACGTGTACAGTTTTTGCAATCATTCACTTCGATAAACTTCCTGTTTCTTTTTTCTTATTTCTTTACTTCATGCCTGCCACTCTTTTAGGTAATACATATTATATGTATTAAGGTTGGATGAATTAGTTTATTATAAAGTGTATAAATTTGTTTTTTTTTTAATTGTTCTTTGATATACTTGCCCTTTAACGTTTTACTGCCGGTCCCTATATCCTATAGATGCCTTACTATAAGTTAAAATAGTTACCATCGATAGTTATAATGACATATTTCCGTTTCAATAATAACATATTAGCAGCTTACTGTTGGTTGTTCAAATGACAGTCTGTCAGGGTTTTAGTTATCGCTCCATTTCGGAGGTTTATCGTGGGATATCGATGACTTGATCGATGATTTTAACTGATAGTTAGGGATCAATAGGATATTGGGACCGGCAGTTAATGTTTTGTCCTATTGTATCTCTGCCAGACAACCTAATGTCTGGCAGAGATCAGTTCGGCTATAAGACCGTTGTAACACTATACTTACTGTAATATTGTAAGTTTAATGTTTCTATTCTTAATTCATCATCATCGTTAGCAGCATAAATATATCTGCTGCTGAACAAAGCAATTAGAAGGGAGTCGTTGCCATAATCCCCACACTTGGCAAGTTGGCAGGATCGCAGTATAGGCTGCACGTTATATAATAGAAAGACACTGCTGCCCGTCATCTTTTTTGTCCTTAGATATATAGATAGATATACTCTTTATTGTACACAAACTCACCTACACATAAAATAAAACACATAAAAACACTTAAAAACTGAAATATGTACAAAGGGCGGCCTTATCGCTATTCGCAATTTCTTCCAGGCAACCTTGGGATGGAAAAAAGAGAGAATGAAACATAAAAGTGGGGTAGTTAGCTAGTGCAACAAATAAGATATTTAGAAAACAAAAAAAAAAAAAAAAAAAAAAGAAAGAAAGTAAAGAGAATATAACAGAAAAACATAGCTCTAAATTATAAATACCAATATTAAAACCAATATAATCATATATACATATTTATATATATATATCTTAAATTTATACGTACACTATGTACTACAAAATATATAAGGACCTAAATATAATAATAAATAGCAATATAATTATAGTAAAATATATGTATAATAATAATAAAAACAATAACAATAAAGACAGCAATTAAAAAGCAAAAAACAATTACTATAAAGAAAGATAGTAACTTTTCAAAAGATTTTTAAATATATGTGAGGATTTGGCTTGCCTTAGATGCCTTTTACAACAACAAGAGGGAATGAATGCTTGCTATTTTTACCCGAACACTATTCTGCTTGCTATTCTTTGATATACCAAACATTATAAGATTTTACTCACATTGAACTGTAAGCAGGATCCTTTTGCTGACAGTAGGCGGAACACCATTTGAAGCTATACACAGATACGGCCCCGCATGCTGTCTGGTCACTCTGCTTATATTCAAGACGGGGCCCTCATATGACGTCACTAAAAAAACACTCAATTACATCATAGTTTTCGAAACATTAGATAATATAGTATGGTCATCAAAAGGGACAGACCGTTTAGCCCACAAACAAGTTTGGCAATAGTCGTTTAAATCATGTCTAAATACTCGTAGACTGAATCATCGGACCGTATTCCAATTGCCAAATGTATTACCAAATTGAGATAGCAATTACAAAACTTCAATTACCCTTAGATTGGACCCAAGGAAAGTTATGGATTACGTAATAGTAAAATATAGAAGTCAACTCATTATGCCGGTTACCAAATGACCTAGAAAACAAAATTTCTATAAAGGATTTCTATAAAGCTAATGTGTTTTACCTTAGCTTTATAGAAATCCTGGCACCAATTTATAAAGCGCCATAGAAAAATCATTGATTTAGCAGAAACATCATCGACTAGGAACCTCCGCCTTGCTAAAAATAGAAGAGCCAAATTTGAGCCAAACAACACGACTTCAAGTGGCATCGGTCGCCTCTTTTGCGTGCCGACACAGCGCCCAGCGGTATCTTTTGTAGCCTCCTTGGCGCAGCGGGAAACAGAGGTCGCGGACTCAAATCCCGCGGGAAGCTAATTTTTTTGTAGATAGATAAATAGATAGATAGATAATACTTTATTGTTCCACCATTATTAAAAACACAAAAATACAAGAGAAAAAAAAAACAGTAAAATAGAA
Organism: Furcula furcula; assembly: GCA_911728495.1. Taxonomy (NCBI): domain Eukaryota; kingdom Metazoa; phylum Arthropoda; class Insecta; order Lepidoptera; family Notodontidae; genus Furcula; species Furcula furcula. The sequence goes on from OU452251.1 coordinate 15,197,757, forward strand.
TGAAACAATGGGCGGCCTTATCACTAAAAGTGATCTCTACCAGGCAACCTTTGGATGGAGAGGAACTATGAACTGCAAGGCGGGGTTGTTTATACTAACCAATTATAAAAGAGAAAAAAAAATACATAACTTTAAACAATAAAATACGTAACAGCAAAATAATATATATATAAATATTAGTATAATACATAAATATTATATTTGAAAGAATCAAATATAAATAACCAACAATAATAAATAAATAAATGCGGCCGGCTAATATCAATATAAAATTCATAGGGACAAATAAAATGCTTTCAAACGATCTTTAAAGATAGGCAGAGATGGTGCATGTCTAACAGTGACCGGTAAGGCATTCCACAGACGAACAGCTTCTACTGTGAATGACTTATCGTAAAACGAACTATTATGAGAAGGGAACATAAGAGTGAGATTTTCTGATGACCTCAAACAGTGGGAATCATTGTCGAGAAAAACAAAACGTTCCTTTAGGTAACGCGGAGAAAAAGAATTAAATAGTATATTATAAAGAAGAGACAGGATGTGCGTATTCCGTGTGTAGATGTTCCATACTGGCTAGAACAATCAGGCCAATCACCGGATTTTCCGGAAAGTAAGATGATCGATCCTCGTCCTGCCCTGACCTCTCCCCGGTTTTGTTGTTCTTCCTTTCCATTGAATTGTGAGAGTAAAGTAAGAGAGAGTGCACTTGTCTGTACGCAAGCACTTGTACACTATAATATCTCGCGGTAGATGTAGTAGTAGTAGTAGTCTGATTTTGTGAAGTAGTAGCCGCTGTGGTTGTGTCGGCCAGCCAGGAGGACATTATTATTATTACCTCTGACGTAAGGTTAATTTTCCTTATCGAGATATTAAGGTAGTGCGTTTTTATCTACAGCTGCTTCACAACTACATTTAATGATAGCATTAAGTCCGCCTATGTACTATTTTATGTGGATAAAGAATAAATAAATTATGTGTGATCACTACTTGGTTATTAAATTAGATAGCGGACTAACAATGGATGGAAATTATATTGTTTTTTCTTAAACTAAACGTTCTTAAAATATATTCATAGTAATGTAGTCCCGAAACAGTTATTTATTTATTTATTATTTATTTATTTATACTCTTTATTGTACACACATAAAAATAAAATTAAGAGGACTTGAATAAATTTGTACAAAGGGCGGCCTTATCGCTATCCGCAATTTCTTCCAGGCAACCTTGGGATGGAAAAAAAATTGCATGGAATACGAAAAGTGGGGTAGTTAATATGTGACACAATATACACTAATAAAAATACATATAATAAGTTTACCTATTACCAGTTATTTCGCTAAATCAGTAAGTTTTCTTAACCTATTCTGTATAGAATTCACCGGATTGTCTTATGGATGACGTGCTATAAATATGCTCGAAGATATTCAATAAAGCGTATTGATATCTAACCTTGCACCCCATCCGCGGCGATGATAGCTTTGGAATGTTCTCTTCGCCAAGTGATTTGTGGCTGCGGGGAACCCGTCGCGGCACATGTTAAACTTATTGATGCGCCTTCCCGCACTGTCTGGTCGGTGCTCGTGCCGCGGTCCAAAATGTCCGGTGGTACTGCACAATAACTAATATTAATGTAGGATTCTTATATCTAAAGACCAGTAATTTGCAACCAGTGGTAATCAAGTTACTATTAACGAGGCGTCTTAAGTTAGACAGTTCGGTTGTGACATCAGGAGTCGTATATTACATGGACATTGTGGCGACTAAGGAGAACTTCCGTGCGTTCAAGCGTTTTTGTCATACCTATTATTGGAAAAAAGTCTGAGTAATCAAATAAGCCCGATCAAATTAGCAGCATCCGTGGTGCCTTAGGCCTCATTTACGGAGACGCGGGGCGTCGCTCGTCGCGTGTGTCGTGGCGTCTCGCGGCGCGTCGGGCGTTTTTATTGTTTACGTAGCGGCGGCGCGTGGCACGTATCATTGCACGCATAAACACAGATTTATACGATGTTACTTATAGAGACGTGAGGCGTGAAGAGTTGTGGTGCCCACCGCTGCGGCGGCCACCACCACTCACAACGGCGGTGCTACTCACTTTTTAACCGACTTCAAAAAAGGAGGAGGTTCTCAATTCGTCTGTATATATATATTTTTTTTTTCTATGTATGTTCGCGCATAACTCTGGCAATTATGAGCCGATTTGAAAAAATCTTTCTTCCATCCATTCTTTAATCCGTTAATTGGGTCCCATAAAAAAATTATTGCTTAGTAATAAGTAGTTCCTGAAAAAACAAGAATGGTGACTGCGCACTGAGAGCTGCAAGAAAGCCTATATAGATGACGTTTTAGTCGCTCGGACTCGCTCGGTCGGACAAAAATGGTCATAACTCTGGCAAATATTTACCAATTTCAATGATTCTTTTTTTATTCGAAAGAAGAAACCACTGTATTGAATCTGTATGAATTTTATTACAACCGGATAAGAACTTCCTGGAGGACCATGAACGATGTGGAGGAATTTATCTGGTAAAAACCATAAAACTGATGTTCTCCATTACATTGCTCTGACAATTATGAACCGATTTCGATGATTCTTTTTTTATTCGAGAGAGTAAACTACTATGATGTTTCCATGCAAATTTCATTACGACCGGATATTTTTTTCTGAAGAAACATGAATTATGTAAAACTATGTAGACGATAATGTGATCACAACCTACCTAGATAATTTTACGGTTTTCGATGGTTCAATCTTTATATATGAAAATATCACTAAAATGTTTAAATTAAAATCTTTTTAAAAAAAAATTGAACCGACTTCAATATCACTGAAAAGTATAAAATAATTTAAATATTATTGAAGTTGGTGTTAGCGTACCTGCTGTGTATATTTGGATTTTGGCACCAACTTCAATAATATTTAAATTATTTTATACTTTTCAGTGATATTGAAGTCGGTTCAATTTTTTTTTTAAAAGATTTTATTAACATACAATTTTCTTCTACAAAAAAATCGATCATATCATACTCCATTGCGATGGTGACTACGTCTGTGTTGCACGATTACCAAGTAGACTGGCAGAAGGTTCCGCCACAGGCATCGCTTCATCGAGAATCGCCGCTGCGTGCGCCGCCGCGATTAACGCCGCGTGGACATGACGATGCCATCCGCAGGCTCCGCCGTGAAACACGCTCCTTTTCAAGCTAACGCGTGTAAAATCGCTTCTCCGTAAACGCACTCATCCAACGCCCTACAATTGAATTTAGTGCGGGCCGCGCAGCCACACGCGACGCACGACGCCCCGCGTCTCCGTAAATGAGGCCTAAGAGTCTTCCTTTTTGAGGTTGTATCGACCTTGTGTTAATTCACTACTAGTCTTCTGACTTTGCAAAGAAGGGAAGTGGAATTTATGTCTCTCCAACTCCTCCTATCTACCTGTTTAATTAAACTTGTTAGCGTTCCCCTGGGACTCGCCGAGTGTCAAACCAGGGTGTCTTCAGTGATGGCCACTGTAGATCCTAGCTTACAGGAGTAACAGTGGTGGGAATGAGTGGTGGGATTAGCCCCTACGAGGCGTCACTCAGAGTTCCACAATATTGATACGGCACCTTCACGGTTACAGCAAGCGTATGTTAGCATATGCAAGGTAAAATCTGTAGTTAGGTACTACCATCAAAAATTAAGGCAAAGAACAGTATCTATAAATAAATAATTACTTAATCAAATGAAGAGTCAATTAACGTGATTATTAATCATGTTATGTAATTATAATGCTAATGTAATAGGTCCTACTCAATAGGATTTCAATACCTTTTCCCCAACTCTATTATGAAATCTATAGTTACTATCATAAATAATTCAGGCAAAGAATATTTTGTACCTATAAATAATTTCTTGATCACACAAAATCGAATGAAGAGTCAATTAAGGTGATTAATAAGTCAGAAAATTAACAATTCTGTAGGAAGCACGTTGAATGTATTTCAAAATAGCTTTGTAGGCACTGAAACCTAGTAATTTATTAACCGGTAAAAACATCCTCAGTAAATAGTAAATTTGCTATCCTCGTCTATTTGTTCTGTTACCTCTTTTAAATTACATAGTGGATCACTCAGGTGATTTGATTGCGAGTTGATTAAAGTGGAATAAACCATTTTGATGCGGTTTTTACCATTATTATTATTATACAACACATAACGGCTTTTAAAGCAAAGGTGCGCCTTTGCATTAAAATCGATAGCTCATTAAATTATGAAGAGTTTAAAATGAAAATTAAAAACAGTCGATAGGTACTAAATCGATACGAAAACATACTCATACGTAATAAACAGCTGAACAGATTTTCATTAAACTTAGCTAAGACACATCCGCAATAAACCAACGTGCAAATTAAAAAAAAATCGCGAAAAATTGGTCAATTTTAAGAGTCCGATGCCACAGAGAAATACACACACACACAGGTGTTAAACTTAAAACACGAGTTTAAAAATAAATATAAACTTGACTTACCGACGATGTCTAGATAGCCAAGCTGGCTTTTCATCGGGTCTGTGTTGATTTGGCACATATACCATCCTCTGTCCGTTTCCCGAAGCTCCCGGATATGCAGGAACCAGGTTCTGTGGTCGCTGTGCGTCACCCCCACCCGTCGACTGCGCGATATCACGTGCGTGTGGATTGTGAGAATGGTCTGCGTGTCCACTCTCAACCACGCAACCTTATGAAAGGTTTATTGCTTTTTTATTTTAATGGCTATTTAATGTGTGCTTTAAATTCTCAGTAAATTAACGCAATAAAATGATATGGGGAATTTATCAAGTTTTATGCTAAAAATAAAATATTACTAAATATGGCTTCTTTTATGAAAATTTTCATGATAATATAGGTAATTGTACTCCGTGTTGGGAATATATGGGTTTGTATAATAAAATGTTGTGCTATTCAGGAATTTTACTAATTTGCGCACGTGTACGCTACTTTTAGCGTCGGAAATCAGCGATTTAGCGACTGCATTTATTGCGTTTATCGATTTGCTCAATATACTCGTAATATCATAGCGCGTTTAGCGACTGCGTCGATGCTGCATTGCGTTTTTGTATCTCGTTGTCAGTTATATGTAAGCGTGGTATCATAACCACAAATTTTAGAGACGTGCTGATGCTAATAGTGTGCGGAGTTTAATGCTCGGTAGCTGTATCAAGCTTCCGAACGGCGACTAAATCGCTGTTCACCGATTTTAAAGGTAGCACGTGTACTGAGGCTAAGTTTAAGCGTTTTTCTGCCGGGAAAACGATACCTCTGATATAGTATCTGTTGAGTATGTTGTTAATAAGCTATTGCGCTTCTATCTCTGGCTGCAACACCAGTTGTCATCAGGTTAGATGTAGGCAAATACATGTTTAGTAAAATATCTTTTCCACAGAAATGTGTCAAACATGCCTACTTCGGGAATCATCCTCATATCCTTTCCACAACAAACTAGAACACGATACGACGATATACCATTTGATTTTATATTTTTATAACAAGTAAATAAAGTAAGTTTAGTAAGTAAGTTTATTGAGGTAGAAACCATTGGGGCAGAAGCTTCTCAGTTAAGAAGACGTGATCTAATTCCAATATTCCGGGGTAGATGTCTCTTTAAAAGCACTTCTGTGTATCTAGTCTAGCACTCTAGCCAATTAACATCAATTTGGTTCAAACCTAGAACCGAAAAAGTCTGCTCGTATTGTTGAAAAAAAAAATTAAAGAACCTAGAAATTACAAAATTCTGCAAAATATAGTGTTACGGTACTTTTTAATTTTTACGGTTTGCATTCGCAAAAAAACAATGAATAAGCATTAAAGTGATTTGGACTAAAAATAAAATAGTCTTATTTCTGTGTCAAATCAACACAAAAATAACAATACATTAAATATAGTATTAAATACCCTGTTTTTTTTACAAGATGTTCAATATGTCAAGTTCAACCCTACCAATTGTCTTTGGCTGGCCACCGATCAGCCATCACTACTGTTTTCAAACATTTATTGCTACGATTCTGATCTTGTAAAGAAAAACGCGGTATACACATTGAGGACACTTTTCGTGACCATGATCAGTTTTATGATCGAAATACAACAAGTATATTATGTTAGGACAACGCCAACAGGCTTAGCACGATGTCCAAATCTTGACAGATAAATGTGAGTATGAGAACTGACGTTTCGGTGCTGAAAACTACGTCATACTCCACACCAATCTGTCAAGATCGCAAGTCGTGCTAGGCTTGCAGATGAGGGCAACATACAATTTTAAGCTGTAATATTGAAAGTTGTACAAACCTTGTAAGTGGACAGGTTGTGCACGGTACACGCCAGAATCGCCTCCCTGCCGAGGGGAGCAGTCACATTTGCTATCGGTCCACTGAACCCGGGCTCGTCTGAAACAACGACATTACATTATGTCCACGGTAACGATTGTAACTGGTTTCCGTCTATTTGAACGAGCGCGGAGCCCGTAGTCGGAGATAATATAGAAATACCTACCACTTGGAAGTTTCCACGTACATATTGTACTATTTTTAACAGATTCCCGAATTATACAGGGTGTAAGGGACTATGTACCGAAAATTCTTTTATAAGATTTCTCATATTGTCCGTTACAACATTACAGAAACCATTTATATGGAAAATGACAAATGACTAACCTTGTTAATTTTCGAGCATGTAACGAATAATATATATTTTTCAAATTACATTGCTAATTTCAATCAAGCCGCCTGCCAAGCGTTGAGATTATGGCAACCCCTCCCTTCTAAGGGAGAGGCCTTTGTTCAGCAGTGGACTTTTCTGCTGCTGATGATTGCTAATTTTGCACAAATAAGTAATTTATTGTTTTTAAATTAAAATTAGGCTTTAATATTATATCAATAATGATGTTATCCTAATTTTATTAAAAAAAGTGCCTTTTTTTTCGGAAATTTATGAAAAGCCGATGAAAAATTTCAACACTAGTATGTTCAGAATCATGTACTGGATCCCTGGTATCGGTTTTCGGTACGATGTCCCTTACACCCGTTATATGTTGTATTCTCTCTAAGATTTAATTCCTTCATTCATTTACAGTTTAAGTTATGTAAATCACTATATCATCACAGTAAATATATATATACCCGTGGGGTGCCGGATTAGAATAGCATCCTCCCATCCCCTTCGGAGTCGCTGGATGCTCGGGGTGTGGGCCCTTTGAGCGCCCATTGAGTACGGCGGCGACTCCGAGGAGGACGGCGGCGGGGTTGCGACCCCCGTCCCCGTGAGCACCGTGACTGGTTCCCGGGGGGCTACAATGCGCCCCCCGGCGGCGGCCTCAAAGGCAAGGCACTGAGGGGCCCCTGGTGCAGATCCCACCGGAGAGCCCTGGGGTCCCTCTTCTCATGTGCCGATGCGACAGCCGCGGGGGTTTTAGTGGGTAAGAATCCCAAATACCCCGGTCGAGCCCCACAGCTCCCGGGGGGATCTTTCGAAGATTTCCCCAGCGTCAAAAAAAAAAAACAAAACGTCCTCCCATCTCTTCACGTTGGGTGTCGTGCTCTCTTCACGTCTGCCGTAAGAGGTGACTAAGCGAGAACCGCAGCAAAGACGAGCAGCGGCGTCTTTCTTTTGGATTTATCTTCCACCTATACTGCGCTCCCTAAGCCGCCTGCCAAGCGTGGGGATTATGGCAACCCCTCCCGTCTAAGGGAGTCTGTCTGTCTGTGACATCGCAGCGTTCAAACGAGTGGAAGAATTTATATCTGGCTTTTTTATTTCATATACAATCATCGATATATATAGATAGTATATCGATGTATACAATGAACATTTTTCATTACATCTTTTCGCTTTTCTATTACTGGTTACAATGTATGTATAAAATGTTCACTAGTTCAGTACTAGTTCACAAGCAAGTCCATTATTTTCGCAATATCTTTTGTTAATAATATTAACTGAACTGAACTGCGATATTAAATCAAGTAATTATTGCTTTCGGGTCGCAATAGGTTATAATGGTAAAATATGTATAAAGTCATAAAAACAAATATTAATAACGGCCCTCGTCTGTAAATGTCGATGTTCCCACCTTCAGGGAGACCGTGGTTGGTTTATTTGAAGCAACATCAGTTGGAATTTTAATTAAGTTTAAACGTAAAGGACGTTTATTTCAGATGTTCCGTATACGTATATGTTTAATTAACGTAGGTCTCGTTCATTTTTAATTAACATAAATATAGATGTAGTCCGTGTAGTAAACCCGTCTGTGTATTCTGCCGCCAAGCAACAGTGTGTAAACATTGCTGTGTTCCCTAGTGAAGGGAAACTGTTGTAATAAATAGCAGTTGTCCGTTAGCCTAGCTAAAATTCAGAAACGGCTTGATCGTTATCTTTAGCTAGCTCTAATCCTAAGTCCTAAGCTAATCGGGTGGTATTGAAGAAAAAAAAATTGGGTGTTAACAACGTAAAAAGCATGGGCGGAGCTGCTTGGGTCAGCTAATGTATGTATATTTTAAACAGTTAGATATACAGCTAGTATTAATGAAATATGAAGATAATAAACTTTAAACGCGGGCTATGCTAACTAACAAAATCTACTAGGTAATATACATGGATCCAGTATATAGTTTATCATAAGCTTAGCAAGTCACAGTATTAATAAATATATAAGTACTTTAATCAAAAATAAATTGCTTCTAATAATAGCATACCATTCCGAGAATGTACATTCAAATAGTTAAAATTTTTAATAACAGAAGTTACAAAAGTAAATCGACGATCGGGTTACGAATAATATTTTCGACCTTATTTAAAGCCATACAAGATTGAGCTGTACGATATTATATTACGTTTTAAACAAAATCTACTCTGTACGGTTTGGTTTAGGTCGATCCCACAAATTTTCACTTAATTTAATAGTGAACTTAGCAAACTGGATATAAACATAAGTGGGACTCTTTCCTTTGGGACCTATCCCAAAGGCCTACCTACGAGCGTCAAGAACATCGACTACAGAAAACCTATACGGATGTTTTCTGAACCAACTCGATAAAGGACCTACTTAATGTATAAAAATTTTCATTTCTATAATAATATTCAATTTCAGTTCTTGAGTCAGAATTTTCATAGAACCGGCTAGTAATCCTAACAGGACGATTGTTTTTTTACATCCAATTCGAAATTATTTATTTTTATTTAAAATGTTAACATAATTTGTGATAGGTTAACTAATGAGCTGTAGTTTTATTAATTTTATACGGGTTTTATAATTATCGTCTTTCCCATAAATAGACCTATAATCTAAATTTATACCTACCTTCCTACTAAGAATACTAGTTTAGGTACGGTGGTCCTAAACATTGCCCTTGTGTACTTGTTTGTTATTCTTATTCCATACTGTGTTAATTTTCTTTCAAAAATAATAAGTTATAAGCCTAATATTCCCTAAACGTAAAATTAGCCAGACTGTTGCGAATACCTAACTAGCTTTCAGGCCTAATTTGTCAGAATGGAACGATTAGCGTGAATTTGAATATAATAATCCGCAAAAATAGTATTTCATTTCTATCAGGATAAAATCGATTTGGTCTTCAGCACTTTTATGATATAAACGCATTTACCATCGTATATTTTTTTTTAAAGGAAAACGGTATTAAATACAATGCCTGAATTATTTTAAACCAGAATAACTTCACGCCCGCGTCTATGCAATAAAATGTGTCAATAAATCCCTAAATATGAAACTAAGATTTATTGTCGTTTTGCTGTCTCGCTTACCCGGTCTTTCTAAAGGCTTGCGTGGGGATGAATCAAACACATAGACCCTATTTGAGAATTTAAAATGGTGTGTAAATCATCAAAAGGTGTGCTAACCCCATTTTTTCGCGGGGGAAACTTTCAAAAGGGCGTTAACCGGGGTGTGTGGGAATCTTATCCACTAAAACCCCCGCAGCTGTCGCATCAGTGCCTTGCCTTTGAGAGTGCCACTTGGGGCGCATTTACCCCCCTGCGAATCAGACATGGTGCTCACGGGGACTGGGGTGGCAACCCCCCTGCCGTCCTAAGGCCCACACCCCGAACGTCCAGCGACTACGAAGAGGTGCGCTAACCCTATATTTTTTTTGTGAAAATCGAAATCTTCAAAAGATCCCTGGGAGCTGTGGGGCTCGACCGGGGTATGTGGGATTCTTACATCGGCACATGAGAGGGGACCCAGGTCTCTCCGGTGGGATCTGCCTTTGAGCCCGCCGCCGGGGGCGCTTTGTAGCCCCCCGGGAACCTGATACGGTGATCACGGGGACAGGGGTCGCAACCCCGCAGCTGTCCTCCTCGGAGTCGCCGCCGTACTCAGCGGACGTTCTAAGGGCCAATACCCCAAACGTCCAGCGACTCCAAAGGGCGCTAACCCTACCTAACCCAAACCTTTGAGTGATAGAGAAAAACTAAATAATAATGTTGATTATTTATTATTGTACGGTGTCTGGCCTATATCGATGTGAGGTACGACTATGGTATTCTAAGAGTCGAACGCAAGGTTATTTACATTTAATTATTTTGCTTTGTCGCTACTTAAAGCTCAAAGATAACTTAAATATTAACCAAAGCAATTTCAACTACCTTATAATCTATTTTTTAACCAGCTTCATTAACCGGCTTCAAAAAGAAGGTTCTCTATTCGACGCGTATGTATATTAATATAATATTAATAAAAATGCGTAATATTAATATGTGTTAGTCTATGTGGGCTTCTAAACAAATTTACCAAATTGTATGAGTGTATGTATGTATGTAGATTTGTCCGCGGATTTCTCAGAAAATACAGGTCCGATTGTGAAAATTATTTTTGCAATAGTTAGAGTATTTTTCAACTTAGGGTAGAGTACAAGTTTCATCAAAATCGGTCCAGTAGTTACTCTACCCGAGTATAAGTTTCATTAAAATCGGTTTAGTAGTTTAAGAGATGTAAACTTTTTATGTTTTCAGTAAGTTACTATAACGTAGACGTTCGAGTTGCGTGATAGTCCTGATACCTATTTTGCTAAAATAAAAGTCACTAAAAAGTTTAAAATAAACTATTTAAAAAAAACCGACTTCAAAGTAAATTATCTAAAAAGCATAAAATAACGAAAATATATTGAAGTCGGTGTCAGATCGTGCTAGTTAACATAGTGTGCTAGCACCGACTTCAATATATTTTCTTCTCAAAGCTTCAAAAGGCTTCAAAAAGAAGGTTCTCTATTCGACGCGTATGTATGTAATATTGATAAAAATGCGTAATATTAATATTATGTTAGTCTATGTGGGCTTCTAAACAAATTTACGAAATTTTATGAGTGTATGTATGTATGTATGTATGTAGGTATGTATGTATGTATGTAGGTTTGTCCGCGGATTTCTCAGAAACTACAAGTACGATTTCGAAAATTATTTTTGCAATAGTTAGAGTATTATTCAACTTAGGGTAGAGTACAAGTTTCATCAAAATCGGTCCAGTAGTTTAATAGATATAAACTTTTTATGTTTTCAGTAAGTTACTGTAACGTAGACGTTCGAGTTGCGTGATAGTGCTGATACCTGTCTTGGTAAAATAAATCACTAATAAAAAGTGTTAAATAAACTAATTAATAAAATATTTTTTTTAAAAAATTGAACCGACTTCAATATCACTGAAAAGTATAAAATAATTTAAATATTATTGATGTTGGTGCCATATATACACAGCCGGTAAGCTAACACCAACTTCAATAATATTTAAATTATTTTATACTTTGCAGTGATATTGAAGTCGGTTCAATTTTTTTTTAAAAGATTTTATTTTAATCTTAGTAGTGATATTTTCATATATAAAGATTGAACCATCGAAAACCGTAAAATTATTTAGGTAGGTTATGATCACATTATCGTCTACATAGTTTTACATAATTCATGTTTCTTCAGAAAAAAATATCCGGTCGTAATAAAATTTGCATGGAATCATCATAGTAGTTTACTCTCTCGAATAAAAAAAGAATCATCGAAATCGGTTCATAATTGTCAGAGCAATGTAAGGGAGAACATCAGTTTTATGGTTTTTACCAGTTAAATTCCTCCACATCGTTCATGGTCCTCCAGGAAGTTCTTATCCGGTTGTAATAAAATTCATACAGATTCAATACAGTGGTTTCTTCTTTCGAATAAAAAAAGAATCATTGAAATTGGTAAATATTTGCCAGAGTTATGACCATTTTTGTCCTTAAAAAGCGACATAAAGTCATCTATATAGGCTTTCCTGCAGCTCTCAGTGCGCAGTCACCATTCTTGTTTTTTCAGGAACTACTTATTACTAAGCAATATTTTTTTTATGGGACCCAATTAATGGATTGAAGAATGGATAGAAGAAAGATTTTTTCAAATCGGTTCATAATTGCCAGAGTTATGCGCGAACATACATAAAATATATATATATATATAGATATATACAGACGAATTGAGAACCTCCTCCATTTTTGAAGTCGGTTAAAAAAAACCGACTTCAAAGTAAATTATCTAAAAAGCATAAAATAACGAAAATATATTGAAGTCGGTGTCAGCTGGTGAAAGTGTTAGTTAATATGATTAGCTAGCACTGACTTCAATATATTTTCGTTATTTTATGCTTTTTAGATAATTTACTTTGAAGTCGGTTTTTATTTTTTTAAATAGTTTATTATTACTATTATGAATATTCTTAGCTATAGGTATATTATGAATTTGCCCATGGGGTATCTGGGTAAGAATAGCACCCTCCCATCTCCTCCCTTTGGGTGTCTGTAAGAGGCGACTAAGGGTAAACAAGACGACGGGCAGCGTATTTCTATTTACCTACCACATACACTGCGATCCCCAAGACGTCTTCCAAGCGTGGAGGCTATGGAAAATCCTCCCTTCTAAGGGGGGGGGGGGGGGGGTATGTTCAGCAGTGGATGTCTTCCGGCTGCTGTGATGATGATGATATATGAATAGGAATGAGCCTATTAATTCATAGTAGGTTTTTACTACTTATAAGCTAGTGCTTGCCTGCAGTCAAAGGATAATGACTTTCAATGTATGGAATTTGGTCCAAAGTTGCATCAAAATCAAACTCTCTTTTTTACAGACTACATTTATCGTAATAACTTCTGCAAAAGCTCTTTTTGTAAACAAAACTGTGGTTTTGGAGTAATTTTATAAAATTGCACATAACCTAAAAAACATGTGACCTTGGGTAACAACGTAAACTTGAGTACAGAAAAGCGTTGAGAATTTTTTCTTTTACTCTTACAGTAGGACGTATCATTGGATGCCACCGTAATCACATCATCAGCAGCCGATTCACTGCTGAACAGAAGCCCCTCCCCCCTTAGAAGGGAGGGGTTGTCATAATCCCCACGCTTGGGATCGTAGTATAGATGGTAGGTATTCCAATAGAAGTAATCACATCATCAGCAGCCGATTCACTGCTGAACAGAAGCCCCTCCCCCCTTAGAAGGGAGGGGTTGCCATAATCCCCACGCTTGGTATCGTAGTATAGATGGTAGGTATTCCAATAGAAGTAATCACAACATCAGCAGCCGATTCACTGCTGAACAGAAGCCCCTCCCTCCTTAGAAGGGAGGGGTTGCCATAATCCCCACGCTTGGTAGGCGGCTTGGGATCGTAGTATAGATGGTAGGTATTCCAATAGAAGTAATCACAACATCAGCAGCCGATTCACTGCTGAACAGAAGCCCCTCCCCCCGTAGAAGGTAGAAGTCTAGAACCTGGCTTGAATACTAACGAATCAACTTGGTAAGTGAAATAATAAATAAAATAAAACAAGTCCATTTGCTAAGCAAAGTCAAAAATATTTATTTATGCTTGTCAGAGAATCGGACTGGTCCCTCTTTTTTTTCTGACAGACCCGGTCCTCCATCTCTCTTTTTGCTGACCTCCAGCAATCAGCGCTCGTTCCAATCATGGGATCTAAAACATTCAATAAATATATACCTACATACATTAAGCATTTAATTAAAAAAAAACATTTCACAATGGGTACACACCACCAACATGGGTATGGTTTCATAACTTGATACAAGTATGTAAGTAATTCCCCCGTGCCAGGCCCCCGGGGGGTGCCGGGTTAGAATTGCATCCCCTATCTCCTCTCGCTGAGTGTCGTAAGAGGCGACTAAGCGAGAATGGGAAGATGGGCAGCAGCGTCTTTCTTTTGGATTGATTTTCCACCTATACTACGATCCCCAGGCCACCTGCCAAGAGTGGGGATTATGGAAACCCCTCCCTTCTAAGGGGGAGGCCTTTGTTCAGCAGTGGAAACCTTCGGCTGCTAATGATGATGATGTAAGTAATTTAACTGTCTGTTTAGAAATACCTGAAAATGGTCAGGTAGTAATGGTTTCAAACTAGATAATATTATCTAATAACTAAAAACTCTTTGATTATATATACGTCTAGATAGCGTGTTCGATGTTCAAACACTTGACAATATCAAGTACACCAAAACATCAAATTGGTCGACTTGGTTGTTTAGTATTGTTTCGTCCCGAAACAAGTAATTTGTGTAGTTTTCCGAACGTGATACAGTTAGATCATCTTTTTGTATGTTGGTGGTGTATTCGCTTTGTCGCTATTGGTTGGGCTTGCCCGTGTGTGCGGTTGGCCCTCCTGCAAACCACCGCGACAGGACAGTACCAAGAAAGTCGTTGCCGCGTAAATATCTAATTGTGATCACTAAAGAAAATCGGTGTCCATCCGTGCTTAACTCTAGACTTCATAGTGGAAAGTGAACTGACACGGCACCGGTCCTGAGCCAGCGCTGGATGCCCATGCCAAGTAAGACATTGCTTATTTCGCCATTCAACATTTGTTTTGATCCGTTCGATCCGGATCTTTCTGTGCTGTGTCACGTTCGCTGATCTCCTAGTTGTGTATATTTCGTACATATTTCGTTATTTTCGAGCATATTTTGTTTTGTCGTAGCGACATTACGTGTCCCGACAAGTTTCAATAGATTTTCACTTGTTTTTTGCCCGTTTTGTAACCGGTGTTACGCATCGTTCGAAATGGCGGAACAAGATTTATTCGAACGAGATGTTATTCTTGACGAAATCAAACATACATTAGACCTTTTTGAAAGTAATCCACAACAATTTCGCTTACGAGCTAAAGATATCCAAAGTGTTCAGAGAAAATTCATAAAAGTACAAAATAAAATAGAAAAGTCGTTAATAAAATTAGATACTTTCAATCGAGATGAACAATTACGCACTAGAAACCAATTCAATGATATTTACTACGAGATTTTGAGTTATGTGGATGATATTAAGAAAAATGAAGAGGAAAGCAGGCGCATGAGTCGTATTAATTTAAATAGTAGTATACAATTCAACCATAGTCATTGTAGTATAAAAAAGTTACCAACTTTGCCACTCCCTTCATTTTCTGGTGAATCCACGGACTGGACATCGTACTACGATTTGTTTAGGTCTGTTGTCCACGACAACGACGCATACACGGATGCAGAGAAATTTAGATACCTACTTTTAACACTAAAAAACGAACCACATAATTTAATAAAGTCTTTACCTATTACCGACGAAAACTATTCTATCGCATTGGATATTTTAGTTTCGCGGTATGAAAACAAACGAGTCATCGCTTCCAAACATCTTGATCGTATTATGGATATTGAGCCTTGTTCAGAAAAAAGTAACCACAGTTTACGTATCTTGTTGAATACATATCAAGAAAATATAAAAGCACTAGAAGCCATGAATTTTCCCGTTACTCAATGGAGTTTTATACTGTTGCACATTTTACTACGTATAAAATCTTTTTAAAAAAAAATTGAACCGACTTCAATATCACTGAAAAGTATAAAATAATTTAAATATTATTGAAGTTGGTGTTAGCGTACCTGCTGTGTATATTTGGCACCAACTTCAATAATATTTAAATTATTTTATACTTTTCAGTGATATTGAAGTCGGTTCAATTTTTTTTTAAAAAGATTTTATTTTAAACTTTTTAGTGATATTTTCATATATAAAGATTGAACCATCGAAAACCGTAAAATTATCTAGGTAGGTTATGATCACATTATCGTCTACATAGTTTTACATAATTCATGTTTCTTCAGAAAATAATATCCGGTCGTAATGAAATTTGCATGGAAACATCATAGTAGTTTACTGTCTCGAATAAAAAAAGAATCATCGAAATTGGTTCATAATTGTCAGAGCAATGTAATGGAGAACATCAGTTTTATGGTTTTTACCAGATAAATTCCTCCACATCGTCCATGTTCCTCCAGGAAGTTCTTATCCGGTTGTAATAAAATTCATACAGATTCAATACAGTGGTTTCTTCTTTCGAATAAAAAAAGAATCATTGAAATTGGTAAATATTTGCCAGAATTATGACCATTTTTGTCCGACCGAGCGAGTCCGAGCGACTAAAACGTCATCTATATAGGCTTTCTTGCAACTCTCAGTGCGCAGTCACCATTCTTGTTTTTTTAGGAACTACTTATTACTAAGCAATAATTTTTTTATGGGACCCAATCAATGGATTGAAGAATGGATGGAAGAAAGATTTTTTCAAATCGGTTAATAATTGCCAGAGTTATGCGCGAATATACATAAAAAAAAAAAAAAAAAAAAATATATACAGACAAATTGAGAACCTCCTCCTTTTTTGAAGTCGGTTAAAAATACCAACCTCGATCCGTAAACGATTCGAATTATCATTATGTAAACCATCCGAAATACCTTGTGTTAAATTATTAGTCGAATTTCTAGAAAAATAAGTGATCACCTGTGAAATTATTGATTCCGGTGATCAAAAAATACATAATGTGGGTACTTCAAAAAATCCGTCGCGTAGCGGTAATGTAGGTAGTACACCCAAGCCGGCCTACGGCCGGTCGTTTGCCGCCAACTCGGTGAACTATTCAAATTCGAGCTCAACCGATTTTCGCCCTTCAGGCTTTGATAATAAAGATAAAAGTTGCGTGTGTTGTGGTAGTCAACATTTTCTTGCGAAATGTTCTAAGTTTCTGAGTTTGGCACCTAACGATAGATACTTGTTATTAAAATCTAAAGATGTTTGTTATAATTGTTTGAGTAGAGGTCATAGTGTTGTAGATTGCAAATCGACATTTAGTTGCCGTGCTTGTCAACGGCGGCATCATAGCTTGTTACATTTTCCGACGGAACATAGCGTTAATGTTTCGACCGAAAAGGAGATATCGCACCCTCTTACGGAGGATTGCGGTACGACTTCTAGTACTCAGCTTGTTATGACATCAACGAGCCATGCGACACCGCGCACGGGCGAGTCATCCAATGATCCGTGTTCTAGGACGTACACGGTGTTGCTATCTACTGCGCGCGTCGATGTATACGCAGGTGCGCAGAGGTTGTGTGCTATTCGTTGCCTCATTGATACTGGCAGTCAGGTGTCGTTTATAACAGAAGCGTGCGCACAGAGATTAGGTTTAAAACGTAGTTATACAAACGTGCCTATTTGCGGGATAGGTGATAGCAAACCGGTGCGCCCTCGGGGCGTAGTTTCGTTTAGTATCACGCCAACTGACGCGCTTAAACCTATTGTACCGATTGATGCATTTGTTTTGCCGAAACTTGTACCGCGCATGCCGAGTACTCAGTTGCCATATACAGGATGGTCACATATTAAAGACTTGAAATTAGGAGACCCATTATATCATACTCCACAAAACATAGAAATATTGTTAGGGTCGGATGCACTACCCCATATTCTATTGGGTGACGTGATAACAGGTCCGCCTGGAACGCCAATGGCTATGAATAGCATTTTGGGTTATTTGTTGTTAGGGAAGCTAGCGTTCAATACATCGATTTCGTCCCCGGTTCAAGCTTGCTTTAGCTCATTATCCGATGACAGTGACTTGAAACGATTTTGGGAATTAGAATCCGTGCCGGAAGTGAAGGTACTCACCCCGGAGGAACGTCTCTGCGAAAAAATATTTGAAGAAACACATTGTCGTGATGTCACCGGCCGGTATTCGGTAGCCTTACCACGTAAGCCTGATACCAAGCCTCTTGGTGATTCTCGAGAACTTGCTCTCGCTCGGTTACTCAAGTTGGAGAACCGTTTGAAACGTAACCCAAGTCTGGGTGTTGAATATCGTTCGTGTTTACAGGAATATATAGATTTAAATCACATGGAACCGGTTTGCGATCGGCCCGTGTTAGATAATTCGTGTTCGTACTATATCCCACATCATTGCGTCGTTAAGGAGTCGTCTGAAACGACAAGAGTACGAGTTGTTTTCGATGCGAACTCGCCAAGTTCGAGCGGTACTAGTCTCAATGACATTCTTTTGACAGGTCCCAAGTTACACCAGGACATAGTTGAAATTATTCTAAAATTTCGAATACCTCGTATTGCGTTCACTGCCGATATTAAACAAATGTATAGGAACATCTTAATTCACGAATCGGACAGGGACCTCCAACGTATTTTGTGGCGTGCTTCGGTCGATGAGCCGATACGGGAGTACCGCCTTCGAACAGTTACTTTTGGGGTAAATGCTTCTCCGTACTTAGCTCTACGCGTCATCAAGCAGTTGGCTTATGACGAAAAATGTAATTTTCCACTTGCGTCTAAAGTGTTGTTGGACCAAGTATTTGTCGACGACGTCGTCGCTGGCGCTGACGACGAGTCTGCAGCGCTCGCGTTACAAGAGGAACTAATAGGTATTTGTAGTTCCGCCGGTTTCGAGCTGCGCAAGTGGCATAGTAACTTGCCCGCTATAGTTTCCGCTAGTCAGCCGTCACCTGTTCATGGTGAGCGGCGGGAAGAAGTGTGCTTCGCACCCATGGAAAAAGATAACCAAATAAAGGTTCTAGGGTTGCAATGGAACCCTCAGACAGACCAATTCTCGTTCAATGTTAGGTGTGTGGTTGATAATGTTACAAAAAGAACTATTCTTTCGCAAATAGCTAAGATTTACGATCCCATGGGATGGTTATCACCCGTTACCTTATTTGCTAAGCACTTAATGCAATTGTTGTGGATCTCAGGCGTTCAATGGGATGAACGTCCGCCTGTTGATATTGTCAATGCTTGGACTAGGTTTACGCAAGAGCTGCCACTCTTGTCACAAGTTGTCATACCTCGTTTTGTTTTTCCAAGGTCATGTAGAATCGAACTTCATGGCTTTTGTGACGCTAGTGAGAGGGCGATGGCCGCAGCAGTATACATTAGGCTTATCGATGAAAACGAGGAAGTCCGGACGTTTCTACTTTTAGCAAAAACACGAGTTGCACCAATTTCCCCGTGCTTGTCTATACCGCGGCTCGAGCTCATGGCAGCCGTTATGTTGTCCAAACTTATTGAAAAGGTGTTGCACACCTATCGGGATCGCGTTTCTATTGATGAAATTTATGCGTGGTCCGATTCTTCTATTGTATTAGCCTGGCTTCGTGCTCCCCCTTACGAGTGGAAAACGTTCGTATCCAATAGAACAAGTGAGATTCTTTCCCGTGTACCGAGTTGTAAATGGAGACATGTTCCGTCGTCTACTAATCCAGCAGATGCACCTTCTCGGGGTCTTCTGGCGTCAGCGTTGTTACAAAATCAATTGTGGTTTCACGGCGCCCCCTGGCTTCGTGAGAATCCTACGGCATGGCCAGTTCAAAAAAACGTTCCGTCTACCGTAGAAGAAAAACGGAATCCACCTGTTGCTTCCGCGTCAGTTACACTGAGCGAAGATATTGAAATTATAAATAGATTTTCAACATTAAATAAACTAGTAAGAGTGACATCATATATATTTCGTTTCTATAAACAACTTAAATTAAAAATAAATAAACAAAAACTTGAATCTTTTCCGCAATATATTACAGTCCCTGAGTATAATTCAACTTTAAATAGGTTAATTCATTTAGTACAGCATCAAGTATTTCACGAAGACATTAAAAATATTTCGCAAGGAAAGTCTCCTTCAAATAAGTTGAAACGTCTTAATCCTTTTGTTGATGAACATACATTTTTGCGAGTGGGTGGTCGTCTTCATAAATCGTTGTTATCGTTCGAATCTAAACATCAGTTAATTTTACCAAAGAAACATCGTTTAACTAGTTTGATAATTGATAATGCCCATGTTACGCATCTTCATGCGGGCACGCAATCGATACAATACTTACTAATGCAAAATTATTGGATTTTATCTGGTCGTGATACTATACGTAAACAAATCTATCGTTGTGTGCGTTGCTTTCGTGCGCGTCCAGTGCGTCCACAGCCAGCTATGGCACCGCTCCCGGCGTCTCGATTGCAAGCCGAGCGGCCTTTCCTCAAAATCGCTGTAGACTACGCGGGCCCAATCTACGTGCGGGCAAATAAAGTGCGTAATGCTAAAATTATTAAATGTTATGTAGCCGTGTTTGTATGTATGAGCGTGAAGGCCATACATTTAGAAATTGTTTCGGACCTATCCACCGATGCTTTCTTAGCGGCGTTGCGTCGTTTTACATCCCGTCGAGGATTAATTACGGATATTTATTCGGATTGTGGTACAAACTTCATTGGTTGCAATAATTACTTAAAAGAACTTTACACTTTCCTAAAGAATGACTCCGTTCAAGCAGCTTTGAATGTTCAAACCTTACAGAGTGGCATCACATGGCATTTCCAACCACCTTATGCTTCTCATTTCGGTGGCCTATTCGAGGCAGGAGTGCGTAGTTTTAAACATTGCTTACGTCGCGTTGTCGGTAATCAAGTATTAACTTACGATGAGGTACACACTTTGTTATGTCAAATCGAATCAGTACTCAATAGCCGACCTTTATGTGTACTTAGTGCTGATGCGGCGGATCCGTTACCATTAACACCCGCGCATTTTCTTATTGGTGGTCCCTTAACGGCAATTCCGGATGTGTCCCTAATAGAATCGAAACCTGGCAGATTAACCAGGTGGCGCTTAATACAACAAAGCGTCCAACATTTTTGGAAGCGATGGCATCGTGAATATCTTCACGAAATACAACAACGTAGTAAATGGTACAGTGACCGTGGGTCCCCAATTAATGTGGGTGATATTGTTGTGGTGGTAGATGATAATCTCCCTCCACTCCAGTGGAAACTTGCTCGTGTGCATGCGCTCCATCCGAGTCCCGTTGATAATAAAGTTAGAGTTGTGACCTTGCAATCAGGCAAAAGTCTCTTCAAACGAGCGGTTGTTAAGGTCTGTAAACTTCCATTTGAATGATTGTTCATCGAACTTAGTATCTAGTTTTAGTTTTTTGTTTTATTTTTTTTCCATTATAATTTAGTTTTAGTTTACAATCATAATAAGATCAATTTGCATCTCGTATTATTGTTAAAAGAATATAACATATTCTTTTAAGGTGAGCGGCATGTTTCGTCCCGAAACAAGTAATTTGTGTAGTTTTCCGAACGTGATACAGTTAGATCATCTTTTTGTATGTTGGTGGTGTATTCGCTTTGTCGCTATTGGTTGGGCTTGCCCGTGTGTGCGGTTGGCCCTCCTGCAAACCACCGCGACAGGACAGTACCAAGAAAGTCGTTGCCGCGTAAATATCTAATTGTGATCACTAAAGAAAATCGGTGTCCATCCGTGCTTAACTCTAGACTTCATAGTGGAAAGTGAACTGACACGGCACCGGTCCTGAGCCAGCGCTGGATGCCCATGCCAAGTAAGACATTGCTTATTTCGCCATTCAACAAGTATCACTTGAACTGTACCGATGGTTTGTGCTCGCAAAAAAAAAACATTATGCCGAATTGTGTAATCAAATCGTGAAAACATTAACTAAGTAAAATTAATAAAGATCCTAACTTAATTTTCCATTCATAAGTCTTAAGATTCTGTGAAGGATTATTATAAAAACTCGATTGTTTTTTACAATTTGTACATTGTCCGACTAGACTGGTGTTGCTAGGTAATAATGGGGGAATATATCTTAAGTCTGGGGTATTATTTTCTTTTAACAAAAATGAATTCAATGAAACGTAATACGGTACTGACTAAAACATTAAATAAATCAATTAAAATAATTTATATTTTTTTTTATAAATTAAGGCAAATAAGACGTCCACCTGATGGTAAGGGACACGCCATTTAATTTAATTTAGTTTAATTTCAATTTCAATTTCAATTTCAATTTCAATTTCCATTTCAGTTCCAGTTCACCAAACCCACAAAACCAGTTTCAGTTGCAATTTCAGTTTCAATTTCAATTTCAATTTTAATTTCAATTTCATTTCATTTCATTTTATTTTATTATTACACATTTACACAGTCCATATCAATCCATAGCCCACAACGCTATCGCTATTTATGGGAAAAATATTTATAACTGGAGATCCCCAAACACGCACACAACCACAGATGACGCGAGTGTACAACGAGGCCTGCACGCACACACGAATTATGAGGTTGTGATGCTTATGAACGTAACGTTACAAGACTATTAGGTATCTAGACGTACACACATCAAAAGTGTCTAGGGATCAACATATATTTTTGCAATAACTTTTCTCCTGATTGATATTAATTAAAATTTTCTTTAAGGATTCATCAAATAAAGTGTTTTCGTTTGTCACAGTAACGATAAACCAAGTCACCTTTGCATTAATAAAGAAATTTGCCATTTTCCTAATAAAGGGATTTTTGACATTTGAACCACTAACACAAAAGTTCGAAAAAAAGACTGAAATAACAGTTTTCTTTAAAATTTTATTGGGTAACTTAAACAATTAATAATCCGTGTTTCTACCGCGAACACTAACAACACAAGAACATCGGTTTGGCATACTCAAAATGAGTTCATCCAAATCACGCTGTGGAATGGCCGCCCATGTTCGTTGCAACAACAAAAAAAGGTCTTCTTGCGACTGGATACCCTCCATATTCGGCAGAGCTCTTCTCTGTAGCATATCCCATGCATGCTCAATCGGGTTCAAGTCTGGCGACTGAGCAGGCCAGGGCAGGACATTGATGTTAGCTGCGGCGAGAGTCTGTCTTACAACTCTTGCGGTGTGCGGTCGTGCATTATCATGCATTAACTGAAATAAGGGACCGATTTGCACTTGTAGAGGAACGATGACGTCTGATACAATCGTCTCAGCATAAATTTGAGCGTTGAGGTTGCCTCTGATCCAAATCAACTCAGTTCTTCCGCCGATCCAAATACCCGCCCATACCATGATGGTTCCACCACTATAAGGATGGACTTCCTGGCAGGATTTTAATCGCTGTTGGCGTCCAGGGGTTCTCCAGTGTCGTATACGTCTTGTATCCGGTCTCATACCAAAACGAGACTCATCAGAAAAGCACACGAAACGCCATTGTTCTTCTGCCCAATTTCTGTGTTCAAGAGCCCATTGATATCGAATCCTAGGATTGTGCATTGCTATAGGTGGTACCCGTAGCGGTCTTCGGGAATGAAGGTTCACTTCATGCAAGCGGTTTCTGACTGTTTGGTCGCTAATTAAGTTCCCTGAAGAGTGATGAAGCCTCACGGCTAACATCATGGCAGTTATTGTTGGAGCTCTTCGAGTTAAGATTTGAATATATCGGTCTTGTCTCCGTGTGGTGCAGCGATACCGTCCTCCATGGCGCTCAGCCACGGTACCAGTGCTTCGGTAACGTGTCCAAAGTCGACTGATAACACTCTGACTTGTATTCAGAGCTAAAGCCACAGTACGTTGCCGGGAACCAGCTTCTATCATTCCCACGGCTCTGAGCATTTCTTCCCTGCTTAAATGACGTCGCCGCTCCATAATAACGTTGGTTTTAATCAGTAGTAGGGAAACAGTAGCACTAATAATGTCTTCAATGCGTTGTATGTTTTTATAGGGAAAATATTGACAGCTGATTTTCATCTTTTACTCGAATTTGATTCACAGTTCCTGATTCAAATTATGAAATGCACCAAAAAGGATCCATATAAATTTATAAAATCATAAATTTATTACAAAGCCACATCTCAATCTCAAGAAATCCGCTTAAAAATGCTTGATCCCTAGACACTTTTGATGTGTGTATATATAATCAAAGTAAAAACTATGTTTTTTGAAAAAATGCGAATCCTTGTACAAGAATACACAATATATCACTATCATAATAATAGATATTATTATCACTATCAACTAGAATATTTAACCAGATGAAGATTTTGTTTCATATATGTATAACATTAATATTTACCAGATGCAGCGGAACATGTCTTACTGAAATTCTTCTGTCTTGTTGATCTTTACTTACAAGATTTATTCTAGTTGCATGTAGAAGAGAATTGCCACAAGATAAACATACTCTTCTATGACTTAATGATGTTAAAGATACATTCCTTTCACTGATTAGATTTGTTCTATCTTGAACACTGTACGATGACAGCTGCAATAAAATCATAATTGAAAAAGTGTTGTTGTTTCTATTGTTAGATACTTATGCACTTTGCTTTGACAGGAATGCTAAATGTAAGTTTTGATATCTATAATCTGTAACTTAATCATACAAGTTACACCTATAGCCTATGAAGTGTAAAGCCTCCTTTCTGTATAATGTATTTTTTGTTTATTATCTACTTATGAGAATCTAAAATTAATTAACGTTTTTATGATTATAAATAGTAGGTACAATCTACAATCTATAATAAATTAGTCAGAAAATAGAAGGTTTCTTACTGCTTACCTGAGTATAAGTTATCGATAGTAGACGATATTTGGGTTGTTTTATTTATAGTACCTAAGTAATTACCATCTAATACGTTGGTTTTTCCGCGTCACTCAACGGCAAACCGCACGGAGACACGACTCGATGCGTATACCACAGAGTACATTATGGTGTATACAAATAAGTAAGTTCTACTTCTCCACAACTTCCATTACGGTTTTTTTCTCATTTAATGACACTGGTGAAACTTAATCGTCGCAACACTGTATAATTACTCAATCGTATTCCTCTTTGTTCCTCTTTGTTAGCAAAGCAAAGCATAGACACTCGCGATAGACCAGACTAGGGATACGAAAAAAGTATCGATACTTTTTAAAATCGAGTATTTTGCCATTAGATACCGATACTTTTGTACTTGATACTTTTACTCCATTCCATGAGTAGGTACTTTTTACAGGTATCTTATCGAATAAATATTACATGTTACCTACTTAACACTTATTTTATGTGATGTGGCTCATGTTTATGGCAAACCATCTAGTTCTATTATTTCGAACCTTCTAAAATATATATTGATTTATTTCGATACCAATACGAAAGGTATCGCTACTTTCTATTCGTTACCGTGTCGACATATGCATTTGATAGTTTAGCGATGAGACGGCGGCGCTGCTAAACCGAGCGAGGTGTGATGCTCGGCCAGGGCCGAAGCCCCCGATAGATGTTGTCGGGATGTTGTATATATTCTCCGAGTTGGAGAAACTTCGCTTGAACGATTCAGAAATCGGTGGTGCCATCTGTCTTGTTGTATGCAGTACTATTCGCTTCTTCCTCGCGTCGCTGTACCACATGTGGCGTCATCTTGTGTCGAGTCGCCACACTAGTAGGTACTAGCGCTATGGACACAAAAAAAGGACCGATATTTTCCTTTCGATACCGATACTTTCGTACTCTATACTTTGAATTCGTTACGTTTACTCAATGATTACTTTTTGGCAGGTATCATAATAAATAAGTCATAGAAAAAAAAAACTTTATGACGGACGTATTAATTTTTTGAAAAATATACAGCTAATGTCACTCCCACAACTAAGACAACACGTGTAATGAACCCAAATCCATGAAACCGTCAAGGCTAAAGGCCGTACCAAAGGAATAGGCAAACATACTTACATACATCATCATCATCAGCCGGAAGACGTCCACTGCCGAATATAGGCCTCCCCCTTAGAACGCCACAATGAACGACAATTGGCTATGTGCATCCTCTGGTTACCTGTGATGCGCACAATGTCGTCTTTCATCCTAGTGGGAGGCCTGACTACGCTACGTCTGTTGGTTCGTGGTCGCCACTCGAGAACCTTTCTTCCCCAACCGTTATTGGTTATTCGAGTGATGTGGCCTGCCCATTGCCACTTCCACTTACAGATTCTGAGAGCTATGTCATTGACCTTCGTTCTTCGTCGAATCTCCACATTTCGGATACTATCGCGCAAAGAAACACCGAGCATAGCTCACTCTATTGCTCATTGTGTGACTCTGAGCTTCTCTAAAAGGCCAGCAATTAAGGACCACGTGTCAGTACCATATGTCATCACTGGCATTACACACTGGTTAAAAGCCTTCGTCTTCGGGCACTGAGGTACTTTCGGACCAGAAGGTTTCGCGTAATTTCCCGAACGCTGCCCATCCGAGTTGGATTCATTCTTACATGCATACACCCTAAAAACATAGCCCACCAACAAAAAAATATTGATGTTTATAAAATATTGATTGTTCGTGTCGATATTTAATATTTCGATATATCGACACTTAGATATAAAATATCAAGTATTGAAATCGTATCAAAAACTCGATTATGATATTTACGTCCTTAAAAATCGGTAAAAAAAATTATGGCACCCACTCACGGCCAAAATCCTTGTCCTTCAGAATCGCGCCGCCGGCGCCGTCCGCGGCACGTATTGTTAGATCCTCCAGACCCAATGTTGGCCCTATTGGACCATAACATTGAGCATGCATATCAATAAATCGATGTTTTTTCAGTATATCGAATCTGATAATGTTATACAAAAATATCGATACTATTTAAAGCGATTTGGCCATACTGACTGATATCCCTATTTTATTACATTCTACATCTCTATGACCGACGAAATAACCATAGATAAATAAATGTAATGCAATGGAAGTACAATAACCATACTTTTTTTAATTAGAATAAAATTCACAGTTTTTAGATAAAATCCAGGATACGTAATGTCGTAAAAAAATATGAAAATAATTTCTATAATATTTTGGTTTTGCGGCAAGAGACTTTCTAGGGCATAAAAAGTCATTCCCCTTTGATGGAAAGCGGCGACGCAATTGAGGATTGTAAAAGCACACTAGCTTAGATATTAAAAGCCTATTCACTCTAGTCTAGGTTAACATTAATTAAAATATTTCCAAAAAGATCGAAGCTATTATTATATAAAAGATACACTAATTTGAATCATCATCATCATCAGCCGGAACGTCCACTGCTGAACATAGACCTCCCCCTTAGAACGCCACAATGAACGACAATTGGCTATTTGCATCCACCGGTTACCTGCAACGCGCACAATTTCGTCTATCCACCTAATTTTAATACTTTGTCGCTATTGTTTACATTTTAACTAAGCTACGAAAATTTAATAAACATACACAAACTACGTTTAAAGCTACGAACTACGGAACTTTATTGGTAGCCGTTGGTTCAACACGCACTTAGTCAATATTTTACACCTATTCATTAGATGTCAAAGGAACATGACATTAAACAGTTTACTTTTGACCTTAGTCGTCGCCGACTTGGGTATCGGTAACTTTCGACACGGTGATAGTATGTGTATTGTGTGTGACTTAGAGTATTTATAGATCAATTTTATATGTTTTAAAAACAGTAAGGTACTCTGGAAACTAATGTTAATCCAAACCAATTTTAAATTACAACAACGAAGTATAGATCGGCCCTGTCGTCCGTCCTGACAAGACAGTACTATGGTAGTGCGCTTTGATTGGCGGAATTGAAAATTGCGACTAAACCATTGAAGTATACGATTCCATAATAACTTTACTAGTCTTTGATTCTCTTTCCAAGTCGGGTTATGTTACCGTAACAGAAACGAACTATTTTTTTCTTCAATAAATGAAATGTACATTTATGGAAACACATCTATTCAGCGGCTGCTTACAGCTGTTTATCGGAGTTCTTCAGTCAGCATACTACGAGTACGAGCTCGTATGTACCTACCTACCTATTGCGAGGTTTGGTGGAACGGAAGAGTTTCCAAGCATTGCAACCCATCGGTATTTTTTTACACATAATATATAACGTGTTACAAAATACCCCGTAAAAAATAGAATTAATTATCAAAGCCAAAAATGTTGTCAACCATAGTAAGGTTAGATCTTTTAAATTTTTTGTCGTTCCGCGAATTAGGTAGAAATGTTGGTACATTCTGCGTAGTTTACTTTTTAATTTTACTGAAATAGGGTTTGCACGTCAGTGAAAATAATAATATTATATTTTATTTATTTTTTACGGTGTATTTTGTAACACGTTGTATATCGGTCGGTGAAGGTGGTATTTTTAGTTTACTTAAAGTATACCATGGAGAACAATTGGTATACTTTAAGTCGTTCAATAACCATATTGAACGACTTATAAGTTATGACCGATTTGACTACTCGGATAAACTTCCACGGAATAAGTAGCATTTATTTTTGAAAGTAAATAGATATTTTGTTGATTTTGCGTTTCCAAACTATACAATAATCTCGTCAACTTGGTAAATCTATTATCACATGTAATTCGATAAGGTGCTTACCTTAAGAAGGTTACTGCGCGACATGAGTCTGAGCGTTAATGCCAAAATACCCTTTAATAAGCTGTGTTGTTTTTATTAAATTACTTCTGAGGCACGCGACACACGAAACTTAAATATAACAGCAAAATCAGGTCACAACTGACACATACATACGCTTATTATAACGTTTTCCTAACTTCACCTAGTTACAAGGTCTTGGCAATGTACTAGGAAATTGGTTTTATTTATAACAAACATAACTGTATAATATGTAGGTACGCGATTATACATTCAACGTATCATAATGCCCAGAGTCGTTTAGGGGAATAAAGGAACTGAAATCCATGTTTTATTGATTAATTTAATTATTAGGTAGCTATATTGTAAAAATTACGGAGTAAGGGCAAAGCTGCAGGTGGTACAGACAATATTATAATTATATTTAATTATACATACCTACATATAAAAAATTGATATAAATTACAATAAGTATAAGGCAATTTATAAATCTTTTATGACAACCGTATATTATACTCGCACGTTTATTTTTACCGAGATAGTTTTAACCATTTAAATTACTGAAAGAATGGAAATTGTATAATAATATTACATTAACCACACTTAAAACATAATCAACTAATTAATTATAGGTATATTATGCAAAATGTATAATGTATTAAATATTAAGATAAAATAAAAATAAAGTATTCCGCGTACTTATCAACGAGTCTATTCGTCTATTCGGTGCTATTCGTACGTAGGACTTATATTTTCCAAATACATATATTACTATATGTAAATTTTTAAAACTCTTCTTTACTTGTGCTGTAAGACATATATTGCGCCACACAATTCCACAATAATAAATTGGCCGTCCAGAGAGGAGCTGTTAGAGCTATATGCTCCAGGGGTGGAAGTGTTAAAGGGCATAACGCCGCGAGTAACTACGGAGAAAGCGCAGCACACCTCTCGACACCCCTGAGCCACTCACACCGGTGTTGCACTCCGTCGTCTTCTATATAAAGAGCACATCTAGTGGGTGGCAAGTCACCGCTTGCCAAAATATAATTAGTACACTAATTATGGTAAGTGACCCCGGCCTTTTGCAATAGCCGGTCTCCAGCTCAGCTGTAGGAACTCGCACCACAGAGGAGTTGAATGACACTTTGTGCCGCGAGTTGAACTTCTCTACCCTCAGGGTAAGCTTCGTCTTGACTCGTACGTATTCCGTTATGTTCTCGGCAGTGGTGCAAGCGTGAAGCTGGGATACGTACAGCAACGTTGCTGGTACAGCAAGAGCATGTTTGGCCCCGCCAATGCCGTACCACACTGGTTTCGGGATGTAGGCTTCTTCTTCTTCTCTACCTTGATGAAGCCATCATCATCAACATGGCCCTTAGACAGAGCCTTCCTAGAAGCCGGTTTCCTGGTAGGTTTTCCTACTCTCTGATTTTTGCTGCTGCTCAGGCAGTTTTCAAGATCGGCTGGCAGCTATCGCGTAAGCACGAATCAAATTAATTCTTTTTTAACCGACTTCAAAAAAGGAGGAGGTTCTCAATTCGTCTGTATATATATATTTTTTTCTATGTATGTCCGCGTATAACTCTGGCAATTATGAACCGATTTGAAAAAATCTTTCTTCCATCCATTCTTTGGGTCCCATAAAAAAATTATTGCTTACGAATAAGTAGTTCCTGAAAAAACAAGATTGGTGAGTGCGCAGGAGATCTGCAGAAATACCTATATAGATGACTTTATGTCGCTTTTTACGGACAAAAATGGTCATAACTCTGGCAAATATTTACCAATTTCAATGATTCTTTTTTTATTCGAAATAAAAAAACACTGTAATGAATCTGTATGAATTTTATCACAACCGGCTAAGAACTTACTGGAGGACCATGAACGATGTGGGGGAATTTATCAGGTAAAAACCATAAAACTGATGTTCTCCATTACATTACTCTGACAAATATAAACCGATTTTGATGGTTCTTTTTTTATTCGAGAGAGTAAACTACTATGATGATTCCATGCAAATTTCATTACGACCGGATATTTTTTTCTGAAGAAACGTGAATTATGTAAAACTATGTAGACGACAATGTGATCATAACCTACCTAGATCATTTTACTGTCTTCGATGGTTCAATCATTATTTACGAAAATATCACTAAAAAGTATAAAATAATTTAAATATTATAGAAGTTGGTGTTAGCGTACCTGCTGTGTTTATGTCACCAACTTCAATAATATTTAAATTATTTTATACTTTTCAGTGATATTGAAATCGGTTCAATTTTTTTTTATAATGATTTTATTTAGACGTAAGAAACGTTCCAGCGAAAAAGCCTTTTTGCGATGCGATTATTTACAACAACGCAAAAGTCTTCGTCTGTGTCAGATGTAACGACCCAACAATTGGGCCTCATACGAGTACATACATCACGATGACGCAAATTTCTCCTACATTGCAATTTATGTGCCCTAACGATATCTGCCGTTACTAAATAATTTCTCTCTTCTATTTTAATAGAGCATTTCTTGTCAGGGCAAGTAATTGTATCCTTCACTTCCCTATATGGCATGACTCTTATTTTGGCTCATTTAGGTACCTAACTTTATCTCCATTTTCATCTTCTTTTTTTCTTTCACCTTTCCCTTCTAAGATATTTTAGTAGTTATCATTTAAGGTGGCTCAACATCTTTACTTTTCTATTCTAAATCATTTAAATAAGCATTTTTCTCTTATTTAGGTACTCCAACCAGTAGGTACGTACTACCTCGTTGGTTATTTTTTCTGTTCAACTTTTCATTTTAATTCTTCTTTTACATTTAGATTTTTTTACTAATTTTCTTAGTTATATGTTTGATATGGATAATAGTGAATATGCTTATATTTTTTCGCTGTTGAATGCCTTCTTTGCCTTGTTTTGGCGATTCGAGATAATTTAATTTAAAAAATGAGTATATTATTGTTTAAATTATGTAAGTAGGTACTTAACGGCCGCACTCTCAAACGCCAATTAACTTTAATACTAATTAAGTCACTTTTTAAAATGTAATTATATCGACTGTCTGAGCCGTTTATGATTATTTCCGAATAATGGATACGAGATAATTGATATATCAACCCACTATCAGCGTATTAAGTATTAATTAGCTTCAAGTCTGGAAATAATCAAATTTAAAAAAATGGATTAATGATTATTAACTATAATTGACGTTCGTAGGTTCGGCAGCAAGTGCTTTTTTAAATAATTTCAATAAAAAATAAAGTATATATATGTTTTTTTTTTCCTTTATTCTGGCATCAAACGGTCAATATACATCAGAAAATAAAATCTTAAAACTAGGTACAAAAAAGACCTATAGTGCCTAAAAAAGTATAACAACCTAACATTTTAGCATTTAAGTGAACATGCAAAATCCATTAGTAATTTAAAATCAATCCATTTGCAGCCGAACCTAGTAAATTATTTTCGAACTCTGAAACATACTATAAATAGGTACTGTTTACAATGGTAGAACTTCACGATAGCACAATTTGATCTAATAACTTGTTAATGGCGTTATAGTGGTTGATATTAATAAAACAAGGCTTGTTTAACATCCGACGTTGTCACTGACAAATTACTGCCGCGACCGGCGGGTTTCTGCCCCCGCTAATTGACTGCACGTCAAATTTACCCGCGATAATCCAAATATAGGGGAGACAGATCCTTTTAGATCCGTGACTGTGTAATAGCGTGTTTATACGCCTATTATGTGGGCAAACTGTTATTTAATAGCGAAGCAGTCTGCTGTTGCTATTTTAGTGTTACAATTATAAATAACGAAATAAGTACGGGAGTCACATTAACGGACGACTCTAGAAAAACATTAAACTAGATTTGTAACTAAAATCATATAAAAATTTAAAAAACAACTAATTTGATTGTAAGTAATATGCTTTTATAACAGACTTCAAAAAAGGTGGGCATTCTTAACTCGGTTGTGTGTTCTTGTTTATGTTTGTTACCTCAGAACTCCGCCATTTATAAACCGATTTGGAAAATTCTTTTTTTATTCGAAAGGAAATATTAATATTTTTTTTTAAATCATGGTCTTATTATACTGCTTAGTGACTTAGATAATAAGACGTATTTACATACATATTATGTTGTAGTCCGCGCACAACGATGTAGATGTAAAAACAAATAATATTAGAAAATATTTCAGACTTTTAGTTACATTTCAATGTATCTTTCTTTTGTGTGCAATAAAGAGTATTTGTATTGTATTGTATTGTATTTCGAAGGCGGTTCTTTTTTTTGTAAAAAATATTTTTTATTTATTTATTCTTTATCAGCTTGATATCCCGGAGCCGCCAGTGTTGGATACTACCAGAATACCAACGTTGCACTACATCATGATATGAGGGTCTGATAATGGAGCAGGAATTAAATTTTAAGAGTTCGTTCTCACATGTCGCGAGCTATTTTTTTTAATTTATACTTATTGTCATCGATCATGCATTTTCTATAAATAAGTCTGTGCGTGTGTGTTTGTCTAAGTCGAGTGTATTTTGTGTTACGATCATATAATTAAATATTATTCAAGAAATGGTCGATCGGCCAATGTTACTATTTAATCTAAAATGTTGGTGTCGCGGAAAATCTTTGTTCTTGGGTAAAAATGTGGAATGTCAAAATCAGTAATAAACTGCGATGTATTATGAAAACAATGTTCCCATTTAATGAGAATATTGTGAACTTTTCGGATAAAAAGTATGTTTGTATAACAGCGCGATATCATTATTTTAATTTCAATATAGGTACATGATCAATGTTTGGATAATCCAAATTAATTGAAATACTTACATCAGCCACGAACTGATCGTGTATTAGCAACTCCGCCCGCACTTTTTTTACATTTACCAAAGTCAAATAGCTCTGATGGATAATATAAGTTATATTATCCCTGAGTGCTATTTACTTTTTACTAACCTAACAGTGAAAGAATTTTCAAAATCGGATCAGTAGTTCCGGAGATTAACCCAAACACCCAAATGTTACCTCTTTATTATATCATATTGTATAGATACATTTTTCAGCTTTTAAATTAAAATAAATCAACCATAATTATGTTGTAAACTTAAATGAAATTTTTATCTGAAGACATAGACTAAAAAATTAGGCTAGACAACTGACTAATTTCTACGTATTTATTAGCGCGTTTAAAACTAATGAATCTATAATTCTAGGTATTTACATAATTATAAATATTTTGGAGTACATTTTATACCTGAAATAGCTGTTTTTTTTATTAAATATAAAGTTGCAAATTCAACAGCAAATAATAGAAAAAAAGGTTTTAAGCTTATAAATATCAATGTACGTGTATTTCTTTTTTCAAATTAAATATAAATTAGTAAGTAGATAGGTATTCTGAATTACGATCATCTTATAAGAAGAAAATATCTACTTTCAAAAAATCATAATAAAGAGACATATTATGGCACTTGGATTTTCAGTCTCTGTAAAAAAAAGTCTGTCTGTGATAAGTAAGTTACCGTTCACCAACGCCTTGTACTCAATCGCAGGACGCCACGCTCTATGCAAACTACCCAATAGCAATACATGCACGCATGGCTTGGCACGGCATCTAAATCTTGACAGATATCACTATGACCTAGCATTCCAAATAGAACCATCATTTTTGCATTGAAAAAGACGTTTTGATGACTCTCTGGTCTTGAAAACTTCATCAAACCACACTAATCTGTCAAATCTTGCAAGCTGTGCTGGACCTGCTGCAAAGACCTGCACGCTGGCTGTTGCGTAGTACCGTGGTAAATTGATGGGCCCGTTGATCTAGTGGTTAGACACCCTGGCTGCTTCCCGATGGGTCGTGAGTTCGGTTCCCACCAAGTGTCTGGGTGTTACTTATCTATTTAAGTATGTATTTACAAAAAAATGTAGATATGTAAGTATTAGTATCAGTTGTCTGGTTTCCAGACAGCAGGTTTGGCAGGATTTGCCTAGTTTGGGATCGGATGACCGTGTGTGGATTGTCCCAAGATATTATATTATTATTATTAAATGGTGTACTTTCCAGTAGAACGCAGCCAAATATTACCCCCTTCAAGTGGCGTTCTCCAAAACGGCCCCCCGTGCCTTCTTGGAGAACGCTACTTAAAGGGAGTTTCTCTATGAAGGCACGTGAGCGCCGTGGGCTATAATGGGCCCCCAGCGCCTGCTCAATGCCACTAAGGGTTATCTAGTGCAAATCCCGAGAACCCAGCCACGGGCTTTTATTGGGTATGAATCCTAGACAACCTCGTTGATCCTCGTTTTGAAAATTTTAATTTGAATGTTTCCCGAAAGATTAAAAAAAGTTGTGTTGCTGTACTGGGGACTAAGAAAAACACGTGTCATGCCTTTCACTTTCTTTCTGTCTGTTTTTAATAAACTAGTGTATTTCCTATATTAATAATATAATATCTTGGGACAATCCACACACGGTCATCCGATCCCAAACTAGGCAGAGCCTGTACTATGGAAACCAGACAACTGATACTAATACTTATTTTGTTGTTGTATGATATACAACATACTTTTTTTTTGTAAATACATACTTAAATAGATAAACAACACCCAGACACTTGGCGGGAATCGAACCCACGAACCATCGGTTAGCAGGCAGGGTGTCTGACCACTAGACCAACGGACCCGTCATTAATAGAAGACATTGAGATTTAGCTTAAAAAGGACCTATTGGTCAAATAAGATGCACTTCTTACATAAAACAATGTTTGGAATAGGGTTCTCTATCTAAAACAAATGGTGTTACAACCTTGTTTTCACCACGTAACTATGTAGAAAGTATTAGACAACTTTAAATTAGTTTGTTCTGGTGAATTGCTAAACGATTATAGTAGTCCAACCGTTTCCGGATCTATTATAGTAATTAAACCCGCGGTACCGTACGATCGCAATATACACAGGTTACAATAGTGACTGTAACTAACTGCAGATTAGATAAAGATAAACATACATTTTCAATTATTAAATGACGTACTGCTAAAACTAAAATTAACAAAATATGCTGAAACTATGGTAGTCATTAAATTATTTTTTGTTATGACCAAATTGCTGTTATTAAAAGTACATCATACTTACGCGTAGTAGCGTCTGTAGTACCGGCGAATAGCCAATCCAACACGAGCAGCGCCAATAACATCTTTCCACTTTTTAATAGACACAGCTTACATAAACAGTCCATAATTTGAACATAAAACTACTTATTCAGTTTCCGTTTCAATTTTTAATGAGTCCCATGTTGGGCGCCACACGCCATATCCTTCAAAATATCATTACCGGCTTATTTATATAAAAATAAAGATACGGTAATATGTTTACCGTTAAAAAAACAAGTCAGACGTAAAACACGCAGCAAATTCTCCGGCTAACTGCATTCAACTCACGCAAAAAAGTGATTAAGGGATGATCAGATTATAACGTGTATAATACTTTCCCGAAATCCCGTGAAAAGTTTGATGCGTGACGTCCGCCGAGCGACTGGGACACAACCACGTCGGCTGGCGACTTAGAGACCACTGGCGCAAGTTGCGTGCACCCCGGTGGTGGGAAGAAACCGCCACCCCTTCATATCCCCGTCCCTCTCACATAAGTAGGCGTACAATTCATAAAACTGCCTTCGCTTCAACCTTCTGATACTGACATTTTCTTTCATAATAGTACGCTAAAGTACAGAATTTATTGGCCCGCGTACTTTTATGTACCAATACAAGCAATTTATGTGTCAATCATAAATACATTACACAGACGTATAATTTTATTTTGTTATTAACACGTACGGTTGCCTCGCTATAATAATAGAAACGAAAACTCCCCGAGTAATATAAAATAAACCTTTTAGTAGGGTAAACGTATCCTAACCGACAGTGAATGTATTATTTAACCATTAAATGAATTGTGGATATTTGAATATTGTAGAAAAATATAAAATTGATGAGTCTAGTTCATCAGCAGCCGAAAGAGCTGCACTGCTAAACAAAGGCCTCCCCCTTAGGATGGAGGGGTTGCCTTAAGCCCCACGCTTGGCAGAGGTCTTGGGGATCGCAGTATAGGTAGTAAGTATTCCAATAGAAAGACGCTGCTGCCCGTCTTCTTGTTATCTGAACGGGAGAAAATTGTAAGATGCTGTTCCCGATATACGGGATAGGTCTGGTTGTGAATTTAGAATTTTTCAGTTTTCATTTATCTTTCCTCGAGTAAAGATACCTTCCAGTGTAAATTTAAGTGGTTTTGAGTTTTTCTGTCAGCAAATTCTCAAATCAATTCAATAACCACCTTATTGAACCTGACCTTACATTCAGGTGATAGACATAATACATAGCAAACTCTCGAAAAACGTGATCGACTGTCGTGCCCAGCACCTAGACAGTCAATAAAAAAAAATATTCAAATACAGTCATTCGTTTGTCAGCTATGATCCCACCGTTAGACAGACATTGACGTCAATCAAACTTAAAATACCCTCCCTTTTGTGTCGGGATTAAAAAAAGCATAGACGTCAAACCGACAAAACTTTATACCACTCCTTTTTGTGTCGGGGTTAAAAATAAATACCAAGTACTTCAAACTTCCAAAGGTTTCAATAAGGTACCACGGCGGCAGTGGCACGTGGCGCGGGCAGTAACTCTAGAACTTCCTATCGACGACCAAATAATATTTCATTACAATCACACTTAACCACAACGGTACCAGTAAGAAACCACACAAATGCTAAACATTGATTTTTACAATAACTGCCTTTATGAAACATCAAGCGTTCAGCCCTACCACCATCTCTAACGGCAATATTACTGTAACGTTACTTTCTCGATAGAACGTGACAGAGCTATAAAATGCGTATGTAACAACCCTGTATATTATATGTATAAAGATAGATTCCTTATTTATTCCTCTGGACCTCCGGGGTGTGGGCTTCAGGACGTCCATTGAGTACGGCGGCGACTCCGAGGAGGACGGCGGCAAGGTTGCGAGCCCCGTCTCTGTGAGCACCGTGTCTCGTTCCCGGAAGGCTACAATGCGCCCCCCGGCGGCGGGCTCAAAGGCAAGGCACTGAGGGGCCCCTGGTGCAGATCCCACCGGAGAGCCCTGGGGTCTCCCCTCTCATGTGCCGATGCGACAGCCGCGGGGGTTTTAGTGGGTAAAAATCCCACATACCCCGGTCGAGCCCCACAGCTCCCGGGAATCTTTCGAAGATTTCCCCCGCGTCAAAAAAAACCATTAATTCCGATAATCATCATGGCGCGAGATCTGTGTGCGTAAGCAACTTTAAGCTAGTACAAAAAACTATCTATATTATACTACTATTATATATTATACTACTATTATATATATTTTCTTTTTCTTCTTCTATTCAACAATAAAATTTTATTTTTATTGAAGTGCACCTTCAACTGCCCATTATGTTTTTCTCTCTCATTTTCTAGTTGGGTTGCCTGGAAGAGATTGCTTTTTAGCGATAAGGCCGCCTTTGTACATTGATATCTACAACGTATTGTTAAATTTACATGTAACTTTTGGTGTACAATAAAGTGTATTTATTATTATTATTAAAAAACCCGCATCAAAGAAGTGACGCTAATCATCATCATATTGCATTTCAATAATACCCGCCAGCCGGCTTTATCAAATTGTGAATTTTGTGACTTTCGTTCGGGTCTTATGAGTTTTCTAGATACGCGAGGCAAACACCGAGCCTGGTGAGTCCCTTTCATTAGGCTAGATAACTAAAAATTTTTTTTTAGTCCGTCATTTAGATTATCAAAAAATATTGGGCATGTATTTTTTCTTTTGTCGATTAAACAAAAACTGACGAAGATATAGTGCTTTGAAATGTTGCGTGACGTCACTCCGGTATACAACTTTTACTGAGGCGTGATGTAAAAAGCCCCCACTCCCGAACCTTAGACGCTCTGTATCTTTGGAAATTTCCATTGATTTGTTAAATAAAAATAATACGTGTCCAATATTTTTTGATAATCTAACTGACGAACTAATTAGATTTTTTTAAACCAGTCATCATCCCTTTTCATCCTATCCTCTATTCACGTCTATTGTAAATATTTCAACTTCCAGTCCGCTTACCATTTGAAGAACCAAATGCCTAACAACGTATATTGACGTATCCACCGTAAGATTATAATAATACTGCTATTAGAGATGGTGGTAAGTGGGCAGAATTTGAACTTACCAACCATGTCGGGCCTGTTGATCTAGTCTAGTGGTTAGACACCCTGGCTGCTACCCAATAGGTTGTGGGTTCGATTACCGCCAAGTGTCTGGGTGTTATTTATCTATTTAAGTATGTATTTACAAAAAAGTACATAAGTATTAGTATCAATTATCTGATTTCCATAGTACAGGCATAGTCAAACCATAGCAAGTCCATAGTACACCTAGTTTGGGATCAGATGACTGTGTGGATTGTCACAGAATATTATTATAGTACACTAGCTGACCCACGCAGCTCCGCCCGCGCTGTTTTTACGTTAACTAAACTTTCAATAATATACTTACATTCGCATAGAATACAAAACCTCCTTTTTTAAAGTCGGTTAAAAACTTGGACCCACTTTGTACTTGCCCTCCGAAGCACGGAGACGTTTAGTTCAAATGGCGTTAAACGGTCACCCATCTATTTAATGACCTTACCTAACGTTGCTTAACCTGATCGATATACAAACATTGTTAACAACTGTCTATGAGTGTTCCCTTACTAATATTTATTATATTATAAAGAAAAATTGATCAAATCGGACCAAGCGTATAACCAAGTACCCATTTTGACTTTAATCCCCTCTCCCAAAAGAACCGTGCTAGATTACGGGATAAAAAGTATCCTATGTCCTACCTCGTAGTAAGATCTCAAATCATGCCAAGTTTCGTTTGAATCCATTCAGTAGTTTCGACTTGATGCGCAGCCGTGATACAGACAGACAGACAGACAGACAAAAATTAAAAAAAAAAAAAACGGCCTCAGTATCGGTTATAGAATGCCCTCCAAATATAATTTTCAAAATATCTTCAATGTACAGAATTGGACCTGTTACAGTTTTATTAGAAGTATAGATTGTACATTGAAACAATGATTGCATTGTAATAAAACTTACCATACCAGAAATAACCTATGTTTTCCCCTCGTTGCGAATGGTGTAGAGCAACCATGACCACAGGCGGCGATGGATCGATCATATTTGCGAAAAAAATTACTAACAAAATATGAGTATGAACACAGTAAAGTATGCGTAAATTGCGTAATGTATGTATGTACAAAGCACTACCAAAGCCAACTTTTGGAAACTTAATTTCCTTATTCGGCATCGGTAATCACGTGACCTATAAATAACGTCTACGTGTCTTCCTTTTTAAATTTAATTGTTTTCACGTGTTTTAATACAAGCGCATTCTCAAAACACGTTTATAATTTCTTTTGTTTCCAGGTACCTAAGTAATGGCCGGCAAGTCGGCGCCGCAGAATTGAGTTCCGCGAACGGCAGGGCATTTCCCTGCAACTGCCTCCCTCATAGCCTCACCATCACCATTAATATTTACACCCACATACGTCACTCAAGCTCGATCTATCGCAGTGGATTTTATTGATGGAGGCAAATGCCTATATTTATTCGTTTCGAGTTCCTAACCAAGTTTATTATCATTCGCAATAAGTAAATATTAAATCATAGGTAAGTATATTTGAATGCCTTATATTTTGTTCTATTTTTGATTAATTGTTGTAACGTAGCATGGAAAACAAGAACTATGAAACCTATAATGCTGTTCTGAGCCAATCAGCAGATATATGACACGTTAACTAATGTAATCATCATCGGCTGGTAGAACTTTAAACGAAGGCCTGCGGCCTCACTTAGAATATGCCTTTACGGTAAAAAAAAACACAGCCAAGTAACGTCACCACGGACAAATTACGTTGACAGTGCTCTATGAGAATTAACTGTGAAGGTGGCTGATGGACCACCGTTCATCTCTTTAATCCTTCTCCTTCTACAGACTGTACCAAAAGTTTTCTGTAGGTATTTTTTTTTTAATCAAAAACAATAAGTATAGCTTATGCGTACTGTTAGTGTTCCTAAAATGCTGTCACTGCATAAACCTCACGAAGCAGATTCTTCAACGAAGGCTCTAAAGTAGGGAAACGCCATATTTGCGGGGCAGTTCATACTTTTCCGGCACTCGGTAACAACTCATTGTCAGTACATGTAGCATTGTTAATTAGTGTTAAAATTAGTATCAAATCATTTAGATTAATTAAAATAATTTTCAGCTCTAACAAAAGTGCTTTTTAAAGAATCCAAGTAGCTATCCCTACAAAACGTAAGTTGTATATTTAGTGCTAAGACCTAATCTTTTTAACCGACTCCAAAAAAAGGAGGAGGTTATCAATTCGGTTGTATGTTTTCTTTTTTTTTATGTTTGTTACCTCAGAACTCTGTCGTTTACGAACCGATTTGGAAAATTATTTTTTTTAATTGAAAGGATATGCTTCCAGATTGGTCCCATTTTTTTCAAAATCAAGTTCTGATGATGGGAACCATGAGTAACTGAGGGAACTCCTTAAATATTATAGGCATACATATAGCGTTTTTGGTATTTTTAGAAACTAGTCAAACATTTTTATTCAGAAAGTATCATTTGGTGAAGTGGATCTGATGAAGAAGGCCATAGATGGCCACCGGAACTCTGTAATAAAATTAACAATTCATCCTATCCTAGCCGTGCCTACTAAACGTAGAACTACCGAATTCGGACTCGATGGATAGTTCTCGACGAGTAGTTGCTAGAATAATGGTGATAAAGGTCTGATAATGGAGCAGGAAGGTCGTCACGGTATCTCGGCACCAGCAAACGTAGACCTACCGAATTTGGACTCGTTGGATAGGTCTCGACGAGTAGTTACTAGAAAAATAGAGATCAGGGTCTGATGATGGAGCACGAAGGTCGTCACGGGATTACTGCACCAATAAACGTAGATCTGCCGTGTTTGGGCTCGTTGGGTAGCTCTCGATGAGTAGTTGCTAGAAAAATGGTGATCAGGGTCTGACGATGGAGCAAGAAGGTGGACACGGGTTCTCGGCACAAATAAATATAGACCCACCGAGCTTGCAGTCCATGGTTCTCGAGAACTACGAGTATAACACCTAGATATCTTCGGTTTATGGCAATTGGTTAGTTTTATTAAGATATTGTCACATGTACATTTTTTTAAATTTTTGCTTAAGCTTATATTTTAGTGATGGTCCATAGTTGTGTTATGTAGTGGGTGTTTTTAAAATAAATATTAAACTGGCTGTTTGTCAGAATAAAATATAAGTTGTTAAAACTTAACATAATAATACACCAAGGGAACCACTAAAAAGAATAAAATAAAAATATTTTTACCAAAAAAAAGAACCGCCTTCAAAATGCAACTAAAAAGCCTGAAATAATTTCTAAGAATTAGTGGTTTTTACATCTACATTGTTGGATTTGGACTACAACATATTATAAATACATATTACTATCGAAGTCGGTGCCTAACGTCTAGCAAATACTTCTATTCTATTCTATTGGTGGCTATAAATTGGGCCCGGTTTCCACCGGAACGCACTTCGACCCAGTTGGATCCATTGTGCATGCCCTAGCCCTTACTCTGTTTCTGGCGTGTCGAAGAGTTCCCTCAGGTACGCAACGATTGCGCCAGCTTGGAGCTGTGCATAATCACCTGGTGTAGGATAAGCTACTCCCAGATGACTCAACCTACGTCTCGCAAGAGCATCGCAGCCACACAAAATGTGTCGCATTGACTCTTTCTCACCTTTACAAAATCTGCAAGCATCAGTAGTACTTAGCCTCATCCTGTGAAGGTGCTCATTGGTGCCAAAATGTAGCAAATACTTACAAGGGCAGTAGGTACCTAACTGTTTTCCAGTTTGGCGCCGTCTTTGATAGTAATATGTATTTATATTATGTTGTAGTCGAAGTCCAACAATGTAGATGTAAAAACCACAAATTCTTAGAAATTATTTCAGGCTTTTTAGTTGCATTTTGAAGGCGGTTCTTTTTTTTTTTTAAATTTATTTTTTGAAAACTATAAATAATTGTAGGTTAAAAAACCAATAAGTATAAATTTCTGTGGTTTCAACTTATTCAGTATATTGTTA
The DNA here is from genome assembly GCA_911728495.1 of Furcula furcula. Classification (NCBI taxonomy): domain Eukaryota; kingdom Metazoa; phylum Arthropoda; class Insecta; order Lepidoptera; family Notodontidae; genus Furcula; species Furcula furcula. The sequence goes on from OU452251.1 coordinate 15,240,524, forward strand.
AGGAAAATTTTGTTAATTGATACTGTTCAACAAATATACCTTTCTGTTTACCTACAACTATTACACTACTAAACTCCTAACTGTACTGACAGTTGAAATCAGGACGAAGCCATGCAAATGTCAAAAGTCGTAATAAGTGAAACACTTAAAGAACACTGTGCTCTTTTCTTCCATTTGCGAAACCGCATTGTATCGCTAGTTAAATATGTATATTTCTGCCTGGGAGGCCTCAAGATAGACCCCTAGGTTCTGGTTCTTTGGAGTCGTTGGACGTTCGGGGCGTGGGCCCCAGGACATCCATTGAGTACGGCGGCGACTCAGAGGAGGACGGCTGGTTCCCGGGGAGCTACAATGCGCTCCCCGGCGGCGGGCTCAAAGGCATGTCCCCCACAGGTTCCGGGGAATAATACCCATAGAGAAATAATACCCAGACGCAAGGTGGGAATCTAACACACAACCTAATTTAGGTAGTAGCCATGGTGCCTAACCACTGAACAAACGGGCCCGTCAAAAAATAATTTACTAATATTTATACGTATGTAAATGTACATTATGTATTTGTACTGAATCTGGTTTACACTCTAAATATCAAGCTATTGTTACACAGAGATGACAACTCGACACGGTAACATTAGACAATATATACTTGATTAACAACACGTATTGAGCCCCGAGAGAGGCGCTTTGATTCCGACGCAAGCCCGCCGCAAACCAGAATGCGTTTCACATGACGTGTGTAACGTTACGCTTAAAGCCGATTCGTGGTCACACTACACACTCTGAATATCTACGTATTGTAAATGATTTTCATTGTCACCTAAAACTGTTATCTGAAGAGGATATTGTACCCTTTGTTGACTCATAAGAGTATTACACTGAATTACTTATTGAGGATAAATTTATCAATCAGAAAGCGTGGGCTAGAAATACTTTATGTCGCGTTATGTATCACATTACTTATATCCAAAAGAAATTTGAGGAAACAATAGTCAATTCATTCGCAAGAAATCTTACACTTAGGGTGAACCGGGTTATAGTCGTAACTATTTTTGTGCAAAAGACATTGCCTATTTTGTGTTGAAGTTTTCAGTTTCTATTTGTAGTTCCACTATATACAAATAAAATCTTTTAAAAAAAAATTAAACCGACTTCAATAACACTGAAAAGTATAAAATAATTTAAATATTATAGAAGTTGGTGTTGGTGTACCTGCTGTGTATATTTGGCACCAACTTCAATAATATTTAAATTATTTTATACTTTTCAGTGTTATTGAAGTCGGTTTAATTTTTTTTTTTAAAAGATTTTATTTTAAACTTTTTAGTGATATTTTCATACATAAGGATTGGACCATCGAAGACGGTAAAATGATCTAGGTAGGTTATGATCACATTATCGTCTACATACACACATCAAAAGTGTCTAGGGATCAACATATATTTTTGCAATAACTTTTCTCCTGATTGATATTAATTAAAATTTTCTTTAAGGATTCATCAAATAAAGTGTTTTCGTTTGTCACAGTAACGATAAACCAAGTCACCTTTGCATTAATAAAGAAATTTGCCATTTTCCTAATAAAGGGATTTTTGACATTTGAACCACTAACACAAAAGTTCGAAAAAAAGACTGAAATAACAGTTTTCTTTAAAATTTTATTGGGTAACTTAAAACAATTAATAATCCGTGTTTCTACCGCGAACACTAACAACACAAGAACATCGGTTTGGCATACTCAAAATGAGTTCATCCAAATCACGCTGTGGAATGGCCGCCCATGTTCGTTGCAACAACAAAAAAAGGTCTTCTTGCGACTGGATACCCTCCATATTCGGCAGAGCTCTTCTCTGTAGCATATCCCATGCATGCTCAATCGGGTTCAAGTCTGGCGACTGAGCAGGCCAGGGCAGGACATTGATGTTAGCTGCGGCGAGAGTCTGTCTTACAACTCTTGCGGTGTGCGGTCGTGCATTACGAACTTAATTAGCGACCAAACAGTCAGAAACCGCTTGCATGAAGTGAACCTTCATTCCCGAAGACCGCTACGGGTACCACCTATAGCAATGCACAATCGTAGGATTCGATATCAATGGGCTCTAGAACACAGAAATTGGGCAGAAGAACAATGGCGTTTCGTGTGCTTTTCTGATGAGTCTCGTTTTGGTATGAGACCGGATACAAGACGTATACGACACTGGAGAACCCCTGGACGCCAACAGCGATTAAAATCCTGCCAGGAAGTCCATCCTTATAGTGGTGGAACCATCATGGTATGGGCGGGTATTTGGATCGGCGGAAGAACTGAGTTGATTTGGATCAGAGGCAACCTCAACGCTCAAATTTATGCTGAGACGATTGTATCAGACGTCATCGTTCCTCTACAAGTGCAAATCGGTCCCTTATTTCAGTTAATGCATGATAATGCACGACCGCACACCGCAAGAGTTGTAAGACAGACTCTCGCCGCAGCTAACATCAATGTCCTGCCCTGGCCTGCTCAGTCGCCAGACTTGAACCCGATTGAGCATGCATGGGATATGCTACAGAGAAGAGCTCTGCCGAATATGGAGGGTATCCAGTCGCAAGAAGACCTTTTTTTGTTGTTGCAACGAACATGGGCGGCCATTCCACAGCGTGATTTGGATGAACTCATTTTGAGTATGCCAAACCGATGTTCTTGTGTTGTTAGTGTTCGCGGTAGAAACACGGATTATTAATTGTTTAAGTTACCCAATAAAATTTTAAAGAAAACTGTTATTTCAGTCTTTTTTTCGAACTTTTGTGTTAGTGGTTCAAATGTCAAAAATCCCTTTATTAGGAAAATGGCAAATTTCTTTATTAATGCAAAGGTGACTTGGTTTATCGTTACTGTGACAAACGAAAACACTTTATTTGATGAATCCTTAAAGAAAATTTTAATTAATATCAATCAGGAGAAAAGTTATTGCAAAAATATATGTTGATCCCTAGACACTTTTGATGTGTGTAGTTTTACATATTTCATGTTTCGTCAGAAAAAAATATCCGGTCGTAATGAAATTTGCATCATCATAGTAGTTTACTCTCTCGAATAAAAAAAGAATCATCGAAATCGGTCCATATTTGTCAGAGTAATGTAGTGGAGAACATCAGTTTTATGGTTTTTACCAATTAAATTCCCCCACATCGTTCTTGTTCCTCCAGGAAGTTCTTATCCGGTTGTGATAAACTTCATACACATTCATTACAGTGGTTTTTGCTTTCGAATAAAAAAAGAATCATGGAAATCGGTAAATATTTGCCAGAGTTATGACCATTTTTGTCCTTAAAAAGCGACATAAAGTCATCTAAATAGGCTTTCTTGCAGCTTTCCTGCGCAGTCACCATTATTGTTTTTTCAGGAACAATATTTTTTTTATGGGACCCAACTAACGGATTAAAGAATGGATGGAAGAAAGATTTTTTTCAAATCGGTTCATCAATTGCCAGAGTTATGCGCGAACATACATAGAAAAAAAATATATATATACAGACGAATTGAGAACCTCCTCCTTTTTTTGAAGTCGGTTAATAATAACGATTTTATTGATACTAATTAAAAATGGTACGGAGCCCTTTATGTGCAAGTCTGACTCGCACTTGGCGGGTTATTTTTCGGTTGTAATGTTTGGTAAAGATTCCCTACACAAAGTTATTACATCCCACACGATTCTAATCCGAGGTTTTGTACAGCAAATTGCTTCTCGCTGCATCATGAAAGCTAGAAGCGATAAGTCATGAAAGTTACATGCCTTACGCCGAGTGGAGTTCAATAAACCAACACTGTTCATAACTTTTTACTAAGGCACTACGAACATAGGAAAACAATAAATAACTAATAGGTGATGCTAACCAAACCGCAGGTCTCATAAAAATTTAAACATTTTGCGGTACCCAATGGTACTAAGCCGTTATAATGTTTAGAATTGCAAGTCCTTTACACTTAGGACCTAGTTACCTAAATATTGTAGCTCTACTTTGGTTTGCTCTGCACTCCGCTCACAGAATCGGGTAGTAACTACTAAAATCTACATATTATAAACGTATAATGCCTTACGGATGTACGTAATATTGCCTGAATCTTTTTAATTAGTAAGATATACTTAGATATTAATAAAATTTTATTATTATATTAGCCCGTGGGGCATCCGTGTAAGAATAGCACCCCCCCCCCCCCCCCCCCGCCATCTCTTTCCATCATAAAAGACGGGCAGCAGCGTCTTTCTATTGGATTACCTACCACCTATACTGCGATTCCCAAGATGCCTGCCAAGCGTGAGGATTATGGCAACCCCTCCCTTCTAAGGGGGAGGCCTTTGTTCAGCAGTGGACGTCTTTCGACTGATGATGATGATTTTATTTCATAGTTTTAAATACTTATATAACTTTAAAATACCCTAAATACTCCTTTCTTATTAAGGAAGATACGAAGATATGTTATTTAAGTTAACAACTCTGGTGCTGATATTATCTGAGTACGTGCATAGTGCTCACTAGAACGTGTCACATCTTGCTGACTGCAATAATCCAACAAACTACGACGATTAAGAAATAAATGGAGTGGTAGTGTTTGACATGTCTTCGATATCACTGTGTAAGTAATCAATTCTCACTGGCTTGGTCCTAGCAATTGTTAATGAGTAAAGAGGATATCTATACTTATAATAAAACTGTAACAGGTCCAATTCGGTACATTGAAGATATTTTGAAAATTATTTTTGGAGGGCATTCTATAACCGATACTGAGGCAGAAAATGTATTTTTTTTAATTTTTGTCTGTCTGTCTGTCTGTATCACGGCTGAGCATCACGCCGAAACTACTGAATGGATTCAAATGAAACTTGGCATGATTTGAGATCTTACTACGAGGTAGGACATAGGATACTTTTTATCCCGTAATCTAGCACGGTTCTTTTGGGAGAGGGGATTAAAGTCAAAATGGGTACTTGGTTATACGCTTGGTCAGATTTTATCAATTTTTCGTTATAATATAATAAATATTAGTAAGGGAACACTCATAGAGAGTTGTTACTAAGGTTTTGTAATCGATCGGGTTAAACAACGTTAGGTAAGGTCATTAAATAGATGGGTGACCGTTTAACGCCATTTGAACTAAACGGGTCCGTGCTTCGGAGAGCAAGTAAAAAGTAGGTCCCAGTTTTTAACCGACCATAAAAAAGGAGGTTATGTATTCGATGCTAATGTCTATTATTAAAAGTTTAGTTAATAGCGCAGGCGGAGCTGCGTGGGTCAGCTAGTTAACTAATAAACTACACGACGAATAAACTACTCTCAACATATATACGTACATAAGTATAATCAATTTACACCCAATGTAACGCATTGAAATAACAGTATAGTTTGTATTATTTTTTAATAAGTATTCGTATAGGTGTTTCAATACAGTATGTTCAGTGAAAATGTGTTCGCGATCTTTAGAAAAATTAATAATAATAATTTCTTTATTATCAGGCGACATAGGCCCATACAATAAATACCTTATAAACTAACATACATAAGTATAAAAATCAACAAATACCTACCTTATAGACTAACATACATTTATATTAAAAACATTAATAGACACGTGAAACTGCTGACGTGTCGCGCGCGGTTATTAAAGTTGACAATATGTAAGAGTCCCCGTGAGGCCAATGCTCAACGAGGAAGGCACAAGAAAACCTTTAGGTATTCATACGAGTGCAATAAAATAGCATCTCAATATAACAAATCATTGAGATATCGTAGCTCCGGGGCGCGGCCAGAGATAGAGAAGTAGAGCCTCGCGCACTGAATTTGTGACATATTGCTTGAATGTGCTGCGCTCTCAAATCTGTCAAGCGTTATTAAACTATGACATATGATTTATGTTCCGTTCCCTAACTATATTTTGGCTGCATCCAATTTGCATATAAAGTCGAACCGTATAAACTGGAGGACAACCGGAACAAACGTTTACTAGGCGGTATTTAATTATACTTAGTCTGGCCATAAATACTGTTACAATTAAAAATAAACAAAATATTACATTAGAATTTGGAATCTGTCATTTTTATATGATTGTTCATTGAGTTCTCATTTTGGTGCCAATACATTGTACAATATTTTGCGATAGTAAAATGGAGTAGGGTGATAAAGAGAACCTAATCTAAAGTAGGTATGGAGCCAAATGCAATTCTTAAAACTCTACATACGCTTGGTATTAGTAAAATGTTTGTGTACCGGGCTATTAATACGTACAATGAGACCTCCTCTGTTTGTGACAGAAAAAAATCTGGCCATCCACGTAGTGTTCGTACGAAAAAGGTGGGAAAGAATTCGAATAAATCCTGTCCGAAAGCAAAAGATTATATCTCGGGAGATGAATATAGCACCTAGAACCATGTGGCGTATTTTAAAAGATGACTTAGGACTTGCAGCCTATAAGAGACGTACACATTTCTTAACTGATAATTTAAATAAGAATAGGGTGGTAATATCGAAACAACTCGACAACATCGAACAATCGAGGTCACAGAAAAGTTTTGTTTACGGATGAGATTTTTTTACAATTGAGCACCATTTTAACAAACAAAATGACCGTATTTATGCTCAAAGCTCTAAGGAAGCTTCCCAATTAGTCGACAGAGTGCAACGTGGGCACTATCCGACTTCAGTGATGGTTTGGTGTGGTATTAGCTATGAAGGAGTGACTGAGCCATACTTTTGTGAAAAAGGTATCAAAACATTGGCACAAGTGTATCAAGATACCATTCTTGAGAGGGTAGTGAAGCCCCTTAACAACACCATGTTCAATAACCAAAAATGGTCCTTCCAGCAAGACTCGGCGCCGGGTCATAAAGCTCGGTCTACGCAGTCTTGGTTGGAAACGAACATTTCGGACTTCATCAGAGCTGAAGACTGGCCGTCGTTTATTCCGGATCCTTCCGGATCTTAATCCGCTGGATTATGATTTATGGTCAGTTTTAGAGAGTACGGCTTGCTCTAAACTCCATGATAATGGAGTCCCTAAAACAATCCGTACGATTGGCAGTGAACAATTTTCCCATGAGAAAATTGTGTGAAAGAGAGTGCATGCTTTCTATTGATAACTGGCATCAACGTTTAAAGGACTGTATTGCAGTCAATGGAGACCACTTCGAATAAGGTTTTTATATTTTAAATTGTATTATATTTATGGATTAAACTAACACACTGTAAAAGTAATAAATGTTATTAGCAATAGATTTTTTTTTTCTTTGTTTCAGTATTTATGTCAAGACTAGGTATATTTATAGATTTTCGCGTTCCATTATCAAACTTTATTTTAATCAGGAATCGTTAATCAAGAATTAAAGTGATTTACCTTATATTTTTTTCTTGACGTTTCGGCCGGGTTGCACCAGCCACTGTCACAAGCAGACTGGCTCAGCAAGACATCCCGCGCGCGAGGCAGAAATATCTTAGTCTACCCCCGTTCTTTCACTTGTAACGTTAACGCCCACTACACACTACACTCACAGTATCTGTATAATTATCCGCCGGCAAATAGCGAGGTTTTGAGGTACTAAGTCCCCAAGACGCCTGACAGGCGTCGGGATTCTAACAACCACTCCCTTCTAAGTGGGAGGCCTTTGTTCAGCAATGGATATTTTTCGTCTGCTGACGATAATGATGATTTAATTAATTGGTAAAGAAAAATAAAGCGAATGAAAGGTACGGCAAGTAAGATTTCATATTCATCCGGGTATATTATATACAACCGCAATGCCAACTGCCGCTAAGTAGTGTACATGACTGTGTTACGATGTGAAAGGCACTGTAGGTAGATGAATTAGTTTGCTGAAATAACACGAGACTTATAATTACTCCGATGACGAGCGGTCGCGCATTGCAACTGTCTATATACTCGTACAAGTTTAATAATCCAGTGAACGTGTTCCATGTCTGATTATCAGTCAATAATGCTCTGAATCTGTAAAAAATGGGATAAGCCTTTTATCTGTTAATCTACAGCGTTAACGTCAGATCCAGAACTAAAAATAATAGGTATTATCTCGGATACGTTTAGACTGCTATTATACCTGACACATATGAATGTGAATAAAAACTTATCCGCGTTGTAATAGCTCCAGATATAACCAATCATTTCCTAGGGTTTGAATAATTAAGGAACAGCGGTGAATATTCTAGTTTCTAAATTGGCAAAGTTCTATTTTGTATTTAGTTGATTCAACTTTTTCGTTATCTTTGCCGGTGATCGCTGGCGAGTTCGCGGGGAGGGCGTTATAAACCGTTCTTTATTTACGATACGTCTATTTTCGCTTTATTGCCGCTTATGTGCCAGCACTAATTTACCTAGCCCAGATTTTTGGTATATAGCACGCAATCTATATAAAAAATAACCCTTATATTACCCTTCTACTCGGTAGTCAGGGAAAAACTACAGTTACATTAAGTTTTTTTGTCCTACTTTATTCAAATTGCATATACCTACACTTTTGGCTTTACTTTAAATTCATAGCGCCCCATTTGGATGAAGCAATCTTTCATGTACGTCTGATCATAAATAAATTGTTCCAATATCTAGAAATAACATTGGAAACTTTATAGCAATTTCACTATATTAAATTATCTAAGACATGAGTTTTCCTTTTCCAGAATATTAAACTATTTAATTAGTACAAAGTACAAACAAACTAAGTTAAACACATTTCGGTAGAAGTTAGTCAAATAAGGTAACTTTATGAAGCATAAGCACTGAACCCAAAGAAATTTAACCATCCAACCAGAACATCTAGTTGAGTTTTTCCTAAATGGCGTAGCAATTCGCAGTTTATTTGGCATTTAAGCAAATTTAGAGGATCCCTTCTCTACTGGCATTTTGTTTTATGTGGCTGCTCGTTACCGACGGCGGCCGCGCGTGAAGTTACGTTCGCGCTGAGCCGCCCAGCCGGCTTCATGCATTACGCACTGCGACGATAACTAGCCGCGATGCTCAGCTACAATATAGGCAAGTTTTTTTTTCGTTTTTCGCGTGGGTAACCTTCAAATGATCCCCGGGAGCTGTGAGGCTCGACCGGGGTATGTGGAATTATTACCCACTAAATCACCCGCGGCTGTCGCATAGGCATCAGGCCGGGGGCCTGATGCTCTTCGGTGGGATCTGCACTAGGAGCCCCTCAGTGCCTTGGCTTTGAGCCCGCCGGTGGGTGAATTATAGCCCCCCGGGAACCTGTCACGGTGCTCACAGGAATGGGAGTCGCAACCCCGCCGCCGTCCTCCGAGTATTTAAGATATTTAAACATGACTTCATAAATAAAGCCAAGCCATAGCTATTCAAAAATTGTATAAGGATTAATAATAAAGTAAGTCAATGGATTAACCGCAATTGTCGCGATTCTATCGACGAGTGCGTACAACGCCCAAATGGTGCCCTGAGGGAGTCCATGCAACTCGCATCTCACTACGGGCAATATTTTTATATTTTCACTGCATTTCTGTACTGTTCCGCAAAAGGGTACTGTTTGTCGGCCGTAAAACAAAAGTAGATACGTTCCAAACATAGTTTTTATGCACTAGTTGGTTTATTCTTTTATTCTGGTAATATTATCTACGTGCCTTTTTAGCGAGGAGGTATATGCCAAAACCTAATATGAAATATGCAGTATAATTCCAGTAGATAAAACTGGATTCATAGTTAGGGAAAAAATATACATTGCGGTGGTGTACCTTTACATTTCATTTGTAGTTAGATAATATGACTAACATAAAAAAAATATAAAAATAGTAGGTAGCTATATTGTGAGGAGAAGCTGTGATACATAAGGTTTGGCAAGCATAGTGACTGACTTCTGACTAGAAAAATAAATACAATGTCTTATGTTACTTTCTGAATGTTGGATCTGCGAATTTGCGACCTTCATTGTTAGTGTTTAGCAAATTCCTTCGTAATATTAACGTGATAGTTTTTCTTCTACGACACTGTGGCGGAGCAGTCGAAACGGACACTTTCTTAGCTGGTTTCCCAAGATACAGGCTGTGCCTAGTTTGGAAACCTCTGGTAATTCTGTAAAAAAATGTTTGTGTGTCTAGACTGTAACTGTGTTTGTAACTATATGTGTTTTTTCAATTAATAAATTTTAATCTATTCCAATAACTAGGTAAGTACTAGTTTATTATAATTATTTCAATAAAATATGTGTCAATATTCCTTGCAATCCGTTTGTGAACAAAATGATCACAAAGTTGGACTCAATCAATCTTAAACATAGACTCTAGTCCCTTGTGAAATAAAAAGTTTCCCTATTTCTTTATCAAATCAATCACTTCGTTGGCCAAGAAGCCTTTCTGTCTGGAATTTAATTTTGATTTCTGTTTACTGTATCCAAGTTGAATTAAATTGGCCATCAGACATTCAAGTCAAGGACAAGTTTAAGACGTTTTTAGTTCATGTTAACTGAAAGCAGTATTGTACAATGAAAATTTTGTTTTATAGTAGTAATCTCCTTTTGTTAGTAATACGAAGACGTTCTAATATATAAGTATATAATGTATTTATAAAATCAATATAATAAAGAGATGGCTACTCCACAGAGGATTTTTTTCTTTCGAAAGGGCGTGCAGTATTTATGCACCCATGGGCATTATAACTCGCGGTGAAATGACTGAACCAATTTGTTTCCCTTCTTCTACTTCAATAAATGTCAAAAGGGGAACTTTGCATGTAATACCTTTAACAATATCATTGACGGGCCTGTTGGTCTAGTGGTTAGATACCCTGGCCGCTACCTAATAGGTCGTGCGTTCGATTCCCATTTCCGAAGTGTCTTATGCATAGACCTCACGAGGGCACATATGTTAAGTTTTTTTACAATTACCATCGTATCACAACGCGGCGTATTAGTTTTCTGGTTTCCATAGTACAGGCTCTGCCTAGTTTAGGATCGGATCACTTTGTGTAGGTTGTCCTAGAATATTATAATATTGTTATTTTCATCAATCATTACTTCTAAAGGATTTTATCAAGCGCGACATGGTTGCTTTTAAAAAATCTAAAAAAAATTAATCGACCATCGTAACTGGGAAAGACTCGCTGGGAATCGGGCTGAATGGCACAGCAAAGGGGTTGAGGGTGGCAAGTTTGCTGATGAAGCTTGGTTCAGGACACTCGCTGTTAAGAGACACAAACGTCATCAAGGGGATTCTGCCCCTAAAGCAGAAACTTCTCTTGTCAGCGCTGTGACAGGTTATGTCGCTCTCGTATTGGCTTGTTTAAAAGTGGTGGTCTCAGACATTACGCCAGGAATCGTCTGTAATAGACGCAAAGGTAGTAGTACTTCTAAATCTCTATTAAATAAACTATTCTGCTTCAGACTATATAAACTGAGCGAAATCATAGGTAATTGGACTAAATAGCAAGTGAGGCAAATATGGGTAAACGCTGAGTGCGCGTGGAATGCAAATCGATCCACTTGAAAACTGTTCGGAGTTAAACGTAGTTATATACGAATCTAATTCCGAAAATAAGCCGTTGATACATATTCTTTAACTCAAAATGAACGAAAAAGTAAACGTCTGGTACCTAGCAGAAACATAGAAATTGAATTACTCATGTACCTACCTGTACACAGAAATATTACCAGAGAAAAAACATACGTTTCGGGAGCCACGCTACATCTTTACAAATCGGCAAATAGGGACGAATAGGCGTAGGTTCAACCCTACCTCCGCAGGCTTATGGCTCAAGAATCGTAAAATATTTCACGGACGACGCGCACCCTATACCTAAAACACCAGCACAAAATAACTGGATACGTTCAACTTATATCTGGACATAAAAATAATAATATTGTTGTATTTAATTGTGTTTTTGATTTTTTCTATCCAAAAACATTTGGAATAATAGTAATATCCTGGTACAATCAATACACGGCGATCTGATCCCAAACTAGGCATATCCTGTACTATGGTAATCAGATAACTGATGGATGACCATGTCTGATTACCATACCTACTGGCTTCACCTAGTTTGAAATCAAATAGGCAAGTTTCGATTGTATCTTTGCGAATATCTATACTTTACTACTTAGCAGCAAGTGGGACTTTTTGTGATTTAAAATAGTTTTTTTATGCCTAGTGTTTTAGGATTAATCACAGGAGATTCACAAAAATATTTAAAAGGAACTACCGAATATTTTCTAAAACAGTTTCCTGTCGTAATATCTTCAATAGGTATATATTAGGAGCCAAGATGCTAACGCTTAACAAGATGCAGCATAAATTCAAGCTAGTGGAAAAAATAACAAGAAACCCGAGTAGGTGCTCGGCTAGTTTCCGAAGTCGTTTATCAAACTTATTTAACGCTTCTAGTCTGGTTATGTTTCTCCGTGCGATACTACCGGCGAACTTCTTGAAAACGTAGGAAGCGCCCAATTTACCCCGTAACTGCATCCAAATGTTACCATATCCGAGGAACAAGTGAAGATTGACTGGCTAGATGGTTTTCACGTCGTAAAATGCTCGTCTTGTTATGCTCGGGGCGGACAAAGGCGAAATTGATGAAAGCATTCTAGTTTTACGTACGTAAGTAAAAATATTTTCTAGAATGAATTAAATTAGTAGCTGCTTTATACTATCCTATTTATTGTTATAGTGCCAATGGTAAATACGTGCAACGAATAGATTGAGACGATAATGATGGTTTTTAAAATATATCAGCTTGTTGTGAATAGACTAAGTACATGATGTAACCATAACATCGTTGTTTGAGGCTGCGACCACAATAGACAATCTTTTTTTTTTAATTCAACATAAGCTAGTGCTTGACTGCAGACCCACCTGATGGAAAGTGGCGACGCAATCGAAGATGGTAAAGCGCACAAGCTTATTAAAAGCCTATTCACTCTAGCCTTGAAGACACCCACATTATAATCGGGCGGGAAAACCGACGCAGGCAAACTGTTCCAATCCTTAGCTGTCCTCAATATAAACGAAGAGGCAAATCGTTTAGTCCGGACTGAAGGCACTTTCACCACATAAGGGTGTGTATGCGCAGTGCGTCTCGACGTCCGATGATAGAAGGGGGATGGTGGAATCAAGTCATGCAGTTCCTGTGCACACTCTCCAAAATGCATCCTGTAGAATACCGAGAGGCTGGCTACTTTGCGCCTGTGCTCTAGGCTTTGTAGATTGGGTTCTACTAACCCAGTATCACCAATCAGCCTCTGGCCAATCAAACTACATTATCCTGTATTAGACTGAAAATACACTATCACAACATTCATATAAATGACGGAAAACATCATCCAGAATTTGTTCGAACGGTGTCCGATCTATTAACCCGCACTGTAGTGGGACCAATGATATTTTATACAATAGATATGCCATTAGCGCACGAAAAGTGAAACAACGAAATTGACCCAAATTGGGTGAACTAGAAGTATGTCACGAGTCGGTGAAATGTAGCGAACGTCACGTGTGCCTTTTAAAATCAAGTAAAATGCCTTCATGCGTATTTAGAACTAGCTGACCCACGCAGCTCCGCCTGCGCTATTTTTATGTTAACTAATCTTTTAATAACAGACATTCGCATCGAATACATAACCTCCTTTTTTATAGTCGGTTAAAAACTGGGACTCGCTATTTACTTGCGCTCCGAAGCACGGACCAGTTTATTTCAAATGGTGTTAAACGGTCACCCATCTATTTAATGACCTTACCTGACGTTGCTTAACCCGATCGATTACAAAACCTTGATAACAACTCTCTATGAGTGTTCCCTTACTAATATGTATTATATTATAAAGAAAAATTGATAAAATCGGACCAAGCGTATAACCAAGTACCCATTTTGACTTTATTCCCCTCTCCCAAAAGAACCGTGCTAGATTACGGGATAAAAAGTATCCTATGTCCTACCTCGGAGTATTAACTCATATCATGCCAAGTTTCGTTTCAATCCATCCAGTAGTTTTGGCGTGATGCTCAGCCGTGATACAGACAGACAGACAGACAGACAAAAATTTAAAAAATTATATTTTCGACCTTAGTATCGGTTATAGAATGCCCTCCAAATATAATTTTCAAAATATCTTCAATGTACAGAATTGGACCTGTTACAGTTTTATTATACACCTTTTATGTTACAATATCAAACCGAAATAAAACTATATACAAATACCTTTTCGATTCTCTGTATATTAACTACTCTGCACAATACGAAGGCGCAATTCAAACTACATGCATAGTTAAGTCACTCTCCTATTCTGAAGGAGACACACTGTGTAAAAATATTTCTTTATACATATTCTGACCTAAACTTCTATCGACTCCTGCTAGCGAAAAATTAATAAGTCATCTTATAGAAAGTGCTTATAGGTGGGAACTTCCAAAAGACTCCCTTTGTCATGACCTTTGAGAGCCTTTAGAGTTTTAAGAGGTTGAATATGCAGATGAAACACTAATCAATATCATTAAAATAATGAAAGAGTTTATTTACATAATAATTAAATATTTACAGTTTATTTACAAATTTACTTAAATTACGTATAAACTTCCTCCAAGTTGTCGCCGCACTGGGAAGGAAGGGTACCTAAAAGACTGGCGACGTTACCTCTTTGTATGGCCAAGCTTATACGTTGGCAGAAAAAGCTACCAGCCTCTAAGAAGTTAATTTATTTATTTAAGTATTATGTATCAAACCCGATTAGAGACAATAGGAATCGCTTTGAAATTGTTCACCAAACTTTATATTAATTGGGGGATGGCCAAATTGTTGGCATTCTGGTAGATTAGTCGCGGCTCCGACCGCCAAAGTTTAGGGTCTTTACCGTAATATTATAGTTTATCGTATTTGAAGACGGTATCGAGAATGATGCGTAACTATTTATCCTTTTCACGTATTATTAAATATAAAGGGTGTAAGGGACCACGCACCGAAAAAAAAATTATAAGATTTCGAATAATATCCGCTACAACATTACAGAAACCATTTATATGGAAAATGACAAATGACTAAGTAAGTTATTAATTTTCGAGCATGTTATGAATATATGCGGAATAATATTTATTTTTCATATTACATTGCTAATTTTCTAAAATAATAATAGTTAATTGCCTATTAATTAATTGCTTATGTACTGTTTTTCTGTTTAAAGAATAAATAAATAAATGGCTTTTCCACAAATAATTAATTAATTGTTTTTAAATTAAAATTATGCTTTATTACCAACTAGCTGACCCACGCAGCTCCGCATGCGCTATTTTTACGTTAACTAAACTTTTAATAACAGACATTCGCATCGAATACATAACCTCTTTTTTTATAGTCGGTTAAAAACTGGGACCCACTTTTTACTTGCTCTCCGAAGCACGGACCCGTTTTGTTCAAATGGCGTTAAACGGTCACCCATCTATTTAATGACTTTACCTAACGTTGCTTAACCCGATCGATTACAAAACCTTGATAACAACTCTCTATGAGTGTTCCATTACTAATATTTATTATAATTATGAAGAAAAATTGATAAAATTGGACCAAGCGTATAACCAAGTACCCATTTTGACATTAATCCCCTCTCCCAAAAAAACCGTGCTAGATTACGGGATAAAAAGTATACTATGTCCTACCTCGGAGTATTAACTCAAATCATGCCAAGTTTTGTTTCAATCCATCCAGTAGTTTTGGCGTGATGCTCAGCCGAGATACAGACAGACAGACAGACAGACAGACAGACAGACAGACAGACAAAAATTAAAAAAATTACATTTTCGGCCTCAGTATCGGTTATAGAATGCCCTCCAAATATAATTTTCAAAATATCTTCAATGTACAGAATTGGACCTGTTACAGTTTTATTATAAGTATAGATTTGCACAAAGTACTGTTGAAAAGTAAATAATAAGGAAAGGATATCATACCTTAACTACATAATATTGAGAAAATATTGTAATTACATGTGTCTCAATTTTTGGCGCGCTTTAGTAGGGATATAACATACCTATCTATGGTTTAATAATAATAATATAATAATAATATCTTGGGACAATCCACACACGGTCATCTGATCCCAAACTAGGCAGAGCCTGTACTATGGAAACCAGACAACTGATACTAATACTTATATACATTTTTTTTTTTGTAAATACATACTTAAATAGATAAATAACACCCAGACACTTGGTGGGAATCGAACCCACGACCCATCGGCTAGCGGACAGGGTCACTAACCACCAGACCAACGGGCCCGGAAGGCCCGGTTTATAATATCATTGAGTGGGACATTACGGGTAAATAACCATGGCAACAAAATAACCCGCCCACCCTCCAGTAGCAATGAAGTACTTCGATGAGTAACATTGCCAGTGTGCTATAGAACGCTTGGAATGGAATAACGAGAAACCTGAGACACCCCAATTTAATTTATAAAAAATAATCACTATTATTTATTTTTATAAATTATCGTCTTAATATAACAACTATTCTGTTTGTTCGTAACTCTACTCTCATTACGTGTGTATCGTATACCCTCGGTAGAGGTTAATAACTTCTTGCCGCTTTTGTATTGAGTATTCCACCTGTGATTTTAGACTACTATAATAAAGAGTAATATAATCAATACTGCTGTACATACTCAACGAACTAGTTTTGTCAATTCGTAAACACGTTGTATATGGAAAATCGCTGTGCTGGTGGCTGAGGTAGCGAAAATTTGCCACCCTTTTCGTTGCTTTTGGTGCTGTTATTCGTTCTGAGTGCCCGGGTAAGGATAGCTCTCCCCCGTTCGGTGTCCGTAAAATGCGACTAAAGAAAAACAAGAAGACAGACAGCAGCGTTTTTCTATTGGATTACCTACCACCTATACTGCAATCCCCAACACGCCGGCCAAGCATGGGGCTTGGGGCAACCCCTGCCTTCTAAGGGGGAGAACTTTTGCTCAGAACACATATTTCCGCTGCTGTTGAAGTATCAACGCAGTGCCAGATATTCTACCGTCAAGCTGCAGTGTATATACATTGCCGTGTTGCGATGTAAAGGACACTGTAGCTGATGACTTTACTACTATACTACAGTGTCGGGTGAGTGGGCAATGCAATGCGTGTCGCTTAACATGTGGCGAACTTCTTGCTTGTCTCTACTAGGTTGAATAAAAAAAAACATAACCAATGATATTGTCATAGTCGCGTGCATATTGCATACATTCTGGCCAAAGCTCTAATTCACATAAACGGCCAGTACTTTTATCTGTTTGGGACCGGGCGACCACCGGTCATTTTGCTCCTTCCCCGGCCATCCGGTGGAAATGCACTCAAAGCTAGGACTCACCGGCTAATACTGTAAAGTACACTTTACCTGTAAAAGCAACTGCAGCCGGATTGAAGAGGATACTTTTTATTGCTATTTACGTTCTACGAGTAGTTTCAATGGTAACTCAGTCTGTCGGCTTGAAATAAATTACTTTTTTGTATTTTTCATACAGTTCAATTTTATTTACTTCCGAGGCAGAGGAAAGTTATTATTCCGTCTGTTAGAATTTTGTGTCTATCTCTCAGTCTGTGGTAGCTACTAAACGAATGGACAGATTTGAATGCGATGACGGGCCCGTTGGTCTAGTGGTCAGTCACCCTGCCTGCCAACCAATGGGTCGTGGGTTCGATTCCCGCCAAGTGTCTGGGTGTTGTTTATCTATTTAAGTATGTATTTACAAAAAAAAGTATATAAGTATGTATTCTTAACTTCTTGATACTATGTATATGTTTATGCTATAGCTATGGTTGATGAAAATTTGTGTAGCCCTTTATTAAAACGATTTCTTAGATCACATTCTTTTTGGTTTTCAGATTCTAAAGTTCTTTTAAATTAACTCAGGACAAACAAAATTGGTTATAGCAATGATGAGAAATATTTAATTTTTCCAAGGCGATGCGTCCCATAAGCGAGGAACCGTAGTCGAATAGTTTCAAATTTTCTGCTGCCAAGCAGTGTTTTTGGGTGTGAAAAGCACTGTAGATGGTGTAGATGGTCTCTCAAGTGACGAGCAGTAGTTTAGAGCGTAACAAATATCCTTCATATCTCGGTACAAAAGATGGACATAAGAGTGAGATAAATAAAGTAGTGTGAAAATATTTTGACCATTCTTTTGCGTCGGAACCACATCCACTAGTTTCAAAGTAGAACCTGCCGTCCGAAGCCGTAGCTCAACCTTTAACGGAATACAACAAGCTTACGTACGAGTAGCTTTGAAGGAGCATACAAAAGGGTAAAACAACTTTGTCAAAATGAAGTTAAACAATCTTCAACAAATACACTTTTGTACACAAAAAAAGAAAGGTAAAAGGTGTCTAACCTTTACCTTTCTTTTCTGTCTACTTTGTTCGTCTCACTTAAAACCGTATTTAATACAGGTGCATAAACATTTTCACTTATAATTGAACATTAATAATATCGAGCCGTTTATTATTATTTTTATAAATTACCTTTTTTTACATACGATGTTTAAACTAAGTTAAAAACTTCCTCTTTGCCGCTTCACTGCGCGGGGGAAAGGGTTTCCAATTAAAGTTTTCTCTTTTTTCGATTAAGCTTATTGCCATCAATATGAAACAAGTATAAAGTTTGTCTGTTGGTAAGCGTCGCCAGTTATAGATAGATAGGCACATCACCCGCGGCCAGTCCCAATACTCTACCGCCGATAGCAATCTCAGTTAAATAGTAACAATATGACACTTGACATTAATTTTCTTATCTCTAGTAAGCTTCAAGGTCTCGAAGCTAGACCAATAGTAAGGACAGATATTTCTATATTTGTCTATTGAAACGGAAATCTATACATATAATAAAATCGTAGAAAAGTAAAAACTGTACATTGAATATTTTTTGAAATTTTTTATTGCTACGTGTTCTAGGAACGATACTGATTCCGAATATATGATTTTTAGAATTTTTGTCTGTCTGTATGTCTGTGGCTTTGTGTAGACTTGACGTCAAAACCGCTGAATAGATTTAGTTGCTATTTGGCAAAAATATTTATTGATAACCTAGAAAAATTATAGCATATAAATTATCTCGCTATTTGTTACGGGGAATGAGCAGTGTCGAAATATGTACTTTTTCTACTAAAATTTGCCGTGAAATTATTTTGTGTTGAAGATTTGTGCACATACTGTTCAACAGATTTAGTTGATATTTAACGGACATGTTTACTATAGACCTGATCAGACTTAAATATAAGTAATATCAAGCTATTTGTTACAGGGAATGAGCAATATTGTAATAAGCACTTCTTCATCTTAATTTTTCCGCGAAATTGTAAAAAAACTAGAGTAATGTTACAATATAACAGAATAATTGTGGATTTAAACTCCAAAATTAAAATCATTACGCTATATTAACATAAGGAGCTAAGCAGTAACTATCTATAATGCTACATAAGGAAGGGAATTTCGAGATGTATCCTAACGACTGATGCAGCGTAGCGGTTGAACGGTCTTCCGACATTTTTGTGTTTCCGGGTTCGATCCCGGATGAACTCTTCTTTTTTTTTCCTTTTTATTTTACTTTTCATAGTACTATTACGACATATCGGTACATTACGAGGTACTTCTACACCTTAAATCGATAGGTTTTGCTTTCAATTTTTAATAAAATAAATTAAAATGTTCATTTTTTGAATAGTCTCAGTTAGATTATAAAATATGAGTTCCCACTGCTGCATCTCGATTTAAAGAAAGTAAGTAACCAAGTAAGGAAATTGTAAGTTATAAGCGATTGGGAACGCTACAGTGAAGCTTGCGCCTGTAACATCTCCTCACAAGGACAAGCACCTTCTGTTTTGCTAAGCGGTACACACTGTGTACCTACTTATCGATTCCTTGGTAACAGTGGCGAGTGTGAAGCTTAACTCAGTTATGATCGAAAGCGCCACGGTCAATTGCATGCCTTAGTGAAAGGAATGGTCAATCACCAAAATATCTTAGATTGTTGGCCAGGTTGCGCCCGTTAAACTGAATATAATATTTTGCCATTTGAAGAGGCTCTTTCCGCGCACTTCAGTTCATAGTTTTCCCTGTCAACGTGAGCACCATAGTGCCGCAGCACTGCATTATTATCGCCATACGCGTGTCAGTCGACGCTACTGGGGTTCTATCTGTTACAAGAACGTGACAATGACGTGTCCAGTTCAAATGGTCTAAGGCCCTCTGCGTTATACTCAGTCTATACAGAATACGTTGCAGATTATATCTACTGCCAATGTCTATAGTATAGACATAGGCAGTAGTCATCTGATGTGCACAGTATTAGACTCTTTACCGTGGCCAAGTTATATGATGAATCCAAGTATCGTCGTTCGGATGGCTAACCTTAGTCAAAGTTGAAGAAGAGAAGTGGTCGAGAAAGTTAGGAGTGGGTTTTTATCTACATACATAGGTATGTTACTTATTAACTTCACTAATCATGAAAAAAGAGAGAGGAGCCCAAAAGCATGAGTTATACGTTTCGCTAACGTATACAAGAACATAAGGAAATTTCAAAAGTCTGTAGTGTTTTAAGAGGTCAGCATCCCAATTTATTAATTCACCTTTCAAATAACACACACGAGTCAAGCGCAAAGTTTAATTAAAAGTTCAAGCTACCCTTAGGCATCTGACCTGGCTTATCGACTGCTGTCTAGCTGACAACTTGGACTGACTTTTTACTTAGGTACCCGCCGAACCATGAAAATGCTCAGTTCAAATGATACCTTAACGGTCACTCATCTAAGGAATGACGTTTCTTAACCAACTGATCGTTTGCGAACAGTGATAATAACTGGCTACGAACATGCCAATTTTTCTGTAAGCGTATGGTTCTCAAATCAAAAAGTTGCAGGGACAGACACTGAAGGCTGCATGTCGGTCGAACTGGGTCGAATGGCTCCAGTTACTCTTAGGAGTCGCTGGATGTTTGGGATGTGGACCTTAGACGTTCATCGAGTACGGTGGCGGTGACTCGGAGGACGGCGGCGAGGTTGCGAATCCCGTCCCCGTGAACACTTTGACAGGTACCCGGGGGTAATATGCTCCCCGGTAGCAAGCTCAAAGGCAAGGTACTGAGGGGCACCTTGTACAAATCTCATCGATTGATCCCCCACAGTATCGCCTTTAAAGGTTTGAGGTTTTGAAGGAAAAAAGGCAGCTCGAACTTCATGTAACAGAGCGGATTCGGAACATAGCAAGAGGCCCGGGCGCTGTTGTCGCATCGGCACATGAGAGGGGCTCCAGGGCTCTCCGGTGTGATCTGCTCCAGGGTAACCCCTCAGTGCCTTGCCTTGCACCAGCCCGCCGCCGGGGTCGCATTGTAGCCCCCGAGAACCTGTCACGGTGCTCAGGAGGACGAGGGACGCAACCAGTGTGACCAGATTAAAATTGATCATTATGCTAGCTGCCGTGCCAAATTCTGCTAAATTCTGCTAAACATTTTGAAAAAATGCTAAGATCCTGCTAATTCATGTTTATTACCTACATTACCCATCGAAAATCAATAAAAACAGTAAAATGTATAAAAAATATTAAATAATTTTAAAAGAGCAGGCATATTAATTGACTGGTGACTGTCCAGAATGTCCAATAACACTTTTTTTGTGCTATTATAGGAATATATGTATCTTCTAAAACCTTTATAACTAAAAGACATGTCATGCTTGAACCTTATTTGATATCACATGCTTTATAAAAAGCAGTATCTATTACGTGGTTTGTGGAACTATCCAAGTAAAATTCTGCTAAAATTCTGCTAAGCCCCAAAATGAGGCCTCAATTCTGCTAAAATAGCAGAATTCTGCTAAATATGGTCACACTGGACGCAACCCCGCCGCCTTCCGCCTCGGAGTCGCCGCCGTACTCAATGGACGTCCTGGGGCCCACACCCCGAACGTTCCGCGACTCTGAAGGGCAAAAGGCGGACCAAAGCCAATCTTATGCCCCCGTATCGAGAATGTGCAGAAAGCAGGAACGAGGGGGAACTGCTGCCTGTGCACCACTATATTACACTCTCGCTAATATGGCGTGCTAAAGTATTCCGGCATGCCACCTGATGAGATTCTGCGGGCCTTTTATAGCGACAGGCAGGTCCGTGGGCTTTACTTACACCCACGGAAGATGATGGGCTGGCCAGCCGCTGGTGGGACTCGAAATTGTATACAGATAGACACGTTTCCGGTGCCCATCAACATAGCGGAATTTGGACACGAAGGGTTTGAGTCAGTAGGAGTCATACTGAACCCACACTGTCACTCCCGTGATGGTATGGACAACCCTTGGGATTTCTCCACGTTAAAAAAAGGAATGGCTTAAGTTGAATCAAGCCAAGGCCTTGGCTCACCCCAAGGTGAGGTTTAAACGAGCGCCTTACGGTGTACCACTTGCTTGCTTGGCAATGACGTTAACATTGCTTGAGCTCATCAAAAATACAGGCTGCGGGCAAAGCCGCGGGTACTGCTAGTATGTCATAAAGCTATCGACGGTAACTATCTTAACTTATAGTAAGTGATAGATAGGATATTGGGACCGGCCGTTAGAGTGCGGTAATGTTGAATCTCATTAGAAAACAAAACCTGTACTAAGAGGAAAAAAATTTACACATTAAATTGACGGTCTTTAAACGTGTTCAGGCGCCCTACCTACCATGAACTCTTATAGCAGCGCAGTTTAACAAGAAACGTGCGCTCATTGTAAGTGCACGTGCTACTTTTCGTGTTAAACTGCCCTGCTATAAGAACTCATGGTAAGGCCCCAGTACGCTGCTTGAGACCGGTTATTGTACCTGCCACGCTAATCAGCTCACTGGACAGTAATCCTTACACATTAGGTACTGATTGGCAGCAGGATATCTCACACCTGTGTGTGGTAGGTACGTAGGTACGTAGACGCCCCTTTCTACAAGGAACCTACCACCTACATAGTTGGGCGAACGCGTATTATTCCTTATAGGTGGTTTCGGACAGTAAATATAAATTAAGATTTAATACTTATATTGTATAGATTTTATTAATTCGAGAGGTAAAGTTTGATGTTATGAGTTAAAAATTAATAAATTTTAAAGCGTCTGAAAGAACACTTTTTAGAGCCTTAGCTCTTGTATCTATCTCCTATTATAATACCTATTTTGTCTGGTCTTTTATCTTCTATATTTTACTTTATATACTTACTGTATTTACTATCTCCTTCAACACTTACAAAAATGTTGAAGCTTTGCTTTAGTAATTTCCTATACTTTATTGTTCATTTAAATTTAAATGTAATATATTTTTGTATGCGTATGTAATTTTCTTTATTTATATTGATATCTATCTTGTTATCATTAATGTAACCACCATTAGCTAAATATTAACTAAATATTCAATCCTCTCCTCCATAGGTTATCTGGAAGGGATCGCAGCTAGCGACAAGACCGCCCAATGACAAGACCAACAATGATTATTCTTCTTTGTATTTTTATGTTCTTTTGGTGTGCAATAAACTGTTATCTATCTATCCAATACTTAAATGCAGTCACTTTGTAATAGAACATCGCAATTTTGACGAAAATGTTCCAAATATTACTTGTAAGATGTTTATATATACCACCGAAACTCAGAAGTCGTTTTAGATTATAAGATAGAGTCAAGATAACGCGCAACGGTTACCGTATAAAGTTATAATTTAAAAGTGAATTATTAGGTACATCATTAAATTATTTTTTCATCGTGATATCCTGAGAAAATTACAGCAAGTTGAAGTGTTGAAGTGTTTACAGCAACGCCACCATTTCGATCCGACAACAGGACGAGAGCAGGAAACCAATCCCATTGCAGCGAGGTATGAGACAGGGAGACGTTATTTCTCCGAAACTGTTCACAAACGCATTGGACGTTTTCAAGCTCTTGGACTGGAACGAATTTTGGCATCAACATCAATGGCGAATACATCACTCACCTTCGTTTTGCCGATGATATAGTCATTATGGCAGAGTCGCTGGAGGACCTCAATACGATGCTCAGCAACCTCAGTAGCGTTTCCCAACAGGTGGGTCTTAAAATGAACATGGACAAGACGAAGATCATGTCTAATGTCCATGTTGCACCCGTACCGGTAGTTGTTGGGAACGATACACTCGAAGTTGTTGACCACTACGTATACCTAGGACAAACTATCCAGTTAGGTCGGTGCAACTTCGACAAAGAGGTCGCCCGAAGAATCCAACTCGGATGGGCAGCGTTCGGGAAACTACCCGATATCTTCTCGTCTGAAATACTGCAGTGCCTGAAGACGAAGGTTTTTAACCAGTGTGTGTGTGTGTGTGTGCCAATGATGACATATGGTACTGAGACGAACTGAACTTCTCTAAAAGGCTAGCAGTTAGAGACCACTCTATCTGCTGGCCTTTTAGAGAAGTTCAGAGTCACACAACGAGCCATGGAGAGAACTATGCTCGGAGTTTCTTTGCGCGACATAGCTCTCAGAATTTGCAAGTTGAAATGGCAATGGGCAGGCCACATTCTCGAAGAACCGATGGTGGCGACCACGAACCGGAAGACGCAGCGTAGGCAGGCTTACCACTAGGTGGATAGACGGCATTGTGCGAGGTACCAGTGGATGCAAATTGTGGCTCTCTAAAGGGGAGGCTTATGTTCAGCAGTGGACGTCTTGCAGCTGATGATGATGATGATAATGATGATGATCCTGAGAAAAAAACTCATGGCGTGATCCTACACTAGGCAGACCCTTACAATAGAAACCACACTACATAAATATAATTTCCTCCTAATTGATACGGCCACATAGGCCAATCTTTTACTAGATGTGCCATCTACACGGGAGACTGATATTATACGGCTTACGCAGACATTAGGAAGTGCACTTTCTCTATCTTTACTCTAACAGTCCGATGGAACGGAAGATCGAGACAACTGGGTGGAAAAGTCAGGAATGGGACTGACAGGACTGGCTTCTTACATGCCTATCAGACGCATGAAGCAATAAGTACATAGATGCTACTCACCCAGGACAAACATTTGAATGCATTAATTGGATGCTAAATACATATATCGATACGGACTTATTTACAAAAAAATAGAAGTAATTGCGACAGTTGTCAAGAAAAAAGAAAGAAAAGAATAATATTTATTCGTAGCAATTACACAAGGGTAAAAAGTAAACTAACAGTTATTGAAAACCTACAAAACTAAATTGGTGCAACTTGCTACGAAAAGGTTCCAACTCAGCATACTGCGGCTTGGTAACAAGCCACGCTGGTCTTCCGTTGGTCAAGTACCATATAACAAGTTTTATTCTTATTCAGGACCGGATGACGGTGTGTGGATTGTCCCAGGAAATTATTACAGGATAGAATAGAATCGAATATTTGCACACCAAAGTAAAACATAGAGAAATAAAACTTAAATTAGGTACAAATGGCGGTCTTAACGCTAATAGCGATTTCTTCCAGAGAACCAAAACTTTAGAAAGAAGTAACTGAACTAGTGGGTAGACTGATATTAGATTGTATATTGGATAATATATATTATATACAGGATATCTATCTATATCTATACATATTATAAAACAAAGTCCTCCACCGCGTCTGTCTGTCCCTATGTATGCTTAGATCTTATAAACTACGCAACGGATTTTTTGCGGTTTTTATTAATAGATAGATTGATTCAATAGGAAGGTTTATATGTATAATACATGCATAATATACTAGAGAGACACTGATAATTTTAGAGGTTCCTAATGTGAACACATTTTTATGCGCTTACATTGCAAACGCTGGCTGAACCCTACGAGGTAGATCAAAATAATGTACTACAGTATTGTGCACCATAACAAGGTCTACAAAAAAGTCGGCGATGGTATATGTTTATCTCTTAGGGATAACACACAAAAACTATTTTCTATCCTTTACTTTTTATGAGAAATAATTAACTATTAATAAATTGTTATTAGCATGAATTTGTCCCTTCGTCTATGTAACATAAACTTCACTAATACTTACAATAATGATAAAAAACCTGTGAACGTTGTTCATACCGCGCTAGGTTAAGGCAACATAAGGCAAGGTCATTAAATAGATGGGTGAACCGATTTGTATGAAATTTTGTGCGCATATCGGGTAGAATCTGAGAATAGGTTGTAAATGGGACTAATCCCACCACTCATTCCCACCACTGTGACTCCTGTAAGCCAGGACCTACAGTGGTCACCAGTGAAGACACCGAGGTTTGACCCTCGGCACCCTCGGAATAGGTTGTAAAGTATATTCCATGCCGCTAGGTTAAGCAACGTTAGGCAAGGTCATTACATAGATGGGTGACGGCGGCGACTCCAACGAGGACGGTGACGGGGTTTCGAGCCCCGACGATCGTGATCACGATGCCAGGTTTCCGGGGGCTAAAATCCACACTGATTCATTTGAGACACTGGCATTTGGTGCAGATCCCGCTGGATCTAGGTCCCCCCTCTTACGTGGCGATGTGACAGCCGCAGGGGTTTAAGTGGGTAAGAATCCCAGATACCGTGATTGACGATGATAAATGGAACGAGAGGAGGGTGCAAGAGAGGAGATAGAGGGAGAGGGGTTTCGAGGAGGGGGTGATGGTGAGGGATAGGGGGATCCTGTTATCCGAAATAAATTATTATTATTAAGATGAAGCAATAGGGGAGTGAGGGGAGCAAGGTGGAAGAAGAGAGAGGTGGGGGGGGTTCAAAGAGGGGACAACGGAGAAAGGAAGAGGGGGTACTCCCCCTCTTCCTTTCTCCGTTGTCCCCGTCATACTTGACGGGGACCGATACTGGAAGGGGAAAGAGAGAGGAGAGAGAGATAGCATAGAATTAGACTTTTTTTAGAGAGAGACGGAGAGAGAAATAAATCAAGGGAGGAGGGAGAAAAGGGGAGCAAAATGTAATAAAAGCTCGGGCGGAGCTGCGCGGGTCAGCTAGTATATTATAAGATATTGCCCTACTGTTGCATCACATCACAATAACGATTGCCTGTGTGATCATAGGTCATTGTGTATGAAGAACGCTAAGCAAACAATACTAAAGCTTACACTAAGGCTAACGAGGTTTTAATGTGGAGTCGAGCCGAGTCCGCGGCTTATCATTATCTCAGCTGGTATAACTCATACGATAGCGTGATAGAATGACTGGACGCCGTTGTGAACGCACTCAGAAAAAAATTCGTTATAAGGGCGTGAAATACTAGATAACACTAATATTAACTTGAAACAAGTATATTACAAAGGCAGAAAAATCCAACTGCGGGCAAAATGGCCTTATACTACGCTATCTTATTATATAAAAGAGTAGACAAAAACCCACTCATCACGAAATCTCAGAAACTACAAGTGCTAGGAGTCTCAAACTTTGCATGGG
Source organism: Furcula furcula (assembly GCA_911728495.1). Classification (NCBI taxonomy): domain Eukaryota; kingdom Metazoa; phylum Arthropoda; class Insecta; order Lepidoptera; family Notodontidae; genus Furcula; species Furcula furcula. The sequence goes on from OU452251.1 coordinate 15,267,914, forward strand.
GGTTCCTTTTAAGACGTAGGTGCTCACTAAGACTGGATTTTGCGAAATTCAACCTCTAAGGGGGTCAAACAGGGGGGCAAAGTTTGTATGGGAGAACGCGATTCCTTGGTCCTATTGACTTGAAATTTTGCACAGATATTCGTTAAGAAAATTAATTGAATTAGTATTTCATATTTTTTTATAATTTATCCCTTTACAGGGTAAAAAAGAAGTATTATTACTCAACCGATGGCAGTACAAATATATTACAACAATAAGATACGATAATTTGAAGGACTAAATAATAGTTCCTTGGCCAAGTGGTTACGGAAGCGTCCTCTAAGTACGGACTGTCCGGGTTCGCTACCCCTGATCGGTTTTTTTTTTTGTATTATTAAACTTTGTTTTTGATTTTTTTATTTATATTAAGATTCGATGTTTTAAATATTTAACTCGTATTGACTCCGGCACTTTTTATCTCTAATATATTTTTTATATTTAATGATTTTTTTAAATTTAAAATCATGCATACGTAGTTAACTTCTCTATAGTGTTATGATTTAGTTATTAGTGGAAACAGAATTGATTTTTATGTACTATTGGCTCTTATATTTAGTAATAAGTGGTATCATTTGTTTGTTTCCCAAATAAAATAATGAAAATATATTTTCAAAATGTCTGTTTGGGTAGGAATACAATATGCATGCACCTATTGTACGTATGATATAAAAAAAGCCAAAACTTTATTGGAATTATTGTCTGTCTGTCAGTCAGGGTTTTTTCTATAGGTTGGCTGGTGTTGGGGACCAACGACGTCAAAGTATCTTTACACAGTGTAAAACAAAGTCGCTATCCGAGTCTGTCTATATCCGATAGCACCTCCTAAACCACGCAGCGATTTTCACCATCGGTTAGATAATTTTTCATTGAAGGTTTTAAGTTTTATCTAAGTAAATAAACTTACATAGCTTACATTGACTAAACCTAAAGAGATACATAGTTAACAATCAAGTACTAGAGAATTTCATTAATTCCATATATTATAAAGTAGGTAAATATCCGGGATATAATATACCCGCCCCCCGGCGGACTCAAAGGCAATGCACTGAGGGACAGCTGATGCAGATCCCACCGGAGAACCCCCTCTCATGTGCCGATGTGACAGCCACGAGAGTTTTAGTAGGTAAAAAACCCCCACAGGATCCCAGGGACATATTAAACGTGCCCCCCACCACCCCTTTAACTGTGACAACGGGGACAGATTCCCGGGGGGCTATAATGCGCCCCTGGCAGCGGCTTCAAAGGCCCTTGCCTTGCACTGAGGGGTACCCGGTGCAGCCCCATATTTTTTGCGGACAGCCGTTTAGAGGGTAAGAATCCTACACACTGCGGTCGACCGCCCGCAGGATCCTGGAAGCCTATTGGAGGTCTACCCGTGGTCCCCGAAACTTTGAAGCATGGTGACAGGTTTTTTTTATTGTGCCCCCCGGTGGCGGGCTCAAAAGCAAGCCACTGAGGGGATATTTTTTTAAATTTATCCCTTAACAGGGTTAAAAAGCAGTATTATTACTCAACCGATGGCGGTACAAATATTCTCACACTCACACTCAGATTTGCTTAGTACGTAAATTAGGTACTGTACACGGATAACTTTAATACATAAGGTAAAATATCACGCATTAGGGACTGAGCAGACATATAACAAGAATATGATCAAGTAATTCGAATAATAGAATAAGAAAAGCCGTGGTCTGGAGGTTACGGAAGCGTCTTTTAAACACAGCAGGGACTGGGTTCAAATCTCTGTTTTTTTTTGTGTACTTTTAAACTTTTTATTTTTGATCATTTTACTATTTTTTTTTATTTTTCACTGAAGGTTTAATATTAATTGAATTTATTTAGAAGTTGTATCTATACCGAGGTCTCATCGAAAAAATACTGAAATGTACAGAGTCCACTTCGAAAAAATACTGACCAAGAGCGAGCTGGATTTGCGCACCGAGGGTTAGTTTCCTATTCATCTAACACCTCAGGTAGCAAAAAGACCAAACCGCACAACTAAGTTTGTTTGTCAAAGATTTTTAACCATTTCTAAAAAATAAAATATACACAAGTAGCGCATTTTCAAACATGTTTTATTTTGCCAAAAAAAACATCAACACTTATTATTACACCAGTAATCTTTTCAGAATTTATGTCAATAAGTCCCGGAGTGCTATAATGCGCCCCCGGCAGCGGCTTCAAAGGCCCTTGCCTTGCACTGAGGGATACACGGTGCATACTCTTTTGTGTGGACAGCCATGGGGTTCACATACTATATACATACATACAGTTCCTACTCCTCCTACATAACCCGGTTGACCACCAACAGGGTCCCGGGGACCTATTGAAGGCTTCCCCCCTGTAACCGTGAGCACGGTGACAAGTTCCCAGGTGGCTTTATTGTGCTCCCCGGTGGCGGGGTCAAAGGCAAGCCACTGTATCATGATGCAGATCCCACCGGATAGCCCAAGAAGGGGTTCTTATGTGCTGATTGCACTGCCGTTGGGGGTTTAGTGTATAAGAATCCTACATACCCGGTTGACCACCAACAGGGTCCCGTAAATCCCATTAAAGGCTTCCCCGTGCCCCTGTAACCGTGAGCACCATGACAGGTTCTCAGGGAGCTATAATGTGCCTTTCCGGCGGCGGGTTCAAAGTCAAGGCATTGTGTGTTATCAGCTGGTGCAGATCCCGACAGATAGCCCAGGTCCGCCCTCTAATGTACCGACGTGATAGCCGCGGGGGTTTTAGTGGGTAAGAATTCCCCGACTGACCCCCGTTTACGTCTTCACGATGAAACCGAACAAGGAAGCCCGTATTGCTTCCATAAATTGGTTTTAAAGAAATTGTGTCCTGTTCCTGTCCTTAATCCACCCAAATTGTGCACCGGTACACGTCTGCAGTTTATAATAAAATTATAAACACAATTAACAAATCGCAAGTTCAGAGATTCAACGTTGCAGGCTTAAACCTAAGCGTTGAGTACTTTGCCCATGGACAAGCAACTATACATAGCCCTTTCACGCGTCACTTCTATACATAATTTGTTCATATTGCGTTACGAAAAGTCAGCTACAAACATTGTTTAACAAGAAATTCTATAATCAAAGGCAGTAACTTTAAATTATTCACTTCTTTTTTTCTCAATTACACCCGTGCGAAGCCGGGGCGGGTCGCTAGTATAGTATATACATAATAATAATATTTCTTCATCGTTTTTTTATTAATACAAAAAAATACAATAATTTTGGTAGAGATGATGATGTGTAGGTATAATGTAGGTTAAACTTTGTACAACAGACCATATATTTTTTCATATACCTGCACATGTTATGATATGTATTTCCATTTATATAATCACTTGAAAAATATCCTACTTCTCAGGTAGTCAAATAAAAACTGACTAAACTGAATCTCAATATATAAAAAAACTGATATTGGCGAATAGGTAATAGCGTGTTAAGAATAATAATGGTCTTTATTACTCGATATTTCGAAAATGCCTTCAATTTTATTATTATATTTACCGACACTAACGAGCTATAGTGAAACACATGAACGTCACGCCTGAAATACTCACAGGCATACGTTGTAAAGGCAAATGTAGTTACTTAAGACCAATATCGAATATGGATCATTTTACTGCGTATAAATAAAACGAAAGTAAGGTTTTATTGGGCAATTCGAAATTGTTACTGCCATAACTTAGCTTTCTCAATCGCTACGGTATTGGCGAGGATGAGTTACGCAGAAAACATTCGCCGTCACACTCGTGAGATGTGATGTTTGTGGTGAATACTAATACGGGCCTCGTCCGCCTCTCAATACAAAGGCTCATATTAATATAATGTACAATATTAGCACAATCGTTAAAAATTCAAATCATCATCAGCCCACATCAGTCCACTGCTACAGACAGACATAGGCCTCTCCCAAGGCACGCCACTGAGCCCGATCTTCGGCTCTCCTCATCCAGTGTCTGCCAACCACTCTGCGTCGCTCCACCTAGTCACAGGGCGTCCTACACTGCGCTTCCCGATTCGCGGTCTCCACTCCAGAACCAGTTTACCCCAACGGTCTTCGGTTCTTCGGCAAATATGACCAGCCCACTGCCACTTCAGCTGGCTAATCCTTTGAGCTATGTCGGTCACTTTGGTTCTCTGGCGAACTACTTCATTGCGTATTCGGTCCCTCTGAGAAACACCCAGCATAGCTCTCTCCATAGCCCGCTGAGTGACCTTGAATCGGTGGACTAGTCGTACCGTGAGTGGCCACGTCTCGGCTGCGTATGTCATCACGGGTAGAACGCACTGATTAAAGACTTTTGTCTTTAAACATTCAACAACAACAACAAGACTCGACGAAGTTTTCCGAATGCTGCCCAGCCTAGCTGTATTCTCCTTTTGACTTCCTTCTCAAAGTTGTATTTACCTAGTTGTAGCGTCTACCCTAAGTATGTATACTCCTGGACAACGGACCAACAACGTGCTCGTTTATCATGACTTTGGTCTTATCAAAATTCATCTGGAGACTGATGCGATGAGAAGAAAACTCAAATATCTAATTATAAAAGCCTAACCGATTTCATGTGACTCAGCGAATAAAAAAAGTATATAGGATACTATGTTGTTCACAGAGGGAAAACCGGGGAGACCTATTTATTACCAACGAGGGCGTAGTTTGAGTTCCGAGGCTTAACAGAGGGCACTCAATGCACCCGAGTTGGGATTTCCACTTTCTCCCGAGTGACCTTTATACTCACCTTCGAGGAAAATATAAGAAAATATTTAAAAGTTATTTTTCAAAATATTACGATTAATAACTCTCTCTAATAAGTACACCTGTCAAGGAGATTTTTTAAATTAAGGTATTAAAAAAGTAAGTGGCTACCTATATGATTTTGCGTCCATGGACATAGCACTTTTTGTCTTTTTATGTCATTATAAGGGTGCCTGCACTGATAAATTAGATTTTAAAATCCTCCCTCGTTCCTAACAGCACATAAAAATAGATTTTCATACTATTCCACCCGCATATTTGTATGGCAGTAATAACGGATTTTCTGCCTCGTTTTCGAAAAAAGGTAGAAGGTGGCTTTCGTGCAGATGTAGTAAGTTCGTACATATAAAAGGTATTTTCGTTTGGATGGCGATTTTCGATATGTGTTGCTGTATTGTACATATGGGTACTATTTTTGTTGTATTATGTGTTGTGTGTACTTTCTAGGAGAAGGTATCAACGATCAATCCTTCACTGGTGCAACAAACTCCACAGGCTTTATACAATTGCCTAATCGCTCAACTCAAATGTTAATTATTCAAATCTGTGAAGTTCGATCGCGAATTTTGCACAACTTCCTCAAACTATCGCTCCCACTAATCAATTCACAAGTTTTCATTGGAACTTGTTTCAAGTTCTCAATGGCCGTGTTCGAGGAGGGAGCAACAACGTTATATAACTGTTATAACTTGATTTTATGTTATTTAATGATTTCTGATACTTACGCAAATATTACACATTGAAATGAAACTAATTTTACGGATTATATCGCGGTATATTATTATTTGGGGTTTTGACGGGCCCGTTGGTCTAGTGGTCAGACACCCTGCCTGCTAACCGATGGGTCGTGGGTTCGATTCCCGCCAAGTGTCTGGGTGTAGTTTATCTATTTAAGTATGTATTTACAAAAAAAAATGTATATAAGTATTAGTATCAGTTGTCTGGTTTCCATAGTACAGGCTCTGCCTAGTTTGGGATCGGATGACCGTGTGTGGATTGTCCCAAGATATTATTATTTATTTTTTATTTTTATATACCGCGATATAATCCGTAAAATTAGTTTCATTTCAATTTATGTTATTTGCTAAAATTTAGAGACATGAACATGGCTTGAGAATAAAAATGGTGCTACCATTCACAGATGGCTGAAAAGAGCTTTAAAATGCAGTGACAATAAATAAAGGAATGTATTAGAGTACGGTAGTATAGTCTGGCGGCCGCATTTTGCTTCACACTCGCTACGTTTAGAACGTGTTCAAAAGCGTTTCCTTTGGCATCTTGCTTTCCATAGTGGCATAAGCAAAAGAATACGCTCTTATCAAGGCAGATTGCATTTTTTTAACATGGTCTCGCTTACGAAGCGTAGACAATTAAATGATATGGCATTTGTTAGCAAAATTTTCACGCATAAAATTGACTCCCCGCAACTACTGCAACATTTTAATATCCGTGTCCCCTCTAGGCTCCCTCGCTATCCAGTTACTCCGCTATGCCCACCACAAAGCAGGACTAAGCTTGGTTCTAATTCTCCACTCGCAAGATTTTGCAAAGCTATAAATAGTTGCAGCGATAAATTTGACTTGCACTCGGACTCACTCTCAAAAAGAATAAAAAAAGTTATCTTGAACTACTTGTCAGATCAGGACTAGCTTGTTTTATATAAAGCAGCATATCGAGTGGCCTTTTTTTTTTCTTTTTTAATATTCATTTATTTTCGGTTTTTTTGTTTCTTTATTATAGTTAAGTACTTACTTTATTTAATCTTTCGTTTTTTGTTTAGTTTTTTTTTGTATTATTCACAAGCGTTTATTAGCTAACGGGCACCGTTGGTTTAATAGATAGCTTGCCTTCTTTATGGCACTTAATGTTTATGCATGTGGTGTTTGCCAGTAAGTATTTGTTACACGTAGAATCTATACCATTAATCTTGTAATGTACATTTGCATGAGTGTAAACAAATGTTGGTAAACCAAATAAATAAAATAAAAATAAATAAATAGTAATTTAAAATTATGGTCGCAGTAAGTACACTGTTACATTGGAGTCGCTGGACGTTCGGGGTGTGGGCCCTAGGATGCACAGAACAACTATTGCTAGGACGTCTATTGAGTACGGTGGTGACTCCGAGGCACAATCCGAGGTCCTCCTCGGTGGCGGGGTTGCGACTCCGCGTGAGCACCGTGTCTGGTTCCCGGGGGGCTATAATACGCCTCCAAGTGCGGCAGTGGCGGGCTCAAAGGCAAGGCACTGAGGGGCTCCTGGTGCAGATTTTATCGGAGAGCCCAGGTGCCGATGCGATAGCTGCGGGGTTTTTTGGGTAAGAACTAAGAATCCCACATACCTCGGTTGACCCTCACAGGTCCTTGGGACCTATAGAAGGTTTCCCCCACGAAAACAAAAAAGGTACACTGTTACATATGTTATTCACCAAGGGGATAAACCAGTGTCGCGGGCGTTAAATTGAATCGCGAGCATAATGAAGGATTCTAGTAACTCCCGAGTAAAGAGTTAACTCCCGAGCGAAGCCAGGGAGTTAATACTAGAATCTTGAGCACAGCGGTGAATACAAGCTCGCCCAAGAGAAAGACACCTTTATCCCCGAGGAGAATACTCTACTTTTCACACCTACTGCGAGGTAATGAAATACAAATAATAACAAGAGATTGCGTAGGTTGTCTGCAAGAGATTGCTGTTTAACACGCTTTTTTAGCGATAAAGCCGCCTTGATACATTGAAATCATCAACGTATTGTTCAATTTACATGTAACTTTGGTGTACAATAATTTATTATTATTATTAAATACTGCCAGAATCAAAATAATAACAACACATCGATTTACAGCGTTAGCGCCTTTTTTTTAACCGGCTTCAAAAAGAAGGTTCTCTATTCGACGCGTATGTATGTAATATTGATAAAAATGCGTAATATTAATATATGTTAGTCTATGTGGGCTTCTAAACAAATTTACCAAATTTTATGAGTGTATGTATGTATGTATGTATGTTTGTAGGTTTGTCCACGGATTTCTCAGAAACTACAAGTCCGATTCTGAAAATTCTTTTTGCAATAGTTAGAGTATTTTTCAACTTAGGGTAGAGTACAAGTTTCATCAAAATCGGTCCAGTAGTTTAAGAGATATAAACTTTTTATGTTTTCAGTAAGTTACTGTAACGTAGACGTTCGAGTTGCGTGATAGTGCTGATACCTATTTTGGTAAAATAAGTCACTAAAAAGTGTTAAATAAACTATTTAAAAAAAAATAAAAACCGACTTCAAAGTAAATCATCTAAAAAGCATAAAATAACGAAAATACACACATCAAAAGTGTCTAGGGATCAACATATATTTTTGCAATAACTTTTCTCCTGATTGATATTAATTAAAATTTTCTTTAAGGATTCATCAAATAAAGTGTTTTCGTTTGTCACAGTAACGATAAACCAAGTCACCTTTGCATTAATAAAGAAATTTGCCATTTTCCTAATAAAGGGATTTTTGACATTTGAACCACTAACACAAAAGTTCGAAAAAAAGACTGAAATAACAGTTTTCTTTAAAATTTTATTGGGTAACTTAAACAATTAATAATCCGTGTTTCTACCGCGAACACTAACAACACAAGAACATCGGTTTGGCATACTCAAAATGAGTTCATCCAAATCACGCTGTGGAATGGCCGCCCATGTTCGTTGCAACAACAAAAAAAGGTCTTCTTGCGACTGGATACCCTCCATATTCGGCAGAGCTCTTCTCTGTAGCATATCCCATGCATGCTCAATCGGGTTCAAGTCTGGCGACTGAGCAGGCCAGGGCAGGACATTGATGTTAGCTGCGGCGAGAGTCTGTCTTACAACTCTTGCGGTGTGCGGTCGTGCATTATCATGCATTAACTGAAATAAGGGACCGATTTGCACTTGTAGAGGAACGATGACGTCTGATACAATCGTCTCAGCATAAATTTGAGCGTTGAGGTTGCCTCTGATCCAAATCAACTCAGTTCTTCCGCCGATCCAAATACCCGCCCATACCATGATGGTTCCACCACTATAAGGATGGACTTCCTGGCAGGATTTTAATCGCTGTTGGCGTCCAGGGGTTCTCCAGTGTCGTATACGTCTTGTATCCGGTCTCATACCAAAACGAGACTCATCAGAAAAGCACACGAAACGCCATTGTTCTTCTGCCCATTTTTTTGCCCAAAAATGCTTGATCCCTAGACACTTTTGATGTGTGTATATTGAAGTCGGTGTCAGCTGGTGCTAGTGTTAGTTAACATGATGTGCTAGCAGCCTAGCACCGACTTCAATATATTTTCGTTATTTTATGCTTTTTAGATGATTTACTTTGAAGTCGGTGGTTATTTTTTTTAAAATAGTTTATTATCTATTTTGTCTTTTCTCCAACCTAAAACAAGGTTTGGCTTTTCGCGCTCGGTTCCGTTTTCAAATGTATTTTCTTTTCGCGCAAGTCTCTGCTTGGAAAGAATGGTATATAGGGCTCTCACACATTTTTGTATCGAAAATTCATTTGTTTCTCGCAGATATTTGCGATGCGATGCGAGTTCGCAGTTATGTGTGGGAGCCCTTACTCTAAAAAGTATCTGTGGTAAAACTTTTATTTGACGTCCAAAATTCAAATCACATTATTAACCAAGGGAGTTTAGTACAACATTATTACCCGGCTAGACTATAAAGATAATGAGCTACTTTATGTTAAGAATCTATGACACATATTGCAACATTATCGAGCAGGTGGTGTGAAAACATTATTATCGACCGTACATACAAGATTTTTAACACTGTTTTACATAAGCCTTCTTCATTGTGACTTTTAATAATTTCAATTTAAAAGGTAGTTAGAGGTATTCTAACGATTATAAAAGTTTCTGTATAATTAATAACAGCTTTTCTGCTGAATTCATGATATTACAGCGCATTGCAAGCGCCATGATCACGGAATACCTAATGCATTGGGCGCTACATAATGCAATGTATAATGAAACAGACGAATCGGTCTACTCCTTTTCTGTCTCCCGTTCGGCGAATATCGAGAACTCGTAGGCAATCCGGACAAACTTACGGAATGAGTAAATGAACATGACCGTTCAAAACAGTCTTTATAACTTAATTTAATTAGCAAAACAATCCTGTAGCATTTATGCCGTCGGCATTCTATATTACATTTTATTACTGTTACTATAGGTGATGTTAAAGACCACATTCATCGGTTTTGATTTCATATCCGGAGCCCAGATACGTATCTTTACTCGCACTACAAGACATTCTACTTGATCGTCTAGTTTTTATTAGTCGAGGCTCAAGACAAGACGCACGTCCCACGTAGAGGCAAGATGCGCAGAAAGAGCTTCCTAGCATGGCGAAATAATAAATTAGTTCACCAGGCGCCTAACAATCATCCCGGAAGGTCTTACGGATTGTCAAATCTTTCCAACGCAACATGAATAATCCTATAATATTCATGTCGACACGAAAAGAAAACTAGTATCCGCGGCAAGTCGAATGCGGCTTTAAGCGGTCATAAAGCGAGTTCCGTCTACAGCCTGCAGGGATACTGTACCGTCTGCGTTTTAACGACGCTCAAGCCAGACATAATTTCATGTCGAGGAAATAAAAACTTAACTTGCGACTGCTCGTGTTAAGAACGGACGAAATAAGTTTTTCACACCACCTGCTCGATAATGTCACATTATATGTCATATAAAGATGACATAAAGTGCCTCATTATTGCCCTATAGTCTAGCCGGGTATTAATGTTGTACTAAACTCCCTTGGGTAATAATGTGTTTGAATTTCGAACGTCAAACGAAAATTCCTCAACACTTTTCACCGGTATATATTACTACTCTAAGCAGAGAACTGCACGAAAACCAAAACATTTGAAAATCGAACTGAGCGCGACGAGCACAACCCAGTGTTCTATTCTAGAAAATATAAAAATTTTATAAAAAAAAAAAATTACCGACTTCAATAGACACCACACTAAAAAGTGAAAAATAACTTCAATATTATTGAAGTTGGTGCTGGTCAGTTGATTCTGGTGTTGGGGTAAGTATCGTGTTTATTTTAGCACCAACTTCAAGAATAATGAAGTTATTTTTCACTTTTTAGTGTGGTGTCTATTGAAGTCGGTAAATTTTTTTTTTATAAAAATTTTATTTTATTCTTTTTAGTCATATTCTCTTGAAAAGTCTTTATTCAACTATATACCGATTTGGATATAAAACTTTAATACCAACAGGTATAAATTTATTTTAATTAAAATCTCCCAACCCAACCACAGATCTAAAATCCGGTGGGTCCTACATTTCATGGAACAGAGTTCCTGTTAACATCATACTGTTTGCTCCCATCACCAGACTCTGAACATCATTTTTCTAGCAGATACTCGTCGAGACCTACACAACGAGCCCAAACTCAGTGGGTCTACGTTTATTGGTGCAGAAATCCTGTGACCACCTTCCTGCTCCATCATCAGACCCTGGTGAAGGTTACCATTTTCTTAGTACCAGTTTTTTAGTATCAACGGATTTACATATGTTCTAAATTTCAGATCTTTCGGAGTAATAGAAGTAATTAAAAATGTCCATTGTATACGAAATATCCCCATCTCGACTTGGAAAAGAGCTGATGGTTTTCAAAGCTAAACCGATTTTCAAGAAACATCGCTAAGAACCATCTCCAATAAACCAGCATACGCCAATCTGTCCACTCGTTTGAGCGCTGCGATGCCACAGACAGTTATCAGACAGACAGACACGACACCCCCCCCCCCCCCCCAAACTAATAACACCTCGTTTTTGGTCGGGGGTCAAAAAGAAACCATCGAATTCGGTACGATGATCTGGATGGCGTATGACCATTTTGTAGACGAAGACATCATCTATTTTACGGTTTCTCCCAGTTATATCTCCTTCCCATCACTCATGTTCTTCGAAAAAGTTCTTATCCGGTCTTGATGAAATTCATACCGAACCATCCTTATGGTTCATGCTTTTGAATAAAAAAAGAATCACTGAAATTGGTAAATATTTGTATGAGTTATAACCATTATTGATTAGAACATCATCTATTTTTAGGCGTTTTACCAGATAATTCTAACATTCCATTCATGTTTTCTCAGGAACTACTGGTTCATAAGGAATAAAAATTTTATGGGACCAACTTGATGGAATGTCCATTAGGTACAAAAAAGAATCATCCAAATCGGTACATATTTGGCGGAATTATGAGTGAACATACATTAAAAAAAAAAAAAAAAAAAAAAATACATACACGATGAATTGAGAACCTTCTCCTTTTTTGAAGTCGGTTAAAAATGAAATAACGCGGCAAATCACTATGTTGATATTATTGACGGTCTCGTTGGTCTAGTGGTTAGACCCTGGCCGCTGCCCAATAGGTCGTGGGTTCGATTCCCACCAAGTGTCTGGGTGTTATTTAACTATTTAATTAATATTAGTTATCTGGTTTCCATAGTACAGGCTCTGCCTAGTTTGGGATCAGATTACCGTGTGTGGATTGTCCCAAAATATTGTTATTATTTTAATTCTAGCAATATTTGTATTTTATTACCTCGCAGTAGGTGTGAAAAGTAGTGTATTCACCTCGGGGATAAAGGTGCCTTTGTCTTGGGCGAGCTTAAATCCCTCGCTGTACTCAGGATTCTAGTATTAACTCCCTCGCTACGCTCGGGAGTTAACTCTATACTCCCTCGCTGCGCTCGGGAGTTGCTAGAATCCTTCGTTATGCTCGCGATTCAATTAAACGCCCGCGACATAAGACACTACTTTATCCCCTTGGTGCATAAACTACTATTAACACCGTGGTAGTTACCGCCTTACTTCATAAGATGACTTTAGTTCAGTATACCTACGTGGTTCAGATAAAATTTGAAATGCATTCACATACGTCTCACAAAATCCGAGGTGTTTGCTAGTTATGTTCACGAATGGTATACACAATATTGATAAGTTATAGAGCGTCGAGACCAGGCGCCTACCATCAGCTTTTTGCCAGTGTTAAAATAATCTTACTTTTCCGTAGGAGAGTGACGGTGATATACGTAACTTATAGCTATCAGACACCGGTCTTGCCGGCGAGGCCGAAGGGTCAAACTCAAACTCAAAAATCTTTATTTCAAATAGGCTTAACGCTAGCACTTTTGAATGGTCATTTTTTAAAAGCTACCACCAGATCACAACGCGTCCTCAACTGAGAAGATCCCGCAAGAAACTCAGCGGGCTTGTAATTTTTTCACTTTTTTTTAAACATTGTTTTGTTACAAATGAATCGACATTAGCGATATTGTGTATTGCCGTTCGAAACATAAAGCAAGGGAGAAAAGGAGAAAACAATAAATTACGACAATAATTTCAACAAACTAAAAGGCCAAAGGGATAGTAGTCGGACCAGTCCCCCCAAGCAGCACCCGCGCACGAGTTGACTCGAGCAGCAGCCATCACTCCCCTCAACCATATCAGAGGGAAGGGGGTGACCCGCCGTCGTACGCATGCGACCTCAACGACGTGCATCACCCCTCTGAGTTTCTTGCCGGTTCTTCTCAGTGGGGGCGCGTTGTGAACCGGTGATAAACTCAGCCCTCTCTCAAGCGACAGCCCAAACCGAGGCCGTGCCTCCCTGAGGTGCCCTTGAGCTCGTCGCTACTTCTGCCGTTAAGGCTAGAGTGCTTTAAGCGCTCGCCTCCTATTGTCCGGTGAAGCTGTAATGGCCATCTGCGGCCAACAGCGTCTATCATTCCCAAAAAAAAAAAAACTTAACTTATACTCGTAGCTCTGTTCATTTCTCTCACAAAAATAATATTAGAACAATTCTACTGTAACAGATAGTGGTAGACTCCGGTGGTGCCCGCCATCATCCGGTCGGACCTCTCCCTTGGTAGCGTAGTCTCGTCAAGCTGTCTAGGCATGCGGCATGGGGGGCGTTATATATCTCTAGATATAAATCTTACTAAAAAGTACTGGAAACAATTAGGTGGAATTCTGATGGAATTTGGAATAACTAGTAAATGACTGGTTTTAAGGTACTTTTAAGATAAAAGTACCCTAAAACTAGTCATTTAAAATAATAGGGTTTCTGCTGGATAGAACTTCGAGATTGTTTTTTTTTTCTGTTTTTTTTTTGTTTTGTCGTATGGTTTAGTGGCCTACCTGGTGTCAAAATAGTTTGTTGATTTTTGAGTAGACGACATGGAAACTACTGGTGGGTATTGATGATATTTACCGTAAGTTATAATGTAGAGTCTAGATTATACGTAGGGTAAAACCAGGATAGTTGCCCCAGGGGTATAGTTGCCTCGATGGTAATTTCTCTAGTTTGGCTGTCTCTGTGCGATTGCATGGAAAGGCAAGGTGAAGTTTTTGCGGGATATATGTCTTCTTTCTCAGCGGGGCATCTATCCTAAACGTAATTTACATGGATTATGGCAATTATCCCCTATATGGGATATGCGGGATATATGTCTTCTTTCTCAGCGGGGCATCTATCCTAAACGTAATTTACATGGATTATGGCAATTATCCCGTATATGGTAGGATAGATGCTCCAAAATTTTGTGGTCCGCAAAAATCACCAATAGAGCATTGGCATTGGAAATATCAAAGATAATGGTTTTTTTCCTTTCATATATTTGAAGATAATAAACCGAAGTACCTCCCCGTCTTACAAATAAAAGATTTTGCTTGTTTACTGAGAGATATAAAGTAATTTCGAAATATAAAGTAAAAGTGTGGCAACTATCCCACTTTTACCCTAACAATACTCTATGATAATACTAACAGTTCAATGTTTAACTATGCGTTTAAGGTTCCATAAAGGCAGTGGCAGCAGGATCGTGGTGCAGCTACCATTCCTGCACGACTACAGAGATTATCTATAGCCGATAAACTTCCTACTATTTATGATAACAAGGCACTAACAGGCTCACACTAACTCCCACAGTGCACTAAGCTCTTACTAATAATAAGGAAAGACAGCAACACGACGCAAAGTACATATCACGGAGCCTTAACACCCCATAGTTAAGTCGATCTATCTTACATTATCCATCATTAGTGTAAACAAGTTTGTTAAGCGTCGACTTCTGTTCCGGCTTGTCAGCTCACCGCCCGCAGGGATAGAGTGCCTGTACTCCATCTTATTAGAAGCGATCAATTAATTTCAACCTATTATCCGACGTCTGAACTACCTATCCAACCGTTTTATATACCTAGTCGAGTTTAGCTGTACATAAAATACAAGTAAATATCATTATCAGAATAAAATTTAAAACATATCCGTTCAGTATCCGTTGCTTAAAGGTACATTGATTAAATATAAAACTTAGTCATATATAAAACCTAGCGACCCGCATCCGCTTCGCACGGGTGTACTACAAGACTCTGTTGTAAAATATTGTTTTCTTATCTACTTACATAAAACTTAAGTTTTTATATACTTACTTAGACTACCGTGCCTACGGTAAGAATAGCACCCTTCCATCTCCTCCCGTTGGGTCTCCGTAAGAGGCGACTAAGGGAAAACAAGAAGACGGGCAGCAGCGTCTTTCTATTGGATTACCTACCACCTATACCGCGATTCCCAAGATACCTGCCAAGCGTGGGGATTACGGCAACCCCTTCCTCCCTTCAGTGGGGGAGACCTTTGTTCAGCAGTGGACGTCTTTTGACAAACCTTCAGTGAAAATTTTTATCTACCGATCTAAGATCGGTGTGATCTTAAAGATAAGTTGTGTGGTTTAGGAGGAGTTAGCGGATATACAGACGGACAGAACACTGAAAGGGACTTTGGTTTATACTATGAATAGATAAATATAAATACTTTAAAACATTTGCAGTGTATTTAAAAAATAAATAAGAACACACTCATGTTCTGTACTCTTATTTTTATGACCCTTTTTCTAGTTGTTACACTTAACTTACTAAGTAGATGTTTTTGCGAGTTAGTAACGAGAAGTAATAAATTAGTTAAATATTTTACCCTAAGCTAAAATCTTCAATACTAATACTAATAATTGGTAATTATTGAACTATACACTTGATTTTAGGAGACATAGGTAAGGAAGCGTCACAAACAATAATATTAGTTAAGCATCACTAATTGTTAGTGCAGTCTTGATTTGAATACATAAATACAGAATGCTTTGATTACTATTCACGTATCAAGTAATTCATCGATAATTATGTAGTTGGCTGCAGGCTGGGAAATGTCGGTCATTCCGCGGCTCGCTTCGGAATTGCATTTCCCTGATTCGAGTGGCGACAACGCTCCACTTAGGTACCTTATATATTATACTAGTTACAACTCCTTTCAAGTGGTAACTGCCAAGTCACAAGGTAGACTATTTAAAATAAAATGAAATGTAAATTGTTCCACTTTAATGGATGGTGGTCAAAGGGGAATTAACCTACGGTGAAAGGTAATTTGTAAAAAGAACCCATAAGATTTATTCCTGTTTTAACCGCCTGCCTTATTTTCTAAATTATTGCATCGATGCTCGTAATTGGTGACTGCGTATGAATTTAGAAGAAAGAACTATTACTATTTTATTATTAAATAACCTGCCGAATATATAAAAGGTATTCACAAATATACAATAATATCAGATAGTCTATATGCGGTAACAGCTCAGTGGGCGAGCGCTTGCCTTGGAAACAAGGTGCGCAGGTTCGAACCCCGGCTCGCAACCTCTGATTTCTTCAATGAATCATGTGCGAATCGTCTTTGAGCGATTGTTACTAGCTTTCGGTGAAGAAAAACATCGTGAGGAAACCTGCATGTCTGAGAAAGCCTAACTAGCTCTCGAATGACGTGTGAAGTCCGCCAACCCGCACTTGGCCAGCGTGGTGGACTATGGCCTAAGCCTCCTCATCTTGAGGAGAGGTCCGTGCCCAACAGTGGAACAAACAAGGGCTGGTATTATTATTTTTTATTATTATTATCAGATAGTCCTCCTTCACATACCTACACACATTTCAGGTCGGCATTTATCTTGTACTTTAATTAATTAATAATAATTAAACAAAATTTTAAGAGTTCATAGTCAAGCTTACATACCACGGATAGGTGTTTAGTCCAGGTCTGACCCGCCATCTTTTTTTTCTTTTTATGCTATCGCATCTTCTGTCTGCCGCTCTTTCTACATTTCAGCTTCATATTCGGCGTCTAATCACTAAGCCAGTGGGTCCATATAAGTAAAACAAAATATATACTTTATACGGTATTTTAAACTACTTGCAATGTATGCAATGAGTTTAGAAATGATATCATAACGCGCGCTAGTCTCGCTCCAACTCACAAACGAAGGCGAAGAGCCGTCCTCGGCGGTGGCGCCACAAACCCATACAATTGCACTAACAAACACGAGTGCAGAAACGGGCGATGCTTTGTGCGGCTCGTCTTGCAGGTGAAGAAAGCTAAACAATGCTCCGTATAGTCTCACGCCGTGGCTCGAGACTCTCAAGCCTACTGAGCCGAACAATAACTGTGAATATGCACTCTAGAGGAACATCGCCGAGTCGTTACTGCTAACAATATTGTTAGTTTTATGAAGGCGCACAAATAACTTTAGCACACTGCACAAAGCGACGCTCTTCCTTTAGAAGGCGCTGTACATCATGTGTATAGCAGTATACACATATATATGAATACATATGATTACTTATGTAACAATATATGCAGAGCGATATTATTAGCATCTAACGATGGAGAGTATTAAGCAAATAAGCGTGTAGGTACATTATACATGTATACGAATATGTATTATAAGTGCATTCAATATGTTACACTACTTTTTTAAATCGTTTGCAATTTTTAATTTATTATATTTATATTTTTTCATATTTTTACCCACCTATGGTTTTTGAAGCAAGTCATGCAATTTAACTCTACGCCGCCGAGGCTAAGAAAAGAAGATTTATAGATATTGCATATCATCAACAGAAGTAACGATAACAAACTATGTAAAATGATAAAAATACTAGTAGAATCCCATCATGTAAGTATCTCAAAATCAGGCTCTTTGCTCACACACCCTTGACAAATATTTACCCCGACATTTTACACACGAAAAGGTAAATACAAATATAAACGGTAAAACCAAAACCTCGTAGATCCCCCAAATCCTTAAGCCGAGTCTCGGCAAAGTCTGTTACGGGAAATTTGTTTAACTTGAGTTGATAAGGGGCAGATACCTCCGTAACAACAGTAAAAGGTTTGAAGGGCAGTTTTAAAGGAAAACTATCCCCTTTGTATTCTCTGGATGCTCTGAAAAAACCTTGAGCCCCTCTAATCGAATTATTTCGGTCGTCATTAACTCCTAGTGAACGGAATAGCAACGGACATTTCCTATAGCTCAAGTGCTAATTTTTTGAAATGATAATTATCCATACCTACATTCTATATTCCTACCAGATCCGTCCCAAACAAGTTCCCTAAACTATAAGTCCGCCAATCAATCCACAAAATTTTACCACTAACTTAATGACATATTAAGTATAATTATCATCAATCCTTTATTATTGAATGTGTTACTGGACAAGTTTTAAATAAGCGTAATAACAATTACCATATTATATCATTATATAATATGTAGGTATATTTACCTATCTAATATTTTATTCTTTCAAGTTATTGTTTATCTTTTAAACCTTGTCCCAAAATTTTTTTAACTTGAAGTGTCTGTATGTACCTATTTTGCCTGTCTAATGTTTTTTACTTAAAAACTGATTTGGTTTCATGGTTTAAAAAACTATCTAATATAGATATATTAGATAGGTTAAATTTAATACTATGTGTGGGAGTTATTAAAATGTTAGATTTAAACCTACTTGTTTTTTGTAAAGGTGTCATACCATCTTTCATTTTAATACGAAATGAGTGTACACATAGTAATTTGTCAATTATATATTTAGGATTCGAGTAGCCATGGGGTATTTATAGATTGGCTTATCATACTGTAAATCAAAAGAGTATCTAAAAAATTAATAAGTAAGTTGGAAGATTTTCCACATGCAATTTAAGTAGGTATTTTACTATGGCTCAATGTTTCTTCCTGCATGGAAATGTTTATTTAATAATATAGTTCCTGCGGTATTTCTAAATCCCGACGTAGAAATGTGCACACCCGTTTTATCTTTAGCCATTCAGAACCGTCTGCGAGTCCACAAACGCTGGAAACTCGACCGAAACACTCGCACTGAACCCAACGAAACTTTTTAACGGTACAATATTCTGTTTATCTTTAAATAATGTTAAACTATGAGCTGTTAAATAAAAATGGTAATAAGTACCTACTTACTCGGCGATATAATAGAATAATAATTTGAGACAACAGAAACAGAGACCATGGGGCCTTGCTCATGAGACGCACGGTTTGGTGAAAGAAATTTCATCCAAACTTATCGAAGTCTCGGGAGACCGTCGGGCTGGTAGCTTTGACTCGTCGTAATTCTACGAATTTGGAGATAGTGAAAGAAACAGCCTCTAATGCCACTAGGGAAAAAGAAATCGCAGAAGAATTGCACGAAATTTGCATTTTCTCCGTGAAGGCGCTGCCTAAGCAAATGGCTTTGGCCAAGTTACTGAGAAGTGAAAATATACAACGTATATCTCGAATTAAATATAAATCGGCTTTTAAAGCATTTATTCAATTTGAATCTCCGGAAGAAGCAGAGAAGCTACTATTATGCAAAAAATTCGAGTAATTAGACATTCGTTGTCATAAGTCATTTGAAGCTAGAATGAGATATGGACTTATTAAAGGGATAGATCTAGATATGAAAGAAGAAGAGATCATAGAGAGTTTAGAGTGTGACTTCTCAATATTATCAGTGAAAAGGCTTAAGAGAATGGCGTGGGAAGGCAAATGGATTGATAGTGAATCGGTGAGAATTTGTTTTCAGAGTCCTACCTTGCCGGCATATGTAATGGCATATGGATGTAAGATCCAGGTAGAACCGCCATGACCAGTGACGCCAGTAAGATAGTAATATTATCTGATAGTAAAAGTGCTCTTCAACACCTGGTCCGATGTGCATTTGGCTCTAGAGGATTACCTGTTGCCTACTGTGTTCTACAAAAAATGTATGACTTGTGCCAAGGCAACAGGGAAATAAGGCTCCAATGGGTTCCAGCCCATATTGGTCTGCATGGAAATGAAGAAGTTGACCGCCTCTCAAAAGCTGCACATTACTTAGGTAGAGAAGTTAATGTACAAGCATTTTATTCCGAATGTCTTAATAAATTCAAGTCATTGTGTTTCTTATATTGGAAGGAATACTTTGATGAGCGCTCGAAAACAAAGGGAATCTGGTACAAGACAATACAGAGTGAAGCTATAAGGACTCCGTGGTTTGGAAAGGTTATCCTTAATAGATCTTGTATTAAAGTAGCTTTAAGGATCCGCTCGGGACACTACCCATCGGGAAAATTCGCCTACTTAATGAAAAAGAAGGACTCACCAAATTGTATTATGTGTGGTACCATTGATGATGTGCAACATCTTATAATGGAATGCAAAAAAAATCGCGTTCAAAGGGAGTTGATCATAAGTAAGCTTAAAATTAATATTTCGGATGTCGGTGTCGTACAGAGCGCCCTTTCTAACCCAAATTCTGAAGTTGCATACGCAATATACAAATTAGTAACCGCTCTTCATGATTAACTCTCTTGAATGTTCCTGTGCTATGGTAAATTAGTTTTAGTTATTATACATAAGCTCCTTCAGTTATGTACGTAATATTAAGGCTTAAATGTAAAAGGCTACGATGGGGCTGGCATAACCTGATGGTTAAAAGCCCCGTAACAAATAAAGAGAAAAATAAAAGTATAAGCTTGGCCATACAAAGAGGTAACGCCGCCAGTCTTTTAGGTACCCTCCCCTCCCAATGTGACGACAACTTGGAGGAAGATTTTTACTTAGTTTAAGTATATTTGTAAATTACAGCTTTTATGCATATAAAGAATGAAATATTTCACCCTCTGAGGAAATGCCCAGTTATGGGGCTTTGACCAATCTAAAACTTCGTGGTTCGACTACGATGTCCAAAAAAATTAATGTCACCTTTCAAAATAACTAGATCGTATTGCGTCATATTTTTATTTATTTAATGTACCGTTTTATAGCCACGTGCATACAACAAACCGTGCTCGATAATTCGTTGGTCACTAATGCTTAACTGTTTGATTGGAATCACGAATCTAATGCGCCGTTGACATGAACGCTAATCAGATTTTCGTAGCCCACCGGTCTTTGGCGTAACAATCGTTGTATATAAATCAGTTTAGCGGTATAATCAGTAGGAGTTGCCCGCAAAACACGTCTGCTTCAGAGGGTCAAAGGCAAAAACAATAAGAAATAGACCAAATTATTAGTCACGCGAACTTACACGCTCCATTATTATGTTTACGATCTTGCCAAGATATTATGCTTCAAGTATGCTGTGTATTTACCGATACATGTACTGGTAGTATAATAATTAATCTCACTAGCTACCTGCCCCGGACTGGTCCGGAGTTTATAAGTTTCCAAACATAAAATTTCTTGTCATATTTTTTCAGTCTCTAGGACTAGAAATTTTGGTCCACGGTTTTGCACGGGAGAATTAATTATTTTGTGCTGCATATTTTTAGAGTTCCATACCTAAAAGGTAAAAAAGGAACCCTTATGGTCTGACTTCGTCTGTCTGTCTGTCTGTCTGTCACAACTATATATTTCAGGAACCACTGATGTTATCGATTGGAAACTTAGAATCGTTTTAGATCTTACTTACTTGGGTAAAAGAAAAAATATATTTTTTCTTTTACTTTTTTTATAATGGGCGTCGAAATGGATCGTATTATATCGAGTGGGGTATCGTATGAAACGGCTTCATTTGCACATCTCAAAACAGATTTTTATTTTGGTTTATGACACGTACTTTTTGGTTGATAATAACAAATGACAAAAAAATACCGTTCCCCTCCCTAATCTCCGAAGTAGTAGAGGGAAAAATCTGAAATAATTATTAGTAATACATGTCTATCTATGTTTTATAGGAAAAATAAAATGATCTTTCTAAGTAATACAGTTTTTTAGTAATCCTAAAGAACCTCGACAAACAGACTTAGTTTTGCGGTTTGGTTTTTTTGCCATCTGAGGTGTTACATGAACAGTAAAATTACTTTATTGCATCCAAAGATGGTATGGGACCCTCGGTGAGCGAGTCCGACTCGCACTTGACCGGTATTTATTTTATAATTACGACAACTTCGCCAATAACTGACATGGCCTAGAAGGCAAAAATTAACGCAATTAAATTATTTTGATGGGACGATTAATAAGGTGGTTATCAAAGACCAGTACTTACATTACTTTTTATGTGGAAGTGAGTATATTATTTTTGTATATCTCTTATAATTGGCCACCGAAATTGCTATATTCTCAATTTTTTTTATTTATGAGTATTGTACCTATATAGCCTTTTTTTAATTTAAGGCTTAAATGTAAAAGGCTACGATGGGGCTGGCATAACCTGATGGTTAAAAGCCCCGTAACAAATAAAGAGAAAAATAAAAGTATAAGCTTGGCCATACAAAGAGGTAACGCCGCCAGTCTTTTAGGTACCCTCCCCTCCCAATGTGACGACAACTTGGAGGAAGATTTTTACTTAGTTTAAGTATATTTGTAAATTACAGCTTTTATGCATATAAAGAATGAAATATTTCACCCTCTGAGGAAATGCCCAGTTATGGGGCTTTGACCAATCTAAAACTTCGTGGTTCGACTACGATGTCCAAAAAAATTAATGTCACCTTTCAAAATAACTAGATCGTATTGCGTCATATTTTTATTTATTTAATGTACCGTTTTATAGCCACGTGCATACAACAAACCGTGCTCGATAATTCGTTGGTCACTAATGCTTAACTGTTTGATTGGAATCACGAATCTAATGCGCCGTTGACATGAACGCTAATCAGATTTTCGTAGCCCACCGGTCTTTGGCGTAACAATCGTTGTATATAAATCAGTTTAGCGGTATAATCAGTAGGAGTTGCCCGCAAAACACGTCTGCTTCAGAGGGTCAAAGGCAAAAACAATAAGAAATAGACCAAATTATTAGTCACGCGAACTTACACGCTCCATTATTATGTTTACGATCTTGCCAAGATATTATGCTTCAAGTATGCTGTGTATTTACCGATACATGTACTGGTAGTATAATAATTAATCTCACTAGCTACCTGCCCCGGACTGGTCCGGAGTTTTTAAGTTTCCAAACATAAAATTTCTTGTCATATTTTTTCAGTCTCTAGGACTAGAAATTTTGGTCCACGGTTTTGCACGGGAGAATTAATTATTTTGTGCTGCATATTTTTAGAGTTCCATACCTAAAAGGTAAAAAAGGAACCCTTATGGTCTGACTTCGTCTGTCTGTCTGTCTGTCTGTCACAACTATATATTTCAGGAACCACTGATGTTATCGATTGGAAACTTAGAATCGTTTTAGATCTTACTTACTTGGGTAAAAGAAAAAATATATTTTTTCTTTTACTTTTTTTATAATGGGCGTCGAAATGGATCGTATTATATCGAGTGGGGTATCGTATGAAACGGCTTCATTTGCACATCTCAAAACAGATTTTTATTTTGGTTTATGACACGTACTTTTTGGTTGATAATAACAAATGACAAAAAAATACCGTTCCCCTCCCTAATCTCCGAAGTAGTAGAGGGAAAAATCTGAAATAATTATTAGTAATACATGTCTATCTATGTTTTATAGGAAAAATAAAATGATCTTTCTAAGTAATACAGTTTTTTAGTAATCCTAAAGAACCTCGACAAACAGACTTAGTTTTGCGGTTTGGTTTTTTTGCCATCTGAGGTGTTACATGAACAGTAAAATTACTTTATTGCATCCAAAGATGGTATGGGACCCTCGGTGAGCGAGTCCGACTCGCACTTGACCGGTATTTATTTTATAATTACGACAACTTCGCCAATAACTGACATGGCCTAGAAGGCAAAAATTAACGCAATTAAATTATTTTGATGGGACGATTAATAAGGTGGTTATCAAAGACCAGTACTTACATTACTTTTTATGTGGAAGTGAGTATATTATTTTTGTATATCTCTTATAATTGGCCACCGAAATTGCTATATTCTCAATTTTTTTTATTTATGAGTATTGTACCTATATAGCCTTTTTTTAATGGGATTAATCCCGCCACTCATTCTCACCACTGTGACTCCTGTAAGCCAGGATCTACAGTGGTCACCACTGAAGACACCGAGGTTTGACCCTCGGCGAGTCCCGGGGAAACGCTAAATTGACTTGGAACCCGCATCAAATTTAATCAGAAAAGTGAAGAGGAGGTGTAGGAAAGACAAATTCCACTTCCCTCCTTGGCAAAGCGGGAGACAAACAACAAATTTATAAGCCGGTTTAACCGCAGAAATGAAGACTCTTACAGACCGACTAAAGATTTAGTCCATCTGCAAGGCACCACGGATTGTACTAAACTTAAGGGACCTATTTGAGCTTTATACTTGGTTATGATAATAGGTATGGCAGAATTGCTTGAAAGCACGGAAATTTTCCTTCGACGCCACAAGGTCCGAATAATAAATAGCTCAAATACCTATATAGCATGTGCACTATAGCCTAAAGTGCATGTAAAATTTCATAACAATTGGTAGTCATTCCTAAGTTATAAAGCGACAAACAAACAAATATACAACCCTATTCTCTTTATAATGTAAGTTTGAAATTTAATTAAATTGTTAACTTAAATCAAAACTGGTGTGAGACCAACGTATGTATAGACAAGTTGTGCAAAGTATATATATGTGCTAGTATTTTTATTCTGTGAGTTTGAGGTGAGTTTGTTACTCTCGTCAGTACTAAATACAATTAAAATTAATAGTGAAATACATAATACATTTAACGTATCTTCTATCTATACTATAATAAAACTCAAAGAGCACTTTTTCTGTACATTGAATATTTTTCCAAAATTTCTATGTGGGGATACTATACTATCGACATAGAGGCCAAAACAATTTTTTTTGGAATTATTGTCTGTCTGTCTGTCTGTCTGTCTGTCGTTCTGTTTGTCCAGATATTATTTGAAAACCCGTGGATGGATTTTGATAGGACTTTCACTGATGTGTTGTGTAGAAGTCAAGGTATAAATTGGTATAAAAAACATCACGCTATGTTTCATAGGGGCTAAGCAGTGAAACATTACTTGCACATATTATCACGTAATTTCCTTTGTATGTGGATAGGGTAATTATAGACTGATCAGTTAATCATTAAGATATGTATTATTACGCTATATACAATAGGGACTGAGCAGACATTTAGTTTGCATAAGATATGGCAGTGGCGAAGGGTCAATTTTTGTAAGGGGTAAGCCGGTCCGGTACACCCAGGACATTTACATTAGATTTCTGTATTGTTCTAAGTACTTTGCTGATAGCAATATCACATTATATCTTTGAAAGGTTAAAATCTGTAAATCCTGAGCGAGTCCAAACTAGATTAGGTGGTTCATGAAATTTTAATGAAACTCCCCAAGTCCAGGTAGTGTATAATAGGTATTGCATTACAATCGCAACAATAAAAGATGCGAAAAATTTTAGAACTTTCATTATCGAATATGATAAGACAGTATTTTACGATGTTAGCGTGATTTACATTATGAACAGCGCCATCTATCGGTGAAATTGAACATACAATCACTAAACAACTAATCTATTTTAATAAAAGAAAGTCGTGTTAGTTACACTATTTATAACTCAAGAACGGCCTAACCGATTCGGCTGAAAAGGTAGGGAGGTAGTTTAGAACCAGGAATCGGACATGGGATATTTTTTATCCCGGTAGGTTAAGGTTAAGCAACGTTAGGTAAGGTCATTAAATAGATGGGTGAACCGATTTGTATGAAAGTGTGCATATCGGGTAGAATAGGTCATACAGTATATTTCATACCGCTAGGTTAAGGTTAAGCAACGTAAGGCAAGGTCATTAAATAGATGGGTGAACCGATTTGTATGAAATTTTGTGTGCATATCGGGTAGGTCTGAGAATAGGCCGTAAAGTATATTTCATGCCATTAGGTTAAGGTTAAGCAACATAAGGAACGGTCATTAAATAGATGGGTGAACCGATATGTATGAAATTTTGTGTGCATATCGGGAAGGTCTGAGAATAGGTCATAAAGTATATTTAATGCCGCTGATACCATGATTGACTAGGATATATAGAACGAGAGGAGGGTGCAAGACAGGAGAAAGAGGGAGAGGGTATTCGAGGAGGGGGTGATGGGTAGAGGGGGAGTGAGAAGGAGCAAGTTCGTAGAAGAGAGAGGGGGGGAGAGTTCAGAGAGGGGACAACAGGGAGAGGAAGAGGGGGTGTGTGACGGAAACCGAAGCGGGAGGGGGAAAGAGAGAGGAGAGAAAGAGCATATAATTCGATTTTTTTTATAAGAGAGAGATATGGAGAGAAATAAATCTAGGGAGGAGGGAGAAAAGGGGAGCAAAATGTAATAAAAGCGCGGGCGGAGCTGCACGGGTCAGCTAGTTTAAAATATTTTTAAGAGATAGATACGAGACGGAAGAAAACATTCAGCTTCTATAATATTCCCATAACGTTTGCAACAAAAGGACTTGCTGGAATAGTTTTGTCTGAATGTTAAATATCCGTAACCGACCCATATCAAAGGCAATCATGCCGTGAAAAATAATAGTTTAGAGGAAAATTTTCTGAAATTCCATAATATGGACGGCACGCTCAACCAAGCGCCATGTTTGTGTACACGTAAATGTTTCCGCTCGTTTGGAACCTAGTTTTTATTTGGTGTTTCAAACATTTGCATTGTGTGCTTTTGCATAATATCTTCAGTAATTTCCACTTTTATCTGTTATATTTATTAAAAATGTCTAATACTATCAATCAATATAGTTAGCAAATTTGTTTTAGCTTGGTTGCTCTTTAGTCATGGGATACTCATCCCAACTTACCTGGTTGGTACCTTGGTTGCTCATTAGTCATGGGATACTCATCCCAACTCGAATCGAGAGTCATTACGAACCGTCTCGAACGTAGGTTTGATGACTTCCAGCCTCCCGAACAAGCCGGGTTCCGAAAAGGCTTTAGCACCGTAGACCACATACATACGCTCCGCCAGATAATACAGAAGACCGAGGAGTATAATCGGCCATTATGTCTAGCGTTTGTGGACTACGAGAAAGCCTTTGATTCAATCGAGACCTGGGCAGTATTGCAGTCTCTCCAGCGGTGCCACATTAACTATAGGTACATTGAAGTGTTGAAGTGTTTGTACAGCAACGCCACCATATCGATCCGACTACAGGACGAGAGCACGAAACCAATCCCATTGCAGCGTGGTGTGAGACAGGGAGACGTTATTTCGCCGAAACTGTTCACAAACGCATTGGAGGACGTTTTCAAGCTCTTGGACTGGAACGGATTCGGTATCAATATCAATGGCGAATACATCACTCACCTTCGTTTTGCCGATGATATAGTCATTATGGCAGAGTCGCTGGAGGACCTCAATACGATGCTCAGCGACCTCAGTAGCGTTTCCCAACAGGTGGGTCTTAAAATGAACATGGACAAGATGAAGATCATGTCTAATGTCCATGTTGCACCCGTACCGGTAGTTGTTGGGAACGATACACTCGAAGTTGTTGACCACTATGTATACCTAGGACAAACTATCCAGATAGGTCGGTCCAACTTCGACAAAGAGGTCGCCCGAAGAATCCAACTCGGATGGGCAGCGTTCGGGAAACTACGCGAAATCTTCTCGTCCAAAATACCGCAGTGCCTAAAGACGAAGGTTTTTAACCAGTGTGTGTTGCCAGTGATGACATATGGTACTGAGACGTGGTCCCTAACTGTTGGCCTTTTGGATAAGCTCAGAGTCACACAACGAGCTATGGAGAGAGCTATGCTCGGAGTTTCTTTGCGCGACAGAATCCGGAATGAGGAGATTCGCCGAAGAACCAAGGTCACCGACATAGCTCTTAAAATCTGCAAGTTGAAGTGGCAATGGGCAGGCCACATCGCTCGGCGAACCAATAACCGCTGGGGAAGAAAGGTTCTCGAGTGGCGACCACGAACCGGAAGACGCAGCTGAGGTAGGCCTCCCACTAGGTGGACAGACGACATCGTGCGCGTCGCAGGTAACCGGTGGATGCAAATAGCCAATTGTCGGTCATTGTAGCGTTCGAAGGGGGAGGCCTATGTTCAGCAGTGGACGTCTTCCGGCTGGTGATGATGATGATGATGACTCATCCCAACTTACCTGTCCGGTAGTTGTGGTATAGTATACGGGTATGCGACCCCGGCTTCCCTAGCTATTACTGTCCCATCCCTTGCCCTCCTGGCCGGTAATATCCTACTTTTCCTATTTCCCACTCTAACTTGCCAATCTTCCTTTTCACAACACCTATCCTTCCCTTTCCCTCCTTATTCGTGAGAGCGCAATGGTCAATCATATAAAAATAATTTAATTAACCAAAATGGCGGCGATGTGGTTCGCCACCCATCACATCTCGTTTCTCACGGAGGCGAAAAGCGGCCCTTGTGCTCTGCCTACCTCTACGGGAAAAAGGCGTGATTTTATGTATGTATGTGTATGTATTTTATTATAATTCTAATTCAAAAATAAAGACAGCTGTATTATAAATAGCACCTTCATTCGAGCCAACAACTTGCAGTTAAAGTTTAAAAGATTTGCGCTAACACCAACACCAGTTCTCCGTAGCTCCATAGTACACGGTCTCTCCAAGTTTTTATTTGTTCAGTTGGTAGTAGAAGCTTAAATTAAGATGCGCTTTAAGCTGAAGTAGATCGAGCGAACCCAATGTACAGGATAAGCTACCTCAGATTAACAAGCATGTCTGAGCAAAATTACATAACTAGCCGACTTCAAAAAAATCATGAGGTTCTCAATTCATCTGTATTCTTCTTTTTTCTTTTTTTCATATCGATGATATATTATCAAACCCCGTGGGGTGCTGGGTTAGAATTGCATCCCCCCCCCCCCTCCATCTCCTCTCGTTGGGTGTCGTAAGAGGCGACTAAGTGAGAATAGGAAGACGGGCAGCAGCGTCTTTCTTTTGGATTTATCTTCCACCTATACTGCGATCCCCAAGCCGCCTACCAAGCGTGGGGATTATGGCAACCCCTCCCTTCTAAGGGGGAGGCCTTTGTTCAGCAGTGGACGTCTATCGGCTGCTAATGATGAATAATGATGATGAATGGTTAATGATATTATCATGACAGAAACGAAGTGTTCAAGATGCAGTAACCAAAAGATAACATGAACATAAGTTTTATACGTTATCTGTTTTTTACATTAGGTATACGTTTTTGCATTAGGTAAGTATAAATCGTTATGGTAAATAAAGAGAAATATTGCGGACAGCTCCTACTTAAACAAATTAGTTAAAATAAATCAGAAAATCAGTTAAATCGTCATTTCAGGTCCGGCCGTCAATATTTACGTCTGTTTTAGTTGTTCCGCCATCATGAAACAAAGGACTGCAGGTTATAATCTCGAAGTCTACTGACTAGACTTGGCTCGAGCCCAGACCAGCTACAAGCATGTCCGAAAGCTAAAAGGTGAACAGCATTATGCAAATTACCACACTCTTTGTTCTGTTCCCTCATGCTATTTACATTTTATTTATTTGCTACAGAATAGTGGCTTAGAACTACATATTACCTGAGCTGGACGTTTTTGTTAAAGAGCCGATAAGTTTGGTGGTTTACGTAATAAGGTTACAGTATATGTTACTTTGTAATGTTATTTATACATATATGTAGAGACAGTGTCTGAGAATGGTCTGAAAGTTGTAAATTGTTGTTGGATTTACGAGCGCTGCACGAGAGACTGCAGTCTGCTTCGCACCAGATGGTAGCCGTCTCACGTCGCCATAAACCTCTCGCTTGTGCCGTGTGACGTGACTACATCATCAGAACTACTATTATATTATGGTTTCTACTAAGACGGTAGTTATTTGATTAATAAAGAAATGCAGTTATCGTACTGAAAGAACAAAGGAATTTTCCTAGAAAAATTAATCCTCAAGAATTAATACTCCTTTAAAAACTATTTTATCGTTTAGATCTGACGGGCCCGTTGGTCTAGTGGTCAGACACCCTGCCTGCTAATCGATGGGTCGTGGGATCGATTCCCGCCAAGTGTCTGGGTGTTGTTTATCTATTTAAGTATGTATTTACAAAAAAAAAAGTATATAAGTATTAGTATCAGTTGTCTGGTTTCCATAGTACAGGCTCTGCCTAGTTTGGGATCGGATGACCGTGTGTGAAAAAAAAAATAAAAAAAAAAACAAAAAAAAAAACAAAAAAAAAAATATCGGTAAACGGCGTTGCATAATTTTATACGCTGCAAAACTAGTACGCTTTAATATGGATACAGGGGAGTTTTCTCCAATGAAGATTCGAATGGGGGGGGAATACTTACAGAAGATCTCAGCTTTTGATCCACGGTGGGGAAGACCGACAGTCTTTGATGAGAACCCGTTATGTTGGCAGCTGCGGGACCAACTTTGTCCCTTTTGCTGCCAACACTGTACTTTTATATTATTATCATCAGCCGAAAGACTCCACTGGTAGACAAAAGCCTCCCCTCAGAAGGGAGGTGTTGTCATAATCCCAAAGATTGACAGGTCTTGGGGATTGCAATATAGGATAGGTAATCCAATAGAAAAATGCTACTGCCTGTCTTCTTGTTATTCCTTAGTTGCCTGCTAAGACAACCAAAATGAGGAGATGGAAGGGTACTATTCCCCGACACCCCACAGTTCCTGATTAAAATAATGTTCAATGTGTTAATGGATCGCGAAAGTCTAAATAAAATATAAATCTGTTTTGAAATGTGCAAATGAATCCCTTCATATGACTTCATACTCAATTTGATTTTTTTCAATTGCGCTGAAATTGGTAAAGCAATATCTAAAACTATTTCAAATTACAAACCGATAGCATTCGTAGTTGCTGAAATATATCGGTGTGACAGACAGACAGACTGACTAGTAGCACCATAAGAGTTACTTCTTTGCCTTTAGGTACGGAACCGGAAACAAGTGAAGGGGCCAGGGTGGCTTCAAGATTCACTTTACAGATCACATCTCGTCATAAGTTAACTTACCGTGCCAAGCTTGAACTAAAAGTTTAATGTAGCTCAATTATTGTCCATACATACTTCAATAACACTTGGAGCAATGCCATATAAAAGTCATGGTGAATTTGGGGTTTAATTTAATGTCTTTATGTCATATTCACTTTGTATATTAAATCTCTTTTGTCTTCCCAAAACGAGAGATGAGCCGTCCGTATGTGTCGCTCGAAAACCTACAATTACACAAACAAACACGAGTGCCGAAACGAGCGAAGCTCAGTGTGGCTCGTCTTGCTGGTGATAGGAGCCAAACAATACCGTGTTGAGTCTCTAGCGCTTGAGCTCAAGTACCGAGAGACAATGTTTGTATGCATGCGCAGAAAAACCTCGTTCGTTACCAGAAACTTTATTGTTATTTTTGCGGTTGAAACTTATATGTAGATATCTTATATACAGATTTATAATTCATAACGCGTTGGCGATGCTACAACACTTGCTACCTCCAACATTGTAATCGTAATTTTTATTGAAAGCAAATTACATAGTCAATTAGAAAGTACTTTGACCAACGATAACTCGTTATATTAACCAATATGTGATATTAGAATACAGTCACAGTTTGTTAAAAAATATCGTTCAGGTAATTTAAGTATGTCCCCTGGCCAAATATGTTGCGACCTGCATTGGATTTCCTCACGATGGAACCATTTGTAAATCGTAAATCTTTCGATTTGTTTATTTTATAAATATTATGATTTTAAGTTTTCATAATATTGGTTAGGTACACCTGCATAATTACGTCACAAAACAGACTAGGCATTACATTATCTAAACAGAGCGAGCACAGAAGGGCTGACCGGACAGTCAGGCCGTGATTGAAAGGGGATGCATCAGGCTGCTCAGAGCGCAAACACTGAGTTGTGCACAATAGGCCAAAGCAACTGTTTGCGTCATCGACCGTATACACTTTTGCAATTAGAGTAACAAACGCAAGCTGATATAAATGATAGAAATTTACTTAAATTTGACAACACTTTTTAATGGTTAAGATTTATAGAACATTTCCGTACTTATATATGTATGTTCACGGAAGACCAGCGTCGTGATGCCAAATAGGTGTCGTGGCAAAATGCTGAGTGGGCTCCTTTTTATTAACGACTGATTGTTTTTATTTTATGTGTCCCTACCAATTGTTATTTTATGTCGTTAAATATTTTTTTTTCTATTCTATTCTAAATTATAAAAGTACGTAAAAAAATACGTATTTCATGATTTCTTTTCAGGAGCATTTTTACTAAATTTCAAATCAATTGAACAACGTGGCCGGGATGCTATCAGTGGGTGCTATTTTTACCCGGAATCCCCACAGGCTACTTAATACATGAACGATATTAAATATGTAATCCTGGTATAAAATACTTAATAACGTAATTTAATAGATATTATCAACATCTAAGTTGCCTACCAAATAATTATACATTACTTATGTCATCGTACAGGCCCCTCAAACCAATAAAGCGTTTATTTTTTTCCAATTGCTCTATAGTTATATAGGAAAATCTAACCCGAAAAGTTGGCAAGCAGTCAAAAACAGCTAGACATAGTTTTCGAGCTTTGAAATCATTTGGTCTTTGATGTTCCAAACCAAATATTTATGTATATAAAATGTTCTTTAAACAGTCGCCGAGTACGATATTGAAGTGGTGAAAGAAGTGGTTTTGTTTATTCTTGTTTCAGAACATTATTACTAGGAAGTAGATATTCCTGTGAAGCTAAATCCGTAGATTCGCTCGTGGGAGGAATTTCCGCGAGGTAGCACAAACTTAACGAGTCTTTTATTAACGCTTCTTCGGATGTACTCTATATATGATACAGTGAAATAAAAATATTTCCGTCACTAATATAGTACATTTTTAACGTATTGATAAATACATGGGGTATTTATCAATACGTTAGTATAAAATTGGTACTATAATAATAGGTGCATTTAGCTTCTTGTGGCAGTATGCTTAAAAATTTAGGGTGTCTAGAATATTTTGTTCTAAAACTAAACAGTAGGTAAATTAGAAGAGAACTTATTTAGGATTAAATCAAATGATCAAGAAATACTTATAAAAATATTATTAAGTTAACCCGTCAAGCTGCGTCGCTATTCACTTAGGATATTGGGAATAGCAGATCCCAATTTCCTATCGATCCCTTACTATCAGTTAAATAGTTACCATCGATAGCTGTAATGACATATTTCCGTTTCAATATTATCATATTAGCAGCTTACTGTTGGTTGTTCAAATAATAGTCTGTCAGGGTTTTAGTTATCGTTCCATTTCGGAGGTATATCGCGGGATATCAATGACTTGTTCGATGATTTTAACTTATAGTTAGGGATCGATAGGATATTGGGACCGGCAGTTAGTAGTGCGTTTCAATCTAGCTAGCTTATTGTTATATTGAAGATTGGTTTTATTAAATTATGGAATGTATAACGAATGCGATTAAACTACATTGTAATTTAGTGTCTTATTAGTTTCATGCTATAGCCTATTGTAAAGAATAGAGTTCGTAGATTCCTTGTTCCAACTAAAATGTTAATGCAATATTATTATTATTCAGGGATCGACTCACCTTGATATAACCTAATCAATCGTTACTTCAGAGCCTTTTGAAGCAATGAATATTAAACACGATATTTAATCGGTACCGGGAAATAACTGAACCCAAACACTGCAAAATACTTGTTATGCCAAATAAAATTGTAGGCAATAGTATTTCCTTATCGACAGGTAAATATTAAGTCGAAAGAAATACACAATTACTGCGATTTCGTTTAATTATTTTGAACATAAATCTAACGATATTTATTTATTACGACTCTCTAATACTAGGTTGACTGGGCACAGTCGTCACGCCACAAGGGGGAAACCGGAGTCGTATAATTTTCAAAGCTTATTACCTACTAAAGAAATGAAGCAAGCAATTTTGTACAGTCAAACTATTCAATATTGAATTGCAGGGGTGCTTAGGACATTAATCTATACACGTTAGGTAATTATTAAATAGTAATTCTATGAACTTTGCTAACAGTTAATTATACATTACCAGTAGGTAAGGTGTTGACAACCTGTGCGTGTAACGTAAGATTATTTAAAATCTAGTTAATATAATTGGAAACTTAATACTATGATAAAGTAATATCAGTGGTACTGATAGTCTTTCAGATGAGTACTTTACTAAATCATTAGAACCAATCTTTTACATGAATTTTAAGCTATAATTGGGTCAAAATTTTATACAACTTTTTCGAAGCTATGAAATTGATATAAGTGAGCCTGCACTCGAAAGAGTTTATGTTTAGTTAAACATTTGTAAACGCATGAACGCAAATTCTGACGAGATCACAGTAGGGCTGGAAAGTGCACGTTCACAGATTTTTTTACTAAATTATGTCCCAAATATTGAAAGGCCAATAATGAATCAAAGCGTTGGATTGAGCAATCGCAACGCGGGTAATGAGTACACACAAAACAAGCTATCGTGATACTTTACTACTTTAGCTACAGTGCTACTTTAGTTATTTAGTTCACTACTTTAGTAATTAAAACTATGTAAGTATAACTAAAGTATCACGATTTGAATACAAGTAAATAAAAAATTATGTTGGTTCATATGGATAGCAAATTATTAGTAAATAGGTAGGTGAGTGTGTGTGTGTGTGTATACGGTATACCATGGTATCGTCGGTAGACATGATTAACTTGTATAGTTCCGGTATACCGGTAATAATGTAAAGTACTATTAGATAATGTTGCACATTGTGGCACTAGAAATCGACCTTAAGATAATAGGCTGATCAAATTTTCATTAAACATCTCAATTTGACTTTATTTTAATAGGGAATTAACGCGACCGGATTATTGCGGGGATTATTGCTTGTGACCACGGCTAGTACAGCCCGGCCGAAATGTCAAGTCAAAATATAAGGTAAATCGCGTTAATTCCCGATTAAAATAAAGTTTAATAATGGAACGCGAAACTCTAAAAGTATACGTCTCGATTTTATCGGCTTTCAAATACAGGGAGAACCATAGATGTATTATAAAATAATGTAGGTATCGATTGGAAAACGCATTAAATCCTTACATTCCTTTAGCAGCTATGACTTCACAGACAGACAGGAGTGATCAAGCGTAGGAACCTATAATACTCCTCTTTTACGTGGGGGTGAAAACTAGCGTCAACCCTATTATCAGGAAACGGGATCACTGTAACAGCGGTCTGTTTGGAGCGCAGCACAAGTGCTATATACGTTCGTTATGCACGCCGCGACGTGAATTCAAAATACATTTTTTGCATCCAAATTGACGTTACTTGATTTTTATGCTGTTTTTGTCGGAAGCTATTTCATTTTAAATAAATATCATACATTGTTTTGTATATTATGTTAGTAGAAATTTACATTTTTGTTCAATATAAGCTTGTGGTGATGCAGCTAGGGGTGAAAGCGCTTTAGCTTATTAAGACGCTGTGGCGACTTCACATAAGTAGACAGATGGCACCACATGCGATATAGTGATATAAGTGAGAACCACTTAAAACAAGTCAGATGGCGCCATCCGATTCTGAATCGCGCTAGCGAAGTTGCAACGTACCTACATGAACTATAGGTATATGTATAAACAACACCCCAACATCAATTATTGGGGGCTTCAGCCCAGACGGAACGTCGCACCTCGCTCCATCGGAGGATTCTCGCTTTAGCACTTAGCATAGTAGCTGAGCTACAACACAAAGAAAAGGACACTGTTTCACCGGTGTTGCTGTTTTCGCAGCAAAAGTGAGACGAACGACGGCCCCTCATCCGTCAGCACCACGACTCAGAAACCACTGGCAATATAACTCACTGCAGAATCAGAACGCCACCCAAAGGAGGCATCAACATAGCTTTTAAGAAAACTGTTACTAACACGTTACAATTTAGATATACAAAAACAAATACATTTCAAGATATAAAAAAATATCTTCCAACCGTCATCTGGAACAACTAGCAATCTGTGGTTGTTATTATCATATAATTGTATGGATTATTATGTGGAATAAATATATTATTAGTAGGTATTATTTGGCTATACCATACCATTGCAGCGAGGTGTGAGACAGGGAGACGTTATTTCTCCGAAACTGTTCTCAAACGCATTGGAGGACGTTTTCAAGCTCTTGGACTGGTACGAATTCGGCATCAACATCAATGGCGAATACATCACTCACCTTCGTTTTGCCGATGATATAGTCATTATGGCAGTGTCGCTGGAGGACCTCAATACGATGCTCAGCGACCTCAGTAGCGTTTCCCAACAGGTGGGTCTTAAAATGAACATGGACAAGACGAAGATCATGTCTAATGTCCATGTTGCACCCGTACCGGTAGTTGTTGGGAACGATACACTCGAAGTTGTTGACCACCACGTATACCTAGGACAAACTATCCAGGTAGGTCGGTCCAACTTCGATTAAGAGGTCGCCCGAAGAATCCAACTCGGATGGGCAGCGTTCGGGAAACTACGCGATATCTTCTCGTCCAAAATACCGCAGTGCCTGAAGACGACGGTTTTTAACCAGTGTGTGTTGCCAGTGATGACATATGGTACTGAGACGTGGTCTCTAACGGCTGGCCTTTTAGAAAAGTTCAGAGTCACACAACGAGCCATGGAGAGAGCTATGCTCGGAGTTTCTTTGCGCGACAGAATCCGAAATGTGGAGATCCGCCGAAGAACTAAGGTCACCGACATAGCTCTCAGGCAGGCCACTGCCCATTGCCACTTCAACTTGCAGATGATGATTTTGCGATGTGGCCATCGCTCGAAGAACCGATAACCGCTGGGGAAGAAAGGTTCTCGAGTGGCGACCACGAACCGGAAGACGCAGCGTTGGCAGGCCTCCCACTAGGTGGACAGACGACATTGTGCGCGTCGCAGGTAACCGATGGATGCAAATAGCCAATTGTCGTTCATTGTAGCGTTCGAAGGGGGAGGCCTATGTTCAGCAGTGGATGTCTTCCGGCTGATGATGATGATGATGATTATTTGGCTACAATGTTAACTAAAGTACTTCCGGTCTTCAGGCGACTACCATGTTGAGCAGACATTCCCGCTATTATCTACATCTCATATTTAGATAAGCTTTGTAGATAAAATTCGCTTCAGTGATAAATTCATGTGGTTACGCTAAAGATAGAAGTTAAATATTTAACGCAATGATTCCTTTTTTTACAAAAACCTAGTAACCAAGCTGGCCGGAAATCTAAGCAAATTACGCCTGATAATAATCAAATAGCGTTAGGAAGCCTTACTCTTTATTTCGGCTGTTTAATAGAGTAATCAAGTAACGTATAGATGTAGAAAGATATTACCTTAACCGCTCAAATTTCCATGTTATTAAACTGGACCTAGCAAGCTAAGCACAGTTATACCTACCTACACGTTTTTTTTTTCATTTATAAATAGAAGAGCCTGAA
This sequence comes from Furcula furcula, assembly GCA_911728495.1. Lineage (NCBI taxonomy): Eukaryota > Metazoa > Arthropoda > Insecta > Lepidoptera > Notodontidae > Furcula > Furcula furcula. The sequence continues at coordinate 15,305,433 of OU452251.1, forward strand.
TCCCTACTTTCATTGATGGTATAAAGGATTTTCTTTCGCGAAATAGAATAGAATAGAATACTCTTTATTTGCACACCAAAGAAAAACATACAGAAAAACTTACAAAAATAATTTAAATTAGGTACAAATGGCGGTCTTATCGGTAATAGCGATTTCTTCCAGACAACCAAATACTAAAAATAATCGCATGTCTTCTAGTTTTAAACAAATAATAATTTAAGTACGCATGGTGGTACTTATACCAACTTCAGTAGCTATATCTTTTTTCACATTAGGTCTCGACTTTTTATTACTACTGGTCAACCAATAATATTCTTCACTTTACTATGGTGAATTTTTCTTTTTTCTCATATGGATAGTTGCCAACCTGGTGTTGTACAAGCTGCCCTCAGGCCGGGCTTGGCTTGTCTAGATTACATTTTTGACGGGCCCGTTGGTCTAGTGGTTAGTGGCCCTGTCCGCTAACCAATGGGTCGTGGGTTCGATTCCCACCAAGTGTCTGGGTGTTATTTATCTATTTAAATATGTATTTACAAAAAAAAATGTATATAAGTATTAGTATCAGTTGTCTGGTTTCCATAGTACAGGCTCTGCCTAGTTTGGGATCAGATGATCGTGTGTGGATTGTCCCAAGATATTATTATTATATTACATTACAGCAACCGGCACCGACGTTTTACGTACCCTCCGAAGCATGGAGATCCTCAGTTCAAACGCCACTAAATGGTCACCCATCTAAGGACTGTTCTTGCCAGATATTGCTTAACCAACTGACTATGAGCACCTTCCATATCAATATAGTATATGATATTATTGGAAACCCTAAATGTTTCAAAAAAAGAGAATCTGTCCAGAAACCATTGTCTCTGGACCACCTTAGTAAAACAAGAACTGAACATACCACTGAAGAATTATTACCACACTCCTGCAGCAGGAATACATTGTAATCACCATGACGCAGCAACTTTACTGAGACTTCCGCACTGTACGAGATCTGAGAAACGAATGACCGCTGTACCGCTAGAGCAGTGACTCATATACGCATTCGCTGAGCGCGTTCGGCTATCCTACCCACAATTAATTTTATATCAGTTTTGAAGTCTAACAATATAGTGAATAACCGTATAATATGGTGGACTGAATATCTTTCGTTCTGAGGTTATATCGATCTGTGCGATTTTTACTTATCTCCCGCTTTGCAAAGAAGGAAGTGAATTTGTTGCGGGTTCCAAGACAATTTAGCGTTTCCCCGAGACCACCACTGTAGATCAAACCACTGTTAGATCCTGGCTGACAGGAGTCACAGTGGTGGGAATTTGTGGTGGAAATGAGTGGTGGGAATGAGTGGTTGGATTAGTCCCTTTCACAACTGTATAATATACACTGTTCATGTCGACACGATTAGAAGTAGAAATTATGTTTATAAATGTACAACAGCGGTAAATATGATCAATAAATATTCAAAGTCCAAAAGTTAACCATGACGAATCGCATCAGTAACAACGGCTGTGGCGCGTGCGTGACACACAAACATATGATTTAATAATACACCCAACATTACCAGTTCTGGGTTTGGTCTTTCCAACTACTTTCTGCTGACGACTGGTATTATAATAATATACCTACATATTATTACGTGAATTATGAAACATGTAATGCCCTAGTCGTATTGTTGTTTTGATAGGCTTTAATTTTGTTTTCCCAACTGCCGCTCTTAGCAAGACTAATGCCTCATTATTGAAATCTACGTAACTATGTGATAAGAAAATGAATCATTACTTGTTAGTTTGTCGTTTGGGTTGTAGCCAACCTGGTATCAGTGTTATACAAGCTCTTATTTAGCTAAACGACGGCCGTCTCAAAGACAGCAACCGGAGCTGACGTATGTGCTCTCCGAAGCAAACACATAGTACAAATGCGAACCACCCATATATGATACCCATATATGCCTGACGTTGCTTTACCATCTGATCCTTTGCTGAACAGTGATTACAACCGGCTGGCTATGAGCGCCCCTCATAATGATCAATTCCAGATTTATGTAAGTACAGAAATACAAGTTGAGGCAACTCCAGCCGGCTCAAGCTATGAGGTCTTGTCGTTCAACCCCGACACTCGGATACGTTGATTATGTGGAAGCGGGCGAAATCGCCCTCTCCGAATGATTGATAATACCAGTGCCGACCGCCGCATTTTGCGTAAAAAAGTATTTTTCGAATGCTGATCGTACCTACTCAAAAAATTACTGACATTTGAACATAATAATAATACTGCTATTTATGTATTCAGTTATGCGGCTTATTCCAAGTCCAAGGGTTGTAGCCAAGTTTTCATTCAATGCAATGACATATATCTTCGCTAAGTCACGTGAAGAGATAATAATAAATGTCATTCACATACATTTGTTTTCAATTCTCTAGCATTCCGTATTATACGAATGACAACTTGGCTAAGGGGGCAGATCCTATAACGTTTACTTAAGTAGGAACTAACTTTATAGTTTCTTAGCGATATGCAGGTAAACTAACATATCGACTCGACGAGAAGAAATACTGAAAAACTTTTGCCTTCATTTTCAATTTCACTGAAGGCATACAATGAACGTTACTACAGGCGATCAAAACGAACCGCATAAAGCAGCGATGCAAACAGTATGATGCACCTAATGATCTACTATTGAAAGTAGGTAATTGTTTTAAGTTAAATCGACCACTCAGGCAGTGCGGTGGTCACCCAGCAGTCCACTGTTCGGCTAAATCACAACTGACGGTTGAATTTTCTAACTGCTCGGGTACGGACGGTTGAAACGTCTCTCCAATTCCATGAGCATTTTTGAACCAACGCTAGAAATTAATAACTATTCGAGCGGACTACGGCACCTACTTGTGAATAGAAAAAAAATGACCTAACCATTTTTTTTTGACGCGTGGGAAATCTTCCAAAGGTCCCCGGGAGATGTGGGGCTCGACCGGGGTATGTGGGATTGTTACCCACTAAAACCCCCGCGGCTGTCGCATCGGCAAATGAGAGGGGGGACCCCAGGGCTCTCCTGTGGGATCTGCACCAGGGGCCCTTCAGTGCCTTGCCTTTGAGCCCGCCGCTGGGGGGCGCATTGTAGCCCCCCGGAAACCAGTCACGGTGCTCATGGGGACGGGGGTCGCAACCCTGCCGCCGTCCTCCTCGGAGTCGCCGCCGTACTCAATGGACGTTCAAAGGGCCCACACCCCGAACTTCCAGCGACTCCGAAGAATGACCTAATCATGACCTAACCCATCCATATCCTTACACAAATATAGTACAAGTCATTTAAACTCCTATCCCTTTAAAATTGTGAGAACGCTCAGTCTATGACAGACTGAAATAAACTTGTATACATGTAGTTATACATACATAGTTATACATAGCTGACACGACTCAAATAAACATTCTATTTCGCGTTCAAATATGTACAAAGAGTTTTGGTTATCCACATACGGCCCGGTATTTGAACTAAGTAGCCGAATAAGAACCTCCGGGATTACCTCTGCTAGACGAATGTGCGGAATAAACTCCGAGAGTTCTTTGAAATAATATCTTCGGAAGCAATAAACCAGTAAGTTGGAACATGCTCCGGAGAAATATGCCCAAGTTTTCGACATCGGTCGTAACTCGGGAATACTTAGCGTTCAGCTAATAATTTGTGTATTTATAGTACAGTACCTAATACTTTAAAATTTTAATTTTTTCTACGAGTATTGAAAACTCAAAATATATTAAATGATTGTTGGATGGTTGTATGAATGATGGATTTGTATATTTACATATATTGTGGATACGTCTTTAAATGATATAATCGTTGAGGATGTATGTCTGTTACTGTTATACTTAAAAATTATTTAGTAGTAGTTTCAAAAATGATTTCTGATATTTACGCGAATATTACATTGAAATGAAACTAATTTTACGGATTATATCGTTTGCTTACTTAGCTACTACCTCAGTCCGCCCATAACCATGAATGCTGTAAAGTATTCCATACGTCGGGTAATTAAAATCAAAAATAAACCGCGATATAATCCGTAAAAGTAGTTTCTGAGTTAGTAGTTTCAAAATTTTTATTTGGGTATTTTTACTGGTAAACTGATATTTTAGTGACGATTCTTAGCTATAGTATGGTGGCAATTAAAGCAGAATCTTCTAAGTTGTGCAGCTCGTTACGTTTCGGAAGTTAAAACTTTATACTTGTTTCATTACTACACAAAAATTATGTCTAATCTTATACTCTGTTATTCGACATCCTTTAGCAATTTGTAAACGAGAAACAACTAACCACCGCGCGATGTTGACAAATTGCGACCGGCCCAACTGATATTCTACTCTACACCGTAGATTGGTGATAAGCGACCAATTTGAGGAGGCGCCACCACGGGGTACGGAAGTCGTTATTACAGTAGGCGGTGCGACTCAGCAAATTGCAGCCGAACACGCCATCTGAACGTGACAGCGCTGTCGAACACATTCCTTATTTGAAACGTCTCAGCGTGACATTCGAGCTGTAGGTGTTATGAATATTGAAAATCAGTATTGCGCTAAACAACTATTTCACCTATTCACTGAAGCGATGGAATGTTAGTAACAAATTAAATTATATTGTTTTACCCACGCTTGATATTAATTTGACCGCAAGTATTGAGCAGTATAAAGTTTGGTAAAACCGCTACAAAGTCTGTAAGTACTGCCTAGCACGCGCGACTACGCGCTACAAGGCTACAGGGACATTATGTTTCGTGATATTATTGTTTTATTTTAGTCGGTAAAAATACACGTTTCTATTAAACAATAAAGTAACTTTAAGAATAATAAATTACTTTATAGTAAACTTACAGTTTAGGTAAAACAGACTGTTCAAAACTTAATAATAAACTTTGTCGGTAAAAAAAAAACCTACACGCGGTAGTGGTACACCCATACCCATAGAGTTTATATATTAAGAATAGAGTACGCGTTTGTCTATAGTCCCTTTACACAGATTTTTTTAACAGAACAGGCAGTTTTTTCTCCAAGAGGCAGGTGAACTGAACTATTTAAAGTTTTATTATAAGAGTTATATTGATATGTAAGTGACAAATATTGATGGGTTTGATCTGTCACGAGTGCAAATGTCGATAAATACAGCTGACGGTATAGTACCTATTGTCGTGTACCTGATATTTATCTATTTTGATGTTCTTACTACGTATTCCTACTTGAATTAAGCATTCTATAATACTAGTACTGCTTCATATTCTAAGCTTGTACCTCATAATAGTTCTTTTATAGCTTAATTCATACACAGTGTAAATCAGAAACAATTTTATTACGAAAATAACTAAATCAAAGAAGAATTATTAATTTAACCCCGGAATTAGAAATCGTAATGATAAATACACTGCAAAACACAATTTCTTACCAATCTACAGACAGACACGTGAAACTAATAACAACCTTTGTTTTGTGTCCTGGATTAAAATCATTTTAATAGTGAACTTGGTAAGGAGTCAACCAAGTATTCACCTGACGGATACTAAAACGTTAGGTAAATTCAAAAGCAATAGGTACTTTATTTCAGACCTTATTACGTTCACATTAAAAACCAAAATAATTTAAATACTAAAACTGAAAACTGGATACGGACCGAAAATTGATAGAGCGGACGCGATGCATAAGCGAAATCCTTTCTAAATCCTGATGATGACGTGGAAACCATCAATACCCCCATCTAAACATGGCCGACTCACTGCTCTACCTCTACAGCATCCTGATAACATTGTTGCACAAGTTACTTAAAGCATATTTATGAAAAGGAAGAAAATAATCTAATATAGATAGATATCTAGATATAGGTATAAAAAATGAATATATAAAAATATACGGAGATTTTTCTTGTATGTAATATGTTGGATGTGCTTATGCTAGATATATTTACACATCTTCGAAGTCACTGAACGTTTGGGGGAGTGGGCTCTAATCGTCCATCAAGTACGGCGGCGACTCTGAGAAAACGACAGTGGGGTTGCGACCCCGTCCCTGTGAGCAACATGGCCTATTCCCGGGGTTCTATAATTCCTGCCACTGCCGCCACGCTTACACACGGTACTGAGGGAAACCTGGTGCATAGCCTACCGGAAAACTCAGCTTCCCGTCTCATGAGCCGATGCGATGGTAGCGTAGGTTTTAGTGGGTAGGAATCCTAAATACCCAGGTTGTTCCCCGCAAGGTTCTCGGGACTTTTTAAAGGTTTTTCAGAGAAGAAGAGTATATTTAAACACGATAACTGTACTAAATTCTAATCTGAGCTTTTCTTTAAATGTAAACGAGGTAGAACTTATGTATGTACTGGGAGGGATTAGTGAATATTCATCGAGCACTCCCTGAAACTTCAGTCATTGTGTCAATGAGCATTGTCAATTCTAAATTCACCCAGAATTTAGTACTTAGAATTTAATTTTAGAGCGCTCTTCTGCCAATTCAATATTTATATGGTTGATATGGGAAATCGCTCAACAAATGTTGAATATACGTCTGGCTGATGATTAGGTTTGGATATAAAAATACTTAAGAGTATTTAGACTATCTTGGACTCATATAAAGAAACGTACCAAGTAATTCTTTGATACCATGGAATACGTCAGTATAGTATAGTCAGTGGCGTGACATACATTTACAACAGGCTAGGCAAAAAAGTAAAATACCAAAATTCTACGAGTTCTTAAGCTATATGTTTTTATTGTGCCTAATAAAATATCCATAAATGAACTGATATTACAGACGGGTTGCACGATATTGGTCAAGTTTTATATTAGTCAAATCGAGAATTCGTCAAATTTGATATTGGTCAAATTGGTAGTTCGTCAAATCGTCTCTTTGTCTAATTATGAAATTCGCCACATACGACATTAGTCAAGTCTATGCACAGTCGATAATAAACTATGCTGACTTATACCTACTTAGAAAATTTGTGTCCAGCGAGAGCAAGTACATTTTTAATTATAAAAAAAAATATCTAATTAATATTGACCTAATCTAGTCTTCCAGGTTTCTTAGTTTAATTCCTATGTTTATGTTGACGACTTATTCCTATATTTTGTAAAAACTAAGAAATAGGCACCTATTGCTTTTTCCAAATTGTGGGAAATCAACCTAAGTTAATGTCTGACGACATTAAATGGCAATACAGACGATTTATAAAAAAAAAATGCAAGGCTATATAAAATAACTAGCTGACCCGCGCAGCTCCGCCAGCGTTTTTATTATTATTTTTCTTAACATATTTTGGAATTTTAAATACATATAAATCCGGTCCCTAGTTATTAGTTAAAAGATTTTTTATTGGTTGCGACGGCTCCTGAAGGTTAGGAAGACAAACTTTACCTGAAGCACAGCACATGCCATTAGTTTCGTCCTCCCATTTCTTGGCAGAGCAGTTAGAGCAGATCTTATTCATGACTGCGGATCATATCTGAAAGCCAGTCTGTTGCTGCTAGCTAAAATTCGATTGCGAACTCTATTTGTGGACAACTGCTGTCTCAGGCAGAGGCCTGAGCTCTTAGTCGCTGCAAACGCTCGACACTCGACTCTCTTTCGCGCAACTGAGAGGTCCTTATATTTTGTTCATGAAGACGTTGGGAACGCTCCAGCCTCGACTCTCGTGCACGTAACTCAGAGGTTCTCAGATTTTGTTGTGCAAGGCGTTGCGAACGTTCGACACTCGACTCTCGTGCGCGTACCTGAGAGTTTCTCTGATTTTGTTCAGCAAGGCGTTGTGAACGTTCAGGTGAAGATTCTCCCATACGACGTATTCTTGGTGCCCGTGCTTGAGAACTATGTTTAGAAAGTTGAGACCTGGCTCTCTTAGGCATTTTCAAATGTTTAAGAAAATGCTAATAAATGCGTGTAATATTCTAGCTCTGAAAAGAACTGTTGTTTAGCCCTGAAAAGAACTGTTGTTTACCCCTGAAAAGAACTGTTGGTTAGCCCTGAAAAGAACTGTTGGTTACCCCTGAAAAAATCTGTTGGTTAGCCCTTAAAAGAACTGTTGATTAGCTCTGAGAAGAACTGTTGTTACCCCTGAAAAAATCTGTTGGTTAGCCCTGAAAAGAACTGTTGATTAGCTCTGAGAAGAACTGTTGTTTAGCTCTGAGAAGAAATTTTGCGTAGGTGTAGTTTAGGTACCTTACTCATAGATCTAAACTCCCTCCCGTATGCGCACCCCCGCCTTGGTGACGCTCACTCCGCAACGGGCCGTGCAGCAGAAATCGTAATATTTTAATTTCGCCATAACTTCAAAACCAAATGTCCAATTTTAATCATTCAAATATTATCTACATAAACTGTACTTAATGATGAAATAATTTATTTTGATAAGGATTAATAGCATGAGTAAAATAAATGCGTTTAAATGTAGTCCAAACAAAATTCAGGATTTTGAAATAAAAAAATGGTTGTTGGGCCTCACTCGACATAGACAATAGATAGTGTGCCGCGGACTTTTTTGTAGATATTTATAAGATCTACAATTAATTAAAACATTTTATGTTTCTATCTTTTATAGTTTAGGCAGCGTACGCAAAATAAGTAAGTTTTCTGGTTGATTTTTTACACCTTGTGTCCGAAAAAACCCAAATATCTTACGGAACCCTATTTTTTTTCCAAAATAAAATTTAGCCTATGTTACTCGTGGATAATGTAGCTTTCGAATGGTGAAAGAATTTTTAAAAACGGTCCAGTAGTTTTTGAGCCTATTCATTACAACCAAACAAACAAAGTTTTCCTCTTTATAATATTAGTGTAGAAGTGTAGATAGTGTAGATGTGTGTTTCCACCATTGAGACGGATCTCACAATTTTGGCATGCTTAAAATCACTTTGAGGAATGGCCGCCCACGTTCGATCTAACAAGTTAAAAAGTTGTTGTGGGGTATGCACGGTATGCTCAATTGGGTTGAAGTCCGATGCTTGAGCTGGCCACGGCAGACCGTTGATGCGAGCATCAGCAACAGTGCGTGTTACGATCTAGCCGTGTGTGGACGTGCATTGTCGTGCATTAGTCGAAACGAATCACCTAACTGGCTTTGCTAAGGGATGATCACGTCTATAACAATCCGCTCTACATAAATCTGAGCATTGAGACCTGATCCAAATGAGATTGCTACCTCCACCGATTCAAATACCAGCCCAAACCATTACTGTTGTTTGCTGTCTGGTCCTCCAAACTCGAGTATGTACTTTTTGTATATGCTGACCTTATACCTAAACGAGATTCATCGGAAAATCAAATACAATGTGAGTCTTCTTCCTCCCAATTTCAGTGTTCGCGAGCCCATTGTAAACGGGCCCTACGATTGCGGGGTTCCATAGGTGGACCCACTACAAGTGAACGATTTCGGATGGTTTGGTTGATTATCAGCAAGCATGAAGTGCTGTGGAACCTCGTACCCAACATCATAGAGGTCATATTACGATTCCATCCGAGCAGTATTTTGGATGTACCGGTCCTGTCTGTGAGTTGTGATGCGAGGTCGTCCTCCATGTCGCTCAGCCACGCTGCCGGTAATACGATAGCAAGACCAGGGGCGGCTTAAGACGCTCTATGTAATGCCAAGAGCGACAGCCACATAAAATTGCAAAGATTTTGATGAACTGATTTTATGCATGCTAATACGCTGTGATTGTGAAATTGTGACTCTTTCAATTTTGTAGTTAATTGTACTTAAACTACTTGACCAATGTCGTATGTAGCAAATTTCATAATTAGACAAAAAGCCGATTTGACGTACTACCAATTTGACCAATATCAAATTTGACGAATTTTCGTTTTGACTAATATAAAACTTGACCAATATCGTGCAACCCTTACAGACATATATTTTTTTATATAATGATTTCTGATATTTACGCGAATACTACACATTGAAATGAAACTAATTTTACGGATTATATCGCGGTTTATTTATAATTTTAATTACCCGACGTTTCGAATACTTTACAGTATTCATGGTCACGGGCGGACTGAGGTGGTCACACGATATTGGTCAAATTTGATATTAGTCAAATAGGTAATTCGTCAAATTTTATATTGGTCAAATTGGTAGTTCGTCAAATCGTAATTTTGTCTAATTATGAAATTCGCCACATACGACATTGGTCACTACAAAATTGAAAGTTTTCATTCATATTGTTTATATTCATATCCAACACAATTGTTTCAAACAGTCCAGTGAATTTAATTTTCCAGTTAATAATTTTTCTTTTATCTTTTCTATTTTGGCGTATTTTATAATGTCCAATGTTTTTCTTTGCTTCTCACCTTCTCTATTGACTTTTTTTTTTTAAATGAATATGTAAATGAAAATATTATGTTTTTTTTTGTACTTTAGTCCCTAATCTCCGATGCCAACTCTCTACTGCGTTGGTGGGTACGATGGCGTTCAGTTGCACAACACCACATATCTTGAGTAATTCTCTTTTGCCATTGCTCAGTAAAATATTTTTGAAAGTTTTTCACCCTACTATCATTTTCTGGCATCACCTCAAGTATTGCTGACTATTCTTCAGGAATATACTGACATGGCAGCAACGCTAGGTTTGTGGTTAGCCCAACATTTTTTTTTAAATTGTTGTCTGTCATTATTTCGATTGCTTGGGCTTTTTTGTATATGGCTTGATTAAAATAAAAAAAAAACAGCCTTTGACCAGAATATCTGGGAAAATAGGTTTTGCGGCGTTTATTATTGCGATTGCATAATCACACTTTAGAAAATACTTAAATACTATTACTAAACATTTTCTTTTTATTGCAGTCGGGCTTATTGTACTTTTAAAATTTATACTTGTTAGACCATTTTCTTTATTTAAAATATTTTTTTATATAAGTATATTATAAGTGTAGTTTTTTATCGGCTGTACATAGACTTGACCAATGTCGTATGTGGCGAATTTCATAATTAGACAAAAAGACGATTTGACGATCTACCAATTTGACCAATATCAAATTCGACGAATTCTCGATTTGTCTAATATCAAATTTGACCAATATCGTGTGACTCGACTGAGGTGGTAGCTGTCCATACGTCATAGTTGTCTTCGGGTTCAGGTTTTCTAATTATTATTGTTAGTCCGATCTACGCAAAAAGAGCTTACAGTATCTTGAGGTCTTGCAGTGGAATGCTTGTCTTTGAATTTGATTATATTTATGACGGCCATTTATCCCAAGCTGGTGGTAGCACCCAGCCATCTTCTCTATTGAAATTTGGATGTATTTTAATTTCAATAGCGTCACGAATCATCCTTGGCAATATAATCCGTAAAATTAGTTTCATTTCAATATATTTTTTTGTTGAAAACTGAACACAATATTTAAGATTATAACAACCATCCAGAAGTCATATATAGGCAAAGTATTTTTTGCCTATATGGACTGCACGCCACTGGTTTAAGTGAACCAATTATCTGACTCTTCTAGGGATAATTTGATCACGAAGTCTTTCTTGAAGATCGTTTAGATGCAAAATGAGTTACTGCCGGTCCGAATATCCTATCGATCCCTTACTATAAGTTAAAATAGTTAGCATCGATATATTTAATGACATATTTCCGTTTCAATAATAACATATTAGCAGCTTACTGTTGGTTGTTCAAATGACAGTCTGTCAGGGTTTTAGTTATCGCTCCATTTTGGAGGTTTATCGCGGGATATCCATGACTTGATCTATGATTTTAACTTATAGCTAGGGATCGATAGGATATTCGGACCGGCAGTTAGTTTACTTATATAACTATACGGTAGATAACCCTAAAATATATTGCACACTAAAATAATAATGAGTCGGTGCCCGGTCCACCATGGCAACCAGTGTTTCGTAACCAGTTGTGAAAAAGTATTTTTTTTTATTTCTTGGCTGCTAACTAGTTATACGTTTAATGTTCTATCGCTAGCTAGCCAGCACTTGTACACGACGTTTATTAGAGACAAGCGTTAAATCAATTGAATATAAAAAAAAATTGAAATATTTTTATAATATTTGAAATATTTTTTTAAGCTTTTTAGTATTTTCAATTCATAAAATGCAATTTACATATATTGACTAATAACATTCTATTGTAATTAATCTCTTCTTACGGATTATATCAGTCCGCCCGTGACCATGGGTGCTGCAAAGCATTCGAAACGTCGGGAAAATTAAAATAAATCGCGATATAATCCGTAAGAAGAGATTAATTACAATGTCTAGTATTCGCGTAAATAAAAGACAACATTATAATAACATTCTACTTTCATATAGGTAAATTAAGTATATTAATTATGAAATATGGATGAATAAAAATATTACTTCAATTTCTAAATACGTATACTTATCTCAAAATTAAGTTAGTCTAAGTGGAAGATCCATTTGGACCTACCTACTAGTCGGCAGGCATTTGAAATTACTCTGGGGAACAAGATGAAGACGGTTTGCGGAAAGATATACCACTTTTTATGTATTTTTAAAACTGATTCCTTATTTAGTTGTTCTGTTTCTATACAAACGTTTATCCTAAACTTTTCTTTAAACATTCATACTTTAATGTAGTCATGAAAATCAGCTCTATGAGCATGCAGCAGCATGTCTCTATATTTCCATGTTATTTTATTGACTTGCATGTAAAACAGAAATTGGCTATCATATCATTTACAATGTTTTATTTAAGCAATGTATCTGCGGGAAAGCACCCGATTGGTCTTGAAAAGGTAAACAGTTTCAATAAATATTTCCTTTATTTATCTCTAAGATAATTTTTATAAATAGACAATGTGATGGTTACCTAATAAAAATATAATAAAATATATTTTTTGCTGATGAAAATCGAGTAATTACGTACCCACATCATAGATTAAACGAACTTCTAAAACATTTGAACGAAAGATAAGCAAATTCACATATTAGATTCCAAACCTATTACCTAAAGACCCTAAAAGTCGCATAACCAATAAATTTCAATAATAATTCGTATAAATATCTATTTGGTATGAAAGAATATCGGCTCCACTCGAAAGTGTTCTTAAATGGTGGTCGTATATTTTAATTAAGGCTCGCCGTTCATGCAGACGTCGATAAAGCGAGTAGAAGAGTGACGGTATGGCGCTGGCGGTGCGTGGTGGCGGGCTCATTGTGCCACGTTATATTTCACATTACAACATATTAGCACAAAATACTGAGAGTACAGAAGGCAAGCTTCATACAACGGGCGTTTGAGCAACGCACACATAGACGGCTCTTACGGACACGATATCTCGGTATATCTCGGTTTAATGCGAACGCATTATTTTAGCTATTATTAGTTTTTATTTCCGTTCGTCCAGTTTTATTCTCAACAACAAATCAAAAACTAGATACGAGTGCCACTATCACGATAGTTTTTTTGCAGAAGCCAGAGGTGATAAACCTAGCGCGACCGCCGAGCGTAGGTATGAAAAGCGAGGTACATACATGAGCTTGCCTTCTGTACTCTCAGTATTTTGTGATATTAGGGAAAGTCCGCGGCACGCGCTCATTTCGCGTATTTCTGTAACCCATGTAAATAAAACTTACCTAACGACTCCATGAAACGCCACCCCCGGTGGTCACTTTTAGTTTTATAGGAATAAAATGTCATTTTTCCCGTAGAGAACGCTTTGTACTGGCAGAAAATAGCTCTTTTGTGGAATGATAAAATACTTAACGGCATCACGAAAGCAATTTAAACAAAACGTCCTGTACTTAGTGTTGTATAGCATATTCACAAGAGTTTGCGTAACTACTATTCCAATTTTATAATGTCGGAATTTGGTTTATCTAGATAATGAACATGATATTTTAAATACCTTCTTTTTTAATTTTTTTCCTTCTTCCTCGTTCTTTCAACCAAAAAACAACATTGCAATAATTTATGTTTACTTTTATTTACGCAAATACCTACTAAACATTGAAATTAAACAATTTTTTTTGTGATACAATCCTATAACTTTCATTTTGCAAAAGGTATATCAAACGTCAGAATATAAATTAAATATATTATCTTTCAATAACTAAAGTAATATCTCTCCGTATCCATTAATAAGATTAAAAAATGAAACATTCATAACGAATACTCATAGTCGGGGAGGGACGCGTGAGCTGACGGTGCAAACTGCAACGGCACTCACGGGGTGCGCTATGGATGTTCCTATAGACAGCTAGGGTTACGTTAGGGCCCTTCACCCTCATATCATCCACGGATGGGCGGCCGTGGTAATGAGGGCGAGTTGCGTAATTTACGACCAGGGGAGGTTATGAACTCACTGTGCGACTGTTTGAAGTTTTTACGCATGCTTAGTTCACACACTAACTTACTAATCTCACTGACTTTGTTCATCATGGTTAATCTTTACATCTATTGAAGGTGCTTTACAATAAAGAAAATCTGTGAAACAGAAAATCTAGTAAAGGTGTGCCAATATCTTCGTACGACGTGTAACTTCTGTTCAAAAGCCTACGGCAATAATCAAATCATTACAATTTTGCAAAGCTTAACGATATTCTTTAAATTTGCTACTCTACAGCTTTTTCTTTTCTTAACATTTAGTTTAATCGTTATTATTCGAACAAGGCTAAACTACAATCGAATTCTACCTATTTTTAACGTACCTACCTATTAGATATGCTAGCCATGCAGTCACCCCATCAGCTCTCTTTTGAATTATCAATCTCATAGAAGGACATCTAGAAATAAAGATAGCAAACTAAGATAAATTGTGTGATAATTTCACTTAGACCATCATATTTGTATGACCGTTTCCGAAATTCTCCCGAAGCAAAGATGTTATCGTTTTGAATTATGTACAGCGACTGCGGGTGTGTCAACAGAAATGACTATCACAAAGTTTTTAGAGTTTATCCTTTTTCTTTTTAATCTCTGTTTGGATATCGTCAAACGTATTTATTCGTAGTTATTCATGTGTAATACAATTATTGACTAAGGATAAAATGGTATTATATTTATTTCTATTTGTCATTTCTTCGCAATGCATATAGTAACTTCTGAGGCTAATAAGGGTATAAAGTTATCAAGACTGACTAATATTTGAATACGTAATGGCATCTCCATTATGTTCTTATCCATTCTTTTTACAGGCTTCTGTCTCGTACATTAATTTAATTTATAAAAACATCTAATATTATGATTCTATTAGAACGCAAACCGTGTTTAATTCTGAAGCATTTTACCGAATAGAGCCACTCGAATTCCCGTGTCATAAACCAATAGATATTTTTTGCGAGTCTTTTACGTCGTGGCTCTTTCGAGGAGCCGACACACCCTTCTCATTTGTCAAATCAACAGAAATATATGCGTGAGAACTCACAGATTGATGGGGTGGCCTAGATTGAATTACATCTTGGTAAAACCTGACGAGGGTCTAACATTCCATGCGGGTGTATCCGAGAACAAGAATAATATGAGAATTTGGTCGGAAATCCGATATAAGGAAGACGTTTCTCTTGCGAATAGCGAGTGACGTCGTTATTTCGACGTGGATTCGCTGTATACTGATATTCTAGAACACTATATTATGAAAACTTATCTACGTAGGTATAGAAACGGAGTAGGGATGGGATTTCTACTTATGAAATGGAAACTGTCCACTAATGGTATACAAAGTTTTCCTGCGACGGTATTCCCGTCCGATTCTAATGTGGGTGTCAAAGCTAGAGTGTGCTTTTAATAAGCTGGTATGCTTAACCATCCCTGATTGCATTGCCGCTTTCCATCAGATGGGATAGAAGTTAAACACCAACTTTTTTTTGACGCGGGGGAAATCTTCAAAAGATCCCCGGGAACTGTAGGGCTCGACTGGGGTATGTGGAATTCTTACCCACTAAAACCCCCGCGGCTGTCGCATCGGCACATGAGATCTCTCCGGTGGGATCTGCACCAGGGGCCCCTCAGTGCCTTGCGTATGAGCCCACCGCCAGGGGCGCATTGTAGCCCCCCGGGAACCAGTCACGGTGCTCATGGGGACGGGGGTCACAACCCCGCCGCCATCCACCTGGGAGTCGCCGCCGTACTCAATGGACATCCTAAGGGCCCACACCCCGAACGTCCAGCGACTCCGAAGAAACACTAACGTATATTACCCCTCGGCGGTGGATAAAAAAATTCCACCCCTGGAGCATATAGCTCTAACAACTCCTCTCTGGATGGCCAATTAAGGCAAGCCAGAGCTAAGAGTCCTGCGGCCCCCTTCGGTTTCCACTCGACCGACGAAGACACGCCGAGGTGCCTGACCGACTCACTGGAGCACTCGGGTCCGTAGTGTCGCTACGCACCAACAGCTCGCCACTAGCTGCCCTGCGGGTTTATTATTATTATAATCATAAGAGTAGATACTCAGTTATATTAAGAGCTTTGTCATACGTCTATCTATTTAATCCGAAATAATATTATTATTAAAACACATTGTAGTGTTGCTAATAGTGCGGTCAGAAAATCGCAAACAATTTATACGATATCTTAATTCGTCAGTGCGTTCAATCTTCAATAAGTAAATAGAGCTTATCTCAAGTGTGTAGTTTAATCGGATGTTTATCCTACTAATTGGATTTTCCGTAACCCTCCCCCCTTCTCGGCAAGAGGCTCCCGCGCCCCACCGACACCCAACGAACCTTCCCGTATGAGAGTGCACGCTACATGTTCAGTTGAACACAGTTTGAGTTGTTACTTGTGCGATATTAATGTTGTTTCCATATTGAAACTGTTCCCAAGTTTCGATGATAATTTATGTAATACTACGTGGTAGGTGCCTTGTGCCCTTGCACAACGATCCCTTGACCATCTCAGTAGGTACCACCAATAAGCAATGTGTAAACATTGCTGTGATTCAAAGCATTGTAAAGGGCTATGCAGCTGGTAGAATTACTGGTCTCATTAGCCTTAACTTATGTTTCGGCTGACAAATGAGAGTGAAGTGCAGTAGTTTATGGGCTGGCTGGTAAGCTAATATAATATGGAATTTTTATGGAAAATTCCCGCTTGACTAGTCATTCATCACATCATCACGAGCTGGAAGACGTCCACTGCTGAAGATAGGCCTCCTCTTTCGAACGCCACAATGAACGACACTTGGCTATTTGCATCCACCGGTTACTTGCGACACGCACAATGACGTCAGTCCTCCTAGTGGTAGGCCTACCTACGCTGCGTCTTCCGGTTAGTGGTCGCCATTCGAGAACCTATCTTCCCCATTGGTTATCGGTTCTTCGAGCAATGTGGCCTGCCCATTGCCACTTCAACTTGTAGATTCTGAGAGCTATGTCGGTGACTTTAGTTCTTGCGCGAATTTCCTCATTCCGCGAGTTTATCGCGCAATGAAACTCCAAGCATAGCTCTCTCCATAGCTCGTTGTGTGACTCTGAACTTCTCTAAAAGGCCAGCAGTTAAGGACCACGCTTTAGTACCATATGTCATCACTGGTAACACACACTCGTTAAAAACATTCGTCGTAAGGCACTTGTCATTAAGTTGCTTAAAAAAATGTCTTGAGCGTTCATATTTCACGCCTCGTTGCTTTGAAGGTATGTATCAAGACCCTGTCAATGAAAAGATTAAAGGAGGATACGATAAAATAATCCTGATTCGATGTGTGTGAACTTAATAGTCTAAGCACATGCTTACTGAGCTCCTAAACTAGGTGTTGCATATTCAACGAGCGATTTGCGTAAGTAAGCAATGGCTTATGTACATAACTAGAGCGTATGCGTACTATTGAATAGATTCCATAATATTACATGGCTTCGCAGAGAGTATACGTATAAAGAGTGGTGGAAAGTCGTAGGAAAACTCTTCGAAGATCAGTGCCAATTGTGCCATGAAATGACTGAATATTCTTTAAAATAATCTATCAACTGAGTATACCTACTCAGTTCTAACTATTCATATATGAATTTTTTTTTTCACATTCATACAAATATTTTTTATTCATCTCAAAGAGACAGCAGTATAAGATGGCCAGCAATCAAACCACAGTCACGTACAAAAGTCGGCTTCCAAAAATATTAACTAAACCTATTTTCAATTTGAAACCATATTTTAAGCACGTTTCAGATATCTGGTAACTGCTAAGTATAAAATAATAACGTTTTTGTAGAGAAAGTCTCGTATAAATGACTTAACAGTCATTATTGGAGCGATCACGGTCCAAGGTACCTAATATACAAATTCGCGCTGATCCAAGCAAACGTAGAACGGTGCGCAAACAAACACGCTTGTGAAGAGGCTGTGATATCTGTCCAAAGTCGATTACCATTGGATTATGCATAAAGCCGATTTAATCAAGTACAAGCCTTTCAATATGACTGAGAATGAACAACATTTCGAAGTTAACATGTTTGAAAGTTTGAAGTCCATAAAAACAGCTGTAATATACACACATCAAAAGTGTCTAGGGATCAACATATACACACATCAAAAGTGTCTAGGGATCAAGCATTTTTAAGCGGATTTCTTGAGATTGAGATGTGGCTTTGTAATAAATTTATGATTTTATAAATTTATATGGATCCTTTTTGGTGCATTTCATAATTTGAATCAGGAACTGTGAATCAAATTCGAGTAAAAGATGAAAATCAGCTGTCAATATTTTCCCTATAAAAACATACAACGCATTGAAGACATTATTAGTGCTACTGTTTCCCTACTACTGATTAAAACCAACGTTATTATGGAGCGGCGACGTCATTTAAGCAGGGAAGAAATGCTCAGAGCCGTGGGAATGATAGAAGCTGGTTCCCGGCAACGTACTGTGGCTTTAGCTCTGAATACAAGTCAGAGTGTTATCAGTCGACTTTGGACACGTTACCGAAGCACTGGTACCGTGGCTGAGCGCCATGGAGGACGGTATCGCTGCACCACACGGAGACAAGACCGATATATTCAAATCTTAACTCGAAGAGCTCCAACAATAACTGCCATGATGTTAGCCGTGAGGCTTCATCACTCTTCAGGGAACTTAATTAGCGACCAAACAGTCAGAAACCGCTTGCATGAAGTGAACCTTCATTCCCGAAGACCGCTACGGGTACCACCTATAGCAATGCACAATCGTAGGATTCGATATCAATGGGCTCTTGAACACAGAAATTGGGCAGAAGAACAATGGCGTTTCGTGTGCTTTTCTGATGAGTCTCGTTTTGGTATGAGACCGGATACAAGACGTATACGACACTGGAGAACCCCTGGACGCCAACAGCGATTAAAATCCTGCCAGGAAGTCCATCCTTATAGTGGTGGAACCATCATGGTATGGGCGGGTATTTGGATCGGCGGAAGAACTGAGTTGATTTGGATCAGAGGCAACCTCAACGCTCAAATTTATGCTGAGACGATTGTATCAGACGTCATCGTTCCTCTACAAGTGCAAATCGGTCCCTTATTTCAGTTAATGCATGATAATGCACGACCGCACACCGCAAGAGTTGTAAGACAGACTCTCGCCGCAGCTAACATCAATGTCCTGCCCTGGCCTGCTCAGTCGCCAGACTTGAACCCGATTGAGCATGCATGGGATATGCTACAGAGAAGAGCTCTGCCGAATATGGAGGGTATCCAGTCGCAAGAAGACCTTTTTTTGTTGTTGCAACGAACATGGGCGGCCATTCCACAGCGTGATTTGGATGAACTCATTTTGAGTATGCCAAACCGATGTTCTTGTGTTGTTAGTGTTCGCGGTAGAAACACGGATTATTAATTGTTTAAGTTACCCAATAAAATTTTAAAGAAAACTGTTATTTCAGTCTTTTTTTCGAACTTTTGTGTTAGTGGTTCAAATGTCAAAAATCCCTTTATTAGGAAAATGGCAAATTTCTTTATTAATGCAAAGGTGACTTGGTTTATCGTTACTGTGACAAACGAAAACACTTTATTTGATGAATCCTTAAAGAAAATTTTAATTAATATCAATCAGGAGAAAAGTTATTGCAAAAATATATGTTGATCCCTAGACACTTTTGATGTGTGTATTTTTGCAATAACTTTTCTCCTGATTGATATTAATTAAAATTTTCTTTAAGGATTCATCAAATAAAGTGTTTTCGTTTGTCACAGTAACGATAAACCAAGTCACCTTTGCATTAATAAAGAAATTTGCCATTTTCCTAATAAAGGGATTTTTGACATTTGAACCACTAACACAAAAGTTCGAAAAAAAGACTGAAATAACAGTTTTCTTTAAAATTTTATTGGGTAACTTAAACAATTAATAATCCGTGTTTCTACCGCGAACACTAACAACACAAGAACATCGGTTTGGCATACTCAAAATGAGTTCATCCAAATCACGCTGTGGAATGGCCGCCCATGTTCGTTGCAACAACAAAAAAAGGTCTTCTTGCGACTGGATACCCTCCATATTCGGCAGAGCTCTTCTCTGTAGCATATCCCATGCATGCTCAATCGGGTTCAAGTCTGGCGACTGAGCAGGCCAGGGCAGGACATTGATGTTAGCTGCGGCGAGAGTCTGTCTTACAACTCTTGCGGTGTGCGGTCGTGCATTATCATGCATTAACTGAAATAAGGGACCGATTTGCACTTGTAGAGGAACGATGACGTCTGATACAATCGTCTCAGCATAAATTTGAGCGTTGAGGTTGCCTCTGATCCAAATCAACTCAGTTCTTCCGCCGATCCAAATACCCGCCCATACCATGATGGTTCCACCACTATAAGGATGGACTTCCTGGCAGGATTTTAATCGCTGTTGGCGTCCAGGGGTTCTCCAGTGTCGTATACGTCTTGTATCCGGTCTCATACCAAAACGAGACTCATCAGAAAAGCACACGAAACGCCATTGTTCTTCTGCCCAATTTCTGTGTTCAAGAGCCCATTGATATCGAATCCTACGATTGTGCATTGCTATAGGTGGTACCCGTAGCGGTCTTCGGGAATGAAGGTTCACTTCATGCAAGCGGTTTCTGACTGTTTGGTCGCTAATTAAGTTCCCTGAAGAGTGATGAAGCCTCACGGCTAACATCATGGCAGTTATTGTTGGAGCTCTTCGAGTTAAGATTTGAATATATCGGTCTTGTCTCCGTGTGGTGCAGCGATACCGTCCTCCATGGCGCTCAGCCACGGTACCAGTGCTTCGGTAACGTGTCCAAAGTCGACTGATAACACTCTGACTTGTATTCAGAGCTAAAGCCACAGTGCGTTGCCGGGAACCAGCTTCTATCATTCCCACGGCTCTGAGCATTTCTTCCCTGCTTAAATGACGTCGCCGCTCCATAATAACGTTGGTTTTAATCAGTAGTAGGGAAACAGTAGCACTAATAATGTCTTCAATGCGTTGTATGTTTTTATAGGGAAAATATTGACAGCTGATTTTCATCTTTTACTCGAATTTGATTCACAGTTCCTGATTCAAATTATGAAATGCACCAAAAAGGATCCATATAAATTTATAAAATCATAAATTTATTACAAAGCCACATCTCAATCTCAAGAAATCCGCTTAAAAATGCTTGATCCCTAGACACTTTTGATGTGTGTATTATGTATTTAGTAGAATGAGGAGTGCGCGGATAGGTACAGATACATTTCAATGAATGAACGAACGGGGTGGTCCCTCATCACGGCGACTCAGTTTATAACACTGGCAACCGTAAGCCGGAAACATACTATGCTGTCGTGTGGTGTCGTTATGCGTCAGAAGCATATTAGTTACATATGTATATTTAGCGCATTGGCAACTCGCCCTAATAATGTGTCTCTAACCGATAGTCTTCTGGCACGTCGCGACACGACACGACAGGATAGTATGTTTCCGGCTTTGCTCGCGGCAGGAAAGGAACACAACGCCACTTTCGAGTGGCTGCAAACTTATGTAATGTCGGTACTCCTCTACTCAGGCTGTTCTATTCTTGAACATCCCCTTTACCCTCATCATCAGCAGCCAAAAGACGTCCACTGCTGAACAAAGGCCTCCCCTTTAGAAGGGAGGGTTTACCATAATCCCCATGCTTTGCAAGCGTCATGGGGATCAAAGTATAGGTGGTAGGTAATCCAATAGAAAGACACTGCTGCCCGTCTTCTTGTTTTCCCTTAGTCGCCTCTTACGGACATCCAACGGGAGGAGATGGGAGGGTGCTATTCTTACCCGAGCACCTCAACGGATGACCATTGCACTACCTCTGAAAAAAAAAACTACCAGCACTGTTGCTCTTTTACGCAAATTAATTAACTCCCAAAATCCATTGAATATAATGAAAGGGTACGTTTTCGCTGACGTCTGTAGGTTTGTCAAGCATTTCAATTAATTTTTCTCACTTGATCGATCGGCCCGCGCGAGAACAAAGCAATTACAACACTGGGACGTAACCGATAGCAATTAATTTGTTTGCGCCTCGACGAACAGCCGTCCGATCGCGCCCTTTGTACGTGTCAATTCATCGCCTTTTATATTAAATCGTTGTTTGTACTGAAATTTATAGACAACGGATTCCACGCCGAGGAAAACGCTAACGGCGTAAAACCATTTTTTTATATAGAATATCTATTTGGCACTTCTGGACATTCTACAGCCACGGTCACGTTCGTATAGAATAGATCTATTGTTCTATATTATGAGTTCAATGAATTAGCCAGTCAGCGTTAGAAAAAATATTTTCTTTATTGTTTTTGTACGATATAATATGTTGCCCGCGGATTCTCTCACGTGGAATTAGTTGCTTTGACCAAGCTTTGACCCAACTCCATGGAGTTTTTACCGAGTTGAAGAGTTTCATCATGCCCACATACTTTTATCATGCACACATGCTTTCATAAGTAACACTAATAAAGTACTAGTATAATATTTTACTCTTATTTATATAATGATAATCATAGGACATTTAAAGAAGTCTGAATGTAATACTTAACTACTTCTCTAACCTTTAACGCTAATCAGTAGTAGTACTTTGTACTAAAAAAAACTGGCTAAATAGTCGTCTATGTCACTCTCCGTCCCACAAACTTCTTAAAATCAAAAAAGCATATAAATATCTTTATAAAATCCTGAGATAAAATCACATCGCATTTGCCTAGCGTAGCGTCGTGGTAGAAAGAAAAACAAATAACCGCTTGCATTTCTAATATTAGTATTGATCATAACACTGTTATTAATAACAGATGGTTAATAATTAAATGTAATGAAATTGAAATACCGTTACTTAAATTTATTAAAAATTGATGCCCTTTAATATTAATCCAATGTAATTAAGTTTAGATGTTTATCAATAAAAATCCTACTGTAACATGTCCTACAACCTGTAGATTAACAGAAACATGTAATTAAAAAGGTATCGTCTCCGAACAGCTTCATAAAATAACTCCCATTCCAGAAAACATGTATTTCTCTGAAGTAATTCTCATGTGTTGTAATGTATGTGTAAGCGGGCTTTAGTCGGGTAAATCGGGACGCAATATTTAAAACAGCTTTTATGCCCCAGCAAAGACGGGCTTTCAGGAGACCCAACAAAATAAAACGCTCTAGATTTACTTTTCAACGTCGGCAGATTGTTACACAAAGGCAACTTAAGGTTTCTTTTTCTAATAAAGCCTTAGAAAATTACACATTGATGTAGGTACTTTTATTATTAGTTATAAAAATTATGGTTCAAAGGAATGACAACATTTTACCTGTTTATTTAACAAAGCCATTATGTTGATAAATCCTTAAAAATGTCGCGTTCCTTAAAACATTATCACTTATTATACTTAAGTACATCAGTTTTTCATTAATATTACCTTCTATTTTTATATTCATTAGTTTTTGCAGTTAGCTCAGTCTAACTGCAAAAACTAAACTTATGTAATCACGTACCCACCAATCTGCTTCAATGGCCAAAGTAGCTGAAGCATGTAAATGTTGTATTAGCTAGTCTTGTACATTGAAATAATTGTCTATAGAGATGTTTGTATCAGTTTGGCGGACTGATGTAACTAGATCAATCGGACACGTATATCGAAATACCAGGTCACGAAGAACGGCCAACGTAACGAACGTGTAATAAACTGAAGACGTGATATCTACCTTTTTCCGCCGGACTTCTGGTAAAATGTTACAATTTTGGACTCTTAAACCTATCAACAGCGAGTATTATCGAAGTCTGTGGCTAAAATTGATAAGAAGATTAAATAACTAAGCTTTGTCAGACATTGGTGACTAAAACTCATATGAATGTACGATCTGTATGTACGGGACGTTCCGAGAAAGGGTTGAATAAAATTGCGAGACAAAGTGCAATGTTAAAGCACATCATTTATAAAATGAACACAAATGGTGTCATAAACGTGAATCGTGAAAGTTTATAACCTGTTTTAGTTAAGGGTGAACCATTCAATCGTAACGTAAAAAATTTACGATCACACGTCAAGAGAAACACCAATGAGGCTGTAAACAGTCCCCTTCCGATACTTAAGCACCTACTTGCAAAAGTTCATTAGCAATTAACGTTATCTACTCTCACAATTACGTAATTCTCATATTAAAGGATCTTTTACAGTGGAAAGAAAATTTAGATTTCATACATGCTATTCATTCGGAGGTCTTCCATCCATGTATAAGATACACGCAGTATGTGTTAAATGCATTCATAGTTCCAAGGTAAAATGATGTAATATTATACTTATTTATAGGCCACATTACATAACTTCCTACATAAGATAAAATTCACAGGAGTTTAGCAAGAGTGGTTAAGAAATAGTGCGATAAAACTACGGCTTGTTAAAACCGTAAACCGCGGGTGCGAAAGCAAATTTATATTCTATATAAGATGTATTCTTAAAGATTTATTCGAGTGGGGTCACAAAAAAAATAGTATCTGCTTTTAAATGTACGCGTACAAATCTAGAAATATCGTTGCTTATTTCTAGTATTTTTCTTATGTAAAAAGGATTTTGAGTGCTATATAGAGAACATTGTAAATAGTTTGAGTTCTACTGAGCACTAAATTATAAAGTAAACGTAATAATTTAAAGAAAAGTAGAAAGTCGTGAAGTAGGTGTTAAATTTAATCGTGGCTTACTTGAGCAACGCGCAATATTCAGCTGTCAATTACAGCTATCAGATTTCGATAGGAGTTTCTAAGTTATAAATACATTAACAGTAGGTTTAGTGTCCTTTTTGTTGGAAAGTCAAAAGGACCGTATTCTCACATTTCAATTATTCAGTTGCAAAGAGGACGACACCTGTCTTGACTTTGACTTCGATATTATATATGTCCAGATCATTTTTATTTTTAGTCTTTTAACTCTCTCCTCAGTTATTGCTTTTCCTTTGTTTCATTTATTATGTCATTCTTATTTTTTATAATCTTTCACTTTCTGCACTAGTTGATAGCTACTATTACAATATAACACGCTTTAACCTGGCCTAAGAGATGATTGAACGCTATATGCATATCATATGAATAATACAAGTTTTTCCATGTAACTGATATATCTACATTAAACCTACCACAAAGGGGCGACCGCATTTTAGTTGCGGCCACAGATATCGTTAACAACATAACGCATTGTTCTCTTTAGATAATTTTAATTAAAAATAAGTACATAACATTTATTTATTTATTTTATTTTTATTTAAAGGTAGTCCACCAGCTTAAAATAAAGAAGTAGATAACATTGTAAGAAAAAGAGAGTGTTTAAAGGACTACACGGTTAAAAACACAATATATATAAGTTATCAGTCATGTAAGGTTCTCCCTTACATGACTGATGACTGACTGACTGAAACATGTCATTAATACATTATTCGGTTTAATCGACTAAGCATCATTAATATTTTGAATAAAACTTAAGGTTGAGCTGCTTCCTTGCCGAAGCGATATTAATATTGAAGGTATCAAACATTTTTATAAAAAAATAACCGACTTCAATAGACACCACACTAAAAAGTGAAAAATAATTTAAATATTATTGAAGTTGGTGCTGGTCAGTCAATTCTGGTGTTGGGGAAGTATATATTGTTACGACCGGGAGATAAAGTGTTAATTACTCCGTTAATTATTACTTAATTGCAATGATCTCAAAATGCATTGTTAGTCTATAGTTCTACTATCGATCCGTGTAGAAAGATCTCGAATTCTCAATAGAAAGTTGTTCCCTCCAATTCGCATGTACTTATGTATGTACCTACCGCTCGCTCGCTCTCAGTTCACTGACCCCGCCTATTGTTAGTTTATTCTCGAAGGCCGCGCTGCTATTGTATCTCGCGAAAACGATAGAATAGGTAAGTACATACGAGAACATTCGTGAGACTTCCACCCCTCTGTTAATTTAGGTATATAAGCCGACGCATAGAGGCGTCCAGACAGTTTGTGTTTACAAGCGACAGCGGAAACATCTTAAGGAAGCGATCGAAGAGAATTGTACCAGTGACCCTTGCGAAGATTTTGGACTACTGTGAAGTACTGTGCGACTCGGACTACTGTGCCTTGTGTGTATACTGTGCCTTTTGTGTATACAGTGTGAGTGTACGTGGAATAAAATCTTCTTGTACGTTAATCGGCATTTAATTACCCACCCGCACGTAACAATATTTTAGCATCAACTTCAAGAATATTTAAATTATTTTTCACTTTTTACTGTGGTGTCTATTGAAATCGGTTTATTTTTTTATAATAATTTTATTTTATTATGTTTAGTCATGTTCTCTTGAACAGTCTTTATTTAACTATACGATACTACGATTTGGATATAAAGCTTTATCAGTAACAGGTATTTTTTTTTTTGAAAACCTAGCCCCAACCATGTGTGTTGTGGTCTAGATCTAAAATTCGGTGAGTCCTACATTTAATGGAGCAGAGTTCCTGTTAACACCTTCCTGCTTGCTCCCATCACCAGACTCTGAACATCATTTTTCTAGCAGATACTCCTAGATTGACAAGCTCGGGATTGCGACGTCTAATGAGTCGAGTCGTTAGACACCCTTGTCGCTACCCGTAGATGTGTGTTCGATCGCCTTCCAACTATACTTATCTGGCAAAACGTTTTTCTTACACTTCTGCCTACACATGGGATTTAGTCGTAATGCTACAAGTCGCTCACTTCAAATACGAAAGTCTCGAAAGTCAAACATGAATTCGTTTAGATTCAAACATTAAAACCTCGAGTGCCACTGTGACGAGGGTCAAATATATAAACCGTAAACGTGGACTTATTTTCATTTATAACTTTACTCAAAATCCCATGTGAACATAGTAGAGCGCATAAAATATCACCTGTCTAGCAAATTCACAGGTAGGTAGCTAAAATATTTGACCTAAAGTTCGATGATATAACTTATTCAAGGAGTTAGAAAATTAACATAGATACGAAGTTGTATCAGTTACTTGAAATATTGAAATGAAACTAATTTTACGGATTATATGACCGTGACCATGAATGCTGTAAAGTATTCGAAACGTCGGGAAATTAAAATCAAAAATAAACCGCGATATAATCCGTAAAATTAGTTTCATTTCAATGTGTAATATTCGCGTAAGTATCAGAAATCATTACTTGAAATACTTCATATTACCTATAGCTGCACTTCAATGCGCCTTTGTCATTGCTATTACATAAGTAAGTATAATGTATATACATATGTCGCCTCTCGGCCTACGTTATATATTCATGCATCGGTTCGATATATTATATTATTCATATCTTGATGGTAAGCTTCAATTCAATCGATCATCTAGGGCTTGTCCAGGTTGCGCAGATAAATTTTATATATATGTCGGAAACACGTTTAACATCCTTTTTTTTTAAACTTTACATGATCACTTGAACACAGAAACACAATCTCACTCATGTACACTAGAATAACACACGAGGAAACTACCGGCATAAGGTCTCGAATACGCACTGAAGCCCTACCTACCTACCTAGAGTGGCCTCCACCTGCCCCTTACAGCCACCCCTGACCGACTGCTTCCTATCTCGACCTTCTATCAACCTAGTAACCAAACCCACCGGAATGTAGATTGCAACCTCTAGATAAGTGGACTACACGAGCCAGAGAGGACAACTCATCGCACAACTACTCAATATGAAATCTCACAGGAAACTATCACAATCTAAACCAACAGCTGCAGTATGTTAGCTCACCAACACCGACCTTCACTGTAGACTCTCTTCTGTCTTACCGATCCCTGTTTTCATATCTGTCAACTGTAACAATCACTGTAACCGTCTTACCCAACGAACCTCACATAAAGACCACAACACACACTAACATATACACACATAGACACACACTACTGTAACAATCTTGCCCAGCTGGTCCCTCTAGGAGGCCACTGTAACCGTCTTGCCCAGCGAACCTCACATATGGACCACAACACACATTCACATACAGAGACACACACTACTGTGACAATCTTGTTCAGCTGGTCCCTCAAGGAGGCCACTGTAACTGTCTTACCCAGCGAACCTCGCATATGGACCACAACACACATTAACACACACAGACACACACTGGTGTAACAATCTTGCCCAGCTGGTCCCTCAAGGAGGCTACTGTAACAGTCTTGCCCAGCGAACCTCACATAAGGACCATAACAGACACACACACACTTAACAAATAATCCCACACCAACTAAGGCTTCCCTTTGATCATCTCATATGACAGCGTGGACTTGATAACCTGACATCTTGCTATATCATCATCTCGTATGATGACATAACCCTCCACACACACACAGTGATGTTCGACCTCATGCAAACCACCACTGGCTAAGGCGTCCCTTCGACCAGCTGTTTGTCATCTCATATGACAGCGTGGACCGGACAACATGGCACCTCATCATGTCATCATCTCGTATGATGACTTCACCCTCCGCACACACAGTGATGTTCGACCTCATGCAAACCATCACTGGCTAAGACGTCCCTTCGAGTAATTGTCATCTCATATGACAGCGTGGACTGGACAACCTGGCACCTTAACATGTCATCATCTCGTATGATGACCTGACCCTTCACACACACAGTGATGTTCGACCTCATACAATACAAGCGACCATGTACTAGACCACCGACCACGCCACGCCATCCCAAACTAGATTACTCAGCACAAATCACTCCCTTTGAGATCACCGCACTAACTATCTCAAGATCCCAAACTACTACTCGCAATACTCTCTACGGGATCATCACTCTGACTGTCGCATGATCACAAACTAGACTACTCGCAATACAAACTACTCTCTACGAGATCACCACGCTGACTCTCACGAGACCCCAAGCTATATACGACTCACAGCACGAACTACTCTGTAGACTATACTGTGTTCATTCTACAAAGTACTTAGCTCTCATTATCCACTGATCGGTTCCCGAATAACTGAACGTAGACTCTCGTCCGGATCCTCACGCTGGACGCAATGCTACACCTCACTGATTCACTAGGAAATATCACGATAGACTCTCCATTATAATTTACGATCATCATCAAACATAACCATACTACTTTTCCAACCATCACACTTGTTATGTCATTGTCAACCAATCACCCGAACTAATGTCATGGCGTCACGTCAAACATGACAGTTGACATCTCGTAATAAAGATGTGCCGGCACGGCCTTCCTGACTTCCTCACGTCCTCGTGAGGTGCAACACCAAAAGGTAGGGACAGTCTACGAAAGTAGTATCCCGCTCGGCTATCCTGGCCCATTTCAAAGATTTCAAGATCGTAGAAAACCAAAAAGAATCAAAATTCTAAATCATCTTGACAATTCAAAGACAAAAGGTTCCTATTACCAGTCAAAAGACTTTAACAGGCAATGGTTACCATCGAGCAATTCTACAATTTTAGACGGTCCCTTCATCCAACTTTTCCTCTTTTGCAATATACCAGTGCATCTTTTGAGTAACTCACAATGAGTCTGGCCCAGGAAACACTATCCGTCCAATGTACACTACCAATGGAAATCAAAACATGTCGGATGTAAAAGTGAACAGGCCTTGAGTGCTCTCGCAGTAGGTATCCGGCTCTCAGATATCACCCCATAAAGTCAAATGCAACCTCAAAATTGCTGTTGCTGCAGTGGCATGATCACTAAATTAACTTTCCAGACTATAACAACACACACAGCGGATGTTCCATACCGCTACCAAGGTCTATCGTACCGTACCACACCTATGGAATCTATGTCACTCCAACTGCTACATCACTAAACAAACCTTTGGTATTGAATTCAGCACTACATAATGTTTCATCAGTCACACGTTCATTCAGATTAACGTCTCACAGTCTCGAAGCAAAACGCCAGATGGCAAAAGCGGATAGGCCATGAGCCAATCCCACTTCTGATGTCGGAAACACGTTTAACATCCTTTTTTTTTAAACTTTACATGATCACTTGAACACAGAAACACAATCTCACTCATGCACACTAGAATAACACACGAGGAAACTACCGGCATAAGGTCTCGAATACGCACTGAAGCCCTACCTACCTACCTAGAGTGGCCTCCACCTGCCCCTTACAGCCACCCCTGACCGACCGCTTCCTATCTCGACCTTCTATCAACCTAGTAACCAAACCCACCGGAATGTAGATTGCAACCTCTAGATAAGTGGACTACACGAGCCAGAGAGGACAACTCATCGCACAACTACTCAATATGAAATCTCACAGGAAACTATCACAATCTAAACCAACAGCTGCAGTATGTTAGCTCACCAACACCGACCTTCACTGTAGACCCTCTTCTGTCTTACCGATCCCTGTTTTCATATCTGTCAACTGTAACAATCACTGTAACCGTCTTACCCAACGAACCTCACATAAAGACCACAACACACACTAACACATAATATATAATATAATAATATAATATAATAATAATAATATAATATCTTGGGACAATCCACACACGGTTATCCGATCCCAAACTAGGCAGAGCCTGTACTATGGAAACCAGACAACTGATACTAATACTTATATACTTTTTTTTTTGTAAATACATACTTTTAATAGATAAACAACACCCAGACACTTGGCGGGAATCGAACCCACGACCCATCGGTTAGCAGGCAGGGTGTCTGCCAACTAGACCAACGGGCCCGTCAAAACACACATAGACACACACTACTGTAACTATCTTGCCCAGCTGGTCCCTCTAGGAGGCCACTGTAACCGTCTTGCCCAGCGAACCTCACATATGGACCACAACACACATTCACATACAGAGACACACACTACTGGGACAATCTTGTTCAGCTGGTCCCTCAAGGAGGCCACTGTAACTGTCTTACCCAGCGAACCTCGCATATGGACCACAACACACATTAACACACACAGACACACACTGGTGTAACAATCTTGCCCAGCTGGTCCCTCAAGGAGGCTACTGTAACAGTCTTGCCCAGCGAACCTCACATAAGGACCATAACAGACACACACACACTTAACAAATAATCCCACACCAACTAAGGCTTCCCTTTGATCATCTCATATGACAGCGTGGACTTGATAACCTGACATCTTGCTATATCATCATCTCGTATGATGACATAACCCTCCACACACACACAGTGATGTTCGACCTCATGCAAACCACCACTGGCTAAGGCGTCCCTTCGACCAGCTGTTTGTCATCTCATATGACAGCGTGGACCGGACAACCTGGCACCTCATCATGTCATCATCTCGTATGATGACTTCACCCTCCGCACACACAGTGATGTTCGACCTCATGCAAACCATCACTGGCTAAGACGTCCCTTCGAGTAATTGTCATCTCATATGACAGCGTGGACTGGACAACCTGGCACCTTAACATGTCATCATCTCGTATGATGACCTGACCCTTCACACACACAGTGATGTTCGACCTCATACAATACAAGCGACCATGTACTAGACCACCGACCACGCCACGCCATCCCAAACTAGATTACTCAGCACAAATCACTCCCTTTGAGATCACCGCACTAACTATCTCAAGATCCCAAACTACTACTCGCAATACTCTCTACGGGATCATCACTCTGACTGTCGCATGATCACAAACTAGACTACTCGCAATACAAACTACTCTCTACGAGATCACCACGCTGACTCTCACGAGACCCCAAGCTATATACGACTCACAGCACGAACTACTCTGTAGACTATACTGTGTTCATTCTACAAAGTACTTAGCTCTCATTATCCACTGATCGGTTCCCGAATAACTGAACGTGGACTCTCGTCCGGATCCTCACGCTGGACGCAATGCTACACCTCACTGATTCACTAGGAAATATCACGATAGACTCTCCATTATAATTTACGATCATCATCAAACATAACCATACTACTTTTCCAACCATCACACTTGTTATGTCATTGTCAACCAATCACCCGAACTAATGTCATGGCGTCACGTCAAACATGACAGTTGACATCTCGTAATAAAGATGTGCCGGCATATATATTAGATTCCCTTTATTATTTTGGGGAGGACATCGAATTGTGAATTGGATTTTGGAGTGTCCGCAGGAATTACATGACTCGATTCCAAATTCCCTATTCTATGATCGGACGAAGAGACACTCAAGAGCAGCTTACGTTGTAAACGTCCCATCAGTCAGGTTTAAGCGCGTACAGCTAAGCAAATGATATAGTTTGCCTGCGTAGGTTTTCCCGTCCGATTATAACATTAGCGATTATAACCATCTTCGATTGCATGGCTGCTTCCTATCAGGTGAGATTGTAGGCAAGCACGGTCTTATATTTAATTTAAAATCACATACACACGTCTGCTGGAAAAGATTTCATTTGAAATAAGCAGCACCTTTTTACTTTCTTTCCAATTGATTTTATGTTTCTTGTATTCTTCTGTGTAAATTAATTGTTAAATAAATAAAAAGGCTCTTTCTGTGGACTCTGCGTGTTTTTTAGAAAATGGGTACTCCTCCCACTTAGGTAGCCAACATAATTATAAAATAGCAAATTTCTAATTTCTTTCCAGTTAAGTTTTCTTAACTAATTTATGTTAAACTTTTGTAATGGGTATAAGTGGCCCTTTGGGTATCTGGGCGAGAATAGCAGTACCCTCTCATCTCACCCCCTCAGGTATCGTAGGTGGCGAAGAAGGGAAAACAAGAAGACCAGCAGCGTGTTTTGGTTATTATCCATCGCCGCGTATATCTACTGAGAGCGGTCCCCAAGACGCCTGCTAAGCTTTGGGATTATGACAAATCCAAGTAAGGGGAAGACCTATGTTCTGCAGTAGACGTTTCCCGCGGCTGTTGATGATAGTATTTTTTTATTTACACTACTCGTAAACTCTTAAGTGTCAAAGGAATCGTAAAAATCTATGGCACATACTTATGTATGTATAAGAAAACCCTTATTTTGAAGCCGTACGAATGATGTGTTTGTCTGGCGATATCTTTTAAAGTAATTCAGTAACATTTTTCGGAATTAGAATGGAACTTATTAATTTGGGGAATAATTATTTAAATTTACATGCTCAAATTACTGTGATAATAAATATATTTAACAGTCCTACAACCGTGCTAAAACCATTGAAGTATTATGTTAAAAGTTAGCATAAACCTGAGTTTTTAAAATTTACACGTTTTGTACCGTTTTGATATTAATGGTTGCTAAGCCAATTGTGTCGTATTTCCTCGATAACGTTTACCTAAACTAGACCGAATAGTTTTTTGAACCAAAAACTCGTTTAAAAGCGGATATTGCATTCTAGAGCGCTCCAGTTAGATCGATGCTATGTTAACTATTCTTCTGCATATTGCTAGCGATACCTACATGTACCATAGATGTATTTAATAGCCTAGGACAAGGACTAATTTCATTGACCAAATGTAGTATTAGCTGCATAGGTATCTATGCAGCTGCTACTGACTTACGTAGGTAATAATGTTGTCTTTTACTTACGCGAATATAAAAAAAAAAACAAAAAAAAAAACCGCGATAAAATCCGTAAAAGTAGTTTGATTTCAATTACGTAGGTAATGTTAAGAATAATAATATCCACAAATAGTCATCTGATCCCAAACTAGACTGTCTATACTATGGCAACCGAACAACCGATATCCTTATTGGTTGTCTGGAAGAAATCGCTATTAGCGATAAGACCGCCATTCGTACCTAATTTAAGTGATTTTCTAAGTTTTCTGTATAATAATAATAATATTCTGGGACAAACCACACACGGTCATCTGATCCCAAACTAGGCAGAGCCTGTACTATGGAAGCCTGTATTATGGAACCAGACAACTGATACTAATACTTATATACTTTTTTTTTGTAAAAACATACGTATATAGATAATGTATGTTTTACTTTGGTGTGCAATGCAAATAAAGAGTATTCTATTCTATTCTATACTAACCCCCAGATATTTAAAGGCTGGGATATCTGACCACTAGACCAACAGGCTAAATGATATGATAGTATTCGACAAAAAACAATTACAATATTGAAAGTGGTAGAAGAAACATTACGATGTAAAGAAGCATGGGGTTATTAGTAGTTAATGCCCTTTTTAATTATATAAAACCCCATATATTAAAATTACAACATGGGTACATAACAATATTATCTTCAATAAAAGATAGTAAAAAAAAATTAACCCAACTTCAATATCACTGAAAAGTATAAAATAATTTAATATTATAGAAGTTGGTTTTAGCGTACCTGCTGTGTATAATTGGCACCAACTTCAATAATATAATAAAAAATATTTTATTTTATACTTTTTAGTGATATTTTCATACATAAAGATTGAACCATCGAAGACGGTAAAATGATCAAAGTAGGTTATGACATCATTAAGATATCATATTATCGTCTACATAGTTTTACATAATTCATGTTTCTTCAGAAACTCAGAAACAATTTATCCGGTCTTAATGAAATTTGCATGAAATCATCATAGTAAGTAGTTTACTCTCTCGAATAAAAAAAGAATCATCGAAATCGGTTCATATTTGTCAGAGTAATGTAATGGAGAACATCAGTTTTCTGGTTTTTACCAGATAAATTCCTCCACATCATTCATGGTCCTCCAGGAAGTTCTTATCCGGTTATGATAAAATTCATACAGATTCATTACAGTGGTTCCTTCTTTCGAAAAAAAAAGAATCATTGAAATTGGTATATATTTGCTAGAGTTATGACCATTTTTGTCCTTAAAAAGCGACATAGAGTAATCTTTTAGGCATTCCTGTAGGTTTCCTGCGCCGCCGTCATTCTTGCTTTTTCAGGAACTACTTATTCGTAAGCAATAATTTTTTGATGGGACCCAATCAACGGGTTAAAGAATGGATGGAAGAAAGATTTTTTCAAATCGGTTCATAATTGCCAGAGTTATGCGCGAACATACATAGAAAAAATATATATACAGACGAATTGAGAACCTACTCCTTTTTTGAAGTCGTTTAATAAAATAAATACAGCTTTCATTAAAGTTTAAGGGACAGGGAATTAATGCATTTTGCATGCAATATATGGATATAAATATAGTATTTAATACACGTAGATAGAAAAAAGAGATACCTAGGTAGTTGCTATTAATCTTGCATTTCGATTATTCTTTACACGTTGTGGTGTATTGCAAATAGTGATGGTCGTTATAATCAACAGCTTTTAATTTTATTCATTATTCATAAATAATCTTTAACACATTATTGAATTCATCAATAACCTACTAAAAATAACACACTGTTATATCGATCTGCCAATCAACCAACGCTGACGTCTAATTTTCACCGCAATCCCACCCACACAACGTCAGAAATCAGAATGCATAGCATAGGCATACAAAAATTTTTCATTCACTCTTCACGAAATATAACTTCATTTGGATAACTAACAGTGTTATATTGCATTGCATACGTACGATTATGACCTTTCTGAACACAGAAATACAGTTTATTTTATTTTCAAATTGAATATAACACCTTCGTTCAAGCGTTATGTTATAACTCCTTTACCTGTCATTTCATACGATTATGATCTCTTATTTAACAGGAATAAAGTTCATTTTGTTTCACAAACGAACATATCATCCGGTTTAGTCAATATAGTTTAGTTGTAAGTTATAACACTTGCCCTACATTGCATACGATTATGATCTTTCACTGTACCGAAATAAAGTTGATTTTATTTTCCGATGGCCTTTAATAAACTGCGAGTAAATATAAAAACTGTTATAATAAATGTAACTTCCTTGCATTGCATACGATTATGATCTTTCACTGTCCCGAAATAAAGTTGATTTTATTTTCCGATGGCCTTTAATAAACTGCGAGTAAATATAAAAACTGTTATAATAAATGTAACTTCCTTGCATTGCATACGATTATGATCTTTCACTGTCCCGAAATAAAGTTGATTTTATTTTCCGATGGCCTTTAATAAACTGCGAGTCAATATAAAAACTGTTATAATAAATGTAACTTCCTTGCATTGCATACGATTATGATCTTTTACAGTATCGAAATAAAGTTGATTTTATTTTCCGATGGCCTTTATTAAATTGCGAGTCAGTTTAAAAACTGTTATAATAAAATAACTTCCTTGCATTGCATACGATTTTGACATTTGACTATAGCGAGATAAAGTTTATTTTATTTTCCAATAGACTAACAGCCTGAGAGTTGAAACTGTTAAATTAAACGCTTTGAATTTTTGTTTTCATTGGCGATTTGAACTCCTTTCAGTTTGACGTCGATAATTTATGCGTAAAATTATTTACGTTTTAAGTGGTAATGTTGGTAATTTACTAATTACTAGTGTAATATTTGTGTTCTTTAACTGTAAATATTTATGTAAATGTACATAACTGGTATCAGTGTCAGTGAGTGATTTTAGTGATTGACTTTTTTTTTGTAAATAATTAAAATGGTATAGGATCAGTAAGTACTGTCTAGTTTTAGGTAAATAAATATTCAATATATCCAAAATTAGAACAACAAGTGCTCCTATATGGAACTAATACATAAATTACAAGTATAACCGTTTAGAGAGACAGACGAGTTCAGTTGCCAGGTCACGTGAAAAGACCGTCACGGAACTTCCAGCCAGCCGTCCACCTTCTGGTCGATATAACAGGATTATTCATAACACTTTACAATAACAGTTATTTATAAATAACATAACAGATTAATTCATTATTGAAATATAGCCATTACTGCCACCTCTAATTGCAAATAAATACTGCTGCCTGCCCGCCGCGCGGCTCAGTCGTCTAACAGACACCGAGCCGAGCGGTCGTGGTACAGCGAGTAAGTACTTTGTGTTTCATTTAATACGGTTGTGTTCCATGTACCTATTTACTGTAAGCGGTCATATTCATACAATAGACTCAAGCCGAAATGGTGAGACATCACATGGCGACGAGTACAAGCGCAGTAAATAAATTTTTCTCAAAACAATGTGCCTGCTATTATAGTGCCAAAAACAAATACAAAAATAAAATAATTTTAAAAATAAAAAAGGGGTATAAGTGCGAGCGTACAAAATATCACATAAAACGAAATTAAATTGATTATTCAATCATTGTTTCAACCATATTTATACGGAAAAGAAGTATTTAAAGTATTTATAGTGTCTAGGTTCCGTGGTGCAGGTTCTGCCTGGTTTGGGATCGGAAGACCGTGTATGTCACAGGACATGATTATTATTATTGAATAAGTTTATATTAGTACATGCATTCGTTTACAAATACCCATAATTATAATCGTTAATCACGCACGCAAACGTTGTTGGCCAAATCAGATAGCAAATAAATGTTACCTAATGCCTCTTTAGAGTAGAATGGTACAATGGTATATGCTCTAAAATCAAATCCTAATATCCGATGAAAACACCAAACTTTCCAACGATGATATATCGTTCATTACCTGTTATTAAAATAACAAAAAACTATACCTATCGAGTCGTAATATTCGATCAAACCACCAAATGTTCTAAAGATGATATTGTTCATTAAGTACCCGTTATAAAAAATAACAAAAAAAAACGATACCTATCGAATAATATTCGATCAAACCGCCAAATGTTCTAAAGATGATATTGTTCATTAAGTACCTGTTATAAAAAATAACAAAAAAAAAAAACGATACCTATCGAATAATATTATTCGATCAAACCACCAAATGTTCCAACAATGAAATTGTTAAAATGACACCCAGTTATAACAAAACTTTGAAATATTGAGTGTTACCGTACCTTTATAACTGAGGTTGTATCAAAAGTGTGTAAAGAGTGTCAATAATATATTATAATACTAGTGGCCCGGTACGTGCTTCGCTACGTATAAACTGAAATATTAAGAACATTTAATTGTAACATCAAATTCAATTATTCAAACAAAAAATGGCATTTTTCCTTCAATTAAAAAAGAATAAATCAAATTAAAAACAAATTGCTACATTATTAGTGGTACACAATATGTTTTTTCAAATGAAGAAACACACATGCATACATGTTAATCACCTCAACAGTTATATACTTACTTACATTACATTTGAACAAAAAATATAAACGCAAAGTAATAATTATCGCTGACAATTTGCTTTATTCGAACACGTCCAAAATAAAATGACCGCATGAAGGACATAACAACATGCTTTTACTGTCAACACAAAAAAAAAAAAAAGTTTTAATTCTGAAAAGGGTCATTTTGCCAGCAAAATCCCATTTACAAAATGATCCGCCATTTATTGAATTAACTTGTTACAAAAAATGTGATAAATGAAGACCCGCCCTACCGATTTTGTGCAAACTTCACATAAACCATCTACTAAATAGTCCGAACAAAGCCTAAACATTTGGTTTGGATAGGTGAGCCCGTTCTTGAGTTATGAAATTACAACGAAAAGTGGCATTGATATTTATAGATATAGATGACAAATAAAGCCATTACGAAATGAACTATTGAATCTGAGATACCGTACCGTGGTCTATCGTAATTAAACAAGGCAGTCTTGATAAAATATAGTTCTGTTTCCCATGGATCTACTATCCAAATATATTGTTGAATCTATACCAGTAAGTAATTTGTTGAGATACTTACTTATTATTTACACCTTAAAACATAAAAAAACAGGACTCAATATTGCCTTATATGACCAGCGTCATTAATAAATAATTAGTGTAATTTTGTGGGTACTCAATCATTATGCCAAAAGTATTTGTGTATACTTTTTATCAGCCACCATATTGCTAGTGGGTACCTACATGTTCTATCAAGAGTATATAAAATGATGTTTTCTATCAATATGCTTACATTAAATGATACCGTCATCTACGCGTTTCTTTATAAAAGCATAACCGAAATATGAATGTCTGTCTCTTGAACAATTGTCCCGAGGTCCGATCTGCATCTAAAAACCTAGGTTCCTTTGTCAGCAAAATTCGTAACTGGTTTTCAATAACCCGTTTCAGCACAACAAATAAATTGGGTCTGGGTACTCATATTGAGGTGCTTACATTAATTGTCAATTAGCTATAAAAGTTCAAGTCCCTATGTTGTAAAATCACGACATAATTAGTATTATTACTAATATACTCAATATAATTTCCTCATGGTTTGACGGGCATGTCATTCTGTGCAAACACACTTTTAAAACAAAATAATAATGAAAATAATAATGGTGGTAGAGGGGAAAATCCTAGCATGGTTAAAAGGAAAGGATTAAATATCCTCCAATCTCCCCAAGGCGGTAAAACCCTCAAGGAGGAAAATCCATAAGAGGATCAATACCCCCAAGCGGGAAAACCCTTAAGGAGACCGACCTCTTTGAGGAGGAAAATAAATAAAAATAAATGATAAAATAAAATTAATATATAAACAAATCCATAAGTGGATAAATCAATCTCTAAAGAGAGGCATTGTTAGTGATAAACCAAAGTAAACTTAGTAACCAAGGTTAATTAAATGCAAACAATAGTAACTGGATACAGAGGGCGATGGAATATATAAAATAATAATTAATCAATTCAATAAAAATAATCAATTGAATAATTAAAATAATAATAAATGTAATAATTTAAATTAATTAGTTTCTATTCTGCATAAACAGTGCTAAATCAGAATATAATAAAATTAAATTTGTTTACAAATTCTGCATAAATATACGAACTCAAAACCATATTAAAATAAATTTAATTATAATGTTCCTATTCTGCATGAATAAAAGCTCACAAGCAGAATAAAACAAACTTGGTAACTAGCAATGCATTATCATCACGCTGGCATGGATGGTAAATAATAATGTTTGCAAGCAATAATTATAAAACACAAAAAAAAAACAAGGATAAAACAGTAATTTACGAGGTTTATAAATTACTGAAAAGTAAAAAATAAAATAAAAACAATGGTCATAAAAAATATCACAAGCTAACACAACAAAACAAACTTAAATAAAAGTTATTGGGTCTCTTTGTTGTGTTTTCACGAACTCAAAGGTAGTCTGGTAGAGAATGCCTAAAAGCATCAAGAGTGTACCACTTTTGTACCTACATCAAGTTTAAATAAATAAAGATATGCTCTTTATATATACACAAATAACATGCTTGATGTAAATAAGAAAGATAATATCCAAATTATAATGCATAATGATCATAATAAAAAATTTAAAAAAATACTTCTGTGGCACGGCTGCCACGTTATAGTGCCTCGTCCGATGACGATAATCTAAAATACGCCTCTATGGACTTACTACCAAGTTAGTCCATGGAGGATAGGTTTTCGCCTCATATGCACCAGCATAGGAGGCGAAAAGTTGTTATGCCTCACTCAATATATGGAGTAGGTACTTAGTTGGATGTCAAAAAACAAAATAATACGATTAATAACAAACACTGTCTCGATGGTATATGGTTTGGATTTCCATGCCAATGGGGACGATGTGTAAACTTACGTTTATAAACTACAAACTTATTACAAAATATAATTTTGTATACAAGAGGTCGCAGCCATGAAATACATGCCTGATTTCAATACCTAATATGAATTATGTACCTACTTGTAAGTAACTAATATTTCTATTGAGTTTACAGATTTGTTTCCTTCGCCATACAAGGATCCCTCTAAACATTGCAACGGTGGAGTAGATGACCCTATGTAGTCTATATATTAAAGGTTCCAAGGTTAGTAAATACTAGTCCTTAATATGTATCACATTATCCTACGATAATAAATGCATACAATACAATACAATCATTGGTAGACATCGATGAGGGTGATACAAAACATATCACAATATTATGTATACAAACCAACACATGCTATTGTTAAAGGGTCGTCACTTAATACCTTTTTCAATCAAATTGGTTTGAATGGAGCGTGTGACTCCTAATTAGTTAAGTAATAAGGATTTGTTATAAACGCTAATGCAATCAATATGTGGTTTATAGTTTCCATACATGTCGAAAAGAAATAAGTACCCCAATGATTGTTACTAGAAACAAAATATGTCTGGTTTTAAAATTGACTAAATATTGTTCCAAATAATTACTAGTGACCACATAATCTCAATTTAGTAATAGATTGACGAATAATCGCGTATGAAGGTTTATAGGGTGATTAATAAGTTATAAAATTGTAAAATTAATTCATCATAATACCAACCTTTTGTAACAAGTTGTAATCTGAATATTCTACTTATGTATTAACAAAATATATGAACAAATATATTAATAAACTTACCTATAAGCAAGTAGCAACTGTGGTCAGAATAAACGAGCACAAATACATGTGTGGTTAACATCCATAATTTCAAAAGAAATTTGTGATGTTAGGTAGTAGATATTTAAAATAAGGTCATTTATATTAAGTATATAGTTTTTATTTAATTACAGCAATGTTATTCTATGATCTAACAATTAGAATATTGATTTGTTAAAATCTTTAATCATATTTACAATTTAAATTTAATAACATACCTAATCTAATGATAAGGTTGTGTGAAATAAAATAAATAATTACCATTGAT
The DNA here is from genome assembly GCA_911728495.1 of Furcula furcula. Lineage (NCBI taxonomy): Eukaryota > Metazoa > Arthropoda > Insecta > Lepidoptera > Notodontidae > Furcula > Furcula furcula. The sequence continues at coordinate 15,347,423 of OU452251.1, forward strand.
GACAATACACAAATGTTGAAAAAAGGGAAGGAAGACAGGCCTACTGAGTCTGGTCGGAGCTTCCCGGTCGGAGGCACGTGATGTGTGCTCTGGTAATGGTTAAAATATTATTATTATAAAATTGCCACCGTTGGGCTTAATGTAAATAAAATATTTCAAGCCTGCTGAGTTTCTTGCCGGATCTTCACAGTTAAGGCCGCGTTGTGATCCGGTGGTAGCTTCACATCTTTTAAGTCAAATATAAATAAAATATTTAATATTAAGTATATCAAATAATTATGATTTCAAGAAATAAGAGTAATTTAAAATATAGATACAATTAAAGTAAATGTAAATTAAAACATGTTGAAAGGAAGAGATGTGGTGTATTGCAAATAAATACTGCTGCCTGCCCGCCGCGCGGCTCAGTCGTCTAACAGACACCGAGCCGAGCGGTCGTGGTACAGCGAGTAAGTACTTTGTGTTTCATTTAATACGGTTGTGTTCCATGTACCTATTTACTGTAAGCGGTCATATTCATACAATAGACTCAAGCCGAAATGGTGAGACATCACACACGTTATGCAATGTATACAGGAAGTGTTATCGAATTAAGACGCTTTAAGAGTTATAGTGAGAAGTTTAAAGACAGCTTTCATTGCTCGCATCACACGCCAGTTAATTAGTTCACCGGCACGCTCTACTCTTTGCCTTCACAGCTTGCTTTACTGAAGATCGTGCAATGAAGAAACTGTGTAGTGTCATGCTTTAGAACTTAATTAATTGCACACCATCCCTTACTGATGAGCATCAAAATTTGTATATTTCTATGGCTATCTCTGCATCACCTTAGGTAGACTGTAAACATACCTTAGGCCGCCTAACTATGCGTGAAATGTTGAATAAATATAATCTCCGAGGAGATGGTACCGAGGTAGGTACCATTCCAGGAATCCTTAAATGTCAGGTATCATTCGGTTACAAAAAAGGTGACTTTCTTTCTCTAACTCCACAAAAGCTATTAAAAATTCTTAGGTACCTACGTAGACACTTGTAGAAATTTCTAAAGGCTAGAAATGTAATTTGGTATAGAAATTGGATTTATAATAGAAAAGAAATGCTTGGAATGGTACGGTAGGTGACCGCGGTTGCATTATACTTAAACATCTACACATGACACTTTTTACTCAAATATTATTATTTTGGTGATTAAGTCAACATTTCAAAAGAAAATCGTTTCTGTACCGAAAAAAAACAAAATATGTAGGGAACTGAAGAGAAGCACGGATCGAGAGAGGGCTTAAGGCGATCCTGCACTCAGGTGAAATATTAATCGTTTGGGCAGATGGTAATTAATAATGTGCTGCCCAGCCGCCGGGCCACTGCCGGCCGGATATAACGGAAAAATTGCCGGATCAAGCACGCGGACTCGATTAAAATTTTGGAAGCAATTTTAAGCTTTGCCGCAGAAAGGCACTGTAGCTTTTAGGCAACCGCCGATACGGCCATGGCAACCCTTTAACTCCATTATAAATGCTCTCGTGCATATTGAACAACCTCTATAATTCAATATTACCCACATCAGTTGAGATTTTATTCATGCATAGGTAAATTAGAGTTAGCGAAAAGTACACAAAATCAGCGAAATAATGACTGAACATTGGTCAACAAGTGGAACAATAGACAAGATATTATGTGTAGCCCAACAATATTAGAATAAGTTTTTCATCGAATGTCGACTGAGTAAAAAAGATCAATTTATTAACGAATAAACCGTCGTCGATTGTCCAATCCCATTTTATGGGCCACTTGGCTTTACAATCAAACAGTATATTGCTAGCGAACAATATTTGTAAGAAAACCTTAGAATAATAACGCCTATTATTCTAAGAAGGAAACAAAACATCATATCCGTCTATATATAATAATAACGTATGTCTTAAAGATTCCTCTTTTAAACATTTATCTAATAACGATATTGACTACTTTTATACATCTACTTTTATATATTTTTAAGCTGATTGTCAGGTTATTTTTTACATATTTAATTAATGGGGATACAAAAGTACATTGTTGCGCAAAAAGGTGCAACAAAAGCTTAAGTAAGTATATGAATTTAATACCAATGATAGTAAAATATTATTGTTTAATACTCATTGTCGTGAGATCTCAGCTGGTGATACACATTAAAAAAAAACCAAAGTAGATAAGTTGTTTTATATGTACATAATTATATTGTATAAATATGTTACAATATATATATGGAATATGAATATAGGAATATAAATATGTATATGGAATCACTTATATTCTAATTCTAAATTGTAAATTGTAATTAGTATCTTAGGCTACACCTTCTCATCTACTATAGGCTTTTGTTAGTTAACTATCTCATCTCTTATCTCGTCTGCTATTCAACTTTTATATTAAACCACAGTACCGTTATTCGAAGCTTATAATGAGAGCGGCACTTCCGGTTTCCCGTCATATTTGTTCCTATTGGTCTACTTCACTGTGATTTGATCGGACGTGACGTCATATTGCCAGGAGGGTGGGGGGAGCTGTTGTAAAACACGCTCACTCCATTCGTGTTCATTGGCGTCTTGTTTCCCGTCACGGACACCCGTCCAAGGCTACAATATACAACTGTTTGTGGAATTTAAATCAAATTCTATATCTAAATAATTCCAAAAGTATACAATGTTGAACGACAATATTTGCTACAAATAGTTGAAGCCGAACAAAATGCACGTAAGTACAAAACATTTTAACGGTGTTTGCCGTTCGTTTTGTTTGTGTGTTCCTAATGAAATGTTTTATACTATTGATAATGAAATGTTTTATACTATTAAATAGTGTGGTTTGAATATAGTCCAAGTAAATTGGGCTATGTTTGTCATAAATTTGTAAATAATCAATTTTCATTTAGCCCACTGACAGTAATTTGTATATTTGAAAACTTTAAAAATTATAATTTAATACTTGTGCTGAATTGATATTTTTATTAATGTTTAATGTGATGTGGGTAAGCTTTATGTGCGAGTTTTCTAAGTGGATAAAAAGTAACGGACACATAAACATGTAATATTACAAATTGTAATCTACCTGCAGTTTAAAACATTTGCAGAACTATTTTTGTAGCCAAGTCCTACGATAATATAGTACATCTACCTGCAGTTTTAAGCATTTGCAGAATTATTTTGTAGGCGAGTTCTACGATAATAATACGTATCTCTTACACTTAGTTCTAAGCTTTTTTTTCAGAATGGATTTTCAATTTACAATAATACAATCGGAACAGTGAAACAGTGACATTAGTTGTACTTGAAGAAAAGGCGCTCAGGCGTTATCAATGTGGTGTGATAATTGGATAAATTCAGTAAACAAGTGAGTTTTGTTAATATATTACTTTTGATTGTGCGGTATCTAAGTTCACGTGTGCTGACAAGTAGAACTATACTCATAGGGTAACCTAGGATTGGGGATTAAAAGCCTAGATACAGTACAAATGGAGTATTTAAGTCTTATAATTGTGGCCACCACCTCAATTTTACAGACAAACCATTTGCGAACATATTTTTTGTTGTATCTAATAAAATAAAAAAATAATAATAATAAAATGCTGCTAAAATAGTTTGCAGGCAATGATATTATATACAATATCATTGTATCATTGCTTGCATGACAATATTTCGTAGTCTTCTTGTGTGGGCTATGTAGGTTAATTACTATTATAGTCTGTGAGCAGAAAGGTGGAAATATAACTGTTTCAAAGTTAATTGAAATACAATTACGGTTTTCTTTAAAATCTCTTAGAACTTTTTCAATAAGTTTGTGCGACGCAATATTGAGTATTGAGAAACGTAGAGATGCTATCATATTAACAAATCTGTTTGTCTTGGAGAAATCCAGTGCATGCGTACGCAACGCAGTAACTTTTAGTGTCTAATACACAAAATTCACGTATATATATGGCAAGCCTCGTAAGGTTACAATCAATATAAAGTACTATCTCATGGCACAAGTTGCCATCCATCGTTGCAGGATGGGTGCACAAATCATAAACCTCCCATCTCGGCGGCAGTACATGTACAGTTGCTCGTCGTAAGGCAAGCTCCTGGTTTCCAGATTTAATTCTGATAATCTTGTCAAAGCCTAAAAGTTGTTGGCTGAAGTCTACTTCACCAGAATAGAGTACCATCGCGTGGTACGAGGTCTAATTTCTATTCTCCTTTGCATAACGATTGCAAATATTATCGCCCATCGATGGGTACACAAATAATTAACCTGTCGCAGGATGGTATGTATCATCTCATGTATGTTGATCATGACCACGCACCTGATTCAGAATCAATTTTGACGATCTTGTCAGTCTGACCGTTGTTGGCTGACTTCTACTTCACCATCAGCATTAAGTACCATCACGTGGCATATTTTCTAGATTCCATTTTAAATTGCATGGAGGTGCACAAACCACCACCCTCGCAGGGTGGTGCAGGGGCATATATGTATATATATATATAAATATAAATAATAAACCTCCATCCCGTGATGGTACATATGTATATAAGTAGTTATTTATTTATTTTATTTCTTAATTGCTCATAAAAAGAGCATGTATCCGGTTTTTTAAATAAATTTTGATTTGTCAATTTGGAAGTGGTTGGCTGAAGTCTATTTCACCATCAGTATATTGTCCTTCGCAAGGACTGCACATTTTATTACTCACCCTCGCAGGGTGGATACACAAAGATTTAACCTCCATCGCAGGGACAGTAACATGTATAGCTCGTGGAGAGAGCACGTACCTAATTTTCAAAATCAATTTTGGCATTCCTGTCAGTCTGAAAGTTATTTTCTGAAGTCCATTTCATTATAATAATTTGACTGGCCCGTCGTTCTCATAGACACCCTAACTCGTACTCAGTGGTCGTGGGTTCAATTCCCACCAAGTTTCTGTTACTATTTATCGATATAAGTAGGAAGTGCATTCGTATCAGTTGTATGGTTGCCGTTGTGCAGGCTGTATCTGGTTTGGGATTGGATGGCCGTGTGTGGGTTGTCCCAGGATATTATTATTATAAGCATAGTGACATTGACAGGGTATTTTTAGCAATTATGTACCTCCGCAGGGTACCCCAATAAGTAACAGTTCCCTGCAGGAGTGGTAACTGCATATTGCTCTTCGAGAGACTGTTTTTCTGTTAAATTCAGCAGGGATATTAAGACATTTACAGTGTGTGTGTGCCTGGCACATCGTCTTATTAATAACCTTTTTCTGAGGAGTTTGTTCTGACTATCACGCACTCTCGCGGGGAGAGAATACAGAAATTTACCTTTTAGAAGAAGGTTGCAGTTGCTATACAAAATTGCACGTACGTGATTCTATGAATCAATTATATATAAATATATAAATTTCATAACCCTGGCTTGCAGTCACGTCTTGGATCCTAATCATGGTCCATTAATTTTACTGTCTTAAAATATCAGGAGCGTAAACTGCTAATAGTTTATCAAAGTTTTGGATACAACATTTTAAGAAAGTTCTTCAAACAATGATTGGATATGATGTGGGGACAACATGTCCTTTGTTTGAAGGCCACCATTTCTTTTTCTATACTATATCCCATTTTAAAGTTAAAAGGTATGTACTCTTATAATTGGGACTTCTGGGGATCCATAATGATGGAATCATTCACGAGTTTCTATAACAATATCAAACTCAATTCTGTGGGTGTAACTGGGTGTAAGTAACCAAGTTATGCCAAAATGCATCGCCTGCATTATTAGCTAAAAGTAATGCAGTCCTCATTCACAATTGCGGAGAACAGGCGTATAATTGTACGAACTGTAATTGTTCTAATGAGAATAAAGATTCTTTAACCCCATAATTTAACTTCCGATCAATGTCGGGAGTAAGAAAATATAAAGAAAGCAGTTGCATTGCAACCAAAAGAAATATTAGCAATCCTGCTTACTATCTCTTGTAATTTCGCATTTATTACAAAGTGACAACACAAATTTCCTTTACAGAGGTAAGGGAAACTAGTATGCGGGGGGTGGGACCAACCATTCACAGATGCTTATGAATATTATATTTTTCAATTAGTTCTTTAATACAAATCAAATTTCATTGATAATATTTTATACAATATCCTTGTAGAGACAGATAGTAGGATATATAGAGTACATAATATGTCCATAAATATTTAAGGTACTTTGGAGCAGAACGACTACAAATCATACTCCATGTATGATTATTCGTGTATTCGGTGAACGTATACTTACTCGTATTGGCTCTGAAGTATTCTGGTATAGATTAAATATATATTTAATCGTATTGGCCCTGAATTTCGGAGAGCAGACTCTGTTCTTGAACGAGTTTTGAGTCATCTATTCATATGACACAACTTTTAAAGAGTCCTAGTTTTCGCATACAGACAATATTCTTTCGTTCTGAAACTTAAAAATGTGAGTTTTGGTGATCCAGACTTGACCTTTCAAATCGAACCAAATATTACATTAAAAATTCACGAAGTAGTTTGGAATTATCATGAGCTGGTCTTGATTTTCTAAACTAAATTAAAATAACTCGAAATATTGCCACATTTTTTGCTAATTTATAGCGGATTCGAGCATTAATCATTGTTGTTTGGTATTATTATTGCCTAACTCTGACAATGTACAATACTGATCAGTTCAGTTACTTGCTTGTCAATTCTTAGCAACATGTTCTTAAATCGATTTTACTTATTAATCCTTTACTCATCTATTTAGGATATGATTTAGTGAGCAATTTTCAAAGTGGCTTACTTCACATGTAGAACACATACATGCATATATAGCAATGTATATACGATTTAACATTTATAAAAAGACCCTGACTAATGACTAGAGTAATGCCTTAATAGAGTTGAGATAAAAATCCCATATAATTTATCTATTACTACACAAAGTGAAGTCTACTCTTCACACTGTTGCTTGCTGGATGCTAAAGATTATCACACTGCATAATAATTAGAGGTAAACATTGTAACATCACCTAGTACTCTGTAAAGCATAGTCGTGTCGTTAATCGGAAGGCCACGTACTGCAAAGTATACAACATCGCAGTACCTGGTGTTGAGTGTTTAAAAACAAATTGTATATGTATTCAGTTATCTTATCTTTATTGATGGATCAAAAAGACTAAAATCACGAACATAATTTAGCTTAATTAATTACCTATCATGCGTCACAGGCGTAGTGGTTTTTAATAATAGCTAGCACATTGAAATTGGAGATTTTTAATACATTTTACACTGCATTGTAAAGACGAAGTCAACAACAAATATCACGCAAAAAAAAAAAAAAGTACTCTTGTACTGGATTGTTTAACAAAACACAATGAATAATTGGCATAATATTGATTTTAATGGTTGATACAGTTCTATTCTCCTCTTCTCTTTTTCTGCTACTCGTTTCTTAAAGAAATAATTAGCATATACAAATATCTATATATATATAAGAATGCAATCTATGAATTTTTATTTAAAATTCATACTTGGATATTTAAAATACATCCGTAAATCACATTGGCGTCATTAATCTACTGATATTACCAGGCGATAACAAACACGTCTCATTATAAGCTTCGAATAACGGTACTGTGGTTTAATAGCAGCGTTTTCCCTGAAAGAAAACGCATATTAAACTACTTACCTTATTCGAAGCTTACTTTTTAAACCTGCCTGGTATTTCTTCGACACAATGAACACGAATGGAGTGAGCGTGTTTTACAACAGCTCCCCCCACCCTCCTGGCAATATGACGTCACGTCCGATCAAATCACAGTGAAGTAGACCAATAGGAACAAATATGACGGGAAACCGGAAGTGCCGCTCTCATTATAAGCTTCGAATAAGGTAAGTAGTTTAATATGCGTTTTCTTTCAGGGAAAACGCTGCTATTGTACAATCCATGGGCACCTGTAATTAAGGTCTTGCTTGGCTACCTATAGTCTATTTATAATAAGCATCATATTTTGTAAAGCTTGTATCTTGTTGGTGTCTTAATAAATAAAAAAATTAAAAAAATTACAAATTGGTACCCAGAAAGAGAAAATAATTGGTTTCGCATATGAGGGCTGTTGGGGAAGAAAGGTTCTCGAGTGGCGACCACGAACCGGAAGACGCAGCGTTAGCAGGCCTCCCATTAGGTGGGCAGACGACATTGTGCGCGTCGCAGGTAACCGGTGGATGCAAATAGCCAATTGTCGTTCATTGTGGCGTTCTAAGGGGATGGCCTATGTTCAGCAGTGGACGTCTTCCGGCTGATGATGATGAGGGCTGTTTAGAACATTCAACTTATTATTTTAAATTATACGAATCCTTATTCAACAAAGCATTAAATCTCTGATGTCAATTACTCAATCTCGAGGGAAGTAACGTTTACCATAAAAAGGTTGCAAAAAATATTTTTTACTCGCAAAATAATATTATTTGCCTAAAAGCACTTTTTTAAATTAAATTTTCCCTGTCTTTTACTACTGCTTATTTTTCCTTAAGTACATGGCAGAGTCAACTGCTGTTTATATCTTATGTCCAGCATTTGTTCCTGACAGGTGTTTTCCATGTCATTAATACCTTCCAACAGGCCTCTACGTGTTGGATGCGTCCCCACGTAAGCCTTGAAAAGTCCGGGTTTAAAAGCCCACGAAAATAAAACAAAAAGTAGTAATTACCTACTTAAATAGATTAATGACACTTGGCATGAATCAAACCTACAACCTATTGGATAGCACCCAATACAATGGTCTCTATCATTGTATTGGACAGAGACCAACAGGCCCGTCAAAGTATAATTATATTCGACTTGGTAGATTATACGCAAATAAAATAATTGCGTACTTAATATTTTACATAAGTGAACAACGTTTAACATTTTTAAATACCTTGTACAACAATTTCGGTCTTCAATAAGTACACTCATTACTTCCAAGTAACCAGATTTTACAGTTTTCAAGACCAAGAATGTTAAAAAGTGGGTGATCGCACAAGGGCGCGGTGGTAACGAGCTCTCGAGACGGAGTGGCGACTTGTCCTGAGCATCCCTTTGATCCGCCATTCATACAGCGGCCTTGTCGCCTAATGAGATTGGAGCCATTTTAAAAGAGCCACGTGGTATACCAAAAATGAGACTAAAACAATTAAGAAGGTGTGTGCTTATATACTTTTTAGCAACTGAAACTGAATTCAGCATTAAAAATAATATACGTCTTTATACATATAATAATTACGTAGGTACTTTTAAATTAAAAAATGCCGCACTCACAAATCACAATTACCGTTAGTTCTCATTTAGCCTTTTATTTAACTGATTATTTGGACTCTCGGAGCCTATATTTCATTAACAACCATTCCTCTCACAGAATATTGAGTTTCAAGAACTGTATTAGTTATAATTAACGCTAATTGACGTTTGTGAGTGCAGCAGTAAGGTTATTTTTTTATTTTTTTTATTTTTTATTTATTATCATTATAAGAAAAAAATATACAAAAACATAAATAAAATAGTAACACTTAAGCCTCTTAAGCCTCTATTAAAACTTCTCTTATGTACATCTTCTTAGACTTTCAAGATTCTGTTCCAAAAAGGCCGAAATGAATGACTTATGGTGAAATATACTTTTAGACTTTCGCGTTCCATTATCAAACTTTATTCTAATCGGGAATTAACGCGATTTACCTTATATTTTGGCTTGACGTTTCGGCCGGGTTGCACCAGCCATGGTCACAAGCAGACTGGTTCAGCGAGACGGCTCCGTGCGCGAGGCAGAAATATCTTCGTCTACCCCCGTTCTTTCACTTGTAACGTTAAGCCCACTACACACTACACTCACAGTATCTGTATATTTAACCGCCGGCAAATAGCGAGGTTTCGTCATTTTGATCACTGGTTCCCATGCAGCTGATAATCTAAAGCCATCTTCCCGGTTGAAATTTTTATATTTCTTTATTTCAATCGCTTCACGAACAACTCTAGAATAAAAGTGTCGATCGGTGGAAAGGACTTGTGGGCGATGAAACTCAATCCAGTGATTTGTATCCGACTGAAGTATATGCTCGGCAATCGCTGACTTGCTAATCTGACGGTTCTTTACAGCTGTGATATGCTCTTTAACCCTTTCTGCGATAGTCGATAGTGGTAGAAAGGGTTAAAGAGCTCGCTGAACCAGTCTGCTTGTGACCATGGCTGGTGCAACCCGGCCGAAACGTCAAGCCAAAATATAAGGTAAATCGCGTTAATTCCCGATTAGAATAAAGTTTGACTTATGGTGAAGGTTAAGTATCATCACAGAGTAACCATCCAGTGTATGTACTCGTATATATTTGAGTTTTTGACATTAATGTTTTAAAAATAGAGTCAATTACATACACACCAATTGGAAACGTCGATATAGTGTAAGAAAAGAAAAAAAAAGAAGATCGTAGCGTTCTAACACTTTGTTACACAACCCTTACAGCCCGCAAGAGTTGATTATGGAGTTGACATCGTTCGATTAAGTACGTGGGGCTTTCAAAGAGGGGCTTTTATAAAATTACATAGACATACCACGGGCTATTTTTTTTCCAAAAGCCGTTCTATCGGCATCTGTATTGGTATTCCCTTTCAAAAATTACTTTCATGTTTTGTTGTCATTCCTTAAGACTTGTTAGACTTGGAGTGACAGGAATTTGGAGTGAATTAAATCACGAAATATCGCCAGGAGGGGGGAGGGGTATAATGTAAACATCACGTATTTATTTTTCGTTGAATGCACGATTTATAAACCAAACAGTGGCACGTGGCCTTGACTCACCGTTGCCGGCAACGACTTCCCCTTCAACATTTAATCAGTTACCTGTATATAAAGAAAATATTCCGAAAATTTCAATACAGTTTGTAAAAAAAATACACGTGATTTTGGGTAGGAGGGGGGGCGTTAGTTTAAAACCTCACCACATATCACCAGGAGGGGGGAAGGGTTAAAAAGTTGCTAAAAAACATCACGTGATTAATGGACGACCCCTTAAGCATATACCTTATTACCAAATACAATTACAGACAAGCGGGTCTTAAAGGCCACTTTTGGTGAATATGAGTAGGTTTTTTTTTCGTATTAGCATCAACACTAAATATGAATCTGCTAATAAATGAATTTAGTAATGTGTGACCATTTTACGAAAATTAGAGGAATTGCAAAGGATCTGCTGGGATTGGAGAATACGAATTCTTTTAAGATGAAATGCTCACTGTAGCCTTTTTACGCCTGCTGATACGTTCTCAAGGCTGTATGCGACCACGTCGGCCAATATTTTTAAACACGATCAGCTAACTGCACAGGAATCATTAAAGTACACAAGTCATCGATATACTATCAAGTTGCATAGGTGAACTCCCTCTTCCTTTACTCTCACAATCGAATGGGACGGAAGACCGAACCGACCGGGGAAGGGGTTAGGCTCATGACCGACTTTTTATCAGGTTATCGGCCTGTATTGTCTGTATTGTACCAATACAAAGTTGTTGCTCCCCGCGGGATTGATTTGAACCCGTGAACTGCGGTTTGTAAAGCGAGCGATTTCCCACTGAGCCACGGGATCTACAAATGATAAATATAACGTATGTTTATAAATCTGATTCCTTCATAATTATGTTTAAAGTAAAACTTTCATTTTACTGAACAATTATTAGGTGTCCTATCAGGGACGCAGCTGCCGCCGTATCAATAATACGGGGCCCCCGGACTACAGGGGCCCCGAACTCGTAAGTAAGAAAGATGTTATCCATAAAGTCCGTACTTCATTTGGGCCCTTAAACAAATTTTGATACAGGGCCCGTGTAAGGCAAGCTACGCCTCTGTGTCCTACCTATAAACAAACATTATAGTTTCGAAAATATGCTTATTTATACCTAATAAACGTGGAACGTGGCGGTCAACTGCATGAACTATGTAGAAGTTAAGGCAATTTCCTGCTTGTTGCACCCATATGCGAAAATTCGCCAAATTACCCCATAAAACTGGATTCAAATTAAACATTTTAATCATTGTGCACTCGTTATCCGCTCTCCTGTTGAATTGGAGTATTCGAACAATTCAATATTAGGGTACATTGTAAGCAATACAGTTTTTACGTAGAAACTGTAATTTAAAACAGTATATACATATCTCAATTAGTTGAAAGAAATAACTAGAAATGCATATTAATACACTTGTTAGCACCCCAGCCGGTGTGCCTATATAAATGAGGTGCAAGCTAAGACAAGAACATTCATACAGCGGTCACAGGACAGTCAACGGTCTACCCTCATCAGGATATTTCCATGGTTTGAGAAACATTATTGTAAGTGACTTGTTATTATTCTCTCTATTGTGAGTTATAGTCTTTACTGTGTGACTAAAACTAGTAAAATTATGCTAAAGATTTTAAATAATCGTCGTGCCTCTTACACACTTCGTATCGCATCCATTTACAGCTATGTTGGATACATGCAAACTATTGCCGTTTAAATTCGGGACAGGACAGGGATATGCCAACAACATTATTGACGTCGTTGTTCAGCAGTGGACGTCTTCCGGCTGGTGATGATTGGTATCGACGTCTAACACACCGGATCGTCTCGGAAAGACTGAGTTTGTTGGATATTCATAATTAAAAAAAAATAATAACTGTGAAGGATTCTATAATTTTTTTATTTCACCCCAATGCAAACAGGAGGGGTAGGTACTATTTAAAGAGTGGGTATTTATTGGATCATGGATCAAACTCAAACTCAAAAATAGTTTATTTCAAATAGACTTAACGCTAGCACTTTTGAAAGGTCATGTTTTTTTTTTTAAAGAAGCTACCACCGGATCACAACGCGGCCTCAACTGAGAAGATCCGGCAAGAAACTCAGCAGGCTTGTAATTTTATCACTTTTTTTTAAACAGTGTGTCATGTTACAATTAGATCAGAGCGACAGTGTGTCTTGCCGTTCAAAATATCAAATAAGACAGAAAAAAATTAAAAAATACAAAGTACAACAAACTAAAAAGCCAAAGGGATAGTAGTCGGACCAGTCCCCCCAAGCAGCACCCGCGCACGAGTTGACTCGAGCAGCAGCCATCACTCCCCTCAACCATATTGGAGGGAAGGGGGTGACCCGCCACAGTACCATTCAGCTCAGATCAGCGTTACAGTACCATTCATAAATAGATGAATGACCTGTAAGTCAGTGTAAATTAATGTAATACCAGCCCTTGTTGTTGTCCCACTGTTGGGCACAGGCCTCAAGATGAAGGGGCTTAGGCTATAATCCACCACGCTAGCCCAGTGTGGGTTGGCATAAATTATTAAATATACGAAATTGTTAAATATACGAAGGTGTTATCTTATTTCAGTGATGTCTATAAAAAAGTTTCTATTTCAGACTAGGTATCTTCTAACAAGTTGCACTAAAAGAAACATTTTCACGTATTATACCTAATACATCCAATTTATACACAAGAGATTGTAATCCAACCGGGCGCAGAGGATTGTAGTGTTTGCAAATTGAGCGCAGTTCCAAGTCACCATGAAGACAAAGTGGCTTCATCGCCAGATGGCAATGCACGTAATTGCAGCGAGGCGGTAAGTTTGTACATAGATCACTAATATTTGTTTAGCAAACTATCTGCTGTATTTTGTTAGAAAGAAAGAATAAAGAAAGAAAGAATAATTTATTTGTGACACACAATTAACAATAATAACAAGTAGAACAAAAAAACTAAAATTGTTATATAAAAATAGACGTTACTTATTAGCTGTTACTGCTCTCTCGCCTTTATTTAAATATCTCTTGCGCGAAGTTACTGATCATAATGTCCAGCAGGCTTAGCATGATGTGCAAATCTTGATAGACAAGTGTGAGTATGACGTCACTATGACGTAGTATTTCACATTTTTGTATGGAGAAATGACGTTTCGGTGTTGAAAACTACGTCATACTCCACACCGATCTGTCAAGATTGCAAGTCGTGCTAGGCTTGCAGGTATAATCAAGATCCGTTGGACCGTTAATTGTGACAATTGATGTACCTACCTATGTGGCTGCTGCTCGAGTCAACTCGTGCGCGGGTGCTGCTTGGGGGGACTGGTCCGACTACTATCCCTTTGGCTTTTTAGTTTGTTGTACTTTGTATTTTTTTATTTTTTCTGTCTTATTTGATATTTTGAACGGCAAGACACACTGTCGCTAATTATAACATGACACACTGTTTAAAAAAAAAGTGATAAAATGACAAGCCCGCTGAGTTTCTTGCCGGATCTTCTCAGTTGAGGCCGCGTTGTGATCCGGTGGTAGCTTCTTTTAAAAAAAAAAACATGACTTTTCAAAAGTGCTAGCGTTAAGCCTATTTGAAATAAACTATTTTTGAGTTTTGAGTTTGTAATAAACCGCACAGGTACCAAAATTCCTTTAAAATACAGAGAGATTAGCGAAGGTCATTGTCTTCATTGCCTGTAATCTGCAAGAACATTATTACCCATCACTTTTTAGTAACCAAAACTTCACTATCCATAGTATGTCTAAACAGATCCCGATTGATTATCTGATGTTTCAAAGCCAGATTTAATCATCCAACTATTTTCCTTTCTCTCTAACTTGACATGGTATTTTACGTTCTGGTAGAAGTCAACGACCTTTGCTAATCTCTCTGTATTTATACGAATTTTGTTACCTGTGCGGTTTATTACATAGGTACATCAATTGTCTCTTCTCCTTTTGGAGGAGGGACCTTTAGACTATCAATAGCTAAGTGCGTTCAGCAAACCAATCAGTTGATTGGTGCTGTGTAAACACAAACGCTACAGATCATTGAATGAGATGTTACACTAATAATGTGAGTGTATTACTTGAATTAAATACATTACCTTAAAGTTTCAAGTTGTCATGTGCCGATGCGACAGCCGCGGGGGTTTTAGTGGGTAAGAATCCCACATACCCCGGTCGAGCCCCACAGCTTCCGGGGATCTGTCGAAGATTTCCACTGCGTCAATAAAAAAAAGGTAACACAAAAAGTTATATTAAAAAATATATATATGAAGATATATGTATATATATATACAATGTTAATGATCGCTTTATATATTTGTGCCATGGAAGGTGCTGGTGTTTATAGTACAGGGTTTCCCTAGTTTAAATACCAGCTGTACAGTTATTGGAGTGATCGCACTTTTATGTCTTCTGTATTACTATTCATACTTACTTAAAATAAAATTGTTACTGGATAAGTTTACCCAGCTGTATTTATTAGGTTTCTGAAGCTTAATAAACATATTATTTATTTATTTCAAGCTTAAAATAATAGCTTATGTTTCATATTTTAATTAAACTACATATATTTAAGCTGATATAATTGTTTCTGTGTGGGTCGACTCCGTCGTCAATCGTCACCGACCCAAACAGACCCGTCGTTCTTTTAAATTCTCATCATAACTGGCATGTGCAAGTTTATTTCTATCCATTGTGTTATGGTTTAATCACGGACCTACGAGTTTAAATAGTTGTAGCGTGTTGATAACTATAAACTTCTGTTACCCGCACGCTATTCTGTCTACATTTAATTGCAACCCTTACTATGTGCACATTATATACAGATACTTACTTACGATTTTAGCGACTGCATCATTTCTTTTTGGAAAATATTATGTTCCTTTCAAAATATTAAGACTTCCATTTAGTTTTGATGATTTCGTCATAAAATATTAGAGACCACGCTGGAACGAAACACTTGGAATGCAAATGTTTAATATTAATCGCCGCTTTCGCTTATTTATTTCCCAAGTTACAGCTTGTTGACTTTGTAAAACGTCGCTGGGGAAATATGCTTTCTTGCTCTGAATTTTTCTTGACCGGGTATGCGAGAGTTCACTTCTCGTTATTTTCAATAAAGACATTGTTTTCCTACAAATTATAAAAAATAGATAGACAAATGGAATAGGTATGTAATAAAATATTAGGTAGTGAATGGATTCAGATTCTTAAGAATTCGAACCAAATGAAATTTTTTTACGTTCTTAGTACAAAAGAATTCCACCACATATTATGATAGAGTCTTGATAGAGCATACTTTGCTGATACATTATTTATATAATTACCTATGTAAATGAATAGCTATCAATAAAATTGGGTGTCAAGTCAACTTAAAAAAAGCGCGAGCAGATCTGCGCTGGTCAGCTAGTTCAAAATATTTTTAAGCCAAACTAATCTGACGCCATGGCCTGTGTGGATAGAGATCAATAGGACATTATAAACATAGGGCATTTCTGTTATTGGTTCCATTTACGGAAGTTTATAGTTTTCATGGCGTGGTTTGGAAACTTTTATCTCGATATTTTTGAGCTTGTTTTCAGTTATTGGTATTCTGGCAACACTCATCTCCTGTGTACTGTATTGTAGTACATGTATACTGTAACAGCAGACTTCCGAGGTCGATTTTTATTGCCAAGTTCTGTGACATTGCCAAAAATCCATGTATCCGATACAGTGTAGATATTTGGAATGCAGCGACGCGGTCCCAGAGTGCACCGCCGTAAATAAGTATACAAAAACTTTCCTGCCAAACTTCCGTTGCATTTGTTTATGAATACAGTCTCCGCCTGGGGACCGACCACGCGAAAAACTGTTGGTCCGTGTAACAACCACGATACAAACAGTATGTGGAAAAAATACTTACGTATTTCCGGTCCGGTTATTTTCCCTTATTTGAAGGAGAGCATCTAAAGCCATCATTCATTCATCCCATGCTAATTCCCACTGTGCAAAGAAAATTGTTTTCCTTTAGGCAAACAATTAATTCCTTTACTAGAGATAGGTGGAATGCAAAAATATACTTACTGAGTTTTTCTCGTTTAATGATTGTGATGTAATAATTATTATCATTATCAACAGCAGCAGCGGAAAAAAGTCCATTAGGGAGACTAGACTAGGTAATCCAGGAGAAAGATGCTGCTGGCCGTCCTCTTGTTTTCGTACGGATGGATACCCAACGGGAGTTGATGGTAAGGTTTTATTATTATCCGGACACCTGTCACCGAGTGTTATTTTTACGGGTTATAATGTAAGCGGGCTGATAGAATAATGTTAGGCATTAATTTTACTAGACAGTAGGTGCCTTGTGCAAGGGACGTCTAGGTAAGTACTCGTACCACCGAAGTGGGGTACTGGCATCACCTCCTCGAGTGCCCGGCCAATTGTAATTCCCGAGGATACGTCCGGAGAAAGGACAATGGGCTTGGGACGGTGTACCCTGGGCACCGGGTAATATCTCTCCACTCCTCGGGGTGGACAGCTGTTACTCGGTGGCGAAGCCTTAGGGGGGGCACCGAACTGCTGTTCCTGGTATATGGGTGCTGTTGAGCGGCAGCGAGGCGCGGGGGGGTGTAGGGCCGAACGGCCACGTAGGGCGGCCGCTGTTCCCGATGGGGCACGACGTCGGTTGAGCGCGGTGGTGGTGCAGGCCCGTGCGGTGGCAGTCGGACCGCAGCAACCGCACTGCCGGGGTATGGGACCCGGCAGGCGGCATTGCCGGGGTATGGGATCCAGTAGCTCGGTGCAATTGCGGGGGTAGGGCCGAAAGGCTTTAGGGTGTTGGTCACTGTGATCACCCTTGGTACTTCTCTGTGGAGCAGAGTGGACTGGAGGGCACCATATGTGACATCGGGGGGGAGAGCCTGGAGAGGCTCCGGCTTGGCCATTTTGGTCGAGCCGTTGGAGGGTTTGGTGCAAGCCAAACGGCCGCTGGCGGGAACCGGATGAAGTACAATGTACGTTCCCGGGGCCCGCCACTATAGTGGAGGTGCTGGAAGGCCCGATAGTGTTTTAGTCGGTAAGAGTCCGACATAACCGGCGCATAGTAGGTGCGCGGGTATCCATGAGGATTTCACCATCGAAAAAATTAAATAAAAAAAGGTACCACCGAAGTGTCAGGAATTCTGCCGCCAAGCAGCAATTTATAAACATTGCTTATGTTCCGGTGTGATTCCTGTTCAATAAAAAAATATCCATAACCTTAACCTCATCTTTGTCACATTAAAAAAGTTACAATGAGCTTATTTTATGCATGATATAACAAAATTGAGAATCACCAGGCAAATATTTCATAGTGAATTAATGATAGCTTTCTGTCCTGTTGACAAGTTTCAGATCCAAGGTGGCTTACATTGAACAGAAACCATCTAATCCAATTTTAAATTCTACGGCTGACAGGACGCCATCGCCGCGCGATTGATTAATTTTTTAAAAATTTTTTTAAAATTTATTTTTGTTTAGGGGTTTTTGTATACAATACGTACCAACCCCATTGTATGTACTCTCGCGGTCACAAACGGTGTACCACCTTCAGGACGATAATCGCTTGCACGAGCCGGCGCAAAATACGTGCGGAATGCGCGCACGGAAGCGCCTAGCCCGCCCGTCGTTCAAACGATCTTGATTGAAAACTGGTACAGTGTTCGTGTTCGCGATAGTACATTAATAATACCAGCCCTTGTTTATGTCCCACTGTTGGGCACGGGACTCCCCTCATGATGAGGGGGCTTAGGCCATAGTCCACCACGCTGGCCAAGTGCGGGTTGGCGGAGGATAGTACATTAATTAAGAAAAAAAAAAGAAAACCAAACGTAAGTATTAGGTAAAAAAAAAAATAGGAAAATGGACTATGTATGCTGGGAACTCATTAGTCTGAGCGGAGTTATAGCCTCTGTAGAGCTTGGATTGCCTAAAACACTATGAAAGGTCGCCGGGAGCTGTGGGCTCAACCGGGGTATGTGGGATTCTTACCCACTAAAACCCCCGCGGCTGTCGCGTCGGCACATGAGACCCCCAGGGCCGGTAGGGTCTGCACCAAGGGACCCTCAGGCCTTGCCTTTGAGCCCGCCGCCGGGGGGCGCATTGTAGCCCCGGGAACCAGTCACTCAATGGACGTCCTAGGGCCTGACCACCACACCCCGAAGATCCAGCGACTCCGAAGGAACCAGTCTCGCCTTGTCAATGAAATATAACCCGACCCCCGCCCCTTCGGAGACCGGGTATATTTTGATGGTTTCCTCTTCAAACAAAATAAAGGAAGTTCCTATATGCACGGAATCCCTTGCTGGGTACACGTTAACGACCGTTTAAGAATAGTTAACTGGTACTTGTTTCGTGTTTTTGTTCAAAAACGTACCGATTTCATATATGAATAATAAATTAACGATGTGAGCATTTGGCCCAATGGGCGTGTGTAGGTAGGTACCTATCTCTTAATGTCGAAAGGAACTACTTATTATCCATAAATTAAATAGCATCAGGAAATTACAATGCTTAGGTACCTACTTTTTCAATGGATTTAATATCGATTAACTAAGTACGAGAGAGGTTCTACGATCACTTAATGGTTAAGATATTGGATTACTGATTCCAGACAACTGATAATACCTAATGAGACTTCAATTAAATCGTTAGTTACAAATTACTGAAATCGATCAAAGGTGTCTACAATTCGGTATTTCATCAGAACTAATGTCCTCTCAATGTCCTTTCGGTTTGTTAATCGCATTTTAATGTACTTAGGTATTGATTGAAATATTCTATCTGCGATTTTTTTTTAGGTAACCATGTTACCTGAAAAATGTTATCAATAAGCTCACATTTTGAGCGGGGCCGCAAAATATCATGACTAGAAGATTCGGGATTACTTCGACAGGGTGCACTTTACAATAAACTTTCACACGCCCCGAAGATCCACGTAGGTAAACGCTCCAACTTATTTACGTTAAGCTCCACATACAAACTTGTTAAATCGCTAACATTGTGTAGCAGATTGTACATAGCGTAGCGGCATAATACCTACTTACATAATTTTAAAGTTACCCTGAGAAAAAGTTGCTGAAAGCAACTAGACAATAGGATGACTGCAACACAATACCAATGAAACTGTGGTTTTGAATATTAGAACAGATTGCACCGATTCCAAAAATGAATCTCATTTTCATAATAATAGAGATTTTCGTGATTATTAAGTAAATAAATTACTATAAAATCTTTTTTTTTTTAAATTGAACCGACTTCAATATCACTGAAAAGTATAAAATAATTTAAATATTATTGAAGTTGGTGTTAGCGTACCTGCTGTGTATATTTGGCACCAACTTCAATAATATTTAAATTATTTTATACTTTTCAGTGATATTGAAGTCGGTTCAATTTTTTTTTAAATATTTTATTTTAAACTTTTTAGTGATATTTTCATATATAAAAATTGAACCATCGAAAACCGTAAAATTATCTAGGTAGGTTATGATCACATTATCGTATACATAGTTTTACATAATTCATGTTTCTTCAGAAAAAAATATCCGGTCGTAATGAAATTTGCATGGAATCATCATAGTATACTCTCTCGAATAAAAAAAGAATCATCGAAATCGGTTCATAATTGTCAGAGCAATGTAATGGAGAACATCAGTTTTATGGTTTTTACCAGATAAATTGCTCCACATCGTTCATGGTCCTCCAGGAAGTTCTTATCCGGTTGTAATAAAATTCATACAGATTCAATACAGTGGTTTCTTCTTTCGAATAAAAAAAGAATCAGTGAAATTGGTAAATATTTGCCAGAGTTATGACCATTTTTGTCCTTAAAAAGCGACTAAAACGTCATCTATATAGGCTTTCTTGCAGCTCTCAGTGCGCAGTCACCATTCTTGTTTTTTCAGGAACTACTTATTACTAAGCAATATTTTTTTTATGGGACCCAATTAACGGATTAAAGAATGGATGGAAGAAAGATTTTTTCAAATCGGTTCATAATTGCCAGAGTTATGCGCGAACATACATAGAAAATACACACATCAAAAGTGTCTAGGGATCAACATATATTTTTGCAATAACTTTTCTCCTGATTGATATTAATTAAAATTTTCTTTAAGGATTCATCAAATAAAGTGTTTTCGTTTGTCACAGTAACGATAAACCAAGTCACCTTTGCATTAATAAAGAAATTTGCCATTTTCCTAATAAAGGGATTTTTGACATTTGAACCACTAACACAAAAGTTCGAAAAAAAGACTGAAATAACAGTTTTCTTTAAAATTTTATTGGGTAACTTAAACAATTAATAATCCGTGTTTCTACCGCGAACACTAACAACACAAGAACATCGGTTTGGCATACTCAAAATGAGTTCATCCAAATCACGCTGTGGAATGGCCGCCCATGTTCGTTGCAACAACAAAAAAAGGTCTTCTTGCGACTGGATACCCTCCATATTCGGCAGAGCTCTTCTCTGTAGCATATCCCATGCATGCTCAATCGGGTTCAAGTCTGGCGACTGAGCAGGCCAGGGCAGGACATTGATGTTAGCTGCGGCGAGAGTCTGTCTTACAACTCTTGCGGTGTGCGGTCGTGCATTATCATGCATTAACTGAAATAAGGGACCGATTTGCACTTGTAGAGGAACGATGACGTCTGATACAATCGTCTCAGCATAAATTTGAGCGTTGAGGTTGCCTCTGATCCAAATCAACTCAGTTCTTCCGCCGATCCATATACCCGCCCATACCATGATGGTTCCACCACTATAAGGATGGACTTCCTGGCAGGATTTTAATCGCTGTTGGCGTCCAGGGGTTCTCCAGTGTCGTATACGTCTTGTATCCGGTCTCATACCAAAACGAGACTCATCAGAAAAGCACACGAAACGCCATTGTTCTTCTGCCCATTTTTTTGCCCAAAAATGCTTGATCCCTAGACACTTTTGATGTGTGTGTATATATATATATATATACAGACGAATTGAGAACCTCCTCCTTTTTTGAAGTCGGTTAAAAATACAGCTAATCGCAATTTTGTACTAAACACCATCAGAGTGAATGACGTCATCCCGGTATAAACAAACAACTGTCATCTCAACTTTCTTTCTTCAATAAAATTCACTTTTATACTTACTGACAGCTGTTTATTTATACCGTGGTGACGTCACAAAATGGCGCCATGCACCAGCCTTCGTTTTGGCACAAAATTCAGTCTATTATACATTGAAAATATTGCTATTAATTGTAACTGTAATACAAAAATATGAATGTTTTCGGCAATAGTAGACCCGTAAGTACATTATAAAATATTTTTTATAGTGACCTAAAGCGTGTTCCTCTAGTTGTTTTAAGGTTTTAAATTACGGAGTCGTATTTATTAAATAATCATCCCTGATAATAATATAGCGTCCATGGTATAACCTAACCCCTTGTTTAATACAAGTTTGTATGAAAACCAAACTTCGCTCTACAGTTAGGTCATAATCCGTTGATTATGACTCTATGACCTAATTGTAGAGCGAACTTTGGTTTTGAATACTGAATATTCTATTACCTAACAAAGTTCGAAAAATAACCCTCTTCGTGAGGCATTCGGGCAAAAATAACTTCGTTCGACATTGTTTATCGCTTTGTTTGACCTAAGTAGGTAGGTATTTTTAAGAAAATGTTATATTTTTAGGGCGTTATAGCAAGAAGTACCTATAGGTAACCCAGGACCCCCTTGATTACAAGCTCAACCTAATCTTTGATAGAGATATATCTACTCATGGACTCATACCATATGCGGCATTTACATTCAGCCCCTCCCACTGCCACTCGCGCTGCCGTCAATACTTCCCTAAATACTTCTGTGGGAGTATCATGAGAAGTGAGTGTTTACATTTCATACTTCATACTTCTATCGCGTTCGACCGTGGACAATGGATGACGGGAAAATTGTTGCGTCTTTAGCACTCTGCCATTTATGTTTATTTATTTATCTTACTGTTTTGAATAAAAAGAAACTTGAAAAAAAAACGCCGTCGGCGTATGAGAAGGTGTATCTACACCTTGATATTATCACCATGATTTTATTTGATTATCAGGTTTTTACTTTTAATTAAATTAAATGATATACAATATTTAAATTAAATTAAATGATATATGAATATTCTGGGACAATACTGACATGTTCATCTGATCCCAACTTAGGCAGAGCCTGTACTATGAAAACCAGGCCACTTATACTAATACTTGGTGGTTTATGAGCGCCAAGATCATAATTGTGTAAATGAGATATTTAATAAATAAATGAATGCATTCATTCACAAAAAATGTGTTATGTATTTACAAAAAAAAGTTGATAAAACACCCAGACACTAGGTGGAAATCGAACCTATTGGGTAGTGGCCGGTGTGTCTAACCACTAGACCAACAGGCCCGTCGAATTTCGTCTTAGTCGTACTAATTTCATATCACACGCACGATTTTACAAAAAGCAGCAGCGCATTGCAATCTACCTTAGGTTTTAATAGCCAGGACGAAAACTTTCCCCTCGGAGATCATCTATCATACGCATACCAGTCAACTACTTGATAAACTGCTATACAGAATGCGGTAGTTAATCTACCGCATTCTGTTAAATTTTGTTGAAATTCATTAGATTCTGCTAAAAACTATTTCTATTCTGCGACATAATCTGCTACCTAAGCCCTAAAATGGGGCTTCAATTCTGCTAAAATGGTAGTATTTTGCTATTTTAGCAGAATTGCTGAATTCTAAATCTGGTAACACTGCTCTTGCTCGCATTCCTTTGACTTCCGCACAAAAAACCGCCGCCGAAGGGAGCGGCGGGCAGCGCGAGGAGCAGGGGCAGCGGCATGACGAGTGACGTGTTTACATACTCGCGCTGCCCAATTCCCTGCCCACTTCCGCGGAAGTGAGCTGAATGTAAACGCCGTAATAGATTTAGAAATACTTTTTACTCATACAATATTTACATAATTTAATTACTACTTACTTACTTTATTTTATCGTGCCGCCTCTGCAGTAGTTAGGCACTCTACAAAAATGCATGGATTATTCTTTTATATCGGTTACCTACATTTCTTACATATACCAATGTATTATCCATCAGATCATGTGAAAAATGCCAATTTTATTCAGTAGGAATAGATAAGTGAGTAATGTAATGAGTTAGCAATTTTTGTAACCAAGATTCAGTGGTTCGTATCATTACCTACCCAGTTTCTAGCGGGTGTCGGCCCAAGATGCGGCAACTATCAATCTCTTAAATTCATAATATCATATTTTTCTTACCCAAAATAAGCACTTGCTTTTACAAAGTTATCTACCCTAATAAGAGATTTCTCGCAGATTCGTATAATAAGTAGGTACCTAAATACTCCGCTGAAATGCCAATGGACCAATTGCCATTGGATGTGTTCTTTGAGTAAATGTATTATAAGTAAGTAGGTAAGTACCTAAATACTCAGCTGAAATGGCAATGGGTCAATTGCCATTGAATGTATTCTTTGAGTACCACGAATAGGCCATTGTAACCTAGTGGGAACCTCTCATCATCATCAGCAGCCGAAACGTCCACTGCTGAACAAAGGCCTCTCCCTTAGAAGGGAGGGGTTGCCATAATCCCCCACGCTTGGCAGGCGACATGGGGATCGCAGTAAAGGTGGTAGGTAATCCAATAAAAAGACGCTGCTACCCGTCTTCTTGTTTTTTCTTTTAGTCGCCTTTTACGGACACCCAACGGGAGGAGATGAGAGGGTGCTATTCTTTCCCGAACACCCCACGGGTAATGTACCAAGTGGAAACTTCTAAAGCAGTAGGTATTGTTGTAATCTTGTATATGATATAGATGCTATTATACCTAGTTTATAGCTATATCACATTCTATCAAGAAATATTACAAGACTGCTATTAGAGGTGGTGGGAGGAAACCTTTAAAAGGTTCCCGGTCTCCGTATGGATGAAGGCTGGGTTTGTGGGATTTTTACTCACTAAAACATCCCCGGTGGTCTTCATCGACGTAGAGACAGAGCACTCCATTCCCCCGCCCGCCCCGCCAGTCTCTCCAACGTCAGACGCTCACTAGAGCACGTCCCGGGGGGGAGCAGACAGGCACGCTCCCCTCGGAACGCAAAGCCTACACCGCGTCGTCGTCCACCTCGGGGTCGCATCTAGTAGAGACGGAAGGTTAAAGGCCTAGAGGCCGCTCACTACGAGCGATAGATTATTTTAAACCACCAGTGTGGCAAACAAGCATGCCGCCCGTCTGATGGTAAGCAGCCACCGCAGCCTATGGACGCTAGCAATACCAGAAAAATCACTAGCGCGTTGCTTTGCGTCTGGTTGTTTCACAAGCTACAGTGCCCATGTTCAAACATTTTTTTTTAATGGCAATTGCATGTTTACACATTGTCGCTTGGCGGCAAAATATGACAGTGCGGTGGTAGTTACCTGAACAGTTCCTTGCAGAGGACCTGTGAATAATGAATAATGAGGACCTGATGATGGAGCTGGAAGGTGAGTAACAGAGCCATGGAATGGCTACTAGTAAACCCATCGAGTTTGGGCTCATTTGATTTGCTTTAAGGAGTTCTATTCAGTTTGCCTATCAAGCGGAATTGATAGTAGACTTGGTAAGTGGGTGGGTGACGGGACGCCCGGACGGGACGGGGCCACTAGTAAACCTATCGAGTTTGGCCTCGTTTGATTCACATCAAAACAATCGTAAATACTATTATGTCAATTATTCAATAATTTCCAATCCTTAGTTAATCATTTATTAGTATAGTAAATTGTAGATTAATATAAAGCAATTTTTGAATAATAGAGGACATTATCATAATAATAAAACACCCATGTTAGTTCATGCATACCTATTGTCAGCAAATAAAGATGAGTTGATTTGAGAAACCTATCCAGCAAAAACTAAAGTCTAAAAAATAAATTTAAACTAAATAAAATCTTTTTTAAAAAAAATTGAACCGACTTCAATATCACTGAAAAGTATAAAATAATTTAAATATTATTGAAGTTGGTGTTAGCGTACCTGCTGTGTATATTTGGCACCAACTTCAATAATATTTAAATTATTTTATACTTTTCAGTGATATTGAAGTCGGTTCAATTTTTTTTTAAAAAGATTTTATTTTAAACTTTTTAGTGATATTTTCATATATAAAGATTGAACCATCGAAAACCGTAAAATTATCTAGGTAGGTTATGATCACATTATCGTCTACATAGTTTTACATAATTCATGTTTCTTCAGAAAAAAATATCTGGTCGTAATGAAATTTGCATGGAAACATCATAGTAGTTTACTCTCTCGAATAAAAAAAGAATCATCGAAATCGGTTCATAATTGTCAGAGCAATGTAATGGAGAACATCAGTTTTATGGTTTTTACCAGATAAATTCCTCCACATCGTTCATGGTCCTCCAGGAAGTTCTTATCCGGTTGTAATAAAATTCATACAGATTCAATACAGTGGTTTCTTCTTTCGAATAAAAAAAGAATCATTGAAATTGGTAAATATTTGCCAGAGTTATGACCATTTTTGTCCGACCGAGCGAGTCCGAGCGACTAAAACGTCATCTATATAGGCTTTCTTGCAGCTCTCAGTGCGCAGTCACCATTCTTGTTTTTTCAGGAACTACTTATTACTAAGCAATATTTTTTTTATGGGACCCAATTAACGGATTAAAGAATGGATGGAAGAAAGATTTTTTCAAATCGGTTCATAATTGCCAGAGTTATGCGCGAACATACATAAAAATATATATATATATACAGACGAATTGAGAACCTCCTCCTTTTTTGAAGTCGGTTAAAAAACAGTTGTCATCACAGGAAAATGCACCGGCTGCGACTAGAAAAAAAAATTCCATTGAGGTCGATGGAGTTTGAATTGTAGCCTACCTAATCTATACTTATAATAAAACTGTAACAGGTCCAATTTTCAAAATACCATCAATGTACAGAACATTGATGGTATTTTGAAAATTATATTTGGAGGGCATTCTATAACCGATACTAAAGCCAAAAATGTAATTTTTTTTATTTTTGTCTGTCTGTCTGTATCTCGGCTGAGCATCATGCCGAAACTACTGGATGGATTGAAACGAAACTTGGCATGATTTGAGTTAATACTCCGAGGTTGGACATAGGATACTTTTTATCCTGACATTCAGCACGGTTCCCTTGGGAGAGGGGACTAAAGTCAAAATGTATACCTACTTGGTTATACGCTTGCTCCGATTTTAACAATTTTTCATTATAATTATAATAAATATTTGTAAGGAAATACTCATACACAGTTAACAATGACAGTTAACAATGTTTGGAAATCGATCAGGTTAAACAACGTTAGGTAAGGTCATTAAATAGATGGGTGACCGTTTAACGCCATTTGAACTAAACGTCTCCGTGCTTTGGAGAGCAAGTACAAAGTGGGTCAAAGTTTTTAACTGACTTTAAAAAAGGAGGTTTTGTATTCTATGCGAATGTATATTATCGAAAGTTTAGTTAACGTAAACACAGCGCGGGCGAAGCTGCGTGGGTCAGCTAGTATATAATAATTTTGACCTAATAGAATTTCAATAGGACATTGCAGGTGCACATTACCAAATAAATATGTTTGAATTAATAGTCGATAAAGCCTTCCAGGATGGTAGGTAGGTACCTATTATAACTTTATTTGATTCCGTCGCTCTACTGCGTAATTAGCCAAATACATTACCTACACACCGGTGCTGCTATCTGTTGTAGTTAAAATGAAGTAAATCCACCTAGCTTTTATCAGGTACAAAGTACTCAACCAGCACATTACAAGCCGGCATCAAACACCCAGCCAGCGAGCGTCGAGTGTCGCGACCTGTCGCGACTGTGGCGCCTTCTCTGTTTAAATCTATGAAGCACCTTCTATTCACAGAAGAAATATCGTAGCTAAATAATACGACTTTCGATGTTATTTTTTCATTCCTACTTAGTAGTTCTACATGATGACGTACTACAAAAAATATTACATAAACTTTATTAGTGAGTGTGCTAGTAAACTTATAAAGGATATTTTTTTCTTCAAAAATTTGATATTTTAAGTGTTTGCTTTTTTTCCTCTAATTCGTTCGTATCAGATATAAGAAAAATATTATACATACTTACCAGAAGTACTAGAACAACAGAGGGCACAAAGAGGCTTCATCTCTCTTGTGATATCAAGTTACCCTTACCATTTCTTACCTTAGGTTCGTACATACCGGGGTACTGGCATCACCTCCTCGAGTATCCGGTCCATTGTAATTCCAGAGAGTACGTCCAGAGGAAGGACAATGGGCTTGGGACGGTGTACACTGGGCACCGGGTAATATCTCCACTCTGAGGTGGCCAGCTGTTGCTCGGTGGCGAAGCCTTAGGGGGGGGGGGGGGGGGGTCTGAACTGCTGTTCCCGGTATATGAGTGCCGGTTGAGTGCCGGTGCAGCAGCAAGGCGCAGGGGGGTTGTAGGCCGTGGGCACCGCTACAGCTGTTCCCGATTGGACCCGTCGGTTGAGCGCGGTGGTGGTGCAGGGTGGAGTCGGGGCTGAAAGGCCTTAGGGCGGGGGCACCGTAGCAACCGCTCTGACGGGGTATGGGCGCCGGTAGGCGGCTTTGCCGGGGTATGGGGGCCGGTAGCTGGATCCAATCTTAGGGCCGAAAGGTGATAGTAGTAGTATACTTCTCTGTTGAGCAGACTGGACTGGAGGGCACCACATGTGACATCGGGGGGGAGAGACTGCAGAGGCTCCGGCTTGGCCATTTTGGTCGAGCCGTAGTGGGTTTGGCGCAAGCCGAACGGCCGCTGGCGGGAACCGGATGAAGTACAATGTACGTTGCCGGGGCCCACCTATAGCGGGAGTGCTGGAAGGCCTGATGGAGTTTTAGTCAGTAAGAGTCTGACATCACCCGCGCATAGTAGGCCGTGCGCGGGTATCCATGAGAATAAATCTATCGCAAAAAAAGTTCGTACCTACATACCAGAAGTAAGTAGGTACTACTAGAGCAGGAGAGGAGATTGGGTTTTACCTCATAAGTGACGTCTAGTGTTTGTTATCCAAGTGTGACCTTCAATTTATACCAGAAGTACCAGGGTAGCAACATAAGCAAGCCTCATGAATAATGGCATCTCAGCTGCCGATGCAACAGCCGCAAAAGTTTTAGTGGATACTAATCTGAAATACCCCTGGTTGACCGCCACCGGGTGAACCTATATATCGAAGGTTCGCCCGGTGGCGGTCAACTCGGCGGTCTCCCACGTGAACAAACAAAAAATATTCTGCTCACTAATAAAGTACTGATTTTCTAATACGTCATCGTGTAGAACTACTAGGAACGAAAAAATAATATTTAATGCATTCCTGCTAGTTCTACATGACTGTGGAACTAGTAGGATTTTTTTCTTAGTAGTCAGTCATACATGTAGAACAAAGTGTAGAACTACTGGGAATAGGCCTGTTCATTGTGTTCCTGTGATAAGTTTGCGCGTCGCTGTACTGAACTAATGGCGGTGCCTGAAGGCCAATTCTTTGTGCTTATTACTAAATAATAATAATAATATCTTGGGACAATCCACACACGGTCATCCGATCCCAAACTAGGCAGAGCCTGTACTACTGAGTGAAGGCACAGCATCACCCCCTAACACGCTGTTCTTTTTAGGCTAGTTCATGTAGGTGAAGCCCAATATGGGCCCAACAGTGGACTGATGTAGGCTGATTATGATAATAATGAGGCTAGTGCGCTCCCATCACGCTCGTATCCAAGTCTACATCACCATTTACCTTAGTAAGCTAGTTAATAGCTTATATAGAGAAAAAGACTTTGACGATAGCAAAAAGCATCCATCCACTATTCCGCTCGCAAAAGAAGTTTACACATTTACGGAATTTCGTTTAATGAAAACGAAGTTGGTGAATATCAATATTAGTATTAACAATTTGTATTTACCTACCTTATGTTAGATATTTAAAGTGATTCATTATTGAATGCTGAAAAATAATCAGAAACATATTTTTTTTTATAATTTTGATATCCACCAATTTCGTTTACATTAAACAAAATTCTGTAAGTGTTAAATCTATAATTAGGTAAAGTTGTTTTAAATACATAAATTTTGGTTTGCAGTTCTTGCAAACTGTTGCATAAACATGTAACAATTCATGGAATGTGCAGCTAAAGCATGTGTGTGCTATGTCTAGCACTGTTCGTAGCTAGCAAAACAAATAACAAAAAAATGTGATGTGATAAGTCGCAATGTAAATATAATAATACTAGAGAGAACATTCATTTAATCATAGAATTAAATACATCCACATAGCCAATGCATCTCCCCACAGATCGTCTCCATCTTCAACAACACTTCAGATCAAATTAGGGTTGTCACTCCCTGTGCACCAAAACATAAATTGCTAGACATGCCAATACAGCAAACTGAAACAAAACAATACTTATGAGGCCCTTGCAATATATTAAATTTTTTATGATTATTCGTTATTAAATGACTTGAAGTTAAACTTCTTTATGTATGTTTAACACAACTCAGGTTGTGGGTTCGATTGCCACCAAATGTCTGGTTGTATTATCTATTTATGTATGTATATACAAAAAGATAAGTATTTGTATCAGTTGTCAGGTTCCATAGTACAGGCCCTGCCTATTTTGGGATCAGATGACCATGTGTCGATTGTCCCAGGCTATCATATTCTTTAACGTTAGCACCTCCATTGGTAGGTAACTATCAGTAATAAATAATATGTACAAGAAAAAAACTGAGTTACATTTTCATTAATTATCAGAACTTGTACTATAAACCTCTAGGATACAACCAAGTCTAATTGAATGTGAACATACTAAGATTGAACTGGCTAGTCCCAAGGGACCATTATGTTTAAAAAAAACAGTAATAACATTTTCATACCTTAAACTTTGGATATTCATTCATATAAATTGTGACCATTCCAACATAAGGTAAGAACCCTCTAGCACGGCCAACTACATCCTTTTTAGTTAGCCATAACTGACCCTGCGCGTACAGACCTCTATCATCCACACTGTTGTTGTCACCTTTAGTTAGAAATTTGACTGTTCCATTGTTCCTGAGGAATTAAGATATCTTTTTATAACAAAACCATTGTTTAAATAGGTATTATTCCAATTAAAATCAATATAAAATTACAATACAAAGATTATGTAAAATAATAAGTTATATATATATGGAGAATACTTATGTTAGATCCAAGAATACAAAACCTTGTAAAATATAAGAGTTTATTTATACAGATGTAACAGTATACCTACTACAACTTTTTATTATTAAATATCCATACTCTCTAAAACTATCATTAAAGAAAGAGAAACCAACCACAGGGGTGCATACTGCCTAACCGTGTAATACTTGTTTCATTTTGTCTACTGTGCCCTTTGCACAGTAGACTTGGTTTAAAGATATGTACCTACTTACTAAAAGTTAAATTATTACTCACTTTTCATGAAGCTTTAAAACTCTGTGCACAATGGGAATATCGCGTCCCTCCACCTTAAAGACGACGATCTCGCCAACTCGTACGGGTTCTTCAGGATAGTTCGTCAGGAATAACAAATCACCTCTGTGGAACGCTGGTTCCATACTACCAGATAAAACCACGACAATAGGACTTTCACTACCAGTTACAACCATGAGCCCTTTCCATATCATAAGAGCTGACGAAACTATCATACCAAAACTTAACACTTGGTAGATAAACTGAAAAATAAATAGAATATCTAAAATAACAGCCGGTCACGTATGTGCCAGTGTTTCATATATATTCGGTGGAAATTACCTGCCGTTTGTTCATGCGTTTCACGTCATCAAATAAGCTGTCCAACATTTTTGTTTTTGTAGCTAATTTTCAGTAAAACAAAGTTAAGTTAGGTGTAGTTTTTGGTTATCACCTTTCCGTGTTGTCTTGTCTTCGACAGCACCACGTCAGACGGTCGGTCGATGACATTTAGATTAGAGAAGGGAAGAACGCTTATATCGATATATTCGACTTTAACGCTGCGTATACATCGGCCCAACGAATTTAATAATTATTATTTTGATCGTAAATGAACATTGTATGTAGGTACAACCTTCAGTCCAGAGAATGTAGGTAGAGTCTGTCTAGTCAAACTTGAGAGTGGAAAAAGGTGGCATATTTAAAAAAATTAGGTGGTGCAACCCCGTTTAAACTAGGAATACTCATACTTGATACTTTAATATATTCGTAATACTTTAGAAGACCAAGGTTTCTATTGTGCTGATGTCGATGATACCACTGGGGTGTTTTAATGGGTAAACGTAACCCTGCCTCCACGCCTACGTAGATCGGGTACCTTTTGAAGGTTTCCTCTCCGACAAAAAAAGGTAGGTACCAACGCAAGGTCAGACAATCTGCCACCAAAAAGCAATGTGTAAACATTATTTTGTTCCGGCTCGAAAGGCTCTATAGATGCTATAACCCTCCTTCTGGGGCAGTCGGGCAAAAATTACCGCTTCAAAAGACTTCATAACCCATGTCTCGGGTGATGAGAGACCAGTGGCGTGCAGTCCATATAGGCTAAAAGTGTTTGCCTACCCTGTGATTTTCCCAATCAGACATATCAATATAAAGTGTGCTTAGTAATATATCGTTTTCAATTATTTCACCATTGTAAATAAACAAAAGCATGCAATATGTTTGAAATCAATCACCTATGCGCGACGAACTTAACATAAATGCACTGTACTATACCTAGCTACTCATAAATGTAAAGATAGATTTTGCGCGCGGGCCACGCAAAGACACGATACGGCGTTGCCTCAATTTTCACACATTCAAACAGATTTCTTGCACACAGACTCACACCGATACACGCACCCATAAATAATCTGACATGTATAATAGAAGAAATATCACGCACACAGACAAAGGACAGAGACACAGAGAGACACTGCCTACCAAAAGTGACATTTCAATATAGTTTAGTCCCGATAGATATTTATGTTAGGACATGAATGCTAATTTTACGCGCTTAGATATTGCAGCCGCAGATCATTTTGTTAGGCGTTCGGAAGCGAATCACGAGACGCGAGTTCGTATCCTCTTAGAATCGAAGTTTCTTTTTGTAATGTTTTTTAAATTATTTAATAGAATATAAAGCGGTGCGGGTATATAATAAGGAACGAAAAAGAAAAGAGGACGTGTGGGCACGTAGGTCGTACCAGTATATACTATTCTTATCTATGGGTCGTACTTTGCGATAAATTTATAGATAAAATATAAATATAAAGATAATAATTTAGCTATTATATCTAAAGCTATAGTGCACAAAGGGGGTGAGTTGTATTAATTCAAAACAAACAAGTCTTAATTGCTTTTCCTTTGTCTTCCAGACTAAGGATATGCCCCTTTCTGGATTTGTATAACTAAAAGAGAAAGTTATCTTATATCCTGAGAGACCTAGCTGGCCGGGATTTTGGTTTTGGAAGAGTTCAAACAATAAAAAAACTCTCCTGGCGTACACACTTATTATAGTTTAATTTATACATGTTGTAGCTTAGCCGTAAACATACATATCTTTCTACTGTTGCGTGTTGTAATGTGTTTTAATCATCTTAGTACGTATCTACAAGACAAGTAACTCACAGTCATATTGATAGGTATATAGGTATGTTTATTTCTCTTCGACTATCCAAATAGGATTATATTTTTCGATAGTAGGTATGTTTATTTTTTGAACACGGTCTGCGGCATATTAAATTAAAATCCATGGCTGCATGGATTTTAATTTAATATACTTAGGTACTTCCTATATAATCGTAAGATTCGTTTTAGTTATGGGAGTGAAATAGAATATATTTAGGAATATTTGAGCAATAATGCAATAATGAGTCAACAAAAATATAAATAATTCTGTGTTAACGCCATCTATCTCTTGTTATAGGCCCAGGCGATGTAAAAAAAAATGCCCATGTCGGTAATTCAGCTCAGTAAGTTAGTAAAGCTCCATCTAACAAAAAAAAATCTTAATGCGGTTTGTCGCCTAGGCCTATAACAAGAGATAGATGGCGTTAACACAGAATTATTTATATTTTTGTTGACTCATTATTGCATAGCAGTGCTCATTTATTCAAAAAAACATCAGTAAGTACAAATAAATAGACTTACTTATGTTATAGTGTCAATACGTACAAACAAAAAGACTGTTACCCTACGACTCTAGAGATCTAAGAAATTTGCTTTTTTTGCCTACCCTGATCAAAAAGTCTGTGCACGCCACTGTGAGAGACAGTTTCATATATAAAACACTAATATACTGAGAAGCAGTGCAGTGTAGCTGTCTAT
This sequence comes from Furcula furcula, assembly GCA_911728495.1. Classification (NCBI taxonomy): domain Eukaryota; kingdom Metazoa; phylum Arthropoda; class Insecta; order Lepidoptera; family Notodontidae; genus Furcula; species Furcula furcula. The sequence goes on from OU452251.1 coordinate 15,381,627, forward strand.
AGGCACGTGTGTCGCTTACCATCGAGCAAATGTCTAACTTGTTTCGTCATTAACTGCCGCACTCACAAACCCCAATTAATTTTAAATCTAATTAATTTCAGTTACGAAAGTCGGCTGGTCTCGGCTGGACGGACTAAAAGTTGTGGTCACGGGAATCGGAGTTTTAGATCGTAAGTTTTCTTTTATTTCAGGTGAAATGTTTAATTTTTTTGTTTTAACGTAATAATAAAGCTGTGTAGAGGGTATGAAATGAATGTATTGAATTGCATTATGAAATATCGTTTAAACTACTTATTAGGCGCATTTGAATAAATATCCATAACGTGTGTTAAGTGTACGAATGATTATTTTCTGTCCTAATCGGCGGCACGCTAGCTAGATGTCTTGTTATATTCTGTCTACGATATTTTCGAACTGAAAAAACAACTGTTTGTTTACTTTTGGTCTAATTTCGTTATTATTTGTAATGTAATTGTTGTAAATACATCGTAATTACATCCTAACGATAATAACTCAAAGATAAGGTCATAAAATCCAATCTAACTATCGAACATTTTGCATACCATGACGTCACAACGCGCAGGGACGTCATTTAAAAAAAAAATTGAGTTCATTTCGATTTTTGGTAGTGTTTTGTTTAAAACTTGTATTTAAAGGAGTTTGGATGCAAAGAATTAATGTTGGGTAGGACACGGTTTTAAAATGAGTTTGTAAGAGTAGCCTCTTTTTTGTAATGAGCCAGTACAATGTCCCACTTCAAATAAGGCGAGGTGTTGTGAACCTCTGCGGCCCTGGTGAAGCTGTAATGGCCATCTGCGGCCAACAGCGTCTATAATTCCAAAAAAAAAAAAACCTCTGCGGTACATTTGAGGAAACGAGTATGACAGAGACAGACACCCACGTCATTTGAAAGAGTGAAGAGGAACGCGACACGTATGGTACGCCTCTCTCGCCAACAGTTCACGTCATTTTTAAAATTTGTAAGAGAAATAAGGAGCGCGATATGGGACGCCTCACCCAACCGTTAACGTAATTTTAAAGAGTGAAGAGGAACGCGACAAGTACGGTGCCAGTACGCCTCGCCATCCACCAGTTTACGTCGTTTGTAAGAGTAAAGAGGAGCGCGATATAGCACGCCTCACCCAACTGTTCACGTCAATTGAAAGAGTAAAGAGAAACGGGACAAGAAACGCGAGTCGCGACATTAAATTTGAAGTAGTACATGTCATAATCTTGTACCGCTCTTACATTATTTTGTCATGTCCGGGACAAATGTACTGCCTCTTATATGTCCTGCTCAACACTACAAAGAATGGATCTTTCTTAATGCCTGAGTCAGTATTATACCCTCAAAATCGAATTCAAAATAGGTAAAATCAACTTTGCCAAAAATCCATCTATTTTTGACTTTCCCTTTGAAAATCGATATTTATAACTCAAAAAATAGAATATACTGGATAGCTAATAGTTTTCTCATTAGAACTCAGTTTACAGAACGCAAATCGGTTGGGTAGTTATGTTTCTATACCACTCGTAACCTAATAGTACAGCGCGCCGACGACGACGCACCGAAAAACATAGGCATACACAAAACGTGCGCGCGCGAAAAGCGGCCGGCCCTGACCGGGTCGGAAGGGTTAAAGTCCTCGGGTGAAATTTGCAAGCGCATAAAACCTTTTCATCTTTGTAAATAATTATCTTTCACTACTTCTCAATGTCCTAAGCGTGATTTTGTTGTTTAATTTTAGAATAATGTGGAATACCGTAAAATGGGGTGAATAGAAATCGCGGGGCGAATAGAAAAAAATCTGGGAGTTTGATAATGTTGTCTCTAGTTTGTCTGTAGCCTATTAACGATTTTTTTATGTCTACTGTTTATTGCACAGCAACATTTTGCAGTTGTGCTGGCAAGCGACAATTTTACGTCAAGTTAACTGAATTAAAGAAAAAGGCGGGTAAAGTGAACGTGTCTGTCCAAGTGACCACAGATTAGAGAGTTATAATTATGTTTACAACAAGTGACTTTGAGGTGTGTAAAACTTTTTGCTAAACATCAAGTTTTTTGCTGTTTTATCCTAGTGAATTTGTATATTTTGATAGTTAAGTTTATAATCTTTTAGGAATACAAAGTTGAGTGTCATTTTTCAATAATTTCACTCTTTTTTCCACTAAAATCAGGATGCTGGTCCTTTTTCTCGAATTCGAGGTGAATAAATACCGATGAGGGGTAGATAGAAATGCCGTTAGGGTAAATAGACACGAGGAAAGAGGTGTATAGATACGAGAGAGAGGTTAATAGAAACGAGAAAGGGGTTAATAGAAATACGTTTTTAGGGCTGTCTATCGAGGAATAGTTCATCATAAGCATGTAGGTACCTATTAATATTTTAAAAAATATAAAATAACTATTAGAAAACCATTTTAAGTATTATTCTGTAGTAAATGGGAAATTTTTATATCTTTTATTATCTTAAACGGCTTTGGTAAACTTAATGATAACTTTAATGCTAATATAAAAAATATTACGAGGATATTTTTCGCTTTAACTTAGGACTTTTAATATATTATGTTAAAATTTGAAGCATATTTTTTACTATTTTAAACTTATTTGCATGTTAGTTTACTAGAATTATTTAAATATGTGATCCTGATATGAATAACGATAAGACACATAAAATACTATAAATAAATAAAACTTAGATAATATTATGCTATAAAGAGGTAAGTATATATTAAAAACTGATTTAATAATAACACAAAATAGAGTCTGTCTAGTTTTTGTTGACACTACTAGTTTTACGGTTTTAGAAACTGACAACATTGCGACAAATGTCATTTGTTGTTTACATAACCTCTAAAGTGAATTGTGTTGTGAATATTACTGCGTATTTTAAATTAAATATTACCTTAAACTACTAAAAGCAGTGTCAGAAAAATGTTATACGACATGATAATTAAATACCATCAAAAGAAAATGGAATCCGATGCTGTATTTCATGAAAAGGTAAAATTGCCTATATCGACATCGGAAATTGCAGGTTAGTCTTGATACTTACTAATAAATTGTTGAGGATTTGTATAATTTTGTTGTATTATAAGAATATTACTGTTATTAATGTGGAACTAAGTTGTGTATACAGCGGAATATCTTGTCATAATTAAAATGTGTCTCTAATTCCTTATTGGCTTGATAGTTGGGTACATACATTTGAGAAAAATTCAGAACGATTAATAATAATAATACCAGCCCTTGTTTGTGTCCCACTGCTGGGCACGAGCCTCCCTTCAAGTTGAAGGGGCTTAGGCCATAGTCCACCACGCTGGCCAAGTGCGGACTTCACATGTCTTTCGAAAGCTAGTTAGGCTTTCTCAGACATGCAGGTTTCATCACAATGTTTTCCTTCACCGAAAGCTAGTAACAATCGCACAAAGACGATTCGCACATGATTAATTAAATAAATCACAGGTGCGAGCCGGGGTTCGAACCTGCGCACTTTGTTTCCAAGGCAAGCGATCGCCCACTGAGTTGTTACAGCTTACAGAACGATTATAGCATTTTTATTTTATTACGCTTTCTAGTACTATTTTGTTATTATGTATGTCTGTTGGGATAATGTAAAGTGTTGTATAAGTGTCTGTTGATGGAATCTCAGATATTACAAGTAAGGTTATGATCTGTTGGCATACAAATGAATTATAATAAAATACCATTTCATGTTTTGTTCCAGGCGTTAGAGAACTTATACGTTCTCTATAGTAAATGAAAAAGGAGTATTATGAAATTGCGAAGACAAGAATAAAAGAAAATATTATGATAAAACGGTGTCTCGTTAATAACAATCCAGTAATCCTGTAATATGACGATTAATAAACTAAACAGATGTAGAAAAAACTTGTTCTATTCTTTTTTTATCCTATTCTAATGCATAGAATAATGATAAGCATTAAGTATACGATGAAATCCAGTATTTAAAAAATAATATTTGACCTTTATTTATTTTATTTTAATCGACTTAATGACGAAACAAGTTACACGTTTGCCTGATGGTGAGCGGCATACGTTCCTATAGACAGCTATACTTTACTGCTTCTCAGTTAGTGTTTTATATATGAAACTGCCGCTCATCACCCGAGAAATGGGTTATTTTTTGAGGTGGTAATTTAAGGTGGTGGAAATACCAGCTATAAAACCCTTCAAGCCGGAACAAAACAATGTTAAAACATTGCTGCTTGGTGGCAGATTGCCTAACCCTGCATTGGTACCTACCTGGAGGGTCCCTTTCATAGGGACCTTTTTTTTGTCGGGGAGGAAACCTTCAAAAAATCCCCGGTCTCCGTAGGGGTGGAGGCCAAGTTATTTGAGACTTTTACGCATTAAAACGTGGCCTTCATCGACACAATAGAGATCTTCGGCTTCTAAAGTATAACAAATATATTAAAGTATCAAGTATGATTATTCCTAGTTTAAACAGGGTTGCACTACCTAATTTTTTTGAATTTGCCGCCCTTTTTCACTCTCAACTTTGACTAGACAGACTCTATATATTATTGATAATACAGTTATTATACTTAGTTGTGATTTTTATTAATTTCATATTATATAATAAAAATATTTTGACAGCCCTGGCGTTATTTCTTCATTCACCCCTCTCTCGTAGCTTTTGACCCCAGTATCTAGGTAAATAGAAACCGCCTACTTTTTCTTAATTTACAAATAACTGACATGGTTTTACTAAGTTTTAGCATAAATAATTGGTAAATTACAACGCGACTCACCATTTCACAATGTTTTATTAACTTGCATACAAAATATATAAGAAAATCAGTGTAGAAGTTGAAAGTTGTGCCTATTCACCCCATTTTACGGTAACAAAAACATTTTGACACACGTGATCGTCTCTGACAAACAGGGTAACCAACTTAACCACGAACGAAGGGAACACTTTCTTTCGTGAAACGCACTTTACTCTTAGAGGAGATACCACTGGAGATAGCATGATGCGCTAACCCCTCTGCCAAATTTTGTTCATATGGTCAGGTCATTCTTTATTTGTGTGCGTATCTTTTTGAATGTGTTGCGAGTTTATTATAGTGTGGGTATGCGTGAAATTGTATCTGTGTGTGTTTACTTCGCCTCCCGAACCCCGCAAAAGTGCCACGAAAAATTTGTTCGGCGAATCGACGCGATACTAGCTCCATTCTAATTACTCTGAGACTTTACTACGCCACTCCTCAGCGCCATTCAAACATTAAGCCAGAAACACATTAGGCTGACGTGTCATGACTCAACGCGTCAGCAGCATTCGATTGGCTGCTGACGCGTTGAATCACGACACGTCAGCCTAATGTGCCGGTGCCGTTACTCTGCTGTGACTCAAACCCAAGGCCCGCGGGAACGGCGCGCGCGGAACTGTCCCCACTGAGTTTCTTGCCGGTTCTTCTCAGTGGGGGCGCGTTGTGAACCGGTGGTAAACTCAGCCCTCTGCCGTTAAGGCTAGAGCGCTTTAAGCGCTCGCCTCCTATTGTCCGGTGAAGCTGTAATGGCTCAGAGTAATTAGAATGGAGCTAGTATCGCGTCGATTCCCCGAACAAATTCGTGGCACTTTTGCGGGGTGCGGGAGGCGAAGTAAACACACACAGATACAATTTTACGCATACCCACACTATAATAAACTCGCAACACATTCAAAAAGTTACGCACACAAATAAAGAATGACCTGACCATATGACCAAAATTTGGCAGAGGGGTTAGCGCATCATGATCTCTCCAGTGGTATCTCCTCTAAGTGTAATGGCCATCTGCGGCCAGCAGCCTCATCCCAAAAAAAAAAAAAAAAAGCGCGCGCGGAACCACAGTAGGGATGTTGGAAATGCCAAAAAATATCGATATATCGAATATCGATATTTTTAAAATATATCGTTATCGACTTCGATATATCGAAACAAAAAATATCGATATATCGGGAACAAAATTGTATCTTATTAATGGAACAAAATAAAAATGCTTCTTGAGTGGCAATGCCTTACAGCTGTCTATAGAAAGACGTGTCGCTTACCATCAGATCGGAAATAAAGACCACAAAGCAACTGAATTTCAACATAAACTTAATTATTTAGTATTTAAACTATTCAATTGAACTCAAACAAATATATAACAAGCAATGTATCCACGCATGCAACCAAAGATACTAAATTAAGAATACCAACCAACGATCGAACGAAAAATTTTTTGATGCAATCAAAGAAAACGCAAAAGGTCTGTCTGTGGTAAGGGCTAGAGGCAAGACAAGAGGCATAACATAAACTTAAAAGAAGCTTACTGCTTGACTAGATATAACCTTTCTTTTTTCTTTCCTTTTTTTGTGTAGTTTGTACAAGGATGGCTGGCTTCGTTGTAAAGAAATTACACTGATCTTGTGATGAAGGTCCAGGGTCGTCTTTTTACCGCTAAAAAAATTTTGGAAACATAAAACAGATCTAATCTTTTCCCAAAAAAAATATCGTTTTTGATACGTTTTCGATACATAATATTTTATATCGATGTATCGATATATCAAAAAATATATATCGGATGAAAATATCGATATATCGAAGGAAAAAATATCGATATATCGTTATTTTTTCAACAAGCCTAAACCACAGACTAGTAAGAGATGCGCGGAACTCATACTGTAGCCCGGTCCCACAGACTACTCAGTAAGAATGCCCGGTCCGGTCAGACAGAATATTAATGATCAGGCGTTGCAATGAGTGTAAAAATCAAATATAACTCTAAATGAGGCATCTAAATATTTTTCGTAGGAATGCTCTAAAATAAAGACATAAAAATTAGGAAATGATTTTTTTTATATTAGGTTTATTCAGAAAGCATATTGTATAAAAAATTCAAACTCCTATCGCGCCATATCAACATCCTGATTTTCTGCGAATTTCAACTTAATTGTGATAGTATTGGGTGTTGTTATATCAGCCACTAATATGTCTGCACCATTGTACAGCCCTAATTCTGTGACTTTCTTCTTCAGATTGTCTCTCGTCCTTTCTTCAATACTCTTTATTGAAGACATGTACAATGTTTTGTTACGACCGTTGATTACTGTAGTAATGCCTGCAAAAAAAATACTTATATTTTTATGTCTAGCTATGAGGTTGGATCCCCATGGGGTGCCGGGTTCGAATTGCATCTCCCCCATCTTCGGTGTCGTGAGAAGCAAGAACAAGAAGACTGGCAGCAACGTCTTTGTTTTGTATTTATCTTCCACTAATACTGCGATCCCCGAGGCATCTGCCAAGCGTGGGGATTATGGCAACCCCTCTAAGGGGAGGCCTTTAGTTCAGCAGTGGATATATTTCGGCTGCTGATGATGATGATGATGATGATGATGATGATGATGACGATGGAATAAAGCAATAGATTATTTTTTTTACCTGGACTCTTCATTAAAAAGGTAGGATCTTCACAGAGCTTATCATAAATCGTCTGGAGGGTAGCGTCTGCATCGATTTCCATGGCACGCGTATTGTTACTGCATGCAACACAATCGGACCTCTTTTCAGCACTAAATGTGTACGTGTACACCCCGTCGGCCATGTTCATGACCATATAGTTATTCATATTGACACAGCATGATGATGCCAGTTTAAAAACCTGTAAAATAAAACCATAAATTATTATTGAGTCAATTTGATAGGCCTATTGGTTCTGTGGTTTGACACCCTGGCCGCTACCCAATAGGGCGTGGGTTTGATTCCGCCCATGACAAACATCTTTTAGATTTTGTATTATTATTATCTGTTTATCCTGTGTATTTACGGTTATTTACCTTTTTTTATTCAACCTAGTGACGAGACAAACAGGACTTTCGCCTGATGGTAAACGGTACGCCTGTAGACAGTGTTGCACTCCACTGACGCTCGTCATCAGAGACATTAGTTATTAACTGCCGCACTTACAAACATAAATTAGAGTTCATTATCATTGTTAGCAGCCAATAGACGTCCACTGCTGAACAAAGGCCTCCCCCTTAGAAGGGAGGGGTTGCCATAATCTCCACGCTTGGCAGGCGGCTTAGGGATCGCAGTATAGGTGTAAGATAAATCCAAAAGAAAGACGCTGCTGCCCGTCTTGCTGTTCTCGCTTAGTCGCCTCTTACGACACCCAACAAGGAGATGGGGGGGATGCATTTCTAACACGGCACCACACGAGGCCACCCCAACATTATGCAGTGGTTCCTAACTGAGTAAAGATTGGCTGCTGTGAAAGAAGTCGCGAAATGACTGCTAGTCATAAACATGTAAATGTATAGCAAATTAACTTGTACTACAAGTTAAACTACTATAGATAGATCCTGTAGCTATAGATAATATAGGTATATACCTCAGTAGCGCACGCTGCTGCTATAGCCGCATTAGTACTGGCAACAGCCGGTATAATGTTCTTCAGTACTCCCTGAGTTAGTCTGTATGTAACATTGGAAATGCCATGCTTCATAGCTCTATCCTGCGCCTTCTCAAACACCCAAGCCACATGCTGTGGGTCATCGCCGTCAAGAGCAGTATTGCTACCCCATGGATTTTCTTTGGCCCATTGTAACACCTTGACATACTCTATGCAATGTTCTGGTAACCTGTATAAATAAATATTTCATAGGTATGACATATGGACTGCACTTTTATGCCGTGGTATTCATAAAATGCAATTATCTTATGCATTGACATAAGTCATAATCATCATCATCAGCAGTAGTAGCCGCAACATGTCCACTGCTGAACAAAGGCCTCCCCTTAGAAGGGAGGGGTTGCCATAAACCCCACGCTTGGCAGACATCTTGGGAATTGCAGGTATAGGTGGTAAGTAATCTAATAGAAAGATGCTGCTGATGATTTCCGTCGCATCTTACGAACATCCAACGGGAGGAGATAATAGGGTGTAATTATTACCCAGACATCCCAATGGTGACATAAATAATATTAGATAATGCAACTGTATGTGTTTTTGGCAACATATACAAATTAATTATAGGATTTCCAGAACAATTGTAAAACATTTAAAACATTTCTTTTAATAATATATGATTATTAAACCCTCTTAAAATTTCACAAGACACCATGAATAAACCATGGAGTCTGAAACAGCTAAATGTACAAAATCCCCCCCCCCCCCTACCCCTACTGCAATGTCAGATGCACTACCATAAAGCAGTAGTGTACTTGTGTAAAGAGTGCTATAGTCAGAGAAATTACATATTAATTTCAAGTCCTAATAACTATTGTTTCAGGTGACAAGTGGCAGTGCAATGCTAATGTCTCTTTACCCTGTGGTACCCTATAGGACCTGTGTCCTATAGGGTTATTAATCCAGTGTCAGCCCGGCTCTGGTGAGAAAGAGAGTATGTAAGGTGGGAATGAGTGGTGAGATTAGTCTAAATAAAAAAACTCTGAAACTGCTATCTAGATGACAACTTAGACGGACTTTTTACCTGTCATCTGAAGCACAGAGATATTCAGTTGAATTGCCATCAAATGGTCACCCATTTATGGACTGACCTTACCAGTTGTTGCTTAACCAACAGATCTTTTACGTTCGTTTATCATTATAAATGGGTATAAGCACCCCAATGAAATGGTGCAAAACACATATGCGCCCATGAGGCCTATACAAGATAAAGATACTTTGAATCTGACTGACTTTGAACAGCAGAACCACTCCATTTAAAATTGGATTGGAATGAAATGTATATTGCTTTCCATAGTCATTCTACTGACTTAACCATTTCTACAGTTATTTTTATGTATAAACTTCTTGACAGCTTACCTCGGTGTATTGGCAATAGTGCAGAGAGGAAATGTTTTTTGAGGTGGATACAAATCAAGTGTGCACTCAATGCAAGCACTCATACCAGGCAGAATTACTCTGGCATTACCTTTGAATCCTTCAGTGCCACCATCAACTAAAGGGATTACACTACTCTGATCTAAACTTCCTGAAACCAGATCCATTGTTAGTTCTATCAACCAATTATAGCTAGCTGGTTTTAATTGTAAATTTATAAATATTATGCTACCAAGCAGCACATTACAAGTGATAAGGAAACCATAGCTGGTGAAATTACTGGGTTCCCAGATACTTAATAACTTATGGCAGCAGTAAGTTGCAGCTTTCTGCAGGCAAACATGTTGGTTACCATTGAGTGACTATCTTTCTTGACTTATAACTATGTTGAATAAAATCAATTCTATATGACCATAGTGCCAAATAAATAGCTAGAAATTAATGTTATAAGCCTATTAATCCGTTGGAGGTTGACGTGTGATTGCACTGATGCGGTTCGCGTGTTAGACATGAGCAGATAGCTTAATAATGCCAAATAAAATTTTCAATTGTATTGCCCAGACAATTTGTGAAGGTATTAAATATAAGTATTATGTTAAACATAAATGTTATGTTAATATGATCATTATAATTACTGTCATCATTGTATTGTAGCAATGACATGAGCATCCCGTTAAGCCAGCGTCTTGCAACAATAGAGTCCAAGCCACATACAACAATGTGGAACTGCCTATAAAACCCCTCATCTAAATCCTGTATAGAACAATGATGGGCTACAGCTTCACAGCCAGGTACTCTGAAAAGAAAAATAACCATATTTCATACAATGGTTGATCATGTCAACAAACTTAAAATAAAAAGAAATTGTATATTCTATTTGCATTCTCTACCTCTGAGCGACAGCAGCGTGACTGCAGCGATGCAGCCGCAAAAATAGCCACCTAAATTTTGTTGTGCCGTGTCTTGTAATAATATTACAACCAAGGGTCAAATTATTAATCATAGACGAACATTGTATACATTTGGATTGGCAAATAAACAGCCATTTGATTAAACTTACCTCTTGTTGACAAATTCAACTGCACATTTAGCTTTTGAAAGGCCAATATCATTTTTTCTAAACAAAAACTGTCTGTTTAAGTTAGACAGTTCAATTGTATCCATATCAACAACATGAATCTTTTTAAAGCCCATCAAAGCTAAATCTTTCAAGAGCTCACATCCTAGTCCTCCGGCTCCCACAATCAGGACTTTGCAGGAATCCATTATGAAGTCCAATATTTCTGCAGAAGGCTCAAAATCTGGGTGGCAGAATGGTCCAGACCTTTCCAAAAGCTTTCTTATGTTGTGCCATCTCCTTTGTTGATATTCAGGTGTTTGAGATTCTCCAGATGCCATCATTCCTTGAATCAAAAGAAATTTACAATATGAATAACCAGATTTTAACTGTAGACTATTATTTTGAAATTAAAAATTATTATCACAGACAGACATTCACACAGTGTTGCCAACTCTCAAAAATGTATCCCCCCCTAAGCTCCAATCAAAAACCCCTAAAACCACCACAATTTCTAGAGATTCCCCCCTAAAAAAAATATTGTTTATAAAATAAATAATTAATATTTTTAAATAAATAATACATTAAAAATTATAAAATATTTATTATATTCAATAAACGAACAATAAATTTTAAACAATCAATATATCATTTCATTCAGAAACCCCATTTTTCCAATTTCTTTATTTAAAAATAATCGAAAACTTCAACTAGAGACATTTGCCCACTGTTTATTACTTAGTTAATTGAAGTTATAAAAATCCCTAAAAATACCCCTATGAATTTAACACCCCTAAAAAAATCCCATCCCACATTTTTCCCCCTAAATTTGGGGGGAAAACCCCTAAGTTGGCAACCCTGCATTCACATACTATTTGCTATTTACCTACCTGACAAGTTGGTTGACAGTTTGACAAGAACGCAGCAAAGAACTGTCAGTCACTGTCAATGTCCTGTCTGAGAGATTTTTGACATGGATTTTGGTTCGCCGGCAGCCCCAGAGCGTTCAGGCCGTACGATAATTATCGTACAAATACGATAATTTCATAACTAAAGTCTAATCCAATGAGTATATAATCACTACGGTCTAATCAATAATTCAGAAGAGTAAACTGACATTTGTTAATATCACTTTGTAAAATAATATTGCCATATTAATAGTAGTAGTAATATTCCTAGTATATAGTGATTCAATCACTTGCTCAAAGATGATGAGAACATAAAATATCTAATATTAAAAATAATTTTAAAAATTATATTTAGTTGTCAATAGATGATAACTTTATATAAATCTAGTGAAATTGAGGAACAAGAAGGCTGCTTGGGCTATAATTTTATCATAAAAACATCACGCGTACACCAAGTCGGTGGGTATAAGTTGACCTTGGCTTTACACACGACTTTTGACTTCAAAAAAGGAGGAGGTTCTCAATTCGTCTGTATATATATATATTTTTCTATGTATGTTCGCGCATAACTCTGGCAATTATGAACCGATTTGAAAAAATCATTCTTCCATCCATTCTTTAATCCGTTAATTGGGTCCCATAAAAAAATATTGCTTAGTAATAAGTAGTTCCTGAAAAAACAAGAATGTTGACTGTGCAGGAAAGCTGCAGAAAAGCCTATATACTTAGATGACTTTATGTCGCTTTTTAAGGACAAAAATGGTCATCTCTGGCAAATATTTACCAATTTCAATAATTCTTTTTTTATTCGAAAGAAGAAACCACTGTAATGAACCTGTATGAATTTTATCACAACCGGATAAGAACTTCCTGGAGGACCATGAATGATATGGAGGAATTTATCTGGTAAAAACCATAAAACTGAATCCTTTTTCATTCGAGAGAGTAAACTACTATGATGATTCCATGCAAATTTCATTACGATCGGATAAATTGTTTCCGAGTTTCTGAAGAAACATGAATTATGTAAAAGTATGTAGACGATAATGTGAAATCATAATGATGTCATAACCTACCTAGATCATTTTACCGTCTTCGATGGTTCAATCTTTATGTATGAAAATATCACTAAAAAGTATAAAATAAAATATTAAAAAAAAAAATTGAACCGACTTCAATATCACTGAAAAGTATAAAATAATTTAAATATTATTGAAGTTGGTGCCAAATATACACAGCAGGTAAGTACGCTAACGCCAACTTCTATAATATTTAAATTATTTTATACTTTTTAGTGATATTTTCATAATAATATGATTTTTTAATGTATCATAGTCATTATCCTGGTGAATACGATAATTTTGATCCATATACGATGCTTAGACGATAATTTTACGGCCCTGTACGATAGGTGCTTGGCTTCAGGTTGTGAACCGTAGACAGAATATAATACAGACATATACCAAGCGTGCCGCCGATAAGGACAGAAAAATAAGTACATACTAAATTTAGAGTTGCCACGTAAGGGAAATTTTACCCTTTGTGTAAAGCAAATACGGAGGTTGTTGTAAATTATATTTTCTTCCCTAACCAAAAACCACTTTTCTGACACAACGTAGTATCACCTTATTAGTCTGTGGACACAACATTTACTTTTCTTACATTATATCGTCTTAATCTATGACAGTCTGCAAAAAGTACGAAAGTACTCCTCGCCGAAACGACCACAGCGGCCAATCTTTCACAAGATCAACCATGTACGCAGGAGATATTATAGTGCACAAGTGCTTGTGTAGACACAAGTGCACTCTCTCTTCCTTTATATAATAGGTACCTCTCATAATCCGATGGGACGGAAGACCGACACGACTGGGGAGAAGTTAAGCGCAGGACCGACTTTTTACATGCCCATCCGACGAATGTGTGGCGTATCTCGGATCACGGTTTCGGAACGCCAAAGGGGCTGTCAAAAAGATGACAGCGCGCTAGTATCTATGGCAGAGACATGTTTTAATTATTACGATTACTCCACTGTATTATAAGTTGTTCTCTCTCAATTTGATTATAAGTGTTTATTACCAAAGCTCGGTGTTTTAATTTGACGGACAGGAGTCGGGCATACGTCCTATCGCAAATCCCGACACATGGATCATCTTACTTTACAGACAATCAGGTCATCGGCCTGCATTGTCCTAGCCAGTAAGGAACAACTACTCAAATTTGTTGCCCTTCGCAGGATTCGAACCCACGACGGAGGCTACAGTGAATGTACACTTAATATCATATATGCTGTAGCTAAGGTCTATTCCACATTGTTCACCTGGGTGATATCACGTGGTGATTACAGTGGCTAAGAGCTGTAGATAATTATTAGCCTCATACAAAAAATTTAAGAGATAAAAACAATAATATGCTATTTCCCAGAGAGGTAGGCAAAAATTGGCTTTCTTATAACTTAATATAATACATACTATGGCCATTTACCGGGTAAGTTTTAGTAAATTTCTCCAAAACACAAATCTATAGTACTAGTATCTTGGGACAATCTACGCTTGACCAATGACCACCTGATCTCAATCTACGCAGATCCTTTAGTAAGGTAACCAGATAAATGATTACAAATACTTGTAAACTGTATAAATACATATTTAAATAGATAAATAACACCCAGACAATTGTTCGGAATCCTTCGGAATCGAACCCATGTCCTATTGGGCAGCGGCCAGGTCCCTCAGATCGTCGAACAGCCGTACATCGCCGACATCCGCGGCATGTACGGCCACCCGACCCGATGTCCGTCCTCCTGGACCATGACACAACACCGACAACGATGTCAAGAGTCGTAAACACATCAACACACAGACACCGGTCTCGCCGGCGAGGCCGAAGGGATCCGTACGCATGCGACCTCGACATGCATCCCCTCGCTGAGTTTCTTGCCGGTTCTTCTCAGCGGGGGCGCGTTGTGAACCGGTGGTAAACTCATTTTCTCTAAGCGGCAGCCCAAGCCGAGGCCGTGCCTCCCTGAGGTGCCCTTGTGCTAGTCGCTACCCAAAGCTTTCTGGCTGGAGCGCTTTAAGCGCTCGCCCTCTTGTCCTGTGAAACAGTACTATTACTACAAAAAAAAAAGTGATGATCAATAAAGCAAAGTGACTATCAAGCTTCAGTTGTCCACCAAACTTTGATGTCTACTGAAAGTGTGTTGAATCACCAATAAATACCAAAGTTAGGCAATACCAAATGAATCATAGTTATTTAATAGTCACTTTGCTTTATTGATCATCACTTTAGTTGTCAAACGAGATAGGTACATAATAGGGGGGTAAATGAAACAAACTATTCAACGTCGGTACTATTTATTTATAATTCAGACAAATAAATAATAATAAATAATAAAGGAGTTGTTCCAGAAATGTATGGAGCCTGGGCCAGCACCATGTACACTATATGAATATATAACTATGCAATATAGTAACTGTTTTGTAATGTTCTCTTTTTTTAATATTGCTTCGTTTTCTTGTACATTTAAGATATCTTGGTCAAGGAGAGCAACACAAAAAAGCAACACTACTGTAGCAACACCACACAATAATATGATGGACCGGAAATACTTAACTTAAATGTAATATTGACAAGACAACAACGGACTGAGTGAACATACCTGTAATTGAACTTGTTGCTAAATAGCACTCATACGACGGATTCCAATCCAAATCACAGCCGATAATCGATACAGTAAAGCCCGGGGCTAGTAAAGAAGCAATCATTTAATGTTCGTTAACTTAATAATCACTAAAAACATCGAAATATAATATGTACTTGCGTAAACAACCTATTACGAAACGTCATACCTATAGCATAAACTGTCAAGTATTAAACTAATGTCAAACGCAACTGTCATGGCTGCCCTAAAAACAGGGTGGACATACTAAATAACTCCATAAGTAATCATTTATGAACAATTGTACTCTGCTTCAAATTAATTTACAAGTATTTTTATGAAACTCTCCTATGTTTTTCTTATTTTTCCATGTAGTGTACATAGTGCTGGCCCAAAATGGAACATCTCCTTTACCAATAAATTGTAACCAACAACATACATACATATATTTAAACAACATGCATATAGTAAAAGCACGATTAAATGTACAATGACCATTGTGCCTATAAATAACGAATGAATACGTCCTGCGCAGCCTTGGACGAATTACTTGAGCGCTTACGTTATTTCTGAATATTTAAGCATTCGGGAATAACTTTTAGCAACCTAATTAATTATTTTTGTTGCTGCTATCCACAGTATACAAATATCCATATTTTCAGGAAATCATAAAAATAAATTCGGGAAATCTGAGAAATTCTTCGATGCACCCAGCATGTGGGATCGTGTATGATGCACTTAATAATAATTTACCACTTATTTATGGTAGTCTCTCTTTTATACACTGGCAACACTGATAATGGCGATCAATAAACTGAAAATTTTAGGTTATGGATGAAAAACAAGAATTTATCGATCTTACACGTAACTTTCAAGTAAAATAGTAACTAATTTAGAGCAATAATATCTAAATAAGTCGTTTACATGTATTAGTTTCTAAATGTAATCTCTAAATTGGCCATAATAATTCACGTTTACGTGTGAAACGATACTCCACTAATTTTACGTTCACTGTCACTTTTACAGCCTATAAGACTGCACTGCACGATTCTTATAGGATTTCCACAACACACAGTAATGTCACAGTTAGTTTTTTATTGAATTTTAAGTTATTTATTTAATATTAAAACCACGATAATATTGTCACGGAGCAAAGTGGGAGCAAACGTCAAATTTGTTTCGCACCCACGGCGCGGAAAAATCGAACACATGCTGAGGGACAAAAAATCATATACACTGTTTCTTTCTATCACACGTAACCTACATAAACGCATTCTTTTCTTGCGTGAATGAGAAAGAAAGTGTCCAGCCCTCTATTGTTTTCTTCCTCTAAGTTGTGAACACAATAAAAGGTGAACACCAAAGAGGATGTAATACTGGTTCGCAGCCGCCGGCCGCCATCTTGGTGGTAGCTTGGTTGGTTTGGTGGTAGCGTAGCGAGCATGACAAAATTGACAAATCCAGTGAGCGAGCGAGTGACCACGCCTTGGAGGAAGGGAGACTGCGAACCTGCGAACCATAGATTTAAGATTTTTCATTGCTGCGAACGCAAATTTTCCAATTTTTGTTTTTCAGTATTTCACTCTGAGATTTCACTAACATGGCATACACATCTGTGGATAAAGTAGCAAGATTAGCGGCGCACTAGATTTACCGCTAGGAGTACAGACGTATTAGGCTAGGAGTCAACGACAAATAATGGGAGTCAGTTGCTCAAAAATACCGCTAGATCTAGCGTAGTGAAATTACTTAATCAGATTTATACCAACATTTTAGCTAAAACCACTTCAAAAGAAAATATTATTTGTACAGTACCGTGTTTTGTGCTCTACACAAGCACATTTTTGTTCAGAACGAAAACGATGCACACTTAAAATTACTAAAATAAAATAAATAATGTAGAAGCAATGTTGGCATATCGAACATATACACACACATACAATCTAACTCATACACATAATCTAACTCTAATTTATATATTTTACTTGGTGACTCCTAATTTAAAAATACATATTGTTGAAATCTAGTGCTTTTTCAATCACAATAACTATCTAGCGGAATTAAGCGCTTTTCTTGAATGATTTTTACTCTTTGGACGGTCCTTACATACCAGCAGTGGCGCCCGTCTTGGTTGTGTGCCTGTTCAACAAAACATGTGAATAATAATATAATTTGTTAAGTATTATTTAAGCGTTTTATTGATCCTTCAATATTTATGTAGTTAATATTTTGTAAATTTTAAAAATATTCTGCATAGGAACTACTTTGTACTTTACCTCCTATTGTTGTACCAAATGGCCATGAAACAGAACGCAGTTCAGTTACGTAGTATGGTATTCATTTGTTAAAAATGGAGGCGTGATGGAGGTGCAGTTTATCACGAAACCAGGTTTTTCAAGTTAGCGGTTGTGACGAATTACACGTAAGTAGACTTGTTTAGGGTACAGTATCGTGAACTCCCTTGTCTAAAATGTATATCGCATAAGTTATTTTAACAACAGAAGTTGTGATAATGTATATATTTGAGGGAGAGACTGCGAGTATC
This sequence comes from Furcula furcula, assembly GCA_911728495.1. Lineage (NCBI taxonomy): Eukaryota > Metazoa > Arthropoda > Insecta > Lepidoptera > Notodontidae > Furcula > Furcula furcula. The sequence continues at coordinate 15,399,630 of OU452251.1, forward strand.
TTGGTAGCCCCGGTTCGTGGTATTATCATGCTTGAGGAAAAAGTATTTCTTTATCTCGATAGATACATTAAATTAACTGATATTATTTAAGAAATAAAGAAAACGTTTTTTATTGAATTCAAAGAAGAACCACTATGAAGCAAGATACTAAAATCTATTTGGCAGTGTCAGTCAACATGGTTGGTCAGTGCTATGCAATAGGTACCAAGAATGTGTGCGCAACGCGATATGCTAAAATAGTTATTGGCTCATCTCTGTTTCGTTATTACTAGGTAAATCACATACTTTTGCATTTTTATTTAAAAACATTATGTAATTTATATACTTGTTTATAGAATCAATATGGCTGGTAATAAGATGAGCTCTAAGAATAAAGGCAAAGATGATAAGAGTAAAACAAATGCAAAACCCATAGGTCAATCTAGTGAGGAGACTGATGAACCTGACTTTGCTTTGCTTAGAAAACCTATACTTACAAGTATTACTGGCTTTGGTCAAGCAAGGAAGATATTTGACTTAGCCACTGAAGAGGTATTTAAAAATTAAACACAGATTATTCAATATATGTTACAAGTACCTACTTAACATTGTCTTAATATCATATCTAATGGTCATTAACTTTCTTGCAGCTCAAAGATTTATTATCTAATGAATGTGATTTGTTATATGAATGCAAAGTTTGCCGCAATATATTCAGGAGTTTGGCAAATTTTATATCTCATAAACGTGTCTATTGTAAGGAAAAGTTTAATACTTCATTACATGGACACTTTATCAAAGCATCTTCAACTGTAAGTACAAATATATTACCTGTGTCGTTTGTATAGTACGCATGAACTGATTTACTCTTCTTTATTTTATTTAAAAAATATTTTTTTATTTCCAGATCAATGAGCTTATCAAAATTAAGAACTTGGAACAAGGATACCAGAAGTCACTAAGAGAAAATAATTCTATTGAAAGTAAAGAATCAAATGAAGATGATAGAATACCTCTAACAAAGGATTTGACAGCAATTGTAGAAAAAATTACAAAAAATAGAGGAGTTTATGCAATCAACAGCGAGGAGCCTCAATTGTCTATGCAGAAAATACCACATAGCTCGGTTGCTGTTTTCCAAAATATTGAAGCAAATGAGGACCAACCTGATGACATGAGAGCCCAAGTATGTCATGTTATATTAGTTATGGGGACATTTTTATTTACAATAGGTACTTGGTATTATTAATATACACCTTCACTCCTCCCTCACTTGTGTAATTTGCAGAAATATATATGTTTGAATGATGATAACTAAAAAATAAGTGTGTTTATCTTTGATTGATTTGTTAATGATGTTACATAGGTAATGTAGGCAGGTGCTAGTGCACTTATTCTAGGCCCAGTGGAGTCGGTGTAGCCTGAACAAACCCCCCCCCCCCCCCCCGCGAGCTCTGACTCACCCTCGAAGCCAGTGGGCTTGAACTCACAAAATTCACGAACTCTGTGCGTCTGTTAGTCTGTCGGTCCCATGGGCTGGGGGGGGGGGGGTGTGTAATTTAGAGGCAATTGCGCGCATTGACGCCGGCGACCAGTATCCACGCTGAAATGTACTTTAGGTACAAAATGGAGACGTAGCTACAAGATCTATATATTTGTACAAATATCTATACTTACTGCAACTGCAATCTGTATCATTATCAGCCGGAAGGCTTATACTGCAAAACAAAAGCCCTTATGAACGACATTTACCCATTTGCATCCATCGTTTGCCCGCGTCTTTTACAATGTCGTCGGTCCACCTAGTGGAGGGCCTGCCTACACTTTGTCTTCCGGTTTGCTCGAGACCCATGGGGTGCCGAGTTAGAATTGCATCCTCCCCCCCCCCCCAACTCCTCTCGTTGGGTGTCGTAAGAGGCGACTAAGCGAGAACAGGAAGACGCGCAGCAGCGTCTTTCTTTTGGATTTATCTTCCACCTATACTGCGATCCCCAAGCGTGGGGATTATGGCAACCCCTCCCCCCCCCCTTCTAAGGAGGAGGGCTTTGTTCAGCAGTGGACGTCTATCGGCTGCTAATGATGACTGATGATTAATAGAGAATCTTCCTTTCCGCGCGCAATATGTATAGTATGTGATTTATTTTTTTAATTACCCTATTACGCATTGTATTAAAGGTGAAGGAAATCCACAATATCCTATCAAGAGATATCGCGGTCTTGGAGCGCGATGGCAAGTTTAAAATAAAGACTTCTGAGGCGAATGCATCTGAAAACGTCATTCAGATAAGCGACGATGAAGACAATGGCGAAACCGATGTCCTCAAATGTAATATCTGTAAGTACCTCCCTAATGATTACAAACACCCTCTAGCCTAGATCTCTTCATATATCACTCGCACTTTCATTAATTCGACATAGCTTCCTCCGTAACTCAAAATCATTACGTGGTGTGTGTGTGGGGGGGGGGGGGAGGTGGCTAATGTTGCTCAGCAAATGTAGGTAGGTGTCTCGTGAGCCACCTGCAGCAAGCTCCTCCCATTTTTTTATAGTTTCGGGGATCCTTCAAGAGGTCCCCGTGTGGGCGGTCAACCGGTGTATGTAGGAGTCCGACCCAAGATTCGATTTCGGCATCAATACATTTTTAAGATGTCTGAAAAGTTTCGGTTTCGGCCGAAACTGAGACAGCTACCGAAGATTCGGTTTAGGTAGAAATTATTTCGTTAGGACACTCATTCTTACCTACTAAAACCCATGCGACTGTCGCATCAGCGCATGAGAGGAGACCTCAATTTTCCGGTGGGACGCTTGTGCCTTACATTTGAGGCCGTCGCCGGTCTTGTAGTCCCCCAGGAACTTGTCACATTGTTTACGGGGACGTGGGTTCAACCCCGCCGTTCCACTTCTTGGGAGTAGCAGTTGTAGGTACTCAATGGAGGTCTAGAGCCCACCACCACCCCACCCCACACAAGTTATTGCCACGTTATTTCTCATCATCACCACCACCAGCCAAAATACGTCCACTGCTGAACAAAACCCTCCTCCTTAGACGGGAGGGGTTTCCATAATCCCCACGCTTGGCAGGCGGCTTGGGGATCGCAGTGTAGGTGGAAGATAAATAGAAAAGAAAGACGCTGCTGCCCGTCTTCTTGTTCTCGCTTAGTCGCCTCTTACGACACCCAACGAGAGGAGATGGGGGGTGCAATTCCAACCCCATGTTATTTCTCAACCATTATTAAATATCAATAATATTCAGTGACAATCCACACACGGTCATTTGATCCCAAACTAGGCAGAGCCCAGGGGCGTAGCTACCGCCGTATCAATGATACGGGGCCCCCGGGTCACAGAGGCCCCGAACGTGTGTATACAAAAATTCGTACGATGTTATCCACAATCTCATTTCAACTCTAAGGCCTTCATTGGGACCCGCCAACAAATTTTGATATAGGGCCCGTCTAAGGCAAGCTACGCCACTGGCAGAGCCTATACTATGGAAACCAGATAACTGATCCTAATGCTTATATATACTTTTTTTGTAAATAAGAGAGACGAGACTAGACTAGAGAATAAGACCTACCTACCTACTCAAATAGATAAATAACACCCAGACACTTGACACAGGCGGGAATTGAACACAAGACCTATTGGGTAGCAGCCAGCCAGGATGTCTAACCACTAGACCAACCGGCCCGTCATATATTCTACGACTTCTTAGTTTGCTTTCTGCGTTAATGAAAACTAATACAATAACCGATGGTCGTGCACCACACCTTCGCCCTATCACCTCCTCACGGTAAACATCGATGCAGATGCTTTGTTCTTCAAGCTCGGGCAGAAAGCCGCACTGGCAGCACACATTTGAATCGAGTTGCACGGACCAGGTCTAGCCTCAGTTCACCAAGACTATGCAAAGAACTTTGTGATATTACGGTTTGGTATGACCTCGTGCGTGGTGTTTTGTTTATACATGCGTAGTACGTGGGGACCATGCATGGGTAACAGTCTGTTACAACCGATCCATGGAACTCTCCTATATATTATACCCACATAGGCTTTCATGCTTGATCTTCTAAGTGAAATCGAGTTTCTATATAAACTGAGACCTGAAGTATTTAGTCGTGGCCCTATACCATTTAGAGACTTAAGATCATGATTTGACTACACTAAACAGACTTATTACGAAAAGCAGTTTAACGTTAAACCTGAGTTTAGATTCAGGTTTAAGGAACAATTTACTGAGTTTAAACTTAGGTTTTACGTTAAACCTGGGTTTCGATTCAGGTTTAAGGAACAATTTACTGAGTTTAAACTTAGGTTTAACGTTAAGCTGCTTTTCGTATTAAGACTGTTAGAGTCTATGATCTTGCGGTCGAGCATGTACAGGCCTACGTACCACCGCAGTGTCAGATATTCCATCGGCATGCTGCGATGCGGAAAAAAATCTGTGCTCCTTTCGGCGTGAAGGTCACTGTAGCTGGTGAATTTACCGAGACTTAATAGGTAGTCAGGATGACAAGCAGCGGTTCCATGGAAGACCGGATTAGCGACACTACCATTAGGTGAAAGTCCTGCTAACACTAAGTTGTCTTAAATATTTGTCCTTACTAAATAAAAATATATTTTCAGGTGACACGCAATTTTCAACTCGGAAAACTCTTAAGTTCCACATGAAGTACAAACATGTCGAGAGTAGATTGGTCTACCCTTGTCCTGACTGTTTGGAGATTTTCTCCACATCATGGAGTGTTTACAGGCATCTTTTCAAAGTGCACCGGTAAATAACTTTTGTTGTATCTATAAAATAAAATATAGTAAGTATGTTTGTAACTTTTTGCAATCATGAAATCGAACGTGAGCTTGCGTGTAAGTTTCGTTATTAAATTAAAAAGTTAATAATTAAAAACTGATTAAATAAACGAAGGTTTGTTTATTAATTACAGGAAAACCGCGGCGCAAATAAGAAGGTTAAGGGAATCTATTCAAGCGAAAGCATTCAAAATGAACAACCCGCCGGCGTCCTATGAAAAACGTAAAAATAATCTGAAACCCGCACCAGCTCAAAAGATCACAGAGGAAGAGAGATTGGACCAAGAAAATCAGGTAGGTATTAGGCGGGAAAAATAGTACCGAAACTATTCTAACTGTATTTGGATCTTTTTTAACCTTCATCATCAGCCGAGAGCCTGCCATACAAGACATTTTTGAATTTTTACAGAAATGTGCATGGCACGACCAGATACGCGATGGTGTAGTGGGCTTAGCTACATACAGTTACATACAAATTTTTATGCCCGAAATTTTTATAGCACGTTCATAGTATGGTCCGTTGTAGTGAACATTCACTTTTAGCGTGTAGTCTTCGACAAGAGGTACGCAGGAATCCCCCGTTCATAACTAACCATGGATATACTATTTAAATAGTTTTCGATGTAAAAAACAGACCGACTAGTAGGTATAGTAGATAAGAAAAAAATCGTTCGTTTCACTATATTGTGGTACCCGTGGGGTGCCGGGTTAGAATTGCATTTCGCATTTCCCCATCTCCTCTCGTTGGGTGTAAGAGAGTAAGAGTAAGATGCGACTAAGCGAGAGCAAGAAGACGGGCAGCAGCGTCTTTCTTTTGGATTTATCTTCCACCTATACTGCGATCCCCAAGCCGCCTGCCAAGCGTGGGGATTATGGCAACCCCTCCCTTCTAAGAGGGAGCCTTTTTCCAACAGTGGATGATTCCGGCTGACGATAACGCCCATTGCACAGTCATTCTACATGATGTAGTGTGCCGGGGAGCAGACTCCTTAAAGCGTGTGTTGTGGTGTAGGCGTGGATGGACAACATGGAGGGCGACGGCGAGGTGCCGCGGTGCGGCGGGTGCGGGCGCGCGTTCGAGCGGCGCGCCGCGCTGGCCGCACACACGCACACCTGCCAGCCGCGCAGCCGCGCGCTCGCGCGCCGCCCGCCCGAGACCAAGCGCATCGAGATACAGATCCGCAAGGACTACAACAAGGGCCCGCCGCCGCCCACGCTCGTCGCACACGACACGCACGGTACGCGCCCCACCCCTCACTTACTGCCCTAGTAGTAATCATTCCCTAGGGTAATTTTGACTATTTCTTGATTCCTCGACACCCCCTCTCTTGGTCAGGTGTCTCCCATCTCACGTGAGATTTTTTCAAAATAAGTTAATCTGTACTTGATTGCGTTGTATTTATTTACAAAAATGCTAACCGACGATTCCAATCTGCATCATGTTAATACGCGAAGCGCGCACCTTCGATCATGCGTCAAACAAGGCCGACGATTTTTTCTCTAATAATTAGGACATGTTTTTAAAACTTCTAGTTTTTTTATTTAATTTAATCCAATTTTCTCGCAGTTTCACCAACACAGTTTCTTGCAGGAAAAAAATAGGTCCGTCATATTTGCTGAGACACCAGACACCACTTGAATTTAATAAATACTTCATATTTTTCACAGAAAACAAACTTGTGAAAGAGGAGCCAGTGATAGTGAATAAACATGACAAGGAAGAGGAGAAAAGCTCTGGTGATGAGGATAAGGGCGAGGATACGCCTATGGATATGAGTGAGGACGATCAAAAATCTAACGATGCAACCGAATCTCCGGAAAAAGCTGTAGAAAATAAACCGCCAGTCGCAATCCCCAAGCCCATAATTCGTTTGCCCTTCGCACATCAATCAGAAAAGAGCAATTTCATGACATTCCGGCAAAAAATCTGTTCAGAAATCGAAGTAAACAAGCTGTTATGTAAAAGATGCAACGTTCAGTGCGGTGACGTTCAAGGTCTTTACGATCATTTTGCCGATCATTTGAAATGGGTCCGTTATGCTTGCAAGTTGTGTAACTTCAAACATTATTCTTTTGAAAAATTACCTGAGCATGTAAAAGTAGTGCACAAATTGAAAGGTGATAAGGATTTCTATTTTAGTACTGTTAAAGCTATTGCTGGACCTGAAGCTTTAGAGTTGTGTGAAACTACAGACGAATATAACGATACCAATGAAACTAGCCCTGATTCCGGACGTCCTAGTAGATGTTCCAGTGATTCAAGCCGTCTGTCAGATGACAGCTCTTCGAGTAGCACGCGCATAGAAGGAAGTAGAAAACGCAAATTGTATCAAAGTAAAAATGCCTCAAAGAGAAGGAAAGATGTCGGGACGAAAGGTATGTTTTTGATTATTTTCAAAGAATGATTATTTATGCCTTTTAATATCAGACTCCTGCGTTATGATGATGATGATTACGTGGCGTGAAAATCACAATTTCCATATTCTATGTCAGAACCAGAATCCGTGCACTATGGGCAAGAAATAACATGAATAATTTAATTTTGTAAAATGTGTGCCTATTGCAGTAAATAGTTAGGTCTTCGTTATATTTTTATAGAGATAAAATGTTATATAAAATCCTTTGTTTCAGCTGGCGAAGAAAATAAAGATAGTGAAGTAATTATCGAGAAAGGAACAACTGTAAATCCTGAACAAAATGACTCGTCTATAAGTAAAACATTTGAAGAAAATTCGTCTGATATGGATGACGTTGATGAAAGAAATGCTAAAAGGCAAGTGCTTGTTGAAGATACTTCATCTGTGGCATCCAGAAGACCAGTTAGAAGAAAGGCTAAGCCTAAAAATGAAGATTTTGAATATGACCTATCCAATTTATTAAAAATGGAAGCTCAAGGGTATAGAGATTCTCAATCAGTCTCCAATCAGTCAAAACCGAATCAGACAAAAAGGAAAATACAGCAAGAACATCAAAATAATTATGATAACGTAAATAAAGATAGCTGCGGGGCATTGGTTACTTTATCTAAAAAAGCAGTCGAAAAATCTGCTGCTCATATGAAAACTAGTTTTTCAACATACTGTGTTCAAAAGGAATTAAAATCTCAAAATATATTTGTTAGGCCACTGATACCTAAAAATGTATTGAGGGCAGATAAAACGTCACCTAAGAAAGATATTAATGAAGATCGTAAGGAGAGCTCAAGTCCTAACAAAGACTCAAACGTTAGTATTAAGACTCTTGCAGAAGACTTAATAAAAAGTGATGAAATTAAACCTAACAAAGAGTTGAATGATAGCACAGTTATAAATAAACCACAAAGCAGTTCAACGGGCACTCCTGCAGAAACAGTCAAATCAAATTTGAATATACCAGCTGTTTTACCTCTTAAATTCCGCCGTCAAAGTTTGGAAGTTATTAAAAATCCTATAATCAATAAAAATATATCAGACTTTACAAAAGCAGGCATGAAAACTAAGATACTTGTTATCAAACCAATTAACAGAAATAAAGATGGAAAACAAGCAATTAACACACCACTTAAATTTCAAACGATAAAACTAAAAGATCCAAATAAAACTTCGTCTTCTAGTGAAGATAAATCATCTGATCAGGTAGTTGTCGTAAAAGTCCCTAAAGTAGATTGTGCGAATTCTCGGCTTAATAACGACGCGTGTACCACAATAAATGAAAAACAAAGTGATAGTAATCTTGTAAAAACTCTTGAAATGAATGATGATCAACATGATAATTTAGTCAATAAAGAAGTTGTTAATGATTCAAATTGTAATGGAAATGGTGAATCAGATAGCAATAATTCTAAAGCTGACCATATTACTACCAAACAATCGGATTCTAGTAGTTTAAGGGAATGTGCAGATAAAGATGATACAAGTGTTCTAACTATTCCTGAACCACCGAAAAATGTTAATACTACTCTTTAAATTGAATCGTCAGTGTAGTTATTTTAGTTATGTTTATTTTTATTTGCACGAAAGCAAATTCTGTTATATATTAATATTCTTATACCTATTACTTATGCATTGAAAGGTACATAGCCAAATAAAAGCTACGAGAAGAGTATAAATTGGCTTTTTCTTATAGAGACTTCCTAGGAGTAATCAATAAAAAAATCAGCGTGCTACCTCGTCTGTCCGCCAAACCATCATATTTCATCAACAACTAAGTAGTTGTATAGTAAGTACTATAGATTTGAAACTTGGAATAGTTTTAAATCAGGCCATGGATGAAATGATCAGGCTTACCCGAGTTTTTTACTTATGAGCTTTTTATAAAACATTGCTCAACAAAGCGCAAATTAGTTCAGCGGTTTGGTCTTTTTGCTATTTGAGGTATCAGATAAATAACAAACAACTTAAAAATGTCGATGTAAGTAGGTACGTGGTACGGACGGAACACTTCGTGCGCAATTCTGACTCGCACTTGACAGTTTTTTTATTCTTATAATAAGTGTGTGTGTGGCATTTTATTCTTTTTACACCACCTGCTCGATAATGTTGCATTATGTGTCATATAAACATGACATAAAGCACCTCATTATATCCCTATAGTCTAGCCGGGTATTAATGTTGTACTAAACTCCCTTGGGTAATAATGTGATTTGAATTTCGAACGTCAAACGAAAATTCCTCAACACTTTTACCACAGGTATAATACTACTCTAAAGGTACGCGTCCATTGGCCGGCGCCAGACGCAACGCACGCACGGCACGCAATGGATTTTAGTTTGCTTTGTATGATTTTACATAGCTGCGTCCTTAATCCGCGCCGGTATTTTCCGATGCGGGCTGTCAAAATCATAGAAAGCAAACTAAAATCCGTTGCGTGCCGTGCGTGCGGTGCGTCCGGCGCGGGCCAATGGACGCGCACCTTAAGCAGAGCCTGCACTAAAAAAAAACCGTTTGAAAATCGAACCGGGCGCGACGAGTCAACCCAGTGTTCTAGTTCTAGAAAAGAAAAAGAAATAGACGTTAACAGCCTTATTAATAAATTATGATTAGCGTCAGAACAACTTTACTCCAAGACTTACGCAAAGATTAGGCAATTATGGTATTAATAAACTAGGAGTAAGGACGGAGTTATCTAATCAAAATTTACTCCCGGACTAAAAGTTACTCCGCGGAGCCCCATGGTTTAACGCTTGAGTAAGCATAGCTTTGTATTGTATTTCTAACTTCCATTGAGATATATATACTAAACATAAATATATTTTCATAATTGTTTGGTATTCGTTCGAGTACTTACTAGTGTAGTTTATTGTTAGTGGTATTTTGTAATTATTGTAGATTAAAATGAATAGAGATGATTTCATTAACGATTTGAGAATGATAGAAAGAATTGAAGAAATATTACCATTAATAGCTGCAAAAAGGACTTGGGCTCGTGGAGAGGTAAATAAACTATCTCAATAAACTAAACTATTAGGCTAGTTATGTAGGCTACAGCAGGATGATTCAGAAATAACGAACTGATTTTAAATTATTTTTTATTAAATTAAAATACATTTGTATTATCTAATTTAAATGTGTAGTGACCGCTTCGATCACAGAACACCTTCGATGTTAGAAGCTAAGTGAAGAGCCGATTCCGTCGCTATGGGTCCATACAATGGATCTAGTTGTGCGCCGTCAGCTGGTTTTCGGCACACGTGCTGGATGCGTCCATACAATAGCCCTTCTGTTCTTGGATAGGTTGCATTGTCAGCAAGTTTTGCATTACACGCGCCGGCTCGTGCTTGAGGCCCACCGTGGTTTCTGCTCTTACATGCGTCCTTTGAGGTGCACTGTAGTTTCTTGTTAGGGACGGTGTAGCGGTATGTAACAGGCTAGATTCGCGGCCTAGTTGTTATATACTTTTTTGCTTTATAGATAATATTCTGCTAATAAAAAAAATACAAATTCTAAAACCACTATCTTGAATTCAACAAGAGAAATACAGAATATTATGATGTAAGAGAAATATAGAGTGAAAGTTGTGATTGACAAATAAAAGTGTCAAATATCAAAATTTACCTAGCTGCCAGTGTCTTTTTAGTCATTTTGTTCATTTTTTTACTTTTAATTTCAGTGGGTTGCCATAACATACACTTTAGTCTCAGTGTGAGAATTGTATTGTTACTCCGAACCTACTTCGTATTTATTAATACCGTTATTAAGACGTAGCTATTCCGTGACTAGTCTAGAATTAACTACTTCCGGCGTAACTTTGGAGTAAGAGAAAAATAAGCAATTTTTATTAATAAGACAGAGGTTTTAAGTTTGTGTGATTGACAAAATAAAGACAATTTTGCATTTAAGTAACTGATAAACTAGGTAGGTAATAATGTTGTCTTTTACTTACGCGAATATTACACATTGAAATCAAACTACTTTTACGACAATAATAACTAAGAAGACCTGAGGGTACACCGGCATAAATGTGACATAAGGACGTTCAGCATCTCAGTCCTCCCCCGTGACCATGGGTGCTGTAAATCATTCGAAACGTGGGGATAGTAAAATCAAAAAATAAACCGCGATAAAATCCGTAAAAGTAGTTTGATTTCAATAGGTAGGTAATAATAATGTCCTCGTGAAGTCTTGACCGATATGGCCACAGCAGGCAATCTCACAAAGATCAGCCATCTACGCGGGAGTTAATATTATGATCTAAGAGTGCTTGCGCAGGCACATGCACATTCTCTTTTCCCTTTCTCACACAATCCGATGGGATGGAAGACCGATACTATCAGGAAGAGATCAGGCAGGACCGCCACTTTACATGCTCATCTGACATGACACATGGAATGTCCATGTTGTACCTGTCCCGGTAGTTGTTGGGAACGATACACGGAAGTTGTTGACCACTGTGTATACCTGGACTTGAACAAACTGTATAGTTTGTTCCAGTCCAGTTATACATCAATATCAGTCCAGGTATACTGGATCAGTTAGGATCGGTCCAACTTCGGCAAACAGGTCGCCTGAAGAATCCAACTCTGATAGGCAGCGTTCGCGAAACTACGCGATATCTTCCTCGTCCGAAATACCGCAGTCACTGAAGACGGAAAGTTTTTAACCAGTGCCAGTTATGATATGTGGTACTGAGACTGCTGAGCTTTTAGAGAAGCTCAGAGTCTCACAACGAGCTATGTCCCGAGTTTCTTTCTTCTCAGAATCTGCAATTTGAAGAGGCAATGGGCAGGCCACATCGCTCGAAGAACCGATAACCGATGGGGAAGAAAGGTTCTCGAGTTACGACCATGAACCGGAAGACGCGGCGTAGGCAGGCATCCCACTAGGTGGACACACGAATTTATGCCCGTCGTAGGTAACCGATGGATGCAAATAGCCAATTGGCGTTCTAAGGGGAGGCCTATGTTCAGCAGTGGACATCTTCCGCCTGATGATGATGATATCAAGGTCAAATGAAATTTGTTCAATGAAAAGCTCTCAAGCATGACCTGTTCCACTAAGTTCAACTAGGTTCAACTGGTTGAACTTATTGGACAAAAAACGTCCAATTATTTCAACTTTGATATTTTTTATAACAGTAGAACTTACTGGACAATATTGATCCTATTAGTTCAACTTTCTATTTAAATCAAATAATTTAATCATCAATGGAAATTCAGTTTGGAAATAAATTGTGAGTAAATATTCCAAGTGTAGTTATACCTACGAACTGGAAAACGTAGCGTAGGACGCCCTGTGACCCGGTGGAGTGACGATATACGCAAAGCAGTTGGCAGTTACTGGATGAGGAGAGCCGAAGACCGGGCTCAATGGCGTGTATTGGGGGAGGCCTATGTCCAGCAGTAGACTAATATAGGCTGATAACTTAGAGGAGATACCACTGGAGAGAGCATGATGCGCTAACCCCCTCTGCCAAATTTTTGGTCATATGGTCAGGTCATTCTTTATTTGTGTGCGTGTATTTTTGAATGTGTTGCGAGTTTACTATAGTGTGGGTATGCGTGAAAGTGTATCTGTGTGTGTTTACTTCGCCTCCCGCACCCCGGAAAAGTACCACGAAAAATTTGTTCGGGGAATCGACGCGATACTAACTCCTTTGGTACTTTCTCTGAGGCTGATAATGATGAATGATGATACCGGCTGAATGTGGTAGCTCCAGACGGAATTTGGGCAAAGGGCCCAAATTTAGCTCCAGACGGAATTTGGGCAAAGGGCCCAACCAAAGGGCATCCACTATGATGAAATACCGCGTGAAAGCGCAAAATTTCGCATTCTACATTTTTACCAGAAGTACTAGGGCAACAGTGGGCATAAAGAGGCTTCCCTTTTCGTGAGACATCTAGTGTTACGAAACTGTGACTACTTTGCTTCAATATTTTACCAGAAGTACCAGGGTAGCATAGGACATAAGGTGGTCTCATGATAGTCATGAATGATGGTTAAGGAACGATTTACACCAACCAGCGGAAGCGCGACGAAGGTGCTTATGCGGATGGCTACGTATGCGCGTTTGTCGGCTCTGTTCGCCTCCGTCCCTTGCGCTCGACATTTCAGCCAACAGGTCAAACTTGGATCATTACACAAAGAACAAGCGTCGAGTTGGTTGGTCACCAGCTGTTGAAGACACTTTGCTATTCAACAGTTGTCTGGGACTTTTCCCCAGTAGTTCCATCCGTTTGTTGTATAGAACTACTGACTGTATAGAACTAGTTCCATTGCTGGAAGCGAGGGCATCCACCTGATTCTACAAGTACTTATGTGAATAACTCCACTGGAAGATTTAAATAGATCGTTGAACTTAGTGGACATAAAATGTCCATTTATTTCAACTATTATTTATTTAATTTTAATTAGCACAAAGTTGAAATAATTGGACTTTTTGTCCAATAAGTTCAACTGGTTGAACTTAATAGTTGAACTTAGTGGAACAGGTCATCTTTGCGACGAAAATTATAAAGGTTCAAAGTTTGTAGGTACGCCGAAACGCTTTGAGAAAATGTATTGTATTGGAGCATTGATATCGGTTACTTTTAATATCATTGCGTTTGAGGACCACCTCCATAGCCCCAATAAGTATAAGGGTGAAGTTAGTGTAGACAGACGGTATTTGCGTAAATTGAACGGTTTCTTTTTGCCCGACTACCCCAGAAAGAGGGCTATGTTTTTCGAGAGTAGGTATGTATATATAATAAATAATATAATGTGTGTGTGAGGATAGACTGAGCACCCTCAAAAAAAATTTGAAAAAAAAAATGCTAAAGTAAAAGTTCGTTCGTTGTTATGTAGTAAAAGTTCTAAAACAATTTGTAAAACCAATCGTAAAAAGATAATATCCAATAATGAATGGATGCTCACTCAGTTCTCACAGACGACCACTCAGATCTCCAAATGTATTATGTTTACATAAAATATTTGAAATTTTTCAGAGAGTGCTCACTCAATCCTCTCACACACATAAATAATATGTGGGACAATACACACACGGTAATCAGATCCCAAACTAGGCAGCTTGTTGTACTATGGTAACCAGACAAGGATATTAATACTTTTTTGTACATACTTACATGAATAACACCAAGACACTTGGTGGGAATCGAACCCCCGACCTATTGGGTAGCGGCCAGGGTGTCTAACCACTAGACTAACAGGCAGGCCTATAATTATTATAATGTACTAGCTGACCCGCGCAGCTCTGCCCGCGCTTTTATTACATTTTGCTCCCCTTTTCTTCTCCCTACTTCCTTGATTTATTTCTCGCGCCATGTCTCTCTCTTATAAGAAAAATCTAATTCTATGCTTTATCTCTCCTCTCTCTTTTCCCCTCCCGCTTCGGTCCCCGTCACACTCCCCCTCTTCCTCTCCACATTGTCCCCTCTCTGAATGTCAAAAAATTGAGTTTATTTACGACATCACATTAGAAACCTCTAAAATTATCAGAGTTTCTATACTATATTAAACATGTATTATACATATAAACCTTCCTCTTAAATTACTCTATCTATTAAAAAAAACCGCATCAAAATCCGTTGCGTAGTTTTAAAGATCTAAGCATACATAGGGACAGAAAGGCAGCTGGAAGCTTTGAGTATTAAAGCTGGAAGCGACTTTGTTTTATAATATGTATAGATGTCTATTTCTTTGGCACGGGCGTACAGGCCAAAACGGCTCAATGGATTTTGACTAGATTCTTCTTAGTTGTAGGAGTGACATAGGCTAAATATTTTTATCAATAAATTACTAGTTTAAAAAACTAAAAATACACGCTTTTATAAGGACTACTGCACTAAAAAGCAATAAATAAATTATCGAAACCGTTCTTTCTAACCCGTGCTTGTAATTTATGCATTATATTTATGTGTAAAGGCGTGGGGCGCCTTTTCTCTGTAAATGATTACAAATGATTGTCATGTGAATACAAATAAGTAAGTACTTAGCGTTCTTGAAATTTGACAGAAATGTTAAGCTGTAATTCAGAAAAGGCGCCCCACGCTTTTACACATCTAAATATTATATTTAGATGTGTAAAAGCATAAATTACAAGCACGGGTTAGAAAGAAAGAAAGAACGGTTTCGATAATTTATTTATTGCTTTTTAGTGCAGTAGTCCTTATAAAAACGTGTATTTTTAGTTTTTTAAACTAGTAATTTATTTTATACTTTTTAGTCTTGGAAATTCTCGCCTCAACTACTGATAAAATTTGCCCAGGTATTGATTTGTTCGTAGCTTGAATCGTAGGCAGGTTGTGGCAAAACATATTTTTACTAAACTAGGTATTATGCGTAGGTATCTGATTGAGTTTTAGAAAGCACTACATCACAGACTACGTCGAAAGTACGCTTAAAGTCAATAGCTTCACAAGTAGTATTCAAGGATTCCGTTACCAACCTTCCGGGTCCATCAACAGGTCCACGTTATTAGGCAAAGTGAATATAACTCCTTTATACCAATCAAATGTGCCCAAACTCAACGAGTTTACTAGTAGCCATTCCAGGGTTCCGTCACCCACCTTCCTGTTCCATCATCAGGTTCTGATTATTGGGCAAAGTGAATAGAACTCTTTAATACAAATTAAATGAGTCCAAACTCGATGTGTTTACTAGTAGCCATTGCAGGGTTCCATCACCCACATTCCAGTTCCATCATCAGGCCCTCATTAATGGTCAAAGTGAAAATAACTCTTTAAAACAAATCAAATGAGCCCACACTTGATGTGTTTACTAGTAGCCAATCCAGGGTTCCGTCACTCACCTTCCTATTCCATCATCAGGTCCCGATTAATGGTTAATGTGAAAAGAACTCTTTAAAACAAATCAAATGAACCCAAACTCGATGTGTTTACCAGTAGCCATTCAAGGGTTCCGTCACCCACCTTCCAGTTCCATCATCAGGCCCTCAGTAATGGTCAAACTGAAAAGAACTTTTTAATACAAATGAAATGAGCCCAAACTCGATGTGTTTAGTAGCCATTCCAGGGTTTCATCGCCCACCTTCCAGTTCCATCATCAGGTCCTCATTAGTGGTCAAAGTGAAAAGAACTCTTTAAAACAAATCAAATGAGCCTACACTCGATGTGTTTACTAGTAGCCAATCCAGGGTTCCGTCACCCACCTTCCTGTTCCATCATCAGGTCCTCATTAATGGTCAAAGTGAAAAGAACTCTTTAAAACAAATCAAATGAGCCCAAACTCGATGTGTTTACTAGTAGCCAATTCAGTATTCCGTCACCCACCTTCTCCAGTTCCACCATCAGGTCCTCATTAATAGTCAAAGCGAAAAGAACTTTTTAAAACAAATCAAATGAACCCAAACTCGATTAGTTTACTAGTAGCCATCCAAGGGTTCTCTTATCCACCTTCGAACCCCAGCATCAGATCAGCTCGATGATACCATATTATTGTATTGTCACCGGTCCTTGATACATGTGCAAAATTTCCAATGTTTTGGACGTGTAGAAGTGGGTCAAAATTGCATCGCAAGATTCCATTACCATCATACATAATAGCTCTCGGTCGACATAGCTCTCAGAATCTGCAAGTTGAAGTGGCAATGGGCAGGCCACATCGCTCGAAGAACCGATAACCGTTGGGGAAGAAAGGTTCTCGAGTGGCGACCACGAACCGGAAGACGCAGCGTTGGCAGGCCTCCCACTAGGTGGACAGACGACATTGTGCGCGTCGCAGGTAACCGGTGGATTCAAATAGCCAATTGTCGTTCATTGTGGCGTTCTAAGGGGGAGGCCTATGTTCAGCAGTGGACGTCTTCCGGCTGATGATGATGATACAGGTCAAGCTAATAAAAGCGTGTTAAAAAAGTTACTATGGCGGCCGTCAGTCACCATTTTGTATTTTTTTTTACTAATACATGTATAGGTATTATGTATGTTTAAGTCCATTTTGTTTCACATTTTGGTCTTTTTATGCTTTTTCTTGTGTAACAAGTTATTAAATATGGAATGTCATTTTACTCATTGACGTTTCCTTTCCATTCTGTATACAACACAATGTTGTATACATGCCAAGTACTGTTTTATAAAATAGATTTGGATGTGGGATATAGGGTTTATACACAAAATAAATTTAGTTGTTACTAAGTATGTTTATTTAGAAATACAATTTCTTTCTCATCCATTAACATTACTGACATTTAGGCATTCTTAGCAAGAGTTTCAGCTTTAGCTACAACTTCTTCAATAGGTCCAACCATGTAGAATGCAACTTCTGGTAGATGATCATACTCGCCCTGCAGGATTTTAGAGAAGCCCTTAATTGTTTCCTCAAGAGGTACCAGTTTGCCGGCATGTCCAGTGAATACTTCAGCAACCTGGAAAGGTTGGGACAGGAACCTCTGGATTTTACGTGCACGGGCCACAGTCAATTTGTCCTCCTCAGACAATTCATCCATACCCAGGATAGCAATGATGTCCTGCAGTGATTTGTAGTCTTGGAGAATCTTCTGAACACCTCGGGCAACATTGTAGTGTTCGGCACCAATGATATTGGGGTCCATAATACGTGATGTTGAATCTAGAGGGTCTACAGCAGGGTAGATACCCAACTCAGCAATAGCTCGGGACAGTACAGTTGTAGCATCCAAGTGAGCAAAGGTGGTGGCTGGGGCAGGGTCAGTTAAATCATCAGCAGGTACATAGATGGCCTGCACCGAAGTGATAGATCCCTTCTTGGTGGTGGTGATTCTTTCCTGCATGGTACCCATGTCAGTGGCCAGGGTAGGTTGGTAACCTACAGCGGATGGGATACGACCTAGCAGAGCGGACACTTCAGAACCAGCCTGGGTGAAACGGAAAATGTTGTCAATAAACAGCAGCACGTCCTGGCCTTCTTGATCACGGAAATATTCGGCGACGGTCAATCCAGTCAGAGCGACACGGGCACGCGCGCCGGGGGGCTCATTCATCTGACCATACACTAGAGCTACCTTGGAAGTCTTGTCTTTCAGTGAGATGACTCCGGACTCAATCATCTCATGGTACAAGTCATTGCCCTCACGGGTGCGCTCACCCACACCTGCGAACACGGAGTAACCACCGTGCGCCTTGGCGACATTGTTGATCAGTTCCATGATGAGTACAGTCTTGCCGACACCAGCACCACCGAAAAGACCAATTTTACCTCCCTTGGCATAAGGGGCGAGCAGATCGACGACCTTGATACCAGTGACCAGGATCTCTTGCTGGACAGACATGTCTACGAATTCAGGAGCTTCGGCGTGGATGGCAGCGGTCTTGTCGGTAGGAATGGGGCCGCGCTCGTCGATGGGCTCACCAATTACGTTGATAATGCGGCCAAGTGTCTCCGCGCCCACGGGAATACGGATGGGCGAGCCGGAGTCCAACACGGGCTGTCCGCGCACCAGACCCTCGGTACCGTCCATGGCGATGGTGCGGACGGTGTTCTCTCCCAAGTGCTGAGCGACCTCCAGCACAAGCCGAGGTGACCGGTTTTGTACCTCGAGAGCATTTAGAATGGGTGGCAGATTGTCTTCAAATTGTACATCCACCACAGCACCAATTACAGCGACCACCTTACCTTGCCCTTTGCCTGCAGCTTTTGCAGCGAAGTCCCTTTTGTTGACAGCGGATACCGCAGCTATTTTGCCACATTCTGATATGGTTTTCTCAACCGCGGACTTCGCAGCCAGAAGGCCGCTTCCAACCCGACTTGCAGCTCCTAACATTTTTGGTTATCCAAAGCACTTGGGCGAGAAATACTACGACCGCCCGTACCAATTATGTAATAACCTCCTTACGAAAACTATAGACATATAGACTACTAAACTAGTGTTGTGTAGGATACGTACGGTAGTAGAATATCGATATTTTTTCTACCTACTTTTGGTACCGTTAATTATAGTTATAGGTAACGCTACATTCTTCCAGTTACTGGAAGATATCCGTCTCTGCCTCAGAGTAATTAGAATGGAGCTAGTATCGCGTCGATTCGCCGAACAAATTTTTCGTGGCACTTTTGCGGGGTGCGGGAGGCGAAGTAAACACACACAGATACAATTTCACGCATACACCCACACTATAATAAACTCGCAAAACATTCAAAAAGATACGCACACAAATAAAGAATGACCTGACCATATGAACAAAATTTGGCAGAGGGGTTATCGCATCATGCTATCTCCAGTGGTATCTCCTCTATGGTCTCTGCAAGACGTACAAAAAATATTATTGACAATTATTGTCTCTATTTTAAAGTCTGTGTGGCTAGCCCTAAGGCTAGCCACACAGACTGACGTGATTGGTAGGTTAGCGGCTACCAAGATACGTGCGCTTCTATTGTTTACGTTCTCGCTGTGGTATTTGTGTGTATCCATTACCTTTTAGAGTATCAGCAATTGCAAATTGTATAATGCCATCACTACCAAGAGGCTAATAGAGGCAATAACCATAAAGGTCTTGACTATAGGGCTAGGAGCTAGCCTTTTAGGGGCTAGCCACAGACATAAATATGGAAGGGCTAGCTCAAGAATCTTTCCTTGGGCTAGCTGCTCGCTAGCAACGATAATATAGAGCTGCTGCCACTGTCAATTTGAATTGATTGATGTTCTGTGCTTGATCATAGTTGTTTTTTGGCGAACAGCTTATTTCCATCGTCCCGTTTCCGTAACGTAACTCAATCAGAGTTTGCAACTTGGGGGTTTCACCCTAAATTTAAGAATAATAGGGGTATAATATTTTAGGGGTACTGTGAATACATAAAATACTCGAAAGACAAAAGTCATAGATATAGGATTTTTCATTACGTTCAAGACAAAAAAAATAAGTGAAAGGCTTAAAAGGGTTTGTACTCAGAGCCGTAAAAATAAATTATAAAAATAATGCTCTATGGTTCAGAAAGGCGCGGGAACCTTCGAAAGAAAAAGGCGCAAATTTTAAATTGTTAAAATATTTATTTAAAATAATTTGTAAAATATTGTATAAAAAGTGTAAATAGCTTGTACATATTCATATATTGTGTACATATAAAAGTTTTAAATGTAAAGATGGGGAAGATAAGAAAACGAAAGAAAAAAGATGGGCCAGGGAATAATGATACGGAGTTAGATGGATCTGATTCTTCTTCATTTCAGTCTGTTGATGCCGTAGATAAGTATAAGACTTTTCAAATACCTAATTATCATAGATTGTATCCTGAAAATGGGGGCAATTTTGAGTACATTGTTTTTGTTGAAAGTATAGAAATTAACAAACCTCTAGGAGATAGAGACATGATGTCTTTAGCTAATATTTTAAAAAGATATAATAAAGGTATTAAACAACTAGTGCGCATGAATAAATATAAGGTGGGTGTCATTTTCGAGAGTGCAGGTATGGCAAATGCTGCGCTTGCCAACAAGAAATTCCTCGATATGAACAAACTTAAAGCCAGTATCCCAGCTGCCGCTACTGAAACTACAGGTGTCATACAACATGTTCCAACGGACTTATCAAATGAACAGATTTACACTGCACTGACTAGCACTAAAAATATAATTTCTATTCGTAGAATAATGAGGAGAGTCAAGAATGATGACAACACTTTTCAGCTGCAACCCACAAAAACTGTATGTATAACATTTTCTTGTCCGAGCCTACCAGATAGTGTTGACCTGAACAGTTGGCGGTTTGAGGTCACAACATACATTCCTCCAGTCAAGCAGTGTCTACGTTGCCTCCGGTATGGACACTTGGCTAAGTTTTGCAAAAACTCAGAAAAATGCTCAATCTGTGCAGACAGTCACAACTATAAGAATTGTACTGTTGCACCAACTAGTGCCTGTTGCTATCATTGTAAAGGTAATCACATCGCAATTTCCTCAGTGTCCTGTAAAGCAAGAAAAAATAAAACAATGCAAAGAAAAGTTAATTAAAAAATCATTTGCTGATGTTGTTAACGAAAAATCATATCCTTCATTAGGTGGCAAGAAAAAAAGCCCTTCTGAACTTTTTGTATCACTATTAGATTCTGATCACATTTTAAAGTTATTAGTTGATTCTGTCATAAAACTTATCACTATGAGTAAAACTAAAGAAACTAGCATCTGTAGTAAAACTATTAAAGACTTTCTCATACAAAACATACAACATGAACATAATGCTTCCCATTTAGATTCCGCTGCGCGCTCCGGTCCCGATCGGACGTGCGCACTCGCTACGCTCTCTCACGCTCCGTGTGTTCACAGATTCGCCGCCAGGCGTCACCGCCGTCGCTTCGTGACGGCCCACCGACCCGCCGCGTGTTTGGACTGCCGCGGCTTGTGCCGCCGGCTACCTGCTCGCCGGCCACCCGCGCGCCGCACACCTGCATCGCGCGCACCCGCCCGTGAGTGACTCTTTGTTACTTGAAAACAGGTCACTGTTTCCAAATAACAAAGCAGTCATTCCGCGTTTTAAAAACCACGTGTTTTTAGTGGTCGCCTAGGGGATCCTTGCGGTGTTAACGCACCTAGGCGGAGCGTGACCCGAGCGCTCGCCGGTTCCCTTCAGGAAACGGCAACTCGGACGGGATCAAGGCAACCGGCCCTGGGAGTGACCCCCTAGTCGATCTTGATCGTCTCCTTCCCAACCCTTCCGCCTCCTATTTCCTATTCCTCGGGTGCTGTTTGGTTTCGAACCGCCGGCTTGCCGGTCTCGTCTCCTCTGCCCCGGGGCTGTTAGGCTACACACCCTACACACCCACACACATTAGGGCCACACGTTAGGCACTCACCCACTCCCCGCCTTGCCGGCGGGGAGGATCACTCACCCGTTTTCCGTCCGGAGAGTTTCCCTTCGGACGGAAAAATGTCGTCCCCCGCACTCTCCGCAGTGCCTCCCGATTTCGCGGTGAGGATGGTGGAGATTATCTCCGTCAAGTATCCGACGATCTGGACGGAGTTAATCTCGGCCATTAACGCCGCCGCCACCTCGAGCGAAGCCCTTTCGCCGACCCCGCCCGACCTTCAGTCGCAGCCCACCGACGCGTTTACCGCACCGACCCCAGCGGCGCTTACCCCGCCACCTTCCGCCGCGATTATCTCGCCGCAACCCACCCCGGCGCACCTGGATGCGCCAACCCAGTTCCCTCCACCGGGGTTCGAGGCCGACCCTCAGTCAGCCTCGGACATGGAGGTCGAACTCGAGTCCGCCAAGCGTCCCTTCTCCTCCTCGGAGGACGAGTGGACGCTAGTCCGCGATAAGAAACGGGCGCGTCAACCCCGGGACCAGCGCCCGTCCAAGCACCAGTGCGTTGAGGAGGAGGCCTGTGCGTCCTCCCCAATCTCCCTGAGTGCCTCTCCGTCCCCTCGCACCTCACCCACTCCGCGCGCTTCAGCCGCCCCGGTGAGCCAACCCGAAGGCCGCAAGCCCCGCCCTCCTCCTCCTGTAATTATACAGGACAAAGCCGCATGGCCGCGAGTCACCAACGCTCTTAAAGCGAAAAACATCAGATACACCAAGGCCTCGAACACGGCCAACGGTATCAGTGTGTCCGCCATGTCGACCGACGACCACCGTCAACTGACAGCCCATCTCAGGAAGGAGAAGATCTCCTTCCACACCTACACCCTCGAAGAGGACCGTACCCTTCGAGTGGTCATCAGGGGAGTTCCGAAGGAATTCGAGCCCTCTCTCATCCTTGAGGACCTTCAGTCCCAAGGATTCCCCGCCCACGAAGTCCACCGCATGGCGAGTGGCCGCGGTCCCAAGGTCCCATACAGTATGGTGACTGTCATTCTCGACCGTACCCCCGAAGGCAAGCGTATTTTCGACTTGTCTCATCTTTTAGACCTTACCGGGGGTTTCTATGTCGAACCCCCCCACAAACGTGGCACTCCCGGTCAGTGCCACAATTGCCAATTGTACGGCCATTCGGCCCGCAACTGTCACGCCATTCCCCGATGCGTTAAATGCATCGGGGACCACCCGACATCCACCTGCTCTCGCAAGCAGGAGACCGCGACCGAGCCTCCCGGCTGTGTCCTCTGCGGGACCGTCGGACACCCCGCGAATTATCGCGGATGTTCGAAGGCCCCAAAGAGGAATCGCCGAGTGGCGAGGCGCAACGGTCTCCGTGCGCCCAGGAATCCAGCGCCTTCAGCGCCCATCTTTTCGGCACCCACTGTGCCCCCTACTCCTCCTGCGCCTTCTGCGCAAAAAGTAGTCCCGTCAAGTTCGGCACCCTTCGTGCCGCAGGCTCCACAAGGCGTCGCGCCTTCTGCGCTCCGCGACCCACGGCTCAACCGTCCCAACGCATGGAACACCCATGTTCCCAGCGCGCCCATGCACCCTGCGACTAGCGCCCCGGCGCCTCACGCCGGGTTCACCCCAGTGCCCTCAGCACAAAACACCCTGGTGTCGGACATCCAACTGATCCGCAACACCATGAGCAATTTCAACATTGCCGCCATCCGCGCCCTCGCGCACAAGCTTCGAGTCGCTAAAAACGACTTCGAACGCACCATGGCCCTTGTCGAGCACGAGAGTGTGCTCAGTTCCCTGTCAGTGGTTCCCACCACCCAATCTTACCCTTAATCAATGGATTCACACCCAAAACGGATTAAGCCCCGCTCCTTGTGCCTGGCGTTTTTCAACGCCCATGGCCTCTCTCCACAACGCGATCAAGTTGGTGAATTCCTTAGGGATCACCAAGTTGACGTCATGCTAGTGCAAGAGACATTCCTCAAACCCGCTCATAGGAGTCCCAACATCGCCAACTACCATCTCGTGCGAAATGACAGAACTGCCTCCCGCGGAGGCGGCACTGTCATCTATTATAGGAAATCCTTGCACTGCATCCCACTCGATGTCCCTGCGCTCACCAATATCGAGGCCTCGGCTTGCCGCCTCTCTCTCTCGGGTCATCCCCCTGTCACTCTCGTCTCGGTGTACCTTCCACCAGACAAGCAACTTCTCAGAAGTGACATCGAAGCACTTCTTGACATGGATAGCGCCGTCATCCTTGGCGGCGACTTCAATTGCAAACAAGTCCGGTGGAACTGTCACACCACCAATTATAACGGCGTGCGCCTCGACGCTCTAGTCGATACTCTCGACTTTGACGTCATTGCACCAATGCGCCCCACCCATTTTCCCGTTATCACCGGCCACCGTCCCGATGTCCTAGACATGGCACTTCTAAAGAACGTAACGCTTCGGCTGCGCTCCTTAGAAGTGCTCCATGAACTAGACTCCGACCACCGTCCCGTTCTCATGGAGCTCGGACCACCTCCCTCACCGGAACCGGTCATGAAGAGCGTGGTGGACTGGCAGCGGCTGAGCACCTGCTTGGCCAATGCCGACACGCCACAGCTCTCTCGTATCCCAGTCCACCTCTCGTCCCCTCAGGACACCGAACAAGCCGTCAGTGCTTTCACTGACAACCTCCAATCGGCCATCAGCCAATCTTCCCGGCAGGTTGAAGCGGTGGACCCTTATGTCCAACGCTTCAAACTGCCGGCCGACGTCAAAGAATTGGTCCGAGCCAAAAACGCGGCTATCCGCGCTCACGACTCCTACCCCACCGAAGCCAACCGGATCCGCATGCGCGCTTTACAGAGGGACGTAAAGAACCGCATCGCGGAACTCCGGGGGGACCGGTGGGACGGTTTTCTCGAGGGTATCACTCCCTCTCACCAAGCCTACTGGCGGCTAGCGAGGGCTCTCAAGTCCGACACTGTAGCCACCATGCCTCCCCTGACCCGCCCTTCAGGCGCCCCTCCAGCTTTTGACGACGAGGAAAAAGCCGAGGTCCTCGCAGACTCTCTAGAGAGACAATGCTCTCCTAGTGTCTCAGTTTCCGACCCACCCCATCGCGATCACGTAGATAGGGAAGTAGAGCGCAGGGCTTCTGTCCCGCCATCCGACACTCTCACCCCGGTCACCCATTCCGAGGTGGAAGACCTCATCAAAGGCCTTAAGCCTAAGAAATCCCCCGGCCCTGACGGCATCTCGAACCGCGTACTAAAAATCCTTCCCTACCACTTGATCTACCTCTTGGTAGCCATCTTCAATGCCGCCATGACGCACGCTATATTCCCTTCGGAGTGGAAAGAAGCAGACGTCATCGGCATTCACAAACCCGGTAAGCCACGTGACGATCCCACGAGCTACCGTCCCATTAGTCTCCTTAGCGCCCTGGGCAAACTCTACGAGCGCTTGCTTTTCGCAAGACTCAAAGAGTTTGTCATCTCGAAGGGCATACTCATACACGAGCAGTTCGGCTTTCGAGCCGGACACTCCTGCGTCCATCAAGTGCACCGCATCACGGAGCACGTCCTCTCCGGGCTCAACCAGCCCAGACCCATATACACCGGAGCCTTATTCTTCGATGTCGCCAAGGCATTCGATAAGGTCTGGCACAATGGCTTGCTTCACAAGCTCTACCTCATGGGCGTGCCAGACCGTCTGGTCCTCATCATACGAGATTTTCTCAGGAATCGCACCTTTCGATATCGAGTCGAAGGTGCGCGATCCACTTCCCACCCTATTCAGGCCGGAGTCCCTCAAGGCTCCGTGCTCTCTCCACTCCTGTTCAGCCTGTTCACGAACGACATCCCTCGTTCGGACAGGGTGCAACTAGCCCTATATGCGGACGACACCGCACTATATTTCTCACACAGAAATAAGGCTTTTCTGACGCGCACTCTTCAAGTCGCCGTCAACGCCCTAGGCGAATGGTTCCAAAAGTGGCTGATCGCGGTGAACCCGGAAAAGAGCGCCGCGGTGCTCTTCTCCCGGAGCACCAGATCCCACACTGCGGGCCATCCCAGGAGTCGTTTAGGTCAGATCACCCTCTATGGGCGTCCCATCCCTTGGACCAAAAAGGTCAAATATCTAGGCGTCACCCTAGACTCCCGCATGACATTTGGACCGCATATACGGTCAGTACGCAACCGAGCGGCCTTCGTCCTCGGCCGGCTCTACCCCATGATCTGCAGGCGGAGTAAACTGTCGCTTAGGAATAAGTTGACACTTTACAAAACCTGCATCCGTCCCATCCTATCTTACGCCAGTGCCGTATTCGCACACGCGGCTCCCGTCCACATCAATAGCCTCCAGGTTATTCAAAACCGATTCCTTCGACATGCCGTCGGTGCCCCGTGGTACATGCGGAATGTCGACCTTCATTCCGACTTCGGTCTAGTCCCTATCCGCAAATTTTTCAAAGAAATGTCCGAACATTACTTTGAAAAAGCATGCGTCCACCCGAACCCGCTCATCGGCGCCGCTGCCGACTATATCCCCGACCCCGACCCTGGTCCTGGTCCCTCAGATCGTCGACCTACCGTACATCGCCGCCGTCCGCGGCATGTACTGCTCGACCCACCCGACCCCGATGTCCGTCCTCCTGGACCTTGACACAACACCAACTCCTACACCGACAACGACGTCACGAGTCGTACACCACACACCTACACACAGACACCGGTCTCGCCGGCGAGGCCGAAGGATCGTACACATGCGACCTCGACATGCATCCCCTCGCTGAGTTTCTTGCCGGTTCTTCTCAAAAAAAAAAAAAAAGCTTCCCATTACATTTTTTTTATGGATTATTTAAATATTGTACAATGGAATGCCCAGAGTTTACGAAGTAATCAACATATTTTTTCACATTTTCTTTATGAGAATAATATTCATATAGCAGTCTTATGTGAGACATGGCTTAAGCCGCGTCATCATATTAGTTTTAAAAATTATGAAATGGTAAGATTAGACAGTGGCAACGACCACAATGGAGTTGCCATTCTAATACACAAAAGCCTTAATTTTAAGAAATTAGATACTTTTAGCGATAATTCTATTCAAAACGTTGCTATTCGTTTATATTATGGTAATAATAAGGAACTTACAATAGTAAGTCTTTACAGTCCCAAGTTATGTACTCCATCTTTTACTAAACAGAAATTTAATAATTTAATTCAAGGTCTGTCTGAGCCCTTGCTTATTGCTGGAGACTTAAACGCTCTTCATCATAACTGGGGTTGCATGACTTCTGATACTCGTGGATCACATGTATTAGAATGCATAGACGATAACTTATTAGTTATTCTAAACGATGGTCAAATGACAACAGTAGGTTCTAATAAATGGCGACAAAATGCTCTTGATTTGACAATAGTTTCTCCTAATTTAGCAGTTTCTTGTGATTGGTATGTGCATGATGACCCTCTGGGAAGTTATCACTTACCTGTAATAACCAAAGTTTTTGTTAGTAATGCTTCTAATGATAATCAAAGCATATTGCCCGACAGTAAACCTTATCCTCACCAATATAATTATCGTATTATCAATTGGGATAGATTTTGCATGGCAACAGATAGTTTGTTGCATGATTTTCATTACGATCATGAAAATCCTATAAATTCATATGAGGAATTAATGAATTTGCTAGATATAGCTATTCAGTTGTCGATGCCAGTTGGTCATAGTAGTCATGGCTCACAGAATAAACCCGACACTCGTTTTAAAAGAAATAGGAGACCACTTCCTTGGTGGAATGCCAGATGTGCTTCTGCTGTTGAACAGTCCAAACTTGCTTATATAAACTTTAGGAATGATCCATCTGAGAGTAATTATATAAATTTCAAAAAGCTGCAGGCTATTAAAAAGTTGACCCTGAAACAAGAAAGACAAAAAAGTTGGGAGAATTTATGTGAAAGTTTTAACAGAACTACTCCATTATCTAGAATCTGGTATTATATGAAAATTTTTAAAAGGGTAAATTCTAACTATAGTTCCTGTAGTAGACTAGATTGGATTTTTGATTTTATTAGAAAATACACACCTTCTACTGTTGAGGCTGAATTAAATTTAAATAATAACAGAGTTGATTTCAGCTATTTCATCTAGACGAGATACAGCCTTTGGCCTCGATGGTATTCCATATAAAGTTCTAAAACATATGTCAGCAAATCAAAACATGTTTTATTAAATATATACAATTTGTTATGGAATAAATCAATCATACCACAAAGTTGGAAAACAGATTGTCTTGTGCCAATTTTAAAACCTAACAAAGTTAAAGGACAGGCTGATTCTTATAGACCAATAGCTTTGACATCATGCATGGGTAAAGTTTTTGAACAGCTGTTAAAACAAAGAATTGAATTTTTTATAGAAAGTAATCATATTTTACCTTCAAACCAGTTTGGATTCCGTAAAGGTCGCTCATGTCGTGAAAGTATTTGTCACTTACATTTTGACATTTTCAATGCATTCAAGAACAATCATATATCAGTAGGTATCTTTTTTGACATTGTTGGGGCATTTAATAATGTCAATCATCATATTTTAGCATCCGAGTTGTTGACCATAGGTATTCCTGAAAAAATAGTGCAATGGATTTTTAACTTTTTACATGGTAGAGAGGTATATGTAAAATTTCAAAATCAGCTCGTTGGACCTAGGATGTCTTTTAAAGGAGTATGTCAGGGTGGAATTTTAAGTCCTTTAATATTTATACTCTATATTTATAGACTTAATTTAATATTAGGTTCAGATGTTAGCAATTTACAGTTCGCTGATGATCTTGTTGTTTATGCATCAGGTCATGATTTAAATAGCATAGTTAGTATACTCAGTAGAGCTTTGACCAAACTTCACAGTTATTTTAGGTACCTTAACCTTGATATTAATGTTGATAAAACAAAAATGATGGTATTCACTAAAAATCGTTCCATTAAAGTCAAAATTCTTTATGATCAGAAGGAGATTCCACAAGTATCAGAAGTCAAATTCTTAGGAGTTATTTTTACTAATAATCTTTCATGGAATAAATATGTTAATTATGTAATGGAAAGGGCAGGCAAGGCATTCAATATTCTAAAATCACTTGCAAGGATGTATTGGGGATCTGATCCAAAAATTTTGCTTATGCTAATAATCACTAGTCCGTAGTCACTTTGAATATGGTTTTCTTTACTTTGCATCTGATAGAAAGCTAGTTCAGAAATTGGATATCTTGCAAAATAAAAATCTCAGATTAGTCACTGGTGCTATGAGGACCACTCCTATAAATTCACTACAGGTAGAGTGTAACACTCCTCCTTTGTTATTGAGATTTAAATATCTCAAATACTGTTTCATTCTTAAGTTATTATCAAATGTTAATAATTTATTATTAAAAAAGTTAAAACACTTTCATGAACACAATCCCTATGTTCCCACTAGTAATTTGCCATATGTTCTTCATGATTTTTCATTCACATCACATCTTGATCAGCAATACAATATTAATAAAGATGAGAATTGGGCTTGCTATACTGGCAGTTACGAAAGCAAATTTAGCTTGATACCAATTAATATAAAAAGAGATATGAAGAATAAAGAAGAGGTGGATGCTGTTATGTCTGAATACAATGGGTACAGTAAAATATTTACCGATGGTTCCAAGTTCAAAAATGTATCAATGGCTTTCTACATTCCTAATTTACGTTTTGGATTTGGCCGCAAACTTCCAAGTGAGTTGAGTATCTTTTCTGCCGAGGCTTTGGCTATCCTGGCTGCACTTCAATATATTACTCAAGCAAATGATCAACGTTGGCTCGTTATAACAGACAGCATGAGTGTTTTAAGTGCTTTGCAGAATAATATCTTGAACAGCAAGACTAACTATATTTTATATAATATCAAGAGTCGTTGGCTTCAATTGAAGAATCAAGGCAAAGAAGTACAGTTTCTTTGGACACCAGCGCACGTGGGAGTGACAGGAAACGAGCAAGTCGACTTTTTGGCAAAGTCAGTTGTTGACAGGGACAGCGGCAGTATAGTGTTCTGTGGCGGCAGTCCTGTTGACGATGTTGCCATACCATTCTCCGACATAAATTCAATCTTAAAAGAGTCTTTGCTTAATGAATGGAATGAATATTGGCTAAGTTCATTGCAAACAAAAGGTACACACTATGCAACAATAAATAACCATGTGGGAAAGTGTCCTTGGTTTTCTACATCCAAATCCAACAAGCATCGCAAATTCTATACTATAATGAACAGACTCCGATTTGGTCACGGTCGTTTTAAAGCCCACCTCAGTCGAATGCGCATTATTTCGTCCCCCTTATGCACAGAATGCAATCAAAATGTAGATCAAACAATAAATCACATTATATTTGAATGCCCTGCCTACAATGTACAAAGACTTGTGCTTATCGACAAGTTAATTGATATCTACGGCAAAACTGAGCTTGTCCCGCGCTCTATTGAAGACTTACTTAAAGAAACAGAGACATATAATGCTATTTACGAATTTGTAAATAATACTGTAATTGATATTTAAACGCTACTGGATTTAACGGAAAATAGAGTTTAAGACCTGTAAATTTGAATGGACTACTACTCCAATCTAAGACTTGGCCTTGGCCTGAAAAAATTATATGGAAAATGACAACACTCTAATGAAGAATTGGCTTCGGCCTGAAAACATAAATGAAAAAAGACAATAATTGAATGAAGAATTGGCTTAGGCCTGAAAATATATATTAAAAATGAAGACTTGGCTTAGGCCTATCTATTATCTACAAATTGATTGACTGTTTAACTCATAGATTTAAGATTTTTTTCACTACGTTCAAAAAGATGAACATAGCGTGGGAAAGAGAAGTTCTAATCAAATACAAACTGCACGAGTGCAACAGAGGCAGAGATAAAATTCTTTTTTTTTATTCCGCATCACTTTTGACATTAGCCACTGCAACGCTGCCTCGCGGTCTGTTTACTGTCAAAGTAAATCATAATAATTTAGCACGATCTCAAATTTATAATATAAAATATTATTGTTCCATTATGGTGGCTTGTGCAATAAGTGCATGTGATGTTACAAATCGTAATACAACGAATAAGTAAACATTTCACAGGTAATTGATTACTATTCCTGACTGCATTTTTGCTTGCTATATTTTTATGGTTTTGGTTGAAAATTTGGTTGAAAATCCTAATAATATCGTAGAATAAATGTTTTTCTTCAAACTGATCATAATTTATTACTTTTATATGAAGAATAGCGGGATATTTTGTGTAAAATGTAAAACGATTTGTTTACAATAGGGCTTGAAAAAGTCCTGACGTCATGAGTATCGATATCGATATTAAAGCAAATAGTTTTTATTAGTGGCACAAATATAAATTCTACGTCTTTTTGTTTTAGTTTCAAGGAGTTTATATTTATACGGTCTAAAAATATTTTGCAGTCTCTATATTCTTTATGTAAATTGATATGATAATAATAATAATTTAAATGTATTCTTTCAGATTATTAAAATAATTCTTTGATAAGACAAAAATAGATGCGGATTAAAGACTAGGATAGATGGAATCCCTACAATATTCCAGTGTCTGTGATAAAGATTTTGATTTCTGTCTGCGATATACATTTTGAGGCAAAATGTTTTATACAAAGTGTGTCACAACATCAACGTTGCCTAATAAGAGGCTGTACCTTATTTAATTTACTTGTACTTATGTATGACACTGAAAAAAATATAAGTCAGTACCAGTTCCTTTAGGAAACGATAACACTAAATAAATTATGTTTGTTAGCAGTTCCAATTGAAAAACAGATGATCTTGTTCTTACATAAATAAAGTTATTTTACCGCTATCGATACCCTGTGAACCTATTATTATGATTAAACTTTACTTACTTTAATTTACCCATACGCCACCAGGTATTTATGTCAAGTCGTTAGTCAGAAAATAAAATCAGAACCTAGAAACACAGAACCTCCTACACTGCGTTTTCCGGTTAGTGGTGTCTACTCCAAAACCACTGTTTCCCAATGACCATCGGTTTTACAGCAAATATGAGCAGCCACTCCAGTCTGGTAATTCGTTAAGCTACGTCGGCAAATTTGATTCTCTGGTGATAACTTAAAGAAGAAGAAGAGAAATTTAAAGAAATAAATATTCTAACGGTTGTATCACAATATATTTATGAAAATTTGTTGTATGTAAAAAAAACATAAGTGCTTTTGCAAAGAATAGTGACCATCATAATATATATAACACCCGGAACAAACACAATCTAGCTGTACACTCCACGCGTCTCCACAGAATTAGCAATTCGTAAAGCAGCAGCAGTATTCGTATTAGCAGTTCGCAATAAGTATGTATTTTACAATATAAGTATATTGTTTGTCTTTATGATAATAACCTGGGACGAAGGTCTATTCCACTTTGATCTCCACACATGGTGATCTGATTCCAAACAAGGCAGAGCCTCTACTATGGAAACCAGGCAACTTTTACTTATACATACTCATATACTTTTATTTGTAAATACATACTTATTAGATAAATAAAACCCAGACACTTGGTGGTAATCGAACCAATGACCTATTGGGTAGCCAGCCAGCAGTGGCGTGCACAGAAAGCAGGCAAAAATATCTGCGAGTTGTTTTTGCTGTAAGCTATTTGTTCGTGTTCCATCACAAATATCCTTAAATCAATAAATGTTACGAATATATCCATTTACATTTAAAAAAATACTTTAATTCATGTCCGATCTAAGATTTTTTCAAATTAAGATTGCTTAGACAAATTCTAGGGTAGGCAAAGTATTTTTGTCAGTATAGAGCCGCTGAATAAACTTATAATGTTTTGAAATGCAAATTAATATGTCTATAGTATTTGCTTGCTTATGGATATTGGAAATGGTATACTAACATACTTGAAATAGGTTAAACAAGCCGAATACATTTTTTTGCCTACCCTCTGTGCACGCCACTGCCAGCCAGGATGTTGAACTGTTAGACCAATACGTCCGCCTAATGTTTTGGTTTTATACTATTTAGAAATATTGCATACTTCTCAAGAATATCATAGGGGAAGCTCCTTCACCTATACTGAACTTTAATAATTATTATTTATAATGCATGCTTATTTTCATGATCCGATTTACGATGTTTACAGCAAAAATAATCTACAATTTTTGTTTAGAATGACTTATTTACCACTTTTGACAATTTCATTATGAGATTTGCAATACTAAAGGTTATTAGTAACTTGTTTTAAATCAACATCAATTTTAAATTATACAGATAATTGTGTATATATTCACACAAAATATCATCGATATCGATTACGTACGTAGTACTTTTTAACAACACTTTTTTTCCTTTACACATAAACAATTCACTCACACATAGGTTTTTCTTTTTTGGTTTCATTTTTTATCGGACTATGTTTATCTTCTATATATAATATCTTTGGTTTAACTATTTAAGACGAGGCTGTATGGGCTAGATCCCTTTGCCTTCCCATTAGGGTCAACTAAATTAAAAAAAAAAAAAAAGCTCTATGGTTCAATCAGCCTGTTTTCAGTGTTGCCAGTTCAGTGTTTTTATAGCTAGATTTAGCTATAAATCAACTTCATCAGCTACAAATAATTAGATCTAGCTATTAAGCTATTTTTATCTACAATTTTTAGCTTTTTTTATGTTTACACGTATAAAGTATTAAAGAAAGATACAATCATGACTTAAAGCGACAAGTGAAACCACAGACATACTACAGTTGCTACGCATCATAATGAAACTAACAGGGTGACTGCAGAGTAAAGTAAAAGGTTCTATCTAAAACTATTCAATTCAACCGGCAACTTGCCGGATATGTGGCGGATAGTTCATTATCTATTCTCCGAAAACAGAAACATTCGAAAGTTTGGAAGTTGAAATAAGTGTTTAATATTAAACTAAAGTAGGGCGAATTAATTGGATCACATTTTACACCATCAAAATTTAACAACGTAACCTTGTAACGGCGGATATAAAATATTATGAATTTTTCAAAGTAATAACTGCCCAATTGCTTATTTTTTTTTTCAATTACGATTACATATTTATTGAAACAGAATAAAGAAACTGACAGATGTCAAATGTGATCTATTAAATTGGCCCTACAGTAGCTGACCCGCGCAGCTCCACCCACACTTTGTTGTACGTTTACCAACACAAAAAGTAGTGTATAATAGTACTTAGGGAGAAAGGCTTAATCTTTCTAACAGTGAAAAAATAGTACCGGAGATTGCCTCAAACATCGTAAATTCGTAATTCACAAACTTATAATAGATATAATATATTACTTAACATCCATAGTCACGAAACAGTTTGGAAATTGTTGTGGTTGGAATCGCCTGTGAATGTTTTTTGGTCAGTGAGTTATTTATTTTTATTGTACTGGCGCAAAGTACGCCCTTCACACAAAAGTTCAGAACGGAATGGTTTTCTGAACCTAAACTTCCTGAAACCAGAAATTTTAACTGATTAAAAACCCATCAAAAACTGTTGGCTTTATTTTTTCAAACATCTAGCTATTTTTTAGCTATTTTTATCTGCTGATCTAGCTTTCTTTTAAAAATTGAGTTGGCAACACTGCCTGTTTTTGACAGTTTTTGGGACTTTTGGCGGGAAGTCAAATAAGGCGGCAACTTAAATTTTCACTCCCGAGTTTAAAATTATTTTTTTGCACTTATTCGACTGATACCTACTCGTTTTATATCGCAAAATATTCTGGGCATAGCGTCCCTCAATATGAGTCCCCACAGCGACGGTGAAGATCCTGGAGATGGTAAAAAGAAAAGAAAATTTCAAGCGATTTCTGGCGGCGAAAAAGAGAAGTATAACATTTTTACTAAACCAAACTATAAAAGATTATTTATTGAAAATGGCAGCAATGAGTTTGTCGTTTTCGTAGAGTCAAGCGAACAGGAAAAACTAGGTAACAAAAACCCGATTACCCTTACAAAGATACTTACTGACACTGTTATAGGTATTGTGGGCGTTCACCGAGTAAACGCCAATAAAATAGGAATAACATTTAAAAAGGCAGCTGCAGCCAACAATTTTCTTAAAATGGAAGAATTCTTGAACAAAAATAAAATGAGAGCATTTATCCCATCTTATTTAACTGAGAGAGTTGGTGTGATAAGATATGTACCTAAGGACCTATCCAATGAAACGATTTATAAGAATATTGTTTGTGATACCGAAGTCATATCAGTAAAACGTTTTATGAAAAAGGTCGATGGAAAACTTGTACCATTAAACACAGTTGCAGTTACCTTTGCCTCAACCAATTTGCCCCAATATGCTTATATTAAACTTTATAGATATGAAGTACACACTTACATTGCTCCACTTCTGCAATGCTATAAATGTTTAAAATTTAACCACTCCGCTAAAGTGTGCAGGGGTGAACAAAATTGTTCTTCATGTGCTGGACGTCACTCATACAAAGAATGTGATGTTGAAGAGATAGTTTGTATAAACTGCAGCGGCAATCACTTGGCTGTGTCAAGAGATTGCCCTGTGAAGCAAAAGAAAATGGAGGAAAAAAAGAAGAAGTCGCTTCAACAATCATATGCCACTGTTGTGAGTACACCCACACCGCCACCAGTTAGCGAAACTTCCTTCCCACCATTGCCTAGCAAACCTTTAAAAAATAGCGATAATTTTAATATAAAGCAACTTGCCGAAAACGATATTATAATAAATGCAATAGTAAAATCTCTCGTAGCCCTTGGCAATATGTCCAGTACCCCTCTTACTACTAAGAAAATAAAAGAAATATTTTTATCTAATTTAATTTAATGGATAGTTACTTAAATATATTACAATTCAATATACAAAGTTTACAGAGCAAAAAAGCCTTATTACAAAACTTATTAATAGAAAAAAATATTGATATATGTCTTATAAATGAAACTTGGCTTAAGTCTACTTCTATTATTCCTCATTTTCCTCAATATAATTTTATTTACAAAAATTCTAATAACCCCCATAATGGTGTTGGTATTTTAATCAAACAAAACTTAAGATACTCTATAATTTCTACAGTTTTTTATGAATCCGTTCAAAACATATGCATCTCAGTAGAAACAGTTTCTGGTCCTTTAGCTATAGTTTGTGTATATTGTCCTCCTAATAATAGATTGGATACAACAAAGTTGAAAACCCTTATAAATACTATACCTAAACCATGCGTTATAATGGGAGATTTTAATGCACATCATATTGCATTTGGATGTAATAGTGATAACAACAAAGGAAGAAACTTATATAACATAATAGACCAATATGATTTGTGCATTTTAAATGATGGTTCATCCACAACTGTCCCATATCCTAATAGACAGGCCTCAGCTATAGATCTGGCTTTAGTTAGTCCTTCCATTGCTCACTTATGTAACTGGTATGTACATGATGATCCTATGGGTAGTTATCATCTTCCAACATTGCTAGAAATTAATATTCTTCCATCCACATATGAGTCGTCTCCTGTAAATAAAGATAAATATATTTATAATAAAGCAGACTGGAATGCATATTATACCTTGTCTGAGACTTGCTTTTCTGAGTTACATTTAAATAGTAATGATAGTGCTATAAACTTGTATGATAACTTTGTAAATACATTAAATGATTTAAGAGACAAAACTATACCTAAGCAACATACAAAACCCAGAACTTGTATATCTAGAAAACCAGTTCCATGGTGGAATCAGGAGTGTACTGACGCTGTGACTAAATCAAAAGATGCATTAAAAGACTACTTCTCCGAACCCACCATAGAAAATTGGATAAAATACAAGAAGTTAGATGCCAATAAAAAAAGATTATTAAAACAAGAATGCACTACCTCTTGGCATAACTTATGTGGTAGTTTTAATAGATTAACACCTATTTCACGAATATGGCAATATATTAAAAAATTTAAAAGAATAGGTGAGAGTGCTCAGAACAAAAATATGAATGAGGAGTGGATTCCAAGATTCTTAGATAAGTTATCAGATTCAACTCGTACTGATCAAGAAAAACTTGCTAATTTCTTTGAAAATGCTATAGAAACAGACAATAATCACTTTCTTAACAATAATTTCACCTTAGATGAGTTACGAGTATCATTAAAAAGTAGAAAAGATACTACACCAGGATTGGACAACATACCTTACATATTAATTAAAAAATTACATTTGAATGCACAAATCATATTACTCAATATATATAATAGTTTATGGCAAGAATTAATAATTCCTGAATCTTGGAAAACCCAATGTGTAATACCAATTTTAAAACCAGACAAGCCCATTAATGATGCCAATTCATATAGACCTATTTCATTATCATCTTGTTTAGGTAAAATTTTTGAAAACATGTTAAAGTTGCGATTAGATTATTTTGCTGAATCTAATAAATTAATACCTGATGCACAGTTTGGGTTTAGAAAAGGTAGAAGTTGCTCTGAAAGCTTTGTATCATTGATATCCGATATAAAAAAGGTTAAGCTTAGTCATTCTAATATGATCTGTGTATTTCTTGATGTTAAGGGTGCTTTTGACAATGTCAATATCGAGGGCCTTATTCAAGTATTAAGCAATATTGGTTTACCCAGGCATAATTTAAAATGGATATATAACTTTCTTAGCAATAGAACTATATTTGTTAAATACAATGATCAGTTACATGGGCCTAAAACAGCTAATAAAGGTACCATGCAAGGGGCGACATTATCTCCTCTTCTATACAATTTGTATACTTCCGAAATATTAAAATATGTAGATACAACAAATATTAACATATTGCAGTTTGCCGATGACTTACTTTTGTACAGCATTGATCAAAACATTGAAACAGCAGTAAACAATATGAATACCGCTCTTAACCAATTGTTCTGTTATTATCATAATACTCTCAAATTAGACATTAGTCCAGAAAAAAGTGCAGTTTTAATTATAAGTAGAAATCCAGATCAAACAAACAGTCAAATACTTTATGATAATACTGAGATCCCTATTGTAAAACAACATAAATTTCTTGGAGTGATCATTGATAATAAGCTTAAATTTGATGAACATATTAAGCATATTTGCAAAAAGGCTTTGAAAGGTATAAATATTTTGAGACATCTTGCAGGTACCTTTTGGGGAGCCGATCCTAAAACAATGAGTATGCTGTACAAAAGTATTGTCCGAAGTCACTTTGACTATAGCAGCCTAGCATACATGAATGTCAATAGCACCCTTCTTAAAAAATTAGATGTAATTCAAAACATTGGATTAAGACTTATTTGTGGAGCAATGCGCTCAACTCCTATTAATTCATTAGAAATAGAAACATGCATACCTCCTCTGGCATTGCGTAGACTGCAGTTGGCAGAGAGATTTTATTTAAAAGTTCTTTCCATGGGCAATAGTCCTCTGCATGACAAGCTGACTCTACATCCAGATATCTCTCAGTCAATTTCATCCACCATAGTGTCAGCATCTTCAATTATTGACAGAACATTGCCTGAAATGTCAACAATTTTTACACACATTAAAAACAATGCTGAAAATATAAAAGTATATAATATTTGGCCACTATACAGCTGTACATACAAGGGACTGGTTAACAGTTCATCAAAATTTTATCTTGATAAAGTACATAACAAAACTGATTTTGAACAATTTAAAAATGAAAAAAGTAATTATCACTATATATACACTGATGGTTCTAAAAGTAATTGTGTTACAGCAGCATTCTATGATCCAAAATTTGATTATAAAAAATGTATAAAGTTAAACAATGTATGTAATATCTTCACAGCTGAGAGCTATGCCATTTATTGTGCATTGCACTATGTATATATAAATTTTACTGTAAATAATGTACATAACATTTTGATAGTATCAGATTCTAAGAGTGTCCTTTCTGCAATAGCTAATGTAAATATGTCATTTAAGTTAAATTATATTATTTATAATATTAGAAATTTGTTATGGCAGCTAGTTATAGGAAAAAATATCAATGTAGAGTTTGTATGGGTGCCTTCACACAGTGGTATTTATGAAAATGAAGTTGTTGATACAATAACTCGTATGACTCATGATGAAGATGAGTCGGAGACACTCAAAGTTCCATTTACGGATTATTATACCTGCTATAAGACTACGAACAAGGAATTGTGGAAGCAATGCTGGAATATTACACTTGAAACGAAAGGCAAGTGGTATGCAGAAATACAAAGAGAAATACCTTCAAAGCCATGGTATCATGAGTTCAAGTACACTGATAGAAAGTTTATCACAACGATATCTCGCATGCGAATGGGACATTGCTTAACGCCAGCTCACTTGAACCGATTACATATAGTCAATAATAGCCGATGTACTTACTGCTCACAAGAAGAAAACGCCGATTTGGATCATATAATTTTAAAATGTCCAGCTTTCAAAATCCAACGATTAATTTTAGTGAGTGACATTTGTGACAGTGTCAGTGAACTGAGTGATGAACGTGTACCCCGCCGCGTTCAGGAATTACTATCGAATTCAGATTATTTTGCACCGCTATTTAAGTTTATTTGTAGCACTGTTGAAAAGATTTAATTCATAACTTAACGTGATTTATTTGTTATTTTTACTTTTTATATTTTTTGTTTATTTTTAAAGTTAGAATTGTTTTCCTTTCTTTTTTTGTCATTTCGTTGATCTATGTTGTATTACTACTTAGCTGTTTCATAATTTACACATAATTTTATTGTTGTAAAATGTATGCGACTGAAGGACTCTGTATCCATGGTCATGAATAAATATTATTAAAAAAAAAAAAAAAATTGACAGTTTTTGGTTAGTCAAAAAAAAAAGAAAAGAAATTGGTTAGCCAATCAATTTGGTTTGGTTTTGCAATAATATTTAGCGTTTGCGATTCGTGTGTTCTTCGTGTTGTTTGTTATTTAGTTGAATTATAAATAAGCTATATCTTTTCATTCATATAAAATTGAGTCAGTTATGATTAACATAATATTAAAATCATACTTTTTCTAAAAATGTTTCGTATAGGAATGCTGTCACGGGTAAGTAGTATTTTGTATATTACAAAATGCTTGATATTATTATAGTAATAGACAGATAGACAATACATTTAAATATACATATGAGATGTGATTGGTTATTCATTACATTTATCCGGTATTGGATCATTCTAGGTATTAACTCAACGATGTGTTGATTATGCAAGATATACAATTGGCAGTCCATCCCTAAACAAAATAATAAATGTTAGAGTTCAGAGCACCGTAGCAGTTGAAGATGGGTATGTGAAGAAATTTATGAAGGCTGTTGGTTTAATGGATCAATTTAGAACAGTAAGTATTGTCTACATATTTTTGTAGAACCACTTTGTTGATTAGAGGGGCTGGGTAGAAATAGTAGCTGCTACCCATAAGGTTGTAGGTTCGATTCCCACCCAAAACAAATGTTTGTGTGCACAAATACGCCTGTTTGTCTTGTCTCTGTGTTTATGTAAAAGTATGATATTAACAAGAAAAGAAGGTAAACAAGTACTTGCCTCTGCTTTCATATTACAGACTGTCCCTTATTTGAAATCAGATCAAACGGACATCTGTGGAATATACTGAGATAATACTGTAATTAGAATAGTAAAATATATTAGCATATGATATATTTTTTTTTTTTATACAACCAAGGTGGCAAGCAAGCGTGCGGCCCGCCTGCTGGTAAGCAGTCACCGCAGCCTATAGACGCTAGCAATACTAGAAGAATCACTAGCGCGTTGCCGACCCTTAAGACATTAGATATTAAGTCTTTGTGTCCAGTAATTTCACCAGCTACAGTGCCCTTCACGCCGGAACACAGCAATGCTTACACACTGCTGCTTGGCGGCAGAATATCTGACACTGCGGTGGTACCTACCTGGACGGTTCCTTGCACAAGGAACCTACCACCTAGTAAAAAAATGATATAAAATGTTTCAGAGATTAAAACTTACTGGGTATTTTCTATACGAAACGATACCTGATAAGATTGCATATGCTGACTGGTTCAAACACCTAGACCTCCCAGACACATTTGCATCCTGGTTTATTATCACTGAGCTGCATGTATGGATGCTGATGGTCAGATACATGGCAGAAGACGTTGCTAATTCTTCTAATGATAAAAAGAAGTATATTAATGGTGATGGCCACTTCGTAAGGAATTGTATAGTGGAAGCATTGTGGGCAGATGTTGGTAATAAAATCAAATTATTGGAAGTAAGTTGTAAAACTTATTATTGTAATGTTATATTAACAGATTAATTCTCGGATATAAAACTTGTCAGTACTTAGTGAACTTGCAGTAAATAGATTAGTAAGACTTCAGATAAAGAAAGACTAAAAAAGACAATGACAAAAGAAATAAATAGACATAAAACCTAAATTTTGTTGTTGCTGTTTCCCAAGTTCATGCTCAATAAATTATTCCCATTTTTAGGGTGCAAATCCTGCAATAGCTAGAAAACAAGTGTCTGAATTGTCTGAACAATTCCAAGCAGCCTTGGTAGCATATGATGAAGGGTTGAGCGATGACAGGTTACTAGCCGCTGCAATCTGGAGGAGATTCTACTCAATGTCTGATGATACAAAAGCTGAGAATGTCGAAAAGATTGTGAAGCTAATAAGACACCAGGTAATTATAAAAATAAGCAATAAGCATACGTAAAGGATTAAGCATAATACTATAGTATGTGGTAGGTTCCTGCAAGAAGCTACTGTCCAGGTGCCGATATTGTGCTGGAAAGCAGCAGTGTTTAAACATTGTTTTGTTCCCATGTGAAGGACACTAGCTGGTGAAATTACAGGAATCAAAAGACTAATATTTCACGTGATGAACAGCAATTCAGTACAGCCGCCTATATATACAGGTCTTGCTTGTCTCATCACTAGGCTAAAAAGCCAATAACATTAAGCTGGTTTCAGACTACGCTATAATATATAGCTATATAGCACAACAATATCGCGCACCATACATTGTTATGGACACGTTCACACTGTACTGTATATTATTGGCTTACTATACACTATAAATTGGTGCGATGTACTGAGTTCATGCTGTGCTATATCGCGCGGCCCCCTTTTCTTCCTCCCTCACCACCGGCCCGCCCGCAAGCGAAACGAGCGATATACTTTAAATGCTTGCGATAATATCGCGTAATGTGAAGTCATGCTATATAGTATAGCTTTAGGTCCTTCTTTGCTATACTATATAGCTATATATTATAGCGTACCTAGTCTGAAACCCGCTTTAAAAGTTATTGAGGTAAAATAGAAAGCTATATGTGGGTACCTAGGTGTGTATTCAATCATGTAACCAAATGTTATGGATTTATTAGTATTAAGCAATCTCTATTAATTTAAATTTCTATGATGGAAGTAATTAGAAAAACATCCTTAGATGTCTAAAGATCTTTTATTTTTAGACACTTAATATAAAAAATATTAGTTACATGATTAATAATAATATCCTGGGACAATTCACATACAGTCATCTAATCTCAAACTAGGCAGAGCCTGTAGGTTGTTTTGCTTTTTGGTCATTCTTATTTTGAGTAATTTTGGTTATGTGTTATTTTGATATGAATGTGTATGTACTATGGTAACCAGGCAACATACAACTTTTTTGTAAATAATAATATCTTATAGTGTGTATGATTGAGTAAATACAGAGTTATAAGTATTACACCTCACTAAACTGTTATTTGTGTAATTTCCTTGTTGTTAGTGTCAAGTTGGCTAAATCACTCATTGCAATTCTTGTGTTAATTTTCTTCAAGAAATCAGTAATGTGAACTTGAATACATTGAAATGTTCTTTTTAGGTATCGCTTTTGGACAAAATCCCAAGTGAAGATTTAAGGTGGAAACCTGAAATTAACTGGCTAAACATAACATTAGTATAATTCATGTAAATAGGTTCATAACTTTTTTAATAGTAGTGTTAATAAAATGAATCAACAATTTGTTATTTAATAAAATGTTATTTATGAGAGTAATCATTTATTACCAACCACATAAAATATCATATAAATATAGAACTTTATTTTTACTATTGTTGCATACCTATGTAACTATAAAAGTTTATTCTGTTTATTCCATAAAGCAGAAAGTAATTAATTCAAAATCAATATTATAACAAATCATCTGTTACATTTGAAAACCAAAAAAATATCCAAGTTGCTGGCGCCAATAATCCCTATCCATCATTTTCACCAATGTAAACACCGTAGGTAATAAAACAGGAAAAGATTGTCATATGAATTTATTTGCATAATTTATCATCAGAAATACATGGACTACAATAGTATATTAATTTGTATGAAACAGATTTATAAGTTCGTTACACTTCTGCCTTTCCCACAATACAGTTACAACTGTTTTACATAGATGATCTAGTTTACAATAGTTATTGCAGTTAGGCCAGCGAACATCACTGAGTTTAGAGAAGAAAGCAGCATATACATCCAGTAATTGCTTATCAGTTGTCACCATCCTGTGAACTAAATCGTCCATAGATTTAGCCGAGAGATCTGTTAGTCCAAATGTATTTTTCATGTCGTACAATTGGAACCAATGAGGACGACGATTTGGCGTGAGGTTTGCTTCCGTCAGATTGTACACGTAGTTCACAATGTTTTGCGGTGCCTATAAATAAATATACTTACATTTATGAACTATGGCGCAGACTGTCATTTTCTGACAAGGAATTTGCATATCATCATTGTAATAAAATAATGTCCTTCTGGCCGATATGTCCACAGCGGTCAATCTTTCGCAAGATCAGCCATCCAAGCGGGAGATATTATAGTGCACAAGCGCTTGCGTAGACACAAGTGCACTCTCTTCCTTGTGCACAATACGATGGGACGGAAAACCGACACGACCGGGGAGAGATCATGTGCAGGCCCGACTTTTTACATGCCCATCCGACGCATGGATCATCTTACTCTACAAACAATTAGGTGATCGGCCTGCATTGTCCTAGCCTGAAAGGAACAACTACACAAAGTGGTTTCTTTCCGCGGGATTCGAACCCGAGACGTCTGGTTTGCAAAGCT
This sequence comes from Furcula furcula, assembly GCA_911728495.1. Lineage (NCBI taxonomy): Eukaryota > Metazoa > Arthropoda > Insecta > Lepidoptera > Notodontidae > Furcula > Furcula furcula. The sequence continues at coordinate 15,443,740 of OU452251.1, forward strand.
AGCGGTTTGCCCACAGCGCCACGAAGGCTACAACGTACATATTACTATCCATAGGTTTATATCCGGCTCGAAGGACCACGCGATGATGGGGATATCTGCAGGCTTAGCACGATTTGCCAAGACTTCGTAATCTTGACAGTTCGGTGTGGAGTATGACGTAGTTATCGACCTAGCTAATACCGAAAATGACGTTTCTATGTCGATAACTACGTCATACTCCACACCGAACTGTCAAGATTACGAAGTCTTGGCAAATCATGCTAAGCCTGCTGGTCGTTGACGGTATCCCGGTCGTAGTAGTATAGTACGGCTATATTTAGTATCCGAGTCGCACCTTACGTTATGTTTTTATAGAATTATGGACACATTAGCGCGTGACGGAGGTTTTAGGACGACTGCTTTATGTAAAGTAGGTTATTGATCAAATTGTAATTCCACCACTCATTCTCACCACTGTGACTCCTGTCAGACAGGATCTACAGTGGTCACCAGTGAAGACACCGAGGTTCGACCCTCAGGGAGTCCGATAAAACCTCAGAACGAAAGATTATTACAGGTTAGGTTAGGTTAGGGTACTAGAGTTAGTCCACCTGTACGGCTCCATGGAAGTTATTAGAAGGGACCTATATTTAGATTTCTACTAATAGACTTGTTTCCAATAATAGGTATGGCACAAACGCTTGAAAGCACGGAAATTTTCCGTAGTCGCCACAAGGTCCGAGTAATAGACAACTCCAGGGGGGTCTAGTACAAGTTCCGATAGTTTACGAGCTCGATCAAACTGTCAGTTTTCTCCATACATTTCACACCAGCGCCCCTAGCGGTAACTATCAAAAATTAGTAAAATGTACGGCAAAAACTGTCAGTTTGATCAAGCTTGTAAACTATCGGAACTCGTACCTACTAGACCCCCAGATGTTATTTCCAAACTATTCAACATGACATTGCGTTCATTGCGCCAGAGATCACACTCCCAGTATATGATGCGCAGTTTGTTCGAATTGGCTCGTACAGTATACATATTATATCTAGCACATCGCTAATTCGTGAATAGTGGTATGAGTTCATACCGTATGACTGCAGAGCCACTCAAAACCCTCAGGCGTTGTGTTGAACCAATGTCGCATTGCTATCGTATGCTATCAGGAGTATGCGTTAAGAACACAGTCAACAAACTTGTGAATACATTGTGTTATTATATTTAAATCATAGGCCATTAGACGTGTGCCAGTTCGCCATTTATCTGTTTACGTATGAAAAAGAAGAGAATATCAATTGCAATCCCAACTAATTCCAATGGAGCCACAGTCACTCACATTTTTCTTATGAAAAGAACTAAGGGCATATTGTCCGTACGTCTGATTTACGACTAATTTAATTAACTATTTAAACTTACGAATGTGGTTGTGTCAAAGGTAACGATCTTGTAGTTAAGATTATAGAAAGTGTAACTGGTGGCGCTGCCTGCTCCCCAAGCCATGTTGATAGGCGAGCCGTCGGATACACTGTAAAATATCTTAAATTCGTCTGAGTGTGTGTGTCCGTTAAATTCGGCCATGATTGTTGAGGAGAATCTAAAACATAAATAATATAAATTTTAAGACACAAAGGGCATACTTTACTCAAAGATCGGCCCATTTGATCGCATTGTCACAAATCCGTTCACACAGTTAGCAACGTAGGTGTGCCATATTTATTTTTCTCTAAATGTATACAACTGTCACTGATATAGGCGGCTGAAGTAATCAATTCGTTGCTGCACTGTTTGTTTTGCGACCGCGTAGAAATATTGCCATTTTGAGCAACTAATTGCAAAAAAAAATTTTTTTATAGCTGTGAAATTTTATGAATTACCAAAGATGAGGACAGTGAGCGATGTTGAGAAGCTGGCTTAGGAAAGCTTCTATTAGAATTTTTAAATTAACCCTCATAGAATTTCGAAAGACAATAATCTACCTCTGGGGTAGTCGGGTAAACAATACATCGTTTCAAATGAACTTGTAAAAGATTACAAATTTGTTTGCTCTTCAATAATTATCTAACGCCTACATTGATAACGTGGCGTGGCCGCAAAACAACTGTGTACTACAGTGCGATACAAACTTAAGGCGGCCGTGAAGTTAGGCTCAAGTCGCCGCGCAGTAACCAATTTAAGGTATCAGCGGGGTAATGCCGAGGTTGTCGATTGTCAACTTGACTGTACATGCGCGAAGACGCAATGCACTAACTTCACAGAGCCGCCTTTAAGTTTGAATCGAACTAAACCAAGACTTTTGCTGCCACGTTCTGTTATCAAATATACGGCGGGCGTGTTTTACGGCCGCATAATAAAGTTGTAATCGCTTTCAAGTTTATTTGAAATTGAGTATAGGTACGTGTCTCTGTTATTTAAGCGTTTACCTGCTAACTATCCTATTATATTCTCTTGTCCACGTATACGTAAGATCGTGTACTCCGGGAGGAATGTGGGCAAGTATGTGAACCTTCTCCCCGGCCTGCTCTGCCTTGTACAATTCTTGTACCAACCATTCCAGATGTTTTTTTGCGTCGAGGGGATCGTAAGCAATCCACCTAGAAATATTAAGAGTCCAAACTTTAATAGTTATATTATTTTTCCTCTACATAGCAAACAGATATATCGTAGTAAGACCAGATCAGCAATAAAATGGCAAAGTAGTTTAATCCTGGCTTCTCGTTCATTATCAGTCTATTCGTTGTATGGGTCACTGATGAATGAGTTTTAATAGTTTACGAAAATATACTTTTAATGTGTATCCATACATTTCACAAAGATTTCACATCAGCGGCAGGGCCGCTAGTGGAAATTATCGAATCGAAAACATATAAAATGTATGAGATAAAACTTTACGATTAAAAAATATAAAATTTTAAAGTAAATATTACGGTTGTCGTTTATAAATATATATTTAAACATGATTATTAGCTGTTAATTAGTCTCGCTAAAACTCGGAAACGGCTTGATCCAGGGGTGGTGTTAGGGGTAAAAAGAAAAAAAAGTAGGTAACGTAAAACAGAGCGGGCGGATTTGCGCGGGTCAGCTAGTTGTGAAATAAATAGAATGTATCAGTATGACTGAATGAAATATGTTTACATCTTACCAATTATATTTGTATGCAACATTGTTGTTAATTGATATTACTCTCAAGCCAGGCCTGATGAGCATGCTGTAGTCTCCGCGCTCACGCAAGGACGCCTTCGCATCCTCTGGCAAATAAAAATCCCATTTGTTAGCGATTGCTTCATACAACCATGTCGTATTCAACAAATCGCCCTGCACAGTGTTTGGAGCGAACCTAAAATTATTTATAACAAAATTATTTTATTAATCTATCGCACCATATGACCGCATTCCGGACAGCATAAACATAAGGCTTTTGTATACATTGCAACCACAAAATATTGAGAGTCAGAAGGCAAGCTCATGTATGTACCTCGCTTTTCATACCTACGCTACGCTCGGCGGTCGCGCTAGAGTTATCAACTCTGGCTTATGCGAAAAAACTATCGTGATAGTGGCACTCGTACCTAGTTCTTTGATTGATAGTTGAGAATAAAACTGGAAGAACGGAAATAAAAACTAATAATAACTAAAATAATTCGCTCTCACTAAACAGAGATATACCGACATATCGGTCCGTGAGCGCTGTCTATGTGTGCGTTGCTCTAACGCCCGCTGTATTAAACTTGCCTTCTGTAGGTACTCTCAGTATTTTGTGCTGCAACAGTGATTTGACGTACCTACCTACATATATAAATAACCTGGTCTGGTTAGCCTCAGCTCGTAAGTTCCCTCAGTCCTCAGCAATCATGAAGGTCGACCGAGAGCAAAACCCAGTCTCGTCAGATTTTGGTTAAGAAGAAAGAAAGTGAGCAATGTTTTCGTACCGGCGATGGTCTACAGGATATACTGAATATTGTCCAGATTACGACTTTCAACACAATTGAAATGGTGTTAAGACTCCTTATTAATTTTCAATGAAAAGTACTCGGATTATCCCCCTCCTAATCTGAATCTATAGCAGAAAGAAATACTATATCATCAACTTACTGATTCGTAGGCTGAGATTCGTGATTACCAAGAACAGGCAGAACTAATACGTTATCACCGAAACTTTTTCTTATCTTGTCAACAATGTAACGATTCATATCATTGATCAATTCGTATGATGTCTCCCATACACCGTGATCGATTGTATCACCGATGTAATATACCACGTCGACATCCTGAAAAAGCAATGGATATCGATATTTTTTCATAGTCATAAAAAAGATAATCCTGGGCTTAGGCCATAGTCCACCACGCTGGGTAAGGGGGTATTGGCGGACTTTACCTTGACTTTACACGTCATTCGAAAGCTAGTTGTGCTTTCTAAGATGTTTCCCTTCACCGAAAGCTAGTAAAAATCGCATAAAGACGATTCGCACATGATTAATTAATGAAATCCGAGGTGAAAGCCGGTCACTGCTATACCGGAAAATAATAACTTAGCCGTACCCGATCTTGATAATTCGGCATCTATTATCGGGCAAGATAAAACTTGAAGCTGGTGGTAGGTACCTAACTTGACTCCGATACAGTTAGACTGCTAGGAAATCAGTCTTACTTGATGCAACCATAGATGGAAGCACACTTGCGTATAAACAATGCAAGAAAACGAGGACCACTTTTCCTAGAAGGGCTGTTTTATTTCTTAGAAGGCGTAAAAAAAAACCTATTTATATATTTTTTTGACCAACCTGTCAAAAAAATATATAAATAGGTTTTTTTTTTATCGTATGGTTAGTGAACAACCTAGTTTCAGAGGTGTTGAAGTTGTTCTTAGGCCTCGGACTTGGCTTAACGACAACAACCAGGACTAAGTTTTTACGTGCTCTGCGAACAATCTGTGAACTAAACTTGCCTCACTTTGTTTAACCAGCTGATCATTAACCGAACAGTGAATACAACTGGCTATAGGCGTCTCGACGTGCGTATACCTAACCCAATAACTTACCTGATGAGTTTCCGCGATGGTTTCAATCACGTCGTCAAGAGCCCAAATCGGCGAATCGCAGTTCCTATAATCGCCCCAGTAGCCCGCCGGCGGAGAATTCCTAGCACTTGTGAATTGCGTTCGAGACGAACTTCTCAACTCTCTCATCTCGCTTGCTACGCTCAAATCTAATTTTATTTCCCCGCTAGCGTTGACTATGCTTCGTTCCAGGATGGACTCGTCTATGTTGGACTTGTGTAGGAAACTGGTTGCGGGTTGTTGACCTTTCCTGCAGCATGTGGGCTCGTCACAATCCGCCACACCGTAAGCTTCATACAGTGGGTCTATGTGAGCGTCGGTGAGCACAGCTGCTTTAAGCGGTCTTGTATCTACAGCGGGTACCTGTAAGGAGTTCGGGACTTTATTAATTTTTATACAACTAAGTGAAATGATAAACAAAACTTTCGACTATGGCTGGTGTGGTAGGGAACTGAAGTTGTCTAAATGTTGGTGTGTCTCATATACCATCAAGCCAGGGTCGTACCTATCAACTATTCGGGGCCCAAGGCTGCAGAGGCCCCAAACGTGTGTAAGCAACAATTCGTAAGATGATATCCACAGTCTCACTTAAACTCATAGACTGTATCTTAATTTGCCCCTCCCCCCTTCCCCAACAAATTATGGTCCAGGGCCCATCTAAGGCTAGCTACGTCACTGCATCAAGCGAACGGTTTGCTTGTCCCGTTACTAGATCAAATAAAATAGTTATAATATACATAATCATCACAATATGGAACTAGATATGTTGACTGAACCTCCTGGCGAAAGAGACTACCCAGTGACTACGTTACTAATTGTTTTTAACTACGTCCTCTCCATAGCATTTAATGTACCAAAGAGTAGTCGACATTGAATAGGTATAAGGAATGAATATTTATGACAAAACCCCCAAGAAAGAACTTTGGAACTAGTTTGTAGATACTTATACGTGGTAAGGAAATAAATCTTACGTTGTTTGCAGGCGATGGCTCTGGCAACTCCAGTTGCCATTCGAATCTCGAATCGTCGATCACACAAGTATTTGGGTTTCCCACTGTTTGCAATACGAGCCCACAGAATGTTCTTGGTGTTACTGCTGGTGTTGTTTTTATAATATACGTAATTATGGGCTGAAATAAAAGAACAAGTTAAAATCATAACTTAGATTAGGTAGTTACTTATGACCTTCGGAGTCGCTGGACGTTCGGGGTGTGGGCCCTTTGAACGTCCATTGAGTACGGCGGCGACTCCGAGGAGGACGGCGGCGGGGTTGCTACCCCCGTCCCCGTGAGTACCGTGTCAGGTTCCCGGGGGGCTACAATGCGCCCCCCGGCGGCGGGCTCAAAGGCAGAGCACTGAGGGGCCCCTGGTGCAGATCCCACCGGAGAGCCCTGGGGTCCCCCTCTTATCTGCCGATGCGACAGCCGCGGGGGTTTTAGTGGGTAAGAATCCCACATACCCCGGTCGAGCCCCACAGCTCAGTTGCTTATGAGACCCTCGCTGGACGTTTGGGTTACGGACCCTAGAGTGCGTGCGGCGGCGAATCTGATGAGGACGGACGGGGGCTCAGTGACTACGGTGACACGTAACATACCACATACATTGGCTACGGGTTTCGCTGTTATCGTTTGTAATCATTTAGACTTATTTTAACGGCTTCAGTGGAATTTACATACCATGTTTAATGCGACAGCTCCGGTACAAACATTGTGATTCTCAATTCCTAACAAAATGCAAAGGTTGGAAATAACGCCTGTGAGTTGTTCGTCGCTTTGTCCTTCGTGAACGCCTTCGAATACAGCAGCGAACGCACTCCGACATATTAAACAGTCGAGACTCTGAAAATGTAAAACCACTCACTTAACAAAAAGTAAAAATATATTCATATAAATAATATCTCGGGACAATTCACACACGGTTATCTCATCCCAAAACTAGGCCGAGCCTGTACTATGGTAACCAGACAACTGACTGATAGAAACACAAAACTTACTAAAGTACTTACATACTTCTTTTTTTTTTTTTTTTTTGACGCGGGGGAAATCTTCGAAAGATCCCTGGGAGCTGTGAGGCTCGACCGGGGTATGTGGGATGCGGCCCACGGCCATGGCGTCCCGAGGCTGTCGCATCGGCACATGGAAGGGGACCCAGGTCTCTCCGATGGGATCTCCACCACGGGCCCCTCAGTGCCTTGCTTTTGAGCCCACCGCCGGGGGGCGCATTGTAGCCCCTCGGAACCAGTCACGGTGCTCACAGGGACGGGGGTCGCAACCCCGCCGCCATCCTCCTCGGAGTCGCCGCCGTACTCAATGGACGTCCTTGGGCCCACACCCCGGACTTCCAGCGACTCCGAAGAAATACATACTTCTAAACTAACTCTAAGATGTTATTAGTTTTACGGTAGGTATACGTTACGTTAAAAATCTTTATTTTCTTTTTAAATTAAGTAAGACATACCTACATTACATACATGCGGTCAAGAAACATACTCTTTCTAGGTCATTCGGGTAAAAATGTGCGTGAATTGTAAATGTGTGGTTTCATATATGTTAAGTATTCTATGTATGTTTATGTCTGTACCTACCTACGAGATCTTTATTGTAATGTTTCGTCGATCTATTATATTCTTTGTTATCTACTACAAGGTACTTTCACCAGACTTAGAGGGTTATAAACGAAGTTTTTTTATCAACTGAAATCTTGAAGGGACATCACGTATCAAGTACGATTTGTATTCTCTATATTTATTCGCCTTTAGCGCTCCTTTCTATAGTAGGTACCTGTTCAGAATGTTAACGATGTAAGTACTTAGGTACAGTAGGTTTAATATAATGTGTGTGTCGTTTAAAATTAAAAGAAATATTTTTTAATAGTAATGCCCTTTACACTGGAATGCCGAATTCTGACACTGCGGTAGTAGGTACCCTACTAGGTTTTGTTTACTTATCGAGATATCAGAATTAATTATAATTTATAGTTAAGCCATTCACATTATGTAGTGTTTATGAAGGATTTACGTTATTTTGGAATTAACCACCTAAGGTTAAGTGCACTTGATAAGATTAAGGTAGGATTATTTATTCTACAATACATTGATTTATCACATTCATTATGTGCGATAAACGAGTTTTAGTTAAAAAGAAACGATTAGTTTTTTTTTAACCATAAGTATAAGATCTTGGGATTATTTATAGGTACTATGGTAAACGAACAATATTTGAATTATTACTTAATGGGTGTTTGGTATGATCACTTTTTAAGCACCCACATATACTTTTGACGACTTTTGACGACATTTGACGGGCCCGTTGGTCTAGTGGTCAGACACCCTGCCTGCTAACCGATGGGTCGTGGGTTCGATTCCCGCCAAGTGTCTGGGTGTTGTTTATCTATTTAAGTATGTATTTACAAAAAAAATATTGTATATAAGTATTAGTATCAGTTGTCTGGTTTCCATAGTACAGGCTCTGCCTAGTTTGGGATCGGATGACCGTGTGTGGATTGTCCCAAGATATTATTATATTATTATTATTATTATTTATTAGGCTAGCCATACACGGTCAACAATATTGTCAATATTCTACAACCCGTGCGACTTAACTGTGCACCTGGCGCTGTGACGTCGCGTTCCAGCGGGGTGCACAGTTAAGTCGGGCGGGCGGGCTGTAGAATATTGACAATATTATTGACCGTGTGCGGCTAGCCTAACGTATCTGTTTTTAAACGAATCGGCCCCTAACTAGCGGAAAATAAATTTATTAAAATTATCTGTATTAGTTTTGAAGTCTCACCATTCTGGTCTCCGAAGCATATTCAAGCATTTTCGCTGAAGTCCTCTCAGGCCTATGCAGCACTTCGAATATGTCTTGCAACTGTCTGGTTTCGGATTCAGTTAATTCATTTCGTACATATTTCTTAAATATTATTTCCAGGTCATCTAAAAGTAGAAACAATTTGAAATACAATTAATTTCTAAATAGAGCAAGCGTACAAAGTGAACACGACATGGATACATTAAAACTAATCAGGGTTAGTACCTACTAAGAGTGGTCACAATTATAAGTTCATATAAAAACAATATGTATAAAACAAGGATTTATTTAACAAAGTTTGTAACGATTTAAGACCCCATTAAGAACGGCAACATCATAGGATTTCTTGGTTGACGATGTGAGGAATTTCACTATGTAGGTAGTTGAAAATAAGCAACGACGCAAGGATAAGTGTGGCTTCAAGTCAGTGGCGTAGCTTGCCTTAGGTAGGCCCAGTATTAATTTTTTTTTGGGGGAGCCCATATGAAGGTACGGCCTAAGAGTTTAAGTGATATGATTGATATGATTCGGGGCCTCTGTAGCTTGGGGCCCCCGTATCGTTGATACAGCGCTACGCCCCTGCTTCAAGTTCAATTTTTTACCATATAAAAAACTAAAGTGGAATAAGACTGGAATCGTCTAAATTAGATAAGGTTTAATTTAATGTCATTATGTTACATCCGCTTTGTATATAAATCATCAATGCAGATATTTAATAAGTGCCTAATATTTTGTTTCCATAATACAAATAGATATTGTACCTACCTACGGATAAAAGGTCCGCCGCACATGTCGCGCTGAATATCGCTACCACTAACACCACCACCCTCATCTTGCCGACTCCACTCGACAATGGACGATAATCAAGCATTCTCACTTTATATACAGCCGGCACTTCAACAGGCGTAATGTTGGTGGTATTTACGTACAAATAACATAGGATGCGGACAAATTTCACTCGTCCATTGCAGGTTATCGATATCAGAAACGTGTTGGCGCAACTTGCTATCTGCCGCGACGGAACCTCATCAGACATGCACCAAGCACATGCCTAATTAGGCCGACACATCTCTGTGATTTGAAAAATATTACTCCTGGACACGAATCACACAAACTCTCACACGTCATGTTCACACAAAATACGGTGTTTCGTAGCGATACGGATCAGGAGGTAAATAATCCACCATCCATCAACACATATCTACTTATATCGATAAGCAAGATTACAAAATCTAGTATCTGAATGTTAATATAATGTCAGTTCACATCGAATAAATTTAATACTATAACAGAACATCTGTACTGTACGATTGTTCTACCACTTCTAGTAATTCATCCTTTTTCCACCTTAAAACAAATTATGAACGCTATGCGGTCCCAAAAGAGTGGGCTTGATAAACAGTGCACCAGATAGAATTGGATAGATTTTTTGTACGATATGATAGAAAATAAATTAAATGTGATGGAACAAAAATCATTTTGTATGTAAAGAAGCTACCTAAGCTTTAGTCTTAATATTTGAGTTGAGTGTATATATAAATAACTGCAGAAGATATCACTGACACGAACGTTGCGCACACTAAACCTCGTTGCCGAAAGACTGGATTTGTTCTCTTGTTCACTGGGGGAATTCACAAGAGTGTCATTGTTTGTAATATGTTATTATGTTTAGGTATAAGTTTATGTATATTTTTTTTATGTGTTGTTTAAAATAGGAACCTACACTATCGAATTGGGATTGCCTGTAAAGATAGTTGTTTGTATGATAATAAATAAAAAAATAAAATAAAAAAATATTTTGGTGTAAGTACCTACCTACTCTCGCGGTCATGAAAGTTGTACCAGCTTTAATCAAAATCGTTTGAACGAAGTTACACGCGCTTACCCCGCCCGCATTGTTTTTGGGCCAGCTCGTGCAAGCAATTATAAAGGTGATCAAGCGTTCTTGAAAGCGACCGTACAACAAAGAGTATCTATGATACGCACAAAATTTAATTAAAAACAGGTATAAATATATAACAATGCATTTATTATTTATGTAACATACATTACATATGTATAAACAGTAAATTATGTTGCATCACACTTCACTCATCTCCACATCGTCAATGTTCAAGTCGTCCAACATCTCGGCGAGGGTGATTCTCGGTAGCGTGGGGTCGATTTCATCCGTGTCGACGGCTATTCTATTCTCATCCTTGAATATGTTCACGTTTTGTCTGAACGCCGGATCTTCTTCCAAATCGTCTAAGAAATCATTGTAGTCCCTGTAATAAGAGGGTGTAATTCAAATATTTACACTACAATATTGCTGTAGACCAAAAATTGCCATAAATTGGGATAAGTGGAATGGGAGGTCTTTTCCCTGAAGGTGAATCATATCATATTAAGAGTTAGTTACGGTTTATTTTTTATTCATATGGCAGCATTAACACCAAATATGAATCTGCTCATAAATGAATTGAGTATGATTCACCTCAAATGTGTTGCCATTTTACGAAAATTACAAGGAATTGCTAGGGATCTGCTGGGAATGCAGAATATAAACTCCTTTTACATGAAAAGCTTTATCTGGCCTCTTTAGGCCCGCAGTTCTAGCTTTGGTAGTTTTGGCTCTGCTTTAATGAGTCAGCCATGCGATTACTTCTATTCATAACTCTCTCTGTCTGATTTGTCGTAATTTTACGTGATCCGATCCCAAACTAGACAGAGTATGTCTGTCGTGATAACCAAACAACTGATTCTAATACAATATACTATTGTTATCTGCACACATACAAGTGTCCTAAAACTTAAAACCATATTTCAAAATTTTGAGATTTATTCCTATTAACACATTTTTTTTTCCAGGACTGGTATACTGTAGGTCTAGCCTATTGTTCAGTACCCGCTTGACTTTGAGTTCCGGGACACCCTGTATAAATAACACCTAGACACAAGACAAACATACACGTTCATGCACACAAGCGTTTTGTCCTGGGACCAGGGTGTCGAACGAATTCGTTAACATAGTCATTTAATAGGATACATACTCGTTAGTGGAGCTAAGACCTTCATGCAACTCTTCAGCCATATGCTTGAGTTTCCAAGCGCGCGCACGACGTCTCGCAGACTTTTCACCGTAATGTTTCTTAACCAAGAACACGTCCGGCAGAACGCTGCGATCCAACTTGTCGAGATTCACGTCATTTACGTTCGAATCTCCGATATTGTACCTACAACACAGATGCATAGATTTATTTCGAAAATCTTCCGTCATTACTTCGTAAGCGTACTAGATTAGTAATCATGAAAATTGAAATCAAGACATGGTAGCGGAGCGTTCTAAAATCGTTTAAAAATAAACATTATCTTTACATAGTATAAAACAAAGTCGCTCCCGCTCAGTGGTGAACTTGCCTTAGATGGGCCCTGTATCAAAATTTGTTGGGGAACCCAAATGAAGGTACGGCCGGCCCAAGAGTTTAAGTGAGATCAAGGATTCTACGAGTTTTTGCTTACACCGACACACATACGGGACCTCTGTAGCCCGGGGGCCCCGTATCATTGATACGGCGGTAGCTACGCCTCTGCTCCCGCTGTCTGTACGCTTAGATCTTTTAAACTAAGCAACGGATTTTAATGCGGTTTTCAGCAATAGATAGTTATTCAAGAGGAAGGTTTATACATAGTATGCGGTCAGCTAGTATTACACAAAATAGGGTTTTGAACAACAACATTTTGAGACAATATTATGTATTGTTTTGTATATTGACTAATGTAATTCTCTTCGAGGATCCTTACCACTAAAATACGCACGCGTATTTTGAGCACCGTTTTTGTGATTTCAAAATATCACGCTTTGTTTAGTACAAATAATAAATATGTGAAAAATTAATATATACCTACCTATTATGCAGGGGCGTAGCTACCGCCGTATCAATGATACGGGGCCCCCGTACCACAGGGGCCCCGAACATGTGTAAGCAATAATTCGTAAAATCCATGTTCTCACATAATCTCTTATGCCGTACCATCATTTGGGCCCCCCAACAAATTTTGTTACGGGGCCCATCTAAGGCAAGCTACGCCACTGCTATTATGATTACACAAACCACCGCACTAAATCTCTGTTAATGAGTCATTATCTCGGTCTTTAGTACCTACTTATAGATTTTGTTTTTATGTACCAGGATAATCTAATCTGCTTGTTGGGGTCTGAAGTATGGCTCTTAGTTGCTTAATAAGTTTTCCCTAATATGATGATGAATATAACAAGTTACATAAAAAAGATTAACCAATAAGCTTAAGTGTATCAACTAACCCCAGTACTGTATCTCCAGGTCTTAAAATATGTCCAAGATGAGTTTTGGTATGCACTGGGTTCACATCTAAGCCCAATTCACTTGCTTTAACCACCCAAACGTCAGCAACCACATGTTTGTTTGACACCATGCCTTGTCCAGGGAATGACTTCTTTTCCTGTAGAGATATTTCAGTTAACTAAGTGCTGCGCAAAAGTTTGTCTAGGTAATAATGATACTACGGAGTCGCTAGACGTTCGGGGTGTGAGCCTAGGACTTCTATTGAGTACGACAGCGACTCCCGAGGATGCGGCGGCGTTGCGACCCCCGTCTCCGTGGCACCGTGTCCGGTTCCCGGGAGGCTATAATGCGCCCCCGGGGCGGGCACAAAGGCAAGGCATTGAAGGGCTCTGCCAAGCTGCTGCAAGGAACTGCAGATCCCATCGGGGAGACGCCCGCGGCTGACTCATCGGCACATGAGAGGGGTGACATGTGCCGATGCGACAGCCGCGAGGCTTTAGTAGGCTTGAATCCCACATACCTACTATGGTTGAGCCCCACAACTCCCAGGGATCTTTTGGAAGTTTCTCCCGAGAAAAAAATGTTATAATGATAATGTTCATCTTACTGATATTGCCATAGCGGCCAATCTTTCACAAGATCAGCCATCTACGCGGGAGATATTATAGTGCATAAGCGCTTACGTAGACATAAGTGTGACACACTCTTCCTTTTTAGCTCTCACAATCGGATGGGACGGAAAACCGACACAACCGGGGAGAGATCATGCACAGGACTGACTTCATGCCCATCTGATGCATGGATCATCTTACTTTACACAAGTCCTACTAGTGGCACAGGTGCACTCTCTTCTTACAATCCAATGAGACGAAATGTCTATACGACCAGGGAGAGGTCAGGTGCAGAACTGAATTTTGGTATAATTGGTATTGGTATAACGGGCTGGTTTCCGCAACTCCACGTCAAAGCGCGTATTTTGCGTGTGGAGAGAACTGAATTTACAAATATGCATGGACTCATCTTACTATCCAAACAATTAGGCGATCGGCCTGAATTGGTATTTTAATTTGAAATTTTGGTTCTTAATGTTGATTGAAAATGCTTTTAGCTATGTAGTATGGGCTTGTATTAAATAATTTAGTCTATGGAACTTACATGTTCTTTCAGTATATCTATATCCATCACTATGTACTCAACCAGCTGCTTTGGATTGCAAATTGGTGTAAATGGATGTCTCCAATAAACAGTCGATGATAAATCGCAAACTGAAATTAAAGAAAAAAAATACACATCATCCGCCAAAAGACATCCACTGCTGAACAAAGGTATAGCACTTGGTAGGCGTCTCGGGGATCCCAGTATATGTGTAAGGTAATGCTATAGAAATGTGCTGCTGGCCATCTTCTTTTTTTCCCTTAGTCGCCTTTTACTACACCCAATGGGAGGAGTGGGTGTATGCTATTCTTAACCGGACACCCCCAGGGCAATGAATGCTTATTTTGTTTAAATGGATAATATAAATAATCTCTAATCTTGAGATCTAAGAGTTTTTTACCACAATATCTATGATATTAATATTTGATTAAAGGGTTGAAAATACAAAGATTGTTATTATTGGATACTCTTTTTTGTTCAAAGAAAGTCAATAAAATTAACCCCTTATAAGTTGTGTATAAACTTTCACAAACATAATACATACATGTATGTATAGGTACAAGTAGGTAGAACTCCAAAAAAGTGTCTTACGAGATATACTGTCTTTGATACAGATAGAAAGAGATATCCTACTTGTATCACCCTCACTAGCATAATTATGTTCTGATTTATTTACCTTGGCCAGTGCTGGCATCAATGAGGTGAATCGTGCTGGTCACTCTATTCACCAAGCAGATTGGTGATATAGAACCAAGCTGCTGGGTCAGTTTCTTGGGGAGGCACACAACACTGTCCTTGGATAGTGGCACTATATCAATGCTAAAAGTGAACTTGTAGTTGTAAACATTGCTATGAATATCATGCGAAATAAGCTTCTTGGAATGTTGACATTTTATGGGCAACACAGATTGAATGAAGTCAACCATCTTGCGGGCATGACTTTCTGTTGTATAGAAGAAATCCAACCCATCTGTAATCATAACAATAAAAACTTATTCTTAATATTTTAACAGTAAGAAGTTTTTGTACATATTAAATGTGATTATTTTGTGTAATAGTAATTTAGAAGGACCTCAAACATACCATGTTTTGGTTTAATACCAAGTGTATTCTCATGTGCCTTATGTTTTAAAATGAGTTGCTCCAAGTAGAAAAATGTCTTTCTATTGTTAGCCCTTTGGCGGACCTGCACCAATGCACGCCAATAATTTTGGGCCTCAGTGCGATGGCATGCATCACACATCTGATGCTGTATATTAAATTCCACAATGAAGGTTTGTTGCAGCACAGCACCCCCCATAACTTCTCCTTGCACCGTAAGTTTTACCTAATGTGAAATATGTTATTGTTTTATTATTACACTAACAACCTTGGCTATGCATCAATGAATAATTTTACTTTTTAAAAAAGCTTCGAGATATTGAAACATGAATTTAGATTTTACAAACAATTGTATACTTTATATACACAGTACATAAGATATTTAGAGAAAAACAACTGCTCATGCTTACAATATTACCTACTGCTGCACTCAGTGTGTTAATGAATAATTATTCCATCCCTTCATAGTTTTTGTATTGATATGAACACTTGATATGATAGTGATTGATTTATATATACTTTAAGTGAAGAAAATTATACACATGTGTAAGATCAAACTTCAAATCCAATAATTATTTAATGATATACCTTTATTCTTTTTGAATGAGGCTCCGTCCAAGCAAATCCTGCATCAACCAGTTTCACCCTGTTCAAACCTTTCAATCTTTTAAGGCAGAGAGCTAGCAATTCACGCGACTCCAGTGCACACACCACCCATTCTGCCGGTGGCTGCAGATATCTGATACCGGAAATAATTTAATGAGCGCTATGGATTGTGATTATACATTTAAATAAAAAATATAACAGGCAATCAAAATTAAATTTGAAATCAAACTACTTTTACGGATTTTATAGCGGTTTATTTTTTTATTTTACTATCCCGACGTTTCAAATGCTTTGCAGCACCCATGCTCACGGGAGGACTGAGATGTTGAACGTCCTTATGTCACAATAATGCCGGTGTGTAATATTCGCGTAAGTGAAGACAACATTAAAATAAAAATTGCTTGGTTTACATCATTGAGATATAATGTACTTGTAACTACATTATGTCTCAATGGTTTACATTGTAAACCATGTTACATTAAAAAAGCTATTGGAAACAATAATGGAATTTTACCTTTCACATCCTCTGCAAAAGAATAGTGTTGCTTGCTTGGGTATCCCATCTGTGATATCTACATGTGCGCGTAAACACGCTACACACATATTTGATGGATTGGCTTCAATAGGCACAGCACATTGACAACATAGTCTGCAAAGAACATAATTATCTTTGCATAAAATGTTAATAACAAGTAATAAGTTTTAAAAACTAAAACACGACTACGGATAAAATCGCAGTCTAATGAAGTGATATTATTAGCCTGTAACCAGCGGACAATCAAGACGCTTCTAACGACACCCTACTTGTCAAATTATGTTATGTATATTATGTTATAGATTAGAAGATATGCGGGAACAGATGTTCATCTGTATGGTTATGATTTTAACAAGAATGTATGTTCATACATTCTTGTTAAAATCATAACCCTCCCTCCGTTCCGTAGTCGGGTAAAAATTCATGAAGTACTTAGGTAAAAATGTATTTTACAAAAAATGTTTCATTATTTTATTTATAAAGTGTGTTTATATAAGTAAATAATTTATTATACCAATCATTTATCAATTAATTACTAAAATATAGAAGCATGGATAATAAAATTCAGCAGTAAATAACCTGTAAGTTGAACTTACATTCGAGTGCCATTTGATAGCACATCTTCGGGAGAGATATATTCCATATCGATAAGAGGTTTTCTTTACTGAATACAATTAAATATTTGATTTAGATATTTATAAATAAAGAATTAACGAATAAACGATAGTAAAAGACCACATTCACAAGCACCACATACACATCGTAGTTCTTACTCACAGACTACTCTAAGACTCTAATACTTATATACTCATTGGACTACTCAGTAATTACTATAACCACAGAGTATTATAGTATACGGACTATAACGTAGTGATTATATACTCATTGGTTCTTACATTCATAGTACTCTGTGGTAGGGATGTTAAAAATAATCGATTTTTATTTAAATCGATTATTAATTTCTAATAATCGATTTTTTAATAGCGATTTTTATAATAATATTAATCGATTATTAGTAAATCGATAAATTACGTGGTTAAATCGATTTTTAGAAACAGCTTGTATCCATGCGACGGATGAAAAAGTCTTTCAGTAAGTTTCAATTTTGTAAACAGGGCCATCTATGCGTTGGGTGAAAAATCTCGAATTAAGTTAATACGCGTTCAATAAATAAAAACGGCACGATCTGTAGGTATATATGTATACTTGTAAAATAGTTTCAGTGCAGTGTGACCAGGTTTAGCAGAATTCTGCTATTTTAGCAGAATTGAACCCTCATTTTAGGGTTTAGCCGATTATGTCGCAGAACATTTTAGCAGAATCTAATGAATTTCAGCAGAAATTTAAAAGAATACGGTAGTTAAACAATAATAAACAGGATTTAAAAAAACGTAATTAAATATAAATCCAATTTCTATTTACGTTATTAAACTTCGTGTTACTCTAAAACTAAGCTTACCTCAATTTCTTGTTTTATATTCAACTTTAGCCAGTACGATTACGAGTAAACCTGATTTAGTATCATGTGCAATACCTTAATAGTAATACCTATCATTATATATATATAATTCTACTGTGCGTGTGTATGTCACTGAACTCCTCCTAAACGGCTGGACCGATGTTGATGAAATTGTTTGTGTGTGTTCAAGGGGATTCGAGAATGGTTTAGATTCACAAGTGAAAGAGCGCGAGCGGAGCTGCGCTGGTCAGCTAGTCTAATATATAAATAAAACTGATAATAATATTTATAAACTTGTTTTTGAAAATGGATATGTACTTAAATAGATGAATAACATCCAGATATTTAGCATGTACTTCTTAGTAACACAAAAAAAATCGATTTTTTTCGCAGAAATCGATTATTTAATTTTATTAAAATCGATTTTTGACACATCGATTAAATTTGAATAAAGAAAAATCGATTTTTATTTAATCGATTATTTTCCATTAATATCAAATCCCTACTCTGTGGTTCTTACTAGGCTTGTTGAAAAAATATCGATATATCGATATTTTTCTTTCGATATATAGATATTTTCATCCGATATATATTTTTTCGATAAATCGATACATCGATTTAAAATATTAAGTATCGAAAACGTATCAAAAACGATATTTTTTTTGGGAAAAGATCAGATCTGTTTTATTTTTCCAATATTTATTTAGCGGTAAAAAGACGACCCTGGACCTTCATCACACAAGATCAGTGTAATTTCTTTACAACGAAGCCAGCCATCCTTGTACAAACTACACAAAAAAAAGAAAGGTTATCTCTAGTCAAGAAGTAAGCTTCTTTTAAGTTTATGTTAAGCCTCTTGTCTTGCCTCTAGCCCTTACCACAGACAGACCTTTTGCGTTATCTTTGATTGCATCAAAAAATATTTCGTTCGATCGTTGGTTGGTATTGTTAGTTTAGTATCTTTGGTTGCATGCGTGGATAAATTGCATGTTATATATTTGTTTGAGTTCAATTAAATAGTTTAATTACTAAATAATTAAGTTTATGTTGAAATTCAGTTGCTTTGTGGACTTTATTTCCGATCTGATGGTAAGCAACACGTCTTTCTATAGACAGCTGTAAGGCATTGCCACTCAAGAAGCATTTTTATTTTGTTCAGTTAATAAGATACAATTTTGGTCCCAATATATCGATATTTTTTGTTTCGATATATCGAAGTCTATTACGATATATTTTAAAAATATTGATATTCGATATATCGATATTTTTTGGCATTTCCAACATCCCTAGTTCTTACTGAGTAGATACGTCTGTGCTGAGTACTAAGGCTGAGTAGTCTGTGCACATACATGAAGTATGTACACCTGAAAGTATGAAGAAAAATGAACACACTGATTATATACTCATTGCACACACCCAAAGGCAGTGTTCCCAACTCTCAAAAATTTATGCCCCTTGTTTATAAAATAAATAACTAAATATTTTAAATAGAATACATTAGAAATGATAAAATATCATTAAACGAACAATAAATTTTAAACAATCCATTAATAATTTCATTCAGAAACACCATTTTTTTAAATTCTTTTTATTAAACTGTCGAAAACTTCAACTAGAGTCATTTGCCCATTGTTTATTACTTAGATTGAGGTCAAAAAATCCCTAAAAATACCCCTAAGAATATAACACCCCTAAAAAAATCCCACCCCACATTTTTCCCCCTAAATTTGGGGGGAAACCCCCTAAGTTGGGAACCCTGCCCAAAGAGGAAATTATAACTACAGTCCAGCCGCCGCGGCGAGAGTGCGTCCCAGTTGGTCATGACTAGTGATGGGAAATAATTAACACTGTTATTACCTGATCTAAGAAAAAAGTAACATTAGTTTCAATAATTGTTTATTTGGATTCTAATTTGTGAATGTAACAAAGAAATTAAAAATGCGATAATTATTATCTTCAGCAATATTGATTACCATATCAGGAAAAATATTTGTGACTGGCAAACAAACTTTAATTTGATTCCGATTCGCTTGAGGAGGTGCCGTCTTCGTCCTCATCTTCGCCTACATGTATTATTATATTACTATCAAAGATAGTATCCATTCTGATACCAGAAAAATAAAATAACCACTATATATTTACGCTACTTACCCTCGCGCGTTCGTTTCATGCGGAGGTTTAATATAATTAACGTTATTATTACATTCTAATATAATTAAAAATAAGAAAGAAAAAGTATTCTACATATTTACAGCATAACTACAAATAACGTTACAATTGCCCGATATTTTTGGCACTGCACTTCAAAAACACACAGTTGATGTATCCTTGTAAAAGCGTAGTATGGATTTAACCTACACTTAACAATATTAAGTTTTCTTATTTTTAACCGACTTCAAAAAAGGAGGAGGTTCTCAATTCGTCTGTATATTTTTTTTTTTTTTTTTTTTTTTATGTATAACTGGCAATTATTAACCGATTTGAAAAAATCTTTCTTCCATCCATTCTTCAATCCATTGATTGGGTCCCATAAAAAAATTAATGCTTAGTAATAAGTAGTTCCTAAAAAAACAAGAATGGTGACTGCGCACTGAGAGTTGCAAGAAATCCTATATAGATGACGTTTTAGTCGCTCGGACTCGCTCGGTTTGACAAAAATGGTCATAACTCTGGCAAATATTTACCAATTTCAATGATTCTTTTTTTATTCGAAAGAAGAAACCACTGTATTGAATCTGTATGAATTTTATTACAACCGGATAAGAACTTCCTGGAGGACCATGAACGATGTGGAGGAATTTATCTGGTAAAAACCATAAAACTGATGTTCTCCATTACATTGCTCTGACAATTATGAACCGATTTCGATGATTCTTTTTTTATTCGAGAGAGTAAACTACTATGATATTTCCATGCAAATTTCATTACGACCGGATATTTTTTTCTGAAGAAACATGAATTATGTAAAACTATGCAGACAATAATGTGATCATAACCTACCTAGATAATTTTACGGTTTTCGATGGTTCAATCTTTATATATGAAAATATCACTAAAGTGTTTAAAATAAAATCTTTTTAAAAAAAAATTGAACCGACTTCAATATCACTGAAAAGTATAAAATAATTTAAATATTATTGAAGTTGGTGCCAAATATACACAGCAGGTACGCTAACACCAACTTCAATAATATTTAAATTATTTTATACTTTTCAGTGATATTGAAGTCGGTTCAATTTTTTTTTAAAAAGATTTTATTTTAACATGAAATTTAGCGCAAAGCAATAACATTTATTTTTAGTTGACATAATAATTTATTTTCTTATGATATTTGTTAATTAACAGAGCAAATAAACAATAACATTTTTTTATTGTAAATGCAACGCCACGTCAAAGTTACATCGTCCGTTTCATCATGACTGTGTGAAAAGTGGTTTTTGGTTAGGAAAGAAAATATAATTTACAACAACCTCCGTATTTGCTTTACACAAAGGGTAAAATTTCCCTTACGTGGCAACTCTAAATTTAGTATGTACTTATTTTTCTGTCCTTATCGGTGGCACGCTTGGTATATGTCTGTATTATATTCTGTCTACGCATAAAATAATAAGCTCTCAGGACTCAGGACTTTGTCTACCAACATTAGCGTTAGTCACGTGACATCTGTTGAGCAATTGTCATTTTCATACATTTTGATCTTTCCGCAGGTGTTCACGCTTACAGATAAGGGATTTTGTCTAAGCCCCCAGCAGGCTTAGCACGATTTGCCAAGACTTTGTAATCTTGACAGTTCGGTGTGGAGTATGACGTAGTTATCGACGTAGAAAGAAACGTCATTTTCGGTATTAGCTAGAGGCTGCTGGGGGCTTAGACAAAATCCCTTATCTGTAAGCGTGAACACCTGCGGAAAGATCAAAATGTATGAAAATGACAATTGCTCAACAGATGTCACGTGACTAACGCTAATGTTGGTAGACAAAGTCCTGAGTCCTGAGAGCTTATTATTTTATGCGTAGACAGAATATAATACAGACATATACCAAGCGTGCCGCCGATAAGGACAGAAAAATAAGTACATACTAAATTTAGAGTTGCCACGTAAGGGAAATTTTACCCTTTGTGTAAAGCAAATACGGAGGTTGTTGTAAATTATATTTTCTTTCCTAACCAAAAACCACTTTTCTGACACAACATTTACTTTTCTTACATTATATCGTCTTAATTTATGACAGTCTGCAAAAAGTACGAAAGTGATTGTTATAATAATGTCCTCCTAGCCGAAACGACCAGAGCGGCCAATCTTTCACAAGATCTGCCATGTACGCAGGAGATATTATAGTGCACAAGTGCTTGCGTAGACACAAGTGCACTCTCTCTTCCTTTATATAATAGGTACCTCTCATAATCCCATGGGACGGAAGACCGACACGACTGGGGAGAAGTTAAGCGCAGGACCGACTTTCTACATGCCCATCCGACGCATGTGTGGCGTATCTCGGATCACGGTTTCGGAACGCCAAAGGGGCTGTCAAAAAGATGACAGCGCGCTAGTATCTATGGCAGAGACATGTTTTAATTATTACGATTACTCCACTGTATTATAAGTTGTTCTCTCTCAATTTGATTATAAGTGTTTATTACCAAAGCTCGGTGTTTTAATTTGACGGACAGGAGTCGGGCATACGTCCTATCGCAAATCCCGACACATGGATCATCTTACTTTACAGACAATCAGGTCATCGGCCTGCATTGTCCTTGCCAGTAAGGAACAACTACTCAAATTTGTTGCCCTTCGCAGGATTCGAACCCACGACGGAGGCTACAAAGTGAATGTACACTTAATATCATATATGCTGTAGCTAAGGTCTATTCCACATTGTTCACCTGGGTGATATCACGTGGTGATTAAAGTGGCTAAGAGCTGTAGATAATTATTAGCCTCATACAAAAAAGTTAAGAGATAAAAACAATAATATGCTATTTCCCAGAGAGGTAGGCAAAAATTGGCTTTCTTATAACTTAATATAATACATACTATGGCCATTTACCGGGTAAGTTTTATTAAATTTCTCCAATATACAAATCTATAGTACTAGTATCTTGGGACAATCTACGCTTGACCAATGACCACCTGATCTCAATCTACGCAGATCCTTTAGTAAGGTAACCAGATAAATGATTACAAATACTTGTAAACTGTATAAATACATATTTAAATAGATAAATAACACCCAGACAATTGTTCGGAATCGAACCCATGTCCTATTGGGCAGCGGCCAGGTCCCTCAGATCGTCGAACAGCCGTACATCGCCGCCGTCCGCGGCATGTACTGCTCGACCCACCCGACCCGATGTCCGTCCTCCTGGACCATGACACAACACCAACACCGACAACGATGTCAAGAGTCGTAAACACATCACCACACAGTCACCGGTCTCGCCGGCGAGGCCGAAGGGATCCGTACGCATGCGACCTCGACATGCATCCCCTCGCTGAGTTTCTTGCCGGTTCTTCTCAGCGGGGGCGCGTTGTGAACCGGTGGTAAACTCATTTTCTCTAAGCGGAAGCCCAAGCCGAGGCCTCCCCGAGGTGCCCTTGTGCTAGTCGCTACCCAAACCTTTCTGGCGGGAGCGCTTTAAGCGCTCGCCCTCTTGTCCGGTGAAACAGTACTATTCCTACAAAAAAAAAAGTGATGATCAATAAAGCAAAGTGACTATCAAGCTTCAGTTGTCCACCAAACTTTGATGTCTACTGAAAGTGTGTTTGGTATTTATTGGTGATTCAAGTTAGGCAATACCAAATGAATCATTTGATAGTTATTTAATAGTCACTTTGCTTTATTGATCATCACTTTAGTTGTCAAACGAGATATGTACATAATAGGGGGGCAAATGAAACAAACTATTCAACGTCGGTACTATTTATTTATAATTCAGACAAAGGAGTTGTTCCAGAAATGTATGGAGCCTGGGCCAACACCATGTACACTATATGTATATATAACTATTCAATATAGTAACTGTTTTGTAATGTTATCTTTTTTAATATTGCTTCGTTTTATTGTACATTTGTAAGATATCTTGGTCAAGGTGAGCAACACCAAAGATAATATAATGCATTGTGTTGCAACCTCAGAGAAAGTACCAAAGGAGTTAGTATCGCGTCGATTCCCCGAACAAATTTTTCGTGGCACTTTTGCGGGGTGCGGGAGGCGAAGTAAACACACACAGATACACTTTCACGCATACCCACACTATATTAAACTCGCAACACATTCAAAAATACACGCACACAAATAAAGAATGACCTGACCATATGACCAAAAATTTGGCAGAGGGGGTTAGCGAATCATGCTCTCTCCAGTGGTATCTCCTCTAAGGTTGCAACACCCCACAATAATATGATGGATCGGAAATACGTAACTAAAATGTCATTTTGACAACTGACTATACCTGCGATTGAACTTGTTGCGGATTCTAATCCAAATCACAGGCGATAATCAATACAATAAAGCCCCGGGTCAAGAAAGAAACAGTCAATGAATGTCCGCAAACATAAATAATCACTAAAAACTCCGAAATACATTATGTACTCCACGCGTAAACAATGTATTACGAAACGTCAACTATAGCATTAACTGTCAAGTAGTAAACCTACGTCAAACGCAACTGTCATGGCTGCCCTAAAAACAGGGTGGACATACTAAATAACTGCAAAAGTAATCATTTTTGTACAATTGTACTCTGCTTCAAATTAATTTATAAGTATTTTTATGAAACTCTCCTATGTTTTTCCTATTTTTCCATGTAGTGTACATAGTGTTGGCCCAAAATGGAACATCTCCTTTACCAATAAATTGTAACCAACAACATACATACATATATACAACATGCATATAGTAAAAGCACGATTAAATGTACAATGACCATTGTGCCTATAAATAACGAATGAATACGTCCTGCGCAGCCTTGGACGAATTACTTGAGCGCTTACGTTATTTCTGAATATTTAAGCATTCGGGAATAACTTTTAGCAACCTAATTCTTTTTGTTGCTGCTATCCACAGTATACAAATATCCATATTTTCAGGAAATCATAAAAATAAATTCGGGAAATCTGAGAAATTCTTCGATGCACCCAGCATGTGGGATCGTGTATGATGCACTTAATAATAATTTACCACTTACAGTGCGATGCGCGCTCGGAAACGGACGTCCCTCACTGCATAGAATACGAATTTCTTATTCGCGAGTTGCGCGGCTATAGCCGCTGCAAGTAACCATTGCTATGAGTTCCGAAAAACTCATAGCCAACTGTTGGCGTTCATCCAACATGCCATAGATACTATGGATGAAGTTAGTATTCTGCAAATCTGCAGAACTAATTTCAAAGAAGTGGACATCTGTAACGCAAAGGTGCTGCTGTACCAGACGCTCGGCCAGGCCGACCGGATGCCGTCCCGCAGGAGGGATGAAAGGGGTGAGAGAAGTCTTCAAGATATCATCTCAGTCCTGAAGGAGACCGATCCAGACGACGTGCCCGCTTTCGTGGCGAAGGATCTGCACAAGCTGCCTCCCGTCACATTTGACCACGTCGATGTCACCAGGCTGCTCAAGGACATCACGACCCTGAAGTCCAGCCTGGCCGAAGTCAAGTGCAAGTTAGAAGCTTCTGAAACTACAATATGCGAGTTGCGTTCCGAAGTAGCATCATTGCGTGGCGCTGTTTCGGAAAGTAGGTCGCACGAGGCCTCTAACGTGAACACGCGTCGCGGAGCGCAAAATGCATCCATCGGCAGTATCGAGTCACCGGCTGTCGTCAAGTGCGATGCACCGCGCCCCGCCGCCCGTACCTCCGCTCCGCGGGAATCGTTATGCGTCAGCACATCGACGCCTCAACGTGCTTACGCCGCTGCTGCCGTTGCGTCACCAACTGTGCAGCCGAAACCACAAGAGGAGAAGCAGAGGCCGGAAACAATGGGTCTACAGAAGGGCCAAGGTGACGAGGAGGGCTTCATCAAGGTGGTGAGAAGGAAGAAGAAGCCCGCCATACGCAACAAGTGCGGCGTCGCCCCGACGGGACCGAACCACTTGCTGCGTCCGGCTGAACCCACGACGCTGCTTTATGTGTCAAGGCTTCATTATTCTACGAAGGCTGAGGAGATCGTAGAATACATGAGAGTGAAGACCAAGTTCTTACTGAGGGTCGAACGGTTGGAGTCCCGCCATAGGGTAAATTTTAATTCCTTTGTGGTGAGAATACCGACCGCCCATCTGTCGATCTTCACGAAGGAGGAATTTTGGCCGAAGGGTGTCGTGTTTCGCCGCTTCAGAGGTCGGCTACATGACACCGCGCGCGACACGAAGACGACGTGTTAATTTATATGTATTTTATATAAGTTTTACTTTTATGTATATTAGTCTAAGGTATTTGTTTTAATAATATAATATGATATGTATGTTAGTCTTTAAGGTATTTGTTTCTATGGGCCATAGTTGCCTGAAATAAAAGGTTATTGTTATTGTTATTTATGGTAGTCTCTCTTTTATACACTGGCAACACTGATAATGGCGATCAATAAACTGAAAATTTTAGGTTATGGATGAAAAACAAGAATTTATCGATCTTACACGTAACTTTCAAGTAAAATAGTAACTAATTTAGAGCAATAAGATCTAAATAAGTCGTTTACATGTATTAGTTTCTAAATGTAATCTCTAAATTGGCCATAATAATTCACGTTTACCTGTGAAACGATACTCCACTAATTTTACGTTCACTGTCACTTTTACAGCCTATAATACTGCACTGCACGATTTTTATAGGATTTCCACAACACACAGTAATGTCACAGTTAGTTTTTTATTGAATTTTAAGTTATTTATTTAAATATTAAAACCACGATAAAATTGTCACGGAGCAAAGTGGGAGCAAACGTCAAATTTGTTTCGCACCCACGGCGCGGAAAAATCGAACACATGCTGAGGGACAAAAAATCATATACACTGTTTCTTTCTATCACACGTAACCTACATAAACGCATTCTTTTCTTGCGTGAATGAGAAAAAAAGTGTCCAGCCCTCTATTGTTTTCTTCCTCTAAGATTTTATGCTTCTTGAGCTTAGAGGAAGAAAACAATAGAGGGCTGGACACTTTTTTTCTCATTCACGCAAGAAAAGAATGCGTTTATGTAGGTATATGCATGTTGTTTAAATATATGTATGTATGTTGTTGGTTACAATTTATTGGTAAATTTGTCTGAATTATAAATAAATAGTACCGACGTTGAATAGTTCATTTGCCCCCCTATTATGTACCTATCTCGTTTGACAACTAAAGTGATGATCAATAAAGCAAAGTGACTATTAAATAACTAATAACAGCCCCTTTGGCGTTCCGAAACCGTGATCCGAGATACGCCACACATGCGTCGGATGGGCATGTAAAATCGGTCCTGCGCTTAACTTCTCCCCAGTCGTGTCGGTCTTCCGTCCCATCGGATTATGAGAGGTACCTATTATATAAAGGAAGAGAGAGTGCACTTGTGTCTACGCAAGCACTTGTGCACTATAATATCTCCTGCGTACATGGCTGATCTTGTGAAAGATTGGCCGCTGTGGTCGTTTCGGCTAGGAGGACATTATTATAACAATCACTTTCGTACTTTTTGCAGACTGTCATGGATTAAGACGATATAATGTAAGAAAAGTAAATGTTGTGTCAAAAAAGTGGTTTTTGGTTAGGAAAGAAAATATAATTTACAACAACCTCCGTATTTGCTTTACACAAAGGGTAAAATTTCCCTTACGTGGCAACTCTAAATTTAGTATGTACTTATTTTTCTGTCCTTATCGGCGGCACGCTTGGTATATGTCTGTATTATATTCTGTCTACGTTCTTGAGTCTTGACACCTTAGAGGAAGAAAACAATAGAGGGCTGGACACTTTCTTTCTCATTCACGCAAGAAAAGAATGCGTTTATGTAGGTTACGTGTGATAGAAAGAAACGGTGTATATGATTTTTTGTCCCTCAGCATGTGTTCGATTTTTCCGCGCCGTGGGTGCGAAACAAATTTGACGTTTGCTCCCACTTTGCTCAGTGACAATTTTATCGTGGTTTTAATATTAAATAAATAACTTAAAATTCAATAAAAAACTAACTGTGACATTACTGTGTGTTGTGGAAATCCTATAAGAATCGTGCAGTGCAGTATTATAGGCTGTAAAAGTGACAGTGAACGTAAAATTAGTGGAGTATCGTTTCACAGGTAAACGTGAATTATTATGGCCAATTTAGAGATTACATTTAGAAACTAATACATGTAAACGACTTATTAAGATCTTATTGCTCTTAATTAGTTACTATTTTACTTGAAAGTTACGTGTAAGATCGATAAATTCTTGTTTTTCATCCATAACCTAAAATTGTCAGTTTATTGATCGCCATTATCAGTGTTGCCAGTGTATAAAAGAGAGACTACCATAAATAAGTGGTAAATTATTATTAAGTGCATCATACACGATCACACATGCTGGGTGCATCGAAGAATTTCTCAGATTTCCCGAATTTATTTTTATGATTTCCTGAAAATATGGATATTTGTATACTGTAGATAGCAGCAACAAAAAGAATTAATTAGGTTGCTAAAAGTTATTCCCGAATGCTTAAATATTCAGAAATAACGTAAGCGCTCAAGTAATTCGTCCAAGGCTGCGCAGGACGTATTCATTCGTTGTTTATAGACACAATGGTCATTGTACATTTAATCGTGCTTTTACTATATGCATGTTGTTAAATATATGTATGTATGTTGTTGGTTACAATTTATTGGTAAATTTGTCTGAATTATAAATAAATAGTACCGACGTTGAATAGTTTGTTTAATTTGCCCCCCTATTATGTACCTATCTCGTTTGACAACTAAAGTGATGATCAATAAAGCAAAGTGACTATTAAATAACTATCAAATGATTCATTTGGTATTGCCTAACTTGAATCACCAATAAATACCAAACACACTTTCAGTAGACATCAAAGTTTGGTGGACAACTGAAGCTTGATAGTCACTTTGCTTTATTGATCATCACTTTTTTTTTTGTAGGAATAGTACTGTTTCACCGGACAAGAGGGCGAGCGCTTAAAGCGCTCCAGCCAGAAAGGTTTGGGTAGCGACTAGCACAAGGGCACCTCAGGGAGGCACGGCCTCGGCTTGGGCTGCCGCTTAGAGAAAATGAGTTTACCACCGGTTCACAATGCGCCCCCGCTGAGAAGAACCAGCAAGAAACTCAGCGAGGGGATGCATGTCGAGGTCGCATGCGTACGGATCCCTTCGGCCTCGCCGGCGAGACCGGTGTCTGTGTGTTTATGTGTTTACGACTCTTGACATCGTTGTCGGTGTTGGTGTTGTGTCATGGTCCAGGAGGACGGACATCGGGTCGGGTGGGTCGAGCAGTACATGCCGCGAATGGCGGCGATGTACGGCTGTTCGACGATCTGAGGGATCTGGCCGCTGCCCAATAGGACATGGGTTCGATTCCGAACAATTGTCTGGGTGTTATTTATCTATTTAAATATGTATTTATACAGTTTACAAGTATTTGTAATAATTTATCTGGTTACCTTACTAAAGGATCTGCGTAGATTGAGATCAGGTGGTCATTGGTCAAGCGTAGATTGTCCCAAGATACTAGTACTATAGATTTGTATATTGGAGAAATTTACTAAAACTTACCCGGTAAATGGCCATAGTATGTATTATATTAAGTTATAAGAAAGCCAATTTTTGCCTACCTCTCTGGGAAATAGCATATTATTGTTTTTATCTCTTAACTTTTTTGTATGAGGCTAATAATTATCTACAGCTCTTAGCCACTTTAATCACCACGTGATATCACCCAGGTGAACAATGTGGAATAGACCTTAGCTACAGCATATATGATATTAAGTGTACATTCACTTTGTAGCCTCCGTCGTGGGTTCGAATCCTGCGAAGGGCAACAAATTTGAGTATTTGTTCCTTACTGGCTAGGACAATGCAGGCCGACGACCTGATTGTCTGTAAAGTAAGATGATCCATGTGTCGGGATTTGCGATAGGACGTATGCCCGACTCCTGTCCGTCAAATTAAAACACCGAGCTTTGGTAATAAACACTTATAATCAAATTGAGAGAGAACAACTTATAATACAGTGGAGTAATCGTAATAATTAAAACATGTCTCTGCCATAGATACTAGCGCGCTGTCATCTTTTTGACAGCCCCTTTGGCGTTCCGAAACCGTGATCCGAGATACGCCACACATGCGTCGGATGGGCATGTAAAAAGTCGGTCCTGCGCTTAACTTCTCCCCAGTCGTGTCGGTCTTCCGTACCATCGGATTATGAGAGGTACCTATTATATAAAGGAAGAGAGAGTGCACTTGTGTCTACGCAAGCACTTGTGCACTATAATATCTCCTGCGTACATGGCTGATCTTGTGAAAGATTGGCCGCTGTGGTCGTTTCGGCTAGGAGGACATTATTATAACAATCACTTTCGTACTTTTTGCAGACTGTCATAGATTAAGACGATATAATGTAAGAAAAGTAAATGTTGTGTCAAAAAAGTGGTTTTTGGTTAGGAAAGAACTTAGAGTAAGTACCAACCTCAGAGTGGTATCTCTTCTAAGGTACTTACTCTGAGGGAAAGAAAATATAATTTACAACAACCTCCGTATTTGCTTTACACAAAGGGTAAAATTTCCCTTACGTGGCAACTCTAAATTTAGTATGTACTTATTTTTCTGTCCTTATCGACGGCACGCTTGGTATATGTCTGTATTATATTCTGTCTACGCTTGACACATACACACACCACCACTGACCAGGGTTGCCAGATATCAGCTAACTCAGTTCGCCTAATTTTGCCTACCGAGTAGCCTAAATCGCCTAATATATTTTTTCTTGACAAATAGCCTAATTCGCATAACCAGCCATTTTGAGCTAAGTATATTTATCCGAAAAAGAGAACACGCTAAAAAAACCGTCATGTAACCGTCTCCGTCATACAGTGAGTTGCAATAAGTAACTTATATTGAAACAAGCTCGGCGCGTAACAGCGCCGGTCCTCCAGGGGTTAATAGCTTTAGAAAGAGCCCAAAGGTCGGTTCTTAAGGTAATGCTGATGAAACCCATCAGACACCCCACTGAACTGCTTTATAAAGTAGCCAATTTATTAAGCGTACGACGTATGTATATAAGAAATGCTGTGATAAATACTCATAAAAACATTTTGGTCTGCGACGGTTATAATGATATGCTTACAAAGAGAGTTTTTAGTGTCCAGATCCCAACAGTACGCACTTCTTTTGCGAAGCGTTTTCAAATGTATTTATTCCCTTACATTTATAATAAAATTCTCAAAAAATTTGATATTAAGACAGATTCAGCTTGAGCTGCACTGCAAAAAGTTAATCAATACATCAGTGATCTTAATTATCATGACATTGAACAATTATTAAAACCTATATGTTAAATAAAAGGGACTATAGCACTTGCATTATCCACACACACAAACGCACACACTCACTACACTTCCCCACGAATACCTACACTTTCGGACACACACCACCTATAAAAGTATATTTTTATCTTTCTTTATTTTATTTTATAAAGGTATAACATGCCATGATGTACCAAATATTAGTCTACTTTACTTAATAAGCATGTATTAGTTTTTTGGCTTGTATGTATCAGTACGCATAGTCCTATCAGGCAATTCTTTATTTTCTTGATAGCCTCGCCTCGATACAGGCGATGCCTAGTGAGGTTATCATTGTCATGCAAAATTTTGTAACTTTTGGACTGCTAATAAAAATATTTCTATTTCTATTTCAAGTATCGATACTTTTTTTCGAGTCTCTAGTCATACGTCAACAGCGAATCGCGCGAAGGATACAGGCCGACCAACTTATCTGTGCCAGTGGCGGAAAAAAGAACTAACTAAATTGTTAGCGTAATTAACATATAGTTTGACAGTTCTGCAAAGACAGTAGCGACACCACTATCAGCGCAGATAATTTGGTCGGTGTAAGATAGCCGGATAGCCCCGAACGTAACATCGAGCGAGTGGTTACGTAAAGAAATAAGACCTATCTTTCGTGACCTCTTCTTCAATCTACTTTGCATTTACTCGATCGATTTTTAAAAACGAAAATGTTCTCTACCGTCTGCAGAGCTGGCCGTTTGGCCACAAGGGCGGTAGTAAATAATACCTCCGACAAAGCACCTTTGGCAGCGGCACCCTTGGTGAACAAACGCGAGTATGCAGCCAAAACTGCAGGAAAAGGACAAGGTAAGGTGGTTGCAGTTATTGGTGCCGTAGTCGACGTCCAATTCGAGGACAACCTTCCTCCTATCCTAAATGCTCTCGAGGTACAAAACCGTTCACCCCGGCTTGTGCTGGAGGTTGCCCAGCACTTGGGAGAGAACACCGTCCGCACCATCGCCATGGACGGTACCGAGGGTCTGGTGCGCGGACAGCCCGTGTTGGACTCCGGCTCACCCATCCGTATTCCCGTCGGCGCGGAAACACTTGGCCGCATTATCAACGTAATTGGTGAGCCCATCGACGAGCGCGGCCCCATTCCTACCGACAAGACCGCTGCCATCCACGCCGAAGCTCCTGAATTCGTAGACATGTCTGTCCAGCAAGAGATCCTGGTCACTGGTATCAAGGTCGTCGATCTGCTCGCCCCTTATGCCAAGGGAGGTAAAATTGGTCTTTTCGGCGGTGCTGGTGTCGGCAAGACTGTACTCATCATGGAACTGATCAACAATGTCGCCAAGGCGCACGGTGGTTACTCCGTGTTCGCAGGAGTGGGTGAGCGCACCCGTGAGGGCAATGACTTGTACCATGAGATGATTGAATCCGGAGTCATCTCACTGAAAGACAAGACCTCCAAGGTAGCTCTAGTGTATGGTCAGATGAATGAGCCCCCCGGCGCGCGTGCCCGTGTCGCTCTGACTGGATTGACCGTCGCCGAATATTTCCGTGATCAAGAAGGCCAGGATGTGCTGCTGTTTATTGACAACATTTTCCGTTTCACCCAGGCTGGTTCTGAAGTGTCCGCTCTGCTAGGTCGTATCCCATCCGCTGTAGGTTACCAACCTACTCTGGCAACTGACATGGGTACCATGCAGGAAAGAATCACCACCACCAAGAAGGGATCTATCACTTCGGTGCAGGCCATCTATGTACCTGCTGATGATTTAACTGACCCTGCCCCAGCCACCACCTTTGCTCACTTGGATGCTACAACTGTACTGTCCCGAGCTATTGCTGAGTTGGGTATCTATCCTGCTGTAGACCCTCTAGATTCAACATCACGTATTATGGACCCCAATATCATTGGTGCCGAACACTACAATGTTGCCCGAGGCGTTCAGAAGATTCTTCAAGACTACAAATCACTGCAGGACATCATTGCTATCCTGGGTATGGATGAATTGTCTGAGGAAGACAAATTGACAGTGGCTCGTGCACGTAAAATCCAGAGGTTCCTGTCCCAACCTTTCCAGGTAGCTGAAGTATTCACTGGACATGCCGGCAAACTGGTACCTCTTGAGGAAACAATTAAGGGCTTCTCTAAAATCCTGCAGGGCGAGTATGATCATCTACCAGAAGTTGCATTCTACATGGTTGGACCTATTGAAGAAGTTGTTGCTAAGGCTGAAACTCTTGCTAAGAATGCGTAAAATATTTTAGATTAGTCTTCAATAAATTATTAAGGCTTTCCTACCTGTGCCTACTAAAAACCATGTCTGCCATGTCAGGTGTTGTAGATAAACAATCTGTATCTGTTATATAAAATAAATGTATAAACATTATTTGCATTTTCATTGTACATTGATAACAATAATTAATTAATGCACTTCCACTGGATTAGATGGATCTGTTGTCATGATTTGTGTGTGAGGATTGAGTGAGCACCCGCTGAAAAAAAATCCAAAATGCTAGTCATTTAATAAAAATTCTAAAACAAAAGATATCCTTTATTTGAATCCGTTCAGTAGTTTCAGCGTGAGGCACGGCCATGATACAGACCAAAATTAAAAAAAGAAGATAGTTTTGGCTTCAGAATTGAATATAATGCCCTACAAAAATAATTTTCAAAATATCTTCAATGTACAAAATTGGACTTGTTACAGTTTTATTATAAGTAAATATACATTTTGTAAGCATTACAAAAAATGTAAACAGTTTTAGTGAATTTTTTATTATAAATGTTCATTTTACATTTTGTTTTTCTCCTCTAATAGGAAATAAACACTTTTCATATTGATTGTATGATGGGTAGTCCGCCGTATGCGTCAAAATACATGACATTTTACAGAATTAAATTGTTAGCCTATTTATTTGTTTTTTTTTATTTATTTTTATTTTTTTTCTTTTGTTTTTATTTCTTTTTTGTTCTTGTTTGTGATGTGTCAATGTACTTACTAACAGTAGAATGTAAGATTTATGTTACTAACAAAATATGGAATTATCCGAAATAAAGTACTTATTATTATTATTTATGGGTAGATGCACTATAAATACAGAATAATATAATATATTACGACAATCTACACACTGTCATCCAATCCCAAACTATTTACTAGTTAGCACAGAGTACATTTCTAGTTAGAGCCTGTACTATGGAAACCAGACAAGTGATACTAATAGGTATTTATTTACTTTTTTTTTGTAAATACATACATTACATTGAATCTATACTATAATAAAACTCAAAGAGCACTTTTTCTGTACATTGAATATTTTTACAAAATTTCTATGTATAGGGATACTATACTATCGACATAGAGGCCAAAACAATTTTTTTTGGAATTATTGTCTGTCTGTCTATCTGTCTGTCTGTCTGTCGTTCTGTTCGTCCAGGTATCATTTGAAAACCCGTAGATGGATTCTGATGGGACTTTCACTGATGTGTTGTGTAGAAGTAGGGGTATAAGTTGGTATATAAAACATCACGCTATGTTTCATAGGGGCTAAGCAGTGAAACATTACTTGCACATATTACCACGTAATTTCCTTTGTATGTGAATAGGGTAATTATAAACTGATCAGTTAATCATTAAGATATCTAATTATCTATTATTACGCTATATACAATAGGGACTAAGCAGACATTTAGTTTGCATATGATATGGCAGTGGCGAAGGGTCAATTTTTGTAAGGGGTAAGCCGGTCCGGTACACCCAGGACATTTTCATTAGATTTCTGTATTGTGCTAAGTACTTTGCTGATAGCAATATGACATTATATCTTTGAAAAGTTAAAATCTGTAATTCCCGAGCGAGTCCAAACTGGATTAGGAAAGAAATAGGCAAGGGAAAAATACCATTTCAGTTCATTTAAAAGCCAGGGGTTAGGTCCGCTGCACCACCAAGGCTACATTTGTATAGGTAAGTAGAAATTGAGAATACGAAATTGCTAAATTTTTACTTAGGTAAAAGACCTAAAATGACTCGAAATGATCTAATCTAACGCAATAAAATGTACAAGTACAATTCACACTACACACAATGAACAGCGCTCCCAAAAAAAACGCTTCAAGGTCAGGGCTCTGGGGTGTTCATGAAATTTAATTAAACTCCCCAAGTCCAGGTAGTGTATAGGTATTGTATTACAGTCGCAACAATAAAAGATGCGAAAAACTTTGAACTTTCATTATCGAATATGATTAGACAGTAATTTACGATGTTAGCGTGATTTAAATTATGAACAGCGCCATCTATCGGTGAAATTGAACATATAATCACTATAGAACTTTAATCTATACTATAATAAAACTCAAAGAGCACTTTTTCTGTACATTGAATATTTTTCAAAATTTCTATGTGGGGATACTATACCATCGACATAGAGGCCAAAACAATTTTTTTTTTAATTATTGTCTGTCTGTCGTTCTGTTTGTCCAGGTATCATTTGAAAACCCGTGGATGGATTTTTATAGGACTTTCACTGATGTGTTGTGTAGAAGTAGGGGTATAAATTGGTATATAAAACATCACGCTATGTTTCATAGGGGCTAAGCAGTGAAACATTACTTGCACATATTACCACGTAATTTCCTTTGTATGTGAATAGGGTAATTATAGACTGATCAGTTAATCATTAAGGTATTATTACGCTATATACAATAGGGACTGAGCAGACATTTAGGTTGCATAAAATATGACAGTGGCGAAGGGTCAATTTTTGTAAGCGGTAAGCCGGTCCGGTACACCCAGGACATTTTCATTAGATTTCTGTATTGTTCTAAGTACTTTGCTGATAGCAATAATATGACATTATATCTTTGAAAAGTTAAAATCTGTAAATCCCAAGCGAGTCCAAACTAGATTAGGAAAGAAATAGGCAAGGGAAAAATACCATTTCATTTCATTTAAAAGCCAGCGGTTAGGTCCGCTGCACCACCAAGGCTACATTTGTATAGGTTTCATGAAATTTTAATGAAACTCCCCAAGTCCAGGTAGTGTATAGGTATTGTATTACAGTCGCAACAATAAAAGATGCGAAAGACTTAGAAATTTCATTATCGAATATCATTAGACAGTAATTTACGATGGTAGCGTGATTTACATTATGAACAGCCCCATCTATCGGTGAAATTGAACATACTGATTACTATAGAACTTTAATCTATATAATTATAAGAAAGTCGTGTTAGTTACACTATTTACAACTCAAGAACAGCTGAACCGATTTTGCTGAAAATTGGTGGGGAGGTAGCTTAGAACCAAGAAACGGACATAGGATACTTTTTATCCCGGTAG
Source organism: Furcula furcula (assembly GCA_911728495.1). Taxonomy (NCBI): domain Eukaryota; kingdom Metazoa; phylum Arthropoda; class Insecta; order Lepidoptera; family Notodontidae; genus Furcula; species Furcula furcula. The sequence goes on from OU452251.1 coordinate 15,480,565, forward strand.
GTTAAGGTTAAGCAACGTTAGGTAAGGTCATTAAATAGATGGGTGAACCGATTTGTATGAAATTTTGTGTGCATTTCGGGTAGGTCTGAGAATAGGTCGTAAAGTATATTTCATGCCGCTAGGTTAAGGTTAAGCAACATAAGGCAAGGTCTTAAAATAGATGGGTGATCCGATATGTATGAAATTTTGCGGTACCATGATTGACGAGGATATATAGAACGAGAGGAGGGTGCAAGAGAGAGAGAGGGGAGGGTGATGGAGTGGGTGATCGGAGGAGTTAGGTGGAACAAGGGGAGGGGGGGAGTGAGAGGGAGTAAGTTGGGAGAAGAGAGAGGAGGGAGAGGGTTCAGAGAGGACAACGGGGAGAGGAAGAGGGGAAGTGTGACGGGGACCGAAGCGGGAGGGGAGAGAAAGAGCATAGAATTAGATTTTTCTTATAAGAGAGAGAGATGGAGAGAGATAAATCAAGGGAGTAGGGAGAAAAGGGGAGCAAAATGTAATTAAAGCGCGGGCGGAGCTGCGCGGGTCAGCTAGTCTATAAATATAAAAGAAAGTCGTGTTAGTTACACTATTTATAACTCAAGAACGGCTGAACCGATTTGGCTGAAAATTGGTGGGGAGGTAGCTTAGAACCAGGAAACGGACATAGGATAGTTTTTATCCCGGTAGGTTAAGGTTAAGCAACGTTAGGTAAGGTCATTAAATAGATGGGTGAACTGATTTGTATGATTTTTTTTGTGCATAATCGGGTAGGTCTGAGAATAGATCATAAAGTATATTTCATACCGCTAGGTTAAGGTTAAGCAACATAAGGCCAGGTCTTTAAATAGATGGGTGAACCGATATGTATGAAATTTTGCGGGTAGGTCTGAGAATAGGTTATAAAGTATATTTTATGCCGCTGATAGCATTATTGATCTATATATCATAGAACGAGATAGAACGAGGGTGCATGAGAGGGAGAGGGGAGGGTGATGGAGTGAGTGATCGGAGGAGTTAGGTGGAGCAAGGGAGGGGGGGAGTGAGAGGGAGCAAGTTGGGAGAAGAGAGAGGAGGGAGAGGGTTCAGAGAGGACAACGGGGAGAGGAAGAGGGGAAGTGTGACGGGGACCGAAGCGGGAGGGGAGAGAAAGAGCATAGAATTAGATTTTTCTTATAAGAGAGAGAGATGGAGAGAGATAAATCAAGGGAGTAGGGAGAAAAGGGGAGCAAAATGTAATTAAAGCGCGGGTCAGCTAGTAGATAATATTGTTCTGTGCCCAGACACTTGGTGGGCATCGAACCCACGACCTGTTGAGTAGCGGCCAAGGTGTATAACTAACCACAGACCCACAGAGTACTTTGTATGCAACAACAGACCCGTCGCACAACGTGTTTATATTGATGTACTTATTTATTAAAATCGGATTTGATTAGGTAGGTACCTATTTTCCGGGTAATAACGTATGTCTTTGATTATATAAGTACGTATTTTAACTATGTACTTATAAACTTTCTGCAGCTGACATCAAGTAAGTAGTTAGAAAGTCTTAAGGATTTAGATTTTTTAACTGAGATCATAAAAAACATTTTTTAGTACGTCTATGCTATGACTGAGATTTAATGATGAAGAACTAAATCACTATAAAACCTACCTAATTATAGTGATTTAGTTCTTCATCATTAAATCTCAGTCATAGCATAGACGTACTAAAAAATGTTTTTTATGATCTCAGTTAAAAAATCTAAACCTACCTAGCCTCGCTCAGCACAGCTCTACTGAAAACGGCTCAGCGGAGCGAGGTTTTTGTACTTACAAAGCAAGAGAAGAAAGTGTGCGAGGGATGTCTGCTAAAGCGACAGACGCGCTCTTCTCCCGCCACACAGCACCCTGCTCGCTTATCTGAAAAGAGCCCAGTGCACATCCTCGGACCGCTAATCTGCACAGCGCACAGGCACAGCGTCGCCATGCATCTTCACACCGTTCAGCTTGCTCGCATATCTCTAGTGGAAACATTCATCGTTCCACACAGCGTCGCTACGCATCCTCGAACCGCTCAGCTGCTTCGCACATATCTGGTGGAGACGCGGCTAATGCAATCTAACTTTGTGCCCTAATGCCCTAGTAGTCTTGTTCTGTGGCCCTAGTACATCTAGTATTTTAAGGGTACCTACATAAAATCATGACACACTGCTGGATATCACCATGAATAATTAGTTCATTTATTTGACTTACTGCCGAACCTACAAACGTCAATTAAAGTAAATGGTGATTAATCCATTATTTGAAATCGGATTATTTCGACAATCGGAGCCAATTAATACATAATACGCTGATAGTGAGTAGGGATAATAATTATCTCGTATTCAATAATCGAAATTAATCATAAATGGCTACGACAGTCGAAATAAATAGATTTTAAAAAGTGACTTAATTAGAATTAAAGTTAATTGGGGTTTGTGAGTGCGGCAGTTAGAATTATTATTCTAAGTTAAGGGGGCGTCCATTAATCACGTGAGGCTCGAAAGGGGGGGGGGGGGTTCCGAAAAGATCGCGAATATCACCAGGAGGCGGGGAGGGGTATAATGAGACCTCACGTGTATTTATTTTTCGTTGAATGCACGATTTCTAAACTAAACAGCGGCACGTAGCCCTTGACTCACCGTTGCCGGCAACGACTTCCCCTACAACATTTAATGTTTTTAAAGGTAATATTCCAAAAATTTCAATATAGGTACTTGCTTAGTTTGTAAAAAAAATACACGTGATTTTGGGTAGGGGTTGGTTTATAACCTCACCACATATCACCAGGATGGGGGAGGGGTTAAATAGTTGCTAAAAAACATCACGTGATTAATGGACGACCCCTAATAGATATCACGAAAGAGGGGAAGCCTTCTTGTGCACTTGTTGCCTTAGTACTTCTGGTATAAATATATTTGTGTGTGTGAGGATTGAGTGAGTTTTGAAATTTTTTCATAGGGTGCTCAATCCAATCAATGTGTGTGTGAACACACAATATAGGTATCTAAACGCAAAACCACAGGATGGAGATCTATTTATCTGGAACGTATTATCTACTTGGAATATTTATGTCGAAATAAATTAAACTTTTGGTCGGACTATTTGGAATATATCGCGAGTGTGGTAAATTACATCTATAAGTACATTATTTTACACGCGTTTGCTTGAAATGGAGCGTGTTTTACGGCCGAGCCCGCGGATGGCATCGTCACGTCTCACGCGGCGTTTATCGCGGCGGGCGCGAAGCGGCCGGTAGCGGCTGCGAGCGGCCGGGCGCGGCCTCTTGCGCCTGCTCTGCCGGCCGCGTCGCGCCGCTGCCATTCTGGTGTGAATTGAGCCTATTGCTCACGGAGTTAGCTTAGAACCAGGAAACGGACATAGGATACTTTTTTTTATCCCGGTAGGCTAAGGGTAAGGTAGGCAACGTTAGGTAAGGTCATTAAATAGATGGGTGAACCGATTTGTATGAAAGTGTGCATATCGGGTAGGTCTGAGAATAGGTCATACAGTATATTTCATACCGCTAGGTTAAGGTTAAGCAACATAAGGCAAGGTCATTAACTAGATGGGTGAACCGATTTGTATGCATATTGGGTAGGTCTGAGAATAGGTCATAAAGAAAGTATATTTTATGTCGCTGATAACATGATTGACGAGGATATATAGAACGAGAGGAGGGTGCAAGAGAGAAGAGAGACTGAGAGGGGATTTGAGGAGGGGGTGATGGGTGAGGGTTCGGGGGAGTTAAGTGGAGCAAGTTGGGAGAAGAGAGAGGAGAGGGTTCAGAGAAGGGACAACAGGGAGAGGAAGAGGGGAAGTGTGACGAGGACCGAAGTGGGAGGGAAAGAGAGACGAGCAAAATGTAATATAAAATCTTTTTAAAAAAAATTGAACCGACTTCAATATCACTGAAAAGTATAAAATAATTTAAATATTATTGAAGTTGGTGTTAGCGTACCTGCTGTGTATATTTGGCACCAACTTCAATAATACTTAAATTATTTTATACTTTTCAGTGATATTGAAGTCGGATCAATTTTTTAAAAAAAAGATTTTATTTTAAACTTTTTAGTGATATTTTCATATATAAAGATTGAACCATTGAAAACCGTAAAATTATCTAGGTAGGTTATGATCACATTATCGTCTACATAGTTTTACATAATTCATGTTTCTTCAGAAAAAATATCCGGTCGTACTGAAATTTGCATGGATACATCATAGTAGTTTACTCTCTCGAATAAAAAAAGAATCATCGAAATCGGTTCATAATTGTCAGAGCAATGTAATGGAGAACATCAGTTTTATGGTTTTTACCAGATAAATTCCTCCACATCGTTCATGGTCCTCCAGGAAGTTCTTATCCGGTTGTAATAAAATTCATACAGATTCAATACAGTGGTTTCTTCTTTCGAATAAAAAAAGAATCATTTAAATTGGTAAATATTTGCCAGAGTTATGACTATTTTTGTCCGACCGAGCGAGTCCGAGCGACTAAAACGTCATCTATATAGGCTTTCTTGCAGCTCTCAGTGCGCAGTCACCATTCTTGTTTTTTCAGGAACTACTTATTACTAAGCAATAATTTTTTTATGGGACCCAATTAACGGATTAAAGAATGGATGGAAGAAAGATTTTTTCAAATCGGTTCATAATTGCCAGAGTTATGCGCGAACATACATAGAAAAAAAAAAAAATATATATATATATACAGACGAATTGAGAACCTCCTCCTTTTTTGAAGTCGGTTAAAAAGAGAGGGCAGAGCTGCGCGGGTCAGCTAGTAAAAACAAAACTCAGTTTAGGTTTACAAAATTAGTATTTATTGTAGGATCTTATCGTTTTCCGCCAACTCTAGGAGCTGCTTTCTGACTGACTTTCGCAGCCTTCGCTTTAGGTTGTGCCTTTGCTTTGGTTGCAGGAGCTACGGTCTTCTTTGCGGCTTTTGTTGATTTCTTTTGTTCCTTCGCAGCTCTGAAAAAAGCAAGAAAATCACAAAATATATAACACTTCAAGTTGAGTGCTCATTAAACATTGCATTAATATACAGACATCAGTAAGAAGGTAAGTGTTGGGGTGCCTTTGAAATTTGCAGCGAAATTTGAAGGCACTCCTACTACTACTAGGTCATCAAAAGTCGTTTCACGATGCGACATCGTGTCGTAAAAATCTACGATGAGCATTACATTATGATAACCTAGAAAGCACCTAATTACAGTTTGAAAATTGTAATTACATTTCAAGCTTTCACAATGCAATGCTCAACATAGGTTTTTACGACACGATGTCGCGGCACAACACGGCTCTATCATGGTTATGTGTAGGAGCCCTATAGGTGATTTAATTTACAATCACTTTTATACAATGAAATTATAAGATGAGCAGTGGCATGCATGCTTGTTTAATCTAAAATATTTATATACCATTTTAAATATCCATAAGTTAGCAGATTCTATAGATATAATGTTGTCTTTTACTTACGCGAATATTACACATTGAAATCAAACTACAAAATAAACCATGATAAAATCTGTAAAAGTAGTTTGATTTCAATTCTATAGATATCTTAATTTGTGTTTAAAAACTGTATTAAGTTTATTCAGAGGGTCCATACACACAAAATGACTTTGCCTGTCCTATGATTTCTTTAAATAATGATTTCTGATATTTACGCGAATATTACACATTGAAATGAAACTAATATTACGGATTATATCGCGGTTTATTTTTTATATGAATGCTGTAAAGTATTCGAAACGTCGGGAAATTAAAATAAAAAATAAACCGCGATATAATCCGTAAAATTAGTTTCATTTCAATTCTCTAAATAATCTTAATTTAAATAAAATTTTGTACCGACATGGTATTCACGTTAATACCATGTGTTTTTAAATGTAAATGGATACATCTGTAATGTTAGTTCATTTAAGGATATTTGTGGTGGCACACTAACAAATAGCTTAAGAGTACAGATAACTCACAGATATTTTTGGCTACTATCTGTCCACGCCACTGAAAATGAGTGAGACAAACAAAGTCTGTACTCATCATAATCTCTTCCCATTAAAAAGGAGGAACCAATTTCTTATTTAGAATTCCCATAAAGGTACTTTACCCTTAAATACTTACTTAATTGCCTGTTCTCGCTGAGCTTTACGCACTTCAGGCTTCATATTACGTTTAGCCATGATGTCACTCAATGAGGCTCCAACAATGGCACGCTGGTACTTTTGGGTCCTCCTGGTGCGCTTTTTAGTTTGTTCCTCCTCTTGACCCTTCTTGAACTTACGTCTGAAAACCATATTTTGGTATAAAGCTAGTATAGCAGTATTACTGTTACTAATTCGTTAACAATCCTCTCCATCCAAACATTGTCTAAAAGAAATCACAACTAGCGATAAGATGGCCAATGTTACCTAATACCATTGTATAATATTATTTAGAAATATCTGTATGTGCTATTTGGTGCGCAATAAAGAGTGATCTAATTATTATTTGTTAAAGGAGTAGGAGTACTATAAATGGTAAAAATACATTTTAACTTATTTCTAAGTGTCATTACTTAAAGAAAAGCACAACATGCATTATCTATTTATACTCAGGGACACACACAAAAATATAATTATGGATGTGGGTTCACAAAGCATCTTATGGCCGGTTTCTTACACTTTTGTATTTACTACTATTCTCTACATGGGACTAGTGCCATAGAATTAATGGCGTTTCGTAAAACTACTTACAGTGTTTGAACAAGTAATAAGTTTTAAAAACTAAAACCCGACCCCCCATGGATAAAATCACAGTCTAATAATGTGATATTATATAGCCTATAATCAGAGGACAATCAAGACGCTTCTAACGACACCCTACTTGTCATATTATGTTAATCCAATAGATAATGAACAGTTCACTGGGATCTTCAGAAACCGGGCATTAATAACATTTCTAAGGTTAAAAAAGAGAATTATTATCTAACTAAAGCATAGACGCGGAATAATCCAAGCTCGTCTGGCGCACCCTTGAAAGCAGATAACCTTGGAAGACCATGCTGATTGAGTAAATCATGAGCAACCGAAAAATATTCATACTGAGAAGAAAAACAAGAGTAATAATAAGTAGTAAATACCTGTACAGCACAGTCCATGTCACTTTACGAGGATTTCTCCTCATGAGGTGAGCAGCTTCACATTTTGAGTTCAAGAAAGTGAATGACTGTAATAAACACAAGCCTTTAAAATAAAGATATCAAAGCAATGAATATAACTGGTTTTGTTTACCTAATTTGAGTGTTGTACCCACGTCTTGTGAGATAAGCACAGCATTTACAATATAAAATTAATCAACGAGGCTTTATTATTAACTACACAACTAGTAAAATAGTTAACCTATAAAATTACCTTGCCATCCACCTTTACCATGGTCTTTCCATGGCCAGGATAAATTTTGTATCCACTGTAAGCGCAAAGTCCGATCCTGAAAATCAATCACAAACGATGAAAAAACATCACAGCACTTAATAAAAATGACACAATTATCAAAAAACATTAGCAGATCATTTAGATAAAGTGAAATAAGTTAAAAATATCGAGAAACGTACTTCATTTTGACTTGACGAAATTGAAAGAACTACCATAGAGTAAAGCTTGTCAAAGAAAGAGAGTTTAATCTATTTTAATGATTTAACCATAGAGTAAAGCAAGGTGTTGCAATCGTTTGAAAAATTTCAAAAATATATCCAGCTGGCCGGTACTAAAGGTAATAGAGAGAAAGTACTAAAGAAATACATAATAGAGCGTCCAACCGTCTATTTTCTTTTTGACAGCACCAATAGAACGTAACTGCGTCATGTTACGCAAAATATACACTATAAGTGAACCTTTAAAAGTGAACTTTTGCGTAACATGACGCAGTTACGTTCTATTGGTGCTGTCAAAAAGAAAATAAACGGTTGGACCGTAGACAGAATATAACAAGACATCTAGCTAGCGTGCCGCCGATAAGGACAGAAAATAACGGAAAATAATCATTCGTACACTTAACACACGCTACGGATATTTATTCAAATGCACCTATTATAGTGGTATAAACGATATTTCATAATGCAATTCAATATAATACTCCAAAGCTAGGTCGTGAACTAGAAAATTTCATGAGTACTCGAAGAAAACGCACCGTAGGTGCGCCAGATTTTGAACACACGCTGAGGGACAAAAAATTATATGCTCTGTTTCTTTCTATCACATATAAAATATATATATGCATCCTTTTCTTGCGCGAATGAGAAAGAAAGTGCCAGCTCTCTATTGTTTTCTTTCTCTAAGGGTTGGACGCTCTATAGGCTGACGTGCCGTGACGTGACATACATATTAACTCCATTTTGTTTGTTTGCAGTTGGGTATGCTTCTATAATATAAACTTGTTACCTATTTGTTAAGCTCGTAGACAGAATATGAGTATTTCTCAAAATAAATGTACATTTGTGAAATAAAAAGTGTGCCTCGTAATATTTCAAAAGTTACACGTTTTTATTCAATTATCAAAACATAATTGTAAAGTTAACATATTAAACTTTAAAATTACTATACATGATTAGTATAATCTATCATCCAACTAATTAAAAAACACTTTTTTAATAACCATGTTTATTGCTTTTCATACAAAAATAAATTGCAACCCTACCACCCTCATACGTATTATATTACATTATTGTTCAACTCTTTAAAATTAACAGATCTTGCTGTTTCTTAAATTTGGATAGCTTTTTTTTTATAATAACATGAATAAATTAATACTTCCTTGTTGTATTTTAAATGTTTCAAAAAACAATGAAAAAATATAAATAGGTAAATATTACAAAAATAAATAAGAAGATAGGTACTTATGAAAAATCAAGAATATTCGATTAAATTAATTATGTTTCGCCATCATGTAACAAGCCTTACATTTACTATTTAGTTACATCTTAGACTATTTCGTAACAATATTTCGTAACAACTATTTCGTTACGTACATTAATTTTGAGAAATACTCATATAACAAGCAAGACCTCTGGCAAAGAAAGAAAGAATCTAGCTCTCTTTATTATATTCTTCCTCTAATCTAAGGTTATGCTATTTGTTTTTCTTACCTTCCATTTTTTTGCAATAGTTTGTATTTGTGGGTAGGTTTAAATCTCTCATAATCCCAAGTACACATTGTTACGTTGGTTGGATGTACTATTTTTATCTATGGAGTCAGAGCGCGCTAACGACACGATTAAATATTGTTATTACTTGGGATTACACGTGATTTGGGATGCTACCTAAATTGAAAATATCAGAGGACGAGCTCAATCCATCTGAGCTCGTCTGATATTTTAAATTGAGGTTTTAATTAAAAATAAACATTCAGAGACAGCTACCGCCCACTTTTGCTAACTGAAGTTGTCAGTTAAAAAGTGAAAATGGCAAGTGAATAATAAGCTTAGACACCTTAGAGGAGATACCGCTGGAGATAGCATAATGCGCTAACCCCTCTGCCAAATTTTGTTCATATGGCCAGGTCATTCTTTATTTGTGTGCGTATCTTTTTGAATGTGTTGCGAGTTTATTATAGTGTGGGTATGCGTGAAATGGTATCTGTGTGTGTTTACTTCGCCTCCCGCACCCCGCAAAAATGCCACGAAAAATTTGTTGCTATGATATTGTGTGATCTTGGTATAGTCGAAGTGTTATTTAAAAGACATGTTTCCAGTTTGATGTCATTTATTGAAGTGTCTATAATTTACAGCGTTTACTTAATACTAGTAACTTATTCTATGTCAGCACAAAGTAACCGCGTTTGTAACCTAAGAGCGGAATACAATTACATATACTTCATCTCCCCCGAAAAAGTCTCATCATTACCCCTATTGCTAAAGGGAAAAAAAATGATCGAAAATACATTTTTTTTTAAACATCAATTAGTTAATAATTATAACAACTTAAAAATACTAAAAATTACTATAAAATTTATTCATAATACAATTTTGTATTATTCTTATGAACTAAGTATTCTTTATTATTCTTACATATCTTAACATTAGGTGACAAATCTTCAATTACAATATAAGGACCTGTGTAAATACTGTCTAATTTTGTACCAACTTGATTTTTTAAGATAATTAAATCTCCTGTCCTATAAACAAATGGGTTTGAATTATTGTCATACATAAATTTCCTTAGGTCCTTATAATCTAATAAATTTTGCTTTGCATCGGCATTGGCTTTTTGTAGTCTATATTTTAATTCTAAAGGATAATCACCGTAATTATATAATGGCTCTACTATTCTTTGTAAATTATTAGGTAAGCTACATAATTTTCCATAAACTAACTCATATGGTGTATACTTGGTCATAGTATGTACTGTTGTATTATAAGCAAAGCTCCAGTACGGAATCCAATCGCTCCAATTGGTTTTGTTATTTTCACACTGTATCCTGAGATATGTACCTAATTGTTTGTGTGAATTTTCTAATGCTCCTAAGGTTTCATGATGGTATGGAGTCGAGTTAAGTTTATTAATAGATAACAATTTACATGTTTCTGTCATAATTTGAGACATAAATTCTGTTCCATTATCAGTAATTATCTCTTTTGGTATACCATAGCGTAAAATAAATTATTTGACAAAAGTTCTGGATACTGTTTCCGAATCTTTTGTTTTTAATGGATATGCTTCTATAAACTTAGTCAAATCGCATTGGATAGTTAATATATACTTATAACTATAATTATCTATACCTAAGGGACCCATTAGATCTAAACTAACTCGTTCGAACGCTGAGTTCGCTGTCGAGGTGATAACCATTGGTTCTTTCACGCTTCGATTAGTATACTTATGTAATTGACAACTTCTGCATTTTTTCACAAAATTAGCAACGTCGCGACTCATTCCTGGCCAGTAATAATATTTTTTCACGTTATTTATCATTCTATTAACCCCCGCGTGGCCACTTGTGGGTAATAAATGAAAGTCGTTAAGAATTACTTTCTTCGTGTCGTTATCAGTTATTTTCAAAATTCCTCTAGTTATAAGAAATTTTGGTAGTATAATATTAAAATTTTTAAATTCTCGTAATAATATCTCTATAAATTGTGCATTATTTTTATCTTTTATTATTAATATTTCTTGAATATTAATCTTTTTGCATAACTTTTCTAAATCTCTCGCTAACACCTCTGGGGTCGATAACGATCGAGTATTTAGTAATATAGCACATTGCGAAGGCTTAAAAATACAAAACTTTTTATCTGAAATAACATTTTCTCCTTTATTTAATTCATTTTCCTTAAAGTCATAAAATATAAGTTCTATAATGTCTTTTGGTCTTTTGAGTACCTCTACTGCGGTAGGTTGATCAGGCCTACGCACTACAGGGTTCTCAAAATCGTGACTAATACTGTCTTGTCCTTGTAATTTTCGCGTTTGAGCTCTAGTTAAAACAGAGACTACTTTTTCACGCATTTCTTTCAAATCTTTACATGTGATTGGCAGTCGACTAAGTGCATCTGCTGGTCCATTATCTTTACCTGGTACGTACTCTATTTCGAAATCGTACTCCTCTAAATATAATCGAAATTTTGTTAATCTGCTAGATGGATCATGCAAATTAAATAAATATACAAGTGGTCTATGATCTGTACAAATTTTAAATTTTCTACCATACAAATATGGCCTGAAATGTTGGATTGCCCATACAATGGCAAGCAATTCCAATTCGATCACGTGGTATCTAGACTCTGCTGGTTTAAGGTTTCGGCTAGCGTATGCTATTACTTTTCCATTGCTGTTTGATAATATTGCTCCTAAACCCACTTTAGATGCATCTGTTTGTAGTTTAAAAACATTGTTTTCAGAAAAATGTGGATATTGTAAAATTGGTGGATTAATAAGGGCTGATTTGAGTTTATTAAAAGCTAATTGACATTCGGATGTCCATTTAAATTTAGTTCCTTTTTTAGTTAATAAATTTAATGGGTAAACTATATCTGCAAAATGAGAAATAAATCGTCGATAATAATTTGCGAAGGCAACAAAACGTTTGACTTGTTGGTACTGGATAATTACGCATAACCTCTATTTTACTAGTGTCTGGAAAAATTCCTTCAGGCGTGATTTTATGTCCTAAGTATATCAATTCCTCTCTTAAAAATTCGCATTTAATTGGATTTAATTTTAAATTCACTTTACGTAATCGGTTAAGAACCTCTATAAGATTTTTATTATGACTATCTCTCGATTTTCCTATCACAATACAATCATCTAAATATATGAAGCATTTTTCATAATTTAGGCCTGACATTGCTACTGTCATAAGGCGAGAGAAAACACTTGGACTAGTCTTAAGACCCATAGGACAACGCTTCATTTGATACTGTTTTCCGGCGGAAAATGCTGTACCATTACGCGAAACCTCATCCAATGATAATTGATACATTTTATTTAAATTAAATGACGTATATTTTCTGGAATTTTCATTTAAATTTAATTGGTAATAACTCTGCGAAAGATCGAGTTTTGAAAAATAAATACAACCATATAAAGAGTCTAAAATATCTGATATATTGGGTAATGGAAATTTATCGTCTTTAATTAAATTATTTAGTTGCCTGTAATCAACTACAAGCCTCGATTTTTTATCATTTGAATTAATCGACTTTTTTGGGACTAATAATACCGGACTTGACCATTCCGATACAGTTTCCTCAATGATATCATTATCTAACATATCCTTTATCTGTTTGTCTACTTCTTTTCTTAACGCATAAGGAATTCTGTAAGGTTTGGCGTAAACCGGCGCTACGTTATCTTTCAAAATAATCGAATGTTGCATTAAATTGGTAGTTGATAATTTATCTCCTGGTAAATGAAAAACGTCTGCGTACTTTGCGCATATGTTCTGAATACTTATCTTGTCTTCCATCAAATAACTAAGATCCAATAAATCGAATAATGACTTAACGCGATTTACTGAATTATACTCATCGTTAAAAGCACAAACTTCGAAACTATTCAAAGAGTGAATGTTTAAATTTGATAAATCAATAACAATCTCTTCGTCCTTCGTATTTAAAATTCGTACCGGGATATAACCATTATCCGGTTTCGCTATCATTCCCGCTATAAATACTCCATCTTTTATTTCATTTGCTAAAATAACGGAATCCTCACTCGAGACGCAAGGTATGTACTTGATAACTTCACATCGTGGTGGTATCGAATACATAAACCTATTATTACTATTTATCCTTATACATACAGACTCATTATGATTCGACAACTGTAAGGTTGTTGTTTTATAATCAATAGTAGCCTTATAACGTTTAAAAAAATCTTCACCTAAAATTCCGTCCGCATAACACGATAAATTCTTAAAAACATAAAACTTCTGCGAAAAAATAATACCGTTATATTCTAAGTCTAAATAAACATATCCTTCTGATATCAGCTGTCCACTGACACCTTTTATCGGTATCCTATCTAAGCTAATGTTTTTTAAGTACTTACTATTTTGCAACCATTCATATTTTAAAACACAAATACTTGCTCCACTATCGACTAATAAGTTTACTACATTACTATTATCTAGGTTCAAAGTCACTATACTATTTACGTTATAATTTAATATAAATGGTTCATTCGTTATGGGCACGAAAAAACTCACTATTCGGTGCATTGTTAGTGTATTCTTGTATCGTATCACACCGTGTATGTTGAATACGCGGAATTGGACGCGTCGAGTTTACGCGAATTGCAGGTGGCTGAACACGTGCAGTAGCTCGCGAAGTACCTCTCATAGACCGATTGTAATAAGTTACCGGTCTCCTATCGTAATGTTCACGGTTCGAATCTGGCATATAATGATTGTTACGATTTTTGTAGTAACTTTTTGAATCCTTATGAAAATTATTGCGTATGCTTCCACCTCTGGAAGAAAAATTATTACGGAGGTAACGATTGTTCCCCCTAAAACGTTTAACTGACATTACGTGATCCTCCCTACTGGACAACGTATGCTCATCTGCTGCTGCTCGAATCGCTTCGGGCAAGGACTCAAAGTGACGAGAAGCAATTATCGTACTGAGTCGCATGTTAGATAATCCATCGGCGAAACGTTTGATCGCCATAGATTCATTTATCGGACGCAAAACCTGAAATTTATTGTCATCACCGTCCGCTTGTGTGAGTGTCAAATTTACGAACAGGTTTTCAAGTTCTGAGCCAAAATTATCGATTGACCTGTTACCTTGTTTACAAGTTTGAAGTTGGGACTGAATGGCTACGGCTGACTTCTTTTGCAATAAAAACTTACGCATATCAACAAGCAAGTTGTTTACATCTTCGTAACTAGATTTCATTCGCAGCTTTGCACTTGGCGAAAGTCTAGTTTTTAGGACAAAATTCATTAAATTACTTTTTGTGGTATCAGTTATCATGGAACTGTAAAGCTGTATTCCATCGATCAACTGCTTAGTAATATGTTCCTGACCAGTCATAATTGGTAACAAGGAAATAGCTACTTTAATATCAAAGTTATCCGACGCCATTGTGTCTAAACTTTCTAAATCTTTTGCACTTAAACTTAAAATTCGACTATATAAAGTGTTAATTTCTTATGAAATTCTGAAAACTTCAACAAAACGGTCATAGTATCTAGGATTCTTTCAGGACTGACTTTAATTAAATATTCTTTTATATTCTTTAACTCATTATGTATACGAGTTAATTCACGTATCATGATACTGATGCAAAACAAAAGAAAATATATATCTAAGGCTTATTAAATGGTTTAAACTAGTAGGTATTCATTATATAGACATTATTACTTTAAACTTACAAATACTTTATGTACCTAACATGGCGCGGCACATGTGCACGCGGAGTCATGTTGCATGGTGTGACGCTGGCGCGGCTCAGCGGCGCGGCGGTGCAACGTGGCGACGCGGTGACGGCAACGCGGCGTGGCGTGGGTCTCCAATTTCATGTTCTGGAGTGGAATGCTGTCATCTTCTTGAATTGGGCCGGGTAATCCCTGGACACCTCTTCGGGCCGGGCTATCCCTGGACACCTCTTCGGGCCGGGCTATCCCTGGACACCTCTTCGGGCCGGGCTATCCCTGGACACCTCTTCTTGTTTCTTCTTCTTTAAACTGCTTACGTTAAATTAGGCTGAGAGACATTCAGGGCCATTTCATTAAATTAATCTTCTTGTTGTTAAGATATGTCACTGTGACATCACTATTAAGTCTGTTAGTCTGTGGTTATGATGGCGTCGTAAGCAAGCAAAGCAATTTCAATGTATAAGAACGGTGATTGTAATAAACAGTAAGATTTAACAATAAAACACAAATAATATTAATAAAAGGTTTATTTCCCTCCTCTGCGTGTTCCCTATACCCAACAGGTTATGGGCCCAGAGCGAGAACATAAAAACAGTGCAAAAAACAAGAACAATAAAAAATAAAAATGGCTAACAACCAAGAAGAAAATATAGAAAAACTTACGAACTCCGAGAATTTCCACATGTGGAAATTTGAGTTTAATATACATTTGTCGGCATCTAATCTATTGGAAGTATTGAAAGAATCAGACTCAGAAAAGAAAGAAAAACCGGAATTTCAAATTAAGGATGCAAAGGTAAAGAAGTTGATATTGAATTCCATAGATAGAAAGCTAAAAGGTCATATAATAAATTGCACAAATGCACATGAAATGTACAATAAACTATGTGCAGTATTTGAAGGAAGTGAAGAAAGAAATAAGTCTTCTTTGCTACAAGAATTCTTTAACTTCAAGTATGAAAACCAGTCAATGTCACAGTTGATCACAGATATTGAAAATTTGAGAATGAGATTAAATAATCTTAACCAGAACATTGATGATGACATGGTGATATCAAAAATATTAACCTGCATACCAAGCCAATATAAATTCTTCATCACAGCATGGGAATCAACATCAGACGATAAAAAGACACTTACCAATTTAACAAATAGACTTCTATCAGAAGAAAACCGATTTTCTGAAAGAAAGACTGAGCACAAACAAGTTGCTTTTAAGGCGGAGAATAAAAATATAAAATGTTTTAAATGTCAGAAAATGGGCCATCTAAAAAAGGATTGTAAGATGTGCATTCTCTGTAAAAGGTACAACCATGAAGAAAAAGATTGTAAATTTAAAAATAGTTGTTGCTCAATTTGCAAGAAAAATAACCATAAAGAGGAAAATTGTTTTTTTAAGAAAAAAGATGATAAGAAATCTAAAAATGTTGCCTTTTTAACACAGAAATCTAAACAGAGCTCAGCTAAATTCATAGTAGATTCTGGAAGCACAGTGCATATGACAAATGACCCTGGAATCTTGAGCAATTTTAAAGAGAATGATTCTGTGGTATACGCAGCCAATGATGAAAAAATGAAAGCAAAAGGATCAGGTACAGTCCATGGAATGACATGCGATTTGCAGAATACCTTATTAATACCAGACCTAGCACAAAATCTTTTATCTGTTAATTGTGTTACTAACAGCGATGGCTCTGTGGTTTTTACAAAGAATAAAGTGGAGGTTTACAAAAATTCTAATTTAATTTTAACCGGTACAAAAGAAAATGGGTTATACACAGTGAAGTTAGAACATGATCTGCCAAATGAAAATAAATCGTTATTGACACAAGAAAAAGGAACAGCATTGGAATGGCATGCAAAACTGGGACACCCAGGTAAATCAGTATTAAAGACACTAACAAAAGTGGCAGATGGCATAGATATTCAAGGACCAAAAATATTACAAGAACAGTGTGAAATATGTGCAGAAGCTAAGCAGTCAAGACTACCATTTAATACAACCAGAACTGGGGCTGAAAGAGACCTAATGGATGACTACAGTCATTTTACAAAAATCTATTTATTGAAGAACAAGAGTGATGTAAAAGAAGAAATTAAAAATTATATTGAAGAAACGGAACGTGAGAAAAATAGTAAAGTATCAATTATAAGATGCGATAACGGAGGCGAGTATACAAGTAACGACTTTAAAGCATGGTGTCAGCAAAAAGGTATAAAACTAGACTACACAGTGCCCTACTCACCACAATTAAATGGCAAAGCCGAACGGCTAAACCGGACATTGTTAGAAAAGACAAGAGCATTACTTTTTGATTCTAAATTAGACAAGGAAATGTGGGGTGAAGCAATATACTGTGCTACTTATATTATAAACAGACTGCCAAGCGATGCCCTGAAAAATAAAACGCCATATGAAATGTGGGTTGGAAAAAAGCCTAATATATCTAATATGCAAAAGTTTGGCTCTACTGTCTACGCAAAACAGCTACATCCAAATGTAAAGAAATTAGATCCTAGAAGCAAGAAACTAATAATGATTGGGTACACTAATAATGGGTACAGATTGTGGAATGCCAAGGAGAGAAAAATAGAGATATCAAGGGACATAGTGATCATAAAAAGTAAAACTGAACAGAAAGAAAATTATAAGAAAAGAAAAATAAGCTCTAGTGAAAATGATGATGAGATGACAGAAGATCAAGATGAGATTACAGAAGACCAAGATGAGATTACAGAAGACCAAGATGAGATTACAGAAGACCAAGAAGTGACTACAGAAGACCAAGATGAGATTATAGAAGACCACGAAGAGACAATAGAAAATCAAGAAGATACTACAGAAAACGAGGAAGAGAGGGAAGAGTATTTAGAAGAAGAATTCTTAGATGCAGAAGAAGTAGAAGACTCGGTTAGTGAAGAGAAGAAAATTTCTAGAAGTAAAAGGCAAGTAAAGAAACCTGTATGGACAAAAGATTATGAGATGGCACTGATGGCACAAGGAGAAGAACAACTAACTTATGAAGAGGCTGTTAGTGGAAAGCATAAAGAAGAATGGCTAAAGGCAATTCAAGCCGAGCTGGATGCACTGAATAAAAATAATACATGGCGAGAAGTTAGCTTACCAACAGGAAAGAAATTGATTGATACCAAGTGGGTCTTCAAGATTAAGAAAGAAGGTAATAAAGAAGTTTATAAAGCGAGATTGGTTGTAAGAGGCTTTAAACAAGAAGAGAAGTTTGATCATTCGGAGATTTATGCTCCAGTGGCTAAACTACCTACACTGCGGATTTTATTACCAATAGCAAGTAAATATAATTTAGATATTCAGCAGATGGATGTCAAGAGTGCATTTTTATATGGGAACATAGAGGAGGAAGTTTATATTGAAAAACCTGAAGGAATGAAGAAAGACGGAAAAGCGTTAAAATTGCAGCGGTCGCTATACGGATTAAAGAAATCTCCTAGATACTGGAATGAGAAGTTTAATCAATTTATGATTCAGGAAGGGTTTATAAGAAGCCAATGTGATTATTGTTTATATTACAAGAAGGATAAGAAGTTCTATGTTTTATTATATGTCGATGATTTGATCATACTGTGTGAAGATAAGCAAGAGATAATATCATTGAAGGAAGCATTATACAAAAAATTTGATATGAAAGATTTAGGGGGTAATAATCTAAAATATTTAGGAATAAACATAACTAAGAAGAATGATTTAATTGAGTTGGATCAAGAACAGTATTTAAAAGATTTATTGAAGAAGTATAATATGGAAGTATGTAAACCTATAGCAACACCGATAGAACAAGGTCTACTGATAGAAAAAGAAGAATCTACAGATAAAGAATTGATAAGAAGATGCAGACAGTTAATAGGAAGTCTCATGTATGCCATGTTAGGTACACGTCCTGATTTGTGCTATGCACTGAGTTATTTAAGTCGCTTTCAAGGTTATGCTAATGAGAGCTTATGGAAAGCATTGAAAAGAGTTTTGAGATACATAAAAGGGACTATAGGATTGAAGTTGATTTATAGAAAAGGAGAGGATGTGCAGTTAGAAGGATATACAGATGCAGATTGGGCTGGAGATCAAAGTGATAGGAAGTCCACATCGGGGTATGTCATGAAGGTGTTTGGTAACACAGTATCATGGTCTAGTAACAAGCAGCAGTGTATATCTTTATCAAGTACGGAGTCAGAATATGTAGCGTTAGGAAGGGGAGTTGCAGAGGGTTGTTGGATAAGAAATTTAGTAAAAGAAATAGGTGTTGATTGTAAAAGTTTTATTATAAATATAGATAATCAGTCTGCAATTCATGTCGCCAAAAACCCAGAGTATCACAAGCGCCTGAAACACATAGATATTAAGTATCATTTTGTTAGACAGAAAGTTGAGGATAAAATTGTATGTTTAAAGTATATACCATCAGGGGATCAGCTTGCTGATATATGTACTAAGGGTTTAAGTAAGGTTACTTTTGTTAAGTTGAGAGATGAGGTGCTTTCATAAAGCTTATTAACATTAGTTTTGTTTAATAAGTAAAGTAATTAGTAGAGTTGAGATTTTGTTTTTGTAGCAGGTATTGTAAATTAGGTTTTCAGTAATATTGTATTGTGAGTGATGTTCACATTGAGGAAGGGTGTTAAGATATGTCACTGTGACATCACTATTAAGTCTGTTAGTCTGTGGTTATGATGGCGTCGTAAGCAAGCAAAGCAATTTCAATGTATAAGAACGGTGATTGTAATAAACAGTAAGATTTAACAATAAAACACAAATAATATTAATAAAAGGTTTATTTCCCTCCTCTGCGTGTTCCCTATACCCAACACTTGTTAGGTCCGCATTCTCGTTCCGGGCGATAGTAAATTCTTCTTTTGGCTAATTATTTTCCGAGTTCTTTTGACATAATTTAATCTTCATTTTTGTTTTTCTTTGTTCTGTTTTGGTTCTTGATCTTCAATTTATTTAGATTTTAAGCTCCATGGTAAGTGGCAGTAGGTCGCCATATGATATTGTGTGATCTTGGTATAGTCGAAGTGTTATTTAAAAGACATGTTTCCAGTTTGATGTCATTTATTGAAGTGTCTATAATTTACAGCGTTTACTTAATACTAGTAACTTAATCTATGTCAGCACAAAGTAACCGCGCTTGTAACCTAAGAGCGGAATACAATTACATATACTTCATAGCTCCATTCTAATTACTCTGAGTTAGACACTAAAGAAACCATAAAGCATAGGGTTCCCATACAAAAAATAAAAAATTACTATGAAAAACACTGTGTGAACCACTGCTTACATCCATGGTGCATTAAGCACCACCGGTCCTTGAGGGAGTAGCGAGTTTGCGTTTAAAGTGATGGAAGTGTTCACTGAACAATGTTCTGTTCGAAAACGAGCGCAGCAAAACTGGCTATATACCTAGGTAATTTATATACTTGTTTTCAAACGATTGCATGCATTCAAGATGCAACACCTTGCTTTACTCTATGGTTCAATCATTCATTAAAATAGACTCAGCCAAAAAGTTTCGAGTATTTTCTTTCTTTCACGAATTTTCATACTTAACCTATAATATTATAAATTTAATCATTTAAATATTTTAAACTATTTTGTAACAAATTGTAAACAGAGAGACTTATAGATAAAAAAAAAACAAATAATCATCATCCACAGCAACTTTAGCTTTATCTTATAATTTAACAGTGCCTGATGATTTGCCCAGATTTTTTAGAATTCCAGGTAATTTTCATTATTTGATTGGAGGGAATATAGAAATACTAGTTACCGACTTTATTTAAATGACTCGTTTGTTTTCCACAGGATATCCTGAAAAAAATGCGTGTACTGGATGATAAGATAGTATATTCGCTAAACACTTCTATACCTACAGAATCATTTGCAAATAAAGTAGATGCCCATTCGGCCTGTGAAAATTTACATGCTCAAATCCAAAAGGGACATTCGGATAGAGAAAATGTTATAAAGAATTGTATAGTTGCTACTGCAGATTTAGTAAAACAATTGAAAACTGCTAAAACAGAGAAACCTGATGATATGGATATAATGAAAAATTTAAAAGCCGAACAAAAGAAGGTGAGTACCTTACATCCATTATTACTCCAGGGCTCAGACAAACAGGATAAGAATAGAATTTTAAGTAAAGTAATCACCACTTTGTAAATAAAACAACCAACAGTAGGTATTTACAATACAGAAGTTGACTGTACTAAAAATATGGTATGTGTTGTATGTAAGCTATCTTGTAATAAAAACAAAAAAGATGTTTCTGTAATATACAAATTTAATTATGGGTTTTCTTGAATTCTGTTATGCAATCTTAAACATTATAATGGATGAATGTCTAGTAATGTCACATACAAATACACACTTTATCATAAAACAATTTTTTGTTACCTTCATGCAACATCATTGGAGTCATGTAATACATGGAATATTTTCAAACAGAAATTACTTCATGTTAGTTTATTGCACATAAGTGCTTAACAATCTGAGATAGTTTTCCAGACAGTCAAATACTCACAAAGACCCAGTCACACTTACAAACAGCTACCTTTCTAGTGCACAAAAAGATTCAATATAGGATATAGAGGGACCCAGGGGTGTAGATACCGCCGTATCATTTATACAGGGGCCCTGAACGGGTGTAAACAAAATTTTGTAAAACATTAATTTCGTCTCAGTTAAACCCTTAGGCCTTACCTTCATTTGGACCCCCCAACAAACTTTGGTACAGGGCCCATCTCAGACAAACTATGCCACTGGAGGGACCATAGTGTAGTAATAGCAATACCCTGAAAATTTATTACAATGGTTATTAAGTCAGTCTTGTAAGGCATTATTCTATTCTATTCTATTGGTGGCTATAAATTGGGCCCGGTAACCACCGGAACGCACTTCGACCCCGTTGGATCCATTGTGCATGCCCTAGCCCTTACTCTGTTTCTGGCGTGTCGAAGAGTTCCCTCAGGTACGCAACGATTGCGCCAGCTTGGAGCTGTGCATAATCATCTGGTGTAGGATAAGCTACTCCCAGATGACACGACCTACGTCTCGCAAGAGCGTCGCAGCCACACAAAATGTGTCGCATTGACTCTTTTTCACCTTTACAAAATCTGCAAGTATCAGTAGTACTTAGCCTCATTCTGTGAAGGTGCTCATTGGTACCAAAATGTCCCGTGAGTGCACCTATCAGGTGCCTTATCTGTGATCTGTTGAGTTTCAATAGTTTAACCCCACAGTCCACCCTTGTGCTAGAGAAAGTTTTGGAGTGGTTTAGGCCTGACGCTTCCCTCCATTCCTTTAAGTGTTCATTTCTAGCATGCGCATATAATGCTTGGTGGTACGTTCCATACGGAATCCCCACAAATCAGTTCAGGACCCACCAGCTGTCTTTGCGAGCCGGCCCTTGCTAGTCTGTACGCCTTCTCATTGCCCTCGACACCTTCGTGTCCAGGTACCCAGATGAGGCTGACGTTGTTGTGTCTTCCCAGGTCATTCAAACCTGTAACACCTTCTTTAACCAGTTTAGAGTCAACTCGGAAGGAGTTTAGAGCCTTCAGAGCTGCCTGGCTGTCACTGAGAATGTAAATGGTTTTACCTTTAACATTCCTCCTTTGCATTTCTTTAATGCTGGCAATTATGGCATAGGTCTCCGCTTGGAAAACCGATGCATACTGCCCCATGCTCTGACTGACCCTGCAGTCCTTGGAATAAATTCCTGCCCCAGTACCTGACTCCATTTTAGAGCCGTCAGTGTACCATATGAGGTGCGTTCCACCAACCGGTTTGAGTCCCCGCGTCCACTCATCCCTTGATGGTATGTGTACTCGGTACCTCTTATTAAACATGAACACTGGATTTATCTTATCACAGGGCATGTCCATTAGATCATCCAGTTCTTCCACGGGATCCAATAAAGTGTGTTTTGTACAGGGCTTGTTACGATTCCAAGCTCCTGCTTTTGCAAGTCTGTATAGAGACTTCCTTGCCTCTGTTTGGATATGAGTGTGTAGTGGAATTAGTTCCAGTATCCACTCAAGAGCCTGTGTAGGCGTTGTTTTGAAGGCACCCGTAATTGCCATGCAAACTACTCTTTGCACCTTCCTAAGCAAATCTTTACAGATCTTTAGTTTAGTCCTAGGCCACCATACGGCACTGCCATATGTAAGAATAGGCCTCACCATCGTAGTATATAACCAGTATATTACCTTTGGTTTGAGTCCCCAAGTTTTGCCATAGGCAGAACGGCACATATTGAAGACTCGTAAGGCCTTTTTTGTTATATTTCCAACATGACTATGCCACGTGAGTTTCCTATCGAGAGTTGCCCCCAGATATTTAACTTCCGTCGCCCATTTCAGTTTGGTACCGTACATTTCTAGCTCCCGAAGGCCCTCTAAATGTCTTTTTCTCGTGAACGGTACTATAACTGTTTTGCTGGGATTGATAGAAAGATTATGGTTTTTACACCATCTCTCCACCCTACCCAAAGCACCTTGCAGCAAGTCCGCTACTACATTTGGAAATTTGCCATTTACTTGTATGACTATATCATCTGCATAGCCTACCGCTTGAAGTGGTCCATTGTTTAGCTCTACTAACAACGAGTCCACCACTAGACTCCACAGTAGTGGAGATAATACTCCTCCTTGTGGACATCCCTTAGTTGCCTTTACGGTAACCTTATCACCTAATAAGCTTGTTTCAATAACACGTTCCTGTAGCATAGTGTTTATCCATTTGACAATTGTCGCATCTATGCCATGATTTTGTGCTGAGGTTCTTATTGAAGCGAAGGTCGTTCGATCGAACGCCCCCTCAATATCCAAAAACGCTCCAGCACAGATTTCTTTAGTCCCCAATGCATGTTCTGCTCGGTTGACTACATGGTGCAATGCCGTCTCCGTAGACCTACCCGGTTGGTACGCGCATTGCATATCATGGAGTGGTCGTCTCCTTAGTGGGCCATCTCTTATATATCTGTCTATCATCTTCTCCAAAGTCTTAAGAAAGAATGAAGTAAGACTGATGGGACGATAAGATTTGGCATCCTCATAACTCTCCTTTCCTGGTTTGGGAATGAAGGTTACCTTTGACTGCCTCCAAGCCGATGGGACATGCCCAAAGGCTAGGCATGCTCTGTCTTGTAAGGCATACCGAAGCGTTACCAGTACTCGCGGGCGTACTTCCGGTTGAGTTAGAGGTACAGAGACGTGCGGCTATGTATTAGTCCACTCATGATAATATGAATACTGAATTCCTACCAACACGAGACCGCGCCAAGATCTCGCGTTTGTTTAATTCTCAATTGGTAGTTAATGAAGACCTTCTAACTGAATGGCAAAGCAGATGGGATTCGACTTCGAAGGGACGTCATTTGTACTTATTTTTCCCGAATGTGCGTGAAGGCCTTGCTGTGGACCACTGTGTCGCACAATTCTTGACGGGACATGGCAACTTTAAGAGTAAACTATTTTCCTTTAATCTAGTGCCTTCGCCTCGCTGTCAGTGTTCTATGATAAACAATGAGTATGAATAAACTGCCCATCATATACTTTGGGAGTGCAGTCTCTGGCAACATGAGCGTAGCCTTATGCTAGACAGTTTGGTTGTGACATCTGGAGTCGTATATTACATGGACCTTGTGGCGACTAAGGAGAACTTCCGTGCGTTCAAACGTTTTTGCCATACCTATTATTGGAACAAGTTTGAAAAATAGGCAAATAGGCCCCTCATAAAATATTAGCAGAATCCGTGGTGCCTTACGGGTGGGGGTGGACTAGCCCTCGTTGGTCCGCCTGTAAGAGTCCTCTTTTTAAGGTTGTATCGACCATTTATTTTAGTCCCAAAAAAAAGTCAGTCTTTATTTATTTATTTTTAACATCACAAGTTCATATTTTTATCATAACATTATTAAATATCAAGATTTGTTAAAAAAAATTAAGATTAATAAGTAAGTATGTTGTATACTTACATTATTTTATTGCATATAATTTTCACTATGAGACTTCTAGAATTAGACTAGAAAACTAGAACTAGAAAATAGAACTATATTCAGATATGACTTATCTGAATATAGTTCTACTTTCTAACAGTACATGTTTTGTCTGCTTCTCACTTCCAAAAGCTCCTCTATAGCCTTTATTGAATCTCTTGTTTGTATTATTAACTGTGGTCATTACTTTGCAATGTGTGTGGTTTGGGCTGCATAAACCACCAAAACCAAAGAACACCACTGACCTTCAGCATTTCATTGTTCATCATTAATATCCCAGACTCCATTTTATAACCTGATTAGGAATGGCAAGTTGCCGATGGCTGCCATATTCCTACGTAACATACCATACACACCTTTGTAGTCAAGAAAAAGATTGTAATAGATATAATTTTATGTTTAATGAGTATCATTCAGGCCAATTTTATTTTTCAGTTACGACTTTTGCAAACTGAGCTAAGTGTTGAAGAAGTAATAAGGGAAAAGACAAACAAGATTTTTACAGAAAAATGTAGAAGTTATTATAAACCAACCGTTTTATGAAGACTGGATAACTATTCTGCCTATTTGTGTTTTTGAACTCATGTTGTGTATATAGGTATATATAATAGACTGTTTAGACCTGAATTCATTTTTTTTCATTTTATACAAAGTATGTTCTAGCAACTAGCATGGTTGATGCAAGAAAACTAATAAGTTACCTACTTAATATGCATGTAGGATATATTATTATCCTATAATAGATAATTATTAAATGCTATAGATACATATGCAAATTCAAACAAAAAGACAAGAGTTGATATCATTATTTACTATAATCTTTTTTATAATATATACATTTGAGAAAAGCCACCTATACCTACATAATAATCTGTTTAGTAAGCAATTTTTTGTACATTTTTAGTACATAATTAGATATTTACAACTTAATTCTTTGTAGAAGCTTCATGTTTTTGTTTATAGTCCTCTTCATATTTTTTGTGCCAGTCAAGATTCATCTGATGGACTGTTTCACCCCTCTTTGCAGCTGCCTTTCCAAGCAATATAGCTCCAAGACTAGCAAGGGCTGTTAGCACCATCAGGCGATTGGAAATCTTAATCCTGGCCTCACTGCGCGAACGCTCAATAAGATCTGGACTGAAAATGAAAATAAAACGAACATAAACAAAATTTAATACAGTAAAAGTACAATAGTATTGTGTCACCAAGATGCCTGCTAAGCGTGGGGATTATGGCAGTCCCTCCCTTCCGAGAAGAAGGCCTTTGTTTAGTAGTGGATGTTTTTCGGCTGCTGATGAGTATAGTGTTAAATAAACAATCATGCGCTTTGTTGTGGAGTTTCAGAAACTAGCCTTATACCAATAGTACAGTGTTGTACTGCCCTGGATTGACAAGGTTTTACACCCACCATTTACAAGATATGTAAAGTCCCTGTCTCTAAGGGTGAGCTTACTTGCACCCACTGGCTCATAGAAGCTGCAGAGTCTCTCAATACAAAAAAAAGGGCAATAGCTTTTCCTAATCTGAGAATTGCCCTCAGGACCTACCAATCAGCAACTTAACTTGAAACTTCGGGAGTCAGTTCAAATTGTGAATACTTGATTCATAAAATCTCTTTATCAAGATGCACTCAATAAATGAGTACCTAGGTATAATTTAACTTGTTCCTAATAAAAACAGCTATCATTATGAATCTGCATTCAAGTTCATGCAGGATTCGATCATTCTTCATTTTAAGCCAATGATATTATAAACCATAGCTATGTTATATCCCTACTAATGCATGCCAAAAATTGTGACAAAAGATTTTCCATATATAGTTGGTGCATGCATTATTTCTTCTTCTTTTACAAAACTATGGCTTCCATCAATTATTGATAATTTCGCCAGAGTCAAGTATTTAAATCATCATCTTCATAATTTTTTTTTTTTGGGTATGATAGACTGTGTTGGCCGCAGATGGCCATTACAGCTTCACTTCACCGGACAATAGGAGGCGAGCACTGAAAGCACTCTAGCCTTAACGGCAGAACTACTAGCAACGAGCTCAAGGGCACCTCAGGGAGGCACGGCCTCAGCTTGGGCTGTCGCTTAAGAGAGGGCTGAATTTACCACCGGTTCATAATGCGCCCCCACTGAGAAGAACCGGCAAGAAAGTAACTCAGTGGGGTGATGCACGTCGTTGAGGTGGCATGCGTACGACCCTTCAGCCTCGCCGGCGAGACCGGTGTCTGATAGCTAGTGTAGCATATGGTTGTCGGGGCGGGTTTGGCGCATCCCGGTCCAATAGGACAGTCATGGGGTCAGGAGAGTCGAGCAGTACGTGCCGTGGTCTGCGGCGCGAATCAGAAGGACTAGGGGCGTAATCGTCGGCGGCGAGGGTTAAACTGTTCGCGTGGCGGGACGCGGATTCAAAGTAGCGTTTCGACGCTTCGTCAGCCTACATCAGTCCACTGCTGGACATAGGCCTCCCCCAATACACGCCATTTAGCTCGGTCTTCGGCTCTCCTCATCCAGTCACTGCCAACTGCTTTTCGTAAATCGTCACTCCACCAAAATCAAGTAGTCAAAGTCAAGTAGTTAAATAGCAATTGCAAAATAAATTATAAGTATGCATGCATTATTTACTAAGTTTATAATCATTTACCTGACGAATGACGGAATCTCGTCTTTGCTCTTAAATTTCTTAGTCCAAACTAAGATAACTTTTTCGAAGTTAGAAGGTCGGTATCTTGGTGACATTTTCTGGGCAGAGTTCGCTCCTGAAGGTGGTGTGCAATATTTTCTCGTTAGATAATACATGGAATTTCGTAACACTAATATTTTATTCATGTTTCTTTGAAATTTTTCGAAGTACTAATATTATTTATGTACTTATATCCTAAATAGATAACAACTTAGAACGTTTTTCTTAAAACCATACAATTTTCCTTAGAAAGAAGTAATTAATTAAAATATAAATAGTTTTTGACATGACCTTCTTATTAAATGTCAATGTCAAATATATATTTTTTTTTTTTTTTAGTTGACCCTAATGGGAAGGCAAAGCGTTCTAGCCCATACAGCCTCGTCTTAAATAGTTAAACAGTCAGTCAATTTGTAGCTAGATAGGCATAAGCCAAGTCTTCATTTTTCATATATATTAATGTCAAATATAATTTCGCGATGTCAAGATGCCATTTATTGTGTGTTTACTTCCTTCTTAGAGGAGATGCCACTGGAGAGAGCATGATGCGCTAACCCCTCTGCCAAATTTTGTTCATATGTTCACATCATAGATAAGAGTATATTACTTAGAAATAGATAGGTAACTCCCACGTCAAAACGCGCCCCCTAACACCAGCGCCTCCAGCGGTGTGATTTGAAACTTTAATAGCCTCGAGAATTTTTAATAAAAAAAATAGCTAAAGCTTTGTAGTATTCGATATAAAGTACGCGGACGTCAATAGTTGATGCATTAAGGAATGAAATAAAAAAAGAAAAATGATTTCGAACTCCATCCACAGCCCCACCCATGGGTTGGGGTTCGAACCCGCGCCCCCTAGACTTCGTATTAATTTGATTCCAACCTATCTACCGCTACCGCTGTAAGACATATGACGTCAAATGCAAAATACTGATCTACTATCTCAGTTTCATTCCGAACAGAGAAAAGTTGCAAATCACGCCGCAAGAGGGTGCTACTGGTAGCTTTTTCCATTTCTTCTAAGATACCCTTAGAGGAGATACCACTGGAGAGAGCATAATGCGCTAACCCCCTCTGCCAAATTTTTGGTCATATGGTCAGGTCATTCTTTATTTGTGTGCGTGTATTTTTGAATGTGTTGCGAGTTTATTATAGTGTGGGTATGCGTGAAAGTGTATCTGTGTGTGTTTACTTCGCCTCCCGCACCCCGCAAAAGTGCCACGAAAAATTTGTTCGGGGAATCGACGCGATACTAACTCCTTTGGTACTTTCTCTGAGAAGATACCATACCATGGTTCACATCGATATACTATACCAACAAGATTAGCTGTCACGAACAAAATGACATCGAAAATGTGGTCGCGGTTACATATACCTACACAACTATACACGTACACGCAAAACAATAATATGTTCATATAAAAAGATGACTTACATACTATAAAATAAGGTTCAATAATAATTGCAGACAATTGAGCGACAGCCGTCTCCGTAGCTCTTATTTTCTTATTTTCGTGACCACTTTTCGGGTCGTGACAGCAAATCTAGTTGGTATAGTATATCGATGTATGTTCAGGTCATTCTTTATTTGTGTGCGTATCTCTTTGAATGTGTTTCGAGTTTATTATAGTGTGGGTATGCGTTAAATTGTATCTGTGTGTGTTTACTTCGCCTCCCGCACCCCGCAAAAGTGCCACGAATTTGTTCGGGGAATCGACGCGATACTAGCTCTATTCTAATTACTCTGAGACATAACTATATAAATAAAATGTATGTATGCATTTTGCAAATTCTACTTTGGTGTTATTAAAACTAATAGCTTAATCATCAAATTAAGAAAACTTTGTCTCATCCTGGAATCTCATTAAGTGCAACATTGATTTTTTATCTCTAAACATCTACAAAAGTAATCTTGAAGTCAAGGACTGGATAATTAGGTGATCAAACGAACTTACCCTAATGCCTGATTTACACGTATTAAGTTACAAGTTGGTAACTAAATCTTTACTAAAGTTTGAGTAAATTATTGCGTGTAAACAAACACTTTAGTAGTAAGTTCAAGTTAAAATTTAGTACACAAGTGAATAAGTAAAATTTTTCGTTTACACGTATTAAGTTGGTAACTAAATCTTTACTAAATTTTAGTAAATTATTACGTGTAAACCGTAGACAGAATATAATACAGACATATACCAAGCGTGCCGCCGATAAGGACAGAAAAATAAGTACATACTAAATTTAGAGTTGCCACGTAAGGGAAATTTTACCCTTTGTGTAAAGCAAATACGGAGGTTGTTGTAAATTATATTTTCTTTCCAAAAACCACTTTTTTGACACAACATTTACTTTTCTTACATTATATCGTCTTAATCTATGACAGTCTGCAAAAAGTACGAAAGTGATTGTTATAATAATGTCCTCCTAGCCGAAACGACCACAGCGGCCAATCTTTCACAAGATCAGCCATGTACGCAGGAGATATTATAGTGCACAAGTGCTTGCGTAGACACAAGTGCACTCTCTCTTCCTTTATATAATAGGCACCTCTCATAATCCGATGGGACGGAAGACCGACACGACTGGGGAGAAGTTAAGCGCAGGACCGACTTTTTACATGCCCATCCGACGCATGTGTGCCGTATCTCGGATCACGGTTTCGGAATGCCAAAGGGGCTGTCAAAAAGATGACAGCGCGCTAGTATCTATGGCAGAGACATGTTTTAATTATTACGATTACTCCACTGTATTATAAGTTGTTCTCTCTCAATTTGATTATAAGTGTTTATTACCAAAGCTCGGTGTTTTAATTTGACGGACAGGAGTCGGGCATACGTCCTATCGCAAATCCCGACACATGGATCATCTTACTTTACAGACAATCAGGTCATCGGCCTGCATTGTCCTAGCCAGTAAGGAACAACTACTCAAATTTGTTGCCCTTCGCAGGATTCGAACCCACGACGGTGGCTACAAAGTGAATGTACACTTAATATCATATATGCTGTAGCTAAGGTCTATTCCACATTGTTCACCTGGGTGATATCACGTGGTGATTAAAGTGCCTAAGAGCTGTAGATAATTATTAGCCTCATACAAAAAAGTTAAGAGATAAAGACAATAATATGCTATTTCCCAGAGAGGTAGGCAAAAATTGGCTTTCTTATAACTTAATATAATACATACTATGGCCATTTACCGGGTAAGTTTTAGTAAATTTCTCCAATATACAAATCTATAGTACTAGTATCTTGGGACAATCTACGCTTGACCAATGACCACCTGATCTCAATCTACGCAGATCCTTTAGTAAGGTAACCAGATAAATGATTACAAATACTTGTAAACTGTATAAATACATATTTAAATAGATATATAACACCCAGACAATTGTTCGGAATCGAACCCATATCCTATTGGGCAGCGGCCAGGTCCCTCAGATCGTCGAACAGCCGTACATCGCCGCCGTCCGCGGCATGTACTGCTCGACCCACCCGACCCGATGTCCGTCCTCCTGGACCATGACACAACACCAACACCAACACCGACAGCGATGTCAAGAGTCGTAAACACATCAACACACAGACTCGCGAGGCCGAAGGGATCCGTACGCATGCGACCTCGACATGCATCCCCTCGCTGAGTTTCTTGCCGGTTCTTCTCAGCGGGGGCGCGTTGTGAACCGGTGGTAAACTCATTTTCTCTAAGCGGCAGCCCAAGCCGAGGCCGTGCCTCCCTGAGGTGCCCTTGTGCTAGTCGCTACCCAAACCTTTCTGGCTGGAGCGCTTTAAGCGCTCGCCCTCTTGTCCGGTGAAACAGTACTATTCCTACAAAAAAAAAAAAGTGATGATCAATAAAGCAAAGTGACTATCAAGCTTCAGTTGTCCACCAAACTTTGATGTCTACTGAAAGTGTGTTTGGTATTTATTGGTGATTCAAGTTAGGCAATACCAAATGAATCATTTGATAGTTATTTAATAGTCACTTTGCTTTATTGATCATCACTTTAGTTGTCAAACGAGATAGGTACATAATAGGGGGGCAAAAGAAACAAACTATTCAACGTCGGTACTGTTTATTTATAATTCAGACAAATTTACCAATAAATTGTAACCAACAACATACATACATATACACACATCAAAAGTGTCTAGGGATCAACATATATTTTTGCAATAACTTTTCTCCTGATTGATATTAATTAAAATTTTCTTTAAGGATTCATCAAATAAAGTGTTTTCGTTTGTCACAGTAACGATAAACCAAGTCACCTTTGCATTAATAAAGAAATTTGCCATTTTCCTAATAAAGGGATTTTTGACATTTGAACCACTAACACAAAAGTTCGAAAAAAAGACTGAAATAACAGTTTTCTTTAAAATTTTATTGGGTAACTTAAACAATTAATAATCCGTGTTTCTACCGCGAACACTAACAACACAAGAACATCGGTTTGGCATACTCAAAATGAGTTCATCCAAATCACGCTGTGGAATGGCCGCCCATGTTCGTTGCAACAACAAAAAAAGGTCTTCTTGCGACTGGATACCCTCCATATTCGGCAGAGCTCTTCTCTGTAGCATATCCCATGCATGCTCAATCGGGTTCAAGTCTGGCGACTGAGCAGGCCAGGGCAGGACATTGATGTTAGCTGCGGCGAGAGTCTGTCTTACAACTCTTGCGGTGTGCGGTCGTGCATTATCATGCATTAACTGAAATAAGGGACCGATTTGCACTTGTAGAGGAACGATGACGTCTGATACAATCGTCTCAGCATAAATTTGAGCGTTGAGGTTGCCTCTGATCCAAATCAACTCAGTTCTTCCGCCGATCCAAATACCCGCCCATACCATGATGGTTCCACCACTATAAGGATGGACTTCCTGGCAGGATTTTAATCGCTGTTGGCGTCCAGGGGTTCTCCAGTGTCGTATACGTCTTGTATCCGGTCTCATACCAAAACGAGACTCATCAGAAAAGCACACGAAACGCCATTGTTCTTCTGCCCAATTTCTGTGTTCAAGAGCCCATTGATATCGAATCCTACGATTGTGCATTGCTATAGGTGGTACCCGTAGCGGTCTTCGGGAATGAAGGTTCACTTCATGCAAGCGGTTTCTGACTGTTTGGTCGCTAATTAAGTTCCCTGAAGAGTGATGAAGCCTCACGGCTAACATCATGGCAGTTATTGTTGGAGCTCTTCGAGTTAAGATTTGAATATATCGGTCTTGTCTCCGTGTGGTGCAGCGATACCGTCCTCCATGGCGCTCAGCCACGGTACCAGTGCTTCGGTAACGTGTCCAAAGTCGACTGATAACACTCTGACTTGTATTCAGAGCTAAAGCCACAGTACGTTGCCGGGAACCAGCTTCTAGAATTCCCACGGCTCTGAGCATTTCTTCCCTGCTTAAATGACGTCGCCGCTCCATAATAACGTTGGTTTTAATCAGTAGTAGGGAAACAGTAGCACTAATAATGTCTTCAATGCGTTGTATGTTTTTATAGGGAAAATATTGACAGCTGATTTTCATCTTTTACTCGAATTTGATTCACAGTTCCTGATTCAAATTATGAAATGCACCAAAAAGGATCCATATAAATTTATAAAATCATAAATTTATTACAAAGCCACATCTCAATCTCAAGAAATCCGCTTAAAAATGCTTGATCCCTAGACACTTTTGATGTGTGTATTTAAACAACATGCATATAGTAAAAGCACGATTAAATGTACAATGACCATTGTGCCTATAAATAACGAATGAATACGTCCTGCGCAGCCTTGGACGAATTACTTGAGCGCTTATGTTATTTCTGAATATTTAAGCATTCGGGAATAACTTTTAGCAACCTAATTAATTATTTTTGTTGCTGCTATCCACAGTATACAAATATCCATATTTTCAGGAAATCATAAAAATAAATTCGGGAAATCTGAGAAATTCTTCGATGCACCCAGCATGTGGGATCGTGTATGATGCACTTAATAATAATTTACCACTTATTTATGGTAGTCTCTCTTTTATACACTGGCAACACTGATAATGGCAATCAATAAACTGAAAATTGTAGGTTATGGATGAAAAACAAGAATTTATCGATCTTACACGTAACTTTCAAGTAAAATAGTAACTAATATATAGCAATAAGATCTAAATAAGTCGTTTACATGTATTAGTTTCTAAATGTAATCTCTAAATTGGCCATAATAATTCACGTTTACCTGTGAAACGATACTCCACTAATTTTACGTTCACTGTCACTTTTACAGCCTTTAATACTGCACTGCACGAGTCTTATAGGATTTCCACAACACACAGTAATGTCACAGTTAGTTTTTTATTGAATTTTAAGTTATTTATTTAATATTAAAACCACGATAAAATTGTCACGGAGCAAAGTGGGAGCAAACGTCAAATTTGTTTCGCACCCAGGGCGCGGAAAAATCGAACACATGCTGAGGGACAAAAAATCATATACACTGTTTCTTTCTATCACACGTAACCTACATAAACGCATTCTTTTCTTGCGTGAATGAGAAAGAAAGTGTCCAGCCCTCTATTGTTTTCTTCCTCTAAGGTGTAAACAATCACTTTAGTAGAAAGTCCCAAGTTAAAATTTAGTACGCAAGTTATGAAGTAGAATAGAAACTTTTCTATTTTTCGGGTAAGTAGGTGGGCGTGGTTTATTCTTGATACGTTTGGACACACACATGTATAATGCACGTTTGCAGGTGTGCGTGCAAAGGTATAGCCATAGATCATACAATAGATAATATACAAATATAATAGGAGCAAAGTCGTTTTCGTCACGTTTTCGTTGTACCAACGTATATTTAGGGTTGCCAGAAATACGGGATTGTTCCAGAACTTGTACTGTCCTGGAATTTTTAAATACCTACTACACTGTAGGTATTATTAATATTTGCAATATATATTTTTTTACTTTTCCTAGTATACTGCCGTATAATTAAGCGATTCGAGAGCTATTTGGCTAATAGTCTCGGGAATTTTTAAATCAACGGAGAAATTTTGGGGTAATTTAAGTCTATCTCGCATCCTTTTTTTCTAGCGGCGAATTGTTCAATGGGTCCCAGGACCTGTGTAGGTCAACCGGGGTAAATGGGATTCTTTCTCAATCCCCGTGGTTGTCATATCGACACATGAGGGGAAACCTGGGCTCTCCTGTGGAATCTGTACCAGGAGTCCTTCAGTGCGTTTCCTTCGGAGCCTGCCACTGGGGGTGCATTGTAGTCCCCCGGGAACCAGACACGGTGCTTACGGGAATGGAAGGCAATAAACAAGTAAAATGGTTAAATATTTACGTCAAACACAAATTCAGTAATCAATAAAGACACGACGTCGTTTACTTTTCTATATCTAATATTATAATTATAGTACATATATATATTTTAAAAAGGAAATTCTAATATAATAATCTGTATTAGTTGTCTACATAATTTAACCCTAAAAATAAATTAGTTGTCCGTCGCTACAAAGTGCTATGAAATCGTCACGGAGCGTGCGACCGTCCATTGGGGCGAACTAAAGAACTAAAGATTTTAACTAAAATTTAGTAAAAACTACGTGTAAACGCATACTTAAAATTAAGTCACTTAAAATTTAGTTACCTACTTGACAACTTAATACGTGTAAATCAGGCATAAGTGAAGTTCGTTCTTAATTATCCAGTCCTTGACGAAAGATTTAAGGTCCCTCCCTACCCTTAATGTCCCTGTTGAATCAATGTTGCAGCTGTATTTCATTTTACTCTAACCTCTCGGCTACATATGCGCGCGAATATTCGTGTCGCCCTATCGCGATAAAACTTCGTCTTCGCCCAACGGCGAAGTCGCTGGCTACATTATCGTCCTAGCAAAAGCACGTGGTATTCGGGCGAATATTTGTCGGAATCAGTGTTGCCAGATGCATTGAGCGTTTTATAATCTGTATATAAATCTGTACCTACCTATGCCTTATTATCATGAAATCTGTCTAAAATATGTATGGACAGCATGGACAAAAGAGCTAAAATAAGTGAATTGGTTAGGTAGGATTAAATAATAAAAAAACAGTCAACTGCAAGTTGGACTCGCGCATCCAGGGTTCCAGGGCATACTTTTGATTGGACGTATAGTTATTTTACTATTCGTCTAATACCTCATAAACTAAACCGGAAAACGCAGTTTGATAGTCGAGGATAAAAAATAATATCGACGTTTGTATTAACCACTAGATGTCCCGCGCAGCTTCTGCCCTCGTAATTTTCTAGTGTTTCTTTCATATGAACCTTCTCTTGACAATAACAAACACAAACAAAAAAGGAATTAGCGAAATTGGTCTAGCCGTTCAGGCATGTTGCCGTGACCAAAGGAAACAACAGGGGGACAACATTTAAGATTATTATAATTTACTACGGAATAAGAAATCTGATATATGGCAACGCTGCTGCAACTGCAAGCCGAAGTGCCAGTTCGGCGAAGTTTGTCGCGATAAAATCCTTTGATGCGTGTCAATTTACCGACAACACCGCGAAGGCATTCGTGTTCGCCCGAATACTTCGCGCTAGCACGAATTGTTTGGCCACACTTGTCGCGATAACGCGAATCTTCGCCGAAGCGTGCAGGTGTAGCCCCGCCATAAAGATAATGAGGTGTCTGCCGTTCTGCTGGGTTAAGAAAGAGACAATAATATTGTTTTCTCTTTCTAACCTCTTAAAACTTGTGCGACTATAGGAACGTATAGGTATAAGGTACAAAAGTAATCTTTCGTCAAGGACTGGATAATTATGATCGAACTTCACATAAGGTAAGTTCGTTTGATCACCTAATAATCTGTGGTCTGTCCCAAAGAGGATGTAGGTAATAGATGGTCTGTCTTGTCCCGACTCTTATCTATTACATCCTCTTTGGGTCTGTCCTTCTGTCTGTCAGTCATTTTGTACTACACACATTAATTACAAGAAAGAAAGAAATAGAAAAGTGTAAAAAACCTATCTAAAATAGTTTTATTTTAGATAATCGATAGTAGTTTGGTTTGCTGTTTTATTAGTTTCCTATTATTTGCTCACTCCTGTTTTCTAACATCGTAAGTATTGAGGTGTAAATGTATAATGGAATTGTTCCAATAAAGAGCACTTTTTCTCATACATTTCGATAGCATTTGGTAGCAGTTTTCTAGCTAGTCCTATCTTCAATTGAAACGTTATTCGAAATAATCTCTTTGCGAATGCCCAAACGTGGTTTATACTAGTGGTTAATGCGAACATTAAACTCAAAATTGTTATATTTGAAAACATGTGACCTACGTTATGTGACTTCGGATCAGCAACAGGAATTTGCGGTCTTCTGATATTGATTTGTATTTTCTGCAAATTGACGTTAATCAGTATACATTCTAAATAATGTTGTATAATTTTTCAGCTTATAAAATATTATTGTTATTGTTAAACAGAATGCATAAACAAAACATTTACCAAACCATTTTACAGATGTCAGGTGGTCATAAGCATCGGTATAAGAATGCTGGGCTGAGTGCAGATGAGCTGCGCCGCCGTCGTGAAGAAGAGGGGGTCCAACTAAGGAAACAAAAAAGGGAACAGCAGCTGTTTAAACGAAGAAATGTTAACCTTCCTGCACCAAATGCACCTGACATTACGTTGCAAGTAAGAATTCTTTTTTTAATCATTGTAAGGTTAAATTGTCTTTTACATAAATTTTCAATTTATAAATTCGATCAGCTGTGTGCTAAATTTAGAATCTAAAATAAATGAAAATTGAGAGAAACAAATATTGAAATAGGGACAAATCAAATAAAAAACAAAAGATGATGATGATGACGAAATGATGAATTACTTTTGAAATTAATAATTTAATGTGTTTTGTTGATTTAGGAAGATATTAATATATCACCATCAGAAGACATTACACCAGCAATGGTAGCTGCTCTGTATAGCGATAATCCACAGGAACAAGTGATGGCAACTCAGAAATTCCGCAAACTGTTGAGTCAAGAGCCCAATCCACCCATAGATGAAGTTATAAGGACTGGAATAGTTCCTAAATTTGTAGAGTTTCTCACTAATAGTTCGAATCCAACACTACAGGTATGCAATTTCCATATTATGATTTTATTAATATTATTTGTTAAAGGTGCACTCCAGAATAATTCTACTTATTTAATAATTATAGAATATGCACCTGCAACTGGCAACAGTGACATTTGAAGTAAGGCTGGAGAATATCCAATTTGTATATAATTAAGAGCTCTGCATTTGACTTGAGTAATAGACACAAATAACCACAATGTTTGTATTGTATTCTAATATTAAAGAGCGATTTTACAAGGAGGTACATCCTTTGTATTCAGTTAAATACCAGTATCAGATATTCAGTAGATAATTGTTTTAGCATTTAACAAGTTATGCCCAAAATTACTTTGACATGAGGTTTTATAAAACATTTTATGAATATTTTATGAATTTTAGTTACAAATTATAAAAACACCTTTATTTTATATAAAATTCCCTATTTGTCTTCAAAATAACCTCCTGTATCGCGGATACATAGAGACAAATGCTTGGTAAAATTTTGTACAATTTTCCACAGTTGCTCTATAGCAGTGGTGTGCACACACTTTTATGCCAGGGTAGGCAAAAAAGCTAATTTCTTTGATTATTTACTATTTTTTTGATCATTCAGAGGAGTCTTAGGGTAGGCAAAGTCTTTTTGCCTGTATATACTGCACGCCACTGCTCTACAGACATTTTGTCCCACCCCCATGTAAGAATTGCCTTTTGCTTGTCAACACTTATAAAACGTGCAGCACAGGACCTTGCTTCTAAGATAGTCCATAAATTGTAGTTCATCGGATTCAGATCAGGGGATTAGGTTGCCCATTCTTTGGAATTGATAAAATCAGGAAAATTATCTTTGCACTTGAAATTTTTGCTCTTTACGCCTTTAGTACACCGACGCATTCGCATGCGACAACGAAACCACCAATAAACTGAATGGCAGAATTTCGCAAACACCATGTCTCACTCTAGCACAAAGCTAGATGAAATAGTTATGTCCTTGTCGGTATTATTTCGCAAGGAACTGCGAAATCGTCGTTACACAGACGCAGATGTTTCGCTAGTGGTGTTTCGCATCGCAAGGCGTCCGCACGCGTTCTGTCGGTGAGGACAGATTTTCGCACCATGAAAGTCGAAAATATTGAAATATTTTTGAATTATATGCAGTTGGTCACGTAGATAATAAAAATGCGTACAAGAAAGAGGTAGCATGGAGGAAAGTTCAAGAAAAGACCTTTTCTGGTTTATTTCATGCACCCAAATTCTACGCTTTCTCTTTATTACTGATGCAAGCAACAACAATTCTTCTTCAGAATCTGAAATCGATGACTGGGACGAAATTCTGAAATGACGTCTGCACCTGCAGTCCACGTGAATTAAAATGACATTTCTTTGCGACAAAATTGCAGTGTACTAACGTTCCGCAAATATTTCGCAACCGCAGCAGTTCCGCAGAGGCTCGCTGCCGCATGCGAATGCGTCGGTGTACTAAAGGCGTTAATTTTGCTAACATTATTTTGAGCCACAGTGTACTTAACCACTGGAGAGCAAGGGTTCCTGTACTGTACTGGGTATAAACGGTTTTTATTTGGTATTCAGGGTATTGTTGGAGGTATTGTAAATGAGACACACTGTACAATATCATGCAATGAAATGAAACATATTTTATGCTTTATATTTAGATTTATGTTCTTTTTCTTTTTCGAAGTTTCATTTCGAATTGTTCCCAGCAAGTGAAAATAAGTTACAAAAACACCTGACTTTCGATGTATGATATTAGAAATATACAAAACAATGAATTTGATGTCGATTGGACGCGGCAATATGGGCTCAATACTTATACATAATGGTACGTGTCCAGTTCGAGGCGGCGTGGGCGCTGACGAACATAGCGTCGGGCTCGTCGGAGCAGACGCGCGTGGTGGTGGAGTGCGGCGCGGTGGACGTGCTGGTGGCGCTACTGGCGGCGGGCGCCAGCGAGGACGTGCGCGAGCAGGTGGTGTGGGCGCTCGGCAACGTGGCCGGCGACTCGCCGCGCTGCCGCGACACCGTGCTGCACGCCGGCGTGCTGCCGCCGCTGCTCGAGTAAGCCTGCTTCCAACCAGGGATGTGCTAGGCAGCGAGGACGTGCGCGAGCAGGTGGTGTGGGCGCTCGGCAACGTGGCCGGCGACTCGCCGCGCTGCCGCGACACCGTGCTGCACGCCGGCGTGCTGCCGCCGCTGCTCGAGTAAGCCTGCTTCCAACCAGGGATGTGCTAGGCAGCGAGGACGTGCGCGAGCAGGTGGTGTGGGCGCTCGGCAACGTGGCCGGCGACTCGCCGCGCTGCCGCGACACCGTGCTGCACGCCGGCGTGCTGCCGCCGCTGCTCGAGTAAGCCTGCTTCCAACCAGGGATGTGCTAGGCAGCGAGGACGTGCGCGAGCAGGTGGTGTGGGCGCTCGGCAACGTGGCCGGCGACTCGCCGCGCTGCCGCGACACCGTGCTGCACGCCGGCGTGCTGCCGCCGCTGCTCGAGTAAGCCTGCTTCCAACCAGGGATGTGCTAGGCAGCGAGGACGTGCGCGAGCAGGTGGTGTGGGCGCTCGGCAACGTGGCCGGCGACTCGCCGCGCTGCCGCGACACCGTGCTGCACGCCGGCGTGCTGCCGCCGCTGCTCGAGTAAGCCTGCTTCCAACCAGGGATGTGCTAGGCAGCGAGGACGTGCGCGAGCAGGTGGTGTGGGCGCTCGGCAACGTGGCCGGCGACTCGCCGCGCTGCCGCGACACCGTGCTGCACGCCGGCGTGCTGCCGCCGCTGCTCGAGTAAGCCTGCTTCCAACCAGGGATGTGCTAGGCAGCGAGGACGTGCGCGAGCAGGTGGTGTGGGCGCTCGGCAACGTGGCCGGCGACTCGCCGCGCTGCCGCGACACCGTGCTGCACGCCGGCGTGCTGCCGCCGCTGCTCGAGTAAGCCTGCTTCCAACCAGGGATGTGCTAGGCAGCGAGGACGTGCGCGAGCAGGTGGTGTGGGCGCTCGGCAACGTGGCCGGCGACTCGCCGCGCTGCCGCGACACCGTGCTGCACGCCGGCGTGCTGCCGCCGCTGCTCGAGTAAGCCTGCTTCCAACCAGGGATGTGCTAGGCAGCGTGCTGCTACCGCTGGTTGACTAACTGTACTCTCGTACTCTTCTTTGTTATTCGTTGTACGTGCGTTGTCCACAACTCGACGTCTATTTTGTGTGCCTGCAGCCCATAGAGTTTATATATTGAGAATAGAGTACGCGTTTGTCTATGGTCCCCTTATACAAATCGTAATCAGATTTTCTTCTAAGAGGCAGGTGAATTTAACTATTATATTATAAGAGTTCACGAATTTATATTTACTTCGTAAAAACTGGATAGATCACTTAAATATATTAATATCATTAATTTAAACTTTATACTACATTCTTAAGGTTTGTTTTTCATTGACACAAGTCGAAGTAGAAAAACGAGCCGAGTGAGATAGCTCAAAAGTAGACGTGTGTCCTTGTCTGCCCCTTGTCAAGTAAGTTGCCAACGCAAAATATGACTCTTTTTAGTAGTGTTAGGTAGATTTCTTAAAAGATACATTTGCTTGATTACATTTGCTTATAAGTTTTTCGTGTAATAAAACATCGAAATATAATACTACTAGGACGATGAAATGTAATATAAATTAGCACACGAACAACATGCAATATATTTATTAACAATAATATTAGTAACAATTTATCATTATGAAGGTAGCAGCACTGAGCTGTTGTGTGATTGTCGACATTGTCGTAGTAAGTAAACCGGTGTCGCTGTGTACTGTTAGAGTAGGGTGACCATTGTTATGTAATGTATGTCGGTCGTCTCGGATGATGGTTTCCATACAAACTATATCCGGAAGAAAACGATAGCTAGGTATTACCACAAATTCAAATAATTTACTGTCTTAATTGTGGTAAGTACAGCAGATCTTATATGTAATGACTGCGGACTTCCATTAAATTCCATCCAATTATACAATACAAATAATAATTATAATTAGTATTATGTCACCAAAACTGACGATTTGAACGCAAAAATCGTCTCATGCGGTGCGCCTCGCAACATTCAGATTGACGGAGGTCACGCAGGAGCACCGATGTGGCACCACCCGTTGTGACCCGATCCGCCGCCAAAAGACCTTAGAAGTGAGAAAAAGAATCCTTCCACATAGTAATGCGTGGACACCGTATTAGACAGAGATACACTACTACTTTCGGACATCTCATTCGGCTCGTGATCTTTAGTAGACTGCGCTGTCCAGTTATAATACAGGTTCGTGTAAGAGTTATATTGATATGTAAGTGACAAATAGAGATGGGTTTGATCTGTCACAAGCGTAAATGTCGATAAATACAGCTGACGGTAACTATACCGTCGATAATAGGTACTAACCTATTATCGTGTACCTGATATTGATGTTCTTACTCGTGCCTATGGTTGTTACTTGAAAATAAGTATTCTATAGTACATGTTCATATTCTAAGCTGCAGACAATAGGCATGATGACTAATTTTGAAAAAATACTCTATAATGTACTTACGGGTCTACTATTGCCGAAAATAATCATATTTTTGTATTAAATTTACAATTAATAGAAATATTTTAAATTTTTTAAATTGAGTTCGAATTTCGTTCCAAAACTATGGCCGGTGCATGGCGCCATGTTGTGACGTCACTACGGCGGTGTAAATAAACATCTTGTATGAAAGAAAAAGTCGAGATGACAGTTTGACAGTTTTTTATTTACACAGGATTGACGTCATTCACTCTGAGCAGCGTTTATTACAAAATGGCGATTAGCTGTATTTAAGTAATTTATTTGCTTAAATATCACGAAAATCTCTCTATTATTATGAAAATGAGATGCATTTTTGGAATTAGTGCAATCTGTTCTAATATTTAAAACCACCGATTTATTGGTATTGTGTTACAGTCATCATGCCTATTTAGTTATGGAGAGAGCTATGATCGGAGTTTCTTTGTACGTTAGAATTTGGAATGAGGAAATTCGCCAGACCCAGAGTTCAGTAACTGGCTCTTCGGCGCTTCTCAGATTTTGCAAGTTGAAGTGGCAACGGGCAGACCACATTGTTTGAAGAATCGATAACCAATGGGATAGGAAAGGTTCTCGAGTGGCGAACATGAACCGAAGATATAGCATAGACAGTCTTTCCACTAACGGTGGGTGCAAATGGCTAATTGTCGCTGATTGGTAATTAAAAAAAACCTCGCACTGAATATGTTAAAGCACATACTAAGGAACAAAATATACAAACAAAATTATTTTTGTTTATATTATAATTTGTGAAATAGATTGTGGTGTTCTCAGGAGGCGGCCTATGTTTAGAGGTGAATGTCTTCTGATAAAGCTTTAATACTTGAATTTAATAATTATTGAAGGTGTACCAATATAAATAAAGCTGTAATTTGAATAAAGGGAAAAGCTGAAGTGTGAGATAGTAATTAGAATCAGAATCAGAAATTATTTATTTGCATTGAGTACAGGTTATATGAGATATAGGTACAATATAAGTGAGAGCTATACCGTATTCTACCTAGCAAGGCATGCAAACATGTACAGGTTATTTTTTAATTATTGCATTGTTAATTTAGTATACATTATTATACATCATGTCAAATTTAATTTACAAAATATTAATATATTATTAAGTTATTTCACATTACTATATTATCATTTAAAAAATCACCTACTGTATAATACGCCTTAGTCAAAAGTAGGTCTATAAACTTTTTCCCAAATAGATCTATGTTCTCGACCTCAAGTATACTGTTGGGCAGTTTGTTAAAGAGTCTTTTTGTGTTTTATATGATGTAGTTGAATTTATTAATAACATACTAAAACCAAAAGCTTGAAAGTCGGATGTTACCAGATACATTTAAAATTTGTTTTATAATGTTTATGCATGTGAATCCGCAGCGTGTCATCAGTACATATTTGACACACAGGTTGATTCTTTTTTTACAGAATTTTAAATAAATACACAAGGTTGTCAATGACTAAGAATGCAGTATGGACCCTTTCGAACTTGTGCAGAGGCAAAAATCCTCCTACGAATTTTGAAGCTGTTGCACCAGGTACTTTCATACATTTTACTATTTGTGTATGCGTTTCTTATTTTTACCATTGTCGCTTTGCGCCACATTGGTTTTACTCTATTACCCAGCAAATTATATGGTCTATTCCACTTTGATCACCTGGGTGATATCACCTGGGTGATTAAAGTGGAACAATTTATTCCACTTTGATCACCTCGGAATCAAATCACCTGGGTGATTTGAGCTGGGTGATTTGAGTGGAATAAATTAGTGGACTTTGATCACCTAGGAAACAAATCACCTGGGTGATTTGAGCTGGGTGATTTGAGTGGAATAAATTAGTGGACTTTGATCACCTCGGAATCAAATCACCTGGGTGATTTGAGCTGGGTGATTTGAGTGGAATAAATTAGTGGACTTTGATCACCTCGGAATCAAATCACCTGGGTGAACAGTGGCGACTACTATTTTAATTTTTCATTTTGTGTCTTTAAATCACCTACATTTGGATTTACAAAATTCAATGTTTAAGCATCGGTACCGACTTTTTATAAGTTTATCCTCACTAGCTAACCCGCGCAGTTTCGCTTGCGGTTAATTAGTACTTATAGAT
This sequence comes from Furcula furcula, assembly GCA_911728495.1. Taxonomy (NCBI): domain Eukaryota; kingdom Metazoa; phylum Arthropoda; class Insecta; order Lepidoptera; family Notodontidae; genus Furcula; species Furcula furcula. The sequence continues at coordinate 15,524,914 of OU452251.1, forward strand.
TGTTTTATAGGTTTCAAACAATCATTAGTAACGCATCCTGACGAAGGTTACCGCATAATCTTTAACCGACATCAAAAAAGGAGGGGTCTCAATTCGTCTGTATATACATTTTATTTCTATGTATGTTCGCGCATAACTCTGGCAATTATGAACCAATTTGGAAAATTCTTACTACTTACAAATAAGTAGTTTCTGAAAAAACAAGAACAGCGACTCAGAAAAAAATGGAGGAATGCCTAAAAGATGATGTTTTTATCGCTTTTTAAGGACAAATATGGTTATAACTCTGGCAAATATTTACCAATTTCAATGATTCTTTTTTTATTCACAAGAAGGAACTACTGTAATGAATCTGTATAAATTTTATCACAACCGGATTAGAACTTCCTGGAGATCCATGATTGATGTGTAGGAATTTATCTGGTAAAAACTATAAAAGTGATGTTCTCCAATATATTACTCTGACAAATATGAACCGATTTCGATGATTCTTTTTTTATTCGAGAGAGTAAACTACTATGATGATTCCAAGCAAATTTCGTTACGACTGGATAAATTCGAGAATCATCGAAATCGGTTCATATTTGTCAGAGAAATGTAAAGGAGAACATCAGTTTTATGGTTTTTACCAGATAAATTCCTCCACATCATTCATGGTCCTCCAGGGAGTTCTTATCCGGTTGTGATAAAATTCATACAGGTTCATTACAGTGGTTTCTTCTTTCGAATAAAAAAAGAATTATTGAAATTGGTAAATATTTGCCAGAGTTATGACCATTTTTGTCCTTAAAAAGCGACATAAAGTCATCTATATAGGCTTTCCTGCAGCTTTCCTGCGCAGTCAACATTCTTATTTTTTCAGGAACTACTTATTACTAAGCAATATTTTTTTTTTGGGACCCAATTAACGGATTAAAGAATGGATGGAAGAAAGATTTTTTCAAATCGGTTCATAATTGCCCGAGTTATGCGCGAACATACATAGAAAAAAAAATATATATATATACAGACGAATTGAGAACCTCCTCCTTTTTTGAAGTCGGTTAAAAATACGCAATGCACTTGCAGTACATGCGTACTAAGAAGGTGTGTCCACACAGAACTAAATAAATACGTATACTTTTAATTATTTGTTCTATGATTGTCCAATGTGATTGTGATATGTCTCAAAAACTAATATTTGTTAATTAACATTTTAAATATTTTTATAATAATAAATTGGCTGTTGCACTATTTGACTTTGAATATTTCCATTATACTTAATTCTGAAAGCAGGTGATTTAAAGACACAAAATGAAAAATAAAAATAGTAGTCGCCACTGTTCACCCAGGTGATTTGATTCCGAGGTGATCAAAGTCCACTAATTTATTCCACTCAAATCACCCAGCTCAAATCACCCAGGTGATTTGTTTCCTAGGTGATCAAAGTCCACTAATTTATTCCACTCAAATCACCCAGCTCAAATCACCCAGGTGATTTGTTTCCTAGGTGATCAAAGTAGAATAATTAATTCCACTCAAATCACCCAGCTCAAATCACCCAGGTGATTTGATTCCAAGGTGATCAAAGTGGAATAAATTGTTCCACTTTAATCACCCAGGTGATATCACCCAGGTGATCAAAGTGGAATAGACCAATTATATACCATACCTTTCATTATGCTTTATTTATTTTTAGGAATTCCAGTATTGGCGCGACTTCTTCACCACACTGACGCAGATGTCTTGAGTGACGCATGCTGGGCGCTTTCTTATTTGTCAGATGGTCCAAACGAGAAGATTCAAGCTGTGATCGATGCCGGAGTTTGTAGGAGGCTTGTGGAGCTACTTATGTATGAACCATTTTATTTATTTAAATATTTTGTATACAAATTAGTGGCATTGGTTAATGGTTTTCTTGGATTAAATCACTCAGGTCGACTAATGCAAAAGCTTAAAGTATCTTGAGAGCAACTTGTAATTTTGTTATCTGATGTGAAGGCCACTGTCCTCCTGGCCGATACGACCGCAGTGGCCAATCTCTTACAAGATCAGCCAGCTGTGCATGCCGTCGCGTCCACTGCTAAACACCCCCTCCCCCCCCTTAAAAGGAAGGGGTTTCAAACCCACGCTTGCCAGGCGTCTTAGGGATTGCAGTATAGGTAATCCAATAGATAGACGCTGCTGCCCGTCTTCTTGTTTCACCTTAGTCGTCTCTTACGGGCACCCAGCGGGAGGAGATGGTTAAAGTGCTATACTAAAGCCCTAATGTGTACATTATACAGGATGTTAAAAATTGCCGTCTGATTTGTAAGGAGAATATTCGCATTACTTGTAGTATCAGGAAGAATATGATATTCAACAAATGAGTTATATAAGTATGACTATATTGCGACATTGAGAAAGACCTTCAGCGATTGGACAGGGGTTTTTTTAAAACAAAATGTATAAACAAAACTTCACTATGGTGTTAGGGTTTTTCCATAAAGTTATGTATAATCGAGTATCACTTTACTAGGTGGTAGGTTCCTTGTGCATGGAACCGTCCAGGTCCAGGTAGATAGATAGATAGACAACTCTTTATTGCACACCAAAAAGTACAGGAAATAGAAATAAAAAAACCCACCAGGTACCATTGCAATGTTAGAAATTCTCTGTCAAGCAGCAATGTGAACAATGCAATGTTCCGGTGTAAAGGTCACTGTAGCTGGTGAAAATACCGGACACAAAAGACTCACTTTATATCTAATGTCGTCGGCAACGCGCTAGTGATTCTTCTGGTGTTGCTAGCGTCCATAGGCTGCGGTGACTGCTTACCATTAGCCACCTTGGTGGTGTAAAAAAAACTAACGCGATGGTTAGGTTTTGTATAAATGATAACACTCAGGTTTCTGGTGTCAGGCACAATAAGTCGACGGTCGTATCAGCTGCGTTGAGAGCGGTGGGCAACATAGTGACGGGCAACGACGCGCAGACCCAGGCGGTGCTCAACTGCAACCCGCTGCCCAACCTGCACGCGTTGCTGCGGTCCAGTACCGAGGCGCTGCGGAAGGAGGCCTGCTGGACCATATCCAATATCACGGCAGGGAATGCTACACAGATACAAGTATTTGTTTTTCTTTTGGATCCTTTTCTGTGTTTCCGAAGCATCGACATAATATATAAGCTAGATAAACATTCACGAACAAAATGACATCTAAAATGTGGTCGCGGAGGTTGCAAACTTATCTGTGGCGGAAACGTGACCTAACGATTTTATAATGATAATGACTTGTAGTTTGACAGTTTCATATAGACAGTAGCGACACTCCTATCGGCAAAAATAAATTTGTCAGGATGTGGCTTGTAAAGAAATAGCGACACAAGGGCGCTATTTCTCGCTACCGCTTTTTGAACCGTGACACCAAATCTAGTTTATATATTATATCGATGTTCCGAAGGGTACATAATGTTGCATATAAACTGTTGGCTCTTATATGCCAGAATACACTGTAGAACTAGAAATATGCTGGGGGTGTCGCAAAATGTAGTCACTTTACATAAAACGCACATTAAACTTGAGTTTGCCAGTTGTCAGAAAGTATTAAATTATTGGCTAATTGCCAGAAGTATAGATAGTTATTATTTTTGTTTCCAGGCAGTAATAGACGCTAATATATTCCCAGCTTTGATTGACATTTTGAGACAGGCTGAATTCAAAACCAGGAAAGAAGCGGCATGGGCGATTACGAACGCCACAAGTGGAGGCACTCATGTCCAAATTAGGTAAGAATAATCAAGGAATTCTAGTTCAGCTCATTTTAGTGTCTGATGAAGATCTGTTAAGCTATTCGCTACGAGTTTCCTTGCGTAGCTTTTTTATTTATACTACTGGTAAAAAGTAATTTGCCACCGTGTATAATAAATGGCTGAATTTTCGGTTCAGTGCCAATTGTTTGACTGAATTCATTTCAACTTCTAAAAGTCATGTAATAATCACATGACTGGCGTTTGGCAGCAAAAGCAATATTAATACCAATCCGTTTTTTTTCTTAGAGGAAGAATCCCTAGAGAGCTGGATACTTTCTTTCTGATTCACACAAGAAAAGAATGCGTTTATGTAGGTTACATGTGATAGAATGAAACAGAGCATATGATTTTTTGTCCTTCAGCGTGTGTTCAGCATCTGTCGCGAACTCGAAGAAAACCGCACCGACGACGGTGCAGTTTACTTTTGAAGTTTTTTCGGTCACGACCTAGCTTTGGTGTTTTTAAATTGAATTGCACTAAGAAATATTGTCCAAAGTACATAATATCCGATTTGAATAAATATCCTTAACGTGTGTTTCGTGTATGAATGCTAACTAATTTCTGTCCTTATCGGCGGCACGCTATAGCGTGTTTTCGCCCGCAAAAAAAATTTTAATCGCTTGCAAATTCTTTTGAAACCGAGCTTAATGCAATGCGTTTATTATTTTAGGTATCTTGTTGAGCAAGGTTGTATACCACCTTTATGTGATTTACTAACATTGACTGACGCGAAGACGGTGCAAGTGGCGCTTAATGGATTAGACAATATATTGAAAACTGGCCAACAAGCTGACCAAAGGGAGAATCCTTACGCAATGCTCATCGAGGAATGTTTTGGTAAGTATAATTTTTTTTGGCCATTATTAATTACGATTAGTCTCTATGTAGGACATTCAGTAATACGTGTGACAAGTTTAAAAGATCTCTATCGGCATGCAACCTATGTCGCATCGCATCTTCATAGATTCAAATGCTAGTTTTGGATTAAATATTGTAGTATTTAATGTTTAAGACTGCGAGTTTTATGCGTGTCTTGCATTAGTTACTTTGCCAACGAATTTTGGTGTTCCAAGATTCTCCTCTTATATTACTTAGTATATTTTATGATTTCTTTATTTTCTGTCTGAATTTTGAGGTTGTTTTTGTTTGAAACCAAACTGGTGGACAGAGAGTGACAGATGGAGACAAGAGAGATAGAGGTAGAGAGAGAAAGAGAGACGATACAGAGTCAGAGAGAAATGAAAAGACAAAACATTATGAATGTTTGACCGGAAATTGGAGTGTTAACGTAAAAAGCGCGCGGGAGGAGCTACGCGGGTCTGCTAGTATTTTTTTAATATACGTATTTTTATGACTGCCGCGTTTGGATACTAGAGCCTAACATTTTTTATGAAGAATCTATACATATAAAATTACTTGTCCTGACTGACTGACTGACTGATTCATCAACGCACAGGCCAAACCGCTGGACCTAGAAATCTGAAATTTGGACAGTAGGTTCCTCTTATGACGTAAGCATCCACTAAGAAAGGATTTTTGAAAATTGGACTCCTAAATGGTTTAAATGGGGTGTTTTCTTTTGTATGAAACTTTTTATTGTATGGTTCAATTGACTTGAAATTTACTGAAAAGATTCTCTAAATAAAATAACCAAATACGTGTTACGCAAATTTTCAAAAACTACCTTTGGAGGTGTGTTAGGGGTTGGTAAACTCTGTAAAAAAATTAGCGGGCGAAGCCGCAGGAAATTGCTAGTCAACATATATATTTGTTTTACTGCCGGTCCCAATATCCTGTCGATCCCTAACTATAAGTTAAAATAATCGATCAAGTCATCGATATCCCGCGATAAACCTCCGAAATGGAGCGATAACTAAAACCCTGACAGACTGTCATTTGAACAACCAACAGTAAGCTGCTAATATGTTATTATTGAAACGGAAATATGTCATTATAGCTATCGATGGTAACTATTTTAACTTATAGTAAGGTATCGATAGTGTACGATCTGGTAGCCGTACAGAAGTATTTATAATGGTATATAAATAAGAGAAAGAGTTAAGTACAGATAAATGGTTTATTATAAGCACTTAACCCTAAATGGTATGAAATGGTTAATGGTTATGAGCACACGCGAACCGATTGGCTATCAAACGTGAACTGACTGTGAAATCGTTGCAATACTGCATCTCGGCGTAAATGATGACACAGCGCAACGCAATGCACGATGCTTGCACCGTACATGCTCCCACAGCCAGAAAGAAGAAAGTGATGGTGGTGATGGTTATGAATGATGTGAGACAAGGGTGATCAAAAATATTTCCTTAGTCTACACTAGTGTCCTTATGGTTACGAATTATTAAGAACACTAAAACTTGGTCTATAAACTGTAGGCAACGAACAGTGGTGTAAATGGCCACTAGGTCCGTCTATGGTCTCTTTTATACACAATTGATTGTCATTATGGTTCAGATTGTCACTTACACTCACTACACTTTGGTCACTAACACTAAAACGGTAGGCAGCGTTGGTCACGCCGCGCAGGGCAGGTCGCGCCGACGGCGCCGGCCCCGGCGTTGGCGTCGCTCCGGCGGCGGGCGGGCGGCGCGCGCGGCATCTGCGCACCGCGCCCGCTGCGCCCGCAGCGCACCCCACTCCCACCAGCACGTAGATCACGACGTAATGGTGCACGTCGTGGTACGAAATGCTCCTTACCAGGCTCGGCTGTGACTGCATTTGTCTTATTCTAAGACCTATACCCGTCAGCTCGTCTTCTGAACCGTCGACCGGAAATTCTGGTTTCAGAGCCGCTAATGGTCTTAGTTCGCTCTAACTAGATAGATCGATGTCCTGTTTATACTGTTCGGTGAATTGGTCATCGAGTACACCGAACAGTCCATGTGCAATATTACCTACGACATTGAGAAGGCCGCGGCGCGTTCGCACGTGCTCGCGTGGGAACTGCTGATCCGACATTACATTGTTGTAATGATCCAGTTCACTATAGCAATGTCGTAATTGCAATAAAATTGATTCACAATCAATCCATAGGTCGCTGGTTCATATCCGGCTCGAAGGACCACTATGTACGATCTGGTAGCCGTACAGAAGTATTTATAATGGTATATAAATAAGAGAAAGAGTTAAGTACAGATAAATGGTTTATTATAAGCACTTAACCCTAAATGGTATGAAATGGTTAATGGTTATGAGCACACGCGAACCGATTGGCTATCAAACGTGAACTGACTGTGAAATCGTTGCAATACTGCATCTCGGCGTAAATGATGACACAGCGCAACGCAATGCACGATGCTTGCACCGTACAGATAGGATATTGGGACCGGCAGTTAATGAATATAAGTTTTGCTTGACTTCACTTTCTTAATTGGTAGTTCCATAATTTTGAGAAAATAGTACTGTGCTTTACCATCCCGGATTGTGTCGCCGCTTTCCATCAGTTGGGACTGTAGTCAAGCACTGGCACATATAAAGTAAAAAAAAAACTGCCCCTCCCCTATCTTCATTACCATATCGGAATGTCTTCCCAAAGGTTTATTAAAATGTTCTAATTTTAGGTTTGGACAAAATAGAATTCCTACAGTCGCATGAAAACGTTGACATCTATCAGAAATCTTTCGAGATCATAGAGAATTACTTTGGATCAGAAGAGGAAGATGGCCGGCTGGCACCCGCCGTATCTTCGACGACAGACGAATACCAATTCAATACTGACCAGTCTGTGCCCATGGGCGGATTGCAATTCTAACCTAGGCTAAGGATTCTGCAGCTTTACATCGGTGCTCACGGTGGAGTGAGTACAATTACGTCACAACTTGTAGCTTGGTAACCTGTACATTATTAGAAAGTGCTTCGCCATTTAATTTTTACAAGTATAAATATTTATTTTATCTAGCCTTTTCAACCAGTTGTTATATTGCTTATCACTGGATTTGACATATTATTATATGACTCAATAAATTACTCTAGTGGTCAAGTATATGGGTCATGACTTGACCTTATTGGATAAATATGTTCAAAGTGTGGAAGTATTACTGATTTAACAAAAGAGCTACTGATATACTGCTATTATGGGTTTAGCCCACGGATTTATATTTTACTTCGTAAAAACTGGATAGATCACATAAATATATTAATATCACTAATTTAAACTTTATACTACATTCTTAAGGTTTGTTTTTCGTTGACACAAGTCAAAGTAGAAAAACGAGCCGAGTGAGATAGCTCAAAAGTAGATGTGTGTCCTTGTCTGCCCCCTTGTCAAGTAAGTTGCCAACGCAAAATATGATTCTTTTTAGTAGTGTTAGGTAGATTTCTTAAAAGTTGATTACATTGACTTGAAAATTTTTCGTGTAATAAAACATCGAAATATAATATATCTAGGACGATGAAATGTAATATCATAAATTAGCACACGAACAACATGCAATACTTTTATTAACAATAATATTAGTAACAATTTATCATTATGAAGGTAGCAGCACTGAGCTGTTGTGTGATTGTTGACATTGTCGTAGTAAGTAACCGGTGTCGCGATATACTGTTAGAGTAGGGTGACCATTATTATGTATGGCGTCGCGTCGGTCGTCTTGGGTGATGATTTCCATACAAACGTTGGTTAACTAAACCTGAATTGTGGAATGAAATACAGATATCCGGAAGAAAACGATAGCTAGGTATTACCACAAATTCAAATAATTTACTGTCTTAATTGTGGTAAGTACAGCAGATCTTATATGTAATGACTGCGGACTTCCATTAAATTCCATCCAATTATAAAATACAAATAATAATTATAATTTGTATTATGTCACCAAAATTACGATCTGAACGCAAAAATCGTCTCATGCGGTGCGCCTCACACTCTCGACGGAGGTCACGCAAGAGCACCGATGTAGCACCGCCCGTTGTGACCCGATCCGCCGCCAAAAGGCCTTAGAAGTGAGAAAAAGAATCCTTCCACATAGTAATGCGTGGACACCCTATTAGACAGAGATACACTACTACTTTCGGACCTCTCATTCGGCTCGTGATCTTTAGTAGACTGCGCTGTCCAGTTATAATACAGGTTCGTGGTTTAGCCGCGTATTCATTAATGATGTGGATCGAGATGATTAATGTCATTGCAAATGTAGAAATCATTTTCATTTCAATAGAAGATATGTTTTTGATACATTTCAACCATAAACAAATAGTGCTTATTTAAACCATTTTTTTTCGCCTGAAATACTACTATATGTAGTTACACATTGACACTAACTAGAATTTTCCTGAAATATCCAATATTATTTATACACCATATAGAGTTATAACTCAAATTTCAAGGATGTGAAAATATTGATTGAACTAGGTCTAACGACGAAATAAATGATTATAGTTTCGTAATAAATAAGAATTACAAAATTAAATTACAAAATATGTAATCTATAGATTTTTTCTCGACATTTTATTTTTATGTCTTCTTGGACTAAGGGCTAAGTAAAAACTTAACACATTCAAATGTTTAAAACCCCAGCATGCTTCTAGGTTAGGTCAAAACTGACCAATACTATGTAATACATTTAAATGTAATAATATTGATTTTATGAGATGTGTGATGAACATAATAATAAATGTACATATTTTCACAAGCTTGTATATTTTTTAAATAATTAAAATATGTTTAAATTAAAATCGTGGGTCTTCACTCCGTTCGTGTTTGTCGACATTAGAAAGTTAATTTGATATGATAATTAAATGTACCTGCAAAATTAAGTGCGTTTTTTTTGCTTGCATTGCTATTATTTTTATCTTTGAATCTTCCGATTACTGATATTTACGCGATTTACAGATTGAAATGAAACTAATTTGAAGCATTGTATCGTGATTAATTTTTACGTTCCGGTTGTTTCGAACACTAAAACATCCATGATCACAGGAAGTGTATTCTGCAAAATCATGTTAAGTGTTATCTAGGTCCTAGAAACTAGATGAAAAAGACCCTAACAATGACCGTTTAGTTTATTTTGCTAATGAGTTTTTCATCAAATTATTTCCCTTGTGATTTATGTATAAATTATAGTTATGTACTTTTTGTTCATTTTATGTGTTGAGTCATGGCATGTCATATTTAGTTATGTAAATGTTAAGACCAGTAGTGGCTGGCATACACGAATCTGGTTTACACTAGTATAAATTGTACTAATTGAATCACTACGTTAGGCTTACTTTTATTATTTGCACCAATGTGATAAAACTGGTTAGTGCTCGTAAATATTGCATATTTCAAGTAAGTAGTTGAATTAATAAAGATTGACGACAATCGGGCACGTTCAAAGTGAAATTGTGCAATTTAGGTAATTGTTTATTTTATTTGTTCCTGTTATCATTTGCGATGACGTGCTAGTATAAAATACTTGGCTCGTGGTGATTTATTTATATTATTGCAACACTTAACGGCATTGTGTAATATAAATATCTTTATCTACAATACATTAAGATAATAGTGGCCATCTATAACATAAATGTTTTATGTTCCCAATTTTACTCAAGCTTTTTTTTATGTTTGTGGTCATAAATTGTTTTCTGCTTTCAGATATCTATATGTGTATAGAGAAGCGGATAGAATTACAACTGTTATAATATCAGATTTTAACACTTTCCACACCAATATAACATGTAATTATATTTTACACAGCAAATGTATAGGTGATTATAATGTGTTGATAACAAATAAATTTGCCTGTTTTTTTACTGTGTATTACTGCGTATTTTGTTCGTTTGTTGTAAAGATTATGTATTTAGTTGGCTTCTGCGCCAATCTTCTTTGTTACTAAAATAGTTAAACCTGTATATTATTTAAAAAGTATCATTTCATATTGTATTACAGATTGGTACCAACACATATTGTTATTTTATTTGGTTCACTCAAAAATCTAGTGATGAGGTATAATGGTAAAATTGGTTAACCAAACTGTAAGCGTTGAAACAACTATGTTTGCTGGAAATCAAACACCCTAGCAAGTCGAGCTTTGAAGAGTCGCAGTTTTCCTTTGTGTAGTCATACATAGACTGTAACTATGAAACATTTTCTAAATACCATCACCCTGATGGTATTTAGAAAAAAAATAATTAAGTTCTATAATAGGGTTAGGCCTGATTTTTCAGCCTTTATTTGCATATTGAGCAGTCACTGATATGTACAACATTTTCATTGCAGTTTGCATTCTATTTAGTCTTGTTCTATCACATCCAGTTGAAAAGTTGAATGAGTAAGCTAGTAGCCTAGTAATGATCATGCGCAGTGGCGTGCACAGAGGGTAGGCAAAAAAATGTCTTCAGCTTGTTTAACCTATTATTATACCATTATTATTATACCATTTCATTTATAGTATATTATTATACCATTTCAAATATCCCTAAGCAAGCAAATACTATAGACATATTAATTTGCATTTCAAAACATTAATAAGTTCATTCAGCGGCTCCATACTGACAAAAATACTTTGCCTACCCTAGGAATTCTTGGGTTAAGCACGCCTTTGTGCATGAATTTTCTTTATTTTATACTAATGTGTAATATTATTGTGTGCAATAAAGAATAAGAATAAGAATTCTCTAAACAATCTTGATTTAAAAAAATCTTACTTCGGACATTAATTAACGTAATTTTTTTTTATGTAAATGGATATGTTAGTAATGTTGATTAATTTAAGGATATTTGTGCTGGAACACGAACAATTAACATAAAGCATAAACAACTCGAAGATATTTTTGCTTGCTTTCTGTGCACGCCACTGATCATGCGATTGAGGTAGTTTCTTTTCAAGTATGTATTAATAAATTTCATTGAAAAAGATAATAGGACTAGCAAATCGCGTGCGAACGCATGTCGCAAATGCCTTGCGCTAACATGATCAATTAAGACTGTCTCAAGGTGACTGGCGCACGTGTTTTCATGCGTGCTTTGTTTAATGTGGTTAACTAAGGGCTTCTCTCTAACGTTTATTGTGATTTTAAACAAAACTATCATTAGACTATCGTAAACTTAATAAGAGTCAAAAATAAAATCTTATTATTTTCCCAGTCAGAAATATTCCGATTATTATTTTTAGTCTTACTTTGTTCCTATAGCGGTTTTATTCATAACATAAATATACAACGGATTACTTATGCCCTTATTTCTAGTAAGGCGGTGTTGCTTTTGTTGCACTGCGATAAAATCGAATATAAATAAAGTTGTTGATCAACATCTTTCCTTTAGGTGTCATTTAACAGAACTCGCGAAACGCACTAGGAAACAAATATATATCATGAAAGTTTTACGTGGAAATGCACCTGTGAATATCAGAAAACTTGTATACCTAGCGCTTTGTCAGTCACTGCTTCAATACTGTATTGGAGTGTGGGGCGGTGCTGCAAGAACGTACATGCTGGAATTAGAAAGAGCACAGCGTGCAGTTCTTAAAGTCATGCTATTTAAACCATACCAATATCCTACCGACAAATTATACCAGGACGTCTCTTTTAGGAATAAGAAAACTTTATATGTTGAATATAACATTAAAGACGCATGTAAAAGTTTCTAAAAGAGACGATCTAGTGCTTCTCCAGGGCAAGCGCAATTTCAGAATCCCAAATTTACCAGTCAAGTCATCTTTCGCACAGCGCCTACCTAAATTTCTGCACACGTATATCTACAACAAAATAATTAAAATGGTATAGGCCTCAAGGGCCCTTCATATTGCAAGATGAAACAAATTGTGAAACAGCTACTTCTATCGCTCTCATACCAGGAAACTGAAAATATCCTAGAGATTGCAAAATAAATATGTATGTATATCTGACAACCTCATACACAAACACACTACAAACACACACACACTCACGCTCACATACACATACACAAGAAAGGCCGCAGTTCTAACATAAGCATTGAAATTAATTTCCCTCTTTTAGGTTTTTTTTTTCCTCACTGCATGCAATTTCATTTAATACTCTTTTATTACTTTAGAGTTATCCTTGTATTGTACGATCACAAATGTTAACATGTAACTGTGTCTGGCAATTTCTTCGGTGCCCAAGATACAGGCCTAGCCTAGTTTGGGACCAACGGCAATTCATTTAACTGGATATTGTAAACTATTGTAATAAATAAATAAAGTAAAGTAAAAAAAAAAAAAATGTAAATAAAGATGAATATGCGATGTATAAGAATATGCTATATTTATGGTCGGATTTCAATTTGTTTTGTATAAGTTACGAAGTTTCACCACGACACGCCGATATCATTGAAATAAACTAGTGCTTTAAGGAATGTATGTTCTTTGTGGAGTTCATCCCAAAATTTCATTCTTTCTTGAAATGGGTTTCTGCCTTTGGTGAGTTCAGATCCTATACTGAGATAGTTTAGTTTGTCTTTGTTTTCTACCGCATCCCACGTAATCTGCAGCAAGGGATCCTCGTCATTTGGGGTTGGGTTTCTGGAAATGATCAAATACCGCGTTATTTTCTGTTGGAAATTAGATTCTCTTTTGCTCATATTTAAAGTACTATTTTTTTAGTAATAAACCATTTAGCCATTTAGAAAAATGCTATCAAATTTTAAAGTTATTGTAGTGTACATTATGTAAGTGACATAATAGTTACCCAGTTTTAGCGAAGTTCGTCCACATTTTGACCATTCTACTTCTTGTTGATACAGAATCTCGACTGCCATTGCAAATCTCAGGAATTTTTATACGAAATAAAAACGGAATTTCTGCACAATGCCCAAGAGAATTGAAAAAAATTAAGTCTTTTGGCACCGACCATTCTCCGGCGTAGTTTACAATATAATAATATAGGGAACAATCTGGGGCAAATTCACTATATAATCTGACAGTTTTATTAATGTAATATGAGAAGTAATAATCAGTGATTAATTGTAAGTATTGTGTTCTTGTATCTTCTCTGAGATAATCATCACCTCCTAAGTAAAATTTTAGTAACTGATGGCCCATGGATTTCGATAACTTGTCTTCGCCAGCTAGTAGCCGTGGCAAAAGAAGGCAAACATTCTGATTGATTTTTTCGAAATCATCATAAAAGTCTTCTTTAATGAATTGCAAAACTGCTCCTTCTACATTATTACTTCCGATTATCAAAGGAACTTTATTGAAGTTTCCGGATTTCATAATTAAATGTGGGCTTTTGGTAATAAATGCAGCTTGACCTTCCAAGTCAACTTCAATGCATGGCTTGAAGACAGCATCTATTATATCATTCTTACTTAGTTTCCTTGCATCTGATTTTATTTTTTTAAACGCTGCTATGATGTCGGCAGCAGGTATAGACCGCAGTTCCTCAACTACCTCTATTATAGAAGTTCTTGTTATACCTAATTTATTTGCTAGATCAATAACCGCTTGCGACGGGTTTTTAGCCAGTGACCAATTATTTAAGGCACTAGCACTCTGAATGATTGCTTTGTGAAATAAACCTGTAGCCATCGGCGATAACATCATAAAGTGGACAATAGCTCCACCTGAAGAGTTTCCGAATATCGTAACATTATTTGGATCCCCACCAAAGAGCCTTATGTTTCCTTGTACCCATTTTAATGCTACAACTAAATCTTTCAGACCACAATTTCCTGGTGCTGTATAATCATTAATAGATAGAAAACCGAAAGGTCCTAATCTATAGCCACACCTTACAAATACAATATTTTGCATGCTGATTAAAGTTGGATCAAATATTGAATCCATACAACAGGCAAAGCTATAGCCTCCAATCCAAACCATGACTGGCATGGGTTCTGTAGGATTGATATTAGGTGAGAGAACATCAACATAGAGACAATCTTCTGCCAGGGATAAATCTTTTACTGCTTCATATGAGTTTAAGAAAGGATGCTCTTGTGTGCAATCTTTTATTTCTTTCCATGGTTCAATAGAAGATGGTGGCTGAAATAACAAACATTTGAATTACCCACTCAAAAATTACAATGTTTTATTTTATATACATACATATAACAGACTAGTCTTATTAATTGTTATATGATCTGCAAAAGAAATGGTACTTATGGTAGTACAGCATTACTACTGCATACATACAATCATTACATGCTACATTATACTATTACCACATTTAAAACCTATTCTATATTTAAAACTTACCAAAAATCGGTAGTACAGCATTACTACTGCATACATACAATCATTACATGCTACATTATACTATTACCACATTTAAAACCTATTCTATATTTAAAACTTACCAAAAATCGTAATTTATCTATGGGTGGTCTGGCATATGGAATTTTAGTAAAATTGTAAAAGGTTCCTTCATTTGATTCTTTTATGATTCCACAAATTGGCCCATTTTTTATTTCTATGATACATTTTTCTTCCTCAGGAATGAAGTCCATTGAAAATATATGTCACCTATAAAAAAATTGGGTATCTATCTATAACCTGCTGTATAGCATGCATAGGTTTCAAAACCAAATCTGTACATACAATATGCAAGTCTAAAGTGCTGTTTTCTTCTTTCCTTTGCTACCTTTGTGCAAGACTAATGTTGGAATTGCATCAGATTGATACATCAAAGCTGTTCTGGTTGACAGATGAAAATATTTAATGTTGTCAGAAAATGTTTACACAGGCTCAGTAGCCTATGACAATCAAATGAGACCCGTCTGTCGACCTCAGATAGGGGAGATAATTATGCCAGTCACTCTGCAATTATAGCTTTAATGACTATACTGGTTGGCAGAGAACTATAGGTCTACTTGAATTTTAGTATTTTAATCTTTTCAAAGTGTCTAGTCATAAATTATTGTGTTTGATAGCTAGTATGATAAGTAACTAGTGGATATGCACACATTTTATACAAATAATAAAATTAAATATCAACCAATCGCACATAGGGTTAGGTACCTACATACCCACTTTTAATTTTGATAAATCTTTGGACTGACGTCATAAACCAACTTGTTTACATAAACTAAAAAAAAGGATTATTAACTTACCACATAACAGTTACCCACCACACTGCCACAATCATGTAGCGGAAAACCAATTGAAGGTCATGTACAAGAACAAACAAACTATTGCTTATACATAACACATAAACTCACAGAACATAAACTGGTGTTACAATCGCGTCGAATTATTACGAATTAATTGACGCGACAGAGGAGCACAGAACAACATCACAAGCAGACGGAGGAGGTCGAGTCGATTGTTGTTGTTGTTGTTTTTCTGTTCGCCAATAGGCAGGCAAAGGTACTGGGACCATACAGCCTTGTCTGATTTTAAAGGAGGAGGTCGAGTCGAGAAGAAATAAATAGAAGCACAGATTATAGGATACTACGTATGTATTAGATACACGGATTTATATTTACTTATTAGATATGCTGGAGAGAGCATGATGCGCTAACCCCCTCTGCCAAATTTTTGGTCATATGGTCAGGTCATTCTTTATTTGTGTGCGTGTATTTTTGAATGTGTTGCGAGTTTACTATAGTGTGGGTATGCGTGAAAGTGTATCTGTGTGTGTTTACTTCGCCTCCCGCACCCCGCAAAAGTGCCACGAAAAATTTGTTCGGGGAATCGACGCGTACTTTCTCTGAGATATGAATACATACAGATCTCGGACTAAATAGGAACTAAAATATTCTCATGAAAATTACGATCAGTTTGACGTATTTGCATAGACAGTGGCGACACTGACAGCTCACAAATAAGTTGGGTCCATTGATTGTAAACGTCAATTAACTCAGCCAGACAAACAGTGTTGTCAACTTGTCATTGTCACATGGTTGTCTGTCACTTTCTTGTCTGTCACCACAGAACTAAAATCAGTACAACACAAGTACTATAGAATGCTTACATGCAAGTAAGAACCGCAGGCACAGCACAGGTAAGTTGTAAAAGTGAACTTTTGCGTAACATGACGCAGTTACGTTCTATTGGTGCTGTCAAAAAGAAAACAAACGGTTGGACGCTCTATACTACTTATCACTTACATATCAATATAACTCTTGTAATATAACTTTAAATAGTTCAATTCACCTGCCTCGTAGAGGAAAATCTGCCTACGCTTTGTTTAATGAGACCATAAACACGTACTCTATTCCTAATATATAGACTCTATGTCTGTGTCACGCAATCTTGACATATACCACATGTACATACATACACATATACTACATAGACATATACTATGCCTTGGAAGAAGTAGGCTGCTCAGGTAGGCTGAGGCCTTGGAGGAAGGCTGAGGCTGACCTTGGAGAGCTTAGAGGAAGAATCCCTAGAGAGATGGATACTTTCTTACTCATTCACACAAGAAAAGAATGCGTTTTGTAGGTTACATGTGATAGAAAGAAACAGAGCCCACCTGCCTGCCTGCTAACCGATGGGTCGTGGGTTTGATTCCCGCCAAGTGTCTGGGTGTTGTTTATCTATGTATGTATTTACAAAAAAAAAGTATATAAGTATTAGTATCAGTTGTCTGGTTTCCATAGTACAGGCTCTGCCTAGTTTGGGATCGGATAACCGTGTGTGGATTGTCCCAAGATATTATTATTATATGATTTTTGTCCTACAGTGTGTTTTCAGCATCTGTCGCGAACTCGAAGAAAACCGGACCGACGCGACGGTGCAGTTTACTTTTGAAGTTTTTTCGGTCACGACCTAGCTTTGGTGTTTTTAAATTGAATTGCACTAAGAAATTTTGTCTAAAGTACATAATAGCCGCATTTGAATAAATATCCACAACGTGTGTTTCGTGTACGAATGCTAATTTTCTGTCCTTATCGGCGGCACGCTAGCTAGATGTCTTGTCATATTCTGTCTACGCCTTGGAGGAAGGACTAAAGAAAGGCTGATGCGTCGCATCAATCAGACACCGGTCTCGCCGGCGAGGCCGAAGGGTCGTACGTATGCGACCTCAACGACGTGCATCACCCCACCACCCCACTGAGTTTCTTGCCGGTTCTTCACAGTGGGGGCGCGTTGTGAACCGGTGGTAAACTCAGCCCTCTCTTAAGCGACAGCCCAAGCCGAGGCCGTGCCTCCCTGAGGTGCCCTTGAGCTCGTCGCTACTTCTGCCGTAAAGGCTAGAGTGCTTTAAGCGCTCGCCTCCTATTTGTCCGGTGAAGCTGTAATGGCCATCTGCGGCCAACAGCGTCTATCATTCCCAAAAAAAAAAGTATCAGTCATCCTCTTTGGTATCAGTATCGCGGGTCGCGGCCTCATGTTCATGCTGTCTCGTGACGCTGCTGGCTGGGTGTGCACACACACACTGGGGAGGGATAGATGCTAATTAATGTGGGTTGACTCGAGCGTCGTGGAAACCTAATACATATTGTAGATTAGTTGATAGGAAGAATAAAATGTTATTTAATGTTCCCCTTTCAGTGGTGGGCAAAGCGACTACGGGTTTTCAAAAATGTAAAAAAAGTAATTAAGTATGTACTTGGAGATACTCTAGCGTGTCAGATATTGATAGTTTAGATGCTCGAACGTATCTCTGATACCAAAGGTATATTCATCTGCCGACTTGCGTGGTGGGGGTGGCCGTCAGGAAGGGTAGAAAAAAAATAAAAATTTACTCCGACGCGTCAGATATTTAGAGGGGATGTTTGGTATACCCTTAAAATGCTCCATTCAAGAGACTGACCATTCGGTATTGACACAGGACCGTAGTGAATTTCTGAAAATGCAACAAAAGTCAAGTAAGTATATTGAAATACTCGAGCGTGTCGGATTATTATACAGAAGGTTCAGCTTGATGTTCCAGTTACGGTGGCCTAAAATCTGACGATTATATTGAGGAGTATTATTAATCTGACCGATTCAATATGCTCTGCTCGTGATAACCTTGATTTGTATTTTTAACCGACTTCAAAAAAGGAGGAGGTTCTCAATTATGTAGTTTATATATTTTTTTTTTTTTCTATGTATGTTCGCGCATAACTCTGGCAATTATGAACCGATTTGAAAAAAATGTTTCTTCCATCCATTCTTTAATCCGTTAATTGGGTCCCATAAAAAAATTATTGCTTAGTAATAAGTAGTTCCTGAAAAAACAAGAATGGTGACTGCGCACTGAGAGCTGCAAGAAAGCCTATATAGATGACGTTTTAGTCGCTCGGACTCGCTCGGTCGGACAAAAATAGTCATAACTCTGGCAAATATTTACCAATTTCAATGATTCTTTTTTTATTCGAAAGAAGAAACCACTGTATTGAATCTGTATGAATTTTATTACAACCGGATAAGAACTTCCTGGAGGACCATGAACGATGTGGAGGAATTTATCTGGTAAAAACCATAAAACTGATGTTCTCCATTACATTGCTCTAACAATTATGAACCGATTTCGATGATTCTTTTTTTATTCGAGAGAGTAAACTACTATGATGTTTCCATGCAAATTTCATTAAGACCGGATATTTTTTTCTGAAGAAACATGAATTATGTAAAACTATGTAGACGATAATGTGATCATAACCTACCTAGATAATTTTACTGTTTTCGATGGTTCAATCTTTATATATGAAAATATCACTAAAAAACTTAAAATAAAATCTTTTAAAAAAAAAATTGAACCTACTTCAATATCACTGAAAAGTATAAAATAATTTAAATATTATTGAAGTTGGTGCCAAATATACACAGCAGGTACACTAACACCAACTTCAATAACATTTAAATTATTTTATACTTTTCAGTGATATTGAAGTCGGTTCAATTTTTTTTTAAAAAGATTTTATTATTAAATGTAATGTTTTAAATTATAACATAAACAATCCCACAACTAAGACGAATCGAACGACATATTATTACAAGTCTGTAGGTCGTGCCCAATGCCGTGCCAAAGAAAAATACATACATACATACTATTACTTTATTTACATAGTGACTAAATATTTACAGTTTATTTACAAATATACATAAACTAAGTAAAAAGCTTCCTCTAAATTGTCGCCGCACCGGTAGAGGAGGGGGATAAAAGACGGGCGGCGTTAACTCATCCAATCTAGCTGAAAACAATGTTCAGCTGTTGGTGCTGTTTTCGTACATACAGCATACTTACCTATACATACAAACTTTCGAAAAACATACCTAGCTTTAGGGCAGTCTTTTTGGGGCAGTCGTGAAATAATTAAGTTTGAAGCACGAACAAACCAGAGCGTCGTTCAAAATATTACTAGCTAAGTGAGGAAAACACGAATACATGGCTTACTCCAGCTGCACGTTCTTACCTTCATTGACGAATTTTATTACTTCGGCTTGTGGAAATCAGCAGATTATATTATTTTTGCGTTAAGGTAAGGTGGGGTAAGACTAACATACTTCACTGTCGGACAGACAAACTGTATTTTTGTGACTTACTTTTATGCCCTACCTTTAAGACAGTAATGCCACTGGTACATTAACACTATAAGCTTATATAAAACAATGAATACATTATCGTAATTGCATCTAGAACAGAAATTTTGAAGAAATTGTGAAATAGGTAAAACTGGTAGTCTTACCTCACCACACGGGGTAAGACTGTCAGTGACATATTTTATCAAAAATCGTTCACCAAATACAGTTTTTGAAAATAAATCATGTTTATAACAAGTAAATCAAGTAAAAGATAACTCTATTGCAACGTTACAGCGTTTATTTTTGCGGCAATTCGTGTAAATACACACATCAAAAGTGTCTAGGGATCAACATATATTTTTGCAATAACTTTTCTCCTGATTGATATTAATTAAAATTTTCTTTAAGGATTCATCAAATAAAGTGTTTTTGTTTGTCACAGTAACGATAAACCAAGTCACCTTTGCATTAATAAAGAAATTTGCCATTTTCCTAATAAAGGGATTTTTGACATTTGAACCACTAACACAAAAGTTCGAAAAAAAGACTGAAATAACAGTTTTCTTTAAAATTTTATTGGGTAACTTAAACAATTAATAATCCGTGTTTCTACCGCGAACACTAACAACACAAGAACATCGGTTTGGCATACTCAAAATGAGTTCATCCAAATCACGCTGTGGAATGGCCGCCCATGTTCGTTGCAACAACAAAAAAAGGTCTTCTTGCGACTGGATACCCTCCATATTCGGCAGAGCTCTTCTCTGTAGCATATCCCATGCATGCTCAATCGGGTTCAAGTCTGGCGACTGAGCAGGCCAGGGCAGGACATTGATGTTAGCTGCGGCGAGAGTCTGTCTTACAACTCTTGCGGTGTGCGGTCGTGCATTATCATGCATTAACTGAAATAAGGGACCGATTTGCACTTGTAGAGGAACGATGACGTCTGATACAATCGTCTCAGCATAAATTTGAGCGTTGAGGTTGCCTCTGATCCAAATCAACTCAGTTCTTCCGCCGATCCAAATACCCGCCCATACCATGATGGTTCCACCACTATAAGGATGGACTTCCTGGCAGGATTTTAATCGCTGTTGGCGTCCAGGGGTTCTCCAGTGTCGTATACGTCTTGTATCCGGTCTCATACCAAAACGAGACTCATCAGAAAAGCACACGAAACGCCATTGTTCTTCTGCCCAATTTCTGTGTTCAAGAGCCCATTGATATCGAATCCTACGATTGTGCATTGCTATAGGTGGTACCCGTAGCGGTCTTCGGGAATGAAGGTTCACTTCATGCAAGCGGTTTCTGACTGTTTGGTCGCTAATTAAGTTCCCTGAAGAGTGATGAAGCCTCACGGCTAACATCATGGCAGTTATTGTTGGAGCTCTTCGAGTTAAGATTTGAATATATCGGTCTTGTCTCCGTGTGGTGCAGCGATACCGTCCTCCATGGCGCTCAGCCACGGTACCAGTGCTTCGGTAACGTGTCCAAAGTCGACTGATAACACTCTGACTTGTATTCAGAGCTAAAGCCACAGTACGTTGCCGGGAACCAGCTTCTATCATTCCCACGGCTCTGAGTATTTCTTCCCTGCTTAAATGACGTCGCCGCTCCATAATAACGTTGGTTTTAATCAGTAGTAGGGAAACAGTAGCACTAATAATGTCTTCAATGCGTTGTATGTTTTTATAGGGAAAATATTGACAGCTGATTTTCATCTTTTACTCGAATTTGATTCACAGTTCCTGATTCAAATTATGAAATGCACCAAAAAGGATCCATATAAATTTATAAAATCATAAATTTATTACAAAGCCACATCTCAATCTCAAGAAATCCGCTTAAAAATGCTTGATCCCTAGACACTTTTGATGTGTGTAGTTATCCGGGGTAAGTCTGACATACAATCGAAAACAGGGGTGTAAAACCTTTGACTTGTTTTTTTTTATCAACATCAAAACCTCATTGTCACTATGAAATACTTCAGCGATTAAAGTATAAAGTAGGAGCAAACACAAACAGTCACAAACTTTCCTTTAAACAATATAGGAAGCTTTCGAAAGAATGCATATGCACATTTATAAATGCGTATGTACCTCTGTCTGTCTGTTGTCATCAATTTTCTTAATTGTATACGTGAGTAAAAGCGCGGGACGTCGCTAGTAGGGTTATTACAATTAGTTTTTCTAGGTAGCAAGTAATAATTATTTTTTAGCAGTTAGTTAAAGCTACCCGCTTTGAAAAAGTTTACAATATCTGACTTGGGGCAAGACTAACATACGTTTGTCTTGCCCCTGGTAAACTGATAGTCTTCCCCCACTTTGACATTTTTAACCGACTTCAAAAAAGGAGGTTCTGTATTCGACGCGTATGTATGTAATATTAATAGAAATGCGTAATATTCATATATGTTAGTCTATGTGGGCTTCTAAACAAATTTACCAAATTTCACGAGTGTATGTATGTATGTTTTCTGTTACTTTTTATGTTTCAGTAAGTTACTGTAATGTATACCCAAAACCAGATATAAAGTCATTTTTTGTAATCAAACCGGGTACTTCAAAACAAACCTAAATTTCTTCACCAATACAAGATGAAAACTTTCCATTTATCACCACACACACGTAAAACATCCAACTGATTCAGAAAACTAGTTAAACTACTGAAAATATAATTAAAATCTTAAGATATACGAATAAATAAAATATTTTTGACATGAGAATGCCACAGATAAAATATGTCAATATATAGAACACACACTTTGTCTATGGAAATTAGTGATGTCCAATATTTAAAGATCTAAATCTCGATATTGAATGATTTGAAATTGATCCACAACCAATCATTTTATAAAATAAAAAGTATTATATTAAACTCAGACTAAACTGAGGTAGATTCAACATAAACAGTCCCTATTTCAAAGTAAATCGCTACTCTGCCCACGTCTACACGGATTATATTATGTTGATTGTAAGATAATATTTTATATTACGTATTTAATTATTTATTTAAATAAATATCAATAAAATTGAGTGCCGAATATGAAAATGTATGCGGTTTGACAGGTTCCGGGACTTACGCCTTAGTGCTGCCACCTGGTGCACGTCATTTTTGAACACCCTCATTGTGTTATTCATAGTCATTCATTCGTCGCTTCGTATCGATGTCGTACGTACTGAATGCTCTCTGGTGTCTTTTCTTTAACGACTTTGCTTTCGATTTTTGGTTTTCAAGAAAAAGTAGTAGATAACATGGCGGCTAAGAAAAATGTAACTGTTTTGCGGCTACCACCCTATCACTGTGAACTCAATCCAATTGAATTGATTTGGGCTCAAATTAAATCATACGTGGGAAGAAACAATAAAACATTCAAAATGGCTGAGGTGAAAACGTTACTTCGCAATGCTTTGGCATTAATTGGAGCAAATGCATGGAAAAAA
Organism: Furcula furcula; assembly: GCA_911728495.1. Classification (NCBI taxonomy): domain Eukaryota; kingdom Metazoa; phylum Arthropoda; class Insecta; order Lepidoptera; family Notodontidae; genus Furcula; species Furcula furcula. Next base: position 15,548,489 of record OU452251.1, read on the forward strand.
TGTATAGAACATGTGCAGAAGGAGGAAGACAAAATGTTAAAATTGGATGGCATAATAGATGCAGCAAGTGAAACAACGCGATTTATCATAAATGTAACCGGGACGAGCTCCAGCTCAGAATTTGCTTATTCCTCAGAATAAATGTCTTAAAAATCTCTAGTTTTATGTTTTCATAAAAATCGATTTAAGAGATATAAACTTTTATATTTTTACGCACGCATTTCCATCAGAGTTAGTTTGCAGCTTGTGGCCAAAAAGATGGAAGTTACAAAATGGTTCGCAAAAATCCCAAATGCTACCCTTTGACGTATTATATTCAATCTTCTAGAGAATAAGTAAAATTGTTGTACACTCAAATTAACATTTTAATACTGACGCATTTGTTAATTATTTTGAATTAAAGGGTTTCGAGTTGTTATTTGTTTAAATAAAGGTGAAATTATCAATAAAAATAATTCACAGTAATAATGTATTCTTTTTAATCCTACCGTTGCTGACATAAATATCGATACTGTAATGGATTTATCCTCAGAGTAATTAGAATAGAGCCAGTATCGCGTCGATTCCCCGAACAAATTATTCGTGGCACTTTTGCGGGGTGCGGGAGGCGAAGTAAACACACACAGATACAATTTCACGCATATCCACACTATAATAAACTCGCAACACATTCAAAAAGATACGCACACAAACAAAGAATGACCTGAACATATGAACAAAATTTGGCAGAGGGGTTAGCGCATCATGCTCTCTGCAGTGGTATCTCCTCTAAGGGATTTATCATACATCTATGATGTGGTCAGATTCACTCGTTCATGAGGCGTCACCTCCCTAATATTGTCGATGGTTGCAATACCGCCATGTTTATTTACTTTTTACGACGGAATACTTGAATTCGAGTATAGACGTTCGAGTTGCGTGATAGTGCTGATACCTATCTTGGTAAAATAAGTCACTAAAAAGTGTTAAATAAACTATTTAAATAAAAATAAAAACCGACTTCAAAGTAAATTATCTAAAAAGCATAAAATAACGAAAATATTATTGAAGTTGGTGTAGAATATACACAGCAGGTACGCTAACACCAACTTCAATAATATTTTCGTTATTTTATGCTTTTTAGATAATTTACTTTGAAGTCGGTTTTTATTTTTTTTAAAATAGTTTATTATGTTATGGTTTTATTTTGTTAAATATTAAGGAAACTTATTTGTTTTATGTGATAATAACAATATAATTTGAACTCGATGTTGGTATGATGCTACTTATAGCAAAGATATCTCAATTTAACATTTAATATCACAATTTTTTTAATGTTTTTTTCAGATCTACTAACTAGCCATTTTTTTTCTCACAGCTGACATTTTAGTTGTGTGATATTGACCAAATAGTTCAGCAGAAGTGACAACTGTGTTTTGAGCCGAGAACCATTTCATGATAACTGTTTTATCGACAAGTTAAATTGGAAAAAAACGCAGAACTTTTCGAGTTATTTGAAAGTGACAGTCTTACCCCACCTTACCTTATATCACTAAAAGGTTGTAATGATTTTATTTATACAAAGTCTCAGTTCAACAAAGTACATTTCGTTTAGTGAGTTTGTCACCTAAGTATATCGGTTACCTACCAAGTGGGGAGTAAGTTAAATAAGAACCTAATTATAATTATGTTGGTCTCTCTAAGTGTGAGTTGATGTCGAATCTTCGATCGAAACATCGAAAAATTTTTTTTTTGATTGAATTTTCAATGAATTTTCGAAAATGATATCCTCAGTTTACCCCGTAGGGTGGGTCCAGGTAAGAATAGCAACCACCTATCTCCTCCTGTTGGGTGTCGTAAGAGGAAACCAGCGGAAAATAAGAAGACGTTTAGTTCCACTACCACAAGTTTTGTGTTTTATTCTGAAGTAGTTAATGTCTTTGCTTACGATAGTAAGTAGTAGGTAAGTTGCTTAGCTTAAAAACTACCACTGGTAGTGCAGTGAAGTATTTGCCGTACCTCCCTACTTCACTGTTGTAGGTTAACACCGCAATATTGTAATTCTTGTGGAGCGGCTTAAAAAAAACGGGTTTCCAAATAAGGTTTTTACTGACAATTATATGAGTTACATTGTAAAAAATTTAGATTCTGTTTTGGTCAACTTCTCGTTCATAGAAATTTTTAAGGATTTCCTGGTCCATTAATATTTCGTCGCAATATTTCATTTTTTTTACTATGTTCATCCGTAGCTCTTGTTCATCTGCAGCCAACATTTCTTTAAACGCTGCAGTATTAATCATATTCGCAAAAAACTTTCTGTTGCTTGTGAATTTTGGTGCAAATCCCACAGTTGTTTTTGACGGATAGTTGACGAAACTTTTGATGTCATCTATTAAGAAGCTAAATAAAAAAAATATGTAAGTATATTAGAAAAAATAAAATCAATAGTAAACTACGTAAGTACTAATTTTGAAATAAGTAATTAAAATACATCAAAACTACTACTACCTACTACTATTTTTACTAGGTGGTAGGTTCCTTGTGCAACGAACCGTCCAGGTAGGTACCACCGCAGTGTCAGATATTCTGCCGCCAAGCAGCAGTGTGTAAGCATTGCTGTGTTCCGGCGTAAAGGGCACTGTAGCTGGTGAAATTACCGGACACAAAGACTTAAAATCTTTAAGTTTTAAGGGTCGGCAACGCGCTAGTGATTCTTCTGGTGTTGCTAGCGTTTATAGACTGCTTACCATCAGGCGGGCCGCACGCTTTCTTGCCACCTTGGTAGTATAAAAAAAAAACTGAATTGTCAGACCCTGATCGTCATTTTTAGAACCCAAACTCGGTGCGTCTACGTTTATTGTTGCAGAGATCCCGTGACCACCTTCCTGCTCCATCGTCAGATCCTGATCACCATTTTTAATCGACTTCAAAAAGGGAGGAGGTTCTCAATTCGTCTGTATATATTTTTTTTCTATGTATGTACGCGTTTAACTCTGGCAATTATGAAACAATTTGAAAAAATCTTTCTTCCATCCATTCTTGAATCCATTGATTGGGTCCCATAAAAAAAATATTGCTTACGAATAAGTAGTTCCTGAAATAACAAGAATGGCGACTGTGCAGGAAACCTGCAGGAATGCTTAAAAGATGACATTATGTCGCTTTTTAAGGACAAAAATGGCCATAACTCTGTCAAATATTTACCAATTTTAATGATTCTCTTTTACTCGAAAGAAGGAACTACTGTAACGAATCTGTATGAATTTTATCACAACCTAATAAGAACTTCCCGGAGGACCATGAACGATGTGGACGAATTTAGTAAAAACCATAAAACTGATGTTCTCCATTATATTACTCTGACAAATATGAACCGATTTCGATGATTCTTTTTTTATTCGAGAGAGTTAACTACTATGATGATTCCATGCAAATTTCATTACGACCGGATAAATTGCTTCTGATGAAACATGAATTATGTAAAACTATGTAGAGTATTGTAGAGGATAATATGATCATAACCTACCTAGATCATTTTACCGTCTTCGATGGTTCAATCTTTATGTTTCATACATATAACTAAAAAGTATAAAATAAAATATTTAAAGAAAGAATTGGACCGACCGAATATTATTGAAGTTGGTGCCAAATATACACAGCAGGTACGCTAACACCAACTTCTAAGTATAATATTTAAATTATTTAATACTTTTCAGTGTTATTGAAGTCGGTTCAATTTTTTTTAAATATTTTATTTTAGCAAATACTCGTCGAGACCTATCCAACGAGCCCAAACTCGATGGGTCTACGTTTATTGGGGCCGAGATCCTGTTACCACCTTCTTGCTAATCATCATCAGACTCCAGTAAATGTTACCATTTTATTTAGTACTAGCTGACCCGCGTAGCTCCGCCCTCGCTTTTATTACATTTTGCTCCCCTTTTCTCCCTCCTCCCTAGATTTATCTCTCTCCATATCTCTCTCCCTTATAAAAAAATCTAATTATATGCTCTTTCTCTCCTCTCTCTTTCCCCTCCCGCTTCGGTTTCCGTCACACTCCCCCACTTCTTCTCCCTGTTGTCCCCTCTCTGAACCCTCTCCCCCTCTCTCTTCTACGAACTTGCTCCTTCTCACTCCCCCCTTATTCCACCTAACTCCCCCGATCCCTCACCCCATCACCCCCTCCTCGAATCCCCTCCCCTCTTTCTCCTCTCTTACACCCTCCTCTCGTTCTATATATCCTCGTCAATCATGGTATCAGCGGCATTAAATATACTTTATGACCTATTCTCAGACCTCCCCGATATGCACACAAAATTTCATACATATCGGTTCACCCATCTATTTAATGACCTTGCCTTATGTTGCTTAACCTTAACCTAGCGGTATGAAATATACTGTATGACCTATTCTCAGACCTATCCGATATGCACACTTTCATACAAATCGGTTCACCCATCTATTTAATGACCTTACCTAACGTTGCTTAACCTTAACCTACCGGGATAAAAAGTATCCTATGTCCGTTTCCTGGTTCTTAGCTACCTCCCAACCAATTTTCAGCCGAATCGGTTAGGCCGTTCCTGAGTTATAAATAGTGTAACTAACACGACTTTCTTTTATTTAGCTAAGATTAAAGTTCTATAGTGATTGTATGTTCAATTTCACCGATAGATGGCGCTGTTCATAATTGTAAATCACGCTAACATCGTAAATTACTGTCTAATGATATTCGATATATTAAAGTTTTAAGTATTTCGCATCTTTTATTGTTGCGACTGTGATACAATACCTATACACTACCTGGACTTGGGGAGTTTCATTAAAATTTCATGAACGACAGATTTTGCAGATTTTAACTTTTCAAAGATATAATGTCATATTGCTATCAGCAAAGTACTTAGAACAATACAGAAATCTAATGAAAATTTCCTGGGTGTACCGGACCGGCTTACCCCTTACAAAAATTGACCCTTCGCCACTGCCATATCTTATGCAAACTAAATGTCTGCTCAGTCCCTATTGTATATAGCGTAATAATACATATCTTAATGATTAACTGATCAGTCTATAATTACCCTATTCACTTACAAAGGAAATTACGTGGTAATATATGCAAGTAATGTTTCACTGCTTAGCCCCTATGAAACACAGCGTGATGTTTTATATACCAATTTATACCTGGACTTCTACACAACACATCAGTAAAAGTCCTATCAAAATCCATCCACGGGTTTTCAAATGATACCTGGACAAACAGAACGACAGACAGACAGACAGACAATAATTCCAAAAAAAAATTGTTTTGGCCTCTATGTCGATAGTATAGTATCCCCACATAGAAATTTTGGAAAAATATTCAATGTACAGAAAAAGTGCTCTTTGAGTTTTATTATAGTACTAGCTACCCGCGCAGCTCCACCCGCGCTTTTATTACATTTTGCTCCCCTTTTCACCCTCCTCCCTTGATTTATTTCTCTCCATCTCTCTCTCTCTCTCTCTATTATCCCCTCAATCCCATGTGGTTCCAAAAGGAACAATGCGCGTTTTCTTTTAGGACCCAGCCGGGATTGAAGCCTTATAAGAAAAATTTAATTCTATGCTCTTTCTCTCCTCTCTCTTTCCCCCACCCGCATCGGTCCCCGTCACATTCCCCCTCTTCCTCTCCCCATTGTCCCCTCTCTGAACCCTATCCCCCCCATCTCTCTCTCCCAACTTGCTCCATCTCACCCCCCCCTTGCTCCACCTAACTCCTCCGATCCCTCACCCCCTCCTCGAATCCCTTCTCCCTCTCTGTCCTCTCTTGCACCCTCCTCTCATTCTATATATCCGTCAATCATGGTATCAGCAGCATGAAATATACTTTACGACTTATTCTCAGACCTACCCTATATGCACACAAAATTTCATACACATCCGTTCACCCATCTATTTAATTACCTTGCCTTATGTTGCTTAACCTTTACCTAGCGGCATGAAATATAATTAATGGCCTATTATTAGACCTACCCGATATACACATAAAATTTCATACAAATCGGTGCACCCATCTATTTAATGACCTTACCTAACGTTGCTTAACCTATTGTATTACTACAATACCTATCTATACACTACCTGGACTTGGGGAGTTTCATTAAAATTTCATGAACAGAAATCTATTGAAAATGTCCTGGGTGTACCGGACCGGCTAACCCCTTACAAAAATTGACCCTTCGCCAATGCTATATCTTATGCAAACTAAATGTCTGCTCAGTCCCTATTGTATATAGCGTAATAATACATATCTTAATGATTAACTGATCAGTCTATAATTACCCTATTCTCATACAAAGGAAATTACGTGGTAATATGTGCAAGTAATGTTTCACTGCTTAGCCCATATGAAACATAGCGTGATGTTTTATATACCAATTTATACCTTGATTTCTACACAACACATCAGTGAAAGTCCTATCAAAATCCATCGACGGGTTTTCAAATGATACCTGGACAAACAGAACGACAGACAGACAGACAGACAGACAGACAATAATTCCAAAAAAAATTGTTTTGGCCTCTATGTCGATAGTATAGTATCCCCACATAGAAATTTTGGAAAAATATTCAATGTACAGAAAAAGTGCTCTTTGAGTTTTATTATAGTATAGATAGATAGAAGATAGAAGAAGATAGATCATTGGATTTACATAATATGTTCTAAATTTCAGATCTTTCGGACTAATAGAAGTAATGGTAGTAGTAAGTGTAACGGAGGGGAGTTACTTATAAATTTGACGCCTATGCGTCAAACTTATAACTGCCCTCGTTTTTGGTCGAGGCATCGATATAAAGTAACCAGATAAGCAGTCACCTACTAAATTTCATCCAAAATATGGCAATGATAGCTTAAATATTCCGTATGAACGTAAGAGCCCGAGTGACCCGTCCAGGACTGCGCAAGATGTAAACGGTTTTTATAGGCGCAATGGTCATTGTACATTTTTTTTTGTAGGTACAATGGTGTATCAATATTTACGCTACAAAAACAACGATGTATAGCGTTAAAACTATTTCTGCGATGTTCCTACCGTAGCGCATTATATCCGTAGTACCGTTCAAGCCACGTCACGAACGAGACAGGGATAGTGGCGGACAACGCGTGAAAGGGAGAACGGGATAACCGGAGGCACGGGGGGCGACCGAACAAGTCTCAACGTAGGTCGACCAACTTATCTTTGCTGGTGGCACAACGAGAATTGAACTATAATCTTATGAGAACTACGTGTAGTTTGAGTGTTTTGTTTAGACAGTAGTAGCGGCAAACTTAATTTGGTCGGCCGGTAGCTTGGCGGTTAGCGGACTAGTAGCAGAGATATTTAAAGAAATATTTATTATTTCGTGTTTTAGTGATATCTATCATTTAATCTAATACTATTAACTACTACTAATGGGAAATATATGTTCCGTATGAAAATTTGCTGTTGCGACGTGTATTAAGGCAGTTTTTAGACGCAAATGAGGCATTTCGACACGGCTTTACGCTAGCTGTTGTCGGCTCTTACTAATTTGAAATAGCAACACAACCGTCTCCGTAGCTCTATTTTCGTGACCACTTTTCGGGCCGTGACAGCTAATCTTGTTTAGATAGTATATCGATGGGTCGAGGGTTAAAAATACACTTCATCATCATCAGCAGCCGAAAACACGTCCACTACTGAACAAAGCCTACTGAACAAAACAAAGCCTCTCCCTTAAAAGGGAAGGGAAGGTTAGTAAAAAAAAACTTGCCGTTTTCAAATTAAGTACAAAGAATTTGCATAATATATCTTACATAGCTAGATTACTTACTAACTTCACAAAAATATTTAAAAAATAATAACACAGTGTGGGTGTGGGTTTATACCTATTAGCGAGTTACAGAAAAAAAATAGTTTGATAAAATTTAACAAGAACCCCCTTTAACATTTTAAGATCAGGTAGGGGTGTGGTCACGTTTTCACTTTAGTGTCGAAGACAGATTGGAGGGGGTGTTGGCTTTTTTCCTCTTCGATCGTTTTTGGGTCAGCAGTCAGACTCATAAATATTCTAAGGCTATCCTGTTAGTGTAGCTCATCGCTGATTAAGTAACCCAAGAAAAAAATATTCCGAATTGAACCAAAAAGATAAGGTTTTGCTTGATAGTGCTCAAAAGCAGGACCGGCAAACATACATATATGGACCCCTGCCTCTATGACCAATAACTTGAAGCTTAAGCCGTATGTTGTGGAAAAGGTTTTTTTTTTTATATTCTATAAGTTTTACTATGGTGGCAAGTCTCGAATCGCTGTGGAAAAAAGTTATGATTAAATATAAAATATTTTTAAGAAAAAATTGAACCGACTTCAATATCACTGAAAAGTATAAAATAATTTAAATATTATTGAAGTTGGTGTTAGCTTACCGGCTGTGTATATTTGGCACCAACTTCAATAATATTTAAATTATTTTATACTTTTCAGTGATATTGAAGTCGGTTCAATTTTTTCTTAAAAAGATTTTATTTTAAACTTTTTAGTGATATTTTCATATATAAAGATTGAACCATCGAAAACCGTAAAATTATCTAGGTAGGTTATGATCACATTATCGTCTACATAGTTTTACATAATTCATGTTTCTTCAGAAAAAAATATCCGGTCGTAATGAAATTTGCATGGAATCATCATAGCAGTTTACTCTCTCGAATAAAAAAAGAATCATCGCAATCGGTTCATAATTGTCAGAGCAATGTAATGGAGAACATCAGTTTTATGGTTTTTACCAGATAAATTCCTCCACATCGTTCATGGTCCTCCAGGAAGTTCTTATCCGGTTGTAATAAAATTCATACAGATTTAATACAGTGGTTTCTTCTTTCGAATAAAAAAAGAATCATTGAAATTGGTAAATATTTGCCAGAGTTATGACCATTTTTGTCCTTAAAAAGCGACATAACGTCATCGATATAGGCTTACCTGCAGCTCTCAGTGCGCAGTCACCATTCTTGTTTTTCCAGGAACTACTTATTACTACGCAATAATTTTTTTATGGGACCCAATCAATGGATTGAAGAATGGATGGAAGAAAGATTTTTTCAAATCAGTTCATAATTGACAGAGTTATGCGCGAACATACATAAAAAAAAAATAATAATATATATATACAGACGAATTGAGAACCTCCTCCTTTTTTGAAGTCGGTTAAAAATATAACTTCACGGTTTTTTTTTAGTTATTATTAGTTGTTAATATAGATTTTAAATGTAATGCATTAAATATATAATTAACGTCTTCATTACAAATATCTCAGCGGTTATCTATTTTTGCCCGACTGCGCCAGAAGGAGCGCTATAGCTTTTTGCGACTAGGCCCTATAGTACGTATGTTTATTTCTTTGGCACTGCCTACAAACGGCTCGATGGGGGACATAGACAATTTTTTTTTTCAACAAATGAATATGGCATCTGGTATGCCAGCCGCCATTTTGAACTTTTTTGCTTCCAAAAATATCAATATTGGTGTCAAATAAAAGGTCGTAACGAGGTGAGTTGAAATATGTATACAAGTGCACATTTTATCTATGTATAATGTAACAATTAAGACAATTTTCAGTCGGGATTTTTATGCTTTTAAAATTTATATCTACTTGTTCCAGCTAGTGGCACTAGGGCGACACCTACCGTCCACCTCCCCGTCCTAGTCGCCGATAGTCTCACAAGTTGCTCCCGTGTCGCTTTTCTAGGAGTGTGACTCGTAATGTTGTACGCATCGACAACTTTTTCCCACAGTGATTCGAGACTTGCCGCCTAGAAAGGGCTGATTCTACCACTCGTTCACAACGCGCCGCCACTGAGAAGAGCCGGCAAGAAATTCAGTGGGGAGACGCTCGTCGTTGAGTTCGCATACGTACGACCCTTCAGCCTCGCCGGCGATACCGGTGTCTGTTTGATAGTGTAGCTGTAGCATACGGTTGTCGGGGAGGGGCAGGCTCAATGCCATGCCGCGGACGGCAGCGCGAGTCTGAAGGACTACGCGACGCGACGAACGACTAACTGAAGCACGACCTTCAATAGGACATTCATTTGTTACCAGTAAGATTGAACGCACGGTCGCATGATCATTTTCGTCGGACGCAACGCATCATCGCGCGAGCGATGGCAATAGGACAGCGCCTAAGAGAATATAAAAAACCTTTCTAAAGACGTATTACTTTACTTTATTGGTCACATAGGCTAAATTGCCGGTTCGCCTTTTTAGTGATTTTAACAATTTTTAGGGTTCCATACCTAAAAGGTAAAAAAGGAACCCTTATGGTCTGACTTCGTCTGTCTGTCTGTCTGTCTGTCACACCTATATATTTCAGGAACCACTGATGCTATCGATTTGAAACTTGGAATAGTTTTAGATCTTACTTACCCAACCTCATCGCAAATAAAAAAAAAATATTTTTTCTTTTACTTTTTTTATAATGGGGGTTGAAATAGGTCATCAAAATTTTAAAGTGGGACTACTATATCGAGTGGGGTATCATATGAAAGGGCTTCATTTGCACATATCAAAACAGATTTTTATTTTGGCGTATGTGACGTAGTTTTTGGCTGATAACCAAAAATGTAAAAAAAAAATACCGCCCCCCAACAAAGATCTCCGATGTTTGTGGAGGGAAAAATCTGAAATAATTATGGATAATGCATGTCTATCTTATATTTTACAGGAAAAATAAAATGATCTATCTAAGTAGTACAGTTTTTTAGTAATCCTAAAAAAACCTCGTCAAACAAACTTAGTTATGCGTTTTGTGTTTTTTGCTATCTGAGGTGTTACATTAATAGTAAAATTACTTTAATACGTCCAAAGATGGTATGGAACCCTCGGTGCGCGAGTCCGACTCGCACTTGACCGGTATTTTTTTTAATATACTTACACAAAAAATTAATATTGTGCAAGGTGTCCCCATAGCGATTTTTTGCATCAGTAAATGTATCTACTTACTGCTGGTTAGGGATTCCATTTATAACACAGTCCCCGAACATGATCCAAAAGGAATTTATAGTTTTCTTTGCTATTGTAACACCATGTTCTTGTCTGTAATTTGATAGAATTAGTGTAATAAATTTATAGACAGAATGACCTACTTTATAACGTTTAAAAAAGCAAAATTTACTTGACGGAATTATCACAAATTAATTGGGTGCCAAGAGAAAGAAATATTACGAGACAGAAATAAACTGAAGTCATTTTAACTATCACGAACTACCTATATACCTGAGTCATATTTACAGTGTTTTCTATAAAAATATGAGTTACAGGCCCTGTAACATATATTTTATGGCAATACGCAAACAATTTGAATTCAACAATAAAAATCGTATTATATTAATTTTATGACCACACCGACTATATGATTTACAGTTGCTTGTCCGGTGTTTATTATATTTTTACAGGTTTTATAAATTACATGTATATCTATTGTACGCGTATAACAACGAAAGCTAAACTTAAATTATGTATTCCGTTCTTGCTGTCATCCGCCGTTTCCCTAGCTCTGATATAGTATATATTATCTATACTTATAATAAAACTGTAAAAGGTCCAATTCTGTACATTGAAGATATTTTGAAAATTATATTTAGTGGGCATTCTATAACCCATACTGAGGCCGAAAATGTATTTATTTTTTATTTTTGTCTGTCTGTCTGTCTGTATCACGGCTGCGCATCACGCCGAAACTACTGAATGGATTCAAATGAAACTTGTCATGATTTGAGATCTTACTACGAGGTAGGACATAGGATACTTTTGATCCCGTAATCTAGGACGGTTCTTTTGGGAGAGGGGATTAAAGTCAAAATGGGTACTTGGTTATACGCTTGGTCCGATTTTAGCAATTTTTCTTCATAATTGTAATAAATATTAGTAAGGGAACACTCAAAGAGAGTTGTTGTCAAGGTTTTGTAATCGATCGGGTTAAGCAACGTTAGGTAAGTTCATTAAATAGATAGGTGGCCGTTTAACGCCACTTGAACTAAACGGGTCCGTGCTTCGGAGAGCAAGTAAAAAGTGGGTCCCAGTTTTTAACCGACTATAAAAAAGGAGGTTATGTATTCGATGCGAATGTCTGTTATTAAAAGTTTAGTTAACGTAAAAATAGCGCATGCGGAGCTGCGTGGGTCAGCTAGTCTTCTATATAAGAGTAGGTATATAAAGGAGTATGTCCTGAGTGACTAATAGCTATGCTTATCCTGACGTTTGTATATATTTACAAAAAAATCTTTTTATCTGGTTTCCGGCCAGACTCTGATAGTTAGTGATCAGATGACCGTGTGTGAATTGTCCCAGAATATTATATAGGTAATACATATAATCTTTTGCCAGAATGAAGAAAGAATAGTATAAAATCACATCAGACAATGAGGAAATTATAATCTTACCTGAAGCCGTCGTACGGAGGTTTCCAATTTGAAAATGACGTTTGAAATAAATTTCCGCCAACGTCGTTGCCGGAGGCATTCGATTGGAACATTGGCCCGATAATAATTAATTCCTTCACACCGCATTTATGGATTTCCTGTTTAAGGCGTCTCCCTTGCCTGTTGGAAAGTACTGTGCCTATTTATTAATGTAGGTGTAGAGTCTGAAGACTATGGTTTTTGTACACTTCATACAGACGAAAATACTTTGCCTGCTTCACGTCTTCTGAAGTATTTAACATATTATGCAACTTTCTTGATTTTTATATGGTTTACGATACGATACTTAGTAATTCGTGTCCAATATTACGCGCCGACCAAGAAAAGACTGTCCGTCATTCCGTTTCACTTTCATCAAGGCTCTATCACTCACGCCACTGTAGATGGGTAGGTAGGTATAAAGCATCGTAGAAATGAAGAAAATATTGGTTTAACAAATGATTTACTAGAGATAGGAGGTGAACCCGTGGGGTGTCCGTAAAAGGCGACTAAGAGAAAACAAGAAGACGGGCAGCAGCGTCTTTATTGGATTACCTACCACCTATATATACTGCGATATCCAATCCGTCTGCCAAGCGTGGGGATTATGGCAACCCAACCCTTCCAAGGGCTCGCCTTTGTTCAGCAGTGGTCGTTTCGACTGCTGAATGCTGATGATGAGGAGCTGAAAAATTATATTTTTGATTCTTTCTGCATTTATAACGTGATTCAGATTCTGTTCGGAACAAAGGCAGCCGATATTAATTAGTGGAGCTTTGATCTGTCACACGAGCTTCTCCGCTGCCAATCACACTCGTTGCAGACGGACCGGCAATTAGTTGCCGCCGGCCGTTGCCTGTTCAGGCCTGGCCGATGCCTTTACACAATATTAGAGTCATTGTGTTAAATACTTAACACACGTGTACTTGTTTGCTATAATGAGTTTTACGAAAGTAAGGCTACAGCGGTAGGTATTGCGGGTGAGTGGGCATCCCTTTTAGTGTTTTAGTATTGGCAGACTCTTGAAAGCACTTATTTCCGATTATACAAAAAATACCTATGATAGTATTCTGGTTGCCTACAATAATATCTTCAGACAGATAATGGGTCAGAAGCGTTATTGTAGTCCTACAGAAATGTACACTGTAGCGCGAGTCGATTCGTTTAATGCCATCCAGCGAAAGAGAATAGCTTCATTAATGTTGAGTTGAAAAGTGTAAAATGCCGTTATAAGTAGTGTGGCAGAGAGGATTATTACGACCACTACGCATAAATGTTGGGTAGGTACTGTAACGTATCTTTATGCATGTTGTGCATCCTAACATTGGTAACGATAGTTTATATTTTTGCCCGAATGCCCAAGGTAGAGGTCACGTGTTTTGAGAGTATGTATGTATGAAAGTATATAATATGTATGTCTATTTCTCTGGCACGGCCTACAGCCTAAACGGCTTGATGGATATGTCTTTAGATTCGTCTCAGTTGTGGGAGTGACATTTCTCTCCAATTTAAGAGCGTGTGCTCTTGTCGGTGAAGCAATTTCCAATCCGATGTATTAGGTATGTGTCTTTATTTTGATCTCCGGATACCTACTGCTATTTAGTAGTAATTTACTAAATTGCTGCCCTTCACACCGCAACCCAACAATACGTACACACTGATACTTTACTCCTTATACATTATACTTCAGTCTATAGGTACTTTATTTTAAACAAATTGTGTTAATGAGAATGCTTTCCAAATGTTGGGACTAGTGACTAGAGCGTAGATGCCCAAGATTAAAATTACATACAAGTTTTACTTGCTGGTAGGTTCCTTGTGCAAGGAACTGGACGGTAGGTTAGGTCAGAAATTCTACCGCCAAGTAGCATTGCTGTTCTGGCTTGAAGGGCACTGTATGTAGCTGGTGAAATTACCGAGCACAAAGACCATGTATCTAATCTTAAGCATAGATTATACACTATATATGTACTTAAGGTCTTAAGGGTCGGCAACGCGCTAGTTATTTATCTGGTGTTGCTAGCGTCTATAGGCTGCGGTGACTGCTTACCATCAGAAGGGCTGTACGCTTGCTAAATAAGCTAAGCCACCTTGGTAATATAAAAAAAGATCACATATCAAAATTCAAGTGAATCCTACTTTATTCAGTACTAGCTGACCCACGCAGCTCCGCATGCGCTATTTTTACGTTAACTAAACCTTTAATAACAGACATTCGCATCGAATACATAATCTCCATTTTTATAGTCGGTTAAAAACTGGGACCCACTTTTTACTTGCTATCCGAAGCACGGACCCGTTTAGTTCAAATGGCGTTAAACGATCACCCATCTATTTAATGACCTTACCTAACGTTGCTTAACCCGATCGATTTCCAAACATTGTTAACAACTGTCTATGAGTGTTCCCTTACAAATATTTATTATAATTATGAAGAAAAATTGATAAAATCGGACCAAGCTTATAACCAAGTACCCATTTTCACTTTAATCCCCTCTCCCAAAAGAACCGTGCTAGATTACGGGATCAAAAGTATCCTATGTCCTACCTCGTAGTAAGATCTCAAATCATGCCAAGTTTCATTTGAATCCATTCAGTAGTTTCGGCGTGATGCGCAGCCGTGATACAGACAGACAGACAGACAGACAAAAATTAAAAAAATTACATTCTCGGCCTCAGTATCGGTTATAGAATGCCCTCCAAATATAATTTTCAAAATATCTTCAATGTACAGAATTGGACCTGTTACAGTTTTATTATAAGTATAGATTTTGAAAGACAGCGGTGACTAACGGCTAGAATCTAGAGTCTTACTGTTTCGAATATCTCTGGGTAATTTGTTCCCCGCTTTCGCCCCCTCACAATTAAATTTAAAGTGAACCACCGGAGACTTGGAGGGAACAACGTTGTTTTGATTTAAGGGAATTAATTAACGTAACTTTCAAGTATACGCTCTTTGAATGCTGGAGCTTAATGTATAATAATCGTTATGCTTACGGTCTCGGTAAAATTAAAACGGATGTTATGAGAGTTTTAGGCAGCCTTTTAAGGATTTTTAGTATGTAATAATAACAATGAAGTGCTTATTTATTATTAAAGTAGGTACTTGCGTCATATTTAGAAAATATAATAACGCTCAGTACCTTCCCAGCACAAGGCTATCAACTTCAAATATTATTTACTGGACCGGGGAGACTTATGTACTATACTTACCGAAAACAGAGTGCTTTAGGTACTTTGACCGCTATTGTTTTCAGATCAGCGTAAGGTTATTGCCTACTATAATTATTCATTTAAAGGGTAGGTGCATTTCAGAAAATACTTATAGGGTTACCAATTACAAATTGGTCCGACAGCTGTGCTCTAATGGAGTACTTCGTAGTCGCTCTAGCTTCAAATGAAAGGACGACATCGCAGATGTGGCGTCGAATTCTTGCGCGGTGCACACATCATGAGCGTCAAGCGGATATCAAATTATCAAAAGTGGTAGGGGACAGAAGGAACGCCTACTTAACCTAAATGGGAGTAGGTCAACCGGTGACATATCGTCGCTTTTCATCAAGCGGGGTCACTGTGAAGCACTAGCTTATATTGGCTAAAAAAGAAAAAAAGTACCTACTTACCTCCACCGTACCAGAAGACCACGACCGAATAACGCCATCTTTGCATGTTGTGATCCTGTACTGAGTAATGTTTTCGGTGCTCTGTGAGAAGTCACTGTGCTGTCACTATCGTTAAACCTTATTTGTTATATCGGCGCGGCGATGACTGACACTGCTGGGTCATATCCTCAGAGATGGGTCAAAACTAAGAATTAATTAGTAGACATTTAAAATTTAAAAATGCTTTTAAGATTACAAATCTTTTGTAATCTTAAAAGCATTTATAAATGTTACACACTGAAGATCGTATTGGTTCACAAACTTCCTAGATTTTTATTAGGTATAAACTAAAAGCGTAAACTTAGAAAAAAAAGTGTAGGTAGTCAACTTTCTAGTCGCTGCAGCTTATCAATTGGACTTCGCTTAAAGATGTTCCGGAATTGTGACCACCTTGTCGAGTCCTTCGAACGTTTTCTAGCATGTAATTTTAATTTAACTATATTTAGCTGAATTCTTTTTAATTATGGTTGGTTTGGTTATTAGACCTGAAAGAATTCGTTTTTGAAAAATTGATTTGTAACTAATAAATTTATTTAAGAATACAATTACTTAAGTTTTATTTAGAACTAATGATACAACCCTCGTATTGCTTAGATTACGTATATTATGTAGTACTTAATTACTTTATGTGTATGTGTACATCTATTTTTAAAATGGTGCCTACTTAGAGCGAAAGGAAATCTACGAAAAATGAAATCATTTGATCATACCTATTCTAGTTATTCATTCGATCAAAAAGTAATTTTGCATGCCATCCCAAATAAATTCATTGAATTTTATAGTTAATAGATAGGCCGGAAAGACATTGTTCGTGTGTGTAGTCTTTTCATGCAAAGTCAGGCAGCACTGATTTCAGAAGGTCCGGACAAAGCGCTCTATTCTCGCTCCATTAGTTTTTAGAAGCGGAGCTTATCACATTCCGTTAAACTATAGCTATACTGTGAATATGTTCCGTGTCCGGATAGGAAACGTCTTGTATAATAATAACCAGTGAAATGAACTTAAAGTGCCGCGCTGAGAGTCTCTTACTGACGCACCCACGAACGTAAATGGGCTTTATTTAACATTTAATTTATCAATTTTCTTAATAAGAATAATAATAATACCAGCCCTTGTTTATGCCCCACTGCTGGGCACGGGCCTCCCCTCAAGATGAGGGGTCTTAGGCCATAGTCCACCACGCTGGCCAAGTGCGGGTTGGCGGACTTCACACGTCATTCGAGAGCTAGTTAGGCTTTCTCAGACATGCAGGTTTCCTCACGATGTTTTCCTTCACCGAAAGCTAGTACCTAACAATCGCACAAAAATGATTCGCACATGATTCATTGAAGAAATCAGACGTGCGAGCCGGGGTTCGAACCTGCGCTCCTTGTTTCCAAGGCAAGCGCTCACCCAGCTGAGCTGTTACCGCTAATCAATTTTCTTAAATCAGATTATTTTGTCTCTCAATGCTGTTTATGCCTTTGTTTCGGTATTGAGTACGAAATAATAGATATACTTAGATATCTCTACACATTAACAGAGTATAAAGTATAATGGACTTTGAGTATCAAAATAATCCGATTTTAGAAGATGGTTCGCAATTAACATTAATTAATATTTTTTTATTTAACCGTGGGGTGTCCGGGTAAGAATAGCACCCCCCCAATCTCTTGGCAAATGCAACTTCTTTCTATTGGAATAAATTACCTACCACCTATACTGCGATCCCCAAGCCTGCCAAGCGTGGGGATTATGGCAACTCCTCCCATTGCATTGGTGAACAATGGACGTCTATCTACTGCTAATGAATGAATGAAACAATCAAAATAATCCAATTTTGGGAGATGGTTCGTTATTAACATTAATTAATAGACGTTTGTGAGTGCGGCAGCTATTGAATCATCATCTCGCTTCTTAGTAATAGGATCCTCCGTAGCCTCTAAATTTTATTTTTAAATAATCCATCTACGATGTCTCTTTTTGTACCGATGTCATACTTAATAACACAATAATATTAATATTTTGTTGCTAGGCTTGTATCTCATCTGTGGTAGGATACTTATTTCGTTTAAAGAAACATATTAGAAGTTTGTGTTTCATACACAGGTATCTAAGATAATAGTAATAATAGTAGTTTATGCACCAAGGGGATAAAGTGGTGTCTTATGTCGCGGGCGTTAAATTGAATCGCGAGCATAACGAAGGATTCTAGCAACTCCCGAGCGCAGCGAGGGAGTATAGAGTTAACTCCCAAGCGTAGCGAGGGAGTTAATACTAGAATCCTGAGTACAGCGAGGGATTTAAGCTCGCCCAAGACAAAGACACCTTTATCCCCGAGGTGAATACACTACTTTTCACACCTACTGCGAGGTAATAAAATACAAATATTGCTAGAATTAAAATAATAACAATATTTTGGGACAATCCACACACGGTAATCTGATCCCAAACTAGGCAGAGCCTGTACTATGGAAACCAGATAACTAACATTAATTAAATAGTTAAATAACACCCAGACTCTTGGTGGGAATTGAACCCACGACCTAATGGGTGGCGGCCAGGGTGTCTAACCACTAGACCAACGAGGCCGTCAATAATATCAACATAGTGATTTGCTGCGTTAACATCTATTTCATTTTCTTTTCTAGAACACTGGGTTTTGCTCGTCGCGCCCGGTTCGATTTTCAAATATTTTGTTTTTCGTGCAGGTCTCTACTAAGAGTAGTTTATACCTGTGGTAAAAGTTTTGAGGAATTTTCTTTTGACGTTCGAAATTCAAACACATTATTACCCAAGGGAGTTTAGTACAACATTATTACCCGGCTAGACTATAGGGATATAATGAGGTACTTTATGTCATCTTTATGTGACATATAATGCGACATTATCGAGCAGGTGGTGTGAAAACAATATTATGGACGTATAATATTATAATAATATAATATAATATAATAATACCAGCCCTTGTTTATGTCCCACTGCTGGGCACGGGCCTCCCTTCAAGATGAAGGGGCTTAGGCCATAGTCCACCACGCTGGCCAAGTGCGGGTTGGCGGACTTCACACGTCATTCGAAAGTTAGTTAGGCTTTCTCAGACATGCAGGTTTCCTCACGATGTTTTCCTTCACCGAAAGCTAGTAACAATCGCACAAAGACGATTCGCACATGATTAAAGAAATCAGAGGTGCGAGCCGGGGATCGAACCTGCGCACCTCGTTTCCAAGGCAAGCGCTCGCCCACTGAGCTGTTACAGCTAACATATTATAACTATAATATTACGGACGTATAATACGTTACGTTCTGTTCTCTATCGGATTTCAGTTCAATCTCATAAAGGGAGCAAGCATCCGCTGTGAGCCACAATATTTCACTTTTTATGATGTAGGTGGTATCTAGAGCGTCATAAAAAATATAAAGAGAAAGAAAGTGCGCTGGGGTTTTTACGTCGCGTCTAATAGTGACACTGCGCTAGTTGGCCGCTTTTAAAATAAAATATGAACAATATTTTAGTACGTTTTTTCTGTAACATTTTCCTAATAAGACAGCATTCTGATTTTACCTGTTATATAAATCGGCAAATCAAGGTTTGACATTATATCGTAGAGTAAAAATCAAAAGTAATAAGCAAACTCAATGTAGTAAGTTTATGTTCCTTGCCATCACTCGCTAGATGCAACCAGCCGCCAACCTACAATTACCTTATTAAAATACGCTAAAACGGTCACCCTCGGCGGCGCAATCCATAATAAGTCAAGACTGTCAATATAGTGACAGCATATAAAACATAAGTTCCCTGAGCCTCATATTTCAAAGAGGCGCGTTCGTGCATTTTGAACCAAACGTGTGATTGATTAAAGTGTCGACCTTCTAGGCTTGTATACCACTGGCCGTTCCGCTACGCATTCTGAGGATTTCCCGGGTTTCCCTTGTGTTGGTTTTTGATATTAATTCAATTAAAGCTGACAGGTGATATATTTAATTTTTTTAAGGTTAGAGCTTTCTCATCTGACGTTAACTAGCGATGCAACAGTGAATGGTAAAACGCAGCGGAAATTATTAGTATATTATAGGTATCTATATTTTATGCATCTAGGTACATCCTTGGGCCTTAAAAAAACAAATAATTTACAACATACATTACAACGTAACATAAATAAATCAATAGTTTAAAAAACTAAAATTACACACTTTTATAAGGACTACTGCATTAAAAAGCTATAAATAATTATTATATTATCTAAACCCTGCTTTCTTTCTTTCTACCTCGTGTTTGTAATTTATGGATTATATTTATGTGTAAAAGCGTGGGGCGCTTTTTCTCTGTAAATGATTTAAAATTATTGTCATGCGAATACAAATACTTAGCGTTCTTGAAATTTGACAAAAATGTTATGCTGTTATTCAGAAAAAGGGCCCCACGCTTTTACACATAAATATAATCCATAAATTACAAACACGAGGTAGAAAGAAAGAAAGCACGGTTTAGATAATATAATAATTATTTATAGCTTTTTAATGCAGTAGTCCTTATAAAAGTGTGTATTTTTAGTTTTTTAAACTATTAATTTATTTTATACTTTTTAGTCTTAGAAATATTCGCCTAAACTACTAATAAAATTAGCTCAAGTATTGATTTGTTCGTAGCTTGAATCGTAGGCAGGTTGTGGCAAAACATATTTTTATATTGCGCGTAGGTATCTGATTGAGTTAGCGAAGTTTAAGAAAGCACTACGTATTTACCATTTTAACAGTCGAAAGTAAGCCAAAAGTCAATAGTTTTACAAGTAGTATTCAAGGGATATCTAATGGTATAACTGGTACTAACTAGTACCACCTATAAGGTGGTAATGGTATACCATTACAGGTATAAATGGGACAACTTAGTACCATTTATACCATTCATGGTACAATTCAATGGTATAACTGGTCCGAAGCCGTTCGGTGGCTTACCAACCTTCCGGGTTCATCAACGTCCACGTTATCTTCATCATCATCATCAGCCGGAAGACGTCCACTGCTGAACATAGGCCTCCCCCTTAGAACACCACAATGAACGACAATTGGCTATTTGCATCCACCGGTTACCTGCGACGCGCACAATGTCGTCTGTCCACCTAGTGGGAGGCCTGCCAACGCTGCGTCTTCCGGTTCGTGGTCGCCACTCGAGAACCTTTCTTCCCCAACGGTTATCGGTTCTTCGAGCGATGTGGCCTGCCCATTGCCACTTCAACTTGCAGATTCTGAGAGCTATGTCGGTGACCTTAGTTCTTCGGCGAATCTCCACATTTCGGATTCTGTCGCGCAAAGAAACTCCGAGCATAGCTCTCTCCATGGCTCGTTGTGTGACTCTGAACTTTTCTAAAAGGCCAGCCGTTAGAGACCACGTCTCAGTACCATATGTCATCACTGGCAACACACACTGGTTAAAAACCTTCGTCTTCAGGCACTGCGGTATTTTGGACGAGAAGATATCGCGTAGCGTCCACGTTATAAGGCAAAGTAAATATAACTCCTTAATACAAATCAAATGAGTCCAATCATTCCATGGTGCCGTCAACCACCTTTCATTTCCATCATCAACCCTGATTATTGGGCAAAGTAAATAGAACTCTTTAATACGAATCAAATGAACTTAAACTCGATAAGTTTACTAGTAGCAGTTCCAGGGTTCCGTCAGCAACCTTCCTATTCTATCATCAGGACCTCATTAATGGTCAAAGTGAAAAGAATTCTTTAAAACAAATTAAATGAGCTGAAACTTGATGTGTTAACTAGTAGCCATTCCACGGTTCCGTCACCCACCTTCCTGTTCCGTCATAAGGTCCTCATTAATGGTCAAAGTGAAAAGAACTCTTTAAAACAAATCAAATGAGTCCAAACTCGATGTGTTTACTAGTAGCCATTCCAGGGTTCCGTCACCCACCTTCCTGTTCCATCATCAGGTTCTGATTATTGGTCGAAGTGAAAACAACTCTTTAAAACGAATCAAATGAGTCCAAACTCGATGTGTTTACTAGTAGCCATTCCAGGGTTCCCTCACCCACCTTCCTGTTCCATCATCAGGTCCTCATTAATGGTCAAAGGGAAAAGAACTCTTTAAAACAAATCAAATGAGTCCAAACTCGATGTGTTTACTAGTAGCCATTTCAGGGTTCCGTCACCCACCTTCCTGTTCCATCATCAGGTCCTCATTGTTGGTCAAAGTGAAAAAAACTCTTTAAAACAAATCAAATGAGTCCAAACTCGATGTGTTTACCAGTATCCATTCCAGGGTTCCGTCACCCACCTTCCTGTTCCATCATCAGGTTCTGATTATTGGTCGAAGTGAAAACAACTCTTTAAAACAAATCAAATGAGTCCAAACTCGATGTGTTTACTAGTAGCCATTCCAGGGTTCCCTCACCCACCTTCCTGTTCCATCATCAGGTCCTCATTAATGGTCAAAGTGAAAAGAACTCTTTAAAACAAATCAAATGAGTCCATACTCGATGTGTTTACTAGTAGCCATTCCAGGGTTCCGTTACCCACCTTCCAGTTCCATCATCAGGTCCTCATTAATGGTCAAAGTGAAAATAAATCATTAAAACAAATCAAATGAGCCGAAACTCGATTAGTTTACTAGTAGCCATCCAAGGGTTCCCTTATCCACCTTCGAGCCCCAGCATCAGATCAGCTCGAGGATACCATATTATTGTATTGTCACCGGTCCTTGATACATGTGCAAAATTTCAAATGTTTTGGACGTGTAGAAGTGGGTCAAAATTGCATCGCAAGATTCCATTACCATCATAGTTACATACATACATACATACAGGTCAAGCTAATAAAAGCGTGTTAAAAAAATCTGAAATTATTACAGGTAATAACTGTTTATCTATATTTTACAGGAAAAATAATATGATGTTTCTAAGTAGTACAGTTTTTTAGTAATCCTAAAAAAACCTTGCCAATCAAAAATAGTTTTGCGGTTTGGTTTCTTTGCTATCTGAGGTGTTAGATGAATAGTAAAACAACTCTGATATGTTCAAAAAAGGTATGAAACCCTCGGTGTGCGAGTCCGACTCGCACTTGACTGGTTTTTTTCATAACATAACTGTTCTGATTTCTTGTTCGCAAGCATCGATATACTATCGATGTTCGCAAGTCTATACTTATGTCGTGCATGTCGTATGTCGTATACGCTCACTGTAGGTTAATCAAATCTTGCCGCCTTGGTACCTACTGGGTGGATCGCTTGTTTCTACACTCCAAACTAAATAAGCTTGAAGGCGATTACATCTTTATTATACAGTCATAAAACACCTCCGCTGTACAGTTGACCGTTAACGCGGCAGCAAATAAAATCTTTAAAAAAAAAAAATTGAACCGACTTCAATATCACTGAAAAGTATAAAATAATTTAAATATTATAGAAGTTGGTGTTAGCGTACCTGCTGTGTATATTTGGCACCAACTTCTATAATATTTAAATTATTTTATAGTTTTCAGTGATATTGAAGTCGGTTCAATTTTTTTTTTAAAAAGATTTTATTTTTGACTTTTTAGTGATATTTTCATATATAAAGATTGAACCATCGAAGACCGTAAAATGATCTAGGTAGGTTATGATCACATTATTGTCTACATAGTTTTACATAATTCATGTTTCTTCGGAAAAAATATCCGGTCGTAATGAAATTTGCATGGAATCATCATAGTAGTTTACTCTCTCGAATCAAAAAAGAATTATTTATTTATTTATTTATTTATACTCTTTGTAATGGAGAACATCAGTTTTATGGTTTTTACCAGATAAATTCCTCCTCATCGTTCATGGTCTTCCAGGAAGTTCTTATCCGGTTGTGATAAATTTCATACAGATTTATTACAGTGGTTTCTTCTTTCGAATAAAAAAAGAATCATTGAAATTGGTAAATATTTGCCAGAGTTATGACCATTTTTGTCCTTAAAAAGCGACAAAAAAGTCATCAATATAGGCTTTCCTGCAAGTTTCCTGCGCAGTCACCATTATTGTTTTTTCAGGAACTACTTATTCGGAAGCAATAATTTTTTTATGGGACCCAACTAACGGATTAAAGAATGGATGGAAGAAAGATTTTTGCAAATCGGTTCATAATTGCCAGAGTTATGCGCGAACATACATAGAAAAAAAAAAATATATATATACAGACGAATTGAGAACCTCCTCCTTTTTTTGAAGTCGGTTAAAAAAGGTTGGTAATACAAAGTTGTTCTTGCTGACGCGCCTAGTTGACAATGTATGCGTTATGTAGTTATTGAGCCGCAAACGAACTTGTAATCGCCTTCAAGCTTATTTGGGATGGGGTATAGAATTGGCATGATAAAAATTTACTTACTTATATTAAAAATTTGTGTAATCAATTCCGTTCTCGATACTTACTGAACGCTGTAAGATTACGTAACAAACATTGATTAGAATACTTGATAAGTATTTAATCATTATCTTATTTTAAGTTAGATTATAAATAGTATTTTGTGTATTTTTTAAGGTTTTTATGGACCTCAAATTTATGTGCATGAAATACGTAAATATTTATTGATGTCAATAAGTAGTTGCTCTTACTGGCATCTCCATTCCTTGTTGCCCACGGGAACACCGCAATAGGTTTAGTAGGTGGTAGGTTCCTTACGCAAGGAACCGTCCATGTAGGTATCACCGCAGTGTCAGATACTCTCCCGCCAAGCAACAATATAATAAACGTTGCCGTGCACTATAGCTGGTGAAATTACCGGACATAAGAGACTTACAGCCGCTCCTTCAAACGTTAGTTATAGTTAATTATCATTAATCCATTTTTTAAGTCTGGTTATTTCGACACTCGAAGCCAATTAATACTTTATACTCTAATAGTGAGTAGAGATATCAGTTATCTTATAATCAATAGTCGAAAATAATAATAAACGGCTACGATAGTCGATATAATTAGATAAAAAAAATACTTAATTAGAATTTAAGTTAATTGACGTTTGTGAGTGCGGCAGTTAATGTCTAACGTTTCGGTTGAAAAGCGGCAGTTCGATGTAGTTATCTATAGGCAGGCGTGTCGCGTACCATCAGGCGAACACCTTGCTTGTCTTATCAATAGGTGCAAAAAAAATACTAGGTGGAAGGTTCCTTGTGCAAGGAACCGTCCAGGTAGGTACCACTGCAGTGTCAGATATTCTGCCGCCAAGCAGCACTGTGTTAAGTGCATAGTGCATTGCGTGCATAGTGTGTAGTGCATTACTGTATTCCGGCGTGAAGGGCACTGTAGCTGGTGAAATTACCAGACACAAAGACTTAATATCTAATGACTTAAGGGTCGGCAACACGCTAGTGATTTTTCTGGTGTTGCTGGCGTCTATAGGCTGCGGTGGCTGCTTACCATCAGGCGGGCCGCACGCTTGCTTGCCACCTTGGTTCTATAAAAAAAATACGCTACCATTAGGTCCAATTTCTTTTTTAACGTCCGCCGCGCCGCTAAACCCGCTGCGCCCCAATTCTTTTAAAATCGATTGTATATCAATAGCTTTTCACCTTTTCATGACGACCTTACATCGCCATACACACAAAAGTAGGTTTGTGTACATCATGAGTTTATAAGTATTACTCCGTTTTAGGCATATTCACACACTTTAAAATGTAAATACAGTTAATATTAACATAATTTGGAATTGAAACAACAATAAGTCAGTCATACATTTTCTTGGACGATGAGTAAGCGTTCAGTAGTTTAAGCAACGTCAGGAAAGGTCACCCTATCATCTGAGCGTCTACCTACGTGGTTCGGAGGGCATGTAAAAAGCTGTCTCGGTTGTTGTCAAGACAGTCGTTTATTCAGGTCAGAGGTTGACACCTGGTTGTTCATTAACCATACGACAAACAATCTATTTCCATTTGTACATAAGAAACATAAGTCTTTGTTTAACATTTCACCTCTCCATAATGTTTGTGGACAAAAACGAATCTGGCGCGTTGATACAAAGGGAGGCAGGGAAGGCGAGGCTAATGAGAATGAGCGTCATTTCGCATCCCGGCCGAGGGCCGAGGGCCGAGGCCGAGAACGCAATAACGTAAGGCATATAGGTGCCATAAGTTTAGAGGAAACACAGGAACATAGAGAGGATCTTGGTATTATTGAACAAACTGTACTATATTCAACATCATTTTACCGCTACGAACATCATCAACGCTGCATATAATGAGCTATTTCCGATAGTTTGTCACATGTCATTACCCTACTTCCCAGAATTTGATCCTTACCTACTATATAGCTACACTATCGCCTGGTGTAATAATATAGCTTTATTGCAGTTTTAGTGTTCATAGAAATGGCGCACATGTCTCCTTTGAGTATTCTTCGTTATTCCCTATACAGTTTCGGATTTGGATATTTACGCCCGCCTTTAAAAATTCACTAGTATAAAATAAAATTATAAATTTAAAGACTGGATTGAAGAAAAGTTTGTTAAAAATAAAATTTTCTTACATACTTTCTTGTGTTCTACGTATTTTTTGAAATACGTAAAGTAGTTAGATCATTTTACGGACAAATACTAAAAGTGTAGGCTTTTTCCGAGCACTCCGTCATTATTGTAAATAAGTCACATTAAGATAACTGCAAAAGAAAAAAATTACTATCATTAAAAAACTGCACGTATCAAGTAGAGCTATTAAGTACAATAATTAAGAATCAGCAACTAGCCAACAAAATACAAGGGGCGATTAGGTTTCTCAGTCCAGTTAACGGAATACAGCGGCAATCAGAGCGTCGTCTATTGCAGGCGGGCTGCCAAGGGGATGCCGCTTCATTAGGTCCTGCAATTTAAAGAGTTACGTCGGACACTCCCGCTACGTCAGCAGCCGTCCCTCGTTAACCTAATGACAGCGATTTAGTTCCAATGGAGGCGCACTTTTAGTTCCACCGGCTACTATTAGCCCGTCGCGTCACTAATGGGCTAATGCTTCGGTTGATTGAACGTTTATTTAGTTACTTAATCACTTCTATCTGGCACTGGCAAATAAGCCGTTTAGTACGATGTTGCTAGAATCCTTTCTCCCTAAATTTTCTAAATTTGACTACATTAGAACAATGCGTACCTACCTTTCTGTTCCTCTATTTTGGGTAGATACATATGTTATCGTCCTTAAACTATCTATTTACTTTTAAAATATTAGGTAAGTACCTAACTACTTAACTTTTTTCGTCCAAGTTTTGTCTCGGCTTGAAACTGATCCGAGCTCATCTTTAACGCTTACTTCTAATAGATATGCAAACACTAAAAAAAGACTACCTGTCCAAGATTCGTTTACTATGCAGTATCATCAACCACCGGTAATTTATTACCATCAACGTCTTAGATATTTAGTACAAATCTACATATAGCTATTTCGATGTGTGGGAATTTTAGTTGTACATGCTCGTGTGTTATTCTTATTAGGCACTTGGGGGATTTTCCTTTTTATTCGGTTTACCGCAAAAGCCCGCCATTTCCTGACTATGATTTATCTTGCGGCCTCTAAGCTGAGGGTCACTTTAATAAATGTATTCGGGAAAGGTGCTCTCAGAAATGGATGGGGAATGTTCTGAATGCAATAACCTAATATACTGAATATATATTCCTTACGTCGCAATATGGAGATATAATAATAACCCGTCAGAATGGACTGACAGAAAGGGACTCGCCCTTTGTTTTTACGTAAATTGCCTAAAGGTTTCATAACCCTATATTGTAACAAAGCTAAAATTACCCCCAGAATAAGATATATTTAAGTGAATTCCGTTTGTATTTATAGAGATAAAATTTGGTAGCATTCGCTTCAATTGCAAAGGAATGTAAATATGGGAAGGTAAATATGGAAATATGGGAAAAAAAGTCATAACTTTGGCATTATGTGCGCCCTGACATATTGGAGGTAGTTGAAATACCTACGATGTTTTCGTCCTAAGACATTCAGAAAGGAACAAGAAGAGTTCAAATAACCCAAGTTATAAAACGCAATAAGGAGACCCTTTGGATAGACTTGCGAGAGTAATTCATGCTAATGCCAGACGTTTCGATAAAGAGGTTCGAAACAGTTAGGTATGAAGGGTTGAATAAAATACTGGG
The DNA here is from genome assembly GCA_911728495.1 of Furcula furcula. Lineage (NCBI taxonomy): Eukaryota > Metazoa > Arthropoda > Insecta > Lepidoptera > Notodontidae > Furcula > Furcula furcula. The sequence goes on from OU452251.1 coordinate 15,576,671, forward strand.
CTTTGACGCCTTCCTTTTATTTCACAGTGAAAATGATTACGTATAAGCCGAGCAGGAATTTATATCTTCTCGTTGAAAGTGTTAAATTATGTGTGCAATTAATCTACTGGGCCATTTAAAGGAGTGGAGTAATAATAATGTAAAGGTACAAAATATTATTTAAATCTCTAGGTTCCATATTTGACTGGCCCATTGGTCTAGTGGCTAGACACCCTGGCCGTTACCTCTGCCTAGTTTGTGATTATATGATCGTGTATGGAATTGTCCCGGGATATATTTATTTCATACGAGTATGAGACAGTAGACATACGTAAAGTATGTTTACTCTTAATACGTAGGTACCAGAAGTATTGTAAAAACAAATAAAATAATTAAGCAGTATACTTACTAACTTTTTGTTTAAGTCAGGTTCTCCCGCCGAGAGGGCCCATAGGGAGCAATCTCAGCCAGACCTAAAAATATTACACACACTAACAAATACTCCCGCCCTCAAAATAACGTATTAGGAAGCGCCGAGTATGACATAAATAGTGGCGGTGTGGAAGTCAGTCGACTATATAAAAATGAGGTTGTGAGGGATGTAACGGCGCGGCAGAGCGCCGGCGCCGCAGCGCACGGCCTCGCATCGCACAGTCCGAGGCCAGACCCGCCGGCGCCCACAGCGCCGCAGCAGCCTCCCTCGCCGGCCGCCCGCGATCTCGCAACAACAAACGACTCGACCCGATTGACGCGACGTCGCGACGCGTTCGTGACACGTGTCTCCGTGCGTTCCTTCCCTTCGTGTGTTACTTTATACTTATTTATTGTGAGGAACGACTAATAATCAGCATGTGTAACTGCAAAGTGACTGATAACGCGCCAATGACGTGAGTGCAAGTGTAATGTACAAAATGTTCGAATTACGTGGAACTCTTAAATCGAGTACTTAGTGCTGATGTGTTTGTGAATGATATGTATAATTTGTGTCTACTTCAAAACCATCTTATATTTAATCCAGCTTGAAAGAAACCATCGGAATATTAAAAGATGGCTGTATTAATTAAACAATGTTTATTCATAGCGATTATGTTGTCTTGGCAAGTGAATAACTTAGCTTTTATGTGCCTCGATACCTGTGTATGTAATAGGATTACGAACTTGTGTCAACCATGTTTTTATAATATTACATTAAGAGAAATCTCAATGAAGCAAGAGTTACTCTTATGTTGTCACGATAATATCAAGTTGTCCTCATGGCCTCCAGATTACGCAAATAAAACTTACACTCAGGTCAGTGCAAGTTACGACAGTGCCTGTAACGATAGTACGGCAAACTTTGATGTACCGTTATTAGATGCTTATTCACTTCATATTACGAACAACAACTTCATTCAAATAAAGATCAAGATCAAGCGTCAAAACTTGCGCGAAATTGATTTATCTTCGAACAAGTTGCAGTACGTATCCAGCGGGCTCTTTAATAACTTCCTGAATCTCCGGAAACTCGTTCTGAGTAGAAATAATATTATGAACATATTTCAAGAAAGTTTTAATGGATTGTCAAAATTAGAATCTCTGGACCTGTCGGAAAACAATTTGACTGTGTTAACAAATGTATTTACGCCTCTTAAAAATCTTCAACATCTCAATTTGAGCAGAAATAATATTGAATTTATTCATGAGAACTACTTTAATAATTGGCTATTGCAGCATTTAGATGTATCACACAATAATTTGAAGAAATTAGAACCGGGTGCTTTGCAGCTACTGCCGAATTTAGCACGACTATTACTTACGGATAACCCACACCTTGGTATCACACAGTTGGATTCACAGTTACTCGTTGGCATTGGACGCAGATTACAACAGATAGATGCATCACGAACTGGATTATATCAAGTCCCGGAAGCATTCACTCACTCTGTTCGCTTTCTATCATTGGTTGGAAATAGAATATCGGCTGTCAGATGTGGTGACTTCGATAGTTATCCTCTGTTACAATCGTTAGATTTTTCTGACAATAAAGTTGTATCAATTGAAGACGATTCTCTGGGCAGACTAGAAATGTTATTATTTTTGAATATAAACAAAAACCTTCTTACCGCAGTTCCAAAAAGTTTACCTGATGAATTAAAATATTTATCCATAAATAATAATTTAATCAAAAATTTGTCTATCCCGGATTTTAAAAATTTACCAAATTTACGTATATTACTGCTACAGAATAATAGTATAAGATTTATACAAGATCACGTTTTTGACGATTTGCTGTCGTTAGAAATGCTAGATTTGTCAAATAACCCAATACAAACTTTGTCATGGAGTACATTTGATGGACCATTATCCCTTCGAGATTTGAGATTATGTTATTTAAATCTTTCTGTGACTGAACAAGTCGGCTCGTTTCCGATGTCATCGCCAGAAAGTGTTCAAATGCTGCACCTCCAGTCTAGCCCTGGATTAGCAAGACAATTTTTGGCCGACTCGGCAGCTTTAGCTGCCTTTTCTCATTTACAATATTTAGATTTGAGGATGAACAATCTGTCCGAAATAAGGAATGATTTACTATTTTATCTGGTTCAGTTAAAAACATTACGATTACATGGTAATCAAATAAACTGTAGTGCAGAATTGTGGCTAAAAGACTGGATGAACTGGAATAAGTCCATCACAAATGATGAAACTTGTTACTATTCCACTTCGGAAGCCAAACCAGAAATATCTAAATACAACTGCACATTTCCAGAAACCTTTACAATTAGTGACAGTCTTCCGCCAGTCAATTTATACAGCACGGAGATGATTAACAAATTGTTAAGATACTACGGATATTTAAACAATAAAACAGAGAAGAATTTCAAACGCAATAATGATAAAAATTTTAATGTTATAAAAATTAATAGTACCATGGTGAATGAAAACTTACCTAAACACGTGAAAAAACATGTAGCCGTATTAAAGAAAAATGAAAACAGATTATCTGACAATAATTTAACTGAAACCACTGTTGCCAAAAATAAAGAAATTTCCAAAATCTTAGATCATAATAACATTCAGAATGATCAGATTGGCGTGGATCACAGATTTTTAAACATTGAAGCATATTTTTCATCATCATCTCACAATTCTAAAAAAGAGGATATTGATGCTAATGTTTTACATAAAAATAAAGCTCGCTCAGGAAAGCGTCTAAATACACCTCTTAACATAACTAAAAAAATAGAACATTTGTCTAACGAAACCAAAGTGACATTGATATCTAAGTATTTGGATGACACAGAAAATAATACTGTATATGAAACCGATGTTAGTGATGCAAATTATAAAACTGTATATTCCCCTTATCGGCTAACCTATACAAGTTATGCTCAATACATAGGGACATTAGCAGTATCAGGCCTGATACTGTTGTCGTTAGTTCTTTGGCTGAGCTTTCGTATGAGATACAGAAGAAGGAGAGTACCCGTTATTGATGCAGAGGCTGAGGACCAAATAGAAGTCTCAAATATATCCGGAGGCGTACTATGGTGACATCTGCGGGCAGTCGACCCAACGCCCTTCGAATATGATTCCCTTCTAACGTAGCAATAATGGTAAGTTTTATTTTGTAATTTAGCTATAATTTGTTATGATAAACAAAGCTTCAAACCATTCTGTCCATCGTATCTGGGATAGTTCTGGATGTTAACAAGTATTATGCTTGAGTATCAGTTGTCTGGTTGCTATAGTACAAGCACTGCCTAAAATTTCATTATTTATGTAATTATACAATAACTAGCTGACCCGCGCAGAGCTTCGCCCGCGCTTTTTCCGTCACTTACAATTACAACAATTATCGTTATATTTCAACAAATTTACAGTACAGGCAAATAAAATAAAATAAAATACAAATTACATAAATAAAAAATAAAAAAATAAATACAGTAAAAAATAAAATTAACAGTTAAATTTAAAAAAAATTAAAAATTACAAATTAAATATTAATTAATTATTATTATTATTACAGGTAAATTTACAGTTTATTTATAGTACAGGCTCTGCCTAGTTTGGGATCAGATGTGTGTGGATTGTCCCAAAATATTATTATTATTATTTACAAAAAAACCTTGACAAATTTATATAGCTAAACCTTCCTCTTGCATCACTCTATCTATTGTTGAAAACTGCATCAAAATCCGTTACGTAGTTTAAAAGATCTAAGCGTACAAACAGCGGAAGCAAATTTGTTTTATACTATGTAATATGGATAATAATAATATCCTGGAACAAATTACACACGGCCACTTGCTCCTAAAGTAGACAGAGCCTGTACTACTGTACTATGAAGACCAGACAACTGATACAATAGATACTTCTATACGTAGATAGCTGTAAGCTTCTATACTTTTTATGTATATAGGTGCATACGTATATAAATAAATCCCAGACACGGGATGGGCATCGAACTCACTACCTTTTGGATATCGGCCAGACGATATATATATCGTACATATATAGATATAGACGTTCGTCTGATGTTAAGCATCACGTTTTCTCCTGGTATGCACTGTAGCCCCAGAGACTTAAGTCTCTTGAGCCTAGTAATTTCACTTGCTACATTGACCTTCACACCGGAACACAGCGTTGTTTACTTACCTTCCTGCTTGGCAGCACAATATCTGATAATGCGGACAACCGCACCAATCTTCCTTATAAAATTCATTTCTATTTCTACCTTGACAGTCTCTTGCACAACCTACCAACTAGTTTTTTTTATACTACCAAGGTGGCAAGCAAGCGTGCGGGCCGCCTAATGGTAAGCAGTCACCGCAGCCTATAGACGCTAGCAACACCAGAAAAATTACTAGCGCGTTGCCTACCCTTGTCTTAGTGTTCGGTAAATTTTACAAGCCACAGTGCTCTTCACGCCGAAACATAGCAGTTCTTATACACTGCTGCTTGGCGGCAGAATATCTAATTATTAAATAATGTAACTACTCCTAGCCTAGCGTTTTCGTCTGTGTTATTACATCTAATTATTACCATTTCAATATGTTTTACTATCCTTTGAATGTATATATTAGTTCCGTTCGGATGATATTTATCCAAATATCCTAGTAAAATATACTGTTCTATTGTTTCAGTTCGAAGCGGTCGGCTGCGCACGAATAGAACGCGTTATGTGATATAATTGGACGTACATATTTTTTTATGAAATAAGTACAAATTGATGGGTTAGCCGAGCAGCGAAGCCACGCGTTGTTTTCTTTAAATTGTAAATAGTTTCGTTAACTTTATAATGGAGACCATAAATCTACGTGTATAGACATTATTTTTGTGTAAAGTTGGAGTAGAATTATGTAAGTATATGTAATTGCAACCTAAATTTATAAATGTCACCTACTTAATATGAAGTACTCGTTGGCTTCTGTGGTCAGGCTGCAATACAGCGTTAACTTCGCCATCAGTTTGAGGTGTGAAAATACGTAATAATAAAGGACGTAGGTAATCATATCTATAAGGGCGATGTCAGCAATTTGTGGTAGTGTGTTTGAAAGGTTGATTATAGGTATACATATAATAGCCGAATAATATTTTGCGCAAACATCGCAAAGCAGATCATGTCTTCCCTGTAAACCTTTTATTGTAATTAGTAAAACTGTAAGCATTAGGTATCACGTAATTAACTCTGTAAAAGTGCCAAATATTTGTTTTCGTAACATTTCGTCTATTTTGTCTTAAATAAACCTATTTTCCTATTATTTATTAGCAGAAATCTTTTTCGTGATTAAGTTTGTTGAGTATATTTCATTCTGAACTAAGAATCTAGTGTTCGATTTTCATATTAATTAAGTACCACGAAATACTTTTTCTTCTACTATTGTTATCTGTTTTGAGGTCTGGTCAATAACAGGTATGCCAAGGTTATCTAAATTAAATAGACTACTGATTTCAAGGACATAATATGCAAAAATAATAATATAATTCATTAATTATAGAAACATTCCCTTGTACTAAAGCAGGAAATATAATATCAATTTAATCTTGTACTGGTTTAATATTTAATAGTTTGTATTCAGTGTTTAACTTAGTATCAATTCATTCATCATTCTGAAACCTAAGGTTGTAACTTGATATATAACATTTTAATGACACAATAATGTGTAGATATATGTTTTTACGTGAATTGTAGTTTATGATGTACAAACAGATAGCCAAAGATTTAATAAATGAATAGATTGGACATCTGGTTTTTCCTTTGTTTAGCGATTACGTTATTGAGAACAAGAACTTATTTGTATGCCATTAGGTAACTTTAGAAGTAACAAAATCAATGGTAGATTTGTCTATAATTACACCTGAAGTCAGTGGATGAAAAGACACATTACCTCCAACAGAGAATAAGTCGATAGAATGTAGCGAGTGAACTGAAAGTAATTTTCTGTAGAATCCATCTGAAGAAAAATTGCGTTCATTTGAAAAATAAAAGTGAACGCACGAAATGGTTTCTCAATATTTGTATTGACGGGGAAAATAAGGGATGCCTGGAATTATTTGTCTGTAACACGGTTATCCGCCTAAAGTATATTTTATATAATCTTGTTCTTAAGTTTGTGTAGGTATATCTGCGATTATTATCACCTATAGATATAATTCCTTAGCATAAATACACATTTATTATATTTTAATCGCATTTCCTACATTAGGTACAATCACAGATACAGCTCAGTGGGCGAGCGTTTGCCTTGGAAAACAATGTACTTAGGTTCGAACCCCGGCTCGCACCTCCGACTTCTTAAATTAGTCATGTGCGAATCGTATTTGTGCGAATCGTATTTGTGCGATTGTTAATAGCTGTCGGTGAAGGAAAACATCGTGAGGAAACCTGCATGTCTGTGACAGCCTAACTAGCTTTCGAATGACGTGTGAAGTCCGCCAACCCACACTCAGCCAGCGTGGTGGACTATGGCACTCGCTCATCTCGAGGGGAGGCCCTTGACAACAGTGGACAAAAACATGGTAGTATAAAAAATAATATATTATCCTATATTTCTAAACTTTTGACCAGTTGTACCAGTTATAAATGTTTGAAGTCCTATGGGAATATTAAGGGTGTTCGTTTGCAAGGAAATTATGATCCTCTGATGGATGGTGTGAAGAACACCAAAAAACCGTGGGGTGTCCTGGTAAGATTAGCACCTACTCATCTCCTCCGACTAAGGAAAAGCAAAAAGGTGGGCAGCAGCGTCTTTTGGTATAGGTATATTGCGATCTCCAAGACGCCTGCCAAGCGTGAGGATTATGGCAAGCAGTCCTTCCTCCCTTCTAAAGGGGAGGCCACTGTTCAACAGTGACGTCTTTCGGCCGTTGATGATTATTTGTGTTTCAATAATAAAGGACCATGCCCATTTTAGTGTCCGTCAGGATGACCGGACCACAGCACGGATTCACGTGAAACTTTACCAAGATTTAGTACCTATTTTGTACTATTTTGTACCTATGTTTAAATATTTTGTACCTTACTGAACAAAGTTATTTAATAAATAAAGTGGGAAGCCATTCTGACGTCAGGATGGCTTCCCACTTTTTACTTTGGGTACTTACGGTTCATATATTGCTGAAATCTTTGCATAATAATTTAGTACCTTTTTTTTACCTACGATAAATATATAAATACTTAATGTATTCCATTTAAACATTACTTTTATTTCATTATAAACAATTATATATGGAGCATCATTCATCTGACATTTGTCTGACATATTATAATGTAACATGTAGTCCCCTATCCTGCAAAACAGAGCAAGTATTCAGTATTTTCTTTAGGGTATTCCGACCCCGCTTAGCGTTTCATAATTCTCCATCACGGCTCACATTCATACAGTAACAATCATATGCTACATTCGACCCTCTCTGATGAAATTTAATAGATCACATTTGAAACTTCATCAAAATATAACAACGTAACCTGGTAACGGCGGGCAAATAATATTATTAATTGTTTTTGAAGTTAGAGCTGCACAATTTCTTAACTTTTTTCAATTCCGATTACATATAATAATATAATATTCTGGGAAAATCCGCACACGGACATCAGATGCCAAACTAGGCAGAGTCTGTACTATGGAAATCAGACAAGTGATACTAATGCTTATAAACTTTTTTTAACCGACTTCAAAAAAGGAGGAGGTTCTCAATTCGTCTGTATATATATTTTTTTTTTTTTTTTTTTTTTTATGTATGTTCGCGCATAACTCTGGCAATTATTAACCGATTTGAAAAAATCTTTCTTCCATCCATTCTTCAATCCATTGATTGGGTCCCATAAAAAAATTATTGCTTAGTAATAAGTAGTTCCTAAAAAAACAAGAATGGTGACTGCGCACTGAGAGTTGCAAGAAAGCCTATATAGATGACGTTTTAGTCGCTCGGACTCGCTCGGTCGGACAAAAATGGTCATAACTCTGGCAAATATTTACCAATTTCAATGATTCTTTTTTTATTCGAAAGAAGAAACCACTGTACTGAATCTGTATGAATTTTATTACAACTGGATAAGATCTTCCTGGAGGACCATGAACGATGTGGAGGAATTTATCTGGTAAAAACCATATAACTGATGTTCTCCATTACATTGCTCTGACAATTATGAACCGATTTCGATGATTCTTTTTTTATTCGAGAGAGTAAACTACTATGATGTTTCCATGCAAATTTCATTACGACCGGATATTATTTTCTGAAGAAACATGAATTATGTAAAACTATGTAGACGATAATGTGATCATAACCTACCTAGATAATTTTACGGTTTTCGATGGTTCAATCTTTATATATATGAAAATATCACTAAAAAGTTTAAAATAAAATCTTTTTAAAAAAAAATTGAACCGACTTCAATATCACTGAAAAGTATAAAATAATTTAAATATTATAGAAGTTGGTGCCAAATATACACAGCAGGTACGCTAACACCAACTTCAATAATATTTAAATTATTTTATACTTTTCAGTGATATTGAAGTCGGTTCAATTTTTTTTTAAAAAGATTTTTTTGTCAATACATACTTAAATACATAATAACATCCAGACACTTGGTGGCAATCGAACCCACGACCTATCGGGTAGCGAGCAGGGTGTCTGACCGCTAGACCAACAGGCCCGTCATACATATTTATTGTAATAATGACAAAAGAAACTGACAGATATGAAATGTGATCTATTAAATTGGCCCTAAGTACTTTTGGTAAGTTTTGCACTTCCGAGTTGCTACGAAATTTTGAGTGTGGGTCTTAGACGTCCATCAAATACGGCGGCAAGTCTTTTTTGTAGTCATAAGCTCTAGCTTGGCTGCAATTCCACCTGATCGAAAACTTATTAACATGATATTTACTCCCTTGAATACACCCACATTACATTATTATCAGACGAAGGTTCTTACGAAAAAAAAAAATTAAAAAAGTTGCACAGTAAACTAGTTAATTAGGCGGGCGGAGCTGCACGGGACAGCTAGTTTTTTATAAATTAAAGTACATAAGTAAATAAAAAAATTTTTAAAAGTATATAAATTAAACATTATTAATTATAGAATAGCATTTTATACAGAATATATTATATAATTCTAGCAATATAGAATATAATCTTATACGATCTGTAAAGGGCACATTCTCATATGCTTGCAAACTTCAGGAAATTAATTTAAAACATATTACTAGGAAAAAAAAAACAATAAAATATTTTGAATGGAGGTCGAAAGGGGTCGTCAAAATTTCAAAGTATGCCTACTATATCGAGTTCATCGTTATGCATCGATAATGACCAAAAATGTTCGTCCCTCGATAGGGCCCAAAAAATCCATGTGTATGCGAGCCCAGGGTTTATCTGGCCATGGCCAGATACAGGGCATATGCTGGGCATTGCCGGGGCGGCGCTTCACTTTGCAATACAGATCCGACAATCTCGACAGATTGTTTCGATAGCTTCGTCAATACCTGGCCACCACACGTAGCTCCTAGCGAAAGATTTCTTTATATCTACAAGCTTCTGGCACAACCACTCTATGGCCCCACATCACACAACCTATTTCTTCATACAGTTCTTTCCTGCGATTGAAGTAAGGCCGAAGAGACATTATTTCATTCTCAGTGGGCCATTCGTCCCGTATGTATTTTAATACTCTGCCTAATAACTGATCACGGCTTGTTTTTTGTTTTATATCATTATACGCAAGTAACATGGCAATTTGCGCAAAATGTAAATAAGATTGTTCCGGAACGCAAACGCTTTGTGTAGTTTTAGTCAAAGTTGGCATTCTTGATAACCAATCTGCTCTATTTTCTTTTGACTTTACATATTCTATGTCGTATGTATGTGCTGATAATTTAATAGCCCACCGCTGTAACTGAGTCGCAGCCATTGAGGGAACGCCCTGCTTAGGCCCAAAAATAGTCACCAACGGTTTATGGTCGGTACGCGATGTAAAACGTCACCCATATAAATACTGGTGCAACTTTTCTAAATAAAACACTATAGCCAGCGCCGATCAATCTGAGAACAGTGTTTTTCAGCTGCGGTAAATGCACGCGACACATACACAACCGGTCGCTTACGCGCCCCGCGGCCGTCCACGCATCCGTCCCAAACTCTAGAGAAACAGGTGGCAGAAGTTCTTATCGTCAATGTTAGAATTAACAAATGTATGGGTTTTACTCCTCTGCCTGGATGCAGGAAAGGGGACTACATGGTTTGTGAAATATAATATGTCAGATGAATGATGCTCCATATATAATTGTTTATAATGAAATAAAAAATAATTTTTACAAAAAAAAGAACCGCCTTCAAAATGCAACTAAAAAGCCTGAAATAATTTCTAAGAATTAGTGGTTTTTACATCTACATAGTTGGACTTGGACTACAACATATTATAAATACGTATTACTATCAAAGACGGCGCCAAACTGGAAAACAGTTAGGTACCTACTGCCCTTGTAAGTATTTGCTAGACGTTAGGCGCCGACTTCGATAGTAATATGTATTTATAATATGTTGTAGTCCAAGTCCAACTATGTAGATGTAAAAACCACTAATTCTTAGAAATTATTTCAGGCTTTTTAGTTGCATTTTGAAGGCGGTTCTTTTTTTTGTAAAAATTATTTTTATTTTATTCTTTTTAGTGGTTCCCTTGGTGTATTATTAGGTTAAGTTTTAACAACTTATATTTTATTCTGACAAACAGCCAGTTTAATATTTATTTTAAAAACACCCACTACATAACACAACTATGGACCATCACTAAAATATAAGCTTAAGCAAAAATTTAAAAAAATGTAGATGTGACAATCTTAATAAAACTAACCAATTGCCATAAACCGAAGATATCTAGGTGTTATACTCGTAGTTCTCGAGAACCAGGGACTGCAAGCTCGGTGGGTCTACATTTATTTGTGCCGAGAACCCGTGTCCACCTTCTTGCTCCATCGTCAGACCCTGATCACCATTTTTCTAGCAACTACTCATCGAGAGCTACCCAACGAGCCCAAACTCGGCAGATCTACGTTTATTGGTGCAGTGATCCCGTGACGACCTTCCTGCTCCATCATCAGACCCTGATCTCCATTTTTCTAGCAACTACTCGTCGAGACCTATCCAACGAGTCCAAATTCGGTAGGTCTACGTTTGTTGGTGCCGAGATACCGTGACGACCTTCCTACTCCATTATCAGACCTTGATCACCATTGTTCTAGCAACTACTCGTCGAGAGCTACCCAACGAACCCAAACTCGGTGGGTCTATGTTTATTGGTGCCGAGATCCCGTGACGACCTTCCTGCTCCCTCATCAGACCCTGAACTCCATTTTTCTAGCAACTACTCGTCGAGACCTATCAAACGAGTCCAAATTCGGTAGGTCTACGTTTGTTGATGCCGAGATACCGTGATGACCTTCCTGCTCCATTATCAGACCTTGATCATCATTGTTCTAGCAACTACTCGTCGAGAGCTACCCAACGAACCCAAACTCGGTGGATCTACGTTTATTGGTGCAGAGATCCCGTGACAACCTTCCTGCTCCACCATCAGACCCTGATCTCCATTTTTCTAGCAACTACTCGTCGAGAACTATCCATCAAGTCCAAATTCGATAGTTCTACGTTTAGTAGGCACGGCTAGGATAGGATGGATTGTTAATTTTATTACAGAGTTCCGGTGGCCATCTATGGCCTTCTTCATCAGATCCACTTCACCAAATGATACTTTCTGAATGAAAATGCTTAACTAGTTTCTAAAAATACCAAAAACGTTATATGTATGCCTATAATATTTAAGGAGTTCCCTCAGTTACTCATGGTTCCCATGATCAGAACTTGATTTTGAAAAAAATGGGACCAATCTGGAAGCATATACTTTCAATTAAAAAAATAATTTTCCAAATCGGTTCGTAAACGACAGAGTTCTGAGGTAACAAACATAAAAAAAAAAAAAAAAACATACAACCGATTTGATAACCTCCTCCTTTTTTTTGAAGTCGGTTAAAAAGTAATTTTTAAATGGAATACATTAAGTATTTATATATTTATCGTAGGTACAAAAAAGGTACTAAATTATTATGCAAAGATTTCAGCATTATATGAACCGTAAGTACCCAAAGTAAAAAGTGGGAAGCCATCCTGACGTCAGAATGGCTTCCCACTTTATTTATTAAATAACTTTGTTATTAATGAGGTACAAAATATTTAAACATAGGTACAAAATAGTACAAAATAGGTACTAAATCTTGGTAAAGTTTCACGTGAATCGGTGGTCCGGTCATCCTGACGGACACCCATTTTAGTATGGAGCTGAAAGTCAGAAATGCCATGCAATGCCCAAATTGCAGCTCTATGTCATATGATAACTATCTAACAGTATTTATATAAGCACCGGTTCAAAAGATATTGGACATTAAACATGATAACTTCCTACTGGTTTTTATACATTTTATCGTTTACAGACAGCATTGCTATTAGTTTTTCACTAGGAACTTCATGATCATCACATAAGCTAAGCCAGATCAGTGTTCTTATATATACTTATCTGTATGTTATAAACATGTCAGTTATTTGGAATTATCTAGTCTGTCTCCATTGTATAATGTCAATATGTATGTGAAATCAATTTGGTTAGATACACTGGTACTGAAATGTCAACAGAACGTCTTATTTTTTATTATTTTTTATCCAGTGCTTCATATGATTTAAAATTAACAACATAATTCTAGTTTTTATTTATTAGAGCAATCTTGTAATATACTTTATCTGGACATTTCTGGGGCACAAATGGGCATGGTCCTTTGGTCGAACATGAAGTCAATAGCGGACGAAAAAAAGTGCTATAATTAAAAATCCGAACATATTTTGTTTATCCACATTCAGTAAGTAGCATATGGCTCAGGTGTAAGAGGAAGCCCAATTAGAGCTGGTTTATTGCGGTAACGAAATCCCACAGACTCACGAGAATCTTTGGCAATTCACTCTTAGATCGTGATGAGGGTGCAATTTCCGTGCCTGCAGATCAATAGTTGGCTGGCCCACTTTACTGTACCTAGACTAGCTCATTTTAAGTTGACGAAGCGAAGGGGATTTAAAGTTAAAGGATTTTCGTTTTAGGACATGAAAAATTAACATGTTATAACTTATTAGTACCTACTTATTAATTTCATAATAATAATAATAATAAACAACAACATCTGGTCGGTGCCCGTCACTCACTCCGAGGGTGATTGGATAGGGGATGTCAGACAAGTTTGCGAGCCTATACCAGAAATGGGGGCCATTACCATCAGGCCCCAAGACGTAGCCGATGCAGTCCGTCCGTTGCCTAATTGGAAGGCACCAGGACCAGACGGACTGCATAATTTCTGGCTGAAATGGTTACGCAGCTCTCACGCTTGTTTGGCATCTCTGTTTCAATCGGCCGTGGAGTCTGGGTGGCTGCCGGAATTTTTGACCACAGGAATAACCCACCTGCTCCATAAGACCAATAGTACCGCGGACCCAAAGAACTATAGGCCGATCACTTGTCTGCCTACAGTTTATAAAACTCTTACATCCATTCTGAGAGCAAAAATCTACAGACATGTTGAGAGCAACTCGATTATGTCTGCTTCTCAGAATGGATGTAGGAGTGGGGCCCGTGGTACTAAGGAGCTACTCCTCATTGATATGGCCATCTGCCAGCAGGCTCGCCGGAACCGGAAGGATCTGTCGACATGCTGGATAGATTATAAGAAGGCCTATGACTCTGTGCCCCATACATGGCTTATGAGGGTGCTGGAGTTGTATAAAGTCAATACAACTCTACGCACCTTCCTGGCGTCGTGTATGAGGCAGTGGAGAACGGTCCTTCTCTATCCAGGATCTCGACAGACCCTTGGTGACGGTGAGCCAATAAGGATAGAACGGGGTATCTTTCAGGGTGATAGTCTGAGTCCCTTGTGGTTTTGTCTGGCCCTGAACCCTTTAAGCACTCTCTTAAAGAGTTCAGGGTTAGGCTATCGGTTGCGGAGAGGTGGTCAGGTCATATCTCACCTGCTTTACATGGATGACTTGAAATTGTTTGCCCCCACTGAAGTCCAACTGATGGGCCTGCTGAAGGTCACAGAAACCTTCAGTAGTTCTATCAGGATGGGGTTTGGTGTGGACAAATGTGCAGTTATGCATGTAAAGCGGGGGAGATTGGTCGAGTCTAGGAGCGTACAGCTCTCAGACTCTACCGATCTGAGGACACTCTCTGCAACCGAAACCTACAAATACTTGGGTATGTCACAGGCGTTGGGTATCAATGAGACTGACATGAAACAGTCGTTGCGGGAACGCTTCCTGGGCCGCCTGAGAAAAGTGCTTAAAAGTCTTTTGTCGGGCGGAAACAGGGTGCGTGCCTACAACGGTTGGGTCATGCCAGTCTTAATGTACTCCTTTGGCATACTCAAGTGGACTCTGACTGAACTAGACACCCTGGATAGAACAGTTCGTACACTGTTAACCGCATATCGTATGCATCATCCTCGCTCTTCAGTGATGAGGTTGTATATCCCACGGAAATGTGGTGGCCGAGGCTTTTTAAATGCCAAGACCCTACACAACCGTGAGATATATAACCTCAGGGAATATTTCCTCCACTGCGGCGGAGAGATGCATACGGATGTGGTTGCTGTGGACAGTGGACTGACCCCTCTATCCTTAGCCAAAGGGAACTGGCGCAAGCCTGTGGTGCTCACCACTGGCGATCGCGAGGCGGTATGGCAAAGTAAGGAGCTACACGGAAGGTTCTACCGGGCTCTTCATGGGCCCGATGTAGACTTCTCAGCCTCCGTGGCCTGGCTACGATTCGGTGACCTCTTTGGGGAAACCGAAGGTTCTGTCTGTGCAATTATGGACGAAGTTGTGATGACGAACAACTACCGGAAATATATCCTGAGGGATGGCACCATCGACATTTGTCGGGCATGTCATCGCCCTGGTGAATCCCTCAGGCATATTATTTCCGGTTGTTCGCGTCTCGCAAATGGTGAATACTTGCACAGACACAACCAAGTGGCCAGGATAATCCACCAGCAACTTGCTTTGAAATACCGCCTTGTGACGTCAGAGGTACCGTACTACAGGTATGTACCAGAACCAGTTCTGGAGGATGGCCATATCACCATATACTGGGACCGATCTATCATCACAGACAGGACTATTGTCGCCAATAGACCTGATATTGTGCTGATAGATCGCACCGAGCGTCGTGCAATGATTGTAGACGTCACTGTCCCCCATGACGAGAACCTCGTGAAAGCGGAGAAAGATAAAGAATGCAAATATCTTGATCTCGCGCACGAGGTTGTCGACCTGTGGGACATTGATAAGGCAATCATTGTACCTATAGTCGTATCCGCCCATGGCCTAATGGCCAAGAGCCTCGATAAACACCTCAAGAGGCTCACGTTAGACGGCTGGATCAAGGGCCAGATGCAGAAGGCAGTGCTCCTGGAGACGGCACGTATTGTGAGGAAGTTCCTCTCTCTGGAGCCTTAACCACCGTCTGCTAGGACCCTGTTCCCGCAGCCGGTTGGAAGCGGTTTTTTATATATTTTTAAATGTACTTGTTTTTATATTTATATTTAAAAATGTAAAAAAATTAGTTAAAAATGAATAAATGGAATAATAATAATACCAGCCCTTGTTAATGTCCCACTGCTGGGCTCGGACCTCCCTTCAAGATGAAGGAAAAAGAAGAATGAAGGATTAATTTCATATTTCTATTATTTAATTTGTTTAGAAACTTAAAAGCGTTCAAATTTTTTAATCTAGAAAAAGTATTCTTTGTATAGAGTATATTCATGAAAAGATTTTAGAGAATTCTAGAAATCTATACTTATAATAAAACTGTAACAGGTCCAATTCTGTACATTGAAGATATTTTGAAAATTATATTTGGAGGGCATTCTATAACCGATACTGAGGCCGAAAATGTAATTTTTATAATTTTTGTCTGTCTGTCTGTCTGTCTGTCTGTCTGTCTGTCTGTCTGTCTGTCTGTATCACGGCTGAGCATCACGCCGAAACTACTGAATGGATTCAAATGAAACTTGGCATGATTTGAGATCTTACTACGAGGTAGGACATAGGATACTTTTTGTCCCGTAATCTAGCACGGTTCTTTTGGGAGAGGGGATTTAAGTCAAAACGGGTACTTGGTTATACGCTTGGTCCGATTTTATCAATTTTTCTATAAAATATAATAAATATTAGTAAGGAAAAACTCATAGTTATCAAGGTTTTGTAATCGATCGGGTTAAGCAACGTTAGGTAAGGTCATTAAATAGATGGGTGACCGTTTAACGCCATTTGAACTAAACGGGTCCGTGCTTCGGAGAGCAAGTAAAAAGTGGGTCCCAGTTTATAACCGACTATAAAAAATGAGGTTATGTATTCGATGCGAATGTCTGTTATTCAAAGTTTAATTAACGTAAAAATAGCGCAGGCGGAGCTGCGTGGGTCAGCTAGTTATAAATAAAATTCTATTTTGCACTCAAGGTACCAGAACTTTAATAAAATATCACTTTACAGAAGTTCACAAACCTTTAAATGAATGTAAAATTTGTTTACTCGAAGAGTCTTGAGATATTGATGGCTTGAAATTACTTTTCCAAAAAGTATTTTGAATATTAAGTTATTATAATGTTGTCTTTTACTTACGCGAATATTACACATTGAAATCAAACTACTTTTACGGATTTTATCGCGGTTTATTTTAGATTTTATTTTACTATCAAGACGTTTCGAATGCTTTGTAGAACCCATGGTCACGGGAGGATTGAGATGTTGAACGTCCTTATGTCACAAATATACCAGCGTATCCTCAGGTCTTCTTAGTTATTATTGTTGGTCCGATCTACGCAGTAAGAACTTACAGTATCTTGAGGCCGTGCAGTATTTTGATTGGTATTGGATTTAATTATATTTATCACAGGATCCCAAGCCGGTGGTAACACCCAACCATCTTCTCTATTGAAATTAGGATGTTTTTTGGTTTCAATAGCCTCACGAATCATCCTAGGTAGGAATCGGTGTCATTGCAAAAGCAAGGATTTGAGGTTTATCAAATCTGATATATGGTGGGTGCGATCCCGTCGGTGTTTCACATCTTTTTATTGCACGCTTTGTTTGACTTGGTGTAACCAAGGAAGATGAGTCAGTTTTTACCACCTGTCAAGTGTATGCCTCTAAAAACATAAACTCGATTGTGACTGGGCTCTCCTATATCGGGCAAACAAAACATGCAATAAGAACACGTGTGAAGGCTTCTGCGTTATCCTTCACTTATTTTCAATAAAAAATGCGTGTGGTATTTTAAGTGCGTTGATGCGCTTATATTCTTGAAAAATATCTTACAAAATTGATCTTGCGTGCGTGACTCGATACAAAGCGAAAGTTGAAGTGTAAAGTAACGTATTTGATTTTGAAGTATAAGGACGTTGAAAGCCAAAATATGACAGATTATTATTCTTTAGACAGCAGTAGCGCCACTGTCTCTTGCCCGCTCGGAAACGTATAAATTAGTGCGCGAACAACACGTTAAGTTATTAGGTAAAATTTTAATTTTAAAATATTACCTACTTAAGTTCAATAGATACTTATACGAAATTATTTTGTTGTTAATTTGTTCTAATGTTTCATTTCCATTTCATATTATTTATTAAGTACATACTGTTTAAATGACGTTTTTAAGTGCTTTTTGTTAATATCTTCTAATTATTCATAATTAAAGGAGGAGGCCTATGTTTAGCAGTGAACTTTATCCGGCTGATAATGATTCATTAGACAAAAAATATCTTAAAAATACATTCCTTTATAAGTATATTCTCATTTTGCGTGTTATATCCGTATCTGTTATAGCTCACATTGACTTGCTAAATATGAACATTACCGGGAGGCGTAAAGCGAATGATCCTTGAAATAGGGGAACAGGATAATGTTAACAAGGTTATACCGGATTGTATAGTGAAATGTAAACAGCCCTTTAGCTGTTATGAGCCGTGGTGCACAGGGCAAACAGTCCTGGAGCGATTCGGTGTCTCGATTAAATATTGATATTAGGTTCACTCCACTTTCATGTCGTCCCTTTCCGTGATTTTGACTCAATTACATAATTTTATTAATTATTAATTCAATATTCGTACCTACTCATATTGAAATGTATGATATTATAATTGATTAAATCAATTTAAATTATAAGTTGCTTTAATCAATCAAGAAGTAAAGTTAGTGTAGATAATAACGAAGTAAATGGATACAACATATTATTACTGGGTACTAAGTATAATTATTTGAATACGCCCAATCTACTTACAAACAAATGGCAGAAAGTAACACCCATTTCTAAAAGGAAATCAAATGTCAGTATCCAAAGAGATTGCTTTATTTTTGTGTGTACATTCAGCTTACAGAAAGAACTTTTACATTTCATAAAGTAGGTAGTGCTTAAAGAAGATTCGTCGCCAGTAGTGATGAGATTTACTCCACGATAATGTAAACAAGAAAATTCATTGTAAATTCCTATTTGTAACAATAGAAATTAGATATATTTATTTTTTATTTTATTTTATTGGCTTACCCACGATAGTTTACACTCAAGCACTTACAAACTTCTTAATTAAAGTATTTAGAACTAGTGTAACTGTACGGTTTACATCGTACATTTTTCTTTTATGCTGACATATCACATTTGTCAACTTAGTTTCCATACTTTATATATTAAAACCAGTGCGCGACATACGTCACAGCGACAAACACGCGTCGTGTGATAATCACCACTCACTAACTTAACTCTGTAAAAACTCTTATAAAATAAACATTATTTCAAGACTATAAATTAACTAAACTTAACTAACTACAACAAACTCCACAGATATACAGATCTACCGGACTGTACAGTAACATTCACTTAAAGGTATGCACCGCATGCACTTATATTTGTTATTTAAATCTATGTATTTAGATAAAGTATAATTATAGGGTTAACACACACGGAACGACTAACAAATGGTAGGATAATAAAGAGAAAATTATAATTGAGAACAAAACAACAAAATCCTTAAGAATAACTGTACCTACCTACTGACTAAAAACTATAACTGAATAACAATATTAACATATGTACTATATGCATCGATATAAGCTAAAGCTTGACTGCATCCGTGCCCATTGATGCAGCCGTGGATGGGGACACTAGCCAGTAATGACATACGAAACACAAAGAACGTAAGAAAAAGGAAGGAGGTTTAAGTGGTAGGTCTTCTGTGTAAGGGACTGTCCGGGTAGGTACCACCACAGTGTCAGGTAATCTGCGGCCAAGCAGCAATCAGCAATTTGTAAACATTGTTGTGTTCCGGTGTAAACACAAGAAACTTAGTAACACAGTCTCGGGTGACGAGTGACAGATAAAGGATAAAGCACACTAGCTGATTAAAATAGTGCCCGTTTTTGTTTGTATACTTACCATTATAAACATTTTTATTTTTGTTTTTTGCTTACTACCTTAAATTCATATCTCAACGTTTGTAATTGTTGTCATTTATTTTGTTTCTCTATGTTAACACTTCGTTAAGAGCGGCACTTCCTGGCACAGGTATTACATACTTAATAGGGGGTGCCCACGAATGAATGTAAGTAACCACTTTTGGAGATGAAAATACTTAAATGCATTTTTTTTCTCACTCTAGCTTTGAAGACACCTAAATTATAATTGGGTGAGGAAACAACGCAGGCAAACTGTTCCAGTCCTTGCTCTTTATTATAAGTAAAGAAGGAAATCGCTTAGTCCAGACTGAAGGCACCCTTCACCGTAGGTTGTGTAAGCGTCGTGGGTCTCGTCGTCCGATGATAGAAGGAGGATGGTGGAACCAAAGTGATGTTATTCCTGTGCATACTCACCAAAACATTCTGTAACAGATTTTAATGTAGAGTTAAACCTCGTATGGAAGACCAAGAAGACATATCTCCCCGTTTGTGTAATGCAGTTGCCTTGATCTAAAATAATTCATAACTTAGCTAATGAAGGAAGCTCAATTGTCAAACGGCAAGACAAAGCCTTGGTACCATGGTTAGACTTAATAAATCATAATTGCAGTAGACAAAGGTCGTTAATTCTGGTTGCTTCTAATTACCAACCCCTTTAATCCCCAGCCCCAATAAAAGCATTTAATTAAAATTGTAGCAGTAAATACATCAACATCGGCCCAGCGAGAAAGCTAGGATTCAGAGGTAAAATTTAATAAACATGGCTAACGAGGGGTTTCATTTCATGGAAATATCCCTTCATAATTTTCACTAAACAATTCGTTGTTCGACGTTCTAAGGTTTTTCTATTTTAAACTTTATACATATCGGTGATTGATTGGACTAAATAATAATAAATAATAATAATAAAAATAAAAAGTTATTTATTTTCCACCACAAAACACAAACTAGTAAACTAACTAATAAACTTAACAAGATAATACTGTGAATATTTAAGGCTAAGGCTTAAGGCTAAATACAATGAGGTGAGGTGGACATAATGTTGTCTACCTATTATTTACGCGAATATTACACATTGTAATAAAAAAAAGCTATCGACACGCTATATATTCCGTAAGAGTAAGTAGTTATATTACAATAATTGGTCCCCGCCGTCCAAGTAATAAGTCGTCCCGCGGGGTGCCGGGTTAGAATTGCATCCCTACAAAAAAGCAACAAATTTCGGTGTTTTTGTTTTTATTTCGCTGATTTTACACCGCTAGTTTTTTGACCTATCCTCCCATAGCCTCTCGTTGGGTGTCGTAAGAGGCGACTAAGCGAGAACATGAAGACGGGCAGCAGCGCCTTTTTTTTTCAATTTATCTTCCACCTACACTGCGATCCCCAAGCCACCCGCCAAGCGTGGGGATTATGGCAACCCCTCCCTTCTAAGGGGGAGGCCTTTGTTCAGCAATGCACGGCTTTCGGCTGCTAACAAATTGGAACTAATTAAAAATCGGGAACTATATGATTAATAGAAGAGAGATCCTTCTATTAATCATATAGTTCCTGATTTTGAATTAATCATAACGGACATAACGGGTAAGGGAAAAAACCACTATACCAGCTGGTAAGTTTGCATAAAATTAAAAATGCTAGGACGAATCTACAACACGTTTTTATTGGAACGAATTCCACCGCTCATTCCCATCACTCTGAATCATGTAAGCCAGGATCTACAGTGGTTACCAATGAAGACATCGAGGTTTGACCGTCAGCGAGTCCAAAAGCGAAGCCGGCAAGCGAAAAGTAAACAGGAGGAGTAGGAAAGACAAATTCCAATTCCTTGACAAAATGGGAAACAAACAATAAATTTTAAGCCGGTTTAACCGCAGAAATTTAGACTCTTACAGATTGACTAACGATTTAGCCTATTTAGCCTATTCACAAGGCACCACGGACTTAAACATGTTTAACAAAACTGAAACATAGAAAACAAACCCACCTATGTATTAGTATGTAAATAGGTAGAGCCTAGGTGTAGGTGTTATTCGAGCAAAGTACATAGGTGTTATCCTTAGCAAGGTAAGGTTGTGACAGCGAAATCCCGAATGAATTATTCACGGTCACTGAACGCTGAATGCACGCCGCCGCCGGGATCCTCGGTGTGGCCAGTTGACCTTACCTTCCCCTTCCTAATACAGAGCCATTAAACTAAAACTATTCTGACGTAATACAGGAATTACATAACTGACTCTACAATAGGGATGATGACAAAAATATAATAATTTTAATTAGTCCGCCAGTTAGATTGTGAAAAAATATTGGATAAGTACATTTTTTTTATTATTTATCAACTCAATTGAAATTGACAAAGATAAGAGCGGAGCGGCACAGGCGTTATATGTATTTAAAAAAAAAAGAACATACAACCGAATTAATAACCTCCTCCTTTTTTGAAGAAAAGATAATACGGCAACTGTCAGTCGCGCTGTGTATTATATTAAAAAATGAGTATTGAACATACTGATTATGAGTCGCTATCCTGTGGATTATGGCCTGCCTATTTTCACTTCAGCTAATCCAGTGGGGTATGTCAATTAAATCTAATAACCTGTTTAATCAATGTACGCATCAATTTTCGCAGTGTACACATTACCATAGAATAAAATAAAAGCCAAATTATGTACTTATATTCCAAGAACAAGAAACAAAAGTATGAATCGCAACTATAGTTAGGAATAGATGAATAATTCAGTGGATCCACAGTTGGTCAGACCTCCTCCGAGCACGGATATGCCGAGTCAGATTCATATTAAATATATGCCAACCACACTCGTCTCTACCAGAGATTTGTACAAGTCTTGTGCATACATCGGTATAGTATTATAGTATAAATATTATGTCGATGTGTGCCTAAACGTATCCTTAATAAATAAATAAATAGCTCTTGATTTCGGGCAGGCAGTGGCTCATATAAAAACCGCATGTTTCTTATTTCTTTTAACCAATGTATTTTACTAAATGTGTTTTTATAATTATTTAAGGAGTTTCTTCTGGATGATTTATGCGTATAATCCGTATTCATAAATGTATGTTTATGCGCAAGGCCTATGACCTGATAAAACTAGTGAAATGAACTATGTAATAAAACTTTCAGTGTAGTCAAAGTTTAATTAATTAAAGGCGTAGTAATAAATAAATAAATAATTAATTGCCCGTGGAGTGTTATTCCCACCCATGGGTTAGTCCCACCCATGGGTTAGACCCACCCATTTATTCACGTTGGGTGTCGTAAGAGGTGACTTAGAGATAACTAGAAGACGGGCAATAGCGTCTTTCTATTGGATTATCATCTATACTGCTTTCCCCATTCCCCAAGATGCCTGCGTAAAGCGTGAAGGTTATGTCAACCCCTCCCTTCTAAGGGGAGGCCTTTGTTCAGCAATGGACCTATAGACGATGGCTGCTGTTGATGATCTATACTTATAATAAAACTGTAACAGGTCCAATTCTGTACATTGAAGATATTTTTCAAATTATTTTTGGAGGGCATTCTATAACCGATACT
The DNA here is from genome assembly GCA_911728495.1 of Furcula furcula. Lineage (NCBI taxonomy): Eukaryota > Metazoa > Arthropoda > Insecta > Lepidoptera > Notodontidae > Furcula > Furcula furcula. Next base: position 15,600,222 of record OU452251.1, read on the forward strand.
GAGGCCGAAAATGTAATATTTTTTAATTTTTGTCTGTCTGTCTGTCTGTCTGTATCACGGCTGAGCATCACGCCTAAACTACTGAATGGATTCAAATGAAACTTGGCATGATTTGAGATCTTACTACGAGGTAGGACATAGGATACTTTTTATCCCGTAATCTAGCACGGTTCTTTTGGGAGAGGGGATTAAAGTCAAAATGGGTACTTGGTTATACGCTTGGTCAGATTGTATCAATTTTTCTTTATAATATAATAAATATTAGTAAGGGAACACTCATAGAGAGTTGTTATCAAGGTTTTGTAATCGATCGGGTTAAGCAACGTTAGGTAAGGTCATTAAATAGATGGGTGACCGTTTAACGCCATTTGAACTAAACGGGTCCGTGCTTCGGAGAGCAAGTAAAAAGTGGGTCCCAATTTTTAACCGACTATAAAAAAGGAGGTTATGTATTCGATGCGATGCGAATAATTTTTATGACGACGACATAGTTCGCATTCAGCCGTCTTGTAGCAAGAATTTCGCCCTAAACGTTTTGTAGAGTCAAGCATCTGAACCGGCGGAGTTAAGCGCTTTTTCTTAGATGGAAATATTGCATGACAATTTTTTTAAGTAGAAAGTGTTATCTTTCGCTTAATGGATTCAAGTGCACTTGCTTTTAAAAATTTATTGAGTTGTATTAGCTTAAAAAGGATGCTTTTCGATTCTGATGTAACCATGAAGACAATTGATAAAAGAAAATATCACAATTCACAATGAGTATTGAGGCTAGTCCTAGTAATCCTGCAATGGAACAGAAAATGCCAGCCAGGTTACGGTTTTCCGTTTATTAGAATAGCTTTTCCCTAATTCCCTCTACTACTATTTTGTCACCTAATTTCAATACCTGCATTACTTTCACTGTGTTCAAGCACTTAATACCTATAGACGACAAGAAGTATTTTAATTTTAAAAAATAACGTGTTGAAATATCCTTCATAAATACATAATTAATGTCTTACCTGATGCACTCATCACCATCGATCATTCAATTACCTAAGGGAATGCAGACTTTATATTACATATTAACTCATCAATATCAATAATAGTTGCATGTACTTACGAACGATTTTTTAACTGCTGATCGCTAGATTGTGGGCAGCATTCGGAAAACTTCGGCAGGCCTTGTCATTACTGCAATATCTGAAGACTGACATCTGTAATCAGTGCGTCCTGCCCGTTATAACGACGCTGCTGAGACGTGGTCACTTATGGTACGACTAGTCCACCAATTAAATGTCGTTCAGCAAGCTATGGAGAGAGCTATCTATGCTCGGCGTTTCTCTTAGGGATCGAATAAGAAACGTAGTCGCCAGAGAACCAAAGTTACCGACATAGTTCAACGAACTAGCAGGCTGAAGTGGCAGTGGGCTGGTCATACTAGCCGCAGAACTGATGATCGTTAGAGAAGACTAGTTCTGGAGACCACTAACCGGAAAACGTAAACGTGACCGGGTGGAGTGACTGGATGAGGAGAGCCGAATATCAGGCTAAATGGCGCGTGACCCGCAATGTCCCATTGGTGGGCATGAGTCTCGTCTACTCTTCGAAGTGAAAGAGCTTAGGCCACTACGCGACGGGCTAAGTGCAGATTTAACATTTCGATAAACTATATCACAAAGTAAAATTGAAACTTCATGATTTTTCTCACAAGCAGCTGGCGGGTGGCAGAAATATAGCCGTCTTGGCGGCATGGCGCACTGTATTCGTACGTATAAATGAATGCTTCTGAATGGAAAATCAAAAGTTATAACAATAATCGATATTCCTTTGGCGTAAAATATGTATGTAATATGTAGTCATATATCTATGGACTCGTGCTGCAAAATACCATCTAGCACCTTTGGATTTAGTAGGAAAGCGTTTTGGTGACCCTGGGTTTGTGGGAGCTAATTTAACCCTTGTATTTCATACCCGTGGAGTGCCGGGTTAGAATTGCATCCAGCGAGAACAAGAAGACGGGCAGCAGCGTCTTTCTTTTATCTTCCACCTATACTGCGATCCCCAAGCCGCCTGCCAAGCGTGGGGATTATGGCAACCCCTCGCTTCTAAGGGGGAGGCTTTTGTTCAGCAGTGGACGTCTATCGGCTGCTAATGATGATGATGATTCCATGCATAGACAAGAAAACTGTTTCGTTAAGCGCTACTGTAAAACTTTTTTATTTTCTACATGGGTACATCGTTAGGGTAAAAGTAGGATAGTTGCCACACTTTTTGAAATTACTTTATATCTCTCAGTGAAAAAAGCAAAATTCATTATTTGTAATACGGGTAGGTACTTTGATTTATTATCTTCAAACTTATGAAAGAAAAAACCATATCCCATATAGGGGATAATTGCCTAATCTATGTAAATTACGTATAGGATAGATGCCCCACTGAAAAAGAGGCCATCTATCCCGCAAAAACTTATATTGCACCTTGCCTTTCCATGCAATCGCACAGAGACATGCAACACGGTCAACTTAGTGGTAGTTGTAGAGTCTTTCGAAAGATAAATAAAATAACATGTGATTCATCCGGCAAACTAGAGAAATTACAATCGAGGCAACTATACCCCTGGGGCAACTATCCCACTTTTACCCTAAATATTTTAACCCTGTAAATACTAGTAGATAAATTATATATAAAAGCGATGAAACCTCTACGTAACATTTATTCAATATTTAGTCTTTTTGTGTCATTTATACAGCAGACCGGTTTTTATTAGCACACAGTTTCAAGTGGGCCCGACGACCGACGCTGACTGTTCGCCCCGAGCATCTGGAGGAGTTCAATTATTCATTAGCCGGCTGTGCCTATGGATCTCAATGTCGATTTAACACTCAGTTCACAGTTCTACATAATACATTAAAACACATATTATTTTTACTACCACATTGAAAGTAAGTTCATGAGTCATTTAGTCAGGCATCACCTATTCCGATTGATTTTTATTTTTGTAATCCTAAAAAAACCTCGACAAACAAACTTAGTTTTGCGGTTTGTTTTTTTGGTATCTGAGTTGTTACATGAATAGTAAAATTACTTTAATACATTTAATAATATATATATTAATATCTTGGGACAATCCACACACGGTCATCCCATCCCAAACTAGGCAGAGCCTGTACTATGGAAACCAGACAACTGATACTAATACTTATATACTTTTTTTTTGTAAATACATACTTAAATAGATAAACTACACCCAGACACTTGGCGGGAATCGAACCCACGACCCATCGGTTAGCAGGCAGGGTGTCTGACCACTAGACCAACGGGCCCGTCGTGCTTGCGCACCGAGAGTTCCATACCATCCAAAGATGGTATGGAACTCTAGGTGCGCAAGTCCGACTCGCAGTTGACCGGTATTTTTAACCGACTTCAAAAAAGGAGGAGGTTCTCAATTCGTCTGTATATATCTTTTTTTTTTTTTTTTTTATGTATGTTCACGCATAACTCTGGTAATTATTAACCGATTTGAAAAAATCTTTCTTCCATCCATTCTTCAATCCGTTAATTGGGTCCCATAAAAAAATTATTGCTTAGTAATAAGTAGTTCCTAAAAAAACAAGAATGGTGACTGCGCACTGAGAGTTGCAAGAAAGCCTATATAGATGACGTTTTAGTCGCTCGGACTCGCTCGGTCGGACAAAAATGGTCATAACTCTGGCAAATATTTACCAATTTCAATGATTTTTATTCGAAAGAAGAAACCACTGTATTGAATCTGTATGAATTTTATTACAACCGGATAAGAACTTCCTAGAGGACCATGAACGATGTGGAGGAATTTATCTGGTAAAAACCATAAAACTGATGTTCTCCATTACATTGCTCTGACAATTATGAACCGATTTCGATGATTCTTTTTTTATTCGAGAGAGTAAACTACTATGATGTTTCCATGCAAATTTCATTACGACCGGATATTTTTTTCTGAAGAAACATGAATTATGTAAAACTATGTAGACGATAATGTGATCATAACCTATCTAGATAATTTTACGGTTTTCGATGGTTCAGTCTTTATATAATGAAAATATCACTAAAAAGTTTAAAATAATATCTTTTAAAAAAAAAATTTAACCGACTTCAATATCACTGAAAAGTATAAAATAATTTAAATATTATTGAAGTTGGTGCCAAATAGACAGCAGGTACGCTAACACCAACTTCAATAATATTTAAATTATTTTATACTTTTCAGTGATATTGAAGTCAGTTCAATTTTTTTTTAAAAAGATTTTATTTAAACTTTAATAGCTCCGTAGCCCCCTATAATTCGATTTCCGTAAAACCCTTTCTTAATAGATCTTTACTTAAAACTTTACTTATAGTTAAGTAATAATATAATTATTTTACGTTCATAAGGACTTAATTTTGATATTAAAGTATAACTTTGATTTGACAGACATTCTATGTAACCATACAAACGATTAGATTAATTCTTGGCTATTTTATTCGCGTAGGTAGGTACATGTATTTGGTATCTTAGACTTTGGGTGGTTTCCCACAGGACTACTTACCACATTTTACTAAAATAAAATTTTTCTTCGTTGTATTCAAAATAAAAAAATATAACAAAGTCATTAAATTAATAAACTGAAAAATGCTTATGTGCTTAGCTAAGTTTTACATATAATTAAAATTATTGTTAATTATATAAACGATTTAGTAACAAATGTCATGTGCTAAAGAGTCTCTCTTTAGAAGAAGATTCTTGAAGATTCACTAAAATTTGATATAAATTACGTAATATTAATGCTGCCATCTGAATATATGCCATATCGAACTGGATTCATCGAAGTTGTCCCGACGCCCGCATATTTTTGATACGTTACATATGTACGTTTATATTATCAGTTCATCCCGATGAAGTGGAAGCTATATCCTTTTCGTAAAACCTTATTTATTTTCCTTGCCAATTCCGAACCCATCGCTATCTAATTTTATTGACTATTGTTCCTGTTATTTATGATTCGGTGAATTGTGTTTTGATCAGACAATGGCTATGGTCGCCCCCTATCTCTTGTAATTGTGCTAATAAATCAGATATATTTTCTTTTGTTAGCATATTGCTGTTTCAGGAATTTTCGCTAAAGGACTCGCGCAACTAGCGCTATGTTATATTTAATTCGTCTATTTGATGGACATAAATGGTTTATAAATTTATTTATTTCACCAATTAAGCTTAGTAAATGAAAGCAACTATTTTGCAGACGAACTTCACGAGCATGAGTTTTCTAACATCATCAGCATTAATTAATGTAGGTGTTAAGTATAAAAATATATGAAGGTGTAGGTGTATGTAGGTGTGTATAGCTTCAGTAGCGGTGAAAATTAGAATTGCATTCCTCCTCCTCGCGTCGATACCTCAATGCTGAGGGTCGTGACCTATTGTTACGGATGCAGATATCAGCTTACTTCGGACGACGGGTTTCCATTTATCACGATCCGAGGCATTATGGAACGCTACGTGCAATGGGGTTTCGAGAGTGGAGCGAATCTGGTCTGACCAACGTGTCGGCGAGCGGCCTCGAGGCCTCTTTCCTTCGATCTTACCTGTAACAATTAACTTTTCGAGTATTGCATTAGAGTGGTTTAAGTATGTTATTGATCTATTCTTTAAGGTAAGAAACAAATTAATAGGTAGGTACGTAAACAGTGCTTGTTTTCATATTTATGACCAGCGGTACTTTACGGAACTGATAAATTTTTATAGACCGTCCCAAGGAAAAGTAACATGCATTACGAATACTTTAGCAAAGTATACATTTTAGCATGTTATGTCCTGACTCCGTCTCTATCTTGTTAGAGCCAAGTTTATTGTGGAGCAAGTTGCTTTACTGCCGACATTACTGCCCTCGTAATTTTACATCCCTTTATCTCAATCGACAGAACTTGGTGATGTCTTTGTCCAAACTCCGTAACTTCGGTCAGATAACACTCTTGAATACAGTCCGTTGGATTTATGGGAAAAAAAGTTCATTACTAAATGTAGTACTAACTTATTGGTGATTGTGTAGTAAGTAAAATAACTTTTGTAGATGCTGATGTGTTCACAAAATATCTGTAATAGTTTAAATACTTTTTATAAGGCAATATTAGATGTTTGAATATCTTATTTAAAATATAATGTATTGTTTATATTATATTGAATATATACTTACAAAAAATGATTATATTGCTACAATACAAATCTGGTTGAAGCAGACGTAGATGTCAGATTAACTGGAGACCTTAGATCTAATGTTAGAGCAAGAACAAAGAAATGACTTTGTCGAAATGTGTGGTGATGACAGGCCGAAGTAATAATCAGGACAAAAGCTGCCATAACGATTCTTCATTAAGTATTAATTAATACAAAAACTAATATGTAACACAAAAACGACGTAATATAGTTAGTGGCGAACAATATACACAAAAAAAAACATATAACAATTGCTACTGTAATGATAGTTTCAAAATTAAAGTGTCATAACCATAAGTTGTCTTACACAGTGAAGTTGTTAAACTGCTCGTAATAAATATGAATACAAATAGCAGTCGTATCTAGTCATACCTACTAACTAGGGCCAACTATTTAGACATAATTTAAGAAGAAAGAATACCTAAAAGGCAAAGTTTTGCAAACTAATCCAATTAGAGAACGGGACTGTCGGCTCTTTCAGTTTGTTCCCCGAGGCACCGTGCTAAATTTATTAATATGATTTTATTCCAACCACTTCACATGTTTATATAATTTTAATGAACCAACTGTCTGACTGTAATTTAATAAAACATAATATTTGTTTATACGATTGAAATGAACGATTGGGTTTTCATTCACCACTTGTACCTAATTAATTGTACTAGGTGGTAGGTAAGTCCCTTGTGCAACCCTTCTAGGTCACCAACTCAGTGTCAGTCAGCAATGTTTTCACAGTGCTGTGTTCCGATGTGAAGGTCACTGTATCTGGTAAATTTACCGGAAACAAGAGGCTAGGCCTGATAACTAATGTCTTGGGTGGCGAGCGGCAGTGCAATGCAGCTATTTATAGCCAGCAATATCGCTTAAAATCATGACGTGTTGCTTGTCTAGTCACTTGAGTAGAATAAAAATAAATACCAATAAATATGTACCTATGTCTAGAAAGGTGATCAGATCTTGACGGGTGACATTTGTCACCGTGACTGTTTCGTCACTCTTATCAACTCCGTGGATATGTATGGAGATGTTACGATGTGACATTTAGGTCTTCTCCATACACATTCAGTGAGTGACAAAAAAGTCACTGCGAAAAAAGTCACCCGTGCGCGCTAAGCCTAAATAATTATAAGTACAAAGCGTTTTGTTGTCTTGTGTAACAAGTCTGGTCTGTTATCACATTGCACATACTATTAAAACTATTTTTAAAGTCAGGTTTTTAATTAAATATAGTATATCATAAGAAATAACATTTTCCATAGCTTTATTAATTAAATTAGTTAGGTTTGAAGTTGTAGCCCCGCATGCGGGTCCGACCAATAGTCTGACCAAGACGCTGACTGTTGCCCTACAGTTGGAAACTAACTATTCCTTGCGTTTGTATTCTATCGCGCTAACTTTGTAATCACGTAGATAAAATATATTTCAATTTTCACTGAAACTGCTTTCGAATACAACTTATTATAAAGGGTATCTATATATCTGAGCAAGACATTGATTAAAAAACTTCAGAAAGCTCACCAATTGCTTTTATTCGGACCGAAATGCGATAAAACTAATTCACCCAGACAGCATAAGTCAAATATGTGCCTGCTCCAGACATTAAGATAAATCGCCTTTAGGCCTTAGAATCCAGGTTCTATTTTTCTTGTACAATTTATTACCTAAAGAAATTACTTTTTTTGTTCGCAAACACTTTAGTGATGAGACTGACCGTACGTTCTCCTGGAAAGCAACATGCGTGCCCATAGAAAGATGCATCGCACTGCCACCGTCACACGTCATCTAAAAAGTAATTAATCTTAAATCTGTCATTTCCCCAGCTGCTGTGCCCACATTCCCCACGATCTCTAATTCAAGAGCTTTCCATCTGGAAAAAAGTAAGTACAGTAGATGTTAAAAGTCGTTGTCAATCGATTTATAAGAACACTAGTTATGGAGTGGAAATCATTCATGGTTATTAATGTCGTGATGGAGAGAATGGTCAAGTGCGTCAGGTGTTTTTTGAGAATGAAGATCACCGTTGGCCACAGATGGCCACAGAGGGCGAGCGCTTATAGCACTCTTGCCGTGAATGCAGGAGAAAAACGAACCTAATGGACCCTTCACTCAGAGAGGCACAGACTCTGTTTGGGCTATCGCTAAAAGAGGTTCTACCACTGGATCTCAACGCGCCTCCATGAGTATACCCGGCAAGAAACTCAAGTCGTTGAGGTAGCATACGTCTTGCCGGCGAAACCAGTATATGTTTGATAGAGTGCGCCAGATGAACGAACATACATTATTTGGAAATTCGGAAAGGATTCTTTCGCGCACTTCCAGTTTTGAAGAGTATGTATGATATAATAAATATTTTGGTTCGTGGTGAAGTTATTGTAAAATTACTAAGTAAAGTGGTCTGAAAGTTATTGTGGTGCTTGTTCCCTCTGCCTGCTGAGGTGTCAAACGTAGGCGCGATGTTCCCAAACAAGTGGCAACTCTGACAAGTTCAGCAAGTTTGCTAATCTGCCCCGCGACACCTCAGAATTTTAAATAAGCGCCAGGTGAACGAGTTTATTTGAAAATACTGAAATATTTAAGAAATAACTCCTTAAGATTTCTCGTTCGCAAAGTTTCCGCGGATTACTTTTAACATATTCTGAAAGTGTAAACCGTAGCTCTAGTGAAAATTTGATTAGGTACACCTGCAGTATATAAATGTAAACTTTTCTGTTTACATTATAAACTTGTTTCGAGTAACATAAAGATATGTGTTTCTATTTACTAGCGATGTGTTCGTGTTCTTCAGTTTTTTTTAAGGTTCTAAACCCAAATGGACGACACACCACGATAAACGATTATCTTTTTTTAAGCTTGTGTAATTGTGATTTATACCCAACCATATTCTCTATTATACAGGATGTCCCAGAAATGGGATATCAAGCCGGTAATGACGCCGGCAATCAAATTGTGAAAGAAAATAATGAAAAAAGTCAACAGCTTTAGTGCAGCGAGCTCAAAATTTTGTTCGTTATCTAACTGAAAATCAATGTTTTTTTATTATACATAGCAGGCAAGCAATCAATAAAAAACAGTAGCTCCATAGAAGTAGACACGATGACACAGGGTTGCTTAGAAACAGTTTTAAGATAATATAAATATTTTTTGATGTTATTCAAAATATCAATTTTTGCCATGTTTGACATTTTTTTCGTAGTCTTCACTATCAGTACTATACATACCTTTTGGCTTGATATACCCTTTCCGGGACACCCAGTATACTAAAAAGAAAGGTTCTTTGAATGATAGTGAAAACCGCATCGAAATCCATATTGTATTTTAAAACAACCAAGCGAATATACAGATAGACGCAGATAGAAATTCCGTTATACAGTTTAGGCATGAAGAATAAAATGACACAGCTACTTATTATTTATTACGCAACCCAACCAAACACGGTTAATTGACGCCGATAGTCATCTAGTTATATGACACGTTTGCAGGATAATTAACGCAAAACAAAACAACTGTTACTTTGTATGGGGACGCATGAGCCAAACAGTGGCATTAAATAACGCGCTATCTGCAGGGAAATGTACGCGATAGCATCGCGGCGCGCTGCCAAATTACACCCTTGCTGCATTTTACAATAGCCCATGTAGCTGGGGTAGGTCACCAAGTACCATGAAAAACAAGTATTGTCCAGAATATTTATAAACAGGATTCAATGTTCATGCATAGTAAAAAAATGTAGATCTAGAATATTTTGCGCTTGCAATAGCTTTACAAAGACTTATCTACCCAAAAATGTATACTTAGTTTATTTATACCTAATCGTAATAAAATAGTAACTATTTGCTACGTTCTAGCTGTTACTTAGCATGTCTCTCCTATTATTCTTAGTACTCTAGGTAAACCTATAATTGGCTTATGTAAAGTTTACTTTAGTTGGATAAGATCATTTTGTATTAATGCTGTTGGTTTACTAATAAAAAAATAAAATAAAAAAATAATAATAATAATTCTGTTATTCTATAGTTTGCTTCTGAAATTGTTATTAAAATTAGTTTGTTTAGGGATATTCTTTGTCCGACGGTTTTTAATTCGACGTAGGCCTGTAGGTAAAGAATTTAATTATCTACTCATGATTTCTTTTCATTATTAACAAATGCTTTACAAAGATTCCGTTTAAGCCCGTAAACCAGTTTACTTAAGTTGGTAATTAATACCCCACGAAATGACATATTAAGGTAAAATATCTTATTTCCAAATCTTTGAAGCCTGTTTTACATGAGTAAAACATAATAATTATCCATTATTCATATGTATGGCTATATTTTGAAATAGGTATTAATATAAGTACCTAATAACTGTGAAAATAATAAAACTCTTATAAAGAGAGAACAATTTACTCGGAAAGATAACATAGTTAAATAAATCTTCATTACATTAAACCTGGGTTCTCATATTTTCTAACGGGACGGTTTTAACGGTTTTACCGCTTGCGGTAAGCGAACGCGCTACAAATTTTCCGAATAATAGTGTCAAGAAAAAATGTAGGAAGCAAAAACTGTTATATCAGCGGAGAAAAGGGGTAAAATATAATGGTGCCGTAAAACATATCTTAAACTTGAAATATGAAATGTTTAATTTACTATATTGTGTTTATATTTACTTCGCAATACTCCGTTTGCGAACTCTCGTACGATAGGTACATAGTATTTTTATTATACATCAATTCTCAAGAAATTTCGATGTAAAATGAAACTAAATTATTGAAGTATGTACTGCATTTAGAGAAAATAGATACGTTATTAAAACATCATATGTATTTAAAATAAAATTACGTGTTAATATTTTTCATTCGGTCAATAACCCTAAAACAAACAATGCTCTATCGATCAAAATCGCATTTAGTAAGTGATTCGTGCTGACCAAGATTAGGGAGATTAATAATAAACTATCGTACCTATATGTTGAGGCTCTTACACACTAGTTAAGTGGAAGTCGCTTTTATTGAGAGCTGAAAGTAAGTGCGTCTGCTTTTCACCTTTAAGCGATCTATATTAACGAGGATAATTGTTAATATTATATAAGTATGTATACTTCTGGTTTCAATAATGAACTAGCGCCGGACGGTGATAGTAACATGAATAAATCTTATTCATGCACTTGTTTTGGCTTTAAAACGTCACTTTTAACACAATTGTGTAATCTTGTAGGTATGTCTAATTTTTTTGCCTGTGTATATGTTTTTAGGGTTCCATTCCAAAAAGATAAAAAAGAAACCGTGGTGTGACTTCGTCTGTCTGTCTGTCTTAGATCTTACTTACCCAACCTCATCGCAAATGAAAGTTTATTTTAAAGCAAGACGGCTCCCTGAACCAGTCTGCTTGTGAACACGGCTGGTGCAACCCGGCCGAAACGTCAAGCCAAAATATAAGGTAAATCGCGTTAATTCCCGATTAAAATAAACTTTGATAATGGAACGCGAAAGTCTAAAAGTATATATTGAAAAAAAATGGGTGTCAGAAATTCAAAGTGGGACTACTATATCGAGTAGGGTATTCATATGAGAGGGCTTCATTTGCCCATTTCAGATGAACAGATCAGAACAGAACAGATTTTTATTTTGGTTTATGTCTCGTGGTATTTAGCTTATAATAAATATGTAAAAAAAATACCGTACTAGATTAGTTAGATAAAGATGTCACTGAATAAATGTTTTCCTTTCTTTCTTTCTTCTTTCTTTCTAATACACACACATGTAGCCTTTTTGTATATGAAGAAACCATGCTTAAATGCTCCTTTTGATGTAAAGTCGATGCCGGTTTATTATTTTTCAGTAGCTCCGTCCTCGTGGGTCACCTCACGTTCGCTCTAGGTGACCTAAATATAAGCTCACAGTAGGTCACCTCGGTCGTCCTGTGTGCTAACTATAATTTGCATTCGTCTTAGACTCCCAAGTGATATTATTTTAAAAAGGAGTTTTTTCAACACAGGGTCAAATACTGTAAAAGTGCTGAATAATAAATGTATAAGTTAGCTGGTATCGTAGTTATATACACTGCTACTGAAAGCATTGGATTCAGGGTACGAAATAGTCAAGATAAATTTAATATGTACTTTGCGATGATTAGGCATTAATTATTAATCAAATTTTACAATTTGAATTACTATTCCATACGTGACTGGTATTAAAGTATGTAAAGCAAATAAAACTGAGGCGCTCATAAAATTTCATTACATAAAAAATTAAAATTAAAATTTATCAATAAAAACAAATAATAAAAGTAATTAATAAAAAATAATAATAATAATAATAACAAAAATAAAAAAAAAATATAAAAATTATAAAAATAAAATATTTTAATTATCAATAGAGTAAATGTGGGATAGATGCCTAAGGGGGATAGATGCCCAAGTAAACGCGTAGCGAACTGTACGAGAAATACACACGCAGTGTCTTGTTTCAATGTAAGCTTACCCCTTTCCTTCCTCCAGTCCATGCCTCTCACTTTGCTGGAAAAAACGTGTTGTGAGTGCAGCGAAAACCGATTTACATGTCGACAGATTGGTCGATTTAGGTAACGTATAATATTTTTGCGCCTGGAACTTTTGATGATATAAAGTAAATGCTTATTTTTTTGTATTTATTAACTATTCAAGTATGAAATACAAACATTTAAATGTTATTTCAGTATTTTTTAAATGATTTATTTGTTAAATTTAAGGGTATCTATCCTACGCGATAAGGATAGATGCCGCAGTTTTTGTGAGTATAGATGCCCTTAGAGGCATTTATCTCACATTGTATCATGAACTGAATTCATAATTCTCTCGTTTTCTAGACATGCCACATAAGGTGCGCAAAGGAGGGGCACGTCTTGACGCGTTTGGACCAAAGAATTTTAGAAATGAGACATAAAAACCTTAAAGGCCAGATTTGCGAACCAAGATACAAAAAAAAAATCATTAGATTAGGCCTACCTACCAAATTTTTTTTTACCTACATAGTAGGTAGTTTTGAAAAAACATATAGGTAAATAGAAAAGAAATAAAGTAAAAACAAACCAAAGACAAAACATATAAAAATATATACTAAAATAATATTTATTACCTAATAATTATGTAAAAGAAAATAAATAATACACAATATTTAAGTAAATGACAAAGTTATTTATTGAAACAAAATATTTACAGTTTATTTACAAATATGTACACTTAAACTAGGTAAAAAGCTTCCTCGAAGTTGTCGCCGCACCTAAAAGACTGGCGGCATTACCCCTTTGTATGGCCAAGCTTATACGTTGGCAGAAAAAGCTACCAGCCCGGCGCGGCGGTCTCCTGAGACTTCGATAAGTTTGGATGAAATTGATATTTAAGTTAAGTAAGTAATTATTTAGCAATTGTTGAATATATTTAAAAATTATCAAAATATTCTTTCATTAATTCCTTAGGGCAACTATCCCACAAGTAAAAATATCATAGCGGCATCTAACCCATACAGTAGGCATCTATCCTCATTCATAAGGTATTTTTATTTATTTTTTATTAACTATAAATCATACAAACAGCATGAAAATAAGCAAATTGTTTTGTTCATTACTAAGTACACTAACCATCATAAAAGTTTAAGATTTTTAAATGCTCGTTTTCTTTATATCTATCGCCCATTTCAAAAATTTAGGCAAGTATCCCACATTTACCCTAATTATTTCATATTTCATTTTTGGTCTGAAATAAATGTATATTTATTTATTTATTTTATTTATAAAATACTAATAAATCATCCGGTCCGGTTTTCCATTAAGCTAATGGAAAACCGGACTGAGATGAGACTGCAATCTTCAGCTGATATGTCGGAATATGCTGAACTCAATAGACGAATCTCGAAATCCATGCGACACGACTTGCGTTCCTATAATACAGCGTGTATTAAGGACGCAATTGAGCGGAACCAAGGCTCTAAAGTGTTCGCACAGAATTCGTCTATTGGGCGTAGTCATATGACGAAGCTGAAGATCGATGACGGCAGTGTCATCTCATCGAAACCGGAGATATTGAGAGAGCTCGAGAGATTTTACGGACAGTTATACACCTCAACACGGGAACCCATTGATAGAACAGCTCAAGACACCAGAGCCAAACTAACCCGACACTACACTGAGGACATCCCAGACATCAGCCTGTACGAGATTAGAATGGCTCTCAAACAGCTCAAGAATAACAAGGCGCCGGGTGAAGATGGAATCACATCAGAACTTCTGAGAGCGGGTGGAAAACCGGTACTTTTAGTCCTCCAGAAGTTATTTAATTCCGTCTTACTCGAGGGTACAACGCCAGAGGCATGGCACAGGAGTGTGGTGGTTCTTTTCTTCAAAAAAGGTGATAACACTTTATTGAAGAATTATAGACCTATCTCACTCCTGAGCCATGTATACAAGCTGTTTTCGAGAGTCATTACGAACCGTCTCGAACGCAGGTTTGATGACTTCCAGCCTCCCGAACAAGCCGGGTTCCGAAAAGGCTTTAGCACCGTAGACCACATACATACGCTCCGCCAGATTATACAGAAGACCGAGGAGTATAATCGGCCATTATGTCTAGCGTTTGTGGACTACGAGAAAGCCTTTGATTCAATCGAGACCTGGGCAGTATTGCAATCTCTCCAGCGGTGCCACATTGACTATAGGTACATCGAAGTGTTGAAGTGTTTGTACAACAACGCCACCATGTCAATCCGACTACAGGACGAGAGCACGAAACCAATCCCATTGCAGCGTGGTGTGAGACAGGGAGACGTTATTTCTCCGAAACTGTTCACAAACGCATTGGAGGACGTTTTCAAGCTCTTGGACTGGAACGGATTCGGCATCAATATCAATGGCGAATACATCACTCACCTTCGTTTTGCCGATGATATAGTCATTATGGCAGAGTCGCTGGAGGACCTCAATACGATGCTCAGCGACCTCAGTAGCGTTTCCCAACAGGTGGGTCTTAAAATGAACATGGACAAGACGAAGATCATGTCTAATGTCCATGTTGCACCCGTACCGGTAATTGTTGGGAACGATACACTCGAAGTTGTTGACCACTATATATACCTAGGACAAACTATCCAGGTAGGTCGGTCCAACTTCGACAAAGAGGTCGCCCGAAGAATCCAACTCGGATGGGCAGCGTTCGGGAAACTACGCGAAATCTTCTCGTCCAAAATACCGCAGTGCCTAAAGACGAAGGTTTTTAACCAGTGTGTGTTGCCAGTGATGACATATGGTACTGAGACGTGGTCCCTAACTGTTGGCCTTTTGGATAAGCTCAGAGTCACACAACGTGCTATGGAGAGAGCTATGCTCGGAGTTTCTTTGCGCGACAGAATCCGAAATGAGGAGATTCGCCGAAGAACCAAGGTCACCGACATAGCTCTTAAAATCTGCAAGTTGAAGTGGCAATGGGCAGGCCACATCGCTCGGCGAACCGATAACCGCTGGGGAAGAAAGGTTCTCGAGTGGCGACCACGAACCGGAAGACGCAGCGTAGGTAGGCCTCCCACTAGGTGGACAGACGACATTGTGCGCGTCGCAGGTAACCGGTGGATGCAAATAGCCAATTGTCGGTCATTGTGGCGTTCGAAGGGGGAGGCCTATGTTCAGCAGTGGACGTCTTCCGGCTGGTGATGATGATGATGATGATGAATAAATCATAACCAGTTGCAATCTCTATTTGGTAAACGAACAATTGGTAAAGCAAAGCTGGGCAAGGTCAGTCCTTAGATGGGTGACTGTTTAGTGGCATTTCAACTGAGCGTCTCCGTGCTTCGGAGGGTATGGGAAAACTAGTCGTTAAGCCACGACAGAGGCCTAATGGCAGCAGATAGGTACTAGTTTGGCCACCAACCATACGACAAAATATCTAAATAAATATTATTTTGATTTCGTTAAATTATCTCCAAACATTTACGTATAGCCAATATAATCCGCTTGAGAAACTAAAAAGAACCTCTAAGAAATGTTTTTCATGTAGATCTATGACAACCTCCGCCTTTACAGATTATAGTATATCTATGTAGCGCGTAATAAAAGAGGAGTTAGAAGCCGAAAACAGCAATTAAGTTGATATAGGACTGAGACGGAACGCTGCATATCAAAGCGAGGTTTGTGCCCTGATCTCTGCCGGGTAATGAGATTGTTTTAATTCGCTAACTTCACCACGGATGCTGCGGGCTGTCCTTTTAACTTGCTAATCAGCTCATCTCGTGGATTTGTGTACGCACGAGACAACTGAGTTTGTGACTGACATAAGTATATTTATATTTCTGACGGGCCCGTTGGTCTAGTGGTTAGTGACCCTGTCTGCTACCCAACAGGTCGTGGGTTCGATTCCCACCAAGTGTCTGGGTGTTTTATCTATATAAGTATGTATTTACAAAAAAAAAGTATATATGTATTAGTATCAGTTGTCTGGTTTCCATAGTACAGGCTCTGCCTAGTTTGGAATCAGATGACCGTGTGTGAATTGTCCCAGGATATTATTATTATTATATTATTATTATTTACAAAAAAAAGTATATAAGTATTAGTATCATTTGTCTGGTTTCCATAGTACAGGCTCTGCCTAGTTTGGGATCAGATGACCGTGTGTGAATTGTCCCAGGATATTATTATTATTATTAATCGGATGTTCTTTCAAGGTCATTTAAAAGAAAATAAATAAATAACTGCTTTAGTTTTGTTTTAGAATCAAATGACGACAATATTGAAAAAAGTACCACAGCGTCAGTGCTGAACGGTAGTCCCAGTGTTAGGCTGCCTGTCCACCGGAGCGGAGCGAGGCAGTGGAGCGGAGAAATGGAGAAATATTAACCAATAAGATTGCACAAAATCTCCGCTCCTCCTTAGTGGACAGGGAGTTGCGAACTAATTTAAAAATTCATACAAAATCGGTAAGCGGAGCGGGATAGCGGAGCGAGGCAGCGGAGCGGGGAAGCGAGTGCGGGCGCGGGCGCAAGGCGCGCCCGCAGTGTGCCGTCGTAGTCCGACCAGTGCGTACGTGACCGTAAACTCCGCTCCGCATGACTTTCTCGCTCCGCTCCGCAGCCTCACTCCGCTCCGGTGGACAGACACAGTACGCAACTCTGCTCCACCTTACTCCGTCGCTCCGCTCCGGTGGACAGCCTTAATGTAAAGCATGGCATGTTAACACATACATAAAAAGATCATCACGCGTGCGTAATGATAATCTTCTAATAGTGAACTTATATCTATACTTACATAGTTATGTATGCTCTAGTCTCGACCCAGATATTTCCTCTAGCCATTAGAAGAAGCCGCGCAGGATCGAGAAAGGTGGAGGAAACTCATGACGGAGGGCAAGTCACACTTTGGGTCGCTGAGTCAACGGAGTAAGAAAGTAAGTACACACATCAAAAGTGTCTAGGGATCAAGCATTTTTAAGCGGATTTCTTGAGATTGAGATGTGGCTTTGTAATAAATTTATGATTTTATAAATTTATATGGATCCTTTTTGGTGCATTTCATAATTTGAATCAGGAACTGTGAATCAAATTCGAGTAAAAGATGAAAATCAGCTGTCAATATTTTCCCTATAAAAACATACAACGCATTGAAGACATTATTAGTGCTACTGTTTCCCTACTACTGATTAAAACCAACGTTATTATGGAGCGGCGACGTCATTTAAGCAGGGAAGAAATGCTCAGAGCCGTGGGAATGATAGAAGCTGGTTCCCGGCAACGTACTGTGGCTTTAGCTCTGAATACAAGTCAGAGTGTTATCAGTCGACTTTGGACACGTTACCGAAGCACTGGTACCGTGGCTGAGCGCCATGGAGGACGGTATCGCTGCACCACACGGAGACAAGACCGATATATTCAAATCTTAACTCGAAGAGCTCCAACAATAACTGCCATGATGTTAGCCGTGAGGCTTCATCACTCTTCAGGGAACTTAATTAGCGACCAAACAGTCAGAAACCGCTTGCATGAAGTGAACCTTCATTCCCGAAGACCGCTACGGGTACCACCTATAGCAATGCACAATCGTAGGATTCGATATCAATGGGCTCTTGAACACAGAAATTGGGCAGAAGAACAATGGCGTTTCGTGTGCTTTTCTGATGAGTCTCGTTTTGGTATGAGACCGGATACAAGACGTATACGACACTGGAGAACCCCTGGACGCCAACAGCGATTAAAATCCTGCCAGGAAGTCCATCCCTATAGTGGTGGAACCATCATGGTATGGGCGGGTATTTGGATCGGCGGAAGAACTGAGTTGATTTGGATCAGAGGCAACCTCAACGCTCAAATTTATGCTGAGACGATTGTATCAGACGTCATCGTTCCTCTACAAGTGCAAATCGGTCCCTTATTTCAGTTAATGCATGATAATGCACGACCGCACACCGCAAGAGTTGTAAGACAGACTCTCGCCGCAGCTAACATCAATGTCCTGCCCTGGCCTGCTCAGTCGCCAGACTTGAACCCGATTGAGCATGCATGGGATATGCTACAGAGAAGAGCTCTGCCGAATATGGAGGGTATCCAGTCGCAAGAAGACCTTTTTTTGTTGTTGCAACGAACATGGGCGGCCATTCCACAGCGTGATTTGGATGAACTCATTTTGAGTATGCCAAACCGATGTTCTTGTGTTGTTAGTGTTCGCGGTAGAAACACGGATTATTAATTGTTTAAGTTACCCAATAAAATTTTAAAGAAAACTGTTATTTCAGTCTTTTTTTCGAACTTTTGTGTTAGTGGTTCAAATGTCAAAAATCCCTTTATTAGGAAAATGGCAAATTTCTTTATTAATGCAAAGGTGACTTGGTTTATCGTTACTGTGACAAACGAAAACACTTTATTTGATGAATCCTTAAAGAAAATTTTAATTAATATCAATCAGGAGAAAAGTTATTGCAAAAATATATGTTGATCCCTAGACACTTTTGATGTGTGTATGTTCGAAGAACCAGTGTTCAAAGATCTTGTTGATTGATCATTATTTCCAATGCGACACGAACAACCTTCCAGTAAAGGAGAAGATTAAATTAGTTTTACCTTCATATTCATGAGTGCTGACCTTCACGTGGAGTACGCCTTTAACAAAATAAGCCGGTATCATTTAGCGACGGGACTTATCCCGTCGCTACATCACGTTCAGTCAGTGGTTTTGAAGCGTGTGGAGAAACTACTAATAAGATTTTATTTTTGTAAGTATAAATGTGGTTTTACTTGAAAGTAAGTAGGCGTAATAATACAGTAAAATAAAATGAACACTGTAATATATGTATAGCTACCTACCTATTTGTTACTAAAATAGTATTGAAATCAAAAAAGTTACTTAACTATTAACGATTTTGCCCCATTTACAAAATTATTAAGCAAGTGATAACAGTACCATCAGTGTCAAACAAGCTTAAATTTAAAAAAAAGCCGAACTGCGTAGGTACCTATAAAATTGAATTAAACAGCGTATGTACATAGATATAAATACATACAAACAAATACACTTATACATACATATGTATGTAGGTGTAGCCGCTGCGGCGCAGTAGGTATCCGCTTGCTTTGCAAATCGGAGGTCATGGGTCTGAATCCCGCGGGGAGCAACAACTTTGTATAGTTATTCCTGGCTAGGATAATGCGGGCCGATCACCGGATTATCTGTGAAGTAAGATGATCCATGCGTCGAATGGGCATGTAAAAAGTCGGTACTGCACCTGACCTCTCCCCGGTCATGTCGGTCTTCCATCCCATCGGATTGTGAGATGTTAAAGGAAGAGAGAGTGCACTTGTGTCTACGCAAGCACTTGTGCACTGTAATGTCTCCCTCGTAGATTGCTGATGTGGTCGTATCGGCCAGGAGGACATTATTATTATTTATGCAGGTACATTAAAAAAATCAAGTCTACCTACTTACCTGTTTAGCCTTATTTTTACAATATGGTAAAAATATCATCCACCGCATTAATGTATATACAGCACTACTTATGATAATATTATACATACAAATATACAAACGCACAACCAAAAAACATAGTTTATACAATAGTTCATCGAGCGCTTTGGGTTTTACACACGAACAACCATTAAAGAGCACTCAGTTCCGTGCATCATACATAGCCACTTTACGCTGAATGGCGGTGCACTGTATTCAGCTACAAAGTGTTTCTCCATCGCCCATAAAAGACTCGTCAACATCGTGCTTACTTAATAGTCCACACATCTGACATTTGCTACTTCATGAAATGACAAATGACTAACTTGTTAATTTTTGAGCATGCACTCGTAATGAATACGTGCGGAATAATATTTATTTTTCAAATTACATTGCTAATTTCAATCAAGCCGCCTGCCAAACGTGGAGATTATGGCACCCCCTCCCTTCTAAGGGAGAGACCTTTGTTCAGCAGTGCACTTTTCGGCTGCTGATGATTGCTACTTTTGCACAAATAAGTAATTTATTGTTTTTAAATTGCAATTATTATTATACCAATAATGATGTTATCCTGATTTTATTTAAAAAAACGGCATTTTTTTTTGTAAATTCATGAAAAATTTCAGCACTAGAATGTTCAGAATCATGTACTGGATCCCTGGTATCGGTTTTCGATACGATGTCCCTTACACCCCGTATATATTTATTATAGATATTTTGTATAATGTGGATATAATGTTTATCTAATCAAAAATCATTAGGTCTATCGTTTAAAATATATATTGATACCATAATGGTTAACACCTCGATTCAGAGCAATCCAACTAGAATAGGAAAGAAAGCTAGGCAGTAGTGGAGTGGAGCGGAACCATAGCATTTGTGGTTATTTTTTATGACCGCCCGGAAATCGGAGTCCTGCGAAGCGGGCGTATTTTGTGTAATTGGCCTTTGCTTTAAAAGCTTACTTTGTATAAGCTTTGACCTCAGGATAATTCATGTGGTTTTTATAGAGAACGTGCAAGCTAAGAGTTAAATTTATCCAATCACTTAGTTTTGGTTAGTAGAAGGACATTTTGCAGAAAGTTTGCAATAACTAATTTTACTGGGTAAGCGAAATTTTGTAGACATAAACTTTCTACTGATGGCGAGAAATGCAAATAATATTTGCTGCTTTATTAGTGTACTCAAATATCATTGAGCATTGTAAATAATAGGTACCATGATCATGGGACAGTTCACACACTGTCGTCTGATTCCAAACTAGGTAGCGTCTGTACTATGGTAGCCAGAAAACTGATACTAATGGTTTTAAATACCCGTTTTTCTGGTAAATACATACTCAAATAGATAAATTACAACCAGACGCAACGTGGGAATTGAACCCACGACCTATTGGGTAGCGGCCAAGGTGTCTAACCACTAGACCAACGGGCCCGTACAAATCTTTAAAAATAACTTTAAATATAGGTAGTATTTAAACTTAGTCGCTATTCGAAGTTTATGCAGCAATACTTACAAATACGCTAATAAACTTTTTACAATACGCATACCACCTTTATAAAGTAAATGTGATTGAGATATATATAACACGTGAATGCTATTCATCTCTCAAGATTGTGTAGGTGAAATTGTCACCGGCAGCGGCCGTGTACAGTCCGTCGCGCATAGGGTCCATATAACGAGGACACAATGGCTCCAGGGATACGTCACGTTCGCCACGTGCGCTCACAATCCTCTGATTAGGATCTCCTGTCCTCTCTAGTAGCACAGTACACAACTCCATGGACTCGTTGATTGATGAACTTTAGAATTTGTGACACGTCCCCGAGTCACGCGATGTATTCAGCTCTTATCTTGTTTTACAAAAAAGTAAAAAAATGGCAGTGTTAAGAACACATGCTGATACCATTAATCATCTTTTTATTCTTACCTTTTAGTACTTGACTTCGCTTAAACTCGATTGTTCAGTTGACACTGAAGGATGCTTAGTAATAAGTAAATAAGTATACCTCATTGTGCTCGCTGAAACGTAATTTTTTGGTTTCTGTTCTGCGAGCAGATTTTAATATATCTTGTTGTATGTTGACGAAGGCTGGCTCGCAAAGATATTTAGTTGGTTCCGAACCACTTGTAGGGATGCCGTACAGAACATATTACCAAGCATTATATTATGTATATGTACACGCATAAACATATACAGATCACAATTAAGCACCTAATAGTTGCACTCACGGGATATTTTGGTACTAACGAGCGCCTGCATAGAATGAGGCTAAGTAGGTAACTACCTACTATAGTGTAATACCTGCTGATTCTGTAAAGGTGAAAAAGAGTCAATGTTGCACATAATATTGTGTAGCTGCGACGCTCTTGCAAGATGTAGGTTGTTACCTGGAGGTAGTATATCCTAGACCAGATGATTATGTACAGCTCCAAGCTGGCGCGATCTTGGCGTATCTTAATGATCTCTTCGACATGAATGAAATAAATGAAGGGCTAGGGCATGCTCAACAGATCCAATTGAGCATGCCCTAGCCCTTCATTTATTGCATTCATCGGTCGAAGTGCATTCCGGTGGTCACCGAATCCAGCTTTTAGCCATCAATAGAACAGAATACCCTTGAACAACATATTCGCTATTCTAAGGCATTAGGGCAAAAAGGTCGAACACTTGTTTACAATGAAAAATGTAGACATAAATGAAAATCGAATTATATTCACACCATAGAAAACAGCTATAAAATTGAACATCTTTACGGCTTTTAAATGGAGAGTCCTTCCCCGTCCGGCAATAAATGTAAATCACGTCATTGAATGAACTATATTGGACAATGTGCCCATTGATCGCAGTCGGTGCATTGTAAGCACAATGCTTTTCACTGAATTCACTCGCTATTGAATCAGTATTCAATTGTCCACAACTTGTCGTTTTAACGTAAAGTAACCTAGTTTAATGTAGTACAATAAATAAATTAACTCGTTCTTATTATTTGTTTATTTTTAGCAACTAATTATTTTTCGAACCTTAGTAAGTGCCTAAGTTGAATCTTTCATCTGTATAATATTAGAAATAATCTTAATTTTATGAACATTTGCTTTTCTTATATATCTATTTTATGTAACTGAGCAAATGGTAAATGGATAGCCCCCTGGCCTAATTCTCGAAAATTGAATGAGCTAGGAGAAAGCAATGAGATGAGAGTGATCTTATTTGAATTGATACGAAAGGTAACAAAGAAATTACCATGTACCAAGAGTTATGAAAGTAGATGCTGGTGAAATAATACTATGTGTACTACAAAAATATGGAAGACTAGCTGACCCACGCAGCTCCGCCTGCGCTATTTTAACGTTAACTAAACTTTTTATAACAGACATTCGCATCGAATACATAACCTCCTTTTTTATAGTCGGTTAAAAACTGGGACCCAGTTTTTACTTGCTCTCCGAAGCACGGACCCGTTTAGTACAAATGGCGTTTAACGGTCACCCATCTATTTAATGACCTTACCTAACGTTGCTTAACCCGATCGATTACAAAACCTTGATAACAACTCTCTATGAGTTTTCCCTTACTAATATTTATTATATTATAAAGAAAAATTGATAAAATCGGACCTAGCGTATAACCAAGTACCCATTTTGACTTTAATCCCCTCTCCCAAAAGAACCGTGCTAGATTACGGGATAAAAAGTATCCTATGTCCTACCTCGTAGTAAGATCTCAAATCATGCCAAGTTTCATTTGAATCCATTCAGTAGTTTCGACGTGATGCTCAGCCGTGATACAGACAGACAGACAGACAGACAGACAAAAATAAAAAAAAATACATTTTCGGCCTCAGTATTGGTTATAGAATGCCCTCCAAATATAATTTTCAAAATATCTTCAATGTACAGAATTGGACCTGTTACAGTTTTATTATAAGTATAGATTATTTATATCTGCACTTTTTTACGTAAAACATGATTAATGCTTAACGAAATACATTGACATAAAAAATCGTTCATGATAAACATGATCGTGTAAAAAAAAGAAACTTTTCCCCATAGTGGAATGCGGAATAATACTTAACAAGAAATAAATAAACAAAAGACTGAAAACCCTCAACACACACATGGCAAACAACATCCCAGGAAATAAGACTTAAATCGTGGCGGATGCAGAAACTTTGTGATTCGTAGCTTCATGATTCGGGGGTGTCCGTTACATGGGCAGCTCCCGGCGGACGTCCACGGAATATTAACTCGGGAATGGGATAAAAATGGCGGCGGCAGCCGGCCCCGGCTCAGGTGATGGTGGAATTTGACGTTGGTAATTTGACACGTTTATCCGGGTCACCACACCAACAAATGACGGATACACGCTCAATATAGTACTCATTCTTTTACTTAGCTTTAGGTGATTTCAGTCTTCTAATTCTGTAATTAATGCGAACTTTTTGGAGGAAATTTTATTTATTTATTTATTTAACTTTATGCACATAAGTACAACGGCGGACTTAATACCTAAGGTATTTTCTACCAGTCTACCGTGAGTGATGCAGAAATAAATCATGGCAGGTGCAACCTATTTGAAAACAAGATAATTTTATACTAATACTAGATAGTAATAAATAATATACATAAATAACTACAAAAAGAATATGTAAATATATATATCTATACTTATAATAAAACTGTAACAGGTCCAATTCTGTACATTGAAGATATTTTGAAAATTATGTTTGGAGGGCATTCTATAACCGATACTAAAGCCAAAAATGTATTTTTTTTATTTTTGTCTGTCTGTCTGTCTGTCTGTCTGTCTGTCTGTCTGTCTGTCTGTCTGTCTGTCTGTCTGTATCTCGGCTGAGCATCACGCCGAAACTACTGGATGGATTGAAACGAAACTTGGCATGATTTGAGTTAATACTCTGAGGTAGGACATAGGATACTTTTTATCCCGACATTCGGCACGGTTCCCTTGGGAGAGGGGACTAAAGTCAAAATGTGTACTTGGTTATACGCTTGCTCCGATTTTAACAATTTTTCATTATAATTATAATAATATTTGTAAGGGAACACTCATAGACAGTTGTTAACAATGTTTGGAAATCGATCAGGTTAAGCAACGTTAGGTAAGGTCATTAAAAAGATGGGTGACCGTTTAACGCCATTTGAACTAAACGTCTCCGTGCTTCGGAGGGCAAGTACAAAGTGAGTCCAAGTTTTTAACCGACTTTAAAAAAAGGAGGTTTTGTATTCTATGCGAATGTATATTATTGAAAGTTTAGTTAACGTAAACACAGCGCGGGCGGAGCTGCGTGGGTCAGCTAGTAATATATATAACTATATAATAAATAATATACCAAAAACAGAGGCAATCAATCTGACAGTGATTTAAAAATGTGTTCGCGAAGCTTAAATTTGAAAGAAATGCGATTTGTAGCCAACCTAGTTTCCAAGGGAAGCGCATTCCACAGAATAACTGCTTGTATAAAAAAAGAAGAGTGCACCAAGTTAGAGCGCACAGATGGACACAATAGCATAAGATTATATGTAGAACGAAGATGTTTAGAATGACTTGAGCTGAAATTGAATGGCATTTTTGTTTATTTAACACCTAAGAAACATGTACCTACTGAAATTTCAGAAATTTCTTTTTTTCAGAGCTTACAGTATCGTGAGGCCCTGCAGTGCTTTGCTTGATATTGGATTTAATTATATGTATCAAGCCATACCATAAAATCAAGATTAAGCCATAGGATCAAGATACTGTAAGCTCTTACTGCGTAGATCGGACCAACAATAATAACTAAGAAGATCTGAGGGTACACCGGCATGATTGTGACATAAGGACGTTCAACATCTCAGTCCTCCCGTGACCATGGGTGCTGCAAGGCATTCGAAACATCGGGATAATAAAATCTAAAATAAACCGCGATATAATCCGTAAAAGTAGTTTCATTTCAATAAAAAATATATTTATATAACTAATGCGAGTAGTGCCATATTTTCAAATAAAAAGAAATGTACCAAATGAAAATATGCCAACGCGAATCTTAATGAGTGAACTGTATTCATATGAATGAATGGGGAAAGAAAGAAATAAAAGTAATTACAGCTAAACGAGCGAAACTTGGCCGCGGTCTCGCTTTGGAAGGACTTAGTGCCTGCTGTGCGCAAAAGTTTTGCCAATTAATGTAGGAAGTGTGTCAGACAAGGGGATCACAGGGCGATTGCGCACTAACAAACTAAGCTTAATGTGGTGTGCTATAAGGAATGGCGGTCTGTGAGGCTGGGTAAAGATCTTTACTCTAGCTCTTTTATCAACTGCCTCACTAATTAGTGGAACTTGGAAAAATTGGTTTGGTACACTTTGCTAATAAAGGAGAAAGATTTACAGAAGTATGTTAAGACTATATCGCATGGTACAATGTTTACTAAAGTAGTTGACCGAGTGGGGAAGTAACACTATCATACTAATTAAAGTCAAATAACACCAAAAACACCCTGTTTTTAACTGACTTCAAAA
This sequence comes from Furcula furcula, assembly GCA_911728495.1. Lineage (NCBI taxonomy): Eukaryota > Metazoa > Arthropoda > Insecta > Lepidoptera > Notodontidae > Furcula > Furcula furcula. The sequence continues at coordinate 15,626,890 of OU452251.1, forward strand.
ACAAGGAGGAGGTTTTCAATTCCACTGTAAGTATTTTTTTTTTCTCTACAAGATCAAAATCGTAGCAATAAATGTCTAATAAGGTATAAAGTTGAGGAGGTTGAATAAGACATTTTGAACCCAACCAATTGTCTTTGGCTGGCCACTGATCATCCATCACTCCTGTATTCGAACATTAATTGCTACTATTTGGATCTTGTAAAAAAAAACAGGGCACTTATACAATTATATACCTGCCAATGATTTTAGCAGGCGGACTTCTTCTGCAGACACAAGTACAGTCTGCTGGTACAGGGCTGGCAAGACACAGCTGTAGCATTGGCTGTAGTAACTGCTGACCCCATCAGTTGTCTTTATACGACTATAAAACTAGCGATAAAAATAAATACTTATACTCTTGTTGTTCGTTTGTCGTCTGGTTCTTAGCCAACCTGGATGTGAAACTTTTTCTCGTTGCCTCTAATTTAGCTTAATTGTCTAGAGGACTACAAACGGGCCGTGCGTGCCCTTCGAAGCACGGATACGTTCAGATCAAACGGACGGACGAATTGAATGACCTTTACTAACGATGTTTAATCATTTGCCGACTCAGAGTAATTAGAATAGAGCTAGTATCGCATCGATTCCCCGAACAAATTTTTCGTGGCACATTTGCGGGGTGCGGGAGGCGAAGTAAACACGCACAGATACAATTTCACGCATACCCACACTATAATAAACTCGCAACACATTCAAAAAGATACGCACATAAATAAAGAATGACCTGAACATATGAACAAAATTTGGCAGAGGGGTTAGCGCATCATGCTCTCTCCAGTGGTATCTCCTCTAAGTTTGCCGAACAGTGATTACGACTGGTTATGCTTTGGACACCATCAAAAGTTACATGCTTTATGTAAGTAATCATCATCAGCTGGAAGACGTCCACTGCTGAACATAGGCCTCCCCCTTAGAACGCCACAATGAACGACAATTGGCTATTTGCATCCACCGGTTACCTGCGACGGGCACAATGTCGTCTGTCCACCTAGTGGGAGGCCTGCCTACGCTGCGTCTTTCGGTTCGTGGTCGCCAATCTTCCCCAACGGTTATCGGTTATATAACATATTTACATAATATCTGATTAAAAATTTCTATAACCAAGCGGGAGTCATGCGATTCCAAAATTAATAGCTCTTGCGTAAGAATTATTTCTCTGGTCTTATCTTTCGTCGCCTGGGCATTAAGTCGGTCGCATTCATGTTTAATAGATGAAGTTTTATTAGCCTGTTCAACTCTGGTTCACTTCGACTTTAACACATTCCCCTTTAGCTCATAGCGTACAATGAATATTTATGATGTCAGTTACACCATTGATAGGCGGTGGATAATTGGGTGTGCGATAACAGAAGTGCGAAGCTACTATAAGTCACTGCCTAACGCGCCGTAGCAGTCCTTGATTTAGCGTCGGATTGCAAGGGGGTGTAGTGTGACTATAATTGTCAAGTGAAGACTAATACATCATCATCATCATCAACTGTTGAACAAAGGCCTCCCCCTTAGAAGGGAGGGGTTGCCATAATCCCCACGCTTGGCAGGCGGCTTGGGGATCGCAGTTTATGTGGTAATCCAATAGAAAGACGCTGCTGCGCTTGTTTTCCCTTGGTCGCCTCTTGCGGACACCCAACGGGAAGATATGGGTGGGTGCTATTCTTACCCAGACACCCCACGGGTAATATCTACATATTAATTAATATTTATTCACTTACTTAATTATTATTATTCTAGTATTTGCTAGTAGATATATATTTTTTTTGTGTGTGTTACCAGTGATGACTTATGGTACTGAGACGTGGTCTTTAACAGCTGGCCTTTTGGAGAAGCTCAGAGTCACACAACGAGCTATGGAGAGAGCTATGCTCGGAGTTTCTTTGCGCGACAGAATCCGGAATGAGGAGATTCGCCGAAGAACCAAGGCCACCGACATAGCTCGTAGAATATGCAAGTTGAAGTGGCAGTGGGCAGGCCACATCGCTCGAAAAACCGATAACCGTTGGGGAAGAAAGGTTCTCGAGTGGCGACCACGAACCGGAAGACGCAGCGTAGGCAGGCCTCCCACTAGGTGGACCGACGACATTGTTCGCGTCGCAGGCAACCGGTGGATGCAAATAGCAAATTGTCGTTCATTGTGGCGGTCTAAGGGGGAGGCCTATGTTCAGCAGTGGACGTCTTCCGGCTGGTGATGATGATGATGATGATGATATATTTTTTCCACATTCACCTCCCAGAATTGGCATTACATTTTATAGATGATTCATGATTTGTATATGGGATATACATCCCACCCACATGACATGTATTCGTATGGTTTCCATAATAATTAAATATATTTTAGTTTGCATGTGATGTTCACTTCGAGACATGACGATGTTTTGTAGTATGTATAATATTTAACTTGTACTTTTTATTTTCCATACAGGTCTAAACATTCAACGGAAGTTTTAACAGCGTAACAATTATGGGCCTTCATTAAATTTGTATTCTGGCGCAATTTACTAATTCAATATTCTCTGCGTTGTCTACCAAAACTTTCTTAGATTTTCGCCTCTCAGATATTGAACTCATGTATAATTCAGCATTTATTAATAAATCAAATTATTTATACTTTTGCGTAAATATATTAAAGTGTTTTATTAATCAAAAGCCTGGTTCGTGTGTTGCACACTCTAGTCACTCTATGCCCTGTTTCAAGATGCTAATTGTCAACTCTTGATGTTCATAGATTTATTACTACGATTTTGATTTTATAACGAAAACATAAATAAGTTATTACAAACAGGTATTTGGACATAATCTGGACCGTTGTCTTTAATTTTATTTTAATTAAAATAAATTGTTTAATATGTTATTAAAATGAAGAAAGAAATATGTAGATGCGTAACTCTCGCGGATATCAATGATAATAAAAGACGATGCGAATATTTCATAAACAGAAATTGAACGTTTTTGTGGCATTTCGTTTATTTTATTACTTACCTACTACACGAGAGGCCTTCATCGTTTCGGATCAGCGATAATCCCATTACATTTCAAGTTTCAGCAATTTGAGTGCCGTCTTCATGGCAATAAAAAGTTATTATTGAAACTCAGGTAAGTGGGCGCACACCGGGCTCTCTTGGTCTTTAAAGTTACCACCGACTTTATCCTTAGAACGAGATATTATTTTATTCAACAATTCGACAACTTGAACATTATTTATACAATTTTTACAATAAAAGTAAGTATAGGTATATCTGTACATACCTACATTAGTATTCAACATTGACTTACAGGCTGTGAGTCTCAGCTTTATTAGCATCGTAGTAAAATTAACGAAAGGACCTTTCGACTAACAATTTCTTTTATATTTACTTTTTTTTTGTCGTATGGTTAGTGACCTGCAGGGCTATTGCGTATCTTTAGTCACCCAAGTGACTATAGCTTCAGTTGTCCACCGAACTTTGATGTCAACTGAAAGTGTTTTAGTATTGGTATTTATTGGTCACTTAGGTTAGGCAATACCGAATGAATCATTTGACAGCATTTGGACAGTTATTTGATGGTCACTTGCTATAGTCAAAAGTCAAAAAAAGTCATAAATAATTTATTTCAAATAGGCTTAAAACTAGCACTTTTGAAAGGTCATGTTTTTTTTTAAAAAAAAAGCTACCACCGGATCGCAACGCGTTCTCAACTGGGAAGATCCGGCAAGAAACTCAGCGGGCTTGTCATTATACACTTTTTTTTTAAACAGTGTGTCATGTTACAATTAGATCAGAACGACAGTGTGTCTTACCGTTCAAAGATCAAATAGGAGAGAAAAAAAATACGATGAAGGTACAACATAGTGATCACCTTAGTTGCTAAACGAGATACGTAATACCCCTATTACGAGATACGTAATACACCAGTTCCCCCGAACTGGTGTCAGAGTTTCCAATCAGCCCTTAGGCCTTGACTTAGCTTAACGACTGCTATCTAGATGACAATAGCCGACTTTTTACGTGCCTTCCGAAGCACGCATTTACATATGATGTTATACAATTGTTTTATGATTAGGTATCTATTTACATATTTTTTATCAGCGATGTTTAATTATCTTTTTTTTGGTCAATTAAGAAGAACGCGGGATCCTGTTATTAACTTTGCGCATAAAATTTATTTTTAAGTTTAATTAAAGCAAGCACTTGTTACGGGCATGTTGGATGAAAAACCAAATGCTATTTTACCAAAATTAATAACTGTCATTCAATAAACATAAGTTAGCGAAAGCGCTTACTGATAACGCCTCGGCGGCGGCGGCTGAACTTTACACAAGATTCAACTATTCGGGAGATAGTATAGTGGACAAGGGCTTATGCACTTGTGCAGATGCTAGTGCACTCTCTGTTCATTTACTCTCATAATTCGATGGGAAGGAAGACCGATACAACCGGGCAGAGTTTAGGACAGGACTGACTTATTACGTACCCATCCGAAGTATGGAGCATCTTACTTTTCAAACAATTAAGTGATCGAATCAGCTTGAATTGTCCTAATCAGTAACAAATGCCCGTGACCCGTGGGGTGTTTGGGTAAGAATAGCACCCTCCCATCTCGCTCTCGTTGGGTGTCCGCAAGGATAACCAAGAAGACGGCAGCAGGGTCTTTCTATTGGATTACCTAGCACCTATACTGCGATCCCCAAGACACCTGCACACCGTGGAGATTATGGCAACCCCTCCCTTCTAAAGGTCTTTGTTGAGCAGTGGACGTGTTTCGGTTGCTGGATGGTGGTTGATCACTAAGTAATAACTAGTAAGTATAGAACGTTGTTTTACGCAGGGTTGGAAGTTCTAACTCGTCGTCGGTCGGTCGATAAAACGGGCAGCTTCCTGCTGCGTCACGAAGGCTACAAAATAAATAACTCTGACATCCAATATACATGAGAAAGTAATAAACACACATAGTGCAACGGTTCCGTTCGTGCATGCTGTGCTTCTACAACTACTTTCGCAGATAAGTATCGTAACTGTCCGCCCATAGCTTGATTTATGAAGCTTACCGTCTAGCGCCAACTTAAAGAGAGCTCCTGCACTTTGAAAATACTTATTTTTGGAAGAGCTTTGTATTAACTGATACAGTTCATGGTATATTGGTTTTCATATCTATGCTGTAAATAGCTAGTCATCACACGCAGTACCTAATATAACAGAATCGAGCAAATCTAAGCGTTAAAATAATGTTTTCCTATGTATTACTAATGGAACCCGTGCTGGTGGGGTGTCCGGGTAAGAATAGCACCCACCCATCTCCTCCCGTTGATTTTCATATGAGGCGACAAAGGGTAAAAAGGAAGACGGGCAGCAGAGTATAGGTGGTAGGTAATCCAATAGTAAGATGCTGCTGCATCCTAGGTAGGCTAGTATAGGTCCTATACTGTGATCCCAAAGATGCCTACCAAGCGTGAGGGTTATGGCAACCACTCCTTTCTGAGGAGGTGGCCTCTGTTCCGCAGTGGGCGCATTTCGGCTGATGATGATGAATAATCTAATATACGGGACTACACCATCTGTTCGAGCAGTATTATTGATATTTTATTTTGCCGAAAGAAAGGAACGGAGCTATAAATATCGTATATCTGTGTCTTTTTCCCATAGGTATAGATCAGATAACTCTAACTAACACAGCCGTAAGAGCTGTTGGTAGGGCCTTTTTAAACAAAGGTGCGATTACCCCGCCCGTATTTTGGGCCAGCTTGTGCAAACGAGTATCATCTTTCAAGTGATCAAGCGTTCTTGACCGCGACCGTACCTACCTACATGTAAACAAATATTTGTTTTAGTTAGTATCAAACCAATCTTGGACATCATCAGATGTATCATTCAGGCTTTTATGGATTTAGTGACTGTGCTCTCAAAAAACGGGTAAGAGCCTAACTGCCGAACCTAGAAACGTCAATTATAGTTAATGATCATTAATGCATTTTTGGAATCGGATTATTTCGACACTCGAAGCCAATTAATACTTAATACGCGAATAGTGAATAGAGATAACAATTATTTCGTATTTAATAATTGAAAATAATCCTAAATGGCTCTGATAATCGAAATAAATAAATTATAAAAAGTGACTTAATTGGAATTAAAGTTAACTGGCGTTTGTGAGTGCGGCAGTAAGATACCGATCGACTGACATCTTGACGTCATAATAGCAGACTTAATTTGCAATATACTGCGGGACCAGCAAAGGTACCAATTTTTATCATAGATATATCAAATTCATATTTATTTATTTTACTTTTGAGCGATCAACTTTTTTTTTAAAAAGCTTCCACTGGGTCACAACGCGGCATCAACTGAGAAGATCCGATAAAAAACTCAGCGGGATTGTCATTTTTCCAATGATATTTTACTATATCATTGCATTTTTCACTTTTTTTTTGTAAACATTGTTTGTTTTGTTGGAAATAGGTCAGCATCAGTGACAGTGTGCCCTGTCGTTCAAAAGATAAAATAAGAGAGAGAAAAAAGAAAAAATACGACGAAAATACAACAAACTAATAGACCATGGGGATAGTATTCGGACTAGTTCCCCCAAGCAGCACGCGCGCACGAGTTGACTCGAGCAGCAACCATCAGTGCTTTATTGCTATTTATTTTAAACTTTTACAACGCAAAATTATTACATTAACCCGCCACGTAATAGCGCGTCAATTAATTATAATTACGTTTAGTAAATATTAATTGGTGGTTTGGTTTCAAAGTAATAATGGAGGTAATGTTTTATTTTACCGTGGGTAAAACTTTGACTACCTTATTCATTTGAAGTTTCCAATTTCGACTTATTCTTAACAAAGTATCCTGTGTTACTTGAATTAAACTCGGCATTATAACAACAAGACAAGGGTGGCAGGTGATTTAAGTTGTCACAATAAAAGCGACACTAATGGTAATTGTGTCTCGCAGAGATGCCATTTACACCCGCAGCACTTTAGTTTATCTATATTACCTACTGAAACAAGTTTAAGAGCTGCGTCGAATGAAGTATTAATGAAAATGGTCTTAATAATGCATACCTATTATTAGTAGCACCTTTTCTAATGTCTTAACGAAATTATGACGCTAGCTTAGCAAGATACGCTATCCTGTCCGTTATAATAATAATACCAGCCCTTGTTTAGGTCCCACTGTTGGGCTCGTGCCTTCCCCAAGATGAAGGGGCTTAGGCCATAGTCCACCATGCTGGCCAAGTGCGGGTTGGCGGACTTCAAACGTTATTCGAAAGCTAGTTAGACTTTCTCAGACATGCAGGTTTTCTCTAGGCTAGTAACAAAGCTAGTAACAATCGTACGAAGACTATTAATTAAAGAAATCAGAGGTGCAAGCCGAGGTTCAAACCTGCGCACCTTGTTTCCAAGGCAATCGCTCACTGAGCTGTTACTGCTCTCCGTTAACCATCACTTAATTCGTTCGAATCGAATTCAAAAGTAAAAATGATGAACATTATTTCCTGTATACACAGAATCGTGTTTTTTGTGTAATAAAAGTGTCATTCCCGATCTGACGCCTAACGAAACAAACTGCCAACCTAACAAGAGTCATAACATAACATACGAATAAAATAAAAATAACAATCGGATATCCTTTGCTCGTTATCTCTACGTTTGGCATATACTAGTTTACTCCATAGTTCGGTATAGTCCATTGTTAAATGTTTTTGTCCCACTGCTTCAGAAAGTATTATCTATCTATCTATCTTCAGAAAGACTATGATTTTCGAGTGTGTGTAGTGCACCTATGTAGTATGTATATCTATTTCTTTGGTACAGCTTGACGGATTCTACTTATGACATGTCGTTATTGTCAGTGACAAATTAATTTAACGTCTGCCATGACGCCGCATAGAGCGCGTAAAAAAACGCGCACCATTTTCGATAATTGATATATTTTGTTTTTATTCAAATTTGTCGATGTGTGGCAAATTATTTTGTTTTTTCCTCGCAAGTGTGTTGAAAAACGTCGCATGAAACTCGTGAGCTCTGCTCGTCACACCCTCGGCTAATTTACGCCACACATATTACCCACAGCCTCGTGTGTAATGAGCAACTTTGCTCACTTGTATCATAATATGCTACATAATTATAATGAATTTTCGCGGTTGTTTTTTTTTGCCTTTATACTTAATGCTTGTTCTTCATTTATAAACTATCATGTCAAGAACATCAAGAACAAATAAATTTATCGAAAAGGGTAGTTAAGGGATTTCAGTCTTGCGATATGTTTTACTTTTACTAATTGAATCACTTGAAGCCTAAATCAGCATTCCGTTTTGATTAGGCAACACAAAAGGCAATGTTTTCAGTCTACTCTTACGTCGACTCAACTAAGTGACGAAATGTCAAGTTTGTTGTCATAAATAAGGAAGTCATATTAATGTCAAAAGTTTGTTTCTTTCACCACGTCCTGTTTCGAATTTTCTACTTCTAAACTTGGATATCGCAACCTGAGAATTTGTAAGAAGCGAATTGTTTTCAATTTACATTTAAGAAATATAACTCGTAGGTTGTGTCTGGGATTGAATGTTGCAATCAACATTTGTTATATAAACCTCCCTCCAGCTTCTCACTCCACCATGGCCATACGTGCCATACGTAAGCGAGAGGTTCGTGTGTTGAAAGCTAAGACTAAAATTATGTAATAGTGTACCTATCTATGATGTAAAGAATTTGTAGAAGGACGTGTAGTGCAGGGAACCATCGATATATTACATCGATGCAGGGAACAAATTAAGTGGGAACTATTTATGTAGGGTTAATTTTAAATCCTAATAAACTAAAGGTAGCTTGTTTACTAAATAACGTTCGTTCTACCTCATTTAATAATCCACTTTTATAAAATACTTACAGATATCCACACACACACACACCGACACACACCGACATACACAAACACACACACTATTATAAAGAAAAAAACTAGCTCTATAGGTACTTTTTATAATCTTACTTCGTAATTTTAACTGCTAAAATCAAACTAAAATACATAAAAATCTAATGTGATTGATACCTCACTTAACATTTAATTCTTCTGTGAACCGACAATCAATTGTATGTATTCATTTGAATCTGAAATCTATGGTACCTTACCAACAAGTTAATTATCTGTTAATGATCTTTAAGAAGTACTAGCAGAGCTTTAATGGAAGTGTAATATTTAAGCGTAGGAAGTACAGTTTCTTTAAACAAATGCAAAGTTATATTTGAGTAGACGCTGAAGAATCTTAGTTAAGAGCGGAAAGTTAATAAGAGGAATAAGAAAAATTTGCAGATGAAGTTTTTCGTACTGAGCATATTTTTCCTATTAAAACATCGAGGCATTTGGTTCGCATTGCGCGCTGGTTTATTTAGCCGGGACTACAGTAATTAATTTACTCAGTACAGTGAATTATTCAGTCTGTGGTATTTTTATTAGTTTCAATTTAACTGTATTTACAGGCACAGTTCATATACCGAAGCAAAGTAACAACTTACAGATCTAATAATAACATTTTCAATTGAAGGTAAGGCCATTAAAGTCGGTTCTAAACTATTGAAGAGAAACTGGGATCCAATAATGTTACAGTACGTTATTGGACATTCTATTTTATTTGCTTGAGCGAAATTGTAATATACCTGTGGAGAAGTAGGAGTTATTGTATATGAGATACATGTAACCGTTCCTCTGTAATTGAACTCTACATTGTTTATGCTATATATAGATTATACATGCATAATACATATATCTCTATGCCTGTATACATATTATATACTTTTTAGAATCTATTTATTTCGACTGTCTGAGCCATTTATGATTATTTTCATTTATATTATCTATATTCACTACTAGCTGACCCGTGCAGCTCCGCCCGCGCTTTTGCTCCCCTTTTCTCCCTCCTCCCTAGATTTATCTCTCTCCATATTTCTCTCTCTTATATAAAAAATCTAATTATATGCTCTTTCTCTCCTCTCTCTTTCCCCCTCCCGCTTCGGTTTCCGTCACACTCCCCCTCTTCCTACCCTGTTATCCCCTCTCTGAACCCTCTCCCCCTCTCTCTTCTACGAACTTGCTCCTTCTCACTCCCCCCTTACTCCACCTAACTCCCCCGATCCCTCACCCCATCGCCCCCTTCTCGAATCCCCACTCCCTCTTTCTCCTCTCGTGCACCCTCCTCTCGTTCTATATATCCTCGTCAATCATGGTATCAGCGGCATTAAATATACTTTATGACCTATTCTCAGACCTCCCCGATATGCACACATAATTTCATACATATCGGTTCACCCATCTATTTAATGACCTTGCCTTATTTAGCTTAACCTTAACCTAGCGGTATGAAATATACTGTATGACCTATTCTCAGACCTACCCGATATGCACACTTTCATACAAATCGGTTCACCCATCTATTTAATGACCTTACCTAACGTTGCTTCACCTTAACCTACCGGGATAAAAAGTATCCTATGTCCGTTTACTGGTTCTAAGCTACCTCCCCACCAATTTTCAGCCGAATCGGTTAGGCGGTTCTTGAGTTATAAATAGTGTAACTAACACGACTTTCTTTGATATAATATTATATAAAGTTCTATAGTTATTGTATGTTCAATTTCACCGATAGATGGCGCTGTTCATAATGTAAATCACGCTAACATCGTAAATTACTGTCTAATGATATTCGATAATGAAAGTTTTAAGTTTTCCGCATCTTTTTAACCGACTTCAAAAAGGAGGAGGTTCTCAATTCGTCTGTAGGTATATATATATATATTTTTTTTTTATGTATGTTCGCGCATAACTCTGTCAATTATGAACCGATTTGAATAAATCTTTCTTCCATCCATTCTTCAATCCATTGATTGGGTCCCATAAAAAAATTATTGCGTAGTAATAAGTAGTTCCTGAAAAACAAGAATGGTGACTGCGCACTGAGAGCTGCAGGAAAGCCTATATCGATGACTTTGTCGCTTTTTATGGACAAAAATGGTCATAACTCTGGCAAATATTTACCAATTTCAATGATTCTTTTTTTAATCGAAAGAAGAAACCACTTTATTAAATCTGTATGAATTTTATTACAACCGGATAAGAACTTCCTGGAGGAACATGAACGATGTGGAGGAATTTATCTGGTAAAAACCATAAAACTGATGTTCTCCATTACATTGCTCTGACAATTATGAACCGATTGCGATGATTCTTTTTTTATTCGAGAGAGTAAACTACTATGATGATTCCATGCAAATTTCATTACGACCGGATAAATAGGTTCTGAGTTTCTGAAGAAACATGAATTATGTAAAACTATGTAGACGATAATGATAACCTATCTAGATAATTTTACGGTTTTCGATGGTTCAATCTTTATATATGAAAATATCACTAAAAAGATTAAAAAAAAATCTTTTTAAAAAAAAATTGAACCGACTTCAATATCACTGAAAAGTATAAAATAATTTAAATATTATTGAAGTTGGTGCCAAATATACACAGCCGGTAAGCTAACACCAACACACAATAGTTATTGTAACCTAACACAATAGCCTAACACAATAGTTATTGTATGTTCAATTTCACCGATAGATGGCGCTGTTCATAATGTAAATCACGCTAACATCGTAAATTACTGTCTAATGATATTCGATAATGAAAGTTTTAAGTTTTCCGCATCTTTTATTGTTGCGACTGTAATACATTATGTATGTATCTAGTTTGGATCCGCTCGGGATTTACAGATTTTAACTTTTCTAAGATATAATGTCATATTGCTATCAGCAAAGTACTTAGAACAATACAGAAATCTAATGAAAATGTCCTGGGTGTACCGGACCGGCTTACCCCTTACAAAAATTGACCCTTCGCCAATGCCATATCTTATGCAAACTAAATGTCTGCTCAGTCCCTATTGTATATAGCGTAATAAAACATATCTTAATGATTAACTGATCAGTCTATAATTACCCTATTCTCATACAAAGGAAATTACGTGGTAATATGTGCAAGTAATGTTTCACTGCTTAGCCCCTATGAAACATAGCGTGATGTTTTATATACCAATTTATACCTCGACTTCTACACAACACATCAGTGAAAGTCCTATCAAAATCCATCCACGAGTTTTCAAATGATACCTGGACAAACAGAACGACAGACAGACAGACAGACAGACAGACAGACAGACAATAATTCCAAAAAAAATTGTTTTGGCCTCTATGTCGATAGTATAGTATCCCCACATAGAAATTTTGGAAAAATATTCAATGTACAGAAAAAGTGCTCTTTGAGTTTTATTATAGTATAGTTCCGCGTATTAAGTATTAATTGGCTTCGAGTGTCGAAATAATCCGATTCCAAAAATGCATTAATGATCATTAACTATAATTGACGTTTGTAGGTTCGGCAGTTAGTGCTGCACTCTCAAACTTCAGTTCACGTTTAATTAAGGCATTTTTTAATGTTTTTATTTTGACTCTCAATCAAAAGCAAGCAGCTCAAGCTCTCTCGGAGCAGTTTATACCTTTCCCATCATTGAAGTACGAGATAATGTGTACTCACTCATTACAGTTTATATTATGAAAAGGCTGCGAGTATCGAAATAACCCGATTTCAAGAATTAGGTTAATCATTATGCATGGATAAACGGTAATAATAGGTTTATCCTGCATGGATAAACCATATGGTTTATCCTGCATGGATAAACCATAAGGTTCCATAATGATTGTTTGATGATTTGATAATGATTATTGATGATGACAAACGTCAATTAGAATTAATGATCATTAATGCATTTTTGGAATCGGATTACATCTTTCGAAACTCGAAGCCAATTAATACTTAATACGCGAATAGTGAATAGAGATAACAATTATCTCGTACTTAATAATTGAAAATAATCATAAATGGCTCTGACAGTCGAAATAAATCATTTCTAAAAAGTGACTTAATTGGAATTAAAGTTGACTGGCATTTGTGAGTGCGGCTGTAAGTCTATTGATTAAAGCAAGCTTAGTTATTTCTTCAGTTACAGTTCCCTTTACATGGAAATCCTAATGTTAAGACACTGATGCTTGCCAGAAAATTATCTGAAACTAGTGGTACAACCTACTGAAACGCTCTCTTGTAAAGGACTTTCCATATATAAAAGATTGTACTTTGAATCACCTTCAGAACTACATACACAAAAGCTTTGCTGCTCAACAACATCAAACTTAAAACGAGTTTGGAATTCAAACGGCTTAAGTTAACCTAATTTAATCGAACTTGTTAGGTCTATTTTGTATCGGCAAAGTTGTGAAAATTTCTGGGTACACCTTTGTATTATCAGGGATTATGTTGTGTATAACAAGTCCTTATTTTATTCATATTATTTTATTAGGTTCTTTTCAAATATATAATAGCCGGAAGGAAGTTCATAGACATATCAATAAAAATAATCTAAGCATTAAGATTACGAAATAAAATAAAGATTAATAATAGAAATTGATAATTTTGATTATCGTATTCAACATTTTGGTCTTGACTATCCGGCTTTCTGTGTGTCCGAATTACCTTAACTTAAAAAGTCCAAGTGCTATATAGGGTATGTTTTAACCAGTGCGGAAGCTTTAGTACATATGTACCTACTAATGTTATTCTTTAACAAAATTTAAAGAATAGTTTCGTATTTACTATAATTACATGTTTATTGAAACAAAATATTTACAGTTTATGTACAAATATGTACACTTAAACTAGGTAAAAAACTTCCTCGAAGTTGTCGCCGCACTGGGAGGGAAGGGTACCTAAAAGACTGGCGGCATTACCCCTTTGTATGGCCAAGCTTATACGTTGGCAGAAAAAGCTACCAGCCCGGCGGTCTCCTGAGACTTCGATAAGTTTGGATATACTTGGTATTTACTTGTTTATTTTCACATTTACCCATTAACTTTTTTTTTTGCCGAATTTATGGATTAATCGTCAGCTGTGGCTGTCAGCAAGGACGTTGGCACGGTGGCACCAAGAAGCTTGGGGGCACCCAGAACATTCGTGTCTTCTGAACTCAACCAGACTTTTTTAAATTTCATGTTAGACAATTTAGATGCTTATTTATGAGTATGATAACTAAATATACAATTCTGTATTAAGTGTGTAGCGCCTAGTTTTTTTTTATTACGCTCATAATGATATGACATGGCTTTTAAATTAATTGTCAATTAAATTAAAAGTAAATTATTTTTAAATGTCTTTCCAATTCAATGACTAGTCGACGATTTGTACTATGGATAATTAGATGTACATTGAATATTTTATTAAGATCACATCATGCTAATGACTTAAAAGAAAGTGTCAATGCGACTTGGCGGAGCATTTTGACTTTTTATAAAGATGGTAGTAAATTTTTTTATAATTCTATCTTATCTACGACGCTCATAAAATATATAAAATCTAAAGCGAACGCTTGGATTTTACGTGCCGATATAAAGTAAGTTGAAAATTTTAGCTATACACAAGAAACGTTCGCATGAAACATTGATAGATTTAAATAAACATTGTTGGCTGTACTGTCAGACGAAAATATGTATCTTTTGGTAGGTAAATCTATACACTATCTACATTTACAGTTACGCTAATGAAACTAAATGCTTACAGTTTATTTACAAACATGTATACTAAATCTAGGTAGTTTTTAGTTATGCGCCCCCCGGCGGCGTGCTCAAAGGCAAGGCACTGAGGGGCCCCTGGTGCAGATCCCACCGGAGAGCCCTGGGGTCCCCCCTCTCAGTGGTCACCACTGAAGACACCTAGGTTTGACCCTCGGTGAGTCCCAGGGGAACGCTAAATTGTCTTGGAACCCGCAACAAATTTAATTAAAAAGGTAGATAGGAGTTGGAAATACTTAAATTCCACTTCCCTCCTTTGCAAAGCGAGAGACAAGCAAAGAATTAACACAAGGTCGATATAACCTCAAAAAGGAAGACTCTTACAGGCGGACTAACGAAGGTTAGTCCACCCGTAAGGCACCACGGATTCATACAGGGTGTAAGGGACATCTTACCGAAAAAAAAATTATAAGGCGTCAAATAATGTCCGTTACAACATTACAGTAACCATTTATATGGTAAATGACAAATGACTAACTTATTAATTTTCGAGCATGTAATGAATATATGCGGAATAATGTTTATTTTTCAAATTACATTGCTAATTTTCTAAAATAATAATAGTTAATTGCCTATTAATTAATTGCCTATGCACTGTTTTTGTGAATAAAGAATAAAGAATAAATAAATAAATAAAAATAAAATAAAAACACAAATAATTAATTAATTGTTTTTAAATTAAAATTAGGCTTTATTATTATACCAATATGAAATTCATGAAAAAGCCGATGAAAAATTTCAACACTAGGATGTTCAGAATCAAGTTCTGGATCCCTGGTATCGGTTTTCGGTACGATGTCCCTTACACCCGTTATTATAAGGGGCCTATTTGATTTCTTAAACTTGTTTCCAATAATAGGTATGGCAAAAACGCTTGAATGCGATAGAGAGACAATGATTTAATTTAGTTGTTAGTATTTTGAATAAAAAATTGTCTTTCTTTATTGAAGCTATTACCTTAATACCAGTCTTTAACGTAAGTTTAGCATAACTTTAGATCTCCAACGGTGCGTATAATGAAGTTTAGGAACTTGAAATTAGTTGACGTCATAATCGCACATCCCACATAATGTGAACGAGAAGGTAAACTCAACTACAAAGAGCTCTGGGTACCGACTCTACAAATATTATATAATATTTATTTTCCCATGTCGTCCCCAATTGGTCAATCATAATGCTTAGTTACAGTCATAACAAAACTAGATCCTGAAATTATCGGGTATTTTTGTGTATTATTTTTTCTGCATCCGAGGGGTAAAGCGCGAGGAGGGTGCGAGAGAGGCAGAACAAAAAAGCAACTTCGTTCTAAGGTGTCCCGTACGTACGTACGTACGTGTACGTAGGTGTACGTTGCTTAACCCGGTCGATTACAAAACCTTGATAACAACACTCTCTATGAGTGTTCCCTTTCTAATATTTATTATAATTATGAAGAAAAATTGATAAAATCGGACCAAGCGTATAACCAAGTACCCATTTCGACTTTAATCCCCTCTCCCAAAAGAACCGTGCTAGATTACGGGATAAAAAGTATCCTATGTCCTACCTCGTAGTAAGATCTCAAATCATGCCAAGTTTCATTTGAATCCATTCAGTAGTTTCGGCGTGATGCTCAGCCGTGATACAGACAGACAGACAGATAGACAAAAATTAAAAAAAAATACATTTTCGGCCTCAGGTTATAGAATGCCCTCTAAATATAATTTTCAAAATATCTTCAATGTACAGAATTGGACTTGTTACAGTTTTATTATAAGTATAGATAAAGATCTGTAGTACGGTTCTAATCCTTAACTGTATCATCTAATAGCGCAGATAGTTTTTTTTAAATACGAGAAATACCTACAATAGCAAAAGAGAAGCCCACTGAGATTTTGAGTGAGTCATCTTAATTGAGCCCTCGTTGTGAATCGGTAGTAAAAAATATTGACTATTTTAAAGTAGAACTACGATTAAGGGTCTTTTTAAATTAATCGTTTAATTTATTTTAATAAATAGAAGATTACGCCAAAGGCGCACTTTTAAAGTATATTTTTTGCACTTAAAAGTTCCGATAATTGGAAATCCCGAAGCGTGGGGAGTACCTAAGTCGAGAGTTGAGAACAGACGAAAGTACGGCCGACAGGATAATCCAGCTAAACTTTGACGTCATCATCGTCTGAGAAAATATTAAAAATCTCACATAATCAGTGAAAATAAACAGACACTGCTAAGCATATAATCCGGCGTTTAGCGAATGTTATAAATTACCGGATTGATTTAGAAAAAAATGATTGTTTATTTTAAGGGTTATATTTTTTGGCTCAAAAGTCAAAAATAATTCATTTCAAATAGGCTTAACGCTAGCACTTATGAAAGGTCATGTTTTTTTTAAAAAAAGCTACCACCGGATCACAACGCGGCCTTAACTGAGAAGATCCGGCAAGAAACTCAACGGGCTTGTCATTTTTCACTTTTTTATTTAAATAGTGTATCATGTTACAATTAGATCAGAGCGACAGTGTGTCTTGCCGTTCAAAAGATCAAATAGGAGAGAAAAAAAAATACGACGAAAGTACAACAAACTAAAAGGCCAAAGGGATAGTAGTCGGACCAGTCCCCCCAAGCAGCAGCCGCGCACGAGTTGAATCGAGCAGCAGCCATCACTCCCCTCAACCATATTGGAGGGAAGGGGTACCCGCCACACGAACGGCTGCATAAAAATTTCTTTAAAATAAAATAAATGCGGCAGCCACATAAATATAATGTAGAGATGCACGTATGGAGATATATTGTGTAAAGGTGCAGATGGGTACCGCAAAGAACACAACTAAACATTATAACGAAAGCTATTTAGGCTCTGTTCTCTTCTGTCTAGTCGAAATTGTAGCCGAGTTACTAGATGGTCTGGTTAGTCATCATTATCATCACCAACCGGAAGACGCCCACTGCTGAACATAGACCTCACCTTTCGCACCCCACAATAAACTACAATTGGTTATTGGCATCGGTGGATGCATGATTACCTGTGACGCGTACTACGTCGTTAGTTCACCTAGTGGGAGGCCTACGCTGCATCTTCTGGTTCTTGGTCTTATTAGTATTAATTTAAATTGAGAAGTTGCATGTAGTCAGAACATAATTTGTGAAGTAAATAAGCATACTTAGTCCCAGAATCGCTTAACTAAACGGGTGGTATTATCAGCGAAAAGTTGGGGCCGACACGATCACACAGCCGAAGGGATTCACAAACGGACGGGCGACTGAATGAATACCGGGTATAATTTGGTCAAAGAAACGAGCGGGTGAACGGACAGAGAGGGAAATGAATAGCGGACAGGTTGCCGACAAGATACGGATATTGCGCAAAGCAAAAATATTTGAACGTTTTCTCTTGTCAACAAAAACCACTCTGGTTTTGGGCATTTGTTTTAAACTTATACGGGTAACATTTATATTTTGTTATAAGAAGACTTCAGCGCAGTTTCACAGCAGAGTTCATTATAACAAATAACGCATCGCGGCATTTAGGTATGCTCCCGTTAATGTAGAAACTTCCCTAATCAACAAAAACCAACAATTTGTACCGTATCGATGTCCCGTATTCGGATAATCAAATTATGCAATGTTAAATATTAAATAAATATTTACAGTTTATTTACAAACTAGCTGACCCACGCAGCTCCGCATGCGCTATTTTTACGTTAGCTAAAATTTCATAACAGACACTCGCATCGAATACATAACCTCCTTTTTTATAGTCGGTTAAAACCTGGGACCCACTTTTTACTTGCTCTCCGAAGCACGGACCCGTTTAGTTCAAATGGCGTTAAACGGTCACCCATATATTTAATGACCTTGCCTAACGTTGCTTAACCCGATCGATTACAAAACCTTGATAACAACTCTCTATGAGTGTTCCCTTACTAATATTTATTATAATTATGAAGAAAAATTGATAAAATCGGACCAAGCGTATAACCAAGTACCCATTTTGACTTTAATCCCCTCTCCCAAGGGAACCGTGCCGAATGTCGGGATAAAAAGTATCCTATGTCCTACCTCAGAGTATTAACTCAAATCATGCCAAGTTTCGTTACAATCCATCCAGTAGTTTCAGCGTGATGCTCAGCCGAGATACAGACAGACCGACAGACAGACAGACAAAAATAAAAAAAAATACATTTTTGGCTTTAGTGTCTGTTATAGAATGCCCTCCAAACATAATTTTCAAAATATCTTCAATGTATAGAATTGGACCTGTTACAGTTTTATTATAAGTATAGATATACTTAAAGCAAGTAAAAATCTTTCAAGTTGTCCCCGCACTGGGAGGGAACGGTACCTAAATCTTAACATATGTTATTTAAATAGCGACATAAAAGTCATTAAAATATCAATAAGTAGTATTTACAAAAAAATATTTCTCATTTATTGACCTAGATTCGAGTTTGAAAGTTACTTAAGGTAAGCCTAAGTTAATTTTCTAGTTAAATATTACAATGTCTGACCAAAGTACTACTTGTAGTTTGACTACCAGTAGAGTACACACTAGTACTTGAGAACCTTCGAAACTTTGTACATATAAGAGTTTTACTGTTGTCTAACTTGAAGGGAGTTTAGCATTCAAACGGCTCAAGTTAAACCAATTTCATCAAACTTGTTTTAGGTCTAGTCTAGACCTTATCGGCAAACTTGAAGTGCAAAGTTTTAACATATAACTTTTATATCTATTGGATTTTTAGGCAGTGTTATATGAGATTCTTATCATCTACACTACAGTGATAATTAATGATTAATCTTAATCCAGAATCTTTGTATTTCGAATAAACTGATTCGAAATACAAAGATTGTTGTGAAGTTGTCATTTTTGAAGTTTTCTATGGGAATTACTTTTCAAATGACAGTTAAATCTAAGATTGAAGATCAAGATCGATTATTCATTTCGATGGATAAAAGCCAAATCTAATAACTGATATTGATATACTATCTTAGATTTAACTGACATTTAAAATGTCGTGAAATTTCAAAAACGCGAATTGATCCAAAATCCGTAGATATTTTTCCCTTATCTATTAATTTCTGGTGTAAAGCATTTTTTATCAATGACATGGTAGCTCGATTTAAGTATGTATGAAATGAAGACGCTCGCTTTACAAGCCGGAGATAGTGTGTTCGATTCCTACAGGGAGCAACTGTGTGCTTGTTTCTTACTGGTTAGAAAAATAGGTATACTTGATCGTTACTTTCCGATCGTGTTAGTATTTATTGGTATCCATTCCATTGGATTGTGAGATAAAAGGAAGTAAACATTTGTGCATTATAATATGCGTGTGGAACGTTATGAAATTTAGAAAGGTAAGATTTTTTTTTTACCTGATCAATTTTGCTTGGATCTTTTATATCTTTTTTATGGCGCACATAAAATATAACGTAAAACCTCAAGTGTTAGTTAGATTTTATGTCACAAAGTAAATTGAAAATGCTATCTAGATAAATTTATCTGCTTTCGTATACTTACAATTTTATGAGTAAAATAAATGAGTAGGTACTTATGTAGGTAATTATCTACTTAATATAAAAAAGTACCACAACTCTTAAGTACCTATACTTATCTGTTTGTAATAGTTACACGTTAATTTATTTCTAGACGGTATAATTAAAGTAATTGGGAACGATTAATTTATCGAGGTAATCTTCGCTTCACCTTATCTATTTTTACATATATATTCCTACCACATGAGGGGGGGGGGAGGGTTCTCCAGTCCCCCTGGTGTCACAGTGGCCACGAGAACAGGGGCCTCAACCTTGAAGCCGTCCATCTCACAATCGCCACCGTCGCCGTACTAGATGGACGCCTAGGTCCCACACACCGAACGTCCAGCGACTTCGAAGAGGTAAGAAATAACTTATCACAAACCTTCACGGCTCCCCTGGGTGGTGCTTAGTTCAAAAAACAATAAGGCGAACCGATAATAAAATGCTAAACTTTTACTATTAAAATATTAATTGTAATAATAGAACATTTACATGATTTAGTTTTTATTATAATTTTATCGCTACCACGAATGTCCAACGACGCGTATAATGAAGTTAAGAAACTTCAAATTAGTTGGAGATCATAATCGTAAGTTCTATGTTCTATGTGGGCGTTAACAGACTATTTACCCGAAATAACTGGCCTATTTTAATTAGGATATGAAGCGCTACGCCAAATCTAACATAATCTTCCTATATCGTTAAGAAATATGTTTGCAGAAATATGGGCATTGTAGGTATAAGTTTGGTAGTATGGCAAGCCACCTCCCCTCCCTTCAAGGGTGAGGCCTTTGTTTAGCAGTGGACGTCTTTCAGTTGATGATGATTAGCCGAAAGAATCTAAGATTTTTAGTATTATTTTTTAAAACCACTGATAATATTTTCTACCACGCATAGCTAAGAACCGCTATTGAAATAAATAAAATAAATAAATTACAGATGAGCATACCTACTAGAATTATATACGAGTAGGTTTACCTCTTTAATTAATTCAGATTAAAAATTGAAACCAAGATAAATAGTGTACCTTGAATAATACTAATGCGAAAAGAAAAAGGTGGCACGTGTTCAATTTACTGGAATACAAGATTGTAAGAAAAGTAATAATAAAATAAATCTTTGTATACATAGCAGAAGCTACAGCCTTTTTGACAATTGAGTTTCGGTCTCCAAAAACTAATTTACCTTCTATTGTTCCTCCATATTTACGAAGTTATTACATTTGCCATGATCAGATATTAAATTGCCTCCTCGAGAGGAAAGACCCTTTCTCTTTATAAGATTTACCGACATATGTACGTACACTGGCAACGAATAAGGGTAGGTATAAACAAAATTAATGGGCACCATGATAGTAAATAGTAAATTTACTGTTAATAACTTTATTTTTATCACTAGCTGACCCACGCAGCTCCGCCTGCGCTATTTTTACGTTAACCAAACTTTTAATAACAGACATTCGCATCGAATACATAACCCCCTTTTTTATAGTCGGTTAAAAAGTGGGACCCACTTTTTACTTGCTCTCCGAAGCACGGACCCGTTTAGTTCAAATGGCGTTAAACGGTCACCCATCTATTTAATGACCTTACCTAACGTTGCTTAACCCGATCGATTACAAAACGTTGATAACAACTCTCTATGAGTGTTCCCTTACTAATATTTATTATATTATAAAGAAAAATTGATAAAACGGACCAAGCGTATAACCAAGTACCCATTTTGACTTTAATCCCCTCTCCCAAAAGAACCGTGCTAGATTACGGGATAAAAAGTATCCTATGTCCTACCTCGTAGTCTCAAATCATGCCAAGTTTCATTTGAATCTATTCAGTAGTTTCGGCGTGATGCTCAGCCGTGATACAGACAGACAGACAGACAGACAGACAGACAGACAGACAGACAAAAATTAAAAAAATTACATTTTCGGCCTCAGTATCGGTTATAGAATGCCCTCCAAATATAATTTTCAAAATATCTTCAATGTACAGAATTGAACCTGTTACAGTTTTATTATAAGTATAGATTATCCAATTATCTATTAGAACCGATAATCGATCGAGCAAACGAGTTCTTGGGTGAAGACCGCGAGTTTGCAAACGTAGCTTGGGATGAACTCAAGCGAGATGGAGAGGCGATATACGTAAAGTGGCAGGCAAAAATTGGATGAGGCAAGCCGAGGATCGATGTCAGTGGCGTGCAATTAGAGAGTTCTATGTCCAGCAGTGCACAACAAGAAGACGGGCAGTAGCGTCTTTATATTGGATTACCTACCACAAATGCTGATGATTTGCTAAGGCATAAAAAAAAACAATATAGTCCTCTTGGAATGCTGGTGATTTTTAATAAATAAAAAACTTTATATGCTTCGGTTTGATTAAAAATTTCAAATAGGTACTTTCAAAGCTCATAATTTTATGTCAGTTTGTTTATAATTAACTGACACTATCGATATGTATATTCGCGGAGATATACACAATGATTATTCGTTATTGAACCGGGATAGTGGGCAATTAAACCATGAACTGACGAGTACGAGGGAAGGGTGAGGGAGAGCGATAATCCTCTCAAACTTTGAAGTAATAGGTAGGTACTATACACACATAACAACAAGAAGTAAAGGTTAGCATAACTGCACGCATTTGATACGTCATGTCTATTTGTTGTTTTAAATAAATAGGCCTCTTACTTAAAATGCTGATAGTAATTTTGTTTGCAATAATTAAGCTTGCTAAGTCAACTACTAATTGAATATATGAACTTTAAATTATGCAAAGTGTGTCGATATTTTGCAGAGTTAAAGAGCGCTGTTGATAGATATTGGCATCAGTCGGAAGCTGTACGGTATGGCGTAGTTTTCATGAGCGCGCGTGAATTTTTCCATTTTGAACTTAATGACGTTGCCATGAAAGTCACGTGTCGTGCTCTTGTGAGCTGTACAAAGTAATATCAGTCCCGCCAGAGATAGTAATTATTATGAGGAGCTCGTTTCACATTCGCCTATAACGTTAGCTTCGTATCGCACGGACTGTTCCCGTCAAAGGGAACTTTACTAATTAGCAAATAAAGCAAATTGAACTCTCGTTTATCAAAACGTGAGAGTTCACATTTAGCTGAAATATCTCGTGTTTTGTCCTCGTTAAATGTATCTTTAGTCTCGTATATTAGTAGAATATAATTTTTTTCTTGTAATTTAGCCAAGCTATTATGTTGACAAGTACCTAATTACTTTATAAATTGAATTAGTTAAACTATGTGTAAAATAAAACACTATTTTACGACAGTACTAATACACAGCTTATTTTGGAAACTTACTTAAATTAGTGCTTAGCTAGAAATATTTAATTACTCGTACGTAACACCAACTGAAACTGTTAATTACGTATACTCGCATCTGAAGAATTTATAGTCTGTTACAGACATTTCATTGTCTGCCGTAGAAACATTTGAATTTGAATTGAAACAATTAGTGAGAAGAAAAATGTATTTAAACCAACTTAGGTTGTGCATTTACGTAATTGTTTGAGTTTCTATAGGGCTGACGGCACGGGGACTCTGGTGGACAAAGGATTTTGGTTGGTGAAGTTGGTACTACTGTTAGTTAAAGTAAAATGCATTGCAAATTGTTGAAGCGTGTCGTATCAGTAAACGGGCTGTAGTTACCCGAGCTAGCGGTGAGTAAGTACCTATATTTAGATAATGTAGCATGGGATCAATTTCATTAACGATTTAAACGCGAATGAAATAAATTTATTAAACAATAAAATGTTTTTAAAAAAAAAATTGAACCGACTTCAATATCACTGAATAGTATAAAATAATTTAAATATTATTGAAGTTGGTGTTAGCTTACCGGCTGTGTATATTTGGCACCAACTTCAATAATATTTAAATTATTTTATACTTTTCAGTGATATTGAAGTCGGTTCAATTTTTTTTTAAAAGATTTTATTTTAAACTTTTTAGTGATATTTTCATAATATATAAAGATTTAACAAAAATAAAATGATCTAGGTAGGTTATGATCACATTATCGTCTACATAGTTATACATAATTCATGTTTTTTCAGAAAAAAATATCCGGTCGTAATGAAATTTGCATGGAATCATCATAGTTTACACTCTCGAATAAAAAAAGAATCATCGAAATCGGTTCATAATTGTCAGAGCAATGTAATGGAGAACATCAGTTTTATGGTTTTTACCAGATAAAATACTCCTCATTATTCATGGTCCTCCAGGAAGTTCTTATCCGGTTGTGATAAATTTCATACAGATTCATTACAGTGGTTTCTTCTTTCGAATAAAAAAAGAATCATTTAAATTGGTAAATATTTGCCAGAGTTATGACCATTTCTGTCCGTAAAAAGCGACATAAAGTCATCTATATAGGCATTCCTGCAGTTCTCCTGCGCAGTCACCATTCTTGTTTTTTTAAGAAACTACTTATTACTAAGCAATATTTTTTTATGGGACCCAATCAATGGATTGAAGAATGGATGGAAGAAAGATTTTTTTAAATCGGTTCATAATTGCCAGAGTTATGCGCGAACATACATAAAAAAAATATATATACAGACGAATTGAGAACCTCCTCCTTTTTTGAAGTCGGTTAAAAATAGCTCGAATCCTTTTAACATCGCAAACTTGTAAACGAAAGGACCGACGTGAGACGTCTGGACGTCTCGGTAATTCTAATTATACTTAGAGTTAATTAATTTTTGTCTCGTCACATACATACATATGTGTAGACTTCAATACAAATTCTAGACTGAGGCATGATAATGACACATTAACGTAGGTACACCTACTCTTAAGAAACTATAAAAACGAAATTAAAGATTTAATTTTATTTTATAGACTTTTTTTATAGACTTTCTAGTTTACTTTTATAAGCCTATTAAGTCTGTGAATAGAGTGATGAAGTAAAGAAAACTAGAAGTCATCTTCTAATTTTTTCACAAAAATAATTTTAGTACTTCAAGATTCTTAATCGAACTCAAAAGAAATCGCTTTTAGCGATAACACCGCCATTAGTACCTACTATACTTAATGTTGTGATTTCTTTTTAATGTATTTTTGGTGTACATTAAAGAATATCTTATTCTCACATAACGCGACTTGCATGATATTAAGTACTTTACACACCCAGTGGGTTTTGCCTCTTAAACATTTGTTCGTCTCATGTATGTTTAATGGTAGCATAAAACCTAAAACTTAAACCAAATCACGGTTAATTTAAACATGGACAGTCGATATTTTGTTTCTCTACATATTAATTTTGGAAATTTATGTATTTCGGTGTTTGTTTATCCGTTATTCGCAGCATGTAAATATGATCTTATAGGATAATAAAAAAATTTAAACACTTTAATTTTCGGTGTACCTTAAAGTTTTAGGCCGTGGCACCTAAGTCCTTCATATTAAAAAATCGCGGATCAATATGTAAAGCGCCAAATCTTTAGTTTACAAATTAGGTCTATCAAATGACTTACCAAATGTAACTTTTTATGTGGCTTCAATAAGGATGAAAGAAAAATTTATAATGTAGCTTGGACGTCATTAAAAAGGTCATATTATTACCGTCTATCGTGGACTTTATTTAAATTAGGTACCTACGTGTTTTAAAATGAAACAAATTTACATAAACTAGGTACAATTGTACATCTGTTATTCAGTCTTGGCGGACAGCGGGTGCATTTGACACTGGATTTATGATTTTAATAAAACTCTATATTATGGAGGCGATAATGCTTACGGTACTTCTATCATGTTTCTTCACTTAGCGTTGCAGTTACGAACATCTAAAATAAACATCCCGTTTTAATTCAAATGATTTTAAGTTATTGTAATGTAAAAAATTGGTAGCTAGCTGTTTATATAAAATGAAATTTCTTCAGCAAATACAAGCTAAAGCAAATGTTGTCATTCCGGTATGTTGCCTTTGAATATAATTTTCATCTGTTTAATTATAAAGACTTCAAAATGTTTAATTATAAAAATCCATCTTTTAATTGAAAACACATTTTGTCTGGGTTTTGATCCTAAATGGATACAGGATTAAAAGGGTTTATTTGTTTACGTATTGTTTATTCTTTTCAGGTTTCTTATTATTTTTTTCATTAAATTGATTAAAAACCTTACAAACCCTCACGGTTTGTAAGGTTTTTAATCTTTGGTAATAAGGTTAATGTCGTTGGTGGGTATAATTTAATGTTGGCATTTAAATTAGTGATCATATATTGGTTGACTGAATATAGGAGAGTTTTTGACATGGGCGTAGGTCGGTTTGTGTTATTTTAAATGGTCTTAAGAACTTTAGGCGATAGGAATATCCTGTTAACATTTGGGTGACTTCAAATGTGAGATTGACGCGCTCTCTTTGACAATTTCTATTTGATAAAAAATTGTAATTTCTTGTTTGTGAGCCTTCCATATTTTCTTCGTGGTCTCCTTGCCATAGTCTTAGGATACACCTTGTGTACGATATTGGGAAATAGTTTTGCGCACCGAAAAAACCACTTGCTTTGCAAACGAGAGCTCGTGGGAGTAGGATTTCACCTGCGGGGAGATACCACTTTGTAATTTTGTTCCTTACTGGCTAGGACAATGCAGGCCGATCACCTGATTGTCCGGAAAGTAAGATGATCCATGCGTCGGATGGGCATGTAAAATGTTAGTCCTGCGCCTCATCTCTCCTCGGTCATGTCGACCCATCAATGTAATAGTGAGAGTAAAGAAAGAGAGAGTGCACTTGACGCAAACACGCAGATGGTTGATCTTGTGACTTTCCGATACAAAAGTACACTCAAATACCACATGATAGCACTATACGTATCCATCCAACTACCATAGACTATGATAATGATTGATGTTATGATTCATAGTATATTTACATATACTGCTATTTCTACCTTTAATTATTTTTCCCGGATGTCCGTGAGTGAGCGGGTTGATAGACCATCGATAGAAGTATACCACTGGGTTGCACAATATATGACGGGACATGGCAACTTTAGAAGCAAATTATTCTCTTTTAAATTGGTGTCTTCACATCTATGTTCATGTTCTACGGTGAATAATGAGTTTGTTCAAACTCATAAAGTATATATATACTTTAGGAGTAGGATCTCTGGAACAACGAGCGCAATATTATATTGGACAGTTTGGAAATAAAATCCGGAGTATAGATCGGGAGTACTCGGATCTTGAGGTGATTACGGCAAATTTCCGTGATTTGGAAACAAGTATAATAGTCGAAATCTAAATATAGGTCCCTTTAAATCTAGTAACTTCCAAGGTGCCTTACAGGTGGACTAACTTTAGTTAGTGCACATGTAAGAATCTTTCGTTCTGGACCTACCTGTGTGATTTTTACTTGTCTTCCGCTTTGCGAAGGAATATATTTTTCTAACTCCTCCTATATACTTTTCTAATTAAATTTGTTGTGGGTTCCAAGACAATTTAGCATTCCCCCAGGCATCACCGAGGATCAAACCTCGGTGTCTTCGCTAGTGACCACTGTAGATCCTGGCTGACAGGAGTTACAGTGGTGGGAACTTCTACGTAGTCTAAGGGTGGGAATGAGTCATGGGATTAATCTCAATAAAAAAAGCCTTACTTCGGGTGGTGATGTGATTGTATATACAGAAATATCGAGTCCAATACGCAAGTCCATTTATTCAAAAAGGGAGCGGCAGGCGACGACAATGAAACATTAGAGTGTAGCGTGTTTCGTTTATTTACAGCGAGCGGCGGTGGAGTTAATGTTCTAGAAAAGCCTAATGTGTGTTATCCTTTTAATACTGTTTGACAATAAACATGGGAACAGCGCTTGGGCCGCACGATATACGCGGATTAGCGGATTATAAAGTTCATGAGAAACAACTAAGCGGAGTGTAAGGTGCAGTGTTTTGTTGGAACCTTCCTCGTTAAATTATGGTTATTTTATTTGAATTCTCAGAATTCTTTTGTAGAGTTAAAAAAACAATAAAGTTTAAATGTTACTAGAACTTGTGCGAGAAGTCTCTTATGTTAAATGTAATGTATGTGACTGTTGTAAGGAATATTAATGACATAAAATATAATAATAATATCTTGGGGCAATCCACACACGGTCATCTGATCCCAAACTAGGCAGAGCCTGTACTATGGAAACCAGACAACTGATACTAATACTTATATACATTTATTTTGTGTATACATTCTTAAATAGATAAATAACACCCAGACAATTGGTGGGAATCGAACCCACGACCCATCGGGTAGCAGCCAGGGTGTCTAACCACTAAACCAACGAGCCCGTCATTATGTGCAACATAATGATAAGAGTACCTATCTTCAAATGAAATGGCTAATATAATACTGATCGAACTTCACTTCAAGAATTCGTTTGATTTATACTTACTTCTTTCTGATTTATAAAGCTCATCTTTTTATTTTCTAGCGTGCATCTTAATCTGTGCTGAAGAATGAATTTCCAATACAAATTAATAAAGAATTAGTGTTAGTAGTAATTTGAGACTAGAATGCTACCTGTGATAGAAAACATCGAATACACAGATGTGATAGAAAACATCGAATACCTCTATGTACAGATATTATTATAAATACCATAATGTTTAAGCGGCATAATACAAGTTGAAATGACAACAACTTTATTCTTCAGCAGAATATAATGGTGCCGAGGTTCCTTCAAAGCTGATATTCGGTCATGTTTTTGCACGAGTATAAGAATTTCGTGTAAAAAGAGTAGGCCAACGCCCACTGCCTTAATTAAAAAAATGTTAGATGTAGCGAGCCATTGTTGATATTTCATTATCCGAGTATTGTTCACCCCGGGGGTGAAAATTACATTAGGTGCTTTTGCAGGCTTGTAAAAAGCGACAAGGTCGAAATTAGACCCTCTTAGAGAGTGTACATAATTTTATGTAATCAAATTTTTCACTCGCGTTTATAACGCGGTGGAAATAATAAAACAAAATTATGACACAGACACGCTTACCCAACCGTTGGTAATCCGGGTTTTTACAACAAGTATGAAGCTACGAAGTGTGTTTGAATAAATTTCTCTACAATGGAAATGTACCATGGTAGAAATCTGGTGAACATTTCTAACGTTAACTTTAAACATTTTTTATGTAACTTAGATTCAAGAGTAGTTTGGATCGATGAAGTCGTTACCTACCTGAGACGACTCTGGCACTAGGGCCGACCTATTATAAAGAAGGTATTATAGGATAATAAATAATACCCGTATCAGCTTTTAAGGCGCACGTAGTTATCTACCTACTATGAGCTTCGAAATATTTTGAACAAGGTTCTTTGTGAGAAGCCGTTGTGGTATCTATTAATTTGTAGATACTAAACAAAGCTTTGTCTGCTACATTGAATTTTACGTTTATAAATATGAATTGTATTTAGTTAAAACTGTTTCACGTCACTAATTAAGCACATGGAATTAAACCTTTGTAAGCAAATGAAATAATGCTAGTTTGTAGAGTTAAGGTGAATTTGCATCAAGTAGCGAGCGATGCAGAGAGAGCTCGCGTAGTGGCGTACTTGAAACAATTAAGAATATAGTTGGTTATAAGTACGAGTACAGAATATATATTTATCAATTACATGCATATTTTTTAAATTATTATTTATATTTTAACTAATAGACGAAACTCCCGCATCTCCTCCCGTTGGATGTCGTAAGAGACGACTAAGGGAAAACAAGAAGACGGGCAGCAGTGTATTTGTTTGATTACCTATCACCTATACTGCGATTCCCAAGACGCGTGGGGGTTATGGCAACCCCTCTCTTCTTAAGGGGAGGCCTATGTTCAGCAATGGACGTCTTTCGGCTGATGATGAATAGATTAAGCTGATTTACAACATGCTTATATTATTACTTATTGAACTTGTATATATTACTAGCTGACCCGTGCAGCTCCGCCCGCGCTTTTATTACATTTTGCTCCCCTTTTCTCCGTCCTCCCTAGATTTATTTCTCTCCATATCTCTCTCTCTTATAAAAAAAATCTAATTATATGCTGTTTCTCTCCACTCTCTTTCCCCCTCCCGCTTCGGTTTCCGTCACACACCCCTCTTCCTCTCCCTGTTGTCCCCTCTCTGAACTCTCCCCCCCTCTCTCTTCTACGAACTTGCTCCTTCTCACTCCCCCTCACTCAACCCATCACCCCCTCCTCGAATCCCCTCTCCCTCTTTCTCCTCTCTTGCACCCTCCTTTCGTTCTATATATCTTAGTCAATCATGGTATCAGCGGCATTAAATATACTTTATGACCTATTCTCAGACCTTCCCGATATGCACACAAAATTTCATACATGTCGGTTCACCCATCTATTTAATGACCTTTCCTTATGTTGCTTAACCTTAACCTAATGGCATGAAATATACTTTACGGCCTATTCTCATTTATTGACCTTGCCTTATGTTGCTTAACCTTAACCTAGCGGTATGAAATATACTGTATGACCTATTCTACCCGATATGCACACTTTCATACAAATCGGTTCACCCATCTATTAAATGACCTTACCTAACGTTGCTTAAACTTAACCTACCGGGATAAAAAGTATCCCATGTCCGTTTCCTGGTTCTAAGCTACCTCCCTACCTTTTCAGCCGAATCGGTCACGCCGTTCTTGAGTTATAAATAGTGTAACTAACACGACTTTCTTTGATCTAATATATAGATTAAAGTTCTATAGTGATTGTATGTTCAATTTCACCGATAGATGGCGCTGTTCATAATGTAAATCACGCTAACATCGTAAAATACTGTCTTATCATATTCGATAATGAAAGTTTTAACCTTTCAAAGATATAATGTGATATTGCTATCAGCAAAGTACTTAGAACAATACAGAAATCTAATGTAAATGTCCTGGGTGTACCGGACCGGCTTACCCCTTACAAAAATTGACCCTTCGCCACTGCCATATCTTATGCAAACTAAATGTCTGCTCAGTCCCTATTGTATATAGCGTAATAATACATATCTTAATGATAAACTGATCAGTCTATAATTACCCTATCCACATACAAAGGAAATTACGTGATAATATGTGGAAGTAATGTCTCACTGCTTAGCCCCTATGAAACATAGCGTGATGTTTTATACCAATACCAATTTATACCTTGACTTCTACACAACACATCAGTGAAAGTCCTATCAAAATCCATCCACGGGTTTTCAAATGATACCTGGACAAACAGAACGACAGACAGACAGACAGACAGACAGACAGACAGACAGACAGACAGACAGACAATAATTCCAAAAAAAATTGTTTTGGCCTCTATGTCGATAGTATAGTATCCCCACATAGAAATTTTGGAAAAATATTCAATGTACAGAAAAAGTGCTCTTTGAGTTTTATTATAGTATAGAAGATTACAGCTATTGCGTTAAGCCCCCTTTAGTTCGCTTGTGCTATGGTATACTATTGTTGTAAAATAAGTAATTTAATCAACCAATCAAAGTAATTATGTCAATAATAGACTTAATTTGGATTTTCATGAATGGACTCTTGACTCACACACGCTTATAAAACGCAATACTACGCTATTGCAATTGATTGTTTTTTTTTTTTGTTTGACGGGCCCGTTGGTCTAAACCGATGGGTCGTGGGTTCGATTCCCACCAAGTGTCTGGGTGTTATTTATCTATTTAATGTATGATGTATTTACAAAAAAAAATGTATATAAGTATTAGTATCAGTTGTCTGGTTTCCATAGTACAGGCGTACAGGTACAGGCGTACAGGTACAGGTGGTTTGGGATCAGATGACCGTGTGTGGATTGTCCCAAGATATTATTATTATTATTATTGATGAGAAAAAATACTTATGTCTATTAATTAAGGGATACCGCGAATGAAGATGTCTGGAAATCAACGTATGCAACAATTTGTGAGCCCAGACTAATATCTTTGACAACCTTGTTCTAAAGCATACCAGACGAAATTGCTCTCAACATAGAAAATAAACTCGAATAAACTTTTAAGAAAATGCTACATAAAGGACAAAGAAGAAGATAAAACTATGTAGCTTGATACAACTTGAGAGCGGTGTTTCGCTTTAATAACTCATAGTCGGTACACCATTAAGTGGTCTACAAATGTTTGCTATCTGCAGGCGATACACGATGTGCACGACGTCTTGTGGACAAAATGAGCTCACTCAGCTGACTCAGCTCGAGACTATCATTTAATTATTATGCTGTAATAATTCTCAACGAGAACCATTGAGGTATTAGTACTCAAGAACCTTTTGTATGATAATTTTATACCGTCCACAAATTTTATTTTGGATTATGGTAAATAAATTAGTTAATAATTTTGAATAGAAATAAATTAAACGCAGAAGAAAACAATTTCATAATAAGCAAACAGTTATGAATCATCTCGATTAAACTAGCTTAAAATTCAAAAGAAGTGCATCACATCTTTCCATTAAATATATCGACGTAATCGTCGACTTACTTAGTCGACGATTTACAAGTCTAACAAGGTGGTGTGGTAGAACGTGTCTCCTCTATTCCTCATTCTGAGAGATGAAAGGGTTTAAGCCGTAATCCATTACGCAGGCCAAGTGCAAATTTGTAGATCGGACACAGCAATAGAATCAATTCTTGAGGCAGCTCGCGTTTTTGTACGATGTTTTCGATACTATTGCTCGAGTCAACTCGTGCGCGGGTGCTGCTTGGGGGGACTGGTCCGACTACTATCCCGTTGGCCTTTTAGTTTGTTGTAATTTTTGTCGTAATTTATTGTTTTCTTCTTTTCTCCATTGCTTTATGTTTCGAACGGCAGGACACTATAATGCCAATTCATTTGTAACAAAACAATGTTTAAAAAAAAAAGTGAAAAAATGACAAGCCCGCTGAGTTTCTTGTCGGATCTTCTCAGTTGAGGCCGCGTTGTGGTCCAGTGGTAGCTTTTAAAAAATGACCATTCAAAAGTGCGTTAAGCCTATTTGAAATAAAGATTTTTGAGTTTGAGTTTAAGCTTATTAGCAAGTGGTAATGGTTGGAATGGTTTAATTACTGCATATCACTCACACAAAGTGGAAATCACTTGGTTAGTGCGGTCCCTTAGCCACATAGTGGCCCTAGCTTTAATAGGCTACCATCGCTTCATTCGAATTCCGTTGCGTAACTAAGCTATCATCATTTCAGTAGACTTCCGTCGTTGCATCGCTTGTGCCATACATCGCTTCAATAGGCTACGATTGCTTCAATAAGCTAATATCACTTTACTGGGCTATCATCGCTTCTCTAGGCTACCGTTGCGTCACTATGCTGCTATAGCTTCCCTAGGCTAACATTGCTTAACCGTTAAGGTATTATGTGATTAATCGCTTCACCAGGCTTCGAATCGCTTCTCACTCTTTGCTTTCTAGAAATAACCATAGATAAATAAATGTAATGCAATGGAAGTCCAATAACCATACTTTAACCAGGATGCGTAATGTCGTAAAAAAATGTGAAAATAATTTCTATAAAATTTTGGTTTTGCGGCAAGAGACTTTCTTGTCGTTGGTCTTTGTCATTTCATATCATCATTTATTTACTCAAAGTGGGGAAAAGTACATAATTTCATTTTTTTAGGTGAACTAGGGTCCGATTGCCGTCAAGTCAAACGATATACTTGGCGAGCCGGCTGCAAGCGGCCAACAATGCTCGGCGGCGGACACAAAGCTCCACCAAGATAATGGATATTGCTTTTCTTGCGAGTTTCAAAGCAGCCTACTTCGGAACCTCTCATAATCCGCTTACAGCGCCTCGCAAGTACGTTATTGTACTTTAGTGGAAACATTTCCGTGGGAGTACTGCGAATTCGTGCTTCACTTACGCCGTGATACGGCTTTACCAATTGCGACACAAATAGCGGCATTATCCCATATAAGCTTATTTTAATCACAGTTCAAAAGTTCAAGATCTGATAGTAGCCGGAAAATGAGTGCAATTAAAGAATTTTGCTAAGCCAGACGTAGCTGTTAGATTTCAAAAGGAGTTGCGTGATTGTTTAGTTATTATTTTTATTTTTTTGTTGATTCTCTCTCATAAGCAATTTTATTTATTGAAAGGCATAAATAAGTACAGTTTTAGTTCCCCTTTCACCAGCTCCGCAAGCGGTCAGTTATTCTTTTGTTTCCCGCACGTCATTAGTAGTTTTTCCTCATAAAAGTGTAGGTGTGTTTGGCAGGTGTCGTGTAGGCCACAGTAACTAGTCGACTCAATTACCCGCTGCGAGCGCCATAAATTTCGTGTCCGCACTCCGACACGGCAATTACTGTCGCCGCTCATCCGCAAAACGATGTTAATAGCCCTCTGATTCGTACATTTATCTCTGCTACACTGTACCTCTGTAGGGTTCTATTCAGACAATAAAAAACCTGAGAAATCCTGATCAAATAAGATACATTTACTCCGACTTGCTCAGGCTACTTATATAGATGTACAAAAAGGACATTCCATCGTACAATTATAATCTATCTATCTTCTATACTTATAATAAAACTGTAACAGGTCCAATTCTGTACATTGAAGATATTTTGAAAATTATATTTGGAGGGCATTCTATAACCGATACTGAGGCCGAAAATGTAATTTTTTTAATTTTTGTCTGTCTGTCTGTCTGTCTGTCTGTCTGTATCTCGGCTGAGCATCACGCCGAAACTACTGGATGGATTGAAACGAAACTTGGCATGATTTGAGATCTTACTACGAGGTAGGACATAGGATACTTTTTATCCCGTAATCTAGCACGGTTCTTTTGGGAGAGGGGATTAAAGTCAAAATGGGTACTTGGTTATACGCTTGGTCCGATTTTATCATTTTTTCTTTATAATTAGAATAAATATTTGTAAGGGAACACTCATAGACAGTTGTTAACAATGTTTGGAAATCGATCAGGTTAAGCAACGTTAGGTAAGGTCATTAAATAGATGGGTGACCGGTTAACGCCATTTGAACTAAACGTCTCCGTGCTTCGGGGGGCAAGTACAAAATGGTTCCAAGTTTTTAACCGACTTTAAAAAAGGAGGTTTTGTATTCTATGCGAATGTATATTATTGAAAGTTTAGTAAACGTAAACACAGCGCGAGCGGAGCTGCGTGGGTCAGCTAGTACTTATAATAAAACTGTAACAGGTCCAATTCTGTACATTGAAGATATTTTGAAAATTATATTTGGAGGGCATTCTATAACCGATACTGAGGCCGAAAATGTAATTTTTTTAATTTTTGTCTGTCTGTCTGTCTGTATCACGGCTGAGCATCACGCCGAAACTACTGAATGGATTCAAATGAAACTTGGCATGATTTGAGATCTTACTACGAGGTAGGACATAGGATACTTTTTATCCCGTAATCTAGCACGGTTCTTTTGGGAGAGGGGATTAAAGTCAAAACGGGTACTTGGTTATACGCTTGGTCCGATTTTATCAATTTTTCTATAAAATATAATAAATATTAGTAAGGGAACACTCATAGAGAGTTGTTATCAAGGTTTTGTAATCGATCGGGTTAAGCAACGTTAGGTAAGGTCATTAAATAGATGGGTGACCGTTTAACACCATTTGAACTAAACGGGTCCGTGCTTCGGAGAGCAAGTAAAAAGTGGGTCATAGTTTTTAACCGACTATAAAAAATGAGGTTATGTATTCGATGCGAATGTCTGTTATTCAAAGTTTAGTTAACGTAAAAATAGCGCAGGCGGAGCTGCGTGGGTCAGCTAGTAAATAATATAATAATACCAGCTCTTGTTAGTCGCACTGTTGGGCACGGGCCTCCCCTCAAGATGAGGGGGTATAGCCACCACCACGCTAGCTAAGTGCGGGTTGGCGGACTTTGCACGTCTTTCGAAAGCTAGTTAGGCTTTCTCAGGAAAGCAGGTTTCTTCACGATGTTTTGCTTCACCGAAAGCTAGTAACAATCGCACAAAGACGATTCGTAGGTTGGGTTCGAACCTGCGCACTTTGTTTCCAAGGCAAGCGCTTGCCCACAATCGCATCGTACAATTGACAAAACATAAAATATGGCTACGATCTGTCATCAAGTATCAAGTTTATTATAAAGTTACGGAACATTGAAGGTCAGGACAACACAAAATGCAACTTGTTTTATTTTTAGTGAATCGTGGCCCTGAAAAGTAATGGTCTACGGTTGGCACCACAATTTCCCCTTATCGTATCGTTACGGTTTGGGGTTATTAGCTCGCTGCCGTTACGCTTAGGTATAATGACGCCGGAAAACGTTTCGTGATGTTACCGCGCATAATAGCTCTTACTAGAAAAGTATACCGTTAGTAGCTACTGTCTCTACGAGATTTACAAAATATCGAATCGAAAGTGCGTCAAACTCTGTAAATAATAAACAAACAGATGGTACCTATTTAATTTATTTAGTTAAGTTTCGGAGGTTTTTACAAAATATTACAATCAAGAAATAGACAAGATTTATATCGGTATATTAAACGAAAGTACACAACCAAACGAAACCAAACGTAAAGTACTCTTATAGAAAATAAGCTAATATTGTGTTGTGTGTTATTAGGTATTGTCAATCGGTTATTGTCAAGGTTCTTAATTGTAGTGAAAAATGTGTTATTGTTGTATTTGTATTTGTCCTTTCTTTTGTTTTGTTTTTATTTCTTTTTTGTTCTTGTTTGTGATGTGTCAATGTACTTACTAACAGTAGAATGTAAGATTTATGTTACTAACAAAATATGGAATTATCCGAAATAAAGTACTTATTATTATTATTATTATTATTAAGTTATAATTTTTATTTTATTTTGGAAACAAACAGTATTTTATTAACATTTAAGTACCTTGACTAAAATATAGGTAGTTTGTTATATTGATATATATATATATATATATATATATATATATATATATATATATATATATATATATATATATTTATATATATATCAATATAACAAACTAATATACTATCTAAAGAACATTCACATATATATATATATATATATATATGTATTCGCGAATGTTTCAGGTTCAAAACGTATCTTTTCTTTAGATAGTATATAACAAAGTCGCACCCGCTGTTTGTACGCTTAGGTCTTTTAAACTATAAGGATAAGGATTTTAAAGCACTTTTCAGCAATAGTTACAGTGGTTCAAGAGGCAGGTTTATAAAATAAATATGTAGTATACCCATGGGCGTACGCAGGGGGTTGGCAGGGGGGGCCGTTGCCCCCCCCCCCCTGTACTTGGCAACCATTCACTAAGCTGACAATATTTTGTCTAATTATACATTTATTTGAAAGAAATTGTAATAGGGATTTATGTTTTTAATTACAAATCATCATGTTAGAATTAAAAAATTAAAATTTCGGCGCTGCGCGCTTAATTTTGATCCATGACAGACTGATGTTTGTAAGTATTGATGATTTTTTATCGGAGGTTAACTTAGAACCGGTTTGCAGAAGATCCATTATTTTTAAGGAATTGCATCTTGCCCCTTTTAAACCAACTTAAAGAAAAGCAAGAGGTTCATAATTAGGATGTCGTTTTTTTTTAATTTTATTATCTCAGAACCCGAAATGAATTATTTAACTGATTTGGAAAATTTGAAAGTAGTTAAGTAATTTCAGATTGTTTCAATTTTCATCAAATCTAGTTCTGATTATGGGCATGAGTGAACTCTTCAAATAGTATAGGTACCTACGAGTATATACATAGGTACATATGTATTTAGCGATTTTGATATTATCAACAAATAAACGAGCATTTGCATTCAGAGAGAGTATTTGGCGAACATTTGGTACATTTGGCGAAGTGGAATTGACTTTGACTATGATGTCATGTGCAAAATAAATAGTAAAATCGAATATAGTACCATCAAATTGATATGATGATGAAGCCGGAACAAAAAATGTATCTTAGCCGTGTTTAGGGCTTATATGATTGTCATAATTATTTTAATGGTAATTTTCCTCGTTTTGTCAGAAGGCAGATTTCGTAGCCTCGTTATTTCCATTAACAATCTGTCAACGTGTGGTCGAACTAGCTGGCGTCCAAAAAAATCAAAATCCTGCAAAAACGTTTTTTTACCAAAAAATTAACCTAATTCAATTTAAGGTGTTATGTTAAGGGTTTAACTGACGATACGTCCATTTGGAATGCTTCCAAATGGAATACTTATACAATACTCCTAACACGCGCAAACGTAATATTTATTTGTAAACATTTCATAATTTTTGTATACACAATTAGCATACAAGGAAAGAAGAAATATAGGACGGGCCTGTTGGTCTAGTGGTTAGATACCCTGGCCGCTATCCAACAGGTCGTGGGTTCGATTCCCATCAAATGTTCTGGGTGTTTTATCTATTGAAGTATTTATTTTTTAAAAAAGTGTATTAGTATCACTTGTCTGGTTTCCATAGTACAGGCTCTGCCTAGTTTGGAATCGTATGACCGTGTGTAGATTGTCCTAGAATATTATTAGTATAGGAAATAATAGTACAGAGGCACTGCTTCTTTGTAAAGACATTTCTTCCAACAGGCCTGCGATAACATTGCAATCCGGGGATTTTTTATACGTTTCATAGACTCAGCCACAGAGCTCTTATAATCCAGCACCATGTGCCGCCGTCAACGTCAGAGCATAAACTGAGACGGAAATTCCAAAAATATGGATGCGGTTTTGCCCATTCACAGACAATTCGGACGTCTTCCAAATGGCGTGGCGCACGTTTTTTACATTGACAGTCGGCCGTGGATGACGTCCATTTGGATTGGATGTATGGATTTCAATCCGTTTGGAAATCCAAAGCTGGACGACGTCCAATAAATTGGCAAACGTTTTTCACATTTACGGAACAATTTTCGAAGACGTCCACTCCATTTGGGTTGATGGACGTATCTTCAATGGGCACCTTTAAACAGAAAAAAAGGAGTTTAGCGGTCTCTGAAATTTTCACTTGTAAAAAAAATATTCCCATGGAAATAAATATTTTCTTGTTGTAAAAAGTAGCATATTTTATGTTGATTCTAAGGCCAAAATCTAGAAATTTTGTCAGAATCAAGTCTACAGCATTTTTACTTTTTGAGTTTAAGGGTGACAACTAGACAAAAATTGTTTTAAGTTTTAGTTTAAGTAGTAGTTTATTATTAATCCACTAAAAGTAACAAGCAATTGAATTATCAGAATAATCCGAACAATGACAACCGAAACCCCAATAATGAACGGTCAGCGTCACCTTCCACCGGAGACCCTACCCCGTTCCCGTTATATATATTCGACCTAGTGATGAAACCATCAAGACGTCTGCCTGATGGTAAGCGACACTCCTGTCTATAGAAAGCTGTATTGCACTACCGTTCGGCACCCGTGCCATTAGTTATTAAGTCTCTTGTGTCCGACAATTTCACAAGCTACAGTGCCTTTTACACCAGAACACAGCAATGTACACTGCTGCTTAGCCCCAGAATATTTGACACTGCGGTGATACCTACCTGGACAGTCTCTTGCACACGAAGGAATTGTTACTACTTTTGGTATCAGAATATCTTTATGTCACTATCAAAGCTGCTAATATATAATATATTTATATATATAATATAGGCTTGTTTTGTTTTTATTGCCTACTTACGAGAAGGTAAGTATTCCTCGCACCTTGAAAGTAGTTTGCGCCGGCAATTTCGTTTCCCGTGATATATAGCATCATTTACTTTCGTTACAGTAACAATGGAGATGCTTAGTTAATTTGAAAACTGATTAAATATACTTAAATCGATAGTACTTAGGTACTTTGCTGGTCGTTGAAATATGTCGTAGACTGTTTTATAAAATATGAATGTAACTAGTGTTGTTGTTTTTTTATTTTTGAGTTAAGATGAATTATTATAGTCAGCAGCCAAAAGACGTCCACTACTGAACAAAAGCCTCCCCCTTAGAAGGGAGGGGTTGCAATAATCCCCAAGCTTGGCAGGCGGATTGAGGATCGCAGTATAGGTGGTAGGTAATCCAATAGAAAGACGCTCCCCTTCTTGTTTTCCCTTAGTCGCCTGTTACGGACACCCAACTTGAAGAGATGGGTAGGTTGGGCGGTATTCTTACTGGGACACTCCACGGGGATTTAGTATAATATTTAACAGTGGAGAATACTACGATGTTTAATAAAAAATAATGCACAAATTTTGACTTTGAAGCTATTTCCTAATCATCTACTATGTTTATCGGTGGCAAAAAAGGGAAAAAATATTAACATGCATTATAATATACATAGGATTAGCAATTGTTCCGCAGTCTGTGTGGGCTGCCCATTCATTTCATCTCAAGGGACGTGATACAAGCGGGCAGTGAGCCGTGTGTGGCCCATCATTGCTAGCAATGTGCCTTTATTTATCCAACAATGTTATGATATTTCCTGACCCGATGCTCTGATAACTTTCGATACAGCTTTCTTTGGCTATTTCGTGGGAAACTGATGAGGAGTAGTTACATGCTGGCGATTCCATTCCACGGAACGTGTTCAGGAAATAAAAAGAGGTTTTATTTGAAATGTAATGACATTGGCTGCGATGGTTTTCCCAGAATGATTTATGTTGAGACGAGTATACATAAGAGTTTTACAAGAAGATAGTATTTATGTGTGTGCAAAATATAATATACTTATGCTAGCGACCCGCCCCGGTTTCGCACGGGTGCAAAGTAAAGGATAAACATGGTTATTGTGGGTTATCTTTAAGAGATAAACATATACCGTCGCAATTTTTTTGTAGACCTTGTTAAGGTGTACAAAATACTGTAGTACATTATTTTGATCTATCTCGTAGGGTTCAGCCAGCGTTTGATGTAAGCTCAAAAAAATGTGTTTATTTACGACATCGAAACGTCTAAAATTAGCAGTGTTTCTCTACTATATTATACATATAATCCTTTCTCTTGAATCACTACATCTATTAAGAAAAACTGCATCAATAAATTCGTTGCGTAGTTTTATAGATCTAAGCATACATAGGGACAGACAGACAGCGGGAAGCGACTTTGTTTCATACTATGTAGTGATAATGTCTTTTTTATATCCAATTACGTGTGATAATTTAATAAACAAGATCGTCTAGGCCGCTACAGTTTTGTGACCAGGTGTTGAGTTCCACGTGAACTAACACAAATTGCTCTTTGTATTTGATCTCTTTGAGTCGGCGGTCAGTGGGCGTCTATTGTCAGACAGAACGGTGACTAGACAATACAACAAAACTAAGTAACAAGGGCTAGCAATGTCTAACTTTAAGATAAATTACTTATTACTTTCTAATACTTATTAGCGTTTGAGTTGAGTTTGAAAAACATTAGTTTTCATTAATATTTGCAAGACTTGCCAAGTATCGTAGCAGTCGGATTTTTTGGCGCCAACAGCACACTTATATGCCGATATGAACGGCACATAACTGGTAATTAGCTAATTTCTCTAATCTCTAGAGGCAGTGCAGCGCAGCTACCTATTGACAGTAAAAGAAGAAACTACACCTGTGTTAGCGCAAGTACTTGTAGACTTAGATGGCTGATCTTTTTAAAAGAAAAAGAAAGAAAAATGGACATTATCTATTATATTAAAATCATAAAAGAGTCTACTGTCAACTAAAAGAAATGTTATGTTTGTTCCGATAACAGAACGTCGCTTATGTCATTTCAAAGTCACCCTGACTGACAGCTTGCCTGTGTTGCCCAGTCATGAAGATCCAAATATTTTGTATAACTCGTTATTCCAATGTATCGATAATCGCTTTGGAAAAATATTTAAACCTAAAACTTTATCGATTAATCATAATGTATCGTTTAATGATTGGGCGACGGTAGGTATCTATACGAGTCGGAGAAAATTGTACGAACTTTATAATGAAAGATGTGTTAATTCCTCGCCGCTATTTAAAGAATATGTAAAACAATACTCTAAGGTATTTAAACGAGCTTGTTCCATAGCTAAAGCTAATTATTTAAAACAAAAATTCAGTAACTCTGAAAACAAAATTAAAATGACATGGAATATTATAAATAGTGAAACTGGTAGGTCATCAGTACGCAATAATGATTTTTGTTTACATGTGAATAATAAAGATGTAACAGCGGATTTAGATGTGGCGACAGAGTTTGAACGATTTTTTACTGATGTTCCCATTAATATAACGAAAACTCTGAATTCGTCGTCCATTTCCGCTGAAATTTTATTAAAAGAAAACATACCAGAGTGTGGCACAGCCTTTCAATTCTGTTTTGTTACTGCTAATGATATTATAAATACTTTCAAACAGCTTAATCAGAAAAAGACAGCTGATATATGGGGACTTTCTGTACAAGTAATAGCATCAATAATTGAAGTAATTGCCCCTCAATTAGCAGTGATATTTAATAGCTGTGTTATGAGTGGAGAGTTTCCTGACCTTATGAAGCACAGCAAAATTGTACCTATATTTAAGTCTGGCAGTACCGCTGAGCCTACGAATTTCAGGCCTATTTCGGTGTTGCCAGCCTTAAGTAAAATTTATGAAAAACTTATATTAAATCAAATATTAGATCATTTTAATAAAAACAATTTCATTCATGATAAACAGTTCGGCTTTAGAAAAAATCGATCAACTACTGACGCGGGAGTCGAATTATTAAAATATATTTACCAGGCTTGGGAGGAATCACATGATGCTCTTGGTGTATTCTGTGATTTATCCAAAGCTTTTGATTGCGTAGATCACGACACGATGGTCAGGAAATTACGC
This sequence comes from Furcula furcula, assembly GCA_911728495.1. Lineage (NCBI taxonomy): Eukaryota > Metazoa > Arthropoda > Insecta > Lepidoptera > Notodontidae > Furcula > Furcula furcula. Next base: position 15,669,845 of record OU452251.1, read on the forward strand.
CACTATGGTTTGAGGAACAGAGCTTTAGACCTTCTGACTTCATATTTGAATAATAGAATTCAGAAGGTTGATATAAATGGTAAGAGATCCCCAGGATCTGTGGTTTCCTTAGGCGTCCCTCAAGGTTCAATATTAGGCCCATTTCTGTTTTTAATATACATTAATGATTTACCCTACTTCGTGGGGGATAAACTTAATGTTGTATTGTTCGCGGATGATACCTCTCTTTTATTTAAAGTTAAGCGTAAACTCCATGATTATGACGAAGTGAACAACGTCCTCTCTAAAGTCGTCCACTGGTTCAATATTAACAATTTAAAACTGAATGAGAGCAAAACTAAGTGTATAAAATTTGTAACACCTAATGTAAGACCGGTGGCTACCAATGTGGAAATTAATGGAGCATCGTTGGACCTTGAGGTTTCGACTGTGTTTCTTGGTATAACAATAGACGCTAAGCTACAATGGGGCCCACAAATTGAGAAACTGTCAGGTAGACTAAGTTCCGCGGCTTATGCAGTGAAAAATTAGACGCTTAACTGATGTTGAAACCGCTAGAATTGTCTATTTCAGCTATTTCCTCAGTATTATGTCTTATGGTATATTACTGTGGGGATCTTCTGCAGAACTTAATGCCATTTTTATTCTGCAGAAAAGAGCTGTGAGAGCCATTTATAATCTGGCTCCTACCGATTCACTTAGAGAAAAATTCAAAGAAATAGATATTCTAACGGTTGTTTCACAATTCATATTTGAAAATTTAGTTTATGTTCAGAAAAATATTGGATCTTTTAAAAAATATAGTGATATTCATGGTGTTAATACCCGGAACAAACACGATCTTGTTTTGCATTCCACCCGTCTCCACAGAACAGGCAAATCTTTTATGGGTCAAAGTATACGCTTCTATAACAAACTGCCACAGGATATCCGAGATCTTCCACTGAATAAATTTAAACCTTTGATAAAAAGCCGATTGTCGAAAAAGGCTTATTATAAAATCTCGGATTACCTAGAGGATAAAGCTGCGTGGGCTTGAACTGCCTGACTCATGCAAGCTTTGAATTTTAAGGCTTACAATTTGTAACACCATATAAAGTGTTGGATAACTGATGGCTGCTGCACTAGTCAATTAATTGATGACATCAATAATATGTTAAAGTGCTTTGTGTCTTGCCTGACGAGGCACTGCTTAACAGCAGAAGTTAAATGTTAGACGTGTGCCACTGTGATATTAGATTGGTCATGCTCGCCATCGAAAGGTCTTTGCTTGTGGCGGCTTCGTGTGGCGGGTCACCCCCTTCCCTCCAATATGGTTGAGGGGAGTGATGGCTGCTGCTCGAGTCAACTCGTGCGCGGGTGCTGCTTGGGGGGACTGGTCCGACTACTATCCCTTTGGCTTTTTAGTTTGTTGTACCTACTTTCGTCGTATTTTATTATTTTTTTTCCCTGTATTATTTGATCTTTTGAACGGCAAGACACACTGTCGCTCTGATCTAACTGTAACATGACACACTGTTTAAAAAAAAAAGTGATAAAATGACAAGCCCGCTGAGTTTCTTGCCGGATCTTCTCAGTTGAGGCCGCGTTGTGATCCGGTGGTAGCTTTTTTAAAAAAAAAAAATATACATGACCTTTCAAAAGTGCTAGCGTTAAGCCTATTTGAAATAAACTATTTTTGACTTTTTGACTTTTTGACTGTATAAGTTTTTAAAACTCCCCAGAGCTAAATCTGTCATTGAAATAAATAGTTGCATAGAAACGGTCCGGTATCGAGATGCCCGCGGGCAAGTTTCCCGTCGTTACGCGCCGCTTACTTCTCGCAACTTGCATGCATTGTGGAACTGCTGTATAAACGGAACTTTTAAAAGATAGCTTGTCGAATTCCAACGTCGACGTTTGACTGATGATTATGCGAACTCCATATGCGGAGTTTGGAAACTCGATGAGTTTCAGATTGTGTTGATAACGCGTACGTCAGGCAAGAATGTCTAAACGAGCCCGTTGAGTAATGGTCCAAGGGCTCGAATCATTCGCAGTTGATTAAGCGAGCCTTTGAAGTTGCACGGTGTGACACGGTGATTAATAACTGTATATGACAACCATCTGAAACGTGGGTTCGCGAACGATACAAATACCTAAACATAATTTTGAGGAAAACGTAAGGCGAACAGCCTTACGTTTTTCCCGCTCTGCGTAATCCAGACAATCTGTCGACGGCAGTAAATTATATTGTGCGTATTAAGTATTACCAACGCGTACAAATACTGCTGTAATTTAATATTGATTTCGAAATGAAGAAACCATTTGCGTTTGCAATACGCGATGGAAGCTATATAACATTTGTATAAAAACACGTCTATTATTAGTGTTAAGAGGGTCAAATGCCATATTCTTAGATCGACTGCAGCCGTCCACTGCTAACCTCCCCCTTAGAAGGGAGGGGTTGTCATAATCCCCACGCTTGGCAGGCGGCTTGGGGATCGCAGTATAGGTGGAAGATAAATCCAAAAGAAAGACGTTGCTGCTCGTTTTCCCATTCTCGCTTAGTTACTTACGACACCCAACGATAGGAGGGGGGGAGTGGGATGCAATTCTAACCCGGCAAGAACTAAGAACCGTGGGGGGTTCTTAGATCATAGATCTGACATTCTCTTTGCCGCAACTGCCGCACTCACAAACCCCAATTAACTTTAATTCTAATTAAGTCAGATTTTAAAATCTATTTATTTCGACTGTCGGAGTCATGTATGATTAATTTCGATTATTGAATACGAGATAATTGTTATCTCTGCTCACTATCGGCGTATTAAATATTAATTGGCTTTGAGTGTCGAAATAATCTGATTTAAAAAAATAGATTAATCATCATTAACTTTAATTGACGTTTGTAGATAATATAATAGTAATACCAGCCCTTGTTTATGTCCCACTTCTGGGCACGGGCCTCCCTTCAAGATGAAGGGGCTAAAACGACGTTTGTAGGTTCGGCAGTAAATGTTTCGAACCCCACTACCACAATTGTGAAGCTATAAATAATGTTTACTTCGTAAGTTTATTTATGTAAATAACCACAACGAGAAGTAGTTTCACGTCTAAAGCAAACTTAAATTGAAGTACTCTTGTGTAATGAAACACCTGGTTACGTGAAACACACCTGTATGTTTGTGTAACACTCCACTTCTATACAATTGTCTCGTAGCTGTCGTAGTCGATTTTGCGTCTACGGCGCGTAGCACTACGGGCTACGATTTTCGTAGCAAATTTTTGCTATCACAATTTTAATTTAAACAACGAGTAAGTAAGCCTGTTATTTTGTACTCATAATTACCTATATTATTTCAGGGGAGTATTTCTTTTGGGACTACATAAATTTAAGTTATAAAATAAATAAGATGTAGGTACTTACCTTATTGTAAAAAGCTTAATTAATTGACAGGCCCGTTGGTCTAGTGGTCAGACACCCTGCCTGCTAACCGATGGGTCGTGGGTTCGATTCCCGCCAAGTGTCTGGGTGTTGTATATCTATTTAAGTATGTATTTACAAAAAAAAAAGTATATAAGTATTAGTATCAGTTGTCTGGTTTCCATAGTACAGGCTCTGCCTAGTTTGGAATCGGATGACCGTGTGTGGATTGTCCCAAGAAAAAACATAAAAATAAATTAGTACGTAGTGATGAATTTTTTTTACATATAAATAAACTAGCAATTTCCTGCGGCTTCGCCCGCAAATTTTTTACAGAGTTGACCAACTCCTAACACCCCCCCTAAGGTTGTTTTTTAAAATTCGCGAAACACGTATTGAAATATTTTATTTAGAGAATCTTTTCAGTAAATTTCAAGTCAATCGAACCATACAATAAAAAGTTTCATACAAAAGAAAACACCCCATATAACCCCTTTAGGAGCCGAATTTTCAAAAATGCTTTCTTAGTGGATGCTTACGTCATAAGAAGAACCTACTGTCCAAATTTCAGCTTTCTAGGTCCAGCGGTTTGGCCTGTGCGTGGATGAATCAGTCAGTCAGTCAGGACAAGTAATTTTATGTGTATAGATTTCTTTTTCCAGTGACCAGGCAAGCAAGACGTTGTCTTGATTGCAAGCGATACAACTGCACTAGCTGCATTGCACTACCACTCGTCAGCCGAGACATTAGTAATTAAGTCTCCCGTGTCCCATACCTTTACCAGCTACAGTGCCCTTTTCACTTGCGGCAGAATATCTAACATTGCGGTACCTACCTGGACGGTCCCTTGCATAACGGATTTACCTAGTTAATTCCGGTTCCGGTTTCGTCTCACAATGGTATATGCGAAGGCAGTAACATGTCAATATTCTAGTTTTATAGCGAAACTTTTCCTCAATAGCACGCACGCACGGCTGACAAAATGAGCCATCTTACAAAAGCATGTGTATAAGCGTATTCTTCAATAACAGGACTTCACGAGAGGTTTCCAAAGGCCTAGTTTGCGATGCCGAGCACGTGCGTACTATTGGCACACGGAATCAGAAGCTCGCGTCAACGCGCCATGCTGCCATCGCATTAGGACCGTTGTCCACAGCAGATGACCCACTATAAACTTGACGGAAACAAAGACACGATTTTTTATATAGCAGAGACCGAAACACGTCCACTGATGAACAAAGGCCTCCCCCTTAGAAGGGAGGGGTTGCCATAATCCCCACGTTTAGCAGACGTCTTGGGAATAATAATAATAAGCCAGTCCACCAAATGTTCAACCACATAGACAAGTAATCTTTCCATATACTTACAATAGTTTCCAAGCCTGCCGAGGTCAACTGTTATTTTTTCTTCAATAAGGCAGTTGATCCCGGCAGGCACCCACCACACACACCATTTAATTATAAAAATGGCCTCTACGTGTTGAATTCGTCCCCACGCAAGCCTCTTAAAAGACCGGGTAAATAAATAATAATAATATCTTGGGACAATCCACACACGGTCATCTGATTCCAAACTAGGCAGAGCCTGTACTATGGAAACCAGACAACTGATACTAATACTTATATACATTTTTTTTTGTAAATACATACTTAAATAGATAAATAACACCCAGACACTTGGTGGGAATCGAACCCACGACCCATCGGTTAGCGGACAGGGTCACTAACCACTAGACCAACGGGCCCGTCAACGGAATCGCAGTTATAGGTGGTAGGTAATCCAATAGAAAGACGCTGCCCGTCTTCTTGTTTTTCCTTAGTCGACTCTTACGGGAGGAGATGGGATGGGCTATTCTTACCCGAATAGCCTACGGGAAGATTTTTTATATAAGTTATTTAAGTTACTTGGCAAGACTGCGACAGACGCCTGATGGTGAATGATATGTTTGAAGGACGATGATTTAAGGCTCTTGAGGCCGCTAATGTCACCAGTTAAAGTGCCATTTACAGCGGAATACACAACATAGAAGCTGGTTGACTCTGTGCTCTCTTATGGATTGAGTATTTATGGACGAACTTTTAAAACGTATCTGGATAAAATAAGGCAACTGCAAATTAGATGTATGAAGTACTTAATTGATAAGAAAACAAAAGAAAGATGTAATAAAGAATATGACCAATTATTTAATATATGTAAAATACTATCAGTACATGAGAGAGTGCGGTTTCTATTGGCAGTGGAACAATACAGATGTGAGGATTTCAAAACACCTATTTCATATAAATGTGCGCCAAGACGTGTAACAAAAAGAAATACATATGTTGTACCTAAAACAAGAAACTTGTACGGACAGAGGACTAGAAAGTATCTAATACCTCAAATATATAACATGCTACCCCATGAGTTATTAAATAACAAATCACTGTCAAGATCGATATTTAAAAAAAGACTACGAAAGCATCTACTTATGGCAAGTGTTGTGGAAAGTGTTTAGTGCATGGTACTTGTGTAATAACTGTACTTAGTATATTATAGATGTAAGTGTTAGATGACATTGCGAACTAATGTGTTATGAGAGCAGCAACGCCAACAAACTGCTTTGCAGTTTGGCGAGCTTTATAATATTTTTATTGCAATGTTTGCTTGAATGTTAAATAAATTAAAAAAAAAAAAAAAACCAAGTTTAATACTTTTAAAGTAAATCATAAATATTGTAAGAATTTTATATTATTGCTGTGAAGGTTCGGTATATTATTACTTCATCTATGCTTTGCTGACTATACTAGGCATGTGTTTTAATGTCTCAACAAATAAAGGTCTGACCTTTCGGAACACCAAAATGCCTGAATCGGGAACCAAAAACAGATCTCTTGATAAAATATTTTGCTAAGGAATTCTGATTTTAACAGCAATTATTATAAAAGTAATTGACATTTATGCTGCGTGTTAAGGATGTTACTTTGGTATGTTAGTAGTAAATTATAATGAAATCGGTTAAAAAATATGTTATCTGATATAGTAATGTTTTCGCATTAGGTGGAAGACCGTCATTAGTCGTTCGTTCGGTGGCCCCTCGCAAAGACACGCACGCAAGAGACGTCATTATCGGCTTTTCGATCGTGGATTATTGTGTTCTTGCGTGGGTTAATATTACGTAAACGTTATTAAGATTAGTAACAATTACGGACAATCGGGGCCTTAACTACCTTCCAGTAAATTTAATTAAAACAAATTTTTAGTGATTTAATACTGACTCATATTGCTTTTATTACCCATCGTAAATTTTTAACAGGTTCGCTTCGTAAATTATAATTAAAACAAGGGTTTCCACGATTATAAACCGATTTGATAATATACTTGTATTGTCTACCACCAAGTTTAATAATATTTTATTTATTATTAAGAAAAGTGTCATTTTTGTTTATTTTTTTAATTACGAAGTCTTCTTCTTCTACAGCACGAGGAAGACGTCCACTGCTGAACAAAGGCCTTCCCCTTATAAGGGAAGAGTTACCATAATCCCCACGCTTGACAAGGCGGCTTGGGGATCGCAAGGGTGGTAGGTAAGAATATTCCAAAAGAAATGCACTGCTGCCTGGCCAGTGTTTTGTTTTCACTGGAAGAGATGGGAGGGGAGGGTGTAGAGGGGATTCTTACTCGGACACCCCATGAGGATTTTGAAATCTTATAAGTATATGTATATAAAATCTCGTGTCACGATGTTTGTGGTTACACTCCTCCGAAACGGCTTGACAGATTTTATAATTTTTTTATGTATAACTAGCTGACCCGTGCAGCTCCGCCCGCGCTTTTATTACATTTTGCTCCCCTTTTCTCCCTCCTCCCTAGATTTATCTCTCTCCATATCTCTCTCATAAAAAAAATCTAATTATATGCTCTTTCTCTCCTCTCTCTTTCCCCCTCCCGCTTCGGTTTCCGTCACACTCCCCCTCTTCCTACCCTGTTATCCCCTCTCTGAACCCTCTCCCCCTCTATCTTCTACGAACTGGCTCCTTCTCACTCCCCCCTTACTCCACCTAACTCCCCCGATCCTTCACCCCATCGTCCCCTTCTCGAATCCCCTCCCCTCTTTCTCCTCTCGTGCACCCTCCTCACGTTCTATATATCCTCGTCAATCATGGTATCAGCGGCATTAAATATACTTTATGACCAATATGACCTATTCTCAGACCTCCCCGATATGCACACATAATTTCATACATATCGGTTCCCCATCTATTTAATGACATTGTCTTATGTAGCTTAACCTTAACCTAGCGGTATGAAATATACTGTATGACCTATTCTCAGACCTACCCGATATGCACACTTTCATACAAATCGGTTCACCCATCTATTTAATGACCTTTTTTTTTTTTTTTTTTTTTGACGCGGGGGAAATCTTCGAAAGATCCCCGGGAGCTGTGGGGCTCGACCGGGGTATGTGGGATTCTTACCCACTAAAACCCCCGCGGCTGTCGCATCGGCACATGAGAGGGGAGACCCCAGGGCTCTCCGGTGGGATCTGCACCAGGGGCCCCTCAGTGCCTTGCCTTTGAGCCCGCCGCCGGGGGGCGCATTTTAGCCCCCCGGGAACCTGTCACGGTGCTCACGGGGACGGGGGTCGCAACCCCGCCGCCGTCCTCCTCGGAGTCGCCGCCGTACTCAATGGACGCTCAAGGGGCCCACACCCCGAGCGTCCAGCGACTCCGAAGGTTGCCCATTGTTTATAGCCCCGGGCTCAGGGCTGGGGAGCGAGACGTTGGGCGGCCGCTTGTGGCGGCCTGCGCCTTCGTCGCCGAGCGGGATCAGCGCGTTCGCGTTCCCGCTCGGCGGCCTCCTTCTGGGACATGACAGTCTCACAGAAGGCAGCCATCGCTCCCCACGCCGCATCCCCGGACAGCATAGCCGACACTACGCTGCCCAAGGAGAGGTCCGATCCGATGACTGCGACCAGGTCTCGACGCTCCAACGAACACGCGGGGCAAGCCTCCAGCGTGTGTTGGGCGGAGTCAGACTGGTCGCAGTGGAAGCATCTCGTCGTCGCTTTACGTCCGATCTTATGCAGATAATCACCGAAACAACCGTGACCGGTGATTATCTGCGTAAGCCTATAGGTGAGTCGTCCGCTCCGTCGCTGTATCCAGGCTTCGAGATACGGCAGGAATGCCTCAACGACGCGTTTGCGCGCTATGTGCTCCGGCTGGAGCCGCTCGCGCCACGTCGTGAGTGCGTTGTGTCGTTCCTGCCGCTTGATGGATTCGAGCGCCACCGGCTCGCCTCCGCCACTCTGGCGGGCGATGCGGATCCGGTCATAGACCCTCGCATACATGCCCGCCAGGATGTCTAAGGGCGGAAAGCGTGCCAGTATGGTCGCCGCCCCAAAGGACACCGTTCGGTATCCTCGTGCAATCCGCAGTGCCATCCTCCGCTGGACGCTGTAGATTTTTGTTCTACAGCGTCGTATGGCCAGCCTCGGCGCCCAAATGGGCGGTAGAGGACTACGGACTGCACGACCCCGGCGTAGAGGCGGCGAACTTCCTCGCTCGGCCCCCCAAGATTAGGGAGCAGCCTATGTAAGGCCGCTGCAACCTTATCGACTCGGGGGACCAGGCGCTCGAAATGCTCCTCGAAGCCCCAGCGACTGTCAAGGGTGAGGCCAAGATATTTCATGTGCGGCCCCACCCTGACTTCCGACTCACCCACATGGACGCGCAAGTTGGGCGGTGGCTCCCGGCTCCTAGGTAGGCCGTGGAACCACAGCGCCTCGGTTTTCTGAGGCGCTATCTCCATGCCCAACTCACGTATTTTCGCGACGACGATTTCCGCCCCAAGCTCGGCGAGCTCTTTGGTCCTCTCGAAGGTGTCCCCACCGGCCACGATCAACGTGTCGTCCGCGTAGCAGACGACACTTACGCCGGCGGGGAGATCGACACGCAGAACCGCGTCGTAGGCGAGGTTCCATAGCAGGGGGCCTAACACTGACCCCTGCGGAACCCCTCGCTCTACTTCCCTCCGGATCCTCGTACCGTCTCGATCCACGTACAGGATGTACCTGTCGCGCAAGTAGTCCCTGATCAGGGCCTGCAGGTAGGGAGGCACTCCATGGTAGACCAGTGCCTCCCAGATCGCATCCCAGGGCAGGGAATTGAAGGCGTTGACAATGTCGAGTGACACCGCCAACGCCACGCCACCCCGGGAGACCGCCTGATCCGACAGGGCGCGGACGCGAGTTATCGCATCCACGGTCGAACGGCCCTGTCGGAAGCCGAACTGGCTGTCGGCCAGATCGGGACCGACGCGCGACAGATGCCCGCTGAGACGAGAGGCAACTATTCTCTCGAACAGTTTGCCAACCTCGTCCAGCAGACATATGGGACGGTACGCGGAGGGAGAATCCGCGGCTCTGCCTTCCTTCTTTATGAGGACCAAACTAGCCTCCTTCCAGGCCCTGGGGAACGTAGCTTTACGGAGGCAGCTAGTGAATAGCTGCCTCAGCACGTCCCCCAGGGCAGCCAGGCTCAACACCAGCACCCTACCCGGAACACCATCGGGTCCGGGCGCGGTGTTTCGGGCTCTCAAGCGGCCAACGGCGCAGTCCATCTCCTCTATGGTCACCCCCAGATCGTCGCGCCATTCGGGCAACTGAAGGGGGTGGACTGAGGGACTTGACCGACCCGCCGGGAACAAGGTGTCTACCACGTTTCCCAGCAAAGCCGGATCGAGAGTCTCCGTCACCGGGGGCATCCATGGGCGTAGTTTGCCCAGCACCATATGGTACGGGCGCCCCCACGGATCCTCGTTGAGTCCCTCGAGGAGTTCGTCCCAGGACTGGTCCCTGGCGCTCTTGATGGCGTTTTGGAGCGCCTTGGTGGCCACTCGATATGCCCTGTAGAGCCTGGCTTCCTCGTCGGCTTGAGCTCGCCTTCGCCTTCTCGCCCTGGTGAACTCTCGGCGGCTTCGCCAGCAGACCTCGCGCAGTTGCGCGATCTGCGGCGTCCACCAGTACACCGGGCTACGCTTGGGGCGGCCGGCTCGGGGCATCGACGCGTCGCAGATTTGCGTCATCGTGCCCCGGAACCGGTCTGCTTCCACATTCGGATCGGATCGGACCTCATCGGCGCTTTTCGGCCATGCCGCGACGTCGGCCGCCGCCTCGAGCATGTCTACGTCGAGGCGCTTCAGGGACCAACGTCGCGGGGGGCTGCCTTCTCGGCGGCTGGAACCGCGGGGACGGCGGCGGATGGCCACATCGAAGAAGATGTGGCGGTGGTCGGACAATGTGACCACCTCTTCCGCTACCCGCCATCCCGACAGTTTGCCGATGGCAGAGGGAGTCGCCCACGTCAGGTCGACGATCGACTCCCCCTGCCACCGCACGCACGTGCTCACTGACCCCCGATTGACTAACCGGAGGTCGAGCCCAGCCGCCCAATCGAGCAACGTCTCTCCTCTGATGTTGTCTCTGGGGGAGCCCCACGCGGTAGCGTGGGCGTTGAAGTCCCCCAGGACGATCAGCGGACGGGGTAGGCAACGGCGAATGCAGTTCCCCACCCGATCCAGGTACACCTCGTAGTCGGCGAGGGACCTGTTGGGGGAGACGTAGCAGCCCACTATGGCCATGGTGCCCCATTCGACGGCGACGAAGCCCTGCCCCCTCTCCAGTAGGGTGCAGGGTGGGACACCCTCTCCTCCTCCCCAGTAGACCGCCACGGAGCCCAGGTCGTCTCCGAACCACCGAGGGTGGTCCGGGACGCTGTGGGGCTCCGCGACCGCCGCGATGGCAACCTGACGCTCCACAACGGTCTGCATGAGCAGGTGCTGAGCGTTGCGGCAGTGGTTCAGGTTGCCCTGTAGAAACCTAACGTGGGGAGTGAACGTTAGGCCTCCATGTCCTCCGGCGGGCTGGAGCCCGCTGCGCTGGCCGGGGCCGCGGTTGTCGCTTCGTTGGAGGGGGCGGAGGGTCCTTTCTTACCCTTGCCCTTTGGCGGGGTACACTTTTTTGTACCCAGCCGGTGGTCCGCACGGCACCCCTTGTCTGTACACAAGGGGCACTTCGGTGTGCGCGCGGTGCATGTGCTTGCCTTGTGGCCCTGCTCGCCACAAGTGAAGCACCGCGCACTCCGGTTTTCGCCACCGTTAGGGCACCGCCTCCCGACATGCCCCCTCTCCAGGCACCGGAAGCACCTCAGCGGCCTGGCCTCCAGCGCCCGCACGTGCGACAGGCCCCAGCCAACGGTCACCTCCTTTGTCGCCACCAGCTTGCGCATGGCGGCGACGGGGACCCGGGCCCAGGCCGTGCCCATGGCGGTCTCCTCACGGCGAATTTGCCCGACGGAGATCTTCTCCGCCGGGCATCCACCCGCCTCCGCCAGTGATTTTGCGACCTCCTCGGGGGTGATCGAGTCATCCAGGTCGGTGACCCGGATCTCCCCCGATTTGGTCGGACGGGCGATCTTTACAGGATAGTCCACCAGGACTTCATGCAATCTCGCGGCCAGCGCGTCCGCTTGGGTCTCACTATCGGGCCCCTCCAGCTCCATGAGGAGCCCGCCCGTGACCGCTCGCTTCAGGCGGACGTTGGCAATGCCCAGGTCGCTCAGGCGCACCCTGGACTTCGCCGCCGCCGTGACCGCCGCATAGGTCGTGTCGGACCCCTCTGCCACCGTGATGGTTATGGCAGCAGAGTTAGGGGCCCGAGGAAGCGCAGCCTTCTTCTTTTTGCGCCTCCCTTTCGGCGCACGAGTCGCCGCCGGCTGAGGGCGGGCCTGAGCTGCCGCCCGCGGAGGCTTTTGTATCCTCGCCACCGTTGCCCATGATTGTTCCACCGGCTGCGCAGTCGGCCGCTCGACTGGAGCGGCAGTCGCAGCAGGCGCGGGAACCCCGAGCAGATCCGCCACTGGAGGAGCTTTTTGGCGCCCTCCTCTACGCCTCCTCTTCGGCTTTGGTGTCGAAGCAGCCGGCGCCACCGCTACCTGCTGGGGCGGCGGGGGCAGCCGGGACCCCGGCCCCGGCACTGCTGGTGCTGCCTGGGAAGGCTGCACAGACTGGGCCGGCCGCGCTCTGAGCGCCCTCGCTGCAGGCGCAGTTTGTGTCTGCGCAGGTGGCTGGGCGTCTAACTCGACAGCGGCAGCCACCGCATTGCGCGCGTCCGCCGCGAGAGGAGGCCTGAGGCGCTTCTCGGGTAGGAGGCGGTCTTGGAGGCCCGCGACTCGCGCATCCATCATGCTCCCCACCTGGAGCAAGACGGAGCGCGATATTTCTTCCGCGAGGGTCCTCTGTTCCCGACTAAGGGGATCCGATGCCGCCTGCGCAGTCGGCTGCGGACTGACCGCCGATGAGGCCGCCGACGAGGCCGCCTGGGACTGCAGCCTCTCTACCGTCGCCTGCAGTTCGCCGAGTTGCTTGCGCATCTCGGCCATCTCCTTCTGCAGGCTCTGATTCTCGGCATACAGCCGACCGTATGACTGCCGCAGCTTGTTATTTTCTGCGTGCAGTCTCACGCCTTCATCGGCGAGGGCCTGCTCTCTAATCGAGTCAGCCTTCTCGCCGATGATTCTTGCCGCGTCCTTCAGGGCCTTGACGCAGGTCCCCTTCAGATTGCCAGACTTTGAGGCAACCGTGGCAACGATCTCGGCCTGCCTCCGGATTGCCTCACTGGAGTAGGCAACGCTGGGGCCCAATGGGCGAGATTCGTCCGCCTTCGCTTCATCCGCCTTGGCAGCTTCCGCCGGTGGGGGCGGTGTATCCTGGCGAGTGCGTATAAAGCGCCCGCGTTCATCCCGCCTTAGGACGCCCACTGATGATGAGCGTCTTGTGGCGCATCCGCGCCCCCTCCTCGCCTTCGGCACCTTGGGCTCCGGAGATCCGGAACGACCCTGCTGAGCCCTGTGCAGGCGCTTCTGACCCGCGACACCTGGTCGGATGTCGAGTCCCTCGTTTTCGGAATCGCTGGTGTCAGAAACCAGCGATTCGGGACGTGAGCCTCCGCTCATTGCGTCCGACTGGACGGATTTGGGGTTGGGTTTTTTATTTAATTTCTCCATACTAGTCCCACGATTACCGGGTTTTTGAATTCCACCAAGAGCAGTGACCCGAATGCTTTGGTGGCCCTACATACGCCTGGAGGTCGGGAGGTATCCAGGGTTGGCCGCTAACAGCTGGATTTCCGTCCAGCAGCACTTTGGCACTCCGCACACTATCCACACACACGCCGCGCACCGCAACGCCGGAGATTTCGGGATTTTTTATAGAGGTTGTCTCCTCGCGGCCCGGCCGGTTAAGGCAAGGCCCCCGGCCCCTTTCGCAAGGGGTTATGGTCTACGCACAGCCTTTCGGTTGTGCCCACTTCCGCCTCTTGTAGGTAAAACCAAATAAATAGTGAAATCAAAATAATTTAAAATATTAAAATCAAAATAATTTAAAACTATAAAATCAAAATAATTTAAAACAATAAAATCAGAATAATTTAAAACAATAAGATAAAACTAAAATCAAAATTCATGTAAAATAATCAATAATAATTTAGAATAAATAATAAAACAATAATTAATTTAAAATCGATGAAAACTAAAATGATGATTAAAAACCAAAAGGCATAAAACAAAACAGGTTAAACCTAACAATATCCCACTAGGGACAACCATCTCGACGTCGCTAGTGCCGCTCCGCAGTCTACTCCGATGAGCAGAGAGGTACCGGGAACGACACGGCGACATCTGGCCTTTCGGCCTCCGTCACTTGTCATGGTGCTGCGCCACAGTCCTCTCCGAAAGCCAGAGAGTACCGGGAGCAGCACGTGTGACGCCGTCTCCGTAGGCTATTCGCCACCGAGCAACAGAATTCCGAGGGAAACTCAGGAAGCTGTTGCCCGGTGCCCAGGGTACACCACGCGGAGGTTGATCTATTTAATGACCTTACCTAACGTTGCTTAACCTTAACCTACCGGGATAAAAAGTATCCTATGTTACTGGTTCTAAGCTACCTCCCCACCATTAGGCCGTTCATGAGTTATAAATAGTGTAACTATCACGACTTTCTTTGATATAATAAATAGTTTAAAGTTCTATAGTTATTGTATGTTCAATTTCACCGATAGATGGCGCTGTTCATAATGTAAATCACGCTAACATCGTAAATTACCATGAAGATATAGGGTCAAAGTGGAGTCCAAACTCCAAATAGTTGATTGAGGCATACGCTATCCCTTTCATTGAGGCCGGATCTCTCTTTCTAAGTGGTCCAATGTGTGGTCCATGTAATAATTTAAATTACCCGAGAAATGGATACCCTAATATAGAAATGCTCTACTTCAACATCAAAAGATTGTTTTCCACCCGAAAACATAAAATACGATGACAATCATGTCTAATAATTTTGTTTTTAGTATTGTTCTGCTAGTACGATTAGGATAATGCTATATTGTGTTTTCGCCAATTGTACTCAAATGCAATTTTAAATACCGATTTTAAGGGTTCGTATTTTGTGGCAACACTGGCGCTTATTGTCAGCATGAAACTGTCTGTCATTTAAATCGATCCAACATTTAAATACCATAATTTCACGATAAAGTGAATTAAACTAATAAGAATGGTGATAAAATGTGTAGTACTTAGTTGCAAAAATATGTTGTACCCCTTAGATGATACCGAATATCACTCGTAAGTCCGATTTGTTCAATAATGTACCTACCGATGATCCCTTTGGATTATGCACCATATTTTCGATCAGTTCTTCTTTCGATAGGCACATAACACGTTTTCAGTTCGTTTGTTAGTATTGGGTTTAACTTTCTATTAATTTGTAGTTGAATTATCTAATTTAAAATATTTTACATTGTTTTCATAGGGTAACCATGGTAAAGATTATTTGAAGACTTTCCGTTTTGGGGATTTTTTTACCGCCACTTTATGATAAAAAATATACGATGTAGGTATTTAGTTCAAAGGATTGATATGGAAAAAATATTGTATGTTCAAGTGTGTATGTAGTTTTAAACATATTATTAAAATCATATTTATTCTTGTCGCCTCCTAGTCCTGTCGCGTCTAGTAGCCTCCGTGGCGCAGTGGGAAACCGCTTGCTTGCGTACCGGGGGTCGCAGGTTCGAATCCTGCGGGGAGCAACAACTTTGTATATTTGTTCCTCACTAGCTAGGACAATGCAGGCTGGTCATCTGATTGTCTGTAAAGTAAGATGATCCATGCGTCGGATAGGCATATAAAAAGTCGGTCCTGCGCCTGACCTCTCCCCGGTCGTGTTGATCTTTCGTATCACTAAATTGTGAGAGGTAAAAGGAAGAAAGAGTGCACTTGTGGCTACGCAAGCATTTGTACACTGGCTGATGGCTGATCTTGCGAAAGATTGGCCGCTGTGGTCGTATCGGCGAGAGTACCTATATCATTCTATAAATATACATATAATCACGCCTCTTTCCCGTAGGGGTAGGCAGAGACCACTTCTTTCCACTTGCTACGATCCTTACATACTTGTTTCGCTTCGTCCACTTTCATTATTCCCTTCATACATGCTCATCGGTTTAGGGTACTCTTGACCTGGCCTTTTTTCAAGACGTCCCTGATTTGGTCTTGAAACGTCCGCCTAAATCTACCCCTTCCAACACTTTCATTCACACTCGCCTTATACACTATTTTCGTCAATCGTTCCTCATTCATTTTCTCGACATGGCCAAACCATCTCAGCATACCTCAATTTTTGTCACAACATCTTCTTTCATACCACAACGTTTCCTTATGTCACTATTATTATATATTTGCGGATGATCTTAAGTTGCTCCTGGCTGTCGAAACCGACATTGATGCTCATCACTTGCAACAGGACATCGATAGAGTCGTTGAATGGAGTCGAAGTAACAAGCTGCAATTCAATGTCGAAAAATGTTCTATCGTGACATTCAGCCGAGCTAAGCAACCTCGCCATTACAACTACTTGTTGGAGGGTTTGCCTATAAAAAGGGAATCGGTGGTACGGGATCTCGGTGTTCGCATGGATTCGCAGTTAACATTCCGGGAGCATGTGACTAGTGTTTGTAAAAGGGCATATAAAACGTTAGGTTTTGTACTTCGCACTGCAGGATCTTTTAAATATTAAAGCAATATGTTTACTGTATGAAGCACTAGTAAGGAGTCAACTAGAGAATAGCTGTGTTGTGTGGGCCCCACACGAAACCAAATACTGTCTCATGTTGGAGCGCATACAGAACAAATTCACGAGATACCTGTATTTAAGATACTATGGCGTATACCCTTTCTATCCCTTGATGTATCCAACCTTGTTTGTTTTAGGCATGGTTGGATACAATAAGTTGGAGACAAGGAGAGATCTGGCAATGGCGTCGTATATATTTAAAGTATTTACAGGAAAAATAAACAATCCGGGTGTCCTGCAGTGGATAAAGTTATCAGTTCCTGATAGATACGTGCACCGGCGACTTCGGCCCTGCTTATTCGCAGTACCACGCAGTCGCACTAAATTACTGCAGAAGATATCACTGACACGAACGTTGCGCACACTAAACCTCGTTGCCGAAAGACTGGATTTGTTCTCTTGTTCACTGGGGGAATTCACAAGAGTGTCATTGTTTGTAATATGTTATTATGTTTAGGTATAAGTTTATGTATATTTTTTTTATGTGTTGTTTAAAATAGGAACCTACACTATCGAATTGGGATTGCCTGTAAAGATAGTTGTTTGTATGATATTAAATAAAATGAAAAAAATAAAAAAATATTTCTTAACCTGTCACTATACCTGTCACCTGTCAATATATATACTGTTTTATTTACCCGTGGTCAATATTAATACATTTTTTATTTTCTTGTAGATTTCCTAAAGATATTGAGCGAAGGAATATTATGACTATCCATTGTCCCATTCGAAAAGAAATTTTATGAAGCTGCAATGATCTGCAGTTGGTCCAATGGAAACCTAAATTTACTGCAAATGCTTTTTCTATCGTCTAATGTGTGGGTTACAAGGTGTTTTAGTTGTTTGCATATAATGGAAATTGCTATTCAATATCTTGTGATTAATCGGAAATCGTTAAACGTACTGAATAAATGATCTTGTAATACAATTTCTTTTTATCATAACTTCATATGCTTTTATTTTCACAACCATTAACTTATTATTTATTTATTACTTGATTGTCTGTAAAGTACTCAGAGTAATTAGAATCGAGCTAGTATCGCGTCGATTCGCCGATCAAATTTTTCGTGGCACTTTTGAGGGGTGCGGGAGGCGAAGTAAACACACACAGATACAATTTCACGCATAACCACACTATAATAAGCTCGCAACATATTCAAAAAGATACGCACACAAATAAAGAATGACCTGACCATATGAACAAAATTAGGCAGAGGGGTTAGCGCATCATGCTATCTCCAGTGGTATCTCCTCTAAGGTAAAGTAAGATGCTCCATGCGTCAGATAGGTATGTAAAATGTTGGTCCTGCGCCTGGTCTCTCAACGGTCGTGTCGGTTTTTCGTCCCGTCGTATTTTGAGAGGTAAACGGAAGCAACTAGACATAATTAATCGGATTAAACTTAAAGCTTAAACAAGTCAAGTAAGTGGTATTAAGCGACGAAGTTAAAAAGATGTCCTGATTTTTCATGAAACATCAAGGTTACCCTCTTAGAAAGGGAGATTCGACCTCAATGAAAGGGATAGCGTTGACCTCAGTCATGTATTTGGGAGTGTTTTCTCCACTTTGACCCTATATCTTCATGTAAATTACTGTCTAATGATCATCGATATACTATACCAACAAGATTAGCTGTCACGAACAAAATGACATCGAAAATGTGGTCGCGGTTACATATACCTACACAACTATACACGTACACGCAAAACAATAATATGTTCATATAAAAAGATGACTTACATACTATAAAATAAGGTTCAATATAGTCTTGTGCCTAACCGGACATCTGCAAGTGCGCACGCACCGTACTAGTACAATTCGTGCGAAGTAATAGTACAGTGCTATTAGTACCTATTAGTACAGTTTTAATAGAACATGTTACATGTTAGCATGAACAGTACTGTAATGTTTAAGTTAATAATTTCTTTAATGAACAGTACTGAAACGAGAAGTAATCTAAAAATTTACATTTAAGAGTCATGTTTTAATGTAATTAAAAAATATTAACATGATCAGTAAACTTTTACCAGGATTTGGTTCCACACAATTTTCCAATTTTCGATTTCCCGATAAACATGATATTATGATTTATTTTTCAATTGCTCCGAGTATTTAACTTACTTGACATTGGCGAAAACGTCAATTATTTAGAAATTTTTGACTTGCCCCGTGGGGTGTCCGGGTAAGAATAGCACCCTCCCATCTCTTCCCGTTGGGTGTCCGTAAGAGGCGTGTGACCCTCCTGTGGAACGATTAAAAAGCCAAGGAACTTGTAAAAATAAATATAATAGAAAAACATGACAAACAACTGAATAAATTTTTTACATTGAAAAAAATATGGCTGAACGCCCAACCACGCATGCGTCCAACCAGCCCTCACGTGATCCTTTTGTCAAGGACCGAAAACTAAACCTAGGATTCTAAAAAGGTAACAAATACAAGGTAGTATATTATACACTATACAATGAGCGCGTCGCTTACACGCCCCACCCCGAGTGCTGGCTCAGCACTCAACATCCAATGGAATCCGAGCGACGCGTGCTGCTGACCGCTTCCAGACGCCAGTTTTCGTCTTAACGTCGATTAACCTAACTCTGTTATCCTTGCCGGGATATGTACGTTGAATTACACCCTTTGGCCAAGCGTTCCTGGGACTGTCAGGATCGACTATTAGAACCAGGTCTCCTACTTTCAGGCTTTCGGTTTCCCCTGTCCACTTCTTGCGTGGTAATAGATCTGGTAATACTTCCGTTAACCACCTCCGCCAGAACATATCAGCAAGCCTTTGGGACTTCCGCCAAAGCTTGCGCAGGTGTAAATCCGTATCATCAAACGATCCGATGATAGGCGTATTGGATGAACAGCCTATTAGAAAATGATTGGGTGTCAATGATTCTAAACTTTCAGGGTCGACTGACACATGAGTAAGCGGGCGACTATTCACCATACATTCAACTTCAGCCATTAAGGTAATGAGAACTTCCTCCCTTGGCGCGCGTTCTTTCATGATAACAGACAGCGCCACCTTGACACTTCTTATTAACCTCTCCCAAGCCCCACCCCAATGGGGACTATTTGGGGGAATAAAGTGCCACTCCATGCTATAATTTACTTCTTCTACCTTAAGAGCGTCCATATCTAGATCCTGGACAGCCTTACGAAGCTCCTTGTCAGCGCCGCGGAGGTTGGTACCATTATCAGAAAACACTTGGCAAGGCCAACCAGGACGAGCGGACATACGCCGAAGTGCCATTACAAGAGAATCAGAAGTAAGTGATGGCACAAGTTCGATGTGAATAGCCCGTATTGTAATTGTAAGACATGTGAATAGAACTCCATATCTCTTCTCCTTTCTTCTGCCAACAGTCACATCGAATGGACCGAAGAGATCAAGTCCACAAAAAGAAAACGGTCGTCGATGGTGAGAAACGCGAGCTTGAGGTAAGTCACCCATTCGTGGTACTTCGGGTTTACATTCCTCATACGGCACAGCATACAATTTAAGGTGACTTGTTTTACTGTAGGTCGAATCCTAATAATCCAATATCTTTGTTTCAGATTATTGATGATCATTTCCTGATTCCCATGGGCTGCTTTAACATGGAAGTACCTAATAATAAGTCTCGTTATACTATGTTTTCCATCTAATATTATCGGCCTTTTCTTTTCCAGGTCTACATCGGGTGTAGCATCGATGCGGCCACCAAGTCGGAGCAAGCCATTATCGTCAAGGTATGGTGACAAGGTGAGTAGCTTACTGTTACGATCTAATGGTTGACCCTTATTTATTGCAGACAATTCCGCAGCAAACGAGTCCGACTGCGCCTTCTTCAGTAGAAAAACTTCTGCTCGTGCCATCGCGTCGCAGTCAACTTGACCAGGTAATTTCTTACATATCGCGATAAATTTTAATACGACAGCCATTGATCGCAGCAAGCGAAGCCAGCAGGAAAAACGTTCCGGTGAAGGTACAGGCAATTCGACAGCGGACCCGTGCGTTAAAGTGACACACTCTGTATCTATGTCATCCTTTACAGAAGTAATAATATCAGCGGGCCATAAAGATTCCTCCTGGTATAAAAATTCAGGGCCGGTAAACCACTCGTCAGCAAACAGTACGTGGTTGTATTCATCGCGTGTACCTAGATCAGCTACGTTTAATTTAGTTGATAGATATCTCCATTCGGGGACGCGTGTAAGCTCATCAATTTCGCCCAATCGGTTAGCTTCAAACGTTTTATATCTCCGCGTATTGTTCCTAATCCAGTGGGTTACAGTGGTAGAGTCGCACCAGAAAAGGCGCCGCTCTATCGCCAACCTGTGTTCCTTTATAATCGAATCAGCTAGTCGGGCAGCTAAGAGAGCCGCCTGCAGTTCGGCACGAGGAATGGTGATAGGCTTTACAGGCATAACTCGGCATTTGCTCGCTATGAATGCCACGTGGACCTCACCGTCAATAATCCACCGCCAATAAGCCACTGCGCACATAGCCTTAGAAGATGCGTCGCTAAACACATGCAACTGCAAGTGTGTATAAATGTTGTCCATAGTCGTAGCACCGGCAGCCGTCTTCGTAGCAGTAGCTATTGGTTTACCCGGTTCGTAGCAGTCGCTCGTAGCACGTCCCTCGAGCGCCGGGGTCGCGGGGGTTGCACGTAACAACCCAGCAACTGTCGCGCTGTCGTCGCGCGTACTATTTGGAACGACCCTGCAATAATATCTTGGTATTCGTATTCGATGTAATTGTTTTAAAAGATCCATCCAGGTGCACCATTTAGTGTATAAATCATCGGGAATTGCGTCATCCCAGCCGATATTTAGCCGCCAAGCATCTTGTATCATAATTTTCCCTTGTATAGTAAATGGTGCCAAAAATCCTAAAACATCAAATATTGACATCACTACTTGCAACATAATCCGTTTTGTAGGTCTAACTTTACCTTCTAAAATTTCTTCAGGTATACGCTTTAAAGAAGTATCAAATCCTAGTTCGTCTTCACCCGGATACCAAATAAGACCTAAAATTCGTTCCCCATTGCACTGTTGATCGACTTTGAACCTAATGGCAGCTGTACCTAAAGCTTCTTTTGGCACGCTATTTAAAACAGCAACATTGTTACTTGTCCAGTTTCGAATTTCAAAACCACCACTTTTGTGGATGTATGAAATATTCTCGACCATTTCTACTGCAGTCGCTTCGTTTGGGAGACTATCAATGTAGTCATCCATGTAGTGAGAGTTAAGTATCGCGTCAACAGCGGCGGGGTACGTAGGTTTGAAACGCTTCGCATTCGTATTTTTAACATATTGAGCGACGAACGGCGAACAGTTCGCACCAAATATAAGTGATGTCATATGATAAGTGGATACCGGTTCATTTGGGCTACTGCGCCAAAGAAACCTAAACGCGTCCCTATCCTCAGATTTAATTTTCACCCGAAGAAACATGTCCTTGATGTCACCTGTTACTGCAATTAAATGTTCCCTGAAGCGCAGTATTATTCCAAAAAGCGATGACAACAAGTCCGGTCCGGTAACTAAATAGTCATTTAGACATTTACCATCAACAGTGTCCGCGGCGTCAAAGACTAATCTTAATTTCTTTTTATTGGGGTTATCGACCCCGAAGTGAGGTAAGTACCAAGTCTTAGATGCCTGTGGGATGTCCTCTAACTTTTCTGCGTAATTGTTTTCTAATAAATGATTAACACGTTCTATATACCTAACTGCGAAACCTTTATCGCGTGACATTTTCCTTTCTATGCCTTTTAATCTTCTTAACGCGTTATTATAGGTGTCAGGCATTTTGCAAAGGTCATCTTTCCAGGGCAAGCACACGTACCAGTGGCCGTCTATGAGTTCGGCTGATTTCTCTAACTTAGCGATAGCACGGACGTCGTCAATATTTTGTCGTGGCTTGCAAGTGACTCCAACTGAGTCTAAGGAAAAATAATGCCTTACTTGCTCATGAAGCTCCTTGAGCGAGCGCTCACCAGAGTCGGCGAAGCGCACGAGTGGGTCCGAAGGCGTCGACGATGCGGCGGCCGGCGTGTCGGACGTGTCGGACGTGTCGGACGTGTCGGACGTGTCGGACGCGCTCAGCAGCAGCGACGCGTGCCGCGCAGTGTTATTGGATACTGTACGCAAACAGCGCGGTTGAATCAAACCATGCACACACCAGCCAAGGGGTGTTAGTGTAGCGGACGGCTCATTTAATTTACCTAACCTTACTTCCAGTGGTAACAATAGATGATAATTATCCTGACCTAATAGTAACTCTGGTTTAACATCATTTGTGCACAATTTATCTTTTAAATCTACTAAATTAGCATACTTGTTACAGTCAATAATAGAGCAATGTTGCACTGGCAGGTTCAAGTTATCGACACAACGCACTTTAATGTTATAAATTTTGTTATTCATACCTGATAAGTCCACATTAGCGACGGTCGTTTGACATACCAGTTCGTCGTCGCCCCAGGCGCCTCGTACGCGCATGGTCTCCGCGCGACCGTGGAGCCCTGCGCGAGCTGCTAGCCCCGCACTCAAGAGCGAGACGGTCGACCCGTCGTCGAGCAAGGCGTTAGCAGTGATTACACCTTTATCAGTATAAATGCGTATCGGAATGACTTTCAGTAAGACCTTATACTCGCTTGCGTTAATATACGTTACGGCTTGATCATTCGTAGTAGCACTGCGTGACGTCGGCGATGACAGCGTCGGTAGCAGCGGCGATGAAGGTGTGCTCGGCGTCGCTGCGCGCGGCGCAGGCTGTTCGTGTCCAGTAATGGTGCTACTTCTTCCATATACCTCGAAGTGCAGTAGATTATGATGCGCCAGGCCACAGTTATTTTTATTACAAACCGGCGCTAAGCATGTCGCTCGATCGTGGCGGGACAGTAGGCACTTATAACATATTCCATTGCGCTTTACGTATTGCCATCTTGTTCTGCGCAAGGCCCTTTTGAAGTGCTTGCAATCAGTAAGCTTATGCTTCGCAGTGCGGCAAAATTGACACTTATCATCGTGTTCGGATTGCACTAATATTGCTTGCGTATGGTTTGCAGTATAAGCACTATTTCTATTATACCTGGTGGTGTGGTCATTGCGTGTAAAATATATATTTGAAGTACACGAAGTCTTCAAAGCCTCTTCGTGGAGAAATTCGGATAATATTACCATACGTGCCTTCGTCTTCTCCAGAATTAGTGGGTAACTGTAGTCAGACCACTTAGCCAGTAGGACAGTAGGTAATTTTCCGAGTACTATGTTCAATATGTTAGTTCCTTGTAAGTACTCATCTCGTCCGACGGCTCTGACGGCTTCTGCGTAGTTTTGAACCTTGACTGAGAAGTTTATAATTTCCTTTTGGTAGTCATGTGACATAGATGGCATTTTCTTTATGTCGGTAATTATTTTTGATATTATTAAGTCCGGATTGCCAAAACGTAGTTCCAATGTGGACATTATCTTATTCGGGGAACTTGCCGTAATTAATAAGGCCGCTACGGCGTCCTTGGCCGGGCCGTGCAGGCACTTCCTCAACCGCCACACATTCTCTTGAGGTGTGAAGTCACACATGTCTGTTGACTCTTTGTAAGCCTGCTGAAACTGCAACCAGTCAAGAGGGTCACCGGAGAAATCCGGGAGAGACTTTGGAGTGCTCAGCCTAGACATTAGTTTGTTGCTTGGCGCACTCGTACTAGCGATTTCCTTTAGCGCATTCGCGAGAGTTTCGATTGTCCTATTAGCCTCAGCCGATGATAATTGACCAGACGGGGCCTGGGGCTGCGACTCCATTGGCAAATGCGTAGTAGTATGATGTACCGGCGCGGCTACGTTCCGTCTACCGGCGATCTCTGGCGTGCACAGTTTGCCCGAGGGATTACACAGTACGGGGGCAGACTGCGACTTGTCGCGATGACTCTGTTCTAACCAATCGTGTACATCGCGACTGCCTTCTTCTCTTGGACTGTATTTTCCTTGTGATTCCATGTCGTCGAGTTCAGATAGGTCGACCTCCAGTTGCTTATCTATTAGCTCCATCCTTATTTCAGCCTTTCGTTTGGCGGCGTCAAGAATAAGCTGCGCACGCCGGGCTTTTACTGACGATGTTTCGCTCAGCGTGGCTGTTTTCCCTTCATTACCCTTACGCTCAAGTTCCTCTCGTTCCCGACGTGTCGCGCTTCGCGTGCCCACCATTTTTACCGTTCGCGGTGGTGTGCGAAACATTAGGTCGATGATCTTACTGATCCGGCTCGAAGGACCAAATGTGACCCTCCTGAGGAACGATTAAAAAGCCAAGGAACTTGTAAAAATAAATATAATAGAAAAACAAGACAAACAACTGAATAAATTTTTTACATTGAAAAAAATATGGCTGAACGCCCAACCACGCATGCGTCCAACCAGCCCTCACGTGATCCTTTTGTCAAGGACCGAAAACTAAACCTAGGATTCTAAAAAGGTAACAAATACAAGGTAGTATATTATACACTATACAATGAGCGCGTCGCTTACAAGGCGACTAAGGGTAAACGAAAAAGCGGGCAGCAGCTTCTTTCTATTAGATTACCACCTATACTGCGATCCCCAAGATATAAACCATATATATACCAATAGTGGAGATTATGGTAACCCCTCCCTTCTAAAGGGGAGGCCTTTGTTCAGCAGTGGACGTCTTTTGGCTGCTGCTGATGATGATGGAAGCAATATTTTGTAAAAGAAGAAGAACTTTTAACCATAATATTTTATTTTCCTGCATACTTTAACAGGCTTAGGAATGGCATTCTAGATTTAAAAATACCTACGTTATAATATGTAAATACAAAAACAAAACTCAATGACAAAGCGCATGGCCGAAATGTTTACGGCACAACGCCACTCATTATTCAAATCTATGCCACGCAAAAACAATCATTATTGCAAATGCAAAGAACTTAAACCTAAACCGAACATAATGTAGTACAACCAGCTTGTATCACTGTCCGTCCCTTTTACTCTCACACTATACCATACCAATGTCTCACGCAATTCTTGTTCCGTGGCGGAAAAGTGTACTATTGTGCGAAATGTCCGATGCCTTACGGAAACATTACTTTTAGTACAGTGCGCCGTACTAGTACCTAATCGTACATCGTACGCGTACTACCCAAGACTAGTTCAATAATAATTGCAGACAATTGAGCGACAGCCGTCTCTGTAGCTCTTATTTTCTTATTTTCGTGACCACTTTTCGGGTCGTGACAGCAAATCTAGTTGGTATAGTATATCGATGCTAATGATATTCGATAATGAAAGTTTTAAGTTTTCCGCATCTTTTATTGTTGCGACTGTAATACATACATAATCTAGTTTGGATCCGCTCGGGATTTACAGATTTTAACTTTTCAAAGATATAATGTTATATAGCTATCAGCAAAGTACTTAGAGCAATACAGAAATCTAATGAAAATGTCCTGGGTGTACCGGACCGGCTTACCCCTTACAAAAATTGACCCTTCGCCAATGCCATATCTTATGCAAACTAAATGTCTGCTCAGTCCCTATTATATATAGCGTAATAATACATATCTTAATGATTAACTGATCAGTCTATAATTACCCTATTCACATACAAAGGAATTTACGTGGTAATATGTGCAAGTAATGTTTCACTGCTTAGCCCCTATGAAACATAGCGTGATGTTTTATATACCAACTTACACCTTGACTTCTACACAACACATCAGTGAAAGTCCTATCAAAATCCATCCACGGGTTTTCAAATGATACCTGGACGAACAGAACGACAGACAGACAGACAATAATTCCAAAAAAAAATGTTTTGGCCTCTATGTCGATAGTATAGTATCCCCACATAGAAATTTTGGAAAAATATTCAATGTACAGAAAAAGTGCTCTTTGAGTTTTATTATAGTATAGATAGATTCATCATCATCATCATCACCAGCCGGAAGACGTCCACTGCTGAACATAGGCCTCCCCCTTCGAACGCCACAATGACCGACAATTGGCTATTTGCATCCACCGGTTACCTGCGACGCGCACAATGTCGTCTGTCCACCTAGTGGGAGGCCTACCTACGCTGCGTCTTCCGGTTCGTGGTCGCCACTCGAGAACCTTTCTTCCCCAGCGGTTATCGGTTCGCCGAGCGATGTGGCCTGCCCATTGCCACTTCAACTTGCAGATTTTAAGAGCTATGTCGGTGACCTTGGTTCTTCGGCGAATCTCCTCATTTCGGATTCTGTCGCGCAAAGAAACTCCGAGCATAGCTCTCTCCATAGCTCGTTGTGTGACTCTGAGCTTATCCAAAAGGCCAACAGTTAGGGACCACGTCTCAGTACCATATGTCATCACTGGCAACACACACTGGTTAAAAAACCTTCGTCTTTAGGCACTGCGGTATTTTGGACGAGAAGATTTCGCGTAGTTTCCCGAACGCTGCCCATCCGAGTTGGATTCTTCGGGCGACCTCTTTGTCGAAGTTGGACCGACCTACCTGGATAGTTTGTCCTAGATATACATAGTGGTCAACAACTTCGAGTGTATCGTTCCCAACAATTACCGGTACGGGTGCAACATGGACATTAGACATGATCTTCGTCTTGTCCATGTTCATTTTAAGACCCACCTGTTGGGAAACGCTACTGAGGTCGCTGAGCATCGCATTGAGGTCCTCCAGCGACTCTGCCATAATGACTATATCATCGGCAAAACGAAGGTGAGTGATGTATTCGCCATTGATATTGATGCCGAATCCGTTCCAGTCCAAGAGCTTGAAAACGTCCTCCAATGCGTTTGTGAACAGTTTCGGAGAAATAACGTCTCCCTGTCTCACACCACGCTGCAATGGGATTGGTTTCGTGCTCTCGTCCTGTAGTCGGATCGACATGGTGGCGTTGCTGTACAAACACTTCAACACTTCGATGTACCTATAGTCAATGTGGCACCGCTGGAGAGATTGCAATACTGCCCAGGTCTCGATTGAATCAAAGGCTTTCTCGTAGTCCACAAACGCTAGACATAAAGGCCGATTATACTCCTCGGTCTTCTGTATAATCTGGCGGAGCGTATGTATGTGGTCTACGGTGCTAAAGCCTTTTCGGAACCCGGCTTGTTCGGGAGGCTGGAAGTCATCAAACCTGCGTTCGAGACGGTTCGTAATGACTCTCGAAAACAGCTTGTATACATGGCTCAGGAGTGAGATAGGTCTATAATTCTTCAATAAAGTGTTATCACCTTTTTTGAAGAAAAGAACCACCACACTCCTGTGCCATGCTTCTGGCGTTGTACCCTCGAGTAAGACGGAATTAAATAACTTCTGGAGGACTAAAAGTACCGGTTTTCCACCCGCTCTCAGAAGTTCTGATGTAATTCCGTCTTCACCCGGCGCCTTGTTATTCTTGAGCTGTTTGAGAGCCATTCTAATCTCGTACAGGCTGATGTCTGGGATGTCCTCAGTGTAGTGTCGGGTTAGTTTGGCTCTGGTGTCTTGAGCTGTTCTATCAATGGGTTCCCGTGTTGAGGTGTATAACTGTCCGTAAAATCTCTCGAGCTCTCTCAATATCTCCGGTTTCGATGAGATGACACTGCCGTCATCGATCTTCAGCTTCGTCATATGGCTACGCCCAATAGACGAATTCTGTGCGAACACTTTAGAGCCCTGGTTCCGCTCAATTGCGTCCTTAATACACGCTGTATTATAGGAACGCAAGTCGTGTCGCATGGATTTCGAGATTCGTCTATTGAGTTCAGCATATTCCGACATATCAGCTGAAGATTGCAGTCTCATCTCAGTCCGGTTTTCCATTAGCTTAATGGTTGTATTGGAGAGCTTTTGAGGTTTTTTACGGCGTGGGGTCTTATAGAACTTGGACCCCACTGCGTGGACAGTTTGCACCAACCCATTGTTTATCTCGTCCGCAGTTTCGCAGTCGGCGAGGCACTGGAAGCGATTATGCAGTTCAAGTTGAAAGTCTTCGGGGTTCTGGATTTGGGCGGATCCTGGACGGAGCGTGGACTTCATCAGACGAAACCTTTCGAGCTTAACATTGATATTCAATGTGCCTCTAACAATACGGTGATCACTCCCGGTTTTCACCCTGCCGATCACGGAGACATCATCGAATATATGCTTCTTGGTCGTCATGATGAAGTCGATCTCATTTTTGGTTGAACCATCGGGGCTTATCCACGTCCACTTCCTGGATGGTCGCTTCTTGAAGAAGGAGTTCATCGCATAGAGTCCCTCCTTCTCCATGAAGTCGACCAGCCGCTGGCCCCTTTGGTTCCGCTGCCCATACCCATACGACCCCACTCTCAACTCATCGCCATTCCGAGTGCCCACCTTTGCGTTAAAGTCCCCCATAACAACCGTGAAGTATGTTTTGGAGGTATGTATGGCTTCTGCTATCTCCTCATACATAGCCTCTACTTCATCGTCAGGGTGTGCCGAGGTCGGCGCGTATACCTGTATGACCTTCAGCGAATACCGATCGGTTAATCTGAGTATAAGGTACGCTACCCTGCTCGACACACTATCGACCTTTACCACGTTGTTAATAAGGGACTTACGGACGAGAAACCCGACACCACCCTGGGATTTTCGATCTCCTTCCCGGAAGAAGAGCAAGTTTCCGGAATCAAGGGTTATCGTATCCTGTCCCTCTCGTCGGATTTCAGATAAACCCAAGATGTCCCAACGTAACTTGCTCAATTCTTCCTCCAGCTCGAGAATCTTCTCATCGGTCCTAAGAGTGCGGACGTTGTGTGTTGCCAGGGCCAAAGTTCGGTGGGGGTGGTAGCGGGGCATCTGCCGGAGATTCTTCGCACCCCCTGCTCGACCGTAACCCCGCCCGCTACCAAGGCGAGGAATAGAGGAGCTGCCGGGGACTGGGGGCCGTAAACAAATACTATCAATCATTGTGGGGGGGGGGGGGGGGTTGCCATAATCCCCACGCTTGGCAGGCGTCTTGGGGATCGCAGTATAAGTGATGAGATGACAAAAACAGAAGACGCTGCTGCCCGTCTTCTTGATTTCCCTAAGTCGCCTCTTACGTACACCCAATGGGAAGAGATGGGGGGGTGCTATTCTTACCCGGACACCCCACGGGCCATAGATAGATTGGTAGGTATTAATTGTAATTGTTAAGTATATTTCATAACGCTTAGGAAGTTTACTTGGTGGAATTGTGTACACGGTAATACATAATAATTATGTTTTAAATATGTCCTGCAAAAATAAGACGATATAGGTACAAGAAATGCGTAAATGAATTAGAACACACCTATAAGCCTTTTACGGTTATTGCTTAGATCAGATCTTCAAACCGGTGTAGCACAACTATAAACCTTATCGTTCCAGATATTGCATTGCAAGGGAGCATAATCTAAGGATACAGTCTACTTAAAACCAGTGGTTGCAAGTCCATTTGCAATATACCCCTGTGTTACGGCCAAGTATGCTACTACTGTGTATTACTGTGACGACGCCCACGCCTAACTACAGAGTCAAGTGATTCCACGAAATGAGATTCAGCTAAATTATATATTACTAGCGACCCGACCAGGCCTCGGGAGTAGTGTAGTTTTCCTTCAGTGAATAACATTAATTTTCTACAAATTTTTTTTTTTTTTTAATACATGTACATATATTAGTCAGGCAGTAACTGACTTTTATATCCAAAGCTGTACATGCATTTACACGAGTAGGTACTAGGATTGTACGAAAAGTACGATGTACTAGTGAAAAGACCTTCGAATATTAGCACTTAACCCTGTTTTCCTTTACAAGTAACAATAACAGGCGTGATATAATAATAATAATAATATCTTGGGACAATCTACACACGGTCATCCGATCCCAAACTAGGCAGAGCCTGTACTATGGAAACCAGACAACTGATACTAATACTTATATACTTTTTTTTTTGTAAATACATACTTGAATAGATAAACAACACCCAGACACTTGGCGGGAATCGAACCCACGACCCATCGGTTAGCAGGCAGGGTGTCTGACCACTAGACCAACGGGCCCGTCAAATGATGGCTGACCGGTGGCCAGCCAAATAGGGCCAGTAGGGTCGAATATAACATATTCAGCCCTACCAATTGTCTTTGGCTATCATATACCTATAAATATCCCGTTACTCTAAAGGGTTGGTGGAGATGGATTATAAGGTTTTTGTGATCTGTATAGTGACGTGCGTCTTATCATTTTTCCTAAAATTTTCTCTAAAATTGATGGATCTATTTTAATACTAGCTGACCCACGCAGCTCCGCCCGCGCTGTGTTTACGTTTACTAAACTTTCAATAATATACATTGGCATAGAATACAAAACCTCCTTTTTTAAAGTCGGTTAAAAACTTGGACCCACTTTGTACTTGCCCTCCAAAGCACGGAAACGTTTAGTTCAAATGGCGTTAAACGGTCACCCATCTATTTAATGACCTTAGCTAACGTTGCTTAACCTGATCGATTTCCAAAAATTGTTAACAACTGTCTATGAGTGTTCCCTTACAAATATTTATTATTAATTATAAAGACAAAATGATAAAATCGGACCAAACGTATAACCAAGTACCCATTTTGACTTTAATCCTCTCTCCCAAAAGAACCGTGCTAGATTACGGGATAAAAAGTATCCTATGTCCTACCTCGTAGTAAGATCTCAAATAATACCAAGTTTCGTTTCAATCCATCCAGTAGTTTCGGCGTGATGCTCAGCCGAGATACAGACAGACATACAGACAGACAGACAGACAGACAGACAGACAGACAAAAATTAAAAAAATTACATTTTCGGCCTCAGTATCGGTTATAGAATGTCCTCCAAATATAATTTTCAAAATATCTTCAATGTACAGAATTGGACCTGTTACAGTTTTATTATAAGTATAGATAGCTTTTATTTTAAAGCTGGCATTTTACATAGAGAGTTAGAGAATAATATGAAGAATTACCCGTCGCAGGTTTTTAATCTCGTTAATTTTATTTTCATTTTATGAAGCCTTTATAACAATGGACGGACGTTTATGGACCTACATCGCGGATAACAGCTGTATCCCTTGCCAAATGTTGAGGTTGGATTGACTATAAATTTTGTTATTGTAACTATAAAAACAGAGCTTAAAATAAAAATATATAAGTAGTATTATCAGTAACTGGTTGCCATAGTACAGGCTACCCAGGTTGGGATCAGATGGCCGTGTGTGGATTGTCCCGGGATATTATTATAAAAAGCGATTAAACGTATATCTATCTTGTAGCATTGGTTTAATGCTCTAAGACATCTATGTATAGATAGATATCTATGTATAGTATATAATGTATCCTATCTCTTGTAGTGTCTTTTCACTGCAAAATGTTAGCCGTCAAATCCGAAATGTTTTTAAAACACGGCATCTTCCATCCAAGTATTTTGCCCTCAATGTCACTATCGTGAAAATGCCTAAAATAATAATTTGTTTTTTTATTTTATTTTTTATTTGAATTTGCTTTAGTTTGTACCTGGAATTCTTTTACCAAACTCAGATCGCCTATGTCTTCTTGTAACTAACATGTATTCAGAATTATTCATTGGTCGGCTATATAAGAAAATGTTGTTGGTTGTACATTTGTCTATACATTGCATGCATATTGTGTACTGATATTATAATATATAACTTTTTGTTTTCCCCAATAAAATAAAATATATGAGCAAGAAGAACTAAAACATCTTATAGATTAGTTCTAAATATAAACTAGAAGACGTCTTCATTGATTAGCTGCGGGAATGCTTAGCGCCTCTTAATTACACGTAAATTC
The DNA here is from genome assembly GCA_911728495.1 of Furcula furcula. Taxonomy (NCBI): domain Eukaryota; kingdom Metazoa; phylum Arthropoda; class Insecta; order Lepidoptera; family Notodontidae; genus Furcula; species Furcula furcula. The sequence continues at coordinate 15,702,230 of OU452251.1, forward strand.
CTCCGTGTGTAAGATATTAGTTTACTAAGCTATAATTACGTAGTGGTTTGTACGACCCACTCGGATTAGTGAACTGCTGGCTCGGGTTAGCGGGATAACGCAGGCTGCGTGATAACAAACTTGTAGACGAGAGAAACCATTCTTGTTCTTAGCACAATAGGCACTAAAGATAGTTATCCGTCTTACATGTTTTGTTCATTTAATTAACTTCACAAAATGTCGTATTCTCAATTGACAACGTTGCGGGCCCATTCTAAAGCTCTGAAAACAATTTTGCTGAATCAAATACCAACTGGGAACTTTTATTAGGGCCCATGAGGAAAATGATTGAACATTGAATGTAATCAAAGGGATATAATCCGCACCGGCGAAAGAGCTTTGAAAGCAAAATTTAATGTAAGAATAATTGAAATAGAGGTGGAACGATGAGGTTCCTGCTGTGTACGTAAGGGAAATTACGCGTTTGATTTGGATAAAATGAACATGTTTTTGTGATGTTTAATCGTTATATGAATAAGTACGTATTGTTGGAGAAAAAATATTTATATATTGTGATATCCAGGCTTCATTTCGCTACTAGAATTCATTTGTGTTATTTAGTATCATTCCTTCACTTCGTTTTAATAAATGTGTAAGTTTTTTTTATGTTACACAGAGCCAAAAGTTTAAATTTACTTATTAAATTAATTAACCATATCTATAGGTACTAATAAACAGTTGTCAACAAATAAGTTCATTCTTACCATCTTTCATTATTTATTTTTATAATTTTCTCTATCTAATGGATTGTCTAATTGATTATTAAATAGGTACTAAACATATACTTAATCTTTAGCGAGAGAAAGAAGAACCCTGAGTGGTTGTATAATAATTATTTGGAAGTAATTTTCTGTACTATTGATGGATTCCCAGTGAGGCATCTCCAGTTTTTAATGACCGAACTTTTACGGAACATTAGTAAATAAATACGATTATGAAACTCATCCGCAAATTACGCCGGGCATTATATACTTAATTAATTTAACAATTATGATACGGTTTGATAAATAGGTACACTATAGACATTTTGCTTCGTCATCGTGATTTATCAACAAGAGGGAGAGAAAGTACTTCTGACATTCATAATATTATAATTCTGCAGAAAATTTAGAATGTAATTTTGTAAAATGAGTGAACTAATACTATTATAGTCATATATATATTTAGTTCATAATAATATAATTCTGCAGAAAATTAAAAATACAATTTTGTAAAATGAGGTATAAGTACCTAACTAATCTATTAAAGAGATGTCTATATTTGGAGCGGCTTTGCGCGCCATTTTTAAGGTTCAATTATACTGTATATGTGAACATTTCTAAAGAAATTCTCCAAATGATAGTATTATGTTTAGAAGCAGTAATCGAACAAACAAAAGACAGACAGATAGACTGAATAGTGATTTTAAACTTACATCACTGCCACACTTAGAGTCAGTTAATGTATCATTATTTTGTTATGTAAGTGACTGTGTGGCGCAGCGGGAACCTACTTGCTTTGCAAACCAGAGACGGCGGGTTCTGCTGTCCAGCGGGAAGAAAGCCCTTTGTGCGATTCTTCCTTACTGGTTAGGATAATACAGACCGATCACCTGATTGTCCGGTAAGTAAAATAACCCACACATCAAATGAGTATGTGAAAAGTCGATTTTGCACTTCCCTGGTCGTGTCAGTGTTCGCGAGAGTTAAAAAAAGCTCTATTATTTCTCCCGCTTAGGGCTTAGATGACTGATCTTACGTTGTGGCCATTAAGGCTCTAACTCTCTGATAAAAACGGATTGTTTCTACACTCGAAGCTAATTAAGTAAATACTCTTTTAGAGCGTAGAGAATCGCTTGTTTCTTACTCAATACGGACATAAGCATAAACGGCTTCAAGAGTCGAAATAATCAGAATAAAAACAATGCCTAAACGAGGATTAACGCTAATTGACGTTTGTGAGTGTGACAGTAAGTGCGGTAGTTAGAGATTCAGTTAGGTACGTGAATAAACGCTGTGTGTGTGTTTTGTTAAAAGATTAGCCGATTACACCAGCGAAGCGACGCGAGGCAACGTGGTGCGGCGCGGCACCGCGCGGTCACCCTTTACAAACGTTTGCCTTCACACAGCTCCCACAACCGTTCGTTCATTTACATTTCACAGTCTGTTAAGTAAGCCTTCACCGCTGAATTTGGTCTATGCTGCTACTAAAGTAACTACCTTTATCAGTTCCATGGAACTGCTTAAGTACGCTGACGGTACTATGTTCTTATCTAATGGTGTGTGCAAGTATTAAGTAAGTATGTAAATTTGATAGATACTGCAGAAAGTTCTAACTTCTACCAAACTTAAAGTCCGTTACGGAGTGATTATCTCTGTTTAGATTTTGTATACCTACTATTTTATTGGTAAAAAGAAAAACAGTAAACGTATATCGTGTGAAATTAATAGTATCAAAAGTATATTTCTGTATTAGAAAGAAACAAGATATTGGATCATTAATCTTTGTCGCAGCCCAAGAATGACCTTTTCAGGATTTATTTCAGCTCGTAAATAAGAAATAAAATGATGTCTCATACATAAAGTTTTATATAACCAATTTGACAACTTGTAATTTTATAGATTACACGTAAACTCTTTAATCAATACCAAAAATATTCAACACTAGCTGACCCACGCAGCTCCGCCCGTGCTGTGTTTACGTTATATCTAAACTTTTAATAACAGACACTCGCATCGAATACATAACCTCCTTTTTTATAGTCGGTTAAAAACTGGGATCCACTTTTTACTTGCTCTCCGAAGCACGGACCCGTTTAGTTCAAATGGCGTTAAACGGTCACCCATCTATTTAATGACATTACCTAACGTTGCTTAACCCGATCGATTACAAAACCTTGATAACAACTCTCTATGAGTGTTCCCTTACTAATATTTATTATAATTATGAAGAAAAATTGATAAAATCGGACCAAGCGTATAACCAAGTACCCATTTTGACTTTAATCCCCTCTCCCAAGGGAACCGTGCCGAATGTGGGGATAAAAAGTATCCTATGTCCTACCTCGGAGTATTAACTCAAATCAAGCCAAGTTTCGTTTCAATCCATCCAGTAGTTTCGGCGTGATGCTCAGCCGAGATACAGACAGACAGACAGACAAAAATAAACAAAATTACACTTTTGGCTTTAGTCGGTTACAGAATGCCCTCCAAACATAATTTTCAAAATATCTTCAATGTACAGAATTGGACCTGTTACAGTTTTATTATAAGTATAGATATTATGTAGGACCATTTACTAACGTCGTAATTTTCCGTTTTCGAATTCAATGATTGAAATGCTTCCGACGATATCTTGAAACGTTATGTACAAATTGAATAGTTTCTATGAAATTACATTATGATACCTGATAGAATTGACAAAACAATTCGATGATGAAATCGTAAATAGGCTTTACAGGATATCAGTGATTTTTTTCCTCGGATTCGAATACGGAAACTTCAGACTGTTGTGAATTGTTTTCTTTATTTTTTTTTCTTTATTTTTATTAAAAAGGGTACACATCAGTTAATTAAGAAGTATCTCAAAAACCCTAAATCGGGCACGGGCCTTCCCTTATCACGAGGGGCTTTAGGCCATAATCCACCAAGCTGGCAAAGGCGGACTTCACACGTCATTCGAAAGCTAGTTAGGCTTTCTCAGACAGTTTTCATCACGATGTTTTCCTTCACCGAAAGCTACAAACAAACGCACAAAGACGATTCGCAAATGTTTAATCAAAGAAATAAGAGGTGCGAGCCAGGGTTCGAACTTGCACACCTTATTTCCAAGGCAAGCGCTCGCCCACTGAGCTGTCACTACTATTTTGAAAAGCCTAGCTGAAATCCGCTGACGGTTAATAGTAATAATAATATTAATATCTTGGGACAATCCACACACGGTCATCCGATCCCAAACTAGGCAGAACTGTAATATGGAAACCCTACAACCATACAACTGATACTAACACTTAGATACATTTTTTTTTGTAAATACATACTTAAATAGTTAAATAACACCCAGACACTTGTTGGGAATCGAACCCACGACCCACCGGGTAGCAGCCAAGGTGTCTAATCACTAGACCAACGGGCCCGTCAAGTTCTGTTCTCTTTTAAAATCCCTGCTCAACCTTTTATTTTAAAATCAAATAAAAAGTCAACCGTATTTGTAACGGCCACCAGTTCTCGCGCTACATAGCCATAATAAAATTCACACAGCTATATCCAAGCGAAACGGTAAAAGCCACGGTCGCTTCCCCATTCGTATTGTTTCGCGCGAGACAGACGAAAATTAAGGCAGATCGTTTTATATTTTCATTTTTAATTCACACAGTTGAAAGCGAAGTTTAAAAACCAGATAATAACCTTTAGAGATAAATATAACTGTGCGGTCAAAGGCTGTAAAATCTCTCTTTTATTGCTGTTTTAATTGCATTCTTCACGTTCGCCTCGTATTTTTTATTTTTGGTGGGTTTCGTTTTTATAAAACGATTGATATTTTTGATAATGTGTTTGTTTTTAAATACCATTGGAACAAGTATAAATTGAAAATTTGAACATTCTCCACCGCTAGTTAACGAACTCTATAGATTTTCATTAAACGCACTTAGAATTATCCCGACATGGTCTGATCGGAAAAAAATGGCATTTAAATTCGGCCATTCATTTCAGAGCTACGATGCAGCAGACAGACAGATATAGATTTACATAGATAACGCAAGTATCTCGATTTGTATTAAAATTTGTATTGTATTAAAAGCGTGCCGACTTTTTAACACCTACTGTGACGTCACAGCCGAAATTAAGTGACGGGAAATTCATACAGATTCTTTTTTTTTTGTTGGAGTAGTACTATTGGCGCAGATGGCCATGACAGCTTCACCGGACAAGACATACCGATTCAAAGACACCGATGCCGCCGATGCCCCGCCGATTTTTTAAGTTTTTGCGACCGAACTGCTGCAAGGCTGCAACAACACGCCAGCGGACTGCAAGTTAGCGGCGACCAACCTTGACGCTTAGGTAGTAGGTACATGCAATTGCGTTATCTATGTAAATCTATATCTGTGAGAAGACAGTTATAGGCATCAAGTTACAACATACCCCTTGTTGTGTTGGGGTTTAATAAAAAAATACATTAGTCAAGAACCATTTCCAGTTCTTACATTTAAGAAGACGACTATCGACGCTATATAAGAGGTTGTTGATCGGTAATTAGCTTTTAATTCGTTCAGCAACAATTAGTTGATGGACGTTTCTTTGCTGAAGATAAATAGAAAAGTTTCTCTAGCTTATCCCGTCTTCGCGAACACAAATATTGACATAATTAATAACAACAGCGCACGTCCGCGCACTACTCGCCTTGAATTATAACAAAAAGAAATATATCTTCGTGTCTCATATTTCCCTTACAGATAGTTGTAGTTCACTTTTAATTGGTATGGCAATCAGGTTTTTGTTGTTGATTACTTTCCACTAATTTGTTATCAACTTGGAAAGTTTAGATTATGCAGATTGCGGATTGTTATTAGGGATAAGATTGCGCTGGAAATACTTATTTATACCCATAGAGCTTAAAAATCTACTTGTAATTTCAGTTGCCCCGGGAATTCAGATTCATGGGATGGGATGGGATGGGCAGTCATGGGATACTCATCCCAACTTACCTGTCCGATAGTTGTGGTATAGTATACGGGTATGCGACCCCGGCTTCCCTAGCTATTACTGTCCCATCCCTTGCCCTCCTGGGTGGTAATATCCTACTTTTCCTATTTCCTTTTTACACCACCTATCCTTCCCTTTCCCTCGTTATTCGTGAGAACGCAATGATTAATCATAAAATAATTTAATTAACCAAAATGGCGGCGATGTGGTTCGCCACCCATCACGTCTCGTTTCTCACGGGGGTGAAAAGCGGCCCATGGGCTCTGCCTACCCCTACGGGAAAAAGGCGTGAATATATGTATGTTTGTATGTAATCACTATTAGCCCATTTTGTCCCCATAGGCGTACCTATAGTGGGGCAGACCCAACAACCACACACAAACGACTTTAAGCAGTATTTTATAATTAGCAAAATTATTCACTTAGATTTTAACCAGATTTTTTCCAGACCCTCGCAGGTTATTATTGCAAAAAAGAAGGTCAGTTAACAAAAAAAAAAATAAGTACCTACTATATATCTAATTGCCCTTAAGCAATCGCTATATTCCAAGTAGTCCTATATTTTGTTCTACATATATGATTACGTCCTTAAAATCTGCAAGTTGAAGTGGCAATGGGCAGGCCACATCGCTCGGCGAACCGATAACCGCTGGGGAAGAAAGGTTCTCGAGTGGCGACCACGAACCGGAAGACGCAGCGTAGGTAGGCCTCCCACTAGGTGGACAGACGACATTGTGCGCGTCGCAGGTAACCGGTGGATGCAAATAGCCAATTGTCGGTCATTGTGGCGTTCGAAGGGGGAGGCCTATGTTCAGCAGTGGACGTCTTCCGGCTGGTGATGATGATGATGATGATGATATGATTACGTGGAAAAAAACAACCAATTCAACATGAGTGTAGACTTTATTATATATTATTTTCTATTCCAAGTGGTACACGATGATGTATTGCAAACAAATATTACATAAACTTTATTAGTGTGCAAGTAAAATATGGGTGGTATACGCTCGTGTGCTCACTGTCCGGTTAAGACCTTTCTCCTTTCCTGCATTTATTTTGGTCAAGTGCTTCTATCGACGAATCCACAAATCAGATCGTTGCACTACCTTTTCTTTGGTCTGACATGTCGTCGCCATGGTGTCACAGGGTTTATTTAAAGTTGCTCTGTTGGCTCACTGCTCGTTCAACTTATATTCTGTTCCATTTAAGCTGTCCAGCTTATTCTACTACGTTGGTGTCCTTTATTATTAGTACATGATACCTCGATAACATATAAAATAATTTGACTGGCCCTTTGGTCTAGTAGTTAGGCACACTGGCCGCTACCCATTAGGTCGTGGGTTCGATTCCCATCTTGTGTTTGGGCGTTACTTACCGTATGTATTTACAAAAAAAAATGTATTTGTATCAGTTGTCTTTTCCATGCTAACGTATTTCATAGTACCTAACAGGTTCTGCCTACTTTGGTATCAGATGACTGTGTGTGAATTTTCCCAGCATAATATTATTAAAAATATTTATTAGGTAGTCGATTCGTTGTGAAAGAGACCTTCCAGGTAGGTGCCTCTTACCCATTGAGGTATTATATACACATATACCCAAATGTTCTTACCGAAATGTTAGATATTTAGCCGTTAGGCAGCAGCGTCTTGCTAAATCTGAATAAATTACTAAAGGGCGAGCGCTTGCGTTGGAAACATGGTGCGCAGGTCTTTAATCATGTGCGAATCGTTTTTGTGCGATTTTTACTAGCTTTCGGTGAAGGAAAACATAGTGAGAAAACCTGCATGTCTTTGAAAGCCTAACTAGCTTTCAAATGACGAAACCCACACTTGGCCAGCGTGGTAGACTATGGTTAGGCCCCTTTTTCTTGAGGGGAGCCAACAGTGGGACAAAACAAGGGCTGGTATTATTAAATGTCTCAAGTAAGAACTAAGCAGTACTGCAATGTAAGTATACATAGGGTAGGGCATGCCGCTTACCGTCAGGTATCAGCCTCGTCACTAAGTTCCAATGGTTATAAAAAAAGTATTCATCCTCATCAGCCCATAGACGTCCACTGCTGAACCTATCTCCCTCTTAGAAGACAGGGAACGGAAGGAGAGAAACAATGTAGTAAAACCAAAAAGCTTTTACCTTCAAACTTCTTCAGTAAAACTTAATAATTTGTGTGTGTTTTGTATAACTGTATAAATTTTTTTATCAAAAAGTGTTACTGAAAGAGCAAAGCGTTCTTTAAGCGATAGCAGAAAAATGTATCTCGGTTTTTGTGTAACGACTTTCGATTTACTGAATACGAGTGCTCTCGTGAAGGGTTGGATGGGGGAGGTATCACTCCACATCGAGTCAAGTACATTCGTCTGCCAAATAAGGCGTAACTTACTCCACACCGCGAATTTATAGCGTCTATGGAGCGAAAATATTTATGTACTACGTTACATTATTTCAGTAAAATTTCAATTTCACACTGCGGTGGCTTCAATATAACATAGTAAAAGAACTGTTCAATTTTTATTGGCTGAAGTAAGATTGGAATCTTATGGTATGAGCGTGTGCTCTAGATATAACATTCAGACGTGTACCTACTAGAGGACGTGCGACGTTTATATATATATGTATACATAAATATTTTTTTTTTTTTTCTAGATTTTTTTATTTGTTCTTGTTATTTATATATGTATTTTTATATACACTGCGCCCTATCTCTTTCTTTCACCGTTTCTCTACTGGGCGTACTGGAATAGATTTTTTTACAATAAGCCCTGCCTTTATAGGTACCTGGGGCCGAACCACCAACTCTATTAGCAGTATTATTATCATCTTTAATGACATGAGGTAGCGACGTCAATATACGTAGTTTATAGCTCTGTCACTCTCTAATATTTATTTCTCAAATTACATTGCTAATTTTCTAAAATAATAATTATTAATTGCATATTAATTAATTGCCTCTGTACTGTTTTAGTGCATAAAGAATAAATAAATAAATAATTAAATAAATTTTCCACGAATAAGTAATTTATTGTTTTTAAATAAAAATTATGCTTTATCATTATACCAATAATGATATTATACTAATTTTATTTAAAAAAAAGTGTTTTTTTTTTTTGGAAAATCATGAAAAAGCCGATGAAAAATTTCAACACTAGAGTGTTCAGAATCATGTACCGGATCCCTGGTATCGATTTTCGGTACGATGTCCCTTACACCCTGTATATCTACTTATTTATATCTTTTCTTTTCATATAATAAAATACTCCCTGTGAAACACAGGGGCCTTTTATTAAGTGAAAAGAAATACGATAAACAACACTCACGCCTTGCAAATTTACATATTTTATGGCGAGTCTCTCAAAGTTCCCTCTAATGTCAATTTAATATAAAATTTATTTCAAGTTCTGTGACGAATAGAAAAAGAGATAACGAGACACTGCCGCCTCTTTGCGTGATCACCGCCACGAATTATGTGCTCCGAGCCCTGAATATTAAACGAAGGCGGCAAAAAGTAGCGCGAGTCTGCGTAACTCGTCTGAAATTACGGTTATCGAGCCAATCGGTTCCCCGACGACGGAGTTCGCCTAAATATTACCTACCGGGACCTCTCGCGACGAATTTCATTATAGATATCCATAATGTCATCCACTTTTCAATAACTGAATAATCCCGCTTGTTAATGATATATAAGTATCAGTAGGGTTAGGTATTCCCAATGGTTTCAAACCAATTTGATTTTAAAATCAATTGAGTAGCTTAGATGTCAGGATGTACGGTACCGCGAAGATATTCTCGATACCGGTACTCGTTGGTGGAATTAAAAAATTGTATTGTGTTAAAATTGGCATTGCTTTATGAACTGTAACTGTATTGGTGTATGAACCTTGTTTACTTGTTTCTTCAATGCTAATGCGGGTAATATAGACGATCACCTGATTGTCTACTGCACCTGAGTCCCCCAGTCGAGTCTGGCTTCAATCCCAATCTCATCTTTTTTTAACAGCTCCTACTGGGTTAGTTACGCAACCTCCACTGAGAAGATCCGGCATGAATTTCAAGGGGCTTATCTGCATGTATCCGACGTGATAGCGCTTTTAGCTCTTTTCAAAGGATTTTTTTAACCAAACCTCAAGAGAGATTTTTGTTGAAATTACATTTGATTAGAATCTTATGCTTGTTGCTTTTAAGTTACCTACTCATTTCCATTTTTAATACACTGTTCTAAATGTAGACATGATAAGCTGGTTATTCACCTAATGGTAAACAATACGCCTACCCATGACATTTCATTACAATGCCGCCTGTCACCTGAGACGTAAATTATTAAGTCGCCTGGGCTAAGTAGTTTCACCAAGTGTCCTTCAGGCTGAAGCACCGATTGCACAAAGGGCCTGGTAAGCAGACAGGGAGGCTTACTATAACCTCAAACAAAGGGCATGCAGATTTCAAAGTACTTAGAACTACATAAATATTAAATTAAAAATAAGTAAAGGATTTTTTTAACTATTTGAGTACACAGTTAGCGCGACAGCCAACTTAGATCATATAAATAAGCGTGCCAAACAATATACATATACACACATACATATAGATATGTGACACAAATAAAATTTAACCCTTCCCTCTTGGGTTAAAATACATATGTACAGTGTACACCCTGTTTTTCCTTATAAGTTCAAAATCAGAACAATAAATATAAAACAAAGGAGTGATGGATGACCAGTGGCAATGAGTAGCGTTTAATATATAACTTATTGTAAAGAAAAACAGTACTTAAACCCCAATCGGGTTAAAATGTCTGTAACAGTTACAACTTAAATAACTTCTACATAAATATTAAGTTCGCAAATGTGATTGCTCTCATAGTACTTAACATATTTTATGTCAAGTCAAAATATTGAACATTTGTGTATTCACAGAAAACTTACTCAGTTCTCAATATCAGTAACTCCACTCAGTCAATCTCCGTAATTGTTGAATCTAAGTTATTGCTGGGGAGTGGAGTTCATTTATTTTGCCAGATTAGTTGCGGGCGACATCTCTACTCGTTCATCACGTTTTGTAAATCGTCTGTAAGCTGTTGACAGATATGAATTATTCTGCGGGACAGACGTACCGCAACATGTACGTATGTGAGTGTTTCTATCAGTATTTAGTTCATATTGGGTGACCACATTTTATGAAAAACGACTTATGATATGTGTGATCTAGGTATATGTTTTTGGTGGACGTTGGTAAGTACCGGAGTCTATCTAGAAATCGATAAAACGGTCAGTTTTATGTCGTACGTTTTACTACGGGCCCGTTGGTCTAGAGTCTAGTGGTTAGACACCCTGGCTGCTACCCGATGGGTCTTGGGTTCGATTCCCACCAAGTGTCTGGGTGTTATTTATCAATTTAAGTATGCATTTACAAAAAATATGTATATAAGTATTATTATCAGTTGTCTGGTTTCCATAATACAGGCTCTACCTAGTTTGAGATCGGATAATCGTGGATTGTCCTAAGATATTATTTTTATTATATTTTTTTATTTAGTTAAATATAACCACCTATTATTTTTAAGCTATATAGCGCGACTATTAAGAGGAGAAAGACGTTTGTCTTCTTAAGTGATGCGTCTGGTCTGCCTATGGAAAGTTACAACGCCGCCGCTTTTCAGCAGAAACATCATAGTTAGTAGTTCTAGTGTCCAGTAGGTAGTTCTTTTAGTCAGTGTCTTGCAATAACAAGGAACAAAGCAATGTTTACATACTTCTGCTTTGGCGATGGTGGTTATCTGAACGACTTCTTGGCCAAACAATAACATATTAATAGTGTGTAGATTGTCCTAGAATATTATTATTATTTTATACAATCTAATACATATTAAAAATGTTTTTTATAATAAAAAATAAATGTCCAATTTCCTATCAACAAAATAATTAGATTGCTTGGAGACATTTCGCAATTGATTGTTACCTTAATTAATACTTGTTACCAGGAAATTAAAATTAAGTATTAAGAAAGATAATTTTATCGGACGAATGTAGACAATTATGACAAAACAAGTTCCAAAAGAGAAGAATAATAAAAAAAAATAACAAAAAAAATACTAAAAATACACAAACATCCTTATCAGTCACAAAAGAACGCGCTCAGTTCAAGTCGGGGGTCTAATGTGTCCACCGACGCTGGTTTTCAGTGCGTTGCTGGTACGAGGCATGCCTTTTAAGTATTGTCGTTTGAAGAAAAAACACAACTAGAACCTTATAGTAGGTACTTTTTATTGTTTTTCAAAGTATTCACCACGTAACTTAATACACTTTTCCATTCGGTCAAACCAGTTATTATAACATTTATTCCACTCTAAAGTGGGGGTGTTCAAAATGGCTGACTTGAAAGCATCGACTGCTTCTTCCCCGGACTGGAACCTTTGACCACAAAGACTTTTCTTAATTTTAGGAAATGTAAAGAAATCGTTAGGGCTTAGGTCAGGACTGTATGGAGGATGGTCAAGAATTTCTACTTTTTCCTGCTTCAAATACTCAATCGTTTGACGAGCGCTGTTTGAGCTTCCGTTGTCGTGGTGCAGGATGATGCGTCGCTTTGAGTTAGATTTTCGAAGTTCGGCGATGACTTGTGGTAAACAAACTGTGGTATACCACTCTGCGTTAACCGTTCTACGATCTTCAAGTGCAATAGTCGCAACATGGCCGGTTTTTCCAACAAACGTGGCCACCATCTTCTTTGAAGTGCTTCGAGAACGAACCACTTTAGTCGGCTTTGGCTCGTCTTGAAAGACCCAGATTGTAGATTGTTGTTTGGAATCAGGATCGTAGGCGTAGATCCAAGATTCGTCACCACTGATGATGTCGTAGACGTGATTTGACTCACCTCGGTTGAACCTTTGCAGAGTTTTCTTACACCATCTGACGCGGGCCGCCTTGTGATCGTCGGAAAGCAGATGCGGTATCCAACGGCAAACTAGCTTTCTCACACCAAGCGCTTCATGCAAGATCTTCTGAATGGTTGTCCCTGAAATGCCTAATAGAGCCTCTATCTCGCGATACGTCACATGACGATCTTCGAGAATTAGTTGTCTCACAGAAATGATGTTATCTTCAGTGAAGGCGGATTTTGGGCGTCCTTCGCGAGATTTGTCACTAACACTAGTATGTCCACGCTGGAATTCTAAATACCAGCGTTCGACAGTCCGCAGACATGGGGCATCATCACTGAACACAGATGTTAGCTCTTCAAAACACTGAAGCCGTGTCACAGTGGTGGTCCGTGAGGGGGGGGGGGGGTCGTAGGGGTCATGACCCTACACGGCAAAATTGGGTAGTGGCTAGGGTGTCTAGGTACAAGACCAACGGGACCGTCAAATATGATCCCCCCCCCCCCAAAATCGTTGGCTACGACCGCGCCTAGTGTCAGGCCTCTTCTAAAGTTGTAGAAAATTATTGCACGAAGATTTATTCATTTTCGTACGTAACCTGACAGATTCCAATCGACGCTGTGACTAAACCGGACTAAACAATAGCATTAATCCTAATACTTTCAACTGTTTTGAGATTCAAAATTTTAACACATTCGAATATAGAACAGTTCCAAATTCAAAATTGCCGGGAAATATGGAAACGACAGAACTTAAAAGGCAGGCCTAGTATTATAGATAGTCACAAAATTAAAATCACACCAGCCGAACAGACAAAGCTGCCAATGTCCTAGCAAATATTACCGTTGGCGTCACAGAGAGAGACGCGAGTAATCCAAAGTAGACATGGGACCGGGATGCCGCGTCCGGGATTAGAGCCGGACGCCGGGGCTAGCCGGGGCAAGCCGCCAGATAACGAGGCTGGCTTTAATGTGATATTAGCGAGTTCACTACTACGCACACATTCCGGCAATATGCGATAACGATGAGATGGGGTTCATCCGTCCCTTCGGCCGTCTTTAAGTGATAGATAATGGACTAACGGTGGGCTTCTTGTTTGTAAACGATTATTATTGTACTAGAGTACTTGGTTACTAATCTACTGCTTCAACTCGGTATTTACATGTACCATTAGCTATCAACAATACAGTGGATTTTTCCTCCTTTGAACATGACTGTGTAGTATAGCCAGTCACACTGGTTTTAAAAACAAGTTGCTAGTTTTATTATACTACCAAGGTGGCAAGCAAGTATGTGGCCCGCCTGATGGTAAGCAGTCACCGCAGCCTATAGAAGTTAGCAACACCAGAAGAATCACTTGCGCGTAGATAGTCTTTTGTATCCTGTTATTTCACCAGCTACAGTGCCCCACATACCGGAACATAGCAATGTTTACATACTGCTGCTTGGCGGCAGAATACCTGGCACCACGGTGGTACCTATCTAGACGGTTCCTTGCACAAGAAACCTACCACCTATTAAAGTAGTAGTGTACCTATTTGATCCTGTGATGACTTACGCTGTCGAAACGAATATTTGCTGTCTGAAGGCTGCCAAGTCTCAAAGTCCTCTGGCTACAAACCTAGTATTTCTCAGCAAGATAATGTAAGAAAATGAGAACGATCATCATACCACTAAATTTATCAATATCCCGAAAAGAGTTGCGATTAAAATGGTAATAGGTTACAGTTCTACTGCAGAGAGAGACGCTGAAGAGAAAGCAGGGTGTTCAATGATCTAAAAAGATGGAGCAGTCGTGAACTATACACGCCTTATCAAAAACAAAGTGGAAGCAGAGCATATACATATAAGAACGTATGTTAAAATGAAAGAGAGAAAAATAGAACGAGAATATGCACCAAGATTATTTATAATGTTACCTCCAGTTTAAATCTACTACGTTGCTATGCACTGTGTTACAATGAATATTAAAAAACTTATTTATTTGCCTTTACGTAAGGCAGTTTCAAAATAAAATTCGCTTCCGTCTAAATAATAAATAACAGCGGTCTCCAACGAATTTTACTACGAAATCTCGATAGCTATTGCTTTTTCTGAGGGAAAGAAATATGTTTATGGTTCTGTTTATACGATGGCAAGACTTTTGTTTACGTCACGGGTGTGGCCACGTCGTGTTACGCCCATTGGGGTCACAAAAAAAGGATTAACGAAAGAAAATATACAAACAAATATTTGCGTAGTAATTTTCAAAATTGCGTTCGAGTAACACAAGTAGACGCAATCGTGGATATTCAATTTAGTTTTTGCAAGAGGGTGCATCGGTGCGTTCTATCGGCCGGTGCCATCAGATTTAGATAGATTGAAGGGACCGGACTCTCACTGTTGACTCTATCAATCAGTTATACCGGCGACGAACAACAGTTATCACAAACTCTGAGAAAGGCCGCCCCCTTTGCTCGAATAAATCAATAGAAACGGACCACCCTTCGGGATTGTTCACATTACTTTCTATTGCTTAGAATCGAATGAGACTATTTTTTTGTAGTTTGTATGTCGAAACTTTGTTTGTACTCACATATACTTCTAGTTATATAGTACAAACAGTACCGTTAAGTTAATGCAAATAAAATCACGTAATAATACGAGAGTAAGAGCCAAAGTACGTATTACCACAGTATCAATAAAACAGTAGACACACTACGAACAAAGGATTTTAAACTCGCACAAAAAGACCAGCGCCGCGTCACTACAGTAGCTCAATCAAAGTTAGTTACTTGAGTCACTGTGACCAAGTGCTGGGCTTAGCTGTATCGGTTAGAGCCGTTTGACCGTAGTTTATCTTCTATATGTATTATTTATACTTAGCTTCAACTGAAATGATGGTGCAGTTGTGAGCTTATCCCAATTCTTGGGTTTTCATTTTTGTATACTCATAGACTAGTGCTGGATAATCTCAATAGATAGTAAGCAGTGATGAAATCCTAAATGATATGTGTTTTCTCTGCCACCGGCACTACAACTCATTATAGAGCGGCAAACTCCAGGATCATCGTTTGATAGTGGCGTTACTAATATGCTAGAGGGCCTAGAGGTGATTCCCTACTATACATTTTTTTTTGTAGGCGATCGAGAGGAAAGAATCAGGGATTCTTTAATCTCTTATTCATGGATATGGGTTTAAAAACTTGTTACCAACAACATTATTTGCGTTTATTTAATTTTACAGATTTTAACTTCACAGGCACGGGAAAACATGTCACTTCGATCTGACAGTGAAAAACAACCCCCCGCGTCATTTGTCAACGTCAGGCACTCAACGCGAGGGCAAAACATAATTTCATAAAGACATCCTTGTTCTTGTTACACCGAGATGAGCCGCTTTTTACAGTATCACCATCATCGAATTTCTTATTTGATATACGACACCTGAGAAGTAATGCGTGGATAATAACAGTCGGCAGGCTCCAGGATGCCGCGTGCCGTTGAGTTCATATTTTGTTTTGTTGCTTGAATAAATTCTTGTCGTAGCACTCGTAGGTCAAACTCAAACTCAAACTCAAAAATCTTTATTTCAAATAGGCTTAACGCTAGCACTTTTGAATCGTCATTTTTTAGAAGCTACCACCGGATCACAACGCGGCCTCAACTGAGAAGATCCGGCAAGAAACTCAGCGGGCTTGTCATTTTTTCACTTTTTTTTTTAAACATTGTTTTGTTACAAATGAATCGACATTAGCGATATTGTGTCCTGCCATTCGAAACATAAAGCAAGGGAGAAAAGAAGAAAACAATAAATTAAGACAAACTAAAAGGCCAAATGGATAGAAGTCGGACCAGTCCCCCCAAGCAGCACCCGCGCACGAGTTGACGCTGGTGCTACGTTTTATCTCTCACATAATTTATATCCTCGAAGCTTGCATTCCTTGAATATCCATTTTTTTTCAGATAGTATTTTTATTTTCATCATCATCATTAGCAGCCGATAGACGTTCACTGCTGAACGAAGGCCTCCCCCTTAGAAGAGAGGGGTTGTCATAATCCCCACGCTTGGCAGGCGGCTTGGGATCGCAGTATAGATAGAAGATAAATTTAAAAGAAAGACGCTGCTGCCCGTCTTCCTGTTCTCGCTTAGTCGCCTCTTACGACACCCAACGAGAGGAGAGGGGGGGATGCTATTCTAGCTCGGCACCCCACGGGTATTTTTCTTTTAAATTAAGGATACTGTTGGGTTAAGGGGCGAGCGATTGGAGCGGTCCAGCCAGATGAGTTGGGAAGCGAAGAGTTCAAAGATACCTCGGATAGGTACGGCCTCGTCTTGGGTTATCGCTGAAGGCTGCTTTTCCACCAGAGATGTTCTGCCTGGCAGGGAGCGAGGTCAAGGCTAAGCTACGAAACTATGTGACCGTTTCCACTAATGCTAAGGTATAGGGAAGTATCGGGAAGCGCATGCATGTGAAGATGTGCTTTTAAGATGCCCTGCGCGAGGTATCTGTGCGAGGAAGATGCATCACTTGAGCTGAACAGCAATTCATTTTTTCCATGAATATATGAAAGGGGGGATGTACTAGGGCAGGGGGAGGTAAGCGCCACACATGAATATGAGTGCGTGCAGGATAATTATTAGTCAGTAAGCTCCACGACTTTGTATAATTAACATCGTTGCAATAGATGTATGCATACAATTTTTTTGCTTTCACTTTCTCAAATATAGACAAGAAATAATTTTTAAAAACTAAAACCCGACTACGGATAAAATCGCAGTCTAATAATGTGATATTATATAGCCTATAACCAGCGGACAATCAAGACGCTTCTAACGACACCCTACTTGTCAAATTATGTTAAGTTGATTAGAAGATATTCGGGAACAGATGAACAAACATACATACATACATTCTTGTTAAAATCATAACCCTCCCTCCGTTCCGTAGACGGGTAAAAACATAGCTTCGCTAAACCCTTTTCCATCAGAGCTAAGCTATGAAATTGAGCGATTCTATCGGTGGCTTTGAAACACATCTGAAGCAATGTAGCCATCGATATACTAATATCGATGAATGTAGCGAATCTCTGGTGAAAAGACTTGGCCCTAAGAGAGGATTGGCGCTTCCAACGCTCGCAACGCGTCCCTACTGAAAAAATGAGTTATGAAACTCATTGCGGTGATGCACATCGAGGTTGCATGTGTTCGACAATAATTAAGCCCGCTGACGAGACCTGTGTTTTTTTTCCTAAACTTGGAGAATCAGCCAATTTTTAAGAGATCTACTTGAATCGTAGAATGATAAATAATTATTTAAGTATACTTAAACTCTAAACGTTTTGCCTACTTATTATTTAATGTCGGCAACTATAATGTATATTTTATTGAAATGTACCAATCGGGTCTGATTCTTGACCCTTACAATTATTATCCTATTTTGTACCTTTTTAGGGAATAAATCTTCTTTAGAAGTAAACGGAATTCTGCGTACCCAACAACGTAACAATATAAGGCATATTTTTATTCAAACTATTGTTCGAATTAATGTTCAAAAGATAAGTATTATCGGTTATTTAATAAGTATCCTTATTCCTTCTTATTAAATTTTATACTTTACGACTATGCTAGGTGTTCCTTGTTATTTATATTTACATACTTCATAAAAGTCAATCCTTGACAGCTATATCTCCCGATGATAAGTGGTTTTACTAGGTGGTAGGTTCCTACTAGGTGGTAGGTTCCTTGTGCAAGGAACCGTCCAGGTAGGTACCACCGCAGTGTCAGATATTCTGCCGCCAAGCAGCAGTGTGTAAGCATTGCTGTGTTCCGGCGTGAAGGGCACTGTAGCTGGTGAAATTACCGTCCACAAAAACTTAATATCTAATGTCGTATGGGTCGGCAACGCGCTAGTAATTCTTCTGGTGTTGCTAGCGTCTATAGGCGGCGGCGACTGCTTACCATCAGGCGGGCCGTGCGCTTGCTTGCCACCTTGGTAGTATAAAAAAAACCCACCACATACTTGCTGAAGTAAAGTAAGTACCACGGACAAAATACGGGAATTTCTGTTGCGGCAACAAAAGTGTTGAATGGTGACCGTCAGCACATCATAGAGAATCAAAAACCTTGAGGAACATGAACCCTCTCGCAGTTGCCGTTTTATGACGTTCTTCTGTAAGATAAAGGTTTGTCCCCAGTGTAGCCGTTTCAATTTTAAAAGAGCGCTTTCACTGTCTTACCTCCTTTGATACTTTATTCATCCTATCCTGAAACATATTGAAACAGATATGATCAAATAACGAAGTTTTGTATCGCGATGTTTCGATATACACATAAATATGGAAGATACGAGTGCCTATGTGTTTGTACACGACACGCCTAAATGATAAATGAGGGA
Organism: Furcula furcula; assembly: GCA_911728495.1. Taxonomy (NCBI): domain Eukaryota; kingdom Metazoa; phylum Arthropoda; class Insecta; order Lepidoptera; family Notodontidae; genus Furcula; species Furcula furcula. The sequence continues at coordinate 15,721,204 of OU452251.1, forward strand.
GGAGTAACTCGTGTACAGAGAGGAAGCTCGATTTTAGACGAAGAGTGTTGAGTAAATAATGTCAATCTCGGAGCTCGCGCGTTGAATTGTTTAGTGAAACAATAAAATGAATAGTACTGAAAATTGGCAGCCTCGTTCGAAATAGTTGGTTTTGGAAGTACACAAAGGTAACTGATAAATAATTCAAATGCTGCAATGCGGTCCTCAAGGAGTTGACAAGGAATGTACTAGCGTGTGTAGTGACACTATACAGGAAGGTAGCCTAACTGTAATGGTCCACAAGAGAGACGTATTTGACGAATTTTACCGAGCTGAGGAATTTTATAGGAGCTATTCGGTTTGTAACATTTTTTAGTTACTAACTTAATAAAATTAGCAAAAGCTTTGCTCGGCATATTTAAAGCCACTTGTCGCCTATTCTCCCGGAAGTTATGGATTCGAAAGATGATATTTTGTATACATTACAGAAAAAAAACTTTATATAGTGGTGAAAGCCCCATTAAAGTCCAGTGTGTTTCTTAAGAAAAAATAAGCGAATTACCAGCCGGACAGATGCAGATAGCGACTTCCTATTAACTTGACGTTCTATGTTAAATCAGTCGAATTATTTTTTCTTTTAACCATTTTTACATGTTGGCGTTATTTGAAATTTTGCACAAAATTAAAGAGAATGATCTACTAAGCTGGTCTGATGAGAGTTGGAGTTGTGTAAAGAAAACCTCGAACGGTTACTAGTAAACACATAATGCAGTTTAGACTTTAGTATTATTATTGTTGACGGGACCGTTGGTCTAGTGGTTAGACACCCTGGCTCCTACCCGATGGGTCGTGGGTTCGATTCCCACCAAGTATTAGGTATTTAAAAAAAAAAAAATTATATAAGTATTAGTATCAGTTGTCTGGTTTCCATAGTACAGGCTCTACCTAGTTTGGGATCGAATGACCGTGTGTGGATTGTCCCAAGATATTTTATTGTTTTATTTACCTTTGCTCAATTTATTAATTCTCCCACTCGAATACTTTATATTTTGAAATCCGAACATACAATCCGCTTATGAGTTTCATAATTGCGTTCTATCAATTTAGTTAGAAACTAATTTAACGGATTATATCGTAAAAGTAGTCTCGTCGCAATGTGTAGTATGAGCGTAACAAAAAGAAACATTTCTTTGTTATATTTCTTCCCCCCATCGCATGTAGGCATCCTTACTCATTATAAAATAAAGCAAAAAATGTGTTTTCATCATCTTCATCAGCCGGAAGTTGTACACTGCTAAACAAAGGCCTCCCCTAAAAAGGGGGAGGGGTGAGGTCATTATCATCACCAGCTGGATGACGTCCACTGCTGAACATAGGCCTCCCGCTTCACAACCACAATGAACGACAATTGGCTATTTGCATCCACCGGTTACATGCGACGCGCACAATGTCGTCTGTCCACATAGTGGGAGGCCTACCTACGCTGCGTCTTCCGGTTCGTGGTCGCCACTCGAGAACCTTTCTTCCCCAACGGTTATCAGTTCTCCGAGCGATGTGGCCTGCTCATTGCCACTTCAACTTGTAGATTTTAAGAGCTATGTCGGTGACCTTGGTTCTTCGGCGAATATCCTCATTCCGGATTCTGTCGCGCAAAGACACTCTGAGCATAGCTCTCTCCATAGCTCGTTGTGTGACTCTGAGCTTCTCCAAAAGACCAGCTGTTAAGGACCACAGTCTCAGTACCAGATGTCATCACTGGCAACACACACCGGTTAAGGTTTTTACCTTCGTCTTCAGGCACTGCGGTATTTCGGACGAGAAGATTTCGCGTAGTTTCCCGAACGCTGCCCATCCGAGTTGGATTCTTCGGGCGACCTCTTTGTCGAAGTTGGAAGTTTGTTGGTACGGGAGGTATTTTCCATAATCTCCCCTTGGTAGGCGTCTTGGGGATCGGTATCGGTGGTAGATAATTCATTAAAATGACACTGCTGCCCATATTATTATTTTCCCTTAGTCTCCTCATAAGACGACTGTAGGAGACCCACCCATCTCCTATACTTACCCGGACACCCTACGGGAACGAGCACGTGTTTTCGTCATAACTTATACTAATAAAGTGAAAGTAGGTTACCGTATTGTTGAAATATATAAAATCATACGTTTATTCCCGTCCTATTCAATTCACGCCTGAATTGAAGAACCTTTCAGCGGCTCAAACGCAAATTACCTTGCTTTTTGGATATTGATAGAAATTGTCAAGAACTTTTTGCCAAAGAGGATTTAATATACGCTTTTTGGTACACCATACGGATATTATGTTTCTTTTCTTTATCGAAATAATATTTTGAAAGTATTATGCATGGATGTAGGATAAAATATCATGACTGTTAGAATGTAATAGAGACCTATTCTGTAACTATACCAATAAGAATTCGATTCTCGTTTGAGTGATAAAACTTACTAAACTTTAAGTACAAACTTAAGTGTTTATGTTGTGTGGCGGATTCGATTCGGGTTTTCCTTCCATAGTACTATAGTTCCAACTTAAACGTTAATTATAGTAACGTCTCACTGCTGGACAAAGTGGAGGGCATGGAGTGGACAAGCAAGATGTTCGCCTAATAATAATAGTGTAACTTTATTATTTTAATATTAGTTCTAAAAAAGATTGTATGAACTATTATTTTATGTTCTATTTTGTAACTGATTTCAGAACTCGTAAATACCTTCCAACCCGCCAATCAACTGAAGAAACCATGAGGAAACATATATAAAATTTCCATCCCAAGCATTCCTACAACGTTACGAAATATCTTTAATTAGATGAACGGAATTTCATTAGTACGCACCTAACTTCCTAATCTTTGAGTTAAGAATTCGGCCGACTACCGATATGAACCGATTACTGGCCAAATTCTTTACTAGGAGTGATTATATTATACCTACTTACATATATGAATTAATAATAATTAAGTAACCGAAAAGGCTAAGGCTTCATTGAATATTTAGCAGAGGGCCGCGACCGATCAGTATTCTAGTCAGTCTCTGTTAGTTTGGTTAGGGCGCTTCAAGAGTCTCGGAGGCGATTCCCCAAGCAGGTTACCTAACCTTATTGCGAGTATCTTCGTCGGAGAACAAATATTAGCATAATTAGTTTGACTCGCACGCTCCTTAAATATATGTTCGTTGCTTATCTAACCAATTGTTCAGAAACGTTCAGCAAAACAAGCTCATCTATGGCAAGACGTTCTATTGTTTAGTTCGTGTTAATGATTTTTTGCTGGAACTTTATTCTACCACTACATATAATAGAATAAGGACACAAAACGGGCAATGTTTTCATTAGTAAACTTGTTCCATAGTTCTGTTTTTTAGAATCGCAAACAGGATTTTTAAGTATAGGTACTTGTTTTTTCTTTTCGTTTTTAATAATCTCATTCAGAAAATGTATGTGTGTATTCGACGATACATTCCATGTATCGGCAATGAATATAAAAATTATATAGTAAGGTTGTTCCAAATATATCTTATTTACTTAATTGTTTTTTCTAATTTATAGGTACTTACAAATCTACAGCAAAATCATTTTGAATTGTTTATGAAACTTAATATCAATCTAAGAAAGTGGTAAATATGATTGCAATTTCTTGAATAGACTTGTTACAATAGATGTCTAAATTTCAATTCACTTGGTTTAAAATTCGACGAGCTTTTGTGTTTTCAATTTACCCAAGATTAGAAGTAGATTATAGAAGCAGATTATGATCACTGATCTGCAGCGATCAGAGGTGTGAGATGGTAAATAGTGCTATGTTAATGAACTGATTAATAATAATAATATAATATAATATCTTGGGACAATCCACACACGGTCATCCGATCCCAAACTAGGCAGAGCCTGTACTATGGAAACCAGACAACTGATACTAATACCTACTTATATACTTTTTTTTTGTAAATACATACTTAAATAGATAAACAACACCCAGACACTTGGCGGGAATCGAACCCACGACCCATCGGTTAGCAGGCAGGGTGTCTGACCACTAGACCAACGGGTCCGTCCGCCCGTATTTGACTGGTTGATTCAGATAAAAGCTACTAGCGTCTTCCATACATCTGGTGTTCAACAAACATACATAGCTGGACATAATGTAGTTATCAATTGCTAATGATAAGAAGGAACTTTTTTATTTCTTAAGATCGACATTGATCTTAAGGTTCCATAAATTTTAATGTATCTTTATCCTGAATATCCCAATGTCGTAGTAGGTATAAATCACGGCAGTCGGCATTGGAAAATTCCGGCATGTTTGTCGTAAGCTAACGCAACAAAGGAGTCACAGCTTACGTAATGTTCCGCTTCTGCCTCGGATGGAATCACTCGCGGCACCGCTTTGTCAACGGAGGTTCCTATTCGCTCCACGAGATACATGTTAATGCAAGTAGCACTCCAATTTTGAAGATCGATCGTTTCTGTCATTGTGGCACTTTTTACGCTGCTTTTTAACATCCCTATAAGTCTCTTGCTGGAACGAATGTGTACTCTTTGACTTAATTCTTAACTCCGGAAAGCTTTAGTACTTATTGCCAAGTTGTTTCTTTATCGATTACACATTAAGTATACACATTTTTATGCATAAGACTTTATGAAAATACTATATTTAAAAAGAAACGAGTTCAAAAATCATTATACAAAAATATTATTGACGTTGGTGCCAGCCAGTGCTGGTATCAGTTAATATGTTGTATTTTTAATAAAACTGCATCGATTAGTTCTTTTAAAGTATTAGTATGAATTAAATCTGCAATGAGTACAACCACAAAATAAAATTGTTGTATGGAAAAGTGAATATGAATCTTCTTTACCCAGATAGCGCAAATCGCAAACCGCAAAGTGAAGTTATAAAGCTCAAAACTCAAGCGAGTCGTTCATTGTGCTGAATTCAGTGGTAAAATGTACCATAAATTTGGTGCTCCGAACAAACTTAGTGAGTAATAATTTTCCGTGTCCCTATTTATAATAAGCTAGGAAAGTTGGTTGTGGAATTGGTTATAAATGATATAAGCAGCAGAGAGTACTTGTGCGGTGGAGCTGTCATGGCCATCTGCAGTCAACAACGACCTTCAATTTAAAGGACAGCTCCCTTTACACCAGAACGCAGAAAACACATATATACATGACTCTGCGATGGTCACTTAACAGTCGATAGATTATCTAGTAACAAATATTAATTATAAAAGCACAAAAATCCCGATAGCGAACTAATATAAACTATTTAAAAAAAAATAAAAACCGACTTCAAAGTAAATTATCTAAAAAGCATAAAATAACGAAAATATTATTGAAGTTGGTGTTAGCGTACCTGCTGTGTATATTCTGCACCAACTTCAATAATATTTTCGTTATTTTATGCTTTTTAGATAATTTACTTTGAAGTCGGTTTTTTTTTTTTTTTAAATAGTTTATTTAACACTTTTTAGTGACTTATTTGACCAAGATAGGTATCAGCACTATCACGCAACTCGAACGTCTACATTACAGTAACTTACTGAAAACATAAAAAGTTTATATCTCTTAAACTACTGGACCGATTTTGATGAAACTTGTACTCTACCCTAAGTTGAAAAATACTCTAACTATTGCAAAAAGAATTTTCGAAATCGGACTTGTAGTTTCTGAGAAATCCGCGGACAAACCTACATACATACATACATACATACACTCGTGAAATTTGGTAAATTTGTTTAGAAGCCCACATAGACTAACATATATGAAAATTACGCATTTCTATTAATATTACATACATACGCGTCGAATATAGAACCTCCTTTTTTGAAGTCGGTTAAAAAGATACTCATGTGTATATAATCAACTCCTCTTGTTAAGAACTGTTGTATTAAATATATGCTCTATAATTAATACTGGCAATTGAAACTCTACAAGTTTGAATTACAATTTTATATTTAAAATATGAATTGTATTAATGTCACTCAAAAATAAATATTAAAACACGAAGCACGCGTTTCTCTCCTAATTTCCAACAAATCGTTATCAGCACGAAATAAAAGGAAAAACTGTGCTTATTAATAGTGTTTACGAATAAAAATATATACATTTTGAGTCGGGACATTAAAATTAATAAAAGAAAATGTCAAGGGGTGATTCACATTCCGAACGATGTTTGTCTTCGTCGCCGCTGCCATCACTTCTTTTACGTAGTAAGGAAGGCTATACAACGTGGAAGTTTAAAATGAGGAACTACCTCATCCACGAAGATCTATGGTGTGCAATTGATGGTTACGAAGATGGAGATGCGACGTCCATACAAGTAAAAGCCAGAAATGATAAAAAGGCACTGGCCAAGATCTGGTTGACGGTAGATGGACCTGTGATAACCCATATTAGAAATTCAAAAACAGCAGACAGACCTTATTTTCTTGTCCTTTTATGACAAATCCTTCTGGTTGCTGCATGTATACCTCTTCCTTTAGTTGTACAATCAAGGGTGTACAGCCCTCCGCTAGCAGAACCATGCAGAATCACATCACCTTTAACAGAAAAATCATTACATTTATAAAAGTTACAGCCACTTTTATCAAAAAGTACTACAAAACCTTTATTTACAATTTTCTGAACAGAAAGTAAATTACAATTAAGATTAGGTACAAAAGCAACATCTGTAATAGTATTCACCTCAGAAGAAGTACTAATAGATATATCTCCAACACCTCCACAGTCGATTTTCTCACCGTTAGCGATAGTAACTGAACTTTCTAATGGTTGTAGTTTCTTTAACCAATCTTTTCTTGGAGTCATGTGTTTAGATGCGCCAGAATCAATAAACCACTTATCCGAAGACGAAGATACGCCAAGAGCGGTAAGCAAAGTGGTCTCCTCAGATGAACTAATGCCTTTCTTTTCCTTATTACGTAGAGGACAGTCCGGCCGTTTGTGTCCAGGTTTATTGCAGTCGTAGCAAACAATTTCTTTCTTCTTCTTAACACGATACTTTCTCAATCTACTCGTCGCTTTAAACGCTGTATCCGTTGCAGACTCTAATTTAGACATCTCATTCAACAGCTTCCTTTTAACTAAATCGGTGCTCACTTCGATATTGCTGCTCTCTAATGCCATTATCAGGGGCTCAAATTTTGGAGTGAGTCCTCCTAATAAAATCGCAGCAATTGAGGCATCATCAATTATTTTGCCTATTTCAGCTAAATCCTGTGCCGTACTAAGGACAGCATTGACATACGCCTCAATGTCTTGAAAACTACATAACGAGAGTCTATATAGCTTTCTTTCGAGTGATAATCTTCTACTCATACCTTTATCTTCGTAAGCATCCTGTAAAGCTTTCCAAGCTTCTGCTGCTGTTTTTGAATTTCTAATATGGGTTATCACAGGTCCATCTACCGTCAAACAGATTTTGGCCAGTGCCTTTTTATCATTTCTGGCTTTTACTTGTATGGACGTCGCATCTCCATCTTCGTAACCATCAATTGCACACCATAGATCTTCGTGGATGAGGTAGTTCCTCATTTTAAACTTCCACGTTGTATAGCCTTCCTTACTACGTAAAAGAAGTGATGGCAGCGGCGACGAAGACAAACATCGTTCGGAATGTGAATCACCCCTTGACATTTTCTTTTATTAATTTTAATGTCCCGACTCAAAATGTATATATTTTTATTCGTAAACACTATTAATAAGCACAGTTTTTCCTTTTTATTTCGTGCTGATAACGATTTGTTGGAAATTAGTAGAGAAACGCGTGCTTCGTGTTTTAATATTTATTTTTGAGCACCAGTTTGCCTTTCAACGAATGCTTGAAAAACACAAAATGCTTCTTTGACTTCGGCCTTAGAAGCAATGAAGTAAGGGTAAATCATCCGTGAGTAATCATCAATGAAAACTAAAATATATTTGTTACCTTGGAATGACGTTTCAGACATTGGTCCGCATAAATCAGAGTGAATCAATTCAAGTTGTGTAGTAGCTTTTTTGTATGTAATTTTCTTGAAAGGTTTCCTTGCTTGCTTGCCTTCAACACAGGCAACGCAGCTAGACTTATCGACTTCTGGATAGTCGATACCTACGTGAGAATTCTTTAGCGTGTTCATACCTATACGACATAAGTGACCTAACCGTTTGTGCCATAATTGGTACCTGTTTGACGAGTCAGAGTGCACATCATACGCAACATTTCGGAGAGAATGTGGAAGATGCTGATAAATGGCGTTTAGCAATGACTGACGAGCACAACTCGTTACTGAAATTGAAGACATGGAAGCTTGTTGATCGTCCTATAGATAAGAAGATTATACCCTGTAAGTGGGTCTATAAGTTAAAAACTGATGCTGACGGTAATATTTTGAAGTATAAGGCAAGACTAGTGGCCAAAGGTTTCAAGCAGGTAGAAGGTATTGACTACAATGAAACATTTGCCCCGGTTATTCGTCATTCTTCACTCCGCACATTGTTTGCTTTAGCTGCTGAGATGGACCTAAAGATGCGACATTTGGACGTCGATACCGCTTTTCTTAACGGTGATCTTGAGGAAGAGGTATACTCGTACATGCAGCAACCAGAAGGATTTGTCATAAAAGGACAAGAAAATAAGGTCTGTCTGCTGCAAAAATCTTTATATGGGCTCAAACAAGCACCGCGTGCATGGAATGAGATGTTGGATAAAACATTGTTGAAATTAGGTTTTAATAAAACTCCGTCGGAACCATGCGTATATAAGAAACTTTTTGGTAAAGACTTAGTGATTTTGGCAGTGTACGTCGATGACCTAATTGTCTTTTATAAAGATGATACGACATTTGACATTGTCAAGTCAAATCTGAAAAAAATCTTTTCGATTAAGGATCTTGGAGAATTGCAATTCTACTTAGGATTAAACATTAGTAAAAAGAATGGTGAAATACAGGTTAGTCAAAAGACGTTCATATTAAACCTATTGAAAAAATTTGGTATGGACAAATGTAAACCCGTGAACACACCATCGAGTCTAAAAGAACTAGCGGTTGGTACTGGAGAGGACGAGTATCCTTATCAATGTTTGATAGGATCCCTTATGTATCTAGCAGTCAACAGTCGACCTGATATTGCATATGTAACAAGCTATTTAAGTCAGTTCAATACGAAATTCAGTAAAGAACATTGGTTAGCAGCAAAAAGAGTGTTGCAGTATTTGAAAAGTACTCTCGAATTTGCTCTTACTTACAGAAAGACTGGAAAATGGCTTCATTCCTATGTTGATGCGAATTGGGCAGGACGACAGTGCAACTTGGATAGATTGTCTTATACGGGATATTATTTTGTATTTGGAGGAGGTCCAGTTGCCTGGCAATCCAAAAAACAGAAGACCGTAGCGTTGTCGTCTACCGAAGCGGAATACATGGCGCTTACTGCTGCAGCTAAGGAAGCCTGCTACTTAAAACGTTTTTTTGGAAGAACTGTGTGGTAAGTCTGGTACTGTTGTGGTTTATAATGACAGTCAGAGTGCACAGAGTTTAGTTCAAAATCCTATTCATCATGAAAGGACTAAACATATTGACACTAAATACCACTTTATTAGAGAAAAAGTGTCTGACGGAACTATTGAAATAAGATATATCCGTTCAGATACAATGTTTGCGGATGTACTTACTAAACCTTTAGGACGTGTGGCACATCAACGGTGTACAGTCGGTTTAGGTTTTGTTTAGGTATTTTATTTTATAGTGGTATTGTGGTATATGTTCTTTGTTCTTTTCTATTCGTTTTTCTTATAGAGTTTTAATTGAGGGCGGATGTTGTATTAAATATATGCTCTATAATTAATACTGGCAATTGAAACTCTACAAGTTTGAATTACAATTTTATATTTAAAATATGAATTGTATTAATGTCACTCAAAAATAAATATTAAAACACGAAGCACGCGTTTCTCTCCTAATTTCCAACAAGAACTGTAATTTGTTACCCATATCGGTGTTTTTGGAATAAAAAAAAAATTATTACGGATTGCACTCCAGGAGTGCCGGCAGAAGTGAAAAGTTGAATATTAACTGATATATACTTCATATCTATTTACTTTTTGGAACCCTGTACATCAAAATTATAAGTAAATTATGAAATAGACATTATCCTGTCATTCAATAAATGTTATATAATATATGAATACTAAATAGAACTTTTATTTAACAATCTGGCGACGAAATGCCTAATTACGATGTAAAAAAGCTTAAAAGAACCCGAGCGTCGTTACGCGGCGTGCTTACACGTACAGAGAACACATTAATTACAAAAAATGATATTACGACAGAAGAAATTGACACCCGATTACAAGTATTACAAGGTAACATGAACAAATTTCTGGAAATACAATCTGAAATAGAACTTGGAATAGACGATGATGAGTTGGAGGAAGAAACACAATACAGGTTTGATTTTGAAGAATTATACACTTCACTAAAATGCAAATTATTGACTATGGGAAAAAATAATGTAATCAGTACACCACCGGCTACCACAACCGATTACGAAAGCTGCACTAACTTGCAACAAGATTCATACCCAAAATTAAATTTTATACCTTTTCAAGAAACTGAAACCTTTGAAAACTACACTAAAAGACTGGTTTTATTCTTTATAATGAACAAAGTGAACGATCCTAAAGCCAAAGTCCATATTCTTCTAGCAACACTGAATCCAGATTTACATCAGAAAATATGTGATTTATGTTCTCCAGACGACCCACTAAATAAAGAATTTAATGAATTGACATGCATACTGGGAGAATATATTGACCCAAAGCCGAGCATTTGGCATTTACAACACAAATTTATTTCGAGAATCCAACAACCTAGAGAATCAGTAGCGATTTATGCCTCTGAACTTAAAAGGCTATGTTCAAAATGTGAATTCAAATGCCAACACTGTAAAAAATCAACATTGGAGAGTTTCTTATCGTTACAGTTTATTCGTGGACTTAAAGATGGCGATATAAGAACCAAAATATTACAAGACAGAGATACACCAGCGTTCTCCAGGTTAGTGCAAATCGCTACATCTATTGAAATGGGCAAAACAGAGAATTACACTATTTCTTCCGAAATGAGAAACAATGAAGATCGTATACATAAAGTTACACTGCCTACTAAGAACCAAACAATGCAACCTTCACAATCCAGAACAGTACAAGAACCGGTGACGATCAAAGATTTAAAAGGAAGATGTTTTAGATGTGGCAAAGCTGATCACAAAGCTAATAAATGTGGTGCCATTAAATCAATCTGCCGAAAATGTCAAAAAGTCGGTCACTTAGCACGAGTTTATCTACAGCACAACTTTACCGCAAATCAGGTCGATGACAGTTCCAGCAATGTTTCTATGGACAGTACAGGAAATATTAATGTTATTACAAATGAAGTTACTGATCGATATTTAGTCTCAATAACAATCGAAAACAAAACTGTACAAATGGAGTTCGATACCGGAGCTGCATTATCTTCCATGTCATTTAAACAATACAGAAAATTGGATATAGGAAGAAAAATATTCAAAACTGACATGAAATTAAGGACATACACCGGTGAAATAATACGACCGATTGGATTAGCATACGTCAAATGCACTTACAAACGTCAAGATTTTTACGGTAAACTGTACATCATAAATCAACAAGTAGACCCAATATTCGGCAGAAGCTGGATGAAAGAAGTAAACATTCAATTAGCGGATATGAAAATGTTACAAAACACAAATCCTGATAAACTAGATGAAATACTTCAGGAATACTCATCCACCGTATTTCAAAATAACTTAGGAGAAATTCCCAATTACAAGGCACATTTACATTTAAAAGATAACTCACAACCGATTTTTATAAAGCCAAGACGTATTCCCTACGCATTAAAATCAAAAGTAGATGAAGAGATCGATCGTCTTTGCGCTCAAGGTGTAATTACTAAGATAGATCAATCTGACTGGGGAACTCCCCTTGTACCGATTGTAAAACCTAATGGATGTATTCGATTATGTGCCGATTACAAAGTTACATTAAATAAGGTGATTAAAGATGAAAAGTATCCCATTCCTATTATTGAAGACATCTTCGCAGAAATGAAAGGAGGAAAATTATTTTGTACATTAGATATTTGCCAAGCATATTTAAATATGGTTATGGATGAAGAAAGCGCACTTTTACAAACCTTAAGTACACACAAAGGAACATACAAAGTAAACAGATTGATGTTTGGAGTCAAGGTTGCTCCGAGTCTATGGCAAAAATTCATGGATAATCTACTACTAGGTATAGAAGGCGTCAAATGTTTCTTCGATGACATAATTTTGCAAGGTTCTACTGAAAATGAGTTACTAGGACGCTTAAAACAAGTATTACAGAAGCTTAAAGAAAATAACCTACGACTGAATAAAGAAAAATGTAATTTCTTAAAACAAAGTATTAATTATCTCGGCCATACAATAGATAAATATGGATTACATAAGAACAAGGATAAAGTCAAAGCCATTACGAATGCAGCACGTCCAAAAAATGTGAATGAATTGCGATCATTTTTGGGCATGGCTAACTACTACAACAAATTCATTCCTAACCTAGCATCAATCACGAATCCACTAAATGAACTGTTAAAAAAGGGTACCAAGTTTTATTGGTCAACTAAATGCGAGGAAAGTTTTACAAAAGTAAAGAAAGAGATTCTCAGCGAAAAAGTACTTACATATTTTGACCCTTCCAAGCCACTAGTGCTCCCTTCGGCCGTTTAGGAAACCAGAGTTTGGAAACCAGTTTCCTAAAAGGCTTTTTTTATACCTCTACGTAACTGGTTTCCTATAAGACTTTTTTTATACCTCTACGTAACTGGTTTCCTAAGAGTACTATGCTATTGTTGTTTGAGCCGCCTACGAAACTAATAACCGGATTTCGGGATAAATCTTTATTGGAATAGAGTATTGTATTTAATTAATGGTTTTTGTAAATCCATATTTGTACATTTATGTGTGATTTATTTCAGATATTTGAATTTAATAATAACATTTATAACATAATAATAATACCAGCCCTTGTGTATGTCCCACTGTTGGTTTGGGTTGGGCCTCCCCTCAAGATGCGGGAGCTAAGGCCATAGTCCACCACGCTAGCCAAGTGCGAGTTGGTGGACTTCACACGTCATTCGAGAGCTAGTTAGGCTTTCTCAGACATGCAGGTTTCCTCACGATGTTTTACTTTACCGAAAGCTAGTAACAATCGCACAAAGACGATTCGCACATGATTCTTTAAAAAAATCAGAGGTGCGAACCGGGGTTCTAACCTGCGTACCTTGCTTCCAAGGCAAGCGCTCGCCCACTGAGCTGTTACCGCTATAATAATAAAAAATAAAATAAAAATTGTTAACAATACAAACATTGATATAAGCTCAGTGGTTGTTCACACAATTCAATAACTTAAAACATAAAAACTTTTCTTAAGATGAAATGAAAACAACTTTCTTAGTTTAGAAATTAAAATAAAAATGCGTATGGTGAAATAATTTCAATACAGTGCCCCACAGTTATTAGTCCATTTTTCAAATCTTTTATTGCATTAATAATTCCAGTATCTATTTCTTGGTAGCATTTACTTTTTTTTCACGTTATTTTTAAAAATATTAGCAACTTTAGTCTCCTTAATCAAAATTTCTAGTAAATTGGCTACTGTAACAGAATAGTTATTCAGTGACATGAATTATAAACCCTTTTGGAAACTAGTTACGTAGAAGTGTAAAAAAAGACTTATAGGAAACCAGTTACGTGGAGGTATAAAAAAATACTTATAGGAAACCAGTTACGTAGAGGTATAAAAAAAGCCTTTTAGGAAACTGGTTTCCAAACACTGGTTTCCTAAACGGCCGAAGGGCTAGTGCTAGCTACCGATGCATCACCTACAGGACTTGGAGCTGTCTTATCTCACAGACTAGAAGATGGATCAGACCGACCAATTGCCTTTTCATCACGATCATTAACGAACAGCGAAAAGAACTACAGTCAGATTGACAAAGAAGCTACGTCAATTTATTGGAGTCTTAAGAAGTTCTTCCACTACTGTTACGGTCGCAAATTTACTCTTGTGACAGATCACAAGCCATTGACCTCTATTTTTCACCCACACCAGACTTTACCGGCACTCAGCACAATGAGATTATTTCACTATGCTCATTTTCTTTCAGGATTTGACTATGACATAGAATATAGAAGTACTTTGAAACATTCCAATGCAGATTTCCTATCAAGGTTTCCAGTTGAAACAACTAAAGAGAATTCCATTGACCAGCACTGTGCATACCAAATTCAACAGATTAATACAATAGACGTGAGACCAGAAATAATTGCTAATGAAACGAAAAAAGACCCGGAATTACAGCAGTTATTACAATGCTTAAAGGCAGGCACACCTTTACGACATCTCGGTTATAAAGACAATGAATTGACTCTTCAAGATGAATGCATATTAAAAGGAACTCGGATCATGATACCAAACATTTTGCGCGATCGTGTACTGGATGAATTGCACAAAGGACACATAGGAATACTTAAAATGAAACTTTTGGCGAGAAGTTATGTTTATTGGAAAAACATAGATAAAGACATAGAGCACAAAGTTAAATCTTGCCGATCTTGTCGGTTACAACAAAACGAGCCGGCAAAAGCACCCTTGCATCATTGGGAAGAACCGACGGGACCATGGCAAAGAGTACATATTGACTTCGCGGGTCCTGTTTCAGGCCATTATTTATTCGTATTGGTGGACTCTTACACAAAATGGATTGAAGTTATAGCAACTAAAACTACTACCAGTTCTTGGTGTATACAAAAATTAAAGGAGACTTTCTGTACATTCGGGATACCTGAAATTATAGTGTCAGATAATGGACGACAATTTACAGGACGAGAATTCGAAAGCTTCTTGAAGGATTGTGGAGTTACACACAAGACATCCGCTCCTTACCATCCCGCGAATAATGGTCAAGCTGAACGTTGTGTGCAGACCATAAAGAGAGCTTTACATGCCATGGAGGGGGAGAGTGGCAGTCTAGAGGATAAATTTTTATCTATTAAGTTAAGACTAAGGCGTACTCCGGGTCCAAACGGGCGGACGCCATATGTACAAATGTTTGCGAGAGATGTGCGGACCTCATTGGATGTGATGTTCCGCGGTATCCATAATCCTCCTAGATTGGCTTCCGTTACTGGATCGACACCAAGAGAGTTTGCTGTCGGTGATCGGGTACAAGCCCGGAGCTACGCCAACCCCAGGAAGAAATGGGAGTTTGGGACAATTTTACGTCGCCTTGGTCTCCTTCACTATGAAGTCTAAACGGATGAAGGCCTAGTTTGGAGGAGGCACATCAATCAGTTGCTGTCAGCGTCCCAAGTGCGTAATACAGGAATGGCGGTGGAGGCCTGATATATACTTCATATCTATTTACTTTTTGGAACCCTGTACATCAAAATTATAAGTAAATTATGAAATAGACATTATCCTGTCATTCAATAAATGTTATATAATATATGAATACTAAATAGAACTTTTATTTAACATTAACGTTGTGCATTTTTGATATTTTGGAATGTTTAGGAAATAATTTTGCACGAATTGCTTTAATTATCAGTATAACTAACATTTATGTGGTAAAATACAATATTCATATGCGCTATCGTACACAAACATGACAATTTATATTACATAAAAAATTAAACACTTCAGAACTATTACGATTATTTTACATGAACTACATGACGGTCGAGCTATCAGCAGTCACCATCCATGGATGCGCGTGGCACGCTGTAACACAAACACACATTCGCGCAAGCGCCCTGCGCCGCCTACGTCTTACAAATTTTCGATCAGGTCTTACGAATTATCGATCAGGTCACGTGTCCTGATGCAAATTTAAAATTTTTTCAACATCGGAAAAAAGTGCACAACGCCTCTAAAGAAGTTTTCACTTCAAAATATAGTTACGTAATATTTTGATTTATTTTGAGAAAAAAAATATACAGGGTGTAAGGGACTACGTACCGAAAACTTTTTTATAAGATTGCTCATATTGTCCATCCATTGTCCATCCATTGTCCATCCTGTATTACAGAAACCATTTATATGGAAAATGACAAATGACTAACTTGGTAATTTTTGAGCATGTAATGAATACGTGCGGAATAATATTTATTTTTCAAATTACATTGCTAATTTCAATCAAGCCGCCTGCCATACGTGGAGATTATGGCACCCCCTCCCTTCTAAGGGAGAGACCTTTGTTCAGCAGTGGACTTTTCGGCTTCTGATGATTGCTAATTTTTCACAAATGAGTAATTTATTGTTTTTAAATTAAAATTAGGCTTTATTATTATACCAATAATTATGTTATTCTACTTTTATTAAAAAAGCGGCTGTTTTTTTTTTGAAAATTCATGTAGAAGCCGATGAAAAATTTCAACACTAGAACGTTCAGAATCATGTACTGGATCCCTGGTATCGGTTTTCTGTACGATGTCCCTTACACCCCGTATAGCCTATGTCAAACCTATTACCACAGTCTATATATATACTGTGCTATTACTAAGACGAATCTAACAACATAATAAGTTTAAGTTAGTCATCGAGCCGTTTAGTGTGTAGACCGTGTCAAAGAAATAGACATACATACATATTAATATATACTCTCAAAAAACATAGCCCTCTTCCTGGGCAAAAAATAAAGAAATTTGTAAAAATTACCTAATAGACCAGAGGGCACAATGTTCGCGCCCCACGGGTGTTGATTGAGGGCGACATTTGCGCGGCCCTTACCAGTTCACCTGTGTAACTGGTAATTAATTCCATACCCGGGTGAAGCTTTACGTGGAATTGTTTGCCCGACCGTAATACTGTTACACTATACATTACGCGACCCGTTTTAAATTGATTAGACTCGTTTGCCGGGTAAGCAAATAACGTTTATGTTATTTATGTTTGCAATACGCTGTTCCGGATGTAAAATAAGTTGCTTGTCGCATTAAAACAATATCATTAATTGAAATCAAAATACTTTTGACGGATTTTATCACGATTCGTGTAAGTAAAAGACAACAACATCATTAATTCACTTCGGTTTCTAAATAAAATTATCCAGGTTGATCCAGCCAGGCAAGTTAATATTTAACAAGATTAGATATTTGATGGTTCACTTTTTTTTTTAGTTATTTATTCATGATAAAAGATAACATAACATGACAAATGGTCACAGAAGGTTGATACAAAATTAACAGCGAGAAAAGTCATGGTGATTTATGTATCGCTGCTTCACTCGCTACTATGGTTAAATTAACAGTTAGAGCGACAAGAAATACCTATTTTATTTAACTATATTTAGGTAGTACCTACAGACACACACGGATAGCAGCTAGCAGTAACATGTGTGTACAACTGTACTTATTGAATCTTCAGATGTTAGCACAATATTTGCTGCTATTTTTTTTTTTTTTTTTATTTATTAATAATAATGGTACAATATTATGCATACTGAATGTAACATAAACTCATTAGAATTTATCTGTACATCCGCCGTCGTCATCTATGTTAGTCTATGTTTAAAATTTACATATTTTCATAATGCTATTAACAGTACGAAAACAGATAGAAGTGGAATCATCAATCATCGTAATAATTATATTGATGAGTTAAGGATGAGTTGAATAAACAATATAATTATTATAATGAAGGTAGTCACAAACAATTAGTTAAAAATTATACATGGAATTATTATATTATTCGTCTGCAGTTGTCTGTAAGATCCCATGTGATAAGTATACTGACTTAAGGAGCGTTCTACACCTTTCCGGTTTACATAGGAGTTCATCAATCACACATAAATATCTAATCTTGTTAAAGATTAACCTAACTAATGTTTGCGCAAATACACGTGCACTCTCTCTTCCTTACTTCGATGGCGTGGAATACTTATACGACTGAGGAAGGTTCAGGCGCATGACTGATTTTTTTGCATTCTCATCGGACGTCTGGATCATCTAATTAAGACAATCTGGTGAACGGGCTGCATGCTGCGTGCATACATGAAGTTCCGCAGGCCTATAGCCGAAACGGCTCGATTGATTTTGACTTATGTGTCATTAGATTCGTCTTATTTCGGAGTGACAAGGTATATGCATATAAGCGTATTTATAAAAACGATATGGCAGCCGTCATTCGCCATTTTACATACCTAAAAGGTGAAAAGAGAACCCTGCTGAAACTTCGTCTGTCTGTATATCTGTCTGTCACACCTATATATTTCAGGAACCATTGACGCTATCAATTTGAAACTTGAAATAGTTTTAGATCTTACTTACCTAACCTCATCGCAAACGAAAAAAAAAATGTGCGAATAATAATAATTGACATCATTTAGTTTATTTGCAATCGAGCTATAAAAGGACAATGCCCATCTGAGCCCCAGAAATGCCCAGATAAAGTATATTACAAGATTGCTCTAATAAATAAAAACTAGAATTATGTTGTTAATTTTAAATCATATGAAGCATTGGATAAAACATAAAAAAATAACACGTTCTGTTGACATTGCAGTACCAGTGTATCTAAACAAATTTTATTGTTTTAACATACATATTGACACTATACAATGGAGACAGACTAGATAATTCCAAATAACTGATATGTTTATCTGATAACATACAGATAAGTATATAATAGAACACTGATCTGGCTTAGCTTATGTGATGATCATGAAGTTCCTAGTGAAAAACTAATAGCAATGTTGTCTGTAAACGATAAAATGTATAAAAAACCAGTAGGAAGTTATCATGTTTAATGTCCAATATCTTTTGAACCGGTGCTTTATATGACATAAATACTATATATCATATAAATACTGTTAAAAAGTTATATGACATAGAGCTGCAATTTGGGCATTGCATGCCAACTTTAAGCTCCATACTAATATGGGCATGGTCCTTTGTTTTTGTTACTTACTACTAATATCATTATTGTGAAAGAGCCATTGATATAATATATAAACTAGATAAACATTCACGAACAAAATGACATCTAAAATGTGGTCGCGGAGGTTGCAAACTTATCTGTGCTGGTGGCGGAAACGTGAACTAACGATTTTATAATGATAATGACTTGTAATTTGACAGTTTCATATAGACAGTAGCGACACTCCTATCGGCAAAAATAAATTTGTCAGGAAGTGGCTTGTAAAGAAATAGCGACACAAGGGCGCTATTTCTCGCTACCACTTTTTGAACTGTGACACCAAATCTAGTTTATATATTATATCGATGGAAAGAGCGTATAAATAAGTCCATTATTTTGTAACTAGTTTACGTAGTGGAGCATATTCAATCGGTTGCTCAATACAATTTAAGGTCTTAATATTCACACTGCTTGCTAGGAGGCGGTGAAGGGAAAAATCCAATTAACTTCATACGAAATGTCCCGCCGAGTGCGACGCGCCCAGTACCTACCAAGGGCGCCCGCCCTGCACTCGCACTAACAGCCATTTTTCAATAACAGTAATGGAATGGTCTTCATTACTTATACAGTAATGTTGAACGGATGCATATTTGCCGCTAAAGTTAGAAAGAAAATGTTTACTTTTTTATTTTGTACAAACGGCGGCGTATATGTGACCAAAGCTAGATAGAAAATAAATACTAAATTTCATAATTGAAAGGGACAGAATATGCTTTGCTCAACTTTTCCACTAGCAAATAGATGAATTATAATCTTTCTATGAACTTAGTTAACAGAAATACTTGCTTTGACTGATTTCATTGCTTATGGTCCAAGTGCGAGGACCATGTTGGGCATTTATCGCGGGAGACTTGTCATTTATTTATTTTTTTGTTCTAGATTAGTTGTATATAGTAAGCCAATTGGCCTTTTCATACATGGCCATCTTATCCCAAACTTGGCAGAGTATGTCTGTACTATCGTAACCTGCCTGATACAAATACTTGGGGATACACTTTTTTGAATTAAAAAGAGGAATCGATTACCTTCTGCATTACTGAGATTATATACTTAAAAATATATAGGTAGGTAAAAGCACCGTACAACGATCCTAGCAGAATAATAAAAAACATTTGACGGTTGTGTAAGTAACGCTCTACCTTATCTGCTTTAATGCATTCCTGGTTAGTAGGCACGTAGTGTTACTTTGTAAAATATCTACATGATAAAGGCCATTTATTTTATTGTTAGATATTACTGGCACCTATTTTGATAAGACTCATGAATAAATAATATGACAGAAACATCCATTCCAAAACAGGCATCTTACCTACCTTCCACATTATCCACAACATGGACGAAGATATTAATCGTGGGCAAATAATAACTGAAGCTATAGAATAAGAATGAAAAACCTTAAACAATATTACTGTCAAAGACCTATTTTACCTTTATTACATCTTTTCACCTCGTCTTAATTTCAGTTTGTCAAATTGTTTGTTGATTTTTATTACGATTGACAAAATGAAGGTAATTTGCTAATGCAAATTACTAGTAAAATGTATTTTCGGAAATAATAAACTAATGCAATAAATATTCAGGAGCCGCCGGCGCGGTCGCCGCATATTGGGTGAAACAGTCGCCGTCGCTGGATGCATGAAGCATTTCTCCCGTGGATCGTGGCTTCACGTGGTGATCTGGGAATAAAATACTGTATTATCTTTCAAATCATCGTTCGCTGTCGGGGAACCTGGGATCAAACCCAGGGTCAGGGATCTGATGTAACGTGATACGCCAGGAATCAGGGTATGATGGCCATCTGCCGACATACTTATATCAATTTATACTTCGACTCACGAAGTTTCGACTTAAAAAAAGTGGAAGCGTACAAGGAAGAAGTGGATACACAACATTTTATTATTTTCTCGTATCTATTCTGGTTTTCTTTTTTTTGCTCCTGTGACATTTATAAGCAAGGACTAACTACTCTTATAAAAAATTCAAAACGTTTTATTTTTTTTTATTTGGCACTTCTCCGGTTCCGCTTCTGATGAGTAACTTTCATTTTTGCCTGGCTGGACCAATCCCTATCGGCCTAAGCGATTAAAAAAACCTCCATACTTAAAAAAATACCACAAAACCACGGTAATGCTTAGTTACCATTTGCCGGGGAGTGATAATAAGAATCACGGAATTATATTTAAGACTATAGCCCTAAACTTATCTTCTTTCTAGCCATTGAAGCGGGAAATGAGGCAACGAAATATTACTTTCAACCCCCACTACCATTACCTATGCTTTATGGCAAAGGGCTGGGGGACCGTATCGTTTTCTTAATTTAAAGTGCAACACCGGATACTTTTGTCGTATACACGTAAGAAGATTGTTTCGGTCTTAGTAGCTTTTGACTTTCATTAATTAAAATGACTAATAATTACCAAGACGATCAGATTATCAGAACAGATAATTATCGTTATTTTGGGTTACACTTTACGATTTGAAATAAAAGACAACATTATGTAATTTACCAAGTTTAACACGTGTGATATGTGATAACTTAAGGCGCTAATAACGGTGAAATGCCTGAATTCTTGTTATTTTAAGTTAAATGTTCACAAAAACTGTTAATTTAATCTGTATAGAAAAAATATAAAACGTTAGTTAAAGTTTCGATAAATACGTTTACTTGAATAAAAATTTATTTTTGATAACCACTTTTTAGGAAAAAATGATCTAAAAAGGACCTATTTATGTCATAATTTGCAAATGTTCTCTAAAACCGCTCAAGCTATGGTGTTGGCGTTTACACAGGAAAAAAGGTCTTGAAAATACGAATGTCTTTACTTGAAAGATTTATTTTTATTCCGTATTTTACTAGAGAAATATCTATTTTTCCCAAAATTTAATACATCTGCGCAAGTATGCCTGCTCCGAGCTCTGATTCAGTCCGCTTCGCGGCGTTGTCGAGGGAGGACTGCACGTCGGTGTTGGAGCAATATTGTTTAACTCGTTTAATTTTTTAAAGAGTTTATGCGCATTTATAAATATTGAAATTAATAGAAGTACTTAGTATAGTTAATATCTATACATTAGTAACGGTAAATATTTTTTTGGAAATAAATTAACTTTTTAAGTACGCAAAGACTAAGAAAACTATGCCAATGCATTGGGGCCGCCGGTGGGTGACGTCGGTTTGTGAATTCGGAACGGTCTTAAATACCGTAATTCATCATGGTTCCCTTGGGAGAGGGTCCCAGTATTTAACCGACTTTAAAATTAAAAAAGGAGGTTATGTTTTCGACGCGAATGTATTTAATAGGTACTATTAATAATAAAGAGAAACTCATAGACTGTTGTTATCCAATATGTGGCAATCGATCAGGTTAAGCAACGTTAGGCAAGGTCATTCCATAGATGGGTGACCGTTTAATCCCATTTGAATTAAGCGTCTCCGTGATTTGGAGGGCAAGTAAAAAGTGAGTCTCAGTTATTAACCGACTTTAAAAAAGGAGGTTATGTATTTAACACAAATGTATTTAATACTGACTTTTATTTTTGATTTTGACGGGCCCGTTGGTCTAGTGGTTAGTGACCCTGTCTGCTACCCAACAGGTCGTGGGTTCGATTCCCACCAAGTGTCTGGGTGTTATATCTATATAAGTATGTATTTACAAAAAAAAGTATATATGTATTAGTATCAGTTGTCTGGTTTCCATAATACAGGCTCTGCCTAGTTTGGGATCAGATGACCGTGTGTGAATGATCCCAGGATATTATTATTACTATAAAAAAATGAGAAGCCCGTCATAGACAGTTGTTATCAATGTTTGGCAATCGTTCAGGTTAAGCAACGTTAGGCAAGGTCATAACATAGATGGGTGACCGTTTAATGCCTTTTGAAGTAAGCGTCTCAGTGCTTCGGAGGGCAAGTAAAAAGTGGGTACCAGTTTTTAACCGACTATGAAAAAGAAGGTTATGTATTCGACGCGAATGTATCTAATACTATTAAAAATAAGGAGCCACTCATAGACAGTTGTTATCAATGTGTGGCAATCGATAAGGTTAAGCAACGTTAGGCAAGGTCATTACATAGATGGGTGACCGTTTAATGCCATTTGAAGTAAGCGTCTCAGTGCTTCGGAAGGCAATAAAAAGCGGGTCCCAGTTTTTAACCGACTTTAAAAAAGTAGGTTATGTATTCAACACAAATGTATCTAATACTATAAAAAAATGAGAAGCCCGTCATAGACAATTGTTATCAATGTTTGGCAATTGATCAGGTTGAGCAACGTTAGACAAGGTCATTACATAAATGAGTGACCGTTTAATGCCATTTGAAGTAAACGTCTCCGTGCTTCGGAGGGCAAGTAAAAAGTGGGTCCGAGTTTTCAACCGACTTTAAAAAAGTAGGTTATGTATACAACACAAATGTATCTAATAATATAAAAAAATTAGAAGACCATCATTGACAGTCGTTATCAATGTTTGGCAATCGATCAGGTTAAGTAACGTTAGGCCAGGTCAATACATAGATGGGTGACCGTTTAATTCCACTTGAAGTAAGCGTCTCCGTGCTTCGGAGGGCAAGTAAAAAAGGAGGTTATGTATTCAACGCAAATGTATGCTATTAAAAATTAGCTAACGTAAAAGAGCTCGGGAGGCGCTGCGCGAGTCAGCTAGTATATAATATATCTTTTGTTCATAATATTTTTGTGTTCTATATTTAATGTTCTATTCATATTATCTAGAATTCTGTATATACAGGGTTACTGGTAAATATCACAGCAATCCGTTAAGGGTTTGTAGGAGAGATCATTTGCAAATATCAACCATTTTTGAATAATTTGACATTTTATAATTTGAAGATATCTGCGATATACAACTTCCAAAGTCTATGAAAAAAGTCAATTTGTGATTATTAACCGACTTCTTTTATTCTCTGCTTGATGATACATACTTGCATGTATAATAATCAGACATGATTATTTATTATTATTGGTTAATAGTAAGTATTAGAAACTGCTGCACAATAGGAGTTATTAAAACACGAGTGTTTTAATGCTTAATTATGTGCAGTTTCAAACACTACTTTATTTAAACTCATGAAATACCATTTTATACCGCCAAACTACATTACAAAACATATAATACAGACAGAGAGAGCTCTGTTTCACACAGACGACGTGCTTTCTATACTATAGTTAAATTTGTTGTACCAAATAGTATGTAATCTGTGTGGAATAAAATTCTATTCCAGTCTATAATATTATGGCACTCAATTCATTCAAATAACTCCATAGGGCATGCGTACAACTGGGTCCCACCCTCCCGATGAATGTATCGTGGCCTGCTGGATTAGATCGCGGACTACTAGATGACATTGCTGCCTACTAGATTGGCTTAAAAATATTTTGATATAGAAAAGTTTCTCTATTACAATATATTTTTAAGCAGATTTTACGTCATCGTTTTGATCAAACGTTTTTTTTACGATACACGTGTACCGTAAAAAACTTTTTGATGTTTGTAAAGAGGCATTATGTATAAAATGTGTCATTAGAGTACTAGTTTTGAGTTTATAATATGAATATTACGATATGAGTGTAGATAAAGGGTATTTAAACATTAAAATTATAAAATAAAGATGCTTAAAATGTTCCTTTTGTAACAATTTATGAAATAAATGATGAGAATAGTAAAATATAAAAAAGACCCCCGTGGGGTGTCCGGGTAAGAATAGCACCTACCCATCTCCTCTCGTTGGGTGTCCGTAAAAGGCGACTAAGGAAAAACTAGAAGAAAACTAGAACTAGTGGCAGCAGTCTTTTTATTGGATTACCTGCCACCTATACTGTGATCCCCAAGCCGCCTGCCAAGCGTGATGATAATGGCAACCCCTTCCCATCTAAGGTAGAGGCCTATGTTCAGCAGTGGACGTTTCGGCTGCTGGATGATAAAAAAGACATTAAAGCAAATGAATTGCTAGGATTTGTACCCACGTCTAACATCACGTTATTACCTTAGTTAAGCTCATATACCACTGAGCCAATTATACATAATATAGTACCGTCGCCAGAAACAAATATACTATTAGGAGAGCAAGTCGAGAGCTGTAATGCAATAATCAAACCAGCCATGTCTATATTTATAAGAAAATTGAGACTTTAATACGTTGACATACAGTTCAAGTCCGTTTGAATCTGTATAAACATTAGGCAGCTTTTTAAATAACTAAAAGTTTTGGTGTTGTTTTTCATTGTTACAGTGTTACACTTTTTTCGGTCTTGCCCCTCAGCAGCCCATTTTTTTGTGTATAAAAAAATAAAATGTTTTTAGAACGGATTTGCATGTGTATAAAGTGTGTCATTAGAGTACTTACTAGTTTTGCATTCATAATTTAAATATTCGGTGGGTCTACGTTTATTCGTGCAGAGATACCGTGACCACATTCTTGCTCCATCGTCAGACCCTGATCACCATTTTTCTAGCAGCTACTCGTAGAGACGTACGCAACGAGCCCAAATGCGGTTATTGATACAGAGATTCCGTGACCACCAACCTGCTCCATCATCAGACAATGATCACCGTTTTTCTAGCAACTACTCGTCGAGACATATCTGACGAGCCCAAATTCGGTGGGTCTACGTTTATTTGTGCAGAGATCCTTTGGCCATCTTCCCGGTCCATCATCAGACCCTGATCATCATTTTCTAGCAACTACTCATCGAGACCAGCCCAACGAGCCTAAACACAGTAGGTCTACGTTTATTGGTGCAGAGATCCTGTGACCACCTTCCTGCTCCATCATCAGACCCTGAATTCCATTCATCTAGCAACTACTCGTTGAGAACGATCCCACGAGCCCAAACTGAATGATTCTTCGTTTATTGGGGCCTAGATCCTATTTCCACCTTCTTGCTGATCATCATCAGCCCCTGGTGAAGGTTACCATTTTATTTACTATTATCGGATTTATATATGTACTAAATTTCAGATCTTTTGGACTTATAGAAATAATGAAAGATGTCTATATACGAAATATCCCTACCTCGACTCGGAAAAGAGCTGATGGTCTTCTAACAGCTGGACCGATTTTCATGTAACATAGTTAAGAGCCATCTCGCTTAAACTAGCTTTAAAAAAACCGCATTCAAATCCATCCACTGGTTGGAGCTCTACGATGCCACAGCCAGCCATACAGAGAGACAGACACTTCCAGTCAGACATAGGTGTCAAAGTTATAACTCCCCTCGTTTTAGTCGGGGGTTTCAATTAGCCTTTGAATAGAACATTAAAAAAACAATTAAAAAAAAATCAAAAACAGCACTTCAATAGACAGCACACTAAAAAGTATAAAGTATTTTAAATATGATTAAAGTTGGTGTTAGTTGTACGTACAATCGCGGACGGAGTATTCAATCAAAATCGTTTGACAAACATTATGTGTGATTATCTCGTCCGCACGTATTTCGGGCCGGCTCGTGCAAGCGATTCTCGTCCTAAAGGTAGTACACCGTTCGTGACCGCGAGCGTACATACCTACTGTATAAATTTAGCACCAAATAATTTTATATTTTTTAGTGACCTGGATACTGGTCGGGTTCATCATCATCATCAGCCGGAAGACGTCCACTGCTGAACATAGGCCTCCCCCTTAGAACGCCACTGATGAACGACAATTGGCTATTTGCATCCATCGGTTACAATCGGTCGGGTTAATTTTTTAAATAATTTATTAGTATTTTTTTCATTCATAAATCGTCGTGATGAACTTGGTATGATATGATACCATTGTAGTAGATTAGTCTCACAAATAAAGAAACTCATTGAAATCGGTTCATATTCGTTAGAGTAGGTATAACGGAAGATGTCGATTTTATGGTTTTCACCAGTTAAATTCTTCCATATCGTTTATGTTCCTCCAAATTATTTTATCCGATCTGTATGAATCATAAATATCTATAACAAACAATCGGAATTGCATTGCATTGCATATCATGTATTCTCATACGTTCTTTAGACATAGGTTCATGCTCAGCTCACTCATACTAAACGCTCCAAATACACACACTACAAAATGACAAATTGAACATATTTTTTACCTACTATACTTTATTTTACTAATACTACTAATTACTCTGTAAAACTATGTTGTTAGTAGGATAGTAGGTCCCTTGTGCAAGAGACCATCCGGTAGAAATGTACAATCGCAGTGTCAAAAGTCATATAGTGTAAAGATTGCCTTGTTCCGGTGTGAATGGCACGGTAGCTGGTGAAATTAATGGGCTCAAGAGAATAACAGTTGTTTATAGGCAGACGTTTCGCTTACCATCAGGCGAACATCTTGCTATTCTCATCACTAGGTTGAATAAAGACATACTACCACTAGGTTGAATATTACACAATTTAAATTACTTAAACTGTGCATATAAAAAAAAACACATCAAGCACAGACACTTGCATGATAGCCTACTGTAAGCTCCAGCAGCAAACCGTCCATTGGAATTAAAAACGCTTTAAATCGTGTGTACATGATAAGACTCAGTGATGCGTTACAATAATAGGCAATATCCTACTTAAAATGATTGTTCTCTCTGCATTTTCATATTCTTCGGACAAATTTAGACTTTGTGTAAGCAGTACCGAGTGAAATTGCTAGATGGCGTTGACGTCGGCGGCGGGGTTCCGCGGGCTCGAATGCTCAAGGTCGTTCAGAGTTATTAAGGCCTTAAAATATTCTATGGTATTTTAATAACTTTTTTTTTTGACGCGGGGGTAATCTTTCAAAGATCCCCGGGAGCTTTGGGGCTCGACCGGGGTATGTGGGATTCTTACCCACTAAAACCCCCGCGGCTGTCGCATCGGCACATGAGAGGGGGGACCCCAGAGCTCTCCAGTGGGATCTGCACCAGGGGCCCCTCAGTGCCTTGCCTTTGAGCCCGCCGCCGGGGACCGTGTCAGGTTCCCGGGGGGCTACAATGCGCCCCCCGGGAACCTGACACGGTACTCACGGGGACGGGGGTCGCAACCCCGCCGCCGTCCTCCTCGGAGTCGCCGCCGTACTCAATGGACGTCCAAAGGGCCCACACCCCGAACGTCCAGCGACTCCGAAGGGGTATTATAATAACCTATGGTGTCCCACTGCTGGTCTCCTCCATTCTTATTTACCGGTCATAATCCTTACTCTACGCATTCGGTTTAAAAAGCACTCAAATCGTAACGTTTGCATAGTCTGTTCTGGCGTCTTTGTCATCTGTCGTCTTGTACTGTGTGGCATTCCTTGGCCACCTATTGAGAGTAAACAACATTTTGATGTAGTGAAAAAATAATTAAGTAAAGTAACTTAGAGTTTTTTGCGAGTAGCGCTACGCGGAATTTTCTACAGCGTTAAAAAGAAAACTTTTTAATAAGAACAAAATAAAGTGTACGCGCAATAAAGATAACTTTCTTTGGCTCGGTAATTGAGACCGCTCACAAATCCTTTGCCGACAGCTCTGTTTAACTCAGTTTGAAGTCAGCTGCCCCAAGTTTTTTTTTCTTTAGAGTTATTTTACTTAAAGGGTAATGTTAAGTCGCCTCAGTGAGAGAAAATGTCATTATTCATTAATAACTCCCCTGAATAATACGAACTCAATTTAGGCGAAAATAATTATCTTATTTAAGTGTTATTCCTACATGTAGGTAGGTATTTGTCTGTATAAATCCCGTGTTTTATTTACTTTTTACACTCTTAATGTCTACTTAACCTGTCCTACTTAATCTGTCATAAAACTACTTATTTTCCTCCTTCTCAAAAAATCGCAATTGAAGCTTAATTATGATACAATCTATGTTTATAATACAGAACTCGTTACATCATCATCATTTATCCATTAGCAGCCGATAGACATCCACTGCTGAACAAAGGCCTCCCCCTAAGAAGGGAGGGGTTGCCATAATCCCCACGCTTGGCAGGCTACTTGGGAATCGCAGCATAGGTGGAAGATAAATCCAAAAGAAAGATGCTGCTGCCCGTCTTCCTGTTCTCTCTTAGTCGCCTCTTACGACACCCAACGAAAGGAGAAGGGAGGATGCAATTCTAACCCGGCACCCCACGGGAACTCGATACAATCAACAGATATTACTAAAATATCAAACTAACAATTTAGCTTACCAAAATCACCCCGTAAATGTGCAAACAGATATGTTTATCAAGGTATAAAATATACCGTTATTTACTATTCAGGCCACGTTGCTGTATGTATAGGCAAATCGTCAAATAAGCCTGTTATCAGTCAGGCACTAATACTTGGGCGCCCCCGCCCAGCGTCGACGTTGATTGGGGGCGACACCCGCGCGTCCCCAGCCAGTTCACCTGTAACTACTAATAATTAATTCCGAAACCGTGTGAGGAGCTGTATAGAATTGTTAGCGTGTATGTATTTACCTATTTCAACATTAATTAAATACTGCACTTACGTGTACTACGCGGAAACAATGAAACTGTAGTCTAAGTTTTTCTTTGTTACAGAAAATTATGATGTGTAGATATAGGTACTCTCGCGGTCACGAACGGTGTACCACCTTTAGGACGACAATCGCTTGCACGGGCCGGCCCGAAATACGTGCGGGCGCGGTAAGCGCACGTAATGTTGTTCAAACTATTTTGATTGAAAACTGGTACACCGTTCGTATCCGCGATAGTCATCATCATCATCACCAGCCGGAAGACGTCCACTGCTGAACAAAGGCCCTTAGACCGCCACAATGAACGACAATTTGCTATTTGCATCCACCGGTTTCCTGCGACGCGAACAATGTCGTCGGTCCACCTAGTGGGAGGCCTGCCTACGCTGCGTCTTCCGGTTCGTGGTCGCCACTCAAGAACCTTTCCGCGATAGTACATATGCATTATTGTCTTCTTAATTCATAACACTCGACACTCTTGAAAATATTTATCGAAATTAAATCATTTTTTTGCATCATTAGTTTTAAATGAATCGTGTATTTTTAAAATCTATACAACCGCTTCCCCGTGGGGTGTCTGGGTAAGAATAGTACCCTCCCATCCCTTCCTGTTGGGTGTCCGTAAGAGGCGACTAAGGGAAAACAAGAAGACGGGCAGCAGCGTCTATCTATTGGAATGCCACCTATACTACCTATGCTGCGATCTCCATGACGCCTGCCAAGCGTGGGGATTATGGCAACCCCTCACTTCTAAGGCGGAGGCCTTTGTTAAGTCTTTCGGCTGCTGATGATACAACGCGCTGTTGACGAATTAACACAAAACTTGATTTGTTCAGTAACCAGAGCTAAATGTGTCCTCATTGCTGCTAGACATTAATAGGGACAGATATTCAAGTTATTTAGGTCGTAAATAAGTAAGCGACACTTTGCGCGACGTCTCCCCAGTGGATCGCAGAAAATTCGAATAGGTACGCTATTAAGGCACTTATTCACACATCGCACGCACGCGGGCGCAAACGTAAAAGTCCAATTAACTTCACACGGAGAGTCCCCACTCGACGCCACTTGCACTAACGACTATTTTTCAATAACGGTAATGGAATAAACCTACCTCCACCTCATTACGCCCGCGCTATTGTAGCAATGGCCGCGATCTACTGATGGTCACTGTCAAAATTACAAAAACAGTTTTAGGGTGTATAAATTAAAAATAAATACATTACCAAAACCCCAACTTGCAAGGTTTATAAAAATTAATACCTATATTAACATTATTTATTATTTTGACGGGCCCGTTGGTCTAGTGGTCAGACACCCTGCCTGCTAACCGATGGGTCGTGGGTTCGATTCCCGCCAAGTGTCTGGTTGTTGTTTATCTATTTAAGTATGTATTTACAAAAAAAAAGTATATAAGTATTAGTATCAGTTGTCTGGTTTCCATAGTACAGGCTCTGCCTAGTTTGGGATCGGATGACCGTGTGTGGATTGTCCCAAGAAATTTTTTATTTTTTTTTATTAACAGCATCAGAATTGCGTTCTAAATATGAAGAATAATAGAAGTAAGAACTTTACGGTACATTTACCTTTAGTCCAACTGTAGGCGTAGGCATAGGGGTATTGAATGTACGAAGAAAAACTTGGAATGTATTTTAAACTGTATATTTGTATGCAACTTTGTATCGATTGAATTTACTTATAACGTTCTAGTATACTTATTATTCAAGGTGATGTGGTCACGCGATCAGACTTACAACAAACCTCCTTTTAGCTTTCCATGCCTTTTTCAAATGTTTTATTTCATTTGGCAGACTCTTAAAAAAACAAAATTGAATCAAGAAAATCTTGATTTGTCCCCAGCATTATGAAAATAGTCTCGCAGCCTGTTTTTGACATAAAAGGGGTTTGTTCAATGCGAGCGATTTAGCGGCCACGTGCCGTAGCTCAGCAGTCGAGCCGACTCGAGCCTTTTATCTCACAACGTCAGCTTCTAATTAACTAAATACTTTCCTAAACCTTTTAAGTCTTACTTACTTACTAAGCATGTAAAGGACCAATTTTAAAATAGGTTTCCTATTTTACTTAATTTAGATAAGTGACCCTTATCTTATTTTTCTCACAGCGTAACCTTCAAAAGGTCCCCGTGACCGACAGGTCACCACATACCATCGGACACGATGGTATGTGAGATTCTTGGCCTCTAAAACCCCAGCGTCTGTCACATCGGAACATGAGACGGGACCTGGGCTTTCCGGTGCAATCTGCACCAGACAGCCTTCAGTGCCTCAGTGACACGCCTATCTATAGACAGCTGAGTGGTTATTCTGTAAGAAGTTTTAACAATCTTGAATGCTGGATCCGCGGTGAGACATCAAATTCTCATTGCTGATTGAGCTTTTGAGTATTATGTTGTTACAGAATACACTACTACACTGGACTTCAGCTCGTCACTCGAGACATTAGTTATAATTTATCTCTCTAATTTTGTTAGCTATAGTGCGTACAATCCTGCTTGGAGGCAGAATATCTAATACTATCTCAGAGTAATTAGAATGGAGCTAGTATCGCGTCGATTCGCCGTACAAATTTTTCGTGGCACTTTTGCGGGGTGCGGGAGGCGAAGCAAACACACACAGATACAATTTCACACATACCGACACTATAATAAACTCGCAACACATTCGAAAAGATACGCACGCAAATAAAGAATGACCTGACCATATGAACAAAATTTGGCAGAGGGGTTAGCGCATCATGTTATCTCCAGTGGTATCTCCTCTAAGAATACTATGGTAGTACGGTATCTACCTGAACGGTTGAATAGCTAATTCTGAGCTGTTATTATACCATGACACAGGTGTTGCTGTTATTTACGTATTAAAGCTAAATGTTTACTCATAGAACGTTAATGAGCCCAGATCATTTAATCACATTCGCTTGGGTTTTATGTGATAATGCATGATAAATAAACATTAGAAGGTACAGGTTTATTCAGGCACTGTATACATACATAAACGAAATACATTAATTAACGCACAGATTCAAAAGATCGGATAGGGTTTCATTGAAAACAAGTCAATAAGGCCGTCCATCAATACCATAGTGAAGCTAATAATGTGCGGCTATTTCGGATTAATTAGAAGGCTATTCGATAGCAGTCGATAGTTAAAATGAAATAGTCGCACACATTGCGAGAATTTCTTAATAAGTAAGCTTTCGTGCCGTTATTGGGTTTCGTGTTATCGGCCGACACTCGTTTGAGGAAATGTCTAAGAAAGTTAACTCGTTTGTATTGCCTCAGTACTTTTAACTTTAACTCGATATAATGTAGAGAAAGAAAGAGCGATGCTCGGGATAACCTTGCGCGACTAGAAAAGAAGGTGAGATATGAGGTGCAGGAAATCGTTGAGAGAGTGGAGTTGGGCTGGTCATATTGACCGCATGGACAGGGAACGGTGGACTAGACGAGTCCTTGAATGGAGACCATGGGCGGACAACAGACCACGGGGTCGCCCACCTAAACGATGGGTTGACGACCTGAGAGGGCATGCGGGCCACGATTGGATGACGAAGGCGCGGGACCGGATTTTGTGGAGGAAATTGGGAGAGGCCTATGTCCAGAAATGGACCAAATAGGGCTGAAGAAGAAGAAGAAGACTGTAGAGAAAAGCAACATACAACGTATTAGCGAATAAACGCAAAACCTAAAACTAGTTTGGTGTCGAGAGTGGAATTTATAATACCACTTTTAAAGTACCTACGTAAATAATTTTTACTATAAGTACTTCTACTTATTCATCATGCTGAGTCTAAAAGTTCGGCGATCTGATAGCGCAGAGAGAGGATTAATTAACATGTAAGTACCTACGTAATATATATTTATGTAAATACTAGCTGACCCGCGCAGCTCCGTCTGCGCTTTTATTACATTTTGCTCTCACTTTCTCTCTCCTTCCTTGGTTTATTTCACTCTCCATCACTCTCTCTTATGAAAAAAAATCTAATCTTATGCTCTCTCCTCTCTCTTTCCCCCTCCCGCTCGGTTCCCGTCACACACACCCTCTTCCTCTCCCCCTTTTCACTGAACCCCCCACTCCCTCTCTCTCTCTCTTCCTCTCCCCTTGTCACTGAACCCCACTCTCTCTCTCTATCTCTTCCTCTCCCCCTTGTCACTGAACCCCCCTCTCCCTCTCTCTCTCTCCCCTCCCGCCTTGCTCCCTCTCACTCCCTCCACCTAACAATGTACGTAATAAATATATAAATATTATAGAAATAAATGCTACTCGGAAAAAACAATGGTTCTAATAACATAGTTTTTGAAATTATCAAAATTTTTTGACGAATAAACTTGTTTGTGCGGTTTGATCTATTTGCTATCTGACGTGTTGTATGATAAAATGTAAAAAAAAAAACAACTTCAATAGGACAGCACACTAAAAAGTCTTTAAAAAATTAAAATAATTTCAATATGTATTATTGATTGAGGAAATTCTGGGCAATGAAAGAAATATTTAAGGGGTCGCTACCAACAAACCTAAAAACTAAAGCGATGAACATATGTTTGCTACCATGTTTAACATACGCTCTGCATGGCCATGGAGCATGGCCTTTCACGAATGACAACATAAATAAATTAAGGACATGTCAAAGAGCTATTGAAAGAAGCTGCATGAATATCAGACTAAAAGATAGAGTAAAAAGCTCACTAATCAGGAGAAAAACTAAAGCAAGAGACGTAGTCAAACACGTACTGACCTTAAAATGGAAATGGGCAGGACACATACAAAGGCTTAAGGACGAACGATGGACAAAAACGATTACAAATTGGTATCCAATACAGAAAAAGAGAAGACGTGGAAGACCATATAAAAGATGGGACGATGACGTGATAAAAATAGCGGGACATACATGGTCAAGACTGGCGAAGAACAGAGACCAGTGGAAGCTTTTGGAGGAGGCTTTTACCGCAGCAGGCGGCCCTTATCTTCTATCTATACTTATAATAAAACTGTAACAGGTCCAATTCTGTACATTGAAGATATTTTGAAAATTATATTTGGAGGGCATTCTATAACTGATACTGAGGCCGAAAATGTATTTTTTTAATTTTTGTCTGTCTGTCTGTCTGTCTGTCTGTCTGTCTGTATCTCGGCTGAGCATCACGCCGAAACTACTGGATGGATTGAAACGAAACTTGGCATGATTTGAGATCTTACTACGAGGTAGGACATAGGATACTTTTTATCCCGTAATCTAGCACGGTTCTTTTGGGAGAGGAGATTAAAGTCAAAATGAGTACTTGGTTATACGCTTGGTCCGATTTTATGATATTTTTTTTTATAATTATAATACATATTTGTAAGGGAACACTCATAGACAGTTGTTAACAATGTTTGGAAATCGATCAGGTTAAGCAACGTTAGGTAAGGTCATTAAATAGATGGGTGACCGTTTAATGCCATTTGAACTAAACGTTTCCGTGCTTCGGAGGGCAAGCACAAAGTGGGTCCAAGTTTTTAACCGACTTTAAAAAAGGAGGTTTTGTATTCTATACGAATGTATATTATTGAAAGTTTAGTAAACGTAAACACAACGCGGGCGGAGCTGCATGGGTCAGCTAGTACTAACTAAGATTACTAACATAATATTATAAGAAAATACTAACAAATACTAACACATCCAATAATTAAGTACCTACCATAAATACTTTATTTAGGTAGGGATCAAAATAAAGCTTTTTATTTATTTACTAGCTGTAGCCCGCGGCTTCGCCCGCGTTTACTTTTTTCTCAAACGTGTTTTGAATTATAGATCGAGGTTTTTTAAAATATTGTTTACACTAATACTGTCTTATAATTACGCGAATGTTACACATTGAAATCAAACTACTTTTACGGATTTAATCGCGGTTTATTTTAGCTTTTACCATCCCGACGTTTCGAATGCTTTGCAGCACCTATGGTCACGGGAGGAATGAGATGTTGAACGTAGGCATAGGTCATAATTATGCTGGTGTACCCTCAGGACTTCTTAGTTATTATTGTTGGTCCGATCTTCGGACGATCGATTTCAATATTGTTCACACTTTTATTAACTCTGATCTAATAGGTATCAAGTATAATATGTAGACTGTATTTTTGTGTAAGCTATCATAGCGCCCATTTCTTAAATTTTTACTTCTTTATTTAAAATGATACTGTACTTATTTTGCGATTTCATTAAAAAACTTATGAGGTTGTTAAGTGAAACCATTTGGTAACCTTATTGGAAGATAGTGGTTGGCCCTTAGTGGTTGATTTTCGAAAAATGCTGGAAATTAATTTATTCAATAGTTTTGTTTAGTTCATTCACTGAGTTTCGTTACCATAATTGCATTATAGCATTAAATGGAGAACTTTTTTCACGCAAACTTTAGGGTTTTTCGAAGAATGCCGGAAACGGTTTCTTAGATTCTTGTATGCAATACATAAAATATGTCGTGTGGCTATAGGAATAAAATATTTTCGGGAACTCAAAAGCTTTTAGGGGTTAATTTAAAATAATGACGGATTA
This sequence comes from Furcula furcula, assembly GCA_911728495.1. NCBI lineage: Eukaryota > Metazoa > Arthropoda > Insecta > Lepidoptera > Notodontidae > Furcula > Furcula furcula. The sequence goes on from OU452251.1 coordinate 15,757,191, forward strand.
CTTCAATATTACGAATGTATCCGCAAAGTGTCATCAGTGCTGCATGCATTTTTTCGCGTTTGATACTCAAAAACCGTGCTAAAACTCCGTTAAGGGTTGATTTTCAAAACAAATGTGTTAGACGTGCTTCTCAATTTTTTGATGAGTACACTGACAAAGTTTCGTGTCTCTGAAAAATTTTTTTTACATACAAACTTTGATACCTCATTTGTCCCACGGGTTGATTTTCGAATAACACATTGCACACAACACAACAAAAAAAAGAACCGACTTCAACAACACTAAAAAGCATAAAATAATTTAAATGTTATTGAAGTTGGCGTTGATGTACTTTCGCGGTCACGAACGGTGTACCATCTTTAGGACTACAATCGCTTGTATGAGTCGGCCCAAAATACGCGCGAGCGGGGTAAGCGCATGTAAAGTTGTTTAAACGATTTTGATTGAAAACTGGTATACCGTTCGTGTCCGCGATAGTACCTACTGTGTATATTTTCTTCAGGAACACTTTATCGGGTCCTAATGAAATTTGCATGAAATCATTATAGTAGTTTACTCTCTTGAATAAAAAGAATCATCAGTTCATATTTGTCAGAGTAATGTAACGGAGAACATTTACAGTTTAATGGTTTTTTAACCGACTTCAAAGAAGGAGGAGGTTCTCAATTCGTCTCGTACAATTTTTTTTCTATGTATGTTCGCGCATGACTCTGGCAATTATAAACCGATTTCCAAAATTCTTTCTGGTACGGATAGGCCGCTCCACTGGTTGGGTTCCATAAAAAAAATTACTTACGAATAAGCAGTTCCTGAAAAAACAAAAATGGTGACTCCTTTTTTGTAGTAGGTTAAAATGCTGAAAATCAGTTTGTTAAATTGTTTTGTTGAGTCTATGTACCGAGTTTCGTTACTCTAGCTGCATTATAACATTCAATGGAAATCGTTGTACGTGTAAACTTTCCAACACCATTATAATATGACCTTAGGGGTTGTTTTTCGCTAAATGCCGGTAATGGATTGAATTGGAAATGAATTCTTAGATTCTTGTGTGCAATAAATAAATTAAGTCTTATGACTGCAGGTCGAAGAAAATTTTTGGTCCCTAATTGGACCCCGTTAAGAGTTGATTTTCAAAAAATGATTATTTATACAATAATTGCTTTAGTTTGATACATATATTCGCAAAGTTTCATCAATGCAGCATGATATTTTTTTTCCGCGTTACGTACTTAAAAAACCATGCACCACTTTACGGGTAGAATTTGAAAAAGTTGTGATACACGTGTTTCTTAATTTCTTTGTCTTGGTACATTTACAAAATTTCATATCCGTGTGATGAAAAAAATTGTTTTTCCATACACACTTTGAGAACCTATTTGACCCACTTAGGGGTTGATTTTACAAAAATGCTCAAAATTAGTTTGTTCAATTGTTGTTTTGAGTTTATTTACTGAGTTTCGTTACTCTAGCTGCATCATAGCATGAAATGGAAATCCTTCTTTATGCAAACTTTCCAGCCCCTTAAAATGACCACCACCATGATGGGTTGTTTTTCGAAAAATGCCGAAAATATGTTTCTCAGATTCTTGTGTGCAATACATAAATTAAGTTTTATGACTGTAAGTTGAAAAAAAATTGTTTGACCCCAATTGGACCCCTTTAGGAGTTGATTATAAAAAATATATTATTTACACATAGATTGCTTTAGTTTAATAAACGCATTCACAAAGTTTCATCTATGCAGCATTAACTCTTTTATTCGTTTTTCATACTAAAAACCATGTTAAAACCCCATAAATGGTAGATTTTCAAAAAGTTGTGATACACGTGTTTCTTAATTTCTTTTGCTTAGTACAGTGACAAAGTTTCGTGTCCGTGAGACGAAAAAATTTTTTTTCCATACAAACTTTGAGAGCCTATTTGACCCACTTAGGGGTTGATTTTACAAAAATGCTCAAAATTAGTTTGTTCAATTGTCATGTTAAGTTTATTTACTGACTTTCGTTACTCTAGCTGCATCACAGCATGAAATGGAAACCCTTCTTTGTGCAAACTTTCCAACCCCTTAAAATGACCTTAGGGGTTGTTTTTTGAAAAATGCCGGAAATAAGTTTCTTAGATTCTTGTGTATAATATATAAATTAAGTCTTATGACCGTACGTCGAAAAACATTTTTTGGACCCCAATTAGACCCCTTTAGGAGTTGATTTTCCAAAAAATATTATTTGCACTTGGATCGCTATAATTAGATTAATGTATTCGCAAAGTTTCAGCAATGCAGTATGAATATTTTTTTCCGCGTTGCATACTCAAAAACGATGCTAAAACCCCTGTAAGGGTCGATTTTCAAAAAGTGTGATACACGTGTTTCTTTATTTCTTTTGTTTAGTACACTGACAAAGTTTCATGTCCGTGTGACGAAAAAAATATTTTTTTCCATACAAACTTTGGGAGCCCATTTGACCCCCTTAAGTATGGAATTTCGAAAAATCCGTTCTTATTGTTCACCTAAACTATTTGAATAATGTTGGTTCTAAATTTCAAGATTGTACGTTATATGGTTTTTGCTGTATCGTGATTCCTAGAAAACACCCTGCTCTTTTATTAATATAGATTATTATTGATGTTGGTGTTAGCGCACCTACTTACTGTGTATATTTAGAACCTTCAATAATAATTTAAATTATTGTATACTTTTTAGAGTGCTGTCTATTGAAGTCGCTTTAAATTTTTTAATTTTTAATTTATTATTATACTTTTTAGTGATATTTTTATACATATCGATCGAACTATCGGTACAAGAAATAATTATTTAATATGTCCGAACATATAAAAAGAAAATCGAATTGAGAACCTCCTTCTTTTTTTGGAATCTGTTAAAAAGCAAAGTAACTTTTATACATGTATCTAAAAAGACCTACAGAATGGTGTGTGAGTCTGACTCCCACGTGACCATTCATTTTCCTTTGTTAAGCGATAATTAGCTTTCACATACCTACTTACCATTTCGTTTATTACATTTTCCTACCTCCATGCCTGCTATAAACCCGTGATAATAAAATGGAATGAGAAAAAAAGATTTTAAAACCTTCCTATAAAATTATTATGAGATAACCGTCATAAATAAAAAAAGCTTCTAGGAGTCGAGAAAAATGAAAAAATACCTATATTATATCTTGAACACGTAATAGGTACATTCTTTGCATTTAATACCTAAATAAAACAGATTAATGGAAGTAGCATTCATTTAACGAGGCGATGGAACGGACGTGTACCGTTATATATGCAGTAGGTACAGTCGAGGGCAATAATCGACAAGTTCGTAACAAATTTCGCAAATTTTCAGGAGCCACGTCAAGGAGATGAAGATGTTGCGATTGATAATTACCGTTACGCAGTTTTACCGCGTACGCAACGCAGCAGTCTTGGTGTTCGTGACGTGGCATATAAACTCCAAGAGAGTCGCTTGAGATCGTACGGCCATGTTATGCACCGACCCAAAGAGTATGTTTGTAGAAGATGCTTGGAGCAAGACCTAGAAGCGGTGGCAAGATATATAAAAATGACACGAGAACCAACAATCTCACAACCGAGGATGTTAAAGATCGGGCAAAGTGGAGGACTTATAGTCGGAAGGTGGACTATGGTGGGCTGGGATTAATCACACCAGGCAGAAGAGGAGTAAGAATCTAACTTTGCAAAAGTAACGCTGCAATGTGAAAAAAAAAATGGATAACTAACGGCCAATCCTTTACTATGATAAGGTATCAAAGTGTATACATATTGTTGCATTTGACTGTACATTATTAGGTTGTACACAATGTATCATTAGCATAATAATATGATCGCTCGAATGGCACTAATTGATATTAAATTACTCCAACCATAACTAACAATTGTCACTGAACAGTCAATTGTCACTAAATTACAAGCAAGTATGGAGACGTGTTGATCCCACCGATATGAAATATGCACGATCTGGGTAACACATAACTGAATATGCATGTATGTGAATATTTATGTCAATGTTTTTCTTCCTTTTCAATCTAGAGAGAGAGTACAAGTTTCATGTAACAACTTTTGCTTAAGTTAGGCACACAATATATTAATTATACTTTGATGAAAAGTTATAAAAAATAATTGTTTTATTGTATTGTTTGGTTTAGCGATGCGTCGGCGGCGTTGCTAAAGGGAGGATCCTCCGACCGAGCGAGGTGTGATGCTCGGCTAGGGCCGAAGCCCCCGACAGTTGTTGTCGGGATGTTGTATATATAGTGAATGTCTTCTGAAACGTCACTTGCACGATTCAGAAATCGGTGGCGCCATCTATCTTCTTGTATGTGAACTATTCGCTTCTCACGTCGCTGTAACACATGTGGCGCCAACTGGTTATGTCGAGTCGCCACATCACTCCCCCCCGAAGACTGGAAGTCGATGAACGGTCTTCTTGTGCCAGCTTGTCCTTGCGCTCCAGTCGCTATGCCAGTGCCAGTGAGTGCAGTCCCAGTGAGTCGGGGCTGCTGCTGCGTCATCCTCCGTGAGTCGAGGTGTGCAGTGGGTATGGCTGGCGGCTGCTAGACGTGCTGGTGAGAGAAATGCGCTCTTCTTACGTGGAGTGTAGTGCAGGGGTGCTGTTCCAAGTTGTGGCCGAAGGCTGACCAGCCTTGCATCTGCAGCTGCAATGCGGTGGTCGTCCGATGAGGCCGGGTACTGGCTGGCTTGTGACTCGCTGGTTGTTGCTGGAGAGTTGCTGCTGTGGGGAGAGAGCGGTGGCGAAGCTGCGCTGTTGTCCGGATCTGAAGGCTGCGTCGTCGTTCAATACGGGGTCACCAGTTTAGCGATGCGCCGGCGACGTTGCTAAAGGGAGGATCCTCCGACCGAGCGAGGTGTGATGCTCGGCCAGGGCCGAAGCCCCCGACAGTTGTTGTCGGGATGTTGTATACATATATAGTGAATGTCTTCTGAAACTTCACTTGCACGATTCAGAAATCGGTGGCGCCATCTATCTTCTTGTATGTGAACTATTCGCTTCTCGCGTCGCTGTAACACATGTGGCACCATCTGGTTATGTCGAGTCACCACAGTTCTTTTAATCGTATGGTTAGGGGTCAACCCGGTGTTAGAGTTGTTTAAACTGCCTTTAGGCCAGTAACTTATAAATGGATTGTTTTTTAAATGACAATAAACCAGACCGACTTTTTACTTGTTGTCCGAAGCAAGGAGAGGTAGGTCAAATGCCTCTAAACTGTCACCCATCTATGGACTAACCTTGCCTGGTCTTGTTTAATCAACTAATTATTTACCGATATGTAATTACTGCTCGCTATGAATGCCTCAAATTGCTTATTGTTATGAAAGACGCGTGCTACAAAAAACGCGTTCCAATTTGAAAACAAAAATAGAACTTGCTTGCGTGTATACACATTTTAATAATGTATGGTATTTATTTATCAATGCAACATTAACGTACGCATAATGTGATAGAGGTTATTCCATTATCATTATTGAAAAATAGTCGTTCGTTAGTGCGAGTGGCGCGGGTGTGGGGTGCCAACTTTGCCGGGTCTCCTCGTATGAAGTTAATTGGATTTTTCCGTTTGCTGCCCGCGTGCGAGTGCCTGTTGAATAATAAGTGCCTTTATAGTATTTTAAACACCCCACAGTGGATGTTGAACATGTGATTCTGTAACACGGTTTTTTATTAGTAATTATTTCTTGTGACTTTATTTTTATGGAATATGTTTTCAATTTTTTATGGAATATGTTTTCAGAGCATCGAATCGCAGTAAAATCGAAGGGGAAAATCGCAGAAAGTGCTGTAAAATCGAGGTGAAAATAACTAAAGAAATACCTATATGTTAGTCAGTGCGATTTTTATTTAGAAGTGGTTGTAGCTACTTGTAATCACTATTCGGCAAACGAACGCTTAAGCAGGCAACGTCAGGCAAGCTCAGTCCTAAGATGGGTGGTGGTGGATTAGTGGCATTTAAACTTGAGAGCTTGAGAGATTGAACATAAGCAAAGACATTTTTTGACCTTACCATAGTAAAGACCTAAATCACAAGATTGCACACTACAAGAAGCGTAATTTTTATGCGGTAAGTATATATTTTCGGGTTTTCTATTGTGTCCTATTCACATAACTAACTATACCATTTTCTTTTACATAGCAAGTTCATGCAAGTGTCTGTATTATACTTATATTGTAGCAAATATTTGTATATCAATAAAACTTTACGCTAAAGGGAAATAAATTAATGCAAGTTTCTCAGGTGAACCAACAGAGGACGCTCGCATGTCGGCCCTAATCAACCCCCCGCGACGCGACGCCCCGGTATTAGCCCGATAACCGGTTTATTTGACGATTGGCTTATACCGGGATGCTATATGAATATGTATTAATTTGAATTTGCAGCTTAATGGGTGGGAAATAAAGTAAGACGTTAATGTTGACCATACGGAGTACGTAGATGCCAAAGTTTCACAGGTTTGTAGTTCTTAGAAACAACAAATATATTAACGTTAAACATGTGGTAGGTACTATTTTTACTTTCATTTTGCTTTTGGAAAGGACATGTGTTGGCAATCATCTCTGAATATAAGTGAATAGTATATTGTTGAATACTGGATGTCATCACGTCGGCTGCTATCAAACGGGTGGCGCATGCATCGATGCACGCTCCGACTGATGCCAGCAACAGGCGGCGTTTCAATTTATTATTCATATAAAAAAATAAAAGGATGCCATTATTAAATAATGTACCCTGACGCTTTATGTGATTAACTGTCTTTTTTATTAGCAATACATGTGTACTGGTAGACCACTATACAGTGAGGCAGAACGGGCTCCAACGTAAAAACTTGAGACAACCCATCTTCTTTTTGTTACTTTTAAGAATGTGTCGCTTGCCTATGGGAATGCGATCCAAGGGATAGTTGCTCTCCAATGCAGCTCATCCCCTGAAACATTAGTGAAATCATCAGAAACAGTAATGTCTTCGTACCTACTACTTATATCTAAATAGTCACACTACTCCTATCATCAGATGGGTGGTGGGATATTGAACAGGCGCCAGCATTTTGAGTCACAAAAAAGTACTTATGTCACAAATTAAATATTAAATTAAATTTTGGTTGTATGAACATTATCGCAAGTATCATCCGTAATATCCTACTTGGTTAATCGTGCAGAAATTGCATAACTCCACAATGGCGTTGTTAGCATGCGTGCCTATTTGCCTAATTTTACTGATGTCGGAACGCACAATCAGTGAACCGCGATGCATATTAGTGAAGATAATTCGGAACAACGACTCGCAGCCAACTTTGCCGGCTTATAATAAACAGAGACAGTCATGGTAAATTATTCTCGAACTTTGGCCTAAACACAAAATTTATGGTACGCTCTCTACGAAATTCTTCAACAGTGAACGACTCGCTTGGGTTTTCAGCTTTACAACTTTACTCTGCGTTTTACGATCCGGATACCCATATCTCGAAACGGTATCGCGGATTGGACACAAAAAGTCTATAAAATGCATGAAAGTTTGACTTGATAAAACTGTTACCTGGAAGCTATTGACAAGGGAATCACTTTTATGTGTGATCTAAAATAGACAGAACAGCTACAGGAAAAACAAAATTTATGATTATAAAAAAAAAAAAAATTTGGTCTGCATGCATCACAATGCTTGCTAAATTGCCAAATAACTTTACATCTTAGGTAGCTTTAAAGTAAGACCATTAACGAGAAGCTCACAGAGGCACGCTTGCGGTGATAAGGTCATGTTCAGTGTCTACCAACCAGATAGCGACAATCTTTCTTTAGTAATAAAACTAACTCTAAATATATCAATTGGTGTGTGGCACTAGCTTTTATTGAATAAAAAAAGTAAAAGTCAAGTAGATATGTAATGTATGTATTGAAGTAGATGTGTGATGACAAACCGGGCCGGCGGCGCGCGTGGCGACTGATCCAAGCGCGACAGTAGCAAAAAATTACGTAAGCCGCGACTCCTTTGTTGCGTCAGTCAACATCAAACAGCCAGAATTTTCCAACGACTGCCGTGATTTATACAATGAAATTACGATACTTTGAACGAAATTGTCTATAAAATTATTCAATTTTGAGATCAAAGCCGTAGCCCGTAATATCAAGAGAACGTGATACCAGATATAAATCGATTTTCCACAAGCTCCAGGGAACAGGTATTATGAAACCGTCTGATGATGGAATAAAGCTCATTAATTTAAAATAAATACAACACGGTGTTTTAGGTGCACCTATAACCGATATATTGTATTTATTGGACATGTAAGCACCCATAAGGGGGTTGTTGCACGCACACAGATTTTCTCATTGAGAATAATGAGTCCTCTGACAATGTAATTTATATACGGTCGAAAGAACGCTATTAAATGGACGTAGTAGGATGAGAAAATCCTAATGATATATAAACATTAATACCTGTAGCTTATGGTAAGTTGTCTCAAGCGAATACCCTCTGTCCCTTTTCAGTGTCGCGCGGGGACTTGACGTTTGGGACTTGTCTCGACCTTTGTTAGTGCCTAATGAGGAGAGGGCGGTTAATGGTTAAGATATACTATGACTGCGAGTAACAGAATATTGTATATTAAATGAGCCCGCAGTCAAATATTTGGAATTGGTTTGGTAGGTATAGATTTTGTTTCTTGATCTTTCTTTGGTAGAGATAGGCTAGTAAAGCTTATACATACATACGCTTTGTTTGTAACCCAATCTCTTAAGAGTTTAGGTTATACATGCTTGCCAAACGCGTACTAGTGTGATATGTACAATTGTACAGGTTTTTTATTGTGACAGCGTTGTACTACAGGCTGGCTGCCAGGGTGGGCGCCCTCTGCAGATCTACAGCATGTAGGCCGCTGGGGTACATGGAACACTCGTCATTAAATCAGCCATTGCCAAAAGTTGCTATAAATCAAGTTATTGACGAATTGGCTTCAAAGAAGCATGATTTCAAGATAATAATTGTATGAATTTTTTTTCATGAAATTAATTAGTTACACTTTCAAAGCTGTTGAGTTGTTTTTTTTTTTTTTTTGAGAAAATAAGTAGTAACTTAAGTATTAATTGTTTTTTTATAATAAGCTGTGTGTTGTAAATAAATTTCTTTCCCCAGTATTAATTATTTAAAATAAAAGTACCAGAGTCGTTCATGATTCTACTACGCTGATGATTCGCCTGATATTCTTTAATGACACAAATGCACGTAGACTGTTGCATTATTCTGACCCATTTCTCACCTATTTGACATTAGTTCTTAAGTTTTGAGTCCAGTAATATGTCCAGCTACCACTGTAGCTACCTTACAACAGTAACAGTAGTAGTGTTTACATACCTACTGATTCAAAATATCAGACACCGCAGTGGTACGGACTGGCCCTTGCACTAGGGGAAGATTTCCAGTAGTTGGTTTGATCTTGGTTCCATGGAACTATTTTTATTCCCACTAGTACTACTACTACTACTAGTAGTAGTACTAGTAGTACTTAGTAGTAGTAGTAGTAGTAGTAGTAGTAGCTGGTGGCGAGGGCTTCCACCTGCTTCTTCAGGTCCACGTGAATATCACTCCACGTGAAGACACTGTAATAGAATGCCATTACCGGTACATAGTCTGATTTATCTGGTCCACCACTGTTCAATTGTGATATTACAGAGTAAATTTTTTTCATATTGGGGCAATCCACGGTCATCCGATCTCAAACTAGGCAGAGCCTGTGCTATAGAAACCAGACAACTGATACTTACATTGTTTTTGTAAATACATACTTAAATAGATAAATAACACCCAGAACTTGGTAGGAAGTAGGAATTGAATCCACGACCCATCGGGTATTAGCCAGGGTGTCTAACCACTAGACCAACGGGCCCGTAAAATTATTTACTTATGGACATAGTGAAGCTCTCTTAAAAGTTCATGTAAGTACCTATTGTATGACCAACACTGTATCGCGCGGCCGAAATGATCATAAATTACAGTTTATCTGAGCGAATGGCTCATTAACATGGCGCGGTGCACTATCGCGATGCGACGTCGCGCATCAGTGATCTCGCTGTGCACAGTTGGCAAGCCGAGGCCGGCGGCCGAATATATTTTCATATTGTGAATCAAAGTTATTTTACAATATAAAAACAAATACCACTGCAAAACAGAGATACAATTATTATTTTTAATCAACAACCAATAATGTGGCGTGTCTTGGAAACGTTAGTAATTTTTTGTTGAATTTACAAAATAGTTTTTCACATAAACGGAGTTCGCGGATAAACAGAGAGACGCGGAAAGCGGTTTTATACTATTTAAAAGAATAATAATAAAGAAGTATGTAGTAACGGTTGCCGATTTACAGGCTTTGTTTTAAAATTAAATAAAGTATAACAAGGTCGCCGGTCGCCACCGTCTAGATAATGACAGTGGTTGCTATATTCTACTAATTCGGCTTCAACGACCGGAAATTTTAAGATAAATAGAGGCCTGACTTCTTAAAAAATTGTCAAGCGTATATTTCTCTAGCGAACACCGATTTATTCTGAATCGGTAAATCAATGCTCTTTGTGCGTCTTGATATTTTTCGCATCAAGAGAAAATCTATTTTATCAGACTCACATTTTATTCGTAGCCTTGTATCGATACTTTACTGCGAAAGCGCTATTCAGATCTTCAAAGGTGGAAAAGTATTTCGAGATAAAAAAAACAACCATAATTCGTTTGAGGATTGGACGTCCGTCTGAAGTAATGAATTTGACGGGTGAAATGTTAAAGGGGTGCAAATCCCTACGAAAATGACAGGTCGCGTGACCCCGTGCAGGCGGTCTGTGGGGGGGAGGCGGGAGGGACACAACATAGACCCAATCAATAGTTGCAGGCTATTTACAAACCATTCTGGAGCGAATACCTACAGTGAATGCAGGTATAATAAAATCTTCTAGATATTTCTTCTCTTTACTTAAACTTTAACGTTTTTTTAGAACTAGATATTGTAACATAATTAAGTTTTAAGGCAATCTAATAACATCTTACTAGAATTTGATAAGTAGCCATTCTAGCTTATCTGACATCGGATTTGCTAGAGTACCTAGGTTTTGCAGAATCCTGTGGAAACTCCTTGCGAACTGTAATATTGTGTGACATTAGTGCCTAAAACTATGTTTATATCTTATTTAACATGAAATTTATTTATTTTTTACTTCTATAGCTGCTGTATTTATTTCCTGAATGATCTAGCAATAGTGGATTATTACAACAACGTTTTGCCTGCTTGATTTAGCCTATAATATACTTACTTAAATAGGGGTAGGGGAAGTAGGTATAATATAATGGTAGGTACACTTTATATCATTATACATGCTATTCACTTTATTTGTAATTTCATTAAAGGTCATTATTACGTACTATTAGTTATGAAATTTCTTTACAATTAGTAAGCCAATCTCTGGGGTGGCATACATTACTTTATATCCACATGGAAATCTCAACAACTGCCATTTAAAACTACTAGTGATAAATATCCTGTAATCAAATTAAAAATAAAGTTGATAGCATGAATGATGATAAAAATTGTACCATTATATTATGATACCTACTTCGCCTACACACTGTATATGTTGAAGCAACACGTTTATCATACTTAACACAATAACACAAATACAACACTGAAAGTTAAGTTCTCTCGAAAGCTTGTTACATTAAATTGTGTTCGGTAATACTGCTGCTAATAAGAACATTGTCGTTGTAAATATCCAGTGAATGAACGGCCCCACGTTGGTATCCCAGCGTTCGGTTTGCATGTAATTAAAACTTGCACAATTAAACACAGTGGGGGAAGGAAAACAGGAAAATTGAGATAAGATTAATTTTCTGACTAGTTTGTTGGAGAAGTTTGCCAGCTAAGTTGCAGAGATAGCCGCTCCAAGCAGCGCTGTGTCTGTGCACCAACCGCGAATTCAGAAACCATTTATAATAGGGAATCGCTCAATTGTAGATATAATCTGTTAATACCATTGTATGAATACTTTGGGCGGCTCTTGTCTTGTTAATTAAATTATAAATGATGTTAAACGGTCTCTAATTAATATAAATATGGTATTATGTGTACCTATATACCGTGAGGTATTAAGATTGGGATTTATGGCCAATATTTTTTGAAGCGCTGAGTACCCTATTTTAAACACACTTCGTACCTAAGGCCTCATTTACGGAGACGCGGGGCGTCGCGCGTCGCGTGTGGCGGCGCGGCCCGCACTAAATTCAAATGTAGGGCGTTGTATGAGTGTGTTTACGGAGAAGCGATTTTACACGCGTTTGCTTGAAATGGAGCGTGTTTTACGGCGGCGCCCGCGGATGGCATCGCCGCGTCTCACGCGGCGTTCATCGCGGCGGCGCACGCAGCGGCGATTCTCGATGAAGCGATGCCTGTGGCGGAACCTTCTGCCAGTCTATTTGGTAATCATGCAACACAGACGTAGTCACCATCGCAATGGAGTATGATATGATCGATTTTTTTTTAGAAGAAATTTGTATGTTAAAAAGTGAGTTGCATCGCCGTTGCACGCGGCGGTGCCCGCCGCGGGCGCAGCGGCGGGCACCGCCACTCTTCCCGCCCCGCGTCTCTATAAACAGCATCATATATTGCTATAAGTTTGTGTTTACGCGTGCGATGATACGCGCCGCTTCACGCGCCGCCGCTACGTAAACAATAAAAACGTCCAACGCGCCGCGAGACGCCACGCCACACGCGACGCGCGACGCCCCGCGTTTCCGTAAACGAGGCCTAATTGTAGTCTAGTCTAAACATTATCATCAGTTCCGATTAATTAGGTTTCTTACATACATACATAAAATCACGCCTTTTTCCGGTAGGGGTAGACAGAGCCCAAGGGCCGCTTTTCGCCTCCGTGAGAAACGAGACGTGATGGGTGGCGAACCACATCGCCGCCATTTTTGTTAATTAAATTATTTATATGATTGATTTAGTTATGATTAATGGCTTAAATAAGTTAAAGCTGTTTTAACTAACTCACAAAAAATACAAGCACTCGTTTGAGAGCCGTAGCTCTCAACTAACATCGTAATGTTACTTGCAAACAAACATAATATGTATACAATTATAACACGCCTCTTATTTTGCGTAGAGGGTAAGAAAGCGTTGTATTTGTTAATTTAACAGTAAATAACAATTGTATTTTTCTAAATACAATCACGATTCTATTGTGTGTAATTACGGGGACAGTTCGCAAGCGAAATAATGAGAGCCGCAATCGAATGCCTCGTTAGTCTCTTCGGAATGAGGTCAAGGCGCCCTCGCTCCAAGACACGAGCTTTCAGCGAGCTAACCTCTCTAAGGTATAGCAGAATATTATATAAGGTCGACGTGAAAGGTCTATGATATTATAAAAGTAAAATAAAATAAGAAAGTATTCACCCCCTTAGAATTAAAATACTTAGAAATATGTTGTCAACTACACGTGTGTTAGTGCAATTGTTCTGACATTTTCTTATTGTAAACCTGTTGATAGTAGTGACTATTTAGTTACTTCAAACTATACTATATTAACGAATTAAAAACCTCCTTTTTGAAGTTGTTATAAACATAAAACCAATCCAAACTTATCGTGAAGATAAACATATTATCGTTAAAACCACTCTCAAATCAGTCATAGGGATCTAGATTCATTAGGTATATAAAATTATCTGCACGTATAAGTATGAAAGCATACAATATAACGTGCAACGTACTTGATATTGATACTGGCTACTGACGGGCCTGTTGGTCTGTTGGTTAGAGACCCTGACTGCCACCCGATAGGTCGTGGGTTCGATTCCCGCCAAGTGTCTGGGTGTTATATACTTTTTTTGTATATACATACTTAAATAGATAAATAAGTATTAGTATCAGTTATCTGGCTTCCATATCAGTGTGTGGAATTGTCCCAGAATATTATCTTTATATATATAACTAGCTGACCCACGCAGCTCCGCCCGCGCTGTGTTTACGTTAACTAAACTTTCAATAATATACATTCGCATAGAATACAAAACCTCCTTTTTTAAAGTCGGTTAAAAACTGGGACCCACTTTGTACTTGCCCTCCGAAGCACGGAGACGTTTAGTTCAAATGGCTTTAAACGGTCACCCATCTATTTAATGACCTTACCTAACGTTGCTTAACCTGATCGATTTCCAAACATTGTAAACAACTGTCTATGGGGGTTCCCTTACAAATATTTATCTATACTTATAATAAAACTGTAACAGGTCCAATTCTGTACATTGAAGATATTTTGAAAATTATATTTGGAGGGCATTCTATAACGGATACAGAGGCCGAAAATGTATTTTTTTAAATTATTGTCTGTCTGTCTGTCTGTCTGTCTGTATCACGGCTGCGCATCACGCCGAAACTACTGAATGGATTCAAATGAAACTTGGCATAATTTGAGATCTTACCACGAGGTAGGACGTAGGATACTTTTTATCCCGTCATCTAGCACGGTTCTTTTGGGAGAGGGGATTAAAGTCAAAATGGGTACTTGGTTATACGCTTGGTCCGATTTTATCAATTTTTCTTTATAATTATAATAAATATTATTAAGGTAACACTCATAGAGAGTTGTTATCAAGGTTTTGTAATCGATCGGGTTAAGCAACGTTAGGTAAGGTCATTAAATAGATGGGTGACCGTTTAATGCCGTAATAACGGGTCCGTACTTCGGAGAGCAAGTAAAAAGTGGGTCCCAGTTTTTAACCGACTATAAAAAACGGAGGTTATGTATTCGATGCGAATGTCTGTTATTAAAAGTTTAGTTAACGTAACAATAGCGCAGGCGGAGCTGCGTGGGTCAGCTAGTTATAATTATAATGAAAAATTGATAAATCGGAACAAGCGTATAACCAACTACACATTTTCACTTTAGTCCCCTCTCCCAAGGGAACCGTGCCGAATGTCGGGTTAAAAAGTATCCTATGTCCTACCTCGGAGTATTAACTGAAATCGTGCCAAGTTTCATTTCAATCCATCCAGTAGTTTCGGCGTGATGCTCAGCCGAGATACAGACAGACAGACAGACAGACAAAAATAAAAATAAAATATTTTTGGATATAGAATGCCCTCCAAATGTAATTTTCAAAATATCTTCAATGTACAGAATTGGACCTGTTACAGTTTTATTATAAGTACTAGCTGACCCACGCAGCTCCGCCTGCGCTATTTTTACGTTAACTAAACTTTTAATAACAGACATTCGCATTGAATACATAACCTCCTTTTTTATAGTCGGTTAAAAACTGGGACCCACTTTTTACTTGCTCTCCGAAGCACGGACCCGTTTAGTTCAAATGGCGTTAAACGGTCACCCATCTATTTATTGACCTCACCTAACGTTGCTTAACCCGATCAATTACAAAACCTTGATAACAACTCTCTATGAGTGTTCCCTTACTAATATTTATTATATTATAAAGAAAAATTGATAAAATCGGACCAAGCGTATAACCAAGTACGCATTTTGACTTTAATCCCCTCTCCCAAAAGAACCGTGCTAGATTACGGGATAAAAAGTATCCTATGTCCTACCTCGTAGTAAGATCTCAATTCATGCCAAGTTTCATTTTAATCCATTCAGTAGTTTCGGCGTGATGCTCAGCCGTGATACAGACCGACAGACAGACAGACAAAAATTAAAAAAATACATTTTCGGCCTCAGTATCGGTTATAGAATGCCCTCCAAATATAATTTTCAAAATATCTTCTATGTACAGAATTGGACCTGTTACAGTTTTATTATAAGTACTAGCTGACCCACGCAGCTCCGCCTGCGCTATTTTTACGTTAACTAAACTTTTAATAGCAGACATTCGCATCGAATACATAACCTCCTTCTTTATAGTCGGTTAAAAACTGGGACCCACTTTTTACTTGCTCTCCGAAGCACGCACCCCTTTAGTTCAAATGGCGTTAAACGGTCACCCATCTATTTAATGACCTTACCTAACGTTGCTTAACCCGATCGATTACAAAACCTTGATAACAACTCTCTATGATTGTTCCTTTACTAATATTTATTATATTATTAAGAAAAATTGATAAAATCGGACCAAGCGTATAACCAAGTACCCATTTTGACTTTAATCCCCTCTCCCAAAAGAACCGTGCTAGATTACGGGATAAAAAGTATCCTATGTCCTACCTCGTAGTAAGATCTCAAATCATGTCAAGTTTCATTTGAATCCATTCAGTAGTTTCGGCGTGATGCTCAGCCGTGATACAGACAGACAGACAGACAGACAGACAGACAGACAGACAGACAGACAGACAAAAATTTTAAAAATTACATTTTCGGCCTCAGTATTGGTTATAGAATGCCCTCCAAATATAATTTTCAAAATATCTTCAATGTACAGAATTGGACCTGTTACAGTTTTATTATAAGTATAGATATAGATAGATAGATTCTACTATGTCACTGAACTCCTCCTAAACGGCTGGACCGATATTGATGAAATTGTTTGTGTGTATTCAAGGGGATTCGAGAATGGTTTAAATTCACACTTGCGGGAGCGGAGCTGCGCCGGTCAGCTAGTATTATTATATTATACAAAGTATTACTAATATAACAGCATCGGTTAGCTTAAATTTTCATACTTCACATCACAAACATTTCATTCCCAATGTTATTACAAAACATTTCTAAACAATAATTATAATAAGTGCCTGCCTCATTTAAGCGGGTACAATTCAATTTAATAAACCCATCGTGACAATGGATCAGGAGTTCAGGACGGGATGGCCCGTGGGCTGCCGTCAGGCTACTCGTTTATTTATTACTTTATTACCCCACTCAAACAGGACTGGCGGGAAGAGACACAATGCAACCCCGCACTGATTGAATATTGAACATTCTTGGACCGTTAAAATCCAAGTTAGTGTATTTATTTCTATATATTTACGTTTGTTTTTAAGTCTTTTAATTAGTAAGTTTAATATATTTTCTTTTAAGTAGTAAGTTTGACGGGCCCGTTGGTCTAGTGGTTAGACACCCTGTCCGCTAACCGATGGGTCGTGGGTCCGATTCCCACCAAGTGTCTGGGTGTTACTTATCTATTTAAGTATGTATTTACAAAAAAAAATGTATATAAGCCTAGTATCAGTTGTCTGGTTACCATAGTACAGGCTCTGCCTAGTTTGGGATCAGAGATGACCGTGTGTGAATTGCCCCAATATAAAAAAAAAATGAAGGAACGGGCAGATGAGAAATTGTTTGGAAAAGGTGTATTTTTTTCTACATCACCACACTTATTGTTATTACTTATTAATTTAATCATATTTTCTTCCCCGTGTTTGGTTGAATGTATAACATCATTACACACATCTTTAAGTAGGTCTCTTACAGCCGCACTCACAAACCCCAATTAACTTTAATTCTAATTAAGTCACTTTTTATAATCTATTTATTTTGACTGTCGGAGCCATTTATGATTAATTTCGATTAGGTATTGAAAACGAGATAATTGTTATCTCTACTCACTATCAGCGTATTAAGTATTAATTGGCATCGAGTGTCGAAATAATCCAATTTCAAAAAATGGATTAATCATCATTAACTTTAATTTAAGTTTGTAGGTTCAGCAATTAGTAAATGCCAAAGAGGTAAATGCACTGTATTAATAATAAATTACGCAGACTTTTTTAGTGCAAACAAATTATAAGGAACAAAGTCATTAAATAAAGATATTTCATCCGCTTTAGTTAAGTCTCCGTAAGTTTACTCGGCGCAGCTGGAAAGTTCTTGATATGAAACATTAATTACTTTTTCATGGTCGTATACTTGTTTGTAGGTACCTACTCTTTAAGTATCTTTGCCTACTTTTATAAGAAAATGATTTTTCAAAAGATATATTAATAAAACTGTTTGCTTAGTTTTGATCAGCTCTACGCAAAGCTTATTTAAAAATTGTTAACTGAATATAACGTTTTATATTTTTTTTCTGTCTCAACTGACATTTGAAACTTAAGTACAAAGTCGCAAAAGCAATTTGCTACCGCTTATATTTATTGCCCTTTAAAGAACTTGGATTTAAAGTAATATCTATACGGTCGTGAAGTCAATTAAAATTTAAATTTTACAGTTATATTACCGATGCTTATAACATAATAAATATTACATGAATATTACGCATATCCATATTTAACAAGTAATAAGTTTTAAAAACTAAAACCCGACTACGGATAAAATCGCAGTCTAATAATGTGATATTATAATAATATAGCCTAGCCTATAACCAGCGGACAATCAAGACGCTTCTAACGACACCCTACTTGTCAAATTATGTTAAGTAGATTAGAAGATATGCGGGAACAGATGAACATACATACATACATACCTACATACATTCTTGTTAAAATCATAACCCTCCCTCCGTTCCGTAGTCGGGTAAAAAAAAACTAAGTTTACGATCATACGCATCAATTTAAGAAACTTTTTTCTAGTCGATTGAAAAAGATCGCTTCTTTGCCTAATACTGCGGTAACGATTGCCAATTTCAATAACAATTCTCGTCTATCTCGATTTAGTTTTCCGCTAAAGGCGGAACAATCCAATGAAATAGTTTCGGAAAAGATATATTGCGTCACTCGCTTGACTTTAATTCAGAACTTTTCAGAAGGGAAAGTTACAAAGAATGGGAGCCCACCGTACTCTCGAAGGCGGATTAGGAAGGCTTCATGGAGCGACGCCATGACGGAATAATGGAAACGAAAGTTCTAACAGCCTCGGCTTACTTAGATTGTGTGGCTTCCAGGAATCTCGACTTCGGATTAAACTAGACACGTTCGGGAGCACAACATAAATTTCCTCTCGGCACCATGTGTTTTATACGTGAAAAGTTAAAAGCGTGGTAAACGTTTATGAAATGTTGGAAGTTCATTATGGTAGTTATTCAGCATTTATAAGAAACTACACAACGGGTCTTGGGGATTGGGTTCCGGTGGTTACCGGGTCCTTTATAGCTACCAACAATGAAATAGAATACACACACAAATAATGTTCCTTTTCACACCACCTGCTCGATATATTGCATTATGTGTCATATAAACATGACATACCCCATTATAGCCCTATAGTCTAGCCGGGTAACAATGTTGTACTAAACTCCCTTGGGTAATAATGTGATTTGAATTTCGAATGTCTTATAAACACTTTTACCACAGGTATATACCACACCATAAGCAGAGAACTGAACGAAAAAAATAATTGAAAATCGTACCGGGCGCGACGAGCAGAATCCATTGTTTTAGAAGGAAATCGCTGCAAATCGCTATGTCGATATTATTTTACTTCTAGTAGTATTTATATTTTATTGCCTCGCAGTTGGTGTGAGTGCGAACGCTGCAAATCGCAATATTGATATTATTTTGGTTCTAGCCATATTTGTATTTTATTACCTCGCAGTAGGTGTGAAAAGTAGTGTATTCTACTCGGGGATAAAGGTGTCTTTATCTTGGGCGAGCTTGAATCCCTCGCTGTACTCAGGGTTCTAGTATTAACTCCCGAGTGAATCCCTCGCTACGCTCGGGAGTTACTAGAATCCTTCGTTATGCTCGCGATTCAATTTCACGCCCGTGACATATGACACTTCGTTATCCCCTTGGTGCATAAACTACTATTTCACACCACCAGCTCGATAATGTTGCATTATGTGTCATATAAAGATGGCATAAAGTACCTCATTATATCCTTAAGAGTCTAGCCGGATAATAATGTTGTATGTACTAAATTCCCTTGGGTAATAATATGATTTGAATTTCGAACGTCAAACGAAAATTCTTCTAAACTTTTACCACTGGCATAATACTTCTATAAGCAGAGACCTACACGAAAAAAAACATTTGAAAATCGAACCGGGCGCGACGAGCAGAACCCAGTGTTCTAGAAAAGAAAAAAAGCTTTTAAAATAAATCTAATAACGCGTTAACGTTGTAAATCACTATGTCGATATTATTGACAGTTTCGTTGGTCTAGTGGTTAGACACCCTGGCCGCTACCTGATGGGTCGTGGGTTCAATTCCCACCAAGTGTCTGGGTGTTATTTAACTTTAATTAATATCAGTTGTCTGGTTTCCATAGTACAGGCTCTGCCTAGTTTGGGATCAGATGACCGTGTGTGGACAATCCACACACGGTCCACCACAATATTATTATTATTTTAATTCTAGCAATAGTTGTATTTTATTACCTCGCAGCAGGTGTGAAAACTAGTGTATTCACCTCGGGGATAAAGGTGTCTTTGCCTTGGGCGAGCTTAAATCCCTCACTGCACTCAGGATTCTAGTATTAACTCCCTCGCTAAGCTCGGGAGTTAACTCTATACTCCCTCGCTGCGCTCGGGAGTTGCTAGAATCCTTCGTTATGCTCGCGATTCAATTTAACGCCCGCGACATTAGACACCAGTTTATCCCCTTGGTGCATAAACTACTATTATTTTCTAGAAAATATATTACCTATGTATACAATGTGTTACACCCGTGGGGTGTCCGGGTAAGAATAGCACCCCCCCATCTCCTCAGTTGGGTGTCCGTAAGAGGCGACTAAGGGAAAACAAGAAGACGGACAGCAGCTTCTTTCTATTGGATTACTTACCATCTATACTGCTATCCCCAAGACACCTGCCAAGCGTGGGGATTATGGCAACCCCTCCCATTCTAAGGGGGAGGCCTTTGTTCAGCAGTGGACTACTTTAGGCTGATGATTATGATGATGACAATGTGTTAACGAATCAACGCAAAGCCTGGGACCCTTCTGATGTTAGAGTTAAAGTAGATAGTTCAGATAACAAAATGGACCTATAAATGTCTATTTTTCACGTCAATGAAAGATCACTTTAACATTGGTGTAAGAGCTTATTAGAGCTATTAAGTTTTTCCTTGCATGTTGACGGTATTGTGAAGAAGGCGGCTCAAATGCTTGGTTTCCTTAAGCGAAACACAAAAGATTTTCGTCGACCGCAAACTAAACTCCTCCTGTACAATGCACTAGTACGCAGCCATCTAGAGTACGCATGTGTTGTCTGGAGCCCTTTATATGCAACACACTCACAGAGAATCGAAAGCATTCAGCGCACTCTTACAAGACATTTGGCATTTATATCATCAGGCATCTCGCATAGGGCTCCGTACAGCGAAAGACTTAGGTTCTTTGGTATGACTTCCTTACATAAACGCCGTATTTTTCATGATTTAATTTTCCTACACAAAATTCTCAGTGGCAAAATTGATTGTAACCAGTTATCTGAAAATATAAAACTCGCTGTACCCAGAAGCATTCCGAGATACCCCGTTACTAAAATATTTAACCTTCCGATGTCCAGAACTAACATAGGCCGGCATTCACCAATAGTGCGCTCGTGTTGTGAATACAATACCATATGCGGAACCTTAGAAAACGTTGACTCATTTGACATATTTCACAATTGTATTTATACCTTTAGACATAAATTAACAAAATTTTTCTCTCTTGTTTAGATAATATAAATATTTCAATTCTAATGAATTTAATTATGTAAGTATTATTGATTTTTAATTAATATTTAGTTTATTTTAATTATGTCTTTTCTGTTCTTTTCTACAATTTCAACTTGTTTTTTTTTCTATGAATGTTGTGTACGTCTTTAATTGATATATATATAAGATTTTTTTTGTTGGACATTTCAAATTGTAAGTGTGTAATATGTATATTGTTGATGTACCTTAATAAATAAATATATAATATATAAGAGCTCGTGTTGGCCCAGAAACATTGTTCAGGATCGAAAGTAGAATTCATTAGGTACACTACTTTTTAATATAGTTTAATTTTTAATATATCTATTATTACTTACCTATTATTACTATTAATTAGATGCCGAGTCTAAAAGTACAGATGGCCTACTTAATACAGAGGCAGTAAGAGGATATTAACCTCAAGCGAGAGATAGAAATATGAATATACAAAATATGTAAAAATATTAGTTATTTGTTATGTTATTTATGATAACAAATATAGTGTACGTAGTGCGAGGATTTGTGTTATTACACTAACACGCTGTATACTAACCTATGAACGCTTTCGCATAGCATACTTTCCTTTCTTCTTTTCGTGTCTAGTGTTGACTGTCTTGAGTACGCCCGTAGAACAAATGACTCCCTTATTATTTTCTCCGAGGTTCTGGCCGCAAACTTCATACTTATCCTAATAATCAGCCAAAGTGCAGTAATACAATAATGAAGTAAACAATACTTAATTATAAATAAAAAGGACCCATTAGGGATGTAAAATTATAGTAAAGAAGCAAAAAATCGACCTTAAACGAGTGGCTACGTTTTCTAAAGTAGCAATTGGTGTCTGTTTCAGAACAAATTGTACATTCAGAGCTCCACTAATGAGATCGCGGAGGGAGGGGTTGAGTTGCGGCGCAAGGGATGCTGAGGGGGTGCTACGGGCAGCTGGGGGCGGGGGAACCGCTGTCTCCAAGGACTATATTTTACGTTTAATTGACGCACAGCTGTCAGCTAATGAGTCCTGGATTTTTTACAACATTGTTCAAATAAAGTTTTTAAAAATAAAATTTACTGCTTTATTAAATTACTATGGATAAGAACTCTGCGGTTGAATGATGCTTTATTAATTAGAAACTCATTAGCCGTTTCAGTACAATGTAATGACCTACGGCATATCAGCATCCGATAGATGTTTCAATTTCAATTTATTTGCATAAATGTGGTGCGTATAAAGATGGTACATTAAAAACATAGCGAGCGATACACATTTGCCATAAAAATGGCATGCAAAGTAAAATACAAATTAATTATAGATTTTAACAATGTCAAAACTGGAAAATGTCATACCTACTTAAAAATTAACTGAAACCATTACTTAAATATCAAGTCACATCCAAATTTGTAGCTAATTGAATTAAATTCAATTAGCTAACCTAACCAGCTGTCAGCATGTTGCAAGTTGTTACATAATTTTATTATAACTATGTGGTATGTATTAATGTTATATTGTGATATAATTAACCTCATATTGCGTTGTTTCATTGCCACACAAGTTCCCAAAGTATAACATATAAATTAATACGGAAAACACAGGAAACCGTAATGTTTACGCATGAGAGTAGGTAGTCGAGATTTTTCTAGTCGCGGTATAAGATAGTAAACGATAGATATAGTTAGTAGTAGTATCATTCACAAGATCAGTCATCTATACAGCAATCAGGCGATCAACTTGATGCCTAACCAGAACGAAACAACTGACACAAAGTGGTTGCTCCGCTCCGGATTTGTACCCACGACATCTGATTTGCAAAGCGAGCGGTTTCCCTTTGCGCCACGCTACGTTATTACATATAGACAATGATATTTTATACAATAGATATGCCATTAGCGCACGAAAAGTGAAACAACGATATTCACCCAATTTGGGTGACTTACTAGTCACGCGTCGTTAAAATGTAACGAACGTGACGTATGCCTTTGAAAATCAAGTAAAATGCCTTCATGCGTATTTAGAAAATGTACAAAGTACTTACTGTACAAAAGTAAATATTAAGGAAAGGATATCATATCTTATCTATATATGAGAAAATATTTTAAAGACATGAGTCACAATTTTTTGCGTGCATTAGTAGGGATATAACATATCTATGGTTTATAATGGTAAAGAACTTACATAGATTGTTTTTGAAATCATAAAATGTAATTCTTAAGATGGTATGTAATCTTTGTAGATATTCCATTTGTACCTGTTGTGGCGAATTGCGAGTGAAACAATAAATTCCAACACAAATATTTTGTTTGTGTTATCGTTGTTTAATCTTACCTAACACCGCTGACAATGACAATAATTTTCGTAAAAGCGAAATTCCCATTCTTTTGTAAAGATTAATTCCTATTCAGGATCGGAAGTATTTTATCAAAACGCGTTTTTTCATCAGCGTAATATTTCTCTCTCAAATTAAATTATGTATACGGTAGGTACATCTTCACGTTTTAATGTTTACTTGCTTGTTTATTTATACCAGGGGCAACGCCTACGGTCACCCTATTTTCATATAATAATGCGTAAACATTGCTCCTTCAGACAAGCAAAATATATTTGCACAGTGAATTATGTTTCGATTGCTTGTTTCTTCACATGAGCATATGAGCAGGCGACGTGATAAGTTTTATTTTTGCTTTGTTGTACAGTTAGTTATAATATTATTCAGAGCGGAAGTCTGAGGAGGTTGCCAAGCAATTTGGCAGGGTGCGCAACGGCGCGCTTTGCAGATAGAGGGTTATTTACAGCGGCTATTGGAGTCGGGGGTAAATCGTAACTTCTGCTTAAATACCTTGCTACAATACTGGGTTGGTCTTACTTACACATCTCGTCTCATTGTGGTCTAAAAATAGCGAATGGACTGTAAGTATACCGAAATCTGCACGATAATTTAATATGAATTACTATAAGAAAAGGTTGTCTCAAGAAACGTACATTCCGTAAACTGGGTCAAATAAGAGTTATTTTACTGTGTCCTTAAAATAGAACCCGTAATTTGTCGTCAACATTGTGGCATGTTTGTGTAGGTTTAATTATTTTGACAAGCAATATTGTGTCACTATTGTTAATTAAACATTACAATAGCGTTGGTAACAGTAGTTTAATTACGATAGGCGGTGTGTGTATTCGCGTAAATAAAAGGCAACATCACTGTTGCTTATTGCCATTTAATTTTGTAAATAGTGCAATTAATATTGCTAACCTACTTTATTGGCATAGATTTTAAACTGCCAGTTAAATATTATCAGAATTATTTAATTGTACAGTCGGAAAAAGCAAAGGTAATAATAATAATATTCTGAGACAATCCACACATGGTCATCTGATCCCAAACTAGGCAGACCCTGTACTATGGAATCTAGACAGCTGATATACTTATATACTTTTTTTTAAGAAGACTTATATACTTTTTTTTTGTAAATACATAGAAAAATAGATAAAATACCCAGACATTTGGTGGGAATCGAACCCACGACCAGGGTGTCTAACCGCTGTCTAACAGGCCCGCCGAACGCAAGGCACAGTATAGACTGTGCGCAAGGTAAGTATAATAATCGCATTTAAATTCACGCAACCTAGATTTATTAAAGAAAAGCATAGTAATATCGTGAAATGATACAAGATAGATAGATAGATAGATAATACTTTATTGTTCCACCATTAATAAAAAACACAAAAATACAAGAAAAGAAAAACAGTAAAATAGAATGAAACAATGGGCGGCCTTATCAGTAAAAGTGATCTCTACCAGGCAACCTTTAACAAGATTATTTTGCTACTTGATCTGACATTTAGAATACTACTGTAGGGTGCGTAGTCGGTGCTGACTCACTAGCACCTACCGGCGCCCCCGTTTACCCCTTGAGCCGGTGCAGGTAATTTCCATACTTCTTCCCAGTCACGGACGTTCGGGATGTGGCCATGGACGTCCATCGAGTACAGCAGCAACTCCGAGGAGGACAGCGGCGACGTTGGGACTGCGGTCCCCGTGAGCACCGTGACAGGTTCCCGGGGGGCTACAATATGCCCTCCGTCGGCGGGCTCATAAGCAATGTGCTGAGGGACAACTGGTGCAGACCCCACAGGACAACCCAGGTTTCTCCTCCCGTATTCCGATATGACAGCCGCAGAGGTCTTAGTGCCTAATAATCCAACATACCCTGGTCCCGGGGACCTTTTGAAGGTCAACAAATAAAAATGTAAATTCCATTCTACGAGCTGACCAAGCCTCGGTACGCGCCGGCAAATCTGTCGCAAAAAGACACTACTACTGATTTCCCAACCTCGACTAGCTTCCATTGTGTGGCGTTATCTGCGGTTAAGCACTGATGGCTAGGTCGGGCGGCTATCGTCCTTCCACCTGAATACACCTTCACAGTTGGTGCAATCTGTACTAACTTACCAAAAACCTTGAAAATTTGCAAGCTTGTTCGTTGGTTTTTCCATTTTTATTTGTCAACGGATTACCATATTTTTTTCATACACTTAGCACTTAGTTTATTGATTGGTGAGTGACATAAAGTGCTTTTTATCTGGGAAGATTAAGGGATTATCGCTGAACTAATTCATTATACGGTAATTAAGTCACTGGCAATAGTTTATATTTATATTACAAATGATGATACATTGGTTACTAAATTCCCAACACCTGTGTCAGCCAATTACGGCGGTATGCATTCACATGGATTTACGCACGCTGTCGGAAACGTAATCGAAATACGCTTTGAGATGCAATTGGACATCTGTCGTCTGAATTTCAATCTACGCTATCGCTCTCACATCTCAGTGAAAAATCCTCCTACAAAATGAAGGCTGTCATTGGCGCCCAACGTGGGCCTTGATTCACGTGCTGTCTGGATATAGAAATAAATGCCACACCCAAAGTATATTATCCCATCCCGATTGTAAGCGACGCGCTCATTGTATAGTGTATAATATACTACCTTGTATTTGTTACCTTTTTAGTTTCATAGGTTTAGTTTTCGGTCCTTGACTTAAGGATCACGTGAGGGCTGGTTGGACGCATGCGTGGTTGGGCGTTCAGCCATATTTTTTTCAATGTAAAGATTTATTCAGTTGTTTGTCTTGTTTTTCTATTATATTTATTTTCACAAGTTCTTTGGTTTTTTAATCGTTCCACAGGAGGGTCACATTTGGTCCTTCGAGCCGGATCAGTAAGATCATCGACCTAATGTTTCGCACACCACCGCGAACGGTAAAAATGGTGGGCACGCGAAGCGCAACACGTCGGGAACGAGAGGAACTTGAGCGTAAGGGTAATGAAGGGAAAACAGCTACGCTGAGCGAAACATCGTCAGTAAAAGCCCGGCGTGCGCAGCTTATTCTTGACGCAGCCAAACGAAAGGCTGAAATAAGGATGGAGCTAATAGATAAGCAACTGGAGGTCGACCTATCTGAACTCGACGACATGGAATCACAAGGAAAATACAGTCCAAGAGAAGAAGGCAGTCGCGATGTACACGATTGGTTAGAACAGAGTCATCGCGACAAGTCGCAGTCTGCCCCCGTACTGTGTAATCCCTCGGGCAAACTGTGCACGCCAGAGATCGCCGGTGGCCGGAACGTGGCCGCCCCGGTACATCATACTACTACGCATTTGCCAATAGAGTCGCAGCCCCAGCCCACTTCTGGTCAATTATCATCGGCTGAGGCTTATAGGACAATCGAAACTCTCGCGAATGCGCTAAAGGACATCGCTAGTACGAGTGCGCCAAACAACAAACTAATGTCTAGGCTGAGCACTCCAAAGTCTCTCCCGGATTTCTCCGGTGACCCTCTTGACTGGTTGCAGTTCCAGCAGGCTTACAAAGAGTCAACAGACATGTGTGACTTCACACCACAAGAGAATGTATGGCGGTTGAGGAAGTGCCTGCACGGCCCGGCCAAGGACGCCGTAGCGGCCTTATTAATTACGGCAAGTTCCCCGAATAAGATAATGTCCACATTGGAACTACGTTTTGGCAATCCGGACTTAATAATATCAAAAATAATTACCGACATAAAAAAAATGCCGTCTATGTCACATGACTACCAAAAGGAAATTATAAACTTCTCAGTCAAGGTTCAAAACTACGCAGAAGCCGTCAGAGCCGTCGGACGAGATGAGTACTTACAAGGAACTAACATATTGAACATAGTACTCGGAAAATTACCTACTGTCCTACTGGCTAAGTGGTCTGACTACAGTTACCCACTAATTCTGGAGAAGACGAAGGCACGTATGGTAATATTATCCGAATTTCTCCACGAAGAGGCTTTGAAGACTTCGTGTACTTCAAATATATATTTTACACGCAATGACCACACCACCAGGTATAATAGAAATAGTGCTTATACTGCAAACCATACGCAAGCAATATTAGTGCAATCCGAACACGATGATAAGTGTCAATTTTGCCGCACTGCGAAGCATAAGCTTACTGATTGCAAGCACTTCAAAAGGGCCTTGCGCAGAACAAGATGGCAATACGTAAAGCGCAATGGAATATGTTATAAGTGCCTACTGTCCCGCCACGATCGAGCGACATGCTTAGCGCCGGTTTGTAATAAAAATAACTGTGGCCTGGCGCATCATAATCTAACGCACTTCGAGGTATATGGAAGAAGTAGCACCACTACTGGACACGAACAGCCTGCGCCGCGCGCAGCGACGCCGAGCACACCTTCATCGCCGCTGCTACCGACGCTGTCATAGCCGACGTCACGCAGTGCTACTACGAATGATCAAGCCGTAACGTATATTAACGCAAGCGAGTATAAGGTCTTACTGAAAGTCATTCCGATACGCATTTATACTGATAAAGGTGTAATCACTGCTAACGCCTTGCTCGACGACGGGTCGACCGTTTGGCTCTTGAGTGCGGGGCTAGCAGCTCGCGCAGGGCTCCACGGTCGCGCGGAGACCATGCGCGTACGAGGCGCCTGGGGCGACGACGAACTGGTATGTCAAACGACCGTCGCTAATGTGGACTTATCAGGTATGAATAACAAAATTTATAACATTAAAGTGCGTTGTGTCGATAACTTGAACCTGCCAGTGCAACATTGCTCTATTATTGACTGTAACAAGTATGCTAATTTAGTAGATTTAAAAGATAAATTGTGCACAAATGATGTTAAACCAGAGTTACTATTAGGTCAGGATAATTATCATCTATTGTTACCACTGGAAGTAAGGTTAGGTAAATTAAATGAGCCGTCCGCTACACTAACACCCCTTGGCTGGTGTGTGCATGGTTTGATTCAACCGCGCTGTTTGCGTACAGTATCCAATAACACTGCGCGGCACGCGTCGCTGCTGCTGTGCGCGTCCGACACGTCCGACACGCCGGCCGCCGCATCGTCGACGCCTTCGGACCCACTCGTGCGCTCCGCCGACTCTGGTGAGCGCTCGCTCAAGGAGCTTCATGAGCAAGTAAGGCATTATTTTTCCTTAGACTCAGTTGGAGTCACATGCAAGCCACGACAAAATATTGACGACGTCCGTGCTATCGCTAAGTTAGAGAAATCAGCCGAACTCATAGACGGCCACTGGTACGTGTGCTTGCCCTGGAAAGATGACCTTTGCAAAATGCCTGACACCTATAATAACGCGTTAAGAAGATTAAAAGGCATAGAAAGGAAAATGTCACGCGATAAAGGTTTCGCAGTTAGGTATATAGAACGTGTTAATCATTTATTAGAAAATAATTACGCAGAAAAGTTAGAGGACATCCCACAGGCATCTAAGACTTGGTACTTACCTCACTTCGGGGTCGATAACCCCAACAAAAAGAAATTAAGATTAGTCTTTGACGCCGCGGACACTGTTGATGGTAAATGTCTAAATGACTATTTAGTTACCGGACCGGACTTGTTGTCATCGCTTTTTGGAATAATACTGCGCTTCAGGGAACTTTTAATTGCAGTAACAGGTGACATCAAGGACATGTTTCTTCGGGTGAAAATTAAATCTGAGGATAGGGACGCGTTTAGGTTTCTTTGGCGCAGTAGCCCAAATGAACCGGTATCCACTTATCATATGACATCACTTATATTTGGTTCGAACTGTTCGCCGTTCGTCGCTCAATATGTTAAAAATACGAATGCGAAGCGTTTCAAACCTACGTACCCCGCCGCTGTTGACGCGATACTTAACTCTCACTACATGGATGACTACATTGATAGTCTCCCAAACGAAGCGACTGCAGTAGAAATGGTCGAGAATATTTCATACATCCACAAAAGTGGTGGTTTTGAAATTCGAAACTGGACAAGTAACAATGTTGCTGTTTTAAATAGCGTGCCAAAAGAAGCTTTAGGTACAGCTGCCATTAGGTTCAAAGTCGATCAACAGTGCTATGGGCAACGAATTTTAGGTCTTATTTGGTATCCGGGTGAAGACGAACTAGGATTTGATACTTCTTTAAAGCGTATACCTGAAGAAATTTTAGAAGGTAAAGTTAGACCTACAAAACGGATTATGTTGCAAGTAGTGATGTCAATATTTGATGTTTTAGGATTTTTGGCACCATTTACTATACAAGGGAAAATTATGATACAAGACGCTTGGCGGCTAAATATCGGCTGGGATGACGCAATTCCCGATGATTTATACACTAAATGGTGGACCTGGATGGATCTTTTAAAACAATTAAATCGAATACGAATACCAAGATATTATTGCAGGGTCGTTCCAAATAGTACGCGCGATGACAGCGCGACAGTTGCTGGGTTGTTAAGAAGTGCAACCCCCGCGACCCCGGCGGTCGAGGGTCGTGCTACGAGCGCCTGCTACGAACCGGGTAAACCAATAGCTACTGCTACGAAGACAGCTGCCGTTGCTACGACTATGGACAACATTTATACACACTTGCAGTTGCATGTGTTTAGCGACGCATCTTCTAAGGCTATGTGCGCAGTGGCTTATTGGCGGTGGATTATTGACGGTGAGGTCCACGTGGCATTCATAGCGAGCAAATGCCGAGTTATGCCTGTAAAGCCTATCACCATTCCTCGTGCCGAACTGCAGGCGGCTCTCTTAGCTGCCCGACTAGCTGATTCGATTATAAAGGAACACAGGTTGGCGATAGAGCGGCGCTTTTTCTGGTGCGACTATACCACTGTAATCCACTGGATTAGGAACAATACGCGGAGATATAAAACGTTTGAAGCTAACCGATTGGGCGAAATTGATGAGCTTACACGCGTTCCCGAATGGAGATATCTATCAACTAAATTAAACGTAGCTGATCTAGGTACACGCGATGAATACAACCGCGTACTGTTTGCTGACGAGTGGTTTAACGGCCCTGAATTTTTATACCAGGAGGAATCGTTATGGCCCGCTGATATTATTACTTCTGTAAAGGATGACATAGATACAGAGTGTGTCACTTTAACGCACGGGTCCACTGTCGAATTGCCTGTACCTTCACCGGAACGTTTTTCTTGCTGGCTTCGCTTGCTGCGATCAATGGCTGTCGTATTAAAATTTATCGCGATATGTAAGAAATTACCTGGTCAAGTTGACTGCGACGCGATGGCACGAGCAGAAGTTTTTCTACTGAAGAAGGCGCAGTCGGACTCGTTTGCTGCGGAATTGTCTGCAATAAATAAGGGTCAACCATTAGATCGTACCTGTAAGCTACTCACCTTGTCACCATACCTTGACGATAATGGCTTGCTCCGACTTGGTGGCCGCATCGATACTACACCCGATGTAGACCTGGAAAGGAAAAGGCCGATAATATTAGATGGAAAACATACTATAACGAGACTTATTATTAGGTACTTCCATGTTAAAGCAGCCCATGGGAATCAGGAAATGATCATCAATAATCTGAAACAAAGATATTGGATTATTAGGATTCGACCTACAGTAAAACAAGTCACCTTAAATTGTATGCTGTGCCGTATGAGGAAATGTAAACCCGAAGTACCACGAATGGGTGACCTACCTCAAGCTCGCGTTTCTCACCATCGACGACCGTTTTCTTTTTGTGGACTTGATCTTTTCGGTCCATTCGATGTGACTGTTGGCAGAAGAAAGGAGAAGAGATATGGAGTTCTATTCACATGTCTTACAATTACAATACGGGCTATTCACATCGAACTTGTGCCATCACTTACTTCTGATTCTCTTGTAATGGCACTTCGGCGTATGTCCGCTCGTCCTGGTTGGCCTTGCCAAGTGTTTTCTGATAATGGTACCAACCTCCGCGGCGCTGACAAGGAGCTTCGTAAGGCTGTCCAGGATCTAGATATGGACGCTCTTAAGGTAGAAGAAGTAAATTATAGCATGGAGTGGCACTTTATTCCCCCAAATAGTCCCCATTGGGGTGGGGCTTGGGAGAGGTTAATAAGAAGTGTCAAGGTGGCGCTGTCTGTTATCATGAAAGAACGCGCGCCAAGGGAGGAAGTTCTCATTACCTTAATGGCTGAAGTTGAATGTATGGTGAATAGTCGCCCGCTTACTCATGTGTCAGTCGACCCTGAAAGTTTAGAATCATTGACACCCAATCATTTTATAATAGGCTGTTCATCCAATACGCCTATCATCGGATCGTTTGATGATACGGATTTACACCTGCGCAAGCTTTGGCGGAAGTCCCAAAGGCTTGCTGATATGTTCTGGCGGAGGTGGTTAACGGAAGTATTACCAGATCTATTACCACGCAAGAAGTGGACAGGGGAAACCGAAAGCCTGAAAGTAGGAGACCTGGTTCTAATAGTCGATCCTGACAGTCCCAGGAACGCTTGGCCAAAGGGTGTAATTCAACGTACATATCCCGGCAAGGATAACAGAGTTAGGTTAATGGACGTTAAGACGAAAACTGGCGTCTGGAAGCGGTCAGCAGCACGCGTCGCTCGGATTCCATTGGATGTTGAGTGCTGAGCCAGCACTCGGGGTGGGGCGTGTAAGCGACGCGCTCATTGTATAGTGTATAATATACTACCTTGTATTTGTTACCTTTTTAGTTTCATAGGTTTAGTTTTCAGTCCTTGACTTAAGGATCACGTGAGGGCTGGTTGGACGCATGCGTGGTTGGGCGTTCAGCCATATTTTTTTCAATGTAAAGATTTATTCAGTTGTTTGTCTTGTTTTTCTATTATATTGTTACGTGCGGGTGGGTAATTAAATGCCGATTAACGTAAAAGAAGATTTTATTACACGTACACTCACACTGTATACACACAAGACACAGTATACACACAAGGCACAGTAGTCCGAGTCGCACAGTACTTCTCAGTAGTCCAAAGTCTTCGCAAGGGTCGCTGGTACAATTCTCTTCGATCGCTTTCTTAAGATGTTTCCGCTGTCGCTTGTAAACACAAACTGTCCGGACGCCACTATGCGTCGGCTTATATACCTAAATTAACAGAGGGGTGGAACTCTCTCGATTGTACTCGTATGTACCTACCTATTCTATCGTTTTCGCGAGATACAATAGCGGCGCGACCTTCGAGAATGAACTAACAATAGGCGGGGGCAGTGACCCGTGAGCGAGCGAGCGGTAGGTACTTACACAAGTACTAGGGAACTACTTTCTATTGAGAATTCGAGATCTTTCGGTACGGATCGATAGTAGACCTATTGACTAACAATGCGTTTTGAGATTATTGCAATTAAGTAACAATTAACGGAGTAATTAACACTTTTATGTCCCGGTCGTAACAATATTTATTTTCACAAGTTCTTTGGTTTTTTAATCGTTCCACAGGAGGGTCACACCGATGAAGATGAAGTCTATTTGCCGAACCTACAAACGTCAATTATAGCTAATTGTCATTAAGTAATTTTTTGAAATTGCTTTTTGTTCGACACTCGAAGCCAATTAATACTTAATTACGTTCAGAGTAAGTAGATAATTATATCAATAATCTAGTCTTAATTATTATTATTTATTTTTATTTCAGGTGTCCATAGAATGTTAGTATTATTAGTAACAATTTTTATCTTAAGCCTACGTTAGTATGTATTGTTAGTATTATAACAATTAAGTATCATCATCATCATCATCATCACCAGCCGGAAGACGTCCACTGCTGAACATAGGCCTCCCCCTTCGAACGCCACAATGACCGACAATTGGCTATTTGCATCCACCGGTTACCTGCGATGCGCACAATGTCGTCTGTCCACCTAGTGGGAGGCCTACCTACGCTGCGTCTTCCGGTTCGTGGTCGCCACTCGAGAACCTTTCTTCCCCAGCGGTTATCGGTTCGCCGAGCGATGTGGCCTGCCCATTGCCACTTCAACTTGCAGATTTTAAGAGCTATGTCGGTGACCTTGGTTCTTCGGCGAATCTCCTCATTTCGGATTCTGTCGCGCAAAGAAACTCCGAGTATAGCTCTCTCCATAGCTCTTTGTGTGACTCTGAGCTTATCCAAAAGGCCAACAGTTAGGGACCACGTCTCAGTACCATATGTCATCACTGGCAACACACACTGGTTAAAAACCTTCGTCTTTAGGCACTGCGGTATTTTGGACGAGAAGATTTCGCGTAGTTTCCCGAACGCTGCCCATCCGAGTTGGATTCTTCGGGCGACCTCTTTGTCGAAGTTGGACCGACCTACCTGGATAGTTTGTCCTAGGTATATATAGTGGTCAACAACTTCGAGTGTATCGTTCCCAACAATTACCGGTACGGGTGCAACATGGACATTAGACATGATCTTCGTCTTGTCCATGTTCATTTTAAGACCCACCTGTTGGGAAACGCTACTGAGGTCGCTGAGCATCGTATTGAGGTCCTCCAGCGACTCTGCCATAATGACTATATCATCGGCAAAACGAAGGTGAGTGATGTATTCGCCATTGATATTGATGCCGAATC
This sequence comes from Furcula furcula, assembly GCA_911728495.1. NCBI lineage: Eukaryota > Metazoa > Arthropoda > Insecta > Lepidoptera > Notodontidae > Furcula > Furcula furcula. Next base: position 15,791,646 of record OU452251.1, read on the forward strand.
CGTTCCAGTCCAAGAGCTTGAAAACGTCCTCCAATGCGTTGAACAGTTTTGGAGAAATAACGTCTCCCTGTCTCACACCACGCTGCAATGGGATTGGTTTCGTGCTCTCGTCCTGTAGTCGGATCGACATGGTGGCGTTGTTGTACAAACACTTCAACACTTCGATGTACCTATAGTCAATGTGGCACCGCTGGAGAGATTGCAATACTGCCCAGGTCTCGATTGAATCAAAGGCTTTCTCGTAGTCCACAAACGCTAGACATAATGGCCGATTATACTCCTCGGTCTTCTGTATAATCTGGCGGAGCGTATGTATGTGGTCTACGGTGCTAAAGCCTTTTCGGAACCCGGCTTGTTCGGGAGGCTGGAAGATATCAAACCTGCGTTCGAGACGGTTCGTAATGACTCTCGAAAACAGCTTGTATACATGGCTCAGGAGTGAGATAGGTCTATAATTCTTCAATAAAGTGTTATCACCTTTTTTGAAGAAAAGAACCACCACACTCCTGTGCCATGCTTCTGGCGTTGTACCCTCGAGTAAGACGGAATTAAATAACTTCTGGAGGACTAAAAGTACCGGTTTTCCACCCGCTCTCAGAAGTTCTGATGTGATTCCGTCTTCACCCGGCGCCTTGTTATTCTTGAGCTGTTTGAGAGCCATTCTAATCTCGTACAGGCTGATGTCTGGGATGTCCTCAGTGTAGTGTCGGGTTAGTTTGGCTCTGGTGTCTTGAGCTGTTCTATCAATGGGTTCCCGTGTTGAGGTGTATAACTGTCCGTAAAATCTCTCGAGCTCTCTCAATATCTCCGGTTTCGATGAGATGACACTGCCGTCATCGATCTTCAGCTTCGTCATATGACTACGCCCAATAGACGAATTCTGTGCGAACACTTTAGAGCCTTGGTTCCGCTCAATTGCGTCATTAATACACGCTGTATTATAGGAACGCAAGTCGTGTCGCATGGATTTCGAGATTCGTCTATTGAGTTCAGCATATTCCGACATATCAGCTGAAGATTGCAGTCTCATCTCAGTCCGGTTTTCCATTAGCTGAATGGTTGTATTGGAGAGCTTTTGAGGTTTTTTACGGCGTGGGGTCTTATAGAACTTGGACCCCACTGCGTGGACAGTTTGCACCAACCCATTGTTTATCTCGTCCGCAGTTTCGCAGTCGGCGAGGCACTGGAAGCGATTATGCAGTTCAAGTTGAAAGTCTTCGGGGTTCTGGATTTGGGCGGATCCTGGACGGAGCGTGGACTTCATCAGACGAAACCTTTCGAGCTTAACATTGATATTCAATGTGCCTCTAACAATACGGTGATCACTCCCGGTTTTCACCCTGCCGATCACGGAGACATCATCGAATATATGCTTCTTGGTCGTCATGATGAAGTCGATCTCATTTTTGGTTGAACCATCGGGGCTTATCCACGTCCACTTCCTGGATGGTCGCTTCTTGAAGAAGGAGTTCATCGCATAGAGTCCCTCCTTCTCCATGAAGTCGACCAGCCGCTGGCCCCTTTGGTTCCGCTGCCCATACCCATATGACCCCACTCTCAACTCATCGCCATTCCGAGTGCCCACCTTTGCGTTAAAGTCCCCCATAACAACGGTGAAGTATGTTTTGGAGGTATGTATGGCTTCTGCTATCTCCTCATACATAGCCTCTACTTCATCGTCAGGGTGTGCCGAGGTCGGCGCGTATACCTGTATGACCTTCAGCGAATACCGATCGGTTATTCTGAGTATAAGGTACGCTACCCTGCTCGACACACTATCGACCTTTACCACGTTGTTAATAAGGGACTTACGGACGAGAAACCCGACACCACCCTGGGATTTTCGATCTCCTTCCCGGAAGAAGAGCAAGTTTCCGGAATCAAGGGTTATCGTATCCTGTCCCTCTCGTCGGATTTCAGATAAACCCAAGATGTCCCAACGTAACTTGCTCAATTCTTCCTCCAGCTCGAGAATCTTCTCATCAATTAAGTATTACATGTGTTTTTATTTCAATCCTAAGACCACCCTAATCCAGTGTACTTGAAAGGGGCAGTCATAGCGTTCAGCAATAAGTTTCAAGATGGTGTTGGAACTATCTCGCAAGCGTCGCAGCATCGAAGCAGCTTTTTTGCGTAAAATGGCGTAAAAGTCATCTGTACGAGCTTCCGCAAACATACCTGAAGCGCTGCAACGTATGGGCAATCCCAACAACATCCTGAAAATATTGTTATATTGCACCCTTAGGGCGTGATACGAACTTCGATTGTACTTTACCCACCCTCGAGTATAAAGATTGACAAAAAGCCTTAAACAACGCTATTTTGAAGTGAAACTTCTTATGCGACTTCCAAAAATGTTGTCACATAACGCGTCAAGCGTTAAATGAAGCACCTTAACGCGTTATCGCTTAACGCGTTAAGTGATAGGTGTTAAACGATAGTGAGTGAGTGAGTGGGTGAGTGGGTGAGTGGGTGAGTGGGTGAGTGGGTGAGTGGGTGAGTGGGTGAGTGGGTGAGTGGATAGTGAGTGGATAGTGAGTGGATAGTGAGTGGATAGTGAGTGGATGGTGAGTGGATGGTGAGTGGATGGTGAGTGGATGGTGAGTGGATGGTGAGTGGATGGTGAGTGGATGGTGAGTGGATGGTGAGTGGATGGTGAGTGGATGGTGAGTGGATGGTGAGTGGATGGTGAGTGGATGGTGAGTGGATGGTGAGTGGATGGTGAGTGGATGGTGAGTGGATGGTGAGTGGATGGTGAGTGGATGGTGAGTGGATAGTGAGTGGATAGTGAGTGGATAGTGAGGTGGATAGTGAGTGGATAGTGAGGTGGATAGTGAGTGGATAGTGAGTGGATAGTGAGTGGATAGTGAGTGGATAGTGAGTGGATAGTGAGTGGATAGTGAGTGGATAGTGAGTGGATAGTGAGTAGATAGTGAGTGGATAGTGAGTGGATAGTGAGTGGATAGTGAGTGGATAGTGAGTGGATAGTGAGTGGATAGTGAGTGGATAGTGAGTGGATAGTGAGTGGATAGTGAGTGGATAGTGAGTGGATAGTGAGTGGATAGTGAGTGGATAGTGAGTGGATAGTGAGTGGATAGTGAGTGGATAGTGAGTGGATAGTGAGTGGATAGTGAGTGGATAGTGAGTGGATAGTGAGTGTTTTTTTTTACTGTTGATGTACATCGAGCGAACCCTCGGGCAAGCATATTGCCTCTTATGGCAAGCGCTCTGCGCTCGCGTTCTAAGTCATCATTATTTAGTCAAAAAGGATCATAAGAGGCTCTGAAAGTCAAAATAAAGAGATTACAAATAAATACTTAATTGGATTTAAAGTTAACTGTCGTTTGTGAGTGCGGCAGTATGTGCTGGAAAAATTACTCATTAATTGACTCTGAGCTCGCGGTAAGATTTCACGCCTAATTAGGCGTAAAAGTAATTACTTCAAATCAAAAGTATCTGCACATCAATTCGTCAGGTGTCTGGCAGTTTGTTATTATTTTAGAAATAATTATTGGGTCAATGTCATGAGTTATCTGTGTTTGCTTATTTGATCCCACTTATATGCAAAGGAAAATCTTAATTTCTCTAAGTTTGTAATTTATTACAATATTAATATGATATGTGATAAATTGATAATAATGTTACACCTGTATTCCATTTCAAAGATTTTATTGTGTGTTCATCATAATACACAATATTTTCAACGAATAAATACCAAATACATGAATGTTTATTTCTGAACACGGCTTCGATCGTTATAACGCTTAAACTAATTTCATAGGATCCGTATAGCTTAGCTTTAGGATGAGATCACTTTAACGACATAGTTAAAGCTCACAAAAGCTCATAATGTTAATGCTCGAATCATTCGTTAACTAGGAAATAATTAAGAAATGCAGATGGATGAACATTAAATAAAGTTTTAATGAAGACGGAACAGCTTCGTCTCCATGTTTTGCTAAATATAATTTTAAAACCAAATAGTTACAGGCACATATGCTTACTTATATTTACATAAATTTAGTCTACACCTTCCTCGTAGATGTCGCCGCACTGGGAGCTTTTATAAAATCTTTTTTAAAAAAAATGAACCGACTTCAATATCACTGAAAAGTATAAAATAATTTAAATATTATTGAAGTTGGTGTTAGCTTACCGGCTGTGTATATTTGGCACCAACTTCAATAATATTTAAATTATTTTATACTTTTCAGTGATATTGAAGTCGGTTCAATTTTTTTAAAAAAGATTTTATTTTAAACTTTTTAGTGATATTTTCATATATAAAGATTGAACCATCGAAAACCGTAAAATTATCTAGGTAGGTTATGATCACATTATCGTCTACATAGTTTTACATAATGCATGTTTCTTCAGAAAAAATATCCGGTCGTAATGAAATTTGCATGGAATCATCATAGCAGTTTACTCTCTCGAATAAAAAAAGAATCATCGCAATCGGTTCATAATTGTCAGAGCAATGTAATGGAGAACATCAGTTTTATGGTTTTACCAGATAAATTCCTCCACTTCGTTCATGGTCCTCCAGGAAGTTCTTATCCGGTTGTAATAAAATTCATACAAATTTAATACAGTGGTTTCTTCTTTCGAATAAAAAAAGAATCATTGAAATTGGTAAATATTTGCCAGAGTTATGACCATTTTTGTCCTTAAAAAGCGACATAAAGTCATCGATATAGGCTTTCCTGCAGCTCTCAGTGCGCAGTCACCATTCTTGTTTTTTCAGGAACTACTTATTACTAAGCAATAATTTTTTTATGGGACCCAATCAATGGATTGAAGAATGGATGGAAGAAAGATTTTTTAAAATTGGTTCATAATTGACAGAATAATGCGCGAACATACATATAAAAAAATATAAGTATACAGACGAATTGAGAACCTCCTCCTTTTTTGAAGTCGATTAAAAATAAGGACTTCTAAATAAGTTTATTTATTAAACTTTATGGACACACTACAGAGTAATGTAAACAGTGAATACAAATGTGAAAATGATGTCCTTAACCTAATCAATGTTTTGAACCACTGTAGAGAGAGAAATATAATGGAAGGGTACGAACAATAATGTACAAATGTTTTAATATTTGCATACCTACTTACCTATTTATTCGTTTGTCTCCACGATTTCAAATTGTAATAGCTACAAATATAAACCCGGATACTTACTAAATACATTTTCCTTGTTGTTCTATAAACGTACGTATGAAATACCTTGAGGTAACATGTCCACACTGTACTTGCCAGTACAATGTAGACATTTAGTACCAAAATAGGCGATATCAGTCATGTTATACAGTTCGTGGAGTAAACACATGATTTGCAGAGTTTGAGATGTTACCATAGCCGAAGTCGGCAATGATAATTATACTTACGTATGTACTAAAAGATTTACACACACACTAAATAATTTGTCACATGTTTTGTGATTCGAAAATAATAACACAATCGCATAAAAAAATCATTCAAAACGGTACTTACCAATACCCTATCCATTATCCCAAAAAATAAAAGGTAAACAAAGAAACCAACAATTTTCAAACTGTGCTTCGAAATATTCTGATTTCGCAGAACTCAGGTTATGAAATAATAACTTTAGACAAATTGTAATGCAAAGCAATTAAATTTCTAGCAAATACAATGAAAAAACAAACACGCTACTTCAACAACAGGAGGTTTGAGGTTATAAAGTTGTTTACCTTTTATTTTTTGGGAAAATGGATAGGGTATAATCCTAAACAGTTATACTTACCATTTAAAAAGTAGGTACCTACTTTGTAATAATAACCTGAAAAATAATGTAAGATGTTTCTTTAGACTAGATGTTTTCTTAAAATCGATCACTAACTGCTGGTCCCAATATCCTATCGATCCCTAACTGTAAGTTAAAATCATCGATCAAGTCATCGATATCCCGCGATAAACCTCCGAAATGGAGCGATAACTAAAACCCTGACAGACTGTCATTTGAACAACCAACAGTAACCTGCTAATATGTTATTATCGAAACGGAAATATGTAATTAGAACTATCGATGGTAACTCTTTTAACTTATAGTAAGGGATCGATAGGATATTGGGACCGGCAGTTAATCGCAAACGCCCCAATACCTAATGGATGATTTTCTAGTGACGTCACATCACATGCCAATAGCGGCACCGGATAGTGTTTACTTGCAAATGACGTTATCAGAGTTGTGACTGCCATGTTGTTTTTAATTTGCATAGATTTATATTTTTGTTTTTGGACGAAACTACTGAAAATTATGAAGAAAAACTTAATGTATCTATAGTAACATAATTAACTACTTATTTGAGATAGTCTTCATCAGCAGCCGAAACGTCCACCGCTGAACAAAGGCCTCTTCCATAGTAGGGAGGGGTTGCCATAATACCACACGCTTGGCAGGCGGCTTGAAGATCGCAGTATAGATGGTAGGTAATCCAATAAAAAGACGCTGTCGTCCGTCTTCTTGTTTTCCCTTAGTCGCCTTTTACGGACACCCAACGGGAGGAGATGGGTGGGTGCTATTCTTACCTGGACACCCCACGGAAATTTGAGATAGTACCTATCCTAAAAACAGTCAAATACCCTATTCACATTCTCCGCAATGGTTTTTCCGCAATTTAGCCGCGGTATATTTGTGTAGCTAATAAACGCCCAGCAAAACATATGCGGGCTAATATCTCGTTATGTATTCATAACACAAGCATTGTGTCGAGTAGCGGCGTGTTGATTCTATTAAGTTGCGGAAACGAAAGCCTGTACAACAAGCGTTCTTGTTTTATACACTGTGGTACAAATGACAAGAATGCCCGCAGTATCGCTGCATCTGTGCTAATTTGATACTTCACAATATTTTTCAGAAGTCTATTACCAGTACTTTATGAAGAGTACATCTGATAGTGAGTTGCTGAGGTCCGTTAATCGTCTGTCCCTTTTGCGCCAGAATACCAGCGCTGTATTGTAAATTTATCCTGCACAGCGGTTTTCTTTTTGGCCCCATACAACTGGCTGTTATTTTCTTTTCTTTTGTATTTTTTTATTTAAATTGTGTGTTGGTTACTATTTGTATTTCTTCTTCTTTATCTTTAATGGCCGGCCCAACGATACCTCTTCTTACTTCTTCACTTTCTTGTGTTATTACATAATAAGTTGCTGCGCTACACAACTAGTGGCTGACATTAACAGAAAACCTTAAAATAGATTCTTGATCTTTATCTTTTACCAGGTAGGTCCCTTGTGCAAGGGACCGTCCAGGTAGAAACCACTGTAGTATTAGATATTATGCCGCAAAGCAGCAATTTGTAAACATTGCTGTGTGAAGGGCACTGTAACTAGTGGAATTACCGGACGCAAGAGTAACGAGCGGCAGTGCAATGTCAGATATCTATGGGCAGGAGTGTCGCTTACCATCAGGTCAACGTCTTACTAGCCGCACAAGTATAAATTATAAATGTATAAAAAGCCCGATTGCAAACAAACAAAATGGATTTATATGACATTATACATACATAATACGTATACACTTGTGTATATTATGGAATATTTGATATTCATATTGACTTTTGAAAGTAAACAAAATATAAAATAGCGGCTGGCGGACGGCCGTTTAATTTAAAAAAAGAAGAAAACAATAGGCATAGAACTACGATGAATCTAACGACATAATAAAAGACAAACTTCAACGAGCCGTTTAGGCTATGGGCCGTGCCAAAAAAATAGACATACATACATTCTTACATACATACTTACATAGTAAGTACATACTCTCGAAAAACATTATAACATTTTGTATTTTTTGCCCGAATGCTCCTCCTGGGGCATTCGGGCAAAAAATACAAAAAAGATTTTGACTACGTGTTAAATTTTTTTTGATTAGTTAATTTCGTTTAACAAGTTTAGCGGATTGTCGTTATATGTATTCGAACTTAGTCGAAATAATAAGTACTTAACAACATCAATCAATGTCATTAATTTAGTTTATACTTACCTACTTATTTATTACTAGCAATTTTACTAGCAAACCTAACACACCCCCAAAGGTTGTTTTTGAAAATTCGCGAAACACGTATTGATTTATTTTAATTAGAGAATCTTTTCAGTAAATTTCAAGTCAATCAAACCATACAATAAAAAGTTTCATACAAAAGAAAACACCCCATTTAACCCCTTTAGGAGTCGAATTTTCAAAAATCCTTTGTTAGTGGATGCTTACGTCATAAGAAGAACCTACTGTCCAAATTTCAGCTTTCTAGGTCCAGCGGTTTGGCCTGTGCGTTGATGAATCAGTCAGTCAGTCAGTCAGTCAGGACAAGTAATTTTATATGTATAGATAGACTAGCTATTAAATACAGGCTGAAGGCTTTTAAAAATATTGTTTACACTTTTATTACACCTGGACCTATTATGTGTCATGTCATCAAATATACATACTTGATGACATAGCCTGTATTTTTGTAACTCTGTCTGTCTGTCTGCTACGCTTTAACGCCTAATCCACTGAACCGATTTCGATGAAATTTAGAATCTGTCCCTGTACCAAATTTCATCGAAATCGGTCAAGGTCTACCTTAAGAAAGGCTACCTTTTATCCCGAACAAAAAGATTGAATGGGTTGAAATAGGGAATGAAAGTAAGAATGGAATTTCGTCATTGTTGAAAATAATACCGTTATTTTCTAAGTTTTCTGTATGTTTTACTTTGGTGTGCAAAAAAAGAGTATTCTATTCTACCGTGACTTTGTTTTACAATTGATAAGAAATCCTACTCCCTGCTATCCCTACTTCCTCCCTACTTCTATACTATCTATGTTTATCTATACTTATATATCTAACACTTCTGTACTAATATTTAAATTTGTATTTTTAAGAGTTTAAATTTGTATTTTTGTATGTTTGTCTGTTTGTAAGTATGTGTAATCTAAGGGTAATCTTCGGAACTACTGATCTGATTTTGAAAATTATTTTCCTGCTGCCTATGCTGAGTTGAGCCGGATCATCGTACTAAAGCGAGCTGGATCATTTACCTCGGTAAATCCAGGTGGATCGATGTGGATCTAGATGGACCGAGGTAGATCGAGATAAGTCAAGGTGGGTCGAAGTAGCTCAAAGTGAAATAAACTGGTTCGAGATGAGTCAAGCTGGATTATCAAACTGCATCAAACTCGATTGAACCGAGTAATAACGGATTGAGTTGAATAAAAGCTGGTTTGAGCTAGATTAATCTGGATCATGCAGGATCAAGATGAATCGAGGTAAATCGAAGTGGATCGATGTGGATCAAGATGGACCGAGGTGGATCGATATGCCAAGATGGTTTGAATTGGGTTAAGATGGAATAAAGTGGATTAAGTTAAGCCAAACTCAATGATGAAATTGCATTGAACCGGATAATACCGGATTCAACTGAATAAAACTGGTTTGAGCTGGATCAAAGTAAATCGAGGTGGATCGATGTGGATCGAGATGGACCGAGGTGGATCGATATAAGTCAAGGTGGTTCGAAATGGGTCAATTTGGAATAAAGTGAAACGATATGATCCAAGCTGGATCATTAAACTGTATCGAACTTGATTGAACCGGATTGAGCTAAATAAAAATGGTTTGAGCTGGATCAAACTGGATTAAGCAGGTATAAGGTGAATCGTGCTAAAGTGACCCGGATCGAAGTAAATCGAGCTGGATCGAGGTGGATCGATGTGGATCAAGATGGACCGAGGTGGAGCGATATAAGTCAACGTGGTTTGAAATGGGTCTAGTTGGCATAAAGTGGATCCAAATGAGCCAAGCTGGATCATCAAATTACATCAAACTCGATTAAACGGGATAAAACTGGATTGAGCTGAATAAAACTGGTTTGAGCTGGATCAAACTGGATCAAGCAGGATCAAACTGGTTTGAGTTCGATGTAGCTAAAGCGAGCTGGAGCAAGGTAAATCGAGGTGGATCAATGTGGATTATGGATCCAGATAGACCGACGTGGATCAATATAAGTCAAGGTGGGTCAAAGTGGGTCAATATGAAACAAAATGGATCAAAATGATTGACTCATTTTGATCCATTTTGTTTCAGATTATCAAACTGTATCGAACTGATTCGATCTGGATCGAGGTGGATCGATGTGAATCTAGATGAACCGAGAAGATCGAGATAAGTCAAGGTGGTTTGAAGTGGGTCAAGTTGGAATAAAGTGGATTGAGTTTCGTCAAGCAGGATCATCAAACTGCATCAAACTCGATTGGACCGGATAATACCGGATTGAACTGAATAAAACTGGTTTGAGCTGGATCAAACTGGATCAAGCAGGATCAAGTTGGATCGAGCTAAAGCGAGGTAAATCGAGGTGGTTTGATGTGAATCGAGATGCACCGAGGTGGCTCGATATAGTTAAATCTGGGTGGGTCGATGTGGGTAAAGGTGAAACAAAGTGAATCAAGATGAGTCAAACTGTCCACCTTTGTTTCAGTTCAATGCAGTTTGATAGTCCTATCAAACTGCATTGAACTGGTTGGAGTTGGATCAAGGTTGATTGATATGGATCGAGATAGACCGAGGTGGATCGAGATAAGTCAAGGTGGTTTGAAGTGGGTCAAGTTGGAATAAAGTGGATTGAGTTGAGCCAAGCTGGATTATCAAACTCAATTGAACCGGATAATACGGGATTGAGCTGAATAAAACTGGTTTGAGCTGGATCAAACTGGATCAAGCAGGATCAAGTTGGATCGAGCTAAAGCGAGGTAAATCGAGGTGGATCGAAATAGTTAAGTCTGGGTGGGTCAAAGAGGGTCAAGGTGAAACAAAGTGGATCGAGATGAATCAAGCCAGATTATCAAACTGCATAGAACTGGTTCGAGTTGGATCAAGGTTTAGAAAAAAATAGAGTAACGCAACTCGTTGCGTTACTTAGTTCAATTAAGTAATAATTATTTCCCATACAAAGTTTACCAACCCCTAGCGCACCCCCAATGGTTGTTTTAAAAAAATCCCGAATCACGTATTTATTTATTTTATTCAAAGAATCTTTCCAGTAAATTGAAGTCAATCGAACCATACAAAAAAGTTTCATACAAAAGAAAACACCCCATTTAACCCCTTTAGGAGTCGAATTTTCAAAAATCCTTTCTTAGTGGATGCTTACGTCATAAAAAGAACCTAGTGTCCAAATTTCAGCTTTCTAGGTCCAGCGGTTTGGCCTGTGCGTTGATGAATCAGTCAGTCAGGATAAGTAATTTTATATGTAATGATAGATAGATAGATAAGATTTGTTCCAACATTTTCTTATTCTAATCTCGATTGATTTTCTGCTTGTCTCAATTTTATGCCCTACCTTAATATCTTATACATATCAAAGCCCGTTTTCGTAGACAAAGGAACGTTTTGATATTCAACATTTACATTTATACGTACCTTACCTACAGTATATTATGTATATCTATGAGTGTGGTTTTGAATACAATTTTCACAGAAATATTACGACAATTCTTGTTGATTCCGATTTTCTTAAATAATACAAGTAGGCTAGCTATAAATCTATACTTATAATAAAACTGTAACAGGTCCAATTCTGTACATTGAAGATATTTTGAAAATTATATTTGGAAGGCATTCTATAACCGATACTGAGCCCGAAAATGTAATTTTTTTAATTTTTGTCTGTCTGTCTGTCTGTCTGTCTGTCTGTCTGTATCACGGCTGAGCATCACGCCGAAACTACTGAATGGATTCAAATGAAACTTGGCATGATTTGAGATCTTACTACGAGGTAGGACATAGGGTACTTTTTATCCCGTAATCTGGCATGGTTCTTTTGGGAGAGGGGATTAAAGTCAAAACGGGTACTTGGTTATACGCTTGGTCCGATTTTATCATTTTTTCTTTATAATATAATAAATATTAGTAAGGGAACACTCATAGAGAGTTGTTATCAAGGTTTTGTAATCGATCGGGTTAAGCAACGTTAGGTAAGGTCATTGAATAGATGGGTGACCGTTTAACGCCATTTGAACTAAACTGGTCGGTGCTTCGGAGAGCAAGTAAAAAGTGGGTCCCAGTTTTTAACCGACTGTAAAAAAGGAGGTTATGTATTCGATGCGAATGTCTGTTACTAAAAGTTTAGTTAACGTAAAAATAGCGCAGGCGGAGCTGCGTGGGTCAGCTAGTATGTTTATATAAATAGATCAAAGAATATAAGTAAATCTCTCGGTTGTATCTGTTCTTCAAGCCAAGAGATTTTAGATCAGTAAACGTACGCGTGTCGGCAAATCTCATTACTTTTCGGGGATAAAGAAAATTCAATATCTTTCTACAGCTTTAGGTGAAAAAAAAAATGTTTCTCGAATCTCCTTTAAATCCCCAAACAAGTTAGTACTTTTATATTTTTTTAACTTAAGCATTCTTCTGATAATAAATGACAAATCGATGAATAGACCTATTCCCAATTTCCTTTATAATTAATTTTTAAAACTGCTATCTAAGCGGCAAATTGAAGATGTTTTTTCTTACGAAAGGTTTGTACCGAACCCCTAGGAGAAGTTAAAATTAAGTTTTTAAAATGGGGAACTTGTGCCAAAATGGCAGTCGTTCAACTTTATTACTGGTCATCCGTCTTTAGTGACTAGCTACATTATAACCTATATATTTTTTCTGTGGGGTTTCTCAGGATCCCAGGATATTATTATTATTATGATAATCGAGATAGATAACCGATATTATAGTGGTGGGTAATTGTTTATAAAGAAAGAAGTAGAGAAACATGTATTAGGTAGCTCACTAACATAAATGGAATTTTTTAAGCAAAACATATACCATTTTTTAAAATAAACATTATACTGCTTCATCGAATTAGCTGAAATGGAAGATAACATGATCTCTATAGAAGGCAACGGTGCTCCTCGTCGTATTAGCGCCTTCCTGACAATATCCCTGCCGCCAGGATAAGATTTGATTATATCTTCCGGGCATCCCTGGAAAGACAAGAAATAAATAAAAATAAGTAATTGTTCATTAGCCTTGAGATAAACTATGTCTGTTCTAAGGAGGCATGTAAAACTGGGTACCATGGTTGATATGGGCCACACCGGGACCACCATGATTCCTGTTGCCTCGTCTGTGATGATCTTTTGATGAGTTTTCAATATTATGGAAAATGGCGGAAAAGCATAAAAGTAATAATGAGTCCATTCTTATGCTCCCACCATTGCCATATGTTATTCGAGAATGTGTATGTATGAATATAGGTAAAATATATATATATATACATAACGCGGCCGCCAGCCGCCCTTTTGTATTATTTACCCAAATATATTTCAAATGAAAGGTCTTAACTAGGCTAGTTGAAATGTATATACATATGTATACCTATTATATATATATAATGTAATTTAGGACCATTTTGTTTATTGTTCACAGTCGGGCTTTTTATGCTTTTATAATTTATACTTGCTAGCAATATAAACACTGATAGTAGCTCAAGGTGACATTTAGGCTCGCTTACTGAGCATTGGCCACTGGCAGTTTCCCCTTCACATGATACTCGCCACCCCGTCATTGAGGCGTCAGAGTATATTTCATTCTCATAGCAATCAGTATTTATGCTTTTAACCCCACTGCAAAACAGGTGTTATTACAGAGCTAGGAACGTTCATAAACAGGTCATAGTTATTATGACCCTGCAGGCTGAGAAACTTAGTACTACGTTAAAGTTCTTTTGTATAAAGTACTTAGTCCATATTCTACCGCAGGACAGATACTAATAAACCTCTATAACTGTTTTAAATTTAATATGATCAAATATTTGGTAGTAAAAAGAGATTAGATATGAACTGTTCCTCACATGGTAGACATACCGAAACCGCCCCAGTGACAATCAAAATATTTATAACGTCATCTGCAAGATACATTGATTGATTGATTTTCTTTATTTTATAATAATGTGTAATATTATTGTGTGCAATAAAGAATAAGAATACATTTAATTTGTGCTAAATATGCGCATGGTTTAGGGACTTGGTATTGTATGTAAAATCTTAAATCTGTAGCTCTTAATCCATTCGAGAATTGTACGGTCAGGGGTTAAGTGCGCACTACTTGTAAAATACTGACAGCTGAACAGCGTATTTTACCTCGTCTATTGGCGGCGGGTTGTCCTGTACTGACGCAGCGATGGCCTCGATGAGCTGGAAGGCTGCCTGCTGGGAGCAGGCTCGCGGCTCCGCTGTGGTCCCTGTTGCCTGCGAACTGGGGCCGGAGGCTTCCAGTTTAAATTTTTGACTGGGATTTTTTGTGTAAGGGGTGCCGACTTGTAATTCGTGCTACACTGTTTAAAGTCTGTTCCGGTTTTCAAAATAGCCTTAGCCGTCTTTAAGGCTTCAGACAAATTTTCACCGAATAGGTATTTATCAATTTTTGTATTAGATAGGTGTTCTTTCAGGTCTTTATTGACAGAAAATAGTGCAAAATTGCGCCGGGTAAGCGATTCCGCATGTTGAATATCACATAACAACCGCCCCGTACCCATCAAGTTTTTCAGTAAGTCCTGGTTTTTACAGTCACTATTAAGCTGATCAGTAACTGCCGAGGCAAGAGATGAAATCGCCTTGGCAATCAGTTTTTGTCTTGCTTCGATTGCTTTATCCCTTTTTAAAAGATTTTCGGGTAGGGCAGCCTTAATTTCAGCATTTAATAATGGTGTTCCGATTCGGGCACAGTTTAACGGTACCAAGTACTTGTCGGAAAGTTCTTTACGAGCTTCCTTCGTTAAGCCATTAATGGCAAAATGTTCCAGCCTGCTTGCTAGCTGTGCATGTATCTCTTTACCGTAATCAGTTGTCGATGTAGGGTCCTCTCCTAGGAGGTCCAAGATAATGTTGTTCAGGGCGATGTCCGACGAAGCGGTACTATCTTGATTAGTTTCAACCGTTTTTTCAACATCTTTATCAATTTCGGGGGGTAAGTTATCTTCTAGTGTTTGGAAATCAATATTCTCTGGAGCAAACATGTCTTGCGTACCCGTCAGTGACATGGGTTGAGGTTCGAAACCGAACATATCTCCGTCTGAAAGACGTAATATTAATGCTTAGTAAAAAATCATAGCGGCTGCGTAAAGCAGTACCCAGCATGAGACAATAAATCCCAGTAGAATTGAACACAACTCGTTTTGTACACCATTGTCGAGACAGTCCCATAAACCGCTCAGTGAATGGCACGAGTTTGTATACTAGCTTAAACAGTTGGTAAGATTCAGTTCCCAAAGAAAAGAACGCAAACCAACTTTCACGAATGCGTCGAGTCAGTCCCAAAAACTGCTCAGTGTGCATTCTGATTAAGCTGTTCTCAATAGAAAAAATAAAATTGTCACTTTACACTTTTTTTTTTTTTTTTAAATGCGGGTGAAAAGAAAATAAATGCAACTGTACCTTGTGGGTTTTTCGGAGAAGGCGATCGATTCCGTGATATTTCATCTGAGGATGATGACGATTCCTCTATAACTGGTATACGACGGCGACCACGCGGTTTCTCCATTTTTTCTTCCAATGTTTTTAATCTCTTTTTCAATATTTTTAATTCATCCATTTCGGATCTTTTACGTTTCGGCATTGCAATATTTTAAGAACAAAGCAAAAATTTTAAAAATAAATTTATAATCTAATCGTATACCTATATTATAATTATTTTTTGAAGTGTTGAGTGGTGAAGCACTAAATTGCGAAATGAAGTACTGGAGAGACGACCGTGATCGGGCGGGGTGAGCGTCGCCGCGTCACCGCCGCGCGCCGGCCCGGGGAGAGAAAAATCACTTGATTTTGAGGGTAGATCTACCCTCAAAATCAAGTGATTTTTCTGATAATACCCTTTTATTTTTCCTCAACTTAGTGAAAGTGTGGTGATAACTATGCGTTACTACATTAGTATATTATGTAGGATTTTATTTCAGGTTACTAATCTTGAGTACGAAGCACGAAGTATAATACACTGTTTTGTTCCTAGTAAAGTCTAGCATAGTTGTTCTAGTTGCGTGGTAGTTTCATGCATTCAGAGCGTTATAATAGGTAAAGTCAATAAAAAGATTAAATAAAATATTTCTAGTATATTAAAATCCGACTTTAACGATTTTATTATGATCTAAAAAGTACTATATAACGAAAATGTATTGAAGTCGGTGCTTAACATAACATATTAACTGACATCAGCTTCCCTCGCCGGAGTTTTAAACCTTATAATTATACATTATAATTATACCTACGTATAATATTAAAACGTACCGAAACCCTCAAAATGATTGGGTCAAAATTCAATGTTTAGTTTAGATTAAGGAAACAAACAAACAGGAGCGACTATACGTATAACACGGATAGTGACTGATTTTATATCTAATAAGTACCTAGGTATCTACTTATTTAGATTGTTTTAAATTTCATACACTACAAGCGGCTTTGCACGGTACGAAAAAATATTTCAACGAATAAAATTTTAACAAAATTAATCAAACTCAATATATTTTCCTCGAAGCAAGTTTTTTACACTAAGATCTTAACTACAAGTCGGTTTTAAGATTAATAACATTGCCCATTAATAAATGTTACGTAATCAGAATACAAATAGTTCAATGTATTATGCTCCATTTATTTAGGAAGAAATCATTAAAGTTGGGAACCCCGGAACTACCAAAGTCGCGGCGACTGGCATCTGTAGTGTGCGTGGTGTAGCGCGCGGTTGCTGCATCCAGCGACCGGAAAGCGTCGAAATCGCTGGTCGCTATCTGCTAGTAGTGTGCGGGGGTCCGCGATCGGCTGCGGTATCAAGCTTCCGAAAAGCAACAGAGTTGCCGAACGCGGATGCAAAAAGTATCGTGTCGGCGGAGGCCCTAAGATACTGTAAACTTAGATGAATTAAGTAAGTATATGTATTCATCTAAGACTGTAAAATTGTTTGTGTATCTTTGTAATAGGTTAGATGACTAGATAAAAAAAATCTAATTAGTCCGTCAGTTAGATTATCAAAAAATATTGGACACATATTTTTTCTTTTGTCGATTAAACAAAAAATGACGAAGATAGTGCTTTGAAATGTTTCGTGGCGTCACTCTGGTATACAATTTTTACTGAGGTGTGTCGTAAAGACGAATTGAGAACCTCCTCTTTTTTTGAAGTCGGTTAAAAAGACCCCGAACTTAGACACTCTATATCTTTGGCAATTTTTATTGATTTTTTAAATAAAAAAATACGGGTCCAATATTTTTTGATAATCTAACTGACGGACTAATTAGATTTTTTTTATCTAGTCATCTAACCTATTACAAAGATACACAAACAATTTTACAGTCTTAGATGAATACATATACTTACTTAATTCATCTAAGTTTACAGTATCTTAGGGCCTCCGCCGACACGATACTTTTTGCATCCGCGTTCGGCAACTCTGTTGCTTTTCGGAAGCTTGATACCGCAGCCGATCGCGGACCCCCGCACACTACTAGCAGATAGCGACCAGCGATTTCGACGCTTTCCGGTCGCTGGATGCAGCAACCGCGCGCTACACCACGCACACTACAGATGCCAGTCGCCGCGACTTTGGTAGTTCCGGGGTTCCCAACTTTAATGATTTCTTCCTAAATAAATGGAGCATAATACATTGAACTATTTGTATTCTGATTACGTAACATTTATTAATGGGCAATGTTATTAATCTTAAAACCGACTTGTAGTTAAGATCTTAGTGTAAAAAACTTGCTTCGAGGAAAATATATTGAGTTTGATTAATTTTGTTAAAATTTTATTCGTTGAAATATTTTTTCGTACCGTGCAAAGCCGCTTGTAGTGTATGAAATTTAAAACAATCTAAATAAGTAGATACCTAGGTACTTATTAGATATAAAATCAGTCACTATCCGTGTTATACGTATAGTCGCTCCTGTTTGTTTGTTTCCTTAATCTAAACTAAACATTGAATTTTGACCCAATCATTTTGAGGGTTTCGGTACGTTTTAATATTATACGTAGGTATAATTATAATGTATAATTATAAGGTTTAAAACTCCGGCGAGGGAAGCTGATGTCAGTTAATATGTTATGTTAAGCACCGACTTCAATACATTTTCGTTATATAGTACTTTTTAGATCATAATAAAATCGTTAAAGTCGGATTTTAATATACTAGAAATATTTTATTTAATCTTTTTATTGACTTTACCTATTATAACGCTCTGAATGCATGAAACTACCACGCAACTAGAACAACTATGCTAGACTTTACTAGGAACAAAACAGTGTATTATACTTCGTGCTTCGTACTCAAGATTAGTAACCTGAAATAAAATCCTACATAATATACTAATGTAGTAACGCATAGTTATCACCACACTTTCACTAAGTTGAGGAAAAATAAAAGGGTATTATCAGAAAAATCACTTGATTTTGAGGGTAGATCTACCCTCAAAATCAAGTGATTTTTCTCTCCCCGGGCCGGCGCGCGGCGGTGACGCGGCGACGCTCACCCCGCCCGATCACGGTCGTCTCTCCAGTACTTCATTTCGCAATTTAGTGCTTCACCACTCAACACTTCAAAAAATAATTATAATATAGGTATACGATTAGATTATAAATTTATTTTTAAAATTTTTGCTTTGTTCTTAAAATATTGCAATGCCGAAACGTAAAAGATCCGAAATGGATGAATTAAAAATATTGAAAAAGAGATTAAAAACATTGGAAGAAAAAATGGAGAAACCGCGTGGTCGCCGTCGTATACCAGTTATAGAGGAATCGTCATCATCCTCAGATGAAATATCACGGAATCGATCGCCTTCTCCGAAAAACCCACAAGGTACAGTTGCATTTATTTTCTTTTCACCCGCATTTAAAAAAAAAAAAAAAAAGTGTAAAGTGACAATTTTATTTTTTCTATTGAGAACAGCTTAATCAGAATGCACACTGAGCAGTTTTTGGGACTGACTCGACGCATTCGTGAAAGTTGGTTTGCGTTCTTTTCTTTGGGAACTGAATCTTACCAACTGTTTAAGCTAGTATACAAACTCGTGCCATTCACTGAGCGGTTTATGGGACTGTCTCGACAATGGTGTACAAAACGAGTTGTGTTCAATTCTACTGGGATTTATTGTCTCATGCTGGGTACTGCTTTACGCAGCCGCTATGATTTTTTACTAAGCATTAATATTACGTCTTTCAGACGGAGATATGTTCGGTTTCGAACCTCAACCCATGTCACTGACGGGTACGCAAGACATGTTTGCTCCAGAGAATATTGATTTCCAAACACTAGAAGATAACTTACCCCCCGAAATTGATAAAGATGTTGAAAAAACGGTTGAAACTAATCAAGATAGTACCGCTTCGTCGGACATCGCCCTGAACAACATTATCTTGGACCTCCTAGGAGAGGACCCTACATCGACAACTGATTACGGTAAAGAGATACATGCACAGCTAGCAAGCAGGCTGGAACATTTTGCCATTAATGGCTTAACGAAGGAAGCTCGTAAAGAACTTTCCGACAAGTACTTGGTACCGTTAAACTGTGCCCGAATCGGAACACCATTATTAAATGCTGAAATTAAGGCTGCCCTACCCGAAAATCTTTTAAAAAGGGATAAAGCAATCGAAGCAAGACAAAAACTGATTGCCAAGGCGATTTCATCTCTTGCCTCGGCAGTTACTGATCAGCTTAATAGTGACTGTAAAAACCAGGACTTACTGAAAAACTTGATGGGTACGGGGCGGTTGTTATGTGATATTCAACATGCGGAATCGCTTACCCGGCGCAATTTTGCACTATTTTCTGTCAATAAAGACCTGAAAGAACACCTATCTAATACAAAAATTGATAAATACCTATTCGGTGAAAATTTGTCTGAAGCCTTAAAGACGGCTAAGGCTATTTTGAAAACCGGAACAGACTTTAAACAGTGTAGCACGAATTACAAGTCGGCACCCCTTACACAAAAAATCCCAGTCAAAAATTTAAACTGGAAGCCTCCGGCCCCAGTTCGCAGGCAACAGGGACCACAGCGGAGCCGCGAGCCTGCTCCCAGCAGGCAGCCTTCCAGCTCATCGAGGCCATCGCTGCGTCAGTACAGGACAACCCGCCGCCAATAGACGAGGTAAAATACGCTGTTCAGCTGTCAGTATTTTACAAGTAGTGCGCACTTAACCCCTGACCGTACAATTCTCGAATGGATTAAGAGCTACAGATTTAAGATTTTACATACAATACCAAGTCCCTAAACCATGCGCATATTTAGCACAAATTAAATGTATTCTTATTCTTTATTGCACACAATAATATTACACATTATTATAAAATAAAGAAAATCAATCAATCAATGTATCTTGCAGATGACGTTATAAATATTTTGATTGTCACTGGGGCGGTTTCGGTATGTCTACCATGTGAGGAACAGTTCATATCTAATCTCTTTTTACTACCAAATATTTGATCATATTAAATTTAAAACAGTTATAGAGGTTTATTAGTATCTGTCCTGCGGTAGAATATGGACTAAGTACTTTATACAAAAGAACTTTAACGTAGTACTAAGTTTCTCAGCCTGCAGGGTCATAATAACTATGACCTGTTTATGAACGTTCCTAGCTCTGTAATAACACCTGTTTTGCAGTGGGGTTAAAAGCATAAATACTGATTGCTATGAGAATGAAATATACTCTGACGCCTCAATGACGGGGTGGCGAGTATCATGTGAAGGGGAAACTGCCAGTGGCCAATGCTCAGTAAGCGAGCCTAAATGTCACCTTGAGCTACTATCAGTGTTTATATTGCTAGCAAGTATAAATTATAAAAGCATAAAAAGCCCGACTGTGAACAATAAACAAAATGGTCCTAAATTACATTATATATATATAATAGGTATACATATGTATATACATTTCAACTAGCCTAGTTAAGACCTTTCATTTGAAATATATTTGGGTAAATAATACAAAAGGGCGGCTGGCGGCCGCGTTATGTATATATATATATATTTTACCTATATTCATACATACACATTCTCGAATAACATATGGCAATGGTGGGAGCATAAGAATGGACTCATTATTACTTTTATGCTTTTCCGCCATTTTCCATAATATTGAAAACTCATCAAAAGATCATCACAGACGAGGCAACAGGAATCATGGTGGTCCCGGTGTGGCCCATATCAACCATGGTACCCAGTTTTACATGCCTCCTTAGAACAGACATAGTTTATCTCAAGGCTAATGAACAATTACTTATTTTTATTTATTTCTTGTCTTTCCAGGGATGCCCGGAAGATATAATCAAATCTTATCCTGGCGGCAGGGATATTGTCAGGAAGGCGCTAATACGACGAGGAGCACCGTTGCCTTCTATAGAGATCATGTTATCTTCCATTTCAGCTAATTCGATGAAGCAGTATAATGTTTATTTTAAAAAATGGTATATGTTTTGCTTAAAAAATTCCATGAATCTTTATGAAGCTTCAATATCCAAAATTTTAGAATTCTTAACAGAATCTTATACCAGTGGCAGCCAGTATGGATCTCTTAATAGCTGTAGGGCCGCGTTGTCGCTAATATTAGGACCAGATATTATCAGTAATGATAATATCCAAAGGTTTTTTAGAGGTGTATTTCGACTTCGTCCACCAAAGCCTAAGTATAATATGACGTGGGATACAAATTGTGTTTTAGATTTACTAAAAGTTCAATATCCCAACGAAGACATTACTTTGGAACAACTTTCGAAAAAATGTTGTACTCTGCTAGCTTTGACCACCGCGCAAAGGGTACAGACCTTATCAAAGATAAATATAAACAATGTAGAATTTTTAGAAAAGCAAATTATTATTAAAATACCGGAATTGATTAAAACTTCTCGTGTAGGGTCAAAGCAGACTGTTTTATTCTTGCCATTTTTTCGAGAAAAACCTGAATTATGTCCTGCAAACACTATTGTCTGTTATATCAACAGAACAGCAGCAATACGTAGATCCAACTCTTTGTTTATAAGTTATAAAAAGCCTTACAAATCAGTAACTTCACAAACACTAAGTCGCTGGATAAAATGCACTCTAGCACACAGTGGTGTGGACGTGTCGATGTTCTCGGCGCATAGTACGAGACATGCGTCCACGTCTCGCGCTTATTCTTGCGGCGTCAACATCGACCTTATCCGCAACACTGCGGGTTGGAGCGGAAGCTCCAACACTTTCGCAAAATTTTACCATCGATCTATTGTAGACCCGAATGAGCTATCCTTAGCTAGTGCTATTGTAAACCAATGTGAATGATTAAATAAATGTATCAGTGTCATCCATGTGTTTTCGTATTATAAGATTGGCCAACGATTGTAAAATAGCTATATTGCTTAATTAGCTGTAAACATTGTTTATTTTGGTTTCAGTTTATTGATTGAATTAAATAAATGATTTGACAGTAAAATGAGTGGTTCGCTTATTGAATTAGACCTAATGAAACCTACCAACCACTCTCAAAGTCTACATTAGTATATTATGTAGGATTTTATTTCAGGTTACTAATCTTGAGTACGAAGCACGAAGTATAATTGATGATTAAACGAACTTAACAAGTGAAGTTCTATCATAATTATACGAGTGCTTCGTACGAAGAGATTAGTAACCCCGCCCTCCCTGGCCCACATAGCTCCGGTTTGTAGGTTTCATCAGGGACTCTAAACTAATGAAGTACTGGAGAGACGACCGTGATCGGGCGGGGTGAGCGTCGCCGCGTCACCGCCGCGCGCCGGCCCGGGGGTAGATCTACCCTCAAAATCAAGTGATTTTTCTGATAATACCCTTTTATTTTTCCTCAACTTAGTGAAAGTGTGGTGATAACTATGCGTTACTACATTAGTATATTATGTAGGATTTTATTTCAGGTTACTAATCTCTTCGTACGAAGCACTCGTATAATTATGATAGAACTTCACTTGTTAAGTTCGTTTAATCATCAATTATATACTAAAGTACCGAACTGATTTTGATGAAGCTATTACAACAAGAATTACCGCAATCGGATTTGTATCTTCTGAGAAGTATGGGAATAAACATATATACATACACACACAGACACACATATATGTATGTATATATGTCGCAGCCGGGTCATTAGTATAGGCTGTCAATTAATACTAAATGTCCTGTTAATTCTAAAATGTAGGGTATGAGGTCAATAGTATCAAAGTCAAAGTCAATATAACATTATTATGTATAGGTCCCACGGAGGCTTACACAAAAATAATTTTTCCGCTACTGAGATCTTTTTTTTATATTTTTATTTATTTAAGGACAACCAACAAGACTTACACTAATACATTGCATTTTTTACATTGGTGAACTTAAAACTAAGTGCAAGCTTAATTATAGGTCGCCACAGCATGCAAAAAACGCGTTAATCTTGGAAGACACTCAGCGGGCATGTCCTATTTTGTAAATTTTTTTTTAACAATTGTGTAAACAGTTTTACAAATTATGTATAGGGTAGCCTTAAAATTCTAAGCTTACATAATTTGAGCAGTTCAAGCCCACGCAGTTATATCCTCCAGGTAAATCGAGATTTTATAATAAGCCTTTTTTGACAATCGGCTTCAAAAAGTTTAAATTTCTTCATTGGAAGATCTCGGATATCCTGTGGCAGTTTGTTATAAAAGTGTATACTTTGGTTCATAAACGATTTGCCTGTTCGGTGGAGACGCGTAGCATGTACAACAAGATCGTGTTTGGGTTGTTATTTGACAAGTAAAGGTCAATGTCTTGTTGTGTCTTAAATGGAAGGTAGAAGTATCGTTTTCACAAATTGTAATGGGAAGGGAGACTAACAATAGCCGAAGGGGTTACTCGGATATACATATGCTTAGATGCCCATATATAGTCTAACATATGTCAATTATTATAATATGTATACGCGTCGAATACAGAACCTCCTTTTTTAAGACGGCTAAAAAAATAAAGTATAATTGGGGATCACTTGATTTGATTTAGGAAGGAAACATTTTTAACCGACTTCAAAAAAAAGGAGGAGGTTATCAATTCGGTTGTATGTTTTTTTTTTTATGTTTGTTACCTCAGAACTCTGTCGTTTACGAACCGATTAGGAAAATTATTTTTTTAATTGAAAGGATATGCTTTCAGATTGGTCCCATTTTTTTCAAAAACAGGTTCTGATGATGGGAACCATGAGTAACTGAGGGAACTCCTTAAATATTATAGGCATACATTTAGCGTTTTTGGTATTTTTAGAAACTAGTCAAGCATTTTCATTCAGAAAGTATCATTTGGTGAAGTGGATCTGATGAAGAAGGCCATAGACGGCCACCGGAACTTTGTAATAAAATTAACAATCCATCCTATCCTAGCCGTGCCTACTAAACGTAGAACTACCGAATTTGGACTCGATGGATAGTTCTCGACGAGTAGTTTCTAGAAAAATGGAGATCAGGGTTTGATGGTTGAGCAGGAAGGTTGTCACGGGATCTCTGCACCAATAAACATAGACCCACGAGTTTGGGTTCGTTGGGTAGCTCTCGACGACTAGTTGCTAGAACAATGGTGATCAAGGTCTGATAATGGAGCAGGAAGGTCGTCACGGTATCTCGGCACCAACAAACGTAGATCTACCGAATTTGGACTCGTTGGACAGGTCTCGACGAGTAGTTGCTAGAAAAATGGAGATCAGGGTCTGATGATGGAGCAGGAAGGTCGTCACGGGATCACTGCACCAATAAACGTAGATCCGCCGAGTTTGGGCTCGTTGGGTAGCTCTCGATGAGTAGTTGCTAGAAAAATGGTGATCAGCGTCTGATGATGGAGCAAGAAGGTCGTCACGGGATCTCGGCACCAACAAACGTAGACCTACCGAGCTTGCAGTCCATGGTTCTCGAGAACTACGAGTATAACACCTAGATATCTTCGGTTTATGGCAATTGGTTTGTTTTATTAAGATATTGTCACATCTACATTTTTTAAAATTTTTGCTTAAGCTTATATTTTAGTGATGGTTCATAGTTGTGTTATGTAGTGGGTGTTTTTAAAATAAATATTAAACTGGCTGTTTGTCAGAATAAAATATAAGTTTTTAAAAGTTAACCTAATAATACACCAAGGGAACCACTAAAAAGAATAAAATAAAAATATTTTTTACAAAAAAAAGAACCGCCTTCAAAATGCAACTAAAAGGCCTGAAATAATTTCTAAGAATTAGTGGTTTTTACATATACTTTGTTGGACTTGGGCTACAACATATTACATGTATGTTCACTCATAATTCCGCCAAATATGTACCGATTTGGATGATTCTTTTTTGTACCTAATGGACATTCCATCAAGTTGGTCCCATAAAATTTTTATTCCTTATGAACCAGTAGTTCCTGAGAAAACATGAATGGAATGTTAGAATTATCTGGTAAAACGCCTAAAAATAGATGATGTTCTAATCAATAATGGTTATAACTCATACAATGGTTCAAGATGGTTCGGTATGAATTTCATCAAGACCGGATAAGAACTTTTTCGAAGAACATGAGTGATGGGAAGGAGATATAACTGGGAGAAACCATAAAATAGATGATGTCTTCGTCTACAAAATGGTCATACGCCATCCAGATCATCGTAACGAATTCGATGGTTTCTTTTTGACCCCCGACCAAAAACGAGGTGTTATTAGTTTGGGGGGGGGGGTCGTGTCTATCTGTCTGATAACTGTCTGTGGCATCGCAGCGCTCAAACGAGTGGACAGATTGGCGTATGCTGGTTTATTGGAGATGGTTCTTAGCGATGTTTCTTGAAAATCTGTTTAGCTTTGAAAACCATCAGCTCTTTTCCAAGTCGAGATAGGGATATTTCGTATACAATGGACATTTTTAATTACTTCTATTACTCCGATAGATCTGAAATTTAGAACATATGTAAATCCGTTGGTACTAAAAAACTGGTACTAAGAAAATGGTAACCTTCACCATGGTCTGATGATGGAGCAGGAAGGTGGTCACAGGATTTCTGCACCAATAAACGTAGACCCACTGAGTTTGGGCTCGTTGTGTAGGTCTCGACGAGTATCTGCTAGAAAAATGATGTTCAGAGTCGTCTGGTGATGGGAGCAAACAGTATGATGTTAACAGGAACTCTGTTCCATGAAATGTAGGACCCACCGAATTTTAGATCTGTGGTTGGGTTGGGAGATTTTAATTAAAATAAATTTATACCTGTTGGTATTAAAGCTTTATATCCAAATCGGTATATAGTTGAATAAAGACTTTTCAAGAGAATATGACTAAAAAGAATAAAATAAAATTTTTATAAAAAAAAATAAACCGACTTCAATAGACACCACACTAAAAAGTGAAAAATAACTTCAATATTCTTGAAGTTGGTGCTAAAATAAACACGATACTTACCCCAACACCAGAATCAACTGACCAGCACCAACTTCAATAATATTGAAGTTATTTTTCACTTTTTAGTGTGGTGTCTATTGAAGTCGGTTTATTTTTTTTTATAAAAAATTTATTGTAAAAAATATTTTTTAAGAGTAGTAGTCGGCCCGGTGCGGAACGAGACTCGTGCAATATGTGTTCAGTGTAATAATAAATATTGACGATGCTAAACGTTACCATGGACTCTTATAAAGCTGCACTGCTTCTTGCTTTACTAATAAAGTGAAAATATAAATCACGGTGAAGGCGGTACTGGCTACATCCAATTACCAGTTTTCAAAAACCTATGTGTTGAAGCAAACATTATCATTCAATCATTCATGTAGATTTGTGTTAAAAATCATGTAGAAGGTGAAATATATATTTTTGCAATACGTGCTTTCTTTGAAATTAAAAACCAAAGCAGCAATATTCCTTAAAAAGTGGTAACTTAAATCGACCCCGAAAATAATCTAGAATACCAGAAAAAGTTGGTAACCCCCCTAAGTCAAAACATGTCACACCAGCGGTACCGTGTGAATCCAATACACTGTAACTTCAGATACAGTGTTTTGAATTAACAACGTTCATTCGATTTCTTTTAACCTGTTTGATGTTATAGCATTCATAGTTTTTTTTACTTTGTATGAAAAATACTGAGATATTGCAATGCAAATTACACTGTTTTTACTAAAAACTATAGGCCTGAAATAGTAAAACACGGCAATTGATGATGCAGTGCATTTTCCAAATAATCTTCGCGGATTGCAAGATACAGTGATTTGTCAAAACAAAGTAGAAGGGCTAGCGCGACGCGGCTGCGCCAATCAGATTGAGGCTGGGCTATCGATTTCAATTATTATTGGTCGATCTGGCCGAGAGCGACGGCGGCGCAGTGGCTGGAAAGTATGAGCTGATGAACTAATACGTACTGAAATTTAAAAATAAATATAGTATTATAAATACACTAAATATTAAAATAAATCTATCTGGAGAGGAAATGTTGTTTTTTAAATATGACTAAATTACAGCTACTACGCAAGGAATGTGGAAGCGAATTCCATAGCCGCACTGCTTGCATGGTAAAAAAAAACATTATAGCTACTATAATAATGAGGAGGAACTTCAAAATGCAGAGATATACTGGAACGTAAAGGCTTGTCACAAGACACGAGCAAGGAATAACGCTCACAAAGATAAAGAGGAGATTAAGGATTGTTAAGTATACAATTTAGAAAATAAAAAATGTACCAGTTCCGCCGCTGACGGATTGGCAGACATTCTAGTTGAGCCCGAAATTCCGACACGATCATATTTCCGCAGACCAAAGATGAAATGAATACACAAATTTTACAATTGCTCCAGTTTATTAAGAAGCTCCTCAGTTGCATCTAGAAACATACATCAGCATAATCGAAAAGAGCTAAAGAACAAGCAAAAAAGATTTTTGTCTGACGCAGAAGAAATTTTTGGAGACGCTTGTGAGACTGATAAGAGTAAAAGATCTTATTACCTATCTCCAACATGAGATTCCCAAGAAATATTATAATCAAACAGAACTCTAAGAATTTTAACTTTATTTGAGTATGCAATTGGTACGGAATCGAAAACTAAACTGGAGAGTGAGTTAATGTCCACCAGATTCATCACCGTATCCGCCACCAAATATGATAGCCTGAGAATTAGTAGAGTTCACTAACAAGCCAATTGATTTTGCCCACTGACTTATGCTATCTAAATCTTTATTAAGCGTATATTATATCGCTTACCGACGCTTATCAATATTGGCATGACGATAAAGCTAAGGATGATCATGGATAGAGATGATAGTTAGAAAACCCTCGCGATAACATTCATGAAAACTGAAAAGAGGAGAGATTCCGCCACCCAGTGGAACACCCGCCTCAAGCTCACACCACACAGATGATGTCTCCTCAAAACGGACAGACTGGGAGCGCCCACGATGATATGAATATGATCAAAGCAATTGATAGCTGAAAAAGCCACATAGAGAGAGGAAAGAATGCCTAGAAGTATGTCAAAATAAACAGAATTGAAGTCACTACCAAGATCCAATAATACCAGAATAATCAGTTGTTTGCTTTCTATAACCAAGCGTCAAACATCACTTATTTTTACTAAAACTAAGGACTAAAAGACAATTAGGTGTAAAATAGTCTGTCATTTGTTTGTAAACAATAAATACCTTCCAGGACTTCCAGAACAGAACAAGGAGTGTATATATAGGACTAAAATTTGTAACAGAAAAATTTGGCTGTTTGGGAAAAGGAATGACAATGACAAGCGTTCTTCCCAAGACGGGAAAGAACAGGATACAATTTAAAAGTTTAAGAAACGAGTGATTATTGGACAAGGATTGGTCAAGGTTACTTCAATGTTAGGTAACAACAATTTTAACTGAAGACCATGATGATATAATTCCCAACCCCCTCAGTTACCGAACTCAAAGAGAAAGGAGAAGATAAAGGCAAAGATAGCTAAGAGAGACAATTTAAAGTGGACAACTTAACATTATCAAGAGTAACAAGTGACTTCTAAAAATGTGCATTAATTGAAATCAAGACCTAATATGGAGCATTCTCAATAGAAAATACCAAAATACACACATCAAAAGTGTCTAGGGATCAAGCATTTTTAAGCGGATTTCTTGAGATTGAGATGTGGCTTTGTAATAAATTTATGATTTTATAAATTTATATGGATCCTTTTTGGTGCATTTCATAATTTGAATCAGGAACTGTGAATCAAATTCGAGTAAAAGATGAAAATCAGCTGTCAATATTTTCCCTATAAAAACATACAACGCATTGAAGACATTATTAGTGCTACTGTTTCCCTACTACTGATTAAAACCAACGTTATTATGGAGCGGCGACGTCATTTAAGCAGGGAAGAAATGCTCAGAGCCGTGGGAATGATAGAAGCTGGTTCCCGGCAACGTACTGTGGCTTTAGCTCTGAATACAAGTCAGAGTGTTATCAGTCGACTTTGGACACGTTACCGAAGCACTGGTACCGTGGCTGAGCGCCATGGAGGACGGTATCGCTGCACCACACGGAGACAAGACCGATATATTCAAATCTTAACTCGAAGAGCTCCAACAATAACTGCCATGATGTTAGCCGTGTGGCTTCATCACTCTTCAGGGAACTTAATTAGCGACCAAACAAAAGTCAGAAACCGCTTGCATGAAGTGAACCTTCATTCCCGAAGACCGCTACGGGTACCACCTATAGCAATGCACAATCGTAGGATTCGATATCAATGGGCTCTTGAACACAGAAATTGGGCAGAAGAACAATGGCGTTTCGTGTGCTTTTCTGATGAGTCTCGTTTTGGTATGAGACCGGATACAAGACGTATACGACACTGGAGAACCCCTGGACGCCAACAGCGATTAAAATCCTGCCAGGAAGTCCATCCTTATAGTGGTGGAACCATCATGGTATGGGCGGGTATTTGGATCGGCGGAAGAACTGAGTTGATTTGGATCAGAGGCAACCTCAACGCTCAAATTTATG
Source organism: Furcula furcula (assembly GCA_911728495.1). Classification (NCBI taxonomy): domain Eukaryota; kingdom Metazoa; phylum Arthropoda; class Insecta; order Lepidoptera; family Notodontidae; genus Furcula; species Furcula furcula. Next base: position 15,821,629 of record OU452251.1, read on the forward strand.
CTGAGACGATTGTATCAGACGTCATCGTTCCTCTACAAGTGCAAATCGGTCCCTTATTTCAGTTAATGCATGATAATGCACGACCGCACACCGCAAGAGTTGTAAGACAGACTCTCGCCGCAGCTAACATCAATGTCCTGCCCTGGCCTGCTCAGTCGCCAGACTTGAACCCGATTGAGCATGCATGGGATATGCTACAGAGAAGAGCTCTGCCGAATATGGAGGGTATCCAGTCGCAAGAAGACCTTTTTTTGTTGTTGCAACGAACATGGGCGGCCATTCCACAGCGTGATTTGGATGAACTCATTTTGAGTATGCCAAACCGATGTTCTTGTGTTGTTAGTGTTCGCGGTAGAAACACGGATTATTAATTGTTTAAGTTACCCAATAAAATTTTAAAGAAAACTGTTATTTCAGTCTTTTTTTCGAACTTTTGTGTTAGTGGTTCAAATGTCAAAAATCCCTTTATTAGGAAAATGGCAAATTTCTTTATTAATGCAAAGGTGACTTGGTTTATCGTTACTGTGACAAACGAAAACACTTTATTTGATGAATCCTTAAAGAAAATTTTAATTAATATCAATCAGGAGAAAAGTTATTGCAAAAATATATGTTGATCCCTAGGCACTTTTGATGTGTGTATATCAAGAACTGCCACGTCTGTGCAGTATTATGGTTCTCCAACTTATACCTACCAATACACTTTTAGGCCCTGTTTTCCCAAGTCAATACACTGTAACTATATGATACTGTGTATTGCCTTAACAATATCTTCCTTAGCTTCTGACAACTATTAGAGCAACACAAGTTATCGACGATAATTCATTATGTATACTCTAAATATATATAAAACTTAATAGCCTGGATAACTTATAAAATTATTTTTAAATTGGCAGCAAACACTAAAAACTTTCTAACGAAAATTTTGGAGTAATCTTGAAAAAACTAAAAAAATCTATTTTGCTCATTTTCTCAAAATCAGTTTTTCGTAGTTACAGTGTATTGGATTCACACGTTACAGCGCACAGTGGGCGTTAAAACAAGCTTCTCTTTCATAAGATTTTTGATAATGTATTTCTTGTGGTTTTTAAATACAAACAACCGTATTCATAATCATAACGATATAAGATCATTGCGTTCGAGTACCACAATACGTAGGTACTGAAAAGACTTTTTAAATAAAATAAATAAATAAATATTTCGCAAGCTTTAAGTGATTTTAAAGATGCACTAGGGGTTATGAAAATGGAGAAAATTTTATCCCGCAGTTCAATCAAGGTTTCATGAACTGGCCGTTTTTCATTTATGTAACTTACTTTGTTGCTTCAGAAACGCAGGGAAACCGCTTGCTTTAGAAACTGAAGAGCTCCGGGCTCTTCTTTACACTTTGCTAAATGCGACGAAACGCGAAACGCGCGAAGTAAGTTATTTATTATTGGTTTGGACAATACAGGCCGATTGAAAATAAGATGAAAATGAAATGACGACGTGTAAAGGACGAAGTTTTCTTGCATGAAATTATTATACAATATGCGTTGTTACTGATTGTTTAAAACCTATAAACAATCTATACCTAAGTACTAACTGATGACGGGCCCGTTGGTCTAGTGGTTAGTAACCCTGTCTCCTACCCAACAGGTCGTGGGTTCGATTCCCACCAAGTGTCTGGGTGTTTATCTATATATGTATGTACTTACAAAAAAAAAGTATATATGTATTAGTATCAGTTGTCTGGTTCCATAGTACAGGCTCTGCCTAGTTTGAATCAGATGACCGTGTGTGAATTGTCCCAGGATATTAACTAAATATGTGCAAGCGATGCTGCAGGATAAAGCTAGTACATAATATACAATACAATACAAATACTCTTTATTGCACACAAAAGAAATATACATTTGAAATTAAAACAATTAAAAACAACAAGGCGGACTTATCGCTAAAGCGATCTCTTCCAGTCAACCTTGGGGTACAGGACAGAGCATTCTTATGGGCAGGTGCAGTTATATAAATAAATTAAGTGGATTAAAAAATATATATATATTTAAAAAAAAAATAATAAAATAAAAAATAAACTACATATTATAATATATTATGATAGACTAATACATATCTATTACCAAGAAAGTGAGAGAAGATCAATTTTTTTAAAGCTAATGTTCAAACTTAAGTGCATTTATTTGAATCATACTGTAAAAACTTCTACACTTGCCAACTCTGGACAAATTATAAAAGGAGGTCATTGGATGGTATTCGTGTACAATATAATAACATTTTCAGACACCTCATGGGTTTTAAATAGGTACTGTAGTGCCTCTAGCAAGTTTACGGAGGCGCGTCTGAACACGTTCAATGCCATTCAGAAAAGCTGAATTGCTTCATATATGGCCAGGGTTGGTCAGTGTAGAAACGGTATTATTAAAGAAATCGCGGACCGTTGGTCTATAACGAGCATGTGTAGACGTTGGCGTGAAATAGCTGCTTAAAATTCTTTTTTTTAACGGAATGTCTGTTTTTTTTGTTTAGTTTGGTTATTATTTATTTATTCTGTTTGGTTTCTTCCTTTTTTTTGTCAATGTGTCTTTGTATTTTTTTTGTATGGATCAAGAGTCTGAAATAAACTTATATTATTATTAAATACATTGGTTTGATTAAAAGGCAGATGAAGTTCTCTTTTTATAAAAAAAAACTACGCATTTGTAGTTTTTTTTTCTGTCTAAATTGTTCTTATTGTGCTTGTTTATCGTAAAGATTATATAATTAAATAATACCTGAAAATTGTTTTGGGTGAAGTATATAATATCATTTTTTTTATATTTCATTCAACTTCTTGATTATATATTTGCATTTCAAAGTTCTTAAGCGATTTTACCATTATTCAGAAGGATTAGTCAAATCCTGGTGACTTAGATGCAAAGCGAACTTGTTTTTTTATAAAGTACCTACTGGGTATTAGTTTATACATACTTATATGTATATCAACATAATAACAACGACATCTATAATACCGCAATAGCAGCATGTGATATTTGTAAAAGGGTTAAGGTTGAAACTCAGACGGTTTTGTTACCATAACCGTAACGTGACCAAAAAGATTCAGCTTTACAATTCAATTTTTGATACATTTGGAATGTTGTTACAACATTTAATGTTGTTAAGTTAAAAATAAAACTTGTGATTACTAAGTAATTCGATGTTATGGTAATTTTAACAAATCCGTGTATTTGAACTACATAAAATATATTTCATTTTTCAAAAAAATTAAGCTAGTGAATCTTATTTTTGGCCCACTGTGCATCGATGACAGCAGTCGCTAAAACGCGGTGCAGCATTGATACGGTTGCTAAAACGCGCGACTCCGATACAGCGACCGAGCGCAAGGAGTAGCTCAATGGTCGCTAATGAGTTGCTAAAACGCGATGCAGTCGCAAAGTTGCCAGTCGTTGCAGCTAGAAAACGCTAGTGGGCGGAGGCCCTTAAATGATAAAAAAAAACACATACACCACGAATTGAGAACTTCAAAAAAGGGGGAGGTCCTTATTGAAGTCGGTTAAAAACTACACAAAAAATGGTAACGCACTCAATATGTGGTTAGAATTTAGATGTTTAATCATTCATATTTTCAAAATAAGAACGGATTTCAAATTTAACTAACAACTAATTACTGAAGAGCTTCATAATACTCGTAGGCACTCAAAAGGCTTCCAAACAGAGTATCTAACTATTCATTACTTACATATTTAACTATTCATATTGCGTAGAAGTTTCAAAAGTGATCATAATTAAAAGCTTGATGGAAACCACGAAGTTGGTTAAGTAAATACATATCAACATAGAGCTTGGTTAAATGTTATGTGTATCAAAAACCAACTTCGTATTTTGTAAAGGGTTATGTAATTTAATTATTTGTGTATTGCATAAACAAAGCAAATGTTGTGTATTAAAAATATATATTTTCTGTAGGTCCTTATTAACGTTAGTAATATAAATGAAAAAGAAATACTATTGTCTTTTAAAGGACATCATTCATAATAATATGGTTGAGCGGATGAGTGCATTCCCAAGCTTTACCCTATTTTGTCACACCAGTGTGAAGCTCGGGATTTTTCAACCTTCACACTGGTGTTACGGCAGAGAGTTAGGAATTGAAATGCATGAAGTTGGATTATCTCTAGTTTATTTTTATTATTTTACTATCCGGATGTTTTACACACTTTACAGAATTCATAGTCACGGGCTTACTGAGGTGAAAGATGTCCATACGTCATAGTTGTCTGAGGATACCCTCAAAGGGTCTACCACCATCTGTACGAGCAGTATAGTAGGTAGTAGGTACTATAGCAGTAAGTATTGTAATCTTATTTTCGCAAGAGGAAGGAATAGAGCTACAAACCGTGTATAGCTGCGACTCTTTCCCACTTAAATGTAAGATTACTGCCAAAAGAGCTGTTGGTAGGACCTCTAATTATTATTATTGTTACACAAAATTATGAATAAAGAGCTTACAGCATATTAGGTCTTGAGGTTTTAATTCAATTTTCACGGAATCCCAAGCCAATGGTAGCCCATATTCTAAATTGAAATTTGGATGTATTTTAATTTCAATAGCCTCACGAATCATGATTGGTAGAAATCGCTGTTGCTTTGCGAGGACTTGTGGTTTGTCTAATGTATTGGCGGGAGCGATCCTAAACATACAACGTGTTAAAATTAAGTGATCAAACGAACTTACCTTAAGTGAAGTTCGATCCTAATTATCCAGTCCTTGACGAAAGATTACTTGTAGTCCTTGTACATATACGTTCCGGTCTAGTCGCACAAGTTTAGAGAGGTTTAATAGAGAAAACAATATTATTGTCTCCCTCTCAACCACCCTGCTCCAGCAGAACGGCAGACACCTCATTATCTTTAGAGTAAAATGAAATACAGCTGCAACATTGATTCAACAGGGACATTTAGGGTAGGGAGGGACCTTAAATCTTTCGTCAAGGACTGGATAATTAGGATCGAACTTCACTTAAGGTAAGTTCGTTTGATCACTTAATTATCCCGTCCTTGACTTCAAGATTACTTGTAGATGTTTAGAGATAAAAAATCAATGTTGCACTTAATGAGATTCCAGGATGAGATAAAGTTTTCTTAATTTGATGATTAAGCTATTAGTTATAATAAAACCAAAGTAGAAATTGCAAAATGCATACATACATTTAAATTAATTACTATAGTTATGTTTATATATTTAATGATTTCTGATATTTATATATTTCTTTAAATATATTTATTTTAATTATTTATCTATTCAATAGTTTAAACTTTTACCTTAACATTGTTGAACAATTAATTCCGACATTGTTACCCAAGTAGCAATTGAGGTCCATTATAGAAACTTAGAGACTGCTTGCTAATTGTGCAGACCATCCTGAAAACAGTTTTATAATGGTTTTAATAATAAAGCCTTTCTGGACAGCCGCTGAAGTCATGACTTCATTTCTCGTATCTACTGTAAGTAGTAAAGATAGAAGCATCAATTGTGCTGTTTAATAATATCACTTTTTTATATGTTCATCGTCCCATGGTTTGAGAAGATGTTGATAAATTTATTATATAAATTAATAATATACTTAAAATAATATTTTGAGACAATCCAAATACGGTAGAGCTTGCGTCATGGCAACCAGACAACCGATACTAATAAGTATTAGTAGTGAAGGTATATAACTATATACCTTTCCTCCTTGTAAATATAAACTAAAAAGATAAACAACACCCAGACACAAGCTAGGAATCGAACCCTCGATACATAGGACAGTGGCTAGAGTGACAAGATAAGACCATATCATGGAGGATATAACTGAAAAGTTAGTGTTGGTGCCAGACAAATATCAGGTCTTCGAATGAATTGATGCATATTTAAAATGGTTTGACATCTCCTTAGAAATTCCTAAGGTTTTAAGTCTGTAACTGGCCTTACGTTTGATATATTCTAATAGTTTAGCTTTTGTTTATTCTACAGGCAGAGAGTTAACGGTATAGCTATGTACTTTTAAGTTTTGAATAATATTTTCTAAACTAATAAAATCAGCTACTGTAAGTAATGTTTTATAAGTAACCAAAGATATTGTATGTAATATAGTAATTAGATTCTATGCAATGTCATAGCGAGGAAATATTGGTTTCAGTTTACAGATTCCTTGAAAGAAACATTTAAAACTTTTAATAATATTGCCTATTTGGTTTATGTATATCAAAGAAATAGCTAATTTGTTACTCTTCAAATAAGTATAGAATTTATAAAAACTACTTATTAACGAACTTATCAGAGATGAGACGTTAATATCATTATAAAATCAATGTTCTTTGCTTGAAATTAGACTTATTTTACAAGTTCTCTGTGAAACAAGAGAGAATAACTTCAGCAAAAGCTGATCGTCGTATGTGTTGTCTTCGAAAACATACCAGAACAACAAATATGCTGCTAGAGGAAGATGGCAGTGTAGTGAATGCTTTGGAAATAATTTCTATATAAGTAAATATTTTCAGGATTTAAAGATGGTGTACCACGGTTAAGACGACTATAATAGGAAAACTCCTAATCCAGTTATTAGGGTTTATCCTAATCAGGTTAATAAAGCCTTATTAACATTTCCAAAATATAAGATGGAAAGATTTTCCTAGGCATTTAATTTCATCCGGGCAGAGTATAGAAAGCAAAAAGCCTGAGACTGCAGATAATATACGGGAACCGAACACAAGCGTAGATATTAATTACATTTGAGGCTCATAATAAAAATTATGTCTATAATAGTAGGTAATAATAGAACTTTTAAAGGCAGAACTTTCTGAAATAAGCTGTGCCTTTGTAGTAAAGAATGGTATCTTGCCTATATTTCTTCTTTCCTTTATTGTTACTGTGTGTACATAAATTATAAAACAATAATATAAATGCCCTTCCGGTTGATACGACCACAGCGGCCGATCTTTCACAAAATCAGCCTTCTACGCGAGAGATATTATAGTGAACAAGTGCTTGCGTAGACACAAGTGCACTCTATCTTCGTTTACACTCACAATTCGTTAAGATGAAAAATTGGCACGACTGGGGAGAGCGCAGGACTGACCTTTTACAAGCCCATCCGACGCCTGGATCATCTTACTTTACAGACAATCAGATGACCGGCCTGCATTGTCCAACCCAGCAATGAACAAGTATATAAAGTGGTTACTCTCCACGGGATTTCACAGATTTGAACCCGCGACCTCCGGTTTGCAAAACAAGTGGTTTACCGCTGCGCCACGGAAGCTATAATGAGACTCATAAAATAAGATATAAGATAAAGGCCTCTTAGAGGTCAACTTTTATTATATGACAGCCCTTTGTAATAATTTTGGTAATGGTTATTACGATTCCCAGCCTTTTTTTTTTATAAAATCTCCATCTGCAACTAACTTTGAGGATCATGAATATGGCCTATATTCGATATATAATAAATGCCTCATTTCGATCGTTATCGCTAAAAAATAGTCTTGGAAAAAAAATTACATTTGTATTTTTGTGCCCTTACCTGTTTTTTTTTATATATATATATGAGGGTACCCTATGTTATTCAAAATATTTTTTCTTTTAATATTATTCTTTTAATGTTGTTATACATATATTATTATAATTGTTTACACCCGATCTCTTGTTCTGTGTCTTTGTTTATCCTATTACTATTATATCGGCCTGCATAATATAATAAACTTATACTTGAACTAATGAGTTTGTTAATATGTGCACCTCACTTCCAAATATTAGCCTATCCTAATACTAGCTAGGGTAATAAACTGCTTATTCTGTGTTAATAAGAAAAGGCAGTGGTATTAGGTATACACACGATAGTCACAATTTTTCTTGTCTCCAGAAACTAAATCAATGGATTACCATTCGTTTTAACACACTCAATGTGGACCAATGCTCACCAGTTTTTCAAACCAATTGCTACGCTTCAACTTTAAGGTTTGAGTGCAGAGGAGTATGCCACTCGTTAGAAAGGCGTCCGTGAAAATCTGAAGAATATATTCATCTAAAAAAATCAAAAAGTTCACACATTTCACACAGTTAGAACATTCATTTAAGCAGGAGCTAAGTATCTCACTTGCTCAAGGGACATAGTACAACGTACATTGTCACAATGTAGTGTACCTACATAGTGTAATGGGACTTGCCGAAATAAGTCTAAAAAGGTGCAGACGATTTTTTTTTTGTATTATTATTATTTTAGTTGTTTTTATTTTGTATTTGAGTTTAACTGTTGCGGGAAAAAACAAGCAAAATTATGGAGCCCAGAATAAAACTTACTTTACTACAAGTTTTCGAAATAAACATTTATATGAATAATAATTAGTGATTAAACTGAGAGATAGATTGAGTTGCATAACGGTGCTGTGACTCGTGGCGGACACGGTCGGCAATCAGTCAAGCGGTGAAGATGGCAGTCCTCGACGCCGCGCTGGCGGCGGTTAGAGTGCTCATTAAAAACCTCACTGGTTTCAGTCCACGGACTATGTCAGTGTAGTTCTGGCCATCATGCTGGTGCTAGGATTCAACTTAGGTCTTCGGAGCCTTTCCCGTTTAAACTTACAGTAAGTATGAAATCTGGGCAAGTATTAACTTAACTTACTACTGGTTTTTAATCATATATCTACCTGTTTTTTTTTTTTTTTTTTATAATTGCCTAGATATTCTCCATAAAATCTAACAAAAAAGAAATAAATCTGTTACACTATCTTTAAAGGGATCTGTCAAGGGTTGATCGATCAGTTGAATGATAACTGACCTACTGGTATCAGTTTCGGCATAGTGAGAATAAGCCAAGAGTTGACCCCTTCGTTTAGAGTACGGATATTATTATTATTATTTTTTTTTTATGATGTATAGGCTTGTCCACCTTCCCTGAAGCCAAAAGAGCTTTACTGACTAATAGACTTACAACTATCAATTAGCATGGTGCCAATCTCCAGGTTCAGAGTAGTTATTACAAATTGAGGAATAAATTTTCAGATACATAAAACCAAGTGAATCAACTTCGTTAGAGATTCCTTCCGCATCACGAACAAAAATCTCATCTGATCAGGGACTATTATGTGACATTTGTTACCGTGCTTAGTTGCCTCCGCACCTTCGAGCACAAATCCCGTTTCAGCGCGAAGCTTACATTTGACCAAGGAATACCATTAGGTATCTTTGCGTTGTTTTTTTTTTTTTTTTTTAATCATAATTGAGGGTAAGTACATCACCAGCGAATATTTATTCGCTTTTATCTAAAATAGACATACTTACTTACTTGTAGTAAATAATGCGGGTAGTTAGGACACGAAGAAAAAAATGCATTATCTGAAGAATACAACAGATAAGCTGCACGATTTGCGATGAATCCAAATGTCATATTTAGGACATTGTGATAATTAGGCAAAATAATATCCGAAGAATACAACGGATAATAAAAATTAGTGCTTCCCAATGAATGCAAAGAGTACACAAACTCAGATCGAGCGTAGAAATCTTCGCAGGTACAGGAGGTACAGCAGTGCAGCAGCAGCAGGCAGGCAGGATGATATTTAGACACAATCATGGATGAATTCATCCATGGGCACAATAATATCCGAAGAATTCAACGGATAATAAACATTAGTGATTCCCAATGAATTCAAAGGGTACACTTTAGCTCGAGAGTATAAATCTTCGTTAACAGCGACACGAACAATGTTCCACTATTAGTTTTATGACTTCCTTTACTTTTCTTATTTATTTTAGTTTTTTTTTTTCATGATTTCAAAGATCTTTTGTATTTGAAGTTTGAACTCGTGCGAACGCCGTGAGCGCACGGACAAGAATGAGGTGTCTGCCGTTCTGCTGGAGCGGGGTGGTTGAGAGGGAGACAATAATATTGTTTTCTCTATTAAACCTCTCTAAACTTGTGCGACTAGACCGGAACGTATATGTACAAGGACTACAAGTAATCTTGAAGTCAAGGACGGGATAATTATCAATTATGCGTTGTGATGTTTATATGCCAAGAATTTGCTCGATACAGTTTGGCTAATTATTGTTTCAATAATTCTTTATCATTTATAGAAATTACTTAAATTTTAATGATCATCCATAGTAGTCTTTCCTATCATTTGTGTCAGAATCACCGTACATGTGTACAAATAGAAATGGTATCAATAACGCCCACGCCATGCTTTTTAACTGAAGTACGTACACTTTCGTATTGAATGGGCGAAGTTTCAATGGCCGTTGTTCCAGAAAAAAACTTGACGTGAAGTGAATTCTTGCGTGAACCAGGAATCCGAGTACTTCCATCAAAATAAAGTTCCGTAAAACCTTGGTAATGTACAGTTCCTGTGTATGTATTTAGACATTTAGAATCTTTATTCCAAAGGCAAAAGATCTAAAATGCTCTGGATTATTTGTTAAGTTGCCTGCAGAAACAATGTTGTAGTATGCGATACATGATCTCTTGAAACTTTTATTTCAAAGAACACGCTGGCATCTGGAGCGTGGAGGCCATCAAATGCCAATGCTGTTATATCTCTTTTTTGCCGTTTTAAGTCTAAACTCTTGGAGGTGCAATTTATAACAAGATATTACTTGAATTACAAGTTCATATGCATTAGGTACTCTAAATATAGAGTACCTTTTTCACCTTTTAGGTATGGAACCATACCTAAAAGGTGAAAAAGGAACCATTATGGTGCGACTTCGTCTGTCTGTCTGTCTGTCTGTCACACTTATATATAACTAGCGACCCGCCCCGGCTTCGCACGGGTGTAATTGAGAATAAAAAAATGAATAATTTAAAGTTACTGATTTGATTATAGAATTTCTTCATATAATGTTAGTAGCTGACTTTTCGTAACGCAATATGAACAAATTTTGTTTAGAAGAGGGCTACGTATAGCTGTCTGTCCATGGGCAAAGAACTCAACGCTTAGGTTTAAGCCTGTAACGTTGAATCTCTGAGCTTGTGATTTGTTAAAAGTATTTATAATTTTATTAGAAACTGCAGACGTGTACCGATGCACAATTTGGGTGGATTAAGGACAGGAACAGGACACCATTTCTTTAAAACCAATTTATGGAAACAATACGGGCTTCCTTGTTCGGTTTCATCGTTAAGACGTAAACGGGAGTCAACCGGGAAATTCTTACCCACTAACACCCCCGCGGGTATCACGTCGGCACATTAGAGGGCGGACCTGGGCTATCTGTCGGGATCTGCACCAGCTGATACCACTTGACTTTGAACACGCCGCCGGAGATGCACATTATAGTTCCCCGGGAACCTGTCACGGTGCTTACGGTTACAGGGGTCACTGGGGAAGCCTTTAATGGGATTTATGGGACCCTGTTGGTGGTCAACCGGGTATGTAGGATTCTTATACACTAAACCCCCAGGCGGTCGTGCAATCTGCGCATAAGAACCCCTTCTTGGGCTATCCGGTGGGATCTGCACCATGATACCCTCAGTGACTTGCCACCGGGGGCACAATAAAGCCACCCGGGAACCTGTCACCGTGCTCACGGTTACAGGGGTCACGGGGGAAACCTTCAATAGGTGGGTATCCCGTGGGGAAGTCAACCTGGGTATTTGGGATTCTTACCTACTAAAACTCCCGTGGCTGTCACATCGGCACATGAGAGGGAAACCTGGGCTCTCGGATGGGATCTGCACCAGGTGTCCCTCAGAGCCTGGCCTTTGAGTCCGCCGCCGCAAGCATATTATATCCCAGATTTAAGTTATATTATATGGAATGATACAATGATATGATGGCGGCCGAAAGCGAATGAACTTCTCTAGTACTTGATTGTTAAGTATGTACCTCATTAGGTTTAGTCAACGTAAGCTAATTAAATTTATTTACTTAGAAAAAACTTCTAAATAAATTCAGTTAATATATAAACCTTCAGTGAAAAAATAAAAAGTTTAAAAGTACACAAAAGCTATCCCAAAGAGAGATTTGAAACCGGACCCTGCTGTGCTTAAAAGACGTTTCCGTAACCTCCAGACCACGGCTACTCTTATTCAATTAATCGAATTACTTGATCATATTCTTGTTATATGTCTGCTCAGTCCCATAAATCTGAATTAGGTTTTCTATATAAGTACATAGGTAAACCTTCAATGAAAAATTATATAACCGATGGTGAAAACCGCTGCGTGGTTTAGGAGGTGCTATCGGATATATACAGACTCGGATAGCGAATTTGTTTCACACTATGTAAAGATACTTTGACGTCGATAGGGAACACCAGCCAACCTGTAGAAAAAAACCTGACTGACAGACAGACAATAATTCCAATAAAGTTTTGGCTTTTATATCATACGTACAATACATGCTTATTGTATTTGTTTGTTTCCCAAATATAACAAAATAAAAATAAGATAATGAAAATATATTTTCAAAATGTCTGTTTGTGTTCCTACACAAATACTATATACTAATAAATTAAAATATATTTTCATTATCTTATTTTTATTTTGTTATATTTGGGATACAAACAAATGATACCACTTATTACTAAATATAAGATCCAATAGTACATAAAAATCAATTCAGTTTCTACTAATAAGTAACTAAATCATAACATTAGAGAGAAGTTAACTACGTATGCATGAATTTAAATTTAAAAAAATCATTAAATATAAAAAATATATTAAATGTAAAAAGTGCCGGAGACAATATGAGTTAAATATTTAAAACATCGAATCTTAATATAAATAAAGAAATCAAAAACAAAGTTTAATAATAAAAAATAAAAAAATCCGCTCAGGGGTAGCGAACCCGGACAGTCCGTACTTAGAGGACGCTTCCGTAATCACTTGGCCAAGGAACTTTTATTTTATCTTTCGGATTATTGTATCTTATTGTTGTAATATATTTGTACCGCCATCAGTTGAGTAATAATACTTCTTTTTTACCCTGTAAAGGGATAAATTATGAAAAATATGAATTACTAATTCAATTAATTTTCTTAACGAATGTCTGTGCAAAATTTCAAGTCAATAGGACCAAGGAATCGCGTTCTCCCATACAAACTTTGCCCCCCTGTTTGACCCCCTTAGAGGTTGAATTTCGCAAAATCGCGTCTTAGTGAGCACCTACGTCTTAAAAGGAACCCCCATGCAAAGTTTGAGACTCCTAGCACTTGTAGTTTCTGAGATTTCATGATGAGTGGGTTTTTGTCTACTCTTTTATATAATAAGATTGTAGGTTGTCTGGAAGAGATTTTAATGGGGGTCGATATTGAGTAGGGTAACCTATGAAAGAAATTTTAAAAAACAAAATTTTATTTTGTTTTATGTCACGTAGTTTTTGGCTGATAATCAAAAATGACAAAAAAGAAGTCCCTAAGCTCTAAAGTTTGTGTAGGGAAAGATCTGAAATAATCAACCTTATCTCAAATGAAAAAGATTGTTTTTTTCTTTTAATGGGGTCGAAATAGGTCTACTAAGTATATTAAGTAGGGTAACATATGAAACGGCTTTATTTGCACATTTCAAAACAAATTTTTATTTTGGTTTATTATTATATTTTTCATTTTTGGTTACTCAGGCTTTTACACCTGGACTTTGAAAAGGCTTGCGTGGGGACGAATCCAACACGTAGAGGCCTGTTGGGAGAAATTAATGAAATGGAACACGTCTGCCAGAATCAACTGCTGGAAATAAGATATAAACAGCAGTTGACTTTGGCAGGTGTAGGGACTATTGTAAGTATATGGAAAAATTTCTTGATTTTTTTAAGTGGGCATTTGGTGGACTGAGCACTGGGCTATTGTAAAAGGCCTGGGTCACTTGCCATAATTAGTAGGTACACTAATTATATTTTGGCAAGCGGTGACTTGCCACCCACTAGATGGGCTCTCCATATGGCCGTCAGAAGACGACGGAGTGCAACACCGGTGTGAGTGGCTCAGGGGTGTCGAGAGGTGTGCTACGCTTTCTCCGTAGTTACTCGTGGCGTTATGCCCTTTAACACTTCCACCCCTGGAGCATATAGCTCTAACAGCTCCTCTCTGGACGGCCAATTAAGGCAAGCCAGACCTAAGAGTCCTGCGGGCCCCCTTCGGTTTCCACTCCGCCGACGAAGACACGCCAAGGTGACTGCCCTGATTGACTCTCTGGAGCACTCGGGTCCGTGGTGTCGTTACGCACGAACAGCTCACCACTGGCTGCCCTGCGGGTGTATTATTATTATTATTCATTTATTGACAGGTCTTGAAGACCCATAAAAGAAAATATAATTACAAAGTGTGTAGTTATCCTAATAGGTAGGTATATTATACGGTTTTGCTCAACCCTTTCTACATGCATCTTAATGCAATGATTCATGTAGAAAGAGTCAAGCCAGCCAGCTATCATTGCTAGGACGCGATTGGGGCTGGCCTTGGCCTTGGCTCTGCAGAGCAAGGACGCGCATCTTTTACGTATGGTGGCATAAAAGCAGTCCACTCTGGCTTCTGCAAACATTCCTGATGCACTGCTGAATTGAGGCAGCCCCAACAGCACCCGGAACGCGTTATTATATTGTATTCGTTGTAAAAATATTGAGTATAGTTTATTTCACGTAGTTTTTGGCTGATAATCCTAAGCTCCAAAGTTTGTGTAGCTAAAAAATCTGAAATAATTATGGATACTAGTAGAGTAGATAAACTAAACAACTACCTATATTTAACAGCAAAAAATAAAATAAAAAAATGGTTCTAAGCAGATTTTTAGTAATCTTAATAAACCATGACAAACTTAGTTTTACGGTTCGGTTTTTTTGCTATCGGACGTGTTAGACGAATAGTAAAATAACGTGTACCAGAAATGTCCAAAGATGGTATGGAACCCACGGTGCATAAGTCCAACCGGATTTTATATAAATCTTTCACGCTTTGGTAAATAAAATTACCTACTTAAATTAGTATTGTAATTGTATCGTATTTTAAAGACTAACTTAGCACTTACTAACATCATACGATTTATCTTTTCTTATTACGTCCAATACTTATTCTCTTCTAGATATAGCATTATTTACTAAGATTTCTATATTTTATGTAAATGTCTACTAAGTAAGAATATCAATAAAGCAAAATCTATAAGTACACTAAACTATACAAATTACGTTTTGAAAACAATTGTTAAAGTCCTTGTTAAGCCGGAGTATCGTTAAAATGAAGGGCTATTGTAATAAATACGAATAAATAAGGCAATTACAAGGTTTAGGTGGACCGAGAGCTCTCGATTACTTGTTCCATCCATCTTGAAGGGAAACAATAGCTTCATACTT
Source organism: Furcula furcula (assembly GCA_911728495.1). Classification (NCBI taxonomy): domain Eukaryota; kingdom Metazoa; phylum Arthropoda; class Insecta; order Lepidoptera; family Notodontidae; genus Furcula; species Furcula furcula. Next base: position 15,836,947 of record OU452251.1, read on the forward strand.
ACAATTGTGGTGCACAAATACAGCCAGAGATAGCAATTATGTCGAGAACGTCTATTACGTTAATTTGGGCAAGCAAAGTTTTCCCACCGGAGCAAGAGAACCTTAATGGCTTGTGCTTTAAAAAGTGCTTTTAAATTAGGATTTCTCACATTTTTCTAAGTGAATATAGTTAAGCAAATAAAGATAAGGCTTACTAAGACCCTTTTCTTGTTTCTCATTTAATAGAAATTTTATATATCCAAACAGATTTTTAAAACAGTGTCAAACAGATTTGTCTCTATGCGAAACCAATTTCAATGTAATTCAAATTCAAAATGATTTATTTCCAATAACGGATACTTTTGAACGGTATTTTTTTTTTGAAAATGCTATCACTCACCTGAGAAGATCCGCCAAGAAACTCAGCGGACTTGTCATATTTTCACTTTATTTTTTTTTAACAGAGTTTGTCTTGTTACAAAGATCTGCATTAGCGACAGTATAGTAATAATGGTTTTCTTTGTATGTTTTTTAGATATATCACTAAGATATTGAATAGGTAAACAAGGCTGCTTTCCAGCGTTCATACAGTACCTAATACATAATATGCTGGCAATTAGGTTGATCAAAAAGCAGGTATAGGTTCGTACATTCGCTTGCGCATGTGGATTTGAAAAACGACTACGTATTACACGTGCAATATATAGATCTACCTATTGCGCCCTCTATGTAAGAAATTCTTACTATTACCCGTTTATGTATTTGACGGGCCCGTTGGTCTAGTGGTTAGAGACCCTGTCCGCTAACCGATGAGTCGTGGGTTCGATTGCCACCAAGTGTCTGGGTGTTATTTATCTATTTAAGTATGTATTTACAAAAAAAAATATGTATATAAGTATTAGTATCAGTTGTACTGGTTTCCATAGTACAGGCTCTGCCTAGTTTGGGATCAGATGACCGTGTGTGGATTGTCCCAAGATATTATTATTCCATTTATTTATTTTTTAAATTATTCTTTACATTTTTAAATATAAATATAAAACACAAATACATTTAAAAATATAAAAAACACCTTCCAACCGGCTGCGGGAGCAGGGTCCTAGCAAACGGTGGTTAAGGCTCCAGAGAGAGGAACTTCCTCACAATGCGTGCCGTCTCCAGGAGCACTGCCTTCTGTATCTGGCCCTTGATCCAGCCGTCTAACGTGAGCCTCTTAAGGTGTGTATCGAGGCTCTTGGCCATTAGGCCATGGGCAGAAACGATTATGGGTACAATGATTGCCTTATCAATGTCCCACATGTCGACAACCTCGTGCGCGAGATCCAGATATTTGCATTCTTTATCTTTCTCCGCCTTCACGAGGTTCTCATCATGGGGGACAGTGACGTCTACAATCATTGCACGACGCTCGGTGCGATCTATCAGCACAATATTAGGCCTATTGGCGACAATAGTCCTGTCTGTGATGATAGATCGGTCCCAGTATAAGGTGATATGGCCATCCTCCTCCATTATTATTATTATTATTATGTATTCATTCTCAATGTTCGCGAATTGTTGCCTAAGGTAACATTCAACAGTCGGCTAAAAACTATATCGTAGGAAAGTAGCAGAAACATCAACCCTCTACCTATTCTCTATAAACCCTACTACTACTATATTCCTTAAATAGTAAGTAAAAATCTACGTACAGTACCTTATCAGTAATCACACACACGAAACACTAGCTGCTACCTCTGTTCGGTTCGATCAGTTGGGTAAGCAACGTCAGGCAAGACCGTTTAGTGGCATTTGAACTGAGCGTCTCCATGCTTCGGAGAGCACATTAAAAGTCGGTCCTGGCTATTGTCTTCTAGACAGCAGTCGTTAAGCTAAGGGCTCCCACACATAACTGCGATGCGGCGAGAAACAAATGAATTTTCGATACAAGTTCCTGCAACTTTGTATCGAAAATTCATTTGTTTCTCGCCGCATCGCATCGCATCGCAGTTATGTGTGGGAGCCCTTAGTCAGAGGCTTAAGGGCAGTTTGAAAACTCTGACAACAGGTTGGCCACTAACCTTATGACAAAAAAAAAACTCCAAAAAGTAAGTAGGTGCATAGATTTATTGATGAGGATCTTATTTAAATTCTATAAATTGTGACCTAATTACGATACAACTAAATATCACATTGTTTAGCAATTTTATACGGTTCATCAAGGTAAACGACTAGTTGTCGTATGATTCGATTAAGCTCAGTAGATCTCTGCAATGGTACACCCCTCAAGCACGAGTTGTTAACCAGAACAATGCCATTTATCGGTACACACACCTTATATTGTTCGGGGGCTACCCCGCTTAGTTTGATATTGATCCCTCGTCTAATCGCATTGCTAGGCGTTGTGGGCCCAATCACCGACGATAACTGGATTTTGCTCCCCAATGTAGTCGCGACACGTGACATGTCCCTAGGGTTATCAATTGTGAACTCAATTATTGTACGACTAATTAAATTGAATACACAAAATGTTGACTATTCGCAAGGGTACTTGTGATTCGTGCTCGTTTTTCGTTATGCCGCAGGGAATAATTTCAGTTTTCAAATAGAGTTTATTGAAACTAAATATTTGCAATTTATTTACAAATATACTTAAAAAGTAAAAAACTTCCTCCAAGGTGTCGCCGCACTGGGAGGGAAAGGTACCTAAAATATATGTATTTAATATAACTATGTATTTCAAATATATATATTTCATATAAAAAGCATTACTTCTTACTAATCTAATTATATAATGCTAAATGTATGTTGTAAGTGATAGTATGTTGTAAGTGTATGTTGTAGGTTTATATGTGTGTTAGGTGTGTGTGTGTGTGTGTGTGTGTTTCTTACTGGGAGGCGCTCGCCTTTCTAATCAGGTAAAACTGTCATGAACATGTGTGGCCAACAGTAACCCAAAAAAGTGTACCTAAAAGATTACTATCTTAACCTACAACATACACAACATACTATCACTTACAACATACATTTAGCATTATATAATTAGTTTATCTTATTTAGTTAAAAATATTTTGTAGCATTTAATTTTTCGTCTCATCATACAAAATGTGTTATATTTATTAGAATAAGTTCTGAAGGAGGACGCCGATGCCTGTAACACAGTTTTAAACTAGCACAGGCATTGACGTACAGTTTGTAAGTTATAACTAATTTTTTGTGATAATAAAAAATTTATTTATTTTATTTTATTTCCAGGAAGGTTTTTACTTAGTTTAAATAGGTCTATTTGTTTATAAACTGTAAAGATATATTCTATCTTGTAAATAAATGCTTTCTAAAATAAAAATCATGTCTTAAGCTTATAGCGGCAATAAGCAATGATATAATAAGCTGAAAAATATACATACATACTATACATAAATAGCACTCCTCCAGGAGTGCTATTTATTTCAAGAGTATGATGTAAGTATAATTGTATGTAAGTACTTATATATGTATGTGTGTCTGTTTCGTAATTCTTTAGCACGGCCTGTAGGCTGCAAGCCGTGTACCTACAGCTTGAGGGATTTTGACTCATAATATGTTTTGATTGATTCGTCTCAGCTGTATGACATATATTTATTCAATATATATTTTTATATTTACATGTATCTGCTATATATTTTTTATGGGCTATATAGTTTTTCGTTTTTACCCCAGCCACCTGCCAAGCGTGGGGATTATGGCAACCCCTCCCTTCTAAGGGGAAACCTTTGTTCAGAAGTCGACGTCTTTCGGCTGCTAATGATGATATAGTTTTACTAAAAAACTTAAAACGGCGGCCGTCAGTCGCCATCTTGTGTTTTTTTTTACTTCCAATAACATCACTAAGGATATCACATGAAAGGGTTGAATGTATGTATACGTTTTATTCCACAGTCGGTTTTTTTTGTTTAATTATAATTTATGTATACTTGTTTTCATTGTATTTTAATTATGTACGGAATTCTATTTATTGGCTCTATCTAAAATTAAGTCTAGGTAAACACGGTTTGGTTTTCTGATCGTTAACGTTTACACAGGCAAAGGGATCCTTTCTCCAATTATAAATTTTGACATTCCCATTACGGCAATACCTGATACCGATTCAGTCAGCTGTAAATAACGCTTCATTGATAAATCAAGTAAAAGTCCTCTACAATTACCAATTTTACTATAGGTGCGCAAATACGTCATACTGAAATAGCTCGTATAATTAGCGTAGTAAGCTGCATTAGGTGTCAAGGATCTCATGTGACAATTAGCCAGCAATGTGTGCAACACGAAGGCTTGTCCTACGCGTGGTTGCATTTGTACTGCCAATTTGTACCGCGTTGTTAAACTACGGAGCAGTACACGAACCTACGCAAAGGGTGATTAGTTCAAATGCGATTATGTGGCCTTAACATGAAGTAGTATAACATGTATAGCGTCCGATACATAGGTGAACTCGTATCTTAATTATGGGATGTGTAGAGACCATAGTTCTAATAGACGAAGGCAATTCAAAAGAAGCCAATTCTTAAGGTCTCTATTTTGCTTCTGGTAAGGTTCTAAGAGGTTAGTTTATTTGATTGGCATTTAGAATGCGTACAGCTAAGAGCTGGAATAGCTTGCCCGCGGGTGTCATCTAGGCTTAAGTTAATAGGCTTTTAATATACTAGTGTGCTCTCCGATTGCGTCACAGCTTTCAGGTCTGGTGGGATTGCAGACAAAGCTCTAACTTATCGATAAAAAAAAATCAAGAGCGACTCGGATTCACGCACCGAGGGTTCCATACCTATTGTTGGTCGGGTTTTTAGATTACTAAAAACTGTACTACTTATACTTAGAAAGATCATTTTATTTTTCCTGTAATATACTTTACTATATACATGTATTAGGTAATTTATGGCCCACTCGATATAGTAGTCGCACTTTGAAATTTTGACGATCCGCATTGAAAAGAAAATAAAAAACATATCTTATTCATTCGCGATGAGATTGGGTAACTAAGATGCAAAACTATTCCAAGTTTTAAATCGATAGCATCTGTACTTCCTGAAACATATTGTGTGACAGACAGACAAACAGACAGACGAAATCGCACCATGAGGTTTCCTTTCTTACTTTTTAGGTATAGAACCCTAAAAAAGGTGTCGGGGACTTCGGTAACTCCCCAGGTTGATTTCTTTCTTATCAATTTAATGGTCTTACATTACATACTGGGGGAGAATATGAAATACTGTAATCTAAGAATGATCGAAGAGGGGAACGCGATGCGGCATAAATTGATAGCAAGTTTACTAAAATTAAATATGAGAAGGTACAGGAGTACAAGAGGAATAGAAGGTGACATTATTCAGTACAACGTTGTTTTAATTCGCAGTGGTACCACTGACCGACTACTCAATGCTGGGGATCGTTACCACATCGCCTTGTCCAGTTCGAGATTAAATTTTGCCACGTTTTTTGGTCAGATGTCGTCTGCAGCGCTCTATTGGATTGGCACATCCAGCAGTTCGACGATACATTCTGCCCATCAAGCGGTTCTTTAACCACGAGGGCAACTCCCTTCCAACTTACCTAGTACCGTGGACCTTTCCAGACCGATGGGATCTAGTCACGCTATGAAGGAATACAGTTATTTCTTTCGAACTTGTGAAGATTGACGTTCCGTTACATTCCTACTCGTTCTACATGAGTTTAGAACTAGATAGATAGATAGATAAATTCTTTATTGCACACATTATAAAGGACAGTTTACATGAATCAGGTACAATTTAATGTGAGCAAAGGCGGTCTTATCGCTCAAAGCGATCTCTTCCAGACAACCTTTGTGGAAGGAGCTATACAAAAAAATAGATCTGCAGTGTAGTGCACAGTCGTCAAAACATAAAAATACAATTTATACAAACAAAAAGTATTATATTAACAACAAATAATGTATATAATACTTACGTACATATATAAAAAATATTATAAACTAATACTTATTTAAAATTTTACTATAACTTATTTTTTTAAAATTCTGTACTTACTTATATAAATATATATTATATATTCACATATATATATAGATATAATGAAAATGTACCTAATAGTTCATTGTACAGGTAAGATGTTAATTACACAAAATGGATTTAGCAAGAAGATGCTTATGCAGGTTGTTCCTAAAGATAGGCAGAGACTTGGAATGCCGGACTAGTAGGTTTTTTTTTTCTTCGTAGTCATACATGTAGAACTAAATGTAGAACTACTGGGAATAGGCCAGCTTTAGTTCCTTAAAATAGACGTGATGTGTATTTGAATTTTTCGTTCCCATGAGCCATTGTGTATGATGGTGGATGTTAGAGTGCCAGATCTGATCGAGGATGGACTGCTAATTCAGATAATTTCTGATAGGATTAAGTGCTTCATATAGTAGGTAATTTAAATAACCAAAATGGCGGCGATGTGGTTCGCCACCCATCACGTCTCGTTTCTCACGGCGGCGAAAAGCGGCCCATGGGCCTACCCCTACCCCTACCCCTATGCCTACCCCTACGGGAAAAAGGCGTGACTATAATATGTATGTATGTATAGTAGGTATATTGAATAAATTTATGCCAAACCAGTAAACTAAACCTAGTAAAAGAACATCAGATCACTACAGATGTGTTCACCAACAAAAACATACATAAAAACTAACAATTCATTATAACTATTGGAAAAAATATAATAAAGCAATTAATGTTTCTCACTGTAGCTGCATACTTAACACCCCTGTGCCAAGGGAATAATAATTTTGACAGCAACACAACACAAATGCGCGCCTGGGGAGCCAGCCCCTAAGACGCAATTGCCAAAACGCAAATTCAGAAAACAAACCGCCGAACACCCGCTGAAATTTCCGTGTACAAGTACTCTTGCAACATAAACAGCTCGGAGGAAGTTCCTACGATGACTTACAACTTTGAACGGCCAGATTTCTTTGTTATTTTTAATGCAGACTTTTTTGCGCGTCGATGCCGGTTGCTAATGGATTTTCAATATTTGTGTTGACAGGCAAACAAGGGGCGGATGGAGTGAGCTCTCGAGCATTCCGTTGGCGTCCGGTCCCCACGATTCAGTATGTATCATTGCAGAAAGTAATTTACGATGTCTAAACGCTGTTTATTTTTGTTTTCCTATGCTAGAACTAGTGATTAGTTGTCCATTTACTAAACAAACAATGTTTATCTCTTAATTCCACTACCTAACGGCTGATCCTGTTCGAAACTCTGTAGGAAGGACAGTAATATCCTTTGGGGATAGATACTACTTAGTTTTTGCTATATTTTAAAAGGTTTGAGTAATGGATATAAAAACTATCCGCCGGCCAATTTTCAGATAAAATTATGGCCCATAAAATATGTAGGATAAATATTTCGTGTACAAACACGAATAAATATTGATGTTAGATGAAATATTTTATTTCCTGTCGGAGCACTTCTATCGCCAACCCCCGCTGATGTCAGAGACGATTACCATAATAGGTACAGATTTGGCCGGGACTGACCCTTCTCCATTATCTTAAGTTGGCACCGAGGACGATGAGTTTGCAACATTTTTATAGTGTCTACAAATGCTTTGTTCTTTATTCAACAGTCGACCTCCTAGGTGTCCTAGGGATACGCCGCATTAGGGCATTTTTATTTCGTGTTTTATGTTACAAGTTTGAATTGGTCGAAGCTTTTTCTAACTGTAAGTACAAGATATTTAATGGGCGCAAATTAATTGCAAGCGTAATTCATCTGTACCTACTTAAAATAATATATACTATAGGTAAAATCGAATTAAAACCTCCTCCTTTATTTGAAGTTGATTAGAAAAAAGAATACTCTTGTATAATTGTTACGCAAAAAATAGGTAGTATCTAACTAATGCACAATAAGTTCCTATTTACAGTCAATTTATTCACACGGATTCACTTTAAAATAGCCACAGGTTTCTGTTATTATTTGCAAAGCTAATATCGGATAGTTTGTGGTGAGATGAATGTGCGTATGTATATACATATGAGTGACGCGTTGTGGTTGGGGACCGAGCGACCGTCCAAACCGCACGTTGGATATACGAGCACCTATCTAGTTAAATAGACTTACCATGATAACCTAATGAAGTGATTACGAAATTACTCAGAGTATTCTAAGTATTTGGCTAAATTTTACAGAGGTGTAGATTTTATCAAGGTAAAGTTAACTCAGCCTAAAATCGAACATAAAGGTACGTACTGAAATTACGATTAATATTATATTATGGTCATGGTCACAGCAGCACTGACATACCTGGTCGACCCTTCAGAATCAGACAATGTTTTGTTATTACTTTATCTTTTTCATAATAACCATGCCACTCTATTATGCTGTGTCGTATTACGATAAAAGCTATGAAATATTACTTATATAACTGACACACAAAACTTCTACGAAAACTACGCAGTCGATAAAACATAACGCCTCGCCCTCTACTCGTGTAAAGTATCATTGGCCTAAAATAATAATGAAAACGGGACCCTGAAGGGAAATTGTCTCCAGAAACGTTTGTGAACTAAGTATATAATGGCAATTTATTTTATTAGGTAGTCTAGATACGGGTCCAGAAGCAGAAGTAGAACAAAGTAAGATGTATTATTAAAATATGTAGAATAATAATATAGGCCTTGCCCTGCCTTATCATCTGATAGGCTAAAATTGTGAATTAATAACGAAAAATAGAAGGCACACTACTAGATAGGATTAATCGCGGCTTTCACCAAGAAGATCCAACGAGGAAGTAAATATGACGAAAGATCCATCTCTCTAGGCTCTATTATTCAATTTTTTCGAGATTTTCACACACAATCACAGGATATCCGAATGTCCTGTGGCAGTTTATTATACAAAAACGTATACTTCGGTACGTAACATACGAGTTTTAACATAGTTTGCAATATTTTACATATTATTAATACTCAGCCGTCACTCTCTGGTGAAAATGAAGCCTCGAACGGTTCAACTAGACGGTTATTTGTTTACGGAAAGGACCCAACAAATAGCGTGTGGCCAGACGGCAGCATGACTGACGACGTGGGTGCGGTTTTAACTGGCAATGTTAATATTCTACGTATATATACATATTATATGTAGCCTCCATGGCGCAGTGGGAAACCGCTTGCTTTGTAAACCGGAGGTCGCGGGTTCGAATCCTGCGGGGGGCAACAAATTTGTGTAGTTGTTACTTACTGGCTAGGACAATGCAGGCCGATCACCTGAGTAAAGTAAGATGATCCATGCGTCGGATGGGCATGTAAAAAGTCGGTCCTGCGCCTAAACTCTCCCCGGTCGTGTCGGTCTCCCGTCCCATCGGATTATGAGAGGTATAAAGGAAGAGAGAGTGCACTTGTGCTACGCAAACACTTGTGCACTATAATATCTCCTGCGTACATGGTTGATCTTGTGAAAGATTAGCCGCTGTGGTCGTATCGGCCAGGAGGACATTATTATTATTATTATATATAGGTATATTATATATAATTGACAGCCATATTACTAACTAATAAAAGTAATATTAACTAATAAAAGTCCAGTCTGGCTGAGTAATAAATGTAATGTAAGGGTCGTATATCATTTTTATCGGACATATTCCTCGCACTTTCGAGACTTGGAGGTTCGTTGGTTTGTGTGCGAGCTAGTCCACATTACCACAACGATACATAATGTATGTACACATGAATTATACACGATTGTAAAGGGTGCCCCAGAAATGGGGTATCACGCTGCTAAATACGCATTGTATAACTTACGAGCCTTCAATTTGCGAAAGAAATCAATTACAAAAGTAAACAGTCTCAGTGCAATAAGCTGAAAATTATGTTCATTATTTAACCGAAGACGAATTAATTTCTTATAATACGTGGCTGACACGCAATTAACAAAACCGCGGCACTTTAAGTGTATTTTTGCTTAAGGTTGCTTACAACAATTTTCAGAAAATATATTTAAATAAAAAATTAAATATAAAAAATATAAATATAAAATTAGATATTTTTTGTATGAACTCTGAAATTTCGATTTATGCTAGAACACAGTTTCACTCTTAATTTTGGATTTAAATATAAGTACTCTTTCCTGGACACAATTATAGGTAGTTAATGTTCTGTAAAAAAAATACAACACCACACTTATTGCAAAAGCTAACATTCAGATATCGCGCATTTTTAGGAAACTAAGGCGTGTATCTGATATTGTAACCCACACTTGGCCCGCATAGTGTGTTATGGCCTAAATTCCCTTTTTTCTCATTATATATAAGAAGAGTCTTGCCCCGAAGTAAGACATAAGATAAATACAATAAAAAAAAAACGGTCCTGTGCAAGTCGGACTCACCTCGCTCTACTGAGGGTTCCATACGTTATTTGAACCTACTAAAGTTATCTTGCTAAGTATTCATCTAACACCTCAGATAGCAAAAAACCAAACGGCAAAACTACTTTTGTTGTCGAGGTTTTTTTAGGATTACTAAAAAACTGTACTACTTAGAAAGATCATTTTATTTTTTCTGTAAAATATAGATAGACGTGTATTAACCCATAATTATTTCAGATTTTCCATCCACAAACTTCGGAGATAAGGGGGAAAGATTTTTTTTTGTCAGACAGAAAGACAGACAGACAGACGAAGTGTAATTAATGGTTCCTTTTTACCTTTAAGGTATGGAACCCTAAAAATACAGGGAATAAAATACATATTATGTAAGCACAATTATATAATTATTATTAATTATTATGTAATATATGCACACTTTTTAAATGAAAACTATATAACGGTAGTGTACGTACATAAATAGACATTTAGTCAAAGTAAGTAAATAATCCTTAATATATACGAATTTTATTTTTTATATTACACACAGATTAATTAAAACAATAATCTTAATTTTCCCTGCGTCTATATTTTGTTTACTAAACGGATTACTTAACTTGCGGGACTACCTAAACCTTTGGACATTTGTAATTCATTTCACATATTGCTTAGCAAGTGAATAAAATACAAATGAAACTCCAGCAAAGCGTGAAACGCTTTGTTCTGCATCACTATAAAATTTACATGGGACCACGGTACACGCTGGCCGACCCATCAACTTGAGCCGATTACTCTTGCCAAACAACTAATTACAACCCGAATAATTTCGTACCGTGCTTTGGAATAACTTCACGTTATTGGCGTACGCCAATAAGCTTTTACTAGGTAATAGGTGTCCACTGTAAAAAGGCTGTCCAGATGGATAAATCACCGTGCACCGCAGTATCTTATTCTGCAAGCAATTTATACATATCTATACTTATAATAAAACTGCAACAGGTCCAATTCTGTACATTGAAGATATTTTGAAAATTATGTTTGGAGGGTATTCTATAACCGATAATAAAGCCAAAAATGTAATTTTTTTATTTTTGTCTGTCTGTCTGTCTGTCTGTCTGTATCTCGGCTGAGCATCACGCCGAAACTACTGGATGCATTGAAACGAAACTTGGCATGATTTGAGTTAATACTCCAAGGTAGGACTTAAGATACTTTTTATCCCGACATTCTGCACGGTTTCCTTGGGAGAGGGGACTAAAGTCAAAATGTGTACTTGGTTATACGCTTGCTCCGATTTTAACAATTTTTCATTATAATTATAATAAATATTTGTAAGGTAACACTCATAGACAGTTGTTAACAATGTTTGGAAATCGATCAGGTTAAGGAACGTTAGGTAAGGTCATTAAATAGATGGGTGACCGTTTAACGCCATTTGAACTAAATGTCTCCGTGCTTCGGAGGGCAAGTACAAAGTGGATTCAAGTTTTTATCCGATTTTAAAAAAGGAGGTTTTGTATTCTATGTGACTTTATATTATTGAAAGTTTAGTTAACGTAAACACAGCGTGGGCGGAGCTGCGTGGGTCAGCTAGTTGCTAATATTACTGTACTTAATAACTAATGTGTCGGGTGACGGGTGGCAATGCAGCCATATTGCAGACATGTCGCTAAGCATCAGGTGATCGTCCTGCCTGTCCAGCTAGAAAGTACTAATTATTTTTGTCTATTATTCAAGTCAAGGAAAATTTAGAGACGTCAGTCGAAAGACAAAAATAGATTCTTTAGCCTTATCACATATCAGGTCCTTACCCTAGGTCATATGAAACAATTGTAATTAATGAGTTGCGAAATAATATCATTATTGCAAAACAATTAGATAGGAAAGCTAAAACGTTAGGAATAATTAAAATCTAATCATTTATGTTTAAAAAAACTCTCGTTATAAACATAACAAATGGTTAATTCTTCAAGTACAAAATAAAACAATGTTTTATTTAAGACAAACTACTTTCACAAATGACATTTCAATTAGCTTATAGGTGAATAGATCCATTGTTATATTTTTACAATAGGAAACGAGATAAAGAAATGGGAGTAGAGATTCTATCGAATCTCTACCTTATTTGGTTCGGTTCGAGTGAAATTGGAATGATAGAAGGGCGCTATACAAAATAATGGCATAGCAAAAGTGTATAAATTGGATATCGGATTTTCAGTGACAATTCTCTTCACGAAATAAATAACGTACTGTAATAAGAGAGCACATAATATACTCATACATATTATGTGCTCTTTTATTTCAGTTCTATTGTATAAATGACTAGCTGATCAGCGCAGTTCCGCCCGCGCTTTTATTATATTAACAATGCTCCAATTTTCAATTTCTGGTTCAAAATTTTCTCGTCTTCCCACTCTTTCTCTCTCTCCTCTCTCTCTCTCATTTTGCTTCCCCTTTTCTTCCACCTTCCTTGATTTATTATGTCTCTCTCCATCTCTCCCTTTCTCATAAAACAAATCTAATTCTACGCTCTCTCTCCTCTCTCGAATCCTTCCCCTCTCTAAACCCTATTCCCCTCTCCCACTCCCACCTTGCTCTCAGGGATCACACTCAAGGATAATGAAGCATCCTAGGTAAAAGAATTTTAGAAATCGGCCCAGTAGTTTTTGAGTTTATTCGTTACAAAAATACAAAAAATACAAATCTTTCCTCTTTATAATATTAGTTTAAGTGTAGATAGTGAATGATAATAGTCGTGTTAATCCTCTATCTATACGCAAACTTCTGATTTCTCCTGAAATTAACTACAACACAAATTATTACCTAATATATGTATTTCGGAAGTACTGTACAAAATTTACACCTAGGAGATAAATAAAGACATTTTAATTATTGTAAATGATTAGACAAAAAGTCAACGGTACGGTACGACGTCTTGATGCGATGATTTTTTCCTATAATGGAATTGGCAAGATTAACATTAGTGATCACCATTGATATAATATGTATCGATATAATATCGATGGTGTGACACATTATTTGTAGGAAACTTTGCCTATATTACACAGATAATGCATTACATATTTTTGTCTAGTTGAGTTAAATAGGTAATGCACAAACCCATTGTATTACAATACATATTCGTATACATAGTCGTTATATTACAATATAACGACTTTTTGAATATATAGAATCCAAAATGTTGTGATGATAAATGCAATAAATTAGGTAAAAATACATAAAATCCATGCATATATTTATATTGAACACAATGGATAACCATTTCGAACACTTAATTAGTTAATAAAGAATAAAATTAGCTTTTCTTATAATATAGGTGAGTCTATTGCATCAGCCGATTTGCATTACGTTGGTATTTTATTTTTAAAACACAGTCATGTTTACATGTTACACAACACTAAACTCCTAATCCGACCACGAACCGGAAGACGCAGCGTAGGCAGGCCTCCCACTAGGTGGACAGACGACATTGTGCGCGTCGCAGGTAACCGGTGGATGCAAATAGCCAATTGTCGTTCATTGTGGCGTTCTAAGGGGGAGGCCTATGTTCAGCAGTGGACGTCTTCCGGCTGATGATGATGATGATGATGAAACTCCTAATAGCTACTGTAGCATAGCTACATTGTTTTAAACTCATTTCGTTAATAAATAAGTAAAAGACAGCTGTTTTAACAGGACGTTGAATTACGCCTATAATGGTAGTAATAGCAACGCATAGTAATCTTACTTATTACTAATAATTTTTGACGAGGCGTTTATATTAATATACGACCTGTTTACATCGATTGGGGAATGCTATGTTCTTATTTTAGTTATTTCTGGTAATAGGCGATGAAAGCTGCATCAGGTGTTCCTATTATTTTCATCGATAGAACCATAGGTAATATTTAGATACCTAGGTAAGGGGCACTTTTTGACTGAGGGTATTTGATTTAAAATGGGCGGAGTTTATCGTGGACGAGACGACGCGATAAATGCTCAGTACCCGAAGTCTAAAAGTGACGGCCAATCGTAGGCGGCCACCGAATTAGGTACTGGCTCTTCTAGACGGTTCGACGCCATCTCCACTCGATAGGTTTCGTTTTTGACTCAGAAGTTGAGACAGCCATTGCCACCTGAGCTGAGCTACGATCAACACGCCACATTATCGTGTCAGTCCAATTCTGCCAGCGGGTTCAACGGAATTGTTAATTGCTAAAGTCTATTTATAAAATTCTATTTCTATTCTAAAATCAATCGATCAACCAGAAAAAACCCAGTATTACTGGTAAGTGTTTAAATATTTTAAAGTCTGGCTGTAGGATTCTATTGTATTTTTATTACCATGTGAACTAGGTACTATAAGCCTATGGCTACACCGTGTATGTTAGGGTGTACCTTTTACTCCTGTAGACGTCTCCATAATGAGGCAACCTCCACCAACTGAAAGCTGGTTAGGAGGGTGTCCCGTTAGGGAACGGCGTCTACAGGAACGCTTATGTGGCGTTCCAGGGTTCTATTATCGGGCAAGAAGTTCACCCTTCGGGCGAAGAGTTTTCTCCCTTCGGGCAGGAGTGTTCCCCTGCGGGCGAAAAGCTTCATATTTTTCCCGGCCACAAGTTCGTGGCTGTGTTGCTGACGACCGGGTCTAATCCAGGCTCCGCATCCGTGGCGTGCCTGGCCACTCCAAGGAGAAGGAGGACTCCGAAGACCGCGGGAATCGCCGTTGCGTTCCCTAACGACCCCTAGTTAAGTTACAGCTATTTTTGTTATACGTGCGAACAAGCTAACTAGTAATCGACCTCCCCCTGTAACGTAACTTTCTTCTCGTTTCTATTATTTAATAAATTTGTGTAGCCCCTCTTTTTGTGTTCTTATTTCTTTTGCTCGCCGACTAGGCTACACTACTTAATTCTAGTTTTTTAACCGACTTCAAAAAAAGGAGGAGGTTCTCAATTCGCCTGTATATATATTATAAATTTTTTTTCTATGTATGTTCGCGCATAACTCTGGCAATTATGAACCGATTTGCAAAAATCTTTCTTCCATCCATTCTTTAATCCGTTAGTTGGGTCCCATAAAAAAATTATTGCTTCCGAATAAATAGTTCCTGAAAAAACAATAATGGTGACTGCGCATGAAACTTGCAGGAAAGCCTATATAGATGACTTTTTGGTCGCTTTTTAAGGACAAAAATGGTCATAACTCTGGCAAATATTTACCAATTTCAATGATTCTTTTTTTATTCGAAAGAAGAAACCACTGTAATGAATCTGTATGAAATTTATCACAACCGGATAAGAACTTCCTGGAAGACCATGAACTATGAGGAGGAATTTATCTGGTAAAAACCATAAAACTGATGTTCGACATTACATTGCTCTGACAATTATGAACCGATTTCGATGATTCTTGTTTTATTCGAGAGAGTAAACTACTATGATGATTCCATGCAAATTTCATTATAACCGAATATTTTTTTCCGAAGAAACATGAATTATGTAAAACTATGTAGACGATAATGTGATCATAACCTACCTAGATCATTTTACGGTCTTCGATGGTTCAATCTATAGATATGAAAATATCACTAAAAATTTAAAATAAAAACTTTAAAAAAAAGAATTGAACCGACTTCAATATCACTGAAAAGTATAAAATAATTTAAATATTATTGAAGTTGGTGCCAAATATACACAGCCGGTAAGCTAACACCAACTTCAATAATATTTAAATTATTTTATACTTTTCAGTGATATTGAAGTAGGTTCAATTTTTTTTTTAAAAGATTTTATATCAAATCGTTCTCATTTCGTTTCATATTAAAGCGGATCATATTATATAGGACGAAAACAAATTGTATAGCGCGTTAATACACTGGGTTATTTCAGGATACGGCTGACCTAACATAGAATAGCCATTACCCCTCTGACTACTCCAAACTAAATAATTGCTATGGGGCGGCTAGGTACTCAGCTCTAGGCCAACTAATGAGCCCTAATTGACGTTTGCGGTGTATTTTGGCATTAGCTACTTTGAATACAGTAATTTAACTTCACCGGTAGGTAATGTTGTATTTTATTTACGCGAATACTAGACATTGTAATTAATCTATTCTTATCTATTGTCCGCCCGTGACCATGGGTGCTGCAAAGCATTCGAAACGTCGGGAAAATTAAAATAAATCGCGATATAATCCGTAAGAATAGATTAATTACAATGTTCACCGGTAGGTTCTAAATATCTACATAATATCCTGGGATCCACACATGGTCATCTGATCCCAAACTACTATGGAAACCAGATAACCGATACAAATACTTATCTATTTTTTTCTGTAAACATACTTATATAGATAAAACACCTAGACACTTGGTGGGGAATTAAACCCATGACCTATTGGGTAGCAGTCAGGGTATCTAACCACTAGACCAACAAGCCGGTCAAGCCGCCCGTCTTTAGGTTAGCTTTATCTTACTTTTTATTATTCCTATAAAAATATAAAAATACCAGCCCTTGTTTAAGTCCCACTGTTGGGCACGGGCCACCCCTCAAGATGAGGGGGCTTAGGCTGTAGTCCACCACGCTGGCCATGCAAGTGCGGGTTGGTGGACTTCACACGTCATTCGAGAGCTAGTTAGGCTTTCTCAGACATGCAGGTTTCCTAACGATGTTTTCCTTCACCGAAAGCTAGTAACAATCGCACAAAGACGATTCGCACATGATTCATTGAAGAAATCAGAGGTGCGAGCCGGGGTTCGAACCTGCGCACCTTGTTTCCAAGGCAAGCGCTTGCCCACTGAGCTGTTACCGCATACCAAAAAAAATAACCTATTATCATACCTATTTACGTAAAATGTGGTACTATATATTACGTACTTATTACATCGTCACATCGGATTGTTAGAGTAGTGGAAGAGCGAGTGCACTTGTGTCTACATAAGCAAGCACTTGTGCACTAAAATATCTACCACGTAGATGGTTGATCACGGCCAGGAGGAAATCATCATAGATCTGGAATTTTCCCATGGGTCTACCCGGCGGGTATTTAGGATTTGAAGCCTTATTGGCAAATGTACTTAATTGCAACCAGCCCGTGAATATAAACAAAAAATATACAGCACAAAAAGTCATAAAACAACCAACTACAAGATATTTATGATATGGTAAACTTAATACATTCCTTTTGTGGAGAAAGTATATTGAGAGAATTATAGTTTTGCTAGCGTGGGACTGAAGCAAAGAAAAAGGTTGCACTAAGGGATCTCCACTGAGAACAATTTTTCAAACTGTTTTGCCTTCTTGGTTTGTTTACATCAGTGATTTAAAGCAAAAGCTTCACGGTTTCTTAGCATCTACAATATTATTATAGAATGTGAAGTAAGTACAGGTTCCTATTTCAAACAAGCCCAATTTATGAGAGTAAATATAGGTTCTATCATTTGTTTTATAAATTCAGTTTCAATAAGTAAGGTAAGTAGGTACATAGGAACTTAATATATATATTTAGTTGTTCATAGGGGTGTTACCAATGATATTTTATACAATAGATATGCCATTAGTGCATGAAAAGTGAAACGACGAAATTCACCCAAATTAGGTGAACTAGCAGAAGTTATGCGTCAGTGAAATGTAACGAACGTGACGTGTGCCTTTGAAAATTAAGTAAAATGCCTTCATGCTTATTTAGAAAATGCACAAAGAACTGTACAAAAGTAAATAATAAGGAAAGGATATCATATCTTAACTTTATATGAGAAAATATTTTAATTACATGAGTCACAATTTTTGGCACGCATTAGTAGGGATATACCATATCTATGGTTTATAATATCATTGACCTCAGCATTGAACTACTTAGGAATTTTGGTCCTTATATTTAATCTCTTTGTTTGTTCTCTTTTCTTATTCGTCTTCTAATCTTGTTTTACTTCCAGAACCCAAAATTCTCCGAGGAAACACACGAGACTTTTACAAAAAGTAACGATTCGGAAATACGCCATCAAATACCGTATTTTATGGCTGAGTATTGGGATTTAAAAGCAATCAGTTGCGAGGAACAGATAACGAATCAAGGCGTGGACTCGATGATTAGTTCCCGTAGAAGCTGATCCGCACAACGGGATCAGCGCGGGCTATAAAAGTAAATTGAATTGTTCTCCGGGCTGTTGTTCCTTACCGTATGGGCCAATGGCCGCTTTCTCGCTGTTACGTTTTTAACTTTACGATTTTATAGCTAAGTTTCCTGTTATAGTCTCTCGTGTGATAGTAAACTGAGAGAATATGTCGTAAAAGGAAATTGAACTCCTCTAGGCATTCTACCAACTTTTTAAAGGACATTGCTCAGTGCCCATACAAAGTTTACCTAAGAACTAACAGTCTTTAAAAAAATATTTTTGAGTTCTAAAGAACTCCTACAAATCCTTGAAAGTTGTTTAAAACAATACTTCTATTGAATAGAAGTATTCAGAATGTATTTAATAACTACCTATTTTTTTTCTATTTTGAGGTTATATGTCAACATGCCTTCACACAGTGCTAGTTATATATCTTCGAGCTACTACTAACCTTCGAGCTAATTTAGTTTTTGACCACAGGGGGTCTAGTACGAGTCCCGATAGTTTATGAGCTCGATCAAACTGACAGTTTTTGCCCGCACGTACATTTTACTAGTTCTCAAACGACAATTAATTAATTATAACGAAGTTAACAATGCATTATCTAAAGTGGTTCATTGGTTTAGCACTAATCTTTGCCTAAGTGAATCAAAAACTAAATTGATGAAATTTTCCACCCCTAATGTAAGACAAGAGAGAACCAATGTGGAATTAAATGTATCTGGGATAGATCCTGTTGAGTCAACTGTATTTTTAGGAATCACCATAGATAAGAAGCTGCAATGGGGCCCACATATTAAAAAACTGTCCGGCAGGCTTAGTTCAGCGGCGTTGCATACGCCGCTGAACTAAGCGTTAAGAAAATTAGACTTTTAACTGACGTTGATACTGCTAGGATAGTTTACTTTAGTTACTTCCACAGTATTATGTCATATGGAATACTATTATGGAAGACGATTACGGATCAAGCGCTTATAGTAGATTTTAGTTATTTAATATGGATCAAATGCATTTATCTTATACTAGCTGACCCACGCAGCTCCGCATGCGCTATTTTTACGTTAACTAAACTTTTAATAACAGACATTCGCATCGAATACATAACCTCCTTTATTATAGTCGGTTAAAAACTGGGACCCGCTTTTTACTTGCTCTCCGAAGCACGGACCCGTTTAGTTCAAATGGCGTTAAAGGGTCACCCATCTATTTCATAACCTTACCTAACGTTGCTTAACCCGATCGATTACAAAACCTTGATAACAACTCTCTATAAGTGTTCCCTTACTAATATTTATTATAATTATGAAGAAAAATTGATAAAATCGGACCAAGCATATAACCAAGTACCCATTTTGACTTTAATCCCCTCTCCCAAAAGAACCGTGCTAGATTACGGGATAAAAAGTACCCTATGTCTTACCTCGTAGTAAGATCTCAAATCATGCCAAGTTTCATTTGAATCCATTCAGTAGTTTCGGCGTGATGCGCAGCCGTGATACAGACAGACAGACAGACAGACAGACAGACAGACAGACAGACAGACAGACAGACAGAAAGACAGACAGACAGACAGACAAAAATAAAAATAAAATACATTTTCGGCCTCAGTATCGGTTATAGAATGCCCTTCAAATATAATTTTCTAAATATCTTCAATGTACAGAATTGGACCTGTTACAGTTTTATTATAAGTATAGATTTTCAAACGACAATTAATTAATTATGACGAGGTTAACAATGCATTATCTAAAGTGGTTCATTGGTTTAGAACTAACAATCTTTGCCTAAATGAATCAAAAACTAAATTGATTAAATTTTCCACCCCTAATGTAAGACAGGAGAGAACCAATGTGGAATTAAATGGATCTGGGATAGATCCTGTTGAGTCAACTGTATTTTTAGGAATCACCATAGATAAGAAGCTGCAATGGGGCCCACATATTAAAAAACTGTCCGGCAGGCTTAGTTCAGCGGCGTATGCAGTTAAGAAAATTAGACTTTTAACTGACGTTGATACTGCTAGGATAGTTTACTTTAGTTACTTCTACAGTATTATGTCATATTGAATACTCCTGTGGGGTAATGCCGCAGATCTCAACGCTATTTTTGTGCTCCAAAAAAGAGCCGTAAGAGCTATCTACAATCTGGCTCCTAGAGATTCGCTTAGAGAAAAGTTTAAGGAGATAAATATTTTGACAGTGGTGTCACAGTATATTTTTGAAAATTTAATGTATGTAAAGAAAAATATTAATAACTTTAAAAAGAGAAGTGATATTCACTCGGTTAATACACGTGGTAAAGATGACCTTAGTTTACATGTTACTCGTCTCCACAGAGTAAGTAATTCTTTTGTGGGACAGTGTATACGCTTCTATAATAAGCTTCCCAATGGTATCAGAGATCTGCCTATAAATAAATTCAAATGCACAGTTAAATCTAAACTTGCTAAAAAAGGCTACTACAAAATTTCCGATTACTTGGAAGACAAAACAGCCTGGGAATGAAGTGCTCAAATAGTTTTAGAATACTAATTTTAAGACTGAATACAGCAAATGTCAAAGTGAAAAGTGTTCTGCTGGATGATGTCTTATGTATTTTTTTATATATTTTGTTTTTTATTTCAAGACGCAGGGCTACTGGGATTTTGGTTCGGTCATGCTCGCCATCGAAAAGTTCCCTTACTAATATTTATTATAATTATGAAGAAAAATTGATAAAATCGGACCAAGCATATAACCAAGTACCCATTTTGACTTTAATCCCCTCTCCCAAAAGAACCGTGCTAGATTACGGGATAAAAAGTACCCTATGTCTTACCTCGTAGTAAGATCTCAAATCATGCCAAGTTTCATTTGAATCCATTCAGTAGTTTCGGCGTGATGCGCAGCCGTGATACAGACAGACAGACAGACAGACAAAAATAAAAAAAAAATACATTTTCGGCCTCAGTATCGGTTATAGAATGCCCTTCAAATATAATTTTCAAAATATCTTCCATGTACAGAATTGGACCTGTTACAGTTTTATTATAAGTATAGATTTTAATATTATAAAGCGTCCGTTAAATTCTAGTATATTTGGAATAAAGGTCATAAAATATGCTAAGAATTATGGTAGGTATAAGTCAAATCTCTGCTAATTCCTAGGCGTAATTGGGCAATCGCCTTTACAACTTACCGCTATGTTTAACGAAATAAATAAAATCTCGTTTTAAAATAGCTTTAATATGTGTGTATTACATTATTGTATACTATTGCGAGAAGGAACTTAAGAAGGAACGTAATAAGAAAATTTTGAAATGCTACTAACTTACCTACCTACTTACATGAAAATTGTTATTCTCATCTGAATAAGAACTCGTATCAGTCGTGCTATTCAAAACTTTGGTATCAGTTCTTTGCTTCAATATTGCTAGTAGGGTGGCTATAATAAAACTTGGACAATTAAATGTAAGTCAGCGTCGTCGGAAGCGGCGAGATAAGACCTAGTGGCGCCCCCTAGCGGGGCACTTTGGCTATTAACAGGGTGGCACTACACCCCGAGTTACTCGAACTGTCTGGGAAATGTGATTAGAAATGCCTATTAAATCCAAACGTTTGGTGATTTTCCGCTTAGAGCGCTTAATACAGAAATCCCGTAGATCCGCGCGAGTAGAAGAATTATGGGACGCTAATGTTATGAATCGATAGAATAATATAATGTACTCTGAGTCAACGCGAAAACGTTTTCAATTAATTCACGCTTTAACTAAATATACATATTTATTCATACCTAACTCTAAATAAATAATAGAGATCGTCGGATATAGTATAAACTTTATTGGTTTTAATTGACATAAAGTCTTTGAGTATCGTCCATGAAATATTATAATATCGTCGGAATGCATTTATGAAGTTTTTTATTGCGTACTTTAATTACACTGACATTTATTTCGCATTTAGAATAATATTAACCCCTCAGGCCTTTATACTATTTTTGTAACTCGGTGTATTTTCTAGCCACATCATGGTCACCTCAGCTATAATTGGCACAAGTTTTCCTAGCCAAGAGCGACGGCTGTGGGAATGCGGCCAACTTTTACTTATTCCCCTATAATTACTTTTACTACTTTCCACTACTATTAAATCAATATTTTTAATTTCATATTAAATATAAAACAACCACATCTTAACTAGGGGTATCAAAAAGCAAAATATTGTACATACCGTAATCTGATCTGGTGTAGGAAGGAAGTCATATGTCGTACTATTCAAGTTCAAATTTAAACCGTAGTTTAATCTGATCAGTGGGGTATTGCGTATCTCGTTTGACAACTAAACTGATGATCACTTTAGAAAAGTGACCATCATATAATAGACAAATGATTTATACTTTTAGACTTCCGCGTTCCATTATCAAACTTTATTCTAATCGGGAATTAACGCAAACGACGTTTAGTCAAATGATTCATTCGATATTGCACGTAAGTGACCATTAAATACACACTTCCAGTTGACATCAAAGTTCGGTGGAAAACTGAAGCTTGACGGTCACTTGAATGGCTGAAGATAAGCAATAGCTCTGCTGGTGGTGTAGTCGTAGCCTACGACCTAGCATGTTATGATCTAGCATGTTATGTATGTAACCAGCAGACCTAGCATGTTATGATCTAGCATGTTATGTATGTAACCAGCAGACCTAGCATGTTATGATTTGAACTTGTAAGCCCTACAAGTTCAAATCATAACATGCTAGGTCTGCTGGTGTAGGGAGTCATGTCGTAGTATTTTTAAGTTGAAGCCATACTTATGTATGTAGGTAGATACTGTAGTCTAATCTTTTGTTGTAAGGAGTCAGAGGTCATTCATAATATTCAAGCAGGCCGTAGTACCTGACACAGCCCACTTTGCAGTTTGATCTGGTACGTACTTACGGAAAGTATGTTTTGGTATACATATCTATACTTATAATAAAACTGTAACAGGTCCAATTTTGTACATTGAAGATATTTTGAAAATTATATTTGGAGGGCATTCTATAACCGATACTGAGGCCGAAAATGTATTTTTTTTTTAATTTTTGTCTGTCTGTCTGTCTGTCTGTCTGTATCACGGCTGAGCATCACGCCGAAACTACTGAATGGATTCAAATGAAACTTGGCATGATTTGAGATCTTACTACGAGGTAGGACATAGGATACTTTTTATCCCGTAATCTAGCACGGTTCTTTTGGGAGAGGGGAGAGGGTATTAAAGTCAAAATGGGTAGTTGGTTATACGCTTGGTCCGATTTTATCAATTTTTCTTTATAATATAATAAATATCAGTAATGTAACACTCATAGAGAGTTGTTATCAAGGTTTTGTAATCGATCGGGTTAAGCAACGTTAGGTAAGGTCATTAAATAGATCCTTCGGAGTCGCTGGACGCTCGGGGTGTGGGCCCCTTGAGCGTCCATTGAGTACGGCGGCGACTCCGAGGAGGACGGCGGCGGGGTTGCGACCCCCGTCCCCGTGAGCACCGTGACAGTTTCCCGGGGGGCTACAATGCGCCCCCCGGCGGCGGGCTCAAAGGCAAGGCACTGAGGGGCCCCTGGTGCAGATCCCACCGGAGAGCCCTGGGGTCTCCCCTCTCATGTGCCGATGCGACAGCCGCGGGGGTTTTAGTGGGTAAGAATCCCACATACCCCAGTCGAGCCCCACAGCTCCCGGGGATCTTTCGAAGATTTCCCCAGCGTCAAAAAAAAAAAAAAAGGTCATTAAATAGATGGGTGACCGTTTAACGCCATTTGAACTAAACGGGTCCGTGCTTCGAAGAGCAAGTAAAAAGTGGGTCCCAGTTTATAACCGACTATAAAAAAGGAGGTTATGTATTCGATGCGAATGTCTGTTATTAAAAGTTTAGTTAACGTAAAAATAGCGCAGGCGGAGCTGCGTGGGTCAGCTAGTATTAGTATATGTAAATTATATATAATCAAATAAACATTACTTCATGAGATAGCTTTAAACAAATTTTGTCAGGCTAAGCCATCCATATTCCGAAGCGGGCTGTCGCGATATTTCTTTTTTATAATTACCGATTTAGTCAGCTCCATCAACAAGATTGTGCGGAGAAAGATTGATGATTCTCGTGTCTCCATTTTATTTCCCCACGGATAATCTCGTTGTCTCCGGCTTAAGGACATGTGAGCCGGAAATACGACAGCAATTTTCCTCCAACTATAGAAAAATGAGGAGCGTTTAGTGTCTTGCATGGGTGCCCACCCGTATGTGCAAGGTTCGCCATCGAGCTAGGGATATACCGAACCAGCGAACCGTTTTCATAAAATATATCCTTCTTTGAGGATCAGTTCTTGATGGTGCCGTTTGCTAAGAATACTCATTGTATTTGTGTATGTATGTAAAGGATAATTTATTGTTTTATAACAATCACTTTTAATAAATTAAGAATACAAACCTCATCCATCAAAAGTAAAAAAGATGAAGTAAGAAAATTTGATCCACCAGTCAAGGAACGTATAGTACCTACTAGTGAAGCCTTCTAAAGTAATACCAAATCATAAAATAAAAACCACAGTGTAAAATAGAACTAACGGCAATATAATTTTGAGTTTGTCATCAGAGCAGTTTGTTCGTAGGTAATATTTACCTACTGTGTCTCCATGACTTTTTTTTATTTGGTATAACTTTAGACGGCTTCACTTACGAGTAATGCGCACTCCATGGTTTTCTTATTCTTTTGGTCTGAGTACGCAATACACTTGGTTGTGAGAGTAACGAAGTGAGCCTGTGACAAATGTCTTGATTACATTCCTGTGACTCAAGAGTGCGCCTGACGGATGACCACTTCTTTTATTGCCCACTCCGAAAGTCATAAATAAAGCTGTGTGACATTTCTGGCAAAACAACCGTAATATTTTCAGAGGTTCTGTATTTCATCCATAATAAAATCTAAGAAAGATAAAGCGAAATACATAATATATTTTCCCTAAAGTTATTTTTTATTGACCTGTTTCTGGACTTGTAGTAATTTTTTTTTAATTTAGTAACATTAAACAAAACCTCGAGGATACCTCCTACCACTAGGATAGAACGGGTCGGTACTATAAATGAGGAGAAGTATCGTAGCGGTCTGTCTGTCAATCTTATACGGCATGCAACCCTGGATGCCACTGGATGTTTTGCAAAAGCAAATTTTTGAAGATATACGAAATCAAACAAACATTAAATACTGTTTTATTTCATCGTTTAAGTTTCCTTCCCGGTATTAATTACCAGCAACACTCACAAATGTCAATAAGTGTTAATTATTATTTACTAGCGACCCGCCTCGGCTTCGCACGGGTGCAAAGTAAAGGATAAAAAATGGTTATTGTGGTTTATCCGAGATAAACATATAATATTGCGGATTTTTTTGTAGACCTTGTTTAGGTGTACAATACTGTAGTACATTGTTTTGATTTATCTCGTAGGGTTCAACCAGCGTTTGCAATGTAAGCGCAAAAAAATGTGTTTATTTACGACATCACATTAGAAACCTCTAAAATTCTCCGTGTTTCTCTACTATATTATATATGTATCATACATATAAACCTTTCTCTTGAATCACTCTATCTACTAAGAAAAACCGGATCAAAATCCGTTGCGTAGTTTTAAAGATCTAAGCATACATAGGGACAGACAGACAGCGGGAGCGACTTTGTTTTATAATATGTACTAGCTGACCCGCGCAGCTCCGCCCGCGCTTTTATTACATTTTGCTCCCCTTTTCTCCCTCCCCGTTGGATTTATTTCTCTCTCCATCTCTCCCTTATAAGAAAAATCTAATTCTATACTCTCTCTCTCTCCTCTCTCTCTCCTCTCTCTTTCCCCCTCCCGCTTCAGTCCCCGTCACACTCCCCCTCTTCCTCCTCTCCCTCACTCCCTCTTTCTCTTCTCCCACCTTGCTCCCCTCACTCACCCCTTGTTCCATCTTAATCTCCATCTCTCTCACCCCATCACCCCCTCCTCGAATCCCCTCTCCCTCCCTCTCCTCTCTTGCACCCTCCTCTCGTTCTATATATCCTCGCCAATCATGATATCTGGGATTCTTACCCATTTAAACCCCTGCGGCTGTCGCATCGCCACATAAGACGCCTGGCACCTCCAGTGGGATCTGCACCAAATACCCCTCAGTGCGCATTATAGCCCCCGGAAACCTGGCACCATGATCACGGGGACGGGGCTCGCAACCCCGTCACCGTCCTCCTCGGAGCTGCCGCCGTCACCCATCTATGTAATGTAATGACCTTGCCTAACGTTGCCTAACCTAGCGGCATGAAATATACTTTACGACCTATACTCAGATCTACCCGATATGCACACAAAATTTCATACTAATCGGTTCACCCATCTATGTAATGACCTTGACTTATGTTGCTTAACCTAGCGGTATAAACAACGCACAGCTATTTTTTCATTGGTGTAAATATTAGTGAAGTTTACGTTATATTGAAGAAGGGACAAATTCCAAGTTATACCTAGAGATGTAAACATATAGGGCCTACCATCGCGAGCTTTTTTTAGACCTTGTTAAGGCGTGCAATACTGCAGTACATTATTTTGATCCATCTCGTTGGTTGGTTGGTTTAGCCAGCGTTTGCAATGTAAGCGCAAAGAATGTGTTTATTTAAGACATCACATTAGAAACCTCTAAAATTATCAGTGTTTCTCTACTATATTATGCATGTATTATACATATAAACCTTCCTCTTGAATTACTCTATCTATTAAGAAAAACCGCATCAAAATCCGTTGCGTAGTTTTAAAGATCTAAGCATACATAGGGACAGACAGACAGCGGGAGCGACTTTGTTTTATAATATGTATAGATAGATATAGATATAGATAGGAAAATTCCATGTGTCTGGTCCTATCTCTTTCCGTTGGTTGAGGGTCGTACGAGCTAACTAGGGAAAAACCAAAAAAACGGGCAGCAGCGTCTTTCTGTTGGACCTACCTACCACGTATACCTACTGTAATCCCCAAGACACCTGCCAAGCGTGATGACTATGGAAAATGGGGGAGGCCTATGTTCACTATTGATGATGATTATTTAAATCTGATTATTTCGATTTTTGGAGCCGTTATGTTTATGTTCCGTTATTAAATTCCAAAAATCGATATCTCTACTCAATACCGAGTATAAAGTACAAAATATAAAGTATTAATCGGCTTTGCGTGTCAAAATAATCCGATTTCAAGAACTGGATTACTGTTAATTAACATTACTTGACGTAAGTAATGTTTTTTGTACCAAGTGAATAACAGATAAATACACAAATTAAATGCCCAGCAGTGGGATAGTGTAGGCCGATAAAATAAGAAGAACTACATAAATTGCTTTTTAAGGCATTGAGTGAAAACTCGATGCATTCTACGAAAATTGACACTCAAATTGAACTAAGAAATACAAGTAATATACGAAGCGAAGATTTTGTTGTACAATTTAGTTGACCATAAAAACGTAGAAAGGTGGTAGTTAAGTAAAGGAGACACTTACTGTGTCCCTTGCAATCATTTCGCGCCTAGTATACGTGCTCGTAAACTTTACTAATGAGGTATACTTTAGACAGCTTTCTTCAAAAATATTATAAATAAAATTGTGTTGTAATGAAGTCGGTTAAAAATAAATTAGACGCATTTAGCCTTATTAACCAACTTCTAAAAAGGAGTTACTCAATTTTTCTTTTTTGTTCTTATCTTGCCTTTTATATCCAGCATTTCTTGGCGGATCGAAGATAATTCTTTTTTTTATTGAAAAGGGTATGTCTCAGAAAATTCTTTTTGAAATTTGTCCGGATCTGATAAATGGTATCGATAAGATATCCAATGTGGAAGAAACTACCAAACTGGCAAGACTACCTAAGTGAAATATTGTGAAGATAAATAATATTAATCGATATCTCTTTACTCTAGTGTCACTAGAAAGTCCTAAATAATATATTATTAGAAAAATAAAAGCAACATTAAAAATGTAAGTATAAAGAAAAAAAGAGATTTCAAGACTGAAGCAAATAGGTTTCTAATAAGTAATCTAGTGTGCTTTACCATCACCGATAGCGTGGCCACTTTCTATCAGGTGGGACTGCAGTGATGTACATGTATTTATTTATTTAATTCTTCATGCACAAATTTTGTACATAGGCGGACTTAATGCCTTAGGCATTTTCTGCCAGTCTACCTTAGGGTGGTACAGAGAGGGTACAGGTGGTATGTATGTCAGTCGTATATGTAGAAAAAACTGGATTAGTGATAATTAAAACTAATTAACGTTTGTGAGTGCAGAAGTAAAACATTGTTCTAACCTATAATTCTGAATAAACAATTTTATTGTTATAAAGTAAGTATATCAATAAAAGTAAACAATTAAAAAACTAGCCTTATCTAGTATTTCATTATCTTTGTTTAAATTAATCCATTCTTTTCATTTTACAAAATTACTAACATTAATAATAAAATTGGGCCCTAGCCCTAATACCTATAAAAGTTTAAGCTCAATCGAGCTTAAAATGGAGGTTTTGTCCGAATAGATTGATGACAGGAAAAAATATAAGTCTGATATTGGAAGTGATATTTCTAATTTAATAAAACAAAATTATGTGTCATAATGTGGAATCTTCTCTAGCAAGTTAGTGTGTAACTTATGTAGTATATCACCTCATTTCATTCCTCATATATCAACCTCCATTGTCATACCTCATCTTTTTTATAAATATTTGTATTTATTTTTAATTAATTTTAAAATTTAAATTTAGACAAGGAGCTGTCAAGTCGAGAGAGGAGAAATAGAACGTCAGTCTGAAGTCGAGAGTCTGAAGTCTTGGATCGGAAGGCTGGGCCTAGAGTCTGGAGACGAGTGGAAAGCCTAAGGTCTACAGCCTAGAGTCGCAAGACCGGAGGCCGAGCTGAACCAAGTCCTGAGCCGGAATCGGCCATTATCTACGCCAGAGGCCACATATCTATGGGTGCTGCTGCTGTGGCGTGCTGACGCCCGCACCCCATTTTCATCGGCCAGCCTGCTGGTTGACTGTTGTGGCCGGTGCTAAACCTGCCGGCGTCCAACGGCCTGGCTGCGGCTGTGCCACCTAGGCACGCCGCCAGGCTTCGCTGCGCCCAGGAATCTTTGCAAGCAAGTTACGTGAGTAAGTGTCCGCGTTCCCGACCCGGTGAAACGAACTGCGTAACTATCTTTAGAGAACTGTAACGTTTTATCTGTAATTATAGTGAAATTGTAAGTCCTGAGTTCTCATTCTTTATTGCTACTTCCCCCTTAGTTACTTACCTATCTTAGTAACGGTCTCCGGGTTCTCTCTACCCTACTTTAAACCAACCGTTACGTGACACTTACGAGAAAGATTTCTGAACTTTAAGTAAAGTAAGTATACATAACTAGCAATTCCCTGTGGCTACGCCCGCAATTTTTTTTCAACCCATTTAACCCCTTTAGAAGCGGATTTTTTAAAAACCCTTTCTTAGTGGATGCTTACATCATAAGAAGAACCTACTGCCCAAATTTCAGCTTTCTAGGTCCAGCGGTTTGGCCTGTGCGTTGATGAATCAGTCAGTCAGGACCAGTAATTTTATATGTATAGATATGTTTAGGTATATACTAGGCAGGTACATTTAAAAACATACATAACACCAAGTGTAAATAAATCCATGTTCCTAATTTTTCCATTTATGCTATCGCAAAACATTGTTATGTTTTATGCACATAAGTAGGGGGAAGTAATTACCTTCGCAATCAAGACCGTTACCGATCTGTGCTCATTTTAATTGAATTTGAATAATAAATCATTTTCAAACAATTCCAAATCACACTTTAATAGGTAATGTTAGCGGTTTCAGTAGCTTCAGTGGGTA
This sequence comes from Furcula furcula, assembly GCA_911728495.1. Taxonomy (NCBI): domain Eukaryota; kingdom Metazoa; phylum Arthropoda; class Insecta; order Lepidoptera; family Notodontidae; genus Furcula; species Furcula furcula. Next base: position 15,867,264 of record OU452251.1, read on the forward strand.
ATAAATGATAGAATCGCTACGGCCGCAGTTTCATTATGCCACGTTCATTGTACTCGAGTCCCCAAAGAGTACGGGACCTTTCCGTCTCGCAGCGGAGGGTAAACCTTGGGTAAACCCTTTATATTTCACGCAAAAAGTTCTGCGACTGCAAAAAGTATTATAATAGAAGAGAAAAATGGTGAGCAAATGGATTTTCCATTTCGTCAAGTTCACAACTCAATCACTTATTATTACGGTAACTATCTGTAGATTTGATGTTTTTTAATTTATTTAAGCCTTATGAAAGACAGTTCGGTTACCAGACTTATCAATAATATTAAATATTTTGTTACTCTACCGAATGTTTGGTTCGTAAACCGAATTTCGGCCAAATCCTGAAATTCGATTAAGTAGAAAGCCAAAATTCGTTAGGTGGATATAACCTAATGTTAAATGAATTTAACTCAATCTCTATTATCTACCATATGATCTTTTGTATCTCTACCATGTCTATTACAACATAAACGGTTTGCCACATCTAAGAAAATCGCTTAAGTAGATAGGTACTAGGTGGTAGGTTCCTTGTGCAAGGAACCGTCCAGGTAGGTACCACCGCAGTGTCAGATATTCTGCCGCCAAGTAGCAGTGTGTAAGCATTGCTGTGTTCCGGCGTGAAGGGCACTGTAGCTGGTGAAATTACTGGACACAAAGACTTAATATCTAATGTCTTAAGGGTCGGCAACGCGCTAGTGATTCTTCTGGTGTTGCTAGCGTCTATAGGCTACGGTGGCTGCTTACCATCAGGTGGGCCGTACGCTTGCTTGCCACCTTGGTAGTATAAAAAAAAAAAAAAAAAAAGGTACCAATAATTTTTTTTTTTTTTTTTTCAAAAATTAAAAATAAAACATTCGTTCCGCATTATCAGATTTTCAGACTTATGACTTACCTATTTTACTTTATGTTCAGTTCTAATATTTAAAGATAAGGATGCATTATACCACTTCACTCTATACATGTAGACAGACTACATGCAAAAATCAAACAATGCCGTGTCCAGTTTAGCAATACGTTCAGGATGATGTGCGAGGTCCGCCCGTTACTGTAGTGCATCGACAATGTTTGCGGTAGCGCGCGTAGATTGCTTTCACGCAACTACGCGCTGGAACGACGAGTGCGGGAGAACACCAACAGTGTGCTGGCAGTGCTTGGGGATAGGCTGGACTGTCCATAAACATATAAATCACTGTTGTCGACTGCACGTTTAACGCAGAGAGTGAAGCGGCTTCATGTAAGTAGGTATAATTTATATTCCTTCGAAGTCGCGACCCGCGTCCCGTGAGCACCGAGATGGTTCCCGGGGAGCTACAATGTGGGCTCAAAGGCAAGGCACTGGGCTCCTGGTGAGATTGATTTGATCCACCGGAGAGCCCGGGTGTTCCCTCTCATGTGCCAATGCAACAGCTGCAGGGGTTTTAGCAGGTAAGAATTTCACATACCCCGGTTGAGCCCCACAGCTCCCGGGTACCTTAAGAAGGTTTGCCTCACGAAAAAAAAAGTATAATAATAATATCTTGGGACAATCCACACACGGTCATCTGATCCCAAACTAGGCAGAGCCTGTACTATGGAAACCAGACAACTGATACTAATACTTAAATACATTTTTTTTTGTAAATACATACTTAAATAGATAAATAACACCCAGACACTTTGAGGGAATCGAACCCACGACCCATCGGTTAGCGGACAGGGTGTCTACCACTAGACCAACGGGCCCGTCAAATATAATAATAATAATAATAAAAAATAAAATAAAAAATAAAACATAAAAATAATAATAATACAATATTAATATAATTTATATTACAAGGGGGCAGTGAGCCATTGGTGTTCATATTTGCACTGTAGTTGAACACCCTAAAACGCAACATTTGACTCCCACTCAGTCGCCACACATAGACCTTTGTATGTTTTAATTAAATAGAATTCGACGGATGTTGTATTTAGAAAAATTAACTGGAAACGAAATATCAATTAAAAGATCAAAGACTGTTAAAATAATGGCGGAAGGGTTGGAATATTTACACAGGACACTCAAAATAGAATTTCGTCCAAAGACTGAAATGTAGATTATTTATTTATGTAAAAAAAAACATTTATATTAATGGATATTTTAACCATTCGTAAACAATTCCTTAAAATTAAAGTACTTTACAACAGATTGATGGTTTATTTATATTTCAGTATAGGTACTTACCTTATTTCATTAAATACATTTATTGAAACAAAATATTTACAGTTTATTTCTAGGTAAAAAACTTCCTCGAAGTTGTCGCCGCACTGGGAGGGAAGGGTACCTAAACGACTGGCGGCATTTCATTAAATTAATTATTATTATTATTATTTAGGTTATTCATTTTACTGAACTCACAAGAACTACTTTCAGTTTTGGAGCCGATAAACATAGGTAATAGGCACTTGTAAGTATAGAATACATATGTCCGTGAGTGAAGGCACAAGTCACAGCTCCGAATAACAAGTAAGTATAAATTTAAAAAAAAATCCCCGACTTAGGTAAACGAACTCTTAAAATGACTTTCCTGTGCTATTATCAGACCCTGATCAGTAGCTGTCTAACTACTCGTCAAGTTTTTACCATAGATTTTTAATTCGGTGCGTCCTACATTTAATGAAGATGAGTTCCTGTTGTCACCTTCCTGCTCCATCATCAGATCCTGATCACCATTTTTCTAGCACCTGCACGTCGAGACCTACCTAACGAACACAAACTCGGTGGGTCTACGTTTCTTGGTTCAGAGATCCCGTGACTACCATCCTGCTCCATCATCAGACCCTGGTCACCATTTTTCTAGCAACTACTCGTCGAGACCTACCTAACGAGCCCAAACTCTGTGGGTCTACGTTTATTGGTGCAGAGATCCCGTGACCACCTTCCTGATTCTTTCTGCATCAGACCCTGATCACCATTTTTCTAGCAACTACTCGTCGAGACCTATCCAACGAGCCCAAACTCGATGGGTCTTGGTTTATTGGGGCCAAAATCCTGTTACCACCTTCTTGCTGATCATCATCAGACCCTGGTGAAGTTTACCATTTTATTTAGTATCATTGAATTTACTTATGTCCTAAATTTTAGATCTTTCGGACTAATAGAAGCAATTAAAAATGTCTATTGCATACAAAATATCCCTACCCCGACACGGAAAAGAGCTGATGGTCTTCAAACGGCTTTACCGATTTTCATGAAACATAGCTAAGAACCATCTCGCTTAAACAAGCTTTCAAATAAAAAAAACCGCATTCAAATCCGTTCATTGGTTAGACCGCTACTATGCCACAGACAACATACATACAGACAGACTTCCGGACATAGGCGTCAAACTTAAAACTCCCCTCGTTTTTGGTCGGGCGTTAAAAAGAAAAAGCGTCTCACGGTCTTAAAAAAACTTTGTGCCTACGCTTTCCTATTGGAGCTATTCCATTGCCACCGTTAACATAAAACTGTCTTCTTGATTCTTCTAATGTAAATAATGTGAATAGACTACGGCTAATAGTGGTGCTCACGGGAGCACCACTATTAGCACCAGTACTAAAGAATTCCTGGTACAGATCCCACTGGGAAGCCCAGGTCTTCCCTATCATGTGCCGATGCGAAAGCCGCGGGTAAGAATCCGATATACCCCGTTTGACCTGCACAAGTCCCGGGGACCAATCGAACGAAAAAAAAGGTACTAAGTGTAAATTCTTATTGTGTAGAAGGTATTTCGATTTGTAATCTAATTAATCTAGCCTTAGGTAGAAAACCTTTTGATAGATTAATATCGAATAGTTTAGATATATTTAAAAAAAAGCAGAAAATATTTTTAATCAATCAGTATGAATCGTGGTGGTGGAAGGTGATCACAGTCGTTAATACTTTACAAGAAGAAAGTTTTTACGAGAAGAAATATAATTTATGTCGCTTAAAAATAACAGTATAAATTAATGGCTGAATCAATATTCATAAAGTGTAAAACTTTGTGTAAACTTCTTTCCACCATCTCACTGTTAGAGCTATATTTTCGTAATGTTGATCCGCATTCAATGTGACCATTAACGTTGAAACTTTATTATTTACTTTGGTTATTATGGTTAAGAAAATTGCTTGTATCTCCGGTTGATACTTATTGTAAATTTATAAAAGAAACCGCCAGGCCGCATGTGTACCTTTGAAACCACTGTTCCATTAGAAAACTTTACACTATAACTATACAATCATGCCTCTACAAAGTTGGAACGGGTTGTTACGATTTTTATACTTGGCAATGATATTATAAACAATAGATATGCCATTAGCGCATGAAAATTAAAACAACGGTACACCCAAATTGAGTGAACTAGCAGTAAGTCACGCGTCGGTAAAATGTAAAGTACGTGACGTGTGCCTTTGAAAATCTAGTATAATATGCCTTCATGCGTATCAAGAAAATGCACAAAGTACTGTACAAACTAAATAATAATGAAAGGATATCTTAGCTATTTATGAGAAAATATTTTAATTACACATTAGTGTGTCACAATTTATAGCGCACATTAGTAGGTAGGGATTAGTAGATTAGTAGGGATTATTATAACACCGCCCGAAGAACCGATAACCATTGGGGAAGAAAGGTTCTCGAGTGGCGACCACGAACCGGAAGACGCAGCATAGGCAGGCCTCCCACTAGGTGGACAGACGACATTGTGCGCGTCGCAGGTAACCGGTGGATGCAAATAGCCAATTGTCGTTCATTGTGGTGTTCTAAATGGGAGGCCTATGTTCAGCAGTGGACGTCTTCCGGCTGATGATGATGATATTATAACATATCTATGGTTTATTATATCATTGATGCTTGGTTAGTAAGATTGTTGGCTTACGCGTCGATGAAATTGAGTATCGAACAGATTGAAATATTTTTTGCATGGAGAAAGTTTACAAGACTTATTTAGTGAGATAGGCTACATTTTATCCCGGAAAGTGGCTAAGCTCGGGGCAAAAGCTAGTAAGCTAGTATACCAGCATATATAATTTTAAATAAATATTATTATGATTAAACATTTAACTTAAGGTTTCAGTGGGTTTCAGTGGGTTTCAGTGGGTTTCAGTGGGTTTCAGTGGGTTTCAGTGGGGAATTGGGGTGAGTTGGGGTGAGTTGGGTGAGTTGGGGTGAGTTGGGATGAATTGGGGTGAGTTGGGTGAGTTGGGGTGAATTGAGGTGAATTGGGGTGAATTGGGGTGAGTTGGGGTCAATTGGGGTGAGTTGAGGTGAATTGTGGTGAGTTGGGTGAGTTGGGGTGACGTTACACCGTGTGTCTGAGCTTTAACAAATAAAACCGTTAAAGTCTACACAGCTATAACTACTCATATGCGACACGGCGAGCCATCTCGTCGGCGAGCGCCGGCAGTCCTTGTCTCGCTGCCGCGGTGAGAGGTCGCATCTAAAATTCATGTTTATGTCAATGCCAATAGCGCATTATAGTTTGTAGTGATCGTGAACTACTTACGGGTGAGTGTGCTTGCTATCTATTTTCTATCTATCTGTTCTCTTTCCTGTTTCTAGGCATCTTGTAATTATCAACGGTCCTAAACCGTTGATAAAAGTATTTGGCGGTCAACGTACGCAAATTTGAATATAACGAACCTGTAACCGACGCTATCCCTACTATTCTGCAATGTCATCTTTCTTGTACTTTCTCTGTTCTTATTCTGCCTTATACTGCTCTCTTACTGTACTTTTATTGTTTCCTTTATATCTGTCCGACCGAGTAACGTAGCATAACCGTCTGCCAAGACCCTCGACTGGACTGAATAGGCTGAGGTGTCTTCTGTGGTCGGCGGACGGTTATGACACACGGGCTGGACCTGACGGTGTCTTTCCGTGGGTTCCAGGGTGCTACCTACAAGCTTCTACCTACAAGTTGCTACCTACGAGTTTCACCTACAAGTTTCTCCTACGAGTTCCACTAACGAACTTCCTGGGTACGAGGCTTCGTTCTCAAGCTGCTGCCGACCCCTACCAGTCGAGCCTAAGGACGGCTGCTAAGCTGTTCCCTGCCAGACTAGCTGTTGAGCTGGTCGTTCTACGAACTGCTGCGCATTGCTGCTCCCTGTACGACCGCGCCGTGCCGTTGCCGTCATCGTGCTGCTGCCTACGACGACTCTGATAAGTCCACCTCACTTAGAAGGGGGAAGCGGACCGATTCTCAGTGCGGCATTTAAGAAAAACCGTTAGCCTACTCACGACCCTTGCTCTCTAGCCTGTGCCTTCTTTGAAAATACAGTTCTTTATTCTTTTATACTTGTTTCCATTTCGTAGGGCCACTATCCCCGCTACGCGACAGGGGTGAGTTGGGGTCAATTGAGGTGAATTGGGGTGAGATGGGGTAAATTTTGGTGAATTGGGGTGAATTGGGGTGTTGGGTGAGTTGGGGTGAGTTGGGGTGAGTTGGGGTGAATTGGGGTGAATTGGGGTGAGTTGGGTGAGTTGGGGTGAGTTTGGGTGAGTTGGGGTGAGTTGGGGTGAATTTGGGTGAGTTGAGTTGAGTTGAGTTTGTGTGTGTGTGTGTGTGAGTGAGTGAGTGAGTGAGTGAGTGAGTGAGTGAGTGAGTGAGTGAGTGAGGGACCGACCGACCGACCGACCGATCGACTGAGCGAGTATGAAGTTTCACTTCTTCCGCGCGGAGGGACTCCACGCACGCACATTTTTTTTTTTGGAAATCTTCATTCGTCATACAAGCTGTGTAGGTTGTCGGCCATGGCAAAGAAATAGCCATAGGTACCTAAGTACCTACATAACACCGACATTCAACAAACATAATCCTCCCTATATGCTGGCTCGTTCTCATCCGTCATTCATGTGTTTTGATTAGGTACACCGTACGTCAGAAAGGTAAAGAAGGTAAAGGAAATTCCAAGGATAACAGCCTAGTTTAGTGTTCTCTCGAACGAAAGGCTGCTTACGTAGCATAGAGCGTAGATTTGGAATATCAAACAGATGCCTTGCCCACGTATGTACAAAAAGTTATTTATATTTTCTGTCATCGCTTTGGGTTGCTTGGTTTTATATTCGCAAATAATTGGACGTACTTTTGCAAAAAGGAACTACTTAAAAATTAAATTAAGTAGCAGAAAGCTTACGAATTGTAGACACAAAATCCAGATCAAAATGAATTAATGATGATGATTAGATAATGTTTTTTTTTACTTTGATTAATGATATACCTAATTAATTAAATAATTTTCCAGTACAGATTATCTAGTTAAAACCTAGAGCTGCTTTTTCTAACTATGTGGGTTGGTTAGTTCCTGTTTGCAGAACTACATCTAATTGTAATAACTACCACTTAGCGACGGTGCCTATAGACTATAGGCACATATATGATAATTATACTAGGACAACCAACACAGGGCCGTCGTCCCTCGACTGATCCCAAATTAGGCAAAGTCTGAATTGCAACAAGCAATAGCCCAAGACACAAAACATGTTCGTGTCTTTGAATGTTTGTCTTGGGTGGGAATCGAACTCACAATCGTTTAAGTAGCCGTTGGGGGTTGGAATCTAATGACTGCACCACTGGTCTGTCAAATATTACACAGTCAAAACTACCTTATCGATTCTTGTTCGATTTTTGAACTGAATAATCATCGAATAATAATTACTATTATTCAATACGTACGTAGTGGATTATGATAAATACAGGTTATCTTACTCAGCATCGGTGTTCCAAAATTGTCTCAGAAGTCTAATCCGCCGTGGAGCCGGCATCGCATGCAAATCCTTTCGGCGCAAATCCCGTTATCCCTGGCGTTCGGCCAACGCCAGACAATGCTTAGCACGCGTTCTGGCGCCACACCAATAGCCTGGATTATCTCCTCAACCTGCCAATTGGCTATATCTTGAGCATAAATTCTCCACCACATTATGAAACGGATTGGCTATGTATGAGTAAGTTGATAATAGGTTAGTTACTTATGAAAATACTTTAAGATTACTTAAACCTATGAAGTTATATGGTTCTTATGTTAGGTACTTATATTAATAAAACTTCGTAAGATGACAAAGAGGTTATGAAAATACTATAAGATTATAGTAAGGGGACATAGAACTACTTAGTGTTCGGTAAAGTAAACCCACAGAGCATAATAAGTATGCGACTTCGATAAACTTACCCCACTGAGTTTTCTGCCGTAAGAATTGGCTGTAGGACCTGTCTCTAAAAAACATTAGGTAGGGGAGACTGGGTACGATTGTGCCACGGTACGGTTGTGACAGTCGTCGAAACTATAAGGAATATCGGGATGGGTGCAAGAGAAGAAAGGAGCAGCGTGCTTGTCTGCATCTGTTCCACAGAATTGCATCAGCAATCGCGCGACGTTTCTGCTTGCAGAGTACCTACCACATTACTTTTTATCAATGAAAAGTAAATATTTTTCTTCGACATCTTTTAGTAATTGTTGATTCATGTGTACAGATAGAGTAATGAGTGTCATATCTCGTTAAAAGTTAAACATCGGTAGTTAAATAGCAGTGATTACTTTGTACGTAGATTAATCGGTATAGTCACGGCAATTGTTTTTTTGCCGAATGCCTGCAATGAGTACGGTTGTGCCATATTTTTTGGGTACGGTTGTGACACAAGTATTTGGTTTTATATGCCCTGACAATGTGTGAGGAAGACGGAAAGGAGCCCGTTTGTGTAAACCAAAGATATTATGTATAGAAGATCGACATAGTCCGATAAAAAATGAAACCAAAAAAGAAAAACCTATGTGTGAGTGAATTGTTTATGTGTAAAGGAAAAAAAGTGTTGTTAAAAAGTACTACGTACGTAATCGATATCGATGATATTTTGTGCGGAGATATACACGATTATCTGTATAATTTAAAATTGATGTTGATTTATAACAATTTACTAATAACCTTTAGTATTGCAAATCTCTTAATGATAAATTGTCAAAAGTGGTAAAACAGTCGTTCTAAACAAAAAAAAATAGTTTCTTTTTGCTTGAAACATCGTAAATTAGATCATGTAAATAAGTTATCGTTACGCATGATAAAATTACTCAAATCAGCATGCATTATAAACAATAATTATTAACGTTGTTCAGTATGGGTGAAGGAGTTTCCCCTATGAGATCCTTGAGAAGTATGCAATATTTCTAAATAGTATAAAACCAATGATATTATATACAATAGATATGCCATTAGCGCACTCCAGACGTTCAGCGAGTATCCCCCAACTGGGTTTTGTAGCAGTTAGTCGCACGCCGTCCCGCGTAGTCAATGCGACATCGTGACGTCTATCATAAATAAAATCTTTTTAAAAAAAAATTGAACCGACTTCAATATCACTGAAAAGTATAAAATAATTTAAATATTATTGAAGTTGGTGTTAGCTTACCGGCTGTGTATATTTGACACCAACTTCAATAATATTTAAATTATTTTATACTTTTCAGTGATATTGAAGTCGGTTCAATTTTTTTTTAAAAAGATTTTATTTTAAACTTTTTAGTGATATTTTCATATATAAAGATTGAACCATCGAAAACCGTAAAATTATCTAGGTAGGTTATGATCACATTATCGTCTACATAGTTTTACATAATTCATGTTACTTCAGAAAAAAATATCCGGTCGTAATGAAATTTGCATGGAATCATCATAGCAGTTTACTCTCTCGAATAAAAAAAGAATCATCGCAATCGGTTCATAATTGTCAGAGCAATGTAATGGAGAACATCAGTTTTATGGTTTTTACCACATAAATTCCTCCACATCGTTCATGGTCCTCCAGGAAGTTCTTATCCGGTTGTAATAAAATTCATACAGATTTAATACAGTGGTTTCTTCTTTCGAATAAAAAAAGAATCATTGAAATTGGTAAATATTTGCCAGAGTTATGACCATTTTTGTCCTTAAAAAGCGACATAACGTCATCGATATAGGCTTACCTGCAGCTCTCAGTGCGCAGTCACCATTCTTGTTTTTTCAGGAACTACTTATTACTACGCAATAATTTTTTTATGGGACCCAATCAATGGATTGAAGAATGGATGGAAGAAAGATTTTTTCAAATCGGTTCATAATTGACAGAGTTATGCGCGAACATACATAAAAAAAAAAAAATATATATATATATATACAGACGAATTGAGAACCTCCTCCTTTTTTGAAGTCGGTTAAAAAATGAAAATGCCGTTCTGCGTATTTAATATGTACACAAATTACCAGGCAAAAGTAAATAAACAGTCAGGGATAATATAGCACAGTAACTTTGAAAAAATAATTTGATTTTGTAAAGTATTTAAATTTTCTTAATAATATTGTAAGAAATAATCCGAAAATTGAATGTTGACAAGATGACACTGACAAGCGTTTAACCAATGCTGACAACGAACGCACAAAATATAGCCATCTCGTATTCTCTTACTTTTGTTGTTATGCATCTGTCCTTGTCAGACTATAGGTAGGAAAATGTATAGCTAGGTATAGCTAACTACAAGTGACACAACTTTTATCGTGCGTTAGTAGGGATATAACATATCTTTAGTAAAATATCATTGTATAAAACCAAAACATTTGGCGGACGTGTTGGTCTAACAGTTCAACATCCTGGCTGGCTTATTGGGTAGCCAGCTGGTGGTTCGATTTCCACCAGGTGTCTGAGTTTTATTTATCTATTAAGTATGTATTTACAAATAAAAGTATATGAATATGTATTAGTAAAAGTTGTCTGGTTTCCATAGTAAAGGCTCTGCCTTGTTTGGGATCAGACCACAATGTGTGGATCGTCCCAGGTTATTATTATAAAGACAAACAATATACTTCTATTGTAAAATACATACTTATTTCGGCATTCATAAAAATATATTGTAAATATATACTTCAGCTTCTTAGTGACGACAGTAATAGAGCACGTTTTATCTGGTAACATCTTAATATTATTTAAACCACATGAACACGAAGTAATTTATTTGTTGTAAAGGATCGAATAAGAAATGTTATCACCAGAGAATCAAACTTGCCGACGTAGGTCAACGAATTACCAGACTGGAGTGGCTGGTCATATTGGCTGTAGAACCGATGATCATTGGGAAACAGTGGTTTTGGAGTAAAGACACCACTAACCGGAAAACGCAGTGTATGAGGTTCTATGTTTCGAGGTTCTGATTTTATTTTCTGACAAACGATTTGACTTAAATACCTGGTAATGGCGTATGGGTAAATTAAAGATTAACTCCAATAATTAACTCCAATAATTAACTCCAAAAATTAACTCCAATCATTAACTCCACTCATAAACATCTATCATTAACTCCAATAATTAACTCCAATAATTAACTCGAATAATTAACTCCACTCATAAACATCAATCATTAACTCCAATAATTAACTCCAATTAAGTCATTAACTCCAATCATTAACTCCAATAATTAACTGCAATCATTAACTCCACTCATAAACATCTATCATTAAATCCAATAATTAACTCCAATCATTAACTCCAATCCTTAACTCCACTCATTAACTCCACTCATAAACATCTATCATTAACTCCAATAATTAACACCATTCATTAACTCCAATCATTAACTCCACTCATAAACATCTATCATTAACTCCACTAATTACCTCCAATATTTAACTCCAATAATTAACTCCAATCATTAACTCCACTCATAAACATCTATCATTAACTCCAATAATTAACTCCAATCATTATATTCACTCATAAACATCAATCATTAACTCCAATAATTAACTCCAATAATGAACTCCAATTAAGTCATTAACTCCAATCATTAACTCCAATAATTAACTCCAATCATTAACTCCAATCATTAACTCCACTCATAAACATCTATCATTAAATCCAATAATTAACTCCAATCATTAACTACACTCATAAACATCTATCATTAATTCCAATAATTAAATCCAATCATTAACTCCAATCATTAACTCCACTCATAAACATCTATCATTAATTCCAATAATTAAATCCAATCATTAACTCCAATCATTAACTCCACTCATAAACATCTATCCACTAATCACCTCCAATATTTAACTCCAATAATTAACTCCAATCATTAACTCCAATAATTAACTCCAATCATCAACTCCACTCATTAACTCCACTCATAAACATCTATCATTAACTCCAATAATCAACTCCAATCATTAACTCCAATTATTAACTCCAATAATTAACTCCACTCATAAACATCTATCATTAACTCCAATAATTAACTCCAATCATTAACTCCAATAATTAACTACAATAATTAACTCCAATCATTAACACCAATAATTAACTCCAATCATTAACTCCAATAATTAACTACAATAATTAACTCCAATCATTAACTCCAATAATTAACTCCAATAATTAACTCCAATTAAGTCATTAAGTCCAATCATTAACTCCAATCATTAACTCCAATCATTAACTCCAATCATTAACTCCACGCATTAACTCCACTCATAAACATCTATCATTAACTCCAATAATTAACTCCAATCATTAACTCCACTCATAAACATCTATCATTAACTCCAATAATTAACTCCAATAATTAACTCCAATCATTAACTCCAATAATTAACTCCAATATTTAACTCCAATAATTAACTCCAATCATTAACTCCACTCATAAACATCTATCATTAACTCCAATAATTAACTACAGTAATTAACTCCAATCATTAACACCAATAATTAACTCCAATCATTAACTCCAAACATTAACTTCACTCATAAACATCAATCTTTAACTCCAATATTTAACTCCAATAATTAACTCCTATCATTAACTCCAATCATTAACTCCAATCATTAACTCCAATCATTAACTCCAATAATTAACTCCAATTGTTAACTCCAATCATTAACTCTAATCATTAACTCCAATAATTAACTCCAATAATTAACTCCAATCATTAACTCCAATCATTAACTCCAATAATTAACTCCAATCATTAACTCCATTCATTAACTCCACTCATAAACATCTATCATTAACTCCAATAATTAACTCCAATCATTAACTCCACTCATAAACATCTATCATTAACTCCAATAATTAACTCCAATCATTAACTCCAATAATTAACTCCAATAATTAACTCCAATCATTAACTCCAATAATTAACTCCAATCATTAACTCCATTCATTAACTCCACTCATAAACATCTATCATTAACTGTTAAAACCTACGTTGAATATTTATAATCAAAGCACTGGCATACTGTAATAAGTACATGTTTAAATTTGTTTTATACTATTCTTAGTAGTGATGTGAACCGGTTTTAGGAAAACCGATAAAAAACCGGTTTTTGTAGAAACCGGTTAATATCGGTTTTTTATTCAAAAAACCGATTACCTATGTATCCAGCAGTGGCGTGCACTGACTTTTTGATTAGGGTAGGCAAAAAAGCAAATTTCTTAGATCTCTAGAGTCGTAGGGTAACAGTCTTTTTGTTTGTACGTATTGACACTGTAACATAAGTAAGTCTATTTATTTGTACTTACTGATGTTTTTTTGAATAAATGAGCACTGCTATGCAATAATGAGTCAACAAAAATATAAATAATTCTGTGTTAACGCCATCTATCTCTTGTTATAGGCCTAGGCGACAAACTGCATTAAGATTTTTTTTGTTAGATGGAGCTTTACTAACTTACTGAGCTGAATTACTGACATGGGCATTTTTTTAAACGTCGCCTGGGCCTATAACAAGAGATAGATGGCGTTAACACAGAATTATTTATATTTTTGTTGACTCATTATTGCATTATTGCTCAAATATTCCTAAATCACGGATTTATATTTACTTCGTAAAAACTGGATAGATCACTTAAATATATTAATATCACAAATTTAAACTTTATTCTACATTCTTAAGGTTTGTTTTTCTTTGAGACAAGTCGAAGTAGAAAAACGAGCCGAGTGAGATAGATCAAAAGTAGATGTGTGTCCTTGTCTGCCCCTTGTCAAGTAAGTTGCCAACGCCAAATATGATTCTTTTTAGTAGTGTTCGGTGGATTTCTTAAAAGTTGATTACATTTGCTTATAAGTTTTTCGTGTAATAAAAGATCGAAATATAATAAATCTAGGACGATGAAATGTAATATCATAAATTAGCACACGAACAACATGCAATACTTTTATTAACAATAATATTAGTAACAATTTAACATTATGAAGGTAGCAGCACTAAGCTGTTGAGTGATTGTCGACATTGTCGTAGTAAGTAACCAGTGTCACGGTGTACTGTTAGAGTAGGGTGACCATTGTTATGTATGGCGTCGCGTCAGTCGTCTCGGATGATGGTTTCCATACAAACGTTGGTTAACTCAACCTGAATGAAATACAGATATCCGGAAGAAAACGGTAGCTAGGTATTACCACAAATTCAAGTAATTTATTGTCTTTAGTATGGTAAGTACAGCAGATGTAATATTAAAATAAGTAAAGTAAGACTTTAAATTTATTGATTGCAACAAATTTTCAGAATTAATAATTGCTTTAATACATAGTAATTTCATGACTTGCCATTAAATTCCATCCAATTATACAATACAAATAATAATTATGATTAGTATTATGTCACCAAAATTACGATCTGAACGCAAAAATTGTCAGATTGACGGAGGTCACGCAGGAGCACCGATGTGGCACCGTCCGTTGTGACCTGATCCGCCGCCAAAAGACCTCAGAAGTGAGAAAAAGAATCCTTCTACATACTAATGCGTGGACACCCTATTAGACAGAGATAAACTACTACTTTCAAACCTCTCATTCGGCTCGTGATCTTTGTAGACTGCGCTGTCCAGTTCTAATACAGGTTCGTGTCCTAAATATATTCTATTTCACTCCCATAACTAAAACGAATCTTACGATTATGTAGGAAGTACCTAAGTATATTAAATTAAAATCCATGCAGCCAAGGATTTTACTTTAATATGCCGCAGACCATGTTAAAAAAATAAACATACCTACTATCGAAAAATATAATAGCTAAATTATTATCTTTCGCAAAGTACGACCTACGTGCTCACACGTCCTCTTTTCTTTTTCGTTACTTATTATATACCTGCACCGCTTTATATTCTATTAAATAATTTAAAAACATTACAAAAAGAAACTTCGATTCTAAGAGGATACGAACTCGCGGCTCGTGATTCGCTTCCGAACGCTTAACAAAATGATCTGCCGCTGCAATATCTATGCGCGTCAAATTAGCATTCATGTCGTAACATAAATATCTATTGGGACTAAACTATATTGAAATGTCACTTTTGGTAGGCAGTGTCTCTCTGTGTCTCTGTCCTTTGTCTGTGTGCGTGATATTTCTTCTATTATACATGTCAGATTATTTATGGGTGCGTGTATCGGTGTGAGTCTGTGTGCAAGAAATCTGTTTGAATGTGTGCATATTGAGGCAACGCCGTATCGTGTCTTTGCGTGGCCCGCGCGCAAAATCTATCTTTACATTGCGTGCTTTTCTTTATTTACAATGGTGAAATAATTGAAAACGAAATATTACTATGCACACTTTTTATTGATATGTCTGATTGGGAAAATCACAGGGTAGGCAAACACTTTTTGCCTATATGGACTGCACGCCACTGGTATCCAGTAAGATGGCATGACATTCAGCTAGCGTACCGCCAATAAGAACAAAAAATCAACATAGTTACACGATACACACGTTATGGATATTTGTTCAAATATATAAGCTTAATTTAACAATATTATTTATTCATTTACACTATCGTACAAACACAAATTACAGAATACATATAAAAAGAAAACAGAATCATTGAGGCGGCCTTATCACTAATGAGCGATTTCTTCCAGGCAACCCAAAGGATAACATGAAGAGAATGATATATTTAGGTAGAGAGACAATGACAACAGTTCTTAGAAGTGCGGTTGCTTTTTGGTCCGACAATAATCATTTAGCCATTAAATACCTACAATAGTACCCTAGAATCCAATACATCATCGATATATTATTTAGAGTTACTTATTATATATCGATGCAATACACTGTAACTTCAGATACAGTGTTTTGAATTAACAACGTTCATTCGATTTCTTTTATGTAACCTGTTTGATGTTATGGCATTCATAGTTTTTTTACTTTATTTGAAAAATACTGAGATATTGCAATGCAAATTACACTGTATTTACTTAAAACTACAGGCCTGAAATAATTAAACACGGCAATTTAAGATGCAGTCCAAATAATCTTCGTGCATTGCAAGATACAGTGTTTTATCAAAACAAAGTAGGAGAGCTAGCGGGACGCGTGTGCGCCAGTCAGATTTCAATGATTATTGGTTGATCTGGCCGAGAGCAACGGCGCGGCGGCGGAAAAGTCTGAGCTGATACGTACATAAATTTAAAAATAACTATATTATTATAAATACACTAAATAAAAATATTAAAATAAATCTATCTGGAGAGGAGATGTTTTTTTTTAAATTGTTTTTTAAGACTAATTTACAACTAGTACACAAGGAATGTGGAAGAGAATTCCATAGCCACACTGCTTGCATGGTAAAAAAAACGTTATAGTGACTAGAATAATGAGGAGGAACTTAAAAATAAGAGATGCAGTGGAACACCAAGGCTTGTCACAAGATTCAAGCAACGAATAACGCTCACGAAGATAAAGAGGAGAGTTAAGATTCATAAGTATACAATTTAGAAAAAAAATATGCCAGTCCCGTCGCTGACGGATTGGCAGCCATTCTAGTTGAGTCCGAAATTCCATGATAATATAATTATAAATAACGATAGCTAGCAGGTGGGAAGACTAGGGATAATTTTAGGGAATTATAGGGAAATATATACGAACGTGTATCAGTGCTAGGAATGGTTTATTGACAACAGGAACTATATACAAAAACAAAGGAATATAAATATAAAATATTAAAAAGTATAAAACTATGTACAAAGAATATACAAAAGAGGTCCGATTCGCAATATTCTCCCCTTTTTTTTTAGAAAATGTCTAATTCTACCTACTGCAGAATCAGCTTTTTGAGGGGCCTCCGCAACTGACCGGCGGAGGTAGCGACATCAGCCACTCTGGGAATATTATCTTTCCCGTAATATAGGGCAACGATTCTCCCTTTTGGCCACACACCACGAGGTAAATTGTTGTCAGCAACTAACACCACGTCCCCCACTTTTATGATTGGTCGCTGTCCAGTGTCTCCGGTTGGGTTCAAAAGTGGCAGGTACTCCACCACCCACCGACGCCAAAAGTGATCAGCCATTCTCTGTGCTCTTTTCCAACGTACTCTACTGTGTAGGTCACTCTCCTCGGCTTCATATGGCCCATGACTTGCTGATGATGTACCAATTAAAAAATGAAAAGGAGTGAGGGCTTCAGGGTAGTCAGGATCAGGAGAAACGTGTGTAAGAGGTCTGCTATTTACAATGGCCTCCGCTTCCAAAAGGAGAGTTGATAACACTTCGTCTGTGGGTGACTTGTCTTTAAGTGTCACTTTGAGCGCCGTCTTAATACTGCGAACTAAGCGCTCCCAAGCTCCACCCATAAAGGGAGCAGCGGGTGGGATGAACTTCCATTGTATCATCTCGTTCGTGGCAAAAGTTGACATCTGTTCCCCGTACAGCTTCCTGAGCTCTCTACTCAAACCGACGAAAGCAGTTCCATTGTCGGAGAATATCTGGCGTGGTGATCCTCGTTGTGATGGTACAGCCTCTTGCGAGGTGTGTAAAGTATGTGATCGTGATCGTCTATATATATATGTATGTATGATAGTGCACTAGAGATAATGTGAATCGACTGAGAGATGCCATTGTTAACAGATAGCGGATTGATGCCTCTTTAGTTTTCACTGTCGTTCAGACTTGAGTCTGTTTTTAATACATAGTTTGACAGCCGAAGTAAAGCCACTGGTTTTCTGACTAGGTTCACCTTAGATAATAGCTAATCTACCGGCCCAAACAGACGCCAGTAGCTTAACTCTAATAAATTAGAGAAAACGATAGTTATTTAATCCAGCTCAATTTAGCTGAGGTAAAATCGTTGAGTTTAACTAACACCGACGGCAATTCGATTCCTTACGTCCTATCAACAACTAAGGTGAGGGATCTAATCAGTGGAACACAGGTGAACTCTACGACGGGGAGATACCAAAGGTGTCTGCACTCTCTGGGCCAGCTCGGTTGCCGCCCTAAACCCTACTGCCAATCCAGGCGGAGGTAATAGACCTTTCCCTTGTCCCTAACCCGCTGCGAAGCGATAGATATCATTAGATATCTTAGATATTTGTTATTGACCGTTATAGTCATTGACCTCCAGATAAATTTATCGTCATATGTTATATGTTTCATAGCTACGGAGTTTAATTGGGTGGCCACCCAGCAAATCGGGAGTCGGTCTGAGGAGAGCGTGTATATGCGACCCAAGTTGCACCCAAAGCTCTGTCAATATGTAGAAATTAGTGAAGTGATATTCGCATCGGTCGAGGCTAGAAGGTATAATCAATTAAATTATCCCTGTCAACATGGCACCTCTGAGTCCTCTATCATGGCCCTACTGTCCGCCTAATCTAATGGTTACTTATCCGCCGAAGTCACGAAGATTCCCTTTGGTCGCTTCCGTGGCGTGGCTTCCGCTGCTCGTAGTAGTGTGCTAATATCCCTAATCTAATCAGAACATAATACTGCGATCTGAACAGCTAGCCTGAAGTGCCAGTCGTTCTATATCTACGCCTATCTTGTTTTGATCTATCTCTATAATCCATAGTCGAGTTAATCTGGCAAACCTACCTAGGATTAGATGAGTCAGTGTTCGGTGTTAAGTTACTGTCTGTCAGACGGGTTGCAATAGTGTACCTATTATATCGCCCAGAGTATGTTATAGTAAGACTTATTTATAAAGGACTTATACTAAAATAAGAAAGGAAAGACTTTTTAGAGTTCAATTAATTAGTATTTATTCATTTAAAATATTTGATATTTGACTCGGGAGAAGGTTCTACAAGACTATCAGAAGTTGAATATTGATCTACAACACCCTGAGACGATCAGAGTGATCTCTCGTTAATTTATGTATATTAAAGTATGATATAAAGTCTCTGTGCTATTTTGCACATACACATAAAACCGTGGGTCTAAACATGTATCTTCACATCTTTTACATCTTTTACTCTAATTTTAAGATAAAATTATAATAGACTTGTTTCCTTCCCCCAAATCTCGAAACTGATTATGTGATTTAGCTCAACCTCTCAACACTAGTGAGGGGTTGACCCGATCTTTGGGTTCCTAGGGCCTTGAATAGTAACGGGAAAATCCAAAGATCGAAACAGAAAAACCCATTACTTTGCCAAACAAACTTACTCTAAACACAGTATGGACACAAAATGTAAAACACACATGCAAACACAAGATAAATTGTACATTTTCTACAAGATCCCTGAAGTAACATAACTTAATTAAGGTTTCATAAACCAACCACACACACAGATAGAGAATCCCACTATAAATTCCACTTTACAATAATTACATAATTTCCAATGGTATTGGTGGATCTAGGTCCCTTGTTTAGGCATCCGCCCCAGTCTTCTCGTTAGAGTAACCGTACGAGCACGTGAATATACACGGTGACTGGTATTACAAACATAATAGCAATAAAATAATTACTTTGGTGATGACAGGTAAATGTTTTATAATGAACCTGTCTGTGGCTGAACATGAGCCAATATTCACCTTTTGTAATCAGTGTGATTAGTTTATTCCTATAATCTGAAAAATGACCTATTTTAATAATATATTTTATTAACTATAACTTACTTGACGAGATCGGGTTTCCCCGATCTGTACTTGTGACGACACTGACTCTAATATAAATAAATATCAAAACTAAATAATTTAAATTTTTACTACAGGATCTTAATTATCTAAACGCGATGTCTCGTGCGTTGTCTCGTTGGTCGTTGAATGCCCTCGCCCAAGCCATGCTTGGCCTTTTTCCCTATCCGCGTGGCGTCACCTCGGGCCCGCCGCCCACACCCCGCGGCCGCCCTCTCTCTCTGCGTACGATTACCTGAAAAACTTGAAACACAAAACCACGCGACCCCTTTCTTTTTTGTAATGTCGACCGTAATAAATTCCGTCAGTTAAAATGGTTATTAGCCCATACAGTATTTTGAATTTCCTAGTTTTTGTGTATTCGTTAACACTTATGACCCTCTCTCATAATTCACTGCGTTCGGATTTTTATTTTTACCAGATGTTGGCCTTCTCCGGGTCGTGGGATAATATTTTTCTATTTTTAGAACATTTTGCCGTGTTAGCTGCAAAAATACCAATGATTCTATCGCGGACCCACGATCTATGTGACACGTTGCAATAGGTTCTAAATAGTCGCCCTAGTTCCTTATTTAGCCTATCAGTAAGCCCTTATGATTTTTCCTATTTCATGCGATATATTATTAAAGTAATAACGCCTTTTCATCAATGAATAAACTCTATATCACCCGTAATTACCTCATGCATGTTTTTATGGTCAGCCTGAATATTTGACCATGTGACCTAGGTACTAGAAAGACGCAACTCTACCGAAGTTAGTATCACTCAACATTATAGGTGGCACGCAAACTGTGCTTCGAGCCCTCACTCGAAATACCATACATTCTCTTGTACTAGTGTTATACAGGAGACCAAACTGACCAGACACCCCTGTTTCTCTTATTTTATTGCAGAGAATATCATATCTAACCAAGTCAAATACCTTGGAGAGGTCAAAACTGTAGCACATACACTAGTGTTTCCGTATAATATTTGACGTTATGCTTCAGAGATATAATAACACATTCCGTTAATGATCTGGGCCTAAAACCGAACTGACCATCTTGAAGTTCTAAATGTATTTTAAGTTGTCTCTCAAATAAACCATCAAACCTCTTGGATGCGGCCGCAGCAAGCGAGATTGGTTGATAGTTACTCTTATCAGAACAGTGCCCCGTCTTACTTTTTCCTATCAGTACTACTACGGTATCTATAAAACTGGCTAGTAGATACAAATGTCTTATACACATAGTAATGAGCTTACCTAACAATCTCGAGAAGTGAGATCCCACGTATTGGAATTCCTCAATGCTAGAGCCATCGTGTCGAGATAGCTTGCATTTCGACATTTACTTTATTATTAAAGCAACTATTTTGCCGAGACACGTTCTGGTATACTAGACTCCGCCCCCTCATCATCATTCTCCTCTACTGTATTCAGTAGTGACTCTACCCGGCAATGAGACCTAAACATGTTTGTTATGTCTCTAGGCTTACTTGCACTATCTATGCTCCTTAAGACACAAAGCCTGAGACTAAACCTTTTGTCCCTTTCTAAAACCCGCGAAATCTAAAGCCCGCGTAATTGTTTCATGGTCTTTGGCGCTGTAAAGTTTACTATGGTATTTATCCGATAAATGTACATACATATTCCGTGAGTGCTAATTATATGTCCTAGCACTTAACCACGACGCACAAAAATCGACATTTGTCTACTCTGCCTGTCATCTCCACGTCTTCTAATTTTACCTAAGCCTCGGTCTAAGTGGTCTAGATGCAATTCTAGGTCACCCGTAGTGACGACGATAATATCATTCAAATAATTCATACAGAAGTCCCGAACGTCATCTAGTATAATATTCACGACTCTAGAAAAGTATGCTACTGAGGTCTTTAATACTTGTGGTAATACGCGATAGATATAAGTTTTTCCCCATGAACGATAAACCAGTGTACTTTCTGGATTCCTCGTATAATGAAAATTGAAATTAGGCATCATTACAGTCGATTAAGCTAGTATAATCAACTCCGTGAAATGACTGTAATATTTTCGGGGTAAGTGGTGGCGATCCGGCGTCGCCTTCCATTTTCTTATTGAGCTCCCGCACATCTAACAAGATTCTAATTGTACCATCTCGTTTATGGGTGTATGTTAGCGGATACCAATTCGGTGTCAACTCTTATTGGACAACCCCCCAGACTCTCTAATTCGACTAACCTTTCCCTAACCTGTCCTCAATGCCCGCACGGCTCTGGATAATCGCGTCTAACAACCGATTCCCCGTCTACCAACTTTATGACGTGTTCGTATTTATTCGTCAACTCCAATCTATTTGTAAAACCTTGTTATGTTTTTTTTTTCTAATATCGGTAGCAATAGATCCTTTCGTTCGTCGCTCAAATTGTTACTACCCAATTGTGTCTTCCAATTAGTCGAGCGGTTGAACGTAACATTTGAGTGAACGTTCAACCGCTCGACTAATTGGAAGACACAATTGGGTAGTAACAATTTGAGCGACGAACGAAAGGATCTATTGCTACCGATATTAGAAAAAAAAAACATAACAAGGTTTTACAAATAGATTGGAGTTGACGAATAAATACGAACACGTCATAAAGTTGGTAGACGGGGAATCGGTTGTTAGACGCGATTATCCAGAGCCGTGCGGGCATGCATTTCTAGTGACATTCTGATTCGAATCTCTTGTTTGGTGAACGTATCGTCTTATTAATTAGTTAATTTACGTCAATGTTCGACGCGCCCCCAAATCGTTCGATCTTGCAATTTGATCCACAATATCAATGACCTAGGCAATCTACGCATGATTAGTACCGGCGCTTCTACTAAAATACTACCTAGCCTTTTATTAACACTAACCGATTTGTGCTCTCACTCCGTTATCCGAACGCCCCCACAACTTTTACTGTTGGGATAGCAATATGTTTTACTCGAGTCTCCTAAGAAATCCGCGTTGTTTATATTGGTGGATTTGTCCACTCTAGTAAAACATAATTGTTGTCTGTCTATGGCATAACGCCTCATTATAGTTTACTCGGTCCCTTTCATTAAATGCAAATCGTTAATGACTTTAAAGACTCTATTTGTTTGACAAAGTGTCTGGACATACTGATACCAGTACCACGAGGATATTATTATGTCCTCTTATCCAGCTTATATAATTGGCAAAGATTGACCACCCCTCTGAATACATTTCCATAACTATTCGCACGTGCCGACGCATTCTAGAGCGACATCTACCTCTCTATCATGAGCATTAATCGAATTATTATACCTTTAAGCCTTTTCAAAACGTGCTCGAATTATTTTTAAATATGTGCTCGAATATTATATTATAATCCGCGACTTTCCGTCAAAGATGGGTTTGCTATCCGTTAGTTGTACCACGAATATGTCCCGTGCGTTAGGCGACATCGTACTATTGCCTTCCACAGTGAAACTAGTAATCCCCTGTATGTTGGTACTAAGTCCTGGGTCGCTAGTCTCCTCTACGATATCGTGAGTGAACGTACTAATTGCGCTAGCCCCGCCCCCATTATTGCAGTGCGAGCTAGCTGACTTTAGTTTTTGACTAAACTGTTTCATTTTCTGTAATAACATTTCTAGTGTAGCATTATCGGGGTTCCCGCTAAAATGCACCTTTGATGTTATTTTTACCATCTGGGAAGTTACTATCCATTGTTCGTTTTTTTTTTCTAACTCCTGCCCGGCTGTCCCTTGTACATTGTACGTATAAAACAAAGCATCGGCTTCGAGCCCCTGAGTTTATGACCGAATATTATATTGTAATGCTTACTTTCTAACTTCTTAACAGAAAAAAATCTAAAACGAAGGATGCTATTCTCCTTATTTTAAATATTATAACGTAAAGTTTATTTCCTAACTAACTAACAATACAGAAAAAAAAGGATCTCGTGGCGTGTTATTTTAAAATAAAGGATGTTATTATCAACAATACAAGAAAAAAATGTTAGTTTCAACCAAAGGGTGTTATTTCCTTTGTCGTGACCTGTAAGCAACACAGTTATGGGTAATTTTTATAAAGTTATAATATACACATTTTATATTGCAGTCATGCGATGTAGAATTTCTCCCTTGCTGATTCTGGCATCTCTGAAATGGATATTGCTAACAATACTCTGTGCGTTATTTCTTAAATTGTGTGGTGTTTTACCTACTTTAAGTTATGATTTACCTACGTTGTGTTATGATTTACCTACGTTGTGTTATGATGTAGTGTGTTTCCGATTAGTTCTTGACCAGTCGCGTCACCTTTTGACACGTAGCTGTGGTCATCCTGGTCACTCGGCATCACTTTTTATGTGATGGTACAGCCTCTTGCGAGGTGTGTAAAGTATGTGATCGTGATCGTCTATATATATATGTATGTATGATAGTGCACTAGAGATAATTTGAATCGACTGAGAGATGCCATTGTTAACAGATAGCGGATTGATGCCTCTTTAGTTTTCACTGTCGTTCAGACTTGAGTCTGTTTTTAATACATAGTTTGACAGCCGAAGTAAAGCCACTGGTTTTCTGACTAGGTTTACCTTAGATAATAGCTAATCTACCGGCCCAAACAGACGCCAGTAGCTTAACTCTAATAAATTAGAGAAAACGATAGTTATTTAATCCAGCTCAATTTAGCTGAGGTAAAATCGTTGAGTTTAACTAACACCGACGGCAATTCGATTCCTTACGTCCTATCAACAACTAAGGTGAGGGATCTAATCAGTGGAACACAGGTGAACTCTACGACGGGGAGATACCAAAGGTGTCTGCACTCTCTGGGCCAGCTCGGTTGCCGCCCTAAACCCTACTGCCAATCCAGGCGGAGGTAATAGACCTTTCCCTTGTCCCTAACCCGCTGCGAAGCGATAGATATCATTAGATATCTTAGATATTTGTTATTGACCGTTATAGTCATTGACCTCCAGATAAATTTATCGTCATATGTTATATGTTTCATAGCTACGGAGTTTAATTGGGTGGCCACCCAGCAAATCGGGAGTCGGTCTGAGGAGAGCGTGTATATGCGACCCAAGTTGCACCCAAAGCTCTGTCAATATGTAGAAATTAGTGAAGTGATATTCGCATCGGTCGAGGCTAGAAGGTATAATCAATTAAATTATCCCTGTCAACATGGCACCTCTGAGTCCTCTATCATGGCCCTACTGTCCGCCTAATCTAATGGTTACTTATCCGCCGAAGTCACGAAGATTCCCTTTGGTCGCTTCCGTGGCGTGGCTTCCGCTGCTCGTAGTAGTGTGCTAATATCCCTAATCTAATCAGAACATAATACTGCGATCTGAACAGCTAGCCTGAAGTGCCAGTCGTTCTATATCTACGCCTATCTTGTTTTGATCTATCTCTATAATCCATAGTCGAGTTAATCTGGCAAACCTACCTAGGATTAGATGAGTCAGTGTTCGGTGTTAAGTTACTGTCTGTCAGACGGGTTGCAATAGTGTACCTATTATATCGCCCAGAGTATGTTATAGTAAGACTTATTTATAAAGGACTTATACTAAAATAAGAAAGGAAAGACTTTTTAGAGTTCAATTAATTAGTATTTATTCATTTAAAATATTTGATATTTGACTCGGGAGAAGGTTCTACAAGACTATCAGAAGTTGAATATTGATCTACAACACCCTGAGACGATCAGAGTGATCTCTCGTTAATTTATGTATATTAAAGTATGATATAAAGTCTCTGTGCTATTTTGCACATACACATAAAACCGTGGGTCTAAACATGTATCTTCACATCTTTTACATCTTTTACTCTAATTTTAAGATAAAATTATAATAGACTTGTTTCCTTCCCCCAAATCTCGAAACTGATTATGTGATTTAGCTCAACCTCTCAACACTAGTGAGGGGTTGACCCGATCTTTGGGTTCCTAGGGCCTTGAATAGTAACGGGAAAATCCAAAGATCGAAACAGAAAAACCCATTACTTTGCCAAACAAACTTACTCTAAACACAGTATGGACACAAAATGTAAAACACACATGCAAACACAAGATAAATTGTACATTTTCTACAAGATCCCTGAAGTAACATAACTTAATTAAGGTTTCATAAACCAACCACACACACAGATAGAGAATCCCACTATAAATTCCACTTTACAATAATTACATAATTTCCAATGGTATTGGTGGATCTAGGTCCCTTGTTTAGGCATCCGCCCCAGTCTTCTCGTTAGAGTAACCGTACGAGCACGTGAATATACACGGTGACTGGTATTACAAACATAATAGCAATAAAATAATTACTTTGGTGATGACAGGTAAATGTTTTATAATGAACCTGTCTGTGGCTGAACATGAGCCAATATTCACCTTTTGTAATCAGTGTGATTAGTTTATTCCTATAATCTGAAAAATGACCTATTTTAATAATATATTTTATTAACTATAACTTACTTGACGAGATCGGGTTTCCCCGATCTGTACTTGTGACGACACTGACTCTAATATAAATAAATATCAAAACTAAATAATTTAAATTTTTACTACAGGATCTTAATTATCTAAACGCGATGTCTCGTGCGTTGTCTCGTTGGTCGTTGAATGCCCTCGCCCAAGCCATGCTTGGCCTTTTTCCCTATCCGCGTGGCGTCACCTCGGGCCCGCCGCCCACACCCCGCGGCCGCCCTCTCTCTCTGCGTACGATTACCTGAAAAACTTGAAACACAAAACCACGCGACCCCTTTCTTTTTTGTAATGTCGACCGTAATAAATTCCGTCAGTTAAAATGGTTATTAGCCCATACAGTATTTTGAATTTCCTAGTTTTTGTGTATTCGTTAACACTTATGACCCTCTCTCATAATTCACTGCGTTCGGATTTTTATTTTTACCAGATGTTGGCCTTCTCCGGGTCGTGGGATAATATTTTTCTATTTTTAGAACATTTTGCCGTGTTAGCTGCAAAAATACCAATGATTCTATCGCGGACCTACGTGGACATTTTACCTATTAGGCTTACTATCTCATCGTCGAGCAACAAATCTCCTCAGGCTCATCATAGCAGCGTCCGTAGTGAGGCTGTGAACCACTTCCAAGTGAACGGCTCTCGTGACCAAGCATGTGTATAGAGCGACGTACCGCTTTTCATGTCGTCGTCCCACGGTGACTTGGATAGGCCCAAAGTAATCCAAACCTGTATATGAGAACGGTCTTTCATGGTGCGCAAGTCTCGCCTCTGGAAGTTGACCCATTGGAGGATTGAATGGTTTGGCCTTTTGCTGTTTACAAAATAAGCAATGGTGAGCAACGGAACGAACTGTGCTTCTTAAACTGATAATCCAGTAATGTTGGCGGAGTTCGTTTACTACTGTCTCAGTGTTGGCATGTGCGGTTCTTTGGTGGTAGCGAAGAACTAGGAGGCGGACGGCTGGATGCCTTCCATCGAGTATTACTGGCGATATGGTTGGCGTCTTGACGTGGCTAACGGCACTGATGCGTCCGGACAAGCGCAATAAGTTGTCTACGCTCAAAGTGGGATTTAGTTTTAGCAACTTGCTGTTTCGTGGTAGCGGTGTGTTATTTTTCAGGCAAGTGATCTCTGCTTTAAAGCAGTCTAACTGACTTTGCCATAAAATATGATTTTCGGCTGTCTTTAAATCGGAAGCTGTTAAATAAGAAGGTGTTAGTCCGGAGCTATCTACTCTACGCCGCATACTTAAAAGTTTACGAGCAAAAAAATGCGCTAATGCAGTGGCGCGAACTAAACATAACCACCTACTAATCCGATGGGCACTAGCGGATATAGGAGCCAGAGGATGGAAAGGCTCATCAACAATAGCATGACAAATTATTTTATGCTTCGGTTTCAGCTCAGACTGATTATCTACAATGCTACTTGAGGGTTCAGTTGGCCATTGGCCTGAATGTAAAAAGTCTGGACCGACGAACCAGCGTGACTCTATATTTAAAGGCTCTTTACCGAGGCGAGTAGCATCATCAGCTACGTTTAACTCAGATGGAACCCATTGCCATTCGCGGACGTTAGAAAGTTCTAAAATTTCACCTAGGCGATTCGCGACAAAGGGCTTAAAGTTACGTGCATCATTGCGAAGCCATCCGAGAACATTCATAGAGTCACACCAAAAAAAGCGTTTATGTGGTTTCAATTTATGAGCATTGCAAAGAGTATCAGCTAGGCGTGCAGCTACTAGTGCGCCTTGAAGCTCAAGGCGTGGGATTGAGGCTGGTTTTAATGGAGCTACTCGAACCTTGCTACCTATTAGCGCTACTTTAAAGGTTCCATCGGGAAGGAGTAATCGCCAATACGCTACAGCGGCATATGCAGACTCACTAGCGTCGCAAAATAAATGTAGCTCTCTATCTACGACTATGTCATCAAAATCGCTAGGGTTGTACCGACGCGGAATTTTTAAATTAATAAGAGAACTGCCGCAAACTGCATGCCATTCCTTCCACGCGGCGGTATCATCCTCAGCGAGCTGATGGTCCCAATCTACAGCTTTACGCCAAACATTTTGAAACAAAATCTTCGCTCTTACAGTAAGGGGCGCTAATAATCCTAATGGATCATACACGCACATCATAAGAGAGAGCGCTTCGCGCTTTGTAAACTTAGTAGAAATGGCTTTCTCTATGAAACCTTTGGCGTTAAAACTAAGACAGTCTTCTGAAGGCTGCCAGACTAAGCCTAATGTTCTAACGGATTTAGCTACTTTACCCAAATCGATGTTAGTTAAGGATGGATCAAGCAAAAGTTCCTTTGGGATGAGAGATAGGGCAGTAGGTTCATTCGATACCCAAGATCTCATCTCATAGCCAGCATTTTGGTGAACAGCTACAATATCAGAAGCAAGCCTTGCTGCTTTAGCCACTGAAGGTGTAGATACTATGCAGTCGTCCATGTAATGATCGTTAAGGATAACATCCACAGCGTCAGGGAATTTTGTCTGAAATTCTAAAGCATTTTTATTTATAATAAATTGTGCAATAAAAGGACTAGAAGCTGCACCGAATATCATAGATGACATTCTATAAACTTGAATTGGTTCTTTTGGAGAATTGCGCCACAGAAAACGTTGGGCGTCTCTGTCATCTTCGCGTATTTTGACTTGAGGAAACATTTCCCTAATGTCGGCAGAGAGTCCAACTTTGAATTCGCGAAAGCGAAGAAGTATATCTAAAATGGGATTGAGAAGGTCAGGTCCAGTAAGCAGCATGGAGTTTAAACTTACACCATTAGACTTGGCTGCCGCGTCATGAACAATACGAAGTTTACCAGGTTTGTTAGGGTTGGTAACACCGAAATGCGGAAGGTACCAACATCGATTGTTATAGTGTTTTATACTGACGGGGCCTTCTGCGTAATTCTTATCACCTCTTACACACGTTTCTCCTGATCCTGACTACCCTGAAGCCCTCACTCCTTTTCATTTTTTAATTGGTACATCATCAGCAAGTCATGGGCCATATGAAGCCGAGGAGAGTGACCTACACAGTAGAGTACGTTGGAAAAGAGCACAGAGAATGGCTGATCACTTTTGGCGTCGGTGGGTGGTGGAGTACCTGCCACTTTTGAACCCAACCGGAGACACTGGACAGCGACCAATCATAAAAGTGGGGGACGTGGTGTTAGTTGCTGACAACAATTTACCTCGTGGTGTGTGGCCAAAAGGGAGAATCGTTGCCCTATATTACGGGAAAGATAATATTCCCAGAGTGGCTGATGTCGCTACCTCCGCCGGTCAGTTGCGGAGGCCCCTCAAAAAGCTGATTCTGCAGTAGGTAGAATTAGACATTTTCTAAAAAAAAAGGGGAGAATATTGCGAATCGGACCTCTTTTGTATATTCTTTGTACATAGTTTTATACTTTTTAATATTTTATATTTATATTCCTTTGTTTTTGTATATAGTTCCTGTTGTCAATAAACCATTCCTAGCACTGATACACGTTCGTATATATTTCCCTATAATTCCCTAAAATTATCCCTAGTCTTCCCACCTGCTAGCTATCGTTATTTATAATAATGTAACCATATTATATCCGTAGCCAAAGATAAAACGAATACACAAATATTGCAATCGCTCCTCATTTGGATCTAGAAAACATACATCTGCATAATCGAAAAGAGGTAAAGAAGAAATTTTTGAAGGCGTTTGTGAGACTGATATCATATAATAATAACTCTCCAACATGAGATTCCCAAGAAAGATTAGAATGAAACAGAACTTCAAGAATTAACTTTATTCGAGTATGCAATTGGTACGGAATTGAAAACTAAACTAGAGTGAGTTAATGATAATCAGTTTCATCATGTATCTGCCACCAAATATACCCTGAGAATTAGTAGGGTCCACTAACAAGCCAAACGATTTTGCCCACTTACTTATGCTATCTAAATCATTATTAAGCGTATATATCGCTTCTCCAAGATAATCTATCAATATCGGCATGACGATAAAGCTACATATGATCTGCATAGAGATGATAGTTAGAAAACCCTCGTGATGATATTGATGAAAACGGAAAAGAGGAGAAAGTACGCCACCCAGTGGAACACCCGCCTCAAGCCCACAGATGATGTCTCCTCAAAGCGGACAGATTGGGAGCGCCCACGAAGATATGAATACGATCAAACCACTTGATAGCTGAGTGATAGCTTGGACAAGTATTGGTCAAGGTAACAACAATTTTATGAATACTATGATGATATAATTCCTAAACCCCTCAGTAACCGAGCTCAAAGAGAAAGGAGAACATGAAGACAAAGATAGCTGAGAGAGACAATTTAAAGTGGACAACTGAACATGATCATGAGTTTGTGACTTCGAAAAATGTGCATTAATGAAAAATATGCATCAAGATCTAAACATGGAGCATCACTAGAAAATACCACGAGATGTCAAGAACTGTCACGTCTGCACAGTATTAAGGTCTCAGACGAACTATTACGTAGACAGAGCCTATGCGAAAGAAGCGTGTCCATTTTTTGTTAGTGTGCGGTTCTGGAGTTTTATTAGTGTGCATGACTAGGGAAGGGTCGACGCTTCAAAGCATATCGATGGATTCTGAGTAGTACATCGATTTTCTGCGCAAAATGTGTGCTTTGCTAAATAAATATTATGGACACATAAATAATATGGTAATAGGTAAAATTTATGTAACAATTTATACCAATGAAGGGTACAAAAATAAATACACCGACGCATATTTTTACGATTTTATTCATTGTAGGAATATTTACAAAAGTACACAAAAAAATTAGAGACAATGTTGTGTGTATCTAGCGAGCGAGCACAACAAAACAAGGAATTCAATGACCTTTAAATAATATTAATTTATTATATACATTTCTGATACTATTTTCAACTACAGCGTTTTTCATAACATAATGTATTCTGAGTTGTAAATATTTCTCGCATATTCTCCTCCGTCTTCTAGGAGTAATTTGCGTTACATTTATTGACTCTGATTTTCTCTTCTTTGCTACCTAAACAAAAAATACATAATGTATTAATTATTGTTAATATAACTAAAATTAAGTACCTTGATACATACATGTTTCATAAAATCTATTATAACTTTACCTGGTAATATTCCGGATATCCTTCGAATATTGTTGGCACTGAACCAGGCTTTAGTTTTTTTATAGATAAACCCGTTTCAAAGCAGGATTGCTCAGTGTTTGGAGCAAAGCCTTGAATATTTCGTTGGCTCCCAGTTCTGACGTCTTACAGCTTTAATGCACGCACTTCTTATTTCGGGATATTTTGGAAACCTTAGAAAAAGCAAGCAAAAATTATTAATACCAACAACAAACGTTGATAGATTTTATCGATAATATTATACACATCACTGCAGTTCACGCCTAAAACAAGGCCTACTATAAACATTAATTTAGACTATAAAACTTGGTTTTTTATCAAGATGTTAAAGACAATCTTAGTCCTAATATGTAAATCTTTAATGTTTATTTATTTTCTAACCATAAACATCAGTAATTAACGATAAAATTGTTGTCAAAGACTTACGTGTGAAATGATAATTCTGGGTCTTTTACGCCTCCTTTCGTTGTTCTTTATGAACAATTTACAGCCGCACACGACATATTTTCATTTTATCAATTCAGTCCTAGCCAAACCACTGTCAATAATTAATATTTCGCATTATAACTGCACCAAGTTGCAATGTTTTGGCCGACTAAGCCGGTCAGCTATTGACACGATTTTCACTGACAGTGCGACGTTGCCAGACTTACATGAGCTATACCTTTCACTCGTTCCTACACTCCGTGTAATAGACAGAGAAAACAATACTTCGTTTGACACACGGATACAAGAGCGGCAACAACCTATAGCTCCGTCTACGTAATAGTTCGTCTGAGATTAAGGTTCAATACATTTTTAGGCTCTGTTTTACCAAGTTAATACACTGTAACTATATAATACATAATATTATTCCCTTCACGATTTCTTCTATAGCTTCTGACAACTATTAGGGCAAGACAAGTTATCCACTGATGTTTGACGATTATTATTTTCTAAAGTACAATTAATGTGATTATCTTATGATAAATAAACACTAAGCCTATGATTAGATATTGTTTTAGTGTATTTCATTGAAAACCTAAAAAAAACCTTTAAAAAACCGTTTTTTTTTAAAAAGTAATCGATAAAAACCGGTGTTGAAAATTGTAATCGGTTCACATCACTAATTCTTAGCACTGTCATGTAACTGTCTGTCTGAATAAAACTAATGACCATTTTTACTGATAATCTACTATTTAATTATTTTAACCTTCCCACTGAACGCTACTCTGCCTGGGCACCCAGTTCCCAGAGGTTATCGTCCCAGAAGACGCTAAAAGGTAAAGATTTTTTAATTAGTAACGAAAAAAATCAGTATGGATGGAGACCAACAGTCGTCGCCGGTACAACCACAACAATCAGCCTCTACTGGCTCTTCTACAGCAGTGGTTACCAACACAACCTTGAGTTTTGCTAAATTAAAAGGTAGCAGCAACTACGCGACTTGGTCTTTTGCAATGAAAATGTGTCTCATTGACAATGAACTGTGGGATTGCGTCATAAAGCCTACGGAAGAGGTTTCTCATTTTGAACGTAAGGATGCTAAAGCAAGGTCAAAGATATGGCTATGTATTAGCGAGCATCTTTATCCCATAGTCATGACAGCAGAAACATCCAAAGAAACTTAGAAGCGACTTCGAGAAGCCTACGCCGACAGCGGACTTACTCGACGCTTACAACTAATGAAAAAGCTACTAAGTACCAAGCTAGAAATGTACTCAAGCATAGAAGCCTACGTAAATGACATACGTCATGTACAGCATCAGCTAATTGCCATCGAAGCTGGCTTAGATGATGAACTTGTTGGTGTGATTATGCTGGCAGGACTCAGCGACAGCTACAGCCCGATGGTGATGGCGATAGAACATTCCGGCACCCCAATATCCACAGACTCGGTTGCATCGATCTTACTGAAGGAAGAACGTCGTGATGCCCCTACTTCATCAAGTGCCCTGTCTAGTGTAAATAGTGTGCCTGTTTGTAAATATAATAAGATGTTTTGTACATATTGTAAGAAACTAGGCCATGTAGTGTCTCAATGTAGGAAACGCATAAATCGTAACAAGAAGGGTGATACATCATCATCTCATAAATGCAACAATATATCTGAAGTTACACTTTCATCTTGTTTTCATACTTCTCCTACAGGTTCCACTACTCCCTCACTTTGTACTGATTGGTACGTTGATTCTGGTGCTACAACTCATATGAGTAACAGGAGTGATTGGTTCTTGGATCTCAAGCAGGAATCCACACCAAAACCCATTACTGTGGCTAATGGACAACAAATAAAAAGTGAAGGCAAAGGTACTATTTCTTTAAATGTTTCAGATAAGGTTAAGCAAATTTCAGATGTCTTATATGTTCCTGACTTAGCAATTAATTTACTTTCAGTGAGTAGATTAGTTCAGAAAGGGCTAATAGTAGTATTTTCTCAGAAAGGTGCTACAATATTACTCAATAAAGGATGTAAAGTGACAGGTTCAGTCGTAGCAACAGCGTCAAACCATCAAGGCATGTATAAACTAGATACTTCACAAAATAATGTCTACTACACAAGTGTGAAGGAATCTTCCTTACTATGGCATAGACGTCTTGGTCACATAAATCCAAGAGCCCTTAATATTTTGATAAATCGTGCCATAGGTATAGACTATACAAGTATATCATTCAGTGAGTTGAATAATACCTGTGTGCCATGTCTGCAAGGCAAAATGTCACAGAGAACATTTAAAAACTCGCAAAGTAGGTCCAATACCAAATTGGAATTAATTCATTCAGACCTCTGCGGACCAATGAGTACGCATTCATGGGGTGGAGCACTTTACCTACTTATATTTACAGATGATTTCACGCGAAAGACATTCGGCTACGTGTTAAAATCCAAAAGCGAAGTCTTTACTAAATTTGTCGAGTTTAAAAGCCTAGTGGAAAATCAAACCGGTCTCAAAATTAAAACCTTACGCTCGGATAATGGTACAGAGTACGTAAATCGTAAAATGACTCAATTTCTTAAGGAAAATGGGATTATTCATCAAACCACAGTTCCTTATACACCGCAACAGAACGGAGTAGCAGAGCGAGTCAACAGGACCGTTGTCGAAATAGCTATGCTCCAAGATTCAGGCTTACCACGAGCATACTGGGGTGAAGCTGTTTCCACAGCTATCTATCTCAAAAACATCTCGCCTACTCGTGCATTAAATAACAGAATTCCTGAAGAAATGTGGACTGGGAAGAAGGTGAATTTACATCACCTGAGAGTTTTTGGCTGCGAAGCCCATGTCCTTATTCCGAAGGAGAAACGGAAAAAACTCGACTGTAAGACACAAACCCTTATATTCGTTGGATATTCAGCAGATACCAAAGGATATCGTCTTACCGATCCCCACAATCCGAGAAGTATTATCGTCGCGAGAGATGTCGTCTTCGTCGAAGACAAGCCACCATCTGTCAAAACTGGTGAAGACCTAACTAAGATGTCAGATGAAGTTCAGTCTGACAATGTTGAAATCCTTATTCCAAATATCCAAAATCCCCTACCTGCACCTGACCTACAATCTATACAAGTAAACGCACCATGCGAAGATTCTTCAGAACCTGAACCTATTGTTCCGCAGGTGGAACCCGAGGTCTTCTCTGATGCTCAGGATGATGTACCTGTTCTATTAATAGCTGACCCGTCAGAAGATGTCGCTATCCGAAGATATCCTCTCCGAGAACGACGTCCTCCGGTCAGATTCTGCGAGAATGCAAATCTTACCAGCACTGACTGTGAACCAGAGACTTACAAACAAGCTCTGGAAGACATTCATAGTCAAGATTGGCTAAATGCTATGCAATCGGAACATGATTCATTGCAAAAGCATGGGACATGGATACTTGTAAATAGACCTGTAAATAGAAAAATTATCAAATGTAAGTGGGTATACAAAGTGAAAAGGGATACCAATGGGGAAATTATTAAATATAAAGCAAGGCTTGTGGCAAAGGGATTCACACAAGTCTATGGAGTCGACTATGGTGAAACTTTTTCTCCGGTAGCAAGATTATCGTCTATTCGGTTATTACTGGCTTTTGCTGCTAAATTGAATTTAGAAATCGACCATTTAGATGTCGAAACAGCATTTCTTAATGGCGACATAGAGGAGGAAATTTATATGGAGCAACCAGAAGGGTTTTCCAATGATAAATCGAAAGTTTGTCTACTGAAGAAGTCTCTATACGGACTTAAACAAGCTCCACGACAATGGAACAAGAAAGTTTGTGAAGTTATGGACAAACTGTTATTTAAACGTTCAGAAAAAGAAAATTGCATTTATTACAAGCACGAAGATAACAAACTTATAATTGTCACTGTGTTTGTTGATGACTTTTTCATCTTCAGCAACGACAAGAAGATGAAAGAAGATTTCAAAAAGGAATTAAATATGTCCTTTGTAACCAAAGATTTAGGTCCCCTTAAAGATTGTTTAGGTATGAGAGTTACAAGGAATAATGGCAGTATATCACTCGATCAAACTAAATATATCGAACAAGTGATAGATAAGTTTGGAATGACAGACGCCATCCCTGTTACGACTCCTATAGAGACTGGCTCAAGGCTCACCGTGCCAGATACTTTAGATGAACAGCCAGATCTACCATACCAGCAGCTCATTGGGTCTTTAATGTACATTTCCATTGGTACTAGACCAGATATTTCACACGCAGTATCAGTTCTCAGCCAATTCAACGCACATTACGGGGAGGTACACTGGAGAGCTGCCAAACGGGTTCTCCGATATTTAAAAGCCACCAAGGACAAAAAGCTCACATACTATTACTATAGTATGTGAGCTTTTTTTTTTTTTTTTTTTGTGCACAACACCGGTGATGTGATAGGATATGCTGATGCTGATTACGGAAGCAATCTAGTGGATCGACGCTCCTATACGGGATATGTCTTTCAGATGAGCGGTTCATCAGTGTCATGGGAATCACGAAAACAGAGAACTGTAGCCCAATCGACGACCGAAGCCGAGTACATGGCTCTCAGTGAAGCCTGTAAAGAAGCCATCTACATTCGCTCACTCATCAGCGAATTTTTTTCATTCTCATCACCCATAACCATAATGTGCGACAATCAAAGTGCCATAACATTAACTAAAAACAACACTTAGCACGCTTGCACTAAGCACATTGACATTCGGCATCATTTCGTCCGTGATTATATTGCAACCAATCAAGTCAATGTCAAATTCATACCATCAACTCATCAAACGGCAGACATCCTTACTAAGCCATTACCTAAGTTGAGACATTACAAGTGCCTTAGTTCTTTAGGGTTAATTTAGTGTAACTTAGGTAGTCACTTTGTTTTTAGAGGTTTTTGTTTTTCTGTACTGGATTTACAGTGTATTTATGTACATTGAAGATGTCTATTGTATACACAGCACTCTGATTACGGGAGGTGTTAAAACCTACGTTGAATATTTATAATCAAAGCACTGGCATACTGTAATAAGTACATGTTTAAATTTGTTTTATACTATTCTTAGCACTGTCATGTAACTGTCTGTCTGAATAAAACTAATGACCATTTTTACTGATAATCTACTATTTAATTATTTTAACCTTCCCACTGAACGCTACTCTGCCTGGGCACTCAGTTCCCAGATTAACTCCAATAATTAACTCCAATAATTAACTCCAATAATTAACTCCAATCATTAACTCCAATCATTAACTCCAATAATTAACTCCAATCATTAACTCCACTCATTAACATCTATCATTAACTCCAATAATTAACTCCAATAATTTTGACGGGCCCGTTGGTCTAGTGGTCAGACACCCTGCCTGCTAACCGATGGGTCGTGGGTTCGATTCCCGTCTGGGTGTTGTTTATCTATTTAAGTATGTATTTACAAAAAAAAAGTATATAAGTATTAGTATCAGTTGTCTGGTTTCCATAGTACAGGCTCTGCCTAGTTTGGGATCGGATGACCGTGTGTGGATTGCCCCAAGATATTATAATTATTGGAGTTAATGATTGGAGTTAATTATTGGAGTTAATTATTTGAGTTAATTATTGGAGTTAATGATTGATGTTTATGAGTGGAGTTAATAATTGGAGTTAATTATTGGAGTTAATGATTGGATTTAATGGCTTAATTGGAGTTAATTATTGGAGTTAATTATTGGAGTTAATGATTGATGTTTATGAGTGAAGTTAATGTTTGGAGTTAATGATTGGAGTTAATTATTGGTGTTAATGATCGGAGTTAATTATTTGAGTTAATTATTGGAGTTAATGATTGGAGTAATGATTGGAGTTAATTATTGGAGTTAATGATTGGAGTTAATGATTGGAGTTAATTATTGGAGTTAATGATAGATGTTTATGAGTGGAGTTAATGATTGGAGTTAATTATTGGAGTTAATAATTGGAGTTAATGATTGGAGTTAATTATTGGAGTTAATGATAGATGTTTATGAGTGGAGTTAATGAATGGAGTTAATGTTTGGAGTTAATTATTGGAGTTAATGATAGATGTTTATGAGTGGAGTTAATGATTGGAGTTAATTATTGGAGTTAAATATTGGAGGTAATTAGTGGAGTTAATGATAGATGTTTATGAGTGGAGTTAATGATTGGAGTTAATGATTGGATTTAATTATAGGAGTTAATGATAGATGTTTATGAGTGGAGTTAATGAGTGGAGTTAATGCTTGGAGTTAATGATTGGAGTTAATTATTTGATTTAATGATAGATGTTTATGAGTGGAGTTAATGATTGGAGTTAATGATTGGAGTTAATGATTGGAGTTAATTATTGGAGTTAATGATTGATGTTTATGAGTGGAGTTAATGATTGGAGTTAATTATTGGAGTTAATGATAGATGTTTATGAGTGGAGTTAATTATTCGAGTTAATTATACCCCAGGACCTGTTCGGCTCAACCTGGGTATGTGGGATTCTTACCCATTAGAACCCCCACGGCTGTCACATAAGAGGGAACACTCGGGCTCTCTTGTAGGATCTGCACAAGGAGCCCCTCAGTGCTTGCCGTCGGGTGGCGCATTATAGCCCTCCGGGAACCAGATTCGGTGCTCACCGGGACGGCGGTCGCGACCCCGCTGCCGCCTCGGAGTCGCCGCCGGACTCTACCCTACAGCTCTTAGGTGCGTGTGGTTAAAGACACGTTCCAAGATCCAGCAACTTTCCTAAAGCGCACTCTAGACTTAAGCCGTGGATCACGCTACAATTTCGCACCGCGAACTTACCGATTCTTCGCGGCTTGCTACATGGTGACTCTCCACTCGCAGTAGTTTGCTTAGATAAATTTCACGAAGTTGTTGAAGTTTGCAACGTGAAACGATATAGACTCAAGGTAGTTGCTGCTGCGTCCCTTATACGTTGTGTGCGATAGCCAGTGGCGTAGCTTGCCTTAGATGGGCCCCGTATCAAAATTTGTTGGGGGTGCCCAAATTATGGTACAGGTAAAGAGATTATGTGAGAACATGGATTTTACGAATTGTTGCTTATACGTGTTCGGGGCCCCTGTAGCCCGGGGGCCCTGTATCATTGATACGGCTGATACGGCGGTAGCTACGCCCCGGCAATAGCGTACCTATTTACTTTATTTATACTTACCTACAAGTGTCCATTAAAAATAAAACGAAAATAAGAGAAAATATCGGTACTTAAGTACTTACTTAATCTCGTGATGTGACACACGACTAGCTTAGACAAGGACTCAATCAAACACTAAGCGACGCGGTGTGCGATGCGAGTCGAGTCAAAGACGTTCGAGATTGTCCATTAAAAATAAAACGAAAATAAGAGAAAATATCGGTACTTAAGTACTTACTTAATCTCGTGATGTGACACACGACTAGCCTAGACAAGGACTCAATCAACACACACTAAGCGACGCGGTGTGCGATGCGAGTCGAGTCAAAGACGTTCGAGATGTGTTGCGCTGCGCGATCCCTTTGATGCGGGGCAATGGGACATAATAATGGGACCACGAGAAAACGGGCAAAAAACCGACAAAATTCTGGAAAAATCACGCGAATCTGCGAAGAATATGCAAAACGGCTCCATACTTAGCGATCGCGCCCTGTCGCAGCTTTCGTGCGCGATTCTTGACGTAAGTGTAGAACGGGCCATAAGATGCTATTAAACAACGAGATATAACAACAGTATTGTTACCACAATCCACCCGCAATCGCTATTAGGGGTCGTCCATTAATCACGTGAGGCTCGAAAGGGGGGTTCCGAAAAAATCACGAAATATCACCAGGGGTATAATGAGACATCACGTGTATTTATTTTTCGTTGAATGCACGCATCGATATACTATACCAACTAGATTAGCTGTCACGAACAAAATGACATCGAAAATGTGGTCGCGGTTACATATACTTACACAACTATACACGTAGCTAGAAATTGTAGAAAATAGTTTTAAATAATTCGGAACTTCGGACTAATAGAAGCCTTCACATGTAGTAATAAAGTCTAATTCTGTATGCAGTAATGTTGGCACATAAAACCTTTACATCGGAGACAAAGAAAAATCAATAAAATCGCCAACGCTATACGAAAAAATGTAGTTGTTTTGACTTAAACAAAAATGTACTCATTTAAAAGAAAATCTTAACCACTATAAAATACGGTTCAAAACAGGTGTGTTAACGGATAAGTTTGTAAGTCAGTACACACACAATGGTGTGTGTACTGACTTACAAACTTATCCGTGCTGGTGGCAAAAATTAGAACTAACTTTTTTATTATGGTAATGACGTGTAGTTTGACAGTTTCGTATAGACAGTGGCGACACGCCTATCGGCAACATTAATTTTGTCAGTCTCGGCATGGCAGTTGCGAACTACTAGCTAAAATATCAAATAAATAATTTTTATTTCGTAATAAGTATAATGATATCTTACTTATATTTATTATTTAAACTAGTAGTAATAAGAACACGAAACGAAAAAAAAATTCTCCATCTGCAATTTTAGTATTACGATAAGTATTTGGACAGTTTATAAACGCGCAATAAAGAATTTCGATACGTCCTTACGCTAGCTGTTGTCGGCTCATACTAATTTGAAATAGAGCGACAGCCGTCTCCGTAGCTCTATTTTCGTGACCACTTTTCGGGTCGTGACAGCTAATCTAGTTGGTATAGTATATCGATGAATGCACGATTTCTAAACCAAACAGCGGCACGTGGCCTTGACTCACCGTTGCCGGCAACGACTTCCCCTTCAACATTTAATCAGTTAAGCACCTGTATTTAAAGATAATATTCCGAAAATTGTATTGCAGAAAAAAATACACGTGATTTTGGATGGGGGGTTAAAACCTCACCACATATCACCAGGAGGGGGGGAGGGGTTAAAAAGTTGCTAAAAAACATCACGTGATTAATGGACGACCCCTTAGCAGAATACAATGTTACAGAATCAAATAGAACACATTGCCAACAGATGTAATTTTTTTTTCTGTAAGTTTGGACGGTGCGTATTCGTGAAACGGAACACACATTGTATATTCGCGGGTTTTTTGATGTCAAACAAACAAACGATCGTCCGTCATATTGTCTAGAACTGTCAAAATAAAAAAGATCTAAACAATAAAATTTGCTTTTAAAATTAAATTAAAGGAACGAAGTGATTAAAATGTCTATTAGGTGTTATATACTATCTTAGTGGGACATATTAAAGTGTGATTTATAGTGATTTAATTAGTACTTTTAAAACTATGTCTTCGTTTTTATCTGCTGAACTTTCTGCTACTTGCAACGCACTAGGAACTTACGATAAAAAGACTGGAAAGTATTTAATAGATGACTTTACACTCAATACAGTCAAAGATTTAATCAGATACTTACGTCGTGACGGAGAAGACCATGAAATACGTCGGCATTTCGGTCAAACTAAAGTGTTGCAAGCCGACTTGTTACCTATGTTAATAGATCACTGGGAAAACGCAGAACTATTTGACGTCACACTCAGGTACTGTGAAAATTATTTGTTAATTAAGTATATATGTACTTAAATACCTATATTATTTTATATGTGAGGAAAGTTAGTAAGTTTTGTTTTTAGGTTGCTAGTTAACCTAACAAACCCAGCACTGTTATTGTACCGAGAAGAAGTACCTGTGGAAATAACAGCTAGACACAACTACTTGCAAATACTATCACATTTACAGTCGTACAAGGAAGAAGCTTTCACAAAAGTTGAAACATGGAATATTTTTGCAAAAAAGCTGTCCAAAATATTAGAAATTGTAAGTAAAATATTAGTTTTATAGGAATTTGCGTGATGTTAACATATAGGTAACTATTACAGTCCACATTTTTCCATTGCTGTGTCTACCATGTGCTGTATTTGTGGCAAAATTCTACCCCATAAACTTGTCTAATAATAATTCAGTTATGAATTGTCATGGAACCATATTCCACTATGATAGTGCAGTGAGGACTGATGGATGGTTTAGTAGGAGAAATTTACTTGCATCATTAAAAAAACCCTAGTTAAACACCCCAGTCTCATAACATATTTTTACCTGATGCTGCCTTAACTTGCTAGCTTGACTGCAATCAAACATGTCGGTAAGAGGTCAGCCTTAATTAGAAACCCATTCAATAGACAACTCTATACAAAACAACATAACAAAGAATAAAAAAATATAATATTAGTCAGTATATACATAGCTAGCCTGCTTATTAACAACTCAAGGAAAAGACCTATTAGTGTCAGAGATATCACTGCACTTACAGTAAAATGTGGTCTA
The DNA here is from genome assembly GCA_911728495.1 of Furcula furcula. Classification (NCBI taxonomy): domain Eukaryota; kingdom Metazoa; phylum Arthropoda; class Insecta; order Lepidoptera; family Notodontidae; genus Furcula; species Furcula furcula. Next base: position 15,909,530 of record OU452251.1, read on the forward strand.
TTAACCACAACCAGAGTGACTGCTCGGGTTTAATTGTCTGTTAATTAAATGTAAATAATATTATTTATTTTAGGATTGGTCTGAAAGAGATGAAGATACAGGACTAATCATTGAAAGAATATTAATTTTAATAAGGAATGTATTATATGTGCCAGCTGATTTAGATAAAGAAAGGCGTCCAGAGAATGATGCCAGTGTCCATGATCAGGTTAGATCAGTGTTCTAAAAACGTATAATATTTTTTTAACTTATAGCATACTATTATCCTCCACATTCCAGCCATTATCAAGGTTGCCAACTTATAAAATCCAAATAAAAATCTTTTTATTAAATTAAAATAAGAATGTTATTACAGGTACTTTGGGCTCTTAATCAATCAGGTATTCTTGACATAATTCTTTACATGTCATCTGAAAATGAGAAGCAATACTTTATGCATATTCTGGAGATAATATCACACTTGCTGAGGGAACAAAACCCAAGCAGCTTAGCAGATGCTGCACTGCAAAGAAGTGTTGATGAGAAGTTGAGGGATGATCAAGAACTGCTCTCAATTAGAATGTCAGAGAATAAGCAAAGGCTTAATAAGGTCAAACAGTATTCTGGGACCAGGTTGGCAAATTCTATACTTCCTAATTAACTTTGTTTTGGTTACTTATACAGGCAGTGATTTCAATCACCTGTCAGCCTTCAATGCTGGCCTACTGATCTCATTAAAATGTATTAAATATTTTCTTACATCCCAACACTAACAGTAATAGCTGTACTTTATTTCATAATTCAGAGTGCAGTGTTTATATTGAAAGCTGTTAAAGCCTGCCATTGAATCATATTTTAAGCGGCATAGGTCATCTATACCCTGTTTTAAAAGTGATGGCTGACCGGTGGCTATCACTCCTGTGTTCATACATTTATTGCTACGATTTTGATCTTGTAAAGAAAAACAGGGGATACCTCCTTTTATTAGGATTCCATATCTACAAGGTAAAAGAAGAACCCTTATGTTTAGGAAACTTTCAATTATTGTAGTATATTGTCTCATTAAAATTTCAAAATCTATGTCGAAGTATATCTTTTTGACCAATTGCAGTTTTTTTTTTACTCTGTCATTTGGGTTTGGGTAGGGTATCTGGGCCAATTTACTCTGTTTAGGCTTATGGTTGATGAAATCGGCACCTTGTATAGCTAACAAACCTATGTAATCCTTTTAATTGTTACTTGGTTTAGGCATTCCCGGTTTGGTGGTACCTATGTTATCCAGAACATGAAATCCATATCAGATAATGAGATTATCAGTCTAAAGCCATTAAACAAAATATCCAATTTAGACTTTAATGGCAGTAAAAAATCGAAATTGGTCAAACCAAAAAATCGAAGGCCTGTTGAAAGTGGAATGTTGGAAAGGCGATCAGCATTTGCTATTAGGTAAGTATTATTTTGAGAAAAATCAAACTACTGTATCATAATCATAACTTTAAAAAAAACGAGTAAGTACCTACCTCTGTTATTTCAGGTTATTTTTAAAAGAATTTTGCATAGAATTTCTAAACAGCTCTTATAATCCTCTAATGCACTATGTAAAAGATGTACTGGTTAGAGCAAAAGCCCAGCAAAATGATGAGTCATATTACTTATGGGCTGTGAAATTTTTCATGGAGTTCAATAGAGGGCACAATTTCCAAGTTGGCTTAGTCAGGTAATTATCTAAACATTATCCTATACATTCATTTCAGTACATACATTCAGTCATTTTATTTAATTTGATTTATCAGCAAATATGTGACTTGATACAGAGTGAGTGTTAAAAAAAACCTGTCAGATCGCTGAGGGTATATGTCTCGCCAACATGATATAATAATGAATGTTCCATACATTTCTGACAAGGCTTTTTGGGCACTCTGTAAGGCTAGTGCTTACCTATGGGTAGGTAAGCTCGAGCCTCACCTTGGTGGTAAGAGCAGATGCAAAGAACACACAGTCTCAAGCCATCAAAAGGTGGCATTATTTGTCTGCAAATTTCTGTAGTATTTTATCTATGACTATTTTTTTGATTTGGGGTCCCCCCTACTTTATCCCTTTCTTGTTTTGGATTCTTAAGAATATATATTCTGTGTGTACAATTAAAAAACATTATATTGATGTTAAAATAAAATACATTATTTCAGTGAAACCATGTCTGTACCTATGTTCCACTATGTTCAACAACAAATGGAGAAATATTACGACATGATAAAAGTAGAAAAGAAAAAATTTGCATCATGGGTGCGTAGGTTACACTTGGCTCTTAGAGCGTACAAGGAACTGCTCAACACACTGCTCGCGATGGACAAAAGTACCGATCCTACTGTTAAAGAATCTGCAAAAGTCTTAAAAAGCAACATCTTTTATGTCCTAGAATACAGAGAATTTATTCTCTCAACATTTTTGAATTACGACGAAAATAAAATGCCTAGGTTTGTTTTATATATTTTATTTTTACATTTAATAAATGTAGGAACGTGTATAATGTATACAAATAATTATTTTATTTCAGATCTTATTTAGTGGATTTAGTAGAAACTGTTCATTTATTTTTGAAAATGCTAGAATTTTATTGCAAGAAGACAGGACTAGTTGTACAGAAAAAGGTCAGAAAGAAAACAAAAAGTAAAAGTAAGTTTAACTTAAAAAGTATACTACTTGAACAGAATTTATTTTCGTTTATATTTCTTGAAGTTTTAGGCAGTTATTTTATTAATAACTAGCTGACCACCTGACATTTTGCTCCCCTTTCCTCCGTCCTCCCTAGATTTATTTCTCTCCATATCTCTCTCTCTTATAAAAAAAAATCTAATTATATGCTCTTTCTCTCTTTCCTCCCTCCCGCTTCGGTTTCCGTCACACTCCCCCTCTTCCTCTCCCTGTTGTCCCCTCTCTGAACTCTCCCCCCTCTCTCTTCTACGAACTTGCTCCTTCTCACTCCCCCGTTACTCAACCCATCACCCCCTCCTCGAATCCCCTCTGCCTCTTTCTCCTCTCTTGCACCTTCCTCTCGTTCTATATATCCTCGTCAATCATGGTATCAGCGGCATTAAATAAACTTTATGACCTATTCTCAGACCTTCCCGATATGCACACAAAATTTCATACATATCGGTTCACCCATCTATTTAATGACCTTTCCTTATGTTGCTTAACCTTAATCTAATGGTATGAAATATACTTTACGGCCTATTCTCAGACCTACCCGATATGCACACAAAATTTCATACAAATCGGTTCACCCATCTATTTAATGACCTTACCTAACGTTGCTTAACCTTAACCTACTGGGATAAAAAGTATCCTATGTCCGTTTCCTGGTTCTAAGCTACCTCCCTACCTTTTCAGCCAAATCAGTTAGGCCGTTCTTGAGTTATAAATAGTGTAACTAACACGACTTTCTTTTATTTAAATAGATTAGTTGTATAGTGATTGTATGTTCAATTTCACCGATAGATGGCGCTGTTCATAATGTAAATCACGCTAACATCGTAAATTACTGTCTAATCATATTCGATAATGAAAGTTCTAAGTTTTTCGCATCTTTTATTGTTGCGATTGTAATGCAATACCTATTATACACTACCTGGACTTGGGGAGTTTCATTAGAATTTCATGAACCCCCCCCCCCTAATCTAGTTTGGACTCGCTCGGGATTTACAGATTTTAACCTTTCAAAGATATAGTGTGATATTGCTATCAGCAAAGTACTTAGAACAATACAGAAATCTAATGTAAATGTCCTGGGTGTACCGGACCGGCTTACCCCTTTTAAAAAAACTGACCCTTCGCCACTGCCATATCTTATGCAAACTAAATGTCTGCTCAGTCCCTATTGTATATAGCGTAATAATACATATCTTAATGATTAACTGATCAGTCTATAATTACCCTATCCACATACAAAGGAAATTACGTGGTAATATGTGCAAGTAATGTTTCACTGCTTAGCCCCTATGAAACATAGCGTGATGTTTTATATACCAATTTATACCTTGACTTCTACACAACACATCAGTGAAAGTCCTATCAACATCCATCCACGGGTTTTCAAATGATACCTGGACAAACAGAACGACAGACAGACAATAATTCCAAAAAAAATTGTTTTGGCCTCTATGTCGATAGTATAGTATACCCACATAGAAATATTTTTTAACATAGTTTTCTTCGTATGAGTTTTCTTAAATAAATATTATCACCAGTTGTACGTCACAGTTCAGACAAACACACACTCTGACATAGACACACACACGCACGAACACAACACACACGCACCCACGGACACACAACACATACCCACACACAACACACCCACCAGGCAACAACAACTTTACATTGCACTAAGCGTGCGCATAAGAAACTGACCGATAAAAATCAACACAGTGCACTTATTTTAATGCTATTTTTGTCCTGAGGTTAACAAAATAGCAAAATTGACTTTTTTCTGCCTTTAAAAAATAGTGTACCTACCTACTTGCTGCTTTTGTTTTTTTTTACTTTTTACTTTTTCTCGAAGTCTTCGATAAACTCTGTCAAAAACGGCCACATCCGGCACTCGACGGCCGGGATAGCGAGTTATGTATTCGTTGCGAGCTTGCGCAGACACACAATCGCAGTATCCATAACAAAAAAGCATATCAGCATATTCATCAGGTGTGTAGGACGTCATCTTCAACACTTCCGTATCACAAGTACAAACCAGAGTCCGGTTAACAAGCACAGTAGTCACAAATCAGAAGAAATAGTCCAGAATCACAGCCAAGTCGAGAAAAAGAGCAAAACGATATCACATCTACTATGTACAAAGCACAAAAGCAGACTGCCAACCAAAACAATATCCTGTGTTGTATTACCAGCCCTTATCAGTCTCTACACATTTTTTCTTTCATTCACACCTGCATAAATCGTCACTTGTCTCGCTCGCACGGTGTGTCCCAACTTGAAGGACAATAGATGCGGGACCGTTAGAACTGCTACCTGAAGCGTTCCAACTACTTTTTTTCCACGAAATGTAATACGAACCCTAGATAGTTATACCTCGTTAGAAAGCTGATGAAACGAAGATATTTTAAAACACATCTGCCGAACAACTGCCATAATATTTTTTTTAGATATCCCTTAGAGAAAAATAAACCTGCTAATTATTTTTGTAATTTCTTTACTTTCACTTGTCTACTACGGCGTATTCAATTAACTTGTGCACTATTTTAATGATTGACGTCCTAAAGCATCTTATTACACATGTAAAAATGCAATAATAATAATAATACACACAAAATAAACAAAATAAAATTTAATAGCCTAAAAATCGGCAATTTTCAATAAAAAAAATTTAAAGTCGAAAATCTCGAAAAGGGTTAAGTTTAGGGTGGGGTGTTTCATAGTGAAATAAATCAGAAATGATGGGTACTCCACGCCCTTAACGGATCTAGCACGACTTTTCCTGTAACCCTGTATAGCTATTAACCGTATGGAATCTAAAGGTCAACGCACACTATGCAGGACAGAAGCCTCGTGCACAAAAGCCGGTGGCGGTAGCTCGCGAGTGGGCCGCGTGGGACGAGGTGCGCGCGCAGCTAGCAGCCGTACTCACGTCCGGCGTCGACGAACACCCGCCGCCCTTCGACGCCGCCTCCGACCTGCCGATCGACCAACAAAAGTAAGCCTTGTATAACCAACTGCCCATTTTTAGGGTTCCATACCTAAAAGGTAAAAAAGGAACCCTTATGGTGAGACTTCGTCTGTCTGTCTGTCACACATATATATTTCAGGAACCGCTGAAGCTATCCATTTGAAACTTGGAACAGTTTCAGATTTTTATTTTGGTTTATGTCACGTAGTTTTTGGCTGATAATCAAAAATGTCAAAAAAAATACCGTTTCCCCCCCCCCCCCCCCCCCTTATCTCCGAAGTTTGTGGAGGGAAAAATCTGAAATAATTATGGGTAATACATGTCTATCTATATTTTACAGGAAAAATAAAATCTTTCTAAATAGTACAGTTTTTTAGTAATCCTAAAAAAACCTCGACAAACAAACTTAGTTTTGCGGTTGGTTTTTTTCTGCTACCTGAGGTGTTACATGAGTATTAAAATAAATTACCTTAATACGTCCAAAGATGGTATGGATAGTGGCGATCAATATAACTTTCAACCATTAAAAATATGTGTTACATAAAATTAATATTATCATTGAACATAATATCAAATTGTCAATTTTCACTTAAAATATTTTTTGCTGGCCGGCTGCCGACAGACGCCGAGTTCAGCCGAACAAACCCGAACGCGAGAAAGCTGCGCGCCAAACTCGAGTCGTTGATTTCAAGCAGCGAACGACTTTACGGCATTTAAATACACAGAACACTTCAAATTTCAGCTTTGTCTGTCACCCTGCACTATTGTAATTGAATTTAATTAGTTATCTAAAAAGAAAATAATAAAACCACTGACTGAATTTACAGTTACTATCGACCCGGAGTGGGCGACAATGTACTCTGTGGAGGGCGAAAAAATTTGTTGTTGTTTATTTAAAAAAAGTTAAATATTTTATAGAACAAATCCCTACCGCGTTATAATAATTGTACAGCGCCATCTATTGAAGTAATGAGACCAAATCTTTAATTTTGGACAATGTTCATTCTAAGGAGCATGTTGATTTGCTGGCATATTTGATAAATTTAAAAATCCTGATTCAGTTGAAAATAATAATATCAATTAAAGAATGCAATGTTTTATGATAGGGACCAGTGTGGGACAGATTTAGAGATCCGGCGCGGATCCGGGGCGGAGATCGCTCCAGCGTAACATTGGCTCCGTACAATGTTTTAACAATTTAAATGGATTAGAAAACGTGGCATTAATAAGCAATGGTTCACCGTAATGAGTAGTTGAACCGTATTTGGTTTATGTCACGTTGTTTTTGGCTGATAATAAAAAAATGACAAAAAAATACTGTTTCCCGCATAACTCCGAAGTTTGTGGAGGAAAACATCTGAAATAATTATGGGTAGTAAGTACATGTTTATCTATATTTTACAGGAAAAATAAAATGATCTTTCTAAGTAGGTAGTAGGTACAGTTTTTAGTAATCCTATAAAAACCTCGATAAACAGACTTGGATTTGCGGTTTGTTTTTTTTTGCTATCTGAGGTGTTACATGAATAGTAAAATTACTTTAATACGTCCAAAAATGGTATGGAACCCTCGGTGCGCGAGTCTGACTCGCACTTGACCGGTTTTTTTACTAGAAGGTAGGTCCATAGTGCAGGTCCTTTGGAGTTGCTGGACGTTCAGGCTGTGGGCCCTAGGACGTCCCAATGGACGTGCTCCTCGTGTAATTACCGTGCTCAATAGCACGGTGGCGAACTCCGAGGAGGACGGCGATGGGGTTGCCGTCCAGGCACCGTGTCGGGTTCCCGGGGGTTACAATGCGCCCCCCGGCGGCGGGCTCAAAGGCAGGGCACTGAAGGGCTCTTAGTGCAGATCCCACTGACAAGTCCTGGTGTCTCATGAACTATTGTGTAACGGTGGACAGTCCATGTAGGTACCACCGCAGTGTCAAGAGATTCTGAAGCAAAGCAACAGAGTGTAAACATTACTGTGTGCCGATGTGAAGGGCACTGTAGCTGGCGGAATTACAGGATACCAGATATTTCAACTAATGTCTCGATGACAAAAGGCAGTGCAATGCAGCGGTCTACTATCGGGTGAACGTCTTGCTTGGCTCGTATCTAGGTAGAATTAATAAAAAAATAAAAGTTATGTTTTGCGAGTGTAGATTAGATAGATAATACTATACCAGGTGTACAAGACAATGAGACACCTGCTTAAAAGGTTGAAAGTACATACGTATATTATTGTGCAGTTATAAAAATAATTTAAAATATACGTGTCTATTTTGGTTGGAAAGGCCATATCCAATTTTTAACTATGTATCACATTATTGCACATCAAAGCAGCTGGAACATATAAAGTAGAAGATTTTTAATCATACATGTTTTTATACTAGACTAGGGAAACCCCAACAGTTCCTGCAACTAATATAATTAGAAACCTTTTACGGCTGTCCCAGTTCCAATGAAATAACATCTTCAAAAAAAGACCCATTACATCTATATCTATGAAAATGAATGCCACTTTTCGTTGTAATTTTATAACTCAAGAACGGGCTCACCTATTCAAACCAAATTTTTAGGCTTTGTTCGGACTATTTAGTAGATGGTTTATGTGAAGTTTGCATAAAATCGGTAGAGTTCGTTCAATCGGTTCTTCATTTACATATCACATTTTTTGTAACAAATTAATTCAATAAATGGCGGATCATTTTGTAAATGGGGATTTTGCTGTCAAATTGAACCTTTTTTCAGAATGAAAACTTTTTTTTAGTGTTGACAGTAAAAGCTGTTATGTTGTTATGTCATTCATGTGGTCATTTTATTTTGGACGTGCTTCGAATAAAGCCAATGGTCAGAGATAATTATTGCTTTGTGTTTATATTTTTTTGTTCAAATGTAATATGTATATAATGTTTGCGTGTACTTTTCTCAGTTTTTTTGCGAGCAGTCGGTGTTTCATATCGTTTACAGGCTTTATTTGAATAAAATTGTCAAAAGCATTTACACAAACTGTAAGCTTTGAACTGTTGAAGTGAATATGTATGCATGTGTGTTTCTTTATTTGAAAAACATATTGTGTATCTCTATTAATGTAGCGAGATTTATTATTTTTTAATTGAAGGAAAAATGCCATTTTTTGTTTGAATAAATGAATTTGATGAATGAATTTCCAATTATTATTATTATGTCAGCCTGTTCTGTCCCACTGCTGGGCAAAGGCCTCCCTCCAATCATTTTTTTTTTTTAATATTTCACTTTATACGTAGCGAAGCACGTACCGGGCCGCTAGTTGATAATAAACAGTTCCACAGGATCAGAAAACAGTCTCTCTCAGTAAATATTTCTGTTACACAATTATCGAAGAATAACGAGCAAACATTGTGCTATAATCAGGATCATCAAGGAGTCCTACAAAGTCGGGCGTTTGGACTATAACTGGCCTGGGGCGGGCACTGTTGTAAAGATGCCTCGCACTCACCGTTTATGAGTGAGGAAACGAGAGATGTAAAGAAGTGACGTTATTTCAAATCCCTTGCTTAATGCTTGCAAGTTATATGTGTTTCGTGCTTTATTTTAAAGAGCTCATTACGAAGTTACTTAGTATTTTATCAAGCAGAAACTTTATGGCAACATCACCCCACACACAAAGCGTCAGCGCCTATACCTCGACCTTAATATCTTGCGATCAGCACAATGAAATTACTCCGTTTGAGACCGGAGGTACAAAGTTATGAGGTTTTTGTAAAAGTGTTGTAATTTAACGACGGTTTAACTTATTTCTTGAACCCGCTTCCTAGAAACAATAAGGTAAAATAAAAGTATGTTGAAAATAATTATTGTTCTATTCGTAAGACTTCCTCAGTTTTTGCCTGCCCAGTAGTCTGCTACTCGCACTGCGTAATCAATGGCATTCAACAGGTCTTGAATTGCAGGTGGGCGCGGAATTAATTGAAGCAACGTAAAGATTTTTGGAAAGTGCTGCTTCCTTATGTCACCACACATATGTCTTCCTTCATCTAAGTTTTTTTATTGTTTTGATGCAGCACATTTTTGTATTTAGTCGTCTGACCTCTAAACCCTGCGGACTTAAAATCAGTAATGTAATCACTAAATTAAACGATTTCGTACTACGCTCATATGTCTTCAGCGAGCCGCTAAAACATTATGCTGCATCGATGCAGCCGCTTAAAGGCCTAATTTCCATACAGCGATAGAATGCAGTGAGTCGTCAAATCGTTGATGCTAAGAGTAACACACACACGCACACATATGTATATTTGCGTGTGTTATGGCCTTTAGATCAAATGCCCACCTTTGTACCCGTACTCCTGCCCTGCCCAGGTAGACAGCAAAGACTGCGCTAGAATCAACTCGACCAACATTTACTATAAAATAACAAAATATGAGACAACGACTGTAGCCTAGTCGGCGAGCAAGAGATAAATTAGACAACGACAAAAGGGGCTACACAAATTTATTTAAAATTAAAAGAGAAAAGAATACAGTACAGGGGAAAAGGTTCGCTTTACTAATTAGCTTGTTCGCACGTATAACAATAATAGCTGTAACTCAACTAGGGGTCGTTAGGGAACGCAACGACGATTCCCGCGGTCTTCAGACGTTCTCCTTCTCTTTGAAATGGCCAGGACGACACGGACGCGGAGTCTGGACTAGGCCCGGTCGGTCAACAACTCAGGCCCGAAGGAGTTTTTCACCCGAAGGGTGGAATTTGTGGCCGAAGTAATAATTCGTGCCCGAATGTAGAATTTGTGCCCGAAGGTAGAATTCGTGCCCGAAGGTAGGACCCTGGAACGCCACATAAGCGTTCCTGTAGACGCCGTTCCCTAACGCGACACCCTCCAGACCAGCTTTCAGTTGGTGGAGGCTGCCGCATTATGGAGACGTCTACAGGAAATAAAGTACACCCTAACAATATAACGTAAAACAATAGGCCTAATAGTACCTAGTTCACATAAGGAGAGATTACAATTAAAAAAATCCTACAGCAGTTACAGTATCCAAACAACTTACCAGTAATTACTGGGTAATCAATTCACTATTAACGTAATACTATCAGCCAATAGACTGTGACTATAAATGTTTCACTTTATACCGAAACCGTCGGCAGAAATACAATACTACTATAAGAAACAATTGCTGTGGTGCTCGGTGCTCAGCTCAGATGGTAATGGCTGGCTCAACTACTGAGTCAAAGACGAAACCTATCGAAAGGAGATGGCGTCGAACCGTCTAGAAAAGATAGTACCTAATGCGGTGGCCGCCGCTGATTGGTCGTCACTTTAAACTTTCGGGTACTGAGCGTTAATCGCATCGTCTCGCCCACGATAAACTCCGCCTATTTTAAAACTAATGCCCTCTGTTAAAAAGTGCCCCTTACCTAGGTATCTAAATATTACCTATGGTACTACCAATGAAATTAATAAGAATACCTGATGCAGCTTTCATCGCCTATTACCATGAATAACTAAAATAAGAGCATAGTATTCCCCAATCAATATAGAAAGGCCGTATATTAATATAAACTCCTAGTCACAAATTAGTAGAATATAGTTACTATGCGTTTGCTATTACCATTTCTATAGGAGCTATTAAGTCTCCTGATAAAACAACTGTCTTTTACTTATTAATTTACTGTAATGTGCCCAAAACCATGTAGCTATGCTACACGACAAGTTCAAAATCGATATCATACCGTACATTATTTCTTCAATAAATTACACCTTAGTCCATGTCGAGCGGCTATTCCAGCTATTCCACTTTGATCACCTGGGTGATTATAGTGCAACAATTTATTCCACTTTGATCACCTCGGAATCAAATCACCTGGGTGATTTGAATGGAATTAATTAGTCTACTTTGATCACCTCGGAATCAAATCACCTGGGTGATTTTAGCTGAGTGATTTGAGTGGAATTAATTAGTCTACTTTGATCACCTTGGAATCAAATCAACTGGGTGAATAGTAGCGACTACGATTTTTATTTTTTACTTAGAGATACACCGATATCTCGTTATATGGGATTCGTTTGACTTTCTTAGTAACAGAATCCACGAAACTTATTCCAATACGTTTAGCTCTCACTGAATAAACAAATACAGCTATCAGCAGCAGATATATTAGCTATATCATTTAGAAAGTAAATAATATAAATGAAAATACAAACTGAAAATTTCCCGTAATTTAGGCACCTGAAATATTCAAGTTCGCGTTTAAGGAACTTTTCTTATTAATATTTAAATCTACATTTTTATTTCTGTGCAGGGAAAATTGTATGAAGAACATCCAGAAGTTAATGAGAGAGTACAAATTTGAAGACGCCGTCGGAATGTTCCGGGCGGCAAGGTCCGTAGAAAATTACGCAATTGTATTTCAAAAGTGTGTACCATTATTAATACTTTTTGCATTAAATTAGGGAAGTGTGGCCCGAAGAAGGGATCTTCGGAGAGGTCGGCATTCCTGAGGACGAGGAACTCAATATGCTGGGAACTATTTATAGCGCGGATCTCGGGGTAGAGCTCACTGGTCAGTTATTATTATTTCAACGTTTTTATCCGACTGCGTCAGTAGGATTATGTTTTTTGAGACATGGCTATTTATTCGACTACTGCAGCCTATACAGCTTAATGGCATTTTTAGGGTTGCATACCTAAAAGGTAAAAAAGGAACCCTTATGGTCTGACTTCGTCTGTCTGTCTGTCTATCTGTGATGCTATCTATCTATCTATAGATTTTTTTTTTTAATTTGCGATGAGGTAGGGCCTCATCGCAAATAAAAAAAAATTCTTTCTTTTACATTTTTATAATGGGGATCGAAATACGGGGGTCATCAAAATTTCAAAGTGAGACTACTATATCGAGTGGAGTATCATATGAAAGGGCTTGATTTGCAGATCTCAAAACAGATTTTTATTTTGGTTTATGTCACGTAGTTTTTGGCTGATAGTCAATAATGTCCGAAAACAGAAACTTCAAGTATCCGGTGGAAAGCGAAGCGACACACGCACATATGCCGTTGTGTTTTTTGGAGGAGAGGAACCCCTCAGTGTCTTGCCTTTGAGCTCGTCGCCGCAGGGGTTCAGCAGTGAACATCTCTCAGCTGTTGATGATAACGACCATAACATACGCAATTATATGTTTTTTGTTTGAAAAAGAATTCATCGTGTTTGCAGTCGGGTTTTTGTGTTATAATTTAGACTTTTTTGCATTATAATAAGGTGCAGGGTAATACTGTTTTATTATGCGCAGATGTCGTCGAAGACAACGAAACGCAAGACAACTCGGAATATGACGAAGAAGGTAATAAATGGTTAATCTGCTTGTGCTTTCAATGAAGTGTAACTTTATTAAAATGTATTTACTGTTTCCAGACGAAGAACATGAAGAAAAGAGTTCTTCAATAGTGGAAACAGATTTTGATTTTCAAGATTTTGTGCAAAGGTAAAACCAAATAAATTATTTAAAAAAATATGTAGGTACTTAATACCTATATTGTTTTGTGCGCGTAGGTTCTTTTTTTTTATTCGTCGATCAATCGGGCTTAATATTTTATTCGAACGTAGGTTAATCAAATATGTAGTTTAAGTTTTGATCTTCGTTATACATATTATACCTAGGTACCTATATTATTTATAACTTAACATAGGTATGTGGTAAAAGACATAATATTCTAGTATATCGTTTTAAGGGCTGACCAGTTAATATCCATTTAACAAATAAATTTCAAACAACGTAAACGAAAACGCATCTTTATTTATTTAAGGAAATAAACTAAAAGCATGCTGAAACGTTTCAACTATAAAACTAATTTTACCATTTAATTAAGATTAATTGATTGATTAAGCTATTAAATTGACCTAAAATATAGGTTTGGTGTCACTTCAAAGCCTTATACAATAGAAGCTTCGAGTTCCGAGTATAGTCTAACTTGGACTTGCACAGCAAACCAATCGACCAATGCACTATTTATTTTTATTATCACATTAAAATGAGTTTTTTTATTACACTAGGTTTTGTCATCCGAAGGTAGTAAGCGCTTGCGTGTCTCTTTTGGAGCGGTATGACAAAAACCTGCCTCATACAAATCATTGCATTATAAAAATGCTGCATAGAATCGCGTGGGACTGCAAACGGTCATCCATGATGTTTCAAGCTACTTTATTTCTTATATTCCAAAGGATACTCGACAACCGTTTGCCACAATTCAAGGTTAGTATAGATTTAGATTTTCCGGAGCTTTAAACAACGGGAAACTTTCGGAGTCGCTGGGCGTTCGGAGTGTGGCCTAGGACGTCCATTGAGTACGGCGGCGACTCCGAGGAGGACGGTGGCGGGGTTGCGACCCCCGTCCCCGTGTTAATGTTGACAGCACTGTTTTACGTGAGAGATTGTCGAATATTTTTGATTTTTAATCTTTCTGAATTAGACTTTTGTTTCTCCCCAAACTTTCGTCTAGAAAAAGTGTGTTCCCCAAAATTTTCCCCATAGTTTTTGGTTTCCCCAAAAGTTTTTATTTTTCCCCAAAATAGGGAAACAACCCTCAATCTGAAGACCCTGCCCCGTGAGCACCGTGTCAGGTTCCCGGGGGGCTCAAAGACATGGCACTGAGGTTGAGGGTTTCTGGCGCAGATCCCACCGGAGAGCCCAGGTGCCTCTCATGTGCCGATACGACAGCCGCGAGTTTTAGTGGGTATGTGGGATAAGAATCCCACATACCCCGGTTGATCCCCACAGGTACCACAGACCACGAAAATCTTAAGTACTTATAAGACGGAAGACGTTACCGCAAGTCTTTTTGAAATAAAATCGTAACATATAATGTTATGAAAGCAGTATTTTTTGGTCAATAACTTCAACTGTGCTGGGAGCATGACGATATTTTTCCCATATTACGACACACGTGCGCCAAATTTAAGCGATGTTCTTTCTCTTTCTCACTCATTGTAGGACGGGCGGAGGACAGATTTTATCACCGCGCACGTTCGGGGGTGTCATATAGGCTCTTAAAATGTATCGAGAATCTAAACTAGCCTTGTTTACAATTTGATTTCTATCTGTAACGACGTTATAAAGGTTTTTGTGTTGGGTACCGCGACTATACAACCCTACTAACCGTTCTCCTAAATTGAAATGTAAATTTAAAATTCTGCCGAGACAAGCGCTCTGCAATTCATTGAAGAGATTTCTTATTTTTAGCAAGAATCTCTCCCAAAACTTTCCGAATATTTTACGTAGAAATATTTATTCCTTTGACCTTTTCGTAAAAGAAAATGTTTACTTTGTGAATCCCGAAGTCACAAATATAGTCATGATGTTCTAATCTTTCCCTGGAAGTTATTAAAATTAATTAATGAAGTATAAAAAAACAATTGTTAACAGGAACTGGAGAAGTTTGCCATTTTTATATTCAGGAAATTCACTGAAGTGGCTTCCAAAAGCCCAAAAGTATTTATTGAACTGCTTTTCTGGACTAATTCAAAGGATGCACTTGATATCGAGTATGGATATGATTTATACACCGATCAACGGTAAGTGACCATTCTTTTTGCAGTGTTACGATGCAAAATGCAGCGTACCTTACCTTTGATCATTTCTTACAACTTTCCTTGGTTCTAGTAACATTGTCACTGTAATTGCAATTCACTTCACTTTATTTGTTAAGTAATAAATTAATTTTAACACCTTTAAAGTAATTTAAATTCTTTCACTCTATTTGTTAAGTAATAAACTAATTTTAACACCTTTAAAGTAATTTAAATTCTTTTCCAAAGATTGTTTGTTTACGTTTCATAGTTGTGATAATTGAAATGTCAAACTTGAACGAGCTCAGTAACGCCATCTGACAGTCCCGAACAAAATTACGTCGAGTTCACAGACAATAAAGTAAATAAAACTTAAGTAAAACTTTATTTGCTGTCCATTAAAACTAATTTACAAGGTATATTTAACTTATAATCACTCTCTAGTGAAAATCAATTAAGATTGACCAAATTAACGGAAGTCTAACAATTTTTTTTATATGAAGTATTTTCTAGATACTTCGATTTAGCCGAATTATATTTAATCTGTGGATTTGTGAGGTTTGTCTTTGGACTAAGTGTGGCAATGGTACTAAAACTAATTTCTCCAGTCAATGACCGGATAATTTTCCCCAGATAAATGTTTTTATCGTAATTAATTCACTGGGAATTGTGAATTCCAGTGATTTATCAATGTTGTGAGTCTGATTGATGTCAACTTTGTTGACCAACGCCAAGTTGCAGTAGTTTGAGGATCTTAATTGTTGTAACGAAATGCATTGTGAGGAGCATTGGACTTTAATTTTACCCTTATTTGGGCTAATCGCCACTAGGTGGTATTATTCGTTTTTGAGGTAGGATTGGAGGGGTGGAACCCCAGGCAGCTCATTTGAGCACGAATCACCGCCTAGACACCTAGACAACACCGAGACACAGTGATCCGTTCGTTCTTCAGGTAATTAGCCTGTGCCAGTAGTGGCATTCTAAAGTAACCATCGCATAGGTTGTTGTATCAGTGTTAAATTCTAACAATCGTTCCAGAATTCCGATGCTCGAGTGTTAGGAGCGCGGACCGGCCTACCGTACAGCCACGCCAAATACCATCCCCAAAAACTGTAAGTAGTCTTGGAAAGTCTATAATTTAGTGGTGTCTAAAACCTTGCTGATGTTAGTGTGAATAGTGTCTCATGAGGGGTCCGTATTGTCCGTTCTAGGAGTGAACTCCGAGGGCCCGTCTCGACGCCACGAACCAGTTTATTAGATGCGTAAGAATTGGAGCAATAATGTCTACACATTTCTTAATAATATGTGTACTGATGGAATCGTACCCAACTGACCCCACCAGGTCGTGACCGGTGCCTTCGAGTCCGTAAGAACCCCGGGACGGCTGTACGGACACCGAGTGCGCCTAGCCGAGAGGCAGGCCAGACGGTTTTTTTTTATTTCAACGATTTTTTTATTATAACGGTTTTTTTTATTATTACGTTTTTTTTATTACCACGTTGTTTATTTTATTTACAACGGTTTTTTTATTAACCTAGTTTTTTATTAACTGGGTATATTTTTATTTAACATTTTGAAATACCGGTATTTGACCGGTTAAATTTAACTGGTACTTGTGGAGTACTGTTTTAACCGAAGCGTCGAGTGTACATCGCCTCGTCACCTCCGGATTTGGGACTGAAACAGTCCCTGGCGCCCCCCTTTTGTATTAATTATTAAGGCTTCCCCACACGGTTCTAATACTTTCGTTTACTTTAATACTGGAAGGAGTAACTCTAAAACTTTTAACGGTATTGGCTTTATTCCCAACCACCCACGACCATAGCTCCCACCGCTGAATGAATAAGTAATATAAGCTGGCTATTTTCAAGTAGGGTTGCATAAGCGTCGCCTAGTGTATGGCACTGGGCCTAATACAGTGTATTACTTTTAATAATAATTAAATATAAGGTTTAAGACTTAAGTGGGGAACAGTTTGTGATTTTGCCAATAAACAGAACATAATTGTACCACAACATATGTTTTATTCCAAGAGCAGCCCACCTACAAATCATACATGTAACAGTGGCGCCCAACGTGGGGCCCGAACCCACGACCCTGAGATTAAGAGTCTCATGCTCTACCGACTGAGCTAGCCGGGCCTTGTAAATCAAAGGAAATAGTATGTTTTCGTTGTGGTAAAAAGGGCGTGCGGACACCTTCATGCCCTACTTGTAATAAAGGAACAAGAAATACTGTTCAACCCTGTTCGTCTTGCCATTCAAAAAACTAATTTCACGGAACTACAGCCATAATTTTAATAAAACTGATTGGATTAACTATTTGGAATGGTTAAGGAACTTCTTTAAATCTTTAAACGTAGATGCAGTAAATTATAAGACGGCGAACGATGGTCGCCCACATTTAACCGTTTCTATATACGAGGAGGATTATTACGGTTTACTCGACTCAGGTTCGTGCATTTCAGTGTTGGGTTCTGATGCTGGCCAAGCTTTCATTAAAGCGGGTGCGACTTTGCACGCTGTTAGGCATATGGACAGCATCACAACAGCCAATGGTTCGCAGGCATCTGTGGAGGGTTATTTATACTTACCAGTAACTTTAATGGGTGTAACTCAAGTTATTAAATTTTATATCATTCCTGACATTACCACGCCGTTGATATTTGGCGTAAATTTTTGGAAAGCCTTTAAATTGGCTCCCAAAATTTTTAATACCTTACCTTTAAATAAATTTAAAAACAATGCTTTCGTCTCCGAGGTTAGGCACTTACAGCCATTTGACGAGTTAACACCTGATCAAAGGATTAAAGCGGAGAAATTAATTAAGGATTTTGGAAGGGTATCTTTTGAATCTAAAGGGCTAGGGCGTACCCATTTGTTGCGTCACAAAATTGACACGGGAGATGCTCCCCCTATTAAACAGCGTTATTACCCTCTATCGCCGGAACGCCTCAAGGAGCTAAACCGCCAGCTGGATGAGATGTTGGAGATGGGAGTAGTGGAACGTAGCAATAGCGCGTGGAATAACCCGGTTCTGCTGGCCCCTAAGGCAAACGGTGAATGGCGTTTTTGTTTAGACAGCCGTAAGCTGAACTCGGTCAGTAAACAGGACGCTTATCCACTGCCCTACGTCTCTAATATCTTGGACCAGTTGCGGGACGCGCGTTACCTTTCCTCAATCGATTTAAAATCTGCATTTTGGCAAATAGAGCTAGACTCCGTTTCATCCAAGGAAAAAACTGCGTTTACAGTCCCTGGACGTGGTTTGTTCCATTTTAAAGTTATGTGCTTTGGGCTGACGGGAGCTCCGGCAACCCAACAGCGTTTAATGGACAGACTCTTCGGCCCTGAGTTCAATAACAAGGTGTTTGTGTATTTGGATGACATCATCATTTGCTCGTCTACCTTCGAAGAACATATTTCGCTTCTTGAACGGGTTCTAGAAAGTTAAGACAGGCTAATTTAACTATTAACCTACAGAAGTCCTCTTTCTTTCGTAGGGAATTAAAATATCTGGGTTACATGGTTGATGAGCATGGCTTACACACTGATCCATCGAAAGTGCAGTCAATTGTTAACTTTCCAACACCTACGACCCGTAGAGAGGTGAAGATGTTTCTAGGGACAGCCTCGTATTATAGACGTTTTATTAAAGATTTTAGTTCAATTGCGGCCCCGTTAAACGCACTAACAAGCACCAGTAAAAAAGCGCCGCCATTTGCATGGACGGCTGAGGCGGAAATCGCGTTCACAACTTTAAAAACTGCTTTGGTTTCTGCCCCAGTATTAGCTTGTCCCAATTTCTCTCAACCATTTGAGATTCATTGTGACGCATCCAGTTATGGGATAGCGGGCACTCTGACTCAATGCATTAATGGAGAGGAACACCCAATAGCATATTGCAGTCGTTCACTTAATTCGGCGGAACGCAATTATTCGGCAACGGAACGGGAAGCTCTGGCGGTGGTTTTCGCCGTGGAACACTTTCGTGCTTACGTGGAAGGCGGACCAGCGTTTAAGGTGATAACGGACCACTCGAGCCTGAAGTGGTTCTTTAATTTGACTAATCCTACCGGTCGATTGGCTCGTTGGGGTTGTCGGTTATCACCTTATAACTTTACTATTGAGCACCGCAAGGGCAAGGACAATGTGGTACCTGATGCTCTATCACGTTCCGTTCCGGTGTCGGAAATTAAGCCAGTTGTCGCGGACACTTGGACAAGTGTGTCAAGACTCCCAGGTCGTGTCCAAATTTTATTATTAAAGATAATAAACTTTTCCGGTATTCTAAAAATAAATTCGGTGTGTCAAGTGAATATGATTGGAAGCAGGTGGTACCGGAGAGCAATCGTCTTGAATTATTAAAAAGTCACCATAGTGGTGAATTATCCCCTCATTTTGGGATATTTAAAACTTATAAACGTCTTGCACTCCGTTACTATTGGCCGCACATGTATGGGGATGTAATAAGCTACGTCAATAATTGTGAGAAGTGCGCTGCATATAAACACTCACAGTTGCCAACTCCTGGTCTTTTAGGGGACGCAAAGGAATGCTCTAAACCGTTTGAAACCATAAGCATGGACCTGGTAGGTCCGTTACCACGGTCTAGAGCAGGTTTCACGTATCTTTTGGTAGTTGTGTGTTGCTTTTCGAAATATTGCTTACTTTTCCCTTTACGTAGAGCCGTTGCTAAAATAATAGCGCAGAAACTAGAAGATGGCGTCTTCCTAGTTCATGGCATACCCCGTACGGTTATAGCAGACAACGGGACGCAATTCACGGGTAAAGAGATTCGAGCATTGCTCGAGAAATACAAGATACCTCAGTTCCATTTAACACCACGGTATTGCCCAAGCGTGAACACCGTTGAACGTTATAATCGTACCATTATGACAGCGGTATCAATTCTCGTGGAAGACGACCATCGATCTTGGGACGTGAACATATCGAAAATTCAATATGCAATGAACACGTCCACTAATGAAGTGACCCGTTTTACTCCATTCTTCCTGGTGCATGGTAGGGAAGCCGTGTGTAGCGGAGATGTCTTCGGAAATGATACCGTAGGACAGCTCACCTTAGCTTGCGCCTCCCGCAGTGCATATGCGAACCAGTTAGGAGTATTGGACGGTATCTTCAGTAAAGTTAAAAACGCGCTTGTCAATTCACACAATCGCAGTGCTCGTCATTACAATAGTAGTAGGAGGCACATGGAATTTGAGGTAGGTGACACTGTGTGGAAAAAGACATATCCGCAGAGTGACGCATCCAAATTTTTCATGGCCAAATTGGCTCCTAGATACGAAAAATGTATCATTAGGAAAAAACTTTCACCTTTAGTATATGAATTAGAAGGCTGTAGTTCCGGTAAAAATCTTGGTAAATGGCATATCAAAGATTTTAAATCCTCTAGTGGGGAAGATTAAAATAATTTAGTTTTAGCTTGTCGTTTTAAGTTAACGTCATTAATATAAGTTTTAGATATTTTGCTTTGTTGTGGTCTGTGGTTGTGTCTAAGTGATTTTAGAGGGCTGTATATGCCTTGGGGTCGCTGGACATTATTTTCTCCTTCCTCCTCCTCCACATGAGTGGCTGTATATGCCTCCGTCTGGACTATTGGGTAGGTAGGGAGATTTCTTTTAGATGTGTTAGAAGTAAGTGTTTGTTTACATAGTTTTAAAATGCAACCAACAAACTCCGGACTGCTGGATAGACAGCATTTGAAATGTCCTGAGGCTGGAGGCCGTTTGGCGGGAGTGTAGGCTGCTATGATGGAAATAAGATATGTATTTGGATTTGTTTTAAGGGGTAGATTACCAACAAACTCCGGACTGCTGGATAGACGCATTTTGATTGTCCTGAGGCTGGAGGCCGTTTGGCGGGAGTGTAGGCTACTGTATTGGAAAGCGATAGTTGGATTTGTTAAAGGGGTCGTACCAGTATTTAGTTTTTTTTTAATTTGGTTGAGGGTGTTTTTGTTTTGTTTTTGTTGTTTTTGTACACACTATTTGTTTTTGTTGTTTGTTGTTGAAGGCCTGACTTGTTTGTTTGTTGTTTTTTTTTTCTCGTTTTAAAACTTATTATTTTTTTTTAAAACCGAGTTTGCGTTTAACTATTTAGGTTTAAGTAGGGTTGATTGATAGCTGGAGTACTATTCGTTAGTAAATAACATGGATACCGGTGTACGATTTGTTGGTTTGTTCTGGCTTAACTTAGGTATTATCACTTAAATATATTTATTTCCACAATTTATTTGGGTTCGTCTTTTCAATGTTTGTAAATTGATTAGACTTACTTTGGCAGTACTCAGTTACATTTATTTAAAAATAAGCCTTATCACCCCTGTCAATGGCGGGAAATAACAGTGCGGTCGGTGAACACTGTAGTTGAATGTTAACTGTATATTTAACCCTGGTTTTTATGTATATGTATTAGTATCTCATCACAAACAGATAGGCCACATGGATAATTAAAAATAAGCCTTAAAACACGGGCGGACTTGTAGACCCGACACTAAAAGCCTACTACAATGTCGCCTAATAGAGCGGTTTGTTACTCTATACGTGAAGTGTGACTAAAATCCTATATATTATATTGAAAATTAAAACATCCACTTATATTTTATAATTTATTAGTATATTTTTATCAGGTACCATTATTACATGTTAATCGTACACAGGTTTGCATTGTGTCCTCTTACTTTTTCTTTCAGTAATCTATTGCTGTTGGTGCACGTTAGTTGAAGGATTATGTGGATTAATAATTTATGTAGCTAAGCTACGCTAGTTTGGAGTGGTGTACCTACTGCTTTTGAATGAGAGGTCTTGTTTGGTGGTATTTTGGCAGGTATTACGCTGGAGGGCCAGCGTCGAGATTTGCCTAAGTCGGTCAAATCTCTGGTGGTTGGGGAGGTACTGTTACGATGCAAAATGCAGCGTACCTTACCTTTGATCATTTCTTACAACTTTCCTTGGTTCTAGTAACATTGTCACTGTAATTGCAATTCACTTCACTTTATTTGTTAAGTAATAAATTAATTTTAACACCTTTAAAGTAATTTAAATTCTTTCACTCTATTTGTTAAGTAATAAACTAATTTTAACACCTTTAAAGTAATTTAAATTCTTTTCCAAAGATTGTTTGTTTACGTTTCATAGTTGTGATAATTGAAATGTCAAACTTGAACGAGCTCAGTAACGCCATCTGACAGTCCCGAACAAAATTACGTCGAGTTCACAGACAATAAAGTAAATAAAACTTAAGTAAAACTTTATTTGCTGTCCATTAAAACTAATTTACAAGGTATATTTAACTTATAATCACTCTCTAGTGAAAATCAATTAAGATTGACCAAATTAACGGAAGTCTAACAATTTTTTTTATATGAAGTATTTTCTAGATACTTCGATTTAGCCGAATTATATTTAATCTGTGGATTTGTGAGGTTTGTCTTTGGACTAAGTGTGGCAATGGTACTAAAACTAATTTCTCCAGTCAATGACCGGATAATTTTCCCCAGATAAATGTTTTTATCGTAATTAATTCACTGGGAATTGTGAATTCCAGTGATTTATCAATGTTGTGAGTCTGATTGATGTCAACTTTGTTGACCAACGCCAAGTTGCAGTAGTTTGAGGATCTTAATTGTTGTAACGAAATGCATTGTGAGGAGCATTGGACTTTAATTTTACCCTTATTTGGGCTAATCGCCACTAGGTGGTATTATTCGTTTTTGAGGTAGGATTGGAGGGGTGGAACCCCAGGCAGCTCATTTGAGCACGAATCACCGCCTAGACACCTAGACAACACCGAGACACAGTGATCCGTTCGTTCTTCAGGTAATTAGCCTGTGCCAGTAGTGGCATTCTAAAGTAACCATCGCATAGGTTGTTGTATCAGTGTTAAATTCTAACAATCGTTCCAGAATTCCGATGCTCGAGTGTTAGGAGCGCGGACCGGCCTACCGTACAGCCACGCCAAATACCATCCCCAAAAACTGTAAGTAGTCTTGGAAAGTCTATAATTTAGTGGTGTCTAAAACCTTGCTGATGTTAGTGTGAATAGTGTCTCATGAGGGGTCCGTATTGTCCGTTCTAGGAGTGAACTCCGAGGGCCCGTCTCGACGCCACGAACCAGGTCGTGACCGGTGCCTTCGAGTCCGTAAGAACCCCGGGACGGCTGTACGGACACCGAGTGCGCCTAGCCGAGAGGCAGGCCAGACGGTTTTTTTTTATTTCAACGATTTTTTTATTATAACGGTTTTTTTTATTATTACGTTTTTTTTATTACCACGTTGTTTATTTTATTTACAACGGTTTTTTTATTAACCTAGTTTTTTATTAACTGGGTATATTTTTATTTAACATTTTGAAATACCGGTATTTGACCGGTTAAATTTAACTGGTACTTGTGGAGTACTGTTTTAACCGAAGCGTCGAGTGTACATCGCCTCGTCACCTCCGGATTTGGGACTGAAACAGTCCCTGGCGCCCCCCTTTTGTATTAATTATTAAGGCTTCCCCACACGGTTCTAATACTTTCGTTTACTTTAATACTGGAAGGAGTAACTCTAAAACTTTTAACGGTATTGGCTTTATTCCCAACCACCCACGACCATAGCTCCCACCGCTGAGTGAATAAGTAATATAAGCTGGCTATTTTCAAGTAGGGTTGCATAAGCGTCGCCTAGTGTATGGCACTGGGCCTAATACAGTGTATTACTTTTAATAATAATTAAATATAAGGTTTAAGACTTAAGTGGGGAACAGTTTGTGATTTTGCCAATAAACAGAACATAATTGTACCACAACATATGTTTTATTCCAAGAGCAGCCCACCTACAAATCATACATGTAACAGCAGGATATTAATTTTACTATAGAAATTAGAAAACATGTTTGTGCTTGCTTAAATGCGCACAAAGACAGACAGAATATCGTATATACCCACAAAACTAAGGTTGTAATTTAGTTATCTTACTTTACGTACAACCTATGTATACCTAGGACAAACTATCCAGTTAGGCCGGTCCAACTTCGACAAAGAGGTCGCCCGAAGAATCCAACTCGGCAGCGTTCCGGAATCTACGTGATATCTTCTCGTCCGAAATACCGCAGTGCCTGAAGACGAAGGTTTTTAACCAGTGTGTGTTGCCAGTGATGACATATGGTACTGAGACGTGGTCTCTAACGGCTGGCATTTTAGAGAAGTTCAGAGTCACACAACGATGGAGAGAGCTATGCTCGGAGTTTCTTTGCGCGACAGAATCCGAAATGTGGAGATCCGCCGAAGAACTAAGGTCACCGACATAGAGAATCTCTCACTCTCAGAATCTGCAAGTTGAAGTGGCAATGGGCAGGCCACATCGCTCGAAGAACCGATAACCGTTGGGAAGAAAGGTTCTCGAGTGGCGACCACGAACCGGAAGACGCAGCGTAGGCAGGCCTCCCACTAGGTGGACAGACGACATTGTGCGCGTCGCAGGTAACCGGTGGATGCAAATAGCCAATTGTCGTTCATTGTGGCGTTCTAAGGGGGAGGCCTATGTTCAGCAGTGGACGTCTTCCGGCTGATGATAATGATGATGAAGATATTATAAAAAATGTTTTCTTATAAGCTCACAACCTTACATCCATAGAAATCGTGTTATATAGGTAGAAACGGAAGGTTGTGATTTAGTTATCCTGCACACTTTTTTTTGGTTAGTGGCCAACCTGGTGTCAGAGTTATCAAGCTGCCCTTAGGCCTCTGACTTAGCTTAACGACTGCTGTCTAGATGGCAATAGCTGGGACTGACTTTTAACGTGTAACTGCGTAGCACGGAGACGCTCAGTTTAAATGCCACTAAACCATCTAAGGACTGAATTTGCCTAACGTTGCTCACCCAAAACAGGCTATGTACAGGATGTGGTTTTGCTCTTTTTCCCATATTTGTAGACCTAACAGTTAAGGATTATGTCAATTGATGAAAAATAGATTAATAATTCAGTGGTTAATAACTAAAAGATAATTAATGATTCATGATTAACGTTCAACATTCTGGTTGAACAGGTCTCGAGCGCTCAGAATAGGTCCCAAGGTTGGCAACTGCGCGTGCACTTGTTTACCTACTTTGCGCGAATTTCGGTGCCAGACGGGGTTATTTTATAGTGACCGTTGCACACGGGATTTCTTTTCGTACCAAACATAAAAATATTTCATAATTCTATCATTTAATGATTGATTTATGTTCTTTAAAAGGTATAAATCAACCTCCGTAAATATGGCGAGAATGCAGAACCACATCCCGTATATGGCTTTCGTCTCCCGCAACACACTAAACCGTGTAAAATAACTTAAATTTGGTGCCTAAATACACAGTACTAATGCTAACACCAAAATCTTCTTACGAGCACCTTGTGTGGTGTACATTGAAGTCTGTTAAAATTTTCTCATAACTTGTTTTATAATCAATCCAGCCGTTGATTTTGATCAATCTATACTTATAATAAAACTGTAACAGGTCCAATTCTGAGGGCATTCTATAACCGATACTGAGGCCGAAAATGTAATTTTTTTAATTTTTGTCTGTCTGTCTGTCTGTCTGTCTGTCTGTATCACGGCTGAGCATCAAGCCGAAACTACTGAATGGATTCAAATGAAACTTGGCATGATTTGAGATCTTACTACGAGATAGGACATAGGATACTTTTTATCCCGTAATCTAGCACGGTTCTTTCGGGAGAGGGGATTAAAGTCAAAACGGGTACTTGGTTATACGCTTGGTCCGATTTTATCAATTTTTCTATAAAATATAATAAATATTAGTAAGGGAACACTCATAGAGAGTTGTTATCAAGGTTTTGTAATCGATCGGGTTAAGCAACGTTAGGTAAAGTCATTAAATAGATGGGTGACCGTTTAACGCCATTTGAACTTAACGGGTCCGTGCTTCGGAGAGCAAGTAAAAAGTGGGTCCCAGTTTTTAACCGACTATAAAAAATGAGGTTATGTATTCGATGCGAATGTCTATTATTCAAAGTTTAGTTAACGTAAAAATAGCGCAGACGGAGCTGCGTGGGTCAGCTAGTCTACTATAAGGTTGTGCGCTTGTTATATTACGAGTTGTATATCTATCTACAACGTAATAAATCATTGCACACGATTAGAACCGAGCGAGCGTATTGGAGTCACTTCCTCTCGCAAAGCGGATGGAACACCGCCTAACAAGATTTTCACATACACTATCCTATCATCAATCTTTGTTGTGCTCATGTAAACCTTTGGCGCTTTAATTTAGACGTAATAATTTTGATTAAGGTCACGTCTCTTAACTATGATTAATTAACGTGGGTCATTGTGTTAACTATTAAATCGTTGCGAAGTTTATTTGTTGTTTTTAAGTATTTTCTTTCATAAGAACTCTTGATAGATTTAACTGACTAAAGTAGTATTTGATTCCACAGCTACTCGGCCGTTCCCAATAACCTTGCTGTATTTAGATCTTATAGGTATTACTTAGTTTAAATGTCTATATAATTGTATGTGCAAGTACCTACAGTGTTTTAAGTAACGAATTTGAAATCATACCTATGAACCTTGTTCACATGTAAGTAAAAACTTTGTAAATAATAATATCTTGGGACAATCCACACACGGTCATCCGATCCCAAACTAGGCAGAGCCTGTACTGTGGAAACCAGACAACTGATACTAATAATAGTATAGTAGTAGTGCTAATGATAGTATATAAGTATTAGTATCAGTTGTCTGGTTTCCATAGTACAGGCTCTGCCTAGTTTAGGATCGGATGACCGTGTGTGGATTGTCCCAAGATATATTATTATTAATACTTATACTTTTTTTTTTGTAAATACATACTTAAATAGATAAACAACACCCAGACACTTGGCGGGAATCGAACCCACGACCCATCGGTTAGCAGGCAGGGCAGGGCAGGGTTAAATTTTGTGATAAGTCTTGTTTAAAAACGTTTAAATCCAAAACACCGTCTATTCAGTATTACTTGCGTTCTAAAAGAAAAATATATTCTGAATGCACTTTTTAGAAAGCACATTAATACGTTAGAGTTAAGTATAATATATTATGCTTGAACTTTAAATATTTGCTACCTCCAAACGACTAACGCAGACGAACATTTCAAAACATAAATGTTTTTTTGAATCGCTCTCGAAATGTACACACTTTATGTTTCACGCGGCCTGCAGATATTTTTATTAAGTGAATAATTGCAAACAAAGCGATGTAGAGTATTTTATTATTTAAATTCTAAAGCGGTTTATTGTTAGTAGTTTATAAAGACCATAATACAAAACCTTGTTCTTGTGGGTTATACACAAGAAACTCAGCCAATTAAAAACTTATGCTTACGATAAATTAATTTTCCAAACTTTGGTAAACTATGTTAGTAGAGAAGGCATAAGAAATGTTTGTGAAGAGAATAGTTTGAGAAACACAATAGCAGCGTTTTCCCTGAAAGAAAACGCATATTAAACTACTTACCTTATTCGAAGCTTATAATGAGAGCGGCACTTCCGGTTTCCCGTCATATTTTTTCCTATTGGTCTACTTCACTGTGATTTGATCGGACGTGACGTCATATTGCCAGGCGGGTGGGGGGAGCTGTTGTAAAACACGCTCACTCCATTCGTATTCATTGTGTCGAAGAAATACCAGGCAGGTTTAAAAAGTAAGCTTCGAATAAGGTAAGTAGTTTAATATGCGTTTTCTTTCAGGGAAAACGCTGCTATTAAACCACAGTACCGTTATTCGAAGCTTATAATGAGACGTGTTTGTTATCGCCTGGTAATATCAGTAGATTAATGACGCCAATGTGATTTACGGATGTATTTTAAATACCCAAGTATGAATTTTAAATAAAAATTCAATAGATTGCATTCTTATATATATATATAGATATTTGTATATGCTAATTATTTCTTTAAGAAACGAGTAGCAGAAAAAGAGAAGAGGAGAATAGAACTGTATCAACCATTAAAATCAATATTATGCCAATTATTCATTGTGTTTTGTTAAACAATCCAGTACAAAAATACATTTTTTTTTTTTTTGTGATGTGTATTTGACTTCGTCTTTATAATGCAGTGTAAAATGTATTAAAAATCTCCAATTTCAATGTGCTAGCTATTATTAAAAACCACTACGCCTGTGACGCATGATAGGTAATTAATTAAGCTAAATTATGTTCGTGATTTTAGTCTTTTTGACCCATCAATAAAGATAAGATAACTGAATACATATACAATTTGGTTTTAAACACTCAACACCAGGTACTGCGATGTTGTATACTTTGCAGTACGTGGCCTTCCGATTAACGACACGACTATGCTTTACAGAGTACTAGGTGATGTTACAATGTTTACCTCTAATTATTATGCAGTGTGATAATCTTTAGCATCCAGCAAGCAACAGTGTGAAGAGTAGACTTCACTTTGTGTAGTAATAGATAAATTATATGGGATTTTTATCTAAACTCTATTAAGGCATTACTCTAGTCATTAGTCAGGGTCTTTTTATAAATGTTAAATCGTATATACATTGCTATATATGCATGTATGTGTTCTACATGTGAAGTAATCCACTTTGAAAATTGCTCACTAAATCATATCCTAAATAGATGAGTAAAGGATTAATAAGTAAAATCGATTTAAGAACATGTTGCTAAGAATTGACAAGCAAATAACTGGACTGATCAGTATTGTACATTGTCAGAGTTAGGCAATAATAATACCAAACAACAATGATTAATGCTCGAATCCGCTATAAATTAGCAAAAAATGTGGCAATATTTCCAGTTATTTTAATTTAGTTTAGAAAATCAAGATCAGCTCATGATAATTCCAAACTACTTCGTGAATTTTTAATGTAATATTTGGTTCGATTTGAAAGGTCAAGTCTGGATCACCAAAACTCACATTTTTAAGTTTCAGAACGAAAGAATATTGTCTGTATGCGAAAACTAGGACTCTTTAAAAGTTGTGTCATATGAATAGATGACTCAAAACTCGTTCAAGAACAGAGTCTGCTCTCCGAAATAATTCAGGGCCAATACGATTAAATATATATTTAATCTATACCAGAATACTTCAGAGCCAATACGAGTAAGTATACGTTCACCGAATACACGAATAATCATACATGGAGGATGATTTGTAGTCGTTCTGCTCCAAAGTACCTTAAATATTTATGGACATATTATGTACTCCATATATCCTACTATCTGTCTCTACAAGGCTATTGTATAAAATATTATCAATGAAATTTGATTTGTACTAAAGAACTAATTGAAAAATATAATATTCATAAGCATCTGTGAATGGTTGGTCCCACCCCCTGTCTGCATACTAGTTTCCCTTACCTCTGTAAAGGAAATTTGTGTTGTCACTTTGTAATAAATGCGAAATTACAAGAGATAGTAAGCAGGATTGCTAATATTACTTTTGGTTGCAATGCAACTGCTTTCTTTATATTTTCTTACTCCCGACATTGATCGGAAGTTAAATTATGGGGTTAAAGAATCTTTATTCTCATTAGAACAATTACAGTTCGTACAATTATACGCCTGTTCTCCGCAATTGTGAATGAGGACTGCATTACTTTTAGCTAATAATGCAGGCGATGCATTTTGGCATAACTTGGTTACTTACACCCAGTTACACCCACAGAATTGAGTTTGATATTGTTATAGAAACTCGTGAATGATTCCATCATTATGGATCCCCAGAAGTCCCAATTATAAGATTACATACCTTTTAACTTTGAAATGGGATATAGTATAGAAAAAGTAATGGTGGTCTTCAAATAAAGGACATGTTGTCCCCACATCATATCCAATCATTGTTTGAAGAACTTTCTTAAAATGTTGTATCCAAAACTTTGATAAACTATTAGCAGTTTACGCTCCTGATATTTTAAGACAGTAAAATTAATGGACCATGATTAGGATCCAAGACGTGACTGCAAGCCAGGGTTATGAAATTTATATATTTATATATAATTGATTCATAGAATCACGTACGTGCAATTTTGTATAGCAACTGCAACCTTCTTCTGAAAGGTAAATTTCTGTATTCTCTCCCAACGAGAGTGCGTGATAGTCAGAACAAACTCCTCAGAATAAGGTTATTAATAAGACTGGAAGACTGCAGGGAACTGTTACTTATTGGGGTACCCTGCGGAGGTACGTAATTGCTAAAAATACCCTGTCAATGTCACTATGCTTATAATAATAATATCCTGGGACAACCCACACACGGCCATCCGATCCCAAACCAGATACAGCCTGCACAACGGCAACCATACAACTGATACGAATGCACTTCCTACTTATATCGATAAATAGTAACAGAAACTTGGTGGGAATCGAACCCACGACCACTGAGTAGGAGTTAGGGTGTCTATGAGAACGACGGGCCAGTCAAATTATTATAATGAAATGGACTTCAGAAAATAACTTTCAGACTGACAAGAATGCCAAAATTGATTTTGAAAATTAGGTACGTGCTCTCTCCACGAGCTATACATGTTACTGTCCCTGCGAGGGAGGTTAAATCTTTGTGTATCCACCCTGCGAGGGTGAGTAATAAAATGTGCAGTCCTTGCGAAGGACAATATACTAATGGTGAAATAGACTTCAGCCAACCACTTCCAAATTGACAAATCAAAATTGATTCTAAAAACCGGATACACTGTACGTGCTCTCTCCACGAGCTATACATGTTACTGTCCCTGCGAGGGAGGTTAAATCTTTGTGTATCCACCCTGCGAGGGCGAGTAATAAAATGTAATATTACATGTTTATGTGTCCGTTACTTTTTATTCACTTAGAAAACTCGCACATAAAGCTTACCCACATTAAACATTAATAAAAATATCAATTCAGCACAAGTATTAAATTATAATTTTTAAAGTTTTCAAATATACAAATTACTGTCAGTGGGCTAAATGAAAATTGATTATTTACAAATTTATGACCAACATAGCCCAATTTACTTGCACTATATTCAAACCACACACAATTTAATAGTATAAAACATTTCATTATCAATAGTATAAAATATTTCATTAGGAACACACAAACAAAACGAACGGCAAACACCGTTAAAATGTTTTGTACTTACGTGCATTTTGTTCGGCTTCAACTATTTGTAGCAAATATTGTTGTTCAACATTGTATACTTTTGGAATTATTTAGATATAGAATTTGATTTAAATTCCACAAACAGTTGTATATTGTAGCCTCGGACGGGTGTCCGTGACGGGAAACAAGACGCCAATGAATACGAATGGAGTGAGCGTGTTTTACAACAGCTCCCCCCACCCGCCTGGCAATATGACGTCACGTCCGATCAAATCACAGTGAAGTAGACCAATAGGAAAAAATATGACGGGAAACCGGAAGTGCCGCTCTCATTATAAGCTTCGAATAACGGTACTGTGGTTTAATTATTCAATTTAGTTTGATTGCTCACAGCTGATGCAAGTTCCAATTCTTTAAAATAAGTTCAATATTATGTTAGGTTAGTATATGTATAGGATATTGAGATGAATGATTAGTGTCTGGCTATATTTATTCGTCAACTACAACAGGGATAAGCTTGGAAAAGGAGTATGGACGGAAGAGCAAGAAGAAGAACTCCGTGGATTGTACATGGAGAACCAAACCAATCCGCAAACAGATCAAGGTAAGATTACACTGACGAATTGCGAATATAGAATAGTTTTTTTCTACAACGTAGTGAGATGTTTGTCGCATACTTTCTTATAAACAGTTGCATTGTGCTGCCGCTCGTCGTCTTACTGCCGGTCCCAATATCCTATCGATCCCTAACTGTAAGTTAGTCATCGATATCCCGCGAAAAACCTCCGAAATGGAGCGATAACTAAAACCCTGACAGACTGTCATTTGAACAACCAACAGTAACCTGCTATTATGTTATTATTGAAACGGAAATATGTCATAGTAAGGGATCGATAGGATATTGGGACCGGCAGTTAGACTGTAGTTACGGAGACACATGCTGTCATTTTTGTAAGTGGAACATAGCAATATTTAAACACTGCTGCTTTACGACAGAACGTTTGACACAGCGGTGGTATCTACCTGAATGGTCTCTGGACCTATCGCCTAGAGACCTAGTGTCTAGTTTTAACATGTGTGTTTTTCATACGTGTTCTTTTTATCTGTCTAACCGGGCGGCAGGGCGTGTTTTACTAGCACCGACTCATTTGGCAACTTTGTTTATTAGTAGTTTTGTAGTTTTTTTTATTATATTTTCAAAACAAGGCAACTACTTGAACACTTTAATTCTTTCGTATAGATGTAATCGATTGGATATTGGAGAACCTTATAGACCAAACTCGTACCAGACGTGGTGTTATAAAAAAGATGAAAGAGCTAGGACTCATATTTAAGGCTCCAACTAAGAAAAGCAATCGAGAGCGAGTCAAAGAAAAAACACCCAAAGAGTTTAGTGAAGAGGAAGACCAACTACTTAGGGAACTGTGGGAGCAATATCGCGATACGCCCGGTAAGCTACTAATAGATAGTATTTTTCTCGCGGGACTTTTTTTTTATTATTATTCACTCAAACACAGTTAAACTTTTATAAAATTCAAAAAAAATCAAAATTCAAAATTTTTATTTCAAATAGGCTTAACGCTAGCACTTTTGAACGGTCATTTTTTTTTTACAAG
The DNA here is from genome assembly GCA_911728495.1 of Furcula furcula. Lineage (NCBI taxonomy): Eukaryota > Metazoa > Arthropoda > Insecta > Lepidoptera > Notodontidae > Furcula > Furcula furcula. The sequence continues at coordinate 15,942,427 of OU452251.1, forward strand.
CTACCACCGGATCACAACGCGGCCTCAACTGAGAAGATCCGGCAAGAAACTCAGCGGGCTTGTCATTTTTTCACATTTTTTTTTTTTTAAATAAAGTTTGTACAATTAGATCAGCACCAGCGACAGTGTGTCCTGCCGTTCAAAATATCAAATAAAAAAAATAAAAAATACGACGAAAATACAACAAACTAAAATGCCAAAGGGATAGTAGTCGGACCCGTCCCCCGCGCGCAGCACCCGCGCACGAGTTGACTCGAGCAGCAGCCATCACTCCCCTCAACCATATTGGAGAGAAGGGGGTGACCCGCCACACGAAGCCGCCACAAGCAAAGACTTTTCGATGGCGAGCATGACCGATCCAAAATCACAGTGGCACACGTTAAACATTTACCTTCTGCTGTTAAGCAGTGCCTCGTCAGGCAAGACACAAAGCACTTTAACACATTACCAACTTTTGTCACAAGTCGTCTAAGTTAGATACACACCAAGAATAATTTACAAGCTCAAGTGAATTGCCTTCAGAACGTAACATATCCTACACAGCTCCATGTAAAATTCTAATTAAATTTTAAAGAAAGGATAACCAAACATTTTCCGTATTTTCGTATAGACCGAAATACAATGAACAAGACCTTTGCTCCGTGATTAATCTTTTTGTTAAACATTGAAATTGTAATTTAGTTTCCAAAGAAATTTAATTACGGCTAATCTTGGGTACATTTGTCCGTTCAACGTGGAGTTTCCTTTCAGACCCAATGGGCGTAATAATACCTCGTATGCCGCGACGGCGTCAGAAGCGAAGTTATATCGACAGATTATTGGAGTTGGCCATCATCACGGATAAGAAAGAATGTCGTAAAAAGAGACAAAAGAAATCTAACGCTAAAAGCACCGGCGCAGAGGACGACGGATCGAATGGTAAGTTGTTGAACAAATTCACTGACTTTTTAAGGTCCACGCATACAGGGTTTAATATAAATTACTCACACGAATACTAACTAAATAAAATACTCACTTTATAATTAATCACACGAAGTATATCAAGAACTGTTCCTAAAACGCTGTTTATCAGTTGTATTATTTGTGTATTACTTAATTCAAATCAAACAGGCTACAGAGCCTCAACTGATTATATATTTTGTATTCAGGTAAATAAATAAATGATTGATTTTGATTTGATTTGACTTACGTTTTTTATTTACGCGAATTCTAACCAATGAAATGATTAAAAAAAAACTTTTTATTTTATTGCATTTAGGTTTGAATGCTTTGTACTTTCGGAGCGTCTATCTAAAATACATTCCGCAAAAGAAGGTCTATTACAATGTTTAGCCTAAAATAATTAAAATGATCCAAATGGATGATAATACCTAGGTTTTTTAATTTGCTGGAATTACATATTAATAATTCATGTTATTAACATTAATCATATTGTGTTTCCATTTACCAAGGGAAGATTGAAAATATTACCATAGTCGCATTTGTTAGAACCCTTAAAACGTTGATGTTTGCTCTCACCCTCCTCGTGCATAGATACCCTCGTGCGTGTCGTTTACTGCATCGCGTACCTCATTAGATGTAATCTGAGTTTCTTTTTTCCTATATTTTTACAATGATAGTTTTAAAAGTCATATATGATTTAATGTATCTTAAGGCGCTAATAACGGTGAAATGCCTGAATTCTTGTTATTTTAAGTTAAATGTTCACAAAAACTGTTGATTTAATCTGTATAGAAAAAATATAAAACGTTAGTTAAAGTTTCGATAAATACGTTTACTTGAATAAAAAATTATTTTTGATAACCACTTTTTAGGAAAAAAAGATCTAAAAAGGACCTATTTATGTCATAATTTGCAAATGTTCTCTAAAACCGCTCAAGCTATGGTGTTGGCGTTTACACAGGAAAAAAGGTCTTGAAAATACGAATGTCTTTACTTGAAAGATTTATTTTTATTCCGTATTTTACTAGAGAAATATCTATTTTTCCCAAAATTTAATACATCTGCGCAAGTATGCCTGCTCCGAGCTTTGATTCAGTCCGCTTCGCGGCGTTGTCGAGGGAGGACTGCACGTCGGTGTTGGAGCAATATTGTTTAACTCGTTTAATTTTTTAAAGAGTTTATGCGCATTTATAAAATATTGAAATTAATAGAAGTACTTAGTTTAGTTAATATCTATACATTAGTAACGGTAAATTATTTTTGGAAATAAATTAACTTTTTAAGCACGCAGACTAAGAAAACTATGCCAATGCATTGGGGCCGCCGGTGGGTGACGTCGCGGCGTCGGTTTGTGAATTCGGAACGGTCTTAAATACCGTAATTCATCACGGTTCCCTTGGGAGAGGGTCCCAGTTTTTAACCGACTTTAAAATTAAAAAAGGAGGTTATGTATTCGACGCGAATGTATTTAATAGGTACTATTAATAATAAAGAGAAACTCATAGACAGTTATTATCCAATATGTGGCAATCGATCAGGTTAAGCAACGTTAGGCAAGGTCATTCCATAGATGGGTGACCGTTTAATGCCATTTGAATTAAGCGTCTCCGTGATTTGGAGGGCAAGTAAAAAGTGAGTCTCAGTTATTAACCGACTTTAAAAAAGGAGGTTATGTATTTAACACAAATGTATTTAATACTGACTTTTATTTTTGATTTTGACGGACCCGTTGGTCTAGTGGTTAGTGACCCTGTCTGCTACCCAACAGGTCGTGGGTTCGATTCCCACCAAGTGTCTGGGTGTTATATCTATATAAGTATGTATTTACAAAAAAAAGTATATATGTATTAGTATCAGTTGTCTGGTTTCCATAGTACAGGCTCTGCCTAGTTTGGGATCAGATGACCGTGTGTGAATTATCCCAGGATATTATTATTACTATAAAAAAATGAGAAGCCCGTCATAGACAGTTGTTATCAATGTTTGGCAATCGTTCAGGTTAAGCAACGTTAGGCAAGGTCATAACATAGATGGGTGACCGTTTAATGCCTTTTGAAGTAAGCGTCTCAGTGTTTCGGAGGGCAAGTAAAAAGTGGGTACCAGTTTTTAACCGACTATAAAAAAGAAGGTTATGTATTCGACGCGAATGTATCTAATACTATTAAAAATAAGGAGCCACTCATAGACAGTTGTTATCAATGTGTGGCAATCGATAAGGTTAAGCAACGTTAGGCAAGGTCATTACATAGATGGGTGACCGTTTAATGCCATTTGAAGTAAGCGTCTCAGTGCTTCGGAAGGCAATAAAAAGTGGGTCCCAGTTTTTAACCGACTTTAAAAAAGTAGGTTATGTATTCAACACAAATATATCTAATACTATAAAAAAATGAGAAGCCCGTCATTGACAGTCGTTATCAATGTTTGGTAATCGATCAGGTTAAGTAACGTTAGGCAAGGTCAATACATAGATGGGTGACCGTTTAATTCCACTTGAAGTAAGCATCTCCGTGCTTCGGAGGGCAAGTAAAAAAGGAGGTTATGTATTCAACGCAAATGTAGCATACATTAAAAATTAGCTAACGTAAAAGAGCTCGGGAGGCGCTGCACGAATCAGCTAGTATATAATATATCTTTTGTTCATAATATTTTTGTGTTCTATATTTAATGTTCTATTCATATTATCTAGAATTCTGTATATACAGGGTTACTGGTAAATATCACAGCAATCCGTTAAGGGTTTGTAGAGATCATTTGCAAATATCAACCATTTTTGAATAATTTGACATTTTATAATTTGAAGATATCTGCGATATACAACTTCCAAAGTCTATAAAAAAAGTCAATTTGTGATTATTAACCGACTTCTTTTATTCTCTGCTTGATGATACATACTTGCATGTATAATAATCAGACATGATTATTTATTATTATTGGTTATAGTAAGTATTAGAAACTGCTGCACAATAGGAGTTATTAAAACACGAGTGTTTTAATGCTTAATTATGTGCAGTTTCAAACACTACTTTATCTAAACTCATGAAATACAATTTTATACCGCCAAACTACATTACAAAACATATAATACAGACAGAGAGAGCTCTGTTTCACACAGACGACGTGCTTTCTATACTATAGTTAAATTTGTTGTACCAAATAGTATGTAATCTGTGTGGAATAAAATTCTATTCCAGTCTATAATATTATGGCACTTAATTCATTCAAATAACTCCATAGGGCATGCGTACAACTGGGTCCCACCCTCCCGATGAATGTATCGTGGCCTGCTGGATTAGATCGCGGACTACTAGATGACATAGCGGCCTACTAGATTGGCTTAAATATTTTGATATAGAAAAGTTACTCTATTACAATATATTTTTAAGCAGATTTTACGGCATCGTTTTGATCAAACGTTTTTTTTACGATACACGTGTATCGTAAAAAACTTTTTGATGTTTGTAAAGAGGCATTATGTATAAAATGTGTCATTAGAGTACTAGTTTTGAGTTCATAATATGAATATTACGATATGAGTGTAGATAAAGGGTATTTAAACATTAAAATTATAAAATAAAGATGCTTAAAATGTTCCTTTTGTAACAATTTATGAAATAAATAATGAGAATAGTAAAATATAAAAAAGACCCCCGTGGGGTGTCCGGTTAAGAATAGCACCTACCCATCTCCTCTCGTTGGGTGTCCGTAAAAGGCGACTGAGGAAAAACTAGAAGAAAACTAGAACTAGTGGCAGCAGTCTTTTTATTGGATTACCTGCCACCTATACTGTGATCCCCAAGCCGCCTGCCAAGCGTGATGATAATGGCAACCCCTCCCTTCTAAGGTAGAGGCCTATGTTCAGCAGTGGACGTTTCGGTTGCTGGATGATAAAAAAGACATTAAAGCAAATGAATTGCTAGGATTTGTACCCACGTCTAACATCACGTTATTACCTTAGTTAAGCTCATATACCACTGAGCCAATTATACATAATATAGTACCGTCGCCAGAAACAAATATACTATTAGGAGATCAAGTCGAGAGCTGTAATGCAATAATCAAACCAGTCATGTCTATATTTATAAGAAAATTGAGACTTTAATACGTTGACATACAGTTCAAGTCCGTTTGAATCTGTATAAACATTAGGCAGCTTTTTAAATAACTAACAGTTTTGGTGTCGTTTTTCATTGTTACAGTGTTACACTTTTTTCGGTCTTGCCCCTCAGCAGCCCATTTTTTTGTGTATAAAAAAATAAAATGTTTTTAGAACGGAGTTGCATGTGTATAAAGTGGGTCATTAGAGTACTTACTAGTTTTGCATTCATAATTTAAATATTACGATATGAGTATAGATAAAATTCATTACTTTAATGTTTTATATTTTTATATTTATTGTTATTGTTAAGTACTAGACTTTGTAGTATGTATGTGTATACTTAATTCAAGCTAAAGTATAAATTAAACTTTTTTAATAAACCCCGACATGGGTGAACGAACTCTTAAAATGAGTTTCCGGCGCCATTACTCTGATTGATGTCTGTCTAGTAATTACTCGGCAAGATTTAACTATCGATTTACAATTCGATGGATCCTACATTTTATGGAGCAGAGTTTCTGTTACCACCGTCCTGCTTGCCCCCCAGACTCTTATCATTATTTTTCTACCTACTACTCATAGCAACCTATCCAATGCGTCTGCGTTTATTGGTGCAGAGATCCCGTGACTACCTTCCTGCTTCATCATCAGACCCTCGTCACCATTTTTCTAACAACTACTCGTCGAGACATAACTAACGAGCCCAAACTCGGTAGGTATACGTTTTTTGGTGCAGAGATCCTTTATAATAATATCAATAATATCTTGGGACAATCCACACACAGTTATCCGATACCAAACTAGGCAGAGCGTGTACTATGGAAACCAGACAACAGATATTAATACATTTTTTTTGTAAATACATACTTAAATAGATAAATAACACCCAGACACTTCGTGGGGGAATCGAACCCACAACTCATCGAGTAGCTGCCAGGGAGTCTAACCACTAGACCAACGGGCCCTTCACCTCATCCTTTGACCACCTTCCTGCTCTATCATCAGACGCCATCTAAAGATCACCATTTTCTAGCAACTACTCGTGATACCTACCCATGGAACCCCAATTCGGTGGGTCTACGTTTATTCGTGTAGAGATACCGTGACCACTTTCTTGCTCCATCGTCAGACCCTGATCACCATTTTTCTAGCAGCTACTCGTAGAGACGTACGCAACGAGCCCAAATGCGGTTATTGATACAGAGATTCCGTGACCACCAACCTGCTCCATCATCAGACAATGATCACCGTTTTTCTAGCAACTACTCGTCGAGACATATCTGACGAGCCCAAATTCGGTGGGTCTACGTTTATTTGTGCAGAGATCCTTTGGCCATCTTCCCGGTCCATCATCAGACCCTGATCATCATTTTCTAGCAACTACTCATCGAGACCAGCCCAACGAGCCTAAACACAGTAGGTCTACGTTTATTGGTGCAGAGATCCTGTGACCACCTTCCTGCTCCATCATCAGACCCTGAATTCCATTCATCTAGCAACTACTCGTTGAGAACTATCCCACGAGCCCAAACTGAATGAGTCTTCGTTTATTGGGGCCTAGATCCTATTTCCACCTTCTTGCTGATCATCATCAGACCCTGGTGAAGGTTACCATTTTATTTACTATTATCGGATTTATATATGTACTAAATTTCAGATCTTTTGGACTTATAGAAATAATGAAAGATGTCTATATACGAAATATCCCTACCTCGACTCGGAAAAGAGCTGATGGTCTTCTAACAGCTGGACCGATTTTCATGTAACATAGTTAAGAACCATCTCGCTTAAACTAGCTTTAAAAAAACCGCATTCAAATCCATCCACTGGTTGGAGCTCTACGATGCCACAGCCAGCCATACAGAGAGACAGACACTTCCAGTCAGACATAGGTGTCAAAGTTATAACTCCCCTCGTTTTGGTCGGGGGTTTCAATTAGCCTTTGAATAGAACATTAAAAAAACAATTAAAAAAAAATCAAAAACAGTACTTCAATAGACAGCACACTAAAAAGTATAAAGTATTTTAAATATGATTAAAGTTGGTGTTAGTTGTACGTACAATCGCGGACGGAGTATTCAATCAAAATCGTTTGACAAAAATTATGTGTGATTATCTCGTCCGCACGTATTTCGGGCCGGCTCGTGCAAGCGATTCTCGTCCTAAAGGTGGTACACCGTTCGTGACCGCGAGCGTACATACCTACTGTATAAATTTAGCACCAAATAATTTTATATTTTTTTGTGACCTGTATACTGGTCGGGTTCATCATCATCATCAGCCGGAAGACGTCCACTGCTGAACATAGGCCTCCCCCTTAGAACGCCACAATGAACGACAATTGGCTATTTGCATCCATCGGTTACAATCGGTCGGGTTATTTTTTTTAAATAATTTATTAGTATTTTTTTCATTCATAAATCGTCGTGATGAACTTGGTATGATACCATTGTAGTAGATTAGTGTCACAAATAAAGAAACTCATTGAAATCGGTTCATATTCGTTAGAGTAGGTATAACGGAAGATGTCGATTTTATTGTTTTCACCAGTTAAATTTTTCCATATCGTTTATGTTCCTCCAAATTATTTTATCCGATCTGTATGAATCATAAATATCTATAACAAACAATCGGAATTGCATTGCATTGCATATCATGTATTCTCATACGTTCTTTAGACATAGGTTCATGCTCAGCTCACTCATACTAAACGCTCCCAAATACACACACTACAAAATGACAAATTGAACATATTTTTTACCTACTATACTTTATTTTACTAATACTACTAATTACTCTGTAAAACTATGTTGTTAGTAGGATAGTAGGTCCCTTGTGCAAGAGACCATCCGGTAGAAATGTACAATCGCAGTGTCAAAAGTCATATAGTGTAAAGATTGCCTTGTTCCGGTGTGAATGGCACTGTAGCTGGTGAAATTAATGGGCTCAAGAGAATAACAGTTGTTTATAGGCAGACGTTTCGCTTACCATCAGGCGAACATCTTGCTATTCTCATCACTAGGTTGAATAAAGACATACTACCACTAGGTTGAATATTACACAATTTAAATTACTTAAACTGTGCATATAAAAAAATCTGTGCTTGAGCACAGACACTTGCATGATAGCCTACTGTAAGCTCCAGCAGCAAACCGTCCATTGGAATTAAAAACGCTTTAAATCGTGTGTACATGATAAGACTCAGTGATGCGTTACAATAATAGGCAATATCCTACTTAAAATGATTGTTCTCTCTGCATTTTCATATTCTTCGGACAAATTTAGACTTTGTGTAAGCAGTACCGAGTGAAATTGCTAGATGGCGTTGACGTCGGCGGCGGGGTTCCGCGGGCTCGAATGCTCAAGGTCGTTCAGAGTTATTAAGGCCTTAAGACGATCCACACACTGTCACCTGAGCCCAAACTAAGCAGAGCCTTTACTATACAAATAATTGCATAATTATATATTTTTTTATGAGTACTTATATGCGAAAAAGTGCATAAACTAAAACAAAAAATAGATATGTTGTGAACTTTGTTATTCTGTTGTAGCCAGCTCATCGGATACAGAGTCGTCGGATCACTCTGATAGTGACGATGACGTCACACCACAGCCCGCCATCAAGAAGCCGGCAAAGAAATCAAAGAACACACCAAAGCCGTCGAATAAACGCCAGCAAAAGCGAATCGAATTTACCGCTAACGAGATCGCTAAATTCTTAGTACAAGCTGTGGATACTGGTAAGAATTTTACAGTTTTATGGAAGGTCCGATAATTCGACTAAATGACTTAGCTTTTTGTGCTATAATAATAAAAAAATCTAACAACCAATTAGGTAAAGCGCGTTGATTTTAATAAAAACTTAAGTTTTGCTGTGTAAATATGTAGTTTGCAAACTGCCTCAGCATGTAGTTTTTCGAATGTATCTGTGTCTATTTCGATATGTGTCTATTTTTTGCAATACCCTGCGTTATACGCGACTTAGCGGTTTCTAACATTATCATGTCGTTAGATTCATTTAAGTCTTGAAAGTGACAGGATATGCATATTTTTTTAAACCAAACAGGTCTGGCGTTTGTGTCTATGTAATTTTAAAAAAAACTACTTATTGTTTAAGTAATTTTGTACGCATTTTTGTGCATTTATATGATTTTATATCATTGTTTATGTATTTTAGTCTATGTCTAGTTTCTCTGGTCTTATATCAGGTTTAACAGAGGCGTTGCGGTGGCTGGCGGAGAATTTAGAAGAAGTAGCGCTGGATCAGGAGGCAGAAGGATACGACCCCGATTCGGAAGGGACACCCATCGTGCCTATTTCAACAGAATCTGTGGATGCCATGAAGCATGATTTGTTTAAAAACATACTTTTAGGAGTGGGATTGGCGCCACCGAACGATGAACAGGTTAGCTATAATTATAATTACTTAGTGCACTCTCCGGTTATTGGTTTAGAATCTTCCTGCTGGAAAAACGTTACTCCAGCAGGATTAGGCTTCCTGTTTTCAGGGTTCCATACCTAAAAGGTAAAAAAGAAACCCTTTTGGTCTGACTTCGTCTGTCTGTCTGTCACACTTTATATTTAAGGAACCACTGATGCTATCTATTTGAAACTTGGAATAGTTTTACCCAACCTCATCGCAAATGAAAAAAAAACTTTTTTTAATGAGGGTCGAAAAGGGTCATCAAAATTTCAAAGTGAGATTACTATATAATATAAAAGGGCTTTCATTTGCACATCTTAAAATAGATTTTGATTTTGGTTTATGTCACGTATTTTTGGGCTGATAATCTCAAATGTCAAAAAAAAATACCGTTCCCCCCTTATCTCCGATGTTTGTGAAGGGGAAAATCTGAAATAATTATGGGTAATGTAATCCTCGACAAACAAGCTTAGTTTTGCGGTTTGGTTTTTTGTTATCTGAGGTGTTACATGAATAGTAAAATTACTTTATTAGCTCGCAGTAGGTGTAAAAAGTAGTGTATTCACCTCTGGGATAAAGGTAAGGTGTCTTTGCCTTGGGCGAGCTTAAACCCCTCGCTGTACTCAGGATTCTAGTATTAACTACCTCGCTACGCTCGGGAGTTAACTCTATACTCCCTCGCAGCGCTCGGGAGTTGCTAGATCCTTCGTTATGCTCGCGATTCAATTTAACGCCCGCGACATAAGACACTACTTTATCCCATTGGTGCATAAACTACTATTAATACTTATTTCGCGCGTGTTTACAGCAGATTATGCTCTACTTATTCGTTGTTAACTCAATTCATTCTGGAAGAGATTTTCCACCAAGCCTCGATATTCTGCCACCAAGCAACAATGTGCAAACATTGCAGTGTTCCTGTATCAAGGGATGCAGGTGATAGAATTATATGGCGCAAGAGACTTCATAATTAATGTCTGGTAGTGAACGACAGTGCACTGTATAGCCGTAGTCTTGTTGGTCTCGTCACTTGAATAAAATAAATAGCCTGCGCTGGCTGCTATCGCGTATCGAAACTCCCAGTTTGCCATATTATTTTCTAAGTTATTTGCATTGTATAAAATATAAAAAAATAATATAAAGAACACTCGCAAGATATTTGATTACAGGAAAAGTATTGGAGGATCCCGAGCAGCCTACATTTTGACACAATAAGGAAACGGCGAGAAATAATTATGAAAGCTGTTGACAAACAACTTATTGTTGATACAAATGAAAGTGCCGGCACAAACTTTGCCGACACGGAAATAACTGAGAGAGTGAACGAATCCAGCGATGACGATGATTTGTTCGACAATTTGAGGAAAATGCGGGAAAATAACGAAGAAAATATTGTCAGTAAAAGTGGCGGAGCGAAACTCAATAACGAAATCACGCGCAGAAAGCGAACCCGGAGCGGTTCCGACGACGGTAATAATAGTACGGGGAAGATGCAAAAAATAGACGAACGCGACGAAAATTCCGATTTTGATCACGATGATATACTCTCGTTCGCGAAAAAAACTTTGCAACACGAAGATTTGCCTGATACTGAAGATATTTTAAGCAATATACCAAAACTTGATAGTGGTAAGCAGTTTTGTCAAAAATCTCAATATTGTTTCGATCGATCATCTCTAACAGTATTAGCAATGAACCAGACTACCAAGCTGTAACACCGTTTTTATTTTTTTGATCTCACGTCTATATACATCGCCCCGTTTTCCAAATATACCTAGAACTTTTAAAATGGAATTTATGTAGATTTTTGCACTAAATTTTTTGTCCTTCTAATTACTATCCTAATTTGTATCTGTATTTACAGATAGCAGTGGAGATGAAAATGATGAGATAGTACCGACTCAAACACTAAAACGCGAGAAAAGAAAGCGACGTTTAATCATCGAAGACGATTCAGATTAAAATCATCTTCATTTTACACTCAACATTGTCAAACAATTTTTCTGTTAAGTTTAATATATTGATTGTAAGACGTTCTGAATAAACCATTGAGATACATCGACCAACCTATTTCATTTTTTTTAACCGAGACTAACCCTTGCACATTAACAAATGCACGAGTAGTTAAAAGATTTACTAATAAGATTTGCTATTTGCCAATGATTGATGAGCACATCCGATGAAACTAGTGTGTACCTAATAATGATTCCTAAACCTAGATTAGGTATTGCAATCTAATGTGTGAAATGCATTGTGTGTTAATTATTAAGTCAAAGTATTGGAAATTCAATGTGCTACGAAGCTGTAATTAAGTGCCCAACAAATCTAAATGGGATTGTTGTAAAAAGTAGTAGGTATGTATGGATGTTCGATGGTATTTTCTTAAATTAAAAGACGTATTTTCATTTGAACATTAAATAAACGGGGCATTTTACAATTCTTTATGCTATTTATCCCACATAGGAATTCCAATATCATCGCGTTATCGAATAGCAATATACTCGTAGTGAGCTCAGTTGGAGGCATTTCCCTCCCATTGCAAAGGACGGTGTGCCCTCGCACGGTCGATATTGCAAATATTGTGCAATATAACCAACAACGGTGGAATTGGAAAAAATGTATTTGCGATGCCATTGTTTGTTCGGTAACGGAGCAGTAAAAGCAGTATATGTAAGCAATGATAACCTGGAATTGTTTATTCTCTGCACAGAATTTTTTTAACTTTGCACATAATATTATGAAACAGTTACATATAGGTACCTATAGTTGTCAACCTGAAAACTAAATTAAAGTCGCCTACCTATTTATACCTACTACTACTAAGCACCAAGGTGGCAAGCAAACATGCGGCCCTCCTGATAGTAAGCAGTCACCGCAGCCTATAGACGCTAGCAACACCAGAAGAATTACTAACGCGTTGCCGACCCCTAAGACATTAGATATTAAGTCTTACGTTTTTTGTAGGGTAGAATTATGATTTCACAAATTGTAATTGAAAGGTAAACAGTGTGGCGCATCCTATTTTGACTACGTAACTAATCGTTTGTAATATTCCGCATCAGTCTCCGTGATAATTCTTAGTGGTCGTATGGACGAGAAAAAAGAGGCGACAGTCGACAAGTTTTAACCCCGTATTCACAAACAACACTATGCTATGCGAACTCTTAGCATTGAGTGATGCGACGCTGTGGATCTAATTACAAAATGCACAACAAGACTGCTTGTAGGTACAGATCAAAACTAACGTAGGTATACCAGTTTCTGACTTGTTGCAAAATAAGTATGAGGTTATAAACTTACGTCTAAAGTCCTTAACGCAACATTTCAATTAATTAAGTTATCATCTAATACGACAACATAAAAATATATGTAGGCATAGTAAAGTGTAGATCGGTGGAGATTAATACTGTGGGGTCTGCACCAAATCTTTTCACTCAGCATCAGATTAGCGTACCCGACCCTCGCCTAAATGTATCTGTGTTTTTATTACATTATCTTAACATTGTATACAAACTCCCCAAAGTCAGGCGCTACTTGAAATAACATTTAAACGAAGCGTACACAAGTCTATATATATTCTTGTTTACATAATGTGAAAACCAGTGCGAGTAGGTATACCCCGGGGTATTTCTATAAATAGAAACGAGGACTAGGAATTGGTAATCGTAAAATTACTTGGTACCAACATAAAATACCTTTGTGAAATTTATTTCATGATTCATGGTTCGTTCCACGTATGTACGCTAAAATATACATTAGCATTATTTTATATGTGGGTATATTTTGATATAAACTTATACTATACCTATTCAACTATAGCACAACTACTTACGTAAATTTTATATTTACTTTGCCAAAGTAGGTGAGTACCTACAACTCGTATGAAAGCTTTCGAACCTCCACAAAGAACCTTTGTCTCGCATCGAAAAAATTCTCGCGAATCGAAATGGCTCACTCATCGCTTGATCCCTACGATCGACTGTTTCTTATTCAAATGTTCAGTCGGCTATTATAATGTTTCAACGCAGAACGTCATCAATCTTTGCCGCGCCCGTGGGCCGTTACGACCACCCCCTTGCAATTATCCACTCGAATAAAAACGTTTTAAGTGTTAAATTAACGATTCTAAGGGAGACGAGAGCTTGTCTGACTAAGTGATTAATACCAACCTCGGGAGATGATAGTGAGCTGAGTGCAGCCCTCTGGACCATCTTGAAGTCTCATTTATATCTATTACCTTTGATTACATAAACGTCGACAAACGTTGCTTTGATCTAAGCCCTTGTTTAGTTTTGCGGGTACCTACCTATTAAAAATACCCACCTAATCAAAAAATACTACGCAAATCAAAAAGAAATATAGGTATAACAATGTAGATTATATCCTTATACAGAATGTAAAAAAACACGTGTCCGATCCGCAAGGGTATTATTCAGTGTATCAATACAAACACATGTATATAACTCATTTGTTAATTATCCCAATTTTTTTTTCTAATTTGTACCAAAAGTACAAGATCAGATTCGTTTTTCTGGAACAAAGTAGGAAAAAAAAATTAGATATTCAACAAATGAGTTAGGTATATACATGTGTTTGTATTGATACACTGAATAAGACCCTTGCGGATCGGACACGTGTTTTTTTACAGCCTTTATAGGCTATTGAGGAGCCTTAGGAAATTTTCACACAAAATGTCTGACTTTCTAGAACTGCTAGACCAATTAGATAGATACTGCGGGGGAATAAACTCATATTTAATTAAAATACTGCAACTCGAAAATAGACATACCTACCTAGTTCCTTCAAATATAAGTATTGGTTAGTGTGTACGTATGTATCCGTGCCTGCAAACGTCACACGCGTAAGCACATTAATTACCACACAAGACGGCTTGTTGGTTAAATCTAGTGGTTAGACACCCTGGTTGGACTCGCTACCCTAATAGACCGTGGGTTAAATTTCCACCAAGTGTCTGGATGTTTTTTATCTATTTAATGTACCTATGTTGTAGTTACAGAAGTATAAGTAGGTATTAGTATCAATTGTCTGGTTACCATATGTACGGGCCAAGCCGTACATTTCATCGCGTCAGTAGTTTACGCTGCATGCAATGTATTTCAGTACGTAATTAAAGCCACGGACGATCGGTCGCGCGTACTCTCACTATCATCTATCAATATTTAAGCTATCAACATTTTTCTATCATTAAATTACTGACTCCCAAACTATCTTTTAATCACTATTAACCAAAGACTGTACGGGTTCCGTCTCAGCTCGTACACCATAGTATAGGCTCTGCCATATTTGATTCTTTGGGATCAGATGACCGTGTGTATGTGTGGATAGGCTCAGGATATTATTATGGACTGACGGATTTTTTATCATTTGGTAACAAGCTTTCGGACAATAATTTTGTTATCTTTGACTTGTCTATTCCAACGCATTTAAAAATCTTTGACATCAATAATGTTTTTGGCAAGATGTCACGCTGGTGGAGGCTAAGTAATATTTCTCGCGCACTCTGCTCTGAAAGCCAATTTTTTGCATGCAAACTCCGCCCCTGCGAATTACAAACAGCAAGTCTTTGCAGTGAATGTTACTTATTTCTACCCCAGTCACTTAGCTCCGTAAATATAAACAACCGTCATTCTTCTTCTTTACGCGCCTCGCACCGAGAGAAAAGAATGACAAACGAGTTAAAGAATAATGGAAAGTAAATGAAAACAGCAAAATCGCTTTTGTCAACTGTTTTTCTTCATCCATTGTCGACATTCAGAAATGTACTCTGAAAGTGTCAGTGTAAACGCATCTTAAGGATTCATGATCGTGAGATGATTATCATTCATATTTGTTTAAACAGGTATAAGGTATTTATTCTCGTATAAAAAAAACGTAAGTAATTGGTTTTTATTTTGTTGTTTTTTCAAATGAAGGTTGTAATAAACTTTCACAACCATACATCACTCTATAAAAGTATCACATCACCAGCCGGAAGACGTCCGCTACTGAACATAGGCCTCCCGGTGACGGGCCTGTTGGTATAGTAGTGGTTAGACACCCTGGCTGTTACCTGATAGGTCGTGGGTTCGATTCCCGCCAAGTGTCTGGGTGTTATTTATTTATTTAAGTATACATTTACAAAAGTATACTTATAAGTTTTAGTATCAGTCACAGACATGTAAATCTATATCTGTGGTATCAGTTATCTGGTTTCCATAGTACAGGCTCTTCCTAGTTTGGGACCAGATGACCGTGTGTGGAATTGTTCCAGAATATTATTATTATATCTTAAGTTTTACAACACAACGCAAAAGACAGGACGGCTTTTTCAAAGCAGAGAAAAATTATCGCCCCGAACATATCTTTGGTGAAACATATACTGGGGGCCTAAGTAGTACGGGTTCTGAGAGTTTACAAGCTTGATGAAACTCAGTTTTCTGCCGTACATTTTACTAGTTTTTGATAGTTACCGCTAGAGGCGCTGCTGTGAAATGTATGGCAAGGACGATATTTATTTGGAAGACCAAAGCATCAAAAAGACATTATACTTAAACATTAATACGATACATGGAGCTATTTAAGGTCCTCACTCACTCCAATATAACTTAACATTGTGTGGATAACTTAGAGGAGATACTCTGAGGTGGATAAACGTAATTAGGCACTACTAGGTATAAAACATAATAATAGTAAGATGAAAATGTAAATGTACGCAAAACACATTAATATTTTTGGAAAAAATCCTGGCTCAGCAATCGCCTCACTGTAGTCAAGTTCGCATTAAACACGTCAATGTCCTGTAACTGCTGTTTACATGTATTATTCAAGGCTCTACTATATCCCAACAGTCTTATTATGAATACATTTGAGGTGGCTAAAAGCAAAAGCACCACTGTCCAAGATTTTTTTTTTGTGAAACGTAGCAAAAACGTTTATCGTTTATAGGGACTTAAAAATAATCAGATAACTGTTTTATTTAAGATCATAGATCATTATAGTGGCTATTAATAACACTCAAATCATGGAAACAAGCATATTTATACGGAAAAAATAAAATTTATTACAGGACAGTATTATTTTTGCATCTGAGCGTTGGGACAGTGTAAGGTCACATGGTAAGGTTTGCATCAAACCGCTTGGACAGTGGCGCTTTTGCACCTAATACTTACAAAAAATCATCTACCGCCAATACAAAAGTGTCATGGCCGGCCGTTCTGTGATTACTGTGATTGGCCAATTTGGACAGAAGCGTATTTGCAATTTAAATGATAAGGACTGTGTCGTTTTTGCTTCTCATTTTTTTTTTCAAACACGTTTTTCTATGGGATAGTGCTAACATTGTACTCAAAAGAGTTGAACCATTCGATAGGTATCAAAATACTCTACTAGATGGCATTCTTAGTTCAGTTTGAGCCAAAATGGACAGTGGTGCTTTTGCTTTTAGCCCCCTCATTTATACAATTATTACCGTGGACTCTAAGGGTACGCATCCATTGGCCAGCGCCGGACGCACCGCACGCAACGGATTTTAGTTTGCTTTCTATGATTTTGACGGCCCGCATCGGAAAATGCCGGCGCGGGTGAAGGACGCAGCGCTATGTACACTCCAAACCAAATAAGCTTGAAGGCGATTACAACTTTAATATGCAGTCATAAAACACCCCCGCTGTATAGTTGACCGTTAACGCGGCAGCAAAAAAAGGTTATTACTACAAAGTTGTTTTTGCTGACGCGCCTAGTTGACAATGTATGCGTTATGTAGTTATTGAGCCGCAAACTAACTTGTAATCGCCTTCAAGCTTATTTGGGATGGAGTATAAAATCATAGAAAGCAAACTAAAATCCGATGCGTGCCGTGCGTGCGGTGCGTCCGGCGCAGGCTAATGGACGCGTACCTTAAATTGGTCAAACTCGCGACGAAGTCTGCTTGTTGCTGTGAAACCGGTCGCGAACTCTACGCGTTCATTCCAAGAATGCCGTTACCTCCCTTCCCCGCTACCTCGTACCGCGCCTCAAGCGTCGCCCCGTTATAATTTTTTTTTTAGTAGTAGAGATAGCAACGCTGTTTTGTGCTCCCGCGCGTTCTCGAGTTTGTTGTTATTGATTTTGTTCATATTTTTGTTAAGTTTTTATTTCTGTTGTATAATTATTTACGTCCGTTAATTTGTGTTGCTACAATGAGTAAAAGAGGAAAGGTCCTACACAGTGGCGAACGTAATTTGTTATATAAACTAATGACATTCTTTGAACAAGAAAAAAATGAAAAACGGTTGATAAAGCCATATGATGTCCAAGATATCATAGCTATGAAAAGTATGGCCAGAATAAAAAATAAAAACATAATTGATACTTGCGCATCACCTATTCATCCCGATGCACCAACGGAAATAGAACTCAAGTTGTTAGAAAAAATAAAAAAATATGAAACGTTATTAAAATCGTTTGATAATGTTATGAAACGAACTGCGAAAGCCAGTGGTGTATCTGAACGCACTTTAAGAAATATTAAGGCTGAAGTAAAGAAAATCAGATCAAGCTCGCCTGAACCAGGTACTTCAAGTGCAGAAGATGTAAAATTGACGACGCCGAAAAAAAATCCTAAGAAAAGGTTATAAATAGATGATTTCATGGTGTGTTCTAATCGCAACATTATTGACCGTTTTTATACTATTAGAAAGGAAGTTCCTACATTGCGAAAAATATTAGCAGAAGCAAAGAAGGATTTTAATTTTCCTGGGAAAAAAGTCACCCTTTGGAAAATAATAAAAAATAAACTTGGATACAAGTTTAGAAAATGCAAAATTATTAGACAATATCTCATTCAAAAACCTGAAATAGCAGCTTGGAGAGCACGCTACTTGCGCAGACTGCGTGAAAACCATGATCTCGGTGTAAACAAAAAAAAAAACCTGTCATTTATTTAGATGAAACTTGGATACATAGCCACTAAGTATACAGTTTCAAATTGTTGGCAAAATGCAACATACAAGTGTCAAAAAAACCAACCTCGGGTAGCGATGGATTGTAGTGCATGCTGGCGGCGACAAAGAATTTGTTAAGGGCGCCGAACTCCTTTAAAAGTGCAAAAGCACTACAGAGGATTACCATCATGAAATGGACGCGAATAATTTCACAAAATATATGCTAGAAAAACTCCTACCCAACCTACCTGCTAATAGCATTCTTGTGCTTGACAACGCACCATATCACAGTAAGCAAATTGAAAAACCACCGACTTCAGCGGCAAGAAAAGAATTAATGCATAATTGGTTGCCGGAAAATGTGATCTGAATCCTATCGAATATGTATGGAATTTAGTAAAACAAAGAGCCATCATCATTAGCAGGTGAAATACGTCCACCCACTGTTGAACAAAGGCCTTCCCCCAAGAACAAAGAGTACAAGTAAGAGTTAGAAACAAAGAGTAGCTGATAAAAATGTCAGTCAATCAGAAAAATAAATAGAGAAGCTCACTCTCAACGCCATCAAACTGTCGTCGGTCCATGCGTGATCGCGGTACGCGAAGCGCGTGCTAACATGGTATTAATCGGAATCATCCTTCGTTGAGATTACAGAAGAGGCAGCAATACTGGGAAAGTGATAGGTTACAAGAACTCAATAAAAGGGTACTAATTATTTCAGTAGGCGGCTGCTTACCAGTGACACAGAATGCAGTTACAATAGTAATACTGAAATGAGTGATTTTGATGTAATAAGTGGTATAGAAGTTATGTGTACATAATTATATTTTCACCTTCGTAAATCATTAATTTGAAAACAATATCTCTAATATTCTGTTGGAAAATAAAGCTGTGACAAACTTTGATTGCTTTATTTTTCTATATCCTATACTTCTATACCTAGGTATCCCTCCCTGTGTGGCGACAACTTGGAGGGAGTTTGCCTACTTAGTTTAAGTATATTTGTAAATAAACTGTAAATATTAAGGTAATTACTTAACTGTCGGCGGTCGAACCGTGATCGCGAGTGCGCGCTTCGCGTGTTAACATGGTTTAAATCGGAATCATCCGTCGTTGAGCGGGGTAAATTAACTAATCTAATGACAGGTATAAGTCACATACCATCAAGCCGTTAAGGCTGTAGGCCGTGCCAAAGAAATAGACATACATACTTACATATAATTATACTCTCGATGAACATAACTCTCCTCCTTGGGTATTCGGGCAAAAAATATGATTACTTTTTGTTTTTGCACATTAGTCAACATAGTACCGTAAGCTTTGACGTCATAACGGTCGACGACGGCAATCTCGAAATAAACGAGTGTCTTTGATATTATTAGTAGTATTAAAATCTTGAATCAGTGAAAAATCTTTGCTTCGTTGTTTATGAAGACCTCTTAACAGAATGGCAAGCCAGATAGGATGTCCTCAAAGGGCCGACAGCATCGATATATTATTGTTGAAACAAACTGTCAGAAAATAAAAATTGTAAGGTAGGATGGTAGACTGACCGAGCGCACAAAGCGCGTATATAAGGCACTGCTCTGGCGGTGCAGGGACATTCATTTATTCAGTGTTGCCAATTCAGTGTTTTTATAGCTAGATTTAGCTATAAATTAACTTCATCAGCTACAAAAAAATCGATCTAGCTATTAAGCTATTTTTAACTACATTTTTTAGCTTTTTTGGTTAATGTCCTCTAAAAGGGAAAAGCCGACACCCCCTCACAATTGTCTTCGACACTACAGTGACCCTGACCACACAACAAGAAGTTTACCACACGACCTCCAAGCACACGACTATCTAATGTTAAATCTCGTTCAATTTTCTCAAGCTCCTTTTTTTCTCTAACTCAAAATTTATAAATATTGACCTTACATCTTAGAGGAGATACCACTGGAGAGACCATGATACGCTAACCCATCTGCCAAATTTTTGTTCATATGTTCAGGTCATTCTTTATTTGTATGCGAGTTTATTATATTGTGGGTATGCGTGAAACTGTATCTGTGTGTGTTTACTTCGCCTCCCGCACCCCGCAAAAGTGCCACGAAAAATTTGATCGGGGAATCGACGCGATACTAGCTCCATTCTAATTACTCTGAGCCTTACATACATTCATTCATTCAGATGTGTTAATTATATTTAAATATTTTTGTGATGTCATATACAGTCTGTATCCTGTAAAATATAGATAGACATATACAACGTGTTATAACAAAATACCCCGTAAAAAATAAATAAAATAAATATTATTTTCACTAAAGTAAACCCTATTTCAGTAAAATTAAAGAGTAAACTACGCAGAATGTACCTACATTTCTACCTATTTTGTGGAACGACAAAAAATTTAAAAGACCTAACTTTATTACTTAGGGTTGACAACATTTTTGGCTTTGATAATTAATTAATTTTTATGGGGTATTTTGTAACACGTTGTATTAGTGATTTTATATCCGTGAAGACCTATAAATAGCTGTATATTTCTATTGTATTACTACTCTATTATATTAGCCGTAGGTCTTCCTAAATATAAATAAAAAATAAAATTATCTTTCTAAATAGTAAAGTTTTTTAGTAATCCTAAAAAAACCTCCACAAACCAACTTCGTTCTGTGTTTTTTTTTTGCTATCTGAGGTGTTAGACGAATAGTAAAATAACTTTACTATGTCTAAAGATGGTATGGAACCCTCGGTGTGCGAGTTCGACTCACACTTGAACAGTTTTCTAATGTTTAACTGATAAAAAGCCATTAAAACCTTTTGGCTATTTTTTTTTTAAATATACAGCTATTTTTTAGCTTTTTTTATTGCTGATCTGGCTATCTTTTAAAAATAGAGTTGGCAACACTGTGTAACGTTACGCGTGTGTACGCGCCTTAAAATATTAAACCGTTATAGTACTATATAGCTATAACCATACTATATGCGCCACGGCGAGCCATTTCGCCGCGACGCCGACGTAAGTCGTCTACGTCTGTTATTTACAAACGATAGTTTACGTTTGTTTAGTAGAAAGTATTTTGTTGGAAAAGATTCCATTTTAGTGTTTAAAATGCAAGATAATAAGTATAAGGTAGTTCCTCTAGTTAGTTTTTATAGTTTAAAATTGATAGATACTTGAATAAGATATATAGATATAGGACGCTAAAGTTTATTTAAAAGTGACTAAGTTATAATTTAGTTGAAGGTAGTTTAGTGTAACAGAAAAATAATAAAAAAAATAAAAAAAATATGTACGCTTGCCAGCGCAAGTACGCACGTAGATTTACTACAAATCTATTACACTGTGTAGTAATAAGTGTAAGATGTATGTGTAGTAAGTGTAGCACACGAGATGATAATAAGTTGGTATGGTGGTACTACTTTTTCCATCAACCGCCTCTTACGGGACCCACTGGATGTGATGGGATGGCCCTATTCTAACCCGGGAACCATACGGGGAACCAGATTATAGAGATACTGCTACAAAAGAAACTACTACGGGGTGGTTGTGCTAGCCGTACAAGGTGTAAAAGAAAAAAATTGTCCGCGACCGTTACAATACACAAAAGAAAGTACAAAAAGAACCGTCACCAAAAACCCGCGACGAAACCTGACCGCGAACTCAGTGATAGCAGAAGTAATACAGAAAGAAGGAAAGAAAGAAATGTGAAGGAAAAACCGTTATAACCGCGTTAAGGCGCCACTGTCGCGTAGCGGGGATAGTGGCCCTACGAAATAAAAGAAACAAGAACTAAAGAATAAGAATTATATTTACAAAGAAGGCACAGGCTAGAGAGCAAGGGTCGTGAGTAGGCTAACGGTTTTTCCGAGGTACGCGCACTGAGAATCGGTCAGGTTCCCCTTCTAAGTGAGGTGAACTTATCAGAGTCGTCGTAGCAGAGGCAGCACGGTGACGGCACGGCGCGACAGCACAAGGCGCAGCACGGCGCAGCAGTTCCAAGGTCGACCAGCTCAGCAGCTGGTCCGGCAGTGGACAGGCTCAGCAGCCGTCCTTAAGCTCGACCGGTAGGGGTCGACAGCAGCTTGCGTCCGACGCCTCGTGCAAGGGAGTTCGTAGTGGAACTCGTAGGTAGGACCTCGTAGGTAGGACCTCGTAGGTAGGACCTCGTAGATAGGACCTCGTAGGTAGGACCTCGTAGGTAGGACCTCGTAGGTAGGACCTCGTAGGTAGGACCCTGGAACCCACGGAAAGACACCGTCAGGTCCAGCCCGTGTGTCATAACCGTCCGCCGACCACAGAAGACACCTCAGCCTATTCAGTCCAGTCGAGGGTCTTGGCAGACGGTTATGCTACATTAATCGGTCGGACAGATAAAGAAGAAACAGTAAGATTACAGTATAAGGCAGAATAAGGACAGAGAAATACAAGAAAGATGATATTGTAGAATAGTAGGGATAGCGTCGGTTACAGGTTCCGTTATAGTATTCAAATTTGCGTACGTTGACCGCCAAATGCTTTTATCAACGGTTTAGGACCGTTGATAATACAAAGTGCCTAGAAACAGGAAAGAGAACAGATAGATAGAAGACAGATAGCAAGCACACTCACCCGTAAGTAGTTTTAGAGCACAAATTGAATTTACAAGGTTTTACTTATTGAAATAGTAACATACGTGCGCACTCCACAATCGTGAGACAAGCACTCGCGAGCTCGCGGCGAAATGGCTCGCCGTGGCGCATATAGTATGGTTATAGCTATATAGTACTATAACGGTTTAATATTTTAAGGCGCGTACACACGCGTAACGTTACAGTACCCCGGGAAATAGTGTAGGATTTTGCCTAGATGAAGCAAAATCCGTCTACCTCTCTACTAACTAACTTAGCATTTATTCCAACCCATTCACTCACTCATCGTTCATCAACCATTCATTCAGTCTTCGGTCCTTACATGACCTTAGACCCTAACAGACAGAGTGTACATTTATTTAGAGCAATGTAGACTCAAGACAGGAAGTAAGGAATATTGTAATGTAGTGATTACAATACTCTGAGAGGGGTGTTGGTTATGGTAGCAGGGTAATGTAATGTAATATTGTGTAGTTGTAGTCTAGTCTAGTTTAGGTATGTAGGGAAATTGACCGGCATAGCGGTGGGTAGACACCGTTGCAGGACAATACAAGGATGTATGCCCATCCAGTCACGTAGTAGCGTTCCTGGGCAGCAAGGACATACATCAAGGACTCTGGTTTAGCCTGAAATTCGACCAGACGACGAGTAGGCGACGTCAGCCAAACTATATATTAATGACTGCTGGGATAGTGTGTAGGGCACCATCTGCCAACAGCTTAACAAGGAAAGGATAAGTGACTACCGAAGAGCGGTGTGTAGGGCACCGTCTGTCCGGTAGGACCTTAAGGATAGCGTTGTGTCCATCCGGTGAATGTGAAGCATTCCCGGGCAGCAAGGATACACGCTAGGGTAGGATTAAGGGATAAAAATGGGCGCCATCATGGAATCAGTGTCCATGAATAGGGTAGGAGTCTAGACTAGCTATAGGTGTTATAAGAGCAATAAGATTGTAAATAAATTAAATTTATGATAGACAACGCAGGGTGTCATTACTAGTGTTGTATGTAAATAGTAGTTATAGTTAGATAATGTAATAGAGATTAGTGTAATGATGTAGTATATTTTTAAATAAAAAAAATTATTAAGAAAAATATGTAAGTGTGCATTGCATAGGAATCGAACCCGCGTTGGACTTAGGCTCAACGGTTCAAATCATATAGCTAGGGTAAGTATAAAGTTATGTAGCTAAGTAGCTTAATATAGTGTAGTATAATTATGTAGTGGAATAAAATTAATAAAACGTTTAGGTTGTTTTATTACATGTATGGCAACCCCTCCCTTCTAAGGGGGAGGCCTCCGCTCAGCAGCGAACATCTATCGGTTGCTAATGATGAAAGATTATGATGATTACGTGTATATAAGTTAATTATAGTGCCAAGTTTAGTTAAATAATATAGTAAATATAAGGTTATGTTTGGTAGTTTATTTGTTTAAAGTCTTTGATATGCCAAGCGCCTAAAGGATTTCCGGACATATCCGCAAGTTCATACACAAGTGGAGACTTCTTAGATATTATCTTGCACTTTATGAATTTAGGAGCTAGCTTCTTATTAAAATGTTTATCCTTATCACTTTGATAAAACGTTCGTTTCCATACTGTATCACCAACGTTAAATTCAGCTTTTCTCCGTCGCAAGTTATACGTTTTACAATTCCGACTGTGAGCTTGTAATAATAATGACTGTACCTTGTCAAAAATCGATGATAATATCCCTAAGTTATCAGCGTAAGAGTCACGTGGTTGATAGATTATATCATCAGACGAATCGCTATCGTTATGTATGTAATGGGAACCACAAGTAACCAGTTCCCGACCGTATACTAGGAATGATGGTGTGTGTTGTGTTACTTCATTAACTGAGTTGTTAATAGCAAACTGGATTTTTGGTATTAGCGTGTCCCAAATGCGATGATCGTCGTGAATAAAACTCGATATTGCAGTCATTATAGTTTTGTTGTAACGTTCAACTGTATTTACATGAGGAGAATATTTTGGTGTAAAGTGTAGTTTAGGTACTTTGTACCTTAATAACATATTTTTTAGTGTTGTACTAATAAATTGTTTGCCATTATCTAGGATAATTGTGGAAGGAATACCATGTACTAAGAAGACATTTTCTTCGAGAATTTTAGTGACAATTTCGGCTGTAGCACGCCTTATAGGGAATAACAGGCAGTATTTACTGAAACAACATGTTACTACTAATATGTAGCAGTTTTGTTTCCTTGTTGAAGTTAGTGGTCCAACGAGATCGACGCTTAAGACTTGAAAAGGCCTAGAGCATTGCTTAGGTCTTCCCATTTCGCCTAACGTAGCATGATTTTGATGTTTATGAGCGATACAGGTGTCACAGGAAGTGATTAATTTTACCACATCTTTATGCATTCCTGGCCAGAAGTATTTTAATGTTAGTCGTTTAAATGTCTTAAAAATACCAAAATGACCAGCAGTGGGGTCTGAATGGTTTTCAATAATTACAGAGTGTCGTAACTCAGCAGGAACGACCTCCTTCCATTCGAACTCCTTAGTGAGTGAGCACTTGCCCTTCGTGAATCTATATAGACGATCGTTTTTAATTAAATAGTTAGGAAAAGATGTTGGGGAGCTTTTGCATCCGTGGTAAATATTAAGGTACCATTGGTCGGTAGTAGTGGCGGTTATAGGACTAGTATCGATAGCGGATATTTGACCGGCACGTGATAATAAGTCTGGGATTATATTGTCTTTACCGCGACGATGTTTTATTTCAAAATTGAAACTAGATAAACGTACACCCCAACGCGCCAAGCGTCCTGTAGGGTTATTTAAGTTAAGGAACCATTTGAGAGCAGAGTGATCCGTGTATACGATGAACTTCATGCCGTTGTCCAAGTAACACCTCCAGTGTTCGATGGCTACTAGGACAGCTAAGGCTTCTCGTTCAGTGATACTATAGTTCTTTTCTTGGGGTGATAAGGCTTTGCTCATATAAGCTATAGGGTGTTCCACACCATTTTTAGTCTGCGTGAGGAGACCACCAACGCCATAATCGCTAGCGTCGGTATGTACTTCAAATGGTAAGTTGAAGTCCGGACAAGAAAGTATTGGTGCTGAAACGAGGCACTCTTTAAGTTTCTGGAAGGACCCTTCCGCTTCGACGGACCAGGAAAAGGGTGCAGCCTTTTTACCAGTAGTGGTGAGTTATATTTTAATGTCAAGTAAATTAAATGTTACGTTATTTATTTTGAACAAAAGATAGTAATAATTTTAGAAAAGTTAAATTTAATTTTGTTTAGTAGCCAAGTATATATTTTTATTTTTTTTAATAGAAATATTTAATGAAACCTTCTTCATTGGTATAAGATAGTATCCCCAGAGAAAACCCAAAATATATATAAATAAATCCAATGGCCAATGGCTTATTTGAGTAGTGACCGCCGCTACCGTACTTTTTAAGTGGTACGAACACACTGTTAGTAAAATAGATAACCCCAAAAGAATGTAAAAGAGGAAAGAGAAGTTTTCCACGTAGGCTTTCTCAGTCGTGACCCGCTGTTCAAGAAAAGTGTGTTATGTTAGGCTTATTTTTGTAGTGGGAGTTCATAACCACCGCTCCAGAAGAATAAAAAGAATAGTACCCAAGAAGAAAGTGTCAGTAAAGGCTTTTAGGTAAAACAAGTTAAAAAAATAAAAATTTCAGTTACATGTTGTACAGAATTTACATGTTATCAAAGAAAATATTAAAGTTTATAGATATTTCGTAGTTTAAAGATTGTAGAAGTAGGTTCTACGTCTGTTATTTACAAACGATAGTTTACGTTTGTTTAGTAGAAAGTATTTTGTTGGAAAAGATTCCATTTTAGTGTTTAAAATGCAAGATAATAAGTATAAGGTAGTTCCTCTAGTTAGTTTTTATAGTTTAAAATTGATAGATACTTGAATAAGATATATAGATATAGGACGCTAAAGTTTATTTAAAAGTGACTAAGTTATAATTTAGTTGAAGGTAGTTTAGTGTAACAGAAAAATAATAAAAAAAATAAAAAAAATATGTACGCTTGCCAGCGCAAGTACGCACGTAGATTTACTACAAATCTATTACACTGTGTAGTAATAAGTGTAAGATGTATGTGTAGTAAGTGTAGCACACGAGATGATAATAAGTTGGTATGGTGGTACTACTTTTTCCATCAACCGCCTCTTACGGGACCCACTGGATGTGATGGGATGGCCCTATTCTAACCCGGGAACCATACGGGGAACCAGATTATAGAGATACTGCTACAAAAGAAACTACTACGGGGTGGTTGTGCTAGCCGTACAAGGTGTAAAAGAAAAAAATTGTCCGCGACCGTTACAATACACAAAAGAAAGTACAAAAAGAACCGTCACCAAAAACCCGCGACGAAACCTGACCGCGAACTCAGTGATAGCAGAAGTAATACAGAAAGAAGGAAAGAAAGAAATGTGAAGGAAAAACCGTTATAACCGCGTTAAGGCGCCACTGTCGCGTAGCGGGGATAGTGGCCCTACGAAATAAAAGAAACAAGAACTAAAGAATAAGAATTATATTTACAAAGAAGGCACAGGCTAGAGAGCAAGGGTCGTGAGTAGGCTAACGGTTTTTCCGAGGTACGCGCACTGAGAATCGGTCAGGTTCCCCTTCTAAGTGAGGTGAACTTATCAGAGTCGTCGTAGCAGAGGCAGCACGGTGACGGCACGGCGCGACAGCACAAGGCGCAGCACGGCGCAGCAGTTCCAAGGTCGACCAGCTCAGCAGCTGGTCCGGCAGTGGACAGGCTCAGCAGCCGTCCTTAAGCTCGACCGGTAGGGGTCGACAGCAGCTTGCGTCCGACGCCTCGTGCAAGGGAGTTCGTAGTGGAACTCGTAGGTAGGACCTCGTAGGTAGGACCTCGTAGGTAGGACCTCGTAGATAGGACCTCGTAGGTAGGACCTCGTAGGTAGGACCTCGTAGGTAGGACCTCGTAGGTAGGACCTCGTAGGTAGGACCCTGGAACCCACGGAAAGACACCGTCAGGTCCAGCCCGTGTGTCATAACCGTCCGCCGACCACAGAAGACACCTCAGCCTATTCAGTCCAGTCGAGGGTCTTGGCAGACGGTTATGCTACATTAATCGGTCGGACAGATAAAGAAGAAACAGTAAGATTACAGTATAAGGCAGAATAAGGACAGAGAAATACAAGAAAGATGATATTGTAGAATAGTAGGGATAGCGTCGGTTACAGGTTCCGTTATAGTATTCAAATTTGCGTACGTTGACCGCCAAATGCTTTTATCAACGGTTTAGGACCGTTGATAATACAAAGTGCCTAGAAACAGGAAAGAGAACAGATAGATAGAAGACAGATAGCAAGCACACTCACCCGTAAGTAGTTTTAGAGCACAAATTGAATTTACAAGGTTTTACTTATTGAAATAGTAACATACGTGCGCACTCCACAATCGTGAGACAAGCACTCGCGAGCTCGCGGCGAAATGGCTCGCCGTGGCGCATATAGTATGGTTATAGCTATATAGTACTATAACGGTTTAATATTTTAAGGCGCGTACACACGCGTAACGTTACAACTGCATTTATTAGATCTCGTGCTGAAAGGTTGTTCTAGTAGTCGTATAGAGCGGTCCTTAGAGGAAGAAAACAATAGAGGGCTGGACACTTTCTTTCTCATTCACGCAAGAAAAGAATGCGTTTATGTAGGTTACGTGTGATAGAAAGAAACAGTGTATATGATTTTTTGTCCCTCAGCATGTGTTCGATTTTTCCGCGCCGTGGGTGCGAAACAAATTTGACGTTTGCTCCCACTTTGCTCCGTGACAATTTTATCGTGGTTTTAATATTAAATAAATAACTTAAAATTCAATAAAAAACTAACTGTGACATTACTGTGTGTTGTGGAAATCCTATAATAATCGTGCAGTGCAGTATTATAGGCTGTAAAAGTGACAGTGAACGTAAAATTAGTGGAGTATCGTTTCACAGGTAAACGTGAATTATTATGGCCAATTTAGAGATTACATTTAGAAACTAATACATGTAAACGACTTATTCAGATCTTATTGCTCTAAATTAGTTACTATTTTACTTGAAAGTTACGTGTAAGATCGATAAATTCTTGTTTTTCATCCATAACCTAAAATTTTCTGTTTATTGATCGCCATTATCAGTGTTGCCAGTGTATAAAAGAGAGACTACCATAAATAAGTGGTAAATTATTATTAAGTGTATCATATACGATCCCACATGCTGGGTGCATCGAAGAATTTCTCAGATTTCCCGAATTTATTTTTATGATTTCCTGAAAATATGGATATTTGTATACTGTGGATAGCAGCAACAAAATAATTAATTAGGTTGCTAAAAGTTATTCCCGAATGCTTAAATATTCAGAAATAACGTAAGTGCTCAAGTAATTCGTCCAAGGCTGCGCAGGACGTATTCATTCGTTATTTATAGGCACAATGGTCATTGTACATTTAATGGTGCTTTTACTATATGCATGTTGTTTAAATATATGTATGTAAGTATGTTGTTGGTTACAATTTATTGGTAAATTTGTCTGAATTATAAATAAATACTACGGACGTTGAATAGTTTGTTTCATTTGCCCCCTATTATGTACCTATCTCGTTTGACAACTAAAGTGATGATCAATAAAGCAAAGTGACTATTAAAATAACTATCAAATTATTCATTTGGCATTGCCTAACTTTAATCACCAATACATACCAAACACACTTTCAGTAGACATCAAAGTTTGGTGGACAACTGAAGCTTGATAGTCACTTTGCTTTATTGATCATCATTTTTTTTTTTGTAGGAATAGTACTGTTTCACCGGACAAGAGGACGAGCGCTTAAAGCGCTCCAGCCATAAAGGTTTGGGTAGCGACTAGCACAAGGGCACCTCAGGGAGGCACGGCCTCGGCTTGGGCTGCCGCTTAGAGAAAATGAGTTTACCACCGGTTCACAACGCGCCCCCGCTGAGAAGAACCGGCAAGAAACTCAGCGAGGGGTTGCATGCTTACGGATCCCTTCGGCCTCGCCGGCGAGACCGGTGTCTGTGTGTTGATGTGTTTACGACTCTTGACATCGTTGTCGGTGTTGGTGTTGTGTCCGATTCCGAAGGATTCCGAACAATTGTCTGGGTGTTATTTATCTATTTAAATATGTATTTATACAGTTTACAAGTATTTGTAATCATTTATCTGGTTACCTTACTAAAGGATCTGCGTAAATTGAGATCAGGTGGTCATTGGTCAAGCGTAGATTGTCCCAAGATACTAGTACTATAGATTTGTATATTGGAGAAATTTACTAAAAATTACCCGGTAAATGGCCATAGTATGTATTATATTAAGTTATAAGAAAGCCAATTTTTGCCTACCTCTCTGGGAAATAGCATATTATTGTTGTTATCTCTTAACTTTTTTGTATGAGGCTAATAATTATCTACAGCTCTTAGCCACTTTAATCACCACGTGATATCACCCAGGTGAACAATGTGGAATAGACCTTAGCTACAGCATATATGATATTAAGTGTACATTCACTTTGTAGCCTCCGTCGTGGGTTCGAATCCTGCGAAGGGCAACAAATTTGAGTAGTTGTTCCTTACTGGCTAGGACAATGCAGGCCGATGACCTGATTGTCTGTAAAGTAAGATGATCCATGTGTCGGGATTTGCGATAGGACGTATGCCCGACTCCTGTCCGTCAAATTAAAACGCCGAGCTTTGGTAATAAACACTTATAATCAAATTGAGAGAGAACAACTTATAATACAGTGGAGTAATCGTAATAATTAAAACATGTCTCTGCCATAGATACTAGCGCGCTGTCATCTTTTTGACAGCCCCTTTGGCGTTCCGAAACCGTGATCCGAGATACGCCACACATGCGTCGGATTGGCATGTAAAAAGTCGGTCCTGCGCTTAACTTCTCCCCAGTCGTGTCGGTCTTCCGTCCCATCGGATTATGAGAGGTACCTATTATATAAAGGAAGAGAGAGTGCACTTGTGTCTACGCAAGCACTTGTGCACTATAATATATCCTGCGCACATGGCTGATCTTGTGAAAGATTGGCCGCTGTGGTCGTTTCGGCTAGGAGGACATTATTATAACAATCACTTTCGTACTTTTTGCAGACTGTCATAGATTAAGACGATATAATGTAAGAAAAGTAAATGTTGTGTCAAAAAAGTGGTTTTTGGTTAGGAAAGAAAATATAATTTACAACAACCTCCGTATTTGCTTTACACAAAGGGTAAAATTTCCCTTACGTGGCAACTCTAAATTTAGTATGTACTTATTTTTCTGTCCTTATCGGCGGCACGCTTGGTATATGTCTGTATTATATTCTGTCTACGGAGCGGTCACTCTGTCATTCTGTCACTAGATTTGTTATATTGCGGTCGTATTGTTTATAATTATTATGTCGGTGTATTTCTTAATTATAATAACAGAGATGGAGGTTGGCGTGGTTTGTTGGGTATGGCGGAGACAACTTGGGGTAGTCCCCACAATTTTATAATTACCTGTAAATATGTAACTTCTGTGCTAGTGCCATTAAACACCTATCGGTATGTCACTCTTTGTTTTATTTTTATTTTTACTTAGGGTTTTATAACACTATTATATCGATGGCCGTCAGCTTTATTCATTTTTCCCGGATGTCCGTGAGCGGCTTGATAGACCCTGGATAGAAGTACACCACTGCGTTGCACAATTTATGACAGGAAATGGCAACTTTAAAAGCATCATAATCTTTTTTAAATTGGTGTCTTCACCCCTCTGTCAATGTTATACGCTGAATAATGAATTCTAATAATCTGCGCATCATATACTATGGGAATGGGATCTCTGGCACAATGAGCGCAATGTTATGTTGGACAGTTTGGAAATAACATCCGGACCTTGTGGCGACTACGGAAAATTTCCGTGCTTTCAAGCGTTTTTGCCATAAGTACCTACGTATTATTGATAAGATAAAGATGGAAAGCCGTTAGTGTGGGATGCGACATGTGTCGACACACTTGCTGCGTCCCACACCTCCGCAACTTGCAGGGCGGCGGCTGGACCCCTCCAGCCGCCCTGCAGCGACCGCTAGTGATGCAAAGCGACGCAAGTATGGAACTCTAGGTTCGAGCTATATATTTGCGCCCTTTGCGGTGGAGACCATGGGACCTTGGTCTCATGAGACGCACGGTTTGGTGAAAGAAATTTCATCCAAACTTATCGAAGTCTCAGGTGTCTTGGCTATACAAAGGGGTAATGCCGCCAGTCTTTTAGGTACCCTTCCCTCCCAGTGCGGCGACTTTGAGGAAGTTTTTTACCTAGTTTAAGTAAGTGTACGCCATGTTTGTAAATAAACTGTAAATAATTAGTTTAGATAAAGATAAAATGTTTAAGATAAAACAGCATGCTCGATAACGTCTACATTAGTCACAAGTTTAATATTACAAATCTAAATATCCCTTTAAATCTAGTAACCTCCGTGAGTTGCTGTTCGTCCACCTGTAAGGCACAAACAGGTGGACTAACACTAGTTACAGGTGCACCTGTAAGAATCTTTCGTTCTGAGGTTATATCGACCTGTGTGATTTTTACTTGTCTCCCGCTCTGCAAAGGAGGGAAGTGGAATTTATATTTTTGTAACTCCTAAAAGTACTTTTCTATTTATATTTGTTGTGGGTTCCAAGACAATTTGGTGTTTCTCCGACTCGCCAAGGGTCAAACCTCGGTGTGTTCACTGGTGACGACTATATATCCTGGCTGACAGGAGTCACAGTGGTGGGAATGAGTGGTGGGATTAGTCCCATAAAAAAAATATTAGTATAATGTAGGTCGCTATAGCTAACCTAACCCTGGACTGTTCGACGCACAAACATGTCCATATTGAAAGTGCTGGGACTAGACAAAAAACCTCATCTCTCAATGATATGCACGAAGCGGATTCTCCAATACTTCGGCCCCATAGCCCGAAGGCAGCCTGGCAATCTGGAGAAGCTGCTAGTTACTGGAAAGGTAGAGGGGAAGAGAT
Organism: Furcula furcula; assembly: GCA_911728495.1. NCBI lineage: Eukaryota > Metazoa > Arthropoda > Insecta > Lepidoptera > Notodontidae > Furcula > Furcula furcula. The sequence continues at coordinate 15,975,469 of OU452251.1, forward strand.
CGAGGGGTGGAAGTCCTATGAGATGGACAGATCAAGTGTCCGAACATCTGGACATTCCCTTGAGTACGGCGATCCACACAGCCGAAGACCGACAACAGTGGAGGACCTCGACTGAGACAGCAGTCGGTAGGAGTCACGATCATCAGCAATGGGGGACCGACTATGGAGGAGGAGGATAGCTAACCTATCATAATTAGATAAGTATATGTACCAATACGAAAATAACATTGAGAAATAACTACCCTTAGTCAGGCTTAGTTCTAATTACATGACCTACCTACATGATATAAAATTGTACAATATGCTGTAAAAATATCAAGGTTATATTTCCTTAGTAGGAATCCAACAACATTAAAGAGAAGATGCGAGGGTTCGCACGAAGCACCCTCAGGTAAAAACCAAATTGAATTTTCCCTCGACCAAATAGAGCGGTATCGCGTAGATAAATCTCGAAGCTGCCTCATCCCGTATCTACGGAAAACAAAGTTTAATAGAAAAGTAAATAGAAAAAGTGGAAGTGAAAACACTGAATGTTGGAAGTTTTAATTTGTGCCAGATATCCTACCATCCAAATTGAGTGCGGCCTTCTAAAACTTCGGAATTATTTTAGACTAACAATCACAAACATATTTTGGCCAGCCATAACCGTTTAAATGTTAGTTTTAAATATTAATTGGATACAAATTGCGAAAGAGTAATTTTTATACTTATACTTACATAATTATATTTTCATTCCTATATAACTATACTTGAAGTATACTGGAAGAGAACTCACGTGTTGAGTTAAGCTCTTTGTTACTTTTTTTTATGTTAATATTTCTATTGTATTTTTATTTTATTTTTTGTGTACATAATAAAGAATAACAATAATACTTTATAGTGCCTGGCAGTCGTATTTTCTGTCGCACACTACGCATTTTAAATATTATTTGTGTTTATTTAACTAAATAAGTAAGTACTTATATGATGCTGTGCACAAAAAAGTATTGTTACATATCAATTCTTAATACGTCTTGCGTAATTTCAAATACCTACCTAATTCGGATGTTTGGAAGTAGTTAAAAATTAAACTATTTATGCTTACTTACTTATGTACTTAGTAGGTAGTAGGGTGATATTAATAAAATAATTTTAATTTGGTACGTGACAGGTGACGTAGCTGTAACAGCTCAGTGGGCGAGCGCTTGCCTTGGAAACAAGGTGCGCAGGTTCGCTCCCCGGCTCGCACCTCTGATTTCTTTAATTAATCATGTGCGAATCGTCTTTGTGCGATTGTTATTAGCTTTCGGTGAAGGAAAACATCGTGAGGAAACCTGCATGTCTGAGAAAGCCTAACTAGCTTTCGAATGACGTGTGAAGTCCGCCAACCCGCACTTGGCCAGCGTGGTGGACTATGGCCTAAGCCCCTTCATCTGGAAGGGAGGCCCGTGCCCAGCAGTGGGACATAAACAAAGCCCTTGTTTATTATTATTATTATACGTGACAGGTAGGTTTATCGAGGTCAGATCCTTTTGGTACGAACATTATCACTAGCGCAGTAACCACCGGAAAAAATCCTTTAAAATAAGGAGCCATTACTTTGATATACGATTACTTGTTAAATTGATACAGTGCAGGAAACTCACTTAACACATCCACATTATAATTATCAAGCAATGTATTCTTCGCTGTAATTATCTTTATGTGAATCCTTTTAATCGACCACATCCAACCAAGGCTTACGGCATGAAGTTAATTTAATTTTATAACGGGCCTTAGGTTGCGTTTAATTTGAGCGCTGCGGACTTCTCGGCGCGCCCCGGGAAATGCTTAGCGCGCGGGTCGTCGTCCAAACTGCGCGTTGTGACTTGTGGCGCGAAATAAACTAGAGATGAAAATGATATTTTTGCACTATTCTACTGTACTTACCTGTATTAATATACATTTTGTGATAAAATAATAGACAGTAGTATAAAACTAAAGCCAATCAAGTAAGTATGTAGGTAAGTACATACTAGACACTACTACTACCTACCTACTGCTACTATAAATAAGCGAGTAAATTTTTATCAATACCACAGACCACTTAACTTGTTACAAGAGTAAGAAACTTGTTGCACGAAGAAAAGTTCTATGACAAATATTTTTGAATAAAATAATGCCTAATTTAATGAGATATTAAGTAAGTATTTACTGAAAAAAATATTACTACGAGTAAGTATAACAAGTGAGTGAAGATAGTTTTTGTTTGAAAAACATACCTAAGGCCTCGTTTACGGAAACGCGGGGCGTCGCGCGTCGCGTGTGGCGTGGCGTCTCGCGGCGCGTCGGACGTTTTTATTGTTTACGTAGCGGCGGCGCGTGAAGCGGCGCGTATCATCGCACGCGTAAACACAAACTTATAGCAATATATGATGCTGTTTATAGAGACGCGGGGCGGGAAGAGTGGCGGTGCCCGCCGCTGCGCCCGCGGCGGCCACCGCCGCGTGCAACGGCGGTGCAACTCACTTTTTAACATACAATTTTCTTCTAAAAAAAAATTCGATCATATCATACTCCATTGCGACGATGACTACGTCTGTGTTGCATGATTACCAAATAGACTGGCAGAAGGTTCCGCCACAGGCATCGCTTCAGCGACGCGCTACGCCCCGCGTCTCCGTAAATGAGGCCTAAGGCCGCTCTACCCTATGGCCTATATTTAATCTCTTTGAGTATAACAGTTTTATAAAATAGATAATTTCTTTGAATAGCAGTTACGGCATTGTTAATTTCAGTCAACTTAAATGTTCTCATACAATCAAACCAACCAACATTCACCAAATGTTTTGGTGTAGTTAGTAGGTACTTAGCAAGAGAATAAATTGCAATTAAAGGCTTTAGTTGCGACTGAAAGGTGTTTATTACTACCTTAAGCTAGCGTTACATTACTTATATATTATGTACTAACGCTAACATACAGATAGGTGGGGTGACAGGCACACTACACCACCCCCCTTAATTTTGAAAAAAAAAAGATAATTAAAATACATAAATTTGAAATACATAATTAATCAAAATATTCTTTAAAATTATTTTTGTTCAATAATTAGGTTATTAAGAGAACAAGAAAATCATAAAAAATAAAATTCATATTAAAACAAGAGAATACACATAAAAACAACCATATTAAAACAAGAGAATACTATCGGTTGCGCAGGCCGCTAGTATACTCCAATTCAATATATAAAAACAGAATCAACTACTGCATTTCTAATGAATTGAATTATAAAAAATACTACAAACAAATTATACCTATTCATCTATGACAGCAAAAAAAATAGTCTAGTCACTTAGGAACTTATCTTTAAAATTCAGAAAAAAAAAACAATTGCAAAAAGGAACTTACTAACTAATAGTAATATAAAGATCTATACATTAAAAATTAATGTTTATACCTACTTATATTTTAGTCCTTATCCCTGAATTATAAATAAGAAAGTTTTAAGCTATAAAACCTTAAGTCATAATTATATATAAATAAATTACAAACTAAACTCGAGCAAAAAAAATCTTCAATATTTTTTTTTTGGCAATGTCTTTAATACATAACTGGGCAAGGTACACATTTTATAATTAGTGGTAGGCCTACCTTTAATATTATATTCATATTTACGCAGGATACAAGGAATTACTTACATTTGTGTGCACACTTATATATTAAACATTATTATTATTAATATTTCAGGCAGTCTGTTTAACACATCCTAACATCTATAAACATTCCATGTGTCCAAGTTGTCTTCACGAATGGTGCTCGACCTAGTCATGATCAGCACAACAAGGATTTCGTGCCTGCCTTGTATCCTGGTGTACCTTGCTATAAATTATTATTTGTTCAACAGTGCATCTCTGGCTACTGTTAACAATGTATGTACTTTTGGTACATTATTTCAAACGACATAATTTATTTTTAAATCACTAACATCATCCTAAAACCTTTCATTTCGAATCCAGATAGTCACAATGAACTCCACTGCTTATAAGAATTCCAATCAAACTCCTAGGTGATCAGTCTAGTTGTTAGTTGGTTCTTCTGCAAATGTAGAATATCCTTGACTTTCAGATCCTCGATAACACATTTGCCATTTGCATTACCGGGACCTTCTCTACACTTCTTATTATCTTTCCAAACATAACATTTCAACTTTCTAAAAACCTTACTTTAAATACCCTTTCACATTATTTACTTATATCTGGAATTCATCAAAGTATACATTTAATTAAGTATGTATAAGTATATTAATCATGTAAAACCATTGATCTTATAAAAGAAATAAAAAAGAATAGTATTCTAAAGTCTAAGTGTAAAACATACAAAAAGAAATTGCCTTAATCAATAATCTAATTAAATCTTTCAAATAGAATACAATTTAATATTGTTATGTTTTCAACAATTCAATTCAAATATTGCCTCATTTATACAATACTCCTTGCTATATCCATATAGTCCTCATCATAATATCATAAACATATTATTTGTTAAACCCTGTAAGTATATAAACGAAAAAAAAACGTTGAGCTGTTTCTACGTTCTTTTCCAATCATTAAATCCTGCTACAAATCAATTTTGTAAGTACTTATAAAAAACATATTTTCCATTTACTTTAAATTGAATAGCGGACCCCTAAAGACAATAGAGGCGTGATGATACATTTTATTACTTCAAATTTATAAGTGCTTAAAACAATGCACAGGTGCATCACGCTATCGTGTAAGACGAGACGAAATTTCAAACCACCGTGAGACTCGTCGTCGTCAAGCTCCTGGAATGCGGCCTTATACCTAATTGGTCGCATGATTTACGTAGCAACAATAATATCTTGCATAACTTACTATATTATAAAACGTTACTATATTAAAACAAGATTTTATATTGATAAGAATTCCTATTATAAAAAATAAGCGCAATTGTACCTATACAAATAATAATAATAAGTATAAGAAAAGTACTTATAAAACACAATTAGAATAAAACATTTAAAAACACAATTATACTTACTAAAATTCGATTTTATGTATAAAACTAAAATAAAATAAAATTGGAAAGTGCTTTTATTAAAAACACGTTAGTCCAGTCAGTCAGCTGGGAGATATTGGAACTGGTACTGGTGACCAGTTCCAATATCTCCCAGCTGCTTCCATCATACGGCTCTCTCGGACTCCACACATCTCCCGGCACCAACACATCTCTGACACACCAGCTCCTTCGTCACCAAGTCATCTCTCGGCTGCTTCCTCATCTCATATTTGCACCTACATCATTTCTCGGCTCCTCACGTCTCCCGGCTCCGGCAGCATTCCTCCTTCGTTTTATTTCTTTTTTCGATATTTTTTAAATCTTGTTTTTTTTTTTGCAAATGTAAGTATTCAAATCCCATAATTTTCTTCATTTTCTCGCTATTCTCTTTAATTTTATACATCATATTTATTAATAATTCTTCTTTCTTCTCAATATTTTTATTTAAATCACTATTCATTTATATTTTACATAAGTCCCATTTTATTCCAAGTTATTTATACCTTTTTATTTTAAATTCACTAATATTTACGTTTTTTGTTTTACTGTTTCACTGCTTAACTGTCTGTTCCACTTTTTTTTTTAAGTTTATTTATTTAAACCCATGGCTCAGTACTGCCAGAAGGCAGCACTGGCAGGGTCGCCATGCAATGAAAGGCTTTAGTTGCGACTGAAAGGTGTTTATTACTACCTTAAACTAGAGCGTTACATTACTATTATTAATGTACTAACGCTAACATGCAGATAGGTGGGGTGACAGGCACACTACAAAATTTACTTATAGGCCTAAGTAAGTAGTTAGGTAGGTAGGTAATGTATGCACATGCATACATAACCTGCCTGTGTAACCTACAACTTCAATTACTTACCTACTATTAAAAAAAACCTTGATATCGAATATGCACGCACATATTCAGTCAGGAGTTATAAGCTTAGCCAGCAGTGGCGTTAGAAATATTTTAATGTAAAATTAAATAGTAACTTTATCAGCATTTTACTAATTGCTAATTATGTAAACGCTTGTCCCTCGAATCAATGGGTTTTGTAATCTGTGTCGATTCAGCGAGTTCCCGCCGAACCCGTTAATGGTTAAGCCTCAAACATACAAATTTTACGGTTACCTGTGCTCATATCCACTGAAAGAGATAAAGGTATCTAGTTCATTTATTAATGAGGGGTCGGTGTCAATGATATACTTACATAGATAATATAATGTCCTAGCCGATACGGCAACAGCGGCAATATTTCGCAAGTATCAGCGAAGAGTGTGCAATTGTTTTACTAGGCGGTACTTAAGTCCCTTGTGCAAGGGATCATTCAGATAGGTACCACCGCAGTGTCCGATATTCTGCCGCCAAGAAGCTGTGTGTAAAAGTTGCTGTGTTCCGGTTTGAAAGGCACTGTAGCTGGTGCAATTACCGGATACAGGAGTCTTAACAACTAATGTCTCGGGTGACGAGCGGCAGTGCAACGCAGCTGTCTATATGCAGACGTGCCCTTACCTTTATGCGAACGTCTTGTTGTCTCGTCACTATTTTGAATTAAAAAAAATACAGGTCAAATGCGAGTCGGACTTGTGCACCGACTTTATATACTTACTACTAGCTGTACCTACCCGCGGCTTCGCACGCAGCCAATAGGTAGGTAATTTTTGCATTATACTCATGAAATCAAACTCGACATAACACGATCCATCTCCATTCAACTTGATCAGATTCGGTCCGACTCGATCCGACCCTTTTATTTTGTGTGGGGAAACCTTCAAAAGGTCCTCGGGACCTGTGGGGGTCAACCAGGGTATGTGGGATTCTTACCCAATAAAGCCCACGCGGCTGTTACATCGGCACATCAGTTCGGCACACCAAAGCTCTCCGCTGGGATCTGCACCAGTGGCATCAGTGCCTTGCATTTGAGCGTTCACGGTGTCACGGTGCTCACGTGGATGGGGGTCGCAACCCCGCTGCCGTCCTCCTCGGAGTCGCCACCGTACTGGATGTACATTCTAAGTAAGGGCCACACCCCGAACGTCCAGCGACTCCGAAGGAACTCAATCCGACTCGATCCAACCCCGTCTGACCGATCCGACTATCGAGTCGGACACACAAATTATATCAATATCATCCTATATATTTTGCGCGTTACCCTTATGATGCCCTGTCCTTCAGGAACCCTTCAATTTTTCGGGATAAAGAGTACCTACCTTAAATTCTAGCTCGTTATCTTAGTTAAGCGGTCAGCGGGGCACCACTTACTTTGCAAACCAGAGGTCACGGGTTGCAATCCCGCAGGGAGCAACAACTTTGTGTAATTGTTTCTTACTGGTTAGGACAATGACGGACCTCACATACAAAATATTACTATTTGATATTACCTAAATTCATTTTTCCATTTTACAACTAAGTAGAAGAAGAAGAAGAAAAATCATTTATTGGTATACACCATGGAAATACAGAAAAGAACAAGCAATAGGTAAAATGTAAGATAATACTTCCACGGGACATGCCAAATGGCCAACAGCTCAGCTTATGTTAGGTGCTATTACACCTAACGCTGATTTTCAGCTGCAGCCCGGGAGTAACGGAAGCTTATAGATGATAGTATATTACAAAAATTAATTAATACCTACCTAAAGTTTAAAAGTAGGTACACCTGTGGGCAGAATTACCGCACAACTAAAGACTACAGCTAAATATATAAATTAATATACAGAAGGAACAAAACTAAACAGGTTATAAATACTGCAGGCATGCAACAGAAGGCAGATACAGTCCAAGACCAAACAAACTTACAACAGCACAAGCTGAAGATAATGATATAGAGCTATTAACCATCTAATAAGAGCTGTTAAACATCTAATAAGAAACTGCTAGCTGCGAACACTACGAAATATTAACATTATAGAATAGCAAAGTTACCTCGTATATTTTCATATTCTTTTTGATAAGTAGTTGAAGTAGGTAACTAATACTGACACCAGCTATTTGAATTATCCGTAAATCTATTGTTCAGTAACCCTGATCTTGTTTGTAATCTGTCTATACGATAAGTGTCAAGCTGCATATCGTGATCTACTTGCTATTTATTCTCGCGGGAGACACCTTCAATAGGTCCCGGGACCTATGGGGTAAGCCGGGGTATGTGAGATTCTTACCCACGGCTGTCGCATCGGCACATAAGACGGGAGGCGTGGACGCCCCTGTGGGATCTGCACCAGAAAACTGAGGGTTTTCTGGTCTTACCTTTAAGCCCGCCGCCGGAAACACTTTATACATCCACGAAGCAAGCTGCCGTACCTACTTGTTGGACATCAAGGGCCCCACATCCCAAACTTTCTGAAGGAGCTTAGTCTTATAGATTGAAGAATGTTATTTTAAGTGGTCAATAACTTCTTATTTAGTTTGAGATTTCATGAAAAAGTGATAACCATCCAGTCTCCATGTGTCGACCGGATGGATATCCCTTCATAACTTTCTGAATATTGAATCTGTGAATTTGCGACCTACATCTTCTTTATCTATACTATAATATCTATATTACTATAATAAAACTCAAAGAGCACTTTTTCTGTACATTGAATATTTTTCCAAAATTTCTATGTGGGGATACTATACTATCGACATAGAGGCCAAAACATTTTTTTTGGAATTATTGTCTGTCTGTCTGTCTGTCTGTCTGATATATGATATATAGAACGAGAGGAGGGTGCAAGAGAGGGAGAGGCGAGGGTGATGGAGTGAGTGATCGGAGGAGTTAGGTGGAGCAAGGGGGGGGGGGGGGGGGTGAGAGGGAGCAAGTTGGGAAAAGAGAGAGGAGGGAGAGGGTTCAGAGAGGACAATGGGGAGAGGAAGAGGGGAGGTGTGACGGGGACCGAAGCGGGAGGGGAGAGAAAGAGCATAGAATTAGATTTTTCTTATAAGAGAGAGAGATGGATAGAGATAAATCAAGGGAGTATGGAGAAAAGAGGAGCAAAATGTAATTAAAGCACGGGTGGAGCTGCGTGGGTCAGCTAGTTGTTAATATTTAGCAAATTCCGTCGTAATATTGACGTAGTCGTTTTTCTTCTACGACACTATGGTCGATTGGCGGCCGAGCAGTCGAAACGGACACACAGATGACACTAATCTGATTCATTCATATTTCTAACTTTTATCAATTCAAAAAGCCTTATTTTTAGAAGTGACAAATCAAAAGGTCGTATTTCTGACTTGTCTGATCAATAGGTCGTATTTCTTAACTAAAACTAATAAAAAGAAAGTTCTGGTGGTTTATTTTTTATTTTTTGAAACACATAATAGATAATTATATTGTAGTGTTGATCTTAGCGTTTCCCAACAGGTGGGTCTTAAAATGAACATGGACAAGACGAAGATCATGTCTAATGTCCATGTTGCACCCGTACCGGTAGTTGTTGGGAACGATACAGTCGAAGTTGTTGACCACTACGTATACCTAGGACAAACTATCCAGTTAGGTCGGTCCAACTTCGACAAAGAGGTCGCCCGAAGAATCCAACTCGGATGGGCAGCGTTCGGGAAACTACGTGACATCTTCTCATCAGAAATTCCGCAGTGCCTGAAGACAAAGGTTTATAACCAGTGTGTGTTGCCAGTGATGACATATGGTACTGAGACGTGGTCTTTAACAGGTGGCCTTTTGGAAAAGCTCAGAGTCACACAACGAGCTATGGAGAGAGCTATGCTTGGAGTTTCTTTGCGCGACCGAATCCGAAATGTGGAGATACGCCGAAGAACTAAGGTTACCGACATAGCTCTCAGAATCTGCAAGTTGAAGTGGCAATGGGCAGGCCACATCGCTCGAAGAACCGATAACCGTTGGGGAAGAAAGGTTCTCGAGTGGCGACCACGAACCGGAAGACGCAGCGTAGGCAGGCCTCCCACTAGGTGGACCGACGACATTGTTCGCGTCGCAGGAAACCGGTGGATGCAAATAGCAAATTGTCGTTCATTGTGGCGGTCTAAGGGGGAGGCCTTTGTTCAGCAGTGGACGTCTTCCGGCTGGTGATGATGATGATGATGATGATGTTAATCTTCACATTAACTTACATTTAAATATATGTTAGCATTTTCCTATTAGGAACATATAGTTTTTTTCTGTTTTTGTAAAGTTTGTTTATGATAGAGATACGACCTTTTGAACAGATGCTCCTCAAATGATACCTGGACACCCAGAACGACAGACAGACAGACAATAATTCCCAAAAAAAATGTTTTGTCCTCTATGTCAATAGTATAGTATCCCCACATAGTAATTTTGGAAAAATATTCAATGTACAGACAAAGTGCTCTTTGAGTTTTATTATAGTAAGTATATAGATTCTTATCTATCGCACCGACGGACGTAGGTACTATTAATGTAACTCAGATAGCAAAAAAAAAACAAACCGCAAAACTAAGTTTGTAGAGGTTTTTTTAGGACTAGGTACCTACCTACTAAAAAACTGTACTATCTATAAAGATATAAATTAAGTACATGTATCCATAATTATTTCAGATTTTTACCTCCACCAACGGAGACTCCTCGGAGATAAGGGGGACGGTATTTTTTTTTACATTTTTGATTATGTGTGACGTAGTATTTGCTAAAATAAAAATCTGTTTTGAAATGCGCAAATGAAGATACTTATAGTAGATCGATATGGTACCTATATCGATTTAGTAGTCTCATTTCAGCTATGACTAAAAAAAAGTAGAAGAAAAGATTTTTTTTTTCAATTGCAATGAGGTTGGGTAAGAAGTAAGATCTAAAATGATTCTAAATTTCAAATCGATAGCACCAGTGGTTACTGAAATATATAGTTGTGACAGACAGACAGACGAAGTCAGACCTTAAGGGTTCCTTTTTTACCTTTTATCTTAGAGGGCCCTAAAAGGAAGTGCACTCAATCCAATGGAACGGAATAGGTACCTACTAACGCGACCGGAAAGAGGCTAGGCGCAGGACCGACTTTTTACAAGCCCATCCGACGCATGAATCATCTTCTTTTTAAAACAATCATATTGTCTTAACTAGCAAGGAGCAACAGCACAAAGTTGTTACTCCCTGCTGAATTTAAACCCGCGACCTCTCTTTTGTAAAGCAAGCGATTTTCCGCTGAACCACGGCGGCTACACTTTGCGTATATAGTTGTAAATCGTATAATTATGCGTACAACTGCAGGTAGCTATTTAAATTACTTCTCTTTGTTATATCAGTAGTCTTTATTATAATTAGATCAGGAACTATAATAAATTAATCACGTAGATTCATTCAATCAGATCGCAGAAGTCCAACCTCTAACTAAGTTTGTGCCCCTCCAAATTGAAAGATCAGCACGTTTCATCGAATCAGTGTATGGTTAACCAATTTATAGCACCTGTGTTGCATGATTATATGTGCACGATGTAGGTTTTTTGTGCTCAAAAGAATTATAATCAATTAATATACTTATAGCTACATATCTGTCTTCTAAAGGAAATTGTCTGTTCGAAAGTCTTTTTGTTTGTTTCTATACCTACTTGACTCTGAAAGGTGCCCAATTAATATTATTATGAATAGACTCTTTAGATTCAAAACCATATAGGCTCTGCAAGCTTAAAATACTGCGATTCGATAGAATTACCATCACAGAAATGACCACAAACCCATTGATCTAGTGGTTAGACACCTACGAAAAAATATGTGTGCAAGATCTTGGTCTTGTATTTTAAAAGTACGTATTTACAAAAAAGGGTAAAATGTACTTGTATCAGTACCATTGCCATAATAAGTAGGTAAGTACCTACTTACAGGCTTTGGCCGGTTTGGGAACAAATGACGTGCGTGGATTGTTCCAGGATATAACATTAATCAAGGTAAACCAAAACAAATAACTACCTAATTTCGTTTACATGTATCCGAACCCGTAGTGACATATACGGGCCATGTCGCAGTACATAATTAAAAAGTTAGATCATTTCAGCGGTGTCAGGAGGTCGAAGAGCCGCGGCCGCGCCTGTCACAAACTTGAGCATTAACTTTTCATTTACAAGTTCGAAACGAACGCGAGCGATCGCAACTTTACAATTTGTGCTCTGCTAAAGTCTGCTAATATGTAAAATATGGTTTTCTAAATAGTATTCACGTCGTATGGTTTAGAAACCATAAATACGACAGGTATAAAGGACTAGAAAAAAAAACAATCATAAAAATCAATAATAAAGTAAGCTAACGTTGATCATGGTTTTAACTTGACAATACACTTTCCTAATCGATAAATTGTTTACGAAGAACACGATCTTCTCCAATGTTTTAATAACTTCATTAAACTTAAGTAAATTAATTTTCATTTGATCATTTTATTGGGGGTAGAGTTATAATTGAAGGGGCGCGGCGCGGCGCAATCGCTCGGGATCCACAAATGGAATAATGTCAAATCAATTAAAAGTTGAATTTGGCGGGCAAAGCGCCAGCTCCCAAAGTTGATTCATTAGTACAAGCCGCAGACCTCTTTTCTCATGGCATCGAAGTTGCTCCCAATATCAGTTATCTGCGTTGCGCAGGCCACTGCCATTCGCATACATTCAGATAGGTAATAACCGGCTGAGAATTAATTTTACGACTGGATTTTAAACTTTTGTTCTCAATAATATCGAACCATTCTCTGTTTTATGCACTTTGAATAAACCATCGCATCCATCATATTTTTTTTGCATTTTATGGATGGAAAGATTAATGCTCCCCCGTAGGTATAGGATGTTTCTTTTACAAAATACAAAAATACAAATCTTACTTTATTGCATTAATTGTTGTTACAGTGATGGAATATAACATAAATAGTACAGCATAATTTACCTATGTAGGCATGCAATAGCTTCTTTTGACATTAATTTAATTTCATATCAAAGAATTCTTTAAGATTATAAAAACAATTATCAATTAATAATGTTTTAAGAGTTTTTTTGAAACATTGTACGTTCAATGAAGTTATGTGATCTGGTAAATGATTATATATTTTTATACACGTATAATGCATGTTTCTATGAAACATTACATTTTTAGGACGTGGTAAAATCAGTTTATTTCTATTACGTAATCTTTTATTATATTTGAGTGTATTATTTCCAAGAAAATATTTTTTATGCATTTTTATGAAGATAGCTGCTTGATATATGTATATTCCGGTTAACGTTAGATACCTGTATTTTTTAAATGTTGATCTGCATGATGTGTCCTAAATTTGCTCTGAACATCAACCGAATTACCCCAATACATGATACCGTAGTTTAGAATATTTTTGCATAATAAGCGGACTGCGCAGTTTCGATATTTGTACCTACTTACTAATAATTATTATTTGTAGTGTGTAGCAATAAGACCTAATTTTATCGTTTATGTTATTTATGTGGGATTTCCAGTTTACGTGACTATATGTAATCCTAAAAACTTTGATGATGTTACTTCTTCTATATTATATTCTTGGTATTTCAGATCTATTTTTTTATGTTTAGCCTGGTACGATTGGAATTGTATGTACTTTGTTTTATCTATGTTGATTTTTAAGTTAAAGTTTTTTACCAATTAATTACTGTACTTAACGTATTATATATTTTTGTTTCATATTGTATTTGAGTCATACTACTACCGGTTATTAAAATTGAAGCATCATCAGCAAACAGAACATATAAATCAGTAATTATTTTTGGGAACTCATTGACATAAATAAGGAAAAATATGGGACCTAGAATGCTGCCCTGGGGTACACCAACTAATATTTATTTGTATGATGAAATAGATTTTGAGTTTTCATCGCGTTAATTTATTTTAGTTGCTTGCTTCCTATTCGTTAAGTAAGATTCATTAAGTAAGATTTTTTTTTGCTATATTTATTCCCATATTGTCCCTTTGTTTAAGTAATATGTTATGATTTACGCAGTCAAACGCCTTTGACATGTCCAGAAGTAAGGCAGTCGCTGGCATTTTTGTATTTATTGCATCAAGAATACCTTTTAATATTTTAAAGATTGCTAAAGATGTAGAACGTTTTCTCCTAAATCCGCACTGAACTTCAGTTAGTAGTGTATGTGTTTCTAAATAATCTATTAAGCGATTGTAAATGACTTATCTAAAATTTTTGAAAATTTCGGGAGTAATGCTTATAGAGATCTGTAGTCTCCAATATGTTTTTTATTACCTTTTTTATGTAAGGGTTTCACTATGGCTTCTTTTAATTTTGAGGGAAATTATTATTATTAATTATTGTTTCTATCATAATATTTGCTATATATGCCATTTTGCCATAATTGGTGCCTACGAGTTACGTCTGTGTGAGTATAGGTACTTACATGTATTTATGGTTGCAATGCATTTATACTTTTCTACATCAAAGTGTTCCCTTATCCTGAGGCGGTATTTTCTTGGCAACGGCAATAACATTTGCATAGGTCCCGTCAACTGGTTGTGTACTCATAAAAGTAATACGAAAGGGATCACACTTGCGCTCCGTAATAGTGGAACTTTTCCAGGGATCAGCGAAAGTAATTCCCTTCTCCGACTTCGCTAAACAGGGGTTATTTACAATACCAACCCGTTACGAGACTCATGTTGGTAAGTCTTTGGTTTGCACAAAAGGGTAAAGTAGCCCAACATTATGCGCAACTCTTAGGTAGGTAGGGACGGTAGCACTCGGAGTCCGTTAATTAATCATTATACCTATCGTCTGGCAGACAACTTTCTTCGGATATTTTTATTAAACATAGTTGGTATATAATATGTATTTCGACTTGACTACTTTTTAGTAAACAAATGCGAAAAGTGAAACAAAAATTACCGGTAGGAAAAATGACTATAATACAAGTTAAAGGGTTATCCGCCGCGAGCGATTTATTCAAACGACCAATAAATATTCAAGAGTAATTAACCGCCGCGCCGCCGCGTCGATACAGAGCTGAATATTTTTAGCTGCCGTCGATTTTACGTTAATCCTCGAAAAGGTAGATTATGAAGTGTTGCTAACTCCGAAAAACGCCGTTAAAAAATCCTTAAACAAATGCAATAGAATTTTTCCAGTCAATGTATTATTTACTTTGTTTTAATACGCTTCTTTGTACCTACTTATAGAAAAGAAAAAAAATTCAAACAATGGAACAGTATATTAAAATTTTAATCGTATTTTCATGCTCATGTTCCGTCGGTATAACACCTTAGGTATATCCACAACAAACAAACCACATAATATAGAACATTAGACGTAGTTGGTTGAAATTAGGATCTTCTAAGCACTTAGCACAAGAAGTGTCGTTTACACACGAAACCTCATGTCTATTCCGTCTGACGGGAGCTCAAAAGATTTCAGCTAACGTTTCCGCTGAGCTCGGTTGCGTTGCAATTCTGTTGTCCGTAGACATCCGCCGTCTTCTCTGAGGCGTAGTGGTGTACCTATACTGCCATAAATCGTGTTTATCTAAGGTGTCTTCATAAAATACACGCTGGTCTGGGAGTGATAGAAAAAACATAATATACCAGCGTGGCTGTGTATCCCTGGCATATCGTAATAAAATCTTTTAAAAAAAAAATTGAACCGACTTCAATACTTGTTATTTTGTAATTTTCAGTGTATTGAAGTCGGTTCAATTTATTTTTTTAAAAGATTTTATTTTAAACTTTTTAGTGATATTTTCATATATAACGATTGAACCATCGAAAACCGTAAAATTATTTAGGTAGGTTATGATCACATTATCGTCTACATAGTTTTACATAATTCATGTTTCTTCAGAAAAAAATATCCGGTCGTAATGAAATTTGCATAGAATCATCATAGCAGTTTACTCTCTCGAATAAAAAAAGAATCATCGCAATCGGTTCATAATTGTCAGAGCAATGTAATGGAGAACATCCTCCACATCGTTCATGGTCCTCCAGGAAGTTCTTATCTGGTTGTAATAAAATTCATACAGATTTAATACAGTGGTTTCTTCTTTCGAATAAAAAATCATTGAAATTGGTAAATATTTGCCAGAGTTATGACCATTTTTGTCCTTAAAAAGCGACATAAAGTCTTCGATATAGGCTTTCCTGCAGCTCTCAGTGCGCAGTCACCATTCTTGTTTTTCAGGAACTACTTATTACTACGCAATAATTTTTTTATGGGACCCAATCAATGGATTGAAGAATGGATGGAAGAAAGATTTTTTCAAATCGGTTCATAATTGACAGAGTTATGCGCGAACATACATAAAAAAAAATATATACAGACGAATTGAAAACCTCCTCCTTTTTTGAAGTCGGTTAAAAACAAGTCGAAATATCTACAGTCAGGTAGGTACTGCTATTCCTTCGGAGTCGCTGGTCATTCGGAGTGTGGGCCGTACGTAGGACGTCCATTGAGTACGGTGGCGACTCCGAGGAGGACGGCGACGGGGTTGCGACCCCCGTCCCCTTGAGCACCGTGTCTGGTTAGGGGGACAATGAGTTGTTCCTGGTGCAGATCCCACCGAAGAGCCTGGGGCTCACGTGCCAATGCGACAGCCGCGGGGGTTTTAGTAGGTAAGAATCCAACAAACCCCGTTTGAACCCCACCGGTCCCAGATACCTTTTGAAGGTATCCCCCGCGAAATAATTAAAATCCGGAAAAAAAGTTGTTAATTGTGACGGTTTATATAACTATCTATAGGGTAGGTTAATCGTATCTTATCTTGTTTTGTCTTGTCTTATTATATACAAGTAAGTTCATACATCGATATATATATATATATGTATACCGAGTAAGTAGACCCGTAACAAAATTTATAGTTTATTTCCGTAAGATACATAAGCCCTCATACGGGTTTCCACGGATAGTGATATCTTAACTCTCAACGGCCGGTGATTCCGATCTGCACTGTACCATGTTTAATACGTGATCTGCATAAGCGCGATCACGGGTCGACCGCCGACGGATTAACACAGCTTTTATTTCAACGCAAAGTGCAACCTTTGTACGGATAATAAAAAGTAATAGGACTAAAAATTGTCTAGTCCTTTCCCAGACTACAGGAACGGATGTACTTATAACAAAATACGTACCTACGTAGCTTTAAAGCCGCTCTCCATTTTCCTTGACTTCGCTACGGCTACGAGTCGACGTCAACTCGAGCTATTTAGTTAGCAACGGGGCCCGCGGGAGCTTTCTGTTTTCAAGGATTATTTCGCAATCAAGCCATAGAAATCTCTGCAGACTGGAACTAATGTGCTTTATTATTTAATCTTATAATCTTTATTTCTGTGTATGGAATCCTAAACACGTCATTAATCTTAAGAACTTCGCGGTTATAATATAGAAGATACATGATATTAATTTTGTATGATTTATTATACCAATTTGCCTTAAATCGAAATATAGTTTATTTACACACTCACAAATGTCAGTTAGTGTCTCACTAAGCTATTTTTTTTACCTAATTATTTCCATCGGGTCATTTATGCTTATGTTCCATTACTAAGTAGATACCTACGAGATAATCGACATTTCTATACTCTGAGTTTAAAGTATTCATTGACTTCGAGTGTCGAAATAATTAGATTTCGTAAACTGGATTAATTATAATTAACATTAATTCATGTTTGTGGGTGCGACTCTCGTTCAGTTAAATAGAAGACACGTTCCTCTGTGCCGGGGAAGCAAACTAAAACTTTTATACTACTTGCACGAAAAAAATACATCTGATAATCAAACCGAGCGCGAGGAGCCGAATTGGAGCCGAACCTTGTTCTAGATTCTTTATACCAAACTTTATGATTGGTGACAGTGCCAATGACGAATGAAAATAAAGAAGGTCCAACCATTATCTAAACTAGACCTCAAGCAGACAGCGGTGTCAAGACTTAGCATAATTGGGTCATAATATGTAGATGAAAAAAATGTCACAATCGACCCCACCCCAGGGACGTTTGTGCCAGTGCTTGGGGTTGGAAGTGACAGGTTCAAAAATACACCAAATTGGTCTATAATCACTTTTATTGCAACTGTCTGTACTTGATATTTATCAGTCAAACAGTTAATTAAACGTCTAATTATACATTACGGTAACTGGTGTCAAAATAAAAATAATAAACGCTAGGTAGGTATATCAAAATCAGTGAATCATCTGAAAATGTCATCATAAGAAATTATAAACATATGTGTATACTAATCATGAACATGCAATTTGTTGCATGTTCAAACTTTACTTTGCATGTTTACACAAACGGGCTCCTTTCCGTCTTCCTCACACATTGTCAGGGCATATAAAACCAAATACTTGTGTCACAACCGTACCCAAAAAATATGGCACAACCGTACTCATTGCGCGCATTCGCAAAAAAAGCAATTGCCGTGACTATACCGATTAATCTACGTACAAAGTAATCACTGCTATTTAACTACCGATGTTTAACTTTTAACGAGACATGACACTCATTACTCTATCTGTACACATGAATCAACAATTACTAAAAGATGTCGAAGATAAAATTTTACTTTTCATTGATAAAAAGTAATGTGGTACTCTGCAAGCTGAAACGTCGCGCGATTGCTGATGCAATTCTGTGGAACAGATGCAGACAAGCACGCTGCTCCTTTCTTCTCTTGCACCCATCCCGATATTCCTTATAGTTTCGCTAATACGACGACTGTCATAACCGTACCCTGGCACAATCGTACTCAGTCTCCCCTACTTATATAGCATCGTTAACAATAATACCTGAATTGGAATCCACTCCCATTTGTAGACGAATAGAAAGGGTGAATTATGGGATTCCACCAACCATTGAAAAATACGTAATAACAGAACCGATTTTCAATTTATGACTGGTGACCATTCTCCTGTACCCCATTTTACAATGATGTATTAACGAGGGAAGGTTAGCCACATTTATTACTCAATGGCGGGTCACCCCCTTTCCTCTAATTTGGTTGAGGGGATTGATGGCTGCTGCTCATGTCAACTCGTGCGCGGGACTGCTTGGGGGGACTGGTCCGGACACTGTCTTTTTCTTTCTTTTTTTGATTTATTCTTTTTTTGATTTTTTTTTTATTACTTTTTTTTAAATTTCGATAGCAACACATTGACTGTGATATACTTAATTATGTTTGTGTGAACCAGATGTAACCTACATACTTAGTACTATGTTGAAAAGAAAAATATACATGAAACAGATTAAAAAAATGTCAAGCCCACTGAGTTTCTTGCCGGATCTTCTCAGTTGAGGCCGCGTTGTGATCCGGTGTTAGTGTTTTTCTATAAAATATGACAATTCGAAAGTGCTTTTTTCGAAAGTGAAATTTTGGCCAATTGGAAATAAACGATTTTACTTCAAAACACATTAAACTCAAACCGTCTTATTACTAAAAGCAGTTTAACGACGAATTTAGGTTTAGACACAGTTTATCGCGACGCAGCTCGAAGCCGCTCGAGGCCGCTCGGGGCCGCCCGCGCGCCGCGTTTTCAAGCGATACTGGTCTTTTACGTATAGTAAATAAAGTTTAAAATTCTTTCACACTTAAAGTGCGCTGCCGGCCGCTGCCGTTCTGGTGTGAATTGAGCCTAAGGAACGATTTCCTGAATCGTATCACCATTGTGCAATATGCATAACAGCATCAATGTAACTATAGTAGAAATAATCTCAAACAATCGGGTGATCAGCCTGTATATCCTATATGTACAAAATAATGCAACTGGATTGTCAGACACAATGAAAATCATTCCATTGCGATGAAATAGGCAAAAATATTAAACCCTCATTCAGGAAAGCAATCACGCTAATAGTGACAGTTCCCATTCGGTCACCATTCATAATACGACTTTTATTTATTGTGACGGCCGGCATTAATGGACAGCACTAATTAAATGGGCGTCAGCCCTCTTGCGGTACAATACTGACGTGAATATGTATACTTGCACAATCTACACTTCCATATTCATTGATCGCCCATTGAATCCTGATGAACAATTTGTTGTCAGATATCGGTAAACCGAAACATATTAATACAAACCAATCTTCCAAATTTGTATGAATGAAAACGTGCTTAGATATAAATTATAGTAAGCTTAATTTCAGTAAAGTAAAGAAATACCTCGTATTGAACTGGAATAAAAAAAAGTTTTAAAAACTAAAACCCGACTACGGATAAAATCGCAGTCTAAAAAGTAGAAAACAAGAAAATATTTCTTGTCAGATATACTTATCTACCAACGCCTTAAGCAATTAATTATCGTCTAGTAAGTAGATAATTTGTATATTTCAATTTAACGTATTATAAGTATAATTACTATAGATTGTAGCCGTAGTCGCATGCCACTGATGCCTGATGATCCGTCGTGGCGTTGTCGTTTATACATAAGTCGGCGATCTGTCCCCCTAGACAATGTAACATTCTACAAGCGCTATCGCTAATAGAAAGTTTAAAATTGTATGAGAATGACATGTCATCAAAAAATCACGTGACATATTGTAGGGAATTGACACCATTAGCGAATGAAGAAATAGATTCGCTATGAAGCGATTGCATCTTGTCTAGCTGCTAGTCGTCGAAGTGCATCCTGAGTTTTGTGTTCCCAACGCGACAATATAACATTGGCCATATTCGACATTAGCAAGGTGGACTACGGGCGACTACGGCTACAATGTAAAGTAATTATACTTATAATACGTTAAATTGAAATATACAAATTATCTACTTACTAGACGATAATTAATTGCTTAAGGCGTTGGTAGATAAGTATATCTGACTAGAAATATTTTCTTGTTTTCTACTTTTTAGACTGCGATTTTATCCGTAGTCGGGTTTTAGTTTTTAAAACTTATTTTTTATTTTATTTATTTTGGGGCTTTACCTCAAGGATCATGATGACATCGAACGGGAGCGGAGGGCGCTGTCAATAAGAGCGAACATGTTGGCCCGTAGGTTCGTGCGCTGTTCAGTCGAGGTGAAAGTGACTCTTTTCCGAGCGTACTGCACCTCGCTGTACACGTGTAGCCTGTGGGCTAACTACACGCAGATATGCTACAGCGCCCTTCGTGTCCAATTTAATAACGCGTTTAGGGCGGTGTTGGGGCTGCGCCGCCATTGCAGCGCGTCGGGTATGTTCGCGTGGGCGCACACGGACTGCTTCCACGCGACCATGCGCAGGCGTAGTGCGTCCTTGGTGCAGGCAGGCATGTAGCAGCATGCAGTGTGGGACGTAGGTTTTAGATGTAATTGAGTGTTGTATTTATTTAATGTATTTTGTGTTTGTTAGTGCTTGATATGGGTTATCTTACCTGAAATAAAATTGTTTATTTGTTTATTTATTTATTTATTTAGGTATAATTCGTTACAAATCACGTAGAATTATTAGAATTAAGTTAGTATCGCTATAATAATTACTTAGTTTTACTAAATGATGATGATGATGATGACTAAATATATTTCGTAAACACGTAATTGTTTATTTTTTTTTCGGCATCTGCGTGTGAAAATTCAAGGCTCTAGTACCAATCGTTCATGAATTATAACGCTTTTTTATAATACATGAAACCCCCTATTTGGACCCCTTAGGATACGAATTTTGAAAATTCCGTTCTTAGTGTGCGTTTACGTATTGTGAAGAATACCTAATTTCAACTTAATCAAAAAATATTTTTGTTTTACTTCAGAAGTTTTTGTCCTGTAGATGGCGCCACATTGAATTTAATGTAATATTATATAGCCTATAACCAGCGGACAATCAAGGCGCTTCTAACGACACCCTTCTTGTCTAATTATGTTAAGTAGATTAGAAGATATTCGGGAACAGATGAACATACATACATACATACATACATACATTCTTGTTAAAATCATAACCCTCCCTCCGTTCCGTAGTCGGATAAAAATGAACGTGTATTTTATGCGTTGTTGTAGACCTTAAATAAAAAAAGGATGAACAAAAGTCTCATTTAATTTTGCAAATCAAATAAATTTATATAAAAGTGTGCCTAGAAATTTAAATGAAATTGACCCTTTTCGATCTAGGAAAAAGCCAGTCAAAGCTTGCTCATTACAGCTTATGTCTTGTGCCGTAATAGTCTCGCAAACCTTGAATGCTCAGATGAAAGGAACGTTGCACGACTGGAGGTCGCAGTAGAGATGGTTCATTCACAATGTACGTGACAGGACTACGGCCTGCGCGGGATAGTGGTGAGGCTTGCAGCCCCGCGAAACAAGCTATCGATCACGCGTTAATGCGACAACGGTAATCCATGTAAGAGCCTTGGAACGTGATCTATGGCGATTTATTTAGCTAGAGGGAAGACACAGTGTGTTTTCCATTTGAAACTTAATACTAAAAGTCAGCTAGTTATTAGGAAATTAACACGATTTACCTTACATTTTGGCTCGACGTTTCGGCTGCTTCGATAAAAAATCAAGTTCGGTAATGGAACGCGGAATTTTAAAATTATAGATTGGGAAACTATGTGGATACTTTTTAATAAAAAATAAATCCTGAAAATGCTATAGCATTCTAACTAACGTCCGGTCAGTTAATTTCTTACATGATAAATAACTACAGCTAAATCGTTATTACACGCTTAATTGATTAATAAACTCGAATTACGGAAACCGCGAACAGCACTAAAGCGGCAGCAGTGAAATGGAGCATCAAATGGATTTTTATTTATTCCGCTGAAGTTACGCGAACCAATTAGTTTTGTGCAAGTGCATCTAGAATACTTATCAGGTACTCGACTCTTGAATTAATTCAAACCACAACTGAAATGGAGTCCCGGTGTTGACAAGAAAGTTAGAATCGATCTCTTAATAATTTCATTTCATTAGAATTTCAGAGTATTTTGCAAAAAGAAGTAGGTATATTACCTATTTAAATCAAACAGCTACCTATTTGCGTGTAATGTAATTGCCTTTTTAAAACAAATTATTCCACAATGCATGCGTACAATCTTTAAAATAACATTACTAAGGTTAGGAGGTATACATAGGTATATGTAGCGATAACATTAACAGATAATAATTATTGTCTTATAGATAACCTCGTAAAAACAAACTTAGCTTAAAACGTACTTTAGGTAGTACCTTTTTGTAGCGCTATATTTCCTGTATTGCCTCTTCATAAAAGAGCGGTTTTACAAAGAAATTGTGTCAGTGGGAAAACACGTGTGATGAAAAGCGAGCCGTCGCCAGGCAGCTTTCTATTGTCTTGGCGTGTAAGGCCTTCTGCACACTATTTTATATGATTTTCGTTTGCAGTTATTTTAACTGTACGTAACTCTCCATTACGTTAGGGCTAAATTCAACCCTGCAAAGACTGTCCTTAGCAGGTTTGAATCGTGTGACGGGCATATTTATTTAATTAAATAGGAAATAGTTCCCTTCTGCAACAGAACGTCCGTCCTGAAAGGTGCCATCGCAATATCAAATTTGCTGTTTTAAAGTAGTGTGTAAAAATTACTGTGTTCCGGTATGAAGATTACTGTACCTGTAGAAATTACGGTAGCCTTAAAAAACAATGGTTTAAGAAAGAAGCGACACTGTAATTTACTGCCCATGGGCGGGTCGCTTACCATCGGGTGAACTTTCTGCTAGTCTCTTCAGAACTTTAATACATTCAAACTGAGACCTTTTTATGTGAACAGTCTTGCTAGGTCAATATTATAACCTGTGGCGTAGCTTACCTTAGATGGGCCCCGTATCAAAATTTGTTGGGGGCCCAAATTATGGTAGGGCCTAAGAGATTATGTGAGAACATGGATTTTACGAATTGTTGCTTACACATGTTCGGGGCCCCTGTCGCTCGGGGGCCCCGTATCATTGATACGGCTGATACGGCGGTAGCTACGCCCCTTATTATAACCTCCTTTTATGTAAACATTCAAGTAGTGAAGTACCTAGGCATTTCATTTCCAGGTAGTTTATAAAAATCAAGTTCGGTAATGGAACGCGGAATTTTAAAATTATAGATTGGGAAACTATGTGGATACTTTTTAATAAAAAATAAATCCTGAAAATGCTATAGCATTCTAACTAACGTCCGGTCAGTTAATTTCTTACATGATAAATAACTACAGCTAAATCGTTATTACACGCTTAATTGATTAATAAACTCGAATTACGGAAACCGCGAACAGCACTAAAGCGGCAGCAGTGAAATGGAGCATCAAATGGATTTTTATTTATTCCGCTGAAGTTACGCGAACCAATTAGTTTTGTGCAAGTGCATCTAGAATACTTATCAGGTACTCGACTCTTGAATTAATTCAAACCACAACTGAAATGGAGTCCCGGTGTTGACAAGAAAGTTAGAATCGATCTCTTAATAATTTCATTTCATTAGAATTTCAGAGTATTTTGCAAAAAGAAGTAGGTATATTACCTATTTAAATCAAACAGCTACCTATTTGCGTGTAATGTAATTGCCTTTTTAAAACAAATTATTCCACAATGCATGCGTACAATCTTTAAAATAACATTACTAAGGTTAGGAGGTATACATAGGTATATGTAGCGATAACATTAACAGATAATAATTATTGTCTTATAGATAACCTCGTAAAAACAAACTTAGCTTAAAACGTACTTTAGGTAGTACCTTTTTGTAGCGCTATATTTCCTGTATTGCCTCTTCATAAAAGAGCGGTTTTACAAAGAAATTGTGTCAGTGGGAAAACACGTGTGATGAAAAGCGAGCCGTCGCCAGGCAGCTTTCTATTGTCTTGGCGTGTAAGGCCTTCTGCACACTATTTTATATGATTTTCGTTTGCAGTTATTTTAACTGTACGTAACTCTCCATTACGTTAGGGCTAAATTCAACCCTGCAAAGACTGTCCTTAGCAGGTTTGAATCGTGTGACGGGCATATTTATTTAATTAAATAGGAAATAGTTCCCTTCTGCAACAGAACGTCCGTCCTGAAAGGTGCCATCGCAATATCAAATTTGCTGTTTTAAAGTAGTGTGTAAAAATTACTGTGTTCCGGTATGAAGATTACTGTACCTGTAGAAATTACGGTAGCCTTAAAAAACAATGGTTTAAGAAAGAAGCGACACTGTAATTTACTGCCCATGGGCGGGTCGCTTACCATCGGGTGAACTTTCTGCTAGTCTCTTCAGAACTTTAATACATTCAAACTGAGACCTTTTTATGTGAACAGTCTTGCTAGGTCAATATTATAACCTGTGGCGTAGCTTACCTTAGATGGGCCCCGTATCAAAATTTGTTGGGGGCCCAAATTATGGTAGGGCCTAAGAGATTATGTGAGAACATGGATTTTACCAATTGTTGCTTACACATGTTCGGGGCCCCTGTCGCTCGGGGGCCCCGTATCATTGATACGGCTGATACGGCGGTAGCTACGCCCCTTATTATAACCTCCTTTTATGTAAACATTCAAGTAGTCAAGTACCTAGGCATTTCATTTCCAGGTAGTTTATATGAATATAGCGTACCTAGTACAAATAAAGAATCTGAATCTGAATCTACGCATTCAACGAATAGGTAAATAAATCATCTAATGTTCTAATGTAAATTGGGAACTCATATGATTTTCCATTTACGAGTACATAAATTCATAATTCCAAACCCAGAAATCCTTCATTCATAATTAATGCTCACATGGCAAGTCGTTAGTCGCGACAAACTCCACAACGACACACTCAGCTCGTTTGCGGTATCTGCTCGTATACCTCCACTAGGTGATGTCAAATAGGCTGCGCTCACACCACTTAATCTCGACAAAATCCTATTACAAAATTGCATAAAGATACTTTGATGCTTCAGGCACCGCCGCCGACTTGTTTCAAAACCATTTGAGTATCGATCTTTGGAATTAGAAAATCGAAGATCGGTTTTTATTATTAAACTAGCTGACCCACGCAGCTCCGCCTGCGCTATCGAAACATAACCTCCTTTTTTATAGTCGGTTAAAAACTGGGACCCACTTTTTACTTGCTCTCCGAAGCACGGACCCGTTTAGTTCAATTGGCGTTAAACGGTCACCCATCTATTTAATGACCTTACCTAACGTTGCTTAACCCGATCGATTACAAAACCTTGATAACAACTCTCTATGAGTGTTCCCTTACAAATATTTATTATATTATAAAGAAAAATTGATAAAATCGGACTGATCGGATTTGACTTTAATCCCCTCTACCAAAAGAACCGTGCTAGATTACGGGATAAAAATTATCCTATGTCCTACATCGTAGTAAGATCTCAAATCATGCCAAGTTTCATTTGAATCCATTCAGTAGTTTCGGCGTGATGCGCAGCCGTGATACAGACAGACAGACAGACAAAAAATAAAAAAATTACATTTTCGGCCTCAGTATCGGTTATAGAATGCCCTCCAAATATAATTTCAAAATATCTTCAATGTACAGAATTGGACCTGTTACAGTTTTATTATAAGCATAGATTGTGAATTGATCGGATAATTGTTAAACATTAAACACCATCAATATTGTAAACGAATCGATTTTGGTTTTATTATACCTCAAACATGAACACCCTTATCTCCACGTTGTTAGCTAAGGATCAACACAACAAGCAAACTCGTATAGAAATTTTATTTACCTGTTCGCTTGATCTTCCAATCCCACATGCGAGGGATTGATTTGTTCCTTCAGGATTTCATCCTTGTCTCGTGGTTGCAAAGCGAACTTATCTGTCGGCTTAGATGGCTACCTGAGGGGTGAATTTTTATCCGACCCGCTTAGTATTCAGGGATTGTAGGCTTATAATTCGCCTAAGGGTAAGACCGCAATGGGTAGGCAACATAGACGCGCCCGCACCTTTAAAGGGCTCTTCGGGACGTCCTGTCATTCCTTGTAAAATAGTCAACGCGGGGAATAGGTAGAAGTAATGGAAGGTAACATTACCTAAGGGATGCAATGATAGAAGTATAGGGATAGATGGAAGTCTTACAGTGGGATTTATTAATTTGTAAAACGATTGTGTCCGTAATAATAAGTATAATCTAAGTAAAACTACGCTGTATAGGTAATTGATTCTCTTAAAATTTAGTCAACGCGACGTACCTAGATACCTACATTTTGGATTGTGCCATGTGTAGTTCAGTGTATTTGTGTTTATAATATCATCCGGGTTTTCACTGGCTCATTGTCAAACCCTAGTGTAGTTACGGATATAATAAATGTTGTACAAGATTAATATAAGTTGTAACATTAGCACCCCTGCTTCGACACAACGATTACACAGCGGGTGCAATTTTTCACTGGCCCACCCCTGCTAGTATGGCACAATTTATGACGCGAGGAATGATTTTTCAACATCCGTAAGTTAGATTTATATTTAACAGCCGAAAGAGCCTGTGCTAAATCACCGATAAGGGGAATATAAAATTGCTGAGTCATTTTGTTACGAGAAATGTTTGAAAAACACAACAAGGATGTTTCCTTGTGATAATAGTTAATAACTAATATACGTGGCACGGTGAAACCCACATTTGTTTGGTTACAACGTTTTTATTTGATATAGAGCCAAATTTATCAGTTACAAGCAACGTATGAAATGTATCTACCGCACTAAGTATAATTTAAATAGAATAGGTACCTACTAGTCTAGCGATATAATTATTAATAACATTAAATAAATGTGTAACATTTGAAATTAAACCTGCAGGCCAATTAATTGAACTTGGGAGATAAATGCAAAGTAATTTATTACAATTCGCACCAAACAGCCGCATGGCGCCCATTACGTTAAAATATAGCACCACGTTCACACTTCCAGAAAATTATCACTTGTTATGTTTTAAAGTTTAGATTAATGATTATAATAAGATAAACGATTGCGTTATATCAGTGTAATAATGTATACCCTGTTTTTCTTTACAAGATCAAAAATTGAACAATAAATGTATGAACGCAGGCGTGATGGCTGATCGATGGCCAGCCAAAGACAATTGGTATTTATAATATTCTTACTTTCGTATACACATTGCTTTAGGTAAACTTTAATTAAAAATACACAGATACCTTCACAAGTCAAATGAACCAATGTGGAGAGCCTGGCGAGGTCGTAGCGGAGTGCCCTCAGCCTCTGCCAAGGGGATGTTTTAGTAGGTAAAATCAAACCCCCCCCCCCCCCAGCCTACGTCTCCGTAGACCCCTACGGAGATCGACTTGAAGGATTCCTCCAAGACTCCAAAAAAACATTTATTAACAAGAAAGATTCAAATCTTTTTCCCCGTAGGGTGTCCGGGTAGGAATAGCGACCACCCATCTCCGTCCGTAAATGGCGACTAAGGGAAAGTCTTGCTTTCCCTTAGACGGGCAGCGTCTTTTTATTGTATTACCTACCACCTATACTGGGATCCCCAAGCCGCCTGCCTAGCGTGGGGATTATGGCAACCCCTCCTTTCTAAGGTCTAAGAGGCCTTTGTTCAGCAGTGGACGTTTCGGCCGCTGATGATTAACAAGAAATCTACACTTGTTTTGTATTTACACTATGACACTATCGTTTACCAATTTTTGCAAAAAGGGTTGCTTTTATAAATACGCCTGTCTTCTGTCGCTTTGTGGTGTAGTACTTCTAAATGAACAAACAAATTTTGAATGGAGTGTTTTATTTAGTCATTTCATATGAATAATTTTATGCTGAGGGAGTATTTGATTTATAATTGCAAACGCACATAACTTTAGCAATATAATATTATTTAGGTTAACTATTACAAAACATTAACATTTTCTTCAAGTACCTAGGTACGAGTTTATGTACAAAACCCTTCTACCTACAAATTGAAATAGAATCTGTATACACAGTCTGATTTTGTGGCGATTAATAATGTTTGTCTACACAGCTCTATTGAAATGTTTAGGTTCCTATCAACAAACATCGAATCAGCATAAATTATACCAAAATTTACACGTTACGTTTGTAATTTTCCATCCGAAATAGTTTTGCACATCGGCCTAAGTAAGCAGGTCTATTGTCTATTTTGCATAATAACTGGGTCGAACAAGCATAGTGTTGCCAGATGACAGGAAAATCTGGGCAAAATTCTATTATTTAACGTCAGGTTTCGTGTTCTGTAACTTACACTTACAACCCTGAAATCCCCGAATGTTAATTCTTTTTCACTTGCTCTATTAAACAATACCGAAGCTCGTGCTTGCGGCAAAAGCATATAGAGCGGGCTGTGCAATCACGATCCACATTTTCGTCCATCTAACTTGACGTTGGAACTTGGACTCCCAACACCGTTTGTAATCTTAAATTGTCCAGGAAATTTAAGCCTGTAACTGGCAACTCTAGACAAGCATGGGAGAAATCTGGCGGCGAGCGCGCCCGCCCACATTGAGGGCATGTATGAGACGCCTGGCCGCCGACCGCCTGAACGTTTTAACTTGATTTATGATGATATATTGCGAGATGATAGAGCCAGTAAGGACAGTTCGGCCATTCCGAACATGATTAATGTCCAAATTAGGGGGCTATTTAATTTAATTGATGTGCATGCTGATATTACACTGGATTATTAATGTATTTTCGGAATATTTTTATAGTAGAATACGGGTATAACATTACTGATAATTTAAACGAACGAGCTACTTTAAAAACATAGCCGTCTTTATGGAGCAATCGGGCAAACAGAGCTATAAACCTATAGCACCTGATATTTATGTATGGCCTAACTTTGAGTGAAGAATTTGATGCATCTAACAAGTATGTTGACTGGCCATGGAAAACAATACACAGTGTAGGTACATTATTTATGAGGTAGAAAAAAAACCAAAGGAGTGTTGTATCAGGGCGTCAAAATAAGAGCGGAAAACGACAAGATAAGACAAACCGACATGAGCACAGGTCTCGAGCACCTCTCCTATTGAAAGAGAGGTACGAAGTATATAGGTACCTACCGCCTAAGTTATATAACATGTGCATCTATTTATTCGTGTAGGGATTAAAAAGTTGCGCTTAATAAACTAAGTATACCTATAGGTATTAGGTAAGTATTTAATTTTGTGCATCTACGTGCTTTGTATGCAAAGGATTAGAACGTATAACACGCTCCATGCTTTGTCATCTATATTTAGGTACTGAACTAGACTAGTAAGTCTCCACAAAGTTCTATCGAAAATTGCTTAAAGGTACCTATTGTGGCTAGACTACACTAAGGTACTTAGACGCAAATAACGTAACGTTTAACGAGCTTAGTCTACAAAATTGGATGTTATTTGCAATTTGCGGTTTGTGTTGCTGCACCAAATAGGCTCGTTGTATCATAGCCTGTTCGAGTTAACTGTATTATCCGTCCCGTTAGATGGGTATTTAAATAATGTTTTCAATAGTGAGATAGAACTTGTGTATACTTTATTTGCACTACCTAAAACCAACTTCGGTGGGATCTCGCAACAGTCATACAAAAAAAAATAACGTAGTTACATTTATTCATTTCTTTAATACATTTATCATAACAAGGCTTACAGGTTGAGTCAAAACGGGTGGGCTAAGCAGGTCCTAAATCACATCACTACTGTAATAGTGTAACAATTCCTTGTAATATTCGTATTACTTATTACTCTGCCGTGCAGCGTAACGTCCGATTTTATAATCTTCTGAGATGTTTATTAGCGCCATCCATCGATATAATAGTATATCAATGGCACCATCACTAGGCTTATCGATTAAGATATTTTGGCATCGTAAAAAACATGGCGTTATTTTCCTAAATATAAGTTCTGATGTCTTCAATTAAATAATATCTAATTAAAACTACAAATGCCAAGCTTGTGGATGTGTGGAGTGACGCGAATGGATAAGGTGAGGAATGTGTTTGTACGAGGAAGTATGAAAATAGCGCCTGTCATCGATAAAATTCGGAGTCGGAGGCTATCTTGGTTTGGGCATGTAATGAGGAGAGAGGAGACGCATGTCACGAGAAGAATGATGAGCTTGAATGTGGATGGATATAGAGCGCGCGGAAGGCCGAAGAAGAGATGGATGGATTGTATTACGAATGATATGAAAGTAGCTGGAGTGAGTGTGGAAATGACTGCAAATAGAGATGAATGGAAGGATAAAACATATTGCGCCGACCCCAGTTGATGGGATAAGGTAAGGAGAATGATGAAATGCCAAGCTTGTCCAGATTACTATTTTATTTTCAGGTAGATAAAACAACAGTATTTATTTATTAAAACATTCGATACGAAATAAAACGTCGCTGATGGCGACTGTTTTTTATTTTATTTTACTGTTTTTATCATCGCTTTCACGGAACGGAAAACAACTTCAACCAAGTACCAACTAGAAACGGTCTTATTAAGTATAAATAACGGCTACGCGAACCATATATCTATTCGTATTGGTTTTATATCCCTGCAAGTTCTAACAATATTTTTGACTTTACTATTTTTACTTAAGTGGATGATTGTATGTACCTATGGCATTAAAAGAAAAAGAAAGATATAATAATAATAATAAGCAGCAAGTGGTGAGCTGTTGGTGCGTAACGACACCACGGACCCGAGTGCTCCAGAGAGTTGGTCAGGGCCCCCACCTCGGCGTGTCTTCGTCGGCCGAGTGGAAACCGAAGGGGGCCCGCAGGACTCCCAGCTCTGGCTTGCCTTAATTGGCCGTCCAGAGAGGAGCTGTTAGAGCTGTATGCTCCAGGGGTGGAAGTGTTAAAGGGCATAACGCCGCGAGTAACCACGGAGAAAGCACAGCACACCTCTCGACACCCCTGAGCCACTCACACCGGTGTTGCACTCCGTCGTCTTCTGACGGCCATATGGAGAGCCCATCTAGTGGGTGGCAAGTCACCGCTTGCTAAAATATAATTAGTATACTAATTATGGCAAGTGACCTCGGCCTTTTACAATAACCCAGTGTTTAGTCCCCCAAATGCCCACGAAAAAACATCTATAAATCTTTTCACATAGGTACTTATAATAGTCCCTACACGTGCCAGAGTCAACTGCTGTTTATATCTTATTTCCAGCAGTTGATTCTGGCAGGTGTGTTCCATGTCATTACTTCCTACTACCAACAGGCCTCTACGTGTTGGACTCGTCCCCACGCAAGCCTTTTAAAAGTCCGGGTATAAAAGCAAGTGTTATCACATAAAAAAAAATATCTTGGGACACTTCACACACGGTCATCTGATCCCAAACTAGGCAGAGCCTGCACTATGGAAACCAGACAACTGATACTAATACTTATATATATATTTTTTTGTAAATACTTACTTAAATAGATAAATAACACCCAAACACTTGGTGGGAATCGGACCCACGACCCATCGGTTAGCGGACAGGATGTCTAACCACTAGACCAACGGGCCCGTCATGCAGTAATACCGTTGTAAATATATATATATACAAAACATAGGTATAATTGCATCAGTCACCCTGTATAGGTATGTAATACATGTTCTACACTCTAACTTTGGAATGTAAATGATAGATAAATGTGTGTACCTACCGATATTCTGACTGTTTTATATTGACTTATTGTATTATATATTGACTTAATGTCCCCAATTTTGCCTCAATGGTAGCCGTCTGCATTTATATAACTCAATAAGAATATAATTTTAAGGTTTGACTAACTGTTTAATGTAGAGTACGAGTACGACTTTAGAGTAGTAGACTGCTATTGTGACACCTGAGTTTTTAGAAGAGTTCTTAAATATGAACCTTATAAAAAAAAACAATCCAATATAAGCATAATCTCGAACATAATGGTTTTTAACTGCTGGGTAGAGGAGCCATATAAGCTTTAGAGAGAGCTGTGCTCGGAGTTTGCGCGACAGAATCCGGAATGAGCCGAATCTCCGAAAAACAAAGGTCACCGACTTAGCTCTCAGAATCTGCAAGTTGAAGTGGCAATGGGTGGGCCACGTCGTTCGAAGAACCGATAACCGATGGCGAAGAAAAGTTCTCGATTGGCAAACGCGAACCGGAAGACGTAGTATACGCAAGCCTCACACAAGGTGGACTGTCGACATTGTTTGAATCGCAGGCAACCGGTAAATGCAAATACATAAGTACTTAGTCCACTGTCGTTCATTGTGGCGTTCCAAAGATGGAGGCCTATGTTGCAATGAATGTCTTCCGGCTGATGATGATAAACATGATCTTATTGAAAGTATTATTTTCCTTTTGGTGTAATAAGTATAATTATGTATTATTTGGAACAAAAAATAGGTTTTAGTTAAGTATATAAGATCATAAACATATTTCACTTGAATATTGATAGATTAACGTTTTCAGAATTCAAATCTCACCTCGTGGAGCTATAATTTCAAGATATAAAATAAAAATGGCAGGTAAACGTAGTCCCCAAGAGTGGAAGAAGAACTCGTAAAATTTTGCATGTATACTTATATCGCACGACCGCTCAAGTAGAAAATTTCACTCGTACACGCCAATACGCAACATTTACGACATTTTCATGACGTTATACAAGACTGGCTGCCTTCATAGCCATAAAATCTTCCGCCCTTACAGGTTTTTGTGTTCTTAAAATTTCAAATGGCTTTTTTCTTTTGCTTAACAGACGTTCGGCTGTCTACAGTTACGAAATAAAACTAAAACTCCATCGTCTGAAATGGACTGCAGGCGAGGTCCCACGTCCGGGGGCGGGACTTGGGAGATAAATCTCGGACGGCGACATCGACAGCGGTGCGCTTGCCAACGCACTAGCACACACAACACATTAGGGACCGGGACTAATGTTTGCTGATATCACGTTAACAACCCTCTCGCGAAATAACACTGCATTTATGCGCGAAATTGTCTTTTTGCGATAGCGACGTCTCTATGTATCTGGTTGTTTAAGAAATTTGAAATAAATAACCTTATTAAGTTTATGTAAGTAAAGCGCATGGAGAGAAAGAGTATGGAGAGAGCTATGCTAGGAGTTTCTTTGCGCGACAGAATCCGGAATGAGGAGATTCGCCGAGGAACCAAGGTCACCGACATAGCTCGAAAAATATGCAAGTTGAAGTGGCAGTGGGCAGGCCACATTGCTCGAAGAGCCGATAACCGTTGGGGAAGAAAGGTTCTCGTGTGGCGACCACGAACCGGAAGAAGCAGCGTAGGCAGGCCTCCCACTAGGTGGACCGACGACATTGTTCGCGTCGCAGGCAGCCGGTGGATACAAATGGCGAATTGTCGTTCATTGTGGCGGTCGAAGGGGGAGGCCTTTGTTCAGCTGTGGACGTCTTCCGGCTGATGATGATAAAGTAAAGCACAGTAAAAAGGCGCAGGCTCGAACCCCAGCTCGCACCTCTGATGTATTTCATGAATCATGTGCGAATCGTCTTTGTGCGATTGTTACTATCTTTCGGTGAAGGAAAACATCGTGAGGAAACCTACATGTCTGTGAAAGCCTAACAGCCTTTTCGAATGACATGTGAAGTCTACCAACCCGCACTTAGCCAGCGTGGTGGACTACGGCCTAAACCCCTTCATCTTAAAGGGAGGCCCGTGCCCAGCAGTGGGACACAAGGGCTGGTATTATTAAGTAAAGCGTGCTATAATAGCCATATGTAAAAAAAGTAGGTCATCTATCTATACTTATAATAAAACTGTAGTTGTGCTGTAAATTAAGCAATAAGAGCGGTGTAATTGCTTTATGTAACTACTACGGAGGTGTTCACGGAAGACCAGCGTCGTGATGCCAAATAGGTGTCGCGGCAAAATGCTGAGTGGGCTCCTTTTTAACGACTGATTGTTTTTATTTTATGTGTCCATACCAATTGTTATTTTATGTCGTTAAATAAATTTATGTCTATTCTATTCTATTCTAACAGGTCCAATTCTGTACATTGAAGATATTTTGAAAATTATAATTGGAGGGCATTCTATAACCGATACTGAGGCCGAAAATGTATTTTTTTTAATTTTTGTCTGTCTGTCTGTCTGAATGGATTCAAATGAAACTTGGCATGATTTGAGATCTTACTACGAGACAAGACATAGGATACTTTTTATCCCGTAATCTAGCACGGTTCTTTTGGGAGATGGGATTAAAGTCAAAACGGGTACTTGGTTATACTCTTGGTCCGATTTTATCAATTTTTCTTTATAATATAATAAATATTAGTAAGGGAACACTCATAGAGAGTTGTTATCAAGGTTTTGTAATCGATCGGGTTAAGCAACGTTAGTTAAGGTCATTAAATAGATGGGTGACCGTTTAACGCCATTTGAACTAAACGGGTCCGTGCTTCGGAGAGCAAGTAAAAAGTGGGTTCCAGTTTTTAACCGACTATAAAAAATGAGGTTATGTATTCGATGCGAATGTCTGTTATTCAAAGTTTAGTTATCGTAAAAATAGCGCAGGCGGAGCAGCGTGGGTCAGCTAGTTTAAAATAAATCCAACACAATTAGGTAAGTACCTATTGCTAAATCAATCTCACTACCGCCCGCTCAAAATTGAGCCAGACTAACGAAGTAACTCAAAACTAAATAAATCTATCTACTTATCTAACTCAATGTCACTCGCAGCCCTGTAATGTCACCTGCGCCTAGCATTATTTTTATTACAACCTATTTACAAGGATATACCTAATGGTAAGCGACTGCCTATAGACATCGAACTGCCGCTTTACACCCGAGACATTTGATATTAAGTCACTTGTGTCTGGTAATTTCTCCAGCGCAGTGCTCTTCACATCGGAACACAGCAGTGTTCGCACATTGCTGCTTGGCGGCAGAATATCTGGGGGGGGGGGGGGAATACTTGGACGGTTCCTTGCACACAACAAGATTCAAAGATTCAAAATTTTTATTTCAAATAGGCTTAACGCTAGCACTTTTGAACGGTCAATTTTTTAAAAGCTACCACCGGATCACAACGCGGCCTCAACTGAGAAGATCCGGCAAGAAACTCAGCGGGCTTGTCATTTTTTCACTTTTTTTTTTTAAACAAAGTTTGTCTTTTTACAATTAAATCAGCACCAGCGACAGTGTGTCCTGCCGTTCAAAATATCAAATAAAAATAAAAAATACGACGAAAATACAAGAAACTAAAAACTAAAATGCCAAAGGGATAGTAGTCGGACCAGTCCCCCCAAGCAGCACCCGCGCACGAGTTGACTCGAGCAGCAGCCATCACTCCCCTCAACCATATTGGAGGGAAGGGGGTGACCCGCCACACGAAGCCGCCACAAGCAAAGACTTTTCGATGGCGAGCATGACCGATCCAAAATCACAGTGGCTCACGTTTAACATTTACCTTCTGCTGTTAAGTAGTGCCTCGTCAGGCAAGACACAAAGCACTTTAACCTTGCACCTAGTTAGGTAATTATGCTCTTGAAGAGCTTCGGTGAGTAAGGTTACCAGTGCTGTATCACTCACGATTGCTCTATACCTACTGTGACTTCTGTCACTAGCTAATGGCTATGTGGCCATAGTTCATTGCTCCCCCTTGCACTTGCCCCAGTCCCAAAATATTGTGGATAGGGGTTATAGTTTTACCAGGAGGTACCTATGTTAATACCGGGATGCTACCTCTACACAATGTTATAAAAAATAAGGATAAGCACATGTGGCTCACCAAAGGCTCTTTGTCTTGCGTCAACTTCCAGCCTCGGCTTTATACTACCACTTCGCTATCAGGTCATAATAACGTGTTTAACCGCTAGCTTAATTATATTAAACAAAAATCATCATATTCATAATATACTTTATTTATTGAGATTTTATTCAGGTACCTAATCTTCGAGTTTATCGTGTGTCGTTAATAAGCTAGCCCGCTTCCAGTCACGGCTCTATCATTATCGGGTGTGCTCGTGGTATACCACTTTTTTCTTTTTTTTTTTTTACGCGGGGGAAATCTTCCAAATATCCCCGGGAGCTGTGGGGCTCGACCGGGGTATGTGGGATTCTTACCCACTAACACCCCCGCGGCTGTCGCATCGGCACATGAGAGGGGGGACCCCAGGGCTCTCCGGTGGGATCTGCACCAGGGGCCCCTCAGTGCCTTGCCTTTGAGCCCGCCGCCGGGGGGCGCATTGTAGCCCCCCGGGAATCAGTCACGGTGCTCACGGGGACGAGGGTCGCAACCCCGCCGCCGTCCTCCTCGGAGTCGCCGTCGTACTCAATGGACGCTCAAAGTGCGCACACCCCGAGCGTTCGTGGTATACCACTAGCTTAACTAAATAAAACAAAAACCATATTCATAAGTTAGCTTATTCAGTAAATCTTCAAGGAGTTTATCTACACGCTCCAGTTACTAACTAAAACCAAACAAATTCATGTATATCACTGAAAATTGCCTCATTAAATATGTACGTACGTATTAGAAGTGATCTGTGCAGATATAATTTATTTAACTCCACAAATGTAGGTCGGTTGTGGTATTGATCGCGGAATCGCTAACTCAGCCTCATATTTTACTGTAAATAGTTGTCCTATAAACGACCGTTTGATCGGCATCGGCGCTATTTATTGTGGAATCGGTCTGCGGCCAAAATACCGCCATCCCTTACCGGCCTAACACACTGGATAACGTGACATGACACCACTCTACCACTTGATTAAAATACGACATCGATTTTATAGTCCAGTCGATTTAGGAATGTAGACGACAGAAATAGAAAGAGGCCGTGCTTAGTTTTTAGTGCATTAGTTTTTTGAAGTGAAACTTCTTATGCGACTTCCAAAAATGTTATCATTTAACGCGTTAGACGTTGTGCGTTAGATGTTAAGCGTTAAATGATAGGTGTTAAACGATGGGCGATAGGCGTTAAATGATAGGTGTTAAACGATGGGCGATAGGCGTTAAATGATAGGTGTTAAACGATAGGCGATAGGCGTTAAATTTGTTAAGGTTATGAAAGCGCTCATGTGACGCCGTCACTGAGTGAGTGGGTGAGTGGGTGAGTGGGTGAGTGAGTGGAGTGGGTGAGTGGGTGAGTGGGTGAGTGGGTGAGTGGGTGAGTGGGTGAGTGGGTGAGTGGGTGGAGTGAGTGAGTGGAGTTGAGTTGAGTTGAGTTGAGTTGAGTTGAGTTGAGTTGAGTTGTGTGTGTGTGTGTGAGTGAGTGAGGGACCGACCGAACGACCGATCGACTGAGCGAGAATGAAGTTTCACTTCTTCCGCGCGGAGGGACTCCACGCACGCACATTTTTTTTTAAATTGATTTTCTCTGTTTCATGTAAGTTAAAAAAAAACGAAAAAAAAAAAGTAAGAGGGTAAAAGAAAGTAAGACTGCAAAGGCGTTGGTAGATATCGACCTAGTAACACAGGTAGGTTTAGAGTCTACCATTGAGTACGGGGGCGACTCCGAGGAGGACGGCGGCGGGGTTGCGACCCCCGTCCCCGTGAGCACCGTGACAGGTGCCTGGGGGGCTATGCGCCCCCCGGCGGCGGGCTCAAAGGCAAGGCACTGAGGGGCCCCTGGTGCAGATCCCACCGAAGTGCCCTGGGGTTCCCCCTCTCATGTGCCGATGCGACAGCCGCGGGGGTTTTAGTGGGTAAGAATCCCACATACCCCGGTCGAGCCCCACAGCTCCCGGGGATCTTTGGAAGATTTCCCTTGCGTCAAAAAAAAAATAAGGCTTAGAGTCTAAATCTAAGCCGTCTAAACTTTAAACGATAGTTACGTAAGCATAGCATTAATAATGATTAGATTAGAGCTCAATATAAATAGTGCCTAATTCCGTTACTAAGCTCCGACCTGAGGCTGCCAAACTAAGCTATTATTCTGGTTTAATAAGTAGGTACCTACTCTACAACTTTATTACTTACTACATTATGGAATATTATTATGTTGACGGTCTTGTTGGTCTAGCGGTTAAACACCATGGCCGCTACCCGATAGGTCGTGGGTTCGATTCCCACCAAGTGTCTGGGTTTTGTTTATCTATATAAGTATGTATATACAAAATATATATATATGTGTACTAGTATCAGTTGTCTGGTATGCACAGTACATGCTCTGCCTAGTTTGGGATCAGACGACCATGTGTGTAATTGTCCCAGGATATTATAGTATCTAGAAACCACAAACAACTTATTTGTATGAAAAATGTCGCAATATTCTTACTATGTGTATGAATGCATGGAGCTGAGTGTAGACACTCAGCTCGGTATTATGAACCTATGTGCTCAACGGTATAAACTGTATCACACACTGTATCCATTATAAGTAAATCAGAGCCATTGAGCATTTGTATTCGGTATCGACGTACCAAAACCAGTTGGAGAAAATATTCCCGGTAGACAGTCACAACGTTAGTGAACAAACGTGACGAATTTGGAAGATACGAGTATTCGCGATTTTTTGAGAGCAACACCGTGAAGGGGACGGTTTATACTACGTTTCTAATCTTGCCGACGCGACGGTAGGCGCAAGCCTTTTAAGGTATTCAGGTCACGGGGGAATTATGTGTCAATTTTCATTTTTCTCTGAAAATACCCGATGGTAGATATTATTGAATTGTGGCTGAAATATTTACTTAGCTACGTATTGACTTTCTGGGTTAGGCGTTATAATTGATAAATGGGGTGAGATTTGATGATGATAAATAATAATTAAATAATATAATAATAAATTATCTGCGGCTATAAGGTCCCTAGGTAAATATCAAAAACAGTACGACAAAAATGGAATTTAAAGGAAATAATTTTGGTCTTTTGATTTTATAGGTAAACTATGAAGTCCTTAACGACAATAACTTACAGACACCTAATTAGTAGAAATATTATAAGCTATATCCCATAAAATATACACGCTTTAAGTGTTAAAAGTTAACGTAGCTTTGTTCCAACACATTAACCTCAATTTACTGCAGTGCACTTTCCGACCATTTTGTTCAGTTACATTAGGAAGAAAAATGTTTAAAGAAAGAAACTTTGAAATTACTCTCGCAGGCGCTCTATTTAGTTTAATTTAAAGCAAACAAAACAAGCCTCCTGCAAAGTTCCGGGCAGCTCTCAGATGGCAAATGAAATAAAATGTCGCGGTGATATGTTTGCTCCATACGTCTTCATTTCAATGACCATTCATTTGCGATCGGTGCGGCCGCACCCGTCCTCCCGACAGATTAATGGCGATCCGATTTTCTGCTCACGGCGAAGCCTATACAGCTGACACCCTTAATATATGTCTATAGCTTTATTAAATTGTAGCGTTTACTGAAAATTGACAGTGTGGACGTAACCTTCCACCATACTTGTATTATTAACAGAGGCGTAGCTTGCCTTAGACGGGCCCTGTATCAAAAATTATTGAGGGGCCCAAATGAAGTACGCTATTTGTGAATAATATCATTCTTACGAATTTTTGCTTACTCGTCCGGGGCCGCGTAGTCCGGGGGCCCGTATCATTGATACGGCTGATACGGTGGTAGCTACGCCCCTACTTATTAACCACGATACACGGAGACACACTCAGTAAATACCTCATAATATGCCAGTTAAATATTGTGTCTTAGGTGCAACAACAAACCTTTGCTTTTAAATTTAATTATGAACAACAGATGTTAACAGTGCTACAATTTTTTATGCTAGGTACTTAGTTGCGATACAAGCAGCGCGTTCAACTTGATGATGAGGCGTTGTAATCACTGTTCAACAAACGAACGGTTGGTTAAGCAGCGTAAGGCAAGGTCATTCCATAAATGGGTGACCGTTTAATGGCATTTAAACTAAGCGTCTTCGTGCTTCATGGGTCACATAAAACCTAAGAGTCAGAGGGGTAAGGGCAGCTTGAACAAGTTTGACAGGTTCGCCAAAAACAATCACAATCAAACTGATGGTAAGCGACACACCTACCCATTTTAGGGTAAAGCGCTGCTGACGCACTGCATATTTGAAGTCACGTTTAAGGTACGCGTCCATTGGCAGGCGCCGGACGCAACGCACGCACGGCACGCAACGGATTTTAGTTTGCTTTGTATGTTTTTACATAGCGCTGCGTCCATTATCCGCGCCGGCATTTTCCGATGCGGGCCGTCAAAATCATAGAAAGCAAACTAAAATCCGTTGCGTGCCGTGCGTGCGGTGCGTCCGGCGGGTGCCAATGGACGCGCACCTTAATTTACACTACCCCCATCACCTACAACATGACCTACACACTAGAACCACAGTCTATAAATTGTACACCGTGCTAGAACTGTAATGATGAAGGCACTCAGATACAGGCTTAGCGTGGCAAATACAATAGAACGCTGCGGAGGTATACCTGCCAAGATACGATAAGATACAAATTTTGACTTTTGATCTGTCAAAAAATATTTACCTACCATTCCCATAACCATTCTGTAAAACGAGTGTGTTGTGTTCCTACAGATAATATTTTTTTTGTAACATCCCGGTATTGACATACATGGTAAAACTGCATCCGCATGCACAATATTTTGTAAGCTGAACATATTGCAAGCGGAAACTTTTCTAGGGCGACAGCAACATTCTGTTTGTTTGTCGCGTGGACTAGTGAAAGATGAATAGCAAAACTGAGGCTTTGGCGTCATGAACAAATAGCATCCGGGATGATGAATGCATTGCACAAAACTGTAATATCTCACTATTATGTCTATGCATAAATACGCAATGCAGTTTACGCTGCGCCGCCTTTAAGCAGTGGCGGATTAACAAATATGCCGCCTTTACTTTAGGCTGCAAAATCGCCGCCTATAGGCCCTATAGTAAGTACATTTTTCACGAGCCTGTTGGTTTTGTGGTTAGACTTCTTGGCCGCTCGCTAATTTTAATTTAATTTTAACTTTAACGTTAATAGGTCGTGGGTTATAATATTAGTAGAGCGAAACTTTCAGTACCTACCTACTTTGGTACTCTCGTGTCACGGATGGTGGACGATAATCGCTTGCACGAGCCGGCCCAAAATACGTGGGGGTGGGGTAAGCACGCCTACTTAACGTCGTGATTTGGATTGAAAACTGGTACAGCGTTCATAACGCTATAGCATGGGTACCTCCCTATGTCAATTTAAAATGCCATAAACGGATACCGTAACGTTATGACGTCTCTACTAATTAATATTGTATTGTATAAGTTTTATGTACTTATGTTAGTCTCAAAGGTATTTGTTTTTATGGGCCATAGATGCCTGAAATAAAGGTTAATAATAATAAACAGTCAGCATCTATGAATTGACTTTGCCAGACTTTGCCTAACGTTGATTTACAACCGATTGTTTAGCGGGCAGTGAATAAATCTAGGCTACGACCCATTAACCACTCATTAACGGTACTCTGAGTGTGGCAGTTATGCGCTGTAGTTAAGCTAGCGACACAGATCACAAATAAGGCACCTAATATGTGCACTCACGGGACATTTTCGTAGTTAAACATACATTTCTAAATTCCAATTGTTAGGCTTGAATTATGTCATATAAGACGTTGCATACTTAATTCCAAGAAACATAAATGAGTGTCCGAATAAATTTGTTTTTTCTTTAGCAAAATGTTTATACTTTATATGAATACGGTTTTACTATTTTCGTACACCTACACATCGACACACCGACGTGATATCAAAACGACGCTTAATTTTGGAAATGTCTGATAGACGAACCACAAACCTTGGTCACCCTTCTTCTAACTTGCATTATAAATAATATTTAACACGAAACATCATCATCATCAGCCGGAAGACGTCCACTGCTGAACTTAGGCCTCCCCCTTCCAGCGCCACAATAAACGACAATTAGCTATTTGCATCCACCGGTTACCGGTTAACACGAAACGTC
The DNA here is from genome assembly GCA_911728495.1 of Furcula furcula. Taxonomy (NCBI): domain Eukaryota; kingdom Metazoa; phylum Arthropoda; class Insecta; order Lepidoptera; family Notodontidae; genus Furcula; species Furcula furcula. Next base: position 16,018,167 of record OU452251.1, read on the forward strand.
TCGTCTAAATTATTTTATTACACACCATGATATCAAGTTGAATATTAGAGAACTAAAGATCTTAGGTAGGTACCAGTTACATAATATGTAGGTACCTATTGCATTACCTCGGCGAAGGCACGAGCGATCCCGAGTCTGCTCCCGCCACAGAGCAAGGCCTAGGTGAGGACACCGGGGGGGTTTTAGTCGGACGGCCCGACATAACCCGTTGCCTCCGCCCAGGCAACGGGTATGCGAAAGAGCATTTCCCCCTCGTCAACAAAAAAAAAAAAAAAAAAGGTACCTATTGCATTAGAAAAAGTAACTTAGTTATCTTAGTGCCGATGAAACTGAGGTAAGCAATCACTGCAGGATTATGCATTTATTGCCATTTCTTAAATTAAAGGGGTTTAAACACGAAGAGATTTAAGTACCGTAGGTCGTAAAGTACAAACATTTGGGGGTTTTTTATACTGTCTGCATTTTCTTCGAAATCGTTCAGCGATTAGCAAAAAGAATGAGACCTTTACTAAACCCCGTTTATGAGAACTGCGTGGCCACGCGGTTTTCCATTGGTCGACCGCGCGGCCATGGCATTTAAGTCCCGTAGGTCGTAAAGTTCAAACATTTAGGGCTTTTTTATACTTTCTGCATTTTCTTCGAAATCGTATAAGCAATTAGCAAAAGGAATGAGACCTCTACTAAACATCGTTTAAGAGTACTGCGTGGCCGCGCAGTTCTCCATTGGTCGACCGCGCGGCCATGGCATTTAAGTCCCGTAGGTCGTAAAGTCCAAACTTTTGGGGGTTTTTTATAAGTACTTTCTGCATTTTCTTCGAAATCATTTATGCGATTAGCAAAAAAAATTAGAGCCCCGTTTATGAGAGCTGCGTAGCGGCGCAGTTCTCCAACAGTCGACTGCGAGGCCACGGTTATGCCTTCAGAACTCTCTGAATATTGGGTCTCAATTTGCGACCTTCATCGTTAGTGTTTAGGAAATTCCTTCGTAATATTGACGTAATCGTTTTTTTTTCTACGACACTGTGGCCGAGCGTAGTACCTACTTATTACTTCCATGGGCCGAGCAGTCGAAACAGACACTTTGACGGCTGTATCAATGCTGAATCGCGGTTTACTTCATTGCCCAGAAGCGTGGTACCTATCAAAACAATTCTCACTGTTTTAAATTACTTAATTAGATTTTCTCGACCAACATAATAATATTCACCTCAATCTCCAGACTAACCGCTATCGATTTGTTTGATCTTGTCAATATTTATAACCGACTTCAAAAAAAAGGAGGAGGTTATCAATTCGGTTGTAAGTTTTGTTTTCTTATGTTTGTTACCTCAGAACTCTGTCGTTTACGAACCGATTTGGAAAAATATTTTTTTAATTGAAAGGATATGCTTCCAGATTGGTCCCATTTTTTCAAAATCAAGTTCTGATGATGGGAAGCATGAGTAACCGAGGGAACTCCTTAAATATTATAGGCATACATATAGCGTTTTTGGTATTTTTAGAAACTAGTCAAGCATTTTCATTCAGAAAGTATCATTTGGTGAAGTGGATCTGATGAAGGCCATAGATGGCCACCGGAACTCTATAAGTAATAAAATTAACAATCCATCCTATCCTAGCCGTGCCTACTAAACGTAGAAATACCGAATTTGGACTCGATGGATAGTTCTCGACGAGTAGTTGCTAGAAAAATGGAGATCAGGGTCTGATGGTGGAGCAGGAAGGTTGTCACGGGATCTCTGCACCAATAAACGTAGATCCGCCGAGTTCGTGCTCGTTGGGTAGCTCTCGATGAGTAGTTGCTAGAAAAATGGTGATCAGCGTCTGATGATGGAGCAAGAAGGTCGTCACGGGTTCTCGGCACAAATAAATGTAGACCCACCGAGCTTGCAGTCCATGGTTCTCGAGAACTACGAGTATAACACCTAGATATCTTCGGTTTATGGCAATTGGTTAGTTTTATTAAGATATTGTCACATCTACATTTAAAAAAAAAATTGCTTAAGCTTATATTTTAGTGATGTTCCATAGTTGTGTTATGTAGTGGGTGTTTTTAAAATAAATATTAAACTGGCTGTTTGTCAGAATAAAATATAAGTTGTTAAAAGTTAACCTAATAATACACCAAGGGAACAACTAAAAAAATAAAATTTAAATATTTTTTTCCAAAGAAAATGCAACTAAAAAGCCTGAAATAATTTCTAAGAATTACTTAGTGGTTTTTTCATCTACATTGTTGGACTTGGACTACAACATATTATAAATACATACTTATTACTATCGAAGTCGGCGCCTAACGTCTAGCAAATACTTACAAGGGCAGTAGGTACCTAACTGTTTTCCAGTTTGGCGCCGTCTTTGATAGTAATATGTATTTATAATTGTTGTAGTCCAAGTCCAACAATGTAGACGTAAAAACCACTAATTCTTAGAAATTATTTCAGGCTTTTTAGTTGCATTTTGAAGGCGGTTCTTTTTTTTGTAAAACTTATTTTCATATAAACTAAATAATATTTAGTGCTTATAACATATTATGTTGGTGACAGGTTGGATTATTACCAATGTGTTTTCGTTTTTGTGTACAGAAACATTGTTTTTTCCGGAGCGATAATAGCTATCGTGGTATTAGCTAATAGTGCAATCATGTGTTTTATAGGCAAGTAAGTATGCTTACCTTCCCATTGCATCCCCCCATCTCCTCTCGTTGGGTGTAGTAAGAGGCGACTAAGCGAGAACAGGAAGACGGGCAGCAGCACCTATACTGTGATCCCCAAGCCGCCTGCCAAGCGTCGGGATTATGACAACCCCTCCCTTCTAAGGGGAAGGCCTTTGTTCAGCAGTGGACATTTATCGGCTGCCAATGATGAATGATGCTTACCTAATGTAGGGCCAATTCAATAGATCAATTTTGACATCTGTCATTTTCTTTGTTCTGTTTGTTTTCTCATTAATACGATAAATATGTAAACGTAATTGAAAAAAGTTAAGCAATTGTGCAGTTCTAACGTCGAAAAAATTAAAAATATTATATGCCCGGCGTTACAAGGTTACGTTGTTAAATTTTGATGAAGTGTCAAATGTGATCTATTAAATTCATCATCATCATCATCATTATCAGCCGGAAGACGTCCACTGCTGAACATAGGCCTCCCCCTTAGAACGCCACAATGAACGACAATTGGCTATTTGCATCCACCGGTTACCTACGACGCGCACAATGTCGTCTGTCCACCTAGTGGGAGGCCTGCCTACGCTGCGTCTTCCGGTTCGTGGTCGCCACTCGAGAACCTTTCTTCCCCAACGGTTATCGGTTCTTCGAGCGATGTGGCCTGCCCATTGCCACTTCAACTTGCAGATTCTGAGAGCTATGTCGGTGACCTTGGTTCTTCGGCGAAACTCCACATTTCGGATTCTGTCGCGCAAAGAAACTCCGAGCATAGCTCTCTCCATGGCTCGTTGTGTGACTCTGAACTTCTCTAAAAGGCCAGCCGTTAGAGACCACGTCTCAGTACCATATGTCATCACTGGCAACACACACTGGTTAAAAACCTTCGTCTTCAGGCACTGCGGTATTTCGGACGAGAAGATATCGCGTAGTTTCCCGAACGCTGCCCATCCGAGTTGGATTCTTCGGGCGACCTCTTTGTCGAAGTTGGACCGACCTAACTGGATAGTTTGTCCTAGGTATACGTAGTGGTCAACAACTTCGAGTGTATCGTTCCCAACAACTACTGGTACGGGTGCAACATGGACATTAGACATGATCTTCGTCTTGTCCATGTTCATTTAAAGACCCACCTGTTGGGAAACGCTACTGAGGTCGCTGAGCATCGTATTGAGGTCCTCCAGCGACTCTGCCATAATGACTATATCATCGGCAAAACGAAGGTGAGTGATGTATTCCCCATTGATGTTGATGCCGAATCCGTACCAGTCCAAGAGCTTGAAAACGTCCTCCAATGTATTTGAGAACAGTTTCGGAGAAATAACGTCTCCCTGTCTCACACCTCGCTGCAATGGGATTGGTTTCGTGCTCTCGTCCTGTAGTCGGATCGACATGGTGGCGTTGCTGTACAAACAATTCAACACTTCGATGTACCTATAGTCAATGTGGCACCGCTGGAGGGACTGCAATACTGCCCAGGTCTCGATTGAATCGAAGGCTTTTTCGTAGTCCACAAACGCTAGACATAATGGCCGATTATACTCCTCGGTCTTCTGTATAATCTGGCGGAGCGTATGTATGTGGTCTACGGTGCTAAAGCCTTTTCGGAACCCGGCTTGTTCGGGAGGCTGGAAGTCATCAAACTTGCGTTCGAGACGGTTTGTAATGACTCTCGAAAACAGCTTGTATACATGGCTCAGGAGTGAGATGGGTCTATAATTCTTCAATAAAGTGTTATCACCTTTTTTGAAGAAAAGAACCACCACACTCCTGTGCCATGCTTCTGGCGTAGTACCCTCGAGTAAGACGGAATTAAATAACTTCTGGAGGACTAAAAGTACCGGTTTTCCACCCGCTCTCAGAAGTTCTGTTGTGATTCCGTCTTCACCCGGCGCCTTGTTGTTCTTAAGCTGTTTGAGACCCATTCTAATCTCGTACAGGCTGATGTCTGGGATGTCTTCAGTGTAATGTAGGGTTAGTTTGGCTCTGGTGTCCTGAGCTGTTCTGGCAATGGGATCCCGTGTTGAGGTGTATAAGTGTCCGTAAAATCTCAAGCTCTCTCAATATCTCCGGTTTCGATGAGATGACACTGCCGTCATCGATCTTCAGCTTTGTCATTTGGCTACGCCCAATAGACGAATTCTTTGCGAACACTTTAGAGCCTTGGTTCCGCTCAATTGCGTCCTTAATACATGCTGTATTATAGGAACGCAAGTCGTGTCGCACGGATTTCGAGATTCGTCGTCGAGATCTATTAAATTGGCCCTACTTTATAAGTACTACTAAGTACCACAGATGCGGCAGGGGAATGAACTGTGTATGGGCAGTCGCGTCGCTTACTATCAAGCGAACGTCCTGCTCGTCACATCACTAACTGCCGCACCTTCTAACGACAATTTAGTTAATTTTGATCATTAATCCATATTTCGAAATATCCGATTTCGACACTCGAAACCAAAATACTGTAATCAATAATCGAAAATAATCTTAAATGGCTCCGAGTCAAAATAATTTAAAGATTAAAATATTATTAGAATTAAAGTTAATTGACGTTCGTGAGTGCGGCAGTAAGTCTTAACTGATTTGGGTTAGGAAACAAAGAAAATTAATGAATAACTCTTTAAATAAAACAGGTACATTTTATTGAAAAAATATGTACACAGCAAAACAAATAAATAATCTTATATTGTATATTAGTCTATAAAACATTAATTTCATTGAAATAAAATACTATACATAACTACTTTAAGATTATGTACATAATACCATCTCACAGGGAAGTGCTATTCGACTATAATATAGTAAACAATATCCATTTAACATTTAAATACTATGTCGATATTTCTGGAGTCACATTTATTATTTAGGAAAATTTAAGTGGTACCCCTAATGTTTAAAATACGACAGGTAATATAAACAGTAAGCTATGATAATTTATTGATATTACATATTATATCAGACATCCAAAGATCTCATAATCAATTTTGCACATTAATAAATCTAACAATGACTGTCGATAACAAATTACCTATCAAATATGTACTCAGGACATTACATCATCACCTATTATTTTTAATATTACCTAGTTTTTTAAATCTTCTCTTATCTAAATATTATTTGAATATTGTGATTAAAAAGCATTTTAGAAATGTTTAAAAATAATCTCCCTTGTACCACAAATCAAACACTTATAGATTAAGCGACACTTACAGTGATATCTTAAGATTTTACATAAACAAAAAATGATGAGGTTAGTATCTAAACGTGCGCTAGTATTGTGATCGTCGCTGTGATGTCTGTTCGATGTGAAACTAGCTGGAATCGATATGGCGGCTAATATATTAACTTAGGCCTGGTAAAGTACCATCGCCGAGCAAGAAGAATTTCGTACGTTGACCTGCCATTACCTGTCTCTGTCGCTCATGGGTGGGTTGTGTTGTTGCGTCTCGCTTGCACAGATGCAGCCGAGCGGACATTGCATCTGTGCGAGCGTGACGCAATGTATTTTGCCCGGGAGTGACTGAGACAGGTAATGACAGGTTAACGTACGAAATTCTTCCTGCTTCGCGCCCGAACTTTATAATAAGATATGGATAAATAAACTGTATAAAATATGGCTGCTGCAAATTTTACTATCACGTCTTAGCACTTGTTTACTATTTAGACTGAAATTTAAATAACTACAAATATTCTATGCTTGCCTTTTTCAACTTCAATCTAAATAATCGTATGTACAAATATAAATATTAACAAAAGTATAAAATTATTAACGCAAACGAGAAGTTCTATGAGAAATGTACTGTGCTTATTATTTATCGAACCGAAACAACGCGGCCGCACGTGCGAGCCGCTAAGCCAGGCCTTGTTATTGTCAATTATCTCGTCTATAATATCTACACTTTAATATGCTCAATATTTTGACTAGAAATCATGTTATACTTATTACTTTCTAACAAAAACACATATAATTTACAAGATATATAGCATAATTTCATATCAATTTACAGTTCACTAAAATTGTACAATACATCGATGACAGGTGTGGAATTTTATTAATTTGTTTGATATCGAGAGAAACCTACAATAGTTATAATAATCTTTACTTACACTAATGCACATATCATGTGAAACAATAACGATTTTCAATCATTATTATTACATGTTAAAATTTTATTATAATATAACTGTGATAATCAGATCTATGTCTGATGCATATCTCTTTAATGCCGATTCACACTTAAGTATAGTGCTAATTAAGTGTTTAAGGTAGCTCGCAAGTACTTATCGCGCCAGTAGCAATGCCCAAAGAATAAGAATAGACTGAACGCACAGTACTAATAAGCGAAACCACCTAAAGTTATAGCAAAGTAATGACAGTGTAAATAACTAGATCAGGGCTTCCCAACCGGGGGCACGCCCCCTTCGAGGGAAGATTGACGATTTCAAAAGAAAAATCTACAATATCCTAAAATGTAACAGATCATGGTAAAAGAAGGGCATGACTACTTCATTTGCTAAGGGGGATCTGATGTAAAACGGATATAGATATAGATAAGAACTACAAAAAAAACAGCATTTTGTTGGTGTTCAGCATGGCTATTCAGAAATGTCGGGAACGTATCGAAAAGTCAGATGACATGTCGAATAATGATCCGACGGATTGTCAAACGCTATTCACAGTTCCTATCGGAAAGCGAGTTTACGAATCCGATATGAGTGTGTTTACATAAAATGGTAGAAAAAGAGATTATAGTGGTAGAAAGTTTTAAAGTGGTTAAATAAATGTTTATTATTGAAATTTTAATGTATTTTGTAAGATATCATATATATATATAGGCAATAACATAATTTATATATTGTGGCTTAATTAGTCATTTATAGGTATGTGTTTTAATGACATAACATTTTTGCGAATTTTCTTATAAACTTGCGTCGTAAACGCTTAGTGATTTTCATAGATCGGTAATTTTTTACTTTAGTGCCGTGTACATACCGGGGAAACGGAAGGGATTCTTTGGTTTTGTATGGATGTTTCGGCGAAAGCTAACCATTGTTTACTGCTTTCCTATGTATAGATTGACCCAATAAGCCCAGCTAATGTGTTCCTTTGCCTCTATTGATCCTATTTAGATGTTTAGTGAATAAGTCGTTCGTTGGCGTAGTGTGAACGCACCATAATAAAATTCTCAATTTAATCTAACTAGTTACGCGAGTCGCGAATATTCTATAGATAGTGAGTGATATTGTTGTTAGTCTTTTTTACACTGTTATTGTATAAAAACATAATATTCTTGTGAAATATTAACCTTCCCGACAGCAAAAGGCTCGCGGAATAGTTTCCGTGAATTATCGTCTTGTTATCGAGTCGAACTGTCAAAACTTTTCGATTACGGATTTGTGAATAGCGTTTGAAGGTCAGCCTTGGAAACTTTTCTATCGGATTCGGATACGGGACTTTCCGACGGTTCTGAATAGCCCTGCAGAGCCGTTTCTTTTTACTGTATTATTTATATTGCCATTACTACAATATGGTGTAACTTAAGGTAGCTTGACCCACTGCTCGTCGTCCAGACAGTATCTGCTAATCTCACCATACCCAAAAATTGGCTCGCACCTGTACGCATCGAAGTGTAAATCGGGCATAAAGGATATATAATTTTTTTTTCAATCTCCATTATCTCAAAGATAGAACACAACCACATACAGTGACTTCAATCAAACAATAGGTAATACGGAATGGTATATAATCACCGACCTAATATACACATTACAATTCGGAACAGCTCAAAACGTGCATATTCGAATCTCAACGCATGGGTCTTAACTAAGGGTCGTACATTAATTAATATATTGTAAAATGCTAACGTCAATGGTACTCTGTGATGTATGGAAATCCGGCAAGCGTTGCCGAATGGACCGTGCGATGATTTCAATATTTTCGTGGCCCTGGACAGTCTAGCTGCCGCACTTAGAGGTCTGCTAAATAATCTTAGACTTCAATACAAAATCTATAACTAAGGGATGAGTTAATGACTCATTAACGGACTCCAAGTGCGGCTGTAGAATGATCTCCCATTAAAATGTGATAATAGCGTATTATTAACATAATAAACGAGGCGGATCGCATAACCTACGCCGACCGACCGAGTAGGTACCGAATTATGTCCTGTTCCTATATCTATGAAATTCCTCGTAACGGATAGTAATATTTTCTATCCCCAGACGTTAGCTGCAAATGTTGACGTAAAACTCGAAACGATAAGTGACGCCTCGTTAGTAACTTGATCACGAATGGTCGCCTGACCTAGTATACTAGTAGCTGGGGCTATCCACCACCTCTATTAGCAGTATTATTATCATCTTATTTGACATGAGGTAGAGACGTCAATGTACGTAGCTTATAGCTCTGTCACTTTCTATTGAGAAAGCAAGGTGAAAATAATATCGCTATTAGAGGTGATGGTACAGGCCCTGGACAGACTTTACAGTATAAAATAGCAACAATATATTGCCACTCGCAACTTTATAACGCCCAGAGAACTAAATACCTATCACTGTCATTAGTTCCATGGAAAGTACTGCTATCAGTGCCAAAATGGCGTGAACTAAATCGACACAATATCACGAAGACTATCTTAAGTCCAGCAACTAGTATTGAGGACACTGTTGCCATGACAAATAACGGGTCGTCGTACATAGAAACCTTAGTCATCGCGAGCTGCGTAGTCTGGCGTTGTCCGCGGCCTTAGCGGGGTGCGGTGCTATCTTGACGGGGTTTTTCCTGTGCGGTCGTTCCCTACCACCCTCGCTCCTATGAGACCTCCCGCCCGCCTCGCGCCTCCGTCTTCGTCGAGGCGCCTCCCGCCGTGGGTGTTCATCGACCTCATCCAACACTCCCGCATCTTCCGTCTCCGTCTCACCCGTCTCGCCCGCCGTGGAACTCTTCTTATCCAACTCCGCCATCGCCTCTTGAATGGCGTTCTCGAGGAGGGCGTTCAGTTTTCTACTCCTGTTCGGTAAGGATAAACGTTTAGTGATACCGTTCGGGCGATTCAAGCTGATTTTACAAATTCAGCACCTAAATTCGCGATGCTATCTTTCGGTTGGGTTAATACCGCAGCGGACCGGGCACGGGGCCAGCACGAAGGATTAAAACAAACAATTTAAGTATCATGGTTATCTCAAGGGGTAGATGGAAGTAGTGAATTGTAGGGTTGTAGTAAAAGTAGAGTGAAGGGATTAAGTAGAGGAAAGGAAATTGGAGGAATAGATGGTTGGGGTGAAAGAAGGAAGTAAATGAGTGGAGTGAAAGAAGGAAGTACATGAGTGAAGTAAAATGCGAAATGGAAAAAAAGAAAGAGTTGTATGAGGGAGTGGAGGTAATTGATGGAAAGGAACGAAATGTTGTAGAGTAGGGAAGAGGTGCAGTGATATAGGTGAAGTGAAGTAGTCGAGGGGCGAAGTGAAATAGAGTAGGGACGAGTGAAATCGTGTATGGGCAAAGTGAAGTATAGTGAGGGTGAAGTGAAGTAGTGAAGGGGGTAAGGGAAGTAGCGTAGGAGCGAAATGAAGGAGTGTATGGGCGAAGTGAAGTAGTGTAAGGGCGAAGTGAAGTAGTGTAGGGGCGAAGTGAAGTAGTGTAGGCGCGAAGTGTGTACTCCCCGTGCGGCGACTCACTTGCGGTGGTGTTCCCTGGCGGCGTGGTGCGCCTCGAGCCCCTCGGTGAGCGTGAGCAGGCGCGCGGCGTGCAGCGCGGCGGCGCCGGCGGCCCCGAACCAGCGCACCGCCCAGCGCCCGTCCGCGCGCCGCGCCTGCAGCTTGCCGGGCCACGACGCGTACCCCTTGGCCGGGCCCCACACCACGTCGCCGCACGAGAACCGCCGCCCGCCCTCCTCCGCACCGCCGATGACGACCCCCTCTACCGACCGACCTCACCGTTACCCCGACGACCGATCACGGAATGAGCAATGCTGACTCGATGATACTAACTTCCAAAAGATGATTCGAATTTCAAAAATAGTGTTTTAGTTCCCCTACGTTTTATTTATAGACTTGGACATTTTTTTTTTTCATTTAAAGATTATTATTACTGTGACGTGGAGCCGCTCACGGCCAGTTGTAATCGTTGTTCGGTAAACGATCAGTTGATTATACAACGGCATGCAAGGTCAGTCTATAGACAGGTGGTTATTTAGTGCCATTTGAACCGAGTGTCTCTGAGCTTCGGAGGGTACGTAAAACGTCTAAATAGCAGATGTTAAGCCAAAACAAAAGCCTAGGGGCAGCTTGAACAACTCTGACATCAGGTTCGCCACTAACCAAAATAATATGACAAAAATAACCGAAGCGACTTGATTAATATCGCATCTCATTAACGGCTAAATACTGTAAAATGTTTTTTCAATTATACATACACCAAGAATTATAAAAATCATTCGTGAGATATTTTTTTTTTGTTTTTGTGTATTTGTTTTTTTTAAACTGTCTAAATTGGTCCAGTAGTTTTCGTAAGTGTGGTGCCAGACATACATACAGATACAATTGTCTATAGTTAGATAAATACACCTGTCACCGGTTCTACTTCGAAGAACAATGATACCAGCAGAAGCATATCGGATATTGTGTGTACAATTTTTCACGCCCGTGAAGAATAAATAAGTATAAATTATGAGATTTGTGCTTTACTTACAATGATGATCGGATGGAATGATGGTGGCTTTACAATGATGCGTTAGTAATGGAATCCCAATCTGTGAGCCAATTTGTTACTTCGAATATGGTGCAATGGAAAGCGACAGAAAGCCGGGTGAGAACGTTTGTACGCTGCGTCACTGATTTATTCTGATTAGTTTCCAGTACACCCTTTATTAACAGCTGTATCTTGTATTAACCCAACCAAAAGAAAGCCAATGACCGATAGTATCGCGTTATGTAGAAGCTGAAATATACCATAATACACATCATTATGACGTATTATTGTTTTGGACTCTACAAACATAATTATAGTGTTGAATTTGGAACGCCAGCTTGCAGTCAATCCAAAACCAATACAAGACACAACATAATGGTAAATTTTGAATTTTGTTAGCTGTGACTAAAGCGTGAGATGTTCCTGGATATTAGTACTGTCAACATACTCGTTTACTGCTCAGCTCAGTATAAAAATTGTGAAGATATTGTGAGTTAGATTTATAGCCTATTTACATAAAAGCTTTAAGGGAAATACAGGGTAATAGATTTTTATAAACTTGTAAGATTCAATTAACAAAACAGAAATAAAATTTATAGTATCTTTTACCATGTCTAAGAAAGACCAATTACAACCAAAAAAAGTAGTTTTTTTTTTCTTAGTTAATATTTATATCTTTAACATTGATTCATTTGTGTATAGAGCACACTTAAGCTGACAAAATAGAAAATCCCACCAATATATTATATATTATTTTTATTTGAGACAGCAAAGAGTCCAAAGCTAAGTGCAAGACAAAAATCCGGACTTACCATCCCCAGAGCCTAAACTATGTCTATCATACACTTTCGTCATTGCTGACGTGTCAGTACTTGTACCCGATGTAGGGTAATGTCTTGATTGGGACTTATCTGGTGAACTCAGGCCCATCGATACGTAATCAGACTCCTTCGAGAGACCGTGCATATTGTAATTGTTAGTTCGCATTATTTTGTCCGGCCTATAAGTGGATCCGTCGCCGAAATCGTTCTTCCTTTTGTATGTTTGAGTCCTCTCGAAGAAGTTGGACGTCATAGGCATAGCATGCTGATTGTTCACTGATGATGCATTCAAATGTTGATTGTAATGTATGTCAGTAGACTCCACTGGATTGTGAGGGCGGTTTTGGCGCATTAGTGGTATATTTGACATCATATCTGAAATAATATAAAAACACCCTGTCAAAATTATAGTTGAAATATATATACTACGTATAAGTAAGCTCTCCTCTTTCGGTTCCTTTATTGAAAGGAGTGGTTGCAAAATGGGCTGGGAATATGTACACCACGTCAAAAAATCTAGAAAAATCCATAGAATCCGGGAAAAATATAAATATTTCGTTTAAATTACTATTATTGTTGTATTTTTAATGATAATTATCATTTATTTTATGTCTATATTCAACATGGCGTCTCACTGATGTCGAATTGAACTGTCAGCCAGCCAGCTGTCAATAGCTACCGCTGCTGTCACACTTGTCACCGTTGGTTGTGTGCATGTACTGTATGTAGTGAATTAATTATCATTGATATTTTAATTATTAAAATGATGTATGAGAAAACAGAAACAAAAATACAAAGAGTACTCTAATAAAAATACTTATAACGCCATTGATCAATTTTAAGTAAAAATTCTTAAGTTTTACAAGCAAATAAAGCCTAATTAAAGTAAATAGACAGTTAAAATCTGTTTTATGTGTGTTTCCCTATTTTAGAGTATAGTGCACAAAGTCCTAGCCCAGGCTCCATACATTTTGGAACATCTCTTTTATATCTACAGAATATATAAAAAAAAAAATAAGCTGTCCGTTAGCCTCGCAAAGTATCAGAAACTGCTTGACCGATTTGAATAATTTTAATTTTGTTTTGTTCGTTCTAATTCACCATGCTTAATGCTCGCAGATCGCTATTTATTTTTATAGGTACAATAATATGATTATTGACATGATCATACTCACTTTGCCTGTCCGCGTCGGAGTTGAAATCATTTTGCGTTGTGGACCAGGCCTGTTCTTGGGAATCCGCCATGTCTTGCTCACTGCTAGACACACACTGTACCATCGCCTGAAAACACCGAATAATAATAATTAACTAAAAAAATATAGACATAAGATTGATTTAAAATAAACTTTGATCCATATATTTTTCTTTATTTCAATTTATACACGCTAAAGCTTGGCTGCATTCCCTCCGCTTGATGGTAAGATTCATGCAGCGAGCATGGAGTATAGAAATACTCTCCCCAAAACGTGCTCTAGGGAGCAAGGGGTGCTACACATTTAAGCGGGCCGGCATAAATCCGTACACCCGGGCGGCAGATTCAAACATATTTATCGCTCGCGATCGCGAACAAGCCCGCTCCGCTTAGACCAGTGCTACCATGTTAGCCAGCCGGCATTAATAAGCACAGCCGGTCGGCTACAAAAATACCTCCGCCGCGCCTCGCTAGTCGTTCAACAAACTGCTGAACCGAATGCCGAACCGCATATAGCCCGAAGAACGGATTACCTGATCGGCACTAACCGAATAAAATACAACATATTGTGTAGTAATTACTTCAGGCCGACCTTGCCTGAACGGCAAATACTGCCGAACCGAATATGCCGGCCCGCTTAAATGCATAGCGGCCCCAAAGCGAAAGTTGAAGGGTATCTATACAGTGTCGATAAACGCCACTGGGGAGGTTTCCGTAGGTAAAAAATAGTCTCATCTGTGGTAAGTGGCGACACAGCCGTGCGTGCATAGAAGCAATCTATGGAAAGTACCCTGTGTCAGAAGTGTCACGGTGCCTGCGTCAGAATTGTCACGGTGCTTGTGTCAGACGTGTCATTGTACATGTGTCCGAAGTGTCACGGTACCGACAGCAAAAGAGATAAACTCTGTCAATCGCCAGTACATAAGTCCTTATAGAGCACTGGCAACATTACCCACCGAAGTAACAGTCGTTGTTACAACGCCATACGAAGGTGGAGTTAATTTGGCTGAAATCTTCTGTAAGGGAATTACCACAGTCTGGCTTTTTTAACTTGTCTCTAATTTTGAGTGTGTTAAGTTATGGCTAGTTAAACGTTATTTTTTATATTACAAATCATGGGAACAAGCACTCGAATCGCGGACCCTGCCAGTGTAGATTTATGAAGTAAGGGAGAGTTACTTACCGAGGCGCCAGCGTCGGGCTCGGGCGTGGCGCTCGTGGTGTCGGCGGGAACCGGCGCTGGCGCGGGGGCGGGGGCGGAAACGGAAGCGGGCGGCGGACGCGGCGACCGCGCTCGTGGACTGTGCGTAGTAGTATCAGCCGCCGCGCCACGAGCCGCCTTCACCAGCGTCTGTGTAGATACGGAGTGACGCACGTGCCGTGCCCACGCGCCCTCCGCCTCCGCTCCCTCACCGCCCCCGCCCCCCTGACCAACCGCGCCTCCCACCCCTTGCGTCCCCGCTGCACTGGCGGCGACCAGAGTGGTCTGCTGCTGCACGATCGTCGTGTTCTGCTGCACGAATGTGGAGTTGCTCCGGCCTCCCGCCGTCGGAGCCATCGACACACGCTTCGGCGACAGCGGCACCACAAGAGCCTGCCCCAGTTGGTTCGTCTGTATGAACTCCTGAGCTTGCACACTCCCGGACCTGACTTGAGCTCCGGTGCCGAACGTGACGCTCGTCGGGCTCAGGTTTGCGAGCAGGGGACTCAGTTGGCCGTTGAAGTTCGGACCGTTCATCATGACCTGACTGTTCGGTGACAGAAATTGGGCCCCTGGGCTGTGCTGCGACTGTATTATCTTGCCCTGCTGATTCTGCGCTCGTATCACTACGCCACCGTTCGCGCCCGCAGCGAACATCCCAGGATTTTGGACGGGGGTCAGGACGTTCTGGCCGTTGACCGTCTGCAGTTGCAACTGCACCGGCATTCCTGTGGAATTGTCTTGAATGATGGCCGTCCCGTCCGCCGTCATGACCATCCCGCCGATATTTGGTACGATAAATTGTTGGAATGCCGGGAAATTTGGCACCACACCGCTAGCGTTATTGATCAAGTTGACGGGTTGAAGTAGATTTATTTGTTGCGATGGTGATGTATTCGTAATTATTTGCTGCGATCCGAAATTGTTTGCGTTCCCTTGTCCATTCATAACTATATGAGCGGGCGTTCCGGATTTACCGGGCACGATGGTCAACGCTTGCAGCATGGGCGTCGGAGACATATTATTATTGGGCGACAACTGAAATCCTCGCGGAGAGAACTGCGGACTGGTACTATGTTGCGGCGAAGAATGATGTACCATCAAGTTATTAGGATTTTGCTGAGGTGCCGCTATTTGCAAAACGTTCGTCATGTTCGCGGGACTCTTCTTCTTTTTATTTCTTTTCTTCAAGCTCTCAGGGGATAACCTCGCGACACCCTGTACAAAGTTTTGATGGTTTTTAACGTCGATTTGTCGCGAGTTTTCTGTCGGTGACTGACCGGACACGACACCTCCAGTTACGATTTGTGGCAAGACTGTATTTTGCTGCATGACTTGTCCGTCAACAGCCATCATCGGTGGTTGAATCATGAATGGAGCAGGTAATGTGTTGACCACGACTGTGGGTTGATTTACTATTGGTTGCAAGCCACCTACGGCGGGAATCACCTGGCTAACTGACGTTGTGACGTTGGTTACGGCACCCTGCACTGAAGCCATGGAAGTCGACGTCTTAGGCGGCGGAGGGGGCATCTGATTGCTTGATACCATTATCTGACCAGTCGATGATATCAAAATCTGTCCGGGCGTCGAACACGATCGTCGGTTTATATTATGAGGTAGCGAATTCGCTTGCCCGACGCTCGTTTCAGGTTTTGAAGGCAAATTCCCGATGACATTTTGAACCATTTCAAGAGGGGATTTCGATATCATATTTTGTGCCGTCGTGCCAGCTATGTGTAAGGGATAACTGGTAGGCAAGTTTACTGAATTTATGAACGGATCTGGCTGGTTGTTAGGAATGGCATAAGTCGTGGCCAGATTAACGCTCGGTGGCGGCGGAGGCCTTACGAAGTTAGCTTGAGACGCATTAATTGACGTCGTAGCTGTATTGGCTTTTCCGGCTAAAACCGAAGTGACCGTGTCCCTTGTAACAGAAAATCCACTCGCCATGGTTGTCACAAATGTTTGCACGTAGCACGCTTGTATCAGGGAATGTGCAGGGCCGCCCCCCAGGTGCGGCGGTGGACAGTAACCAGGCATCGAGTTTTCGATCCTTCGCCTCGGTTCCAATCTAAACACGTCTTGAGACGACTTCATCCCAGGTTTAACGCCGACCATTGATATGTTATCCACTTCCATGAGATTTTTGTTAACGTTATGATTTGAAATGAAATGCATCACTTGTGTTCCAGTAATGGAATGATTGCTAGGTGGCCCGGGAGAGTTATAGGGGTACATTTGATTGCTGCCCGGTGTCGAGGGATTGCTACCATAACTATCTCTACCAGAACCAGAGTTCGAGTAAGCGGGACTAGGGATGTGGTAAGTGCAATTAGATTGCATTTGGGAATTATTACTTCCTATACTGTGAGGAGTATCCGTGCTTCGAGAGCTTGAAGATAACGTAGGGGAAGGCTCGGGAGGCTGTAATGTCTCGGTGATAGACACATTGCTGGTGCTTACGGTAGCCGCTTGAATGGGACCACAATTATCGTTACCTATAGGACTTCTTTCCATGAACGTAGATGAAATCACCGAATTGTCCTCATAGCCATGCTTAGGACTAGATGTGGAAGCGTTGCCTTCTAATTCCATTTTATACATTTGGTGTTTCATATATTTTATTCGCATTTGATTATCAGAGAAATCTGGACTACAACTTTTCATCGATGGATTACATCCTTTGCAACACTGTGGCATCGAATTGTCGAGTCCTTTCTCTGAAAGCATACTGCTGTCTGGAGTGCTTGTAGGAGACACTGATGAATTTGGCACGTTGCTTCTGTAGACATTCGCTATTTCAGTCGGTTTTGACGTAGCCTTTATTTTATCGAGGTGATTTTGGGTCACACAACATCTAGCAGAGTTAGAAGTTTCATACTGGCCATTGTCATATGATGAATTGATTCCTACTTGTTTAGAAATGGTATTGTTCAGAAGAACAGTTTGTTGTGCTAAATAACCGTTCGGGTCATCCATAAACGATGGAACATTATTACTCGGCACCTCATCACCAATGCCTTTGGAATCTTGAACTAATCTCATGCCATTTCCACCGTAGTTAAGTACTTTATGCTCCATTTGGCTATTTTTCTTCTTAGCACTCTTGCTGTTGTTAGTCTTTGTTTTTTTCTTGTTCGTGTCCACGGCGGGCCACTGCTGGCCCATCATATTATAATGTTGAGGCAAGGGCGGAACGCGTGAACACATCCCCTGATTATTTGCTTGTTCGTTACTCGAGAATGAACTATAAGAACCCGAAGAATCTTCTGATATGCTTGCGTTGGACTCGTCATAATCAATATTTTCTATCTTATGAAGTTTTGGACTGGCACTAGTCATAGGGTTGGAGGTGCTAGATTCATTCCTTTTCACTTGCCATGGAGGTGTTTTTCCAGGATTTGCTTTGACCAAAGCACCGTTTTGAATCACCAGCTGTGCTTGCGGCATGTACTGATTCTGCCCCTGATTTTTATTCTGGTTAACATTTTCAGATAACTGTGTCCTATATCCCTTCATAGCCATTTCTATCTGTTTCTGATTTTGTTGGATGAAAATTTGCTGTTGCTCGTTTATTTTTTGCATGACTTCAGGTGTCAACGGCTGATTCAAACCGCAGTATATTTGCGATTCCTCCTCCTTATATGGATATTTTATTCCCTGCATATGTGCCTGCATAGCTGCCGTGTCTTTTCTTTCTTCTTTTTGGTCATGCTCTGGTAAACTTTGGGACATACTAGAAACATTTTTTAAATTATTCATGTGTTTATTAGCTCCCGTATTGACTCCAATGATCTGCCCATTAGTTCCTAACACGGGCATACCCACACTGAGCGGATTGTTGATTGTGGCGGACGAATGAGCGTGCTTCTGTCCTGGCTCCAGACTCTCTGCGTGCCGTGAATGTTGGGATATCCATCCGCTGTTAACAGTGAGGTAGTGGGAACTTCTTTGTACGTGCGTATCTTGCTTCATGTCACTGTCGTGTGTATTTAAGACATTCGATTGTCCTGATTGGTAAGTAGGTAGAGAAGATGGGGGGGAGGTATTATTTCGCTGCGAGGCCATCCCGAGTAACGGTTCCCTATGACTCTCGGAATCCTGAAAAAAGATATCAACCGTCAAATAGAGAAAAAACAGTAAAAGTCCTGGTATATTTTTAGCGACGGTCATTTAGTAATAAATTTATAATCCAATGAACTGTCATAAATGTTGGCGTACGTGAATACACCGCGTATAATAAAAAATAAGGAATGGCCGACAGTAGCGCCGTTGGCAACGATTCAGCTCTTATCGCCGCTTTGAATACTCAACACAGCCTCACGTACCTTGAACTCGCTATGAGGTCGTTCCCTTTGCAGCATCAGCTGGGATACGCTAACATTTGCCGGGAAACCGGGTCGCTTCTTCATCTTCTTTTTCAATACCGTAACTTCGGTACCCACGACTGAAAACGAAAAACGAAGACTTTAAGCCGGACGTCGATTTAACAGATTAATATATATGGGATTAAACCTATAATTACAAAAATAAGTAATTTTGTATTGTTTTCATTCAAATAGAAAAATGTAATACACATATTACATTGTTCTATAAACTGGTCTGGTCTGCATCGCTATTAATGACTTCCATGAGATTGTAATCATTAATTGTACAACAAATAAGAACAAAATAATTAAAAAAATAAAATGAATTGTATAGCATTGTACGCAACGTCATTGACTGAGGTTACTTGCAGGAGACCGACCGGGTGACTTTGCGCTGCTCTCCAGACGACCCAATAATTTAAAACAATATCTATAAAGCAAGACTCTTTGAAGGTAATTGTATAAAATAGACCTTTTTCACTTTGATTTCAACAATATATGGAAAAAAACATGAACTACTTTTAAAATTATACTACTATGAAAGTTTCTAACTAAGGTTGATATAAAGCACCCCTAAGGACACGCTCGAGTTATAAAAAAGGCTAATGGATAAGTGGGTCCAATTAAAAGAGATCCTAATATCGACTACCTCATTTTCTGAATGTGAACATTTCAAAGTTTCCATCATTGCCTAATTAGATCTCGTTGCCTATTTAAATTGTTTGTTTAATTAACATACCTACAAAGTTTCTATTTAAATGTATAGTTTTTTCGCTGTTCGCGTGTAATCCAACCGTTTTATCAACTTTGTTGTACGAGTTTTCGAGATCGTATTTGACTAGTAATTCGATAGCTCTTCATAATTAGTTAGCAAGCCGAGTATAATACCGTTATCTATTTGAACATTATCTGGCAGATTTGCAATTAAAATACGGGTTGTATGCGAAGCGAGCCGAGCCGAGGGTGGTCTCCGAGGCGCCAGGGTGCAGTAGGACGGGGCGGGTGGCCGGCGCGGGGTGGCCGCGGCTCGTCAGATCAATAGTCGGCGGGGCGCGCGCCCATACCACCGGCCGCTCTGCACCACCGCCGATTGTTTCAAATTACACCCGCCTTTGTTCCTGCCACTGATCGAGTCGCCTGCGTTTTTGTTTGCCTCCAAACGGCCGACTTCCTTAACGGTAATTACACAATTCTGCGGCTCGCCGTGCCGACGTGGTGCCGACTCTCCGATGCGCCACTTCGGGTAGGTACACGCTACATCGCTTGGTGGCTCACTAATCTTATTTACGGGCGTTACCGTTCTTTGTATCTTCGTGAATCAAGAATTAAAACTTATCTGTTAAGGCATTAACATTTATTTTATATTCATCTATAGACGAACACAAATTGCAGACTATTATAGTAGCCGAATAACAATGAATAGCCAACATAAATCAGAATCATGAAGACGTCAGCTTGTTCATTCGTTAAATAATAAATTGGTTTCTAAATTGAATTAAGAGTTAAGAGGTTTTGAAAAATGAAGTCTGAATCCAACAGTATAAATACAATAAACGTCTGTTACGTTAGAACTACGGAGATATGGCGACAAGGCAGCGGGGATTGCAAAGGGGTGTCAGGCGCAGTGCAGGTTGTTACTCCCGGACGGACGGCTGACGAAGTGCAGTTACCCGCTATTCATGCACTAAATGCACCCCCGCACCCCTCCCACATTGCCACTTAACAACAAAGAGACCGCTCTACCCTCTATATTACAAAGAAACAACTCCGTCCTTTAAACAACCACTTTTGAGTGTTAGTTTAGTCTTTATAAATAGATGTAGCTCCAAAATCATTCATTGACGTCACGGATGTCAAACCAGTCTCAAGTCAGTTAATAGTTTCGAAGTTTTTAAGAATAAATGCGCCTTAATTATATAATTTGAATCGCCTATGTATACTTGTTAATACGAATCATTACGTAAATTGTTAGCAAGTGTTTTTGTGCAGTGTAAAAGTGGAAAAATCTCATCAAATTATTTGGTAGTAAAATTATTGACTTGGCCTACCCTCCACCTAAAAGTAAAGTACTAAAATTATATTAAAGTGAAATTTATAAGCTGCATTATTAAGTTAGTGGTGTATGTTTTTTTTGTTTACATAGCATTCGATTAGCACTAAAGTCATAACAACAAACAATTTAATGTGGAATTTGTTACCATAACACAATTGGTAACTGCGACGCGACGCCTCTTGAAATTTATATGTATTGTCGATTGATTAGGCATACATACTCATTACAATTAAATACTTCACTAACTACACCAAATCATGGCAAAGTGTGGTGGTTGTGGAAAGTTTATATCATCGTCAGAGGCCGCCAAGTGCGACATATGCCGTTCTTTATACCACCGAGCGTGCGTTGGTATTGCTACCAAAATTACTATTACCACTCCATGGCACTGTACTGAGTGCAAAAAACAGCTTGCACATGACACCTCATCAAAAACACCCTTAAGGGGTATTAGACAAGAGAAAAGCCCGAAGTATATGGACAGTAGTTCGCATATCGCTGAGTTCTGGAAGTGTGAACTGAATAAACTTAAAGAGGAATTCATGATAACTATTCGTAATGAGTTCCGGCTGCTTCGTGAGGATATGGCCGAGATTAAGGCCACTGTTAAACTATGCAAAGAACGAATGAATAATCTTGAAGAGCGTGTGACAGCACTCGAGAAGCAAAAGCTTACTAGCCCACCGGCTTCGACGGACTTCAATGAAATAATCACCAAGCTAAAGAGCGACATTAATGATCGGGAGCAGGAGTTGCTCGCCAATGATATACAAGTCGCAAATTTACCCGAACCATCCAGCGAGAACCCTATACGTACAGCCATGTTGCTTGCGACGAAATTAGGAGTGAAAGTGGAAGAATGTGACATTGTAAGCGCCGATCGCGTCGGAGGCCGTCGCGTCGATGCTTCTGAGCCCGCGCCGCAGCAGGCGAGGCCGCCTCGCCCCCGCCTTCTCGTCGTGCGCCTCGCGCGTCGGGATCTGCGCGACGAGCTGCTAAATAGCGCACGCGTGCGACGCGGCGCCACTTCTGCAGACCTTGACTTGCCTGGGCCACCGACACGTTTCTACGTAAGCGAGCGCCTTACGAAAGTTAACCGTCAGTTGTTTCTTACGGCGCGAGAATTCGGTAGCCAACGAGGATGGCGGTTCATATGGTCAAAGCGGGGTCGTATCTATGCTCGATGCAAGCCCGGTGAAGCCTCTTTCTCCATACGAAGTGAGGCGGATATACAACGTGTATTTGTATCACATGACACTACCATTAATGCAGAAAATAATTAGGTATACTATATAACTACTGCCTATTTTGTGATTTATGTTCTGCCAGAAGATTAGGGATTAGTGTAATTTATTCCCACCTTTTACATTACATCTGTTTACTTGCCATTGTTTACATGAGCATTTTATACACTTTTTTTTATGGTTGAGTAAGTAGGTATATACATTATGTGTACCTACTGATCTGCTTGTAAGATATTTGATAGGAGAACTAGATAATATTAAGTAGTAGGTATTCTGTTCTAATCGCTTAGAATTAGTGGTGCTATTCATTATATTATTAATGTGTCTTAATAAGTTATTATGACTAAACTAGCGACGCGTCCCGGCTTCGCATGGATGTATACAAACCACTTATGTATAAGGTTTTTATGTATATAAACCTTCAATGAAGAATAATCTAAGTGATGGTAAAATCCGTTTAAAAATGCGTTACATGGTGTAGGAGGAGTTAGTTAGTAGTACGGAGGATAGGCAGACAGACGCAGAAAGCGACTTTGTATTATACTATGTACTTGTGATTAAGCCAAGGTCTATATAAGTAGATAAATTAAGTAAGCTAAAATGTTAAAATAAGTAGGTAAGTACTTATTTAAGTTTATATTTATATTTTAAATAGTTCTGCTTTTTTTCCGGCTGATGATGATCTGTATTTTTCATCACTGTATTACAATCATAATACTTACTCATAATATTTAGTTCGATTTATATTCGTTTCATTTATGGCGTTTAAATACAACTCGCTTTACTTTATTATATACTAATTTACCCTTGAATGATGTACGTGTTTTGATATCCGTGAGTCAATCACCAAGGTTCAGTTGAAAACCAGCGTCAGGCTCCATTGTCTGACATATGCTGAACTTGAACCTGTTGCTGCAGTTATTGAACTCATGATATTTAATCACACTGTATACTGTCTTTTTGTTGTTCTTTTCGGTTTGTTTTAATTGTTTGATTCTGTAATACTGCAGCAATAAACGCTTTTTCTTTCTTTTCTTTCTTTCTTTCAAAATAATTTACCTCAGCCAGCTGAGCAGTTCTCTTCTAACATTGCAATAGGTAATCTAATCTTAACAAAAACCGTATGAATTAACTAGTTTTAGATATGTAATAAGATATTAAAATGCTAATACACAGTTTACATTAACTACATCTTCCATAACATGCGATTATTTTCTTTATTGCCTCCTTTAATTCTTTTTCTTGCCTTTAATTCGGATGCAGTAAAAGGACGCTTAATAACTGTTAAATCCAGTTGGTATCAATGTACTTAATATACTGAAGACGGGCCGGCAATGTGCGGGATGCCGTTTCCCCGGCTAATCCCGTTTGGTTCACACTCATGTAATTGGATGAAGGAGGGCAGAGCGTCGAGATTGCGCCAGGAACGCCTATCCGCTAATCCGATAATAATGCCCCCGATGTACTAACCATGATATCCTACTACGGATACAGATACTAACATGTAAAAGTGTTTTAGAAATACTGGTAAAATGCGAAAAGACGATGAATATATGTAATACTCGCCGCACTTATAGCGAATAAAAATTAATTAAAAACTAAACCTAATAGTGCTGCCACACAACAATTACATAACGTTATTTTTAATATATCCTATTACATTTACATTTTGCACAATTTGCTAGATGTATGGAATATATACTCCACATGCCCCGTTGTGTCTCGACTCTGATAATTGTTATTCAAAAGTTATAATTTACCATCGCCTTGCAATTTTTTGTTCAACATTTTTTGTCAAATAACATAGTAACAATGGATGAGTAATGTTAGTTAATATTTTATCAAAAAATCTGCAAAAGTTAACTGACATTACTCAACTGCTGTGTAGGAGCTATGTGACGATGCTCCTAATTTTTTTGCTCAGTCTGTTTAATTTTGGACATTAGCATGAATAATGAATCTTAAAAAATGGTTATTCAATGTTAAGTTAGTAAGCTCAACTGTTACACAAAACCTTTTTAATTACAGGTAAACCCCCCGAGAGGGTGGTGGCACGATTTAGGTTTGAACGCAGAGACATTTTGCATGTTAAGCAAAAGCGGTTTTCTAGTAAACGATACCTATTTATGTACACTGTTTAATAAATATGTTGCGTGAAATGAGATATCTAAACATATGTTAGACATTTAATTTGTAATTAAAAAGAACGAAAAGATAAGCGGAGAAAAGTGTCTAATGAAAAGACAACTAATAAACAGGTTTTATACTTATTTAAACTAGCCCGTAAATGTTAATGACGCACTTAATTGCACTAAACACAGTTCACACTTTGTTAATCATATAGGTAGCATTTTGCTCTCTCGTCTCCGTCACGTCCCCTCTCTTTATAGTATGAATAAATAATTTGTTTATTATCGTTTCATTTTAATGTTGTTTGCTCGTCGAATTATTATTCAAAATACGAGTTTCACGAATAAATGTGCTTATATGCAGACTCAGAAACGAATTGTACGTACATAAATTGTTGAATACAATATAGATATATCTCCATACAATAGACAAACATGCATACTGTATACATGTAAAGGTTATTTCAAATTTAAAGTTACAAATTTGACGGGCCCGTTGGTCTAGTGGTTAGAGACCCTGTCCGCTAACCGATGGGTCGTGGGTTCGATTCCCACCAAGTGTCTGGGTGTTATTTATCTATTTAAGTATGTATTTACAAAAAAAAATGTATATGAGTATTAGTATCAGTTGTCTGGTTTCCATAGTACAGGCTCTGCCTAGTTTGGGATCAGATGACCGTGTGTGGATTGTCCCAAGATATTATTATTATTATTAAATATTAAATAATATTTTAGGGGTAGTTTCTTTATATGATACCTTAGAGGAGATACCACTGGAGAGAGCATGATGCGCTAACCCCCCCTCAAAATTTTTGGTCATATGGTCAGGTCTTTCTTTATTTGTGTGCGTGTATTTTTGAATGTGTTGCGAGTTTACTATAGTGTGGGTATGCGTGAAGGTGTATCTGTGTGTGTTTACTTCGCCTCCCGCACCCCGCAAAAGTGCCACGAAAAATTTGTTCGGGGAATCGACGCGATACTAACTCCTTTGGTACTTTCTCTGAGTATGATACTAAACATAATTTGTTCTACCACTTTTGGTAATTTATCATTTCTTGCCCAGCAGTGGGACATAATGCCTAATAAAGGCATTTTTTTATATAAGTTGCTTAAAGCAACTGGCAATATTTCTGCGCAATCACAATCACAAAAGAGAGTATTAAACAAACAGCGCAACGTGCAAGTGATATTAGTATTTTTCGATTAACCCCGTATACACATAGCTTTCCGCATGTCGTCTGAAAATAAATAAAAATACAGTGTAAGGGACTACGTACCGAAAACTTTTATATAAGATTTCTCATATTGTCCGTTACAACATTACAGAAACCATTTATATGGAAAATGACAAATGACCAAGCTTGGAGATAATGGCAACCCCTGCCTTCTAAGGGTAAGGCCTTTGTTCAGCAGTGGACTTTTCGGCTGCTGATGATTGCTAATTTTGCACAAATACCTAAGTAATTTATTGTTTTTAAATTGAAATTAGGCTTTATTATTATACCCATAATGATGTTATCCTAATTTTATAAAAAATTGTGGCATTTTTATTTTTTTTGGATATTCGTGAAATGCCGATGAAAAATTTCAACACTAGAATGTTAAGAATCATGTACTGGATCCCTAGTATCGGTTTTCGGTACGATGTCCCTTACACTCCGTATAATGAACAATCAATAATTCTTACCTTTCTTATGTTCTATGTTTTGAGGAGGTGGTGTGGCAGGTGATTGCGCACGCGCTTGCAACGTCGCCAGCAGTTTCCGTTTGTGATTGCACAGCTTCGTCAGCTCTGCGCCAGAAGATGGCTGGTAAGGTTTGCTCACGACCTGCCAACAATAAGCAATGATCAAACATCTTTCCTTAAAATAACTGCAATAAATGTGATACTACTATATCTAGAAGATACATTAAACTCTCGATGCCCGACAAATTATCGATTTCATCAATGTTTACGAATTCTTTCCTAATATCGGATACGTCAGGAACGGTTATGTAATTACACGTTATGGTACAAGTAATAAATACCGCATATTTTCTTCATAACGATTTAATAACTGGAATCGTGTATAGAGTAGCTCCGTTTAGTGTTACGAATGTGGGCAATCGTGGTGCGTTGCATTTCCTGATTTCACGCCTACAAATGACGAGGTAGATTTATTACATCGCAGTTTTAATACGACTATTGAACTCGTTAGTTTAAATAAATACGATATTCCTCTTGTAATACATATAGCTTTTAAAAGCTGTTGTTATCATGAAGCCCTAGCTAGCATATTAGCTATTATTATGTAATAATATTGCCTAAACATTTATGTATTTGAAAGGCTGCCTAATATCTATGATTGAGAAAATCCTCAGAAACCGTCAAAAGCACAGTGAGCTGGCACTCTAATTTTTATGATACTTTTTTCTACTTTCGTTTTCCAAAAAAGATTTTGCGCTACTTTCAAGAGACGATTAATTGTGTCCCGAAATCGAATACTAATACCAACGATAATTTCCTTGCAGGGGGCACGAAAGGCTAAATCGCTACAGCCAAAGCAATTGACTGCTTTGATATTTGAGTCGGAAGTACAGCCTGTGTTTCTGTCAAACAGCCTGTCGAATACTGTCTATCATTGTAAATAGCCGGTTCCACACAGAGTAATTAATTGATAGGCACTGTATCGTAATTATTAACATGTTGCACAATCTGGACGGCAGGTGGCCAGTTAGGGAGGGTGCGATTAAAGCTTAGTGCAGTCAGTGCAACGGAGTGTGCATGGGAGTACAGTTAGTTTGCGATAGTATTGTGCTGGATGTGCGAACACGTCCGCCATCCATTATGGACGGACGCCCACTGTGCACCGTTGCACACGCAAATTGCTCGCCCGCTGACATCAGGGCTGCACGGCTCGTACCAAATGTTTACAAAACGAGGAAATCGCCGCTCCCGCTGATTCTAGTAACTGACGCGTTAGCACTCTACCACTAATAAGTAAGCGATTTAAAATGTTGTGAAAGTGGCTTTGTTCTGACTAATATTACTCAGTGCTAAACTTTGTTTAAATGGAAAGGCCGTTTTGTGAGGAACTACTATTGTTAAAGATTATTTTTCACATAAAGTACCTTAGTACTCATTCATTAAACCCTAAGGGGTTTAAATATTACCTTAACTCTTTTATACATAATTATTTTTGTACTTATGCATTGCAAACTTATAAACGAATTCAATCACATTTTTGTAATATCTAATAATAAGGAATGATCATAAAATACGAGTTGCTAGAAATCCATGCCTGCATCTACGCAAAAGTGGTATGTTAAATAATACAGTCTTACTCCGTTTGAAAACCAAGCTTATGTCTAATTTGATGAGATACTCAAGTCGTTCGCCTGATGGGTAGGCAACAGGCCCCGAGGCGGGCAGCGGGCGAAATGCGGCCAGGACGCGCGTGTGCCAAGGGGAGAATACATATCTGCTCGACGTGCTCGAGCGAGGTCCGAACGGAGTGTCCAGAGTACCTATTTCTACAGCACCGATGAAGGCCACAGGTTTTAATGGGTAAAAATCCCACATAACCCAGCTACGGAGACAGAGTACCTTTTGAACGTTTCCTATCGACAGCAACAGGCCATGTCTTTGGACACTTTGAGTCCAATCAGTTTACCTTCGCACCCGAACACCGAACTTTGATGTCTATCCATTGCTGCTTGACGGCAGAATGTCTGACATACTCGGGTACAGTTCTAAAATGAAGTCAGGTACAGGGGCAGGGATTTATTCCAAGGATCTACATTCTGTAGTGTCAGTCAGAGCATGGGGCATTATGCGTCGGTATTTCAAACGGAAAATTATGCCATAACTACCAGCATTAAAGAAATGTCAAAGGTAAAACAATTTACATTCTCAGTGACAGTCAAGCAGCCGTGAAGGCTCTGAACTCCTTCCGAGTTGTCTCTACCTGGTTAAAAGTTTGAGCAACCTGGGAAAACACAACAACGTCAGCCTTATCTGGGTACCTGGACACGAAGGCGTCGAGGGTAATGAGAAGGCAGACAGACTAGCAAGGGCCGGCTCACAAAGACATTTGGTAGGCCCTGAACCATTTGTGGGTATTCCGTATGGAACGTATCACCAAGCATTATATGTGCATGCTAGAAATGAACACATAAAGGAATGGAGGGAAGCATCAGGCCTAAACCACTCCAAAACTTTCTTTAGCCCAAGGGTGGACAGTGGGGTTGAATTATTAAACCTAAGCAGATCACAATTAAAGCACCTAATAGGTGCACTCACGGGAAGTTTTGGTACTAATGAGTACCTCCATAGAATGAGGTTAAGTACTGTTGCAGATTCTGCGAAGGTGAAAAAGAGTCAATGCGACACATAGTGCGGCTGCGACGCTCTTGCGAGACGTAGGTTGAGTTATCTGGGAGTGAGTAGCCTATCCTGCACCAGATGATTATGTACTGTACAGCTCCAAGCTGGCGCAATCGTTGCGTTTGCAACTCTTCGACACGTCAGCAACAGAGTAAGGGCTAGTGCATGCACAATAGATCCAACTGGGTCGAAGTGCGTTCCGGTGGTTACCGGGCCCTATTTTATAGCCACCAAATAATAGAATAGGTACCTAGATGATTCCTTGCACAAAAACCAACGACCTTAAATCTTAGAGATAAAGCGTAAATAAAATTAATTTATACAAGAGTCTCTGCTCGAACCTGTTTATTTTTTAAATTAAAAATAAGCACGACGATATTTAAGTGGTGCATGGTTATGTGGCGCGGCGCGTACAGAAGCCTGTGTGCCTCCGTCCTTGTGCTTGTTAGCGTACAATCACATTCGCAGTTAAACGTCCAATTATGACTTATTGGTATAAGTGTACATATAAATATTTAAATGGACAAGTTTTCATTTACAATATAATAACTACAACTTCTGTTCTATGTTATATACAATGTAAAAATGACAAGTGTCCGATCCGTGAGGGTCTTATTCAGTGTATCGATACAAACACATATGTATTTAACTCATTTGTTAACTATCTCAATTTTTTTTTCTTATTTGTACCAGAAATACAAGATCAGATTCGTTTTTCTGGAACCAAGTACATAGGAAAAAAATATGAGATAATCAACAAATGAGTTACGTACATGTATTTGTATTGATACACCGAATAATACCCTCACGGATCGGACACGTGTTTTTTTACATTCTGTGTATATAATAATATATTACTGTAATGTTGTATATGATGTGCGTAGGTACTTCATCATAATAGTATGTACAGTCCAAAATCATGCGGTTGCGCAGAAAAAATATGCAAATTCGATGAAGTTATGTTTCGATCTGAAGGCCGAATAATAATTACGTTTGAGTATGTTCAAAATATTTTTTATGCCATTTTGTTTGCATTGGCCAATTCCAATCGTGAGATTAACTATTACAATTATAATTCACTGACTAGCCAAGTATTAAAACTAAAAATATAGGTTTTTTTTTGTTTAAGTGATACACGATAAATATATGTTACAAAACTTATCACGAAACGTAGTTTCTTTTTAAACATAAATATTTTTGTAATAATGCCCATTTTAGCAATCAAACCAGCAAAATATCGTACGCTATTTTACTTTAAATTACTTAACTGCGACTAACTTGTTACACTTAAATAAAGACAAGCACATTATGTGCCTAGTTCGGAACCTTATTTGATATTCAAATGCTATCGATCGGAATATTAAATGCGCAAAATAGTTGGGTAACAACTCAATCGATCAACAACAGTATTGTCTGTTGACTAACACATGTTAGTCAACAGACAATACTGGGTACCCATAACCGTAACGGACAATAGTCTTTGTCACAACGAGATTTAATAAGCAAATCTACCTTAATGGGATGGCCGTCTGGACAGATAGATAAGCCGGTGCACCACAATGCATGCACCGGGTCATTTCAATATGAAACCAATCAACATGATGGACGCTGCGGTGCTACAGACACGTCCTGTGTTCAACACGTCGTGTCGTGATAACTAATGACGACGCAATAATTAATAGCTCTACGATTCGCAACTGAATAACTAATTCGATCCGAAATACGCAGTATCACACAAATTCATTATACGAGGCAATAAATACGTTTTTCTAGCCATTTTCGACTAAATAGGTACTTGCTGTTGGCCTCCTTTTAGTCCTCTCCATTTAATTCTGTCTTGAATAATAAATTCGTTAAATAATATGTGTAGTTTGATTTATTGAAAATTTCTATAAATTACACAGAAGCGGGCATTCTGCGTGAAACCCACAATATTGACCACTTTCGACTTGAAGCTGGTAGAAGAACGAGACATTAATTTCTTCTAAACAAAACAAGACCCGAAATCATTTCCTAAGTCAACGAAGGGGAAAACTGACTGACAATACTGACGTAGGTATGACTAAAATTTTACAGGACTTATAGGATATTTAATATAGGATATTTAATAGAATCATATTTCTTACGATTAAAATGGGGCATTTATACTTTGTTAAAAAGCAATCCTAGTCGTAATTATCACTTCATAAAATGTACATATGTTACGTTGATTCTGTTAAAACTTAACACCTTAAGCTCAAATTAAACGTAAGATATTAAAATAACTAATAGATATTTATAGACATATGACCAGGGAATAATACTAGAGGTTAACTGTAATAATAAACTATTTAAAAAAAATAAAAACCGACTTCAAAGTAAATTATCAAAAAAGCAAAAAAATAACGAAAATATATTGAAGTCGGTGTCAGCTGGTGATAGTGTTAGTTAACATGATTAGCTAGCACCGACTTCAATATATTTTCGTTATTTTTTGCTATTTTGATAATTTACTTTGAAGTCGGTTTTTTTTTTAAATAGTTTATTTAACACTTTTTAGTGACTTATTTACCAAGATAGGTATCAGCACTATCACGCAACTCGAACGTCTACGTTACAGTAACTTACTGAAAAAATAAAAAGTTTATATCTCTTAAACTACTGGACCGATTTTGATGAAACTTATACTCTACCCTAAGTTGAAAAATACTCTAAATCTTGCAAAAAGAATTTTCGAAATCGGACTTGTAGTTCCTGAGAAATCGGTGGACAAACCTACATACATACATACACTCATAAAATTTGGTAAATTTGTTTAGAAGCCCAAATAGACTAACATATGTTAATATTACGCATTTTTATTAATATTACATACATACGCGTCGAATAGAGAACCTTCTTTTTGAAGCCGGTTAAAAATGAAGACAAGTTCAAAATTAAGCATAGGTTTTATTTGCGTGCAACAACTGAATGTGGAGTAATTTGTCGCCGTATCGTCGGCAGCTCGCCACTAATTAACGGGGACATTTACGGCTGCCAAACTCGCCAGTATCTGTACAACATCACGGCCCACCCCGAACCCCTACTGCGCTGCGGTGGGAGCGACGCATTCCATGTGGAATTTCGGGCTTCCATCACCCCCAGTGTCACTGATATATCGCATCGGAACGCCCCACGGTTATATGTATTCTGTGCCCACGGTGTGTGTTTGAAGCCAATGTTGTAATTTATTTACACTGTTCTTAAAGTTGTTTTTACTCAATACATATAAGTATACAATTGCTTCCCGTTTCCGTTCCCATGAGCAGTCCGAGTAAGAATAGCACGCTCCCATCTCCTCCCATTCAATATCGTATTGAACATATCCAAATAATCATTACATGTATAATAACATCATCATTTTTATACTATAAACAAAATACAAATAACGCAATAAACGAATCGTACAGCATAATGAATCTCATTTGCATATAAGAAGACCATTCACTACACGAAGCTTTGAGAGTCGTTATCATGTCGTTGAACGGTAGGTAAGTGGCCGTAAAAGTAAATTAATGTTCCCCTTCAGCAGGATTTACCCTCCCTTAATTTAGGTCAAACTCTTGTGAAAACAGAATAAATATCCACACGAGAATTGGCTAATAAGGGTAAACGAGATTGCTGCCATACTTTAGGGGATCTACACAGTTATTTTCGTCGTATTTTTTATTTTATTTGATATTTTGAACGGCAGGACACACTGTCGCTGGTGCTGATCTAATTGTAAAAAGACAAACTTTGTTTTAAAAAAAAAATGTGAAAAAATGACAAGCCCGCTGAGTTTCTTGCCGGATCTTCTCAGTTGAGGCCGCGTTGTGATCCGGTGGTAGCTTTTAAAAAAAAAATATGACCGTTCAAAAGTGCTAGCGTTAAGCCTATTTGAAATAAAAAATTTTGAATTTTGAATTTTTTGAATTTATACCTATGTATTTAGAACGCTTGGCCAATCAAGCTTAAATTGTGATTGTGCTGATTATTTGATGTCAACGATACTGGCGTAATTATACATTTTACCGAATGATATGACTTTACTTCGATATGCGGGATTATAATTATTAAATAAAAGTTTCGATTTTATTTTACTTATATGAATATTCGTTCTAATTAATACAGAAGGATTCAAATATCATTAGTTCTAATTATTCATAAACTTTCTATTAAGCTCATATAAAATTGAACACTCAAATGAAAGTTAAATTCGAAAATTTGAATAAATTTTAATTATAAATATTATTGCTAATAATCTATACTTACTTATAATAAAACTGTAACAGGTCCATTTCTGTACATTGAAGATATTTTGAAAATTATATTTGGAGGGCATTTTTTAACCGATACTAAAGCCGAAACTGTAATGTTTTTCATTTTTGTCTGTCTGTCTGTATCACGGCTGCGCATCACGCCGAAACTGCTGGATGGATTTGAACGAAACTTGGCATAATTGGAGTTAATACCACGAGGAAGGACATAGGATACTTTTTATCCCGTAATTCAGCACGATTCCTTTGGGAGAAGAGATTAAAGTCATAATGGTACTTGGTTATACGCGTGCTCAGTTTATCCCTTTTTCATTATATAAAAAATAATAATAAGGAGACGGCTGTCTCTTCTTAAACAGTTGTTGTTGTTATTAATATTTGGAAATCAGGTTAAGCAACGTTTGGCAGTATTTTTTTTTTGGAATCATAGACGCTGTTGGCCGCAGATGGCCATTACAGCTTCACCGGACAATAGGAGGCGAGCGCTCTAGCCTTTACGGCAGAAGTAGCGACGAGCTCAAGGGCACCTCAGGGAGGCACGGCCTCGGCTTGGGCTGTCGCTTAAGAGAGGGCTGAGTTTACCACCGGTTCACAACGCGCCCCCACTGAGAAGAACCGGCAAGAAACTCAGTGGGGTGATGCACGTCGTTGAGGTCGCATACGTACGACCCTTCGGCCTCGCCGGCGAGACCGGTGTCTGATAGCTAGTGTAGCATACGGTTGTCGGGGAGGGGTCGGCGCATCCCGGTCCAATAGGACCGTCATGGGGTCAGGAGGGTCGAGCAGTACGTGCCGTGGTCTGCGGCGCGAGTCAGAAGGACTAGGGGCGTAATCGGCGGCGGCGCGGATTAAACTGTTCGCGTGACGGGACGCGGATTCAAAGTAGCGTTTCGACGCTTCTTTGAGGAACTTACGAAGGGGATCTAACTACACGAAAACTACACTCGCGTAAGTCATAATTGGGCGAATGCAAGCTTTGTATAATGTCAACTTATTTCTAAGCGACATTTTACTCCGCTTGCAGAGAAGGGGATACAGGCGACCTAATACGAAAGCCGCTCGATTGCGGACGGACCTAATGTGCGGGCCGAAAGTCATGGCGGAGTCCAAGGTGACTCCGAGGTACTTAACCTTCATTTCATAGATGGGTGACCGTTTAATGATAATTGAACTGAGCGTTTACGTGCTTCGGAAGGCACGTAAAAAGTGAGATGCAGTTTTTAACCGACTTAAAAAAAGGAGGTTTTGTATTCGACGAATGTATCTAATACTATAAAATTTAAATATTATAAGTATAAAAAAATAAGGAGACACTCATAGGCAGTATCAATATGTAGCAATCGATCAGGTTAAGCAACGTTAGGTAAGGTCAATACATAGATGGGTGACAGTTTAATGCCATTCGAATTAAATTCGTCTCCGTGCTTCGGAAGGCAAGTAAAGTGGGTCCCAGAATTTAACCGACTTTAAACAAAGGTTATGTATGAAACGCAAATGGATGCTATTAAAAATTTTGCTATAGTAAAAACAGCGCGAGCGGAGCTGCGTGGGTCGGCTAGTAATAAATAATGGTATCTGAACAAGCAGAATACGAATAAAGTGACTTAAAAAATCTCAGAAACGTATAATTTTGATATGATTACTATGTAAATGATATAAGATTAAAAACGCCTTATCTTCGTAAAGTACGCAAGTTAACTATACATATCGTTTGATTATCGTGTTATTTTAAAGCAACATGCTAATTAAACCATAATACAAGGCCCTAAATAGTCCCGTAATGTACAAAAAAGATGTAGTCATAAATAGTTATAATGGTTCTTTATTTTCTTTTCCCATGAAAAGTTATATTGTCACTTCGATACCGCAATGCTTACAGATTAGGGTGAGGGTCGTTTATCTATTTGTGCATTGAATATCGACAGCCTTGACCCCGATAAGGAAAACATTGGGGTTGCTACGATCCCCCTTGACACAACATAAAAGCATGTTGTCATATTACAGGGCCAATGTAAAGTTTTTAACGTATAATTATACCTGTTTGTAAGGTATTATGGCCATACTGATCAAAATATTTATTGTTGCCAGTGGTAATACGTCACTCGGCGCCCATAGCCCACAAAATAAAAATATTTGGAGGAAATATGCATAATTTCGTATTGGAAATTTCGTTATAATAAAATGACTGAATGCGACTGAGTTTGTTTTCATATCTATTTGTGTGTGCTTTAGTATCGGTTATAGAATGCCCTCCAAACATAATTTTCAAAATATCTTCAATGTACAGAATTGGACCTGTTACAGTTTTATTATAACTATAATAGATTGTTTACAAGCCGCTCTATGGTCATATTAAGTTCATTGAATAACATAAATATGTAGAGCCAAAAACTACACTTCTAATTAATGCATATACGGTTTTCTTATAAAACTTAGTAACAACACGAAGAAGTGTGACACTCCTACCAGTTTAAATGAAATTATCTTAGACCAGACGACTTAATCGAAGTATGTATTAGTAGTAGATTATGTATTATTAGTATGTATATTATTAGTCTCTCAGGACCAGTGATTTCTTCAGTGACAATACCATTCCCACCGGAAATCAGAAAAGTTTACACACCGCTGTTTTGTTGCAGAATATTTACAACTACAGAAGTATCTCTTGGACCGTCTCTTGCACAAAGGACTACCTATTATTATAGGTATCAAAGAATACGCAGTCACTTAAAGCTGTCATTGTTTACGGCTCTATTCCCGGCAGCTGATCTCTGGGTTCACAATGGCTAATAAACAAAGGTCGTAGATTCCAGACAAAGCCGGCATCGGTGGCTAGCCCACCGTATCTCACCATCAGGGCGGCGAACCGTGTCGCTTACGACTGTGAATACATTTTACTGTCCTATATGCTTACATGTTAACTCGCGTTCATATATTCAATGCGCTGTGTAACAGCAGTCCTCGTTTAAAAGTAATGTTATGTGACAATGCCTTAAAAATATGATATTACAATCAACAAGCGGAGTTGCGATGAGACCCTAAAACCGGTAAGTGCACCATTCATGTTCCTGCGCGGTTGCCTGCGTGCAGGACGCCTAGTAATTGCAGGACTGTGTAGCGTGTATGGCTTTGCGTCCAGCGCGGAGTCTTGTACCAAACAAGATGTCTTGCATTGCACTTCGGTCGCTGCGTAGGACTGTGAACGGTCCGAATTAGTGACTGCGCTTCCTAGATAAACACGCTTATGGTGGTCTTGGTATTTTCGCTATTCATGATTAATAATTGCAAAAATATACTGAAAAAAAACATACCTTGGTTTCAATCCGAGATATGACTGCAAATTGCAACTAAATCTTCTAATAAGTCGGTAGAATAGTAATCGTAGAAACCCAACAACAGAGAAGTTGCCAAACAGGTTATAAAAATACATATTACGTACGTATACACTAGTTGCCTAAGCGAGCATTATAACCTCTTAAACAAATAAATTCACATTTACTAGTACAATTTATGGTTATTCTAGCTCTCGCTTATATTCCAAAGGAGGTTCCTATCGGATAGGAATGTTACGTACTGCCCTGTGCGGTCGCCACTTTCACCTTACTGTGGGAAAGTTGGCAGCGTTTAGAAACCGACCGAACGTTCAGAGCGACAGATTTGATATTGAATAATATAAGCACGCTTTATAAGTATACTCGATATGTAACGGACTGAAACTAAATGATATTAATAAAAAGAGAAATAGCTATAAACACAAAGATCACGACCTCGATCGATCGCTTAAATGTCACTTGGAGCGGTTGCCACGCGGAACAGACATGTTTCTTTGTTCTCAGATGAAGACAAGACAAAACAATGAGATTCCATTTGAACACGCTGCGAAACGAACATTCCCGATAATTCGAGATCGTTTACCCGATAACAGTCGAGAAAATAGTTTTGAATATCATGGATTTAATATTTTATAAAGAGTATGTACCAAAAGGTATACCTACCTGTATTGTATGATCAACAAAGGTAAACCTACATTTAGCAATAATAAGGTCATATTAAGACGTCACCTGTTAATTTTGGCCTTCTATTGTCGACAATGAAACGACCTCGAGGTCGCTTCCCAGCACAAACCACCCGGACGTCGTCGTTAATTCCACATTCCCCAATTTTACGACTATTATTATCTCAAAACTTTTATAGGCCCTTATCATAGCTGAGGATTTATTATAACATAACATTTAAATTATAAGGGCGACTAAGTACGAATTTGCCGCAAGTGTCTTTGTAAATCAACGTTAGGAACGTTTTTCTATAACTATAACGGTTGAGGTTAAATAATCCACCCTGTAAAGTAGTCTCACTTTGAAATTCAGTCGCGCCCAATCCGGCCACTATTGCAAAAAAAAAATACATGAGTATAAATATATTATTTTCGTTTGAAATGAGGTTTAGTAAGCAATTTAAAAAAATATTCCACATTTCAAAACATAGCTACAGTAGTTTATTTAGGAACATCATCATCATTAGCAGCCGCAAGACGTCCACTGCTGAACAAAGGCCTCCCCCTTAGAAGGGAGGGGAAGGGGGGCTTAGGAACATACAGTGATCACAGTGTTTAAAACCCCTGCCCGAGACGTGAGGGTACTATTCGGTGTATCAATACAATTATAATATGTATGTACTCTCGCGGTCACTAACGGTGTACCACCTTTAGGTCGAAAATCGCTTGCACGAGCCGGCCCAAAATACGTGCGGGCGAGGCAAGCACACGTAACATACGTGTTCGAATGGACAAGGGCGCGTTTAACCTTGCTCGCTTTAAAGCTAAAAGTAAGATACAACAGGTCCAGTCCTTGAAACTGTTTATGCCGATGATGTCTGCCTCATGGCTGACAGTTTGCAGTGCTTGCAAGGCTATCTAGACAGTTTAGACGAATCCTGTCAAAAATTCTGTTTAGTTATCAATACGTCAAAAACTCAGATTTTTAAACAACCTGTAAAAGTTCAATCTGCAGATGACGCTGCGGTAGATCTAGCTGAAAATCCACTGGATGAAGTTGTAGCCTTTCGGTATCTTGGAAGTCTTGTGCGCAACGACAATCGTCTTGATTCAGAGATACCTGCCAGAATCGCGAAAGCTGCTACAGCAGCTTTGCAAAATTAAGACAACATGTTTGGAAATCGCACGACCTCAAGACCAAAATTGCTATTGTGCTTCCTACACTGTTGTACGCCTCGGAAACCTGGGCCATTACCTCTATTAGCAGTGTTAATATAATATTAGATCGACTTTTCCTACCATGACGTCCAAAAAATAATGCCTGCTGCCTTTACAGGAAAGATATTAAACGCCTTGTCATCTTCCATTAAAAATGCCTCCGCGCTATTTTAAGGCTGAGATGGCGAGATCATGTAGCTAACACGGAGGTACTTCGACGAATAGGGTTTGGAGGGCTTGTTAATAAAAAGCAACTGCGTTGGTATGGGCACTTAGTTCGCGTGGGCTCATCCAGGTTACCTAAGATTAGCTCCTGCGCTGAGATTGGCTCACGTAAGCACAAACCCGGAGGGCAGTACCTGCGCTACAAAGGCGTCTTAAAACGTCACCTTAAATCATGTAGCATAAGTGATGATAAGTGGGAGGGGATTGCGGCACAAAGACCGGAGTGGCGAAAAGCTCGACACCAAGCGCCTACTCCAGAAATCCCAGCCCAAGACTACATACGCGTATACTTATAATAGCAACGGGTAGTTCTCCTGTTATCTTTACGACCGAACTTTTAAGAGGAAATTCGGTTTCGCCAGTCATGTTCGCCCTCAACCTCATGCAAGATCTTTTAACTGACAGGGTATCGCCGTCGGCGGATACGTCTGGGAGGACATTATCATCATCATTAGAAAGTAGTGCCCGAGTCTCTGACGCACAATACGCATTTCGAGAGGGTTAGTCGAACATAGACACAATCCCTTGCGTCAAGGCCTTTTCGCATGAGGCAGTTTCCCAGTTGTAATGTTGGCGGTGTCTTGACATCGCCAATGCTGTCAACACATTTCGATTCAGATGCGTGGTGGATGTGGTGTATATTTTCTTTTTATTCTTCTATTCAACAATAAAATTTAATTTTTATTGAAGTGCACCTTCAACTGCCCATTATGTTTTTCTCTATCATTTTCTAGTTGGGTTGCCTGGAAGAGATTGCTTTTTAGCGATAAGGCCGCCTTTGTACATTGATATCTACAACGTATTGTTAAATTTACATGTAACTTTTGGTGTACAATAAAGTGTATTTATTATTATTATTATTATGTCCTAAGATCAAGTTTCAACCTACTTAAGGCGAGTAGGGTTCTATTTTGAGGACAAAGGTGTCGGCTCTGTCGCAGCTCCTGCTGAATCCGAGTGGCCCAAGTGATAGTGTTGCCGTCGCCTATATATCGGGGTAGTACGATCCATGTCCCTCTATGGGGCGCCAGTGTATAGACATCCTGACTGCCCAAACCGACCTCACTGCAACGACCACAGAGGGTCATGGTGGTCCGGGTGATACGTGGATACCACACAATTTCGTGCGAGGCCACATGCGCGCTGGCGGGGGCAATACCCTAGGACTTCGAAGTGCTGGTGCTGACCGCAGTTTACTGGCGAAGCACAGAAACCCGGAGCCGGGGTGGAGCACCTACTGGTGAAGTTTAGCGATGGCGAAGGGAAGCCCAAGATGACGCCCTTGTGTTGTCGCACGAGCATATCGGTGGTGCGTCTGGTCTTACAAGACTGTGTTTATCGGAAATACGGCACGCTCACTTTCCGTTTGCTCATAGGCGAATAGCCGCTAGCGGAACGAGTACACGGCAAAGCTACGCACTTTTACGTTGTTAACGGCCTGTCTGAACGAACAAAGCGATTTACAATATGTACCTACAAATAAGGACTGAAATTGGGACTCAATTCTCCTGCCTGTTGCCCAAGCAATAAAATAATGTAATGTGTTTTCAAGGCTAGATTAAATTGGGTTTTTATAAGCTAGAGTGCTTTATCCTAGATAGAATCGCCGCTTGCCATCAGGTGGGAACGCTTTCAAGCAAGCACCACCCTACCTCATATATCGAGTAAAAAAGGTAGTGAAGTGTAGCGTATAAATAGCAATTGTTTGTCTCCTTTAAACGTCTAAATGACCTCACTATAACAACAAAATCTATGCAAGTCAAGGGCGCTGGCTTAATCCAGCACTGCTTTTAGGTACAGTCCCCTAAATACGATAAAAACGTAACATGTATAACTTGTTCATAGGTTCATTAATTTTAAGGATGCCTATTGAATAAATAAGTATTCCAGTGGCCTTGACCATAGATTACTAAATTGGCTAAATAGAAA
Source organism: Furcula furcula (assembly GCA_911728495.1). Lineage (NCBI taxonomy): Eukaryota > Metazoa > Arthropoda > Insecta > Lepidoptera > Notodontidae > Furcula > Furcula furcula. Next base: position 16,058,540 of record OU452251.1, read on the forward strand.
AACTTGTTTAACATCTAGGCGTTTTAAGATTCAATTGGCGGAAAATGTTAAAGCTTTAGTTTTTAATCGTAATTTTATATTTAATAAGTATGTAATTTAACTGTAGTCACATAGAAACATTTTACATTGAGTTAGCACTTATCAATTATTACCCATAAAAGTAAGCGCTACAAAACGTGCTTTTTACCTGGCTTCTCGTAATCTAGACCGGGCTGCAAACCATTTAAAAAGCTTCGCCCCGAACGTCAAGTCAAGTCAGAATACCCCTAAAAATATTTCGTTGGAGTCTCTGCAACATTTGAACCTATTCCGAAATTTAATTTATAACAAACGGTAAATACTTATAATAAAGGCACGTTCAAAAGGGGCCGTGACCAAATTTAGATTAGTGTTAATCAATCTTTTAATAATTTTCATAGGTCACATACTTTAAGTATACAGAATACCCTTTAAAAATATTATACCCCTAAGAAAACAGACATTTTTTCCCCTAAATCTAGGGGACCCCTAAGTTGGTAGCCCTGCATCTAGACAGCAGTCAGTCAGTCATTACGCTCAGTCAAAGGCCGTACCGTAAGGGCAGCTTGAACCACTGACACCAGGTTGGCCACTAACAATACAACAAAAGAACAGCAAACATGTACATAATGAATATAACACACCTTTTAATATACTACTTACATAGCCCATTAATACAATATTATGATCACATTAATAGCATATGTCTTATCTTTTATGTATATCGTATTCTTATAAGATGGCACTAAAGATATACCTATTTGATCATTTACATACCAAGTGATGTATATTTAATTATACGACCGGCCTATAATTATGTGGACATAAAATTAAAAATCTATTTTAGACACCTATTATTAGATTAACAAATTCATAAACTCAATGAAACCAAGTGTAGTTAGAAATAATTTTCGTAGGAATTTAAATACCACAGCCAGCCACCATTTTATTCGTTTAGAATATAAAAACTTGTACGTACAGTATACGTTATAGGTAGGTTGTTTTGACCGTGACAACCAAATATTGTAACTTTAGTTATTATTAAAAAAAATCGATCCGACTTCAATAACACATATTATTGAAGTTGGTGCCAAATATACACAGCAGGTACGCCAACACCAACTTCTATAATATAAATTTAAATTATTTTATACTTTTCAGTGTTATTGAAATCGGTTCGATTTGTATTTATATATTTTACTAGCTGACCCACGCAGCTCCGCCCGCGCTGTGTTTACGTTAGCTAAACTTTCAATAATATACATTCGCATAGAATACAAAACCTCCTTTTTTAGAGTCGGTTAAAAACTTGGACCCACTTTGTACTTGCCCTCCGAAGCACGGAGACGTTTAGTTCAAATGGCTTTAAACGGTCACCCATCTATTTAATGACCTTACCTAACGTTGCTTAACCTGATCGATTTCCAAACATTGTTAAGAACTGTCTATGGGTGTTCCCTTACAAATATTTATTATAATTATAATGAAAAATTGTTAAATCGGAGCAAGCGTATAACCAAGTACACATTTTGACTTTAGTCCCCTCTCCCAAGGGAACCGTGCCGAATGTCGGGATAAAAAGTATCCTATGTCCTACCTCGGAGTATTAACTCAAATCATGCCAAGTTTCGTTTCAATCCATCCAGTAGTTTCGGCGTGATGTTCAGCCGAGATACAGACAGACAGACAGACAGACAAAAATAAAAAAAAATACATTTTTGGCTTTAGTATCGGTTATAGAATGCCCTCCAAACATAATTTTCAAAATATCTTCAATGTACAGAATTGGACCTGTTACAGTTTTATTATAAGTATAGATTTTATTTTTTAGTGATATTTTCATACTAAAAGATTGAACCAACGAAGACGGTAAAATGATCTAGGTAGGTTATGATCACATTATCGTCTACATAGTTTTACATAATTCATGTTTCCTCAGAAAAAAATATTCGGTTATAATGAAATTTGCATGGAATCATCATAGTAGTTTACTCTCTCGAATAAAAAAAGAATCATCGAAATTGGTTCATATTTGTCAGAGTAATGTAATGGAGAACATCAATTTTATGGTTTTTAACCGACTTCAAAAAAGGAGGAGGTTCTCAATTCGTCTGTATATATTTTTTTTTTTTTTTTTTTTTTTATGTATGTTCGCGCATAACTCTGGCAATTATTAACCGATTTGAAAAAATCCTTCTTCCATCCATTCTTCAATCCATTGATTGGGTCCCATAAAAAAATTATTGCTTAGTAATAAGTAGTTCCTAAAAAAACAAGAATGGTGACTGCGCACTGAGAGTTGCTAGAAAGCCTATATAGATGACGTTTTAGTCGCTCGGACTCGCTCGGTCGGACAAAAATGGTCATAACTCTGGCAAATATTTACCAATTTCAATGATTCTTTTTTTATTCGAAAGAAGAAACCACTGTATTGAATCTGTATGAATTTTATTACAACCGGATAAGAACTTCCTGGAGGACCATGAACAATGTGGAGGAATTGATCTGGTAAAAACCATAAAACTGATGTTCTCCATTACATTGCTCTGACAATTATGAACCGATTTCGATGATTCTTTTTTTATTCGAGAGAGTAAACTACTATGATGTTTCCATGCAAATTTCATTACGACCGGATATTATTTTCTGAAGAAACATGAATTATGTAAAACTATGTAGACGATAATGTGATCATAACCTACCTAGATAATTTTACGGTTTTCGATGGTTCAATCTTTATATATGAAAATATCACTAAAAAGGTTAAAATAAAATCTTTTTAAAAAAAAATTGAACCGACTTCAATATCACTGAAAAGTATAAAATAATTTAAATATTATTGAAGTTGGTGCCAAATATACACAGCAGGTACGCTAACACCAACTTCAATAATATTTCAATTATTTTATACTTTTCAGTGATATTGAAGTCGGTTCAATTTTTTTTTAAAAAGATTTTATTTTAATTACTAGATAAATTCCTCCACATCGTTCATAGTCCTCCAGGAAGTTCTTATCCGGTTGTGGTAAAATTCATACACATTCATTACGGTTCTTTCTTTCGATTAAAAAAAGAATCATTACAATTGATAAATATTTGCCAGAGTTATGACCATTTTTGTCCTTAAAAAGCGACAAAAACGTCCTCTTTTAGGCATACCTGCCGGTTTCCTGCGCGGTCTCCGTTCTTGTTTTTTCAGGAACTACTTATTCGTAAGCAATATTTTTTTTATGGGACCCAATCAACGGATTAAAGAATGGATAGAAGAAAGATTTTTTCAAATCGGTTCATAATTGCCAGAGTTATGCGCGAAATTGCGAACCTCCTCCTTTTTTGAAGTCGGTTAAAAATTATTTGAAATTACAAACCGACAGCGAATAATTGGAATTGAATTCATATTACCAACAATAATAATAATGTATAATACTTGTTTAAAAAACGAAACGCGGTTATTTTTAAAGCTAGTTTTAGGTACCTAGACTTAGTTAACTAACTTCTATTATCAAATAATGATTTCTGATATTTACGCGAATACTACACATTGAAATGAAACTAATTTTACGGATTATATCGCAAATGTTATACCCAGTAACAAACCGAAATAAAATCGTGTAGAATTGAAATCAATTTTTCTGGTGTGACGAGGACATGAAATATAGACGAAGATATTCGTCTTTAATTTTGCCCTCCTTATTCTGGCGTGAGAAATAGTTAGTACTTAAATTTCTAATACGCAACGCTTGATAACATGGAAACAAAAATCTAAAATTTTATCATGATTAAAAAAGTTTGAATATGGGCTTGAACGAACACTTGGCCAGTACCAAACATAAAGGTTAGTTGGCTTATTGCCAGCTTCAACCACAAAAGTTTGATGAAATGATGACTAATAATCAAGTGTGGCTACTGATCGCGAATCCTTAAGTTCGCTTACCAGATCGGGCGGAACAGAGGCTACTTGAATTTTATCAGAAATGCTTAGTGCTTAGCGCCTCGGAGTGTCATTCATAACTCATCCAGTAGGTAATTGGCAATACAGTAATTGTATAGGTACGTGCGTTTTATTTGATACGCCATAGCTGGCCAAACGTGGACTGTGTCGACCACATCCAAGTAAGGTGTAATGCTGTTTGTTTTTATTATTTTAATCTTAGCCGAAAATTGCACACATAGCAGACAGAACATCCATCTCTTGAATAGTAATAGGCTATCTGAGAGAGCTCATTCAAAATTGACATTGCGTAAAGAGACGACTAAATCAATTTAGTACTTCGACTGAATGTGAAATCGAGATACACGAGTATCTCAAGACGAATGTACGGAACAAAGAGGAATCGATGAGAGTGCAGGAGTGAGGGGACAGGAGGCGAGTGCACCGACCTCCCTCCCCCCAACCCCGTGAGCCGCGGTGCAATTTGTACATTTCAAGTGCACACAAAGGCGATGCGAGGAGGTCGCAGCAAGCTTTGACAGAATTAACTTGTCCGTCGTACAACTGCGGAGGCTTACCTTTATTGGATCGCTTGTATCAAAAGGAATTTTAAGTACATGCACGTTGACGAGACATCTTATGACGTACCAAATGTATGGTATGTACCAAAATATTGTTTCAATTCATCGAACATACTGTAAAATGTCAACGCGCAACTGGCTGCTGATAAAAAAAAAGAACCAAAACCGCCTAAACAGGGAACCACTTGAACACAGAGGCGAAGAAACAGATTCCATTTTTAAGTTATTCATAAATAATATCTAATATACCTAGTAGCATTTCTCTAAAAATCATTGGGCTAGGAACCAAACACATTTGATTTCATTCGAATCGCAAATAGTTTTCTCAAAAATCCGGAGTGGATACCCGATAAACATCTGTAACGTATAAACCATTCGCACCACTTCTTATCAGCATAAACATTGACCTTGATAACAAAAACTAATCAAACACACGTTATACTTTCCGAAATTTCTATTATATCCAATTTAATGTTGCGAATAAATATTCAGTAGCTACTACCAGTGCAATAGGTATAATGCTAAAAATATAATGTATTTACATAGAATGACAACCAAAATTGCACAGTGAGGTCATTGTAAACAAAGTAGGCCAAACTATAGTAAAATAACGAATCACTTGTTAGGCAATGGCAGAATGCTCTGAATAAATATAATGTGCCCGCCCGACCCTGTATAATGCTCTTCTTGTTAGAATCTACACGTGGATCGATGTCTACATATTTACTGAATGTAGATAGACGATTGGCCCGTCGGAAATACCATCAATAGCTTCTTACAATGTAAATCTATTCTATAATGCACTACATCTGTATACAAATTTAAGTACTAAGTTGTTTAAAGTACTTACCTACCTATTATTTACAAGTGGTTCATCTGTACTTTAAGAATTATTCACACACTATATGGACGGATCGATATTAAACATCGCGAAACAAGCAAAATGCTTTAATTTTTTTTTCTTAAACTGGGTCTGCAAAGATGTAATTTTATGTGAACTACAGTGGCTGAACATTATGATACTAAACATGTAAAAAATCATCATCAAATTATTCATAGTTAACCAACGCACATGACATAAATCGCTACAGTTGTTATTGCCTGTATTTTATCGCCTGCACTATATGTCAAGGCAACAGTGACACGGTAATTGCCCTAATTTATTTGTCTTACTTCGCCTTCTGTTTAAATCAATTTGCAACATTATCGTTATGATAATAATAATTATCTCCTGCACTATACCGGGAAAAAGGAAATTGGTTTACCATCAAGACATCATTGTCTTAAACTGAGTGCGTACATATTTGTGTGTGGTTCTGTTGCATGTTTTTTTTTTCAAATCTGTGGGAAGATCCGAAAGGAAAGTGAAGCCGTGGTGTAAACGGTTTAAAAAAAAAAAAATCTTAACTTTTAAACCGCCGTCAGGCAAGGCAACATACCAATAGAAAAATCCATTGCGTGTCAGGCACTTGGCGTTCTATGTGTTAACTAATGGAGGGTGGATACTGCCAGTGTCTTTTTAATACAGTTTTATTTAGCTTGCCCTGGTTGTTTTTTATTTGGGTTTAATTTAGTAACTGAAATTTTATCTCCTTTAGGTCTGATGACAATACAATTTAATCCAGTTTCATTTAGAACCAAGATGACCGCCGAAAAATGGCGGATTACATATTTCTTGCACAACCTCCTAAAAGGACTTGACTCTTAGAATACTGTACACTCCGACGAATTTCAAATCAAGTAACTAGTTTAATATTAGTAAAGTTAAAGTTTACATTATTTTCTTTTTAAATTTAATGTAATAAGTACTTAATTAATGAAATATAAGCTGAAAACTTGAAAAAAAAAATATTTAAACGGTTTTACTGTAAAAACGATGATAAATAATGATGTGGATAATGTACTAAACGCTAACAAATAATTCGGTAGGTCTTAGATATCAACACACCACTCTCTCCATTAATCTAGGCCCTAGATTCTATTGATCAGACAAAAAAATAAAATCGTGGGGCGTATGGTAACCTGAGTAAATTGTGTAAATACACACATCAAAAGTGTCTAGGGATCAAGCATTTTTAAGCGGATTTCTTGAGATTGAGATGTGGCTTTGTAATAAATTTATGATTTTATAAATTTATATGGATCCTTTTTGGTGCATTTCATAATTTGAATCAGGAACTGTGAATCAAATTCGAGTAAAAGATGAAAATCAGCTGTCAATATTTTCCCTATAAAAACATACAACGCATTGAAGACATTATTAGTGCTACTGTTTCCCTACTACTGATTAAAACCAACGTTATTATGGAGCGGCGACGTCATTTAAGCAGGGAAGAAATGCTCAGAGCCGTGGGAATGATAGAAGCTGGTTCCCGGCAACGTACTGTGGCTTTAGCTCTGAATACAAGTCAGAGTGTTATCAGTCGACTTTGGACACGTTACCGAAGCACTGGTACCGTGGCTGAGCGCCATGGAGGACGGTATCGCTGCACCACACGGAGACAAGACCGATATATTCAAATCTTAACTCGAAGAGCTCCAACAATAACTGCCATGATGTTAGCCGTGAGGCTTCATCACTCTTCAGGGAACTTAATTAGCGACCAAACAGTCAGAAACCGCTTGCATGAAGTGAACCTTCATTCCCGAAGACCGCTACGGGTACCACCTATAGCAATGCACAATCGTAGGATTCGATATCAATGGGCTCTTGGAATCACAGAAATTGGGCAGAAGAACAATGGCGTTTCGTGTGCTTTTCTGATGAGTCTCGTTTTGGTATGAGACCGGATACAAGACGTATACGACACTGGAGAACCCCTGGACGCCAACAGCGATTAAAATCCTGCCAGGAAGTCCATCCTTATAGTGGTGGAACCATCATGGTATGGGCGGGTATTTGGATCGGCGGAAGAACTGAGTTGATTTGGATCAGAGGCAACCTCAACGCTCAAATTTATGCTGAGACGATTGTATCAGACGTCATCGTTCCTCTACAAGTGCAAATCGGTCCCTTATTTCAGTTAATGCATGATAATGCACGACCGCACACCGCAAGAGTTGTAAGACAGACTCTCGCCGCAGCTAACATCAATGTCCTGCCCTGGCCTGCTCAGTCGCCAGACTTGAACCCGATTGAGCATGCATGGGATATGCTACAGAGAAGAGCTCTGCCGAATATGGAGGGTATCCAGTCGCAAGAAGACCTTTTTTTGTTGTTGCAACGAACATGGGCGGCCATTCCACAGCGTGATTTGGATGAACTCATTTTGAGTATGCCAAACCGATGTTCTTGTGTTGTTAGTGTTCGCGGTAGAAACACGGATTATTAATTGTTTAAGTTACCCAATAAAATTTTAAAGAAAACTGTTATTTCAGTCTTTTTTTCGAACTTTTGTGTTAGTGGTTCAAATGTCAAAAATCCCTTTATTAGGAAAATGGCAAATTTCTTTATTAATGCAAAGGTGACTTGGTTTATCGTTACTGTGACAAACGAAAACACTTTATTTGATGAATCCTTAAAGAAAATTTTAATTAATATCAATCAGGAGAAAAGTTATTGCAAAAATATATGTTGATCCCTAGACACTTTTGATGTGTGTAGTATTTATAATGCTAGAGCGTTTGTCTGTTAATAAAAATTTCAAGCGCCCCATAATTATTATCATTTTTTTTTTCAATAAAACCATGTTACTTAAATATTTTTGTCCGAATGCCCCAGTTTGAGGGTTATGTTTTTCAAGAGTATGTATGTATGTCAATTTATTTGGCATAGCCTACAGCCTAAACGGCTTGACAGACTGTGACTTTTAATATGTCGTTAGATTCATTTTAGTTGTGGGAGTGAAATAGGCTATATATTTTCCCAAAAAAATTATGCTGCTGACGGCCGCCATTTTGTATTTTTTTTACTTCCCTTAGAGGAGTAGGAAGAGTATAGCAGGAACCCTGTGAAAAATTATAACATGTGTCTAGAATAGTGCCTCCACCTTCAGCAGATGGCAGCCAAATAGTGGGTTCTCGTCTCTCTCAGTTTTGAATGACGGGTGTTTCCTACCAAAAATAAGGTCGTCACCAATGTCACGAAGTTCCTATGTTGTTAATAATTAAGTACCCATTATCATTATAAACTGCATCACGACTTACCATCTGGTAGTATTGCAGAAGCATATATTAACTAAAAAATATACCTATACCAAAACTGCTTTATGTCTTATAGTCACTATCACTACATAGTATAACAAAAAGTCGCTTCCCGCTGTCTGTCTGTCCCTATGTATGCTTAGATCTTTAAAACTATGCAACGGATTTTGATGCGGGTTGTTCTTAATAGATAGAGTGATTCAAGAGGAAGGTTTATGTGTATAATACATGCAGAATATAGTAGAGAAACACTGATAATTTTAGAGGTTTCTAATGTGATGTAAATAAACACATTTTTGCGCTTACATTGCAAACGCTGGCTTAAGATAGACCAAAATAAAGTACTACAGTACTGTACACCTTAACAAAGTCCGCGATGTATATGTTCATCTCTCAGGGATATTCCACAATAACCATTTTTTATCCTTTACTTTTTTGAGAAAATAAGGGTTTATTTACGAAGCGATTTTAAGCAATACAGCATTAATCCTTATCCAATTAAGTATAAATACATTTTTTACCACCCGTGCGAAGCCGAGGCGGGCCGCTAATAGTATATGTTTTAATGGGCGAATAAAAAATTATAACCTTTCGCCAAAATAAGAACAAACAAATAAATTTCAGTATATAGATATTATCATTACAATGGGACTTCTTTTTACGATAATTGCCGCATAAACATTCATAAATGGATATAAATGACACATTTGCGCTTGGCAAGATCGTCAACAAGACATAAAAACTTGAACGCGACTGTAACCGGCTACGATCGAATCATTCCCAGGGCAGAAAAAGTGGGACGACGCGGCCGCAGACATACCTCCTGCCGATGAATTGCTTCAAGGAATGCATCGGTTAACCACACCAGAACTTAAGTGGTCGATGCTTCAACCGGGAATACTTGCTACAACACACTCACAACAACCTCTCTACTGCCGCTTTTTTAAACAACTTATGAGTTGGAAGTTCGGCTGATGGTAGCATCGCGCCCGCCCATCAATAGCAGTGCTGCATTGAGTTCAACACCCGAAAATATAGTTATTAAGTAGGTTGTTCATGGAACGGTACAATGCCCTTCACACCGAAACACATAATTGTTAACACTTTGCAGCGTGGCTGCAGAATACATTACCATAACATTTTGTTATGTTTGTAGGTGTTAGGTCACATCGGGGTTGCGACCCCCGTCCACATGAGCAACGTTTGGTTCCCGGGGGACTATAATTTGCCCCCTGGCGGTGGTCTCAAGGGTAAGGCATTAGTGCAGATCTCTTCGGAGAGCCCGGGGGTAACACTCATGTGCCGATGCGACAGCCGCGGGGGTTTTAGTGGGAAATAATCCCACATTGTTGACCCCGGTTGAGCGCCACAGCTCCCAGAGACCTTTAGAAGGTAGCTCCACGAAAGAAAAAAAAGGTGTTATGCCGCCTACAAAAAACTACAATTCTTATATTATCCACAAGATAATGTACATTATATGTTTGACTTCTCATGTATTAAAATAATCTATTTACCTTTGAATCAAAACTGAACGTCGTTTCCGGTCTTAGTGGACAAGGTAGTCCACACTTGCATGTGCCCGCTGTTTGAAGATAGTCCCGTAGTTGTGGGAAAGTACTTAAAGCTGTGCCGCTGGGACTGAAACAAGAAACGATAAATTAGCGACTCACTAAAAACCATAAACGTATACATGAATTAGTTACAATAATTACAGTAAATATGTCACCAGCCCCCCTATTACGTATCTCGTTTGACAACTAAAGTGATGATAACTATAGCAAGTGACCATCAAATAACTGTCAAATGGTTCATTCGGTATTGCCTAACTTGAGTGACCAATAAATTCTAATACTAAAACACTTTCAGTTGACATCAAAGTTCGGTGGACAACTGAAGCTATAGTCACTTGGGTGACTAAAGATACGCAATAGCCCTGCAGAGCACGGCAAAATATGGATTCTCACATATTTCATAGGCTATAAATATATTGAAGTGAATAGGTAAAGTAAACGTGTCGCCAGAGAACAGTAAACATTTTTTACTTAATTCACAGTATTGAATTAACTCACAATATATAAATTGAACTGAATAAGTTAGGTTATATAAATGTTCTTCGAAGTCGCTGGATATTCGGGGTGTGGGCCCTAGGACGTCCATTGAGTACGGCGGCGACTCCGAGGAGGACGGCGGCGGGGTTGCAACCCCAGTCCCCGTGAGCACCGTGACAGGTTCCCGGGGGGCTACATACAATACGCCCCCAGGCGGCGTGCTCAAAGGCCCGAGGCACCGAGGGCTCCCTGATGCAGATCCCACCGGAGAGCCCTGGGGTCCCCTCTCATGTGCCCATGCGACAGCCGCGGAGGTTTTAGTGGGTAAGAATCCCACATACCCCGGTCGAGCCCTACAGCTCCCGGGGACCTTATGAAAGTTTCCCCCGCGAAAAAAAATAAAGTTTAAATAAATGTTGCAACTTCATTAAGCATTCATTATTACAGCATATCTATAAATAGGTGCCTCGCTTTTCAAGTAAAAACACACTGCCGCACTCTAATTATTCAATTAGATTTGGTATTGATATTTCACACACACACGCTGGTAATAAATAAACGTAGTAATGATAAATTAACGGACTGAGTGTGTAAGATATACATACAATATAAAAATCTTAAAAAAAAAATTGAACCGACTTCAATATCAGTGAAAAGTATAAAATAATTTAAATATTATTGAAGTTGGTGTTAGCTTACCGGCTGTGTATATTTGGCACCAACTTCAACCATATTTAAATTATTTTATACTTTTCAGTGATATTGAAGTCGGTTCAATTTTTTTTTAAAGATTTTATTTTAAACTTTTTAGTTATATTTAAGTCGGTTCAATATTTTTTTTAAGGTTTTATTTTATACTTTTCAGTGATATTGAAGTCGGTTCAATTTTTTTTAAAAATAATTTTTTATACTTTTCAGTGATATTGAAGTCGGATCATTTTTTTTTTTTTAATATTTTATTTTATACTTTTTATACTCTTTCCATTTTATTATTGGTTTTTTGACAGCTGACGCCCATAAAGTTTCGTATTGTTACAAGTTACAAAATTCACAGCAATAATATTGTACTTCATGGACGCGTACCGCACTTTAGTGAGTTGCCACACATAACGATTACTACGATTGTGCCACAGATTACAAATAATCGATAGAAATAAATGCGTTTTCATTACTTTCGTCTTGTTTACATTAACTTTCATTAATTTTATTTTGAGGGCCTCATGCATAATATAACAAAGAAAGACAACAAACTTTTAAGGTTGAAACATTAATGAGTCGTCAGAATCAAAAAAATATTTAATCGAATGTACATTTTTGATTATTTCGTTTACTTACTATGTTCACGTTCCTATAAACTTCAAACGTGAGCTGTCAAAAAACCAATAATAAAATGGACAAAGTATAGTGATATTTTCATATAATATAAAGATTGAACCATCGAAGACGGTAAAATGATCTAAGTAGGTTATGATCACATTATCGTCTACATAGTTTTACATAATTCATGTTTCTTAAGATAAAAAATATCCGGTCGTAATGAAATTTGCATGGAATCATCATAGTAGTTTACTCTCTCGAATAAAAAAAGAATCATCGAAACGGTTCATATTTGTCAGAGTAATGTATGTAACGGAGAACATCAGTTTTATGGTTTTTACCAGATAAATTTCTCCACATCGTTCATGGTCCTCCAGGAAGTTCTTATCCGGTTGTGATAAAATTCTTACAGATTCATTACAGTGGTTTCTTCTTTCGAATAAAAAAAGAATCATTGAAATTGGTAAATATTTGCCAGAGTTATGACCATTTTTGTCCTTAAATAGCGACATAAAGTCATCTTATAGGCATTCCTGCAGGTTTCGTGGGCAGTCACCATTCTTGTTTTTAACCGACTTCAAAAAAGGAGGAGGTTCTCAATTCGTCTGTATATATATATTTTTTTTTCTATGTATGTTCGCGCATAACTCTGGCAATTATGAACCGATTTGAAAAAATCTTTCTTCCATCCATTCTTTAATCCGTTAATTGGGTCCCATAAAAAAATTATTGCTTAGTAATAAGTAGTTCCTGAAAAAACAAGAATGGTGACTGCGCACTGAGAGCTGCAAGAAAGCCTATATAGATGACGTTTTAGTCGCTCGGACTCGCTCGGTCGGACAAAAATAGTCACAACTCTGGCAAATATTTACCAATTTCAATGATTCTTTTTTTATTCGAAAGAAGAAACCACTGTATTGAATCTGTATGAATTTTATTACAACCGGATAAGAACTTCCTGGAGGACCATGAACGATGTGGAGGAATTTATCTGGTAAAAACCATAAAACTGATGTTCTCCATTACATTGCTCTGACAATTATGAACCGATTTCGATGATTCTTCTTTTATTCGAGAGAGTAAACTACTATGATGTTTCCATGCAAATTTAATTACGACCGGATATTTTTTTCTGAAGAAACATGAATTATGTAAAACTATGTAGGCGATAATGTGATCATAACCTACCTAGATAATTTTACGGTTTTCGATGGTTCAATCTTTATATATGAAAATATCACTAAAAAGTTTAAAATAAAATCTTTTTAAAAAAAAATTGAACCGACTTCAATATCACTGAAAAGTATAAAATAATTTAAATATTATTGAAGTTGATGTTAGCGTACCTGCTGTGTATATTTGGCACCAACTTCAATAATATTTAAATTATTTTATACTTTTCAGTGATATTGAAGTCGGTTCAATTTTATTTTAAGCTTTTTAGTGATATTTTCATATGCTTCTCTGCTAAATGGAAAATCGCTGTCCCAAGCTAATTTTATGTAGTAAATCTTAAAATTTCTCAATTTTTCGTATCAATACCGACATAGTATTAAATATTCTTGGCACGCCACAGTTTATTTAGTGATTTGGTAATGGAATATTCGAATAAATGAACCTCAAAAGTTTCAAAACACAGTCCCCTGGTACGTCCCTTTTCCAGAATCGCAAATCTTGTTACAAATATTTTTTTTTTGCTGTAGATAATTGAATAAAGGTTGTCCAAATGCATTAACAAAAACGGTAAGCATCGTTATACATCACAATTATATTTTTACAATAGAATTTTAATCAAGATATCTATGTGCGAATGCTGTCCTCAAATTATTAAAACAGTCCCCTGTTAAAACTATAAAACCGTGCTGAAATCAAATTTAGTTTAGGCGCGAAGCATTTAGATCGTGAAACGGAACGCAATCGGTGTGAAGTTCGTTCGGTTGTGTAGCGAAGCGAGCAGCCGCCATTTTGTTTAGTGCTACTACTGCATCAGCCGGTGAACCACGCGTCTCGGCCGTTAGTGAAAACAGTCCACTGGTAAGCCTTTAATTTGCTATTTTAACAGGTTTAATTACGACAATTTGTTTAAAATAATTGATAATCTAGTATGTAGCCACATCTGTTTCGTTTATCTGAATGTCATTAAATGATATTGTTTTATTAAGTATTCATGTAAAAATGACAGTCCCCTGGCCAACAGTCCCCTGGCATTTCATAACACAGTGGACTGTTCGTACAACAGGGGACTGTTTTCTTAGGTTTGACCATTAAAAATATTGTCTCTTTCGTAGATATTATCACAAAATGCCACCGAAAAAAAAACCACCCAAAACAAGAGAAGAAATACTAGAGCAAAAACGTATAGCTGAGCGTTTGAGATATCAACGACTTAAAAATGATCCTCAAAAAAAAGAAGAATTAAAAGAAAAAGAAAGGCGGAAATATCAAAAGAAAAAAGAAAAAGGCCAAAGAAAATTAGTTAAAGATATGAGTCGTCGTGAGCATAAGGCTGTAAAAAAGGTTTGGAAAGAGCATTGTTCTAAGTATCGTGCAACAAAAAAAGTCATGAAAGACATAACAAATACATTTGCAAGGGAAAATACACCTGATTCAGAGGATCCTGCAGAAGAACACCAGGAACCTTTAAGATCAACAGAAAGTGAATTAGTTAAAGCAAGAAAGAAAATTGCCAAAAAGAAACGCGAATGGGTACTGAAAGAAAAAGACCTTATGATTCAAGAATACAAACGGAAAATGGAAAAGTATAAAAAGAGGTTACAGCGGTTGGAAATGAAGGCTAATAATAACAGTAAAAATGAAGAGACACCTAACACAAAACTAACAAGAATGTGTGATACTCCAGAAACTCGAAAAGATGTTGTTAAAAAGGCACTTTTCGGGGAAGTATTGAATAAACAATTAAAAGAGAACTATGCAGGTTTAAAAACGCAAATAGAGAAATATATTTTTGGGAAAGTAGTATCTGGGGCAATAGTAAAAAAATATAAGTTATGGAGGGTTCAAAATAGTGCTGTATCATACAAGAGACTTCAGAAATCCAAAAATACCTCTCTATTACCAGTGAAACGCACTCGTCTAGCGTTAATTTCGAAAGAACATTTGAAGATAGTGCAAAACTTCTATGAAAATGATGATAATAGTCGAATTGGTGCAGGAAAACGGGAATGTTTGACCAGAAACGGAGTCAAAAAACAAAAAAGATATTTATTGGATACAATATCCAATCTATACAAGAAATTTCAGAAAAATAACTGTGGTCTAATCAGTTACCAGACTTTCTGTCGTTTACGTCCTTTCTGGGTGGTAACACCTAAGATAAGCGAACGGGATACATGCCTCTGCATTAAACATGCTAATATTGATTTGAAATTGACTGCATTGCATTATCGAAAAATTCTGCGTTACGATAATCACAATAAATTGCTTGAAAACACTTGCTGCGATCGCTATGATGAGCAATGTTTATCTCGGGAATGCCTGCATTGTGTCAACAAGAATCCCGATTACGAAGAATATGATGTTACAAAGCATATATCGTTTAAAAAATGGATAGCTGAAAAACAAGATTACAAGGATCCTAAGTTGAATAAAGTACGGTCTATAACAAAATATGTAAAAAGAAGTCTAACGGTTCTTCCGGGTGAACTGATTCAAGAACTGCATGAGGAATTGGATGCGTATTATAAGCACGAAAGAAACATATTGCATCAGTACAAAGCCTTTAAGGACTTAAAAGAAAACCTTAATGATAACGAAGTTGCAATACTTATGGACTTTTCAGAGAATTACTGTACCAAGTATAATGAAGAAATACAGGCATATCATTTTGGAGGGTCTAGGCTTCAGCTCAGTCTTCACACTGTAGTAGTTTACACAAAAAACTATACGAAATCCTATTGTACTGTTTCGCAAAACACCGCACATTCACCAGCTGCTATATGGGAACACTTGAAGCCAATTTTCAAAACTTTATCGATGCATATTACCTGCATCTATTTTAAAAGCGACGGACCTGTTACACAGTATCGAAACAAAACTATGTTCCATATATTAGCTACAAGGCTTCATGTAGAGTTCCAAATATACAAAAGTTTTCCTGGAACTTTTCGGAGAGTGGCCATGGCAAGGGTGCCGCAGATGGTGTTGGAGCTACGTGCAAGAGGACCGCAGATGCCATCGTTGTTGCAGGAGGTGACATTGACAGTTTGGAATCTTTTATTGAATCTGTGCAACGAAGATGTCCTGCAATTACAATGTTTGCGATAGACGATGATGCAATTAATAATATGACTAACGGTATTCAGAAAGACGCCAAGAAATTGAAAAGTTTCGATGGCACCCTCAAAATACATCAGATTAAGGGTAAAATATCACGATGCCCTTTGGGATTACCGAAAGGTGCTGAGAAACTTATAATGAAAAGTTTAAGCTGCTGTTGTGAAGAAGAGTGTCAGCATTTTAATCTAGGGCTTATGAACTACCAAGTGACGAAACTTCACGTTGAAGATGTTTACACAGACTCAGAATCCGAAAGCGAATCAAGGCTACCCCATAACTCGCCGGATAGTAACATTATTACAGAAACTGAAATTTTACGACCGTGTGATAATACTCGTATCAATACTGATTTTGAAAATAGTGCAGGGCCCAGTACAATCAACCAACAGCAGTACAACAGTGGTGATTACGTTTTAGTCAAGTTTAACGTCAGAAACACAGAATATCGTTATGCTGCTGTTATCACTCAAGTTGATAATGAGGAAGGCGAACTAACAGTAACTTTTATGAAAATTTGTGATAATAAGGGCCACAAGTTTAGAATGGACGAAACTGATATTTCTGATGTCAGTTTTGACCAAATATTGCAGAAGTTACCAGATCCAGATCTAAGTCTAAAAGGGAGAACATTATTTTATTATATTCCTATGTGTACCGGTGTTTGAGAAAAATTTGTTAATTTAAATATTTTTCCGTTGCTTCCTTTTTTAACCGACTTCAAAAAAAGGAGGAGGTTCTCAATTCGTCTGTATATATATATTTTTTTTTTTTTTTCTATGTATGTTCGCGCATAACTCTGGCAATTATGAACCGATCTGAAAAAATCTTTCTTCCATCCATTCTTTAATCCGTTAATTGGGTCCCATAAAAAAATTATTGCTTAGTAATAAGTAGTTCCTGAAAAAACAAAAATGGTGACTGCGCACTGAGACTTGCAAGAAAGCCTATATAGATGACGTTTTAGTCGCTCGGACTCGCTCGGTCGGACAAAAATAGTCATAACTCTAGCAAATATTTACCAATTTCAATGATTCTTTTTTTATTCGAAAGAAGAAACCACTGTATTGAATCTGTATGAATTTTATTACAACATGAACGATGTGGAGGAATTTATCTGGTAAAAACCATAAAACTGATGTTCTCCATTACATTGCTCTGACAATTATGAACCGATTTCGATGATTCTTTTTTTATTCGAGAGAGTAAACTACTATGATGTTTTCATGCAAATTTCATTACGACCGGATATTTTTTTCTGAAGAAACATGAATTATGTAAAACTATGTAGACGATAATGTGATCATAACCTACCTAGATAATTTTACGGTTTTCGATGGTTCAATCTTTATATATGAAAATATCACTAAAAAGTTTAAAATAAAATCTTTTTTTAAAAAAATTGAACCGACTTCAATATCACTGAAAAGTATAAAATAATTTAAATATTATTGAAGTTGGTGCCAAATATACACAGCAGGTACGCTAACACCAACTTCAATAATATTTAAATTATTTTATACTTTTCAGTGATATTGAAGTCGGTTCAATTTTTTTTAAAAAAGATTTTATTTACTACTACTAATTAATTGTGATAATGACTTTGGTGTCATACAATTTAGTCTTAAAAATACTGTTCATTAAGAAGTTGATTTTGTTAAGTTTAACACAACTGTTATTTTATTAGGCTTAAGGAAAGTCACTATAATAAGTAAGATTTGTTTTAATACCGTCGATTTAAATTTAAAAAAAATACATAGTAAGTATGGCAAAGAAAAATAAACACTTTTATTACTTAAACAAAATGACTAATTGTTTTGGTTCATAAAACATTCCCCTGGATGGTTACAACAGTCCCCTGTCCCAGATTTACAAAAAATCATCCATAACTCAAAAATCAAGAGGAAAATGTATGGGCTTTTTTAAGATATATATTTAATTTACTATTGCCCTTCATTTTATTAACAAACATTCTCAACATTTAATAAAATTACTTCAGGACAGTCTTGTATGGACGAATTTCCAATTAGCAGAGAAACACCCATAAAGATTGAATCATCGAAGACCGTAAAATGATCTAGGTAGGTTATGATCACATTATCGTCTACATAGTTTTACATAATTCATGTTTCTTCGGAAAAAAATATTCGGTCGTAATGAAATTTGCATGGAATCATCATAGTAGTTTACTCTCTCGAATAAAAAAAGAATCATCGAAATCGGTTCATAATTGTCAGAGCAATGTAATGTCGAACATCAGTTTTATGGTTTTTACCAGATAAATTCCTCCTCATCGTTCATGGTCTTCCAGGAAGTTCTTATCCGGTTGTGATAAATTTCATACAGATTCATTACAGTGGTTTCTTCTTTCGAATAAAAAAAGAATCATTGAAATTGGTAAATATTTGCCAGAGTTATGACCATTTTTGTCCTTAAAAAGCGACCAAAAAGTCATCTATATAGGCTTTCCTGCAAGTTTCCTGCGCAGTCACCATTATTGTTTTTTCAGGAACTACTTATTCGGAAGCAATAATTTTTTTATGGGACCCAACTAACGGATTAAAGAATGGATGGAAGAAAGATTTTTGCAAATCGGTTCATAATTGCCAGAGTTATGCGCGAACATACATAGAAAAAAAATATATATATACAGACGAATTGAGAACCTCCTCCTTTTTTTGAAGTCGGTTAAAAAAAAGATATATACAGACGAATTGAGAACCTCCTCCTTTTTTGAAGTCGGTTAAAAATATAAAAATATGTGTATTTGATTAATATAATATAAAGAAAATTAGTAAGCTTTTATAGGATAATCATTGACTACCAGGGGAGGGAGGCAGTGATCCGTGTAAACGTTTGAGAGCATATTTGCTAAACTCAAAAGCTTCCAGTCAAGCGTGTGCGTGGCAGGCAAGTTAATCTGACTGCACGCCGGCCAATCGATTTTTAACTCTACATCCCTTTACCTCATCTGGATAGCTAATATTAGATACAAATTATTACCAAGATCTTCCACTTAAAACAAATTAGCCAAGCCATAAGTTTTCTCCCGCGTACACTTCGATTGAGGAATGAACTGCCTGCCGAGGTTTTCCCGACTAATTACAACATGGAGGGTGATTTTAGAAAAGGGAGTATAAAAAATCTACAGGATCGGTAAGGCACTTGTAATAGATCTTCCGTGGTTGCTAGCGATCATAGGCTGCGCTGACTGACTACCGCATAAAGCGAGGCACGTACTTGCGAGCAAACATACTTGTTTCCTTGCGTCCTGCTCTGTGAATAACATCCGTATGTCATACTAACATTGCAAAAAAATATTAGCGATTGAGACGTTAACAGTTAAACTACAGCTGACATACTGGAGTAGTTGAACACGCCAAGCAGTAAGGTCTTACATTTTTAACTGACACTTCGAAACAAAAACTTCATCGATTTATCCACGATTTACGCCTATTCTATTCTTACGTAATAACGTATGACATTTCTATAAAGAATGCGATGCTATATTATTATATAGCAATCAATAATTTAAATGACTAATAAGAACAATTCACATTACAAACAACACAATCCCTTTTACGATGACAGCGCATAGCATATGTTGCCGGCATTATTACCACCTCGATTCGCTTTACAAACAGTCTCTTTCATAAACGCTCTACATGATAATTCACGGCGATTGTTCACGGTCTGGTACACTCGGTAAAGGTAGACCGCAACCGCAAAAAGATTTTTGTTTACCCGCTTTTTATTCATGCGCAGAGCCTGCGGCTTTGACCACCACACGGGGTGTTGCCAGTCGTACAGTAAGTGGGTAAAATCGCTCTTTACAATCGCGTGCTATGTTTGGGGGAGCTTGTGCCTACATCTGCTGCCAATAATAATTACTAAACACGCGAACCCTTTCGCACCTTGCTTACGGTACTGCTTAGCCCACTTGTACTCGTGTATCGAATCAAATAAGTAATGGTTATTTTCGACTATTCTTTTAGTTTAACCAAAATGCTAAAGCAATTAATTTATTGTATACAAAAGAACAGTAACAGCTCAGTGGGCGAGCGCTTGCGTTGAAAACAAGGTGCGCAGGTTCGAACCCCGGCTCGCACCTCTGATTTAATCATGTGCGAATTGTCGTTGTGCTATTTTTACTAGCTTTCGGTGAAGGAAAACATAGTGAGGAAACCTGCATGACTGAGAAAGGCTAACTAGTTTTCGGCACACTGCTGCTTTTCTGGCGAGATCTCTACAGCGTAGAGAATACTAAAAAAGATGACACCACTAAGGGTCTTCTTTGGACACTCTTGCATGTGATGATACCACTGTTATAGCTTAAATAACGAATTATCATTCATTCGAGACTAATCTGGAGTACGGAACGAGCGTCCCAACATTGAGAGTACATAATACCACAATGCATCCCAAAGCATTTCGCATATCGTTCAACGACCTCATAAATGTCAGCGAGGCGACATCCGTGTCGAGGTTTTGGTTCGAAATTAGTAGTTGATAACAGTGATAATATGGCCACACCACATCAATGCGGTACGCCGGAAGTATCAATGCCTATGTATGTGACGTCACTTAATCGCCTGCTGGGATTTAAACTATTAAATCATCAAACATCAATGTATACTACCTAAAACAAGATATTTTGTAACATTTTCTTATATTCCTGCGTCTGATAAGAAATCCGATAAGTCGATATGCAAGTTTGTAGTTGTAGGTAGATAGATGGTAAAAATAAATCATTTAAGAATGAATTTAAATGCCATTTAAGTCAATGTGTCGTTAACTATTCCACGAAAACAAACCATACGAGTCTTGGTTATTGTGTAGTCATCTTTCTTAGCCTTGAGAAATACTTATTTATGACTAATAGCCGTCGCCGGTGTAGAATTTATCCTCATTGGTGACTATTCAAACAGATAAACAATTATTAAGCGTCTCTTTTTTCGCCAGAATCTGGTTTTTAAACGGATCTGTTTTGCGAGAAGTAGCTTATCATCTATAATGTAGCCATATTATTATAGACACTAGCAACTTATAAAACAGAATATGAACGATTTTGTATTTCTAATAACATGGTACGCCAGAAGTTAGGGAAGACAAGATTAAATTATAAAAAAAACACGAAAACCAGACTACTAACGGAACAGAACCACGAGGGTCGCAGAGTAGAAAAGTAAATCATTATTTCTGGATTTAATTTTTGTACCTAATATATGAAAATAATACATTTACATATTATAAGTAAGTACATAAAAACAATATATTTTATAGAGTTAAATAAATACCTCTTCATACAAATACAGCTAGCAGTGGTAGAGCCTGGTATTGTGATTGATCTCATTTCTTTTGTGACTGGCGCGGAGCAACGTATGTATAATGGGTTAAATATTCTGGCGCCCGGCCAACGTACACTGTATAACGACGACATTTTGTTCCATAGAGAAATATTTAACAAAGTGATGAATTACAAATTGCAGTTGGTCCCAAGATGGTTACAGGCTACTCTTAACAATATCTAGAGCTGCGATTTCCAACTTTTTATGGCATTCTAGTTGGCGTTATAGATTTGCAATTTTCTGTGAAGTGGAGGTACTTTCCCTGTCGGACTACGCTCCAATTGCGAACATATATTTATCTTACTTCTGGTATACTTCTATAATTTGTTTTTGCCGCAATGGTATAATGTAATAGAAATCAAAATTTTGGTTTTCCCTTTAAAATAATATAATATTTCTAGCTTGTGCTGGAGCACACGATCGAATACGAAGTCGATTTCAAAGCCATAAAAAATCCAGACGTAATTTGTATTCCCCTAAAAATAACCCTTGTGTTAATCCAGGATGCACCTAGACCAGATGCGCCAATAATCAGGCATCGGCTCGTGCAGTTCCTATAGGGGCACGGTAGCTTCGGCAGGTAACCTTACGAAAGCTGGGTTCTTATATTCAACAATCCGTAGTTTGTCACAGCTGCCATTCCTAAACATGTTACTACTAACGATGTGTCACTTAGTTCATGTAAGAATCTTTGCAACTCTAAGAGACACATCGTTAGTAACATGATTCGAATAGCTGCTGCGACTGGGGTGGGGCTGCCTCGAAAATACGGCGCAGCACGCACTTCAGGTTTGACTGCCCCTGGGCATGCAAAATCAGTTGTGCGTCTTAACATGAACAAAGTTATTGCCCCCGGCCGTAATGAAATTCAGCAGTCGGGAGCGAAAGGCGGTGGAAAGCGTTAGCCCACCTCTGCGTAAGCGTCAAATGAAATAGACATATTAGATTTAAAAAAAATATACAGCCTGGGTTAGTCCCACAGATTAGACGAATCTTTCGACATGCCATAAGACAAAATTCATCAAGCCGTTTTGGCAGTAGACCGTGGCGTATCAAAGAACTATAAACACATAATATACACTACCCTCTTCATGACATTACCTTCTTCCTAACGCAGTCTGGTAAAAGTACAAATCTTTCTTCTTTATTAATATAATAGTTAAAAGTTTCCAATATAACAAATTTTTGGCACTGACGCTGAAGTAACGTTGCACGGAAAAGTGTATTTTATTACAATAATTCCATGGACAGCAATATTTGAAAGTAATATTATGCGTAACTTTAATACACTGCGAACTGTATTCATTAACAATGCAGTATAAACTTCATGTCGCTCGGGTGAATGTAGGCAGACTTAATGCGTGAGATTCGTTCAATAATGAGTCACGAAAGGGTTTCCCTAAATGACTCACTACCGACTTGTCCAGCAATCGTTTAGCATTGTAGGTGCACACTTAGAATAATAACGCATAGAAACCGTGAACATGTACGCACAGTGAGGCAAGTAAAACCGACCCAGAATGGCTCAGTAGCGAACAGCCCGCGTCAGTGCTTATAGTCGAGTCGTAGGGCTAGCAGCTCTCGATATTTTATTTTAAAATGATGGTTTGTGCAATAAATGGAAATCATAGTACATTGGAAAAACTTAAGAAACATTGTAACATAACATTTCACTTGCAAGCATTACGTTTAATCTAATATTTTAACGTAAAACAATCGCCAAAGTGAAAACAATAATTCTAAATTTCAACAGACGACATTATATGAAATGTTGCCAATTCAAGGAAAATTGCCACCCTAAATTTGCTTATTAAGAAAAGATTTATTTAAGTACTAGATGATCCGCGCACGCTTACGTTTTCGAATGGCAATAAACGGTCACCCATCCATGTATTGACCTTGTCTAACGTTGCTTAACCTAGTGATATGAAATATACTTTACGACCTATTCTCACACCTAACAAGTATACATAAAAAAAATCATAAATATCGGTCGAGCCGTTTCGGAGGAGTGCGACCACAAAAACAGTGACACAAGATTTTTAGATCGTAGATTTGTTATTTCAGATCTTTTAAATTAAAAAGTAATTCATCACTGTCAGCAATAATAGTAATTTTATTCTAAAAATTAAATAATGACCTCAGTAAGAAGCAATTCCATTTTCCCTAATTTTGGGGAAAATCTGATTCCCCTAACAACATTATTTTCTCACTTGTGTGCGTGTCGCAGAGCGTCAATACGCGCGACTTACGCCTACATCAATGATATTGTGCCTCAAACGAGACAGTTTTTTCGTATGAAACTATCGTTCTAGGCGTTATTATTCTAAGGGTGCACATGTATTTAGGCGGTACAACCCAGTACAACCAGTAAAAGTAAAACCGAATATTCACTTAATCATGAATTAAGAGGTCTAATAAATGGTCTTAAATATTTAGTCATTTAAACTTTCAATCTCATCATATTTGTACACTAAAAATATAAGCAAAGTAAATAACATTATATGTGTAATGAAATGCTAAACATCGCTTCATCAGTTGCAACAGAATCGTTACTAATTTACATTTTATGTATTTATCACAAAGCACTACACAGAGTATGAACTAATCAAGAAGCTTTAAGTTATTATAATTGATTAGATGCCTCAAAACTATCTCCCCTCACACGCCCGCGCACGCACCTCTATGGAATTTATTTAATGTGTATTTAGGAGTGACAGATAGCATTTATAAAGGACACTATAATATCCTAACAACTTATGTACATAGTTTTATTTGTAAATGAATTGTTTTGAACAAAGAATTTTAACTATGTATTAGTAATTCGCCACAAAAATGTATAACCGTTCTTGTCGACGCGACGTTTCGAAATCGAAAGTAAATTGCCTTTAAAACTTGAAAAAATGTTCATACTTTATTAATTAAAATTGGACGTAACTGTAACATTATCTACTACTACTACCTACACAATCATAAATATTAAATGTCAAATTATATTCGCGAATCAATGAAATTCTAAACAATGTCGACTAATATTTAAACGAGATCGTTTTTACATAAACCCTTGACAAGAAACCCGAGTAAAAAGACCTCTTTAATACTGTAAAATCGCTCGTATTATTCTGGCCAGTCAAGTTCAGAGAGTCGATCGGGCAGCTCATACTATACTAGAAACGTTTATACCGATGTTGGTTCAAGGCGCAAGCTACAAATTGAGCTTTTATTTATTCATGTGAGGGGAACGAGGTTGATATGGGTCGGGGTCGTTCTATAAAGGACGCTCCTATCCGCTAAAGGGTTTATACATCCTTGTGCTTCGACGTCTTATCATTAAGTTCCCTGCAGATGTCCACTTTGAAGAGAGCGACAATTTTTAAGACACCAAAAAAGACTTCTGCATACTCTAATTACATATTTGCTATTACAAACGGTTTATTATTATTACGAGATTTATTTATTACTTTACGCACATTTCTAAGGGAATAAGAAATTTAACTAAGGTAAGAAGTAGCCTAGGTATGTTGTTTCTGAGTAGATTATGATCTATAATCAGTTTTAAACTTTACAGTATTAGTACTTTTTCAGTTAAATGTTTGCAAACGGACCAACAGGCAGGCAGAAAAAAAATCTAAAACCATAAACAGATATACATTAATATGTCTTGATTTAGGACATACCTACTCATTCACACAGACAGTTTAAGATGTACTCTGTAGAGATGATGTAGTACCTACCTACGAACCTGGCCTCAACAAAAAAGACGTCAGTGCAGGTATCTTAAATCATTGTTGTTAAATATTCTTTGTTTTCAACATATTTTATCTTGTATTTATGGATTGTGCTGAGAAATAAACAATTATAACTACCATAATTCTTTCAGGGTTAATAAAAACGTAAACTTTGGTATACTGTAGATAAATAATTATAGACTAAAATAAAACGATATCAGAAGTGAATAAAATGTTGTCCAGTCAGGTTTGCGGATAACACCTGCCACATGCCAGCGAAGCCAAGCGCGCCGCAACGAAAAGAAAATAAATACGCTTGAATACTGCAGGACGTGTAACGTCGCCTAGTTTTTGCGAGACATATTTCAAAGTGTTTTTGTTAGATTCGTATGGCAACCTTGACTCGATCCCCTCGGCTACGCTCCTGTGGGAACGATTGAGAATACACATTGGCTCGTCCGTCTGGAGCCCATGTGAGCAGACACTGACTGCTGACGCATCCGGCGGACTTCACGGCAGGCTCCACTCGTCGCCACGACATTTATTTATCATCTTATTTTTAATTAAGTATGCTGTAAGATTATGTGATTACTTCAGCTTCATAAAAAATACGATTTATTATTTTGTTTCAATTTCAGGATCACTGGTAATCGGCGCAGGTAACTTATATGCTGCGAGCCAATCACAGAAATCGAAATTAATACCATAATATTTATAATTTCGGTGGGGCCAATCAAGCGTCGGTAATGCGCTGACTTTCTTTATATTTATATTTTATTTTGTGCACTACATTTTCCAGTCTCTACAGCCTGGTATTGTGTATCGGTATCTATAGACGCTGGCAAATCAGCGCGGACTCTACCTAAACACAGTACCTAAGCAGTTAATACTTGTTTCTGTTAACAAAATATCAACAAAAAACAGATCAAATTTTATTATTACACCAGGTTTGAATAATGAGATGTCAGACTGGTCAAACAGTCCAGATTTAACTTGAGCAATTAGGAATAAGGCGACTAATGGCCGTATCATGGATGTTAAATTCGTTTATTTGTTGTTGAGACGCTCTCCACCCAACGCTGGCGGTGTGCCTCATTTAATGGAGCAATAAAAAATGTTCGACTTGGCTTACGTAATCCATATTATTTCCGCGTCGAAGCCGCCTCGGAGGTCAACGCGCGTATGATCTCGCCTCTCAGCACCATTGTTGTTATTTTAAAAGCTATTTACCAGAGTCCATAAAAGGCTTAAATATTATTAACAATACCCGGGTATCGTCAGATGTTGTTCGTCTCTCTTTAGATTATATTGGTTTACATATAACAAAACATAAAAATATTAGGTACTAGCTGACCCGCGCAGCTCCACGCGCGCTTTTATTACATTTTGCTCCCCTTTTCTCCCTCCTCCCTAGATTTATCTCTCTCCATCTCTCTCTCTTATAAAAAAATCTAATTATATGCTCTTTCTCTCCTCTCTCTTTCCCCGTCCCGCTTCGGTTTCCGTCACACTCCCCCTCTTCCTCTCCCTGTTGTCCCCTCTCTGAACCCTCTCCCCCGCTCTTTTTTACGAACTTGCTCCTTTTCACTCCCCCCTTACTCTACCTAACTCCCCCGATCCCTCACCACATCACCCCCTCCTCGAATCCCCTCTCCTTCTTTCTCCTCTCTTGCACCCTCCTCTCGTTCTATATATCCTCGTCAATCATGGTATCAGCGGCATTAAATACATTTTATGACCTATTCTCAGACCTCCCCGATATGCACACAAAATTTCATACATATCGGTTCACCCAAATATTTAATGACCTTTTCTTATGTTGCTTAACCTTAACCTAGTGGCATGAAATATACTTTACGGCCTATTTTCAGACCTACCCGATATGCACACAAAATTTCATACAAATCGGTTCACCCATCTATTTAATTACCTTGCCTTATGTTGCTTAACCTTAACCTAGCGGTATGAAATATACTGTATGACCTATTCTCAGACCTACCCGATATGCATACTTTCATACAAATCGGTTCACCCATCTATTTAATGACCTTACTTAACGTTGCTAAACCTTAACCTGCCGGGATAAAAAGTCCTATGTGCGTTTCCTGGTTCTAAGCTACCTCCCCGCCAATTTTCAGCCGAATCGGTTAGGCCGTTCTTGAGTTATAAATAGTGTAAATAACACGACTTTCTTTTATATAAATAGATTAAAGTTCTATAGTGATTGTATGTTCAATTTCACCGATAGATGGCGCTGTTCATAATGTAAATCACGCTAACATCGTAAATTACTGTCTAATGATATTCGTTAATGAAAGATCTAAGTTTTTCCGCATCTTTTATTGTTGCGACTGTAATACAATACCTATACACAACCTGGACTTGGGGAGTTTCATTAAAATTTCTTGAAACAAATTTACAGATTTTAACTTTCAAAGATATGTCATATTGCTATCAGCAAAGTACTTAGAACAATACAGAAAGCTAATGAAAATGTCCTGGGTGTACCGGACCGGCTTATCCCTTACAAAAATTTACACTTCGCCACTGCCATATCTTATGCAAACTAAATGTCTGCTCAGTCCCTATTGTATATAGCGTAATAATACATATCTTAATGATTAACTGATCAGTCTATAATTACCCTATTCAAATACAAAGGAAATTATGTGGTAATATGTGCAATTAATGTTTCACTGCTTAGCCCCTATGAAACATAGCGTGATGTTTTATATACCAACTAGCTGACCCACGCAGCTCCGCCTGCGTTATTTTTACGTTAACTAAACTTTGAATAACAGACATTTGCATCGAATACATAACCTCATTTTTTATAGTCGGTTAAAAACTGGGACCCACTTTTTACTGGCTCTCCGAAGCACAGACCCGTTTAGTTCAAATGGCCTTAAACGGTCACCCATCTAATTAATGACCTTACCTAACGTTGCTTAACCCGATCGATTACAAAACCTTGATAACAACTCTCTATGAGTGTCCCTTACTAATATTTATTATAAAGAAAAATTGATAAAATCGGACCAAGCGTATAACCAACTACCCGTTTTGACTTTAATCCCTTCTCCCAAAAGAACCGTGCTAGATTACGGGATAAAAAGTATCCTATGTCCTACCTCGTAGTAAGATCTCAAATCATGCCAAGATTCAATTGAATCCATTCAGTAGTTTCGGCGTGATGCTCAGCCGTGATACAGACAGACAGACAGACAGACAGACAGACAGACAGACAGACAGACAGACAAAAATTAAAAAAATTACATTTTCGGCCTCAGTATCGGTTATAGAATGCCCTCCAAATATAATTTTCAAAATATCTTCAATGTACAGAATTGGACCTGTTACAGTTTTATTATAAGTATAGATTTATACCCCTACTTCTACACAACACATCAGTGAAAGTCCTATCTAAATCCATCCACGGGTTTCTAATGATACCTGGACAAACAGAACGACAGACAGACAGACAGACAGACAATAATTCCAAAAAAAATTGTTTTGGCCTCTATGTCGATAGTATAGTATCCCCACATAGAAATTTTGGAAAAATATTCAATGTACAGAAAAAGTGCTCTTTGAGTTTTATTATAGTATAGATACGAGTACATTACAACGATGTAACTTTTCTGAACAAAATTACAAAATATGTCCAAAGAGTCCATAAAGGCTTAAATATTATTAACAATACCCGGGTATCGTCAGATGTTGTTCGTCTCTCTTTAGATTATATTGGTTTACATATAACAAAACATAAAAATATTAGGTATACGAGTACATTACAACGATGTAACTCTTCTGAACAAAATTACAAAATATGTACGCATTATAATGTCATTTTACTTCATGTTCAATGTAATAGATTAATATTGGAGACCATGATTTCTGGGTCATTGTCTAATTCGAAATCAACCTTGAAGTAATGTAATAGACTGAGGTATTTTAAAATAATTAATACACATTTTGCAAGAACCTTTTGAAATAAATTAAATTCTTTAGTAAGTTAGATATTTAAACCTAAAATACGTTTTTACTTTACATAGATTGATTTAAAATAGGTAATCAGTCGTGGAAAAAATATTAGTGTTAATGCAAACACAAGAGCGTAGTTTTAAATATCTGGTTAAGGACAACACACTCATTTGCTGGCTAATTCTATAATCCACTCTTATCTTAATTTCGAGATTGTGGCAAGAGAATATTAATATGTATATGTATATGTCATGTCGGGGTAATTGAAGTATGTAATGTCCTCGAATGGGCTCAGTCTCAAATCATATCCTTTACCTTCCTATACGACAAGAACCCTACGTTTTTATTATTTGTCTCATGTAACTATGCCTCATATTTGCGGAAACAGCGGTAGAACTAGAGAACTTGGTCACAGAACTGGCATCAGAAAGCCAAAAGGTTGGATTAATATTAAACTTGGATTTCATTACCAAGATTTTAACCAATGGGGAACAACAATACATTACAGTATCAAACGAAACAATTGAATATGCACAGGAGTTTATCTAGGACAGCTAGTATCATTTGAAAATGTAGTAGTCTAAATCTAGTATCAACTGAATAGGTTTTTTTTTTTTTGGGAATGATAGACGCTGTTAGCCGCAGATGGCCATTGCAGCTTCACCGGACAATAGGAGGCGAGCGCTTGAAGCGCTCTAGCCTTTACGGCAGAAGTAGCGACGAGCACAAGGGCACCTCAGGGAGGCACGGCCTCGGCTTGGGCTGTCGCTTAAGAGAGGGCTGAGTTTACCACCGGTTCACAACGCGCCCCCACTGAGAAGAACCGGCAAGAAACTCAGTGGGGTGATGCACGTCGTTGCGGTCGCATACGTACGACCCTTCGGCCTCGCCGGCGAGACCGGTGTCTGATAGCTAGTGTAGCATACGGTTGTCGGGGAGGGGTCGGCGCATCCCGGTCCAATAGGACCGTCATGGGGTCAGGAGGGTCGAGCAGTACGTGCCGTGGTCTGCGGCGCGAGTCAGAAGGACTAGCGGCGTAATCGGCGGCGGCGCGGATTAAACTGTTCGCGTGACGGGACGCGGATTCAAAGTAGCGTTTCGACGCTTCTTTGAGGAACTTACGAAGGGGATCTAATTTGAAATCGGAATGAACTGAAAAGGAAATACAACGGAGGATATCTTTAGCATGGAAAAAAAATTGGGGTTTTAATTAAATAATAAAAAAAAATCACGGTTAGTTTAAATATAAAGAAAAAGTTATACGAAGTAGTAATAGTACCCTGTCTGACGTATGGTTGCCAGACATGGTCACTGAGAAAGGAGGACGAGGAAAGAATGTAAAATGGAGAGAAGTATGTTTGGAAAGAAGTTATCACATTAGTGTTCAAATGGCACTGGGCAGGACACATTTGTAGAATGAATAACAAAACATGTAACAGAATGGGAACCAAAGGGCTGGAAAAGGATAAATGGGAGACCAAGTAAAAGATGGAGGGACTTTTTTCAGCTACAAATGTGGATCATATCGGATGCTAATGGCACGGGAAAGAGATTTATGGAATTGTTTAGGAGAGGACTACTCCGAAGAGGCGACTACTACTAACATGCACTAGCATTTTCTGTATTGTTTCTATGAAGTGTACGTTGTTATTTAAAGTTGCATTGTTGTAACAGTGCGTCGGTATCCCTCTTTCCCTACTTCATAAGCGGCCTTTTCTTACTTACTCTAATCAGTAGTGTCTAGTTTGTTTTTTTCTCTGTCCAACTTGTATTATCCATTCTTCTCCGGGACCACATTTCTAATGCTTTTAGTAACTCTTACCTTTGCGTTATCATCCATGTCTATCATCATCATGTCATGTTTAGCACTTATCACGTAAGGTTTTCTGTTAGTGGTAAGAATTCTGTTTGATAAATAAATTAAATAAAGTAAATGTCTTACGCCCATACAGCGCGTTAGCTTCTTTTAGTCTATTTTGAAGGAGAGGAATCTTTTAATGTTACCCGGGTCTCCGTAGGGACGGGCCAGGTTACGTGGGATTTTATCCCCTAAAACCACCTCGTTGGCCGTCACCGACACTGTGGAAAAGCTGGGCATTCTGGTCGGACCTCTCCAGAGTCAGTACTTTTATTTTTTTTCTCCGTTCTTTCTTTCTACCCCGTGCTTGTAATTTATGAATTATATTTATGTGTAAAAGCGTGGGGCGCCTTTTCTGAATAACAACTTAACATTTCTGTCAAATTTCAAGAACGCTAAGTATTTGTATTCACATGACAATAATTTGTAATCATTTACAGAGAAAAAGCGCCCCGCGCTTTTACACAAATATAATTCATAAATTACAAGCACGGGGTAGAAAGAAAGAAAGAAAGAACGGTTTCGATAATTTATTTATTGCTTTTTAGTGCAGTACTTATAAAAGCGTGTATTTTTAGTTTTTTAAACTAGTAATTTATTTTAGATAATAGACAATAGAACCACTTAGAGAACACAGTAGGATCAGGTGTAAAGTTGTAAGAAAAAAAAAAACAAGTAAAATGTTTGTTCTTGTAATGACCGTAGTTTTTTTCACAACAGCTATTTGTTTGGTTGTAAATCTTAATTTAGAGACATTGTAAAAGTTTATTAACTGCCATGCTGAAGCTCCACATTCATTTTCAATGACCAGACTTTTAACGATCGTAGAAATCTCGGAAGGGTGAGGGTTAGAATTAAGGAAATTACTGTGTTAAAAAAATGTATGTTGCATGAAAAATTTCACAATCACTGAACAATTCAATTAATAAAACAAATTGTTAATATGTAACAATTTGTTTTATTAATTTAATTGTTGCATAGTTATATGATTTGATAAACATCATGCGTTCTTACGCCTTTACCTGTTGGTAAAGGTTACAGCGGGAGAGTCTGTTCCAAATTGGAGCAACCACCTCTACCTTGCAGAACATGCATCCCGGGCCCGTTAGTCTGAGTTAGAAACCCTGGCCGCCCCCGAATAGGACGTGCGTTCGATTCCTACCTTGTTTCTGGATGGTTTTTACATAAGAACATTATGTATTTAGAAAAAAAAAGTATTTATGTATTTTCAGTTGTCTGCTTACCATAGTACAGATTGCGATCAGATGAACGTGTTTGTGGATTGTTCTAGGATATTGTCATTATTATACCTACATTATACTTGAGAGTAGTAGAATTCTCACCTTGCAGAATAATGCATTCAAAGATAATGCGGTGAGTAAGGCTGCGCAGAGAGCGGCTGAGGGACAATCGTTAGTCGCTTTTGCTAGCTAGGCTCTGAGATATAAAACGACCAACTACAAAGTTAAAAAAAAATTATAAAGGTTTTTTTCATTTTTCTATACACGCGGTACTGATTGTATTATGTCCCTTTAAAGGATTTAACACAATGGGCAGCAATAATCATTCCTATTCATAAGTAACTAAAAGAAAGTCGGAACGAATTGTAAATCGGATCAGAGCGGTGCTGGTGACGCCCATCAAATCCATCGAAACAATCGAGACGAGCCGTATGGGTACTGAAGACGGACAGTCCCAACATTGTGCAACATCTCACAAAGGAGGTCAGAGAAATCCAACTACAATGCTGCTTTCGAAATAAAAAAAAAATGACGACGGTGTTACTTCGCCGGTGGTGGTTGTAAATCAGTTGAGCAACAGTAAGTCCTTCGTCACAAACTCACAATTAATACAAAGGAGTGTTCGATTTTATTGTTCCTTGCAACATAATTTACGATTATAGAACATCTGTTTGGGTAATGCCTACTTCTACAGCTGTTACAAATACTCATCGACACCACGATATAAGTTTGTACGTTTAATAAGAAATAGCAAATACCTAGTAGATAATCAATATTGATATTAGCATTCGTGAATGCTTATCTGGAATTAGCACATGTGAATAGGAATAGGTAATTAGCATTACGGCAAAACTTCTGCCAATTTTCTTTTGACCTCAAATTGAGAACTGAAGGCCGATAGGCAGGTCTTACTACAGTAATAAAATACAAGGAAGTTTGAAAAAGTCATTACATTAAATATTTATAGCACAAGGTGTGCGCGAAGTGTTAAGGCATTGTGTGGTCTCTTTAGGGCATTGTGGTGCCAATGACAGATAAGGAGCGCGTAACGAGCACAGGCGACCTACAATGGAATCTCAGTAGACTCGACCTACGCTGCAGCTTAGTTGAGTTACTAATATGGCACCTGTTAGAACTACTAGGTACAGCTTTACAGTAGCTTGGCTTTTTGTCCGAATTGGCTTTTATACTTACTATCACTCTGTGCATTGCTACAGACTGGAAGGTTTATGGTACGCACTTCGACCCAGTCCACAGTTGGATCCACTGAGCATGCCCTAGCCCTTACTCTGTTGCTTACGTGTCGAAGAGTTCCCTTAGGTGGAAGGTAGATATACTTATACAGGTGAATTTTTTAAATGGGCGTGGATGGCAAATCCGAAACTATACGGAATAGACAAAAATACCCAAAGGAGTTTGGGCCCGTTTATCATTGTTTTTTAAAAAACATATTCCTAGCCAGGAATTGCACGCGTTGATTTTGTAAAAAAAAAAAGAAAAAAACATTAGCCTGTATTATTACTACACCATCCGATAGTGTCGCTAGCATGGGTCAAATTATAGGAAGTGATACACCATCCAATAGTGTCAGTAATAGGGATTAAATTCCGGGAAGCAATGTTATATGGGAAACTACTGGAAAATGCTAAATTTTAAGAAAATACTTTTGTATGTTTCTTATGTTACCCTACCTATTAAACCATAACGATACAAAACGCGAAATAAACTTCTCCTATTCACATGAGAAGTTGGCTATTTTTAATTCAAGATGGCCATTACAGCTTCACCGGACATACATACCTCGAATGCTTTTAGACAACACTTGCAATGAGGCGGATGGAACTCAATTGTTTTGACTCCCAATTAAATACGACATTACACAATTTTGTAATTTTATACTTCAATGGTTTTTTTCATATTACATAACCTTCAGCAATAAAATACCTAAATGATCGTGAAAACTGCATGATAATTGATTATTAGGAATAGTTCATATATGTACAAGAAACAGCCAAGTTTTAGACTATTTACGGAGAAAAATTCATAATGAAATTATTAAATAGCTTCATTTATACTCGACAAGAGCTACAAATGACTATTTACAAATTATTATGGTATATTGCGCCCTACGTACGCCTTAAAGATAATCGTCAATTTTATGGTTTGTAAAATATATTTATATACCACCAGCTTTCTTTACTTACGCCGAGAATTACGTCCGCACAGCTGCCGGACTGGTTTGGCCACTTGTACGGGATTGATTTAACATTAACACACGATCCGCGGTGCTCATTCGTCGCCGTATTCCATCTATACATACGTGCTTTATATCAAATACAGGCAACAAGGTATTTCAATTTGATTAAGACTCTTATGAAGGCACATCCACGATAGGAATGTTTAAATAGAAAAATAGAAGCTAAGTAATTAGTATTTTCGCGTATGTCAATTGTTTTAACAAAGTTAATGCGTTGGTAGTTGACTGTGTATAAAAATCACGTAATTTACGAGTAGCAACTAAATCATTGATCGCTAATACTAAAAGTATCGTACCTACTTGAGTACTATTACTCTTTACCGATCAAGCCTGTGGATCACGTCCATTTTACACACCAATCGACTAAAGCAAGATATGAAGGGTTGGTTCGATTCCCACCTTATATCTGGGTGTTATTTATATTCTATATGTACGGTCCTTGCTTGACTGTACACTCTTTTGATATGAGAAGTGCGGGAAGAAATAATTAAATAGATTGTAAAATATGTATAATGTCCAAAATGTCCTTAAAAGTAAACGCTAATTAATGAATGTAATGGAAGAAATGAAATGAACACACGAGGCACACTTGCTGGCCTAAACGCGGTTTTGCTAAGATACCACTTGTTTGGTAGTGAGTAGGTACACACGGTTCCCTGTACTCAGACTAGCTGCAGTATGAGCAGCAACGAATTATCACGATAGTTTTTCCACAGAAAACCCAAGAGTTAAACTGGCGTGGCTGGTTTTTTTGTAAACCGATTTCCAAACTAATCCAACTTTCGTTTTCTATTTTGTTGCTGACTCTCTGTACTCAGACTAGCTGCAGTATGAGCAGCAACAAATTTTCACGATAGTTTTTCCATGGTAAAGTCGAGTTAAGCTGGCGAGTTTTTTTTTTGGCATAATAAAAAAAAACACCAACTCGGATGGGCAGCGTTCGGGAAACTACGTGACATCTTCTCATCAGAAATTCCGCAGTGCCTGAAGACAAAGGTTTTTAACCAGTGTGTGTTGCCAGTGATGACTTATGGTACTGAGACGTGGTCTTTAACAGCTGGCCTTTTGGAGAAGCTCAGAGTCACACAACGAGCTATGGAGAGAGCTATGCTCGGAGTTTCTTTGCGCGACAGAATCCGGAATGAGGAGATTCGCCGAAGAACCAAGGCCACCGACATAGCTCATAGAATATGCAAGTTGAAGTGGCAGTGGGCAGGCCACATCGCTCGAAGAACCAATAACCGTTGGGGAAGAAAGGTTCTCGAGTGGCGACCACGAACCGGAAGACGCAGCGTAGGCAGGCCTCCCACTAGGTGGACCGACGACATTGTTCGCGTCGCAGGCAACCGGTGGATGCAAATAGCAAATTGTCGTTCATTGTGGCGGTTTAAGGGGGAGGCCTATGTTCAGCAGTGGACGTCTTCCGGCTGGTGATGATGATGATGATGAAAAAAAAATAACAATTTTTATTATTTTTTATTATTTTTCCTTAGCTTTCAGCAACAAATTGACCCCTATTCGCTTGATCGATCATTCCACATCCAATGACTTCCACGCTATCTTAATGAAAAGTTAGCGTTATTGGCGATTTTTTGCGATCGGTTGGAGCAAAAAAAATATATTTTTAGCAACTAATTAGCAACAAATTCCGGTGTTTTTCTTTTTTTATCCGCTGATGTTACATCGCTAGTTTTTTAGACCTAATATTTAACACGATTCGCCTACGCAGGAGATATTATAGAGCACAAGTGCTTGCACAGACATGAGTGCACTCTCCCTTTAACATCAGGACCACCTTTAACATCACAATATAACGAAAGACAGACACAACCGGGGAGAAATCCGGCGCATGACCGACTGTTTTTAACCCAACGGCCGCATGTATCATTTTAATTTTCATGCAATCAGGAGATTGGCCAGTATTGTCCTAACCTGTAAGGAACAACTATACATACATAAAAAAATTATGTTAAAGAATTTTATGATAAAATTCTTGGGTTCGCTATATTAGAACCTGCGAGCTCCGGTTTGTTTGCAGAGTAAGAACTTTCCTGATGCACCACGATCGCCACGTCGACTTCGATGTCTCTATTGGATTACCTACGACCTATGTATACTGCAATCCTTGAGGCGTCTTGAGACGCCGGCTAAGCGTGGGGATTATGGCATAACCCCTCCCTTGGGGGAAGGCCTTTGTTCAGCAGTGGACGTCTTTTGCTGCTGATGATGATACTTTTTTAAAAGCTTTTATTTAGCTTGCAATGTAATTTGTTCGGGTGGAATCTTGCAACTCAATTTTCACCCACTTCTACACATTCAAAGCGTTTGTAATTTTGCACATGTGTTAAGGACTGGTGACAATACTATAATAAAGTATCATCAAGCTGATCTGATGATGGAGCTCGAACGCGGATAAGGGAACCCTTGGATGGCTACTAGTAAACTCATCGAGTTTTAGACTGATTTGATTCACCTTAGAGAGTTCTATACACATTTCCTAATAATGACGACCTGATAATTGAATTGGAAGGTAGGTGACGTGACCCTGGAATGGTTACTAGTAAACACATCGAGTTTAAGCTCATTTTATTTGTCTTAAAGAGTTCTATTCATATTTCCTAATAATGAGGACCTGACGATGGAATTGGAAGGTAGATGACGGAACCCTGGAATGGTTGTAAACACATAGAGTTTAGGCTCATTTTATTGGTCTTTGAAATTATTAGAGTGGGGTATCATATGAAAGGGCTTCATTTGCACATCTCAAAACAGATTTTTATTTTGGTTTATGTCACATAGTTTTTGGCTGATAATCAGAAATGTCAAAAAAATACCATTTCCCTTATAACCAAAGTTTGTGGAGGGAAAAATCTGAAATAATTAGGGATAATACATGTCAATCTGAATTTTACAGGAAAAATAAAACGACCTTTCTAAGTAGTACAGTTTTTAGTCAACAAACAAACTTAGTTTTACGGTTTGGGTTTTTGCTATCTGAGGTGTTACATGAATAGTAAAATTACTTCAATACGTCCAAAGATGGTATGGAACCCTGGGTGCGCGAGTCCGACTCGCGCTTGACCGGTTTTTTTCCTTAATGTTGCTCCCATTCAGTTACACTTTAATAAATTACAATCTAGCTAAGATTAATATTTTTTTCCTGAGTAGTATTATTTTGACTTAAATGAATAAAGTAAATTAAATAAAGAAAGATAAAGAATGCATAAAGACTCAGAGTTATTGTGTTTTACAATAGACTATACTACACTAATTTTAGCATTTTAAATTAACTGAAGAGTACTGAAGACTAACTTTTCAGTCTTCTTACTATATCCAAAGTCAATGTTGTTATTCTTGGTTTGTCATAAGTACATGTTTTTCTTTTCACCAAACTATTGGATACTGCTAAAACACAATATTCACAGATATGCTCTCTATATTATATTAGCAGTAGTAACATTTTATTAGTAAATATTATTATATGTTTAAAAACAAAAATGTTTTTCCATGTAAAAGCTGGTTGTAATGAATGAATGTATATGTATAAGTGGTCAGCACGAATGGTGAGCTCTCGACAAAAGAGTAGGGGTTTGTTTGCGCAATCGTACACTACGGGTAAAATAAAAAGGCTCACGACTCATGCAGACTATTTAACTTTTTTTTTATGAATATGTAACTATAATTATTTTATGTTCATTTTTTATATTATTTAACCTGATGTGAGTTGGGGGATTTATAAGTTAAACAGTTGGGGAGGTTTCATAGCTTCCAAAGGGATAGACAGACTTGAAAGTAGTTTGTTTGTTATTTGGAAGGATGGTTCTCAGCTATGTTTGGATAACTATTCAGTTTTGTATAGTGAGATTATTAAGTGTGAGGAATTATTCAGATTTTCAATTTATATGCGTAATGTTACTGTAAGTATAGAAGATTGTTGTAGGCATGTTTGAGTCTTGTCTATGTGAGCATAGGAACCAATTTACATCTCAATTCTGTCTTATCTTGCAAGAAACCTGGAAATTAGTGTCTGAAAGCAAATATAGTATATGTATTTATTTTTGCCATAGATCACTTACCTTATATAAAGAACTGATGTGCCACTCACAATTCTCTTCCACCCCAAGGGCACTGTTATAGTTTGTGGAGGTTCACTCTGCACTGTCCGGTTACCAAGCTCTGGATTATCAGGTGCGTGAGGTAGAAGGCCCGTTCCCGCTGGCAGCACAGCCAAGACCATGCCATCCGCAGTCCTTACAAGCTGCGGTGAACTTCCACCGTCACCTTCACTTACTATTCCTCTATTCACTCCTACCTGCTGATTTAGTATACTTATACTTTGATTCACTATTGACTGATGTGATACACTTTGTTCTAAGAATTGATAGTTCACAAAACTTTTCCCCACTGATATTTCCCTATCACCACTGTTAGATCCATCACTACCACTCTGTACTGCAGTATCACTATAAAGGTTTTGCCCGTGATGCGATGCCACCACTTGCATAGTATTGTCAGGATTCACGGTGCCCGAACATCTCCCCTGATATGTCACCAGATCTACCGAATCTACCGGTACTCTATTATGAAAACTTTCAATAACATTAAATTCTGTACTTAATTGTTCGGAACAATCTCTTTTTACATTATAACTGGCTTGCCTTTCGTTTCTACAATCATCAACCTTAATGTTAGCATCTTTTGCATACTGTTGAGGAACCGGATAAAACTCTGTCCTTTGACCCGTAGCATCGGAACCCCCAAAAGTGCCCAGCTTTCCATCATTATCACTCAGTGGTTTATAATAAACAGCATTGGAATGGTTCCTCTGCTCGTTCCTTTCAATCTGAGGTCTATAGACATTGTTCCTGGGCAAGTTGAGCTGGTGGTGCACGTTGTCGGGCAGGTAGAGCGCGTCGAGCGCGGGCGGCGGGCGGGCCGCGGCGGCGGGCGGCGGCTGGGGCCCGACGGCGCCGGGCTCTAGCTGGCGCGGGTCCGCCACGTACACCAGCACGCGCGGCGCCCCCGGCACGCCCGCTCGCGACGCGCCCACACTCGCGGGCTTGCCTGACATCGCGCACGAACATCACACGCCGCGTAACTCGGCTGCTCACTAGCTGAACGCGCCGCGACGCGACCCACTGACGGACGCGACGGAACTCCACCTGGCATCGCTTTCGTGCCCGTTATCATCGCTCGGGGGACTCCTCTTTTCCCGGAGTCTCTCAACCATTATCAGCTGTCCGTTCTTTTTTGTATACGGGAGTCATGAATCTCACTTTGATTGTTTTACGACGGATGAACGACCGACTAATAATTTTATGGCGGTGCTCCTTTCGGCCCCATTGTAAAACTAATGACACCTTGTAAAAAATGGGTAGACCTAAATAAATTGGTATCACAGATTATTGGTTCGGTTAATACACATATTGACACACTTCTGGGGATGTAAAAAGGTCACTGAATTGTACGTGTTTGATTCATCTTTTGGTCTTTCGCAAACAACTGACCAATATCCATTGATTACAAGTATTTGAATCCGAGTAGCAACAACGTAGTCTGCAATATTCACTTGGAATAAACACAAAACTACTTTTTTATAGTCCTAAACCCGATGCTCACAAAGTGAAACCTTGCGAATAAGAATGGAATGAAAGAAAAGCTCTTGCACATAAACGATACGACATGATAGATATACACACACATAAAATCACAATTTACTGCTTTCTTTCTTTACTGTATTACGATTCTATTGGAGCGACAGGGACATAATTACTAGCGTGCATGACATCTGTCGTAATTTATATTACTCAACATTTTGAACTGTTTTATCGACTTTGCCCAGAGACATTTTTTCCTTTAGTTTTCCCTAGTTTGGAAGGCAAAGGGTTCTTGCCCATACAGCCTCTTCATTTATAAATCAATTTGCCAAAGCTCTAGGCTTGGCGAGACGCTGAAAGCCAAGTCTTTATATTTTGAATTCGTTTCTGACAGTTCTAGTGGTTAGACACCCTGGCTGCTACCCGATGGGTCGTGGGGTCGATTCCCATTGGAACCGAAGCATCGAAGTATCTGGGTGTTATTTAATATCAAGCACGTTTTTTTTCAAAATGATATCCAGATCGCGTCTTTTAAAATGTTTTTGGGGACTTTTAGAAGTGTCACACGCATAGATTTTACACTACGTTTTCGTTACACGCTGACTTGAATTTAGGTTGAAAATTTTCAAATTATTGCAGCACCTTGCTTGACTCTATGTTCAACTTCAATAAATCATTAAAATAGACTCAGCTCTGCCTGCCTGGCCGACTGCTGTGCAGGGCTGCCAGATTAGGCGATTTATCGCCATTTAGGCTACCTTTGGGGGTCTAATGGCGATCAAAAAATCCAATCGGCTACCAGTAGCCATTTAGGCTACCTAGGAAAAAAGGAACGGGCGCTTTAGGCTACTTCAGGATTACCCCAAATTTATTAAATAATTTCTTGTTAATTGTATGTTTTGACGAAACGTATTATGTCCAAAGCTCTTTCGTCACTGAGGAAAGAGGTCTGAAGAGTCCTCAGGTTCTTTCCATGCTACTTGCTTTCTTCTATGCTCTTGCCTAGAGCTGCCGCAATGAGACGTCACGAATCTAGGGCCTGTATTCACAAACCTCGGAAACATTCCGATCCTGAAAATATCTACTAGATACCCGCAGGCGTAGCATGATGTGCCAATCTTGACAGACAAGTGTGAGTATGACGTCACTATGACGTAGTATTTCACATTTTTGAATGGCGAATTGACGTTTTGGTGTTGAAAACTACGTCATACTCCACACCGATCTGTCAAGATTGCAAGTCGTGCTAGGCCTGCAGGTCGAGTTAACTTGCAGCTTGCGGTGAACACGTTCTAAAATAAATAAGGTGCAAAGTTTCCGAAAAGTTGAAAAAGCAAGCGAGGTGGAAAATTTCAGGGGTTTGTCAATCAGGGGCTTGTGTCAATTTATATACTCATTCCAACTCGCTGTATGACAGAGACGGTTAAGAGGCTTTTTTTAAAGTGTTCTCTTTTTTGGGCTAAGTATACTACTACTTAGCTCACAAAGTTAGGCGAATTAGGCTATTTGTGAGACAAAAAATATTAGGCGATTTTGGGCTACTCGGTAGGCAAAATTAGGCGAATTGAGTTAGCCGATATCTGGCAACCCTGCTGCTGTGCTGTGCTGTGACTGCTCGTGCTCGTAAACGACGAACGATTTTTTAAATTCATTTCATGAGAGAATATTTGATTTATGTAATTCTGGACTGATTTAATGTAAAATAGTAGGCTTACAATTAAGCTGGAAGACTTTTGGATTGATCTTGATCATACACGTAATATATA
Organism: Furcula furcula; assembly: GCA_911728495.1. Lineage (NCBI taxonomy): Eukaryota > Metazoa > Arthropoda > Insecta > Lepidoptera > Notodontidae > Furcula > Furcula furcula. Next base: position 16,100,650 of record OU452251.1, read on the forward strand.
GTACATAACCTAAAAATAAATAAATACTGCAAGATGAAGCGAAAGTCTTCATTCATAGATGACAAAGAATCGAGGTAGGTAAATTTTACAACAAAACTAGCAGCTTTCATTATTCTTCGTTCCTGTATATGTTTTTCAAAACTATACATACATGCAGGTGTATAGTTTATCAATAAGTACCTGTCTGTGATCTGGTTTCCTCTGCTTTTCAAAAAATCTTAAAAAGATTGTTTTCTATTTCAGACTTTCACGCCTGTTGTTTAATAAGTCACAAAAGTTTGTTGAAAAATTAAACACTGAAGAAAATTCTCAACTTGAATCAGACCTTAAACCAGCCTGGATTGATGACGATGATGAAAACTTCAGTGCAAACATCATACCAAATAACAAAAGTAAGGGTCTTTACACTGAAAAACTCAAACAAAAGTATGAAAACTTGATGGGAACACCTGATTGGGCAAAACTCAGTAATGAAAGTAAACAAGAAGATGATGAAATATTAAGAACAGTTGGACATTTACACAAAAAAGTTAGCAAAACACTCCCAAAAGATTTCCTAGAGATAAAGACATTACCACAAATAAATTCAGAAACCAAAAATGAGGGTACAATTATTTCATGCATAGAATTCCATCCCAAAATAAGTGCTGCATTAGTGGCTGGTAAATCTGGAGTGGTGTCTTTGTTTTCTATAGGAGGAGATGTAAATAATAAACTACACAACTTTAGATTGAAAAGATGGCAAATAACCGCTGCACAATTCACACCAGATGGCACAGAAGCTGTCATTGCTACCAAGTACAGTCACATGTACTGTGTTTATAATCTTGCTAAGGCTGAACCCAAGCTGGTGCAACTCCCACATATTGTAAAAACACCTGTCATTTTTCAGTTATCAAATGATGGCAAATATATAGCAACATCTGATGGATATGAGGAAGTCTTTTTGATATCTTTTGCATCAAAAGAATTGGTACATAAGTTTAAACACAATTCTAAAGTTGCTTCTTTGATATTTAGCCATGACGACTCCCAGCTTTATTGTTATGGTTTCCAAGGAGAAATCACAGTATGGGATCTCACAATATTCAGACCATTGAAGAAGTTTTATGATCATGGTTGTGTTACAGCATCTTGTCTTTCTATGAGCCCTTGTGGAAAATTACTGGCAACAGGAAGCGGTGAAGGTATTGTCAATATATACCAAACAGAAAACCTAACAACTTCAGAGCCAATACCATTTAAAACTATCTCAAACCTAACAACTAAAATATCAAATCTTAAATTCAATGCAACAACAGAAATACTTGCTGCATCTTCAGCATACTATCCAAATGCAGTGAAAGTTGTACATATCCCATCATTTCATGTGTTTGCAAATTTTCCCATACCATCAAGGAATTTGCATCAAGTAGACACTGTCAGTTTCTCCCCAAATAGTGGTTACATGGCATTGGGTAATAATAAAGGCTGTGCTTATTTGTATAGACTGAAATATTATAAGAATTATTAATTATATAGAAATCAAAATAAATGTCTTTTTATTTACTTTATAATTATTACTATCACATAACCTAGTTTATGTGACATCAATTTAACAGCCATGAGTCATTTTTTTATCTATTTTGATGCTGAACCGTTATTGCTTATATGCCATTATTGAGCACATGACAATTTATCTCTCTACTAGGTATTTGAAATTAAAACAAATATTGAGACAGAGTTTTAGTTTATTCAGCTAATATCAACCTGGAAAATGACAGCATAAGCCAATATTTTACAACTAAGTAGTATACACAAGTAAAATCGCATAAATTAAATAGGTACCAAGTGAATGTTTTAATGCTAACCAGACTGCAATAAAGACAGGTAAGACTAATGCTTATACATGAATAAATATATAGATACCGACAACACAAGCTGTATTTCATTAATAAATTGATTCTAATGACCGATGCACCATTTCGGCGAACCCGGCGGATGGCTTGCGCAGATTTACAGCGGTTATGGTCAGTAAACGAAGCGGGTAGCCAGAACAGATACCTCTGTCTTATGAGGATATAAATAAACTTAGATAAAAATAATTATCTAAAAGTATGTAAGATAAACGTCAAAATCACAGTATTGATTTCTTTAAATACAATAACACCGAATACCAATGGACTTAATAAAGAACTATTGCTAAGAACTACATACGCGATAAAATAACATTACGTGATACAGCCAAATGAAAGTTAATGGAATTGAAAATTATTGCTATAAGGTTACGTCGATCAAAACTACAAGAGTTGCTAGGCAGAATAAATCATTATGCTGAATTTTTATATTTTACACACTAGGAATAACTAAAAGGAAAATCGTTATCTTCACAATTAAAATTAATTAAAAAAAGAACAATTTACCGAGTATACTTCCAACAATGTAGGGTTACAGCACTATTCTTTAAATAAAATAAATCATCTGTAGACTACATTGAGCAGTGTTCACGAAATTGAAGGTCCATATTCATTGAGTAGTGAGACTTACCACTCGACAGAGCTTGTATCATTATTTGATTTATACAGAAATATTTATTTGCAATGGTGTTGATATAGACAAACCAGCAAACTTTATCGCTGTAATAAAATCAAAGCTGATATTACACCCCGTGAATGAGAACTTGAAAGTGCAGCAGTGCGAGGCTTATTATAAATTAAACTACATTAGATACTTGCATGACCATTATCTTAGATCCACAAATTGTCGTTAGAAATAATAGCATCTCATACTGTGATAATATAAGTTGGTAATAAAAGTAAGTAATTTACTATTAACGCTATCAATATTAGCTAGCAGCAGTGGTTGGATTAAGTCCATCGATGGAGTTTTTAAGCATGCTGCTGCAATGTCTAACTAGTGGCGCATTGGACCCTGTTCATGCCGGGATGATCGTCGTCTTCTTCATAGGCGTTGCCGTGGTGACCGCGCCTTCTTCGCGTCTCTTGTTCTGGATCCAACTCCATCAGCTGACATTCTTCAGCTAACTCAGGGATTTCCACCTATACAATAAAAATATTTAAATTGAGCACAATTCTATCAAGAATGTCTTAGGTAAGCAGTTTTTATTACCTACATTGGACAATTTATTCAAATAAAATGATTAAGTATTCACACTACGTAATAAGACCTTGATGTTTCAGTTATTATTATGACGTAATTATAAGTAGGTACATGATTTTATATGGGTATCTAATACCTACCAAATTTTCAGAAATCATACATCTGATTATAATAATTCTTTTATATTTTTATCAGAACACAGATTTTGGATGCCTTAAGTAATGGTAATATCGTCCTATCCGATATTTACTAGAGTCAAAATATTATTAGTAAAAACTTAAGTACTAACCCTTGGCCTTGGTGGCAGACAATTCTCCAAAGCAGGAATGACTTCAGGCGGAATGCGATTTGGGAAATTAACTAGGAATTGTATAATAAGTTGGCCCTTCTCAAATGGGTTTTTGTACATAGGCATACCTGAAACATGAAACGTGTTTGAAAATAATTGTAATTATTTGCATGAAGTAGTATACGAATACTTTATGTTGAGGATTCTTAACTTGGGTCATCTTTTTCTTGACATGCTTGCATGACCCAAATAAATTTTATGGAATGTAGGGTGCAGTGGGGATCATCAAGATCATCAGCCGGAAGACGTCCACTGCTGTACAAAGCCCTCCCCCTTGGAACACCACAATGAACGACAATCTGCTATTTGCATCCACCGATTGTCTGCTACTCACACAGTTAACAAAACCAGAGCTAGAAATTGAATTCTTCTTCTCTTGAAATAATTTATAAAAAAAAAGAAGGATACAATGACAAGCCCACAAAGTTTCTTGCCAAATCTTCTTAGTATGTTGGTTCCATGGGGGCTGCCCCCCTTGAAAAAATTCTGACTATCCGAATGTGCTGCTGCTGCGCTTATTTGAAATAATTAATTTCATAATACACAAATTATTCTAAACTGGATTTCGATTGAAGACCAAGTAGCACAAACATTTTTTCTTAAATTGATAAATATTGTATTCATATTCATTTAATTCATTCATTTAATTCTTAACCCTGTAAAATGTACTGACATACCTTCATTCAAAACACACTTCACTTCACCATGCTTGGTCACCTCACCGGGCAGAACAGTGATCACAATGTCCCTGTCATCCAAGGTTCTGATCACCTTCTGGAACCCACAGAGGGCCTCAACAAGCTCGATGTTCATTCGGATTATGAGATCATTACCGGAACGCTTAAATACCTGAAAAATTACAGCAAAGATATAGTGCAACTATAATAATAATAATCTAAATTCAATAAATATATATTATTATTATTAATTAACAGGCAAGCAGTTGGAACAACTGATAATAGCCCGTATCCTGTTCTTATCTATTAAGTTGTACTGTTGCGGTTGTTGATATATGAGTCAAGCCGGTTTTTAAATTGGTTGGTGTTAACTGATGTGACAACTTCTTCTGGGAGGCTGTTCCATATATATTTATAACAGAAACTGCCGCATTCACAAACATCGTCATCATCGGCTGGAAGACATCCACTGCTGAACATAGGCCTCCCCCTTAGAACGCCACAATGAATGACAATTGGCTATTTGCATCCACCGGTTAACTGCGACGCGAACAATGTCAGTGGGAGGCCTGCCTACGCTGCGTCTTCCGGTTCGTGGTCGCCACTCAAAAACTTTTCTTCCCCAGCGGTTATCGGTTCTTCGGGCGATGTGGCCTGCCCATTGCCACTTCAACTTGCAGATTCTGAGAGCTATGTTGGTGACCTTAGATCTTCGGCGAATCTCCACATTTCGGATTCTGTCGCGAAACTCCGAGCATATCTCTCTCCATGGCTCGTTGTGTGACACTGAACTTCTCTAAAAGGCCGAGGGCGACCTCTTTGTTGAAGTTGGATGGTTGTCACAAACATCAGTTAGTTTAAATTATGATTGATCCATTTATCAAATCGGATTATTATTTATTCTGACAGTCAAAATGTATTAATACTCACTGTACTGATAGTGAGTGCAGATATTCATTATCTCATACTCAACAATCGAAAATAAACGTCTTCGTGCATAGTAATTATTAAGAATTAACACTAATGGAAGTTTGTAGTGCGGCTGTAATATACGGCTTGACAAAAGTAAGCTCAGTACACCAATAATAGTATGTCTGCACCGTTGTTTAACTTCCATTTAAAATGTGGGATTGTGTGTGCCTTGAAGGCTAAAGTGAATTATAATAAATAATGAATGTTATCATCCCCAATTGCCGCACCGCTTTGTACCGGGTAGGATCGCAGTTATGAACTAGATTTTCTCATTCATTCTCATCTATTGGATGCATATTAATGTGATTGTACTGTGGTGCCTTTTGGGTGTCCAGTTAAGAATAGCATCCACTGATCCACTCATCGCCTCTTGCTTAGTGTGATGGTAGGCAGCATCTCTCTATTAAATACCTACCACCTATACTGCGATCTCGAGGACACCTGCCAAGCATGGGTGTTATGGCAACCCCCACCTTCTAAATGGGAGGCCTTTGTTCGGCAGTGGACCTCTTTCGGCTGTTACTAATGCAATTAGCATTAGCATTAAATTAGCATTATTGAGGATTATAGTTGAGCAAGCAGCCAATGACCTTCATGCTGCTTTGAATATAAATTAGCATCCATTGTTCCACATAGCTGTTTTTGACAGATAATTACGTCTAGATAGTAATAATGTTGTGATTAAAATGAAAAGCACTTACATCATGCTCTTTTTCATCTAAAACAATAACAAGATCACCAGGTTCCAACTCTGGCTCTTGATCACCCTCTCCGCTGAATACGATCTTCTGGCCATCAGTCATGCCTTTGTCAACATGAACTTCAAGAATCTTGCGATCACGCACCGTCTTGCGACCCTGAAATATTTTCATTTGGTTAGAAATAAAAACTTTTGCGATATAAGTACACATAATTAATGGTGGTGTTTGTAAAAAAAAAAAAAATACATTGGTTTTAGTTTATACCCAAATTGTAATTCGTAGACAGGTGTGCCCAAAACCAGCCGATTTATTAATGGGTATAATATTTTTTTTTGGATATAATATAATATGAAAACCATTGTAATTGTACTTTAGGGTGTACTAAAAATAAAGTTGTTTATACTCATAAGTTTAAGCAAGAACTGTAATACAGTAAAGTTGTACCTGGCAAACTTTACAGCGATCTTTTGGATCAATAATCTCGCGTTGGCCACGGCATTCACTGCATACAGTTTGAATCTGTTGGATCATCCCAGGAGCCAGCTGCTGAATTTGGACTTGCATGCCAGTACCGCGGCAGGTGGGACAAGGTTGTACAGCACCCTGAAATAACAAATGATTAGAAATTTAGTAATTGTCTTCTCTTCTCTTCTGTAATAAATAGTATACAGAGAGGTGATGGGGGCATAGGTTTAAATGAAAACACGGCTTCTGCTAATCCTTAAAAATAAATGATAAAATAATTGGTAATACCAAAAATCGAAGTGTTTTTTTCAAACAAAGTTTATAGTAAAATAATCGTAGAATCGTGTAACACCATGTATAATTATTACTTAATGACCTGGTATGACTTGATAAGAGTGTCAACGTCAGAGGATTTCATTCACACACACACACACACACACATGTACCTACAAAGCTAGGCGGTGTGGCCCTTGGAGGAAGGATTAAAGACGCGGCGGGGCGGCAGCCCAGGCGCGCGTGTATTTCTATTGCGACACGCACTCTCGGTGATACATAGGCACCAAACACATCGTGAACAATCCAATTGCTTGCTACACATAACCACTCAATAATCAGATTTTCGAGACACACGATATCTTCTGATCATGTTGATTTTACTTTTCGTAATAATAAGTCGCCCTGGTTAGCTAGAATTTTTAAATTGTTCAAAACAAGCATTATTATTTCATTCAAATCTTCGGTATTTACATCAGTTTTGACAGACATTAGTAGGTAACGTAAACCTCGTTCTTTCTCGTATTGGTCTAGTTTTGTTTGTGGCTCATCCGAAAAAGAATCTAATGGGTTTCTAGCTAAACATATGTACGTAGTAAATAGATTCTCTTTGGTAGTAACTACTCAGTATGCCGTGCCATTGCCAATAGCGGCGTTCAAACCGGGTGCACGGGCGACAGCCTGCTCGCGAGTCAGCATCAGTAGTTTGCCCGGAAACCCCGAGGCGTGGCTCACAACCAGGCCGGGCCTTGAGTATCCGAAATGGATAGTTACGTTATATCTGTTGCAGCTACATTCATAGTGGCTAATTGTTTAACAAACACAAAAGAAAACTGTTGCGTTTTAAAAAAGACGTTTAATATGATATTGTAACACGAATCGACTGCTCATGTGTTCATGTTGATAAAACTTGAACAATTAATGGAATTTTCCGTAAATGCTGGCTCGCGAACCAAAAACTAGCGTCCACATCGGACGAACAGCGCACAACGAAGCACCTTCGAGCGCGTCCTGTTTAACGACAATCGATGGCTCGACGAGGCAACGTGCTCCCGAAAAACCCCGAGCTACAGCCACACCGAGCACACATTTGGCTCGTAAGATAGCCACACGAGCCCGTGCGCCCGGTGGGGACGCAGCTTTGGGTAACCCTAAAGCCATGGAGCCTAGCAAGAAGAGTCTAGAGACACTAGCTAAGTACGTAGTAACTAGATCCTCTTTGGCAATAACTCTTTACTAACAGTAAAATGTAAATGTAATGTCCTCTTTGGTAACAGTCGTAGTGAAATTACTTACTCAGTGGTTTGCCCCTCATACTCTTTGTCATATTCTGTCTACGTTGCCAATGAGTATATAAACTATTACGTTGCCTAGTAACCTAGTAACAATAACAAGTTTTATTTATTTGATTTTGGTCCATTATTATTATTTTATTATTCATTGAATAATTTATTTTAATTTTGCATAATAAAAGTAATACCTACCGAAATTATGTGGAAATAAATCGAGAGTATTAAGTTTTATGGTTAACAAGTGAATTTACAATAATAATAATTGTAACTTGTATGTAAACAGTAGGTATACCTACGTAACTTACAACATAATAATAATCTTGTGAAGTGTATGTCGCATAAATACTTGAAATTATGGTATGGTGTGATGTGCTAGTCTTTGATTATATATACGTCTAGATAGCGTGTTCGATGTTCAAACACTTGACAATATCAAGTACACCAAAACATCAAATTGGTCGACTTGGTTGTTTAGTGTCACTTGAACTGTACCAATGGTATGTGCTCAAAAAAAAAACATTATGCCGAATTGTGTAATCAAATCGTGAAAATATTAACTAAGTAAAATTAATAAAGATCCTAACTTAATTTTCCATTCATAAATCTTAAGATTCTGTGAGGGATTATTATAAAAACTCGATTGTTTTTTACGACAATTTGTACATTGTCCGACTAGACTGGTGTGGCTAGGTAATAATGGGGGAATATATCTTAAGTCTGGGGTAATTTTTCTTTTGACAAAAATGAATTCAATGAAACTTAATACGTAGTTAGTGACCAAAACATGAAATAAATCAATTATAATAATTTTAATTTATTTTTTTGATAAATTAATTACTTTTATATAGGTAAGTACTTAGAAGTATTTTTTCTTCCTGGTCATGAGGCAAATAAGACGTTCACCTGATGGTAAGGGACACGCCATTTAATTTAATTTAATTTCAATTCAATTCTTTTCAAATAAAATAAAATTAAATTAAATTAAAAAAAATAAAATAAAATAAAATAAAGGACACGCCATTTAATTTAATTTAATTTCAATTCAATTCAATTCTTTTCAAATAAAATTTATCTATATTTTAAAAATATTTTGCTATATATATATATATATATTTCTATTTTATTAATTTTTTTTATTTTTTATTCTATTCCATTCCATTCCATTCTATTCTATTTTATTTTTTTTCGATAACGCTATGGCTATTTATGGGAAAAATATTTATAACTGGAGATCCCCAAACACGCACACAACCACAGGTGACGCGAGTGTACAACGAAGCCAGCACGCACACATGAATAATGAGGTTGTTATGCTTATTAACGTAACGTTACAAGACTAATAGGTATCTAGACGTATATATAATCAAAGGTGACCTTAATTGTGCAAACCAAACGCATTCCAATAAAAAGTAGGTATTTATGTCTTTATTTTCGAACACCGAAAATGATCGATATTCATGGCTTGTAAAACATGATTTCTTTGAAAAACATAACACTTTGGGTAAATGTATTTTCTTTCGAGTTGTTAGACTGCAAATGCAGACTGAATAAATCTCTAAACTGAACATACGCCATTTTTATTTCGATAACATGAGTAAAAGAGAAAGAGTGAGTTTACTATTAAGTGATGAATGAATGACGATGAGTGACAACGTTTAGTAGTAGTAGTACTCTCCAGAGTTCCTCAATGACCTATTTACGCATTCACAGTATGTGTAAATATTATGAAATTGAAAAAGTTATCCTGTGCCTAAACTATTGAATGTATCTGATAGATTTTTTGTGTACACTCCTATGGTGGTATCAATTAAACCTATACCGTCGTCACCACTCTGTATAACAATGTTACCATCCACATTCCACACATCTATCTGCTTCTTCTATACTACATCATAATGGATCATTATGTTATTATGTGGACATTTATATTACTATACTTAATAATCAAGGCTTAGGTATAGAAACACAAAAGGCCAGGTAATGCCATCATAATTAAATATGTAAATTGTCAGTATAATATGAATCTAACCTTTTTGCCACCACGGCCTTCACATTTGTCACAAATAACATTCTTTTGTAGTGCTAGTTTTCTGACTGCACCACGATACAGTTCCTCAAGTGTCACAGACAGCTGGTGGATGACATCTTTGCCCTTACGCTCGCGACCCCGTCGGCGGCCGCCACTGAAGCCGCCACCGAAGAACATGTCGAACAGGTCCATTGGTGAAGAGAAGCCGCCGCCACCAGCTCCACCTTCTTTCAAAGCTTGCTCACCTCCTATGTTGGTAAGACAATTACATAGGAATGAGTGCTTTATTTCTGAACTGCATTGTGCATTGTATGTATTATTATGTTCTGCATCTGTGTTAATGAGGCTATACTATATTAGATTTGACCAAAGGTGTTGATTGTTGTTTGCACATTAATAATTCTGTAAGAATTCATGAAAAAGAAGAAGAAAATAAGGTATGTAACAATAATTCCCAAATTCAAACAAAATGTTTTGTAAAAGAACACAAAACTTATTAAGGTCACTTATTAAGGTTCATGACATACTTTTATTTTTGCAAGTCATGGTTCAAATGCTACTTTAACTTAAATTGACTAGACAACAACCACACTTATTTCAATTTATAATTGTATAATATCCTAGGTAAAATCAAGAGACATTTTAACCATTGTTACTAAAATATACTAAACTGCTAGGTAAACAACATATTGCAAAAAAAATATCATAACGTGTATATGTGTGACTTCACAAGACCATTAAACAGTTCTGACTGAAACATTTCTGTTCATGAGAATAATAAGTAATGATATCAAATCCCTATGAACAATCTCTTCTAGCTTGAAATATAAAATACTAAATGCCAAATATATACATTTAATTTATTTAAATATTCTTTAACTAACCAAAACTAAATATGTTAGTTAAATAACTGTTCTATGAATCATCATAAGATCTTGAATTATCAGTAGCTAATAAAGAAAATTTATAACGCTTATCTATTATTGCAAAAATACATTTATTATTATTATACTTGTATAGTTTGACATGTAGTGAAATAAAAGTGAAATGAATCAATAGTAAAACCAATACCTCTGATTTACATATAAAAGCTAATCAATGTCATTGCAATCATTATAATTGATGTAATACATTTGGCAAAGAATACATAAAGGTACATGTTGCTAATCAATACAGTAAACAAACCTTGATCATAAATCCGCCGCTTGTCCGGATTTGAGAGCACTTCATATGCCTGCGATATCTGCTTGAACCTCTCGCCTTCATTGGGATTTTTGTCAGGGTGGTATTTTAATGCCAACTTCCTGTAAGCCTTTTTAAGTTCATCTGTAGTACAGCTAGGCTTAACACCCAGAATGTCATAGTATGTTGTCTCTTTCACCATCTTTACCTGTACAGGAAACAAGTCGGTTGTACACTATAATACCTATCACATAATCAATAGGTGTTGAACAATGACATGCATTGAATGGAATTTTCTAGTCAAAATATAGCAACTGTATTCAAAATAAATATATGCGCCAAGCTAACGACTACATCTTTACCAGTTTAAGAATTCATATTTAGTAATTTAACTAATGTAGAAGCCGTACCAATTCAATAAACGTGGTTCATGTTTTTATAGGTACAGAGCTGAGATAGAGAACGTATAACTTTACGTAACGCAGAATTACGATGAATTAAACTGTCGATGGCAAAACTTGAAGATTGGTAGAATAATCGAGTATCACGACAGCGTCAAAATTTAATTTAATATGCCTGCGAGGTACCTAACCACACTATTTTAACTCTTTGTTTCTTTTAGATTCCTACCTCAATCTTCAACTTACCAGTTGTCTCTGTTCGCGTAAAATCCAAATTAGATACCTATGTGAATAGTTTCAAGAAACACTGATTATCAAAATAAATTCACGAGCACTTGCGATGGCGGAACAACGCAAAAACAGCAGCAGTCAAGCACTTGACTCGAGATTATTCGTCCAAATGACGTTTGAGTTTGATCGAACTAGATTTGGAGGAAATAGCATTTTCCAGAAACTTCCGTCCGCAGTTCAGCCGAGTCTATTTTAATGATTGAACCATAGAGTAAACCATAAAGAAACCATAATCGATAGAGTGGTGTAGCGATCATTTCAAAAATTACCCCAAACCTTAGAGAATGAAAACAATAGAGAGCTGGCACTTTCTTTCTCATTCGCTCAAGAAAAGGATGCCTTTATATACGTTATATGTGATAGAAAGAAACAGAGCATATGATTTTTTGTCCCTTAGCGTTTGTTCAAAATCTGGCGCACCTAGGGTGCGTTTTCTTCGAGTACTAATGAAATTTTCTAGTTCACGACCTAGCTTTGGAGTTTTAAATTGAATTGCGTTATGAAATATTGTTTATACTACATAATAGGCGCATTTGAATAAATATCCATAACGTGTGTTAACCCTTCGGGCCCGGTAAGGCCCGGCCGCTTTTCGCGCGCGCACGTTTTGTGATGACGTAATTGTTTATGTTATTCGGCGGCCCGCCGTGGTTTCAAATTACGAACGTTATATAAACACAACCACTTAACCGATTTGCGTTCTGTAAACAGAGTTCTACTGAGACAAGTAAAAGCTATCCAGTATTTGCTTTTTTAGAGTTATAAATATCGATTTTTTAAAGGGAAAGTCTAAAATAGGTGATTTTTTGGCAAAGCTGATTTTACCTATTGTTGAATTCGATTTTGAGGGTAGAATATTGACTCAGGCACTAAGAAAGATCCATTCTTTGCATCCAAACTCCTTTTTTACAAGTTTTAAACAAAACACTACCAAAAAATCGAAATGAACTCAATTTTTAAAAAAAAATGACGTCACTGCGCGATATGACGTCATGGTATGCCAAATTTTCGATAGTTAGATTGGATTTTATGACTTTATCTTTGAGTTATTATCGTTATGATGTAATTACGATGTATTTACAACAACTACATTACAAATAATAACGGAATTATACCAAAAGTAAACAAACAAACAAAAAAATCACCTATGGTGATTTTTTTTGTTTTTTCAGTTCGAAAATATACAATATTTTGACAAAATACGCACTAACTACCCTCTACACAGCTTTATTATTACGTTAAAACAAAAAAATAAAACATTTCACCTGAAATAAAAGAATACTTACGATTTAAAACTAACATTCCGTGACCACAACTTTTACTCCGTCCAACCGAGACCAGCCGACTTTCGTAACTGAATTTATGACTTAAAATGTCAAAAGAACTAATGAATAACTGGTCTATTTTAAAGATGATACTATGATGTAACCATAAAGCATAGGGTTCCCATACAAAAATTAAATTTCTACCATGAAAAAAAAATTGTGAATTCCGTCAACGGCGGATGATACAAATACGTATCACCCGGGCCTGAGGGATTCATTGCGGTGCGTTATTTCATGATACAAATACGTATCACCCGGGCCTGAAGGGTTAAGTGTACGAATGATTATTTTCCGTTATTTTCTGTCCTTATCGGTGGCACGCTAGCTAGATGTATTGTTATATTCTGTCTACGCCCCAAACTCATGTCAGAATACCCCTCAAAACCTTAGAGGAGATACCACTGGAGAGAGCATGATGCGCTAACCCCCTCTGCTAAATTTTGGTCATATGGTCAGGTCATTCTTTATTTGTGTGCGTGTATTTTTGAATGTGTTGCGAGTTTACTATAGTGTGGGTATGCGTGAAAGTGTATCTGTGTGTGTTTACTTCGCCTCCCGCACCCCGCAAAAGTGCCACGAAAAATTTGTTCGGGGAATCGACGCGATACTAACTCCTCTGGTACTTTCTCTGAGCTCAAAACAGGAGCAGTTAATTTAAACTCTCAGAGTAATTAGAATGGAGCTAGTATCGCGTCGATTCCCCGAACAAATTTTTCGAGGCACTTTTGCGGGGTGCGGGAGGCGAAGTAAATCCACACAGGTACAATTTCACGCATATTCTTGCAAATGTCTAATGCAAACTCTGCAAGTTTCTATGAACCCACACTAATAAACTAATTCTAATTACTCTGAGCTTGGAGCAGGAAGGACGCATCCATAAATAATACGTCTGTGGTAGTATCAGTCAAGTATCAGTGTCACTGTCATTATGACAGCACATGTCATTATGATGGGAAAGTAATTCTCAAATTGTTTACCAATTTTCCAAGGTTCGCTACTCAGGCCAAAAAAACTAAAAAGTTCTGATATTTATAGATTACTGATAAGTTGATAACATCACTCAGTTTCCCTCGTGCAACATACAGTACTTGTACTTGCCTACTTCAGCACCTTGCTTGCTTGCTTCGGTCGGTACCTACCATCCTACTCTTGCGTGATAAGACACGCATTTCATTTGCGACGTGAAACGTGAATTAGTAGCGAAGTTTATTGCTCACAGAATAGTCGTGTATTCTTTTCTGCGCACTTATTTTTAACGTATATCAGTTCAGTGTTGATTTTACGATGGCCGAAAAACAAATAAAAAATAGGGTTTGCATTATTGGTTCTGGGAATTGGTAAGTTCAGTCCATTTATTAAATTTATTATCATAATGACCAAGGGAAAGGTTGACGATTTATTATTAATTTAAAACATCGACTTCAATTTGTACTTTAGTGATATAACCATTGACTTACTATTATCATCATTGGATATACCCATATACAACATTTTGTGTAAGTGAATTTTCAATCATGTAATAACCTCTTCAAATTAATACACCAAGGTTACATAGAAGCTGCTTATTCGTTTATTTCTACATACAATTTAGAATTACCCAGATAGTTCATATTCGGTAGGTTTATTTATAAAGTTGTGTTGTCTAGGGGATCTGCAATTGCTAAAATTGTTGGGCTAAATGCAGCAAGATTGCCGAATTTTGAAGACAGAGTCACTATGTGGGTTTATGAAGAGATGATTGAGGGTAAAAAGCTGACAGAAATCATCAATGAGACTCATGAAAATGTGAAATATTTACCTGGGCATAAACTACCAGTCAATGTGGTAAGTCGATTATCCATATTTAAATAACATATTTAACACAATATGTATTTGACTCAATTCTATAATATACATTTACCAATTAAGAGTCCTATTGTTGCTTATCTTGTTGATGACCTTAATCTTTTGCTTGCATTTCACATATGTTTTACTGCCAGTAATTTTGTAAATATAGTACTTATAGTTATCAGATGACATTACATACTTATTGCAATATTGTCTGAGATAGTGAGACCTATGTTTGAATATTGAATAAGTTTATTTTTCTTTTAGACTGAGTTAAGAAATTTAAAGTAGTTGACTTATTATAATTTAAACCTTGCAATAATGTTTGAGTGATAGTGTATTTACATTATATATTTATATAATAAGGTAGGTAAAATGTCATATAAGATCAGTCTATTTTGGTACCAGTTTGTTATGGCAGTTGTTTCAGTGCCAATGTCAACTCACATTTATACCCTATTATGTAATGATTAGTTATTCTGTAAGATATTTTGCAGTCAGAGCTGTCACTTAATTACCTAACTTCTCGTTTAGTAAGTCTTATCACATTTCTGATAAACATAATGTACATTAAAATAACAGTTTTTTATTATCAATAAATAGTACAAAAGTGTATTTCATCATTTTGTAAAGATAATAAGATATTTAAAAGAAATTAAACATACAGATAACATCATGCTTTTCTCTAAAGGGTAAGCAAAGGTGTTTTAAACACTGTAAATGTTTCATTAATGAGAGTTATGTTACACTAGTATATGTGTGTACAGTACATGGTTTTGTAGCTTAAATGCTTAAATACTTCATCTTAGGTAGGTAATTATAATTTCTCCATAGCGGCTGCGTTACAATCTGATGTAGCATGTAAAATAATATTTTTGTGTTAGTGCCTCTGTGAGGCCTATAGATAATATATGACTAACTTTTGACTTTGACTCAAAAATGCGACAATCTTGAATAGCAAAAAAAAAATTAACTATACATATATATAGATCATAGAGCAGCCCTTGGGATTTTTATTCATACAAAAACTCATGACATTTTTACAACTATTACCTAATATTCAATTCTTCAGTCCTTAATGTACAAAAAAAAAAAAAATATATGTACAGACGAATTGAGAACCTCCTCCTTTTTTGAAGTCGGTTAAAAATAAATATGAAAATAAACTTTAGGGTCATTCTGTCATTTTATCTTGGTGAGGTTTGCAATATTGCAACAAGAAGACATCATTATTTCGTTCCAAACTATTAGGCATTAAGCTAGGCTACTTATATTTGCCTCCAACCTCTCCACATAACCACCCCTTGTTCAACACACCACTGTGTTGGTATAAAGGCTTGGTAAAAATTGGCAGTTTTTAATTATTTTACACTTTCTGGTGTGGAGTTGTCGGTTTTATTCTCTCATAAAAAGTTTTATAATCAATAGTTTTCCGCATTTAAGGCAATTATAGCGGCTTCCTTGTAACGGTACAACTTTCGAAATTGGATACAGGTTGCAATTCCCGATGTGGTCGAAGCTGCAAAGGACGCGGACCTTCTTATTTTCGTCGTCCCACATCAGTTCGTTAGGACTATTTGCTCCACACTTCTTGGTAAAATAAAACCAACGGCGGCAGCACTTTCTTTAATCAAGGTAAATTATCATCTGAATTTATCATCGATTTATTTTACGGGTTTCGGGGTACTTTTGATATGTTACTTTTATCACAGGGCTTCGATATAGCTGAAGGTGGTGGAATCGATCTAATATCTCATATTATTACGAGATGTCTCAAGATCCCGTGTGCTGTGTTAATGGGTGCAAATATTGCATCCGAGGTAAGTGCATATATTTAAACCTTTAGGTTTTTGTTTTGTGTTTTTGGTTTCTACTCTATTCTCTATACATTTAATTTATTATTATCAAAGCGGATGTATCTGCGAAGCAGTAAACAATGGCACATACTTATACTGCTAACAATGTAAATTACGTACCTACTAGTAAGAATACTGTATACTATAGGTAATTTACACTGTAAGCATGTTCCGGATGCTTCCATATCTGGCTAACCACATTATTGTAGTTAAACAGATGCAGTACTTACTATGCTAGAAAGAGTTAATTTGGGATATTAAATTAATAAAGTTCTAATTGCACATGGATCAAACTTAAACCATTTCAAAGTACGCATACGATTATATTTTACCGTTAATTTGAATCTGAGTAATTCCAACCTTTGTATTGTATACCTATTGCCGGGAAAAAAATTCACGTGTAACTATTACTACTATTTGCAATATTCAAGGTTTGAAAACCCACGCTTGCTGTACGTAATCACGAAACGTCATGATGTTTAAAGTACCTGCTAGTTTTTATTTAAAAATAAACCTTATTGTAGATAGTTGTAAAATACATTCTTATCTGTATGATTCATTTGTGATGAATGATTTGAATTAAGGTATTTTTGAGATGTTGCTTCCAAGGAAGCACGGGCAAGCCCTTCTAGCAGCAACCTATAATTAACAAAGGTAGCAGGCAAACACCTGATGCTCTAATATTTTTTCATAGCCTATTGCTACAACAATATTAATTCAGATTTCAATTCAATATACACCAGTACTTATTTATTGGTTAAACTTATCTTCTCAATTTGCTTTCATCATGGATTTTTAATATCTTATTTTTTGATATGATGGTTGCCTTACATAATTAATATTCAGTGTCAAAGCCAAATGATAACTTTGCGTACCTATCTACATATCTACAAATTTATCTACATAATAACATTAAATGATAGAGAATCGCATAATTTGGCAGGTCTAGAAGCATGAAATATAGGAGAGCATTATCAAATGATTTTTGAAGATTTGGCCCCAATTGGCAATTGTCATGCTTCAGCCTAGTATTAGTAATTTATGAGACGGGACAGTAAGTAAGGGGAGGTACCTTCAGCGTTATAGTTACAGTAAAACATTCTTAAAAGACCATCTATAACTTTTTAAAATAGTCTGAACTGCAGTCACAGATTTTGAAATAAATGTACAGTCAGCAAAAAATAAGCTAATATAAAAAAAAAATAACGTCAAGTGATCCTCGATCGAACAAAATACTCTATGGGACCGTTTAAGGTATGACTACTAGAAATTACAGAAATCGCCAAAAACTGTTCCTATACATTTTGTGCCTACGGAAAAACGGTTAAACTTCTAAAAATTAAGTTAACTTTCAAACTTCGAATTCGATTCAAATATCTTCAAGTAATTGTTAAGTGTGCTCTGAGAAAATTTTAGATTGTTAGTTGCAGCTTATGAACTTCTTATTAAAAAATGTCTTCAAATAGAGTCTTTTGATCCTTGCATGAAATGGGGTCGATTGACGTCAACAATTTTTTTTTTTGCGTTTTAGCATTTTTTTTGCTGACTGTTCGTTTTTTCCAAAATCTGTGAATTCAGTTCTTTTTTTCCAAAATCTTTGAAAAGTTATGGATGGTCTCTAAGAACGTTTTCCTTTAACTATACCTAACGGTTAGGGTACCTGCCCTTACTGTCCCGTCTCCAAAGTCCAACCTGTTTATTAACTTTTAAATCTAGTTATGTTTGTAATAGGTAAATTGTGTTTAGGTAGCTGACGAGAAATTCTGCGAGACCACCATAGGATGCCGGGATGTTATGTTGGCGCCAATGATGCGTGATATTATACAGACTGAATACTTCAGAGTGGTGGTGGTCGACGACGAGGATGCCGTGGAAATTTGCGGTGCACTTAAGGTACCTATTTGAAATATCAAATCAAATCTGACCTTTATTGATTTTTGACAATGTAAGATGTGGTAGGACGAGGAGCTCGTGCTTGAGATTAGTCTTGTAACATTCTGAATAGTGAGACATCCTTTAAAAAATTATTAGCAAACTAGAACCCTCGCAGAGCTTCGTCCGCGCTTTTTCTGACACTTACAACAATATCTATATATTTCAACCAATTTAACACAAAACCTTGACGAATTATATATCTAAACCTTCCTTATGAATCATTATCTATTTGTGAAAATCGCATAAAAATCCGTTTACTGATTTTTAAGTTTATCGCGAATAGACAGACAGACAGTCTGACAGACGCGGCGGAGGACATTGTTTTATAATTTAGTGGGTAAGAATACCACATACCCCGTTTGACCCCCACAGGTCCCTATCCCAGAAGGTTTCCCATGCGAAATCAAAAAAATTGTTACAAGCAAGGTTCAGCAGTCCCGAACCGCTAACCGATTGGCAGCTGTCTACCTTGCTCTTGGGCAGTTCAACTACTGGGCAACAAACGCTTCCTATTTTTATAAATAGCTAACCTCTAAACACATTGAGACACGCGTAAAATTACGCGCCTACAATGTAAAAAAATGGGAATGACAGCTCAGTCACATGGTGCCTTGTGACGAGAATGAGCTATCAATCAACGGATTGCTGCTCTGCAATTGGTTAAAAGATATCTTGTAGCCATGAGTCCTCATTTACTATTGTACTATCGCGGTCATGAACGGTGTACCAGTTTTCAATCAGAATCGTATGAACGACGTGACGTGACCTCGACCGCACGTATTTTCGGCCGGCTCGTGGAAGTGGAAGTGATGATCGTCCTGTAAAGGTGGTACACAGTCCGTGACCACGAGAGTACATAATATCACGCCTTAGCCACAAAGATGTTGGCTGTGGTGTATTTACACACTACGTTCGGCCTTCTACCAGCTATTTTAGATATAAAAATAAAAGCACTAGAACTAAGACGGCAAACGGCATAAGCCAGCCCAAAACTTCGGGCTGCTATTGAAAATTTGCCAAAATGTTTGCCGGATTTGGGAATCAAACCTAGGAACTCAAAATCACACCGACCAACTATACTTTTATATTTAGACTAGCAAACCCGGCGAACTCCGTTTCGCCACCAGATGGCTTCTATAAACCTCACGGAGCCCGAGACCTTTCCAACGAATGCAAAACCGTGGAAATCGGTTCGTGCGTTCTGGAGTTATAGCGTCAGGAAGGAAAACCCGACTTATTTTTATATAGTAGATTTACCAGATACTTTTAGACCACTAAACTTTTACCACATACCCAGCAGACCGTACTTCAGCCTACCCGTCTACAATATTCATTGCCATAATTCTAGATAGAAACATAATTTATCTACGGTTTCGTAACCTCCGTCGAAAATACCTAAAACTTGCGTGATACTGGGCTATCAATCTTCATTGGAAATTTTTGTGCAAGTTTTGAAGGCTCATCTATAAGTATTACGATGACAGCTTAGTCTGCGGGACGTCTAGCTAGAATAAAATTTGTACGACAGCGTACTTACCTACAATTTCACAAATCTATTTTTACACATACACACGAAATCTATAGTTCACGAGGCCCGTGTATAATTAGCTCATTTATCTAACAAGAAAGTGTTATTTCAGGGTTACATGATAACGAGATGGTTTGTGTGCGTAGAACATAGTGGCGGTGGGCGCGGGTTTCGTCGACGGCCTGGGCTTTGGTGACAACACGAAGGCGGCGGTGATCCGTCTCGGCCTCATGGAGATGATCAAATTTGTCGACGTATTCTACCCTGGCAGCAAGCTTAGCACTTTCTTCGAGTCGTGCGGTGTTGCCGATCTCATTACAACATGCTATGGTGAGTATTTTATGTATTTTTTTAATCAACTTTAAAATAATATCGAGACGACCCGCGCAGCACCGCCCGCGCTCTTTTTATGTTAACTAAATTTTTAATAGCATACATTTGCGTTGAATACATAACCTCCTATTCAGAAGTCGGTTAAAGACTGGGAACCACTTATTACTTGCCTTCCGGAGACGCTTAGTTCCAATGGCATTAAACGGCCACCTATCTATGTATGTAATGACCTTGCCTAACGTTGCTTTACCTGATCGATTGCCAAACATTGATAACGGTCAATGAGTGTTTCCGTAGTATTATTTATTATATTATAATGAAAAATTGATATAATTGGACCACGCGTATAACCAAGTAAACAGTTTGACTTTAATCCCCTCACCAAAGATAATCGTGCTGGATTACGGGGTAAAAAGTATCCTATATCCTACCTCGTAGTATTAACTCAAATAGTGCCAAGTTTCATTTGAATCCATTCAGTAGTTTCGGCGTGATGCGCGGCCATGATACAGACAAACAGACAACAATTTAAAGAAATACAGTTTTGGCTTCAGTATCGGTTATAGAATGCCCTTCAAAAATAATTTTCAAAATATCTTCAATGTACAGAATTGGACCTGTTACAGTTTTAATAAAAGTATAGATGCTCTCCTGACTATAAATACGGCCCAGTGACTAATCTTTCGCAAGATCCGGACCTTGAGGCCCATCTACGCGGAAGATGTTATAGAGCCAAGTCCTAGTGCAGACACAAGTGCACTCTATCATCCCTTTCCTCTCAGTCCGATGGGACGGAAGACCGACTCGAATAGAGAGAGGTCAGGCACAGAACCGACTTTTTACATGCCCATCGGGCGCATGGAACATCTGATTTTCCTATTATGTGATCAAGATATTTACTTGACGAGGGTCATGCCTGCCAATGGACAACTGCAATACACTGCTGCTCGCTTCAAACATTTTGTTATTAAAACTCTTGAGTCCGGTAATTTCACTAGCTAGGGCACTGCTTCCAGGGCCGCGCCGACCCCCCACAGCGCCTGTGTGCGAAATCTATGAAGCGCCTCTTTTTTCACGTATCTTCATGTTTCAACTTATGTTTTATTATTTGTTAGTTTTGACCTAAATAAATGTTCTCCAGTTTTATATACTTAGATAATATCTTCCTAAATAGGTAAAACCAGTTCGTTTCTGCTTGCCAATTACTGCGAAAAATAAAACACCAATTTAATTTTTAACCGACTTCAAAAAAAGAGCAGGTTTTCAATTCGTCTGTATATATTTTTTTTATGTATGTTCGCGCATAACTCTGGCAATTAAGAACCGATTTGAAAAAATCTTTCTTCCATCCATTCTTTAATCCGTTGATTGGATCCCATAAAAAAATATTGCTTACGAATAAGTAGTTCCTGAAAAAACAAGAATGGAGACCGCGCAGGAAACCTGCAGGAATGCCTATTGTACAGGCCAACATCAAGATATTTAAAATAACATACATATACGTACAATATATACAACACAATACAATAAGCAGAATGAAAGGACCGGCCGGCGCCTTCTACCTCATTCGCATTCATCAGTCACTCACTCATTCAATACCATTCGTCACATTCAACCGCCATCAATATACGCGGATACAGATCTTTTACAATTATATTAATATCCTTAGAATTTGTGTAGAAATAAATCCTAAATATCATCAAGCACCATCTTTCTATTGAAACCAACCACCTCCACGGATTCAAGCCGCAACATTTGGCCCTTCTCACGGATGTCGCCAGCAGCGATAAGTTACCAGCAGCGTGTTTGAGTCGACGCGATTTGGAGGTGCATCAAATTGGTTTTTTCATCAATTCTTTCGAATAAGACATCATTGCAACCAGCGAGTGGCGATCTGGGGAGACTGTTTAAAGATAAGGCCAGTATTTTCCTTTTCTTCTATTAACATTCCAATCCCTACCATTTGTGTCAGTGTAGTCTAATCATTTATTTTACAAATACATCCTACATGTAATTACGTATTGCTAGCTACCTATTGCTGCAATAACAATTACCTATTACAAATTCATTCAGATAATTCAAACAATCTCGAGCATTGTCATTACTTCTACACATTTTCTAACATCTATCGAAATACGTTATATACAACAAGTAGGTAATCTTAACGGCTACCTATTGCTGCAATTAAGATACTTACATACAACTTACATTACACCGATATTATAATTATACATACACACCTAAAGTGTTTACGATACATTTTCAATATAATTATACTTACTTACATACAAAAACTATAGATATAAATAAAAAATACACGTATTAACATAACCAATTGTTACATACACATAATATTTACATACAATTAAAACTTGATAAATACTTTCTAAAAGTAATTTACTTCGATCATTTTAACGGGAGGTAGTTTGCCGACGAGTAATACTGGCTCGCGCCTCGCATACCAGCTAATAGTTATACGCTAATTTACAGTGCATCTTTTGTCAGCTGTTAATTTCGTATTGTTTTTTATTTTATTTTTGATTCATTATGGCTGATGAAAAAGAGTTAATTAAAAAGCGGGGCACCTTGAAAGGTCGCTTAACATTATTTAATAATTACCTTAACAATTTACCCGAACTATTAAGCAATGAACTTAAATTAGAACTTGAATTACGGATATCAAGATTGGAACCATTATTGGATGAATACAGCGACATACAAACGGAAATTGAATGCATGTCATCCAATGCTGATGACCAATTCAAAGAACGCGACGTATTTGAGAGTACGTACTTTAAAGCGGTCGCTGTTGCAAAGAGTAAGCTAGGCATAACGAGCGATCAGCCGCTTCAACACCGCAGCTCGGACACGGGCAGCGTGATTCACGCACAGCACAGCAGAGCTAGTGTCAAGCTACCTGTTATTCAACTCGCTAAGTTTAATGGTTCGTACGGAACTTGGCTCGAGTTTCGAGACACATACCTTTCGCTTATTCACGATAATCCTGATCTAAGTCCAATTAATAAATTTCACTATTTAAAGTCAGTACTAGAAGGGAGTGCATTATTAGTTATAAAGTCTTTAGAACTCTCAGCAGCAAATTACGAGACTGCCTGGAAACTGATTTGCGATAGATTCGATAATAAAAGAATGCTTATCGCTAATCATGTAAAATCTTTATTCAATGTTTACTCGATCCAAAAAGACACTTCATTTAATTTAAAACGATTGGTTGATAATTTCGTCAAGAATTTAAGATCATTAACGACACTAGGGCAACCAACCGATAAGTGGGATACCTTATTGATATATTTATTGTCTAGCAAGTTTGATTCACAAACATTATTAGAGTGGGAAAAGTTTAAATCTACGAATGAAAACGAAGATTTAAATTTTGAGGATTTGATAAAATTTACAAGAAATAGAGCTGAATTATTAGAGACTTTTGAACAAAGCAAAAATAAATTTACAAAGCAAGTAGGAACGCATAGTCTCGTGACCACTAACCATGTAAAACATAAATGTCCAGTTTGCCAGTCCGATCATTATATTTATTATTGCAAGACATTTTTAAATCTAACTAATAAAGAAAGGGAACTAAAAGCGAATTCCTTAAATTTATGCTTGAATTGTTTAAGACCTGGACATACTGCAAAGAAGTGTAATATGAGTTCGTGTAAAAAATGCAATAAAAAACACAATAGTTTAATATGCCCAGATCTCACGGGCTGTCCCAAGACCGAGAGCGGCGAGGTCGCCCTATCGTGCGCCGCCGTATCGGCTCAGGGGCTATTATCGACAGCGCGTGTATGTGTGCACTCGGCAGGTAATCAACCACAGCGCGTACGCATATTGTTAGATTCGGGTAGCACATCCAACTTTATCACCGAACGTTTGTGTAACCGACTGAATTTACCTACGAAAAATATAACTTTAACTATTAACAGTCTTAATAAAAATCTTTCAGTTGCTAAAAAATGTTGCGATATTAAAATACAATCGTTACATTCTAATTTTAGTGTAACAATAACATGCATAGTTATAGAACAAATCACTAATCCGTGGCCAAGCTCACCTATCGATAGAAGAGACCTTGTTTTTCCTAAAAATATTATATTAGCGGATTCAGAATTTCATAAGCCCTCAAATTTGGAAATTTTAATCGGTAATAGTATATTCTGGGATTTGATTGAGCCTGAACAAATAAAATTACAATTTCAAAATATTATTTTACAGAAATCTAAATTGGGCTGGATTATTGGTGGTTCAATTAAAGTTAATTTATCAACTTTGTGTAATTTTTCTGATTCTCAGGTAATAAGTAATCAAATAGAAAAATTCTGGGAATTAGACAGTGTTACAACACCTACGAATAAAAACCTAGAATGGTCTCAAGAAGAGATCGAATGCGAACAATTTTTTGTAAACACAACATCTCGCCTACCTAATGGTCGATTTTGTGTCACTATTCCTTTCAAAATATCTCCTGATGTTTTGGGAGATACCTATAAGTTAGCTAAGTCACGATTTATTAATCTTGAAAAGAAATTTCGTACCGATTCGGAATTTAAAACACAATATACAAATTTTATTCACGAGTATCAAAGTTTAGGTCACATGACAGAAATAAATCATTTAAATGAAGATCAGGTTAATTATTTTGCACCTCATCATGGTATTATACGTCAAAGCAGCCTCACTAGTAAAATGAGAGTGGTTTTTGACTGTTCTGCAAAATCATCATCAGGCTATTCACTAAATGAATTGCAAATGGTTGGTCCAACAATACAGGACGATTTATTTTCAATATTATTACGATTTCGTCAACATAACATAGTTATTACAGCAGATATTACAAAAATGTACCGCCAAATAGAAGTAAATAAATCACAGCGCTGTTTACAGCAAATACTTTGGCGCGATGATCCCAGTCACGAATTAAAGGCCTACGAACTGAACACAGTAACCTATGGTACTGCTTCAGCTCCGTATCTAGCGATACGATGCTTGAAACAGTTAGCTAATGAGTGCACAGATCCATATGTACAAAAAATAATATCTAAAGATTTTTACGTCGACGATCTTATCAGCGGCGGTAATAATGTCGAACAAGTTTTATATATTTATAAAGCAGTGACCGGAGAACTAAAGGGTGGTGGTTTTCCTTTACGTAAATGGTGTTCAAACAGCACGGAAGTATTAAATCATATTAAAAATGGTGACAATACTTCCAATGAACGTTTTGATCTTTGCCCTAATGATATTTCTAAAACGTTGGGTATTAATTGGGATCACAAAACCGACAACATTTGCTTTGACATACAATTAAAGCCATGTAATAAAATTACAAAAAGAAATATTTTGTCCACAATCTCACAGCTGTTGCGGCTTGAATCCGTGGAGGTGGTTGGTTTCAATAGAAAGATGGTGCTTGATGATATTTAGGATTTATTTCTACACAAATTCTAAGGATATTAATATAATTGTAAAAGATCTGTATCCGCGTATATTGATGGCGGTTGAATGTGACGAATGGTATTGAATGAGTGAGTGACTGATGAATGCGAATGAGGTAGAAGGCGCCGGCCGGTCCTTTCATTCTGCTTATTGTATTGTGTTGTATATATTGTACGTATATGTATGTTATTTTAAATATCTTGATGTTGGCCTGTACACCTATAAGATGACGTTTTTGTTGCTTTTTAAGGACAAAAATGGTCATAACACTGGCAAATATTTATCAATTGTAATGATTCTTTTTTTATTTGAAAGAGAACTACTGTAATGAATCTGTATGAATTTTATCACAACCGGATAAGAACTTCCTGGAGGACCATGAACGATGCGGAGGAATTTATCTAGTAAAAACCATAAAACTGATGTTCTCCATTACATTATTCTGACAAATATAAACCGATTTCGATGATTCTTTTTTTATTCGAGAGAGTAAACTACTATGATGATTCCATGCAGATTTCATTACGATCGGATAAATTGTTTCTGAAGAAACATGAATTATGTAGACAATAATGTGATCATAACCTACCTAGATCATTTTACCGTCTTCGATGGTTCAATCTTTTAGTATGAAAATATCACTAAAAAGTATAAAATAAAATATGTTCGATTTTTTTTTCAAAAATACATATTTTATTTATGATGTTATATCTAATTGTATACTTAGATATTAATAACAAAATAGCTGACTTTTCTGATAATACTGATTTAACTATTGCGTATGCTATGTTAAAAAAAAAACAACAAGAGTCTAAAATATGTAGTAAGAATATAAACATACTTAATTATATTATTTCCAATCTTCTCGCTTTTCTGTTTGCGAAATTCTTAATAGTTTCGTGTATGTCTATATGGTCTAATATGGCCTCCTCTATGGATATTGTTGCTAAATTTGTTAATCTTTCCTGGCTCATTGTTGAGCGCAGGTCATTTTTTTATAAGTTTTAATTTAGAAAAGGACCTTTCTTCGCTTGCTACGGTAACTGGAATAGTTATCAAAATTCGTAATGCTATGTATAATTATGTTTTGTTATTTACAAAGCATAGGTATGTTGCGCCTATTGTACCTACTTACTTATCGATACTCCACTACAAAGAATATGTTGTTGTGTAAGTGTATCAAAAATAATTTCGATGGCGGCGCCTCTATTGTCTTGGCGCCTGTGTGCGCCGCACACTTCGCACACAGGGGCGGCGCGGCCCTGACTGCTTCACATCGAAACAATGCAATGTTTACATATTGTTGTTTGTTGCGTATAGGTACATCTTGTTTGTACACCACCATGGTGTCTCAAGACACTTAAGTGAGTGAGAATGATCTGAGTGCGGCTTTTTACTCTGTGTCATCTGTCATCGTACACTGTTAAAATTGGAGACATTAACTTTTAATACCGGTTAACCTTAAAGCAAACAGAAGTTAGTTCAGAAACAGTAATTTTTCCAATGGTCCTTATGTTACCCATTAATAATACGCGAGGGAGTGTCCTAATAGAACGCGATCACGCGAAAATCTCAAACATACGGACGTCGAACGAGTGTTATAAGCGGCGCGGCGTGGTCGCGCGCCCGCATCGCCGATTTCGTTTGTCGAGATTTCGTTGCGAACTTGCGATGATCGCGTGATCCCGTTCTATTAGGACATCGGGTAAGTTAGACATTCTCATGCGCGCGTGATAATAAATAGGTCGATTACCAACTTGCCTTCTCCTGCGCCTGCTCTATACCCTCACTTCCGTACACACACCCCGTACGCTTAACCTCGATCTTCAATTTATGTACGCTGTGACCAAGTAAGTTTTCGTTAGTAATTTTATTTTCTTCTCTAAATTAAAATCTATGTCGGCTTTTTCGGCTTTGGGATATAATTGTAGTTATAGAAAAACGAATTCTGGATTGTATAATATTATTTTACTCAGTGTTTAAAGTTTATGACTGACTGAACAATGGGTGAAGATAGAATATAATACAATACTCTTTATTTGTATACCAAATAAAACATAAGAAAACTTAGATAATAAATTAAAATATACAAATGCCGGTCTTATTGCTCATACCGAAGTTTTCCAGACGACCAAAACATACAAGAAGATCCATAAATAAGTGAGCGTGGTTTACAAATAGCCAACGCAATTGTTCTTTTGTTTTAAACGCTTGTATAGTAATGATCATGTATATGTTGCTTTCAAGGTTCATTCCTTGTACTATACGTGCGAGTCGTGCGACAGTACTCTTTACAAGATCAAAAATTGAACAGTAAATTTATGAACGCGCAGGCGTGATGTGATGGCTAACCAGTGGCCATCCAAATAGGGCCAGTAAAGTCGAGTATGACAAATTCAACTCTACCAATTGTCTTTGGCACTTTAATATTATACCACAGTCTATAAACCAATTCAGTCGTCCAACGAAGCCGTCTAGACAGGGTAATCATGCGGGATGTGAGGGGTGAGACGCGGGTAGGTGCGCCCGAGCTGCGTACGCTACTGCCGCCCGAATTAGTTAGTAGCTCGGGACATAACTTTCAGGGCTGACGCGTATTTATTTTAGTTAAACGACTTCAAAAAAGGTTCTCAATTCGTCGTGTATGTATTTTTTTTGTAAGCAGATATAATGGTTTATACTACCTGTGCTGTGTGAGAGAGATATTATTTTACACATTTTCAATTCCAAAACCGCGGATATTGTCTTTTGTCAAAAAAATTTTACTGGTGTCATTTTCGATGTTTCTCGGGGTGCTGATTACGAAAATGGCATCCATTTTCAAATCCAAAATGGCGAATATTTTCTTTTTCAAAAAATGTTATTGGTGTCATTTTCGAGGTGCTGATTACGAAAATGGCATCCATTTTCAAATCCAAAATGGCGGATTTTTTCTTTTTTTCAAAAATTTTTATTGGTGTCATTTTCGAGGTTTTTCGGGGTGCTGATTACGAAAAAGACATCCATTTTCCGAACCGAAAATATTTTTCAGTTGGCCATTTATAACAAACGATTTGGAAATTAATTAATTAATTACAATATATTACATAACATTGTAAAACTCTATTTGAATTTGTCTCCACGAAATGTCTTTTTGTATTTCTTACTATGAAGAACTTCAATAAATAAAGTAAATATAAACAAAGAAATCATTACCATCCCGTGCGCTAATAGAAATATACTTTACTTAGTATTTTACTATGGCTACGGAGTACGCCATGCGGTGTCGGCTTTTACTCAAACATCAAAGGCGTCGACCCACTGTATTAGTTTGTACACTATGATTATACTAGCGGTCACCCGTGGCTTCGCCCGCAAGCAATACATATTCGTAATATACTTGGATATTGAAAACTTCCAAAAAAAATGATAATGAATTGCTATGCCTTAAGTTTAGACACAGATATTGTTAATTCTGCTATAAAGTCCTATACTACGACGTATTTTGTGTAAAGTCGCGGTCCACTTACAGTTTTATATAATACAGATTAGGTGCCCATCTAACAATAGTAAAATAACAATAATATTTTATGACTGTACTTACTTACCCATTGTATTTAGTATATTTACCTTGTAGGTACCTAATTTTCTTTTTATTGAGCACAGTGCGAAATTTATTGCGTTTTAAATGGCATTGGTTTTTGCTACTGTTAAGTTATGATTCAGCGCCCTATATTATTATTGCTTTGATGTTTTTGATAATGTATGTTTCTTGATATAAAGGTTATAATTATGCTTGCGGAATGTGTAGGTTTAGCCCGACGGGCAATATGGATGATCATTTATATTATTACTTACGACTCGTGGCGGCTTCTTGTGGCGGGTCACCCACCCCCTTCCCTCTAATATGGTTGAGGGGAGTGATGGCTGCTGCTCGAGTCAACTCATGCGTGGGTCCTGCTTCCGGGGACTGATCCGACTACTATCCCTTAATTTGACCTTTTAGTTCGCTGCAATATCGTCGTAATTTTAGTTTTTCTCTCTTGTTTTATCTTTCGAACGGCAGGACACACTATCGCTGATGCTGGTCAAGTGCGAGTCGGACTTGCGCACCGAGGGTTCCATCCATGCCATCTTTGGACGTATTCAAGTAATTTTACTATTCATGGAACACCTCCGATTGCAAAAAAATAAACAAGCTCAAAACTAAGTTTATTTGTCGAGGTTTTTTTAGGATTACTAAAAAATTTACTACTTAGAAAGATAATTTTATTTTTCTTGTAGAATATAGATACTTAGACATGTATTACCCATAATTATTTCAGATCTTTCCCTCCAATAATATATCGATGGGGGCGTTATTATTCTAAGGGGGGAACGGTATTATGACATTTTTGTTTATCAGCCAAAAATTACGTGACATAAACCAAAAAATCTGTTTTGAGATGTGCAAATAAAGCCTTTCATATGATACCCCATTCGATATAGTAAGTAGTTTCACTTTGAAAAAATTTTGATGACCCATTTCGACACCCATTAAAAAAAAAGTAAAAGAAAAAGTAGATTTTAAAAAATTGACCAATCCAAAGTGCGTTAAGCCTATTTGAAATAAATATTTTTGAATTTGAATTTGATTTGCCCCGGCTTCGCACGGGTGTCATTTTGTGGACTTTTGGTTGCAAAATATTGTATCAAACTTAATCTAATCGGGAATTAACGCGATTTACCTTATATTTTGGCTTGACGTTTCGGCCGGGTGCACCAGCCGTGGTCACAAGCAGACATGTCTGCTTGTGACCACGGCTTGTGATTAGAATAAAGTTTGATAATGGAACGCGAAAGTTTAAAAGTATATAAAATATTGTATTTTTTTCCACTTACTTAAAAAAGTATTAGGTTTTCTATATATCTAACTGATGGTGAAACCCTTAAAAATAAAGGAGGAGTTAGCAAATATACAGACAGATAGACGCGAAAAGCGACTTTGTTTATCACTATGTGAAGATAAAGATACCATATTATATTATTCCAAAATTGTCTAGTTGGATTTATAACTTTATAATGGAAAGGATTTAGGGCTACTGTTTATCTTGGAAATTAAAAGCGTGCCCAAAGGATAAGTCTATTTTTCCTACCATAAAGGCACAGGGTAACAAAAATTTAATATGTAACATAAGTTTATGTTAACTTGTCTGTGCATAAGGGTCAATAGGGGTTTAACCATCGATATCTAGTATATCGATGGGTTTAACGGATTTAAACGAAATAGGTGTATGTTGACGCTGACTGACTTGATGGGTGGAGCGAGTTCGCTGGCGGGATGTCCTCGAGTAGTTGCTTCCCCGTAGGATCAGAGTTTGCAGAAATTAAACACCCTTTTCTTGACAAGTGTTAAGTATTTATTCTTGCTCTTCTTAGTTGTTGCTTGTAAGGATGCTAGTTTCGGAATGAATGGCATAGAAATGTGCCCCTATTTTATATGACCCGCTGACGAACCGTAACGGTAATTCGATGACCGTTGCTTGTTTCCCATGGCAATTAGTTTTATAATTACCAAGTTTTCTAATCCCTTTTAACAGTTAAATATTGCACAAAATAAACTGTTTTAAACACCGCCTTTTTCAATGTGCCGGTACCTCTATAAAATCTATCCCTATCATAAAACCATTGCGAACACGAAAGGTTTCTAGCGGTACACGATCCCTATCATAAAACCTAGCGGTACATCGTCCCAAACACATTTATATTAATATTCCCTATTTTTAACAACTTACACAGCTTTCTATATTATTGCCTACAATTACAATAATATTAGAAATAAACCTTAAAATTACGCTTAAATAAACATTTACAAACTTAAGACATAATATCTTAGGCTAGTGATTGGTGTCGTCGCCAACATTCTCCCCCACGGTGCGTAGCACTGCATCTTCTTGAGGTGACGACACTGCTGGAACCAGCACGACGACCCGTCGAGTTGGGCGGCGAAGTATTCCTCCTGATGTCCGCACGTCCAGCACTCTTGTTCTCCCGTCTGGTCCAGGGTATGTCTTGACGACTTCTCCGCGAGGCCAAGAATTCCGCGGTAGTGTCGTGTCCACTATCAGGACGATATCGCCCTCTATAGGGTCGTTGGTCACTCTTCCCTTAAATTGCCTTGGCATAAGGAGGGGCAAGTACTCTTTAACCCATCTTCTCCAGAAGTGGTCGGCAAGCCTTTGGGTAGTTTTCCAGTTTGCCTTCCCGATCAGCTCTCTGTCGTCGAACTCCCCCGGCGCCATTACTCCACAGGATCTTCCCACTAGAAAGTGATTTGGCGTCAGACTTTCTTCATCTTCGGGGTCCATACTAACTGAGGTGAGGGGCCTAGAATTTACTATGTGCTCGACCTCAGTCATTAGTGTATGGAGCACTTCTTCGGGTGGGCTTCTTTCGTTGAGAACTACTGACAGTGCTGTTTTGACCGTCCGCACAAGTCTCTCCCAGGCGCCTCCCATATTCGGACATCCTGGGGGTATGAACTTCCACTTGATACCCTTTTCTTGTGCGGCCTCTTCCAATTCTTTCTTAGCTCCGACGAAGTTGGTCCCATTGTCGCTGAATATAATTTTTGGCGTTCCTCTTCTGGCTGCCATCCGTCGAAGTGCCATGATCATAGAGTTGGTGCTGAGAGAGGATGCCAACTCTAGATGCACGGCTCTTGTGGTGAGGCAAGTAAATAATGCCCCCCAACGCTTCTCAACTCTTCTCCCGACGGTGACGTGCATCGGCCCAAAGTAAT
Source organism: Furcula furcula (assembly GCA_911728495.1). Taxonomy (NCBI): domain Eukaryota; kingdom Metazoa; phylum Arthropoda; class Insecta; order Lepidoptera; family Notodontidae; genus Furcula; species Furcula furcula. The sequence continues at coordinate 16,133,402 of OU452251.1, forward strand.
CCACTGCTGTGCAAGAGAACGGGAACTCATGATGCTGCAGTCTCTCGCTCGGCAGGTCTCCCATCGGTGGTATTCCCGGCAGACTCTTCCGGGCCTTACACCATTGGCAGCTGTGCGCGACTGCCTTTAGGGCTGCCCTTAAACCCAGGATCCAGTATTTCTGTCAGATTTCGTTCATCACGGTGGTAGTATTTCCGTGGAGAAACTTCTTGTGGTAATGCTGCATGATAAGGCGCGTAATTCTCTGTTTTCCGTACAGAATGACAGGATTCATTTTCCTTTTGCTTTCGTCGTGAAACTTCATTGTTCTACTTCTTAATCTGATGATTCCGTCTTCCCTTAGGTAGACGTCGATCTTCTTAAGCCGACTTGCGCCGTCCACGGTTTTTTCTGCCTTTAAGTTTCTTATGTCCGCCGCGAAACTGTCCTTTTGACTCATCTTCATAAGTATCTCTTCGGCCTTCTTTAGATCTTCCTCTTCTAGTGGTAAGTACAATCGCTTCTTTGGTTCTTTGAATACTGATTGTTTCGCGATTGGTCTTTTCTCCTTCTGCGGTCTTCTTTGGGGTCCCCAGGGCTCGTCCCCTTGGCGAGTAGCGGTGGTGGTTGCTTTATGGATCCCCTTAAGCAAGACACGCGCAAAACCAACCACTCTGGCCGTAGTGCGTAATAGTCGCTCCCAGCTCGAGAATCTCTCCGGATCGATGAAGGCTATTTCTGCATCTTGTATCGCAGTCACTCTTTGCTTGCCTTTTTCTTCTAACAATGTTCTCTCCGGTTTAAAGTCGTGAAATGGCCACTGTTCCTCTGGTCGACGGAGAAATGTCGGACCTTGGAACCATCTTGCGTTGTGGTCGAATTCAGTTGGAGTTCCCCTCGTGGCGTCGTCAGCCGGGTTTTCCTTGGTTGGTACCCATCTCCAGTCTTCTGGCTTGGACCTTTCTTCGATTTCGGCCAGTCGATTGGCCACGAACGTTTTGAATCTTCTTGGCTCCGCCTTTATCCATTGTAGTACTGTGCTAGAGTCTGTCCAGTAGGTTTTCTTTGATATGTCCTGCTCCATTTCTTCTTCAACCGTGGCTGCGAGTCTGCTGCCGAGCAAGGCTGCTTGCAGCTCCAGCCTCGGAATTGAGGTTGGCTTGGTCGGCGTTACCCTTGCTTTACCGGCGATCATGGAGACCCTTACTGTTCCATTAGGCTCGACTGTCCTCCAGTAAACTACCGCCGCGTAGGCCTCTTCGCTTGCATCGGTAAATGTGTGTAGTTGTCCTTCTGTGCCGCGGGGTGAGACGCATCTTGGTATTTTCAGTTTTGATAACTCGGATACTTCTTCTAGATATTTCGCCCATTTTTCTTTCTGTGCTTCGTTGATTGTTTCATCCCAGTCGATTTTCGTTCGCCAGATTTCTTGGATCAGTTTCTTTCCTTGTATAAGTACCGGCGTCGCAAAGCCCATTGGATCGAACGTGGACATCACGGTGCTAGTAACTTCCCTTTTTGTTGGGCTTCTTTTGCCTTCTATGAGATCCTTTGGTGTATTGCGCAGCCCAATGTTGAAGGCCAACGCGTCTTCTTTCACGAGCCATCTTAGTCCCAAAGTCTTCTCTTCCTTGGTCAATTGCAAGGAATCTTCCTTATTGATGTCTTCTGACAGTACCTCTGAATTGTTGCTGGCCCAACCCTTTAAGTGGAAGTCGGCCTTCGCGTGAATGTCTTTAACTTCCTTCGATACTTTCTTGGCTTCTGCTACAGACGCGAAACTTTGCAGATAATCGTCCATGTAATGATTTCTGCCTATTGCCTTCACCGCCTCGGGATGTGTTTCCTTGAATTGGTCGGCATTCTTGTTCATTACATATATTGCTGTTGCCGGCGATGATGCAGCTCCGAAGATGATGGAGGACATCCTATATTCTTCAGGCTTGCCCGTCCTCCTACTTCCACGCCATAAGAACCTGACACTGTCTCTGTCGTCTTCTCTGATCTTGATTCGGAGGAACATGTCTTGAATGTCAGCCATGACGGCCACTGGTCCTTCCCTAAAGCGTAGCAGTACGCCAAACAGCGATTGCAATAGGTCTGGGCCTGGTAATAAGGCGTCGTTGAGGCTTTTGCCTTGGTACTTTGCGGCCGCGTCGAACACTATTCTTAATTTCTTCTTAACTGGGTGAACGACGGCGAAGTGTGGTAGGTAAAACGTTCTGTCTTCTTTTGAGGTTTCTGGAACCTTTTCTGCGTATTTCTTCTCAATTAGATTCTGAATCTGCTTCTCGTATTCTTGTTTCGCTACTTCGTCCTTGTCCAGTTTCTTTTCGACATTGATCAGGCGTCGAACCGCTTGATTATAATTGTTGGGTAGGGTTTCATCTTCGTTTTTCCACAGAAGTCCCGTTTCGAATTGACCGCTTGCCAGTTTCTTTGTAGTCTTCTCCTCAAGGGTATCCAGTGCCCTTTTATCGCTGTCATTAGTTGGTGACCGATTTTGGATGCCGAGAGATTCTAACTGGAAGTGATCTCGAACAATTTCTTCAATGTTTTCTTCAGCGGTAGTGCCTCTGCTGTAGTGAGCGAAATTAACTACAGGGTTTGCTCCAGCTTCACATCCATGTAGCACCCATCCTAGATCGGTGAGTGATGCTACGGGTTCGGATGGCTTGCCCTTCTTTAGTTTTCTTGTTATTATGAGTGCCCAGTTATCTTGGCCAATGAGTAACTGGGGCCTCTCTGCAGCGTAGAGAAGTTGACCTTCAATTGCCTTTAAATGTTGGCAACTCTTCATAGTGTCCTTGCTTATAGTTTGCTCGGACAGCTTCAAGTCGTCGATGGTTCTAGCTGTGATCGTTTTCTTGTCTCTTCTATGAGCCCCTTTTATCTTCAGCTTGACCTTCTGGGAACGATCCTTCCTTATGACTTTCCCACCGACGGTTTCAATTGTAAGTCTTTCTTGATTTCCTTCGGCTCCAATCTGCTCAGCTATTGATGCATCTAAGAGTGTGACGGTTGACCCTTCGTCTAACAATGCCAGCACGCGTGCATGGCCCTTCGGTCCGTAAAGATCCACTGGGATGATCTTTAAGTAAGCCTTCTCTTCCCCTTTAGCGTTGTGGATCAATGCGACCTTCCCTTCCTCTTCCTCTGTGATTTCCCCGTATTCTTCGGTGGATTTCTTCTCTATCGGCATTGGTGGCTTGTCAGAGTGTAAGATAGTGTGATGCCATCTTTTACACTGTTTGCAAACCGGAGCTTTGCAGTTGATTCTTGAGTGCTTGAACCGAAGACACTTAAAGCATACTTTTGCCTTCTTGATCATGTCCCATTTTTCGTCTAGGTTAGTTTCCTTAAACTTCTTGCATTCTATTGCGAAATGCTCCTCTTCACAAATAGGACACGTCTTCTTGTTTCTTTCTTGTGACGCTTCTTGTACCGTATGCACGGGTTTTCTTATCGGCTTCCTTTGCTCTACGGACACTTCTGGTTCTCCAGTTCTGCTAATGCCAGCGCTCCAGGTCTTCCAAATCTTGCCTCCAAACCCTTAACTACTTCGCGGGGGTTTTCCGCCGTGAATAGCAGGCTTTGGACGGCTTCTTTTGCTCTTCCTTGGATCGATCTTCTAAGGCGCGCTAGGTTCTGCGAGTTGCTGAAGTAGGCGGCAGTATCTTCGTATGACCTCTTGAAAGCCAACCATTCGTGGCAGGCCCCGTTGAATTGCGGGAGTTCAAGGTGTCTTGAAGAGACGACGTCGTGCGACTTCTCAGATAACTTGAGTATGACTGAAGCTAACTCCTGGATATCGCTCTTCTTTTCTTCCGTCCTGACAGGCCTATCATCCTGGTTAGGTCTGACTTCGGTTTGGATGATCCAGTTCTCGACCTCTTGAGTTCTTGCGAAAATGTCTTCTCCGTCACCATCTTCTTTGTCCGATTCTGCGGCCAAAAGCTCAAGTTCGGCTCGGGCCACCCTTGATCGTGCTTCGGCCACCCTTGATCGTTCTTCGGCCACCTCCAGCTCCCTTAGTGCTAGCGTCATTTTCGCTTGCGCTTCTGCCCTCTTCTTATGCGATGAGCGAACAGATTGTGTGTCTGCATCGCGGGTCGGCTGGCGTGCTAGGTTCGGTGCTTCGATTCTGTCTTCGATGGTGCGGGCCGGAGGGTCAATGTGAGTCGCTTCCTTTTCCCCCGGAGCTGATTCCTTTTTAGCAGCATCCTTTGACGGCTGGTGTTCTCGTACGCTGCGCTGCGGCGATCTCTTCTTAAGCGTCGATCGACTGGCAATTGATGCGCTTGTAGTCGCCGTGTTTGCAGAGTCGCTTGGCGTATTCATGTTCCAGTCCGTAGTACTTCCACTTGTGGATTTCTGCGCCGATCCTGCCCTTGTGGTTGGCATCTTCTCGGTACCTTGAACCCGATCCGGCTCCGAAGGACCACTGTTGACGCTGACTGACTTGATGGGTGGAGCGAGTTCGCTGGCGGGATGTCCTCGAGTAGTTGCTTCCCCGTAGGATCAGAGTTTGCAGAAATTAAACACCCTTTTCTTGACAAGTGTTAAGTATTTATTCTTGCTCTTCTTAGTTGTTGCTTGTAAGGATGCTAGTTTCGGAATGAATGGCATAGAAATGTGCCCCTATTTTATATGACCCGCTGACGAACCGTAACGGTAATTCGATGACCGTTGCTTGTTTCCCATGGCAGTTAGTTTTATAATTACCAAGTTTTCTAATCCCTTTTAACAGTTAAATATTGCACAAAATAAACTGTTTTAAACACCGCCTTTTTCAATGTGCCGGTACCTCTATAAAATCTATCCCTATCATAAAACCATTGCGAACGCGAAAGGTTTCTAGCGGTACACGATCCCTATCATAAAACCTAGCGGTACATCGTCCCAAACACATTTATCTTAATATTCCCTATTTTTAACAACTTACACAGCTTTCTATATTATTGCCTACAATTACAATAATATTAGAAATAAACCTTAAAATTACGCTTAAATAAACATTTACAAACTTAAGACATAATATCTTAGGCTAGTGATTGGTGTCGTCGCCAACAGTGTACATATATTTACAATAATAACGCGAAGACTTAGTCGCAGTTAACATTTGTATTCTACCGAACATCTGTTACGTAACATATCGCGGTGCCGGCGCGGCGTATAGGTCCGTGCACCCTAGCAGATAGCATGTAAACAAAGTGCAATGACTAAATTATTTTTATGATTGTTTTATAACTTATATATAATTGTTGAGGCATGGCGCTAGGTACTGATACATTTGTTTATACTGAATATAAAATATCATAAATGTATAGTTTCATTTGGCTTAGGTTATCTACTATGAATCATGTAAGTCTGATCATAAGCTGATGGTGTAAAGGTTGAATACACTTGCACTTTGTACTCTACAAGAGAGAATCAATATAATACTATAATGTTATGACGAAATAAAGTGACCTACTGCTAACGATATTTAATTAGGATGAAGGGCTTGAACTACGACCAACTGATATTGCTTACTTGATAATCAGTAGACGTAGTAGGCAGTATTAAAATAAACTAATTATAAGTCACAGTTAAATTGATTGAACTTGTACGTTGGACGGTATTTTATAAATGATTCATCATCAACAGGCGAACGGCTAGCATGTCTCGTGACTAGTTTGAATAAAAAAAAACTGTTTTTTTTATATAGTTTTACTTTCTTAACACTGTCATATGTGTAGATAGGGTATGACAAACATGTCAAAGAAGTAGTATGTTTTAACGTGAATGGTTCCACTCCATACATAGTGGTCGGTCACGTAATGTACTTTATGTGCTAATTAGCTTGCCAACGGAACTGTATAGACGAAACTTGTAAGTAAGTATATACGTACATATATTTTAAGCGCGAGACATACTCGCGCACCTAGGGTTCCATACCTTTTTTGTATTCGTCTAACACCTCAGATAGCAAAAAGACCAAACCGCAAAACTAAATTTATTAGTCGATGTTTTTTAAAGATTTCAAAAACTGTACTACGTAGAAACATTATATCAATTATTCCTGTTAAACATAAAAAACTTTTCCGTGCAAGTGTAAAGGGCTTCATAGTCCATGTTATTTATGTTTACATGTCTTGTTTATAATCTGTCGTCATACCTTATCGCAACTTTTATTGTAATTATAAATCAGACTTCCAATGTAAATAATGCAGTCTTCGGGTCCAAAGAACAACATTCCGTATCTAAACGGTAAAATAGGAACCCTTATGGTGAAACTTCGTCTGTCTCGGTCTGACACACCTCTTTAATATTTCAGATTTGAAATTTCGAATAGTTTTAAAGTTTGTTAACCCAATCTCATCGCAAATTAGAAAATTTTTTTTTTTGCTTTTCTCTAGTTTCTAGGTGGTAGGTAGGTTCCTTGTGCAAGGAACCGTCAAGGTAGGTACATACAACCGCAGTGTCAGATATTCAAAGGCCAAGCATCCGTGTGTCAACATTGCTGTGTTCTGGTGTGAAGGGCACTGTAGCCTGTAAAATTACCGGAGTTGTTAGTGTCTATAGACTGCGGTGACTGCTTTACCATCAGGCGGGCCGCATGCTTGCGTGCAACCTTGGTAGTATGAAAAAAAATTATAGGGGCCGAAATATCAAAATGAGACTACTATACTATATCGAGTGTGGTATCACATTGAATTTCGAAAAAGATTTTGTGTTTATTTATGTCGCGTAGAGTTCAACTGACAAACATACCTACTTACTTATGCGGTTTGATTCTTTACGCTACCTGGGGTGTTAGAAGGATAACAAAATAACTTTTATCCGTCAAAGGAGGTACGGGACCCTCGGTGTGCGAGCCCGACTCGCAGTTGACGCACTTAGTAGGGGCTCACTGAGTCACGGACGCACAGGGCGGGCTGTGCGTCCGTGACCCACGAACATACTGCATAACCTTGTCCTTAATTATGTATATTAACTAGCGGCCCGCCCCGGCTTCGCACGGGTGGTAAAAATGTATTTATACTTAATTGGATAAGGATTAATGCTGTATTGCTTAAAATCGCTCTCGTAAGCTATTATTTCTCATAAAATGTAAAGGATAAAAAATGGTTATTGTGGGTTATCCCTAAGAGATAAACCATCGCGGACTTTTTTGTAGACCTTGTTAAGGTGTACAATAATATACTGTAGTACAGTATTTTAATCTATCTCGTAGGGTTCAGCCAGCGTTTGCAATGTAAGCGCAAAAAATGTGTTTATTTACATCATATTAGAAACCTGTAAAATTATCAGTGTTTTTCTACTATATTATGCATGTATTATACATAAAAACCTTCCTCTTGAATCACTCTATCTATTAAAAAAACCGCATTAAAACCCATTGCTTAGTTTTAAAGATCTAAGCATACATAGGGACAGACAGACAGCGGGAAGGCCGGGAAGCGACTTTGTTTTTTACTATGTAGTGATGATGATATAACACGTGTGGGTGTATTGTTATTTCGTTAATTGAACCCGTAACCCGTCAGGCTATAATGTGGGGAAATAATTTAAATTTCAATAATTGAAATAGAATCTAGAATTGAGCGCTGTATATTTACGTATTATTAAACCACGTTACTAAACATTGTTGAATGTGTTTTATCTAGTGTTAATTGACTTCATTAATCAACGCTACATATTACGAGAGGTAGGAATTAAAAAGAAGTCTTAAAATAAATACCTATTTACCCTTGTAGTAGGTAGGTAGGCGTCTAGTGCATGAACCTGCTACAGTTATTCAGCTGCAAAGCGGCAAAGTAAAAGCATTGTGGTTCTAGAAATCGCTGAGATCTAATAACTAATGTGTCTGGTGACGAGCAGCCAGGGGCGTAGCTACCGCCGTATTAGCCGTGCCAATGATACGGGGCCCCCGGGTCACAGGCCCCGAACGTGTGTAAACAAAAATTCGTACGATGTTATCCACAATCTCATTTCGTCGTCTCAGGCCTTCATTTGGGCCCCTTAACAAATGTTGTTATAAGGCCCGTCTAAGGCAAGCTATTGCACTGCGAGCAGCAATGCAATGCAGGTTTCCATGGGCAGGTGTGCCACCAGGTGAATGTATTATTCGTCTCTTTACTAATATTAAGTCGATGATTAATGTCCCTAGGCGATATCGGCTTGGTAACAATTCAATATAATTGACAGGCGGCAGGAACAGGCGCGTCGCTGAGGCTTTCGTGAAGACTGGTCGATCCATCAAGGAGCTCGAGGACGAGTTGTTGAATGGACAAAAGCTGCAAGGCCCGATCACAGCAGAGGAGGTCAACCACATGCTTGCCAACAAAAATATGGAAAACAAGTAAGTGGTCGTACAACTATATATACATACTAAGTAACAAAGGAAGATGTCCTGACTGACTGACCTATTAACGCACAGTTCAATTGGCTGAACATAGAAACATTACATTTGGTCAGTGGTTTCCTCTTGTGACGTCTGACTCCACTAAGAATGGATTCTTGGAACTTCAACTCTTAGTGGTTGGCCACAGTGAACGCGCGGTGACTTGAGTCTAGCGCGGGCGCGGCGGCGGGCGCGCAGGGTGGCCACAGTGACGCGCGGGCTGTTGTAGTGTTGTGGCGATAACACTTATTGCAGGTGGCGCAAACCTTTTATGAGGATTCTGTATTTTTTACTGGATAGGCCAATCCTGAGATGGGAGGCGTTGATCATAAGAGATGGTGTTCTGGGTGCGCACGAAATAACTAAAAACAGTTAAATGAATGGAGATTTAAAAAAAATATATATTAAGAATTGAAATTGTAGTCAAAAAAGTTTATTTTATTTATTAAGAAACATTAACAATATACACATTATACACTTACAATTTCAAATGTCCAAAAAAACCTTTTTTATACATGTATTTAAAGTTATTTAATAATAAAAAAATACTTAAAACGAGCGACAAGACCGAAATGGTTTGATACCCCGCCAGCCGCGCGATCGGTCGCTTGTTGACTAGGCCCGCAGTGTGGCCAGAACGAGCGGATAGGAACGTTTGAAAAGTACGCCCGCTAACTCGCTCAAGCCGGTCGCGCTAGGCTCCCGCCTAAGTCACTTCAGTGTGGCCGCAAGCGGCGGTTTCATATGTTTGATATTTCGCGCCCGCCGCCGCCGCCGCGCTAGGCCTGCAGTGTGGCCGACCACTTAAAGGGATTAAATAGCTGTAACCCAATAAAATCTGCAGTTTTTTTTGCATGATTAATTGATTAGTAGGTAGGTGAGTGTTAAACTTGTAAACAATCTAAGTACTAATTAAGCGCGAGCAAAGCTGTGGAGTAAAGCTAGTCTCCATGTATACGCAGTTGACTCTTCAACTGCGTAATATAACTTCGTATAGTAATTTTCCTTTTGTCCAAACCGGTATACAGTTCGACTTTAGACTGTAACCCTGAAGCATACTACGCTTCATGTGGAATAATATGCTTGTCTCGGTATATGTGTAAAAGGCTCTCCCAGCTTATAGGTAACCTCAATACTACGAATGGTATTTTAGTATTGTTTTTACTTGGAGTTTTAGTGTGTGTTATAATTGAATAGGTGACACAATGGGCATTGTACCTACAGTAGATCACGGCGCATCGACTGCTAAAATGCAGAAGTGCGCTAGAGTTCATCCCGTTGCACTGATTACACTAATGTTCACTTTAGTATATAGTTATTATATCTTTTGGTTTAGCTAAGGAAGGATATGGAATTTCTGTCTTTCCAACTCTTATCAACTTATATTTTGTTGCGGGGTCCAAGACAATATAGTGTTTCCCCGAAATTCACCAAGGGTCAAACCTCGGTGTCTTTAATGGTGACTGCTGTAAATCCTGGCTTACAGGAGACAGTGCTAAGTAGCAGGATTAAAGCTCACTTTGATATTACGTTCAAATGCTACAAGACAGTAGCCACCTTCAGTTATAAGCCACTTGAATGCTAACAACCGCTCGCAATCATGTAAACACTACTTAACATATGACCTGATAATATTGTTGTTGATCTCGGAATGCAATGGACAATTGTACCGTCTATATGAGATAATTGTCGCTTGAACTAAAAATAGTATATCTTGGCTTGTATCCATTGGTCAACTGAGGTCAGCGAAAACATTAACTGAAGGATATGTGTATTTAATAAGTAAATATCATATTTTGTGAAGTTAATTGTAAACTTGATTCACGCGATTCCAATGCCAATTTATATTATTGCTTCCATTATTCACCGATGATTCTGCCAACGATAAGTACTCGCAGTGGCGAAGGGTCAATTTTTGTAAGGGGTAAGCCGGTCCGGTACACCCAGGACATTTTCATTAGATTTCTTTATTGTTCTAAGTACTTTGCTGATAGCAATATGACATTATATCTTTGAAAAGTTAAAATCTGTAAATCCCGAGCGAGTCCAAACTAGATTAGGAAAGAAATAGGCAAGAGAAAAATACCATTTCATTTAAAAGCAAGCGGTTAGGTCCACCTGCACCACCAAGGCTACATTTGTATAGGTAGGTAGAAATTGAGAATACGAAGTTGCTAAATTTTTACTTAGGTAAAAGACCTAAAATGACTCGAAATGATCTAACGCAATAAAATGTACAACTACAATTCACATTACACACAATGAACAACGCTCCCAAAAAACACTTCAAGGTCAGGGCTCAGGGGGGGGGGGGGGTTTCATGAAATTTTAATGAAGCTCCCCAAGTCCAGGTAGTGTATAATAACAAAAAAAAAAAATATCCTGGGACAATTCACACACGGTCATCTGATCCCAAACTAGGCAGAGCCTGTACTATGGAAACCAGACAACTGATATTAATACTTATATTACTTTTTTTTTGTAAATACATACTTATATAGATAAAACACCCAGACACTAGGTGGGAATCGAACCCACGACCTGTTGGGTAGCAGACAGGGTAACTGACCACTAGACCAACGGGTCCGTCAATATAGAGGTAGGGAGGTAGCAGTGGCGAAGGGTCAATTTTTGTACGGGGTAAGCCGGTCCGGTACACCCAGGACATTTTCATTAGATTTCTGTAATGTTCTACTTTGCTGATAGTAACATGATATTATAATTTTGAATAGTTAAAATCTGTAAATCCCGAGCGATTCTAAACTAGATTAGGAAAGAAATAGGTAGGCAAGGGAAAAATACAATTTTATTTAATTTAAAAGCCAGCGATTAGGTCCACTGCACCACCAAGGCTACATTTGTATAGTTAGGTAACTAGAAATTAAGAATACGAATATGCATCTATATAATATTTGTTCATATATTATATCGATGCGAATATGCTAAATTTTTACTTCGATAAATCTCATCGATAAATTACCTAAAATGACTCATATCTATGAAATGACCTAACGCAATAACATGTAGGTACAATGCACACTACACACAATGAACAGCTCTCCCAAAAAAAACGCTTCAAGTTCAGGGTTCAGACAGAGGTTCATGAAATGAAACTCTCAAGTCCAGGTAGTAAGTATGTAATATGTATACATATTATAATAATAATTATTGCAGTTGCAACAATAAAAGATGCGAAGTTATTGTACGTTTCATTATCGAATATCATTAAACAGTAATTTACGATGTTAGCGTGATCTACATTATGAACAGCGCCATCTATCAGTGAAATTGGACACACAATCACTATAGAACTTTAAATATTATTATACACAATAAACAAAACTGTAAACAACTATAGAATCTAATAGATTCTTAATTATATAAATTTAGTAGAATTAAATTGTCATGTACCGTATGTGCGATACAAAATCAATATCAACGAAGACGAAAGATTATGATCGATCGAAGTACGCGTACGCAATACTACACTCTATTTCGTACGGTATACATGTCATTTTTCTATCCATAACATAACTCCTCCCAATCATAACCCGGCGTATATCGGCTTGCCGTCGTTCCTATAATCAGCGAGTGTCGCGTCTGCGCGTGGACGTTTTCGGTACTGATTTTACATGGTAGTTGCGCATGGAATTCCTGATCCTGAGAGCGGCTTGCCGCGCCGCGAATTGCGCGCGGTTGAAGTGAATGAAACGTGCAACTTTATGCTATTAATAAAAATGGCGATTTTTAGATTAATTTTATTTGATGGTGTATTAAATACCTATGTTTTTAACGTTATGTTAGTAAATAAATGTCTTGTTAGATCGTCGTAACAGACGCCTGTTTTCAAAGGGAAGCCGGTAGGAATCGAGTTATATGGACCCTTCGCCACTGAGTACTCGTATATAAAAATAAACGAAAACAATATAGTAGATAAACGATTAAAAATACTGATTGGTCGGTGACCATGAGAAAGGATAATGAAAAGTTAAATAAAACTACTATCCTTCAAGTTTTACACTTCGATATTCGGCTAAAAATTTCGTGTAGTGCAGCAGTACATTAAATTGCATAAGTTTATTAACAATACAAGGAAAATAACTCTCTATCAGGGGAGTCTAACCTCAAAGCCACTATTGAATTGCGGACAGGCATAGGGCGAACGTACTGTGGTCCTTCAGTTGGTAGTACAGTGACTCATCATAGAACACTGGCAACCTTTCGCACCGCAGAACCACAACGCCGCTCGAAGGTGGCGTTGTTAAATACCATTTTCTATGGCGGAGGTATTTTCTTTGCTGGCCTTTTCCATTTTTGGCCGGGCGTTCCCACTGTGCCTTTATTTATTTTTGCCGATAGGAGTGTCGCTACTGTCTATATGCAACTGTCAAACTACAAGTCATTATCATTATAAAATCGTTAGTTCACGTTTCCGCCACCGGCACAGATAAGTTTGCAACCTCCGCGACCACATTTTAGATGTCATTTTGTTCGTGAATGTTTATCTAGTTTATATATTATATCGATGGGGGTAGGCCTTTGTTTAGCAGTGGACGTCTTTTGGTTGCTGCTGCTGCTAATGATGATCAATATTTTGGTTCCCTTATAAACTATACAACGTGTTAACGATTTAACACAAAACATGAAACTGTTCAATATCGAGAGCAAAGCTGATCACACTACTTTTTTATATAGTTTACTTTAAATGTATTTTTATTTGTCATGATAAATAAAAGGCTACAAGCAAAGAAGCATAGACAGCTTCTACTACTCTACTCAATACAGTAGTAAAAGGTTATTAATATTAAACTCCAGCGAGCGCATATACGCCGCGCACGTAATGAGCGTAGAATTACGAACAAACAGAATAGTTGAGAGCTGGGAGGCGATTCTCGCACTTTCGAATCAATCACGAATTCGAAAAAATATTCGAATTCGAACTATTGGCGACTAAAAATCACGTAATTGTATTCTCGACATGTCGAGCCCAACCTATTTCGAACGCTAGCCGCTCGAACTGCTTCGACTGGTCAAGACCATTCGAATCGTCATCTCGAGTTCGAATCACAACAAATGTCAAACCTTGCCGTATAATATGATTATAATTTTAAGACGAGTACCGTATTCCTAGATTATTTTGCTCAAAATAACATTATTGGATAGTTTATTAAAGTACAACTACACTTTACGAAGTCCTCGCACTTAATTAAAACTTAATTCATTACCAAACAAACAATCAACAACACAGACTATTAATTAACAGATACTGCGATCGACAGCCAATTAAGATAAAATCATTATGCCGACAAGATTATATACACCTAAACATCACATAAACGCCTTTAAGAATACGGACAATAATAATAAAACTTATCTTTTTTATAACCTTTCGGGCATACTAAAACAAAATCGTAAACATAAATACATAAACATATGGTTTTTTTGTTTTAATTTTACTTCGCCAAAAGACAGGCAAAGGTACTAGGATCATACAGCCACAGACTACTAAGTAAGAACCATAGATTTATAAAAATCTATGGTAAGAACACACAGCTTTGTGTATTTATTACTCATTAATTTGTGATAAATTATGTGAAAAATCGTACAAAATGTCGTTCTACCATTTTATAGACGTGAACCACTTTAAAGATATGTTTTTCTACTAAAAACATCCCATCCGGTAAAAAAACCGTATCAACTACTTGAACGGAATGACTCGCGGGACATTTATCTTTCATAATGGCAACAATTTCCTCATTCGAAGAGAGATTATTTCGAAGTTTACTTCGATTGTTGCCCAGGATACAAGATTCGAGAAAATCACTTCGAGTTACGAGATTTCTTAGTAGAGATAGGCTTCGTATCGCAGATTCGAAATCGAAGTCGATTCGAAGTAAGCGAGAATCGCCCCCCAGATATGCAATAATCGACGTTATCTCTATATACTTATATTTTTAAGAGAAACCTTATTCTGTTAAAATACAGTTCAAGTCCGTTTCAATCTGTATATAAAAGTAGACAGCTTTTTACGGAAGGCTTATTAATATTTGACAATAATTTATAATATAAATAAAATTAGTATGCAAGATTAATTTTTGTAAAATAAAATTAAGTTGATTAAGGTTTTGTGTTATTTCATTAACACGCTGTATATCATTACCGTGTATGTAATTCAAAAGCAAATTTGCAGTATCAAGGTCTAATGAATTACCATTGATATAGTGATACGATGTCGTCGGTTGACAAAACGCCAACTATTTCAATAATGTTAACGTTCACTTCCCTAGATTGTTTAGGATTTTTATAGTATATCTACTTCTGTCTAGACCTGGCGTTCGTATAACTATGTTATGAAACGATATAATGAGCAGTTTAAACACACTGTAACAAATTCCGGGTGGCAAATATTATTTAATGAATATGTATCGGTTTTTTCACTAAAGCACATTTTTTGGTGTTCTCTTTAGTCTAAACGGCTTAACAGAATTAATTAGTTAATGACATTTTGTAAAATATCAAATATGGTCACTGTCAATCGCCATTTAATTTCAAAAGTATCAAAGTATAAGACGGGTTAAAATATTTATACATATTCACATCATAGTTATAAAGAAATTTGAGTCCATTTTAGTTTGCACTTAGGTATTTTCTGTAATAATGTTCACTTAACATTCTATTTTCAAATAGCAGTTTTCATTAATGTACAATAATGCAAACATCACCGCTGACTAGATGAAAAACAGCGTTAAGTCTTATGCTTGACTTCATGCTATTCTGAATACCACTGCTTTGTTTCTTTGATTTTATACAGTTTGTGTGTCACGGGCCCGTTGGTCTAGTGGTTAGATACCCTTGCTGCTAACCGATGGGTGTGGGTTCGATTCCCACCAAGTGTCTGGGTGTATCTATTTAAGTATTAGTATCAGTTGTCTGGTTTCCATCGTACAGGCTCTGCCTAGTTTGGATGACAGTGTGTGGATTGTCCCAAGATATTATTATTTTATTTAATTTTCTCGGGCTTTTGCACCCGAACTTTTAAAAGGCTTGCGTGGGGACGTATCCAAAACGTAGAGGCCTGTTGGAAGGAATTAATGACATGGAACACACCTGTCAGGATCAACTGCTGGAAATAAGATATAAACAACAGTTGACTCTGGCAGGTGTAGGGACTATTGTAAGGATGTGGAAAGAGTTCTAGTCTTTTTTTTGTGTGCATTTGGTGGACTGAACACTGGGCTATTGCAAAAGGTCGGGGTCACTTGCCATAATTAGTAGGTGTACCAGTTATATTGTGACAAGTGGGCCATCCCCTAGATGGGCTCTTATTATTGTTTAGTGGCGTTCAATAAAATGGTTTCTTTCTTATATTTTGTTCTAGTTCATTAGCGTGTCAGATTTGATGTGGCCTTTTATTTTCCAGGTTCCCGTTGTTCACGGCCGTTTTCCGCATCTGTCGGGGCGAGCTCAAGCCCAGCGACTTTATTGACTGCATCCGCAGTCACCCAGAACACATGTAAGACACAACTTGTATCCGCTTCCTTCTCTGTCTAGCTTCTAAACTAGATAATAGAGCGTATTTACAATGTACGTAGAGTAGAGCCGATTAACTTATTGTGTAAATAACATGTATATGTATGTTTATTTTACAGGGTGCTAGTACATAGAATATGATATAATTATACATAAGCTATAACCGTATATTGTGTGACTGCATTGTTTTGACTGTCATTATCAAACATTATGTTTTTATTTCTTGGACTGATTATTTGATTAAATTATTTATTGCTTTAAAATGAACTATTATAAAATTTATGTCGAGCTATGATTGAGATGAACTGATTTTATTTTTTGGTTAACATTTAATGCAGCCATTCAATTTATTGGTCTGTATCAGAGAGCATGTAGCAAACATAAAATGTAGCTATAACTATCTGTTGTTTCCATAATATCATATGTTGCTAATATCGATCAAGCGTTATTACTGATATCATTTCTGATGTATTATCTGTCAAATAAGCTAGCAAAATATCGCCGGCGCGGATCTATTATCACGATTAGGCTAGTAGCATCACTATAATATGAACATGTTGGAGTGGTCGTTCAGATATCGTTTATTGATGTCCGATACGTGCTAAGTGCAAATAACCATACTATCATCTCTATAATATGTATCATATAATATATCTCTTTAGTCTTATCTTTCCTATTTACTCACATATTACTTGTGCACCACGATTCCTTAGTGAACTGTTAGCATCTATTTATATCTAAGTACATGAATACGTACATATTGTTGAATAAAATATAGTACTTAGAAATTGAAATATTTTTATTTTATATACTACTTTCTTATAAGTTTTCCTTTTTTTTCTCTCCTGTCCTTCGTCTTCCATATATCCACGGTGGCGTCGGATATGACTTGATATTCTTTCATAATATAAAACTAATTATACGTAATTGAATTTTTCAGATTTGCCCCCAAGAATATTAGTATTTTTTAATTGCGGGATATAATATTATCTTCGAACTAATCAGTTTTCATAGAATGTGTTTATATTTTTTATGCATGCTGTATGTACATAGTGTGACTATAGTTTTGTTAGCATCTTTGCATGTTTACTTTTTCTAATAAACTGTTAATTTCTGGGAACGGCTGTCATTGTGTTGTTAATAAATGAATTTATAACTTTCTTTTTCGTAACAATCAAATAGAAAATGACATTCTATATCATCAATTCAGTTTTATTTAATAAATTATGTATTTACTCTGCCACACTTTAATTCATTGGCACAGTGAGTTCACGTGTCGTAGTTGTAGTAACATGTTTGAACTAAAATTCTAGGAAACAGCCGACGCCCAAATGTTCCCTGTGATCCGAGTGAGGTGCCTCTTCAGTGACTGTCTATCACCAACTAGATGCTATTGCATTGTTCGTCCGCATCACCATTTCAACTCATCATTCACATCTAAACGTTTTCCAATTAGATCAATGCAAAAAATGTATACAACATCAGGTTTTGTATACCCTAAAGCCGATACACTGCAATAGGTCTTAATGTAAAAGGTCAGAAAATATATTTAAAACAAATTAATAGAAATAACATAGACTACGATTATTAAAACGCCCGCGGGGGGGAATGTTACGGTAGTGGGTAGGTTTTCTTGTCACTTTGTAATAGTGCAAGCGTAGGGGAAGGCGAGTAGGTCATTGACCGCCCGATGTGCGCCCACGAACTTTTCTTGGGTAGCCAACTTAAACAATTTTTACTGTTTTTGGAATAAAATATTTCATTGGTTGAAAATAATTTCAATCGGAAATATTACGGATCCTGAAATACACTCTGCTTTACTTACTCAAATGCACAATGGATGCAACTGGGTCGAGGTGCGTTCCAGTGATTACGGGGCCCAATTCATAGCCATCAAATAGAATACGGTATAAACAAAATCAACTTATATAGGTACATAAATGATTACTAAATATTTATACCATACTTCATATTGTAGCTTGTTTTAAACAGACAAGTCATATTTGCACTAAACGTCAACTATGTAATGAAAGCAATTTTGAGTTAACAAAGTAAATACAAAATGCTATCTGTTTATACTTAATAACATGCGGTTTTTAAGGAAGTTGTTGACGATTCAACTGCGCTGGCGTGCATCAGCGTTGCCGCGATGGTAGCGACACCCGGAACGAATAGTTATTCAGTCAATTGAGCCCAGTAATTTTATCAGCTACAGTGCCGTTCAAACCGGAACATAGAAATCTTTACACATCGCTGGTATGCGGCAGTTTTCCTTGGCGGGTACGTTACTTGTAAGATACTTTGAACAAGCGACTCACCTAATGAAATTTTAAGAAAAAAAATACTTATCATAGCGATAAATAAAATTAACGCTAACGTCTAATTGGAAATGTTTAATATCATTGATGCATGCCGCTGACTTGACGTCAAATTTTTTAGCTGTTAATTATTTATACTTTGTTGGGAGTACTTAAATTTTATTAACACACTAGCAAGCCGCAGTGGCTACGCCTGCCTTTTAGAGTTCTAAATTACAATGTAATACAATAATCTAAACTTATAAAATATGGTAAAAATACACAAGCCTTTCGGAAGAAATCCTCTAAAAGATGGTAAAAAAGGCATTAAAAACCACTAGTAGTAGTTTAGAAAAAGTAAGCGAACGAACAGACAGACGAAGATAATGACTTTGTTTTACACTATATCTGCGTCACGCTATGATGACCGTTTTGACGTGACTCGTTCTTGCGTTGTTATTTACTGTTTGTTGTTTGACTTGGGAACTACGTTTGAAGAAACGATAAAGTTACTGTTTGTAGTTGAAGTAGTACGGCGAGGTGAAATAAAAATATCTCGTGACTAAGTACTTAGCTTGTAAAAAAAAACAACGAGAAAATCAGGCTGGCATCGGGACCGTCGTCTTAGCGTGGTGCAGATATAGTTAGAGATTGCCTTCTTTGTCTATTAAATAGGATATAATGTAGGTACTTACAAGTATGTTCAGGATAGCTTACGTCTCTACTTTACGAACTCTGAATGGATAAATTCAATCACTTGGTTACATGGTACAACCATGTAACTTAATTTGATGGACAGGATTGCACTCGTCCTTCCAGTCAGAAAAAAGAAAGCCATTTTGATCTAGTCTTTCGTTTTTTTGTTTTAACTGTATTTACTTGAATTTTTTTATCCACTATGCGTAAGTGTGACGTCATGCCTTTAAAAGGTAGTCATTCTACCGTATTTTTTCTTTAACTAGTATATGTTACAAGAGATGTACTCGTATTACACAATCGTATGTTTCATCCCGGTCACACATGTAACTATGCAATTTCACAAGTAGAGGGTTGTACTTTCAAAGGAGTATCCTTATTTTAATAGGATGTATAATTTCTCGTGTCGGTTTTCATTGAAAGAGCGTGGTAGAACATCCTCAGTGTTTTAAATTACTGCGAATGTTTGTGAGTGACTAGGATGACAAATGTGTTCTTTATATATGTTGGGGGTAAGGATACAGGTTTTGTTATAGATTTTATACTAAGAATCAAGTTATGGGCTTTGTACTTTACATATCCACAAAATGCATTCGATATCAACATTAATTGTATATCGTTAGCACGTTATGATGGCATCGTCGCCCTGACGCCTGTCTCGTTCATTCGCTGTTCCTAACAACTCGCAGCCTCGCAAAAAAAAAAAAAAACATTTACGTCAATTTCCACGAAACAAGAGAAAAGAACAGTGCTAGAACAATACACGTCAAAACGGCCATCATGGCGTGCCGCAGATATAATTGTGGTTACAAATAACATCACTAGCCACTCGAGTCCATCGAATGAATGATTCAGAGTTTGATAAATTCTCTCAGAAAAACAGAAGCCTTGGGGGATCTATTGTGTGACAAAATTGTTGTGAACGGCACAGGAAATTTATTTTTTCAGGATACGGGTAGTTAGAAAATCCCATTGCTGTATATGCTAAATATTAGCAAGGTAAGATATATGTAAGGCTTCTGTTTTTATGATAATCATTACATTATGTATAATTATGTGTTAAACTTGAATACAGTGCATTTACCAAGTCTGTGTATTATTTCATTCACTGTCGAAATTAATAACTGTTTTTAGAAGCATCTTCAATAACATTACAATTAATAGCTAAATTTATAATTTTAGGTTGAGTTCAGTTTTTAATTTCGACAATTTATAATCCAAAAAATAGCCGATATCATTTTAAACAAAGAAGCTGGAATTACTTACATATAAATAAAGCTTAAATCATTTTGCTCTTTCATAAACATTTTTGCACAGTCATTAGTTTTCAAAAATAAAACTCTTATTAAATTTCAACACTGGTTTAAGAATAGTGGTCATGATTAACATGGGTGAGTACATTGTGTAAATATTTCTATACCCTGTTTTTCTTACAAGATCAAAATTTTAACAGTAAATGTATGGACGCAGGCGGGATGGCTGGCCACCGTTTGTAGGGTAGGGTTGAATATGTCATATTCTACCCTACTGGTCCTATTTGACGGGCCCGTTGGTCTAGTGGTTAGACACCCTGTCTACTACCCGATGGGTCGTGGGGTTCAATTCCCACCAAGTGTCTGGGTGTTATTTATCTATTTAAGTATGTATTTACAAAAAAAAATGTATATAAGTATTAGTATCAGTTGTCTGGTTTCCATAGTAAGTACAGGCTCTGCTTAGTTTGGGATCGGATGACCGAGTTTGTTTGGAGTTTGGATTGTCCTGAGATATTATTATATATTGTTCCATTTTTAACCGACTTCAAAAAAGGAGGTTCTGTATTCGACGCGTATGTATGTAATATTAATAAAAATGCGTAATATTCATATATGTTAGTCTATGTGGGCTTCTAAACGAATTTACCAAATTTCACGAGTGTATGTATGTAGGTTTATCCACGGATTTCTCAGAAACTACAAGTCCGATTTCGAAAATTCTTTTTGCAATAGTTAGAGTATCTTTCAACTTAGGGTAGAGTACAAATTTCATCAAAATCGGTCCAGTAGTTTAAGAGATATAAACTTTTTATGTTTTCAGTAAGTTACTGTAATGTAGACGTTCGAGTTGCGTGATAGTGCTGATACCTATCTTGGTAAAATAAGTCACTAAAAAGTGTTAAATAAACTATTAAAAAAAAAAAAAACCGACTTCAAAGTAAATTATCTAAAAAGCATAAAATAACGAAAATATTATTGAAGTTGGTGCAGAATATACACAGCAGGTACGCTAACACCAACTTCAATAATATTTTCGTTATTTTATGCTTTTTAACCGACTTCAAAAAAGGAGGTTCTGTATTCGACGCGTATGTATGTAATATTAATAGAAATGCGTAATATTCATATATGTTAGTCTATGTGGGCTTCTAAACAAATTTACCAAATTTCACGAGTGTATGTATGTATGTATGTAGGTTTGTCCGCGGATTTCTCAGAAACTACAAGTCCGATTTCGAAAATTCTTTTTGCAATAGTTAGAGTATCTTTCAACTTAGGGTAGAGTACAAATTTCATCAAAATCGGTCCAGTAGTTTAAGAGATATAAACTTTTTATGTTTTCAGTAAGTTACTGTAATGTAGACGGTCGAGTTGCGTGATAGTGCTGATACCTATCTTGGTAAAATAAGTCACTAAAAAGTGTTAAATAAACGAAAATATTATTGAAGTTGGTGCAGAATATACACAGCAGGTACGTTAACACCAACTTCAATAATATTTTCGTTATTTTATGCTTTTTAGATAATTTACTTTGAAGTCGGTTTTTATTTTTTTTAAAATAGTTTATTAGATAATTTACTTTGAAGTCGGTTTTTATTTTTTTTTAAATAGTTTATTGATCATGTAAAGAAAAACAGGGTACTTATAGTAATTAGGTTCTAATGCCATTTAAATTCTCCGTTTCCATCCACAGGGCTTTTTCGAGTTAATTATTATTTTGAAGGTTCTGGGGGTCAAGTACGCGTTTTAATAGTTAATGAAGTCGACCAAATAGTTGTCAGTTTTCTCCTCTACATTTTACTCGTTTTCGATAGTCACTGCTTGAGGCGCTGCTTGCTGGGGTGAAATGTATGGAGAAAGCTGACAGTTTGGTCGAATTCGATTACTATTAAAACCCATACCTACTAGACGGCCCTGTTTGCAATCACGGGTTCATAACCGCTTGGGCTTGCGTTTTTGTCTGCCTTCGAGGGATTACACCATTCTAGACCTCAATATGACCTAACTGCCACTGACGCTTTGCACAGAAGAAAAATGGTATTTATATTTTTTGTAACTTTATATATTTGCTGTGGTTTTCAAGACAATTTAGCGTTTCCCCAGGACTTGGCGAAGGTCAAACCCCGAATTCTTCACTGGAGCAACAACTTTGGGTAATTCCGTATTGGTTAGGTAGGACAATAAAGGCCATTCAGGTGATGGTCTGGAAAAGATGATCTATCCTTGATGAAGGGATCTATCGTCGGATGGGCATGGTCTTGTGAGTGACCATTTTCCGGTCGGTCTTCCGTCCCATCGGATTGTGAGAGTAAAGGAAGAGTGGAACTGTGCGCAACTACTACACATACACTGTAATATCTAAACACATTCGACAGGCCTGTTGGTCTAGTGGCTAGACACCCTGGCTGCTACCCAAATAGGTTGTGGGTGAAATTATTAGTTTCCATAGTAGATACAGGTTCTGCCTAGTTTGCGATCAGATGTGTGTCCCAGAATATTATTAAACTTTATTTTTTTTTTGTAATAACTTATTTACAAATTAAATATTTCCTATTTTTGTTTCCTAACTTAATTAAATTTTTCTTTCAGAGTTAAAGTCTGCTAGCAGTGTTTTCTGCATAATCACATAACAGTAGTTTACATAATAATTTATAATAGATAAAATTTATATAAAACAAGCTAGCTAATAGTTTTTCGTTAAACTAACGGAGTTGAGTTCCTACATTTAGTTTATTAAAATACACAAATCAAATTCTTTTGAGTAAGTATTTATCCGTCCGTGTACCTACCGAAGGTGGACCCTGGCCCCCTTTTCGAAAGGAATAATCTTAAATACTTTATACTAATGAATAAATAAATTAAAAATTGGCTAGATTTTATAAGTATATCATGTTTATTTATATTATTTTTTACTTGGTAAATGTTTAATACCCACCTACATAGTACTTTATGCATCTATAAAGATATTTATGCCTATTATTTGTTCATAGCGACCAAACATTTAAATATATTAGCCAAGCAATATTATGTACGTATTTATTGTTATGCTTATTTTAGACATTTAATGCCTTTATAAGGTTCATTAAAACATAAATTCCAGTTCAGTGTTTTATTTGCTATAGTAATTTTTGATAATAAATATACCTAGTAGGTAAGTAGTATAATGCATGTTAGGGTACTCCACGTGTCGACCTCAAGCAAGCTCCGTTCCAGGTGATTCTACAAGCTAAAGTCCTTTGATTGCGTCGTGTATACTCTGGATAAGCAATTTCGATATAATTGCAATTAAACTTGAATTGCACATCTTTTTGCACTTCTGACACACTGGCATTAAAAAGATATATTTTAGTAAGTCAGTTTTCTGACACCATTGGATATTATTATGAGAAACAATTGTAATTAATTTGAATCGAAATTGATTTCCAGACTAAGCCAGCTTTCATCATCATGATGATAGTCCATAGTAAGGTGTGAAATTATACAACGTTATACCTACTTATCGAAATTTATTAGTTCCTAAATACTATGCAATCTCTTTTTTCCACAGGTATATTTTTAATATAGCCATTATAAAAATCTAAAGCAGATATTTGCCTTTTCCCTACTATCCTAAGTGATCTAAAATGAATATATTTTCTGTCTTTACATAAAACTCTGATAGAATTTGTTCTTTCACAATATTCAAGCGCTCCGACAGGTTTGAGAGATTTTTCAACTTCTTCAGAGTTGTTTATGAAAGCATCAAACAGCTTCATTTGTTTTTCCTTAAACTTTGTTGTGAGTGGGTACAAGCCGTATATAGCTCTGTATAGGTCATAGACTTGGACTGCTGTCATCTCAGACCATCTCACTTCAGAAATACTTTTATTGATTTTCTTGGCTGTAATTAATAAAAATACATAATCAATTAGTTATTTATAAATTAGTTAAATATATTATTTATATTACAATTAGTTAGTTATAGGAGCAGGACAGAAATACGAGTAGGTACATAATGTATAAATATTATTACGGTAGCTAGGAATATATGTATATTCGTAAGTATTTTCTAGGAATATCCATACACTGAAGAATGAGAAGCTGCATTCGAGGTTCGTAAATGAATAATTATTCGGAGACTTAAAAAAAGCATGGAATAAATAATTATTCTTTTACCACACTCGGGGTGGCAGTACCTATCCATTAATTAATGGATTAGCAAGCATGCCGCCCGCCTGATGACAAGCAGTCACCGCAGCCTATAGACGCTACTAACACCAGAAGAATCACTATCCCCCACTCTGCAAATGTTCACAAATTTGGGTTATAGTTATACTATTATAATTAAACAACATACCATAAGTGACACCCTCAGCACTTTGTGGCCTAGCATTCTCTAAACTCTCAGCCAGGTTCCTTATGCAGTCCACAATCATGTTGGCACCAATGTCTGACAACTGTTCTGTCAGCTCTGGTAACTTTATATCTTTGGTGATTGGAACTTTATGTTGACTAATTATCTCACCTGCAAATAAGGATTTAGACTACTATTTGTAGCTATTTAAAGTATTTGTACAGAAAATATGTTAAATCTAAATTATATGTACAAACATGGAATTATTTTAGATATAAGTAAACACAATACTTCCAGACAGACATTTTTATCAATATTTATATTAATTATGATAAATTGTCATAAGAATATAGATTTTAGTCAAGTAGAATGTAGCATACTTTGTTAACAATATTCATCGATATACTATCTAAACAATATTGCTGTAATTACCACTGCCCAGTTATTTCCAGTTTTTTTTTATTCGACATAAGCTAGTGCTTGACTGCAGACCCATCTGATGGAAAGTGGCGACGCAATCGAAGATGGTAAAACACACTAACTCATTAAAAGCCTATTCACTCTAGCCTTGAAGACCACATTATAATTGGGCGGGAAAACCGACGCAGGCAAACTGTTCCAATCCTTACCTGTCCTTATTATAAAAGTAGAGGCAAAGCGTTTAGTCCGGACTTAAAGCACTTTCACCACATAAGGGTGTGTATGCGCAGTACGTCTCGTCGTCCGATGATAGAATGGGGATGGTGGAATCAAGTCAGTGCAGTTCCTGCGCACACTCTCCAAAATGCATCCTGTAGAATGCCGAGAGGCTGGCTACTTTGCGCCTGTGCTCAAGGCTTTTTAATAAAATATACTAACAGGCATACCAGTATACACATCCTATATACAAATTCTCTAATGCAACATACATACAAAGTTTCCTAAATCATATACAGGATGGCCAGAAAAGTGACGTCCAAAAATTTTTTTTAGGTGTCTCGTGTTGAGAGGTATCTGAATCACCCCTATGTATGTTCTACGATTTTTCGTAGTTTTCAAGGTCGCAATTTTCAGTTCGAAAAATTTCTAAAATAAAGTACTTGGAAGATTTCTTCGTATTTTTTTTCTTGCAGCTAAATCTCTATGCTCTATGCATAAAATAAACAGCCTCATAACTTTAATGAAAGTTACTACAAAATTTACCTAAAGTTGAGAATTTATGTTAGGTGAGTGAGAGTAAAAAAAACTCGAAAACTGAAAAATCGTAAAACATACATAGGGGTGATTCAGATACATCACAACACGAGGCACCTAAAAAAAATTTTTGGAAGTCACTTTTCTGACCACCCTTATAATGTCATAAGATTTAGTTTAGCCTAAAATAGCAAATCAATGCAAAGTGGACTTATTTGCACGCAAAATACGCGCTTTGTCGTGGAGTTGCGGAAACCAGCCTGCTATACCAATACCAATAAGTGGACTTATTAAGGCCAAATCCCTAAATCTGTCGCATTTTTGCTTACCTACATCAAAAATATTAGCTTTAATTCTCATGAGTGTGACACCGGTTTCTCTGTCACCATGTAGGAGCGTGTGGATGATGGGCGCAGCACCGCGCCATCGAGGCAGCAAGCTGGGGTGGACATTAACCATGCCTCTGAAACCATTAACAGTAATGTTAAAATTTTGAGAAATTAAAACTACCAGGGATGTAAATGAATAAACTAGTCTGCATAAGTTTATGTGATAATATTTAACTTACAAGCACAATGTCAGCTTATACCTAATTAACATTGTGAATGCATTTTATAAATATTTTCCTTAGGACACTCACCAAATCAGACAAAGTAAAGCTTACTTTTTACTACAATAATACAGAAACATTTTGGCGATAAAACCACCCATTTTACTTTTTACTGCTGTTTTGTAGAATCTATATTTCTTTGTTATGGTGTACATAAAGTTATAAATATTAATTTTTTGTTACAAGGAATGTAACTCATTGTGGTGGCAAAGGGGGTAGGCCTATGTTCAGCAGTCTATGTATTCCGGCTATTCTAAACCAAGTCTTGTGACTATTGCAACCATGGAATATTGTCATTTGTTGGGCGACAACTGTGCCTTATTAAAGTTAAATGATTCATCTTAATCTTAAGTCAGTGACTGGACAGTGTTATTGTAATCAAGATTGTACATACTTACAGAGGAAACTTATTTAAAAGATCTTCCTTAATCAGATGGCCAAAAGCTACTATTAATCCCAAGTCATATTCTCCTGAATGCAGGTCATGTAGGGGCCATGATATTGTTTTTATATTTTGTGTACATGCATATTTACTTATCTCTGTCCCTTGTTTAGAGTTATCTGTAGTTACTAAGTCCAGCCGCTCAATAAGATGATTCTCTTTTATTCTGAAACGTATTAAAATTGTAATTACATTGCTACTTAACATTAATCACGAATATAACCATAATTAACTCAATTAAGTAGCTGTTGTTTAATTTATCTTACCGTAAATATTGGTAACTTTACTAACCTAAGTTCTTGTACTTTTTTCAAACTGCTTAGAGCAATACTATCAGATCCAAAGAAAAGCAGTTTATATGATCTTTTAGTGGTATAATATCGAATATAATTATGTGTTTTGTATAAAAAAGTATTATTTACATTATGAAATAGGTTAACAATACACACCATTGTTGCCAACTTCACAAAACTAATTTGACATTTCTACAGTACTACCAACTATTAAAATTTTCGAATCATAGACTCATTATATTATCTATGCATAGACTTGAAATATAGTGCTGCTAAGGGGTTAAAATAACGTTTTTTATAACGTTACCGTGCCCTCAGCAGCAATAACGTTATAAAGATATCTACTTTTGTTTACATGAAACAAGTATCAGTAATCTTCAAGTGGAATCGCACGGTATTGGACAACCGAAACAAACGAAATCACATCAATCTATAGCTCAGAGTAATTAGAATAGAGCTAGTATCGCGTCGATTCGCCGTACAAATTTTTCGTGGCACTTTTGCGGCGTGCGGGAGGCGAAGTAAACACACACAGATACAATTTCACGCATACCCACACTATAATAAACTCGCAACACATTCAAAAAGATACGCACACAAATAAAGAATGACCTGACCATATGAACAAAATTTGGCAGAGGGGTTAGCGCATCATACTATCTCCAGTGGTATCTCCTCTAAGATCTATAGTGCGTTTCCAAGAATATTAGATATACATCTTAGAGAAAGAAAACAATAGAGAGCTGGCACTTTCTTTCTCATTCGCGCAAGAAAAGGATGCATTTATATATATTATATGTGTTAGAAAGAAACAGAGCATATGATTTTTTGTCCCTTAGCGTGTGTTCAAAATCTGGCGCACCTACGGTGCGTTTTCTTCGAGTACTCATGAAATTTTCTAGTTCACGACCTAGCTTTGGAGTTTTAAATTGAATAGCATTATGAAATATCGTTTATACTACATATTAGGCGCATTTGAATAAATATCCATAACGTGTGTTAAGTGTACGAATGATTATTTTCCGTTATTTTCTGTCCTTATCGGCGGCACGCTAGCTAGATGTCTTGTTATATTCTGTCTACGATATACATGGATTTTTAGCCTAGAACAAATTATTGAAGACAGGTTCATTCACCCTTAGTTATGTTTTTTATCCCTCTCACACTTTAACTAAAATTGCCATGATTAACACAAAAAATCCCAATCCCGATTGTGAGAATTGTGATAAGACAAGATTTCGCAACGTCCGTCGGGGTTCTCCTGACAGACTTTACATGAATTATAAGAAAAATTACATCCACGTCAACTTGAGTACTTTCTATGGACGTCAGTAATAAATTATATAGAAATCATATTCCTAAACCAGCCCTTCACTACCCTGATTGTTGGTAGCTGCCGTTTTAACATTATGGCAACTCTCATTGAACACAATATGGCTGCTCCGTCATATGTTTTCTACCACTTCGGGTTTTTAAAAGATCAAATAAAACTGTATTCTCATTAGAATCGCTATTTAAACATTGTAACATGTTGTACACAATTGCAGAAGTGTTAGGAAGCCAAATTCGGACAAAAGTTTCACAGGTTAGTGCATTTTTGCAATAATAATCGTATTTAATGTATTCATACATTTTTACCTTCGAATCATGTTAAAAACAAGTCAATAATGATTAATTTTAGTGTTGTGTGGCGATATTTAGATGATATACCTATTTTATTCTGTCAATTATGCTCTATAATCATCTAATTTTAAATAAACATTTTACATCAGTAGGGTGACCATTAACACTGAAATTAAGATTTTCTGAGTCGAGAAGGATACGTAATTAGCGATGAGTTAACTCGGTTTGTCAAACCGGTTCAAACCGGGTTGGCCTCAACTCGATCTGACTCGGTTTGAAGTTTCTCTAACTCGGTTTGGCGAGCTACTCGGACGGAACGGAAACCGTAGCTTGCAACTCGCAACATCACCGGTCTATGGTATTTATCCGCCGGTGCCCGCGCGCCGCGCCGGGCCGAACCGAACGGAAATTGACTTAGCGAACGCGACTCGTCTGTCTCGCTCTCGCTCGGCGGTTTTGGCGTTCCGGTGCAGTGACGGACAGAGCGAGCCGAGGGTGGCGCACGGGATGCATGGATATTGCCGAATAAACCCAATTTTTCGCGACAGTAGAATATCTTTGAACTTGTTTATTGCTTTGACCATAGTCATTTTCTCTTTTGTAGGTAAAAGTAAAGACATATATATTTAGATTCGTGTTTCTTTGTTTATATAAGTACCTACCTACTACATCTTACCGATTAAAATGACAACAATGACCGGCCCGTTAGTCTAGTGGTTAGACACCCTGGGTGCTACCCGATGGGTCGTGGGTTCGTTTCCCACAAAGTGTCTGGCTGGGTGTTATTTATCTATTTATGTATGTATTACAAAAAAAAATGTATATGTATAAGTATTAGTATCAGTTGTCTGGTTTCCATAGTACAGGCTCTGCCTAGTTTAGGATCGGATGACAGTGTGGATTGTCCCAAGATATTATTAATTCAACAATCCATGTAACTAACAGTTAGCATAGTACCTCTAAATTTTCGTTCATTAAATATCACCTGACCGTAATTACTTAGAAATACCTACCACATCTACCGAGTCAACCAAGAATAAGTAAACCGCACGCAGCATAGACGCTAAATCGAAACGTTTCGGTTTGACCCGTCTCCTTATGATATGAACGAAACGCACGCGTTTCGACTTGACTTACCAACTCGGTTTGTCTAACCCGGGTTGAAACCGGGTTACGTGAACTATCAACTCGGTTAACTCGGTTTCGAATATTTACGGGTTGGCCCATCTCTATACGTAATTATACATAAGTATGAGTTTAATGTTTAAAAGTCAAAAATAGAATATTTTTGCACTCATAAGAGGACCCATAGCCGCCACAGACGTAAAATATACCGAAGTTGTACCAACTGAAATACAATTTAATTTCGACACATTATTTTTATATATTTAGTATTAAGCGGACTAGACTCAGATTTTGTATTTTAATAGTTATGGTTAGGTATATACGCTACGTGATAAAAAGCCAACATGTATCAAAATTCTGCCTGGAAAGTAAGCCCTGATAGAAATAGTACTTAGTCATATCATTAATTCACTAGAGTAACGACGTTTACTGTGTTACCAGTTTTTGATGAAAAAAAAAATAGTGAAGTGACAAAATGATTCTATTGATCACTTAGTACTTGCGAGCAAAAGAAACATTCGTCCACTCAGACCAGAAATTAGAAGCCAAATGATGAATAATAAGACGCGGCGTGTGTAAAGCCAAGGTCAACTTATTCCCACCGACTTGGTGAAAATTATAGCCCATGCAGCCTTGTTGTTCGTCAATTTCACTAGATTTATTTATAGTTATCATCTATTGACAACTAAATATAATTTCTAATTAAAATTATTTTTAGTATTAGATATGTTTTCATTAATTAACTTTGAGCAAGTAATTGCATCGCTATAGAATGGGAACATCACTACTACTGTTAATATGGCAATATTATTTTACAAAGTGACATTAGCAAATGTCAATTTACTCTAGTGAATTATTGATTGGACTTTAGTAACAAAATATTAATCATATTTATATTTCAGCTTCCCGAAAGGTGTTACAAAAGGAAATACTTGGTTAGCCAATGTACCAATAAATTAATCCATGATATTTGTCAGCTTACATTAGCAGCAGCTTACATTTTAAAACAGAGGGGACTATGACCCACACAGACCAGGATTGTGTTTCAACTTTGGCTAAGGTCAACTTTGAATAAGGTAATCAAAATATAACCAAAAATGTTTATTTCATTAAATAACTGTTTATTTATATTTTAGGCTAGCACCATAGGCTCTTCTACAAGTATAGCTCAATCAAATATCAGAGCTGCATCAGTCAATCCTGACTCTACATTTATAGAAATATGACAACAACACGACAATTTATAGAAATATGAAATTGGCATGACGATGCCAATGTCTCTTGCTAGTAATCTATGTTCACTACTCTCTCTCTGTAAAACTAGCTCGCTGTGTGTCTTTATTTGGTATCGCATTATATCTTGCAGAAATATTAATAATCGTTTTAATCCTAGACAGAACCCTTCAATCTGTGTATTTTATTCCTTTTGATTTAGGATTGTGATTAAATGCTTAAAAACATTAGTGAAATTTCCCTGTAAAATGTTCTCGATTACGGCCTGGCTTGTATAATACTGAATATTATGAATGTTAATAAATGATATACTATATTGTTGTTTTTCATTTCTATAAAATCTATCCTTGCATCCATCAGGCGAATGACGTCAACTGCCAGACAAAGGCCTCCCCCAATGACGTCCACACTTAACGGACTTTCGCCACTCGCATCCCCTGCCACGCGTGTGATACCATCATCGGACCTTCTTGTTAGGGGCCATTCTACACACCACTTTCCGGACGGTGGTCGTTATCTAGAAACTTTTTGCCCAACGGCCATCGGTTCTTCCAGCTATGTGCTCCGCCCACTGCCAATTCAACTAGAATATTCTCAAAGCTATAGGGGTACTCTACTTTGTGGCGATATACGTGGCACCATACACACACGGTAGCGTACACCTGTGCGCGAGAGAGTGAGCCGGAGGGTACCCCGAACGCGGGGGGATTACAATCCTACGGCCGGGCAGACATCGCCACCTTCAGTGGGCCTCACACTCTCGCCCGTGACGCAAGGGTATATAGTAAGCGCGTTGTGGCTCATAATATAGCATCTTAAAGGAAACCACTTGTTTCATTTCATCCAGTCGACATAGACGTGCGCCTGCCTGTTCGTACATAAGTTGGGTGAGATAAAATCCCCAAAGTGGTGACCCCGATAGTTTCGCGCGCGATCGTGAATATAAGACAATCCGTTCGTTAACAGTGCACAGGTGCAGTAAGTGAACCGTTTAAAATAAAGGCGTCACGCGAAACCGACTGGGCCGTAAATAAGTACTTTTCTACGGCGTGCATTTCGGCATCAACAAACGCAACAAAGGGTGCAACGCGACGCCGCCGCGTCCCGCATCAGCCCGCCGCCGTCGCCCCGCCGCCGTCGCCCCGCCGCGCGCCCCGCTGCAAACGCCACCCGGCCGGCCCCGCTCGCGCCAATTGCGCCTGCTCACCGGGCCAAGAGATCGCTATTTTGTTAAGTAAACACCATACATCCATAATCCAATTACGACCACGCAAGAGGCCGATAGACATCACATTCAGCACACGGACACCGGGACCCAGCCTCCAGCCGGGGCACTGCGTAGAGGAAATTATACCCCACAACAATCCCGGTGAGCGAACTCCAATACTCACGTACTTTTAGTGTTGTGTGTGTCCAGTTTTCTTGTTCTTGTGTTTCCAGTGAACAGTAGTGGAACTACCAGTGATTTTTTTTTAAACTGTATTTTTTTTTTCTAATGGACAGAAAGTTTTTTTTAATTAGTAAAAGGTAGGCAAAGGGTTTTAGCTCATACAGCCTAGGACAGATATAAGTAATCTGTCTACGTAAAATTTATTTTTTTCCGTATAAATTTTCCGTAACTGTGTTCATTGATTTTTTTTACTAGTTGCCAATAGCCAAACATTTTGTGAGGCGTTCATTTTTATTATCAACATACTGTTTATTGTTAATCTAGTTGTAACAAATTTATGTTCGTAATTTATTTTGATTTTAGGAAAAATCATTTGAATTTTAATATATGTTTTGTAATGATTGTTGATTTATAAGAAAGTGTCATACTGTCATTTTCAGTTTCCGCCCCTTGACTCCCGTTTTCCATTATTATCATTTTTTTTTCTCTGGCATTGCCAGTTTTATCGTTAAGGTACTTGTTTCTTTCTCCCCGAGAATGGCTACGCCCGATGAAAAGATTAAGTTGCTTCAAGAGCAACTAAAGGAACTCCAGGACAGCCATGACAGACGAACTATGGCGGTAACAGTAAAATTACCGAACTTTTGGGCTGACAAACCCACCGTATGGTTTGGACAAGTAGAGGCACAGTTTGACATTGCCGGTATTAAACAGGATCGGACCAAATATAGTCACGTGGTTGCTATGTTAGACTCGAAGATCGCCGGCGAAGTAGCCGACATCATCGAGCATCCACCTGACAAGGATCGGTACGAACATCTCAAAATGGAATTGATTAAGCGCTTGTCCGCTTCACGCGAAGATAGAGTAAGGCGGCTACTCGGGGAAGAAGACATTGGAGACAGAAAGCCGTCACAATTTTTGCGGCACCTTCACTCATTGGCCGGACCCGATTTTAAGAGCAACGACATACTCCGGCAGCTTTGGATGCGACGGTTGCCCAGCAATGTACAGGCCATTTTGGCCGCGCAAGAAGACCTGCCCATTGAAAAGGCAGCGGACATCGCAGACAAAATCCTTGAAGTAGCGACTCCCGCCATCCACGCCGTTACTGCACAAACATCTGCATCAGATATTGCACAGCTATCCCTTCGGGTTGAACAGCTGACAAAAGTTGTAGAAGCGCTGAGTGCAGATTCCCGCTCACGACCGCGGTCACGCTCAGGCAATTACAGAGCAAGGTTTGATGACAGGTCATCATCGCGTTCCCCCTTATGCTGGTACCACCGCACCTATAAAAATAAGGCTATTAAATGCGTTAGCCCGTGCAGCTGGAAAGACCAGAGCCAGGGAAACGGGAACAGCGGTCAGTAGACGCGGCATCTGACCGCGACATATCTTGCCGCCGCTTATTTGTCACAGACAAACATACTGCGCGCCGATTCCTTATAGATACTGGTAGTGACCTTTGCTGCTATCCTCAACATTTAGCCAAAAGTCGCGCTTTGTCATCAACGGGTTATCAACTTGCCGCAGCAAACGGCAGCACAATTAAGACCTACGGCAGCATTGCTTTACGCCTCAATTTGGGCCTGCGTCGTGATTTCCAGTGGAATTTTACAGTCGCTGACGTAGAGACTCCTATAATAGGTTCAGATTTTCTTAGCTATTACAATCTCCTGCCAGATCTACGTCATAAACGCTTAATCGACGGGAACACAAGCTTAACTACTTCTGCTTCAATCGCCCAAGTAAACCAAGTGAGCGTCAAGGCCGTGTCGGTAAATAATTTTTCACCATATTCCAGACTTCTCTTGGAATTCCCGGATTTGACCAGACCACCAGGCCTGCCACGACAAGTGAAACATACAACGGTTCACCACATCGTAACAACCGATGGCCCACCAGTTTCTTGTCGTCCACGTCGTCTCGCGCCTCAAAAGCTGGTCGCGGCCAAGAAGGAATTTGATGATATGGTAAACTGTGGTACAGCCAGGCCTTCAAACAGTCCTTGGGCCTCACCACTACATATGGCAAAGAAAGGAGAAGGATGGCGACCATGCGGGGATTTTCGGGCTCTGAACGCCAGGACCGTGCCAGACCGTTACCCCGTGAGGCATATCGCAGACTTTTCACACAACATCGCAGGTTCTAAAATCTTCAGCACCATCGACTTGGTGAAGGCGTACCAGCAGATCCCAGTATACAAAGAGGACATCTGTAAGACGGCTATAATCACACCATTTGGCCTATACGAGTTCCCCTTCATGACTTTCGGACTTCGAAATGCTGGACAAACTTTCCAGCGTTTTATGGATGAAGTCGTAAGGGGACTCGATTTCTGCTACCCATACATTGACGACATATTAGTCTTTTCACGTACAGCACAAGAGCACCTGGAACACCTGCGAATTTTATTCCAGCGCCTGGTCGACTATGGAGTCGTAGTTAACGCATCTAAGTGCAATTTTGGCGCTGATGAGGTCACTTTTTTAGGATACCGCATCAATAAAGACGGCACACGCCCACCTGCGGATAGAATCGAAGCACTGCAGAGTTACCACTTGCCGAAAACCGTGCAAGGCCTTCGCAGATTCCTCGGCATGATCAATTTTTATCGCCGGTTCCTCCCTAACGCAGCAGAACTGCAAGCGCCGCTCATCAATATCTTAGCTTCTACTAAGCTCAAGGGTGCAAAGCCAGTACCTTGGACGCCCGAACTCGAACTCGCGTTCCAGAAGTGTAAGGATAGCCTTGTAAACGCTACTCTCCTGGCTCACCCAGCTAGCGACACTGCACTGGGACTCTTCACGGATGCCTCTTCCGTACACGTAGGATCTTGCCTCCAACAAAAAATTGATAACCAGTGGCAACCTTTGGCCTTTTTCAGCAAGAAACTAACAGACAAACAAGCTCAGTGGCCCGCATATTATCGCGAACTTCTCGGCGTATACGAAAGTGTACAACACTTTCGCCATCTACTCGAGGCTCAACATGTGACGATATATACAGACCACAAACCACTTACTTATGCTTTCACCCAACGCCGCGAAAAGCTTCCCCCTGTTCAGCTCAACCATTTATCTTTTATCTCCCAATTCACAACCGACGTTGTACACGTAAAGGGCGAGGACAATGTGGTCGCTGACGCAATGTCAAGGATCGAAGCTATCTCCCTTGAAGAAAGTTTCACAGCGTTGGCGCAAGAACAAGCCTTAGATGATGAGCTCCAGAACGCTATGACAAACTCCTCCCTTAAACTGGAAAAAGTTTGCATTCCCGGCTCCAACATATCCATTTGGTGCGATACATCAACCGGCAAGCCACGACCATTCGTGACACCTTGTTTCCGTCGCAGCTATTTTAATAAAATCCACAACCTCAGCCACCCCGGCGCGCAGGCTTCTACACGATTGGTGGCTGACCGTTTCGTTTGGCCCTCAATGAACAAAGACTGCCGCAAATGGGCCCGCGAATGCCTCTCATGTCAACGCAGCAAAGTGTCGAGGCATACTATAACACCTGTAGGAAGTTTTACAACCCCGACCAATCGATTTCGTCAGGTTCACATAGATATAATTGGTCCCATGCCGTCAAGCAAAGGTTTCCAATATTGTCTTACAGCTGTGGATAGATTCACTCGATGGCCAGAAGTTTGGCCCATGGTCACTATCACGGCAGAGGAGGTAGCAGAAACATTTACAAACGGGTGGATTGCTCGGTTTGGCGTCCCCTCAATTGTCACGACTGACCAGGGTCGTCAATTCGAATCTGCACTATTCAATGCTCTATTAAAACACTGTTCCACTTATCGAACACGTACTACTAGCTACCACCCGTGCGCCAACGGAATGGTGGAGAGGTTCCACCGCCAATTAAAAGCGGCGCTGATGTGTCATGGAGGCACATGGTGTACCGCTTTACCCTTAGTGCTCCTCGGCATGAGATCTGCGCTTAAAGAGGACCTGCAGGCCTCTTCCGCAGAGCTTGTATATGGGGAACCTCTTCGACTTCCCGGGGAGTTTATAGCCCCCTCGCCTCCGACCAACCCATTGGATGCATCGGATTTTGCTTCGGAATTGAGGAGACATATGGCAACCATAAACCCGGTACCAGCATCACACCACACAGAGCGACGCTCATTCGTGTTCAAAGAGCTACCCAGCGCAACACACGTGTTCCTGCGGGACGATACGGTCAGGCCGTCATTAAAGCCTCCCTACACTGGACCACATCCAGTTATTAAACGAAACGACAAGACCATCACAATTAATGTAGGAAACAGAGAGATCCAAGTCAGCCTTGATCGCGTAAAACCAGCATTCATTGAAGAAGCTCTAACAGTGCCATCCGAACCCAAGCCTGCAATTACCCTACAGGTAGTACCAGCCCAAGGTTCACTCCATGTTTCGCCTACAACACCCACAGCCTCAATCCTACCCAAGATTTCAGCTCCAGCCGACCCACTGTCGGCCCCCATACCTGCTCCCCAGTATGTCACTCGGTCAGGGCGGCATGTACGTTTCAAGATACCTATTGACGTGTAATAAAATATGTACTTATACAGCTATTAATAGGAACTTTATGTTTAACATTAATAATTTGTTATTGTTATTGTTCGTTGTTTGCAACGTTTTATTCTTAATATTTAGTTAAGTTTTTTTTTTTTTTTTTTGTCGTAATTCGCAATGTTTTAATTTTGTTTTTGTTTCTTTTTCCTCATTTGGGGGCACTTTTCTCCGTAGGTGGGTGGTGTGGCGATATACGTGGCACCATACACACACGGTAGCGTACACCTGTGCGCGAGAGAGTGAGCCGGAGGGTACCCCGAACGCGGGGGGATTACAATCCTACGGCCGGGCAGACATCGCCACCTTCAGTGGGCCTCACACTCTCGCCCGTGACGCAAGGGTATATAGTAAGCGCGTTGTGGCTCATAATATAGCATCTTAAAGGAAACCACTTGTTTCATTTCATCCAGTCGACATAGACGTGCGCCTGCCTGTTCGTACATAAGTTGGGTGAGATAAAATCCCCAAAACTTCATATACGGCTCTTCTACGTAACCCCAAGGTTTCGCTACGTGATAAAATCAGAAATGAACAGGCAATGGAGGATGGATGAATATGTTTAGGCATAGCTAACTCCATTGCTTGTTGGAGCTTTCTAATGAGCCAATAGTAAACAACTATGTCTCTGTGCTTTAAGGTATCACTGACAGCACACGATTTCCCGAACGCTGCCCTTACTATAAAATACGTTTTATATGATATATTCCTATCTTACGTTTTCATTTTTTTTATACGTAATCCGTATGTATTTATCCTAAACTTAGATTCGTCGTGGTCATCCTAATGAAAGAGACAAAAAACATAAGTGAAATGATTCAAGGCCAAATTTTTTGGCTTCAAGATATTATTTGCGTTGCATACTCCAGTGTTGTAAATGTAAGCTTCTTGTGCGTTTCACGAAAGAGTTTCCTTCGTGGTTATGTTGGTCATCCTGTATGTCAGAAACGATTGCGTTTTTGTTTTTCCACATTATTCTATCATGCGTAAGACATTGAGAAGTAGTGAAAGATATCTATTTGTAAAGATGAAAAGGTTTTGTGCGATTGAAAATCTCACCAAAGAACTGTAATTACCTTAACAACACGTTAGATTCTGAGTTGCCGCCATTTCAGGTAGGTAAAATAATGTTACCAGGGTCTATGTTTTAATTCCATGTATTCCCAGGTAAATAAATGATCAAAGTTATATGTCCTCAAGTTATTGACATGATTGTATTTATCCGTCGCAATTGGCCACAGCAGCCAAGCTTTGACTTTTCAATCATTTTATGCTCTCATTGATTTCTGTCTTTAATTCTATGTATTTAACCTGTATAAATCGCAAAATATAAATTAGGGTACTGTGTATGTACGTAATTTTAGACTAATGAATACATCCGTGTGATTTATATTAGAGTGTATTTTCCCTATATTGAGGGTAAATATTTTTAAATTTAATGACAACACCTAATTCAATTATACCAACTTAACCACGAAGGGAACTCTTTCGTGAAACGCACTCTACATCAAACCACGTCGATTAAGTAGAAGCACATTGAATCGAGTAACAATAGTGTTCTGTGCGAGTAACAGCCATCACTCCCATCGACAATATTGGAGGGAAGGGACTACGGCGGCTGAGGCAAATTTTCGTAGGCGGAATGTTTTTCGCAGCCACAATAAGGGGAGTAGCTACTAAGCAAGGCAAGGGCCACCACGTGGAAGAGCGCAAATAGACATATTCATCTACACAAACTGTTCTGGGTAGTAATCAAACCCACAACAGCAGCGCTGGTCGTCTCGATCTTCCATTCCATCGGATTGTGAGAATAAAGGGAGATCAGAAGTGGACTCTGCACTTGTGTGCAGTGGCGGACTAAGCCTGTCGGGGGCCCGGGGCGGCAAAAATGTATGAGGCCCCCGGTCAGAAAGTAACATATTTTTCCTTCCTTCTAACGAGGGCTATGTTTTTCAAGAGTATATATGTATGTTTATTTGTTTGGCACGGCCTACAGCGTCGCAACGTCTCAATGGATTTTGGCTTATGATATGCCTTTAGATTCGCCTTAGTTGTGGCAGTAACTTAGAGAATACAGGGTGGAAACGTTAAATGACAACAGACGATATTTTCGTAAATTATAGTGATATTCTTTTTCTTAGTCGTGACCTTATGACCGAGAGTCGTGACCTTTTGCCACTGCTTTTCACTATGCCGCTCGATCTTGAGCTCGATGTATGTTTTTCTGTAGCGTCGTTCACGTAACCGCGATTGTGTATGCCTATCGCATTGGCATGCATCCTTTGCTTCTTCTGCCGTCCATTTGGCTTGTCACGATAAGCCTCTCTAGGCAGTCCGGTTTTCTTCTGTCCGTGTGTCCGAAAAAGATGAGGACGCGTTTAACGCAGATAGTGAATAGTCACTCCTTGATATGTAGCTCTTCGGGAATAGATGCATTAATACGACGCTCTGTCCACGATATGCCTAGCATTGCACCAACACCACATTCCGAATACATCTATTCTTAGAAGAATGCGAGGTTTGTCCAGGTTTCAGAGGCACATAGAAAGATCAAGAAGACTAGAGTATGCATTAATTTGATTATTGTGCGGTTAACACCTCCGTCCTTCTCGAGTCTTTTTACAGCTGTTTTTTTCCATCTGGGATCTTCTAATTACCTCTTGAACACATTCTCCATCATCGCTTATTTGTGAGCTTAGATATATACATTTACATTTGTGCATTAAATCTAGGTCGCGCAGCTCGTTGGTTCGTTTCATGGGATCCCGCTACGGTCGATAAACATCAACTTTATCTTACTCCTGTTGATGAGGAGCCCACAGCTCTATGCTGATGCTCTCAATTTTTTCTAGAAGTTCGGCCAGTTTCTTGACCGCAGATCCTATTATTGTGGTGTTATCTGCGAAGCGGAGATTATTCAATAGATTCCAACTAATCCGGACAGCTGCCTCCCAGTCCTCTAAAACTAAATGCATTATTATGTTCACCAATTAGATAAAACAGCTGTGGTGATAGTATGCAACCTTGGCGCACACCTCGTTCCATCTAAAAAAGTCCTGAGCCTGCAGCGCAAGATGGCTGACCGGTTCGCTAGAAGGGTAGTACTGCAATGTCCTGCATGAGGTGTAATAGTCCTAGCGCGCCTTTCGACCCTGAACATCCCAGAGGAAATGGACGCGAGGGTCAATGATCGAATTCACGTCCACTGCCATTGGGGTGAAAGCGCACCCACGCTCAAATAACTCCAGGAGGAAATGAGACGGCACGCACTTGAACATTTATGTGGCTCATGGTCTCTAATGAGCATACACGAGTAATAGGAGTAGTCAGTGTTGTCCTGCCAGTCTTCGAAGTCTAGCTGCGGCAGAAAGGTATACTAAGGGGGTGGGCATGTAGATTCATTTAGATTGGTCAGTCGGATTGGACACGACTACCCTGTACCAGCAGCAGTACCTAGGTATCTACTATATTGGCAGAGGAATCTG
This sequence comes from Furcula furcula, assembly GCA_911728495.1. Lineage (NCBI taxonomy): Eukaryota > Metazoa > Arthropoda > Insecta > Lepidoptera > Notodontidae > Furcula > Furcula furcula. Next base: position 16,173,824 of record OU452251.1, read on the forward strand.
ATGTGAAGGGTCTTTCTGTGAGATGGTTATGTCCCAGAAGGAGACCAAAAACACGAAGACACCGTGTCGTCATCGGGCGGTGCAACTCGCATCGTGAGGGCCCCAATAGAAAACAAAGACAGGTATTATCACCTTAAAGAGGCCTCATGGTTTCCGGACTCACTGGATGGCGGCTCTATGCGGCCCATCCTCAAAACCAACAAAATGCGACACCTTGGTAGGTGACGATGCGTTCGAGGTAGGAACTGCGTCTATAATTCAGAGCAACCACGAGTGTCCTGGATGAAGCGGACATTCCTGCTCTCAGGCCCAGGATGTCTGGTAGCTTTTTAAATTTTGTCTATCTATCGGTAAAACACGGTGTTGCTGATGGTAGGAAAAATCAATCAAAACCGCTGAGTTTCTTGCCGGATCTTCTCAGTCGTGGCCGCGTTGTGATCTGATGGTAGCTTTAAAAAATACTGACTATTAAAAAGTGCTAGCGCTAAGTCTATTCGAATCGAAGTCAATTATTTCAATCAGGTGCACTTGTGTACTTGGCATAGTGATTCATATGCAAGTATGCAACAATCATATCCAGCCAGCGATGTGCTAAGACTATAAAACTTTCTTATATCTAGCAGACATCTGCTTTTTGGTTTTTAATCAAACATGGCTGCACTCTACGTTAATTTTGTTTGTCAATTTTGTATAAGTACACACATCAAAAGTGTCTAGGGATCAACATATATTTTTGCAATAACTTTTCTCCTGATTGATATTAATTAAAATTTTCTTTAAGGATTCATCAAATAAAGTGTTTTCGTTTGTCACAGTAACGATAAACCAAGTCACCTTTGCATTAATAAAGAAATTTGCCATTTTCCTAATAAAGGGATTTTTTACATTTGAACCACTAACACAAAAGTTCGAAAAAAAGACTGAAATAACAGTTTTCTTTAAAATTTTATTGGGTAACTTAAACAATTAATAATCCGTGTTTCTACCGCGAACACTAACAACACAAGAACATCGGTTTGGCATACTCAAAATGAGTTCATCCAAATCACGCTGTGGAATGGCCGCCCATGTTCGTTGCAACAACAAAAAAAGGTCTTCTTGCGACTGGATACCCTCCATATTCGGCAGAGCTCTTCTCTGTAGCATATCCCATGCATGCTCAATCGGGTTCAAGTCTGGCGACTGAGCAGGCCAGGGCAGGACATTGATGTTAGCTGCGGCGAGAGTCTGTCTTACAACTCTTGCGGTGTGCGGTCGTGCATTATCATGCATTAACTGAAATAAGGGACCGATTTGCACTTGTAGAGGAACGATGACGTCTGATACAATCGTCTCAGCATAAATTTGAGCGTTGAGGTTGCCTCTGATCCAAATCAACTCAGTTCTTCCGCCGATCCAAATACCCGCCCATACCATGATGGTTCCACCACTATAAGGATGGACTTCCTGGCAGGATTTTAATCGCTGTTGGCGTCCAGGGGTTCTCCAGTGTCGTATACGTCTTGTATCCGGTCTCATACCAAAACGAGACTCATCAGAAAAGCACACGAAACGCCATTGTTCTTCTGCCCATTTTTTTGCCCAAAAATGCTTGATCCCTAGACACTTTTGATGTGTGTATATTACACTTCTTTTACAAATCACAAATTGATTGATTCATTTTACAGTGTACATTTTGTGTACATTGTAGGTACGTTTGTATTTTAGTTACGTGCATCATGGGGCCCCCAACTCCAAACTGCCTAATACTTACAACACAACGCATTATGGCCGTCTTTGATATTTAGTTGAGAGGACTAATATATGCTGGATTATTTCAAACAAGCTTTAGGAGTTCTGATGCACAAAATCAGTTCACATATCAATCTTTTGATCTGAATGTCGCTTTGTCAGACTAACAGAGTTTATGCGCCGGAACTGTAAAATAATCTAGGTATGATATTACTCTCTATTACGTAGTATAGGTACTTAGATACCTCAATAATTAAAAAGAACTTTTGGAGATTGGAGGCCCCCCTGGACCCGAGGCCCGGGGCGGACCGCCCCCTCCGCCCCCCCGTTAGTTCGCTACTGCTTGTGTGTACGCAAGACGCAAGCACTCGTGCAATTTATTTATGTAGGTATTGGGACTAATCCCACCACTCATTCCCACCACTGTTACTCCTGTAAGCCAGGATCTACAGTGGTCACCACTGAAGACACCGAGGTTTGACCCTCGGCGAGTCCCAGGGGAACGCTGAATTGTCTTGGAACCCGCAACAAATTTAATTAAAAAGGTAGATAGGAGGAGTCGGAAATACATATATTCCACTTCCCTCCTTTGCAAAGCGGGAGACAAGCAAAGAATTAATAAACGGTCGATACAACCTCAAAAAGGAAGACTCTTACAGGCGGACCAATGAAGGCTAGTCCACCCGTAAGGCACCACGGATTCTGCTAATATTTTAAGGGGCTATTTGATTTTTCAAACTTGTTTCCAATAATAGGTTTGGCAAAAACGTTTGAACGCACGGAAGTTCTCCTTAGTCGCCACAAGGTCCATGTAATATACGACTCCAGATGTCACAACCAAACTGTCTAGCATGTATTTATGTAGGTATATCTCCCACGTAGATGGCTTATTTCATGTTTCATGAAAGATTGGCCACTGTGCTCGTATTGGCCAGGAGAACGCATGCTGCATCCCATATACTGTCAGGTGGGATTGTAGTCATACACTAGTTTTTTGCCCGAATGCCCCAGGAAGTTATGTTTTTCGAGAGAATGTATGTCTAGTTCTTTGGCACGGCCTACTGCCTCAACGGCTTGATGGACTGCGAGTTATAGTATGTCGTTGGATTCGTCTTAGTTGTGAGAATGACCTAGGCTCTCAGAGAAAGTACCAAAGGAGTTAGTATCGCGTCGCAAATTTTTCGTGGCACTTTTGCGGGGTGCGGGAGGCGAAGTAAACACACACAGATACACTTTCACGCATACCCACACTATAGTAAACTCGCAACACATTCAAAAATATACGCACACAATAAAGAATGACCTGAACATATGAACAAAAATTTGGCAGAGGGGGTTAGCGCATCATGCTCTCTCCAGTGGTATCTCCTCTAAGCCTAGGCTATATAATATTAAAAAACAATATGGAGGCCGTTAGCCACCATTTTGTATTTGCTTTACTTCCATAACCACTTGAACGCAAGCGCGAGCGAATTGTCAAGTGGGACTTACGACACAGCGCAACCGTTCGGCGCGGCTAAAAATGACGCGAGATCTTCTCCCGATAAAAATGTTTGTCAAAAGAAAAGTTTTAAAGCAATTTCAAAATAAAAAATACCATTGATTACTTTAGTATGTTGAGAATAATCTGATATGAAAATATATGGCTCAAAACTATATGTTGATACTTAAAAAAAAAATTTTAACTCAAAAATCTACATGTTTTCGTAAACAAACTCAAACAGTACTTGACAATTGGTTTTGCTAATTTTATCAACTTTTGAAATTATAAGAGTATGTTATTTATACACCATTCTATCGAGTACATTGTCTAGAAAAAAATGATATATTACAATATTAGAAATATGCAAGAAAACAAAATAAACTTGTTTACGACATAATTACGGGGACACTTGACGCACTGACACTTGAAACACGCCCAACTTCAATGCGTTGTTACACCCACAGAATATAATAAAATCTGCTGTTTTTAGTTTCAGAGCCATCTCTCGTTAGTCCTGCGTACTAAAAGCACAGCAAACGAATGAAAGAACCGTAGACAGAATATAATACAGACATATACCAAGCGTGCCGCCGATAAGGACAGAAAAATAAGTACATACTAAATTTAGAGTTGCCACGTAAGGGAAATTTTACCCTTTGTGTAAAGCAAATACGGAGGTTGTTGTAAATTATATTTTCTTTCCTAACCAAAAACCACTTTTTTGACACAACATTTACTTTTCTTACATTATATCGTCTGACAGTCTGCAAAAAGTACGAAAGTGATTGTTATAATAATGTCCTCCTAGCCGAAACGACCACAGCGGCCAATCTTTCACAAGATCAGCCATGTACGCAGGAGATATTATAGTGCACAAGTGCTTGCGTAGACACAAGTGCACTCTCTCTTCCTTTATATAATAGGTACCTCTCATAATCCGATGGGACGGAAGACCGACACGACTGGGGAGAAGTTAAGCGCAGGTCCGACTTTTTACATGCCCATCCGACGCATGTGTGGCGTATCTCGGAACACGGTTTCGGAACGCCAAAGGGGCTGTCAAATTGACAGCTCGTTATTATCTATGGCAGAGACATGTTTTAATTGACTGGCCCGTTGGTCTAGTGGTTAGTGACCCTGTCTGCTACCCAACAGGTCGTGGGTTCGATTCCCACCAAGTGTCTGGGTGTTTTATCTATATAAGTATGTATTTACAAAAAAAAAAAGTATATATGTATTAGTATCAGTTGTCTGGTTTCCATAGTACAGGGTCTGCCTAGTTTGGGATCAGATGACCGTGTGTGAATTGTCCCGGGATATTATTATTATTATTATTAATTATTACGATTACTCCACTGTATTATAAGTTGTTCTCTCTCAATTTGATTATAAGTGTTTATTACCAAAGCTCGGCGTTTTAATTTGACGGACAGGAGTCGGGCATACGTCCTATCGCAAATCCCGACACATGGATCATCTTACTTTACAGACAATCAGGTCATCGGCCGGCATTGTCCTAGCCAGTAAGGAACAACTACTCAAATTTGTTGCCCTTCGCAGGATTCGAACCCACGACGGAGGCTACAAAGTGAATGTATACTTAATATCATATATGCTGTAGCTAAGGTCTATTCCACATTGTTCACCTGGGTGATATCACGTGGTGATTAAAGTGGCTAAGAGCTGTAGATAATTATTAGCCTCATACAAAAAAGTTAAGAGATAAAAACAATAATATGCTAATGTTGTCTTTTACTTACGCGAATATTACACATTGAAATCAAACTACTCTTACGGATTTTATCGCAGTTTATTTTTTGATTTTACTATCCCGACGTTTCGAATGCTTTACAGCACCCATGGTCACGGGCGGACTGACAACAACAACAACAACAATAATAACTAAGAAGACCTGAGGGTACACCGGCATAATTGTGACATAAGGACGTTCAACATCTCAGTCCTCCCGTGACCATGGGTGCTGTAAAGCATTCGAAACGTCGAGATAGTGAAATCAAAAAATAAACCGCGATAAAATCCGTAAAAGTAGTTTGATTTTAATGAATAATATGCTATTTCCCAGAGAGGTAGGCAAAAATTGGCTTTCTTATAACTTAATAGAATACATACTATGGCCATTTACCGGGTAAGTTTTAGTAAATTTCTCCAATATACAAATCTATAGTACTAGTATCTTGGGACAATCTACGCTTGACCAATGACCACCTGATCTCAATCTACGCAGATCCTTTAGTAAGGTAACCAGATAAATGATTACAAATACTTGTAAACTGTATAAATACATATTTAAATAGATAAATAACACCCAGACAATTGTTCGGAATCCTTCGGAATCGAACCCATGTCCTATTGGGCAGCGGCCAGGTCCCTCAGATCGTCGAACAGCCGTACATCGCCGCCGTCCGCAGCATGTACTGCTCGACCCACCCGACCCGATGTCCGTCCTCCTGGACCATGACACAACACCAACACCGACAACGATGTCAAGAGTCGTAAACACATCAACACACAGACACCGGTCTCGCCGGCGAGGCCGAAGGGATCCGTACGCATGCAACCTCGACATGCATCCCCTCGCTGAGTTTCTTGCCGGTTCTTCTCAGCAGGGGCGCGTTGTGAACCGGTGGTAAACTCATTTTCTCTAAGCGGCAGCCCAAGCCGAGGCCGTGCCTCCCTGAGGTGCCCTTGTGCTAGTCGCTACCCAAACCTTTCTGGCTGGAGCGCTTTAAGCGCTCGTCCTCTTGTCCGGTGAAACAGTACTATTCCTACAAAAAAAAAAGTGATGATCAATAAAGCAAAGTGACTATCAAGCTTCAGTTGTCCACCAAACTTTGATGTCTGTCTACTGAAAGTGTGTTTGGTATTTATTGGTGATTCAAGTTAGGCAATGCCAAATGAATCATTTGATAGTTATTTAATAGTCACTGCTTTATTGATCATCACTTTAGTTGTCAGACGAGATAGGTACATAATAGGGGGGCAAATGAAACAAACTATTCTACGTCGGTACTATTTATTTATAATTCAGACAAATTTACCAATAAATTGTAACCAACAACATACATACATATATTTAAACAACATGCATATAGTAAAATCACGATTAAATGTACAATGACCATTGTGCCTATAAATAACGAATGAATACGTCCTGCGCAGCCTTGGACGAATTACTTGAGCGCTTACATTATTTCTGAATATTTAAGCATTCGGGAATAACTTTTAGCAACCTAATTAATTCTTTTTGTTGCTGCTATCCACAGTATACAAATATCCATATTTTCAGGAAATCATAAAAATAAATTCGGGAAATCTGAGAAATTCTTCGATGCACCCAGCATGTGGGATCGTGTATGATGCACTTAATAATAATTTACCACTTATTTATGGTAGTCTCTCTTTTATACACTGGCAACACTGATAATGGCGATCAATAAACTGAAAATTTTAGGTTATGGATGAAAAACAAGAATTAATTGATCTTACACGTAACTTTCAAGTAAAATAGTAACAAATTTATAGCAATGAGATCTAAATAAGTCGTTTACATGTATTAGTTTCTAAATGTAATCTCTAAATTGGCCATAATAATTCACGTTTACCTGTGAAACGATACTCCACTAATTTTACGTTCACTGTCACTTTTACAGCCTATAATACTGCACTGCACGATTCTTATAGGATTTCCACAACACACAGTAATGTCACAGTTAGTTTTTTATTGAATTTTAAGTTATTTATGTAATATTAAAACCACGATAAAATTGTCACGGAGCAAAGTGGGAGCAAACGTCAAATTTGTTTCGCACCCACGGCGCGGAAAAATCGAACACATGCTGAGGGACAAAAAATCATATACACTGTTTCTTTCTATCACACGTAACCTACATAAACGCATTCTTTTCTTGCGTGAATGAGAAAGAAAGTGTCCAGCCCTCTATTGTTTTCTTCCTCTAAGGAAAGAACCATAGTTCTAGCAAAGATTCATATTTTTTTGTTACCGCGCGCTCTGGGTACTGTAGTACCCGCATCGTAAGTCCCCAAAAATATTTTGGGTTCTGTAGTACCCATCTGCGTCCAAGTCGTAGACAGAATATAATACAGACATGTACCAAGCGTGCCGCCGATAAGGACAGAAAAATAAGTACATACTAAATTTAGAGTTGCCACGTAAGGGAAATTTTACCCTTTGTCTAAAGCAAATACGGAGGTTGTTGTAAATTATATTTTCTTTCCTAACCAAAAACCACTTTTTTGACACAACATTTACTTTTCTTACATTATATCGTCTTAATCTATGACAGTCTGCAAAAAGTACGAAAGTGATTGTTATAATAATGTCCTCCTAGCCGAAACGACCACAGCGGCCAATCTTTCACAAGATCAGCCATGTACGCAGGAGATATTATAGTGCACAAGTGCTTGCGTAGACACAAGTGCACTCTCTCTTCCTTTATATAATAGGTACCTCTCACAATCCGATGGGACGGAAGGCCGACACGACTGGGGAGAAGTTAAGCGCAGGACCGACTTTTTACATGCCCATCCAATCCAACGCATGTGTGGCGTATCCCGGATCACGGTTTCGGAACGCCAAAGGGGCTGTCAAAAAGATGACAGCGCGCTAGTATCTATGGCAGAGACATGTTTTAATTATTACGATTACTCCACTGTATTATAAGTTGTTCTCTCTCAATTTGATTATAAGTGTTTATTACCAAAGCTCGGTATTTTAATTTGACGGACAGGAGTCGGGCATACGTCCTATAGCAAATCCCGACACATGGATCATCTTACTTTACAGACAATCAGGTCATCGGCCTGCATTGTCCTAGCCAGTAAGGAACAACTACTCAAATATGTTGCCCTTCGCAGGATTCGAACCCACGACGGAGGCTACAAAGTGAATGTACACTTAATATCATATATGCTGTAGCTAAGGTCTATTCCACATTGTTCACCTGGGTGATATCACGTGGTGATTAAAGTGGCTAAGAGCTGTAGATAATTATTAGCCTCATACAAAAAAGTTAAGAGATAAAAACAATAATATGCTATTTCCCAGAGAGGTAGGCAAAAATTGGCTTTCTTATAACTTAATATAATACATACTATGGCCATTTACCGGGTAAGTTTTAGTAAATTTCTCCAATATACAAATCTATAGTACTAGTATCTTGGGACAATCTATGCTTGACCAATGACCACCTGATCTCAATCTACGCAGATCCTTTAGTAAGGTAACCAGATAAATGATTACAAATACTTGTAAACTGTATAAATACATATTTAAATAGATAAATAACACCCAGACAATTGTTCGGAATCCTTCGGAATCGAACCCATATCCTATTGGGCAGCGGCCAGGTCCCTCAGATCGTCGAACAGCCGTACATCGCCGCCGTCCGCGGCATGTACTGCTCGACCCACCCGACCCGATGTCCGTCCTCCTGGACCATGACACAACACCAACACCAACACCGACAACGATGTCAAGAGTCGTAAACACATCAACACACAGACACCGGTCTCGCCGGCCGAAGGGATCCGTACGCATGCGACCTCGACATGCATCCCCTCGCTGAGTTTCTTGCCGGTTCTTCTCAGCGGGGGCGCGTTGTGAAGCGGTGGTAAACTCATTTTCTCTAAGCGGCGGCAGCCCAAGCCGAGGCCGTGCCTCCCTGAGGTGCCCTTGTGCTAGTCGCTACCCAAACCTTTCTGGCTGGAGCGCTTTAAGCGGTCGCCCTCTTGTCCGGTGAAACAGTACTATTCCTACAAAAAACAAAAGTGATGATCAATAAAGCAAAGTGACTATCAAGCTTCAGTTGTCCACCAAACTTTGATGTCTACTGAAAGTGTGTTTGTTATTTATTGGTGATTCAAGTTAGGCAATGCCAAATGAATCATTTGATAGTTATTTAATAGTCACTTTGCTTTATTGATCATCACTTTAGTTGTCAAACGAGATAGGTACATAATAGGGGGGCAAATGAAACAAACTATTCAACGTCGGTACTATTTATTTATAATTCAGACAAATTTACCAATAAATTGTAACCAACAACATACATACATATATTTAAACAACATGCTTAAAGTAAAAGCACGATTAAATGTACAATGACCATTGTGCCTATAAATGACGAATGAATACGTCCTGCGCAGCCTTGGACGAATTACTTGAGCGCTTACGTTATTTCTGAATATTTAAGCATTCGGGAATAACTTTTAGCAACCTAATTAATTCTTTTTGTTGCTGCTATCCACAGTATACAAATATCCATATTTTCAGGAAATCATAAAAATAAATTCGGGAAATCTGAGAAATTCTTCGATGCACCCAGCATGTGGGATCGTGTATGATGCACTTAATAATAATTTACCACTTATTTATGGTAGTCTCTCTTTTATACACTGGCAACACTGATAATGGCGATCAATAAACTGAAAATTTTAGGTTATGGATGAAAAACAAGAATTTATCGATCTTACACGTAACTTTCAAGTAAAATAGTAACTAATTTAGAGCAATAAGATCTAAATAAGTCGTTTACATGTATTAGTTTCTAAATGTAATCTCTAAATTGGCCATAATAATTCACGTTTACCTGTGAAACGATACTCCACTAATTTTACGTTCACTGTCACTTTTACAGCCTATAATACTGCACTGCACGATTCTTATAGGATTTCCACAACACACAGTAATGTCACAGTTAGTTTTTTATTGAATTTAAGTTATTTATTTAATATTAAAACCACGATAAAATTGTCACGGCGCAAAGTGGGAGCAAACGTCAAATTTGTTTCGCACCCACGGCGCGGAAAAATCGAACACATGCTGAGGGACAAAAAATCATATACACTGTTTCTTTCTATCACACGTAACCTACATAAACGCATTCTTTTCTTGCGTGAATGAGAAAGAAAGTGTCCAGCCCTCTATTGTTTTCTTCCTCTAAGGTCCAAGTGGTTAAACATTATAATGAAAGGTCTTAACGAGACGAGTTGAAATATTTATACATCTGTCTACGTTTTATGTTTAATGTAATTTAAGCCCACTTTGTTTGTTCGCAGTCGGGCTTTTTGTGCTTTTATATAATTTATACTTGTATTGATTAAAAATCGATTTTCGTACTTAGCTATGATATCGCTAAGGAACTACTTCTACACAGAATAAGTAGATAGCATTGAAGTAGCAGACGGAGGATAAGTGTAATGTGCGACTGAGCGGGATGTTGCCGTACACCGCATCTCAGGTTTAAGGGCTCCCACTCGTAACTGCGAATTCGCATCGCATCGCAAATATCTGCGAGAAAGAAATGAGCCCTAGTCCGAGACTAGACGGTACTTACAAGTAGACAACTTTTAATGACGTTTCCATCACTAGAAATTGATACGCATGGCCCGATACTGGCGGGCATCGTGCCGTACCTCTCCTTGTTGCCGCTCCAATGAGCGCACTGGCAACCTTATTCGAAGGCGGCTACTCGAAGGTGTCTTTTTGTTTGCGGTCTTTTATAACTAGGGCAGAAGATATACTTTGCCCCAATTGGCGGTGTTTACACTGTAGGTACCTATTATTTTTTAGTGTACCTACCTGGTATTTTTTAGGGTTCCGTACCTAAAAGCTAAAAACGGAACCCTTAAGGTCTAACTGCGTCTGTCTGTCTGTCACAGCTCTATAGTATTTCAGGAAACACCAAGTGAAAAATCTATAAATCTATGGGAAACACTGATGCTATCGATTTGAAACTCTGAATAGTTTTAGATCTTATTTACCCATTCTCATAGCAAAATCAAAGTGAGACTACTATATCGAGTGGGGTATCATATAAAAGGGCTTCATTTGCACATTTCAAAACAGATTTTTATTTTGGTTTATGTCACGTAATTTTCGGCTTAAAAAATACCGTTCGTCTGATGATAAGCGAGGCGCCCACCTATAGACAGCTGCAGTGCCTTTCACACCGGAACACAGCAATGTTTACACATTACCTACTGCTTACCGATACGACAGACGAGAGACCTGGAACCCAACCACCAACTCATAAGGTACCTAATGTTAAAGTAAACATATTATTCGTGAGAAAGAGACGCATAGAACTATAGGCAGCAGTGGCGGACTATGCCTGTTGGGGGCCCGGGGCGGCATAAAGTTATGAGGCCCCCGATCAGTAAGTCACGTATTTTTGCCGGACTGCCCCAGAAGACGGACTATGTTTTTTGAGAGTATGTATCATCATCATCATCATCACCAGCCGGAAGACGTCCACTGCTGAACATAGGCCTCCCCCTTCGAACGCCACAATGACCGACAATTGGCTATTTGCATCCACCGGTTACCTGCGACGCGCACAATGTCGTCTGTCCACCTAGTGGGAGGCCTACCTACGCTGCGTCTTCCGGTTCGTGGTCGCCACTCGAGAACCTTTCTTCCCCAGCGGTTATCGGTTCGCCGAGCGATGTGGCCTGCCCATTGCCACTTCAACTTGCAGATTTTAAGAGCTATGTCGGTGACCTTGGTTCTTCGGCGAATCTCCTCATTTCGGATTCTGTCGCGCAAAGAAACTCCGAGCATAGCTCTCTCCATAGCACGTTGTGTGACTCTGAGCTTATCCAAAAGGCCAAAGAGAGTATGTATGTAGGTATGTAAGTATGCATGTCTATATCGTTGGCACGGTCTACAGCCTAAATAGCTCAATGGATTTTGACTAGTGATATGTCGTTAGATTCGTCTTAGTTGTGGTAGTGACAAAGTCTATACAGACTTTTGCCACCACTCTTCTCTTGCTGCTCGATGAGCTCTTTGCAGTATGCTTTTCTATAGCCTCGTTCTCGTAACCGCTGAGATAGTATAGTGCCCATCACATCGGCCTGCGTCTTCTGCTTCCTTCCTGCCGTCCTTTTGGATTGTCATGATAAGCCTATGTAGGCTGTCTGGTTTTTTTGCTGCCCGTGTGCCTGATGAAGTTGAGGACGCGATTAACGCAGATAGTGGAAAGTCGCTCCTTGAGAATAGATGCATTAGTGCGAGGCTCGGTCCACATACGCCTGTTGATGCAGAGACTATTCTCTATGCTGATCCGCTCAATTTTTTCAGGAAGATCGGTCAGTTTCTTTTCCGACGCGTTGTCACTGATGGTATGATTGTAACCAGTAAAACTCACTGTTTAAAAAAGGAAAAATGTCAAGCCCGCTTAGTTTCTTGCCGGCTCTACTTAATTGGGGCCACGTTGTGGTCCGATGGTAGCTTTAAAAAATACTTAAAAAGTACTAGCCCTATTTGAAGTAAATAATCATTTAATTTCATTCAAGTGCACTTGTGTACTTAGCATAGTCTTCACGTAAAATCGTATGCAGCCAGATGCTACGCTAAAAAACCTTTAAAGTTCTTATATCCGTCTGCTTTATTGGTTTTCATAAAACACTTCTTCTTTTACGAATCGCTAATTAATTGATTTGACATTCTACAGTGTAAATTCCCTTCTGAATAGACCACAACAGGTACATGTGTTTTATTAATTTGTGTCTTATTCTTTTTGTATCTGTTTGTTTGTGCGCAATAAAGAATTGTCTATCTATCTATCTATCTACATTGTAGGTACCTATGTTTATATTTCTGTTATATTGGCCTCATAATGCAGTATCATGAGGCCCCCAACTCCAAACTGCCTAATACAATACTGACAACATATAAAATTATGGCCTTATTTGAGATTTAATCGAGGTAGACTATTTCAAAGAAGCTTTAAGAGTTTCGACGCCGTTGTCACATATCAATCTAATAGACTAACAGAGTTTGTGTACCAGAACACTAAAATATTCTAGGTATGATGTACTCTCTAATACGTAGTAGGTACTTAAATAATGATTTAAAAGAACTTTTGGAGATTGGAGGCCCCACTGGACACGAGGCCCGGGGCGGACCGCCCCCTCCGCCCCCCCCCCCGTTAGTCCGCTACTGATAGGCAGTTTATAGTTCCGTTCCGTTCTCTCGCGAAAATATGATTACAATAGTATTGCTAGATCCCCAAGCGTGGAGATTATGCCAACCGCTCCCTTCTGGGGGCCAATGGGCAGTGGTCGTCATTCGACTGCTGATGATAATGATGAATAGGTACTGCTAGAACCCCTGGTAGTGGTAGATCCCCTGGGCGGTCCCATAACGCACTTGCCGGCGGGACCTGCCACCGAGTACCATCTAGAACCGATATTACCTAACTTCTTCTCTTGTCTGTCGTAACGCTCTTGACAGAGCGGTCGTGGCCGTTATGTGGTGTAGTACTAGGTCAGATGTTACGCGCCTCACGACTTGTCGCCATCTCTCTCTGCTTGTCGTAATTCTGGTGCACTCATGCAAGGGACCGCCCAGCGCAGATTTAATTTGGTCGGTCCATCGCATAGGTACCTAACAGCTTAACGTTAACAACAAAGTAAATATTTTCTCTAAATGGGGTCACCGGGAAATCTAGCTACAGATTTCCTGGTGACCCCATTTCACAATTTATACAGGGTGTAAGGGACTACGTACCGAATACTTTTAGATAAGATTCCTCATATTGTCCGTTCCAACATTACAGAAACCATTTATATGGGAAATAACAAATGACTAACTTGTTAATTTTTGAGCATGTAATGAATACGGGCGGAATATTTTTCATTGTTATTTTCAATCAAGCTGCCTGCCAAACGTGGAGATTATGGCAACCCCTCCCTTCTAAGGCTGCCTGTCCACCGCAGCGGGGCGAGGCAGCGGAGCGGAGCGACGGAGTAAGGCGGAGCGGAGTTTACGGTCACGTACGCACTGGTCGGACCATAGATAAGAGTATATTACCGGACTACGACGGCACACTGCGGGCGCGCCTTGCGTCCACGCCCGCACTCGCTTCCCCGCTTCGCTGCGTCGCTTCGCTATCCCGCTCCGCTTACCGGTTTTGTATGAATTTTTAAATTAGTTCGCAACTCCTTGTCCACTAAAGAGGAGCGGAGATTTTGTGCAATCTTATTGGTTAATATTTCTCCGTTTCTCCGCTCCACTGCCTCGCTCCGCTCCGGTGGACAGGCAGCCTAAGGGCGAGGCCTTTGTTCAGCAGTGGACTTTTCGGTTGCTGATTATTGATAATTTTGCACAAATAAGTAATTTATTATTTTTGAATTGAAATTAGGCTTTATTATTTTTACCAATAATGATGCCTAATTTTATTAAAAATAGCGGCATTTTTTTTTGGAAAGACATGAAAAAACTGATGAAAAATTTCAACACTAGAATGTTCAGAATCATGTACTGGATCCCGGGTATCGGTTTTCGGTACGATGCCCCTTACACCGCGTATAGTAAGGACACTGATCAATAAGTACATTTTTTATCAGTAAGATGGCATAAACTGAACTTATTGATATTTTATAACAGGAAGAGGGCAGCAGCGTCTTTCTATTATACTACCTACCATCTTTACTGCGATCCCCAAGACGCCAGCCAAGCGTGGGGATTAGAGCAACCCCTCCCGTCAAAGGGGGAAGCCTTTCGAAAGCTGTAATGCACCTACTTACTGCCAGTGCTCATTTCAAGTCTCTGAGCCCACTACATTGACTTACTATTGGCCCACTATTTCATGCAGCTACATACAGCGCGTGTAATCATTGTTTTTCTGTTGTAAAGGACACCGGAAAAACAATGTTTACACACATTAATTAATTTGCAAAATAACTGACGTTGTGGTGAAGCATACCTGGCTGAGTGGACGGTCTCTTGGACACCAAACCTGTCACCTAAGTTGAAAGATAGTAGTAATAAATCTATGTACTTGAGTTACTTAAAAACCGTGAATGGATCAGTTGTAATTCGACATTCCTCATCGTAAGGTAAGTATCATATAAAAAAATCTCTATAACAGAATTTTGCAGTTTTATAAAAAGAAGTAGGTTGGTTCATATGTTCCTGTTTTCAGACAGATATCGTTTAGAAATAAGAGGATGCTCTCATTTAGTTAAAACCTCGTTTTCGATGTTTAAAACCTTTATTACAATAATCATAAAAACAACATTATTTATTTTTATTTGAAACTCTTAGGTATTTACTCACGTAATTAAAATGAAATTCCTCATTAACAGCCGTGTATTTTTGTTACGTTTACATGTTTATATTTGGAATTTTAATTAGACATAATGTAATTTAGGACACGAAAAAATGGCGCCAAGTGTGAATCGCGTGAAATAAAAATAACCACGCAGAGGATAGAATCCATAATCTTTATTTATTAGTTGCGGGTGTTATTAAATAGCATTTCGGTACACATTTCTTTCAACTTTTTAAAAGGTTACATACAAATTGGTTTTTCTAAAACATGTGGTGGGATACATTTAAATTGGAAGTGAAATCGCAGACAAATACCATCTTGCGTACCTAATTAACAAATTTTTAGGTACCTACACTTATGCAGTAGGATCTGTGTTTTGTGATACGACGCTACGTGTGGATCGTCGATGGAAACTTCGCTTCTTATTGAACTGTGGTTTACAGAACCAAGACGGGGGAGTTAGAATGGTGTCCTCCAAACTTTTCATGCTTATGCTTGTCTGCGAATCTTCACGTTCCGATACTCTTGATGATATTGTTTTTACATTTTCGGTCTGTTTTTCTTCATTGAGATAAGGAATGTCTTTCATTTCGATGATTTCAACATCCGTGTCGCTTAAATCTTTACTCGGTCTATGCATCTTCGACGTGTCTGCGCAATATACTATCGTCCTAATTGTTCCGCTCATGCGTTTAGATTTGTCTCTAAACAATAACTTCTTGAACTCTTTTCGAAACTTTGGATGAGTTATTACATAAATAAATGGATTAATACATGCAGCTGTTTTGCAAAATAAAGCTGGTATCATAGAAGACATGGGAGTGAGCAAGTCTTTTCTCCCAAAAATTCCCAAAAGCGCTACAATAGCGTAGGGAGTCCACGCCACAAAAAATAGAACTATGACAGCCATTACCAAAAACGCTAATTTGATCTCAGCTTTACGCTTCGTGCGCTCTTTGACATGTCGGGAAGACAGTCTTTGTTCCTGGTTCTTCGTCGTTATATTTCTGCTACAGACGACGACACGAAATATGCGAATGTAGCAAAATGATATGATGCAGAATGGTGCAAGCCACGCAGCGCAGAAAAACACGAAGATAAAACAGCGTGGTTTGATCTCATCTGTCAAATAATCAAAGCTGCAACTGGTTAAGTAGCCTTCCGGTACGTAACAACCGTAGCCAATGTTCAGAGCAGGAATCATAGAAAACAGTCCAGCGTAGAGCCAGGTGCCGACGGCTAATAAACGAGCTCGTATTGCCGTCAGAGCCCGCAGCGGCTCCAGCGGCCGGACCACGGCCCAGTATCGGTCCAAAGCGATAGCCGATAACGTGGCGATTGATGTGGTGCCTGTCAGTCCCCCTAAGAAGCCGTAAATCACGCAGCCTGTAACAATATTTTACGTCGCGTTAGAAATGTGTAGTAACTACAATTACTCATCCGTACATTTATCGTGGCACAAATATTTATTAGGTGGACATTTTCTATTCCTACTCCAAATTATCGGTTACTTAGTACAGTGTTATAAAATATAGATAAGAACGGATACTTTACTAAATGTTACCTAAATATGCCTTGAGAGATAAAATGTTTAAAGAAGTTGTGTAAGTACTCTAGCTAGAGCGTGTTCACATCTATATCTATACTTATAATAAAACTGTAACAGGTCCAATTCTGTACATTAAAGATATTTTGAAAATTATGTTTGGAGGGCATTCTATAACCGATACTGAAGCCAAAAATGTATTTTTTTTTATTTTTGTCTGTCTGTCTGTCTGTCTGTCTGTCTGACTGTCTGTCTGTCTGTATCTCGGCTGAGCATCACGCCGAAACTACTGGATGGATTGAAACGAAACTTGGCATGATTTGAGTTAATACTCCGAGATAGGACATAGGATACTTTCTATCCCGACATTCGGCACGGTTCCCTTGGGAGAGGGGACTAAAGTCAAAATGTGTACTTGGTTATACGCTTGCTCCGATTTTAACAATTTTTCATTATAATTATAATAATAATAAATATTTGTAAGGGAATACTCAAAGACAGTTGTTAATAATGTCTGGAAGTCGATCAGGTTAAGCAACGTTAGGTAAGGTCATTAAATAGATGGGTGACCGTTTAACGCCATTTGAACTAAACGTCTCCGTGCTTCGGAGGGCAAGTACAAAGTGGGTCCAAGTTATTAACCAACTTTAAAAAAGTAGGTTTTGTATTCTATGCGAATGTATATTATTGAATGTTTAGTTAACGTAAACACAGCGCGGGCGGAGCTGCGTGGGTCAGCTAGTCATTTAATATTTTCATAACATTTTAGAAGTTTATGCATCATTATCATCAGCAGCCGAAACGTCCACTGCTGAACAAAGGCCTCTCCCTTAAAAGGGAGGGGTTGCCATAATCCCCACGCTCGGCTGCTCGGGGATCGCAGTATAGGTGGTAGGTAATCCAATAAAAAGACTGCTGCCCGTCTTCTTGTTTTCCCTTAGTCGTCTTTTATGGACACCCAACGGGAGGAGATGGGTGGGTATTTTTACCCGGACACCCCACGATGAATCATAAATACCTACATATATTTCATCATTATAATATAGATTCTTACTTGCGCATGGGGAAGAAAATATAACTCTGACCAATTTTCTTAAAATGTAAAAATAAAATAATATTTTTCAATAATTTTTCTCTTAAAAATAGATTTACGTGAGTATTTCTATTCAATATATACTTTTAGACTTTCGCGTTCTATTATCAAACTTTATTTTAATCTGCAATTAACGGGATTTACCGTGGTCACAAGCAGACCAGCGGCTGGTGCAACCCGGCCGAAACGTCAAGCCAAAATGGATCGCGTTAATTCCCGATTAAAATAAAGTTTGATTTCTATTCAGTTACTGCTGTGTGTTGTGTGTCTTCATATGTATGTATATATTTACATAAATAGACAGAGAGATGGGAGAGCACTGCGCTGAGTAACCTATCTGCATCATTGTCATAAACCTCATCTTAGCTGTCCCCAGTATTCCCATTACATATTTTCACAACACTAAATTGGATAACAAAAGCTCCAGATTATGTATACTTATTTCTGTACGAAACGTTAAAAAGTGAACAAAACAAATTACCAGTTTCTCCTAACGCAGGTCCGAGGTTAAACGAGTTGAAAATGAATATAGGTGTCTTGGCAAGCAGTACGAAATCGCTGAGCGCTAAGTTGGCCACCAGGATGTTCCCCGGGGTACGCAGACTACGGCATCTGAAACACATTAATCAAAACCCATTTTGACCTTTTGCCATCCACATTGGTAAATACTAGATAGGTACCTACATGGAAAGTTAATTAGAGACTCGCTCTCAATCCGTTACCGTTCTGTCGTTTAACTGCGGGGTACAAAGGGTTAGCTTTAAGTGCCGTGACATAAAAGTCATCTAGCTTAGTTGTTTAAGTAGAGAGCCTGGTATTACGGACATAAATAGAAATTAATACAAGAGCAAGCATTTGTGTATGCAATACACGCGATGTTAAAAACCGTGTCCGATACTTAAAGAAAGAAAAGAAAAGAATATTTTATTTACCGAAACATAACGACGTACATACAAAAAGAACTAGCATACAAAAAAAAGAAGTTAACAATAAAAATAAACCAGTACAATATACAAACAAAAAACAACGAATAACATTAAAAATAAAAAGTTACCACTAAAAGAAATACTTAACGAAGCAATTGTACGCCGCATTTTCGGCAAATGAGGTTAGCCACTCAGCATTATTGCTGCACCGAAAATCACATTCCGGCCCAGCGCTGATTTTCAGGGCTAACCCCCGTGACATTCCGATGCCATTTCGCCATTATAATTTAATAGATATAGATAAATAAAAAAAATAGTTTTTTATAATTATAAATATGTACATATATAATTATAATATATTACATTCTTAAAAATATATATTACGTAAAAATTGTGATACGATAATATAATAACTCAATATAAAAAATGAAAAGTTGAAGAAGTACTTAGTCCTAATCTTAGTAATAAAAAATGTACAAAATATACATACACGACTAATTGAGAACCTCCTCCCTATTTGAAGTCGATTAAAAAGGAGCATACAAGCATGCCGCACTCCACCCATCATAACAAATTCCACCACGCAGTCAACCTTACCTTTTGTTATGTAATTAAAGGTGTGTACGTACTTAAAGGCCGGTATAGCACACATAAGAAAAATATTAAATTCTGCCCTTTCTACAATAAGATGTATTTTTGCACGTAGTTTACGCCCAATCAGTGCCGGATTAAGCCAGCGCGGGGCCCGAAGCAAAAATGATCGCGGGGCCCTTGACTTGCATAGGTTTTGTTGTGAGGTCATTTAGACGTTGAAAGAAGACAAAAAATGGCTATTTATACGCTACACTTCCATACTTTTTTTCACACGATATAAGAGGTAGGGTAGTACTTGCTTGAAAGCGATCCCACCTGATGGCAAGCGGCGATTCTATCTAGGATAAAGCACTCTAGCTTATAAAAACCCTATTTAATCTAGCCTTGAAAACACATACATTATTTTATTGCTTGGGCAACAGGCAGGAGAAACCCAATTTCAGTCCTTATTTGTAGGTATATATTATAAATGACGAAATAAATAGCTTTGTTCGTTCAGACAGGCCGTTAACAACGTAAGAGTGCGTAGCTTCGCCGTGTACTCGTCCCGCTAGCGGCTATTCGCCTATGCGCATCCGGAAGGTGAGCGTACCGTATTTCCGATATACACAGTCTTTTACGACCAGGTGCACCACCGATATGCTCGTGCGACAACACAAGGGCGTCGTCTTGGGCTTCCCTTCACCATCGCTAAACTTCAGGAGGTGCTCCACCCCGGCTCCGCGTTTCTGTGTTTTGCCAGTAAACACCAGCACCTCGAAGTCCTAGGGTATTGCCCCCGCCAGCGCGCACGTGGCCTTCCACGAAATTGTGCGGTATCCACGTATCACCCGGACCACCATGATCCTCTGTGGTCGTTGCAGTGAGGTCGGTTTGGGCAGTCAGGATGTCACCCACACTGGCGTGACATAGAGGGACATTTATCGTACTACCCCGGTATTTAGGCGATGGCAACACTATCACTTGGGCCACTCGGATTCAGCAGGAGCTGCGACAGAGCCCTCGCAGTCCGAATCAGCTTGACCCTTGAAATAGACGACAAACCACCGTTCGTCCGAGGACAAGACCCAAATATTTCATTTGGTTCCTGACTTAGATCGTGACTTCTTTGGCGGCTGTTCCGGTCCCTGATCGCGGCGGTCTCTTCCTAGATCCGTGGGAACACAGGCCTCGGTCTTTTCCAGGGACACCCTCGAGCGAAGTTGTCGGATCCTGTAGACCAGTTCTCCCACACTGATCTCAGCCAGAGAGGCTGTCTCGCCGAAGCTGACTCCTTGCTCACATGCAGAGTCTCATCAGTGTAACAGACGAGCTGGAGCTCGAGGTGTAAATGGCCGTGTAGCACACAGTCGTATGTGACAGGGGAGATCAGAGCACTGGATCCCGCGAAACACCCATGTGACACGGCAAGAGACCGTCACTTCTATTGCAGACGATACCTTTCACCTCGAAATAGAACCCTACTCGCCTTAAGTAGGTTGAAACCTGATCTTAGGTCATCCACCACGCATCTGAATCAATGTGTGTTGACAGCATTGGCATTGTTGATATCAAGACACCGCCAACATCACAACTGAGACACTGCCTCATGCGAAAAGGCCTTGATGCAAGGGATCGTGCATATGTTCGACTAACCCTCTCGAAATCCGTATTGGGCGTCAGAGACTCGGGCACTACTTTCTAATGATGATGATAATGTCCTCCCAGATGTATCCGCCCACGGTGATACCCTGTCAGTTAAAAGATCTTGCATGAGGGCGAACATGACTGGCGAAACGGAATTTCCTCTTAAAAATTCGGTCATAAAGATTACAGGAGAACTACCCGTTGCTATTATAAGTATACGCGTATGTAGGCTTGGGCCGAGATTTTTGGAGTAGGCGCTTGGTGTCGAGCTTTTCGCCACTCCGGTTTTTGTGCCGCAATCCCCTTCCACTTATCATCGCTTATGCTACATGATTTAAGGTGACGTTTTAAGACGCCTTTGTAACGCAGGTACTGCCCTCCGGGTTTGTGTAAGCACAAACCAATGAGCTAAGCCAATCTCAGCGCAGGAGCTAATCTTAGGTAACCTGGATGAGCCCATGCGAACTAAGTGTCCACACCAACGCAGTTGCTTTTCATTAATAAGCCCTCCAAACCCTATTCGTCGAAGTACCTCCGTGTTAGCTACATGATCTTGCCATCTCATCCTTAAAATAGCACGGAGGCATTTTTAATGGAAGATGTCAAGGCGTTTAATATATTTCCTGTAAAGGCAGCAGGCATTATTTTTTGGAATTCATGGTAGGAAAAGTCGATCTAATATTATATTAGCACTGCTAATAGAGAGGATGGCTCAGGTTTTTAAGGCGTACAACAGTATAGGAAGCACAATAGCAATTTTGGTCTTGAGGTCGTACGATTTCCAAACATGTATTAATTTTCCAAAGCTGCTGCAGCAGCTTTCGCGATTCTGGCAGGTATCTCAGAATCAAGACGATTGTCGTTGTGCACAAGACTTTCAAGATACCGAAAGGCTACAACTTCATCCAGTGGCTTTTCAGCTAGATCTACCATAGCGTCATCTGCAGGTTGACCTTTTGTTTGTTTTGTTTCAAATCTGAGTTTTTGACGTATTGATAACTAAACCGAATTTTTGATATGATTCTTCTAAACTGTCTATATAGCCTTGCAAGCGCTGCAACCTGTCAGCCATGAGGCAGACATCATCGGCATAAACAGTTTCAAGGACGGGACCTGTTGTATATTACTTTTAGCTTTAAAGCGAGCGAGGTTAAAAGCGCCCTTGTCCATTAGAACATTTAATGTGATCTGGTCTTCCTAATAAGAAATTAGCCAATCTTCTATCAACTGAAAACTATTGTAAATGGTTCGGTTATACGAACAGCTTGAAGCGTAAGGGCTATTTAACTTCCTTAGAAAATACGGACTTGAAGACTATATAGGCATCTAGATATTCTATATTGTCGTGTTGGCAACTTGCAAAAGCATGATGCGGCCAATGTTCTCTTTTAGGAAAAGTAAAAAAGAAAAGAAAGATTCATTCACTGATATAGATTACTACCGATTCCAAATGGACGGTGGACGGTATAGATAACATTATCTTATTTACTTCATTTTTTTTCTATATGCGCGGGGCCCTGCAGGGCGCGGGGCCCGTAGCATTTGCTGACCCCTGCTATATGGCTAATCCGGCACTGCGCCCAATTATAAATAGGCAACTAAGTATACTATTTATTTTGTTTGATATTTTTCATCAAACAAAATAGTATACTTTCATCTAATACATTTGAAATGTTATTAATCAGTTGCGTGCACCGCTGTTGACGTAATCAACCGCGAATAATGTAGGAAGAAAAAATGTAGATCAAAGTGATCTTGAAAACAAGCTTTGAAAGTAAAGTAAATCTTTTAATGTTAACAGTTATTACCTACAGTGGTACTATTTGTTCCTACGTATCTACTGAGCACTTATTTTTTTTATTATGATAAGATTGAGAGCCGAATTAATTAATGGCTCAAGATCAGTTGTAAGCGTGAGTTGTAATCTACAACATCTAGTGAAATTAATATTGTGAAATCTTCGTAATAGATTTTACTGCTCGCTTAATTTATTATCACAACAGATGTTTCCTTATTTTATGAGCTTATTTTCGAGACACCATAATTGCATACTATGGGTATACATAAATATAAACGATGTAACACTGTAATTGTTTAGTATCTATAATATTGGCGACTGCTTCTGATGGAATTTTCCAAGTCCAAGTCCAAGATCCAAGAAAGCCAATATTGATAAAAATTAAAAAGTCAAATCTGTTTTTTTTTTAATTAATGATCTTGTTGATTTAATAAAACATGCTCGGTATTATTATATTACACCGTTATACGACTGCGTTTACTTACTAACTTTTGGGAGATAATATTAAAACTAAATGAAAGTAAAAATTAGTGTTTAATTTTAATAAATAAATACTTAAGTACCTAATCAATTATTCGAAGTGATGCCCTTGCCCTGATTTTGTATGGGTAGAGCAGTTAACTTAGCCATATTTTTTTTTGTAGTTATGTAAGTACCTAAATATTTAAAAACACTGACGTTAGCGTTATAGACTTATAGTTACGGTACAAAATAAACTGTACATAACTATCCTCCATGATTGTAATTAATGTTCAGAACCCAAAAAATGTTGACTGAACGAATGCAAGGTTCAAAATTATTATTTGCTTATCTCACCAAGAAATCTGACGGAAAAAAATGTTCCCTTTTGTGCAGGACGGGCGGACCCGAATGCACGAGCCACTGACGTCCTGTGTGTCTGTAGCTATCGCTGGTACGGTATGAACCCGCCGAAGAGTGTTGACGCTGTTGGTTACAATGTAGGTTGGTTACAAGGTGTCCGTGAAATAAGAACTCCCAATTTGATAGCAAGCTTGATAGTGGCTTCGACGGTGGCGCTCTTCGTACTGAATATTCTTTTCTTCTATTTATATCTTGCTTTTAGTTCCCGCGTCGACCGCTTGCTTGTTCACCGACAGTGGCGCCGAATGCGCATTTACTATCCTTGCAGGGAACTTTACCGTAACGAGAGCCCCACCGAGGCAGCCACTAACGTTTTATTTTTATTATTAAAACTGTACATTTTCGCTTATTCTACTTAGACTATTCTAGACACATACATGATACCCATACCGTTAGAAAGTGCGTGTAAGCAGCTTTCTAACGGTGTACATAGGGTTTATCTATCTATTTCTGTTAGGGAACTACAGGCCGATAAATACTGTAATAGGGGCGCGACGACCATGCTTTGGCCGCTTGTCACTTCGCCTGCGCCCTGCCCGTAGCATCCACATGCCCACAAATAGTACCGATAGGTAGCCTGCGATGTGTACTATCTGTATATCTATGATCTAGACCACCTAGGGGCCTAGGTCATAGCGAAAACCCTAGAAAACATGATATGCGATAGAACAACTGCCTATAACTATGGAAATATGTACATCAGTGCTGTTTAGGCACTTAGACCCACCAAGGCGGACCCAGATCTAGGTCCTGAGTTGGTTCCTAGATTTGGGACCTAGCTGCAAATAGCTATTTGCCGTTCATATATGTGCTTAGCACATCTAGGGCATGTGGGTACTTCTATTATACTATTACCCTACGCTAATTACAAATAGCAAGTACTATGAGACCTAGGCTAGGCTATCTATAACTGATTCAGCTCACCCCTCCTCGGGATAGTGAGCTTATACACAAAACTATATTATAATTTATTAGGTAATTAAATCTAGGCTCTTAACTATCGCAGAGTTATAAAACTTAACTATATATTACTATAAAACACAACACTCTGTAACACAAACACTATTTTGTCCTTTCTTCCTATTGTAGTCGTCCTGAACATCTCTCCCGCCGTGCTGCAGCGCGACGGGCCGGAGCGATGCTGCATCCTCTTCCGGTGAAGGGCGACGCTTCCGGCGCTCTCGACGCTTCTATTTCGGTAGTGGCACGATCTTCTTCGTGGGGCGTTTTAAGATGCCCCCCGCAGTGCGCACCTCCACAGTGCGGACTTCTCCGTCGGCTCCGGGGTAGATTGCCTCGACCCTCCCGCGCGGCCAAGTGTTGCGCGGCAGCTGTCCGTCGGCGATCAGGACGGGATCGCCCACCTGGAGACTGGGACCCCTCCCGTGGGGCTCCCGCCGGTACTGTAGCTCGGGCAGGTACTCGCGCACCCAGCGTCGCCAGAACATGTCGGCGAGCGCTTGCGAGCGTCGCCATTGCTTCTTGCTGTCTAGGTCGCTCTCGTCGAACGTCCCGGGTGTCGGCAGCCGCGCCGACCCCCCGAGCAGCAGGTGATTGGGCGTGATGGCTTCGTCGTCCCCGGTATCCACTGATACGTGCGTCAGTGGTCTGCTGTTGACTGTGTATTCGGCCTCGCAGAGCAGCGTGGCCAGAACCTCTTCTTGCGGGTGCTTCTCCTGTAGTACTGTGCTCAGTGTGGTCTTGACACAGCGAACGAGACGCTCCCAGGCGCCTCCCATGAAGGGCGCTGAGGGCGTTATGAAGCGCCACGCCATCCCACGACGGCCGGCTTCCTCGGCGAGTGCGTCGCGCAGCTCCCTGTCCGCGCCGTGCATGTTGGTGCCATTGTCGGAGTAGATCTCCGCGGGGCACCCGCGGCGCGCCGCGAACCTTCGCAGCGCGAGCACGGCGGAGTCCGCGCTGAGGCTGGCCGCGACTTCGAGGTGCACGGCCCTTGTGGTGAGGCAGGTGAAGAGGGCCACGTATCTCTTCTGGTGTTGACGACCGACGGTGACGGAGAACGGTCCGAAGTAATCCAGACCGGTGAATGTGAACGGTCTCTGGTGATGCGCCAGTCGTGTCTTCGGGTGGTCGCCGGTGGACGGCACTGGAGGTTGTGCTCGTCGTATGCGACATCTCAAGCAACGGTTCACGATGCTTTTCGTGACGGGCCGAAGTCGCACTATCCAATAGTGCTGGCGCACCTCGTTCACGATCATTTCTGTTCCACTGTGGTGTAGATCGCGGTGCGTCCAGTCGATGTAGAGCTGCGTGATGTAGTGATCGCCGTCTAGCACGGGCGGTCTTTTCGTCTCTTCTGTTACATCTTCAGCAGCGGCGATGCGACTTCTGAGCGTGATGATGCCGTCGTTGCGGAGTTCTATCGGCAGCGATCTCAGGCGACTGTCGATGGCGATACTGTTGCCCTTCCGGGGGTCATTGATTTCCCGTCCGAAGGACTCTTCTTGTACTACGCGGATCAGTAGTACTTCTGCTTCCCTTAGGAATTCGGCCGGTAACGTGACGAATCTTCGAGTGGTGACTGCCTTCTGTGGAGGTCTGCAGGTCTTCTGAGTCCTCTTCTGTCGTCTCCAGTCGGGATCTTGTTCCGCATTCTTTCTGGTCCTTTTGTAGCACGTTTTCGCTGTGGTTTTTCGACACAGTGCTATAAATTGAAGCGCTCTTGCCGTGGCCCGCAGTAATCGTTCCCACTTCGAAAATCTGTGCGGATCGGGAACGACTTCTCTGTGTTTCGGTGCGCTGCGAGCTTCTGTTACTGTCAGAGTCTTCTCTTCTCCCGTTGGTTCGTTGATGCTTGGTCTCTCGTTCGGCCATTGTGACGGATCTTCATACAAAAACGTCGGGCCCCGGTACCATTCGTGTCCGGCGTTGAAGTTCGGCGGCACGTCGCGGGTAGCGACGTCGGCGACGTTCATTTTGGACGGCACCCAGCGCCAGTCCGTCACCCTGCTGTGCTCTTCTATGGCGGCCACGCGATGAGCGACGAACGGTTTGTACGACCGCGCGCCGCTTCGAAGCCACGTGAGAACGGTCTTGCTGTCGGTCCAGTATGTTACCGACTCTGGTTTCGCCCGGTGTTCTTGCACGACGGCAGCAGCCAGTCTACTTCCCATTACGGCGGCTTGCAACTCAAGACGTGGGATTGACGTGGTCTTGAGCGGCGCCACCCTCGCCTTGGCGATGACCAGGCTGATGTGCGGTGTTCCGTCGAGCGAAGTCGTCCTCCAGTAGACGGCAGCAGCGTAGGCGGCTTCACTGGCATCGGTGAATACGTGTACTTGGAGAGATTCTGCGTCTGTGTATCCGGGATAGCTTCTCGGCAGACTGACGGTCTTGAGATTCTTGAGGTGCTCGACCCATTCCTTCCATTGATGCGCCAGGTCTTCGTCTAACTGTTGATCCCATCCGATTCCTCTTCTCCAGGCTTCTTGCAGTATTTGTTTGGCCCGTATTGTGACCGGTGAGGCGAGGCCGAGGGGATCGTATAGCGACATCACGATCTTGAGGGCTTCTCTCTTGGTCGGCGCGACTCTGTGCAGTATGTCTTCTGGTAGACGTGCTAGCTTTAGATTGAAGCTCAGTTCATCCTTTTCCGGCTTCCAGATCAGTCCCAGAATTTTCTCTTCTGTTGATTTGCAGCCTATACTGACTGTGTTGACTGCGTCCCGTTCTGGTTCCAGCGTCTTCTTGACGTCTTCTGAATTGGAGACCCATTTTCGTAACTCGAAGTGTGCTTCTCGGTGTATGTCACGTACTGTTTTCGCTATTCGCACAGCGTCCTCTTCTGTACGAAAACTGTCGAGATAGTCGTCCATGTAGTGATTATGGACGATTGCTTCAACCGCCTCCGGATGCTTGCTGGCATGTTTCTGTGCATTCCAGTTCTTGGCGAAGATGGCGGTGCACGGTGAGCTTGCTGCGCCGAAAATTATCGACGTCATCCTATATTCTTGCGGGGCTCCCTCCCGCCGGTGTCCTCTCCACAGGTACCTGAGCGCGTCTCTGTCTTCTGGTCTCACTTTGACTTGCATGAACATTTCAGCTATGTCCGCCGAGACTGCGACGGGGTGTCGGCGGAATCTCATCATCACTCCTGGCAGTGATTGCAGCAAGTCCGGTCCGGTGAGCAGGTAATCGTTGAGAGACATTCCTGTTGATCTTGCGGCGGCGTCGTGTACGATCCGCAGCTTCTCAGGCTTCATCGGGTTGTGGACGTCGAAGTGGGGCAGGTACCAGGTTCTTCCGGGTACGCTGTTCTTCGGTGCTATCTCTGCGTATCCCTTTTGTACGAGCGAATCCATGTATTCGCCGTACCTATTCTTCAGGTCGGGATTGCGATCCAATTTCTTCTCCGTGGAGACAAGCCTCTTCATAGCGGTGCCGTAACTGTCTGGCATCGTTATGTCTTCTTTCTTCCATAGCAGCGCAGTCTGTACGTGTCCGTCCTCCAACTGGTGTGTGTGCTTATTGAGCGTGTCTTCGGCCCTCTTCTCGGGGTCGTTCGCCGGCCGACGAGGGTTGACGATGAGAGATTCTATGGCGAAAAATTCCCTCATTTGCTCTTCTACGCTGTCTTCGCTGGCAGTCAATCTGTTCACGAAGTGGACGCGCTGACCCAATGCTCTGGTGTGCGCGCCGTGTAGCACCCATCCCAGCGGAGTGAGCGAAGCTACCGGCTGATGTCGCGGGCCTCTTCGCACGTTGCTGGCGAGAAGCAGGTGCCAGTTGTCTTGCCCGATGAGTATTCGTGGCACCGCTCCCTCGTAGGCGAGCTTCTCGCGCAGATCTTCTAAGTGTTCGCAGCCCGTGACGTCGTTCCGGTCCACGGTTTGCGGCGACAGGTGCAGTCCTGGTACGGTGCGCGCGTGTAGGTTAACGCGCTGTCCTTGCGGCCCCGTGAGCGAGACCGCAACGCGACGAGACTCTGGCGTGTCGACGATAATGTCCCCGATGGCTTCCATCTTGAGCGGGTCCAGACGTCCTTCGGCTCCCACTTGCTTGGCGATCTCTTCGTCGATGAGAGACACCG
Source organism: Furcula furcula (assembly GCA_911728495.1). Lineage (NCBI taxonomy): Eukaryota > Metazoa > Arthropoda > Insecta > Lepidoptera > Notodontidae > Furcula > Furcula furcula. The sequence goes on from OU452251.1 coordinate 16,202,654, forward strand.
TAGACCCGTCGTCCAGCAGGGCGTACGTCGAGGTCTCTCCCGCCGGTCCGATGACTCGTACCGGAACTATCTTCAGATAGGCTTGAGGCTTCTGCGACATCCATGCGTTGGCGACTGTCTCCCTGGCTTCCTCCGCATTCCTCTCTTCGGTGGACGCTACCAACGCCGCCTTTTCGTGATGGAGAAGGCGGTGGTGCGTCCTCTTGCATCCCTTGATCTCGCACCTTCTGATCTTGCAGTGATGCTTCGCGTATCTTGGCTTCAGACAGCGAAAGCATAGGCTGTGCTTCTTCGCGAGATCCCACCTTCCATCTGAATCGGCTTCCTTGAACTTGGCACAATCTGTAATGGCGTGCCCCTCCTTGTTGCAGACCCTGCACCGCGGCGTCTGCTTCTCTGTTGCGGTGTGCGCTCTGTGCGTCGGCGTCGTCCGTAGACTGGCCCGTGGTTCGGTGATCAGCTCCGGCGGTGCGAAGGCGCTGCAGTAGCGGGCTTGCTCGGTGACGATGTCGCTGTGTGTCTGCTTCTGACCCTGCTTGCAAAGGTGCAGATGTCCTTCGGCGATTCTGTGCAGCGCGGCAAAGTTCGGAGTTTTTCTGTTTCCGCTTGAGCGATGGAGTCCGGACGGCCAAACTGTAGTTCCAATTCCTTCATAATGTCGTCCGGCTTCGCGTGCCCGATGAGTTCCGAGCTAACTGTTTCCAAGGCTCTTCCCTTGAGACTTCTTCTTAGTCTTGCTGTATTTTCAACGTCGTTGAAGTAGCTGCGAGTGGTGTCATATATGGCGCGAAACGATAACCACTCGGTGTGTGCTCCACTGAAGATTGGCAGGTCCATGATGACCTTCGATGCGGCGGCAACCGGCGTGACTGCGTACGTCTCGAACGGTTTGCTTCGGTCGGCGAGCGCGGCGATAGCGGACGTTAGTTCGCTGATGAACGGACGGAGTGCGTCGCCTTCCTTCGGGATCTTCACTGGATCAGCACACTTCTGTTCTTCTGTATCCGGAACCCCAGTCTTCTGTGCGGCGTCGGGATCCGGTCGATGCTCGTGAAGTCTTCTGTCTTGAGCCGGCGCGATGTCCTCCGGGCAGAGCGGCAGTGTCTGAACGGGCTGCGCGGCGTCGGCGGCGTCGGCATCCCTCCCGGTGGTCTCGTCCTCTTCTGGGCGTGGCTGTGACTCTGGTTCCGGTGCTTCTTCCAGCCAGGAACGTACGAATTCTGTCTTGGAGTGACCGTCGTCATCGTAGTCGTCCTCCGATGAGTCCTCTTCAGCCTTCTGTAGCGCTAGCTCGGCTAATTCCAACTTGAGTTTCAGTATTTCTTCACGGGCTTTCAGTATCCTCTTCTGGGATCGATGAGTCCTGTGGGACTTCGGTGGGCCGGTCGGCCTCTTCGATTCTTCGGTCCGGGTTTCTTCTTCCCGGCTAACGGTCGCTGCGTCCGGTCGGTGTGCTTCGTCGGCGGGGCGCAGCGTCGCATCTGAATGTTTTCCTGTATGTTTCCCCTTCCTCTGGCTCGGCGGCTCTGGTCTCTCTGGAACAGTCCTCGGGGCCGGCGGAGGGGACCGCCGCGGGGTCGCGGGCCGCGGCGGGTCGGTGCTGACGGTCGACGGGGAACGCGGCGGCAGCTCGTGGCGAACGGACGGTTCTTCTCTGGGGGTGGGGGCCCCCCCCACCTCAATCATCCACGCCTCGGGAGCCCGTCCTCTTGAACGCGTTATGGGCATCTTGTAAGTCTTCAGTCCAAATTTTCAGTTCTTCAGCCGGTTCTTCGGTAATCCGGCTCGATGCGACCAGCGAATGCTGGTCGGTCCTCTTCAGCCGGTTCTTCAACTATCCGGCTCCGTAGGACCAGCGAATGTGCAGGACGGGCGGACCCGAATGCACGAGCCACTGACGTCCTGTGTGTCTGTAGCTATCGCTGGTACGGTATGAACCCGCCGAAGAGTGTTGACGCTGTTGGTTACAATGTAGGTTGGTTACAAGGTGTCCGTGAAATAAGAACTCCCAATTTGATAGCAAGCTTGATAGTGGCTTCGACGGTGGCGCTCTTCGTACTGAATATTCTTTTCTTCTATTTATATCTTGCTTTTAGTTCCCGCGTCGACCGCTTGCTTGTTCACCGACAGTGGCGCCGAATGCGCATTTACTATCCTTGCAGGGAACTTTACCGTAACGAGAGCCCCACCGAGGCAGCCACTAACGTTTTATTTTTATTATTAAAACTGTACATTTTCGCTTATTCTACTTAGACTATTCTAGACACATACATGATACCCATACCGTTAGAAAGTGCGTGTAAGCAGCTTTCTAACGGTGTACATAGGGTTTATCTATCTATTTCTGTTAGGGAACTACAGGCCGATAAATACTGTAATAGGGGCGCGACGACCATGCTTTGGCCGCTTGTCACTTCGCCTGCGCCCTGCCCGTAGCATCCACATGCCCACAAATAGTACCGATAGGTAGCCTGCGATGTGTACTATCTGTATATCTATGATCTAGACCACCTAGGGGCCTAGGTCATAGCGAAAACCCTAGAAAACATGATATGCGATAGAACAACTGCCTATAACTATGGAAATATGTACATCAGTGCTGTTTAGGCACTTAGACCCACCAAGGCGGACCCAGATCTAGGTCCTGAGTTGGTTCCTAGATTTGGGACCTAGCTGCAAATAGCTATTTGCCGTTCATATATGTGCTTAGCACATCTAGGGCATGTGGGTACTTCTATTATACTATTACCCTACGCTAATTACAAATAGCAAGTACTATGAGACCTAGGCTAGGCTATCTATAACTGATTCAGCTCACCCCTCCTCGGGATAGTGAGCTTATACACAAAACTATATTATAATTTATTAGGTAATTAAATCTAGGCTCTTAACTATCGCAGAGTTATAAAACTTAACTATATATTACTATAAAACACAACACTCTGTAACACAAACACTATTTTGTCCTTTCTTCCTATTGTAGTCGTCCTGAACACCTTTCGCAATTTTCCGACGTTCGCAGTTTCAGAGATTGCGTGCCTACCCTTGTCAAATATTGATTTTACTCTTAGATACGAAAGACAATTAACTTAGTTTTGTTTCTGCTATCTCGTGGTCTATTAAATGCAAGACAGTTGAAAGTTCAAAATGGATCACAAAATGGTGACCCATGAAAAGCCTTTTCCTTGTAACCCTTTTTTCCCCGTTTAAATATGAAACGCCCTGTATTTATTTGTGGGTAATAAGTTTGTATATTGTGTGTGTGAGGCCCTTGTATTTTCCGTGGCCATTGCAAAAGTGGATAGTTAATCATTTTCAGTGTAGCCTGTGATTCTGTCAAGTCCTGAGATTTGATAAATCGTTTAAAGTTACAGTACGGTCCCAAATCTCTTAATTAAGATAATGGGTTTACAACTGTTTAGGTAGTTTTTTTAAAGTGCAAGGTACTAGGGTGGTTTTTAAACGAGGAATCCAATAAAAACAGATTCATATGTGATTGAGTCTCAGAGTATAAAAGTATAACCATTAGATCCGAGAATTATACCTACTTATATGAAGATACCTACTACTTCCATTATGGTGAGAGCTGTTTTATTCCTTAGTTATTAAAGTTATTAAGTTATTAAATTAAAACAGATTTAAAAAAATGAGAGTGCGAACTCTAACGAGAATAAAATGAATTTTCAAGATTACACAAATGTGGTATCTATGTACACATTCAATTTGTTTTGTAAACCATTTTTTTATCTTTCATATTATCTATCACTGGTAGCTTTATTTGTTGTCAGGTATAAATATCATTTAAAAAAAACCTCTGCTAGCGGTAGATTTCGAGTTTCGCGTACGCACCACAAGCTACACAGGGACGTAATCCCAGACGTCACATATTTAAGAATTTATTGAACAACGAGAATAATATGAATTTTCAAGATTAGACAAATGTGGTATCTATAGGTACACATTCAATTTGTTTTGTAAACGATATTTTTTATCTATCTATCTATCTATACTATAATAAAACTCAAAGAGCACTTTTTCTGTACATTGAATATTTTTCCAAAATTTCTATGTGGGGATACTATACTATCGACATAGAGGCCAAAACAATTTTTTTTGGAATTATCGTCTGTTTGTCTGTCTGTCTGTCTGTCTGTCGTTCTGTTCGTCCAGGTATCATTTGAAAACCCGTGGATGGATTTTGATAGGACTTTCACTGATGTGTTTTGTAGAAGTCAAGGTGTAAGTTGGTATATAAAACATCACGCTATGTTTCATACGGGCTAAGCAGTGAAACATTACTTGCACATATTACCACGTAATTTCCTTTGTATGTGAATAGGGTAATTATAGACTGATCAGTTAATCATTAAGATATGTATTATTACGCTATATACAATAGGGATGAGCAGACATTTAGTTTGCATAAGATATGGCATTGGCGAAGGGTCAATTTTTGTAAGGGGTAAGCCGGTCCGGTACACCCAGGACATTTTCATTAGATTTCTGTATTGTTCTAAGTACTTTGCTGATAGCAATATGACATTATATCTTTGAAAAGTTAAAATCTGTAAATCCCGAGCGGATCCTAACTAGATTATGTATGTATTACAGTCGCAACAATAAAAGATGCGGAAAACTTAAAACTTTCATTATCGAATATCATTAGACAGTAATTTACGATGTTAGCGTGATTTACATTATGAACAGCGCCATCTATCGGTGAAATTGAACATACAATCACTATATAACTTTAATCTCTATATTATATCAAAGAAAGTCGTGTTAGTTACACTATTTATAACTCAAGAACGGCCTAACCGATTCGGCTGAAAATTGGTGGGGAGGTAGCTTAGAACCAGTAAACGGACATAGGATACTTTTTATCCCGGTAGGTTAAGGTTAAGCAACGTTAGGTAAGGTCATTAAATAGATGGGTGAACCGATTTGTATGAAATTATGTGTGCATATCGGGGAGGTCTGAGAATAGGTCGTAAAGTATATTTAATGCCGCTGATACCATGATTGACGAGGATATATAGAACGAGAGGAGGGTGCACGAGAGGAGAAAGAGGGAGAGGGGATTCGAGAAGGGGGCGATGGGGTGAGGGATCGGGGGAGTTAGGTGGAGTAAGGGGGGAGTGAGAAGGAGCAAGTTCGCAGAAGAGAGAGGGGGAGAGGGTTCAGAGAGGGGATAACAGGGTAGGAAGAGGGGGAGTGTGACGGAAACCGAAGCGGGAGGGGGAAAGAGAGAGGAGGAAAGAGCATAAAATTAGATTTTTTTTTATAAGAGAGAGAGATATGGAGAGAGATAAATCAAGGGAGGAGGGAGAAAAGGGCCAAAGCAAAATGTAATAATAGCGCGGGCGGAGCTGCACGGGTCAGCTAGTCTTTCATATTATCTATCAGCAGCTTTATTTGTTGTCAGGTATACTTAAAATATATCATTTAAAAAAAACTCTGCTTGCGGATTTCGCATAGATTTCGAGTTTCGCGTTCGCACCACACGCTACACAGGGGTGTAATCCGAGACGTCACATATTTAAGAATTTATTGAACTTACTAAAGTTTAACACGTCGTTTGCCTCGTACTCTCAAACTCTCAAGCGGTGGGCGCTCAAAGAAAGATTTATGACTGCGGTAATGAGATAACTTGCTTGGATTAATTAAATTAACAACTTTACATCCACGCAGTTGATTGGTATACCGATCTTACTGATTAACAAAGTTTACTAACAATATCTGATATACCTATAGAGCTTTGTATTTATTTTAGCTTTGTACATTATATAGGTAAGTGCGTAGAGCTATTAATTGTAGGTAACGTTAATGAGAGCTCAACTATATCAAAGGTCTCTAACAAATCATACCCCGTGGGGTGTCCGGGTAAGAATAGCACCCACCCATCTCCTCCCGTTGGGTATCCGTAAAAGGCGACAAAAAGAAAACAAGAAGACGGGCAGCAGCGTCTTTTTATTGGACTACCTACCACCTATACTGCGATCCCCAAGCTGCCTGCCTAGCGTGGGGATTATGGAAACCCCTCCCTTCCAAGGGGGAGGCCTTTGTTCAGCAGTGGACGTTTCGGCTACTGATGATGACGAATAATTATACATATATGAGGTAGTAAAATACCATTGGTCTCGTCTCGCCGTTACTTTTTATACCACTCAGGAGCTTTACCTTAGGTGTGCCGGTGACCCTATGACCTCCATTTTCCATTTTGACCGCGTGCCTATAGTAGAGGGCACCATGGATTTGATTGCAAACGGGCGCTACATGGCCTAGAGCCGGGGCCACTCTTTTGGGGGTCGCTCTATCTAGCCATATGTCTTTACTTTGCATTAAAATCACTTTAACTCATATTAGGCCCCTATCATCAATCAATTGTATATAGATGAGTATAAAAATTAATATCTACTACCCAGATCTTCATGTCTAATTTGTTAATAAACTAATAACACCAATATTATTTTGAAAATATTACTTTGAAACTAACACATGGTGATTTCGGGAGAAATCCGGTTCAATGTTAATTAAAATATGTACTAATGACAAAAGAAAGATATTTTGCTGTCGAAAAATGAATATTATATACTTAATTAACACATGGAACAAGCCAGCCATAGGCTAATTCGTTTAGGCTGCCCGGGTGTTCGCCCCGGCGGCGGCGACTACCCAAAAGTTAGTGGGTTCGATTATACGAGTATATTACCTACCCACGAACACACTTTTTATCCTATCTTTGGGTGTTCTAAAATAAATGTGTACACGTCTGGTTACCATAGTAGAGGCTCTGTCTAGTTTAAGGTTGAAGGGCTGTGTGTGTCCTTGGATTATGGATAGTCGACACTCACGAAAGTTAGCATTAATTCACATGTAGCAATTATTTGAAGCTGATATTTTGATAAATGTGTAGACGTCTGGTTACCATAGTAGAGGCTCTGTCTAGTTTAAGGTTGAAGGGCTGTGTGTGTCCTTGGATTATAGATATTCGACACTCACGAAAGTTAGTTAGTGTTAATTCACATGTAGGAATTATTTGAAGCTGATATTTTGACGCACGGAGCCGTTTGTTCGTAGATGTTCTATTATTGCGTATCTACGTGATAATCGTTATCTCTACACACTAACAGAAAGTATAAAGTACAAAAAACAAAAATTGAATCAAAAAAGAAATTGTTGTACAAAAAAAATGCATCGCTAAAAATAAATTGTTTACCAAAATAAGTTTTAATTCCCTTACCCTAAACTCTACTCCCTCACTTTACCCTTAAAAATAAAAAATAATCATACCAGCTCTTGTTTTTGTCCCACTGTTGGGCACGGGCCTCCCCTCAAAATGAAGGGGCTTAGGCCGTAGTCCACCACGCTGGCTAAGTGCGGGTTGGCGGACTTCACACTTCATTCGAAAGCTAGTTAGGCTTTCTCAGACATGCAGGTTTCCTCACGATGTTTTCCTTCACCGAAAGCTAGTAACAATCGCACAAAGACGAATCGCACATGACGAAGAGAGATTGCACTTGTGTCTACGTAAGCACTTGTGCTTAGTGTTTTACAAGATCAACTATCTGGTTGATCTTGTAAAAGATTGGCTGCTCCTCAACCAGGTACTTAACTTGTCAAGTCTGAATCTGCGATCATATCACAGTGTTGAAATTTATGTACATAAACTACCTTTGGTCGTATCGGTCAGGATGACGTTTGCTAAAAGCTTTATATTTATAAAGATATATGTGCAAGATTTTCTATAATATCTTTAAGCTAAATGAACTTTAGTCTACTAAGGCAAGCAGATGTTACAACTATTAGGACAGACGACGTCGCGACGGGGTCGGTCGTTTCAAAATTAAGCGTGCTCGATCCTTAGGCACAAAGCGGTTTACCTGCCTACCACACTGTCGAATAATTGCTTTAATTTTGGGAGTCCTTTAGGTAGACAGCTATAAAAATTGTTGGGTAGTGTACCTACGTAGATAATTCGCGTCGTGGCTTGGAATGAAAATGAAGGGATAATTCGACATTTACATTTTAGTCTTTCTTTTTTTATTATATTTAGTAAACTTACTATAGAGGCAGAGAGGTCTAATAAAATTCTTATCAGAAATCATATTTTTGACGGAAATTTGTTTAGTTTGTGTATAAAAACTATAAAGAATTAGGCAATTAATAGCGCGGTATGAAATACCTAATTTATAGGCACTTGGGCTATTCCACAGTGGGTGGTCCGAACCGCCCGTGATGTCAACCGCTTTCAGATTTGACTGTATATCCTGTTTTTCTTTACAAGATCAAAATTATTGCAATAAATAGACCGGTGGCCAACCAAAAGTAATTGATAGGATTTAATATATCATATTCAATCCTACCAATTGGTATTTGGCTAGCCACCGATCAGCCATCACTCCTGTGTTCATACATTTATTGCTACGATTTTGATGTTGAAAGAAAAACGAGGGATATACTATTGATTAGGTATTTCATGCCGCGATGTATTAAATACCTAATTTATAAGCACTTGGGCGATTCCACAGTGGGTAGTCCGAACCGCCCGTGATGTCTACCGAATACTAACAATACTTGAATAATTGTTGCATTTTTAGCTTTGCGATCTGCAACTAAGTATAATTAATCATCCATATCTAGTTCCATAGTTAGTTTCTAGTTTGGGATCAGATGACCGTGTGTGGATTGTCCCAAGATATATAATCTTTGACAAGGTCAAAGGGCAACTAGGCAATCCTTAATTAGGTATACTTATCTACTAAATAAAATGAAGAAATTATCTGTAAACCTATCTATATAAAATTTTATGAAAAGTGTGTGGCACACGGAGCTTCGATAATTACAAGCTTGGAATTGAAATTCAAATGTCCATGTGAAGTTTTTCTCTAAGTCGAATAATGAAGATCCTCCGATTCCGAGAGTCGAGAGTTCTAGATTGAATAGACTGGATAACTTTTACTATGTGATGTGCTGTGCTTGTGTAAATTATAAAGCTACTGAATTATTCAGATATCGTTTTTATCAATACACTCCGGTCTACGCATAGGCGTAGGTTAAAGATTCTAAAGAGAAAAAGAAATTGTACTTAAAAGGAACGTTTAGAGTTCAGAAGTACCTTTAATAGCGGCCGACCCCGCAACACAATGGAAGCGAATGAAAACGAGAGTTTAGGAAATGTAGAGTCAATATTTATTATGTGTGTTAGTAGGAACAAAATGTTAAAAAAATGCCGGCGGCTAGCACTCAACACACAACGATCGCGACGCTTGACCGCAGTATGGAGGTTACCAGCGCAGACTATCAGCATGCTTGGCGCCCATAAGAGCTGCCAGCGGCCGTTTGTCTACCCAAACGTGACTAGAGGGTCTAGAGGTACGACCTATGTATATTATAGAAAGAGATATAACTATAATTTATACTTATAAGCAAGCACATAAGAGTTAGGTAAAGTTTTAATCCGAAGTAGCTAACATTCAAACCGCAGGTCGCGGATTCGGAGCCTGCATGAATCAATAACTGTAATGATATTTTTATAGATTAGAAAAATACTGACTCATCATCATCATCATCATCACCAGCCGGAAGACGTCCACTGCTGAACAAAGGCCTCCCCCTTAGACCGCCACAATGAACGACAATTTGCTATTTGCATCCACCGGTTTCCTGCGACTCGAACAATGTCGTCGGTCCAGCTAGTGGGAGGCCTGCCTACGCTGCGTCTTCCGGTTCGTGGTCGCCACTCGAGAACCTTTCTTCCCCAACGGTTATCGGTTCTTCGAGTGGTGTGGAAATACTGACTAATCACCTGATAATCTAAAGTAAGATGATCTATGTACCGGATAGAGATCTGCAAATCTCTGGTACCTGATCACTCTTATGTTGCGTCGGTCCTCCGTTCAATCGGACTATTAGAGTGCACCTATATATTTGAGTAGCTACTTGTCCCACTAGCAGTTGACTAACCTTTTCAAATATCGGCCTCCTGTAGCCGTTTCATTCGGGATGACATTAAATAATTATGCAAAGAAAAGAATATATGTATGATCTAACAAATTATAAATAGGAAGGCCATAATAATCATAAGTAGTAATATCTGTCTTGTATGAAAGCTAAATAATATCATGGGAACTCGGCTCTGTCTCGGTAAATATAGGCCAAGTTCCGCTATTATCAAACTAAAAATACGTTTGGCATATACATTATTATGAAAAAAGCTGACGATAAAAATCGTGCTGTGATGCTGGGTTATTGAGCTAAATTGCTTTGGCTTGAGATTTATGGTGTAGTTATGAACTGATGACACTTCTTATTACATAACTACTTTATTATGACAACCAGTGGTAATGTGTGCTTTTTATTTTCCAATGATTAAAATAACATACACACATCAAAAGTGTCTAGGGATCAACATATATTTTTGCAATAACTTTTCTCCTGATTGATATTAATTAAAATTTTCTTTAAGGATTCATCAAATAAAGTGTTTTCGTTTGTCACAGTAACGATAAACCAAGTCACCTTTGCATTAATAAAGAAATTTGCCATTTTCCTAATAAAGGGATTTTTGACATTTGAACCACTAACACAAAAGTTCGAAAAAAAGACTGAAATAACAGTTTTCTTTAAAATTTTATTGGGTAACTTAAACAATTAATAATCCGTGTTTCTACCGCGAACACTAACAACACAAGAACATCGGTTTGGCATACTCAAAATGAGTTCATCCAAATCACGCTGTGGAATGGCCGCCCATGTTCGTTGCAACAACAAAAAAAGGTCTTCTTGCGACTGGATACCCTCCATATTCGGCAGAGCTCTTCTCTGTAGCATATCCCATGCATGCTCAATCGGGTTCAAGTCTGGCGACTGAGCAGGCCAGGGCAGGACATTGATGTTAGCTGCGGCGAGAGTCTGTCTTACAACTCTTGCGGTGTGCGGTCGTGCATTATCATGCATTAACTGAAATAAGGGACCGATTTGCACTTGTAGAGGAACGATGACGTCTGATACAATCGTCTCAGCATAAATTTGAGCGTTGAGGTTGCCTCTGATCCAAATCAACTCAGTTCTTCCGCCGATCCAAATACCCGCCCATACCATGATGGTTCCACCACTATAAGGATGGACTTCCTGGCAGGATTTTAATCGCTGTTGGCGTCCAGGGGTTCTCCAGTGTCGTATACGTCTTGTATCCGGTCTCATACCAAAACGAGACTCATCAGAAAAGCACACGAAACGCCATTGTTCTTCTGCCCAATTTCTGTGTTCAAGAGCCCATTGATATCGAATCCTACGATTGTGCATTGCTATAGGTGGTACCCGTAACGCTCAAATTTATGCTGAGACGATTGTATCAGACGTCATCGTTCCTCTACAAGTGCAAATCGGTCCCTTATTTCAGTTAATGCATGATAATGCACGACCGCACACCGCAAGAGTTGTAAGACAGACTCTCGCCGCAGCTAACATCAATGTCCTGCCCTGGCCTGCTCAGTCGCCAGACTTGAACCCGATTGAGCATGCATGGGATATGCTACAGAGAAGAGCTCTGCCGAATATGGAGGGTATCCAGTCGCAAGAAGACCTTTTTTTGTTGTTGCAACGAACATGGGCGGCCATTCCACAGCGTGATTTGGATGAACTCATTTTGAGTATGCCAAACCGATGTTCTTGTGTTGTTAGTGTTCGCGGTAGAAACACGTATTATTAATTGTTTAAGTTACCCAATAAAATTTTAAAGAAAACTGTTATTTCAGTCTTTTTTTCGAACTTTTGTGTTAGTGGTTCAAATGTCAAAAATCCCTTTATTAGGAAAATGGCAAATTTCTTTATTAATGCAAAGGTGACTTGGTTTATCGTTACTGTGACAAACGAAAACACTTTATTTGATGAATCCTTAAAGAAAATTTTAATTAATATCAATCAGGAGAAAAGTTATTGCAAAAATATATGTTGATCCCTAGACACTTTTGATGTGTGTATTATAATGACAGTTTTTAAATCAATCTACGTTTCGTTTTGTGAAAATAAAAGAACTTATTTATTTTTCAATTTCTATTTCAAAGCCTTTTATTGCCAACAAGTTTACAATTCGATTTAACATATATTTTTATTTTTTAATATTATTATTAGCGTCCATTACACATAAAGCCTCCTCCAGCGTTTTCCATTGCTTTTTATTTTATGCTAATATAAGAATCTAATAAGAATAATGTTGTCCACAGAGAGCCTGAGATTTTTTTAAGATCGTCAGACCATCTTTGGAGCTGTCTCCCCCTTTTCCTTTTGACGTTGTATCGGGGAGTCCAAATAGTTACCAATTTTGTCCATTTCTGTGTTCGTTCTCAGATCATATGACCAGCCCATCAAGTGTATAGTGCGAATCGCTAAATAAAACAAATTCAGAAACCATGTCTGTACTCCTTCTAAACTAAGTTTTTACTATAATTTAAAAAAAATCTTTCATAATGTGGTTTGTATCATACATATAAGGCTCAAATACTTAAACATGCTGGGCGAAACCACAGGGCGGCGGGTCGCTAGTATAAATAAATAAAAGTTTCTGGGTTAGTTCCAAATTTAGGATAAATGTATTGGATTCAATTCCAGCCGTTTAGAAGGTAGGTAGTTGCGAGCCTCAGCTAAAATAGCCTTTTGTCTCACCGATCGATCCCACGAGATAAAATTGTATCAACCTGAATAAATCCTCTAGTATCAATCAGGAAAAAGGTGTCCAGTGTTAAGGTTTTATTTATTGTAGGTAAATGCGTTACCTGCGATAAAAATGGCAGAGAGAGAGAGAGACAGATTTCATTTCAATGTCACCTGGAATTAGGTTGAGGTAGTACATATTACATCCATGGGTTGAGGCTAGGGAAACCCTCCTTTCTCCAAGAGAATAAATGCTCTTAGTTTGATATAATGATGATGATTTATGACAAACTGGTAGTTGTCGTTTTGTTTTTAATGGTTTGGCATTTTCTATGTTTCCCTTCGGCATGGCTTCGGCATTTTAATACCTACGTGTACATGTATGCGTGGTGTACCTGTCCGATTGTTTATTGTGTTATTTACCATCCTTGACGATTAAGTCGCTTTCCATTAAGTGGGATTGCTGTCAAGCGCTTTCTTACAGTAAGTAAGTGGAACAAGAACGTCCCTCCGCAGGACAGAGCTCTGTATCATTTCTTTTCCTTAACGAAATACATAGATAGCTACTTATATACTTATATATTGACGGCTCGCTTATGTACTTATATATTGACGCTCTATTGACGGCTAGAATATGTATATTTTCAGGTAAGAACATCGAAAAGCACAATATCATAAACACGACAATAGATCGGCGGGCCTGTTGGTCTAGTGGTTAGACACCCTGGCCACTACCTAATAGGTCGTGGGTTCGATTCCCGCCAAGTGTCTGGATGTTTTTTTTCTGTATAAGTATGTATTGATAAAAAAGTAAGTAGTGATAAGATCACGCATTGTTACTAACTTTATATTAATTTGTTTTTTCTTTTACATAAAGATAGATATACCTTGAACACTTATTTTTATACTGTCCTAAATTAGTTGTAAGTACTACTGTATGATCTACTATCAAATGATATCCCGATATCCCACACCGAGTTAACATTGTATTTAGGCAGAATTTAGCCAAAAAAAAAAACTGTATTGACTAATATCGATATAGTTTATTAGCTATCTCTATTTTCGTTTAGTTCACCTACTCATTAGTTATTAGGCACACACTCGTACTATTAAGTATATTGTTTTTTGACAAATTAAAGGTTTTTCTCTTTGCTGCCATATGGAGTAAGTGTGGCTACTATAGGATTAAAAACTAGTTAAAGCCGATTAGTTACAAATTAAACATATTAATTTGATTGCTTTCTCCATCGGCAATTCTACTAGTCATTGGCAGAATCAACGGTAAACGATGGAGCCATAAACTAAAATTGAACTATGAGTTACAATGAAACCAAAAGCTAAAATCGAACTTCAAGAGATCTAATTATCTTAACAAGTTATAAAATAAGTAGCTCATTTATTAAACTTTTCATTTGATAGACGTCACTGACCTTAGATACATGAGTAGCACAAGTATATTGCCAAAGCATCCGACACCGGCCATGAGTACGTAAGCGGAGGCCAGAGCGTACTGCAGCCGAGGATCCGGCGGCGGGAACTGCAGCCAATGCTCATTGATGAGGTACAAGTAGTCGTCAGTAAATAAGCCGTAAGCGCGCCACGTGCTCACCGGCCATCGCTCCTTGAATCGCCTTATCAAACTTAAAGAGTTTCTCGGACCAATCGTGGTTTCGATCTCCAAATGTTGATATGAATCCAGTTTAAATATATCAGTCTTTTCTAATCCATCCATTTCAAGAGCTTTCCCATAATGATCGGACATTCTTCTTCGTCGCTTCCATTGTGTTAAACTCTCCAAACGGCGCCACAAGAAATCGTTATGACACTTAAATGGCTTTAAATTCATATTTTTAATTAAATCACTGTATTTGAATATGTGCGTGACATTATAATCTTGTGTTACGCTGTAGTTTTCAAACTGCACTGCGTCCGAACTAAATACTATGTTTGTAACGGTTGTGAGTGTTATAATAAATATGTGGGACATGTTTATTTACGTAAGTTTTCAGTAGCAACGGATCAAAAGGGCACAACCGTTCACGCTGCTTTCCGAGACAAAATGTTGCCCGGAGTATGCCCCGGACAGACTAAACGTCTCCCGGTAAGGATGCGGTACTACTATGGTATACTATGGTGCTAGGAACTGTCTCGCCGGGAAATACTGGGCGCGTGGATAACACCAAAATAACGTTGGTAGAGCTAATTATAGGCGCGCGACATTGGCAAATTGTCACGTAGTGAATGAATTTGTAGCGTGTATTTAATTTATAAGTTCTTGCTTTATGTATAAATTTAATTTGTTATAATTTTTGACAAACTATGCTAAATAACCGCACATAAGCTGCTTGTAAATGTAGATTATTAACTATCCACTATCAGTTAAAGATTATCGTAATTTTATTATGTGAGTGTAATTAACAATATGTTGCTCATATAACATTCCAGATTTGTATACCTATACTTATAATAATTATTATGATATTACTAGGTAATATTTAAGAAATCATACCTACAAAAAGTTTTGCTTTCTTTTGAAATTGTTAATGAAATATAAATCGGGATCTTATCGGAATAATTTAAATGTTATACTTGATTAAAATTGTTGAAAGTAAATCTACGGTACAGTAGCAAAGAAATCAAATCAGCTTGGCTATGTAACGGCAAAGCAGTGTACAAATTATGTTCTATTTATTACCCATTGACGATCACATGAAACCTATCAAGTATACCTATTAATATAATTATCGGATTCTCACCTGAGGTACATAAAAAGTACAATGATATTTCCCCAGCAGCCAACTGTAGTAAACAGCACATAAAATCCGCCCAAAGTCATTTGAAACGTCTCATCCGGTGGTGGGAACTGCAGCCAGTGTTCGTTGATTAAATTTAAATAGTCATCAGTGAAAAAACCCCACTCTCTCCACTTCCATACGGGCCAAAGTCGTTTGAAGTTTTCAATTAATAAAGCATGGTGGTCCACGGTCGAAGTGTTAGCCGAATTCGTATCGTTTTTCAATTCTACCGACCTCGCAATTCTGTATACCGTTTCTGCCCTCATTCTGCTCGACGGACGGTTTTTCCTTTGTAATTGTATTCCGGGGGCTGAGCTTCTACCTTCACATTTCCTTAACTTATCAACTTTTATTACGTAACTTTCGCTGACTTTATTTCCAGCTTCAATAAGTTTTAGAAACTGGTTTGTTAAAGCACCGTTGCATATAAAACTTAAAGTGAACACGATGAAATATCCAGTCGTAGGGCTAATTTTCATATTTAGTTAATTTTATTGCTAACAACCCGACGTGTAGTTCGTATGAACACTTGCTTTGTTTTACAGGAGCGACCAGGTATATTTGTGTCGTCGGTGGCTCAAAGACACTGGATGCTTAGCGAGAATCCCCGGGGACTGCTTCGAATTTATGCTTAAGTGGATTAAAGTGACTTGCTTTTAGCAAAACTGTATAGGATTGGCGGTTAATAAAGCTATTTATAAGGTCGATTGATAGACCTCTTTAATCGTCTTCCGAGTCATGTTCGTGGGCCAGTGGGATAAATCAAGGTCGTATGTATTAACTAAGTATACATCTACATTTTATTACAGGTTTATAGGTGCGTGTCGCCTCCGTGGCGCAGTGGGACACCGTTTGCTTTGTAAACCGGAGGCCGCGGGTTCGAATCCTGCGGGGGGCAACGAATTTGAGTATTGTTCCTTACTGGCTAGGTTAATGCAGGCCGATCACCTGATTGTCTGTAAAGTAAGATGATGTCGAATGGGCATGACTTTTTTTTTGAGAGAGCTATGCTCGGTGTTTCTATGCGCGACAGGATCCGAAAAGTGGAGATTCGCCGAAGAACTAAGGTCCCCAACATAAGCTCTCAGACTCTGCAAGTTCAAGTGGCAATGGGTAGGCCACATCGCTTGAAGAACCGATGACCGATGGGGAAGAAAGGATGTCGAGTGGCGACCCCGAACCGGAAGACGCAATGTTGACTGGCCTCCCACTAGATGGGCAGACGACATTGTGCGCGTTGCAGGTGTTAAATTAATAGTATATATAACTGTATTAATATATCAGCCTAGATCATTTATAACCTGAGTACTGAATAATGTAGGGTAACACTTTATTAAAAGTACCCTTTATCAAATTACTAATGGTTTGGAGGTAGGTACCAACACAAAAGTCTCAGATATCAGTAAATAATATTTATTATAATAACAGTGTCGATTACGACACGTTTGCTATCACAGAACAAAGTAATTATTCCATTACACTATCAGTGACGAGAGAACCATATAAAAATATATGGGACTCCCCAAGTGGACTCCCCAAGTGGTCTCCGCCAGCCCCTACAACCACTTCCAGCACCAGCTCCAAGTCATATATCATATATGACTTATCATAAATACAACATATTAACATTATAACACAATATCATCATAACAATGTAAATTAAACAATAGTAAAGATACTTAGCTTTCTAGAGATCCGTTGCCGACTGAAGACTGTTCAATTATTCTAATTGCATAGGGCTTTCCATAACAATTTTATAGCTGTTAATCAATAGTTAAATATCACCAACTAACAAGATATTTAATTAATACAACACATTTCAAAGCATAGTCAATTTCTACTACCCTCAATCGTCGCTGTTAAAAGGAATAAGTCAAATTATAATCAAATTACTTATATCTATTTATATAAAAATATCACCGATGCTAACACAGGCATCGGTGGATGCAAATAGCCAACTGTCTGTCATTGTGGCGTTATAAGAGGGAGGCCTATGTTCAGCAGTGGACGTCTTCTGGCTGATGATGATGAAGTACTTTAGTATATGAATATTTTGGGAAATCTGTAAAAAACTTTCAGTTATCTGAAACAAACAAGTAGGTAGGTTTGGCTGGTACAACTTTGTGTTGTTGCTAAATTTTACGAAGCGGTGTATGGTCCATATACTGTACAAAGGAGAAATATAAATTCCAAAAGTTTCCTATAGTTGGCAGCAAACATGACCTGTTTAAGAAAAAACAAAGTTTCTTATATGTGAGTGTAGTAAATCTGGGCGCCCCGCGATGTCGAGACATTTCCTGCGGTCGCGCCTGCTTGACTTATATAAATATAAAAAATCTAACTTTATCCTCTATCGGCTATACTAGCGGCTCGTTCCGGCGTCGCACGGGTGGACACATTTTTCTAGTAATAAATATAACCTATGTTACTTAGGGATAATGTAGCATTCCAATGGAGAAAGATTTTTTAAAATCGGTCTAGTAGTTATTGAGTTTATTCGTTAGAAACATACAAAAATACAAATCTTATAATATTAGTGTAGATGTGGATAGTGCAGACATAGATAATCTTAAATTGTAAATTATTTTTAAAGCAACAACACCAATTACTGTAAGGAAGTATAAATATTTATGTGTACGCGTCACAGACTAGTAAACTTATATGCATCGAGTTGAAAAATCATTTGTTTCTCGCAGATATTTGCGATGTGACGCGAGTTTGCAGTTAGGGCTCCCACGCATAACTGCGATGCGATGCGATGCGGCGTGAAACAAATGAATTTTCGATACAAGTTCCTGCAACTTGAATCTGAACTTGTATCGAAAATTCATTTGTTTCACGCCGCATCGCATCGCATCGCAGTTATGTGTGGGAGTCCTAATGTGTGGGAGCCCTTAGTAATTAAAAATTGATATACTTATACAAAGAATGTCGCGTAGTCAAATTAGCCACCACGCGTAGGTACTTACTGTATTTAATAATGCAACGTCTGCCTCGTATAGCACTTACTCAACCCACAACGGCTCAACCCCAATCAAACCAGTACATGGGCTTATTAGCTCTATGAGCGAGGATCTTTGCTTATTAAACTGCGCTCAGTCCCAGCCGTGACCTTATATTGGCTTTGTTAGATATACTTAGGGACTGTTTATCAACTTTTACTTTACTGATATTTATATGACGTTTTTACCTATTTTCTTTTAATATCTAATAATATCATGCGACAATCCACACAGAGTCATCTGATCCCAAACTAGACAAACCCTGTACTATGGTAACCAGACAACAGGTACATATATATATTATATATATTAATATATTTATATTATATATATATATATATATTTCATATATATATATATATTTTTGTAAATATTTAAGTACGTATACATATAGATATAATACACAGACACTTGGTGGGTATCGAACCCACGACCTGATGGGTCGTAGGTTCGATTCCCACCAATTAAGGCCCAGGTGTCGGTAGTATTTTGTATTAAATAAGGTTACAAAACTTCTTAATGCAGCTTTGATGTTGAAGTTGTCTCTTGTCAATAAATATGTTAAAAATAGTATAGAGCAGTCACTATCCGCGCTTGTCTGTCTGTAGGTGTATTCTGTATAAGTAACAGAATAAGCTACACTACGGATTTTAATGCGATTTTCACCATCACTTGTGAGATTTTCAGAAGTTATTGTTATGTGTATAATACTTATACATACATATGTGTATAAATTGGTATAGGGAATACATTCTTAGGTTTAGAACCATAAAGGCCGGGCAAAAACGCGGCTAAAGGCCGACCGTTTAACTCGCGTATCGCCTGCGTGGTAAGAAGGGAGCGAGGGGAGATGTTAGCGGATGGGTGAAAGGGGTGCGCGGAGCAGAGAGCTTACGTCAAGTACGGCAGTGCCATAGATAATACACTATATACTTAAAGGCAGTGCGCTGGCTGTGCTCGCAGCGCGCGGTTGGTGTTTTTGTTACGGACGCTTGAAGATAAACGCACAAGGTATACGACTGCCAAGATAAATCTCAAGATGAATCGCTCTTCCAGTTTTGCGAACAAAATTAACAAGCAAGCTAAACAAATAGCATACAATGTATATTCCTTTTTTAAAGCCAGAAAACAAGATCATAATTCTACAGAGTATCTTGAAGACGTAAACCTAAACAACTTGTTGCTAAAGCTACAGGACTTTCAGTGACTACCATATGTAAAATAATAAAAGAAGGAAATGAACTGAAAGATGAACAAAATAATGTAAATTTTTAATCACCAAAAAAAATTAAACAAATCCGAAAGAAAAAAATTGAAGTTGACAGTTTTACAGAGGGCGTTGTTAGAAGAAAAATAACTCAATTTTATACGGTTTATAAGAAGGTTCCTACATTAAAAATTTTGAATGCGAAACTCAGAGAAGAAGGAATTTTAAATTGTGGCCGAGAATATTTGAGAACATTGATTCATAAACTTGGCTTTCGATTTAAGAAATGTCAATCAAAAAGAAAATTACTGATTGAACAACCAAACATCGTATCGTGGCGGTAGCGTTATCTTAATGCGATAAAGAAGCACAGAAGAGATCAAAGAAACATTGTTTACCTCGATGAAACATATGTCAATTCGTCATTAAATGTACCGGCGTGTTGGCAATCCAATGAAGAACGAGGGGTGCTGTCGCATATTGGCAAAGGGCCACGTTTAATTATTGTACATGCTGGTGGACAAGCCGGATTTATCGATATAGCTCTTTTAATTTTTAAATCCAAAAGCAAAACCGGAGATTATCATAGCGATATGAATTTTGTAAACTTCAGCAAATGGACTAAAGAAAAGCTACTGTCAAATTTACCGCCAAGCTCAGTTATTGTTATGGATAATGCCGCATACCACTCGGTACAAGAGGACAAAAAGCCTACAATGACATCCACAAAAGCCACCATGCAAACCTGGCTGCAAAGACACAATGTTGAATTTGATACGTCTCTAAGAAAATGTGATTTATTGAATTTAATCAAACAACACGCGACAGAAAATATTTACAAAATAGATGAAATTTTAAAGGCGGCAGGTCATGAAGTCTTACAACTGCCTCCATATCACCCAGACCTGAACCCAATCGAATTGGTTTGGGGGGATATCAAAGGACAGCTCGCAAAAATTGAAATTGATTCTAATTTAGACAAAAAGAAAAATACACTGGAACAGTTATTTGCCGAATTCTCTGTAGAAAAATGGGTTAACTGCGATAAACATGTACAAACTATTGAAGATGAATATTGTCTGCACGATCGCATCGTTGATGAAGAGATGGACCGATTTATTATTAATTTGCAAGATTCTGACTCCTCAAGCTACACAGACAGTGATGATGATTCAAGCAATATGAATATTAGTGACGAATAGTCCTATAAATTTTTTATCTATGGTTAAATATTTCTTAGACGGAGTTAATTATTGTTTTATGATTTTGTACCTATGAAGCTATTATATTTCATTGCTTTATACTTCAGATATATATGAATTGACAATGTAGTTTATCTCTATATACTAGCGAGTTGCGCACGTTTAGAGACGTAAAACTGTGTTTTTCTTTTTTTTTTTTTTTTTTTTTTACCACTAGTTACGTCGCGGACGGTCCAGACACCCCATTGTTTCTTTGTGCGCAGCGACGAGCGCACGCGCCTAAGCAAAAACAGTTTAGTGATATTAAAATATTAAAACATATCTATTAATGTGGGAAAAATCGTGATCGGCTGCGAGCCTATCGCGATAACATAAGTACCTGCGAGCTACTTATGATTAACTATAAATAAATTTAGTTGTGTGTCTAAAATACTTGGTAGTAAACAAGTTACCTACCCACTTATTATTCGAATTACTACCTTCGAGTTCGAGTCAATAATATCTACCGTCAAAGAAAAAGTGACGAATGACAACAAAATGTTTAAAGTTAACAAAGTCGTGATTGACCGAGAGTCAATTACGACAACATAATTAGCTGCGAACTAATTATGAGTCATGGATTCATGACAAATGAATGCAGTTGAGGCATCCAATTGATTATTTATCGGATGCAAGACAAGTTCCATAGATTTCTGGTAAGTAACACATAATTACTTGTAATATCCATAGGAAATAGGGAATACAACTATTGATGGTAGTCATCACGGCGACATGATTGGCTGCGAGCTAATCAAGAGCCATGGATTATACAAATGAGATAGGAAATGCGTGCAATCTCAAAGAGATATACACGTCCCAACCTACAATTTATTTTGTCTAAAGTTATTACTTTACAAAGGTTACACACAAGATACTATTATTATTTTTTCTGCTCAACTACCCACCACTTTTAATTTTTAATTCGTGCATTTACACATATAATGGTACGAGCCCCGAGTCTGGCTGAACTACCAACGGGTCTTCAACATGAAAGCGGCTCTGCCTAAGTGGTTCAACTATCAAACAATTGCACATTGGTGCGATTGTTTATCGCCAGATCCTGGTTTCAATTCCCAGGTTGATTAGGTCTTTTTCACGGGGTTTTCATAAAGAAATCCTGCGCTGGGTTTCCAAAAGGCATCCCTCTAGTGGAAATTGGTTTAGAAGCGTGCATAGCAAATGCCTACAAGGCAAGGCTATACTATTCCCAGAGAAAAAAAAAAAAACTTTATGGTATACATTATTGGCAGAATGCAAATATTTTGTACTCTTGTGGTCCTGTGTCGGACATGTTACGTACGTTTCTATATAAGAGTATAGAAATAAAGGTAAAGTACCAATCCAAACTTATGCAAAACAATTAAATTGCATATAAGTCCGACCTTGAATTTATGCTGTGCAAAAAAAAATATGATAAAATCAATAAATAAATGACAATTTGGGATGTGACAAGAGCACTTTATCCTATTTATCAAGACTATGTCAGGACAAAGAGGTATGACTTACGTATTTCCGTGTTGGCGTGAAAATCACAGTTATTCATGCCTTATTGGTCAGTCAATAACATTTTCTGGGTCTATTAGCCCAGGGTGCGTCCAATTAGCATAGGTATTGGTATAATTACATAATATACTCTAGTCGAGGTGGCATTTCCTTGCACCTCAACAGCATGATAATTAATAAACAAGGTTCACAGATAAGAAAACAAAACTCCTGAATCATCAGCCCCTTCCACACCTTGTAGAAGAACTGGGCAGTACCTTCTAGCTGCCCTTGAAAAGGGGGGGGGGGGGCGAGATAAGGGGAAGGCCAACAGCAGCATCAATCGCATGTTCTAGCGCTAAAGGATACCGGCTGGACTAACATGTACGCCTCATCATGTAAGGTACAACAAATAGTCAGATTTAGATTTCAAATGTTGGCCACAAACATATGTATTTTACTTGTATAATTATATAAGTACCAAATTTCCCAGCCATGTTAACTTTACTTACATCCAAACTTTACTTACATTATAAGCAGAGGTATGGATGCTTCTATTGCAACACATATATAAACTTAGTATCGTTATTTCATTGGACACATTTAATGAGATTAACTTATTCTAGTTTTAGTAAACTACTAAACAGAGGTTTTAACCATAAATATGTATATTTTATGAAAATCAGAAACGAATTCTGTTCCTTAAATTGCAACGAGGAAAAAAAATAATACACTCAAACCGGAAGTCTAACCCTTTGCTATCACATTGTTAGATCATCGGCATTTAGTACAAATATAAAATATATTTGACGCCAAAACCTAAGTTCGGCAAGCGATTCATTTATATATTAAAATATTTTAAAATATTTGCTCTTATATTTATATAATATCAATATAGCTTTTATCCTCTCTACTTATAGATAATATTTAAAATCATTACCACAGTGAAACTTGAACTTAACAACAGTTTACACCACTTTGTCATACTGACCATAAGATTCCCAGTCTGAAATTACCGGTACTAGTAACAACAATATTATATAACATATAAATATAGTAAAACAAAATTTGTATATAAATATCATCTACCTTCTATGGTACCGAGAATAAAAACTAAGATTAACTATTAAGATAGAGGTTAAATAACCTATCAATCTTATCATAGAAAATATTTTCGCAAGTTTTGTGGCATAATCACGTAGAGATAGCAGCCGACGTATATATTATTCTAAATTACAGCGTACACAATACATATTCTCGTATGTTTGGCCTTAACGGTGCTTGATGAGGTTATGGTGAAATTTTATTAAAATGATTGTAATTAAATAAATTGTGACCGTAAATTTATAATTGCAATAGACAAAATAAGATACATCGAACTGATAACAGTATACCTTTTTACCGGAGGTAACAAACAACGTATGCATATATATTCCTTTGATGATGATTATCTTGATGACATATGCATAGCGATAAAAATGTATATATTTATGAAATTTAAAACCAAAAGTTAGATAAAATTATAAGAATTATAAAATACAAAATTGGAATTTAAAATTAGAATTAAATTTACATAAAGAAAAAATAAGGGTTAATTAATTACCAAGCTGGCGTGAGAAGCGTATCCGTTTGCGTTTCTTATAATAAATATTTCTCGAACGCAGATTCTGATTGGAAACATCATTTTGGTCTTTAAATTTATGTTACAGAAAACTTAAGCCTAGCAACTTTAATTCCAATACAGCAAATTCAACTTCCTAGCCCAGCAAAAACAAGATAGGTATGCATATGCAGTATATCCACACTAACACACAACCCAGGGTGAGTTAATTTATTTTCATGTGTTCGCGATTATCGTTAATGTCCCATTGAAGAAATCGATGATTAAGCTACGGGAAATCATTATTCTTTTCCCAAATTGATAATATTGGCCATGGGACACTTAAACACCAAACTAACCTGTATACAGCATGCATGCACTTGCCTTTCATGCGGTATACTTAATAATGACGGCCATCGATGAAAAATACCATAAAAAAGCATAGCGTTCCATCAAAACTATCGTTTAAACAAAGTATGAGTATCAACCCTCTACATAAATACCGTGATACCGGCCGGCGTAGTGTTGTGCCAACACAGATATTGGATCATTATTTCTATTATTAAAATCTTATCGTATTTTCTGCTTATAGAAATAGAACTCAATAAGTTAAAAGTAAGTATAAACCAAAACCTGCTTGTTTTGGACCTAAGTACGAGTATAAAACACTAATACTTGAGACTTATAAAAGATATTTAATCACTTTAGAATCATAAAACTTTAGACAAGTTGAAAAAAAATATCAATAATAGGCTAAGGTAACTGCAAGTTCAAATACATAAATACGGATATCTAATAAATGTATGTAGATATCTTAAGCACGCAAAAATAAGTTAAGATAGTCATAAAAAAAGTGATAGAACATCGGCCCTTTGACATTCTAGTTCTATTTTAGTTCTTCTTTAACAAGAGAAATATACACCTGGTCTTTAACGACTATACCTTCGTAACAAGACATATAAGGACAACTAACATAGTAAAAGTTTTACTAACATAGATCACTCACAGCTCAACTAATCAGTCAGTAAAATAAACAAGTGATTAAAAAAAAAAAAAAAAAAAACCAGACTAGGGTATTTCTTAAATTGTCTTCCGTGCATAACAAACGTCACCTTGGCCGTACGATTTGCGGGTCTTAGGAGGTACTCCTACTGTCATAGCTAGAAAACCGTCAGCTAAACTAACTTATTAGTGGTTTTTGATTAACTTATTATTATTACCTATTATAACCCCGTTAATTATTACTTATTATAAATCTACAAAAAAATATCAGTTTAACTAATATTTTACTTAAACTATACTATTTTTCTTAAAAAAAAAAATAGCTATACCATCGAAACAAAACCTTACTCTCTAAACATCTACATTGTCAATTCATATATATCTGAAGTATAAAGCAATGAAATATAATAGATGATCAAACGAACTTCTTGAAGTGAAGTTCGATCATTATTATATGAATTGCTTTATACGAAGATATAAAAACCCGCCCACCCATGATTAAATCACATAACACGTGTTCAGTGCATTTAACCCTTGAATAAGGTTTTGTTGAATTATAGGCATAAACATAATCTCTAAAGAATGAGGTGTCTGGACCGTCCGCGACGTAACTAGTGGTAAAAAAAAAAAAAAAAAAAAAAAAAAACACAGTTTTACGTCTCTAAACGTGCGCAACTCGCTAGTATATAGAGATAAACTACATTGTCAATTCATATATATCTTCGTATAAAGCAATTCATATAATAATGATCGAACTTCACTTCAAGAAGTTCGTTTGATCATCTATTATAAAATATTTGTAAAACATAAAAATAAATACTTAAAAAAAAGATACTTATTATTTTATTCTTTACCAACAATGTCTATCTCGAGATAAATCTTTGGATTATTGACTCTGTGTGTAGTGTTACCCGCCCCCGCTCCCTTCTTACCGCGCAGGCGATACGCGAGTTAAACGGTCGTTATAGTTAGTAGTAAGATTTATGAAAAAGCTTAATTTTGTTTCGGTTACATAATACTGTTAGATAAAGTATAAAGCGATAGCCGTTAACACAAACAAAGCATTAGCGTACGGTTATGAGGAGTACAAAGTACTAATTTATTGCCAGACTAACCCAGAAGGAGGGTTATGTTTTTCGAGTGTATGTAAGTATGTCTATTTCTTTGGCACGGCCTACAGCCTAAACGGATTGATGGATTTTGACTTTATGTTTTTAGATACGTCTCTACACTACGGTTTACGGGTAGGACGGTATATAAACGGGTAGGTACGGGTATTTTATAAACTATGATTGAAAATATAAATAATTCGGTCGAATTGCGTACAAAATATTAAAAATCTATGTTCCTTTTATTTTTGTCAGTTTGATTGGTTGATGTTAAGAACCCTGCGAAATACATATGTCATCTAATGTGAGGAAGCGATACATGAGTTTTTGCGATGATCGTCGTTTGGCGCCAAACCTCGCTAGTCTACAAAAACATGTTTACAGCGTGATTTACTTGATAGTGGCATGCCATTTGTCAATTGATGTACCTAATTATATATATCTGTATCACATAATCTTTGTAGACGTTGTTTGTTTAATTTATACCCCCAAACAAACAGGAAGTGATAGATAATAATAGTAATATATTTATTTCAAGTAACTTTGACTCAATAGCAGAAATTTATGTATATAAAAAGATATGTATACGAAATCCAATCACACTGAGTGTCCAAAACCAGGTAAATTTCCAATAGCACAGTTTACATTTTTTCCCATTTAGTCTTCGACCATTCCAAGACCATTACATCATTTCTGGCTTAAAATTAACGAATCTTCGAATCCCCTTATTCGATTCTTCCCTTAGGCCACATTTTCTCTAGTTGCAGTAGAGCATGTTATGTTTTCCATTTCTTTTATCTGAATAGTGTAAGAACCACTACCGACACATTAGCACTCCTGTGTGTGAATAAATGTTATGCGTGTACTAAGTTAATACCTAATTACTTGCACCGAATTACTTGTTTGTATACTAATACTTTTCTGTGGCTACCTGTTATTTGTCCTTTTTTCATTCAAATTGATCTTTTTAATCAGAGTTTTTTTATTTATAACATAATACTAAAATACATCAGATGGAACGTGAATTACTTGATTGTGATGGCATGTCTGTTAGGCCAGTATTTTGTTTATATCCACTTAAGATATTACGAATCTATTTTAAATGGCTAATATAACTTATTATTACCAGAATTGCAGAGGACTCCGGACTAAAACAAATATCTTTTTACGTAATTTGCTGATGTCCAATTATGACGTTATATCGCTGACTGAGACCTGGTTATTTGATGATATATCGGATATGGAGCTTTTTGACAATCGTTACATTGTTTATCGCCGTGACAGGAATTACGCATCTACGCAACAATCCAAAGGGGTCGGTGTACTAATCGCTGTTCGCCGTGATCTAACAACTTGCCAAAATCAGGAGTGGAATTCCTCAGCTGAGGACTTGTGGATCACTTTAACCCTGCGTAATTCTTGTCGCAAAAATACCATAAAGCTCCATGTCTGTACTGTATATTTGTGTAATCAAAATAAAGGTAATCCTTTTTCTGTACAATTAGGTAATTTTTTAATTAATTTGAGAAATATCACTGAAACTCATAAAGTGGACGAGTTTTTAATACTCGGTGATTTTAATATGAGCAATATTAATTGAATCTCATCGGATTCAGGACTTCAACCTGCTAATTGCCCTTTGGCTTTTTAGTTTGTTATACTTACTTTCGTCGTATTTTTTTTTTTTTCTATGTATTATTTGATCTTTTGAACGGCAAGACACACTGTCGCTCTGATCTAACTGTAACATGACACACTGTTTAAAAAAAAAAGTGATAAAATGACAAGCCCGCTGAGTTTCTTGCCGGATCTTCTCAGTTGAGGCCGCGTTGTGATCCGGTGGTAGCTTTTTAAAAAAAAAAAAAATACATGACCTTTCAAAAGCCTATTTGAAATAAAAAAAAAAAAAAAAAAAAAATATTTCAAATCCATCAGCGAACAGTTTAATCGAAACACTTTATGATTGTAGCCTAAATCAATTTAATTATCACCGCAATATCTCAGGTGGAATATTGGATCTTGTTTTGTGTAGTAACACAGTGTCGGTATGTATATGCACTGATCCTCTGGTCCCTGAAGGCCCTTACCATAAATCTCTTATTATCCAGACTGCATTCATTGAGCTAGGTGCGCTTGATATTCCTAGAAGAAGAACCTACTTGTACAAGCAAGGCGATTACGACAAAATTTGTAGCCATTTATCTCAGACAGACTGGTTTTAATAAAATCTGAGACGGTTGAGGACGCAGTACAGACTTTTTATAACATTTTATATTGATTAAGAGACAGTTTTGTACCAACTCACACTACGCCCAATTATAAATACCCACCTTGGTTTAAGCCTTCGCTTATCAAAATAATCAAAGAAAAATTTAAATACTTTAAAAAATTCAAGACCTATGGTAACCTTTCGGACATTCACACTTTCAGAATGCTTCGTGATAGAGTTAAAGTAGTTGAAGATAAGTGTTATAAAGAGTACATACAATCCGTCGAAAATGCGATTTCGAATAACCCTAAGCTATTTTGGTCATATATTAAAAACAAGCGGGGAAGTAGCTCTTATCCGTCTCCTATGACCTATTCTTCTTCTGTCAGTAATACTAGTGAAGGCATCTGCCAACTTTTCTCCTCATACTTTAGTTCTACATTTTCAGCAGATGACACTATTTCATCTCTTGAAATAAGTGAAGCGGGTGATTCCCACTCTCCGTGTCACTTACCAACTATTGAAGTCAGTGAGCAGCATGTACACAAATTGCTACTAAGACTTGATCTCAATAAATCAGCAGGTCCTGACACTATTCCTGCTTTGTTTTTGGTGAAATGTGCAGAGGAACTAGCAACCCCTGTTTCTACTCTTTTCCAGCGTTCACTTAGAGAAGAGTCAATGCCTAAAATATGGAAATCAGCTTTTATAACGCCGGTATATAAGAAAGGGCCGAAGAATGAAGTAGAGAACTACAGGCCAATTTCGAAGCTTTGCATTTTATCCAAAATATTTGAACGCTTAGTTTATGACTAAACATATGAGTGTATTAAAAATTCTTTATTAAGTAAAGCTTTACTAAGTAAAGCTTTTGATAAAATAAATTATAATATATTACTGAAAAAATTATGGGTCTTGGGAATTCGCCGGTATGGATTATAATCCATATATATGGCGTCAACTTGGTTTTTATTATGCATACTATCAGTTAAATATTCATTAAAGAATGTAAGATTGGAGGTTGTAGACCTAGCCTTAATAAATCCATGTTGTTGCGGCAATAAAGAATTTTTAATACACTCATATGTTTAGTCATAAACTAAGCGTTCAAATATTTTGGATAAAATGCAAAGCTTCGAAATTGGCCTGTAGCTCTCTACTTCATTCTTCGGCCCTTTCTTATATACCGGCGTTATAAAAGCTGATTTCCATATTTTAGGCATTGACTCTTCTCTAAGTGAACGCTGGAAAAGAGTAGAAACAGGGGTTGCTAGTTCCTCTGCACATTTCACCAAAAACAAAGCAGGAATAGTGTCAGGACCTGCTGATTTATTGAGATCAAGTCTTAGTAGCAATTTGTGTACATGCTGCTCACTGACTTCAATAGTTGGTAAGTGACACGGAGAGTGGGAATCACCCGCTTCACTTATTTCAAGAGATGAAATAGTGTCATCTGCTGAAAATGTAGAACTAAAGTATGAGGAGAAAAGTTGGCAGATGCCTTCACTAGTATTACTGACAGAAGAAGAATAGGTCATAGGAGACGGATAAGAGCTACTTCCCCGCTTGTTTTTAATATATGACCAAAATAGCTTAGGGTTATTCGAAATCGCATTTTCGACGGATTGTATGTACTCTTTATAACACTTATCTTCAACTACTTTAACTCTATCACGAAGCATTCTGAAAGTGTGAATGTCCGAAAGGTTACCATAGGTCTTGAATTTTTTAAAGTATTTAAATTTTTCTTTGATTATTTTGATAAGCGAAGGCTTAAACCAAGGTGGGTATTTATAATTGGGCGTAGTGTGAGTTGGTACAAAACTGTCTCTTAACCAATATAAAATGTTATAAAAAGTCTGTACTGCGTCCTCAACCGTCTCAGATTTTATTAAAACCAGTCTGTCTGAGATAAATGGCTACAAATTTTGTCGTAATCGCCTTGCTTGTACAAGTAGGTTCTTCTTCTAGGAATATCAAGCGCACCTAGCTCAATGAATGCAGTCTGGATAATAAGAGATTTATGGTAAGGGCCTTCAGGGACCAGAGGATCAGTGCATATACATACCGACACTGTGTTACTACACAAAACAAGATCCAATATTCCACCTGAGATATTGCGGTGATAATTAAATTGATTTAGGCTACAATCATAAAGTGTTTCGATTAAACTGTTCGCTGATGGATTTGAAATATTAGCAGGTTGAAGTCCTGAATCCGATGAGATTCAATTAATATTGCTCATATTAAAATCACCGAGTATTAAAAACTCGTCCACTTTATGAGTTTCAGTGATATTTCTCAAATTAATTAAAAAATTACCTAATTGTACAGAAAAAGGATTACCTTTATTTTGATTACACAAATATACAGTACAGACATGGAGCTTTATGGTATTTTTGCGACAAGAATTACGCAGGGTTAAAGTGATCCACAAGTCCTCAGCTGAGGAATTCCACTCCTGATTTTGGCAAGTTGTTAGATCACGGCGAACAGCGATTAGTACACCGACCCCTTTGGATTGTTGCGTAGATGCGTAATTCCTGTCACGGCGATAAACAATGTAACGATTGTCAAAAAGCTCCATATCCGATATATAATCAAATAACCAGGTCTCAGTCAGCGATATAACGTCATAATTGGACATCAGCAAATTACGTAAAAAGATATTTGTTTTAGTCCGGAGTCCTCTGAAATTCTGGTAATAAAAATTTATATTAGCCATTTAAAATAGATTCGTAATATCTTAAGTGGATATAAACAAAATACTGGCCTAACAGACATGCTATCACAATCAAGTAATTCACGTTCCATCTGATGTATTTTAGTATTATGTTATAAATAAAAAAACTCTGATTAATAAACTATTTAAAAAAAATAAAAACCGACTTCAAAGTAAATTATCTAAAAACCATAAAATAACGAAAATATTATTGAAGTTGGTGTTAGCGTACCTGCTGTGTATATTCTGCACCAACTTCAATAATATTTTCGTTATTTTATGCTTTTTAGATAATTTACTTTCAAGTCGGTTTTTATTTTTTTAAAATAGTTTATTTAACACTTTTTAGTGACTTATTTTACGAAGATAGGTATCAGCACTATCACGCAACTCGAACGGCTACATTACAGTAACTTACTGAAAACATAAAAAGTTTATATCTCTTAAACTACTGGACCGATTTTGATGAAATTTGTACTCTACCCTAAGTTGAAAGATACTCTAACTATTGCAAAAAGAATTTTCGAAATCGGACTTGTAGTTTCTGAGAAATCCGCGGACAAACCTACATACATACATACATACATACACTCGTGAAATTTGGTAAATTCGTTTAGAAGCCCACATAGACTAACATATATGAATATTACGCATTTTTATTAATATTACATACATACGCGTCGAATACAGAACCTCCTTTTTTGAAGTCGGTTATAAAGTATTATAATAAGATCAATTTGAATGAAAAAAAGGACAAATAACAGGTAGCCACAGAAAAGTATTAGTATACAAACAAGTAATTCGGTGCAAGTACTTAGGTATTAACTTAGTACACGCATAACATTTATTCACACACAGGAGTGCTAATGTGTCGGTAGTGGTTCTTACACTATTCACATAAAAGAAATGGAAAACATAACATGCTCTACTGCAACTAGTCGCTTTACCTGGAAGAGAAAATGTGGCCTAAGGGAAGAATCGAATAAGGGGATTCGAAGATTCGTTAATTTTAAGCCAGAAATGATGTAATGGTCTTGGAATGGTCGAAGACTAAATGGGAAAAAATGCTCACAAGATGTAAACTGTGCTATTGGAAATTTACCTGGTTTTGGAGACTCAGTGTGATTGGATTTCGTATACATATATTTTTATATAAATAAATTTCTGCTATTGAGTCAAAGTTACTTGAAATAAATATATTACTATTATTATCTATCACTTCCTTCACTTCAATAGAAGAACCAAGAACACAGGGACCTGCAAATGAAATCACTACAGCAGAAGTTAAAATAGCTATCTCAAAAATGAAAAGGAATAAAGCAACAGGGCCAGATGAGATTCCAGTAGAGATATGGAAAATACTGAAGTCAGATGGAGAGATATGGCTCACTGAACTTTTTAATAACATCATAAAAAGTGGAAAAATGCCAGATTCTTGGAGAAAAAGTGTTGTGGTTCCTTTCTACAAAAACAAAGGAGACGTACGTGACTGTGGTAATTTTCGTGGAATCAAGCTTACTTCACATACCCTAAAAATCTGGGAAAGAGTCATAAGTGGACGCCTTCTAAATATCGTTACAATTACTGAAAATCAATTCGGATTCACAGCGGGTAAAGGGACAACCGAAGCGATTCATGCGATCAGGCTAGTGATGGAGAAAGCGCGTGAGAATAAACAGAACTTGTGGATAGTTTTCATTGATTTGGAGAAAGCTTTTGACAGTGTGCCTCGATCATTGATGTGGCAAGCACTGAGGGCGCATGGGGTCCCCGAATGCTACACGCGACTAATTGCAGACATGTACAATGATGTAGAAACATGCGTAAGAAGTCCAGCTGGGATATCAGACAGTTTTGGCATTCGAGTGGGCGTTCATCAAGGCAGTACTTTAAGTCCACTGGTGTTTAATGTCGTTTTGAATTATTTAACCGCAAACATCCAAAAGCCAATACCATGGAATTTGCTTTACGCCGATGATGTTGCCCTTTTGTCCGATAGCAAAGATGAAATCCAAACAAATCTGGAACAATGGCGGGAGTCACTTGAGCGTAATGGCTTGCGCATTAGTCGAACAAAAACAGAATACATGACTTGTAATTTCCATCCCGAAATAGTTTCAAATGAAGGGCTTATGCTTGATGGAACAGCGCTACCGAAAGTAAAATCATTTAAATATCTTGGCTCAGTAATATGTGACGATGGAACTATAGAGGCGGATATTACGCACAGGGTTGCGGCAGGATGGAGTAAGTGGCGTATGTTGACCGGTGTTCTCTGTGATCCAAAAATACCTATAAGAACCAAAGGTAAAGTGTACAAAACCGCAGTAAGACCAGCTTTATTATATGGCAGTGAAGTTTGGGCGGTTAAAAAGATCCATGAACACAAACTCCATACAACAGAAATGCGTATGCTTCGATGGGCAGGAAACGTTACATTAAAGGATAAAGTGCGTAACGAATATATTAGAGGAAGTTTTAAGGTTGCTCCAATACCTGATAAAATAGTCGAGTCAAGACTACGATGGTATGGTCATGTCATGCGGAGACCAGATGCCCACGTCGTGAAGAAATGCCTTTCCATGGCTTCAACTAGTAGGAGGGGAAGAGGAAGACCGCAAACCACCTGGCTAACGTCTGTCCATAAAGACATGACTAGGCTAGGGTTGACGGAGGAAGACACACACCAGCGGCAAAAATGGCGCCAAATGATTGGGAAAGCCGACCCCGTGTAACGGGACAGAGCGAGGGAGATGATGATGATGATCTATCACTTCCTGTTTGTTTGGGGGTATAAATTAAACAAACAACGTCTACAAAGATTATGTGATACAGATATATATAATTAGGTCCATCGATTGACAAATGGCATGCCACTATCAAGTAAATCACGCTGTAAACATGTTTTTGTAGACTAGCGAGGTTTGGCGCCAAACGACGATCATCGCAAAAACTCATGTATCGCTTCCTCACATTAGATGACATATGTATTTCGCAGGGTTCTTAACATCAACCAATCAAACTGACAAAAATAAAAGGAACATAGATTTTTAAGATTTTGTACGCAATTCGACCGAATTATTTATATTTTCAATCATAGTTTATAAAATACCCGTACCTACCCGTTTATATACCGTCCTACCCGTAAACCGTAGTGTAGAGACGTATCTAAAAATATATTATAAGTAAAATCCCATCTCAGACACAATCACAGGTGCCTTAAAATCTTGTATGACCGGCGAACTGACTAAAATAACAGAAACCTTATTGGAAATAAATAAATCAATCATTACCCTAAAAACTGACAACGAAAGTATCAAGGACTCCATCAAAGACATTAATAGTCGTCTTACAAGCTATGAAATAACATTAAATTTCTTAGATGAACGCCAGAACTCAATGGACCAACGAATTAAAGTCCTCGAAAACAGTGTCCCACAAGTCGAACTACCCGAACAGATTTCGAAGCTTGAACAAAAAATAAGTACTATGGAGCAACAAGCTAGGGACTGTAATATTGAGATCTCGAACATGCCTGAACGTCGTAACGAAAATTTGTTACCTATTATTATTAACTTGGGGTCAGCCATCAACTATAACATTCAACCCTCGGACATTGTATCAGCTCACCGAGTGCCCCACGCCACCAGTCAGGATTCCAGGCCAAAAAACGTCATAGTAAAATTTACTACCAAAATACTACGAGATAACATCTTGGCGGCAAGCCGCAAAAAGAAAGGTCTCAGCTCTGATTGTCTCTCAATTAGTGGAACGCCGCACACTATTTTTATCAACGAGCACTTAACATTGCAAAACAAACTTCTTTTTCGAGAATGCCGACAGAAAGCCAAGGTGCAAGAATACAAATACGTCTGGATTAAACACGGACTTATCCTGGCACGCAAAACTGATACGTCGCCTGTACTGTCCATTCGCAACCTGTCCGAATTGGGTAAAATTAAGTAATATCTATTTTTACTCAAATATATTCTGGATTTACTTTTATATTATTTTAATTTCTTTTGCTAAATATTTTCAGGTACTTTCCTGTCATTTATCACTTTGTGAAGACTTTAATTGTTTTGAAAGTGTCTACGGAGTTCTAGGTCAACAAATGTATATTGTAAACTGTATTTTTATTACTATGTATTTTTGTAACTCGATAATCATAAGAAAATTAGTTATGTTATATTATCTAAGTCCAAAAACCTTAAAATTAAATATAAACCTATATAATTTCTGTATTGAGTATGCCTTATTATATTATACCAACTGTAAAACACAACATGTGTACCAACTTATATTCTTACTATTTATCAAGTTAACTCAGTTATGTAAAAACTCCTTTATTTATGGATAGTGTCTTATCTATCTATTATCAGAACTGCCGTGGGCTTAAAACTAAACTTAATACATTGTACATGAATATATTACTACATAATTATGATATTATAGTCTTGACTGAGACTTGGCTACATCCAAATATTTTTAATAATGAATTAATTGATACACGATACCACGTATACCGTTGTGATAGGGACCTCGCGGGAACAGGTCGGCGAGACGGCGGCGGGGTGCTAGCGGCCGTTCGACGTTCACTCGGTACGGCAATACAAGTTTCTGTACCCCCCCACCTCGGTCACGTCCCGCCGGCGCCCGTCGTTGACCACGTATCTGTGGAGCTGCGCGGGAGCCGCGGCCAATTTACACTTCTGTGTGCTGCTTACATTCCACCTAACCAAAAAACTGAAACATATATATCTTACCTGAACTATATAGAAAATATTATACAGCATTTAGATTCCCAGAGGTTCTGTTTAGTTGGCGACTTTAACATACCTTCACTTGACTGGCATTTCGATGGCAAAACGACAGAACCAGTTCTCACTAGTAAATCTTCACAAACAGATAAACAAATTTTAAACTTTATGGCCCTTACAAACTGCTATCAAATAAACAACGTTAAAAATAAATTTGACAGGACACTCGATTTATTCATAACAAACATAGCAGATTGTAAGCTATTCCTAGCTCCCATCCCATTAGTTCCAGTGGACGAGCATCATCCGCCATTTTACATACTACTACCATCCACAACTAATGTTAGTCTAATCCACAAGAAACCACAATTGCAGTACTGTTACAAACGGGCAAATTACTCAGTTTTAAACCAGGAACTAATTAATATTAATTGGGACTCATTATTAGAAAATAAATCAGCCGAAGCTGCTGTTAGTACTTTTTACGAAACAATATACGGATTAATACGGAAACATATCCCATCCAAAATGGTTAAATCCAATCATTTCCCAGTCTGGTTTAACTCATCACTAATACATATTTTCAAAAATAAAAATCAGGCATGGATAAAATGGAAAATGTATAAAAATATAGCCGATTATGAACAATTCTCTCTTTATAGGACAAGATTCAAAAAAGAGTCGCACAAAACTTATAATAAATACATAAACAACGTTGAAATAAGCATTAAAGATAATCTAAAATATTTTTGGTCATATATCAGAAATTTGAAAAAATCCGACGAGATACCAAGTACAGTATATTATAAAGATGTTACCGCAAATACTCCAGCAGACATTTGTAACTTATTTTCAACCTTTTTTCAATCAGTATTTGAACCCTCTTCAGTATCTGATTTAAATTGTAACGATATTGGTGAGTCAAGCAACAGCAATGATGTCCTTATTAATTGTATAGTACTTCAACCTGATTCAGTTCTTCAAGAGCTACAAAAGTTAGATGTAACTAAAAGCTCAGGAACAGACAACATTCCACCCTCATTCTTAAAATATACATCTGCCGCAATTTATAGACCCTTACACTACCTTTTTAATTTATGTTTACAAGAAGGAATCTGCCCGGATATCTGGAAGTCAGCGCGAATAGTGCCTGTTCACAAAGGTGGTTGCAGAAAAAATGTTGAGAATTATAGGCCAATCTCCATCTTATCTGCTCTGTCGAAGGTCTTCGAGAGGCTGGTGTTTAACGCTATCTATCCCTGCTTACATAGTAATATTATCCCACAGCAACATGGTTTTGTACAACGCCGATCAACTGCAACTAACCTAATCGAATACACAACATATATCTTCCAAGCACTAGACAATAACAAGCAAACAGATAGTGTATACACTGATTTCCGGAAGGCGTTCGACAGAGTAGATCATAAAATTCTGCTCGAAAAAATAGCTTATAACGGTATACGTGGTAATCTTTGGCGATGGTTCAAATCGTATATTTCTAATAGAACCCAAAAGGTAGTCATTAAAGGGTATGAATCTGGACCAGATCCAGTATTAATCAGTTCCGGAGTCCCACAGGGATCTATATTAGGACCTCTCCTATTTATCATTTTTGTTAATGACATCAGTAAATGTTTTAAGTTCTGTAAATTTTTAATGTACGCCGACGATTTAAAAATTTATCACACTATAGATAGCCCTGAAGACCACCGCCAATTTCAATCCGACCTGGACAGATTTAGTACCTATTGTGAAACAAATAAGTTAAGTCTCAGCATCAACAAATGTCAAACAATCACTTTCACTAAAAAACGATTTGTTAGTAACTACTCATATAAGCTAAACGGTCTTATCCTTGATAAAACAAACAGTATTAGAGACTTAGGAGTTATACTGGACAGTAAGCTTTCATTTGCTACGCATGTTGAGAATATTATCAATAAGGCTTATAAAATGTATAGTTTTATTCTTA
This sequence comes from Furcula furcula, assembly GCA_911728495.1. Lineage (NCBI taxonomy): Eukaryota > Metazoa > Arthropoda > Insecta > Lepidoptera > Notodontidae > Furcula > Furcula furcula. The sequence goes on from OU452251.1 coordinate 16,240,412, forward strand.
GAAGTACTACCAATTTTAAGCAACCTACCACATATTTGCATTTGTATAGAAGTTTAGTTCGCTCACAGTTAGAATACGCTGTATCTGTATGGAACCCATACTATAGTAAATACTCAGATTCCTTAGAAATGGTACAAAAAAAAATCCTACGCCGTATTCAATACAAATGTTATAAAAGCCATCTATCATATTGTAATCTACTACCTAAGTATAAGTTGTTAGACTTAAAATCAAGACGCTTACTATTAGAGATGAAGTTCTTATACGACCTTATTCATAATAAGTACGACTGTGTTGCACTTACGAACCAAATTTGCTATAGGATACCAGCCCCCCTAGACAATGTAACATTCTACAATCGCTATCGCTAATAGAAAGTATAAAAATGTATGAGAATGACATAAGTCATCGAAAAATCACGTGACACATTGTAGGGAATTGACACCGTTAGCGAATGAAGAAATAGATTCGCTATGGAGCGATTGCATCTTGTCTAGGCCCTCAGTTCGATCACAAACTAGAACTACACGCAAAGTAGAACTTTTTCAGTTTTTTGTCGCACAAACGCTGGTTTACGCTCACCCCTACATCGTATTGTAAGTTCATATAACAAGTACTTCAATGATATAGACATATTTGCCACATCTGCAATGAAGTACAAAAAAATGATCACTAATGTTTTGAATTCATCCGTATAATATGTCTAACTCGCCAACATGTATAACTATTTTATATATACGTTAATATAACTCGTGGTTAATGATGCTGGTAGCACATATATTTAACTTTAACAACTATACTGTACATTATTCTACTTGTGTTATTGTTTGTTAACCCAAATAAAGAGAAAAAAAAAAAAAATCCAACAATCCGTTTAGGCTGTAGGCCGTGCCAAAGAAATAGACATAAAAATAAATAAATAATAAATAAATAAATAAAAATAGCCTTTATTCGCTGCCCAGATAATCTGTTTACATAATTCCATTAAGTTTAATAAAACAGCAACCTTCTAGCAAGGGCCAGGTTGTCCTAAGACATAGGCCTCCTCTAACTCTCTCCATCTATGTCTATTTTGAGCCAACGTTCTCCAATATTTTGGTAAGTCGTCTTCCCATCTTTTTATGGGTCTACCTTGTTTTCTTTTCCCGTTTCTTGGATACCATTCAGTCACGTCCCTAGTCCATCTTCCTACTTTAGTCCTCATCATGTGTCCAGTCCATTTCCATTTTAACTTTCGTATTTTTGATAAAGAAATAGACATACTTACATACATACACTCGAAAAACATAAGCCTCCTTCTGGGTTAATCGGACAATAAATTAGTACTTTGTACTCCTCATAACCGTACGTTAATGCTTTGTTTGTGTTAACGGCTATCGCTTTATACTTTATCTAACATTATTATGTAACCGAAACAAAATTAAGCTTTTTCATAAATCTTACTACTAACTAGCCGCGTTTTTGCCCGGCCTTTATGTTTCTAAACCTAAGAATGTATTCCCTATACCAATTTATACACATATGTATGTATACGTATTATACACAAAACCATAAACTTCCCGGAAAATCTTACAAGTGATGGTGAAAATCGCATTAAAATCCGTTGTGTAGCTTAGTCTGTTACTTATACAGAATAAACCTACAGACAGACAAGCGCGGATAGTGAGTATGTTCTATACTATTTTTAACATATTTATTGACAAGAGACAACTTCAACATCAACGCTGCATTAAGAAGTTTTGTAACCTTATTTAATACAAAATACTACCGACACCTGGGCCTTACTTGGTGGGAATCGAACCTACGACCCATCAGGTCGTGGGTTCGATACCCACCAAGTGTCTGTGTATTATATCTATACAAGCTGACCCGCGCAGCTCCGCCCGCGCTTTTATTCCATTTTGCTCCCCTTTTCTCCCTCTTCTCTTTATTTATTTCTCTCTCCATCTCTCTCTAAAAAAGTCTAATTCTATGCTCTCTTCCTCCTCTCTCTTTCCCCCTCCCGCTTCTGTCCCGGTCACAATCCCCCTCTTCCTCTCTCCGTTGTCCCCGCTCTGAACCCTCTTCCCCCTCTCTATTCTCCCCCCTTGCTCCCCCTCACTTCCCCTTTACTCCACTTTAAGCCCTCTATCCCTCACCCCATCACCCCCTACTCAACACCCTCTCCCTCTCTCTCTCTCCTCTCTTGCACCCTCCTCTCGTTCTATATATCCTCGTCAATCATGGTATCTGGGATTCTTACCCTATTTTATCAAAAGCTTTACTAAGTAAAGCTATTGATAAAATAAATTATAATATATTACTGAAAAAAATATGGGTCTTGGGAATTCGTGGTGATTTATTTAAATGGTTTAATTCTTATATCTTAAATAGAACCCAAGCAGTAGTCCTTAATGGATTTATGTCTGATTGGGTCAGCATTACGTCAGGTGTTCCTCAAGGATCGTTGTTGGGTCCACTCTTGTTTGTTATCAATGATATTGATATTTGCTTCGAAAATTCAAAATTTCTGTTGTTTGCTGACGATCTAAAAGTTTTTCGTGTCGTTAATAATGTTGCAGATGCACTACTTCTCCAGGAGTACCTAAATAGACTTAACTCGTATTGTGTAAATAATAACTTACACCTAAACTTATCTAAATGCTTTATTGTTCATTTTACTACAAAACGTAATAACTTTTCTTTCAATTATAAATTAAGGGACTCCGATATCCAAGTTGCCAATCTAATTAAAGATCTTGGTGTAATGCATGACAGCAAACTAATATTTGATCATCACGTTGAACATATAATTGATAAGGCACATAAAGCATTTAGCTTCATTATTCGTACATCCCGACCTTTCAAACACATGAAAACAATAAAGACTATTTACTGTGCCTATGTTCGTAGTCATTTAGAATATGCCAGTCAGGTCTGGAACCCTATTTATCATGTTTACCGTAATAACTTAGAAAGAGTCCAAAAAAGGTTTGTAAGGTACTTGGGTTTCAAGTTTAAACTCTCGCGTCAGGACTATGAACAACAATGTTTTAAGCTTCACCTCTTGCCTCTTTTTCTTCGGAGAAACATAGCTGATGTTTCTTTTCTTTTGAATATTGCACAGAATAAGATTGATTGTCCGGATCTCCTGAGCAATGTTCAACTTCATGTGCCAACTCGACGTTTACGCTCTCACAATCTGCTTCACGTTCCATCCTGCCACAGTAATTATCGAGGTAACAGTTACTTACCAAGAGTATTCCGTTCTTTCAACAAATTGAGCCAAGATTCACGCATAGATCTATTTTGTACTAGTACTTTAAGTGTCAAGCATATCATTCACGATGATCCAAATCTTTTGTCATAGGTTAATTATTGTTATGTTTATTTTCCTAACTTTGAATAGGATCCTATCTGTGGCGTAACTGGCATGTAATAACTTATAATGTTCTTATTTTGTAAATGTAGCCGTAAGCTCCCCGAATAAAATAAAAATAAAATAAAATAGTTGCACTGAGATATAAACAATACGTACGCACTGTCCTCAAATAGCTCTCGAGTAAAGCAGGAAAAGGTTGGTAGTTTATAAAACAAAGTTATCAGGGAACAGAAACTGGCGTAATTCTGGTATCTGCCCCAGACGGCAGGAGCCTAGGCACGGTACGCAGCTCATACTCCAATTTATTTTCTTCTCCTAATTAAGATTTAAATTCGGTCCGGTGAGAAATCGTGGAAATTCTAATGAATCAAATTATGTAATTTGACAGCAATAATATTCCATGCTACCTTTTTTTTTTTTGACGCGGGGGTAATCTTCGAAAGATCCCCGGGAGCTGTGGGGCTCGACCGGGGTATGTGGGATTCTTACCCACTAAACCCACGTGGCTGTCGCATCGGCACATGAGAGGGGGGACCCCAGGGCTCTCCGGTGGGATCTGCACCAGGGGCCCCTCAGTGCCTTGCCTTTGAGCCCGCCGCCGGGGGGCGCATTGTAGCCCCCCGGGAACTTGACACGGTACTCACGGGGACGGGGGTCGCAACCCCGCCGCCGTCGTCCTCGGAGTCGCCGCCGTACTCAATGGACGCTCAAGGGGCCCACACCCCGAGCGTCCAGCGACTCCGAAGGTATTCCATGCTACCTAACACAACTACCAACTAAATAATGTCCCTATGGCCCAATTCACACCAGAAGAGCAGCGGACGGAAGCGGCCAGAAGCGGCGCGAAGCGGCCGGCAGCGGCGCGACGCGGCCGGCAGAGCAGGCGCAAGAGGCCGCGCCCGGCCGCTCGCAGCCGCCTCGCGCCGCTACCGGCCGCCGCTGGCTCAGTCTAGTTTGTAGATTCGTTCGACACACGATGTGTTTTTTTTTTGTTTTGGAGTAAATAAACTAAAAGTAAAAAACTTTTTAAAATGGAATTGGTTATCATAGCACTTCTTTCTGAACAAGAAGAAGAAGAAGAAAGAAAAAGAAAGCAAAGCAGAAAAAGAAAAAGGTATATGTGGACCCATGACTTATGGAAGAAACGACGACTGTTTGGAGAATTTCAAACATTTTGTGTAGGCTTGCATTCATACCCAGACGTGTATTATGATTATTATAAAATGAACTACGACCAATTTACAGAGTTAGTGAAAATTTTGGAGCCCCATCTTAGAAAAAAAGAAAACAATTACAGAATGCCTATTTCTGTGGAAGAACGATTATCCGTCTGCCTTAGGTAAGTTATTACTTCCACTGTATCCACTTTCTTCTGAGGAACCTAGAACAAGGTTAGCCTAATTAAACTCTTCATCAGTTCGCATATATCGTTGGCAAGAAAACCGCGCGTGCTCACTAATTCATTTTATTCATACAATTCATTAATTTAGTTAAGTTATATAATAAATTCAGTTGTTATCTTAACTAAGCTTATCATTTCCAAAACTTTAATATCGTACGGTTTACCAAGAAACGATTACACTACTATTATAATTTTTCAAAAATCCTATGAAAGGGAACCTCGTTTTTCCGTCCACTGTGCGGCGCGAGTCCCCGTAGCCGCAGCGCACGGATGCCCGCGCAGCCGCGCGCCCGCTCGAGCAGTCGCGCGGCTTCTTTGAGCTTTTCAAGCGATACTGGTCTGTTACGTATTGTAGATAAAGTCTAAAATTCTTTCACAGTGAAAGTGCGCGCCGCACCGCTTCCGTCCGCTGCTCTTCTGGTGTGAATTGGGCTTATGGCTTTGGAGGAAGGCTTTAGCATGGCTTTGGCAAAGTAAGTATAAAATTGATCAAAAATCAATCATGCATCTACAACACGCTGAAACTTTGAAACACCCCGAAATCATAACATTCGCATCTTTGAACTATGTCACAGTAACATCTAAAGTTAGTTCAAATATGCTGAGAAAGTTTCGAGGGTGAGATGGAATCTTGGTAAATTGCTACCGTATTGAAAGTTTAATCGACCGCTGTTCAGTGTAGTATCAATATTAATCGTGCTTCGAGCCTCCACTTTCATATAGAAATTGTCAAACTGGTGGTTCCATGTTAGTGGTTCCACTCGAGCAAATTTTCAATGGGTTACCTCTTTGACAAATTAAAAATGATGGTTTTTGGCCACAAAAACTAATGTTATTATTCATAGATAATACACTCGTATACTACATACTAATGATGGATGAGGAGAGCCGAATGGATAAGGAGAGCCGAAGATCGGGATTGGTGGCGTGTCTTGGCCTATGTCCAGCAGTGGACTGATGTGGGCTGATAATTATAATGATGATAAATACTAAACAGACACTATACATTTTCAACAAATAGTTTACAAACTGTAAATATGTACATATTGAAATAGTAGGTAGAGATAATCGCAATTATCCCGTATTCAATAAAGGATAATAGTTTATTTTAAAAAAAAGGTACAAAGAAAAGGGATTTATAGGCCCGTTGGTCTAGTGGTTGGACACCCTGGCTGCTACCCGGTGGGTCGTGGGTTCGATTGCCACCAAGTGTCTGGGTGTTATTTATCTATTTAAGTATGTATTAAAAAAAATGTATTTAAGTATACGTGCAAGTAGTCTATGTGTAGTAGTGTATGTACTGATACTCTGCCTAGTTTGGGATCGGATAGCCGTGTGTGGATTGTCCCAGGATATTATTATAATAATGTATCTTAAGTACACTGTTTATTGTTAGGTGCCGTTTGTTGAAATGACTCAATGATTTTTTAAAATTAAATCCATGTCTAAACGGATAGAGACCGTTCATGCTGCTAGCGCGTAGTAATGGATTTTAAGCACCTTGTTAATATTGATTGCAGAATAACCGAAAATGTAGTTAGCTACCTCACATCTCAGAGTTTACCTAAAGAATATCACGAGTCAACAAACTAAACGGTAAACTCATGTCGAAACCAAGCATAACAAATATATTATTTTCGTTTTATTCGATAGTTTCCGTATTGAGTTTGAGAGAAACGGAAATCAACATCGTTAAGGATAGATAATAATCTTGCTATTTGTAATAACTATTAGTTACAATATTTTGAGAAGATCTTGCTTAGCAATTAACCACCGACCCTGATAAATACAGCTGTATAAGGGTACCCTATAAGTAATAGGATTAAACCTTGGTAACGGCTCTATCGTTTATTTATCCAACGGGCGATCTAATTAAATATAACGGTTTCTTGTGAAGTGGAAGGAGAACTGTGCGAATTTGAAATGAAATAATTCTAAAACTGGTACCAAAAATTAAATAATGTAATAGAAGTTTAGGTACTCGTATTGAATGCATGGTTCAGAAAAATTAGCAAGATTAATTAGCAAGATAAGGTCCAGGGTGCGCCCTGCAAACATATCGAGTAGAATACTAATAGAGTAATCATGCATCATCATGCATGCCTAGTTCGGGGATAACGATATGCGGTTATTAAAAAAACTATATACAGTAAAATGCATTGAAATCAAACTAATTTTACGGATTTTATCGCGGTTTGTTTTTGATTTTACTATCCCGACGTTTCTTAAAATGCCTAAAATTAAAAAAATGCCGTAAATGCCGTTTCGGAAAATGCCTATGCTATGCTTGTCGCTCCCCTGCCTTTCAGGCTGGCTGGAGCGCTATAGGCGCTCGCTGCTCTTTGACGGTGGACCTGTCACGGCCTACAGCAACCTTTATTAAAAAAGAATGAGTTGGGTTTGTTTTGGCTATTGAGAACCAAATACGATAGGATATTTAAGAACATGAATAAGAATTCACGAGCTCAAACAAATCTCTTGGGGACTCTCATTTTTATTCTAACTTTGAAATAACTTTTTATTTATTTGAAGAAAAGTAAAAAATGGATATAAGACAGTTATACGAGGATATATTGGACACCAGGGAATTCACAATACGTTGTTATGAAGTTTGGTAGTAGAAAGGTGATTTTTTTTTTATAAGGAAAATAATAAGATATTTGCGTACAACTAAAATTTATTTCGGGTATACAATATTAAAATATATGCAATGCTTGTCTTATAACAAGCAGAAGAGAAATCTACATACACACCTAATACATATACTCGTACGGGTTTAATTTGCCTAAATTTCACTATTTTACTAATACATATCACTATTTTAACGCACCATTAAATTACTTTCAGTGAAGCAGCAAAGCGCTCTAAATTAAAACATATCGAAACCTGTTTAAAGCCCAATAGGCATGATGACTGCAACACAATACCAATAAATCTGTGGTTTTAAATATTAGAACAGATTGCACTGATTCCAAAAATGCATCTCATTTTCATAATAATAGAGAGATTTTCGTGATATTTAAGCAAATAAATTACTCAAATACAGCTAATCGCCATTTTGTAATAAACGCTGATCAGAGTGAATGACGTCAATTCTGTGTAAATAAACAACTGTCAAACTGTCATTTCAACATTTTCTTTCATACAATGTTAAAATGATTAACTTTTTTATCTAGACAGATATTTACACCGCCGTAGTGATGTCACAAAATGGCGCCATACATCGGCCATCGTTTTGGAACGAAATTCAAACTCTATTTTAAAAATTGAAAATATCGCTATTAATTGTAAAGGAGGCTGATATTTCTGGGCTAACGCCGAATAAGATGAGTTATGGTTTAAGAAAATGGTTATATTTTTATGTAAAAATGTGCACAAATATCAGCCTCCTAATCAATCTTGGGAAAGAAAATAGGAAAAGGTTTAGGTAACAAATACAATAGAATCGATTATCGATTATCGTGGATGTGTTCAAGCAAAAGTATAAAATCTCCATTTTGAAGAATGCAGTTAGCATTATAATAAAATAAAAGTAAATTAATCTATCGAAATCAATGAAATATAATCAAGAAAAAATATATATTTATACGTAGAGAAATACATATTTACATATCGATTAATTAATTCGATTTATTGTGTATTTTTAGTCTGTTGAAATCAGACCGTTTTTTACCTTTGATACAATACGTGACAGATGGCAACTCTATTAATCTATGAAAAATCAATCGTTCATGTCGTATCGTTTTGTGCGTTTGTGTTTTATTGATTTGTTATTCCTCGACTTTATAACTACGGTCTGCTGATCTTGCTTAACTTGATCTAGTATTTATACCGGACACGCGACGACGAAGCTCGCATAGCCAACTGAATTGGATTTTTTTACCGGCCGGCTTAACGACTGAATTGTTGTTAAGGATCGATGTGTAAATTGATATAAAAATTATAATACTAGTCGCTACAACCTGTAAGTATACACACCTCCGTCATATATTACCTGAAACCAAACCAAACCAAAGAACTACCCGCTTATTTGGCCTATATATTGCATCTCTAAGTTAGATCAGTTTTTATGTGTACTACATATTACTGGTATACTATTTTTAAACTGTAGCTGTACATTTTTATTGTAAAATATTTTACTCACTATGTATTTTTGTTGCAGATAGTAGCAGAAAATCTATATGTTGTACATATGGTCTCTAATCCAAAAACTTCGTCCCGAGTAAGGAGCACTGTAAGCTGCTGCGGCCATATAATGTCTATAATATGGTACCTTAGTTTAGCCAGGTATCAGGTTTTAGGTGATATATTAATCATTAATTCAATAATTAAGAATAAGATTAATAAAAAAGTTATATATCATAGTGTCTTTTACTTAAAACCAGTAAAAATAAAAACTATTTACCTAAAAGCCCGATTGCAAACAAAATAGATTTAAACTTAACGTATGTATGTATTTATTTGAAGTAGTCTATTTAAACCACAGATATAGATATACATATATGTATATCTATATCTGTGATTTAAACCGTGGCTAAGTGGAAGTGGGCGGGCCACATATGCCGTAGACAGGACGAGAGATGGGCAAGAAAGGTACTGGAGTGAATACCGCGCACGGGTCACAGAAGCGTCGGCAGACCACTAGCCAGATAGTCTGATGACCTAGTTATAGTAGCCGGACGATGCTGGATGAGGAAAGCTCAAGACCGAGAAGGGTGGCATGCATTGGAGGAGGCTTTCACTCAGCATTCACCCAATGCTACAGGTTGAAAAAAGAAGTCTATTTAGACCCTTATTAGATATTTTTACTGTATGAGAGGACTTGTTGGTCCAGTGGTTGGTCACTCAGGCCCAATAGGTCGTGGGTTAGCTTCCCACTTTCTGTCTGGGTGTTATTTATCTATATACTTACTTTTTTACTTGGTGGTAGGTTCCTTGTGCAAGGAACCGTCCAGGTAGGTACCACCGCAGTTTCAGATATTCTGCCGCCAAGCACCAGTGTGTAAGCATTGTTGTGTTCCGGCGTGAAGGGCACTGTAGCTGGTGAAATTACAGGACACAAAGACTTAATATCTAATGTCTTAAGGGTCTGCAACGCGCTAGCGATTCTTCTGGTGTTGCTAGCGTCTATAGGCTGCAGTGACTGCTTACCATCAGGCTTGCTTGCCACCTTGGTGGTATAAAAAAAAAGATTGTATTTGTGCACATCATGTATTGTATCACTTGTCTGGTTACCATTGTACAGGGTCTGTCTGGTCAGTAATCAGATGACCATGTGAATTATGCACATTATTATTATACAGCCATGTCCCTTGCACAATTAAGAGCAATCTAACGACTTAGCATAAGTTAAACCGCTAAGCTTAGTAGGTGGTTCCAAAGAAATAAACATTGCGTGTGTACGCTAGAAAAACATAACCTTCCTTCTGGCGCAGTTGAGTTAAAATCCCCTTATGGCCTATATCTGAAATATCCTACTATTGTATACAATGAAATACATAAAAATATCCACATCACATAAAAATCAGGTGATAAACTATTTAAGCCAAATAAGCTTTTCATATCATAACCTCACTTTTGCTTAGTGGCTTATAACTCTGTTCTCAGATTGTCCAATTCTTCAGAATTTTTAGAGATTGTCTGGTATAATATTGACACCATTTTCATCTTTTTCGATGCATGAAACTGTGTAGCCCGAGAATGTATGAAACTGTATCTTTCTCCTTTAATACAAAAATATGATTATTTTCTTCAATAGTAGACCCGTAAGTAAATTGTAGAGTATTTATTCAAAATTAGTCATCATGCCTATTGGTTACAAGTTCCTAACAATTTTTAAACGAGCCACTCCAGTTGATTGCGAATAATAAAACAGGGCTGCATTTAGGGTGGCTCGTTGCGTGACATCGATCGCGTGTCCTCGGCATACTTTTCCTCTAGAGGCATTGAATTGTTGTAATCTTACTTTCTCGATAGAAATTGACAGAGATGTATACTACGTATATTGACATCTCTACTTCGTGTCATAGTGTGATTATAATAATACTGCTAATTGAGGTGTTGGTAGGGATGCTGTTGTACCTAATATGTACTGCATTTAATAATCTCGGCAGGTAGTAAAGTTGATTTGTTTTTGTTTGTTTGTGTTTGAAAAACCCACTAAATTTTATGTCTAAGCAGCTTTTTAAGCGTTTAATTTTATCTTTTAAGATAACTTTTTTATTCTATTTTTTTATCTATAACGATTTGGTGCCAAAATAAAGAATGTAAGTATACATATCAATAGAACATCATTCAAAACAAATAAATTATGTTGTCTAGCTAAAGAAAATATAAGAACCAAAAAAGATATTAAGAACAGACAAACAACATTACAATAAAAAAAAATATTTATACGTATTTTATCCTAGGCAAGTGTAATATTATTTAGATACGAGTATTTTCGGGCCATAGTAAGTATAAAGACACTCGATAAACTTTCGTGAATTCGTCTAACGGTGTTTATGTGAAGAATAAAAAGTTTTATGGATAAACACATCGTGCATACTTTTAAGGCTTACATTGTGAAAAACACAAAAAAGTAGGTATAATGTAATCCAATTTACAAATAAGTGAAACAAATTAGATTTCCAGTACGAAGCGCAGAAAGAATATTAATTTCACGACAAAACGCGCACGACGAAAAAAGCAGCGCAGCGCCTGACACATTCACACATCGCGATAATATAACATCAAAGCAACACATATAAACACTTGACTTCGATAAGATATTTTTAAAAAGAGATAACTTTATTAATAATCGCTTCTAAATTACGAATATGGTGACGTAGAGGTGGGATATATTTGTAATCGCGTTTAGGTTGATCACTTTCGAGGGACTAAGTATTGTGGAAATATATTGAGTTCCGATCGGAACTGTCACTACTGTTACAATGCAGATGCAGTTATTGTATGGAAGTTAGTTTAGTTGGCGAGTTTGGACAGCCTTCCTAAACCTCTAGACATCGCCGCATTCAATTAACGTGCAATTTAGTTATAACTTTGAAGCTCTTTGAATTCAAAATTCACGTCAATCTTTGGTACCTATTTCTATAGTAGTTATGTATAACTGCTTTGAGCTCGTCAATACTGGATCACAAATTTAGTTGAAATAGTCCGAAAGGCCATTCTTCTTGCAGTGTCTCTTCAGTACTGAAAGTAGGTAGTCAACTCCCATATCTTGGTCGGTCAGTGAATGCCCATGGGCACCTTTAAGTAATACCTACAGGAAAACTAATCCTGAGATTAGATATCAGCCTATCAAAAGTTGCAGTGTTGTAGGTTTTTTCAGCTGATTTTTGAAAATTATTTATAAAATACCTTAGTTTTAGTGCTTACATTTTAATCAGTGTACATGAGTATTTTACATTGTATCTGTGTTTTAACAAAATCTTGTAGAGAGCAAATGATTAAAACAAAGTCTTCCTACCACGCATAACGATGTTTTAGTACCGACAATGGACTGTGTCTGTAAATATTTTAGTGTTGACCGTCCACGTATGCTGAAAGTACCTACATGTTTTACGTTTTGTTCAAAAGCGCTTTACGATGTATAGATATCGTAAATAAAATGTATCTCTATCAATCTGGGTTCAAGTAGTTAGGTACGCTGCAATATGAATAAAACTTGACGCTTTTATGGACCACTATCAATTCCCTGCAGCTACGCCCGCTATTTTTTACCACCCCATTTAACCTCTTTAGGAGTGGAATTTTCAAAAACCCTTTCTTAGTGGTTGCTTACAAAATAAGAAGAACCTACTGTCCAAATTTGAGCTTTCTAGATCCAGCTGTTTGGCCTGTGTGTTGATGAATCAGTCACTCAGTCAGCCAGGACAAGTAATTTTGTATGTATAGATTGGTAAAGGTTCTATCAAAAAATTCATCGTCAAGTCTCTAGATTACAGGTTAAAAAATTCTGAATAGAAATGTATTTTTTTTCGTTGACGTCATACAGCTTTTGTAAGCTCAACATGTAGGAAATCTTTCGCTAACATAAGTTGACTGTATAGAACTCGATCCACCCATACAGTAAATTAGTAACAACACGCCTCATATAATAAATGACTTAATTACCCGTCATGTTCACAGTAAGACCAAATGCCGATAATTTAATTGAATTGTGCTGCTCCTAGAGAACATAAATATTAATAGGAAACAATAAAAAATGTGTAACAATGTAACAAATATTCTTTGCAGAAATTATTATCAAAACTGGATGCAGTCATATAAATATTCTTTTTTCAATATATAGGAGTACTATGTATAGGTTTTTTGTTTTGCATGGAATTTGTGTATACTGTGACTTTATTCGTTTGTGACATTATCGCCCATTTTCAGCATGGTGAATATATAGTTTACCGTAGCTAAATATTTATGTTATGGAGACTTTGAATGGATGGTGGAAATTTCATCAAAGCCTTGGAATTTTCATATAGAGCGCACGAGTTTACGAGTATGCCACATGAGCTGAACTGATAGAATTCCTTTCAAGGTGTTCTATTAAGCCTGATGGCGTGAAAGGTATTGAAATTTTGTGCATTGAATCTTAATAATCCGTCTAACGTAATTTTTTTTAATGAAGTTGGTATATTTTGTCTCTGATGAAATTATTGTAATAAGAAAAACACTAGAGTTTCTTGCCGGATCTTTTCAGTTGGGGCCGCGTTGTGATCCGGTGGTATCATTAAAAAATATTAACCATTCAAAAATGCTAGCGCTAATTAAATAATTTAGAAATTTATTTCAAAGTTATAAAGCATGCAGCATTTACTATTGTTTATTCCACTTTGCACCTCGGAATCAAATCATACAATTATTGTAATATGTTGATGATATATTTTCTGTAAAAGATGCCGAAACGTTCAGGGTAAGTATACTAATGACTTTGAACAAAATAACAAGTAACAGCAAAACAACAACAGCGAGTAAAAAACGACATGAATGTTTCGCGCGGACATTGCTCTCGATTTGATAAAAACGAGTCAAGTGCCCTCGAGATTTGCCCTACGAGATTGCGTTCAGTTTATTGGCGGTCCCTTACCATGATTTATCATCCACACTTCGCGTCGTGACTATCCCCAGGAATCAGTGTACCGTTTCATTGCAGGTTTTTATTGGCTCTGAAAAAGATTAATACCTAAATTGTGATTAGATTTATAATAACTTACATACTCGTATGAATGAAATTCATACGAGTATGTAAGTTATTTCATAACGGAAAATCTAGCTGCAAGCCTACGTATTGTATTGGAGTAGAGTGGCGTAATTTTCAAGACCAAAACGTCATCTATACATATAAAATCACTTGTCCTGACTGACTGACTGATTCATCAACGCACAGGCCAAACCGCTGGACCTAGAAAGCTGAAATTTGGACAGTAGGTTCTTCTTATGACGTAAGCATCCAATAAGAAAATGTTTTTGAAAATTCGACTCCTAAAGGGGTTAAATGGGGTGTTTTCTTTTATATGAAACTTTTTTATTTTATGGTTCGATTGACTTGAAATTTACTGAAAAGATTTTCTAAATAAAATAAATCAATACGTGTTTCCCGAATTTTCAAAAACCACCGTTAGGGCTTGGTAAACGTTGTAAAAAAATAGCGGGCGAAGCCGCAGGGAATTGCTAGTTTTCTATAAAAATTATATATTTTCTATGTAGAATAGGTACCTACTAGGTTATGATTTGCACGCCATTCTAAGCCTGCTGGTGACAAGTGTAAAAGAGTAACCAATGGTGCGTTGCAACAATAGGCACGAAACAGGTGTCCCTCAGCCGCCATTCAGTGCCAGCCTATAGAGCTCTGGCAAAAGTGGCCAGTGAGGTCATTATCGTCGAAGGAACAACTGTACCCCCGTTAACGCCCTAGAAATTGTGTTTATCTGGCCGAGTCTGTATGGTAAACAAAGACAATAACGGTACTATTCAGAATCGAGCTGCAAGCTAAGCAACTGCAATTGCTGGATAGCAGTTGCAATCAGTTAGCTGCAGCTGCACGGTTAGTGTGTATTTCTATGAAATAGCTTCCTAGCGCCGCGATGCAATATGCTGTAGTAGTTGCATGGTGCTGCCGACTGCGGATCCGTGGTGCAGTGACCGCAGAAACATACGACGCAGCACGTGCCACCATTTCCGGAATCATCACGTGGTGTCGGTCAGTTGCAGCAGTTGGCAACTCGGTTCGGAATACCACCTTTACATTTAACTATTACTATTCTTCAAATTATTAATTTACAACAAACAGAATCAACTAGGTATATAAACTGTCGATTTAATGTTAAGGTTGTTTATGCCTTAGTTTATGTAAAAATATACTTAAACTAGCTAAAAAACATCCTCCAAGTTGTCGCCGCACTGGGAGGGACTGAAAAGACTGAAAAGACTGTCGGCATTACCACTTTCTTTGTACGGCCAAGCATAAACGTTGGCAGAAAAGGCTACCAGCCCGACGGTCTCCTGACACTTCGATAAGTTTGGATTAAATTTCTTTCACCAAACCGTGCGTCTCATGAGGCCAAGGCCCCATGGTCTCCACCGCAAAGGCAAAGGGCGCAAATATATAGCTGAAGAAACTATATAAACAAATGTATTGTATCTCAAACTCAAACTCAAAAATAGTTTATTTCAAATAGGCTTAACGCTAGCACTTTTGAAAGGTCATGTATTTTTTTTTTAATTCTACCACCGGATCACAACGCGGCCTCAACTGAGAAGATCCGGCAAGAAACTCAGCGGGCTTGTCATTTTATCACATTTTTTTTTAAACAGTTTGTCATGTTACAACTAGATCAGAGCGACAATGTGTCTTGCCGTTCAAAAGATCAAATAATACAGAAAAAAAAAAAAAAAATACGACGAAAGTAGGTACAACAAACTAATATATGTATGGGTATGAAATGTGTTCAGGAAACTTCATGTTTTTGAAAATTGTAAGTTTATTTTGGTACGTTACTCTATCCAGTAGTAATTACTCAACTTGTCTATTTTTCCCCATTTTCCTTAAAAAGGTAAGTAGGTACACGGGCCCTTGCCTCGTCAACCATTTAGTCGAAGCTTCGTACTTGTAGCGATATAATATTGACGAGTGAAGGTTTCCGACTGCCGTAAAGATACGGTCCGAGGGTTTCTGACTAAGAACTATTAACATTTATAGAGGTTGTTATCTAATAAACAGTTTGTACGATGTATCGTGTCACTGACATTTCTTATTCAGCGCTAAAGGCTTAGGTAGGGTAGTACAAATGTGGTCAAGTTTATTTGAACTGTAAAAAGTATGTTTCTTGCGTTTGTGTACGCATGTGTTTGTAAAGTTTTTATTTCCTAATTTGTACCAGAAATAAAAGATCGCACGTATTTTTGGTACAAATCTATACTTATAATAAAACTGTAACAGGTCCTATTCTGTACATTGAAGATATTTTGAAAATTATATTTGGAGGGCATTCTATAACCGATACTGAGGCCGAAAATGTATTTTTTTTTTAATTTTTGTCTGTCTGTCTGTCTGTCTGTATCACGGCTGCGCATCACGCCGAAACTACTGAATGAATTCAAATGAAACTTGGCATGATTTGAGATCTTACTACGAGGTAGGACATAGGATACTTTTGATCCCGTAATCTAGCACGGTTCTTTTGGGAGAGGGGATTAAAGTCAAAATGGGTACTTGGTTATACGCTTGGTCTGATTTTATCAATTTTTCTTCATAATTATAATAAATATTAGTAAGGTAACACTCATAGAGAGTAGTTATCAAGGTTTTGTAATCGATCGGGTTAAGCAACATTAGGTAAGGTCATTAAATAGATGGGTGACCGTTTAATGCCATTTGAACTAAACGGGTCCGTGCTTCGGAGAGCAAGTAAAAAGTGGATCCCAGTTTTAAACCGACTATAAAAAAGAGGTTATGTATTTGATGCGAATGTCTGTTATTAAAAGTTTAGTTAACGTAAAAATAGCGCATGCGGAGCTGCGTGGGTCAACTAGTTAGGAAATAAAAAAATAATATATACAGACGAATTGAGAATCTCCTCCCTTTTTGAAGTCGGTTAAAAAATGAAATATTCAACCAATGAGTTACATACATATAATTTTATTGATACAACGAATAATACCCTCACGGACCTGAAATGGGTGTTTAATTTAACATTCTGTACAAGTATTTTTTTAAATATATGGATATTAATTTACTTTCCTACGTATTAGTTTGTATTTAATAGGTAAATAATAATAGTAAGGCCTGTGCTAGCCTAGAAAACAGTGTGCTGTTTGCTAGGCTAACGGCGTAACAGTAATAATATGCTAGGACAAATCTGGTCCCAAACTAAGCAGAGCCTACCTACAGGCTCAATGGTAACCAGACGACTTATATGCTTTGTTTTGCGTAGGTCGTTTTGCTTTTCAGCCGTCATGATTTAGAGCCGTTTTGCGTATGTGTCCTTTTGATGATATGAAAGCATTTATAATACCCAGACACAAGATATGAAGGTAGCGTCAGGATGTCTAACCACTAGACTAACGGGTCCGTCAATATATATTTAGATATGTATAGAAAACGTGTCATAAACACTTACTACCGAACCTACAAACGTCAATTAAAATTAATGGTAATAAATCCATTTTTTAAATCGGATTATTTCGACACTCGAAGCCAATTAATACTTAATACGCTGATAGTGAGTAGCGATAACAATTATCTCGTTTTCAATAATCGAAATTAATCATAAATGGCGCTGACAGTCGAAATAAATACTAGATATTAAAAAGTGTCAAAATTAGAATTAAAGTTAATTGGGGTTTGTGAGTGCGGCAGTTAGGTTTGCAATATATTTTTTATCCTAAAATATACATGTTTTCGTAATAGAAGTAAAGATAAAGCCCGTAGAATTACTAAAGCATGACGCAACAATTTAAAGCGCGTTTCGTGTTTCGGCAAAATCCGTTGAATGTGAAAAACGACGGTTTCATCGTGGATGCCGAGTCATTCCTGGCACAGCCACAGACTTCGCAAATAGAGATAAAAATATATTTCGGCTTAGTGGACGCCCATTTTTTTGTTGTCATGATCGCTATCAGGCTTCGTAGGCATTTGTTAGGAAATATCAAACTGCTGCGCATTTGCATACATACCTTTCATATTATCTCACTCTGTGGCATATAACTCTTATACAAATGGACAGATTTGTTTATTTATATTACAGGCTGGGATGGGTTTAACTTTTGATAAAAATGTGTTTGTTATGTGATGGTTTATAAATAGTACGAGATTTTTTAGTAAACAAGAAAACGGGTGGAGCTTCTCTCTATTCGATAACCTACGACCTATACTGCAATCCCCAAGACGCCTGATGCCAAGCGTAGATTATGGCAATTTTTGTCCAGCTGTGGACGTCTTTCGGCTCGTGCTGATGATGATGATTAAAAAATCCTATTTGTAGTTATAAAGAAGACAAATACAAAGGTTTTTAACCAGTGTGTGTTGCCAGTGATGACATATGGTACTGAGACGTGGTCTTTAACAGCTGGCCTTTTTTATAAGCTCAGAGTCACACAACGAGCTATGGAGAGAGCTATGCTCGGAGTTTCTTTGCGCGACAGAATCCGGAATGAGGAGATTCGCCGAAGAACCAAGGTCACCGACCGTTAATCATTGGGGAAGAAAGGTTCTCGAGTGGCGACGAAGACGCACGAACCGGAAGACGCAGCGTTGGCAGGCCTCCCAATAGGTGGACTGACGACATTGTTCGCGTCGCAGGCAATCGGTGGATGCAAATGGCAAATTGTCGTTCATTGTGGCGGTCTAAGGGCCGTCATTGTGGCCTTTGTTCAGCAGTGGACGTCTTCCGGCTGATGATGATGATGATGTAGTTTTAATCTTATAGTCAAATAAAAATCTTTTTACCATGGCATACGCACTTATTTTTGTATCGATAATTGTTATTTTCATGATTAATATATTTTTCCTAAATTGCAGTCTAAAAGCATTTCTTGAAAGTACCAAGTATTAGTAATTTAGCATTACTAAATCACGAACTTCTTAATGTATCTATAGAGTTTGTTGATTTATATAGGAAGACGAAGACGAGGCCATTTCACGCTCGTGTTGCCAAGAACTCCCCGCAGATGGATATTTCTTTAACCAATAAATAACGGAAATGTGGGCACGTGGAATAAACTTTCATTATCCTTTCATAGTAATGGTAAATTGTATGTTTTCTGAAATCCGATTTGGTGTTTTTTGAAAATAAACCGAATAAATACAGCGTCTTATATAAAACAAAACGAAATTCCTTTATTAAGTAGGGGACGGACTAATCCTGTCTTGTCTCAATGTAATTGATAAATTGGTCATTAGACGGTAAGTAATTAGTTAATTTTCTTTAGGGAAATTGTGGTACGTTTTGCACTTTTTCTGTTTTGTTACATTATTAACGAATTGTATTCCTTGGACATATTGTTTATTTGTTTATTGTTATCCCACAGCATATACATAAAAAGAACACAGAAAAGTACATTTAAAGACTGGCCCGATATACATGCCACTTACGGGTTAACACAGCTTACATAATAAGTAGGTAGACAACACAATGTGCATGTTATTACAAAAAAACGAAGAATTTGTGAAGTAAAATTTGATTGCATTGAATATAATAAAAATTTTATGTATTCTAAAATTAAATAATTATGTTCTGTAAGTATGTAAAAGTTAAAAATTAAAATTTATTTGAGTATTCAAGAAGAAATACCTAAAAAAATAAAATGTGATAAATAAATAATTAATTAAGGCGAAATTAAAAGTTGAAATACACAATTAAAATTAGTAATTCATTAACAATTAAAGTTATAAATTAAAATTTAAAATAACAAAAAAAAAATCATGTCATAAATTATAAATAATAATAAATAAAGCAACTTAGTGGGTAATTTTCTGAAGATAATCAACAATTTTCCTTTTAAATTTACTTTCCGTGTCATGATAAACATCAACATCATTATAGCTTCCAACAAAATAGATATATTGTTAGGTAGTGTATAAATATTGTTAGGTATGTACGTGTATACCTACATTTAAAAAGTTTATGATTATTTGAATGGATTTAAACAAATTAATATGACGCATCATTAAATTCGAATAGATTTGATGTTGAAGTGACACAGGAAATATATAATACAAACATATAGGTACTTAGTTAAAAAAAAATGGCAGCCGTCGGTTGCCAATTGGAGTTTTTTTAGACTAATCAAAACATAGTCTTTGGGGAAAATATCAATAGGTATGTGCTGGCTATGAAATGAAATTTCTTAAGGCAAAATCCCATACTTTAATAGGTAATTTCAATAGTAGGTACTTATAACTCTAACTTCGTTTGAAAAGCAAATAAAGCCACCCATCGGAGTGGAAGCTATTATTATTCAGCGAGGTGGAACCGGCCGATTATCTAATACACAAGTTCCGAACGTTTCATTAAATAAGAATTCTTCCCAGCTTTTGCCCGACAGGCGCACAATTACCTTCAGTTTTGCATCAGAATCGGTGCTTTATTTGACAACTGCTTCATTAAATAAACAATACGGCACGTTTAGAATTCAGACAAAAGACCACTGAATGCAATCTTGGCGTCAAAGGAAGTTGAAGTCAATTGAATTATTTAAAATAAAGAAGTTTATCAAGAATGTTCGGTTTTAATACCCATTATAGTTGTAATTTAGAAGGACTTTAACTTACAATTCTCATTTGTTTTTTTTCTTAATTTATCTACAATCATTAATTTAGAATAATCTAATGTACCCAACATAACTTCTTTCATCTAGACGAAGATGGAAAATTTTCTGCAGCTTTTCACATACTTAAATTAAAAGAAAAAAAAATACTACGTAAGGCCCAAGTGCACCGACAAAAAGTCGACTGTTATCTATTTTTCAGAACCGATTATTTATTTAACTACATAACAGGCCTTTTTTTTGACGCGGGGGAAATCTTCGAAAGATCCCCGGGAGCTGTGGGGCACGACCGGGGTATGTGGGATTCTTACCCACTAAAACCCCCGCGGCTGTCGCATCGGCACATGAGAGGGGGGACCCCAGGGCTCTCCGGTGGGATCTGCACCAGGGGCCCCTCAGTGCCTTGCCTTTGAGCCCGCCGCCGGGGGGCGCATTGTAGCCCCCCGGGAACCTGACACGGTACTCACGGGGACGAGGGTCACAACCCCGCCGCCGTCCTCCTCGGAGTCGCCGCCGTACTCAATGGACGCTCAAGGGGCCCACACCCCGAGCGTCCAGCGACTCCGAAGGTACATAACAGGCCTTAACGGTGACCGGGGGTGTCGAGCTAGGTGAAGATGATGAGCTTGGTTCGGTGACTGTCAAGGGTCCATAACCGGGGTTATGGTGGTGGTGAAAAATAGATAACGGACGACTTTTTGTCGGTGCACTTGGGCTTAAATTACCAAAGCGCTAACATTTAAAGATATTTGAAGATAAAGCTAAGCTAAAAATAAACCAAACGTATTAATCAAATTCTATGCACAAAACTCTATAAAAGAGGAATTCTTTTTAGTTCCTATTTTAGTCTATACGTATATCTATTGTATTCATAGTCTTAATTCTGAGTTTTAATTACGTTGATACATGCACATATGTATATCTTGACACACGTTTTTTCTGTTCAATGTATACGCTTCAAATGTCTTCAAACTATGTTCTTCAAACATCAAAGTAGTTTATTAAATGAAATAGAAATAGATACATACATACTAATAAATAAGTACATATTATTATATTAAAAGCACCTACGAATCAAATACATATAACAATACCACTCCACTTAACGCACCCCTCACCAAGAGCCATGATTTTTTATGCCAGCGTAATAATATTCGAATAGGATACTTTATATATGACTAGGCAGGAATATCTGCTTCACTTCTTTCAAATGTTCACTAGCAAAATCATTATTTACAAAATGAATCTTAATCACTGATGCAAAAACATTCATATCAACGGTAGCAGTTCGATGGTTTCACTTAACATCATCATCAGCAGCCGAATGACACTACTGCTGAACAAAGGCCTCCCCCTTAGAAAGTAGGGGTTGCCATAATCGCCACGCTTGGCAGGCGGCTTGGGGATCGCAGTATAGGTGGTAGGTAACGCAATAGAAAGCCGCTGCTGCCCGTCTTCTTGTTTTCCCTTAGTCGCATCTTACGGACACCGAACGGGAAGAGATGGATGGGTGCTATTCTTAATCGGAGACCCCACGGGTATTACTTTACATACCTACTTTAAAAATATAATTAAAATTAGGATTTGTTTGATATTTGAAATTGAAATGAATTTGAATTATGAAAAAATCATTAATACCAATGGTATTAATAATTTTTTGTATGTTTGAAAATAAATTAGAAGTTTATTAATATCGATGTATTGACTCTCGAAATCAATACACTGGCATGAAGAGCTTCAGATTATATCAAATCGAGAAGTATCGTCTGGTATAAATTGTCAGCAGTATCCCAGACCAGGGGGCACGACCCTCAGCAGGGAGGTATCGACGCGAGGACGACAAAAACATTAGCTAAAGCTACATACAGTTGCCAATCACTACTCTCCACAATCAGGGTTGTGTCACAAATAGCTTTATTTATCTCAATTTAAACTTGGTAATATTGCTATCACAATCGCCCGCTTTAAAATTACTGTATTATTAGTTCAGTAGTGGGCTATTAGATTGTTCCTCTGTAGTGTGTAAAAGGTTTTTTAATAAAGTTTCTAGCATGCAGGCGCTCGCATATTTTGATGTAAAATATACGAAGTGCTTGACACTTTAGGGCGCTTAAACTCCTTGACTGCCTCCCTCTTATCCCGAATTTTTGCTGTAACGATCCTGATCCCGAAGCACGCTCCCCATTGTGTAATGGCGAGTTTGATAGATTTGCAAAGTAGAGATTTTGTAAAGTTATGAAAAGTATCGTTATTTTTTATAGGTAATCCTATCTGCCGTGTAGTCGTAAAGGTCTTGCTACCAAGGTGCAGGTTGCAAGGCTTGCTTTACAAATTAGAGGTCGTGGGTTTAAACTGCGGGGGAGCAAAGTTGCGTAGTTGTTTCTTACTGGTAAGGATGTAGGTTAATCATCTAATAGTTCGAAAAGTAGCGGTCCTGAGCAGTGATGTACGCCTGGACATATACGCATTCCTGGGAATATTCCCACTGGAAATATTACCGGTAAATATCTATATTTTTAGTAAATTTCCAACAATTTTGGGAATATTGCCGGCAATTTACCCAAAATATAGAAGTTTCCTGGGAACATTGTCGGCAATATTCGTACTTTTTGGGAATATAACCGGTCACGGCAGAGTTAGACTAAACTCTGCCCGGTCGTGTCGGTCTTCCGGCGGATTGAAGAGTATAGAAGAGAGATTGCACTCCCAGTGCAGTTTGACTTGATTTTTGGACTAATATCAACTGCGACTGGCTGATATTGTCAAAAATAGGCCGTTGTGGCAGTATCGATCAGGAGCTTATTATTATACTCTACATTCATATTCATTAACTAGCTGTATATATTATTTTTTTATTTCCTAACTAGCTGACCCACGCAGCTCCGCCTGCGCTATTTTTACGTTAACTAAACTTTTAATAACAGACATTCGCATCGAATACATAACCTCCTTTTTTATAGTCGGTTAAAACTGGGACCCACTTTTTACTTGCTCTCCAAAGCACGGACCCGTTTAGTTCAAATGGCGTTAAACGGTCACCAATCTATATAATGACCTTACCTAACGTTGCTTAACCCGATCGATTACAAAACCTCGATAACAACTTTCTATGAGTGTTCCCTTACTAATATTTATTATATTATAATGAATTTGATAAAATCGGACCAAGCGTATAACCAAGTACCCATTTTGACTTTAATCCCCTCTCCCAAAAGAACCATGCTAGATTACGGGATAAAAAGTATCCTATGTCCTACCTCGTAGTAAGATCTCAAATCATGCCAAGTTTCTTTTGAATCCATTCAGTAGTTTCGGCGTGATGCGCAGCCGTGATACAGACAGACAGACAAAAATTTAAAAAATTACATTTTCGGCCTCAGTATCGGTTATAGAATGCCCTCCAAATATAATTTTCAAAATATCTTCAATGTACAGAATTGGACCTGTTACAGTTTTATTATAAGTATAGATTAGTCAATAAGGTTTTATGATGATGATGATACATAAAATATTTTATTATAATAAATTCCTTATTGTTTTTCGTCAGCAACACAAATGTACTTACCGTACACAAAAGACAGATATTACTTTCCAACTTTATGTCACAAAGTAAAAAAAAAACTCCAGAGCTATGAAACCGAGGTAGTGAATCTAAGATGTTTTTCGTGTAATTTTGATTCATGCTTGAAAGATTCTCAATTGAAAGGGTCCGCGGCACTGACGACCCTTTTTACTTTCAACAAAAACTCAAAATTATGACGGAGTTGAGTTCTCCAAGTGTGGATTTAATAGATTTTTTAGACCGTCCGACTGTTTGTTACGTAACAAAATTGAACAAATAATAATTAGGAAGTTTTTATTTACATATAGACTACGCATCCCTCATGCTTTTTTCTCCCAGGGTTAGGTATAGTCATTTTTGCTGTTAACACATAGGTACGGAGCTTAACTTATTTTTCAATAAAAACTACATAATTATTCGTTCGCCTAAAATAATTCATTGCAACGGGACAGTCAGAAAGGAAAAGATCATAGGTAATTGTTCACAATCGTAAAGTTTAAAACCCATATTATATTTTGGAGCATGTTGAATTTGAATTTGAAAAATCACCTTATTCTTATCAGTATATTGAGACTGAGGCGGAGTGTTAGCAAAAGATATTCCTAAAAACCTCTTTCGCATAAGTAATATTTTACTTTAGCGTAAAGCCTAAAAAAGATTGGATTCATTTCATTCCTACACAGATATCGATAAAATTGACTACAACACATATATTGTGTATCAATGTACCTAAATAATAATATGAAGCCTATTGTTATCAATATTCGTATTGGCAAAATTCAAAAGAGAAATATGTAACAATATTCTTTTAGCACCTCATTTTTATTTCATGACAGTGGTTACTTACTTTGGCATTACATATATCTGGAAAAAGTTTGAAGTTGACGTAGATATAATGATTTATACGATGAGCATAAGATCTAATAATGGGATATTATGTTATTGGGAATACAAGATAACTTTTACTCTGAGAAGATAACCCGAACTGTAATGATTAGACTCTCTGTCTACAGATAGACAAAGGTTCTAAGCCTGTGTTAGAATGTGGTTAATGCTACATACACATAGTATAGTATATGGGTATGTAAAAGCTATGTAAGTTATTAATTAATCATCAGTTATTACTTTATTAGTGAATAATGTAGGGTACTTTATATCAAAAGTACCCTGTACTAAAGTATCAGATATTAATTATTTGGAGGTAGGTAATTTTAACAGAAAAGCAATAAATATTAATGGACATGGATTTATTCAACCATTATTACAATGATTTTTCAGATATAATCACAGATAGTAAATATATTCTAAGAATATTACGATAAAGCAATATAAAGAACATTAAAATATTATAATCTTTACACAGTCAGGAAACTATATAAAAATATAGGGGTTACCCCCTATGTGGCCACCTCCAATTCCCCTTGCCACAGCCTTCGCCATCCAAGTCATATATTAAATGACTTATTAATCGTTATAATGAAATGATCATATTAACACCAAACACATAGCAACATCAATATTACAACAAGATATACAAAATACTTAACTCTCGGAGTTCCGTCGTCGATCTACAACCCTCTACTAGGATTACTGTCTAATGTTGCTGACTGAACACTGTTTCAATACTGTTACATAGTCTATAAATACACTGTGACTGTTATCTCTTAGATTCCTTAATACTGTCGAAGATTATTGAAGACTGTCCGTTCTAAACAGATACATCTTATTTTATAGCCCTAAGGATATAATGTACAAGTACCTCCTCTATCCACTGACGTGGCGGGGCGACAGTCATTCTCTTTACTAATAATAAGTAATAATATTCCTAAACAATAATTAATTGATAGAACATTCCATAACATAATTTGTTAATGACTAGATGAATAATTACATTATGATTAATTATTTAACACTGATAATAACAAGCAATTGTAGTAAGAGAACATTATTTTGTCTAAAGCATTGTCAACGTCTACCCACAATAATAATTGCCAAGGCAAAACATGCCGAAAAGAGTCGTAAAACTACTTTCATATTATTACTACCTATATTTACGTATATTATATATCACAATATTCTAACACCTGCATCAAGTATACTTCTTGCTGAGGTTTTAAGATATATTTTCATCACTATGGTTAACGGAACTATTTATAATCGGATATCAAGATGTATCTACGATGCCGGTGCGGTGGTGGTGCAACTATGACAGGGGGAAGTAATGCGTTTTTTTATTTTAAAACTGATGGTTTTTAGATTATGTTTTATGAATTTTAATCAACCGTTTATTAAATTGTAGGTTTTTTTTTTAATTTTTACGCGCAGTATATTAGGTATCTTGCGTATAGTCATAGTAAGCTCACCATAAATACAAAAAGGTAGATCGTACAAGCCGCGTTCTATATGAGCCATGAATCCATTGCATATTTAAATATAACAATCTGATATGTTAATATGACATCGTACTATACCCTTAGAAGGGAGGGGTTACCATAACCCCTACGCTTGGTAGGCGGCTTGGGGATCGCAGTATAGGTGGTAGGTAATCCAATAGAAATACGCTGCTGCCCGTCATCTTTTTTCCCTTAGTCGCCTCTTACGGACACCCAACGGGAGGAGATGGGAGGGTGCTATTCTTACCCGGACACCCCACGTGTCCGATCCGTGAGGGTATAATTTGGCGTATCAATACAATTATATTATATAACTAATTTTATGAATATCAGTTTTTTTTCCTAATTTGTACCAACAATATTAATCCGATCTTGTATTCTGGTACAAATTTAAAAAAAAAACGAATTACATACTTACATATATGTAATTGTATGGATACACGGAATATAATACCCTCAGTGATCGGACTGGAGTTTTTTTTAGCACTGGACTATATATCAACACACTGAAGAAAGCACAAACAATAACTAATATAGAAAATTATTACTGATTTCGTAACCTTCGTAGCAATGGAACTTCTGTAGCGTTGCTACGGACTACGTAGCAATTACGTAGCAACAATACTCGTAGTTGCTCCAAGCAGTTTTAGTAGTTACATAATTCTCTGTCGTACTCGGAGTACGCTAATGAGTCATTAAATCGTCACTCAGATTTTTATTAAAAGCTATATTTAGGAATGAGATAAGTAATTGTTAATAGACTCAAATTAAGCAGAATCAGAATCGTTTATTTGCAATGAATGTAGGTAGCAAATAAAGGTGTTGTAGGCATTATACAATTTGAATCCATTACATTCTACCTTTTGTCATGCAAAATATAATCTTAGGTTAGTTTACTAATTGTACATAAATCATTGAAAATGTCAAACTTTTATCCTATTACAGTCCTATTTTGAGTCACTAAGGCCCAAATTTACCGACAAAAAGACGTCAATTATTTATTTTTCAGAATCGATTATCTATTTAACTACTTAACAGTCCTTAACGGTAACCAGGGGGTGTCGAGCTAGGTTAAGATAATGGACTGTTAAGGATCCATAACTGGGGTTATGGTGGTGGTGAAAAATAGATAGTCGTATTGTCGGTGCACTTGGGCCTAAGTACTATTAAAAATCATGGCTTTATACTAGGTATACCTGTTATTTTTATTGTACTTGCAAACTTAAACGATGTGGAGTCCGATAAATAAACATATTTGTTTTTATTATAAGCTGCAAGACAATGCAAAAAGTACATAGATATATATTATAAAACATATTTATTTCTGTATATCCCGCTGCGCCGTTTACGCTCCCGTAATTTATGGCAACGAATTACGAGTTTGTGATAACGTGCTATATTTATAACGCCTGGTCTATTCCACTTTAATCACCTGGGTGATATCACCTGGGTGATTAAAGTGGAACAATTTATTCCACTTTGATCACCTCGGAAACAAATCTCCTGGGTGATTTGAGCTGGGTGATTTGAGTGGAATAAATTAGTGGACTTTGATCACCTAGGAAACAAATCACCTGGGTGATTTGAGCTGGGTGATTTGAGTGGAATAAATTAGTGGACTTTGATCACCTCGGAATCAAATCACCTGGGTGATTTGAGATGGGTGATTTGAGTGGAATAAATTAGTGGACTTTGATCACCTCGGAATCAAATCACCTGGGTGAACAGTGGCGACTACTATTTTTATTTTTCATTTTGTGTCTTTAAATCACCTACATTTGGATTTACAAAATTCAATGTTTAAGCATCGGTACCTACTTTTTATAAGTTTATCCTCACTAGCTAACCCGCGCAGTTTCGCTTGCGGTTAATTAGTACTTATAGATTGTTTTATAGGTTTAAAACAATCATTAGTAACGCATCCTGACGAAGGTTACCGCATAATCTTTAACCGACTTAAAAAAGGAGGGGTCTCAATTCGTCTATATATAATTTTTTTTCCATGTATGTTCGCGCATAACTCTGGCAATTATGAACCAATTTGGAAAATTCTTACTACTTACAAATAAGTAGTAGTTTCTGAAAAAACAAGAATAACGACTCAGAAAAAATGGAGGAATGCCTAAAAGATGATGTTTTATCGCTTTTTAAGGACAAAAATGGTTATAACTCTGGCAAATATTTACCAATTTCAATTATTCTTTTTTTATTCACAAGAAGGAACTACTGTAATGAATCTGTATAAATTTTATCACAACCGGATTAGAACTTCATGGAGATCCATGATTGATGTGTAGGAATTTATCTGGTAAAAACTATAAAACTGATGTTCTCCAGTACATTACTCTGACAAATATGAACCGATTTCGATGATTCTTTTTTTATTCGAGAGAGTAAACTACTATGATGATTCCAAGCAAATTTCATTACGACTGGATAAATTGTTCCTGAAGAAATATGAATTATGGAAAAAACTATGTCGATGATAATGTGATCATAACCTACCTAGATAATTTTACGGTTTTCGATGGTTCAATCTTTATAACCTACCTAGATAAATTATATATAGACGAATTGAGACCCCTCCTTTTTTAAGTCGGTTAAAGATTATGCGGTAACCTTCGTCAGGATGCGTTACTAATGATTGTTTGAAACCTATAAAACAATCTATAAGTACTAATTAACCGCAAGCGAAACTGCGCGGGTTAGCTAGTGAGGATAAACTTATAAAAAGTAGGTACCGATGCTTAAACATTGAATTTTGTAAATCCAAATGTAGGTGATTTAAAGACACAAAATGAAAAATAAAAATAGTAGTCGCCACTGTTCACCCAGGTGATTTGATTCCGAGGTGATCAAAGTCCACTAATTTATTCCACTCAAATCACCCATCTCAAATCACCCAGGTGATTTGAATCCGAGGTGATCAAAGTCCACTAATTTATTCCACTCAAATCACCCAGCTCAAATCACCCAGGTGATTTGTTTCCTAGGTGATCAAAGTCCACTAATTTATTCCACTCAAATCACCCAGCTCAAATCACCCAGGTGATTTGATTCCGAGGTGATCAAAGTGGAATAAATTGTTCCACTTTAATCACCCAGGTGATATCACCCAGGTGATCAAAGTGGAATAGACCTAACGCCTCCGCCTCCTCATGAATATAATATTTTTATTGTTCCTTATAAAATTCTGGTAGCCTATAATTTAATTTGAAAACAATAGGGCATTGTTGGCAATACGAACGTTGTGTATGCGCTGGCATTCCTAGATTTGCACGTATGAACATGTTTACGGCCATTTTGTATATTTTTTAGAAAATGTAAATCCAATAACAATACCAAAACCAATATAAACCATTATTAAAATAGTTTATCCACAATAATCGCATCCTGGTTGTAGATGGATTTATTCTCACTTGACTCAATGACTTCGCAAGATAGTCTCGATATAATTAATGATAATAACTATAACCGGGTAGTGATCATGCAAGTATAAAAAATTTATTACCTACGTACGTATATCTCAACCTACGTTACAACATGTAACAACCTTACCACCGTCCTCCTCGGAGTCGCCGCGCTACTAAATGTACGTCCTAGGGCCCACATCCCGAACGTCCAGTGACTCTGAAGGAAGTATCTCATCAAAATACCTACACACCGTAGGCACACTCCCTACTCTAAGGTGGCATTATTTGTCTGCTATCTTCTGTTTAGGCATATAAGTACATACTTTCTTTGTGGGCGGGTACAATTTAAGGCATGCGTTTGCCTTGTGCAAAATCTTTTTCTCATCTATACTTATAATAAAACTGTAACAGGTCCAATTCTGTACATTGAAGAAATTTTTCGAAAATTATATTTGGAGGGCATTCTATAACCGATACTGAGGCCGAAAATGGAATTTTTTAAATTTTTGTCTGTCTGTCTGTCTGTCTGCCTGTATCACGGCTGAGCATCACGCCGAAACTACTGAATGGATTCAAATGAAACTTGCCATGATTTGAGATCTTACTACGAGGTAGGACATAGGATACTTTTTATCCCGTAATCTAGCTCGGTTCTTTTGGGAGAGGGGATTAAAGTCAAAACGGGTACTTGGTTATACGCTTGGTCCGATTTTATCAATTTTTCTTTATAATATAATAAATATTAGTAAGGTAACACTCATAGAGAGTTGTTATCAAGGTTTTGTAATCGATCTGGTTAAGCAACGTTAGGTAAGGTCATTAAATAGATGGGTGACCGTTTAACGCCATTTGAACTAAACGGGTCCGTGCTTCTGAGAGCAAGTAAAAAGTGGGTCCCAGTTTTTAACCGACTATAAAAAATGAGGTTATGTATTCGATGCGAATGTCTGTTATTCAGTTTAGTTAACGTAAAAATAGCGCAGGCGGAGCTGCGTGGGTCAGCTAGTATCAAAATAAACATTTATAATTTTTGCGTTGTTTATTTAAAACATTCACAAAAAAAGTATAGGCAAATTAAATATACTCGGCGCACGATGAAGTTATACCATACTTTTCTGCATTCAAAACAAGCACACTTTCTTTATCAAGTAGACGACATCAAATAACCTTACAGCTCTAAAGCTAGTTCCTTTGCCCGTGCGAAACTGTGACAAAACTTTGTTAGGTGTCAATACCTTTTAAATAGAAGCTAGTTTGCAGCGTGCACTAACTAGAGTATACTTAGTTTTGTTACTGAAGTGTTATAAGGTTGGTGTTGTTACCGTCAACAAACACTGGCTCATCACTGGCTGGATAAAAGCGAAGCGCTATCGACTCGCCTATTTATAGAGGAAGGTTTTCGTGGGCAGTGGCACAGAAGAGACATAGACAGCGGCTCGCGGTGCCACTATCTTATAAGAAAGCTAAACCAGCTTATGAGCTTTGGGCGAAAAGCCTCATGTTATCGTTTTTTGAAACTATTGGGCATCACTAGCTGATAATACGTATTTAATTTATTCTAGATATAGGTATTGTTTTAGTTGTGTAAGGTTAATATTAGTTGATTTTTTATAGAGAGTTATCTTTAGATAATAATAGTATCCTCGGCCAATCCACAGCAGACTGTTTTTACCCGACTACGGAACGGAGGGAGGGTTATGATTTTAACAAGAATGTATGTACATATGTATGTATGTTCATCTGTTCCCGCATATCTTCTAATCTACTTAACATAATTTAACAAGTAGGGTATCGTTAGAAGCGTCTTGATTGTCCGCTGGTTATAGACTATATAATATCACTATTAGACTGCGATTTTATCCGTAGTCGGGTTTTAGTTTTTAAAACTTATTACTTTTTATTAAATTACTTTTTTTAAATGATATGAATTTAGGTGAATTTAAATCGTAGAAATTGATCGAGTCCAGTGTAACCCAATTGTCACCTAATGTAATAAGTACAAGTGGGAGGATTATTATTATAAAAAATTAAAATACCTAATTTTTTTAAGTTTCTACCACTCCTGAAAGTGCTCTACCGATTACAAAAAAACTGTAAATATATTTACTCACTTACCAACAGTGAATTGAATTTTGAATGAACAAATATATCTAACATAACCGGCAGAAAAGTAACGATATAAACGTACAATTATTATAGCTTGTTTAAACGTACATCCCTTCAACCCTCTGTAATAATCTAGACAATATTAATTAAATAAGATTAAAAAAATAGTTTTAGGTAATAATTAAATCGAATGCAAAGCAGTGTCGCATCTTCGGTTTTGTGTGATGCGGTGCGGCAAGGGCGGGCGGGGTCCGGGCGGGGGCGCGCAGGGCGGCAGTCAGCGTCGCGCCGCGCCCGGGCCGACCGCCCCGTCTCGCCGAGCTTTACGTAACCATGGCCGAGCCCGAGAGCTGATGGCCGCGCTCGTGTGGTGGCTGGTGGCCTGCTGCCTGCTCCGCGCCGCCACCGCCGGCAACCCGGACGCCAAGCGGCTCTACGACGACCTACTCTCCAACTACAACAAACTCGTGCGGCCGGTCGTCAACACCACCGACGTGCTCCGCGTCTGCATCAAACTCAAACTCAGTCAACTCATCGATGTTGTAAGTCGCCCGCTCACTAACCTACCCGCGTGCTGCAAGGCCCGTGTAAACACCGACCGTTCTGTTAGATGTGCCCCTCACACATTGTACTAGCCAGACTGACCTACATCCAGGACAGCTGTGGGTGCAGTGTGGATGCATACCGTGCTTGCACTTGCGCGCCGCATTTGGAATTAAAATAGATGTGAATTGCATGAACGCCTTAGGCAAGCGACCCAGTTTTACGGACGTTTCTAGTTTTACACACAATGAGTGTTTTTAAATGAGGCTATGATATCTGCAAGCGCTTTATCCACACCTCCCCATCTCGCTATTCTGGTCGGGCGGCCCACCGCCTCCCGCTTTAAGTATTTCAAATCAGATACCATAAATCACCCGCCTAAGAGTATTCGTATCTCCCTCAATATGTATTTGAACATTTCCATAACCATTATCTACCACAATCCATTGTAACTTTTATTACACATATTAGGTATAAACTATACTTAAAAGTATAATAAGCTAGCTATCAATACATTAGACATTATGTCATGGTAGATCACAAAAGCAATAAGAACTAGTTCTATCGTACGATACTTGAATACCAACATACTATTATACTGATTTATTTTATTAATTAATAGCAGTAGACTAATTATTAATAGGTCTACAAGCTTCGTTCTATACATTACAAGGCATCGAGATAATGTGTAAACTATAAGTACATATAACATAATTGTTATCAAGTATAGAAATTTTTACATCATCTGTGGGTATAGGTAATCGAAATTTCTATACCTAATAACAATGATGAGTATTTATATATGAAAATTTCTACCGCTACGCTGTCAGCGTGTTTACCTAACAAACTACGTAACATCAACGATAATGGAAATGCTTTTCACGATATTGTCCTGGACTGTTTATAAAATATTAATGGGACTACGTCATTTTGCTGAGAGTCACTTTATATTATCAATTTTCCATTAACTTAAAATCGAGCTTGCTCAGATTACTATTGAATCTCATTAAAATAATGAAATATTATTAACATTGTTTTGTCATTTATGTTTTAATTTGATTTTTAGAATTAACCATCTTGGGATAATTTTTCTTGTGTAAATAATGTAGTTAGTACATCCTATTTATTTATGGAATAGGATCGAATAAAATCGTGTAAGAAGAACCAACAACAGAATAGAATAGAACTAAATACAACAACAGATAGCAACGACAACACAACAACAACAGATAGCATTTAAGGTTTTATTTTTTAAGACATTTTTTTATTTTTATTTTCGTTGTGTCGTTGAATAAATAAATTCTTTTCTTTTCTTTTTTTTTTAAATTAGAACGATATTGACGCTCTACCCCGCGGATATACCTTCATTTACCGGAATTATAAAGTAGGCTCTTGATGAAGTCTTCTTATCACTGTACCTAATATACATAAAAAACTCAACTAAATTCCATTTGATACCTACTTCAAAATTAAGACAACAAAATTATAACACATTTAAAAACAATTTTAGCCTAAAAATATTCGAAAATAAAATGTGCGGGCATGGAGCTGTAGCCGCTTTATTATGATTTAGAGTTATCCTATTTTTTGTGTTACCGTTCTATATTATTATGGTATATTTCCAAATAACTTATATCTACATACATAATGTATGTCAGGACATACAAGCAAAGGAGATGGAATGGAATAGTCTTAATATAGAAAAAACATAATGGATCAGTATCGACAGTAGTTTACTTGGTGAGTTCCGTGAGTTATTAGTGGTACGCGTGGCGTAACTACTGGGAATTACCCTTTTATGTTCTTGATGAAGAGCACTGATATTGTTTTCCTAATAAAATAAAATAAAATAAAAAAATAAAATATTGAAATGAAACTGAAACAAATTGTTTTGATGGATTCAGCCCATTGATATATTAATGATTCAGCCTAAGCCCATGTATAGGTATAATTAGCGCCTTACCGCGGTTACACGCGGGCTATTGATAAGATAAGAAAAAAAAATACCGGTCAAGTGCGAGTAGGACTCGCGCACCGAGGGTTTGTCACGGAACGTATGGTTTTGTATAGAGTAAGTCGTCACGTTAAGATATAGGGGTAGAGGTCAGGTAGAGGAAACCCGGATACCACTACGACGACAGGTAGGTACCTAAGGGGAAAGTAGCGATTAAAGGAATGAGAACACAGGACTTACAATAACACTATAATATATTTACAGTTCTCTAATAGATTCACAGTTCGTTTGACGGAGTCGGGAACGCGGACACTTAGTAACGTAAAAGATCACGTAACTTGCTTGCACGTAAAGGTTCCTGGGCGCAGGGAAGCCTGCCCTAGCGCCTGCAGAAGCGAGGCGGCGTGCCTAGATGGCACAGCCGCAGCCAGGCCTTTAGACGCCGGCAGGTTCAGCACCGGCCACGAAAGTCAGCCAGCAGGCCGGCCGATGTAATGGGGTGCGGACGTCAGCACGCCACAACAGCAGCGCCCGTAGCCTCTGGCGTAGATAGTCACCGATCCCGGCTCAAGACCAGGCTCAACTCAGCCTCCAGTCTCGCGATTTCAGAGTCTCCACCCTCGACTCTCCAGCACAGCCTCTCGACTCTAGACTCTGGACGCGTTTATTTCTTTATCTCTCAACTGCCGAGAGAGAAGTAGCTGTCAAGCTCCTTCTCTGAATTTTGAAATTTTAAAATATTAAAAATAAATACAAATATTTATAAAATGATGAGGTATGACAATGGAGGTTGATATATGAGGAATGAAATGAGGTGATACACTACAGGTTCCGTACTATCTTTGGACGTATTAAAGGAATTTTACTATTCATGTAACACCTCAGATAGCATAAAAACCAAACCACAAAACTAAGTTGTCGAACTAAGTTGTTGTTTTCGAAGTTTTTTAGGATTACTAAAAAACTACTATTTAGAAAGATCATTTTATTTTTCCTGTAAAATATAGATAGATACCATCCCATATCGAAAAACTTCGGAAATTAGAGAGGGAACGGCATTTTTTAGATATTTTTGATTATAAGCCACAACCACATAATATATAAATAAAAATCTGTTCTGAAATCATTGAAATTGGTAAATGTTTGCCAGAGTTATGACCATTTGTGTTCCTTAAAAAGCAACAAAAATGTCATCTTTTAGGCATTTTTACAAATTATTCTGACGCGCCATTCCTGTTTTTACGTATTCGTACGTAATAATTTTATGGGACCCAATCAGTGGATCGGACTATCCGTACAAGAAGGAATTTTTCAAAACGGTTCATAATTGCAGTCGAATCGAGAACTACCACCTGATCACAACGCGGCCACAACTGAGAAGAGGCAAGAAACTCAGTGGGCTTGTAGGTTTTTACTATAATATAAAACCCTAAGTAGAAATATTTAAAAAAATACAGAAAACAATGTACATACCGACTTTCCTTTAATGATCACATCACTGACACAAAGATTATACAAACAGTGATATTGACAGGTAATTATAAAAATGTGGGGATTCCCCCAAGTGGTCTCCGCCAGCCCCTAATAAACCACACCAACTCCGTCCTTATTACAATTCAAGAAATACATTGACACAATTTAACAGTATGACTGCATTGCAACAAATCTAGTGACAGAATAACAGAGTGACCGCACTATACAACTACTGGAGCTACCGTTCCGCACGAGATCTTACAAATGAATGTCCCTGCACCGCCAGAGCAGTGCCTTATATACGCGTTTGGTGCGTTCGGTCATTCTACCATCCTACCTTACAATTTTTATTTTCTGACAGTTTCGGAATATCTAACAATATACTATTGTTAGGGTTCCATACCTAAAAGGTAAAAAAGGAACCCTTATGGTGAGACTTCGTCTGTCTGTCTGTCTGTCTGTCTGTCACAAACATATATATTTCAGGAACCGCTAACGCTATCGATTTGAAATTTGGAATAATTTTAGATCTCTTTTACCCGCATACATCGCAAATGAAAAGATGTATGCAGCATCGCAAATGAAAAAAATATATTTTTACTTTTACTTTTTCAAAGTGAGACTACTATATCGAGTGGGGTATCAACATCTCAAAACAGATTTTTATTTTGGCTTATGTGACGTAGTTCTTGGTTGATAATCAAAAAAGTTATCCCCCCTTATCTCCGAAGTTTGTGGAGGGAAAAATATGAAATAATTATGGGTTATGCATGCCTATCTATATTTTACAGGAAAAATAAAATGATCTTTCTAAACGGAACAGTTTTTTAGTAATCCTAAAAAAACCTCGACAAACAAACTTAGTTTTGCGGTATATTTTTTTTTGCTATCTGAGGTGTTACATGAATAGTAAAATTACTTTAATACGTCCAAAGATGGTATGGAACCCTCGGTGCGCGAGTCCTACTCGCACTTGACTGGTTTTTTTTTCTTTTCAACATCCAAACATAATTATTTTATCAGCGCCAATTTGTTACTATCGGAATTTCAAATTTATGCAACCCCAATGAAAAAAAAATGAGTTTAATGTAGATAAATAAGTAAGAACTAAGTAGTTTTGCTTGTTACCCTTATAATAAATAACCAGAAGTGGTGACCGCACTCCTGTGCGATTTAGCGATAGTTTCACCTCAGGATCGGTATACGTGGGGCGCACTAAAACTTTCCAGAATGAATAAGAAAAAAATACTATTAAAGGTCAACAATGTATTTATTGTTTCTCAAAACATTCTTCCCTTGCGTAAAGGCAGTTTTTCATGCGATTAAACCAATTTTGAAAACTTTTGTGCCGCTCCTCCGTGGTGACCTCAGAAACGTGTTTTTCATACTCTTCGACAGCCTCTTCTGGTGACGAAAATCGTTGACCGCGTAATTGGTTCTTAATTTTTGGGAACAGAAAAAAGTCACAAGGTGCCAGGTCGAGGCTGTATGTAGGATGACTCATAAGCTCTACGTTTTTCACCTCCAAAAATTCGTTTGTTTGTCTGGCCGTATGGGAACTAGCATTGTCGTGGTGCAAGATGATACGGCGTTTTCGGTTATTTTTACCGAGTTCGTCAATAATTTCCGGCAAACAAATGGTCGTGTACCAGTCACTATTCACGGTACGACGATTCTCTAAAGCAACAGTAGCCACGTGTCCAGTTTTATTAAAAAAGAAGTAATCATCCGTTTAGATGCACTTTTCACGCGCGCTGCTTTGGTTGGCTTCGGCTCATCTTGAAAAACCCATACGCTCGATTGCTGCTTTGTTTTGGGATCGTAGCAATAAATCCATGTTTCTTCACCTGTTACTATGTCCCACGCCAAATTTGACGCACCTTCGTCGAATCTGGTAAGCATGGAACTGCACCAAGTGACGCGGTCCGTTTTTTGAGCCTCGGTCAAATTGTGTGGGATCCACCGTGAGCACAGCTTTTTCTCACCCAAATATTTGTGTAGGATTGATTGTATTTGACTCATGCCTATGTCTAATGATGCGCGAATCTCATAGTAGGTTACGTGCCTGTCTGTTTCAATCATACGGCGCACAGCATCGATGTTTTTGTTGTTCACATCGGTGGACGGGCGAACATCGCGAGATTAGTCACTGAGATTGACACAACCGCGCTTGAATTCTGCAAACCAGCTATAAATAGTCGTCTTTCATGGTGCTTTATCGCCAAAAGCAGATTGAAGCCGAGCGATGCTCTGTTGAGCTGTCAAATTACACTTAAAATCGTAGAAAATCATACTACGAAAATTTTCCCGAGTTAAATTCATGTTAATGTAGACACGCAATTTTAAAAATGGCGCCACAATGTAAAAACAATTGTCAGTCAGATGCATCGATATACTATCTAAACAAGATTAGCTGTCACGGCCCGTAAAGTGGTCACGAAAATAGAGCTACGGAGACGGTAGTGTCGCTATTTCAAATTAGTACGAGCCGACAACAGCTAGCGAAAAGACGTGTCGAAATGCCTCATTTGCGTCTAAAAACTGCCTTTATACACATCGCAACAGCAAAATTTCATACGGAACATATATTTTCCATTAGTAGTAGTTAATAGTATTAGATTAAATGATAGACATCAGTAAGATAACACTAAAACACGAAATAATAAATATTTCTTTAAATATCTCTGCTACTAGTCCGCCAACCGCCAAGCTACCGGCTGACCAAATTAAGTTTGCCGCTACTGTCTAAACAAAACACTCAAACTACATGTAGTTCTCATAAGATTATAGTTCAATCCTCGTTGCGCCACCAGCAAAGATAAGTTGGTCGGCCTACGTTGAGACTTGTTCGGTCGCCCCCCGTGCCTCCGGTTATCCCGTTCTCCCTTTCGCGCGTTGTCCGCCACTATCCCTGTCTCGTTCGTGGCGTGGCTTGAACGGTACTACGGGTATAATGCGCTACGGTAGAAACATCGTAGAAATAGTTTGTAACGCTGTACATCGTTGTTTTTATAGCGTAAATATTGATACAGCATTGTACAAAAAAAAAAATGTACAATGACCATTGCGCCTATAAAAACCGTTTACATCCTGCGCAGTCCTGAACGGGTCACTCGGGCTCTTACGTTCATACGGAATATTTAAGCTATCACTGCCATATTTTGGATGAAATTTAGTAGGTGACTGCTTATCTGGTTACTTATTATATATCGATGGTCAAACTGCATTCTACAGCCAAGGAGTTCCATTTTAAAATGTAGTAATTACTTTTTAAATATTGTTTATGTAAGTGGCCAGTTCCGGAAACTTTTAGTGTGACCTATGTACAATAATATGCTTAGCTTGTACATGACCAAACTCTCTCAAGCAAAAAGTAAGCAGGGAATGGTAAGCGTGCTTTATGTAACTAATCCTCAGAAGCGTTTTCGGCCGCCCACGCGTGGCTCGGGTCCGGCGTCACCTCACGTCCGCGGATAATGGGCTTATTCATGAAACCGGCAGATAGTATTGTACCTTTTGGTGACTTTAACGACAAAATGTTTCCCTTAACAGTAAAAAGGGACACGTTGTGCGTCAATTTGTACCGGTTCTTGTAATTAAACTATGAAGCCAGTATATTCCCTTGAGTTTGATAGTCCGGCGAGCATAAAGTTTTTGTATGGCTACCGTTTTCTTCTCGTGCGCCATTAGTTCACTTTACTCACTTTGCTGAGAGTTTATTTTTTTTAAAGCTGTTGAAAATGTTAAATAAAAACTTAGCTGAAAGACATAGATTGATTAAATGAACTAAATGAAGTTTAGTGATAAATGGAATGTAATATTTAATAAAAATACCTTTTAAAATTCAGCTTTTCGTATAATTTTAGGATATTTTACAGACAAGACTTGTGGTGGCGAAGACAGTCTAAGCAAACATACCTACACTATACTTAAAAGATTTACATGTTCTAACGACAAAATATTAACAAGGAGTCCAAACTAAGCACACATAATTATACTTTCTATTAGGCATATTTTTGGCTTCCTTTTAAATACTATTTTTGCCTAGTCAATGTTTAATGGAATCCAGAAAATCAATTAACTAACAAGGTTATTAAATGAAATAGAAAAATATTAATTACTTATCTAATTTCCTTGCATACGAAACAGTATCCCAAATAGCGCGGCTACCTAATCAATTAGTTAGGTATGTTCGTGAATACCTAAACGAACGTTAATTTATTTAGGAAATAAATTAACATATCAAAACTGATTAACATATTAAAATACCTAATTAAAAGGTTGTGTCTACTCTCATATCATTATAAGGGCATTTAATAGTATAAATAAGACGGTAGAATGAATTTGGAACTCTTTAAAAATATAATAATGAATGAAAGTTTCAATGAATTTCAGCTAAAATTATAAAAAAACTAACATTTAAAAAGTTGTGTCACTGTCCACCCCGTGTGGCCAAGCAGGGGGTGGACAGTGGGAATAAGTCACATTTTTAACATGCTTTTACATGAATTAACACACAAATTGTATTGAACAGGGATAATGCTCGAAGACAGGAATCCACTAGATACGTACTAGATTATACTGGACTCTAGATGTAAGTCTGTCAAATAGGAATTGAGAGAAGAGAAGAATAGGGATTGAGAGAGGAGAAACACGTATGCAAAGCCAGGATAGCAACTGCTGATAGAAACATATATTTAGAGTATCGCATTGAGCTCAGTGGACGAGCGCTTGCCTTGTAAACAATGTGCGCAAGTTTGAACCCCGGTTCGCACCTCTGATTTTTTTAATTAGTGATGTGCGAATCGTCTTTGTGCGATTTTTACTAGCTATCGGTGAAGGAAAAACATCGTGAGGAAACCTGCATGTCTGAGAAAGCCTAACTATCTTTCGAATACACCAACACACCAACCCGCACTTGGCCAGCGTGGTAGACTATATCCTAGCCCTAGACCCTTCATCTTGAGGGGAGGTCCGTGCCCAACAATGGGACAAAAACAAGGGCTGGTATTATATTGTATGCGAGCTCTAGACATGGGCATTGATGTAGAGTGATATAGAATGGTTTGCATTTGAAATAGGAGGAGAATGGAGAAAATAAGTTGGAGAGAAGACTGACGAAGCCGTTTTAGAAAATGTAAAGGAAGAAAGACAGATTTTAAGGACCGTTGAAAATAGGAGTGGTTTTGAACGACACCATGGTTTACTTTAAACAATTTTGAAAGGAACAATTACTATCCCTCAATTTATATTCTGTTGACGCGGGGAAGCCTTCAGTAGGTCCCCGGGACCTGTAGGGGTTAACCGGGTATGTCGGATTCTTACCTACTAAACCCCCTGGGGCTGCCGCATTGTCACTTAAAAGGGGAACTTGGGTTCTTCGATGGGATCTACACCATGCGTACCTCTCATTTGAGTCCGCCTCCGAGGGGCGCATTGCAGCCCCGGAATCTGTACTCACGGAGACAGGAGTCACAACTCCGCCGCCGTCCTCTTCGGAGTCACCACCGTACTTGATGAACCTCTAGGTCCCGTGGCCTAGCCTTCACTTTGATGCTGACGTGTCAAAGTTTTTTTTTATAGTTGTCATAAGGCTGTAAGGGACATCGTACCAAAAACCGATACCAGGGATCCAGTACATGATACTGAACATCCTAGAGTTGAAATTTTACATGGGCTTTTTCACGTATTTCCAACAAAAACAAAACACTTTTTTTAATAAAAATTAGTACCTATAACATCATTATTGGTATAATAATAAAGCCTAATTTTAATTTAAAAACAATAAATTAAATATTTGTAGAAAATGTAGAACTACTGAGAATAGGCCGCTTTCATCCATTATTTTGTTTCTTCATTCCTAACGTGTATTTATTGTTGTAGTGTGTTATCCATCCTAAATAATAATGCTATGTTTACTAATAATAAAACAGTAGAAACATTTTGTCGGCACATTAAAAAAGAAAAATAAATAATATCCCCCGGGGACTACTGGCATTATTTAAGAAAAGCGGAGTCAAAACAAAATGTTTCTTAAGAGGTTTTGTTATAAATTGATTCAAATACAATTATCTTCTATTTATCTAACTAATGATTGAAGGCTCAGACTCGGGCTCTAATGTAAAAAAAAACATAGTGCAAGTACTATACATAGCGACCTCACTATAACACAAAATATTTTATTCTTCATCTTATTTTTTTTTGTTAATTTCGTGCGTTATTATTATTTAAACATAATTATCGTTTTTGATTTTTTTTAAATGCTTTGCAGTAGTACTTTTAGAATCTAAACGTATCTAAACTTTAGATACCTACTCGTAATTAATGACTTGATTATATTATAACTTTATATTTCTTAGTTTCTGAAATAGAATTAAAAGACTTACGTTTTGTAGGTATGTGCCAGCAAAGACATATTTAACTGGGCTTTACTCTCGAAGCATTTTTCCTGGATTATACTTCTTACCCGGTACATCTTGTTTTCTATCCAGATGTCTCTCACTTTTGAGTCTTTGTTTATTATTTTATTATGTAATATCTATACTTATGTCAGTTCTACTTTCTCGCTTCGCGATTATCTTACGAACTTGGAACAGCATTTTAACAAAGTTTATGTAGATTGATGAAACTCACTCACCGAAAGTCAACTTCAAGTGACTTTAAGTGGTTATGCATATAACAGAAGCTGGGGATATTTATCATTTGTATACAATAAAATTAAGGGCGCAAATGATAATCTTCCCCGTGGGGTGTCCGGGTAAGAATAGCACCCACCCATCTCCTCCCGTTGGATGTCCGTCCGTAAAAGGCGACTAAGGACGGGCAGCAGCGTCTTTCTATTGGATTACCTACCACCTATACTGCGATCCCCAAGACGTCTGCCAAGCGTGGGGATTATGGCAACCCCTCCCTTCTAAGGGGGACATCTTTCGGCTGCTGATGATGATGAAATGATAATCTCATTATTTTTTTAAGTGAATACAAATTCCTTTAGAATAGCTCGTCTATATTGCGCATCTAAAAGCATTTTCCTTAGGATTAATTGAAGACGGCGTAAATTGTCTACTACGGAATATTTTCTTGCCCGTACCTACAAGAGGGTCCTGATTAAGTGGGCGACGCTATTTGCAGTTATCGGCAAAAAGCAAATACGAAGAAAGTTGTCTCCACCTATCGAGTTGACCTAGCCGTCTCGGATCTCGTTTAGAAGAAACGTAATATCCTTT
This sequence comes from Furcula furcula, assembly GCA_911728495.1. Classification (NCBI taxonomy): domain Eukaryota; kingdom Metazoa; phylum Arthropoda; class Insecta; order Lepidoptera; family Notodontidae; genus Furcula; species Furcula furcula. The sequence goes on from OU452251.1 coordinate 16,283,607, forward strand.
GGGGAAACAGACGCTGATAGCCCGTCTTGGTGTAAAATAATATATTCGCCGACAGAAATTCTGTAGAGAAATCTTCCTAAATATTATTATAAATTCCTAGTCTCCGTGTTGGTGATTCAATTCGGTACCTATTACTTAAGTTATACCAAAATCCTTAACGTTATCGTTGAATTTGCAAGTGGTTGACAGTGATCCCACTTGATGGTAGGTAAGTGGTAGAGCGACCCGGTTTGAAGAATTTGCTGAGTTGCATTTTTGGCGAGTTAACATAAGTAAGTAGGGCTAGGGAGTTAGTTAGCCTCGCCAGTCGCTTACATTCCACGTCATGTCGTGTCTTCAAAATGTAACCGGATCCGGAAATTAAATGCAGATTAAAATTGAAGACGCCTCCAAAGTGTTATTGCAGCCATAAATGAAAGCACACTAGTTTAGTAAAACGATCATTTGTCAGTGATATCGCTGTATCGGTACCAAAGTGCACGAATCATGACACCTCGACCAACAGCGAAGCATCTCCTTATAAGATCCCTTATTTACATCGATATACTTACTACATATCGATGGTACAGGGTGGCCAGTTTTTTAGGTGCCTCGTGTTGAGTGGTATCTGAATCTGTGGTAAGTTCTACGATTTTTCGTAGTTTTCGAGTTACGATTTTATTAATGAACTAGCTGACCCGCGCAGCTCCACCCGCGCTTTTATTATATTTTGCTCCCCTTTTCACCCTCCTCCCTTGATTTATTTCTCTCAATCTCTCTCTCTCTCTCTCTCTATTATAAGAAAAATGTAATTCTATGCTCTTTCTTTCCTCTCTCTTGCCCCCACCCGCATCGGTCCCCGTCACATTCCCCCTCTTCCTCTCCCCGTTGTCCCCTCTCTGAACTCTATCCCCCCATCTCTCTCTCCCAACTTGCTCCATCTCACCCCCCCCTTGCTCCACCTAACTCCCCCGATCCCTCACCCCCTCCTCGAATCCCTTCTCCCTCTCTGTCCTCTCTTGCACCCTCCTCTCATTCTATATATCCGTCAATCATGGTATCAGCGGCATGAAATATACTTTACGACTTATTCTCAGACCTACCCGATATGCACACAAAATTTCATACATATCCGTTCACCCATCTATTTAATTACCTTGCCTTATGTTGCTTAACCTTTACCTAGCGGCATGAAATATAATTAATGGCCTATTATCAGACCTACCCGATATGCACATAAAATTTCATACAAATCGGTTCACCCATCTATTTAATGACCTTACCCAACGTTGCTTAACCTTAACCTACAGGTATAAAAATCCTATGTCCGTCTCGTGCTCCTAAGCTACTTCCCTACCAATTTTCAGCCAAATCGGTTGAGCCGTTCTTGAGTTATAAATAGTGTAACTAACACGACTTTCTTTTAAAAATATAGATTAAAGTTCTATGGTGATTGTATGTTCAATTTCACCGATAGATGGCGCTGTTCATAATGTAAATCACGCTAACATCGTAAATTACTGTCTAATGATATTCGGTAATGAAAGTTCTAAGTTTTTCGCATCTTTTATTGTTGCGACTGTAATAATTGTATTACAGTCCCCAAGTCCAGGTAGTGTATAGGTAATTGACCTATACACTACCTGGACTTGGGGAGTTTCATTAAAATTTCATGATCTAGTTTGGACTCGCTCGGGATTTACAGATTTTAACTTTTCAAAGATATACTGTCATATTACTACAACGTACTTAGAACAATACAGAAATCTAATGAAAATGTCCTGGGTGTACCGGACCAGCTTACCCCTTACAAAAATTGACCCTTCGCCACTGCCATATCTTATTCAAACTAAATGTCTGCTTAGTCCCTATTGTATATATCGTAATAATACATATCTTAATGATTAACTGATCAGTCTATAATTATCCTATTCACATACAAAGGGAATTACGTGGTAATATGTGCAAGTAATGTTTCACTGCTTAGCCCCTATGAAACATAGCGTGATGTTTTATATACCAATTTATACCTTGACTTCTACACAACACATCAGTGAAAGTCCTATCAAAATCCATCCACGGGTTTTCAAATGATACCTGGACAAACAGAACGACAGACAGACAGACAGACAGACAGACAGACAGACAGACAGACAATAATTCCAAAAAAAATTGTTTTGGCCTCTATGTCGATAGTATAGTATGCCCACATAGAAATTTTGGAAAAATATTCAATGTACAGAAAAAGTGCTCTTTGAGTTTTATTATAGTATAGAAGATTTTTGCAAAATTGCGACCGAATCAGTTTGAAACATTTCTAAAATAAAATCTTTTTTAAAATAATTGAACCGACTTCAATATCACTGAAAAGTATAAAATAATTTAAATATTATTGAAGTTGGTGTTACCTTACCGGCTGTGTATATTTGGCACTTACTTACTTTTTAGTGATATTTTCATATATAAAGATTGAACCATCGAAAACCGTAAAATTATCTAGATAGGTTATGATCACATTATCGTCTACATAGTTTTACATAATTCATGTTTCTTCAGAAAAAAAAATCCGGTCGTAATGAAATTTGCATGGAATCATCATAGCAGTTTACTCTCTCGAATAAAAAAAGAATCATCGCAATCGGTTCATAATTGTCAGAGCAATGTAATGGAGAACATCAGTTTTATGGTTTTTACCAGATAAATTCCTCCACATCGTTCATGGTCCTCCAGGAAGTTCTTATCCGGTTGTAATAAAATTCATACAGATTTAATACAGTGGTTTCTTCTTTCGAATAAAAAAAGAATCATTGAAATTGGTAAATATTTGCCAGAGTTATGACCATTTTTGTCCTTAAAAAGCGACATAAAGTCATCGATATAGGCTTTCCTGCAGCTCTCAGTGCGCAGTCACCATTCTTGTTTTTTCAGGATTACTTTCTTCCCCAACGGTTATCGGTTCTTCGAGCGATGTGGCCTGCCCAACTGCCACTTCAACTTGCATATTCTACGAGCTATGTCGGTGGCCTTGGTTCTTCGGCGAATCTCTTCATTCCGGATTCTGTCGCGCAAAGAAACTCCGAGCATAGCTCTCTTCATAGCTCGTTGTGTGACTCTGAGCTTCTCCAAAAGGCCAGCTGTTAAAGACCACGTCTTAGTACCATAAGTCATCACTGGCAACACACACTGGTTAAAAACCTTTGTCTTCAGGCACTGCGGAATTTCTGATGAGAAGATGTCACGTAGTTTCCCGAACGCTGCCCATCCGAGTTGGAATCTTCGGGCGACCTCTTTGTCGAAGTTGGACCGACCTAACTGGATTGTTTTTATTCATTTATTCTTTATGCACAAAACAGTACATAGGCGGACTTAATGCCAGAGGCATTCTCTACCAGTCTACCTTAGGGTGATGCAGAGACAAATCGTGGTAGGTGCAAACAAAACAAGTGAAACGAAATAATCATAGATAAATATTTTAAAACTATAATTTAAATTACAATAAATAATATAATACTAATACTTATATATTAGAAAATAAAATATACTAATATATGTTTATATTATATACATAATTATCTTCGAGAAGAATCTGCCATTTTACTGCGCAAGTATTCCTGTAACTTTATTTTAAATGTAGGTATAACGTGTTGATGTGTTAATTGTTTGTCCTAGGTATACGTAGCTTGGTCAACAACTTCGATTGTATCGTTCCCAACAACTACCGGTACGGGTGCAACATGGACATTAGACATGATCTTCGTCTTGTCCATGTTCATTTTAAGACCCACCTGTTGGGAAACGCTACTGAGGTCGCTGAGCATTGTATTGAGGTCCTCCAGCGACTCTGCCATAATGACTATATCATCGGCAAAATGAAGGTGAGTGATGTATTCGCCATTGATGTTGATGCCGAATCCGTACCAGTCCAAGAGCTTGAAAACGTCCTCCAATGCGTTAGTGAACAGTTTCGGAGAAATAACGTCTCCCTGTCTCACGCCTCGCTGCAACGGGATTGGTTTCGTGCTCTCGTCTTGTAGTCGGATCGACATGGTGGCGTTTCTGTACAAACACTTCAACACTTCGATGTACCTATAGTCGATATGGCACCGCTGGAGGGACTGCAGTACCGCCCAGGTCTCGATTGAATCGAAGGCTTTTTCGTAGTCCACAAACGCTAGACTCGGCCATTATGGCCGATTATACTCCTCGGTCTTTTGTATAATCTGGCGGAGCGTATGTATGTGGTCTACGGTGCTAAAGCCTTTTCGGAACCCGGCTTGTTCGGGAGGCTGGAAGTCATCAAACCTGCGTTCGAGACGGTTCGTAATGACTCTCGAAAACAGCTTGTATACATGGCTCAGGAGTGAGATGGGTCTATAATTCTTCAACAAGGTGTTATCACCTTTTTTGAAGAAAAGAACCACCACACTCCCGTGCCATGCTTCTGGCGTAGTACCCTGGAGTAAGACGGAATTAAATAACTTCTGGAGGACTAATAGTACCGGTTTTCCACCCGCTCTCAGAAGTTCTGTTGTGATTCCGTCTTCACCCGGCGCCTGGTTGTTCTTAAGCTGTTTGAGAGCCATTCTAATTTCGTACAGGCTGATGTCTGGGATGTCCTCAGTGTAGTGTCGGGTTAATTTGGCTCTGGTGTCCTGAGCTGTTCTGGCAATGGGTTCCTGTGTTGAGGTGTATAACTGTCCGTAAAACCTCTCGAGCTCTCTCAATATCTCCGGTTTCGATGAGATGACACTGCCGTCGTCGATCTTCAGCCTGGTCATATGGCTGCGCCCAATAGACGAATTCTTTGCGAACACTTTAGAGCCTTGGTTCCGCTCAATTGCGTCCTTAATACATGCTGTATCATAGGAACGCAAGTCGTGACGCATGGATTTCGAGATTCGTCTATTGAGTTCAGCATATTCTGACATATCAGTTGAAGATTGCAGTCTCATCTCAGTCCGGGTTTCCATTAACTTAATGATGCTTATTACGGCGTGGGGTCTTAAAGAACTTGGACCCCACTGCATGGACAGTTTGCACCAACCCATTGTTTAACTCGTCCGCAGTTTCGCATTCGGCTAGGCACTGAAAGCGATTGTGTAGTTCGAGTTGAAAATCTTCGGGGTTTCGGATTTGGGCGGTTCCCGGACGGAGCGTGGACTTCATCAGACGAGACCTCTCGAGCTTGACATTGATATTCAATGTGCCTCTAGCAATGCGGTGATCGCTACCGGTTTTCACCCTGCTGATCACGGAGACATCATCGAATATATGCTTCTTGGTCGTCATGATGAAGTCGATCTCATTTTTGGTTGAACCATCGGGGCTTATCCACGTCCACTTCCTGGATGGTCGCTTCTTGAAGAAGGAGTTCATCGCAAAGAGTCCCTCCTTCTCCATGAAGTCGACCAGCCGCTGGCCCCTTTGGTTCCGCTGCCCGTACCCATATGACCCCACTCTCAACTCACCGCCATTCCGTGTGCCCACCTTCGCGTTGAAGTCCCCCATAACAACGGTGAAGTGTGTTTTGGAGGTATGTATGGCTGCTGATATCTCCTCATACATAGCCTCTACTTCATCGTCAGGGTGTGCCGAGGTCGGCGCGTATACCTGTATAACCTTCAACGAATACCGACTGGTTATTCTGAGTATAAGGTACGCTACCCTACTCGACACACTATCGACCTTAATCACGTTGTTAATAAGGGACTTACGGACGAGAAACCCGACACCACCCTGGGATTTCCGGTCTCCTTCCCGGAAGAAGAGCATGTTGCCAGAATCAAGGGTTATCGTATCCTGTCCCTCTCGCCGGATTTCAGATAATCCCAAGATGTCCCAACGCAACTTGCTCAATTCTTCCTCCAGCTCGACAATCTTCTCATCGGTCCTCATCGTGCGGATGTTGTGTGTTGCCAGGGCCAAAGTTCGGTGGGGGTGGTAGCGGGGCATCTGCCGGAGATTCTTAGCACCCCCTGCTCGACCGTTACCCCGCCTGCTACCAAGCCGAGGAATAGAGGCGCCGCCGGGGACTGGGGGCCGTATGCAATTATTGTCTATCATTGTTTGGGGGGGGGGGGGGTTTATAAAATTGAACTAAAATTGAGAATTTATGTGAAGTTAGTTATTGAAATTTTCAACTTAAAATTAAAAATCTAAACTGATAATTTCTTAGTTTCTAAGTAGCTTCGGAGAATGCGCTGATGGAAATTTTAATGATAACCCACAACATAAGTTCTCAACTTTAGGTCAATTTTGTAGTAACTTCCATTAAAGTTATGAGGCTGTTTATTTTATGCATAAATGTACAGTTCATAGAGGATTAGTTGCAAGAAAAAAAAATCGAAGAAACCTTCTATTTTTTTTTAGAAATGTTTCAAACTGATGCGGTCGCAATTTTGCAAAAATTCATACATAAAATCGTAACTCGAAAACTACGAAAAATCGTAGAACATACATAAAGGTGATTCAGATACCTCTAACACGAGGCACCTAAAAAAAATGTATGACGTCACTGTTCTGGCCACCCTGTATATTAAGTACTCGGTCATTAAAATAATCTTCTGCTTATAACAACAGTAGCTACCTGCTATAGTATTATTTTAGTAGAATTCAGGAATATTATAAAATAATATTTGCTGAATTCTGGGACCACCTATCATAATATTGTCACACGAATAACCGAAAGCGTAATACAAAGAACAGAGATAACACTAAAAGTTTGTTGGGAAACTTTCGTAAGTCGGTGACTGGGGATCGGGTTCCAGCGGTGCCAGACAGGATAAGTACTTAGATCCACAGACAAACGAGGACCATCAGAAATGTTATGATGAATCCTTTCAATCTGTTTTTTTAACGCGGAGCGGGGCTTAAATCAACGAGACAGTTTTGATCGAGAGATTTGCTTTGAACTTTGATATTTTTTGTTGCTGTACTTAAAGACTCTACGTTTATATATTATGATTAGTTTACGCGTTTGTCTATGGTCCCTTGGTTTTATAAAATCGTAAGCAGCCTAGGCAGATTTCTTTAGTCCTTCCTCCAAGAGGCAGGTGAACTATTTAAAGTTTGTAAGTAACAAGTATAGTGATGGGCTGGATCTGACACAAGCGCAAATGTCAATAAATACAGCTGTCGGTAGAGTACCTATTGTCGTGTATATGATACTGTGCTTATCGATGTTCTTACTCGTGTCTACGGTTCTTATTTGAAAATAAGGATTTTGTAGTACTTGTATTTATACATATTCTAAGCCAGACTGAAGACTATTTCAACAACAAATTTAGACGATATCTAAGCTAAGTTTAGACGATATCTAAGCTAAGGGATACATACACCTATCACGGTGTCAGACCCCAGCCTTGGCATGGTAGCGATATCATTTTTACTTTGTGTGAATCATATGTATCGAAGGATAGCCGGTATTCACTAAGAAAAGCATCGTGGGGAAAATAACTGCATGTCTGATACCGTTGATCCCAGTGATCCTTAGCCAAGAAGAAAAGAACTTACCCAGCAGACTTTGAAAAACCATAACAACGATGTTGGCCTATTTATAGCCGTTACTGTGCTGTGTATGGTGCAAATGAAATTAAAGATTTTGTTAAGCCAAGGGCCATTACTCAAAAAAAAACGTTAATAACCAGTTAACCTTATTTTTATTTTGTTTGCTGGTATAACAAAAATGGCTTTGTATCCAGAACAGTAAATAAAATAAAACTCTATTTAAGTTACTAAACAAAACTTCGCGAAATGTAAGAAAAGTTGCGAATATTCGGTGGCATCTCGACCGTCTCCCCATCTACATTCAGTACGTTCCATTTATACACCTAAACATTCTCGTTGTGTAAATAAAATGTAGACAAGTCACCGTTTTACAAACTGTGTTCTAAACATTGCTTCCATTGCACATGAATAATTCATTGTTAATAAACTTTATTAGAATTGAAATTGATGCGATAGCAAGCTTTAGAACAATTACACCAAGAAAGAAGGTTATATCGAAGATATCTCTTCGAATTAATCAGATTCTCCTTCGTAAACAAGGACGATCTGCCCATTTACATAGGCGTAGGTTTAATGAAACCCGAAGAGTTTTATATTTGTTGGACACAATAGAACCTTCATTTTAGACGGGCCCGTTGGTATAGTGCGAATTAGTTTGTCTGTGTCTTCCACCTTTAACCATTCTCGAGTCATTGCGTCGAGTCGTGTGTGGATTCTCCCACGATTTTCTTATTATCATTTCTTTATAGACCACTTTCACTATATAAAATTCAAATTCTTTAGAAATTTACTCATTATACTGCACATTTTATTTTTAATTTAACTTAAAAAAAAGTATATATGTATTAGTATCAGTTGTCTGGTTTCCATAGTACATGCTCTGCCTAGTTTGGGATCAGATGACCGTGTGTGAATTGTCCCAGGATATTATTATTTTATTATTAATGAATTGTATGAAAACATGCTTCCAAAGTGGAAAAAATACTCTAGGGATCCCTATTAAAACCTTAAATTAAATTAAAATTCACTGCCCAGTTGATTTTAAAGTAAAAGCTTTCTGTAATCGAGTTCTCACCCAGTATTTGTGACGATATAATATTGTCGACAGAATTTGAAGAATCAAATAATGACAACGAACCTCTGGGTGGAGCAGTCGTGGTACGACTACAAGCTGCGGTGGGAGCCGCGGGAGTACGGCGGCGTCCACATGCTGCACGTCCCCTCCGACCACATCTGGCGACCTGACATCGTACTGTACAACAAGTGAGACCAACTCATAACATTCGCTTTATACAAACTATATTTATAAACAAACAAAAGGATGATGTAGCGAGACTTAGGTACACTCCGTTTCAAATGAATTTACAGGCGATCACAAATTCGTTTGCAGCTCATGAACCACATAATGCCTATACTGTCAAATTGGCGTACCAGCAAATTATTTACTAAGGCAGTATTACTAAGCCGTATTTGCGTGCTATGCCTACGTAGGGCGAATCACTGGGAAAAGCATACTAGATGAAAATGTGCAGCTCCAAATTGGCGCAATCGTGAAGTACCGGGAACTCTGAATGTATGCACAGTGGATCCAAGAGCGTAGAAGTGCGTTCCGGTGATTGCCAGGGCCAAGTTTAAAGCTGATTATAGATTAGAGTAGAATAGAAACTGTATTTAATGTCGTGTTGCGATCTTAATGTATGAATGGCTTATTTTTCGACCACAAAGTAAAGTTGTGATCGCTTGAAAACTCATTTAAACCGGAGATCTTGTGTGATGTACAGCGGTTTATTGTGATTAAAAAAGAGCGTTCTTTGATCTCCTATCGTAACATATGTACTACATAAAAACATAATATATTGAAAGTTCATATCTTTACAATAAACCTCGCATTATTTTACATCGGTAAGAAACTATGAGTCTTTTTCAATATGTTTTTTGTAAAGTTAGACAGAACCACAAGGAAAAATACCAACGGACGATTACCTAATCGTAGAACCTATTTGTACAAATAGGTTCTACTGTATACTTTATATTTTCTATCGTTCTTCCTCCTTTTATCACTCATCTCATATTATTATTATGTATATCATAGCTTCATTGGGATCAAAAAAAATCAGTATCCGAAATCAGTATTCAAGTCCATCAAAAAAATCAGTATTTAAATCCATGAAAAGTATTTGCGTTTCGGACTTGAGAGAAGATTAATTTAACAATATTCAATCCATTATAAAAATTATTATCTTAGTTACGAAATTTATATATTCATAGTTTTCTTACAGTAGTTTCTACAAAAGAGAGTGAGAGTTATTTATTTACTAATTTTTAGTGTCGCTACATCATCCGACTTAAAAAATATGATAAACGAAAGTTACATACCATTTTTTATGTTGGCAGTGCAAATTATGTTTTGATTACTTACACACTTAATTACCTACACTTCCTCATTCAACATTTTAGCAAATTTCATTTTGAGATCGCACATTATTATTTATCGTGCTTGAATAGCGGCAATTACGGTGCACTCACTATATCGCGATCATATCTCGAGAAAATTTTACACGGTACAGTCAAAAGTTATTTTACTACCTATGCCTTTTAATGAATCGATGCATACTTTCCAATTAAAGTGTACCTATAGTACTATAGTCTAAATGATAATCCCCTACAGATCTATCTAATAACTTAAACAAAGCAAATCCGTTTAATAAATCGTATTTTATTCGTAATACAATCTTAACGATAAAAGCTCACAAAAGCAAAGCGTTGTCCTGCAAAAACCAATAAGCCGTGAATTCTACTTTGAAGCCAGTCTAATTGACGAAGGCCGAGAGATTACTCCGTCCTTCTCTCTTTTCCCTTCCTAAAATGTTTGCGTATATTTATCACTACACCAACATAATTACATAAAGTTAACACAAGCACGGTACTTGGGATTGATAATACTGGTTCTACATTGCTTTCCTAACTAAATTTCCCTTGAATATTTGTTACGCCGTCTACGAATCAATCGGTTCAGTATGATAGGCTGTATGCAGAATCTAGACAGATATTTTTGGGCTCTTTCCAAGCAATTTCCTTAATAGCTTTATACTTAATTATACAAGTTCCCGTATCCGTAAGGCCTCATTTACGGAGACGCGGGGCGTCGCGCGTCGCGTGTGGCGTGGCGTCTCGCGGCGCGTGGGAGGTTTTTATTGTTTACGTAGCAGCGGCGCGTGAAGCGGCACGTATCATCGCACGCGTAAACACAGACTTATAGCAATATATGATGCTGTTTATAGAGACGCGGGGCGGGAAGATTGGCGGTGCCGCTCCATTTCAAGCAAACGCGTGTAAAATCGCTTCTTCTTAAACGCACTCATCCAACGCCCTACATTTGAATTTAGTGCGGGCCGCGCCGCCACACGCGACGCGCGACGCTCCGCGTCTCCGTAAATGAGGCCTTAGTCGCCCTAAGGGAAAACAAGAAGACGAGCAGCAGCGTCTTTCTATTGGAGTACCTACCTATATCGTGGTCCCCAAGATCCAATTATGGCAACCCCTCCCCTCCAAAGGGGAGGCCTTTGTTCAGTGGTGGACATATTATTTCGGCTGCTGATGATGATGAATATAAGTTAATATAACTACAAGTTCTCCATTCGGAAATGAAGCGCTGATAGTAATATTTTCTCTGCAACAAGATGACTCGAAACCCGCTTTAAGAATTCGTGCAGCAAAATGAATTCGTTCCCCGATAGGTGAATAAGATGTTATCTCCTCCACCGTGCCTGAAAGATATTCAGCTTATTATACTACTCAACACGCCAAAGGCGTCAAACCGGATAAAAACTGGGATACATTTAAATGACGAAATCTTGCAAGTATATAATATTATATGTGAAAACAACAAAGCTTCTGCATAATTCTAAATTTATATAACAATAAGAAAATGTTCCATTTAGTTACATTTTACAACACAGTTGAATTAAGAGCTTTATGTTAATAATAATAATACAATGCAAAACAAAAATACTTAAATTATACTTTATGTTAATTGCAATATTATTTCAATTCTCAAATATTTTGTTGTTTGTAAGCACAGATATGATTTCTGTTCATTATTTGATTATACGGAAACTTTTAGAACTTACGAGTATAAGTATTTCATGCAAAATATCTTACTATACACAAACTAACATTGTATCAAAACAACAGGTAATTTAATACATAATAATAATAATATCGTCTTTGTACGATTGTTACTAGCTTACGGTGAAGGAAAACATCGTGAGGCAACCTACATGTCTGAGAAAGCCTAACTAGCTTTCGAATGACGTGTGAAGTCCGTCAACCCGCGCTTGTCCAGCGTGGTGGACTATGGCCTAAGCTCCTTCATCCTGTGGGGAGGCCAGTGCCCAACAATGGGACAAAAACCAGGGCTGGTTAAAAGATATTCTGAGACAATCCTTTCGCCACACCTATCTGTAAAATTGAGTTATTGGTACCAACAGAATCTACGGATAAACTTTTATATAATAATACCAGCCCTTGTTTATGTCACACTGCTGGGCACACGGGCCTCCTCTCAAGATGAGGGGGCTTAGGCCATAGTCCACCACGCTGGCCAAGTGCGGGTTGGCGGACTTCACACGTCATTCGAGAGCTAGTCAGGCTTTCTCAGACATGCAGGTTTCCTCACGATGTTTTCCTTCACCGAAAGCTAGTAACAATCGCACAGAGACGATTCGCACATGATTCATTGAAGAAATCAGAGGTGCGAGCCGGGGTTCGAACCTGCGCACCTTGTTTCCAAGGCAAGCGCTCGCCCACTGAGCTGTTACCGCATTTAAAGTTTTATATACTCAAAATAAATCCAAGCTTCAAGTAATTCATCATCACCAGCAGTCGAAAGACGTCCACAGCTGAACAAAGGCCTCCTATAAATTTCCGTAGACCTACAGTTGCCATAACCCACGCTTGGTAGGCGTCCAAGTAATTAATTCTGGGTGGGAATCGAACCCACGATCTATTTATTGGGTAGCCACTACACCAATCAGCCTCTTATAAGGGAACTTACCTTTGGAATAAATCTATTCAAGGTACAATTTCCAACTGTCTACACCAAGACCGAGAGATACGCGAGGCTTATTTCTATAAAGTACTGTGCGTTTTGTCCTGGCTGACACCTTGAAGCGTCGGACATTGATAAATGGCCGGGATAGCAATCGTTACTCATTTCTGATCCCTTGCCTCGACCTGTAAGGACCTCGCCTGTATAATATATACCGCCTTACCACCATGGCATAAATGAGGGAGCTCCTATTGAATGAACTTATCTTAACGGAACTCCCTCTTTCTTCTTTACTTCCGTGATTTGTTGACTTTCATCGTATTATTTCATAAATTCCGTTACGTTTATTAGTTCCTTATAATTTTCCTTTTTATAATTAATTCAATTTTTGTGTGTAACATTAACTTTAAATTAATAATATTTTAAAATACTTGGTGTTACTGCATGCTTGTGTTAATCTGTTACTTTTAATGTTGTTACTTAGCGTAAGACTTATGTATTTAATTTTTATGTCGCAGTAGGTATATAAACCGTTACATAAATAGTAAAAAAAGTTACATAATTAACTAATGAAAAGAAGCCAATTAATTGTCGTATGAATGATATTAATGTTTAATAGTGTCTAACTCTAAAAGTAGTTTCGTTTCAATATGTAGTATTCGGTAAATAAAAGACAACAGTACCTAACTCTTCTTAAATTACAAAAAATAAAAGCAGCTGAAAATTATTAGCAAATCTTGATTAAAATTATCATATTTCATATAAGAAAACGCAAATTAAGGTTTACAAATTATAAAAATCCTCTAGCAAATACTTCTTAATTCGAAATAAAAAACCAAACGTCAAAATAAAACATCTCACACTTCGATCTCATTACACATAAAAGCATTGTTCGTATGAATTGTTGGAAAAACTACGCAAAACACTCACTTGCTCACCATGTCAGAAAATATAGCCAGTCCTTCAGATCCCGCTACCGTCCGAGGTATGTTCTGTTTCTACTGGCAAATAACGCACATTGAAACAAACACCTGTCTCGTCGGTGAGGCAGACCGAAGGGTGTCCTACGGATGCGACCTTAACAATCTGCTGAGTTTCCTGCGGGATCTTTTCAGTTGTTGATGTGATCGGGGGTAGAGCCAGTCCTCTCTTAATCGACAGTGGAGCTGTCATGGCCATGTGCGGCCAACAGTGTATAACTTTCATTCTTCAATTATTTTTTTTGCTATAGTACCTAACCTTAATTTTCTTGTAGTTAAAAATTCAAAATTCAAAATTCAAAAATTTTTATTTCAAATAGGCTTAACGCTAGCACTTTTGAACGGTCATTTTTTTTAAAAGCTACCACCGGATCACAACGCGGCCTCAACTGAGAAGATCCGGCAAGAAACTCAGCGGGCTTGTCATTTTTTCACATTTTTTTTTAAAACAAAGTTTGTCTTTTTACAATTAGATTAGCACCAGCGACAGTGTGTCCTGCCGTTCAAAATATCAAATAAAATAAAAAATACGACGAAAATACAACAAACTAAAATGCCAAAGGGATAGTAGTCGGACCAGTCCCCCCAAGCAGCACCCGCGCACGAGTTGACTCGAGCAGCAGCCATCACTCCCCTCAACCATATTGGAGGGAAGGGGGTGACCCGCCACACGAAGCCGCCACAAGCAAAGACTTTTCGATGGCGAGCATGACCGATCCAAAATCACAGTGGCACACGTTAAACATTTACCTTCTGCTGTTAAGCAGTGCCTCGTCAGGCAAGACACAAAGCACTTTAACATATTACCAACTTTTGTCACAAGTCGTCTAAGTTAGATACATACCAAGAATAATTTACAAGCTCAAGTGAATTGCCTTCAGAACGTAAATAAAGTAATAATCAATTTTGCTGCTAGACTACAAAAGAAAAAAAATAAAATAAAAAAGGATAAAAGGACAGCGGCCGGACCAGTCCCCCCAAGCAGCACCCGCGCACGAGTTGACTTGAGCAGCAGCCATCACTCCCCTCAACCATATTAGAGGGAAGGGGGTTATTATCAGATAGGTAGGTTACCATCGCATTAGTGGTACAATGTTGATTCTTTACTAGCGAGGGCGCACGAATTACGAACACAAACGCACCGACACGCACGATGGTACACATGACACAATATAGCACCCGAGGCACGGCAAGGTACACCACAAAAGCCATAGGCCGGGAGACGGCTTGTAAACCTGCGTTAACATTACAGTGCCGACGGCAACTTCGAAGTAACGTTGGCGACCAAGGCGACCATCTACCACCAGGGGCTGGTGGAATGGAAACCGCCCGCCATTTACAAGTCTTCCTGCGAAATAGACGTGGAATATTTTCCTTTCGACGAGCAAACGTGCGTTCTTAAGTTCGGTAGCTGGACGTACGATGGATTCAAGGTAATTCGCGTGGCGCTCCGTCACCGCTCCCGCTGACCGCTCTGTTTGTCCGCAGCGCCGACGGCAACTACGAAGTGACGCTGATGACGAAGGCCACCGTGTACTACAACGGCATGGTGGTGTGGCAGCCGCCCGCCGTCTATAAGTCCTCGTGCTCGATCGACGTCGAGTTCTTTCCTTACGACGTGCAAACCTGTGTGCTTAAGTTAGGCAGCTGGACGTATGACGGCTTCAAGGTGACGCCCCGCTGTACGCTGCTTGGCGCCGCGCGCGCGGGCCGTAGCCGTAGGGCCCGCCGCCCCGGCCAATGTCCATGCAATAGCTTGTTGGCTCGAACGTAATTCGTCGTGTAATTATTATACTTTTCTGTCCATGTGGTATGTTATACTCACTTTTACATATTGACTGTAACGGCGGTGCTAGCGTAGTGGCGTAGAGCGCGCGCTCGGCCGGCGGGCGCCCGCTCGCCGCCCGCGACTCGCTCCTTAGCTCTGACATGTTGCAAGTTCACATTTATATTGCGATGGTGATATTCTTAAAGTATGTGGAGTAGCGGTATGTCGACGTGCGTGATCACGAATGCTCCAGATTATCCTCGGCCGGTCCACTTAGCTCGTTCGGCCTTCCTCGCTCGACACGGAAAGGTATAAAATTTTAACTGCCAGGTGATATGGGATGCAATAATTTCACTCGTTCCGTTCCTCTCCGACACTCCCGTACCCCGTGTGAGGCTTTCCGCGCATGCGATGTGAGATTTGAATGTAGGTAAGCAGTAACTATGCTGAGCTCATAATAATGTTGATATGCGACACGAACCGCTTCGGTGCGCGGGGCGGCCTCGGCGGAGCACTCACCCCTACCATAGCTGGCTCCGCTCGCGCCACACACACACAAACACACTCAGTCACTCGAGCTTGCTGCATGTCCTCCACGTCTGTGTACACTCATTCACCGCATGACTCTAGCTTGTTTCCGAATCACTTGCATTCCCGATCACGGCGGCCGCTCGCCTTCTAAACGCGGCCGCGGCTCTTCTGACACAGCTGGCTTTACACGATACCTTACACGCGAACAAATTACGCACAGCACGTGAAAGCAGTCAGCCACCAATAAAGTCACACTTCTCGCTCTGTACACTGTCGAGCATAAAATCATCATGTTGCATATTTTATACCTTTCCCTATTAGCGACTCGTACTTGCTGAACTAGTATGTTGTCGCTGGCCAGACCATTGCATGACCTCATTTCAATGAAAGACAAAAGATCCCCCCTGTATCGAACACGGAGTCCATAATGCACCGAATTTAGACGTGTAAAGTAGATTAAGCCGTCTCATCCAAGTTAAAAAGTCGTCGATGAGACGGCAACTGCATGCTATTACAACACTCGGGTGACGCTGGCGCCTTATGCCAATGCGGAGGATTACGAATAAGTACTGCTGTGGGGTTGTGAGTGGCGCTGGCCGTGCGTTGGCGTGAGGCGCGAGCTCGGAGGCGCCGCGTCCGCGCGACACACACACGCGCGGCGGAGCCGGCGCTTTGGATCTCCTTATCGGATTTCTGACGAGTCGACGACAACTTTGCCGCATCCAAAGTCCTTTAGTGAATCATAAACTCATCTCTTAAGTGAGAAAATAATGACTGAGCGCAGCGGTTAGTTAGCGCGCTGCCTCAGCTTCTGATATTGTTGATGTAAAATTTTGTGCGAGTGTACGCGACCACGTTATAAATCTAGAAAAAGGAGATCGTCCTCATCCTATCAACTGTCGTCTAAAACTCCACGATTACTTGCCATGATTCGTTGTTGTCTGTGTTTTCGCGTTGTTACTTCTTCGCATGAATCGAAATATTTTTGTGACATGTCCACGTTGGAGATAAATGTGTCGAATTGTCGTTAACATTTTTCATTTCAGTTCGTATTCAGGTACATCCCGCTTGACACACTCTGTGATATGGTTTAGCTTCCAAACTAGGTACTGCGAAGGTCACCTTGGAGGAAACGGGTCAAAATGTAAATAGAAAAGTGTTTGATTTAGTGAGTTATTTAGTACATTTATGCGGTTACATAAATACCTGTGTCAATAGTTATTATGTTAGGACATTAATCTAGATAATGGAACACATTGTGTGACAGGGTGCATGTATCAAAATGACTGCCAACTGTGACTAATAGGATAAATAAAATAAATAGTTAATCAAATAAAATCACCATCTCACGATGTAGCAAAAAAGAATCGCAAAATTAACCTAGGTACTTCATGAACAGTACATAAGACAATTCAAATATTTTTTAGCGTAACACGCAATTTTTTGCTCAACGTGAGATACATTTTGTAGAACTAAACTGCATCATCTAAATCGCATATTCATAAGAAATAACTAAATAAAATAGTACTAACTTTTTATGTTTGTGTTTTTAAACTGTTTATCGATGTGTATTTATCTAGATTGTCAAATAATTTTAAGTTACATTTAATACTAGTAATTAATAAGAAAATATTAATTGTTTGTAAGTTTAAAGTTTTATGGTTTTTTGTCTAATCTGAATACCATTACGGGGAATCATTTGTGTTAATGATATACAAATATACTTATGTAGGTAGGTACATGTCCAGCTTAATATCTTTTGAGGTCGGATAAATAGTTAAATAGATAGTATTTTATTACATCACAAAGTATCTACTTACATATGACATCAATAAATTTTGCAACGGTCAATTCGAACCCGAAAATTCCCTAAAGAAACGACCAAAGGAGGGCACCCTTGTGCGAGAGACCATCCAAGTAGGTACCACCGCGTTGTCAGATATTTTACCGCAAAGTAGCTGTGTCGAGCTGTTAAAAATAATGTGTTTAAAAGTCGTAACAACTAAGGTAGGTTCGGGTAATTAGGCCTAGCTAAGGGAGATTTAAACCATAAATCGTAATCAACTAATTCTAATGTTAACTATAACTAAATAACCTAATTTAAAAAAAAATTAATGAACGATTACTATAAAATAAAAACAAAAAATGGAATTTTTGCCGTAAACGAAAATAATATTTTTTTTTTTTAAACTCTATCTCACTGTCTATATGCCTTTTTATACTATGTTCGGAAAATAAGGCCTATGACTTTAACATACTATAATACACACATCAAAAGTGTCTAGGGATCAACATATATTTTTGCAATAACTTTTCTCCTGATTGATATTAATTAAAATTTTCTTTAAGGATTCATCAAATAAAGTGTTTTCGTTTGTCACAGTAACGATAAACCAAGTCACCTTTGCATTAATAAAGAAATTTGCCATTTTCCTAATAAAGGGATTTTTGACATTTGAACCACTAACACAAAAGTTCGAAAAAAAGACTGAAATAACAGTTTTCTTTAAAATTTTATTGGGTAACTTAAACAATTAATAATCCGTGTTTCTACCGCGAACACTAACAACACAAGAACATCGGTTTGGCATACTCAAAATGAGTTCATCCAAATCACGCTGTGGAATGGCCGCCCATGTTCGTTGCAACAACAAAAAAAGGTCTTCTTGCGACTGGATACCCTCCATATTCGGCAGAGCTCTTCTCTGTAGCATATCCTATGCATGCTCAATCGGGTTCAAGTCTGGCGACTGAGCAGGCCAGGGCAGGACATTGATGTTAGCTGCGGCGAGAGTCTGTCATACAACTCTTGCGGTGTGCGGTCGTGCATTATCATGCATTAACTGAAATAAGGGACCGATTTGCACTTGTAGAGGAACGATGACGTCTGATACAATCGTCTCAGCATAAATTTGAGCGTTGAGGTTGCCTCTGATCCAAATCAACTCAGTTCTTCCGCCGATCCAAATACCCGCCCATACCATGATGGTTCCACCACTATAAGGATGGACTTCCTGGCAGGATTTTAATCGCTGTTGGCGTCCAGGGGTTCTCCAGTGTCGTATACGTCTTGTATCCGGTCTCATACCAAAACGAGACTCATCAGAAAAGCACACGAAACGCCATTGTTCTTCTGCCCAATTTCTGTGTTCAAGAGCCCATTGATATCGAATCCTACGATTGTGCATTGCTATAGGTGGTACCCGTAGCGGTCTTCGGGAATGAAGGTTCACTTCATGCAAGCGGTTTCTGACTGTTTGGTCGCTAATTAAGTTCCCTGAAGAGTGATGAAGCCTCACGGCTAACATCATGGCAGTTATTGTTGGAGCTCTTCGAGTTAAGATTTGAATATATCGGTCTTGTCTCCGTGTGGTGCAGCGATACCGTCCTCCATGGCGCTCAGCCACGGTACCAGTGCTTCGGTAACGTGTCCAAAGTCGACTGATAACACTCTGACTTGTATTCAGAGCTAAAGCCACAGTACGTTGCCGGGAACCAGCTTCTATCATTCCCACGGCTCTGAGCATTTCTTCCCTGCTTAAATGACGTCGCCGCTCCATAATAACGTTGGTTTTAATCAGTAGTAGGGAAACAGTAGCACTAATAATGTCTTCAATGCGTTGTATGTTTTTATAGGGAAAATATTGACAGCTGATTTTCATCTTTTACTCGAATTTGATTCACAGTTCCTGATTCAAATTATGAAATGCACCAAAAAGGATCCATATAAATTTATAAAATCATAAATTTATTACAAAGCCACATCTCAATCTCAAGAAATCCGCTTAAAAATGCTTGATCCCTAGACACTTTTGATGTGTGTAATAAAAATATGCATCTTATATTTGGTAATTGAGAGAAATAATTATAGATATGCATTAATCATGCATGAAGTCTCAAAAAACGATACGTTTGTAACGGACGATTCTTTGTCATTCGTGTTGCACCGAAACTACGCCGCACTGGCGACATCACGCGAGCCATATCGTCGCGACTCGTTTGGAGCGCCATCTTTGAGTATTAGCTACCAATCAACCTTGAGTGATTCAAACAATTTTAAATTAGATTTTGATTGCTTGGGCCTTATTACACGACATACCTTATTACCCGAACCTACCTTAATCTCTCAGGTGACGAGCATCGGCAGACATGTCGCTTACCATCAGGAACGGAACGTCCTGGGCGTCTCGTATCCAATTATATCTCACTACAAAAATTCTTACTACTAACATATTTGAAGTCCGATAACCACACCACATACAGACAGGTGTTATGAAAGCGGTTACAGTGGGCGTTGTGTTGAGACGGTGTGTACACAGGTGGACCTACGGCACATGGACGAGAAGGCGGGCAGCAACGTGGTGGCCGTGGGCGTCGACCTCACCGAGTTCTACATGTCCGTAGAGTGGGACATACTGGAGGTGCCCGCCGTCAGGTTTGTCTAATCCTTATTTTTTTGACGCGGGGGAATCCTTCAGAAGGTCCTCGTAAGCTGTGGGGCTTGACGGGGGTATGTGGGATTCTTACCCACTAAAACCCCCGGGGCTGTCGCATCGGCATATGAGAGGGGGATCCCCTGGGATCTCCGGAACGATGGGCTCTGCACCAGGGGCCCCTCAGCCTTTGACCCCTTTGAGCCTGCCGTCGGGGGGCGCAACGGCAGGGGTTGCAACCCTGCCGCCGTCCTCCTCGGAGACGACGTCGTACTCAATGGACGTCCAAAAGGCCCACACCCCGAACGTCCAGCGACTCCGAAAGGGGTTTGTCTAATCCTTATTTATCCCAACAAAGACAACCCCCATCAATAGATATTTAATGCCAGTAAGGACTATATTCACCAAGCAATGCTTAAGGCCTACGTAAACGAGGGACTTTTGTCTACGGACTATTTTCTTCGTATAAATAGAAATTTTATATTTGTGTTCCATAACGCACACAACGGGACAAAAAATGTACTCCCTAGTCTAGACCAGGCATTCCCAAACTGGGTTCCGCGGAACCTAGGGGTTCCGTAGAATAGTCATCAAGGTTCCGCCAAAATTATCGAATAATGTGTTTCAATTAAATTACACATTACTTAAAAAATAAAATGTTCATAATTCAAAAATTCAAAATTCTTTTCTTTTTAATTTCAAATAGGCTTAACGCTAGCACTTTTGAACGGTCAATTTTTTAAAAGCTACCACCGGATCACAACGCGGCCTCAACTGAGAAGATCCTGCAAGAAACTCAGCGGGCTTGTCATTTTCTCACAATTTTTATTAAACAAAGTTTGTCTCTTTACAATTAGATCAGCACCAGCGACAGTGTGTCCTGCCGTTCAAGATATCAAAAAAAAAATACGACGAAAATACAATAAACTAAAATGCCAAAGGGATAGTAGTCGGACCAGTCCCCCCAAGCAGCACCCGCGCACGAGTTGACTCGAGCAGCAGCCATCACTCCCTTAACCATATTGGAGGGAAGGGGGTGACCCGCCACACGAAGCCGCCACAAGCAAAGACTTTTCGATGGCGAGCATGACCGATCCAAAATCACAGTGGCTCACGTTTAACATTTACCTTCTGCTGTTAAGCAGTGCCTCGTCAGGCAAGACACAAAGCACTTTAACATATTACCAACTTTTATCACAAGTCGTCTAAGTTAGATACACTCCAAGAATAATTTACCTGAAGTGAATTGTTCTTATATAAATTTCATTGTTCAATGTTGATTTGTAATCATTTGATGTGGGGTTCCATAAAATAAAATACATTTGGTTGGTGTCCCGTTATCTTTAAAGTTTAAGAACCCCTGCCCTAGAATATAAGTAAAATATTTGTGAACTTTTGTGCTTTTGTGCACAGACAAATGTGGCCAGCGAACAGTGAGCTGTTATCATAACAGCTCACTGCCAGCGAAGGCCTTTGAGCACGCTTGGGTCTAGGTTTTAATGAATTAGGTACCTAATAAATAGTCCTACCATGACTCCTGTCAGCCAGGATCTACAGTGGCCACCACTTAAGACACCGAGATATGTCGCTTGGGGAGTCTCAGGGAACAGTAAATTGCTTTTGTATCCGCAAGAATGTCATAAAAGTATATAAGAAAAGTTGAAATGGGCATGATTACCTATTGAAATAATAAGTGTGAATGCCAAATGAAATCAAAACCCTTTTATTAGGTTCTTTTCATCTGCACCACATAGGATAATTCGTGTAAACAAACTAAAAGGTTAGAAGTCTACATTCGTTACCAAAATTCTTAGTCAGATTTTGATAAATACAGTAAAATATTATGTATGAACAATATAAAAAATAGCAAAGAAATAAGTAAACGTAATTCAGCCGTAAAAATGATTTAGGCGATGTGTTCTCAGAATGGCCTGAATATTGTACAACTACGAGGCCAGATAACATATCTCAAGCACAGAATAACTAATAATATGGCTTGGGCCATAGAAATAGCAAAAATGTATCTTCCGACTGTTCAGTTCCACTTACGGTGGGGACCCAAAAGTAAACCAAATGGCTATTATTAGGGGCCGCTCATTTCAAATGGAGAGGTACACGTTTTATTTAGGAAACATATTTCCAACAAGTAAACGCCAAGTTTGTTATTGAATAAATTATTTATTTATTTTTATTAATTTATTTAGTTCTAAAGGTAGGTATGCTAGATAGATACCTATGCATGATCTACGAGTTACAGGTTCTAAAGTCGATTTGAATATCGGGGACAGTATGATTTGTTTATATGTTAATAGGTAGGTACCTACTTAACAAAAATAAATGTAAATTATAATGTTGTAAATTATAATCATATATTAATCATCATCATCAGCCAGAAGACGTCCACTGCTGAACATAGGCCACCCCCTTAGAACGCCACAATGAACGACAATTGGCTATGGCATCCAACGGTTACCTGCGACGCGCCCAATGTCGTCTGTCCACCTAGTGGGAGGCCTGCCAACGCTGCGTCTTCCGGTTCGTGGTCTCCACTCGAGAACCTTTCTTCCCCAACGGTTATCGGTTCTTCGAGCGATGTGGCCTGCCCATTGCCACTTCAACTTGCAGATTCTGCGAGCTATGTCGGTGACCTTAGTTCGTCGGCGGATCTCCACATTTCGGATTCTGTCGCGCAAAGAAACTCCGAGCATAGCTCTCTCCATGGCTCGTTGTGTGACTCTGAACTTTTCTAAAAGGCCAGCCGTTAGAGACCACGTCTCAGTACCATATGTCATCACTGGCAACACACACTGGTTAAAAACCTTCGTCTTCAGGCACTGCGGTATTTTGGACGAGAAGATATCGCGTAGTTTCCCGAACGCTGCCCATCCGAGTTGGATTCTTCGGGCGACCTCTTTGTCGAAGTTGGACCGACCTACCTGGATAGTTTGTCCTAGGTATACGTAGTGGTCAACAACTTCGAGTGTATCGTTCCCAACAACTACCGGTACGGGTGCAGCATAGACATTAGACATGATCTTCGTCTTGTCCATGTTCATTTTAAGACCCACCTGCTGGGAAACGCTACTGAGGTCGCTGAGCATCGTATTGAGGTCCTCCAGCGACTCAGCCATAATGACTATATCATCGGCAAAACGAAGGTGAGTGATGTATTCGAAATTGATGTTGATGCCGAATCCGTACCAGTCCAAGAGCTTGAAAACGTCCTCCAATGCGTTTGAGAACAGTTTCGGAGAAATAACGTCTCCCTGTCTCACCTCGCTGCAATGGGATTGGTTTCGTGCTCTCGTACTGTAGTCGGATCGACATGGTGGCGTTGCTGTACAAACACTTCAACACTTCGATGTACTTATGTACCTATATATACCTATATATTAATACATTAATTTAAATATTTTCTTTTGTTAGCGCTGCACGAAAGTCGCCTATAGATGTTAATGCGATAAATTATCTTCTTCCAATAATGATTTCTGATATTTACGCCAATACTACACATTGAAATTAAACTAATTGTACAGATTATATCGTCGTTGAAACGCCGGGATATTAAAATAAAACATAAACTAGGATATAATCCGTAAAAGTAGTAGATAGGTACTTATCTTCTTCCAAATTAAACTAAGTTTTTAATTTTCGATTATCTTTATCTGCCAAAGTTTCAGTAAAATTTGTTGCTACATATTAGTGTCGGTATTGAAAATAGTATTCTGATAAAGCCGAACATGGTAATTAGATCAGATATTTCCTATCGTTCTCTGTCGACAGAACCCGGCAGTGCTAACTAATGGGGAATACTCTCGTACTTAAGTACCATTATCATGGTGACACATCGGTATTGACGACATCACTCGCCTAGGCTGTGCCACGTGTAGTCCGTTTTATCTCGATAACCAAAACTTTCCTTTGGGCTTATTCAGATTCCGTTGATTTAATAATCCATTGTCCCGATTTATAAGTATTAACTGGGCCCAATCTTTATTTTGTTTTAGGCATATAAATTCATCTTCTCATGAAAAATATTATCGGTCAAGCACCAATCAACGAAATAAGAAAAGAATCGTTCATTCGTTTATTAGTAGGGAAATAAAAATAGGACTAACCATGTAATCGGTTAGAATCGTTTAACCATAATAATAAAACAATAGATAATATTATATCTTGCTCTTAAAATATTTTTCATCAGAACCTAAGTATATAAACCCTCACCAAATATACAATTTCATTTCGTTTATTCACTAGTAAGTATACCTGTAGCAAGTAACTCACATAATAGCTAAAACAAATTAACGTGCCACACAAAGGTAAGTTAAGGGCTAGTAACAACGGTGACGCCTTGGCAAAGGAAGCGCTAGTTTGGAGTAACACAGGAAAATCCACTTACCGCAGCCTCCGGCAATGTCCTTTATGTTACATTTCTTGTCGAGGCCCCGCAGTAAATCTTAAATGTGCTTTGAATAACGTTCGCATTCCAATATTAACGACCCAGCTAGCGTTTATTATTACCGGCTTGCGAATTTTTTAAAGCAAATTGCAAGAAAAGGTTTAGGTACAAATTTTGGTAGGTATTTATTTATTTATGTATAAAAAATATTGTTTTTGGTAAGTTATATTTTTAAAATTTGGTACTGTTAAAGATTTACAGTTTATTTACAAAATATGCATACTTAAACTAGGTAAAAAACTTCCTCCAAGTTGTCGCCGCACTAGGAGGGAAGGGTACCTAAAAGACTGGCGGTATTATCCCTTTGTATAGCCAAGCTTATACGTTGGCAGAAAAAGCTACCAGCCCGAACGCGACGGTCTCCTGAAACTTCGATAAGTTTGGATGAAATTTCTTTCACCAAATCTAGTGCTCAAATGTAAATTGAGGTGTGATTGAGAGAGTGGGTAATG
This sequence comes from Furcula furcula, assembly GCA_911728495.1. NCBI lineage: Eukaryota > Metazoa > Arthropoda > Insecta > Lepidoptera > Notodontidae > Furcula > Furcula furcula. The sequence continues at coordinate 16,308,765 of OU452251.1, forward strand.
TGAGATAATTAAGGGAAGCTTTACTAACGTTCGTACTTAGTACATATCAGCTCAATGGTTCTACCTAAAATTGTATCAATCTAGAAATATTACTTTATTGATACGGCGTTCTAAGGAATACCTTATATTTTCCGTGAGGACCCTTGGAGATTGACGGACAGACGGTCGGAATATGCTTTTCTATGTAAAATGATTTCCCTTGGAATGACATAAACGCCATTTCCATATCCGTTCAAGGTTTTACGAGCTACTCTACGAAATTACCCAAATGCGGGATCCTTATATGAGCTACACATAAAACTTTGTACCGTTTTCAAAATTTACAGCCGTTTACTTAAGAAGAAGACTTTAATGGTGGCAATCTCACATGACATTAGTTTTAAGAGTATTTACTCTCTATTAGTAGGTACAGAATACAAATAATTATGTAATACGATACGAGTAGGTTTATGTCAATTATTTCCAAATGCTTTAAAGATCTATGGACTTTTCTACTAAAACAGAGATTTGCTAATTTTATTTCATTTTGGCTATTTATTTATTATTATTTAATTTAATTGGTTAACAAACTTACATTAGGTATTACAAAGAAAAAGGTGCAGCATAAACTCATATGAATTTTTCTGTGCACCAGTGAGTCTTCACTAATAGGTATATAACGTCATTCACAATAAACATGACCGTGATAACACAAACTATTATATTGTCAAACACCGACGACCGTAAGCACACACACAACCTAATTAAACATGTAAGTTCATTTTATAATTTGTACACAATATAACAGCATTGAATATTAAAATTCAATCATTTTATTTACCTAATCTGTTTGTTATGGTTATTGGGTACTAAACTGTAAGCTGTTTTTTTAGCAAAATCATTCCGAAAACAGGACTTCCGAGTTATCACGTAGGATTTATCGATGTACAGAAAGAGCAGTATCATCTCAAAGCTAAAATCACGGCTACGAAAAGATCAAAATATAATATCGTTGGAAAATATCATTTATGTAGTACCTACTTACTTCGCTTTACATTTGTGCAGGAACGAGAAATTCTACACGTGTTGTGACGAGCCTTACCTGGACATCACGTTCAACATCACGATGCGACGGAAAACGCTGTTCTACACGGTAAACATCATCATCCCGTGTATGGGCATATCCTTTCTCACGGTCCTCACATTCTACCTACCCTCGGACAGTGGAGAAAAGGCAAGTTACTTGAATGTACCTACTAATGTAGGGTCAATTTTATAGATCATATTTGCCATCTGTCAATTTCTTTGTTCTGTCTGTTTCTTTTGTCATTATTACAAAAATATGTAATAGTAATTGAAAAAAGTTAAACAATTGTGCAGTTCTAACTTCGAAAATATTAATAATATTTTTTGCCCGCCGTTACAAGGTTACGTTGTTATTTTGGTGTAGTGTCCAATGTGATCTACTTATTAAATTGGCCCTGCTTATGATAATAATAAAATTGTGTAAATTGAAAAAAAAAACTTATATAATTAATAATATACTTTTAAGTATTAATTAAGAATATACTATTAAGTAATAATATACTTCCGTTAATAATTATTATGGCTTCCAATTATTAAGAAGCTATCTGCGAGATGGGTACTACCCATAAATAATATCGCATCAAATATGCTAGGTCTACTAGTACTTGAAAGCTCTGTGGGTTTTGATGCGGGTTTCCTCTGGTCTGTATGGAATATATTAAAAAGTAAACAGGAAGCATAGTACAATCAAAAGCATAGCTAATTACAGCACCAATCAGAGAGTACAATTTACAATCCAACTCAGAATAATATTTATTTATCCTAAATAAATGTTTGTGTAAATGGCAGTAGCGTCGTAATGTAGCCCATTTGCTGGCGATGAAAAATAAAAAGTTCATTACTTAAATGGAAAGACTACATTATCCAACTAGGTTTCCGTGTGTTTACTTATTTCATATACTGTAAATTCTGTTAAACCTACCGCTTATTTATTAGTATTTTCTTTTAAAGATACTTTTAACATTGTAACATCTATTTTCATTCTAGAGCCTTAGTCGCAGGTCCACTCCCAGAGTTATTAGGTAATTAATGTATACGCAGGTACGGGGAAGTGAAACCACAGACAGCTGTTAGCGCACTGGCGTTTATTCGTCGTTCGACTAGTGGGACGACCACTATATATGTATACATATATATACAGCAGTGTTGCATACGCATAAATACACAACATCTCTTCCCCCTTAAATGTCACTAAAAGTATTGTTTATAATCTACCCTAGGACGTCTACGTGGTCTGGGAACAACAACTGGCGAATCTGTCGGATTCTGCTGATCCATGTCCATCAACGTTTCAGCCTCGTAAAATGTATCTTCATCAGCTGACTGTGGGGGTCGTCTAACGCCTCTGAAGGTTGTCACTTTTGATGGCGTATCAGTTTGAGATTTCATCGCTTCGCCAACAATATTTTGTTCAGCACCTTCTTCCCCCGTGGCGATAGCCAAGTCTTGCGACGTCTCGTTGCACGCTGGTGTCGATGGAGCTAGAGGCGTTGCCTGAACTGGTTCACATACAGGCACTATTGTTGAAGATGCCAGTTGGTTGTTCGCGTCATTCCGTTGTGGCACCTCGAAGTCCCAGACATTCTTGTGACAATCCATTTCTTTATAGGAGGTAATTTGATTTACATGTTTTTTTACATAGCTCAATGAATTTATATCTTGTACTAGATACATTACTTTGCCAATAGTTTTTACAATGATACCCTTGTACCAGATAAATTTTTTATTACTTAAGTATTTTTTATATAATACATGCTGGCCAGGCAAAAATTTTTGCCTTATTTGTCCACGATTATTTTTAATTTGTGTACACTGTTTATTTTTTACATGATTAGCTAAAGACGTTGACGAAGGCGGCGTCTTTACAGGATTCATCAAATCCATACGGGTCCTCATTTTCCGTCCGAACACCAACTCGGCAGGTGAAAACCCAGTGGTAGAATGTAATGAATTTCGGTAATCGAACAGATGTTTTAGTAACTTTACCCTTTGTTCTTTAACATTTTTACTAGATAATAAACTAGATTTGATGCCCTTTTTTACAACTTTAACAAAGCTTTCCGCTTGCCCATTGCTAGCTGGGTGATACGCGGCTGTTACTAAATGCGAAATGCCATTTATCTTACAAAATTCCTCGAATTGCTGTGAACAGAATGCTGTACCGTTATCGCTCACCAACGTGTGGGGTACACCGAATCTCGACATGAATTCGTATAGCTTATCAATAACTGCAGTGGTGGTAGTAGACGAATGCATGTCGAAAACTTCTACCCATTTTGTATAAGCATCTACCGCTATCAGATAAGTATGATCGTCTACAGGGCGCAAAAAATCAATATGAATCCGGTGGAATGAGTGTGGTGGGTGGACCCAGGGTGAGATAGGAGTGCGCGGCGGTGATGGTCTCAACTGTAAACAAACGTGGCACGCATTTATCAAATCCTCAATGGCTCTGTCAATGCCAGGAAACCAGAACCGCGCGCGCGCTTCTGCCTTTGTTTTGACTATGCCTAAATTTCTTCAGACTTTTCCGTATAGTGATTCCGGAATCACAACCTTATGTCCTCGCATTAGACAACCATTTTCGTAAGACAGCTCATTCCTACATAAAAAATATGGTGTTATACTTAAATCTGTATTTTTCCTGGGCCACCCGTTCAAAACATACTTAGCCACTTTATTTAATAAGACGTCATTATTTGTTTTCTCTTGTAGTTCCTTAACAGTTATCGGTAAGCTCCCCTCCAATACGAAACATACATACATACGTAGCGCGATCGAGCGGCTCTTCGGTACGAGGCTCGCACGAACAGGCGGCCTCGTCCCTCACTTCATTGTTGTTATCATTAGCGCGCTCGCTCGGCAGCGGCAGGCTCGCGCGAGATAAGTAGTCTGCGCTGTTGGCACTACTGCGTATGTATTCTATTGAATAATTGTAACCGCTTAAAAAAATTGCATATCTCTGCAGACGATTAGCAGATACCTCGGGGATACCCTTGTGTGGACCAACAATCGTTATTAGTGGCTTATGATCTGTACGTAACACAAATGGATCTGACCTACCATATAAATACTGGTGGAAACGTCTTACTCCGAAAATTATCGCCGTTGCCTCTTTTTGTATTTGAGAGTATCGTTTCTCTGCTGCATTTAACGTTCTAGAGGCAAAAGCGATAGGTTTTTCGGAGCCGTCGTTCCCCACCTGCGACAGAATTGCTCCCAACCCACTAGGGGACGCATCTACTGTAAGTATTAACTTCGATTTGGGGTTGTAATGAGTTAAAACTTTATCGGAAGTTAACATAAGTTTTATTTTATTAAATGCATCGTTATGCTCTTTTAACCATATCCATTTTGATCCTTTTTTCAATAAGTCGTATAAAGGGCTAAGTATAGAAGATGCACCGGGAACAAAATTCCTATAATAATTTACCAACCCTAAAAAAGACTGTAATTGGTTAACGTTTTTCGGAATTGCTGCCTCGGTTATAGCTTTTACTTTTTCTGGTGATTTTTTCAAGCCATCCTTGTTAATAACATAACCTAAATAATTAATTTCGTTCTTGAAAAACTCACACTTTTCTTTCTGCAGTGTTAACCCAGCGTCTTGTAGCCTTTGGAGTACCATATGTAACCGTTCTATGTGCTGGGACTCGTCTACTCCTGTAATCAACACATCGTCAAGCAGACATAGCACGCCATCTATGCCGGCTAGCAAGCCTTCCATAGCCCGTTGAAAAGTAGACGGCGCGCTTGCTAGTCCGAACACCAAGCGAGTGAATTTAAAAAGGCCGCGATGTGTATTAATGCAAGTAATGTTTTGAGACTGGTCCTGGTCTGATAGGCAAAATTGAGTATATGCCATAGATAAATCGAGTTTTGTAAATTGTTGCCCGCCGTATAACTTAGAAAATAGTTCATTTACGGTAGGTAACGGGTATTGTTCTACCACTAAGTGTTTGTTAATGCTAACAGAATAATCTGCACATATTCTAACAGAACCGTTACGCTTAAGCACTGGGACGATCGGAGACGCATATTCCGAATGGTCGATAGGTTGCAATACGCCTAGACCGACAAGCCTGTCAATTTCCTTATCGACCTTATCTCGTAAGGCAAATGCCATCGGTCTTGCTTTGTAAAAAATCGGTTTGCTGTTTTCTTTTAACGTTAATTTAACTTTATATTTATTAAAACAGCCTAACTTATCGGAAAATGCGTCTGGATAACGCGCTGAAAGTGTTTGTAAAATATCGCTTTGTTTACAATGATTCACTGATATCAGCTGCAACTTAAATATCGATATGAAATCTCTCCCGAGAAGCGGCGGCCCGCCGTCACGGACTACGTACACGTCGAGCGTGTTAGTCCGGCCAGCGTACGTTACCGCCACTCGCATGGTACCCACACACGTTATTCTATCACTCGTATAACTCATTAGTCTTTTGTTGGTAGGTGATAACGGCACATTATTAAAATGTAAATTGTACGTTTTCTCTGAGATAACTGTAACTGCAGAACCGCTATCTATTTCAAACTTTAATTCTACCCCTTGCATAATTACCGATTCCACCATTGGTTCACCCCTGAGTGTACGGATATTAAACAACTCACCGTCGTCGTCGGCGTCGCCTTCGTCTACGGATCCTAATGATATGCACTTCACCCGTTGGCACATCCTACGCAAATGTCCTTTTGTATTACATTTTTTACACGTGTAATTAGCAAAACGGCATTCCGATGACCTATGGTTTGAATAACCGCACACCGAACACTTTGATTTTTTTATTTGCATGGCGGTGCTCGGTTTGTTTATCTTGAACAGCTGGTCGGAGGTGGGCGCGCCGTCCGTGCCGCCGGCTCGCCTGTCAGAGCTTGCAGTCGCGCTGGCCCGCGCACTCCGAAGGTTCTCCACGAGCTCCACAGCCTTGGCAAGAGTCAGATCACTCAAATCTTGCATATAAAGTTTTTCTTTTTCCACTCCTGGCAGTAACCCCATTATGAAACGGTCACGCAGAGCCTCCGCGACGTTGCTAAATGAACAGTGGGCCGTTAGACCCCGAAGCCGAGCCGCATATTGTGAGGGCGTTTCTGTCGACCGCTGCACCGCTGTGTAAAAATTGTGTTCGCTGAACCCAATCCTTTTCGGAGTGAAATGGGTATCCAAAAGTGCAATTATGTCTTCATAAGGCACCTCATCGAGTTCCTTTGGAAGGGCTAAATCCGACGCAAGCTTGAAAGTCTCTTCAGTGAGTGCGCTCAATAAAATTGCTCGTCGTTTGGTTCCCGCCGCATCGTTTACTGCATCAATGCTGTTTGCAATAAACCACTGCGTAATCCTGCTTTTATAAGTCTTCCAAGTGTGAACATTGTGATCAAAGCATGATAAAATTCCAAAATTAGAAGTAGCCATTTTTCGATTTGTAGGTAGCACGTCGCCAATAATGTATACGCAGGTACGGGGAAGTGAAACCACAGACAGCTGTTAGCGCACTGGCGTTTATTCGTCGTTCGACTAGTGGGACGACCACTATATATGTATACATATATATACAGCAGTGTTGCATACACATAAATACACAACAGTAATTAATACAAAAATACAATTATAATGAAACTTTTTGTACGGTCGGACATTAATTAAGTAGTTTTATTTCAATGTGAAGTATTCGCTTAAATAAAATAAAACATAATGTTGACTTAAATTTTATAAACGAGGACTCAAGAGACCAGTCAGTTAGCTCCGCAGTGTCAGACATTCAGCCGCAAAATAGCAGTGTGGGAAATCATATATGCCGGATATGAAAGGGGCACTGTAGCTGGTGAAATTAGAGCCTTTAATGGCTCAGGTGACATACGGCAGTGTATTACAACTTATGGGCATATGTGTCGCTCACCATCATACAAATGCTCTTTGTCTTGTCGTTAAATTCTAAACAAGTATTTTTTTAAATTTATACCGACTACCCTATAACTAGCTTGAACAAATACCAACACATTCCAAAAACTATCAAATGGATCCGACCTTGCAGCGCGAGTTGCAAACAGCTGACAAAATGTTAAAGAATTTCCCAAAGATGCCAAAGAAAATAAGAGAATTCGTATTTATGTCCTATTTCATTAGGAACAAAAATCATCGCAGAAGTCATCTATCTAGATAGGTATTATTTTTTATACAAATATAATATCGACTCTATTGATTTTTGCGCTAAAAATAGAGCCAACACAAAGATTTTAGAAAATTGTGGATCCATTGGATTGCAGATTGTTTTCCTATTTCGCAATTTACTTTGAGTAAATGTTGCATCCCAGCACAGGGTAGCTCTTGTTTATTGAAAGCTTCTTCCGTAGTTCGTTTTTCACACTGTATCCTACATAATACTTGTAACGGAGACCTAAATGAGTGTTAGTATTTTTAAAAATCATTTTTAGTTAAGTTAGGTTTACGTTGCCGTTTTATGATCGATAATATATTAATTCCAAATAACAAAGTACGATTTCACAAATCACTTCTGTTATGTTGTGATGTGTGAAGGGAATTCCCTTCAGTTGCGGTTGTAAGAATGTTCAATTAAACTGTGCAGTTGCATTGTTTGGATGGTTTCACGCCACTAGACCTGTTTGTAGAAGTAACTCTATATAGGGAGCTGCTTCTGTCGTCCGACGACACGTCGAGTAGAAATGAGGCACGACTATTTCATTGTTTGTTTGAATAAAATAAACTAAGTTTAAAAACTAAGTTTGTTAGTCGAGGTTTTTTAGGTTTACAAAAAAACTGTACTACTTACTTGAAAGCTCCTTTTATTTTTTCTGTACAATATAAATAGACATGTTTTACCCATAATTATTTCAGATTTTTCCCTCCACAAACTTCGGAGATAATGGTTCCCCCATTATCTCCGAAGTTTGTGGAGGGAAAAATCTGAAATAATTATGGGTCGTTCTCCCCACGGAATAATATAATTCCGTGGGGAGAACGGTATTTTTTTACATTTTTTGATTATCAGCCAAAAACTACGTTACATAAACTAAACTAAAATTATGTTTTGAGATGTGCATATGAAGCCCTTTTATATGATATCCATATCGATATAGTAAACTGACTTTGAAATTTCGATGACCCATTTGGACCCCATTAAAAAATAAATAAAAGTAAAATATTTTTTTTTTCATTTGCGATGAGGTTGGATAAGTAAGATCTAAAACCATTCCAAGTTTCAAACCGATAGCGTCAGTGGTTCCTGAAATATATAGGCGGGACAGACAGACAGACGAAGTCTCGCCATAATATTTTTTTACCTTTTAGGTATGGAACCTTAAAAACGGTTCAATGAAATTAACGCTAATCGACTGACGTTTGTGGAGGCGGCAGTAAGCAAGTAACATTTTACCATTAAACCCACTTTAACAATAAAGAAGTGCGTAACTAAATCTGTCAGGTTACGCGAAACGTAGATAATGCGGAAAGCATTCCAACAACGGTTCCGTAACGTAGTTACTGCCGTGAACATTTATTCGTACATTATTGGCTCCTCTGCGCACTTTGAATGCCAATAACAGCAGACTTCCATGGTCATTAGTCAACATCGCTCATCGACGAAACTTGTTAAGAAATACTCGACAGGAGAGGAAATCACTGAAAATATGTAATTATAACCGTTTTCATCAAAATGATTGAGTGACTGTATTTTCCAGAGGCTTATAAGTAGTTATTTCTATCTAGTGTGCACGCGTAAAGCTAATGGAACGGGTTAGATTCCAATCCAAGTCGTGACGTTTAAGCTTACTATCATTTACTTCAAATAATTCCCAATTCCGATCAGCTATTGAGATTTTTCTAATTGAAAATCGAAACACTTCCTAGCCCGGCACAATTGTATCGATTCCAAAATTCGTTTCATTTGACACATTTCAACAAAGAAAATGCTACACTCCCCGTGCCGTGCCATGTTTGCACAAACATTGAGTGCCTATGTTGAGGGATACGTTCACTATTTTGCACACGAAGCGTTTTAAAAAACTTAATTCTTCAGAGCCGGTAGCACAGAAAAGTCAAACGAATTCACTTCGTTATATGGTAGAACTGTAGGGCTCTACAATAGATATTAATCTCCATCGATGTAATCGCCTGTTTAATTTAAACTTGTATAGGTACATATATAAGTACATATTATATACCAATGTTCTATGTAGACTCCGTGGCGCAGTGGGAAACCGCTTGCTTTGCAAACTGGAGGTCACGGGTTTGAATCCCGCGGGGAGCAACTACTTTGTGTAGTTGTTACTTTTTACAGGCTAGGACAACGCAGTCCGATCACCTAATTAAGATGATCCATGTGTCGGATGATGCATGTAAAAAGTCAGTGCTGCGACTAATCTCTCCCCGGTCGTGTCGGTCTTCCTTCCCATCGGATTGTGAGAGGTAAAGGAAGAGAAAGTGCACTTTTGCCTACGCAAGTAATTGTGCACTAAAATGTCTCCCGGGTAGATGGCTAACCTTGTAGTTTGTGAAAGGTTGGCCGCTGTGGTCGTATCGACTATAAGGACATTAATAAATACCGATGTTAATTGCATACATGTTAACCAGCTTGCTTGTACGAGTAATAACTCATTCTCTACCGTGTACGGATAAGTAATTGCCGCTTGACGGCATGAGTTTCATTGCGGCGCTTAACTTTCGTGTTCAGTTTTTTACGTGTTCACACAACATTACGCAATCCTTAAATTTCATGAAGATTTATAACGGTCGGTGAAAATTATTGGTGTAACGTGTAGTTACTAACTTTAGCTTTTAATATTAGAGGTAGGTTTTATCATCATGTTTTTTCATCATAATTGTTTTCCTTTCCTACTTTTTAGGGTTCCATACCTAAAAGGTAAAAAAAGGAACCCTTATGGTGAGACTTCGTCTGTCAGTCTGTCTGTCTGTCACACCTATATATTTCAGGAACCACTGATGCTATCGATTTGAAACTTGGAATAGTTTCAGATCTTACATGTCTATCTATAATTTACAAGAAAAATAAAATGATCTTTCTAAATAGTACAGTTTTTTAGTAAACCCTCGACAAACAAACTTAGTTTTGCGGTTTGATTTTTTTGCTATCTGAGGTGAACTACAAGAATAGTAAAATAACTTTAATTGGTCCTAAGATGGTATGGAACCCACGGTGAGCGAGTCCGACTCGCACTTGACCGGTTTTTTATTTTACGATCGTGTTAGATTGTAACAAATCCAAATATACAATACTGTGATGTCTCACCATTTCGGCTTGAGTCTATTGTATGAATATAGCTGCTTACAGTAAATAGGTACATGGAACACAACCGTATTAAATGAAACACCAAGTACTTACTCGCTGTACCCGACCGCTCGGCTCGGTGTCTGTTAGACGACTGACTCCGCGCGGCGGGCAGCAGCAGTATTTATTTGCAATACACCACATCTCTTCCTTTCAACATGTTTTAATTTACATTTACTTTAATTGTATCTATATTTTAAATTACTCTTATTTCTTGAAATCATAATTATTTGATATAATATTAAATATTTTATTTATATTAGACTTAAAAGATGTGAAGCTACCACCGGATCACAACGCGGCCTTAACTGAGAAGATCCGGCAAGAAACTCAGCAGGCTTGAAATATTTTATTTACATTAAGCCCAACGGTGGCAATTTTATAATAATAATATTTTTAACCATTACCAGAGCACACATCACGTGCCTCCGACCGGGAAGCTCCGACCAGACTCAGTAGGCCTGTCTTCCTTCCCTTTTTGTAACATTTGTGTATTGTCATCAATGGTAATTATTTATTTAATTTCACACAACCTTATCATTAGATTAGGTATGTTATTAAATTTAAATTGTAAATATGATTAAAGATTTTAACAAATCAATATTCTATTTGTTAGATCATAGAATAACATTGCTGTCATTAAATAAAAACTATATAATATAAATGACCTTATTTTAAATATCTACTTACTACATAATACTTATCACAAATTTCTTTTGAAATTATGGATGTTAACCACACATGTATATGTGCTCGTTTTTTCTGACCACAGTTGCTACTTGCTTATAAGTAAGTTTATTAATATACTTGTTCATATATTTTGTTAATACATAGAATATTCAGATTACAACTTGTTACAAAAGGTTGTTATTATGATGAATTAATTTTACAATTTTATAACTTATTAATCACCCTATAAACCTTCATACGCGATTATTCGTCAATCTATTACTAAATTGAGATTTTGTGGTCACTAGTAATTATTTGGAACAATATTTTGTCAATTTTAAAACCAGACACATTTTGTTTTTAATAACAATCATTGGGGTATATATTCCTTTTCGACATGTATGGAAACTATAAACCACATATTGATTGCATTAGCATTTATAACAAATCCTAATTACTTAATTAATTAAGGAGTCACACGCTCCATTCAAACCAATTTGATTGAAAAATGGATCCATGAAAAAGGTATTAAGTGACAACCCTTTAACAATAGCATGTGTTTGTTGGTATACATAATATTGTGATATGTTTTGTATCACCCTCATCGATGTCTACCAATGATTGTATTGTATTGTATGCATTTATTATCGTAGGATAATGTGATACATATTAAGGACTAGTATTTACTAACCTTGGAACCTTTAATATATAGACTACATAGGGTCATCTACTCCACCGTTGCAATGTTTAGAGGGATCCTTGTATGGCGAAGGAAACAAATCTGTAACTCAGTAGAAATATTAGTTACTTACAAGTAGATACATAATTCTTATTAGGTATTGAAATCAGGCATGTATTTCATGGCTGCGACCACTTGTATACAAAATTATATTTTGTAATAAGTTTGTAGTTTATAAACGTAAGTTTACACATCGACCCCATTGGCATGGAAATCCAAACCATATACCATCGAGACAGTGTTTGTTATTAATCGTATTATTTTGTTTTTTGACATCCAACTACTCCATATATTGAGTGAGGCATAACAACTTTTCGCCTCCTACGCTGGTGTTTTATGAGGCGAAAACCTGTCCTCCATGGACTAACTTGGTAGTAAGTCTAGAGGCGTATTTTAGATTATCGTCATCGGAACGAGGCACTATAACGTGGCAGCCGTGCCACAGAAGTGTTTTTTTTTTTTAATTATGATCATTATGATTACAATTTGGATAATATCTTTCTTATTTACATCAGGCCTGTTATTTGTGTAGGTATATATAAAGATCTTTATTTATTTAAACTTGATGTACAAAAGTGGTACACTCTTGAGGCTTTTAGGCATTCTCTACCAGACTACATTTGAGTTCATGAAAACAACAAAGAAACCCAATAACTTTTATTTAAGTTTGTTTTGTTGTGTTAGCTTTATTATTTTTAGTTTTTTTTTTCTTTTCAGTAATTTATAAACCTCATAAATTACTGTTTTATCCTTGTTTTTTTTGTTTTTGTTTTATAATTATTGCTTGCATACATTATTATTTACCCTCCATGCCAGCGTGATGATAATGCATTGCTAGTTACCAAGTTTGTTTTATTCTGCTTGTGAGCTTTTATTTATGCAGAATAGGAACATTATAATTAAATTTCTTTTAATATGGTTTTGAGTTCGTATATTTATGCAGAATATGTAAAAAAAAAAAATTTTATTATATTCTGATTTAGCACTATTTATGCAGCATATAAATACAAGTAAGTATATTTAGTATTATTTTTTTCTGATTTAGCACTTGTGTTTATGCAGAATAGAAACTAATTAATTTTAAATTATTACCTTTAATATTATTTTAATTATTCAATTGGTTATTATTATTGAATTGATTAATTATTATTTTATATATTCCATCATTAGTAATTATTATATACATTCCATCGCCCTCTGTATCCAGTTACTATTGCTTGCGTTTAATTAACCTTGGTTACTAAGTTTACTTTGGTTTATCACTAACAATGCCTCTCTTTAGAGATTGATTTATCCACTTATGGATTTGTTTATATATTCAAAATTATTTTTATTTATTTTCCTCCTCAAGGAGGTCGGTCTCCTTAAGGGTTTTTTCGCTTGGGGGTATTGATCCTCTTATGGATTTTCCTCCTTGAGGGTTTTACCGCCTTGGGGAGATTGGAGGATATTTAATCCTTTCCCTTTAACCATGCTAGGATTTTCCCCTCTACCACCATAATTATTTTCATTATTATTTTGGTTTAAAAGTGTGTTTGCACAGGATGACATGACCGTCAACCCATGAGGAAATTATATTGAGTATGTTAGTAATAATACTAATTATGTCGTGATTTTACAACATAGGGAACTTGAACTTTTATAGCTAATTGACAATTAATGTAGGCACCTCAATATGGGTACCCAGACCCAACATAGCAACCTCTGTTGCAAATTTTTTATTTTTTATTTATTGGTTGTGCTGAAACGGGTTATTGAAACCCAGTTACGAATTTTGCTGACAAAGGAACTTAGGTTTTTAGATGCAGATCGGACCTCGCGACAATTGTTCAAGAGACAGACATTCATATTTCGGTTATGCTTTTATAAAGAAATGCGTAGATGCCAATATCATTTAATGTAAGCATATTGATAGAAAACATCATTTTATAAAGTACTCTTGATAGACATGTAGGTACCCACTAGCAATATGGTGGCTGATAAAAAGTATACACAAATACTTTTGGCATAATGATTGAGTACCTACAAAATTACACTAATTATTTATTAATGACGCTGGTCATATAAGGCAATATTGAGTCCTATTTTTTATGTTTTAAGGTGTAAATAATAAGTAAGTATCTCAACAAATTACTTACTGGTATAGATTCAACAATATATTTGGATAGTAGATCCATGGGAAACAGAATTATATTTTATCAAGACTGCCTTGTTTAATTACGATAAACAGTATATCAGATTCAATAGTTCATTTCGTAATGGCTTTATTTGTCATCTATATATATATACAGACGAATTGAGAACCTCCTCCTTTTTTGAAGTCGGTTAAAAATCAATGCCACTTTTCGTTGTAATTTCATAACTCAAGAACGGGCTCACCTAACCAAACCAAATGTTTAGGCTTTGTTGGGACTATTTAGTAGATGGTTTATGTGAAGTTTGCACAAAATCGGTAGGGCGGGTCGGGTCTTCATTTATCACATTTTGTTAATAAGTTAATCCAATAAATGGCGGATCATTTTGTAAATGGGGATTTTGCTGTCAAAATGACGCTTTTTCAGAATTAAAACGTTTTTTAGTGTTGACAGTAAAAACATGTTGTTATGTCATTCATGCGGTCATTTTATTTTGGACGTGCTTCGAATAAAGCAAATTGTCGGCGATAATTATTACTTTGTTTTTATATTTTTTTGTTCAAATGTAATGTAAGTAAGTATATAACTGTTGAGGTGATTAAAATGTATGCATGTGTGTTTCTTCATTTGAAAAACATTGTGTACCACTAATAATGTAGCAATTTGTTTTTAATTTGATTTATTATTTTTTAATTGAAGGAAAAATGCCATTTTTTGTTTGAATAAATGAATTTGATGTTACAATTAAATGTTCTTAATATTTCACTTTATACGTAGCGAAGCACGTACCGGGGCCACTAGTATTAAAATATATTATTGACACTCTTTACACACTTTTGATACAACCTCAGTTATAAAGGTACGGTAACACTTTCAATATTTCAAAGTTTTGTTATAACTGGGTGTCATTTTAACAATTTAATTGTTGGAACATTTGGTGGTTTGATCGAATATTATTATTCGATAGGTATCGTTTTTTTTTTTTTTGTTATTTTTTATAACAGGTACTTAATGAACAATATCATCTTTAGAACATTTGGCGGTTTGATCGAATATTATTCGATAGGTATCGTTTTTTTGTTATTTTTTATAACGGGTACTTAATGAACAATATCATCTTTAGAACATTTGGTGGTTTGATCGAATATTACGACTCGATAGGTATCGTTTTTTGTTTTGTTATTTTAATAACAGGTAATGAACGATATATCATCGTTGGAAAGTTTGGTGTTTTCATCGGATATTAGGATTTGATTTTAGAGTATATACCATTGTCTCTACTCTAAAGAGGTATTAGGTAACATTTATTTGCTATCTGATTTGCCAACAACGTTTGCGTGCGTGATTAACGATTTTATTATGGGTATTTGTAAACGAATGCATGTACTTACTAATATAAACTTATTCAATAATAATAATAATGTCCTGTGACACGGTCTTCCGATCCCAAACCAGGCAGAACCGGCACCACGGAACCTAGACAGTATAAATACATATATATAAATATGGTTGAAACAATGATTGAATAATCAATTTAATTTCGTTTTATGTGATATTTTGTACGCTCGCACTTATACCTTTTTTTATTTTTAAAATTATTTTATTTTTGTATTTGTTTTTGGCACTATAATAGCAGGCACATTGTTTTGAGAAAAATTTATTTACTGCGCTTGTACTCGTCGCCATGTGATGTCTCACCATTTCGGCTTGAGTCTATTGTATGAATATAGCTGCTTACAGTAAATAGGTACATGGAACACAACCGTATTAAATGAAACACCAAGTACTTACTCGCTGTACCCGACCGCTCGGCTCGGTGTCTGTTAGACGACTGACTCCGCGCGGCGGGCAGCAGCAGTATTTATTTGCAATACACCACAAATACAATAAAAAATAACGACATATGCACATGTCGTTATTTTTTCTACTTAGTAAAGTGACAAGGAAGATGTTCGATTGATGGTAAGCGATACCTATAGTCAGCTACTACTGCTAGTCACCCGTTTTATAGCTACAGTGCCTCTATACCGGAACAAAGCAATATTTACATATTGCTGCTTGGCGGCAGAATATCTGACACTGCGGTTGTACGGTCAGCCAAAAATATGGTTTACCACCCTACGGTTGAAGTTCATATGCATATTATAAAACAACAAGGTTGATTTTCCCTTGCAATTATTCATACTGCTCTCTTTATCATTTATTGTAGAAACGTCAACACTTTGCCTTGTGTTCCTAGTTTAAATTGTAGCATCTGACTGATAGGTAACATGTAGGTAACCCTCACACATCCCTCACATTTGTCTAAAAATTGTTTATACGGTGCAAGGCGAATTTTGAGCCAAATTTCGTCATACATTTCTATTTATCAGCTTAGCTTATATCAAGAGGTTAGATTGAAATAATCCTAATTTTCTTGCAAATAGCGCATCTTTATTTCTATTGTAAAAAGGTAGTATAGGTAGCATTTTTGTTTTTTTTTTCGCACTTAGGTATATAATAACTAGCTTTCACCCGCAGCTCCACCCATATGAATGTCGGTTATAGCACCAAAAGGTAAGCTATGTCCTTCTCCGAAGTTCAAACAATATTTAAACCAAATTTCATCAAAATCGGTCCAGTGGTTCAGTAGTGAAAGGTGGACAAACAACCTAACACACTTTCACATTTATAATACTAAAGTATGTATTAATAGGGATAAGAGTAAAAGAAGAATACGAGTAAGTCATTCCAAAAACAACTTTATCCGTAATGATTTCTGATACTTACGCGAATATTACACATTGAAATGAAACTAATTTTTTGTGACCATGAATGCTGTAAAGTATTCGAAACGTCGGGAAATTAAAATCAAAAATAAACCGCGATATAATCCGTAAAATTAGTTTCATTTCAACTTTATCCGTAATAAAATAAAAATACAATTAGGTATACATAACTATATTAAATACAATAAAGCAATACAATACAACAGATCCGCGGGTTTCCTCCCATATTTCATTACAGTGCCGTTTCAGAGCTTCCTTCGTTCTTTCGTAGCGATTGGACACAGAACTCAGTGTTATTCCAATCGAAATGCAAGTGTTCTCTAGCAAAATTCAGTCAAGCAATTTTATGAGCGTCAGTCATATGTATTTTTTTTGCATAATGCCTGTAATGTAAACCCAAGTAAACATCAAACATTTCGGCAAAATGTTCAGTAGGTGTGAAACCATTATTTTCTTATACACGTCGCAGGCGCGGCTGCTTCGACGAAGATCATTTAAATTTCCTTCTTCGCCATCACATGTAATCCAACGACGATCAACTTGTATCTAAAATTAAAGATTAACTAAATAAATGCTTATAGAAAAAATAGAAAATGTATAATATTTATACTAAGGCACGGTTAATGATATTTTACTAAAGATATGTTATATCCCTACTAACGCTCGATAAAAGTTGTCTCACTTGTGGTTAGCTATACCTAGCTATATATTTTCCTACCTATAGTCTGACAAGGACAGATGCATAACGAGAAAAGTAAGAGAATACGAGATGGCTATATTTTGTGCGTTCCGTTGTCAGCGTTGGTTAAACGCTTGTCAGTGTCATCTTGTCAACTGACACATTCATTTTTACAATTATTTCTTACAATATTATTATGAAAAATTTAAATACTTTACAAAATCAAATTATTTTTTCTAAGTTACATGTGCTATATTATCCCTGACTGTTTATTTAATTTTGCCTGGTAATTTGTGCACATATTAAATACGCAGGACGGCATTTTCAATTTTTAATGATAGACGTCACGATGCTGCATTGACTACGCGGGACGGCGTGGGACTAACTGCTACAAAACCCAGTTGGGGGATACTCGCTGAACATCTGGCGTGCGCTAATGGCATATCTATAGTATTTAATATCATTGGGCACGGTGAACTTAATAAAACTTACCGACACATTTAAAAATCTCACTAATATGAGACCATTGTTATGTAGTGCAATTATACTCGCTCTTTCGGTTATTGATAAATTGCAAAGCATTTGCATTCGAGAAATAACAATGTAATCTATTTTTTTACATTTTTACACATAAATAAAAATGACAAATCTTGATAGTTGTCAGTGATATTTTCTTTTTTCAGTTAAAAAGAGGCTTTCACCCAAAAACAAGAACTTATTGGAATCCTCACTAAAAGATGAAAAAAGACTAATGGTTATATTTGTTAAAAATCTTAGCTTATTGCATTGAAAATAAAGGTCGAAATAACATCTTTAACCCATGACTTCAGATGTTAGGCATCTCAGATAATAAAAAATACGTCATGATTGTGCATCTCTTTCATTATTAGAAATATTCAACCTTGGTGTTATTTTGATTGCATAGGAAGATTTGTCAAAACTGGTAAACCACTTTCTAGGCCGACCGTACCTAGTCGGTCCTTCTGAAAGGGTATTTAATATAACATTTATATATTCAGAATTTCAGTCACGTCTAATAGTTAAACTTAAATATCTGCTGCTTTTACAGCACGCGTGGCATCATTCAAATATAACGTTCCTAGCTTAGAACCCCTTATGTTTCCTTCTGTTATTGCTACCAACTGTGCAATGAAGTTATCTTCGGCAGTAATAAACTTATACCCACTCAAGTTCGACTATTATGCTCAAACCACTCGAGCAAATGTGCCGCTATTAGTTATGTGAGATAACATTGGCTGCGTGTTGAAGTGGCGATTGTTCTGCTAAAAGTGTATTGTGTTCCCCTACGGTCGTACATTTGTAAACCACGTTCTATTTATCTTTCTTTACACGTAAAAGAGCTGTAACAGCTCAGTGGGCGAGCGCTTGCCTTGGAAACGAGGTGCGCAGGTTCGATCCCCGGCTCGCACCTCTGATTTATTTAATTAATCATGTGCGATTCGTCTTTGTGCGATTGTTACTAGCTTTCGGTGAAGGAAAACATCGTGAGGAAACCTGCATGTCTGAGAAAGCCTAACTAGCTTTCGAATGACGTGTGAAGTCCGCCAACCCGCACTTGGCCAGCGTGGTGGACTATGGCCTAAGCCCCTTCATCTTGAAGGAAGGCCCGTGCCCAGCAGTGGGACATAAACAAGGGCTGGTATTATTATTTATTATTATTATTATACACGTAAAAGACATCCCATATGACAGCCAGCTAATGTATACACTTTGGTGCGACTTCGTCTGTTTGTCTGTCACACCCATAACATTTCATCAACAACTTACTCTATCAATTTGAAATTTGGAATAATTTTAAATATTGCTTCCATATTGCATTCAACCTCAGCACAAATTAAAACAATATCTTTTTCTTTCTTTTTATAGGCGATAATGGGGAGTCAAAATTTTAAAATGAGACTAGGTACTACCTATACGAGTATCAGGGGCGGCGAACCTTTACGTATCAAAGTGCAAGTACAGTATACAAATTGTACATTTTGCAATGTCTCAGTCATACGCGTAATTTAAATTACATTAACATACTTATATGTGACTCCCATTGTTGCAGATTAGATGAAACGCAATTACTTAGTAGTAAAAATATTTTGATGTTTTGAGAATATTTTTTTTAATTTTGGGGTCATTTCCATTCCATTCAAATAAAAGAGTCATCAAAATTTCAAAGTGATACTACAAATATACTCGTATCATGTGTGGTATCATATGAAAGAGCTTCATTTGCAGATTCCAAAACCGATTTTTATTTTGGTTTATGTCACTTAGTTTTTGGCTTATTATTATAAGTGACACAACGGTTTTTTCGAGGTTTTCTATTGAAAACCTCGAAAAAACCGTTGCCGTATTTTTCTATCCCATCTACTATAATAGGTTTACTATACCTAGTTTTTAAGATGATACAAAAATACGCGTATTGATTTATCAGATGCGGCGTGAAAGTCATATGAAGTATGAAAATTCAGGACAGTTTAAATTATAATTAAATAACTACTACTAACTATAAAAAATAGCCTATAAAAATGCCATAATACATGTGTAGTTATTGTTATGTGGTAGTAATAAAAACGATATTTCCGCAGGTGACACTATCGATATCGATATTGATCAGTCTCCACGTGTTCTTCCTACTGGTGGTGGAGATCATCCCCCCCACCTCACTGGTTGTGCCGCTGCTGGGAAAGTACCTCATATTCGCCATGATCCTCGTATCTATCAGGTAATCGCATTTACATAATCCTTCTCCCGGCGGCATATTACTTTTTGAACACAGAATCCGTTCCTTAAGGAAAAAAAGCATCGTCCTTTCTCGTGTTTCGCAAGAATACAGTTATATTTCCTCGGCCTGACAAACATGATTGCTTTTTGTTTTGTTTGGACCGTTCTAATATGAATAATCCAATTTAGTAAGTAATGTTTGATATTACACGTAACACCATAATAACAAAAAAACAATGAGTGTAGATGCCTAAAATCAAAATAACTTAAAAATATCCCACTCGCATATATTTAATCCAAACCAATAAAATACAATCATTTACAACTAGCTCTAGAAAATACTAAGTACTGTAATAATAAGTTTGGTCTTCGTTTAATTAAACACTCATACTTAGGTAAGGCTAGTATTTAATAACGTTAGTAGCTAACTATTTAATAACGTTTCCAATTAGTAACGTTATACGCTAACGGTGATAAATTGGCTATTGAAGTGAAAGATCAAAGCTTGCCTCTTATTTACAAGATATAATCAAGGATACATTGTATTATATTATGTACTACAGATTACGTGGGAAAAACCTGGGACTGGAATAATAATTTACTTCACGCATCTTTTTTTCTTCCCCGTGGGGTGACTGGAATAACACCCGCCCATCTCTTACCTTTGGTTGTCCGTAAAAGGCGACTAAGGGAAAACAAGAAGACGGGCAGCAGTGTTTTTTATTGGATTACCTACCACCTCTACTGCGATCCCCAAGCCGCCTGCCAGGCGTGGGGATTATGGCAAGGCCTTTGTTCAGCAGTGGACGTTTTGGCTGCTGATGATAATGATGATCTTTTTTCTCCATAAAACCTTCTGCTGAGTGCCTCTTTTATTTTGCCCGACTGCGGACGGGCCATGTTCTTTTTAAACATCTGTACAAGTAATTTTTTTTATATATACTTACTTAATATTAGTGCATTTGCGGTTTCATCGCACGATGAAATCGCATCGCATCATCGCGCGAGCGATGGCAATAGGACAGCGCCTAAGGCACCACTTTACACTACATTTATTTCTAAAAACATCGATATGGGAATCAATTGAAAGGTTTTAACGAAACAAGTTGAAAGATCTCAAAATTATGTATACGTTTTATGTATTTATAATGTAATTTAAGATCACTGTTTGCCCGCAATCGTGCTTTTAAGTGCTTTTATAGTTTTAAACTGATTTAATAATGCTGCGTTTTTTAAATTAAAAAGTTAATGACAACACCACTTAAAATACTTACGAGGAAGACGTATAATGGGGTTTCAAAAGCCCATGCTTGGCTGACGTCTTGGGGATCGCAATATTCGTGGTAGGTAATCCAATAGAAAGACGCTGCTGCCACTCTTTTTGTCTTCCCTTAGTCGCCTCGTACGACACCCAACAAGAGAAGATGGGTGGGTCATGTCTTACCCGGGTTACCCTTAGGGTTAAGGGCAATTTCGTAATTAAAACTTACTATAATATAAACTGAAAAGTACTTATGTAACTGATTGAATATAGGTAATTTCATGTTTTTAGAATGCTGAAATTTTTTTTGCATTTAAAAAAATATGTAAATTCTATCCTATCCTAGCAGTGATTATTATACTTATAATAACGGGTTGTAGATAAAAGTAATTTATTTAAATATCAGCTCAGACAGATCCTTTGAAGGCCAGCACATTTCCATATAGATTAAAATCTGGTTTCCCAACAAGATATTTGATTGCATGCCCAAGCTTAAAGATATTAAACTGTTAGCTCCCTCTACAAAATGATAAAAGGTATTTCCTTGCCTTGGGTAAATTTTTACGCGAAAAAATCAAAAGCAATTGCTTAAAAACCAACCACCGTAATCTGAATTCAACTGATGGAATGAATAAAACAGAAATAAAAGAATAATCAATAATTGAATTAAATAAGTACCTAAGAATACCTATATCTATAAAGTTATTTATATGGTACTAGCTGACCCGCGCAGCTCCGACCGCGCTTTTATTACATTTTGCTCCCCTTTTTTCCCTCCTCCCTTGATTTATTTCTCTCTCCATCTCTCTCTTATAAGAAAAATGTATGCTCTCTTTCCTCCTCTCGCTTCGGTCCCCGTCACTTTCCTCCTCTTCCTCTCCCTGTTGTCCCCTCTCTGAACCCCCTCCCCTCTCTCTTCTCCGACCTTCCCCCTCACTCCCCCCTTGCTCCATCTTAATCGCAAAATAATATTTTCTTCATTGGTGTAAATATTAGTGAAGTTTACGTTATATCGAAGAAGGGACAAATTCATGCTAACAACAATAATTTATTAATAGTTAATTATTTCTCATAAAAAGTAAAGGATAAAAATGTTTACTGTGGATTATCCCTTTGAGATAAACATATACCATCGACGAATTTTTTATAGACCTTGTTAAGGTGTACAATACTGTAGTACATTATTTTGATCTATCTCACAGGATTCAGCCAGCGTTTGCAATGTAAGCGCAAACATATGTGTTTATTTACGACATCACATTAGAAACCTCTAAAATTATCAGTGTTCCTCTACTTTATTATGCATGTATTATACATATAAACCTTCCTCTTGAATTACTCTATCTATTAAGAAAAACCGCACCAAAATCCGTTGCGTAGTTTTAAAGATCTAAGCATACATAGGGACAGACAGACAGCGGGAGCGACTTTGTTTTATAATATGTACTAGCACACTCCCCCTCTTCTTCTCCCCGTTGTCCTCTCCCTAAACCACCTCCCCCTGCCTCTTCTCCCACCTTGCTCCCCTTCACTCCCCCCTTGCTCCACCTAACTCCCCCTATCCCTCACCTCAACACCTCCTCAAATCCCCTCTCCCACTCTATCTCCTCTCTTGCACCCTCCTGTCGTTCTATACTATATCCTCGTCAATCAAGGTATCAGCGGCATGAAATATACTTTATGACCTATTCTCAGACCTATCCGATATGCACACAAAACTTCATACAAATCGGTTTACCCATCTATTTAATGACCTTACCTAACGTTGCTTAACCTTAACCTAGCGATATGAAATGTACTTTGTGACCTATTCTCAGACCTACCCGATATGCACACAAAATTTCATACAAATCAGTTTACCCATCTATTTAATAACCTTACCTAACGTTGCTTAACCTTAAACTAGCGGTATGAAAAATAGATATCGAGGACTTTTTTGTAGACCTTGTTAAGGTGTACAATACTGACCTACATTATTTTGATCTATCTCGTAGGGTTCAGCCAGCGTGTGCAATGTAAGCGCAAAAAAAAATTGTTTATTTACGACATCATATTATAAACCTCTAAAATTATCAGTGTTTCTCTACTATATTATGCATGTATTATACATATAAACCTTCCTCTTGAATCACTCTATCTATTAAGAAAAATCGCATCAAAATCCGTTGCGTAGTTTTAAAGATCTAAGCATACATAGGGACAGACAGACAGCGGGAGCGACTTTGTTTTATAATACACTAGCTGACCCGCGCAGCTCCGCCCGCGCTTTTATTACAATTTGCTCCCCTGTTCTCCCCCCTCCCTTGATTTATTTCTCTCTCCATCTCTCTCTCACTTATAAGAAAAATCTAATTCTAATTCTCTCTTCGCTTCAGTCCCCGTCACAGTCCCCCTCTTCCTCTCCCCGTTGTCCCCTCTCTGAACCCCGTCCCCCTCTCTCTTCTACCACCTTGCTCCCCCTCACTCTCCCCTTGTTCTACCTTAATCCCCCTATCCCTCAACCTATCACTCTCTCCTCGAATCCCCTCTCCCTCTCTTTCCTCTCTTGCACCCTCCTCTCGTTCTAAATATCCTCGTTAATCATGGTATCTGGTATCTGGGATTCTTACCCACTTAAACCCCTGCGGCTGTCGCATCGCCATATATGAGGGGAGAACTGGGCCCTCCAGTGGGATATGCACCAAATACCCCTCAGTGCGCATTATAGCCCCCGGGAACCTGGCACCATGATCACAGGGACGGGGCTTGCAACCCCGTCACCGTCCTCCTCGGAGTCGCCGCCGCCCGTCACCTATCTATGTAATGACCTTGGCTAACGTTGCTAAACCTAGCGGCATGAAATATACTTTACGATTTTATTCTCAGACCTACCCGATATGTACACAAAATTTCATACAAATCGATTCACCCATCTATTTAATGACCTAGCCTTATGTTGCTTAACCTTAACCTAGCGGTATGAACAACATTCACAGCTTTTTTGTCATTGGTGTATATATTAGTGAAGTTTATGTTATATTGAAGAAGGGACAAATTCATGCTAACAACAATTTGTTAATAGTTAATTATTTGTCATAAAAAGTAAAGGATAAAAAATGGTTATTGTGGGTTATCTCTAAGAGATAAACATATACCATCGCGAACTTTTTTGTAGACCTTGTTAATATGTACAATACTGTAGTACATTATTTTGATCTATCTCGTAGGGTTCAGCCAGCGTTTGCAATGTAAGCGCAAAAAAATGTGCTTATTTACGACATCACATTAGAAACCTCAAAAATTATCAGTGTTTCTCTACTATATTATGCATGTATTATACATATAAACCTTCCTTAAGAAACACTCTATCTATTAATAAAAACCGCATCCAAATCCGTTGCGCAGTTTAAAAGATTTAAGCATACATAGGGACAGACAGACAGCGAGAGCGACTTTGTTTTATAATATGTACTAGCTGACCCGCGCAGCTCCACCCGCGCTTTTATTACATTTCGCTCCTTTTCTCCCTCGTCCCTTGATTTATTTCTCTCTCCATCTCTCTCTCTTATAAGAAAAATCTAATCCTATGCTCTCTCTCTCTCCCCTCTCTTTCCCCCTCCCGCTTCGGTCCCCGTCACACTCCCCCTATTCCTCTACCCGTTGTCCCCGAGAGGAGTTCAGAGATGAACCCCCTCCCCCTCTCTCTTCTTCACACCTTGCTCCACCTTAATTTCATACAAATCAGTACACCCATCTATTTAATTACCTTGTCTTATGTTGCTTAACCTAGACTTTTTTGTCATTGGTGTAAATATTAGTGAAGTTTAAGTTTTATTGAAGGAAGGACAAATTCACGCTAACAACAACTTATTAACAGTTAATTATTTCTCATAAAAAGTAAAGGATAAAAAATGGTTATTGTGGATTATCCCTAAGAGATAAACATATACCATCGCGGACTTTATTATAGACCTTTTTAAGGTGTACAATACTGTAGTACATAATTTTGATACACCTCGTAGGATTCAGCCAGCGTTAGCAATGTAAGCGCAAAAAAATGTGTTTATTTACGACATCACATTAGAAACCTCTAAAATTATCAGTGTTTCTCTACTATATTATGCATGTATTATACATATAAACCTTCCTCTTGAATCACTCTATCTATTAAGCAAAACCGCATCAAAATCCGTTGCGTAGTTTTAAAGATCTAAGCATACATAGGGACAGACAGACAGCGGGAGCGACTTTGTTTTATAATATGTATAGATAGATACATATGTATAGATAGATTTTTGGAATCCTTTTTTGTTACTGAAATGCAGTCGTTTATTTTAAATACACCAAAAATAGCACTTTCAGATTGTCATTTATTTTATTGCCCGACTTCCCCAGAAGGAGGGCTATGCTGTTCGAGAGTATAATATCTGTATGTTCGTTTCTTTGGCACGGGCTAACAGCTATAATTTTATCGTTGGATTTGTCTGGTTGAGTGTATATAGCATATGAGTACCTACATATATACATAAGTAGGAAATATAAATATAAAAATACCGGTCAAGGTAGGTCAAGACGCGAGTTGGACTCACGCACCGAGGGTTCCACACCATCTTTGGACGAATTAAAGTAATTTTAATATTCATGTACCTACAATTCATGTGTTCCTCAGATAGCAAAAAAAAAAATAAACCGAGAAACTAAGGTTTGTTTGTCGAGGTTTGTTAAGGATTACTAAATAACTGCACCTACTACTTATAAAGATCATTTTATTTTTCCTATAAAATATAGATAGACATGTATTACCCATAATTATTTCAGATTTTTTCCTCCACAAACTTCGGAGATAAGGATGGTATTTTAATTTTTTTTACTTTCAGCCAAAAACTACGTGACATTAAATAAATATCTGTTTTGAGATGTGCAAATTGACCTGATCCATATGATACTCGATATAGTAGACTCACTTTGAAATTTTGATGACCCATTTCGACCCCCATTATAAACAAAGTAACAGATTTTTTTATTTGCGGTGAGGTTAGGTAAGTACGATCTAAAACTATTCCAAGTTTCAAATCGATATCATCAGTGGTTCCTGAAATATATAGGCGTGACAGACAGACAGACAGACGAAGTCAGACCATAAGGGTTCCTTTTTTACCTTTTAGGTATTTTAGGTATTCCCTTTGTATTTTTTACCCCCAAAAACATCACTATGTGCATCGATATATAGTATCTCGATGACTATGTGTATCAAATAAAGGGTCCTAAACAGAACATTTAAAATAATATTTTATTTTATTTGATACACCAACAGCGAACGCATCAATCACTCACTAAAAAATAAAATAAAATCCTTACCTATCTACAAAATTTGCCATGATAAATTGTCACGTATAGAAAATATACAAAGAAAATTGAAATAAGATTAAAATTAATTATATTAGGTAATGTCCTGGACCTGTACCATCACTTCAAATAGCAATATTATTTTCACCTTACTTTCTCGATGGAAAGTGACAGAGCTGTAAACTACGTATATTGACGTCTCTACCTCACCTCATGTCAACTAACATGATTATAATACTGCTAATAGAGGTGGTGGTAGGGCCCCAGATAATGTAAGATAATTATTTAGAAACAATATAAACTATGTAGACGTTTTACAATTATTTGATCGCAGTTTGAAGTTATTATAATTATTTGATCGCAGTCGGGCTTTTTGCGCTTATATAATTTACTAGCTGACCCGCGCGACTCCGCCCGCGCTTTTATTACATTTTGCTCCCCTTTTCTCAGTCCTCCCTTGATTTATTTCTCTCTCCATTTCTCTCTTATAAGAAAAATCTAATTCTATACTCTCTCTCTCCTCTCTCTTTCCCCCTCCCGCTTCGGTCTCCGTCACACTCCTCCTCTTCCTCTCCCCGTTGTTCCCTCTCTGAACCCCTCCCCCTCTTTCTTCTCCCACCTTGCTCCCCCTCACTACCCCCTTGCTTCATCTTAATCCCCCTATCTCTCAGCCCATCACCCCCTCGAGTACCCTCTCCCTCTCTCTCCTCTCTTGAACCCTCCTCTCGTTCTATATATCCTCGTCAATCATGGTATCTGGGATTTTTACCCACTTAAGCCCCTGCAGCTGTTGCCACATGAGAGGGGGACCTAGGCCGTCCAGTGGGATCTGCACCAAATACCCCCGCAATATAGCCCCCTTAAACCATGATTATAGGGACGGGGCTCGCAACCCCGTCACAGTCCTTCTCGGAGTCGCTGCCGTCACCCATCTATGTAATGACCTTGCCTAACGTTGTTTAACCTAGCGGCATGAAATATACTTTACGACCTATTCTCAGACTTACCCGATATATACACAAAATTTCGTACAAATCGGTTCTCCCATCTATGTAATGACCTGGCCTTAAGCTGCTTAACCTTAACCTAGCGGTATGAACAATGTTTACAGCAATTTTTTCATTGTGTCTTTTTTGTGGACCTTATTAAGGTGTACAATACTGTAGTACATTATTTTGATCTATCTCGTAGGGTTCAGCCAGCGTTTGCAATGTAAGCGCAAAAAAAATGTGTTTATTTACGACATCACATTAGAAACCTCTAAAATTATCAGTGTTTCTCTACTATATTATACATATAAACCTTCCTCTTGAATCACTCTATCTATTAAGAAAAACCGCATCAAAATCCGTTGCGTAGTTTTAAAGATCTAAGCATACATAGGGACAGACAGACAGCGGGAGGGAGCGACTTTGTTTTATAATATGTATAGATATAGATAGAGAGATATAGATACTTGTTTCGTATTCTGTTTAACAACAGACTAGCAACTTAGCACGGCCGTAAGGGTAAATTAGGAAGCCCTATAAACATACATACATTAGCTTACCTACGTCACACAATACCTAGTGTAGCAGCGACCACATACGTACTCTATGACTTCGACTAATAGGTAAAGCTTTGCCGGTCTTCTCTGTTAACCTATTGGAAGCACGACATTATAATGATTACATCATTTACATAATTATTGAGGACTAGCAATACCCGCGGCTTTGCCCGCAGCCTGTATTTTTGATGAGCTCAAGCAATGTTAACGTCATTGCCAAGCAAGCAAGTGGTACACCGTAAGGCGCTCGTTTAAACCTCACCTTGGGGTGAGCCAAGGCCTTGGCTTGATTCAACTTAAGCCATTCCTTTTTTTAACGTGGAGAAATCCCAAGGTTGTCCATACCATCACGGGAGTGACAGTGTGGGTTCAGTATGACTCCTACTGACTCAAACCCTTCGTGTCCAAATTCCGCTATGTTGATGGGCACCGGAAACGTGTCTATCTGTATACAATTTCGAGTCCCACCAGCGGCTGGCCAGCCCATCATCTTCCGTGGGTGTAAGTAAAGCCCACGGACCTGCCTGTCGCTATAAAAGGCCCGCAGAATCTCATCAGGTGGCATGCCGGAATACTTTAGCACGCCATATTAGCGAGAGTGTAATATAGTGGTGCACAGGCAGCAGTTCCCCCTCGTTCCTGCTTTCTGCACATTCTCGATACGGGGGCATAAGATTGGCTTTGGTCCGCCTTTTGCCCTTCAGAGTCGCGGAACGTTCGGGGTGTGGGCCCCAGGACGTCCATTGAGTACGGCGGCGACTCCGAGGCGGAAGGCGGCGGGGTTGCGTCCCTCGTCCTCCTGAGCACCGTGACAGGTTCTCGGGGGCTACAATGCGACCCCGGCGGCTGGCTGGTGCAAGGCAAGGCACTGAGGGGTTACCCTGGAGCAGATCACACCGGAGAGCCCTGGAGCCCCTCTCATGTGCCGATGCGACAACAGCGCCCGGGCCTCTTGCTATGTTCCGAATCCGCTCTGTTACATGAAGTTCGAGCTGCCTTTTTTCCTTCAAAACCTCAAACCTTTAAAGGTCCCTGAGATACTGTGGGGGATCAATCGATGAGATTTGTACAAGGTGCCCCTCAGTACCTTGCCTTTGAGCTTGCTACCGGGGAGCATATTACCCCCGGGTACCTGTCAAAGTGTTCACGGGGACGGGATTCGCAACCTCGCCGCCGTCCTCCGAGTCACCGCCGCCGTACTCGATGAACGTCTAAGGTCCACATCCCAAACATCCAGCGACTCCTAAGAGTAACTGGAGCCATTCGACCCAGTTCGACCGACATGCAGCCTTCAGTGTCTGTCCCTGCAACTTTTTGATTTGAGAACCATACGCTTACAGAAAAATTGGCATGTTCGTAGCCAGTTATTATCACTGTTCGCAAACGATCAGTTGGTTAAGAAACGTCATTCCTTAGATGAGTGACCGTTAAGGTATCATTTGAACTGAGCATTTTCATGGTTCGGCGGGTACCTAAGTAAAAAGTCAGTCCAAGTTGTCAGCTAGACAGCAGTCGATAAGCCAGGTCAGATGCCTAAGGGTAGCTTGAACTTTTAATTAAACTTTGCGCTTGACTCGTGTGTGTTATTTGAAAGGTGAATTAATAAATTGGGATGCTGACCTCTTAAAACACTACAGACTTTTGAAATTTCCTTATGTTCTTGTATACGTTAGCGAAACGTATAACTCATGCTTTTGGGCTCCTCTCTCTTTTTTCATGATCAGTGAAGTTAATAAGTAACATACCTATGTATGTAGATAAAAACCCACTCCTAACTTTCTCGACCACTTCTCTTCTTCAACTTTGACTAAGGTTAGCCATCCGAACGACGATACTTGGATTCATCATATAACTTGGCCACGGTAAAGAGTCTAATACTGTGCACATCAGATGACTACTGCCTATGTCTATACTATAGACATTGGCAGTAGATATAATCTGCAACGTATTCTGTATAGACTGAGTATAACGCAGAGGGCCTTAGACCATTTGAACTGGACACGTCATTGTCACGTTCTTGTAACAGATAGAACCCCAGTAGCGTCGACTGACACGCGTATGGCGATAATAATGCTGTGCTGCGGCACTATGGTGCTCACGTTGACAGGGAAAACTATGAACTGAAGTGCGCGGAAAGAGCCTCTTCAAATGGCAAAATATTATATTCAGTTTAACGGGCGCAACCTGGCCAACAATCTAAGATATTTTGGTGATTGACCATTCCTTTCACTAAGGCATGCAATTGACCGTGACGCTTTCGATCATAACTGAGTTAAGCTTCACACTCGCCACTGTTACCAAGGAATCGATAAGTAGGTACACAGTGTGTACCGCTTAGCAAAACAGAAGGTGCTTGTCCTTGTGAGGAGATGTTACAGGCGCAAGCTTCACTGTAGCGTTCCCAATCGCTTATAACTTACAATTTCCTTACTTGGTTACTTACTTTCTTTAAATCGAGATGCAGCAGTGGGAACTCATATTTTATTATAATCTAACTGAGACTATTCAAAAAATGAACATTTTAATTTATTTTATTAAAAATTGAAAGCAATACCTATCGATTTAAGTTGTAGAAGTACCTCGTAATGTACCGATATGTCGTAATAGTACTATGAAAAGTAAAATAAAAAGGAAAAAAAAAGAAGAGTTCATCCGGGATCGAACCCGGAAACACAAAAATGTCGGAAGACCGTTCAACCGCTACGCTGCATCAGTCGTTAGGATACATCTCGAAATTCCCTTCCTTATGTAGCATTATAGATAGTTACTGCTTAGCTCCTTATGTTAATATAGCGTAATGATTTTAATTTTGGAGTTTAAATCCACAATTATTCTGTTATATTGTAACATTACTCTAGTTTTTTTACAATTTCGCGGAAAAATTAAGATGAAGAAGTGCTTATTACAATATTGCTCATTCCCTGTAACAAATAGCTTGATATTACATATATTTAAGTCTGATCAGGTCTATAGTAAACATGTCCGTTAAATATCAACTAAATCTGTTGAACAGTATGTGCACAAATCTTCAACACAAAATAATTTCACGGCAAATTTTAGTAGAAAAAGTACATATTTCGACACTGCTCATTCCCCGTAAGAAATAGCGAGATAATTTATATCCTATAATTTTTCTAGGTCATCAATAAATATTTTTGCCAAATAGCAACTAAATCTGTTCAGCGGTTTTGACGTCAAGTCTACACAAAGCCACAGACATACAGACAGACAAAAATTCTAAAAATCATATATTCGGAATCAGTATCGTTCCTAGAACACGTAGCAATAAAAATTTTCAAAAAATATTCAATGTACAGTTTTTACTTTTCTACGATTTTATTATATGTATAGATTATGGAACTTCATAGGAAGTCAAGGTTGTTAATGAACTCCTATAGAGGAGTTCATTAACAACAAATAAGTAATACCTACACACAAAAACATAAGATTT
Organism: Furcula furcula; assembly: GCA_911728495.1. Classification (NCBI taxonomy): domain Eukaryota; kingdom Metazoa; phylum Arthropoda; class Insecta; order Lepidoptera; family Notodontidae; genus Furcula; species Furcula furcula. The sequence goes on from OU452251.1 coordinate 16,340,441, forward strand.
TTTCTAGGTATTTTAACATCATATGTTTCTCATATACTACATCATCATCATTAGAAAGACGTCCATTGCTGAACAAAGGCTTCCCCTTAAAAGGGAGGGGTTATCCCCGCGCTTGGCAGGCGTCTTGGGGATCGTAGTTAGGTGGTAGGTAATCTAATAGAAAGACGCTACTGCCCGTCTTCTGGTTTTCCCGTAGTCGCCTCTTACGGACACACAACGGGAGGAGATGGGAGAGTGTTATTCTTACCCGGACACCCCACGGGTCCCATATACTTACTTACTTTTTTTATATAATAATAATATTGTCCTACTGGCCGATACGACCACACCAGCCAATCTTTTACGGGATCAGCTATCTACGCGAGTCTTATAGGTCCTGCACAAGTGCTTGCGTAGACACAAGTGCACTCTTTCTTCCTTTACTCTCACAATGCAGTGGGACGGAAGACTGATACGACCGAGAGAGTTCAGGTGCAGGCCTAATTTTTTACATGACCATCCGACGCATGGTTCATCTTACTTTCTAGACAATTAGGTTGACCTGCATTATCTTAACCCGTAAGGAACAACTATACTGTTGCTCTCCGCGGAATTTGAACCCGCGAGCTTCTGTTGCGCTACGGAGGCAACAACTTACCTAATTATGATTTATACAGGGTGTAAAAAAACTCGTGTCCGATCCGTTAGGGTCTTATTCAGTGTATCAATACAAACACATGTATATGAGTCATTTGTTGGATATCTCATATTTTTTTTTCCTACTTTGTTCCAGAAAAACGAATCTGATCTTGTATTTTAGGTACAAAATAGAAAAAAAAATTTGGGATAATTAACAAATGAGTTATATACATGTGTTTGTATTGATACACTGAATAATACCCTCGCGGATCGGACACGTGTTTTTTTACATTCTGTATAAATAAACTCCATAATTATATACTTACTAACAGTTAAGTTTTGAATAAGTTACTTACTCAAGCAGTCCTTAGTTGCTACAAGCAACTATCGCGGTCACGAAAGTTGTACCAGTTTTGAATCAACGCGGTCACGAAAGTGGTACCAGTTTTGAATCAAAATTGTTTGAACGACGTTACGTGGGCCTTACAAGTATTTTGGGTATTTTGGGTCGGCTCATGCAAGCGATTATCGTCCTAAAGGTCACACACCGTTCATGAAATCGTGACCGCAAGAGTACATAGATTTTAAGAAATCGTAGATGCCTACTGGCAAAATCATTTATTTACTAATTACTACCGTTACTAATAATTTGTTTATTTTTTAGTATATGTGTAACGGTTGTGGTTCTGAATGTCCACTTCCGTTCGCCGCAGACACATCGGATGGCCCCATGGGTGAAAAGAGTGTTCATTCACATCCTACCACGATTGCTCTTCATGAAAAGACCGCAGTACAAGTTTGACACAACGAGGTGAGACTAAGTACATACCTACCTACTAACATAGGCACTAAACTTTGTTCCGTAAGTCAATATTTTGAGATAAACTCGGACCCATTCACATTTAAAATACTACCTATCATAAAATAAACTCCACGGGCGAAATCTGACCAAATTTAATCTTGGCGCGGATCACAAGCAACTCTAAATTAATTATAAGTTTTGAAAGACTCTCCGACCGCCCGTCAATCGGGGTCGCCAAGTCGACCGCTTAGTATTTCTTGTCCCATTAAACTTGTAGGTGCCAAAATATGAAACATTGACCGCGTAATAGCGATGAAGTATGCTCTACATACATAATTTATTCAGTTCTCCTCACACACCGCTCTCGTAAACAAACGCATAATTTTACACGAATTTATGTGAAATTTTCTAAAAAAACACCACCGTGCTATTTATTTCTACATAATATTTCAGTCACTTCAAAGAGATGCTAATTAAGGAAATTGGTTTGCACACAGATGAGTCTTTTAAAAACGTATGAATATGCAATGTTTTGTTGATCGATACCAGACTTGCTAACCTTTAAGCTTATATTAAAGACAGTACGGTCAATAGACTCGCTCACAAATCATTCGTGCGGACAGCCACTCGGTATTGTAATTCACTTAGCGAATGGATCTCTATTAGCTAGGCAAGTGGTATAATAGGCGGCCGCCGCCTGCCTCTCTGCGGTTACCGACTTACCGAACATTACGTAAATGGATCACTGGACTAGATTAGTCTCACGGCTTTGCTGGAATCGTATCTACCTATTAAACGTAGCATCATGTTAACTCGTGTTATATTTATTGACTCTGGTTTATTTTATGATGGTGATGATATTTAATGTTTGATGATGTCAATTGACACTTAATATGGGTTCTTTAGCCTTACTGAATCTACTTAAGTACATTGAAAACCTTTCCTATCTTCTATCTATACAAGGTACCTATTACAAAATACCCCGTAAAAAATATAATTAATTATCAAAGCCAACAATTGTGTCAACCCTAGTAAGGTCTTTTAAAACTTTTGTCGATCCGCGAATTAGGTAGATGTGTAAGTACATTCTGCGTAGTCTACTTTTTAATTTTACTGAAATAGGGTTTGCACATCATTGAAAATGATAATTTTAAAAAATATTTTTTTTAAGCTATACCCGCGCTCTTTTTACGTTTTAGATGCCCACATAGACTTACACATTGTGTGATTATTACAAACTGTTAAAATTATTAGTTACATAGGTACGCGTCGAATACATAACCTCCTTTTTTACGTCCGTTGGTCTAATACTCTGACCAACTTTTTACTTGTCGGAGTAGCGCCGGTTAGCTAGTCATGTACCTACCTACTAAATAATACTTAATCATTGAATCAAAATGTTCAGTTTTAAACCTACGAACATAGGCAGATTCACTAGCGTAGGTATACCGTCTATTTTTATTAAGTGTATTCAACGACGAGACTATTGGGGCCTAATGGTTTTCAACACGCTTGCCCAAGGACAGTTGCGGATGGACTGCAGAGACGTTGTGCGGAAATGTTCCGATGTAAACGGCACTCTAGCTGATGATATTACAGAGCTCACAAGACTGTGCAAAAGTATTTGCGTAGACACAAGTGCACTCTCTCTCTCTCCTTTACTCGTAACAATCCGATGGGATGGAAGTCCGACACGACCAGGGAGAGATCAGACGAAGGACCGACTTTTTACATGCCCATCCGACGCATCATTTTACTTTTCAGACAATCAGGGGATCAGCCTGCATAGTCATAACCAGTAAGAAACAACTACACAAAGTTATTGCTGTCTGTGAGCTTAAATTTGCAAAGCAATAGGTTTGCGGCCACGGAGGCTACGAGGCATAAAAAGGTGGTTGCATACCTGCTGTTAAAAATGTTTACAAATATATATAACACTAATACATTCACTAACAAATGTTAGGAATTGTTAGATGTTTTGAGTGCTATGGAAAATGTTTACAACCATTTGTAACATTTGAAAGCATGATATCGGCTCGCAGTTTGGATTTACGTTCCGAGGCGTAAATATGTTTTATTTGTTATACAATCTGTTATTTTGTTTAGAAGTGTTTACTAAAGTTATCTATATCTAACATGAAAACATTTTCTCAACATAGGTACCTACTTAACTTTCCGGGGCAGAGCCGAAGGTTTTTAAAAAGAAAGAGAGTTGTTCACAAGAGGAACATTTATTACGAACTAAAGTTATACAGTAGGTCTTAAAGCTAAGGTAATCAACCTTAGCTCTCTCTGTTTAGACAAAACAATTCCTATCTGCATCTACGCACCGGACGCAAGCGCATAACAATTACATGGAAGCTGACGAATGCTTCGTCAGTGTCGCCTGCCCAGACGCTTAACATTTTGCAAGCTCTTATCAGTAGGTACAGCCGGCATAACGACATTGTGATCAATAGTTTGTTTATGAAATGTTTGGTAATGTTTGCACCACCATGTGCACCATATCGCGGGTGGTGCACTCGCAATAGTCAGATGATAGTGTGGGGTACCACAGGTCGCGGTACACGGCGTGCGGCGTGGTGGTGCGGTGCGGGGGCGCGGCGCGGCCGCTGTACCCGTACCGGCTGGCGGCCGCCGACGACGACTGCACCGCGCCCGGCGCCTGGCCGCCGCCCGCCGCGCCGCCGCCGCGACCACTCACACGCACGCCCAGCAAAGAGGACCTCACACACACCACATACATTAACTCCGGGTAAATATCACGATACAATAAGCCCGATACGTACGTCATCATCATCAGCCTACAGTCGTCCACTGCTGGACATAGGCCTCTCCAATATCACGCCACTGACTACGATCCTCGGCTTTCTTCATCCAATTTCTGCCCGCCACTTTACATATATCGTCACTCCATCTCGCTTGCGGACGTCGCACGCTACGTTTGCCGACTCGCTGTCTCCACTCAAGAACTCGTTTCCTCCAACGATTATCGGTTCTACGGCAGATATGACCAGCCCACTGCCACTTCAGCTTGCTAATCCGGTGGCCTATGTCGAACTTTGGTTCTCTGTCTGATCACCTCGTTCCGAATTCGATCTTTCAGAGAAACTCCAAGCATAGACCTTTCCATAGCTCGCTGAGCGACTTAAATTTGTGGACCAGCCCCACCGTGAGTGTCCAAGTTTCGGCTCCGTATGTCATAACAGGACGACGAGTATGTCATAGTAGGACGCACTGAAACTGAACACAACCCTTGTGACATTTACGGATCGTAGTGTAGGTCTTCGTAATAGGTGTACGTTGGATTGACTACAGAGCCCTGCTTAAGGGATCATACGTCCATAAATGGCTGCAACACATTACTATCTTGTCAGTTTATATCGAGTACAAACTTAGAATATGAATAGGTACATACAAGTACTAAGATACTTAATATTAATTTAACTTTTTATTTTAACTGATATTTTTCATTTTATTTAGGTAATATTTTTTTTTTAACTCTATTTTTGCTTGGCATTTCGTGATACGAGTTTTAGGTACTGCCAGCATACCAGCGCTGCACTCATACATTTAGGACTTTTCACTACGGCTGTACTAAGTATACTCGTACATTATACACCATTACTAGGAAGGTTAAGTACCTCGGAGTCACCTTGGACTCCGCCATGACTTTCGGCCCGCACATTAGGTCCGTCCGCAATCGAGCGGCTTTCGTATTAGGTCGCCTGTATCCCCCGTCTCTGCAAGCGGAGTAAAATGTCGCTTAGAAATAAGTTGGCATTATACAAAGCTTGCATTCGCTCTATCATGACTTACGCGAGTGTACTTTTCGCGACCGCCGCCCGCACCCATATCGATAGCCTCCAGGTTATCCAGAATCGTTTCCTCCGACGTGCCGTCGGTGCCCCGTGGTACATGCGGAACGTAGATCTGCATTCCGATTTCAAGTTAGATCCCCTTCGTAAGTTCCTCAAAGAAGCGTCGAAACGCTACTTTGAATCCGCGTCCCGTCACGCGAACAGTTTAATCCGCGCCGCCGCCGATTACGCCCCTAGTCCTTCTGACTCGCGCCGCAGACCACGGCACGTACTGCTCGACCCTCCTGACCCCATGACGGTCCTATTGGACCGGGATGCGCCGAACACACCCCGACAACCGTATGCTACACTAGCTATCAGACACCGGTCTCGCCGGCGAGGCCGAAGGGTCGTACGTATGCGACCTCAACGACGTGCATCACCCCACTGAGTTTCTTGCCGGTTCTTCTCAGTGGGGGCGCGTTGTGAACCGGTGGTAAACTCAGCCCTCTGCCACGCCGACAGCCCAAGCCGAGGCCGTGCCTCCCTGAGGTGCCCTTGAGCTCGTCGCTACTTCTGCCGTAAAGGCTAGAGCGCTTTAAGCGCTCGCCTCCTATTGTCCGGTGAAGCTGTAATGGCCATCTGCGGCCAACAGCGGCTATCATTCCCAAAAAAAAAAACACCATAGTGCAGCAATATGCTGAGGCAGAGCCCTGTTTGTCCACACACAACCAAAGATACTCCGTGTGTTGTTATTGTTATATGTGTTACGTAGGTATATTAAATGTTACACAATAAATGCTTTTCTTCTTCATAATAATGAATTGCGAGCCAATCCTAAATCATTTAAAAACACCACAGGCCGTTGATTATAGGATCACCAATTTAATCAGAGCTTGATATCGGGTAGCGAACAGAGACTGGCTTACAGGTCTCCTTAACTAAGACAAACACTCCACAAAAAAAACCGTAGGTAGCGGTATCATTTGTATAGGATGGGCGACAGCAACCGCTTCGGCGGCAGTTGCCTGGTGCACGGGTCGAGCGAGGGCGGCGCGGGGCTGGGCGCGCTGGCCGACGAGGACACGCTGAGCCCGGTGCCCGAGCCGCCGCCCGGCTTCAGCCACTCCGCCTGCCCGCCCGAGGTGCACAAGACTTGCTTCTGCGTGCGGTTTATCGCAGAGCACACTAGGATGCTAGAGGACTCCACTAAGGTGAGTCGGTAATAAAGACCTACATATCAACAGAAGATACCTTTAGATGGGCCCTGTATCATAATTTGTTGGGAACTCAAATGAAGGTACGGACGGCCCAAGAGTTTAAGTGAGATCAAGGATTTTACGAATTTTTACTTACACCGACACATTCGGGGCCTCTGTAGCGCGGGCCCCGTATCATTGAGAGGGCTGGTACGGCGGTAGCTACGCCTCTGCATATCAACAGGCACCTAGCTTGTCAAAACTTGTTACTTTTGTCCCTCGTTTATTTAGCAAAATGACTGAACAAATGATCAATCGAGTAAGGTCTTACAGTACAACAATACCCCCGCATCGTTTACTAAAGTACCGAATAGCGTGAGCATAACACACAACGTTTGATTTTATTACTTACATGAAAACATTGAGATAAAAAGTACTTCGTACCTACATGAATATCGCCATAATAGTTCCCGCCAATGGCAAACGTGTATTTAATTTCGAAATATTTTTGTATAATAGGTGTATGCTTTTCGTGTGCGTTAGGACCGCGGGTGTACATCACAGATTTGAGCTACTTTCCTACAGGAAGGTGGTACCTACTGTGTACCTTTAATGAAATCCAGTGTACTTCTTTCGATAAGAAGATATACTTAAAGTCAAAAATGTACACACCATGTACATTCTAACGTTAGAACTGCGGGTGTACATTTTTCGATTAGGAGATGCATGCACTATTTTCTTTTTTTAATTATACGTACCTGCTGTGTACGTGTGTGTGGGCCCGTAGGTCTAGTGGTTAGTGACCCTGTCTGCTAACCAACAGGTCGTGGGTTCGATTCCCACCAAGTGTTTTATCTATATAAGTATGTATTTACAAAAAAAAAAGGATATATGTATTAGTATCAGTTGTCTGGTTCCATAGTACAGGCTCTGCCTAGTTTGGATCAGATGACCGTGTGTGAATTGTCCCAGGATATTATATTATTACAAACGATCCGTAAATGTCACAAGGGTAGTAAATGTCACATACTTAAATAGATAAACAACACCCAGACACTTGGCGGGAATCGAACCCACGACCCATCGGTTAGCAGGCAGGGTGTCTGACCACTAGACCAACGGGCCCGTCAAACTGGTTTCTTTTATAGGTAAAAGAAGATTGGAAGTATGTTGCGATGGTGCTGGACCGACTGTTCCTGTGGATATTCACGCTGGCTGTGCTAGTCGGCACCGCCGGCATCATACTCCAGGCGCCAACGCTTTACGATGACAGGATGCCTATAAATCACCACTTCAACCAGTACGCCACCTCGTCGCTGGTGCGGTGTCCACCGCCTTCATAATAACATAATTAGCTTAGTACATTATGCGGGTATGACGTCAGATATTCACTTTTTTTTTGTCGTATGGTTAGTGGTGAACTTTGTGTCACAGTTGTTCAAGTTGCCGTAAGGCCCTTAATTATATAGTGTTTTATGGTATATCTATGGTTAGGCCTCTGGACTTCCCTCTGGATTGGCATAACGACTGTTTTCGAGATGACCGGGATCAACTTTTGGCTTTCGACGTGCCGAAGCATGGAGTCGTCCAGATGCTACTAAACAGTCACCCAGACTGATCTTGCTTAACCAACTAATCGTTTTCTGAACAGTGATTACAACTAGGCTTCCCTTTAGTTAGGTATATTCATGTTTAGTTTGTTTTGTGTACTCACTTTCAGTTGGACTCTACATTTATTTATGTCCATGGACAAGTTAAATCATTGAAACGACATGTAGCCAAATCAAAGATTGTTTTTGGTTGTAAAATATAAAGACAGATAAAGTTAATAAACTTTATTTCTCACTGAGAGAGCGATATTTGAAACAATATTACTTATAAGAGTTATAAACTAGATATTATTATTAACTAGTACACGCCTAAAGTGTGAAACGAGGTTACCACTCAGCTAAACATAAAATCAGTATCTACTTAAATTCTCTGAAGAATGCTGACATCATGCTGCATAATGCTTGCTAACATTATGGTTAAGTATCAATAAAATATAGAGCAACGGTGCCCTTAAAAAATGTAAATTATTCGCGAATGTCAATAGGTTCGATACTGAACGTCATAAATAACCGAGACTTAAAGTCTACGACATTCGCGAGCAAGTTGCTTTCAGAGGCTCTACCACGACCTCTATTAGCAGTATTATTATCATCTTACTCGACATGAGGTAGAGACGTCAATATACGTAGTTTATAGCTCTGTCACTTTCTATTGAGAAAGCAAGGTGAAAATAATATTGCTATTAGAAGTGATGGTACAGGCCCAGATCGCACGTGGCATGCATCGTTGCAAATAACACCGAACGCACACCCGTCCCGCCCGAAACGTGTTCTATTCCACGACACATACTTATATCTTATATATATATAATTTACTATTAGTCCTATAAGTACTTTTCATATCTGCATATATCTACTCTTGCACGCGACTTTAATCTAGTATCATTAGCTCATACTCAAACTTCAATCTGTGGTCATTATTCACTGTTCCTAAATTTTATTACCAACGTCTAATGTGACAATAAAATGTAGCAATTGTTCCCCCGTAGCTGTATTTGCATTAAACAAGTTCACTATGTCATCTTTGTAGATGTTAACTGAATATTTCTAGAAATATACGTATAAGTATAAAAACGAAACACCACCAAATAAATATTGTCTGTGTTCAATATCGTCATCTAGCTAATTAATGTATTTAATCTAATATAGTGGATGTAGATAACGTTATAAACTAGGCACACGTCATCATGATACGTTCGCTAAGAACTCACGCATAACCCAAAAAGCCGCGTCACCATATTCTTTAATATGGCATCACAGTCCAATCTAAGAAACTTGTAAGAATTAATTACTTTGATCAAGAATTAAAACTTCAAATGGCCGCTTCGATAATGACACTATACCCTATCCGTTATACCAAAAAATAAAGTGTAAACAAAGAAACCAACAGTTTTCAACCTGTGCTTCGAGATATTCTGATTTCGCAGAACTTAGCTTATAAAATAATAACTTTAGACAAATTGTAATGCAAAGCAATTAAATATCTAGCAAATACAATGAAAAAACAAACACGCTACTTCAACAACTTAACCTCATGTTGTTTACACTTTATTTTTTGGTATAACGAATATGGTATACGCTTTCATCCGGAATAACCCCACCTTTCGCTTGTCGAGTGTTATGGACATTAATGCTTTGATTCTGTAGATCTACATAATAAATATTCTTGATCAAATAATAACCAGCATAACTTCATGGTCATGGTAATTATAAATTGACTGTAGGATATTGAAATGAAAACCAATTACCTACTTATAAGAATTGGATATATATTAAGCGTAGTCTATCTTGGAATATGCTACAACAGCCTAGTTTCTTCGAATCTTCTATTAGTAAGTCTTCTATTAGGAATGTATACATTTGTCGTAGAATAGAACATGGTACTAAAACACGATATCGATTTTATTATTTGTAAGGAAAGTATTAGTACCAACACTTAAAATTACAGTAATGTATACAAAACAATATTTAATGTTGTCTTTGTTAAACTATATTGTTGTAATAGACTCAACTACAGAAACCTGATTTTAGGCTTCTGTGACTCAAATGAACAATGTACGTAAGCAATCTACCTAATTCAAGATTACAGGCCCAATGTGAAAAATTATACTTATGATAATAAGTACAAGATAATGATTTACTTTTAAGATAACAATTGCTCAATTTTAAGAACCAACAACTATTTCACACAGGATTTTTGATAAAAGCATAAATTTATAAGTTGGTATATTATGTTTGTTTTTGTAAGAGTATATTTTTTCTAATTTGAGCTAATTTTAAAAAAAATACTTGGTTTATATTATCAATTTAATTACCTACTGTAAATAATATTTGTAATATTACATTATTATATGAGCACGCATTCGAACAATGCCGTGCTTCAAACTTTTGGACAGGAATTGAAAAAATCTACTAAGTATAGACTTCAATTTGAGCACACAATAAAGTTATGAAAAATAAATAAATATTTGTACAAAAGTAAATAACGAATATAAAATTTATAAAACTAAAAAAAAAGCTTTTATGTTAATAGGAATCGAGAAAATGTTTAACGTGTAAATGTTGAGTGTCACTGAGTAAGTAAAAATACTCACGTCAAAACGTCTGTTTGGCGGCTGTTATTAAGATTCAGTGCATAGTTTAGTGGCACTTATCTTAATATGGAAAGTACTAATTAACATATAAGCATATTGGACTGCTCGCGGTAGAGTAGCGCAGCTCAATTGTAGAAAAATAAGTTTGTAATTGTAAATTTATATTGTTAATAAAACCGTTATACATAGAATTTACATTTTTCTTTATCAGCTTAGAACAAACCCCAACCATTAACCAACCCAACTTGTTTGAAAGAATTAAAACTCCACTCAGTGAAGAAAGTTTTCTATGAATTATGGATAGGTATCAAATGAAATATGTTAAGGATACAAGCGGAAATTTATATATCGGTTACTTTTTTTATAATTATCATTAAAGTTAGACTATTTTTTTTTCCAGAAGGGTTTTATGCATCTTGTGTTTTCTTGCTAGTAAGGTGGAAAGTTGTATTTTTTCTTGGGCTTTTAAATCCCTCATTATCATAACGGGTGTAAGGGACATCGTTCCGATTTTTTTTTATAAAATGTCAAATAATGTCCGTTACAACATTACAGAAACCATTTATATGGAAAATGACAAATGACAGACTTATTAATTTTCGAGCATGTAATGAATATATGCGGAATAATATTTATTTCTCAAATTAATTGCTAATTTTCTAAAATAATAATAATTAATTGCCTATTTAATTAATTGCCTATGTACTGTTTTAGTGCATAACGAATAAATAAATTAATAATGAAATAAATTTTCCACAAATAAGTAATTTACTGTTTTTAAATTAAAATTATGCTTTATTATTATACCAATTATGATATTATACTAATTTTATTTAAAAAAAGTTTTTTTTTTAGATTCATGAATAAGCCGATGAAAAATTTCAACACTAGAGTTTTCAGAATCATGTACTGGATCCCTGGTATCGGTTTTCGGTACGATGTTCCTTACACCCTGTATATCCTTCACCTGAAACTCATAGGCACTGTGTTGTAAAGTACGATCGCCGAGCAAGAAAAATTTGTTACGTTGACCTGTCATTACCTGTCTCTGTCGCTCCTGGGAGGGATGTGTTGTTGCGTCACGCTTGCACAGATGCAGCCGCGCGGTCATTGCATCTGTACGAGCGTGACTCAATGTATATTGCCCGGGAGCGACAGAGACAGGTAATAACAGGTTAACGTACGAAATTCTTCCTGCTTCGCGCCCGGACTTTAGTCGAAAACGCTTCTTCCCGTTTTGTGGCGTTTCAGAATATTGTTCATTATAAATTCTGTCCTTTTACTATCTTGTATGAGCTTGAGAGCCTCCTGTAGACCTTTTTTACGAGTCAGAGAATTTTTTTCCGCAGTTTTAAAGAAAGCGTCATAATCCAAAGAGATTTTATCAGATTTATCAATTGTTTGATCAGTTGTAATAAAAGGTTTGCTTGTTGTTATAATTGATTCATTGCTACCTTCTGTCGTCGATATACTAATCAAATTACTTAAGTTAACTGGTGGAGGTGGCAGCTTCTCTTCCATTTTCTTAGGGATCTTGGATATAATGTCTTTACCTGGTGAGACAGATTTCATAAGAATATCTAATAAAGGGCTTTCTGAATGATAGCTTATCATATTATTATTAGTTTCATAAGATTTGTTAAAATCTACTGTGGAACTATCCAGATTTGTTTTGTTGTTTATTTGATTCGTTTTATTTTTGCCGCCTGATTCTTCGGTTTTATTCGCGGCAGTAAGAATATCAGTGGTTAACGTTGATTCCTTATAAACCGAAGTGTTTTTGTCAACCTTGCGATTTTCAATATTTTCTTGACCAGTTCGATCAGGGTAGTAAAATTCTTTTAAAGCAACTATTTTTGTAGAAATTGACTCACTTGTTGTTTCAATGAAGTGATCACTCGCGGATGTTGTATTTTCTAGTGTTGCTGGAACTTCACTTATATTAAGTTTTTTAAGTATTATGTTGTCGATAGTTTTTTTTTTTTTTTTTTTTTTTTTTTTTATCAAGTAAAAAGTTAAATACAAACAAAATGTTTACATAGCACTGAGAAACCACTAAGGTTTATGGTAATGCTAATACACCTCAAGACACTACATACTAAAGTAACATATTCTGCAAGAAAAATTTTTTTAAAGTATACTTAATATTATTTGACTTAATATTATCACGTACATTTGTAGGTAGTTCGTTGATAAACCGAGGAACTAGGTAAGCAGATGTTCGCTCGCCATAGCAGTTATTTACGCGGGTGGTACACGTACAAAGTCGTTTCTGAGCGACGGCACGCGTGAATACAGGATGTTTAATTTCGACCCAATATTTTTTATTAAAAAAGTTTTCTTTAAGCATTGTATATTTAAATTGCAATTGTACTGGTAAAATATTACAATGCTTAAAAAGTCCATAGTCTTCGTCATTAAATTGTTTTTTAATTTTTGGTGATACTAGTATTTTCAAAATTCTTTTTTGGAGTATATATATATCATTTAAGTAAGTTTTATATGTACGGCCATAACTAGATAAACCATATTGAATATAAGCTTCGGCTAGTGAGTTATATAACATTAATTTAACCTTAAATGGGATACGGTTCTTCAGTATAACCATATTTGCTAAGAACTGTCGTAATTTATTACAAATATTATCGATATGCTTACTCCAGTTAAATTTACTATCAATAATTAAACCAAGATATTTTTGATTCTCAACGACTTCTATATACGGGCAACTACATGTGTTATTCCCTGGTGAATGCAGGCATTTATTTATGGTTGATTTAGGGCTTATCGTTGTAACATTTTCAACCATTGAAGTAAATGAATTATTTAATAAAGACGTAGAGTTACTCGGCTCGATGTATATTTCAGAATGATTCGTAAGTACAGTCTGTTCTGTATTATTAGTATGTTCCTCTGATATCGTTCCACTGTTTGAAGTCACTCTTGTACTTGTAATGCTCAAACTATTTTCAGTTTCACTTCTAGGTGTTGCTAATGTTTCATATTTGGAAAAAAGAGTTATTAATTCCGGTTTATTTTCTGTGTTGGTGTTATTATTTACCTGTTCTTGATTCGTGTCGTTAAATATTCCTAACATATTATTCTTTGTTGCTTCAGTGGCTTCAGTCGCATCTAATTTATCAAATATTTTACTTACAGCCCAATGAATTTCTATACTTTCGGATATATCTTTACTATTTTGTTCTTTACGTTCAGAAATGTTAACATTTTCATCAGATGGCAGCGAATCTTTACGTAAACTATCTTTGTCACTAGTTGCCTCGCTAGATAATTTATCAACTTCTTGCTTCACTAAATTGCTAACATCTGCAAAACTTTCAGATTCTTTGGACAGAACCAATGGACCACTAACAGAATCCAATCTATTTTTAAAACCACGGCCATGGAGTATATTCGTCAATGTTTCATTTACAGCATCATTTATTTCTACAGGTATAGTTTCCTTCATATTAGTGCTTGAAGTCTCAACTATAACTTCCAATACAGGCAGAGGTGTGGTTAATTGAACACCATTGTTTGTTACGGGACTGTTTTCCTCTTTTCCAGTTTTACACCGATCATAGTAACGATCTGTCGCATCGTTGAAAGATAAAACGTGTTCGACGGCAAGTATAGTGCAGTCGATAGCTTCTTTCACATCACTCACAACATCACTTATAAGTTTTCCGAAACTGGTCTGTACGGACATCACGGCGTCTTGAATTACGTCGAAAAAGGAAGCTGAAACCTGTAAAAATCACAAGTTACTTAAGATAAACTCTACCGAGCCCACTATGTATTTACCAGACACAATGAGACACACCTGTGTTACAAATACGACGCTAATTATCGCTGTTAATTTCATAAGGCAATGCATTGTGCAATTTATTTTATGAAACTGATATACGGGTAAGGAATCGATATCAACCTTTTGTAGACGCACCTAGTAGATGGGCTAGTCGTCTTGAGTGTGAACGTCCTTTTGATTTTCTATATTATCCAACAATTTGTTTTAAGTGTGTTTGTTCAGCCACTATGAACGCCACGCGTTTTCGGCGGTGGCTCACTTGTACTAATATTTAACGTCACACGCACCGTGACTAACCAATTATATTGTGTAAAGCAAGTTACTAATATAGCGTGGAAAATAATAACAACAATATGTGATAATAATGAATATTCTTTATTTTTGTAGCTTATTAATATATCACAAACTTAATTCTTAACCACATTAGTAACACTTATAAAGTGCTTAGTATTTATACGAAAATTGTTACTATTTTGTTAAATAAGAAAATGAAGTAATACTACATTTTTACGTAACGTAACGTTTTTACATTAATACGTTCTATAGAATTGAACTGATTTTGAAGTACACTAATGAGTTTTGGTAGCTAAAAACCAATTACGTACAAAACTAATTCAGAGAACAGAAATATTGTGACCTTCAAATGACAAATATAGAATGATTGCAACTTTTTTTTGGAAAACGGACAATTAGGAAATGATTTTACGTCGTCCGGAAATGCAATTTCCAAGCATTGCACGCGAGCATAGCATTATACAGATCGTTATCGGTCTTACGTGAAATAAAGGCTAAAAGTTCATGGACCAATAGTCTCTTAGAATAAGGTAAACATAGAATATTAGTATACATAAAATGTTTTAAAATTTTGCAACCTAGCTGCTCCTTTAGACTAAACAACACATAAAAAATTATCTCTGATTATACTTGACAAATATCCATATAATTTGTAAAATTTTACTAGCGGCCTATGAGAAAACATTGGGGTGCCGTTCTCATAATACATTTTGGCACTTTTTGAGCAAATTTTCGTTTATTATTGTTTCTTAATATAATGTCCAATATACATTCCAGTCCCTTACACATTACGTTGCGTTTGAGATTTATCCATACGTGTAAAATGCATAATACTCGAATACATGATGTTAGGTAATTAATTAAAATATAAAATAAAAAAACTACATCTCAAAACAGAACAATAAATGATTCAAAATAAAATAACTGCATATATTTTTTTATGGAATGTGTAAGATTCGAGTTTAAGAATAAACATAAAAATATAATGTTTTTTAACATCTTACAGTGGAACATAATGAAATAAAATCCCCAGAGACCACATAGGTATTATAGCTGCGTCGTGTATTTTCAGATAATAGTAAAAATGTAAATCGTTTATTTGTTACCAGTGCATCAACAATTTAAATCATTTTAACTATTTACCTATTTGTAAATCACTTCTAAATGTTAAATCGCTAAACAGCCCTAGATAAATGTAGTGGAGAGAAAAATAGTAGCAGTAAAAGCAGTAAAAAATGCGATATAAAATAAAAGCTATTATTAGCTGTGAAACTAGACAATACATTTAAGGCAGTTTGCACAAATCATAAGACAGGTTTCATCTTTAGGGTGTTAGATTTTTCATAATTGGAATTATTTTAAAAATATTTGCTTAATATATAATAAATATGCATATCCCTAGTCATCGCGTAGTATAAGCTATCCGTTCAGTGTACTAATAGAATAAAAAACTACATACTGCTTGAAAAAAAAATACAATTATTGCTTATTTTTTTAGATACGCCATCTTTAATTGAACTCTCAATCATTATAATATCTAATAATTTTACGATTCGAATTTGAACACATCTTGTACAACCATTATTACATTGTAAAAATATTCTTGATCACCATCACAATCACGATTTTAATATGGCATTAGCAAAAAATCCACTTAATATATATAACTAGTTCTAAGAATAATAACTATATATCTATATCAACAGCACTGATTATATACATACTGTCGGTTTTATTTGTATAAATATTTTTATATATTACGTGTATGTCCAAAGCACGTCACTTCAGTCATTATACAATCTAAATGAAAGACTGATCAACAGTCAAAATTAGTAGTTGGTCTGATTACAAAGTCTCGAGATATAGAATCTATTCTCTGTTTTAAATATTGCAAAAGCCTATTAAATTACATTATAATGTTGAATCTAAGATTGCCGATCAAGTTCAGTTGTTAATTTTAGTCATAAAATGACTGCGAAATTATATAACATTTGCATGGATTAAGATTAATTATTACCACTGTATCACTGCGATAAATAAAACTGACAGAATTTTAAATGAACAATCGCTTCAATTATATGCAATAGACATTTTGGATAGATCTTTATAACCACTTTCTTCTTATTAGTTTAATACTGATTGTTAGGTTACGATACGGTCCTCAAATCTTGCATGATGAGTAACATTTTAGATCTTACATTAATTGACTAAGAAAGTGACTACCCGGTGTGTAGTGGACATACTATTCTTATTAAACTAATCATTACTATCTACATGCATTCATTCAAATACGAGCATATGGAGATCACTCACAAACATCGCATTCAAGCGAACACTAACAATAATCGAACATTCAAAAACCCAATACCAAAATATTTTTCGTGACATAAAAATTTCATAAAATAATATAATAAATTTTGTCATCATAATTTTAAAACATCTATTTTGACTGCCGTTTCAAACCAGCAAGGATCGTTTGATGCTTTTTATGGATGTAAGATAGGGTATAATTAGAGAAAAATTGATATGCATCAAGAATCTGAATCTGAAGACCCTGAAACATGCATGCAACTATATATCCTATAACAAAATACCGAAATAAATCTTTAAGACGCTTTAGCCAATATCAAATTTAAAAAATAGTTAATAAAGCCTAAAAAAAATGTCACATAAACACAGTCTTTCTTCATTCATGACGAAAATCAAACACATCCAAGCCAACAAACGTAATAAAACTATCCTAAACTATCCTTACTGTTTTAAAACAGCTCAGTCTAGCCTATTTGAGAATAAATTTAGTTAGCTGAGAAGCTCACCCAGTCGCATCGTCAAGGAGTGGCGGCTTCGCTGTCGTCATCGCTGGGCTGCAGAGGGCGCTCCTCGGAGTGCGCCGGCGAGGGCGGTGCCTCGTCGGGCGGCCCCAGCGGGGGCGGCAGCTCGGCGGGCGGCCCCAGCGTGGGCGCGCCCGGCCCCAGCTTGGGCAGCGGCGGGATGGGCGGCGCCTGCGCGCTGGTCGCGGGGACGCCGTTCGCCATCCGCTGGTAGTGCGGCTTCCACTTGTTGGCCGGCGGCGTGTAGTTCAGCCGGTCGTATTGCATTTCTATTAACGATAATATTTTATGTTTATGTAAAGACTTTATGTAATTTTATGGTCCTATACATTAATAGATGCAAATGTGATGAGTGTACTAAAGTCACTTGGTTAAAGTTTATTATCATTTTTAGTAATGATCCCGATATCAGCTGTTATAATTTAAATCCAACTTCACTTATACTTGAATTAACAGATGCGGACGATATTTTCTTAAATTTTTCATTATACGTCAAAAACTACGTGACATAAACCAAAATCTGTTCTGAAATATACACATGAAGATGCCCTTTCAGATGATACCCCACTCGATATAGCAGTCTCACTTTGCAATTTTGAAGACCCCAATAAAGAAAAAAAGTAAGATCTAAAACTAGATATTCAAAGTTTCAATTAGATAGCATCAGTGGTTCCTGATATATATAGGTGTGACATACAGACAGACGCAGTCGCATCACAAGGGTTCCTTTTTAACCGACTTCAAAAAAGGAGGTTCTGTATTCGACGCGTATGTATGTAATATTAATAAAAATGCGTAATATTCATATATGTTAGTCTATGTGGGCTTCTAAACGAATTTACCAAATTTCACGAGTGTATGTATGTATATAGGTTTGTCCGCGGATTTCTCAGAAACTACAAGTCCGATTTCGAAATTTCGAAAAGTGTTAAATAAACTATTCAAAAAAAAACCGACTTCAAAGTAAATTATCTAAAAAGCATAAAATAACGAAAATATTATTGAAGTTGGTGCAGAATATACACAGCCGGTACGCTAACACCAACTTCAATAATATTTTCGTTATTTTATGCTTTTTAGATAATTTACTTTGAAGTCGGTTTTTTTTTTTTTAAATAGTTTATTTACCATTTAGGTATGGAATCCTAAAATGTACTGTGACATACTACGTCGGTACTCGTGAATTCGGAATTCTTAAATCGACACGATGTATAATCATCAACTCAAATTAAAATACCTAATAGATATCTACATGTGTAATTCGTAATATACTAATCAAATATAATAAATAATTTACCATATCCCTCCTTGTGCTTTATTTCGTCGTACACATGGTCCAATTTGTTATCGTCGACGTATTGATACAGATTCGGATTATTTGCGTCAGCGTCTTTGTTCTTCAACGACGACAGCGGGTCGTAACCTTGGAAGCAATTTTATAATTTATTGACAAGCCTATTCTTTTCAGTTTACATACACAGGGTTCTATTGAGGCTGTGATTGTTTAGTTTTGCACGTCACGTTAACAATACGTAATACATTAATACTGTGGAGAGCACTGTAGTCAGAGAAATCACTAGGCTCAACTAATATCCCGTGGATTATGTTGTATTTTCAACGAAGTAAGAAAAATGGCAATAATTGCATCCCCCCGTCTCCTCTCGTTGGGTGTCGTAAGAGGCGACTAAGCGAGAACAGGAAGACGAGCAGCCGCATCTTTCTTTTGGATTTATCTACCACCTATACTGCGATCTCCGCCTGCCAAGCGTGGGGATTATGGCAACCCCTCCCTTCTAAGGGGGAGGCAGTGGACGTCTATCGGCTGCTAATTATGATGATGAAGAAAAATGGATCCGATTGTGTCGAAGTGCGTTCCGGTGGTTAACGGGCCCAACCCATAGCAACCAACAAAAGAATGGAATGTCCTGTGTAGGACACTGCAGCTGACAAAATAATAGGATAAACTAATTTCCTATGGAAGAGGCAGCAGCTGAAAAGATACTAGGCTACACTAATGACTCAGGCGATAAGCGGCAGTTCAATGCAACTGTCTATAGGTAGGCGTATCGCTTACAAATAGACCATTGTCTCACTAGTCACTTCAGTGCGGGATTTTACTAGATGATGTAAGTGTATCCACAATACAAATATTCTTAATTGTACACCAAAAGAGAAGATACAGTTTAAAGGATAAGAAGATTACAGTTTGACAATTTAAGGCGGTCTTATCGCTAAAGCGATCTCTTCCAGACAACCTTGGGGTACAGGACAGTATGTTGAAGGGCAGGTGTAATTACATTGCAATCAATCTATTCTTACGGATTATATCGCGATTCTAATTTAATTAAGGCAGTATTGACGACAATTGATTATGATGATTGCATAAATACTTTAAATAAACGAGAAACATCGAAATATAATGAGTGCAAGAATAATCACATTAAAAAGTATGAAAAATTGATCAACAAATCAAATGTCGAAAATAATTCAATACCAAGTGACGGAGCGCAACCATTCACTCACGCCGCTAGCACCACAGTTAGTGAGTCACGCGCAGTCATCAATCTGTCGAAACAAACATTAGATGAACCAACGATACAAGTACTCACGAAAGGCCTGAATTTTTCAATTGCGCCAAGAAGGATACCATATGAAGAGATAATATCAAGCGTAGAGGACGTTCTGGGTAAAAATAACTTAGGGAAGGAGGATTCGGAGGCAATTCGTCAGGATGTTTCATCCCTGTTACGACGGAGTTTTTTGCCCACACCAAATCTTCCCAAAAACTAATATGAAGCATTAAAAAACTTACGCACCAGAACTGACATCACCATACTACGCGCAGACAAAGGCAATGCTACCGTCATCTTAGACACCGACGATTACAATCTAAAAATACAACAACTGTTATCGGATGTAAGCACATACGAAAAGGTCAGAACAGACCCAACTAACATAATTCTCAAAACAACCAGTAATATCATAAAGAAAAACTCCGAGAGATTGAATCTCGATGTCAAGTCACTGATACCTTCTTGTGCAAAGTTGTATGGGTTGCCCAAAGTACATAAACCCAATGCTCCGCTACGTCCAATTGTGAGCCAGATCGACACACCAACTTACAAGTTGGCTCAGCACGTGGCAAAAGTGCTTTCATCACTAAGAGGGCACACACAAGCGCATACTAGGGATTCATACCATTTTGTCAATGAAATCAAACATCTGAGTATTTCTGACAATGAAACTATGGTCAGTTTTGATGTCCAGTCCCTATTCACATGCCTACCTGTGGTGGACTGCATTGAAATTGTAAAAAAGAGGCTAGCCGAGAAAAACATACCAAAGGAATATGCAGAACTATTAGAACATTGCCTTACATCTGGCTATCTATTGTGGAAGGAGCAATTCTATAAGCAAGTAGATGGAGTAGCGATGGGCTCACCTGTATCTCCCGTAGTAGCTGACATTTTCATGGAAGACTTTGAGGAGACAGCCCTCAGAACTTCACCTGTAACTCCGAGATTCTACAAGCGATACGTAGACGATACCTTCACAATATTACCATCTGATAAAGTAACAGTATTCCTGGACCATCTTAACTCCATTAATCCAAAAATTAAATTCACAATGGAGTTGGAGTCAAATAACTCATTGGCCTTTTTGGATGTATTAGTAATGCGGAATCCTAATAATACCTTGGGCCATACTGTGTACAGAAAACCAACCCATACAGATAGGTACTTGAATGGTGAGTCTCATCATCCCCCAACACAGCTAGCTACAGTGGGTAAATCTTTGTTTCAAAGAGCACGCGGAATCTGTGATGATGACCATCTGAGCGCTGAGCTTCAACATGTCGAGCAAGTACTGCGTGACAACAAGCTCCGGATCCCGCGCCGCCGTCATAGTGAACGTGTCAAACCAGCCACAGTGGAGCGTCAACCGGCTGTCCTACCATATGTTAGAGGGGTTACTGACAAGATTGGCTACATCTTAAAGCGGGCTTCAATCAAAACTTATTATAAGCCACCAAAGAAGATTAGTCAATATTTACCACCTGTCAAATGCCACATACCTTTACAAGATGCAGGAGTTTATAAACTCGACTGTGACTGTGGGCTCTCCTACATTGGGCAAACAAAGCGTGCAATAAAAACTCGCGTTAAAGAGCACATAGCTGATGTGAAACACCGACGCTGTACAAAATCTGCAGTCTGTGAACACGTTCAGGATCGCACCCGCCATTATATCAGATTTGATAAACCACAAATCCTCGCAAAAGAACACCGTTTCCAACCAAGGATGATTCGTGAGGCTATTGAAATCAAAAAACATCCTAATTTCAATAGAGAAGATGGTTGGGTGTTACCACCGGCTTGGGATCCTGTGATAAATATAATTAAATCCAAAACCAGACAAAACACTGCACGGCGTCAAGATACTGTAAGCTCTTACTGCGTAGGTCGGACCAACAACAATAATAACCAATAAGAATTGAGGGTACATCAATAAAAACAACAACAATAACTGAGGGTACACCGAAAATTATGACAGTATAAATAGAGCGCAGGGACGTTCAACATCTCAGTCCGCCCGTGACCATGGGTGCTGCAAAGCATTCGAAACGTCGGGAAAAATAAAATAAATCGCGATATAATCCGTAAGAATAGATTGATTGCAATGTCTAGTATTCGCGTAAATAAAAGACAACATTAGGTGTAATTACAACTTTAGATAGGTATTATATATATATACACAATATAATAACATGAAATGTATATTATAATAGATAAATTAACAAATAATGAAATCCATGATGTAGCTCTATGACTTTATATAGGTACTATTACATATATTAATTAGAGAAAGAATAGATTTACGGAAGCATTCCACTGCGGTTTAAGATATTTTGTTGTCATATGTGTAAACTAGAGGTGGGCGTTGAATGAACAAACTGTTTGTTTTTCGTCTGTTTATTTGCTATAGACGAATAAAATAGTTTATAGTCCACCGATAAACTACAATATGTATAATCGTAATGTATAATCGTAAATGTATAATCGTAAACGTAGTCCTTACTCTCAGAAGAGCCGGTGGCTTTCATTCTCAGTTTCTCCATTGTTGTATTGCTGAGCTTGCTTCCCGAGCCGAGGTTGTTTAAGATATGGGTGCCATTGTTGAGTAGTGTGGCGGAGTCGTCACTGTGTTGCGACCCTTGTATCCGAGATCCGTATGAGTACACAGGGTTATCGAAGTGTTGTTGTTCTGTATAACAAATTAAAATGAATTAATTAACTTAATAATAAAATTCTGGAACAATCCCTGATACCAAACAAGGCAGAGCTTGTACTATGGTAACCAGATAACTGATACTAATACTTGTTTTGTAAATACATACTTAAATGTATAAATAACACCCAGACACTTGGCAGGAATCGAAGCCAGGTCTAACCACTAGACCAACAGGCCCGTCAATGTCAAAATATTTTAATTATGAAATTAAAAAGAGTATTAAATCTTCGATTCTTCAATTTACTATCCTGCCACACACGGTTAACTGATGACAAACTAGGCTGATACTACCAGGCTCGGCCTAGTTTGTACCGTACCTGTACCGTTTGTTTGTACCGTAGTACACTACGGTAACCAGACAACTAATGCAACATACACGTTTTAACTTTTTTTTTATAAATACATAGGCACAAGCCAGGCACAGAACAAACAGATGTGTTCACGCAAACGTTTTAGATAGGAATCGAACCCAAACCTATTTCGGATGCGGCCAGTGTCTAACCACTAGACCAATGGGTCCGTCGATGCTACAAAATAAAAATTCTTAGAAATAAAATCTTTTTAAAAAAAAATTGAACCGACTTCAATATCACTGAAAAGTATAAAATAATTTAAATATTATTGAAGTTGGTGTTAGCGTACCTGCTGTGTATATTTGGCACCAACTTCAATAATATTTAAATTATTTTATACTTTTCAGTGATATTGAAGTCGGTTCAATTTTTTTTTAAAAAGATTTTATTTTAACCTATTTAGTGATATTTTCATATATAAAGATTGAACCATCGAAAACCGTAAAATTATCTAGGTAGGTTATGATCACATTATCGTCTACATAGTTTTACATAATTCATGTTTCTTCAGAAAATAATATCCGGTCGTAATGAAATTTGCATGGAAACATCATAGTAGTTTACTCTCTCGAATAAAAAAAGAATCATCGAAATCGGTTCATAATTGCCAGAGCAATGTAATGGAGAACATCAGTTTTATGGTTTTTACCAGATAAATTCCTCCACATCGTTCACGGTCCTCCAGGAAGTTCTTATCCGGTTGTAATAAAATTCATACAGATTCAATACAGTGGTTTCTTCTTTCGAATAAAAAAAGAATCATTGAAATTGGTAAATTTGCCAGAGTTATGACCATTTTTATCCGACCGAGCGAGTCCGAGCGACTAAAACGTCATCTATATAGGCTTTCTTGCAACTCTCAGTGCGCAGTCACCATTCTTGTTTTTTTAGGAACTACTTATTACTAAGCAATAATTTTTTTATGGGACCCAATCAATGGATTGAAGAATGGATGGAAGAAAGATTTTTTCAAATCGGTTAATAATTGCCAGAGTTATGCGCGAACATACATAAAAAAAAAAAATATATATATATACAGACGAATTGAGAACCTCCTCCTTTTTTGAAGTCGGTTAAAAAATAACAGGGTTAAGTATTGGAATATCATGTCCTAAAAGTGTTTTGTAGACAGATTATACATTTTCTATTCCGCAATATAGTACAAAACTTACCGGGCTGTGAGTTAGGGTCAGCTGTATAATGTAGTGTTTTGTAGACAGATTATACATTTTCTATTCCGCAATATAGTACAAAACTTACCGGGCTGTGAGTTAGGGTCAGCTGTATAATGTAGTGTTTTGTAGACAGATTATACATTTTCTATTCCGCAATATAGTACAAAACTTACCGGGCTGTGAGTTAGGGTCAGCTGTATAATGTAGTGTTTTGTAGACAGATTATACATTTTCTATTCCGCAATATAGTACAAAACTTACCGGGCTGTGAGTTAGGGTCAGCTGTATAATGTAGTGTTTTGTAGACAGATTATACATTTTCTATTCCGCAATATAGTACAAAACTTACCGGGCTGTGAGTTAGGGTCAGCTGTATAATGTACGTGGGCTATTTCACGTTTAAGGTTGCGCACTCGTTTTCTATAGTACAGCAAAACCAAAACTGCGGTCAAAGCGCAAACTAGGGCCAATATCACCATCACTGCTGTCAATCCCGAGCTTGATGACTCTGTAAAAAGAATGTTAGAGTTAAATACATATTAACTGTGTAAAATAATAGTAAATATACAGGGTAGAATTTTGTAAACTCTTAATACTGTACATAGAAAATTTTACTCAAAGAAAACATTCCTTTATTTTTTAAAAGAAAGAAAACTGTATTCGAAGTTTTTAAAAAATTCGCTTGCCGCACCCGGTAATCGAACCGACTAAAATCTCTAAAAGTTGCACCCTGTACTTTTATTGCATCGATCGTTAGGGTCAATTATAAGGATGAAATCTCTCTAACAAACTTCATACATTAAATAAAAGGAAAACAATGAAATCTTAAATTATTTTAATTATTTACAAAAAATGGTTACACATCTTCTTCATCTTCTTGGTTACACAAATTAATTCTTCTAACGAATTCATTTCTAGTAACCTTTAATAACGTGTTGTGGTGAATGTTATGAATCGTATTCTGAACTTCAGCTCTCAACTCGTTTACATTGTCATAAGATTTAATGTAAATTTGATTTTTTACATATCCCCACAAAAACAAATCTAAAGGGGTGAGATCTGGTGATCTCGCAGGCCATCTGATTGTGCCGTTTGTACCAATCCAGGTATTAAAATGGTTATTAATGTAGGCAGTAGTGATTCTGCTGTTATGGGCTGGAACACCATCTTGCTGTAGAATTATTTGGTTTCGCTCTTCCTCGGGGAAACCATTTAACTCACTTCTTAATAAATCCAGTATTTCTAAATACTTGACAGTGGTTAAGTGACCTTCGTACACATGGACTAACACAACCATATTCGCATCTAAGAAAGGAGTCTGCATTACAAACACGTGCAAATTGCAATCGTTTTATCTAAATAGTAATACGTCATTTTAATGGATAAATGACGACAATGATAATTATTAATTAATAACATAAGTAAACAGATGGATCTTTGAGTAAGTGCTTTAACTTGATCCATTGAATTAATAATTTAAGATTTCATTGTTTTCCTTTCATTTAATTTATGAAGTTTGTTAAGAGAGATTTCATTCTTATAATTGACCCTAACGATTGATGCAATAAAAGTACAGGGTGCAACTTTTAGAGATTTTAAAAATCTTCGAATGCAGTTTTCTTTCTTTTAAAAAATAAAGGAATGTTTTCTTTGAGTAAAATTTTCTATGTACAGTATTAAGAGTACTTCCCCTTCAGGTGGCATTACAAAATTCCACCCTGTATATAGTACCAGTGTTCTCAAATGTATTTTTGTAACTCTTTAAAAATTCGCGCGGTTAGCTGGAGGAAACCTGCATGTCTGAGAAAGCCTAACTAGCTTTCGAATGGCATGAAGTCTGCCAACCTAGACTATGGCTAAAGCTCCGTTATCTAGAGGCCAAACAGTGGGACAAACAAATACAAGGGCTGTTAAAAAATAATAATAATATTCTGGGACAGTCCACACACGGCCATCTGATACCAAATTAGGCGGAGAATGTACTATGAAAACCAGACAGCTGATACTTATACAGGATTTTTTTTGTAAATAATAATATCTTGAGACAATCCACACCCGGTCATCCGATCCCAAACTAGGCAGAGCCTGTACTATGGAAACCAGACATCTGATACTAATACTTCCATACCTACATTTTTTTTTGTAAATACATACTTAAATAGATAAATAACACCCAGACACTTGGTGAGAATCGAACCCACAACCGATTGGGTAGCGGCCAGGGTGTCTAACCACTAGACCAACAGGCCCGTCAAAATAGGTATAATGTTCCTCACTTGCGTCCAGTGGTGTGACGATAGCGTCGCTGGCGTGCAAGTCGCAATTTTCCCCGATGAAGCCGCGATGACAGATGCAGCCCGCCACCGGGTCGCACACCCAGTTGCCCACAGACGAACAGTTGCACGCCTCCATACAGTGGTCACCGTAGTACCCCTCCGGACAAACTGAAGCAAAATATTTCTACTCAATTCGGAAACGACGGTTACTGTTTTTATCTAGATTTGATTATCAAAGGATGATTTTCTCAATTTGGCTGTATTATTTTTAATGTTAGGTGGGTACCTGAGAAATCCGTCCTTTATAAACTGATTTGGAAGAAATAAAGAAAATAAAATAAATTATATTGCACGCAGAAGAGATAGGAAAATTATTTTATTGAAAGGATATAAAATAATACCCCGACACAACATAACGAGATTGCGTTATAGTAAAGACGCCACATTAGGTATGACGTAACGATGAAAGCGAGTACTACCACATACACCAAAAAATAGATGGCGCCACCACCGATTTCCAAATCGCGCAAGCAGAGTTTCAAACTACCTTTACAAAAAAAAACAACATTCAACAATAAGGCAGCGCGCACTTTGGACACGTTTTCGAACGAATTTTACTCGTACGAACACGTACGAACGATCCCGACATTCCAAGTACTATGGGAGCGCGCAGACTGGGTGCGAGTTAGTCGTGCGTATACGTACGTGTAGTTCAGACGTCCGAAAACCATCCGAACTTGTGGGATTTATAACACGTTCGTACGTTAAAAATTAAAAATGGATGGAGAAAAAAATATTAACTTGGTTTACGAACGTGAAACAGTATGTGGTCAATATATGTCTTTCATAATATTGATGGTATTCACTGAATTCACGTCTTTTTAAATATATTTCATGCACCGATAGATATATTCTATTCATATATTCTATTCTACGACAGCGATGACGCTGCCGCAGTCTGCGAGTTATAAGAGAATTATCAAATACAGGTTATTCATGGCGCTCCAAAGAGGACTTCGCGAGTACGATATAACCGGAAAAAAATCGATTCAATTTAATTGCATAAATGTGGTACGTATGTACGTAAACGTATTCAATGTGCGCATTTAATTCGTACTACCACGATCATACGTTTACGTACGATACAAATTCGTGTTCAAAGTGCGCGCGGCCTAACAGATGAGGGTTCGACTTCGGCCCCGGCCGAGCATCACACATCGTTCGGAGCGATGTGAACCTTTAGCACCATCGATATACTATAAACAAGATAAGCAGTCACGAACAAAATAACATCGAAAATGTGGTCGCGATTATATAATACGTAATGACTTGTAGTTTGACAGTTTCGTATAGACAATGGCGACACTCCTATCGGCAAAATTATTTTTCTCAGCCTGTGGCATGGCAGTTGCCAACTACGAGCGGAGAAAATCTCAAATAAATTTCGTATTATAATGATATCTTACTTATATTTATTATTTAAACTAGTAGTAATATACTAGTAGTAATATACTAGTAGAATACTAAACGAAAAAAAAGTTTCTCCATCTGCAATTTTAGTATTCCGATAAGTATTTGGACAGTTTTTAAACGCGCGATAAGGCATTTCGATAAGTCCTTACGCTAGCCGTGGTCGGCTCGGACTAATTTGAAATACCGACACAACCGTATCCGTGGCGCTATTTTCGTGACCACTTTTCGGGCCGTGACAGCCGATCTAGTTGGTATAGTATATCGATGTTTAGCACCGTTGCCGTGCTTTTAATCGCACTTGTGATGATAGAACCCCTGATGAATGAGCGAACTCCCTTGCCTCTCGCCGCGCTGCATGTATACTCACACTGCGTGCAGTAGTGTCCGGTGTAGCCGGGCGGGCAGCGGCAGTAGCCGTCGTTGGGGCGGCAGGCGGCGTGCGGCGCGCAGCGGCACGGCTGCGAGCAGGCGGCGCCCCACCAGCCCGCGCCGCACGCCTCGCTGCATGTATACTCACACTGCGTGCAGTAGTGTCCGGTGTAGCCGGGCGGGCAGCGGCAGTAGCCGTCGTTGGGGCGGCAGGCGGCGTGCGGCGCGCAGCGGCACGGCTGCGAGCAGGCGGCGCCCCACCAGCCCGCGCCGCACGCCTCGCTGCATGTATACTCACACTGCGTGCAGTAGTGTCCGGTGTAGCCGGGCGGGCAGCGGCAGTAGCCGTCGTTGGGGCGGCAGGCGGCGTGCGGCGCGCAGCGGCACGGCTGCGAGCAGGCGGCGCCCCACCAGCCCGCGCCGCACGCCTCGCTGCACGTCGCGCCGCGCCAGCCGGGCAGACATTGACACACGCCTGTCGACAATCTCCGCGATCAGACCACCGCAAACACACCCCGCGCTACGAATCTTGGCCACAGAGAGGCCCCTTTTTTTGACGCGTGGGAAATCTTCAAAAGATCCCCGGGAGCTGTGGGGCTCGACCAGGGTATGTGGGATTCTTACCCACTAAAACCCCCGCGGCTGTCGTATCGGCACATGAGAGGGAACCCAGGTCTCTCCGGTGGGATCTGCATCAGGGGCCCCTCAGTGCCTTGCCTTTGAGCCCTCCAGGAACCAGTCACGGTGCTCACGGGGACGGGGGTCGTAACCCCGCCGCCGTCCTCCTCGGAGTCGCCGTCGTACTCAATGGACGTCCTTAGGGCCCACACCCCGAACGTCCAGCGACTCCGAAGGAAGGGAGGCCCCTAATATAACTTGAACATCAACACACACATATACAACAACAACACAATAGGCAGTGCTAACAGGCACTAGTTTTAGTAACTCCATTAACCGTATTTTATCATAGCAAACTCAAGAAATATTCGGAAATAACGAACATACAGATGAATATTGAAGAAGGAACCAAAGATAACCGCACCCTATTTATTCTTGCTATATTTAGTCCACTTAACTGTACCGTGTGTTAGGTTGGTTGCCTCCAAAAGAACTCAAATTATGAACAAATTGCGAAAACGTGAACTACTGAATACTACTTTTGAACATAAAAAAAAAGTGAATAACAAGTGAACTCCAAATTAGTATCGCGTAAAACGGTGTGAAGTACTATTTCAATGTCATGTCATTCATTTGGATTAATATCACGACAATCGGAAGTATATAACTTATACAATACCTGTAACGTGATGACAGTCGGCGCCATTTTTGCAGTTGCATTTTTGCTTACAATTGACACCATAGGTACCCAGCGGGCATGGGTATTCACACGTAACGCCAGTGTAACCACTAGGACAGCGGTACACGCCCGTCACCGGATCGCAAGTTGTGTTTTCTGGGGGGAAAAAAAATACCATTTCACTTCCATTCATCAAACGACTATACATTGACATTCTAAGACCGGATAGCGGTAGTCAGTTTGTGGTATGCGAAGGCAACTTTGCTCACATCTTGAATCATAAGCACACTGAGTAAATATTGAAAAAATGTCTCGATTTGTGGCGTTGTTAAGGGGGAGGCCTATTTTCAGCAGTGGATGTCTTCCGGCTGGTGATGATAAAATAAAATAAATAAATAAATAATTATTTATTATGAAGCACCACTTAGAACAACATAATTAAACAACATTGAAAAAAATATAATAAAAAAGGGAACAAGCATTTTAACAAAATATCCTAACTTATCCTATAGATATTATTACTGTGGTGTCTCACAAAAGGACGCACTCTTTACACAGCTTTAGTCGTGTTTAATTAAACACGACGCTGGTTTTCAGTGCGCCCTTCTGGGTGACGGTTGCTCATTATGTAATCGGGTAAGTACCCATCTACGCGTATGTGATTAAGCTTAAGTATATAAACTAAACTTTACTCGTAATATTAACCCAAATACTTAGTTAGTAACTATATAATATTAATCATTATTTGTGTCTTATTCTTTTTGTATCTGTTTGTTTGTGCGCAATAAAGAATTGTCTATCTATCTATCTATCTATCATACAAAACAACATACATTATAAACACATAAGTACACAAAACATTCACAAACACATAAGTACAGTACAGTACCTAATATTGTTATTGGTTTAAAATTATTTATAGGTATACGTTCTGCGTGCTTGTGCAGCGCAGACACAAATTGACTCAATGCAAAGCATAGGTATTCTGTGCCAAAGCCACCTAATTTTATAAGCACCTTTATTGCGACGTTGCCACACTTGCTTGCCAATTTACCAGCGCGGCGGGAGATGCAAGAACGGACGAACGAACGCCGCCCCCTAACCCCGCGCGCAGCGCTTCTTGTATAAAATAAATGATTTTAACAGAGTTAAGTTAGTTATAACCTTGTTTGTTGCATCAGATACAACATGCATTACTGCGCGACGCGTGTAGACGCCTAAAAAATACTTGCCAAAGAAACGAAGAAAATAAAATTTAACTAAGTACATAAATATGAAATTTGTAAGTAATTTGTTCAAGGACATACAGTCATAAATAATCATTGCATAAATATTAATTATACTCATATATATCGTCGTCATCACCGGCATTCGTCGTCTGAAAATCTGAGGTAAGTTGAGGTTTTACTGCTTATGTTGTTGTAGCTTTAAGAAATGCTGTTTTAACTTTTGTTTAAAAGAGTGTTGATGATGATGTTACTGGGTGTAGAGTTCACTATATTTGTTAATGTTAACACTAAACTATATCGGCTCGTTAACGCGCACACCACGTCTGACCCGCACAGTGGTTGACACACGACTGAACTCCCCTCCTACACTAGAGGGGCTTTTATGTCTTTCTCACATCCCCACTCAGTGCCTGCGTAGTGTGCCCGCTTGAGACGATAAACTTGTCTACCCACAACTTTACACAATAATTACCAGTACACTACATCCCTTCCTTTTTATAGAAAATTTTAATTTAAATGTAAATTAATAATCGTTTCTCAAAATAACAAGTATGTAACTATCATAAAATTAATAATGTTCATTAACTGTCCTTTAA
This sequence comes from Furcula furcula, assembly GCA_911728495.1. Lineage (NCBI taxonomy): Eukaryota > Metazoa > Arthropoda > Insecta > Lepidoptera > Notodontidae > Furcula > Furcula furcula. Next base: position 16,372,057 of record OU452251.1, read on the forward strand.
ACATCTCCTTCTTTTTTTTTTTTTTAATTATAAGTATATTAATGTCAAAACTAGACATTCATCGTAATTTAATTACCTAGTTAGAAATTTAAGACTATCTACTTCATAATAGCATTTCTGAAATAATATATATTTTTTTAATTCTTTACTTAATGTCAAAACTAGACATTCATCGTAATTTAATTACCTAGTTAGAAATTTAAGACTATCTACTTCATAATAGCATTTCTGAAATAATATATATTTTTTTAATTCTTTACATAGAAGTATTTATTACATTTTATTAATCTAGGTAAGTACTTATTTTATTATATATTCTCAGAGTATCAAAAGCACCTTTCGTTACTTCTGCCAGTGTGGCTTAGTGGAGTGCTCCTGAAATCAGTTTCTACCAAACACTAGGTCCCAGGGGACCTCAAGGATAAGGCTTGTATTGAGAGTGAGTGCGTGGTCACTCGGGAAGGATATATTGGCCCGCAAGTTGGCGTGCTCTTCAAAGGAAGTTAGAAACACTCTTAAGCATTTCGCCAGACATTCTAAATGTACCGGCTGTGGTCAACTGCACTCATGCACCCAATAAATAATCTCCTCCTGCCGCACCGGCCAATCCCCCACAAGACCAGCCATCGACGCGGGAAATAGTTCACCCGCGCGTACACCTATCTTTTTCTTTCCCTCACAGCCAACCCTAGCCGACCAGCTTCCTATTCGGACTTTCCAACGGCCTAGGAACTAAAGTCACAAGAGTGTTGATCATAACTATTATATGATTTGATAACACAAGCTAGTAAGACCCTGTGATACGAACCCACAGCACTACCTGAAATATCACCAGAGAACATTCCCGAGTAATAAGAAAGTACAGCGGCAACAAAAACAACAACAAGGCTCGTAATATCCATTGGTCGCATTGGATCTTTAAAATAGATTCACTGCCACTGCTCCCCGGATAATTAGCGATTATTATGATAGACTCAGTCGATTAAATAGGTAATATTGATAAAATTAACAATTGTATCCTCCACCGAAAAGTTCAAATAAGACCACCGTATTTCGCTGTCAGTCAGCCACCCGTATCAATGACATAGCTAGCACGTCCATCCTACGAGACACTGCCTCCTCGTGTGTGGATCTATAGAGGAATATACTCACATAGCTTTATTTGCTCGGTCAGTCTTGACAGAGTTGATGGACTCTAGTGAAATAAAGCCAAAACTAGTAACTAATTAGACTGTTAACATTCAATGTTGAGATCAAATTCAAATCTGCTTACGACAGCCAATCAGTTCTAACTCTAACGCATCCGGATCAAGATTACCCACTGATCAGAAAAGAGATGCCTAATCCAACACGCCCTTGTAGTTAACTTCGATAAGAAGAAACCAAACTACTCCGCGAGTCCTGCTGTCGAAAAACTTAGTATTGTTCTGAAATTAACTCGAAAAACTTAGTATTATTAAATTAAACTTTTATAAAATTAACAGAGCAGATTATTAGAACTTCTAGTCACACAAACTTTTCGCCTTACAGTATCACCCGAGTTCCGAAAGAGGTTCAAGGAAACTGAAGGTTCATTATAATGAAACCCGCTTTAAACTTTTAGCGATGCAACGACGTACCAAAGGGAGAATCCTCCGACCGAGCGAGATGTGATGCTCAGTCAGGGCCGAAGCCCCCTAGAGTTGATGTCGGGATGTTGTATATATTCTCAACGTTTGAGAAACTTCACTTGCGAGATTCAGGATTCGGAGGTGTCGCCATGTATCGCGTTGTATATGATGCTGCTTGCTTTTCATCGCGTTGCTGTACCACATGTGGCGCCATCTGGTTATGTTGAGTCGCCACATCACTCTCCCCGAAGACTGGAAGTCGATGAACGTCTTCATTTGCCAGCTCGTCCTTGCGTTCCAGTCGCTGTGCCAATACCAGTGGATGCATTTCGAAGCTGATGCTGCTACGTCTTCAGTGAGTCGAGGTGTGCAGTGGGTATGGCTGACAGCTGCTAGGCGTACCGGTGAGAGGGATGCGCTCTTCTTACAAGGACCGGCCGTAGTGCAGGGGTGGTGTGCCATGTTGGCCGAACGTTGACCAGGCTTGCATCTGGAGATACAATGCCGTGGCTGTCCGATGAGGCCGGGATACTGGCTGTCTTGTGACTCGCTGGTTGTTGCTGGAGAGTTGCTGCTGTGGGGATAGAGCGATGGCGAAGCTGTCCTGTTGTCTGATCCGAAGGCTGTGTCGTTGTTTTGTGAGGGGTCACCAGTTCAGCCTCATTCTGTGTAGATTCTCGTTGGTACCAAAATGTCCTGTGAATGCACGTATTAGGTGCCATTCTGTGATCTGTTTAGGTTTAATAATTTAACCCCACAGACCACCCTTGTGCTAGAGAGTTTTGGAGTAGTTTAGGCCTGACGCTGCCCTTCATTCCTTCATGTGTTCGTTCCTAGCATGTGCATATAATGCTTGGTGATATATTCCATATGGAACCCCACAAATGGTTCGGGGCCAACCAAATGTCTAAGAGCCGGCCCTCGCTAGTCTATCTGCCTTCTCATTGGCCTCGACGCCTTCGTGTCCAGGTACCCAGATAAGGCTGACCTTGTTGTCTTCCCAAGTTGTTCAAGCCTGTAATACCTTCTTTGACTAGTTTGGAAGAAACTCTGAAGGAATTCAGAGCCTTCAGAGCTGCCTGACTGGTTTTACCGTTGACATTTCTCCTTTGCATTTCATTAATGCTGGCAATCATTGCATAGGTTTCCGCTTAGAATACCGCTGCATAATGTCCCATGCCGTGGCTGACACTACAGTCCTTGAACAGCCTCTGCCCTACCATCAGATTAGGATCAGTAATACTGGACATTGCTACCTCCCGATTGGCCTCCGCCATACACTTTTTGTACGGTATTTAAACCCTCATTCGCAATTTAATGCACGGTATTTAAACCCTCGAAAATTAATGAAAGGTATTTAAACCCTCGCAATTTAATGCACGGTATTTAAACCCTCGCAATTTAATGCACGGTAGTTAAACCCTCGCAATTTAATGCACGGAATTTAAACCCTCGCAATTTAATGCACGGTATTTAAACCCTCCATTAGAAAATTGACACAGCCCAAAAAAAATTAATTAAATGTGTGCAAAATTTAATTTAAGTAAATAATACCATGTAGGTTAGGTACTGCAAATTATATTATATACTTACTAGAACCAATATCACTCAGTTATTTTAAAACAACCCTTACATTACAGATTAGGATAACGTGTGCTAACCATTAACACCTACACACATGTAACTGAATAATCTCTTCTATTGGGACGAGTTAATTATAAGTATTATTTCTCGTATACCATAAGAGAGTGATTACTGAATTTATGTTCAATCTATACCTATTAACCACTCCTATATGCCATTACATTTTATTAGGTAAAGGTTAAATACTATTATTATTATACTATTACCATTATTATTATTTGGTTATTTCTTTAGCGTTTACATTTGTGGTTTATCTTCGCGTATCAGTACAGGTGTAATTTTTAAGAACTTTAGAGACGTTGTGGACATACTTATAATAAAACCAACTACACGCCTTTGGGTCAGTAAATTATTAGCTATTCTATCTGTCTGGGAAAGCGCATCAAAACGCTTCTTTAAACTGCAGAAAGGGCACTAAGATCAGTCTGTGATTAATATATATATTTTTTCATTTTTTTTGTTTTTATTCTTTTCGGCTTCCTTTTCAGTATCACGGTATTTTTATAAAGAAGCTCAGGTTCTAACAACTAAAGTTCTGATATTTTACAGAAAAGATTAGTGTTTAAACCCGCATACTGTACGTACTATGCACGTAATATGTTTTTTTTTTACCAAGCAATTCCAAAGTATTGTGATATTTCTAAATCATCTGTCTTTGAAGCGAAAGATATTATGACAAAATGGTCAACATCCTTTGACCTCGTTAAGATACAGGAGACTACTTACGAATCGAGATAATCATGACTTCACAATTCTGTTTTTTTTTTTTTGTTATTTTTTTTTAATATTTTCTCTTTTACATATAAAAATATTATTTCCAAAAGGTAATCTTTGGGCCATGTCAAGATAGAGGCTACTTGAGAATTGAGATAAACGTTTCACTTCACACTTCTGTTTTTTTTCTATTTTTGTTTAATTATGTTCACTTATTTAATTGTATGTACTTATATGATCACATTATATGAACACTTATTTTGTCACTTAATTCTTTGCAGAAATATTCCTTTTTTTCACTTATTACACTTAATATTATTTTTTAAAGGAGGCCTTTGCCCAGCAGTGGGACAGAACAGGCCGACATAATAATGATTTCTCCAAAAGGTGAAATGATTTTAATTGTATGTATATATATGATCAAACACTTATTTTGTCACTTTCAATTATTCAAAAATAGTTATTATGATTAATTTTATTCACTTATCACGTAATAAAGTATTTCGTCCACGCCACTTATTTTTTTTTTTTTTTTATTTTAATTGCACTTTATTTATCAAAAATATAAAATTACTCACGGTTTTCACCTCGTCGCCATGTAGAGTTCACTATATTTGTTAATGTTAACACTAAACTATATCGGCTCGTTAACGCGCACACCACGTCTGACCCGCACAGTGGTTGACACACGACTGAACTCCCCTCCTACACTAGAGGGGCTTTTATGTCTTTCTCACATCCCCACTCAGTGCCTGCGTAGTGTGCCCGCTTGAGACGATAAACTTGTCTACTCACAACTTTACACAATAATTACCAGTACACTACACTGGGATTGCTGTGGTCCACGAGGGGGTGTTGTCGCCATAGCAACGCATCTGGCTATTATAGATAAGCAAGTTGCGTATTTCTATACTAAACACACTTCGTAATCTCAAGGCATTAGTTTAATCTTGTAACAAAACTCACAATAACAATACTTAAGAGATAGCCTGGTAACAAAACTATGGAACAATAATTAATTTGCGTTTCGATCGGTGCTGTATCAACCAGAAGGTCGAAGTGATCAAATGTGTAATACTTTTAGACTTTCGAGTCCCACTATCGAACATTCATCATCATCAGCAGCCAAAAGACGTCCACTGCTAAACAAAGGCCTCCCCCTAATTAGAGAGGGGTTGCCATAATCCCCACGCTTGGCAGGCGGCTTGAGGATTGCAGTATACGTGGTAGGTAATCCAATAGAAGGACGCTGCTGCCCGTCTTCTTGTTTTCCCTTAGTCGCCTCTCACGGACACCCAGCGGGTGGAGATAGGGGGTTCTATTCTTACCCGAACCCCCCACGGCATCGAACATTATTCGAACCGAAATATAAGGTAGATCGCGTTAATGCCCATTTAAAATAATGTTCGATCATGTTTCACCTAGCATTCATACATAACTATGTACACCCTAGTAATCAGTTTATAAACATTTCCACTTTCCAAGGAACTGACTTCATAATGTTTTAATAACACTGTTCAGAAGCAATTCTCTCTGCTCGCGGGTATTAACCGGCCAGCCCTGTGGTCATTGCTCATTCATTTATTCACGTACGAATATCCGGTGTGTGCGACGATATCTCCTACCTACTGAAATACCAAAGTTTAAATATCGCCGCTTTGTTCAACGTACCTAGGTACTATTGAACAGGATACTGGGTGTCCCGGAAAGGGTACATCAAGCCCAAGGGTATGTATAGTTTTAATAGTATAGACCCCGAAAAATATGTCAAACACGCCAAATATTTATATTTTGAATTACATAAAAAAATATTTGTATAGTCTTAAAACCGTTTCTAAGCAACCCTGTGCCATCGTGACTACTCCTATGGAGAGACTGATTTTTATTAATAGCGTGCCTACCCTAGTTTAATTTGAAATTCATGCATTTTCGGGTAAATAACTAAAAAAATCTTTAACCTACTGCACTAAAACTGTTGACTTTTTCATAATTTTCTTTCACAAATTGATTGCTTGTGGGTTACACAATGCGTTATTACCGGCTTGATACCACATTTCTGGGACACCCTGTATATAGCATGAATACCACACGACGGTATATAACTGCAGCTCCAATCAACATACCTAGTACATTGCCGCGCTGTTAGTTTGCATTGTTTATCAACGACGGCTCGTTACACTAATTGTTTAAATAATTTACTTACAGTTTAATGGTCGATTGTAATTACCTAATATACCAAGATCAAGGTCAAGTTTTGTGTTCGATAATATGAAACAAATAACCGTAGTAGATGTTCAACTATTGCCGAGAGAAGTCAAAGTAAAATTGTGAGGTGATTGTTAGTAGTCACAAAAAAGAAGGGTGTCGTTTAAAATTGTAAATATTTATTTATTAACAATAATGTCGTTTTGATCGATTCGGCCAATTTTTGACAACAAAGCCAACTACGCTGAAGATATATTGCAAACATAGCATAATCCGATGGGACAGAAATAACACCAGGAAAAGATCAAGTACAGGACCTACTTTTTATGGACCTCTTCAAACCATCGGGGAATCGGTCTGAACTGTTACAACTACCACACCAAGTTGCCGGTCGAAGCATACAAACCATCAGTTAGGAAAGTAAGCAGATTTCCAGCGCAGCGGAAATCTAAAAGCAGCGATTTTTCACAAATAGTAAGTAGAGCAGTGGTCAGTATACGATTTAAATACAGCAACTCTTTCCCCGAATTAATTACAAGAACTCTCGAGGATTAAGAAACGCCTAAAATTCTCCCAGAGCCAACAATTCACGGAGTCTACGTGAACTGTTGAATGATAAAAAATTGGGTACAATTCTCTTAGGCTAGAATAAAGATGCGCTACTGTTACTAATTCGACAATTCGAATAATCTACAACTACTAATGTACGCATTCGACTTGAATATTAGTAATATACTAATGTTCATAGTCTAATAACCACTACTAATTAGTAACTACTAACGGCGGTTGAACAAGATTGTCCGCGAGTCAATAGACAGTTTTTGGAATAAAACATGAATGAATTATTTGCCGTTCCGGCCACGAAACGAATAATGCAGAGTGCCTATCAAATCACATCATTCAATCCGAGAATATTGAGCAAATAATTAAATTATGTAGTTGCTAACTTCGTAAATCATTCGAATAAGTCGAATGATTTTTATATTCGAATGAAATCATTCATAGTCGCGCATCTTTAGTCTACAAGAACTAAAAAACATGCAGAGGTAGTGTTTGTATTGTGCACTGACCGGCGGGTGTTTCTGGGCAGAGCTGAGTGCATCCGGCGCCGTAGCTGCCGGGCGGGCAGGGCTGCGTGCAGTCGGCCCCCGTCCAGCCAGCCGCGCACACGCAGCGCCCGGTCGACGCGTCGCACGACGAGTTGTTCCCGCACGGACACAGCGTCGAACAATGCTCCCCGTAGCGGCCCGGCGCGCACTTGCTCTCGCATCTTACGCCTGCCGCGCAGCATTAAAACTCACCATCAGTTTAACGTGGTGGGCATTATTTTTCATATCAGAGGTTACTGCGCTGTTCCTCAGGACGGCGGCAGTCTTTATACCGTACGAATTGTATCGTATCATAACCGTTTGCGTTTTCCCAACTAAATTAATTGTTGTTTTTTTGAAATACAGCTTTTTATTATTTTACCACGTATATAGTCGTAATATAATTATATTTCGACTATTATTGTTCCTACTTGTATTACGTTCGATTACGTTTTCAACCCTTATCAAATGGGCTGAGAATGGACACTAACTTCTAAAATAGTCGCTATTTAGTAGTTCTATACTGTGTTAGGTTAAGTAGTAAGCACGCACCTTCAGAGTCGCTGGACGTTCGGGGCGTGGGCCCTTAGGACGTACTATTCGATTGTTGTTTATACAGGGTGGAATTTTGTAATGCCACCTGAAGCGAAAGTACTCTTAATACTGTAGATAGAAAATTTTACTCAAAGAAAACCTTCCTTTATTTTTTAAAAGAAAGAAAACTGCATTAGAAGATTTCATTGTTTCCCTTTTATTTAATTTATGAAGTTTGTTAGAGAGATTTCATCCTTATAATTGACCCTAACGATCGATGCAATAAAAGTACAGGGTGCAACTTTTAGAGATTTTAGTCGGGTCGATTACCGGGTGCGGCAAGCGAATTTTAAAAAATCGTCGAACGCAGTTTTCTTTCTTTAAAAAAATAAAGGAATGTTTTCTTTGAGTAAAATTTTCTATCTACAGTATTAAGACTACTTCCCCTTCAGGTGGCATTACAAAATTCCACTCTGTATAAAACAACATTTAATAATGTATACATTTTTGATTATACGAGTATATAAAAACTTTCTTAGGTGTGATTTTTTGCGTTATAATCGTATTTTTTGTATTTCATATGATGTATTAGTTAAATGTTATTATTGTGTAAGCATGCGTCATTATATAATCAAACTAGTATATATAAAAAGTTTATTTTATGTAGATCCTATAGCATTTTGAGTAAGTATATCCTAAAGCAGAAAGTAGTTTGTTCAGAATCAGTAATATTGCCGGTTACGATGGCTCGGTATATGTTATCCCACAATATTAAAATTTATTAATCTTGTTTATAACCATTATGATGATTACAAAAATTTTCTGTACTCGAGTTCCTCTATACTTGCCTATCCTTGCCCGTTTATTATCCAAAACCCTATTTGTTTATATTTTTGCTGACCTTTTCCTATCAAATCCATTTGGGATGATTTGGCTTTAGGGTATACAAAAAATAATATTGTATAGATACTCGCACTATTTTATTTTTTATGTGACGTTTACTCGTCTACAGAGTGTTTAAAAATACGTGTCCGATCCGTTATAAAATGTATATTCTATTTCTATTGTATTTCTATATAACTCATTTGTTGAATTAATTGTATAGAGTTTACTTAGAGGGTTAGATTTCTAGGCAGAAATCAAATGCAAGCTCACTAGAACTGAAACTCATTAAAGAATCAATATGATGTCATCTATACCCTATCCATTTTCCCAAAAAATTAAAGGTAAAAGGGCTATGTTGTTGAAGTAGCGTGTTTGTTTTTCCATTGTATTTGCTAGAAATTTAATTGCTTTCCATTACAATTTGTCTTAAGTTATATTTTATAACCTGAGTTCTGCGAAAGCAGAATTTTCGAAGCACAGTTTGTAAATTGTTGGTTTCTTTTTTACCTTTTATTTTTTTGGGATAATGGATAGGGTACTGGTAGTAATGATTTACAGCTACAAATTCTATGCTATTTTCATTATTTTACACAATTTGGTAACTGTCATGGTGAAAATAAAATAATGAAATTACCATAGAATCTGTAGCTGTAACAAGAACTATACATATATGATAAATTATTTTTATAAATAAAACATGTAATTTCAAACTGTTTATTGATAATTTAACGTTGTATACCTATTTAAATAAAACTTGTTCATTAACATATGTTTGCCCATGATCAATTGTCACCTCCGATACCATCGCAGTGCCCTTTAAACCATTCTTATCATTCACCACAACGACAATCGCTTTCATGTTTGAGACTTCCAATAGGGTCAGTGCGTACGTTGCTGTAGATATAACAGAATGTGGATCGGATAATTTACTGTTTACGGTCCAAGAGGCACAGTCAAAAATAGATAATGGATCATTATCATTCTTATCTTCGTACATAAGTTTATTATCCAAAACATAGTTCTGTATTTTGTCATTATAGTCATCAATTTTCTTATGATTTTGTAAATAAAACTTGCTGTATATCTCTCTGTTTCTTGTCACGTTCCCGTCTAATATACTTCGCAGATATTTATAGTCAGTGGATTTATCACACGACATGTCGATTAAATGGTCCATTCCATGAATACCTGTTATTACAAACGATCAAATATTTCATTTGACAAAATACCCACTTACCTCTCCTAGGTAGGCCTGCATGAATAAATGATGATGGTGAAAATTTTAATGATATAACTAAAGATACATGAACATAAGGTGACTCTAGCGATGTATTTCCTATTGAAACTACGCATTAATATAGAAAATGCATTCAAGTGGAGCAGTTCACTTATACCGTAAAAAAATATTAATGTGCGAGATAATTTATTTTTGCCTATAACACTGCATGGGGCAATGGGGAACTTGCACATTTTTACATAAAAAGTATTACATAAAAGTTTTTTGAAATGCATAGATACCAAAAACACATATGCTTAAAACATTCACTGACTTCACTGACGTCATTTGGCGGCATTTTCTCACAATTTGGCATATTATGGCTTACAACACCCGTTACGTCACTTTGCGCCGATCGGTATTACGTTTCAATTTACGTAACGTTTAATTTAAATATTTTGTAGAAATTAAACTACAGAACATATTTTTCAGTAAATCATGTTTTTTAAAGTGAGCATAATTTGTATTTTTTTATGTATCATAATTTTTCCCATTATAGTTTCTATGCAAGTTCCCCAATGGGGTGTCTCGAGGTAGTGTGCTTAATGCTTATAATGTTAAGGGTTGTACAAAACGGCCGTACCTCTCCACTCGGTGTCGCAGATACATTGTCCGGTGACGTGGTGGCAGCCGCGCGCGTTGACCGAACAATTGCAGGCGTGCTCACAGTTCTGGCCGAAAAATCCCGGCAAGCAGCGGCGGGAACAACGCGGCCCCGTATACCCCGGCCCGCATACGCACGACCCTACGCGATAATAATGCATGACACATTTTCTTCTTCTATATTTTTACATAGTATAAGGCCGCGCGCACTTAGGACACGAATTTGTATCGCACGTAAACGTATGATCGTGGTCGTACGAATTAAATGCGCACATTGAATACGTTTACGTACGTACCACATTTATGCAAATAAATTGAATCGATTTTTTTCGGTTATATCGTACTCGTAAAGTCCTCTTTGGAGCGCTCGAGCGCCATGAATAATCTGTATCTGATAACTCTCTTATAACTCGCAAACAAACAAAAATATATCTATCGGTGCATGAAATATATTTAAAAAGTCGTGAATTCAGTGAATACCATCATAAAGAAAGACATATATTGACCACATACTGTTTCACGTTCGTAAACCAAGGTAATAATTTATTCTCCATGATCCATTTTTAATTTTTAACGTACGAACGTGTTTTAAATCCCAACAAGTTCGGATTGTTTTCGGATGTCTGAACTACACGCACGTATACGCACGACTAACTCGCACCCAGTCTGCGCGCTCCCATAGTACTTGGAATGTCGGGATCGTTCGTACGTGTTCGTACGTGTCCGCACGAGTAAAATTCGTACGAAAACGTGTCCAAAGTGCGCGAGGCCTAAAACAAACATTGTCAGTCAAACTGCTGGACTGCTGGCCTTTTTGAGACACAACTAGCCATGGAGAGAGCTATGCTCGGAGTTTGTTTGTGCGACAGAATCCGAAATGTGGAGATTCGCCAAAGAAGTATAGTCATCGACATAGCTCTCAGAATCTGCAAGTTGAATGGGCAGGCCACATCGCTCGAAAAACCGATAACCGATGGGGAAGAAATGTTCTCGAGTGGCGACCACGAACCGGAAAACGCAGCGTAGGCGAGCCTCCCACTAGGTGGACAGACGACATTGTGCGCGTCGCAGGTAACCGGTGGATGCAAATACCCAATTGTCGTTCATTGTGGCGTTCTACGGGGAAGGCTGTTCAGCAGTGGTCGTCTTCCGGCCAGATGATGATGAGTATAAAACCAAGTCGCTTTCCGCATCTCTATACCATGTGACTGGTTGAACATGGGCCATATTAATTCTCGTACTTAGTAGTACTTGATTCTCGTCCTAAATATGTACATTTATTTTATTTTTATTCAACATAAGTTAGTGCTTGACTGCAGACCCACCTGATAGAAAGTGGCGACGCAATCGAAGATGGTAAAGCACACTAGCTCATTAAAAGCCTATTCACTCTAGCCCTGATTTGACTCTACTATCAATCAAAAAATGTATACAAACCGGCGCGCATCTCTTAAACAGATTTCGGTACGCAGCGATAAGTTTTAATACCAATTATTTGTTTACAACGCTCCGGTCGGCCATTTATTTCTTTGTGAAAATCATCATCAGCAGCGATAATACGTCCACAGCTGAACAAAGGCCTCCCCTTTGAAAGGAGGGGTTACCATAATCGCCCCACTTGGCAGGCAGCTTGGGGATCGCAGTATAGGTGGTAGGTAATCTAATAGAATGACGCCTTCTTGTTTTCCCTTAGTCGCCTCTTATGAACACGCCATGGGTTTTTTTTCCCTTTTGTAGACACAAGTAAAACTGCTTTTATGTTGGTTGGTCCTTGATACACACTACTATCAAGCTTTTTGTAAATAATTGTAGCATTAGTCGGTGACATTGTAAGGGTAATATTATGTTTTAAACACATACCATTGACAGGGTTGCATGGAGCGTCATTCTCACAGTCGCAGGGTTGACGACAGTTTAATCCGTACGTTTTTCCATTGCAAGGGCGATCGCATTTAAGACCTTCAAATCTGTAACAAAAAGAAATTAATATCAAGTTGTCAGTTTAAATAATTTTAAAACACTGAAAACAATAAGTTTGTGACAAATAATAAATAACATTTATGCAAATGAGCTGAAGTGAATTTTAAAAGTACGTCGATGACATGTGCCTTATTTTTTACTGTCGGGGAGGTGACCTTCAAAAGGCACCCAGTCTCCTTAGAAGATGAAGTTGTGGGATCCAATAAAATGTGCCGAATGTTGGTTTTTAGTTTATTCTTTATTTTTCACAGCACAAAATTACAGCGTTCTATTCGTACGTCTTATATCATTGACAGTGTCAAGGGATGCCAGGGATTATTACCACAGATATAGATATACATAGATAACGCAAATGCATGTACTTCGCGTGTCCGAACCCCGACGAAACGTCGGGGTTGGTCGCCGCTAACTTACAGTCCGCACGCGTCTGTTGTTCCAGCCGGTCGACCGGAAAAACTAAAAAAATGCCTCGTTGCGTGATAATTAACTGCAATAGCACAAAAATTTCGAGAACCCAAAGACAGAAACATATTTCTTATCACTGGTAAGTTATTTTAAAATGATATTGTGCGCACGTTCATTTTAAAACTTTTTTTTAAGTTTTTCGAGCTGTGATTCCAAGAATATACCGTAACTATAGACTAAAGTTAAGTAAAACTATATTCACATTACGTTGCCGCGTTTGCTTTGAGCGTTTGATCTGACGTTGAATGTAAAGAGACGATGAATAGCAGAACACGCGATACTGTCGCGCATCGCTTCGACTTCATAATACAGGCAATTTGTCGCTCGGTTGTCAAATCTAGCGATTAATGTCGTTCGTTTCACAACATATACCAATAATCGATTTTAATCGAAATCGGACAGACGAATAAAAGCTCCTGTCCTAAGTATGAGCGAGATAATCACGGCGGCGGCTACAGTTGAATCGATTGAATCGTAGCGGGCGGAAGGGCATCGGTGGCATCGGTGTCTTTGAATCGGTTTGGATTTCCCGTCACTAAATTTCGGCTGTGACGTCACGTTCTGTGCGTGTGTGTGTTAAAAATTCGGCACGCTAGGTTTCAATACAAATCGTGATACTTGCGTTATTTATGTATATTTATATCTGTGATTATTACCCACTAACACCTTCCCTTCATCGACGCTATAAATACCCTGGGAGCTCCGTTCGGACCTCGCCGGAATCTCTCCAACGCCGGACGCTCGCTAGAGCACGGGACGATGACAGATGCCTATACAAACATTCCATGTCAACAACCAAAAAACAAACAAATGTTGTAGATAATCCGAAACAGTAAATAATAAATATTGCTGACGTAATCACCGTCCAGACCATCCCATTCCCCATGTCATCAAAAATAAGCAAAGCAACGACCCGCCCGCAATACTTGAAAGGCCCCACACATTCACAATCAAATAAAAGCGTGTTAAAAATATACAAGTTATTAAAAAAAAAATCTTGGACATCCGTCGCGAAGGCCAAGCGTTGAAATAAAAATTGTACGTACCCTGGTTTGCACTCGCAGAGGCCGGTCTCGTGCGAGCAGGTGGCGTTGTTGTAGCAGTCGCACGTGTCGGAGCAGTTGTCGCCGTAGTACGGGTACGGACACGGCTCCTCGCAACGGAGGCCGCGGTAACCGGGCGCGCATAGACATGAACCTTTACACGGGTCAAACATGATTATAAGCGACCAATAAGAATTACAATCCACTGTATGTGGTCGTTTCTTACTAGCTAGGACAATATAGGCCGATACCTGATCGGCCTACGTCTTTCGGCTTATAACGAGGTCCTTATCAGCCAAAATACGTCCACTGCTGGACAAAGCCCCCCTTTAGAAGAGAACTACGCTTGGCAGCCGTCTTTCGGGTCGCAGTACAGATGATAATTAACTAAGTCTTTTCATTTTAGTCATCTTTTACGATACCCAGCAGGAGGAGATATGTGGGTGCTATTCCTACCCGGATACCCCATGCGTAATCGCCGATCACTATAATATTTTTTTATATTGTAAGACTTTTTTTGGGGTCTAATCTATCCACTCATTCCCACCACTGTTACTCCCGTGAGCTAGGATCTACAGTGGTCGCCACTAAAGACACCGACCGAGGTTTGATCCTCGGCGAGTCTTAATTATAAAGGTAGATAGGAGTTGGAAATACATAAATTCCACTTCCCACCTTTGCAATGCGGGAGATAAGGTATGTATATAAGACATATGCAAGTTCTTTGGTAGAGATACATACCGTTGACGGGTGAGCAGAGGCCGCTATTCTCGCAGCGGCAGGTGGAGCGGCATCCCTTCCCGTATGTGAGCAGTGGACACTGTCGCTCGCAGGTCTCCCCGCCCCAGCCCGCAGCGCACTCGCACGCGCCCGTCCAAGGATCGCACCTACACGTACAATAACCGATATAGAAACACACCGAGGTTATCAGCCAGACTGCCTCGGATGCATTCTTCGAGGTAAAGACATTTAACAACTTCATCAGCAGCCGAGAGATGTTCACTGCTGAACAAAGAAACCCTTAGAACCTAGGTTCCCAAAGTGTGGGTCGCGACCCACCAGTGGGTCGCGAGCGAATATTAAGTGGGCCCTGAAAACCCGACCGATCGGGCTTACAACCGGTCCGCCATTGAGGGAGGGGTGCAAGAGGGCGCGCGCGCCCGGCGCGGTGGCGCTCGCGTTCGATGACTGCGAGAGGAGAGGAGCGAGCGGGGATCGGGACAGGCGGCGAAATGCATTTCGTGTAAAGTGGTGAGCCTGAGTCGGACGTCTTTTGTTTTTGTGATATTTTTTAACCCCCGACCAAAAACGAGGGGAGTTATAAGTTTGACGCCTATGTCCGGAAGTCTGTCTGTCTGTCTGTCGGTCCAACCAGTGAACGGATTTGAATGCGGTTTTTTTATTTGTTTGAAGACAATCAGCTCTTTTCCGCGTCGAGGTAGGGATATTTTGTATAAAATTACTTCTATTAGTCCGAAAAATCTGAAATTTTGAACATATGTAAATCCGATGATACTAAATAAAATGGTAACCTTCACCAGGGTCTGATGATGATCAGCAAGAAGGTGTAGCAGGATCTTGGCCCCAATATACTTTGATCCATCGAGTTTGGGCTCGTTGGATAGGTCTCGACGAGTAGTTGCCAGAAAAATGGTGATCAGGGTCTGATGATGGAGCAGGAAGGTGGTCATGGGATCTCTGCACCAATAAACGTAGACCCACCGAGTTTGGGCTCGTTAGGTAGGTCTCGACGAGTAGTTGCTAGAAAAATGTTGATCAGGGTCTGATGATGGAGCAGGAAGGTGGTCATGGGATTTCTGCACCAATAAAGGTAGACCCACCAAGTTTGGGCTCGTTAGGTAGGTCTCGACAAGTAGTTGCTAGAAAAATGGTGACTAGGGTCTGATGATGGAGCAGGAAGGTTGTCACGGAATCTCTGCACTAATAAACCTAGACCCACCGAATTTGGATTCGTTGGATAGGTTGCTGCGATTAGTAGGTAGAAAATTGTTGATCAGAGTCTGGTGATGGGAGCAAGCAGGAAGGTGGCAATAGGAACTCGGCACCATTAAATATAGGACGCACCGAATTAAAAATCTATGGTAAAATCTTAACGAGTAGTTAGACAGATACTGATCAGGGTGTGATAATAGTACAGATAAGTCTTTTTAAGAGTTCGTTTACCTAAGTCGGGGGTTTATTAAAAGTTTAAATTTATACTTGTTACCCGTTGCGTTGTGTTCGTTAGTTTACGCCCTTATAATCTTTTTAAAGTCAATATTTTACAATAATCAAAATTTGAAGATAATCATGGAAAAGTGGTTAAAACGAATAACAAAAAAAAGTCGCCGCCGCCGTTAGATTGTGAACAAAGTGATGAAAAGACGGAAGTTGTTCTTATAAATAACAGAAGTAGCACTGAAGTTTACTTCCAAGCTCCCTCAACGAGTTCACAAGAATCGAAACGACGGGAAGTTGTAAGGAAATGACCCTGAATATCTGAAACTAGGATTCACTTGGAATCATGATACGCTAGATCCGCGTCCTCTATGTGTGATTTGTTACGAAATATTAGCGAACAAAAGTATGCGACCAAGTAAGTTGACACGTCATATAGAAACAAAGCATTCCCATTTTGCGAATAAACCAGTAGATTTATTCCAAAAAAATTATTGGACATGAAATCGTCAAAAAACATTGTTTCACATTTTACTAAATGAATATTTGAAAATGCTTCGTTCGCCTCGTACCTCATTAGCTTAAGGATCGTCAGAGCAGGAAAGCCTCACACCATTGGGGAAGACTTAGTGTTATCGATTAAAGATGCTGTTGGAGCGATGTTTGGAGAAAAAGAATTAAAGTAAATCGAGTGCATACCACTGTCAAATAATACTGTTGCACGATGAATCGACGAAATGGCTGAATGGGCAGAAGACTAATTAATTAACACAGATACTAGGTAATCTGAGCGTTACCAATATTGTATGCCCTTTTTAAGACAGCCAAGAGGTGGGTCCCGAATTTGGCTGTTTTTGTTAGGTGGGTCGGAGCCCAATCAAGTTTGGGAACCACTGCCTTAGAAGGTAGGGGTTGCCATAATCCCCACGTTTAGCAGGCGGCTTGGGGATCACGGTATAGGTAATCCAATAGAAAGACGCTGCTGCCCGTCTTTTTGTTTTCCCTTAGTCGCCTCTTACGGACATCCGACGGGAGGAGATGGGGTGCTATTCTTACCTGGACCACCCACGGGTAATATATTTATTTAATAACTTAAGAATAGAAAGTTTTCATCAAAAAACTTGACTACGTAATAAAGTCGGTAGAACATGATAGCATATTTCTGAGCCAACCATAAATATTTTTGAATGAAATATGCGTAATTTTGTCTTGCGATATTTCAACTCTCACTATGTTGTTGTTGTAAATGTTGTATAAAAAAACTCCAATTACAAAATACCCCGTAAAAATATAATCTATACTATAATAAAACTCAAAGAGCACTTTTTCTGTACATTGAATATTTTTCCAAAATTTCTATGTGGGTATACTATACTATCGACATAGAGGCCAAAAAATTTTTTTTTTAAATTATTGTCTGTCGTTCTGTTTGTCCAGGTATCATTTGAAAACCCGTGGATGGATTCTGATAGGACTTTCACTGATGTCTTGGGTATAAATTGGTATGTAAAACATCACGCTATGTTTCATAGGGGCTAAGCAGTGAAACATTACTTGCACATATTACCAATAATTATAATTTCCTTTGTATGTGAATAGGGTAATTATAGACTGATCAGTTAATCATTAAGATACGTATTATTACTGTATATACAATAGGGACTGAGCAGACATTTAGTTTGCATAAGATATGGCAGTGGCGAAGGGTCAATTTTTGTAAGGGGTAAGCCGGTCCGGTACACCCAGGACATTTTCATTAGATTTCTGTATTGTTCTAAGTACTTTTCTGATAGCAATATGACATTATATCTTTGAAAAGTTAAAATCTGTAAATCCCAAGCGAGTCCAAACCAGATTAGGAAAGAAATAGGCAAGGGAAAAATACCATTTCATTTCATTTAAAAGCCAGCGGTTAGGTCCGCTGCACCACCAAGGCTACATTTGTATAGGTAGGTAGAAAGTGAGAAGACGAAATTGCTAAATTTTTACTTGGTAAAAGACCTAAAATGATTCAAAATGATCTAATCTAACGCAAAAAAATGTACAACTACACTTCACACTACACACAATGAACAGCGCTCCCAAAAAACGCTTCTAGGTCAGGCTCAGGGGGGCGGGGGGTTCATGAAATTTTAATGAAACTCCCCAAGTCCAGGTAGTGTATAGGTATTATATTACAGTCGCAACAATAAAAGATTATCATTATTTCATTATCGAATATCATTAGACAGTAATTTACGATGTTAGCGTGATTTACATTATGAACAGCGCCATCTATCGGTGAAATTGAACATACAATCACTATAGAACTTTAATCTATAAATATAAAAGAAAGTCGTGTTAGTTACACTATTTATAACTCAAGAACGGCTGAAAATTGGTGGGGAGGTAGCTTAGAACCAGGAAACGGACATAGGATACTTTTTATCCCGGTAGGTTAAGGTTAAGCAATGTTAGGTAAGGACATTAAATAGATGGGTGAACCGATTTGTATGATTTTTTTGTGCATATCGGGTAGGTCTGAGAATAGGACATAAAGTATATTTCATACCGCTAGGTTAAGGTTAAGCAACATAAGGCAAGGTCTTTAAATAGATGGGTGTACCGATATGTATGAAATTTTGCGGGTAGGTCTGAGAATAGGTTATAAAGTATATTTTATACCGATAATACCATGATTGACGAGGATATATAGAACGAGAGGAGGGTGAAAGAGAGGGAGAGGGGAGGGTGATGGAGTGAGTGATCGGAGGAGTTAGGTGGAGCAAGGGGGGGGAGTGAGAGAGAGCAAGTTGGGAGAAGATAGGTTCAGAGAGGACAACGGAGAGGAAGAGGGGAAGTGTGACGGGGACCGAAGCGGGAGGGGAGAGAAAGAGCATAGAATTAGATTTTTCTTATAAGAGAGAGAGATGGAGAGAGATAAATCCATGGAGTAGGGAGAAAAGGGGAGCAAAATGTAATTAATGGAATCTTGCGATGCAATTTTGACCCACTTCTACACGTCCAAAACATTTGAATTTTTTCACATGTATCAAGAACCGGTGACAATACAATAATATGGTATCATCGAGCTGATCAGATGCTGGGGCTCGAAGGTGGATGAGGGAACCATTGGATGGCTACGAGTAAACACATCTAGTTTGGGCTCATTTGATTTGTTTTAAAGAGTTCTTTTCACTTTGACCACTAATGAGGACCTGATGATGGAACAGGAACGTGGGTAACGGAACCCTGGAACGGCTACTAGTAAACACATCGAGTTTGGGCTCATTTGATTTGTTTTAAAGAGTTCTTTTCACTGTGACCATTAATGAGGACCCGATGATAGAACAGGAAGGTGGGTGACGGAACCCTGGAATGGCTACTAGTAAACACATCGAGTTTGGGTTCATTTAATTTGTTTTAAAGACTTATTTTCACTTTGACCATTAATGAGGTCCTGATGATGGAACTGGAACGTGGGCGACGGAACCCTGAAATGGCTAATAGTAAACACATCGAGTTTGGGCTCATTTAGTTCGTATTCAAAAGTTCTTTTCAATTTGACCATTACTGAGGGCCTGATAATGGAACAGGAAGGTGGGTGACGGAACCCTGGAACGGTTACTAGTAAACTCATCGAGTTTAAGCTCATTTGATTCGTATTAAAAAGTTAAATTTACTTGCCCAATAATCATGGTTGATGATGGCAATGAAAGGTGGTTGACGGAACCCTGGAATGATTACTAGTAAACCCATCGAGCTTGGACTCATTTGATTTGTATTAAGAAGTTATATTCACTTTGCCTAATACGTGGACCTCTTGATGGACCCAGAAGGTTGGTAACGGAACCCTTGAATACTACTTGTGAAGCTATTGACTTTTAGCGTACTTTCGACTGTTTAAAGGGTAAATACGTAGTACTTTCTTAAACTCATTCAGATACCTACGCGTAATATCTAGTTTAGTAAAAATATGTTTTGCCACAACCTGTCTACGATTCAAGCTACGAACAAATCAATACTTGGGCTAATTTTATCCGTAGTTTAGGCGAATATATCTAAGACTAAAAAGTATAAAATTAATTACTAGTTTAAAAAACTAAAACTACACGCTTTTATAAGGACAACTGCACTAAAAGGCAATAAATAAATTATCGAAACCGTTCTTTCTTTCTTTCTACCCCATGCTTGTAATTTATGAATTACATTTATGTGTAAAAGCGTGGGGCGCCTTGAGGCGCATTGAGGTAGCAAACATTTATGAATGAAAAACAGAAAAACTATTAAAGTAGACAAATATTAAGTAAAATAGGTACGTAGAACTTTCTGTTAAATAATCTGGTTCCCTGACATGACAGCTTACTAGGGTTGACAAAATGTTTGCCTTTGATAATTAATTATATTTTTACGGGGTATTTTGTAATACCTGTATATTTTGAATTGAGGTACATAATAGTACGTACTAACGTACGTCATCTCAAACAAATGATATCGAAAAAGATTTAGAGCTAGCACGCTCTACTTTCTAATGTCATAGAAATTCCAATTTTTGTCCGAATGTAAATCTACACACATAATCAAAAGTGACCAATAATTTAGCTGTTAGTATTATAAATGAGTGCAATGTACAATAATGATAAAGGTAACCGCTCACATGTCAGTGGTGGCGGGGTTGCACTCGCAGTGCTTGTCGCAGTGCGCGCCCCACTTGCCGTCGTCGCAGGCGCGCAGCTGGCAGCGCTCGCCCGCCCAGCCCGCCTTGCACGAGCACGAGCCGTCGCGAGCCGAGCACGAGCCGCCGTGCTCGCATGAGCATTGCTTCGAGCAGTCCACGCCGTACGTGCCCAGCGGACATATGTCCAGACACTAACACAACAAAACCAAAACACTATCAGACACCGGTCTCGCCGGCGAGGCCGAAGGGTCGTACGCATGCGACCTCAACGACGTGCATCACCCCACTGAGTTTCTTGCCGGTTCTTCACAGTGGGGGCGCGTTGTGAACCGGTGGTAAACTCAGCCCTCTCTTAAGCGACAGCCCAAGCCGAGGCCGTGCCTCCCTGAGGTGCCCTTGAGCTCGTCGCTACTTCTGCCGTAAAGGCTAGAGCGCTTCAAGCGCTCGCCTCCTATCGTCCGGTGAAGCTGTAATGGCCATCTGCGGCCAACAGCGTCTATCATTCCCAAAAAAAAAAAAAATGTTTTTATAATACGAGACAGGCACGTTCGCTCTTCTTCACGTTCGCACTTGGCACGTTTTCTTTGCGCGACAGAATCCGAAATGTGGAGTATCGCCGAAGAATTAAGGTCACCGACATAGCTATCAAAATCTGCCAGTTAAAGTGGCAACGGGCAAGCCACATCGCACGAAGAACCGATAATCGATGGGAAAGAAATGTTCTCGAGTGGCAAGCACGAACCGGAAGACGCAGCGTAGTCAGGCCTCCCACTAGATGGACAGACGACTTTGGGCGTATCGCAGGCAACCGGTGGATGCAAACAGCCAATTGTCGTTCATTGTGGCGTCCTAAGGGGGAGGTCTTTCTTCAGCAGTGGACGTCTTCCGGCTGATGATGATGATGATTGTTCGCTCTATAGTAAGCGACACGCTTGCCTATAGACAGCTGCACTTTACTGCCGCTCGTCAGTCGAAACATTAGTTAGAGCCTGGTAATTTTACCGCATACCGGAACACAGCAAAGTTTACATATTGCTGCTTTTCGGCAATATTTCCGACACCCACATAAGTCCCTTGCAAAAATAACCTACCACCTAGTTATATTAATTGTCTTTAGCAATAAAATTTGAAGATTTTAGGAATAATATTTAACAAATTTTGTCATATTATGTTTATTTTACATTTATACTATTCCGACGCTTCAAACTAGTCGTAGATGGCAAAAAGCACCAGCACATGGTCTAAGACATTTATTCTCAATAAGACAATTACAGTCACTTACTTGAGAATACATTACACACATTATTATAAGACAGAAAGACCAGTGCAGGTAAAATATCCATGCTTTCACTTCATTGAAACATTATCAGAATGCTATTTTCAGTTCTATGAAGTCTATGAGATGTTGACGTCACCATTTTATGAATTATAGCGTGAACATTCCAGACACTATTTGTTAGTCCCAACACTATAACAACTTCATAAAACGGCACATAGCTAATTACTTTAAGAATAAACAATTAGAGGTCTATCTGAATGAAGACGCGATAAACACACTTCCTTACAAGAGATTTGGACGTAGGGCATGCAATAACAGTACCGGAAATCGTTTTAAACAAAATCAGGGTTTATTTCACATTACCTTTTCTCCAGTAAATCCAGCTTCACATTGACAACGCCCAGTAACATGATGACAGCCGGCTCTGTTCGCGCATTCACAGGTCCTTTCACAATTCTCGCCCCATCTTCCTGCAGGACATCTAAAACAATCCAAGTATAATATACAACTGAATTTTACACACAGTTACAGGTCAAATATATAAAACTTTTAAACCTGTATGTTCTATTCCTGGGGTACTTTAGACCACACTTTTTTTTATTAGCAGGTTGTACCTGCTGGAGTGGGCTGGTCATGTTTGCCGCAGACCTTATGATCGATGGGCAAGACTGGTTCTGGAGTGGAGACCACTTACTGGAAAAAATGCCCTGTGACCAGGTGGAGCGATGATATACACAATTCAGTTAGGCAGCTGGTTGAGCAGATCCGAAGGTCAGGCTCAATGGCGAGTTCTGGGGGTCTATATCCAGTAGTGAAGTATGCTGATTACGATGATGAAACACAAAACAGACTTACCTTTTAAGCCTGGACTATAATCAATAAAATATGGATAGATACATATAGCAATAAATCTAGAATAAAAGTAAATAGAAAAATTACTTGTTGGCGCAGACTTTTCCAGTCCATCCCGGTGGACATATGCAGCCTGTTAGCGTGCACAGTCCGCCATTTTGACATTTACACCTCTCTGGGCACGGTTCATCTTCAGGACAAACTTCTTCACACCTATAACAAATACCAGAATATAAGCAAGTGGGCAGCAAAGTCAGCAACTCTGTGTAGGTATTCCTTACTGGCTAGGGTAATGCGGAACGATCACCAGATTGTTTTGAAAGTAAGATGCGCGTTGGACCTCTCCCTGGTCATGTCGGTTTTCCGTCCTATCAGATTGCTAACAGTAAAGAAGAGAGAGTGCACTTGTTTCTACGCAAGTACTTGTGCACTATAATATCTCCCACGTGGAGGAAATGAAATTATCTATTTCGGCGCAGGCGTCGCCGTAGTGTAGTAGTAGCAAGCTGCAAGGGCGACTCACAGTGGTCCGGTGTAGCCGGGCGGGCAGCGGCAGGCGCCGCTGGCGGGGTTGCAAGTGGCGTTGTTCTCGCAGCGGCAGGTCTCGGCGCAGGCGTCGCTGTAGTGTAGTAGTAGCAAGCTGCAAGGGCGACTCACAGTGGTCCGGTGTAGCCGGGCGGGCAGCGGCAGGCGCCGCTGGCGGGGTTGCAAGTGGCGTTGTTCTCGCAGCGGCAGGTCTCGGCGCAGGCGTCGCTGTAGTGTAGTAGTAGCAAGCTGCAAGGGCGACTCACAGTGGTCCGGTGTAGCCGGGCGGGCAGCGGCAGGCGCCGCTGGCGGGGTTGCAAGTGGCGTTGTTCTCGCAGCGGCAGGTCTCGGCGCAGGCGTCGCTGTAGTGTAGTAGTAGCAAGCTGCAAGGGCGACTCACAGTGGTCCGGTGTAGCCGGGCGGGCAGCGGCAGGCGCCGCTGGCGGGGTTGCAAGTGGCGTTGTTCTCGCAGCGGCAGGTCTCGGCGCAGGCGTCGCTGTAGTGTAGTAGTAGCAAGCTGCAAGGGCGACTCACAGTGGTCCGGTGTAGCCGGGCGGGCAGCGGCAGGCGCCGCTGGCGGGGTTGCAAGTGGCGTTGTTCTCGCAGCGGCAGGTCTCGGCGCAGGCGTCGCTGTAGTGTAGTAGTAGCAAGCTGCAAGGGCGACTCACAGTGGTCCGGTGTAGCCGGGCGGGCAGCGGCAGGCGCCGCTGGCGGGGTTGCAAGTGGCGTTGTTCTCGCAGCGGCAGGTCTCGGCGCAGGCGTCGCTGTAGTGTAGTAGTAGCAAGCTGCAAGGGCGACTCACAGTGGTCCGGTGTAGCCGGGCGGGCAGCGGCAGGCGCCGCTGGCGGGGTTGCAGGTGGCGTTGTTCTCGCAGCGGCAGGTCTCGGCGCAGGCGTCCCCGTAGTAGGGCGCGGCACAGGCGCGCTCGCACGCGTTTCCTCGCCATCCTGCCGCGCACGTGCAGGTGCCAGACAACGGCTCGCAGGTGCCGCCGTTGAGGCACTGGCACTCGTTCTGGCACTCCCGACCCCACTTGCCAGAGGGACACGCTGAACGAACGACCATTTGTTACTATTTTAGATAAATGGCTTATGTGCCTTTGTGTGGAATATGTCGAAAGTTGAACATGAATGAATACATAACGCAGACATAACGCATTCCACTAACTTAATTCATACGTACTGCGTGTTACTGTTACTAACAAAATGTGATTCTTTTTTACATTTCAGGAAATGTCCCGATAACTGTCACTGTCAGGATTTATCGCCATGACGTACGAAATTGACATTTGAAAGCATCGATATACGTTTGAAAGCAACATTACGGGCGGATTGTTCTGCCCACATTTTTAAAGTAGGTGCATCATGAATCTTGTAAAAAATTAAATATTATGAAGATAGGTATACCAGCCAAAGACAATTAACATATTCAACCCCTGGCTACCTGGTATTTTTGTTCCGATTTAGATCTTGTAAAAAAAAACAAGGTACGGTCAGCCAAAAATATGGTTTACCACCCTACGGTTGAAGTTCATATGCATATCATAAAACAACAAGGTTGATTTTCCCTTGCAATTATTCATACTGCTCTCTTTATCATTTATTGTAGAAACGTCAACACGTTGCCTTGTGTTCCTAGTTTAAATTGTAGCATCTGACTGATAGGTAACCCTCACATTTGTCTAAAAATTGTTTATACGGTGCAAGGCGAATTTTGAGCCAAATTTCGTCATACATTTATATTTATCAGCTTAGCTTATATCAAGAGGTTAGATTGAAATAATCCTAATTTTCTTGCAAATAGTGCTCTTTATTTCTATTGTAAAAAGATAGTATAGGTATAGTAGGTAGTATTTTGTTTTTTTTTTTCGCACTTAGGTAAGTATATAATAACTAGCTTTCGCCCGCAGCTCCACCGATATGAATGTCGGTTATAGCACCAAAAGGTAAGCTATGTCCTTCTCCGAAGTTCAAAAAATATTTAAACCAAATTTCATCAAAATCGGTCCAGTGGTTCAGTCATGAAAGATGGACAAACAACCTAACACACTTTCACATTTATAATACTAAAATATGTATTAATAGGGATAAGGGTAAAAGAATACGAGTAAGTCTTTCCAAAAACAACTTTATCCGTAATAAAATAAAAATACAATTAGGTATACATAACTATATTAAATGCAATAAAGCAATACGATACAATAAATAAATAACATAACTTATAAAAATTATTTAACAGACATCTTCAATTAAAAAATGCAAATATCTAAAATAGTCATATTAATAGCTCGTGTAACCGTCATTTGCGACAGCTTGGAGACGGTCACCCATTGAACCCACAAGCCTTAAGCAGATATCAGATCCGCGGGTTTCCTCCCATATCTCATTACATTGCCGTTTCAGAGCTTCCTTCGTTCTTTCGTAGCGGTTGGACACAGAACTCAGTGTTATTCCAATCGAAATTCAAGTGTTCTCTAGCAAAATTCAGTCAAGCAATTTTATGAGCGACAGTCATATGTATTTTTTTTTGCATAATGCCTGTAATGCAAACCCAAGTAAACATCAAACATTTCGGCAAAATGTTCAGTCGGTGTGAAACCATTATTTTCTTATACGCGTCGCAGGCGCGGCCGCTTCGACGAAGATCATTTAAATTTCTTTCTTCGCCATCACGTGTAATCCAACGACGAACAACTTGTATCTAAAATTAAAGATTAACTAAATAAATGCTTATAGAAAAAATAGAAAATGTATAATATTTATACTGAGGCACGGTGAACTTAATAAAACTTACCGACACATTTAAAAATCTCACTAATATGAGGCCATTGTTATGTAGTGCAATTATACTCGCTCTTTCGGCTATTGATAAATTGCGAGGCATTTGCAAATTCGAGAAATAACAATTTAATCCATTTTTTTACATTATTACATATAAATAAAAATGACAGATCTTGATAGTTGTCAGTGATATTTTCTTTTTTCAGTTAAAAAGAGGTTTTCACCTAAAAACAAGAACATAATGGAATTTTCACTAAAAGATGAAAAAAGACTAATGGTTATAATTGTTGAAAATCTTAGCTTATTGCATTGAAAATAAAGGTCAAAATAACATCTTTAACCCATGACTTCAGATGTTAGGCATCTCAGATAATAAAAAATACGTCATGATTGTGCATCTCTTTCATTATTAGAATGTTCAACCTTGGCGTTATTTTGATTGCATAGGAAGAATTGTCAAAACTGGTAAACCACTTTCTAGGCCGACCGTACATAATGTTGCAACATTAATCTACATCTTCTATCTATCTATATCTATACATATTATAAAACAAAGTCGCTCCCGCTGTCTGTCTGTCCCTATGTATGCTTAGATCTTTAAAACTACGCAACGGATTTTGATGCGGTTTTTCTGAATAGATAGAGTGATTCAGGAGGAAGGTTTATATGTATAATACATGCATAATATATTAGAGAAACACTGATAATTTTAGAGGTTTCTAAAGTGATGTCGCAAATAAACACATTTTTTTGCGCTTACATTGCAAACGGTGGCTGAACCTACAAGATAGATCAAAATAATGTACTACAATATTGTACACCTTAACAAGGTCTAAAAAAAAGTCCGCGATGGTATATGTTTATCTTTTAGGGATAACCCACAATCAACATTTGTTGTCCTTTACTTTTTTATGAGAAATAAATTGTTGTAAGCATGAATTTGTCCCTTCTTCAATATATAACGTAAACTTCACTAATATTTACACCAATGAAAAAATAGCAGTGAACGTTGTTCATACATACCGCTAGATTAAGGTTAAGCAACATAAGGCAAGGTCATTACATAGATGGGTGAACCGATTTGTATGAAATTTTGTGTACATATTAGGTAGGTCTGAGAATAGGTCGTAAAGTATATTTCATGCCGCTAGGTTAAGCAACGTTAGGCAAGGTCATTACATATGTGAGTGACGGCGGCGACTCATGGTGCCAGGTTTAAGGGGGCCAGAATGCGCACTGCGGGGTATTTGGTGCAGATCCCACTGGAGGGCCCAGGTCCCCCCCTCTTATGTGGCGATGCGATAGCTGCAGAGATTTAAGTGGGTAAGAACCCCAAATACCATGAGTGACGAGGATATATAGAACGAGAGGAGGGTGCAAGAGAGGAGAGAGAGGGAGAGGGGATTCCAGGAGGGGGCATTGGGGTGAGGGATTGGAGGATTAGGATGCAACAAAGGGGGGAAGTGCCGGGGAGTGAGGGGGAGCAAGGTGGGAGAAGAGAAAGGGGGGCGGGGTTCAGATAGGGGGACTACGGGGAGAGGAAGAGGGGGAGTGTGACGGGGAACGAAGAGGGAGGGGGAAAGAGAGAGCAGAGAGAGCATAGATTAGATTTTTCTTATAAGCGAGAGATAGAGAGTGAAATAAATCGAGGGAGGAGGGAGAAAAGGGGAGCAAAATGTAATAAAAGCGCGGGCGGAGCTGCGCGGGTCAGCTAGTATAAAATAAATAATTATTTGTCTGTAGGCATCACGGCGTATGTAAGATGTAAATTCAAGGATAGTAAAATTATAAAAACTTGTTTCAGTAATGGTGGTTTTCCTCATATTACAATTATGTACGTACTTATATGTATTTTGATTACTCATAGTTTCTATAAAATAAAGTAAGTAAAATCTTTTCCAATATGACACAGTAAAAATACAATAGGCTTGTATAATAGCCACATCCTGTTTGTGTTTTAATATTATAATTTTTAATCAGTATAAAAAAATACATAATAAGATTTTTTTTAAATAATTAGGCTTTCTAATATCTGGTCCAATTCGTAAACAATTCAAATAACTAGCAGATTCTGGAAACAGCATCTAGATGCCGAATGAGTCTCTTTTGTGTCATTTAAATCCATGTTATGATTTTCACTTGCAAAAACTATTCATATAGTGCTTTAGATAGAGCACATTAAGATTAAGATTTTTTTTACTATTTTCAATAGATACGTACTTATACAAAGCGTGGAAGCGAGAAACTCTTCTCAAATACAAACCGCACGAGAGAAAATAGACCACTTAGAGTGTAATCAGTTCTGTTTTCTGTTAATATTATCGATTGCGATAAAGCTTCCGACAGTTTGGAGGAAAACTGATTTTTCTCCAAACATTTCACACCACCAGCGCCTCTAGCGGCAACTATAAAAAAGGAGTAAAAATGTCCGGGAGAAAACTGAGGAGCTATCAAGAGGACTCGTACCAGTCACCGTGTTATACTTACATATATCACAGGCAGGTCCCCCGTAGCCGTGCGCGCACGCACACGTGTTGGGCGCTACGCACTTGCCGTGTACGCACGAGTCCACGCACACGGGCGCACATTGCTGGCCAGTAGCGTCGGCTGCGTACCCTGCACAACACTCCTCCACCGGCCTGTACTTCACTAGAGTTTGAGTTTTGAACACTTCGCGAAATTTAATTTTGTACTTTGAACATTTTGGAGGCACATTGAAGCACCATGTGTACTCTTTTACTTGGTATGGCTGTTTCTCGGATATGCGGATAGTTGTTGTATATCTGAAATAAATAAAATTAATAATATAGTCTGGATAACTAACGTTATCGTGTCGAGTCTGGTGCTAAGATTTTGTGGATCGACCAAATACCTACGGCCGGTCATAAGTTTAGTAAGAATGTGAGTTTAATTGCGCCTTAATTCACACCCGCGGGGAAATGCGTCTGCGTCACGCATTTATTCTAGAGCGTCCTTAAAATTCAGACATGCATCGAGACCTAAAAATACCTTTACAAGACTTTAGTGAAAATTCAATTAGTAGGTTTACTCGTTCATATTGAGTATACTGATTCACATTATGTGGAAATCACATTGCATTGCTTAGCCAGGATTTAACTCAACGCCTTACAACAATCAAGGCATAGCATTGAAGTGGACTAAGGTAGTCAGGTTCAGGGTGATGAAATGTATATTTATTAAAAAACAGACTCAAGATGACTTAGAAGTAAATAATATTACTAAGTCATCATCATCATCACCACCATCAGTCGCTGAATGACGTCAACTGCTTAACAAAGGCCTTCCCCTTAGAAGGAACCCTTATCATAATCCCCACGCTTGGCAGACGTCTTGGGATCGCAGTACAAGTGGCAAGTAGTCCAATAGAAAGACGCTGCTGCCAGTCTTCTTGCTTTCCCTTAGTCGCTCCTTACGAACACCCAACGGGAGGAGTTGGGCGGGTGCTATTCTTACCCGGACACCCCACGGGTATACTTACTGAGTAAATTAGACTTGACGTAAAAATACTTAAGTAATTACGAGTCATAAGTTCATTACCGTCAGATAACAAACTATCGCAATTTTAGTGATAGCAAACCGTGCACCATGCTTACATATACCATTAGCATTTTATGAGTGTTATTGATATTGGACGAAAACAAAAGAACGTAACATCATGATACCCGATAAAGTTAACTGACCCGATGAGTAACGAGACCGATCAGCGACAATCACTCGCCCCAGCTCGGTAGCGTTTAACAGTAAATAATAAGCTGTCCTCGCGCACCGGATAACAAAGAACAATAACCATAGTAGCCACAGGCAGATCATTCTTTATTCACACAAGTATAAACAGAAATTTATTTAACTTGCGGCACAAGAAAACGAAATAATAATAAACAGCTAAGATCATCGATATACTATTTAAACTAAGTATATCGATGGCTAAGATCTTCAACAAACCAAGATCCATCTGCTTTAAAAAGGCATCAAACCTTTAATATCACTTATTTGTTCATTTATATTTTAAATATGTGTCGAGACAAGCACGACGTTCGTCTAATGACAAGCATAGCCATGGACACTGCACTGCGCGTCCTCTTGAACCCAGTAAATTCACCAGCTAAAGTGCAAGACACTGAGGTGGTACCTACCTCGACGGTATGGGTACGTCGAGTAATTATGCATTATGGCACTCGCTGGAGAGGACAGCTTTGGCCAACTTATGAGGAGGGTGGCGGAATTTTGCTTTGACAGTAAATGAGGCATAATATCAACAAACCTTCATTATTAAGCGATGCTAGTTTGGAAAAGCTTATCGTTGTTGGCAGCGGCAAAACAACAGGTGATATATAACCAGTACGATAAAAGACCAACTCAAAAGATATGCATTTAAACAATATAAAGTACTAAATAGGGTTCAGTGAGAGCTACTGCCCGAAGATGTTGCAGTGGCGGGAAAGGATTGGTTCCTTGACGCCAAACACGATCATCAGGTATAAGTAGAAGAAATTAATGTGTCAGACGGTCGGATGTAGTTAGGTACAATCGAGCACAATGATTAATGGATACCTTTGTACCTTCTTTGTCATAGTAAATTATTCGAGGTTGTTATGTTAAGAATAAGCTTATAATTATTATTTTATCAAATAAGTTACTGGAACAAGGTACATATTATTTTATCAAATATGTAACTGGAACAAGGCACCCAAACTAACGTTTTATAATCCTCTACTGTGCATAAATTCTACACATAGGTATGAATTATTGACCGTCTGCAAACTGTCCGTTACGACAACACATACAGTGCGTACTGACTGACTTAGTCTGATAGTAAATACTAATGATTCATGTCGACATACCAATAATCTATATACATATTTGTAAGTATGTCCATACAAAGAAAGAAAGATGTACAGACCTACAAACCTTTAATATTACTTTAAAATACGTAGGCAAGCACTGAGAATGATATCAAAATTGGGAAAAAAAAATCGATTTTATTCATATTTACTAAAAACTTTGTAGGTATTAGTATGTAGGTATTATTACATAATGTATGTATGATGGTCGTGGAATCTTCAGATTCAATTTTCACAAACTTCTACACATCCAAAGCATTTGAAATTTTGGACAAGTATCAAGGAAAAGAAAGGGAAGCAACATTTATTCGACTTCAAAATATAACAATACATCATCAGCCGGAAGACGTCCACTGCTGGACATGGGAGGCCTTAGGTTGGGTTCCCATGATCCCCACGCTTAGGCGCGACATTATCCCCATTTATCTTTACGTATCCAATTCACTTCACTTGATACCGGAACGGTAAGTGAGTAAGGGAACCCTTGAATGGCTACTTGTGAAGCCAACGATTCGAATGACATTAATTATGAGAAGCAAAGCTCCATGTGTAAAGACACTTATTTAAAATTAATGTTTATTGCATTTTAGTTCATTCGTTAAAACAGTTCATTCTCTTAATAACAATGATATTTTAATAACATAACATTAATTTGAGAAGCATAACCATTTACAGAGAGCAAGCTCTCCACGCTTTTTAACCGACTTCAAAAAGCATGCAAGCATTTTTTTATCCGAAGGCATGAACACATTGACTATATGAATTGTCACACGACCACTTATGAACTTTTTAGAAGAACATAACTGATGGGGAAGAATTTATTTGGTAAAACCATAATCTTCAACACATTACTCAGAAAAAAATATTTTTTTAATCATCATAAGCTAGAGATTGATTGCAGGCCCACCTGATGGAAAGTGGCGACGCAATCGAAGATGGTAAAGCACACTAGCTTTTTAAAAAGCTATTAACTCTAGCCGACACCCACATTATAATCGGGCGAGATAACCGACGCAGGCAAACTGTTCCAGTCCTTAGCTGTCCTTATCATTAACGAAGAAGCAAATCTTTTAGTCCGGACTGAAGGCACGTTCACCACATAAGGGTGCGTCTCGACGTCCGATGATAGAAGGGTGATGGTGGGATCAAGTTATCCAATTCCTGCGCACACTCTCCAAAATGCATCCTGTAGATTACCAAGAGGCTGGCTACTCCGCGCCTGTGCTCAAAGCTTTGTAGATTGGTTTCCACAAACCTAGTGTCACCAATAGCCTCTTATCGCGCCTCTCTGCCGAGTACAAAGCTGCTAGATGGCATTTTGCAGCACCAGCCAGCATATATTACTACAGTACTCCACACACGACTAGACTTGCGCTATATACAACATCAGAAGCTTTTCCGGTGTGAAGGACATTTGCAAAGACACTCAGCTTCCTTACAGCTACTTTGGCCTTGGACTCAATGAACCACCCAAAATTAAAATTTGAGGAAATTTCAACTCCCAACAACTGAAGGTGGTCGGTGTATACCAAGGATGCATTCTGAAACGTAGGAGCCAACTTAAACAGATTCCTTTTGGCGGTGAACACACACGCTTGTGTTTTGGTAGCGTTGAATCTCACAAGATTGGCATCGCCCTGCTGCCTGAAGAGTGAGACTCGCGAGTGTTGTTATCTGCATACCCAAAGATACCGGGTATTATCAACAGATCGTTAATATGCAGCAGGAATAGGGTTGCGGAAAGAAACAATACGAAAGCATACGAATATGAAACGTTTTAGACGAATCTGTTTTAATCGAGAGAGTAAACTATTACTGCCATACAATCTTAGGACCATCGAAACGTATTGTTATAGTACTGTAAAACACATCTCAACAGGTATATTCCAAAATAATATTTTTTGTTTCTTTCCAATATTTGAATGTTTTACCGTAACAACTAACCGTAAAGTTACGCATAAAAGCTGATTAGAAGCGTACCTAACCAAACTACCAAAGTAACGGATGTTGTTAGACCTACATTAAGATTGAAAATGTTTACATGAAATATAAGTAGGTACTTACGCTTCCTGTCTGGTGCAAACATTAGGGCCCTCCAACAACGCATTGGCCGCGCCTAGGAGCACAAACAATACGGTTCCCGCCGGCCACATCTCGAGTTCTGCTTACGCGATACCACGCCGTATATCCATAACAAATCTATTGTTTTGGCGATTTTTCGTCACGTCACAATGTACATTCAAATTCAAGTAAGGTTGGGTTATGTATTCTTACTGCAACTATTGTGAACACAAGTCCTATAATCCCCCTGAAATTTAAAAAAAAACATAATTAGTAATCGGGGAGGCCTATGTCCAGTAGTGGACTAATGTAGGCTGATAACGAATCTTTGATTAGGTATTATTATCATTATTATTATTTAGTAAGCACACTAGCAGCTTATAGAGCTGATGCGTGTGTATCATATTGCTTGAAGTATTTTGTCCAGTCTATTCTTGAAAGCATTTAACGTTGGAGCCATCACAACGTTTTCTGGTAGTTTGTTCCATTCAGCTACAACACGGTTTGATAGAAAATGTTTCAAGGGTTTCCTTTTGGATGGTAATGGCCATAATTTCAAAGGATGCCCACGAAGGTGGGTATTTTTATCCCGTACATAGATGTCATTCATACCTAGGTATTAGGTATTTAGGTATGTCGGCTGATATTATATTCAAACAGGATAAAAGGATCATTCATTAAGTTATTTCTTGACAAATAAATGTGTGAACAAGGGTCTATCATTACATTAATCACCAACTTTGGGAAAGCAGTTGGGAGGCACCACAAGATATTATTTGCTTAATAACAAACAACCACTACTTATTTGTATTTAATTACATTGTTTTATTTAATTAGTACTGAGTATTTGGTACTACTAACAAGACAAGGTAATTAGTAAACTCGTATTTCATTTGAATAATAATAGCCACATCTTACGAATATATTATGCACGGTCACCGAGTCCCCGATATTTGTTTGATCATAAACGCACAATAGGGGTAATGATAACAAATGAATTACTGCTTATTTAACAGAAACATGAGTAAGACTGTTGTGCTACGATCGGCGTCGCGAATATTGTCAAAACACGAGTCAGCGTTGTTAAAGACTGAAACAATTGAGACCATCACGAGTTAAACAGGTCACAGTGCGACGCGACGTGTGGGCATGGGTAAATATAAGCGAACGTGGCCCAAACAGCAAAAGTGGAGCGGCATAAAGTACAGCACGCGACGTACGAATGAATATGAACGCTTACATCAGCGAATTTGCGAAACAACGTACATAAGTGCATTTTTTATAAACAATATTAATCTATTTTGCAATACCATCGACATAAAACATGAGGCATAGAAATCTATATCTATAGTATAGATTTACCTAAACCAAATAATCTTTACATAGTCTATACTTAATACTTATAATAAAACTATAACAGGTCCAATTCTGTACATTGAAGATATTTTGAAAATTATTTTTGGAGGGCATTCTATAACCGATACTGAGGCCGAAAATGTAATTTTTTTAATTTTTGTCTCTCTGTCTGTCTGAATCACGGCTGAGTATCACGCCTAAACTACTGAATGGATTCAAATGAAACTTGGCATGATTTGAGATCTTACTACGAGGTAGGACATAGGATACTTTTTATCCCGTAATCTAGCACGGTTCTTTTGGGAGAGGGGATTTACGTCAATTTTTCTTTATAATATAATTAATATTAGTAAGGGAACACTCATAGAGAGTTGTTATCAAGGTTTTGTAATCGATCGGGTTAAGCAACGTTAGGTAAGGTCATTAAATAGATGAGTGACCGTTTAACGCCATTTGAACTAAACGTCTCCGTGCTTCGGAGGGCAAGTACAAAGTGGGTCCAAGTTTTTAACCGATTTTAAAAAAGGAGGTTTTGTATTCTATGCGAATGTATATTATTGAAAATTTAGTTAACGTAAACATAGCGCGGGCGGAGCTGCGTGGGTCAGCTAGTATAAAATAATGTCGCTCCCGCTGTTTGTACACTTAAATCTTTTAAACTACGCAACGGATTT
The DNA here is from genome assembly GCA_911728495.1 of Furcula furcula. Taxonomy (NCBI): domain Eukaryota; kingdom Metazoa; phylum Arthropoda; class Insecta; order Lepidoptera; family Notodontidae; genus Furcula; species Furcula furcula. The sequence continues at coordinate 16,407,328 of OU452251.1, forward strand.
TAGTGCAGCAATACATAGAGTGATTCAAGAGGAAGCTGTACGTATATGTAGTATACGCGGGCGGAGCTGCGCGGGTCAGCTAGTATGTAATATGAGCGAGTTAGTGAGTGATACTCCCACACTTGTACCATATTATCATGCATGAGATTCAATGGGATGAATTTTATTTATGTACGTAGATTGACGCGTCTGCTTTCATAGCGGATCCGGATGTTAGATATGTGATAATGGATATAATACGAACTGTATTTACCAACATTACTTTGCGTAACAATGGCAATGAGTTTTAAAACGAAAATCTCGATTACAGTGGTTATCCGTTTCATCAGTATTACTTAATAAAAATCTTATTTTCTTGAGAGAAAAGTACGGAGCTTTAAAACTGTGTATCTCTGCGTCTCTTTCCCACGTTAAAGTAAGATTACTTTAACACTACCAATGAGCTCGTGATATATGTCCTTCCCCCATATATAGTTATAATATGCAACCTGTGCATATTAACACGCTTTTATTTTAATAATCATCATCAGCAACAGGTGAAAGACATCCACTGCCGAACAAAGGGGAGAATCCCCCTCCCCCTAAGAAGGGAAGGGTTGCCATAATCCCCACGCTTGGCAGGCGTCTTGGGGATTGCAGTAGGTACTTAGGTATAGGTGGTAGATATTCCAATAGAAAGACGTTGCTGCCCGTCTTTTTGTTTTCCCTTAGTAACCACTTACGCGGGAGGCGTTGATTAGGGGATATTCTTAGCGGACACCCCATCATCATCATCATCATCATCAGCCGGAAGACGTCCACTGCTGAACATAGGCCTCCCCCTTAGAACGCCACAATGAACGACAATTGGCTATTTGCATCCACCGGTTACCTGCGACGCGCACAATGTCGTCTGTCCACCTAGTGGGAGGCCTGCCAACGCTGTGTCTTCCGGTTCGTGGTCGCCACTCGAGAACCTTTCTTCCCCAGCGGTTATCGGTTCTTCGAGCGATGTGGCCTGCCCATTGCCACTTCAACTGCAGATTCTGAGAGCTATGTCGGTGACCTTAGTTCTTCGGCGGATCTCCACATTTCGGATTCTGTCGCGCAAAGAAACTCCGAGCATAGCTCTCTCCATGGCTCGTTGTGTGACTCTGAACTTTTCTAAAAGGCCAGCCGTTATCTCTAACGGCTGGCCTTTTGACGTGGTCTCCCACGTCTCAGTACCATAGGACACCCCACGGGTCGCATATTTTAATGTTTAGTATAAATTGCGCACAAAATCCAAACTGAACAAAATGGAATTAAATTTCGTTATACAGGGTTAATTTTAATACCAATAACATTCTTTGTAAGGGGTAGCTTTAGACATCATAATGAATAACATGTGCTTTACCACTTAGGTATAATAATATTTTTTTATCACATCAATTGTCGATACTACAACTATGCTCAAATTGTTTCTTCTAAATCTCATTAATTAGCCAAATTTATTCAATCTGCACTTTCTAAACCTTTCCTTCCCTCCTTTTTGCAATGGCGTAGAGAAATTGCCATTTATAGTAATAACTAGCTGACCCACGCAGCTCCGCATGCGCTATTTTTACGTTAACTTTTAATAACAGACATTCGCATCGAATACATAACCTCCTTTTTTATAGTCGGTTAAAAACTGGGACCCACTTTTTACTTGCTCTCCGAAGCACGGACCCGTTTAGTTCAAATGGCGTTAAACGGTCACCCATCTATTTAATGACCTTACCTAACGTTGCTTAACCCGATCGATTACAAAACCTTGATAACAACTCTCTATCAGTGTTCCCTTACTAATATTTATTAGAATTATGAAGAAAAAATTATAAAATCGGACCAAGCGTATAACCAAGTACCTACCCATTTTGACTTTAATCCCCTCTCCCAAAAGAACCGTGCTAGATTACGGGATAAAAAGTATCCTATGTCCTACCTCGTAGTAAGATCTCAAATCATGCCAAGTTTCATTTGAATCCGTTCAGTAGTTTCGGCGTGATGCGCAGCCGTGATACAGACAGACAGACAAAATTTTAAAAAATTACATTTTCGGCCTCAGTATCGCATATAGAATGCCCTCCAAATATAATTTTCAAAATATCTTCAATGTACAGAATTGGACCTGTTACAGTTTTATTATAAGTATAGATGAATGACAAATTATCAAAGGTAGAACATAAATGAAAGTTTAGTACCCATCAAATTTTTGCAGAAATATCACCAAAATCGGCTCACGTAATTAACGGATGCCTTATATACATTAACCGATGGGGAAGAAAGGTTCTTCTAGTGGCGACCACGAACCGGAAGACGTAGCGTAGGTAGGCCGGCCACTAGGTGGACAGACCAGTGGTGGATGCAAATAGCCAATTGTCGTTCATTATGGCGTTCTTAGGGGGAGGCCTATGTTCAGCAGTGGACGTCTTCCGGCTGATGATGATGATTGTTTTTAAAACTGACCTTTTTCAAAATTAATAATTTACACTACACATAGATATGAGATCTATGCTACTAATAAATACCAGATGTCTTAATATGTTATCCAGATGTTATGGCTAAAAATAATTTTAAAATTACTCATAGTTTAGTTAGTGGTTACAAAAATATAGGTAATGCTGGTTAGTTGACCTATTCTAAGAAATATGTAGGAAACATGTCGTGAAATATACACATGTTACAAAGACATACATCTTATCTACAACTCACTAGACGCTACCTACACAATAGCTTGTAAGCTAAAGGAGAGTTAAAAATAATAAACCGGTCAAGTGCGAGTGGGACCCGATATCATAAATCAATATAATTAGTAGTTGTCGTTATAGTGGCACTAGAAATAGAAACCCTGTGAAAATTTTAACGCTCAACCTAACGTTTTTGAGATACAGCCCGCTGACAAACAGACAGACGGACGCACAGCGGAGGCGTAGTAATAGGGACCCGTTGGCACCCTTCGGGTACGGAACCCTAAAAAAAACTAGCGTCCGACCAGATAATAAGTAGTAAACAGTACAGTGGATGATAAAGTGCAACAGGTTATTATCAGTGGCGTGCAGTGCAGTCCATACAGAGAAGAGAGAAAGACTTTGCCTACCCTATGAATTCTCTGAATTACTAGATAATATAATAAATATTCTAAGAAATTTGCTTTTTGCATATCATAGCATAAAAGTGTACTGCTTATTATTGTAGCCTACGCGGCGCAGTGGGCAACTACTTGCTTTAAATCGGAAGTCGCGGGTTCGAATCCTGCGGGGAGCAACAACTTTGTGTGATTGTTCCTAACTGGCTAGGATAATGCAGGCCGATCACCTAGTTGTCTGTAAAGTAAGATGATCCATGCATCGGATGGGCATGTAAAAACTCGGTTCTGCACCTGATCTCTCCCCGGTTGTGTCTGTCTTCCAACCCATTGGAATGCGAGAGATTAAAGGAAGAGAGAGAGTACACTTAGTAGGGGGTCATGACCTCAAAGATCCATATTCGTACACGGCAAAATCGTGTAGCGGCTAGGGTGGCAAATGTCTTGGTACTTGTAAATTTGGGGGGGTCATATTCAACGGTCCCGTTGGTCTTGACCGTCAATTATGACCCCCCCAAAATCGTTGGCTGCGACCGCGCCTGACTTATGTCTATGCAAGCACTGGTACACTACTGGTAATGTCTCCCACATACTTAGCTGATCTTGTAAGACATTATCTTTACATCTATACTTATAATAAAACTGTAACAGGTCCAATTCTGTACATTGAAGATATTTTGAAAATTATGTTTGGGCATTCAATAACCGATACTAAAGCCAAAAATGTAATATTTTTTATTTTTGTCTGTCTGTCTGTCTGTATATCGGCTGAGCATCACGCCGAAAGTACTGGATGGATTGAAACGAAACTTGGCATGATTTGAGTTAATACTCCGAGGTAGGACATAGGATACTTTTTATCCCGACATTCGGCACGGTTGCCTTGGGAGAGGGGACCAAAGTCAAAATGTGTACTTGGTTATACGCTTGCTCCGATTTTAACAATTTTTCATTATAATTATAATAAATATTTTTCAGGGAACACTCATAGACAGTTGTTAACAATGTTTGGAAATAGATCAGGTTAAGCAACGTTAGGTAAGGTCATGAAATAGATGGGTGACCGTTTAACGCCATTTTAACTAAACGTCTCCGTGCTTCGGAGGGCAAGTACAAAGTGGGTCCAAGTTTTTAACCGACCTTAAAAAAGGAGGTTTTGTATTCTATGCGAATATATATTAGTGAAAGTTTAGTTAACCTAAACAAAGCGCGGGCGGAGCTGCGTGGGTCAGCTAGTATAGTATAAAACAAAGTCAATCCTGCTGTTTGTAAGCTTAGATCTTTTAAACTACGCAATGGATTTTATTGCATTTTTCAGCAACATGCAATCAAAACAAGGTTTGCTTAGTCACCACCACATCCACCCTGATAGATTACAGGCATCTTTATGCGATACATGAACAAAATGCTACTGTAGCATTTGTAGCTGCAGTTCAGGTATGATACCTATCTGCTTCAACTTTTCGGTCTAAAGTTATTGGCTGTTGACTACAAAACAACGATTACGCATAGTCACGGCAGCCATTACCGGACACGGTTCATTCAATAAACACCTCTTCACTATAGGAGACAGGACAGGTTACATACAGTGCTCTGTGCAGAGCGTGCATGGAGGAAGAGGAAACGGCGGCCCACGTGCTACTGAGGAGCCCGGAGGTCGCTGCATACAGGGCTAAGTACTTAGGAAACCCAAGTACTGTCCAAGAGATGGTCGGCGGCATCAAGCGCGTGCTGGCCTTTCTCGAGGAGTTAGGGTGGATCGAATTAACCCATTCCCACGCACACCAACCAGCCCGCTATATCTACCACTACCAATACGGGCTGTACTGTAGTTCTCGACTCGAAATAAAGATTTATAAAACACTAGCTGACCCGTGCAGCTCCGCCCGCGCTTTTATTACATTTTGCTCCCCTTTTCTCCCTCCTCCCTAGATTTATCTCTCTCCATATCTCACTCTCTCTTATAAAAAAAATCTAATTATATGCTCTTTCTCTCCTCTCTCTTTCCCCCTCCCGCTTCGGTTTCCGTCACACTCCCTCTCTTCCTCTCCCTGTTATCCCCCCTCTGAACCCTCTCCCCCTCTCTCTTCTACGAACTTGCTCCTTCTCACTACCCCCTTACTCCACCTAACTCTCCCGATCCCTCACCCCATCACCCCCTCCTCGAATCCCCTCTCCCCCCCTCTCTCCCCTCCCCCTCCTCTCGTTCTATATATCCTCGTCAATCATGGTATCAGCGGCATTAAATATACTTTATGACCTATTCTCAGACCTCCCCAATATGCACACAAAAATTCATACAAATCGGTTCACCCATCTATTTAATGACCTTGCCTTATGTAGCTTAACCTTAACCTAGCGGTATGAAATATACTGTATGACCTATTCTCAGACCTACCCGATATGCACACTTTCATACAAATCGGTTCACCCATCTATTTAATGACCTTACCTAACGTTGCTTAACCTTAACCTACCGGGATAAAAAGTATCCTATGTCCGTTTCCTGGTTCTAAGTTACCTCCCCACCAATTTTCAGCCGAATCGGTTAGGCCGTTCTTGAGTTATAAATAGCGTAACTAACACGACTTTCTTTGATATAATAATTATAATGTATAGATTAAAGTTCTATAGTGATTGTATGTTCAATTTCACCGATAGATGGCGCTATTCATAATGTAAATCACGCTAACATCGTAAATTACTGTCTAATGATATTCGATAATGAAAGTTCTAAGTTTTTCGCCTCTTTTATTGTTGCGACTGTAATACAATACCTATCTATACACTACCTGGACTTGGGGAGTTTCATTAAAATTTCATGAACATACAGAAATCTAATGAAAATGTCCTGGGTGTACCGGACCGGCTTACCCCTTACAAAAATTGACCCTTCGCCAATGCCATATCTTATGCAAACTAAATGTCTGCTCAGTTCCTATTGTATATAGCGTAATAATACATATCTTAATGATTAACTGATCACTCTATAATTACCCTATTCACATACAAAGGAAATTACGTGGTAATATGTGCAAGTAATGTTTCACTGCTTAGCCCCTATGAAACATAGCGTGATGTTTTATATACCAACTTATACCTTGACTTCTACACAACCCATCAGTGAAAGTCCTATCAAAATCCATCTACAGGTTTTCAAATGATACCTGGACGAACAGAACGACAGACAGACAGACAGACAGACAGACAGACAGACAGACAATTCCAAAAAAAATTGTTTTGGCCTCTATGTCGATAGTATAGTACCACCACATAGAAATTTTGGAAAAATATTCAATGTACAGAAAAAGTGCTCTTTGAGTTTTATTATAGTATAGAATAGTAATTTTTGTCGTTGCATTGAGATGTGGTAAAAATAGAAAGCATTCCTAGCTGCAAAAAAATGTATTTCAACTCTTTAAATATAGATCTGCTGCTTAGATAATAAGGTCACACCTTAGCAGTAAACTGTAGAATTCTATTTAACATGGGTTCTGGTATTGTTGTTGCTTAATTGATTTTTTATACTAAATTTACTAATAGAAAATCAGATTGGAAGCCATTTTTATTGTGATTGTAAGTCAATAATCACTTGCATGGGTGATTTGATTGAATGATAGGTACTAACATTAAAAATTTGATTGCAATATATGGTCTTAAGGAACCGAGCCACAAAACTGTAGGTATTATACAAATTCCACACAAATACTATTTTACTAGGCAGTAGGTCCCTTGGTTCAGGTAGGTAGCCACGAAGCAGCAGTGTTTAAAAATTGTTGTGTTCCAGTGTAAGGGACACTGTAGCTAGTGAAACTACTGGACACAGGAGACTTAAGAACTAATGCCTAGAGTGACGAGCGACAGTGCAATGCAGCTGTCTATAGGCAGGCATGTCCATTGCAATCAGGGAAACTTCTGGCTTATCATGAACGAAAAAAGTTCTTACCGTATATACACACTGGGCTAAACAAGGTCAACAAATGATCATTGAAATTTGCTATTATTACAGTGGAAACTGGATATAAAGAGATTGACCATATAACCACAGTGTATAAACTAATACAGTGGGTCCACGCCTTTGATGTTTGAGTAAAAGCCGACACCGCATGGCGTACTCCGTAGCACGTAGGGTTGTCATAGTTTGTTTTTATAATTTACTTAAATTATTATATTATTACATACGAGTATTTGGTCATAGTAAAATACTAAGTAAAGTATAATTCTATTAGCGTACGGGATGGTAATGATTTCTTTGTTTATATTTACTTTATTTAGTTCTTCTTAGTAAGGAATACAAAAAGGCATTTCGTGGAGACAAATTCAAAAAGTTTTACAATGTTATGTAATATATTGTAATTAATTAATTAATTTCCAAATCGTTTATGCCAACTGAAAAATATTTTCGGTTTGTATATTTACTGTATTTGAAATTTTTGTTAGTGAAATGTATAAAATATGTCAGTTATTTTCAATTTGAAAATGGATGTCATTTTCGTAATCAGCACCCCGAGAAACCTCGAAAATGACACAAATAAAAAATTTTGAAAAAAAAAAAAATATCCGTCGTTTTGGAATTGAAAATGTGTAAAATAATATGTCTCTCACACAGCACAGGTAGTATAAACCATTATAACTGCTTACAAAAAAAAAATACATACACGACGAATTGAGAACCTCGTCCTTTTTTGAAGTCGGTTAATTAAAACAAATACGTAGTAAGTTATGTCCCGAGCTACTAACTAATTCGGGCGCGCCTACCCGCGTCTCACCCCTCACACCCCGCACGATTGCCCTGTCTAGACGGCTTCGTTGGACGACTGTATTGGTTTATAGACTGTGATATAACTAAGGATGCTATATCAGATGGTCGTTATAAGCAATACTAATTATTTTTTCATTTTTATTAGATATGTTTCTTTTTTAATTGAATCTGAAAATAGTATGTTTCATTTCAAAAATCTTGATTTAAATTGGAAAAGATTTTTTAAACCCCTTGCAGTATGACTTCCTTTAACTGCCGTCGAATTAAGGGGTTTGAAGGGAGGGGTACTACCCCTCTTAAAAGGAAAAAGAAAGTTGCGGAGCCCCCCCCCCCCCTTTTCGAGACTTTTTAATTTGTAATTCTGAGGAAATTTTCATTTTATTGCATTTTATGATTTAAAATTAGTATTATGCGCAAAAACAAGGGGCTCTTTGGGGGAAAGGGAGGGAGCTCCCTGCATCAGAAATTTCGGTACTAGCATTGTGATTGACAGTCTACATAATAATACATAACCTAACCCAAAACACATTTCACATCATTTTTACGGGAACCGATGTTTTAGACTTATAATTAGGTATAGAAATTGAAAATAAAAGCGATGTGAAAAAAAAAATTTTCATCTAAAATGTTCACAAACTTTTTTACTTTTCGTTCCACAAGCCGGTAAAAGACGGTAAACACCACATATTGTAATTTGAAATAAATGTAATTTTAATAGCTCGTAATGAAAATAATGCTGTAGTGATGAGAATTCTATACAATTTGTGGTAGAGATTGACATAAATATTGCAAAATAATTGATTTTCAATATATTTTTTTTCTCAAAATCTGCGCGTCTCCACAAGTTGAAATTTTGCGTGTGTGCTTATAATAAAAATGCGCGACTATGAATGATTTCATTCAAATTATTCGAATATAAAGATCATTAGACTTATTCGAATGATTTACGAAGTTAGTAACTAATTTGATACTTGCTCGACTTTGATTATTCGCTCATTATTCGGTGGATTGAATGATGTGATTTGATAGGCACTCTGACATTATTCGTTCCGTCCATGACCGGAACGGCAAATAATTCATTCATATTTCATTCCAAAAACCGTCGCCGAACAATCTAGTTCAAACGCCGTTAGTAGTTACTAATTAGTAGTGGTTATTCGACTATGAACATTAGTATATTACTAATATTCAAGTCGAATGCTTACATTAGTAGTTGTAGGTTATTCGAATCGTCACATTAGTAACAGTCGCACATCTTTAGCTTATAATAATAATAATATAATAATATCCTGGGACAATTCACACATGGTCATCTGATCCCAAACTAGGCAGAGCCTGTACTATGGAAACCAGATGACTGATACTAATACATATATACTTTTTTTTTTTTGTAAATACATACTTATATAGATAAAACACCCAGACACTTGGTGGGAATCGAACCCACGACCTGTTGAGTAGCAGACAGGGTCACTAACCACTAGACCAACAGGCCCGTCGTAACCTTTCTGTAAAAAAAATATCAACCCCCAACTCAACGGTAGTTAATGGAAAGCTTAGCCTAAATTACATGTATAACTGAAAATGATCAGTCATTTGTACTAATCTAACTGCAAGAAATTTTGTTGTAGCATCAATAAGTGCATTAGAAGAAGCAAAACTTTCGAAGACCTCTTCTTCTTCTTCTTCTTTTAAAATGAGATGGCTTCCATCATGTGTATTGATGATTCTGCCAACGACAAAGTTTGCGATAACACGGGACGGTGGGTTGACAGTTGATAAAAAGATTTGACAATGGACGGTTAAGTTAGCAAAAATAAGGATGGGTTCAGACAGAGGAATTTAATATATTGATAGATAAGTAAGTGCCTAATAATATATAAGCTGTTTATAGGAGAATTTCGAATGAGGTTGTTATCTCATAACTGTGTTCAGTATATTATATTTTAATGTTATTTAAGGTTATGAATTTAAATAACATTTTGGTTAGGTAAGGATTCGGTAGGGTTAATAAATATGGTAGGTTTATAGGCCGAGGGGAGTTTGATGGGAGCAAATCATATATAGCAACAGATATTTTAGTACAATTAAAGAAAATGTGTTCAAGTGTACCCTCCTCCATGCCACATTCACACATTGAGTGATCTCGTATTCGTAATTTGGCTAGAAAAACAGGCGAGCAGACATGACCAAGGCGAAGACGTATTATAACTGAGGTAACCCACTTGTGGTAGTTTCGATACTTAAAGAACCATGGAGAATTTGGAATGCAGGGTTGAATGTTTCCATACCATATGGCCTTTATCTGTCTACTCCTTTGCCATAATCTGTCCCATGAGGATACAAGATATGCTTTGGATAATGGTACTAAGTCACGAGCATAGATCGAATAATGTGAAGTAAGGCCAGAATGTGAGGCTTCTTTAGCTAGCTGATCAGCGATTTCATTGCCTATTATTCCCGAATGTCCAGGTATCCAGGCGAGAACAATTTCGATGCCAGCACAGTGGCATCGATATAAAGCTTGTTTGATCTTTAGCGAGACGTCGAAATTATTCTTTGAGTGAAAAGGGAGCTTAGCAACATCAGAAAGGGAACTGAAGGAGTCCGATAGAATCAAAGTTTTGTTAATTTTGTGTGATTCGGCATACAGTATAGCTTCCAGCAGAGCAAGGGCTTCACCAGTAAAGACCGAGCATTGTGGAGGGCATTTGAAGTTTAATATTATTTTGTATTTTGGGATCCATACAGCAAATCCAACATTTTGGGTAGCTGATAGTTTTGAGGCGTCTGTATACATAGTCAGCCAACCTTGCCAATCGTTACCAATAATACTGTTGAGGATTTTGTCTGCTTCAGGGGAATTCTTCGGAATGCCAAAATTAAGTATGATTCTAGGTTGATAAGTAAGAGTATCATATTCAAACAGAAAGAGAGGGTTTAAACCAAATTGGTTAATATGAACCGGGAGGGACTTTATTCTATTTAGACTATGGACTAGAGGAGGCAGATCTTTATGTGTCCAGAAATTAGAAGTGGAACATGATTCTGCAAGGTCGGATAGTATGGGAATGAGGGGGTGAGAGGGATGTTGGATTATTTTACATAAGAATCGATCACTCAAGTATTGCCTGCGTAAGCATAAAGGGGGTTCTAAGCACTCGACCTGCAGGGCATTTATTGGAGAAGATTTCATAGAGCCAGTAATAATTCTCAGACATTTGGCTTGCAACTTTTCAAGTTTGGATAGAGCAATTTTATTACATGGCTCTAAAACGAAAGACGCATAATCAAAATGGCTCCGGATAAGAGCATTATAAAGTAACTTTTGATTATAGGGGTGGCAGCCCCATCGTACTCCGGAAATCGCTCGCATGATATTCAGACCTTTTTGACACTTGTCGTATATATAATTAATATGATGTATGCCTGACATCTTAGAGTCAAGTATGACGCCTAAAAATTTGACATTATCTTTAATCGTTATCCTTTCGCCATTGATTTGTAAATTTATATCGGGTATTGATCTTTTGTTCGAGAACACTACTGCACTACACTTCGAGACAGAGAGGGATAGATTATGATCAGAAAGCCAGTCGTTCAGGTATATTAAAGCGGAATTCAGATTGGAGGAAGATTCAGAGAATGAAGATGAGCGTGCATATAGAGCAATATCGTCTGCATATTGAAGAATATTGCAGAAGGGGTTAACTGACTGTTCGAGATCCGATGTATACAAATTATATAAAAGTGGACTTAAAACTGAGCCCTGTGGAAGGCCTTTCCAGACTTGACGGGGAGGAGTAAGGGAACCATTAAAGCGAACGGCAATAAAACGAGAAAAAAGAAGGTTATATGTAAAGTCAGTTAGCTTCGTTGGGATACTCAGCTGGAGCATTTTCTGCCTGAGTATAGGAAGCTCAACGTTGTCATAAGCAGCGCTTATGTCAAGGAATACACCAATAACATGTTCTTTGTTTGAAAGAGCTAGACGAATTTCAGATGTAAGAACACTTAGACTATCCACTGTACCTGATCCACGTCTAAACCCAAATTGACTTTTCGCCAGAAGACCCCTATTTTCCAGTATCCATTCTAAACGATTCTTCAGTAAGTGTTCAGTAATTTTAGCCAGTGTGGAAGAGAGAGCAATTGGTCTATACGAGGATGGATCACTAGCATCTTTCCCTGGCTTAAGGATTGGGATAATGATTTGAGTTTTCCATGAGTCAGGTACAGTGTTAGAAGTAAAGAATGAATTAATAAAGTCAAGAAAAATGAGTTTAGATTCCTTAGATGCTTTACAGATAAAGGAGAATGGAATGCCGTCAATGCCTGGCGTGGAGTCCCGTAAGTGATCTAGAGCGCACAATAATTCTGCGTAAGAGAATGGGTCATTCATTTTATCAAGCGATGAAGGAGTCGATGGACAAAGAGCAGTTGAGGAGTCTGGAGGGACGTATGGGGGGGCTAGTTTATTGGTAAACTCATCTAGCCAGAGTTTTGGATCACTAGGGATTGGAGGGGAGGAGATAGCTCTACGAAACGAGTTTAATTTCTTCCAGACAGTGGAAATAGGAGTTCGGGGGGATAGGGATTCACAAAATCCTCTCCAGCCTAAACATTTCTTTTTAGACAATAGTCTTTTACTACGAGCCAAAACTTTTTTATAATTCAAATAATTTTCAGTGTTCATATTATTTGAGTATTCATTTTCGGCTTCATTCCTGTCCCGGACAGCCATCGTACATTCCGCGTCCCACCAAGGGGGTGAAGGAATATTGTCTTTAGGAGATTTTTTGGTAGGAATACATTCTGATGCAGCGTCATGTAAGAGGGATGTAAACTCTTCATATAAATGAAGGCAGTTGGAAGTGTTAATGGGGGGAAGTAGCGATAACCTGCTATCTAAAGTTGCAGAGTATTGGGTCCAATTAGCTTGCGAGAGTTTATATTTTAAGAGAGGGCTAGGGGTAGGGGAAGGGGAGTAATTATTAAGAATAGATATTATTATGGGAAAATGGTCACTTCCATAGCTGCATGTTTGCGTACACCAGGACAGGGAGGAAACTAGAGAAGGAGAGGCAAGAGAGAGGTCAGGAGCACTTGTGCTTTGAGTGGGAGATGTTCTACGTGTTGGAGAACCATCATTCAGGACACATAAATTGACATCATCCAGAAGATCGAGGAGAAACGACGAAGAAGTATCAATTGTGCTTGAACCCCAAAGAGTATGTCGACAATTAAAGTCACCAAGTACAATCAAAGGGGGAGGAATTGAGGAAAGGATAGACTTGAGCTCAGAAAAACAGTTGTAGTTTGGATGGGGAATGTATATAGATATAAAGGAAATATCGAGAGCACGGACAGCAACAATATGAAATTCAGGTGAATGAGGGGGGATGGCAATTTGGGAGAAAGAGGTAGATCTTTTAACAAGTAGACAGCATCCAGCACAACCATCATCCCTGTCGTCGCGGATGCACACATACCCCGAAACCCTGAAAGGGGATCCAGGGACCAGCCATGTCTCCGCAACGGCAGCGGCAATGGGTTTGTGTCGATTTAGTAGATAGATAAGATCTTGTTTTTTTGGTTTGATACTACGACTATTCCATTGCAGGAGATTGACCGCCATTTTTAAGGACCAAACAGGAGAGAAAACGTTCTAGTAAGGGAATGACATTGTTCGGTAGAGAATCGGAAAATTTAGATAACATATTAATTAGGGAGCATACAAGGAGCTCGATTAGGTTATCATTAGGAGTGGGAGATAGAGTGGATTCAACTAGAGGAGGATTATTCCTGCAGGCATGGCCATTAGGCATAGTAGAAGGAGTATATATGATGTCTTTATGGGCATGGACATCATAAGATTTGCCCAGTTCCGGTCTAGGTCGAGGGGATTTGTAGATGGTTTGCCTATAAGATCTTGAGGCAGGGGAGGATTGGGAGGGGGGAAGTTGAGAAGGATCATCATAGAGAGGTTGATACTGTGAGTGAAGGGGGGAAGCAGCTTGTTCTGAGTATAATGGACGAGCAGGTGGAAACCGGATAGAGGCCTCAGAATAGCTCAGATTTTCTTGGGACATTACCATTTTTATTGATTTTTGTCGGGAATGTTCAGGGCATTTATCCTCTATAGCTTTATGAGACCCTCTACAGAGAATACAGGATGACAGACTGTCGGGGACATCACAAGAGTCTCCTGTGTGTGGTTGACCACAACGGTAGCATCGCGGTTTTGATCTGCATTGGACGCGGACATGGCCAAAACGACAACAATTGTGGCATTGTATAGTGGGAAGTTGGTAAACCGACACTGGTAAGGAGGACTCATAGCAGAACACCCTTTCAGGTAGAGATTGTCCCAAGAAGGTAAGAACTACTGTCGAGGAAGGAACCCATGAGGTAACACCTTCTTTATGAAGTTTCACATTAAGACGTCGAGCTTTTATCACTTTACCACATGGGGATTTTAGTCCTTCTACCAGTTCCTCTAAAGACCAGTCTGTTGGGACTGACCGAATTACTCCCATTCTGGATACCTGAAATCTAGGAATGCTAGCAATATAATTATTAGTTTTAAGAATGGGATTTTCAACAAAATTGTTTGCTGCCTCTGCAGTGTTAAAGTCTATGCATATCTTGTTTCGTCCAATAGATCGGATACCCCCCTGGGCAATACCGACAACATTGTTCTTGTGCAGGAATTGAGCAAAACGTAACGTCCGAATGGTAAGACCAGCAGAAAGATCAGGTTCTGAACGCGCAATGTGCACAGAAAACGGAGCATTGTCGAAATCATTGTACTTGAGGCAAGAATCATTTTCAAAGCCGGGAACAGTATAAGTAGCTTGGATCGAGGCACTTGGAGAAGAAATTTTTTTAGAATCATTTTGTATCTGAGTATCAGCAGGACGTTTTAATGATTTTTGTGAAGCTTCTAGTTCTAAATCAGGAGATTGGGTTAATTCTATTTCCATAGGAATGTTAGGAGGTTTCCCCCTGTCGGGGGGTTTTTTAGGGTCCATTTGCCTATGAACCTATAGTATATAAATAAACTTACCAATAATAAGGTAGACAGACACAACACAGTTAAACCACCACCAAAATAGATAGAAATTTGTTAACTTAACACGAAATTAAGGAATGATAGTATCAAAACAAACTACTCCTCACCACGTGCTAAGACAAACTCTTCGAAGACCTCAATAAAAAGTAGGTTACAACCATATTACGTCAAATAATTTAGAATAGAGTTTCAATAAATTTGCTGAACCTGAATAACTTCGTTGTACAAAAAATGTATAGAAAAATCACTAAGTAGAATAAATATGACTTAAAAATAATTCATGAGCCAAGCAAAGCAACCAAACGATGGCATAAACATTGCACTATGTACACGGTATTGATATTTGATACTTTCCAATATGCAACGAAAACTGGACAGTTTTAGGTACTTAGCAACATAGTTATATTTGATTAGAATTTTATACAATAAATAAAAGTAGGTCATAAAATTATACTCACAAAAAACCAATATCACTCTAATAATATGAATCACAGAAGAACGATGTTTGCAAAAGTAGGTACTGAGTTCGCCATAAATAGAACGATTTAGCACGTTCGTCACTAAGAAAATAACCACCGCACTGAGACAGTCCGTAATTTTTATTTAACAACAAATTATTACGTTGGAATCAATTATGCACACGTTGTGCGTACGCCTTCTGTGTGAAATTAAATTGAAATGATTTTAAAAACAATTAAAATTTGATTACGCTGCTGCTGCCTGCTTTGTGTTTGTTTGTTTGACATTTGTATTGTAATCCATCCCCAGTGTTGCCAGCAGACAATTTAAGAATGGGCCGAAAGCAGTGCTGGCAGGGGCCGATTTAAGGCAGTAAAGGCCGAAGTACGACTTTCCATTGACGTTCGTCAAATTGAGGGGTGGGAAGGGGTTTGCTGGAGGCGGGGGAAGATGTACTACCCCCCCCATAGGGTACATTATTTTACCCCTTTTAAAGGAAAAGTTGTTGAGGAAATTTCCTCATTTTATGAATTAAAATTAGTTACGTGTAAAAAACAAGGGATCCCCTTGTTTTTTGGGGGAAAGGGGGGAGCCCTCTCCATCAGAAACAGTACACGGTTAGTAAACGGGAAAAAAGAGATGTAAATAAAAAAAAAAATTATAGGAGCCCATCCTTCACCTTTATTTTTGTATGTTTAGAACGTATGACATAAGTCTATTTCTTTTTATTAACCGACTTCAAAAAAGGAGGTTCTGTATTCGACGCGTATGTATGTAGTCTATGTGGGCTTCTAAACGAATTTACCAAATTTCACGAGTGTATGCATGTATGTATGTATGTATGTATGTAGGTATGTCCGCGGATTTCTCAGAAACTACAAGTCCGATTTCGAAAATTCTTTTTGCAATAGTTAGAGTATCTTTCAACTTAGGGTAGAGTATAAATTTCATCAAAATCGGTCCAGTAGTTTAAGAGATATAAACTTTTTATGTTTTCAGTAAGTTACTGTAATGTAGACGTTCGAGTTGCGTGATAGTTTTGATACCTACCTTGGTAAAATAAGTCACTAAAAAGTGTTAAATAAACTATTTTATAAAAAAATAAAAACCGACTTCAAAGTAAATTATCTAAAAAGCATAAAATAACGAAAATATTATTGAAGTTGGTGCAGAATATACACAGCACGCTAACACCAACTTCAATAATATTTTCGTTATTTTATGCTTTTTAGATAATTTACTTTGAAGTCGGTTTTCATTTTTTTATAAAATAGTTTATTAGATAATCTACTTTGAAGTCGGTTATTATTTTTTTTAAAATAGTTTATATAAAGTGCTATGCTTTTAGAATAGGAATTGGTCAACCGAACCAATGATTTCGATGGATTGGCTGTCGGAGGCTTAAAGGCCGATGAAGGGCCGACGGCAGCCAAAGGCCGACATAGTTTCAAAAGGCCGAGAATCGGCCCCCCAGGGGCCGATCTGGCAACACTGTCCATCCCTAATACGTCTGTGATTGTAATATTGTTCTGAGGTTTGACAATGACATGACATGACGGCTGCGTTCCACTTGGGTCCTACAAGTTGTGGGGCACAACTATCAAAACCGTAGTCAGAACTCAGAATATAACAAGACGTCTAGCAAGCGTGCCGCCGATAAGGACAGAAAAATAAGTACATACTAAATCTGGAGTTGCCACGTACAGGAAATTTTACCCTTTGTTTATAAAGCAAATACGGAGGTTGCTATAAATAATATATTTTCTTTCATATCCAAAAAAACACTTTTTTGACACAACATTTAGTTTTCTTACATTATATCGTCATACTCTATGACAATCTGCAAAAAGTACGAAAGTGATTGTACACCTAATATCCTTTATGCTGTAGCTAAGAGCTGTAGACAATTATTAGCCTCATACAAAAAAGTTAAGATATAAAAAACAATTTAGAATGCTATTTCCCAGAGAGGTAGGCAAAAGTTGGCTTGGTTATAACTTAATACTCGTATACGTACTGACTATGGCCATACAACGGGTAAGTTTTAGTAATTTCTCCAATATACTAATGTAAATCTATAGTAGGTACTATAGGTCTACCAGAATCTCATGGCAAATGGGGAAATAAGAATTTGTTGTGTGCAATACTAGGGAAATTGGATTAAACGGTCTTGATACTGTTTGATTTTTATTTCTCTTTAGTACTAATGAACATGAAGTATATTAGGTATGTGAATGAAAACTGTTGATATACATCAGGTTCTTAACATAGGAAAAATAAATTAATTTTATATTACTTTATGTGCTAATTTATTATATATCATTTAAATCATAAGAATAACTTCACACTTCATTCAGAACTAGAAAACGATTCCAAGAACTCCACTTGCATTTCTTGTTCTTCATCAGATGATGAAGATAAAGAGGTATTTACTATAAATCACTCTTCCAGAATTTCAATTATTCTATCTTGCTTGATAAAATCATTTTCAACTTTCTTTACATGTTCACAACATTTTCGCCATTCCTCTGCACCAATTTGTGAGAAACCTTCTTCTGTTAATAATTTAATGTCACTTGCAGGCCTATTTACATTTTTATCAGCAACTTTTTGCTTCATTATACCCCAAATCATTTCTATGGGATTCAAAGTGCGATGTTAAGGTGGGAGACTTAAAACTTCGTGACCGTGCGATTTTAATACTTCATCTATCTCATACCTGGGCGCAGACATGTTTTGTTTCACTACTTCAAGAAGTTGACATTTACGCCAAAGATCATCATAATGTACATCGTTTGCACGAAGCCATTCTTTTATATCAGCGATACGATTAGCTTGTGTGGGCGGTTTGTTCATCCTTACGGAATGATAACTAGCATTATCCATAATAATTAGTGAAGGCCTTGTCAGATTTGGAATTAGCTTCTCTGTCACCCATTTTGTAAAATTCTCCTTATTCATATCGTGGTGATAGTCAGCAGATACACTTTTTGACCTGTACACCAGAGAACAATTTGGTACAAAGCCATTTTCTCCACCAGCGTTAACAATGATCCACCTCGCTCCAAGTCCTCCAAGTCCTATCTTTGCTTTGCCAGCACTTGTTCACAGAACATGAACCGTGAATGTAAGTCTCATCTAAATAAATCACATCCAATTTATTATGCTCTTCAGCTTCGTGGTTTTCCTTTATACGCTTCAAAAACTTGAATCTTCGTAGTTTTATGTCATCTCTCTCCGTCAAAATGGTCCTTTTTGATTGGCATTTAACATATTCAAAACCGATCTCCTTGGAGGATGTCTGTAAAAAAATAGTAAAATATATCATATTACTCAAACGATAGCTTAGTCATTCATCATCATCATCATCATCGAGTGACAGTTAGAGGGGTTATTACTTAATATTTTTCTTACCTCAAAGATTCTCTCCCTCCGTTGAAATCAATATCTTGTCGAAGAATTTGTAACAGTTTCATTACTGTTGGAATTACCTTCCGAACTGTATAGAATTCATATAATTTATTTCTAATCAATTCTAAATCGAAACTGTCCAAGTTGATTTTCTTCTTCCCCCCTCTCCTCTTTTTACCAGGCGTGGAAAATACACCATCATTTGATGTGCCCTCACTTACGATTCGCCGTATAGTAGTACTGGAAACCCCTATAAAGAAGCTACAATTATGTAAGAAAAATATAAAATAAACCAAAAGTATCTTAACAACTCAGCCCAACTTACCGGTCAACTCTACGACGCGCTTTAAAATCAACGTTTGAGTTTGATTTACGCCTTCTTCTTCCCTTATTTTACGATACACATTGAAAACAATATTTCTCGCTTGAGATCGAAGTGGCTTTTTCGACATTTTCACAAAAAGAAACTAATTGTCTTGAAGATATCACAAAATCTTAGCAGCGGTTGACAAATCACGTACTTTGATTTGACAGGTGACAATTGACATTGCCATATTAAAATCACATTTTTTTATTATTTTTTTGTGCCATGAGATTCTGGTAGACCTAATATCTTGAGGCAATCTACTCATGACCAATGACCACTTGATCTCAAACTACGCAGATCCTCTAGTATAGTAACCAGATAAACGATTATAAATACTTATAAACTGTTTGTAAATACATATTTAAATAGATAAATAACACCCAGACAATTGTTGGGAATCGAACCCATGTCCTATTGGGCAGCGGTCAGACTATCTAACCACTAGACTAACGGATCTAGGGATGGGGAACAATGAGCATACAATCTCCTCACGATCAGCCAATAGTAAATACAGTTATTACTACCAGCAAGGCTATTGCTTATCTTTAGCCACCCAAGTGACTATCAAGCTTCAGTTGTCCACCTAATGTAAACAGTATTTATTTCAGGTAAAGTGATATTAATTAGGTATGTTTATTGTTATAACGTAATAATAAACCAGTATAGATGTTAGATAGTCCGTATTTTATCAAAAAAGTGGATATTTTCGAACTGAAATCTGACCCGGGTGATACTTTGTTTGTTTGTTTACTTTTGGAATATTTTCGGTATTACTTGTAATGTAGTTGTTGTAAATACATCGTAATTACATCATAACGATAATAACTCAAAGATAAAGCCATAAAATCCAATCTAACAAACGAATTTTTTTCATAATATGACGTCATGACGCGCGATGACGGCAGTTGAAAAAAATTATGAGTTCATTGTTTTTTTTTGGTAGGGTTTTGTTTAAAACCTGTATGAAAAGGAGTTTGGATGCAAAGAATGGATCTTTATTAGTGCCTGGGTCAATATTCTATCCTCAAAATCGAGATAAAAAATAGGTAAAATCAACATTGCCAAAAATTCATCAATTTTGCCTTTTACTTTAAAAAATCGACATTTATTACTCAAACAAAGGGTATAGTACGTAGATAATAGTTTTATAAATAGAACACAGTTTACAGAACGCAAATCGGATAAGTGGTTCAAATTACATAACATTCGTAAGTGGTTTGAAACTTGAGATCGCGGCGCGCGATAAGATATAAGCAAATACATGATATATGTGCGTAACAGCGCCGGGCCTCCAGGGGAACATAAACGCATTCTGTTCTTGTGTGAATGAGAGAGAGAGAAAGTATACAGCTCTCTATTGGTTTCTTTCTCTAAGTTCTATAAGATCAAAACGCTCTTTTAGTCGTTCCACATAGCGACCGCGGTCGTTGTGGTCGCGGCGAAAACGTCGCTCATGCATGACGTCATGACTTACGCTCACGCGAAGAGGGGGTCGTAGTGATCGTTCCACTTGAGTTTACGACGGTAACCCTCACAAGCAAGTGGAACGGGAAAAACTGCGGTCGTGAGCGTGATCGTTGTGGGTTCCACGTGGAACGCGCTCGACAACGTCGTTTTTGGCCTTATTGGGTTTGGGGTAAAATAAACTCGACCCTCTTGTTTGCCAAAAGGCTTATTTCCATCCAAGATTGGCCTTGGAGCTTGCAGAGTATCCGACAAAAATGTCTGTGTGCTCTAAGCTGCTTTATGACTATTCTGACTTAGTTTAGGAGATTTTTTTTTAAAATGATTGCAACACCTTGCTTTACTGACTGACTTTACTCACAGACTTTACTCTATGCCATAGAGTAAATATACCAAGAGTCTATGGTTCCATCATTAAAATAGGAGCCTCTGTTTTCGTTGTTCTGTTGATTTTTTTTTGTAGATTAATTTGTAAAACTTTGTGAATGTGAGGAATGAAATGAATATCTAAAAATGTGAAAATATAGAAATAAATTGATTGATGACTATAAAACTTCTTTGTTAGAAATATCTAATATTTTTTATTTATGCACTGGAAGCATGGAGTCCTCATCTATAGTTAGTTTTAACAATGACTCCACATTTCAAACCACACTGAAAGGCGAATATAACAATGTTAGTGTTCACGAATTGGCTCTTCATGCAATGAGAGATCGATGTTTATTGCTCCAGCGAAGAATAAATGCGCTAGAAACCGACAATATGAGGTTAAAACTCGACGTCGTTAAAGCTTCTGAGTGCTACATTCCACTAAATGAAGATGAAAAACTTATGCTTCACCAAAAAATTGCTGAACTTAGTAAACAAAAATCGCAACTCATGCATCATGTCTTTATGGTGTCATGTGAAAACAAAAACCTGTGGAATAAGATAGCTACACTAAAAGGCCCTGGTAAAGTTTCAATTAAGGAACATTCAAAACAACCTTTGTTGCGTACAAATACATACATTCACAGTACCCCGAAAACTAGTGCCAACTATCAAGAAAAATATTCAGAGTCGAGTTTAGAAGAAATATCTTTAAAATTAATAAATAGCTACATTCAAGAGAAGTCACAATTAGTTGAACAGTATGAGCAAATGGCTCAACTTCAAGATATGGATGACAATATGTTGAATGTGGATTCTATTGGTTTTACATTTATGGAAGACCCAGCTACAGATTCACTTAAAGAAATTTATTTGCAAACTGAGAAGTTGCAAAGTTTAAAGAAGGAGCTTGCTCAGCAAGAGAAAGATTTAAATATAATTATTTCAAGGGTTGAAAATGTGTTAAAAGGTAAGTCTAACTTTAGTTTTCTATTTTTAGGGTTCCATACCTAACATACATATTAGTTTATTAGGAACTACTGATGCTATCGATTTGAAGTAGTTTTTAAACCATGCTTACCCAACCATTTTATTTTCTTTTTAATAGAAATTTTAATGAAATAGGGCATCCAAATGTTACAATTATACTATGAGTATGGCGTCATATGAAAAGGCTTAATTTGTAAATTTTAAAACATTTTATTTTATGTCACATACTTTTTGGGTTATAATTATATTAAAAATGTAAAATAATAACCAACCCCCTTATCTCCAAAGCTAGAGGAGAGAAAAATCAAGAATATTTTTATCATTTATTTTGGGTTATAAATGTCTATAGTACAGGTAGTATATTACAGGAAAAATAAAACTATATTTAGTAGCACTGTTTAGAATACATGAAAAATATTAACAAATAAAACTAGATAATATGAGGTTTATTTTTTTGCTACCACCCAGATGAGGTGAGGGGTTGGATGAATAGTAAACTAATACTCACACTGGACCTATTATTTTTTAAACATGTGGTGTCTATTTTTAAGTTGGTAGATCTCTATAAAATTTAATCTTAGTACCCATTTCTTTATTTCAGAGGGATACAAATGTCCAACATGTATTGCAAATAATGCCAAGATTAAAACATCAGAACATAAAGAAATAGAAACCAGTGATAGTCTTGCAAATTGGGCAACACCCGCTGATTCCAGCACTTACAATAATTTTAGTGAATTAAATACTTCAGCATTTAAGAAAAGTATACTCGAAGATAATGATAAAGATGCAACAGCAGATGACCCTTTTGATAAGATGTGTCCAATGTGTGGACAAACATTCCAAAAAGATGTTGCATTCTCTGAATTCCAATCACATGTTGAAAATCATTTTATGGGTGAAACTGAAACTGATTCTGTCATAGACAATTTTGAAAATATACCTATCTCTTTTGATAATAACTTATAATATTCCATGTTTCACCATATTATATAAATGATATAGTAGCTTTAAAACAAAATGTGATGTATTTATTTATAGTCTTTTTTGATGATGATTTGGTTATGGCAGTAATTTAATTTTACCACTATGCAATAATAAAACTATTTTTGTATATAAAATCCTTTGACCTTTTAGTTACATGGTCTGCCTTTCTGTAACAGTGGGCTAACTCAATTTTAAGGGTGAACCACGCACTGGCCTTGCGGTGGTGGCTTACTATCTATACCTATCAGACAATGCTTCACTAAACATCATTTTGTACCCAACATTGGGCACAATATAACATATATTCTGTTTTTTTTTACATAGCACTGCGTCCATTATCCGATGCGGGCCGCCAAAATCATAGAAAGCAAACTGAAATCCGTTGCGTGCGGTGCGTCTGGCGCGGACCAATGGACGCGTACCTTTAGACTATAGAATTTCTTTTATATGATCGAAGCATGAACAGAACGATATGAATGTCATTAATGGAGTCACAGTCACAGTGTAAAGAAATTTCCTTACATAAATTTAAATGTTCATCTGAAAAAATTATAGTTTGAATGTATGTCTGTGACATCATAACTCCCAAATAAATGGATGGATTTATATGCGTTTTTTTATTAATTTAATACCAATGTAATTGGGATAGCTCATAGATGTGTTATGAATTTCAGCTATGTACAACTCAATGATTATGACATTGTTTTCTTGTGTTGGAGGTTTTTAAATATTTTTTTTTATTTATTTAAGTATGTGTAATAAAAAAAATTATATCTTCTTGTTTATTAT
The DNA here is from genome assembly GCA_911728495.1 of Furcula furcula. Taxonomy (NCBI): domain Eukaryota; kingdom Metazoa; phylum Arthropoda; class Insecta; order Lepidoptera; family Notodontidae; genus Furcula; species Furcula furcula. Next base: position 16,431,089 of record OU452251.1, read on the forward strand.
TTATTTCAATTACTTTGCAACTATTGTACTTCTACTTTTTCATTACCTACTTCATGCTAGGTCAGTAGGCTTGACATCAGTGGATTTCGATGGTTGTTGAGTTGTTTTCTGTAGTAAGTTCTTGCTGAACCATTGCGGCCTTTCCTTTTTCATTTCTATTATTCTTTTACCTTTCCAGAATTCCTTGGGCTAGTAACGAAAAAAAATTATTATTGTACAAACAACTCACATTTTTAACTAAGTATAAAGTTCACTAACTATGATGGCTGGCTGTATAAATGTTTGGCTTATAAGCGAAAAGCTTGCTGCGCCAGTTTTCGAACAGGACATTGTTCAGTGAACATTGAACATTTCCCGTTTGCGGCGACTTGTTCAATGAATAATGTTTTTTAACAAGTCTGATCTGAGCTCATCCAATATTTAAAATTTATTTTTATATGAGGTAGCATCTTAAATCATGGGTATTTCACGTATCAACGCAATTAATAACAATATAGTATCTGGATTCCACTCCATAGTCAAACCAAAACAATGTCCACGTCTTTGATTGTATATACGTCTAGATAGCACGTTTGATGTTCATACACTTGACAATATCAGGTACACCAAAACATCAAATTGGTAGACTAGTGTCACTTGAACTGTACCGATGGTTTGTGCTCGCAAAAAAAAACATTATGCCGAATTGTGTAATCAAATCGTGAAAATATTAACTAAGTAAAATTAATAAAGATCCTAACTTACTATTTATGGGAAATATATTTATAACTGGAAATCCCCAAACACGGACACAACCACAGATGACGCGAGTGTACAACGAGGCCTGCACGCACACACGAATTATGAGGCTGCGACGCACAGTGTGGAATTTGGCCTTAGTTGCGGCTATCTCTTTTTATGTATTCTTTGAAAAGATAACCATCAAACGAAACCACTAATAAGACTCCGCCGGCTCTATGTGAGTATTTCTCAAAATTAATGTACGTAACGAAATAGTTGTTACGAAATAGTAAATTTAAGGCTTGTTACATGATGGCGAAACATAATTTATTTAATCGAATATTGTTGATGTTTCATAAGTACCTATCTTCTTATTTATTTTTGTAATATTTACCTATTTATATTTTCTACTGTCTTTTGGAACATTTAAAATACAACAAGGAAGTTATACATTTATTCATGTTATTATAAAAAAAAAGCTATCCAAATTTAAAAATCAGCAAGATCTGTTCTTTTAAAGAATTGAACAAAAAGGTAATATAATTTCCAGTGATTCTTCTTTAAAAATAGGCCACGTATTCTGCTGTAGATTGTATTAGTATCTTCAATATGCATGACATTCTCATTATTTATATAATTACGTTCAGGTTTAGTGTTATTTTCTATCGTATTATTATTTTCAGCATAAGTGTATTTATTTCATGTTGGCAATGAATGTTACTATGCATAATTAGGTTGTAACTGTATACACTCAGCTTTATAATTTTTTTTCGTAACGTTACGAAAACGTAACGAAAACGTAACGAAATTCTAAAAAGGATTAGACAAAACAGGATTCTAAAAAGTTAACAGTATGTTATACCATGAAACTGCAATTATATATATACGCTTCTATGTTCATACCACAGGTATTATAATAAGAAAAACAAATCAAGGCTCTCCACATTGTGAAAAACTGCTGGTAATAATTTGTGTTACGAAAAAGTACTTGAAAAATGAAACCGGTTTTAACTGATTTTCATATTCAAAGATATGATTGAGACGCCAGACCAACAACCAATCTGAAAGAAGCTAGGCTTGCCCATCTTAAAATTAAACAAATTCATTTAGAAATTACATGGAAGTAGAAATAAAACGTAACTAAAGAGTAATAACGAAAAAGTAAATGGGCATGACTCATGTTGTTTTTCTCATTTAATTAATTAATTTACTATGGAAACCCATATAAAATTACTTTTCAATAGAAACTACATTTAATATGGACTTGTAATACACAAAAGTGGACAATATTGACGTGACATAACGTATTTTATGTAGTATAATACGTATGAGGGTGGTAGGGTTTCAATTTATTTTTGTATGAAAAGCAAAAAACATGGTTATTAAAAAAGTGTTTTATAATTAGTTGGATGATAGATTATACTATTCATGTTAGTAATTTTAAAGTTTAATATGTTAACTTTACAATTATGTTTTCATATATGAATAAAAACGTGTAACTTTTTAAATATTACGAGGCACACTTTTTTTTTCACAAATGTACATTTATTTTGAGAAATACTCATGTGTCATAGTTTTAGAGATATTGAGATAATCGAGAAAAGTCCATAGAAACCAATTATCTCTTTTTCTGATATTGATTTTTCATTAAATGATTGACTGTATGATCGATATCGTCTAAAAGTTCCAATATGTTGAAAAACAGGTAATAAATTATGCTCTTTCAGGCAATAAAGTTTCTAAGATTTTCTAATATTTTTTTTCTACTTTATCTCTACAAAGTCGCATTTTTTTTCAAAACGCATGTGTTAAGGATACTAATAAGTATTACCACAAAAAAAATCAGATGCTATAAGCCCAGGACTTCGGAGATATTTCGTTTCAAAATTTAAAGTTAGGGTTGTCAAACAATGTACCTAGTCAGTGGTGGTGGTGGTAGTCAGTGGTGTGTGTTATATTTGCAACATGCAATATTTCAGATGTTTGATCGTGACTATAGGCGTCCCTTAGGTAATAATATAACTAGGTCGCGAAAATCATCAATTATTAACCGACTTTAAAAAAAGAGGTAGTTATCAATTCATCGCGTAATCTATTTTGTATGATGTATGCTCTCTCATCATTCCGCCAAATATGTACCGAATTTGGATTAATTCTTTTTGGTATCTAAAGTACCTACACTGCATTAAAATAGTCCCATAGAAATTTCACTACCAACGAAGCAGTATTTCCTGAAAGCACATGAATGACACGTTGAAATTACCTACTAAAATGGGTAAAGATGATATTCTCAGCAACAAAAAACGAATAAACTCTTCAATTTATTTATAAGATTATTTTTTATTAGAGAGCATTACAATGATTCGGTATGCATTTTATCAAGACCGAATAAGAACTTCTTCGAGGAACATGAGTGACGAGGACGAATTTATCTGGTAAAACCATAAAATCGGTGTTATTTACTACATTACTCTGACAAATATATTATGACCCATCTTAGATATTTATATGATCAAAAATTTCAATATCTATCTAATCCATATAGGTAGCCAATCTTTTCTATACAGCGTATAGCGTATTATACTCTTGTATAAGACTTTATTTACAACGAAGATCGGGCTCAGTGGCGTGCCTTGGCGTCCAGCAGTGGACTGATGTGGGCTGATGATAATGAATATACATTACACTAAAAAGTAACTAAAAAACCGAAATATTATTGAATAGCTAACTAAACACAGTACTTACGTTTACATCAAAATCAACTGTCTATCACTAACCTCAATAACATTTATTTTTCACTTTTTGGTGTGGTTTGAACAGAAACCGTATAATTTAAGAAAATGATAAATGTCAAATAAACTGATTCTTCATTGTACTTACATAAAAGGATGCTAAATGTAATTTACCACCATTTTAATCAAGTGTTATTATTTATATATCTATGTACATACTTTTATTCAAGTTGTAATATTAATCTGCATAGAGCGCTTCTAACATAAAGGCCTTTGTTTTCTATTGGTATTCATATAAATATTTAAATAGCACTACTTTTTGTGACAACCCTATTTCCATAGAAACCTGAAAAAAACTTAGAAACACATTATCTCAGAGATCTCGCTGGATAGATGTTCGGTATTTTGTCAATTCGAAGATAAATTACGTTAGTGTATTTCAGTGGTAGAAAAAAATGCTACTGTTATAAGGATAATTTTATATTAATTAATTATTGAAATTTACAAAATATTTTTTTTCTCCATTCTTAGTGCGGTTAGGGGCTTGAAATTTTTCTATCTGAAATATTACATATCAACAATCAATGTGTATTTTTTTATAAGAGTGGGCTTCCTTTATTACGAGAAATACAGCCGAAAACAGATTTCATGGAGGTCAATGACCTTTTAAAAAATGCTCTGTATCTTCAAAATTAAGTGAAATATCTAATCCGGTATTTTTTAGTATGCTTTATAATAACTAAATCTATTGAATTCTAAAATAAAATGAGGATGGCCACTACTAAGGTCAAATTCCACACTGTGCGACGCTCAGTAACGTAACTTTACCAGACGACTAGGTAGCTAGACGTATATATATAATCAAAGGTCCACGTACGAATAAATATTCTGGGCAAAAAGTGGAAGACGTCCGCCAAAATCGAAATTAACTATCACACCTCCCCGCCCCTCCCGCAGGCGAACGCGGGAGATGTTTTCCACAAGCGTCAGCGGAATGTTCCAAGGGTTTTGTTCGACAAAACACTCAAGCCACGCCCCTTATGTAATGTTTACGAACAATGTTCTGTTCAAAACATGGCGCAGCATACCCGGCTAAACTATTATCTTTGTTGTTTTAACACGTTCATTGCTACGAACTCGCCTCGCGTTCCTTAAAATTACATACTGGAGGCCTAGAACTCGCCACAGAAGTCCTATTTATCATGTTTGCTTCAAAAGTTTTACGTCATACAATCGTGGTTCGCGTGTCAGGTATTCCTATTTTTTATAGACATACCACCTTGAAATGTGCAAACATATACATTTGTGTCTATCCTCTTCATTCGCACGCCCGAGAACTCGCCACTTGAGTTCAGCCAAATTATAGTGGTGGTCAAATGTCAGTTTTATACTATGTATAGATTTGTATCTTCATTCCTGTACTGCACATTTTAGCATGCAAAATGTACTTACTTTATCCGGAAGAGATTCTCCATCATAGAGTACAACAACATCATGTTCAATAGGATTAATGCCTAATTTCTCTTTTATTTTAGCTTGGATCTCTTCAGTTTCCTTCTTTATTTTAGTATAACAGTTTTCTGTAATAAAAAGGATTAGTTAGTTGATATCTTTGAGCACAAAAACTGTAACTGAGATAAAAAATTTCAAACTAGTAGAGTTTGAAATTTTCCCAAAAATTTGTTCATTTCAATCAATTTTTTTCCGTTTGTCTTGTATTTGTGTTACCTTCTAGACATAGTACAAAACAGAGTTGCTTTCAGGGTTAGTCAGTCTGTCCGCTTACTTCTCCTCAACAGATCTTGAAGTGCTGTTTTTAACTTTCATGGTGATTTTCAATACTATTATGACTCGAGGATCTTTAAGCAGTTTCCACCATCAGTTAGATATATTTTTTCACTGAAGGTTTATGTGTATAAAGAACCTAATTAAGTTTCTAATTATGTAGAAAATTTAGTAAAACAATACTTTGCAACATTATTCTAATACACACTCGTGTAAAGCTAGAGCAGGTTGCTATATTTTTTTTAAATGACTACCATATTTTGCCAAATTTAGAATCAAATAAATCTGTGTGAATTGTCCTAGGATATTATTTACTGGTTTTGTGAACCAGAGCTCATAAGATTGTTGGAAATAATCAGCATAATTCCATCTAGTTTATTCAAATACATAATACCTTAGCAGATGAAAATAATAATTTACCACAAAGATAGCTCTTTTCATGATGGTGTCCACAGTCATTGCAAACAACAATATTTGTTTTAGGTACAAGCATCTTCCATACATATTCAGGGTGGCCAAATTTCCTCTTAAGCCTTTTTTCAACGGTTCGACGGAATTTTGGTACAGCTAATAGAATGCCATCACCAATCAAGTCTTTAATAGAGAATTTTTTAGGTAACGCATTTGGCTGTTTGTCATGAAGATATGCTAGTGCCAACTCTGAAATTTATAGCAAATAAAATTATTTAATAAACAGTTGTTTTTTTTCAAGTATAACATAAAAAATTGCTAGTAACGCTTATTAAGTACCTTTTGGTGGATATCCAAACATGTGCAACACGTTCCTTTCTACATTCTTCATAATCTGTACAACGTGAGCTAAACGAGGAATCATTGTTACTTTAAGTTGTACAAGCAAATTCTATACTATAGTCAAAGGTTATAAAAAAATCTATATATTTATTGAGGTTAGGGTGAAATTACCCTTAATTGTTATTTTATCTTTAAATATATTTACATCTAAACTGTGAATCTGTAATCAGTGATCATCTATACAACCAGATTTAAGTCTAAGTTTGGATCAAAATAAATTAATTCCTCTGATTCCTCAAACAAAATAAATGAAACCGAACGAAATGAAATGAGAATTACGCACGGCCGATACTATTTTAATGATTGAACCATAAAGTAAAGCATGGTGTTGCAATCGTTTAAAAATTTTCCCCATAAACTCGAGTCAGAATCAGGGACCGGTAAACTAACCAAAACGTTTGGTTCCTGGAGAGAGCATGATGCGCTAACCCCTCTGCCAAATTTTTGTTCATATGTTCAGGTCATTCTTTATTTATGTGCATATCTTTTTGAATGTGTTGCGAGCTTATTATAGTGTGGGTATGCGTGAAATTGTAACTGTGTGTATTTACTTCGCCTCCCGCACCCCGCAAAAATGCCACGAAAAATTTGTTCGGGGAATCGACGCGATACTAGCTTCATTCTGATTACTCTGAGTTTGTTTCCCATTTCGCTTAATGGTTTTAACCGGTTTCCTCAATTACTGGTTAAAGGTTCAAGACCTACCGGTAATTATATTGTTCATTCAGAATAACTCCAAAAAACACAAAGAACATTTCGTTGGAGTAATTTTAATACTCTGCAAGATTTGAAGATGGCACATTCCGAAGTATATTTTTTAATCTAACGCTATTTAACATTAATAATTAACTAATAAATGGGCATTTTTTAAATGTTAAACGTTTCTATTTGTATTAAACGCTAACAAATAATGCGGTAAGTCTTAGGTAGTCAGTCAACACAGCACTCTCCTCATCAATCTAGGGCATTAATCAGACAAAAAAAATCGTGGGACCTAATATGTAAATAGCATTTATAATGATAATAACGGTATCTATGGTTGTTATTCTAGCCTTAGATTCTAGTTCCTCGGTTTATGCTCGGTATATTACGGCTTTCATCTTAGAGGAGATACCACTGGAGAGAGCATGATGCGCTAACCCCCTCTGCCAAATTTTTGTTCATAATATGGGTTGGATCGACGGGAGCAGAGCTGAGGGTTCACTGACTATATACCGAGTCTACCGGCTGGCCTTTTAGAGAAGTTCAGAGTCATGGAGAGACCTATGCTCGGAGTTTCTTTCTCTTTAGCTCGGAGCTCTCAGAATCTGCAAGTTGAAGTGGCAATGGGCAGGCCACATCGCTCGAAGAACCGATAACCGTTGGGGAAGAAAGGTTCTCGAGTGGTGACCACGAACCGGAAGACGCAGCGTTGGCAGGCCTCCCACTAGGTGGACAGACGACATTGTGCGCGTCCCAGGTAACCGGTGGATGCAAATAGCCAATTGTCGTTCATTGTGGCGTTCTAAAGGGGAGGCCTATGTTCAGACGTCTTCCAGCTGATGATGATGATACCGAGTCTGCGAGAACCTAAGCCTTTTCCTCGTCGTCGAACACGGGTTGGTCGCCTGAAGGGCGGATTAGGGGGGGGGGGGGTCATGTTCACTACTGTGTCGGATCGGATTTGCGGATCTCGTGAGCCGCCGGTAAGCCTGGTGTTACGGCGAGATCTCCTCGAGAAACCCTCCCCATTAAGCCTCCCTAAGTTCCGCGATGCTGCGCTTCACGTCCTTCCACAAAACTCGCATGCGGGCCCGGTTGGCATTGGTGGGATAGGTGTCGTGCTGAACTGCAACGGGCGGGCACGCACGGTATTTATACCAGCGAGCGTGGTTCAAAGGCACTGGTACCGAAAATTCTTTGTCTTACCTGGCAACGGGCAAACGATTCATACAAAATTTTAACTGTCTTGACGAACATTGCTTTCCTAATTCCGGTTTAGTAAAAATGTTTTAACTTCCACCACATACAGTTTCTTTATGTCTGATGCGACAGATTTATTAAATTATAAATAAATAATAAAAGTAAAAGAGTTTAACCACCGGGTAAAAATAAATTTAATTCAAGATCAAAATAAAATGATGCACGATATATACGACTTTATGGAGTAAAGTTTTAAGCGACGTTAACCCTGTGATATTAATTTCAGGTGCAGGATAACTGATTTAAGTGACATCAAGTATGGATTTCAGATGCAGGGAAAATGATTTAAATGTTGAACGATGTATTTATTTAAAAATAGAACGTCAGGTAATTATTGTATCTGTGGTGCACTCTGTTCGTAGCACTGACTTGCCTTTGTCATGTTGTAAAATATATTGTAATTCCATTGCGTATATTAAAATAACCTGCTTAAAATAATATCTGTTTAATTGGAAGCCCCTCTGACTCTCAACATCAAACGCCCTATGTTACGAAATTTATGTCAGGACCAACAGCTTAAGTCAAAATCAAAAAAAGTTTGTCTGTATGAAGTCCATCTTTTGTAAAATTGTATAAAACAAGTAATAAGTTTTAAAAAATAAAACCCGACAACGTAGAAAATCGCAGTTTAATAATGTTATATTATATAGCATATAACCAGCGAACAATCAAGACGCTTCTAACGACACCCTACTTGTCAAATTATGTTAAGTAGATTAGAAGTTATGCGGGAACAGAAGAACATACATACATACATACATAAATACATAAATACATACATTCTTGTTAAAATCATAACCCTCCCTCCGTTTCGTAGTCGGGTAATTAGTGTCGCACCAATCAAATAAGATTCAAACGACCTAAATTTACTAATGTTTCAAGCGACAAAAAAGTGCTCCGATCGCCATGAAACCGGATTCAAACGATGCAGAAAAATCTGGCGATTTCGAATATGTATATAACTCAATATCAGCCAGGATGTCGCTTAATACAAATAGCCCGTGAACCCTCGATATGTTCAGGTCATTCTTTATTTGTGTGCGTATCTTTTTGAATGTGTTGCGAATTTATTATAGTGTAGGTTCATAGAAACATGAAGAGTTTGCATTAGACATTTGCAAGAGTATGTGTGAAATTGTCTTTGAGTATTAAACCAACCGGAGAGGCCACTGTCAGGCGTTCCCCTCTGTCAAAGTACGAGAGCACCGGTCATACCCGTTATATAAAACTAGTTGACCCGCGTTCCACGCCATTCAACAAATCCCGGTGCGCGCGGAACGACGTAAGCTAAAAATGCCGAATGCCAGCGCGTTTTCGTGTAAAAAAATATAAGACTTATCTAGTGTACCCAAGGATAACGTTACTTTCCATCTGTAAATATTATTTCGTTTATAAATTGTCAAATAATGCACTAAATTTGCAAAAAACTAAAAAATATTATTAATCAATAAGTGTTGCCACTAAATCGTACAAAAGCGTAACGAGCGTAATTTTAAAAGTTGAATGTACTGACATTAGTTTAAGACTTCTATTTCACGTAAATGATTGTTAATACCATTTATTTCTGTAGATGCATAATTAATTAATTAAAGATTACTGTTTGAAATTCAGTATCTTTACTTGAATTTTCTACATATTTTTTTACTAAACACTTTAAAAATTATCGATTCTATGAAACTGTATGTTTATGTTTGGGTGTACTTAATTATTATAAGATATTTACGGTCGTCACTTTTATTCCGAATACTTTCATTTATTTTTAAATACATTGGCCACACCGCAGCAAAGTTAGCGCTGGGACAGCTCATAATCAAATATCGATATCGACTATCAGTATGTTACTCTGACTATTTATTAATCAGATATCCAAAAGAGTTTGTGTAGTGTACCGCATGCCGTGTTTTAGCCGACTTCAAAAAAGGAGGAGGTTTTCAATTCGACTATACATATATATATATTTACATTTACGTATGTTCGCGCATAACTCTGGCAATTATAGACCGATATGAAAATTTTTTTTTGTACGGATAGGCCGATCCCCTGATCGGGTCCCATTAAAAACGATTGCGATTTACGAATAAGTAGGTAGTTCCTAAAAAAAAACAAGAATGTCGCGTCAGAAAAATTTATAATAACGCCTTAAGGATGAGACTCGTCGTTTTTAAGGAAAAAATGGTCATAACTCTGGCAAATGTCTTTCTTTCACACTGAAAGGGCGCTGCCGGCCGCTGCCATCTTGGTGTGAATTGAGCCTAACTTCAAATATGAACCTATTTCGATTATTCTTTCTTTATTCGAGAAAGTTAACTACTATAATGATTCCATGCAAATTTCATTACGTCCTGATAAATTGTTCCTGAAGAAACATGAATGATGTAAAAAATGCAAATAAGTATACTCCGTAGGTGCGCTAACACCAATTTCAATAATATTAAAATTATTTTATGCATTTTAGTGTTATTGAAGTCGGTTCAATCTTTTTATATATTTTATAAAATGATCATAAATTCTTTGGAATACATCTATACTCCTGCTTTTTGTGGTGTATCTATACTGACATCCAATCCTCTAGATTTGTTAGGTCTCAATTTATCCTCCGACCTTAATTTCGGACGATCCATTGAGTCAAAAGTCAAAATCTCTGCTAAAAAACTTGCTATCTTGAATAAGGTGAGGCGGTATTTCACAAAGGAACAGCTGTTGAATCTTTACAAAGCTCAGGTTCGACCCTGCATGGAGTACTGTTCTCACCTGTGGGATGGCTCTGCCAAATATCAACTTGACTCTTTGGATTCGCTAGACAGACGCGCTCGCAGGATAATTGACGATAATGACCTAACAAATAAAAAACTGCAACAATTGGATCATCGTCACCTAGTTGCATGCTTATCGGTTTTTTACAGATTGTTCCACGGTGAATGCGCTCAAGCACTTTTTGACCTTGTACCACCATCCCCATGGGCGCTGGCAGCAGGGTGCAAGGGGGTGCACTTGCACCCCCCTGTCACGGAAGAATATACATAGAAAAAATACATAAGTACGCTTTTGATTAGCGAAACATACTCAATCAAATACCCGCGTGTTTTGAATTTGACATTACATTTATTTACATCATATACATGTATAATTCTATAGTTTAAGTTAATAGTAAAATGTGTAGATGCAGATGCACCCCCCTGAAAGTAACTCTGGCGGCACTCATGACCATCCCCTTTCTTTTACCGGACTGCCAGGCGGCGGCAGGGTCTCCACCGCTTTAACGTTGACACTCCAACTTGCCGAACTAAGCGTTTCGCTTCTTCTTTCCTCATGCGCACGGTCAAGCTGTGGAAACCGTTGTCCGGGAGGGTACTCCCGGACAACGTTTTCCCTGATAAATATAACTTGTGTGTTTTCAAGTCTAGATTGAACAGGCATCTTATGGGTTAGCGCGGTCCATCCTAGACCACATCTTATCTTCACTTACCATTATGTGAGATTGTGGTCAAGCGCAAGTAAACCTATCGCATCGCTGACGCATCGGCACATGAAAGGAGACACCCGGGCTCTCCAGTGGGATCTGCACCAGCAGCCCGTCAGTACCTTGCCTTTGAGCCCGCCACCGGGGGATGCATTATAGCCCCCCTGGAACCAGACACGGTGTTCAAGGGGATAGGGTCCCCGCCGCCGCACAGTGGACGGAAAAACGAAGTTCCCTTTCATAGGATTATTTAAAAATGAAATATTTTATTTGATACTTTCAAGTATACAGTTTTGTCAAGTACATTAAAACATTGAATAAATGAGTAGTTACCGGTTTTTTTATCGAGTCTATACCATCAAAGAATGACTTTCTATATTTCAAATGTATGAAAATGGAATTAGTTTTCCTCATAACTTTTTTCTGTCTAGGATTGTAAAGCTGAAACTTTTAGGTATTGTTGCCGAGCCTATTAAAAAACCACTTGACATTTGACCTTGAACCCGAACTTCCCCGTTCAAAAGATATGAATCAATTAAAAATGCATATTTACTCAATGCATAATTAATGCATTTTATTTATATTTATTTATGATACTCTCTTTTTTTTGTGATTTGTTTAGATATTCTTTATTATTTTAATATTTTTCCTATATTTAATCATTTCCAATATTTTTTTATTTTAATAATCTAACTATTTATACTTTATAGAACACAAGCAAGCATATCGACAATGTTGTTTATACCTGTAATAGGTTCACTTATCAGAATTTATATTAACTGTGAACGTTGTAATGTTACTTAATCATAAGTGTACTGTTGGTATATAAATAAATAAAATAAAATATTTGGACGATGTTTTAACACGCGGTAAGTAATGTACTTTAAAAATAAGTTTTGTTTTATTTTTTTTACCCTTTATTGATCCCTGATAGACAACCAGGGCCGTCTTAAGTCTATTCGACGCCGGGGTGCGGGGCTCAGCCTGCGCCCTCGATTTCTTTTACACTGCAGCGTGGCACGCGACCGACGACACACTGCAGTATGAAAGGGGTCCTAGTCAACCAAGAAAACACAATCCACGTAATTTTGATTTCAATTTCTTTATTTCTCTAAAATGCAAAACGAAAATTAAACTTTAATTATACAAATTAAACCCAATTATACAAATAAAAAACGTTTTTAAAAAAATATTCAACCGCCTTCAAAAAGAATCTTCAAACCAAAATTAACAAACACTAAAAAACGAAAAAAATAATTAGAATTTTTAATTCCAAGGACGAAAATGCGTGACTTTTTCTAACTTATCTTGGTACTTACTGAACTGAAGTCGGTGCCAAGCCAAAAGAATAAGAACGAATTATATTGAGATGATTGTAATGGCGAAAAACACCAGCAATCCAACTCTCGTTTATGTTGTTATTTAATTGCTTGTTACGAGCCAGTATGCCTCGTCAGTATATACCTAGACCGTGGGACATTTGCCGCGCATCGGACACCGAGCTCATGACGTCACGGCTTCATGAGATGGCTTTCCCTTACCTAAGCTCGGTGGGAACAGACGCATAGACTTTAAGGATAGATACTAAGATTATATATATTTTAATAACTATTGTGGAAGATTAAATATACCACTTTATTAATTTAATCAAATATTTTATTGGAGTTCCTGTGTTCGGCGCCCCCAAACACGTAATTTGCTAAATATCTATTTATTGTATGTACATACATCAAACAAACTCAATTTTTCTTGCTTTTGAGTTGGCAAAGATTTTAATTAAATCATTTATTTTTATATCAATTTTGGATTCTATACTTATAATGATGTATTTTTCTAGCGAGGTATGAGTACTTTTAGGTATCGGTATTGTACCTATGTATTGTATTTTAATGTTAACCGACGAGTTCTCGAATGGAAACCACTGTCCACGAACGAACGAACGTACGTAGCTTCGGACGCCCCTCCAGCCCACCGCTGGACCGACGAACAGCTAGTCGGTAGGCGCCTAGGTATTAGTTGGATGAGGATGGTCGAGATCTGCATGCTACCTAACACTTAAAAAATAAAATTGACTTACCTTGATATTTTTTTTCTTATTTATGACGAAGAAATTCCATGAATTTCCATGCACTTACAATTACAACTTACACTATGGTTACACTATACATATAAATTAATGAATTTCTCCACTAGATCTTCCGTGCTAATTCGGCGGTCGTCGCAAATGAAATGAGCTAACGAATTTAATTACTTAAAAAGAAGAAATCAGATCAATCACTGACCGACACTTGCATAGGCGCTGCGCGCCGTGCTGTATATTCAAATAAACTTACACCTAATTGTAGTGATTTTTTAGAGATCATTTCTCTTTAAGTGCGAGTGCCCGGACGGCTATGTCAAAGGACGCAATTACTCGCCTATGACAGACGCACAGGTGCCGCGCCGCGCACCCATTTCAAATGAATTTACGACTTACACTTTATTGACTTAGAGATCATTTTACTTCAAGTGCGGGCGACCGGGCGGCAATGTGTCAAAGGTTATATACACTCTCTTTGGATAAGAGATTTTGCCGCGCGCGTCTTGTATGAAATAAAATTGTTATTTGTGTACTAATAAGAGTCATTTTAGCTTGCACACCATGAGCGGTGTGACAAGCGCCGAAAGCGTAATACAAGTAAAAACTAATACCTAACCTGTGGTAAAACAATGATTTTTGTTGATGACAATTTTTTTTTAATATTTTATTTTGCGCATACGTATTCGTCGTAACAAATATATGAAACTGTGCAATGGCGTTAAGTTCAATGAAATATCTAAATATTCAGCGCTCGGCAAGCGCCCCCGGGCGCCCTGTGCCCGGGTGCACCGCACCCCTTGCACCCCCTGGTAAAGACGGCCCTGTAGACAACAAACCTATATGACTAACGATCTTGACGAAAAGCGTACATATTCATAACGTATGCACAACACAACAAATAATGCGATATGAATGACTGATATTTTATATTTGCAAGAATATAGGTAGCTAACACAAGTTCTTAAAATACATGGGTTTCACGTAAATATTTGTACGGCTGAAATGCCGAATATAGTGATCTGGCATTTCAGCCGTAAAATTATTTAAAAAAAAACCGGTAACTACTAATTTATTCAATGTTTTAATGTACTCGACAAAACTGTATACTTGAAACTATCAAATAAAATATTTATTTTTAAAAAATCCTATGAAAGGGAACTTCGTTTTTCCGTCCATAGTGCGCCGTCCTCCTCGGAGTCACTGCCATACTTAATGGATGTCCTAGGGCCCACGGCCCGTACGTCCAGCGACTCCGAAGGTAACGACTACTGTCTACAACAACCGAGACCGAAGCACAGGGAAGCTCAGTTCAAATGTTCAAGAAAATCCAGACGACTGCTATCTATGTATTGGCCTTACTTGACATTGCTTAACCAACGCTAGCTTATGTCAAAAATACAACATATTTAGCAAAATGTTTTTCCCTTTTTGGCCGTTAAAATTTTATCATAGGAATGAGTAAAGATATTTATTTCTTTTTATTGCACAAAGTTGTTTATAGGCAGACTTTTCATAATATAAGAGTAAGAACGCAGCTTAGGTATTTCTTGAAGTTTCAGACGTAACCATACTGACTTATCCTAATTAATCGGATTTTGACGACAACCCAAGGTTCATTTCCTATGATCCTAAATTTAAAAATACCTTACACCTATTTAACTTTCACCAAAAATATTATCGGAACTCATCGACAATAAAATATCGATAGTGTCATGCACTATCCTCGTTTACTTAAAATTGACGTCATCTCGTGTACAGACAGTGTTGTCACTGTGTGTGAATTTACTTGTGTGCGTATAGATTATGTTAGTGTTTGATAATATTGTAGTGTGCCTGCGTAGCGACGTGGCGAAGAATGCATTAGTAGTAGATAGTATTTGTGTGAGTTACCTCGTCCCCCGCGCAGAAAGTGACAGACTTTTTCTCATAGCGAATAGTGCGCGTGTCGTCTCCTTTTGGTTTAATACTCAAAGGAAATTGTATCTGTTTGTGTTTACTTCGCCTCCCGCACCCCGCAAAGGTGCCACGAAAAAATTGTTAGGGGAATCGACGCGATACTAGCTCCATTCTAATTACTCTGAGGCTTTCATCCCTCATCGCTCATTGACAACCTAACCGTTGAGATTTATGGTGGTGGTAGTGTCGTGTGTTGTGGACATTGGGTGCAAATCGGGCGTGTTGTATTGTAGGTTGTAGTCAATTTGTATGTTGTTGTTCTAATGTCATAGTTTTTTTTTTAATAAGGTTGTGTCATGGAAGTAATATGTACTGTTGTACGTAGTACTTATTACTTCCATGGGTTGTGTATTGTATGCTGCCCATGGAAGTAATAAGTACTTTGTACGTAGTACATATTACTTCCATGATGCTGCCGTGATTGCATGTCTCACTCACTCAGTACATTTTTACTTATAGCAACATTTCAGATAATATGGCGGTTGATGACACTTGACAATCAGCTGTCTAAAAATTACTAAAAAGTGGGGAGGAAAAGACGAACGGCTGTATGCGGCGGTGTGTGTTATGTAGTTCATATCCTCAAGCGTTTCGTTGCAGTTGTAGCTATGGCGTGTTTAAGTTCGAGTAGGCTCTGTGCTCGTGTTCAAGATAAGTTATTGTGCCAATTCGGACATAAAGTTCGAAAACAAACTGTATTTGTGAAACTCAAACCTCCCGGACCATCTCCCTTGAGGATATTCGGAAAGACATGTCAGGTTAGTTACTGATTTTATATATTCACTTTTCACGGTTTAAATATACCTATTTTTGCATACTATATTGAATGATTAAATCCAAATGTATTATTACAAGCGTAAACAAACTGATTTTCTATTTATTTCATAGCTTGTGCATTTTACATAACAGTATGACAGTAATAAATAACCTATATTTATCAGCTGATCGGGTTGATATAATCTAATCAAGAATAGTTTCGTAAAGGAATAATTAGTACCTATCTAGTGGGAAATTATTTATCAACAAAACAGGACGTGTGGTAAAGTAGGTTCATGGTTCATTCATTGGAAATGTTAAACTTTAAAAGTGAAATCTTCGTGAGTCGGTCGATGGACAGTAGGTCGCTTCGCGCGCGGCACAGGTTTGTTGGGTTTGCCGAATGATTTTCACCGTAAGCAAAGATATTCGTAACTTTTACTTTCAACAAACAAAGCTCTGCTGTGAAGAGTCGATAATGATGAAACTATTTATTTAAAAAAAAATAATAATATGTAGATAAAAAAACGCGCGCTCTTTTTTGAACTTACCGCCCGAATAGATTAATTAGTTTTGAGTCTCGTATCTCTAGAATTTGTTTTCAATACGGAATAAATACAATTTATTATCTAGTTTATTGCATGTAACATTAAAGTAAGTAGGTTGCATCGTTTGTTTCACGAGGTTTATATCGTACTCTATTTTATCTGCATCATTTGTTTACACGTTATATTTTAGTCTCGTTTAGTATGAATGAAGAGTCTTGCAGTTAAAGATATTAAATTCTTCAACTCATATCCTACGAATCATTATAACTTTATGTGTATTTTATATGTCCTGGATACCTCCAACACATGTGGTAGAGCGCCTCGTCGTGCTTTCTCGCGAAGCGTGCGAGTATGCAATGTCCGATCTCTACTTCTTTAGTACTCGCTCGCTTACGAACTTTCTAAGCAACAATTATTTTTCGCATTAATATTTCATTTATTCCTTCAATGGCAATCGAATTAGTCGATTTCTATAATCAAGCCACTTAATTCTTAAATACCTACTTAGGCTTTGTTGGGTTCAGAGAAATATAAGCACAAATAATTTAGTTTAAAACTAAACTTGATTTTGGTGGATGTGCGTATTTATGACTTCAGCTGTGATGGCCATCTCTAAAGTCGCATGCACCGGCTCACTGTTAGTGAAAGTTGTGCGACGATTTGTTGAATTTTTAATAGCGCGAAAACTGGGCAAGTGCCCTGTCGAAGGAGTGCTATAGCCTTTCTTATTTTTATTCTAGTCCATTTGGCGAACATTGACCCCGTTTGCCGCGAGACCTTATATTCAGTGCCATTTCTTCGTGGTAATCAAAACATCGCTGACTACCTATTGCTTCTAGTTCCACTATCATACCTAATACAATTTGCACAAATTTTGATTTCAATAACGCTAAAAATAGATGCCAGTATTAACTTTCCCGAAGACATTAATTTCATAATATATATCAAATAATTAACACGCACGCCTTTAGACAGGTGTCTACCTATATTATTAATTTATAGATACAAAGCGTTAAACCTTTGAAACTAGTTAATTATCACTGCAGTAGTTAAATTCTGCAGTAGTTTCGTTTTCCATTGGACGATAATTATTCATCGATATATTATATCGATGTGATTATTGATATACATACTAATAACTGTATATAACAGCCGGAAATAAATCAAATTTGTTAGTCAAAACGTTACTTGTACCTGTTTCGATGCCTAATAAATTAAGGGAAATGATTAATATTTATTCACATGTAAAATAATCGGTTGTGAATCGTGTCACACGTAACGTCCTGCCTGCGTAAATGAAGCTCAGTAGAAATGCGGAACACAAAACTATTTGTTCAGTCTACATCATTGTATAAGAGTTTGTGGCAAGACACGATGTAGCATATGTTATTTTCGACTTACAACATTTACTTCAATCCTAAATTACGTGATGACAATACAAAAGCGCATAGAAAGCTGAAAAGCGTTATGTTCGTTGCCACCGGCGTAACTTCGCAAGTGATTACTGTATTTACACATATTTTACTATCAGTGCATGATTAATGTCGTACTAAATTCTCATACAGAAAGTACCTACAGTGACACACTACGACTACGACTGGTCTCATCTCAATATACTCATAAAATAGTAACCCTACTCCTAATTTGCTCAAGATAATTCTTTAACATGCAAGTTATGCAAATCATAAAAACCTCAAAAATATGTAGCTTTTATCGAATAGACGTGAAGATCGTATCGTATAAATAACATTACACAATGGATTAGGTTGCATCAAGTAGTTTTGTGACACCTCACTCATAATAAAAGGCTGGAAAGATTTTCATCACACAGATAACCATCCCGATTAAACTAGCTTTCGAAAAATATTAAAAGTAAAACGCATTCGAATCAGACGGGTTTGTTTTTGTGTCGGCATGAATTACTTATATGACTTATTCATATCGTGTTGGAAGGATTGGTCAATCAGGAAGAGCTAATTGTCCAGGGTGCGCCCGGCGAACATCGTAACCGCCATTCGAGCAGGCTCTTTCCGCGCCCCCACGATGCCTCAGACACGCATACATAGGCGTCAAACTCTAATGCATCGTGGTTGAGAATGATCATATGTGTTAAAAGTGTTTTAGATGTTTGGAACTTGTGGCAACAGAGGTAATAGTTTTGCGGTGTATAGTTAATTGCACAAACAGTCACCGGATCTATGATGTCCTTGTAAACGTGACTTAGGCTGGTACAATTGGGCAAGCTCGTTTCGGTTGGCACTTGCAAACAATGAACTCATCATCATCGCGTCTGCGCAGGCAATATTAATTGTAGTCGCTTGCGCACGACATGTTAATGATACGTAGTTTTTCAAAGTATAAACTGACTCTTCTTACTGCTGGGCTCCCTGTAACCTTTATGAAAATAGATTTTGCGTATCTGCATTTATTAATGTTGATACATTCATTATGGATTGTAATTTATGTCAGTTGATGTCTTGAAAGACAACCAGCAGGAATATTGTGTCCTATTTGTATTTATAATACGTATATACTATTATACTGCTCTTATAATTTTTCTGTAAACAACATGTGAATTAATATTTGTAGATATTACAAGGCTCAACCTATCAATTGGCTCAATGTTTTCGTGGCATCGCACCACCAATGCGAAAACACATAACCTCCGTGGAGAAACTACGAAGGAAGTAACTATTTTTACACAATAGTTCGATTAAGTACTGACCAGTGATAAAAGTGAATTGTTGTAGCAGTCCAGTCACATTTAAAAAATATACCACAGCTTGTTTTTAATCTTAAAACAAAAGTGAAAAAGAATAATGTCGTGTTTCCAAGGATATATATACAACATTTATTACAGTAAACAAAAATATCCTGTTTCAATAAGTCATTGCATATAACGTTCACTTAGATAAAAATACCCACGCGTCATTAAATATTTACGGTTAACCACTGAAAGTAATTGTGAAGGTTTATGGACATGTTATATTTTTTATTCATGTAAAATGAAAATAAAATATACCTAAGCCCATTTCTTTCCAGTTTAAACTGTTTCTTAATTAAATAAAACAAATCATTGTATTTTTATTAAAAATAAATTTCTATTTTCTATATTTAATTAAACTATTATGTAAATTTTAAATATGTTTTGAAAATCGATATATCTTTAAATACTACTGGTATATATATTTTCATCTTCTTCACCAACAGCAAAATACGTTTACTGCTGAACAAAGGTGTCTACGCCCCTTAGAAGGGACGGGGATTTGCCATAATCCCCGTGCTTTGCGGGCGTCTTGGAGATCGCAGTATAGGTGGTAGGTAATCCAATAGAACGACGCTGCTGCCCATCTTCTCGTTATTCCTTAGTCGCCTCTTACGGACACCCAACGGTAAGAGATGGGTGCTATTCTTACCCGGACACCCCACGGGGACAAAATATAAATAATCTGTAACTTAGATTTCGTCAAAAATCGGTCTTAGCTTAAGAATGGGCTAGTATGAATCATGACTGGACTCCGAGGAGGACGGCGGCGGGGTTGCGACCCCCGTCCCCGTGAGCACCGTGTCAGGTTCCCGGGGGGCTACAATGCGCCCCCCGGCAGCGGGCTCAAAGGCAAGGCACTGAGGGGCCCCTGGTGCAGATCCCACCGGAGAGCCCTGGGGTCCCCCCTCTCATGTGCCGATGCGACAGCCGCGGGGGTTTTAGTGGGTAAGAATCCCACATACCCCGGTCGAGCCCCACAGCTCCCGGGGATCTTTCGAAGATTTCCCTCGCGTCAAAAAAATAAAAAATAAGTATGAATCATGACTGATGATAAAATTATGATTACACTTTTAGTGTTATCAGGTATTCAGATGTCTTAAGGTTATACGATTATTTTAATAGTAGTCTTCAAGCTATCTTCGGTACGATTTTAAAGACCACTTTCGTAATTTGTCATAACTTGTACTTGGTAAAAAAGTTGATATACTCAAGTATTTCTATACTATGCTTTGAGTTAATTTTCGTATAGATCACATTTTATTGTAATCGTTACTTAAGTAGTTATTACTATGCGTTTCAACTAAGAATGTGGCCGCCATGATGATCGTGACTGCGGAACTTCACTCGTTTTTTACGATTTTTGTACCGGCAGCAGAGTAAATACAAAATGAAAAATTCGCCCCGGTTTTGATTATTTATTGTTATGTCTTATTTTGTTATCTATTTTTGTTAAAATATCATTTTTAGTAATTATATATTTGAAATGGCAAGATGGCGGCCACATTCTTAGTTGAAACGCATAGTACGTAAGTTAGGTTTTTTTTTTAATGACAATACATACAAATGGGTTACAACTGGACATCATAACAAATAGGTACTTTATTTATTTTATGGTTTCTATCTTTACCTTGTAATTGTAATAACGACTTTTTTAAAGAAATTAGCAACAAGTAATGTAATTAACGGTAATATAATGGCTTTTAATGGCACCTCTTAGGCAATAGCTCACATTGCGTAAACTTTGATTAATATTTTTCGCTAAATCATTACGGTAGGTCAAGCTGATCTTGAGAAAACTGAATCTTCAGTATAAAAGTTATTTATTCATGACTTGTAAATTAGTTATTGCTGCCTGTCTGTGAGGCATATTAACATGGCGTATATAATATGTATGTTTTCAACATCATATCGTAATCATTGTCTTATTTAACAATGGTTGGTGGTACATGCGTAGGTACCAAATAAGTATCATGTATTAAAAAAAGTGATCCGTGGGGTTTGGGGTAAGAATAGCACAGTTCGGTGTCCGTAAGAGCCATTACCTACCACCTACTGCGGTCCCCAAGACGCCTGCTAAGCGGGAGGATACGGCAACCTCTCCCTTCTAAGGGAGTCCACGTCTTTCGGCTGCTGATGATTAAAAAAAGAGCGTGACATCAAAGCAACTACATATACTAATATATAATAGCTACTAGATGTGCTATAGTTTGTAAATCGGTAGGTCTGTGGTCTGTATCCGTGAGTGTCTCAATGTTGGACATAGGTCTCCCCCATACCGTTTCACTTATCCCGGTCTTCTGCGAGCCCCGCCCACTCTTTCTCTAAGACGTTCAAATGGTACAACCATCTCGAAGACATCGCCGCGTTTTCGCCTATTTGCAGGTATTTACTGTTTTAAACAGTATTTAAACTGTGTATCAGCATTCATCCTTGCGTGTAATCTATTATTTATCTACTCGTATTACCTGATAATAATAGAATGATTCAGGTTCTTAAAAATAATAAAGCTGTAACAGTTCCAATTCTGTACATTGAAGATATTTTGAAAATTATTTTTGTACGGCATTCTATAACCAATACTGGAGCCAAAACTGTAATTTTTTTTTCTGGTTGTGTCTTTATCATAGCCGCGCATCATGCCGAAACTACTGAATGGATCCAAATGAAACTTGGCATGATTTGAGTTGATACTACGAGTTAACAATTCTAGGTACTACATAGGATACTTTTTATCCCGTAATCCAGCACGGTTCCCTTTGGAAAGAGGATTAAAGTCAAAATGTTTACTTGGTCGCACGGTCCGATTTTATCAATTTTTCATTATAATAAATAATAAAAAGGAAACACACATACACAGTTGTTATCAATGTTTGGCAATAGGCATGATGACTAATTTTGAAAAAATACTCTATAATGTACTTACTGGTCTACTATTGCCGAAAATAATCATTTTTTTGTATTAAATTTACAATTAATAGCAATATTTTCAATTTTTAAAATAGCATTTGAATTTCTTTCCAAAACGATGGCCGGTGCATGGCGCCATATTGTGACGTCACTGCGGTGTAAATACACATCTGTCTAGGTATAAAAGTGAATCATTGTTTGAAAGAAAAAGTTGAGATGACAGTTTGACAGTTGTTCATTTACACAGGATTGACGTCATTCACTCTGATCAGCGTTTATTACAAAATGGCGATTAGCTGTATTTGAGTAATTTATTTGTTTAAATATCACGAAAATCTCTCTATTATTATGAAAATGAGATGCATTTTTGGAATCAGTGCAATCTGTTCTAATATTTAAAACCACAGATTTCTTGGTATTGTGTTGCAGTCATCATGCCTATTGATCAGGTGAAGCAACGTTAGGCAAGGTAATTACATAGATGGGTGACCGTTTAATGCCATTTGAATTAACCGTCTCCGTGCTTCAGAGGCAAGTAAATAGTGACTCCCAGTTTTTAACCGACTTTGAAAAAAGGTTACATAATCAACAGCAAATGTATGCTATTAAAAATTTAGAGCGCGGGTAGAGTTGCGCGGGACAGCCAGTACTTAATAAAATGATTGTGGTTAGATATGTCTTTATTAATTTATTTAAATGAATGAATAAGTACCTATGTACTTGTACCATATGAGTCGTACATTCATAGGTTAACATACAGACCTACCTAGATTATATGCTTTGTAAGTACATTAGGTTTTTTTTAGGACATCGTACGTTTGCGAAAATTTTGTCATGGTATTGTTCATGAACAAGACAACCTATGTTGAGGTCATGACTTTATGTTAACCGATAGAGTTTTGAGTTTCGTATTTTCGCACCTACATAACTGGTATTGTTCATGCACTCTTTTTATCCCTAGGAGTTGAACAAATGTGTACAAAGTACACCAACGTTCCATGTTTTAGTATTAAATTTTTGCCATTCCGTCCCTAAATAATATTATCTTTGAGAAACTTTAATGGTTATCGATACGCGTCTATACCATAAGCATCTGATAATCATTATTCAGCTTATGAGAAATCTGAAACGTGACCTGTGCTTTATAATCTTAAACTTCTATACGAATTAAGATACCTTTTTCGACAAATTCTGTTTTGCCAAGGTATTGGCCTTAATAAAATGTACACTTAAAATGATCACTGCTCATAAAATATTCTTTTATTTACACACAGCACCACACACAGACAACTCCGCATGCCTGACCTAACACAATGTGTAGTACCGTGAGATGTCTTGAGTATCCATCTATAAAGTAAATAAGACAAAAACCATAGTAGTAAATAATATGTGATAAAATAGTTATATGTCTACGGACGAAGGGTGAAACCAGTGACGTGTTGGCAACCTCGACGTCGGTTACATCCTTATTATTCGCTAAACACAAAGATTTTTTAACAGGCCAGGCTTTTCTAAAAAGTCAATTTCGCATCGATAAATGTGGGGAAAATGTAATACGTATGTATGTTGCTGATTTATCAACGTGTGAATAGATATGTTTGACTTGAAAAGCGTCTTTATATGTATGCACCTACCTGAGCGAGACACTAATAGTCCAAATTTGTTTGTCCACGGACCGTTCCGCTGGACACCAATTCAGTGAATACCTATTAAATGCAAGGAGTGGCCTTGGCGTAATTGATTGTACCGCAGTACATTACTCATATTTTACACATAACTTTTACAAATAAATCAGCGGTAAAACCAGCAACTTTGAGAGCCCTTGAAAATGTGGACCTACAACTATCATATTAAACATGTATACAGGAACAGTAAAGGATATACATATATTTCGGTTATTTAAAATTATATTTTATTATAAAATATTCTATCATGATTACATTTATCGCGCATGCTTGCAGGCACCGACCTGTTCCAGTATCAATTTAGGAACTGGTGCATACATTTCCAAGCGCAAGAACTTCCCATATGAGGAAAAGTTTTTGATCATATTGCTTGTTCATATCGTAGTCCCTGTACACACAATCTCTTTGCTGTTCTGTTAGTACGAGTATATAGTCCTAACGTCGGTGTAAGTCAAGTCATGAAAAAATGTCATTTTAATAAGAGACACAAAGTTTCATTATTATATTTTTTTTATAATCTTTATCCAATCTATCTTAGAACACAAACAATTTGCGGCTTTTATTAAAGATTGGTCGCTTCACGCTTGACCTAACTACCTACTTATATAGTTAAATAAAATATAGAAAAAACATCGCAGCCACATCTTGCAGCTTTGGATTTAGTGGAGGCGTGCTAAAAGGCTGATCGGTGATCCCGAATTCGTGGGGGCTAACTTACAAAGCTTGAAGCACAGACGCAGAGTTGCAGGCCTCTCGGTATTCTACATGTTTCATTTTGGAGAGTGTATGCAGGAACTACATGACTTAATTCCACCATCCCCTTGCTATCAGCGTACGACGCACGGCAGCTAACCACCCTTACGTTGTAAATGTCCCATCACTGAACTGAGAAGTGTTTTTTTTCTATACACGATATCTTTATTTTGGTGCGCCACCATAATGGCACCATATATGAGCTATAACACAAGGCATCGCGGTCTAATCCAACGAGTAGAAACTCTAAATTTTAGTTCGCTCTGCCCGCGACGATCGCTTTTGGCTACTAGAAGGAAAAAAGCAAAATCGGTTAATAATACACTACTAAATTTTACTTTTATGATTCTTAAAGTTCTCTTAAATCGATCAATCGATTAACCCTGTCAATATCAATTTACTAAAATATATAGTTGTTAGATAATTAAGTATAAAAATGTCTTGTACGAGTAGTATGACGTTGCGACTGTCGTGCATAAGCGTTGCATGCATAGGAGTAATTTTGTCTCAACCTCATAACAGGTGATATTGACCCTTATAAAACAATCGTAAGATTAAGAGTTAATATTAAATATTTCTTGGTTATTTTTAGTAGATTGTATTTTAAAAATTCTATCTTTCTCTTGCATTAATATCTTCTACAAACTATTAAAAAGGTCTGGAAATAACATATAAGATTACATTTAAGATTTGCGGATGACTTGGCCCTATTTTCCGATAATGTCGAACATATGTTGACGATGGTGGAGGAACTTAAATCCGAATGTAACAAAGTGGGATTAAAAATCAACGTGTCCAAAACTAAAATACTGAGCAACATCCCAGGTACAGACAACTACCGCTTACCGGTTGAAACAGTTCCAAATTACATCTACCTAGGCCATAATATCACTCTAGAAATCCAAAACCAAACTGCGGAAATTGATCGGTGCATTGCCCAAGCATGGGGCAGCATTTGGCGCGAATTGTAAAATTCTGCGTGGGAGGATCAGTATGAAATATAAAGCAAAAGTCTTCGAGCAGTGTGTCCTGCCGGTATTTACATACGGGGACGAAACTATGACATTCATAGAAAAGTCCACTGAGAAATTTAGAATCGCGCAAAGAGCATTGGAAAGGGCGATGCTCGGAGTAAGCTTGCGCGGCGACCACAAAACCAATGACTCGGTCAGGAACAAAACGAGACTGAGGGACGTCATCCACGTAATTACCCAAAGGAAATGGAGGTGGACAGGACACATAGCTCGTATGCAGCCCAATAGGTGGACAAGGCATCTCTTGGAGTGGAGGCCCCGTGCGAACAGGAGATTGCGGGGCCGGCCACCTAAACGTTGGGTAGAAGACATCAGAGGACACGCAGGCCCAGACTGGATGAGAAGGGCACCAGATCGCCGGAACTGGAGGGAAATGCCTCCTCGCTTATGTCCAGAAATGGACGAAGAATGGATGAAATGGAAGAAGAAGAAGATATAACATGGACAATTATATTACAGAAAAGCTGTTGTTTTTTCCAGTCCTCATGTTATTAGTAATGCACGCGTTGATGTCTTTTACTTGCGTATTCGCGAGCAATACCTTTTATAGTAGCAGAGTGAAAATAATCTTTTATATATTTATTTTTAAATTTATTAGAAGATTCATTATCTGCCAAAATTCTATTGGTCATTGGCGCACTTGAGTGAAATATTTATTGTTATGTGCTGTAACTATTTTCTTTTCTTCGTGTTGATATCAGTTAACGATTGGTAGGTATGTATGACTAAAACTATCCTAGAGTATTTAATCAATCAATTCTCTGAGTTCCACAAATTAGAGCTAGGTATTTATATATTATGCTTTCCATGTATAATGTAGTTTGCTGGATCTTACGTACATTAAATTCATATAAATAAAATTAGTTTTCATTAATTTCAGTTGTACAGTTTGGGTATATTACATTGACTTCGAGTTTCAGATTTATAATTTTTGTGGTGCCATTGTCTAGAAAAAAAAAGAAATAAGGGCAATATAGTATTTTATAATTTTTATGTTAATGGTTAGCTAAGTAATTAAGGGATAGGTCGAAAAAAATAAGAACACTGGCCTACATTTTATGTAGGTATTTTGATGATCGTATGTGTGAATATACATATTTTTACCGTTATACTGATCCCGTTGTTACCTCCAGTTCCCCTCGCAACAAAGATGTAAGTGGGTACATTTGAAATACTTATAATAAATATAATAATTAGTTTAACATAATTTATAACTTTACTATTACACATTAAAATTATTCATAGTTATATAATGTCACCGAGGCTTGACAGACATGACACCGCTCGTAAGCTACAGTTGATCCGTTTAGTATATCGGTATGTCCACGTACTCGTCACAAATCAATGAATGTACGTGTCAATCGGTATTCACTTCTATTTTAAGAACAGTGTCGATCGATGCGCAAGAGTGTTCGAAACGCTCACTTTCTATCATGTTTTAATTGTTATGTGCGTCCAGTCCGATCGCATGCAATTTTACGTGCGCCAATGCTGTCCATCAATTACATTGTATACGGATTTGCCTTTTTTTCTATTATAATTGAAATCCTACTCTAAAGTTGCAAATTGGTGTTTCACCGATTACTGCACTGTCAACTCCTCTTTGTAATAATCCATAAAGTAATGAACTCCTTTAAAATTTAATATTTCAAATTTTAATTTACTAACTTCTAACATACTGTGAAAATTTTACTTAAAACCAATTTCATAATTCACCAATTGATTGGAACGGCGCAGGACGCCAGCGATTCGATTCAATTGCCACCAATCATATAAAATATTAAATTTACGTTGCATTCCATAGAAACCTAGGTCATCAATAGAGGGCTTTTCACTAACACTCTTTCCCTGGTGATATTTTTATTTAATTCATTAAATATATTAAATTACATATCATAAATAAACTAAGTAAGACAATTAGGATATTTAACAATATTTTATATAGGTAAACAATAATAGACAGGTAAACAACATATAAATAATTTATTGTCATCAACAAACATTGTAGGTACAGCAGATTGTAAATGAAGTCTCCTTTTAAGCAAATAATGCCTGTATTAGGAGACTCCCCTCCACCATAACATACAATATTAGAGTAATGCATGTAGAGACAAAGCAATTTACAAAAATAAATTAGGCTTCAGTAATATCTAACCCAACTAAAATTATTTATATCCACGCTTTAAAGCCAAGCGTGTGGATTATGGCAACACCTCCCTTCAATGGGGGAGGCCTTTTTTTCAGCAGTGGACGTGTTTCGGGTGCTGATGAACGTAGCTACTTACCACAAGATAAACATGGGATGTGAGACTGGAAATACGATGATTACATATTGTTCATCAATACATATAAAATTACTTGTCCTGACTGACTGACTGATTCATCAATAATTTTAGTTGGGTTAGATACCCAACTAAAATTATTTATATCCACGCTTCAAAGCCAAGCGTGTGGATTATGGCAACACTTCCCTTCAATGGGGGAGGCCTTTTTTTCAGCAGTGGACGTGTTTCGGGTGCTGATGAACGTAGCTACTTACCACAAGATAAACATGGGATGTGAGACTGGAAATACGATGATTACATATTGTTCATCAATACATATAAAATTACTTGTCCTGACTGACTGACTGATTCATCAACGCACAGGCTAAACCGCTGGACCTAGAAAGCTGAAATTTGGACAGTAGGTTTTTCTTATGACGTAAGCATCCACTAAGAAAGGATTTTTGAAAATTCGACTCCTAAAGGGGTTAAATGAGGTGTTTTCTTTTGTATGAAACTTTTTATTGTATGGTTCGATTGACTTGAAATTCACTGAAAAGATTCTCTAAATAAAATAAATCAATACGTGTCTCGCGAATTTTCAAAAACAACCTTTGGGGGTGTGTTAGGGGTTTGTAAACTCTGAAAAAAAAATTAGCGGGCGAAGCCGCAGGAAATTGCTAGTTTAAGACATTTCTAACGCAGGGTAACCGGTATAGTGTATGCTCAGCACTTGGGCCCAGCATCAAGTGTAAGCCAACTTTAAAAAATAAACAAATTTTATGAAACTTTTCAAAAAACATATTTGAATTCGGTTTGATAGATGTAAATCAATTTCAGCAGTAATATCTAACAAATCCAATTTGAAATTGTATCCCTGAAAAGTTTGATAAAATTAATTTATGCCTGGGCAATCTCACAACACCAGTTAACCTATATGTCACTTAATAACCAGGTAGGTAACATACTGTTTACATATGAAGTTGCCCTTTTGAACGTGATATATAATACACATTGAGAGCATTATTATCGTCAATAAGGAAACTTGTATTTCCACTCTTCCGGGGGCACCTGAAATGGCCCAGATGAAGGACATAAATTGCCTTTTGGCGAATATTTTCAAGGTTTATTATGCATTTATCACCTATTTTTTGCGTTCCAAAATAACATGATTGCAAAAAATGTAGTTTTTTAATATTTTTAGATTTGGTGGATAAATCTATGTATGACTCCTTTACATAGTTGTGTAAACCTATTAAATTTCGTGTAAATTATAATTGTATAAACCCTGACCGTTGGTTATTCGTCAAAACAAAATGGTAAGTAGTTAAGTATTGCTCCTTTTCTTAAGTATCAAGCACAGTATTAACGCAATCTCTATAGATACTTACAAGAGGTAATCAACTTGAAGTATGTATTCGTTCATTACTGGATTTTATAATTTAAAAAAAATATTTTTCTACACTTGAAGACGTTTTATAAGTGTTATTATTTAGTGTCGAACGAAGTGTTAAGGTTTGTCCCACTGCTAAGCAAAGAACTTCCTTCCCTCATTCCGCTTTTACCGGTTTAAGGCGTTTTGGGTCCAGCTCATCTCGCCATCTCCCCTTCGGTCTGCCGCGCCACCGTCTAACGTTCTGTGGAACCCATTCCGTACATCACGGAATGCACATGTGATACGTACCTATATCTAACTAGAACTTACAATATAACATGCTTTGAGGTTAGCTATCCTGCTCCTCAAACCTAACCTGACCTCAGGGTAGTCTGTTAATTTAATCTAATAAGTGTCTATGGGCAGTTAAAAACCTTAGAAATTAATCTATAACGGTCAGTCCATCCATTAATAGATGGCTGTTTAGGGGCATTTGTACTGACCGTCTCGTGCTTCGGATCTAAGGGTAGCTTGGACATGTGTGCCACTATGTAGGTTGGCCATTACCACTAGACAAAAATAGGTAGAAAAGAAACTAGAAGACAAAATCTTTGATGAAGAATACGCACGGTTCTTGTGTTTTCCGTCAAAACTTGTTGCGTAATTGTTGTCTTCCCAGTTACTGGATGATGACACCCTGAGTTGACCTAACGCATGTGAAATCAATTGGAAGTAATTATTATTCTACGCATCAGACGTCTCAATGAGTTAAGGAGGTTTTCGAAACTTCTACGCCAATGTGTATTTTTTTTTGGACGTTAGTAAAATGTGTGTACAAATATTGGCAGCATATGATACGCACTTTTTCACTGCTAAATGGTAATGGGTATATTTGATAGTGGATTTTCTTGTGTACTATTACTATTTCTACAAATTATTTTAATAATCAATTGTAATATCATTCGGAGTACTTATACTTCAGTCAATTAACACTAAAATAGTTTTAGTATACAAAGTTTTAGAAAGTGTATTTTTTAACATTACTCTTCTTTCATTAAGAAACCAAACATAACTGGTTAGTCATGGTCTGATTGGTGAACTAATTTTCGCGTATGTAATTACGCAGGTAAGGTAATGAAAGTCGCCATGAAGGTTCATGGGCGTCGATGTTCATAGAGCTTGTATAGCTAGCGATGTTCACACAGCAAGCAACAGCTAAAACTATACTTTTTCCACGTGTCTAGAAATAAAAATGTATGGCAGATGTAAGAAATATTTCAAATTTGGCTTTATACAAGAATGCTTATGGAACTGTTACTATACTTTGATGGTTAACTCCAAACACGAACTTAAAGCGTTCCGTACTATATTGTAAAACGTACGTACGTCATTAAACGTATTTAACCGATTGTTTATTTTTAATTTATAACCGCAAACGCGTCCGTCTATGGTCCGTGGTACTTGCAAAGACATACGTGTTGCTGTTTTGCAACCGGTGGCCGGTCATAGCCCATCGGGTGCGAACTGCACTCGCCTGCAGTTGCATAAACAGGATTGTGAAACCGCGTATCGCGGTCACTGCCGCCATCGAGCCCGCTACCACTTAGTTAAGGGCACGCGCCGCACCCTTTGCTTCTACGTGTCGATGATAAACTTTTAGTGTAATGTGGATATCTTTATTCAATTATGCTCTTAGGAATATAAATTAGTGCGCGCTCATACTCTTATAACCGGGTACGGGACAATCAGAAAAGCATATTTCTTAGATTAAGTATCATATCAATATTCAGAGAAGTCGTAGGGTAGGCAAAATGTTTTTTCCTGCACGCCACTGATGTAACTGTGATCCATGTTAGTCAATCCATATGACGCGAGAAGTTAAATCAGTCGGTGCAAAGCCCTGTGCAATGTAACTTCTAGGAAAATATTTTCGAATAGTGCACATCGACGACTTCAATCAGGAAACAATAAATGGATGATACAGACGCGAAGAAATCGATAAGTAAGTTACAGCAGAAACTCCCACTCAAAAAACATTTCTTCTCGGCCAAAGTCGGGCTAATATTTGGGGCAGCCTTTGAAAGTACCCTTCACTTGACCTTACAGGGTATTACAAAATTACCAGTAGAATGCACACACTAGATAATATTGAGTAAAATAATTATAAAATAATCATCATCATTAACAGCCTACATTAGTCCACTGCTGGATATAGGCCTCCTCCAAAACACGCCAATCAGCCCGGTCTTCGTCTCTCCTTATCCAATCACTGCCAACTGCTTTGTGTCACTCGTATCGTCACTCCACCTGGTCACAGGGCGGCCTATGCTACGTTTTCCATTGCGTGGTCTCAACTCCAGAACCAGTCTTCCCCAACGATTATCGTATGTTGACCTATGTCGGTAACTTTTACAATACAATACAAATACTCTTTATTGCACACAAAAGAAAGATACATTTGAAATTAAAACAACTTAACTTAACTTTTGTTCTCGGGCGAATTACTTCGTTTTTTATTCGATCGCTCAGAGAAACGCCGAGCATAGCTCTCCATAGCTCACTGAGTGACCCTAAATTGGTGGACTAGTCGTACCGTAATTGACCACGTCTCTGCACCGTACGACAGGACGCACTGATTAAAGACCTTAGTCTTTAGACACTGCGGTATCGGTGGCGAGAAGACCTGACGAAGTTTTCAAAACAATATTAAATTGTGCTTATTTTATTTCAGAGAGTATCCACATGCGGTCCAGCGTGCGGGTCTGCCGGCGCAGGCGCCGCGGCCGCAGCGGGCCTGGCCCGCCGTCTGGCGTCTAGTTTTCAAAGCACAAGCACCGGCTCGTTGCCGGACTACGGCACACAAATCATCGACCCTTATCGCTTACTCGAAGACGACTTAAATGGAATATACGAAGATATTCGATCGGTAAGCATACTCATCTTAATTACGGAGTTCCTGACTAATGTCTCAGGTGATGGGCGGCAGTGAAATGTAGTTGTCATAGCCACGCGTGGCGAACGTCTTACTGTTTCACTCACTAAGTTGTCACAATTTTTACTCTACTATCCTTTTTTCTTAATTTTTGTAACTAGCTTGTTTTTTTAACTTGCACACACTTTTCCATGGGTTAAGATAAGAGTTTATATGAGCCGTTACATGGCCTAATTTTCGGATAGCAATGGTTACGAAACTATATTAATTCGTTTCTATTTTAACACGAATTTCATATAAAACGAGTTTTGAGATGGACGATATTTGAAAATCTTTTACAAATCAGATTTCATTAAAAACGTATATATAAAAAAATAATACCTTTCGTCACATTTTTATTAATAGAACTATTTAGGTTTAAAACATTCATAAATCTCGAATTGGTGTTCGTATCCTTGACACAAAAACTGCTATACGTTCGTGTTAGAATCGCTTGCTTATATAGTAAACATAATAGTAAAAAGAGGGAGACTGTGTATTGTTATCAATGAAAATAAATTAAATTAATGTCAATCACTGCGTAAAAAGGGAACTTTACGAGCCCATTTGTCGGCTGTGTCCATTGATCAGAAATTGTGTCAAAGTCACGACGTGTTAGCACGTTGGCCGGCTTGTGCAATTGACGCATCGGCGATAATTGAGATCCGTGGTCCACAAAATTGCTAGTCATGGGGCGAATTACGTGGCGATGTGTTTGTTTGATAATTAATGTCCCTGTGGTTATAACTGCTACCGCTTTGTTGGCTTATTAGTTGGTAGATCACCATCTATACATTATTTCAAAGACAGTTTGAAATAGAGATATTTGGCTGGAGGTCTTCCGTAAGATGTTCCATCCATGCCTTGTGAAAAGAACATTAGATTTTATGATATAAATTTATTTTATGATTAAAACAATGGGAATTATTCTATCAGCATACCAGAATACAAATGAAAGAGCCCTATGGAAAAAACAAAGAGGGCAGATCCCAGATTTGAAACGTTATGTACAGAAATCAGAATCATTTATTTGTAAAACATAGGTGTACAAGATCATAAAATTAGAGTGTTTGGTCATAAATGACGTACAAAGTTAAGAAATTGCGTACTAAAAATTAAGTCATGTAAATTATAATTATAAATTAAAGTAAATGTCAAAGACGCATGTAAATTAAATAACATTACATTTTGTCACTAAAGAAGAGCTTTCTATGAGAATTTATACATTATACTCGTAGAAGTCAGGTCAAACAGTTAGCGTGTTCAAATATGTATAAGGCATTTTGATTGTAATTTAACGCGTAAGTAACTACAGATTACAGTTTAGGTATTTTATTAATTTTACTATGCCCGCCTTTAATGCACTGTGTGACTCGTGCAAGCTAGTGTATATATTGGGTGCAGGTGATGACTTCAAGAATTAACCCTCGGCATATCCCGGGGAACATTATTGTCATAAGTTAAGAACTGCATCAAAGATTAATAAAGTAAATGGAAGGAATTGAAAACACATTTTATTCCACTTACTTCTAGGAGGAAATTATCATTAATCCAGTTCTTGCAATCGGATTAATTTGACACTCGCAGCCAGTTTATACTTTTTTTTTTTTATTATTTTATTTATTTATTAAACAGAATTCTTACCACTAACAGAAAACCTTACGTGATAAGTGCTTATAATGATAATAATTGCCTATTAATATTACAATTCTGTGATAGTTACGTTACAATACTGCTGCCAGCTGTCATGAACTCAAAGTAGCGCCCTGCTGATAGAATAAATGTATGTTCTGTGCATGAGAATAGGTCTAGCGTTGAATCATATGCGATGATGAGGTTGATGTAAGTATGCGCGCGGGTTAGCGGCGCGAACTGGCGAACTTTATACTTTGATATCGAGTAGCTAGATATATCGATTATATTACGATTACTAATAGTAATATAATCGATACTCAATGATGGAAAATGAGTATAAATTGCTTCGAGAGACAAAATAATTAAATTAAAAAAAAATGGCTAGTTTGATTTACCGCTAACTGAGGTTTGAAATTTCGGCAGTTAGTATATAATGTATGTACATACTGGTTTAGGTAGTGACAATTACTTAATTTAAGGTCGAAATAACATTGCTCATAGCTGACCTCCAGCCGTCTAAATAAACAGACATTAATGATATCCTCTCCTTTGTGGATGCCAACCTCGATAGTACACGTTCGCGCCGTCTGGTCGAGCACATAACGCAACTAAACTTTACCACTAATTGCGAAATATATTTGCAATGCACTACACTCATAGTCCTCGCATAAACTAATCATCATCACTACATAATATAAATCAAAGTCGCTTTTCGCTGTCTGTCTGTTGCTATGTATGCTTAGATCTTTAAAACTACGCAACGGATATTGATGCGGTTTTTCTTAATAGATAGAGTTCAAGAGGAAGGTTTATATGTATAATACATGCATAATATAGTAGAGAAACACTGATAATTTTAGTAGCTTCTAATGTGATGTCGTAAATAAACACTTTTTTTAACCGACTTCAAAAAAAGGAGGAGGTTCTCAATTCGTCTGTATATATATATTTTTTTCTATGTATGTTCGCGCATAACTCTGGCAATTATGAACCGATTTGCAAAAATCTTTCTTCCATCCATTCTTTAATCCGTTAGTTGGGTCCCATAAAAAAAATTATTGCTTCCGAATAAGTAGTTCCTGAAAAAACAATAACGGTGACTGCGCAGGAAACTTGCAGGAAAGCCTACATAGATGACTTTTTGGTCGCTTTTTAAGGACAAAAATGGTCATAACTCTGGCAAATATTTACCAATTTCAATGATTCTTTTTTTATTCGAAAGAAGAAACCACTGTAATGAATCTGTATGAAATTTATCACAACCGGATAAGAACTTCCTGGAAGACCATGAACGATGAGGAGGAATTTATCTGGTAAAAACCATAAAATTGATGTTCGACATTACATTGCTCTGACAATTATGAACCGATTTCGACGATTCTTTTTTTATTCGAGAGAGTAAACTACTATGATGATTCCATGCAAATTTCATTACGACCGAATATTTTTTTCCGAAGAAACATGAATTATGTAAAGCTATGTAGACGATAATGTGATCATAACCTACCTAGATCATTTTACGGTCTTCGATGGTTAAATTTTTATATATGAAAATATCACTAAACAGTTTAAAATAAAATCTTTTTAAAAAAAAATTGAACCGACTTCAATATCACTGAAAAGTATAAAATAATTTAAATATGATTGAAGTTGGTGCCAAATATACACAGCCGGTAAGCTAACACCAACTTCAATAATATTTAAATTATTTTATACTTTTCAGTGATATTGAAGTCGGTTCAATATTTTTTTTAAAAGATTTTATTGTGCTTAGGTTGCAAACACTGACTGAACCATACGAGATAGATCAAAATAATGTAATACAGTATTGTACACCTTAACAAAGTCTACAAAAAAGTCCGTGAATTGTCCATTTTTGTACTGACTTAAACTCGATTACGATAAAAAATTAGTAATAAAATGTTTTGTATTACTTTTTTTGAATAAGTTGTAGTTTTTCAACGTCAAGGAAAGGATTTCAGATATCTTGTTAATAATTTTCTACGGCAATCAATCAGACAAGAACAGAATGTAGAGATTCTACTTTGAGAAGGCTTTTATTTTTTCTAATAATATTTTATTAACTATAAATTTTTCTTAAGCAATAAGAAGCAGTAAAGTGAAAACAATAGGAAAAATATGTTGCAAATTATGTTGCATGGTAAGATTTTGTGATTCAGTCCTGCCGTGCGTCTGTGCATCGTGCTTCTAGCGGTTGTTTGCCTACTTTCCGTTTGGAAAACTCGTCTCGAACTAGGCCTCTATGTGAATGCTGTACAGACAGGCTACATATTTCTACAAGTAATTTTCTAGCCGTCTTATCTTTTTAAATGAAATGATTTCACTTAATTCAAATATCTATACTTTGCGACTATATAATGTCGGTCTTATTATGAATGTGTGAAGCTTTAAAATTTAATAGGGCATACTATCGTACAACCGCCGACGTCTATCGTTACGCAACGGTGCGTACGTCCTTAGAATTTCATCTGCCCATTCATAACATAATTACAATATAAGGTTGTGATAAACAATCATTAAATGTTTATTATAGCTTTAGGACATTTAAAATTTACTAGGAATTTCAGTAAAGTGTAGGTAGTAATTTCATTAATATATTCTTCAGTATAGAAACACTTACATTATTCCATAAGTAATTAGAATCCATACGTTTAGTAGATAGCTAATAAGCATTCCCCCATGGTTTAATTAACAGTAGGTTTTCGCCTTCCCGATTTCTATATACAATTTCTCAGTACACATTTATTATTTTAGTTTTTAAAATTGTTCAATACAAGCAAAAAGAAACGAATATGATGCATTTCTCATATTGGCAAGATCAAACTCTCTTTAGCGGAACTGAAACAAATATCTCGTTAGCAGCTGCAACCAAGCGGCTGGTAAGAAGGTCAGTGTTTCAAGTTTAGCGTGGTTCCACGACGCGCTTTCCATTTCCCACCGGCGGCTTAGATCATTGCGACATTCGACAATTACAGGAAAGAAAATATAGCTCGGGTTCACGGTCATTGCCGTCATTTTTTTTTTGATGTGATATCATCATCATTAGCAGCCGATAGAGGTCCACCGCTGAACAAAGGCCTCCCCCTTAGAAGGGAGGGGTTGCCATAATCCCCACGCTTAGCAGGCGGCTTGCGGATCGCTGCTTGGAGCCTTGGGAATTGATGTGATATAGGTGCACATAAATAATGTTTTAACAGAAAATTATTTTGAAATGACTAAAGGTGCTGCAACTTAGTCACACATTCATCCAGGCCAGGTGGGTTTCGTGACTCAGAAACTACGCTACAGCCAGCCTTTAAGAGCAGTACTATGTTAGTACCCCAATAATAAGACTAGACATATTGTTAAAATTACAAGTGGCCCTTCATTTCGTATAGGTACTAATATTTGTGCGTAATCCCATAAGCTAGGCCTTTGACAGTGTTGACAACAAATTAATAGGTAAACATTACAGCAGCAGTGCATACGTTTAAGGCCCAAGTGCACAGACATTTGAACGTCTGTTATCTATTTTTCAGAATCGATTATGTAATTTTCAACACCAC
Source organism: Furcula furcula (assembly GCA_911728495.1). Lineage (NCBI taxonomy): Eukaryota > Metazoa > Arthropoda > Insecta > Lepidoptera > Notodontidae > Furcula > Furcula furcula. The sequence continues at coordinate 16,468,858 of OU452251.1, forward strand.
CAAAACCCCGGTTATGGACCCTTAACCTAGCTCGACACCCCCGGTCACCGTTAGGGACTGTTAAGTAGTTAAATAGATAATCAATTCTGAAAAATAGATAATGGACGTTTAAATGTCGGTGCACTTGGGCCTTAAACGTATGCACTGCTGCTGTAATGCTTACCTATTAATTTGTTCCCTTTAAAATTATTATTCTTACATAAGTACATATGATGTAGGTACTTATATTTTTCAACCAACCAAATGTAGGTATTTACTCATCTTCAATACTGTGACTACGCCTTGCAGATTGGGCGCAGTTAGTTAATCAATTCTAAATTGTACCTACATCAAAGTTCTAATGCTACAATTACAAAAGGAACTGTGCGCGAACATGTAAGTCAAAGTCAAAATATCTTTATTATGTATAGGCCCCACGGAGGCACTTACACAAAAATCATTTTTACAAACTACCACCGGATCGTAACGCGGCCGCTACTGAGAAGATCCGGCAAGAAACTCAGCGGGCTTGTCTTTTTTTGTAATTTTTAAAAAAAATAGTTTTACAAATTTTACTTATGTCAGCCTTAAACTTCTAAGCTTGCATGAGTTGAGCAGTTCAAGCCCACGCAGCTTTATCCTCCAGGTAATCCGAGATTTTATAATAAGCCTTTTTTGACAAGTGGATAAGACAATCTATACATTACACGATCAATGTTCAATATGTAAATGTATATGCCCTTACTTATTAATTAATCAGTAGGTATGCGTTCATAATTTGTACTGATGAATTCAAACCTTAAATCGGAAATTTAACGGTAGAAACAATAGCTAGTCGATAATCGACGAGCAATCATACATTGCAGTGCAGCACGGCTAGACAAGTGGCACAAACGCTAATAGAATAGAATACTGAATGTATGGGAATGACATAAACATACGATAAGTAATTTGATCTAACGAATAGAATAGAAAATTGGTAGCCAAATGTCATTCTAATCTATTCGATGAAACGAAACGTCGGAATAGTACATTAATTCCCATCGAAACCGTAGCCAAGTGGCAGGTTTGACATTCTACTTCGAATCAAAGCGTACGAAACGAAGCGATCGCCAAACACTTGTAGATAACGCTACAAAATGGCGCATATTTGACCTATTATTAGATATATTACGGAGATATTTTTTTTTGTAGGTGCTATGTACGCTAAGCTTCTTAGCTACAGGGTCCTATCAGAGGATTGTGGGTGTCACGCAACATTTGCCGCTAATGATTGTCGATATGGAATAGATACAAAGCGTTTGCCACTTGTCTAGCCCTGCAATGCCCAAGTGACAGATACTTGGATGACATTTAAGAACGAAACCATAGACTATATTTGTTATTTTTCGTAGCGATCGAATAGAATAAGCGTTCGATAACTCCTAGTACATTTGGCTACCAAACGAAGAACGATATCGCTAAAGCGTTTATGATTGTCGATATGGAATAGATACAAAGCGTTTGCCACTTGTCTAGCCCTGCAGATAATTTAAAATTAGAATACCTGTAAAGCGAAGATCACAAAGATCACACTTTTCAGTTGACCTTTCAAGCACGAATTGTGTCGTAATCGTTTTCGTACAGTGAGAGAATTTGGAATAATGCGCATGTAATGTGTCTTAGGATTTTATAATTTGTTTGGTTATTAAATAGGTGTGTGATGCTACTGCGCATATTTTTGTAGAGACAACATTCCGAGGCGGGCACGGCCGCTAATCTTTGTGTGCACCGACCTCGGGTTTCGCAACGATTGTACGATCAACAGCACAGCTTCTTCTCATGTTGTCTTCAAAAATTGTTTAAAGTTGCTTAAGACTGCCTCGGAGTCGCTGTACGTTCGGAGTGTCGGCCCTGGGACTTCCATTGAGTACTACGACGACTCCAAGGACGGCGGCGGGGTTGCGAGCCCAGGTCCGATGTGACAGCCGCGGTGGTTTTATTGGAGGTTTTAGACCTAACGAAGGTTTCCCCGCAAAAAAAAAGCCTTAACTGGCATTTAGGAATCTTCTGCACCAAGTGCAGTTAGGTAACTTACTCATGATTACTCGTAATAGTAATGTTTGATTTTATATAATTTTAATCATTACGAATTCAAATTGGTTACACAAATTATTTTAAAATTCGATTTGACATGAATTTTAATGGAAAAGTCGCCTACAATTCTCAAAATATGCGGTGATGCAATATGGTTACGAAATAACACTTAGAATATTGAACACGTTTATATTTTCTTTTCTAATTTGAATGTGACATCACGCCTTCCTCGCAGAGGTCGAAAGGTGTGTGTGCCTGTAAGTACGTTTCGGGCACGCCACCGGCACAGTTTCAAACTTCATGTCACGAATTTCTTAATATCAGCTCCTTGAGAAATTCTCGACAGAAAACCCATTAACACCCAATCGAAATCAAACGTGGACTTCATGACCCCAGTGGTGACTACCAGAGGGCCTAGACAAGATGCAATCGCTTCATAGCGAATCTATTTCTTCATTCGCTAATGGTGTCAATTCCCTACAATATGTCACGTGATTTTTAGATGACTTATGTCATTCTCATACAATTTTAAACTTTCTATTAGCGATAGCGCTTGTAGAATGTTACATTGTCTAGGGGGACAGACCACAGACGCACTTGGAAATACACACATCAAAAGTGTCTAGGGATCAACATATATTTTTGCAATAACTTTTCTCCTGATTGATATTAATTAAAATTTTCTTTAAGGATTCATCAAATAAAGTGTTTTCGTTTGTCACAGTAACGATAAAGCAAGTCACCTTTGCATTAATAAAGAAATTTGCCATTTTCCTAATAAAGGGATTTTTGACATTTGAACCACTAACACAAAAGTTCGAAAAAAAGACTGAAATAACAGTTTTCTTTAAAATTTTATTGGGTAACTTAAACAATTAATAATCCGTGTTTCTACCGCGAACACTAACAACACAAGAACATCGGTTTGGCATACTCAAAATGAGTTCATCCAAATCACGCTGTGGAATGGCCGCCCATGTTCGTTGCAACAACAAAAAAAGGTCTTCTTGCGACTGGATACCCTCCATATTCGGCAGAGCTCTTCTCTGTAGCATATCCCATGCATGCTCAATCGGGTTCAAGTCTGGCGACTGAGCAGGCCAGGGCAGGACATTGATGTTAGCTGCGGCGAGAGTCTGTCTTACAACTCTTGCGGTGTGCGGTCGTGCATTATCATGCATTAACTGAAATAAGGGACCGATTTGCACTTGTAGAGGAACGATGACGTCTGATACAATCGTCTCAGCATAAATTTGAGCGTTGAGGTTGCCTCTGATCCAAATCAACTCAGTTCTTCCGCCGATCCAAATACCCGCCCATACCATGATGGTTCCACCACTATAAGGATGGACTTCCTGGCAGGATTTTAATCGCTGTTGGCGTCCAGGGGTTCTCCAGTGTCGTATACGTCTTGTATCCGGTCTCATACCAAAACGAGACTCATCAGAAAAGCACACGAAACGCCATTGTTCTTCTGCCCAATTTCTGTGTTCAAGAGCCCATTGATATCGAATCCTACGATTGTGCATTGCTATAGGTGGTACCCGTAGCGGTCTTCGGGAATGAAGGTTCACTTCATGCAAGCGGTTTCTGACTGTTTGGTCGCTAATTAAGTTCCCTGAAGAGTGATGAAGCCTCACGGCTAACATCATGGCAGTTATTGTTGGAGCTCTTCGAGTTAAGATTTGAATATATCGGTCTTGTCTCCGTGTGGTGCAGCGATACCGTCCTCCATGGCGCTCAGCCACGGTACCAGTGCTTCGGTAACGTGTCCAAAGTCGACTGATAACACTCTGACTTGTATTCAGAGCTAAAGCCACAGTACGTTGCCGGGAACCAGCTTCTATCATTCCCACGGCTCTGAGCATTTCTTCCCTGCTTAAATGACGTCGCCGCTCCATAATAACGTTGGTTTTAATCAGTAGTAGGGAAACAGTAGCACTAATAATGTCTTCAATGCGTTGTATGTTTTTATAGGGAAAATATTGACAGCTGATTTTCATCTTTTACTCGAATTTGATTCACAGTTCCTGATTCAAATTATGAAATGCACCAAAAAGGATCCATATAAATTTATAAAATCATAAATTTATTACAAAGCCACATCTCAATCTCAAGAAATCCGCTTAAAAATGCTTGATCCCTAGACACTTTTGATGTGTGTAGTTTAATTATATAAGAATCTAAGATAAGAATTATCTTACTTCACTGTTAATGTACGCGTCCATTAACACGCGCCGGACGCACCGCACGCACGGCACGCAACGGATTTTAGTTTGCTTTGTATGATTTTACATAGCGCTGCGTCCATTATCCGCGCCGTCCGCATCGTAATGGAAGGCGCGGATAAAACTAAAATCCGTTGCGTGCCGTATGTGCGGTGCGTCCAGCGCGGGCTAATGAACGCGTACCTTAAGGGTACAATCTTGAACAGCCTTATTCATACTACGTAACTAAAGGTAAAATCGTACATAAGTGCGACTTCGTTTGTTTATTTGTCTGATTATAATGTGGGCGTCTGCAAGGCGAAAGTCTATAGACTTTTAATGAGATAGTTTGCTTTATCATCCTCGATTACGTCGCCGCTTTCCATCAGGGGGATTGCAGTCAAGCATAGGCTTATGTTAAGTAAACAATTAGCTCTCACTATACCAGGGTCACCAATTAACTTCTTAGCATGCCTCTCTACTCAGTCCAATGCTGCTTGATGACATATTTCAGCACCGGCTCATATGTGACTACAGTACAGTACTCCATACACGATCGGACCTGAGCTTTATATAAAATCAGAAGCCGACCCGCTGTGAAGTCCCGCCGGTCTCTTTTTCTTACGTTTAGGTTACGTCTTCTATTCTCCGCCGTAGGAACCACCTGACAATACATCCAGACATACAGAAATATACTTATTTAAGCTCTCAACGGCCGACGATTCCGATCTGCACCATGTTAACACGCGAACGCATAAGCGCGATCACGACCGTCGACCGCAGATGGATTAATTACATTAGGGTGAATAAATCAGTCTCATATGCACGATCGTTGATAGCTGTATAGAATAGTCCTTATTCCTATAGCTAAAGTATGCATCTGTAGTTATGTACTCGTAATGTACGGATAATGGCTCTAAACAATAAAATTGATGTTCAACAATCGTAACTGAATTCGTGACACCAACATTGTCATTGGCCATCGCTCCAAGGGGGACTTTCGACAGGATTGCGCAGCGATGGTGGTTGCCACATAATCACACAGGTACACAAAGGTAGTTGAGAACAATCGCTAGGCCCTTCAAGCAGTTGCCAATTATATCTATTTATAGGTGCCGCTATTCCTGAAGCCAAATACTAGGTTTGCATATAGGAGCCAGTACATGAGAAGCTTTTACGAAAAGCTCTCCCCTTCTTGCAATTACTCTATAATATGACCGTATTTCTTAATTCTGTGCTAACCATGTGTGAACAGATGTCACTCCTGCTATGTATCTCTCTATAATTTATATATTGTGAAGGAATAAAGTTGAAATCACAATGGTGCCAAGCTTGGGGTGGAGTTCGAGCTTTTACACCCCCCCCCCCCCCCCCCCTTGGCCTGTAGACATCATCGCTGTCGGAGAGATAAGCAGTAGCTACTAGATTATTTGTAACCGTGCATAACTTGAGATTCCTACTGAAGAATCTAACTCATAATTATATATAATACGAGACCGACGAATTGTACAAGTGTACATTACCCATAAAAACAGTTAAAAAAAATGTTGGTGGTTTTATGATGCGATAATAATCATTAAAATATTTCGCAAGTTGTGAAGAAATAAATTAAGCAAATTAGATGTAGCATGCAGCTGCTTCCCTTGCTGAGTTAATCGTATAAAAAACTAATAATCAGACGTGTCGTCTATTAAATTATATCCCATTATTATCTACACAGATGTAGTTTACTCAATATTGAAATAATTTAATAAAAGTGAAACTATGTATTCTACATATTACCTATTCACTAGTGTATGTAAAGTGTATGCATGTGTAAATACTCAGTGAAATGTGATCTCTACCTACTAACATAAAAGTGCATTTTTTATGCTATTCTTTTAAACAACTTAGTGCTTAAGCTAACAGGATACGCCTTCGCCTGTTGGTAATTGACATGCTGCTGCTGCATGCTGACTGTGTCTGGTTTGTCCCAGGATGTTATTATAATTATATTCATTGAGGTGGTGGGCTATTAAATTGGCCCTACATTCGTATATTTTATTTTATTTGGAACAGAAAACAGTGCAACAAGTACCTTTGCTAATTCTTGGTGAACTCTATGTAATAATTAAGTAGTCTGTGAACGTCGACTGCTAAACTTTTCGTTGACGGTATAAACTAGTCTAAACTTTAGACTGCTTCATAAACTGGTTTATCGTAAACGATAAACAGTCTCGGTAAATGCGTCGACGACCCATCACTATATTATATTAACATACCATGATAAGGATAAATCAAAGAGTACAACACTGACATTTAGTATGTAATTATTATGTTATGATGTAATTTTTAGTCTTTAAAATTTACTGGGTGGTAGGTTCCTTGTGCGAGAACGAAGAAGACTATGGTTTTTAACCAGTGCGTGTTGCCAGTGATGGCATATGGTACTGAGACGTGGTCTCTAACGGCTGGCCTTTTAGAGAAGTTCAGAGTCACACAGCGAGCCATGGAGAGAGCTATGCTCGGAGTTTCTTTGCGCGACAGAATCCGAAATGTGGAGATTCGCCGAATAACTAACTACTACTACTACTACTACTAACTAAGGCCACCGACATAGCTCTCAGAATCTGCAAGTTGAAGTGGCAATGGGCAGGCCACATCGCTCGAAGAACCGATAACCGTTGGGGTATTAAGGTTCTCGAGTGGCGACCACGAACCGGAAGACACAGCGTTGGCAGGCCTCCCACTAAGTGGACAGACGACATTGTGCGCGTCGCACGTAACCGATTGACGCAAATAGCCAATTGTCGTTCATTGTGGCGTCCTAAGGGGGAGGCCTATGTTCAGCAGTGGACGTCTTCCGGCTGATGATGATAATGATGAGGTTCCTTGCAAGGAACCGCCCAGGTAGGTACCACCGCACGGCAGTGTCAGATATTCTGCCGCGAAGCATCTATGTGCATATGTGTGAACATTGCTGGGTTCCGGTGTGAAGGGCAATGTGGCTGGTGACTTAATATCTAATGTCTCGGGTGACAAGGGGCAGTTTATCGCTATCTATAGGCAGGCGTCTCGCTTACCATCAGGCGAATGTCTTGGTTGTATAAAAACATAAGTACTTCACAATTTGAGTGCTATTTTGTATTATTATTACATGTTGACTATGGATTAGATCCCAACTGGACTATAGCCCCTTTGATCGGCAGGAGTTGGAGCGAAACACGAACCAGGCAGAACTGAACACCATAGCCACATACTACTTCGACGGACAGGGCAAGGCGCTCAGGCCGATGGTAGCGATACTCATGGCCAGAGCAGTCAATTACCACGTATATGGTGAAAACAGGTAAGGAAGATTACATAATATAACTATTAATTGAGTTCATTTATTTAGTGTAGTAGGGGACAAAAATCATAGTTCTAATGGCAACGTCGTAGGTGGCAATAAATATAGTTCTTATATTTATTCATCTATGTAAGAGATACAATAGATGCTTGAAGATGCTGATTGTTATCGGATAATAATAATATAATATTATATAATAATAATATAATATTATATAATAATAATATAATATCCGGGGACAATTCACACACGGTCATCTGATCCCAAACTAGGCAGAGTCTGTACTATGGAAACCTGACCACTGATACTAATACATATATACTTTTTTTTTTGTAAATACATACTTATATAGATAAAACACCCAGACACTTGGGAATCGAACCCACACGACCTGTTGGGTAGCAGATAGGGTCACTAACCACTAGACCAACGGGCCCGTCATAATGGTTTGATATATTTTGTATAATTTTATTTTGTAGAGTAATTTCATTTTAAATAATAATTATAATTACTTTGAGGAAATATAATTAGATCAATGACAAGAAGATATTTATAAGTATAAAAAATCATAATTGATGCATTGTTTTTCCTAGCTAAGAATCATACTGATAAAACCAGCTTCTGAATCCATCCATTCGTTAGCGAGCTACTATCTTACAGATAGACATACCGACAGACCGATACAAGCTGACACTGATTTCAAACTTATAACACCCCCTTTTTGTGTTTGGGGTGAAAAACGTGTAAAGATTTCAAATATGTTTACTGTCGCTGGTACAATAGAAGGGTAGCAATAGGAACTAGAAATCAGTAATCATTTGAAAAACATAACATAACAACTTTCCACGAGTGTCTTGCACGATCAAGGTGCTAGTAGTAGCTTACGCATTTTGTTAAGGTTTCTGATTGGACGCTAAACGTAAAGGTTTGCCTATAATCTGGAGTAATCCAAGTGATATAGGTACTGCTGAACAAAGGCTTCCCCCTTAACGGCTGGGGTTAACAATGTTGCCATAATCCCCACGCTTGACAGGAGTCTTAGGGATCTCTAGTACATGTGGTAGGTAGTCCAATAGAGACGCTGCTGCCCGTCTTCTTGGTTTCCCTTAGTCGCCTCGTAAAGTCCGTCTCACGAAAGAAGTACCGCAGACGCGGCGATACAGTCACGCGACGAAATTAGAAACATTTCGTCGCGCGTATCTATAGTTCTAAAATTTCTGTCCTTATAATTTTAGAATTAATTCTCATTGTTTTTGTAAGTTAAATTCACACATTATAAAAAAATTCATTGTTCACATCATTTTGCCATAATTAGTTCCAATTTTTGCCGCGGGACTTCTTTCGTGAGACGGACTCTACGACACCCCACGGGTAATCTAATTCACTTAAATATGTGGAATACTGAAACTTATTTCCGCTGCAATCAATTTCGTTTATAATTTTGAGTGGCGCCAATTTCTGCTGTTTGTAAACACGGTTGGCGCAATCCGTTAATTTGTAATTAGTTTCTAACAAATAGTTGACTGAATTTCCTATTATTAATTATACGATTGTGCGATTGCGGTTTTACATAATATGATAACTAACTACATAGGTATAACAATTTGCTGTGTAATGAGCGTGCAGTTTAAAGAAAGTAATGAAAGTTTGTTAGACTTAGGTCAACATACAATCTTTTTTTCTGTTAAAACAATTCATATTAGAACATTTTTTTACTGAATATAAACGTGAGTTCCTTTAATAGGTACTTTTAATCCAATTGGGCTCTGTTAAGATAAAATAAGCGGCCGCAATCGTTTATGCCATCATTTCAATGTTTCTTAATTAATTAATATGTAATCTGTAATAAAACATGTTCCAAAATAACTATCTAAAAATCATAAAGAAATAAACAACATGAAATGATTGATATAAAATGAAAAAATACATACTATTTGTATCCGTTGAAAACCATGACAGAAGTGACAAACTCTGAATAATTAAAATGTTAGCAATAATAATCTCATAAACTGGCAAGAAAGTTGCAATAAGTTAATTTTAGTTTCTGGCGTTCGTTGTAGTTAAACAAACTTGACAAAATAAAGCGGCAATTTTCTTGCAGATCTTAAATTTATCTTATATTTTTTTTTTGGAAGAGTTGTCCCTTTTTAAGTATTGTTGTAATGACAAAATTGTTTTATTTACCCGTACAGATTGCTTCAAGATATGCTTGATGTATAAAAAAAAGGTTTGCATAACATTATACATGCGTATTTCATTTAAAGGAAATTAATGTTAGAGAAATAAAGTTACATTTTTGTTAGTTATCGAAATTTAGTTTCATAATTATTAATAGTTCAATAATTGATAAAGTTAATAAAATGAAAAAATCTCTATTTAGCGGCAAAGGAGGCTCCTTTCAAACACCTTCGAATAAAACAACATGTTAGACACCGCAAAAACATGTTATTTTTGCGTTTATTTTTGTTCCATAAATTGGCTTCGGTCAGTTACTTACTATTTCTATGAATGCAGTAAAACTTTCAACTATTTGCCTAAACATACTTTTTCTTTATTAGAGCGTCGTTCGTTCGATACCACTACAGGAATTAATTAAGATTTCCGTGAATTTAACGATTGAACTAAACATATGATTATAATCTGGCTGCCTGATTTCTGTTATCGATTAGTTCGGTTTCTAAAAAATGTCGCCTTTCGCTTCATAATTCATTGAACTTGTTGCTCAACCGTGTCCGTTTGCCAATACTTTTAGATTGCGTTCGGTCATCAGACCGCACGCTCAATAGTTCAATGTCTGTCGCGGACCTTGAAAAATATGATTTGTGTCGTCACATGTCGCGAGATTACTTCATTACATGTTTACATACCCTCACCTCTTGTAATCCGTTTTCAATCCTGTTTTTAACGCGTAGTCATGAATCTTTGTAATATCTTCTTTATTACATATACCTGTATTGAAGAGATCCATACACGTTTTTTATTTCATGAAAATTGTACTGTTCGTAGAAAATCATAGAAACGAATTAAAAAAAAATACTGAAGAGATGCCGTTGTTAGTTGAAATGACGTCACACGTGCAATAGTTATGAATAGCATACCACAAAAACTCGAGAGATGGCGCCACCCATTCCTGAATCACGCTAGCGAAGTTTCAACATAGTTATATTAGGTATATATAAAATATTCCAACATTAACGGTGGGGGTTATTATGCTGTAACAGCTCAGTGGGCGAGCGCTTGCCTTGGAAATAAGGTGCGCAGGTTCGAACCACGGCTCGCACCTCTGATTTCTTTAATGAATCATGTGCGAATCGTCTTTGTGCGATTGTTACTAGCTTTCGGTGAAGGGAAACATCGTGAGGAAACCTGCATGTCTGAGAAAGCCTAGCTTTTGAATGACGTGTGAAGTCCGCCAACCCGCACTTGGCCAGCGTGGTGGACTATGGCCTAAGCCTCTTCATCTTGAAGGGAGGCCCGTGCCCAACAGTGGGACATAAACAAGGGCTGGTATTATTATTATTTTTTCATGTTTTCTTTACTCACGGGCTTAACCCGGTCTTTTAGAGGCTTGCGTGGGGACGAATCCAACACGTAGAGGCCCGTTTTAGAAGAAGTAAATGGTGTGTAATACACCTCCCGGGATTAAATGCCACAATGATGAAATTACCGCAGTTGACCTCGGCAGGTGGTAGGGACTATTGCAAGTATGTGAAAAGAATTCTAAGTTTATGGAGTTGAGCATTTGGTGGACTGGCGACTGGGCTATTTCAAAAGGCCGGCCACTTGCCATAATTTTATTTCAAATTATTTTGCGGCAAGTGGTGACTTGCCACCCACTAGATGGGCTCCCTAAATGATCGTCAGCGGACGACAGGGAGCAACACCGGTGTGAATGGCTCAGGGGTGTCGAGAGGTGTGCTGCGCTTTCTCCGTGGTTACTCGCGGCGTTATGCCCTTTAACACTTCCACCCCTGGAGCATATAGCTCTAACAGCTCCTCTCTGGACGGCCAATTAAGGCAAGCCAGAGCTGAGAGTCCTGCGGGCCCCCTTCGGTTTCCACTCGGCCGACGAAGACTCGCCGAGGTGGGGGCCCTGACCGACTCTCTGGAGCACTCGGGTCCGTGGTGTCGTTACGCACCAACAGCTCGCCACAAGCTGCCCTGCGGGTTTATTATTATTATTATTAACGGTGGGGGGCCTTGGCCGAGCCTCGTAGTACGTTCGGTCGGCAAATTGCAACCAAATAATGTTATCTTGGAGTGACGTTTTGCTATAGCAAATAAGATTGCTATTGCAATATGAGGAGTCACTGCTTGGCTACTGAAAGACCATCGCTCTTCCCTTTCGCTGCCGGCTAGTACTGCGATATGTCTAGTGTATAGGATATTTTCTGTCGTTAAACAGTTACTATTAGGTCGTATAGTATAAAGTAGTGATTAATAAACGGGACTGTTTTTTAACCGACTTCATTTATACTGTTATATAAAGCATGTGTGATGTACATAAATGTTTCACTGGATAATAATATCTTAAGGAAAATCTAGATATTTAAATGTATAATGTATTTTTCGCATGCACTCGTAATAAATGAATAGTAAATGCCCTATTCAAGCATTAAATTCACGTTGTCCCTCTGATATGCCGCATACCGCCCTCACATGTTGAGAATATTTTAAAATAGAGTATGTGTTGTCCATAAAGCCCGTCACAGACCTAACTATAATATATATTAATATAAATTATAGCATGGCATATCTATCTATCTATACATATAAAACTACTTGTCCTGGCTGACTGATTCATCAATGCACAAAAAAAAAATAAAGAAAGTAATGAGGAGATAACGAATTTTCCAAAACAGCCTTTACAAGTGCGCTAGGGTTTGGTAAACTATTGTATGGATTAAAACAATAGCGGGCGTAGCTGCAGGGCATTGCTAGTTACGATATTATATTAATTTTCTATACTAATATTCGGGCGCCCTCACACGCAACTACAATGTATGTATATTTCTGTGATGTATGTCTTAATACGGTATATTAATATATATTAAAGCTAGATCTGTGACGAGCTTAAACCATTTCTACCACTAACGTACTCGTATATAGGTTACTAAATGTACCGTGCATGAAATACTTCTCACATGTACTGCATGTGGTTGAGACGTATAGAAGTGCTCCAAACTACTGAAGATATTATACCTAATTATAAATATCAAATATGCACGACACATTTTTAGTCGTACCACCGAGCGCATCACTCGTGATGTTGCGCATACGGCCCCAAGGCTGTGGCAACCTATTGATGCAATAGTTAGAGTTTGCGTATATATATTCCCTTCGTATTATGATTTCCGTAGAAAAACTTTTTTGATATGACTATTCTCGTCACTGATCTCCAATGCTATGACCCCTGTAAGTCAGGATCTACAAAAATCGACAAAATTTATAATCTCAGATAGATTTACTTACTATAACAAATGTATCGTATATACGTATCATAAGATTTTGAATTAAGAAATGTTGATACGTAAATCTATTGTAATCGTATGTACTCGTAAGTACATACACACATTGTTCACTAATAACCACAAATTGACCTCTACAATGGGGTAACATTTTACATTATTTTGTTAATAATTACTCTTATGTATGTGAAGGAGCCGATGTTAACCAACCACGACCACGAATCAAGGACTAGTCTTGTAGATATTTAGCTCGTAATCCATTCACTTGCGTTAACTTAAACCTAGATATAGTATTATAGTTGCTGCTTTAACTGTATTTACTATTGACGGGCATATTGGTGAAGTGACCTACTGAAGTGACGGATAACCAAAAGTTCTTGGGTTTGATTTCCAACCAGGACAAACGTGTGCATAATCATGGTGATTTGTCTTGTGTCTGTCTGGTTGTTATTTATCTATGTAACAGTGATCTGGTCACCATAGTACTCTGGCTTTGCCTAGTTTGGGATCAGATAGCCGAATGTGGGTTTTCCTAGGACGTTATATCTATGACTAGATAATTAAAAAAGTTAACACAAACAATAGCTGTGATATTTCATTTCATTTCATTAATTTCATTTCATTTATTTATTAAATATTTCATTTACACAATTATGATCTTGGCGCTCATAAACCACCAAGGGTTTGTCCGAGCGTAGCACATTCCTCATTTGAGTAAAAAATTAATAACTTAAAACAAATCAAAACATATCATGCACATTATTAAAATATTGAACTGCTTATTATGTATACTATGCAACCAGTAGTCAATTTGAGTTGTACAAATTAAAAATACGGGTTTCAATACACGCCATTTTACCTGTTCGCAATGCATAGCAATTAAACTCTTGTTTGAAACGTAATCGGTGCTATGAAAGAAATGATACATATCTAAATATTTGTGTTTTTATTCGATTAAGCATAGCTAGTGTAGTTGCAAAAGTCCCGGTTCATGATTTACCACAGAGAAGAGGAGCGCAGTAGGTATATTAGGTACCAAGTAGACGGATCGCTAGAAATAACCTGTACTCCATAAATCGTGTCGATTAGGTAGACGTAATAGATGCAGAGCTCTGATTCTGATGGAATTGGATTCGACAGAGACAGAGATCGACCCGCAATTGTAAGCAAGGGTTGCCGCGATGGTTACAGAAAAGGCACACAGAGAAGATTGAACACTTTTGCAAGTAATACTCGGTAGGAGGTGGGGTGGAGTAAGGGTGGTGTAAGGAGAGGCCTTTGCCCAGTGAAACGAATAGCTGTATAAAAAAAAAGAATATTACGAGTTATTGCCTAAACTGAATGAATTCAATAAGAGACATTTTTTTATATCGTCTATACAACTGTCGAGACTGTAGTGTGACTTTGAACATGACGTTTGAATGTTGCACTATCATTGTATTGATCTGTTATTGTGTTGACTACAGTGCGTTGCTGCCGTCGCAACGGCAAGTGGCAATGATCAGTGAGATGATACACTCGGCGTCGTTGATCCACGATGACGTCATTGACCAGAGCGACTTCCGCCGTGGGAAACCGTCAGTCAACGTGCTCTGGAATCACAAAAAGGTAATCATAGTTATAAATGATGTCATTTATCATATTATATTTATGTTCTAGCTGTGTGTGTGATTTGTGAAACTAAAAATTAATTCTCATTAGTATTTTAAGGCGTGCGTTTATAATAGAACAGTAACAGATGTACTCGTACATACATTTCATATTAGACAGGTATTACCATTATCACCTAAGCTGGGCTTATAATTAAGACTTGTATCTATTTTTGAAAATTAAAAGCTCTGAAGTCTAACAGTTATTTCTAGCAGTGGAAATACTATATTTAGGCGGCGTAAGCGTTAGTTTAGTTACCAATATACTTTTGGTAGGTGTGTTCTCTATTTAGTTAGAACCTGACTTGAAATCAGGTCATAATTCATTCGAACCTAATCGTGAGTACGGTACGAAAAACTAAATTTGTAGGTCATGTCGCGTAAATTATTTACTGATTGGCGCATGCAAGTAGTACTCCTAAAGTAATAAATGCCAGTTACGATATTAACATACAATCAATATTCATCACAGGTATGTTCTTTGTAAATTCAATGGGATGGTTGACATTCGACAAGTGATGTATTTCTGCATAGAGTAGTTACTGCCTATCTAGCACATTAAGTGTTTAGGGTTTTTGCAATTAGCAGCGTGCATACTTTATTTTTGAGACACATGGAACATAAATCTACATTGAAGTGCAGATTTACATACGACAGTTATTGAATAACATATTACACATGTACATGTTCAGTCCTGGTGTGACTATGTCAGTTGTCAGAACGACTAAAGGCGGTCCGGTTTATGTAAATGATAGACGTTAAGTGTGCGTCTCCCGTTAATTCGTTTCCGTCGCCCGGGGTGCTAGGCAGACGCTTTACATATCACCTGTTCTGATTCGGAACCTAAACCCGTACTCGCGGGATTCCTGGGATCTGAATCGCGAGTTTAGACAAAATAATAATTTAAAGAAAAACCTTTCATTGTTCGATGTTTGCCAATTGGTCAACACGCGGTTTTGACTCTATAGTTTAAAAATTCATTTGATAGTTTGGGTACGCTGAAACTGTTTAAAAGGGAAATGTACTAAATTTAGTAACATGTAAGGGTAAAAAATAAATGAACGTCGAGTTCTGTGTTCAGACCCACGAATTTTAATTTCCAATTAGTATTCGTGATTTAATTATTTTTTTCGTAATGAAATATAACCGTAATAAAACATACATTCGTCATCTGTTAATTAATAATACCAGCCCTTGTTTATGTCCCACTGTTGGGCACGGGCCTGCCCTCTAGATGAAGGGGCTTAGGTCATAGTCCACCACGCTGGCCAAGTGCGGGTTAGCGGACCTCACACGTCATTCGAAAGCTAGTTAGGCTTTCTCAGACATGAAGGTTTCCTCACGATGTTTTCCTTCACCGAAAGCTAGTAACAATTGCACAAAGATGATTCGCACATGATTAATTAAAGAAATCAGAGGTGCGAGCCGGGGTTCGAACCTGCGCACCTTGTTTCCAAGGCAAGCTTTAAATTATTTCACATAATTTATGTAACGTATTACAAAACTACCTGAGGTTATAAAATCTACACGATTCTAGGTATACCGCATTGTCCGAACAGAATACAGATGAATCTATATGTAAGTATGTGATCGGTTTATGACATCTGCTACTTATCTATTTTATGTAGATTGACGCAAATTCTCCCTGCCAAGTACGTGAGTACACATTTAAATTAAACTGATTAATATACATAGAGCCTATCATATAATATGATACATACATATTTATTTGTGTCAAGATTCCATTTTGATTCGTCTTCAGACACAATAATACTAATAAGCTCGTAGAGGTAGCTTCTGTAAATCATATTGAGCAATGTTTCTATATTATTTTTGTCTTGTACGATGAAAATATCCAAATTGTTTTAAAATTAACAATAAGACTAGCAAGAAAAAAATCAAACCGGTAAACAGTAGTAGATCTTTTTTTGCAACCACGTAGTTGGTATTTAGAGCAATTGTGATAACTGAACGAAATTCACTTTTTATCGTACCGCTATGAATATTATTCATGTTGTGATAGAAATAAAACTGATAGAAAAAAGAAGATAGCTTAGTCAATCAGGAAATTCTTCTAGGCAGATTGCACAGATAATAATAAATAAAAAAAAACAAAAAAAAAAAGAGTAGTTTGATGTTAAGGACGTCCATGCTCCTAATTGGATGATCAAGTTAGTGAGCCATGCATGCATGTGACTATTACTTAAATCAATTGGTTGCTCAAATAATGTTCAAGGACGTCTATTGCTGTGTTATTAGGGATGCTATAACACCAACATCATCAGGAAATTCCAATCGTGACTCGAATATACAATAAGAGTTTATTAAGCTGTATTGATATTGATACTTCACGTTCGTTTCATGCAAATCTCATGTAATTATGACAGTATAAACAAGTCTAATTATTAAAACAGCAACTCAACTGCTAACAAATGAAATGGAGTTTTTAAGCAATTGATTGATGAGTCGAGGAAATTCGCTTGTTAGTAAGCGACACACCAGCCCTTGGATAGCTGCGTTACACGGCTGCTCGTTATAGCGTTTTATGAGTACCACACCGGAACACCGCCATTCGTCAAATCTAACAGTAAAGATTTTACTTTAATAGTATGATGTTTTGAAAGTAAGGAAAAAGCAAAATGGCGACGGACGGCCGAAATATGTATTTAATTTAAAAAAATATATACTTACCAGATTGGTTTTAGCATACCTTAAACCCGACACACGGGACGAGAAAAATTGATTTATGTAATATGTATATGAACATAGATTTATTTACAT
This sequence comes from Furcula furcula, assembly GCA_911728495.1. Classification (NCBI taxonomy): domain Eukaryota; kingdom Metazoa; phylum Arthropoda; class Insecta; order Lepidoptera; family Notodontidae; genus Furcula; species Furcula furcula. Next base: position 16,486,346 of record OU452251.1, read on the forward strand.
AGCTTGAAAACCATCAAACTCGGTTATATTGCTAATTTTAAACAAACTACTATCTGCTTTAGCGTATGCTCTTTGTAATGTAAGACGGATCTAACGACATCTCACATGTTAGCATCAATCTAGCCGTTTAGTTCATAGACGTACCAAAGAACTAGACATCCCACCTTCTGAAGTAGTTGAGAATAAAGGGCAAACCTCTTAGGTTACAAATATTCCAACAATGTACGTACCTACATAAATGCTTCTGTGTGTTAGTAGGTAGACACTAGACCGTCTTACTGGGATAAACCGATTACCTACCTCATTAATATGTGAACAATGACGTCTCGTCGATCACAAGCCGAATGGAAAGTGCAAATGGGCTATATAAATAAGGACCCGGCCAAGTCTCGTGTGTCATTACGTCTGTTGCTAAGGCGGTGCCAAATTCTTCTATCGATGACGTGCTTTGGTGATAAATCAAGTGTTTAATCGTACTGAAGGAACGTTTCGACACGGGCGCTAACGACCGTTTCTAATCACGGTTGTTATTAAAATAGCGTTTGCTGCCTTATTGTGTTTTGGTGATGCGGTCCGCGGTCGCCAAGAACTGGGTTAAGATCACGATTCACGCCATTCATTAAACGTTTCATTGTTATCTCACAATCTTTCTCATGTCTCGTTTAGAAAATAGAGATTGTCACATACGTAAAAAGTAATAATGATGTTGTATTTTATTTACGCGAATACTACACATTGAAATAAAACTGCTTTTAAGGATTATATCGCGGTTTATTTTAGATTATTTATCCCGACGTTTCGAATGCTGTAAAGCACCCATGATCACGGGTGGACTGAGATGTTAAACGTGCTTACGTCACAATTATACCGGTGTACCCTCAGGACTTAGTTATTATTGTTGTTCTGATCTACGCAGTAAGACCTTACATTATGAGGCCGTGCAGTGTTTTGCTTGGTTTTAGATTTAATTATATTTATAATAGGATCCCAAGCCGGGGGTAACGGCGGTAGTGGTCTAAAATAAACAGCGATATAATCCGTATAAGTAGTTTTATTTCAATAAGTAATATGAATTTATTTTTTACTACTGTTAGAAATCACAAAAGCTATAGAGAACGTTTTCGTGATTTTGTTAATCGTCTTCGGTATTTCGGGATATGGTGGATTTTATTACACCATTCATAAGTACTTCTTCGAATAGAGGAACAGTTCAAAACTAGTAAATACCAGTCTTTAGCAATATTAGTTTAAGCTTTAAGTCGCAGCACACATTATTTACCCATTTGTAGTGCAAATATTTTACTCCATAGGTTTACGTATTTCATATTTAATTTCGTTTTCTATGTCACCTAATCTTTTTTGCTCCAGCACCATAGAAAGCTAGTTATGTATTGACCCCGTTGTGATCCAATCAAGCGATAAGTGGAATAGTCGTACCATATAATATTGCAAAAAAAAGATTACAAAAAATTATTGGATTACAATTTTATATCACTCACTTCTGTATGGGATATTAAAAACTGTTATTTGATGTAGGTAATGTTGTCTTTTATTTACGCGGATATTACACATTGAAATCAAACTACTTTTACCTTTAAACCGTAAAAGTACCTTTTTGTTCTTTAATTAAAAAAGTGAAATAAAGAACTACATATTTAGATCAGATTGTTGGCCTAAAAATTAAACACAATCTGTGACAAGTAGTGCGCGGCTCCGCTCAGACGACTAGGTAGTAGGTTATAATATTCCAGTTCAGATTGGTCATTCTACTCCATCAGTTTATGAATGAGTGAGAAGTATAATATATTAGATCCACGTTTTGTAGATACGTAGTAGCCGAGATTCTCAGACAAACATTATACAGCTCTGCGATGGCTAGAGAGCTCGGCGCCCCGTGCCGCGGTGAAAGTGCCTCGCGGGTTGATGAAGCTTTAATAAAATTTCGATACGGAGTTTTTATTTTTGAGTCTCATCATTCGATACATTTTGTAATGATTAATAAATTTTGTGTATAATAAAATATATTATATACTTTTTTACACTGCTAATTAACTTTCACTTCTATTCGTATTATTAAGTTTTGAAGGCTGCAGCTCTCTGCTATCATTAACGCTGTTAGGCATGATTTTAATTTTGTTTGAATTATTTATCATTAGTAATGTAAAGATTTACCATTAACTAACCTGAAAGTACACCTGATATCTAAATGTCCTAAAAATATCCTAAAGGAGTAATAATTTGAAAGCAATTGCACATTTCTGTGCCCGAAGAGTGGAAATGGAATCCACTACCTGTCATCTTTGAAACGCGTTTGCGTTCGGGAAACTACGCGATATCTTCTCGTCCGAAATACCGTAGTGCCTGAAGACGAAGGTTTTTAACCAGTGTGTGTGGCCAGTGATTACATGGTACTGAGACGTGGTCTCTAACGGCTGGCCTTTTAGAGAAGTTCAAAGTCACACAACGAGCCATGGAGAGAGCTATGCTCGGAGTTTCTTTGCGTGACAGAATCCGAAATGTGGAGATTCGCCGAAGAACTAAAGTTACCGACATAGCTCTCAGAATCTGCAAGTTGTAGTGGCTATGGGCAGGCCACATCGCTCGAAGAACTGCTAACCGTTGGGGAAGAAAGGTTCTCGAGTGGCGACCACGAACCTTTCCACTAGGTGGACAGACGACATTGTGCGCGTCGCAGGTAACCAGTGGATAAAAATAGTCAATTGTCGTTCATTGTGGCGTTCTAAGGGGGAGGCCTATGTTCAGCAGTGGACGTCCTCCGGCTGATGATGATGATCTTTGGACCTATTTAGACCTCTTTAGAACCCAAATATCTCTGTGACACGTAAGTGAAATGTGCACACGTTTTCTTATCCCTTAGAGGGATTACAAGCATATTTATTATTAGGTGTTAGATAAAATAAGGAAAAACCAAGTATAGATTTCCTGAAAATATGGTGTCTAGTGCCAATTATGGGAGTGTAAACAGAAGCTCTTTGCACATAGAATGACTTGACTTGTGTAATATGTACCTACCTTCTTATATGAATACATATATTTGTTAAAGGTATTATGACCGATGGTTTGGTCAAGGTAATATTCCAAACCATGTCCCAATAGTGCGTATTATTATAAATACGACCTAAATCAGAATAGACTTTCGATTTCATCCCATGATACAGTAGCAGACGTATGTATTATTAAAATACCAGGTAGTTGCACAATTGCATACGGATTATGTTCTTAAACAAAGAATTGTGACTTGAATTTACATTAAAGTAAGACAAAGCGTATGTATATTCGTTGATGCCACGAATTTCGATGGCGGTGCTTACAGGTCCTATATGATGTTATTAAATCTACTTGTAGGCGGTCTGCGTCGTGGAACGTCCTTCACAGATAAAATGCCTATGTCTTGTGATTACGTCTTCCGGCGCGTGCGGTCTTCAGCGTGGAACGTAATTTGAATCAACAATGTATTTGCACACACATAATGTTCCTCATCTAATAGGTGACGGTGGCGAGAAGGTCTCGATCAGCAAGTTGAATATTGTGCAATTTGGCACGGCTCGACCTTTTCGGTTGGAACATCGCATTCATTTATTTTTATAATTTACGAAATTCAAAAACTGTGTCAAGTTTAATTTTCTCAAAATATAATATTATACCTAAAATATACCTATAGATTTTTGTTAATATGGGTTTTATAATTAAAAACAATCATTTTCCAAACAGATGTGCATCATTATTAGCATTTAGTTCATAAATCCTATATACTGTCTGTTTATTAATCTAATAATTTATTCGGTTCGGAGAATACTAACGGATGTTTTCCCAAATCGTTAATACCCGTTTAAGATTTAATAACTATTATTTGAGTTATGTAATCCAATGTTGGCTTTGTTGGCACCGTCTCTAACCGCCATATGTACATAAGTCCATGTAAATATAGTATCATGGTAACAGGGTGCGCCTGTTTGTATTACATCTCATTTACGATCACGTTACTGTGCACGGATGGGGACTGCTTACTTAGCCATTACGAATTTAAATTTGTGTGTCATATCGTTTTTTTCTATTATGCCTTAAATATTTGTATAATATAGATCCTTATTCGGTCAACGACCCAACTGTCGCGGTACGTTTCAAATATTTATTTATTCTTGCTCTATAAAAGAATCATATTGTACATTGATAACGACAATAGGCAGGGTGTGTTGAACGTCAGTAGCGAATTACCGATTCCTATCGTATTTGCGACCATTGTTCAGAATATGTCGCGGGCCTTATTGTTCTCCGTGTCTGCAGTGCGCTATGATATGGCGAGTTTAAATGCAGAGCACACGCGCTCGGAATTTATATAAAAAATAGCTTATCATTATTAAACAAACGTCCTCATGCAAGATATTTTAACGTACTTATGTGTACTTTAAGTACATATCATTATTTCGATATTACTATGTAATTAATCAGTTTCTGAAGATCATGTTGTGAGCAGTTTCTTTTAGTTTTGGCTTAGGTATAGTGAACCCCTTCGGAGTCGCTGGACGTTCGGGGTGTGGGCCCTTAGGATGTCCATTGAGTACGGCGGCGACTCCGGGAGGACGGCGGCGGGGTTGCGACCCCCGTCCCCGTGAGCATCGGGAATGGTTCCCGGGGGGCTACAATGCGCCCCCCGGCGGCGGGCTCAAAGGCAAGGAACTGAGGGGCCCCTGGCGCAGATCCCACTGGAGAGACCTGGGTCCCCTCTCATGTGCCGATGCGACAGCCGCGGGGGTTTTAGTGGGTGAGAATCCCACATACCCCGGTCGAGCACCCACAGCTCACGGGGATCCTTCGAGGATTTCCGCGCGTCTAAAAAAAAAGTATAGTGAACCACTTTTCGCGTTTATTTGAATGTAATTCAAATAACATGATCAAGCTACTTGTGACATTCCTAGAATGTTAATCGGGCTACGACTACGAGTACTACTACTCTACTACATACAATTTAATTATGACTATTATAATTAATAATGACTATTATACTAACAGCGTTTTCGCGCAATATCGCATTGCTTTTATGTTGTTAGCATAATATTAAATCAATTATGTGCGTAAGTGGTTCTCATAATTTTTAAAAAGTGAAACTTTGGGTAAACTTATGAGGCGATTGAATTGCTTATTGCATCATGCTTTCTAATATAAATCGATTGTGTATTGATGTCCGAGATATTCTTAGATCGGAAGGACTCGTGTGTGTGTGTGTGAGTGTGTGTATGTATCTGCTTTCACCGAGCTGCAGTCTGAGATGTGGGGCCGGTGACCGCGTACCAATGCCGCGAGCCGCGTCGCTATAATATATTCATACATATCGACATATAGAACCATGTAGAGAAAGAGAGGTGTCGTATAGAGCCCAATCTCGTAATAGACAGACCGTTACGATTTATTGAACTTGCAACACTTGACTTTGAACATATTAATAAATTTATTCATCGAGCTAATGTTACGTGTCATCTATAAAGTAGTGAAAACTATAAGAAATTACAAAATAGATTACGTCATGCACATTAGTAGGTAATTTCGTACGCAACAAAAACTGGCCTGTGAAATTAAGTTTAAAGTTGATTTATTATTATTATTTACATCAGACTGCAGTCTATATCAAAAATGATTATCGTTTGACTGTGATGAGAAAACATCTTTTATTATTATTTCTTATTATGGACTGCTATTAAATACTTGACTGATGTGGACATGGCGGCTGAAAAGATTACAGCCGTCTACGCGGGTACGACACAAGTATGTTTCACACACACTCCTCTCTCCCTTTCTTCTTCTTCTTCCTTTACTCTTATAATCTGATTGGACCGAAGACCGACACGACCGGGGAGAGATCAGGTGTAGGACCGATAGACTTTACCATTAAGAAACATCTACACAAATCTGTTGCTCTCTATGGGATTTAAATCCGCGACCTCCAGCGCCACGTATTCTTAAAATTTTGTACAAAACCCTTTAATATTTTATTTCAATTATAGCAAAAACAAAGTCGGCTAACCTTGGCCATTACGAAAATTATCTCAGAGAGCCAGCCTTTCACTTTTGACAAAATTGGTAATTAATATTATCTTCAGACGAAAAGGTTGGTGGACGACACTGAAGTATGAAAATGATAGTCACAATAAGTCCTTAACTTTTACAATTAGGTATTTTGTACATTGGATTTTGGGGTCCCACACATAACTGCGAACTTGTATCGAAAATTAATTTGTTTCTCGCAGATATTTGTGATGCGATTCGAATACGCAGTTATGTGTGGGAGCCCTTACTGTCCTTAGTACGTAAAGTACGTAAAGATCCAATAAAAGAGTGAAATATGCTAGCCATTTACTTGCATTGTTATTTTGATTGTTTGTCAGATAATCAAGTGACCAATTACCGACGACGTGGTTTTATCCAGCGGTATTCAGTGGTGTACAATTTCTGTACACACACATAATTGCTTATAAAAGATAACTTAATTGATAGTTTAACCGGTTAACGTATTTCTGTACTTTAAGTGGATTGTAAGTATGAAAAATACACAGAATAACGGCACGTGGGTCGGGTAATCTCTTTTTACATCTACACGTAGGAGTGCATCTTTCATTGAATTGTTTATTAAATTCACTCAAAAAGGAAATACCTAAAAATGCAAGAATACATGAGTCACGATGATATTTTTATTTACAAAAGTTATACGATTAGGCAATAATCGGACATACTGTATATAAGTATTATTATAAATTAAATAATTTAAATCATTGCAATGTTCTTATTAAATCAGAAACTAACGAAAATCATGCAGCACACGCGTTGAAGTCTTTCTTATGGCGAGATGTTAACGTTATGTCAAAGTTCGTTAACACTTTTTTAATATACATAAGTATACAGTGTATACATTATCCACTCCCATGAGCGTAAGTAGCATACACGTGAATGTATTTCAGAATATTGATTAGATCTTAGTATCCCCGATTTTGGTTTCACAAATTGTTTGGCGGTTGTCTTCTGCATAGGTTTTGAAAAAGACTAGGCGGTACTAACTCGTGTAAACATTCTTATGTTTACACGAGTTAGTACCGCCCAGTTGCGTTGCGTGTACGCGCGTACGCATATTTTTATGCCTGTGACTGAATGTAATGCTTATCTTTGTATGTGTATATGTATGGTTAATATTTAAGACTATAAACAAAATTGAAATAAAGAAATAAGTTATTCTTTATTTTGTTATTGTTAAGTGTGTCTGCGTCTTTGAATTTAAAATTATGCATGTACCTAATTGAACTTAATTTCTTGAAATATCAATTAGTTATGGTTTGCGTTAAATCTTTCTTAGCTATTAATGTTCCTATTTCATGTCTTTGTTAACCATGAACTGTGATTGTTTATTACCATCGTAAATAATATATATGTTATTATATCTAAAAGACTAAGAACCACCCGTGAAACAAGGACTACACTGCACAAACTGCGTTTTGACTATGAAAAATACACAGAATAACGGCACGTGGGTCGGGTAATCTCTTTTTACATCTACACGTAGGAGTGCATCTTTCATTGAATTGTTTATTAAATTCACTCAAAAAGGAAATACCTAAAAATGCAAGAATACATGAGTCACGATGATATTTTTATTTACAAAAGTTATACGATTAGGCAATAATCGGACATACTGTATATAAGTATTATTATAAATTAAATAATTTAAATCATTGCAATGTTCTTATTAAATCAGAAACTAACGAAAATCATGCAGCACACGCGTTGAAGTCTTTCTTATGGCGAGATGTTAACGTTATGTCAAAGTTCGTTAACACTTTTTTAATATACATAAGTATACAGTGTATACATTATCCACTCCCATGAGCGTAAGTAGCATACACGCCCAGCCCTGTACGACAGTACGGCAGTACGGTGACGTACTCCTTCTTGTTTTACTTTATGTGTAAAGCGACGTCAGGCAGTGTGAACTATTACTTTCTACAGCAGTATCATAATTGTATAACGGAATACTCCGTTGAAAGCAAAATTCGTCCAACACTTTCCTCAAGTGACCCGCCGTGATTTGTATCAAAATGTTTAAAGCGTAAACAGGTCTTTGTAACTGTACTTTGCGGGGTGTAGACAGGCGCGGGGGAATGTAGGTCGAACGCGCGACCACGCCGGCCGTCCGATGCCGGTTGAGACTTTGATAAGACCCTAATATTATTATTACACTATAGGCTTATAATAGTATTAATATCTTAGTAAAATTCACACACGGTCATCTGAACTCAAACTAGGCAAAGTCTGTCCTATGACCAGACAATTGATACTAATTCATAAATACACTTTTTATATCTATATATTGATGCCTAGTGATTACTGACTATTGATATATGATACCCAGACACAAAACAAACATAAATTCTTAAGTACATATATATTTTCCTAGGTGGAAAATGTACCTACAACCCTTTGGGTAGCAGAAAGGAGTATCCAACCATTGTAGTCTGGACGTTCGGGGTGTGGGCCCGAGGACGTCCATTAAGTACGGCGGCGACTCCAAGGATTGAGGGTGGTGGGGTTGCGACCTCTGTCCCCGTGAGCACCGTGACAGGTTCCCGGGGGGCTATAATGCGCCCCCCAGCGGTGGGATCAAATACACTGAGGGGCTTCTGGTGCAGATTCCACCGGAGAGCCCGGGGGTCATGTGCCAATGTGACAGCAGCGGGGGTTTTAGTGGGTAAGAATCCCACATTCCCTGGTCGAGCCCCACAGCTCCCGGGGAATTTTTGAAGGTTTTTTCCCCTTGAAAAAAAAGGGTATCAAACCATCACACCAACGGGACCGCCCGTTCTTCTCCTATCATAATAGTCTTTATACAGTAACTTTAAATTCGTTACAGACAATATGGATATGTTCATTTTGAAATTACGTTTATAGCAGACGGCGACACGACTATCGACAGCGTATTGCGAAAAGATTTATGTAATTTTTATATATTTATTTATTATATATGTGCGTAATTTTTAGACGAGAATATAATTTGTGTTATCGGACCAAACAACCTTGAAGGCATTAGGTCAAGGTCGTAGCATTTCTCTAAGTGTGTACAGATTTAACTTTGCAACGCGTTGCACGTTGGTTGGCTGAGGTACCTATATAGTGTTCGGGAGTTTAATAAGCTCCGCTTGCAACACCGTCACTGACGTTTATGAGTTTCTATAATCTGTGAAAAGACTATGATTTTTTTTCCTATCTTTGAACGCCGCATAAAACTGTACAACATTTTCTTTATTCAGTTAATTAAACAGTATTTATACATATCCTACTTGTTTCCATTGATAAAACATCGAACAAATAAATATATGGCGACCGTACAAGGACGGCGAATCGTATTTACGGCGACACGGCATAAAAACAGTTCGACGATTCATCCAAGCCAGTTCAGTTATTGTTACTCCATTCCAACTACAAAACATTGAAGAGCCAGCCTTCGCAGCCAAGCCGGACAGTGACGAGCAGCGCAACGAGCATAACCAGCACAAGTTGTCGCAATCCACTCCGCAGCCAGGCCAAAGAGCTAAGTGCCCTTCCTGTCTTTTCCGTCAAATATTCCGCATATTTCATTCCAAACATTGCTTAAACTTGAGCCAATAAGTCTGTTTGTGCTAATAATATTAATCTGTTTCCAAATCATACGTGAATTTAAGCTGCATTTCAGTTTTTATCCCCAAGTTTTACCTATACCGACAACTACCTACAATACAAGTGTCGTGTATTTTATAAAAATTATACGCAATTACAACGAGATCATTTATTAATCGTCGCATTAATAGAAAATACGAGGCTCAAGTGTGATGTTATCATATGTTAATGTTTGGCATATAAAAATTACTTACCTACAACAGTGGCATACCCATTTGCATGTCACCTTTATTCTATGTTAAAGATCAAAGGTGTATTAAAATATCCCTATTTACATATACAACAACAAAGGTGCCATATATAACCAACATAATTACTACCCAGTGTAAAAAGAATTCTCCATAGCACATTATTCGCTAACAATACATAAGGTAGCGCCTGACCTGTGCGCATTCAAAGATATCTCTACCATTAACTATTGTTATAAGCTGGATTACACATTGACTTGATGCTGCTTGCCCAACCTACTCAATTGTGGAGTGTGATTATTAGTATTTAATTACTATTGTAGTATTTAATTACAAGTTATACTTAACTTGATTTTGTTTACATACAATATTTCTTGTTTTGTTTACATACCTGTTTCTTTCCTCATTTATTTTACAATTAAATATTAATATTTGTATAGTTAACTACATTACTTCAACTATAATACAATGAGCAAAGAAAAGGGAGATGGAAGTGATCAACCAACCTTTCAAGAACTGATCACCCGACGCAGTTCGATGAAAGGTCAAATCACTAGGTTTAAAAATTACTTATCTAATATTTCTGCAAAGACGGTGTTAAGTCAAATCGAACTGACAGAATTAAAATTAAAACTAAATAAATTTGAAAGTTTATTTCATAAATATGAAGACTTGCAAAGTCATATTGAAGTATTAAACTCAGACAATTTATCGGATGAGATTGATGAAAGGGAAGGTATTGAGCAATTGTTTTTTAGGAACACAGCTGTTGCTCAGAGCATTATACAGAAGCATAACTCAATTGTTAAAACCGATGAATTAAACAAGGACCTTGATTCTTCTTGCGTCTCTGCTCAATGTTCTCCGAACCATCAAGAGATCAGTTTTAAATTACCACAAATACAAATTGCTAAATTTGATGGCAGCTACTTTCGATGGCTTGAGTTTCGCGACACCTACATTTCATTAATACACAAAAATGAACGCATCTTACCCATACATAAATTTCACTATCTTCTTAGTTATTTAGAAGGTGATGCCGCCCGAATCATAAAAAATTTAGAAGTGTCTAATGCCAACTATGACACTGCTTGGGAGTTGATCTGTGAACGTTATGATAACAAACGGCAGTTAATAACCCACCACTTAAATTCTCTTTTGAACATTACTGCTTTTACACTTGAGTCTGAGCGATCTTTGCGGTTCCTTGTCGACCATGTTACAAAAAATTTACGTGCATTGTCAACTTTAAAGCAACCTACTGACCAGTGGGATGCATTAGTCATTCATATTATGTGTAATAAATTGGACAGCCGAACTTTAACCAAGTGGGAAGAATACCGTAACGGTCTAGATGCTGATGTTCCTAATTTAAAACAATTCTTTAAATTATTGACCGATCGTGCTGATGTTATAGAATCACTTACACAAAATAAAACTAATAATATGACTACCAAACCTGCAAATTCAACTCAAATAATAAAACCTAACCGCTCACAGACGAAGACATTTACATCTGTGAATAATGTAGAACAAAATTCCCTTAAGTGTGTAGTCTGTATGGGAGAACATAGAATTTATAATTGCCCTATATTTAAGGCCAAAAGTGTAGATGATAGAAGGTTAGAGGTTTCCAAATTAAATCTATGTTCTAACTGTCTTCGTGTTGGGCATACTGTCCGGGATTGTCGTTTAGGCCCATGCCGCGAATGTCGTCGCAGACACAACACTTTGCTCCATATGGCTGTCGACTCCAGTTCTACAAAGGATAGTACGTCAAAGGAAACATCAACAAATTTTTCTAAACATTTATACAATGAGGTTCTTTTGTCGACTGCCTTGGTAGAGGTATGTAACCCACAAACAAACGGGACTGAAAGGGTGCGTGCTCTTCTTGACTGTGGGAGTCAGTCATCGTTCATCACAAAGTCGCTTCAAAGTAGGCTGTCATTAAGTACTAAGTCTACCAACAATATAAACGTCATAGGTATTGGTAACACTTGTGACAACCAGGTGACAGAATCTTGTCATGTGGAATTAAACTCACTACACAATTCTTACAGCATTACTGCCCATTGTCTGGTACTTCCTGAACTAACAGGTGTCCTGCCAAAGTCTTCTGTTGACATAACTCAGTATATTTCACTATTGAAAGACTTCAAGCTAGCTGATCCTAGTTTTAACGAACCCGCAGAAATTTCCATTCTGCTGGGTGCTGATATATTCTGGGAGGTTCTTGGCTGCGAGCAACATTCTCTTGGTCCTAAACTTCCTAAATTAAGAAGCTCTCAGTTTGGTTGGCTAGTAACTGGTCCTATGTATAACAAAACAATTAAATCAAATGTCCAATGTAATCATGCCATACTTAAGGAAAATAATAATCCTCAAGACACCCTAAGCAAACAAATTGCCAAGTTTTGGGAACTAGAGGAGTTGCCTCAAAAGGCAGCTTTTAGTGAAACAGAGAAGTCTTGTGAGACTCACTTTTTAACTCACACCACACGGTTACCTTCAGGTAGGTTTTGTGTGAGACTACTCCTGAAAGATTCTCCCGATGCTCTGGGTGAATCCTATGATCTTGCTAAGAAACGTCTACTCAATTTAGAAAAACGCTTTCAAAGACAACCGAATGTCAAACTCCAGTATTCAGAATTTCTTACAGAATACTCTTATTTGAACCATCTTTCTGAATCTCCAATTTCAAAACCTGATCCGTCCTACTTTTTATGTCACCATGCTGTGTTTAAGGACAGCAGTGAAACCACAAAGACTAGAGTCGTCTTCGACGGGTCCGCTCCTACTACCTCAGGGTATTCACTTAATGACCTTCTTATGGTAGGTCCAAATATCCAGGACTCCCTATTTTCTATACTGATCAGAGCTCGCCAGTGTAAATATGTCCTTACAGGCGATGTCGAAAAAATGTATCGCCAGGTGGAGGTACATGCTGATGATCAGAACCTTCAGTTAATTTTGTGGCGAGAGGATGAGTCTACGACCATCAAAACACTTAAGCTAAGAACTGTAACATACGGTCTTGCAAGCTCTAGCTATCTAAGCACTAGATGCCTTTGGCAATTGGGGGAGGAGTGCGAAGACCCATTAATTAAAAACATTATTCAACATGACTTTTACGTTGACGATTTGTACACAGGCTGCGATTCAGAACAAGAATTAATTTACATCCACAAATCCGTAACTGAAGCATTAAAGAAAGGTTGCTTTAATTTACGCAAATTTAAATCTAATTTACCTTCTCTGTACGACTGTTCTAATTCAGACGGTATAGATAAGCCACTTGATATTACTAAGGAACCTTCTAGCACTCTAGGTATGCGTTGGAATCCAGATTCGGATAGTATTCATTTTTCATTTAAAATTCCGTCAGAGAAAAACGGTATAACCAAACGATATATTTTGTCTTCTTCCTTCAAGATTTTCGACCCCATGGGTTTGTTAAGCCCTTGTATAATTCTACCTAAAATCTTAATTCAGGAATTATGGTTGTTGAAGGCCGATTGGGATGACCCTGTCCCACCGAATATTGCAAGATCTTGGAGCAAGTTCATAGCGTCACTTTCGTCTATAACCACTTTATGCATACCCAGATTAGTGTTGTGTAATAATTCCGTGTTAACAGAACTACATTCTTTTAGTGACGCTTCTCAATCTGCCTATGGCGCTTGTGTGTATATGAGATCCATTGACGTTGACAACAAAGTCACTGTGAGACTACTTTGTGCCAAGTCAAAGGTTGCACCTACCAAGTCTACCACTATCCCTCGTTTGGAACTTTGTGCAGCCCTTCTTGCTGCTCGACTATGTAAATCTGTTCTTGAGTCCTTACGAAACAAACCATCTTACTGCTACCACTGGTGTGACTCAAGCGTGGTATTGGCGTGGCTGAGAACTAGTTTTCGTGATCTAAAAACATTCGTAGCTAACAGAGTTGCTGAAATATGCGACATAACCGAGTCTAATTCATGGCGTTATGTACCCACAACCTTAAACCCCGCTGATCTTATATCAAGAGGTGTATATCCTGATCAAATTCAGGTGGTCTGGTCCCAAATATCTTTTACTTCCCGAAACTGAATGGCCTATTCTAAAATACTGTGCAAAGCCTGAACTTCCCGAAATAAAATCAAATATAGCCACTACTCAATATGAATCCCCAATACATTTCTCTAATTACTCAAATTTTAATAAATTAAAAAGATCGTTTGCTTACATCTTAAGATTCATCGCAAATTTAAAGGCACCTGAATCTAAGCAGTTATCCACATTAACCGTTGATGAGTTGTACAACGCTTTTATACATCTTTGCAGTTTAGCCCAAAGAGAATCATTTCCTACTGAATACGCTCTTTTGGCACGCGGTAAGGCATTAAGTTCAAAATCAAATATTTTATCTTTGAGTCCATTTTTTGATGACAAAGGAAACGTTATTCGTGTCGGTGGTCGAATCGATGCATCGAATTTTAGTTACGACAAGAAGCATCCGATTCTGTTACATGCTTCTCATCACTTTACACAAATTCTTTTTGAATACGAACATAAGCGAAACCTACATGCAGGTCCTCAGTTACTGCTTTCATTAGTGCGCGAAATAATCTGGCCTATCAATGGAAGACACCTCGCTCGTCGCACGGTGTTCAATTGTGTAGTGTGTAGGCGTCTTCAGGGTAAAGCTTTACATCCTATAATGGGTAATTTGCCCCCCCCCAGAGAGTTACTGTCGACTATCCATTTAGTACCGTAGGAATCGATTTTGCAGGACCGTTTTATATATTAAACCGCAAAGGCCGTGGATCCAAGGTAGTAAAATGTTACCTTTGTTTATTCATTTGCTTACGATACAAATGCATACATTTAGAAGCTACTAGCGATTTGACTAAGGATGCTTTCATTATGACTTTCCGTAGATTTGTAGCTCGTCGCGGCAAGCCATCGGAAGTTTTTTGTGACAACGGGGGAAACTTTGTTGCCACTGCCAGAGAATTTAGTGACCTCATTAAATCAAATCAAAGTGCTCTATCTGACTTTGCAACTGACCAAGGAATTAAATTCATCTTCTCACCCTCCTACGCTCCACATTTCGGTGGATTATGGGAGGCAGGTGTCAAGTCCGCCAAACATCACATTAAAAGGGTCATGGGCAATAGTCACTTAACCTTCGAAGAACTAATAACCTTATTTGCTCAAGTTGAGGCAATTCTCAACAGCCGCCCGTTGTGTCCTTTATCTCCCTCTCCAGACGATCTCCTCGCCCTTACCCCTGGGCACTTTTTAATCGGCCGACCCTTAGCGGCACTGCCATCGTCACCACTCACCGAGTATAATCCCAACCGATTGCAACGCTTCGCTCGCATAGAACAAATGCGTCAGCACTTTTGGCTTCGCTGGCAAAGAGAATACGTTGCAGAGCTCCAGCAGAAGACTAAGTGGAAGCAGAACCATTCTAAATTGAAGATTGGTGATTTGGTTTGCATCATGGAAGATCACTCGCCTCCTCTATGCTGGCGCCTAGGACGCGTTGCCAGACTATATCCCGGAGCAGATGGGATAGCCCGCGTGGCTGATGTGAAAACACTTAAAGGATGCCTACGACGTCCCCTGACACGCCTGTGTCCTCTGGTTTCTACACAAGTTGAAGACCTTCCTGCTCAAGATCCTCAACGGGGGGGAGGATGTTCGGGAGTTTAATAAGCTCCGCTTGCAACACCGTCACTGACGTTTATGAGTTTCTATAATCTGTGAAAAGACTATGATTTTTTTTCCTATCTTTGAACGCCGCATAAAACTGTACAACATTTTCTTTATTCAGTTAATTAAACAGTATTTATACATATCCTACTTGTTTCCATTGATAAAACATCGAACATATAGTAATTTAAACACTGCTAGTTGTCTCGCTCTAATGTTGTAAATAGTAGATTCATCGTCTTCTTCTCGTGGCGTGTCATGAGAATAGATTGGAAAATCATCAGCAAGATAATCCATAAGAATCAGCTTCGTTGTTAGCATTAGAAGCCTATGGCTGTTATCTTGGGTGTACCCGTCGTATATACATACATAGATAGTAAGAGAAAGTGCACCTATGTCTGAACAAGGACATGTGCACTATAATATATCTTGCGTAGTTATTAAAGATTGGCTGCTGGGATTGTGGAAGGCTTTTCCAATGCGTCCCATAATAATATGCCAAATTAAGCGGTTTAATCTTAAAAACAGCATGTGTACGAATTGCCTCATGCATTCCGTACCTCAAAAGGAAAAACGGTACCCTTATAGGACCACTTTGTTGTGCGTCGATCTATTCGCTCGTCCGTCCGTCTGTCTGTCAAGACCCTTTATGTCGGGAAAGCGAGAAGGTATCGAATTTAAATTAAAACCATATACTCCGGTCTACAGCCCCTTGAAGCTGTGTAAAAATCAAACATCTAAGTTAATGTAAAAAAAGGTACGGCCGTTTATGCCGCAAAAAACGCATATTTCGACGCTCTCAAGGGAAACAAAATTTATAGGGTATTTTCCGTTGACCTAAACTATGAAACTTGACAAGTAATACCTTCTTATACTACACGTATAAAGAAACATTTGAAAACTATACATTTGTATTAAATCATAAAAATATAGTCTTTCTTTATTGTACCTACAAATTTGTACGGAACCCTCGGTGAGCGAGTCCGACTCGCACTTTTCTAGTTTTTGTCATTATCAAACCTAGTGTTAATATTAGAAAATAAAAAAATAAACAATCGAAGATGTGCAATCACTACGATTGATTCAATAGACTTGGATTACAAATTCTACCGTTCTTACAAAAAAAAAAACTTGTTTTTTTACGGGTACACGTGCCACCACTATCCGGGCAGGTGTGTTGAAACGATGGCCCACTCTTCGGCCACTAATCGCCACTAGATACCGACGGTTTCGCAACCACGCCGGACCTTCCACTCACTCGACACGAAATACCGCGATTGACTGATTCGGGCATGTATCGCTCTTACGTTCGCATCTCTATAGCACGTCTAGTTATTACAACAGTAGAATAGTGGTTAGATTACTCTACATTCAAGTTTAACATTTATATCTTCATTAGTAAAAGTACTAAATACACGAGTCATACCTAGTTGTTGGATTACTTTATTTACATTCAAGTTTAACATTTATGATTGGTAAAAGCATTTTAAACCTTCATGTTTAGCTGTTGCTTAATAGTAGATTGTTATACAAGGGATGAAAGAGACCTAATTAGGCTCCGCGAGGGCGCCAATAGTTCGAGAATGCCTAAATAGCTCTAACCCGCACTCTGCTTTTTATTTCTAATATGAGAAACGTAAATTAAAACCTGATTAGTAAACAAATAATAGTAGCACTCGACAAAACAACTGAACCACGAGTTCACTCCCCGATATTTCTATTATGACTTTTTCTACTATGCACTATTCTCTTTCCAGCATTTTTCCCAAAATATTGAAGTATAAGAAAAAAAAGTTTGCTTAGTTTAAAAAGAGCTTAAAACTGAGTACAATATATATATTTAATAATAAACCTAAGATATGTTTGCGTTGTGATCAATTCGCATGGAATGACTGTATCAGCAATATTGCGCTTTCGGCAGCCGCTCTCAAAATGTTAGGAGGATGAGGGGGGAGTCAAGGCCAGCCGCTTGACATAGATCCCGCCACATTCACGTTCCGTCCACCGAGCGCCGCCGTCGCCACCACCTGTGTCCACCACCACTGTCAAGGCTAGCTTGCGAAACAGACAACTTCGCCTAGTTATACGAGACCCACTTTAAAAAATTATGTCGCAACCAAACTCTGAGTCTGATAATGGCCTTCAACTGCCACGCAAAACAATCCTGTGAGCATTAAACCCCTCATTATTTTCGCATTTAAATAATTTCCGCAATAAAAAGTAAACTGAGTTATCTTCTACCTTCGCCGCTATGGTATTTCTCGTTGATAAATGGTTGCCAAACATGGGTGAAGAATTAATTTTCGAGATTCCACTATGCGGAAACTTTCGACGGTAAAAAAATTACTTGCTTTTTTACTACTATGGACCAAGTAGTCGAGACGTACATGGTACTTATTGTTACCGGGTGATTGACACAGCGGCGTTGCCTTGAGGAGGTATTTAATTATTCTTCTGAAATACAAAACTAAGTATGCCGTCTTCGACCATAGATCATGTAATCCATCGTAAATAATTTAGTGGGTCCCCTGGGTTTGAGCCCACGTACAATATTAAGTATTGATCACTAGTTTATTGATTCATACGAAGTGCGAACTTGCATTACATTACAATGAATGGGTGTAAATGAATTACAGAATAGAAACTACAACGCATTCGGAATTAAGTTGGCGTGAAATCGTAGAGATTTTTCTGGTAAATTATTCATGTGGCTCACGTTGGGCAGACTTTCAACGTGTTCTTGTGAAAGTCTTTCACTCTTATCATGGAGGTTACATATTATTTGTACATATGATTAACAAAACTTGTTTTGAAACCCGCTAACATAATATTTTTTTTTTGTATGTTTAGAGCATATTCTGTTTTGTTTCTTATACCTACGATTCGCGGAATGTATTTATTTGTTTGCATTGCATGGCAAAACATTTTAATGGTTTTTGTGTACTAAATTACATAGAAGATAACCTTTTTAAGGCTATATGACCCATCCGTTTTAATCACATTTCGCAATTTACAACCATCTCTAGGTAAAACAAAATGTTGAAACAACTTCTGACCCGTAATAGTAGCCACTGTATGTATGTAGTGTATGTAGCCAATTTATGCGGACAATTCTTAAAATACTGTATTTAAGGAAACTTAAAAGCAGTTCACGGATGCGGATATCGAGAGTATCATGACACACCGCGAGCGTATATTCCACGCAGCGGTATAGCGTTGGGCGGGTAACGGATGCGTTTTTAGCCCGGTTCGTAGTCTGCAGAAAGTGTGCTAACTCGTGCACTAATTTACGCAACAGAGCGCATACGATACGCGCCGCCACGCCGCTGCTGCCGTACGCAGTCCCGTTGCTTATGTTGTATGTGAGCAGTAACAGCTTGGACTAGTTTTTAATTTAACCAATAAATTATAGTCGTAATTAGCCAGAATAATGTTTAAACCATTGTATGATATTATCGATACGTACAGGTTATAGAATTTATTTCATTTTCGTACCCTGTTCCCCGTTCTCTGCTTTGCACTAAGCCAGCCTAAGCTCAAGGTCTCCTAAGTTCCTATGTATTGACGACCATACCATGTGCAAGAGACCTTGTAGAAGTTAGCACCTTAGTAGCAGATATCATGCCGCAAGGCTGCCTTGTGTAAACGCCACTTTGTTCCGGTGTAAAGGGCACTGTAGTTGGCGAAATTACCCGGCTTATGAGGCTTATGTTTATGGGCAGGTGTGTCTGGTTACTATCCACTTAAGATCTACCGGCGTCATCTCATTATTAATCTGCTAAAACAAGTATCATTTAGGTGACTGTTTTAGCCTAGTGACATTTACGAAATTATATATACTTCGGTTTTTTTTTTCGTATGCTCACTTGTAATACTTGAAATTTTGATAGAATGACTGTATTGACAGTATTTATTTTCACACACACCAAAAACGTCTTCTTTCATGTGATATTATGACTTGTTGTGTAATTCTCTTCTAGCATTCCGTAGGTCTATATAAATGGATGAAAATTGCGGCTAATGTACACGTATGCGGACATCGGCTTTAGAAAACCTTATACAACATGTTAATATAATAGCGCAAAACCTCAGACACCCTAACTTAAGTTTATATTTATTTAATAATTATTTATTTTTAGTATCATTTCTATTCTGTTTTTATACTCATGTGTGTCGTATACGGCTGAATGTTAATAAACCTCTTAATACCTCCGTATTGGTTGGCCGGACTTTTACACTGCACAAGTCTGTATAATAAATAAAGCTATATTAAAATAGGCAGTGCAAACATTTCTGCTTTGATGATACTGAACAAACTACAGTTTCTGGTTTTTCGTTTATTCGTTAACATGTTGTATGTTTAACATACAACACAGGTATAATAAATAATAATAATGCAATTATCGACGTGTGTGTAGCTGCGCGTACCCGAATGGCGATCAAGAAGATCAACCAATCGATAAAAAAATATTTTTCAGGTTTAACCTGGTCAGGTCCGAGGTCGGGAGGTCGTGACATGAATTGCGATGCGTGAAAATTTTTGATGGCCTTCGTTTTATTTTATATATATACTTAGGGCCTATCCGACTTTAAAATATATAAAGTTTTGAATAAAGAAATATTTTGAAATGAAACTAAGTATACGGATTATATCGTGGTGTATTTATAATCTTACTATCCCGACGATTCATAAAAAAAACCGGTCAAGTGCGAGTCGGACTCGCGCACCGAGGGTTCCATACCATCCTTGGACGTAATAAAGTTATTTTACAATTAATCTAACACCTCAGATAGCAGAGTATTAAGATTTGATAATTTTATTATAACTTTACATGTTCGAACTTTTTATAGAGCATAGCGCCGCTTTCCATCAGGTGGGACTGCAGTCAAGCACTAGTTTATAAGTGTTAAATAAAATAATAAATAATAGCGTAAGATTTGTATTTATATCTAGAAGGTGTTGTCAGTACATTTTGTCATTGTTAAAAATAAAGAGACGTGTCTATCCTAACTTGTTATTACTAATTAAAATAATTATATAGAATATGCGCATCTGAAATGTGCAAATAAAGGCCTTTCATATGATACCCCACTCGATATAGTAGCCTCACTTTGATATTTTGAGACCACATTTCAGCCCCTATTAAAAAATAACCATGGCATGTTTTTCAAAATAAATATTTGTTAAGGTTGCTAAGCAACCATAAAGGTGTTTGGAAGATGGTTCTTGTAATTTGACTCAATATAGAACAGAATTATTACGGTATGCTTTACTTTTATTTGTACTTTAGTAACTGTACTAAAAGTATACATTTAATAGGTAAACGAACTCTTAAAATGACTTTCCTGTACTATTATCAAACCCTGATCAGTATCTGTCCAACTACTCGTCAAGATTTAACCATAGATTTATAATTCGATGGGTCCTATATTTAATGGAGCCGAATTTCTGTTGCCACCTTCCTGCTTGCTCCTATCACCAGACTCTGATCAAAGTTTTTCTACCTACTTCTCGCAGCAACCTATCCAACGAATCCAAATTAGGTGGGTCTACGTTTATTAGTGCAGAGATCCGGTGACCACCTTCCTGCTCTATCATCAGACTGATAACCATTGTTTTAGTGACTACTCGTCGAGACCTACATAACGAGCCCAAACTCGGTGGGTCTACGTTTATTGGTGCAGAGATCCCATGACCACCATCCTGCTCCACCATCAGACCCTGATCACCATTTTTCTAGCAACTACTCGTCAAGAACTACCAAACCAGCCCATACTCCGTGGATTTACGTTTATTGGTGCAGAGATCCCGTGACCACCTTCCAGCTCCATCATCAGACCCTGATCACCATTTTTCTAGCAACTACTCGTCGAGACCTACCTAACGAGCTCTAAGTCGGTGGTTCTACGTTTATTGGTGCAGAGATCCCGTGACCACCTTCCTGCTCCACCATCCGACTCTGATCACCATTTATCTAGCAACAACTCGTCGAGACCTACCTAACGAGCCCAAAGTCGGTGGTTCTACGTTTATTGGTGCAGAGATCCCGTGACTACCTTCCTGCTCCATCATCAGACCCTGATCACCATTTTTCTAGCAACTACTCGTCGAGACCTATCCAACGAGTCTAAACTCGATGGGTCTACGTTTATTTGGGCCGAGATACTGTTACCACCTTCTTCTTGATCATCATCAGACCCGGGTGAAGGTTACCATTATATTTAGTATCATCGGATTTACGTATGTTCTAAATTTCAGATCATTCAGACTAATAGAAGTAATGAAAAATGTCTATTGTATACAAAATATCCTTACCTCGACTCGTTGGCGAATTGCGATGTAACTGTGGCAAAAATAAACAAGGCTGTATGGTATGAGTACCTTTGCCTGTCTTTCGGCGAGGTGTAATAAAAATAAAAAAGCCATATGTTCCCTATTCATTACCTATTATGTTCACAGATTATAGGATTACGATTTGTTGTATGCGCGAAAGGTTATAAAAAGTTAAATTTTATTGTTGTCCGTATTTTTATAATTATTTATGTGATGTTGAGATATACTATCTTGTCGGCATAGTGATTTTATCCCAATTGGTTGTTGATCGTAGTATCTCTTAGTTTGGTTGTTATCGATTGTTTGTTTGTTAATTAAGTTAAAGTGCGAGGACTTCGTAAAGTATAATTATACTTTAAAAACCAGTCAAGTGCTAGTCGGACTCCCGTACCGAGGATTTCATATCATCTTTGGACGTATTAAAGTTATTTTACTATTCGTCTAACGCCTCAGATAGCAAAAAAAACAAACCGCAAAACTAAGTTTGTTTGTCGAGGTTTTTTTAGGATTACTAAAAAATCTACTATTTAGAAAGATCATTTTATTTTTCCTGTAAAATATAGATAGACATGTACTACCCATAATTATTTCATATTTTTCCCTCCACAAACTTCGGAGATAAGGGGGGGGGGGGAACGGTATTTTTTTTGACATTTTTGATTATCAGCCAAAAACTGCGTGACATAAACCAAAATAAAAATCGGTTTTAAGATGTGCAAATGAAGCCCTTTCATATGATACCCCACTCAATATAGTAGTCTCACTTTGAAATTTTGATGACCCATTACGACCCCCATTATAAAAAAAGTAAAAAAAAAATTTATTTTTTCATTTGCGATGGGCTGGGTAATTAAGATCTAAAACTATTCCAAGTTTCAAATTGATAGCATCAGTGGTTCCTGAAATATATAGGTTTGTGACAGACAGACAGACAGACGAAGTCAGACCATAAGGGTTCCTTTTTTACCTTTTAGGTATGGAACCCTAAAAAAGAATATGAAGGAAGACATTATATTTTACTTACCTAGAGGCAATTTTTTGTTTGACGTTATTTTCTTTTTTGTTTACAAAATTGTAATTTTGTACGTTTAGTGACCCTTACCAAGACCGAGCGACTCAGGTGCCCGATTCTGATGAGCAAAGCAATTTTTACTTTCCATAATTTTTTCAGTCCGCATTGTTGACTTTTGGGCGATATCACTCAAGGTTCAAGTGGACAATTCATGTTATGGTTATCATAAAGAGAATTTCTCCACAAAAAACGTGAACGATCGTTGTTTTAGTAACTACTTGACCGGTTGTGATAAAATTTATGTGGGGCCATTTTGCACTTTTTCGAATAAAAAAGTATTATTCAAACCGGTCCATAAATCTCGGAGAAATCGGTGTACAAATATATCTTCTATATACATAAGAAAAGTAAAAAAAAACATAAGCGTCGAGTTGAAAGCCTACTCTTACCAGAAATTAGTTAAATATCGACCCGAAACCTTCCTCGATAGGTTTATTGAAAAAAAATATTGTTAAAGGATAGGGATAGTCCCAAAATCTACGATGAACGAAAACAATATAATTGGGAATATTTTAAGTTTTACTTGTTTATATGGTGACCCTTTAATACATATACAGGGTATCCCAGAAATGGGGTACCAAGCCGGTAATGACGCATTGTCTTACCCACAAGCTATCAATTTGTGAAAGAAAATAATGAAAAAAGTCAACAGTTTTAGTGCAGAGAGATATACCCTTTCCGGGACACCTACATAGTATTGTCTTAATTATTTATCTTTTCTTAGCGTGTCAACTTGAATAGAGTACTACAGATTAACTATTCACGGCGTATAAGAAAGATTGGTTAATCATCTATGGCTATTGTCCAGGGTTGGCTAGCCCGTTGAACATATCGTCACGCCATTTAAGGATACTTGTTCCACGCGCACCCCAATAATTATTTACTAATCTAGAACGAACTGTTCATAGCTATATAATTATAACTTTGTTTATAAATATTCATCACATTTAGTAGTGTATATGTTCCTACATTACTCACATATTTTGCGTGATTTGGCTTGAAACTCATAATAAGTAGGAATTAATATGGTATTCTCTCCCTCATTTTAATTTAGAGACTATACATTTTGTTTGGAATCAAGTTAACTGGGGCGTGAAGTCCGTCAATCACAAAAAGAATATCTTTTGTGATTGTATTTTTTGCGACACTTAAAACATGTAAGTTTAAAAATAACGACTTCTGAAAAGTGGTCATCAGTTTATACATATAATATGTTTCTAAAGATATTTATACGTGTTATTTGTTAAATATATACATAATCGAATTAAAAGATAATATGCACAATAACACAAAATATATTGGCTAATATCATATATTATACGATTAACAAATAGTTTAATTGTGATATTCGTGTCGGTCCACACCAAACCGGACTACGGACCGGATGCCTCCATTCATACCACCTTATGACCGCGTCGCGTCATCGTCCGAACACTTTCACATTTTTTTAATTTCCTCTACATAAATTGCTTTGTTTTTATGACATCAGTGGTCAAGGACATAGCCATTTCACTATCTTTGAGCATAGTTTTATTAATGGAGTTATATGTACCTATATCTAAACATAACAAAAAAACTCTTTGTTATCTATATTTAAAATCGTAAAAATACGTCTTCGGTTTAAAATTCAATATGTTTTTACTAAAACGTAAAATATATAATATAACTTAAATGTATCTTGGCCTATTGGATCCATAAAATATACAACTTATTAGTTGCGTTTTTAAGAAATCTACAAGAATTCCGTCTAAACGAAGGAAGGGCGAAAGACTAAGTAGTAATTAATGATGTCTATTGGTCAACCTATTTTCGCTGCTATTCAGCCGTAATGAGCCCGTTAGTATAATAATGAGGAATCAGAAAACTGGTTTGGATTGGAAAGCATGTAAAAAAGTCAAACATTCTAAATATGTTGCCGTTTCAACAAATCGATGAATAATTTTCAAAGCTATTTGTAGTATTTTTATTATAGACAGATTATGTTCGTTCTCTGACCATGGCCTATTATTATTGTGTAGATGTGCTAACTCTATGCAATCAATCCGGTTTTCTGGATGTAGGCACCATTATTCATTGAGTTAAAATAGGTAGGTGCTGCCCCTTCGGAGTCGCTGGACGCTCGGGGTGTGGGCCCCTTGAGCGTCCATTGAGTACGGCGGCGACTCCGAGGAGGACGGCGGCGGGGTTGTGACCCCCGTCCCCGTGAGCACCGTGACAGGTTCCCGGGGGGCTACAATGCCCCGGCGGCGGGCTCAAAGGCAAGGCACTGAGGGGCCCCTGGTGCAGATCCCACCGGAGAGCCCTGGGGTCCCCCCTCTCATGTGCCGATGCGACAGCCGCGGGGGTTTTAGTGGGTAAGAATCCCACATACCCCGGTCGAGCCCCACAGCTCCCGGGGATCTTTCGAAGATTTCCCCCGCGTCAAAAAAAAAAAAAAAAAGGTAGGTGCTGCCGACTTAACGGACAATTATTTGAGATTGTTAAAATGTAATTTTTTATTGAACCCTATTTTTTATTGAAGCCATAAACACTGTGATGTAATAAAAATGTCTTGACGATGCTCAACTTTATAGATAGCGTTACCAATGTTGTGCGCCTGTTCTAGTGAGAATGTCGCCCCGGACAAAAAGATAAATTGCCGCCCCTTGACAATAGGTATGTAATTTATTATACCAGCCCTTGTTTATGTCCCACTGTTGGGCACGGGCCTCCCCTCAAGATGAGGGGGCTTAGGCCGTAGCCCACCACGCTGGCCAAGTGCGGGTTGGCCGCGTGCGGGTTGGGTTGTAATTTATACATATTATTATTTGTAAATATAAAGCCTAAATTTTGGCGCTCCGGACGAATGCCGGGGTGGCCCAGCCCTGAAAATGTTACAATTTATGATAATTATTCTTGATAGCTCAATTGTTCACCGTTCATATTTTTGGCTCTAAACTAAGGTTGTATTCATTATATATACATATAAAATATATTGTATACATAACTTTCTGAAATTATTTCTCTGAATGATATTGAAAAATACATCATAATCAATGGATTTGGCGAGTAAGCGGACAGACATACGCGTATAGCGACTTTATTTTATAATATTTAAATACTCGTAAATAATAAAAATATCCTCCTGGCCTATATGGCCATAGCGGCCGAACTTTTTCAAGATCAGCCATGTACGCGGAAGATACTTTAGTGCTTACATAAACACAGGTGCACAGGTGCACTCTCTCTTCCTATCCGACGGGACGGTAGACCGACACGTCCGCTCAGACGCCGAACCAACTTTTTGCATGACCATTCCTCTAGTCGGAGGAGGTTAGAGAAGTGATGAGTCGATAGATATGCCAGTGGCCCTAGGCGTATTGTTAGTGGTCCCAAAGCGGCACGGTGTACCGAGCCGCGTCGCTGCCGGCGAAACGTCCGGCCCGGCATTAGTATGCGACCGACCAACACATCACAACTTTCTCGACATTCTTGCCAGCAACTGGAGAAATGAGCACCATCGATACATTATAACAATCTGTGTCGTGATTTCCTTTAAATATTTCGACGCATGAACTATTATACTTAATAACACCGTACGTCGATTTACCTCTGTGTCATATTGAGGATATAACAACGATGTAATTATAAGGAAAATAAGGGCATTTAGTAGAAACCTGCCTATACCCGGTAGCTTGTAGGTGACGTTTTAACATGCCATTATTAAAAAATTGCTACGGCTTTGAACAAGAATTTAGCAATATGTTACTCATAGGTCACGCATTCGATCGACCTAAGGTTGAAGAATATATACTAATGATACCTATTAATGATTTGACACTGTTTTGTACTAATAAAAAATATTTTCTAATTTTATTTAGTTTTTGCTAATGATTGTTATTAGCCCGTGGGGTGCCCGGGTAAGAATAGCATCCACCCCTCCTCCCATTGGGTGTGGTAAGAGGGTCGCCTCTAAAGGGTAAACAAAAAGACTGGCAGAAGCGTTTTTTGTTGAAAGACGAGAGGTGTAGGTGGTAACCTATACTACGATCCCCAAGACGCCTGGCAAGCGTGGGGATTATGGCAACCACTCTCTTCTAAAGGGGAGGCCCTTGTTCGGCAGTGGACGTCAATGAATAAAAAAACAACAATGAGAGGAACCACCCATGGACAGCTGCATTGCACTGTCCGAGACGTTATTTATTAAGTCTCTTGAACCCGGTAATTTCGCCGGCTACAGTGGCCAGTTACGACTACGGCACAGCTTTCACACAACAATGTTTACGAATTTCTTTTTGGCGGTAGAATTTCTGACAATGTGGTCACACCTGGGTGGTCTTTTGCTTAAATATCCTCGTTGATAAACGGTCAATATTAATATATAATCAGGATTTTTTTTATTGTGATAATGATGTTCCAAACGGCTATCTAAGATTGTAGATAAAATTAATTAGTTATTGTAATTATACTACTCTTACTACGGGATATATTGCGGTTGATTTTTGGTTTTACGTCCGCTCGTGACCATGGGTACTGCAAAACATTCGAAACGTCGCGCGCGTCGGGAAAGTAAAACCAAAAATGAATCGCGGTATTATTATATTCCGTAAGGGTAGTTTAATTACAATGTAGCATTCGCGTAAATAAAAGACAACATTAATTAGTTATTATCGAATTTAGACTCCTAATTTATATTTCGTTTATTACTGTGAATATTGCAGACTATACTCATACTATTTTAACTAGTATATTCACTTATGGCCAAGCCGCACTTGGCCAGCGTAGTGGACTATGGCCTATGCCCCTTCATCTTGAGGGGAGGCCCATGCCCAACAGTGGGACAAATCAAGGGCTGATATTATTATTATTTATTATTATTCACTTATGAATGAATGTTGTTTTCAGGTGGCGATGGCCGGCGACTTCATCCTCGCCGTGGCGTCGATGATGATAGCTCGCTTGCGCAGCGATGACGTCACGCTCGTGCTTAGCCAGGTAACATAGCCGCACGTACTTATGTAAAAAAACATTACGTAATTATGTCTTGGACGATCGGTACACTCTTCAATCGAAGATTACACTACTCACATAAGTCATAAATTTTGCAAAGATCTGACAACCTCATATATCCTTTTGGCAATAAGTGCAAAACACGTATAACGCTGCAAACATGTTTTTTTTTTGTAAATGTGCTGCAAGTTGTTGCGTTAAATTGCAATCCGCATTTGATGTTCTATTACTGCTGGATTTCAACATTAGATTGTGGTACTTATTTCCAGTATCACTCAAGTAACCAGAACAGTCATTATGCCTGCTCTCGATATGTACGCGTGTTAGAATTCTGCTGAGCTTTGACATTTAGCTTGATACACTATCTCATTATACACTATCCCTACTCTGATGCAAAATAGTCATGTCTCTTCAATAATCCAAATGTGTAATGTTCGACGTACATATATTATGGCAACAAATGTATAGGTGTTTATATTTTTCTTGCACAATCATTTTATATATTTTTACAACTAGTTTACATTATGTAAATCGAAATATAGTAGCTACTTTTATGATATTTATCGCATTTCAGATTATTAATACGTATGTCTTTCAATCTAAGAAAAAATATATAACATTAGCCAAGACGTATTTGCTCATAAAAAGCTATGAGGTCTCAGCGTGAGCCAATTCCGCAGTAACGTTACAGCTTGGTCAAAGAAAATTATAGAGCCTAGAAGATGGTTTACACAACTATGGCGAATAAGCAACACGTTTGCTTAATTCTGCATAATCCACTCACTATTCCATTTCGATACAAAACAAACCGCGATAACGCTCTTAAATCTTTATAATGAGTTGATTGATTGAAAGTGCTTAGGTTTGAAGCTGACTGGAATTTTTTTAAGGTTTTTTTTTTATATTTCATATGTAATCAGTATTTTTGATTACCTAATGTTTTAAAGGACTTAAGTTATCAGCAGAACTTTAAAATTTCCTTAGGGTTGTTTCACTAGATTGGACAATAGGTCAATAAACTAGTTTTAAAAAGGTCTATAAATATCTAGTATTAGTGTAAAATAAAGCTTCCTGGGCTTATACTGCGATACTCAATACTCATAGAAGTTTGTAAGTTTAAACATTATTTAAATTGACAGCCGCCACGGAGATCAGGCATGAAACACAGCGGGCTGTGTTTCATGCCTGATCTCCGTGGCGGCTGCGACATGTAGTTGTAGAAAAGATGACAGTATATGAGCGTTCCTGGAGATTTTTTAAATATTTCATTATGGTCCCAGTATTTTTTAAGGATCCCATATCCCACATTAGAGACCCATCTTCTACCATTGGGTGTCATAAAAAACGACTAATGAAAAACAAGAAGACGAGCAGCAACTTCTTTTTATTGGATTACCTACCATCTATACTGCGATCCCCAAGACGCCTACCAAGCGTGTTAACTCCCCTCTTTTAAGGCGGAGGCCTTTGTTAAGCAGTGGACGTCATTGGGCTGCTGATGATGATTTTTTAAATAATGGAATTTCCATTTCTGTTTCAGGTGGTAACAGACTTGGTTCAGGGCGAGTTTATGCAGCTAGGCAGCAAGGAAACAGAGAACGAACGGTTTGCGCACTACCTCACCAAAACATATAGGAAAACCGCCTCGCTCATCGCCAACTCCGTCAAAGCGGTGAGTTATCGATACATTTACTAGTTGGTAGGTGCAGGAGACGTCAGTCTGGACGTGCAGTGTCAGATATTCTGTCGTAGTGTGTGTACTTACATATAATCCTTCCTCTTGAATCACTCTATCTATTAAGAAAAACCGCATCAAAATCCGTTGCGTAGTTTTAAAGATCTAAGCATACATAGGGACTTTGTTTTATATTATAAAATGATTTTATTACCCTCAGGTGGCTCTACTGAGTGGTGCGGACGAGAGCACATGTGAGCTCGCCTTCCAGTACGGCAGGAACTTGGGCCTGTCGTTCCAGCTGGTGGACGACCTGCTGGACTTCGTGTCCTCGGCGCAGGCGATGGGCAAGCCCACCGCCGCAGACCTTAAGCTCGGACTCGCCACGGCGCCCGTACTCTTCGCATGCGAAAAGGTATTTATCCTCCACCTGCTCGGAAATCACTTGATATTTAATAATTAATAAGACACCTAGCGGCGCTTCTGGTATACCCCAGTATTTTTTTATTTAAAACTAGCTGACCCGCGCAGCTTCGCTCGCACTATTTTTACTCAGAAGCCTTCTTGGGCTTATGCACAACACTTTGCTGAAGATCATGACATGATCAAATACATAGTTTACGATTCTAAGGACATACAGGCAAACATTCATTTTTATATATGTATGTATATAGATAAAAAATATTTTAACCCCCGACCAAAAATGCGGGGAGTTATAAGTTTGACGTCTATGTCCGGAAGTCTGTCTGACTGTATGTATGTCTGTCTGTGGCATCGTAGCGATCCAACCAGTGAACGGATTTGAATGCGGTTTTTCTACTTCAAAGCTAGTTTAAGCGAGATGGTTCTTAGCTATGTTTCATGAAAATCGGTCCAGCCGTATGAAGACCATCATCTCATGGCCCTTTTCCGAGTCGAGGTAGGGATATTTTGTATACAATAGATATTTTTCATTACTTCTATTAGTCCGAAAGATCTGAAATTTAGAACAAAATGTAAATCCGATGATACTAAATAAAATGGTAGCCTTCACCAGGGTCTGATGATGATGGGCAAGAAGGTGGTAACAGGATCTCGGCCCCCATAAACGTTGACTCATCGAGTTTGGGCTCGTTGGATAGGTCTGAATGAGTAGTTGCTAGAAAAATGGTGATCAGGGTCTGATGATGGAGCAGGAAGGTGGTCATGGGATCTCTACACCAAGAAACGTAGACCCACCGAGTTTGGGCTCGTTAGGTAGGTCTCG
The DNA here is from genome assembly GCA_911728495.1 of Furcula furcula. Lineage (NCBI taxonomy): Eukaryota > Metazoa > Arthropoda > Insecta > Lepidoptera > Notodontidae > Furcula > Furcula furcula. The sequence goes on from OU452251.1 coordinate 16,517,270, forward strand.
ACGAGCAGTTCCCAGAAAAATGGTGATCAGGGTCTGATGATGGAGCAGGAAGGTGGTCACGGGATCTCTGCACCAATACACGTAGATCCACCGAGTTTAGGCTCGTTAGTTAGGTCTCGACGAGCAGTTGCTAGAAAATAGTGATCAGGGTCTGAAGATGGAGCAGGAAGGTAGTCACGGGATTTCTGCAGTAATAAACGTAGACCCCCGAGTTTGGGCTCGTTAGGTAGGTCTCGACGAGCAGTTCCCAGAAAAATGGTGATCAGGGTCTGACTCAGAGTAATTAGAATGGAGCTAGTAGCGCGTCGATTCCCCGAACAAATTTTTCGTGGCACTTTTGCGGGGTGCAGGAGGCGAAGTAAACACACACAGATACAATTTCACGCATACTCTTGCAAATGTCTAATGCAAACTCTTCATGTTTCTATGAACCTACACTATAATAAACTCGCAACACATTCAAAAAGATACGCACACAAATAAAGAATGACCTGAACATATGAACAAAAATTTGGCAGAAGGGTTAGCGCATCATGCTCTCTCCAGTGGTATCTCCTCTAAGGGGTCTGATGATGGAGCAGGAAGGAAACCATTTTGTCCGTTACTCCCCTGACATAGGGCATGTAAGCAGGTTGTCTCTTAGCTTCAGGATGTCTGCATTTCTTCTCTGATCGCCTCGGCCGTCCACTCGTTCTGTAACCGTTTTTCACCAGTACAGCCTGAACATGTTTGAGCTCCTGTTCTAAATGGGTTCAAAATGGGTGCAGTGTTAAGAAAATATTCTGTACCCATTGTGTACGTACCTGGGTCCAAAGTAAGCAACGTTGTAGGTACTGCAAAGGATGTTCTGCCATTACGTTCTTACAAAATAAATTGCAGTTGTGGTAGCTCCTATATAGGCCAAACGAAGCGGACTATTGCAGAAAGGGTTAAAGAGCATATCACAGCTGTAAAGAACCGTCAGATTAGCAAGTCAGCGATTGCCGAGCATATACTTCAGTCGGATACAAATCACTGGATTGAGTTTCATCGCCCACAAGTCCTTTCCACCGATCGACACTTTTATTCTAGAGTTGTTCGTGAAGCGATTGAAATTAAGAAATATAAAAATTTCAACCGGGAAGATGGCTTTAGATTATCAGCTGCTTGGGAACCAGTGATCAAAATGACAAAACCTCGCTATTTGCCGGCGGTTAAATATACAGATACTGTGAGTGTAGTGTGTAGTGGGCTTAACGTTACAAGTGAATGAACGGGGGTAGACGAAGATATTTCTGCCTCACGCACGGAGCCGTCTCACTGAACCAGTCTGCTTGTGACCACGGCTGGTGCAACCCGGCCGAAACGTCAAGCCAAAATATAAGGTAAATCGCATTAATTCCCGATTAGAATAAAGTTTGATAATGGAACGCGAAAGTCTAAAAGTAGACATAAAAGATTTTAATACGCAGTTTGTTGTTAGGGCCTTAGACAATAACACCTCATTATCCTCCTCGTAGTTACAAAATTTTACAAGGAGCTATACCAACCACTTACATAAACATTTTGCTTTATTGTGAACTGATACTTTACCCCTGATTAGCGAGCAAGAAGTTGATACAGTTTTGAAAAACTTAAAATATAATAAAAGCCCAGGGGCAGATTGCGTCACCGCAGAAATATTTGGCTGTTTTGCTTAACTTCATATTACACACATCTGGTACCGTCTAAATGTGTCACTCAAATATCATTATTTTACACAAGAAGGGTGACCAAGACGATGTTGCTAATTACAAGCCAATAAGTCTCACCTCACAGCTGTTTAAATCATTTATAAAATTGATCCAAAATAATGTCGCATCATTACTCGACAATCTTCGACCCTTTGAACAGGCTGGTTTTCGAACTAACTTTTCTACCACTGACCAACTCCATACACTTAATCAGTTCATCGAAAAGTGTCAAGAGTTCAACATACCACTCTATATAGCCTTTGTTGATTATGCGAAGGCATTTGACATCGTGACGCATAGATCTGTATTCAGCGCTCTTCAATAGCAGGATGTTCCCAACTGCTACGTAGATTTTATCGAAGTAATATATTTTTTTTTATTTTATTTATTTATTAATCCACCAACAGCTTACACACTAAAAATACACAAAAAAAGATGCGTGAATAACAATTTCAAGCGTATAAGCTACTTAAAGGTAGATACCACATTTTAATCAGCAACAGTACCAAAAATGAATAACAAAAGCAATAATATGGAGAATATTAAGATTGTTTGTGATAAAACTAACAAATACAAGATTAAAATTAATCGTACATAATCACGTGCGCATTTCTCTTATAATACTATTCTTAATGCTAGCCAATGACTCTTCATGTATATCGAACTTGTCACAATATTTATTGATTATCCTGCATAGTCGTGGGATTGGTGAGTTGGCACCTAGTACGGTACTTCTTGGTGGCGGTGCTAATGGTGTTATTTTGTGTCTTGGAAGACGATTTGGTGCTCGGAATCTAATTTTAGTCAGTATTTGTGAACTATTGATTTTGTTCCTAATTACTTTTAATATAAACATTGCATCTAAGAGCTCATGTCTATTTGACAAGGATATCATGTTAAATTTCGCTAGTCTCTCACTATATGACCGTACAGACCTCGCTACTCCCGCCGAGAAGGCTAAGTGCCAGAGGAATCTTTTTTGGATTCTTTCTAGTCTTAAGATATGTGTAGAATAGTGAGGCCTCCAGACTACACTACAGTATTCTAAGTGAGATCTGATCAGGGAATTATACAATAAAACCTTAGTTCTGGGTTTGCGAAATACTTTAGCATTTCGCAATAAGAAACCCATCAGTTTTGATGCCTTTTTTGCAACCGTGTCTACGTGAGGTACAAAAGTAAGCTTAGAGTCGAATAAGACACCTAAATCTCTAATAGAATTCACCTCTTGAAGGGTCACTCCCTCGATACAGTATGCTGTTTCTATTGGAAAGAGCTTACGGGTAAATTTTATATGGTAACATTTTTTTATATTTAGATTCATACCGTTTAGCTCACACCATTGCGCTATGTTATTCAAGTCGCTTTGCAACAAGGCAGCATCATCAAAATTTTCAACAATCCTGCTCAGTTTAAGGTCATCGGCGAACATATACGGTATTGAATGCTTGATATATTCGGGTAAGTCGTTCATGAAAATTCTAAACAGAATTGGCCCCATATGCGGGGTACACCCGAAGTGATGTTATGCTTATTCGAACTATAGCCATTTACAACAACATAAAAGCTTCTGTCTCTAAGGTATGACTGTATCCATTTCAACATAGTACCAGTAAGTCCATAACATTGTAATTTCTGTAGCAGTGCTGTAAAGGGAATTGTGTCAAACGCTTTGCTGAAGTCCAGGTACACCACATCTACTTGATCATATAGAAATAGTATTGCCAATATTAAGTTAAAAACTACCGCCACAACATTTAAAATCGAGTGTGAAGTTAAACAAGGTGATCCCCTCTTACCGAAGCTTACAGGAGGATTTCTAAAGGCTAGATACTTGTGGCAATCAAAAGGGATTAACGTGAATGGATTTATGTTAACAAATCTTAGCTTTTCTGATGATATTGTCCTTTTCTGCGCAACATCATCCGAACTCCAGCAAATGCTGCGTGAACTCAGAACCACAGGCCTTGAGTTTGGTCTATCCATGAACCGCAGCCAGCTAATGACCAACGGCATGAAAAATAGAGTTGAGTCAGGTTATACAATATGTCGACGAGTATACTTATTTGAGCCAGATAGTGTCATTTGAAAATCGGCAGCAAAAAAAACTTACAGAGATATGGAAAAAGCCTGAAAAAGCTTCTGGTCTATGAAGGAATATATAAAGGGTGACCTTCCTATACACTTGAAGCGTAGGCTGGTCGCCATGTGTATACTGCCTGTACTTAATTACGGTGCCCAAACCATTAACGGAGTTGCTAAAGTACAAACTCAAGGTCTGTCAAAGGGCAATGGAGCGCAACATATTTAGTATTGAGCGAACGGACCGAGTTAGGAACATCACTCTGCGTTCTATTACCCAAATTACGGATATGGGGGAAATGTCGGCAAAGCTAAAGTGGGAGTGGGCAGGCCATGTCGCAAGAAGAATTCGCAGTGGTGGGCTAGAAATGCCACGTTATGGATACCCCGCAACGGTCCACGAAGACTGGGAAGACTAAGGCGACATAGGCGGGACAACATTGACGCCTTTGCGGGGCTGGCATGGCCTTTGCTCATCTTTGGGACATAGAAGGCTAGTAAAAAGGTACTCTTGGTGTACCCCGAGGGAGGCGACAACGCGGTGTAGGCCCTGCGTCGTCGCAAGTACTGCAAGGCTGCCGGGGAGTAGCGTGCATTCTCTGTTCAAATCCCAGCCCCTCCCCTCGGGACGTGCTCTAGCGAGCGGCTCTCTTTAGAGACCGGCGAGGTCCGAACAGTGTCCGGTCTTCTGACAGCGTCGATGAAGACCACCGGGGAGGTTTTAGTGGGTAAAAATACATAACCTGGCTTCCGTCGCGACTGAGATCGGATATCTTTTACCGGTTTCACCCCCGATCAAAAAGGCATTCTTCATTTAGAGTGCCAACGAAATTTCAAGTACACACATTGGTGTCTACTGACCTTGACAATGATTAAGGGCTCCCGCACATAACTGCGAATTCGCATCGCATCGCAAATATCTGCGAGAAACAAATCCATTTTCAATACAAAAATGTATTTGTTTCTCGCAGATATTTGCGATGCGATGCGAATTCGCAGTTATGTGTGGGAACCCTAAGGGCTCTCATACAAAACTGTGATGCGATGCGATACGACGGCGCATCGCAGGAACTTGTATCGGAAGTTCTTACGGTGCATTCGTGCGAGCTCGCAGATATTTTCGATGCAAAGCGAATTCGCAGTTATGTGTGGGAGTCCTAAAGTCAATTAAAATTGAAGAACACTACATCGCTAAAATGCAGTTCCTAATCTATTAACTGGGCATTAACACACAGCTTATATTAATGTGTGTGGATTGTCCCAAGATATTATTATTATTAATGTAGATTAGATAATTACAGTTCGAACAGTACATTTAATTGCTATGCCTTCTAGAATGAAAAACGGCTATTGATTCATTGCTTCTCACTCCAACGCTCGGATTGGCGGCGAATTGTAAATGAGGGGGTTGAAACCTTTGAAAAGCAGGGTCTCGTAGATCTAGACGCAAAACGTTCGCTCAAGAAGACCCAACCAAAGCCGCACTATATCTATACGTATAACAGCTCGGGGCAACTGTACTGTGCTATTTGTGACCGTTCATTCAAGACGAAGTTCGGTTTTGCTAGTCATGTACGTGCGCATAAACGAAGACAAATGTAAGGGAGTCGCCGTCGACGGACACGTCGAGGAGGGATCATCAGATAAGTAGGTTCGCAGTAAGAGATTTTCATTCATCGTTTATGGGTCATTAAAATTTCAAAGTGATACTACTATATCGAGTGGGGTATCATATGAAAGGGCTTTAGTTGCACATTTCAAAACAGTTTTTTATTTTGTTTAATGCCATGTATTTTTTGGATTATAATAAAAAATGACAATAAATATCTTTCGGCGTAGTACAGTTTTTTAGTAATCCTAAAAAAACCTGGACAAACAAACTTAGATTTGCGCTTTTTTTTTTCTATCTGAGGTGTTAGACGAGTACTCGTAGTAAAATAACATTAATAGGTCCAAAGAATGTATGGAACCCTCGGTGCGAGAGTCTGACTCGCAGTTGACAGGTTTTTTTCATTTGTTTTTAAATATATTTTATACCCAGACATTTACGAGGGAAAATAAAATTAAGAAAAGTCTTCGTGGTCAAAGGTTCCAGTCCGGTGAAGAAGCAGTCGACGCTTTCAAGTCAGCCATTTTGAACACCCCCACTTTAGAGTGGAATAAATGTTATAATAACTGGTTTGAGCGAATGGAAAAGTGTATTAAGCTACGTGGTGAATACTTTAAAAAACAATAAATAGTACTATAAAGTTCTAGTTGTGTTTTTTTTCTTCAAACGACAAAACTTAAAAGGCAGGCCTCGTATAGGCTTGCGTGGGGACACACATAGGTAGAGGTTTTGAGGAATTAATGATGTATTATTATTATATTTTGTTTCTATTGTTATAGTACCCCGAGCTGAACCCAATGATCATGAGGCGGTTCCAGGAGGCGGGCGACGTGGAGAAGGCATTCGAGCTGGTACACAAGTCGCGCGGCCTTGAACAGACGCGCTTCCTGGCACGCAAGCATGGGGCAGAAGCCGCGAGACTCGCCGCCGACCTCGCTGACTCGCCATACCAGAAGGCGCTCGTGCTCACCACCGATTTCGTGCTCAATAGGATCAAGTAGTGCACACTCGACGCCCAACCGACGTCCAGCCGACGTCCGTTCGACGCCCACTCGACGCCCGGTCGACGTCCGCTCGACACCCGTCTGACGCCCGTTCGGTGCGGGTTGACGACGGCCTCGAGCGGACCCTGTCGACCGTTCCCGAGGTATTTCCACGTTGCTGTTTTCACTCCCCAGCGCTTCAAATGTATAGGGATTTAAAGGGACGTACGTCGCGAACTTCAGGGTCGGCCGACGGCGGCCGGAGTGTCATTGTGAAGGGACGCTGTTACCTTGTGACGTATATTTAGTTGCGTCAGTGCGTATTCGTGCGCGCCCGCCGCCGCGCATCTTCGTAGATATTTTGCGACGGACCCGTATGCCCAAATAAATTACGCATAGTGAATTCTATTACATAAATTTATATAAATTTTGTAGATTTTGTTATATTATTGTGATCGGTCGGACCGATTGACAAATAATTATATGTTAGTAATGATGACACGATATGTATTGTATGAGTATTTGTATGACAATATTTGTACTCTGTCCTGCTATTTCCTTCACTTTTGTGACCTGATTTATTTTAAGGTAAATAATGATCTATGTATCGCGAGTGCCGCGCACTGTCTACGAGCGCTGCGGAGCTACGCAGGGAGCGTGTATGTGACGACCCGTTACCAAATACACATGTACATAAATGTACTATATTATTGTGCTCAACTGTTGTTAGTGAAATAACAATTTTATTTTGTGCAAAGCTATTTTAATTTTATAATTATTATTGTATATAGTGCGGTAGGTCTATATACTTTTCTATTAATTCTTTTACTCCATTGTGCAATCGTATGTGTGTAGGTGTAGAGATAGTACCTGTGTTTACTGCACAAATATGTAACGACGAATTCATCACAATATTACTTACTCCGACTGAGGCTTCACTGGGTGGTGTTCGTCCATTTCTTTGTATGTATTTTATGGTGTGTAAATACTGAGAGTCATTGGATAAGTTACCCGTGTTTTATCTTCAAAACCAATTACCTCAATTTCTTTAGTGTACACGTTACATACTAGGAGGTGTGTATTATATTCTGATTTAGTTATAAATTTTAAGTTTCTCTCGAGGCCGCATAAAAGTCGCGATGTTTACGCCCTTCAGAGAATTTATTCAATCTCTACTAGCTAATTAATAATAACATTGTAAATATTACAGGCTACTGTTTATTTCTATGGAAACTAACAGTTGAATGAGGTGTCGGAATATCGAAACGTAATGCACCATGAGCGCAGTATTCTTCTATTTCTTAAAGATATTATTATTTAACAAATTATTAGTCATTTAATAAGATTATGTTAGTGTAAGACCGACATGGTGACTGATATGAAAATACCCGTGAAATTATAAAATCCGCCATAATCGACTGCCTCCGATCGCTAAGTGTGCTTTTGTTTATTTTTATAGTTGTCATGGGGATTTGTTAAAGCTTGCAATCCGTCCATGTTTTTGAGATTTGTATGCTTTATATAATAAAGATGCATGATCGAGATATATATTTTGAAATTCCCCAACACCCATTAATAAAATCGAACGAACGAACTACAATAAATGTTTTACAAAGCCTCTCTTGGTCATCGTGTCAGTCAATACAATAAAAGGAGACGGAGATGTATGTTTTTGTACATTTAAAATGTTAAACGATGGGAGTCAATGAATTTTATTTATATGTATGTACACATACTGTACGTAGGTCATATGTTTGTAAATATTATTATTCTGTAAAATGGTAAATCATGAATAATTTTTAATATAAACATTAGTTACAAAATATTGTTTTATTTCCATTTATTTAGTACAACTAACAAAAGATTCACTGAAGAACTAAAGTCACCGACGTAGCTCTCAGAAGTTGGGAGTGGCAAGGGGCAGGCGACATCGCTCGATGTACCGATAACTGATGGGGAAGAAAGTTCTCGAGTCGCAGCGGAGGCAGACCTCCCGCTAGGTAGACTGACGACATTGTGCGAGTCGCAGGGAACCGGTAGATGTAAATAGTCAAATATTGTCGTTAATTGCGGTGGTCCACGGGGAGGCCTATCTTCAACATTTGATATCTTCTGTTCATTGGCGGGACCGTTGGTTGGTGTAGTGGATGTTGCGGGTTCGATTCCCACCCAAGACAAACATTTGTGTGCATGAAGATGAACAGGTATGTGCCATATCCGGGTGTTAATTATCGATATAAGTATTTATTTACATAAAACAGTATGTAGTATAAATAGTTTATTTCAATTAAAAAAATAGGACAATTACTGTAGGGCTAATTTAATAGATCACATTTGGTATGTGTCTGTTTCTTTTGTTATCTATAAGTACTTATAATAAAACTGTAACAGGTACAATTCTGTACATTGAAGATACTTTGAAAATTATGTTTGGAGGGCATTCTATAACCGATACTAAAGCCAAAAATGTATTTTTTTTTATTTTTGTCTGTCTGTCTGTATCTCGGCTGAGCATCACGCCGAAACTACTGGATGGATTGAAACGAAACTTGGCATGATTTGAGTTAATACTCCGAGGTAGGACATAGGATACTTTTTATTCCGACATTCGGCACGGTTCCCTTAGGAGAGGGGACTAAAGTCAAAATGTGTACTTGGTTATACGCTTGCTCCGATTTTAACAATTTTTGATTATAATTATAATAAATATTTGTAAGGGAACACTCATAGACAGTTGTTAACAATGTTTGAAAATCGATCAGGTTAAGCAACGTTAGGTAAGGTCATTGACCGTTTAACGCCATTTGAACTAAACCTCTCCGTGCTTCGGAGGGCAAGCACAAAGTGGGTCCATGTTTTTAACCGACTTTAAAAAAGGAGTTTTTATATTCTATGCGAATGTATATTATTGAATGTTTAGTTAACGTAAACACAGCGCGGGCGGAGCTGCGTGGGTGCAGCATCGCGGAACTTTGGGAGGCTCGATGGGGAGGGTTTCTCGAGGAGATCTCGCCGTCACACCAGGCTTACTGGCGGCTCGCGAGATCCCTCAAAACTGACACGGTAGCCACCATGCCCCCCTTGACCCGCCCTTCAGGCGACCCACCCGCGTTCGAGGACGACGAGAAGGCTGAGGTTCTCAGCCAGCTCCGCTCCCGTCGATCCGACGCACCTCGATCTCGTGGATAGGGAAGTAGAGCGCAGGTCCTCACTCCCTCCCACCGAATCCCTCTCCCCGGTCACGCAGACCGAAGTAGAAGATCTGATTAAAGGCCTTAAGCCTAAGAAAGCACCGGGCTCCGACGGCATCTCCAATCGCGTTCTTAAGGTTCTCCCTGTCCATCTGATATGTCTTTTAGTGACTATCTTCAACGCATCCATGTCCCACTGCGTCTTTCCTGCCGAGTGGAAAGACGCAGATGTAGTCGGAATCCCTAAGTCGGGTAAGCCTCGCAGCAGCCCTGCGAGCTACCGGCCTATCAGTCTTCTCAAGTCTCTCGGCAAACTCTATGAGCGCGTGCTACTGGCGAGACTCAAAGAGTTTGTTACTTCCAATAATAGCCTCATCGACGAGCAGTTTGGCTTTCGAACCAGACACTCTTGCGTCCACCAGGTGCACCGCCTCACGGAGCACATCCTGACCGGGCTCAACCAGCCCAAGCCCGTCTACACAGGCGCCCTATTTTTCGATGTTTCCAAGGCCTTCGACAAGGTCTGGCACAACGGCTCGATATACAAGCTCTTCCAGTTAGGAGACCCCGATAGGCTCGTACTCATCATACGAGACTTTCTCTCGAATCGTACCTTTCGATACCGGGTCGAAGGTACGTTTTCTTCGCCCCATCCTATACAGGCCGGAGTTCCTCAGGGCTCCGTGCTCTCTCCCCTATTGTTCAGCCTGTTCACGAACGACATTCCTCGTTCGAGCGGAGTCCAACTCGCCCTTTACGCGGATGACACCGCTCTCTATTATTCCCATAGGAACATGTCCTATTTGACGCGTACTCTTCAAGCCGCAGTCGACGCCCTGGGTCAATGGTTCCGTACGTGGCGCATAGAGGTGAACCCGGAGAAGAGTGCCGCGGTGGTCTTCTCCCGGGGTCCCGCCAATATGTTCTCCGCGCGGAGCCTTCGGCCCAATAGACGACTGGCCCCAATATCCCTATTCAATCGCCCTATCCCCTGGACTAGGAAGGTTAAGTACCTCGGATTCACCTTCGACTCCGCCATGACTTTCGGCCCGCACATTAGGTCCGTCAGCAATCGAGCGGCTTTCGTATTAGGTCGCCTGTATCCCCTTCTCTGCAAGCGGAGTACAATGTCGCTTAGAAATAAGTTGACATTATACAAAGCCTGCATTCGCCCTATCATGACTTACGCGAGTGTAGTTTTCGCGCACGCCGCCCGCACCCGTATCGATAGCCTCCAGGTTATCCAGAATCGTTTCCTCCGACGTGCCGTCGGTGCCTCGTGGTACATGCGGAACGTAGATCTGCATTCCGATTTCAAATTAGATCCCCTTCGTAAGTTCCTCAAAGAAGCGTCGAAACGCTACTTTGAATCCGCGCGAACAGTTTAATCGGCGCCGCCGCCGATTACGCCCCTAGTCCTTCTGACTCGCGCCGCAGACCACGTCACGTACTGCTCGACCCTCCTGACCCCATGACGGTCCTATTGGACCGGGATGCGCCGAACCCTCCCCGACAACCGTATGCTACACTAGCTATCAGACACCGGTCTCGCCGGCGAGGCCGAAGGGTCGTACGTATGCGACCTCAACGACGTGCATCACCCCACTGAGTTTCTTGTCGGTTCTTCACAGTGGGGGCGCGTTTTGAACCGGTGGTAAACCCAGCCCTCTCTTAAGCGACAGCCCAAGCCGAGGCCGTGACTCCCTGAGGTGCCTTTGAGCTCGTCGCTACTTCTGCCGTTAAGGCTAGAGCGCTTTAAGCGCTCGCCTCCTATTGTCCGGTGAAGCTGTAATGGCCATCTGCGGCCAACAGCGTCTATCATTCCCAAAAAAAAAAAAAATACTGCGTGGGTCAGCTAGTTATTACAATAAAAATGTAATCGTAATTGAAAAAAGTTAAGCAATTGTGCAGTCCTAACCTACAAGGTTACGTTGTTAAATTTTGATGGTGTCAATACACAACACAACAGTTGCGCAAGTGTTTGGCGGACCAACCGCAAGCCCTGTGCTAGGAACGAACATGTGATACAGGTACTAGCAGTTCCCCGTTTCCACAATTGAAGCACGTACCTACTTAGTACAAGAGTAGTAGGTACGTATATTCCGAGCAGTCCGACTAATAGTTCGATTATCGAACTGTTAATGCAGTCCAAGTAGTTGTACATGAGAACTAGAAGGCTTTTTTTTTCCAAGTAGTCATACATGTAGAACTACTGGGAATAGTCCTAACTGTTTAGTAAATACAGCTAGCTACGTGGCTAGCCGTGGGGCTAGCCTATACAGGCTGTTTATGAAAATGGGAAATTCCATGAATATAATATGCACTAAAGTGCAGTCACAAAAATAATTTTCGAATTAAACGGGTAAGTATACTTATCTGTTGAGAGTTGGTTCAAATGAATGCTAAATTAATTATGTCTCTGTTGCATCTTGTTTTATGCGCAATAATGGCGATAGTGATAGTATATAGTAGTAGTAGTGTAGTATGTACATAGTAGTGTATAGTGAACCGTGTACAATACCTGCATGCATGTCTCTGACTGCTATTTGGATAAACTGTGTCATTAAGGGACCCCTCTATACAGGCATGCCTAGTGAGGGGACCGTGTAAAAGCTTTCAGTACATACTTTCTACAAATTGCAAATTTTGTTAACGTTGTTGTGGTGTATTGCAAATAAATACTGCTGCCTGCCCGCCGCGCGGCTGAGTCGTCTAACAGACTATATTACCGTACCGACTGTATTAACTGTGGCGGTAAACATATGGCTTTGTACCGATCCTGCCCGGCATACCTAAAGGAAAAGAGAATTAGAGAGATAATGTCTGAATTTAACTGCACGTACCGATGTGCGATGAGAGTTTATGTACCGCCTGGAGAGCCTGCAGTCGATAGTTCCGAGATTGAATATCAACAAAAACACGAAGTACCTGTGATCGCTTTGACAGAACCTAGCCCGCTTGCTACGTCAATACCAGATATCTCTATACAAGAGTCTATACAAACAAATAGTAACATACAACCTAATAGCCGTCTGTTTAAAAAACCAAGGCGAGTGAAGGAGGCTGATCCATTTGAAATTAAGGGCTCAATCAATTTTGAAAAGTCGGATATCCAAAGGGCAACAGTAGAAGAAGAGAAGAAAAGAGATGTGAAATTTAGTGAGCTTCTTGGCAGGCTGAAAGAAATTTTATTTTTAAGAGGTGTAACAATATCCGAAAAAGTGCAGAGTATTATTAAGAGCTGTATAGAATGGCTTATTTTAGTAGTAGTGGAAAACGTCGCTGATTGGCCAGTATTGAAAACCCTAATGGAATATCTCTGTTCCTAATGGCAGTAAATCGTAATTTTATTAAGCTAAACATAATTCAATGGAATGCGCAAAGCCTTCGGTCTAAGTTGGTATCACTAGAACAAGTATTATACCAAGAGTCGATCCACATTGCGGCACTCAATGAGACATGGCTAGAACCTGATTCTCAGCTTAAGGTTAATGGATACACTGTTTTTCGTAATGATAGACAGGACTCGTACGGTGGTGTAGCATTATTGGTTCATAATTCTATTAAAGCTACCTTGTATAACGTTAGCAGTATGAATGCTGGCATCGAAATGATTATGGTACAAATATATAACTGTGAAAACATCTGCTATATAGCGTCTGTATATTGTGCGCCCACTGTACGCACCAGTCAATCAGATTGGGACCATTTGTTTAATATTTGTAATAGAAAATGTATGATTCTTGGCGATTTTAATGGACACCACACAGACTGGTCGCAAAAAGTTGATACTCGTGGTGCTTATATACACGATGCTATCACAGAAAGTAATTTTATATCATTGAATGACAACACAATTCCAACACGTTTAAGATTAGTTAATAATGTACTGCAACAATCTTCACCCGATATATCATTAGCCTCGTCTGACATAGCGATAAAATTCAATTGGGGAACTATAAATGAAACTTTAGGGAGCGATCACAAGATTATTAAAATATCTACTCATTTGTACAAAACCTCTAATCATATAACTCTGCGTCGTAAATTTAATAAGGCGGATTGGTCATCATATACGAATTTTTTGAATACTAAATTTAATGATTTTCAGTATAATTTGGACAACCCTCAACAACTATATAATGATTTTGTAAAATGTATCAACACAGCGGCAGACCAATTCATTCCGCAATCAAAAATAAATCACAACCCTGATAGTAAATTTACACCTAAACCTTACTGGCAGCAGTGCTTATCCAAAGCAGTTGCTGAGCGACGCCTCGCTTTGGCCACATTTCGACGTAACCCTACGCCTTTAAATTTAGATAATTTGAATGCAAAGATTCGTGACACACAAAAATTGATACGTAGGACTAGAACAAAATCATGGCAGGATTTCTGTTCATCGGTGGATGGTAATTCTTCTTCAAGCGAAATGTGGCGCAAAGTAAGATGGTTAAAGGGATATGATGTGCCTAGATCGCACGTTAATAAGGAACAGGCTGAGGAACTCTTACACAGTTTAACGCCAGACTATGCGGTGCCTAGTGATCCTAGTTTTAAATTAACTGAAACAAGCTTAGATAAACCTATTACTATACAGGAGTTAAACTGCTGCATGCGACATAAGGACACTGCTCCTGGAAGTGATCAGGTATCTTATTCCATGTTAAGTCACCTACCAGATACTGGCAAATCTATTTTATTGATGTTATATAATACCTTTTATGCTCTTAGTTTTGTCCCCACGCAATGGAGAGATATTAATATCATCCCGATACCTAAACCAGGTCGAGACCCGCAGACCCCAGGATCCCTTCGCCCCATATCTATGATTTCATGTATATGTAAAACCTTTCACAACATTCTAATGAAAAGATTAGAGTGGTATATTGAGAGGAATCAAATTCTGTCGCCGTATACTACTGGTTTCAGAAAAGGCCGTTCCACTTTAGATAACCTATCATGCTTAGTATCAAGAGTACAAACTGGATTTGCAAAAAATCAGATGACTATAGCTTCATTTATAGACATTGATAATGCATATAATAATGTCGATATAAGCAGTTTGATAGGTATTATGGAACAACTAGGCGTAGATACCAGGATTTGTAGGTATCTATGGAGTTTTTTAAAAGAAAGGAATTTAAAAGTTCCTGTAGAAGGAGAACATATGAGTCGAAGTACATGCCGCGGTTTAGCTCAAGGAGATCCTCTATCCCCTCTTCTTTTTAACATTGCCACAGTTAATATATGCAAAAGTATAAACAATGTATTTATATCCCAATACGCGGACGATTTCGTTATATACGTTACCTGTGATAACCTAGAAGAGGGAAGAGTTCGATTACAAGTCGCAATAAATGAACTCGTAAAACTCCTTTTTAATATCGGCCTGGAAATTTCTCCTACTAAAACCAAAATTTGTATCTTTAAACGAGGCTATCGAAGGGAATTTACGGATATATCAACCGATGTGGGTACAATACAAGTTGTTGAACACGTAAAGTATTTGGGACTATGGGTAGACAGATCACTCCGATGGAGCAAAAACATCAACGAACTAAGGGAAAAGTGTCTAAGACTACTAAATGTATTTAAAGCTTTAGCTGGATCATGTTGGGGTATTCATCCTAGTATCCTCAGACGTATTTATTTAGCTGTGGTTCGCAGCAGGTTAGATTATGCTAGCTTTTTGTACGGAAATTGTAGTAAAACACACTTAAGTAAACTGGATCGAGTTCAGAACCAATTCATGCGGGTTGTCGGAGGTTTTATTAAGAGTACAGCCATACACGTTATGGAATCTGAACTTCACATGGAACCGCTACATGTACGTAGGTATTTCCTTGCTGGAAAATATTTGTTGAAATCAAAATCCTTTACTGATAGTGAAATAGTTGTTATTATATATAATTTAAGCATTTTATGTAGCAATGGATATTGGAGTCGCAGGTTAAAGCCTTTATTAGTATCTGCATACCATGATTTTAACGTTGCACCCATTTACTCTTGTGATCAGCTGGGGATATTTTCTATGAATACCTGGGCCAGCAATGTGGATCTTACGTCAATATTGCAACCAGATATTAAAGCCGCCGATAAACCAAAAAATAAATATCAGTTGGATGAACTAAAACAGATTTGCGTTGAGTATGTATCTACCAATTATTCTGATTGTTATCAAATCTATACTGATGGGTCAAAAGACCAAAATGGTAACTGCGGAGTAGCCCTGTATGATACACAAACAAATGGTTCCATTCAATTACAGATAAAAGTTGTAATATCAATTATGCATACAGAACTGATTGCTATCGCGGAAGCTATGTCATATGTTGTTTCCTGTGAAGCTGGTAAATATGTTATTCTGACAGACTCCAAAAGTGCGATCTATCATCTGGCTTCTTGTACGTCAAATGTTCGAGGAAACCCAATAGCATACAGCATTTTGGATCTACTTGATAGACTAAAAAACATGAATAAATTCGTTACTATACAGTGGATACCTTCCCATGTCGGCATTCCAGGTAACGAGAAAGCCGACCGCCTGGCTAAAGAGGCTGTCTTGACTGGAATCCCCTTCGACTGTATGCCATTATTTTCTGAGCGTCTATATCTTGTAAGAGAAAAATGTACTTTTATGTGGAAAAGAGTATTTCGATGAGAGGGCGCTTGGTAAAGGCATATGGTATAAGACGATCCAGCCGTGCTTGACTCGCTCACCGTGGTTTGACAATTCTAAATTATCCAGAGCCGACATTGTGACTGCACTTAGACTTCGTTCCGGACACATTCCTCTAAATAGTTTTGCATACCTAATGGGTAAGTCTAGTTCACCTAATTGCACTGAGTGTAATCTGGTAGAAGATGTGTATCACGTGTTGACGGAGTGTGTCCGAAATGAACCGGAAAGATTTATGCTGAAGCACCAAATGGGCATAGACGTAAGAACAATTGGTATTGTTAATAGTATTTTGGCTTTGCCTCTGTCAGATCTGGCTAGAAGGCTATACAAAATTGTAAATTTAGGCATTAAGCGTAGATTATAAGCAAATTGTATGTACCAATGAGGGTGGCATGATCATGTCTGATCAAACCCTCTATAAATAAATAAAGATTAAAAAAAAAAAAAAAAAAATTTAATACGGTTGTGTTCCATGTACCTATTTACTGTAATAGGTTATATTCATACAATAGACTCAAGCCGAAATGGTGAGACATCACATGGCGACGAGTACAAGCGCAGTAAATAAATTTTTCTCAAAACAATGTGCCTGGTATTATAGTGCCAAAAATAAATACAAAAATAAAATAATTTTAAAAATAAAAAAGGTATGTAAGTGCGAGCGTACAAAATGTCACATAGAACGAAATTAAATTGATTATTCAATCATTGTTTCAACCATATTTATACGGAAAGGAAGTATTTATAGTGTCTAGGTTCCATGGTGCAGGTTCTGCCTGGCTTGGGATCGGAAGACCGTGTGTGTCACAGGACATTATTATTATTATTGAATAAGTACATGCATTCGTTTACAAATACCCATAATAATAATCGTTAATCACGCACGCAAACGTTGTTGGCCAAATCAGATAGCAAATAAATGTTACCTGATACCTCCTTAGAGTAGATACAATGGTATATGCTCTAAAATCAAATCCTAATATCCGATGAAAACACCAAACGTTCCAACGATGATATATCGTTCATTACCTGTTATTAAAATAACAAAGGAGGATACCTATCGAGTCGTAATGTTCGATCAAGCCGCCAAATGTTCTGGGGATGTTCTGTTCATTAAGTACCCGTTATAAAAAATAACAAAAAACGATACCTATCGAATAATATTCGATCAAACCGCCAAATGTTCTAAGGATGATATTGTTCATTACCCGATATAAAAGATAACAAAAAAAACGATACCTATCGAATAATAATATTCGATCAAGCCACCAAATGTTCCAACAATGAAATTGTTAAAATGACACCCAGTTATAACAAAACTTTGAAATATTGAAAGTGTTACCGTACCTTTATAACTGAGGTTGTATCAAAAGTGTGTAAAGAGTGTCAATAATATATTATAATACTAGTAGCCCGGTACGTGCTTCGCTACGTATAAAGTGAAATATTAAGAACATTTAACTGTAACATCAAATTCATTTATTCAAACAAAAAATGACATAGCAACATGCTTTTACTGTCAACACTAAAAAAAGTTTTAATTCTGGAAAAAGATCCGCCATTTATTGAATTAACTTGTTACAAAAAATGTGATAAATGAAAACCCGCTCTACCGATTTTGTGCAAACCACATAAACCATCTACTAAATAGTCCGGACAAAGCCTAAACATTTGGTTTGGATAGGTGAGCCCGTTCTTGAGTTATGAAATTGCAACGAAAAGTGGCATTGATTTTTATAGATGTGGATGACAAGTAAAGCCATTACGAAATGAACTATTGAATCTGAGATACTGTTTATCGTAATTGTACAAGGCAGTCTTGATAAAATATAATCCTGTTTCCCATGGATCTACTATCCAAATATATTGTTGAATCTATACCAGTAAGTAATTAGTTGAGATACTTACTTATGATCTACACCTTAAAACATAAAAAATAGGACTCAATATTGCCTTATATGACCAGCGTCATTAATAAATAATTAGTGTAATTTTGTGGAATCATTATGCCAAAAGTATTTGTGTATACTTTTTATCAGCCACCATATTGCTAGTGGGTACCTACATGTTCTATCAAGAGTACTTTATAAAATGATGTTTTCTATCAATATGCTTACATTAAATGATACCGTCATCTACGCGTTTCTTTTTAAAAGCATAACCGAAATATGAATGTCTGTCTCTTGAACAATTGTCCCGAGGTCCGATCTGCATCTAAAAACCTAGGTTCCTTTGTCAGCAAAATTTGTAACTGGTTTTCAATAACCCGTTTCAGCACAACAAATAAATAAAAAGAAAAAAAATTGCAACAGTGCTATGTTGGGTCTGGGTACCCATATTGAGGTGCTTACATTAATTGTCAATTAGCTATAAAAGTTCAAGTTCCCTATGTTGTAAAATCACGACATAATTAGTATTATTACTAATATACTCAATATAATTTCCTCATGGTTTGACGGTCATGTCATTCTGTGCAAACACACTTTTAAAACAAAATGAAAATAATAATGGTGGTAGAGGGGAAAATCCTAGCATGGTTAAAGGGGAAGGATTAAATATCCTCCAATCTCCCCAAGGCGGTAAAACCCTCAAGGAGGAAAATCCATAAGAGGATCAATACCCCCAAGCGGAAAAACCCTTAAGGAGACCGACCTCTTTGAGGAGGAAAATAAAGAAAAATAAATGAGAAAATAAAATTAATATATAAACAAATCCATAAGTGGATAAATCAATCTCTAAAGAGAGGCATTGTTAGTGATAAACCAAAGTAAACTTAGTAACCAAGGTTAATTAAACGCAAGCAATAGTAACTGGATACAGAGGGCGATGGAAGGTATATAATAATTACTAATGATGGAATATATAATAAAATTCTCTCAAAACTCAAAACCATATTAAATAAAATTTAATTATAATGTTCCTATTCTGCATGAATAAAAGCTCACAAGCAGAATAAAACAAACTTGGTAACTAGCAATGCATTACCATCACACTGGCATGGATGGTAAAAATAATTGGTGCAAGCAATAATTATAAAACACAAAAAAAAAAAAAAAACACAACATCAAGGATAAAAGGCTTATTCCTCGTAGTTCGATTGGTAGTTCGATCATCGAACAGACGGGAATTTTTTCTGCTGTCAAAATAAAAAAAAACAAACTAAAAATAATGATAAAAAAAAAAAAAACGATTAATAAACAAACACTGTCTCGATGGTATATGGGTTGGATTTCCATGCCAATGGGGACGATGTGTAAACTTAAGTTTATAAACTACAAACTTATTACAAAATATAATTTTGTATACAAGTGGTCGCAGCCATGGAATACATGCCTGATTTCAATACCTAATAAGAATTATGTATCTACTTGTAAGTAACTAATATTTCTACTGAGTTACAGATTTGTTTCCTCCGCATACAAGGATCCCTCTAAACATTGCAACGGTGGAGTAGATGACCCTATGTAGTCTATATATTAAAGGTTCCAAGGTTAGTAAATACTAGTCCTTAATATGTATCACATTATCCTACGATAATAAATGCATACAATACAATACAACCATTGGTAGACATCGATGAGGGTGATACAAAACATATCACAATATTATGTATACCAACAAACACATGCTATTGTTAAAGGGTTGTCACTTAATACCTTTTTCAATCAAATTGGTTTGAATGGAGCGTGTGACTCCTTAATTAATTAAGTAATTAGGATTTATTATAAATGCTAATGCAATCAATATGTGGTTTATAGTTTCCATACATGTCGAAAAGAAATAAGTACCCCAATGTATGTTTTTAAAAACAAAATGTGTCTGGTTTTAAAATTGACAAAATATTGTTCCAAATAATTACTAGTGACCACAAAATCTCAATTTAGTAATAGATTGACGAATAATCGCGTATGAAGGTTTATAGGGTGATTAATAAATTATAAAATTGTAAAATTAATTCATCATAATACCAACCTTTTGTACCAAGTTGTAATCTAAATATTCTATGTATTAACAAAATATATGAACAAATATATTAATAAACTTACTTATAAGCAAGTAGCAACTGTGGTCAGAATAAACGAGCACAAATACATGTGTGGTTAACATTCATAATTTCAAAAGAAATTTGTGATGTTATGTAGTAGATATTTAAAATAAGGTCATTTATATTATATAGTTTTTATTTAATTACAGCAATGTTATTCTATGATCTAACAATTAGAATATTGATTTGTTAAAATCTTTAATCATATTTACAATTTAAATTTAATAACATACCTAATCTAATGATAAGGTAGTGTGAAATTAAATAAATAATTACCATTGATGATAATACTCAAATGTTACAAAAAGGGAAGGAAGACAGGCCTACTGAGTCTGGTCGGAGCTTCCCGGTCGGAGGCACGTGATGTGTGCTCTGGTAATGGTTAAAAATATTATTATTATAAAATTGCCACCTTTGGGCTTAATGTAAATAAAATATTTCAAGCCTGCTGAGTTTCTTGCCGGATCTTCTCAGTTAAGGCCGCGTTGTGATCCGGTGGTAGCTTCACATCTTTTAAGTCAAATATAAATAAAATATTTAATATTAAGTATATCAAATAATTATGATTTCAAGAAATAAGAGTAATTTAAAATATAGATACAATTAAAGTAAATGTAAATTAAAACATGTTGAAAGGAAGAGATGTGGTGTATTGCAAATAAATACTGGTGCCTGCCCGCCGCGCGGCTGAGTCGTCTAACAGACACCGAGCCGAGCGGTCGTGGTACAGCGAGTAAGTACTTTGTGTTTCATTTAATACGGTTGTGTTCCATGTACCTATTTACTGTAATAGGTTATATTCATACAATAGACTCAAGCCGAAATGGTGAGACATCACAGTTGTAAATGCATCACTATGTAATGTAACTCATAACGTAACATTTGTAATTTATAATAAATATTTTTTCATTTTCATTTTTTAACCGGCTTCAAAAAGAAGGTTCTCTATTCGACGCGTATGTATGTAATATTGATAAAAATGCGTAATATTAATATATGTTAGTCTATGTGGGCTTCTAAACAAATTTACCAAATTTTATGAGTGTATGTATGTATGTAGGTTTGTCCACGGATTTCTCAGAAACTACAAGTCCGATTTTGAAAATTCTTTTTGCAATAGTTAGAGTATTTTTCAACTTAGGGTAGAGTACAAGTTTCATCAAAATCGGTCCAGTAGTTTAAGAGATATAAACTTTTTATGTTTTCAGTAAGTTACTGTAACGTAGACGTTCGAGTTGCGTGATAGTGCTGATACCTATTTTGGTAAAATAGGTCACTAAAAAGTATTAAATAAACTATTTTAAAAAAAATATAATACGACTTCAAAGTAAATTATCTAAAAAGCATAAAATAACGAAAATATATTGAAGTCGGTGTCAGCTGGTGCTAGTGTTAGTTAACATGATGTGCTAGCACCGACTTCAGTATATTTTCGTTATTTTATGCTTTTTAGATAATTTACTTTGAAGTAGGTTTATTTTTTTTTTAAATAGTTTATTTTCATATAATTTTTTATCGAAAATTATTTTAGCAACTGCATACTAATGTTATGCCTATTCATCCTTATAAGCAGGTGTCACATTTCTTTCTCCGCCCGCTCAGTTCCGCTCTGCCCAGCTCAGCTTCAGCGGAAAGGAATCCTAAGACATACAAATTCCTTAGGAAAACCTAACAGGATGACAGACGGTTAAGTCTTTACATAACAAACAATGCGATGAATACCTATCTACGACAGTGTCCTTGAAGAAAATCGTATAACTTCGTTAGCATAATAACTGGATTTTTATTCGCAATATACGCGACCTATTATAATGGAAGGTAAAATTTGGCATGCAACATAATATAATATGTATATTGTGGGAATGCAATAGGACTTGCGGTGTGCGTGTCTGCGGCAATCGATCGGCCCGCGCCCGGCACGAACAGGACGAGCCGAATGCCAACTGAAAAATGACATGAAAAATGTATACAGTCTATTCTACTAAAGCACAGAACAGCTAACGATATATAACAACAAACCCTATGTAATGGTGTTAAGGGCTACAATGCGAAACGTTAATGGTTCTTTAAAATGAACTGGTAATTACAAAGGTGCCTGGTGCACTGAGTAGATTAACAGGTGTAGAAAGGGTGGTGAATAATAAGTATTAATAAATGACTGCAGTAAGAATTTTATTGGCCAGTTGTTTTGTAATTTTTTTTTATTATTGTTTTTCATTAATTTTGGGCGCATTCACATATTCTCTATTTATAGTAATAGGTAGTAGTATTTTTAAGTTTTTTTCGAGAGAAGTACCTAGATGAAAATGGAATGAAGCTGGTTCTGTCTCATTGTTTGGAGATGTATGTTTTTCGCATCGATTTAGACCAACTATATTAGCTGTCACGAACAAAATGACATCGAAAATGTGGTCGCGGTTACATATACTTACACGTAGCTAGAAATTGTAGAAAATAGTTTTAAATAATTCGGAACGTCGGACTAATAGAAGCCTTCACATGTAGTAATAGTCTAATTCTGTATGCAGTAATGTTGGCACATAAAACCCTTACATCGGAGACAAAGAAAAATCAATAAAACCGCCAAAGCTATACGAAAAAAAGTAGTTGTTTTGACTTAAACAAAAATGTACTCATTTAAAAGAAAATCTTAACTACTATAAAATAAGGTTCAAAACAGGTGTGTTTCCATTGTGTGTGTACTGACTTACAAACTTATCCGTGCTGGTGGGAAAAATGAGGACTAACTTTTTTATTATGGTAATGACGTGTAGTTTAACAGTTTCGTATAGACAGTGGCGACACGCCTATCGGCAACATTAATTTTGTCAGTCTCTAGCGGAGAAAATATCAAATAAATAATTTTTATTTCGTATTATAATGATATCTTAGTTATATTTATTATTTAAACTAGTAGTAATAAGAACACGAAACGAAAAAAAATTTCTCCATCTGCAATTTTAGTATTACGATAAGTATTATATTATTTGGACAGTTTATAAACGCGCAATAAGGAATTTCGATACATCCTGTTGTCGGCTCGTACTAATTTGAAATAGATCGACAGCCGTCTCCGTAGCTCTATTTTCGTGACCACTTTTCGGCTCGTGACAGCTAATCTAGTTAGTATAGTATATCGATGGTTTTTCGAGAGTATGTATGTACGTATGTATGTGTATATATCTTTCTTTGGCACGCTCTACATACGCCTTACGTACGCCCTACAATCTAAACGGCTCAATAGATTTTCACATAAGATAATTATGATAGAAGAATTAGATTTGTCATAGTTGTGGGACTGATAGGCTATATAGTTTTTCTAAACATATGACATGGCGGTCGTCAGCTAACACAACACTACTTGATGGTAACGTTATTTGATTGCGATCTTCTGTAGAGTGGTAGGTACTTTTCTAGTCAGATTCTTCTAATTTCGTTCTCCTGTCTCCTGGTGTCCTTTCTCGCATTGTCTAATTTATTGGCTTAATATGCCAGAAGTTTCTGTTTTATAGCGAAATAATCTCTTACTTCTTACTCATGAAAGTTATATTGTTATTAGTATATTGCGCTGCAATACTTGTTAACGAGACCAATAAGTCTGAAATCTTGAGCGGGGAAACGTGCATTCTGGAGCACCTGGAAGAACAGGTAGGTAAATAACATATTATATTATTTTATTTTTTCTTTGTTTGCCTAATGCGATAGTGGTGCCTTGACGATATTAATACAAATAATGGTTTAAATAAATACATATAAGTATCATATAAACTTATTAATTTAATACACAAGAATTTAACAGATTAATACATTGTAGACGCCTGAGTTGAAGTCTAAGAGTAGGAAATAGAATATAATAAAGAATATAATTCTCTTTATTTTACTTACACACAAATTAAATACATTTAAAAAAATGTAAAAGAACTTTTGCCAATTTACTTCAAGGATGACTAGAAAATTTATCTATCATGTTCCAGGTCTCATTTATTCGGATTGCACGCGTTTTTGCCAGTAAATTTGTGGTGACTCCATATGTAGCGATCTGGCACACAGACTCAAGCACCACAGTACTCCCGGATACGTAGTACGTAGTCCACGTAGGAATTTAATGAGATACACTGCTAGAGTGAACTCCCGACGCACTCTTAGCTCATGGTGCCCTACCATAGCTAGTAGGTACAAAAAGCGTAGGGTACATAAAGATGAAGGACAGGAATGGATCAATGGATATGTCATACAATAGATAGATAGATAGATAATTCTTTATTGTTCCACCATCATTAAAAAACACAAAAATACAAGAAAAAAAAAACCAGTAAAATAGAATGAAACAATACAATCAACAACAATACAATCAACAATACAATCTATGGTACAGATGTCGTGTAAATTTATTGTGCACCCTTTCTACCATCTCTCTGTATTTGTCCTAATTAGGAGCCCATTGTTAGAGGCACATTGAATATCAATGTTAAGCTCGAAAGGTTTCGTCTGATGAAGTCTACGCTCCGTCCAGGATCCGCCCAAATCCAGAACCCCGAAGGCTTTCAACTCGAACTGCATAATCGCTTCCAGTGCCTCGCCGAATGCGAAACTGCGGACGAGATAAACAATGGGTTGGTGCAAACTGTCCACGCAGTGGGGTCCAAGTTCTATAAGACCCCACGCCGTAAAAAACCTCAAAAGCTCTCCAATACGCCAATTAAGCTCTCCAATTAAGCTAATGGAAAACCGGACTGAGATGAGACTGCAATCTTCAGCTGATATGTCGGAATATGCTGAACTCAATAGACGAATCTCGAAATCCATGCGACATGACTTGCGTTCCTATAATACAGCGTGTATTAAGGACGCAATTGAGCGGAACCAAGGCTCTAAAGTGTTCGCACAGAATTCGTCTATTGGGCGTAGTCATATGACGAAGCTGAAGATCGATGACGGCAGTGTCATCTCATCGAAACCGGAGATATTGAGAGAGCTCGAGAGATTTTACGGACAGTTATACACCTCAACACGGGAACCCATTGATAGAACAGCTCAGCCACCAGAGCCAAACTAACCCGACACTACACTGAGGACATCCCAGACATCAGCCTGTACGAGATTAGAATGGCTCTCAAACAGCTCAAGAATAACAAGGCGCCGGGTGAAGACGGAATCACATCAGAACTTCTGAGAGCGGGTGGAAAACCGGTACTTTTAGTCCTCCAGAAGTTATTTAATTCCGTCTTACTCGAGGGTACAACGCCAGAAGCATGGCACAGGAGTGTGGTGGTTCTTTTCTTCAAAAAAGGTGATAACACTTTATTGAAGAATTATAGACCTATCTCACTCCTGAGCCATGTATACAAGCTGTTTTCGAGAGTCATTACGAACCGTCTCGAACGCAGGTTTGATGACTTCCAGCCTCCCGAACAAGCCGGGTTCCGAAAAGGCTTTAGCACCGTAGACCACATACATACGCTCCGCCAGATTATACAGAAGACCGAGGAGTATAAGCGGCCATTATGTCTAGCGTTTGTGGACTACGAGAAAGCCTTTGATTCAATCGAGACCTGGGCAGTATTGCAGTCTCTCCAGCGGTTCCTCATTGACTATAGGTACATCGAAGTGTTGAAGTGTTTATACAGCAACGCCACCATGTCGATCCGACTACAGGACGAGAGCACGAAACCAATCCCATTGCAGCGTGGTGTGAGACAGGGAGACGTTATTTCTCCGAAACTGTTCACAAACGCATTGGAGGACGTTTTCAAGCTCTTGGACTGGAACGGATTCGGCATCAATATCAATGGCGAATACATCACTCACCTTCGTTTTGCCGATGATATAGTCATTATGGCAGAGTCGCTGGAGGACCTCAATACGATGCCCAGCGACCTCAGTAGCGTTTCCCAACAGGTGGGTCTTAAAATGAACATGGACAAGACGAAGATCATGTCTAATGTCTATGTTGCACCCGTACCGGTAATTGTTGGGAACGATACACTCGAAGTTGTTGACCACTATGTATACCTTGGACAAACTATCCAGGTAGGTCGGTCCAACTTCGACAAAGAGGTCGCCCGAAGAATCCAACTCGGATGGGCAGCGTTCGGGAAACTACGCGAAATCTTCTCGTCCAAAATACCGCAGTGCCTAAAGACGAAGGTTTTTAACCAGTGTGTGTTGCCAGTGATGACATATGGTACTGAGACGTGGTCCCTAACTGTTGGCCTTTTGGATAAGCTCAGAGTCACACAACGAGCTATGGAGAGAGCTATGCTCGGAGTTTCTTTGCGCGACAGAATCCGAAATGAGGAGATTCGCCGAAGAACCAAGGTCACCGACATAGCTCTTAAAATCTGCTAGTTGAAGTGGCAATGGGCAGGCCACATCGCTCGGCGAACCGATAACCGCTGGGGAAGAAAGGTTCTCGAGTGGCGACCACGAACCGGAAGACGCAGCGTAGGTAGGCCTCCCACTAGGTGGACAGACGACATTGTGCGCGTCGCAGGTAACCGGTGGATGCAAATAGCCAATTGTCGGTCATTGTGGCGTTCGAAGGGGGAGGCCTATGTTCAGCAGTGGACGTCTTCCGGCTGGTGATGATGATGATGATGATGAGGAGCCCATATAAACAACTGCACTATGTTCCAGCTGGCTTATCACTACTTGCGTCATTTAGTGCTCTAATCGCTGAAATATTGACTTATATTCTTACAAAGGTTTTATATTTGTTTATCTAAGATATGGAAAGCTGTAACAGCTCAGTGGGCGAGCGCTTGCCTTGGAAACAAGGTGCACAGGTTCGAACCCCGGCTCGCACCTCTGATTTCTTTAATTAATCATGTGCGAATCGTCTTTGTGCGATTGTTACTAGCTTTCGGTGAAGGAAAACATCGTGAGGAAACCTGCATGTCTGAGAAAGCCTAACTGGTTTTTCGAATGACGTGTGAAGTCCGCCAACCCGCACTTGGCCAGCGTGGTGGACTATGGCCTAAGCCCCTTCATCTTGAAGGGAGGCCCAGCAGTGGGACATTAACAAGGGCTGGTATTATAAGATATGGAAGTATTATATCCGCACGCAAACTTTTTGCAGCTTAAAGAAGAACTGAGGGATTATGTTATTAAACGTAAACAGATCACAAATTAGACACTCCTCACAGGACACATTGGTACTAGGTACCTACACAGAATGAGGCTAAGTGCTATAGGTAAATACTTGCAGATTCAGTGAAGGACAATCAATGGTACACATCATATTGTGTGGCTGCGAGTTGGGCTGCGACGCTCTTGCAAGTCGTCGTCGGTAGTAGCGTATGCTACACCGATACACGACACATAAATGAAAGTTTTTTTTATAGCTCATAAAACATTTATTGAAACTAAATATTTACAGTTTATTTACAGTATATAATGATTATAAGTAATTATACTCTTACAGCTCCAAGCTAGCGCAATCGTAAAGTACCTAACTTCAGGAACTTTTCGACACGTTAGCAACGGAGGAGAAGCTAGGTCTAGGGCACGCACGACAGATCCAACTGGGTCGATGTGCGTTCCGGTGGATACCGGGCCCAATTTATAGATATACCAATAGATAGATTAGATAGATAATTCTTAATTGTACAACCAACATAACAAAACGGGACAAATACAGCAAATGCACAATGGGCGGCCTTATCACTAGTAGTAATCTCTACTACCACCATTAATAGAAAATAATAAAAAATATGAAAGAATAAATTCCAAAAAACATAAAATATTTAGTTGTTAGAAAGCTGATAGCAAGTCTTCGCTTATATGTATACAATCTCCGATCTTTATCTCCTATGTGGTTCGGTTTATTTGTCATTGGTTTTCTCTCCACACCTAGCAAGGAAAAACGGCACAGGAAGGTAAAACGAAACAGTCAATTATCTTGGGAACCACAAACTCTATCTACTAGATGTTTTGGCAATATCTACTCAACCATCGTTTTTGATATTTGAAACTCAACAGTCCTTATGAAGTAGTCAAAAACGCAGTGACCTAACGTCAAAAGTCAGTCATACTGACCTCATTTCCTAATCGTGAATAACATCATAAGCATAAAATAACACAAAATATTAAAGTGGATAAGATAAATAAAACATTTTTTTGACTGATACGAAGAATACAGTAGGTAGGTACAGAAAGAAAAACGCAAGGACAAGGGCAAAGGTAAATAAATACAAGGCTGAGGGCAAAGGTAGGGAAAGAGTAAGAAGACTGGATAAGCAAGTGCAAAGCAATGGGAAAAGAAGGAGATTTGTCAGAAGATGAAGAAGCCCAGTGCTTGTATTGCTCACATCTGTATTCAGAGTGCAAAGAAGGCTGGACAGTGTCAAAAATGTAATAAGTGGGTTCACTGCCACGTGCCAGCGTTGACGATAAAGACGAAGACACTAGTTTCATTTGTGAAAGATGTAAATCTTAGGTCTATTCTGCCTTCAATTGTTTTTTTTTTTTTGGGAATGATAGACGCTGTTGGCCGCAGATGGCCATTACAGCTTCACCGGACAATAGGAGGCGAGCGCTTGAAGCGCTCTAGCCTTTACGGCAGAAGTAGCGACGAGCTCAAGGGCACCTCAGGGAGGCACGGCCTCGGCTTGGGCTGTCGCTTAAGAGAGGGCTGAGTTTACCACCGGTTCACAACGCGCCCCCACTGAGATGAACCGGCAAGAAACTCAGTGGGGTGATGCACGTCGTTGAGGTCGCATACGTACGACCCTTCGGCCTCGCCGGCGAGACCGGTGTCTGATAGCTAGTGTAGCATACGGTTGTCGGGGAGGGTTCGGCGCATCCCGGTCCAATAGGACCGTCATGGGGTCAGGAGGGTCGAGCAGTACGTGCCGTGGTCTGCGGTGCGAGTCAGAAGGACTAGGGGCGTAATCGGCGTGTGGTCCGTTTTATCATGAATGGACTAAAATCAAGATATTGGAAATCATCCAATATTTTATTATTTATGCATTCGCTTCATTTTTGGTTTTCGAAAATACGACCATGTGTCGGAGTTCCGATCGAGGCTGAAGTGGTTGCCTATCAGGCTGCGTCGTGACTCTCACATTCTTTCCCTTCTCTATTCTATTCTTCATAATTCACACTCTCCTATATATCTTCGGGAACGATTTAAGTACCTTGTCCCAAGGGAAAAACTCTGTCGGCTAACTTCCTCACTTATTCTTTCTGGTCCTCCTCATACTTCTAGCCGTTACAATGGCTCATTTACTGTTCGCGCAGTGCACTTTTGGAATTCCCTTCCAGTGTGGAGTGTCCCTTCGTAATAGCTCTTCTTTAGATGTATTCAAGAGAAGAATTAAGGAACATTATCTATCTATGGTTTAAGTATGTTTGTATGTAGAATGTATATAAATTATATACTTATATATTTTTATATATATAATAATATATTTATGTATATATTATTTTATGTTTATTATTGAATGTTATTTTATCATAGTTCAATATTATCTATTGTGTAATAGTTTTTTTATAGTTTTTTTTTCTCTTTAGAATCTCGGTGTGAATACTTGTTTCTATCCTCGTTTTTCTTTATTTTCTCTGTCACGCAAAGGTTTTTTGTGAGAGAACTCATAATTTAGTTAAGCTCGCCTTTGTACATAGATTCTCCGTACTTTTGTTTTAATGTATTGTTTTTTAACCGGCTTCAAAAAGTAGGTTCTCTATTCGACGCGTATGTATGTAATATTAATAAAAATGCGTAATATTCATATATGTTAGTCTATTTGGGCTTCTAAACAAATTTACCAAATTTTACGAGTGTATGTATATATGTATGTATGTAGGTTTGTCCGCGGATTTCTCAGAAACTACATATCCAACTTCAAAAATTCTTTTTGTCAGAGTTAGAGTATTTTTCAACTTAGGGAAGAGTACAAGTTTCATCAAAATCGGTCTAGTAGTTAAGAGATATACTTTTTATATTTTCAGTAAGTTACTGTAACGTACACAGCTGTAACAGCTCAGTGGGCGAGCGCTTGCCTTGGAAACAAGGTGCGCAGGTTCGATCCCCGGCTCGCACCTCTGATTTCTTTAAATAATCATGTGCGAATCGTCTTTGTGCGATTGTTACTAGCTTTCGGTGAAGGAAAACATCGTGAGGAAACCTGCATGTCTGAGAAAGCCTAACTAGCTTTCGAATGACGTGTGAAGTCCGCCAACCCGCACTTGGCCAGCGTGGTGGACTATGGCCTAAGCCCCTTCATCTTGAAGGGAGGCCCGTGCCCAGCAGTGGGACATTAACAAGGGCTGGTATTATTATTATTACTGTAACGTAGACGTTCGAGTTGCGTTATAGTGCGCCAATTTTATTTAGTAAAATAAGTCACTAAAAAGTTTTAAATAAACTATTTAAAAAAAAATAACAACCAACTTCAAAGTAAATTATCTAAAAAGCATAAAATAACGAAAATATATTGAAGTCGGTGTCAGCTCGCGCAAGTCTGTTAACATGATGTGCTAGCACCGACTTCAATATATTTTCGTTATTTTATGCTTTTTAGATAATTTACTTTCAAGTCGGTTGTTATTTTTTTTTAAATTGTTTTTTATATGTACAACTAGCTGACCCACGCAGCTCCGCCCGCGCTGTGTTTACGTTAACTAAACTTTCAATAGTATACATTCGCATGGAATACAAAACCTCCTTTTTTAAAGTCGGCTAAAAACTTGGACCCACTTTGTACTTGGCCTCCGAAGCACGGAGACGTTTAATTCAAATGGCGTTAAACGGTCACCCATTTATTTAATGACCTTACCTAACGTTGCTTAACCTGCTCAAATTCCAAACATTGTTAACAACTGTCTATGAGTGAGCCGACTCAGCCGAGATACAGACAGACAGACAGACAAAAATAAAAAAAATACATTTT
Organism: Furcula furcula; assembly: GCA_911728495.1. NCBI lineage: Eukaryota > Metazoa > Arthropoda > Insecta > Lepidoptera > Notodontidae > Furcula > Furcula furcula. The sequence continues at coordinate 16,548,472 of OU452251.1, forward strand.
TGGCTTTAGTAGCGGTTATAGAATGCCCTCCAAACATAATTTTCAAAATATCTTCAATGTACAAAATTGGACCTGTTACAGTTTTATTATAAGTATAGATAGATAAAGTATTAAATTAATTAATTATTATTCCTGTGATTTCAATAAAGTTTAAATTATTAATATTGTAGAATAATAAATCCTTGTTAATTTGATACAAGAGCTTCAAAAATAAATCTGTCAATTATTTAAATATGAGTTTTTTCCCTTATGTGTACCGCTTTCCCTTGCTTTCCCATACATATCTCCGCTATAGTACTATATGTATTGTTAACCAATATATAGTACTATATGTATTGCAAACTGTATATGGAACAGCTACAAACGCCTGCAGTAAAACTGATCGCTGTTTGATTATCTTGGAATACGTTGCTCGTAAAAGCAACGCGTGACATCGCGATATGTAAATTTTTTCGCAAGCTGGGTTTGCTTATCTGAATTGACAAAAAATATCCTGAAGGTTAAAAATTAGTTCTCTTTTACTTGGATATCTAAAAATTTTACTACGTACACTTAATTTATTGATATTTGTATAAAAAACTATTCCGGCAGATAAAAACAATATCTCATATTGACGCGTTAGGTGTATAAACTGACGATGTTTCTATTAGGTAATTTTTTTTTACTTAAAATTTAACGAGTTATTTAACTCGTTAAATTTTAAGTAAAAAAAAAGCAAGCCAAAAGCAAGTTAAATTTTAAGTAAGCCGCAGTTATTTAACTGCGGCTATAAATAACGCGCAATTAATAACACGCTATGAGTCCGTTACTGAATCCATTATGTACCTACCAAACCTAATTATTCCCAAATTCTTTTCAACTTTCGTAGGTACTCATTGTACGAAACTTCATGAAAAAATACATTATTTTATAGAAAAGAAACTAATTTAAGGCGAAGTATGTTTGGTTCTTTATGGAATAATAGGCGCGTTAATAACTTGAGATGATTTGCAGAATTTGACCGGTCTCCGATATGAAAGAGTCAAATAATTATTGGTATTAGGTATGCTGATCAATATATTTTCTATGTAGTGTAAATACTTATGGTAATATTAAATTATTATTCGATCATAATTTATTAAGTATCTATCTATTTATTTGTTTTACATACGAGTATCCAATAAGGCTAAAGATCCTGGTAGCAAACTTCGACAGGCGCACTCGAAGTGGAGGACTCCGTCATGGCTTCGGGAATCTGCTTGCACTCGTTAGGCTGCTGCTGCTGCGGCTGCTCATGCTGGTTGGGCCGGGCTATACCCTGGACACCGTGGGCCGGGATTGCCCTGGACACCGCTCGTTCACTGTTGGATGGGCCGGGCTATACCCTGGACTCCGTGGGCCGGGATTACCCTGGACACCGCTCGTTCAATGCTGGTTGACTGCTGTAGTTCGACGATAAGGTTTACGCCGGAACGACCCCATAGGCATAGGTCACGTTGGGACTTTGTATTGCCCATTCTTCTGTCTTCTTTCTTCTGCAGAGCATGGTTCTCTTCTATAATAGATTAGTCTTCATACTTATTTTCTTATTCTCAATTTGCCAAGTTCGGACTGGCAATGGTCGCCATCCAATAAGGTGACTCTTGGTGGATGATGGAGATAAATAAGAGACGTCTATCCCGTGTCAGTATCCATAGTTTAATGAATCTTTTATTATAAAAATGCACATTAACTTATAAAACTATAACGCTATTGTCAGCAATCTTATGTTGCAGTTAAAATATTATTTCATACATTACAAGTATATGGACGTATTTAGAAAAAAACCTAAGTTCTTTAGTTTCTCATATTTTGACCAATCAATGGTCCAAAATCGTATGAACAGGTGTGAATCCGGATCAATATGGGCACGGGATCTCATCGTTATTAGAAAAATAAACGGAGTAAACCACTTTTGCACTGAGATATTAAAAGAAATCTTAGTTCGTAGATTAGTAATAATAATATGTTAATGATAATATGTTCTATAGTATTATTACTTATTTCCTCACCATAGATAAACTATGTTATATTATGTTTTATGTATATCGAATATATAGATATTTCTTTTTTATTTAAATGTAGGTATATATAATATTTATCTTATATATTATTATTTACATATATTACATGTAGATTTTTAGCTTTTCCTCATTTTATTTTATTTTGTTTTCGGTACACCATTGGCTACCTTCTTTTGCTATTTGATCGTTCATTTCCATCCTAAGGTTGTCTGGAAGAAATCGCAACCTGCGTTAAGACCGCCCAATGTATACCATTGTATATTTTCTTTGTACTTCTTTGTTTGCCTGTACTTTTTGGTGTGCAATAAAGAGTTCTCTATCTATCTATCTATTAGTATCAAGTAAAAATAAATGTGTTAATCAACTCTTAAAAAAAATGGACGTTTTACTTAATAATGTTCGTAAAGCATGGATTGATGATAATGGAAACGCAACACAAAAGCATTGTTCTATATATAGTTACAGGCGGCCCGCTGAAAGCTTCGAGACGAGCTTTCAGTAGTTGGCAAAGAGCCGCTCCGTTACAACTGAAACATTCAGTCATGGTTACCTGTATCAGTTCCCACATAATTATACTTCGAATGTGTAAAGTCCAAACCAGTTTTGTGATACGAAATGCTTTGTTGGGATAAGTGAAACTATTGTTTAAATGTTTGCTTTGCACTCGCACCGGTTGCGTAGGTAAGGTCGCTTTACAACTTTGGTGAAACATATGCTTTCTAAATAAGCTTTGAAAAGTATGAGACTTTTATATAATGAATATAATTTAAGTAAATAATATGGTTATAGGTTTTATTTGCTTTTTTTAACGAAATTTGCAAATCCATTTCGGATAAATAAAATAATCTTACATATTTTTAACCGGCTTCATATGAGGTTGTAGCTGATAGAAATTGGTAGGTCTCTTTTTCAAATAAAAGCCATTATATTACTTCAAAAGTTTGACTTATTGACAAAATTGTAAATATACGTTGGTACGAGTATATCCTATTGTCCATACAAGGTATCAATGTATATATTCAAATGTGTAGACCTACCTGTTATATATCCACCCAGTTCTCATAAACGTAAGCTTCTTTTCTTATTGAGTTTTGTTTCACCCAAGTGTTAATATTAAATCAAGGTAAGTAAGTTTATTCATATGATTATCATTATCTCGATTAGTGACAGCTGAGATTATAATTAAAATCCTCAAAGATCAAATTTAAAAGCAGAGATTTCTGCCTACTTTTATTTCAATAAACATTAGATAAGATAAATATACTCTCAACCATCTCACCTAAATAGAAGAAAACAATAGTTTAGATATAGGTAGTGTTAATGCTTCGATGAATAGGGTGAAAAGAGTAGAGTTTAGATGCATGTTTTTTTATATACAAAGTAGGTATACCGTTAGTATCTGTCTCAGCATCAGTTAAACATCTTATTAATTCTAGCATTAATGGTTTGCAAAGGAGGCTCAGTGCTCCTTCGTCAGGATCGTTGCGACGGCGAGCACGCGAGCGTAAACGCGCTGAGCAGACTAGGGCGGAGGGCGAAAGGATCGCGAGGGATCGCCGTGAGCAGCGAGCCAGGGAGAAATTGGAACGACAACGGAAGGTATATAGGCCATAATATGAGAAAAACTTAGGTATGTATAGAAAGTCATACGCTATACTAACTGCCGCAATCACAAACTACAATTAACTTTAATTCAAATTAAGTCACTTTAAAATCTATATATTGTTAAATTCATACAAACAAGACTCGCGCCATCCCGCCCTCATGTCCTTTCGCTTAATCTCGGTTATGTAAGCGCACGTCCTTTACGAAAATATTTTAATCTGCGAGCACATATTATCTACTTCTATTACTTATTTAATATCTGTATTATGTTATTGAAATATATGCACAACTGAGTTTTGGCTTAAAAACAGGCTTTAGTTGCTGCAGTATGTTATCTAGTACTCCAAGATTCACTGTATACAAAAAACCTAACAAAACCTTTCACGAAAACGTTATTGATGCCTCATAAGTATGTCAGTGATTACATGCATATTTGGTCCGTAGGCCCGTGAAGAGCTGGCGTCATACGAGCCTTGGGGCCGGGCGGGCGGTGGCGCGCCCAACTTACGAGGCATTCGCTTTACGAACCTACGGGACAGAGGCATTTTCCCCGACGACGAACTACGAGTAAGTGCGATATAATATCTTTGTATGTATACACTTATTTCATATCCAGATGTAGTGTATGTAAGCTTCTTTATATTATTTAGTATGCATGCTCCTTTACTTCAACGTATCGTTTTATTGTCTACTTAGCGCTATGTAATACTTTGACTAGTTGTGTGCACCGACGTATGTCTTTTAGTTATTCATTATATCTTTAGAACTCAAACATGAAGTATTAATTCATCAATATACCCAGAACCCTATACCAGCACATACTGAAGGATCCATCCTTTATAATATATGGCGCACCTGCCATGCGTTGCGAGTACAGGGAAAATAATAATATATTTTTAAATTATTCCGTCAATAATAATATTATACAATGTGCCGATCTACAGTAGAAAAAGACGAGGTATTTATAACCCAGGACACGGCAGGCAATAATGAGGCCAATCTACAATATATGACGGGTACTAATATCATCGTGTTTGGAATGCTGGTGATTTTCATCATCGCTGCGTGCTACTTCCTAGCACGTCTGTAGAAAAAGTGCCATCGGCGTTGGATCCAGGAGGAGATGGGTCTCCAGGCTATAGCACGTATCCGAGCTTCACTGCGAGGACATGGAAACGCGGACACTACGGCGTAAAATAAACTGTAAGTTATATTTTATTTTGAAAAAAGTGAATTTTCTTCCCAAAAAACTATAAAAAGACAGAAAGTGCGTTTAATAGTGTCGCGAGTGAAATCATAATTACGAAATAATGTATTAAGGACATTTAATATTAAGTTTATACTTTAGAATAGCAATATTAATTACGTTATAACTTTGCATTATAAATTGTCTACAATCGTGCATAATCACTCATGCAATTTAACACCCGGCCGCGATTATGGAAACGTATGACATTCTTTCGCCGCTTCTAAGTAATTTTACACTATCCTTGTAACTTAGAATTAAAAATGCTGGAATGGTTCGGTAAAATTTTTATTTTTAGAATATGATTGATACTTTAATTAAATATTACACTGTTTTAAAGGAGATTAGGCAATATTTAGTTAAAAAGGGTAAATCTAGGTATAAAGGAAAAACGATTGAAAATAAATCAATGGAGGCGAAAAATGCATTCGATAAATGCAATGAATTATTTTTAATTTTGGAAACAAATAAGGACACACAGCTGTTAGCTTCAGCGACAAGTATTTTTGAAAATATAAGACAACTGTATGAGGAAATTAATAAATTGTGTTCTTATCCAGTAGCTGAGTCCTTGGAATCTAATAAAATGGAGTTCGAATTAAAAACGGCTTGTGGTTTATTACCTGTTATGGATGATACGGAAAGCGTAACGAAACGATTGATTGATGGTATTGAGATGTATTCGGATATGATTAACGCATCTGATAATGATTTATTAATTAAATTTATTTTAAAAAGTCGACTTTCAGAGAACGCGAAGCTGCGAATGGCTTCAACCTACGCATCTATTCGCGAACTTATTAAGGACATGCGCACTCATCTTTTGACTAAAAAATCTTTTACAGCAATTCAGTCACGTCTTCAAAATACTTCACAAGGTTGGAGATCCATTGATGAATATGGCTCTGAGTTGGAAAAACTTTTCACGGACCTAACAATTTCTCAATCAGATGGTGAGTCCACTAAATATGACATTTTAAAGCCGATAAATGAAAAGTTAGCTGTTAGGAAATTTGCAGACGGGTTAAAAAATTCAAAACTTAGCGTTATACTTGCAGCTCGTAATTACAGTTCTTTAAAGGATGCTATCCAGGCTGCGAAGGATGAGGAAAGTTCATTCTCATCAAGAATATCAAATGGAGAAAATTGTATGTCATTGCATTTCCCTAGAAAAGCGTCGTCGTACACTTCTGTTGCACAACAAAGACATAATTACGGTTCTTCTCAGTTTCAGAGGAATCAAGGCCATCGGGGAAGAATTGCACAAGGACGAGGTCAACCATCAAATCGGTACGTACGTGGCAATTATTACACCAATCGTACTAAACAAAATTCACGTGATTATTACAATTATAATTCGAATAATAAATCATTTAGAGGCAGAAATTTTCGAAATAATTTTCGAGGCAATACGCGTAGAATTTATTCTGCTGAAGTAGCTGATTCAAATATTACAGAAGATAAGCAAGGTCAAACTGATCAGTTTTTTCGTGTTTAAAAATGAAATTCTAGCATTTAATGGACAAAATAAATTTGTTTCATTTAATTTAGATGGTAATTCATATTATTGGTTATTAGATACAGGAGCGTCTGTGTCAGTAGTACGTAAGGAATGTCTACCTCAAGATATTCCCATTTATGGAAGTGACATTTTAGTCAACGGTATAGGAGGTCAGATTCGTTCACTAGGACATGTGTATCTTACATTGTCATGTGGTAATAATGATTTAGTTAAACATAAGTTTCATGTATTCAAAAACTTGCCAATTAAGGCTGATGGAATTATAGGGTTAGATTTTTTAAGCACTTGTTTATCAAAAATAAATTTAGAAAATAATGTATTAACGTTAAATATTAATGGAAAAGATATTAAAACTAGGATATTTGATATTACAGAAATCAACACTGAATTTTTAACTATTCCTGCGCGCTGTGAATCTTTTCACTATGTAAATTTAAAGTCAAATATTAAAGAAGATTGTGTTGTATGCCCTAAAGAACTGGGTAAAGATTTGTTTTTAGCTAGTGCTATTGTAGATGCAAATAAAAGTAAAATACCAATTAAAATTTTAAATGTAAGTGAGAACAGTATACGTATTCCTATTTTTACTCCGGTACTAGAACCGTTATCCCAATATGAGTGTTATACTTTTGATAAACATAAAGCTGATGCAAGTAGAGCAGAGACTTTAAGTTCACTTTTAAAATTAGATCATCTTAAAACTGACGAGAAAAAGTCTATTGAAGATATTTGTAAAAAATATTCAGATATCTTTCATTTGCCTTATGACAAACTTACAAAGACAAATATTTACGAACAAAAAATAACTTTAAAACCTAATACTAATCCCATTTACACGAAACCTTATAGATTACCACAAAAATTAAAGCAAGAATTAAATAAACAAATTAAAAATATGTTGAAAGATGATATTATTGAAGAAGCACAAAGTGAATGGTCTAGTCCGATACTGCTAGTACCAAAGAAAAGTAATGAAAATAATGACAAAAAATGGCGTTTGGTTGTGGACTATCGGAAACTTAATGAAAAAGTTCAGGATGATAAGTTTCCATTACCAAATATCACTGAAATCTTAGATTCTCTTTCAGGGGCTGTTTTGTTCAGCCATCTTGATTTACATTCTGGCTATTATCAAGTTTCTTTAGAACCTACAAGCAGAAAATGCACAGCATTTTGTACAAACGCTGGTCAATTTCAGATGAAACGTCTACCAATGGGTTTAAAAATTTCTCCGAGTGCTTTTAGTAGAGTTATGACAGTAGCTATGTCTGGTCTAGCTTTTGAAAAATGCTTTATTTATTTGGACGATTTAATCGTATTTGGTCGTAATTTAGAGTCTCATAATCGTAATCTCATGGACATTTTTGAAAGGCTAAGAAAAGTAAATTTGAAATTAAATCCTACTAAATGTCAATTTCTAAAACAAGAACTTTTATATCTTGGTCATGTGGTGTCTGCGCAAGGTGTCTTGCCAGATCCGGAGAAAATTAAAGTTTTGCTAAATTATCCAGTACCAAAAAATTCTGATGAAATAAAGCGTTTTATTGCATTCTGCAATTGTTATAGAAAATTTATACCTAATTTCACTGAAATTACAATTCCACTAAATAAATTGTGTAGGAAAAATTAACCCTTCATTTGGTCATTAGATTGTCAAAATTCGTTTGAAAGATTAAAGAATTCTATGATTAATCCACCTATATTACAGTATCCTGATTTCTCAGATGATAATAAATTTATATTAAAAACTGATGCTTCAGGCGTAGCAATTGGGTCAGTATTATGTAACAAAAACATGAAACCAATTGCATATGCAAGTCGACCATTGAATAAGGCAGAAAGAAATTATCCTACAATTCAGAAGGAGTTATTAGCGATTGTTTGGTCTGTAAAATATTTTAGACCTTACTTGTACGGTAGACATTTCATCATTGAAACAGACCATAAACCTTTAATATATTTATTTGGGATGAAAGATCCTTCAAGTCGTTTGTTAAAATTTAGACTAACATTAGAGGAATATGATTATGAAATAGTATACGTTAAAGGCAAAGACAATGTCGCCGCGGATGCATTGTCAAGGATTGTTATAACATCGGATGAATTAAAGAGTATGAATAATGAAGTAGTAACTGTATTAACAAGAGCTCAAAGTAAAAAGTTAACAGATATAAAAAGTGTAGATGATACAAGATCGTGTAATAAGTCCGCTGACACTAGGTCTGATCAACCAAGGGTCGCAGAAATATTAAAAAAGCCTGTTGATTCTGTCGAAATGATATTAATAGAAGGTAATGACTTAAATAAGTTAGTTAAAAATAAAAGGATATCCTTAGAAGAGGAATGTTTTGCATATGAAGAAATAAAAAAGATTATATATGTAAATCTCAATTTTCGTGCACAGTTTACGCGAGCCGAATTTGTGTCGAAATTGAGCAATTTTTGTAAAAAATTAAACATAAAAGAGATATGTATAATAAAAGATATAAAAAATGCTAGCTTTCTTATAGACCTTTGTAAAGAAATCGATTCAATGAAAACTTGGTCCGGGCCACAAGTACATGTATTAAGAGGTATTACTAGAATTACTAAGGACGAAGATATACAATTTATATTACATGATTTTCATTTACTGCCAACCAGTGGGCACGCTGGTGTACGCAGAATGACAAATAATATTAAACGACAATTTTACTGGCCAGGTATCGACAAAGACGTTTCAGATTTTGTGGCAAAATGCGAAAAATGCCAAAAAATGAAACATGGTAAATACATAAAGGTACCTATGTGCATTACGACCACTGCGTCGTATGCATTCGAAAAAATATTTTTAGATATCGTAGGTCCCTTACCTCAAGATTATGAGGGAAACATGTATATATTAAGTCTCCAATGCGAGTTAAGTAAGTTTGTGGAAGCTTATCCACTTAGGACTAAAGACACTATAGCAGTAAGTAAAGCGCTAGTCGATAATTTTATTTTAAGGTTTGGGCTGCCGAAAACGATAGCAACGGACCGAGGCGCTGAATTTACATCAGGAGTAATGCAACAGGTATGTAAGCTTTTAAACATTGATAAAATAACATCAACTGCATACCATCATCAATCAATCGGTTCGTTGGAAAATACACATAAAAATTTAGGAGCATTTTTTAGTTTTCAATGCGATAATAACCCACAGTCATGGTCTCATTGGTTATCTTATTGGACTTTCAGTTATAATACGACCGTTCATTCGGAAACTAAATACCAACCGTTTGAGCTTGTCTTTGGCAGACCTTGTAATGTCCCTTCTAGGTTATGTAATGTAGTAGAACCATTATATAATCCTGAAAATTATTGTAGTAGTCTTAAATATAAACTTCAAGTAGCTTTTAGAGATGCTAGAAATAATTTAATTTTAAGCAAATGTAATCGTAAAACTAATTATGATAAATATTTGAACCCTATTCAATACGATAAAAATGATTTAATATTAATAAAAAAAGAAGTTGGAGGAAAGCTAAATCCTTTATTTGAAGGTCCATTTACTGTTCTAGAGGATTTAGGATGTAATGTAAAAATTTTGAAAAACAATAAAATTGATATTGTACATAAGAATCGGACCAAACCATTTGTATCTTAAATTTGTAAAGAATGTAAAAAGAAAAAAAAAACCTATGATTTTTTTTCTTTTTTATATTGCCGGAGGTGTAGTGTATGTAAGCTTCTTTATATTATTTAGTATGCATGCTCCTTTACTTCAACGTATCGTTTTATTGTCTACTTAGCGCTATGTAATACTTTGACTAGTTGTGTGCACCGACGTATGTCTTTTAGTTATTCATTATATCTTTAGAACTCAAACATGAAGTATTAATTCATCAATATACCCAGAACCCTATACCAGCACATACTGAAGGATCCATCCTTTATAATATACAGAAATGTTTATTTAAATATATTTCATAAACTCCTAACTATTATTATTCCATCGCAAAAGCGTTACTGTACATGTTTTATTGTTCTGAGCTTTATATATCTTAAAAAAAAATAGCCTGGCGTTTAAAATATTCCTTCTGTAATAATAAAATCGTAGTTATTATCAAACTAATTAATTATTTAATTCTTTATAAATTTAATTATTACTCGTAGGTATTAGGTAGGAAAAGGGAAGTAAGTATAGTATCTCAGAGCGTAAGTAGTATACCTACACAACTCTGTAGTTTAATTTTGCCGTAATGTAGCTTTAAATAATATTCAGAATATTGTTTAAGTTACCGATGTAGAGCAAGTTAGCATAATTATCCTTTGCAAATATAAAGTAATTTTCCCACGCATAAAACTATAAAAGGGAAAATGAACAAGGCTATTTGATTCCGTGACATTCCGAAATTTAATAAAAAGAGTAAGTAGCAAACCTTATAGACGTATTGTAACTATAATTTCTGGCTTGGGGGTTTTAGCCAGAAATACTCTTTATTACATGTCTGTCTACATAATTACAGATACTTTAATAATATTGTGTGATGTAGTTAGCCTCAATACCAAATATTAAATTATGGATCGTTAAAATGTGTATTCATAACTACATAATTATAAAACATACATTTTTTGTATGACCTGCTTCAATTATTACAGTAATTAATTGCTTTCATGGAGTCTAAACAATAGTTTTAATCTAGGTTTGTAGGTATTTTTTTATTTATGATTCTCATCATAGGTCATATCACTTACACAATTTGACTTAGTTTTTAAATGATAATAGAGCATTATACATAAATTTGATGTGTTTTATTAATAATTTCGACAAACGCTTTAAGTACTTATATTTTCTAATCATCCAGCATCCAGCTTGGCTGCAGAATCGTACTTTACTTTATGTTGTAACAATTAAAGAACACACATAGACAGCTACTATGGCATTTTTAATATTATAGTATAAATGTAATAATTAGGTGTAATGGATTTGCTAGGTCTATGTAGGTCTCCCCTGTGGGGTGTCCGTAAGAGGCGACTAAGGAAAAACAAGAAGACAGGCGGCAGCGTCATTTATTATTTACCTGATTACCTACCACCTATACTGCGATCCCCAAGACGCCTGCCAAGTGTGTGGATCATGGCAGCCCCTCCCCTATTTATTTAAGGTTATATTTTCCATTAATGGGGAAATTCCACAATTTTTATTTTTCAGTGAATTTTAGAGTTTAAGCTGGCTTAAACATACCAAAGTCACAAATTATTCTTAAAACGCAAATCAAAAAGTAGTATTTTCAGAATTATCGAGATAACGCGCAGTGACTCGATATTAATTTTGCTATTTTCAATTTGGTGATTGTGTATGGCTCAAGTTATTTGGTTGATGAATTGACATCAGTTTGGTATTTGAAATTACGTTTCAATTTAAGTATTTTAAAATCAAATGTTGTGTAAAGATATATATTTTTGGTAATGCACTTTTTTCAACAACAATATATTAAATAATTATCTCATTTTTCTTATTATGCTTTTCATGCAACTTCCCCTTTGTGGTCGGCTGATTTATTGACAAAATACGTAAAATTTTGACCGAAGGCAATAATTTCATATAAGGTAAAGGGTCATTCATTACTTGCGTGACATTAAGGCGGGACCACATTAAACCGTTATGAAACCAAGACGAATAAAAAATGTGCGAGCGACCTGCCATTGCCGTATCGAGGATATGAAATTTGTTGACATACATTTAAGGTATTTTATATTTTCGTCACCGGTAATTTCATATCTTATAAGAATTTCACAGTGTAATTTTAGCAGGCGGACCTTTAATAAAGTCACTGCATGACTTTAAAAAAAACTGTTTTCAATAAATTCTTGCTGAACTATCTGCTACTATTATGTTAGGTCAAAGATGTTTTCCAGTGTGAAAGAGAGGCCATGGTAGAGCGTATGAGTCTCACACTTCAGGCAGTCTCTGAATGGGGCGATGCCAAACTTGTGAAATTCAACGCAACCCAAATACAAGCGTGTCTGTTCACCGCTAAAAGGAGTCCGAGCTAAAGTTCACCTTAGCTCCTTAGAATACTCCGACCGCCTTCAGTTGTTTGGAGTTGATTTTTCCTCAAACCTATACTTTGGGTGGTTCATTGAGCCCAAGGCCAAAGTAGCCTAAGCTAGGTATCCTTGCAAAGGTCCGGCGGTACTTCACACCGGACATTATATAAAGCGCAAGTCAGGTCGTGTGTGGAGTACTGTAGTCATATATGTACTGGTGCTGCAAAATGCCATCTAGCAGCTGTGGAGAGGCGTGCTAAAAGGCTAATTGGTGACACTAGGTTAGTGGAGGCCAATCTACAAAGCCTAGAGCACAGGCGCAGAGTAGCCAGCTTCTCGGTGTTCTACAGACTGCATTTTGGAGAGTGTGCGCAGGAATTGAGCCGGCGTGATATTAAGAAGCTAGGTATTATTATTTCAGGGTGTGTCGATTTACGAGGCGTGCCGTCGATGGGCGTCGACGCAGCGCCGCAGCCGTCGGCATCGCACCCCTATGCGCCTGCGCGAGGATCCACAACTATGCTACGCTGAAAATTTGCGCAAGAGTGTCGACAATGACATCCGGTATCGTCAGCCGCCTGATGAACAAAAGAATTACAAAGATGTTTTAGGTACTTGGACAATACAACATAAGTATTTAATTCTAAAATTTATGTTTCCAATTGTTTTTAACATACTTGGAGCAGCCAATAAAGGAATTTGTATGTACAGTTACTAATTATTAACAGAATTTTAGGTACCAAATATAATTTCTTACAAACACATAACGAAATAAAAATACTACCGTGTTAGTTACAAAATGCATGTTTAATGATGCTGTCAAAATACCTTGCGTATTCGCTGCCGAAGCTCAATTGACAGCAATTTATAAAACCAAATATTTATTCCAGCAACATAAGACTTTGTATTTATTTCAGATGAAATGGTTAAGAAGAAAAATAAAGTTTTAAGAGACGAATTAAAACAAAATCTGGAATATGAACGTAACATGGTAAAGCTCAATAAAAATAATAATTGGTGTCCTTCTAGAATTGTTATTGTACTTAAGTTTTGATAAATATTGGCATTTTAGCACACTATGGCTGGACCGTGGGGTAAACCTGGGCCTGGAGGAACTATTTGGAGGAACCCCCGAGATATTGGCTTAAATTTCGCCAAGTCTATGGTATTTTTCTTCTATTTTCCAATATTAACGTTCATAGGATCATAAGTAAGTAGAAGTGTTTCTAAGTTAGGTACTTACAGATTTTAATTGCAGGGTTGGACGGATAATGAAATGTTTACAAATATAAGAGGGGACCAAAGGCGCAGTAAAAGATTTTCGCTTACTTTACCCAAAGTAAAGGCAGACGATGATGTAAAAGATTCGCCAGAAAAAGAAAACATAAAGTCTTCAAGTGTCGACAAGTTGCCCGAGATTAAAAAAGTTACCAGTCCTAAAGGAAGCCCACATGAAGTTAAAAGAGTCAGTGTAGATATAATTAATACAAAAGAAGTAAACGGTAGTCATAGTACTGGCACTAAGGAAGGAAAGAGATGCAGTCCAAAAACGAGTAAATTCATCAAGCGTTTGTCGAATGGTAGTAAAGTAAAAAGAGTTATAGCGAATGAAGAATTTGATAACGGATGCAACATGAATGAAAGTGTTGCAAATTCCATGGAACAGAAACAAACACCTGAAACTGCAATCCTTCGGGTGACCGGGGGCGTGGAGCTAGTCCCACTTCTTGCAAGAAGGAGGCGAGTTGGCGCCCGCACGCTCCCATCTAGTGACGTCACCAGACCTCCTGACCAGTATTGTCAGTACGTATCAAATTCATTGGTAGTCGAAAGGTTAGCTTTCAACTGAACATGATTAAGTAAACTCTTTGTTAATGATATTATACTGTGACATGCGTGATGTTGCAACGATTCCAATGACGGAGATAACAAATCGTTTGTATCCAATAATGCGTACATCCCAAGGTATATAGATATAATAATAGATTTTAATTTTGTCAGGTCACGGCGCCTGACCCTATGTAAAAATAATGAACCCGTAGGCGTTATACATATTGTGTGTATAGATTTTCTACGTCCTTGAGCCTTGGGCTCTATATTTTATTATGTTGAGTGACATGTTTGCAAATATGTTAAATTTAAAAACACATCCTATACCTATTGTCGTAATATTACCTATCGTTTTCAAACAAATTCTTATAAAAGTAAACAATTAATCTTGTAGAAATAATCCTTTAATGACATTTGCAGTCTATATTTAACTACAATATTTTTTTATGCATGTATTATGTAATGCTTTTTTCTATACGCGGCGAAGCGAAGCGGGGTATCTAAATACACGAAAAGTACACGAGTATTAAAATGAGTAATTAAGTCCTATATTCCATGTCTGCATACATTATTTAATATACGACGCGTGAAATAAAATTACATTGAATTTAAGACAAAATTGTGTAGGTACTCCGCCTGTATTGCTTCAGTCTCGTTTTGCCCAGATCTGTAAAGGTTCACATTTCGATATAGGTACTAGAATAACTTAATTAGATAGTTTGGAATTGTGACAAGGGAGTATTAGTCTGCGATTCGAGACGTTTATAAGCTTCTTGTAAATACAAGATCATTCAAGATTGCGTCACGGTTTTCTACCGATTGGGGACACACGAGCCGAGGCAAGATAAACTGCTTACATTAGGTTGCACCCACCATCGCGTGTCGCCAACATTAATAGTTGACGCACAGAGATGACTATCATAGAGTGTGTAAGAGCCATAGTTCACCAGAACTCCTTAGTGACGGAGGCAAACTAATCATAATGAAATCTACGGAACTTCAAAGGTTATTTGAAAATATCTAGTTGTGATGGTTCATGATGGCTTTACTAGGAGCAACAACTTTGTGTTCTTTAGCTAGCATAATGCAAGGCGATCGCCTTGCATTATGCTAGCTAAAGATCACTTGATTATCTGGAAAGTAAGATGATCTGTCAGATGGGAATGTAAAAAGTCTGTCCTCTCCCTGGTCATGTCGGTCTTACGTCCTATCGGGTTGCGAGAGTTAAGGAAGAGGTCGCTGATCTGGTGATTGGTCGCTGTAGTCGGCCCGGATGACATTATTTCATATTCTCAAATGATAGTGATTTATTTTGTTGTGGTACGTAGTTTAGCAACAAACATTTCAATTTTTTTATATTCATAGGCCATCATGGTGAAGTACGGCTCTTATTTATTGCGGCTCTTAATATGTTTTACTTAATTCAACAAAATATTGTCAGTTTCATTAAGGATAGCATAATTCTGATTACATTAAGGCCCAGTGGCGTAGCTTGCCTTTGGTCAAAATCTTTTAAAATCAAAATCACCAAAATTTTTTGGGGGGACCAAATGATGGTACGGTCTAAGAGATTATGTGAGAACATGGATTTTACGAATTGTTGCTTACACATGTTCGGGGCCCCTGTAGCCCGGGGGCCCCGTGGCCCCGTATCATTGATACGGCTGATACGGCGGTAGCTACGCCCCTGTTAAGGCCATCTCTTGCAATGGTAGTTAATATGCGCTACTTTACTTGCAGGTGGCGTGAAATGATGAACATGGAACATTTGAGAGAACTTAAACAACAAATGCGAGTGAAAAGTGTACAAATAGAGGTAAGAACGTTCCTATCACAATATTATAAATAATGTAAGAAAATTATGCATCTGTTCTTTTTAAAGTAAGTAATGCTCACAATGACATTGACTAATTTATTGAAAACTCAGTTAATAAGTCATAATTTTTTCATTAGATAAGTGTAGATTTTAATGCAAAATCTAAGGGAGGAGATAAAGACTTACTGACTGACTGACAAATGTTGCAGTTAGTCATGAAAATGTCGTAAACAGATGTACAAAAAAGAGAATTATAGTTAAGCAGTTATAATATGATGATTTATTCATGCATTTTGTTAAGAGGCGACAGATTGCCTTTTTAATCACAAAATTTAATACAAATTAATGTCAATTTTGGTCTGGCCCGTTGGTCTAGTGGTCAGACACCCTGCCTGCTAACTGATGGGTCGTGGGTTCGATTCCCGCCAAGTGTCTGGGTGTTGTTTATCTATTTAAGTATGTATTTACAAAAAAAAAAGTATATACGTATTAGTATCAGTTGTCTGGTTTCCATAGTACAGGCTCTGCCTAGTTTGGGATCGGATGACCGTGTGTGGATTGTCCCAAGATATTATTATTATTATTATATATATATATATTTACAAAAAAAAAGTAAGCATTAGTATCAGTCATCTGGTTTCCATAGTACAGGTTCTGCCTAGTTTGGGATCAAATGACCGGGTGTAGAATGTCCGAGAATATTATTATTATTAATTGACACTACTGGTCAGTCATTGGCCATCGATCAGTCATCACGCCTTCCTTCATATATTTACTGTTCCATTTTTGATATTGTAAAGAAGAACAGGGACAACAAGTGTCAGAATTTTTCCTTTACGAATCCGATGTAAACACTTCCGTTGATGACACAAACGCTATTCACAAAACCAATAGCTTTAACATAATTATAAATAGAATTTTCAATACTTTTCGATTAGTGAATAGCGTTTACAAGATAATACTGAAAATATTTTCATCGGATGTATAACCGATAGTATAATGTAGGTAAAGTAATTTTGTTCCTTCTTTACACTACACTTATTAAGTAGTGCTATTCCATATTTATATACACTAATTTATTTATTTTACAACTTCTTAATCCATCATAATGATTCAATTCCGTTAAATATATAATAATAATATTCTGTGACAATCCATACACGATCATCTGATCCCAAACTAGGCAGAGCCATCGTAAATACATACTTAAATATATAAATAACATCTTGATAGGAATCGAACCCACGAACTATTGGCTAGTAGACAGGGTGTCACTAGACCACCACGGCCTATTATTAATCATTATAAATGTAATTGTTTACAGGAGAAGCGTCTTAACTCAGCTGAAAGCGTGCGGCGCCACCATGAAACGTGGGAGTCGTTATGGGGTAGACAAGGACATGGCGCTCCGCTGCGTGGGAAATATGCAAGGAACAATCTTGCGCAGTTGCTCTATGTTGCACCCTTGACCTATGCTCCCTAAGTATAATCTCCTGGGACAATTGGAGTAATGAGACCTTACCGTGGTCTGCCCTGATCTTGGGTAAACGGTAGTGGGGTGCATCTGTCTATAGGCAGGCCTGTCGCTTAACATCGGGCGAACGTCTTGCTTGTCTTTCGTCACTAGAATGAATCATCATTAGTCCACTGCTGAACATAGGCCTCCCCCAAGGCACGCGACTGAACCCGATCTTCGGCTCTACTGACCTAGTTTCTGCCAACCGCTTTGGAAATATCGTCGCTCCTTCTGGTCACAGGGCGTCGTATACTACGCTTTCCGATTCGGTGGTCTTTACTCCAGAACCAGTTTACCCCAGCAATGGTCATCGGTTCTGCGGCAAATGTGACCAGCCCACTGCCACTTCAGCTGGCTAACCCTTTGAGCTATGTCGGTCACTTTGGTTTTCTGGCGCATTACTTCATTCTGTATTCGGTCTTTAGAAAAACACCTAGCATAGTTCTCTCCATATCCCGTTGAGCAACCTTGAATCGGAGCACTAGTCGTACCGCGAGTGACCAAATAAAAATGATTTGATTTGATGATTTGATTTGGCTACGTCTCGGCTCCGTCATCACGGATAAAAAGCAGTGATTAAAGACTTTAGTCTTTAAGTATTGCGGTATCGGTTACTAAATTGAATAAGAAAACTAAATAAAATATATATAAATTTATTTTGTAAATTAATACTTATACAGATGTAGATACAAGGCAGGCATAATACATGCACATAAATGCCTGTCCTGGGTGGGAAGCGAATCCGCGACCGTTTGATAGCAACTAGTGTCTAACCACTAGACGCTAGGGCCCGCCAACCAAAGATGCTCAACGCGTTACGTTTTTGAGGTAGGTGTAGATATAATAGTTTCTTTTCTACATACTATTATAATATAATATACATTATATTTTAATGTACTAAGTACGTAAGTTGTAGGTAACATAGTTGCTCTGATTGAATATACTGATATATGTATTATTTATTATACTAATATATGTAGGTATGTATAGCTAAGACTTAACAATATGTAAATCAGTTAGGTACTTAATAAAAAGCAATTATTATCTTATTACTCACTATTGAATTAAAATGTACACTAACTCTTAACTAAAAGCACATTTATTTATGCAGCAATTAGTGTTTAGTCGTAGTCATAACTCATTATTCATAGTGATGTTATAGTCATATAACTTTAAAATATGGATATAGACACATCCACTAACAATTTTTAATTTATATTCCCGGTCAACAGTCAGATGTCGTTGTAAAAATATGAATGTTACCTAGTGCCAATACAAATGTAACAATTCTTAGGATGTGAAATAATAATATTGTACGTACTTATATAGGTATATAAGTACGTACATATAGGTATAGTAAATATCCCGCGATGTTTTTACTTTATACTTTTTCTGACAAATTATATTTTTATTAGGTACTTATCTGGTTAACGAGAAATTGTTATGTTACTAAATATTGACGCGTGAGGATTAAATATACCTAAATAAATAAGTTTATCGTTAAAAGATTTTTACTTATAATTTTTAAGTACTTTATTGTGTTACTTGTTGTTGTTTATTGTACAGTTTATGACAAAATATGTAATTATACGTATACCTTAATATAGCTAAAGAATAATTGCTGTTATTTTATTTTAAACACTCAAATCATTTACGGGATGGGTTAAAATACACCGCAGCGTAGCCACATTATTGCTTATTTAGATTTATCTCGCGTTATAAATGAGAAGCTTAAAAGCTTGAGAAGCTTTAACTAAGGCGCTATAAAACGGATCTGATATAGAGATACGTGGAAATGTGAGATTTTCACAACGAAATAAACTTTATTTATTCAATTCACTTAATGATTATTATTTTGGATAATTCCATAGCTTGTTAGTTACATAAAGCTTAAATTCTATTATTTGTAAAGTGACACGAAACAAACAAAAACTAAATATGTTTTAATTCATGATGTGAGTTATCCTTGACGTTTATTTTATAGTTTTTTTTTTTATATTGAATTAATAAACTTGCGCTTGACCGTGATCCCACCATTTCTAAGTTTTGTTGCAGCCTTAGGCAGGAACATCCATTTTATATTAGTCCAAAAATATTTATAGCCTATTGCAGCACACTATGTAATTTTTTTGGGACTAATCTCACTCGTTCCCACTGTTACTCCTGTAAGCCAGGATCTGCAGTATTTACCACTGATACCATGCGATGACGAGAGTGGTGACCCTCGGTGAGTCCCGGGGATACGCTAAATTGTCAGAATGCCGCTCATAAAGCGAGACATTCCTTATGAAGTTTCTTAAGCTCTTTACACTAGTACACAGCAATGTTGAAACATTAATGCTTAGCGGCAGAATATCTGACACTGCGGTAATACATACCTGGACGATGCCTTTCACAACAGACCTCCACCTAGCTACTAACTAAACGTCTATATTACCTCTTGAAAAAAAAAACAGTGGGTACTTACTCTTCAATTCAATGACTAAATAAGCAAACATTTCATAAAACAAATTGCTACGCCCACCCGCAGCGACTGTCAGCATAGCTTGTATGCAACGAACATACTGACCTGACGATAGATTATTGTGTTAAGATTAGCTTTCTACCGTAAACAGGTTCACAGTTTATATCGAATCGGAATCCACCTGTACGTTTATTTTGATACGTGATTAATTTATGCGCAAATGAGTTAACTTTTGTTACTCATATATATCATCGTCATCAACAGCCTTAAGTCATCCACTGCAGAACATCGGCCTCCCCCTTAAAAGGGAGAGGTCGAAATAATCCTCATGTGTGCCAGGCTTCTTGGGAATCGCAGTATAGGTGGTATGTAATCCAATAGAAAGACGCTGCTGCCTGTCTTGTTTTCCTATACTTAATTATATACATATTTAGGCAATGATTATTAACGATGTATATTGCGTGTGTAAATTATTACAATTTTTTTTTATATTCGACACGTATTATTTTTCGTTCATTGTGTGGTAACAAATTTTCATAATGAGCTTTTGTTAGATATTTCTGTACTAGATTCTGCGGTACGTATTTCGCATTTTAATCTCTTCGCTATGTAGGTAAATTGTTGTTGCATACATTATTGTTTACATGAACATTGTAAATTCACGCACAATTTGAATAAGTAGGTAAATTATACTGTAACGGAATGTAATTTATGATTACGATAACACGCTGAGGTACGACGCTTTAGCAACCTACTAATAACCCTGGTGCGATATTTTTTATGGTTCTATGTGTAAATAGACTGAATATAGGTTTTCATTATTTTAGGTCAAGCACTGCTATATTGTTTTCGTTCTTAAAGATTTATTGGTGTTATTGTCAATTTCTCGTGCAGACAAATTGGTGCATTATTAAGAAATAATAATTTCACTTCATCACACAATAAGAGCGGAATTATATTATAATAAGGTTTAAAATAAAAATATTAAATTTAATTACTTTCCCAGCCATCCACCTGATATAGCTGATGAGAATTTAAAAGTAGGTGGTAAAACGCACTAGCTTATCAGGCTCTGCTTCTTCGTCTTGTGATACATAGATTATATTAAACAGGAAGATCGACGCAGGCAAGCTATCCTGTCCTTCCCCCCTTGTGCGTATTATAAACAAAGGGAAGCGCTCATCCGGACAGTAGAGATGCCTATAACAGAGAAGTGGATATGCCCGGGCGTTTCGTCTTCCATTAATGGAAAATGAATGCCATTTTATAGCATGTTCAGCCATTTATGTTTATTAGTTATTCTTGACATTGATGCCCCCATATTTTGTTAAATCTCGTAGAATTATAAACTTGTCAGATCTGATGTCGACTTTCACAAAATTAAATAGCGTTTCTTGGACCGTTCACAGGGTCTAACTCCTGGTCAGCATGACGTAATCAACCAGATGTCACCGATATCAAAACGGCCACAGTTATGCAATCTGCGTTGATAATATGTTTGCTAACGGCAACTGCCTACTATATCACTACATTTCTAAAAACTATAAATACCTACTCTGGTATGGGTTCGCATACTAATTAATATACAAATATATTTCACGATTCGTCTTGACAATAATGTGTGTAATAACGACCTTCAGTGTTTAATGAATGGTTGTGTAATGAAAAGTTGCGTAGCGCACAACGAAATGGAGGTGTTAACTTTAAGTGCGCAAACGACTCATTGATGCGTATCTAATTGTTGTCACACCCTCGAGACAGCAAGACGCGTGGGCCCCACCGATGGACGGTGAAATCTTAAGAGCAAACAAACACGTGCGTATGTAAACGACGAGTACCGGAGAAAGCATAGTAATGTGACGAAATTACGATAAAGCGCAGCTAAAAAGACGTAATGCTACTGAGAAGGTGTGCCGGCAAATTGTCGTACAGTTAGTCACAACTGTCATAAATCCATAATTCTTCCGTTACTCCGTTACAAGTTTATTTATGGTGACAATAAATATTTTATTCACATTTTTTTATCATATACATAAAACAACTTAATCTGCAGTTGATTTCACTGCTGACAGTAAAACAAAATGGAAAGATGGAGAATGCAAATTGTAATCTATACATATAAAATTACTTGTCCTGACTGATTGACTGACTGACTGACTGACTGATTCATCAACGCACAGGCCAAACCGCTGGACCTAGAAAGCTGAAATTTGAACAGTAGGTTCTTCTTATGACGTGAGCATCCACTAAGAAAGGATTTTTGAAAATTCGACTCCTAAAGGAGTTAAATGGGGTGTTTTCATTTCTATGAAACTTTTTATTGTATGGTTCGATTGACTTGAAATTTACTGAAAATATTCTCTAAATAAAATAAATCAATACGTGTTTCGCGAATTTTCAAAAACAGCCTTAGCGGGCGAAGCCGCCGGAAATTGCTAGTCATTCTATATTTTTTGGATTATATGTCTAGAAACACAGAGATAACTTGAGAACCCCTATTGACATATCCTGATGATTTATGTTTGTCTTTTTAAGGCAACTCGGTGACGTAGGCCTGATGGTAAGCGACAAGCCTGCCTGTAGACTACCGTATTCCACTGCCGCTCGTCACCCGCCCGTGGCGTAAGTTATTAGGTCTCTTGAGAACGGTAATTTCACCAGCTATAGCGCTCTTCAAACCGGAACGCAACAATGTTTACATATTACTGCTTAGCGGTACAATATCCGATACTACTATGGTGGTGCCTTGCACAAGGGAGGGACCTGCCACCTAGAAAAAATGATAATTAATTTGTGCTCTTGATTCACTATTCATTTATAATTTTTCCTTTGTTATATTATTTAGTGTTGTTTTGTTACCCTGCCTTCAGTCTGGACTAAGCGATTTGCTTCTTCATTGGAATAAGGACAGCTAAGGACTGGAACAGTTTGCCTGCATCGATTTTTCCGCCCGTTTTTAATGTGGGGGTGTCTTCAAGACTAGAGTGAATATGTAGTAAAAAACCCTACGATCTCGTTAATTAGTTTTGTGCAATTTTTATTTAACACTAGCTGACCCACGCAGCTCCGCCTGCGCTATTTTTACGTTAACTAAACTTTTAATAACAGACATTCGCATCGAATACATAACCTCCTTTTTTATAGTTGGTAGCAAGTAAAAAGTGGGTCCCAGTTCTCCGAAGCACGGACCCGTTTAGTTCAAATGGCGTTAAACGGTCACCCATCTATTTAATGACCTTACCTAACGTTGCTTAACCCGATCGATTACAATACCTTGATAACAACTCTCTATGAGTGTTCCCTTACTAATATTTATTATATTATAAAGAAAAATTGATAAAATCGGACCAAGCGTATAACCAAGCACCCATTTTGACTTTAATCCCCTCTCCCAAAAGAACCGTGCTAGATGCCCGTTACGGGATAAAAAGTATCCTATGTCCTACCTCGGAGTATTAACTCAAATCATGCCAAGTTTCGTTTCAATCCATCCAGTAGTTTCGGCGTGATGCTCAGCCGAGATACAGACAGACAGACAGACAGACAAAAAAAAATACAGTTTTGGCTTTAGTATCGGTTATAGAATGCCCTCCAAACATAATTTTCAAAATATTATCAATGTACAGAATTGGACCTGTTACAGTTTTATTATAAGTATAGAAGATAACACCTTTCCTGACTGGTAATATGTTATTTATATGATAAAAGTATTATGGTTTGAGATAATGATATGATGATTTGACTACTGACTCACTATTGTCAGACACGTTGATATTACAAAAGATATTTTTACGGTGATTTTTACGTTTAGTGATTGGCACTCCTAATGAAGAAATAAAAAATTAACCAATATAAATGAAGTATTTTTTGAAGTTATCTGCTATACTCAGAGGAGTCCGTTTATGAGCTATTAAGGAATGATCCTTAGTATAGATTAGGTTGGTATTAAAGTTTTCACTTACGAGTAAGTGGCGGGATAATGATTTATTATTAGACTAAGTGCGACATTAATACAATTACGTTTCAGTATTATTAGATTGCGGTCACCAATCCGGTTGCCAACCGTGGTACTATGGCAAAACCCCCCAAATATATGGGGGAGGCCTATGTTCAGCAGTGGATGTCTTGTGGCTGACATGATGATGATGATGATTGCTAGATTATGAATAAATACTAGAAACTGCGTCCACTTGATTGATCCAATGATAGTGGAATATGAAAATTACCTCATCAAAATCTATTGAGCCAGTTTAAAGCAATCTCAAGGAAGGATATTGTTTATAAGGTGCAACGGCTGCTAAGAATAGAATACGGCTGTATATAATATATTATACTGTAGTAGATTAAACATAGGTTGGGTATACCTATGTGAACGATTATCAGAACATTAAATTGTTGAACATTTCTTTTTTTTTTCAAATTCCACTCGCAGGCCTGCTGGAAGAAATTTCTTTAGAAATAAGTTGTGCCTTTGTACCATTCTTTCCTATATTTCCGTGTTTCCTGTAATAGTATTGTGTGTACAAAATTATAAAAAAATAAAAAAAATAAAAAAAAATTGTATTAATTAAATATAACGATTTGTATAATATATTTTGGACTTACATACGCATCGCTTTACATATTTAAATACACTCGCGTAATAAATAAAAAACGCTGTAGGCAAAATGTATACAAATAAAACTTAATTAGAAGCAGATTGCAACATTCATTTAAATTATGTCATCGATTCCGTCAAACGAGAAGCATACCAAATGTGTATAACCAGTCAGTTTACCGCATAACAGAGTCGTCTAGCCAGTGCGACCGGAAACACTTCGGAGCCGAGCGAAATATTTTCAAATCCTTTCAAACAGCTTAATACTTTCAAACAAAACTCAATGATGGTGTAGAGATCCACCACCACGCTAGTGTCGTGCGCGCCCGGTTTAAGGTTATGGAAAAGAAAGTCCATACATCGCAGCGAGCGAGCCTGTGTCCGCGAACGCGCTCGGTCGCTGCGCTTTGACCCCTGATCAAATATCATGATCATATTCTATTTCTTCTTTAAATGTAATCAATACGACACAAAAAAATATTGTTATTAATACATATCTAAATTACGAGTATTTAATGTTGTATTTTATTACAATTACGAGTATTTGATTATTGATTCATTTTGTATTATGAATTGAAGAATCTATTAAATCATTTATTCAAACAATAATTATGAGTTACAAGTTAAATAAATTAACTATAGTACTTTGAACTTACAATGTGCGTTCAAATAAAAAAATTAAAAATCTTCTAGAATATTTCTTAACAGGTTACACGCGTTGATGTCTTTTACTAGAGGCGCATATGTTAAACTACTAATTTGAAAGTAAATTATTGTAAATAATCAAGTGCACATTTTTATAAAACCCAAGTCTGGTTTTATCACTTGAAGGCACAAATACTCTTATAAATGATGAAAAGAAGTATTTGAAATTATCAATGTGTTGTGATAGAGTGTAATATTTTTGTTTCCTTATTTTTATTTCCAATTCGTCACCCATAATATGTACGATTTTTTCATCATTGATTAATGATGCCTTTTATTTACGTGAATACTACACATTCAAATCAAACTACGTCGGGATAGTAAAATACCAAATAAACCGCGATAAAATCCGTAAAAGTAGTTTGATTTCATAAAATCCGTAAAAGTAGTAATCATTCATTAAATTAAATTCATGTTATTATTTGAAACAAGTTCTCATAGGTGTTTAACACAGAGATATAATTAATAATAATAAAGTGATATATTATTTGTTTTTCTGTTTTTCTTTATAACATCAAATGACCGGTGGCCAGCCAAAAATAATTACTAGGGTTAATATATTATTATATTGAATCCTCCTCTTTTGTTCATACATTTGCTGTTACCATTTTGATCTTGTAAAGAAAAACAGCGTATAATTATATGTACTACTTGTATTACTTGTTTCTATCCTCGTTTTTCTTTATTTTCTCTGTCACTCAAAGGTTTGCTGTAAGAGAACTCATCATTGACTTATCTCGCCTTTGTACATAGATTCTCCGTACTTTTGTTTTAATGTATTGTTTTTTTATGTGTACAAGAAATTATTAAATTAAATTACACTAGCAATTCCCTGCGGCTACACCCGCTATTATTTTTTTCCATCCCATTTAACCCCTTTAGGAGTGGAATTTTCAAAAACCCTTTCTTAATGGATGCTTACATCATAAGAAGAAACTACTGTTCAAATTTCAGCTTTCTAGGTTCAGCGGTTAGGCCTGTGCGTAGATGAATCAGTTAGTCAGTCAGTCAGGATAAGTAATTTTATATGTATAGATTAGGTGCTTTACACAGCAGGTCTAAAAAGGCCACTGAACACGTGAATCATAATATGAGTAAGTTACGGTTTAACTTTTATTCGTATTTTACCAAATATGAGTCTGCTAATTAATGCTAATAAATGAATTGATTATGATTGACCTAAAATGTATGATTATCTTACGAAAATTACAGGAATTGCGAAGAATTTGCTGGAAATACAAAATATGAATTCCTTTTAGAGGAAATGCTTAATGTGGCCATCTTAGGCCCGCTGTACGTAGTAGTTTAGTTTATATTTTCGGTCTCTTTCCGCTATTTTAAACCTAACTCTCATTTCAAACTACACCACAGACTAGGCTAAATGTAAGGTTAAAAACAAAAGGAAAACACCTCCGCATAACGCACGCGCACGTAAGACGGACACTTCGAGCGTCGTTGTTGGCGAAAATAATACAACATAGTTCGCAGTAGAAGCTTATTAAATTATGTAAAAACTTTCACACACACTATCTAACATGATAAGAAATGGGTTGCATATAAATTTTTCATGTTTTGGTCATATTTACTGCTTTGGCTCCCTTATTAATCGGGTACTGCTAGATGCATCCCAGATTGCATCAACTTACGTATATGATACATCATATGTGTATACGTATGACATCATATGTGTATAGGTATATCTATAATATAACCACAAGCTTATATTAGTTTTACAAAAGTTTACTTATGGTAACTGTAATGGTAAGTATCGTGATATCTTGGGACAATCTACACACGGTCATCGGATCCCAAACTAGGCAGAGCCTGAACTATGGAAACCAGACAACTGATACTAATACTTATATACATTTTTTTTTGTAAATACATATTTAAATAGATAAATAACACCCAGACACTTGGTGGGAATCGAACCCACGACCCATCGGTTAGCGGACAGGGTGTCTAGCCACTAGACCAACGGGCCCGTCAAAAAACATAATTTTCGTGATAAAACATAATTTGTCGAAAAAGGTGTCCACGTGGTGCATTACGCTCTACCTCTCAGCTCTTATGAAAAAGCCACTACTCTAGTGGTGATAGACAAATAATAAAATGCTTTATTTATATAGTGGGTTGCAAAATATAATCCTTATTTATATACATTATATTTTTCAACATCATCAGCTGGAAGACGTCCACATAGGCCTCCCCTTCAGAGCTCCACAATAAATTATTTCTGTGACTATTTTCCCTAAATTCTAAGAGTTTCAACAGTTAGCTTCTAAAGGTTTCGACTAACTAACCCCGCTTCAAAAATGAAGCCGCCTTAACAAAAGCCGATATTAAGTAACACCTACTATTTGTTCCACCGCGTGCTAAATCTGTTGACGCGTATTGCGTGTGATGACGCTCTCATTTGCTTCGGACATAATAGTTACTACGGTATCGTTAATAGCAATTTAAAGAATTAGAACCCCATTTGTTCAGGTGAAAATAGTGAATTAGTGGACAGTCGTTCTCAGAGCTCAATGGTTCTATACCCATATCCACTTATTTTCGAAAGGACGAGCCAAATAGTAGTGAAATTTTACCGGTATTTAATAGGTGGGTAATCTTCAGGAAAAACATTCTTTCGAATACCGGTTGAAATTTCTAGGACATAGTTTCATCATGATGTCTTGTCGCATAAAGGTTTCGTCACGACTTCTTCACCGTACTCAGGTGATAATCATTATTCAAATAATGACCTGCAATTATGTGTCGGAATGTTCATAATATGATCTGGAACTTAAACCCTGGTACTTCTTACTGACGAGTGTTATACCAAATGTAACAAGTTATAATAATATAACCAAATAGGGCCGTACATTATGCACCTATTAATAATAATCTATGTTTTTGATATTAATTTTCACGATACTAACAAATACTAGAGATTCCTTGTCTAAGTAACCGTCCAGGTAGCCAACCAACCTCAGTTTCAAAATATTCTACCACCAAGCAGCAAGTGTAAACATTGCTGTATTCCGATGTGAAGGGCACCGTAGCTGGTAAATTGCCGAGATCAAGAGCCTTTATAATATATTATTGTGTTGGCTTTCGAGCTACAGTGCAGTATACCGGTTACCATAAGGCGAAGGCCTTACTTACATCGTCACTGTGCTGATTAAAAAAAATACCATTCGCTGTAGAGTTTAACCAGCCATAATTTCATCAGTATGAATCGAAACGAAATTATGCAATTCACCCATTTTACACCACCTGTTTGTGACAACATTTCACAGATATCTGTTAAAGGGGAACCAGATATATGATTAACAAACTTTTTATCCTAAAAGAATTAATTAAATTACCTTCTGGTGTCCGTGATATAACTTAAACGCTTCACACATGTTAGTTGCACGAATAAAAGAACTCTGTACGAAGTATTAATTCGAAAATCGCGTGTTTAGCCATCTCGAGTATCGAATGGGTATATGTAACAATGAATCATGTTATTTGTTATCACTAACACTTCCTGCTGCAATATGACACAGTGTGTCGGATCTCAAATATTGTTCAACAGTGCCTTCAATTTCGCGGAAAACCGTCAATAGCGTATCGACTTTTAACTGCGATCTATTTCCAAGATAAAGAATATCAGCAATTTTTTTAAATTAAAACGTAATATTGTTAATACCCTTTTTAGCAGGCACAGAAAACTGTGTCAGTTAACGGTGTGATTGAAAATACTGTGAAAACGCGTTATTTAGGTCGAAGTAACAAAAGGAAAATACTTCTTTTGCTAACTTTGAGATCGCTAAAGTCGTGGTGATACATATTACTTGAACGGTTTATACCTTCTTCTTTGACAACACAAGAACAATGTCCTGTGTTTATGGAATCGCTGTGCCGACAGCAAATGAAACGAACGCTGGTCCCTCGGCCGCCAACAAAGAGTCTCCCTGCAAGGACTGGTTACTATTTAGAATAACACAACTTTTTGACTCAGTATAAGATAGGATCTTAATACATAGTCCCACCTAATAACTGCTTTCTTTATCTGCTGGCTGGTAATGTTATCCTGGATGGAAGCTTACTTGCTTATCAACAATACATACCAAAAGGAGGTGTTAGAAGTAACACAGTGCCGGTATTTTTAATGTGACTAATCCCGCCACTCATTCCCACCATTGTGACTCCCCATATCCATGATCTACAGAGGTCACCAGTGAAGACAACTCGGTTTTACTCTCGGCGAGTCCCGAGGAAAAGCTAAATTGACTTGGAACCGGCAGTAAACTGGACAGGAATTTAGAAAAATATGAATAACAGTGCGTCACTCGAACGGGGCGATATTTAGCAGTATTTTTTCCACAAGGTGATTTTCTTTTGCATTATTCAGGTAGGCAGGCACTACTGCTGTGTCAGATAATCTACTGCCCAGCAGCGACGTGTAAACATCGCTGTGTTCCGGTGTAAAGGGCACTAATATCTACGTAAAATTACCCGACTAACTGCCGTATTCACAAATTTCAATCAGTATTAATTATCATTATTTTAATTTATGAATTCGGATTAATTCGACACTCGAAGCCGATTAAATGAAATACTATACTCTTTTAGTGAGTAGAGATATTGATTGTCTGTTGGTGGTTGTTTTGGGTGGTGCGGATGTTGATCAATGGCTGGAGCATAAACTTGAAATGGCTTGGCTGAAATAAAAAATGCTTAATTAGAAATAACGCTAGCTGAAGTTTGTAAGTGTGGCAGTAAGAGACTTAAACAATGGTTCGGGTAACAAGTGGTAGTGAAATAAAGCTGTATATAAGGCAGGCGTGTCGCTTACTATCCGGCGGACGTCTTGCTTTTCTTTACTTAGCTGAATAAAAAAAACATTCCTGACTAGGAAAGCTCTAAGATTTTCCAATTTTGAGCGAACGTTCCTCGCTACTTATCTAAAAACAAAGCCTACAATTTAAGGATTATGTTATTAGTTCACACTTGTGGTTACGTCGGATGTCGCATTGTACACAGTCGGTGGTTGTTTTGGGTGGTGCGGATGTTGGTCGCACTACAGCCGGGCGCGCGCTCCGAGGTGCTCTCAAGTCTCACGCAAGCACAGTTCACGCAGAACCCCGCCCGCGTCATCACGTGCGTCCGCGCATCGCCCGCATCGCCCGCCCGCGGACAGTTTGAACGTTGCTGTAACTAAAAGTGCCGCAAGTGAGCTTCCAACCGTCGACATGATGCGCCCAGTGAGTACCGGTGATCAATAAAACTTAAAATATGCAGTGTTCATTAGGTACTAAACGGGTTTTATGGTGCGTGATTAACATAGCACGGTGCATGCGGTGGTAGTTCATATTTTATTTATCTCTTCCTAAAGTTACATTGATACTTTTAAAAAACTACTACTTAATATTCATTTTAATTTTATCTCTGATGTAATGGAATGCTTAGTAAATACAATATAAATACGACGCTATATGACGCTTATATTATACTTAGTTCTGTCCCTTAATCCGAAAAGTTAAGTTTATTCTGTCATAAATCATTTTAAATCTTGAACTATCGCCTTGTATCATAACTAATATTATAAGTTACGTAACAATATTATACTTAATAATATTCATAATATGCATTTTTATAAAATGTGAAAATGTTCTGCCATCGTGAAACGCTAATATTTTATGACCTTTCACTAACCATACGCTATTATCTTTTATCTGTCAAGTAAAAGCTACATTATGATTCACTAACGATCACTTAAACTTAGAAAACAAATATACTGTTACTCGATGATTGGACTTATGGTAATGAAGGAAAACCAGACCTTAGACAATAATAATAAGTCTCCAGAGTTCTATTTATGGGCTAAACGCCGACAGTAGGAATCGATTTTTTTTTATAATATGTAGAAAAGCTTTATAAAATTCATTCCTAATTCCCCATTTAGTCCAGGTTACTCAATTAGCAGATATTGCTGTCATTAACGAGACGATTAAAAATAAATCACTGTTGAAATTTCCACTTTCCGAACATGTATATTTACATATGACGTTATTTTTAGACAATAAATTCATCAATGCACTTTCCCCCTTGTGATGTAACTCGGTGCTGACGCCTGCTCGTTTACATGACTCGTCGAAACAAAAAGACGTCCATTGAGGATTCATTCACTGTCCCCACACACGTGTTAAGACTTCACTCGTATAGGAGAAATTTTGAAGAATTTCACATCATTTCTAGTGTCTAGACGCTAACGTAAGCTAGAAAGATGGACGGACAAATCGCATTATTTTAGATCGCGATAAGTAGATAAATATTAGGAACAGGTTGAAGTTTTTAAAGTTACTTTCAAGAGTAATGTTTAGACAGACTACGATTGTTAAGTGGGTATGCAAATAGAGCCTATAGATCATTAATACTAAATAGCTGTAATTTAGAAGACTAAATATTTTATACTTTCATAATAAATTAATTAAGTTTTTTATATATGAAAACTTCAGTGCACAATTATCTAACTGATACTGAAAAGCGTTTAAAAATCAATTGCGTGGTTTAGGAGGAGTTAGCGGATATAGAGACAGACGCGGAAAGCGACTTTGGTTTATACAATGTAGTAAAGATGAAATTGTAAATATACCTATTTGAAAACATAGTTCAAATAAACATATTCACAATTTAGTCAATTAAATTTAATTAATATTAACAATTTACTATACACTCAATAAACAAAAAAGATATAAACGTTAAAAACAAATAGATTTAATGTTACATAAATTATCGTTAAAAAACAGTCAATGACTTCATATAAAATGCTATTTATTGCAATTCACATCTACCTACTATAATATGTAAGATACTCAAGATTAACACTGGATTAGTTTATAATATTTTGAATGCCAAACAGACTTTTATGCCACTTAATTAAATGTCACTGTCACGTTGAGTGCGATCGCCTAATTAAAGATTTTGTATAGTTAAAACAGTTTTAATAATCATCAGTTTATGCTATTTGATCAGTTAATATTTGATTTCATATTGATTATAAGATTGTCTACTTTAAAAAAAATGTTTTATGTGATATAAACGTATCTTAAATATAATGTCACCGCGATATACGCAAATAATTAAATTGCATTGAATTTTTCAAAACATAGTTACTACAGGAAAGTCAAATCAGCAAATAAAAGATCCTCATTATAAAAACTACAAAGTACATTTTATAATAACCTCCTCGAATGGTTCTCTCAACATGCCGTATCACTATATTAAAAAGCGCGTCCATAGTCTTCTGTCTAATTCGTGGGACAGTGAAAGCATACTGCACAGTTTTAAATAATATTTCACACGATCTTTCTCTTAATCTAACAAGCCCAGACCGAAAGATACTTAAATAAAAAATGTTAAACTGTACCGAGATTGTGACAATTATACCACTGTTAAACCCACGATGGTTTGTGTGGTATATTCGTGTGTAAACATATGTATATATTATTGTAATATATTAAAAAAAAAAAAAGAATAGACGGGGCGCATAATACTACTTAGTACACAAAGCCACCGAAAGTAATACCAAATCGCAAAGTAATGACCACAGTATAAATAATAGACTTGAAACACTAAACTGTTTTTTTTCTACCAAGGTGGCAAGTGAGCATGCCGCCCGCCAGATGGTAAGCTTTCTCTGCAGCTTATAAACGCTAGCAACCCCAGAAGAATCACTAGTGCGTTCTTGACCCTTAGGACATTAGATATTAAGTCTTTGTGTCCCGTAATGTCACCAGCTACAGTGTCCTTCGCACCAAAACACAGCAATGTTTACACACTTCTGCTTGGTAGCAGATCTGACACTGCGGTGGTACCTACCTAAAGGAATCTACCAGCTAGTGTTGTTTGTGATCAGAGCTGCTTATTTGTATTGTATTATTCACACTGTGGTCATTACTTGGCGATATGGTATTACTTTATGTGGCTTCACTTGCACCGTGTGCTCTATCTATTCACGTTTTTTGGTATGAGCATACAAGATACTCTTGTTAGTAATAGTACAGTATAACCGTATTATTCTAATTAGTCATTGTAATCGTCTTACGAATATCGTTGCAGATAAAAACTTGCTTCACGAAATGAATAATGCATTCTACATTGTTCTGTATTGCTTGTACCAATATTAACATCGTTTAATACAAAGCTGTCAGACTAAACCTGATTTATTCCGATGAGCATCGGAGCAGACATATGTACGATGGCCTCATTCTACAGAGCTTTGAAGCGTCAAGGATAAGGTAGAATAATAGATTCCTACGGATAATAGTATAGTAATCTGTGTGTGTTTTGCTTATTGCACTAAAATGTATTAGAAACGCTATCACATTTTTTTTAAAGTTTCGTCATACATTCTGTTAGCCTATGAATATTATAACGAAGTCATCGAAACTATTTTTTTTAAGAATCTGAATCTCCGTCGCACATTATGTTAGCCTATGTAACATAATAGGTATTTACCCATGAAATGTGAGCATTACCCCAGCAAGAAAGATGGTCGTAGAGAAGATT
The DNA here is from genome assembly GCA_911728495.1 of Furcula furcula. Lineage (NCBI taxonomy): Eukaryota > Metazoa > Arthropoda > Insecta > Lepidoptera > Notodontidae > Furcula > Furcula furcula. The sequence goes on from OU452251.1 coordinate 16,582,371, forward strand.
GAGTTAAACGAATAATTAGAGCATAATCTGCTGTAAATGTGCGCGGAATAAAAAATTAGTGCATCCTTTCGTTTTCGAGAAAAATCCGAAAAACGATTCTTGCTGGGGTAACGTTGTTCCAGCAAGAAGATTCTAAATCAATGATCGGAGAGAAACATAAACTTCAGGAAAGATAGCTTATATTTGTGCGTAATTGTGCGCTGAAAATGAAATTTGTGCGTCTTAAGATTTCAGAGTTATTACAATTCCTGCTGGGGTAACGTTTGGCAGAATCGTGTTTCTCGGAAACCAATAATTGTGCACGTATAGAATAAACGATTATCAGTAGCTCTTAATTTGTGCGTATTTGTGCATTAATTAGATTTTCAAAAATATTTACCGTTTTAGCGTAATAATGGATTTATGAAAACCAAAAAAAAAGGTCCTAGCGCTTAAACGAACAAAAATTCATACACACTGATAACGGTATTCGGTCCTTTTTAATACTCTTAACATCCACGAAAAGTTTCAAAACATATTATATACGCATTATTGAATAATATCACTTTGAATCAAAACTGATAATGTCTAGCTTTGACGTCAAAATACAAGAAACAAGACCAACCCTAGAGTTTTTGGTATAAACCAAGAATTAGAGCACTTAATGAAATACATATCCTGAAAATTTCAGCTTCAAATATTTCATAATAAAGAAGATACAAGCAAAAACTAGAACCCCTGTTAGATTACTGGTTATCCGACCAAATTGGAATGAACCCAAAAAAGCGAGGATTTCATACATACTCGTGACTTTCTTTAAATGACAGTACTATGTGAAGCTGTTGTCTGTACAGTTACGTTCATAATGTTTATCAACAATCGCGGTTATCTTAATAGTCCGTCAGGTGGTTATAGTTTGTCATTATTTTTACAATATATTGTTACAGTTCTGTTAATTACTATTTAATTACGATAACCACAGAATGCATTGCAAGTTTATAGGAGTAAATAGCAATGATTCGCATTGCAATAAAAAATCTATATTTCCAATACTTATAATAAAAACCGCTCTTCGAGAAGGTTCACTGACCTTTGTGTACGAACTATCGTGGACACGAACGGTGTACCAGTTTTCAATTAGAATCGTTTGAACGAACGTACGTGCTCCTACCCCGCCCGCATGTATTTCGGGGCGGCTCGTGCAAGCGATTATCGACCGACACCGTTCGTGACCGCGAGACTACATTGAGTCAAAATCAAAATTGCATTGCAAGATTCCATTACCATCATACATATAGCTCAAGCAAGTAAAAGCGTGTTAAAAATACATACAATTCAATTAAATTGAGAACTTCCTCCTTTTTAACCGACTTCAAAAAAGGAGGAGGTTCTCAATTCGAATTCGAATTGTACGGATAGGCCGCTCCATTAATTGGGTCCCATAAAAAAATATTACGTACGAATAAGTAAGTAGTTCCTGAAAATATGAGAATGGCGACTCTGAAAAAACTGTAGGAATGCTGGAGGTGGATGTTTTTATGGCTTTTTAAGGACAAAACTGGTCATAACACTGGCAAATATTGACCAATTTCAATGAATCTTTTTTTATTCGAAAGAAGGAACCTGTATATAATGAATCTGTATAAATTTGATCACCACCGATTAAGAACTTCCTGAAGAACCATGATTTTTTTGGAGGAATTTATCTGGTAAAGACCATAAAATTGGGGTAAGTAATATTTGAAAATCTCTAATATTTACAAGATATAACAAATGAATCTATAATTTTATTTGATATAATGATCAGTTGATATTATGTTATGTATGTCGGGGTTTTTGTTGTATTTACAAAAAAAGTATCATCATCATCACCAGCCGGAAGACGTCCACTGCTGAACATAGGCCTCCCCCTTCGAACGCCACAATGAATGACAATTGGCTATTTGCATCCACCGGTTACCTGCGACGCGCACAATGACAAAAAAGTATACTTATAAGTATTAGTATCAGCTGCCTGTTTACCATAGTAAAGGCTCTGCCTAGTTTGAGATCAGAAGATCGTTCGTCGATTGTCACAAAATATTATTATTATTTTCATGTTTTTTGTTTCACGGGATTTACCCGGTCTTTTAAGAGGCTTGCGTGGGGACGAATCCAACACATAGAGGCCCTTTTTACAATTAAATGGTGTGTGGTTGGTTGATACCTACCGAGGTCAACTACTTAATTGAAGAAAAAATAACAGTTTACCTCGGCAGCCAAGGGAACTATTGTAAATGTATGGAAAGATAGTCTACTTACTAGTCTTGGTGCGTAACGACACCAAGGACCCGAGTACTCCAGCGAGTTGGTCAGGGCCCCCACCTTGGCGTGTCTTCGTCGGCCGAGTGAAAACCGAAGGGGACCCGCGGGACTCAGCTCTGGCTTACCTTAATTGGCCGTCCAGAGAGGAGTTGTTAGAGCTATATGATCCAGGGGTGGAAGTGCTAAAAGTCATAACACCGCCAGTAACTCCGGAGAAAGCGCAGCACACCTCTCAACACAGGGGTGTTGAGCCACCCACACCGTTCTTGCCTTCCGCCGTCTTATGACGGCCGTATGGAGAGTCCATCTAGTGGGTGGCAAGAGACCCCGGCCTTTTACAACAGCCCAGTGTTCAGTCAACCAAATATCCACTCAAAAACATATAGTAATCTTTCCACATACTAGGCACTATACTTATAATAGGCCAGAGTAGTCTGCCAGAATCAACTGCTGTTTACATCTTATTTCCAGCAGTTTATTCTGACAGGTGTCTTTCATATCATTAATTTCACCCAACAGACCTCTACGTCTTGGATTCGTCCCCACGCAAGCCTTTAAAAAGTCCGGGTGTGAAAACTAGAGAAAATAAAACTAAAATAATAATAATAAATACACTTTATTCTACACCAAAAGTTACATGTAAATTGAACAATACGTTGAAGAAATCAATGTACAAAGGTGGCCTTATCGTTAAAAACCAATCTCTTCCAGGCAACCTACATTTAGTTTAAAAATAAAGTTTAATTGCGTAATAATATAACTGACATTGTATTGAACTCTTCACCTACATGAACTATAAGTAACTAGATACTATGCGTTTCATCTAAGAATGTGGCCGCCATCTTGTCATTTCAAATATATAATTACTAAAAATTATGTTTTAACAAAAATAGATAGCAAAATAAGACATTACATCAAATAATCAAAACCGAGGCGAATTTTACATTTTGTGTTTACTCTGCTGCCGATACAAAAATCGTAAAAAACGAGTGAAGTTCCGCAGTATGGCGGACACATTCTTAGTTGAAACGCATAGTACATACTTTATAAAAAGAAAGGCACCAAATTTGGTTCTTGATTATATTTAAATTTAGAATAAAAGTAACTTCCGTTAACAGTTTTATACTTCAGTGTACCCAGGCAAAGCTGTTTGTGTGCAAAGTTAAGAAGGTCACGAGTATGTATGAAATCCTCGCTTTTTTGGGTTCATTCCAATTTGGTCGGATAACCAGTAATCTAACAGGGGTTCTAGTTTTTGCTTGTATCTTCTTTATTATGAAATATTTGAAGCTGAAATTTTCAGGATATGTATTTCATTAAGTGCTCTAATTCTTGGTTTATACCAAAAACTCTAGGGTTGGTCTTGTTTTTTGTATTTTGACGTCAAAGCTAGACATTATCAGTTTTGATTCAAAGTGATATTATTCAATAATCCGTATATAATATGTTTTGAAGCTTTTCGTGGATGTTAAGAGTATTAAAAAGGACCGAATACCGTTTTCAGTGTGTATGAATTTTTGTTCGTTTAAGCGCTAGGACCTTTTTTTTTGGTTTTCGTAAATCCATTATTACGCTAAAACGGTAAATATTTTTGAAAATCTAATTAATGCACAAATACGCACAAATTAAGAGCTACTGATAATCGTTTATTCTATAGGTGCACAATTATTGGTTTCCGAGAAACACGATTCTGCAAAACGTTACCCCAACAGGAATTGTAATAACTCTGAAATCTTAAGACGCACAAATTTCATTTTCAGCGCACAATTATGCACAAATAAAAGCTATCTTTACTGAAGTTTATGTTTCTCTCCGATCATTGCTTTAGAATCTTCTTGCTGGAACAACGTTACCCCAGCAAGAATCGTTTTTCGGATTTTTCTCGAAAACGAAATGATGCACTAATTTTTTATTCCGCGCACATTTACAGCAGATTATGCTCTAATTATTCGTTTAACTCAATCTTCTCTACGAGCATCTTTCTTGCTGGGGTAATGCACACCATGAAATTGCCGTTCTGAAGTACCTGCCATTTTCCATCTAAATATCGTATTTAGCAGTAACACCTCAGTGGGCGAGTGCTTGCCTTGGAAACAAGGTGCGTAGATTCGAACCCCGGCTCGCACCTCTGATTTCTTTAATTAATCAAGTGTGAATCGTCTTAGTACGATTGTTACTGGCTTTCGTGAAGGAAAACATCGTGTGGAAACCTGCATGTCTGAGATAGTCTAAATAGCTTCGAATGAGGCCGGAGGCCCGTGCCCAACAGTGGGACAAAACAAGGGCTGGTATTATTATTATATTAATTTAATTTCTATACTTCAGTCCACGTGAACATTGGTGGTAAGCAGTTGATATTTGTATGGTTTGAAATTTAAAAAAACACGATTAAAGAAAATAGATCGTGAAACGATTAGAATTTCAAGGTGTAGGTATTGGCGTAAATAAAATACTAACAATTCTCATATTTAAGGAGCAGTTCACTTCTGGACAGTAGGTATCCTATAAATAAAAGAACAAACTTTCCATAAAACTAACTCAATTGTTGATGATTATTTCCAGATATTATGTATATGTAATGTATGTATCATATACTTAACATAATCAGTATTTCAATTTTCAACGATCCGTTACGACCCTAGGTCAAATGAAATTGAACATAATGAGGCGCTCTGTTACATATTTCTATTGATTGATTATGTATACACAAATGAGTTTAAAATTCTTCAATAGAAATCAAACCATCAAGTTTGATGTATGATTATGGAGCAATGTTGCCTTCTTTATTGCAATTCTTGACCTCTGTGGTTGTTATTTCTCTCAAGATATTTTAACCTTTCAAAAATTGTACCCATACATTTCGTAGGCCCATTGCAAATTCTTTTTGCAAAAGATATCGATTAGATAGATAGATAACTCTAAAACATATCTTCTTTCACGTGCCATCTCCATCCCGGAGGTCGGCGACCATTTGTCGATATGTCTCCCTGTCAGCAGTCATGCGAATTAATTTGTCCGTGTCTTCCACCTTCAACCAGTCTCTTATGTTTCCAGTCCATGACATCCTTCTTCTACCCAGCCCTCTTTTTCCTTCAATTTTGCCATCAATTATTAATTTGCCGAATTATCCGAAATATGCAGCTTTTCGTTTTTTTTTATAGTTTACACTACTTCTAATTTTGTATTCATTATTTGCAAAAATGTAACATTTGAAACTTTATAAAAACATATAAGTACATACACATAAAACAAAACAAGAAAAATAGAGTAGGTAATACGGCAAATATAGATTTGGCGGCCTTATCACTAGTAGTGATCTCTTCCAGGCAACCTTTAATTAACTTGGCTTTCAATTCTTTTATGATATGTGATAGCTGTAAATTGACGTAATAGGAGGTGTCTTACAAAATGTATGTAGGCAGATTCCTTCATGCCTAGATAAATCTATATATCTGTGTGCACGTATTCCGTTTGTTGTGTTAACGCCCACCGAACGTAATTGTTACGAAAATGTGCATCACATCTAAATAGCGGTATTTACATGACATCACCTCGGGGAAGTGAAAGATATTGTGTGATCTCTTTGGCTTAGATAACACTTAGATACATTTATGACATCACCGCACTTATGATTCCACGCACGCGAAATACTAGCGTGCTGTGAGTGTGACCAACTAGCTTTATTGATAGATATTAGCATCCGTTAGGCTTGAAATTGCTTAATATAGACTTGCCTTTATGCACCTACATAAAATATCTCCCAGAGTCGACAATGATTAGGAAAAGGTTATTTTATTAAACCTGGAAGGCAGTTGCGATACAAAGGCGTCCTAAAACTGTACTTTAAATCATGTGGCCTATTTAGTGACTCGTGAGAGAAGATCGCGACAAGAAGACCGGAGTGGCGAAAAGCAGTCACGTCTGGTGTTGAGACACTAGAAATTATAAGCAAAATAGTCTCGAAATGCCAAGCGCCTACTCCAGAAATCCCGGCCAACATACTTGTATACTTATAATATCAAGGGGCAGCTCTACTGTAATTTTTGCAACCAAATTTTTAAAACAGTTCGGTTGCGCCCGTCATGTTCGCTCTCATGCTAGATCCGTTAATTGACGGGGTGTCGCCGTCGAAGAATACGTCTAGCAGGACATCATGATCATCATCAAATCCAAATATAAATAACATTAATATAAATAAGCTAGTGTATGCAACCCTACTACATCGTAGATATTAAGGGCAGCGTATGTAACCTGTGCTGTGTGTGTGTGTCTGTGCTGGTAACAAAAGGGATAAAATGTACCCTCAGCACAATGAATTAATTAAAAATAATAATTACTCATAAACAATTGAAATACTACGCCATTATATATTTCGTTGAAGCATTGCCTTTGGCGGAGACATAATTAAAAGGTCACGAAACAAAGGTTGCACAGCGACTAATTATAGTTTGAAATTTTAGACAAAGGTTCCAATTATTGCAAAATTAATGTGTTGAAATATTTAGTTAAGATTATAATATTAACATTCATGCGATTAGATGGTGAACAGCAATATAATTTCACACGTCGAATTCTGAAAAGGTGACAAGAGTCACGATATTGTTATAGTGCAAAAAAAACTTTCTACACATTAATCAAATGTCCACGAGCTGTGAAGATTCGAACAAACATACAAAACAAAACAACAGACCGATGATTGTGGGACATCGTAAGACTAATTAAACAAATTGATTGACAAATGGAAAGTACATGGTGATTACAGCCAATACAAAGCTTGGAGTATCATACGAATACACGCATTCAACGCAACATGCCAATAAACCTACACAGTACGCACATTGTGACAGCGTAAATGTTTATCAAAAATGTTAGTGTCTAAAAGATAAACTAGGAAAAGAAAAATATTTTTTATGTTAGTAAATTTAGTTTTTTCTACCAGCCCTTGTTTTTGTCCCACTGCTGGACACAAACAAGGCCACAAACGGGCGACACCTCATGAGGTAGGGGTTTAGGCCATAGTCCACCACGCTGGCCAAGTGCGGCTTGGCGGAATTTAGTTTTATATTAGTCTATATAAAATAATATTGATGAAACACACTAAAACACAATAATAAATATTTTTTTCAAAAATATTGCAGGACATTGCAGGGTTAACATACGAGTATTACTATTATATGGGTAGTTTCTTGTTAATAATACTGAATAACTTTTGTTCTATGAATGTTAATGTTTAAATTAGTTAATCCTAGTATTAGTCATCATCACCACCAGCCGGAAGACGTCCACTGCTGAACATAGGCCTCCCCCTTAGACCGCCACAATGAACGACAATTTGCTATTTGCATCCACCGGTTGCCTGCGACGCGAACAATGTCGTCGGTCCACCTAGTGGGAGGCCTGCCTACGCTGCGTCTTCCGGTTCGTGGTCGCCACTCGAGAACCTTTCTTCCCCAACGGTTATCGGTTCTTCGAGCGATGTGGCCTGCCCACTGCCACTTCAACTTGCATATTCTACGAGCTATGTCGGTGGCTTTGGTTCTTCGGCGAATCTCCTCATTCCGGATTCTGTCGCGCAAAGAAACTCCGAGCATAGCTCTGTCCATAGCTCGTTGTGTGACTCTGAGCTTCTCCAAAAGGCCAGCTGTTAAAGACCACGTCTCAGTACCATAAGTCATCACTGGCAACACACACTGGTTAAAAACCTTTGTCTTCAGGCACTGCGGAATTTCTGATGAGAAGATGTCACGTAGTTTCCCGAACGCTGCCCATCCGAGTTGGATTCTTCGGGCGACCTCTTTGTCGAAGTTGGACCGACCTAACTGGATTGTTTGTCCTAGGTATACGTAGTGGTCAACAACTTCGATTGTATCGTTCCCAACAACTACCGGTACGGGTGCAACATGGACATTAGACATGATCTTCGTCTTGTCCATGTTCATTTTAAGACCCACCTGTTGGGAAACGCTACTGAGGTCGCTGAGCATTGTATTGAGGTCCTCCAGCGACTCTGCCATAATGACTATATCATCGGCAAAACGAAGGTGCCCGTGGGGTGTCCGGGTAAGAATAGCACCCACCCATCTCTTCCCTTTGGGTGTACGTAAAAGGTGACTAAGGGAAATCAGAAGACGGGCAGCAGCGTCTTCTGTTTTAAATTCCATCTCTTCACTAAAACTGCGATCCCCAAGACGCCTGCCAAGCGTGGGGATTATGGCAAACCCCCCAAACAATGATAGACAATAATTGCATACGGCCCCCAGTCCCCGGCGGCTCCTCTATTCCTCGCCTTGGTAGCAGGCGTGGTAACGGTCGAGCAGGGGGTGCTAAGAATCTCCGGCAGATGCCCCGCTACCACCCCCACCGAACTTTGGCCCTGGCAACACACAACATCCGCACGATGAGGACCGATGAGAAGATTGTCGAGCTGGAGGAAGAATTGAGCAAGTTGCGTTGGGACATCTTGGGATTATCTGAAATCCGGCGAGAGGGACAGGATACGATAACCCTTGATTCTGGCAATATGCTCTTCTTCCGGGAAGGAGACCGGAAAGCCCAGGGTGGTGTCGGGTTTCTCGTCCGTAAGTCCCTTATTAACAACGTGATTAAGGTCGATAGTGTGTCGAGTAGGGTAGCGTACCTTATACTCAGAATAACCAGTCGGTATTCGTTGAAGGTTATACAGGTGTACGCGCCGACCTCGGCACACCCTGACGATGAAGTAGAGGCTATGTATGAGGAGATATCAGAAGCCATACATTCCTCCAAAACACACTTCACCGTTGTTATGGGGGACTTCAACGCGAAGGTGGGCACATGGAATGGCGATGAGTTGAGAGTGGGGTCATATGGGTACGGGCAGCGGAACCAAAGGGGCCAGCGGCTGGTCGACTTCTTGGAGAGATCAATGTGTGGTCTCAAAAACACAGATAGTTGTGTGCCTTATTTTAAATTGTTAAAAATTCTAACTTTACCAGCATTATATATATTAGAGACAGTAGTATTTGTCAAAACAAACATACATCTATTTCAGAAGGTCTCTGCAATGAAGAAGACTCCTATGCGTAGTCAGTATGAAAATCAGTTGTGTCATATTAAGTGTAAAACGTCTCTAATGAATAAAAGCTTCTTTGGAAATGCTCCGAGAATATATAACAAATTACCTAATGAAATAAAATGTATGGCATTAACTAAGTTCAAAAAAGAACTTCAGAAATTATTAACTGAGAAATGTTACTATGATATAGAAGATTTTTTAAATGATGAATCTCTATAATTCCAATTTAACTTATTAGGTACTTATTGTTACAATAATTTTCAAATTTTATTGGCATGTATTTTTGACATCCTATATAAGTATAATTTTTTTCTTTCTTTTTTTTGACATTCTTTCTTTTCGACCTTTTCTATTTATTTTCTATCATAAGTAATTTAAAATGACTATTAATGAATACTGTTTATAATCTAAAATCTAATGCACAATTCTAATCATCTATTAATACTATTTTTATTGTAAGACGTCCTTTGTCAGTCAGTCAGCATTTTGTCAACCAAGTTGTCAACAACTCTAAAATATTTGTATGTCATATTGACAAAACATAGCGCACTCTTAGTAATAGATAAGACCTTTATGTAAAATACCTATGTTTAACAAATAAACTAATTTGAATTTGAATTTGAGAAGGAGGGACTCTTTGCGATGAACTCCTTCTTCAAGAAGCGACCATCCAGGAAGTGGACGTGGATAAGCCCCGATGGTTCAACCAAAAATGAGATCGACTTCATCATGACGACCAAGAAGCATATATTCGATGATGTCTCCGTGATCGGCAGGGTGAAAACCGGTAGCGATCACCGCATTGTTAGAGCCACATTGAATATCAATGTCAAGCTCGAGAGGTCTCGTCTGATGAAGTCCACGCTCCGTCCGGGAACCGCCCAAATCCGAAACCCCGAAGACTTTCAACTCGAACTACACAATCGCTTTCAGTGCCTAGCCGAATGCGAAACTGCGGACGAGTTAAACAATGGGTTGGTGCAAACTGTCCATGCAGTGGGGTCCAAGTTCTTTAAGACCCCACGCCGTAATAAGCCTCAGAAGCTCTCCAATCAAACCATTAAGTTAATGGAAACCCGGACTGAGATGAGACTGCAATCTTCAGCTGATATGTCAGAATATGCTGAACTCAATAGACGAATCTCGGAATCCATGCGTCACGATTTGCGCTCCTATAATACAGCATGTATTAAGGACGCAATTGAGCGGAACCAAGGCTCTAAAGTGTTCGCAAAGAATTCGTCTATTGGGCGCAGCCATATGACCAGGCTGAAGATCGACGACGGCAGTGTCATCTCATCGAAACCGGAGATATTGAGAGAGCTCGAGAGGTTTTACGGACAGTTAAACACCTCAACACAGGAACCCATTGCCAGAACAGCTCAGGACACCAGAGCCAAATTAACCCGACACTACACTGAGGACATCCCAGACATCAGCCTGTACGAGATTAGAATGGCTCTCAAACAGCTTAAGAACAACAAGGCGCCGGGTGAAGACGGAATCACAACAGAACTTCTGAGAGCGGGTGGAAAACCGGTACTATTAGTCCTCCAGAAGTTATTTAATTCCGTCTTACTCCAGGGTACTACGCCAGAAGCATGGCACGGGAGTGTGGTGGTTCTTTTCTTCAAAAAAGGTGATAACACCTTGTTGAAGAATTATAGACCTATCTCACTCCTGAGCCATGTATACAAGCTGTTTTCGAGAGTCATTACGAACCGTCTCGAACGCAGGTTTGATGACTTCCAGCCTCCCGAACAAGCCGGGTTCCGAAAAGGCTTTAGCACCGTAGACCACATACATACGCTCCGCCAGATTATACAGAAGACCGAGGAGTATAATCGGCCATTATGTCTAGCGTTTGTGGACTACGAAAAAGCCTTCGATTCAATCGAGACCTGGGCGGTACTGCAGTCCCTCCAGCGGTGCCATATCGACTATAGGTACATCGAAGTGTTGAAGTGTTTGTACAGAAACGCCACCATGTCAATCCGACTACAGGACGAGAGCACGAAACCAATCCCATTGCAGCGAGGCGTGAGACAGGGAGACGTTATTTCTCCGAAACTGTTCACTAACGCATTGGAGGACGTTTTCAAGCTCTTGGACTGGTACGGATTCGGCATCAACATCAATGGCGAATACATCACTCACCTAGTATTAGTACGTAATTAAAAAATCAGTAAAATATCTATTTTTATAATTACATAATATCATTTATTTACAAATACCTATATACTTATATTAATTCTTTTAATCTAGTTTTGAGATAGTTTTTTTGAGATATTCGTGAATCGAAGGGTTATCATAATACCGTATAAGATTAGATTGTATTAAAATCTTACGAAAACTTTAGATTACCACGCATTAACAAACAACCATGTTATTAATGGTATTTGGATCCGGTACACACAAATTATTCACACGGCAACAGTCAGAAATCCCGCATTGTTTTGTATCGCATAGTTGAATATTATCGTTCGATCGCTATTAATTAGACCAAAACAAAGAGACAATGAATGTTCATTATGGTATCAAAACATTGCACATCAAAACTGATATAGCGTAACAGTAGCTATAAACTAATCTAGGACACAAAACAATGCTCATTCATAACTGGGTCTGGTTTTTATGTGTAGCAAGTTATGGATACTCATTGGAGTTACTTGAATAATCAAATTATTTCTCACGAGACGTCAACATTTATTTTTGCCCGAATGCCCCAGAAGGAGGATTAAGTTTTTTGAGAGTAGATATGAATACATTTTTTTTTCTGTCATGTTTTTACTAGCTTGACCTGTATCTATTATTATTATTTTATTTACAACTAGCTGACCCACGCAGCTCCGCCCGCGCTGTGTTTACGTAACTAAACTTTTAAATAATATACATTCGCATGGAATACAAAACCTTGTATCCTACCTTACCTTTGTACCTTATGGATCTTGTTGCCATTAAGAATTGGGCAGATAAGTTCGGTATGGCTGTGAACCCCGCTAAGTGTCAGGCAATCATTATTGGTAGCCCTCGTATGCTTGCTAAAGTAGATTTTTCTGCTATCCCGTCACTCCTATTTGATGGTACAATTATTGAGTATAGTCCTAGTGTGAAAGACCTGGGCCTACACATTGATGCGACGCTTAGTTGGCAAACACATATTTCTAGTATCAGCCAAAAAGTTACGGGTATCTTGCGGCTACTCTACCGATTTAAAAATTTTCTTCCATCTGCTACTAAAACAATGCTTGTGCAAACCTTAATCTTTCCTTTGATCGACTATGGTGATGTGTGCTATTTAGATCTAAACTCTGATCTTTTAAATAAATTGGATCGAATTATAAACAACTGTATACGCTTCATATATAATCTTCGGAAATATGACCATGTATCCGAACATCGTGCTCTTTTAAAATGGTTTCCCATTCGTAAGCGAAGAACTCTAAGAGCACTAACTACCCTATTTTCTTTGCTTCACTCGTCTACTTCGCCTGCCTATCTTACATCTCATTTTCAGTATCTCTGTTCTAGTCATTCTAAATCTCTCCGCTCCTCACATAATCTTCTCCTCAAGTGTCCATCTCATCGTTCTAACTTCATACATTCTTCCTTTTTTGTGCAATCTATTCTTCTCTGGAATGCACTTCCTCAGGAAATCAGGATGGCTAAGAACCGCATAACATTCAAGGCTAAGCTTCGGGAGCATCTCTATCACACATTGGCAGAATGACATCCTTATTCTTCTTCATTTATAATTATTGTATATATTATTAGTATCATAATCACTTTTGTATTAGTTATAGTATATACATATATATATATATATATATATCTTATTATATAAAAGAGTAAGCAAAAACCCACTCATCACGAAATCTCAGAAACTACAAGTGCTAGAAGTCTCAAATTTTGCATGGGGGTTCCTTTTAGGACAAAGGTGCTCACTAAGACGGGTTTTTGCGAAATTCAATCTCTAAGGGGGTGAAACAGGGGGGCAAAGTTTGTATGGGAAAACGCGATTCCTTAGTCCTATTGACTTGAAATTTTGCACAGACTTTCGTTAAGAAAGTTAATTGAATTTGTAGTTCATATTTTTTTAAATTTAGCCCTTAACAGGGTAAAAAAGGAGTATTATTACTCAACCGACGGCGGTACAAATATATTACAACAATAAGATACGATAATTCGAAAGATAAAATAAAAGTTCCTTGGCCAAGTGGTTACGGAAGCGTCCTCTAAGTACGGACAGTCCGGGTTCGCTACCCCTGAGCGGCATTTTTTTTTTTATTATTAAACTTTATTTTTGTTTTTTTTTTTTATTTATATTAAGATTCGATGTTTTAAATATTTAACTCATATTGACTCCGGCACTTTTTATCTCTAATATATTTTTTAAATTTAATGATTTTTTTAAATTTAAAATCATGCATACGTAGTTGACTTCTCTCTAATGTTATGATTTAGTTATTAGTGGAAACTGAATTGATTTTTATGTACTATTGGATCTTATATTTAGTAATAAGTGGTATCATTTGTTTGTTTCCCAAATATAACAAAATAAAAATAAAATAATGAAAATATATTTTCAAAATGTCTGTTTGGGTAGGATATAGTGCATGCACCTATTGTACGTATGATATAAAAAAGCCGGTCAAGTGTAAGTCGGACTCGCTCACCGAGGGTTCCATACCATCTTTGGAGGTATTAAAGTAATTTTACTATTTATGTAACGCCTTAGATGGCAAAAAAACCAAACCACAAAACTAAGTTTGTTTGTCGAGGTTTTTTTAGGATTACTAAAAAACTGTATTCCTTAGAAAGATCATTTTATTTTTCCTGTAAAATATAGATAGACATGTATTATCCACAATTATTTCAGATTTTTCCCTCCACAAACTTCGGAGATAAGGGGGGGGGGGTGGTTTTTTTTTTGCCGTTTTTGATTATCAGCCAATAACTACGTGGTATAAGCCAAAATAAAGAACAGTTTTAAGATGTGCAAATGAAGCCCTTTCATATGATACCCCACTCGAAGTGGTCTCATTTTGAAATTTTGATGACCCCTTTTGACCCCCATTATAAAAAAAGTAAAAGAAAAAATATTTTTTTTTCATTTGCGACGGGGGTGGGTAAATAAGATCTATAACTATTCCAAGTTTCAAATCGATAGCATCAGTGGTTCCTGAAATATATAGGTGTGTGACAGACAGACAGACAGACGAAGTCAGACCATAAGGGTTCTTTTTTTACCTTTTAGGTATGGAACCCTAAAAAGCCAAAACTTTATTGGAATTATTGTCTGTCTGTCAGTCAGGGTTTTTTCTATAGGTTGGCTGGTGTTGGGGACCAACGACGTCAAAGTATCTTTACATAGTGTGAAACAAAGTCGCTATCCGAGTCTGTCTATATCGGATAGCACCTCCTAAACCACGCAGCGATTTTCACCATCGGTTAGATAATTTTTCATTGAAGGTTTTAAGTTTTATCTAAGTAAATAAACTTACATAGCTTACATTGACTAAACCTAAAGAGATACATAGTTAACAATCAAGTACGGTGTGGTACGGTGTGGTACGGTGTGGTACGGTGTGGTACGGGACGGACCGGGACTGAGCGGGACTGAGCGGGACTCACCGGGACTGAGTGGGACTGAGCGAGACTGAGCGGGACTGAGCGGGACTGACCGGGACTGAGCGGGACTGAGCGAGACTGACCGGGACTGAGCGGGACTGACCGGGGCTGAGCGGGACTGGGCGGGACTGACCAGGACTGAGCGGGACTGAGAGGGACTGAGCGGGACTGACTGGGACTGACCGGGACTGAGCGGAACAGACCAGGACTGACCGGGACTGAGCGGGACTGACCGGGACTCAGTGGGACTGACCGGGACTGAGCGGGACTGACCGGGACTGAGCGGGACAGACCGGGACGGACCGGGACTGAGCGGGATTGAGCGGGACTGACCGGGACTGAGCGGGACTGACCCGGACCGAGCGGGACTGAGCGGGACTGACCGGGACTGGCCGGGACTGACCGGGACTGACCGGGACTGACCGGGACTGACGGGACTGACCGGGACTGACTCGGATTCAGTCAGTCCGAGTCAGTCAGTCAGGGACACCTGGTGCAGATCCCACCGGAGAACCCAGGTTTCCCTCTCATGTGTCGATGTGATAGCCACGGGAGTTTTAGTGGGTAAGAATTCCCCGGTTGACCCCCGTTTACGTCTTAACGATGAAACCGAACAAGGAAGCCCGTATTGCTTCCATAAATTGGCTTCAAAGAAATGGTGTCCTTAATCCACCCAAATTGTGCACCCGTACACGTGTACGGGTGCACAAATTACGTCTGCAGTTTCTAAAATTATAAATACTATTAACAAATCACAAGCTCAGAGATTCAACGTTGCAGGTTTAAACCTGCGTTGAGTACTTTGCCCATGGACAGGCAGCTATACGTAACCCTTTCACGCGTCACTTCTACACATAATTTGTTCATATTGCGTTACGAAAAGTCAGCTACAAACTGATAAATAATTCCAAGAAATTCTATAATCAAAGGCAGTAGCTTTAAATTATTCTCTTCTTTTTTTTCTCAATTACACCCGTGCGAAGCCGGGGCGGGTCGCTAGTATATATATATATATATAGTATTTTTATTCATATTTTTATGTATGTATAATATATCTATGTTCTTCAGTTTTTATTTCACACAATTCGGCACCTACCACAAAATATTTCTGCACTACCCTAAGGTAGACTGTTAGAAAATGCCTAAGGCATTAAGTCCGCCTTGTACTATAAGTGCACAAAGTTAAATAAATAAATAAATAAATAAAACCTCCTTTTTTAAAAACTTGGACCCACTTTGTACTTACCCTCCGAAGCACGGAGACGTTTAGTTCAAATGGCGTTAAACGGTCACCCATCTATTTAATGACCTTACCTAACGTTGCTTAACCTGATCGATTTCCAAACATTGTTAACAACTGTCTATGAGTGTTCCCTTACAAATATTTATTATAATTATAATGAAAATTTGTTAAATCGGAGCAAGCTTATAACCAAGTACACATTTTGACTTTAGTCCGCTCTCCCAAGGGAACCGTGCCGAATGTCGGGATAAAAAGTATCCTATGTCCTACCTCGGAGTATTAACTCAAATCATCACAAGTTTCGTTTCAATCCATCCAGTAGTTTCGGCGTGATGCTCAGCCGAGATACAGACAGACAGACAGACAGACAAAAATTAAAAAAATTACATTTTCGGCCTCAGTATCGGTTATAGAATGCCCTCCAAATATAATTTTCAAAATATCTTCAATGTACAGAATTGGACCTGTTACAGTTTTATTATAAGTATATAAATTGTAATTATTTTTATGCCGCCCGCCTGATGGTAAGCAGTCACCGCAGCCGCTAGATGCTAGGACTATAGATACTAGCAACACCAGAAGAATCAGTAGCGCGTTATCGACCCTTAAGACGTCTTTTGTGTGCGGTAATATCACCAGCTACAGTGCTCTTCACACCGGAACACTCTCGCTCGCCGCTGCACACAGCGTCGAACCCGGACCCTATCACCCAGTTGTTCCAGAGTAGATAGATATATCGTACATATCCTTTATGTATATAAAATTCTCGTGTCACAGTTTTCGTTGCCATACTCCTCCGAAACGGCTTGACCGATTTTAATGAAATTTTTTGTGCTTATCCGGTATCTATGAGAATCGGCCAACATCTATTTTTCATCCCCCTAAAAATATTTTTTTTTTATTTTATGGCAAAACAACGTTTGCAGGGTCAACTAGTTATACATATATATTTAAGTCTGTATGTATGTCTATTTCTGTTTCCTGTTACGTTTTTACTAGCTTGACCTGTATGTACGAATATGATTTCCTTACTACTTTATTTTATAATAAGGTTTTTGCTAAGATGTTGGCTCTTTTTCTGAGGACTAGATTAGACTAGACGCTAGGTCTAGACGTCTAGTTAAACCTAGGATTAGGGGCAGCGATGTCGCCATTTGATGTGACTGGAACAATATTGGTTCTTTATTTGAATCATATAATGCAGATCTCGTCATTGAATTAAGTTACGAAAAATGTGCATATTTCTTAGTATTTATTTAAATATACATATAAGTATGTATCTATCTATTAAAATTATCTCTACCATTGATATGTAAAGCAAAAAAATATCCACAAGTATGTTTTGCTCTTACTATCGTGACGATCATTATATGAGACATGACTGTACAAAATACGAGTATGTCTTCGTCCAAGTTGTTATTTTTCGATACATTGCTGAGTAACTATGCCAGAATAGGCAATGCAGATATGATTTTTTTAACACTATTGTCATCTAATATAATAAAATGTTACATAATTAAGTATAATGTCACTCACACATCCTTTAAATGTTGGTATCAACTTTCATATTTAAATCCGTAGTTACATTGCTTATACCACTTTATTACAAAGACAGCAATTAAAGAAAATTGAGGCAGGAAAGAAGGAAGACAGTACAAGCCCATTACGGTAAGCTTCCCAGAACGTGTACAAAAAGTAGTAAAGAGTAGTTTACATAGCTACTAACATATATGTAGGTTCTTACGTCAATGATTTTAGCTTCTTAGAAATTGTAGTCAGGTACCTCTTGCATACCTACTAGACAAGAAAGGATACTTGTGTGCAATAAGCTCTCCAATTAAAAGTGCCTATAAAAATAAATATCTTCTTTGGTATTCAAAAGGAAACCAGCAATATTTTGTACTATTTTAATAAACTGTTTGTTGTTGACATTAATGAAACTAATATTATAATTTCATTTAACTAAAATATGACATGTCTATCTTATTTATGTTATTGGTGACAGTTATGTAAAAGTATCACTCACAGTTAAAATCTTGAGTAGGTTGTTGTTTGAGAGCCTATAATGTAATTGAAAAACGTTCTTCGTGTTTTAAATGAAAGTTTCACTGTGTAAAAGTTACGTGTGGAATGTACGATGGGTGCTAAAATCAAAAGGAGACTTTAAAAACTAAAGTTTGATGTGTCTTCTATAAAGTACACGTACTATGACTAAAATAAATAGTATTAAGGATCTTGAAGCAATGTCTCTTGAAGGATGACTATCATTTCCAATTAA
This sequence comes from Furcula furcula, assembly GCA_911728495.1. Lineage (NCBI taxonomy): Eukaryota > Metazoa > Arthropoda > Insecta > Lepidoptera > Notodontidae > Furcula > Furcula furcula. Next base: position 16,600,860 of record OU452251.1, read on the forward strand.
TTCTGAACGTTAAAAATCCGTATGTTATGAAATTTTTGCAAAACACAGACAGGTAAATCTGCGAGGTTATCAAAGATCAACCTTTGACACAAATTCGTTTGTGGGAAAAACTTAACTTTACAGCATTACTAGCGATGTGCCGCGGTTTCGGCTGACCTTTTCAATGATCTAAACCTACATCTATCGTATTATAAAGGTAAACCTTTCGGATTGTAAATTGTCTATAACATTTTTCTTTACAAGATCAAAATCGGAGCAATAACAGGAGTGATGGCTGAGCGTTGGCCAGCCATCAAGCTGTGTTCATAAATTTATTGTTAAACTAATGTAGGTAGAGATGAGAAGAAGTACGCGAACAAATAGATGCGGGCATTGGATAGCAAATTAGTTTTCTATTATTTATATGTAGTTTAGCGCACACATCTACTTTATATGCAAGCAGTACCAGTAGGAACATCTCTCACTTTTCGTTGTCACCGCTGTCGACGGTCTTTTCTCCAGCGGACTGCGGACAACTTAGCACGAATTTTCGTGATTCCGCACGTGGCGATGACGTCAACTTTCACTAGCTAACGAATTGTGTTTACCGATTGATTATTTTAATGTTTTTTGTTTCACGGGATTTACCCAGTCTTTTTAGAGGCTTGCGTGGGGTCGAATCCAACACGTAGAGGCCCTTTTTAGAAATAAATGGTGTGTAGGTAATACCTGCCGGGATCAACTGCTTAACTGAAGAAAAAGTAACAGTTGACCTCAGCAGGCATAGGAACTATTTTAAGTATATGGAAAGATTACTTGTCTATGTGGTTGAACATTTGGTGAATTGGCAGCTGGGCTATTGCAGAAGGTCGGGGTCACATGCCATAATTACATTTATAGGTAATTATTTTGTGGCAAGTGGTGACTTGCCGCCCATTAGACGAGCTCCCCAAATAATCCTCCGATGACGACAGAGAGCAACACCGGTGTGAGTGGCTCATGGGTGTCGAGAGGTGTGCTGCGCTTTCTCCGAAGTTACTCGCGGCTTTATGCCCTTATTATTAAATGTATGAATACAGGAGTCAAGACAATAGGCATGATGACTAATTTTGAAAAAATACTCTATAATGTACATACGGGTCTACTATTGCCGAAAATAATAATGTTTTTGTATGAAATTTACAATTAATAGCAATATTTTCAATTTTTAAAATAGTGTTTCAATTTCGTTCCAAAACGATGGCCTGTGCATGGCGCCATTTTGTGACGTCACTACAGTGTAAATAAACATCTGTCTAGGTATAAAAGTGAATCATTGTATGCAAGAAAAAGTTGAGATGACAGTTTGACAGTTGTTTATTTACACAGGATTGACGTCATTCAATCTGATCAGCGTTTATTACAAAATGGCGATTAGCTGTATTTGAGTAACTTATTTGCTTAAATATCACGATAATCTCTCTATTATTATGAAAATGAGATGCATTTCTGTGTAAACATAAGTGTAACTTTCTTTTAAATACATACATTTAAATTGTTATTCATGTGTACCTATGTTATGTAGGCACATTAATTACTATGACCTGTTTCCATATTTGACTGCTAGAAACACGTTATAATTGAAATCCGTTTACGTAACATTACGTCCATTGAAAATGTGACTACATTTTTTGCTCGACTGCCCCAGAAGGAGGGCTGTGTTTAGTCGAGAGTATGTATGTATATAAATCTAATGTAGTTGGTCAAGCGTATACGTTTTATGTATGTATGATGTAATTTAGGGACCATTTAGTTTGTTTGCGGTACGGCTTTTTGGGGTTTTTGAATTTATACTTATTACTGTAAAAGCTAGTTTGTCTGTAATCCTACATTATTATAAAGGGTGATGCATTTGTAAATAGCAAAGCATACTTATTTTTTCACAATATAAGGACCTTGCGTCAGAAGAATCGCTGCACAGATAGCAATAGGGACGAGTGGTGGTATATCCGCCACCACGACACCACATAAGGCACTAAAAATATTACTTACCACAGGATTACAACTTATATTTAGCGTTAGTTGACTCTAATTTTGTGTTCTACTCCAATTTTGAGCAAACGCAGAACTAAAAACTTGTTTATTCAGTATCGAGAGCAGATTGATTGCACTACTTTGTAATATATTATAGGTTAATTTTTAATTTATTTGTCATGCCGAGTCTAAAAGTTCGGCGATGCGACGAATACGGTGGCGGTAAAAGGTTATTAACCTCCAGCGAGCGCATACGACACGTATAGTTATAAAAAAAAACAGAATATATAGTATGATACTAAAAAAGACAAATGTCGTTGACAATAATTTATATAAACTAAGCCCTTTCTCTTGGGCAAAGATATAATAATGAAGTGCTAAATTAATATTTAAATTTAAAACAAGGTTAGAGTGCCCGAGGTTTTGGGTTACTACATTATCACGTTGTATATTTATATTCTTAATCTACCACCCGGTCGTAAAGCCGAAGGGTCGTCGGCATGCGACCTCAATGAGGAACATCACCCTATTTATTGGTAGAGCCAGCCCTCTGGTTAGCGACGGCCCAGGCCGAAGCCTCCCTGAGGTATCCTAGAGCTTGTCGCTCCGCTGTCCTTTAGCCTAGAGTGCTATTAGCGCTTGCATCCTCTTGTCCGGTGTTATTGGCCAGCTGCAGTCAAAAATAACTAACATTTCCAAAAAAGCTACATATACATACACGAGCTTTAATTTTAATGGTACCATAAAAAGATTGCAATATATTTGAATTAAAAATACCTACGTAATGACAGGTTTTTAATTTACATAGCATGTGTAATTTGAATTTATAGACGTTTAATGTTTTTGTTAGTTTTACTTCCTCATGTTGCAGAGCAACAAATCATTATTTTAATTTAGATAAATTACAATTATATAAGTCTTATTGCTCTACATTTGGTGTATAGTGTAATAAATATTCTCACATGCCACTCTCCGATATATATATATAAGTAAATGCAATGATAATTAATATAGACTTTACATATACATATATTAAAAGCTACATATTCATCAATGGCTATTCACCATGAGGACTATAAACGTTAGTCAATCCCCGGTGTTCACTAACAGTCAAATTGCATACGAATGTTTAAAATAATTCAAAATGTTTGGATAAAATTATCGCTGCAGTAGTTTTCTATAGGATTAATATTTTAAATATAAGTTAAGTCCAAATAATTTCATTCATGTAGGTTGTCTTGTGCTATCTGAGAGTGCTAAAAGAAACTGGTGGTGAACCCAATTTTAGTATATAAATGAGCAGCCCCTTTTTTGGTGTTTCACTTATACATATATATTTTTCCTACTTATTTGAGGTCTCTATTATTTTCAGATATACCGGTTAGCACTCTAAGACACATTTCCAAATCTTTTTCCCATGTCGGGTTCTTGAAAGCTTATCATATGAACCTAGTCTCTAGTTCATTCGTGTAGCGTGGATGAATATCAGTAAGACACTCGTATCACAAGGTATCTCGGATGCACAGCGCATGCATTGAAAGTCACGGAGCGAGAGCGATGTGCACTCACGAACTCATTCGCTTTTTACCTCACTTCCATATAATATGTAGGTAACACCTTGTTAACAAAATGAAAAGAACCGCACCTTTTGAACGTGAGCGACAGCATAACCGAAAATTAACTTTCTTTTGTTATATCGTAGGTAAGACAGAGCTGAACAAAAGAATGTCCATGCGAATATCATGAATGGAAAACAACTTTTCCCCGAGTCCCATAGTTTTGTGAGTCGAAACATTAAAAATGACTTGTATAATCCGTTTCGCAAGAAATTTCGTAACGTACATTGCCCGCGGCATCTACCTATTAATTATCATTTATGATTTATGTAAATTTACAATAAGTTACGGCGAAAGAGAAACCCATAGCAGCGTAAGCTACTGAATAGCGGTACGGTGTAAATATAATTTTATATTGTTGAAGTAACATATTACCATAAAGTTGACAAGTCAAATGCGCTGTGTAGAAAGAAATATGCACGATCGTACGCAATTTCTTTCTTTAAATTTTAGTTGCACTGTGAGTCTGTATATGAGTTTCAGAGAATGTGTACCCCAGTTACTATAGTCCTTCTAAATATCACCCGACAGTTATTTACTGGTACTATCGTTCATCATCAGCAGCCGAAACGTCCACTGCTGAACAAAGGCCTCTCCCTTAGAAGGGAGGGGTTGCCGTAATCCCCACGCTTGGCAGGCTTGGGGATCGCAGTATAGGTGGTAGCCAATAAAGACGCTGCCGCCCGTCTTCTTGTTTTCCCTTAGTCGCCTTTTACGGACGCGCAACGGGAGGAGATGGGTGGCTGCTATGCTTACCCGGACACTCCAAGGGGAACTACGTTAGTAGAAGGTAATCATACTTTGACGTGGGAAAGACGTAGATATACTCAGTATAGGTATAGCTCCGTTTCTTTTACTCACGAAAGTCAGATTAAAATAATAGGTACTGCTCAAACAACCGCTGGTAGACCCCCAGAACTCGAACTAGAGGGCCTGCTTAAGATATCTTTAAAGGGAACATTGCCTGCTGATGCTAATATCATCATCATCATCAGCCGGAAGACGTCCACTGCTGAACAAAGCCCCCCCCCCCCCCGCCCTTTGACCGCCACAATGACCGATAATTTGCCATTTGCATCCACCGGTTGCCTGCGACGCGAACAATGTCGTCGGTCCACCTAGTAGGAGGCCTGCCTACGCTGCGTCTTCCGGTTCGTGGTCGCCACTCGAGAACCTTCCTTCCCCAACGGTTATCGGTTCTTCGAGCGATGTGGCCTGCCCACTGCCACTTCAACTTGCATATTTTTCGAGCTATGTCGGTGACCGTGGTTCTTCGGCGAATCTCCTCATTCCGGATTCTGTCGCGCAAAGAAACGCCGAGCCGACCACGTCTCAGTACCATATGTCATCACTGGCAACACACACTGGTTAAAAATCTTTGTCTTCAGGCACTGCGGAATTTCAGATGAGAAGATGTCACGTAGTTTCCCGAACGCTGCCCATCCGAGTTGGATTCTTCGGGCGACCTCTTTGTCGAAGTTGGACCGACCTAACTGGATTGTTTGTCCTAGGTATACGTAGTGGTCAACAACTTCGAGTGTATCGTTCCCAACAACTACCGGTACGGGTGCAATATGGACATTAGACATGATTTTCGTCTATATATATATATATTCGTGTATATATTTTGTTGATGCAAATATATGGATGAAGAATTATTTATGGTACGAGTATTATCTTTTATTTCTAGTTCCTACGAGAACCGATTAAACTACTATTTATTAGTTTTAAGCGATAGGTTAATTGATTAGGTGGTTACGTAAGTTGACGTTATCTAACGAAGGTTTCTACAGAAACATTTGGAAGCGGATTGAAACACCAACTTGGACCAAGACGAAGTGTAACTTTAACCATAGTGTGCTTCAACCTTTATGTGACCAATAGTTAACCGAAAGGGGCGTTTGGATTGCGTATTAACATTACAATACCAATCTTCTTATGCAGTAATTGCGTTGCTTATTATTTCACACATTTCAAAATATTATTTAATTTATAATACTGCAATCTTTCGTTTAAGCGTCTTAAAAACTTGCATTAACTTTAAAATAAAATTACGGTTTTATAAAAGCCGATTTAGTTGGAACGGCAATGTATTGGTATTGCAATTTTACGAGGAAAATCTATACTAGCGCGTAACCGCACGATGCGGTTGGAGATAAAATGGAACACAAAGTATCAGGCTAACCACGTAACGTTAGAGCCATTCGCAATGATTACTACCCACTGAATTGATCATTTTTTTGTAGGATTATCATCATCTTCACTATTTTAGCCACTTAATGACCATTTCTGAATGGTAATATCACTGAAATGGTAATTGAGACAGGTAGGCCATGTAATATTTATTATTACCAAAGAACAAAATATTAAACTAAATTTGAGTCCATTCACATAATATACCTACCTAACAACCTATAATTTTTAAAAGGCTTAGTTGATTACTTTTCTTTGTTTTGAATTTAAATAAAATATGCACCAACCCTATTCTTCGCTGTTTATTGCTAACATTTTGCTTTATAGCTTGTCGTTTAGCATGAAAGCGCGCATCTACTGGAAAATGTTTCCTCTTTTTGTTTTCATTGTAAACTAAAACCACTAACACAAGTACACACTTACGTATTTCATTACTTTATTTCCTACAATACAAAATAAGCTGGAGCATACGGTTTTGAAACATTATTTTCAGTATTTGTTCATCCCTACTCCTACTTACAAGAATTGTATTATGGGATGCTTTCTCCCAAATTCCTTTTATTTATGTATCAATATGACTGGTTTGCTTTATGAATTTTGTGTAAATTTCTTACACTACCGGTAATAACAATACGTAATTGAAGTTAGTATGTTTTAATCAATTACCTAATCCAGAACATTAGGAGCTTACACAACATCAAATCAACGTAGGATATTATGATAGTCACTCATGTGGATATATACCTAGTAATAAAAATATTTTTTTCTCGTCCAGAAATAATAGCATCAATGTGTCACGCAGAGCTTGCGGCGGTCACTGATCTTACAATAATTATATCGGGACTCTCAATGTCTTTGCTTACACAATACGTGGCGCCTGAGAAATAATTGGTCTTTGAGTATTATGTAGGCTGCATGGCTCCGAGCCGTTGCCTCGCCGTGTAATCTATAACTAACTTAAACTATCTATGATGGAGCCAATAAGGCTTTGTGCTGTTGAAAAGTTCAGTGATTACTTGTGATGGTATCATTTTAACTGATTGAATGTGAATTATATTGATGATGTATGATTGAACTGCGCGTGGTTACGAACGATGTACTTAATTGGAGATATCAACAGTAATGCACTTAATTATTTTGCTTCAGCCATAAAAATAATTTTCACACTGACCAACACAGTCCAATCTTTTTAGACGCTGAAAGTACATTGCAGTTTTTTAGTTTAACCTATTTATTATCAATCAAGTAGACCAACAAGTGCGCCGAAAAAAAGACGACCGTTTATTTTAGCAAAGAAACGATTATCTATTTAACTACTTAACAGTCCTTAACAGTGACCGGGGGTGTCGAGCTAGGTTAAGATAATGGACTGTTAAGGGTCCATAACCAGGGTTATGGTGGTGGAGAAAAATAGATAATCGATTCTTTGCTGAAATAAACGGACGTTTTTTTTTGTCGGCGCTCTTGGGCCTAAGTCACAATGAGTCAGACAGATTAAATATATTTATATCAACAAATAACATTGAAATTTATTTTGTTAAATTGTTACTTATCTGAAATTCTAAATCAGAAAATAACCACGGATTAACCGTTTACAAGCCACTTCAAACACTACAATCAAAAAGTGATTAGGTGCTGTGATAAATTCTATCATTCGCAGTTAGAAAGATCACCGTAACTAACTCAGGTTAATCGATCTTAGAGGTCATCATTAGTGCTGTATTATAAAAGGAATTAAGACATTACATACCTCGCCCACGTACATACTTACGGGTCACAAAACCATGTACCATATAATTAGCGTCAATTTATATCAATCGGAACATTGCAGAATGAAAATCAGCCTGTATCTCACAATTCAACGAATCTGATTGAAAGCCCTGCCGAGATAAGTGCATCTTTGATAGATAATCTATACTTATAATAAAACTGTAACAGGTCCAATTCTGTACATTGAAGATATTTTGAAAATTATATTTGGAGGGCAATCTATAACCGATACTGAGGCCGAAAATGTAATTTTTTTAATTTTTGTCTGTCTGTCTGTCTGTCTGTCTGTCTGTCTGTCTGTCTGTCTGTCTGTCTGTATCACGGCTGCGCATCACGCCGAAACTACTGAATGGATTCAAATGAAACTTGGCATGATTTGAGATCTTACTACGAGCTAGGACATAGGATACTTTTTATCCCGTAATCTAGCACGGTTCTTTTGGGAGAGGGGATTAAAGTCAAAACGGGTACTTGGTTATACGCTTGGTCCGATTTTATAAATTTTTCTATAAAATATAATAAATATTAGTAAGGGAACACTCATAGAGAGTATTTATCAAGGTTTTGTAATCGATCGGGTTAAGCAACGTTAGGTAAGGTCATTAAATAGATGGGTGACCGTTTAACGCCATTTGAACTAAACGGGTCCGTGCTTCGGAGAGCAACTAAAAAGTGGGTCCCAGATTTTAACCGACTATAAAAAATGAGGTTATGTATTCGATGCGAATGTCTGTTATTCAAAGTTTAGTTAACGTACAAATAGCGCAGGCGGAGCTGCGTGGGTCAGCTAGTAATCAATAAATGTCAACGTTCGTGAATACAAAGCAATGCAAAAGTAATTTTTATAGAAAGCGAAATTTAGAAGTTTTTGACAATTGTAAATAGGCATAGTCATAGTTTTTATTCGCTTGAGAAATGGTACATACGAGATCTCAAAATTAAGAAAAATTCTATCATATCTCGCCTAGGTTAGGCATGTGAAAATACATACATTTAAGACAATTGATTTTAATACATTCGATAAGACTAATCAAAATGATAATACAAAAATACCGTTATGATTTTGACTTCGCTGTACTTATAAGTGCTTTCAGTAATTTCTGGAAATGAGAACCGGATTTTATGAGTCCGTTCCCACATGAACTTAAGTAGAAAATGTTAGAGGAAATGCGACAAAAATAAACAAACGGACGTAATAACATTAAAATCATATACCGTTTTGTTTGTTTATGCGTTAAGGTAATGCCAATGACCTTCGAAACTGTATAATGTTGTATTGCATTTTACTATATTGCCTAATGATGATAAGTTATGATGGAGACTTGCTGAATAGGTAACTCTTTTATAGGTATATCTATACTTATAATAAAACTGTAACAGGTCCAATTCTGTACATTGAAAATATTTTGAAAATTATATTTGGAGGGCATTCTATAACCGATACTGAGGCCGAAAATGTAATTTTTTTAATTTTTGTCTGTCTGTCTGTCTGTCTGTCTGTCTGTCTGTCTGTCTGTCTGTCTGTATCTCGGCTGAGCATCACGCCGAAACTACTGGATGGATTGAAACGAAACTTGGCATGATTTGAGATCTTACTACGAGGTAGGATATAGGATACTTTTTATCCCGTAATCTAGCACGGTTCTTTTGGGAGAGAGGATTAAAGTCAAAATGGGTACTTGGTTATACGCTTGGTCCGATTTTATCATTTTTTCTTTATAATTATAATAAATATTTGTAAGGGAACACTCATAGACAGTTGTTAATAATTTTTGGAAATCGATCAGGTTAAGCAACGTTAGCTAAGGTCATTTTATAGATGGGTGACCGTTTAACACCATTTGAACTAAACGTTTCCGTGCTTTGGAGGGCAAGTACAAAGTGGGTCCAAGTTTTTAACCGACTTTAAAAAAGGAGGTTTTGTATTCTATGCGAATGTATATTATTGAAAGTTTAGTAAACGTAAACACAGCGCGGGCGGAGCTGCGTGGGTCAGCTAGTCAGGTATATATCTATACAATAATATATGCTATATACGTAATTTGGACGCATAAAAAATAGTATACAATAATTTACAAAAGCTTATTAGATTTTTTCATTATTATTTTCTCATGTTATTGTTTGTTAGGAAAAATATTTAACAAAACAGAACTAAATATAAATACCTTGTACGGTAAGGTGTGAGTACTTACTTATCGAAGCGTTTGGTCGGTTGCATTAAACGGTTAAGGGTGAACCGCGGGGTCAAGAGAACGAGAACCTTCAGTTCTTACTCGACTGGAAGGTTTCTCCGATACCAGGTAGGTATGTAGTTACTTACAATGCAAAGCTATGCATAGAGCTATCTAGAAAATTACACATGCATTTAAGGAAAGTGAATTTAATGGAGATAATTAAGACCATTCCATACGTGACTGCCATATGACATGACGTGGCGTTAGTACAAGTAACGTTAAACGTTGTTTTGACTCGTGAAGTGTTCACGACTTCACGTCCGACCTTTGATTCCCTCTAACAGACGCATTATTTAATATGGCTGTAGGCTACAACATAATAATGAACGTACCGTTAGATTTAATTTTGTCAAATTTTAATAAATCATAGATCGACATGTACGTAATATTATTTCTTAAGATGCCACATAATTTAATAATTCTGTGGCTATTTCGAGTCCTTTGTTAATAATTTATTACCTCTAATTTACTCTTATTATGGTACTTTTATAAACTAGAACTTACTGATGAGACGAGCGAGACGGTGGCTCGTGGACTTAGGCTGCATTAGTCAGCCACTCGTCACCTGAGACATTAGTTATTATGTCACTTGAAACCATTAATTTCACTCACTTTATGACAGAAATTGCGGAGGTATTTACTCAAACGGTCTCTTTGTCGTGTGTAAGGACTTTATTTACACTTAGTCAGTAACTAGGTAAGTTTGATACAAATCAATGATTGATTTTATAAAACAAATTCTAGTTAATTCTCTTTCTAATATCATGAATAGCCTAATTACACAAGTATACTTGTATGCGTGTGAAAGTCTGTAATTAGTACATCCTCTTTTATTTTTATTTCAATTGCTAGAAATGAGACTACATTCCCATCCGGATTGTTAGCAGACAATTAAAAACATTGTTGAATAACACAAATACCTAGTGAACTACAAACCTTACTTACAAACTATTTACGTTCTTATATAATAGTTAATAGATTATAGGTTGGGTATTTAGAAACTTTATCTGTTATAATATTTACAATAATAAAAATAAACAAGCATTTAATAAATGTTAAACGCAATGAATGAAAGTAATTTCTGTATAATTTATGAGACGAACTTAATAATATTTTTGGCACATCCGTTCTGGTAAGATTTATGCGATTCTGTGGTTACGTGAATTATCATTTTTTACATAATAATTTTCTTTACGGCTTTTATAATGAACGATCCACGAAAGGTCGAATAAATTTTAAAACCGAGTAGAGATATTTTTACGCACCTACCCATTAATGCGTATGGTGTATGCATTCACAAGGTGACAAGGTTGTCTATCTAATCCTAAACTAGGCAAATATTAATATATGACAATGTGATACAAACAGCTGTAACAGCTCAGTGGACGAGCGCTTGCCTTGGAAATAAGGTGCGCAGGTTCGATCCCCAGCTTGCACCTGTGATTTCTTTAATTAATCATGTGCGAATCGGCTTTGTGCGATTGTTACTAGCTTTCGGTGAAGGTAAACATCGGGAGGAAACCTGCATGTCTGAGAAAGCCTAACTAGCTTTCGAATGATGTGTGAAGTCCGCCAAGCCGCACTTGGCCAGCGTGGTGGACTATGGCCTAAGCCCCTTCATCTTGAAGGGAGGCCCGTGCCCAGCAGTGGGACATTAACAAGGGCTGGCATTATTATTATTTATATAATGTATATACTTTATAAATAAATAAAAAACCCAGACAAAAAAAAACATGTTCATACAGCACACAAATATTTGTTTTGGACAGGAATCGGATCCACGATCTTTTGGGTAGCAGTCAGGGTATCTAACCACTACACCTACTGGCCTGTCAACAATGTATTGAAAACAAAGTGTGATTATATCACCACATCCACCAGCTAGCATACCGCATACCGCATACGGCACACGCATGCGTAGGTGCGGCGGCTTGTCGGCACGATTTTGATTCTGCGGTTTTGATGTTCTCCGAGAGGCCGACGCGACTCTGCGCCTCCGTGACTTATGACCGGTGAAAGCGCGACGTATTTTGCAACAAGTGGCCGCTGGCACCCATTTATATATCTATAATTACTCGCGTATCAACACACTTATACAATATACTAGTATTAAAAACTGGAGATTTAACACGTCTATTAGCTTGATCTGAAAACATATTTACATAACTTCTGAGCGATCTCAAATTGCTGCCACGAAAAGTAACCGTCGATAATATCCTTTGAACGTAAGAGCAAACTTTCCAAAGATAGATACTTACCCTGATCTGATTTTCTTTACAAAATCAAAATCGTAGCAATATATGTATGAATACAGGAGTGATGGCTAAGCGGTGGTCTGTCAACGACAATTGGTAGGGTTCAATATGTCATGTTTAACCCTACCAATTGTCTTTGGCTAGCCAACGGTCATTTATTGCTACGATTTTGATCTTTTAAAGAAAAACAGTGTATAAATGCTAGTTTAATTGAATAAAATAAATATAACCCTGGTATAAAAATTATAAACAAAGTTCCGATTCGCATCAAGTATATATAGTAAAATACATTGAAATAAAACGAATTTTACGCATTTTCTAATTAACATTCTTGTTGTTTTCGAATACTTTGCAGCGATGGTCTCGAGAGTAACATATAGAGAAAGTTAACGACGAAACATACGAGTTCATTATGCTTATTGAATTTAATTATTTTATAACTCAACAGTTATAAATACTTCAGTTTTATAGTTTAAAATATCTGCCATAAATTAGTACCAAAACGACCTATTTGATGTTAAGATATTCTTTCACAGAAATAGTCATCTCGAATGTAAGTACAATGTACTCCTACATACTTCATCATCAGTGATAGATAATCGATGATTATCAATCTCATACCTTTCTTGACCTTCTCTGTAATTGTCTAGAAAGTGATATCAATCTCAGGTTGCGACAATATTATTAGGTAGAGATGGTTAAATCGCGCATTAGATAATACATACCGTAGGTACCAAGTAAAATGATGACTATCGATGACTGTGCAATGGAGTGGGTGCAAATATCTCCAACTACTACTTAAAAGGAATAATCACGATAATAATATGCATATAATTTTATAATAATACGCTGAAATTGGCCATTGGATAAGTGCTTAATAACTTTATTGTTGAAGAGTTTTGTGTTGGCAGATACACGCAACGTTGGAAATTTGAATTTTCTCTATCATGTCATTATCAAACTATAAATATAATTAAAACAGTCCATTTACGTTAACTTCTAAACTACACAAAGGATTTTAATGAAGGCTTGAAAATTATTTTTCTTTCACTTTTTCACCACCTTTTCTACGGAAAGATCTTTCTTACATTTCTGTATTACATATATACATAAAATAAATATATAATACAAAGAAGATCTTAAAAGAACGAAAGAAAGAACGAATCCTTGGCCGGTCTCTAAGATCGCAATATACCTAATAAGAACGGTTTTGTAACATTAAGTTAGTAACTAGTAAAGTACCTACTTGCCTACTAAAAACGCAAATTGCCCTTTCAACTAGAAAAAATGCAACTGTTTATATGACTTTTGCGCGATTTCTTGTGTACTAGAATTTGAAAATGCGGAACCAAATTTTTATTTAATTCCAATCAACTAAAGGTCATCAATGGTTAATACTTGTTTCATTGTCATCATAATTCAGGTCACATCTAATAGACATTTTACTATGTGAACTTTACTATCAAAACATTCGATATTTATTTAAATGTTTTGTACTCACTTATTTGAAATCGTGAGCGATAGGAATAGCGATTATTATGGTATTTAATGTGAACACAACATGTGGTCACGCAGAAAGTTGCGTTACCTACCTTCTATGATCAGATCACGCGTCTCTACACTCGCATAACAATACATCGGGGGACTATTGATATTAATCAAGGCAGCTTTGATAAATGATGTGTTCATTCACGAAGTATGTATCAGCTGTCATTTACTTGAGAAAGCAGGTACCTGCTACCGATTTCGCAATAGAACACATGAACCTTAACTTTGTGTATAAATGTTATTATTATCTTCTATACTTATAATATAAAATCTTTTTAAAAAAAAATTGAACCGACTTCAATATCACTGAAAAGTATAAAATAATTTAAATATTATTGAAGTTGGTGTTAGCGTACCTGCTGTGTATATTTGGCACCAACTTCAATAATATTTAAATTATTTTATACTTTTCAGTGATATTGAAGTCGGTTCAATTTTTTTTTAAAAAGATTTTATTTTAATCTTTTTAGTGATATTTTCATATATAAAGATTGAACCATCGAAAACAGTAAAATTATCTAGGTAGGTTATGATCACATTATCGTCGAGTATCGAGTACATAGTTTTACATAATTCATGTTTCTTCAGAAAAAAATATCCGGTCGTAATGAAATTTGCATGGAAACATCATAGTAGTTTACTCTCTCGAATAAAAAAAGAATCATCGAAATCGGTTCATAATTGTCAGAGCAATGTAATAGAGAACATCAGTTTTATGGTTTTTACCAGATAAATTCCTCCACATCGTTCATGGTCCTCCAGGAAGTTCTTATCCGGTTGTAATAAAATTCATACAGATTCAATACAGTGGTTTCTTCTTTCGAATAAAAAAAGAATCATTGAAATTGGTAAATATTTGCCAGAGTTATGACTATTTTTGTCCGACCGAGCGAGTCCGAGCGACTAAAACGTCATCTATATAGGCTTTCTTGCAGCTCTCAGTGCGTAGTCACCATTCTTGTTTTTTCAGGAACTACTTATTACTAAGCAATAATTTTTTTATGGGACCCAATTAACGGATTAAAGAATGGATGGAAGAAACATTTTTTCAAATCGGTTCATAATTGCCAGAGTTATGCGCGAACATACATAGAAAAAAAATATATATATATACGATTGCGAATTGAGAACCTCCTCCTTTTTTGAAGTCGGTTAAAAACTGTAACAGGTCCAATTCTGTAGGTACATTAAAGATATTTTGAAAATTATGTTTGGAGGGCATTCTATAACCGATACTAAAGCTAAAAATGTATTTTTTTTTATTTTTGTCCGTCGGTCAGTCTGTCTGTCTGTCTGTATCTCGGCTGAGCATCACGCCGAAACTACTGGATGGATTGAAACGAAACTTGGCATGATTTGAGTTAATACTCCGAGGTAGGACATAGGATACTTTTTATCCCGACATTCGGCACGGTTCCCTTGGGAGAGGGGACTAAAGTCAAAATGTGTACTTGGTTATACGCACTATAATTATAATAAATATTTGTAAGGGAACACTCATAGACAGTTGTTAACAATGTTTGGAAATCGATCAGGTTAAGCAACGTTAGGTAAGGTCATTAAATAGATGGGTGACCGTTTAACGCCATTTGAACTAAACATCTCCGTGCTTCAGAGGGCAAGTACAAAGCGGGTCCAAGTTTTTAACCGACTTTAAAAAAGGAGGTTTTGTATTCTATGCGAATGTATATTATTGAAGATGCTATTGCTGGGATGGAGCCTCTTCTCCATCACGAGGGCTTAAAAGGTTTAGGCTGTAATCCTCCACACGGGCCCAATGCGGATTCATAGATCCAAACACACCACGGGTTGACAGACAAATTCTAGGACGTGTCTGGGTTTCCTAATAATGCTTTCATTCACCAGCGAATAGCAAGTCTTTCAAGTAAGCAGTACATAATGTTTACACAATGTGGACTTCACATTGTTACTAGTCTGCATTGGAGTTCGAATCGGAGCCTCACGACGATTCGAGGTGCCTAGCAAGTCTCTCAACAAGCTACCATTCTCATAACGCATTTAAACATTCTATTAAATAAAAAGAATCGTTATTATCGGTGCATAATTATCAGCAATATGAATGTTTGTTGTAGTGTACCTACATAAGAAGTACTTACCTATATCATTATTCAGTATTTTTTACGAACAATTTCTGTTATCCACTCTCACTAAATAAAATAATGAATCATTTAGGTACATGATTCGTTAGTAAGAGAGATGTCATATCAGAGTTATGATCACTTTTGTAGCGGCAATACACATAACATTGATGACATAAACATGTATGCATGTACCATACACATAAAAATGTTAACCTTATGTACACCTAAGTGTGAAATTACAGTGGGAGCGGCGCGGGTAGCGGAATCCGCTGGCGTGTAAGGCCTCGTTTACGGAAACGCGGGGCGTCGCGCGTCGCGTGTGGCGTGGCGTCTCGCGGCGCGTCGGACGTTTTTATTGTTTACGTAGCGGCGGCGCGTGAAGCGGCGCGTATCATCGCACGCGTAAACACAAACGTATAGCAATATATGATGCTGTTTATAGAGACGCGGGGCGGGAAGAGTGGCGGTGCCCGCCGCTGCGCCCGCGGCGGACACCGCCGCGTGCAACGGCGGTCCAACTCACGTTTTAACATATATAATTTTCTTCTAAAAAAAATCGATCATATCATACTCCATTGCGATGGTGACTACGTCTGTGTTGCACGATTACCAAATAGACTGGCAGAAGGTTCCGCCACAGACATCGCTTCATCGAGAATCACCGCTGCGTGCGCCGCCGCGATGAACGCCGCGTGAGACGCGGCGATGCCATCCGCGGGCGCCGCCGTAAAACACGCGCAAACGCGTGTAAAATCGCTTCTCCGTAAACACACTCATACAACGCCCTACATTTGAATTTAGTGCGGGCCGCGCCGCCACACGCGACGCGCGACGCCCCGCGTCTCCGTAAATGAGGCCTTAGACAAGCACATACTTGTGTACCAAGGTGCACCAAGTACGGGCGGGGCGGGCGAGCGGGTATCGCGGCGGGAGAAGCGTGTGTCGCGGGCGGGGCGGGTGGACGCAAGTCAGTTTGCGTTTTCCGCTCGGTTTGTTCAGACGTCATGCCGTTGTCGAAAGTTGTTACGGTCATTCGAGTGTATTCATAAAATTTATCTTCATGGTTTCGTAGCCTTTCGTATAAAGTATGAAATTCACCATGTCTATACCGATCACTATTAATATCGTGACGATTGCTTTTAGAAAAAAAAAGGTCCCACTTTATATAGGCGCTAGCTTCCAAATAATCGGACATTTTAATTTAAGCAATATTAATTGCACACGAAACATAAGAGAAACGTCCAAACCGCTCAAACGCTCCGTTGCTACTGTGTTCATCTATTGAAATGAGCGTTTTCCGCTCGACGCGTCACCCGCTCATCCGCCCCGCCCGCTGCCACTGTAATTTCACACTAAGATTAACACATTCTTGAAAGTATAAGATCGTAATCTTTACGATCGTAATCGTGAAAGAACAATTCGTCAATGAGAATAGTTTGAGAAAATCGTGGACAATCATACGGTTCAATACAGACCCCCTTTTTTACGGCATTTACAATATTTTGATGTCGATAGCAAACTAGCAATGCGGCGGCGAGACACATTTCAGGTTTTGGCAGATTTTGTTTTAAAAGTATTCTACTTTGTAGAGTAAATTTACCTATCTATACAATCCAACGGAGATTGAACGTACAATGTCATAGACTATTACATTGCTAATCTTTTGAATCTAACTCGACCAACTCTGGGAAATAGTTCACAAACTTTATATTCATAATTTAACTTGGACAGGCTATGATATAACAAAAAAAAGTTGTTATTTGATACGCATTCGCCACGGTTGTGCAATTAAGCTGCAAGAAAATAGGTAATTATTGTTCCACATCACATAGACAATGTAACCGAGACGCTAGACTCTAAAAACATTATGATCGTGGAAACGTGGAAGTACGAAGAATCGATCATACCGTGTATTGATCTAACGCTGGTGATAGATAATGTGCCTACTCGGTATTCGTATTCTAAACATGAGTGATTATTACTCTAGTATAAAGAACATATCCGTTCGCTCCCGACTGCCTTATGTTTGTTCGAGTGAAATAATATATAAGTACTCTGTTTTTCTAGAATTGATCACAATCGGACTTTTTTTTATTTCATGTTCTGGCGTCACACTCGTGTATATTGCCAATGTTAAAGTTTGTTGCATATGTTACGAGAATTCCCGCGTTTTCCACAACTTCTTCTTTTTATAAAATGATGGCTTCCACCAATCATCGACGGACTTCGCCAGTGTCAAGTAGTTAACATTAGTTAAAACAGCAGTCACAAAATGAATTTAAGCTATCAAGTTTATTGAGAAAACGATAATTGTAGAATTTGTGTTCGCGGTCGCTACCACCAAGATGGCAGCCGCGAACCAAACTCCACAATTGGACTTTGAATATGACATATTGAACCCTACTAATTGTTTTTGGCTGGCCACCGCACCGGTCAGCCACCACTGACAATCCTGTGGTCACACAATTACTATTCCGATTTTGATCATGTAAATATAAATAGGGTATATTATGTCTATTTATTTGGGAACTCAGAACGGAACATATTACAATAGCATGAAGTGCAAAACTAATATTATAATGGCTTGTTACGTAAATACTGCTGAAAAAGTCTTAATTTTGTTTAAATAACCAGTAACTAATAAAATTTGTTTATTCAAGCAGCAGCTGGGAGTTAGGAATTTGTTAGGCAAATAAGAAATTAAGCGTTGTTCTTTATGACTGTCTCGACACACACTTACAAATGTTTTATTTCGTTTCAGACGTTGGCGTTGATGGTCGTTACTCTGCTAGCAGCGAGTAAAGCACAAGACACTACCACTGACAATTACAATGACAAATTCAACACCATTGAACCAAAGCCTTCCGTGCGTCTAGATCCATACATCAGGAAAGCTTTACTAAAAGCACTTAGTGAACTAGAAGAAAGTGATAATATTACCACAGGATCCGGGTCCGATGGCACTACTGGGCTAGATGTGGAATCTCTCAGTACTGATGGATACGTCACTGAATCTCAGACACCTAAAGAAGGGATTCAAATTCATTCATTCGTGGTGAATGGTCAATCTGCATTTACTAACAATAACTCTATTACACCCACATTAATTGATAATAATATATCGATATTAAGCTCTACTGTTGGCAACGTAGAAAATCAAGTAACAGCTACTTTACCGACTCAGTCTTCTTTTTCGGAAATATTCCAAACTAGAGAGAGTGGAATCAATTTCCAGCAAACTAGAAGCATATCTAGTTCTTCTAAAACGACAGAAAATAATATTTATGTGAAGAAAACTACTACCAAGCCATCTACGACTACGACGACAACAACTACAACTACAACGACGACCACGCCTAAACCAACTCATAACGAAGATGGAGAAAATATTGAAGCAGTAAACCAGCGTGATGTACAAGTGTTTCAAGCTCCATTAGTAGCTGCTTTTACCGTTCAGCAAGACTCGCAAGGGTTACCGAAAAAAGTTATTCCAATATATCAACAAACTAATGGACTAACAGCTTTGCCAAGCCAACTATCAGGATCAAACGTCGCTCTACCTTCCCAAATTGCATCCAACTCTAATTTTAATTTCAATCAAATACCGCAAACACGTATCATCGCCGATCATTTTACATTACAAAAACAGCTCGAAGAAAAGCAACGGATCTTAGAGGAACAACTTCGGTTATTGCAACTGCAACAGAAACAACAAGAAGAGTTGTTAAGGAAGCAGCAATTCTTATTACAACAGAAAGAGGCGCAACGACAACAACAATTTCTTTATGAACAAGAACTAAAGAGACAACAACTTATTTCTGGTCAAAAATTTCAAGCGCAAAGCTCTGTGAATAATTTTCAAATTCAGAAAAATCCTCCACAGAATCAATTCTTGAACAACCAATCACCAATTCGTGGGAACAACGCTCAAATATCAATACAACCAAGTGTGCCCTTAGAGCCAAGTACCGTAGTACCAAGTCAGCAGCAGCTACCAAACCGTGAGGCAGTTGATTTTCTTATTCACTTGCGAAGTCAACAGCCCGAACTATTTCCACTACAGGAGAACCATTTACCACAAGGCATAAGCAACTTCCTTCAGCCCAGCCCACCTCAAGTTTTTCACCAAGGAATTAACTTCAACCAAGTTACGAGACCAGTCCCTGATCAAGTTAATCAACAAAAACAAAACCATCGAGTATTCCGTCAAGAGGCTGGCGTCGGCAATTTTGGGCTGAATAATCAAAACCAGAACCAGTTCACTAATTATAGTCCTTTTCAAACGAACCGATTCTTCCCAATATACACCCAAAAAACTTTTAATGTTGATACAGAGTTGAAACAGTTGCTAGCGCAAAACGGTTTAAATGGAAGAAATCAAGAAGACTTGAATATAGTTTCAAAAGTGCTATCGCTGAATCATGGAGTACAATTTAATAATAACGTTTCAAATCGATCACCTTTTGTCAGCCGAAGGCATGTTAGACCTCAGTAGAGCAAATTAGCAAATAAGTCTGTCGTATATTTTATATACGAACCTATGAACCTACCTTTAGTATGTTTATTATTATACTAGGTGCAAATATATAGTAAACTTACCTAAAGATCGATCATTAGGTATACAATCATATTGAGAGATGAGATTTAAAAATATTGAGATACATTTTTTATTGCAAGTTTACAACCATAACATCAACATAGCAAATCAGATTCTAACATAAATATATTACATTCTATTTCCATATAGAGATAATAACCAAAGAAATGCTTAATCTGACAATTATGCATTCTCAGGTTTATAATAAAAGCAGGTTTACAATAGGTATCTAATCTTAGACATAGAGAAGTAAGCGATTATTTATTTTACTATAATTGTCATGAACTGCCATAAGTAGTGTAATTAAGGTGAATGGACAGAACAATGGACACGGCAGCAAGTCTTATCAACATGTAGGTATCCTTGTATTCTTTGTGTCACGAACGTTCACATTTCAAAATAGAACAACATAATATTACTTAATTATGTAATTGTACGTAGATATACCGATGACAATCTTGATTTATATCCCGTTTAAAGGTAACATGATAGTTTAAGATAACAAATATGAACATCAATTCCTTATTTGGGTGGTCGCAGAGGCGGCTTTAGCTTTAGTGCAGCGTGTCTTAGGGGGGTCTTTACTACTCCATTTTGACCGCGGCGCGGGCGCTAAATGGGCTAAAGTCGGTGCTGTGCAGAGGTACTGTACCAGATCGTGGGTTCGATCCATAGGTCGGTCAATCTGTTAGATTTTTGTGTGGGAACCAAGTGGTAACTATGTGAAGTGGGAGTTTGGAAATGTTCCCGGGGTAGGTAAATAGGGTGTTTTAAACACTTTGTATACCGAATTGAGAGTTAGAAGTGTCTATTTCGCTATTAGTCATGTAAAAGTGATTTACTCGTTAAAACGTAACATGTATTCACTGCCGTTTTCTATTACTACGAATTGTAATAAATAAAATAAAAAAATGCAATACTAACGCACACTAAAGTAAGCAAGAATGAAAATCAGAATTTGATCCTATTATACTATAATAGTAGGTACTTTTGATTTATATTATAAGCATAGTTAAGGCCGTCTGCGTAATAGTAACCCAAGCTTGTGACTATGGATGATGAACTTTGTAATAATGCACAAATTTTATTTTTTAATAAATACCTTAATTTAAATAAGTACCTACCTATAGTACTTATCACGAGTTTTTTTTAACTTTAGTCAGGAATCCGTAAATATAGCAAGTTTCAAATTATTTTGCAAAAAAGTGGCTCATCATACGAAAAAATGTGGCTTTTCCTCCGATCGCCTAAGTTATGCAAAACGCTTTTGAAACTATTGAATTTGTGCATAAAGTTTACGTGATATCGCCGGAAACGTTGAAAACTTTTGACGTTTGTGAATACCACCGCAGTATAAAATATTCTGTTGGCAAACAGCAGCATGTGAAGATTGCAGTGTTCCGGTATGAAGGAGCACTGCGCTGTGGTTGGTGTAGCTTACCATCAGGTGAACGTCCTAGGGGCGTATGACTTTTGATAGTTAATGAAAACGATCAACTGTCACTTTTCTCCATAAATTTCACACCAGTGCCTCTATCGGTAGCTACCAATAATGTATAATGAACGGGGGAACTGTCGTTTTCGTTAGCTATAAAAACTCGTAGTAGAGCGTCTGTTTGTAACGGTTCTATTATTAAAAAAAGAAGTAGAAGTCAGTCATAGAGAGATTTATCAATCAGCTAAATCTTTATTTTGATCATTCGGATGCGCAGAATGGACGATATACACACGGACCAATTTGAGGAGGTCTTTTTGCGCACCTCAATTATTATATTTTTAAGAAGTTATTATTATTTTTATTACATTTAGTAGACTGTTTCACATTATTAATATGTAAGATTATTTTGATGTATGTAAAATTTGTAAATATAATGTTACATTATGTATGTGTGTATTATTAAAGTACTTACTAAATTATACCTGTTATGTTTCTTATTTACTCAACCCCAGCGTTACGCTATTATCTTCAATGGTCAATTGCGTCGACTTACAGTACCTATAAGAGACAGATGTACCTAGAAGAGACAGTTTTTGCGGCCACCACTATTTATTTAATAAACACTCATTTATTTCGGGTAACAGGTCCCACAAAAGTTAATGACAAATAAAAACTTAACACAATGTTAGTAATAGATACATTAATTGGACGAGACGGGATAAGAAACTCCAGGCGGAAATTGACATGACCATGACAATGCTTTGGCTTCTTCATTTTTGGCTTCTAAAAAGGTAGAGCTAGTGACCCATCCCGCACATAGTCTTGCGATTTCTTTATTTTCCCAAAAACTAAAGATTTGATCAGAGTGGGGTGCTGGGGTATAATTGCATCCCTCCATCTCCTCTCGTTGGGTGTCATAAGAGGCGACTAAGCGAGAACCGACCGGGAAGACGAGCAGCAGCGTCTTTTTTTTGGATTTGTCTTCCACCTATACTGCGATCCCCAAGCCTTTGTTGACGTAGCAGTTGACGTATTTCGGCTGCTGATGCTGATTATGATCAGAGTGGACTAGAGGTATGACTTTTACGGGGCCAGAAGAGGCAGTGATAGCTTTCAACCAGCACTTGAAATCGAGCCCTTACTTAGACTACCTTCTAAAAGATATGGGTACTTCGCCCGCAGAAGCCCAAATGGTGGCATTGCTAGATTCTGGACTTAGTCAGCGTGTTATGGCTGAAAGATCGCATCTAAACCTGTAGTCTGTTCATAGAGTCTACAAACGCTATCGGGAGACTGGTTTGTTCACGCACCGTTCAGGATCTGGCAGGAATCTGGTCACTTCGGAGAGAGATGATCGATTTATTGTAACAACATCTTTACAAAATCGACGCCAGCAGCAGCTTCATGTTGTTCCTACGTAGGGTGACTGCAGTGGCGTGCACTGCAGCCGAAACGTCCACTGCTGAACAAAGGCCTCTCCCTTAGAAGGGAGGGGTTGCCATAATCCCCACGCTTGGCAGGCGGGTTGAGGATCGCAGTAAAGGTGGTAGGTAATCCAATAAAAAGACGCTGCTGCCCGTCTTCTCGTTTTCCCATATGTCGCCTTTTACGGACACCCAACGGAAGGAGATGGGTGGGTGCTATTCTTACCCGGACACCCCACGGGGACCTAAATTGACATTAATGAATGATGTGAACACAAAACATTTGATGAGTACCTAATACTTATGTTTTTATTTCGAATAAATATATATTCTATTTCACTTCCACTACTAAGACGACACGTAGGAAGTACCTACGTTAAAATCCATCCAGCCATTTAGGCCGCGGAGCGTCTTAAAGAACCAGACATACTACACAGTCAATAAAAACAATAATAGAGTAAAAAAATATGACTGCGAGTTACTTGTCTTGTACACATAGGGTAGGGTGGGGCAAAGATCCGCAATTTTAGGTTTTAACTTTTTTTCTCACCCAGTAAGTAAAAGGTCCCACATGTTTTGGCTTCACTGGAAAGCTTAATTTATGTGCTACAATGTACCATTTTATTAGTAGCGAAATATGCACCATTTAGAAAAAAAAAAAGGAAAGGTAGACAACCTTGCCTTTGCGGACCTTTGCCCCACTGTTTGGGGTAAACGTCCGCAGATACGGGGCAAATGTCCGCAGTTGCGGATCTTTGTCCCATTGAGACGAAATAAATAGAAAAAATAACTTTAATCCGTTTATTTAGAGAGCGGAATCGCAGTTATCGTTGCCAAAGTCTAATATTGGTTCTTGGACGAAATCTTCTTCCGGGCTTCAAGTACGGACGTAGGAGCCTGAGGCAGCACTGAAGGCTCAGGAACAGGGCAGTCGAGAACGGTATCACAGTTCTCGTCGCCAAAATCTACCATTGGTTCTTGAACGAAATCATCTTCTTCCAGACTTTGATCCGTCACCTGGCTCGGAAGAAAATCAGCATCTGAGAAAACCCCGGGGTCCAGGGGAAAGATTCCCGTTGCGCGGAAGGAGGCAGTTGCTTTTTCAATGGTAGCTGTTCTTTCATAAGCCCGATTAAAGAGCTCAGCGACATGATAAACTGTTATTACCTGCCCGGGGTGGGACGATTGCCACGAATCCGTGACCTCGTTGTAGTAGGTTTTGAGGGGTTTAAAAAACACCCGGTCGAGTGGCTGAGTTTTGTGGCTCGTATGGGGTGGCAAGCTGAGCATAACCACATTCAATGCTTCAGCCTGAGATATTGATTCGATTGAAACATGCGAGGCATGATTATCCAGGATAAGAAGGACAGGAGCTTCAGGAGCAGGGGCAAACATCCGCGCGCGGATTTGCCCCAAGCAAAGTGCGGACCTTTGCCCCATTTTGTTATTGTCAACACAAAACTAACAAGAGATTCGCATTTGGCCAAAATATTGTCCTTAGATCCCCTTTCAAAACTTGAATTATGGAATTGAACCAGTATAGAAGTCAGCAAAGCGTACAGAATATACATTTTCAACTGAGGATGACCTAGGGATTATTACATCAAAACAAATAAAAAGCATTCTCACCTCATTGTTATTGTTGTGCCGGTCGCGCGCCAAGTAACTTTTGTGAGTCGTCTGCTATCAATGTTGCCAACATAAAAATGTGTCTAAAACCACGACAATATTTGGCGGTCATTTTAAATTGGGGGTGCGGATCATTTCCCACTGCGGATCTTTGCCCCACCCTACCCTTTTTTTTTTTTTGACGCGGGGGAATCTTCGAAAGATCCCCGGGAGCTGTGGGGCTCGACCGGGGTATGTGGGATTCTTACCCACTAAAACCCCCGCGGCTGTCGCATCGGCATATGAGAGGGGACCCCAGGGCTCTCCGGTGGGATCTGCACCAGGGGCCCCTCAGTGCCTTGCCTTTGAGCCCGCCGCCGGGGGGCGCATTGTAGCCCCCCGGGAACCTGTCACGGTGCTCACGGGGATGGGGGTCGCAACCCCGCCGCCGTCCTCCTCGGAGTCGCCGCCGTACTCAATGGACGCTCAAGGGGCCCACACCCCGAGCGTCCAGCGACTCCGAAGGGCCCCACCCTACCCTACATTAAGATGATTATAAATATGCCACCTCAAAATATCAAAAAATTAAATGATATTTAGATTCTATGTTTCCAGCTGGCTAACCGATTGTAAATATACTTTAAATCTAAATATTTTAGATTATTTATCGTGCCGAAAACGCGTGAATTTTTAATTTTTCTATACACACTTGGTCAGAACATCGATCACACGTTACCACTTCCATTTTCTACTAAGTTTTATAATTTGGAAACACAACACATACACATACCTACTGCACTGAAAACAATAGTTTTTTTTTTTTTTATTATTATTTTGTGGCTATCTGCAATCAGTGATTTCACTATAAGCAGATTTGTTCTTAGTTCTGTTTGTAGAGATGGTTCTTTCATCAAAGAACTCTATCTCAAATGAACACCTTTTTAGGTTCTGGTTTGTAAGTCACTTATATGGAATCTTTTGAGTCGTTTAACGTTTTCAGTTTTGTCGCTGAGGGCCACAGCCAGTCTGTTGACATGATGTGTTAGTCTTTGCTTGTAACGAGTAGCTACAGTGTTTACTTCTTCCTTGACTGTCTTCATTTCTAGGTACTCGTGCATTTCATTGGTTTTTGTGAACCATGGTGCATTTAATATGGTGCGAAATACCGTATTCTGAAACCGCTGTAGTATCTCAAGGTTAGAGTTACTCGCTGTACCCCAAAGTTCAATGCCATAGGTCCAGACTGGCTTCAGAATAGTTTTATAAATAAGCAACTTGTTATTTAGACTTAGTTTTGACTGTCTTCCCAATAGCCACGTTAATGAGCGTAGGCGGATGTTCAGTTCATCTCTCTTTTTTTGGATATGCGTTTTCCATGTTTGTCTTCTATCCAAGTATACTCCTAGGTATCTTACCACATCACTTTGAGGTAGTACCTCACTGCCAAGTTGTACTGGCGGACAGTTTCCTGTGTTCAGCGTAAATGTCACATGGTGGGATTTAGCAGCACTGGCTTTTATCTTCCACTTTTCCATCCAATCATGTGTAGCATTTAAGTGGATTTGGAGTTTGTCTGAGGCTCTCTTTTGATCCCTGTCACAGGACAATGCAGCGGTGTCATCTGCAAAAGTTGCAAAAAGGATTCCAGGAGTTTCAGGAACATCAGCTGTGAAAATTGTGTACAAGACAGGACCGAGTACAGAACCCTGTGGAACACCGGCTCGTATTTCAAAGAACTTTGAACTGTCGTTATTCACGATTACTTGGAATATTCTACCTTGAATATAAGATTTTAACAAGGTAAAATAGTTATGTGGTAGGTTTTTCCTTATTTTGTACAGTAGGCCTTCATGCCAAACTTTGTCAAATGCCTGTTGAATATCTAGAAAGGCCGCCGAGCAATACTGCTTACGTTCTATTGCCAGTCTTATGTCCTTAACCACTCTATGAACTTGTTCAATAGTTGAATGACCCTCTCTAAATCCAAACTGATGGTCAGGAACAAGTGTATTTGCATGTATTTCCAAATTCATTCGACGTAGGAGAAGTTTTTCAAACAGTTTGCATAATATTGGTAGCAGACTGATTGGTCTGTAGGATGAAACCTGGAAGTAATCTTTACCTGGTTTGGGAATCATCGTTATTTGTGATACTTTCCATGACTGAGGGAAATAGGATGTTCTTAGAATACTATTGAAAAGAGCTGTAAGGAATACAACAGCCTTCCGTGGCAGTTGTCTTAAAATTTCCGCCGTTACTTGATCATAACCAGGAGCTTTTTTCAATGAGAGACCTCTTATAGCTTTCCAAATCTCCTGGGGTGAGAAACTTTTTATAGGAGGACTTAGCTGTAAGTCACTTTCTAGGTATTCTTTAACTTCCCTTTCCGTATCAGTATTGTTACTTGGATGAGGTGTGAAAACACTTTGTAGGAATTCTCCAAATGCACTAGCCTTTTCTGCATCTGTTTTGGCCCACGAACCAGTATCCAATTTTAAAGGGTACTCTTGTTTATGTGGCTTTTGTGATGATTTCACGGCATTCCAAAGTGAATGCTCCTTGGATCCCTTCGTTGACAAACCTTCAAGCCGTTTTTGCAGAGTTTCATTTTCTATTTCCCGAAGAAAGTCCTTTAAATTTTGGCAGGCTTTATTAAAAATAGTTTTATCCTGTGCCCTTCGAGATTCATGCCAGCGCTTTCTCAATCGTCGCTTTTCTAAAATCATTTTTCTGACAGTAACTGGAACATCGCAAGGATTTATCTTATTAGTATCCAGGGTTGGCGTACTCAACCAGCATGCTTTTTGGATGGTTTGGGTGACCAATATAGTAGCATCTTCAATATGACTTTCTGTCTTTAGTGGCACTTTCAGATCTAGGGTCACATTAATGTAATCTCTGAATGCTTCCCAATCAGTTCTTTTATTATAAAGATATAGACGTTGTTGCCTTTCAATGATGGTTGTACTTATTGTAGCTATTATAGGAAGGTGGTCAGACGAACTATCATAACATGTTTCGATCTTAAGGTAGTGTTCGCATATTCCTTTAAACACAAAGAAATCGATCAGATCAGGGTTTCTCTGTAAGTCACTAGGAAAGTGTGTTGGTTGCCCTGTTGTTAGTACACCAACGTTATTTTTATCCAAACATAACTTGAGTTCTCTCCCTCGTGTAAGCGTTATTCTCGAACCCCAGTGAGTGTGTTTTGCATTCCAGTCACCACCTATCAAAAATCTAGTACCCAGTGTATTAATGAACGCATTAAACGCATTTTCATCATTCAACAATAGTTAATTCGTTATCAATCGTATAATAAAAAAAAAATATAGAAAAAATGTGCGTGCATGGAATCCCTCCGCGTGGAAGAAGTGAAACTTCATTCTCGCTCTGTCTCTTTCTATTCCACCTCCCCGCGCAACGAAGTCAACGACGTCAACAAAGTTAACGGAGTCGGCGGAGTCGGTGGAGTCGGCTGAGTCGGCGGAGTAGGCGGAGTAGGCGGAGTCGGCGGAGTAGGCGGAGTCGGCGGAGTCGGCGGAGCAGGCGGAGTAGGCGGAGTCGGCGGAGTCAGCGGAGTCAACGAAGTCACTCACTCACTCACTCACTCACTCCCACCTCACAACACCTATCATTTAACGCCTATCGTCTATCACCTATCATTTAACGCTTAACGCGTTATCCATACTTATAATAAAACTGTAACAGGTCCAATTCTGTACATTGAAGATATTTTGAAAATTATATTTGGAGGGCATTCTATAACCGATACTGAGGCCGAAAATGTAATTTTTTTAATTTTTGTCTGTCTGTCTGTCTGTCTGTCTGTCTGTCTGTCTGTATCTCGGCTGAGCATCACGCTGAAACTACTGGATGGATTGAAACGAAACTTGGCATGATTTGAGATCTTACTACGAGGTAGGACATAGGATACTTTTTATCCCGTAATCTAGCACGGTTCTTTTGGGAGAGAGGATTAAAATCAAAATGGGTACTTGGTTATACGCTTGGTCCGATTTTATCATTTTTTCTTTATAATTATAATAAATATTTGTAAGGGAACACTCATAGACAGTTGTTAACTATTTTTGGAAATCGATCAGGTTAAGCAACGTTAGCTAAGGTCATTAAATAGATGGGTGACCGTTTAACGCCATTTGAACTAAACGTTTCCGTGCTTTGGAGGGCAAGTACAAAGTGGGTCCAAGTTTTTAACCGACTTTAAAAAAGGAGGTTTTGTATTCTATGCGAATGTATATTATTGAAAGTTTAGTAAACGTAAACACAGCGCGGGCGGAGCTGCGTGGGTCAGCTAGTATGATAATATTTTTGGAAGTCGCATAAGAAGTTTCACTTCAAAAAATGGATGTCATTATGAAATCTTGAAGTTTGAACAAACTAGGTATTTTATGTATTTTATAATTTGTAGTATTTTTCATTCATCGATCACCCATTCTCACTCATCCATCCCGTTCGTTCGATGCATTGGGCTAAGTAAGATTGAGCTGCTATTGGTCAACATTTCTTTAGTCCTTCCTCCAAGGTCGTCATTGCTGCCGAGAGCACCCGAGCCGTAGACAGAATATAATACAGACATATACCAAGCGTGCCGCCGATAAGGACAGAAAAATAAGTACATACTAAATTTAGAGTTGCCACGTAAGGGAAATTTTACCCTTTGTGTAAAGCAAATACGGAGGTTGTTGTAAATTATATTTTCTTTCCAAAAACCACTTTTTTGACATAACATTTACTTTTCTTACATTATATCGTCTTAATCTATGACAGTCTGCAAAAAGTACGAAAGTGATTGTTATAATAATGTCCTACTAGCCGAAACGACCACAGCGGCCAATCTTTCACAAGATCAGCCATGTACGCAGGAGATATTATAGTGCACAAGTGCTTGCGTAGACACAAGTGCACTCTCTCTTCCTTTATATAATAGGTACCTCTCATAATCCGATGGGACGGAAGACCGACACGACTGGGGAGAAGTTAAGCGCAGGACCGACTTTTTACATGCCCATCCGATCATGTGTGCCGTATCTCGGTTTCGGAACGCCAAAGGGGCTGTCAAAAAGATGACAGCGCGCTAGTATCTATGGCAGAGACATGTTTTAATTATTACGATTACTCCACTGTATTATAAGTTGTTCTCTCTCAATTTGATTATAAGTGTTTATTACCAAAGCTTGGTGTTTTAATTTGACGGACAGGAGTCGGGCATACGTCCTATCGCAAATCCCGACACATGGATCATCTTACTTTACAGACAATCAGGTCATCGGCCTGCATTGTCCTAGCCAGTAAGGAACAACTACTCAAATTTGTTGCCCTTCGCAGGATTCGAACCCACGACGGTGGCTACAAAGTGAATGTACACTTAATATCATATATGCTGTAGCTAAGGTCTATTCCACATTGTTCACCTGGGTGATATCACGTGGTGATTAAAGTGCCTAAGAGCTGTAGATAATTATTAGCCTCATACAAAAAAGTTAAGAGATAAAGACAATAATATGCTATTTCCCAGAGAGGTAGGCAAAAATTGGCTTTCTTATAACATAACATAATACATACTATGGCCATTTACCGGGTAAGTTTTAGTAAATTTCTCCAATATACAAATCTATAGTACTAGTATCTTGGGACAATCTACGCTTGACCAATGACCACCTGATCTCAATCTACGCAGATCCTTTAAGGTAACCAGATAAATGATTACAAATACTTGTAAACTGTATAAATACATATTTAAATAGATATATAACACCCAGACAATTGTTCGGAATCCTTCGGAATCGAACCCATATCCTATTGGGCAGCGGCCAGGTCCCTCAGATCGTCGAACAGCCGTACATCGCCGCCGTCCGCGGCATGTACTGCTCGACCCACCCGACCCGATGTCCGTCCTCCTGGACCATGACACAACACCAACACCAACACCGACAGCGATGTCAAGAGTCGTAAACACATCAACACACAGACTCGCGAGGCCGAAGGGATCCGTACGCATGCGACCTCGACATGCATCCCCTCGCTGAGTTTCATGCCGGTTCTTCTCAGCGGGGGCGCGTTGTGAACCGGTGGTAAACTCATTTTCTCTAAGCGGCAGCCCAAGCCGAGGCCGTGCCTCCCTGAGGTGCCCTTGTGCTAGTCGCTACCCAAACCTTTCTGGCTGGAGCGCTTTAAGCGCTCGCCCTCTTGTCCGGTGAAACAGTACTATTCCTACAAAAAAAAAAAGTGATGATCAATAAAGCAAAGTGACTATCAAGCTTCAGTTGTCCACCAAACTTTGATGTCTACTGAAAGTGTGTTTGGTATTTATTGGTGATTCAAGTTAGGCAATGCCAAATGAATCATTTGATAGTTATTTAATAGTCACTTTGCTTTATTGATCATCACTTTAGTTGTCAAACGAGATAGGTACATAATAGGGGGGCAAATGAAACAAACTATTCAACGTCGGTACTGTTTATTTATAATTCAGACAAATTTACCAATAAATTGTAACCAACAACATACATACATATATTTAAACAACATGCATATAGTAAAAGCACGATTAAATGTACAATGACCATTGTGCCTATAAATAACGAATGAATACGTCCTGCGCAGCCTTGGACGAATTACTTGAGCGCTTATGTTATTTCTGAATATTTAAGCATTCGGGAATAACTTTTAGCAACCTAATTAATTATTTTTGTTGCTGCTATCCACAGTATACAAATATCCATATTTTCAGGAAATCATAAAAATAAATTCGGGAAATCTGAGAAATTCTTCGATGCACCCAGCATGTGGGATCGTGTATGATGCACTTAATAATAATTTACCACTTATTTATGGTAGTCTCTCTTTTATACACTGGCAACACTGATAATGGCAATCAATAAACTGAAAATTTTAGGTTATGGATGAAAAACAAGAATTTATCGATCTTACACGTAACTTTCAAGTAAAATAGTAACTAATTTAGAGCAATAAGATCTAAATAAGTCGTTTACATGTATTAGTTTCTAAATGTAATCTCTAAATTGGCCATAATAATTCACGTTTACCTGTGAAACGATACTCCACTAATTTTACGTTCACTGTCACTTTTACAGCCTTTAATACTGCACTGCACGATTCTTATAGGATTTCCACAACACACAGTAATGTCACAGTTAGTTTTTTATTGAATTTTAAGTTATTTATTTAATATTAAAACCACGATAAAATTGTCACGGAGCAAAGTGGGAGCAAACGTCAAATTTGTTTCGCACCCAGGGCGCGGAAAAATCGAACACATGCTGAGGGACAAAAAATCATATACACTGTTTCTTTCTATCACACGTAACCTACATAAACGCATTCTTTTCTTGCGTGAATGAGAAAGAAAGTGTCCAGCCCTCTATTGTTTTCTTCCTCTAAGACCCGAGCAGACCCGAGCACAGATTAGATAGTTATGGACCCGAGCACACCCGAGCACACCCGAAAGGCACTGTCAGACATACGTAGTATCATATGAAGCAGGCATCGATATACTATACCAACTAGATTAGCTGTCACGAACAAAATGACATCGAAAATGTGGTCGCGGTTACATATACTTACACAACTATACACGTACACGCAAAACAATAATATGTTCATATAAAAAGATAACTTACGAACTATAAAATAAGGTTCAATAATAATTGCAGACAATTCGGCACTTACACAGTTTTGGAGCTGAGAGTTGTGTGCTTCCATTGAGTTCCATTGTTTTTGAACGCTTAGACGTACAGTAAGCTAAGGAAAGGTATGGAGTTGCTTACGTTTATTTTTTCCAGAATAACCGTAATATAAAAATATGGTAAGTTACGTATAATGTTATGCTAGCCATAAAAGAAAGCATTACTTTGTACCCAACTTCTCCAGAATGATTGTTATTTCTTTCTAGTAGTATATCTGCATTTATTTGTTACAACATTAAGCTCTCAACGGCCGATGATTCCGATCGCATAAGCACTATGACGCGTCGACCGCCAACAGATTAACATGCGTATCAAATGAAGCGAAGACGCTTCATTTGATACGCATGTTGCTCAAGAGAACGACTGGATGAAATAAGACATACATATAAATTCAAAATTCTTTATTATGCATAGACTTAAAATAATTAGGTTTCGTTAGGTACAATTTTACAAAAAGCGTTACAAATGTTACAAAAAGCGTTAAATAATGACAATAGTATTGAAGTCGGTACTAAACATGGCATATTTAACGCTTTCAAGTTTTTATTTTATTTTAAGTCTAATTTATCTACACTGAACATTAATAATTAATCAAGTTTAGTGACAATGTATTTGACATTATATTTTATATTTATATTTAATTGACGGGCCCGTTGGTCTAGTGGTTAGACACCCTGGTTGCTAACCGATGGGTCGTGGGTTCGATTCCCACCAAGTGTCTGGGTGTTATTTATCTATTTAAGTATGGATTTACAAAAAAAAATACATAAGTATTAGTATCAGTTGTCTGAAAAAAGAAATGTTAATTACCTTTAAACAAATTTAATTTATTATAAATCTGTCTTTTTGAATCATTTTTTGTCTGAGCGGTTTCTTTTTTACAAACATAATGCAGTCTTACATCGATGAATTTTTCTACAACTAATCTCAGTAAATCAATGTTATGGTTATGCTCATTTTCTCCGACAAAAACATCTTTATTAATATATAATTTTAAAACTGCAACAGATATAAATATTTTGTCATATTTCTTGTGTATATTTTTACCACCACTTAAACGAACACAGTTGCGTATAACGCGTTCAGTGTTCATGCAAATGTCAAATACATCATTTGCACAATAAAATAAGCCATTCATATCTCGTAAATCCACTAGTTTGTGGAACCATAATTTTTCTTTTGCCCATAATTTTCTTTTGCAGTCCTCGCACCTAAGCTTTTTTACTAGACTACTTACCACAAAACCAGAAATGTAACCTACTATTGGGAAAACAATTTCCGGAATTGGGTTTTGTTCTAATTTTTGAATGAGTTCGTTGCAATTTATCTGGTATTTATCAAAATTGTGCTGTATAGATTTATTTTTTATGATTTCTATAGCACTTAAATTTTCTTCACATTCATCAAAACGATATCCCGTCGAAGAACTATTAATTTTTTAATACACGGAGCAACCACGTTCTTGTTGTAAAGTAATAATAATATTTGAGGACACACTGCCGTGTAATCCAAAACTGTCCAGAGTCTGTACTATGGTAACCAGACACCTAATATAAATACGTATATACTTTTTTGAAAATACATACTTATCTAAATAAATGACACCCAGAGAAAAAGTGGCAATCTGAACCACAACCTATTGGATAGAGGCCAGGATGGTTAACCATTAGACCAACGAGTTTTCAAATCATGGT
Source organism: Furcula furcula (assembly GCA_911728495.1). Taxonomy (NCBI): domain Eukaryota; kingdom Metazoa; phylum Arthropoda; class Insecta; order Lepidoptera; family Notodontidae; genus Furcula; species Furcula furcula. Next base: position 16,635,058 of record OU452251.1, read on the forward strand.
ATTGTTAGACTCCAAAACCGATATAAAATAAATTGTGGGTAGGATAGCCAAACGCGCCCAGCGAATGCGTATATAAGTCACTGCTCTAGCGGTACCGCAGTCATTCGTTTCTCAGATCTCGTACAGTGCGGAAGTCTCAGTGAAGTTGCTGCGTCATGGTGATTACAATGTATTCCTGCTGCAGGAGTGTGGTAATAATTCTTCAGTGGTATGTTCAGTTTTTATTTTACTAAGGTGGTCCAGTGACAATGGTTTCTAGACAGATTCTCTTTTTTTAAATAATCTTATTTAGGGTTTCTAATAGTATAATAATACAAACTTACACACATCTCATCACCACTTTTTCTATTTTACGCAGTTGTGAAAAAAATTGCACAATTTTATAACTATGAAACTCCATGCATTCTTTGTTCGAGAACTACGTAACGCTCGTGTACTGATTTACCAACTTATGTATGCTGGTGGCGTAAATGAGAACTAACTTTTTTATTGTGGTAGTGACGTGTAGTTTGACAGTTTTGCATAGACGGTAGTGACACTCTCTATCAGCAAAAATAATTTTGTCAGCCTGTGGCTTGGCAAATGGCGAACTACTAGCGGAGAAAATGTCAAATAAATAATTGTTATTTCGGATTTTAGTGATATCTTACTTATATTTTGTATTTAAACTAGTAGTAATAAGATTACTAACCGAAAAAAAGATATTCCACCTGTAATTTTAGTGTTGCGACGAGTATTTGGACAGTTTTTCAACGCGCAATAAGACATTTTGACACGTCTTACGCCAGCTGTTGTCGGCTCGTACTAATTTGAAATAGAGCGATAGCTGTCTCCGTAGCTCTTATTTTCGGGTCGTGACAGCAAATCTTTTCGCAGGCCAGTGACAGCATTAGTTCCAAATGTTCCGTTTTGGCGCTAATGTCGCAATAAGAACAGCCATCTTGGACGCCATTTTGGTCACGTGGCCAAGCGCGGTCCGGCTCTGAGTCCGCCATACCATACTTTATCGACTTGTCATTGTGTTATAGCCACGCCCAGTAATGTATGAACAAAAGAATTGGTCCGTATAGATTGACAGTGCAGGCATTCATATAGACGTTCCGCGTCCCTCTCTCATCTGCTTCACCCCCGGGAACACCAGGCGCCATTTTTAATGTTTGACAGCTAAATCACCGGTCCTTCCCTGTCCGTCCGCCATTGCTTATTTCGTGTTGATGAGAAGTGTTTGCGTCGATTAAATTCCGCCTCTTTAAATCCACAAATACAGCGATATCGGGTTAAACTTCGGCATTTTTAACAATGTTTCGAAAGTGTTGTGTACCCAAGTGCAAAAGTTTACGACAGGACGTTAAATTGCATCAATTTCCTGCAAAGGAAGAAAATAGGATGCGGTGGTTACAGTGCATAGGTTTTGGAAATAGTGAAGTCATCGAGAACAAGTTTGTGTGTCGCAAACATTTTGAGAAAAAGTTTGTCAACACGGCGACAAATCGTCTCAAGAGTGACGCCTATCCAAGTTTGTTTACAGACATGGAGATTTCTTCAGGAAACCCAACATCGGTCAGAACAGAAACGGGTAAGTTATCCTTGAATGAAACTAAATTATGTTTTGACCCATAGCCAACAAAAAAATAATATTACTATTTGTTTCTAGTTTCCAAGAAGACACACTTTGATCACACTTATGCACGTAAGCGCCATATTGATCATTCATATTCAAAACCTATGGACTGCACACCTCATAAAGTGGCCCGCTCTGAAGTGAATGGTATGTAGTATTAAAAATATATAATTTTGATCAAAGACCTCCTTTTCTTCCATTGCACTGGAGTATATTATTGTAGTCTATTACTAATTAAACTATTTTACTAGGTGGTAGATTCCTTCTACAAGTAACCGTCCAGGTAGGTACCATTGCAGTGTCAGATATTCTGCCGCCAAGCAGCAGTGTGGTGAAATTACCGGTCACAAAGACTTAATATCTAATGTCTTAAGGGTTGGCAGTGATTATTCTGGTATTGCTAGCGTCTATAGGCTGCGGTGACTGTTTAAATAAGGCCGCACACTTGCTTGCCACCGTGGTAGTATAAAAAAAAATCCTTACGTAAACTGTCTTGTCATTTTATTTTGAATAAATAGTTAATATTTGTATCAATATAGTTTTTGATTCACTATCAGCAAGATAATTATAGATTTTTTCCTTGCAATATAACTTAAATGTTATAAGATGTATGAAGATGTCTGGAAGAAATCGCAACTAGCTATAAGACTGCCCAATGTATAAAATGTTTGTAATTTGTATTTCTTTTTCTTTTTAGTGTGGAATTAAGAGTGGTTTATCTATCTTTATTATTATTAGTATGTAACCATGTTTATATCACTGACTACCAAGAGACAATGTTATTTATTTATGTATCACTAAAGAATTCAATTAGTTACTTAATTTCTTTTTCAGTTACTTTTAACGTAACTTCAACGGAACCTGCTAATGCAACTACCAGCACTGGAATCCCTGATACACAAGGTAATAATTAATCAACACTGTATTATGAACTGCTTGAACTTATTTCTGAATATTGATAATAAGTAATATTTTTATGTTCACTTAATATTTTTTTGTTTACAGTTTCATCTATTAAAACCCCTAGAAAGTTGGTTAGAAGGAGATTAATAAGAAATATAAACGCATTATCTCCAAGATGCCAGTTATTTTATAAAGAATATAAAAAAGCAAAACGAGAAAACAATTATAAATCTAGGGCCAAAAAGGCATTGAAGTTTAGTAAAGAAAAATCTTTAGAGGAGTTAACTAAAAATATGAATCCTCTGACAAAGAAAGTTTTGTGGATGCAAATTAAAATGTGTTCGAAAAACAAAAAGGCCCGCAGATTTACAAGAGAGGAGAAAATTATTGCCCTTGCCATATATAAACAAGGCCCTAAATCATATAAGTTTCTCCAAAAAATATTTATTCTTCCGTCAAAGACTACATTAAAAAAAATTATAAGCCAGTTAAATATTGACACTGGGATCAACACCAAAATTTTTGAACATATCAGACAACAGGTAAAATACATTTTTAATAACTTTTAATTCTTTATATGGGAAATGAATATTCTTTATTGTTTAATTAATTTAATATAATAATGTCATTAATTTAGTAATGTAATACAAAACACTAAATGAATACTAACTGTAATTCAATTACATCAAATGCATATACAGTTAGTATATTTTATTTTACTTTATTGATATCAAAGCAAGTAATAATTAAACTGATTAACGTTTGAGGGAAATTAAATGTAAAAAATACATTTCATTGTGTTATTGTGAAAATTAATTATGTGTTATTTTACATATGTATTTAAAATTGCTACATTATGTAGGAATCTTTATTTATACTAAGTAGACAGCTCTTAAGATCTTAGTATGCTCTCATATTCATCCCTATTTGTTATCTACAGTGAGTAATAAAAGAACACTAGCTTAAACTCATTGATATCGCAGAATAATAAAATTGATACCACTACCTTTTTTGTATAAGTGCACTACTCTAGACGATAATTTGAAGAATTATTATGTATGTTACAGGTAACACAGTGGGATAGCAGAAAAAAATTATGTACAGTTGTATATGATGAAATGACAATTGAAACAGCACTAACCTATGCCGCCAATAAAGACAACATTGTGGGCTTTGTTGATTTAAATAAAAAGATCAACCAGTTCGCTGATCATGCCCTCGTATTCATGTTACGGGGTGCTGTTTTTAAATGGCAGCAACCAGTCGCTTTCTATTTCTGTGAAGGTGCTACTTCAAGCTTGCAATTAAAAGGAATAATAAAAGCTATTTTAGCTGCAGTGGCAGACACCGGGCTTATACCAATTGCCCTAGTGTCAGATCAAGGATCAAGTTTTCAATCTGCTATAAACAGTTTATTAGATGATACCAAAAAAGAACAATTACGTGCAGGAGACTCCATTGGTAAGTTGAAATTGAGTAGTAGATATGTGTAATGATGTAACTTGATTTAGTGCCGAAATTAAGCTAAGTATAATATTTTATTGTTTCAGATGACACTATTCATTTATATGGCAGTTCCATAAGCGTGATATACGATCCACCTCATTTGCTTAAAGGTATTAGAAACAATCTGTTAACAAAAGATATGATGTTCGAGGGAAAGAGAGTGACATGGAATGATATTCTTGACGTTTACAATGCTGACTGTAAACATGGCGAATCGCGAATCCTACACAAATTGACAGATCAACATGTTATTCCAGAAAAAATAAAGAAAATGAAGGTAAATATTGACGTTAACTTATAACTATTATATGAAAAAATATTTTAGTTATGTACTCTGGTGGTCACGAACGTTGTACCACCTTTAGGACGACAATCGCTTGCACGAGCCGGCCCAAAATGCACGAGGGCGGGGTAAGCGCACGTAATGGTATTCAAACGATTTTGATTGAAAACTGATACACCGTTTGTGTCCGCTATAGTACACATATAACAAAAATATTATTTGGTTTGAACTTTCTGTCTGTACTGGGTACCAATCTTGGCACCACCTAGAGAAATGTTTATTGACCGAATGCCCCACGATGAGTACTATGTTGGTATATCTCTGGCATGGCCTACAACCTAAATGGCTTGATGGGCTATGACTTATAATACATGGTTAAATTCGATTAAGTTGTGGGAGTGACATTTGACGGGCCCGTTGGTCTAGTGGTCAGACACCCTGCCTGCTAACGGATGGGTCGTGGGTTCGATTCCCGCCAAGTGTCTGGGTGTTGTTTATCTATTTAAGTATGTATTTACAAAAAAAAAAAAGTATATAAGTATTGGTATCAGTTGTCTGGTTTCCATAGTACAGGCTCTGCCTAGTTTGGGATCGGATGACCGTGTGTGGATTGTCCCAAGATATTATTATAATTATTATTTATATTTTTTAACAAATTACTAATATGGCGGCTGCCATTTTTTACTTTTTCTTCCGAAAACATCAACTTTCATTTGATACCCATATCAAATGAAATGTCTTAACGAGACTAGCTGAAATATATATAGGAATTTATTCAATGTATGTATAATTTTACCTAAGCCCACTTTTTTTGTTCGCAGTCGGGCTTTTTTTGCTTTCTTAATGATATAATAATATGCTGTTTAAAATGTTGATGAATGCAGATAAATAATATTTGACTCTGGCACTTAAGATATAAGCATTTCCTCATATGGAATTATGACTATGAGTACTTACTGTTTACTTATTGTTATGCTTTGTTTTAGGTTAAGAATTGTGTACGTGTTTTGAGCAAGTCAGTGTCAGCAGCATTATCATACACTGCCGCTTTTCGTAAGTACTTCCAGAATATATTAATATAACATTTCAGAACATGTGGACGAAATTGGCATGTTATTTTTTTTTAATATTCAGTTAATTGCTTAAAAATATTGGTAAGTTACTATGAAATAGTAACTGTATTTAATAATTACCATAGAAAAAAATATATATTCATCTACTCATTGTATATTCCATAAAGATGCTTGTGTCCGTTCACATAGACCAGACACAGATATTGATTGCAATTAAAATAGAGTGTTCGGACCCTAAGACAGATAAGTGAGTACCACTATGACGTAGTATTTCACATTTTGGTGTAAGGAATGACGTTTCAGTGTTGAAAGCAACGTCATCCTCCAGACTGACCTGTCAAGACTGCAAGTTGTGCCAATCCTGCAGTTTTTTTGGATATTTAGTTCATTGGGGGGTTCCTGTCGTACTCCATAAATATATTTATTTATGTCACTCTATTCTTCGCCTTTTTGTGTCTAATGATTTATTCATGTAATATTAGTCAGTGGAATTACTAGTCAGTCAATAAAATCTGAGGCTGGTTTTCCTTGGCGCACCCGTCGAACATTTTTCAACATTCGAGGAGTCTCTTTCCATGTAAACCCTCTACGTCCTAGACGTTTATACCTATATTTTATATTTATACTGTATTTTTTTATTTTAGCTGTATATCCTGATGGAAGGCCTGTAAGTAAGACTATGAAGAACACAGCAGAAGCAGTGTCGTTTTTCGACGACTTATTTGACAGTGTCAATGGCGCAAATAGTAATGAAAGGGCATTAAAAGGCAAAAAATTACGTAAAGCTGTAACATCAAAATCAGAACATCATGAATTTTGGAACAAAGCCATAAAAATTTTGGAGAATATAAAGTTTATTGCCAAGGATGGGACACTTAAAAGTGTACCCTCTATTAAAAATTGGATCATTACTCTAAAAAGCCTTAAAAGAGTGTGGCAATTGTTGGCCTCAAAAAACATTAAAATTATGAGGCCCAGATACTTCAACTCAGATATAATTGAAATTTTTTTCGGGCAAGTACGTGCTTATAATTATAGGAGTAATGATCCAACTGCTTATGCATTTATAAATACGTTTAAATCATTATTAGTGACGAGATTCATAAATTTTCATTCTGAAAGTTATAATTGTGAGGAAGATTCCAGCCAAGGCATATTAAACATACAATCCCTTTTTGAAAATGTAAACACTGCACCAATATCTCAACCTATACCAGAGGAAATATCTGTTTTAAAAGATATTGAATTTAATGAAGAAAATATTCAAGAACAGGCAAGACGAGAACGCCTTAACATTCATTCAAGGGCATATACGGCTGGATGGGTAACACGCAAAATACTTAACAAAATTAATTGTAAAGAATGCAGAAATAATTTACTTACAAAAGATAGCAGTATTCACGACTTTATTAAACAAAAAGAATATAAAATAAAAACCCTTAGAAAATTAAACTATCCATCCGAATGTATAGTTACCAGTTTTGGAAATATTATTAAAACTACAAATGAATATTTGGAACAAAAAGGTCATGAAACTAATGTAGGTGAAAAAATTAAACAAGAAATAAGTTCCAAATATTCATTTGCATTTCTTGATTGCCAAATGCATAAAAAAATTGTTCTTGAATATTTCTTGAAAATATCTATCAAACTCTGCATATTTAATTGGTGCAATGTAATTAATAAAATATTAAAAGGGATTGATGTTATTAGGGCCGAGAAATGTAAATTGCAACCAATGCAAAAAAAGGCACTACATAAGTTTAAGAAAAAATATAAAAATAAAAAGAAGTAATTATTAAAAGGCTGTTTTATTTATTTTTTAGTTTCTACCTAGTTCCTAAGTCATAAAATTAAAATATTAAAAGAAGATGGAACCTAACCCGATAAAATAATTAGGCTGTATGATCGTTAAACCTTTGCCTTAGCTAAACGTGCAGAAAGAAAAAAAAACAAATGTCAAATTGAAGTTTAAATGCCTGCATTACGGTTCAAAGGCAATGTACCCGACATGGCGGTCTGAACGTAGTTCTTACTGAGTAGTCTGTGGTTATAGCCGAGTTGAGCGTTTTGTTTGTTTCTTGTGAATTTCCTTGCATTTTGCCGAGTTGAGATCCTTGAGACGCAAATTCTCCTCCGTTATTTACCGATTGTGCAGGTGATAGTGTTACTTTCGTCATGGGAACCCAATATAAATGTTGCGTTGGTGGTTGCAATGCAACAAGTAAAAGCCACCGGCTTTTTTGTTTACCCAAGAACGATAAGCTTCGCAATGTTTGGCTATCTTACCTAGTGCCCACAAACTCCCTCCTCATTGGACTTACTAAAGAACAGCTACTAAGAAAACGTGTGTGTGAAAAACATTTTGATAGTAATCAGTTCGACGGTGAAGGCCGAAGACTTCGGTTTTCCTACCCTTATCTGCTTACCAGTAAAGAAATAGCCCACGGTGCACCTCTTAGTACATCAGGTGAGTTATTATTTCACTATATTATTGTGAATACTTAATGTTTCCCAGATCGTATTAAACCATCGTGGTCTATTTTTTTAACATTATTAAACATCTATGCAGTAGATATTATACTGCACAAATGCTTGTGCAGGCACAGGTGCACTCTTGTCCTTTACTCACAATTCGGTGGGATAAAAGACCAACTGCAGGCGCAGGATCTATTTTATATGCCAATCCAACGTATGGATCATCTTACTTTTCAGACAATCAGTGGATCGGCCCTAGCCAGTAAGGAATAACTAAAACAAATTGGTTGCTCCCTACAGAAATTAAACCTGCTTCCTCTGGTTTTATGCGGTTCGGTTTTATGCCTCCGTCCGGCTTCTCGCTAATATACTACACTATAATATATAATACAGTATTCTTATAATACTATAGTAGCTATCAGCGTTCCCATTGCAAGTGTATGTGTTTGAACTACAAATAAATAAATATGTAGTAACAAATAACTTACATTTACAATAATCTTCAAACTCCAGTGTAAATACATACTAGACAATGGTCCCATTATGTTCTTATGTATAATGTTCATGTACAGCTGATAGAAACATACAGCATTCATAAGCGTTCTGTAACAGAGCAGCTGAACATTATACATAAGAAATTTATGGGACCATTGTCCAGTAGTTAGACAACCGGCCACCACCCAATAGGCTGTGGGTTCGATTCTCACCTTGTGTCTAAACCTTATCTTTATCTATATAAATATTTATATCAGTTTGTTGGTTGTCATAGTACTTACTGACTCTGCCTAGTTTGGGATCTGATGAATGTGTTTGGATTGTCCCAGTAGAAAAAAAAAGAAATCATTCAGGTTCTTTAGCTTAAGTATTCTAAAAATAAAAATACAATGTTTCAGAATGGAATGTCAAAATTGAACACAATTACACCAAAGAGCAAGATGAGGAGGATGATGGACCTGAGCCAGCAATATTAAAGTTTGGTGTGTATATTAAATCCCTAATTGGTTACTATAATATCTAATAGTTAGGCTAAATGATTGCCTGCCTTATGCCAGGTAGAGGTAAACATATGTGTGAACAGCACAAAATACTGATACACTTATGTACTAATTGTGTTATTGTATTTCTTGATGTTAATATGTATATTTTTTTTTAGAAACAAATCGTTTGGAGCATAATTACTCCAAAAAACAAGATGAGAGTATTGCTATAGAATCATCATTAGTGACTGCAGAGGCAGGTGTGTATTTTACCCAACTAAAAATAATGGAAGATTTTGTTTTTATTATTAGAATGAGTAAACCATTATAGTGATTCCCTATGAATTTTGTCATGACAGGACAAGTCAAAGTAACAAAACCCATCACACTCAAATTCATTTTTTTTATTGTAAATAGGCTTAACGCTAGCACTTTTGAATGGTCAATTTCTTTTAAAAGCTACCACCGGATCACAACGCAGCCTCAACTGAGATGATCCGGCAAGAAACTCAGTGGGCTTGTCATTTTTAAACAGTGTTTGTGTTGTTACAATTGGATCAGCATCAGCGATAGTAGTGGGGCCAGTCTCCCCATGCAGGTGATAAAATATAGATAAATAACACCCAGACACATGGTAGGAATTGAACCCATCACCTATTGCGTGGATAGTAGCCAGGGTGTCTAACCACTAGCCCCATGGGCCCATCTATTAATTCAGAATAATATACCATAATTATATGTTTCAGATGTAATATTGGAACAGCCTTCATGTTCAGGCATAGGGGTTAATATAGAAATAATGCCTGACACCATGCAAAGAACAGAACAATCTCAATCTCAAGAGCAAAAAGGTAGTTATGATAACAAAAAATATGTCCTCCTGGCTTATACAACCACGGCAGCAAAAATTTCACAAGATCAGTCAACTATATTGGAGATATTATAATGCATAAGTGCACTCTGTTCCTTTACTCTCACAATCCGATGGAATGGAAGACCGACACCACTGGGGAGAGATCAAGTGCAGGCAGACTTTATATGCCCATCCAATGCGTAGATCATCTTACTTTCCAGACAATCAGTTGGTTGGCCTACTTTGTCATAGCCTGTAAGGAACAACAACACAATTTTAATTCAGAATCTCTGGTTTGCAGCTGCGCCACGAAGACTATGTAGGTGTGATAAATGTAGCCTTATATACAATTTTAGAAAATTAATCAGTGATACTGAGTAAAAACCAGCTCTTTTTCCCAAAATAAGAAAAGCAAAAGGATCAACCTCTCCTATTTCTTATCCTAATGTTGGTTTTGTGTTTATCTTTATAATGAGTGTTATAACTTTAACAAGGTTTATATTTCTTTTCAGGTCCCTCAATTAAGAGGCTTGGATCAAAGAAAAGGAAGTTTATAAAACAAGTTTTAAATATAACAGCAGATAGTTTGCATGACTCAGCCTCACAAAGGCTAACTGAAGCACAAACTCTATTAAATAAGAGTGAACTGTTGGACAAATTTAGTTTATTAAATAAACAAGCAAAAACATTTTTGTTAATGCAGTGTAAACAAGTGGGTAAACCTAAAATGGCCAGAAGGTTTACTGTTGAAGAAAAATTAATGGCATTGCTCCTCATGAAACAAAGTCCCAAAGGATATAAATTATTAGAAAAAATGTTTGCCTTACCTAACAAGAGGACTTTGCTGCGCTTATCTGAAAAGGTTTCAATGGAACCAGGATTAAATCATAAAATATTTGACTATATTGCTCACAGTTGCAAAAATTGGGATGTGCAACAAAAACTGTGCACTATAGTATTTGATGAGGTTGCATTGACTCCTCATTTAACTTTTAATAAAAAGAAAGAAAAAATTCACGGATTTGTGGACGTAGCTGGAGAAAGAAAAATGCGTTATTGCGACCATGCTTTGGTTTTTATGATTAGGGGAATATGTTCTCCTTGGCGACAGAGCATTGCATATTATTTCTGTGAAGGCACAGTCTCATCAGCTGAGCTACAAAATATATTAAAACAAATAGTATCACAAGTAGCTCTAACTGGGTTAATTCCCTTGGGTCTTGTTTGTGACCAAGGGTCCACATTTCGTACAGCAATGAGGCAATTTAGAGAAGATACCATTCATTTAAGGAATCTAAAAGGTGTTCATGATGGTTAGTAAATTATGGTTTTAACCCTTTGGAGCGCGGGCCTATTTTTTTTGCGCGGTTTTTTGTTGATACGATTCGAGCCAACGGGCCCCGAGTTTTTAATTACTTTAGAACAAAGCTTTTTTATAATAACAGTATTAAGTAAACTTTTTTTTTCAGATGGATCAATTAATATTGCTGGACATGATTTAAGTTTATTTTATGACCCACCACATCTTCTGAAAGGGTTAAGAAATAATTTTTTAACCAAAGATATCATTTGGAATGGAAGCACTACAAAATGGAAAGATATTGAATATATTTATGATATTGATAGTAAATTAGGGCACACAAGAGCCTTGCTGAAATTGACAGCCCACCATGTAGATCCCAAGAAAGTAAAAAAAATGAAAGTCAGTGTTGCTGCTCAAGTACTAAGCAACCGAACTGCTGCAATGCTGAAATACACTAATGCACTTAGTGAGTATGCGTTTTTAAAAGTATCATGTTTAAATATAACTTTATTTAAATAACCCACGCAGCTCCGCCTGCGCTATTTTTACGTTAACTAAACTTTTAATAACAGACCTTCGCATCGAATACATAACTTCCTTTTTTATAGTCGGTTAAAAACTGGGACCCACTTTTTACTTGCTCTCCGAAGCACGGACCCGTTTTGTTCAAATGGCGTTAAACGGTCACCCATCTATTTAATGACCTTACCTAACGTTGCTTAACCCGATCGATTACAATACCTTGATAACAACTCTCTATGAGTGTTCCCTTACTAATATTTATTATATTATAAAGAAAAATTGATAAAATCGGACCAAGCGTATAACCAAGTACCCATTTTGACTTTAATCCCCTCTCCCAAAAGAACCGTGCTAGATTACGGGATAAAAAGTATCCTATGTCCTACCTCGTAGTAAGATCTCAAATCATGCCAAGTTTCATTTGAATCCATTCAGTAGTTTCGGCGTGATGCGCAGCCGTGATACAGACAGACAGACAGACCGACAGACAGACAAAAATTAAAAAAATTACATTTTCGGCCTCAGTATCGGTTATAGAATGCCCTCCAAATATAATTTTCAAAATATCTTCAATGTACAGAATTGGACCTATTACAGTTTTATTATAAGTATAGATAAATACCCTAAGTAAAGTAGGGTAAATAATTAATATTCTATTTATTTGGAACATAAACAATACTTGTACAGAGTACTTGTTTAATACTAGCATTAAAAATAGTTATAAACTAGTTACTGCATCTTCTAACATACATCCTGAGCATTTGTATTTTCATAGTATTAATTAGGTATTTGGCCTTTCAACAATTTGTTTTTAAATGATTAACGTTAATTGTAAAAATGTTTATAATTTAAATACGAAAATAGACTGAATATAGGTACTACTACATCATCCTAATGATAAATATAATAGCACCTAGTATTAAATTATCAGGTGATGTTGATATAAATATAAATATACCCAATATCATTTTCAGATAATCTACGGAATAATGAATCAGAAAACACCATGGGCACAACAGCAGAAGTTGTTGAATTTTTCGACACTTTGTTTGATAGTGTCAATGGCTATCCTGGTGGTTCAAAAAGAGGGAAACTAAGACGAGCTGTGAAGAAAAATACACCACATCATTTATTCTGGGCAGAAGCTATTCAAAAGATTAAAAATATACATTTTCTAGACAAATGTAGTAAACTTGCACTACAATCAGGAAAACCTAGACTCGTACGAGTGCCATCCCTGCAAGGCTGGATTACAAGTCTTGAAAGTTTTATTAGAATATCTAAATTATTATTTGACAAATATAGTGTGGACTATTTTTATCCCAGGCTTATAAATCAAGATCCACTTGAAAATTTTTTCGGTCGTATAAGGGCCCTCAATTACAGAAATATTAATCCAGATGCAAACACATTTATATATGCATTCAAATCATTAATGTTGTCTAATGTGCTTAGTCCTCATTCAAAATTTTCAAATTGTGAAGAGGATAATGGGGAAACCATATTAGATGTCGGTTTTCTTTTTAAAACTGATAACGAAAATAAGGAAAATTACACAAGTTCACCTCCATCCTCTTCACAAGATTACCCAAGGGAAAAATTAACAGTCGATCAGGTGGTGATGGAAAAAATTAAAGTGCATTGCTCAGCTTACACTGCTGGGTACATATGCAGAAAAATATCAAAGTCCATAAGGTGCAACTCATGCTTGAAAACGTACACAAGTAGCTCGGTAGAAAAAGTTCACACTTATATACAATTTAGGGAATACAAAACTTTGAAAAATAATAATTTATCATATCCTACTGAAAGACTTTTAATCTTATACAGGGACGTAGCTCAATTAGTGCATAATTATTTAAATGATAATTGCTATAAAAATAATATCAAAAGCAACTTGGTGAGAAAAATATTGAGCACAATTAGGTTTTCTTGGTTAGGGTGCTCTAAACATAATAATGAAGTAAAGAATTTGTTTATACAAGTTTTAATTCGATTACAAGTGCATAATTGGTGCAATATAATAAATAAAATATTAAAAGGTGATGTGGAGGCTAAGTATATAGCTAAAATGGGAGAGCCCCAAAAACGGGCCCTTGATAAATATAAAAGATTTAGATTAAGAAAACGATGCCTAAGTAAATAAATCACTGACACAGTAAAGTTCGTTTCATTACAAACAAAATTTAAAAATTATGTCCCATGTAAGAGACTATCGTCAAAATGGAACATCACTAGTAGTCGATATCGATAGTTTCTTCTAATCACTACTTATATACATATCTATAAACATTCTACGTACAGTACACACACACATACGCAATGCGTATATTACTTTGTATGTGTAACCGGCAAATGTCAAACAGTGCGATTGTAGCGCCAAAACGGAACAATGACAAACACAGCCCAAAAGTAGCTGTCGCATCTGTAGCTAGCTACTAGTATCTAATCTGTGCTATCATGTAGTATCCTTCTGTGCTGTCAGATTGTCTATTTTTGCATGGTGTGCGTGACATTTATACTGTTTGGTTTGAATATGGTTTGAGTTTGAATGGTCGGCGTGCCTACTGGTGTGTGTAAGTTTGTTAGAAGAAAATCTGTGAATGTGTGGGAATTAAGAGTTTCGATCTTAAAATTTTGATTAGCGGGCCTCGCGGTTCGGCGCGCGGGAAATTTAAATCTCCGCGTACCTAGGAATAGTTCCCGTTTTTCGCGAGCTTTTGCATATATAAAATGATGAAATAATTCAAAACAAAATTATTATTTGTTATTGAGCATTTAAATTATTTTTGTTATCATGTATTGTTCCGGAAATCACAGGGTAGGCAAACACTTTTTGCCTATATGGACTGCACGCCACTGGGTGACTGTAAATGACTCTACAATTAGAATAAGGTTGAAGGAACGTGGACTGGTACCGCACAATCCAGCAAATGGGCCGAAATAAACTGCAGATCATTGAAGAGAGCGCCTTAACGTTGCACGTACACGGAACAAAGTCCTCTTTTCTGATGAGTGTAAAACTATGCTGTATGGTAACGGCGGAAGGAACAAGGTCTACAGAAGAGATGGAGAACGCTTTGCACAATGCTGCATTGGATAAAAGGTCAGCTATGGTCGCGGTTCGTGGATGGTTTGGGGAGGAATCAGCGCCGACGGTAAGACAGAGCTTGTTTTTGTGTCTGGGCCACGTCTGCCTGCACTAAACAGTCATCGGTACATCGAACAGTGTCTTGAGCCTCACGTTTTGCCCTATGCACATTTTATTGGCAACGGTTTCATATTCATACACGACAATGCTACGGCTCACACCACGAGCGTCGTACGAGATTATGCTACCGAAGTCGGTATCTCCATTATGAAATGGCCAGCAAGAAGCCAGGACATGAATCCGATTTAATATTATATATGGGATAAGTTAGAGAAACGAATTCATGCAAGAGATCCTGCCGCTGAAACACTTAGCCAGCTGCAAAATTCAATCCAAGAGGAATGAAATGGAGTGCCACGACAATTGATCGTGACTCTAATCCTATCGTTGAAGAACAGTATGAAAGCAGTAATAAAGGAGCTCGGGGAGGGAATAAGTAGGTACAAGTTATTAAATAAACGTTTCTTAGCTTTTTTTTTTCATTTAGAAGTACGTGTGTTATTTTATCAATTTCCTTCATACTCCATACAGGGTAAAAATGACTTGTTAAACAAAATACGAAACCTATGGAAATTTAATTTGAATTTAGGACATTATTTAACATTAGGATTTGAAAACCTCATATTATTCACTATTAAACGACATTTGACACATTCCTAAATATACACATTTTTCTGATAATCCTGACAAAAAATAAACTTGCAAGGTGTTTCGATTTTGCTGATATGAAGTGATATTAACATGTATATTTTATAACTAAAGATCAAAGTAGTCACATCTTCAGACGTACGTTGTCGCCGGGAATTGACTGTATCAAATCGCAGCTCTCCGGCACGCACTCATATTTTAAAATACGCACTCACATTTTAAACACCATGTATACTGGTAACATGACAAAACTTTGTGGAACAAATTATAAAAAAAATATATCGATGTATTGTTTCATCCGTAGACAGAATATGACAAGACATCTAGCTAGCGTGCCACCTAAGGACAAAAAATTAGCATTCGTACACGAAACACACGTTATGGATATTTTTATAATACGGCTAATACGTACTTTAGATAATATTTCTTAGTGCAATTCAATTTAAAAACACCAAAGCTAGATCGTGACCGAAAAACTTCAAAAGTAAACTGCACCGTCGGTGCGGTTCTCTTCGAGTTCGCGACAGTTGTTGAACACACGCTGAAGGACAAAAAAATCATATGCTCTGTTTCTTTCTATCACACGTTACCTACCTTAGAGGAAGAAAACAATAGAGGGCTGGACACTTTCTTTCTCATTCACGCAAGAA
This sequence comes from Furcula furcula, assembly GCA_911728495.1. Classification (NCBI taxonomy): domain Eukaryota; kingdom Metazoa; phylum Arthropoda; class Insecta; order Lepidoptera; family Notodontidae; genus Furcula; species Furcula furcula. The sequence continues at coordinate 16,651,026 of OU452251.1, forward strand.
AAGAATGCGTTTATGTAGGTTACGTGTGATGGAAAGAAACAGTGTATATGATTTTTTGTCCCTCAGCATGTGTTCGATTTTTCCGCGCCGTGGGTGCGAAACAAATTTGACGTTTGCTCCCACTTTGCTCCGTGACAATTTTATCGTGGTTTTAATATTAAATAAATAACTTAAAATTCAATAAAAAACTAACTGTGACATTACTGTGTGTTGTGGAAATCCTATAAGAATCGTGCAGTGCAGTATTATAGGCTGTAAAAGTGACAGTGAACGTAAAATTAGTGGAGTATCGTTTCACAGGTAAACGTGAATTATTATGGCCAATTTAGAGATTACATTTAGAAACTAATACATGTAAACGACTTATTTAGATCTTATTGCTCTAAATTAGTTACTATTTTACTTGAAAGTTACGTGTAAGATCGATAAATTCTTGTTTTTCATCCATAACCTAAAATTTTCAGTTTATTGATCGCCATTATCAGTGTTGCCAGTGTATAAAAGAGAGACTACCATAAATAAGTGGTAAATTATTATTAAGTGCATCATACACGATCCCACATGCTGGGTGCATCGAAGAATTTCTCAGATTTCCCGAATTTATTTTTATGATTTTCTGAAAATATGGATATTTGTATACTGTGGATAGCAGCAACAAAAAGAATTAATTAGGTTGCTAAAAGTTATTCCCGAATGCTTAAATATTCAGAAATAACGTAAGCGCTAAAGTAATTCGTCCAAGGCTGCGCAGGACGTATTCATTCGTTATTTACAGGCACAATGGTCATTGTACATTTAATCGTGCTTTTACTATATGCATGTTGTTTAAATATATGTATGTATGTTGTTGGTTACAATTTATTGGTAAATTTGTCTGAATTATAAATAAATAGTACCGACGTTGAATAGTTTGTTTCATTTGCCCCCCTATTATGTACCTATCTCGTTTGACAACTAAAGTGATGATCAATAAAGCAAAGTGACTATTAAGTAACTATCAAATGATTCATTTGGCATTGCCTAACTTGAATCACCAATACATACCAAACACACTTTCAGTAGACATCAAAGTTTGGTGGACAACTGAAGCTTGATAGTCACTTTGCTTTATTGATCATCACTTTTTTTTTTGTAGGAATAGTACTGTTTCACCGGACAAGAGGACGAGCGCTTAAAGCGCTCCAGCCAGAAAGGTTTGGGTAGCGACTAGCACAAGGGCACCTCAGGGAGGCACGGCCTCGGCTTGGGCTGCCGCTTAGAGAAAATGAGTTTACCACCGGTTCGCAACGCGCCCCCGCTGAGAAGAACCGGCAAGAAACTCAGCGAGGGGTTGCATGCGTACGGATCCCTTCGGCCTCGCCGGCGAGACCGGTGTCTGTGTGTTGATGTGTTTACGACTCTTGACATCGTTGTCGGTGTTGGTGTTGGTGTTGTGTCATGGTCCAGGAGGACGGACATCGGGTCGGGTGGGTCGAGCAGTACATGCCGCGGACGGCGGCGATGTACGGCTGTTCGACGATCTGAGGGACCTGGCCGCTGCCCAATAGGACATGGGTTCGATTCCGAAAGATTCCGAACAATTGTCTGGGTGTTATTTATCTATTTAAATATGTATTTATACAGTTTACAAGTATTTGTAATCATTTATCTGGTTACCTTAAGGATCTGCGTAGATTGAGATCAGGTGGTCATTGGTCAAGCGTAGATTGTCCCAAGATACCAGTACTATAGATTTGAATATTGGAGAAATTTACTAAAACTTACCCGGTAAATGGCCATAGTATGTATTATATTAAGTTATAAGAAAGCCAATTTTTGCCTACCACTCTGGGAAATAGCAAATTATTGTTTTTATCTCTTAACTTTTTTGTATGAGGCTAATAATTATCTACAGCTCTTAGCCACTTTAATCACCACGTGATATCACCCAGGTGAACAATGTGGAATAGACCTTACAGCATATATGATATTAAGTGTACATTCACTTTGTAGCCTCCGTCGTGGGTTCGAATCCTGCGAAGGGCAACAAATTTGAGTAGTTGTTCCTTACTGGCTAGGACAATGCAGGCCGATGACCTGATTGTCTGTAAAGTAAGATGATCCATGTGTCGGGATTTGCGATAGGACGTATGCCCGACTCCTGTCCGTCAAATTAAAACGCCGAGCTTTGGTAATAAACACTTATAATCAAATTGAGAGAGAACAACTTATAATACAGTGGAGTAATCGTAATAATTAAAACATGTCTCTGCCATAGATACTAGCGCGCTGTCATCTTTTTGACAGCCCCTTTGGCGTTCCGAAACCGTGATCCGAGATACGCCACACATGCGTCGGATGGGCATGTAAAAAGTCGGTACTGCGCTTAACTTCTCCCCAGTCGTGTCGGTCTTCCGTCCCATCGGATTATGAGAGGTACCTATTATATAAAGGAAGAGAGAGTGCACTTGTGTCTACGCAAGCACTTGTGCACTATAATATCTCCTGCGTACATGGCTGATCTTGTGAAAGATTGGCCGCTGTGGTCGTTTCGGCTAGGAGGACATTATTATAACAATCACTTTCGTACTTTTTGCAGACTGTCATAGATTAAGACGATATAATGTAAGAAAAGTAAATGTTGTGTCAAAAAAGTGGTTTTTGGTTAGGAAAGAAAATATAATTTACAACAACCTCCGTATTTGCTTTACACAAAGGGTAAAATTTCCCTTACGTGGCAACTCTAAATTTAGTATGTACTTATTTTTCTGTCCTTATCGGCGGCACGCTTGGTATGTGTCTGTATTATATTCTGTCTACGTTACCTACAAAAACGCATTCTTTACTCGTGTGAATGAGAAAGAAAGTAGCCAGCTCTCTAGGGATTCTTCCTCTAAGGTTTCACCCTTTTTTCCTGTCATACGTCAAAAAAGGTCAACAACTGTCAAATGATCTGTCTGTCACGCCAACACAAAACAAACAAAGCAGTAATAAAATTAATAATGATATTTATTATTTATATCATTGGTAATAGTACAATACAGTACAATATGTCCTAAATAATATATTTTAAGTTTTATTTTGTAATAGTTGCCTGTCCAAGCTAGGTTAAAGTTATTACAATAATAACAGCTAACAATTTACCCCAGATCTAACCAAAAGAAGACATGGTTATCATGGACACTACAGAAAGCATTGGCAGTTTAGAGGAAGAAGCTCTGAAAAGGAAAGAAAGACTAAAAAATCTTAAACGTAAAAACCCTGACAATGAGAACGCATCGACGAATACCACAACTGAAGTCATGGTGCTTCCGAAGTAAGTTGTTTTTAGGTTATGTTTGATTGGGTATAGTACCCAGCATTGCCAGGTCTCCTGATTTTGATGTGTATCTCCTGATCTACTGATTTGAGTGCTGAATCTCCTGATTTTTAGAAATTGTCTACTGGTATATGTAACTGGTGTATGTATTTTATTTTTGGGAATCTACTATATGTTTAGTATTTGGTAAGACAATTTGTGTGTCTGTTGATCAAAGGTTGGTCAAGTATCATAGCCGTTCTCTACCCAATAATTAATTATAATTTGGTTATTATGCTTACTACATAAGCTACAAATTATGCCACCTTCAAAGACGTAATTTGTGTTTCTGCAGCGAGTAAAGTTAAGGTATTATATGGTGCAGCTACAAGCAGAGCTGGTGGTTAAGGGGACCATTGTTGGTTGTTTCACTGCCAGCACCTACAATATCTACTTAAAATCATAATCTCCTGATTTTTTGGCTTCAATTCTCCTGATGACCCATTGCGATTTCTACAACTTGGGTATAATTCATTTCAATATCTAATACCTCTCTTGTATATATTTCAGGCCAAAATTCAGAAGCTACAGACCACAGGATGAGTCATTACAAGAAGCTAAACTAGAAGATGCTCGGCCAGCTCTGGTTGAAGAAGAAGTAAAGGATTTGCTTGAAGCGGGCAAGGAAAAGGTACTTGACACTACTGTGACTTACTGTAGAGCCAATTTAATAGATCACATTTGACATCTGTCTGTTTCTTTTGCTATTATTACAATAAATATGTAATTGTAATGGAAATAAAAATAATTTTTACAAAAAAAAAGAACCGCCTTCAAAATGCAACTAAAAAGCCTGAAATAATTTATAAGAATTAGTGGTTTTTACATCTACATTGTTGGACTTGGACTACAACATATTATAAATACATATTACTATCAAAGACGGCGCCAAACTGGAAAACAGTTAGGTATCTACTGCCCTTGTAAGTATTTGCTAGACGTTAGGCACCGACTTCGATAGTAATATGTATTTATAATATGTTGTAGTCCAAGTCCAACAATGTAGATGTAAAAACCACTAATTCTTATAAATTATTTCAGGCTTTTTAGTTGCATTTTGAAGGCGGTTTTTTTTTTGTAAAAAATATTTTTATTTTATTCTTTTTAGTGGTTCCCTTGGTGTATTATTAGGTTAACTTTTAACAACTTCTATTTTATTCTGACAAACAGCCAGTTTAATATTTATTTTCAAAACACCCACTACATAACACAACTATGGACCATCACTAAAATATAAGCTTAAGCAAAAAATTTTATAAATGTAGATGTGACAATATCTTAATAAAACTAACCAATTGCCATAAGCCGAAGATATCTAGGTGTTATACTCGTAGTTCTCGAGAACCATGGACTGCAAGCTCGGTGGGTCTACATTTATTTATGCCGAGAACCCGTGTCCACCTTCTTGCTCCATCGTCAGACCCTGATCACCATTTTCTAGCAACTACTCATCGAGAGCTATCCAACAAGTCCAAATTCGGTAGGTCTACGTTTGTTGGTGCCGAGATACCGTGACGACCTTCCTGCTCCATTATCAGACCTTGATCACCATTGTTCTAGCAACTACTCGTCGAGAGCTACCCAACGAACCCAAACTCGGTGGGTCTATGTTTATTGGTGCCGAGATCCCGTGACGACCTTCTTGCTCCATCATCAGACGCTAATCACCATTTTTCTAGCAACTACTCATCGAGAGCTACCCAACAAGCCCAAACTCGGCGGATCTACGTTTGTTGGTGCAGAGATCCCGTGACAACCTTCCTGCTCCACCATCAGACCCTGATCTCCATTTTTCTAGCAACTACTCGTCGAGACCTATCCAACAAGTCCAAATTCGGTAGGTCTACGTTTGTTGGTGCCGAGATACCGTGACGACCTTCCTGCTCCATTATCAGACCTTGATCACCATTGTTCTAGCAACTACTCGTCGAGAGCTACCCAACGAACCCAAACTCGGTGGGTCTATGTTTATTGGTGCCGAGAACCCGTGTCCACCTTCTTGCTCCATCGTCAGACCCTGATCACCATTTTCTAGCAACTACTCATCGAGAGCTATCCAACAAGTCCAAATTCGGTAGGTCTACGTTTATTGGTGCAGTGATCCCGTGACGACCTTCCTGCTCCATCATCAGACCCTGATCTCCATTTTTCTAGCAACTACTCGTCGAGACCTATCCAACAAGTCCAAATTCGGTAGGTCTACGTTTGTTGGTGCCGAGATACCGTGACGACCTTCCTGCTCCATTATCAGACCTTGATCACCATTGTTCTAGCAACTACTCGTCGAGAGCTACCCAACGAACCCAAACTCGGTGGGTCTATGTTTATTGGTGCCGAGATCCCGTGACGACCTTCTTGCTCCATCATCAGACGCTAATCACCATTTTTCTAGCAACTACTCATCGAGAGCTACCCAACAAGCCCAAACTCGGCGGATCTACGTTTGTTGGTGCAGAGATCCCGTGACAACCTTCCTGCTCCACCATCAGACCCTGATCTCCATTTTTCTAGCAACTACTCGTTGAGAACTATCCATCGAGTCCAAATTCGGTAGTTCTACATTTAATAGGCACGGCTAGGATAGGATGGATTGTTAATTTTATTACAGAGTTCCGGTGGCCATCTATGGCCTTCTTCATCAGATCCACTTCACCAAATGATACTTTCTGAATGAAAATGCTTGACTAGTTTCTAAAAATACCAAAAACGCTATATGTATGCCTATAATATTTAAGGAGTTCCCTCAGTTACTCATGGTTCCCATCATCAGAACTTGATTTTGAAAAAAATGGGACCAATCTGGAAGCATATCTTTTCAATTAAAAAAACAATTTTCCAAATCGGTTCGTAAACGACAGAGTTCTGAGGTAACAAACATAAAAAAAAAAATAATAAAAAAAAACATACAACCGAATTGATAACCTCCTCCTTTTTTTTGAAGTCGGTTAAAAAGTTAAGCAGTTGTGCAGTTCTAACTTTGAAAAAATTTATCATATTTTATCAAAATTTAACTAATAGTTAAATTTTGATGAAGTGTCATAGGTGATCTATTAAATTGGCCCTGCTTTAACTTGTAACATATTACTATCAAAGACGGCGCCAAACTGGAAAACAGTTAGGTATCTACTGCCCTTGTAAGTATTTGCTAGACGTTAGGCACCGACTTCGATAGTAATATGTATTTATAATATGTTGTAGTCCAAGTCCAACAATGTAGATGTAAAAACCACTAATTCTTATAAATTATTTCCGGCTTTTTAGTTGCATTTTGAAGGCGGTTCTTTTTTTTTGTAAAAATTATTTTTATTTTATTCTTTTTAGTGGTTCCCTTGGTGTATTATTAGGTTAACTTTTAACAACTTCTATTTTATTCTGACAAACAGCCAGTTTAATATTTATTTTCAAAACACCCACTACATAACACAACTATGGACCATCACTAAAATATAAGCTTAAGCAAAAAATTTTATAAATGTAGATGTGACAATATCTTAATAAAACTAACCAATTGCCATAAGCCGAAGATATCTAGGTGTTATACTCGTAGTTCTCGAGAACCATGGACTGCAAGCTCGGTGGGTCTACATTTATTTATGCCGAGAACCCGTGTCCACCTTCTTGCTCCATCGTCAGACCCTGATCACCATTTTCTAGCAACTACTCATCGAGAGCTACCCAACGAGCCCAAACTCGGCGGATCTACGTTTATTGGTGCAGTGATCCCGTGACGACCTTCCTGCTCCATCATCAGACCCTGATCTCCATTTTTCTAGCAACTACTCGTCTAGACCTATCCAACAAGTCCAAATTCGGTAGGTCTACGTTTGTTGGTGCCGAGATACCGTGACGACCTTCCTGCTCCATTATCAGACCTTGATCACCATTGTTCTCGCAACTACTCGTCGAGAGCTACCCAACGAACCCAAACTCGGTGGGTCTATGTTTATTGGTGCCGAGATCCCGTGACGACCTTCTTGCTCCATCATCAGACGCTAATCACCATTTTTCTAGCAACTACTCATCGAGAGCTACCCAACAAGCCCAAACTCGGCGGATCTACGTTTGTTGGTGCAGAGATCCCGTGACAACCTTCCTGCTCCACCATCAGACCCTGATCTCCATTTTTCTAGCAACTACTCGTTGAGAACTATCCATCGAGTCCAAATTCGGTAGTTCTACATTTAGTAGGCACGGCTAGGATAGGATGGATTGTTAATTTTATTACAGAGTTCCGGTGGCCATCTATGGCCTTCTTCATCAGATCCACTTCACCAAATGATACTTTCTGAATGAAAATGCTTGACTAGTTTCTAAAAATACCAAAAACGCTATATGTATGCCTATAATATTTAAGGAGTTCCCTCAGTTACTCATGGTTCCCATCATCAGAACTTGATTTTGAAAAAAATGGGACCAATCTGGAAGCATATCTTTTCAATTAAAAAAACAATTTTCCAAATCGGTTCGTAAACGACAGAGTTCTGAGGTAACAAACATAAAAAAAAAAAAAAAAAAAACATACAACCGAATTGATAACCTCCTCCTTTTTTTGAAGTCGGTTAAAAAGTTAAGCAGTTGTGCAGTTCTAACTTTGAAAAAATTTATCATATTTTATCAAAATTTAACTAATAGTTAAATTTTGATGAAGTGTCATAGGTGATCTATTAAATTGGCCCTGCTTTAACTTGTTCTTCTTCTTTTTCTTGTGTAAGTCCTAGAAAGTGCATGTTGTGGACAGTGGCGTGCACAGACTTTTTGATCAGGGTAGGCAAAAAAAAGAAAATTTCTTAGATCTCTAGAGTCGTAGGGTAACAGTCTTTTTGTTTGTACGTATTGACACTGTAACATAAGCAAGTCTATTTATTTGTACTTACTGATGGTTTTTTGAATAAATGAGCACTGCTATGACTCAACAAAAATATAAATAATTCTGTGTTAACGCCATCTATCTCTTGTTATAGGCCTAGGCGACAAACTGCATTAAGATATTTTTTTATTAGATGGAGCTTTACTAACTTACTGAGCTGAATTGCCGACATGGGCATTTTTTTTAAACGTCGCCTGGGCCTTTAACAAGAGATAGATGGCGTTAACAAAGAATTATTTACATTTTTTTTGACTCATTATTGCATTATTGCTCAAATATTCCTAAATTAAATATATTCTATTTCACTCCCATAACTAAAACGAATCTTACGATTATGTAGGAAGTACCTAAGTATATTAAATTAAAATCCATGCAGCCATGGATTTTAATTTAATATGCCGCAGACCGTGTTCAAAAAATAAACATACCTACTATCGAAAAATATAATTCTATTTGGATAGTCGAAGAGAAATAAACACACCTACCTATCAATATGACTGTGAGTTACTTGTATTGTAGATACGTACTAAGATGATTAAAACACATTACAACACGCAACAGTAGAAAGATATGTATATTTACGGCTAAGCTACAACATGTATAAATTAAACTATAATAAGTGTGGACGCCAGGAGAGTTTTTTTATTGTTTGAACTCTTCCAAAACCAAAATCCCGGCCAGCTAGGTCTCTCAGGATATAAGATAACTTTCTCTTTTAGTTATACAAATCCAGAAAGGGGCATATCCTTAGTCTGGAAGACAAAGGAAAAGCAATTACGACTTGTTTGTTTTGAATTAATACAACTCACCCCCTTTGTGCACTATAGCTTTCGATATAATAGCTAAATTATTATCTTTCGCAAAGTACGACCTACGTGCTCACACGTCCTCTTTTCTTTTTAGTTCCTTATTATATACCCGCACCGCTTTATATTCTATTAAATAATTTTAAAAACATTACAAAAAGAAACTTCGATTCTAAGAGGATACGAACTCGCGTCTCGTGATTCGCTTCCGAACGCCTAACAAAATGATCTGCGACTGCGATATCTAAGCGCGTAAAATTAGCATTCATGTCGTAACATAAATATCTATCCGGACTAAACTATATTGAAATGTCACTTTTGGTAGGCAGTGTCTCTCTGTGTCTCTGTCCTTTGTCTGCGTGATAGTTCTTCTATTATACATGTCAGATTATTTATGGGTGCGTGTATCGGTGTGAGTCTGTGTGCAAGAAATCTTTTTGAATGTGTGAAAATTGAGGCAACGCCGTATCGTGTCTTTGCGTGGCCCGCGCGCAGAATATATTTATGAGTAGATAGGTATAGTACAGTGCATTTATGTTAAGTTCGATGCGCATAGGTGATTGATTTCAAACATTTTGCGTGCTTTTGTTTATTTATTATGGTGAAATAATTGAAAACGAAATATTACTATGCACACTTTATATTGATATGTCTGATTGGGAAAATCACAGGGTAGGCAAACACTTTTTGCCTATATGGACTGCACGCCACTGGTTGTGGAAAGATACTACCAGTGGCAGTGGCATGTACAGAGGGTAGGCAAAGAAACATATTCCGCTTGTTTAACCTATTATATGTATGTATATTAGTATACCATTTTAAATATCCATAAGTTAGGGGTCGTTCATTAATCACGTGATGTTTTTTAGCTACTTTTTAACCCCTCCCCCCCTCCTGGTGATATGTGGTGAGGTTTTAAACTACCCCCCCCCCCCCCCTACCCAAAATCACGTGTATTTTCTTTGTACAAACTATATGGTAATTTTCGGAATATTATCTTTAAATACAGGTAACTGTTGAAGGGGAAGTCGTTGCCGGCAACGGTGAGTACAGGCCACGTGCCGCTGTTTGGTTTAGAAATCGTGCATTCAACGAAAAATAAATACACGTGATGTCTCATTATACCCCTCCCCCCTCCTGGTGATATTTGGTGATTTTTTCGGGTCCATACACACAAAAAGACTGCCTTCCCTGCGATTTCTCTAAATAATCTTAATTTAAAAATATTTTGTACTGACATAGTATTTATGTGATGTTTTTAAATGTAAATGAATATGCCTGTATTGTTAGTTCATTTAAGGATATTTGTGGTGGCACACTAACAAATAGCTTAGAGTACAGATAACTTGTAGATATTTTTGCCTATGTTCTATGCACGCCCCTGACTAGTGGTTACATCCCGCCCCAAGCTGTTACTTAACAAGTTGTGGGATAAATTCCCACCCAGTACAATCATTTGTGTGCAAGAAAATGTCTGTTTGTCTTGATGTTATTTATCAATGTAAGTATGTAGTACAAGAAAAATATAAGTATTTGTATAGTAAGTAGTAAGTTATCTAGTTACCTTAGTACCATTGTAGGAGGCTCTCTGTGCATCCCAGCTTCATAAAAAAATTATATTCATTTTCTTGCCATCAATGTAAATAAGCCCTTAGTAAGGTAGTGTTTTTCTATTTTCAATTGCAATGCTACTTTCCACTGAATAAAATTATAGTCATGCACTCAAACTCAAACTCAAACTCAAAAATCTTTATTTCAAATAGGCTTAACGCTAGCACTTTTGAATCGTCATTTTTTAGAAGCTACCACCGGATCACAACGCGGCCTCAACTGAGAAGATCCGGCAAGAAACTCAGCGGGCTTGTCATTTTTTCACTTTTTTTTTTAAACATTGTTTTGTTACAAATGAATCGACATTAGCGATATTGTGTCCTGCCATTCGAAACATAAAGCAAGGGAGAAAAGAAGAAAACAATAAATTAAGACAAACTAAAAGGCCAAATGGATAGAAGTCGGACCAGTCCCCCCAAGCAGCACCCGCGCACGAGTTGACTCGAGCAGCAGCCATCACTCCCCTCAACCATATTAGAGGGAAGGGGGTGACCCGCCACACGAAGCCGCCACAAGCAAAGACTTTTCGATGGCGAGCATGACCGAACCAAAATCACAGTGGCTCACATTTAACTTCTGCTGTTAAGTAGTACCTCGACAGGCAAGACACAAAACACTTTCACATAATCTTTATATTATCAATCAATTGACTTGTGAAACAGCCATCAGTAATCCACCAGATTAAGAGGTGTTACAAACTGCAAGCCTACAATTCTAAGCTTGCATGAGTTGAGCAGTTCAAGCCCACGCAGCTTTATCCTCTAGGTAATCCGAGATTTTGTAATAAGCCTTTTTCGACAACCGGCTTCTTATCAAAGGTTTAAATTTATTCAGTGGAAGATCTCGGATATCCTGTGGCAGTTTGTTATAGAAGCGTATACTTTGGCCCATAAACGATTTGCTTGTTCTGTGGAGACGTGTGGAATGTAAAACAAGATTGTGTTTGTTCCGGGTATTAACACTATGAATCGCACTGTACTTTTTAAAAGATACACTATTTTTCTGAATATAAACTAAATTTTCAAATATGAATTGCGAAACAACCGTTAGAATATCTATTTCTTTGAATTTTTCCCTTAGTGAATCAGTAGGAGCCAGATTGTAAATGGCTCTCACAGCTCTTTTCTGCAGAATAAAAATGGTATTAAGTTCTGCAGAAGATCCCCACAGTAATAAACCATAAGACATAATACTGTGGAAATAGCTGAAATAAACAATTCTAGCGGTTTCAATATCAGTTAAACGTCTTATTTTTTTAACTGCATAAGCCGCGGAACTCAGTCTACCTGACAATTTCTTAATGTGGGGGCCCCATTGTAGTTTAGCGTCAATTGTTATACCTAAGAACACAGTCGACTCCTCAAGGTCCAACTTCGCTCCATTAATTTCCACATTGGTTGCCACCTGTCTTACATTTGGTGTTACAAATTTCACACATTTGGTTTTGCTCTCATTAAGTTTCAAATTATTAACATTGAACCAATGGACAACTTTAGAAAGTACATTGTTTACTTCGTCGTATTCATAGAGTTTACGCCTGACTTTAAATAAAAGAGAGGTATCATCAGCGAACAATACAACATTTAGTTTGTCCCCTACGTAGTAGGGTAAGTCATTAATATATATTAAAAACAGAAATGGGCCTAATATTGAACCTTGAGGGACGCCCATGGAGACCACAGAACCAGGAGATCTCTTACCGTTAATGTCAACCTTCTGAATTCTATTATGCAAATATGAAGTTAAAAGGTCAAGAGCTCTGTCCCTTCTGTGTCTCCACTAGCTACAGAGTCACAATTTGAAAGCTAAATTAACTTAATTGCGTTGACCAGAGGGTCTAGACAAGATGCAATCGCTTCATAGCGAATCTATTTCTTTATTCGCTAACGGTGTCAATTCCCTATAATTTGTCACGTGATTTTTCTATGACTTATGTCATTCTCATACATTTTTATACTTTCTATTAGCGATAACGCTTGTAGAATGTTACATTGTCTAGGGGGGCTGGTAGTGAATTGTTTTTTTAACTGATTGCTTATATCATGCAAATATGACCATGTTTCAGAATTTCGTAAAAAGCTCAAGTGGCTTCCTATTCGCTTTCGCCGGAATACTCATATTCTATCTCTCCTCTATTCTATTCTTTATAACCCTAAGTCACCCTCCTACTTAAAGGAGCGCTTTGCATTTGTTACTTCCCAGCACCATACTCTCCGCTCTTCATGTGAACTAAGACTTCTTACTCCTGCTCATACTTCTCATGCATACACAAAGTCTTTTACTGTGCTAGCGGGAAGACTTTGGAACTCACTACCGCAACATATAAGACGAGCTCAGAGTCTACTATCCTTTAAAACTCAAGTTACATCGTACTATCTCTCCCTTCAATAATGGTTTATAGCTATTGATCTTCTCTCACTTTCTTGGTAATAGATATGTATTAGTCTATCATAATATATTATAATATGTAGTTTATTTTTTATTTTATTGTTATTATTATTATTATTATTTTTATATATATTTTTATTTTTAATCCACTTAATTTATATATATAACTGCACCTGCCCATAAGAATGCTCTGTCCTGTACCCCAAGGTTGACTGGAAGAGATCGCTTTAGCGATAAGTCCGCCTTGTTGTTCACTGTTTTTAAATGTTTTAATTTCAAATGTATATTTCTTTTGTGTGCAATAAAGAGTATTTGTATTGTATTGTATTGTATTGTATCATGGATGAATGAAGTAAAGGATAAACAATCTCTATACATTCGAGCGTACCTCGAAGTTTTGCAAAAAAACTCGTTAGATTCAAGGCGCGCCACTGTGCACAGATCGTTAGAATTTGCCAATAATTTCCGCAAGCGCTAGTATAGCAGATAAATTAGAAAGAATACCAGTTTTATCAAGATTAACAATAGATGGCGATATTTTAAAAATAGCGTATACACCCAAGGGCACATCATATAAAATGTACTTGTGTACTTGTAATCAAACACTCAATCGGACGATATTCGCGATCTTTGCGCACAAGCGGAGAGTCCATCGGGTGGACTTATCAGTCATGCATTGCTGTGTTCCGGCGTGAAGGGCACTGTAGCTGGTGAAATTACCGGACACAAAGACTTAATATCTAATGTCTTAAGGGTCGGCAACGCACTAGTGATTCTTCGTCTAGCTAGCGTCTATAGGCTGTGGTGTCTGCTTACCATCAGGCGGGCCGCATGCTTGCTTGCCACCTTGGTAGTATAAAAAAAAAAAAAAAAAAAAAATACATGGTCATACCTGCCTACGACTATAAACGCACAGGCCAAACGGCTGAACCGAGAAACATGAAATTTGGACAGTAGATTCCAGTTATGATATATGACTTCAAAAAGGATTTTTGGAAATTCTAATGTATCATATTTTTTCGAATGTATTTTTTTTAATTACATTAATCAAATACCATAACGGGTAGGTATGAGAATAGGTCATAAAGTAGATTTCATGCCGCTCGCTAGGTTAAGCAACATAAGGCAAGGTCTTTACATATATGGGTGTACCGATTTGTATGAAATTTTGTATACATATCGGGTAGGTCTAAGAATAGGTCGTAAAGTATATTCATACCGCTAGGTTAAGCAACATAAGGCAAGGTCATAACATAGATGGGTGTACCGATTTGTATGAAATTTTTTGTACATATCGGGTAGGTCTGAGAATAGGTAATAAAGTAGATTTCATGCCGCTAGCCGGTAGGTTAAGCAACGTTAGTTAAAGTCATTAAATAGATGAGTGTACCGATTTGTGTGAAATTTTGTGTGCATATCGGGTAGGTCTGAGAATAGGTCGTAAAGTAGGTTTCATACCGCTAGGTTAAGCAACATAAGGCAAGGTCATAACATAGATGGGTGTACCGATTTGTAGGAAATTTTGTATACATATCGGGTAGGTCTAAGAATAGGTCGTAAAGTATATTCATACCGCTAGGTTAAGCAACATAAGGCAAGGTCAATTACATAGATGGGTGAACCGATTTGTACGAAATTTTGTGTACATATCGGGTAGGTATGAGAATAGGTCATAAAGTAGATTTCATGCCGCTGGCCGCTAGGTTAAGCAACTTTAGGTAAGGTAATTAAATAGATGAATGTACCAATTTGTGTGCATATCGGGTAGGTCTAAGAATAGGTCATAAAGTAGATTTCATGCCGCTAGCCGGTAGGTTAAGCAACGTTAGTTAAAGTCATTAAATAGATGAGTGTACCGATTTGTGTGAAATTTTGTGTGCATATCGGGTAGGTCTGAGAATAGGTCGTAAAGTAGGTTTCATACCGCTAGGTTAAGCAACATAAGGCAAGGTCATAACATAGATGGGTGTACCGATTTGTAGGAAATTTTGTATACATATCGGGTAGGTCTAAGAATAGGTCGTAAAGTATATTCATACCGCTAGGATAAGCAACATAAGGCAAGGTCAATTACATAGATGGGTGAACCGATTTGTACGAAATTTTGTGTACATATCGGGTAGGTCTGAGAATAGGTCATAAATTAAATTATATGCCGCTAGCCGCTAGGTTAAGTAACGTTAGGTAAGGTCATTAAATAGATGGATGAACCAATTTGTACGAAATTTTGTGTATTTATCGGGTAGGTCTGAGAATAGGTTGTAAAGTATATTCATACCGCTAGGTTAAGCAACATAAGGCAAGGTCAATTACATAGATGGGTGAACCGATTTGTACGAAATTTTGTGTACATATCGGGTAGGTATGAGAATAGGTCATAAAGTAGATTTCATGCCGCTGGCCGCTAGGTTAAGCAACTTTAGGTAAGGTAATTAAATAGATGAATGTACCAATTTGTGTGCATATCGGGTAGGTCTAAGAATAGGTCATAAAGTGGATTTCATGCCGCTGGCCGCTAGGTTAAGCAACGTTAGGTAAGGTCATTAAATAGATGGGTGAACCGATTAGTGTGAAATTTTGTGTGCATATTGTATAGGTCTGAGAATAGGTCGTAAAGTAGTTTTCATACCGCTAGGTTAAGCAACATAAGGCAAGGTCATAACATAGATGGGTGTACCGATTTATATATGAAATTTTGTTTACATATCGAGTAGGTCTGAGAATAGGTCATAAAGTAGATTTCATGCCGCTAGCCGGTAGGTTAAGCAACGTTAGGTAAGGTAATTAAATACATGAGTGTACCGATTTGTGTGCATATCGGGTAGGTCTAAGAATAGGTCCTAAAGTATATTCATACCGCTAGGTTAAGCAACATAAGGCAAGGTCAATTACATAGATGGGTGAACCGATTTGTACGAAATTTTGTGTACTTATCGGGTAGGTCTGAGAATAGGTCATAAATTAAATTTCATGCCGCTAGCCGCTAGGTTAAGTAACGTTAGGTAAGGTCATTAAATAGATGGGTGAACCGATTTGTACGAAATTTTGTGTACATATCGGGTAGGTCTGAGAATAGGTAATAAAGTAGATTTCATGCCGCTAGCCGCTAGGTTAAGTAACGTTAGGTAAGGTCATTAAATAGATGGGTGAACCGATTTGTATGAAATTTTGTGTGCATATCGGATAGGTCTGAGAATAGGTCGTAAAGTATATTTCATGCCGCTTTGTTAAGCAACATAAGGCAAGGTCATTACATAGATGGGTGACCATTTAATTACATTCTAAGCGTCTTCGTGCTTCAGAGGGCAAGTTAAAGGAAAGCCCCAGTTTTTAACCGACTTTAAAAAAAGAGGTTTTGTATAAGACGAGTAGGTACCTTTGTATCTAGTACTATTAAAAATGAAAAATAACAATAAAAAATGATCCGATAAAAACAACAATAAAAAAATGAGGGTACACCGAAAATTATGACAGTATAAATAGATCGCAGGATTCGCAGGGACGTTCAACATCTCAGTCCGACTATTGTCAGGTGAAGCTGTAATGGTAATTTGCGGCCAACAGCGTCTTCCCGTCCCAAAAAAAATACCCGCCCGTGAGTGTGACCATGGGTGCTGCAGAGCATTCGAAACGTCGAGAAAATTAAAATATATCGAGATTTAATCCATAAGAGTAGATTAATTACAATGTGTAGTATTCGCGTACATAAAAGACAACACTATTAAAAATGTGTAATATCCACACTATAAGCCTACTACGGGTGTGATTTAGAAAAAGAAAGAGTGAAATATGTACTTAGGTTAGCCTGGCAGCGGACCCCAGTTCCCCAGAATCTGTGGAGGTCAACCGGGGTATGTGGGATTCTTACCCACTAAAAACCCGTGGATCCTTTAGTTCCTTGCCTTTGAGTTCGCCGCCGGGCGTCAAATTGTATTTCCCCGGGAACCTGGGGAAACCTTCAATTGGTCCCCGGGGACCTGGAGAATCCTTTATTAGGTCCCCGGGAACCTTGGGAATTCTACAATAGGTCCCCGGAATCTATAGAGCTAACCCCGGTTGACCGGGGTATGTGGGTTTCTTACGCACTAAAACCCCCCGGACGCCTCAGTGACTTTCGTTGAGTCCATTGCCGGGGATCACATTGTAGTCCCCCGAGAACCTGGGGACATATAGGGTACCTGCTACCTGGGGCAGTACCCACTGAACACTCTAGATCCCATCTCTCATGTGTGTGTGATGTGACGGCCGTGGGGGTTTTAGTGTCACTTAACCATGTGGGATTCTTGCCTGGTTTGGTTGACGGTTGACCCCCACCGGTCAGCGACCTATTGAAGGTTTCCGTCGCGTAAACAAGTAATTTTTAATTTTTTTTAAATCCCCCGACACACTCCCCCCAGAAAACGAACTCTTAAAATGACTCCTGTGCTAATAGCACAGGACATTGATCAGTATCTGTCTAACTACTCGTCAAGATTTAACCATAGATTTATAATTCAGTGGGTCCCACATTTAATTGAGCGGAGTTCCTGTTGCCACCTTCCTGCTTGCTCCCAGACTTTGATCAACATTTTTCTATTTACTACTCGCAGCAACCTATCCAACGAATCAAAATTCGGTGCGCCTACGTTTATTGGTGCAGAGATCCCGTGACCACCTTCCTGCTCCATCATCAGACCCTGATCACCATTTTTCTAGCAACTTCTCGTCGAGACCTATTCAACGAGCCCAAACTCGACGGGTCTACGTTTATTGGGACCGAGATCCTGTTACCACCTTCCTACTCCATCATCAGACCCTGTTCACCATTTTTCTAACAACTACTTGGCAAGACCTATTCAACGAGCCCAAACTCAATGGGTCTACGTTTATTGGGACCGAGATCCTGTTACCACCTTCTTGCTGATCATCGTCACACCCTGGTGAAGGTTACCATTTTATTTAGTATCATCGGCTTTACATATTATGTTCTATATTTCAGATCTCTCGGACTAATAGAAGTAATGGAAAATGTCTATTGTATACAAAATATCCCTACCTCGACTCGGAAAAGAGTGACAACTAGGTCACTCACTCACCCATAAGCAAACCAAATAAGCAGTAAGCTAGTGCTTACTGTAAAAAAATGTATATAAGAATGCGAATTTATTACATTTTAAAATAGGTACCTACTATAATAATCGAGCATTTCGCCAAATCAAAATCGTTGCAAGATATTGTATGTGATAATCAATCAAACGACTAGATACCGGTGCCACTACCACGATAGTTTTTTCGCATAAACCAGAGTTGATAACCCTAGCGCGACCGCCGAGCGTAGGTATGAAAAGCGAGGTATACAAACATGAGCTTGCCTTCTGTACCACGCACTGCCGCCGCCGCCGCCGTCGTCGGTCGCCCGGTGAAATTCACCCGCGTTGCCGCCGTGAGTGGCAGGCAGCTCGTGGCATGCTTCATACATTTTTGTTTGTACATTTGTTCCATTGGCCCGGTACGCTTCGCTCGTAGCAAATGTTCGTGGCCGGGCGGTTATGTGCCGATACGACAACCGTTTAATTTATCGGGCCTCTTGGGCTAGTGGTTAGTCACCGTGGCTGCTACCGATAGGTCGTGGGTTCGATTACCTACCATTATACGTCTGGGTGTTTTATCTAGTTCATCATCCGAAAGCTGCTGATAATGATGCTCCACGAGGCGAGGCCTTTGTTCAGCACAAAGGCCTCGCCCTTAGAAGGGAGGGGTTGCTATAATCCCCACGCTTTGCAGGCGGCTTGGGGATCGCAGTATAGGTGGTAGGTAATCTAATAAAAAGACGCTGCGCTGCTGCCCGACTTCTTGTTTTCCCTTAGTCGCCTCTTACGGACACCCAACGGGATTTTATTCGGGCTATTCTTACCCGGACACCCCGCCGGGGAACGGTTTTATCTAGTTAAGTATGTATTTATGCAAAAAATATATATAAATATTAGTACTGATCAGTTGTCTGGTTTCCATAGCTCAGGCTCTGCCCAGTTTGGGATCAGATGACCGATTTATTTATAAATTATTTTCAGTATTGAATCATTATTATTTCAAATATCAGAAACTGATTGAAGATTATGAATAGTTTCCCAAACTCGATCTCAAGTTTTAGCCAATCAGTATTTTAGTTATTTGCAAATAAATATACTAGATGGCGCTGATTTTCCACAATATGTGTAAATTCTATAAAATTGAGACTCTTAGTGCCATCTATGCACAAATTGAGAACTAAAAAACGTGGTACGCTGTTTTCTATGGAGGTTGTTTATCCTATAGTTCATTCATCCATGCTTATATTCATATAAGGGCCCTTTGTATATTTTTACACCTGTTGATACCATCTACCTATACCACAACATTACCTCTTTCCACCTCCACCACTCCCTCTCTGCACCTCTGATTTCTTTAATTGATCATGTGTGAAACAACTTTGTGTGATTGTTACTAGGTTTCTGTAAAGGAAAACATCATGAGGAAGCATGCATGTCTGAGAAAGTCTAACCAGCTTTGATGTGTGAAGTTCGCCAACCCGTCACCTTGAAGGGAGGCCCATGCCCAACAGTGGATTAAAACAAAGGGCTGTTAAAAAAAAATACCAATTTTCAATTATATTATTAGTAAAATATCATTGCCAATTTTAAACTATTTTGGTGTATACTTATAAATAATTTTTTTCTGCCTTATGTTTCTTTTAAAAACAATGTTGAAAAACCTTTATAATTCTCTATGTCAAATCCTTATCCATAAAACTGAAATTAAAATCACAACTCTAACGTAGTTCTTACTGAGTAGTCTGTGACTCTAACTTGCAAAATTTTACACATATTTCATTTATTTTGCAGGTGGTGCTACAAGACCTGGACATTTCAAGTTTAGCTCCTCGGAAGCCAGACTGGGATCTTAAGAGGGATGTTGCTAAGAAGTTGGAGAAACTAGAAAGGAGAACACAGAAGGCAATTGCTGAGTTGATATGGGAAAGATTGAAGCATGGAAATGATGACAATCTAGGGGCAATGGTCACAATGACTGATAACAGACCCACAGATGATGACTGATTTATAATTATTCTATAAATATGAATGAAATGTACAATAATTTGTAAGTAAATTTCTTAATTAAGCCTAACTTTTATATTTTATTTGTCAACGTATATAAGGACATTATGCTTGACATGATATTATGGAGCTGAAGTATTGTTACAGGAGTTTGCAAATATAATAAATAATATAGTATTGTTAAATTTACATGTAACTTTTGGTGTACAATAAAGTGTATTTATTATTATTATTATAATATATTTACTTGTCATTAAGGTGAATGGGTAGTTTTAATGTCACTTTCGCTGCTAACAGCATATTATCCGAATGGGAACTTTTTGGTGTGTGAAAATGAAACAATAATTTTCTACAAACATTTACATATGTTTTTATTCTGATATTATCTACAGACAATATTTTAATCTCTCACATCTCACCAGTAAATATTTTAATATCACAGGGTACAACTAAAAAGTAAAATATGTACATTTCACTGCTGCTCAAGTTTTATTAGCATTCATTACCTCAGTCTGTTAACTTGTTATATTGATTTTTTAGTATTTTGATCTTTTATGTAAATACAAAATTTGTTCTATAAATATTTTACAAACATTTACACGCATTCACATACATATTATTAGTGACATTAGATCCAAGCCTTTACTAAACTAGAAAACATTACTTGTTGGTCTACTGTGCTTATGCCGAAATCATACTAAAACAATACAGTATTAAACTTAGACTGAAGCTGCATAAAGTTGATGGCACAACTAGATGTGCAGTGTTGCGGCCCTTTTTCCTCCGTGAAGTCTTAGCTTTTGATTCATCTTCTGGCTCATCGATTTCGTTGTACACATAGTAGTTGTGGTCGATATTATAGAATACCACTCGATCACCAATTGGCTGTATCGGTCGGAAATTGTGTGTGATCTTTCCATGCGACGACCGTATTTCTCTAAAAGCTTCTATCTGCAAAAAAATGTTAATTTCAATTAGTATAATATATTTGTATACTTTACCTTAAAATACTAAAAGTCTGGCCGATATGTCCACAGCAGCTAATCTTTGCTAAGATCAACCCCCACCTGCACAGGAGACAATCCGGTGATTAGTCTGTATTGTCCTAACTAGTGAGCATAACTCATAAATAAATAATAATAATAAAAATCTTTATTAGGAACAAAATTTACATGTACATTTAAATTGTGTACGATAATGTCTGCATTAATTAAAAAACTGTGTCGCAGCCATTAACGCCCACCTCCTTATTTGAGGCAATATAGTTCCTATAAACTTAAATCTAACTTAACTATAGTTCTCTATTAATAAGTAATTTACTATGTATGCCTGTGTGTGTGTGTGTGTGTGTGTGTGTGTGTGTGTATATATTATTATGTGAGTATTTTTCTAGTAGGTATATTATTATCTCATTATTTTAAGAAAATTCTCCGTTTCTTCATACGTGAGAGTTTGCAACCATTTAACGGTTAGGGTTTTACATTGCATTTGGGTACATGGATAGATGTTCAAAATTTTATTGACTTTATTATACAATCGTGGGGCAAGAAAATAGTAGTGTTGTCCAGCTAGAACAATTCTACTATTCTCAGGCCTACAGACCATATAATGCCTGCGGGCTGTTATGTTATTATGGAAAGGAAGTTCTGCGTGTTTGCGTAGGATAAGTTGAAGAAGGAATAATTGCCTTACTGTAAGAACATTCATTAGAGCGAATAATTGCGACGTTGGAAAGCGTATAGGTTTGAAAGACATTACTTTTAATATACCGCTTTTATATATATATATTTTTTAAATGTTGGTATCCGCGCGTTTTAAATTCGCAACCGCCGATATGTTGTACGGCAAGCAGCATCCCTTCTTCCCTTCGTTGTAACTTACACGAATTTGACAACTACGTTTGAAGAACCAATTATTGTTTCTTTTAACGTAGTTGACTGGTTTGCGCAGCAGCGAGGTATTGAGACGGGTATCAGGGCGGTCACTATAACGAGCCGCAGTTATAATTACTACTACTGACTAACAGTAGGTAGTGTGGTTTTACTCTGACTAAAGTAGCTTAATAAAACTTCTACACAAAAACAATCAAATACCTGCTCATGGGTTAGCCTTATCGGTTGCTCGAAGTCCATCCATATGACGACCTCTGAACAGGGCGGCGTCGTCAGTGAGCCCCGGTATGTGAAGTACCTTTTCAGGTCGTAGGGCAGGATGTTCAAGAAGGAGAACGGGTGAATCATTTCGATGCTAGTGTGAGGTTCTGTCACGTTCACCAGCGCTAGAGTGATGTCATCGTAGGCAGGGTGCTGATGGCGATCCAACTGGAATTTAAACGTTGGAATATAATAATAATATCCTGGGACAATTCACACACGGTCATCTGATCCCAAACTAGGCAGAGCCTGTACTATGGAAACTAGACAACTGATACTAATACACATATACTTATTTTTTTTGTAAATACATACTTATATAGATAAAACACCCAGACACTTGGTGGCAATCGAACCCACGACCTGTTGGGTAGCAGACAGGGTCACTAACCACTAGACCAACAGGCCCGTCAAACACACCTCACCACACACCACCACACATCATTACACCTTTGATCGTACTCTCGAAAAAAAATCGTATTACTCTTGCTAGTAAGTAGTTATTACTCTTTTTGGGATATCTAGTGTAACTAATTATTTTTAACCGACTTCATGTACAATCATATTCAATTGCTAATGTATACACACTACACACTCACTCATACTTAATTCAATGTATCATATTACCTGCTTACTGTTGCTTTGTACGGAAACCTCGTGGAGACAGGGTTTTTATACTACACAAACAACAATGATCAAACAATCATGCAAATAAGCATCCGGCCAGCCTAAGGCTGCCTGTCCACCGGAGCGGAGCGGAGAAACGGAGAATATTAACCAATAAGATTGCACAAAAACTCTGGTCCAAAATCTTAGTGCAATCTTATTGGTTAATATGTCTCCGTTTCTCCGCTCCGCTGCCTCACTCCGCTCCGGTGGACAGACAGCCTAAAAATGGTAAGTAGGTAGGTGTAGGTGTAGTGTTCGTAATTACCCTGCCTTCCCCTAGTCACCGCAGTTTATGAACGCTAGCAACACCAGAAGAATCACAAGCGCGTTGCCGACCCTAAAGACATTAGATATCAATGAGTATGAGTCTCTTCAATCCGGTAATTTCACCAGCTACAGCGGTCTTCACACCGCAGTGGAACCTACCTGGACGGTTCCTTGCACAAGGAACCGACCACCTAGTACGATAAACCTAAGTCTGCCGCACTCAAGTGTAGTTGCAGATTTGCCGCAGTGGAGTGCCTGCGTCGGTATACGAGTTCAACCATAATTAGACGATACTTCGTCCTTCGCCGTCAGCAACGCGTGCATGGGCAGAACTAACTAATGGGCAGTATTCGCCGTTGGTCCTAACAACACTACTATGCTCTGTACAAGTAGCTTAATTATTTTAAAGTCAAACCTCGTAGAAGAATGCCAGAACTGTCAAACCGTCTGAATGGGTTATTGCGTTCATCGGTGTTCCGTACTCTTCTTTGAAGAACACCATGTGTAGCTCCATCGGGAAACTGAAACATCGTGAAATTATGACCGTATAGTTTCATGGAAAAATCTTTCTGCTTTTATATAAAAAGACACATGACATTAAGGGCTAATCCTTCTGACTCGCGCTGCAGACCACGGCACGTGCTGCTCGACCCTCCTGACCCCATGACGGTCCTATTGGACCGGGATGCGCCGAACACACCCCGACAACCGTATGCTACACTAGGTATCAGACACCGGTCTCGCCGGCGAGGCCGAAGGGTCGTACGCATGCGACCTCAACGACGTGCATCACCCCACTGAGTTTCTTGCCGGTTCTTCTCAGTGGGGGCGCATTTTGAACCGGTGGTAAATGACAGCCCAAGCCGAGGCCGTGCCTCCCTGAGGTGCCATTGAGCTCGTCGCTACTTCTGCCGGCTGTAATGGCCATCTGCGGCCAACAGCGTCTATCAGTCTCAACAAAAAAAATTAAGGGCTAAGCGAAGGTTGCCAATGACCCGGAATAAATAAGCCATAAAAATTACTTTCAAATGGCTTCATAATACTTTTACTGCCGCACGCACAAATGTCAGTTATCGTTAATTCTAACTAAGCCATTTTTAATTTAATTATTTCGACTGTTGGAGCCGTTTATGTTTTTTTTTCATTATTAAGTACGAGATAATCGATATCTCTAGGTATGCACTATCAGAGCATAAAGTAATAATTGGCTGTGAGTGACGTAATAATCCGATTTTAAAAACTGGAATAATGATCATTAGCTCTATTTGACGTTTGTAGGTGCGGCAGGTCGTATACTTGAATATGTGAGAGACGGTCGTTCAATTAAGAAAAAAAATACTCTAAGTACTATCTTTTCGAAAATGTAATAAGTATACGACACACATATATTCAATGATCTTTAAATGATGATGATGAAATATATTATGTTGTAAAATGGATCTTATTACCTTCTGTGATTGATCTTATCTTCGGAGCCGAAGGTATCATTGTCGCCCCAATGGAAGTGCAATTGACTAAACACGTAGTCGCCGTCAAGAGGACCTCCTCGCACCCGTGGATGGGGCTCGTTATTCACTTCTATCAGAACTATAACAAGCGTTTTATATGTATTGTACCTACTTCTTTAAATATAACATTAAATACATTACATACACGGTGTCCATGACAATGGAACCCCAACAATAACAGCTGTTTTCTTTTAAACCTAACTGCCAACTGATTGGCCATTATAATAGCATGCTGCATACGGCGCTACGAGAGTCTATCGCGGCGATATTATCGTCTTGCCATTTCATTTTATAACAATAGATGAACGTGTCTCGACACAGCGCGTGTCTCCATAATCGTCGCGACGATATGCATATGCATGCAGGCGGATGAATACTAGTCTCGTGGAGATTACCCAATTATAGCTGGGCGGACTCGTGGCAATATAGACGCTGTTGGATGGTCGCCTAAATACCTAACGTGTACCTAATTAATAATGTAAAATAATTGATAACAATTATACTAATAACTTTACTAGGTGGTAGGTTCCTTGTGCAAGGAACCGTGCAAGAAGTAGTTATCACCGCAGTGTCAGATATTCTGCCGCCAAGCAGCAATATGTAAACACTAGCAATTCCCTGCGGCTACGCTCGCTATTTTTTTCCACCCCATTTAACCCCTTTAGGAGTGGAATTTTCAAAAACCCTTTCTTAGTAGATGCTTACATCATAAGAAGAACCTACTGTCCAAATTTCAGCTTTCTAGGATCAGCGGTTTGGCCTGTGCGTTGATGAATCAGTCAGGACAAGTAATTTTATATGTATAGATTAGGTACTGTTTTCCAGTATGAAGGACACTGTAGTTACACATTTATCTAATTTATTTATCTAACATCTTTAGGGTTGGCAACGCGCTAGTGATTCTTCTAGTGTTGCTAACGTCCATAGGCTGCGGTGACTGCTTATCATTAGGTGGTCCGCACGCTTGCTGCCGCCTTTGTGGTGCCTAAGCAATATAGTTTTAAGATTGTGTTTCGTCACAGGTAGAGTACCTACTGTTTGTAGTTGCACCAATGTCAGCAAGCAAGAATTGCTAAACTTTAGTTGTAGTACCAAGCATTGTGCATTTAGGTTTTTATAGACACCTTGAACGGTGAAACTATGTAACCAGTAAAGCGTGAATACCGCCATAGGATTGATTCCACATCGATGGGGGACAAGCAAACCATGCAAAATTGTAAGACATTACTGACGAAATGAGATTTTGTGTACTAAACCTTGTGGTTATGAGCGTAAGGTCATTAATCAATAACATTGTTGTTATGTTCGGACAAAAGTAGTTTTAAGAAAAATTTTGTGGAACCATTGCAATAAGCATAAACGGAGTTATGCCTTTCAGAACATCGCTGTAATTTTTACTAGGTGGTAAATCTCGTGTGCAAGGACCCATCTAGGTAGGTATCAATATAGTGTCAGATATTCTGCGAACAAGCAGCAATGTGTAATCATTGCTATTCCGGCGTGAAGGGCACTATAACTGGTGAAATTACCGGACACAAGAGACTCAGGAACTATGCCTCAATCTATTTCTATTGCTGGTGGCTATAAAATCGGGCCCGGTAACCACCGGAACGCACTTCATCCTTACTCTGTTGCTGACGTGTGGAAAAGTTCCCTTAGGTACGCGACGATTGCACCAGGTTGGAGCTGTACATAATCATCTGGTATAGGATAGGCTACTCCCAGATAACTCAACCTACGTCTCGCAAGAGCGTCGTAGCCGCACAATATGTGTAGCATTGAACCTTTTTCACCTTCGCAGAATCTGCAAGTAGGTACTTAGCACCATTCTGTGTAGGGGCTCATTGGTACCAGAATGTCCCGTGAGTGCACCTATGTCTCAAGTGACGAGTGGCAATGCAATGCAGCTGTCTATAAGCAGACGTGTCGCTTACTATCAGGAAAACATGGGAAAATAACGGCCATGTTCGAGTGGTTTTGTTCCTGCGGTGACTAAAGATGCCAATACCTTATTAGAAGCCGCTGTGTTTAGTCCCACAGCCGTTTAGTTTATCCGTTTTGCCGGCCTAACTGTTACCTCGTCGTTTATACTATCGACGTCTTTTATACTATCGAGGTAGCAAACAAGCGTTCGGCGCGGCTGATGGTAAGCAGTCACCGAAGCCTATAGACCAGCCGTACTCAACCTTTTTTACCCCTGGGCCACATAGTTGCTTCTGCTTTACCCTGCGGGCCGCAGTAATCTACCCTAAATTGTATGTTTAATTATAACTACCCTAAGTATATTAAATTACAATAAATCGTATATATGAAATATAGCATTTATTTAAATACTAGCTGACCCACGCAGCTCCGCCTGCGCTATTTTTACGTTAACTAAACTTTGAATAACAGACATTTGCATCGAATACATAACCTCATTTTTTATAGTCGGTTAAAAACTGGGACCCACTTTTTACTTGCTCTCCGAAGCACAGACCCGTTTAGTTCAAATGGCCTTAAACGGTCACCCATCTATTTAATGACCTTACCTAACGTTGCTTAACCCGATCGCTTACAAAACCTTGAAAACAACTCTCTATGTGTGTCCCTTACTAATATTTATTATATTATAAAGAAAAATTGATAAAATCGGACCAAGCGTATAACCAAGTACCCGTTTTGACTTTAATCCCTTCTCCCAAAAGAACCGTGCTAGATTACGGGATAAAAAGTATCCTATGTCCTACCTCGTAGTAAGATCTCAAATCATGCCAAGTTTCAATTGAATCCATTCAGTAGTTTCGGCGTGATGCTCAGCCGTGATACAGACAGACAGACAAAAATTAAAAAAAATACATTTTCGGCCTCAGTATCGGTTATAGAATACCCTCCAAATAAAATTTTCAAAATATCTTCAATGTACAGAATTGGGCCTGTTACAGTTTTATTATAAGTATAGATTAAGGGATTTTTCACTAAATGAAGACATTTGTTTACTTAAATTCTGTGTGCGCGTTATTTTATGAGTGAAAGCGAGTGAAATGAACATTTATTTATTCGAACGACATTTTTTGCATTACTTTTGTACACATATCAATAAAATACTACTGTTGATATAAAAATACTGTAAGTACTAGACTTCGGGCCGCATAGAAAAGGCTAACGGGCCGCAGGTTGAGTATGGCTGCTATAGACGCTAGCAGTACTAGACGAATAACTGGCGCGTTGGCCATCTTTAAGCCAACAGATATTAAGTCTTTTGTGTCCGGTAATTTCACCAGCTACAGTGCTCACACCGGAACACAACAATGTTTAGTAGGTACACACTGCTTCTTAGCGGCTGAATATCTGACACTGTGGTGGTACCTACCTGGACTGTTCCTTGCAGAAGGAACCTACCACCTAGTAAACTTCCGACATAGGGCCCTTTATCGTATGTTGTTATGAGCTACTTAGTAAGCTTTTATGGTTGTATGAACACTTCAGTTTGTAGCTGTCGTGGCACAGTGGAAACCGGTCGCTTTGCAAACCGGAGGTTCCTTACTGGATATGAAAGAAATCGTAGACCGGTCACCTGATTGTTTGGAAAGTCTAAGATGATACATGCGTTGGATGGGCGGTCTTGCGCCTGACCTCTTCACGGTCATGTAGGTCTTGTTTGCCTCCCATCGAATTATGTGCGTAAAGGAAGAGAGAGTGCATTTGTGTTTACCGCAGCAATTGTTTGTTTACTATAATATCTCCCGCATACATGGTTGCTCTTGTAAAAGATCGACCAAGAGGACATTTATTACTCTTATCATCAGTTACCATCAGGTCAGGTCGCGCCTAAGCACTAGCTAGCTTATATTGAAAAGAGTCATCTATTTTTACGAGAAGGACACTGCGAAATGCAATAAATAATAATACTTAATACATAGTCCATCACGCTGGCCAAGTGCGGGTTGGCGGACTTCACACGTCATTCGAAAGCTAGTTAGGCTTTCTCAGACATGCAGGATGTTTTCCTTCACCGAAAGCTAGTAACAATTGCACAAAGACGATTCGCACATGATTAAATAAAGAAATCAGAGGTGCGAGCCGGGGTTCGAACCTGCGCACCTTGTTTCCAAGGCAAGCGCTCGCCCACTGAGCTGTTACTGCTACGCGAAATGCAATAACACTCACAAAAGATTACTAGCCACATGTATTTCTACAATAAAATAAAAAAATCTTTGATGTCACGGATTAATCCTGCAGTCTATTGAATAATATACTAAACTATAAACCGTTACAAATGGATTTGCAAATGATTACGAATTCATTAGCACCTCAATGACCACATTGTCAACTATGTGTGGCAGCAAAAACATTGTGTTACGATTTTGTGTTTGTTGTCGCGTTGCATTCTCAATATGGCGTGTTATTGACCGCAAAATAAATATATAATCGCTTGCAAATTAATTTGAAACGCTGTTTATAATTCCCACCATTTAATTCCGACTGATTATTGTTCTAAAAAGATGGCACAACGAGAACGCCCGCTCAAAATTGCAGTAACCTGCTGGGGCACATTTTTATTTTTTTCATATAGGTACTTAGGTTAGGTACTTCTATCCCCCTTTGAGCGTCCATTGAGTACGGCGGCGACTCCGAGGAGGACGGCGGCGGGGTTGCGACCCCCGTCCCCGTGAGCACCGTGACTGGTTCCCGGGGGGCTACAATGCGCCCCCCGGCGGCGGGCTCAAAGGCAAGGCACTGAGGGGCCCCTGGTGCAGATCCCACCGGAGAGCCCTGGGGTCTCCCCTCTCATGTGCCGATGCGACAGTCGCGGGGGTTTTAGTGGGTAAGAATCCCACATACCCCGGTCCAGCCCCACAGCTCCCGGGGATCTTTGGAAGATTTCCCCCGAGTCAAAAAAAAAAATAGGTACTTCTATCCATTTATTTATTTACTTTTTTTCCATCTACTGTACTTCGCGGTTAAATAACGCCAACTTGCGACTGGAGTTGTGTTCTTTAGTAAGGTTTGCAGCGCTCTACTAAGAATCACTGTCGAGGTAGAGGGCCGCATATTCGGTCCGTATATTATGCTACCGCCGATAGTCAGTACACTACGGTTTGTCGTCTATTCTGCTATCGTCCGTCATCCATTATGCTACCTTCGATCGTTCATCATGCTACCGTCCGTCGTCAATTACCTTCCGTCGTACATTACGCTGCCGTCCGTCGTCCATTATACTACCATCGGTCGTCATTATACCACCGTTCGTCGTCCATTATGCTACTGTCTGTCGTACGAGGGGAGATCAAAAAGTAATGATAATCTGTGGATGTTCTACCTAGCTTAAACTCCTTTGACAAGTTCGCAATATGGAAGAGCAGAGTCCCCTAACGTTTCCACTAGGATGTCTTTGGTAGACATTTTTTTCAAAATGAGGTACGCGATGACCGCTCTGATTTCGTTTTTCTGTATTTTGATGTTGACTCTCCGACTGTTCGTATTCAAATGAATGTAGCTCCCAGTAATCATGGCCTATTTATATGTTTTTTTATGCTGAACTAGTGGATATATGAGAATGCAAAAAAATAATCATAACTTTATATGCTCTACAAATATCCGATTATCATTACTTTTCGATCTCCCCTCGTACATTACTACCGTTTATCGTCCATTATGCTACGGGTAGGTACAGCTACAGCTTTGACACTAAGTCCTTATAATTGTTTCAACTTGTCAATAAGTTGGTGTGCTTTACCATCAAGTGGGATAGCCGAAAAGCACTAGCTGATATGAAAATAAAAGAAAATCGCAAACCTGTGTGACCGTTATTAGTCACGACCACATGATCGATGGAGTCGTCGAATCCTATGAGCTCCAAGTCCGGCAGCGTCACTTGCTTCACCTGAAGCACGTTGATGTTGATGGGGCTCTGGTGCTTTCCCGCACACTCCCGGTACGTCTCGCCCCAATGCAATGGACCTGCCGTCATTAAAAATAACATTTTAGTACCATACACGGCTATATGATCCTATGTCACACTAGCCACTAACACATATGTATTCATGCACACGACACACTGTGAATTGAAACTTTTTCTTGCTATCGGTCTTCGAAACCTAGCTAGGAAGCCTTCAAAAGGTCCCTTTTTTAGTCTCCGTTGCGGCGGAGGCCGGGGTATGTCGGATTACCCACTAAAACCTCCCTAGCGGTGGAAAGACTAGGCACTCCGTGCGGACCTCACCTAGTCTTTCAGACAGCGCCAGGCGCTCGCTAGAGCACGTCCCGGGGGGAGCAGAAATAGCATGAATTGTTCTTCTCTAACCACTTCACCAACGGACCCATCAAATTGTATTGGGATCTTGGATCGTTCATGCTCGCAATAGAAAAATTTACGTGTGACTGGTAACTTACTCCCCTCTCCTTCAATATGGTTGGCTGCTGGTCATGTTCATGGACGGGTGCGTTATCTTTAGCCTCTATGAACACTTGTATATTTCTGCTAACGCCAAAAAACAGGCGTCGGTAAAATCATGTTATACCTATTACATATTATAATACCTTTGGATGTTATATTTATACTAGCTGACCCGCGCAGCTCCGCCCGCGCTTTTATTACAATTTGCTCCCCTTTTCTCCCCCCTCCCTTGATTTATTTCTCTCTCCATCTCTCTCTCACTTATAAGAAAAATCTAATTCTAATTCTCTCTTTTCTCTTTCCCCTTTCCCGCTTCGGTCCCCGTCACAGTCCCCCTCTTCCTCTCCCCGTTGTCCCCTCTCTGAACCCCGTCCCCCTCTCTCTTCTACCTCCTTGCTCCCCCTCACTCTCCCCTTGTTCTACCTTAATCCCCCTATCCCTCACCCTATCACTCTCTCCTCGAATTCCCTCTCCCTCTCTTTCCTCTCTTGCACCCTCCTCTCGTTCTAAATATCCTCGTTAATCATGGTATCTGGTATCTGGGATTCTTACCCACTTAAACCCCTGCGGCTGTCGCATCACCATATATGAGGGGAGACCTGGGCCCTCCAGTGGGATACGCACCAAATACCCCTCAGTGCGCATTATAGCCCCCGGGAACCTGGCACCATGATCACAGGGATGGGGCTTGCAACCCCGTCACCGTCCTCCTCGGAGTCGCCGCCGCCCGTCACCTATCTATGTAATGACCTTGGCTAACGTTGCTAAACCTAGCGGCATGAAATATACTTTACGATTTTATTCTCAGACCTACCCGATATGTACACAAAATTTCATACAAATCGATTTACCCATCTATTTAATGACCTAGCCTTATGTTGCTTAACCTTAACCTAGCGGTATGAACAACATTCACAGCTTTTTTGTCATTGGTGTATATATTAGTGAAGTTTATGTTATATTGAAGAAGGGACAAATTCATGCTAACAACAATTTATTAATAATTAATTAATTATTTGTCATAAAAAGTAAAGGATAAAAATGGTTATTGGTTGACGGGCCCGTTGGTCTAGTGGTCAGACACCCTGCCTGCTAACCGATGGGTCGTGGGTTCGATTCCCGCCAAGTGTCTGGGTGTTGTTTATCTATTCAAGTATGTATTTACAAAAAAAAAAGTATATAAGTATTAGTATCAGTTGTCTGGTTTCCATAGTACAGGCTCTGCCTAGTTTGGGATCGGATGACCGTGTGTAGATTGTCCCAAGATATTATTATTATTATTGTGGGTTATCTCTAAGAGATAAACATATACCATCGCGAACTTTTTTGTAGACCTTGTTAATATGTACAATACTGTAGTAAGTACATTATTTTGATCTATCTCGTAGGGTTCAGCCAGCGTTTGCAATGTAAGCGCAAAAAAATGTGCTTATTTACGACATCACATTAGGAACCTCAAAAATTATCAGTGTTTCTCTACTATATTATGCACTAGCTGACCCACGCAGCTCCGCCTGCACTATTTTTTACGTTAGCTAAACGTTTAATAACAGACATTCGCATCGAATACATAACCTCCTTTTTTATAGTCGGTTAAAAACTGGGACCCACTTTTTACTTGCTCTCCGAAGCACCGACCCGTTTAGTTCAAATGCCGTTAAACGGTCACCCATCTATTTAATGACCTTACCTAACGTTGCTTAACCCGATCGATTACAAAACCTTGATAAAAACTCTCTATGAGTGTTCCCTTACTAATATTTATTATATTATAAAGAAAAATTGATAAAATCGGACCAAGCGTATAACCAAGTACCCATTTTGACTTTAATCCCCTCTCCCAAAAGAACCGTGCTAGATTACGGGATAAAAAGTATCCTATGTCCTACCTCGTAGTAAGATCTCAAATCATGCCAAGTTTCATTTGAATCCATTCAGTAGTTTCGGCGTGATGCTCAGCCGTGATACA
Source organism: Furcula furcula (assembly GCA_911728495.1). Classification (NCBI taxonomy): domain Eukaryota; kingdom Metazoa; phylum Arthropoda; class Insecta; order Lepidoptera; family Notodontidae; genus Furcula; species Furcula furcula. Next base: position 16,684,053 of record OU452251.1, read on the forward strand.
GACAGACAGACAGACAGACAGACAGACAAAAATTTAAAAAAATACATTTTCGTCCTCAGTATCGGTTATAGAATGCCCTCCAAATATAATTTTCAAAATATCTTCAATGTACAGAATTGGACCTGTTACAGTTTTATTATAAGTATAGATGTATTATACATATAAACCTTCCTTAAGAAACACTCTATCTATTAATAAAAACCGCATCAAAATCCGTTGCGTAGTTTAAAAGATTTAAGCATACATAGGGACAGACAGACAGCGAGAGCGACTTTGTTTTATAATATGTATAGATATAGATATAGATATAGATGTAGAGAAAAAAGACAAGCCCGCGGACCCTGGTGCCGGATCTACTCAGTTCTGGCCGTGTTGTGATCCCAAAGGTGCCATCGTTTTAGGCCTATTTGGAATCAAGGATTTAATTTCAATGACCTTCATGATTATAGCACTCACTTTCAAACAATAGTACCTAAACGACATGAAGAAAAAAGTTTTATCTATAAATACAGCAAAATAGCTGTCGATAGTTTAAATATAAACCCGATTATCGTAAGTATGAAAACAATTTATGAGTAGAGCTACTATTTAGCTTACTTCGTCACGTGGTTTAGTTTCGGGCAAGGAACAAAAAATCTGAAAGTAGGCTATTTTGTTTTGCCTTGTAATCTACGATAATATGCTAATATTTTTTTATTTATAATAATAATAATAGGTAAATACCATGGGAACAAATTACAGCTGAACACAAAGATAGATAACGTGGTGTTTTTGAATTGTAAATGTATGCAAGGCGTGGCTGAGCATTTTAAAATTTACTTTAAATGGCGCCGTCCACGGCTGCTGCGCTTGGCCTTTTATTTAATGTTTAAGGTAATTTATAAATAATACAGATGACACGCGAACCTTCCATAAGAAGTTCTATAAATGAAGGTAAAAATTGCGTAGATCGACGATTATCATCATCATCAGCCGTACACTGCTAAAAAGGGAGGGGTTGCCATAATTCTCATCCATAATTCCATTGGGGATCGCACTAGATATAGGAGGTGGTAGGCAATCCAATAGAAAGTCGCGTTTGTTCGTCTTGTAGTCGCCTCGCACGTCAACTAACCAACCCAACGGGAGGACATGTGGGTGCTACTCTTACCCAGACACCCCACGGTCAATACGCAATAGATCGACGACACAAATAATGAAATTAATTACTTACCAATAACTCCATCGTAACCAAATTCCTCGCCTCGCGTGAGTTCTGCAATAAACGGAAAACAGGCAATATTAACAATCAGAGTGTGCGATTCGAGCAGTCTTAAAACTTGAAATAAATTAATATGTATTAACTGAAATTGCGTGCAACACTACGGATTGTACCTTTGTACTATTTACACCGGAACATTGTCATTATACTGTCAAATGAACCACGTGTTGCCTATTGAATAGGCTGCCTTGAAGCATGAATAACGCGTTATATACGTTGATTCCGCGCAGGTTTTCATGGTAGGCTTGATAAAAAACTTCCGAAAACAATTAACAGAGACGAATGTCACGTAGGCTATAGGTTAAATTCTTTTTTTTTTGCATATACCTCGCGGCTTTGAAAATGTTGTGTCCTTCCTATCATGGTACCTATATGGGGCTGAATCCTGGACGCTTACTAATCAAGTGATCACCAGACTGCAAGTAACTCAGAGAGCCAAGGAACGGGCTATGTTAGGGATCTCTCTTCGTGATAAGAGTTCCTAACACGGAAATTCAAAGGAGGACTAAATTGACCGACATAGCCAAAACCGTGGCTAAGAGGAAGTGGAGGTGGGTGGACGAGAGATGGGCAAGAAAGGTACTGGAGTGGAGACCGCACACTGGTCGAAGAGGCATCGACAGACCACTAGCCAGATGGTCTGACGACATAGTTATATTAGCCGGACGAGGCTGGGACTGGCTGAGGAAAACTCAACACCGAGACGGGTCTCGTGCATTGGAGGAGGCACTCAGCATTGGTTCATAACGGGCTGAAGAAAAGAGAGAGAGACCTCACGCGGAGTCGTATACCCTGTTATTCTTTACAAGCTCAAAATCATTCCTGTGTTCATACATTTATTGCTACAATACATAGTAACATCTTTTTTACGACTACCAGGATAGTAACGCGACCTCCATTGAGTAGATCTGGCAAGTAACTCAGCGGGCTTGACTCAGCACGCTTTGGTCTGCCAATCGTATATACTAGTAACACTAGAGAGCCCACATAGATAGCGATATTGCGTTCATATTCGATTCATTCACAACTCCGCTATCAAATACAAAGTAGTTACGCGTAGCTAATGTTTATTTAAATAGCATTGAATATAGATAAGCGGTACAATTAATTTGCACGCAGTTTTTGCAGATTAAAAAAATGATTGGTATTTTAGAAAATAAAAATAATTACAACACAAAATCGATTCTCTGTTCACAAAAAGGTATCGATTAGATAATACATAAACGTTTGAAGAATGAATTGCCTTTCGTATTCATAAAAATTAAATGCGAGATAACAATTCTTGATACAGTTAAGATTTTATTTCAACAGAACAACTTAATGACGTGATGAGGAGGTTAATAATTGCCTGATGGTCAGTGAGATAAGGCAGTGATCATCACCTGACACTACAGTAATTTCTTCAGCTACAGTGCCCTTTAGTAGGTCAAACAAAATTATAAAGATACTTAGATTATTTGCAGACAGGAATTGCATGACTTGATTCCACCATCTCCTTTTCATCATCGGATGACGAGACGCACGGCACGTACACACCCTTATATGATGAAAGTGCCTTCAGTCCGGACTAAGCGGTTTGCTTCTTCATTTATAATAAGGACTGGAACAGTTTGCCTGCGTCGGTTTTCCCGTCCGATTATAATGTGTGTGTATTTAAGACTAGAGTGAATAGGCTTTTAATACGCTAGTGTGTTTTGCCATCCTCGATTGCGTCGCCGCTTTCCATCAGGTGGGACTGCAGTCAAGCACTAGCTTATACGTGTTTAAAAAAAAGACCTATGAAAAGCAGCCGCATAATATTTAGCCGTTTTAGATAAAATAGTGAGACGAAATACGTGAAATAGTGAGTGGTGACGAGACAAAATCAACTTGTGCAGTGGACTGTCCATGTAGGTACCACTGCAGTGTCAGACATTCTACCGCCAAGCAGCAGAGTGTGAACATTAATGTGTTCCTATGTGAAGAGCACTAGCTGGTGAAATTACTGGCCACACGAGACTTAATAACTAATGTCTCAGGTGACGCAGGCATGCGTGTCACTTACCATCAGACGAAAGTCTTACTGGTCTCGTCACCAGGTTAAATAAAAAAATACTTTTCATCGATTTAAGATAAGTAAATGTATAAAGCAGGAAGGCTATAAAATATGAAATCGATTAGGTACTTAGGTAGTACACGTCGTAAATCTATCTACTTACTAATCTGTTCTTGAGTTCTCGTCCGTGATTTGCACCTGAGTTATGAGGATTAAAAAAATACTCCGAAAAGGTGAACCTACTTCCGAAGTGTCCTTTTTATCTCGTCTTAACGATGCCACTTCCGTATCTCCAGAATCGTACGTGTTCATAATCAGCATAATAAAATCTCTGCATCTCTTTGGTTGATAGCCATGTATTTTTTACCTTGTCACAAGTAGTTCAAGTTTACATTAAATATTAATCTTTTTTATATGCCTTTTTTGGAAATCTGAAGATGTACGTAAGGCCGTGAGTGAGGTGAGTAGGAAATGAAACATCCTTATTGGACTGGCTTAATGTAGAAAGGACGCCTCTGTTTACAACCTTACCATTCTGACATTCTTATATTTTTTTTTAAAGATACTATAAAATGTTCACGGCTACTTAAAGGTTCAGTGGATCATAAAGTGGGTTAGTTAGATTGTCGTACCGAACAATTCTAATGACGCGTGTCAAACTCATTGATAAAAATAAATTACAGCAAGCAAATAATAGATTTGGCGACCCAGTCTCTGTGCCAGCGGTCATGAGCATTCAAAGTACACACCTTATTTCCATTGTACACTTTGTGGGATTCGTTGGATTAACTCTACCCTACCAAGTACCACCGCACATTAACCGCGTTGTAGGAAATAAATGGAATTTGAGACGCGCTTTCACTAACACTAGGCTTGTATTTGAAAGTTTTGATGTGCATACAATGACAATATTGTTTATTATTTACGCCGTGTCTAAGGGGTGACCCTCTTTGTGAGCGGACGTAAAAGACAATTGTCGTATGACGTGGTGCGATGTGGAACGATCCGCGCAATTTTTCATTGTTTTAATTCGCGAACTACCAGAACAAGAAGGTCTTTTGAATTAAGCCTTATGTGTGCCGTAAAATTTATGTTTTGTTCTTTTATGCCATTGTCGGTTGCACGGCTATTACAAGCTCGCCTTGGCCATCGGACATTATTAGACTTTACTACCTATTTTATGAATGATTTTACGCCTTCGGACTTATAATTTGAGGGTTATTGACCTAATTCTAAAGGCTCAATATTCAATTACGCTTTTATTATACGATTTTATAACCATGAATAATAACTAACTATTATTAATAATACTTAGTACCTATCTGTTCAATAACTTATTTTATCTAACCTATTATTGTGATTAAGTTATTATTATGTAGGTAGGTGCATATGCATATACATATGTAAATGGGCACAATTACAATAACTAAGCACGACAATATCTTTTGACCTCTTGGGTCTTGATAATATTCCTACATACATCTTGATCTTTGAACAATAAAATCTATTGTAGATACTTAGCAGTACTTATCTAATTAGCATCATCACGTATCGCGTCAATTATTACGAGCATCAGTATGTACTATCGAATCATAACAATACATATCTTATGTTTAAAACGGTAACATAGTGGTAGCCTTATGAGTTGCTAATATCTAGGTAGGTACAATCCAAATGCATACTATTGAGTGAATTTAGTCTAGAAAGACATCTTTATTGTGCTCGAACTTCATCAATTCAATACTCCTCGTAATGTCAGTTTTATTGTTTGACTTTATATAGTCCCATCGAATTTTATAGCTCTCATAATAATAATAATAATAAATGGCCATAGCTCTCATAGCCAGTTGTAATCGCTGTTTGGTAAACGATTAATTGGTTAAGCGACGTCAGGCAAGGTTAATTCTTAGATGTATCACGTTGATTGGCATTAGACAGCAGTCCTTAAGCCCAGTCAAATGCCTAAGACAGCTTGAACTGGTGGATGGTCACTAAACGTAGGTACTACGACAAAAAAACGAATAAGTATAACTGTAAACTAAAGTTATTAAGGTATTTAAAGTTGATAAGGTTTTACTAGTTCATAACTGAATTACCTAGCTAAATTGATATTATTTATCCCTGTCTCAAAATCTACATCTAGAAACATAAATTAAAACGTCAATCATTTCTTTAGAAATAAGCTTTGCCTTTATACTAGATATTCTTTCCTATATTTCTTCTTTACATAAATTATAAAATAAATAGATCAAGCAAACAATATTTAATGTTATAGTTATAGGTAATAGAGGGTTGTTCGGCACGTATTATTCATGAAAACAAGACCGTGCAACACACAGGCGCGGTCGCAGCCAACGATTTTGGGGGGGGTCACATTTGACGGTCCCGTTGGTCTTGTACCTAGACTAGGTTAGGGTTAATTGCTACCCAATTTTGCCGGGTATGAATATGGATTTTGGGGGGGGTCATGACCCCTACGACCCCCCCTCTCGGACCGCCACTGGCAACACATACAATCAATCGCGATTGTAACTCGCCGCCGCCATGAATTAATAGTGCACCTTGGTTTGTGCCGAGTGAATGTCGCACGCGACATGTTGACGGTGTATTTAACATTTATGTTCATTCATTTTATAGAGAAGTAAAATAACAGGTTTGCCCGTGAGGTGTCAGAGCAAGAATAGCAATCCCCCCTCCTCCCGTTGTGTGTCCTAAGAGGCGACTAAGGAAAAACAAGAAGTCAAACAGCAGATCCTATTGGCTTACCTACCTATACTGCGATCCCCAAGACGCCAAGCCTGGGGATAATGCCAACCCCTCTCTTGAGAAGATCCCAGCAACTTGTTTTAGTAAAAATCTTATAAAAAAAAAATCGAACCATGATGGTGTTAGCGTACCTGCTGTGTTTATTTGTCACCAACTTCAATAATATTTAATTTATTTTATACTTTTCAATGATATTGAAATCGGTTCAATTTTTTTTTTTAAAGATTTTATTTAAAACTTTTTAGTGATATTTTCATATATAAAGATTGAACCATCGAAGACCGTAAAATGATCTAGGTAGGTTATGATCACATTATCGTCTACATAGTTTTACATATTTCATGTTTCTTCAGAAAAAAATATCCGGTCGTAATGAAATTTGCATGGAATCATCATAGTAGTTTACACTCTCGAAAAAAAAAAATCATCGAAGTCGGTTCATATTTGTCAGAGTAATGTAATGGAGAACATCAGTTTTAAGTTTTTTACCAATTAAATCGTTCATGTTCCTCCAAGAAGTTTTATCCGGTTGTGATAAAATTCATACACATTAATGACAGTGGTTTTTGCTTTCGAATAAAAAAAGAATCATTGAAATTGGTAAAAATTTGCCAGAGTTATGACCATTTTTGTTCTTAAAAAGCGACATAAAGTCATCTTATGCTTATGCATTCCTGCAGGTTTCCTGCGCAGTCACCATTATTGTTTTTTCAGGAACTTTATTTATGGGACCCAACTAACGGATTAAAGAATGGATGTAAGAAAGATTTTTCAAATCGGTTCATAATTGCCAGAGTTATACGCGAACATATATAGAAAGAAATATATATATACAGACGAATTGAGAACCTCATCCTTATTTTAAAGTCGGTTAAAAAACAAGTTGCTGGGTTCTTCTCCTATGTATAGGACGTGTCTTATCTTACCCATTGTGATTTTATCTCATACAATAAAAGTAAAAGCAGATAATCATAGTCACGACTTCACTACACTAACTAAATTATTTCCGCTCGTGACAACCACGTCGCCTATAAAATGTTCCCTTTTACTAAAATATGACTACAAAAATACCGCTCAAGTGTGAGTCGGACTCGCGCACCGAAGGTTCCGTACCATTTTTGGAAGTTTTAAAGTAATTTTACTATTCATCTAACACCTCAGATAGCAAAAAAAACAAACCGCAAAACTAAGTTTGTTTGTCGAGGTTTTTTTAGGATTACTAAAAAACTGTACTATTTAGAAAGATCATTTTATTTCTCCTGTAAAATATAGATGTTTATCTATATTTGTATTACCTATAATTATTTTTGATTTTTCCCTCCACAAACTTCGGAGCTAAGGGGGGAACGGTATTTTTTTTGACATTTTTGATTATCAGCCAAAAACTACGTGACATAAACCAAAATAAAAATCTGTTTTGAGATGTACAAATGAAGCCCTTTCACATGATACCCCACTCGATATACTCGTAGTCACAGCTCGTAGTAGTCTCACTTTGAAATTTTGATGACCCATTCCGACTCCCATTAAAAAAGGTTTTTTTTTTATTTGCGATGAGGTTGGGTAAAAAAAATCTAAAAGTATTCCAAGTTTCAAATCGATAGCGTCAGCGGTTCCTGAAATACACACATCAAAAGTGTCTAGGGATCAACATATATTTTTGCAATAACTTTTCTCCTGATTGATATTAATTAAAATTTTCTTTAAGGATTCATCAAATAAAGTGTTTTCGTTTGTCACAGTAACGATAAACCAAGTCACCTTTGCATTAATAAAGAAATTTGCCATTTTCCTAATAAAGGGATTTTTGACATTTGAACCACTAACACAAAAGTTCGAAAAAAAGACTGAAATAACAGTTTTCTTTAAAATTTTATTGGGTAACTTAAACAATTAATAATCCGTGTTTCTACCGCGAACACTAACAACACAAGAACATCGGTTTGGCATACTCAAAATGAGTTCATCCAAATCACGCTGTGGAATGGCCGCCCATGTTCGTTGCAACAACAAAAAAAGGTCTTCTTGCGACTGGATACCCTCCATATTCGGCAGAGCTCTTCTCTGTAGCATATCCCATGCATGCTCAATCGGGTTCTAGTCTGGCGACTGAGCAGGCCAGGGCAGGACATTGATGTTAGCTGCGGCGAGAGTCTGTCTTACAACTCTTGCGGTGTGCGGTCGTGCATTATCATGCATTAACTGAAATAAGGGACCGATTTGCACTTGTAGAGGAACGATGACGTCTGATACAATCGTCTCAGCATAAATTTGAGCGTTGAGGTTGCCTCTGATCCAAATCAACTCAGTTCTTCCGCCGATCCAAATACCCGCCCATACCATGATGGTTCCACCACTATAAGGATGGACTTCCTGGCAGGATTTTAATCGCTGTTGGCGTCCAGGGGTTCTCCAGTGTCGTATACGTCTTGTATCCGGTCTCATACCAAAACGAGACTCATCAGAAAAGCACACGAAACGCCATTGTTCTTCTGCCCAATTTCTGTGTTCAAGAGCCCATTGATATCGAATCCTACGATTGTGCATTGCTATAGGTGGTACCCGTAGCGGTCTTCGGGAATGAAGGTTCACTTCATGCAAGCGGTTTCTGACTGTTTGGTCGCTAATTAAGTTCCCTGAAGAGTGATGAAGCCTCACGGCTAACATCATGGCAGTTATTGTTGGAGCTCTTCGAGTTAAGATTTGAATATATCGGTCTTGTCTCCGTGTGGTGCAGCGATACCGTCCTCCATGGCGCTCAGCCACGGTACCAGTGCTTCGGTAACGTGTCCAAAGTCGACTGATAACACTCTGACTTGTATTCAGAGCTAAAGCCACAGTACGTTGCCGGGAACCAGCTTCTATCATTCCCACGGCTCTGAGCATTTCTTCCCTGCTTAAATGACGTCGCCGCTCCATAATAACGTTGGTTTTAATCAGTAGTAGGGAAACAGTAGCACTAATAATGTCTTCAATGCGTTGTATGTTTTTATAGGGAAAATATTGACAGCTGATTTTCATCTTTTACTCGAATTTGATTCACAGTTCCTGATTCAAATTATGAAATGCACCAAAAAGGATCCATATAAATTTATAAAATCATAAATTTATTACAAAGCCACATCTCAATCTCAAGAAATCCGCTTAAAAATGCTTGATCCCTAGACACTTTTGATGTGTGTATATAGGTGTGACAGACAGACATGCGAAGTGTCACCATAAAGGTTTCTTATTAATCTTTTAGGTATGGAACCCTAAAAATTAAACAAAGTATACAACAAATTGTTAACCAGTTTAAACTGTTTTTTATGGAGTAATACCATGTTCAATTATTTTCATGCGTGACGATGACGACATCGCCCAAATGTGATAACATTATTTTGAATTTTTAACTACATTATAAAAACTTGTAGCGTTATTACGTAAGTGCTTCCAGATAGTAAAACAGAAAGCCTAGAAAATAGGCACAGAGTAGCCAGCTTCTCGGTACTTTACAGGATGCATTTTGGAGTGTGCACAGGAATTCCATGACTTGGTTCCACCATCCCCTTCTATCATCGTTCATCGGACGCCGAGACACACAGCGCGTACGCACCGGTGTGTGGTGAACGTGCCTTCAGTTCGGACTAAGCGAGTTGTTTTTTTTTTTATTTATAACCAAAAGGACTGGAACAGTTTGCCGGCGTCGGTTTTCTCGGCCGATTACAATGTGGGTGATTCAAGACTAGATTGAACTGGCTTTTAATACGCTAGGGTGCTTTAGCATGCTCGATTGCGTTGCCGCTTTCCATTGGATGGGACTGCAGTTCAAGCACTGGCTTATGTTGAAAAAAAAAGCAGATTCTGTGATGAAAGAGTCAATGTTGTCAGTACGTACATACGAGTACATACCTTGCTACAGACGACAGAGAGAAGAGAACGATGAATGTATCTAAAAAAACACTTCACACCGGGGTGGAAATGTACAAATGTACCTCAATCAATGTGACCAGAGAAGACGAAAAAGAGCCAATGTTTGTGAACGCGATAGTACATACATACTTTGCTACATACGACAGAGAGAAGAGAATGATGAATGAATCTGAAACAACACTTCACAATGTTCACAACGGGGCGGAAGTCTACAAATGTACCTATAAGCGTGACTTTAAAGGCATTTTATTTTATTAAAGGCACCTTTTAAATCATACCGATGATGACGCCTTTACAACCGATTGCCTAATGCCTTTTCATTACTGCAATGAAGTTGCAACATTATATAGTTCCATAATAATATTTTATTGCAATCGTGGTAATTGTCATTGGAAAATATATTCTTATTCATTTACAATTACATCCAATTAACAATAAAGATTGCCAGTAAATTACAAACTATAACTATTGATATAAAAATAATATTTATTATAAACTAGTGCTTAACTGCAGTCATACTGCAATTAATGACGGTCACAATGTGACGGTGGATCGCACCCTACCTACTACGTCTGGTAGTCCAATGATATAAAGCGCATAGCGGAAGCATTCCTGCGAACATCTTAAATGCACCCTTTATAAGAGGCTGGCTACACTGCGTATGTGCGTTAGGCTTTTTAAAATGGACTACAGTACTCCGTCTCTACTAACGCCGATGTTGCCAGATAACTTTCCGCAGCATCAGTCCTTAAGTGAAAAAATACACTTCATACGATCGGCCCTATGTTTATATGTACATATTCAGATCAGATTAGAATTTGTCTCAGTGTGATGGTCTAGACTCGTGGCAGCTGCCTTGGCTTAAGAATTAATTAACCGCCTAAAGTTATGGATTGAGGAAATTTCTACTTTCAAAAACTGGAGTTTAGTGTATTCCTAAAAACATACATCCTAGAAGGTGATTAGATATTTTTATGGCTGTGAATATGGATTTATGTGATGTTAAATTCACAAGATTGGCGATACCATTTAGACACTTGAGGTAGAGACGCCCAAACTCTACCACGGCCTCTCTTTCAAACCGAAATGCAGTAAGAAGAGATTAATAAAAGAATGACCCCTAACTAGGTAGGTACTGCACTAGTTGCAACGATGACATACGTTATCAACACGGTGTGAATGACTTTGACTCAAGTGCTACTTCATCCAGCCGATATAACTAGGATCAGGGAAACGTACATGAAAATATGGGAGAACTTTCTAATTGTTCACCTTTAAACAATTTGGTCAGCTGTGTTTTCCTTCCTGGAGATATTATAGCCAAGTGCTATCCCTGATAAACCCACACCAATATCGCCTAATAGAGCAATATTTAAAGTTTGTTATGATAAAAGGTCGTTTATCTATACTTATAATAAAACTGTAACAGGTCCAATTCTGTACATTGAAGATATTTTGAAAATTATATTTGGAGGGCATTCTATAACCGATACTGAGACCGAAAATGTATTTTTTAAAATTTTTGTCTGTGTCTGTCTATCTGTATCACGGCTGCGCATCACGCCGAAACTACTGAATGGATTCAAATGAAACTTGGTATGATTTGAGATCTTACTACGAGGTAGGACATAGGATACTTTTGATCCCGTAATCTAGCACGGTTCTTTTGGGAGAGGGGATTAAAGTCAAAATGGGTACTTGGTTATACGCTTGGTCCGATTTTATCAAGTTTTCTTCATAATTATAATAAAAATTAATAAGGGAACACTCATAGAGAGTTGTTATCAAGGTTTTGTAATCGATCGGGTTAAGCAACGTTAGGTAAGGTCATTAAATAGATGGGTGACCGTTTAATGCCATTTGAAGTAAACGGGTCCGTGCTTCGGAGAGCAAGTAAAAAGTGGATCCCAGTTTTTAACCGACTATAAAAAAGGAGGTTATGTATTCGCGAATGTCTGTTATTAAAAGTTTAGTTAACGTAAAAATAGCGCATGCGGAGCTGCGTGGGTCAGCTAGTAAATTCATAAAGAGTAACTTTATTTTATAAGGTGGTTTCATAGACAATCTTAAAATGTTAATTGACAATAAGAATTCTCTAATACTCATTTCAGGGCCTGAAATAAGAGAATTTAGAGAATTATTTTCACGAAAGCACCAACTAAAATTATTTTGGACCAATAAGAAACTCCCAATTATAAAGGTAATAAAACAGTACATAAATATTACTATGTAGTATCATATACGATATAGAAGTCCTTAGCTGCAACTACTGTTATTATTCACTAATAGATTTCTTACATTAAGAACATTACTTAAGATTTCATCAGGGATGAAATATATAGGCTATATAGAGTGGCCTGTGGTATTATGCTCATATAAAGTAGGCACTTTAATAACTGGAGCACTTACTACTGGGTTTCATTAACTGGAGCACTTACCCTAGTCGTCTAATCAATTAATACTTATAGAATAAGGAGAGTTAAGTATATCTCAGCTGTTGGTCAATTGGGGTAATAAACTAATTATATTAAGGAATCTTATTATAGTACTAGTACATCTCTTTGCAGTAAGTAGAGGGTTTTTAATTTTTATAGTTGTGTCTTGATTATTTTTGTTTACAGTAGGTAAAAAGGTCCTTTTAATGTTTTGCTTTTATGTGCCTTCATTGTTTTTCTGTAAATGTATAAACCCTATTGTTTCGCATTCTCACATGTCGTACCGATGTCCCTGATGGTTCAATTGTTTTAAAGCGGCAGAATCTCCAGGGGAAACTGAATAACAATAAATACGCAGTTAATATTTTCTTTAATTCTTCATATATTTGAATAAAAACAGGTGGACAACATAAATATAAAATTATGTCCTCATTTGTGTGTAATTAATAAAACGAATATAAGACATTTTAGTTTTAAGTGGCATTATCCTCAAAGTGACAATAATATTATTGATTGCGTTTAGTTTATATCACGGGCAACGACTAGCTGCACATCAATTGAGATGCATTTCCGGTTGTTACGATCGTGATGCGGTCGACAATGCGCGGACGCATTGCATGAAACCAGGATTGCACCATACATTTATAGGTGCCTGAATATTTACTAGAGAGTGCTAATTGAACTATTATTTGGTTTTTGGTTTATTTCGTAGATAGACGACTGATTAATGTTTATAATTGTTGATTATAAGGGTGGATCAATTTTTAATTGTCCGCTTTAATATTTTATCTGTCCCCAAATAAGAAAAATCGTTATCTTAAAACAAGTAATAAGTTTTAAAAACTAAAACCCGACTACGGATAAAATCGCAGTCTAATGATGTGGTATTATATAGCCTATAACCAGCGGACAATTGAGACGCTTCTAACGACGCCCTACTTGTCAAATTATGTTAAGGAGATTAGAAGATATGCGGGAACAGATGAACATACAAACATACATTCTTGTTAAAATCACAACCCTCCCTCCGTTCCGTAGTCGGGTAAATATATACATTTTATCTACAAACAATTACTTTGACTTAAATTTAACACATCAAATATTATTTTAGTTAAAGAAAAGTATATTTTTTAGCAATTCATTCGTATTTTAGTGGTTGTCCAATAGAAGTCAAATGCCATAATGAGAAAAGTTGTCCAAGAGACTTTTTAAATTTAAATATCTTTACAATTACTATATCTAATGATTACAAATCAATGTCAAACAGAGGTTTATGACATATTTAAAAACATGAATTAAGTAGTTTGATTTATAATCAAAGCTTTAAAAGAAAAAAAAAACCTTTAAAATAAATAATTAAGTTGTTGCCCAAGGGACACGTTCTTGACGATTTTCTCGGCTGATTGGCAATATTCAATTAAAATTCTACTCAAATGATACAAAAGTGAGCGGTTCGATATCAAAACATAAATTAGAATTAATACTCTACTCTAAGATATTGTTTAATGAGCAAAATATAAATAATATATTATTATTATTATAGACACACATTACAAAAAATCGTAATCTAAGTTAACAATGACAAATATAGATATGTGGATTTTTTTAAGAGACAAAAGGAGGTTCTTTATTTGACGTGCATGTAAAAAATGCGTAATATTGACATATAAAAGTCTATAAGTACATGCATCTAAACCAATGTACCAATGTTACGAAGCGTGTGTATGTATGTTGATTTGTACACGGATTTCTCATAAACTACAATAATTTAAACACAAGTACAAGTTTCATCATAATCGGTTCAGTAGTTTAAAAGTTATGGACTGTTTATGTTAGACTAACTACTAATACTAGAGTAACTGCTACGCTAGAGCGTAGCCGTTCGATCTGCGTGATGGTGCTGATATCTTGTCAAAGTCACTAAATAGTGTTAATAACTTAATTTAGAAAAAAGGAAATTATCTTAAGTGTTAAATAACGGAAATATATTGAAGTCGGTCGATCGGTAGCTGGTGGCGTGCTTAGTCTTGTTATTTAATGTTTTTTACCAGACTACGAGGAGGGTTATGATTTTAACAAGAATGTATGTATGTATGTTCATCTGTTCCCGCATATCTTCTAATCTACTAAACATAATTTGACAAGTAGGGTGTCGTTAGAAGTGTCTTGATCGTCCGCTGGTTATATGTAGACTATATAATATCACACTGCCTATATATACTGACTATATATACATTATTACACTGCGATTATATCCGTAGTCGGGTTTTAGTTTCTAAAACTTATTACTTGTTTTTAGATTATACTCTGAACGCGATATAATTTTTTTTATAAAAATAGGTTACTTATATTATAAAACTAAAAAAAAACCTTAATAAGAAGATATTTGTAAGCTATGTTTCCTATAGCAGTAAGTAACCAAGATATATAAGAAATACATAAAAATCATTATAGATAAGCAGAGTCTCTACGATAGCGACAGAATTACAAAATAGTATTTAAAAAAAAACAATTGATTTACATTTTATGAAACGCAGCCAAGTCGTAAAGCGCAGCTGAACACGAAAGTACTTTTGTTGACACATTTCACTATTCTCCGGAACAAATCAGGGTCATCATTATTTTCCGGAACAAATCAGGGTCATTGCCCGGCGTGGGCCATTGTATTCATAGGACTTCAAAAGTAACTGTCAAAGTCAATGGCTTGGAGAATAATATGTACCTTAATAATCTAACCTTATAATTGATTGCAGAATATATTCACGGATTTTTTGGCTTGTATAAACTTCAAGCACCTTTAACATTTATTATTAACCAGGATTTGTCCGTGCAAACAGAAAATCAATTGTCCGTCCAAGTCGATGGTGTGACATTGAAATCTATTTCAAAGACCTGTTATTTCCTACAAAACTAACAATAGTACAAAACCACGGATACCATGTATTACTTTCAAACTACGCAAATAAGTAAAATCGTTTATTTGGGTTCAAGTCTGTGAAATTATGATTTAAAATCAAACATTTGGTTTTGTTGTTCATCAACATGTAAATCTTTTTATTAACCGGCTTCAAAAAGTAGGTTCTCTATTCGACGCGTATGTATGTAATATTAATAAAAATGCGTAATATTAATATATGTTAGTCTATGTGGGCTTCTAAACAAATATACCAAATTTTATGAGTGTATGTATGTATGTATATGTATGTATGTATGTAGGTTTGTCCGCAGATTTCTCAGTAACTACAAGTCCGATTTAAAAAATTCTTTTGGCAATAGTTAGAGTATTTTTCAAATTAGGGCAGAGTACAAGTTTCATCAAAATCGGTCCAGTAGTTTAAGAGATATAAACTTTTTATATTTTCAGTAAGTTACTGTAACGTAGACGTTCGAGTTGCGTCATAGTACTGATACCTATTTTGCTAAAATAAAAGTCACTAAAAAGTGTTAAATAAACTATTTTAAAAAAAATAACAACCGACTTCAAAGTAAATTATCTAAAAAGCATAAAATAACGAAAATATATTGAAGTCGGTGTCAGTTCGTGCTAGTCTTAGTTAACATGATGTGCTAGCACCGACTTCAATATATTTTCGTTATTTTATGCTTTTTAGATAATTTACTTTGAAGTCGGTTTTTTTTTTTTAAATAGTTTATATACTCTAAAGTTATTTTAAGATTTTAGATCCAGATACTTAAATATTTAATACAAAAAATAGACATATTCAACTCGCTTCTAACACAGTTATTTGATATACATGCACCGCTTCGTCCAGTCAAGCTTAAACATCTCCCTGCACCGTGGCTAACTGACGACATCAAGGGTATGATGGCGAGGCGCAATGCTGCTAAGGTCAAATATCGCAACAACCCTAGTGATCCCAATCAGACACGATACAAAGCGTTACGGAACAGATGCAGTAGATTATGTAGGGATGCGCAGCGTCGTCACATACATTCCTCTGTCCAGAACAGTGATCCTGGAAAGGTGTGGTCTTTCCTAAACTCCCTTGGAATAGGTAAGACCAAATCATCTGTAACCCCTCAACTTGACTTAAATGCTTTAAATCTACACTTTACGTCCTCTAGTCCTGTAAAGGCCAGAGTGTCAAGTTTAGTTGAAGAGGGTAACCTCTTCAACTAAACTTGACACTCTGGCCTCATTCTCCATGTTACCTTCGCCGCATTATGCCCCTTTCTTTTTCAGACCTGTAACTGAGCAAGAGGTAGAAAAAAACATCCTTGCAATAAAATCCAATGCTGAAGGTATCGATGGGATAAGTCGTAGAATGATTATCCTCGGCTTAAAAATATTTACTCCCATTCTTTGCCATATTTTCAATTTCTCGTTCAATACTTCTACCTTTCCTAGCTGTTGGCGCCTTGCGGCAGTCTTACCCGTTCCGAAAAACAATAATCCCACCTCGCTGGCGCACTATCGTCCCATTTCCATTCTTCCCTTTCTCTCTAAAGTTCTGGAGCGCCTAGTCAACCATCAACTCAGTCTTTATGTGAATTCTCATAATCTTCTCAGTCCTTTCCAGTCTAGTTTCCGTCCCGGGCACAGTACTGTCTCTGCTCTCACTAAGGTATCTGATGATATTCGCTTAGGGATGTCAAATCAACAGTTGACTGTACTTGTTCTCCTTGACTTTAGTAGCGCCTTTAACACTGTTGACTTTGACATCCTTCTGGTAATGCTTCGTTCTCTTTCCGTTTCGGACACTGTAGTTGAGTGGCTTCGCAGTTACTTGTTCGGGCGTCGGCAATGTATCCGCGCTGATGATAAATGCTCACGCTTCTGCGACGTTCCTGCCGGCGTTCCTCAAAGTGGCGTCCTTTCTCCACTCCTCTTTTCCATATTCATCAACTTTCTTACTCCTCTCCTCTCTTCCCGGTTTCACTTATACGCTGATGATTTGCAAATATACGCCCAAGCATCTGTGGATGATATTAATACTGCGGTTGCTAAACTTAATGTTGATCTTGCGACTATCCATCACTGGAGTCATTCTCATGGTCTTTCTGTCAACCCTAATAAGTCGCAAGTGATCGTCATTGGTGGTTCTAGGCAGATGTCCAAAGTAAAGTATGCCAATCTCCCTCCAGTTATTTATAATGGTATCACTCTTACTTACAGCAAGGTTGTCAAAAACCTTGGTGTACTCTTTGACAGCACTCTTTCCTGGTCTAATCATATCTCTGAGACAAGTCGTAAAATTTTTGCAGCTTATGCGTCGCTTAAAAGGTGGAAAAATCTGCTCCCCGTGAGGACAAAGGTTGAACTTGCGCAATCCTTGCTTCTTCCTATTTTAGATTATGGTGATGTTTGTCTCATTGACCTTAACGAGGACTTATTGAACAAACTCCAGCGACTTCAGAACCTGTGTATTAGATTTATTTATGGGCTGCGCAAGTTTGACCACGTATCTGAGTACAGGAGTAAATTGAAATGGTTGCCCATTCGTTTGCGGCGTGATGAACATGTTCTGATCCTATTGTATAATGTTCTGTATAACCCGCTTTCCCCTTCCTACCTTAAGGAACGTTTCCAATTTCTCGGAGCTAGTCATAATGTTAATTTGCGTTCCAAAACGGATAATGTGCTAAAGGCTCCTTTTACTCAATCTGGCTATTACGGGGACTCTTTTACTATTAGAGCTAAGCATTTGTGAAATGATCTTCCTCCTTATGTCCGGCATTCCAAGTCTCTGCCTATCTTTCGGAACAACCTGCATAAGCATCTTCTTGCTAAATCCCTAGTGAGCAACTAACATCTTACCTGTACATTGTGAACTATTAGGTACATGTTTATTTATATATATATTATATTATATGTATATATACAGTAAATAATACCAGTCCTTGTTGTATATAATGTAAATAAAGGTATTTTTTGTGAAATAGGTATTTTATAAGTATAGTATCTTATATAATATATATATATTCATTTAAATATGTATTAGTATATAATAATATTTTTATATATGCATAATGTGTTGTTGATATATTATTTATTGTTTATCTACTTTTTATTATTACTGTGCACTATACTGCAGTTTTATTTTAGTATAGCTCCTTTTACAAAGGTTGTCTGGAAGAGATCGCTTTGAGCGATAAGACCGCCTTTGCTCACATTAAGTTATGTAACTGTTTCATGTATTGTTCAACAAAATGTGTGCAATAAAGTATTAATCTATCTATCTATCTATCTATTTAAATAATAATAATCATATCCTGGAACAATCCACACACGGTCATCCGATCCCAAACTAGGCAGAGCCTGAACTATGAAAGACAACTGATACTAATACATAGGTATACTTTATTTTTGTAATTACATACTTATATAGATAAAACACCCAGACACTTGGTGGGAACCGAACCCACGACCTGTTGGGTAGCAGCCAGGGTCACTAACCACTAGACCAAAGAACCCGTCTATTGATTGCATTGTTTATGCAAATTATGGCTGAACTCAGAAACGTCCATTAAATATTTGAGGCCATTTTTTTTTTTCTAGGAATGATGGACGCTGTTTGCCGCAGATGGCCATTACAGCTTCACCGGACAAAATAGGAGGCGAGCGCTTGAAGCGCTCTAGCCTTAACGGCAGAAGTAGCGACGAGCTCAAGGGCACCTCAGGGAGGCACGGCCTCGGCTTGGGCTGTCGCTTAAGAGAGGGCTGAGTTTACCACCGGTTCACAACGCGCCCCCACTGAGAAGAACCGGCAAGAAACTCACTGGGGTGATGCACGTCGTTGAGGTCGCATGCGTACGACCCTTCGGCCTCGCCCGCGAGACCGGTGTCTGATAACAAGTGTAGCATACGGTTGTCGGGGAGGGTTCGGCGCATCCCGGTCCAATAGGACCGTCATGGGGTCAGGAGGGTCGAGCAGTACGTGCCGTGGTCTGCGGCGCGAGTCAGAAGGACTAGGGGCGTAATCGGCGGCGGCGCGGATTAAACTGTTCGCGTTACGGGACGCGGATTCAAAGTAGCGTTTCGACGCTTCTTTGAGGAACTTACGAAGGGGATCTAACTTGAAATCAGAATGCAGATCTACATTCCGCATGTACCACGGAGCACCGACGGCACGTCGGAGGAAACGATTTTGGATAACCTGGAGGCTATCGATACGGGTGCAGGTGGCGTGCGCGAAAACTACACTCGCGTAAGTCATGACAAGGCGAATGCAGGCTTTGTATAATGTCAACTTATTTCTAAGCGACATTTTACTCCGCTTGCAGAGAAGGGGATACAGGCGACCTAATACGAAAGCCGCTCGATTGCGGACGGACCGAATGTGCGGGCCGAAAGTCATGGCGGAGTCCAAGGTGACTCCGAGGTACTTAACCTTCCTAGTCCAGGGGATAGGGCGATTAAATAGGGATATTGGGGCCAGTCGTCTGCTGGGCCGAAGGCTCCGCGCGGAGAACATATTGGCGGGTCCCCGGGAGAAGACCACCGCGGCACTCTTCTCCGGGTTCACCTCTATGCGCCACGTACGAAACCATTGACCCAGGGCGTCGACTGCGGTTTGAAGAGCACGCGTCAAATAGGACATGTTCCTATGGGAATAATAGAGAGCGGTGTCATCCGCGTATAGGGCGAGTTGGACTCTGTTCGAACGAGGAATGTCGTTCGTGAACAGGCTGAACAAGAGGGGAGAGCACAGAGCCCTGGGGGACTCCGGCCTGTATAGGATGGGGCGAAGAAGACGTACCTTCGACCCGGTATCGAAAGGTACGATTCGAGAGAAAGTCTCGTATGATGAGTACGAGCCTATCGGGGTCTCCTAACTGGAAGAGCTTGTATATCGAGCCGTTGTGCCAGACCTTGTCGAAGGCCTTGGCAACATCGAAGAATAGGGCACCTGTGTAGACGGGCTTGGGCTGATTGAGCCCGGTCAGGATGTGCTCCGTGAGGCGGTGCACCTGGTGGACGCAAGAGTGTCTGGTTCGAAAGCCAAACTGCTCGTCGATAAGGATATTATTAGAGATGACAAAGTCTTTGAGTCTCGCCAGCAGCAAGCGCTCATAGAGTTTGCCGAGAGACTTGAGAAGACTGATAGGCCGGTAGCTCGCAGGGCTGCTACGAGGCATACCCGGCTTAGGGATACCTACTACATCCGCGTCTTTCCATTCGGCAGGAAAGACGCAGTGGGACATGGCAGCGTTGAATATAGTCACTAGAAGACATATCAAGTGGACGGGGAGAACCTTAAGGACGCGATTGGAGATGCTGTCGGAGCCCGGTGCTTTCTTAGGCTTAAGGCCTTTGATTAGGTCTTCCACTTCGGTCTGCGTGATCTTGGAGAGGGATTCGGTGGGAGGGAGTGAGGACCTGCGCTCTACTTCCCTATCCACAAGATCGAGGTGCGTTGGATCGACGGGAGAGGAGCTGGGTGTGCACTGACTCTCTAGAGAGTCAGCGAGAACCTCAGCCTTCTCGTCGTCCTCGAACGCGGGTGGGTCGCCTGAAGGGCGGGTCAAGGGGGCATGGTTGCTACCGTGTCGGTTTTGAGGGATCTCGCGAGCCGCCAGTAAGCCTGGTGTGACGGCGAGATCTCCTCGAGAGACCCTCCCCATCGAGCCTCCCTGAGTTCCGCGATGCTGCGCTTCACGTCCCTCTGCAAAGCACCTCTATGTTGCAATATTCGATAGCAAATTAAAAAGCTTATTAGCTTTTCAAGTTATATTAATTGTTTTTCGTTGGTCCTACATTTAAAAGAACATTTCTAATAATAATGACTTATTTGTGTATGAAACGTACGTATAGTAAATATCTGGTAGCGTTTTATTACATTAAACTAAATGCTTGTAAACTTAATGCTTGTGGTATGGATATTTAACTATAACATAATGGTATATAGCGTCACTCATGCATATAATGTTGACCTAAACTAACATTTACACAAATTAGTCTAATTTTACGGTTCACCTATAAAAGTTCGATGTAGCAAGTCCCTAAAACTAAACTACGTCGTGAACGTAAGTATTTGACAACATTACAAAGTGTACTACTCTTGGTTCTATTCCAACTAATATAAATTCAATTTATGGACGATGCATTTATGCATGTTGGTACGAATAATGAGAGCGGCGCCAGCGCCAAAATTTTATTTAATTATAACTCTTAAATTCTAATCTACGTCACCCTATTTTACTTGCTTAATGTCTAAATACTGTGACGAAATCATAGCGATCGTTAAATATAATTTTGGCAAACGATACATGTTGTGAAAGAAGTTGCAGATTTCGCCCACTTTCGGCACTGTACCAAACGTGGAATTGCCATATCAGCTCATACAAGTGACATTCGATGTATACAACCTATTAACTCGCGATCTCTAGAACAGGTATGATTTTTTTGTAATATCATTACGTAAATTACAACCTGAATTTTGTTTAATTAAGTAGACGTAGGTAGGTTACTTCGCAATTTGTCTTGAGTTATATACGAACGGACCGTGCGATACAAAAACACGGACTCTATTATTTTATTTAACGGTGTGCATCATTCTTTTTCTAATGGCACGTCAGGATAATATATGTTGTAGTAAATGTTCTGCCTCTAAACTAAGCAACAGACAAAACCAAGCTGTGGTGTTCCGATGTGGACATAATAGGAGCCAATGCTAGTCTCAGAGGACTAAATAACTAATGGCTCGCAGGTACATCTGAGTACAATGCACTGTATTTGGGAAGAAATTGTCGCTTTACCAAGCGAACATTTCGCCTGTATCTAACGACGAACTGGTGTGGCTTAGATGTAGGCGTTTTGCAAAGATTAGGGAACAAAGTCCTTAAATAACGGAGAATGGAGGGAGTCTTCCCTCCCTCCCGCCCTCCTCGATGTCTTCATCCAGCAGTTGGACGATATAGGTTACATCTTCTTTGTCGTGTCGATGACTCAGAATTACGAAATGGGTATCTGAAGGTGCAAAAGAGATGAGGAATCTCTACAAAAAGGCGTTTATAAATTATACCTACAACATAATTTGGAGAACCTAATTAACGTTTATTTCGGTACAATGTATATGATGGAAGAAAAAACCTATAAATCTGTGTGGGAAACTATGTTAATTTACTTATTATATTCATCAAATTAGTTATTATAGTTACCTGCTTCGTTGTATGATGAAGCTAACTACGGGTGTTCTGAAAAGTATTAAGGTATCTTAGAAAAATTCTTAAATCAAGCAACAATGTAAGAGAGAGGTTATATGTAGGTATAGGCTGTAGAGTGGCCTTTCTTATGAGACTTTTTCATCCAAAAACTGGTTCCCACTTCCTACATTTTCAACTTCAGATCAGACAGCAAACAGGCACCTATAATATTAATAATAAAACACACACACACACACGTGTTCCAACGGGTCATTCTGAAATAAAACACGTGCATGCGAACAGTCGTTATTAAGCACATGCACTGACAGAAATTAACAACAAAGATATTAATCTGTTTATAATTGCCATCCATGTCTCGGCAATTAAAATCAAGTTCACAAAGTGAATGCAAGTAAAAATA
This sequence comes from Furcula furcula, assembly GCA_911728495.1. Taxonomy (NCBI): domain Eukaryota; kingdom Metazoa; phylum Arthropoda; class Insecta; order Lepidoptera; family Notodontidae; genus Furcula; species Furcula furcula. Next base: position 16,706,990 of record OU452251.1, read on the forward strand.
CACCACACAATCGCCTTTTTTATTGACATATTACACGAGATTGACGACATATTCATGGTAAGGACTGGAACAGTTTGCCTGTGTCGCTTGGTTTTCCCGCCCGATTATAATGTGGGTGAATAGGCTATAGTAAGCTAGTTCATCATTCGATTGCATCGTCGCTGTCCATCAGGTGGGACTGTCAGGCACTAGCTTATACGTAGTAAAAAAATATATACTTAATACTTATTATATTACCAATTATTTATCTTGCCGGCCCCGAGATTGACCCGGTATTTGGAGGGAGTCCACATCGCTCGAAGGACCAATATTCGATAAGGAAGAAAGGTTCTTGAGAGGCGTCAATGAACCGGAAGAAGCAGCGTACGTAGCGCTCAAGCTACGTGGACTGGCGACATTTTGCGACCGACCACACAACCGACCACAACAAAAACAAAACCAACGACTTATACGTCAAAAAGTGTGGTCAAAATCCATCGCGCTGTTTAAGCTGTAGGCCGTGCCAAAGAAATAGACACACTTACTCTTGAAAAACAAAGCCCTTCTTTTGGGGCAGTCGGGCAAAAAGAATAAAGATTTGTTATTCTAACAAAACCTTTGTATTGTATCGATTGGATCGATCTGCATTGGTTTAGATTTAGCCGTCACCGCTTGGTTGAGTTTGTATTGCGAAACAAGTGAGGAGTATTCTACTCCACCAAAATCTACTAAAACGCGTGTTATATGAGTGAATATTCGTAACAGGTATTTTTGCTTGACATACATTTTAAAAGCTGTTGAATCAACTCACTATTGCCATATTCGGCTAACCGTTGTGGTTGTTACCTACGTTAGAGAAAGCTAAATGAGAGTAGGTATGTAGAGCCCGTATTTGATTTTGATACCGTATAGTTATCGAACGCGTTTAATTCATCGGCTTGGTGGTTTTAATACCGCAATATTAGATTACCTTATTTTGGAAACCTTGGAGGAAACCTTTAAAGGGACTCAGTCTCCGTAGGGTGGGGACCGGGTTATGTGGGATTTAAACCCACTAAAACCCGGGTGGCCTTCCTCAAGCTTTGTAGGGACTCTGAACACTCCATTAGTCAGGAACCTCGTCAGGCTCTCTCCAGCTGGCGGTTGCTAGAGCACGTCCCGAGAAACAGAAAATCATTAAATTACCTAGAAAATCTCACTATCTTATTTTGACCGACGGGTTTACTACCAGGATGATTTATTGTAACTTTCCGATATTTCGGCACTATTTTTAATTATACGTATCACTGGATTCTAGATTATTATATCTAGTATGCGGAATCTGGTGATACGTATAATTAAAAGTGCGCGGACTTTCAAAGTGGACTCGGAAAACAAAGTGATACTGTCAGTGTGTTTTGTCGTGATTTCCTATCGAGTTCGAGTTTCAGTAGAAGCCGTAGCAAAAGACCGAGAAAGGAGTTAGACAGATTTGTCTGTTTCTAATTTATTATTTCACCCACCCGCATCTTACAGTTATCCCGTGATCATGGAGCTTGCAACAGCGCCGAAATATCGGAAACTTACAATAAATAAATCATCCTGGCAGTAAACCCGTGAGTCAAGATATGATTGTAAATCGCCATGAAAGTTTAAAACAGTGTTTAATCTTGAACGTAGTAAAACATCCTAAATCTATGGTTTAATCTCACTATCTGTTCGCCTCTTGTCAAATCAACCAATTCTAGACTTAAAATTGCGTCGATGTTGTTAATTTAATAATTATGAGAAATAAAACCAATGAACTATAATATTATAGGTGTCATAATAACTAAACTACGGTTAATGACTCATGATCTAAACTCCCATGGTACCTACCTGACATCAGCGTTAAATCGATGCAAAAACTGCAGGTATGATTCTCAACACGTAATATTGGGATAACCACATCCGGGTTAAATAAGTATACTAGCAGTATCTCTAGAGCTCTTACTGTGGTTTATAAAAAACTGACGATGTTTTTGACCTCATCCATTGGATACTTAGAGGCTCAAGTGCCTCTAGTGTATTCGCAGAAGGCATATAACTACCTAAGCGGTAAGAGCTTAGTGGGTGAGCGCTTGCCTTGGAAACAAGGTGCGCAGGTTCGCACCTCTGATTTCTTTAATTAATCATGTGCGAATCGTCTTTGTGCGATTGTTACTAGCTTACGGTGAAGGAAAACATCGTGAGGAAACCTGCATGTCTGAGAAAGTCTAACTAGCTATATAAAGTATACTCCTTATGCCTTAGTTGATGTTATAAAATTGTCGGGATACCGCACTTGGCCTATTGTATGCAGACGACACATTTTATATCGATGACGCAGACTGAAAATTGTAAAAAATACCCAAAGAAAAAAATTACCATTCGAAAGTAGGTAGGTACACAATATAATGCAAGTATTATTTTCGTTATATCATTATATGACAGATTATACAAATAGTATGACAGATTTGGGTCAGGTAAACATTATACACAGACATTTGTACCAACATGTACCTAATTACTTATTTTAATATACACTTTGAACAGAAGTGACAAAACTATATAAGTTCCTAAGTACATTATGGAGATTTACTAATTAGATGTTTGTTACACAGTATGCTATTAGATTATTTTATATATTTTGTATAAAATCGGTCTATGCCTATGTATAAATGCAAGGTAAAAGACAGACCACCTTATTCCACGGGACCTTAGCGATGAAACCACTGCCCCCGCATTTATATAAAGCTTGAATTAGATTTGTGGGTACCTACTGCGCCATAACTAAATAAGGGATTGATATTCACGCCTAGTACATCGCAGTAGACAATATGATATTGGATGTAGAGTGTTTAGCTGTCAAGATCAAAAATTATTTTTTTAACGAACCCCGGCTCGGCTTAATTAATCATGTGAAAATCGTCTTTGTGCGATTTTTACTAGCTTTCGGTGAAGGAAAACATCGTGAGGAAACCTGAATGCCTGAGAAAGCCTCACTAGCTTTCGAATGATGTGTGAAGTCCGCCAACCCGCACTTGGCCAGCGTGGTGGACTATGGCCTAAGTCCCCTCATCTTGAGGGGAGGCCCGTGCCCAACAGTGGGACAAAAAACTAAGGCGATAAACAAAATATAGACATAAGTAATAATATAGACTTAATTAATTCTAAATTTATCCATGTGAAGTAGCAAATAACATTTACTATGCTAGCCTGTGCTGCGCTAGCCACAGATTACCTACTCTAATACAAACTGTAACTGTGTGACTATTGAATAGACTGATCCAATTCAACAAACATTTTTTGTTACGTTTGAGCAGGTATTATATAATAATGGGTTCGAGTGAATTCAAAATTTCTATGCAAAACTAGTTTTGTACCTCGTTAAAGATTTTTTATATACTTAATAGTACTTTTATTTTTAACTTTCGTACAACTGCAATGATTCGGATAAAACAAAATTTACTAATCGTCTCGGTTATTGGCAAATTTACTGCTGATTTAACCGTGTAATGGATCGTTTTCAAAATATTTGTAAACAATATTTGCATGTAAATGGAAGGAAAAAATAACTGTTTAAATCTTAAAAGATACTCGTTTCGAATACGTTAAGAAATACTTTATTAAGTAGATAGGTACGCTAAAAGAATAATAGACTCCATACTTTATTACTTACCTATTTATTTTAAATTTATCGCTTCACATTGTATAAATCTATTCAGTAGTTACTAATTTAATAGGTATTATTATTTGTTGTCTTTCTAACCTTCCAAGAAGTTCTCGGAGCGTTCTGATTCGATAACGACGTCATTTATTTTGAATTTGACCACCAAGGAACCTTAATTTTTAAATGATGAAGGATTGGTGTTTGCATGTTCAAGTTCAGGCTTGGAAGGCTTGCCATTAATAAGAGGCACCAATATATATAAGTATATATATAATAGTTTGCAAACGAAAATCATTGGTCACGTGATTTGAAGTGGTTGACTAGACTCTACCAGTTAATAATAATTACCTAGTAATAACCTGTTCTATTCCAAACTCTTATTGCCCTCAGAGTCCGTTACTCCGTTTTTAATTCAACTGAAAGGCCAGGCGATACGTTTGCCTGATAGTAAGATGCGCCTGTAAGTATAAGGGGTGAGGCCTATGTTCAGCAGTGGACGTCTTCCAGCTGGTGATGATGATGAAGTATGAGACAGCTGCACTTCACTGCCGCTCATGCATGACCCAAGAAATTAGTTAATAGGTCTCTTGGATCTGTCAATTTCAATAGCTACGAGTAAAGTGCTTTCACACTGGAACCAATTACTGCTTAGCGGCGGAGTGTCTAGCCCTGCGGCACTATGTAGTTTTGTATAGAAATCTACACAGTATGTAACGAAATAGCGATTCACTAACTAATTCTGAGTGTGGTAGTTACTACACTATAAAAAACTATCTAGTTACCTATCTAGTTAGATACTAGGAGTTTTGGACACAATTTAACGTCTGTGTGAGCAGCAGAGGTAGATGTTCGCACACGGGTATTCGTACAATAAAAATTCCGCACGCTGTACCGCGCTATTTGTCTGGATATACTTATCTATCTTAACGTTTCCAAAACTGAGCAACATCCCAGGTACAGATAACTACCGCTTACCGGTTGAAACAGTTCCAAATTACATGTACCTAGGCCATAAGATCACTCTAGACATCCAAAACCAAACTGCGGAAATTGATCGGCGGAAATTGATCGGCGCATAATCCAAGCATGGGCAGCATTTGGCGCGAATATTAGTTTCTGCGTGGAAGGATCAGCATAAAATATAAAGCAAAAGTCTTCGAGCAGTGTGTCCTGCCGGTATTTACATACGGGGCCGAAACTTTGACATTCACGAAAAAGTCCACGAATAAATTCAGAGTCGCGCTAAGAGCAATGGAAACGGCGATGCTCGGAGTAAGTTTGCGCGACCACAAAACCAACAAATGGATCAGGAACAAAACCAGACTGAGGGATGTCATCTACGTAATTGCCCAAAGGAAATGGAGATGGACGGGACATATGAGCTATATGTAGCAGGTGGACAAGGCGTCTCATGGAGTGGAGGCCCCTTGCGAACAGGAGATTGCGGGGCCGGCCACCTGAACGTTGGGTGGACGACCTCAGAGGACACGTAGGCCCAGACTGGATCAGCACGAATAGCACGATGTGCAAATCTTGACAGATAAGTGTGAGTATGATGTCACGATGACGTAGTATTTCACACTTTTGTATAGAGAACTGACGTTTCGGTGTTGAAAACTACGTCATACTCCACACCAATCTGTCAAGATTGCAAGTCGTGCTAGGCCAGCAGAAGGACTCAAGATCGCCAGAACTGGAGGGAAATGGAGGAGGCCTATGTCCAGACATGGACGACCGATACAGGCTGAAGAAGAAGAAGAAGACTTACCATAACATCAGTGATCACAATTCACAACCAGTGACAATCAGTGACACAAAAAATCTGGCGATAAGTACTTACCCTAGATTAACATTTATCCGCTGTCACAAACTTAATATGACAGTCGTGACGGTAATTATTTCTCGTTTTTAGGGTTCCATATCTAAAACGTAAAAAAGGAACCCTTATGGTGAGACTTCGTCTGTCTTTCTGTCATACCTATTATATTTAAGGAACCGCTGACGCTATCGATATCGATTTTTATTTTGATTTATGTCACGTAGTTTTTGGCTGATAATCAAAAATGACAAAAAACAACCTTCCCCTTATCTCCGAAGTTTGTGAGGGATAAATCTGAAATAATTATGGGTAATACATGTCCATCTATATTTTACAGGAAAAATAAAATGATCTTTCTAAATAGTACCTACAGTTTTTTAGTAATCCTAAAAGAACCTCGACAAACAAACTTAGTCTTGCGGTTTTTTTTTTCTATTCGAGGTGTTACATGAATAGTAAAATTACCATAATACGTCCAAAAATGGTATGGAACCCTCGGTGCGCGCACCGAGTCCAATTCGCACTTGACCGGTATTATTTTATTATGGTTTAATTGAATTAATTTGCAGATTTATATAATACTTGCACAGACGCCAATTAAAAAAGCTAGTTGCCAAATGCAATTCTATACCTATAATATCTGTGGGTACGAGTTTCAAGAATAAATTAACTGCCGTATCTAACTCCTGATATACGCCCATTATTATGTAAAGCTAGGAAACTGATTTATCAAGTATATGTCAATTAAGAAGATATAATCGTTATTTATATGGATTCAATGATAATTTTACTTTCTCTCCTAGATCCAGTAGGTATTGGTCAGGCCAAGTATCCGTTAGCTAATAATAAAGATCAGAATTGATTGAATTGACGCGCCTGTTGGTTTAGTGGTTAGACATCCTGGCCGCTACGCAATAAGTCGTGGGTTCGATTACAGCCAAGTGTCTGAGTGTTTTATCTATATAAGTATGTATTTACAAACAAAGTATATAAGTATTGGTATCAGTTATCTGGTTTCCATCGTACAGGCTTCGCCTAGTTTGGGATCAGATGACCGTTTGTGGATTGTCCCAAGATATTATTATTATACAAAAACGGATCTGAAGATTTTTTTGTACTTAGTTTAAGTATATTTTAAGCCATGGGATACTCATCCCAACTTACCTGTCCGGTAGTTGTGGTATAGTATACGGGTATGCGACCCCGGCTTCCCTAGCTATTACTGTCCCATCCCTTGCCCTCCTGGGTGGTAATATCCTACTTTTCCTATTTCCTTTTTACACCACTTATTCTTCCCTTTCCCTCGTTATCCGTGAGAACGCAGTGGTTAATCATAAAATAATTTAATTAACCAAAATGGTGGCGATGTGGTTCGCCACCCATCACGTCTCGTTTCTCACGGGGGCGAAAAGCGGCCCATGGGCTCTGCCTACCCCTACGGGAAAAAGGCGTGAATATATGTAAGTATATTTGTAAATAAAATAAGATCTTAAATAAATTATACTCTGATATACTTTAAATATTATTATATTATACAGCTGTAACAGCTCAGTGGGCGAGCGCTTGCCTTGGAAACAAGGTGCGCAGGTTCGATCCCCAGCTCGCACCTCTGATTTCTTTAAATAATCATGTGCGAATCGTCTTTGTGCGATTGTTACTAGCTTTCGGTGAAGGAAAACATCGTGAGGAAACCTGCATGTCTGAGAAAGCCTAACTAGCTTTCGAATGACGTGTGAAGTCCGCCAACCCGCACTTGGCCAGCGTGGTGGACTATGGCCTAAGCCCCTTCATCTTGAAGGGAGGCCCGTGCCCAGCAGTGGGACATTAACAAGGGCTGGTATTATTATTATACTTTAAATAGGCCGGATACTTGCATGGGAATGGGAACCATCAATGGGAATGGGAGTACCAATGGAAACTTAGTTAATCATCATAAGCAGCAGCGGAAAGACGTCCACTACTGAACTAAAGCCTCCCCTTTAGAAGGGAGGGGTTGCCATAATCCCCACGCTCGGCAGGCTTCTTGGAGATCGCATATAGGTAATAGGATCCAATAGAAAGACGCTGGTCTTCTTGATTTCCCTTAGTCGCCTCTTACGGACACCCAACGGGAGGAGATGGGCGGGTGCTATTCTTCCCCGGACACCACACGGGTTAAAGATATTAATGCTTATCTTTTATTATCAATAGTTAGTTTTATACATGTAGGATAGTTACAGAATTCCATTAAGATTTGTTATTGTAAGAAATATCTGCGTGGAACGACCTACAGACTTGTGCACTTTCGCTAAATTATGTAAACTCACTTTCGACTATATTTATAACAACAATGTGGTAGGTAGATATGTATGCCTATTATTTTGAGAGTTAATCGTTTCTCAAAACCGGTGAATGTTCGATATGCATAGGTTAACCACACTTATGTAGAGTTTTAGGGCTCGCTCCAGGGCAACCACACTGCAATACATTTTCCCTGGACGTCAAAATTTAGGGGCGCCATTTCGGCTTGATGTTTGCTAATAATGTATAAATTACATGTTGTAAAAGGGCAGCAATTTGACTTTTTGTTTGGGGCGATGTAATCGCTTGAGCAGGCGCTTAGAGTTTTGGTAGGTACCAACTGAATTATGCCACAAACCTTGTTCCACAACCACTTACCTGAAGGAGGAAGACATTATACGAACTATTTTTCTTTACATAAGCTGTACTTGTACATCTTAATTTTATTTCTCTACATGTACTTATATCAGTTTTATAATATACAGTTTTTAGTTACTTAGATTTTCCTAATAAAAAATAGTTATCAGAAGAACTAATCTGACCTAGAATTCGAAGTGATTTCTTTTTTACTCGTGCGTGAGAATGTCCAAATTTTAATGGTTACCAGGAGTTCTGCGGGGGGTCAACCGAGGAATGTGGGCACCCACTAAGACGTCCGCGGCTGTCGCATCGGCAAATAAGAGGGAGTTCCAGGGCTCTCCGGTGGGATCTGCACCAGGCACCAATGCCTTGCCTACGGGATGGGGTAGCAAAACAATTCGCCGTTCTTCTTGAAGTCGCCGAACGGAATTCTAACCTAGGACTAACGCTTGTGACTGTATTTATTTATATATACTCCTTATTGTACACATATAAATAGATTTAAAAAGGAATATCAGTTTGTACAAAGGGCGGCCGATAAGCTATCCGCGATTTCTTCCAGGCTACCTTGGGATGGCAAAAATATTGCAATAAGGTAGTTAATATGTGACACAATTTACACTAACAATAAAATAAAAATACATATTATATTATGCGTGCTTGATTTTTAACCACTCAATGAAATCATAAAAAGTTATCTAATTCTTTCATTGATATATGTATGTATTATGAAATCTTTAGACCCGGAAGCCTATGGTTAGACAGCACAGCCAGGTCTGTGGCCAGGTGTCAGATTTTAATTATTCAAAAGCATGTCAATAAACTCTAAAAAAGTGGGACTTCAAAACAAATCGAAGCAATAAATTTAATTTCTTAATACTGTATTTATTACACATATCAACATTATGATAAGTAGGTAAGTAAGTATATAATTTTTTATGTAAATATTAATAATTACAGAATCATTATCATTAGCAGCCAAAAGACGTCCACTAGTGAACAAAGGCCTCTCCCTTAGATGGGAGGGGTTACCATAATCCCCCCGTTCGGCAGGCGTCTTGGAGATCGCATATAGTATAGGTGATAAGTAATCCAATAGAAAGACGCTGCTGCCCGGCTTCTTGTTTTCCAATTAGTCGCCTCTTACGACACCCAGCAGAAGAAGATGAGTGGATGCCCGCGAGCAAATACAAAACAATAAGTAAGTATATCAAACTAAACAAATAAATTACTAGGCATCATTGCATTTGGTTGTAGACGACGGAAATTGTTCCTCTTCCTATCAGAATTGAGGCCAAGACTGATTGCCAAAGTGACGATATAATGTACTTACGGAGTTCATTAAGGTAGGAATTTTTTGTTGGCAATGAATAGCAGAATCTCGATGACAGTAAATTAATTAATCCACAGTGGGTAGTGGGCATATGAGTTTCTTGCCGGATCTTCTCAGTAGAGGCCGCGTTGTGATCCGGTGGTAGTTGTAAAAAAAGGACAATTATGTAAGTGCCCACGTGAGGCCTATGCATAATAGATATATTGAATTTGAAATAAGCATAAATGCGGTTTGTCTCAAGCGTATATGCATTCGTTAAATAATATAATGATGCACTAACAGAATACAATGAGATAGTCGCTTCAAACAACTCCTTTGTCAATTTCTTTTATCGATTTCATTACTTATAACAATAACATATTCAATAGCAAAACTACACAAGTACCTAATCCACTTATTAATGTAGGATAGAATTAGGTATTTAAAGGAACTATTCTTAACATGTAGGTGAAATAATTATTAAAATTCACTGTAATAGTTTTATTTTAGTTTTCTGTACTATTCCTGACAAGATAGGTAATTTCCTTACCTATATAAGTTTAAAATAACATAGAAAAAGGAATGAAATGTTAGGATTACCCAGAAAGACAGCAACGTTTTTTAGTTAATTTAGATAAGTATGCCATTTTTAACATATTTGTTTTTCCATTGTAACGACACGTACATCTCCTCCTTCTCAGTTCTCGTTGTAATCAATCGAAAGATAGGTACTAAGCGAGACCCTAAAACTTTACGTTACTTACTTAAGCAGCTCTATGTCATTTAATTCAACAGCATAGAATTGCAGAAATGAAATAAGCAAGCTAACGAGCGTTTGCATATAAAAGTTAATTAATAGAGTTTGTTCATTTATTAGTATGTATATAATGTTATTATAATAGTTATTTACGTGAGTTTTATGCTCACGGGCTTCACCCCGGTCTTTTTACAGACTTGCGTGGGGACGGATATAACACGTAGAGCTTCTTTTTAAGAAATTTAAATGGTGTCTAAAACACCACCCTCGATTTTATGCTAAAATAATATACTTACAGAAATAAACATAGGTACAGGACAATTAAATGGAAATTCCAAAAAATGTGTAATAAATTGCAAACATACCTTGTAAAAGCGCGAACACAAACAGTGTTGATATTATTATTTGCATTATCACTGAAAATTGTCACTTGCGCGTCTAAAAGTCAATTAGATCAATTTTATTAAGGATTTCCTTTTTCATAATTTGACAACACTGTATACTAAGTTTTAATAACTACACGGTATAACAATACATCGGCTATAGTAGTTTACGCAGCGCGGCGCTGCGGCATGAACGGCGCGGCTGAACGACACTGCGACAGACGACTGAGCGCGGGCCGCCTTCGATTTCATTTCCCTCGCTTAACTTCCCCTGCTTATTATGAAAGGACGTCAGCTGCTTCGCTGCGAAGTTTTCCTGACTTTATAATGCATGACGGTAGAAAAAGTACCTATACGTTTGAAAGTTCGAGGTAATAATCAATTATGACTCTATCGAAAGGGCGGACACAACACAACTTTATTTTTGGCATGGTGGGAATCGAACCCACGACCTAACCAGGCACGGTGGGAATCGAACCCACGACATATCGAGCAGCGGCCTGGGTATCTAACCGCTAGACCAACATGCTGTCTTGATAGGTGGCGGCAGACATGTACGGGTGTATCTAACGTCCTAGAAGACGCCCTAAGTAGGTAGGTCATGTAGAAGAAATACGTCCGTGGGCGAGAAATTTGTTGTGAATACTTTATCAAGCTGGTCAGAAAACTTTCTTTGAGAACGAGGTCAAATATAAGACACTCAGGTTATCACAAAAACTTTTTTTATTTGATTCGGCTTAATGTCGTGACAAGTAGGTACTTACGACGTTCACCTAGTGGTCGCCTATAGATCGCTGCACTACACTACTGTACGTCACTGAGTGAGACTGTAGTAATAAGTCGTTTGAGCCCGGTAATTTTGCCAGCTAAAGTGTCCTTTACACCAGCCTATATGGACTGCACCACTGTGCTATCAGTATAACCTTTGCCTATTAACCCTTTGACCGCCACGTAAAATTTCACCTGCCGTGCCCCCAGCGCCGCGACCATATTACAAACCATTTATCGTACGATTGCCTAGTGATGTGTCACGTAAAATATACAGTCATCGATAGAATGTAGTAATATTAAATATTTTGAAGTAAATTGATGGTTAACTTACGTTTAATCCTTTTATTATTAAGAAATAAAATATTGTGTTTATAGTTTTAGAGACCTATAACAAGAAAGTTGCTTTTTCTTTTAAATTCGAAGTAACATTTTAGTAACGTTTTTTTAAAAGCATCGAACTTTTGGCGACACTATTGGACGCTTTAAAGCGTCATTGGCAGCAGCAACAAGTCTTTTTATGAGATTTACTTAAAACTACTGGTGTTGTGAATTTTAGCTATCGACTATTATAATTTGAATGTATTATTTAATTTAATTAATATAATAGATATATCAGCACAACATCACGGTCAATTAATTCAATGATGTTATTATTACATGAAATGAAATGCATATCAGGGTCCATTTTATGTTACAATTAAACAACGTGACGCACAGTAATGGTAACAGCAGCAATTAGGCTAAACGGTCTATTTTATTTATGGGATATGGGTGGGCAGACATTAAATTTTAAGGTAAATACAATTAGAAATCTACCCACATGTCACAACACTAGTAAGGATATAAAATGCGCATATGACGTCACAAGCGGACGCCTTAAGGCGTCCATGGCGATCGAGGGTACGATAAGTGTCTAGGACATAGTGATGTTTGACACTTATGTCGATATTTTCTTAATTACCCTATTTATTCATACACCAGTTTAAAAAAATACTATTTTTGGTTAGATAAAGAAAAGGTAGTTTAACTTTATGAATAACAGAATAACTAAATACAAATAAGTACCTTTTTATCTATTAGTTTAAACAATTAATGTACATAACCCATTCCTGTAGACATACAAAGGAATTAGTTTATCCATTATTTTTCACAAATTATGTGTAACGATCTCACAAATGCTCACTATTAAAACAAGATAGTAAGAACTTTCGAGAATTTAATTAGGTAAGTACCTAGGTAAAAAATAATCATCTAGCCACTTTATTCCCATCACTAGTCGACTCTTTAAGACGTCCGTGGCGTTGAGAGAACGTCTTTTTTACTTTAAATTTCAGAGTTTATGTTAAAGGTTCTGCTGAGTTAAATGTCAATCTTTTATACTTTATATTTAACTGAAAATGAATAAGGAAAAGTTAATACGTCTATGTATGTAAAGATCAAGTTTAAAAATCAATTCCTTTTTTATGTATTTGACTGTCAAATATTTTGACGTCTTAAGTCGTCGTCGGCGATGGTGCCTAGTTTATCATTGACGCTTTAAGACGTCGTTGGCGGTCAAAGGGTTAAGCGATCATTTTCTGATACACTTATCTGTAAGTACCTATACTTATATTGAAGCCTCCGCGACACAGCGGGAAACCGCTGCTTTTATAAACTGGACGATGCGGATTTGAATGCCACAGGAAGCAGCAAGTTTGTGCAAAATTGTTCCTTACTGGCTGATTCTCTAATCGCCCGAAAATTAAGATCGCTGATTCTAATAGTCTTATAAAACTTCACTCTTACGCTATAGGATTGTGATAGTAGCTTCAAACCAGAAGAGAGTGCAAAATGCGCAAGCACTTTTAACCAACTATAATAATAATTTCTTAAAAATTTCTTGTGGAAATGTTTTAAACAAAGATCGCACTATCGCCGAATGTTATTATTTTATGTCATAAGACGCTTTAAAGCATAGCAGCTCGTCATAGAGCAATGATGGCAACCTAAGGTACTCACTGCAGAAACGCTACTTGGAGGTAGAGTTATTTGGAAGATCGTATGTTCTTCTTCTGTGACCCGTGGGGTGACCAGATAAGAATAGCACCCTCCCATCTTCCCTTCCCGTTTGGTGTCCGTAAGAGGCGACTAAGGGAAAACAAGAAGGGCAGCAGCGTTTTTCTTTTGGATTACCTACCACCTATACCACTATCCCCAAGATGCGTGTCAAGCTGGGATTATGGCAACTCCTCCCTTGTAAGGGGGAGGCTTGTTGTTCAGCAATGCACATGTTTTGGCTGCTAATGATCTTCTGTAAGGTGGACGTAGGTAGGTACTCTCACAGCCCTCTGTGCGTCTCTACTAAATGCGACCTCGAGGCGGGTGACGCGGTTTAGGCCCTGGGCATTAAGAAGATACATTTTAGTCCATTATATTATCTCAATGTCAATGGCCCTAGGTCGTAGCGAACACGGCGACACCGCGGCGCACTGACTGCCTGCCGGCCTGTTGGTCTAGCGGTTGGAAATCCTAGCCGCTACCCGGTAGGTCGTGGATTCAATTCCCACCAAGTATCTGGGTGTTACTTATCTATTTAGTATGTATTTACAAAAAAAGAAAACAGTTTATAAGTATTACTGGCTCTGCCTAGTTTGGGATCAGATGACCGTGTGTGGATTGTCCCAGATTAATATTATTTTATTATTATTAAAGTTTCCTCCCCAACAATAAATGGTTTCCCCAGTCGGGTGTAATTTTGTGCAGGCGTTTCCACTGTGCCCTAATCTTTAATTAATTTTGATTCCTGTACGCTGGAATTATTGCAATGATCGGTGCATTTAATAGGCACCAAATTCTCATTTCAATAACTGTTAAATAAGAATTTGGTATCGGCTAACCGAAATCACGTATTCGCTCAGCACCGACTCAGTAGATGATTACCGTAAACGATTTTTTACAGAAATGTTTTTATCAATAGCTTGGAATGAAAAAAAAAGCGTGTTAAAAACAGTGCAGTAGGGAACATATAGTAAGTAGGTACTTACCCATTTAATTATGATGTCCACATCCTTAAAGAGCGTCCTAATTTCCGGACACGCAGAATAATTAGTCTGTGCACGTGCACCGGCTACCAGGAATTCTGATATCAATTCGGAACTGCGGTTTTTGTTCGTTGTAATAACAGTTCATTCCCTTTTGGATTACGCTAGGAAGAAACATTTTCTTAGTAGTCAGGTCATGAAATGGATGTCTCTTGTCATAATTTCATAGGTTGTATGTTTAGGATGGTGCCCTAAATGAATACTTGTACGTGCTTATTAATATTACTAGCTATACAAGCTGCTTCACCTTGTCTTTATAAATCACGAGAATAGGGGTCTAGTACGAGTTCCGATAGTTTACGAGCTAGATCAAACGGACAGTTTTTGCCCGTACATTTTACTAGTTCTTGATAGTTACCGCTAGGGGCGCTGGTGTGAAATGTATTAAGAAAACTGAGTTTGATCTAGCTCGTAAACTATCGGAACTCGTACTAGACCACCAGGAACTTGCTACGTATTGGTGATTTTTGCAAATTAAGTATGGGTAAGTTACCTACCTATAGAAAAAATTGCTTGTTCAGATGTTACCGTGAACCCAATGATGTTTTATAGTAAAAATAGCTAGATAGCTTATAGACGATCCGAAAGTGGCGGAAAAAAGGAGAGCTAATTAACACAGCTTGAACCAGTAGCACACCTCCCATCAAGAAGCAAGGAAGCATTCACAGTCACTTCGTTTTAATTTTGTATACCTATTACTTATATCATTGTCGTGAACCTATAAACATGTACACTACACATTGTTTGTTCCTTATTATTAGTAGGTTTCCATATTGTAGCATTCGCTTTTGACGTAGTAAAGATAGCAGGTATGTATTCAATAATTAATTAGTGAATCATTTATTGACGTTTATAGAACAGCCGTGGGTTTTTGAACACAACATATGCAAATATCATTCCTTCATGCCGCCAAACAGAACAGGATATCCCGTTCAAAGATTAATTACTGGGAATGAGACATTACATAGGTACTTGTGGGTTTGTATTGATGCATTTATTTTCAGCTAACGAGTCTTGTTCTGTTAAAATTCGGAATTATGAATAAATCTTGTGCTGGTAAACATTTAACTTAACTGTTTTGGATTCCAGTTTGCTCCATAGAACAATGAAAGAAAACAAATGTAATTTGGACTTCACACATTTATTGTATTTTTGTCTAATAAAAATACTATATCATATAACTATCATATAAAGAGGATATCTACAGCAATTGACAATCTTGCTGGTTGTACACACTCACCAGAGCACAACATAATAAACGCCCGCAATGCATTTAGTGCATAATTCGGGATATTTTATTTTACTAACAAAGCTAATTTAATCCTTAATTTACAGCCCTATCGCATTTATTTTTAAAGTTTTCGAAGAATAAACACTGCACATTTTTGCCAAAATAACACCATTGAATGGATATAAATTCACGTATTGCACTATTGGATAAAGATTGATAGAAAACTGAATAGATACAGTAAAGAGAATATAATTTAATGGAGTTGTTCCCATAACTGAAATTTAAAATCGTCATGCATTACTCTATTGTCGGTCACTACTAAGAATAATAAGTCACACATTTCAGCCGAATTTTAATCTCGTGTCTTAACCACGGCAAATTGTTTGCAAACTGTTGTTGACTTGTCTCAGATGAGCTATCCATTTTTTGTACTAGATGAAAGCCCGGTTCCTCTATCAAAGTAACGACTCAGTTTAGTAACGACCAGTAATATAGTTTACCGGACGTTAGCTGAAACTGTTCTAATAAACGTTGTTGACGTGAAATCATATGGAGTGCTAAGTAACGCTTCGTTACAAGTAACTTGATTAAGAATAGTCGCTGTGAGAATGGCGAATCGTTGAATAGGAACCTGGCAAGTGAGATCACTCTAAAAACGGTATTAAATATAAACGCAGAAAGTACGCGTGTGTTCTTATTTCGGAGTTTTATTTCAGATTCGTCTGTGAATGGATTGAACCTTATTATACAGTAAATAAGTTTCAATTCAATTTGGGTTCAAGTTTGACATATGAATAAAATATGCAAAACTACCGTTTTTTGAATTTCATTTTGTCTATTAATCTAGTACAATAGATCGATGCAGATGAGGATTCGAGCTTAAATAATTCACATGTATACAAGTATATTGAAATAAATTGTATGCAATAAACGAGACTATTACAATGTCTAACTCGCAAATGTCCGTGTTTAAAATATTCCATAGTGTCTTCAAGTAATTAAGTGAATTAGGCACAATTTATGTTTACATCAAATCGTTTTCTCATAAACGTTAGATATTTAATATGCTCTAATATACATCGATGACGTCATACATACCACATTGGCAAAATATATCGTGTTTACAAATTATTCAATTAAATTCCTTATAAAAAAACCCCTCCGGAGAATACTTTAGATTATACTAATAAACTTGACACGAATTGGTAAACTACAAAAAAAAGATAAATTAACAATAAAATACATTTTAATAATTTGCAACATGACAAGACCCAGTCTCGCAGGATTCATAAAATTATAACAAAAGCTCGCTGTTCGTGTTACATGCACATCGGAAATTATTACAACTTGACTACTTAACCTAGTATGTTATTATGTACAGGATGTACTAAATTAATATTGGCTAAACGATCGTAAACTCATTTGTAACATTCACCTTTAATAGACAGTTTAAAATAAATTATAAAAAAGGAAATAAATTTATGTACGCGTTCCCGAGACCGACTGAAGCATATTTATAACCTTCGAGATTAGGTCGCCAATAAATCATAGCCATCGAATGATAATTAATGTAGGGCCAATTTAATAGATCACATTTGCCATCGGTCAGTTTGTTTGTTCTATTTCTTTTGTCATTATTACAATTAATACGTAATCGTAAGTGAAAAAAGTTAAGCAATTGTGCTTCTAAGTTCTAACATCGAAAAAATTAATAATATTTTATGCCCGCCGTTACAAGATTACGTTGTTAAATTTTGATGAAGTGTCAATTAATGTGATCTATTAAATTTACTTCACATACAGAATAAATGTACACAATTGCACCATCGACAATCCTAGCATGCCCAGTGTAGTCAGGTTTATTTTTTTAGGAATGAAGAAGATAGTGGTTAGCAGCTTCAGCAAAAACAAGGGTTGTTGGATCACTATCTTCAGCCACCATTTTTAGCGGATAATATACAGGGTTTTTTTTCAAGTGGGCTTGGATGAACCGAAACTATGAGGATTACCGAAAAATACTAAGTTTTAAGTTGGACTTATTAGTTTGCCTTATTATTATGTCATTATTTCCAGGAATTTGATCCTTACTGACGACACTATCAGAGGATCAACGGGTTCGATTCCTGGCTAGGCAGTTTTAGTGGTCATCTAAATCGGGCTCGAGGCTTCTTTCGAGTATTTTCGTTTTTTCTTATAGTTTTGATTTAGCCAACAACGCCTAATTACAAAATTCACTTATATAATAAAATATTCTGAGACTAGCCACACACGGCCATCTGATCCCAAACTAGCCAAAGTTTTCACCAGGATACTACTGACACCCTGACAGACAAAATGTTTTATTGCGGTGGGAGTCAAACCCACAAACTTTTTTGGTAGCTAGGGTTAGGTAAACACTACTCCAATGTTCCTGTCAAAATTTACAGACGTGTGACTAACTTTTAAGTGTTGATTGTCACACTTATAATAACAATTTGTCATTAAAAGTGATAAAAAAATATATATTTTATTTTCTAAGATGAATCTATCTCTCTCTCTCTTTCTTTTCCCACCAATAAATTATATAGGATATCTGTCACAATTATACAGAGTGTAAAAAAACACGTGCCCGATCCGTGAGGGTCTTATTCAGTGTCTCAATACAAACACATGTATATAGCTCATTTGTTGAATATCTGACTTTTTTTTTTCAACTTTGTTCCAGAAAAACTAATCTGATTTTGTATTTCTAGTACAAATTAGAAAAAAAAAATGGAAATGAGATATATACATGTGTTTGTATTGATACACTGAATAAGACCCTCACGGATCGGACACGTGTTTTTTTACATTCTGTATAGTTATCCTCGTAAGTGCATATAGATAAGTTGATCAATGTCTGCTGTTTACACCGGACACACTAAAGATTCAACACCTCACAAATCAGAAAACTATATTAGAAATAATATGTGTACTTTCTCCTCTATAATGTTCGTCTTAAGTCTAAAATGTGAAACAATCTACAGTTCTACACACAGCATACATAGTATGTACAATAGTAATTATATATACACAAATATAACGTGGCAAAGGTACTTAATGAACGAGCTTAGCTTTGCCATAATAATATCGCGAACACGTATTAGTTTAACTTTTGAAAAATTACATATTTTTACAATGCAATTAATGTAAAAAATATTCCTCAATTTTCAATATTATCAATTCTAATGCATGTCCGACGCTGTGGCAGATCTGGCAGACCATTGGTAACTAACAATTCTTATTGTCCAAATAGGTGAAGCATAAACCACCTGTGCAACCTTAGTATATATTTTTTTAATATAAGAACAATACAAGGCGTATTATTTTATAGCAAACAAATACGAGTATGAACATTATTTTAATTGAAATACAGAAGCCCCAATGGCAAAATAATAATTATATTTTGTACTCATAAGATGTGATCACTGCACTTATAAAGAAATCTATCTATACAACACATGCATTAAGTATAGTCTGTACATAGAAACCACAAATAATAATTAAAGGTGAATGACTCACAAACAGCAAATTAATCAATAAGATCGAATAAATTCATCTTGACACTGCAAATAAATATTATATTAAATATTAGTTGTGCGTATTCATTTCGATACGGAATACAGAAGACAAATAGGTTCCTATAGTTTCGGTAACGTGCAGAACGATGACTCGATGAATTTGGTTGATATGTTTGTAAACTGTTTAGTGACATGATGCAAGAACTGTGTGAAGCCCCGTGAACACGTCTTTCGTAACGTATGGAAAATTGCTATAAGCCGCAACTACCGTCGCCTAATTATACACCATGTCACAAAAATATTTAATTTACACAGTTGTATATTTATACAATCATAAATATATTCATTTGTACATTACACGTGTGATTTATCTTTAGAATATTTACAAATAAACACAACATTTCAACCTTCACCGCTATTCACAATCTCTTAAAACCTATATCTATTAAAATTATCAGGGCTGTAAGCTAGCAAGTAAAATAAATGTAACTATCCGAAGTTATCACAACAAACATTTTGAGTTGGATAAAACAACTAAAAGGAGGGTTGTGATCTTACATGAAAATGATACAAACCAAATCGGTAAATTGTTGATTGTTTGAGGCGAATGAAGATGTTATTAAGTTTTAGTGTCATTTATAAGATTTCAAATATATTATGTAAATGTATATGTTATAGCAACGCGGCTGCGTTGTTAAATATTATCCAATGGAGCTGGTATGGCAATAAGCGGGCCAACAGGATTAATCGTTCAAACAAAAAAAGAAAGTGCTTAAAGCATATTCATAAACATCTGTGACTGAGATAGTGTTGTGCTATAAACAGTGGCGTGCACTGAAAGCAGGCAAAAAATATCTGCAAGTTGTTTATGCTTTATGCTATTTGTTCCTGCACAAATATCCTTAAATTAATCAGTATTAACAACATATCCATTTAGATAAAAAAAAATACGTTAATTTATGTCCAAACTAAGATTTTTTAAAATTAAGGCTGTTTAGAGAAATCCTAGGGTAGGCAAAGTATTTTTGTCAGTATGGAGCATCGATATAATATATAAACTAGATTTGGTGTCACGGTTCAAAAAGTGGTAGCGAGAAATAGCGCCCTTGTGTCGCTATTTCTTTACAAGCCACATCCTGACAAATTTATTATTGCCGATAAGAGTGTCGCTACTGTCTATATGAAACTGTCAAACTACAAGTCATTATCATTATAAAATCGTTAGTTCACGTTTCCGCCACCAGCACAGATAAGTTTGCAGCCTCCACGACCACATTTTAGATGTCATTTTGTTCGTGAATGTTTAGTTTATATATCGATGGCTCCTACGGTAAATATCGTATGTGTAAAACCCGCACTTTATAGGAGAGCAAATTAAAGGTATTTTTCTACGCTAATTATTAAACGTTTGTTTTCATACTATTCGGTAAAATAAGGCATTTTCTATGGTTGGTACAAATTTCAGCCAAATAGCTTCAAATTTAAAGAACAAGTGTAGAAAAATACCTTTAATTTGCTCTCCTGTAAAGTGCGGGTTTTACACATACGATATTTAACGTAGGAGCCATCGATATTATATTGATGGTATGGAGCCGCTGAATAAACTTATTAATGCTTTCAAATGCAAATTAATATGTCTATAGTATTTGCTTGCATATGGATATTTGAAATAGTATAATAACATACTTAAAATAGGTGAAACAAGACAAATACATTTTTTTGCCTACCCTCTGTGCACGCCACTGGATATAAATATATATATATATATACATAGTTTATAAGACAAAAGAAATGAGGACATCATAATGTAATATTATGAATGATGCTTTCTCCACCCCAGAAATTGAATCAACTATGTAATAAGATTTATAATTTACAACACAATATATTGTAATCATCATAATGATATGATGCCATTTGGTATATAAATACTGCCCTGAAAGTTATCTGCATACCTTTCGTCTATGATTTATGTAGAATCTATGAAAGTAATCTATGATTTATGCCAAGCAAATAGAACACATATGACAGAAAATATGGTATGTAAATATACAACCATAATATGGGTAATTAACCATTTATTTCATATTAAATCAATGAATGCGCCATCAGGTTGACATAGAGTTGTCACAAATATTCTGTTGTTCTATATTATGCTATAAGTGTGTTATTGAAATTAATAGTCAGCAAAAATTTATTTTATCTCAATAAATACATATGTTATTCATTATTAATGAATAAGCCAATTATAGTATGTTCATGCAAGCAAGCTGCAGTTGTATGAAACTATTACAACTATGTACTAAATTTGAGAAACATAATCTAGAACAATATATAGCTTATTGCTAGTTCAAAAAAAAACATTGATATAATTATTTATATCTTTATACATTGCAATATTGAAACTGTCTATTGGTCAGTTAAGAAACTATTATGTGCATGGGAAGTATTAAGTTGTACCTAAAAATAAACCATGTATTTACACACGATAAATCTACAAAACATTAATTTATAGTTATTATGAGCATGCAAACTCTTTAATATGGACTCACGAATTAATTTAATAGTGGCTGCGGATCTTTGTACGTACTTCGTATCTTTATATAATATATACTCAACAACATTGTGGTCTACGAGCCCGCGTCAAAAGCGGGTTTGAAAGGAGACCCGGCTCCCAAGTATAGTAACACCAAACACTAATCCTATTAAATACAACGCGTCTTTGACATAAATGTAAAATGTTATCATTAAGAAACTCCACCAATGGGAACCCAATCGTTTATTGTACAACATTGCATTCTGAATCTGTGTGTATAAAGGCAGATATTATTATATCGTCATCCGATCGTAGAATTTGAAAGATCTAATCAACCTGCGCTTTTTTTTAAATGAGATGTTCACTTTATGTGCCCAATGGTTGACGGCATGCTGAGCTAAATAGCTATCATAATTGAGTACCTACCTGTCTACGCTTAACCACAAAACTATATTAAAATAAGTTACTATAAATGTAATTGAGCTATTTAGGCACTGCCCATACGTGGAAACTTTTACTTGACAGAACTGTAACATTTTGCAGCGACAACCAAAGGCTGGTTCACGATTACTGCGATTGAATAAGCTCTCGAAATCAACGACTGTACATAGACCAAGACTGACGCTGCGGGCGTCTGGGCCGGAGGAGTGAAGTCGTCTTTAAACAACTGGTAAACTTGCACGTTTCTAGTTGTGGCAGATAAAAATATATTTAATCACGGATTTTGACAGTTAAAACCTAAAGTTGATTGCCTTCTTAAGTTGCTACGTCTACGCACTTTCTTGAACCTATATGAAAAACGTTATACCAGGTTTCTAGTTGCCGAACGAAACGCGACAGTGAAAATTGCTCCGTCTGCAGCACCTTAGTTAATTTTTATGTCGCAGTTCTGTTTTGACCTAAGGGATAAGGGTCTCCTCATAAAACACATGGCTTGAATCACGTCATACGAGAAGAGCTAAGGCAAGTGAAGTCCTTTACCCTCTTATATCCTATACATGACGTTTTTTGACCACCTTAATTAGATTCCGAGTGGATTAAAATTTATGAGATGTTAGCCTTATCCCCTGAATTGCAATTCAAATGCCAATATCAATTTCGTAAATTTATATCATTTTGGGCCATAAAAATCGTCAAACGTTTGCATTGTATTTATCTGTATTATGAATTTTAGTTGCGAAACGCAGGCAAATTGATGAATATTAAAGCACATCATAATCTGCCAAATTGTACGCTCAGAGACGATTATAAAACGTATAGAATATTTGACTACCACCATTGAACCGTTTCGGCAGCAATACTAACATGTTAGGAATTATTATAAATAATGCCTCTGACAGATCAATCAATCAGCAGTAAAGCTGAATTATTATATAAGGCTTATTGTTCACTACTGTGAACAAAGAGAGTCAGCTATAACATTACGACACTCCAACAAGATTCCCTTGAATTATTTACAGCAGTTTGCGGCACAAAGCGTTAAACTGATAGAGTAATCATAAAGTACATAAAAAGGTTCTGCCACAACCATCTACTGAGTGTAGGATATTTCATTTTAAGTCATTAAGGACATTTGATGTCCAGAAATAAACCTCTGAATCTAAACATATTCAATCCAATGCATAGAGCACGGCTTAGGCCACGATTATTTTTATCATCCTCAGAAGACAAGATGCATCCACCACTTATCGGCTAGATAGATAAAGACCATTCAAGCCGGATTAATCCTGCATCCGCAACTCGCAGAACAGACCCGGCAAAACCGATACACAGGCCGTAAAACGAGTCTGAGAATCAGAAATAAGCGTACTGACTCACCCAGCGTTTGAAGGTAGTCGTAGCCGCGGATCATCAACGGGCAGGGCGGGGTAAGGGTCGCGCTCAAAGCTTCCGGGGGCGTGTGAGGCGGCGTTTCTTCCGCTCGGGGGTAGAACCCCCTGCAGCATCTGACGACGCCCGCCTCCGTGTGGGCGGCGTCGAAGCTGTACCCTCCGTACCAGAATCCGCTTTCGCTTCCGATTTCAACTTGGCTTCGCCTTTCACTTCAGACTTCGGTTTACCCTCAAGTTTCGACTCCGGCTTCGATTTCGTGTCGGATTTGGAGTCCGACTTGCACTTGGCGTCGGTTTTGGGGTCCGGCTTGGACTTGGCTTCGGGCTTGGGGTCCGGCTTGGATTTCGCTTCGGGCTTGTTTTCGGTGCGGGGCAGCTCCGTGGCCGTGTCCACGGCCGAGGCGGAGGCTGCGTCGCCGGCTCCATCACAACCCTCGCCCTCCGGCGCCTCGGTACTGCAGCCCGCCCACTGCAGGGAACATTACAGACTGACTCAGCAAAGAGGAGTCAGATAAACAAATCTCCACAAGTGGAGGGGAACGCAGTAGCTTATTAACAACACATGGATTAAGAAGGGCAGCAAAAGGGGCGAACTATGGTGTGAGGGGCCAAAGTGTGACGCTGTGATGTCGGCTTTCTTCTCGCATGCGTGAGGCGAGAAGAAAGCCGACATCACACCGTCATACGGCACTGGCAACCGCCCGAGGCTGTGATGTAGGACCTGTGACGTCGCGAGCATCGCGAGGGTTCCGGGGCCAGTGTGCATTTCTGTTCCCCCTGGTGCTCTAGCGTCCAGCGCTGGAGAGACTGGCGAGGTATCGATGAAGTCCACCGCGGGGTTTCTAGTGGGTAAAAATCCCACATAATCCAGCTTTTGATCACGCTGGTACAAACCAGCCGAAATGTCAAGCCAAATTATATGGTACAACCGCTTTAATTACTGATTTAAATAACGTAGGACTTATTAAATTATCAATGGGAAAACATACGTATCGACGATACAGAACTATTATGATTCGAGATTCGAGACTTTATATGGTATGTAAATCATATTTAAAGTACCACTTTATTTTGATATATTATTGATCAAGTTTGGTACAAAATGACGGGCCCGTTGGTCTAGTGGTCAGACACCCTGCCTGCTAACCGATGGGTCGTGGGTTCGATTCCCGCCAAGTGTCTGGGTGTTGTTTATCTATATAAGAATGTATTTACAAAAAAAAAGTATATAAGTATTAGTATCAGTTATCTGGTTTCCATAGTACAGGCTCTGCCTAGTTTGGGATCGGATGACCGTGTGTGGATTGTCCCAAGATATTATATTATAAAAAAATACAAATTTCAAAATTCTTTATTATGCATAGGCCCCACGGGGGCTCTTACATATTGGCATTTTTTATAACTACCACCGGATCGTAACGCGGCCTCGACTGAGAAGATCCTGCAAGAAACTCAGCGGGCTTGCCTTTTTTCAATCATATAAGATTTTTTTAAATTAAAGTATGCGTACCACTCATGGACTCCATGTTCTGTTATCAGTAAGACTAGGCAGTCATTAAGTCCCCATAGCATGTTTATTGCACACAGAGTTGCATTCGGACAATTAGTCGGTACAAGAGAGAGCCAGTAGTGGAGTCCACAAAACTGGCGCAGCCGGTAGGATAAGCACGGCCCACTGAAATGGCGCAGTCGGTAGGATTGTCAGGTACCTGCAGCGCGGGGGCGGGCGACAGGCGCAGCGCAGCGCCGCACTCGGCGCACAGCGGCGGCACGGCGGGCGAGCGCGAGCGCCAGTACTGCAGCTCCGTCTTGCACTTGTTCAGCTCCTGTAACAAAATCGCACATTAATATTTTTACATGACAAAGGAATTCACTATCCCCCTTCTATCATCAACGACGAGACGCACAGCGCGTACGCACCCTTATGAGGCGAACGTGCCTTTAGTCTGGACTAAGCAATTTGCTTTTCCATTTATAATAAGGACCGCTGACTAGAAGTCAGCCTGTATCGGTTTTCCTGCCCGATTATAATGTAGGTGTCTTCAAGAGAGAATAGGCTTTTAATATTCTATTTGCTTTACCATCCTCGATTGCGTCGGAGCTTTCCATTAAGAAGGACTGCAGTCAAGCACTAGGTTATGTTCCATAAAAAATTAAACTTGTGAATCGCACGCAAGATCCTAAATATTCGGATCTGAACCGTAGCCAGTAGTGGCCTAAGAACCGAGACACTATGGCACTGCTGCTAAAATTATTCAGAATACAAATTGTCACCTGCAACAACGTTTGAAACTTGCGACTGGTCTCTTCGTTCTTCTTGTCGTAGTCGTCGAGACGATTCGCGTATTCCAACGTTTGTTTCTGCTGCTCTGCGATTTGCTTCTGCTGTTCCGCGATTTGCTTTTGTTGCAGTGCAGTCTTACGCTTGCAGCTACGAAGATCACTGCGCAACGCCGAAAGCTGGTCGTTGTACCTGATTTTAAGTAAAGGAAAACTTGCTATCATTACAACGTAAAATATTGTTAAAATGTCTGTACTGTGGACTTATACTTAGAAAGTTAACATTATCGATTACTGTAATACATTTTATAATAAATACCTTACCTCCAGGGAACCTACTGTGATATTTGTTAATTAGGCAAAACGTTAGCTTGATCCTCCCTGCATAGGGAGGTACTGATTACAAAAAGCCCAACACGCTGGTTCCAGATTTAATACTATTAGTTCCAAATATCGAATGTGATTGTCGCGAACGTATCCGGAGTTCGATTTACAAGTTTGTCGTATTCGAATTCGATCACTGGGTGCGAGTATTCTACAATAAGATACGTTAATCGAATTAAGTTCCATTTTGTTAACTGAAAACAATCATTCATTTGTTAAAGTTTCAGTCTCTTAAGCCACGGCGACTATGAACAACGGTAGCGAAGCATAGTAACGTTGCTATGCAATAATAATTTTCCTCAACATTGTAGACGCAGATTCCGACCATTTAGTCATCGCATACAATTTATAATTGCACATTCCTTCCTGTCCAGCTGAAATGTAGAAACAAAATAAATACCGACCTACCTATTGATGTACTCTTACTTTTTCATTCCCTGTTTGATGCGGTGTATCCGTTTCCTGAGGACCATGTTGCTTTGAGGCGGAGGCGGCGATGGGGGCAGGCTCTCCTCCATATACATATTTAGCGAGGACACTCGACGCTCGCACGATGCACTTGTGCCCGGTTGCTGCGACGAAGACGACTCAAATCCACTTGGTGGCGGTGAATCCAGACAAATATACGATTTGCTACTTTCTCCCGCTGCAATAGTTAACAAGTGGCATAGTAATACAACCGGGATTTATTATTAACATTATACTGGCGACAGATGGCGGCTATTTAAATTTCTTGCAAAATTATCTCAAGATAAATCTAACAGCTACTGTTATAAGTCAAACTCCATTAAGCCAGGATTTCCCAACCTCGCATGCTCCTCTGAGCATGCGAGGTTGGGAAATCCTGGCGAGTAGTGATCGCAGAGGGGGCGTGGGACAATTGACAATATCAATATTCATAAGTTGGGTACAAAGCTATATCAGGACAAAGTGAAAGGCGGGCATGGATATTTCATGCTATGGTCCAGGGCCAGCGCCCTGGACCATAGCTGAAATAGCCACCGTGATGTAAAAAAGGTTGGGAACCCCTTCACAATTGTAGTCTGCCAAAAAGTAATAATTTACTAATAAACATAACTAAAAACTCAAGAATTTACATAACATAAGAATTGTAAAGCTTTGGACTTGGTGGTGTGACTCTGGCCTTTTAAATAAAAAGTTTCTTGCCAGGTCTTCTCAGTAGCAGCCGCATTACAATTCACTAGTGGTATGTAAGAAATGATTTATGTGTCCGTGATTGAATTTTTGAATGATTTTGGCCTCCATGAGGCCTATACATAATAAAGATATCTTGCCTCACTGTATCAGTATGCACAGAAATTACGTTACTTGATTCCACCATCCCTATCATCAAACAATGACACATAGAACATACTCAGTAAACATTCCTTCAGTATGGATTAAGCAATTTGCTTCATTTATCATACACAGACAGGTGCTAAGGAATGGAACAGTTAGCCAGTATTGTCTTTCTAGCCAAATTATGTGGGTGTCTTCAACGTTAGAGTGAATAGGCTTTTACTTTATTAACATCTCCTATTGCATCAGGTGGAACTGGAGTCAAGCACTGCATTTTAGTAAAAAGTAACTGAGTAAATTTAACTTCAAAGCAGTTCTTATCTACATTCATTAATGTCTAATTTAACATTAATATAATTGTTCAAGTCCAGCTTCAACTAGAAAAAAATTACAAGAAAACAAGGCTTACGTGAAAATGCTGTGGTAATATCAAAAAAGTCAGTTCCAAAATATGTTATCTCAGGCAGATTTGGTTCAATATGTTCTTTGAAATACTCCATGGCCATTGTGGTCAGATCAAACAGCTCATCAGTCACTTTATATGGTCTAGCTAGCTTTGTAGTAGTTTTTAGATATGATAAAATGCTATATACTTCATCCAATATCTAAAAAAATAATATAATCCCAATAACACACATTATAATTTATAATCGTCACATATACAAGCTACAGGTCATAGAACTGACCTCCTGGATTGATAAATGCTTTCCTAATCTTAATTTTAGCACACATTTATTTGATAAAGTTCACAAAGCAATTAACTAAACAGTACTGATGTAAAAAAAAAAATATGCATAGGTAAAGCATCTTCACAAATATCTAAAAATCAATATTGCATACAGATATACATTTATAAAATTAACTAAAATTTAACAAAAATTACCTCTCCTGGAAAGAAACAGCAATGTTTCCTTTCAATGTGTTTCCCAAATGTCATCTGCAAGAGACTCAGCCTCATATGCAGGGTTTCAATAATATCTGACTCGCATGCTAACGGGTGACTTCTACGGGCAGATTCTCGGCGTGGCATCTTTGCCTTTATTGATTGAAATCTATGCAACATCTGATTTTGTAATCTTTGAAATGTAGAATTTAATATAGAGCTACATATTGAATTAAATTGTCTGTTAACCTGTAAAGTAATATGTATAAGAATATGTAAAGTATATAACCCAAAATTTCATATTGTCATGTAAAATGATCCTCACATAAATGACAGTTATCTTAATAAAATGGCTTCAATTTCACACAAAATGAATTTCACAAAGCATTTGATTGATTGACTAAATAAATAATATATAAAAATATACATATGTACATTGAATGATAAAGTAATGTAAGGCAACATTAGTATGTTAAGTAGCAATAAAGGAATGAGCCATGTAATCAAATTAGAGAATCATCTCTTGAACTATACAATAAGCTTATTTCATAAAATTAAAACTGTTATAGTAACCATTCTGAGTTGTGAGACACTTTTAAAGCCTAAGTAGCAAATAATCTTTTCTATGACTTCAACAGGCATATCCAGGATGTTTGTAGTGTAGGTCTTGGGGACGGGCACTATGGTAGAGCATTTGGAAGTGCTTGCGTGCGGCGAAGAACCCCCTGGTAGCAGTGCACTAGAGTGCCGAGTGACGCGGGACACCGCCACGGGCTCCCCGTGAGAGGGACCTGCACCCTCGTTACCACTACTGCTACCCCCGACGCTACTCATTTGTCTCGTCGACACCATTATGCCACCGAATCAATCTTCACTTAGGTATTTCTGAAACTAACGCTAATCTGTAATCACCTAAAGGACACATTCCCTATCTGTACATTAGCTACATTATTTATTTTAACTCAAAGATAAGGGATTGAGGTCTTGAATAATAATATTTTCAATTCAAATCGTACAATATTTTCGCACAGCAAAAATAATTTACTTCAGAGCACCACCGAGTAAATTCTAAAATGGTGGCCATGGATGACTAGATCGGACCTAATCACTTGAGAAAATATGAAAGCTTTACGTGCATTGTGTGTTATAACTAATGTATTAAATTGAATAATTCACCCACTCATGAATTCATGCACATCTTTTTGTTAATAAAATTCTGAATTACTATATAAAACAAATTAATATTTAGTTAGACGCAAAAGTCGCAAATGCGCTACGCTTTCACAAAAAAAATGTATTTTTTTTTAATGGTTGAAAAACCAAAGAGGATCGTCGTTCGTTGGATGATGGACGGATTGAACCTGGGTTGCCAGAATATAAGTCCAGCGAAAAGGTGTAAACTTAGAATATGGGTGAAAATTATGCAATGCATTAACTACTTACCGCGGTCCCAACTCTTGGTCTCAACCATAGATATAAAAATTTTCACTAATATCTTTGGTCTCAACACCCACGGCCTATTTCACTAATCCTATTCATGAAATCGGATTATTTCAATCATCATCATCCGCAGCCGAAAGACCTCCACTGCCGAACAAAGGCCTCCCTAAGTGCTTATTACACTATCATTAAAAAGGCCTACACACGGCTCTAAAATCAGTGGCGATATCGGGACAGCGGTGGTGGGGATGAAATCGGCTACTACTCTACACACGACACGACCCTACCAGTTAGTACAGAACCGACCGTGCAACAGACTGCTCGTTGATCCGAGATGCCGCCGACACTATCAAAACAGCAAAAAAAGGCATTGCCTTGGCACTTACTATGGTGCCAACAGGCGTGGGTTCGATTCCCACCAAGTGTCTGGGTGTTTTATCTATATTTTCTTCTGTTGGTCGGGTGTTCTATCTATCTATCCTTTTGAGGTGGGCGTTAATTAATAGCTGCGACACAGTTTTTAACTAATGTAGCTATTATCGTACTTATGTAAATGTTAACATCTGTTTTAGTTCCAATAAAATATGATTTGATTTAGATTTGATTTGATATAAGTATGTATTTACAAAAAAAAAGTATATAAATGTATTAGTATCAGTTGTCTGGTTTCCATAGTACAGGCTCTGTATAGTTTGGGATCAGATGACCGTGTGTGAATTGTCCCAGGATATTATATTATACTAGCTGACCCACGCAGCTCCGCCTGCGCTATTTTTACGTTAAACAAAACTTTTAATAACAGACATTCGCATCGAATACATAACCTTCTTTTTTATAGTCGGTTAAAAACGGGGACCCACTTTTTACTTGCTCTCCGAAGCACAGACCCGTTTAGTTCAAATGGTGTTAAACGGTCACCCATCTATTTAATGACCTTACCAAACGTTGCTTAACCCGATCGATTACAAAACCTTGATAATAACTCTCTATGAGTGTTCCCTTACTAATATTTATTATATTATAAAGAAAAATTGATAAAATCGGACCAAGCGTATAACCAAGTACCCATTTTGACTTTAATCCCCTCTCCCAAAAGAACCGTGCTAGATTACGGGATAAAAAGTATCCTATGTCCTACCTCGTAGTAAGATCTCAAATTATGCCAAGTTTCATTTGAATCCATTCAGTAGTTTGGGCGTGATGCTCAGCCGTGATACAGACAGACAGACAGACAGACAAAAATTAAAAAAATTACATTTTCCGCCTCAGTATCGGTTATGGAATGCCCTCCAAATATAATTTTCAAAATATCTTCAATGTACAGAATTGCACCTGTTACAGTTTTATTATAATTATAGATTATACCATAATAAACCCATTCATTCGTTCATTCTTCGCACAGAGCGGAGCGCCTGCACGTCGTATCGCCGCAGCACTCGAGTGCATACTGCGTAGAAATCAGTCCCGATTTTGCTACACACGTGCCGACAACGCTCCCTAGACGATAATCGTCCCTAAATCGGGAGCTCGCCCAAAGCGATTTTAGACCCGATTTATAAACAATAAAAATTGGATACGATTTGCCTATACACGAGGTGATTTAGGGGACGATTTAGGGTCCTCCCCACCACTGTCCCGATATCGCCACTGATTTTAGGGCCGTGTGTAGGCCATTTAATATCGGTCTCTGAATTCAGAGACCGATTTAGAAGCTTCTAATCACACTGTCCATAATTCAGTGACTGAATCAGTTACCCGTCCGTTAACGCGCGACGAAGTCTCAGACGTGTCGTTTACAACGAAGGATGATACCAGTCTTATCCAAACACAAAAAATTGGCCTTTGCCTAGCCCTGGCCATTGGCTTAATCAAGCTAACAATTAATATAGTCTTTTTTTTTTCGAACAATAGAATAGAATACATAACCTCCTTTTTTTGAAGTCGGTTAAATACTATAACCCACTTTTACATGTCCTCTAAAGTACGGAGACGCTTAATTCAAATATAATGAAACGGTCACCCATCTTTGTATATTTTTTTGTAGGAGTAGTATTGTTGGCCGCAGATGGCCATTACAGCTTCACGAGACAAGAGGGCGAGCGCTTAAAGCACTTTAGCCAGAAGGGTTTGGGTAGCGACTAGCACAAGGGCACCTCAGGGAGGCACGGCCTCAGCTTGGGCTGCCGCTTAGAGAAAGTGAGTTTACCAACGGTTCACAACGCGCCCCTGCTGAGAAGAACCGACAAGAAACTCAGCGAGGGGATGCATGTCGAGGTTGCATGCGTACAACCAGTGGCGTGCACTGAAAGCAGGCAAAATTATCTGCGAGTTGTTTATGCTTTATGCTATTTGTTCGTGTTCCAGCACAAATATCCTTAAATTAACCAATATTACCAACATATCCATTTACATTAAAAAAAATACGTTAGTTCATGTCCAAACTAAGATTTTTTAAAATTTAGACTGTTTATAGAAATCCTAGGGTAGGCAAAGTATTTTTGTCAGTATGGAGTCGCTGAATTAACTTATTAATGTTTTGAAATGCAAATTAATATGTCTATAGTATTCGCTTGCATATGGATATTTGAAACGGTATAATAACATACTTAAAATAGGTGAAACAAGCCGAATACATTTTTTTGCCTACCCTCTGTGCACGCCACTGCGTACAACCCTTCTTCGGCCTCGCCGGCGAGACCGGTGTCTGTGTGTTGATATGTTTACGACTCGTAACGTCGTTGTCGGTGTTGGTGATCCATCTTTGTAATGACCTTGCCTACCATTGCTTAACCTGACCGATAGCCAAAATTTTATAACAACTGTCTATGAGTACATATCTCCTTAATTTTTTTGTATTAGATACATTTACGTTGCAAACATAACCTCCTTTTTTTGAAGTCGGTTAAACACTAGAACCTACTTTTACATGTCCTCCAAAGCACGGAGACGCTTGATTCAAATGGCATTAAACGGCCATCCACCTTTGTAATGCCCACCGTTGCTTAACCTGATCGATTGCCAAAATTTTATAACAAACTATCTAATAAGTCTCCTTATTAAAATGAAACTCGCACTTCACTTTTTTAATACCTACTTAACAAACCTACCTACACACACGCGTGGAGAGCCACGCAGCGACTGAGTTGAAATTCAGTGACTAAATGCGATGACACCTTCCTAAATGCGTTTCTAATTAGGATTCTAAATGATTTAGTCAGTTAGAAACCATCCTTGCCCCTGAATTTAGAATCCTAACTTCCTAAATGCGATTACACTTCACTGAATTCAGTGACAAACTCATTTAGCTTCCTAAATAACGGAAGGTGTAATAAGGGCATTAGAGGAGAGGGAAGGGGCTGTCAGGTTCTAGTTACTCTGAGCTGCCAGAGGGCCTAGACAAGATGCAATCGCTACATAGCGAATCTATTTCTTCATTCGCTAACGGTGTCAATTCCCTACTGCATACTTACTAATACTTTTTATACTGTACTATCGGGTATGTAAGAATAGTGGCACCCACCCATCTCCTCCCGTTGGGTGCATGTAAGAGGCGATTAAGGGAAAACAAGAAGACGGGCAGCAGCGTGTTTCTATTAGTTACCTCGTAAGGGAAAACAAGCAGACAGGCAGCGGCGGGCAGCGTCTTTCTACTGGATTAACTGTCACATACACGGTGTACGAGTCCTGGGTGAGCTATTACCTATCAGACGTTTCATTACACCTGCACGAGTGAAATAGTAGATAGCGGGTGCAGAAGAAAGGCCTGCCACAAGGGAGTGTGTTAGCGCCGTTGCTTTTCAACATCTATACTAATGACCAACCATCCTTCCCAAACACGGGTCACTGGTATGTTGGCACAAGAGTTTCGAAGAGGTGGAAAGCACTTTGTCTGGAGCATTATAAAATCTAGGTCTGTATTATGAGCAGAATGCCCTGAAACCTAACCCATCTAAAACGCAGTCATGTGCTTTCCATCTTCGAAACCGTGAAACCTACAGGACGCTAAAAGTCAATTGGAGCGGCGCTGATATTCAACCCTCAATACATCCAAAATACCAAATACCTTGGTGTTACACTGGACTGATCTCTGACGTACAGGACACACTGTGGTAACACTAGGAAAAAGGTCAGCTCCCGAAACAATCTTCTTCGTCAGCTCACATCTATCAAATGGAGGGCCGATTCTCATGTACTGCGTACTTCGGGGCTGGCTCTTCGTTTTTCAGCTGGTGAGTACGCGTGTCCAGTTTGGGCTCGGTCTGCTCATGCGAAAGAAGTCGACGTTTCTTTAAACGAAACATGTCACATAATCACAGGTTGTTTAAAACCAACGCCTCTAAACTCCTTGTTCCCTCTCGCCGGAGTGGCTCCACCAAGTGTACGTAGAGTAGTGGCTAGTTGTATAAAGAGGAGAAAACAAGAAACAGACCAGAGGCACCCACTTCACAATCATGTTCCTGCACCGGCCCGTCTACGTAGTCACGGTTTTATTAAGAGTGTGCAACCTCTGGTAGGGGACTCTATAAAGGCGAAACAAGATCTCTGAGTGGAGAGATATCCTCAGTCTCTGTACCTACCACCAGTTCAAAAACTGCCTCCAGGGTTTAAAAGTTTAGTTTCGTGGCCTATATGGAAAACCCTTAAAGGGCTAAAATCTCAGGTAGGCCACTGTAAGCTGCTCATAAACAGATGGGGATTTAACAGTGACGCCAACGTCAGTTGCGAGTTTGGTGTGTCCCTTCAAAGTATGTCTCACGTTATTAGTTGCCCCGCCTGTCCGACTACCTGTACGACAGAGGACTTGCTCCAGGCAAATCAGAACGCCATTGATGTAGCTTCTTTCTGGGCAAATACACACATCAAAAGTGTCTAGGGATCAACATATATTTTTGCAATAACTTTTCTCCTGATTGATATTAATTAAAATTTTCTTTAAGGATTCATCAAATAAAGTGTTTTCGTTTGTCACAGTAACGATAAACCAAGTCACCTTTGCATTAATAAAGAAATTTGCCATTTTCCTAATAAAGGGATTTTTGACATTTGAACCACTAACACAAAAGTTCGAAAAAAAGACTGAAATAACAGTTTTCATTAAAATTTTATTGGGTAACTTAAACAATTAATAATCCGTGTTTCTACCGCGAACACTAACAACACAAGAACATCGGTTTGGCATACTCAAAATGAGTTCATCCAAATCACGCTGTGGAATGGCCGCCCATGTTCGTTGCAACAACAAAAAAAGGTCTTCTTGCGACTGGATACCCTCCATATTCGGCAGAGCTCTTCTCTGTAGCATATCCCATGCATGCTCAATCGGGTTCAAGTCTGGCGACTGAGCAGGCCAGGGCAGGACATTGATGTTAGCTGCGGCGAGAGTCTGTCTTACAACTCTTGCGGTGTGCGGTCGTGCATTATCATGCATTAACTGAAATAAGGGACCGATTTGCACTTGTAGAGGAACGATGACGTCTGATACAATCGTCTCAGCATAAATTTGAGCGTTGAGGTTGCCTCCGATCCAAATCAACTCAGTTCTTCCGCCGATCCAAATACCCGCCCATACCATGATGGTTCCACCACTATAAGGATGGACTTCCTGGCAGGATTTTAATCGCTGTTGGCGTCCAGGGGTTCTCCAGTGTCGTATACGTCTTGTATCCGGTCTCATACCAAAACGAGACTCATCAGAAAAGCACACGAAACGCCATTGTTCTTCTGCCCAATTTCTGTGTTCAAGAGCCCATTGATATCGAATCCTACGATTGTGCATTGCTATAGGTGGTACCCGTAGCGGTCTTCGGGAATGAAGGTTCACTTCATGCAAGCGGTTTCTGACTGTTTGGTCGCTAATTAAGTTCCCTGAAGAGTGATGAAGCCTCACGGCTAACATCATGGCAGTTATTGTTGGAGCTCTTCGAGTTAAGATTTGAATATATCGGTCTTGTCTCCGTGTGGTGCAGCGATACCGTCCTCCATGGCGCTCAGCCACGGTACCAGTGCTTCGGTAACGTGTCCAAAGTCGACTGATAACACTCTGACTTGTATTCAGAGCTAAAGCCACAGTACGTTGCCGGGAACCAGCTTCTATCATTCCCACGGCTCTGAGCATTTCTTCCCTGCTTAAATGACGTCGCCGCTCCATAATAACGTTGGTTTTAATCAGTAGTAGGGAAACAGTAGCACTAATAATGTCTTCAATGCGTTGTATGTTTTTATAGGGAAAATATTGACAGCTGATTTTCATCTTTTACTCGAATTTGATTCACAGTTCCTGATTCAAATTATGAAATGCACCAAAAAGGATCCATATAAATTTATAAAATCATAAATTTATTACAAAGCCACATCTCAATCTCAAGAAATCCGCTTAAAAATGCTTGATCCCTAGACACTTTTGATGTGTGTAGTTTGCTTGTGTCGGTTTCCCCGCCCATTTTTAATGTAGGTGTCTTCAAGGTTAGAGTGATGAATAGGCTTTCAATATCATAATGACAAAAAGCAAGTCAAATTCAAATTCTCTAACTATAATTAAAATTAACGTTAACGGTTTCAAGGGCACGATGCAGTTATAAAATTATACGACATTGTTACATTATTATATTAGATGATTTACTTTTCTAAGGCGATGTCCTAACTAAACGCGATCACGCAATCATCGCAAGTTCGCGCGGACTTGCGATGATTGTGTGATCGCGTTCTATTAGGACACTCCCTAACTCTGTAGTAGGGTGACCAACAAGGCGACCAACTTGGGGATTTTCGTCTAGATTTAGAGGGATAAAAATGTCTGGAGGGGTTTTCTTTGGAGTATATTTTTTATCATCATCAGCAACCAAAAGACATCTACTGCTAAACATAGAATGAAATGTTTTTAGGTATTTATTTTTAGTTTAAGGGGTTTTTTTTTCAAATGAGTGCAACACCTTGTTTTACTCTATGCTATATGGTTCATCAATCATTAAAATAGACTCCACCTAGAAGGAAAATAATCAAGTCAAAATAATCTTTAGAAAAATGTATTGCGCAATATGTCCATGTCCTGTTTACTATTTTTTCATGTAGATTCAGTTACCTTCTTATTGAATTAGATGAACTCTTTTTAGAATGGCTATTATTGGTTTCTATTTTAAATGGTTTACTTGATGTGTTCGATGAGATAGTGTCAAGAGTTTAATATAACCTATAAAACAAAGGGAATTTTGATGTCGTTTTGCGTGTGATATATATTATAAATTTTATTCTGTGAAGAAAAATGTATCCTCGGTGTGGCAGTAGCGGATCAATTCAAAACATACATCAAACACCATCATCTTCGAACCAGAACACAGGTTATTATTAAAAAAGAATCAACGTTTATCTATCAACATAACGGGGTTATGATTTATGTTCCATAATTCCAGACCAAAGGAATAAGAATTGACTCCCCCGTTTATCACATTACTAATAATAATTGAAGCCATCTAATGCAATACCAACTTGCAAAGTACAGAGCATAGTGAAAATAAAACAGTTAAAGCATTAGAATAGAAGCACTATAATAGTTTATGATTGTAATCAGAGCCTTTTGTTTGTATTGTCATTGTTGTTCTATTTACATTTTGATCATTACTTTGCGCTTTGGTTTTACTTTAGGTGGCTTCACTGACAAGTACTTTGCACCTCATCAATTCTTATTTTTTAATGTGAGACGTTATCACATTTTAACACTTTCAACAGAATTATTTGAAACAACTCTTGTATTTGTTATGTTGTAGAAGATGAAGATGACAGTGGTGATAATAAAGCGTCTGCACTTAGTTTTAAAGAAAGAAGAAGGGAAGCTCATACACAAGTATGTATATTGAAAATAATATGTTAACAGATGGCAGATCATTGTACAAGATACCACCCATGCAGCAGTGTCTGATATTCTACTATAATCTTATTAGGCTCAATTCACACCAAGATGGCAGTGGCCGGCAGCGCACTTTCAGTGTGAAAGGATTTTAAACTTTATCTACAATATGTAAAAGACCAGTATAGCTTGAATAACAGCGCGCGGGCGGCCGCCGTAGGTCGCGAGCGGCCTCGAGCGGCCACACTGAAAGTGCGCTGCCGGCCGCTGCCATCTTGGTATGAATTGAGCCTTAATGTTGATATGTATACATTGGTATGTTCCAATGAGATGGGTACTTTAGCTGAAGATATTACTGGGCTCACAAGGTATAAAAAAGAATGCCTTAGGTGTGAAGCAGCTGTCTAATGTTCATGGGCATTATATTGCTTTCCATCAGTCAATTCTCTCATCATTAAGTTGCATGTATAAAAAAGCTGACTCTTCGAAGAGGTACCTATTCTGACATTCTATTCTATTGGTGGCTATAAATTGGGCCCGGTTTCCACCGGAACGCACTTCGACCCAGTTGCATCCATTGTGCATGCCCTAGACCTTACTCTGTTTCTGGCGTGTCGAAGAGTTCCCTCAGGTACGCAACGATTGCGCCAGCTTGGAGCTGTGCATAATCATCTGGTGTAGGATAGGCTACTCCCAGATGACTCAGCCTACGTCTCGCAAGAGCGTTGCAGCCACACAAAATGTGTCGCATTGACTCTTTTTCACCTTTACAAAATCTGCAAGTATCAGTAGTACTTAGCCTCATTCTGTGAAGGTGCTCATTGGTGCCAAAATGTCCCGTGAGTGCACCTATTAGGTGCCTTATCTGTGATCTGTTAAGTTTCAATAATTTAACCCCACAGTCCACCCTTGTGCTAGAGAAAGTCTTGGAGTGGTTTAGGCCTGACGCTTCCCTCCATTCCTTTAAGTGTTCATTCCTAGCATGCGCATATAATGCTTGGTGGTACGTTCCATACGGAATCCCCACAAATGGTTCAGGACCCACCAACTGCCTTTGTGAGCCGGCCCTTGCTAGTCTGTCCGCCTTCTCATTACCCTCGACACCTTCGTGTCC
Organism: Furcula furcula; assembly: GCA_911728495.1. Classification (NCBI taxonomy): domain Eukaryota; kingdom Metazoa; phylum Arthropoda; class Insecta; order Lepidoptera; family Notodontidae; genus Furcula; species Furcula furcula. The sequence continues at coordinate 16,745,779 of OU452251.1, forward strand.
AGGTACCCAGATGAGGCTGACGTTGTTGTGTCTTCCCAGGTCATTCAAACCTGTAACACCTTCTTTAACCAGTTTAGAGTCAACTCGGAAGGAGTTTAGAGCCTTCAGAGCTGCCTGACTGTCACTGAGAATCTAAAAGGTTTTACCTTTAACATTTCTCCTTAGGTACCTAACTTGTTCATTTTATTTTTAAGGCAGAGCAGAAGAGGAGAGATGCTATAAAAAAAGGATATGACTCCCTCCAAGAATTGGTACCTACTTGTCAACAGACCGATGCAACAGGATACAAACCTAGCAAAGCAGCGGTGAGTATATTTATCAGTTTGTTTCTAAACGATTAGCAAAAGGTTATCAAAGTTTAGCCTTGACAGTAAATAAATGTGTGACTGATTTTTATCCATTTATAAATTATGTTCTAGACACAAAACTATCACTTCTCGGGTTATAAGTTTAATACCTAGATGTCTGTGGCATTGCGGTTCCTGAACAAATATTATAATAGATGGATTTAAAGGTGGATGCGTTATATTTGAAAGTTGGCTTATTTAGAATGGTTCTCAACTATGTTTGCTGATGTGACAGAACTTGAAATAGTGTGGTCCTTGCAAAGATAGTCAATGTTGTGTTTACTAAACTTCCTGTACGAATCTTATTAGTTTAGTAGTTGTCATTAGTTTCACTATTATTATAACCATATAAGTAAAATTCTGTCCTAATTTATTATTAGGACAGTTGTGTATAGACATTGATGTTTAAGTTATATGTTAATAGATTTTTTTTTATTTCTTCAGGTCCTACAAAAGTCAATAGACTACATCCAGTACTTACTACAGCAAAGGCGGCGACAGGAAGAGGAGCGTAATGCTCTCCGTAAGGACGTGATTGCTCTGCGCATCATGCAGGCTAACTATGAACAAATAGTCAAGGCCCAGCACTCGTTGCCGGGCCATAACGAACAGAGGCTCACTGATCAAGACAAGTTTCAAGTTGTAAGTACCAGTGTTGTGATGTTTCCCTGCCCACTTGGCCCACGTATCTTTAAAATAACGTTTTATATGTACATGTTGTAAATACTTTATTGGCCTAAGTATTATGTAGATAAAAAATCTTATCACATGGTCAAGTCATTCTATGAAGGCTACTAAGTACTCCAGGCTGAAATGAAATTGCCTGAAATATTATCAAATAATATTGAATTCATGTGGTGAGTAGAGATGATCAGTAATCTGTGTTGTACAGTGCACAGTACATAACAAAATTACTCTAAGTACCTGTAGTGGGTACTCGTATGAAGTCGTATAAACGTTTGATGGATTACCCTAGTACCGCCACTTTTTGTATAAGATAATTTTCCCCTATAAGTAGTAACTAACTATTCCTTTGATAGCTTTATAATTGTATTATATATATTACTGTATACTGTATTTATTAATGTCGGTGACGTCACCTCTTAAGGTGCTGCCAGAATACCAGCGCTGTGTTGTAATTCATTACGGCACAGCAGTATGCTGACGCGGCATCCTGTTTGGCCCCACACAACTATTTTTTACATGTACTTTCTTTGTAGTTTTACTATCATTGTGTGTTGGTCAAATAAATGTGTTTCTTCTTCTTCTTCTGCAGATGTATAATCACCTGGTTAAAACTCATGAGTGACTGACATAGAACTGACTGGGCACTCAAATAAAAATTTCTGTTATTTATGCGACCAGTAAACATTGAAATTAGACTAACTCCATGGATTATATCGTGGTTAATTTATGTTTTTTTCGGGATCTAAAATCAAAAATACACCGCGATATAACACGAAAACTTAGTTTCGTTTCAATCCATTGTGACCCATTTTGCTTCACCCACTGGATGGTTTGACAGAGTGAAAACTAAATATACTAACTGACTAAGTATTAGTGGATACTATTTACTCTGTAAAGGCTTGCAGGCCTCATGATAAGACTACAGTATTCGCCCATTCCGACCACCAGTCAACTGAGGGTGAGGCAGACACGAAGTATAATTCCATAATGTGGTATACCAACAACCTGTTTATTTAGTTTCAGGGTATAATGGACAAGCTTTTCGAGTCCTTTGAGGCAGTCCCAACGAATAACTTCGGAGAATTTTCCGCGGGAGTATTTAACTGGCTCGAAGAATACTGCAAACCACAGTCATTGAGAACCATGGTCCATGGTGTGTTAAGGGAACAGAACTATACACAATAGTTATTGGTATTGTTAGTTAATTATATACATCTATATTTTATTAAAACTCATGTTTACAGGGGCCATTATGTTTTATATATTAGTTGTATTTTCTTGTTTGGTTACTTTGTGGTATAATTAGGACACTGGACGCTACAAATGCTTGCTTAAAAAGCATATTAATTATTCCTTTAAATCATCGATCCATTATTCGTGTGAGGACAGATTAGGTGTGAGGACTTGAAAAACGGTCGCAAAAATAAGAGTTCAAATTACGCGTGTATCCTATTTCAAATTGTTTTCAATTAAACCTTATTGAACACTTCTTGTGTTCTAATTTTGTTTTTCAATGAATTTATTGCTACCATTTCACTTTGATCATGATTATTTATTAATGCAGTAAGTAAAAATAATAGATTGATGGTTTATTAAATATTATGTATATAGTTTTTAGCAATTTTGAATATTTTATAATATGTAGTCTAATTTTGAACACTAAGGAACATACATAGCGAACACGATACTTTTAGAATCGGCGATCAGCGATTATGCGGCTTCATCGCGTTTTAAACTCTCTGCGTAAAACTGTATTATGCATACAAGGGAATAAGTCGCTGATTCTGTTTTGGAGCTCGGTGTCTGTGTGAGTTTCCAAAACGCGATTAAATCTTTGATCGCTATTGTTAAAGTGTTGCGTGGTACTAGGCTTGTTGAAAAAAATATCGTTATTGATTATATTTAAAAATATCGCTACAATATAATATATCGGTTCTTTTTGACCATTCAACATCCCTACGTGGTAGGAGGCTGTGCCTAATCATCGATTGGGTACGTTACCCAACGATTTTATGTTGTTACTAAGAATCAGAAAGATGATGATTATTAAGAATCAAACAACCCATGGGTATATATGATCGTCATTGTATATTTTATAACCTGTATATATAGTTGTTTTGTTTGGACATTAGAAATGAAATCTTTATTGTACATAAATATACTTAGTAAAATCCATATCTATATTTAAATAAACATATTATATTCAGAAATCAGAATGTATATTGGAATAAAGACATCAGAAACAATCGCATTAACTTAATTGTAGAGGCTATGTTTTATGTAATTTAATAAAACTACGATAAACTGTGATAAAGATGGCGATCACGAGAGATTCATCTGTAAGAAAATGTCAATAATGGACAGTGCCTTTCATTAAAATAAAGAATATGGTTTACATTATGTATCTGAGTTTCATTTATAAAGTACGTACTTATACATGAAGAAATACTATTTTAAGCACAATTAACTATTGTTGGGTTGCATTTCAATTTGCTAGGCCACCTATTCGGTATAGAACAAGTAATAACACACAACAGAGCATAATGTAACACAAACGTGTGCGGCAAGCACTCAAAAAAGTCATTTATCGTTAATTCTAATTAATCCATTAAACTTATTATTTCCGACTCGGAGTCGTTTATCCTTATTTTCATTATTAAGTAGATACGAGATGATCCTTATCTCCACTCACTATTAGAGTATAAACTGGGTTGGTGATGGCGTTTGTAAGTGCGGCAGTAGATTAATTTCTTTATCCGTTTAGGATACGGCAGGAATATCTCCCAACTTTGAGACCACTTTCCCAGACTGACATTAGGCGAGGGACAAGGTGAAGAATTAGAGACTATATTATGAGAATAAGGGTTAATTAATTCACATGTGTGAAGGTTAAATCTTTCTATGTATGTACCATGGATAAAATGTACATAGAAAGGTGATGTAGGTAGGTATATAGACAGAGAATATAATTCATTTTGGAGCATACTGCGGCATATGGATACCTAATGCTTAAAGTTTTAAATCTAGATTCTATTTACAGAATTTAAGTGTGCCTTAAACTAGCTACTTATTTATATTCAATGATTTTTTGACTGTGATCAAATACATATCTAAATTACCTACACAATTATTAACAAAATACAATATAGAAAAATTCATACGCAAGTTTAGGTTTGCCAAAATTATATTTCACAATCTTTCTTTGGTTACAAATGTTATAAAATTAGGTGTTGGGAGTACCTATCAGTCTTACAAGAACCAGTTCAAAATAGGCGCAGATTGATTATAATATACACAAATCGGGCTAGTAGGTATTACTGGATCTGAGCCAAAGTTAAAATTAAGTATTTCAGTAAAAATACGCGGTACGCGTTTAGTCGCGCTGTCAGTACCTAATACCGGCGGTAGTACAGCCATGCTGTCCACTTATAAAGAATTCAAAAATTCAAATTTTGAACGGTCATTTTTTTTTAAAAGCTACCACCGGATCACAACGCGGCCTCAACTGAGAAGATCCGGCAAGAAACTCAGCGGGCTTGTCATTTTTTCACATTTTTTTTTTTTAAAACAAAGTTTGTCTGTCTGTCTGCTAAGCTCGTTCTTGATTACATCTGTGAGCTATTAAACACGTTCGCTTTCTGTAGGCTGTGAGAGTAGCGTGACGTCACCCATCGGATAACTCTCAGTTCTTCGGGCGCAGGCCATGTTCTTCGCTCGTTCTCGTGGGGTGCCGCAACAGAGACGCTTGAGCACGCACGCGTAGCACATAAGGAGGGAGAACATAAGCAGCAAACCGACTATGACGGTCACAACCAGTAGTATCCTGAGCTCTCCATTTGAATCCACCACGCTCGAGTTACGGCTCATGATCACAGCTGACCGCGACCTCATCTGAAAGCGATAAAAATCCTTGTTAATTCTTTGTTTTCTTTCATCGTAGGCTTGGTGGTCAACCTGGTGTCAGAGTTGTTCATGCTCCCTAGATAGATAGACCTCTGGCTTGGCTTAACGACAAGTTTAGAAGCAGGGGCGTAGCTACCGCCGTATCAGCCGAATCAATGGCACGGGGCCCCCGGGCTACAGGGGCCCCCGAATATGTGTAAGCAACAATTCGTAAAATCCATGTTCTCACATAGTCTCTTAGGAAGTACCATTATTTGGGCCCCAACCAATTTTGATACGGGGCCCATCTAAGGCAAGCTACGCCACTGTTTAGAAGACAACAACCGGTTCTTACGTGCCCTCCGTTACTACGGAGGGCGGGGACACTCGCTTTACATTAGTTCACATACCTACCACTAAACGGTCACCCATTTATGCACTGACTATGCCTGGCGTTGTTTAACCAATTGATCGTTTATACTACCAAGGTGTCAAGCAAGTATGCGGCCCGCCTAATTGTAAGCTGTCACCGCAGATGCTAGCAACACCAGAAGAATCACTAGCACGCACGGATTTATATTTAATTCGTAACAGGTTCGTGCTAGCACGTTGCCGACCCTTAAGACGGGACTTTGATATTAAGTCTTTGTGTCCAGTAATTTCAACAGCTATAGTAGGTACACCTTCACACCGAAACAGCAATTTTACTCAATGCTGCTTGGAGGCAGAAGATTTTAAACTGCGGTGGTAACTGGACGGTTCCTTGCACCTACCACCACGTAAAGAAGGGTAGGGAAATTCCGTTTCGCTTTTTCACGGACAGTTTTTATATGTTCAATAAAAAGGTTATTCAACACGAGATAAGGGATTTACGCACAGGATTTAGGTACTACATTTAGTTTGTTTTTGAAGAATGACTGTAGATACCTATAGGGGTTAATTATCTCAAACAAATACCTAGTAGATAATTCTCTGGACTAAGGGCATATCTATCATATTTTTCAGTTAGTACAATAGTAAAATAAACGAGGTTAATAGCTTATGACGATGTTACGCCTTACGATGTACCTAACGAGCTTTTATTGAAGAAATCACAGAATGGATCTCAGACATAATAATGAGAGGATGACTTCGTCCGAACTTTATCGCGGGCATAAAAAAAATATTGCGAACCTAATACTTTATAACAACTTTACAGGCTTTAAAATGAACGGAAAATTTGTTGTTTTTATGCCACAGTTTGTTTTCTAACAGCAAAGAGATTAAATTAAAAATGATTATAATGTAAGAGCAGCCTTCGGGATTTTTTTTATATAAGTACTTACTTACCTACCTAAAAACTGTTACTTACTACTTTCTACAACTGCCACCTTTTAAATACATATTAAAGTAAACAATAGTCTCATTCGGTCATTTTATTATAGTGCGATTTGCAATTACCGCAACTTCCACCGGGGTATGTGAGATTCTTACCCACTAAAACCCCCGCGGCTGTCGCATCGGCATGAGAGTGGACCCAGGTCTCCGGTGGGATCTGCACCAGGGGCCCCTCAGTGCCTTGCCTTTGAGCCCGTCGCCAGCCGCCGGGGGGCGCATTGTCCCCCCATGAACCTTTCATGGTGCTCACGGCGACGGGGGTCGCAACCCTGCCGTCATCCTGCTCGGAATCGCCACCTTACTCAATGGACTTCCTAGGGCCCACACCCCGAACATCCAGCGACTCCGAAGGAGGTACAATAGGTACGTACCGCAACATATATTTTATTTAAAATATACATTTTTTATTATCCCTGTCCGGTAGTTGTGGTATAGTTTAAGCGTATGCGACCCCGGCTTCCCTAGCTATTACTGTCCCATCCCTTGCCCTCCTGGGCGGTAATATCCTACTTTTCCTATTTCCCACTCTAACTTGCCAATCTTCCTTTTCACAACACCTATCCTTCCCTTTCCCTCCTTATTCGTGAGAACGCAATGGTCAATCATATATATATAATTTAATTAACCAAAATGGCGGCAATGTGGTTCGCCACCGATCACGTTTCGTTTCTCACGGAGGCGAAAAGCGGCCCTCGGGCTCTGCCTACCCCTACGGGAAAAAGGCGTGATTTTATGTTTACTTAATTAGGTACAATATATCGTAATGTTTTTTCCGCAACACTAAATTTGGGATAATTTTGCCCGTAGGGAGGGTAGGGTAAAAATAATACCCACCTATATATCTCCTGCCGTTGGGTGTCGTAAGAAGCGACTAAGGGCTAAATGTTACTTATTATATATATCGATGGCTAAATGGATAATTTCTGTTGGATTACGTCCCACCTAAACTGGAAATGTGGTAAGTTTCACTACCGTATGACGGAGAAGGAAGGTGGTCACAGGACCACCTTATTCCTGCTCCAATAAATGGAGAACCACCGAATTTGGGCTCGTTGGATAGGCCTCGATGAGTATTTGGTAGGAAGACAGTGATCAGAGTAAGATAATAGGGTATACAGGTTGTCATAGGAACTATGCTCCATTATACGAAGACCCACTTTTAATAGGTGGTAGGTTCCTTATGCAAGAACCGTTCAGGTAGGTACCACCGCAGTATCAGATATTCTGCCACCAAGCAGCACTGTGTAAGCATTGCTGTGTTCCGGCGTGAAGGGCACTGTAGCTGGTGAAATTACCAGACACAAAGACTTAATATCTAATGTCTTAAGGGTCGGCAACGCGCTAGTGATTCTTCTGGTATTGCTAGCATCTATAGGCTGCGGTGACTGCTTACCATCAGGAGGGCCGCACGCTTGCTTGCCACCCTGGTAGTAAGTATAAAAAAGTCCCACAGAATTTGGACTCATTGAATAGGGCTCGAGGAGTAGTTGGTAGAAGGATGGTGATATTGTCTGATAATGGTGCAGGAATCTCGTTATTCGATTATGGGAGTTACGATACGTTGCTTTCTACCGATTCATGGGAGATTTTCAACTGATACGAGTAATAATAGTACAATTTATTTCATTTTAGAGCATGATAAAATTCAATACATTTAAGCAATTGATCGATCATCTCAATTCGCGCTGTATTGAGTTAATTTTATCTAAGAATCTTGACCTTTCTAGCTCGTTTGAAAGCCTTTGAAGAGTCTCCTAATAACTTTTGTAAAAAGATATGCCTTGCTTAGGTATATAGAGGCTAGAGGAAAAATCAATAACTGTCTGAATAAAACTGCTATGTTCAGCCGTTATTGGAATAATTTGAAACATTTCTTATCATGTTAATATCAGCAATACCTAAAAAATATCTAATGTTATCACTTGTGGTGATCCGCAAATTTTACTAGATAATTTCGTTACAATGTCAGATACATTGTAACTAAGTTCTATACCTTGCATGGAAACCCTAACACCATGACGCGTGCGTATTTCACAGCAGGCAAATTAATGTGACCCACAGACTATTAGGATGCTGATGTGTGTAACCCTACAGCACAACTGTTACATCGAACAATTGAATTGTAACAATACATATACGTACTATAAAAACAAGTATGGACGTAAAACTAAAGCACTTAGCACGGGCTTGCCCCGTTTATTTATAACCTAATCCTCTTACTGCCGCACTTGGTAACGTCAATTAGCGTTAATTCTCATTTGCTTATCCTTTTGTTAAATCTTATAAGTCGTTTTTTTATATAAGCAATAGGTTTGCGCTTGAACACAATCCCATAGGGTGGTAAGTGAAGATGTGATCTAGGATGGACCACGTTGACCCATAAGATGTTCACTGCAGATTTGAATAAACCCCAGTTATATTTATCTGGAAAAACGGTGTCCGGGAGAGTATTCCACAGCTTGGCTGTGCGCATGAGGGAAGAAGAAGCGAAACGCTTAGAGCGGCAAGTTGGAGTGTCAACGACTAAGCGGTGGAGGGCCTGCCAGCGTCTGGTAGTCCGGTAAAAGAAAGGGGATGGTGGTACAAGATCAAAGAGTGCTTGAGCGCATTGACGGGCCCGTTGGTCTAGTGGTCAGACACCCTGCCTGCTAACCGATGGGTCGTGGGTTCGATTCCCGCCAAGTGTCTGGGTGTTGTTTATCTATTTAAGTATGTATTTACAAAGAAAAAAAAGTATATAAGTATTAGTATCAGTTGTCTGGTTTCCATAGTACAGGCTCTGTCTAGTTTGGGATCGGATGACCGTGTGTGGATTGTCCCAAGATATTATTATTATTATATTCACCGTGGAACAATCTGTATAAAACCTATAAAAACCGAGAAGAGGACGATGATCCAAATCCGGTTCGACTCTACAAGCCGTTTATGCTCACATTATTATGTTCCATTATTGAGAACTAGAAAATTTCTATTTCTAGCCACAGTAGCCACACAGAGCACAGTATTAATTGATTTTGTCAACCGAATGTCGAAATAATCCGATTTCAAAACTGGATTAGTGATACTTAACTAATTGACGTTCCTAAGTGCGGCAGTTTGTTTCGGTCCTAGATCTTATTATGATTCTGTAGTACCTAGGATAAAATATGAGATTATATAATTATGGCTTTAATGTTAAAAAAAATTTCTTTATAAGTACACAATTTTTCCTTGTGTCTATTATTATCCTCTCGTCTTGAAATTGTTTTGTTACCATGTTGAAGGCATTGAGGTATTATGTATTTACGTTACATTAGTACGGTATTGAGGTATTAACCTCAATAGTTGGAGGCAGCTAAAATGTGATCGGATTTTTATAAATATGTATTTTTCAATAAATTCTTTCGTAGGGAGGTACCTATTTTATTGTATCTACGATGTTTGTAACTTTAAAAAAAACAGAGGCTTTTTGCTGGATATTCTTATAATTGAGAAGTATAATATAATATTGATTTTCTGGTTTATTTATTTTTATTTAAATATTGATATATTGATTTTATGAGAAAATATATGCCATAGAGCCTTCTTTTAAGAATTTTTCATATAAAAGCAATCATCACTATTTAGTAAATGCACAATAATATACTTATGTGAAACCATATGTAATTTAGTCTCATTCCGTCATTTTCTCATAGAAATTAGGCATATTTTTTCCTTCAAAAGTATTATTTGTCGTAGCACGTTTCCACTGACTTCTTTCTTACACATGTAACAAGTTTTCGATTAAAATTTTGCTCGCTCATGCCGGTCTAAGTTCTAAGTAGTTAGTAGTATGTTTTTGATCGAAGTATAGAAATCGCACAGAGGCTGCGGCACGGCGCGTCGTAAACGCGGTGAAGACGCTACGGCGGCACAGCGCTACGACGACGACAAGACGACGCGCGACGAGTAGGACTGTAGGCGTACTATAATAAACCGCGGCCTATGGCTAGTTTTCCTCCTACGTCGTGTGCGCCGAACATTTACAATAATTATTATTTAGTCTTCTTTATATCCGTAAACGAGTTCGAACAAACTGCGCATCATATACTTTGGGAGTGTGATCTCTGGCACAATGAGCGCAATGTTATGTTGAATAGTTTGGAAATAACATCCGGAGTTGTATATTACTCGGACCTTGTGGCGACTACGGAAAATTTCCGTGCATCCAAGCGTTTCTGCCATACCTATTATTGGAAACAAGTTTAATAGTAGAAATCTAAATATAGGTCCCTTCAAATCAAGTAACTTCCGTGGTGCCTTACAGGTGGACTAACTAGTTGGTGCACCTGTAAGAATCTTTCGTTCTGAGGTTATATCGACCTGTGTGATTTTTACTTGTCTCCCGCTTTGCTAAGGAGGGAAGTGGAATTTATATTTTTCTAACTCCTCCTTTAAACTTTTCTATTTCAATTTGTAGCGGGTTCCAAGACAATTTAGCGTTTCCCCGGGACTCGCCGAGGGTCAAACCTTGGTGTCTTCACTGGTGACCACTGTAGATCTTGGCTAACAGGAGTCACAGTGGTGGGCATGAGTGGTGGGATTAGTCCCATATAAAAAAAAATATCCGTAACCGACCAGGCACTAAACAAAGACTGGATGTATGTTATAATAACAGGGGAAAGTGGTCACCCTTCGTACACTTTTTACATATTATTTTTTTACTCTTTGATCAACTGTCAAAATTACCTAGTTTATGCACCTACGTGTAACAAATATATCATTGTTAGTTACTAAAAACTTTGAAACTATTATGTCAGACGATTAAAGGGTTATAGCCATTTTTCTACGATAAGATATTTGTACGAACGCACCCCACAGGTGGGGTACTTTCATACAGCGAGTTGGGTACTTTCATACACCATGGGGTAGATTGATACAGGGTAATTAAAAAGCCGATTAAACTCGATAACTTTATTAGATCACAAAGAATAATGTTTTTATCATAAAACTAACTTAATAATGTTTAACTTGACTCATAATTAATCAATTGTTCTTCCGTAAAAAAACGAAGAATAAAATATTTTACTTTTTGATAATTCTAAAATTTACTATCAGTCTGTAACAGATCTATAATCAATATGTGTGAGATCTTTGTAATAAATCTTTGACAATTGAAACTTAAAGTAGGTATAATAAATATTTGGTTGTAACTTTAGAACTTATTGCACATTAAAATTAACTGCAAAAGTAAAAAGTCTAGCCATTCTAGGTGTAGAATCTGCTCGTGGCGGAGGATCAGGGAGGATCATGGTGATGCCACCAAAATAGAAAGTATGTATATCTTCTAGACCAATAATAGAATCGCCATGATGATCCCGGTTTCTTCCGAAGATAAGATACTTTCAGCTCTTCGGTTTGCGTACCCTTTTTTTATATTTCCACACCATGATTCTGCAAGCAAATATTTTATAAAAGATTGACATAATAAGACTAAGCAACGGAGCTAAATTAAAGGTTTCCGATCGATATACATAAAAAGTACCCTAATTATAATATGCTTAAAACAATTTTTGACGTACCTACTGTATACATTTCATAAAAAAATGAAATTTGATGTACTGGCGGTAAATAAGATATTAAGGGGGGAGCATTCGTATACGTACGAATGTGCCCCCTGCAGTACTGTCCGAATGTGCCCCAAACCTTACTCTAAAATTAAAATTACAATTTCATATAAATTCTAATTTAGTATGAGAAATATTACAATTAAAGCTCAAAATAAACAACAATAACATTAATTAATCATCACTATTTAGTCAAAAACATAAAAATTCTTCCTACAATTACGAACTAAACTTAAGTAAAATTACTCACCTCGCGCGGAAACACTTAACGTCTTGTCAGCTCATATAGCGTGGCGCGACTGCCCCGAAGTTCCGTTAGTAACATGGTGGTCGGTATGTCTATGCACACAAGCAAAGGCGTGTTTGTGTGCCGTTTAGTTTTTCTTCTAGACTTACTGTACGAATGTGCCCCGCGTACGAAGGGTAACCACTTTCCCCTAATAAATGCATTGTAATTAAACTATTCTTACGGAATATAACGCGGTTTATTTTTGGTTTTACTTTCCCGACGTTTCGAATGCTTTGCAGCAGCCATGGTTACGGGCGGACTGAGATGTTGAACGTCTACTCGTTCTACGCTCTATTTATACTGTCATAATTTTCGGTATACCCTCAGTTATTATTGTTGTTTTTATCGGTGTATTTTTATTAGTTATTATTGTTGTTGGTCCGACAGGGGCGTAGCTACCGCCGTATCAGCCGTATCAATGATACGGCCCGCCCCCTGGCTACAGAGGGCCCCGAACATGCATAAGCAACAATTCGTAAAATCCATGTTCTCACATAATCTCTTGGGCCGTAGGATAATTTGGGCCCCCCAACAAATTTTGAAACGGGGCCCATCTAAGGCGAGCTACGCCACTGGGTCAGATCTACGCAGTAAGAGCTTACAGTATCTTGGGGCCACGTAATACATTTTATTGTATACCAAAAATTACAAGTAACTATTTTATTTATTGTTATACTAGACGCCAAATATACCATATATACCTAATAGTAAACTCAAAATATAAAACATAAAAACGGTACTAATAGATAGAGATACACCTTCTATTCGACACAATTAGTTGTCCATTTCCAAATATGTAGCTATACTAGAGGTCCGGGGGTCCACTGACTTACGAGTAAAGTACGGCATACACGCGCAGGTATACCTGACAGGTATACCTGTACAGTTCAACTGCGCAGGTAAACCTGAGCGTGTATGCCGCAAAACTGTGCAGGTTTCCACGCCTGTACAGGCGAGTCAAAAAATATGAATTTTCATATTTTTAACTGCGCAGGTATACCTGTGCAGTTTACCTGTGCAGGCAAAACTGAGCGTGTATGGCGCTCGCCTGCGCAGGCGTCAGTTATCCGATGACTGTTAGAGGGAAAGGACGTCGTCTCGTAAGCGGAATGTAGTAATGGAAGAATTTATAAACATACAAGTCGGAGCATTGTTTTTGGCATATTAAGTGTAAAGATTATCACGATAAAATTTAAATAATTTTATTCCTTGACATGATTATGTCACCCTGTAACGATAAAACATTTGTACGCCGGAAACGGTAGAATACTTGGTACCATCTATTATTGTAACATAAAAATATGCTGACAAATAATTATTCTTAATCTTTTAAAAATAAAAAAAGTAGCAGCAATTATAATAAATCGTAAGAAAAAAATCATCGAGAAAAGTCTTTTCATCTTATTGGGGCCTGTTGGTCTAGTGGTCACGCCGGCTGCTACCCAATAGGTAGTGGGTTCGATTCCTGCCAAGTGTCTAGGTGTTATTTATCTATTTATGTATGTATTTACAAGAAAAAGTCATCTAGTTTCCATAGTATAGGCTCTGCCTAATTTGTGATCTGTGTGGATTGTCCCAGAATATTATTATTATTCGTAGATAATTGCGGTAATAATAATTCGGTTTAAATTTCAATTCCTTCAATAAGTCGACATAAGAGTACTGTTTGCTTTTCACCACTGTTCACGGTGTCGTCGTTTAATATCCTTTTCTTTAATAAAACAAACTATTAATCTATTAACGCTACTGCGTCGCAGTCATGCGCCGCTGTCGGGGCCATGGTTTCAACTGAGAGTTTGTGCAGGTTTACCGTTACGTGTATGGTCTCTATGGAGCTCAATTATACTGTACAGTTTAACTGCACAGGTATACCTGTCAGGTATACCTGCGCGTGTATGCCGTACTTTAGTCAGATGGCGGGCAAACGCTCGACTGCGCCATAAACGTTATGTGTAGTGTATGTATGTACAACTTCGATCCTTATTACTTTTCTGAGGTACAAAAGTGGTTGGTGGATACCAATGGACAGTACCTCAAATATACCCTTGCGGTTATATATATATATATATAACCGCAAGTAGTTACAAACAAAAATAAATGCTTGAATTAAGCCACCGTCGCAATGGCGCAAACCTGTAAAAACCCTCAAAATTTTTGGACGCGGCTGTACAGTGATATTATGCTGAGTTATTACGATTGCACCCATTATTTTTCTACTTACCATTATTTTTCTTATGATCCTTGCGAATAAAGAATACCTAATATTATCATATAGGGTGTTCCAGAACACCATGGTGTGAAAGACACACAAGTAATTAATCTGTGACAGCAAATAATTTATAGAGATATAACTTGTTGAAATCATCAAAATTAGTCATTGTTCTAATCATATTTTTTTTATCGTGGTAAAACCGATACGAATGCGGCTTTATCACACGTGGCTAGTACGATGGCATAGTTCAGTATTACAATATGAGTGATTATACGAACGATAGTAGGTTATACTATTTTTAGACACAAAAAACTACTTCAAAGTAAATGATCTAAAAAGTACAAAGAACAAAAATATACTGAAGTCGGCCCCATCTTTTGCTGGTGTTAGTTAACCTGCTATTGCTTTAAAATTTATTGCTGTTATCTTTATTATTTAAGGTAGGTACTTAGCTAATTTCCCGTTAAGGAAAAGATTTTACTTTTCCTTCATGTATCTATCATCTATGTCCTCACCTAGCTGAAGAAACTAATTTATAAACTGTTGATGACTTTGAGTGTAGGTAGTTCTAATTGATCTGAATATACTTAACTTACATACATACAAGCAATACGCTGCTTATCGTTAGAAGTTAGATTGCATTTCTATCGATTCTATCGAATAATCCGACGTGCTATAACTCACTTCTGTTTCCATTTTGCTAGCTAACAGGAAGAGTTCAAGTGTAATAATAATTATAGATAGGTAATAAATAAATTGAAAAAATTTAATTGAATTAAGTATAATATAAGTACTTAAGTATAATATCCTGGGAGACGGGCATCCCAGTCCCAAACAAGACATATCCTGATCTGATATAAAGATACAATTTTTAGGGTGCCATACCTAAAAGGAACAAAAGGAACCCTTATGGTCTGACTTCGTCTGTCTGTCTATCTATCTGTTTGTCACACCTAGGTATATATTTCAGGAACCACTGATGATATCGATTTGAAACTTGGAATAGTTTTAGTTTTATATCTTACTTACCCAACTACACCGCAAATGAAAAAAATATAGTTCTTCATTTACTTTTTTATAATGGGGGTCGAAATTGGACATCATATTTTTTTTTCTTTAATATATAATAATAACACCTAGACACACACAAGACAAACAAACATGTTCATGCACACAAATATTTACCCTGAGAAGGAATCGAACCCACAACCTATAGGGTACGAGCCAGGTTGTCTAATCCAGTCGCTGGTCTTTCAGGGTGTCCTAGGACTTCCATTGAGTACGGCGGCGGCGGGCTCAAAGGCAAGGCACTTAGGGGCTCTTGGTGCAGATCCCACCGGACAGCCCGGGTGTTCCCCGTGTGTACATGTGCCTATGCGACAGCCGCGGGGGATTTAGTGGGTAAGAATCCCACTTACCCCGGTCGAGCCCCACAGCTCCCGGGAACCTTTTCAAGGTTTCCCTCGCGAAAAAAAGGTTGTCTAACCAACGGGCCAGTCGTCGCAATAGATAAGGTAGTTATTCTCTATGAATGGTAAATAATAATAATTTAAACTTATATATAAATTTTTGGGGTACATATAAATGTACCCTATTGCTTTAGTGAGGAAAAGGATAGTCGTCCGTAGAGAAGGACCCCATCTAACATTTGTAATCTTGATTAATCTGCTATTATTTATATATATGTCCTCGTAAAGTCGGATGATAATCCAACAGCGTTTATATAAAATAGAACAATACCTTGTTCTATTTTATATAAACGCTGTTATGTAAGTACTTATATGAATTTTCAGTTTTCACTATATAATTTTGTTAGGTACCAACATCTATACCGTAGTTACATAATATAGGTACCTACATAGTTCTATAAATTGTTGTTTGTTGAATTTTTATATTTTTCATATCCATCCTAATTGAACTTTGTAAACTAATCGTCTCAAAATATGATGTTCATTTTTGTGATATACATACTTACATATGTGATGAAAAGGAATGACCTAATCTGTACCAAAATTTTGTTAATAATTTTGAAGTTAAATTTTTACTTCACAGACAGACGCGTGAGACGCGCAAACCTATTCGCGTTCCTTGTTGTTAACTTTCACTCACGCAACGTTTATTTAGAAGTATATCTTTGTCACATTATGCTATACAAGCGTAAGTATGTTGATTCGATAATGCAAAAGCATTGTACCCATATCCGTTTTGTGTTGCTCTAGGCGCCCCGCCGCCTTAACATGAATAAGTCATGTTTTATCAAAATCTGTTATTTTTTTATATAACCCGAATACATAGTACAGTAAAGAAAAGTATGACTAATAATATTTTAAAGAAAATAGTTTGGCTTTATCTTTGGTTAAATTTCCTTTGTTTCTTGTGCAAACAGTGAGCAGTTTCAACTGGGACATAAATGTTTGCTTGGACAATGGAACAGAGTTTTAGTAGAGCTCGGACAAAAAATGTGCGCTATATCAAAACAGTACCTATTTACCGACTGGAGAATCTTGTAGTAGTAATATGTATATATTTTAATACATCGCGTTTAATTCATAAAGTACATAACTAACTCACATCTTAGCTGTCATTACAGGTTACACCATGAGTATAAAAATACTATAGATAGAGCTTACATACCTACTTATAATTCAGAAAATACTTTTTCATTTTCGTATATAAATATTTTACATTTCTGTGTATATATACTCACTGGTACAAATTTCACGCACTTTGTCTATCTTAATCTTAGTTGACTTTTTTGAACGGAAATTGCCTATTCACACTGAATAATTTCACTCCGTACGGAGTCCACGTAATTTTTTTCTTGCCGCGCAGAATGAATCTAGATAGAAATCGTTCGTACATAGGTAGGGAATTGATATTCGCAATTATTTTATTCAGATTAAGTATTGAAAAATGTGTAAATAAATATGAAAGTATGAGTTGGAGAATTTAAAGGAAATGCATTTAAGCAGCAATAATAGGTAGGTACTCTTGCTGCTAGCACCATCGATATATAATAAGTAACCAGATAAGCAGTCACCTACTGAATTTCATCCAAAATATGGTAGTGATAGCTTAAATATTCCGTATGAACGTAAGAGCCCGAGTGACCCGTCCAGGACTGCGCAGGATGTAAACGGTTTGTATAGGCGCAATGGTCATTGTACATTTTTTTTTGTACAATGCTTTATCAATATTTACGCTACAAAAACAACGATGTATAGCGTTAAAACTATTTCTGCGATGTTACTACCGTAGCGCATTATACCCGTAGTACCGTTCAAGCCACGCCACGAACGAGACAGGGATAGTGGCGGACAACGCGCGAAAGGGAGAACGGGATAACCGGAGGCACGGTGGGCGACCGAACAAGTCTCAACGTAGGCCGACCAACTTATCTTTGCTGGTGGCTCAACGAGAATTGAAGTATAATCTTATGAGAACGTGTAGTTTGAGTGTTTTGTTTAGACAGTAGCGGCAAACTTAATTTGGTCGGCCGGTAGCTTGGCGGTTGGCGGACTAGTAGCAGAGATATTTAAAGAAATATTTATTATTTCGTGTTTTAGTGATATCTTACTGATATCTATCATTTAATCTAATACTATTAACTACTACTAATGGGAAATATATGCATGTTCCGTATGAAAATTTGCTGTTGCGACGTGTATTAAGGCAGTTTTTAGACGCAAATGAGGCATTTCGACACGTCTTTACGCTAGCTGTTGTCGGCTCTTACTAATTTGTTGAAATAGCAACACAACCGTCTCCGTAGCTCTATTTTCGTGACCACTTTTCGGGCCGTGATGCCTGATTTACACGTATTAAGTTGCAAGTTGGTAACTAAATCTTTACTAAAGTTTAAGTAAATTATTGCGTGTAAACAAACACTTTAGTAGTAAGTTCTAAGTTAAAATTTAGTACACAAGTGAATAAGTAAAATTTTTCGTTTACACGTATTAAGTTGGTAACTAAATCTTTACTAAATTTTAGTAAATTATTACGTGTAAACAATCACTTTAGTAGAAAGTCCCAAGTTAAAATTTAGTACGCAAGTTATGAAGTAGAATAGAAACTTTTCTATTTTTCGGGTAAGTAGGTGGGCGTGGTTTATTCTTGATACGTTTGGACACACACATGTATAATGCACGTTTGCAGGTGTGCGTGCAAAGGTATAGCCATAGATCATACCATAGGTAATATACAAATATAATAGGAGCAAAGTCGTTTTCGTGACGTTTTCGTTGTACCAACGTATATTTAGGGTTGCCAGAAATACGGGATTGTTCCAGAATTTGTATTGTCCTGGAATTTTCAAATACGTAGGTATTTGAAAATTCCAATAAAACACAAATATATTATTGTTGGAATATTTACATCAAACACAAATTCAGTAATCAAGAAAGACACGAAGTACATATATATTAATTTTAATTTAATTTAATTTAATTTAATTTAATTTAATTTAATTTAATTTAATTTAATTTAATTTAATTTAATTTAATTTAATTTAATTTAATTTAATTTAATTTAATTTAATTTAATTTAATTTAATTTAATTTAATTTAATTTAATTTAATTTAATTTAATTTAATTTAATTTAATTTAATTTAATTTAATTTAATTTAATTTAATTTAATTTAATTTAATTTAATTTAATTTAATTTAATTTAATTTAATTTAATTTAATTTAATTTAATTTAATTTAATTTAATTTAATTTAATTTAATTTAATTTAATTTAATTTAATTTAATTTAATTTAATTTAATTTAATTTAATTTAATTTAATTTAATTTAATTTAATTTAATTTAATTTAATTTAATTTAATTTAATTCAGTCGCTGGTCTTTCAGGGTGTCCTAGGACTTCCATTGAGTACGGCGGCGGCGGGCTCAAAGGCAAGGCACTTAGGGGCTCTTGGTGCAGATCCCACCGGACAGCCCGGGTGTTCCCCGTGTGTACATGTGCCTATGCGACAGCCGCGGGGGATTTAGTGGGTAAGAATCCCACTTACCCCGGTCGAGCCCCACAGCTCCCGGGAACCTTTTCAAGGTTTCCCTCGCGAAAAAAAGGTTGTCTAACCAACGGGCCAGTCGTCGCAATAGATAAGGTAGTTATTCTCTATGAATGGTAAATAATAATAATTTAAACTTATATATAAATTTTTGGGGTACATATAAATGTACCCTATTGCTTTAGTGAGGAAAAGGATAGTCGTCCGTAGAGAAGGACCCCATCTAACATTTGTAATCTTGATTAATCTGCTATTATTTATATATATGTCCTCGTAAAGTCGGATGATAATCCAACAGCGTTTATATAAAATAGAACAATACCTTGTTCTATTTTATATAAACGCTGTTATGTAAGTACTTATATGAATTTTCAGTTTTCACTATATAATTTTGTTAGGTACCAACATCTATACCGTAGTTACATAATATAGGTACCTACATAGTTCTATAAATTGTTGTTTGTTGAATTTTTATATTTTTCATATCCATCCTAATTGAACTTTGTAAACTAATCGTCTCAAAATATGATGTTCATTTTTGTGATATACATACTTACATATGTGATGAAAAGGAATGACCTAATCTGTACCAAAATTTTGTTAATAATTTTGAAGTTAAATTTTTACTTCACAGACAGACGCGTGAGACGCGCAAACCTATTCGCGTTCCTTGTTGTTAACTTTCACTCACGCAACGTTTATTTAGAAGTATATCTTTGTCACATTATGCTATACAAGCGTAAGTATGTTGATTCGATAATGCAAAAGCATTGTACCCATATCCGTTTTGTGTTGCTCTAGGCGCCCCGCCGCCTTAACATGAATAAGTCATGTTTTATCAAAATCTGTTATTTTTTTATATAACCCGAATACATAGTACAGTAAAGAAAAGTATGACTAATAATATTTTAAAGAAAATAGTTTGGCTTTATCTTTGGTTAAATTTCCTTTGTTTCTTGTGCAAACAGTGAGCAGTTTCAACTGGGACATAAATGTTTGCTTGGACAATGGAACAGAGTTTTAGTAGAGCTCGGACAAAAAATGTGCGCTATATCAAAACAGTACCTATTTACCGACTGGAGAATCTTGTAGTAGTAATATGTATATATTTTAATACATCGCGTTTAATTCATAAAGTACATAACTAACTCACATCTTAGCTGTCATTACAGGTTACACCATGAGTATAAAAATACTATAGATAGAGCTTACATACCTACTTATAATTCAGAAAATACTTTTTCATTTTCGTATATAAATATTTTACATTTCTGTGTATATATACTCACTGGTACAAATTTCACGCACTTTGTCTATCTTAATCTTAGTTGACTTTTTTGAACGGAAATTGCCTATTCACACTGAATAATTTCACTCCGTACGGAGTCCACGTAATTTTTTTCTTGCCGCGCAGAATGAATCTAGATAGAAATCGTTCGTACATAGGTAGGGAATTGATATTCGCAATTATTTTATTCAGATTAAGTATTGAAAAATGTGTAAATAAATATGAAAGTATGAGTTGGAGAATTTAAAGGAAATGCATTTAAGCAGCAATAATAGGTAGGTACTCTTGCTGCTAGCACCATCGATATATAATAAGTAACCAGATAAGCAGTCACCTACTGAATTTCATCCAAAATATGGTAGTGATAGCTTAAATATTCCGTATGAACGTAAGAGCCCGAGTGACCCGTCCAGGACTGCGCAGGATGTAAACGGTTTGTATAGGCGCAATGGTCATTGTACATTTTTTTTTGTACAATGCTTTATCAATATTTACGCTACAAAAACAACGATGTATAGCGTTAAAACTATTTCTGCGATGTTACTACCGTAGCGCATTATACCCGTAGTACCGTTCAAGCCACGCCACGAACGAGACAGGGATAGTGGCGGACAACGCGCGAAAGGGAGAACGGGATAACCGGAGGCACGGTGGGCGACCGAACAAGTCTCAACGTAGGCCGACCAACTTATCTTTGCTGGTGGCTCAACGAGAATTGAAGTATAATCTTATGAGAACGTGTAGTTTGAGTGTTTTGTTTAGACAGTAGCGGCAAACTTAATTTGGTCGGCCGGTAGCTTGGCGGTTGGCGGACTAGTAGCAGAGATATTTAAAGAAATATTTATTATTTCGTGTTTTAGTGATATCTTACTGATATCTATCATTTAATCTAATACTATTAACTACTACTAATGGGAAATATATGCATGTTCCGTATGAAAATTTGCTGTTGCGACGTGTATTAAGGCAGTTTTTAGACGCAAATGAGGCATTTCGACACGTCTTTACGCTAGCTGTTGTCGGCTCTTACTAATTTGTTGAAATAGCAACACAACCGTCTCCGTAGCTCTATTTTCGTGACCACTTTTCGGGCCGTGATGCCTGATTTACACGTATTAAGTTGCAAGTTGGTAACTAAATCTTTACTAAAGTTTAAGTAAATTATTGCGTGTAAACAAACACTTTAGTAGTAAGTTCTAAGTTAAAATTTAGTACACAAGTGAATAAGTAAAATTTTTCGTTTACACGTATTAAGTTGGTAACTAAATCTTTACTAAATTTTAGTAAATTATTACGTGTAAACAATCACTTTAGTAGAAAGTCCCAAGTTAAAATTTAGTACGCAAGTTATGAAGTAGAATAGAAACTTTTCTATTTTTCGGGTAAGTAGGTGGGCGTGGTTTATTCTTGATACGTTTGGACACACACATGTATAATGCACGTTTGCAGGTGTGCGTGCAAAGGTATAGCCATAGATCATACCATAGGTAATATACAAATATAATAGGAGCAAAGTCGTTTTCGTGACGTTTTCGTTGTACCAACGTATATTTAGGGTTGCCAGAAATACGGGATTGTTCCAGAATTTGTATTGTCCTGGAATTTTCAAATACGTAGGTATTTGAAAATTCCAATAAAACACAAATATATTATTGTTGGAATATTTACATCAAACACAAATTCAGTAATCAAGAAAGACACGAAGTACATATATATTAATTTTAATTTAATTTAATTTAATTTAATTTAATTTAATTTAATTTAATTTAATTTAATTTAATTTAATTTAATTTAATTTAATTTAATTTAATTTAATTTAATTTAATTTAATTTAATTTAATTTAATTTAATTTAATTTAATTTAATTTGATTTAATTTAATTTAATTTAATTTAATTTAATTTAATTTAATTTAATTTAATTTAATTTAATTTAATTTAATTTAATTTAATTTAATTTAATTTAATTTAATTTAATTTAATTTAATTTAATTTAATTTAATTTAATTTAATTTAATTTAATTTAATTTAATTTAATTTAATTTAATTTAATTTAATTTAATTTAATTTAATTTAATTTAATTTAATTTAATTTAAAAAAAAATGTTCAATGGGTCCCAGGACCTGTGTAGGTCAATCGGGGTAAATAGGATTCTTTCCCACTAAATCCCCGTGGTTGTCACATCGACACATGAGGGGAAACCTGGGCTCTCCTGTGGAATCTGCACCAGGAGTCCTTCAGTGCGTTTCCTTCGGAGCCTGCCACTGGAGGTGCTTTGTAGTCCCCCGGGAACCAGACACGGTGCTTATGGGGATGGAAAGCAATAAACAAGTAAAATGGTTAAATATTTACATCAAACACAAATTCAGTAATCAAGAAAGACACGAAGTCATTTACTTTTCTATATCTAATATTATAATTATAGTACATATATATATTATAAAAAGGAAATTCTAATATAATAATCTGTATTAGTTGTCTATATAATATAATCCTAAAAATAAATTAGTTGTCCGTCGCTACAAAGTACTATGACATCGTCACGGATCATGCGACCGTCCATTGGGGCGAACTAAAGAACTAAAGATTTTAACTAAAATTTACTAAAAACGACGTGTAAACGCATACTTAAAATTAAGTCACTTAAAATTTAGTTACCTACTTGACAACTTAATACGTGTAAATCAGGCATGACAGCTAATCTTGTTTAGATAGTATATCGATGGCTAGCACATATTCGTACATACATATTTCTTTTCTTGATAGAATGATGCTATAAAACAAGTGCCTATTAAAAATAAGTTATAACAGCATAAAAAACCCGGCTGCGAACAAACCAAATGGTCCTAAATTACATTATACATACATAATAAGTTCATTATATACATTATACATATATTATACATTATACATATATATACTTATTTCAACTGGTCTCGGACCTTTCATTTGATACTCATATTGGTGTATCCAGTTAGGTCGGTCCAACTTCGACAAAGAGGTCGCCCGAAGAATCCAACTCGGGCAGCGTTCGGGAAACTACGCGAAATCTTCTCGTCCGAAATACCGCAGTGCCTGAAGACGAAGGTTTTTAACCAGTGTGTGTTGCCAATGATGACATATGGTACTGAGACGTGGTCCCTAACTGTTGGCCTTCTAGATAAGCTCAGAGTCACACAACGAGCTATGGAGAGAGTTATGCTCGGAGTTTCTTTGCGCGATAGAATCCGAAATGAGGAGATTCGCCGAAGAACCAAGGTCACCGACATAGCTCTTAAAATCTGCAAGTTGGATTGGCAATGGGCAGGCCACATCGCTCGGCGAACCGATAACCGCTGGGGAAGAAAGGTTCTCGAGTGGCGACCACGAACCGGAAGACGCAGCGTAGGTAGGCCTCCCACTAGGTGGACGGACGACATTGTGTGCGTCGCAGGTAACCGGTGGATGCAAATAGCCAATTGTCGTTCATTGAGCGTTCGAAGGGGGAGGCCTATGTTCAGCAGTGGACGTCTTCCGGCTGGTGATGATGAGGATGATGATGATGATTGATGTTTATGGAACTAAAAAAAATACAAAATACGGAACTACAAAAAATATATATTTTATAAATATAAAAAAAAAATTGCCTATGCCACTCACACAAATAAGAGGAATCTAACGACGTATTATTATAAGTCACTGTCCATCCGCCGTTTAGGCTGTAGGCCGTGCCAAAGAAATTGACATATATACATACATACTCTCGAAAAACATGACCCTCTGCCTGGGGCATTCGAGCAAAAATAAGTCGTAAAGGTCAAATTCAAAAACTCAAAAATAGTTTATTTCAAATAGGCTTAAGGCCTCATTTACGGAGACGCGGGGCGTCGCACGTCGCGTGTGGCGTGGCGTCTCGCGGCGCGTCGGACGTTTTTTAACAGACTTCAAAAAAGGAGGAGGTTCTCAATTCGTCTGTATATATATATATATTTTTTTTAATGTATGTTCGCGCATAACTCTGGCAATTATGAACCGATTTGAAAAAATCTTTCTTCCATCCATTCCTCAATCCATTGATTGGGTCCCATAAAAAAATTATTGCTTAGTAATAAGTAGTTCCTGAAAAAACAAGAATGGTGACTGCGCACTGAGAGCTGCAGGAAAGCCTATATAGATGACTTTATGTCGCTTTTTAATGACAAAAATGGTCATAACTCTGGCAAATATTTACCAATTTCAATGATTCTTTTTTTATTCGAAAGAAGAAACCACTGTATTGAATCTGCATGAATTTTATTACAACCGGATAAGAACTTCCTGGAGGACCATGAACGATGTGGCGGAATTTATCTGGTAAAAACCATAAAACTGATGTTCTCCATTATATTGCTCTGACAATTATGAACCGATTTCGATTATTCTTTTTTTATTCGAGAGAGTAAACTACTATTATGATTCCATGCAAATTTCATTACGACCGGATATTTTTTTCTGAAGAAACATGAATTATGTAAAACTATGTAGACGATAACGTGATCATAACCTACCTAGATAATTTTACGGTTTTCCATGGTTCAATCTTTATATATGAAAATATCACTAAATAGTTTAAAATAAATTCTTTTTTAAAAAAAATTGAACCGACTTCAATATCACTGAAAAGTATAAAATAATTTAAATATTATTGAAGTTGGTGCCAAATATACACAGCCGGTAAGCTCGGTGAAGTCGGTTAAATTTTTTTTTTTAAAGATTTTATATTGTTTACGTAGCGGCGGCGCGTGAAGCGGCACGTATCATCGCACGCGTAAACACAGACTTATAGCAATATATGATGCTGTTTATAGAGACGCGGGGTGGGAAGAGTGGCGGTGCCCGCCGCTGCGCCGGTGCAACTCACTTTTTAACATACAATTTTCTTCTAAAAAAAATCGATCATATCATACTCCATTGCGATGTTGACTACGTCTGTGTTGCACGATTACCAAATCGCCGCTGCGTGCGCCGCCGCGATTAACGCCGCGTGGGACGTGACGATACCATCCGCGGGCTCCGCCGTAAAACACGCTCCATTTCAAGCAAACGCGTGTAAAATCGCTTCTCATGTAAAATCAAATCATGTTACAATTAGATCAGAGCGACAATATCAACTTCTCTCACGAATTTAATATTATCTAAATTACGTAATTATAATGATTGCTTGATGATAATTATATGAGGTGAATGATGTGAATGTAATCCATAACGTAATTTACTTCTTAATATATTTTAAAACATATTTCTATTTTTGATTATCTTTATAATATTATAAATATTAATAAGCCAATCTGCAATACGCAACGTCGACCACAATATTACATAAAGTTCCTATGTCGTATCTCAATACGAAACTTGAAATTAAGTTTGATGATTTCCATCATATTTAATTTTACTTAAATTTGATAACCGTAATATTACGTAATCTAAATAAAAATTATAGAGTTTCATTACCTGGATTTCTTAATGCCTATTTTCTAGTTTCCTATTTAAATATTTTGAAGTACCTAGTTGTTTATAAAAAATAAGTGCTTTTACCTCACAGTACGCAAACCTGCCAAAAAAAAAACAAAAACATATCAAATCGCGTGGAATGTTTTCTCGTCGCAAAATAATATTTTTATCGACCGACAAAGAATCCACACAAGTTGAGGTTTGTTGACGTACAATTTCCTCAAGTAATTTCGGAACAAAAAAAACTCTAAATGGTGGACTGAGAAATGTGCGATATCGTAATAACTTGAAATATGGGGAAATCGCACCGATTTCTTTGGAGTTGTTTACTTAGGTACCGATTTATATAGAACGAGCCTACATTTTCCCTATACATCCTTTTCCTCTATCCTATCTCTATCCTAAAGGCTTAGATTTAGATCTTGCTAGCAAATAGCAAACGAAGTTATGTAGAGATTACGCTTCTTTAGAACCTATTTTGTGTTTGCCGTTTGCACAGTTTTATTTTCATGAGTAAATAATATTTAATGCAAACAAACTCTAAATTAAATCTGAAACCGTTCGTCTCCTTCCTTGGTCTGCTTGTAGTAGAACTTATGATTGCAGGTAGTCATTATAACAAAAAAGTACTAAATCATTTTGAGAAAGGCTCAAAAGGTTATTTGATCATTTATCGAAGGTAGGTAATGCGAGATTTTGAGGGACAAAATTAGATTAATCAAATACTTTAGATAAGTATTGCCTGTATAATCTCAGTTAAATTTAGAAAGTAAGTTCTAGAAATTAGTTTATTGATTACTCAGGCCTACAAGACTGAGCAATCAACAAACAAATTTCTAGAAAGCAAAAGCTTCAAAACGGCGTGCACACACTTTTATACAGGGTACGCAAAAAGAGCAAATTGCCAAATTGGCTACAACTTCTGCATTGAGGTAATATGTGGGCTCTATCATGTTATTTGTTCTTTTCCAAAAATCTATAAATTTAATGATATTACAGACGTTATCCTCATAGTAGGCATTTCTAACCTTCCTCATCGCAGGAACAAACTTATAATTACACAGTAAATGGATTTAATTAAGTGCATATTGAAATTTCATTAAAACCCTAATTATCTTCAGTAGATAAAATAAAATTAAATAAAAAATCATGAAGTATCTTCAAATGTCTGTATACTTCATAAAATCTTATCCTCATTCCAATTGGTTACATCAGATAATAGATACTTAGAGACGCGCTTAAGACAAAGTGCTCGCATAATTGTATTCGGCCGATTGAGGGTCGTCGCCGCAGGCTGCGGCGTCTCGGTGACCACATTGCTCGCAATCAAGAACGTTGAATACAACCTACACTAGTGAACCATTTATGTATGTCAGGACACATATACATAAGGTGCGTACATATTTAAGGCGGGTACGAAAACTAGGTCACCGTTACTCCACTTTGTTCAAAAGCATAATGGAAATATTACTACATGTAATGTTGTCTTTTACTTACGCGAATATTACACATTGAAATCAAACTACTTTTATAATTGTGACATAAGGACGTTTAACACCTCAGTCCTCCCGTGACCATGGGTGCTGCAAAGCATTCGAAACGTCGGGATAGTAAAATCATAAAATAAACCGCGATAAAATCCGTAAAAGTAGTTTGATTTCAATATTACTACATGTGTCCGATCTGGCATCAAATGTCTATCGGTTCCAAGCTAGGCCTTTAGTCTATATTACTATGGTAACCAGACAAGAGATTCCAATAAATAATACACTTTTTTTTAAATGTATACAAGACAAGCAGACACAAATGTTGGGTCTGGGTAGGGGTCGAAAAGCAGCAGGAAACCGTTTTGAGCATCGGCGGCGAAAGATTTTGTGTGGTTATTCCTTACAGGCTAAGACAATGCAGGCCGATCACCTGATTGTCTGGAGATGAACCCTGCGGCTTATTCACGTTCTTTTTAAATTGTCCCTCCATCGGTTCACTGTCTATATACCAAAGATATTATATAATTTCGTTATAATATCTTTTCTAAACATATAATTGTTGAACTAGTAATTTTGATTAGTACTCATAGGATCGTGTTTGACGATCTAATGAATAACCACTCTACAATTGTTTGCTTAGTGCCTACAATATAATTTAGGTGCTTAATGAAGAAATCGTGGGATTGGTTAGCTTATGAGTATAAGAATTTTAAGTATAAGGCATTGTATTGTATTTAACTATTTATTAAAAAAATAAATAAAAGTGTTGAAACATTCCTTGACATTTCGATTTCACTAACATATAAAATCTTATTATCACTTACACAATACAATAATAATATCTACAAAAATATAGCTAAACAGATTGTATCTTGTGCACAGTTGAGCATTCATCCCATTATTGTAATCGTTTTGTATATGAGAATTGCTTTGCCCCAGTTTGTCCACGAGTGACACTTCATTTTCGCAAAACAAAGTGCCGTTTACAGACAACCTATTACTTTAGCAAATGGAGTGCTTGTTTGACCGTCGCCATCGTTAGAATAAAGAGTGTATACAAGTAAGGGTGAATCTGTGAAGCTCCGAACCTCTAGTAGGTAGCTCCGTGTGATTGTAGTTTCATTCCAAAACAAAAGTTGTGTTCGTTAGTTACTCAAGAAGTCAGATAAAAAACGCAGAATCAATGATATTTTATACAATAGATACGTCATTAGCTCACGAAAAGTGAAACAACGAGATTCACCCAAATTGGGTGAACTAGCAGTAAGTCACGCGTCGGTAAAATGTAACGAACGTGACTTGTGCCTTTGAAAATCAATTGAAATAAGGCATTTCACATGATTTTCAAAGGCACAAGACACGCGTATTTAGAAAATGCACAAAGTAAATAATAAGGAAAGGATATCATATTAACTATACTTAAATGAAAAGATATTTTAATGACACGAGTCAAAATTTGTGGCGTGCATAATATAACATATTAGCTATGGTTTATAATATAATTGCGCAGAATCGTATAAGAACCATTAAGAAACCCAAGTGTAGTCAATTAGGTTTATTTTAATGATCTCAGAGGACTGTGGCAGTTTCCATTTAATTGAAAAATCCTAGCTGCAAGAAACGGTAGGCACTTAATATGCTAGACTTCCTTCAAATAAACTAGCAAAAAGCTGGATATTTGATGTATAATATTGTTTAACTTTCAAATTTAATAATGTGAGCGGTTTTTCCAATGTCTGTGCTTAATGTTGTAAGTAGGGATGGTTATATGAAAAGGCTTCTTTAGTCTATACGATTATTAGGTGGTAGATTTTTTAAGCCAGTGACGAGACTAGCAAGACGTTCGCTTGATGGAGAGCTACACGCCTGCCCATATAGACAGCAGCATTGCACTGCCGCTCGTCATCAGAGACCCAGAGACTTTTATTATAAAGTCCTTTGTGTCTGTCTAGGTAGGTATTACTGGCGTGTCAGATATTCTGCTGCCAAGCAGCAATGAGTATATATAAATACTAGCAATATCCTGCGGCTTCGCCCGCTATTTTTTTTACACAGTTAACCAACCCCTAACGCACCCCCAAAATTTGTTTTTGAAAATTCGCGAAACACGTGTTGATTTATTTTATTTAGAGAATCTTTTCAGTAAATTTAAAGTCAATCGAACCATAAAATAAAAAGTTTTATACAAAAGAAAACACCCCATTTAATCCCTTGAGGGGTAGAATTTTCAAAAAAATGGATGCTTACGTCATAAGAAGAACCTACTGTCCAAGTTTCAGCTTTCTAGGTCTAGGTTGATGAATCAGTCAGTCAGTCAGGACAAGTGATTTTTATATGTATAGATAAAGTGTCCCGGTGTAAGGGGCACTATAGCTAATTAATATAACTAACATCTCGAGTGATGAGCGGCATCTCTTTATTAAGACTAGTCTGAAAGGTAGAGCTAATTCCTTAGTAGGTAAGACCCACGCGACCTCTATTAATAAAAGCTTTCGTCCTGTAGGTATGAACGTCAAATACTATACGTTCGCTGAAGTATTTACTTAGGTAATATAATTACTGGATGAGATAGTAGCGCAGAACATCATAAAAACGGGTCCTGAATATTTCATTACTTTATTACGATAGATCGTTGGACGGACGAATGAATAGAAAAGTAATTGAACTCCAATCACTGCCAAAAATAGTGACCTATTTATTACACGTTGGCCCATTTATTGCAAGTTCGTTGGAATTTACGACTGAAGATCTTTGAAATTCTTAGAGATTCTTCAGTAGAATTCGCTATTTCTTTGAGTTTTTGAGTAATTCTATATTAATTTTGTTTGTTTATAGAATAGCGTAGCAATGATTGACGGCAAATCAACCATATATTTGACTAGCCAAAGCTATTGTGCGTATATCGATTATACTTACTGTTGATTTAATAGCAACTCAAAAAAGATTTAAAACGTTTGTGATAACATGTTACATCCGGTAGTGGAAGAATTAATGTAACATTTTTTAATGTAACATATTAGTCCAGAATACCGACTATAATTCAAATGTATTTACGTATGTAGAGTAAGTTAGCATTTAATTTACGCACAAATAAGATACATAATATGCTTATAATTTATCTTTAAAAGACAAAATCTATACTTATAATAAAACTGTAACAGAGCCAAGTCCAGGTTTTCATAGGATGTATTCCTACGAAATTGCCTGTAGTGTACAGTAAGTACTATAAACGTAGTCTTCCTCTTTGAACAATACGAAAGAACTTACGTTGTATAGCTTCAATAGAGGTTATATATTTTTGGTATATTGGATTCCAAATGGCAACTGCGTATTAAAATTTTGATCGAATAATTGACAAAAATATTTGACGATACGTTGATAGAAGACGAAATATTGGGTTCCAAATGGCATCTGCGTATTTAAATTTTGATCGAATAATTGACAAAAATATTTGATGATACGTTGATAGAAGACGAAATATTTTAGGATTTCTCATAATAAATTCATACAGACTACAAGCTTTACTGGTTGTTCGTATCGTTGATAATATATGCAAATCAAAATGAAGTTTAGTATCTAAGGTATTCTAACAGCAAGGTCTCGCAAAGAGGTTACATTATTTAATGGAAACCCACTGGCGGGTTAAGGAATTTCAAAATTTTCCTACAAGCAATTTTCGAATGGACTGTATATAAATATAAATGTATAATTATATATTAAAAAAAACGCGGACAAAAGAAGCTATACTACACTCGCAGCACACTGGATTGCAGGGACACAGGAAGTTAGCAACTGCAGGGAACACAAAGGGAATAAATCGCAGTTGCTGTAAGGAACGGAACGTGCGCCCTACCTTTGACCGGCTGCGATGCGATGATGGCGGCGTCTGCTGCTCCACAGATTAGATGACTGTATCTGCTGCTATTGTCACTTCTTTTGCGTTTAATTAATTATTGAATGGGCGGAATTAATTATTTTATGTATCTATTATTTTTATATAACATAGCGATCACGCCATAAGAAAATATATTTTTTCCGGCGGTGACAAATTCACGTCACATTTCTTCTTTTTTCTATATAAGGCGCACTAGGGAAAGGATGAAGGATAAGGAAATCCAGCCTGCTACAAGTGCATTTTGGTAAATAATAAGTTTTCAATAACGAGATCCAACATCCCCCCGGCCTTGAAGGAATCCCTTCAAAAAATATAGACTAATAAAATCTATATTAAATTGACTATATCAGTCTTCAATTAAAATAAATAACAAAAAACTGGTTGGTTACCACCGCTTACAACCTGTGTGTCGCTAACATAAATTACTAAACTTAAATAATAAATAAAATAATTAGTAAAAATGCTACTGCGTTGGTAACGGGCACAACCGTACTATAGGTCGCTCGTAGGTACCACAATTAGTTTGCACTTCTGCAACACGAGCAATTCCATCTTTACCAGGAAATAATCGTGTTATAACTCCCAATGGCCATTGCAGAGGAGGCGCATTATCAACATTAATTATGACAATCGTACCTACAGCTACAGGGTTGGAAAGAGTGTTCCATTTTTCCCGCATTTGTAAGTTATGAAGATATTCAGAACGAAACCTCTTCCAAAAAGACTGGACAATCGAGTCCATCAAAGAAAACCTAGACAGTAAATTAGCTCTCTCATTGGTTACATCCGCTGCTGGTAAGAATGCCAAAGGAGCGGTATGTAAAAAATGTGAAGGAGTAAGAGCTGTGGGTTCTGATGGATCAGAACTTAGGAGATAAAGTGGCCTGCTATTAAGAACACATTCTATCTGATTAAGAATCGTAAGCATCTCCTCATAAGTAAGGATTTGTTTACCTATTACTCGAAAAAGTAAAGCCTTGGCACTTTTTATATTTGCCTCCCAGATCCCTCCAAAATGTGGGGCGGTGGGAGGATTAAAACGCCAAATAATGCGGTTTTTAGTAAGCTCATTTTGAAAAGTTTTATAATAATTATCAGACTTTAAGAAGTCATGCAACTCGTTTAAATACGATTTTGAAGCTATGAAGTTTTTGCCGTTGTCGCTATATAAAAATTTACATGGACCACGTCTTGACAAAAAGCGTTTAAACGCGTCTAAAAATGTGGCAGAGCTTAAATCAGAAGCTAATTCGATGTGAACAGCTTTCGTCACCAGACATATAAAAAGACAAAGATATGCCTTTTGACTGCGAATCCCACGCATCCTAGCCATTGTAATATACAAAGGGCCAGCATAATCTACCCCTGTATGAGTAAATGCGTTGCATTGTTCTAAACGGCACTCAGGTAAATCAGACATTATAGGGAAAGTTGGCCTTGGGTTCATACGAAAGCAAGTATTGCATTTATGTATGCGTTGTTTTACAATGCGTCTGGCCGACAGAATCCAGAACCTTTGCCTTATTATTGAGAGCAATAATTGAGGCCCAGCATGTAAATAAGTGCGGTGATAATAATCAACTAAAAGATCAATCACATGTCCCTTTCTCGGCAAGAGAGCAGGATGCTTATGAGAATACTTAAGTGAAGAATAACTTAAACGTCCTCCAACTCTTAATAAGTTATCGGAAGATATGAATGGACTAAGCTTACGCAAAGCGGATGAAACAGCTTTCCCAGTTTGTAAATTCTTAATGTCGTTAGAAAAATAAAAATGCTGGATATGTTTTATTAAATATATCTCAGCGGTATTTAAATCATTAGCGGTAATTACATCGTTGCGAGGCAGTTGTTTCAAAAATCTTAAAACATAAACCACACAATGGAGCAGTTTACTCCATGAAGAGCACCTATCACTCAACAATAATATTGGATCTTCCTTTACACTAGCGGTTACACAAGTGACAATTTTTGATTCTAGTGGTGCTACCAAACTTGGAGAGAAAGTTGAAATAGGCCATTCGCTAATAGGTAGAGTGCACCATGACGGGCCATTGAACCATAGATGATGGTCCTTTAATTGGGAAGGCAAAAGGCCTCTCGACAAAGCATCTGCGGGGTTTTGCACACCCGGAATATAATATAAATTTTCAGGGTCAATATAAGATTGACATTGTGCTATTCTGTTAGCAACAAATGTGTTAAATCTGTGCGGAGATGATTTCACCCAACACAGTGCGACTTCAGAGTCAGAAAAAGCATAAATACTATCAACAGGATATCGTTGCGATAATGTGTCACACACCATACGCAATAACTTCGTCATAAGAACGATACCACACAGTTCCAATCGAGCAACTGTGACAGTTTTAATTGGAGCAACGCGTGATTTTGAGCAAATAAGACGAACGATTGGTTCTCGATCACCTATAGTAACATGAGTATAAATGACGCATCCATACGCCTTCTCACTGGCGTCAGAAAATGCTATCAACGACAATTTACAACCAGGTTCAATTCCCATGTGTCGCGGGAAGTCTAATTCAGAAATTAGATGCAACTCACTAATAAAGTGATGCCATAAGCT
Source organism: Furcula furcula (assembly GCA_911728495.1). Lineage (NCBI taxonomy): Eukaryota > Metazoa > Arthropoda > Insecta > Lepidoptera > Notodontidae > Furcula > Furcula furcula. The sequence continues at coordinate 16,779,895 of OU452251.1, forward strand.
TAAAATATGCGGGGGAGGTATGTCATCCCATCCCAATTTGAGAAGCCATAGCTCTTTGATTAATAATTTGGAATATAAAATTACGGGACCAACCAAACCTAAGACGTCATAAAGACGGGCAGTAGCCGATAAAATTGCACGCTTTGTGCCTACTGGTTGAGGAGGTGAAGTGGAGAAAACAAATTTATCAAAAGCAGGAAGCCAACGTAGACCTAAAATCTTTAAGCCACTGTCACTGTCAAAAGAAATTGACTCAGACTTACGTTGAGACACTGGTATGTGTTCTAAAAATTCTGAAGAATTGCTAGCCCACTTCGCCAACTCAAACCCCCCGGCCTTAAGCATATGGATGAGCTGATAGGCTATATCAGCCGCCAAAGATACAGAAGATGCCGAAGAACATACATCATCCATGTACGTATCCCTTTCCAACACATCCACGGCAAGTGGGTATTTGGGACCCTCATCCTTAGCCAACATTCGCAAAGTTCTCATCGCTAAAAAGGGTGAAGAACATAAACCAAACGTGACTCTATTATATTCGAAAGTATCTAGCGGTTCATCGGAAGAGAACCGGTACAAAATTCTTTGATATCTGCGGTATGCAGCATGTACTTCAATACATAAGTACATCTGCCGTATGTTAGCAAAAAATGCTACACTAAACATACGAACATTAAGAAGAATACGGAATATATCAGCCTGAAGATTACAACCAGTATGTAAGATATCGTTTAAAGAAACCCCAGCATCCGTTTTGGCATTACCATCGAGCACAATACGTAACTTCGTAGTGTCTTTATCTTCGCGGATAACAGGATGGTGCGGTAGATAAAAACCTGGCTGTATGCACTCCTCTGGTGGAGTACGCGAAATTATACCCTTATCCAGATAGTCACGAATGACATCATTATATCGAGTGTGTAACTCAGGTGACTTGTCTAGCTTATTTTCCAGAGACAAGTACCTCTTCTTAGCTGTAATGTAAGAGTTACCTAATTTATCAGGACTTTCTTTAAAAGGCAACACTACAGAATAACTGCCAGTGCTATTGCGGGTAGTTGTGGAAATAAAAATATTTTCACATTCTTCCTCTTCAGGACTTAAAAATTTATTAGCGGGTAATTCCTCAAGGGTCCAAAATTTTTCTAAAACTTTGTCAAGCGAGTCTTGAGTGAATGAACAAAAAGTGCGGGATAAGTTGGGTGTCATAACAACAGGCGTATTACCCATTACGATATACCCTAATGTAGTTTCAATAGCAGAAGGTATATTATTATTACGCATAATGCGATCAAATAATAAAATTTGACAGTAAATATTTACTCCCAACAATATTTCAATCGGTCCAGGTACGCCATAGGAATCGTCACTGAGTGGAATATTTTTCAAGTAATCTAAGCTTGAAGTATCAACGTAAGAGTCTGGCAAGTGTGTTATAATATTGTCCACTACTAACGGTTTGATAGAATACACAGTGGAGTTACCAAAACGCGAGCTAAATTTGATATCAGTTACGCCAAGAATACGCTGTGAACTTCCACCGATACCCTGTACTTCAGTAAACCGGTTTTGTGTCGATACTTGAAGGGATAAACGCTTACAACAAGCAGATGCAATATAATCGCTTTGCGAACCTGGGTCAATCAAACATCTTACAATATGATGCTGGTTATTGTTATCAATAATAATTATTTTTGCGGTTCCTAATAAAGTAGTAGATAAAGAACGATCAGAATGATCGCGAGAAACATTACACACAGAAGTGTGTATAGCGGTAGGTGCAACATTCACTTGATTGTCGACCTTATTCTTATTAGACATAGAGTCGCTATTTGCAGGTGTTGCGGATATATGATCCGATTGAGATACACCGCGAGTCACATGTAGAGGTGGAGCGGACACACTTCTATTGGAAGTGCAATTATTAAAATTATTTAATTCACCTAAATGTAATAATGAATGGTGTTTAGCGGAACAGTGGGAACAATATTTTTGCGAAGTGCATTTAAAAGTTCTATGTTTGCAACTTAAACAGTTATTACAAAATGAATTATTTTTTACGTAAATAAACCTATCATATGGTGACATAAAGACAGGACACTGATACAGATGCTCATGAGCGCTATTCTTGCACAGGGTACAAGAAACTTTATTCACTTTATTTGTAAGGTTAACATCAGTGTTAATAAAAGACTTAGTTGGTTTTGGCGTTGGAACTTTATTACGTGATTTATCGAAATCTGGAACTGAAAATCTTTGCCCAATAGAACGAGACATAATCTTGCTTTGCTCTTTTACAAATTCAATTAGATTAGCGTATGATGGAATTTTTTGCTTACGATATATTGTTTCAAATAATTTGATCGTATTTAAATCCAATTTTTGTAACGCAAGGTGTAAGAATATAAAATCCGATAAATCAGTAATTTTTAGTTGTTTAAGTGCTTCTACAGACGAATTAAAATTATTAATGAAACTTTCAAAAGCTGAAGCACTGTTAATATTCAGCGGTTTAAATTCTAACAACTGGTTTAAATAACTACCAGCCAATACGCGAGGGTCATCATATTTATCAATAAGTGCATTCCAAATTATATTATAATTCTCGGCGGTTAGTGGCAAACCAGCGCACACAGACTTTGCGCTGTCAGTCAACTTGCCAACTAAATAGTAAACACGATCACCATCAGTTAAATCCGCATTGTCATGTATAACACTTTTAAATTGCTGGTAGAATAGTGGCCAATTGCGAGCGTTTCCATTAAATGACATCAACTCAATCGGAGGCAACTTAGGCTTGGATTTCGATGCTGAAGAAAAGTTTTGATTGTGACTTTTATTACTAGCGGCGTCTACTTGTGACATAACTCGCTTTATGTAACAGTACATTTCTTCAAATGAAAGCCATGCCTGATAATCAATTTTATCCTCTGGGTTTATTTGCAATTTAAATGTGTTATATTTATCTGTCGCTTGTTCGAACTCACTACGCAAAGTATCAATATTACTCACATTACACAGGAAAACTTCACGTTGGGATTCATTGGTAGCAGCAGACTTAGATAAATCATATATAGACTGCAGCCTGGCAAATAATACATCGCGCTTAGAGCGCAGGATAGTCAACTGGACATGATCCTCGTTAGATATTTCAAACTCTTCCTCACTATCTTCTTACCCTTCCCCATTATTAATATTTAGTTAATTAAAAATGGGTACACAAATAAAATATATTTTATGTCACTGTTAAATCAGTCATAAAACACCGTTGAACTATAACAATGTTCAATCAGTTGGTAAATACAAGAAATTAAAAATTAAGATAAATATGAATTTTCAAAGGCATGTGTGAAGTTGCCTTAATACATCTGAACGCATATATGATGTAACCTTAATTACTCCGAACGCGTTATAATAAATCCTTTTTGCGAGTATTGAGGGATCGCTCAGGCGTGACCTTAAAACAAAAGCTACACACGCGCACTGCGTTGACAGCTGATGCGGTTGCAATTAATTTTGCACTATAATAAATATATGCGAAATCACTCTCAATAGAAAATATTAATGGGTATAATAGGTAGAATAAGAGTATTCTAATGCGATTATGTAATGGAATGAAACAATTATCAATGCGGGATGCGTAAGAATACGACTTAAAATAATAAATTTGATAATTATTTCAATACCAATTACGTTAAATTATACGTATATAGACATAGTACGTAAGTTGTAAGCGGTGGCTAAGAATAACCATATCATTTGCTTTACTATAATAGTATAAGCACAAATTATATTCGGAAAAATCTAAGATTCATTATCAGGGCCGAAGTGACCAAAAAATGGCGGGTTAAGGAATTTCAAAATTTTCCTACAAGCAATTTTCGAATGGACTGTATATAAATATAAATGTATAATTATATATTTAAAAAAACGCGGACAAAAGAAGCTATACTACACTCGCAGCACACTGGATTGCAGGGACACAGGAAGTTAGCAACTGCAGGGAACACAAAGGGAATAAATCGCAGTTGCTGTAAGGAACGGAACGTGCGCCCTACCTTTGACCGGCTGCGATGCGATGATGGCGGCGTCTGCTGCTCCACAGATTAGATGACTGTATCTGCTGCTATTGTCACTTCTTTTGCGTTTAATTAATTATTGAATGGGCGGAATTAATTATTTTATGTATCTATTATTTTTATATAACATAGCGATCACGCCATAAGAAAATATATTTTTTCCGGCGGTGACAAATTCACGTCACATTTCTTCTTTTTTCTATATAAGGCGCACTAGGGAAAGGATGAAGGATAAGGAAATCCAGCCTGCTACAAGTGCATTTTGGTAAATAATAAGTTTTCAATAACGAGATCCAACACCCACAGAGATAATATGTATTTTTGATAGTCCTTTTATTTTTAGTGAATGTTATGGAACAGCATTTATCGATATATCAATACAGCCTATTGACAATACAGTATTATCTGAATACTTGTAACTGTGTGTGTGATAGACAGTAGTATATCTAGACGTTGCAGATCCTCTTGAAGTAATTCATAATCGCGAGTACCTAGTAAACTGATTTGTAGCACTTAAGGCCGTCTGCATACAGTATGTAATCAACGAAATTCAAACCGTAAAACTGTTTGATGGATAGGTGAAGTATAATAAAATGGTACACTAGTGATACCTACTATTTATGCTATTTATTCACTTTATTCGCAATTTCAGTAGGTATAGGATATTAGTACTATTACTTATTACATTTCTGTAAACCAATCTCTGCGGTTACATACCTAAATTACTTTATATCCACAGATACGAGGGTGAATCAAAAAGTTCTTAGAAGTGCATATATATGAAACCTTTTTGGATCAAGTTCGATATTCAAATTAAAGAGTGTCTATCACACTATATTTATGCAGACTGTCACTTGTTTTTGTCAGTTCGTTCGCATGTAATAATTTTTTTTGTGCAACGAGTTGCTAAAAAGTCAAAATTATGGATAAAAGTGAGTTACGTGCGGTGATAAAATATCTCAGTTTGAAAAAAATGTCTACGAAGGAAATTTTTTTGGACATTCAGCAGACATTAGGGGGTGATGCTGTACCCTATTCTACGGTTGCGTACTGGGTGGCTGAATTTAAAAGAGGTAGATCAAGCTGTAAAGATGACCCGCGTTCTGGGCGGCCTTCAACCTCCGTTACAGAAGAAAATGTCAAAAAGGTTGAGAATCTGGTTTTGGAAGACAGAAGAATGACTATAAAACATATAGCTGAGATCCTAAAGATATCTTTTGGTAGCGTTCAATCCATTTTAATTGATTCACTGGGGTTCAAAAAAGTGTCTGCAAGATGGGTGCCACGAATGTTAACCGACGAAAACAAAAAGCGACGTTTGGAAATTTCCAAGCGTAATCTCGAAATGTTCCAGCGTGATTCGGATAATTTTTGCCGTCGTCTTGTCACCATGGATGAAACGTGGGTCCACCATTTTGATCCTGAAACTAAAAGACAAAGCATGTCTTGGAAACGACCATCCTCTCCATCCATTAAGAAATTTCGAGTTGCTCCTACCGCTGGCAAAGTTATGGCCTCTGTGTTCTGGGATAGTGAAGGAATCCTTTTTATTGATTACATGCCAAAAGGCCAGACGATTACTGGACCCTATTATGCAAATTTAATCCCGAAAGTGCGTGAAGCGATTAAAGAAAAACGTCGTGGAAAACTGTCGTTGGGCGTGTTGTTCCTTCAAGATAACGCTCCTGCTCATCGATCGGAAGTTGCGCTCAACGCAATCCGCTGTGCTGGCTTCAATCTCCTTGACCACCCACCATATTCTCCGGACTTAGCCCCAAGTGATTTTCACTTATTTCCAAAATTAAAAGAGGAAATTCGTGGAACAAAATTTCACGATAATGACGCGGTTATAGCTGCCGTAGAGGACTTTTTCGAGAGTCAAGAAAATATTTTTTTTTCACAAGGAATAAGGAAGTTAGAAACGCGTTATTCTAAATGCATTGCATTGGAGGGAGATTATGTAGAAAAATAAAATATTATTATTTAAATCTTTGCATTATTTAATATTGATTCCAAGAATTTTTTGATTCACCCTCGTAAATCTCAGCAACTGCCATTTAAAACTACTAGCAATAGGTACTATCCTAGTATTCAAATTAAAAATAAAGTGGATAGCATGAATGGTGATAAAAAGTTTACCATTATACTATACTTCACCTACCCGTTACAAACTGTATACCTAATAGAAGTTTGAATTTTTAAAGCAGTAATATATCATGTATCTCATCTCTCCTATTAAATTTATCAAAGAAAAAAAGATGAAAGAATAGGTAGGTACTCTAAATGTATTCGTGTGTTACATTCAAGCTTGCGACCCGTTTAAATTTTGTCCGATATTATGTAGGTAATGGGGCTTTCGTACTGCTCCAGTTCTTGGGCTTCTATCATGTAATAATTTATGTCTTTATTAATCCCCGATGCAATATAAATGGGTTTTTAAATGACGCCTATTATTGTTGCATCGTAATATTTAGCTCTCAGCGAATGAACGGATGACTTATTCGTCAACTCGCGCGCGCGAAACTCGCGCGTGCGCGCGAGTTGACACCCTCCGATTTTACCAAAATTTTTTGTCGTCAACTTGCTTGATCGTGAAAATCGACGTATTTATGCACAGTCAGCTACAAAAACGTTTTATAAATCTAATATAGGTACCTACATTAAATGTCTTTTTATGGGTTGAGTTTAAAATAAAAGAAAATAGTTTTTAGTATAATGTAAAACAACATGACAAAAACATAAAACTGCTTATTTTCCTAATAATAATCTACTATCACAAATGAACAATACTTTAATAGCATATAAAAAAAACAAATCGCTCATTATCATCTAAATAAAATAAAAATAGTAATCAACAACAAGAAAGTTCTTATAGCCTTTGGGTAATTATTACTTACTAATAAAATCAATCGTAGTGTTAGGAACTATAAAAAATGATAGATGAGTTGACGAATAATTCGAACGGATGCGAATACGGTTTTCAAAAACGAAAGTTTTTAGCTACGTTAAACGAAAATCTGTTTAGTCGGGTTTGTTTTCTTGAGCTATTTATTACCAGTTACTTTTTTATCAGGTTGTTTCTTAATGTCAATTTATACTTGCAAAGAGAGTAGACGAAAAAGCAACAAGCTGCGTACTACCTTGATTCAGTTCCGGTGCTACGAAGCCACATAGGTACATTTGTACATAGGCGACAGTTGACAATACGTACACACGTGATTCCGTTAATTTGTACGATGGGAGATATTTCCGGCTGATCACCTTTAGGACAATAATCGCTTGCAGAGCCGGCCCAAAGTACGTGCTGGTGGGTGCTGGTGGACATGTAACGTCGTTGAAGATATTTTGTTTGAAAAGTGGCCAACCGTTCGAGACCGCCATAGTACATTATTACCTCAATGGTAATACGAGGGGTATTACCTTTTACGTCAGAGGTTTAATACGGAGTTATTAAATATATAGCCTTGTACATTGAAGTCACTGCGGAACAATCATAATATATAGAATTACAAAAGAGCCTATACAGTCTAATAAAGTTGTCTGACTATGTTGGTATTAACAGTACATAGATACCGCACATCCTGCTATCTAATAACGTGTTCACGTTCACATAAATATTTAATTTCATCCGATAACCAAATTAATTTCGGCGTCCACCGATATCGTATCAGCGCATTGTGACATATTGTGTGGAATGAAATATTCCATCTACGTGGTGCACTTTTTATTATTATCATAGCTTAAAAAAATGGTTGAATGAAAAAACACCCCGTCAAAGTACTGATTCATAATGTACCTATGTATATTATGGGTCATAGAGTTTATATATTAAAAATAGAGTACGCGTTTGTCTATGGTCCCCTTAAACAAAGCGTAGGCAGATTTTCCTCTAAGAGGCAGGTGCATTGAACTATTTAAAGTTATATCATAAGAGTTATATTGATATGTATGTTTGATCTGTCACAAGCGAAAATGTCGATAAATAGAGCTGACTGTATTGTACCTATTGTCGTGTACCTGATATTTTTATGTATTTTGATGTTCTTACCCGTGTCTACGTGTTCTTACTTGAATTAAGCATTCTATAGTACTTGTACTGATTTGTGTTCTGTGGTACCTATGGGCTTATTTACAGCAGCTGTAGTTATATAACGATTAAGCGAATTGCGGCGCTCCATCGATCGCTATATTGAAACCGCACGTTTGAGAATCGCTCATCGCGTTTTGGCAACTCGCTATGTATGAGCGTTATATCAAAATGTTAACTACGATTTTGCTGATCGTCGATGTTAATTCTGGAAAAGCGACTAGGGTTACCGCAAATCGGCGGCAGAAGATTTACAGTTTATTTTTTTCTGAAAATATTTTATTTGACACTTTTTAGTGAATTTTATGCTACCAAGATATCAGCAGTAGGTACGTGAGATATCAAATCAATTAATATAAAATGTATACAAAAATATACTACTCTGGCTACCCTTTTTCGGAATATGGTCGTGGAGTCCAAAAATTACAAGCTAAATGCGATTCACTCACGAGATTTGGTACATTTGCTTAGAAGGTTATCTTATTATATAAAAGAGTAGACAAAAACCCACTCATCACGAAATCTCAGAAACTACAAGTGCTAGGAGTCTCAAACTTTGCATGGGGGTACCTTTTAAGACGTAGGTGCTCACTAAGACTGGATTTTGGGAAATTCAACCTCTAAGGGGGTCAAACAGGGGGGCAAAGTTTGTATGGGAGAACGCGATTCCTTGGTTCTATTGACTTGAAATTTTGCACAGACATTCGTTAAGAAAATTAATTGAATTAGTATTTCATATTTTTTATAATTTATCCCTTTACAGGGTAAAAAAGAAGTATTATTACTCAACCGATGGCAGTACAAATATATTACAACAATAAGATACGATAATTTGAAAGGTTAATTAAAAGTTCCTTGGCCAAGTGGTTACGGAAGCGTCCTCTAAGTACGGACTGTCCAGGTTCGCTACCCCTGATCGGATTTTTTTTTTGTATTATTAAACTTTGTTTTTGACTTTTTTATTTATATTAAAATTCGATGTTTTAAATATTTAACTCATATTGACTCCGGCACTTTTTATCGCTAATATATTTTTTATATTTAATGATTTTTTAAAATTTAAAATCATGCATACGTAGTTAACTTCTCTCTAATGTTATGATTTAGTTATTAGTGGAAACTGAATTGATTTTTATGTACTATTGGATCTTATATTTAGTAATAAGTGGTATCATTTGTTTGTTTCCCAAATATAACAAAATAAAAATAAAATAATGATAATATATTTTCAAAATGTCTGTTTGCGTAGGAATACAATATGCATGCACCTATTGTACGTATGATATAAAAAAGCCAAAACTTTATTGGAATTATTGTCTGTCTGTCAGTCAGGGTTTTTTCTATAGGTTGGCTGGTGTTGGGGACCAACGACGTCAAAGTATCTTTACATAGTGTGAAACAAAGCCGCTATCCGAGTCTGTCTATATCCGATAGCACCTCCTAAACCACGCAGCGATTTTCACCATCGGTTAGATAATTTTTCATTGAAGGTTTTAAGTTTTATCTAAGTAAATAAACTTACATAACTTACATTGACTAAACCTAACCGCCCAAACCCACAACCCACCGGAGAACCCCCTCTCATGTGCCGATGTGACAGCCACGAGAGTTTTAGTGGGTAAGAATCCCCCACAGGATCCCAGGGACATATTAAACGTACCCCCCACCACCCCTTTAACGGTGACAGATTCCCGGGGGGCTATAATGCGCCCCTGGCAGCGGCTTCAAAGGCCCTTGCCTTGCACTGAGGGGTACACGGTGCAGCCCCATATTTTTTGCGGACAGCCGTTTAGAGGGTAAGAATCCTACACACCGCAGTCGACCGCCCGCAGGATCCTGGAAGCCTATTGGAGGTCTACCCGTGGTCCCCGAAACTTTGAACATGGTGACAGGTTTTTTTTTATTGTGTAATGTTTTGTCTCTAATTTATTGATCCACGCTCATAAATGTAATATAGAATATGTTTGGCCAAGTCCCTGAACAATTTTCGCGAGGACAACTGCTTACAATGTTAGCATATTTTTTTCCCCAATAAAAATACTGACTTCCAGCAAAAGATCTTTATCGGTAGATAAAGATCTTCAAAAACGACGTTAAAAAAGAGTGAAAAAGTATTAAAATACTGAATCTGGTCAAATTGTATCATTCCATATAATATAAGGTAAATCTGGGATATAATATGCTTGCCCCCGGCGGCGGACTCAGAGGCCAGGCATTCAGGGACACCTGGTGCAGATCCCACCCGAGAACCCAGGTTTCCCTCTCATGTGCCGATGTGACAGCCACGAGAGTTTTAGTGGGTAAGAATCCCAAATACCCAGTTTGACTTCCCCACGGGATCCCGGGGACATATTGGATGTTTCCCCCGCTACTCCCTTAACTGTGACAACGGTGACAGATTCCCGGAGGGCTATAATGCGCCCCCGGCAGCGGCTTCAAAGGCCCTTGCCTTGCACTGAGGGATACACGGTGCATACTCTTTTGTGTGGACAGCCGTGGGGGACACATACTATATACATACATACAGTTCCTACTCCTCCTACATAACCCGGTTGACCGCCAACAGGGTCCCGGGGACCTATTGAAGGCTTCCCCCCTGTAACCGTGAGCACGGTGACAAGTTCCCAGGTGGCTTTATTGTGCTCCCCGGTGGCGGGGTCAAAGGCAAGCCACTGTATCATGATGCAGATCCCACCGGATAGCCCAAGAAGGGGTTCTTATGTGCTGATTGCACTGCCGTTGGGGGTTTAGTGTATAAGAATCCTACATACCCGGTTGACCACCAACAGGGTCCCGTAAATCCCATTAAAGGCTTCCCCGTGCCCCTGTAACCGTGAGCACCATGACAGGTTCTCAGGGAGCTATAATGTGCCTTTCCGGCGGCGGGTTCAAAGTCAAGGCACTGTGTGTTATCAGCTGGTGCAGATCCCGACAGATAGCCCAGGTCCGCCCTCTAATGTGCTGACGTGATAGCCGCGGGGGTTTTAGTGGGTAAGAATTCCCCGACTGACTTTTAAAGAAATTGTGTCCTGTTCCTGTTCTTAATCCACCCAAATTGCACACCGGTACACGTCTGCAGTTTCTAATAAAATTATAAATACAATTAACAAATCACAAGCTCAGAGATTCAACGTTGCAGGCCTAAACCTAAGCGTTGAGTACTCTGCCCATGGACAGACATCTATAGTAGGAGCCATTTCGCGCGTCACTTCTAAAGAAAATTTGTTCATATTACGTTAGGAAAAGTCAGCTACAAACGTTATTTATGAAGAAATTCTATAGAATTTCTTCATAAATAACGTTTGTACGTTGCCTTTGATTATAATCAAAGGCAGGAACTTTAAATTTTTCACTTCTTTTGTTTTCTAAATTACACCCGTGCGAAGCCGGGGCGGGTCGCTAGTGTTTAATAAGTCTATGGCCCACATAGACTAAAATGTGTGAATATTACGCGTTTTTATTAATATTAAAGCCGTACACCTTTTGAAGTACAACTTTTGAAGCCGGTTAATGAAGCCGGTTAAAACATAAATTAATAAATCCGTGTTATAATAGATTTAAAATCTCGTACCGTCCCTTCTGCCGTCTGGTACTCAAACATAAATAATATTAGGTAATAAGAGTAAAAGTTGTGTAGGCCAAACTGGGGCTCGACGAAAGCTCTGTTGGGTGGGTCTGGGTGACGATGAAAGCGTAAAAAAATATTTACGTCCAAACATAATTAAAACAGCAACATACTTTATCTTTATTAGATGTTGATATCATCAATAGAGCCATGCTGTTATTAATTGGTATCGTTTAGTAACTATCCTATGTGCACACAAGTTATTTAATAAATATAAAAACGTATATACATAATAATATGTAGTTATAACGCAGTAACAGCTCAGTGGGCGAGCGCTTGCCTTGGAAACAAGGTGTGCAGTTTCGAGCCCAGGCTTGCATCTTCGATTTCTTTAGTTAATCATGCGCGAATCGTGTTTATGCGATTGATACCAGCTTTCGGTGAAGGAAAGCATCGTGAAGAAACCTGCATGTCTGAGAAAGCACTAGCTTTCGAATGACGTGTGAAGTCCGCCAACCCGCACTTGGCCAGCGTGGCCCAGGTCGAGGAGGCCCGTGCCCAACAGTGGGACATAAACAAGGGCTGGGATTATTATTATTAGTTATATCGTATTTGTTATTATCCGTTGTCTGGTCGCAGCTTGTAGGTACTATAAGCTCTGTTTTTATGTGCACACACGTAGGTATATACATAAATATTAAAATGTATAGAGTTATAACGTTATTTCTTTGTGTAATTATTATCTGATGTCTGGTCGCAGTAGTACAAGCTCAGTCTAGTTTGGTATCAGATGGCTGTGATTAGATTGTGCCAGAAATAATGATTACATGTGACAGATTCTTCTAGGTTTCTATAAATGTCTTTTAAGATTATTATGTCTTTGTAGGTACTAAAACTTGGTAATCAATCGGTATTATATTTTGCTCCAGGGTAATAAAGTTGGGTAAGGTTTAGTCACCGGATTCCCTTGAATATTGAAACATAATCTCATAATCTCGGGCGCGGGTAGCTGGACTTAGTACCGGCCAAACATTCATAAACTTCCCACATCTGACCTTCGTCGATCTATCCATTATCTTCATGTATTTTTAGACGGCGGGCGATTATTGTGTATACCTACGAGATGGACAGTTTGTTGAAAAATAAATTTGTTCTAAACTGATTGAAGTGTCAGCTGAATGCGAGCTGGGTAGCCTTTCTGCCAGCGTAGAAGCTTGGCCGTACACAAATAAACGTAGCGATCGGCTGCCATGTCTTTATAGGTACCCTCCCCTTCTAGCGGGGCGAAAACTTCGAAAGAGTTTTTGATGCAGTTTAAAAATATTTGGGAATACATTTTTAATATTTATAGTAAAGTTAAACATTGTCAAATAAATAAATAAGAATTTTCGTCCATATCCTGTCTAATAATAATAAAAAGATTATAATGGAAAAAAAGGAGGAAAGTATACGTCCTAAGTACCTATAGTGATCGAATTAACAAAGATTTCAGTCGTTTTAGATTTAATTTAATTAATTTTCTGTAAACAAACACAGTTTGCTTCAGAAACTTAAATACACATCCATAAATAGTTAAATATTCTTCTAAATAACGAATTTTGATCTCGAACATAAGTTTTCAGTGTTCGTACTGCTTATATAACAGTTACCAAAGAAGCAATGAACATTTCGTACATTTATATAAACCCCAATTAAAACGGTGTGCTTGACAGAACCGCTGATTGAAATCAAATCCAAATCTGGCCTAAATTAATATCAAAATATCAAATTTAGGACCGACTAACCGTAATCCTCCTAAATATTGGCTTATAAGGCTGATTATACCACTTTGCACTCATTTTACAAGTAAAGTGCCACTGGATATAATTTTCTCTTGTCAACGAATAGGGATGTGTAAAAGGTACGTTATTAGGTACTAGGGTACTGGAATGAATCAAAGATAAACAGGCAATATTAGAACTTCTTTTGTTTTTACCCACGGCAGAATGGTCTACATGCGCTGAAGAAAAGAGTAGGTATATACTTAAGTTGCAAACTGTATTTCGTAGGAATAATTAGGATTATAATTATTATTGTAGCTGATCCAGGGTGTGTGGATATGGTAATTAGACATAAAATATTCTAAGATATTTGAATAATTTAAGATCGTACAACTGCGATCCGTAGACAGAAAAAACAGGAGAACAGAGGGTCGTGTAACTTTTATATATTTTGCGTATCGCAATGTAGAGTAGTTTGTTTTATTCATGTTTCAATAAGTATTCATAAAAGATTTCATATACATATATGAAATATATTCGTCTACAATTTATTATGCGTAGGTACTAAGTATGCAAATCATACGTCGTAAGTTTTTCAGACTTGGATTATTAGGTACCGTTACATACGCTTAAAACAAAACAAATATATCACAATTGACCACCAATTAGCTTGGTAGTATCTAATCTAATATTGAATGAATATATGTACTGTCGCGGTCACGACGGTGTACCACCCCACCTTTAGGACGACAATCGCTTGCACTAGCTGGCACAAAATACGTGCGGGCGGGGCCGGCGTGCCAATAGGCACGTAATGTTGTCCAAACGATTTTGATTGAGAACTCGTACACCGTTCGTGTACCCGTACCACGTATCTGAAATATTGTCAAAGTTATGTGACTGTACAACCACCTCATGGACCAATTGCGTGCTATACACTTCATTGTAACTTATTTCTCTGGTAACTTATTTCGTAAAAGGTTTAGCTAATACATAAATATATTTGTATTGGCATGGCGTGTCGTGTACCTATATCTTAATAGAATTATTTCATCCTAATTAAAAACAGTTTCACTTAGAACTGTGTCAAAATAATTCTGACTATTACAGCACAGTAGACAGCTTCTATATTATAAATTGTTTGTTTCATAAAGCAAATCAAGTTTATTTTCTTAACTCCTATATTATTACTGATGTCTGTGTATAATTTTTTTTTCAGACAGGGTTCTGAAAGGAAATGCGTAGGTACTTAGTCCCGTTCATTGTTGTCATAATGTAGCGTCAACGGAACTGAAAACGAGGCTAGCTTTTTTCCTAATGTTTTATAAATTGCCCGTTACATGAAAGTCGCACGAACTAAGTCCATATTTTTTTGACCGGAACCTTGCCAAACAGCAAACGGTAACGGATAACATTTCACCGAGAGTTACTGGAGAGAATGTATTGCTAGCTATTCTTAGTATTCTAGGACTCGCTAAACAAAAAATAAGTACTTATAACTCTTACAAACGAGTAAACTTTATGTATAAATAAATCATTGAGCCTACTCCGTGAATAATATTTATTTTTGTATTCTTAAAGAACACTTTACACACACACGAATTTATTGCTAGATGTGATTTTCTCTGACTGACTCATTCAATATCTGTGCCAAGGATTATTATATTTACAGCTTACCATAGTACGTACTGATAAAAAAAGCAAAGACTAAGGATCGATTCGCGATTCCGTATAGCGTGGCCTGTAAAACGCGTTTGTCCTAAGGTCGTCTATTAATCTCTAATACTGTTCTCCTAAAATAATGAAATAGAAGGTATACACTATACGTAGTATGTTCGCCGGGTGCACCCTAAACAATCTTTTGTACAAAATGACTTGAATAGTACCTATTCTGTTCAACGCTAAAAGAAAATGCTGATATTTGAATTACACATACATTAGAATTAAGTAACCATTTTTTTAAATCAGTGATCAAATAGTGTAAATAAACTATTTTAAAATAATAAAAAAACCGTAATTTATTTTTATTTTTATAATAGTTTATTTAAAACTTTTTAGTGACTTATCTTCTATACTATAATAAAACTCAAAGAGCACTTTTTCTGTACATTGAATATTTTTCCAAAATTTCTATGTGGGGATACTATACTATCGACATAGAGGCCAAAACAATTTTTTTTGGAATTATTGTCTGTCTGTCTGTCTGTCTGTCTGTCGTTCTGTTTGTCCAGGTATCATTTGAAAACCCGTGGATGGATTTTGATAGGACTTTCACTGATGTGTTGTGTAGAAGTCTAGGTATAAATTGGTATATAAAACATCACGCTGTGTTTCATAGGGGCTAAGCAGTGAAACATTACTTGCACATATTACCACGTAATTTCCTTTGTAAGTGAATAGGGTAATTATAGACTGATCAGTTAATAATTAAGATATGTATTATTACGCTATATACAATAGGGACTGAGCAGACATTTAGTTTGCATAAGATATGGCAGTGGCGAAGAGTCAATTTTTGTAAGGGGTAAGCCGGTCCGGTACACCCAGGAAATTTTCATTAGATTTCTGTATTGTTCTAAGTACTTTGCTGATAGCAATGTGACATTATATCTTTGAAAAGTTAAAATCTGCAAAATCTGTCGTTCATGAAATTTTAATGAAACTCCCCAAGTCCAGGTAGTGTATAGGTATTGTATCACAGTCGCAACAATAAAATATGCGAAACACTTATTTTTTGGGAGGTTAAAACTTTCATTATCGAATATCATTAGACAGTAATTTACGATGTTAGCGTGATTTACAATTATGAACAGCGCCATCTATCGGTGAAATTGAACATACAATCACTATAGAACTTTAATCTAGCTAAATAAAAGAAAGTCGTGTTAGTTACACTATTTATAACTCAGGAACGGCCTAACCGATTCGGCTGAAAATTGGTGGGGAGGTAGCTAACAACCAGGAAACGGACATAGGATACTTTTTATCCCGGTAGGTTAAGGTTAAGCAACGTTAGGTAAGGTCATTAAATAGATGGGTGAACCGATTTGTATGAAAGTGTGCATATCGGGTAGGTCTGAGAATAGGTCATACATTATATTTCATACCGCTAGGTTAAGGTTAAGGAACATAAGGCAAGGTCATTAAATAGATGGGTGAACCGATATGTATGAAATTATGTGTGCATATCGGGGAGGTCTGAGAATAGGTCATAAAGTATATTTAATGCCGCTGATACCATGATTGACGAGGATATATAGAACGAGAGGAGGGTGCAAGAGAGGAGAAAGAGGGAGAGGGGATTCGAGGAGGGGGTGATGGGGTGAGGGATCGGGGGAGTTAGGTGGAATAAGGGGGAAGTGAGAAGGAGCAAGTTCGTAGAAGAGAGAGGGGGAGAGGGTTCAGAGAGGGGACAACAGGGAGAGGAAGTGGGGGAGTATGACGGAAACCGAAGCGGGAGGGGAAAGAGAGAGGAGAGAAAGAGCATATAATTAGATTTTTTTTATAAGAGAGAGAGATATGGAGAGAGATAAATCTAGGGAGGAGGGAGAAAAGGGGAGCAAAATGTAATAAAAGCGCGGGCGGAGCTACGCGGGTCAGCTAGTTTTACTAAATAAAATTGGCGCACTATCACGCAACTCGAACGTCTACGTTACAGTAACTTACTGAAAACATAAAAAGACTATATCTCTTAACTACTAGACCGATTTTGATGAAACTTGTACTCTTCCCTAAGTTGAAAAATACTCTAACTCTGACAAAAATAATTTTTGAAGTTGGATATGTAGTTTCTGAGAAATCCGCGGACAAACCTACATACATACATATATACATACACTCGTAAAATTTGGTAAATTTGTTTAGAAGCCCACATAGACTAACATACATGAATATTATGCATTTTTATTAATATTACATAGGTACATACGCGTCGAATAGAGAACCTTCTTTTTGAAGCCGGTTAAAAAAGATTAGACAACAGAGGATTTATAACTCAGTATACCTCACTGCTCTACTGCTGCAGTTCCTCTCTGCCTCGTCATGACAGATGAGAGGGCTAAGGACTAATCCACCAGACGGATTAAGTGTTGATTGCTTAATCAAACAGAATAATTTGTAAGACATAAGTAGGCACCTCAGTTTCTTCATGCCGTTTTCTGATGATTCGCACGAAGTAAAAATAGCGTTGGTACTGCCAAGGGTTTGATTGGTTTCGAAACGGCCCCTTACGTACCTTAGTACAGCGTACTAACACAAAATATTGAGGGTACAGAAGGCAAGCTCATGTATGTACCTCGCTTTTCATACCTACGCTCGGCGGTCGGGCTAGGGTTATCAACTCTGCGAAAAAACGTTCGTGATAGTTTTTTCGCAGAGTCGATAGCCATAATATAGACAAGTGTATAGGTAAAAAAATTTACAGAAACAGCACAGCTTATTTCAAAAGAAATATCTTCCAGCATGTCCGAGAGAATGTTGAAATCACTTCAAGCGATCGGGTTTAGTTAATGGTTCTTCTGCAATGAGTTATTTAGCGAACCGCTATAACGGCAGTCGATGAAATGAGAGTATAGCTGCATTAAACTGACAATAACCTTTGAGGCCCACATATTTATCACCATATTCTCACCGTTTAGGTAAGTCCGTTTATTGTAAAGTTCCCTCACCGTATAAAATGGAAGCCCATAAAATTTTTAGAGCTTTGTCATGCGCGCAAGAGTAATGTGCCAGTATTTGACTTCGAATCTAACCGTTAACGTCAAAATACTCTGAACTCAATATTAGTTTGCGTATACCTCGTAGTACCATCGTAACAATCTAGCTTGCGATAGCTTACTATCAGTGTTGCCAGGTGTAATTTCAAAATATCAGGAGAATTGAAGCCGAAAAATCAGGAGATCAATCATTTTTAATTACCACTTTTTACAAATTAATGCGTAAAAGCTCATTTATTCTTGACCCCTGATGCAGGAAGGATAGACGGGGAGGGGGGGGGGGGGGAAGGGTGACATACGCCTGTGTCCGACTGTCTGTGGCGTCGCAGCAGAGATTTTGTAATAGGTTTTACAGCTCTGTGAACAAACTAGTGTTCGTTTTGTTTTACATTTGGAAAAATAAGGACATTATATAAACAATTTCTAAAAATCAGGCGATTCAGCCCTAAAATCAGTAGATCAGGAGATACACCTCAAAATCTGGAGATCTCCTGAAAAATCAGGAGACCTGGCAACGGTGCTTACTATAGAAGCGGAGTTTGTAAACATAGAGGTATAATGTGCTTATAGATAAAACAAGAAAAGGGCCCAGTGTGGGGTAACCTGCCCTATCTATTCTCTAAGCAAAACAACCTCAAGTTCGACGCTGCGGGCAGCGGCGAGTTGCATTTTTGTATTCACTAACTTTTCTTACGTAGCACGACCGCCACGAGAATTTCCGTTTTTCAGTAGAACTACTTTGTTATAATTATATACATATAAATAATGTTTATACGCGTAGCGTTCGCTCCTATTTTGTAATGGGCATAATACATATAGAAACAAACAGTAACATAAACAAAAGTCCCCTTGTATACGTACTCTCGCGGTCACGAACGGTGTACCACCTCTAGGACGAAAATCGCTTGCACAAGCCAGCAGAAAATACGTGCGGGCGGGATAGGCGAACGTAACGTTGTTTAAACGATTTTGATTGAAAACTGGTACACCGCTCGTGTCCTCGATAGTACATAGTCTCTATATACTGTGTTAACGAGATGGTTAATTTAAGTTTATTACTTTTTTCGGCAGATTCTAATTAAGAAAATTAATATTTTCCTTAATCGCTAACCCTACAAAGCACGCCTCATTAATTATTTCACTCTTTTAGCATAAACCAGCTTATACTACGCGTTAGAAAAGTAAAACCTTAAAAATTCCTATTTATATATTTACTTCTTATTAAGAGAAAATTAAACACCCGTCTTTATATTTCCTTCCTACCATATTTAACACTTAACATTTGTGATTTACTTACCTCATGTATAGCAAGTTCGCTAAGATCATGTTGCTCTTGTTGGTATATTAAATTATTTCCATATATTCTGAACACTTCGACAAACTTTTGGGGTTGGCTGTATAATAATAAAAACTTTGCAAGGAATCTCAAATCTCGCAACTGATAAGACAAAAGTAATTCGATGCCGTTATATTATGTCCAGGTCACTGGATATCTATAGAAATTTAAAGAATCTTGCACAGTATAATAACATACATTAGATATAGATGTTTATGGGAAATGACGTGCACTCTCAGTCGAGTCTGAAATAATACTGATCAACGTATACACAGAATTAGGTACCAATACCAAGCTACTTTCATTCGGTTACACTTCGACGGTACGGCGACGACTTCAAGACAAACGCGTTCCATCTCTGCTCGGATGATGGTGATATTTGTTGACTGTAGGCAAGATGCGTTATTGGATATGAAACTTAGGTTTTTAGAGTTAAATGGAAATTAATTGCAGGAAACAGGAGCTATTATGTAGACGATGGAGCTTGGAATGAAGCTTTCTAAGCAAAATGTTCTACCGGTGCGATGTCCGGACTTTTCATAAACTATTCGATGCGACTGATCTTTGCTCTCTTATTTTATATTAGAAAATTCTTTGAATCATCGTTCATAGAAAACGCAGAAAATAGAAATTTCTGCGTGAGCCAGAATTGGATAGATAAAATAAGTATTTTATTTATGTTGAGTTACGATTTATCATGTCAAATAAATGTTATGTAAAATTCAATCAGAACTCGTTTTTGGTCCCAAAAAGCTCAGGCAGCGTCAACCCTTTATCAGATCAGAAGAAGGGCATATTTACAGAATATCTTAATATTGGGCTGGACGATATTTTGTTATACGGTTTTTATTAAAACATTCTCCACGTCATTCATGTTTCTTCAGGAACTTCTACTTGTCCTTTTGTATAAAATATACATGGGTCCGTTTTACTCACGTAGTCTTTTGAATAAGAAACGCATTAACGAAATCGGTACATAATTAAGGTTGTCTGGAAGAAATCGCAACCTGCGATAAGACCGCCCAATGTATACCATTGTATATTTTCTTTGTACTTCTTTATTTTCCTGTACTTTTTGGTGTGCAATAAAGAGTTCTCTATCTATCTATCTATAATTATCAAATAAAAATTATTGTTATTTCATCATCATCAGGAGCTGAAACACGTCCACTGCTGAACAAAGGGAGGTGGGAGGGAGAGGTTGCCATAATCCCTACGCTTGGCAGGCGTCTTGAGGATCGCAGTATAGGTGATTGGTAATCCAATTGAAAGACGCTGCTGCTCATCTTCTTGTTTTCTTTTAGTCACCTCTTACGACCACTCCACGGGTAATTGTTATTTAGTTAAGAATATTTTGTTATTATGTAAGAACATTTTGTTATTATGTAAATAAAGTTATTTTTATTATCATCGAAATACCCCTGGTTCTAAGCTAATTTTGTGTACCTATACGGGGTGTAAGGGACATCGTACCGAATACCGATACCAGGGATCCAGTACATGATTCTGAACATTCTAGTGTTAACATTTTTCATCGGCTTTTTCATGAATTTTCAAAAAAAAAATGTCGTTTTTTTTAAATAACATTAGGATAATATCATTATTGGTATGACAATAAAGCCTAATTTCAATTTAAACACAATAAATTACTTATTTGAGCAAAATTAGCAATCATCAGCACCCGAAAAGTCCACTGCTGAACAAAGCAATAACAAAGGTCTCTTCCTTAGAAGGGAGGGGTTACCATAATCTCCACGTTTGGCAGGCGGCTTGTTTGAAATTAGCAAAGTAATTTGACAAATAAATATTATTCCGAACGTATTCATTACATGCTCAAAACTTAACAAGTTTGTTAATTGTCATTTTCCATATAAATGGTTTATGTAATGTTGTAACGGACAATATGAGAAATCTTATAAAAAAGTTTTCGGTACGTAGTCCCTTATAAAATGTATACAGTCAAGAACCGCCTAATTTTCAAGTTTCTAAGTCCACATTTTATGTCTACACTCGCATCATGTATTATAGTATCCAACGATTCAAGAAAAAGCACTGCAATATTTCTTGACCACATTATCTCATTCAAATTGATTGAATTAAATCTTCTGTATATATCTTTTCACCATCATCATCATCATCAGCTGGAAGACGTCCACGGCTGAACATAGGCCTCCCCCTTAGAACACCACAATGAACAACATTGGCTATTAGGATCCATCGGTTACCTGCGACGCACACAATGTCGACTGTCCACCTAGTGGGAGGCCTGCCAACGCTGCGTCTACCGGTTCGTGGTCGCCACTCGAGAACTTTCTTCCCCAACGGTTATCAGTTCTTCGAGCGATGTGGCCTGCCCATTGCCACTTCAACTTGCAGATTGTGAGAGCTATGTCGGTGACCTTAGTTCTTCGGCGAATCTCCACATTTCGGACAACACGAAGAAATGAACATGGACAAGACGAAGATCATGTCTAATGTCCATGTTACACCCGTACCGGATAGTTGTTGGGAACGATACACTCGAAGTTGTTGACCACTACGTAGGTATACCTAGGACAAACTATCCAGTTAGGTTGGTCCAATTTCGACAAAGAGGTCGCCCGAAGAATCCAACTCGGATGGGTAGCGTTCGGGAATCTACGCTATATCTTCTCGTCCGAAATACCGCAGTGCTTAAAGACGAAGGTTTTTAACCAGTGTGTGTTGCCAGTGATGACATATGGTACTGAGACGTGGTCTCTAACGGCTGGCCTTTTAGATCTTTTACATACATAAAAATAAAAATAAAGTACTGCTTGTATTAAGGCTAGAGAAGTACTAACCTCTTGTACTCAGAAACCAATAAGATTTTCTTCGTCTTCGCTCATCGTATTCTAAATGGACCTGAAAATAACGATGAGGAATTCGAACACGTGACCTCTGGTTTGCGCTGCGCAATAAAGACTACTTTTTTTTATTTAAGCTGCGTGACCACTTGCCGTCAGGTGGAACCCAGTCAAGCATTACCTCTATCAATATAGAGCTACAATAAGCTCTAGTATTAGCACAAGAGTGTGATAAGGAATATTTTATTTTTATTTTTTATTTTTTTATCACAGGAATCTATTTACGATACTGTGACAACCGAACGAGAAAAGGAATAAATTTTCTATGCTCCAAGAATTTTTTTACTCTATATGCAAATGCACCCATATGGTAGCCGTATACTTCTTGAATTCAGATAACAATTTATTGTTATTGTAGTTTTTTAGCTCATCGTCAGCATAACTGATTTTGTAGCACCGCTTTACCTGGTGCAATTTAGTTTAACCAAACAATTCCATTCCAATTTGATTTCAGCCAGGGTACTTTAGTTACTTCACCGAATATCACTCATCCCGACCATCCCGTTCTAAAAGAGGAGAAAAGTTACTACTTATGGTATTTCAAGAATTAATTGGTTCAATAGTTATAATATATTATAAAATATAATATAAAAACAAAATTATAGTAATGTAATTTAGACATTGAAATTAAACTACTTTTACGGATTTTATCGCGGTTTATTTATTGATTTTACTATCCCGACGTTTCGAATGCTTTGCAGCACCCATGGTCACGGGAGGACTGAGATGTTGAACGTCCTTATGTCACAATTATGCCGGTGTACCCTCAGGTCTTCTTAGTTATTATTGTTGGTCCGATCTACGCAGTAAGAGCTTACAGTATCTTTAGGCCGTGCAGTGTTTTGATTGATATTTGTTAGCACCCCAGCCGGTGTGCCTATATAAACGCGGTGCAAGCTGAGACAGGACATTCATACAGCGGTCACGGGACAGTCAACAGTCTACGCTCAACAGGATAACAGTACAGTTTGAAGATGTAAACTTGTAAGTGATTTATTATTATTCTCTTTACTGACTAGTTATGGTGATTCCTGATCTTTTACTTTGTGTATTTGACGATATGATATAATATTATGCTAAAGATTTAAATAATCGTCGTGCCTCTTACATCAGAAGTGTGATAAGTAACTCGCTAGCCCACAAGCTATAGCTGTTTTTTCTTATATATAATATACTTTTGTTTTTATGTTAAATGGTTAAAAGTATTTTTATGGTTATTGTGGTGTATTGCAAATAAATACTGCTGCCTGCCCGCCGCGCGGCTCAGTCGTCTAACAGACACCGAGCCGAGCGGTCGTGGTACAGCGAGTAAGTACTTTGTGTTTCATTTAATACGGTTGTGTTCCATGTACCTATTTACTGTAATAGGTTATATTCATACAATAGACTCAAGCCGAAATGGTGAGACATCACATGGCGACGAGTACAAGCGCAGTAAATAAATTTTTCTCAAAACAATGTGCCTGGTATTATAGTGCCAAAAATAAATACAAAAATAAAATAATTTTAAAAATAAAAAAGGTATAAGTGCGAGCGTACAAAATGTCACATAGAACGAAATTAAATTGATTATTCAATCATTGTTTCAACCATATTTATACGGAAAGGAAGTATTTATAGTGTCTAGGTTCCATGGTGCAGGTTCTGCCTGGCTTGGGATCGGAAGACCGTGTGTGTCACAGGACATTATTATTATTATTGAATAAGTACATGCATTCGTTTACAAATACCCATAATAATAATCGTTAATCACGCACGCAAACGTTGTTGGCCAAATCAGATAGCAAATAAATGTTACCTAATACCTCCTTAGAGTAGATACAATGGTATATGCTCTAAAATCAAATCCTAATATCCGATGAAAACACCAAACGTTCCAACGATGATATATCGTTCATTACCTGTTATTAAAATAACAAAGGAGGATACCTATCGAGTCGTAATATTCGATCAAACCGCCAAATGTTCTGGGGATGATATTGTTCATTACCCGATATAAAAGATAACAAAAAAACGATACCTATCGAATAATAATATTCGATCAAGCCACCAAATGTTCCAACAATGAAATTGTTAAAATGACACCCAGTTATAACAAAACTTTGAAATATTGAAAGTGTTACCGTACCTTTATAACTGAGGTTGTATCAAAAGTGTGTAAAGAGTGTCAATAATATATTATAATACT
The DNA here is from genome assembly GCA_911728495.1 of Furcula furcula. NCBI lineage: Eukaryota > Metazoa > Arthropoda > Insecta > Lepidoptera > Notodontidae > Furcula > Furcula furcula. Next base: position 16,804,513 of record OU452251.1, read on the forward strand.
AGTAGCCCGGTACGTGCTTCGCTACGTATAAAGTGAAATATTAAGATCATTTAACTGTAACATCAAATTCATTTATTCAAACAAAAAATGACATAACAACATGCTTTTACTGTCAACACTAAAAAAAGTTTTAATTCTGGAAAAAGATCCGCCATTTATTGAATTAACTTGTTACAAAAAATGTGATAAATGAAAACCCGCTCTACCGATTTTGTGCAAACCACATAAACCATCTACTAAATAGTCCGGACAAAGCCTAAACATTTGGTTTGGATAGGTGAGCCCGTTCTTGAGTTATGACATTGCAACGAAAAGTGGCATTGATTTTTATAGATGTGGATGACAAGTAAAGCCATTACGAAATGAACTATTGAATCTGAGATACTGTTTATCGTAATTGGACAAGGCAGTCTTGATAAAATATAATCCTGTTTCCCATGGATCTACTATCCAAATATATTGTTGAATCTATACCAGTAAGTAATTAGTTGAGATACTTACTTATGATCTACACCTTAAAACATAAAAAATAGGACTCAATATTGCCTTATATGACCAGCGTCATTAATAAATAATTAGTGTAATTTTGTGGGTACTCAATCATTATGCCAAAAGTATTTGTGTATACTTTTTATCAGCCACCATATTGCTAGTGGGTACCTACATGTTCTATCAAGAGTACTTTATAAAATGATGTTTTCTATCAATATGCTTACATTAAATGATACCGTCATCTACGCGTTTCTTTTTAAAAGCATAACCGAAATATGAATGTCTGTCTCTTGAACAATTGTCCCGAGGTCCGATCTGTATCTAAAAACCTAGGTTCCTTTGTCAGCAAAATTTGTTTTCAATAACCCGTTTCAGCACAACAAATAAATAAAAAGAAAAAAAATTGCAACAGTGCTATGTTGGGTCTGGGTACCCATATTGAGGTGCTTACATTAATTGTCAATTAGCTATAAAAGTTCAAGTTCCTGTTGTAAAATCACGACATAATTAGTATTATTACTAATATACTCAATATAATTTCCTCATGGTTTGACGGTCATGTCATTCTGTGCAAACACACTTTTAAAACAAAATGAAAATAATAATGGTGGTAGAGGGGAAAATCCTAGCATGGTTAAAGGGAAAGGATTAAATATCCTCCAATCTCCCCAAGGCGGTAAAACCCTCAAGGAGGAAAATCCATAAGAGGATCAATACCCCCAAGCGGAAAAACCCTTAAGGAGACCGACCTCTTTGAGGAGGAAAATAAAGAAAAATAAATGAGAAAATAAAATTAATATATAAACAAATCCATAAGTGGATAAATCAATCTCTAAAGAGAGGCATTGTTAGTGATAAACCAAAGTAAACTTAGTAACCAAGGTTAATTAAACGCAAGCAGTAGTAACTGGATACAGAGGGCGATCGAATGTATATAATAATTACTAATGATGGAATATATAATAAACCCCTGGAGGCCCGACGCTGACCGGCGTTGTTACGCGCTTATATAATGTTTTTTAAAGTAAAAGGTCAAAATTGATGAATTTTTGGCAATGTTGATTTTACCTATTTTTGATCTCGATTTTGAGGATAGAATATTGACCCAGGCACTAATAAAGATCCATTCTTTGCATCCAAACTCCTTTTCATACAGGTTTTAAACAAAACACAAAAAAAAAGAACTCGAAATGTTTTTCAACTGACGTCATCATGACGTTATATTATGAAAAATTTCGTTTTTTAGATTGGATTTTATGGCTTTATCTTTGAGTTATTATCGTTATGATGTAATTATGATGTATTTACAACAACTACATTACAAGTAATACCGAAAATATTCCAAAAGTAAACAAACAAACAAAGTATCACTCGGGTCAGATTTCAGTTCGAAAATATCCACTTTTTTGATAAAATACGGACTATCTAACGTCTATACTGGTTTATTATTACGTTATAACAATAAACATACTTAATTAATATCACTTTACCTGAAATAAATACTGTTTACATTAAAAAAATAAACATTCACTGACCGCCAAATAAACATTCACTGACAGGTACCGCCCACTTTCTTTTTTTTGCCAGCTGAATTCATGACTTAAAAAGTGACAATGACAAGTGACTGATGGCTTTATAAAATCGGAAACACAGTCCTTTAAGCATAGATCTCAGAGTAACCAAACAATGGAGACCGTTAAACCGGTAAAAAACCGGTATCAAAACGTGTCTGCACCCTTGGTGCATATAGCACCAACGGTCTCTGACGGAATAGCGAGTTTGCGTTATAATGGTGCGCTCCGCACCAACGAGCCTCCAGAGGTTAAATTAATTAGTTTCTATTCTGCATAAACAGTGCTAAATCAGAATATAATAAAATTAAATTTGTTTACATATTCTGCATAAATATACGGACTCAAAACCATATTAAAATAAATTTAATTATAATGTTCCTATTCTGCATGAATAAAAGCTCACAAGCAGAATAAAACAAACTTGGTAACTAGCAATGCATTACCATCACACTGGCATGGATGGTAAAAATAATTGGTGCAAGCAATAATTATAACACAAAAAAAAAAAAAAAACAAACAAACAAGGATAAAATAGTAATTTATGAGGTTTATAAATTACTGAAAAGTAAAAAAAAAAAAAAAAAAAAACAAACTAAAAATAATGATAAAAAAAAAATCCGATTAATAAACAAACACTGTCTCGATGGTATATGGGTTGGATTTCCATGCCAATGGGGACGATGTGTAAACTTAAGTTTATAAACTACAAACTTATTACAAAATATAATTTTGTATACAAGTGGTCGCAGCCATGGAATACATGCCTGATTTCAATACCTAATAAGAATTATGTATCTACTTGTAAGTAACTAATATTTCTACTGAGTTACAGATTTGTTTCCTCCGCATACAAGGATCCCTCTAAACATTGCAACGGTGGAGTAGATGACCCTATGTAGTCTATATATTAAAGGTTCCAAGGTTAGTAAATACTAGTCCTTAATATGTATCACATTATCCTACGATAATAAATGCATACAATACAATACAACCATTGGTAGACATCGATGAGGGTGATACAAAACATATCACAATATTATGTATACCAACAAACACATGCTATTGTTAAAGGGTTGTCACTTAATACCTTTTTCAATCAAATCGGTTTGAATGGAGCGTGTGACTCCTTAATTAATTAAGTAATTAGGATTTATTATAAATGCTAATGCAATCAATATGTGGTTTATAGTTTCCATACATGTCGAAAAGAAATAAGTACCCCAATGTATGTTATTAAAAACAAAATGTGTCTGGTTTTAAAATTGACAAAATATTGTTCCAAATAATTACTAGTGACCACAAAATCTCAATTTAGTAATAGATTGACGAATAATCGCGTATGAAGGTTTATAGGGTGATTAATAAATTATAAAATTGTAAAATTAATTCATCATAATACCAACCTTTTGTACCAAGTTGTAATCTGAATATTCTATGTATTAACAAAATATATGAACAAATATATTAACAAACTTACTTATAAGCAAGTAGCAACTGTGGTCAGAATAAACGAGCACAAATACATGTGTGGTTAACATTCATAATTTCAAAAGAAATTTGTGATGTTATGTAGTAGATATTTAAAATAAGGTCATTTATATTATATAGTTTTTATTTAATTACAGCAATGTTATTCTATGATCTAACAATTAGAATATTGATTTGTTAAAATCTTTAATCATATTTACAATTTAAATTTAATAACATACCTAATCTAATGATAAGGTTGTGTGAAATTAAATAAATAATTACCATTGATGATAATACTCAAATGTTACAAAAAGGGAAGGAAGACAGGCCTACTGAGTCTGGTCGGAGCTTCCCGGTCGGAGGCACGTGATGTGTGCTCTGGTAATGGTTAAAAATATTATTATTATAAAATTGCCACCGTTGGGCTTAATGTAAATAAAATATTTCAAGCCTGCTGAGTTTCTTGCCGGATCTTCTCAGTTAAGGCCGCGTTGTGATCCGGTGGTAGCTTCACATCTTTTAAGTCAAATATAAATAAAATATTTAATATTAAGTATATCAAATAATTATGATTTCAAGAAATAAGAGTAATTTAAAATATAGATACATTTAAAGTAAATGTAAATTAAAACATGTTGAAAGGAAGAGATGTGGTGTATTGCAAATAAATACTGCTGCCTGCCCGCCGCGCGGCTCAGTCGTCTAACAGACACCGAGCCGAGCGGTCGTGGTACAGCGAGTAAGTACTTTGTGTTTCATTTAATACGGTTGTGTTCCATGTACCTATTTACTGTAATAGGTTATATTCATACAATAGACTCAAGCCGAAATGGTGAGACATCACAGTTATTACATAGAAACTGATTAATTGCAAAATCTACTACCCACATCTAGTAGATATCGAATATCGGCGATTGTTGTTTTTATGAAATGTAAACTGTATCACGTTAACCCACTATTATAGATGTGTTTATCTATCTTTTGATTTAATTTTGATATTTATGACTATGCTAAAAGCATTTTAAAGTTTAGTACAGAAAGAAAGTGAATAGTTGCAGAAGTGCCTAATGATATAATCTACTTCCCACATATAATAGATATAGAAAACCGGCGATTGTTGTTTTTGTGAAGTGTAAACTGTAACACCGAAGAACCGATAACCGTTGGGGAAGAAAGGTTCTCGAGTGGCGACCACGAACCGGAAGACGCAGCGTTGGCAGGCCTCCCACTAGGTGGACAGACGACATTGTGCGCGTCGCAGGTAACCGGTGGATGCAAATAGCCAATTGTCGTTCATTGTGGCGTTCTAAGGGGGAGGCCTATGTTCAGCAGTGGACGTCTTCCGGCTGATGATGATGAAACTGTAACACGTTAAAGCACTACTATATTTGTGTTTGTCTATCCTTTGATATATTTTTGATATTTTTGACCGTGTTAAAAGCATTTTAAAGTTAATACAGAAAGTGAATAATTAAGTGCTTAATGAAGGAATCTACTACCCACATCTGGTAGATATCTAATAATCGTAATTGTTTGTGAAACGGAAACTGTGAGTATTCATAACTGCAAATATACGTACCGCATGTTGTAGTGATGTATCCACGTAATTTTTATAATTAATTATTGTTTAAATAATTAAAGTGCTTTAAAATTAACCTGGTAATTAAAGCCTAGCCTGTAAGAAATTGCGGATAGCGATAAGGCCGCCCTTTGTACAAATTTCTTCAAGTCCTTTTTATTTTATTTTTATGTGTGTACAATAAAGAGTATAAATAAATAAATAAATAAATAAATAATTAGTCATGATAAAAAGAAAATTATAAAGTTTGCAGGTAGAAAGCAAATTGTGTTTAAAAATACGTAAATTGTGTTTATATTTACGTTTGAACTAGAAAAGAATGGTTCTTCGTGGTAATATTTATATTATATGCATTTTCGTCAAATACCTACCTACTAGTTTTACGAAATGGTATAATAACTTGTATAATGACGGCTCCTAACTTTACCATTATAAAATACTTTACTGGTTATGTTAGGGGACGGCCGAACGGTTGATAGCGGTAATAGTTTTCAATTAGAATAATTTAGTTGTTAATATTAGATTGCTGTTTATATTAGAATAATTTAGTTGTTAAGTTGTTAATGATAATAAGTAAAAATCTCGGTAGAGTTAAATCCTTGTTAATTGTATTAATTAAGAGTTTTTAATATTTTGTGGATATATATATATATTGTTACATTTCATTAAGACAATGTAGTCGTGTATCTGCATTGCAAGTGGGAGCGCAATGGCGGAGAATGCTATAGTGTCTTGGTGATATAAACTGTAACATCCCATCGGGACAATGTAGTGTATGTCTGTATTACGACAATGTGTAAGCACAATAGCAGGGATAGCTACAGTGTCATGGTGATATATAGGTACTGCAACATTTATTAAGACAATGTAGTCGCGTATCTGCATTGCAAGCGCAATGGCGGAGAATGCTATAGTGTCTTGGTGACGTGTGCTGTCATTTAAGACAATGTAGTTGTGTATCCGCATTACAAGTGGGAGTGTAATGGCGGAGAATGCTATAGTGTCTTGGTGACATATACTGTGTCATTTGATTAGGGCATGTAGTCTTGTAGCTACATTGTGACAATGTGAGCACAATGGCTAGAGGAAACTACAGTGTCCTAGTAATGTCTGGATAATGTGTAATGCAAAATTATGTTTTACAGAAAGTTGATATGCACTGTATCTGGCTCACTCAAGCTCATGGTGCCTGAGGGCAGGCACCGGTGCAGGAGGGCCGTGTTAGCACCCCAGCCGGTGTGCCTATATAAACGCGGTGCAAGCTGAGACAGGACATTCATACAACGGTCACGGGACAGTCAACAGTCTACGCTCAACAGGATAACAGTACAGTTTGAAGATGTAAACTTGTAAGTGATTTATTATTATTCTCTTTACTGACTAGTTATGGTGATTCCTGATCTTTTACTTTGTGTATTTGACGATATGATATAATATTATGCTAAAGATTTAAATAATCGTCGTGCCTCTTACATATTGGATTTAATTATACACACATCAAAAGTGTCTAGGGATCAAGCATTTTTAAGCGGATTTCTTGAGATTGAGATGTGGCTTTGTAATAAATTTATGATTTTATAAATTTATATGGATCCTTTTTGGTGCATTTCATAATTTGAATCAGGAACTGTGAATCAAATTCGAGTAAAAGATGAAAATCAGCTGTCAATATTTTCCCTATAAAAACATACAACGCATTGAAGACATTATTAGTGCTACTGTTTCCCTACTACTGATTAAAACCAACGTTATTATGGAGCGGCGACGTCATTTAAGCAGGGAAGAAATGCTCAGAGCCGTGGGAATGATAGAAGCTGGTTCCCGGCAACGTACTGTGGCTTTAGCTCTGAATACAAGTCAGAGTGTTATCAGTCGACTTTGGACACGTTACCGAAGCACTGGTACCGTGGCTGAGCGCCATGGAGGACGGTATCGCTGCACCACACGGAGACAAGACCGATATATTCAAATCTTAACTCGAAGAGCTCCAACAATAACTGCCATGATGTTAGCCGTGAGGCTTCATCACTCTTCAGGGAACTTAATTAGCGACCAAACAGTCAGAAACCGCTTGCATGAAGTGAACCTTCATTCCCGAAGACCGCTACGGGTACCACCTATAGCAATGCACAATCGTAGGATTCGATATCAATGGGCTCTTGAACACAGAAATTGGGCAGAAGAACAATGGCGTTTCGTGTGCTTTTCTGATGAGTCTCGTTTTGGTATGAGACCGGATACAAGACGTATACGACACTGGAGAACCCCTGGACGCCAACAGCGATTAAAATCCTGCCAGGAAGTCCATCCTTATAGTGGTGGAACCATCATGGTATGGGCGGGTATTTGGATCGGCGGAAGAACTGAGTTGATTTGGATCAGAGGCAACCTCAACGCTCAAATTTATGCTGAGACGATTGTATCAGACGTCATCGTTCCTCTACAAGTGCAAATCGGTCCCTTATTTCAGTTAATGCATGATAATGCACGACCGCACACCGCAAGAGTTGTAAGACAGACTCTCGCCGCAGCTAACATCAATGTCCTGCCCTGGCCTGCTCAGTCGCCAGACTTGAACCCGATTGAGCATGCATGGGATATGCTACAGAGAAGAGCTCTGCCGAATATGGAGGGTATCCAGTCGCAAGAAGACCTTTTTTTGTTGTTGCAACGAACATGGGCGGCCATTCCACAGCGTGATTTGGATGAACTCATTTTGAGTATGCCAAACCGATGTTCTTGTGTTGTTAGTGTTCGCGGTAGAAACACGGATTATTAATTGTTTAAGTTACCCAATAAAATTTTAAAGAAAACTGTTATTTCAGTCTTTTTTTCGAACTTTTGTGTTAGTGGTTCAAATGTCAAAAATCCCTTTATTAGGAAAATGGCAAATTTCTTTATTAATGCAAAGGTGACTTGGTTTATCGTTACTGTGACAAACGAAAACACTTTATTTGATGAATCCTTAAAGAAAATTTTAATTAATATCAATCAGGAGAAAAGTTATTGCAAAAATATATGTTGATCCCTAGACACTTTTGATGTGTGTATTTATCACAGGATCCCAAGCCGGTGGTAACACCCAACCATCTTCTCTATTTAAATTAGGATGTTTTTTGATTTCAATAGCCTCACGAATCATCCTAGGCAGGAACCGGTGTTCTTTTGCGAGGATTTGAATTTGATTTTGGAATCCGTAAAAGTAGTTTAATTTCAATGTGTAATATTCGCGTAAGTAAAAGACAACATAATGTAATTTAGTTTTTAAGAAAACCGTACCTAATTTCTAATAGTCGACGGGCCTGTTGGTCTAGTGGTTAGTGACCCTGTCTGCTACCCAACAGGTCGTGGGTTCGATTCCCACCAAGTGCCTGGGTGTTTTATCTATATAAGTATGTATTTACAAAAAAAAATGTATATATGTATTAGTATCAGTTGTCTGGTTTCCATAGTACAGGCTCTGCCTAGTTTGGGATCAGATGACCGTGTGTGAATTGTCCCAGGATATTATTATTATTAATTTATTTATTCTTTTTGATCTTTATGTTGAAAAAATTATAAATAGGCCACATAAATTAATTTTGGACTCATAATTTTCTGCGACGATTTAATTTAATTTTGAGATATTAGTCCGTACCTCTTTCCAGGTGAAGGCTTCTTCTCTAGAATTCCTCCATTTATCTCGTCTTGCTTGAGCTATTTAGCGCCAGTATGGATCTGTCTTAATCAAATCGTCTTCGTAGACATTGCGACAATTCCTCATCGGATTTCCTTTTCAGCCATTGCAAAACGTCGACTTTTCTGTCCATCTACAGTTATCATATTATCAGTCTACTTACCACTTTATGATTAAAGAAATATTGTAGTAAGTAACGAGTTTTAAAACTATACAGTGTCTTTAAAACATTTCTTGGAACTTACTAAACATGTACTTCACTACAGGATAGGTATATCAATATGACTTGTAAGATCTAACACTTGTGAGTGTTAGTCTTACATCTAATTAAAGTTAATTACTATACCATTGCAATACAGTCCCTACTTACCTAAATAATTTTAATTTTCTTCACAACTTTTCTGTTTCATTTCCATGTTACTTGTTAATTCGATTAGGTATATGTAATTACATATACCAAAATTAATACTACGAAGTAATATGTTACATATATATCACACATTAAACTACAGAATATAATAAAGTGTACAAAATTTATAGCAGAATTTACAACGGTTCGTAAACTCCACACAAAATAAGTATTAGGTAATTACCTATTCTTTTAACCGTTGTAAATTCTGCTATAAATTTTGTACACTTTATTATATTCTGTAGTTTAATGTGTGATATATATGTAACATATTACTTCGTTGGGAACGCCGCCACCAAGTCGAGGCAAGAATTCATTCTATTCCTATTTTCATAACTCCGGCTGGACATAATGACGGGTGCTAGCTGATAAGAAAGGAAACGAGAATATCCTCCATAAAATAAAAGGTACAAAAAATGTGTAAGTCGCCGTAATATTGCTATTGAATCTTCGTGTACAGACTGCCTTGGTGGGTCAGTGATTGGAAATGTAGAGGTTGCCCTGATTGCGTGGTTCCGGGTTCGATTTCCAGACGAGCAGTGTTTACGGTAAAGTATACAATATTTTATAAGCTAGGAGATCTACCTGACCGATGAAAGGTGACAAATATATCTATAATATAATAATATCTTGGGACAATCCACACACGGTCATCCGATCCCAAACTAGGCAGAGCCTGTACTATGGAAACCAGACAACTGATACTAATACTTATATACTTTTTTTTTGTAAATACATACTTAAATAGATAAACAACACCCAGACACTTGGCGGGAATCGAACCCACGACCCATCGGTTAGCAGGCAGGGTGTCTGACCACTAGACCAAAGGGCCCGTCAATCCAAAAAAAAATGTGGTTAAACATTGCCACCATTACACGGAACTCAACATAAAATGAAGAAATCTACCTGTAATACAGCTCTGCCGATTTTATTTTTTGGGCGATTGCGATAATCCTAAGCAAAATACGTTATAGGTACTAGGTTATGATTTTGCGAGAACATGGTTAAAAAATATACCTAAAGAGACGAAACATTGTCACGAGTAGACATGCTTCTATTAGATATCGAAAAAGTAGGAGGATTTACAGCACGGTTAGTCTGGATCAACACCGACTTTATTAGTAATATTTATTGTTTCTTAACTTATAGTTTTAATTTTTTTCTGAAGACAATTAGGTAAGTACTTCTGTTTTATAAGTAATTATCTTCTGTTGTTTGTAAGAAGACGGGCAGCAGCGTCTTTCTATTGGATGATGAAAAACCTACCACCTATACTGCTATTCGCAAACTCCTTTTTAAAATTGAGGTTTTTGTACAGCAGTGTACGTGTTTCGCCTGCTGATGAAGATGATCTGTTGTTTGTAATTTTAATTTTCGTATTTCGGTGAATATATGACATTCGTGACTATTATCGAATACTTTTTTTTTACATTGTGGTTATTACTTTGCGATATGGTAGTATATTTTAGGTGGTTTTGCTTACGAGTACTGTGCGGCACATCTATTCGGTATTCTTTTAATCCAAGGTATAGCAACATATTTTCTACCTTCATACTATAGATTCATATGTACACTTTGACTAGAAACATATTGATATCAAAAACTCGTAATTGGATTTTTGATATTGGGACTGACTTCAAAAACAAATTCTGAAATTAATTAATCACAAACTAGTGCTTGATGGCAGCGTTTGTTGTCCGTGGTACCACCAGTAGTACCTCCAGTGGTACCACGGCGAATTATTTTTGTCTACGGACAACTCCGTGGTACCACCAGAGATAAATTAATTAGATTTATATAATATTCCATAATTTTCGTTATTTTGTAATAGTTTACTTGGTAGGTACTTGGTAGATATTTGTATAATAAAACCGAATTATTACCGGAAGTACCTACTAGGGTAGCATAAAATAGAAGGTGCATAATCTTTTGCCTTATCTTGTATGAGCATATGGATGTGGTTTAGAGCTAACATATTTATACTAGAAGTACCAGGGAATCATAGGACATACGGAAGAGTCCTCAAGTCCACCTCCAATCCAACGTCCAATGATAAAAAAAATTGTCCGTGGTACCACTGGTGGTACTACTGGTGGTACCACCGACAACAAACGGATTGCAGACCCTCCTGATGGAAAGTGGCGACGTAATCGAAGATGGTAAAGCACATTAACTTACAATAATAATAATACCAGCCCTTGTTTTGTCCCACTGTTGGGCACTGACCTCCCCTAAAAATAAAGTGGCTCAGGCAATAGTCCACCACGCTCGCCAAGTGCGGGTTGGCGGAATTCACACGCCATTCGAAAGCTGGTTAGGCTTTCTCAGATATGCAGATTTCCTCACTATGTTTTCCTTCAACGAAAGCTAGTAACAATCGCACAAAGACGATTCGCACATGATTAATGAAAGAAATCAGTTGTGCGAGCCGGGGTTCAAAGCTGCGCTGTTTCCAAGACAAGCGCATGCCCACTGAACTGTTATTAAAAGCATTGAAGTCACCCACATTTCTAAATCCACAGATTTTTTTGACATTTTAGTGCATTCCTGTTTTGTAGGTACAGACTGAGACTCAGACAAAACATTTTTTCCTGGTGGCAATATCATTATACCAATTACTCTCACTCGATCGACCCTTGAACTTAGATTGTGTTGGAACTTTTAAGTTCATTAAAAGTTTGATATCATTAAAATGCCAAGAAACCGGCAGTTCTTAAATCTAAAAAAAAGTACGGCGTAACAACAAGGCAAAAAATCTACAATATTTGTTGTATAACTAGATAGATATTTTACTAGGTGGTAGGTTTCTCGTGCAAGAGACCTTCCAGGTAGTTACTACCGCAATGTCAGATATTAAGCCGCCAAGCAACATATGTAAACACTTCTGGGTTCCCATATGAAGCTGGTGCAAAAGTAGTTATAACCATCGACGCGGACAATGGTTAAAGATGAAAGTTATGTTCATTTTGCTTACTTGTTTTTGTACTTCAGGCACATGAATAACTACTACCCGGGAAACAATGATGAGAAATGGTTTTGCCAACATTATTTAAACAGGATGGTGGGTATAAATGTGGGTGTAAAGAAGTAGTTCAGCTACATTAAATATCCCTAAACTTTATGTAGGTAATACTTACCTATTTTATGGTCGTTTATGTTAAGTTGTAATATTTTTTATGACCATACATTATGATTAACTTTTAAGAATTAGAAGCAACTATAGAGCGTCCAACCGTTTATTTTCTTTTTGACAGCACCAATAGAACGTAACTGAGTCATGTTCATGTTGTGTAGTGAACTTCACTTTAAGTGAACTTTTAAAAGTGTTATTTACCTATTAAACTGTACATAGCGTACTGTGTTAGTCTTTAGCTGTATGCATTACGAAGAAGAAGCAAATCTAGCTTCGCTTGCGGCCAAGTTTAGTCCAGACTGAAGGAAGGTTCAACACGTAAGGATGAGTACTTGCCGTGCGTTTTGGCATCCGATGATAGAAGGAAATAATTCATGTAATTCCTGCGCACGCTCTCCAAAATGCTTCCTGTAGAGTACTGAGATGCTGGCCAATGGCTTTGTAAATTGGTTTTGCCAGAAATATGTCCTGCCCACTACCACTTCAACCTGCTAATCCTTTGAAATATATCAGTCGCTTTGGTTCTCTGGTGAATTATTTCGTTTCGTATTCGATCTCTTAGAGAAACGCCGAGCATAGCTTTCTCCATAGATCGTTAAGCAACCTTGAATTGGTAGACTACTCGTCAACGAATTTCACGCATCGTGCACATCATTAACCATTATGTCATGGATGGTAGGACGTCCCTACCTACCTACTGATTTTAAGTCATCGTTGTGAACCGGTGGTAAATTCATTCCTCTCTTAAGCGACAGCCCAAGCCGAGGCCTCCCTGAGGTGTCCTTGAGCTCGTCGCTACTTCTGCCGTTAAGGCTAGAGTGCTTTAAGCGCTTGCCTCCTATTGTCCGGTGAAGCTGTAATGGCCATCTGCGGCCAACAGCGTCTATAAAAAAAAAACGATATCTCAGCTTTACGAAGCCAGTAAGGGACTAAAATTGGACGGAGGAACAAACTTAAAATGTTATTTATGATTTAACTAGCAGTCCCCCGCGACTTCGTTCGCGCAAAGGTAGTTAATGAAGAAATACCGACAAAATAAACTCAACCCGTTAACATTTTGCACGACTTGGGAATCAAAATCAGGTCGAAGCGATCAAAGGTCATACTCGCGCCCATCGTCACCGAGGCAGTCCAAATAAAAATCTAAAATTAAATACAAAATATTTTCCCATGAACTTTTAAATGACAATAAACTTGGGAGGAAACTTAAGGTCAAACAGTGAAATTTGTTAATACAACGGGAATATTTTTCCAAATAATAAACTAAAATACACGTAGTTGTCTTTTTAAAGCATCCAAGAACACTATGCCGAATGACACCATAATCCATTCAGCATGTTTTTAGGTTTCCATACCTAAAAGGTAAAAAAGGAACCCTTATGGCGGTACTTCGTCTGTCTGTCTGTCTGTCACATGTATATATTTCAAGAACCACTGGCGCTATCGATTTGATATTTAGAACAGTTTTAGATCTTACTTGTTGGATAAGAATACTTATCGCAAATTAAAAAATATTTTATCTCTTTTACTGTTATTTTAATGGGGGCCGGTGTCAAAATTTCAAAGAGGCTACTATATCAAGTGGGGTATCATATGAAAGGGCTTCATTTGCAAATTTCAAAACAGTTTTTTTTTGTTTATGTCTCGTGTTTTTTTGGATTATAACAAAAAATGTCACAAAAAATACCGTTCCCCCCTTATCTCCGAAGTTTGTGAAGGGAAAAATCTGAAATAATTATAGGTAATAGAGGTCTATCTATATTTTAAAGAAAAAATAAAATGAAGAAAAAATAAAGTGGTACAGTTTTTTAGTAATCCTAAAAAAACCTCTAGAAACAAACTTAGTTTTGCGGTTGGGTTTTTGCTATAAGAGGAATATTAAAAGAACTTTAATACGTGCAAAGAAGGTAGGGAACCCTCGATGCGCGGGTCAGACTCGCACATGACCGGTTTTTTTTTAGTTTTTTTTTGGTTCGATTCGGTACTTTTATGTTTCGCGGGGGAAACCTTCCAAGGGTTTCCGGGAGCTGTAGGGCTCGACCGGGGTATGTGGGATTCTTACCTACTAAAACCCCCGCGGCACATGAGAGAGAACCCCGGGCTCTCCGGTGGTATCTCGATTCGGTGCCTAGCTTCGAACCGGAGTATCTTCCCTACTAAAACGCCCAGTACTCAATGGACATCTAGCACCCACAACCCAAACGTCCAACCGACAACTCCAAAGGTTGCCCGTTATTTGTCCGGGCTTATGGCTGAGGAGAAAGGCGGCAGCATTTTTTTTTTTAGGCGGCACTACTAAAAATGTAAGAGTATTAATAGGACGAAGTTGAGTTTGAGAAATTTTGAGGGTCTCTAGGTCAAAGTGGAACCCAAAGTCAAAATCTCGAGTGTGATGTCTTACGATTTTCATGATAAATATGTGGGATATTTCAGGGACAAAAATGGGTTACTATAAAAAAACGTTATCATCATCATCAATCAATATATATAAAAGGATAAGTCCTGACTGACTGATTGACAGACAACGCATCGAGGGTTCCATACCTTCTTTGCACGTTTTAAAATAACTTTAATACGCGCAAAGAAGGTATGGAACCCTCGATGCGCGAGTCAGACTCGCACTTGACCGTATTTTTTTTAGTTTTTTTTTGATTCGATTCGGTACTTTTTTTTCGCGGGGGAAACCTTCAAAAGGTTTCCGGGAGCTGTAGGGCTCGACCGGGGTATGTGGGATTCTTACCTACTAAAACCCCCGCGGCTGTCGCATCGACACATGAGAGGGAACCCCGGGCTCTGCGGTGGTATGCTTAGATTCGGTACCTAGCTTCAGAGTCATAAAATAAATTAGTTTTTGTTAAACTCTTTAAAACTGTTAATTTCGATAAATTTGGTTGGGTTCAGTTCGGATTTTTACTATCTGAGGCATCGATATACTATACTAACTAGATTAGCTGTCACGAACAAAATGACATCGAAAATGTGGTCGCGGTTACATATACTTACACAACTATACACGTACACGCAAAACAATAATATGTTCATATAAAAAGATAACTTACGTACTATAAAATAAGGTTCAATAATAATTGCAGACAATTCGGCACTTACACAGTTTTGGAGCTGAGAGTTGTGTGCTTCCATTGAGTTCCATTGTTTTTGAACGCTTAGACGTACAGTAAGCTAAGGAAAGGTATGGAGTTGCTTACGTTTATTTTTTCCAGAATAACCGTAATATAAATATATGGTAAGTTACGTATAATGTTATGCTAGCCATAAAAGAAAGCATTACTTTGTACCCAACTTCTCCAGAATGATTGTTATGTCTTTCTAGTAGTATATCTGCATTTCTTTGTTACAACATTAAGCTCTCAACGGCCGATGATTCGGATCGCATAAGCGCTATGACGCGTCGACCGCCAACGGATTAACATGCGTATCAAATGAAGCGAAGACGCTTCATTTGATACGCATGTCGGTCAAGAGAACGACTGGATGAAATAAGACATACATATAAATTCAAAATTCTTTATTATGCATAGACCTAAATTAATTAGGTTTCGTTAGGTACAATTTTACAAAAAGCGTTACAAATGTTACAAAAAGCGTTAAATAATGACAATAGTATTGAGTCGGTACTAAACATGGCATATTTAACGCTTTCAAGTTTTTATTTTATTTTAAGTCTAATTTATCTACACTGAACATTAATAATTAATCAAGTTTAGTGACAATGTATTTGACATTATAGTTTAAAATTATATTTAATTGACGGGTCCGTTGGTCTAGTGGTTAGACACCCTGGTTGCTAACCGATGGGTCGTGGGTTCGATTCCCACCAAGTGTCTGGGTGTTATTTATCTATTTAAGTATGGATTTACAAAAAAAAATTATATAAGTATTAGTATCAGTTGTCTGAAAAAATAAATGTTAATTACCTTTAAACAAATTTAATTTATTATAAATCTGTCTTTTTGAATCATTTTTTGTCTGAGCGGTTTCTTTTTTACAAACATAATGCAGTCTTACATCGATGAATTTTTCTACAACTAATCCCAGTAAATCAATGTTATGGTTATGCTCATTTTCTCCGACAAAAACATCTTTATTAATATATAATTTTAAAACTGCAACAGATATAAATATTTTGTCATATTTCTTGTGTATATTTTTACCACCACTTAAACGAACACAGTTGCGTATAACGCGTTCAGTGTTCATGCAAATGTCAAATACATCATTTGCACAATAAAATAAGCCATTCATATCTCGTAAATCCACTAGTTTGTGGAACCATAATTTTTCTTTTGCCCATAATTTTTAATTTTAATATTTGATTCATCAAAATGTAATGAGCAAATTGACGAAAATGCGTGAGGTTTATACAATTCATCTCCTCTTTCTTTAGCGACTATTGAAACCCATTCAGCACATCGAAATGGATTACTAGGGAATCTACAAAAAATGAAACAATAAAAAAACATCAAATAAAAAAAAATATTGTGTATCATTGAGACTATTTCTCATTCATCATATTAAACTACTAATTTAGTTAATGTTAAAAAAACCGTTCTTTTAAAAAGTATAGTGATACACATAATATTAATACACGGAGCAACCACGTTCTTGTTGTAAAGTAATAATAATATTTGAGGACACACTGCCGTGTAATCCAAAACTGTCCAGAGTCTGTACTATGGTAACCAGACACCTAATATAAATACGTATATACTTTTTTGAAAATACATACTTATCTAAATAAATGACACCCAGAGTAAAAGTGGCAATCTGACCCACAACCTATTGGATAGAGGCCAGGATGGTTAACCATTAGACCAACGTGTTTTCAAATGATGGTATTGTTAGACTCCAAAACCGATATAAAATAAATTGTGGGTAGGATAGCTGAACGCGCTCAGCGAATGCGTATGTAAGTCACTGCTCTAGCGGTACCGCAGTCATTCGTTTCTCAGATCTCGTACAGTGCGGAAGTCTCAGTGAAGTTGCTGCGTCATGGTGATTACAATGTATTCCTGCTGCAGGAGTGTGGTAATAATTCTTCAGTGGTATGTTCAGTTTTTATTTTACTAAGGTGGTCCAGTGACAATGGTTTCTAGACAGATTCTCTTTTTTTAAATAATCTTATTTAGGGTTTCTAATGGTATAATAATACAAACTTACACACATCTCATCATCACTTTTTCTATTTTACGCAGTTGTGAAAAAAATTGCACAATGAAACTCCATGCATTCTTTGTTCGAGAACTACGTAACGCTCGTGTACTGATTTACCAACTTATGTATGCTGGTGGCGTAAATGAGAACTAACTTTTTTATTGTGGTAGTTACGTGTAGTTTGACAGTTTTGCATAGACGGTAGTGACACTCTCTATCAGCAAAAATAATTTTGTCAGCCTGTGGCTTGGCATATGGCGAACTACTAGCGGAGAAAATGTCAAATAAATAATTGTTATTTCGGATTTTAGTGATATCTTACTTATATTTTGTATTTAAACTAGTAGTAATAAGATTACTAACCGAAAAAAAAATATTCCACCTGTAATTTTAGTGTTGCGACGAGTATTTGGACAGTTTTTCAACGCGCAATAAGACATTTTGACACGTCTTACGCTAGCTGTTGTCGGCTCGTACTAATTTGAAATAGAGCGATAGCCGTCTCGGTAGCTCTTATTTTCGTGACCACTTTTCGGGTCGTGACAGCAAATCTATAGTATAGTATATCGATGATCTGAGGTATTAAAAGAATAGGAAAATAACATTTATATGTGCAAAGCAGGTATAGAACCCTCGGTGCGCGAGTCCGACTCGCACTTGACCGGCTTTTGTTTTTTGGTTCTATTCGGTACCTAGCTCCGAACCGGAGTATCTTACCTACTAAAACGCCCCGTACTCAATGGACATCTAGGGCCCACAACCTAAACGTCCAACCGACAACTCCAAAGGTTGCCCGTTATTTGTCCAGGCTTATGTCTGAGGAGAAAGGTGGCAGCTTTTTTTTTAGGCAGCAGCTTGACGCGTGTGCACGTGGTGCAAGATACGCGCGTTTGCGAACACTCTCGACAGCCTCGCATTGAATTGAAACCTTGCGTGCATTTAGAAGCCACACTCGCGCTAACGCAGCAGTTAGCATAATAGTTTAAATAACTAATATAATCTTTTCCCATCACTTTTAAAATCATATCAAATTCAAATGTTAAACATCGTGTCGTATTTTAGTTTTAAAACCCATGATATAACGCATACCTGCCGCTTATATCATAAATAAATACCAGTCAAGTGCGAGTTGGACTCGCGCACCGAGGGTTCCATACCATCTTTGGATGTATTAAAGTTATTTTACTATTAATGTAATTAACATCTCAGATAGCAAAAAAAAAAAACAAACCACAAAACTAAATTTGTTTGTCGAGTTTTTTAGTATTACTATAAAACTGTACTATTCAGAATGATCATTTTATTTTTCCTTTAAAATATAGATATACATATTATAATTATTACCCATAATTATTTCAGATTTTTCCCTCCACAAACTTCGGAGATAATTTTTGGTGGTATTTTTTTACATTTTTGATTATCAGCCAGAAACTACGTAATATAAACCAAAATAAAAATGTGTTTTGAGATGTGCGAATGAAGCTCTTTCATATGATATCCCACTCGATATAGTAGTCACACTTTGAAATTTTGATGATCCATTTCAACTTTAAAAAACTAAAACAAAAAATATATTTTTTTCATTTGTGATGAGGTTGGGTAAGAAAGATCGAAAACTGTACCAAGTTTCAAATCGGTAGCGTCAGCTGATCCTGAAATATATAGGTGTGACATACAGACAGACAGACGAATTCAGACCATAAGGGTTCCTTTTTTACCTTTTAGGTATGAAACCCTAAAAACGGTTTTCAATTACCTTTTAAAAGACACCATACGCGAGATTTTTAACTTAGGGGTCCTATTTTGACCTTAAGACCCTCATAATTTCTTAAATCTGACTTCGTCCTAATAATACTCTTTCATATTGTATCGGAAAACAGTGATAGGTGTTAAGAAATGGTAAAATATTTTTTTTTATTACCGAAATTGAGGTCCTGTGACTTTCGAGAAATGCAAAAATACGTAATTGTTTATTTTATTTGAGGCGTATGCGTGTGAAAATTCAAGGCTCTAGTACCAACCATTCATGAATTATAACGATTTTTTTATAAAACGCCCTATTTGGACCCCTTAGGATGCGAATTTTGAAAATTCCGTTCTTAGTGTACGTTTACGTATTGTGAAGAATTTATACACCTCCCAAATTTCAAGTCTCTAGGGCCACCGGTTTAGGCTGTGCGTTGTCTGTCAATCAGTTTTTTTCAGGACTTATCCTTTTATATATATTTGATTGATGATGATGATAACGTTATTTTTATAGTAACCCATTTTTTGTCCCTACGTTTTTCATGATAAATATGTGGGATATCCCACATGTTTATCATGAAAAACGTATTTCATTTACCTTTTAAAAGATATCACACTCGAGATTTTGACTTTGGGTTCCATTTTGACCTTGAGACCCTCAAAATTTCTCAAACTCAACTTCGTCCTATTAATACTCTTACATTTTGTGTCGAAAAACCGTGAGAATTATGAAAAAAAAATTCAAATAATATTTTTTGTAAGTTTGTGGTCCTGTATCTTCTTCTATATATTTTGTTTGGAAAAATGCTAAGACAGGTAACTCTTTATTTTCTTTAAGGAATCTACGTGTTCAATTTCAAGGTTCTGGTACCACCCGTTTTTATAAACCATAAAACCCCCTTTTTGGACCCCTACCGATGTGAATTTTGAAAATTCCGTTCTTAGTGTGCGGTTACGTATTGTGAAGAATCTACTCTCCAAATTTCAAGTCTCTAGGGCAAGCGGTTTAGGCTGTGCGTTGTCTGTCAATCAGTCAGTCAGGACTTATCCTTTTATATATATAGATTTCAATATAAAGAATAGTTGAAAAAATGTACCTACAATAGACAACCTAGCCAGAGAACTAAACGCATGATCATTATGACCTTAATGTTTCTTATAATGTAATCTTTTAAAGGTTCTTCTTTGTCTTCTTCTTTTTATAATAGACTATCCCAGGATATACGAAATCTACCAATAAACAAATTTAAAACTACCATTAAGAGCCATTTGTATAAAAAAGGCTATTATAAAATCTCGGATTACCTGGAGGATAAAGCTGCGTGGGCTTGAACTGCAGTTCTCTTACAAGCTTATAGTTTAAGATATATTTATAGTAAACTTGGATTTTTTTAAATTATATAATTGAAAAAAGACAAGCCCGCTGAGTTTCTTGCCGGATCTTCTCAGTGTAGGCCGCTTTTACGATCCGGTGGTAATTGTAAAAAATGACAATATGTAAGAGCCTCCGTGAGGCCTATGCATAATAAATAATTTTGAATTTTTGAATTTCTTCTTAAGATGCCTCTCCAATCAACGAAGGTAGGCTATCAGCTTCCTACACATGTCTCTGTCTCGAGGCGTCTTGCGAGGCGAAATCTTAAAGTTTGACGCAAGTTGGACGCAAACCCAGTAGAACTCAAACTAGCGGAAAGTTCAGTGCTCGTTTTTTGTGAATAAGTAAAATTTTCCTTACTTTATTCTAGTAGCCTCCGTGGTGTAGCAGAAATTCGGGCGCTCTACAATTCAGAGGTCGTTGCTTCAATCCTTCAGAGGGCAATAACTTTTGTGTAATTGTTGCTTACTGGATTGGATAATACAGGCCTATCACCTGATTATCTAAAAAGTATCCGTCAGACAGCGTCAGATAGGAGTTTAAGCAGTCATTTCTGCACCTGATCTCATCCTAGACGTGTCAGTCCTGCTTTCCATCGGATTGTGATGGTAAAGAAAGAGTACACCTGTATTATCCAGCGTACTTGGCTTATCTTGTAAAGGGCTATAGCCGTATCGGTCAGGAGGATTATTTTTACTAAGCAAATATCTTATTCTCAGGTACCCGTAATAGTTCTCACTATGTGAATACATAATGCTTAGAATTAAGCAACGATTTAATTTCTGACATTTTGTTCTTAAGGCTGCCTATCCACCGGAGCGGAGCGAGGCAGTGGAGTGGAGAAACGGAGAAATATTAACCAATAAGATTGCACAAAATCTCCGCTCCTCTTTAGTGTGCAATCTTATTGGTTAATATGTCTCCGTTTCTCCGCTCCGCTGCCTCGCTCCGCTCCGGTGGACAGGCAGCATAAGTCTGTGTCTAAACTCTAAGGAGTTTACAGCTATTCATTCTTATATAATTATAGCTGTTGGGCGTTAATTTGTAAAGTACAGACAAAAAACAATTTCGTGTTAGATTAGAGGTAATATAAATATACGAAACATCAATGAATGAGCAATCAATAGTTGCATAATGTAAAAAAAATTAACAAAAATAATGTCCACAAAGCCAACATTTTATTAAGTTTGATATTATAATACATTTTGATATTATGACAGTTATTAGCAAGTACATCAAGTATTGTGCTCAATATTTCTTTACAAGAAGCTCTAAAAATATACCCGTGCCCACGACACATGTCCGTAGCCACTGAAAACTTTAAAATTATACAAATATAACGTCAATAAATAATGTAAAAGCACAAGAGCTACGTGGAATATTACATTAAAGTATATTCAATATACATACATAGTATAACATACAACAGTAGTTGCATAACGTATACATATTAATATAAACTCTTACTACACCAATTTAGTTTCATAATTAATACTTTAATTTATTGACAATTTGCTCTAACACTGCTCACATCTATCTAGCGTATACTATACGTCCTATACGTTTTGTAAAGTTATAGCTTCATGAAATATTACGTATTTTGATAGTTAATTTTTTGTTAACCCTTCGCCAAGGATCTCAATTAGATATGATAGGTATCATGTGACCTAAAATAGTCATTGAATATACCTACTTAGGATTTTTTTGTTTCGGCTTTAAGCAATCAACTAAATAATTATTACCTACATAAAACTGGATTGAATATTTAGTAAAAAAAAATTGTATGTTAAGAAATAAATGATTTTACTAAAGATAACATTAAAAAGAAGAAGGTAGCAGTGTTAGAATTTCAAAACGGCATGGTATACAAAATTCAAATACCTACTTAGAATTTTATATAAATATAATTTACTGGTTGTTAAGTACAAGTTATGCTTAATACAAGTACATAAGTAGTCGCGTAAATAATCCACAAATATAGACGGTAGGTACTTTATGCCACAGTGACTCTCAAAACATGTATTATTATATCAAAATATTAAAATTGTTTAGTTCATTTCATATGATACAGCAGCGGAACGATTTTCGTTGAATACTGTTTAGTTTTGTAAACTAAAATTAATATGGCAATCATTATGGCATAAATGCATTGTCAATATTAGTTAAAGCTTTCAGATTTATTGATATGTACCTATACAATTTGTTAGTAACGTCTACGTAAGCGCTAATTACTTTACTATTTCATTATAAATAAAAGAAACCTTCAATGTAGTTAGTTGATGAAAATTCCACTGTTTCACATGTTAAATGTGTGTCTAATAAATAAAACATGTTCTCAATCTTAGTAATTATTTCTAAATTATCTTTGCACTCGCAACTCCTTACAACATTCCACTAAATTCATTCTATAGGAACCCATGCTTCAGTTCAAGATCTAACGAATGATCTATAAAAGCCGCCTCACATAGTGACGTGATTACAGATGGCTTCGACTAATAGTCGACGAATACTATCAGTAGGTAAATCCATATCTACGTTAATATTTAATACATGCCTAGTTTATCGCTAACTGCTTTTGTACAGAACCATATCGCGGAAAACCCAAGAAGGAAAACCAGCTCGTAATACTACGTAATGAAAAAGAAATAGTAAATGAAGAAAATAAATAAGGTAAAGCGTTAAGTAGGCGAACACACAGAAGTGTTAATAATAGAATAAGTTAGATCTAAATACATTAGTCAATTCATAAATAGACACCTAGCTTATAAATAACAATAAATAAAAAATGTTAAGGCACTTTTTTAGGTACCAAGATCACAATTTATAAAGTGTGTACAAGATAAAAGTACTAGATATCATGGAATGTCTGCTGAACGTGGCGTTTACGAACACTGTACATTGCTTTGCATCAAGAAACACTTGATATCAGCAGTTAATATTTCACAGATTCGCTAAAGGAGTGAAATGAATATCATTAATAATATTTATACAGTAACTTAAAAAAACATAAGCGCATACATTTAAGTATTTCTGCATTGTGCAGAATAACAATACCGACACAATTTACAAATATACGTACGTTAACTAAATAATATGCAAAAGTTGCAAAAATGGTCTTAGAAATACTTAATAAATAAACTCCGATGAGGGTAAACGTTGTCGAAGATCGTCGTCGATGATTTCGTACAATAGTAAACATTTTAATGTTTGCTAGCTAAATATTTACACTTGTCGTTCGTGGTGCTAGAATCACTATTTACATGAGAATTTATTTACAAATATATGTTCTCGTTGCACGTCCCGCGCGCCATACACCGTCGACCACATATAACGTCAATAGCAGTCACTAGCACAATAACCGGGCTAACGATACCTGTAGGAGGACGGCAGCACGAAGTCTCCGAGCGAGTAGAGCGCGTTGGCGTACCAGTGTACGCCGCGGGGTAGGTCCACGTCGCTCCAGCGCGCCGACCAGCGCAGCGGCGCTAGTACGGCGTGCGCCAGCGCGTGGCTCCTCACCAGCGCGTAGCACGACGCCAGCGCGTCATCAACTATAATCGTCCCGGCTCTCGTCAACGGGGCGTAGACGCCGCGTCTCGACACCATCCGAGTTTTGGCCACCCTCGACGGCCTCATGACGTCGGCGGGCCCCCTCGTGAGCAGGACGTCACCGACCCCCACGTTGGCGGCGAAGGACTCCCGCCAGCCGTCGGCCGCGGCGAGCAGCAGCAGATGAGACGGCGTGGTCGTGATCGCTACGCCGTTCTCTGCCGTCACCTCGACGAACTGCCGAGTCGCGTTCGGATCGCGGTCAATAAATGTCAATACCTGGAAATATTTCGTAATATTTTATAATTTTACCGATTTACAAAAAAAGACTGTGTTTATGTGAATTTGTATGTGAACTTTGTTTGATGATTTTTTATACTAATGTAGTCTGTTTACTTTCAAGAAGATTTAGGTTATCATTCTATGCAGAAATGTAAAGATTGTCATCAGTATTGATTCATATATCTGTTAGATATAATTAATCTCTTGTATCAAACTACATTTTCACTAAAAAGTATAAGCTATAACATTAAAAACATAAAACCGAGTTAAAAATCACCTAATTAGGCAAATTAAAATATTGGTAGAGTCGTTGCTAAGTTTAGTGTTTTAACACTAGTATTAGTTAAGACTATGCTAATCAGTTGATTAGCATAGTCTTTCGCAATATTTAATTAATTTGCTCCATTATAAGTTGGTTTTATTTTTTACACAAATATATTATTTAATACATTTCATTCTAGGAAATGAATCGATTTATGTTTATGCATAACATAATTAAGTGAATGGTCATAATAAAATCATAATAAATTATAAGTCCTATTTACCTAACTACAATATTTCATTCAAATATACACATATAGGTACTGTAGGATTTAAGTTAAATTAGTCTTACCTCTGAATATATCATTTTGCCATTGTCCGATGCCGCTAACACCATATCTCCTTTTCGTATCGTAGAGATATCGCGAGGGCCTCTATCGGTGTACACCACAGAGCCTTCGGGGAAGCATCCTGCGCCTGTTCCCGCAGACGATTCTGAAACAAACGAGTCGACTTTTAATACAGAGTCTTCAATTCATGTTCTAAATAGTAAAATGTGCGGGTACAATAAATGTTTAATAGTTTTCATTTGTTATGGACATAAAAATAACAATATAGCACGCATAAAAAAAGTACCTATTCCGTGCATGGAGTACCATCGAAGAGCAATAAAATAAAATTGAGAACATAAAATCGTGCAAGGGACGATAGTAAATTAGCTCGGAGCAGTCATATCCCTTTAAGGAATAACGAGATTTCTCTACGCCCGTAATTAAAATCGGATAAGATACGGAACAAAAGAGAATCGCGGACAGCTACCCGCTGCCCGGGCGAGGGTTATCGCCTCGCGGCTGCACCGCTGTGCCACAGTATAAATAATATATGCAGTAAAAACGTTACCAATGAATGGCTCTAATCGATGCAGTCACACAGACAAGTGCTACACGAGCTTAAACCTAATTTCACTATGCAATTGAGCCTCCGCAGCAGGCTAGTATAACGGTACTTATCTGCGTTAGAATAGTTTTGTTCTAGTGTTTCTACTGTATAGTTGTACTCTTTATCTTTTGCCAAACCTCTAGCATAGTTACAAAATTACCTACACAGATACATGTCTATTTGCAATCTTTTATAAACAAAAAGCAGCGTTTCAGTGAATCGGGTATTTATAATCTCTTTCACAAACTTTTTAAGCGTTAGATAAACTAATTCAATCCGTTTTAGAAATCCTTTTTACCTTTTGTGAACAAAAAAATGAGTACCTACGCTCAAACAAATCGCACAGAATATCAATTTGCAGAACTTTGTTTGTTTATTATCTAATAGTATTTATTTAAATCCTTATCCAGCTTAAACTGTACCTGTACGTAATCTTTTAACATTGTTAGAATATTCGAAAGCACAAAAAGTGTATATTTACGTGTAACTTAATAGAGTTCGGGGGATAAATAAAAATGGTATGCACCACAAGATTGCCCGCGCACTGCCGCCGCCTCTCGCCGCGGTTACACGCCAACAATTGGATGTTAAAAACGGTTACAAAGCTTGCCGACCGAATTCATACTAAGCTTATAATTACTGTGGGTGGTGCAATTACACGCATAAACGGGCGCATTTAAAGATACGACAATCCCTCCGGCTTGCGCTTGCTCGTTAAATTTTGATTTGTTATGTAACCGACCGGCAAATTCTGTCGATCTTCGTTCCCTTCTCCCAAAGCAATGGGCCCCAAGGATCGCATTACACAATAACTATACAAATTAGATTTCGCTCAAAGTCAAACTGTTATAGTCAACATCTGTTTGTTGCTCGGTGAAAGCATCACACGAATCATTGAGCAACTGTCGTGAGACTTTATGATCTTTTTACAGCGCTTCACTAGTCGCTTGCAACTTTGTGAAGTTTCCATACAATGCCATTTGTCTCATTTCCGGTATAGTTTCAATCTACGTATGATATATGTACATAAGTAGATACCTACAACAGTAAATTAGAGTACATAATATTAAAGTAGGTACTTTAATTTACTGTTATGTGATAATGATTAGTTAAAAAAAGTACATTTATTTAAATAATCGATATTGTAGTTAAATTCCTGACCCTATTAAGCGCGTAAGTTAACGAATCCAAAGCCTTAAAACCAGTCGGAGTACGATTTCACAGTGACGTAAGTAACATTAGGCTGAAGATGCGACGATAAGCGGGCGCGGGGAGCGCGCGGGGAGGCCGTGCGCCGGCGCAGCCGAGTGGCCGCGCAGACCCCGCCCCGCGGGGACCACCGGGAGAGCTAGGCGGCGCGCCCGGCCCGCCGCGGACCATACATTACCAACTCGACAAATGCACGCACGTGACATTATTCATCATTTATCCAGCCGATGGATGACATGTCACATGGCCCAATTGTCACACTTATTCAGAATGAAGTATATATATTTTTAAAGCAAATACGCAATCAAGACAATCGCCTGATGGCAAACGACAGCCCCTGTCCACAGGCACCTGCACTGCAATGCTACTCGCCTGTTACTTTAGTTACTTATTAAATTCTCTTGTGCCTGATCATTTTTCCAGCTACAAAATTTTCAAAATTCAAAATTCAAAAATTTTATTTCAAACATTTATACAGTACTTTGAAACAGCGAATCATCACTGTTATGAGTATCCAGATAATCTGGACACTGCAGTGGTAGGTGCATACTTGAAGGGTCTCTTGCACAAGACGTCTATCAATAGAACTAGGCTGACACGGTAGACACCTACCAATAGATAGCTGTACACTGCCTTGAAGATTTTGCTGATTGACCAGCTTTTCAAACACGTTATTAGTAAGCCTTAATAGTATTGTTACACAATGTTAAGACATTGCTGTGTTTGACATTCACGGCAAAATATCAGACATTGCAGTATTACCTACCTGGATGGTCTCAAGGAAGCCTATGAACATCGCGACAAACAATAAAAAAAAATATTTTTATTTATCGATTCGTAAAGTTTACATTTACATACTTAAGTGTACATTTCACAGTCTGTGGCAGCCCTACAACGGTGCAGTTTTGTAAGGCTATCGCAGTACTTGAATCCGATCAGCAGAACTATATCTGATTTATATCGTATGGGTTAGCAATTAACCAACGCGTGGTCATGCAGATGCCATAACGCGCTGGTCATGATTCATGCTGCACCGCGCCGTCGAACGCGCGTCTTACGACTAAAAAAAAAGAAGACAGATTTTTCATCAGATGAAATTAAAATATGTTGTATTATACCTACATTACCTACACGAGATCCTATGTTAAGGAACTCAACATTGAGATAACCTCGCCTTTGCTCAGAGAAAAAAATGATGCTCAAATAAGCACAGAGATTTCCAAAAAGTTTGGTAAAGTTTGATGTTATTGCAACATTAATAGAACCTCTATTGAGTGGTAATGTGCTTTTGATATAAGTTGATTTGAATGCTTTATATTATGTTAGATACATATCAATTACTATTTATTGTGTCTATTCAACGATCATTTTTCGCCTTGAAGCTATAAATTTGTGTCAATTTAAAAACATACTTATAAGTCTTGATAGATAGACACATTAAATGGTTATAAAGTGAATTAATATTTATAAAGGTGCCTTACAGGGTCTGCACGAGTCAATTCATATTTCACACAGTAGGTTGTATTTGAACGCGGCTTCGATAGCGGAATGATTTAATACATAAATTAACGACACCAACTCTCTATTTCAATATACCGTACGGAATAGTTTATTGATATATTAGAATTTAAATTCATAACTGCATTTATTAGCATGTTATACTGTTACTGTTTCTTCTGAATCTTAATGAAAACCAATATTAGTATAAATTTAGAGTTTTGCAAATAGTTATTAAGTCTTTTCCAAATAACCTACCTACGAGGTGTCTTATCCACGACAGACCAAATAGATACCACCAGGTTATCAGATGTTCTGCACTAACCAAAAATATATGCACAGTTCCAGAGTGGGTGGCACTGAAATTACTGGGCTTACCAGACTTACTAACTCTCGTTTGGGGTGGCTAGTGGCAATGCTATGCTGGCTATGGTAGAAATGTCGCTTACAATCAAGCTAGCTCTAGCTTGAAAATAATATTTTTTTTTAGAATGGGACTACGTCACAAAACTCATTGGTTTAATAAGATATCAGGTGTGGGAACGTTGCAGGAGTTTGGCCGCAACTTTCCGGGATGTAGCGTGTCGGGTGTCGGGGGCTTTCGCACGCATGCTCGAGGCGCGCTCGACCGAGCGACATCGCTCACTCACGCTTCTATCCTCTGATGAAGGTAATAAAAAAAGATTTCCGTTCAGTTCGTCTACTTGAACAATAATTTGAGGTTGTTGACATATAACTGCCAAAAATTACTCTCAAGAGTCTGAACTAAGCACTTAATATTTCAGCTAAACAGTAATATTTAGGATCTTGAACTAGCGACATTTATTCTAAATGACTAATCGTTATGAACAAATCCAAAGTACTAGCTTCCACTGTATAGTTATAATATAAGAACCATGGCTAATTGGTTGTACTAATCATGTCCAATGGCCATCCTAATAATATCGTGTTTTACGCAATCATAGCATTTTCAGACTCTACCTATCATCGCAATGTCTAGATTCGAAATAACAAATCTTTTTGAATATCTAGTTAACTTCCCTTGTTTTTTAGTTCTTACGTTGCAAACTATTCTTTCCCTTATTCTTATGTACGGCTGAACTTGCATTATGTATCTTTAATGAATTATGTGCACCTATAACCACGCATAATTAATATTTTACTATCTTACACATACGACTTTATTCCTTGTATCAAGTCAATCTTTCATATTAAAATATATATCTACTAACTGTTTCCAATATTACCTTATCTTCATCTCCCCTATTATTCCCCAAAAACTAATAACCCGTAACAGGACATAAAAATACAATGTGCAGCGTAGCTAAAGAGTTAAACGATCGTCCTTCAGCGCGTGGTGACGGCCGGGCAGTGAGTCGTGACCTGCCCCGGTCATCCGCGGTCACGCCCCATTTAACAACTCCAACACACGTAGGTATGTCCGAGCGCCTTAATATCGCGTACTACACGCATGTTTCTTCGCATTAGAACTATTTAATGTCTCACTGGGCACAGGCACAACGAACCGGATTTAGAACCGTGTTTTTTTATGTTTGTTAGCCATAGCCGCACGCTTCGCGAGAATTCAAGTATGTATTGAAAACACAATTAAAATTGTAGAAGCAATAAAGGAATATATGTCACGTATTTAAGACGGGGTTAAGGTACAATGTACTTATACTAACGGGTACGTCTCTACTGTATTCATGTATTACGAACCTACGAAATATTATGTTACCAAGTTAGCTTTTTATTTTTGACGCGGGGAAACCTTCAAAAGGTCCCCGGGAGCTGTGCGGCTCAACCTGGGTATGTGGGATTCTTACCCACTAAAACCCCCGCGGCTGTCGCATTGGCACATGACAGGGGCCAGATCCCAGGTCTCTCGGTGCGATCTGCACCAGGAGCCCTTCAGTGCCTTGCCTTTGAGCCCGCCGCTGGGGGGCGCATTGTAGCCCCCCAGGAAACAGTCACGGTTCTCTCGGGGACGGGGGTCGCAACCCCGCCGCCGTCCTCCTCGGAATCACCGCTGTACTCAATGGACGTCCTGAGGGCCCACACCTCGAACGTCCAGCGATTCCGAAGGTACCAAGTTAGCTGCTCAGCACCTGGTGCTTAGTAAAAATCAGCATGGTAACTGACAATAGTTTAAGAATTGACCACTAAGTTATACGCATTGACCACTAAGCCGTTTAATAAAATAACATCGGCTTACGGATTTCGAAGCAACTGATTTGCCTAATTCTGCGATCTATCTACGTATCGACGAACCTGTAGGTAGGTACTGCTTAAAAAAAACTAGTATAATTAGCCATTAATCGCCATGTATCGGTTTGTTTCAATTCGTACAGCAACTATTAAAACTTAGGAAACTTGTTTTGGCCAAACGTATTTTGAATAGTTATGTATCTAAATATACTATGTTGACTATATTCATTTGTTTTTTTAGTTTTTGTTAGTGGCATACATCATAGAATTCCTAATAATCAGTCAACAAAAAGCAGTTTTATACAGTAGGTACAACAGGTTTATAAAAGTAAAACAATTCATTTATATAAATGTCTGACTTTCTGTTTTACATTTTGCTGAATCTCAAACTGCATCGATGAAATCTTTACGTCGAGATTTAAAATAAAAACGGCGTGAATTTTGGGCAGTCTTAAAACAACGTCAATATACACAAATTTGTATAAATATTTATAAAATGAACGTTTACAATTCATGTCAATAAAAGCAAGTATTACACTTGCTTTAACTTTTCGAAATAAAGTGTGATTTCACGTTACTATAGTTACGGGGAAAAGAAGAGTGAAATAATATTTACTAACATTTTGTTATGTTGATCATATTTAAAATGATGTCACTACTCAATGTAGCACAAGTCAATGATCGTAATAAAAAAACAATCATCGCCGACCAATGAAAACCAATTAATCTGGTCCAATACAAAAAATTAACGCTCAGCATAGTTTTATTGGCGCCGAGACGATCGTCGGCCGCTTTAATTTAATATACGAGCATATAATCGGCCAGTTCTACTCTGTCCCTCTTACATGCCGTGCGAGAGAGCAGAAAATATTATTATGCGCTCCTTAATTATTTTGATTAAATTCCAATCGGTACCTTTACAATACATACATAAAATTAATTTTGATGAAGTGTAACCTATAAAATATGCATATATGTATGTATATAAAAATAATAGACAGTCCAGAATGTGACTCACGTTGTAGAGGTCAGAATTAAGAGCGTTCAAATCAAATTGAAATAGGATATGACATTAGGCAGTTGTCAATAATCGTCGATCAATCGTACGCCGTTTTTGTCAAGTGGTCAATAAAAAATATGTTTTTGGTTTGTTTTCAATTGTAACTACGTGGGAAACTGAATTTTAATGTAGCAATACCTAAACATGGTTAACGAGTTGCTGTAATGTTTAAACATTGGTGTATTAGTCGCAAAGATTAGTTGCTATCGTGGTTACTAGAATGCGCGAGGGCAAGGGGCAAGTCCTAATACTCAGACCAAAAGAATAAGAATAGGCATGGCGCACACCGTGAATCAAAAATTTATGACTATAGTGTAAATAATGCAAACACTAGAAAATACGACTGTTTGTGAGTGTGATCAGAACCTTGCTCCCATTGTAGTAAATTGTACCCACTGCAAGTAGGTATGTCGTTTTATTTACACTGTGGTTGGCAATTTGCGATTTGGCATTTCTTTAAGTGGCTTTACTTATCAATACTGTGCACCTCCTCTATTCTTATTATTTTTCTTTTATTCAGGGCTCTAATTATAGCTATACTGGAAAATCTTCTTATTTACAAGTTTGTCCTAAAATAGTATTTTTTTTAATATTGGGGGTGAAAAATTCATATGGTATATGAACAGTCTTTCTGCCCTTGACCTTGACCGCGTCCAAAAACAAAGCTTCAACACACATATATATATACTCTTATAGAGCACATTAATTATTCATAAGATCCAAATTAATACTAAAAGACTGGGCTCGTACAAAACGCGCGGAATATATGAATAAACATCGAAACAAATTGGTCGCGGCCGCTACGGTGCCTCCGTCGGCCATCAGTGGTCGGCCTTTTGAAACAATGACTGCTCTTTATCGTTTCGAAGTGATTTTAGGTAATTTTTACAAATTTACGACGTACTTACGGTACCTCTCGAAACTTGTAGTATAAAAACACGTTCGGGAAAGCACACTGACATGTTCGAGAATGTATACGCATTGTGCAAAACCGTTTTAAGTTGGACATAATGTATATACACACATCAAAAGTGTCTAGGGATCAAGCATTTTTGGGCAAAAAAATGGGCAGAAGAACAATGGCGTTTCGTGTGCTTTTCTGATGAGTCTCGTTTTGGTATGAGACCGGATACAAGACGTATACGACACTGGAGAACCCCTGGACGCCAACAGCGATTAAAATCCTGCCAGGAAGTCCATCCTTATAGTGGTGGAACCATCATGGTATGGGCGGGTATTTGGATCGGCGGAAGAACTGAGTTGATTTGGATCAGAGGCAACCTCAACGCTCAAATTTATGCTGAGACGATTGTATCAGACGTCATCGTTCCTCTACAAGTGCAAATCGGTCCCTTATTTCAGTTAATGCATGATAATGCACGACCGCACACCGCAAGAGTTGTAAGACAGACTCTCGCCGCAGCTAACATCAATGTCCTGCCCTGGCCTGCTCAGTCGCCAGACTTGAACCCGATTGAGCATGCATGGGATATGCTACAGAGAAGAGCTCTGCCGAATATGGAGGGTATCCAGTCGCAAGAAGACCTTTTTTTGTTGTTGCAACGAACATGGGCGGCCATTCCACAGCGTGATTTGGATGAACTCATTTTGAGTATGCCAAACCGATGTTCTTGTGTTGTTAGTGTTCGCGGTAGAAACACGGATTATTAATTGTTTAAGTTACCCAATAAAATTTTAAAGAAAACTGTTATTTCAGTCTTTTTTTCGAACTTTTGTGTTAGTGGTTCAAATGTCAAAAATCCCTTTATTAGGAAAATGGCAAATTTCTTTATTAATGCAAAGGTGACTTGGTTTATCGTTACTGTGACAAACGAAAACACTTTATTTGATGAATCCTTAAAGAAAATTTTAATTAATATCAATCAGGAGAAAAGTTATTGCAAAAATATATGTTGATCCCTAGACACTTTTGATGTGTGTACAATCAAGTTTACTGAAATTTGAGGGGGGGGGAGTATTACAAAACTTTTACTGTTATTTTTTTAAAGTTTATAACTATAACTATGTCTAAATGTCGCTTTATTAATGTAGCCAAGGTCATATTTGGGATATTTTTTCAATTTAACTTACTGCCGCACCTACAAATTTCAATTAACTTTAATTACAATTAAGTAGGTCATTTTTTTGAATTTGTTTTATTTCGACACTTGAAGCCAACTGATACTTTATACGGTGATTGTGAGTAGGGATATCAATAATTTCGTAATTACTATAAAAATAATCATAAGGAGCTCGGGGAGTCGAAATAAATAGATTACGATTTTTTGTAATCGTAATTAAAGTTAATTGACGTTTGTGGGTGCGGCAGTTAATAACGAAAGACACAAGACATTTGCCTGATACTAAGCGATCTATCTATAAACAGCCGTAATGCACTGCCGTTCGTCACCCAAAACATTACTTATTATTAAGTATCCGAGTTAGTCCGATAATTTCACCAGCTACTTACAGGTCCAGAAACACAACAATTTTCACACATTGCCGCTTGCCAGCAGAATATCTGACACTGCGGTAATACCTACCAGGACGGTTACATACACAAGGGACCTAGTCAGCGCCGGATTAGCCATATAGCAGGAGTCAGCAATGCTACGAGCCCCGCGCATAGAGGGACCCCGCACGTAGGATTTAGCATATGCCTTACTTTATACCTCTAAACTTAAATACCTAATATATGATTTGCTACGGGCCTCATGCTAACTTAATCTGGCACTGGACTTAGTACTTATTTAGCTACTAGAGCTATAAGTAAGAATAAGTATAAAGTGTGCATGTAAGCTTAGCTTTGGGTAAACCAATAAACAGACCGCCGCTAATTGGCCATTCGCAAGTAATTAAACCTGAATGACGATTAAAACGGCATAAAAATAATTCAATTTATCTTTGCCCGCGTTTTAAAAAAAGAACAGATTAATTGATCTTTTTAAGGGTACCATTAATTAAAACACAAGTCGGAAATACTTGCTTGAACTTGCACGTTCGCGTGTGTTTTGTTAATTTAAAAGTATATTTATCTGAAGTCCATTTAACAATATTTTAATGTAACATTTTCTACTTGCCTACCGAATATCAACAAACAATAGGATTTTCAATCAGGATTACTGATAATATAATATGAATAATATTGCGTATATATACTTATGTATAGGGAAACATAAAATAATTTGATGATTGTCTTTAAATACTACTACTCGACTTTTATAGAAATTATCTGCAAATTTTTATTGGAACTATGCGAACGCGCCGGAATGCCTCCGTAATATCTAAAAACACACGCATACATATACATAAATACGTGCTTCTCTCATCGTTATGCCCGTATATATAGATATAAGTAGCCATTGAATCACCGGTGTAATTATAGAAGTGGGGGATTGGCTGCGATGCGGCCGTGTGTGCAAGAGACAGACATACTTTCTACCATGCGTGCGAAAGAGATAAATGCTAACAAGAGGCTCGTTCGTCCGTTTGATCGACACCGCCGGGGCGCGCGGGCGCGGGAAGCTGTCTGAGATGCATTCTTCTCGTAAAGTTCAACTATATATTTGGTCTGTCCCGTAGGTTGTGGTCCACAATCTACAGTTTTATACATAACATAAAAATAAAATTAGGGAAATTCCGCTGCTTCATTCTCGTTATTATCACTTCACTGGTAATACCTGAGAATTGGCACACGGGATTTTCCAGATAACATTTTACCATTTAACATATAGATTAAAATTGGTTCTATAGTATCAGTTGGGAAAAATGGTGGGTTTTTGCGATCTATGATCTTAACATATTATATAGTTAAAATTACATACCATGTTTTTCATCGTAAAATTAACTTTAAATCCAAATACAATGTGCGAAGTACCGCGGTACAAAAGACTTAAACGCGCTTATGGGTGCTACGCGATAGTGTTTTTACGACAGCAAAACTAATAGGTACTTTTTAAGTTATTGCTATGTACGGTTTTAACTATGATTTTTATATATGCAAACTATTAC
This sequence comes from Furcula furcula, assembly GCA_911728495.1. NCBI lineage: Eukaryota > Metazoa > Arthropoda > Insecta > Lepidoptera > Notodontidae > Furcula > Furcula furcula. The sequence goes on from OU452251.1 coordinate 16,840,158, forward strand.
ACTTTTTAGTGATATCTGAACATGGCAGAACTTATAAACTTACTGTCCCTACGCCAACTGGAGTTCTTAATCTATTGCAATAGGTTACTTCTAGTAATAGTTTTATTTTGTTAATTAAAGACAGATGAGCTTAAAACTGCTTTGCATTTGCATTGAAAGTCAAATCAAATTCAAACACAAAGCCGCTAAGCTATGTAGCTAGTTACCTATTTACTATTTACTCATTTGTTTTAACTCATATGTTCTAAGCATAAGAAAGTGAAGATTAAGTAATTAACAAATAATACAATTATCACTTACTATACGCACATTATTCAAATAGTGAATATGAATAGGAGTAGTTACCTGTTTTAACGGAACAATGGATATAGGATCGGCTCTCGTAGAACACCCAGTCGAAGCCGGCCTCCACCGCCAGTCGCGCAAGCATCCCGTACTTGCTGCGGTCCCTGTCGCTCGTGGTCAAGTCGACGGCTCGACCCTCGTAGTGAAGGGAGTTCTCCAGGTGCGAGTTCTCCTCGTCCCAGCCCTCTATGACCCGCAGCCTTACGCCAGGCCACTGGTTCATGACGCTGATCGCCAGCGTGTTCAACTTCTCTTTGCATCTCTGAAAAGTGGATTTGTGATATTTTAATAACTGTTGCAATATATAGGTACATATGTGAAGATCTATATGTGTATTCTGTAAGGGAAAGGGTTTTATGTTGGTTTTATTTTCCGCATAAAATCAACATAAATAATATGAATGTCTTATTTTATTGATTATTTAGAGAACATTTACATATTTGGTTTAGACGTAGGCAGTAGGAGAAATCGGATTTTGACATATTCTAGCTAGGTTTTATACACTAAGAGATAATTTTTGTTAACTCCTAGCAAAAATTAGTTTTTTATCAGCGCATTTATTGTAAATTATTATTTTTGAAATAATCATATTGTTTTATGACTTGGCTGAAATTATAAATATTTGAAATCGTGAAACAGATAACGGTACATGATATGTAAGTGATGCTCGAGTCGAGCATTATAACATTCCACAACCATTACATATTACCTCAATGTCCAAGACGATGTATTATGGTGAAGATCGAATAAAATGATTACCCCTAATTATTCAGCGTAATACACGGCGACCATTTTAAAGGTACCTAATAGGAAAACGCTCTCTCAATAGACACGCAAAAAATATCGACACTTTAAAGACATGCGAATCTTTTTGTTTGGACCCACTAAAGAAAACACCAATAGATGTGCTAACAAATCAACAAACGCCGCCGCCCCCGCTATGGAGGACACAGGATGCATTTGTCGTGAAAGAATAAATCAAATTACACACGACGCACAAAAGGGGCGACACAATTTAGCTTGTGAAATAACTCCGCGGGGCGAATGAAGGAAATGTCAAAATATTTATAAAGAAATGCGGACAATGCGCGTCGCGCCGCGTGGCGGCTTTGTCGTCCGATGTCAACTCACTCTATGCAGATTTCGTTGTGAAAAAATTTAGAGATTGACGTAACGAATCGAAGCTAGAAACCGGGCCGGGCGCCCCGCCTGGCCGATGTTCCCCACATTCAGACGACAGATAGTTTGGAGCACCGTACATAATTACTTCTACGAATGCTAAACCGCCTCATAAAGAGTTACCAGAAAAGCAACAAGTTGGACTGCGTCTACAATACTTATGTTTTTTTTAATTACATGGTATCAAAATTCGACACATACGTACGGCTATTTTACCACAATGTGAAATACACAATCATTTTAAAAACACTACCATGTTTGAGGATATTTTCCGTGAGGTATTCCTAACATTTATTTCACGATAATGCCAGTGTAAAGTAGTCGGGTGTGGGGAGCAATGGTACGGTCAGGAAGCCCAATGTTTGCTTCTCGGCAGACGTCTCGGTCCGCACTAAAACAATCGAATGCTAAATGCTTACTCAAACACTTGGTGCATTTTAACGTGGGAACACATCGGTGGCGCAATTAAGTATCTCGCGCCCATCACAACACCAACATTCCTTCTTTCGTAACATGAGTATTCTGACGAGCAACTTTTATTCTGATATTTAGTAGGTGTTTTATACAATTATTGAGTTAGATTTCTATTCAAATTACGTAACTAGATTATTATTATTGTATGTTGTCATCTTATGTTTGATGTATATTTGAATAAATAATGTATTAACGACTTGATTGTCCGCTCATATCTCAATAGCAAGATATGGTGAGCCTCATATGGAAAGGCGAGGCGAGCCGTGGTAGGCCCGATAGGCTATTATAAATTCATTATGCATATTTTTAGTAAACAAGCTGTCGATCACAATGCTTGCGCGCAGTGGGGAGCCCAGCCTCCGACACCTTACCCTGTTCCCTCTTGAGATACCTACCAAGTCTAATATCACCATTATCATCAAGACCACATGCAAGCATATATGTAAATGCACGCCCAATGAGAATCCAACATTAAACCAGTTTGTACGACGTTGAGTCAATTTACTTAATCATTTATTTTTGCCAAATGATCAAATTACACCACATCAAAAGCTCATATTCAATTATATTGATTAACAAAAAATATAACAAGCGTATCGGATACCTAAGGTCAAGTTTTGAAGCAAAACTCGGAGCTACCTGAACCGGTGGCGACCGAAGCACTTGCGGACGCATAATGAAGGCCGCTCGATGGAACAGAGGTAAAAATGAAATAAAACTCTAAGGACCATCGCACTGAAACAGCGTGTGCAGTAACGTGAGAACCGCGGGTCGACGGTACCATACTCTCCATCTCTCGGGATCTGCATATGATCGGGATCATGTTTATTGATACTGAACATACTACAGCATCTTATAAATTATATATTACACTAATAGATTTCATGTTCGAGCATGAAAAAAATACGTAGAATTTCTAACATAGCAACGGCAACCGGCACCATTCGCCACCTCGTCCTACAGGACTCGCCGCTAATTTATAACCGCCTCCCTCTGCGACCATAACAATATATTACGATAATTAAATGGCTCTTTACATTCCTTAACACATGGTTTTTTTCGACAAGGCCACTGGAGTCCAAAAACACCGACCAATGCTGACTGGTTTTTGATGTTCCATTTTTTGTTTTTTTTTTATCCAAACCACAACAAATAGTTTAAGGGCATTTTTTGTGATGCTGGCTGTTCGTTTTGTTTCTGCAAACCCACGGCTCTACCTTAGGTAAAACTGTCATAGATATCTATGCGTAAGTAAGTTTTGTACCTACGAGTACATAGAAGCATACTATAATTATTACAACTTATATAAGTACGTGTTCTTCCACATGTGAATGTATCTAAGGAAAATACCACAATAATAATTTATAATAAGTTTATAGCCCATTTAACCAAACATCGAACAATGTAAATTTTAAACATGTAAACACTCAAATTTAGTATTGGGCAAATTGTATTTATGTATATTGATGTGGATCTGCTTAAAGCATTCCTCGACTTAAACGGCACACAAAAGTATTTAAATTAAAATAAGGCCACTTAAAGCTCGATCTTTATAGCCTGGCTTATTTCCCATCATAATAAAGTACCTGCAAAAACGATACGTTCCAAAAACGTACCGTTGACTCAAATCTAAACAACATTTTCGTCGCGGCAAAGTATAAATTAGGCGGCATAATATCCCCTGTAACGAAGCAACACCTTGTCTTTATAGCAATGAAATATTTTTTCGGATTGGTGGAGATGAGTGTTGGGTTTAGGAGGGACCGCGAATCATTTCCCACGGAACGTTCCGTTCATTCACAAATAGTTACAGAAACCACAAAGCGTGAATCATAAAGCCTAACCACCATTTTGGTCTTTACTTTTTTATGACTTATATTAGTGTGACTATATAATTTTATATTTATTGATGACCTTTTCATATCATGTATAATATACAAGCGACTATTATTATATGGCAGTTTAACTGGCTTATGCAATTGGTACTTGTAAAGGTCAGTTTTAAAAAAGCTTGAATTGTTGTAGCACTTGTTAAATTATCCCTAAAATACGCAATATCAGTGTATTGAGTCGATTTTGTGAATGTATTTACGTGACTTGTGATATAATTTAAATTTTACTGTTGAAAAAAGAACGAAAAACGGTATAGGTACATACACACATAGGTATAATCATATGTAAAGTACGGTATTAGTTTACGTAAAAGAGTAACGTGTAAACATATACTACATATTTTCTGCTGCATGGACCTTGTAGGCTAATCGCTTTTATTTTACTTCCCGGTTCTTGTGCCCCTAAATCGTTCAATATAGAGAGGTAATATTACAAATATTTGTAAGCCGTAATCCAAGTGTCGTACTAGCTGTCGAACACGTCATAAATATGCATCATGTGGACGCATCACCTGCGTCTGTGTATGTCCAAAGCCCTTTAATGTTTGCCCACGAAAAATATCACCCTTTGTTGTCTTAATGCGGCGTCGGCAGTAGACGCGGTGAACGGCGCAACATCCCATACATTCACTTGACTGTACTCGCTCCAATATACTATGAGAAATTACTGATAATAATAGCTCGTTAGCAAATTCTATTTCTCAGCAAGAAATCATCGTGAAAATTTCTCAAGATTTATTGCAGAGAATTAGCCTTAGGTTAAATCGTTGATTAATAAAAAATGTAAAATAGTTGGTTAGCTAACGGCAAAGGAGTTGTTCCAGAAATGTATGGAGCCTGGGCCAACACCATGTACACTATATGTAAATATAACTTTGCAATACAGTAACTGTTTTGTAATGTTATCTTTTTTTAATATTGCTTCGTTTTATTGTACATTTAAGATATCTTGGTCAAGGAGAGCAACACCAAAGAGAATATAATACTACTGTAGCAACACCACACAATACTATGATGAATCGGAAATACGTAACTAAAATGTCATTTTGACAACTGACTATACCTGCGATTGAACTTGTTGTGAAATAGCACTTATACGACGGATTCCAATCAAGATAGAAACAGTCAATGAATGTCCGTAAACATAAATAATCACTAAAAACTCCGAAATACATTATGTACTCCACGCGTAAACAATCTATTACGAAACGTCACCTATAGCATTAACTGTCAAGTATTAAACCAACGTCAAACGCAACTGTCATGGCTGCCCTAAAAACAGGGTGGACATACTAAATAACTCCATAAGTAATAATTTATGTACAATTGTACTCTGCCACAAATTAATTGATAAGTATTTTTATGAAACTCTCCTATGTTTTTCCTATTTTTCCATGTAGTGTACATAGTGTTGGCCCAAAATGGAACATCTCCTTTAAAACAACGATAAAATAAATACAAATAATGAATCAAGCACTGAACTGCCAAGCTGTGTCGGCTCAACATATGTAAATGTGGTTTGTAGACTCTTCTACTTGTTTCCAAGAGGATTTTTTTCCATTGAGGTCTATATTTCGTATGTAAAAGCGCGCTAACGAATACAGTCTACAAGGCTTTTAAGGAGACGCGGGCGCCTTTCACTTGGTTGGAAAAAAAGTTTGAAACAAGACACCACCGATATGCGGTGTTTGCTTGGGCCAGGGACCTCTGTTAATGAAACGTTACACTTCATTCACTCAATTGGAGCAAGTATCTTTCTGTAGTCAGCACGTTGTTTTTTTTTTGTAAAGAAAAGAAAGAAATAACGTTATACGTTAATAAACAATATATGTAAATACATTTTCTGAAAGTTCTTTTCTAAAACCACAAATTATAATAAAGCTGAAAGTGTATGGTCGCCAAGATTCGTCATCCTTTGGAGTGTTAGGACAATGGAGTTTGAATTCCATATTTGTGTATGTGAATAACAATTTTTTCCACTTCAAATAAGCAAGGTGTTATTATTATAAAATTATTTATATCTTCAAATAATTCATTCGGGTAGTGTATGGGTACCATTTTTCACCCATGGGGCCGATCTGTTAAACACATTTTATATTATGTTATTGTGTGTTATCGGTATTAAACACCCATGGGACGGATGTAATTCCATTATTAATATTATTGTGATCGCTTAGTCTGGCTGAGGTCAATGGCGGAGTCAACGAGAGCATGCTCACTAGTTGCAAGTCATCCGAATGAGCGATGGAATCTACGCTTCCGACAACTTCGATCAACCACGTACATTTATCCTTTGTTTTTCACCGAACTCTTCGTATACTGATCATGTAATATAACAATTGTTACTATAAAATATATTTTGGTAGTTTGTAAAAGAAATATGCATTCAAGAGGCTAACTAATGTTTTCGGAGTGTCGCTGATTTGATGATGTCTACCAGGCAATAGACCGGCTTGCCTTGTTACTTAACACGATTTAAAAATCTGCTCTTGTATACGTGCTAATTTCTGTATACAAGGTTTCTTAGTAATATAAAAATATCTTCTAAGTACGCGCCTCACTTTGCAATTACCTTGTTCGCTAAATCGCGGAAGGCTATAAACATGAACGCGGGTATCGCGTTGATTTACAGCGTCAGCCCGCGTCGACTCGATAACTGCTGTTGATCGATTTGCATCCGTAATTACGTCACTTTTATCAAGCAGCTGATGAAACCGCGACAAGTATACGTGATTGCGGGAGGCGAAGCCCGCCCCTTCCGACGCGACCGGTTGCGAGCTTTTACTTAGCATTGGACGCCGGCACCGTTGCTTTGTATCGTGCGATCGCCCTGTCAGATGTTGACGCGATAAACTATGCTCCGTAATTTTCCTTAACACCATTGAACCCATGCCCGCGGCCTTACGAGAAACGTCCAAACCGAAAATCACCCGTAATCAAACACATTAGCGTCTCAAGTAAAACAAAAGACAAATTCCTACCGCGTCTGTGTTATCGAAAGTTATTGATTTATCAGTACATCAGGAGTTCATAATTCTGGTTGTCGCGTCGGATTTGGTACGCGCCGTTGCGTAGCTCGCGCACTAATCCCGCAGTACGGTCTGCCGCTACGATTCACACCTAACAACCTATTCTCATCGAGATCTCATCGTCGAAGAAAAATAAACCATCTTCGTAACACCACTGACGAGCAATCGCCGCTCTCATTGTTTATCCCTCGGCCCAAAGCGGAGTGATCGCATCACGTGGGTGTAAAGTAAACACCGCACGTATCAAACTATACGTCCTCTTTTGCTGACGGTCCCGAGGAGCCTCTTGATAATATTTTATAAGACAAATAACCCGATAAAGATGTTTTGACGTGAACCCGTGTTCATCGCTCACACTAAAATGCGTCCAGTGAGCGAGTATAATAAAATATTTATTTACAATTTTGTGCTTTCGGGTAGAAAAGGAATAAAAGTTCTAATTTAGTGTCAACTTTATTGGTGGCGAGCGAAGCGTTAAGGCGATCGGTGGAGTGTTTAAATATGTTGACAGGACTTAAGGCGGTGGACTTCACGTAGATCCATTAGCATTGTTTTAAAGGATTAGAGCGGGGCGGCGGCGCTTACGGTCGCTCTGTGGGGCGACGACGTGTCGCTGGACACGCATATTTTTATGACACATGTCGTTTTTATTTTAAACTTCATCAGTGTGAAACCACTACTGTGTCCAAATCGCTGATAAGGGAACCTACTTACCTCCTCTCCAGATTATTTTCACTTTGTTTACTAACAAAAGTTTTATAAAACCTTTTTTGTTTAGTAATACCAAATTATCTTTAAGAAGATAGATTGTACGTAAATCTAGCCTGTATTTCAATGTGTAAGCATAAGTATGCATTATTTTTAACGTTACATTAATTAAAGAAATTAATTATGATTATGATTTATGCGTTGCATCGGATTTAATTATAATATGTATGGTAGTGGTCATGAAATGAAAATATGTGTATGGCATAGATACCAGGTACATACCAACACTTACCTACTTGTAAACCTGGGCGCTTTGACCGCTGTGCTAGCGTGTCCCGCTGGCGTCCGCGGTTAGTATCAAATTACACAAAAGATCGAACGTTTTTAGATTGTTTTGGGTCCGAAATAAAAACCGTTGTGTCTCTGGCAATTTTTTCGAAATTACCCGATGACAGGGCTGTCGATTTTTTACTATTTTGCAAGACTGTTGTGTGACCCTACAATTATAAACCTTAACTCAAAGAATATAAATAAAATTGTTTGTATTTAATACGCAAAAGTTATCGTGGCAGAGTCCCACAAAATATTAGCTTACATGCTTCACAACTTGGTGATTTATCGAAGCGACAATTTGACATGGGACTATGATGTTGTGGTTATTTCCGCGTCGCTAGGTTTTTGCGTGGAAATAAATTAAATGAATACACTCGTATAAACCATTTAATAGCCTTTGCTTCATAGAGGAAGACAATTAGCACACTTATTTTGACAAGAAAAAGCTATTTAGCTAGCTTTAAAATATTTTTTGTATTTTAAATGGTTATTATGTATGCCATGCATTTAATTGTGCAAAAGTTCAAAGAAAACGTTCCATCGTTTGCAGTTGCCTTACTATGTTGTTATAAACGTTTAATAGTAAAGTACCTTAAAAATTGTTATCATAAAGAGCGCGAGATAATTCGTTCTCGAGTCGCGTGTTGTTATTTATTTTGAGGTAGTAACTGTTTTTATCAATGGGTGTCCATTAGATGAGGCATTTGTGTGAGTCGGCGCGCGGGCGTGAGACTGGGAACATAATTTTCTCATCGCATATAACCTTTTTAACGCAAACCTTTTATGCTAACTTAAACGTAAACTTACATTTTTTTTAAAAATAGAGTACTTCATTACATAAAATAAAACTTAATAAATTTATAAAAAAATCAAGTATACAAAATAATTTATTAGCAAACTTAATCATAAATGGTGCTAATGAGGTCATTACATGATATGTTTTGAGGTGAAAATTAATCTAAATAGAGAAACGAAAGCCCGTCAGTCGGGTCACAAAGTATGTTGTGGTCAAGTGGAGAAGCGGATTATTTGTGACGTGTGTAAACAATGCACAGCTATGCACATGGTCTTTCAGGTTTACCTAACAGTTTAAGTCGACCCCAAGTTTGTATTTACTGTTTAACAGCATTATTTGCTATTTATCGAAAGTTTGTAAAGGAAAACTGAAATAAGGGCATACATTAATTTTATAACACATATGCGCCGATCAAGAATAATATTTCTGAGGCAGAGGCGTAGAATATGTCGTACCTACGTATTACGTAACTCAATTTGTGGTCCAAACCCTCACTAACTTTCAAAAGACTAGGGCAAAATATCGTACCTTATATCCTAAAAGGATGGTTACTTGTAATCTTGGTACAGTCCAAAAAGGATTAAAATACCAATATTTAATGTTGACCAACGTTTAAAATAAGAAGGTTCGAACGAGCTCGCAAAAATAATTCGGCACCATCAAACGCATCGTTGGAAAATTAATTATCAATTTGTCGTGGGTGCCAGGGCGACATAAATCGATCGGGTGTATCTGCCTCCAGCCACATTAGCCACGCTCGAACATGAGATAAGGATAACAAATGCTCAGTTTAATGTTATCTTGACATCGCGGACATGAGAGAGCTTTTTGCCACCACATCCTTCGGCCATCTCGCATTTGGACCTTCGATAACATTAATAAATTCATGCATACGTTCAACGGAACTTTTGCATATATTTTTATCATACAGAACCAAATAAATACTTTGAATATATTGAAGCATCTGTACCTATCTGTGAGTAGAGATTTCGCCTGGTAGATAAAGTGGTTAGTAAAGGTAAAAAAACCACAGAAACATGCTAATGGTATTGACATGAAATCTCAGTCAGTTGCCTAAGTTGGCTTAGTAATTTACAACTTCATTATATTCAAGTAGCCTTTAGCTATGGCTTTGCTCCGATACATTTTCCCGGTAGCCTATACTGCTTTGAGACTACCTCTATGCTAAAAATTACATCGATCAACTACGTCGTTTCAACAACTAAGTCGATTATTCATATTAGGTACAATTCTGTTATAAAACGACAGAAAGCAAGTACAAACGCCTTTATAGGTGCGTAATAACATAGAGCCTCTGTTACACCTAGGTATACGTTATATTATGTATTCCATGGGTATTATTATTCAATGTAAAACTGTTTTTCAGATTCCGCTAGTGTATAATTATTTATCAAGGCACGGGCGCATGCGAAATTGGGGTCTCACCTCGAGCCGCCCATAAATAAACTAAAATGACCGCCGTCGGTGGGAGGAACACAGCACTAATGAATAGGCAGCTTGACCCGGCCGAGGGGCCCGGGGCCTGTGGCCAAAGACCCACAGCGGGTTTCACTGGCAGTCGGGGGCCCATGTATATAAGCCTTCATTGGTAGGTTTACATTTTTGAAACTCAAAGATGCCAAAACCCTTCTGGTATTAATATCTTGTTTAGGTATTTGATTAAAAACCAGTTTTTTAGTATATTTACCTATCTACACTACACTAATTGCACTTACCTAGAACGTATAAATTCGATTTAATTTTTCGTGTTTGTGAATTTAATAGTCATAAATAATTTTCCTTTTTGGTAAATTAATTTTGATGAAAAAACGTTTAAGAATCCTATGATTTTTGCGAGCTGTAATAAATGTTATATAAATTGGTCCCTCAACATAAAATCCTCAATTTTCCTTCTGTGACCTATCGGAATTCGATATCGATATTAACGCTCAATTGTGGCATGGAGAGCATCAATTTATCTCTCTTTCACGGCCTCATTCTATTTTTCAAACGAGTGATCGGATTACACAATTGTAAATATATGTTAAAAATTACCCAACACGAAATACCAATTTGAATATGAATAGTTGGCGCCAAGAAAAAACCGGCCCGAAATAATAATAGTAGACAAATGTCCCCCTTTACAGAATACAATGCATGGCCGCTGAACGATCAATCCACTGTTTTAGACATGCTAATTTAATAGTCTAGAGCTGTTTATAACTGTTTAGGGCCACAATGAACTGCATACAGGTATGAATAAAATATAAGGTTTTAAAATACTTAAACCAAACATTTCTCCACCGACAAAAAGCTTTCTGCGGTACTCGGCATTCCTTAAGGAACCCTAACCTCGTCACTAAGTGCAGATTTCAATACAAAATCTATACTAAGGGATGAGATAATGATTCATTAATGGACTTTTAGCACGATAGATTAAGAATATGGTATAGTTTTTTCATTAAAAATCTTTTAAATTTAGACACCAAATTAAGATTAAGCTGTGATTATCATATCGAGTGACAAATACATTTCGACTTTGGGACATAGTGTGCAGTGGACACGCCGCGCCGGAGACGGTCCTTGGCAGTCTGGGAGGCAGGTAGGTCGGGAGGCAGCTATTATTTAAATTAATTGGACATAAAACGACGAAGCCGAACACAAAAGCGTGTCGCTGGAACAATCGGTCGCGGACATAGCCCGCTCTGAATCGCGATAAATCATACATTCACGAACATTTATATAGGTATTTGTTTTAAAAAATACATAAGATCATTCCATAACATTTCTGTTGAAATCAAAATATGTTTCTTTAAAATAACAAAACGTTTAAAAACAGTTAGAATAACAAGTTGAAGAAAAGAATCCGTATCTCTCATCTTAACAGATGTTATGTAGACAGATATTTAAAATAGAATTATAAGGAACGTGCAAAACATTAAATCCTCTTTCAAGGATTTGAAGTCAATAATATTGTTAGCCATTTATCTATGTATACAAGTAAGTATTTTTCATTAATTATTTGGAAATACATACATGAAGACAATGGTTATCTGCGACTGCAGATAACCATTGTCTTCATGTCGAATCTATTATAAATTAATCTATTGCTAAGTGACTACTTAGCAATAGATTAATTTATAATAGATTAACTTCGTGTCCATTTCTGACATCAAATGGTAATTGATATAAACATTTCTAATCAATTCGAGCGCAATATGAAAGATCATGCGGCCAAGAGTGGCGCGCCCGACCGCCCGTCGGATCTTATCACACGTCGCCGTGTCGAGTCAACAATGCCATCTTTTGTGTTCCAACACGATTATTTATTGCCACCAAACACTGCGCTTACAAACCGGCCGAGATAATTCCGCGATTCCAAATTTAATTTGAACACGCCCTTCGAGCATTTCACTTTTGAGATTCGAATACATTTTTCAAGTACTTAACAAAATCAGATGGATGATGATGGTGATGACCTCTGTGTCGTGTCACGGTTATTTTTTTTTATCCTTAGGTACGCGACCGAAGATGATTGACAATAATAATAAATAATAATAATAACACCAGCCCTTGTTTATGTCCCACTGTTGGGCACGGGCCTCCCTTCAAGGTGAAGGGGCTTAGGCCATAGTCCACCACGCTGGCCAAGTGCGGGTTGGTGGACTTCACACGTCATTCGAAAGCTAGTTAGGCTTTCTCAGACATGCAGGTTTCCTCACGATGTTTTCCTTCACCGAAAGCTAGTAACAATCACACAAAGACGATTCGCACATGATTAATTAAAGAAATCAGAGGTGCGAGGCGGGGATTGAACCGGCGCACCTCGTTTCCAAGGCAAGCGCTCGCCCACTGATCTGTTACAGCTATATGATTGACAATACCTAATTTAAATTAATAAATAATATCCTGGGACAATCTACGCACGGTCATCTGATCCCATTATAGGCATAGCCTGTACCATGGTTACCAGACAACTGACCGATACAACAAGAAAAACCACAATGTTTTTGGTTGGGAATCGAACCTACGGGTGTCAAACATTACATTCAAAGTAACTATGCGCACAAGTAGGTAACTTGTAAGAAGATTTAGGGTTTTTTTTAAATACCTGGCGGTCTTTAATTTGAGGTCGTTTGCCCATATTACTAGGGTAGCGCCATTCTTGGCTGTGTTATTTTAGTTTAAGTATGAATACAACTTCTATTTGTTCACGTAGCATTATAATAGTGAGACGTATCTACAAAGTTAATTAATTCTTGCAATCTATTCAAACAATACGTAAATAAACATTAATTGATTAGTTCACATCGCGAATTGAGTTGTCTATCACATTGACATGGAGGCGGCGGCGGCGGTCTCTAGATTGAATGGGATATGAATTAATTGATATGACAATATTATTATGTACCTACGCGACCAGTTTTCGTTCCACGGATAAGTAAGTGCAAATATTGTTCAACTACTTCATAGAAAACTCGTTAATCGCATTAATGGGTATGCTGTTGTGAATTCGCTTTTAATAAACCGACTTGCTCACCTTTACATTGGATATATAACCGTACATATATTTAATTACGATACTAAATGTGTAAGCATTTGTCAGCAATGATTATCTTTGCATAAAACCATAGCCTCGGGGGATTTAAGTTTAAATGAGTCAGAGCAATTATATTGGTCAATAATGACATGTCCTTACCTAAACTATGACGAATAGGTAGAGGTAACAATTCAAGACACTAAATATTTTACAGTGTTACACAACAAGTGCAAAATACCACAGTTTTATGTTTTGCTATGGTAACTGTGTGACTGTTATCTAAGCTTGTGCGAACATTTTGTGGCTACGCTAATTAGATAATTACGGTTCTTAGCATTCACAGACGATAAATATTGCATCACAAAATCATAGACTCATTTATTTATTGTGCATATAATCTATACATATAATAAAATCGTAGAAAAGTAAAAACTGTACATTGAATATTTTTTGAAAAATGTAATTGTTACGTGTTCTAGGAACGATACTGATGAAGAATATGAAAGATTTTAGAATTTTTGTCTGTCTGTATGTCTGTGACTTCGTGAAGACTTGTTGTTAAAACCGCTGAATAGATTTAGTTGCTATTTGGCAAAAAAAAATATTGAAGACCTAGAAAAATTATAGAATATAAATTATCTCGCTATTTATGATGGGGTTTGAGCAGTGATGTAATATGTACTTTTCCATCTATAAGTTGCTGCGAAATCCTTCTGTTTTCAAGATTGGTATCAATACTATTCAACAGATTTAGCTGTTATTTGACGAACATGTTTATTAAAGACCTTATCAGGCTTTAGTATAACAAAAATCAAACTATTTGTCACAGAGAATGAGCAATACTGTAATAAGTACTTTTTCTTCTATAATTTGCTGCGAAATTGTAAAAAGACTAGACAAATGTTACAATATACCAGATTTGTTATGGATTTAAACTCCAAAATTAAAATCATTACGCTATATTAACTTAAGGAACTCAGCAATCAATATGTACAATAACCATAGGAACGGGAATTTCAACGAACGTCTGACCGTTGATACAGCGAGCGGTCTTCCGTTTTGGTTATGTTTCAGGGTTCGATCCCGGACGAACTCACTTTCTTTTTGTGATTTTAAACATTTTGATTTCGCTTTTCGTAGTACTTTTACAAAATAATAACTAATCAAATATGTTTTTGCATACTTTAAACTAAAATCGACAGGTATTGCCCTAATGGAGATATTCCATTTTGGGCCACCACTATGTACACTACATGGAAAAATGGAAAAAACATAGGAGAGTTTCATAAAAATACTTGTAAATTAATTTGAAGCAGAGTACAATTGTACATAAATGATTACTTATGGAGTTATTTAATATGTCCACCCTGTTGTTAGGGCAGCCATGACAGTTACATTTGACATTAGTTTACTACTTGACAGTTTATGCTATAGATATGATATGACGTTTCGTAATAGATTGTTTACGCGAGTACATATTATTTTTCGGTGTTTTTAGTCATTATTTAAGTTTACGAACATTAATTGATTGCTTCTTTCTTGGCCCGGGGCTTTACTGTATTGATTAACGGCTATGATTTGGATTGGAATCCATCGTATGAGTGCTATTTCACAACAAGTTCAATTTCAGGTACGTTCACTCAGTCAGTTGTTGCCAAAATTACATTTAAGTTACGTATTTCCGGTCCATCATATTATTGTGTGGTGTTGCTACTGTAGTATTATATTTTCTTTTGTGTTGCTCTCCTTAACCAAGATATCTTGTACAAGAAAACGAAGCAATATTAAAAAAAGAGAACATTACCAAACAGTTACTATATTGCATAGTTATATATTCATATAGTGTACATGGTGCTGGCCCAGGCTCCATACATTTCTGGAACAACTCCTTTTAAATAAAATAAATTTATTGTTTACTTTTTTGAATAGCTGCATCTCGATATATAGAAAGTAAGTAACCAAATACGGAAATTGTAAGTTATACGTGGTTGTGAACACTAAACTGAAGCTTGCGCCTCTAACATTACCTCACAAGGACGGGCACGTTCTGAGCTTCCTTGCAAACAGTGGCAAGCGTGAAGCTCAAATCACTGATGATTGAAAGCGGTACAAAGATTGGTCAATCACCAAGATCTTTAAGACTGATGGTTCAGGCTGCGCCCGTTGCACTATATATATGATTTTTTCCATTTGAAGAGGCTCTTTCCGCGCACTTCAGTACTTAATACGCCATGTCAACTTGAGCACCGTCGTGCTGCTGCACAGTATAAATATCGCCATATGCGAGTCGGTGATCTATTTATTACAAGAACGTGACAGTAACCTTTAAAGTGCAAATGGACCAAGGCCGTCTTCGTTGTACTCAGTCTATACAAAGTAGGTACGTTGCAGATTATCTCGCTACTGCCTATGTCTATACTGTTACACAACGCACATACATATGTATTAACTTCGCTGACCATTGAATATATTGGCGCTATGGCAGAGGTGTATCATCAGCAGCCGGAAGACGTCCACTGCTGAACAACATCCTCCCCTTAGAAGGTAGGGGTTGCCATATTCCTCACACTTGGCAGTCGTCTTGGGGATTGTATGCTTACTGTTAAATACGTTAATAAAGTGGGGGAGCCCAAAAGCATGAGCTATGAGTCGTTTCGTTTAAATTCTATACAAGAACAATAGGAAGTTCAAAGAGTCCTTAGTATTGTCTACGGTGCCATTTCCTACCATTAAAAATCAGACGCAAAACAAATGATGGTTGTTACTTAGTAAAGATAGCAAATGGCACTATTGATAGTCCTGAACTTCTAGCTAATGTTAAATTCCGCACGAACCAATTGGGCCTCAGACAACGACCATTATTGCCTGTACCACTGACGACATTCATCATCATCACCAGCCGGAAGACGTCCACTGCTGAACAAAGGCCTCCCCCTTAGACCGCCACAATGAACGACAATTTGCTATTTGCATCCACCGGTTTCCTGCGACGCGAACAATGTCGTCGGTCCACCTAGTGGGAGGCCTGCCTACGCTGCGTCTTCCGGTTCGTGGTCGCCACTCGAGAACCTTTCTTCCCCAACGGTTGTCGGTTCTTCGAGCGATGTGGCCGGCCCACTGCCACTTCAACTTGCATATTCTACGAGCTATGTCGGTGACCTTGGTTCTTCGGCGAATCTCCTCATTCCGGATTCTGTCGCGCAAAGAAACTCCGAGCATAGCTCTCTCCATAGCTCGTTGTGTGACTCTGAGCTTCTCCAAAAGGCCAGCTGTTAGAGACCACGTCTCAGTACCATATGTCATCACTGGCAACACACACTGGTTAAAAACCTTTGTCTTCAGGCACTGCGGAATTTCTGATGAGAAGATGTCACGTAGTTTCCCGAACGCTGCCCATCCGAGTTGGATTCTTCGGGCGACCTCTTTGTCGAAGTTGGACCGACCTAACTGGATAGTTTGTCCTAGGTATACGTCGTGGTCAACAACTTCGAGTGTATCGTTCCCAACAACTACCGGTACGGGTGCAACATGGACATTAGACATGATCTTCGTCTTGTCCATGTTCATTTTAAGACCCACCTGTTGGGAAACGCTACTGAGGTCGCTGAGCATTGTATTGAGGTCCTCCAGCGATTCTGCCATAATGACTATATCATCGGCAAAACGAAGGTGAGTGATGTATTCGCCATTGATGTTGATGCCGAATCCGTACCAGTCCAAGAGCTTGAAAACGTCCTCCAATGCGTTCGTGAACAGTTTCGGAGAAATAACGTCTCCCGGTCTCACGCCCCGCTGCAATGGGATTGGTTTCGTGCTCTCGTCCTGTAGTCGGATCGACATGGTGGCGTTGCTGTACAAACACTTCAACACTTCGATGTACCTATAGTCAATGTGACACCGCTGAAGGGACTGCAATACCGCCCAGGTCTCGATTGAATCAAAGGCTTTCTCGTAGTCCACAAACGCTAGACATAATGGCCGATTATACTCCTCGGTCTTCTGTATAATCTGGCGGAGCGTATGTATGTGGTCTACGGTGCTAAAGCCTTTTCGGAACCCGGCTTGTTCGGGAGTATACATGGCTCAGGAGTGAGATGGGTCTATAATTCTTCAATAAGGTGTTATCACCTTTTTTGAAGAAAAGAACCACCATACTCCCGTGCCATGCTTCTGGCGTAGTACCCTCGAGTAAGACGGAATTAAACAACTTCTGGAGGACTAAGAGTACCGGTTTTCCACCCGCTCTCAGAAGTTCTGTTGTGATTCCGTCTTCACCCGGCGCCTTGTTGTTCTTAAGCTGTTTGAGAGCCATTCTAATCTCGTACAGGCTGATATCTGGGATGTCCTCAGTGTAGTTATAAGATATAGGAAAAACGCATTTCTAGTGCGTAGTGCTACTAGCTTCAATAGTTTATCATCAACACTTGATTGAGATCTGTTCTGTACAAGTCCCAGTGTAATTAAAAAAAAGAATTAATGATGAATTTTTTTTAAATGTCCGTAGCCAGTCAGTAGCAACAACAACACAAACTGCAGTCTAAGATTATTTGAATATTTTGTACGTATCATATAACTTAAAAATTTTGTTATTTACACTTATCATATGGGATACACAGCAATAGTTAATCCTGTATACATGTGCAAATTATTTAAGTACCTATTTGTGGAAGCTTGTAATTAACAACATATTTATCTAATCTGCAATCCAATTGGATATTTGTCTTTCTTTCTAATAATGCTTTCTTTAAAATAAATAAAATAAAATAATAAATAATATCATTGGGTTTTACTGAGTAAGTATCTTTTAAGTCCTGGTTCACCTTCCATAATATCCCGGGAACCTTTTGAAGGTTTGAGGTTTTAAAGAAAAAATGGTCGCTCAAGTTTCACGTTGCAGAATAAGGTGGCAGAGCAGATCAAGAAGAGGGATCCCGTCGGTGATCCGCAACGCAAGAGTAGGCCCGGGCACAGATGACGGGCCAACGCCGACCTTATCTTGCCCTAGCGAGGATGTGCAGACAGTAGGGACGGGGGAACTGCTGCCTATGTTCACCCTTGCATATATGTCGTGCTAAAGTGTTTCGGACGCCATCTTATGACATTCTGCTGGCTTTTTACAACGGCAGGCAGGTCCGTGGGCTTAACACCCACGGACGACGATGGGCTCGCTGACCGCTGTTAGGACTCGGACTAGTAAACGGGGCCGTTCCCAGGGCCCACAACGCTGCGGTATGTGAACACCGAAGGTTTAGATTCAGTAGGAGTCGTACATAACCCACACTGCCACTCCCGTGGTGGTGTGGGTAACCATGGGGATTTTTGTACGTGAAAAAAGAACTTGGCAAACATTGCTTGATTGAGGCGCTAACATTGCTTGAGTTCATGAAAATTACTGGCTGCGTGCAAAGCCGCGGGTACTGCTAGTATTCTATATTACCCGTGGGGTGTCCGGGTAAGAATAACGGCCACCCTTTCCTCCTGTTGGGTGTCTTAAGAGAGGCGACTAAGGGATAACAAGAAGACGGACAACAGCTTCTTTCTATTGGATTATCTACCTTTAGTGCGAACCCCGAAGACTTTCAACTCGAACTACACAATCGCTTCCAGTGCCTAGCCGAATGCGAAACTGCGGACGAGTTAAACAATGGGTTGGTGCAAACTGTCCATGCAGTGGGGTCCAAGTTCTTTAAGACCCCACGCCGTAATAAGCCTCAGAAGCTCTCCAATCAAACCATTAAGTTAATGGAAACCCGAACTGAGATGAGACTGCAATCTTCAGCTGATATGTCGGAATATGCTGAACTCAATAGACGAATCTCGAAATCCATGCGACACGACTTGCGTTCCTATAATACAGCATGTATTAAGGACGCAATTGAGCGGAACCAAGGCTCTAAAGTGTTTGCAAAGAATTCGTCTATTGGGCAAAGCCAAGTGACCAAGCTGAAGATCGACGACGGCAGTGTCATCTCATCAAAGTCGGAGATATTGAGAGAGCTCGAGAGGTTTTACGGACAGTTGTACACCTCGACACGAAAACCCATTGCCCGAACAGCTCAGGACACCAGAGCCCAACTAACCCGACACTACACTGAGGACATCCCAGACATCAGCTTGTACGAGATTAGAATGGCTCTCAAACAGCTTAAGAACAACAAGGCGCCGGGTGAAGACGGAATCACAACAGAACTTCTGAGAGCGGGTGGAAAACCGGTACTTTTAGTCCTCCAGAAGTTATTTAATTCCGTCTTACTCGAGGGTACTACGCCAGAAGCATGGCACAGGAGTGTGGTGGTTCTCTTCTTCAAAAAAGGTGATAACACTTTATTGAAGAATTATAGACCCATCTCACTCCTGAGCCATGTATACAAGCTGTTTTCGAGAGTCATTACGAACCGTCTCGAACGCAGGTTTGGTGACTTCCAGCCTCCCGAACAAGCCGGGTTCCGAAAAGGCTTTAGCACCGTAGACCACATACATACGCTCCGCCAGATTATACAGAAGACCGAGGAGTATAATCGGCCATTATGTCTAGCGTTTGTGGACTACGAAAAAGCCTTCGATTCAATCGAGACCTGGGCGGTATTGCAGTCCCTCCAGCGGTGCCACATTGACTATAGGTATATCGAAGTGTTGAAGTGTTTGTACAGCAACGCCACCATGTCGATCCGACTACAGGAAAAGAGCACGAAACCAATCCCATTGCAGCGAGGTGTGAGACAGGGAGACGTTATTTCTCCGAAACTGTTCTCAAACGCATTGGAGGACGTTTTCAAGCTCTTGGACTGGTACGGATTCGGCATCAACATCAATGGCGAATACATCACTCACCTTCGTTTTGCCGACGATATAGTCATTATGGCAGAGTCGCTGAAGGACCTCAATACGATGCTCAGCGACCTCAGTAGCGTTTCCCAACAGGTGGGTCTTAAAATGAACATGGACAAGACGAAGATCATGTCTAATGTCCATGTTGCACCCGTACCGGTAGTTGTTGGGAACGATACACTCGAAGTTGTTGACCACTACGTATACCTAGGACAAACTGTCCAGTTAGGTCGGTCCAACTTTGACAAAGAGGTCGCCCGAAGAATCCAACTCGGATGGGCAGCGTTCGGGAAACTACGCGATATCTTCTCGTCCAAAATACCGCAGTGCCTGAAGACGAAGGTTTTTAACCAGTGTGTGTTGCCAGTGATGACATATGGTACTGAGACGTGGTCTCTAACGGCTGGCCTTTTAGAAAAGTTCAGAGTCACACAACGAGCCATGGAGAGAGCTATGCTCGGAGTTTCTTTGCGCGACAGAATCCGAAATGTGGAGATTCGCCGAAGAACTAAGGTCACCGACATAGCTCTCAGAATCTGCAAGTTGAAATGGCAATGGGCAGGCCACATCGCTCGAAGAACCGATAACCGTTGGGGAAGAAAGGTTCTCGAGTGGCGACCACGAACCGGAAGACGCAGCGTTGGCAGGCCTCCCACTAGGTGGACAGACGACATTGTGCGCGTCGCAGGTAACCGGTGGATGCAAATAGCCAATTGTCGTTCATTGTGGCGTTCTAAGGGGGAGGCCTATGTTCAGCAGTGGACGTCTTCCGGCTGATGATGAGTGCGAACCACAAGACGACTGCCAAGCATGGGTACTAATGGCAGCTCTTGCTGGTTTTCAGCTGGTGATGATGATGAATATTATATACTAGCTGACCCACGGAGCTCCGCCCGCGCTGTGTTTACATTAACTAAACTTTCAATAATATACATTCGCATAGAATACAAAACCTCCTTTTTTAAAGTCGGTTAAAAACTTGGACCCACTTTGTACTTGCCCTCCGAAGCACGGAGACGTTTAGTTCAAATGGCGTTAAACGGTCACCCATCTATTTAAATTTTCATACCCACCCATTATGTACACATTTTGACTTTAGTCCCCTCTCCCAAGGGAACCGTGCCGAATGTCGGGATAAAAAGTATCCTATGTCCTATGTCGGAGTATTAACTCAAATCATACCAAGTGTCGTTTCAATCCATCCAGTAGTTTCGGCGTGATGCTCAGCCGAGATACAGACAGACAAAAATTAAAAAAAATACATTTTTGACTTTAGTATCGGTTATAGAATGCCCTCCAAACATAATTTTCAAAATACCTTCAATGTACAGAATTGGACCTGTTATAGTTTTATTATAAGTATAGAAGTCAACAGCGGCATATATAAATAAAATACGCACCCTCCCCTGCTTCAGATGGTTTTTTAAGTGTATGGCTACCCGCTACCCCACTATAGGTTCAATTCCCGCCTAAGACAAAAATTTGTGTGCATCCCCTTAATATCAGCAAACGAGGAGATGCACGACAGTTACTCATTGCACCCTTACGTTGTAAATCAGCCCGGACTAAGTGGTTTGCTTCATCATTTATAATGCGTACAGCTCAGGACTGGACTAGTTTACCTGCATCGGTTTTCCCATTAGATTATAATGTGGGTCTTCAAGGCTAGATTGAATAGGCGTTTAATAACCTAAAGTGCTTCACCAACATCCATTCAGATGGGCTAGCAATCAAGCATTAGCTTATAATAACAAAAAAAATGTCTGTTCGTCTTATGTCTGACTAGTCTCTGTACTGTTACAGACTCTACCTAGGCTGGGATTAGATATCCTTGTGTGGATTGTACCAGGATATAAAAAGGGATCCTACGTGTGTCAGACTCAACCACGCTAACATCAAAAGACTTTACCACTAATTAAAAGTTACAATATTCTGTAATATGAAGAGTACTTCCCCAGTTGAGATGTATCAAACAGTGCGATACACTGCTGTCTTATAATAAACCCACTTCTGATACTCCCATTAGAATTTTTATGTGATGTTCAGAAAACTAACACCGACAAATACACATCTGTTATATTTTTTATTTTTAAGGTATCTAAAATTGAAACAAAACATCACTATGATCCGGTAAAACACTTAATATTTATGTAAATATCAGTAGGAATTTCAATTTAACGCATTGCGCATTTTAATAACTTATGGCCGCTGCAACGGCCGCCTTTACATTAAAACAATGACCAATAACTTTGCATTTATGTCTCTTTGGGTACCATACCGTACCGCACTGGTTTATCTCTTAACCTACTATTAGTCACTTCTTGTAAACACCGAAACTAAATGAAAGATCAGTCTAACTGCACCTAATGATAAAAGCAATACAGTCTGTATTCATTAATTTCATATTTTATTATCGTATGGTTAGTGGACAACCTGGTATCAAAATTGTTCAAGCTGCCGTTACACAGATGGTGCCGTCAGGTCAGACTTGGCTTAGTGACTGCTATTTGGAAGACGAAAGCAAAGTGACCTATTTTTTACGTACTTTATATAGAGTGTTAAAAAACCCCTGTCCGGTCACTAGGGGTATTATTCGGCATCTCATAAATATTTTTCCTGATTAATTTGTACCCAGATGCGAATGGACCTAAGCCAAAACAAGAAGACGGGTAGCAGCGTTTTCAATAGAAAACGCTGCAATAGGATCCAATAGGATTATCTGCCATCCCTAAGCCGCCTGCCAAGCGTGGGGATTATGGCACCCCCTCCCTTTTAAGGGGGAGGCCTTTTTTGTACTGAATGCGAATTTTCACCATACAAATCAGATAATGGTCTTTAACACTGAACTTTGATTATTGTCATATAAAAACTTGAATAATGATTTAAATATTCAATATTTATTTTGCTGTAGGTACATTTTATTCTATTGAAATCCATTTGTTTTTAATCATGATCCCCTCGAGATGCAACTAAATATTATAACTTTAAAACGGAAGTTGAACTTTCCCGCGACAATTTATATAACAATTAAAACACAATCACGGGCGGAAACCGAGTGTGCCTTATCGGAGGCACGAAGTCGATCGTTCATAGTCTAAATAACAACGCGCGCGCACCGGGCGCCTCGTCGTAACAATTATACTCATTAGTTTATTAATCGCGCGCAGGCCGAGCATTGTTCCGAGGTGGACAATCGTCGCTAGACCAAATAAACCCGACTCCCCTTACCCGAATACAACAACATTACAACGAGAAAAAACTCGAAGCAAGTGTTGCGTTACAGATTAATAAAATGACTACGATTTCAAGGTAAATCGTATTAAAACTTTGTTTATAAAACACTCACTGTGTTTAGATTTCTATGTTGGCGCGTTTTGTCGCTCGCTACCCACATACATTCAGCAGTTGTACGGCAGACTCTGAATGTGCGCATAAATCTAAAAGTGCCTGTGCATGGAAATACGTGAGTCTGGGAGAAATGCGAGATGTAAATAATGTAATATCAAAAAGAAATAACGTGACGCTTGAATCTCAAAATGAGAGAGAAACATGTATACATTTTTGTACAGAGTAAGTGGGACGGGAAAACGAGCTGCGTGAGAACAAATCGCATGCGGTTGAGGCTTCACATGGGCTGTAACCACGATCCTATAAATATAGGCAATGTTACAATACGAATGCCTTTCTATTGCACGGTAGTCCGTAAATAAACCTTATGTCAAAGGCGCAATCTTATATCAATATGTTCACGCTAAGCCGGCCATTCTGTGTGGATTTATATGAGTGTCATAGGTTAACGTTTGTAAAGCCCAAGTTAGCGGCCACTATTTTCACGTTGCGATAATATTAAATTTTATTGCAAATAGTTTATCATACCAGACTATATAGATACAAACATTAACAAATCCAAATCAAGGGAAGATCTTTCATTTGCCAAACTTACAAGTTATTACGGCGCGGCGTTGACTACATTTCAGCATGAGTTTTTTTTTTATTTTTTATTAATAATTGAAGTCTTCTAAAATAAAAATCATATTATCTCCATGATTGTGGTGAATTTTAACATCTCTAGATTCGACGCGACGAATCTTTGTATTTAAATATGCAAATATTTTAACCAAGAATCATTAATTTGTTTCGACTTTTGAGTTTCTAATTTTAACCCTACCAATGAATCCTACGATTATATATATAAATAAATAGGATAATACAATTATTTGTACATATAAGTACATACGTAAAAAGTAAGTCATAATCATTAAGGGTTTCTCAAACAGCTGAGTTTGACACTACATAAGTAAATCGACATGAAAATTCATTTGTTCGCTATTTGCCACTGTAATCATAGCAGCAAATAGCCATGTTAATGCAATACAAAAACTCGCATCGGTGCCATTACCATTTAAACAGTACGCCCATAAAGAAAACCAATTACATGCTTGTAAGCCGTTTCAACAACAAACTAAAGTGTAAACCGACTAAAATTGTATGATTTTATGATAATTGGAACAGAGTTTTCATTAAACAACAATGCGTACCTTATGTAGGTTGCTAGGTAATAACTAGAGATGGGCCGAGTGCCGATACGATTGTAACCGAATATGTAATATAGTTTTACTCGGTTTTACGGTAATGGTAATAGATATGAATACGCGTTCGAAGTGATTGGCTAATGCGAATACAGCCCTTTAGATACCTAATTATGGTGATCAAACGAAACTTCTTGGTGAAATTAATAAATGTACATTTTGTCGATTAAGTACGTAAGTAGTATATCGTATTATCCAATGTCCATACCTACATGTTTACATGCTAAAGTAGTTTGTTATCTTTTAAAGACTAGGCACATCGTGGTTAAAATTTGAATTATTATTTATTAATTATATCCAAACGAATTGCGTTTATCAAAAGTCCAATAAAACCGTAATTCGGTTCGACTATAAAGCTAGTACCCTAATGACTTCTCTATATTATCAAATGAATATTTGTTACTTTAACAGAGTTATTCGGCCAAGTACGAGTAAAAAAAATATGCCTGTGTACCGAGTGGAAAACAAGTACTCAGCCCATCTCTAGTAATAACGCAATCATTGTACGTGATGAGTCTTTTAACTATTTTTTTTTAATTTGACCCAGCTTTGTCTTGATGCAGCCGCAATTGGTAAAATGCCAGCTTATTTACAGCACAGGGACCTTATGTCAGAGGAGTGGCTACCTATTAAAACGAGGTACTTCAGCAGCCATACTCATAGCGCACTAGCAAGTTTAGTTTAATAACTAAACTTGCTAGTGCGCTGTATTCCCCTAGTCGGGTGCATTATTTTTTATAGCCAGTATTCCGGCTGTATTATACTTACCATTCTTCTAACTACTCGTATAAAGGTGTGTCGGATAAAAAAGAGCGTTATATTAGTGTGAGATACAAAGCTATTAACAGCCTTATTGCTTACATACATATCAAATAAGTAATGAGATATCTGCAAAAAGAAAAGTTTTTTTACTATAACTTTTAATGTGTTTTCACAGCTTTGGTGCAGGTAAGGTAAGTGTTGTAAATTATTGACTTTAGATTTCCCGGATTCCAATTCCATACATCTCTTGTTTATAAGGAAATCTGTAGGAAGTAGGTATTAACATTATTTCTTGGAGGTAAACACAAATTCGGTGTGGGTGCGGTAATTTAGGCCGAATACGCGCAGAGGGGAATGCTCCTAACACGTGAGAACCAACAGGTACGGTCGACAACATAATTCGATATATTATGTATCGATACCAATATGATAATGTAATTCGATCGCTTTATTTATTTATTTATTTTATAATTTATATTCAGACATACGCTTTGAGCTATTCGATATTTTAATAAATCCACACAAAGATTACACTTTTTAAACTCTTAATGCAAATCATGATATTACGATTGAAATTGCTCGATGAATGAGCTTTACGGAAAGGAAAATTGACAAATATATCTACTGATTTTTTAGGAGATCTAATGGTAATTTTATGATTTTTTGGTTACTTATGTCTACTGAAATACTGATATGTTTGTTTACTTATTCTGGAATATATACTTTTTATTTTGGAATGTCTACTTAATTTAGTGAAACTCGGCTGATTTTTTCATTTCAGGAACAAAACGAACCCTAGTTTGCTCTCAATGCTGGTTTTACTTAGTAAAAACACTTTGATGGTTCGCTTTTTCCCTTTAAAACAGTTAAAAGTACTATTTTTATTTTATTGTTGTTGTACTTTTACGCAATTTGCAAAACTTTTGCTCCAACAAACTGTCATTCTGTGCACCTTTAAAGTAACGAAAATTTTTGTATTTTATCATAATTATTCATAATGTAATTTAATATACCTACGCATCCATTCTTGATCGATTCTTGTGCTTATCGCACAAGAATTAAGACTTCTTTGGTAGGCCAATAAATAGTACAACTATGCTCACTAATTAGTTCTAGTAGCAAAAAGTGGTAATTAAAATGTTTTATTTTTCATACAAAAACATAAAAAAATTTGTGATCTGATTTCTGACAGTGTTGCAAATTACACCTGACAACACTGACAAAAAGTCATTTTTAAGCCTTCTATTAACAATTGCTATGAAGATAGTAATTTACCGATAAATTAGTCATATAACAGTTGCGCCTTATCCCTTGAACTCGACCGCGCACGTTCATGGCCATCGTAGGACGAACCACACAGATTACATACATACTTATGTTCTGAGGCTGTTATTATAGTAAATAAGTACTTAGTTAGTTTTACTTTCTTTCTTTATTTTTTCATTACTTTGCACATATACGTCACTAATCTCTGTCTGTAAATAATGTGAGATTAATCCGTGTTTTGTCTGTGTATGGTTATGAAAAAGACTAATGGCAGTAGATCTGATAAAAATCCAAAAAATCCTACCATAAATTTTTATTGGATTTAGCCTATAGTTAGACGCAAATAAGGAGATTCGTTATTTGCGTCTAACTATAGGCTGACTTCTGCAGTCTTCACTAACATTTATGAGTAGGTAATTATACGAGCTAGGATTCAAAGCCGGTGGGAGTAGGACACTACGTTACACACATTATAAAATGTGACTTCGGATGTCTTAACCACTTGCTGAGTGTCTTTAATTCTAAAATTAATTCACACAAAAACAAATAATTTAAGAATTCGATAAAAGCTAGAGACTTATGTAAACCAGCCGACCGACGCACGCGAATTATGGTAGTAATAAGATAAACAATTGAATCACGATAAAACAGCATTTACGATGAATTCCATTAGGTATACAAGATGTACGTACATAACCTACATACAGTGGCGTGCACTGAAAGCAGGCAAAAATATCTGCGAGTGGTTTATACTTTATGCTATTTGTTCGAGTTCCAGCACAAATATCCATAAATTAACCAATATCACCCACATAACCATTTACATAAAAAAAAAATACGTTAATTCACGTCCAATGTAAGATTTTTTAAAATTATGACTGTTTAGAGAAATCCTAGGGTAGGCAAAGTATTTTTGTCAGTATGGAGCCGCTGAATAAACTTATTAATGTTCTCAAATGCAAATTAATATGTCTATAGTATTTGCTTGCATATGGATATTTGAAATGGTATAATAATATACTTAAAATAGGTGAAACAAGCAGAATACATTTTTTTGCCTACCCTCTGTGCACGCCACTGCCTACATATATATATAGAAACCGCAAACAAAGTGGTACAACACAAAATTATACTTTACTGATTATGGACTTAGATCTGCTAATTCCATAAAGCGGTAATAGGTGATAACCTTATAAACAATAAGCTATTATTTAGTCTGTAGGACGCAGTCACAAATATGAATACCATTTATTTCAACGCCAATGAACAACTTGAAAAAAAAAAGCTGAAGCTGGACAGTATGAATCTTATTTATATGTGGTATATAATTATGCCACGCTTTCTGTTCATAATGTTTCTTGAACTACATATTTAAGAGAAAAATCAAAAAAGCACCTATCCATTCATTTAACAACCATATCTACACACACCTACTACATTATAACGGCATCTTGAATATGACATGACTCAATGACATTATTCAATCCGTTATTACCTTCTAATTTATTGCCATATTATGAATTTAAATCGGTTACGTCAAACATAAATGGCGATAGTGAAAGTGTTCATCTTTTTTAGCAAGTCATTTACGACAATACAATAGTAGATTTCCTATTATAATTTCATGATGAGACAAAAGCGTGATTCATGACATACGTAGCGCATATACTTAGAATGGTAGAGGGGCTCGACCACCGATATTCGCACACTCCCGCGAATTGACATCAACCAACATAACACAAGAATGCACTTTACCTTCGACGAGGTCTCAATCGGTAATTTTTTATACGTTATTACGGACGGACCACAGCTACGTACACGACACCCGACATCGCGAGATTAATTCCCGATGTGGCAGATTGTCACTTTAATTTATTATCCACCATTGTCTCTTAAGTGATGTCATTTTATGCAAGCCGTTGCCATCTGATTGAATTTACTTGTATTATAAAAACATTGTTAGTGCTTCACTTTTAGCGATTACCGAACCCGGTAGTCAGACACTCAAACTAAGTAATATAAAACATAGCCAAGCAAATGTAGTCGAGTTCTTCTCATGTCATATTAAATATCATTTTCAATCTGACCTTATTAAGTTGTGCCAAAATGTAGCGGCTAGGTGGAGGGCTTAACCGCAGAGAGATCCATTGCCGTGTGCGGTGCCTCCGTCATACAAAACTGATGTCCGCTGCGATCTTCTTGTGTTTCAGCCGACCGCAGCGTGGCCACCCTCAGTCAACGACCCCGACACACCCTGACCATCACAATTTGTTGTCGCGTACAATC
Organism: Furcula furcula; assembly: GCA_911728495.1. Lineage (NCBI taxonomy): Eukaryota > Metazoa > Arthropoda > Insecta > Lepidoptera > Notodontidae > Furcula > Furcula furcula. The sequence goes on from OU452251.1 coordinate 16,869,185, forward strand.
AAAAACATTTATAGCCGTTAAATCGCCTCTTAAACGATCACATAAAGCAGATGTAAAGCGCTCGTAAATACGTTAACGCACTTTGTGGAACTGTCATAGTTTAAGTACGAATTTTATGCAGAAATACCTATTTATCTTCACTAAATGAAAACTTAATCCACATCAGCGTTATAAGTAATTTTATATCTAATTAGGTTTATTATCTACCTGCAACCATTTTGTAAACTGATACGTCTAGTTATATCAGAATTTGGAATCTCCTGTACACACTTTGAGGTCAAATATTTAACATTATTCTTTACTATATATGGATGTTATTTCGGTGAGTCTGTATGTATACGCCTGCGACGTGTTGAATAGTCATATTTAAGCGTTAAGTATGAGTGTCTTTTAGAGGGCTGTCAGTGTTACAAAGGTTTGTCCGCCAGAACAGCGCTGGGTGGAGCTAATAAACTATTTGAGTAGAGGCCTCGTGTTGACACTGGCGTTTCACACCTGAACAATGCTGCTCGTTTGCATTAATGTAAATTAGGTTAGGCCGCCCGCCGCCGCGCCTACGTTCAATTAGATGTACCCCAAAGTAGCGCATGTGTGCATATGTAAACGCAGCTAATAGCGTGTACCTACCAAATGCACGTGGGTAATGAACTGCGGACGGAGAAGTTATGTGAGTGGAGCGACATCGCAGCGCGCGCGTGGATCCAACGCGCTACCTACTGTAGACGACGTTTATTCATGTTACCGACAGAGACGATTTCACAAGACAGAGATTTCCCAATCCTTTGTCAAATTTTACCCATAGAACGCGTTAAAAAATTGTGCAGTTCTACTAAAACGTAGAAACAATATGAAACCGAGTACCTATTGGCCACTTAGAGAACTAAAAATAGTTGGAGGCCGGGTGCGGTGTCAAAGACTGGCCGCTTCTGTTCATCGTCCGTCAGCGCATGCGCTGCGTCGCGTAAACAAAGCCACCGGCTCGGCGCGCGCGCAGCGAAACAATTTGCGTTTCTACAAGATTCCGCGCAGCCAATGCCACTTCCTAAAACAATTCAGTTTTAGAATTGTACGAAGAAAACGCAAACTCGGCCAGATCACTATCAGATATTTAAGAAACAGTATCACCGCAAAAGGAAATCAACAGGACGTGCCATTAACATTTCCGAACGTCACAAATCACACCACCAAAATGCGAGATGTATAACCGAAAAGGATCTATGCTGGGAATGATTTTTTTTATTGTGAAGCGGCGGAGTCGCACGCGCGGCTCGATTGTGGCTGTGTGGTCCTCGCTAGCCACTTTGTAAATAGCGCGGTTTACCTTTTTCAACTTTTGTGTTTTGTTACCTTTTGTGCTGTTGTAGGGCCAATATTACCATAGCTATTTAAGCTCGTCGGATAAATAAATACGCCATTTATCATGATAGATAACCGGTGCACGTGAACGTCGCCGCCGCGTCAGATGGAGTGAAGATTTGATCTTTAGTCTAAACAATTTGTAGTGATTTATCTTTGCATTGTTTTCTTTTAATATACGGATAACTTATAGATGATGATACTGGTGTGAGTTGGGGGTATTTTTCAACGATAATTTATGAGAGGTCCTAGCTAATGATGCATATGAATTTTGTTGCACCTTTTTATGTGGCTGCGTTTTTACTAAATATTTTAAGTAGGTACTTACCTACTGAAGAAATATAAAAGGAGTGACCCCTTTTTAGAATTTTATATTAATCTGTCTTTTAGGAGAACAATATAATTATCCAAGTAACATTTTTCGTAACATTTCCGCATTTCATAAACTCAGTGAAGAATTAGTGAAACAACTTTTCTAAATTTTATCCGATCAAAATGTGTACCTTTTCACGTTAAGTGATTTCTTAAAAAAAAATATTCGTCCCAGAATGCGGGCGTCATCGGTGCTACATCAAATTGCAGCACAATAAATTCACCCAAACCGCAGGCTCTTTCACAATATTTGTATCGGGCGTATTACGGTGCGACAAAAAGGGCCGAAAGGGCGGCCCTCGGTGAATGAAGGGAAGGTAAATAAATATAAATAAAGGTGAGGGCGACGAGGTGTGCGGGGAGCGGGGCAGGGTGCGGGCGTCCCGCGGCGCCTGCGACTGCGGCCAGCGATGCGCGCGCCACGATCCAACTCTCATCTAAGGCTTTCCATCTTTGCATTTGGAATTCAATGATGTCTGGGTGGAAGAAATTGTTTTATTTTTTGAACTAAATTGAACTAAATTAACATGATACATTCAATTTGTTATACATTTCAATGTATAAGGAATGTATTTATGTTTCAATTACTAATTATTGGCAAGAGACGGGTTTAATCAACTGTGCGTCAATTTACAGCTTTTCGATATCGCCGCCAATGAACTTAGGGATGTAGCTTATTTACTCAGACACAATGATCAGTACGTATTATAGACGATACTTACTGCAGGAATTAAAATATTTCCCATAGCACGGTACGGAGAACGCAAACCACAACCTGCCTGCACTTCTGATTTTCTACATTGTAAAAATCCAATTACAAACTCATTGTTCCTTCCACGGGCCTGTCACACGTCATTAAATGGGACCAATGAGAGCCGTAAATGTATTGTCCGCGCGGATCGCATGCGCCTGTGAGGGTAATCCTGGAGGACCAATTACCAGGCAAAGGCAGTGCAACGCGCACTTTTATTGGGTGTAAGATTTAAGTGCTGCCCGCCACGCCGGCCACCGGCCCGGACTGATTTTTACGGCCACTTAAGATCTCACGAACCGTTTTTACTTTAAATTTAAGCTCGGTGGATCTATTCTGAATCTTTTAATTTCCAATAATAAATTAATACTTTTATAGTATATTTTTTTAGTTGTTGAAGCGCGGACTGTCTACAACATTTCAGCAACATTCGTACATTCTTCTGCAATAAGCAAATCGACCTAATGTTAGAAACATTGTAATGAAGTCAAGAAATTTCGCTGTATTTCTGAGTTTACTCAGAAACCTAAGTTCTACATTAACTGTTATATTAGTCACGAACCGTTAGGTACTGTTATTAGGTAGTCTAATACAGTACAACTCCTCTAAAATTTTATTAATTTTATTTAGTGTCAAAACTAATTCATTTCTTCATAGTAGAGGATCCCGTCATAGAACGACCTTCACCGAGCTGGTTAATGGATTAAACGTATTTTATATTCAATTTAATATGTCAATAAATATATTGCACATGGGTTGTCTAAAAAATTTCAGTCCAGGATAACATTAATTAATGATTAAAAAAAATTTTTTTTTTAAGTTTTTCACCGGTTTGGTTAATAGACAAATTCCATACCAATCGAAAGTTTAAAGCCCATAGAATATGAAAACGTTAGGTTGCCTTATCTTTTCCAGTCACAACTCGCGGGTTGGCAGGTATAAACAGGTAAATCGATACTAGTACTAACTTGCACCGGTCTGGTTAATGAATTAAAATTAAATGAAAATAAAGATTATTTCATTACGAACACGGTGGTATAGGGTTGTCTGCGAAAATTCAGTCCTGAATTCCGGTTGTCGAATTTTAAAAAGTGAAATATTGCTGCGAGTGATATGTGCTACTGAGAGGTCCCAGCCAACCATCCCTAATACCATTCGTCATTAAACACAGGACAAAAATCAGTACAAGTACTATAGAACGCTTAATTCAAATAAGAACTCGTAGGCACGGGTAAGAACATCAAAAGACATAAATATCAGGTAAACGACAGTAGGTACCCATACCGTCAGCTGTATTTATCGACATTTGAGCTTGTGACAAATCAAACTCATCACTACATGTCACTTACATATAAATATAACTCTCATAATATAACTTTAAATAGTTCAATTTACCTGCCTCATAGAGGTAAATCTGCCTACGCTTTGTTTAAAGGGACCATAGACTAACGCGTACTCTATTCTTAATATATAAACTCTATGCTTTTTAAAATTCGACAACCGGAATTCAGGACTGAATTTTCGCAGACAACCCTATACCACCGTATTCGTAATGAAATAATCTTTATTTTCATTTAATTTTAATTCATTAACCAGCCCGGTGCAAGATAGTACTAGTATCGATTTACCTGTTTATACCTGCCAACCCGAGAGTTGTGACTGGAAAAGATAAGGCAACCTAACGTTTTCATATTCTATGGGCTTTAAACTTTCGATTGGTATGGAATTTGTCTATTAACCAAACCGGTGAAAATCTTAAAAATATTTTTTTTTTTAAATCATTAATTAATCTTATCCTGGACTGAAATTTTTTAGACAACCCATATGCAATATATTTATTGACTTATTAAATTGAATATAAAATACGTTTAATCCATTAACCAGCTCGGTGAAGGTCGTTCTATGGCGGGATCTTAGACTATGATATGACAAACGATGACATTCGTCTCAATGTTGCCAGTTTCTGAAATCGTAAAACATGCACTCTAGAGTTTCATTAAACGAACTCTAGCTGAAATTTTCATTTTTTTCTATTCACCATCAGGTAAGCCACACCTTCTATGCAGGCGCCTAGAAGCAGCTGCTCTGTCCTGCTGCTAATCAGCCGAGACATTAGTTGTTTAATCTCTTGAGCCTGGTAATTTCACTAGCCACAGTGCCCTTCACATCAGTACACAGCAATGTTTACCTACACACTGCTGCTTCACGGCAGTACCTATCCGAAATTGCGGTGAGACCTATCCGCACGGCCCCTTGTACCACCACCTAAGATACACATATACTAACATACCATAATATTACCTATTCATTTCAATAAGCCTACCTATTTATTACATAGTGGGGTATTCACTATGTTAAACAGTAGTCGAAGTGGGTGAATCACCTTTATAATACCATTTCATAGTCAATATATCATATCAGGCTTGTTATAAAACCGAGGAAGAGAATACTATAAATCATCGAAAGCCATCGATAAGCGCGAATCGGATTGCACTTTACAGCTCAAACATTGGAATATTATACAAAGGAACATGTATAAATTACCAGTAACAATAAATTTGGGATTTTTGAATATATATGGTATTTTAAAATGACAACGAGAGTTATGAAAGTTCGACTGTTTTATGAAAGAAATATTTTACACGAACTGTTTGACAAAGTTTGTGAATTGGGTTTTATAAGTGAGGTACTTACCTATATATAATTTGTTAGTCCAATACTATACAACCAAATTATAATAGAACAAATATATTATTTTAGTTTTATAGGTTATCTATTTCATGGTGAAAACCGCTTAAAAATCCGTTGCGTGGTTTAGGAGCAGCTAGCTGATATAACAGACAGACAGACAGACGCGGAAAGCAACTTTTTTTATACTATGTAAATAAGATAAAATCTCCTATACATGTACAAGAAAACTAACTTACAATCAACGGAGGAACTAAATTTTATCAAACATATCTTAGAAGCATCCCGCGATTGAACTAGATTATAAAAAAACCGTTCGTAGCTACGTAGACGTTTAGAGCACCATTCCTATTTGTATGAACGGTTAAAAAAAATAGTAGTAGTAGTGATGTTAGACGATGTATACATTATACTTAGCTACACGTGAGTCTATTTTTAGGAATGCTCCATTTCACTAGGTTCATTATCCAAACAGAATCCCTCCGATTTATGATCAAACGATGTATCAAAACTCTTTGCGTGATGCCAAAGTAATCACCCATAAATTGTGGAGAGATGGTGTTTCATCACGCGCAATCATTACATGAAACTGGTTTGGTTAAACACACTTCAACTGTGTCTTGTAAGCTTCTGAAATAAGTGCATATATTTTTAATATATACTGCGCCATCCGGTTCTACATAATATGATGAAACTATGTATAGATATTATTTAAACTTACTCTATCTATTGTATTGTGAATAAATCTTTAGATATTTTTTATTTACATAATAAAATATTACTAACAGTTTATTAACAAATACACATATTTAAACTAATTATAAAACTGAAAGTGGTTGAACGTCACTTTGGGAGAGAAGATGTATGTAGATACCGCCTTTATACTCGTATATATATTTATAATATATACTTAGTTTACTTATGGAGTGTTATTGGACACATTTTTGAAGCGTACCTATTTACTCTAATCTTAAAATGTGAACACTTATGTTAATTTTTTGTGTCAATTTTACATGAAGAATTATCAGGGATAAGCAGGTACCTAACTACTTTTTTCTAACATCTTCGCTAGTTGACCAAAATCCCAACTGATGGTAAGTTGAGTTACAGATGTAAATGGTAGCGCTTCAGCTTATTAATAAAACAAGAACCATGTGTTAGAGCTATCAATGTGCCAGTAGCAGACAGGACAAACTATTGTCGCTCAGCCGCTATGTAGAGCATACCTAGCTACACGTATAGGGGAAAAGTGGGATAGTTGCCCCAGGGGTATAGATGGCTCGATTGTAATTTCTCTAGTTTGGCGGATGACCACATGTTATTTTATTTATCTTTCGAAAGACTCTACAAGTACCACTAAGTTGACCGTGTTGCATGTCTCTGTGCGATTGCATGGAAAGGGAAGGTGAAATCAAAGTTTTTGAGGGATAGATGGCCTCTTTTTTCAGTGGGGCATCTATCCTAAACGTAATTTACATAGATTAGGCAATTATCCCCTATATGGGATAGATGCCCCAAAATTTAGAGGTCCGCAAAAATCGCCAATACTCTGGAAATATCAAAGATAATTATTTTTCCTTTCATAAGTTTGAAGATAATAAACCAAAGTATCTACCCGTAATACAAGTAAAGAATTTTTCTTTTATAACTGAGAGATATAAAGTAATTTCAAAAAGTGTGGCAACTATCCCACTTTTACCCTAGGTACTATTTTCCTAGCCAGTATGGAACAACTGCAAAAAGATCTAGCTCCCCGCGGGATTTAAACCCGTGACCTCAGGTTTACAAAGCAAACGGTTTTCCCGCTGTCATGGAGGCTACCTGATTGTCCGGAAAGAAAATTATTGCATGGGTCGAATAAGCATGAAAATAAGTTGGTCCTGCGCCTGGTTTCACCCCAGTATCGATCTTCAATCCAATCAGATTTTGAGAGTAAAGGAAGACGTCACTTGTGTCTACGCAAGCAAATGTGCACTATAATATCTCCCGCGTAGATGGCTGACCTTGTGAAAGATTAGCTGCTATAGCCGTATCGGCTAGGAGGACTACTACTATATCTATATATCTTACCGATTCATTGCAAGAACACAACGCTACGCGAAATTGGTATTCATGGTTTAATCTTTTTCAAGCTGGAGTTACTCCTCATGTCCTCCATGTCATGTTATCTCCTCGCTTTATTTCTATTATATTATCATTCTTATAAAAAAAAAATTCTATTAAGTAAGGAAGTCTATTTTTTATATATTATTATTTTATCTACTATATTACTTTTGTCTCTATTATATGAGACATCTTATTAAATAACTGTTGGATGAGTGACTACAGACAATTTAATAACTTAAACAAGCAGGTGTGTATGCGTAAGCATTAACATTAGTTTTAAGGAAGAATCATAAAAAGTTGTATTGTTGTGTGTGTAATCTCGTAGTCCGTGCGTCTCAGCATTGACTGAGGTTTGACAGATAAGACTGAGATAACTACAAATAGCTGGCTGACAAATATTTGCGGCAGTAATTAAAACAAACCGACGGAGACACACGACACTCGGGCAAACACCGCGGCGACCACTTTTGCGACGACCCACGCGTTTTTCCTTTTTTACAAATAATTGGGAAAAATGAAGCGAATGTAAACGGAGCGTCCGACCAATTAGTTCTATCAATACAGTTTCACGCCAAAAATAATAGACATCGACATTTCACATTGCTACAGTTTTTGGCAATTTAACAGAGTAGCAAAAAATCTTGGAGATTTAACCTTTAGTATAAACAATACTGATGTTAACAGACCGGCTAGACAGTACAGGATATACAATTTAGTTAACTCAATTTATCTATTTTATTTTAAGTACTAGTGACTACTAAGTAGAGAATATTTTTTAGCAGCCCTTGGTTTAGTCTGTTCTGAATGTTGGGCACGGGCCTTCCCTCATGATAAAGGGGCTAAGATAGTCCACCACGCTGGCCAAGTATGGGTTGGCGGACTTCACACGTCATTCGTAAGCTAGTTAAGCTTCCTCGGACATGCAGGTTTACTCATGATGTTTTCCTTCACCGAGATTAATATACATACCTACTCAATATCATCACATCATCAGCCCACATCAGTCCACTGCTGGACATAGGCCAAGGCACGCCACTGAACCCGATCTTCGGCTCTTCTAATCCAGTGTCTGCCAACCACTCTGCGGATATCGTCGCTCCACCTAGTCACTAGTCCAACACTACGCTTCCCGATTCGCGGTCTCCTACCTACTCAATAACAAACAAAGAACTATATTATATGCATATGTAGTTTTTAAACCGAACCTGAACCTTAGATTCGTCGATAACGTTAATTTAAGTGCTAGTTTGCTAGTGCAAGTTTTGCTAAGCGATTGTCGTCGTTATCGTCGTACTTCTAAGTACCACTGCGGTATGTAGCTGGTAAAATTACCGGACACAAAAGACTTAAGAAATAACGTCTGGGGTGTCGAGCGGCAGTGAAATGCCTATGTATATGGGCAGGCGTGTCCCTTACCATCAGGGGAACGCCTTGCTTTCTCGTCACTAGGTTAAATAAAAAGTCGTTAGTGGGTAAGAATCCCACATACCCCGGTTGAGCCCCACAGCTCCCGGGACCTTTTAAAGGCTTCCCCCCGCGCCAAAAAAAAAGTTAAATAAGAAAAACAAATGTGAATTTTAACACTCTTTGTCAAAAATGTTTATTGAAATTGCGTTCTGAGAAGCCACAAGCGCCCTTTACATTGTGCACTGTTCGCTAGACGTCTGATTTACGCTAAAGTATTAGCACACTTGTGTTTACATACATCACGACTGTTTACCCATTGTGAGAGAAATGCAAATGGCTAATTTATCGCCACCTTAAGAAGCAACTATATAAAACGAACCGCAAACACGAGCGAAGTTCAAAGACCTATCACTGAACAGTTTGGCGTGTGTTTAAACAAGTGTCCGTCTCGGGACTCGCGAACGTAAAGGGCTACCACATCAACGATCATAATTTACGTCGTGTGAAGTGCGGCTAATGTGCACTTACACTCGGTGAAAACATTCGAGGTTCGTTTTGTTAATACCACTCATAGGGGAAATTTAGATGCATTTTAATAAATAAATAAATAATAGTACCAGCCCTTGTTTATGTCCCACTGTTAGGCACGGCACGGGCCTCCCCTCAAGATGAGGGGGCTTAGGCCATAGTCCACCACGCTGGCCAAGTGCGGGTTGGCGGACTTCACACGTCATTCGAGAGCTAGTTAGGCTTTCTCAGACATGCAGGTTTCCTCACGATGTTTTCCTTCACCGTAAGCTAGTAACAATAACACAAAGACGATTCGCGCATGATTCATTGAAGAAATCAGAGGTACGAGCCGTGGTACGAACCTGCACACCTTTCCAAGGCAAGCGCTCAACCACCGAGCTGTTACCGCATTCTAATAATGAGAATAAATTATAAAAAGCCTGACTGTAAACAAACCACAACCTATACTTTATATTATGCATAAAATATAATACATAACATATGTATCCTACACGGTTAAATTATCGCAAAAAAGAGAATCAAAAACAGTACCACTAACTGATTTTCAACCGTTAATTGGAGCAAACAATTTGAATATATATTTGTATTGATACACACACAAATGTATGCCTTTAAACATACATACATGCGAAAAAATAACGTAGCCCTCTTTCTGTGGCAGTCGGGAAACCAGCGGCGGTTACTGTTTAGTTTACAAAATAAAAAGCGGGATAATAAGAAGCGGATAAATGACTCATGGTAAGTTTAGTGTGAGAGGATTGATTATTTCATTTTATTACAAAAGTCAAACTCGCAGACGATTCATTTATCTCATCAATATCGGCCACTAAACGATGTTACGGCAACCAAAAGATTTTTCTTGTGTCAGGTTACGTTTTGTATTTAACTGTAGATGTTTAGTGTACTTATATACTTTGCACATACGTTTCAAACTTTATTTATCTTGGTAGAATTATATATGATTGACACGATACAATTAACATTTACACCTAAATGATGGTTTCGCATCGTAAATAAATTATGTCTATATTAGTTTCCCACAACACTTTGTCGCATCTTATGAAAGTAACCTTAACTGCAAACTTTGCGCAACAGAGGACGACTGCGAGTATTAACCGTCGCGCGTCGATAATTACCCGACGCATTTAAAAGAACAATGGGATATAACTTACTATTGCGAATATTCCCCGTGAACTATTTAGTTTAATACTTAATTTTGACATGCATAATTTATCTGACATGGTTTGACTGCGCAGTGGCAAATGTTATTCTATTAACCCCACGCAATAACCTATAAACATGATTTCTAACATAAATATTGACAAGGTGTAACAGCTCAGTGGATGAGCGCGTGCCTTGGAAACAAGGTGCGCAGGTTCGAACCCCGGCTCACACCTCTGATTTATTTGATTAATCATGTGCGAATCGTCTTTGTGCGATTGTTACTAGCTTCCATTGAAGGAAAACATCGGAAACCTACATGTCTGAGAAAGCCTAACTAGCTTTCGAATAACGTGTAAAATCCGCTAACCGGCACTTGGCCCGTGGTGGACTATGGCAAACTATATTTATAAAAATAAAAACCGACTTCAAAGTAAATTATCTAAAAAGCATAAAATAACGGAAATATATTAAAGTCGGTGCTAGCACATCATGATAACTAAGACTAGCAAGAGCTGACTGACTTTTAAACTTTTTAGTGATATTTTCATACTAAAAGATTGAACCATCGAAGACGGTAAAAAGATCTAGTTAGGTTATGATCACATTATCGTCTACATAGTTTTACTTACATAATTTATGTTTCTTCAGAAACAATTTATCCGATCGTAATGAAATTTGCATGGAATCATTATAGTAGTTTACTCTCTCGAATAAAAAAAGAATCATCGAAATTGGTTCATATTTGTCTGAGTAATGTAATGGAGAATCAGTTTTATGGTTTTTACCAGGTAAATTTCCCCACATCGTTCATGGTCCTCCTGTAAGTTCTTATCCGATTGTGATAAAATTCAGATTCATTACAGTGGTTCAATCTTTCGAATAAAAAAGAATCATTGAAATTGGTAAATATTTGCCAGACTTATGACCATTTTTATCCTTAAAAAGCGACTAAAACGTCATCTTATAGGCATTCCTGCAGTTTTCCTGCGCGGCCTTCATTCTTGTCTTTTCAGGAACTACTTATTCGTAAGCAATATTTTTTTATGGGACCCAATCAACGGATTAAAGAATGGATAGAAGAAAGATTTTTTCAAATCGGTTCATAATTGCCAGAGCTATGCGCGAACATACATAAAATATATATATATGGCGAATTGAGAACCTCCTCCTTTTTTGAAGTCGGTTAAAAGATAGTTTATTTAACAATTTTTAGTGAATTTTATTTAGCAAAATAGGTATCAGCACTATCACGCAACTCGAACGTCTACGTTACAGTAGCTTACTGAAAACATAAAAAAGTTATATCTCTTAAAAGTACCTACCCTAAGTTAAAAAATATTCTAACTATTGCAAAAAGAATTTTCGAAATCGGACCTATAGTTTCTGAGAAATCCGCGGACAAACCTACATACATACATATATACATAGATACACTCATAAAATTTGGTAAATTTGTTTAGAAGCCCACATAGACTAACATAATTATATTAATACTAGCTGACCTACGCAGCTCCGCCTGCGCTATTTTTACGTTAACTAAACTTTTAATAACAGACATTCGCATCGAATACATAACCTCCTTTTTTATAGACTGTTAAAAAACTGGGACCCACTTTTTACTTGCTCTCCGAAGCACGGACCCGTTTAGTTCAAATGGCGTTAAACGGTCACCCATCTATTTAATGACCTTACCTAACGTTGCTTAACCCGATCGATTATAAAACCTTGATAACAACTCTCTATGAGTGTTCCCTTACTAATATTTATTATATTATAAAGAAAAATTGATAAAATCGGACCAAGCGTATAACCAAGTACCCATTTTGACTTTAATCCCCTCTCCCAAAAGAACCGTGCTAGATTACGGGATAAAAAGTATCCTATGTCCTACCTCGTAGTAAGATCTCAAATCATGTCAAGTTTCATTTGAATCCATTCAGTAGTTTCGGCGTGATGCGCAGCCGTGATACAGACAGACAGACAGACAGACAGACAGACAAAAATTAAAAAAAATACATTTTGGGCCTCAGTATCGGTTATAGAATGCCTTCCAAATATAATTTTCAAAATATCTTCAATGTACAGAATTGGGCCTGTTACAGTTTTATTATAAGTATAGATTACGCATTTTTATTAATATTACAGACATACGCGTCGAATAGAGAACCTTGTTTTTGAAGCTGGTTAAAAACAAGGGCTGGTATTATTATTACATATTCTATAGTTACTTCGCCTTTACATTACATCTTTATTGTGAAACAGCAACAGGTGTATAAGTAGGTATTTGGCTGATGACCGTATTCTAATTTCAGGGACGTAGTTGACCGCATCTGTCGTAAATCGAGAGCTAATCAAATATATTAAAATATTGTTTATTTACAAAATATATTAATGGCTTGTAACGTATGATTTAAAGCAATAACGGATGAGCGGTATTTACTAACAGATCATCATAGATAGATTATGCAGCATCTTCGGTATAAAGAGTCGGAATAATCCAATCGTTAAAAGTACAGCCACTAAAAGATTTTTATCTCTCTGTTCTCTATATATACAAGTATGAAAATTTATATATGTTTTATTACTTTTGTATGTTTAAGTAGAGGATAGAAGTGCGCCGCTGATAAAAACGCGACGTTATAAATGGCTGTTAGGAGGTCTTTATAACATTTTACAGCGTTGTAAACCCACCGTAGAATTTTAGGATTAATTTGATTATAGTCAATTATTCACAAAGCGATCGGGCCTCGTTCCGTTTTTTTATCCTGCGCTAATAAGCCGAAAAGTATCTAATTTGGACGGCGGTGTCTTTGCTGCTAACAAATTAAACCACTTTAGCGTATCAGGCAATGAAATTAAATAAATATTAACAATCCATAATTAAGTGAGTTTAAAACGCCATCATATGAAGCTGTTTGTTTGATTTTCCCATCTATCAACATACCTACTTAATTACTGGGGTTTGAGAACGCGCTTTATTAAAAAAAAAGTTCAAAATTCCTAAAACTTGTTTATATAGTTACCTACTTTTAGTAATGCTGAGTTGTCGTAATTAATGCGTTTGTGATTTGAGAGAATGTCAAACACGAGGCTAATCTGAGGATTACAATAGGGTTTAAAAGTAGATAACAGATGTGAGCGAGTCGGGCGGGAATGCTGCGCGGCCGCTCTATCTGCGCGCGCGCACCGCAGTAAAAGCTCATTGTAACTCGAGCCTCAAATACGAAATTGAATAATGCTGACCTATCCCGCGACCGCCTTGCCCATAAATCACCGAGATATTTATGTCCCTCCACCCCCGCGCGTCCGCCGCACCCCTTCCCGCGCCCTCGGCTTATTCGCGTCCAGGGATATAAAATATTAAATAAAAACATACATAAAATGGTAAGTAATTCCGATTGGAATCGGAGGAGCGCAGATGATGTGGTCGTGCGTCTACCCTGTGGTTTTCTCGCTAGCCGCCACCTCAATTGCTAAACCGTTTTTACAATGGTGGAACAACACCATGGAATGTGATACTAACTTTCTTTCCGGTTGTTGTGTGACAGAAGCATTTCAGTTCGAAATCATTGGTACAACATACGTACATACACTATGTAAATATGAACATACAGCACAGAGGTGATGTAAATGCGAGCAATTGTTTGTAAATAAAGATTATAAGTTCATGAAAGCATATATTCGTGACTGTCACCGTGCATGTTACACAACAACCGACGCGACAGAGGAGCATAACGCATTTATCCGTGTATCTGTGATGCATCTGGCATGTAACGTACCGCTTCCCGTGCGCATTAACTTTACTTATATTCCCTCTTATTTATGAGAAATAAATAATACTATTAGACGGAGATACCGATTCCTGATAAAAAGTGGGCCCGAGTTAAATGGGAGGCTCGGTGGAGGCAGAAAGAAAGTAATGGAGGCGCATCGAACCGGTTTGGAGATTTTTACGAATGCAAGGCTGCTGAGCGTGGAGCAGGCTATGTGCTGCTCGCGGCGGGCACATAACATCGAACCAGCCCGCGGCAGATTCGCGCCGGCCTTTCTTCACTCACACGAGCGCACGCACCGGCCAATTATTATCTGCATATAAACTGGAATCCTAAAGATACCTACGCCCATTAAAATATCTGCGGCAAAACTAGCAAATCGCTATTCGCGAGTATCCGGTCAAACAATAGTATTCTTGGGTACACTATTCCAGGATTTGGGTTAACTTAAATTGAATTGTGGCGACCGTGGTTCACGATCGTAGTCGATATTGGTCTCGTGTATTGGTCGTAACTGTAAACACTTTGCCTCGAACGCTAAATCGATTCGTTGTATGTCCTAATTGCGATTGACACATTGAATCAACCTCACGAGGTCTAGAATAGCACCGTCTGTAAACTTTACCGCAATTGATTCTCTTTTCTTCTGCGTTTATGTTCATTTGTACTACACACTGTAATTATTAAAATACATGGTTTCTATAGGTTTATAGATACGTTACGTAGTATGGAATGTATTCTAAAGTGACATTTATAAGAGGTATGCCGACAAAAATGATAGAGACTACATGTTGTCTTATCGATCCAATAACGGGTTTAAATATTTAGATTTCAGTTTTCTGAAGGAATAACAGGTGTGGAACAAACAACTCTTTAAATATATAATTAAATATATTATTGACTTTACTTACTTTTTTAACCGACTTCAAAAAAGGACGAGGTTCTCAATTCGTCTGTATATATTTTTTTTTTTTTTTTATGTATGTTCGCGCATAACTCTGTCAATTATGAACCGATTTGAAAAAATCTTTCTTCCATCCATTCTTCAATCCATTGATTGGGTCCCATAAAAAAATTATTACGTAGTAATAAGTAGTTCCTGGAAAAACAAGAATGGTGACTGCGCACTGAGAGCTGCAGGTAAGCCTATATCGATGACGTTATGTCGCTTTTTAAGGACAAAAATGGTCATAACTCTGGCAAATATTTACCAATTTCAATGATTCTTTTTTTATTCGAAAGAAGAAACCACTGTATTAAATCTGTATGAATTTTATTACAACCGGATAAGAACTTCCTGGAGGACCATGAACGATGTGGAGGAATTTATCTGGTAAAAATCATAAAACTGATGTTCTCCATTACATTGCTCTGACAATTATGAACCGATTGCGATGATTCTTTTTTTATTCGAGAGAGTAAACTGCTATGATGATTCCATGCAAATTTCATTACGACCGGATATTTTTTTCTGAAGAAACATGAATTATGTACATAACTATGTAGACGATAATGTGATCATAACCTACCTAGATAATTTTACGGTTTTCGATGGCCAAATATACACAGCCGGTAAGCTAACACCAACTTCAATAATATTTAAATTATTTTATACTTTTCAGTGATATTGAAGTCGGTTCAATTTTTTTTTAAAAAGATTTTATTGACTAACCGGTTGATCTAGCGGCCCAGGGTACTACCCAATGGTTCCTGGGATCGATTCCAAACCACATTTGTGTGCATGTGCATTAAACTTTAAAAATATCATTATTATTGCAATAAAAAACTTTCAACATCAGTCACCGTGTGGCACCGTTTTTGAACCCCCAAAATTACACTTAGTTACTGTAATTACAAAATAATAAATTTAAATAAATGACAAGTTTTATATAGCATTCGAACGGTGTGTCTTTTCCACCATCCCTTGGTCCGCGTGATGGATTATGGCCTAAACTTTCTCATCTCTCGGCTCTCATATCAAAGAAGAGAGCATTGGGGTACCTATATTAAAGCAAGATTGAAATCTTATTTTCTTGGTCAATAGATACCGCACACACAGATACCACAGATGCTCTTACGTAGTTCCGTTGCTTGTTCTCTTTCTTTTGTTATTTTTTACTTAACACTTGCAATATTATTATATAGATTTTATTATAATAATTATAAGTACCTACTTAATTATATTCATATTTAATTACGTATTAACGTGCACTACTAAGCTTGGTGTAGTTTTTTTTTCTTGGCATAACTGACAAACCTCAGTGGTTTAATTTAGTGCCAATTATGTTTTACCTATGGAAACTGTTTTTGTATTTTTATAAATAAATTTTTAAAAAAATGTATAAGTACATTAACACCTCAATGGAAGAGAGGAGACTCTTGCCCTACAGTAAGACTTTACAGATTATATGTACACTAGCAACATTCCCGTATATTCAAACAAGCCAGTCACATGATCCCATAACATGACTGAGCTACATATTGTTATAGAAAACTGAATAGTAATGGTTTGTGAATTTGTTTGTTTGTACACACGCGCCCATGTTGGACGATCCATTAGAGCCTTCGAAATTGACCATCATTCGCTGTAAACTGATCCTGCAACTATAAGCTTAAGAGGTAATGTAATTCATTTATTAGTAGGTAAGTACCTACAGACAATCAACCCCGGATCTTTTGGGCTCGGATCGGAAGATTCTGGGGGTGCCAGAATCGAATGGAATAATTTTATATGATTAAAAATAAAAAAAACTAGCCCCACAAAGCGTTAGTTATTAATGGGACATTAAGAACTTACGCTACTCACAAAAAATGCCATTCATTATACTACTAATTGTGTGTTTTTATAGGTAAGTACCTAATTTATCTCAAACGCTAGAGATAGGGGCGCCACTATGTTTCTGCCCCGGTTTGAAAAAAATCGTAGATCCAAAGCTGCAGATTTCCTGCAACTTGACATGATTATATTAGCGTATTCTGTCTTACTGCTGGGCAAAGGCCTCACCCTCCTTTCTCTTCGTCGGAGTGTAGCTTACCATCACGCGGACGTCGGTTGCATAATAAAAATATATGCAATTGACTAAGTCTACAACATATCTAAAATATATTTTTTATTTGTTAATAAAACAGTTATAGAACGCCATCTAGTGACATCTTATTGTATTAAAGGCATAATTGTATAGCATGTGTATTTTTACTAGAAACGGAAAATGGCTAAGTATGTGGGTAGACAAATTATATGTACATGTATCCGGTATACTATTATTGTCTATTAATTATTAGTATTCTGTATTTTAGTAGCCACCGTGGCGCAGCGGGAAACAATTTTGTTTGCAAACGGGAAGACCCAGGTTCAAATCTCGCGGTACAACTTTGTGTAGTTGTTCCTTATTGAATAGGAAATAGATTTTCTGAAAAGTAAGAGGACCTCTCCCCGGTCGTGTCAGTCCCATCCCAGCGGATAGTGAGAGAAAATACTTATAATGCACCTGTGTCTAGCTAGCATTTGTACACTAGGTTTAATAGCTTACGCGTACACTAGGTTACTTTGTACACTAGGTTTAATAGCTTACGCTTATGGCTGATCTTGTGAAAGATTGGCCGCCGTGGTCGTATCGGCCAGGAGGACATTTATTGATGTTATTATTAATCCTAAAAAAACGACAAGATTTTTTTACCAATCTCTGTGACGAGATGTGTAGTGCCTATATAAAAAAAAATCTATTATATTTTTACTGAGCAGTACCGAAATGCAATTGCTTTTCGGTACTGCTCAGTACCTGAGATGAATGAATCATGAATATCATGATAAATATCACAATATATAGACATATCACAATACATACATACCAATAAAAAAGTGGATATTTATCAATTGATATTTATTTACTAAATAACTAACTACTTAAATATAATTATATATATATCAAGGGCAATTTGTTTTAAAAATTGTTTTTAGGAAACAAAACAAAGATAATTAAACTACTTTATTATAACAGCCAAAAATATTTAAGCAACCGTATTAAAATAAGATTTGTGATCAGCCAATATCTTCTTAATATATATAATTCTTCTGTACGTGTGTTTGTCACCTAACTCCTCCTAAACGGCTGGACCAATTTGGATGATTTTTTTGTTGGACCTGGTTGGTGGTGATGCAATCGGAGTATAAGTTGTTTTTATGCTTAGGATAGGACAACGTCTGCTGGGCCCGCTAGTAGAGTGTATTAAGTTATTTTATTATGTCCTGTATATGTAGCTAACACTGATATACTTAATGTATTAATATCAGATACAATTTTTTGTTACCACTTTTATAAATAATAAATAAATAAATAAATATCTTGGGACAATCCACACACGGTTATCCGATCCCAAACTAGGCAGAGCCTGTACTATGGAAACCAGACAACTGATACTAATACTTATATACTTTTTTTTTTTGTAAATACATACTTAAATAGATAAACAACACCCAGACACTTGGCGGGAATCGAACCCACGACCCATCGGTTAGCAGGCAGGGTGTCTGCCAACTAGACCAACGGGCCCGTCGTCGTCAAACATGGAGCCACCACAGTAACCTAGATCAAATAACAAGACGACTATTTTTAATTTTGCACTTTGCAGGAGTCGAACCCTTGACCTTTACATGCAATCAGCTATCAGTTTAGACTTCGTACGTACCTAAATAATAAAATATAACTGCCATAATAATAATTATTATATTATTATGTAGATATTATTCAACTCACAGTCTTCAGACTATGTCAATATTAGGATAGGTCTTTTGAAACCTGACCAACAAATGCAACTGAACAAATATATATAGCACTCGAAGACGTATTTTTTAAACAAAATAAAGCTTGTTAATGGATACCAACACCACTTCTGCGAAAATAAATCTACTAATTGAATGTAGGTACATATTGTAGGGACCTAAACAAGATTACAAGGTACGATGTATGTACCTATGCATGTAGGTATAACAAGAAGACGTCGTTAGAGTTTCTATAATAACGTTATTATTAAATATATAAATATTTGGACACCAAATAGGCAAATAGTGTCTTGCGGCTACCACAGCATCCTTCAGCGGTAACTTCGACAGTACCTACGCACGCTGCGGTTATGTACTATTTACCGACCGCGAACGCGATTAGTCATGTAAATAAACTAAACTAATAACCAAAGTACGACAGCTATACTACACGTTTTATAGACACTCTTGAAGGACCATGTTGGCTAAACATGATACTAAAAGTGGGTCAACGATTAGGCATATTTTGAGGAAAAAACAGCCTTATGGAATTTTTGTTTAAAGCCAGTTGCAAGGTTGTATATTTATTTTCAGTATACCCTTTATTACAAATACTACATAGGACCCATGTAGGTCATTTACCTTTAGAGCGATAATTTAATGTGTGAAATTGTGTAATGCAGCCTAAATATCAAGTCTGAAATCATCAAAGAAGAACTCTTCTAAATATTTAAACATGCGGTTTCCATAAAGATTAATTGTAAACAATTCCACATTTGTACATACTATACAGTTACCTATATCTAATACCTGTCTATATTTTTGAACTGTTCTAGAACAGAACACTTTTAATAAACACTGCGGTTAAATTTATGAAGATATATAAGTAAGTACATATACTTAATAGGTAATAGATGAATGTACTATAGGAAAATATGATCAAAACAATTTATTATTACTACACGTTTACGTGCAGTGGGTAGGTGGATAGAAATTAATACCGATTCGAAAAACAATAATTATCTACTGTCAAATTATTTAATTAAATTAATACCTACACTTTTTTTAATTAGTTGCAATCTGTCAAAATGGATTACAATACAGCAACCCTGAACAATAAGTTTCACGTAAGTTTGTCTTTTATAGCTATACAAAGCGTGCTGAATGACAACGCGCGATCCTGAATGCCTTCGACACCAACTTTTACGACGGCCATATATTCACAGAAACTGGCATCAAAATTGTAAAGAATTCATCATTCATCCATTAGTCACAGAGTCAAAATATTTGTTGACAAAGCCTGCATAATTGCAGTGCTACAATCGGAACACTCGCTACGAAGCTACCGTAACGCCCGCAATTTGTCCCCATTGTTCCATGCGCGTAATGTTTACACCGGCGATTGTCCCTGCCCGCGCACTGAGCTGTTTTCAAAACAGTGGACTCTTCATGAAAACCATTGTTTTCTGAGACAACTCGCAACGACTATAACGGGCCCTTATCTCACAATATAGACGGACTTGCGCTTCTTACGTCTCCGCCGGTCACTGCGGAAGTTCCGCTGAACCGTTGGTACAGGAAAATCGGTGAAAATGAATGGAAACTCACCTGGGTCATGAGGCGGTCCGCGCCGGTGCCCTCGTCGTCCCTGAAGTCGATGTCCGGGTTGTAGTTGGGCACTAAGTCTTTGAACCTCTCGTCGTCCCTGGTGATGCGACCCTCGGGGGTGCCGCTGGCGGCGTTCTTGTTCTCGCTTATGTTCGGCTCGTGCTGGCCGAAGACGAGGGGGGTCATGCGGCGCACGCCCTGGCGGCGGGTGTAGCCGCGG
The DNA here is from genome assembly GCA_911728495.1 of Furcula furcula. Classification (NCBI taxonomy): domain Eukaryota; kingdom Metazoa; phylum Arthropoda; class Insecta; order Lepidoptera; family Notodontidae; genus Furcula; species Furcula furcula. The sequence continues at coordinate 16,889,920 of OU452251.1, forward strand.
CTCGGGCCGCATGCCGCCGCCGCGCCAAGCCACAGTATCACCAGCGACAGCCTCATCTCGCAGACATCACTCCACACGCGCTCGACGCACGACCAACGCGCGCCGCGATCTGAGCGACACTGAGAGCGGCAGCCCGCTCCGCCGGCCGAGCACCACCGGCTCGAGCCTGCATCCCTTACCAAAACCACCACCGCCCGAGAGCCGCGCCGCGCTTCGCTCGCTACCCGCCGAGCCTTGCATTGAACGTCTCGCTTTCATCTCGGGAAATCCCATTGTTACTTGTCATTCTCGCCTGTTCTCGCCTTGTTGACAACAGCCTTACCCAATTTGATATTATTGAAGGGATCTAAGTTTTTATTTCCATTTGTAAACATTAATACCTACATTAGCCTAGTGAAATACTGTTCAGTTGCTTTCAGGTGCTTCAGGAGTTTGAAACTTGTTTATAGAGCGATAAGCGGCACCATGGAGTGTTTTGAGGCACAATTAGAACCGAGCCGCGCCGATCACAGTTATTACCTATGAGATCACGCTGATGTGACTTATTGAGCTGCTAACGACTCTTTGTCTCGGTGCTTGTCTGCCTACAAAAAGTCGTAAGGTAAGCTGATGTTACGATAAAATCGTACGGGTTTTGAACTTCCGCGATGGTATTTTGTAGGTCATGAACCTTTGAATTCTTTTTCTTAGTGACTTCCAATAATACCTATGCTTTACTGACCAACCTATTTTTAATACTGGTTATTATCATTGGTATATTTCCTACGAGTATTACCAATAAGGTTAAATTTAGAGCACACGATAGATTAAAATTCATACCTATCTTTGGTATTTCGTATGTCTAGGTACGAGTATGACTAGAACGCGAAATTGCCCTAGATAGATATACAAACATATCGACCGCAACACGCACGACACGCATAAGCAAGACAGTACCTAATGATCTCTTCATTACCTTACTATTAGTGTAACCCTGATCAAAGATTAATTATACGTGTAACAATCTGAAATTGGATGGAGTCGTATGTCATAAATGACTCATGGGACATAGAAGAGTGATTCATATTGATTCACCATAACCATAGTGAAGTAAGGGCCTTAGCGTTGTGTTATTACTGTGTCTTATAATATTGAGCAAAAAACTAGATATAGGTTAGTAGTAAGTATATATTACAAACAAAACAACAAATTTCGTAAACGGGTAAACTTTGTGCAGCTCATATTTAAATCGAAACTAGTTTTACATTTCTTAAAATTCATACCTGTTCGTCAAAATTCTAAAATATCAACGTGTTCAATGTACAAAAAGTTATCTCTGCAAAAGTCCGTCCATCACACTTCCTTATCGGTACGAAGAAAAGATCCATGCGAACTATTTACACAAAAAGGGTGCGAGTCTGAACGCAACGTGCTCGCGCCTATGACACAGGGCTTTATGTTGCAAACTGATAAAGAAGATAAGCAATTTCCACTATCTTGTATAGCGATGACGTCAATTCCCACCCTTCATACAATAAGCTCATAACGCGCTCGTAACATCCCTTATCATTTACCGCTCTGATGAATATTGTTCGGTAATTCTATTGTTCTGTTACTAATAACTCATTAGTGAAAATAATGCTTTGTGGCTTGCACCTTCAGTAAGTAAGCGCGGCATTACGTTTTGTAGCCTCGGTGGGGCAACGGGAATCTGCTCGGTTTACTAACCGGAGGTCGTAGGTTCAAATCCCGCGGAAGTGTAAATTTTCTGCAGTAAGTAAGTTAGTTAGTTAGTTTCTTTTAGGTCAAAAACATCACAACATACAAACTCTGATAATCTAAAAAGTAAGATGATCTATGGTCTATAAAGATGATCCACATAAGAGACGGTCCTGCGCCTGACCCCATTTATGTCATTCTTATGTCCTATTTGATTGTACTAGTAAATAGAAGAGAGATTCACCTGTGATTGCGGAAGCATTTGTGCACTATAATATTTCCTGCGTAGTTGGCTGGTCAGTCAAGAGTACTTAGTTATTATCAAGTATGGCATGCATTGATAACGTTAACATAATCAAAAATTGATATTTGTAGTTGCGAAACACTGACGTGTTTGATTTTCAATAACCTATACCATATGATTGATTTAGGATATCTTAATTTGTTTAGTCATGGGATACTCATCCCAACTTACCTGTCCGGTAGTTGTGGTATAGTATACGGGTATGCGACCCCGGCTTTACTATTTACTGTCCCATTCCTTGCCCTCCTGGGCGGTAATATCCTACTTTTCCTATTTCCCATTCTAAATTGCCAATCTTCCTTTTCACAACACCTATCCTTCCCTTTCCCTCCTTATTCGTGAGAACGCAATGGTCAATCATATAAATAACTAGCTGACCCACGCACAGTAGCGGACTAACGGGGGGGCGGAGGGGGCGGTCCGCCCCGGGCCTCGGGTCCAAGGGGGCCTCCAATCTCCAAAAGTTCTTTTTAATCATTGAGGTATTTAAGTATCTACTACCTTCATATTAGAGAGTGCATCATACCTAGATTATTTTAGAGCTCCGGCGTACAATCTTTCTTAGTTTACGCGACTTTTAGATACTGATTTGTGATAACTGAGTGTGTGCATTGGTACTCTTAGAGCTTGTTGGAAATTATCTAGCCAATATGTCCCCTCAATTAGATCTAAAATACAGCTATAATCTTATATTTTTAGAGTTGGGGGCCCCATAATGCACGTAACCAAAATACTAACGTAGGTACCTGCAATGTACTTGTGGTGGCCTTAAGGATAACTCTACCAATACCAAGACTTTTTCTAGACCAGACATAATTAAAATAGCCACCACATTTTACAGAAACCTTTACTCATTACATGACAAAACCCAAGAGAATATACCACTAAATCGAAACTCTACTACCCTTGACAAATTTTCTACCGAAATGATATTAAAAAAAATGGAAGGCTTGAATACCAGGAAAAGCAATGGACCGGACGGTATTTCTAACGAGATAATAAAAACAGGCAGATTTTTATAGGCAGCTCCTATCACCAAATTATTCAATAAAATTCTAGAGAAAAAAATAATACCTAGAGAATGGGGACAATCCGACATAATTTTACTCTATAAAAAAGGAGACCCTGTCGATATAAAAAATTACCGGCCGATAAGCTTACAGTCGAATTTGTATAAATTATTTGCTTCGTGTTTAGAAGAGCGCCTTGCATCATACACTGAAAAATGCCAAACGCAAGAACAAGCTGGTTTCAGAAAAAACTATTCGACTATAGATCACATCCATACTTTAGAATTAATTATAGAGAAATATGAAGAACGAAATTGCTCATTGTACTTGGCTTTTATTGATTACGAAAAAGCGTTTGACTCAATATCCCATAACAGCATGTGGAAAGCACTACACGATTGCAACGTACCATCTGAATTAGTAGACCTTATTAAAGACATATACAGCAAAAGCATAAGCCGTGTGAAACTGGAGAAAAGAGGCTCGGAAATAAGGATAAGTAGAGGCGTTAGGCAGGGAGACCCACTTTCACCGAGAATTTTCATTACAGTTCTTCAAAATATAATGAATAAACTAAATTGGAAAGATAAAGGTATCAAGATAAAAGGGGATTTTCTAAGTAACCTCAGATTTGCCGATGACATTATTCTTTTTTCAGAAACTTCATCTCATATGGAAAATATGATTAACGAATTATATACAGTGAGCCGGGAAATCGGCCTGGAATTGAACATAACAAAAACAAAGATTATGACTAACAGTAAACAAGATAACATCAAAGTAAATAATATCCCACTAGATTATGTGAAAGAATACACATACTTGGGTAAACTTGTGTCATTTAATAGATCTAGACATAAAAATGAAATTGACAGACGGATAAACCTCACATGGAACAAATTCTGGAGCAATAAGGAAGTACTAAAATCAAATCTACCTGTATAACTTAAGAAAAAAGTCCTGGATAGCTGTATTTTGCCATGCCTCTCATATGCGTGCCAAACATGGGTTTTTAATAACTATACAAAAAACAAGCTTCAGATTTGTCAAAGATCGATGGAACGAAGAATATTATGAATTTAAAAAGAAAAGATAGGGTCAGAAATACAGAAATAAGAAAAAAAACGAATGTCATTGATGCTTTGGAATATTGTAAGAAAACAAAGTGGAAATGGGCCGGACACGTAGCACGTATGGAAAACGACAAATGGGCTAAAAAAGTAACAACCTGGGCTAGACCATCAAATAAAAGGAATAGGGGAAGACCCAAAGAAAGATGGATAGACGAGATAAACAGAGTGGCTAGGAACGACTGGATTGTCAAGGCAAGGGATAGAGACGCCTGGAAAAAATGGAGGAGGCCTTTACTCGATGAGAGGTCCTTAAGTAAAAAAAATATTATATTTTGTATCTTTTGTAAAATGCATGCAATTTAAGGAATAAAGAAGGTTTAATTAATTATTAATTAATGTCCCCTCAATTAGATCTAAAAAACAGCTATAATCTTATATTTTTAGAGTTGGGGGCCCCATAATGCACGTAACCAAAATACTAACGTAGGTACCTGCAATGTACTTGTGGTGGCTGTGGTCTATTCAGCAGGGAATTAACAAAAAATGTACATTGTAGAATGATACCCAATCAATCAATTAGTCATTTGTGAAGGGAAGTGTAATAAGTGTTATACGTATATACACACATCAAAAGTGTCTAGGGATCAACATATATTTTTGCAATAACTTTTCTCCTGATTGATATTAATTAAAATTTTCTTTAAGGATTCATCAAATAAAGTGTTTTCGTTTGTCACAGTAACGATAAACCAAGTCACCTTTGCATTAATAAAGAAATTTGCCATTTTCCTAATAAAGGGATTTTTGACATTTGAACCACTAACACAAAAGTTCGAAAAAAAGACTGAAATAACAGTTTTCTTTAAAATTTTATTGGGTAACTTAAACAATTAATAATCCGTGTTTCTACCGCGAACACTAACAACACAAGAACATCGGTTTGGCATACTCAAAATGAGTTCATCCAAATCACGCTGTGGAATGGCCGCCCATGTTCGTTGCAACAACAAAAAAAGGTCTTCTTGCGACTGGATACCCTCCATATTCGGCAGAGCTCTTCTCTGTAGCATATCCCATGCATGCTCAATCGGGTTCAAGTCTGGCGACTGAGCAGGCCAGGGCAGGACATTGATGTTAGCTGCGGCGAGAGTCTGTCTTACAACTCTTGCGGTGTGCGGTCGTGCATTATCATGCATTAACTGAAATAAGGGACCGATTTGCACTTGTAGAGGAACGATGACGTCTGATACAATTGTCTCAGCATAAATTTGAGCGTTGAGGTTGCCTCTGATCCAAATCAACTCAGTTCTTCCGCCGATCCAAATACCCGCCCATACCATGATGGTTCCACCACTATAAGGATGGACTTCCTGGCAGGATTTTAATCGCTGTTGGCGTCCAGGGGTTCTCCAGTGTCGTATACGTCTTGTATCCGGTCTCATACCAAAACGAGACTCATCAGAAAAGCACACGAAACGCCATTGTTCTTCTGCCCATTTTTTTGCCCAAAAATGCTTGATCCCTAGACACTTTTGATGTGTGTAGTACAAAATTGACAAATTAAATAAATGTAGACTGCAGCCAGGTTTTACTAAAAACAAAAAAGCAGATGTCTGCTGGATACAAGAAAGTTATAAGTTTAAATAGGGTAGCAAGCACATTGCTGGCTGGATATGATTCATCACCATCACCATCATAAGCCCACATCAGTCCACTGCTGGACATAGGCCTCCCCCCGAGGTACGCCACTGAGCCCAATCTTCGGCTCTCCCTATCCAGTGTCTGCCAACCGCTCTGCGGATATCGTCGCTCCACCTAGTCACAGGGCGTCCTACACTACGCTTCCCGATTCGCGGTCTCCACTCCAGAACCAGTTTACCCCAACGGTCTTCGGTTCTTCGGCAAATATGACCAGCCCACTGCCACTTCAGCTGGCTAATCCTTTGATCTATGTGAGCTATGTCGGTCACTTAGTTTCTCTGGCGAACTACTTCATTCCGTATTCGGTCCCTTAGAGAAACACCCAGCATAGCTCTCTCCATAGCCCGCTGAGAGACCTTGAATCGGTGGACTAGTCGTACCGTGAGTGGCCAAGTCTCGGCTGCGTATGTCATCACGGGTAGGACGCACTGATTAAAGACTGTCTTGTCTTTAAACATTGTGGTATCGGCAACGAGAAGACTCGCCGATTTTTTCCGAATTCTGCCCAGCCTAGCTGTATTCTCTTTTCGACTTCCTTCTCGAAGTTGTATTTACCTAGTTGTAGCGTCTGCCCTAAGTAGGTATACTCCTGGACAACTCCGAGGGGAATCCCATTGACCACCGCAACCGGTCCCGGAACAACGTGCTCGTGTATCATGACTTTGGTTTTATCCAAATTCATCCGGAGACCGATGCGATGAGAGGAATCAGCCAGGCCATTCAGCATTCGTTGTAAGTCTTGCAGCGTATGCGTGTGATTATTGGATATGAATATGCCAAGTACCTACACAAAAACACCTTGAAATTAAGTGATTATTTACTTCAAGTAGGCTTAGCGCTAGCAATTTTTATGTGTCTGTCATATTTTTTTAAAGTTAGTACCGGTTCACAACCCGGCATCAACTGAGAAGATCCGGCAAGACAAACTCAGCGGACTTGACATTTTCCTTTTATTGAACAGCCTATTTCTTCCTGTTGCCATCAGCGACATGCGGCGTGTTTTGCCATTCGAAAGAAAAAAAAAATACGAGACATCCTGAGTCTGGGAGCAGGAATGTGCGCTCCCTCCTGAACGCTTGTGGTTGCTTCCAAACGCAAACTTGTGGTTGTGGACGCAGTTCCTACCTCGAACGCATCGTCACCTACCAAAGGATTGCATTTAGTTGGGTCTTCAGAATATTGCCTAATATTCTGAAGATGGAACACACAGAGTCCCGACCTAGTGCGTCCGCGTTCCACGAGGCCTCTTTAATGCAAGGGATATCTGGTGACATTTCTATTGGACCCCTGACGATGCAAGTTGCACCACCGCCCCAACGCGACGTCTTCGTCTCTTTGGTCTCCTTCTGGAACATGACTTTCTCACAGAAGGACCCTCCCACGACGATTTCTCTGCCAATATAGTAAATACTGCTGCTTGCAGAGAGTTGTCGTGTCCAGTCCGGCTGACCAGGATGTGCCACTCTAGCCCACTGTCAACCCCCTTTGCTCGTGTTCGCTTATCAGAAGGCCATGAGCGTAATTGTGTTGAAGTACGTGCCGTCTATCCTCCAACTGTAGTTATTTGAGTGCGCGGGTGCACTTGTACCCCGCTAGCAGTGGACGTGGATTCGATCCTGGACCCCCGCGTCCATTTCCTCCAGGAGTTTCAGTCCCGGAAAGCGCGCCAGGACTGTTTCGCCTCAAACAGGACATTGCGCTTGCCTTATAGCGATTCGGACGGTCATCTTGCGCTGCAGGCTTAGGATCTTTTTAGACGGAACGAGGTGTGCGTCAAGGTTGCATACTATCTCCATAGCTATTTAAACTTATTGGTATTGAGAGCACATGGGCAGTAGAAAACCGGACAGCCTAGAGAGGCTTATTGTGACAAGCCAAATGGACAGCAAGGAAAAGCAAAGGATGCAAGCCGATGCGATGGGCAAACACTATCACAGCGGTTATGTAAATATCGCTACAGGAAAGCATACATAGAGCTTATGATCGAGCAGCATAGAGAAGAGTAGTGGCAAGTCTGCATTAGTCACGTCCCTCAGTCATGACCACCGTCAAAATATCTCCTGTTGGCATTTAACTTTCCCACTCTGTAGGATAGCCTATGTCAATACCACAACATAGACGAATCTAACAACATGTCACTAGTCAAATTCCATTGAGCCGTTTAGGCTGTAGGCTGTGCCAAAGAAATATACATACATACTTACATACAGACATACATACATACTCACGAAAAACATAGCCCTCCTTCTACGGTAGCCCGGCAAAATACGTCACTTTCTGACTGGGGGCCTCATTACTTATTGCCGCCCCGGGCCCCCGACAGGCTTAGTCCGCCACTGCCCACGCAGTCGGTTAAAAACTTGGACCCACTTTGTACTTGCCCTCCGAAGCACGGAGACGTTTAGTTCAAATGGCGTTAAACGGTCACCCATCTATGTAATGACCTTACCTAACGTTGTTTAACCTGATCGATTTCACAACAACGAACAACTGTCTGTGTTTCCTTACAATTATTTATTATAATTACATATAATGAAAAATTGTTAAAATCGGAGCAAGCGTATAACCAAGTACACATTTTCCCAAGGGAACCGTGCTGAATGTCGGGATAAAAAGTATCCTATGTCCTACCTCGGAGTATCAACTCAAATCATGCCAAGTTTCGTTTCAATCCATCCAGTAGTTTCGGCGTGATGCGCAGCCGAGATACAGACAGACAGACAGACAAACATAAAAAAAAATACATTTTTGGCTTTAGTAGGTATCGGTTATAGAATGCCCTCCAAACATAATTTTCAAAATATCCTCAATGTATAGAATTGGACCTGTTACAGTTTTATTATAAGTATAGATTTAATTAACTTAAATGTGGTTCGCCACCCATCACGTCTCGTTTCTCACGGAGGCGAAAAGTGGCCCTTGGGCTCTGCCTACCCCTACGGGAAAAATGCGTGATTTTATTTATGTTAGTTTATTTTGGCAGTTAGTCGAAATCAACGCGAGCACAGTGTTTCTTGTAGATTTGAAAACTAAAAAATGAAATAATTACTCGGTAATTATAATTTTCAGTGCTCCAAAACAACATGTTTGCTCTAGATTTCGCCATGGCTGCCGTGATGTAAATTAAATAAAATCCCATAAGCTTTCAAATGCCATTGGTTTTATCACTGTTGAGTAGTTAGCCCAGACTCCATACTCATTTACCCATGGTCCCTTAAAAGACTCCTGGACACGAGAAAATGAGCTAACAGCTAACAGATTTCCAGCAAACATAGTTAAAACCATCCCGATCCCCCATTACCATTAAATCGTTCCTAAGCTACAATCACATAAATAGACCCACAGGGAGAAAGACATAGTCGTCAATCTTATAACATTCCTTCTTTTTTGTGTCAGGGGTTAAATTAAATCTATGTAATATGCTTATTAGGTAACTTTCGTACCTATAAAAATGTAGTCAAAAGAGAGAGCGGAAAGAAAGGCAGAATGAGTAGATTTTATTGCAAGACCATAGTCATACAGCGTCTTGCTACAGTATAATGAATAGAAACAGTAGATGCACTGCAAACAAAAGGCGCTAATATCCGCACCTATGGACGCTACAGTAACCTGCTAACGTGACTAGACTAAATGCAGAGTAAAACTAGCATTGGTTCCTCTACCAGCGCTTAGTCTGTGTTAGTGCGTTGATCAAAGCCGTTTAGTCGCAGTGTGTTTACTGTATTATTTATCCTGTGGCCAGCTTTGCCACTTGTGTTGGCGCCACCGCTGATAACAAATAGTCTTGCCGACAATACCACCACAGTTCACACACAATAAACCAGCCCAATAAACGAGGGATGTTATTGTAGTTCTTACTTCGCTCGGCTCATTCATAACTTGGAAGGTTTTTGCGTGCGCCAGGAATTTAGTCAACAAACATCACGGCTGTGCATACCATGTTTTTGTAGCAAGTAAATAACTATATTAGGAATATTTTGTAATAGAATTTTAATAGGTATTATTAAACATTGTTGTGTTACGAATCCTTGTGTCCGGTAATTTCACCAGCTGGGCACTGTACCGGACACAAGAAGTCGCTTACAATAACTTGTTGCGGAGCGATGCTAAAGGGGGGATACTCCGACCGAGCGAGGTGGAGTGTGATGCTTGGCCGAAGCCCCCAACGGTCGATGCTAGGATGTTGTATATATTCAATGTACTTTGAAAGTTCGTTTGCGCGATTCAGGATTGTTCGTGTGAACTCTCGTTGTGTAGTAGGTTTCTACAAAGATAAGTCTCGATTGACTAACGGCAGTAGAACGCAACTGTTCGTGGGTAGGCGTATCCCTTACCATGTACGAACATGCTGCTCGTCACTAAATTGCATTAAAAATTATCTTGGGCTAACTAATATCGTTACATATCCAATATCAATTCACATAATAATATTACATAAGTACTTTAATATATTACCTACCTATATAATTTAGATATTTTTTATAAATTAACAAGGTATCAAGCAAGCGTGTGTACCGTCTGATGGTAAGCTGTCATCGCAGCCTATGGACGCTTGCAACACCAGAAGAATCACTAGCGCGTTGCTGACCCTTAAGACATTAGATATTAAATGTTTTTGTCCGGTAATTTCACCAGCTACAGTGCCCTTTACACCGTAACACATCAATGCTTACACTCTGAATATCTGACACTGCTGAGGTACAAGCCGGACGGTTCCTTGCACAAGGAACTTACCACCTAGTAAAGTTAACTACTACCTATATTCCCTCGCCGCCCCGGCCGACGCGTAATCGCGTTATAGTCACAAAATACCAATATTTTGTGCTATTCTGCAGATCCGAGCCATCGGGCGTGGAGGGGAATTAGATGTACGAATGGTTCCTAGTAGAAAAAGCTACCTACCCAAGGTAGCTTTAACATACGTTAAAAATATCGACAAGCCGATTACCCGCCCTTCGAAAGCAGCCAAAACAAACTGTCCCAAGTGGTGAACGAGTGTCGCGGCCGCACCTTCGACAGTTTGGTTGTGAACAAACACAATATCGTGAAAGGACCGGCCGAGTTCAGGCGTCGGCTCAGGCTAATGGAGAGGAGTGCTGGACCAATACGCCCCGTGTGTAGTGTTTTAAACTGTTTACCTTTCCATAAAACTCTTGAGATCGTGGGTACATAACACGGGTATCGTCTGACGCCGTGGGCCAAGTGAGATATCTCTCTACTCGGAGCAAACAAGATCCATCCAAGTAGCAATTACTGACCACTTACTACAGCTACTAAGACCTATTTGATAGATTACATTTGGCATCTGTCAGTTTCTTTGTTCTGTCTCTTTTGTCATTATTACAATAACTATGTAATCGTAATTGAATAAAGTTAAGCAATTGTGCATTTCTAACTACGAAAAAATTCAGAATATTTCATGTCTGCCGTTACAATGTTACGTTGTTAAATGTTGATGAAGTGTCAAATGTTATCTATTCTTCTATACTTTAATTCGTAAACGTATGCGATTATCTTAAACAAATTAACTTAATCCAATTAGTCAGATGCATATCAATAGTATTGTTGGTATTACTGTATCTTCTAAAGACACAAGGAGTCATTTAAATTCCAGACTAAAAAAAGAAAAAAACTTTGAAGGTTACAGAAATGTAAAATCGAAAACTTGCTCGCCCGGAATACTTCGCATACTTTCGTATCTTCGGCTCAGCTACCGGGACGTAATTTTTTTCTTTCATTATTAATCACACTTGAAAAGGGAAGGACAAAGAAAGTAATTGCATGATTGCTTGTACATAACAAAAATACTTTCTTACTACTTTCATGAAAAAGATGGATATGTACTAGAAAACGTATGGAACGATGGCTACGATTATGGCTACTTACTTTCTTGAGGCTGGTAACTTATTACAATAAATGTACCTATTTTAATTGTTTTATGAAGCGGTCACGGGTCTTTTATATATTTTTTTAACAGACCTTGTTTTTGTTCCAAAGTTGGGCACGGGCCCTCGTCCCCTCAAAATGAAGGGGCTAAGGCCATAGTCCACCACCCTGACCACCAGGCTAGTTAGGCTTACTCAGACATGCAGGTTTCCTCACGATGTTTTCCTTCACCGAAAGCTAATAACAATCGCACAAAGACGATTCGCACATGATTAATGCGCACCTTGTTTTCCAAGGCAAGCGCTCGCCCACTGAGCTGAACTGCGTTTATCATTAAACATAACCTATTCCCAAATTACCTAAATGCGGCTAAGTTCTGTAACTAGTTCTTTTTTATACGAAAAACTGTTAAGATATGTCATTGTAACATCACTATTATATCAGTCTATTAGTGTGTGGTTATGATGGCGCAAGAAAGAAAGTGATTATATATAAAAAACGGTGATTGTAAGAATTAACAATTAAACACAAATTAATATTAATAATATAAGGTTTATTTCTCCTCTGCGTGTTCCCTATACCCAACAAAAACAACGTCTGATTATAAGCAGTTGATTGTAAGAATTAACAATTAAACACAAATTAATATTAATAATATAAGGTTTATTTCTCCTCTGCGTGTTCCCTATACCCAACAAAAACAACGTCTGATTATAAGCAGTTACTGCAGTCTATGAATTTACCAGTTGTGGATGAAAATAGCCCATTGTCGTTTATTGTGGCGTTCCAAGGCCTATGTTCAGCTGTGGACGTCGTCCGGCTAATGATGATGGTAAATTTAGCAAGCCATCACGTTGGTGTTTCAGTCCTTTTCAAGAGGAATCGCTGGCAAGAGGATCGTCAAAAGAGAAAACTACTCGGCCAGCCCGGCCATACAGAAACTCTTTATAGATCACTCGCAGCCTTCCTCACTGCAAAAATACAATGCTACTCGAAGATTGCGTGATTTGGCTGAAGTTCTGAAAGCAGCTAATTCTCCAGCCTGGCTGCTATTTTTTTAATGGATAGTTAGTCCCGCAACGCACAACGTTTTTTTTTAAATACCTACTGAGGTTCGGTGGGCATGTTTAAAGTCAACCCTGCTTGTTGTCGTCTAGACAGCATCAGTTAAACCAAGTCCGAGGCATACTTGGGGCAGCTCGAAAAATGCTGATGCTCAAACCATAACGACAAACATACTTTCTACATATTTAGATATAAAATAAAAAACAAAAGTAAACTTAAAGCCACTAGATTGTAGTTACGTAGAGACCTTCCAGGTACCAACACCACCGTATAAGATACACTGCAGAGGCTGCTTTAGCAATTGTTTTCGGGCAGCCATGTCGCTTGCCATTAGCACAATGTGCTGCTCGTTTCGTCACTAGTTGCATAAAAAGTAAGTACAGATTATCTGGTCTGATAAGAGACTACTTATAAAAAATAAATAATAAAAAAAATAAAAACAGCCTTTATTCACTTGACCTTAATTTACAAACTAAAAAAACTGATACAAACAATAACATATTAATCAGTAGCCAGGTCAGGTTGTCTTCCGACATAGGCCTCCTCCAGCTCCCTCCACTTTTCTCTATCCAGTGCAAATCTCCTCCATCCCTTCAGCAAATCATCATCCCATCTCTTTACTTGCCTTCCTCTTTGCCTTTTTCCATTTCTTGGGTACCATTCTGTGACATTCTTAGTCCATTTCTCTTTCGTTGTTCTCATCATATGGCCCGTCCATTTCCATTTTAACTTTTTGGTTTTTACTGTCACGTCTTCAACTTTAGTAATGTTCCTAATTTTCTTTGCACTCCATCTGTCCTTTAGTTTTAAGTTCATCATGCTCCTTTCCATACCTCTTTGACATACTTTGAGTTTCTGGTCGATTTTTTTTGTATGGGACCATGTCTGGCATCCGTAAGTGAGGCAAGGTAGAATACATGTATTATACAATCTAGTTTTTTCTGGTATTGGTATTGTTTGATTTTTCATTACTTCTTTTAAGGACCAGTACCGCTGCCAAGTGTTGTTTATTCTTCTATCTATATCTTTTATTGATTGGTCCTTTACTGCTATAACCTGTCCAAGATATATATATTCATCTACGTATTCAATCTCGTTTGATCCTATCTCTATTTTTTCTTTATTCCGATTTGTCATAACTTTAGTTTTATTTGTATTCATTGTCAGTCCAGCTTTACTACTTTCTAACATTAATTGTTGCATCATAGTTTGGAGAGTAGATGAGTCCTCCGCAAAAAGAACGATGTCATCAGCAAATCTTAGATGGTGCAGATTTTTACCGTTTATATTTAAACCATATTCATCCCAGTTAAGATTTCTAAATATATTTTCTAAAACTGCGTTAAATATCTTCGGTGACAAAGGGTCTCCTTGTCTAACGCCTCTCTGAATTTTAAACTGGTCTCCGACGCTCTCAAGTTGTATCTTTGCTGTACTGTTGGCGTAAATTTCTTTGATTATCCTAATGTACTTATTCTCCACACCTTGGTTCTTCAGTGACCTCCATATGTAGCTGTACTTTAAGGAATCAAATGCTTTGTTATAGTCTACGAATGAGATATAATACGGCTGTTGGTATTCGTTACATTTTTCAATGACTTGTTTAACAACATGAATATGATCTATTGTCGAAAAATCGGTGCGAAATCCCGCTTGTTCTTTAGGCTGGTTACTATCTAGTACCTTAGTCAATCGTTCCAATATTATCTTTGTAAATACTTTATATAAATTTGCCATTAGGCTAATGGGTCTATAATTATTCATATTATTTCTGTCCCCTTTTTTGTGTAACAGTATTATCGTGGATGTTGTCCATTGCGATGGAATTTGTTCTGAAGCTAGGATTTCGTTGCATAAGTTCGTAAACGGTTTTATTATCTGTTCCATGGTGTATTTAAGTAATTCATTTGTTATTTTATCGTCTCCGGGTGCTTTTCCTGCTTTCTGTGTTTGAATAGCTCTTCTTACTTCACTCTGCATTATGTATGGAATTGTTTCTTGCTCGATGTTACCTCTTTCTACTGTATTGTCCTGAGTTGTATTTGTATCTGTGTATAGATTTTTATAGAATTCTGTTGCAGTTTCTAAAATCTGCTTTCGTTTAGTTGTAGTATAGGTTTTCCGATTTTTTGCATTTGTTACTCTCGTAATCCATGTCGAATGTTCCTTTAGTTGTTTTAGGGCTCTTTTAATACCACCTGTTTTTTGAATTTGCTCTCTTATTGTTAGTAGTCGAGATTGTTTTCTATGATTTCTTATTGATTTTGAAATATCCTTACTTATCTCTGCTATTTGCTTTCGGTTTTCTTTTCTATTTCTTATCAATTCTCTCCTAACGTCAATTTTTGTTCTAGCTTCCATTCCTATTTTATCTTTAATATTTTTACAAGTAGATTTATTTATTTTTGATAGAGCTTCTTCTAGAATATTGTATTTATCTTGTACATTATTATGTTTTTCAATTTGGTCTAGAGATTGCTTTAATACATCTAATTCTTGATCTGTTATATGGGATACAGTTCTACAATTGTTTTTGTTCATTTTTCTTCTCGGAAGTTTTAGACTTTTACACGTAATGGTACCTCTTAGTAATCTGTGGTCTGAATTGAAGTTAAAATCATTTACTACACTGACATCATTGAATATCTTTGGTATATTAGTAGCTATGTAGTCGATCTCATTTCTATCTTTACCGTTTGGAGAAATCCAAGTCCACTTTCTGCAAAGTTTTTTCTTGAAAAAAGTATTCATTATTCTTAAGTTATGTTCGAAGCAGAAGTTAATAAATCTTTGTCCATTATCATTTCTTTCTCCGTTACTATAATTTCCCAAAACGTACTCCCCAATGTCAGTTTTGATTCCTACTTGGCCATTAAAATCTCCAATTACTATGACGTTTTTATTTGCTTCTCGCATTGTTTCTCTGAGACTTTTATAAAATGTGTCTTTATCTCTCTTCATTGCCTGCTCTGTTGGAGCGTAAATCTGAATAATTGAGAATGCGTACTTGAAACTAGGTAATTTTATGTTCATAATTGCAATTCTATCAGACACTCCAACAAAATCTACTATATATTCCTTGAGTTCTTTTTTTACAAGAAATCCAACTCCGTATTTTCCTTGTATTTCCCCTTTGAAGAAAAATAGATAGTCTGTATATTCTCTTATTTCTTCTCCCGATCTCCTAACTTCACTAAGTCCAATTATATCCCATTTAATTTCCTTCAATGCCTCTTCAAGTTCTGTGAGTCTCTCATCTGTTCTTAATGTTCTCGTATTTAGTGTTGCTATATGTAATTTATTATTACTTTGATTTTGGGTAAGTGGAGTGGTTCTAGAGGGTATTGGTCTATCAACCCCACGGTGACCGGCCGGATTGGGGTTGTTCCGTTTCCGGTTACTGATATCTAGTTGCTAGTTAGCTTTATCTTTTGCTGTTGAGGACGAATACGAATTCGATCGCGTTCTCATTATATCGTATGCGTTGATTTTATTAGTTTTAGTTATGTTTGAAGATGTGTTAACTTGTTTTTTTGGGTTTGTATATGTTCCTGGTGAGCTAGACTGCTCCCTTTTCCTTTTTTCTTTATATATATTGTTTTCCCTTACAACCAACTTGTCATATTTAATATATGCAAATTTCCCTTTTTCTCTTTCTTCTTTAAGCTGTTGCTGTAACAATTTCCGTTTTTCTAACACTATCTTAGGGTAATCCTCAGTTATGTATATATCTTTTAATTTATTTTTATTTTTCAATAAATCTAACTTCTTCCAATAGCTGGTAAATGAAATCAGAAGAGGCCTTGTTCTTTCATTATCTTTCTTTCCAATTCTATAAATATTCTGTATATCTTTCTTATCAATAGAGATGTTTAGATCATTTTCTATAATTTTTTTAGTTATTTCAAACAAGTCTGACGAGCTTTTTTCCGTTTCATCCGTTCAGAGACTACTTAGGTTGTTACTAATTCTGATTGGTTCGGCTTTAACTATGGAGTAGGTACTTACTTGTTTAAGGATATGAAGTTTTCGCTTCGGTTTTATAAACTTGTTCAATATATCTCTTGCAGGATAACTGCAAGGATAGACTATCAGCCCGAGACTGTGTCTACCCGAGTGTCCGATAGAACTGCCATGGCCAACTGCGGCTAACAGTAACCTTTTACTACTTATCATCATCATCACTAGCAGGAAGACGTCCACTGCTGAACATAGCCCTCCCCAGTAACCTTAAAATAAAATAAAATTAAATGTGACTTTTGTAAGTGTACTGATTAACTCATCATAGCATTTTGAAGCTGGGTTATCGCGGCCTGTTTGAATCGGATTAACCTGTGGGGGTCAACCAGGGTATATAGATTGTTACCCACTAACAACCACGCAGCTGTCGCATCGGTACATGGCAGGTGGCACTTGGGCTCTCCGGTGGGATCTGCACCAGGAATCCCTAAGTGCCTTGCCCTTAAGCCTGCCGCTGGAGGGCGCATTATAGCTCCCCGGGATCCTGTTACGTCACTCACGGGACAGGGGTCGCAACCAGGCCGCAGCTCCTCGGAGGCATCGCCGGAGTCAATGGATGGACGTCTATATTATGCACTAGCCTAACCGCATATCCAGTGACTCCTTTTAGTATAGACTAGCTGACCCACGCAGCTCCGCCCGCGCTGTGTTTACGTTTACTAAACTTTCAATAATATACATTCGCATAGAATACAAAACCTCCTTTTTTAAAGTCGGTTAAAAACTTGGACCCATTTTGTACTTGCCCTCCAAAGCACGGAAACGTTTAGTTCAAATGGCGTTAAACGGTCACCCATCTATTTAATGACCTTAGCTAACGTTGCTTAACCTGATCGATTTCCAAAAATTGTTAGACAGTTGTGTCTATGAGTGTTCCCTTACAAATATTTATTATAATTATAAAGAAAAAATGATAAAATCGGATCAAGCGTATAACCAAGTTTGACTTTAATCCTCTCTCCCAAAAGAACCGTGCTAGATTACGGGATAAAAAGTATCATATGTCCTACCTCGTAGTAAGATCTCAAATCATGCCAAGTTTCGTTTCAATCCATCCAGTAGTTTCGGCGTGATGCTCAGCCGAGATACAGACAGACAGACAGACAGACAGACAGACAGACAGACAAAAATTTAAAAAATAACATTTTCGGCCTCAGTATCGGTTATAGAATGCCCTCCAAATATAATTTTCAAAATATCTTCAATGTACAGAATTGGACCTGTTACAGTTTTATTATAAGTATAGATATAGATAGAGCATCGGCAAAATCCTGCCGGAACTTGGTGTGGCTACGATTTTCTACATGGTGGAAGTACCTACTTCCCCAGTAACCAATACTTATAAATAAAAAGCAGCGACATTGGTAAGTACGATGACCCCAATTAAAATCAACTCGAAGCAATCTTTGATTTGTAATTAACAGCAATGTAGAGTTCTCGAGTAGCAGTTAACAATTTACCTACACCGTTTATCAATTTCAATGTAAATAGAAGAGTGATAAAAGTAAAAAAAAACATTACGTGGTTGCTGACGGTATTACGGGTTTTCATTAACAGAATAGGTTACCTTTGGACTTAATTCCAATAGTCTAGCACTTTATATAAATTAGATATAAAGTGTATTGTTCTTATTGACTTAATATACACAAAGTTATACCATATGGCTATACCATTCTTGTATGTGTTTTAAGTAAGTAACTTAAATGAGAGATGATAGAGGTAATTGCTAATATTCTTCTATCCAACTAAATTTGAAAAATTGTTACTTAGTAGGTAGGTACTTTCTGCCTTCATTCATACCTTTGTACTCAAACGTATATAGCAATGATAATTACTACAGCGAAATTAAATGATAAAGCTCAACCCTTTCACAAATTTCATGCACTTCAATATGGTCATGGTATTCTAAGCTCATAAGATACAAGTTGTAAAGAAGTCAAACCTGTTTGGTTGATACGATGCCCTCTAATTGACAAATTGGAATCTTATTAAAATAAAGTTCAAGTTCCTAACTGAACGGGCGCAGGCGCAGGCAGACGTGTGATGTCAGTGCGCGAGCCTGCCGACCGGGTGCCGACAGTCGCCGAGTGAACACGATAGAGCCTCAGCGGCGAGAATAAAAAGTCTGCAGCATTCGAAGCGCGTGCCTCAATGTGTGTGGTCCACTACGGAGGTCCTACTCGGTTTTTGATTTATTGAAATCAGATTTTCACACCCGTTTTGGGTAATTGATTTGATTGCAGATGTACGAATTTAAAATAATGGTACACTTTATTTAATTGGCCGTGTGAGGAATGGTTTTAAAATGCGTTCACATTTTAAGAAATTTGTATTTAGGTGATAAACAGGTGCAGTGGCGTAGCTTGCCTTAGATGGGCCCTGTATCAAAATTTGTTGGGGTGACCAAATTATGGTATGGCCTAAGAGATTATGTGAGAACATACATTTTACGAATTGTTGCTTACACGTGTTCGGGGCCCCTGTAGCCCGGGGGCCCCATATCATTGATACGGCTGATACGGCGGTAGCTACGCCCCTGTACAGGTGGAACAAACAAACGGGATACGGAGGGGGACATTAAATATCAAAGATATCAACATTCTATTACTTTTTAAAATAATAATAACCGCATTCAAACATTTTTAGTAAAGCTTGCCTGAGCCGAAAATCGAACTAACTAAAAATAAAATAGACTCACTATTTTTATTGAAGTAATAGATAGGGTAAGTGATAAGGTTAAAATCTTGCGAATAAACATTGTATATAAGAATTAAAGAAGACCTTGAAATTTAACAAATAAAACGATTTTGTTTTATATTTTCAAATTTTAATAAATAAAACAATATTTCCTTTCAGTGAATTTTGATATCTTTATTATTTTAAGTACTACCCTCCATGTCCCGTTTGTTTGTTCCATATCCCTGTGTATAACTATGTATATGTATACAGATTAGTGTTTGTTTCAAATAGGTCATTTTCAACCTTAGACGGGTCCCGTATCAAAATTTGTTGGGGGGCCGAAATGATAGTACGGCCTAAGAGATTATGTGAGAACATGAATTTTACGAATTTTTGCTTACACATGTTCGGGGACCCTGTAGCCCGGGGCCCCGTATCATTGATCCGGCTGATACGGCGGTAGCTAAGTACGCCCCTGTTTTCAACCCTACGAGCTTGAAATTATGTTAGGATCACTCTGTTCGTTTCATAAAATTTTTGGTCCAGCGTGTGTTGCGTTCATAAAAGTAACACAATTCTAAAATATTTAGCCACTAAGCAAGTTTGGCATAGGGCATACCCGGCCACACCTCTAGCTACGCCAAATGTTTACTTTCTATTGCTACCGGGTGTGTATAGCACCCAAAAATGTTATTATCAGTGCCCGGGTACTCTCTCAACCAAAACAAATGCCCTTGCAATCACCACTGGACTATCGAGGCATACTGCACCAAATATTAGCTTTACTTCCTCCTACAAATTACCAGCATACTAAAGCTGTCTAGAACTACTATGAGAAGCTCTTAGAACGTCCTAAGTATCATTGGCAAGTTTCCTAGTGCTGAAAATTGGAGATCCAGCATCTTTCAGACTAAACGACGAATAGACGTGACATTCTCTGAGAATTAAGTTTCATCATTGCATGGCTCCTCTTTCAGTCTCGTTGTAAATAAAGATACTACTAAAATAAAATTAAACAGTATTTATTTAAAGCATTTTACTCAAAAGGCGTACACTCATCTCTGTTTTCACAATTCGGTGTAGTGATTTTTGTATCAAATTCTTCTCTGAAATTATTATATTCACTGCTAGTATTGGCATTAAGTTCTGGAAATCTGGGAATTAACTCAAAATTATTCACGTCATAAGCATCCTCATTGCCATTTTTCCATTTACTAGCAATCATCTGCAATGGTTCCAAGCATTGCAAGCTTTGCTTAACACGAAGCAACTCAATATTGCATTGGTTTTCAACTTCTAAAAGCTTTAATTTGTAAGCTTTGGCTAGCATCTGCTTCCTAATCGCATTTTTCTTCTCTATTTGCGCCATATTGAGGGTATTTTGATATTTTTGCAGTTGTTTTTCATATTTCATCAGATTTTCATCACAATTCAGTTTACTGTCCACGCAGTCACTGTACATACTGGAATTATATCCATAATCACCCATTACATCGGATGTGGATACATATTGACAAGCTGAGATACCTTTAGTAGTAGGTTCAATTGACCGTTGTGAAGTCTTACTATCACGTTCTAATTTTGCCTTTTCTTCGTTTAACTCTATTTTTAACGATTCAATTATGTTTCTGCATTGTGCTATTCTTTGCTTCAGTTTTGTTTCATTTTCATCAATCATCTGGGGTGTTAGTTCAGAAGTACCATTTTTTTCACCTTCTTCTGGTTGTTCAGTCACTGCAGATTTTTCATCTTCATCGTTATGCACTGGTATATCATTTTCTTTAAATTTTGGAGACACATTTTGAGCATTCTTGTTGTCACCTGAAGCAAGTTTTATAGAGTCCATACCTAATAAATCGAATACAGCGTATAGATATTAAGCAAATCAGTCTAAAAATATTGTTTAAGATTATTTTGTACCAAAATGTAAGACATTTATAGAAAACAGTCAAAATATTGAAATTGATTGTTTTAACAAATGAACGTGCGTAACACACAGACTACATAATAAGACGTAACATAAAGCATGAACATATTTTTTTAAAAGTTAGTCTGCTCATAATATCGATGGCTCATATGAATATTATGGCTTCCATCAATTAATGACGATTTCACCCTTCGAGTAGATACCTAAATAGCAATTGCAAAATAAATTACAAGTATCAAGTAAAATAATAAAAAGGAAAATTGGAAAATTTGTGTTTGCGGTCGCTTCCACCAAGATGGCGGCCGCGAACCAAATCAAGAACCGAATCAAAATCCTTGAACCAAATCCTCTCAAAGAGAACCAATCATGTCACAATGTGATGACAATTATGGCCTTTACCCACAGGGCCCGATCTGTGCCGCCGATACGATCTACCTACATCCTGCGTTCTCTGTAACCTTGGCTGCCCGTGTATGCTTTCCCACTGCCTTCGGTAGAACGCAACGCATTCAAGTGATCGCACCTAGCCCATTCGAAAGTAGTTATATAAACGATCTTGAAACTAAGTGTTACTAACTGTTAATGTCACGGGACCCTGATTTTTCTTTTCCTATTCACCAATAAAGATAATCACACACATAGTACTTCATCTTCTTTTGGCTCTTCATCTGAACATGTTCCACTTTACTCATCGGTACTCATGTTGATTTCTTTTCAAAAAACCCTTGTGTATTTTTTCACGCGACTGAACAAATGAACGGTTATGTGGCATAGAACGGATCGGAGCCAGTGTAAAGATCCTTGTGATCCGATACAACGATCCGTTCTCAAGATGCGTTCTATGATCGTATCGGCGGCACGGATCGGGCGCTGTGGGTAAAGGCCTTTAATAAGTCAATGGGTAGTGGGTGAGGATCATGAAACTGTAATGTTTCATGGTGATGATAGAATTGCCTGTTTAATTATAACCTGACATGGAAGGCATGGTGATGATAGAATGCACCGGTGGGCAGCCCCGGATCTACGATTTTTTCGAACCGGGGCAGAAACTTGATAGTGGCGTTCAGCGTTTGAGAAATTATATACTTTTAGACTTTCGCGTTCCATTATCAAACTTTATTCTAATCGGGAATTAACGCGATTTACCTTATATTTTGGCTTGACGTTTCGGCCGGGTTGCACCAGCCGTGGTCACAAGCAGACTGGTTCAGCGAGACGGCTCCGTGCGCGAGGCAGAAATATCTTCGTCTACCCCCGTTCTTTCACTTGTAACGTTAAGCCCACTACACACTACACTCACAGTATCTGTATATTTAACCGCCGGCAAATAGCGAGGTTTTGTCATTTTGATCACTGGTTCCCATGCAGCTGATAATCTAAAGCCATCTTCCCGGTTGCAATTTTTATATTTCTTTATTTCAATCGCTTCACGAACAACTCTAGAATAAAAGTGTGTGTGTTTGAGAAATTTATTAAAAAAATAAATAAAAGAAAAAACAAAACTGGAGTAACAAGGGAATAAAAAATAAAATAAAATCAATTTTACAATATATACAAATCGTCCTCACTCTTTGGTGGCAAAGTCCCCAGAACGCTGGCAGCATTGCCACGCTGGATGGCAATGCTAATCTGCTGACCGAAATAAAAGCCAGCGTTCCGGTCTCCAGATGTTCCTACGAGGAATTGAGAAATTACTTTATTTAATTTAAAAAACAAATCTCAAATCGGCATCACAAGTTCATTTTTGGTGTGAGCCTGTGTGGCGCCTTTTTCTTACAAGTCGAAGGAGAGCCAGGTTTCCGCATGCTAGGCGCTTTGTGCAGCAAGTTCTTTTTTAAATTTTAATCATATTATATTAGGATTTTGGCGGCCCCTGAAATTGACAACAAGACCCTGATGTAGGGCAATTTGGTTAACTCGCTTCTTTTACCTTTTTTTTATAGAAGGAGAAAAAAAACAATGGTTCGAACACATTTTCACGTGCCGAATGTGGAGTGCGCGGAAGGAAGCTAGTAGGTATACATAACACTACTTCTGTGGCAGTCGGCTATAAATAATAGTAGTCGACAAAAATATTAGATCGATGCATATAGCACAAAGACAAAGAGCATGACCCTCCACCAACCCATGGCCCCACCGACCGTCCGGTCATACGGGCCGAATCGCGGGAGATGCGCGTGGTACTGCTCTTTGGCTCTGTCCACCACGCGCACTGCTTGACTCCCTACAAATTCTGTTCTGTTCCTGTGTCCCATTTTGCATTCTCCCCTTTCTGGGGCTGACATTACATGAAACGGCTTCGTCGCCGGGTAAACCACTAGCCATTCTCCGCACTGCTTCTGACTAGGTGCCATTCGTGCGCAAACCTCCTAAGCCGCTGGAAGTTCGCCGATGAACTCACGAGATCGCCGTAGTATATTGGTCCCTCCTCATCGCGCACTATACCGTCCATCATCACTCTTCTCATCGCCTCATACAGGGGACAGACCCACAGCACGTGGTGCAGGTCCTCATCTTCCATACCGCACTCACACATACTGTTCTCTACCAGTCGCATCTCATTCAGTCGCTTCCTAAAACACCAGTGCCCCGTTAGGATCTGGGACGTCTGATGGTCAGGCTCCACCCAATGCGCTCGCAACCGTACAGCTATATCCGGAAAGTACCGGTATAGCTCCCTTCCTTTCTCCTCATCATCCCACCGAGCCTGCCACGTTTGGATCCCCTCCTCCCACAGCTTGCGTTTCCGCCTGCTCAAATGTCCGGCCGCGGCCTAGCGCTCCTCCTCCAGCTTACCGACACGGATCACCTCCAGGTCTGCAGGTGGTAAAGCAGGCAATACTGCAAGCGCAGCTGTGCTGGTCGACCGATACGCTTTGGTCAACAGTATTAGGCTAGACCGTTGCGATCTAAGCAACGCGCTCCGGACCACGTGGAGTGTCGCACGCCTATACCAGCTGGCCGCAGCATACGTTATCGTGGCTACGTAAGTTCCACTGTAAAGGATGCGCAGACCGCGATATCGAATGCCCCAGGAAGATGCCGACACTCTAGACATCTTCCCGAAACACTTGGCCGCGCGCTCCCCTATCGATACCGCATGCTGCTGAAAGGACAAGTTGCTATCCATTACGACGCCTAGTACTGTGCATGACGCGACGGACCTGACCGACTTATCTGCAAGCCTGATGACAGGCAGCCGCTTCAGCTTCCCTCTGATGGTCATGGTAGCTGACTTAGCAGGTGAAAATTACAGCCTGTTCCGGACACCCCAGGACAAAGTCAGGTCCAATGTTTCCTTAGCCGCACTCTCTATTTGGGCCCTGGAAGACAAAGAGCAGCATGAACTTCAATATATGGGGTTCGTTGGTCCTCTTTTCGGAGAAATCAAATCAGATCGTTCGCTGGTTTTACCTGGCGTCTGGCTGCGTTGGCTGCGTACCTACTTAACGGCAAAACAAACCCGACGAATGGGTTCCTTAGGCCTTGTTGATCCTATCTGGACTTTGAGTATCTGGACGTATTGGCGATAGCAAATGATCTGTCATTGGCGTTCGTTTCACGCCCGAGATTCTTAACTAGGTACTGTGGAATTAACTTCGGAATAATATGGTCTGTTCAAATCTTGCAGAGCATTAAATTAGGTACTCCAACGAAAATGATTTTTGGGGGCTATTGGGGTGTTTTGACTTGAGTTTGGGGGGGAAATTGTTCAAATGATTACAACACCTAGCTTTACTCTATAGTTCAATCATTAAAATAGACTCCAGACTATTAGGCGATGTCCTAACTAAACGCGATCACGCGATCATCGCGCGAACGAACGACGCGACCATCACGCGATGAAATCTCAAACATATGGACGCCGAACGAGTGTCCTAACTGGCGGTCGCGCGACCGCCAGTACATTCGCCAGTCATCGCGCGATGGTCGCGTCGTACGTACAATTACTCTGTGCGTACAATCATGGAAGTAATTAATAAGTACATACTACGAGTACTTATTACTTCCATGCGTACAATAAATACGTCGTTCCTAATTTCGTTCGCGCGTCGTTCGTTCGGCGCGATGATCCTGTGATCGCTTTTAGTTAGGACACTCCCTGAGAGGAAGGATCTGTCTACGATTTATTTATTTACAAGAAGTTTATTTAGGACCATGGATACTTGAATACAAAGTCCTTCAGTTGCAATACGATTACACGATACATATATATATATATATATATATAATAAAATACGATAACATGAATCAGGGCTTCCAACATGGGTTTTACCCTTAGAGGAGATACCACTGGAGAGATCATGATGCGCTAACCCCTCTGCCAAATTTAGTTCATATGTTCAGGTCATTCTTTATTTGTGTGCGTATCTTTTTGAATGTGTTGCGAGTTTATTATAGTGTGGGTATGCGTGAAATTGTATCTGTGTGTGTTTACTTCGCCTCCCGCACCCCGCAAAAGTGCCACGAAAAATTTGTTCGGGAAATCGACGCGATACTAGCTCCATTCTAATTACTCTGAGGTTTTACCCCTAGATTTAGGAAAAAATGTTTGAAGGAGTTTTCGGGTGTAATTTTTTTGACCTATTTCTCCCAAATATATTGTGAATGCATAAAATATGTTATCTACCTAAGAAATTAATTTTAAAAAAGATATCCGGTTATATTTAATTAATGCTAGTTGGTCTGAGAATGCAATAGTCTAAATTTAGGCTCATGTTACTCATGGTCCCTTTTAGAACGTGCCTTTTTCTATGTAATCATCGTTAAGAAATAAAATTCAGCATAATATGCTCTGTCCAAATCTTGCAGATTATTTAAATTCCTCCACCGAAAATGGTTTGTGGATGGGTATTCTGACCTCAGAGTAATTAGAATAGAGCTAGTATCGCGTCGATTCCCCGAACAAATTTTTCGTGGCACTTTTGCGGGGTGCGGGAGGCGAAGTAAACACACACAGATACAATTTCACGCATACCCACACTATAATAAACTCGCAACACATTCAAAAAGATACGCACACAAATAAAGAATGACCTGAAAATATGAACAAAAATTTGGCAAAGGGGTTA
Organism: Furcula furcula; assembly: GCA_911728495.1. Classification (NCBI taxonomy): domain Eukaryota; kingdom Metazoa; phylum Arthropoda; class Insecta; order Lepidoptera; family Notodontidae; genus Furcula; species Furcula furcula. The sequence goes on from OU452251.1 coordinate 16,916,355, forward strand.
GCGCATCATGCTCTCTCCAGCTCAGAGTAATTAGAATGGAGCTAGTATCGCGTTGATTCCCCGAACAAATTTTTCGTGGCACTTTTGCGGGGTGCGGGAGGCGAAGTAAACACACACAGATACAATTTCTCGCATACTCTTGCAAAGGTCTAATGCAAACTCTTCATGTTTCTATGAACCTACACTATAATAAACTCGCAACACATTCAAAAAGATGCGCACACAAATAAAGAATGACCTGAACATATGAACAATTTGGAAGAGGGGTTAGCGCATCATGCTGTCTCCAGTGGTATCTCCTCTAAGCTCTCCAGTGGTATCTCCTCTAAGATTCTGACTTAAGGTTAGGGGGAAATTTTTCAAATGATTGCAACACCTTGCTTGACTCTATGGTTCAATCATTAAAATAGACTCGGCTGCCTAGTGTCTGTCTAATTCGGTCTAATTAGTGTCTAATAAATTATTTTGTTTTGGCGCGATTGTTGAGTTAGGCTAGCAGATGTAGGGAGTTTATTACTAATATTCATAATTTACACAGTTTAATACCGAATAAAACAAGTTTGTATATTAAAATGGGCCTCTTAGATTTATGTGAAAAGTATTACAATACCAGTAACCTATACGATGTTTTAGAAATTGCCGAAACAGCTACGGACAAAGAAGGTATAAAAAATCTCCTCATATTGTTTGCTGTATGTATGTAATGAATATGACTTTAATTATCATTATTTTTTATTTATAGTAAAAAAAGCGTATCATAAGTTGTCCTTAAAAGTACACCCGGATAGAGTGTCGGAGGATGAGAAATTAGAGGCAACAGAAAAATTCAAAGTACTTGGTAGCATTCATGCTATACTTACTGATAAAAACAAGAGGTCATTATATGATGAAACTAAAAGCGTTGATGATGATGATAATGATATCGCACAAGACCGTGATTGGACTATGTACTGGAGGGTGCTTTTTAAAAAAATAACTGAGGATGATATAAAAGCCTATGAAAAAGAATACATTGGTAAGTGCATTCTTGTGTTCACTTTGAAAGGATGTATGTGAATTAAGTTTTTGACTACAACTGTAAAGCCATTCTCAATCAAATATTTGGGGTAGACTGCTTGTTAGGCTAGTATCTGGTCACTGTTTGCTACCTTCTTATCTTATATCTTTGCTTTTGTTCTTTTATATAATAATAATAATAATAATATCCCCGGACAATTCACACACGGTCATCTGATCCCAAACTAGGCAGAGCCTGTACTATGGAAACCAGACAACTGATACTAATACTTATATACTTTTTTTTTTGTAAATACATACTTATATAGATAGAACATCCAGACACTTGGTGGGAATCGAACCCACGACCTGTTGGTTAGCAGACAGGGTCACTAACCACTAGACCAACGGGCCCGTCAACGTTATGTTTCAAAGATCTGTAATTAATTAATGTACCATGCATTTGTTCATCTGGTAATAGATAATAAAAACCCTCTATCAATTGGTTTCAAATGGGAATGAATAATAAGGTTTATTTCACCGGAAAAATTACATTATTCAACACATTATTTACTAGTGAATTCAACTAAGTTATCAAATTCTACCTAAGTGCAGTAACATATCCTGGGAGACTTCCTGGTGGAGCTGGGATGGCTGGAGTGAACTGGCCTACCTCCACCCTCAACATAAAATAGGTGCATAGACTTCGAGTTGTGGATAAGCCCATACAACAAAGAAGAATATATCCATTGAAATCAAACCTCTTTTATGGATTATATCCAATTTTAATTTATGTCTCCATCCATCGATATACTATCTAAACAAGATTAGCTGTCACGGCCCGAAAAGTGGTCACGAAAATAGAGCTACGGAGACGGTTGTGTTGCTATTTCAAATTAGTCTCAAATGCCTCATTTGTGTCTAAAAACTGCCTTAATACATGTTGCAACAGCAAATTTTCATACAGAACATATATTTCCCATATAGTAGTAGTTAGTATTAGATTAAATGATAGATATCAGTAAGATAAAAAACACGAAATAATAAATATTTCTTTAAATATCTCTGCTACTAGTCCGCCAACCGCCAAGCTACCCGGCCGACCAAATTAAGTTTGCCGCTACTGTCTAAACAAAACACTCAAACTACACGTAGTTCTCATAAGATTATAGTTTAATTCTCGTTGTGCCACCAGCAAAGATTAGATGGTTGGCCTACATTGAGACTTGTTCAGTCGCCCCTCGTGCATCGTGGTTATCCCGTTCTCCCTTTCGCGCGTTGTCCGCCACTATCCCTGTCTCGTTCGTAGCGTGGCTTGAATGGTACTACGGGTATAATGCGCTACGGTAGGAACATCGCAGAAATAGTTTTAACGCTATACATCGTTGTTTTTGTAGCGTAAATATTGATACAGCATTGTACATAAAAATTAATGTACAATGACCATTGCGCCTATAAAAACCGTTTACATTCTGTGCAGTCCTGGACGGGTCACTCGGGCCCTTACGTTCATACGGAATATTTAAGCTATCACTACCATATTTTGGATGAAATTTAGTAGGTGACTGCTTATCTGGTTACTTATTATATATCGATGTCTCCATCATTTAATCAATGACAAGTAGAATAAAACGTAAGACAATTTTAAATATGGCTTAGCTGCCTTAATTGGTACAATTTTAACCTGATCAAATCATAATGTTATGTTTAATCAGTTGTTAAATTTGATAACCAACCTAATGTCAAGTAAAGTGTCAAGTGTCTCTATAACAATTTCTTAGGAATGTAGGGCTATGTCATTTATTTTGTAGGATCTGAATTAGAGCGAGAAGAACTCAAGCAAGCATATATAACTGGTAAAGGTGATATGGATTACATTGTTGACCATGTACAATTTGCAAGATCTGAACATGAGCCAAGAATCAGAGGAATACTCAATGTGAGTGAAGTGATAACAATAATATTTTTCATCTGCTGTGTTAAAAATATTACATTGCAGAAGCTATAGCAGTTACACACCCTGGCTGCTACCTAAAAGGTTGTGGTTTCATTGAAATTAAACTACTTTTACAGATTTTATCGCGGTTTATTTATTGATTTTACTATCCCGACAGTAACCCGAAGTAGTAGTATCCCGAAGTAGTTTAATTTCAATGTGTAATATTCGCGTAAGTAAAAGACAACATTATTGTTGTGGTTTCAATTTCCATTCAGGACAAACATTGGTATAAATATGTCCATCTTATGTCTGTGTTATTGATCTATGAACATACTAAAATAGGTCATAATATTATGTATGTATTATAACACTGAATTGTTTACTGCTGCTTTGCAGAATAAAAAAAAATCTTATCAATAATAATGTCCTCCTGGCCAATACAACCACAGTGGTCAAACTTTTTTACAAAACGGCAATCTACACATCGCATGTTATAGTACACAAATGCTTCATGGACACAAGTGCACTCTATTTTCCTTTACCCTCACAATCTGATGGGACAGACGACTGAGATGGTCAGGGAGAAGACTTACTTTTTACATGCCCATCAGATGCATGAATCATCTTACTTCCCAGAATCAAGTGATCGGCCTGCATTGTTGTAGCCAGTAAGAAACAACTATGCTGCTCCCCGCGGGATTTGAACCCGCGAACCTCCGGTTTGCAAAGCAAGCGGTTTTCCGCCGGCACTACTTAGTTAAAATAAACTGTACATATTTTACATTTATTGGAATGCAAAAGTCTAAAAGTATATACTTCTAAGTGTTTTTAATTAAAGGAAATGATAGAAAATGACGAGATTCCCGCGTATAAAATATTTACACATGAACCAGCGAAAAAACGCCAGAGAAGACTAGCAAAGGAAAACCGCGAGGCCAAAGAGGCTGAGGACGCGAAGAAAGAATTAGGAATGTCTTCAGGTAAATATAGTACTCCCCGTGCCCACCGTCCCCGTGTGGCGTGTGGGTGCCGGGTTAGAATTGCATCCCCCCCAGCCCCCATAGATTACGATATCCAACGTGAAGACGTTGGGTGTCGTAAGAGGCGACTAAGCGAGTACAAGAAGACGGGCAGCTGTGTCTTTCTTTTGGATTTATATTCCACCTATACTGCAATCCCCAAGAAGCCTGCCAAGCGTGGGGATTATGGCAACCCCTCCCATCTAAGAAGAGGCCTTTTGTTCAGCAGTGGACATATTTTGGATGCTGATGAAATAAAGTACTTATTTAAAGTTATAATTATTATTAGTGGAGTGGGCAAATAATTTCTACACCCACATCTAAACAGCTAAATACTTAAGGCTGTTACTGAGAGTTTCTTGTAAGTATCAATTACATTACATTTCTAGAACCTAGAAAAGGAATCTAGGACCACCTAACCAAAAGCCACTTTTCAATCGCCAAGCTACTGAATTTATCTAATACTCGGAATTGATTTCAGGTCCAAACAGCTTAGAACTTATGATAAAGCAGAAACAAGAATCTAGGGCAAAACAAGCAGATTCATTCCTTGATGACTTGGCAGCTAAATATGGCGGCAGTGGTAATAAAACAAAAGGAACTAAACGAAAAACAACAACAAAAGCGGAACCGGCTGCAAAGAATAAAAGGAAAAAATAAGATTTTAATATTTTTATTGGTAAATAGAAATGTTCACAATAACAAAACGTTTGGCCTTTTCTTTGCCTCTGTATACAAAAAAAATACATTAAAACTTATTTAATCACCTTCCAAAGCTACTTCTAGCACACTCTCAGAATAGAATGGCCCTTGTTCAACATATGTTTTCAGTCTGCCTATAATACTGGCATCAAATGCTGCTGAATTGGCCAGTCTCTTTATGATATCATATTTAGCTTCCTTAACCTCCTTTGAGTAAATAACTGTGCGATCCAGTAGGAATTCAATAAAACCTGTAAATTTGACAAAATGAATTTCCTAATTTGTTTGTTAATAAAAGTAATTGAGATTCATTCAACTGTGTGTTGTGTACTTTATAATGCTTTTCCCATATAGAGAAAAATTGTTGCAATATAAGGATTTGTGTAAATCATCTTGACTAGTCATCATATGAAAAATTATTTTCTTATTATAAAAAATAACCGTCTTACCTGCTTCCCTAGCAACTAATTCTTCACCCCACTGATGTTGACATACCGCATCTAGTAGTGTGTATGCAGCAAGCCTTATATCAGGAAATGGGTTTTTACATTGATCAAACAAAGTCTCTGTTGGTGTAGTGCTTAAAGACCGAAACCATTCCCGGGTCATCAGCGTCACTCTCTGGTCGACCGGACCGTCTTTGCATGCATCTGGATCTTTATCAATGGAAATGAGACTAGCAAAGCAGTACAACGCGCGAATTTTTATCTCTGTCTTGCTGTTTCTGATAAGTTGACCCACTTTTTCTACAGTTTGTGTGTACTGGCCTCCTAAAATCATTTTTAATTCATGGTAAACTTTTCAATGTAATATAAAACAAGGGTTAAAAGCTACTAAACCACATCAATCCCTATTCTCTAAATACATAGTAAAATTACAACCTATCTGGTGTATGTTTTAAATTACACAATGGATTTTTTCCTCAGGAAGGTTTGTGTATAACATACACCTATATTCGAACCTTAAATAACCAGGTCAAACATGGCAGATCACTAATCAAGAATATGTTTCCACGTCCCTGTGAAACGCGAAAATGGCTCATTAGTATTATAATGTGAAAATATTATGTATGTTTAATCAACTAAAGTCATCTATAAACACAGGAGTGATGGCTGATCATATCGAACTCATCTTACATTTATTGCTCCAATTCTGATCTTGTAACGAAAAAAACAGGGTATACTTAAGTTTATTTTTAATGTAATACATACCTAATGCAGCCAAACATAATTTTCCTTCAACTGTAGTACCAATGAAACCTAATGTATCTAGTGCTATAGGCAAAGTGCTCTCATCGTTAGATTCAAAAGCTTCAAACAATGAGTTCAATAGCACTGGGTACTTATCAATTATCTCCCGAGGGTAATGGTGAGCAATGCGCCCAAGGAACTTCATGTAACCTGGAAAAGACAAATACTGGTAAGTACATAATTTTTATTGAAGTATATAATGAGTAGGCTGCGCGGAAAGAGCCATCTTTAATGACCAAGTAATAGATGTTCGCCGAGTGCATCTTATTGTATACAAGACGATCCAGCCTTAGAAGAATTTGTTAATCACTTGTAAACTTTCCACCAGAACATGAACAACCTATTAAAAGTATTGTTCATGACAAAGAAAGAAGAAATGTTGATGAACACACAAAATACAAGATCTTATATAGCCCTTGTTAAGCTACTATTTTAAAAATATTTGAATGACAAGCAGGATGTTTGCCTGATGATATGTCAAGCCATACCTGATTATGGACAATCCACACACGATCATGTGATCCTAAACTAGGCAGAGCCTGTACTATGATAACCAGACAACTCATAATAATACACACATCAAAAGTGTCTAGGGATCAAGCATTTTTAAGCGGATTTCTTGAGATTGAGATGTGGCTTTGTAATAAATTTATGATTTTATAAATTTATATGGATCCTTTTTGGTGCATTTCATAATTTGAATCAGGAACTGTGAATCAAATCCGAGTAAAAGATGAAAATCAGCTGTCAATATTTTCCCTATAAAAACATACAACGCATTGAAGACATTATTAGTGCTACTGTTTCCCTACTACTGATTAAAACCAACGTTATTATGGAGCGGCGACGTCATTTAAGCAGGGAAGAAATGCTCAGAGCCGTGGGAATAATAGAAGCTGGTTCCCGGCAACGTACTGTGGCTTTAGCTCTGAATACAAGTCAGAGTGTTATCAGTCGACTTTGGACACGTTACCGAAGCACTGGTACCGTGGCTGAGCGCCATGGAGGACGGTATCGCTGCACCACACGGAGACAAGACCGATATATTCAAATCTTAACTCGAAGAGCTCCAACAATAACTGCCATGATGTTAGCCGTGAGGCTTCATCACTCTTCAGGGAACTTAATTAGCGACCAAACAGTCAGAAACCGCTTGCATGAAGTGAACCTTCATTCCCGAAGACCGCTACGGGTACCACCTATAGCAATGCACAATCGTAGGATTCGATATCAATGGGCTCTTGAACACAGAAATTGGGCAGAAGAACAATGGCGTTTCGTGTGCTTTTCTGATGAGTCTCGTTTTGGTATGAGACCGGATACAAGACGTATACGACACTGGAGAACCCCTGGACGCCAACAGCGATTAAAATCCTGCCAGGAAGTCCATCCTTATAGTGGTGGAACCATCATGGTATGGGCGGGTATTTGGATCGGCGGAAGAACTGAGTTGATTTGGATCAGAGGCAACCTCAACGCTCAAATTTATGCTGAGACGATTGTATCAGACGTCATCGTTCCTCTACAAGTGCAAATCGGTCCCTTATTTCAGTTAATGCATGATAATGCACGACCGCACACCGCAAGAGTTGTAAGACAGACTCTCGCCGCAGCTAACATCAATGTCCTGCCCTGGCCTGCTCAGTCGCCAGACTTGAACCCGATTGAGCATGCATGGGATATGCTACAGAGAAGAGCTCTGCCGAATATGGAGGGTATCCAGTCGCAAGAAGACCTTTTTTTGTTGTTGCAACGAACATGGGCGGCCATTCCACAGCGTGATTTGGATGAACTCATTTTGAGTATGCCAAACCGATGTTCTTGTGTTGTTAGTGTTCGCGGTAGAAACACGGATTATTAATTGTTTAAGTTACCCAATAAAATTTTAAAGAAAACTGTTATTTCAGTCCTTTTTTCGAACTTTTGTGTTAGTGGTTCAAATGTCAAAAATCCCTTTATTAGGAAAATGGCAAATTTCTTTATTAATGCAAAGGTGACTTGGTTTATCGTTACTGTGACAAACGAAAACACTTTATTTGATGAATCCTTAAAGAAAATTTTAATTAATATCAATCAGGAGAAAAGTTATTGCAAAAATATATGTTGATCCCTAGACACTTTTGATGTGTGTACTTACATACATACATATTTTTTTGTAAATACATACTTAAACAGATAAACACCATCCAGACACAAGGTGGGAATTGAACTGATAACGTACCATTGAGCCTACTGGCACTTGACAGAGGGCGCAATATAGACCCCGTGAACCTATCCGGGCCTGGGGCACAGTGCCTGTGGGTCGCAAGTTCGTCGTCGCCATACTCTATGGACGTCTTGGGCCCACACCCCAGAGGTCCAGCAACTCCAAAGACTACACTGGCACTTTTTTTTGACGCGGGGGAAACCTTCACACTTTCCCCGGGAGCTGTGGGGCTCGACCGGGGTATGTTTGATTCTTACCCATTAACGGGACGGGGTTGCAACCCCGCCGCCGCCGTACTCAATGGACACTGACACTTTTTTTTTTTTTCCCGGAGAAAATGGCCGACCCATGCCACCGCGCAGCGGGCACGGCGCGGTGCAATGTGGGGCTCGAACCCACTAAAACAACCGGGGTGTCCTCATCCCGCTTTTGTGGCGGTCCCCGGGAACGTACGTTGTACTCGTCCGGTTCCCGCCAGCGGCCGTCTGCCTTGCGGCGGACTCTACTTCGTCTGTGGGTGTATGAAGCCCACAGACTCGTCCACGGGTGTATAAAGCCCACGGACTCCTCAGCCTGGAGGCGTGACACTTCGGCACGCCTTCCTAAATCAGGGCGATCACTGCGTAGGCAGCAGTTCGCCCGTTCCTGCTGCCCGCACGCCCTTTTACGGAGGCATAAGATCGGCGTGGGCCCGTCTCCTACGCCCGGGCCTCCTGCGGCGGCGCGAATCAGCGAGAGGATCGCTCTCCCTGTTCCGCTCCGCCGCTTCCTTCTGCGACATTACGCACTCGCAGAAGGAGACCACCGCCGACCACGACCTCTCGCTGCCCACCATGGATTGGATCACGGCGGGCAGCGACAGGTCGGCCCCAACCGCGGCGCGCAGCAAGCTGCGCTCCGCCGCCCACGCCGGGCAAACCTCGAGTGTGTGCTGCGCCGTATCTTCGGCGCAGCCACACTCGTGGCAGCCCGGGGTCGCCTCCCTTCCGGCAATCTTGTGCAGATACCTGCCGAAGCAACCGTGCCCCGACAGGATCTGCACGAGCCGGAAGGTGATCGTGCCGAACTTACGGTGCACCCAGTCCTTTAGAACCTGGCGCACACTGGCACTTACCTCAACAGTCCCCAAGGCAGTTACAGTGTTGGTTACACAAGGGGCCCGTTAGCTAGTAAACACCTATTGGTCATTATGTTAGTTATGTTTTTCATATTATAACTTTCATACCTGGGACAAGTAATCCACGAAGAGGATTTGTCTCTAACACTGCAACATACTCAGAAATATTTTCTAATGCTCCATTTTTCACAAGATGATTTATGCCATGTGGATTAACTGCCAATCTGGATAGTAATTCCAATATGTTTACTTTATAAAGAACATCTTCAGTTTGCAGCTCTGACACCATGAAATCTACATAATTGAGGTCCACACACAATTTGAACAACTCAAATGATTTTGATGAAATATTGACAATAACCTGAAAAGAACATACAGTTAGCAAAAATTCAGATACAAAACTTATTTCCCCCTATATATTTTAAATGATCAATCTTTTTAAACATCTTCAAAAAAGAGGTTCTGTATTCGACGCGTATGTATGTAATATTTAAAAAATGCGTAATATCAATGTAATATTCAGTCTATTTGGGCATCTAAACAATGAGTATACTAATGTAGATTTTGACTACTAGACTAAATCAGATTTTGGTAATTAATTTTATACAGTTAATTTTTGTTCTTTCAACTTAGAAAAGAGTACAAGTTTCATCATAATCAGTTGAGTAGTTTAGAAGATATGGACTTAATTGAGTTGGGTGATAGTTTTGTCTCAAGCATTCCAATGATGGAAGTCACTAAAAAGTGGTACCTAAATATAATATTTTAGTTATTTTCAGAAATGATTACAGATACCTATATCAAGGGCCAATGACTATACATAATTTCATAACAAACATTTTTCTCAATCTAGAAACATCAGCTCATGAGAGGCTTTAAGTTCATAAAAGCATGCTGATTATGGCTTATGTATGTAATTGTCACATTTTTTTATATTAAGTTTCTTACCTCAAACACATTACACTTGCTGCTACTGTTGTATTCTAAGCAAATCTTCATTTCATCCAAGACTTTGGGGTATGCCTCAAATGGCAAATCTGATGTTATCTTTATAGCACTATTTGCTATGCCCACATCTTGATCTCCAACTAACTGAGCAGTTGCTACAAACACATCAATATAGTCAGACACGGGCAGTAAATTGGTATTTCCTACCACTGCCTTATGAACCTGAAAAAACATTATTTTATATATAATATACAACAGTTCAAACTTATCAAAGTCTCAGAAAACCGTTGCGCTGGAAGCTTCTTCTACTGACATATAAGCTTGGCCATACAAACACAGGAAAAGCTGCCAGTCTTTTAGGTACCCTTCCCTCCCAGTTTGGTGACAACTTGGAGGAAGTTTTTTACTTAGTTTATAAAAATAATAATAAATGTTTATTTCAAGTATAAAATACTCATATTAGCAGTACTTAATTGAGCTTATAGTAAATGTAAGTCTATTTGTACATAAACTGTATATATTTAGATATATATATACAACAGTCTATATAGTATTTTTATTTGCAAAAACATACCTTAACTTTATAATAAACATTAATAAAATCAAAGTTAACAAACTTACTTCATCAATAGCAAGTCTACGCACACAACTTTTTTCATGTCTCAACAAATACATTATATGACTTGTGTAATTTTTAACAACATCACCTACTTCGAATTTCTCAAAACACATCTTTAGTACCTCACATGTTAGGTCTATCTGTGACCTGTAAGATTAAAGAAATGAATCAGCATTATTTAAGAGAGATATGGCATAGCAGAAACAACTTCTTACAGTTGGAGCAATTCCAACTTGGTGAGCCCAGTGGTCTAGTGGCTAGGCACCCTGGCCACTACCACAATAGGTTGTGGGTTCAATTCCCACCTTGTGTCTGGGTGTCTGGATCTTTTTACAAAAAAAAGTAAGTTTATTTAGTATTTGTATCACTTGTTTTTTACCATTTAATTGACATCATCAAGTTATGTTAGTGTCCCATAATTTGCAATTTTTCTTATTTTTTACAAAACATAGGAATAAGTTGTTAACTTAAACATAGGAATTAAAGTAAGAAGCCAGTTTGGAAGACGAGATTTGTTAAATATTAATTGGATATTTTTTTAAACTTATAAATGTACTTGATCCCTAGACACTTTTGTGTGTACTCTCGCGGTCACATGCGGTGTATCACTTTTAGAACGACAATCCCTTGCACGTGCCGGCCCAAAATAAGTGCAGGCGGGGTAAGAGCATGTAACGTCGTTCAAACTGGTACACCGTTTGTGTCCGCAATCGTACAATGACTTATAATACATTCGGGTCCCGGTGGGATCAGTGGCCCCCCAAAAATCCATATTCATACACGGCAAAATTGGGTAGCGTCTAGGTGCAAAACCAACGGGACCATCAAATATGACCCCAAAATCGTTGGCTGCGACCGCGCCTGGGTGGGATGTGTGTGAGAGTATTAGGGTGCAACGTTTACATGCAAACTGAAGAAATAATGAGCAATAACATACTTATTTGTTACATTGAGGCACTGTACTATCCTCGAAATTCCAACATCTCTTATAGTTGTAGTCACTTCACCAGCAGGTTTAAAGGTAAGGAAGTTTTTGATATCATTCAAAGCTGCTGGAATATCCTCATCTCTTTGCAGCTTTCTTATAAATTCTCGATAAAGTTCTGTGTCTTCATTTGACATTTTCAGTTAACTTTTTTTAATATTATAATAGGTATATACACCAGGATTTTTCCTCTCTTCGATACTTTTACCAATCGTCAATCTCGAACTTATAAGATTTATTTAAGTAGGGAGTGCATTTACGACAAAAATAATTCAATCGCTTGAAGGAGGGACACAATTATGACACAATATAAACAAACAAAACAATATTTTTTGACAGTATTTTTTTTTGTATATCTGTCAAGTCATGATAAAGACGTAGCACCTACTTATCGATATTCAACAGAAAACTCGATTAACCATGCCCATGCAGTGATATTAAAATATCTTTACGTTCCAGGTGCTTATCATGATTTAACACCATTTATAACATTAAAGACGATGTTTTTCCTGTAACAATTCATCCCCATCTTGTAATGTTCCTTGAATCGTTCTGGACCAATTCCGGACATTCAGTTATCCAGCGTCTACCTACTGAACAGACATTATTTTGCGGGCAATTGGCGTAGGCACTGGTCCTTCGAGCGATGTGGCCTGCTCACTGCTACTTCAACTTGTAGATTCTAAGAGATATGTTGGAGACCTCGCATTGGTTATTTGGCGAATCTCCTTAGTCTTCAGGATTCTGTCGCGCATAGAAAATCCGAGCATACTAGCTACCTCCATAGCTCGTTGTGTGAATCTAAGCTTCTCTAAAATTCCGGAGTCGTATTGCAGTACTATTTTCCAATATCTATGTCAGGTGGGTGATGGCCGGTATAATACATTTCAGCCCTTACGCTGCCTAATGCCGGCCACACACCTTGCGATATGCGCAAGTCTAGACTGCACAAGTATACAGTAACCTATGGATAATTGCGCAAGTTTCTAGACTTGATGTAGCGACCGCGATCACCAATTTCTCAATTTTTATTTTTTCAATTTACTCGTTAATATAACTACCTAATTTATTTTGCAATTGCAACTACTTGACACTGGCGAAATCATCAAAACGTACGTATCACCAGTGCGTGCGGAAACTAGATATCGAAGACGAGTAAAATGTATGAGATAGCTGAAATTATGAACGTTTTCGATTACAATAAGAACTCGTAATAAACTTTCGCTAAAGAAAACTAAATTTTATTTTAAGAATTGGTCGACAACTAATTCGATCAAATCAAGAGCTGGTACGAAAAAAGCCGTTTAAAAATCATAAATACTCGTAATTAAAATGTATAAAATAAAACACGGTCGTTTTAAATTAGAGTATATATAAATAATATTTAAGCAACTTGACACATAACAAACGCTAACTATAAGACTTTTTAGCCCGCCAATCTAGAAACTCATCAATTTCTTCTTCATTATCAGAGTCGCCCTGCTCATCTTCACTCATTTGTTCGTTGTCTTGTTTTTTCTTTTTAGTTTCATCCTTTTTCAACTCAAGATCTAAAACTCTGTAACAAATTTAAAAAGAATAGAAAACGTGATATATTTATTATTTTCCATGTCTTTGGTTATTTTTTTATGTCTTATTTCAACCATATGTTATCATTTTATTATACCCCGCTTTTCTTTACAAGATCAAAAATTGACAGTAGTGTCGAATATGACATATTCAACCCTACCAATTGTCATCGGTCGGTCATTACGCGTGCGTTCATTCATTTATTGTTTAATTTTTGATTTTGTAAAGAATAACATGGTATACTTCATTTTGAATCACTTAATTTATGATCTCAATATGTGTATCACCTCAATTTTATATTATTGCAACATCCAAATGCAACCTGCGTGTCGATGGTGGAAAGTTACTTTTTGTTTGTAAATTCTACGTTTAGTCTGGTTTAGTGTGGCTTTAAATAGACAGTCTAATTACCTATCTTACCGGAGCTGTGTCACGGCTGGGCATATCGATCGTCATACATTGGCATTGCCATTGATGATTGCAACTGATGTATGTTTTTGATAATAGTTTTATGGTAAGATTTGACTTTTGATTTTTACTTACACATTAGGTGAGATACCGATTTGTATAGGCGGTGCATATTTTTTACTCTATAGTTGCCAGCCTTAATTTCTGCTGCTACTGAAGAAAGGACAGTAGGTGCGTAGACGGGTGTAAGCGTCAGTGAGTGGGACAAGAATAAATTATTTTCCTCGAAATTTAACATTCGGCGCGACTATGATTTTTAGTATTTATTACGTATAAAATAAACAGTTATGGCTTACCTTGACCAAATTCTGATTTGTTCATCAATTTCCTCAATCTGACGTTCAGCTGTGGCTTCCTCTTGCTCTCCCGCGATAATTTCTGCTGATGCTGTTGCTTCTTCTTTTATCTCTTTTTGAAATTTTTCCCATTCTTCTTCAATTGGATCTTTATATTCAATATTCCGTACCTGGCGGCAAAATTAAGCGAAATTTTGATTAGTCATGAATCCGATACCTATATCAAAAAAGTCTACAATCCAATTTCAGCCACAATTCGTCTTTATCTAGATGGATTATCACATCGATAATACGATCTAGATAAATAGATTCCACAAAACCACGATAACATCTTAATCAACCTCGCAAAAACGCGAAATGACAAACGCAAACTGTAGGGTAACTCGACAATATCTTTTTTTTTTTTTTTTGTCGCGGGGGAAATCTCCGAAAGATCCCCGGGAGCTGTGGGGCTCAACCGGGGTATGTGGGATTCTTACCCACTAAAACCCCCGCGGCTGTCGCATCGGCACATGAGAGGGGAGACCCCAGGGCTCTCCGGTGGGATCTGCACCAGGGGCCCCTCAGTGCCTTGCCTTTGAGCCCGCCGCCGGGGGGCGCATTGTAGCCCCCCGGGAACCAGTCACGGTGCTCACGGGGACGGGGGTCGCAACCCCGCCGCCGTCCTCCTCGGAGTCGCCGCCGTACTCAATGGAACCCGACAATATCTACTGATACAAATCCAATTTTGCTTCACATAAACCAATTCTCCCCACGGTCCCGTGGGGGGAATTTACCCGTGTGGTGTCTGGGTAAGAATAGCACCCTCCCATCTGTTCCCCGTTCTGTTGAGTACAAAGGCCGAAACGGTTTTGGCCGTTTCTTGAATGAACACTGGTAATAAAACTACACTAAAAGTAAAAAGATCTAAAGATTATTACTATAATGACTTTTACACATTGAACCTATAAGCCAGATCCGCTTGAGCTATTGATTTAAAAAAAAAAACGATGATGAAGTTGATAAATTCAATATCTGAAATCAGATAAAAATCCGTTTGCGTCAAACTTTAAAAATTAAAAAACGCCGTCTATTGGGTATTTAAACGTTAGTTTTTAAAATGTTTATGTCTGTGTAACGGGATCGGTGTTTTTTATTTCGTCGCAAATAACGAGTACCATGTTAATATGCTAAACATGTTGGTAACCAAAATAAAATCGAAACGTCACATTCAGGGACACGAAAGAAGAATCGATACTTTGTGGTATCGAGTACTTTTCCTGATACTGATACTTTTGTACTCGATACTTTGTATTCGATACTTTTACTACTGAGTAAGTAAAAGTATCGAATACAAAGTATCGAGTACAAAAGTATCTATCAATAAGTATACCTGTCAATAAGTACTGACTTATTGACAGGTATCGTATCGAATAAATCCTAAATCCTGACCGTGCTCAACCAGCCCAAGCCCGTCTACACAGGCGCCCTATTCTTCGATGTTGCCAAGGCCTTCGACAAGGTCTGGCACAACGGCTTGATATACAAGCTCTTCCAGTTAGTCCCCGATAGGCTCGTACTTATCATACGAGACTTTCTCTCGAATCGTACCTTTCGATACCGGGTCGAAGGTAAGTTTTCTTCTCCCCATCCTCTACAGGCCGGAGTCCCCCAGGGCTCTGTGCTCTCTCCCCTTCTGTTCAGCCTGTTCACGAACGACATTCCTCGTTCGAACAGAGTCCAACTCGCCCTTTACGCGGATGACACCGCTCTCTATTATTCCCATAGGAACATGTCCTATTTGACGCGTGCTCTTCAAGCCGCAGTCGACGCCCTGGGCCAATGGTTTCATACGTGGCGCATAGAGGTGTACCCGGAGAAGAGTGCCGCGGTGGTCTTCTCCCGGGGACCCGCCAATATGTTCTCCGCGCAGACGCAGACGACTGGTTCCAATATCCCTATTCAATCGCCCTATCCCTTGGACTAGGAAGGTTAAGTACCTCGGAGTCACCTTGGACTCCGCCATGTCTTTCGGCCCGTACATTCGGTCCATCCACAATCGAGCGGCTTTCATATTAGGTCGCCTGTATCCCCTTCTCTGCAAGCGGAGTAAAATGTCGCTTATCCAAAATCGTTTTCTCCGACGTGCCGTCGGTGCCCCGTGGTACATGCGGAATGTAGATTTACATTCCGACTTTAAGAAACGCTACTTCGAATCCGCGTCCCGTCACGCGAACAGTTTAATCTGCGCCGCCGCCGATTACGCCCCTAGTCCTTCTGACTCGCGCCGCAGACCACGGCACGTACTGCTCGACCCTCCTGACCCCATGACGGTCCTATTGGACCGGGATGCGCCGAACCTGCCCTGACAACCGTATGCTACACTAGCTACCAGACACCGGTCTCGCCGGCGAGGCCGAAGGATCGTACGCATGCGACCTCAACGACGTGCATCACCCCACTGAGTTTCTTGCCGGTTCTTCTCAGTGGGGGCGCGTTGTGAACCGGTGGTAAATTCAGCCCTCTCTTAAGCGACAGCCCAAGCTGAGGCCGTGCCTCCCTGAGGTGCCCTTGAGCTCGTCGCTACTTCTGCCGTTAAGGCTAGAGTGCTTTATAGGTTCCATGTGCAAGGAACAGTTCAAGTAGATTGTTCCGATAAATATAAGGTAAATCGCGCTAATTCCCGAACAAAATTACGTTTCATTTTTTACTAGTTACCGCTTTAGACGCGTCGAGAACATAACCTCCTTTTTTGAAGTCGGTTAAAAACCTGTAGCCTGATTCTCGTAATCAAAACAATAACGTTAACGTAGCGACTCAGTCGTTTAAACACTTTTCGTATTCACGTCCGTCGATTTTACTTCAACGGCAACGATTTAAAAGTCGTTCGATTAAACTATCGTTAGAGCGCCGAGCGTATTCTGGTATAATACTCGTCGTTCAATCGTTTTATAACGTTGACTAAATGGTATTCTCGTATGAAAATGACGTCACTACCGATCGGATGCCAACGAGTAAGCGTCAAATTCCGCGATTCAAGAGTCGTTGAACAAACGTTGGTTAATTGAGACGATTTTTGCTTTTCTTCTTCTTGTGGTGCGAGTCATAGTAATAAAATAACTTTTAAATGAGCCACGGACTTACGTATTTACTATCAAATTCGTCTGCACAGCAAGAAATAGAAAAAGAAAGCTGATAAGGCGAAATATGTAAAATATAAACAAATACGTAAAATTTGGGATATGGAACGCGACTAGGCATGATAGAGCTCATATTAGAGATACATTGATTGTAGCACTAAGCTGGAACATGAGAGCTAGGAGTGAGTGAGTGAGACGAAAATAGGATCGTACGCTGTGAGTGAAGAGAGTAATTAGAAGATAGTGTGAGCGAGATGGTTTTAAGGTAAACATAATTAGAGTAAGAGAGATAGAATAAACTAATAAATAGAGAAAAACACGTTTTTTAATTAATAAACAATTAGTATGTTTGTGGAGGGAACGGAAACGAATTAATCTCGAGTTTCCCAAAGCCTAAGCTCTTAGCTTATCTCCACTTATCTCACAAAACTCCTACCAAGACCAAAAATTGATTAGAACGACATCTATCAGGGAATAGCAAAACGTACAGAACAATGACTCGTTGACTAATCGTTTAGTTTCGATCCAATTGAGTTGAAGTCCTATCGAACTACGTATATGGTATACGAGAATACCGATTTTGGATAGGACTTCGATCGAACGACAATAAAACGTCAACGAAATTTGGACTGTTTATTATTACGAGAATCGGGCTACAGGACCAACTTTTTTTTAGTAGCTCTCTGAAACACGGATACGGTTAATTCAAACGTCGCCCATCTATTTATTCTTATACCTTGGTACCATATTGTTATGTATACACATAAAAAAATCATAAACATTGGTCGAGCCGTTTTGGAGGAGTGCGAATGCCGTGAGACGAGATTTATATATGGATTTTACATTTTCATAGTATTATATACATACGCGTTGAATACATACCTCCTTTTTTAAAGTCGGTTAAAACCGGGACTCAAATTTTACGCTCTCCCTTATTTGTGCCCTCCAACCGAAGCACGGAGACGTTTAATTCAAAGAGCATTGTATAATGCTGACCGGTGATTGACCATCTGGTCACCCATCTGTATAATTACCCTGCCTAACGCTGCTTCACCTAGCGGTATTATTAAAGTATATTTACTTTAAGACCTATCCTCATACCTACTAAATATATGTACATAAAAAGAAAATCTCATAAAAATCAGTCAAGCCGTTTTGGAGGATTTCGACCACAAACACCGTGACACGTGATTTTTATGTATAAGAAAAGGAGAAGAAGATTATTGTTATTTTTCACGATACTCTCGATACATTAATCTATTTTTATAACAATAACTTCATTATAATAAACATCATTCATAATTATTAGAATTTCCTCCATTAGCCTAGAATGAACAAAATTTTTTTCGTACATTCAATCCTGTCCTCGCACTATGCTGTAACTAGGATAAAACATGGCGCGAAATTTTGATTCAGAGATAACAAGGAAGCTCCTAACCAAGCTTGAGCGTTTGCAAAATCTATGTATACGTTTTATATTCGGTCTCAAAAAGTATGATCACGTCTCTCAATTTCGCAAGAAGCTCAAGTGGCTCCCAATTCGTCTTCGCAGGAACACTCGCATACTTTGTCTTCTCTTCAACATTTTACATAATCCCAAATCCCCTTCCTATCTACAAGAACGTTTCTCCTTTGCTTATTCACCTGACGTTCTTTGTAGATCCCATCTTCGTACCCATTTAAAAGTTCCTCAGCATCGCACTGGCTTCTACTCTAACTCCTTCACCGTGCATGCAGTTAGACTGTGGAACTCTTTGCCTCATGATATACGTGGCTGTCAATCTTTATCCATATTTAAGAATCGCGTTAAAGAGCACTATCTTTACTCTGTTTTGTAGTCTCTGTTTATTTTCCTATAAATACAATGCTTTCATATTTGTTTATATTATTGGTATATATTTAGTTATTTATATATATAATATATATATGTATACATAGGTATTTATTTTTATTTAATTATGTATTTATTATATTGATTGTAGCCCTGTTTTATTTTTTCATCTTATTATTTAAATATGTATTTTTATACACACTGCGCCCTATCTCTTTCTTTCACCGTTTCTCTCCTGGGCGTGCTGGAAGAGATTTCTATAGAAATAAGCTTTGCCTTTGTACCTGTATTCTCCTAATACTTCTCTAACCATGTTTGTGTGTACATAAATTCATAAATAAATAAATAAATAAACAATATTTGGTTTCTATTTTTTTAATACTAACTTAATCGTAAAAAATAATAGTTACAAATGATAGGAAACTCCATTCTCTCGCCGATTTATGGTACCTAATCGATTTTAATAGTCAAATATTGCTCAAACATCCATTTTCACGGAGCTGTATAATGCATGACGACCTGATACGGACTGGAGAAAAATCGCCCGTGAACTAGTTTTTATAAAACGACCTGACCATATGACCAAAATTTTAGCAGAGGGGTTAGCGCGTTGTGCTCTCTCCTTTGGTACTTACTCTAAGGTGCTCACCCTATACTTTCTTTTCGATTCTACTCATGAGTATAGTATCGATACTTTCTATTCGATCGTTACCCGATGTCCCTCCCTACTTCCCTAGTAACATTTGAAATGTTTTGAATTGTTTTGATTGTGTGCTTGTGTTCAATACAATACAAAGATCAACTGGTATCAAAATATCAATCAGTAGGTGGGTAATCAATTCTAAGATTAAATTGCCATCAATGTTATCATTATCACAGCAATTACTGACAAAAATTCTTCAGTTTTCTAAATATCCCATAAGGTTTTGCAGTTCAAAAACTAATATAATGGATGCCTCCTATATGCTAAATAATATAAAAGCATGCATTCCTTCTTTGGATAATAAAAGTCACAAAGGTCAAGCCGGTAGAGTGGGAATAGTTGGAGGTTCTTTGGAATATACTGGAGCACCATATTTTGCTGGCATAAGTGCATTAAAAGTTAGTATCTATTACTATTATTAAAAATTATAATAAAATATTTTAATTTTGAAAAAGCTAAAGTAATGTATATTTTACAGGTAGGAGCCGATCTTGTTCATATATTCTGTGCTTCTACAGCAGCCACAGTCATTAAATCATATAGTCCAGAACTAATAGTGCATCCCATTTTGGACTGGACAAATGCAGTAATGGAAATATCGCAGTGGCTTGAGAGACTACATGTTATCGTCATAGGACCTGGATTGGGGCGTCAAATTGAAACATTTACTGTTGTCTCTGAATTAATTGAGACTATAAGGGAAAAAAGAATACCATTAGTGATTGATGCAGATGGTCTTTTTCTAATCACTGAAAAACCACATTTAATAAAAGATTTTATGTCACCAGTGATATTGACCCCAAATAAAATTGAATTTGAGCGACTCTGTAGCAAGGTCAATGGGCCATCTGGATTGAATCAGTTAGGGAAGTATGTAACTGTATTGAAAAAGGGGGGCAGTGATGAAATTTTTAGTGTGAATCCTGACCTACAGTGGAAGTCAAATGTAGGTGGTTCAGGCAGGAGATGTGGGGGTCAAGGTGACCTGCTTTCAGGATCAATTGCAAGTTTTTTGCATTGGACAATGACAAATTGTGATAAAATCAAAATTGATAATCATGGTGATAAAAGTTTAGTAGCATCATCATTGTCATGTTATGCTGCTTCTCGTTTAGTAAGATTGTGTAACGAAAAAGCGTTTAAGATAAAAGGCAGAAGTATGTTAGCATCAGATATGATTGAATTTATACATGAGTCATTTGAAGAATTGTTTGACCAGTGAACTACTTAGATAGCGACTAGTATACCATTATTGAATATTGATATTCGCAGACTACATTATTTTATTTATTTTTATCAAATATATATTTATTACATGTATGTAGTATACTAATATATATTTTATTTTGCTGATATGAATTTTATAATTTGTAGCTGTATGTTTTTAGATAATGGTCTGTATATACAACCTGCAGTTATGCAGTTTATGAACTTTGATCCTCTGCATCCAAAGGCTGCCTTGTAGAGATCACTTTTAGTGATAAGGCTGCCCATTGTTTCATTTTACTTTACTTGTTTTTTTTAATGGTGGAAGAATAAAGTATTAGCTATCATCTATACCGGGCGTCCAAGAAAATAGGACACTTGCTTCAAAGGATGAAATAGTAGAGTGCAGTTACAAAAAATATTTTTAAGAAAAATCTAATATTCATTTTGAAGTTGTGGACATTCAATTTTTCCCCTGTATAATATTATTTAACAAATAGTGTTAAGTGTCAGACTTAATATTTATTGGCAAATGTATAAATAAACTTTATTGAAGGGATATGCAGCATTATTATTTCAAGTCAACATTCTCTATAAACTTGCCTTTCAGATGAGTATGAATGTTCAGTGGTTAGCTTTGAGTTTGTACAGGTAGCATAGCAATTATCAAGTATTTCCCAACTCTTGGTGCTCAAAATAACGATAGGACTCTTCTCAAAATTATTTTTAAACCTAGCATAAAATGTAATATTTACCTTTGCATCTAAAATAGGATCATCAAAAAACCCTTCTGGTATTGGTTGGTCTGATGTTTGTGCCTTAACATCTGGCTCTTCAGAGTTACTTGCAGGGATTTCCTCATCTTAAATTAAAAACAAGTGATTCAGTGTTATATTTCTTACAAACTAAAGATCAGGGTTTGAAAATGTGTTGCATATAGTTATGTAAAATACCTACTGTTTTATTAGATGAAAAATGAATCCTGATATTGTAATCCAATTTTCTGTGCTTTTTAAGTTGTAAGTGCAATAAATCATACCATAATAATAAAAAAAGAATGAGATAGATGGAAAGTAAGACCGAGATGGGTGGAAATACATGGGGAGACCTTTGCACAGCAGTGGCAAACTCAGGTTAATTTAAAAAAAAGTACATCTCATGTTAACATAAATAAATAGGAATTTGGTAGTCACACTTCTTATGGAACATAACACACAAAATATTAATATAGCCTACGCTATTGTCAATAATATAAAGTAAAAAATGTAGAACCTTGCTTTTCAACTATCAGAGCTGCAGGATCAAGAGGAGTCCTTTTAATTTCTTCATTATGGAAAGTCACAATTTGTGGGGCATTATTTTTTGGCATCTGTAGGGATACAGCAGGTGTTGAATTCGTATTCTTCAGTATTCCTTTTATCTTTTTCTCAGGGGGAGCATCGCTGGGTGAGCTCGATTTGTGTTTTATTTTACCCACAGTAAAGTTATTAGTTAACTCCTTTAACTGTTTAGCTTTCTCAACATTCTCCCTGTGTTGTTTGCTGTTAATGTGTACCGGCCACACTTGCTCTGAACGTACTACTGAAGAACACAGTATGCATGTGAGTTGCCCAGCACTGTTGTATTTTGCAAGTGGATTATCAACTTTTGTTGGCTTCAAATTATTCTTTTTACGTTCTGCCATCAACCGGCGCATTTGCTCTTGCGCTTTTTGCTTTTCCATTTGCAGTCGGAGTGACATATTGAGAAAGAGTTAACAAAATCCTGAACACACATATACCAAATTTATGTTCAATTGTCTAGACCTTTTTAAATAACTGAATAAGTGCCTACTTAGAAGATATCTTTTTTCTATTAAATCACCACAAACCCACTATGCATTTAGTAAGAATTTTACCACAAAATAGTAAATAAACAAAGGTTATTTTGTCAAAGTAGGTAATTATTATCTTACTGTTATTTAAGAAATGCGTAGCATCCCTAATACGTCTGTGTTTAAGAAGTATTCATCAGGAAATGCAGTGGCTACTTTAAATGGTTAGTGGCTAATAGCAAAGTATCCTCAATATCACTGAACTAAGTAAATAATTAGTTTGTATTACTGTAGATCAGTAATCTGTGGCCTGTGGTATCCACAGAACATTATGTGGTATCACTACAAAACAAAACAAGTGTGAAGTGAGTGAAGCGAACTAATGAACCAAGCAAGTCTGACGAAGTCAACCAAAATATGCAAAAAATACCGAAATATTTTCAGAGCTTGTAAATGTTGTTCAGTTTTCTGATTTCTGACTTCTGTTTCTTTTCTGTCAAGTGTCAAATCTGTGTTTGGCCGAGTCTATTTTAATGATTGAACCATAAAGTAAAGCAAGATATTTATAAAAAGTTGCCCGAAACATAAATCAGAATACCCCATAAAAACATTACGATAACCCGTAGACAGAATATAACAAGACATCTAGCTAGCGTGCCGCCGATAAGGACAGAAAATAATCATATGTACACTTAACACACGTTGTGGATATTTATTCAAATGCGCCTATTATGTAGTTTAAACGATATTTCATAATGCAATTCAATTTAAAACTCCAAAGCTAGGTAGAAAATTTCATGAGTACTCGAAGAAAACGCACCGTAGGTGCGCCAGATTTTGAACACACGCTGAGGGCCAAAAAATCATATGCTCTGTTTCTTTCTATCACATATAATATATATAAATGCATCCTTTTCTTGCGCGAATGAGAAAGAAAGTGCCAGCTCTCTATTGGTTTCTTTCTCTAAGCGTTAACCCGTATTTTATCAAAAAATTGAATATTTTCGAACTGAAGTCTGATACAGGTGATTCTTTGTTTGTTTGTTTTATTTTGGTATATTTTCGTTATTATTTGTAATGTAATTGTTGTAAATACATCGTAATTACATCATAACGATAATAACTCAAAGTTAATAGTCTTAGAATCCAATTTATTTATCGAAAATTTTGCATACTGTGACGTCATAACGCGCGATGACGTCAGTTAAAAAAATAAATATTTCATTTCGATTTTTTGTTAATACTTGTTGAATATGAAAAGGAGTTTGGATACAAAGAATGGATCTTTATGAGTGCCTGGGTCAATATTCTATCCTCAAAATCGAGATCAAAAATAGGTAAATCAACATTGCCAAAAATCCATCTATCTTTTTTCTTTTTCGATATTTATAACTCATAAAAAGGGTTACAGAACGCAAATCGGTTAAAAGAGTTTGAGAACATAATATACACTATCTCGCTCTCTTGTTCTCGCAAAAAAAGAGGCAAAGGATGCTAACCGGTTTCTGAATTAACTGGTAAGTGATACCGGTAGCTTTTAAATGATGGTACTCAATGCAATGAAAGTGTTACCGGTACCATTTTTAACAGCTGATCCGGTCCCTGTTCGCATGATTCGCATCTTGGATTAAATACCTTAAACTTTGACCACATCGGCGGCGGTGCGCCCGGTCCTAAAGGACAGTGGACATGCACTGATAATACGGTACGCGCACCTACAGGCCCGTGGGTCCTGTCGGAAAAGGTTGCTTCGGCAGGTACATTCTCAAAACAGCCAAAAGGGAGGAGAACCCGAGCTGCCATGAGTGTAGCTGTACTATAGATCACGGCGCAGTTGACACTCGAGGTTTGCACGGCGCGGCATGGACGGCGGAGCGTACCCAGCTGTGCGCTGTAATTGGTGCCAATTAATCCATGGTGAGTAGAGAGATGGCATGGTTGATGGTGGGCTACTTCCGTGTGAGCATTAGGTCGCAGAAGGAACGAGGTGGAGAGAGTGGAGAGTGGTCTGCGCCACCGGAGAAGGCCCGGATGCAGAAAATCGGCCAGTGCTGATCTTAAGTCTCCCGTAGCGAGGGACAGTAGGACAGTGCAGACAGTAGGGATGTGTGAACTGCTGCCTGTGCACTGCACAGTGACAAGTCGCCTTCGCGGAGGATGCTCAAGTGGCTTAGTTAGCACGCCACCAGATGACGTCTGCGGGCCTTTTACACCCTGACATAGGCTCGTGGTACACCCACGGACGGGGTAGGGTTTTCCGTAAGGCAAACAGCTGCTGGCGGAACTTGGACGAGTACACATCTGAGGTACACATGTATGTGAGGACGCCAGCCGTGGGGTGTAGTCAGTAGGAGTCTGATATCACCCTTACTGCTACACCCTGGTGGCAGTATGGGTATTCTTGAGGATCCTCTCATATAAAAATCCTCGATATTCTACAAGATATGTTTTGAGTGTGCACGCACAGGATTTTTACATGATTTGACAAGTCAAATAGTCTCTAGTAGTCTCTTTTCTTGCATCGGACGATGAGACCATGGAATAATCCGAGACCTAACCTAACCTAACCTGATGACATATTAGGGCCTCCGTCACGCTTCCGTATGGAATTGTGGTGATGATGTCAAAAGATACCGCCAACATCATACCTGCCTGGGGCACTGCCTCATGAGAAAGCCTTGACGTGAAGGATCGCTTCTATGGTCGACCGACGCTCTCAGAAACCGTATTGAGCATCGAAGAGTCTCGGGCCTATATCTCAAAGGTGCAGGATGATAAGGGTGCGGGAGGAAGAATAACACATAAATCTAGTATGTATAAATGTTATATCGACTAACCTTAGAGTAGATACCACTCTAAGTTCGCTCGGGGTGTGGGCCCTTTGAGCGTCCATTGAGTACGGCGGTGACTCCGAGGAGGACGGCGGCGGGGTTGCGACCCCCGTCCCCGTGAGCACCGTGACAGGTTTCCGGGGGGCTACAATGCGCCCCCCGGCGGCGGGCTCAAAGGCAAGGCACTGAGGGGCCCCTGGTGCAGATCCCACCGGAGAGCCCTGGAGTCCCCCATCTCATGTGCCGATGCGACAGCCGCGGGGGTTTTAGTGGGTAAGAATCCCACATACCCCGGTCGAGCCCCACAGCTCCCGGGGATCTTTCGAAGATTTCCCCCGCGTCAAAAAAAAAAAAAAAAGATACCACTCTAAAGGTGCCCATTGACGATACGTCCATCAATCCAAATGAAGTGGACGTCTTCCAAAATTGTTCCGTGAATGTGAAAAACGTTTGCCAATTTATTGGACGTCGTCCAGCTTTGGATTTCCAAATGGATTGAAATCCATGCATCCAATCCAAATGGACGTCATCGGCGGCCGACTGTCAATGTGAAAAACGTGCGCCACGCCATTTGAAAGACGTCCGAATTGTCTGTGAATGGACAAAACCGCGTCCATTTTTTTGGAATTTTCGCCTCAGTGTATGCTCTAGCGTTGGCGGCGGCACATGTGCTGGATTATAAGACATGATGTGTCCGCGTCCCTTGGCCTTCAAGGTGTTGGACGACCTCCTTGGTATAAGTGAAACAAGTAATTATATCTTCATGTTTATTTCCAATTAGCACAGCGTAGCACAATTATAACGTTCAATGGAAAAGGAGGGAAAAACTAATTAATCACTTAGGGTCTTTGAGGAGATACCACTGGAGAGAGCATGCTGCGCTAACCCCCTCTGCCAAATTTTTGGTCATATGGTCAGGTCATTCTTTATTTGTGTGCGTGTATTTTTGAATGTGTTGCGAGTTTATTATAGTGTGGGTATGCGTGAAAGTGTATCTGTGTGTGTTTACTTCGCCTCCCGCACCCCGCAAAAGTGCCACGAAAAATTTTGTTCGGGGAATCGACGCGATACTAACTCCTTTGGTACTTTCTCTGAGCTTAGGTTAGGTAAATTATCATAGACTACAATCAATGACATTGACATTTTTACAGTAAGTCAATTTCACGTTTAGTTCTACGCTTAATACCATGAAGCTATTAGGGTCAAAGTGGAGGAAACACTCCCAAATACATGCCTGAGGTCAACGCTATCCCTTTCATTGAGGTCGGATCTCTCTTTCTAAGAGGGCAACCTTAATGTTTCATGAAAAATCAGGACATCTTTTTAACTTCGTCGCATAATACGACTTACTTGGCTTGTTTACCAAGTGTCTGGGTGTTTTATCTATATAAGTATGTATTTACAAAAAAAAAAAGTATATAAGTATTAGTATCAGTTGTCTGGTTTCCATAGTACATAGTATAGTGGGCTCTGCCTAGTTTGGGATCAGATGACCGTGTGTGAATTGTCCCAGGATATTATTATATTATTATTATGCTTTAAGTTTAAACCGATTAAATATGTCTAGTTGCTTAATCAGTCTGATTATGGGTTGGAGCAGCCCAAATACGGAAGAACTGTGTACAAGAAGAACAAACTGTGATTGATAGGGAAACAGATGATAAATAAATAAGGACCTCCTTCTGGCCGATATGACCACAGTGGGTATTTTGAAAGATCTCAGTCTACGCAAAATATATTATAGTGCGCAAGTGCTTGCGTAGACACAACTGCACTCTCTCTCTCTCTCTTCCGTTTACCTCTCAAAATACGATGGGATGAAAAACCGACACGACCGGGGAGAGACCAGGTGCAGGATCAACATTTTACATGCCCATCTTACGCATGGAGCATCTTACTTTACAGAAAATCAAGGGATAAATAATAAGCTAATGGTTGTGAAAATAAAAACATATGAAGTTATGATTAAAAAAAATATTGTGCTATAAAATCATTTATTCAGTACGTTTAACGATCTCCGATTAATCACAAGATACTGAATAGCAATTAGCATTATATGCAAACAACTAAAACACCTTTTAACCAACACATTAGACGATAGAAAAAGCATTCGCGGTAAATTTAGTTTTCCATTGGACCAACAGCAGATCATTGCAGCTTCATCAAATTTATTTTCCAATGGGACAATGGATAGTCATAGGTACATTCCTTCACTCAATATTTTTAGGAAATCTACAAGAAAATAAAAAATGTATTAATATTGACCAGGGGTAAATAAAACAGTATGTATATTTATGGAATGATATAGATACTCTCGCCGATACGGCCAATCCAACCACAGCGGCTAATCTTTCGCAAGATCAGCCATCATCCAGTGCACAAATGCTTGCGTAGACACAAGTGCACAAGTGTACTTTACATACCTATCCGACGCATGGATCATCTTACTTTACAGACAATGACCGGCCTGCATTATCCTAGCCAGTGAGGAACAACTACACATAGTTGTTGCTCCCCGCAGGATTCGAACCTGCGACCCCCGGTATGCAAGCAAGCGGTTTCCCACTGCGCCACGGAGGCTCCTAGACGCGACAGGACTAGGAGGCGACAAGAATAAATATGATTTTAATAATATGTATCTAATAAGTTACAACACTAACTGTACCTAAACTTAACCTACATACCTACACACTTGTAAAATTAATGAACATACAATATGTTTTCAATATCAATCCTTTGAACTAAATATATCGTTTATTTTTTGATCATAAAGTGGCGGTAAAAAATCCCCAAAACGGAAAGTCTTCAAAAAATCTTTACCATGGTTACTCTATTAAAATAATGTGAAATATTTTAAAATTAAATAATTCAAGTACAAATTAATATAAACTTAAACCCAATACTAACAAACGAACTGAAAACGTGTTATGTGCCTATCGAAAGAAGAACTGATCGAAAATATGGTGCATAATGCACAGGGATCATCGGTAGGTAATTATTGAACAAAATCGCACTTACGAGTGATATTCGGTATTAAATACTGGATACAACATATTTTTGCAACCAAGTACTGCACATTTTATCACCATTTTTATGATTTTAATTCACTTTAACGTGAAATTATGGTATTTAAATGTTTGATCGATTTATATGACAGACAGTTTCATGCTGACAATAAGCGACAGTGTTGCCACAAAATACGAACCCTTAAAATCGGTAATTAAAATTGCATTTGAGTATAATTGGCGAAAACACAATAGAGCATTATTCTAATCGAACTCGCAGAACAGTACCAATATTTTTTTTATTAGACATGATTGTCATCGTATTTTAAGTTTTCGGGTGGAAAACATTCTTTTGATGTGTAAGTAAAGCATTTCTATAATAGGGTATCCATTTCTCGGGTAATTTCAATTATAACATGGACCACACATCGGACCTCAATGAAAGGGATAGCGTATGCCTCAATCAAGTATTTGGAGTTTGGGCTCCATTGTTGACCTACTAGCTTCATGCTTAATACATATCCACAGACGTATTAGGGATGCTACGCATCCTTTGACCCTATATCTTCATGTACGCATCAGATGGTGAACTGCCCTAGAGGATAAATCACATTACGGATTTGCAGTAATAGAATATGACGTCTATTTTTTTAAATTTATACGCTCATATCACGTGCCGTGGGTCAGGACCCTTCGCCCAGTTTTCAAAAAAATTAAAAAAAATGGATGCTAGCCTTTTAAGCCGCTTTACTTTTTATATTCCTATTTCTTAATCAGGTTTAGAATAAAATAAAATAAACATAATTACTTTTATTATTAACTAAAAAAAAAAAAATATACAAAATAAGGTTCATACTCTGGTCAGGATGTAACTCTCCGGGTAGTTTTTCGTTAATTCATTTGTTTGATAAACTTTCTCCATTTTTAATAGCGGCTAGTTATTATATTATTATTAAAGAATGGGGTGGCCATGGTCGAGATGTGGCTTGTCACAGCTTTTTAGAGATATGTTTGTTTGTCCGATTGGCATTGTTAACAGCATCAAAGGGACCATCGCAGAGTGTGCAAATTCCAACTGAAACAAAAGAGTGACATGCTTTAGTATTTTGTATGACAAACACAATTACCAGAAACAGAAGAGAAGAGAACCTAGTGCAGAAGTGAATAATTTTCGGTTAATTATATTATTCTATCTTATTTTTACAGTAATAAGTTTTCAGCAGTTGCAGCTTTATTAGCCTGGCCTAATAGTATGGAACTGTCCTACTACAGCACAAAATTTGCATCAGCTGTAGAGAAGTAAATGAGGACAAATTAGGTACAACAATGTATAGATACAAGACAACTATGTTAAATTTATAAAACTAATGTTATAAATGTTAATTCATATAGTACATGATGTAGTAGATTATAAGTTAAATTAGGTAGCATTTTAATGAAAAGTATGAGAAAATATTCGTAACAAGGTACTTACCATTGTGGTCAGTGTGCATTGTCTAAAGAGTGCATTTGTTGATTTCGTAAGCCAAAAATAACGTAGGGTAGGCTTCAACACGAAGACGAGGCCTCACTGGTATGAGGCAATGAACTTTTCCGTGAAGAATATCGTTTCACAGTTCATGTTTATATGTTACAGTCCTGCATAGTACAATCTTGGGGAAAAACATTAAATTGATTGCCGTCCTTACTCCTACAAGCAAAATTCACGACACAGTTCTTTTAAAACGTAATGCAAGTTGTAATCAAGATTTTACAAAATCATTAGTACAAAATTGGGTATTTATAATAATAATAATAGGCAACCGGGCAACCGGCTCCGAACAGAGTCCTCGTTCCCGGTGGTGTAGTGCGGCGCATGAAATGGACGTTATCCATAAATGAGAACGTCATGCGCGCCTACTACGAGGCAACAGAGGGGGGAACTAACCTCACTGCGTATCGCGACCGGATGCTGTCTCTGTTTCAGACGCTTGAACCAGCTGTCAACGTTTCGGCGCAACGACTGTCCGATCAGGTACGGGCCATCCAACGTGGTCACATGTTGGATGACGCTGTGCTTGATCGGCTACGCTCGGAGGTGCAAGGTAGCCGTGTCGTCCCCTGTATACCGTCGTCGCAAGCTGTGGCCCCAGCGGTTAACACCGCGCCCGCGCCACGGCTCGCAGCTACTAGCGGCGATGATATTGACGACATGTCTACCAACATAAGTACCAACGTAAGTACCCAGTTGAGGAGTACTTTGGAAGATGTTGTTCGTGAGTATCGGACCATTCCGCAAGGCCTTAGACCTCGCTTGCCCCGTTTGCCTATGCACAAGCGAAATAGGGCGCTTGTGTGTGCCTTAGATTCACTACTGTCTAGTTATTTTGACAGTAGTGAAGACCTCGCTGATGCCCACTCTCTCCTGTACTGCGCGGCCATGACGGCATGTCGCGTAGCTCGTGTCAAGTTTCCTAATAGTGACGCAGCTACGCGACCGAGACCTGCTGTACCGGCTTGGCAGTGCAGGATAGAGCGACGCATTGGCGAGGCTAGGGTACTCATTGGCAAGCTCACCTGCTTCAGGGACGGCAATACGCGCCCTAGAGTGATGCGCTTTGTGAGGCGCGCATTCTCGGGAACCGGCATCGATCCCCGGGAATACTTTTCGCGTGTCACGGAGCGCATCGACTTTCTGAAGCAGAAAGTTTGTGCATGGGCGAATCGGATACGCAGGTATAGGGCACGTGTGGATCGATACTCTCAGAACAACATGTTCCAAAGGGATCAAAGGTGGGTGTATAGATCCTGGGAGTGACCTAGCCAGATAGGAGGTGAGGTGCAGCGGCCGGATGATGACGCCATGATAAGGTTTTGGCGCAACATCTGGTCGGTGCCCGTCACTCACTCCGAGGGTGATTGGATCAGGGATGTCAAACAAGTTTGTGAGCCTATACCAGAAATGGAGGCCATTACCATCAGGCCCCAAGACGTAGCCGATGCAGTCTGTTCGTTGCCTAATTGGAAGGCACCAGGACCAGACGGACTGCAAAATTTCTGGCTGAAATGGTTACGCAGCTCTCATGCTTGTTTGCCATCTCTGTTTCAATCGGCCGTGGAGTCTGGGTCGCTACCGGAATTTTTGACTACAGGAATAACCCACCTGCTCCATAAGACCAATAGTACCGCGGACCCAGAGAACTATAGGCCGATTACGTGTCTGCCTACAGTTTATAAAACTCTTACATCCATTCTGAGAGCAAAAATCTACAGACATGTTGAGGGCAACTCAATAATGTCTGCGTCTCAGAACGGATGTAGGAGTGGGGCCCGTGGTACTAAGGAGCTACTCCTCATTGATATGGCCATCTGCCAGCAGGCTCGCCGGAACCGGAGGGGTCTGTCGACATGCTGGATAGATTATAAGAAGGCCTATGACTCTGTGCCCCATACATGGCTTATGAGGGTGCTGGAGTTGTATAAAGTCAATACAACTCTACGCACCTTCCTGGCGTCGTGTATGAGGCAGTGGAGAACGGTCCTTCTCTATCCAGGATCTCGACAGACCCTTGGTGACGGTGAGCCAATAAGGATAGAACGGAGTATCTTTCAGGGTGATAGTCTGAGTTCCTTGTGGTTTTGTCTGGCCCTGAACCCTTTAAGCACTCTCTTAAAGAGTTCAGGGTTAGGCTATCGGTTGCGGAGAGGTGGTCAGGTCATATCTCACCTGCTTTATATGGATGACTTGAAATTGTTTGCCCCCACTGAGGTCCAACTGATGGGCCTGCTGAAGGTTACAGAAACCTTCAGTAATTCTATCAGGATGGAGTTTGGTGTGGACAAATGTACAGTTATGCATGTAAAGCGGGGGAGATTGGTCGAGTCTAGGAGCGTACAGCTCTCAGACTCTACCGATCTGAGGACACTCTCTGCAACCGCAACCTACAAATACTTGGGTATGTCACAGGCGTTGGGTATCAATGAGACTGACATGAAACAGTCGTTGCGGGAACGCTTCCTGGGCCGCCTGAGAAAAGTACTTAAAAGTCGTTTGTCGGGCGGAAACAGGGTGCGTGCCTACAACGGTGGGGTCATGCCAGTCTTGATGTACTCCTTTGGCATACTCAAGTGGACTCAGACAGTATATAACCTCAGGGAATATTTCCTCCACTGCGGCGGAGAGATGCATACGGATGTGGTTGCTGTGGACAGTGGACTGACCCCTCTATCCTTAGCCAAAGGGAACTGGCGCAAACCTGTGGTGCTCACCACTGGCGATCGCGAGGGGGTATGGCAAAGTAAGGAGCTACACGGAAGGTTCTACCGGGCTCTTCATGGGCCCGATGTAGACTTCTCAGCCTCCGTGGCCTGGCTACGATTCGGTGACCTCTTTGGGGAAACCGAAGGTTCTGTCTGTGCAATTATCGACGAAGTTGTGATGACGAACAACTACCGGAAATATATCCTGAGGGATGGCACCATTGACATTTGTCGGGCATGTCATCGCCCTGGTGAATCCCTCAGGCATATTATTTCCGGTTGTTCGCGTCTCGCAAATGGTGAATACTTGCACAGACACAACCAAGTGGCCAGGATAATCCACCAGCAACTTGCTTTGAAATACCGCCTTGTGACGTCGGAGGTACCGTACTACAGATATGTGCCAGAACCAGTTCTGGAGGATGGCCATATCACGCTATACTGGGACCGATCTATCATCACAGACAGGACTATTGTCGCCAATAGACCTGCCATTGTGCTGATAGATCGCACCGAGCGTCGTGCAATGATTGTAGACGTCACTGTCCCCCATGACGAGAACCTCGTGAAGGCGGAGAAAGATAAAGAATGCAAATATCTTGATCTCGCGCACGAGGTTGTCGACCTGTGGGACATTGATAAGGCAATCATTGAACCTATAGTCGTATCCGCCCATGGCCTAATGGCCAAGAGCCTCGATAAACACCTCAAGAGGCTCACGTTAGACGGCTGGATCAAGGGCCAGATGCAGAAGGCAGTGCTCCTGGAGTCGGCACGAATTGTGAGGAAGTTCCTCTCTCTGGAGCCTTAACCACCGTCTGCTAGGACCCTGTTCCCGCAGCCGGTTGGAAGCGGTTTTTTATATTTTTAAATGTAGTTGTTTTTAATATTTATATTTAAAAATGTAAAAAAAATCAGTTAAAAATGAATAAATGGAATAATAATAATATATATAAATTTAAATTTACAGTATTTAAATTTTTCTCCAAATTCTCCATAACTCAAAGGTTAGCTGTCAGAAAACTCAATGTTTGGGTTAAGCACGCCTTTGTGCATGAATTTTCTTTATTTTATACTAATGTGTAATATTATTGTGTGCAATAAAGAATAAGAATAATAAGAATATATATATATATTATATATCCCACGGAAATGTGGTGGCCGAGGCTTTTTAAATGCCTAGACCCTGCACAACCGTGAGATATGTAACCTCAGGGAATACTTCCTTCACTGCGGCGGAGAGATGCATACGGATGTGGTTGCTGTGGACAATGGACTGACCCCTCTATCCTTAGCCAAAGGGAACTGGTGCAAGCCGATCGTGAGGCGGTATGGCAAAGTAAGGAGCTACACGGAAGGTTCTACCGGGCTCTTCATGGGCCCGATGTAGACTTCACAGCCTCCGTGGCCTGGCTACGATTCGGTGACCTCTTTGGGGAAACCGAAGGTTTTGTCTGTGCAATTATGGACGAAGTTGTGATGACGAACAACTACCGGAAATATATCCTGAGGGATGGCACCATCGACATTTGTCGGGCATGTAATCGCCCTGGTGAATCCCTCAGGCATACTATTTCCGGTTGTTCGCGTCTCGCAAATGGTGAATACTTGCACAGACACAACCAAGTGGCCAGGATAATCCACCAGCAACTTGCTTTGAAATACCGCCTTGTGATGTCAGAGGTACCGTACTACAGGTATGTACCAGAACCTGTTCTGGAGGATGGCCATATCACCTTATACTGGGACCGATCTATCATCACAGACAGGACTATTTTCGCCAATAAGCCTGATATTGTGCTGATAGATCGCACCGAGCGTCGTGCAATGATTGTAGACGTCACTGTACCCCATGATGAGAACCTCGTGAAGGCGGAGAAAGATAAAGAATGCAAATATCTGGATCTCGCGCACGAGGTTGTCGACATGTGGGACATTGATAAGGCAATCATTGTACCTATAGTCGTTTCTGCCCATGGCCTAATGGCCAAGAGCCTCGATAAACACCTCAAGAGGCTCACGTTAGACGGCTGGATCAAGGGCCAGATACAGAAGGCAGTGTTTCTGGAGACGGCACGCATCGTTAGGAAGTTCCTCGATCTGGAGCCTTGACCACCGTCTGCTAGGACCCTGTTCCCGCAGCCGGTTGGGAGCCGTTTTTTATATTTTTAAATGTATTTTTTTTATAATCTATATTTAAAAATGTAAATAATGTTGTTTTGTTATATTGAAAATAAATGGCATAATAATAATAATA
Source organism: Furcula furcula (assembly GCA_911728495.1). Taxonomy (NCBI): domain Eukaryota; kingdom Metazoa; phylum Arthropoda; class Insecta; order Lepidoptera; family Notodontidae; genus Furcula; species Furcula furcula. The sequence continues at coordinate 16,951,473 of OU452251.1, forward strand.
ATGTCAACTGTCAACTCAACAAACGTTAATCTTTTTCAACATTATATTAAGTTTTTATGATTTTTCCGAGGAAGATATAGTTTTGAAGTATTTATAAATATACTGAAGAGCCCAATTTTACGACTCAATAATATGCAACCTATTTTATAACATATTTACAAGTTTGGATTTCTGTGAAAAAATAAACCTACAATGACAGCTTTACTACATCAAACTCAAACTCAAACTCAAAAATCTTTATTTCAAATAGGCTTAACGCTAGCACTTTTGAATCGTCATTTTTTAGAAGCTACCACCGGATCACAACGCGGCCTCAACTGAGAAGATCCGGCAAGAAACTCAGCGGGCTTGTCATTTTTTCACTTTTTTTTTAAACATTGTTTTGTTACAAATGAATCGACATTAGCGATATTGTGTCCTGCCGTTCGAAACATAAAGCAAGGGAGAAAAGATGAAAACTATAAATTACGACAAACTAAAAGGCCAAATGGATAGAAGTCGGACCAGTCCCCCCAAGCAGCACCCGCGCACGAGTTGACTCGAGCAGCAGCCATCACTCCCCTCAACCATATTAGAGGGAAGGGGGTGACCCGCCACACGAAGCCGCCACAAGCAAAGACTTTTCGATGGCGAGCATGACCGAACCAAAATAACGTCAAGACATCACAAACGCACATGAAATAAATAATAAAATAAACTTAATGTAAAATGGAAACGAGATGAGAATATGTTGACACGTTCACGAAACAAAGCACGCCTGAGACCCCCGGATTCGTCGCTTCGCTCCGCATCGCAATCACCGCAACTCAACCAAGAAGCAAATGGTACGCCAGCTCCTGTTGCGTCGAGCGAGAGCGACGAATACTTCTCCCCGCCGACGTCGCCTCCACCTGTACGTCGGCGGAGAGGCCGGCCGCCACGGGAACTAGGACTTTTGGAGCAACCGGCTCCGAACAGGGTCCTCGCCCCTGGTGGTGTAGTGCGGCGCATGCGATGGACCTCATCCATAAATGAGAATGTCATGCGCGCCTACTACGAGGCTACAGAGGGAGGAACTAGTCTCACTGCGTATCGCAACCGGATGCTGTCTCTGTTTCAGGCGCTTGAACCAGCTGTCAACGTCTCGTCTCAACGACTGTCTGATCAGGTGCGCGCCATCCAACGTAGTCATATGTTGGATGGCGCTGTGCTTGATCGGCTACGCTCAGAGGTGCAAGGTAGTCGTGTCGCCCCCTGTACATCGTCGTCGCAAGCTGTGGCCCCAGCGGTTAACACCGCACCCGCGCCTCGGCTCGTAGCCATTAGCGACGATGATAGGGACGACATTACTACCAACGTAAGTACCAACATAAGTACCCAGTTGAGGAGTACTTTGGAGGATGTTGTTCGTGAGTATCGGACCATGCCGTGCGGCCTTAGACCTCGCTTGCCCCGTTTGCCTATGCACAAACGATATAGGGCGCTTGTGTGCGCCTTAGATTCACTACTGTCAAGTTATTTTGACAGTAGTGAAGACCTCGCTGATGCCCACTCTCTCCTGTACTGCGCGGCCATGACGGCGTGTCGCGTAGCTCGCGTTAAGTTACAGAATACTGACGCAGCTACGCGACCGAGACCTGCTGTGCCGGCTTGGCAGTGCAGGATAGAGCGTCGCATTGGCGAGGCTAGGGTACTCATAGGCAAGCTCACCTGCTTCAGGGAGGGCAATACACGCCCTAGAGTGATGCGCTTTGTGAGACGAGCATTCTCGGGGACCGGCATCGATCCCCGGGAATACCTTTCACGTGTCACAGAGCGCATCGACTTTCTGAAGCAGAAAGTTTGTGCATGGGCAAGCCGGATACGCAGGTATAGGGCACGTGCGGACCGATAATTTCAGAACAACATGTTCCAAAGGGATCAAAGGTGGGTATATAGATCCTGGGAGTGACCAAGTCAGACCGAGGGTGACGTGCGGCGGCCTGATGATGACGCCATGGCCACGTTCTGGCGCAACATTTGGTCGGTGCCCGTCACTCATTCCGAGGGTGATTGGATCGGGGATGTCGAGCAAGTATGCGAACCATTGCCAGAAATGGGGGCCATCACCATCTGGCCCCAAGATGTAGCAGATGCAGTCCGTCTTTTGCCTAATTGGAAGGCACCCGGGCCAGCCGGACTGCATAATTTCTGGCTTAAATCGATACGTAGTTCGCATATCTGCTTGGCATATCTGTTCCAATCGGCCTTGGAATCTGGGTCGCTGCCAGAATTTATGACTACAGGCATAACCCACCTGCTCCATAAGACCAATAGTACCATGGACCCAAAGAACTATAGGCCGATCACGGATCTGCCTACAGTTTATAAAACTCTTACATCCATTTTGAGAACAAAAATCTACAGACATGTTGAAGACAACTCGATAATGTCTGCGTCTCAGAATGGATGTAGGAGTGGGGCCCGTGGTACTAAGGAGCTACTCCTCATAGATATGGCCATCTGCCAGCAGGCTCGCCGTAACCGGAAGGATCTGTCGACATGCTGGATAGATTATAAGAAGGCCTTTGACTCTGTGCCTCATACATGGCTTATGAGGGTGCTGGAGTTGTATAAAGTAAATGCAACTCTACGCACCTTCCTGGCGTCGTGTATGAGGCAGTGGAGAACATTCCTTCGCTATCCAGGGTCTCGACAGACCCTTGGTGATGGTGAGCCAATAAGGATAGAGCGGGGCATCTTTCAAGGTGATAGTCTGAGTCCCTTGTGGTTTTGTCTGGCCCTGAACCCTTTAAGCACTCTCTTAAAGAGTTCAGGGTTAGTCTATCGGTTGCGGAGAGGTGGTCAGGTCATATCTCACCTGCTTTACATGGATGACTTAAAATTGTTTGCCCCCACTGAACTCCAACTGATGGGCTTACTGAGAGTCACAGAAACCTTCAGTAATTCTATCAGGATGGAGTTTGGTGTGGACAAATGTGCGGTTATGCATGTAAAGCGGGGGAGGATTGTTGAGTCTAGGAGCGTACAGCTCTCAGACTCTACCGACCTGAAGACACTCTCTGCAACCGAAACCTACAAATACTTGGGTATGTCACAGGCGTTGGGTATCAATGAGACTGACATGAAACAGTCGTTGCGGGACCGCTTCCTGGGCCGCCTGAGAAATGTACTTAAAAGTCTTTTGTCGGGCGGAAACAGGGTGCGAGCCTACAACGGTTGGGTCATGCCAGTCTTAATGTACTCCTTTGGCATACTCAAGTGGACTCAGACTGAACTAGACACCCTGGATAGAACAGTTCGTACACTGTTAACCACATATCGTATGCATCATCCTCGCTCTTCAGTGATGAGGTTATATATCCCACGGAAATGTGGTGGCCGAGGCTTTTTAAATGCCAAGACCCTACACAACCGTGAGATATATAACCTCAGGGAATATTTCCTCCACTGCAGCGGAGAGATGCATACGGATGTGGTTGCTGTGGACAATGGACTGACCCCTCTATCCTTAGCCAAAGGGAACTGGCGCAAGCCTGTGGTGCTCACCACTGGCGATCGTGAGGCGGTATGGCAAAGTAAGGAGCTACACGGAAGGTTCTACCGGGCTCTTCATGGGCCCGATGTAGACTTCTCAGCCTCCGTGGCCTGGCTACGATTCGGTGACCTCTTTGGGGAAACCGAAGGTTTTGTCTGTGCAATTATGGACGAAGTTGTGATGACGAACAACTACCGGAAATATATCTTGAGGGATGGCACCATCGACATTTGTCGGGCATGTCATCGCCCTGGTGAATCCCTCAGGCATATTATTTCTGGTTGTTCGCGTCTCGCAAATGGTGAATACTTGCACAGACACAACCAAGTGGCCAGGATAATCCACCAGCAACTTGCTTTGAGATACCGCCTTGTGACGTCAGAGGTACCGTACTACAGGTATGTACCAGAACCTGTTCTGGAGGATGGCCATATCACCTTATACTGGGACCGATCTATCATCACAGACAGGACTATTTTCGCCAATAAGCCTGATATTGTGCTGATAGATCGCACCGAGCGTCGTGCAATGATTGTAGACGTCACTGTACCCCATGATGAGAACCTCGTGAAGGCGGAGAAAGATAAAGAATGCAAATATCTGGATCTCGCGCACGAGGTTGTCGACATGTGGGACATTGATAAGGCAATCATTGTACCTATAGTCGTTTCTGCCCATGGCCTAATGGCCAAGAGCCTCGATAAACACCTCAAGAGGCTCACGTTAGACGGCTGGATCAAGGGCCAGATACAGAAGGCAGTGCTCTTGGAGACGGCACGCATTGTGAGGAGGTTCCTCTCTCTGGAGCCTTAACCACCGTCTGCTAGGACCCTGTTCCCGCAGCCGGTTGGAAGGTGTTTTTTATATTTTTAAATGTATTGGGTTTTATATTTTGTAGCCTAGTCGGCGAGCACAAGAAATAAAACAGTAAGAGAGGGCTACACAAATTTATTAAAAATACGTAAAATAAGAAGAAAGTTACGTTACAGGGGGAGGTCGATTACTAGTTAGCTTGTTCGCACGTATAACAAAAATAGCTGTAACTTAACTAGGGGTCGTTAGGGAACGCAACGGCGATTCCCGCGGTCTTCGGCGTCCTCCTTCTCCTTGGAGTGGCCAGGCACGCCACGGATGCGGAGTCTGGACTAGACCCGGTCGTCAGCAACACAGCCACGAACTTGTGGCCGGAAAAATGCGAAGCCTTTCGCCCGAAGGGGGAACACTCTTGCCCGAAGGGAGAACTTTTCGCCCGAAAGGAGAAACTCTTGCCGGAAGGTAGAACTCTTCGCCCGAAGGGAGAAACTCTTGCCGGAAGGTAGAATTTCCTGCCCGGAAGGTAGAACCCTGGAACGCCACATAAGCGTTCCTGTAGACGCCGTTCCCTAACGCGACACCCTCCTAACCAGCTTTCAGTTGGTGGAGGCTGCCTCATCATGGAGACGTCTACAGGAATAAAAGGTACACCCTAACATATAACGTAAAATATAGGCTTAATAGTACCTATTCACATATGGAAGGATTACAATTAAAAAATCCTACAGCAGCGATTACAGAATTTAAACAACTTACCAGTAAATACTGGGTTCTCTTCGAATTTATAAATATACTCTAACTTAATAGACTGTTACTATAGTTGCACTATATATCAAAACCGTCGACAGAAAATACAATACAATTGAAGTGTGATCGGCGCTCAGCTCAGATGGCAAATGGCTGGCTCAACTACTGAGTCAAAAACGAAACCTATCGAGTGGAGACGGCGTCGAACCGTCTAGAAAAACCAGTACCTAATTCGGTGGCCGCCTCTGATTGGTCGTCACTTTTAGAATACGGGTACTGAGCATTTATCGCATCGTCTCGCCCTCGGTAGACTCCGCCTATTTTAAATCAAATACCCTCTATTAAAAAGTGATTCTTACCTAGGTATCTAAATATTACCTATGGTTCTATCAATGAAAATAATAGGAATGCCTGATGCAGCTTTCATCGCCTATTACCAGAAATAACTAAAATAAGAGCATAGTATTCCCCAATCCATATAGAAGGGCCGTAGGTTAAAACAAAACGCCTTGTCAAAAATTATTAGTAATAAGTAAGATTACTATGCGTTGCTATTACTACCATTATAGGCGTAATTCAACGTCCTGTTAAAACAGCTGTCTTTTACTTATTTATTAACGAAATGAGTTTAAAACAATGTAGCTATGCTACAATTTATATTTAAAAATGTAAAGAATAGTTTTAAAAAAATAAATAAATGGAATAATAATAATAATAATAATAATTACACTTTATTGTACACCAAAAGTTACATGTAAATTTAACAATACGTTGTAGATATCAATGTACAAAGGCGGCCTTATCGCTAAAAAGCAATCTCTTCCAGGCAACCCAATTTACATTAGTTACGATCGTAACTAACGTGACACTGAACGTAACTGACGTGACTGACGTGACACTGAACGTAACTGACGTGACACTGAACGTAACTGACGTGACACTGAACGTAACTGACGTGACACTGAACTTAACTGACGTGAAGTTCAGTGTCCTTCAGTGTCGTTCAGTGTCCTTCAGTGTCGTTCAGTGTCATTCAGTGTTGTTCAGTGTCATCCAGTGTCATTCAGTGTCGTTCAGTGACGTTCACTGACGTTCAGTGACGTTCAGTGTCGTCGTTCAGTGTCGTTCAGTGTCGTTCAGTGTCGTTCAGTGTCGTTCAGTGACGTTCAGTGACGTTCAGTGTCGTCGTTCAGTGTCGTTCAGTGTCGTTCAGCGTCGTTCAGCGTCGTTTTTTAGCAATACATTTTCAGTATTATTGTCTAGTCACCTGTAATAGCCGTTAACGCTGTACTGTTATTAAATCGCTTTAACATTATGACGTCACACCTATATGGTGACCAATCTTGGCGCGTTTATAGTCACGTGATTTTTCATCAATTTTTAATTGTTTATAATTAATTGAAAAATTATTTTTTTAATTTTTTTGTTAAATATCAATAAGTTTTATAAAGTTTTAAATAAATTAAAAAAAAGATTTTTTTTTTCAAATACCTAATTGTAAAAAATTACAATGAACAACGAGCTTGGTAAAATCTCAATGGCGTTCACATAGTTTTCTGTCTTAATAAAATAAAATATGGCGTCTATATTACAGGCGACAAAGGAATGAAGTATGAAGGAGGGAAACTGTCAAAATGGATAGTTACAATTCTTAAAGCTATTGCGAGGAATAGAAGTACCGAGATTTATAGCCGTGTACATATCAGACACCCTGGCCGCTATGATAGAGGCCGCTATGACCCTGGCCGCTATCCAACAGGTCGTGGGTTCGATTCCCACCAAGTGTCTGAATAGTATTTATTTTAAAAAAAGTTGTGTATTAGTATCAGTTGTCTGGTTTCCATAGTACAGGCTCTGCCTAGTTTGGGATTGGAGGGCTGTGTATAGATTGTCCTAGAATATTATTATTATAGTAAATAATACTCGTAGTACAGAGGCACTGCTTATTTGTAAAGACATTTCTTCCAGCAATATTATTGCAATCCGGGGATTTTATTAATACGTTTCATAGACTCAGCCACAGAGCTCTTATAAACCAGCACATGTGCCGCCGCCAACACCAGAGCCAAGTGTTCTGTGACCAGAGCATACACTGAGGCGATAATTTAAAAAAAATGGACGCAGTTGTGCCCATTCACAGACAATTCGGACGTCTTCCAAATGGCGAGGCGCTCGTTTTTCACATTGACAGTCAGTTCAGTCAGATGACGTCCATTTGGATTGGATGCATGCATTTCAATCCATTTGGAAATCCAAAGCTGGACAACGTCCAATAAATTGGCATAGGTTTTTCGCATTCACGGAACAATTTTGGAAGACGTCCATTTGGATTGATGCACAGATTAGATACTAGTAGCTAGCTATTATTGATGGACGTATCGTCAATGGGCACCTTTAAATCCAAGCTAATCCCATTTGTAGACGTTTTTTGGGCCGATCGGCGATCTGTCCACAGACAGTAGAACATCGATATGATCGATATATTGCAGTAGAAACAAAGGAACCTAGGACTAAACTAAGAAAATGAACTTTGATGGTTTTGAAAATAGGTAATAATATTAATCATCGATATAAATTTATCGATGATATTAATACATAATATAACTTATTCTCATTATTGTTCTAAATAAATAGAAAACAGATATATCATACGAATAACAATAATCCAATTGTGTTAGAGAGGGAGGTTAGAGAGCGTCTATCGCTAACGCTAACGGACTTTTTTGGATAAATTTAAATCCGTCAATAGACTGTAATATTCTACAGAAGATTGTCAATTTTGGATTAGTTTATGGTGCTTCAGTTGGTAGTCGCCAATTTTTTTCAGATTTTCAAAGCTAAAAACATAAAATACTTTGCAGTTCTTCACTATTTATTATTTAAGTGCTAATACAACATCTTTATTTATCATATCTCTGTCGTATAACAATTATCAATAATATATTTAGGGCCGGAACCTAGTTTTCTAAGATAGCGTATTTGTGGCTTAGTGTGCTGTGTTTACTCCTCATGCTGTGATATTTCAGCGGTATAACAGTGCTACGATGGACATCAGCGTTAGCAAAGAAAATATTCAACCATTGAGAGGTGGTAGAAACCTTGTGCAATTGGGTACAGCATTGCAAGCTCAGTCGGATGTAGAAGCTCAGAGACAGCTGCAGTTGCAAAAAGAGTAAAGTTTTTAGTTATTTCTTAGTGGTTTTTAAATGTATCTATAGTATGTATGTGCTGTAGATTATTATTTTGCATAATTACATCATTAGAGTAACATTCTATTTAGTGTATACATATTTAAATTTTTTCCGTATTTCTAGTACTATTTACTCGTAAACGATTTGGGGAACGATAACTAGTAATTTCACGCACTTAGTTCTGAATTTGCCCTCCAGAGAACTTGAAGCAGCTATCAGACATTACCAGGGGACTGATCCCCTGGATCCCTGGTTTAACTACATCCAATGGGTTGAACAATCTTACCCTAAGCATGGCCATGAGGGCCACATTGATAAGCTAATAAAAGACTGTTTAGAACTATTTGAAAATGAAAGAAAATACTATCAAGATAGAAGATTCGTTAAGTTGTGGATAAAATATGTAAGTTCATATCACTATTTTGTTTAGTTCTGCATGTGGTTTCCTTCATAATATTACAACATTGATTGTTTATGAAATTACTATGAAAAAATTAAGGTTTGTAGAAGAAGATTTCTAATAGTTGCTTTTGTATATTTAAAAAATAAGATTGCAAAGGCATTCATTCTTCTATGTTATTGTTTAATACGTTGTTTTATGCAGATATTAAAATTTAGTTGTATATTAGGTGGACTGTCTTTCAAACCCATTGGAAATATATCAGAGGCTATACAACACTGGTATTGGTGTGGAATGTTCAGAGTTCTATCGTGCATGGGCTTGTTATTGTGAGGAGTCCAGTGACTATAAGAAAGCTAATCAGGTTTACATGCTAGGTTTGCAAGCCAAAGCCCAACCTTTAGATGAGTTAGAACAGGCCCATATGTGAGTATTTCTTTATTATATTTTTAACTTTAACCCCATATACAAAAAGAAAATGTTTAATGAATTTGTTAGTCTTCATATATTTAGTCTTTTATTCAGAATTAGTTGATATATTTGCATGCATTGTATAGAATATATGATGATTATATGTAATTTTTAGGAACTTCCAACTATTCTTTGCTCAAAAAATGCTACATGATGACTCTCCTACTAAGAGGAAGGCAGCATCGGCGTTGGCTGAAACTAGGATGGCACTGACATCATTAAAGTCATTCAAAAGGCGTAACATTGCCAATGTGCCTGTACAAAGGGTTGGGGACAATATCAGGAGTGTGGTACCTGGTGTGGTTAGACAGCAAACTGGCAATTTTGACAACAGACTACCTAATTCTAATATTATTGTCAATGTTTATGAGGTAAGAATATTTATATTAAGGTCAAGGTCAAGGTCATTTTAGGTGGTTTTGGAGGTTACTAATATTGCAGTAATAATTTGTGGAAAGTGCATAGGAATTGTGCCAGTATACAATTTTAGATTTTGTCAATACAATATTTTTAATTAGAAAACTCATAATAATAATACCTTGAGGTATTCTGCACATGGACATCTGATCCTAAACTAGGCAGAGCCTTTACTATGTTAACTATACAAACTGATACAAATACTTAATACTTTTATTTAATATATAAATTATGCATTTCCTGTCAGTAATTGTTTTCTAGAACAAAATATTCACTCGTTCATAAAATGACCTAAGATTTTACTTGCAACAGCAAATCCAGATGCCAGATAAGTAATTTCTCCAGCTAGTGTTCAATATACTGGAACATCGTAATATTTAAACTAGTATCTATCCATCCAGTCTCATGCACAAGACTTTCAATTTTGACCTACTTTTCAAACAATGACAATTTCATGAAAATTATAAGAAAGTCCTACTGATCAATATTAGTGCAATGGCCAATCTTTCTTACTCTTTCTTAACCCTCATAATCTAAGGGGATGGAAGATCAACATGATAAGGCAGATTTTAGGCACATGATTGATTTTTTACATGCCTATGTGATGCATACATTATCTTAATTTTTAGATAATCCAGTAATCGGCTTGTATTGTCCTAACCTGTCAGGAATAGCCACAAAGACGGTAAATATATGTATACCCAGTCTTTCTTTACAAGATCTATTCTATTGTTGGTGGCTAGAAAAGCAGGCCCAGTAACCACCAAAACGCACTTTGACCCAGTTGGATCCATTGTGCATGCCCTGGCCCTTACTCTGTCGCTGACTTGTCGAAGAGTTCCCTTAGGTACGCAACGATTGCGCCAGCTTGGAGCTGTACATAATCATCTAGTGTAGGATAGCTACTCCCAGATAAATAAATCTATTAAGAGCGTCGCAGCCGCACAATACGTGTCGCATTGACTCTTTTTCACCTTCGCAGAATCTGCAAGTATCAACAGTTCTTAGCCCCATTCTGTGGAGGTGCTCATTGGTACCAAAATGTCCCATGAGTGCACCTATTAGGTGCCTTATTTGTGTCTGCTTAGGTTTAATAATTTAACCCCACAGCCCACCTTTGTGCTAGAGAAAGTTTTGGAGTGGTTTAGGCCTGATTCTTCCATCCATTCCACTATTTATGTTCATTGCTAGCATGCACATATAATGCTTGGTGATACATTCCATACGGGAACTAAATCGTAACAATAAATGTATGAACACAGGAGTGATGGCTGACAGGGGGCCAGCCAAAGACATTTGGTTGGGTTGAATATGACGTATTGTATTATCTTGTTAAGAAAAACTTTATTTCGTCTCCTATAGGATGCACCATCAACATCCCAAGCAACTGTTCCTGTAGTTGAAGATGCGGGACCAGCCTCACTGGTTCAAGTGTACAGTAATGTGGAAAACCAGAAGGAGGTTGGCATTTGGACAAACCCAAAGACCAAGATGGTGCATACAAATGTGGTGCCACACCAGCCTTTGCCATTCACACGTGAGTTAATTATTCTATTTATCTTTCTACTGTTCTTTTAACTTGAATATTACTTGAACTACTGTGCTGTAGATATTTTTTTAACAAAAATTCAAACCAACTTTTAACTCATTCTCTTTATAAGATTTTTATAGGATCATTGAAATAAAACATTTAAATTAAAAAAATATATATATTCAAATCCACCCGTGATATGCTACGGCTGCGGCTAGTGTTGCAAAGGATTCCTCGAGTCTTAATTTTAAAGACTTGAGTCTTCGAATCGTAATTTTGAAGACTCGAGTACTCAAGTCATCAATTTTAAAGACTCGACTCAATTATGCAAGACAGTATGCTAAAAAGCTCGTCGTCTAGAGCTAGAGTCATGCCAAGCCCGAATCATTTATCAGCCACTTGAGTCTTAAAATAAAACTCAAGTGTTAAAAATAACTTGGAGCAAGATGAGACTTGAAGTACATCATTGGAAACGACTGGAATAGGTAATAAGTTTAAAATTAGTGGTTAAGTAACTTCTGTGCCTAGAATAAAATCTGATAAGACAGTCACTAAAAATATCCATAATTAATACTGTTATTTTTTATCTGAACCTTTCTGCCCGTCCTGCAAATGTAATAACTTCTAATAATTGTTGTAATAATATAATAAATGTAATAATTTAACTTCTAATGTCATACACGAAAGATGACTTGAGTGCGACTTGTCGAATAAAAAGGAAGCGAGCGCACAGAGACTCGAGGTTCTCTTGTAACATTCAAGAGCTCATAGAAAATTTAGTTCTATATAGTCTTGGAGTCTTATTGTAATCAGTAGAGTCTTGTAATTCATCGTCAGATACCGTTTATATAGGACTCGAAGACTCGAGTCCTTTGCAACAATAGCCGCGGCTTTTCTTGTTGGATGAGCATTAGTCGTAAGTGAATCCTATGAGAACTTCAGTATTTATGATAAGAATAAAATACTTCAGTCTCATATAATTATTATTTATTAATACGTTTAACAATGCGGCTGCGGGATCGTAAATGTCTATCTGCCATTCAATATACCGTCTAGATTCCACACTTAGATCATATATACGATTCCACACTGAAAGTACAGCGGCACGTAGCAGTGTAGAAAATGACTAAGCAAGCACGGCCGCGCCGTGAATGATATTATAAATGGTTGAAAAACCTCTATCCGATTTGTATGTGGAATGTTAGCACTGGTGGCACAAATCAGGAAAATATGACGTATTCAACTTAGAGTTACATACATATGTATGATTGTACTAGCTGACCCGCGCAGCTCCACCCGCGCTCTTTTTACGTAAACTATTTTTTTAATAGCATACCTTTGCGTTGGCTACATAACCGGGACCCCCCTTGTTACTTGCCCTACGAAGCACGGAGACGATTAATTCAAATGGCATTAAACGGTCACCCACTAAAAAACACTCGTTAGTTACGTGACGTTTTGTAAACCACTAGAAAGTTACAGTTTTCGACGTATTTTAAAAGTAAGCTCTTTTTTAACCGACTTCAAAAAAGGAGGAGGTTCTCAATTCGTCTGTATATATATTTTTTTTAAGCACACTAGAGCTATCGCCGACCTCGAGTCACAAATTCTTAAAATAGAGGTTATTATTTATTCTCACATCTCCGGCACAATAAATATGATTTTAGTTTCGAACGTTTGTTTTAAAACATAATAGCGGCGCCTATTTTTTTTTTCAAACAAATAAAACAGTGACCCTAGCTCATTAAATATTATCATAAAGGGTATTTGCTTTACTGAACAAAGTGTTCGAATCGATAATTCGGTGTGATTCTGTTCATCATCATCATCATCACCAGCCGGAAGAAGTCCACTGCTGAACATAGGCCTCCCCCTTGGATCGCCACAATGAACGACAATTGGCGATTTGCATCCACCAGTTACCTGCGACGCGCGCAATGTTGTCTGTGCACCTAGTGGGAGGCCTACGCTGCGTCTTCCGGTTCGTGGTCGCCACTCGAGAACCTTTCTTCCACAACGGTTATCGGTTCTTCGAGCGATGTGGCCTGCCCATTGCCACTTCAACTTGCAGATTCTGAGAGCTATGTCGGTGACCTTGGTTCTTCGGCGAATGTCCTGATTGGGGATTCTGTCGCGCAAAGAAACTCCGAACATAGCTCTCTCCATAGCTCGTTGTGTGTGACTCTGTGATTCTGTTAATTATGAATATATAATTCCTTTTTTAAATAACTTACTGATGAGCTGGCAAGATACTACTAGCCTGGATCATCTTATTACGCAATTTATTTGTTTATTTTATTTTTTACATTCTCCTACGTTTCGAGTGTGTTGTATCAACTATGATTACGTAAGATCGCGTTGGATGTCCGTAAGTCGTACTATTTTGGTTAAACCTTAGTTGCCTTACTTTGGAAACCAATGTATCTTTTATTCCAGACCAATCTTCGTCTTAGTTATTATTTTGTTGATTGTTGGTTAACGCCTCTTCAAGTAAATCAACAGGCTTTTTTGATTTACTTGTATAACTCAGATTTCTATAAATGCAATCTTCTCGCTAGGCGTCAATGACATATTCTCGCATTCTGTTACGAAATGCTAATTTCCAGCTTTTCGTAACAGAATGTCCACTAACACAATACACAGTCTAACTGCTCCAATTTTGAGCAGGTGATAACACTGTACCCTATCGCTCTTAATTCTCTTTACTAGGTGCTAAGTCTCTTGTGCAAGAGACCATCCAGGTAGGTACCACTGCAGTGTCTGATATAATGGCGCCAAGCAGAAATTTGTAAACATTTTAGCTGGTGTCGTTTACCATTATGCGAACTTGTTTGTCTCGTCACCAAATTGAATAAGGAAAAAAATACAGCTGCTATTTCGTTAAAAACAATAAAGGTCACACCAAATGCGTAGACGTAAGCGTGCACGTGCACGTACTATGACGTTGTAATGTCTGGAACTAGGTACCTATATAAGACATGGCACACCGCTTTCATGACGTAATGACGTAACTGGTGTGCCAGGCATGTCTTACTGCCGCACCTACGCACGTCAATTTTAGTTAATTAACAAACACAAACACGTCAATTTTAATTAAGCAAACTTTTGAAATCTTATTATTTCGACACTTAATAGTTAATAAGTTGATATTGAGTGAATATATACTTATATTATCTCATATTCAATAATCAAAAATAATCATAAGAGGCTCTGAGAGTTAAAATAAATAGATTAATAAAAGGACTTAATTGAAATTAAAGTTTATTGACCTTGTGAGTGCGGCAGTAAGTTCCATAAACAACAACGTAATGGTCCGTCCATGTGCATACGTGTGTGTTAAATTTGTCTAAGTATATAAGTTATTGTCCATAGCCTATGAAGATGAGGATGACGTACTGAGGCTACCACCGAATCACATGCCTTATTGTTTGGATGACATGACATGGACCTTGCCTTTATGCATACCAGATCCCCCGGATTCATCGACAATTCCTTGTTATAACAAGGCACAAGTAAGAATAAACTAAACTTATATACACGTTGGTTTACGGAATAAAGTCATGTTACGTTATTATTTGACTTCCAACTACTTTAAGCCGTATGCATTTTTATTAAATTCTGTTAGATAATTAGTAAATTCAGTACTATTTATGGATTAAGAGTATGCAAATAGCCTCCGTGGCGCAGTGGGAAACCGCTTGCTTTGTAAACCGAAGGTTGCGGGTTCGAATCCTGCGGGGGGCAACAAAGTTGAGTAGTTGTTCCATACTGGCTAGGACAATGCAGGCCGATCATCTGATTGTGGGCAACAAATTTGAGTAATTGTTCCTTACTGGCTAGGACAATGCAGGCCGATCACCTGATTGTAAAGTAAGATGATCCATGCGTCGGATGGGCATGTAAAAAGTCGGTCCTGCGCCTAACCTCTCCCCGGTCGTGTCGGTCTTCCGTCCCATCGGATTATGAGAGGTATAAAGGAAGAGAGAGTGCACTTGTGTCTACGCAAGCGCTTGTGCACTATAATGTCTCCTGCGTACATGGCTGATGTTGTAAAAGATTGGCCGCTGTGGTCGTTTCGACCAGGAGGACATTATTTTGTATGCAAGTAAGACGGCGATTTATGTTATTAAATACGTATTCTGATAAAGGTTGCACCTGAGTGATTTGATGCGTCTTTTCGTGTAGTGTAAGATGCTCTGGCTACTATCCAGAAAGTCGTGGGTGGTGTAATGTGCCGGATATGCTGGCCATCTGTCCGGGTGTTCTATATCTATATATATAGAACAAGTATATATTGTGGTATTTCGAGTAGGTCCCTTGTGCAAGGAATCGTCCAAGTCAGATATTCTGCCGTCAAGCAGCAATGTATGTGTTCCATTGTAAAGGGCTGTACAGCTTGAAAATACCGGGTTCAAAAGAGTTGATAACTGTACTTGTCTCGGGTGACGAGCGGCAGTTCACTGCAACTGTCTGAAGCAGGCGAACGTCTTGCTTGTCTCGTCAAGTTAAATAAATAAAAATTGTATCAGCGGTCTGGTAACCATAGTACATATTAATTTGGTATCAATATACCACTAAGGCCTCGTTTACGGAGGCGCGGAGCGTCACGCGTCGCGTTGGGCGGCGCGGCCCGCACTGAGATAAAACATATGGCGTTATAGGAGTGAGAGAGAGATGTGAACGCCACGCCACACGCGACGCTCGACGCTCCGCGCCTCCGTAAATGAGGCCTAAGGTATTCTGTAAGAACATTTTTAACAAACTCGAAAGCTGAACCGCTATTTTAGAATAACCACTTAGATGCCCGTGTGTGGATCCCACGACAGTAGTATGTCTTGTGTATTCCAATGTTATTATTTTCTAAGACTTACCGCACTAGTTTGCATGACGGAAACTTCAATCAGAATACCACCACCTCTATTAGCAGTATTATTATCATATTACCTGTAGAGACGTCAATATACGTAGTGGATAGTTGTGTCACTTTCTATCGAGACAGTACGGCGAAAATAATATTGCTCTTAGAGGTGATGGTACAGGCCCTGTCCCTATTCGCCTAGCGTTGGGTATGCAATACTTACTATGCGTGGCTTTTATGGCCATGGTATTAGCAGTTCATAGCCCACAAGTTACATGCAAATTAAAAACGTCTTCCCGATCGATACGGCGGCCAACTCTTAACGAGATCTACGTACTGCACAGGCGATTTATGTGACTCTCGCAAATGCTTTGGGAAGACCGACACAAGCATCTGATGCATGGATCATCTTCTTCTGAGACAATCGGTTGATTAATCTGCCTTGTCCTAAACAGTAATAAAGAATTACGCAAAATTATACGGTTCTTGTGTCGAACTCGAATCAGCTCTATGCCAAAAGTCTAGTAGTAAAACTTTTGTTTGGTTTGTAAAGCAAGCCTGCTGTGCCACAGAGGTTATAAATTACTTTGCGATTTCGGCAGAGTGGGGCGCGCCATCGTGAACCGATGTCCATCTACTTGAATTTATGCATGAACACTTGCCTTTTAGGTGTATGTCGATAATCAAGAATACAGTTTAGAAGAAATAAGATCTAGAAAGTACAATTTAGAAAGACAAGTGAAGACTGAAGTTATTTCACCCGTTCAGATTCAACAAAACTATGATAATGAGACCCTTGCACAATGCAGTGCATTAGAGACACTAGCTAATTGCGCTTTAGACCCTGAACAGGACCACTTAGCACAGCTGATGCCTTTAAATATACCCACATTACAAAACATCACAAAAGTGACCAACATCCATTCTCCCGGCGAGCCGAAAGTTTTAGTCAACCTGGACTCAAAAGAGTTCAGTGAACTATCCACAAAGAAGTGTGACGAAAATGAAAAACCTTCGAATATGTCCGATAAAGAGAACCATTTGCATCAGCTCTTACCCCCGATCACCAATTATGGTGATGAAAATGCTGGGGCGCATTATGGCAAAAACAATTTAATGGAGGAATTTAATAGAAGCCTGATGGGCAACTTGCTGGGTGATTCTGTAACTGTGAATACTAAAGAAGCCCGATGGGAACTAAGAAACCTTTTTAACGACAATGGTAATGTCTGACTACGTTTTTGTCCAATAATTTTACTGTATTAAATGTAACTTATTTTTAATTAGAAACTATTTGTGTATCACAGAGGCATCTATTGTTCAACCTGTGGTGCAACAGTTTGAGGTGCCCAATTTCGACATCCATGAAGACAGGTCTATTACAATGGCCATAAACTCAAAGAAAAAGCAAGATATTGGTGACGCAAGAAATATACCGCAAGATACAGAGAATGAAAATAAATTCGCAGTCCCTGTTGCACAGCAAAATGTATGTATATAATAAAAAAATATTTAAAAAAATAATTGAACCGACTTCAATAACACTAAAAAGTATAAAATAAAATAATAACATATTATGATGTTGCAGGTCAATAAGACTGCATATTATGAAGAGCCCAGCTGTACACAAGTTTTCAACTTCAATATAAAGGATGCCAGTACACCTAACATGTCTCAGTTCAAGAAACCGTCTCCGTGCATAGAACAGTCAAAATTTCCAACAGTACCAAAATTTAGCTTAGATGAGAGCGCCATGGAACCCCAAGACCAAGGAATTTGTAAAAGGGAGGAGAGCAGACAACATGCCACAGACCAACATGCGACTGTCGATAACCAAGGCACTGGACTTTCTGTTATCATGGAAGCCACAAGAGAATACAACAGGTATGTGTTAACTAATAAATATGGTACATATTTAAAATTAATTACAGAAAATATATCTCTTTTATATATTTCAGCAAATCTGGTTCTAGTTCATCAGGCCAATCGACAAGAACTAATTTCACAGCTTATACGACTAACTACGACTCCATGTATAGTAATGACCCCTCACAGCATCCTACCACTTCGAAGAGAAGTTCTATATCCGCGCAGCCGAGATTGCTCAATGGGCAATTTGCGCGAATTCACCCGCAAAAGCGGGAGGCGCCGGAGAACAAAGCCGTCACGCCGTCCGCATCAGTGCCTTACCTATCACACGATCATCAATATCAAAAGCCGGTCGCCGCAAACTATAACGGCTACTCTCCACAACGCTCGATGCATAGTCATTATCAACAAAGCTATAATTACCAGCAAGGATACGGCACTAATCAAATGATAAATCAACAACAACAACAGCAGGGCTACGGCAGTCCTAGCCCAAATGCTTATCAAAGTCCCCAACATCCAGGGATGCAGAGCCCTCATGCTATGAGCCCCAATGTCCCACAGGGTTTCCAAAGTCCTACATATTCCAACCAAGTGGGTTATCACAGCCCAGGGCACGCGATGATGAGTCCTCAACAAGGATTCGCGGGTCGACAAGATTATCACTACCCTGGTCAGACAGACAGGCAGCATATTTACGTTAATCAACAACAACAACAGCAACAACAGCAGCCGGCTGTCTTCCAAAGTCCACCACACCAGCCACAGTATCAAAACGCACAATACTACCAGAGGCAGGGTCAAGCCGCTGCACCCCCAAATCAAGTGTACAATCAACAAGGTTACCATCCAATGCAAAACCAGTATAATAACACAAACATGTACCCTAACCATCCGAACAGTCAAAATTATAATCAGATGCAAAATCAATATAGACAACAAACTAAACAAATGGTTGAAAATGCTTCCCCTGCATATGCGCCTGCAAATAATCAATCATTTCAAATTTACCAAAGTCCTCAGGCCCAGAATAGTTACAGAAACACTCCGACACAAGGAGCCAGTGTCCCACCAGAATCTTCTAATGATATGCACTTGAGACAAGACCCTAATGTATCTAAAACTCATGAAACTTCAGGTGTTGAACAAAATACATCGAAATCTAATTCTGCTTCAAAAAGTATACAACCACACAAAAGTCCTTCATCAGCATTGAGAAATGTGAGACATGACCAGCCAAATGTTAAACTTGGACAAAACTCTCCTGATATAGGTTTCTCAAACCAGTACCTTAATTTCATATCAAACAGAAATGAGCCCAAAGATAATGCCAACACTCCAAAGTTCACAAACAGCCCAAGTATATCTCACAAGATGCACAAGAATCTTTACGTGTCTAGTCCTGAACAAGCCCAAATACCTCCATCTTCAGGCATGTCCGATTCCGATAGCAAAGATGGAATGACAGCTCAGACTGTTACACCAATTCAATCTGCGAAAGTATCACACGTTGTTGAAAAACAAAAAGATATCTCTAAGAGGCAGTTGGACTTTGAACATAGAGTTGAATTACAGTCTGAGGATAGCAGAGACTCTGTAAGCAAAGAGGGCAGGATTTCATCTGTTTACTCTAGACACTCCGATTTACAGTCAGATGGCTATGGGATGGATGTGGATAGTGAAAACTCTATGGAATGTGCAGCTTTTAAGTCTAGACATTCTATTTCATTGGTGGAGACAAGTGATATCGCTAGACCTGCTGATATTGAATTTCCTGCACAGATAGATCCTTTCAACAAGAAACTTTTAGATTCTTTGTTGGAGTATGTTAAGTTTCCTAATAAAACACATGCGGATGGTTACATTGAAGTTCGATCTGTACCTAAATTACAACTTGCTACGGTTATAAGTGTGGGGCATACTAAATTCTCGATTGAGAAGCAGCTTGGTAAAGGAAACTACGGCGCTGTATTTCTTTGTCTTGATTTGCATAGCAATAAATCAGTGGCAGCAAAATACCAAAAACCTAGTCGACCTTGGGAGTTTTACATTTGTCAAGAAATTAAAGCAAGAATAAAGGACCCATTCATGGTATTGAAATTACTTCTATTATGTATAGTATATTATATCGCCAATTATTTGATTATTAACCAGATCATTTGTCTTTAGCTTCCAGGTTACATGGACATATCAACTGCATTTTTGGGGGAGAATGCTAGTTTATTTGTATCGGAATACTCCAAATATGGATCCCTGTTAGATGTTGCTAATAAAATCAGAGCTGCTACCTCCAAATGCATTAACGAATTTATCGTCATCTTGTTGACATCAGAAATGCTATCCATAATCCATTACCTCCACAAGGCGCAGATAATCCATGCGGACATAAAACCAGATAACTTTTTGTTGATGAAAATGTAAGTCAATCTTAATTTTTTTTATATCTCTGCGTTGAAGTAGAATTTGTAGGAAAGAACTCAAGAAAAGGTTCTAAGAATATAATATTTATTTTTAAAATATACATGCATGTTATTTATACACTAATGTTATTTATTGCCATCTTTTTGCAAGTTAATTTATCTCTTAATAATAATATATAAAGCAGTAAAGCAGTTCGTAGTTCTGTTACCAAAACGGTGTCAACAGTGTCTGGAGAATCGGACGATTTCGACTACTAAACCGATTTTAACGCTTTGTAAATTGACGTGATGGAACTATTCGTCATCATCATCTTCATCACCAGCCGGAAGACGTCCACTGCCGGAAGGCCTACCCCTTCGAACGCCACAATGAACGACAATTATCTATTTGCATCCACCGGGTTACCTGCGACGGGCACAATGTCGTCTATCCACTTAGTGGAAGGCCTACCTACGCTGCGTCTTCCGGTTCGTGGTGGCCACTCGAGAACCTTTTTTCCCCAACGGTTATCGGTTCTTCGAGCGATGTGGCCTGCCCATTGCCACTTCAACTTGCAGATTTTAAGAGCTCGTTGGTTCTTCGGCGAATCTCCTCATTGCGGATTCTGTCGCACAAAGAAACCTCGAGCATAGCTCTCCCCATCGCTCGTTGTGTGACTCTGAGCTTCTCTAAAAGGCCGACAGTTAGGGACCACGTCTCCGTACAGTATGTCAGTACTATTCGTATGTTGGCCGAATATGGCAGTCCACTCTGTTTAATGTGAACAGCGCGTGGACTTTTCCGCCTACGGCAAGATTAAAAATTTCTCTGAAAGCAGAGGACCACTGGGTTACTCTGGAAACCAATGTGAATTCTAATCCAAATCAATTTCCAATTCCACAAATCGAGTGACACTACGTGCCCATTGTAATGGTTGGTGATATTTAAAATACGTGTAGATTGTTTACATTAATTTTCAAAGTAAGCCAGCTGGTATAAACGACCCCTAATCAGCGCAACGCATTTGTCTTTTGCAACCTCAACTCTGACACAATCAAACGTACTTAGGCAATACTCAATCGTCAGTCCTATGATAAATTGTTTCAATTGTTGTATATTTATAATAAGTGCTTTTACAGACCCACGCAAGAATGGAGAACACCATCTCTTCAACTGATTGATCTCGGATGCGCTATAGATATGTCGCTGTTCCCGGAAGGAACAACGTTTAGAGAAGTATGACGTTTATACATCACTGGACACATAGATAAGACATAGGGCGAAGACGAAGCGAGTCTTCGTGTCAATTTGACGCTTGAGCCGTATGGCAAAACCTACTGAGGGCACTATCCTTCGTTGTGCAGTTTGTGGCGACGAAGCTTAACGCCTCGTCAAATAGCGATTTCGGCCCGTGACCGCCCCATAATGTAAATATAAGCAAACATAATGCAGGAAGCGCAGTTGCAAGCATGGTATGGTATCTTAGAAGAAATGGAAAAAGCTACCAGTAGCACCCTCATGCGGCGTGATTTGCAATTTTTCTCTGTTCGGAATGAAACTAAGATAGTAGATCAGTATTTTGCAACTGACGTCATAAGACTTACAGCGGTAGCGGTAAATAGGTTGGAATCAAATTAATACGAAGTCTAGGGGGCGCGTGTTCGAACCCCAACCCGTATGAAATCATTATTGTTTTTTTTATTCCCTTATTACTTATGCATATACTATTGACGTCCGCGTACTTTAAATCGAATACTACAAAGTTTTAGCTATTTTTTTTATTAAAAATGCTCGAGGCTATTAGAGTTTCAAATCACACCGCTGGAGGCGCTGGTGTTAGGGGGCGCGTTTTGACGTGGGAGTTACCTATCTATTTCTAAGTAATATACTCTTATCTATGCAACCACCGACCATATTTTAAAATCATACTTAAATCGTCAATTTTTCATCAAAAAAGGTGTCGAAATTAAAGATTCGGAGGCTGATGAACCAACAGTGCCAAGGAAGCGTCTCTTCTACACTAAATACGGTATTTGACTGCATTAAAATATGGTACCAGTTGGTGTAATCCTTAGACTATTTACTTAACTATTTTGTAATAAAAACATTAAAAATAATGCGAGATGTTCCTGTAAAACACGAATTAAATAAAATATCCAGCGTTTGCCGTATGGATGACTGCCTAGTGACGTCACATACCCAATACACAGATAATCATAAAACAATATTTTGTTAGACCGGCCCGCCATTGTGTCATGCATGTGACGTCATCGGAGTCACGTGATCCGTGTAATAGTTTTCGCGGTATTTTTATTTGTTTGAATTTAATGATTGATTTTCGACAAAATTACTGTAAATTGTGAAAAAAAAAAATAACTTAATCCTAGTTTATTGTAACATAAGTAACAATTTCAGATACTTTTCCAAAGACAGTCAAATACCGTATTGGATAGTCGTTGTCTTATGTCTTTTCTATGTATCTAGGTTTCGGTTCTGAATAATCAATCAAAGGTGTGATATATTTTGCTCTTTCAGTTGATTGCAACAGAGGGTTTCACGTGCATTGAGATGAGAGAAGGGAAGCCTTGGACTTACCAAACAGACTTGTACTGCTTGGCTGGAACGATACATGTCATTCTAATGGGTAGTTACATGAAAGTTGCTAACCGTCTCGGTCAATGGAATATTGACAAGAAATTGCCTAGGTAATTTTTTTATTAATTCTAGTAACGAGATAAGCAAGGGGTTCGCCTGATGATAAGCTACACAGCTGGTTGCATCGCCGCGTGTCAGTTGAGACATTAGTTATAAAGCCTTTTGTGTCCAGTATTCTGAACAGAGCTATGTTCTCACAATGTTTACACAATGCAGCTTGCCAGCAGAAAATCTGACAAGGCAGTGGTGGTACCGGTCTGGCCGTACTACAATCTAGTAAATATATTCTATCTTATATAATGGTGATAGCTAGAGTATCAGTGTATTATTTATGGTTAGAGGTTTACTGGAAGGATTTCTCAAACAACACTGTGAGGCGCGGGTTCGAATCCCACTCCAGCAAGTAGCAATGTGGTTTCCACTTGTAGTGCTAATCTAAGTAAAATATGGCGACATAACCGAGACATTATCCGGGCTGGCAAGAAGACCATTAGAATAAATTTCAGGGTTTTAAAAAAGATGGATATTTTCTGTATTTAAATGCGAACAAAAAAATTCTGGTCTATAAAACCTTTCTCAAATCCTCAAGAATTTGTAAATACATGTTTATTTTATGATGACGCTCTTTCTTATAGGTACATGCAAGTAAGTTTATGGGATAAGATATTTACAACACTGCTGAATGTTCCTGATTGTAATAATTTACCAGACCTAATGGAGCTTAAAAATGAAGTAGACAGCGTTTTGAATGCAATTGACAACCTCGGCTCTCAACTCCGTAACTTTGCTAATGTGCTTAAATCTAGGTAAATCACGTAAACGACCCAGATTGTATGTATTTATTGCATTTAGATATTATGGCGATTGTAAAAACTAGATACCTAATTATGTATTATTATAGTTATACAGATATAATCTAAGATTGATGACGTTTGAATCTTCGCCAGGTCATATTGCTCTTCTCAAAAAGCAATAAGTATTAAAAATATCAGAATCTTTAACTTATGTAGTTAAAATAATATGCCTTGTTGTGTTTAGTTAAAATGTGATATTGTGAATTTTAGTTTTTTTTTTGTTAGTGTAATGAAATTGGGCTTAGATTAACTTGTTAGCTTGACTAATGGATGTTGAAAATATTACTTAGGTTTCATTTATTTTTGTACAACCGATAAGACTTGCACATTTCACATCTCTTGTTTGAATTGTAACAAAGATAATAAATAATTACCTGGTTAATATTTCTTATTTTGCTCATATCCTACTATCAGTACAAAACCTACCACTATTGTCGCTTGTAGAATGAATACCTTGTATGTCCAGATTTCTATTCTGTGAGTTCTGTTTTTACACATACAAAGTTACGAGGTTTCCAGAATTAAAGACACTGATGTAGACTAGAAAAAAGAATGTTTAGTCAATTTCGTTTTAACGTAAAATACGCGGTATTCATTAGATTTTTACCAAAAAGGAAAAATAAGATTTTTTTGACATAAGAGGTATTCATTCTACAGCGACGCTATGCAGTTCCTAAAATATAAAAACCCATTATTATACAGCAGAACAAATCATCAGACATACCTTAAAACAAGAATTTTCCTTATGATTTGAATAAAATTTATTTAAATCAATCTATTTCTTTGGCTGCTATAAGCTGCGAAACAGGTATCACAAATAATCATCCTTTTTTTAAGGGGCTTATAAAGTAGTAGTGGCTATATAAGCAATCTTAATTAGGTATAAAGAGGAAAAACCAGGTCAATAAAACATAAATAAAGAATGATTTATTTAATATATTTTTCAAGTCTCTGTTTCTTCCTTTCTTGATATTCTTGCACATTGTCAAATTTCCTTTTGTAAAGCACTTTGATTGACTCAAATTGACTTTCCTTTGTTTCTGATTGAAGATTAATATTCTCAAATACTTTAATTTTACTATCTAATTTCAATGAAATATTTTCATTTGATACTGATAATTTGTATACAGCCACATTATAATCCAGATCATTATAAACAAAAAGATCTGTACCATTGAACTGTATTGCAGTTGGAAATCTGTCTAGGCATAGCTTATCTAGTAATTTATGTGTAAAATTAACTGTTGACTCTATGCTATATACAAGAATTGCATTACATGAGTGTACAGTGATGGCTATTAAACTGGAATTGTTGTTTAGTTTAGCTATTGTATAGTGAACAATTGGTAAATTGCTAACTTCTATACCACCATCATCCATCATTTTTATGAAATTTTCTTTCAGATGAGCATCATTTACATCTTCATATGTATTAATTGTGTGACATAATATCCCTTCTGTGTAGTCCCAGATTTTCACAGTACCATCACCAGATGTACTTGTCAAATATGTATCATTATGTGTTAAAAGTTCAAGATGGTTTACAAATTCTTTATGTCCCAAGCAATAAGTCTGAATGTTGTAGGTGTTTGGATAGCAGGAGACTTTTATTTTTTCATCTCTATCTGATGATATAATAAATCTAGCATCGTTTGTTTGCAACACATCTAATAATAAACTTAGGTGCCCTAGAAGTTTAGTTCCCGGTTTTTCTTCATTGAGATCATATAGAAGCACATCACCACTTTTGTCTGCAACCAGAATTTGTGTATTATCAACCGTGAATCTTATTCTGCTGGCACTTCTCGGTATAATAAAACATTTCCTATTTTCTAAATGTGGTAGCTCATACACAACCAGTTGCTTCGTAGATGCTGTCATTACAGCTAAGTGTCTTGAGTCCATAGAAAGTGCGATATCAGATATTTGATCTTTTTCATTTTGCTTTAAAGTTAAAGGAATATTTATGATCACATGGCTAACAAAATCGAAAACATCAACATAAAGTTCTTTAGCAATAGCCATGTATTTCTTGTTTACTACTAAGACGGACATTTCTGAAAGTTATTATGACTTACAATATTAGGTTCGTGAGTGTTAAAAATTGAGAACGTCTTATCATACACACCAACACACGTAATTGTATGAATTTCTAACTTGATATAAGGCTATTCTTATCTATGCTATGATATAAGGAACGTATTATATTGAATCATGGATGGCGCTTATTTCACAGATTAGATACTAGTCAGGGTTGCCAGATATCTGCTAACTCAATTCGCCTAATTTTGCCTACCGAGTAGCCTAAATCGCCCAATATATTTTTTCTTGACAAATAGCCTAATTCGCCTAAAATGTTGTGTAGTATATTTAACCGTAAATAGAAAGCACACTGAAAAAAAAACATGTAACCGTCTCTGTCATACAGCGAGTTGGAATGAGCAACTTAAATTGACACAAGCTCGCCTTTTCGAGCTTTTCGGGAACTTTGCACCTCGCTAGCCTAACGTCTTCGCCCAAAGGTGCAAGTTAACTCGACCGGGTATTATGAGATATTTTCGGTTTGTGAATATCCCATTGCAGCGAGGTGTGAGACAGGGAGACGTTATTTCTCCGAAACTGTTCTCAAACGCATTGGAGGACGTTTGCAAGCTCTTGGACTGGTACGGATTCGGCATCAACATCAATGGCGAATACATCACTCACCTTCGTTTTGCCGACGATATAGTCATTATGGCAGAGTCGCTGGAGGACCTCAATACGATGCTCAGCGACCTCAGTAGCGTTTCCCAACAGGTGGGTCTTAAAATGAACATGGACAAGACGAAGATCATGAGAGATCAAAACGAAGGTCTAATGTCCATGTTGCACCCGTACCGGTAGTTGTTGGGAACGATACACTCGGAGTTGTTGACCACTACGTATACCTAGGACAAACTGTCCAGTTAGGTCGGTCCAACTTTGACAAAGAGGTCGCCCGAAGAATCCAACTCGGATGGGCAGCGTTCGGGAAACTACGCGATATCTTCTCGTCCAAAATACCGCAGTGCCTGAAGACGAAGGTTTTTAACCAGTGTGTGTTGCCAGTGATGACATATGGTACTGAGACGTGGTCTCTAACGGCTGGCCTTTTAGAAAAGTTCAGAGTCACACAACGAGCCATGGAGAGAGCTATGCTCGGAGTTTCTTTGCGCGACAGAATCCGAAATGTGGAGATTCGCCGAAGAACTAAGGTCACCGACATAGCTCTCAGAATCTGCAAGTTGAAGTGGCAATGGGCAGGCCACATCGCTCGAAGAACCGATAACCGTTGGGGAAGAAAGGTTCTCGAGTGGCGACCACGAAACCGGAAGACGCAGCGTTAGCAGGCCTCCCACTAGGTGGACAGACGACATTGTGCGCGTCGCAGGTAACCGGTGGATGCAAATAGCCAATTGTCGTTCATTGTGGCGTTCTAAGGGGGAGGCCTATGTTCAGCAGTGAACGTCTTCCGGCTGATGATGAATACAGACCCTAGATTCGTCTCATTGTGGCAGTTCTAGGCAAGGATAGGTATTTTTTTAAGAACAATCCACACACGGTCATCAAATCTCAAACTAGGCAGTGCCTGTACTATAGAAACCAGACAACTGATTAAGTATAATACTTATATACTTACTTACTTACTTTTTTTTGTATATACATATTTACGTACATAAAATACCCAGACACTTGGTGGGAATCAAACCCATGACCAGCGAATCAAACCCATGGTGGCTAGCAGCCAGGCTGTCTAACCACTAGACCAACAGGCCTGTCAATTGCATATAAGATAGCAAGTAGTATGGAAAGAACCTGCGGATTCCTCAGACTTCTTTCCTCAGTGCCGAAAGAACGTTGGATCTGCATATTACGTTTCGTCTAAGCATACAAATAACAAGAAATTATTTAATTTTGAGGTAATCCTGAAGTAGCCTAAAGCGCCCGTTCCTTTTTTCATAGGTAGCCTAAATGGCTACTGGTAGCCGATTGGATTTTTTGGTCGCCATTTGACCCCCCAAGGTAGCCTAAATGGCGATAAATCGCCTAATCTGGCAGCCCTGATACTAGTAGCTAGGCTTATTTTTATAGGTTATAGGCTTGTTGTAGAGGTGGGTAGGCTTGTTGAAAAAATATCGATACATCGATATATCGATATTTTTTCTTTCGATATATCGATATTTTCATCCGATATATATTTTTTCGATATATCGATACATCGATATAAAATATTAAGTATCGAAAACGTATCAAAAACGATATTTTTTTTTTTGGGAAAAGATTAGATCTGTTTTATTTTTCCAAAAATTTTTTTTGCTGTTAATAGACGACCCTGGACCTTCATCACAAGATCAGTGTAATTTCTTTACAACGAAACCAGCCATCCTTGTACAAACTATACAAAAAAAGGAAAGAAAAAAGAAAGGTTATCTCTAGTCAAGCAGTAAGCTTCTTTTAAGTTTATGTTATGACTCTTGTCTTGCCTCTAGCCCTTACCATAGACAGACCTTTTGCGTTATCTTTGATTGCATCAAAAAATATTTCGTTCGATCGTTGGTTGGTATTGTTAATTTAGTATCTTTGGTTGCATGCGTGGATACATTGCTTGTTATATATTTGTTTGAGTTCAATTAAATAGTTTAATTACAAAATAATTAAGTTTATGTTGAAATTCAGTTGCTTTGTGGACTTTATTTCCGATCTGATGGTAAGCGACACGTCTTTCTATAGACAGCTGTAAGGCA
Source organism: Furcula furcula (assembly GCA_911728495.1). Classification (NCBI taxonomy): domain Eukaryota; kingdom Metazoa; phylum Arthropoda; class Insecta; order Lepidoptera; family Notodontidae; genus Furcula; species Furcula furcula. The sequence goes on from OU452251.1 coordinate 16,979,959, forward strand.
TTGCCACTCAAGAAGCATTTTTATTTTGTTCCGTTAATAAGATACAATTTTGTTCCCGATATATCGATATGTTTTGTTTCGATATATCGAAGTCGTTAATGATATATTTTAAAAATATCGATATATCGAATATCGATATTTTTTGGCATTTCCAACATCCCTAGAGGTGGGTCCGGTGGGTCGTTCCGGACCGTAATAGTTCTCGGAACGATGTCCGCAACTGGAACGATATCGTTCCAATCCACGGTATAGTTTGAAGTCGTTCCGCATGTCCTCATCGGTGCGGGATCGAACTAAGCTAGAACTTCGGTCGGACCGATCTCACCGCACCGTAGACAGATATTGCACCGACTGACGCCTCCCGAAGTGGCACGAACCTTCCCGAACCTACCCGACCGCGTTTTCTGTCCGAACTCTGTATCTAGTGTCTCACTTATTACCCGACTACGGAACGGAAGGAGGGTTATGATTTTAACAAGAATGTATGTATGTATGTATGTTCATCTGTTCCCGAATATCTTCTAATCTACTTAACATAATTAGACAAGAAGGGTGTCGTTAGAAGCGCCTTGATTGTCCGCTGGTATATAATATTATATTAAATTCAATGTGGCGCCATCTACAGGACAAAAACTTCAAGTAAAACAAAAATATTTTTTGATTAAATTGAAATTAGGTACACATGTGTATTTCTGTTGCCCAAGCATGATCGTGTAAAGTAAATAATCATCATCATCAATATATATAAAAGGAGATGTCCTGATTAATTGACTTATTGACTGACTGACAGACAACGCACAGCCTAAACTGCTGGCTCTAGAGACTTGAAATTAGGTTAGGTTAGATTAACGTTTACGTATTGTGAAGAATACACCTCTATTCTTCACAATACGTAAACGCACACTAAGAACGGAATTTTCAAAATTCGCATCCTAAGGGGGTTTTAAGTTTTATAAAAAAGCGTTATAATTCATGAACGGTTGGTACTAGAGCTTTGAATTTTCACACACAGATGCCTCAAAGCAAATAAACAATAACATGTTTTTGCATTTCTCGATATTTTCTAAGTAGAAGTCACAGGACCTAAATTTTTGTGTAAAATAAATATTTTACAATTTCTTAACACATTTCACTGTTTTCCGATACAATATGATAGATAGGATTAGGACGAAGTCAGGTTTATGAAATTATGAGGGTTTTAAGGTCAAAATAGTACCCCTAAGTTAAAAATCTCGCGTGTGGTGTCTTTTAAAAGGTAATTGGAAACCGTTTTTTTTAAGATATAAGCAGTAAGCATGAGTTATATCATGGGTTTTAAAACTAAAATACGACATCGATGTTTATAATTTGAATCTGATAGGATTTCAAAAGTGATGGGAAAAATAATATTGTTTAGTTAAACTATTTTGCTAACTGCTGCGTTAGCTCAAGTGTGGCTTCTAAGTACACGCAAGGTTACAATTCAATAAGAGGCTGCCGAGAGTGTCCGTAAATGCGCGCTAAAAACAAGCTGCCGCCTTGCTCCTCAGCCATACGCCTTTACAAATAACGGGCAACCTTCGGCGTTGTCGGTTGGACGTTTGGGTTGTGAGCCCTAGATGTCCATTGAGTACGGGGCGTTTTAGTACGTAAGATACTCCGCTTTGGAGCTAGGTACCGAATCAAACCAAAAAAAAAACCGGTCAAGTGAGAGTCTGACTCGCGAATCGAGGGTTCCATACCTTCTTTGCGCGTATTAATGTTATTGATTTTAATTCAACAATAAGAGGATGCCGAGAGTGTTCGCAAACGCGCGCACCCGAGTCAATCTGCCACCTAAAAAAAAAAAAAGCTGCCGCCTCGGTCCTCAGCCATAATCCCGGACCAATAACGGGCAACCTTCGGAGTTGTCGTTTGAATTGTGGGCCCTAGATGTCCATTGAGTACGGGGCGTTTTAGTAGGTAAGATACTCCGGTTTGGAGCTAGGTACCGAATCAAACAAAAAAAAATCCGGTCAATTGCAAGTCTGACTGACGCATCGAGGGTTCCATACCTTCTTTGTGCGTATTAAAGTTATTTTAATCAATATATATAAAAGGATAAGTCCTGACTGACTGACTGATTGACAGACAACGCACAGCCCAAACCGCTAGCCTAGAGACTTCAAATTTGCGATACGAAAACGCACACTAAAAACGGAATTTTCAAAATTAGTATCCTACGGGGTCCACATAGGGGGTTTTATGTTTTATAAAAAAGCGTTATAATTCGTGAACGGTTGGTACTAGAGCCTTAAATTTCACTCCTTAAACTCCTCAAAGAAAATGAATAATTACGTGTTTTTGCATTTCTCGCAATTTTTAAAAATCTCGCGTGTGGTGTCTTTTAAAAGGTAATTGAAAACCGTGTTTTTATGACATAAGCGGTAGGTATGAGTTATATCATAGTATGAGTTATATATTGTGTTTGCCCCCTGACATAATGCTGAGCTTGCGACCTTTTAGCCACGACTATTAATATATTATAAAATTGTTAGTAACTAAGTCCTTCTTTGTAATTAAGTCAGTGAGCTAATAAATGTTTCTTCTTCTTCTATTTCTATGGGTTTTAAAACTAAAATACGACATCGATGTTTAAAATTTGAATTTTATATGATTTTAAAAGTGATGGGAAAAGATTTTATTGTTTAGTTAAACTATTTTGCTAACTGCTGCGTTAGCTCGAGTGTGGCTTCTAAGTGCACGCAAGGTTTCAATTCAATAAGTGGCTGTCGAGAGTGTTCGAAAACGCACGTATCCTGCACCGTGCGCACCCGCGTCAATAAACCGTCTAAAAAAAAAAAAGCAGCCGCCTCGCTCCTCAGCCATAAGCCCGGACAAATAACGGGCAATCTTCGGAGTTGTCGGTTGGACGTTTGGGTTGTGGGCCCTAGATGTCCATTGAGTACTGGGCGTTTTAGTAGGTAAGATAATTTGGTTCGGAGCTAGGTACCGAATCAAACAAAAAAAAAACAGTCTAGTGCGAGTCTGACTCACGCATCGAGGGTTCCATACCTTCTTTGCACGTATTAAAGTTATTTTAATCAACAATATATATAAAAGGAGATATCCTGACTGATTGACTGACTGACAGACAACGCACAGCCTAAACTGCTGGCTCTAGAGACTTGAAATTAGGTAGGTGTATTCTTCACAATACGTAAACGCACACTAAGAACGGAATTTTCAAAATTCGTATCCTAAGGGGTTCAAATAGGGGGTTTCATGTATTATAAAAAAGCGTTATAATTCATGAACGATTGGTACTAGAGCCTTGAATTTTCACACGCAGATGCCGAAAAAAAAACAATTACGTGTTTACGAAATATATTTAGTAAAACTAAGTAATTGTTAACTAAGTAATTATTAACTAAGTAATAAGCTGTAACAGCTCAGTGGGCGAGTGTTTGCCTTGGAAACAAGGTGCGCAGGTTCGATCCCCGGCTCGCACCTCTGATTTCTTTAAATAATCATGTGCGAATCGTCTTTGTGCGATTGTTACTAGCTTTCGGTGAAGGAAACATCGTGAGGAAACCTGCATGTCTGAGAAAGCCTAACTAGCTTTCGAATGACGTGTGAAGTCCGCCAACCCGCACTTGGCCAGCGTGGTGGACTATGGCCTAAGCCCCTTCATTACATTAACAAGGGCTGGTATTATTATTATTATTATATTATTAAGTAATTATTATAGCGATACTAACTTAATTCTAATAATTCTACGTGATTTGTAACGAATTATAAAGCCCCAAAATAAATAAAATAAAAAGTAAGTTTTAAAAACTAAAACCCGACTACGGATAAAATCGCAGTCTAAAAAGTAGAAAACAAGAAAATATTTCTTGTCAGATATACTTATCTACCAACGCCTTGAGCAATTAATTATCGTCTAGTAAGTAGATAATTTTTATATTTCAATTTAACGTATCATAAGTATAATTACTATAGATTGTAGCCGTAGTCGCATGCCACCTTGCTAATGTCGAATATGGCCAATGTTATATTGTCGCGTTGGGAACACAAAATTCAGGATGCACTTCGACGACTAGCAGCTGACCAGAGGGCCTAGACAACATGCAATCGCTTCATAGCGAATCTATTTCTTCATTCGCTAATGGTGTCAATTCCCTACAATATGTCACGTGATTTTTCGATGACTTATGTCATTCTCATACAATTTTAAACTTTCTATTAGCGATAGCGCTTGTAGAATGTTACATTGTCTAGGGGGACAGATCGCCGACTTATGTATAAACGACAACGCCACGACGGATCATCAGGCATCAGTGGCATGCGACTACGGCTACAATCTATAGTAATTATACTTATGATACGTTAAATTGAAATATAAAAATTATCTACTTACTAGACGATAATTAATTGCTCAAGGCGTTGGTAGATAAGTATATCTGACAAGAAATATTTTCTTGTTTTCTACTTTTTAGACTGCGATTTTATCCGTAGTCGGGTTTTAGTTTTTAAAACTTATTTTTTATTTTATGTATACAATTACAATGAATAATGTTACTTGTGTAATAGTACTTAAGGTTGACTCTTGAATGTGACAAAATATCGCATATTCACTAGAAAATGAATTATTTTTTTCAAATAAAAATTTACAATAGCTTAATTAATACGTGATTATATAACACGTACAAACAGTCTAGTTGAAGCGTCTCCTCTAGTGCGTAGTAGGTACATAATAACTTAACACGTTAACTGCCACGTCAGGCACCGGTGCCTGACAGACATGGTATCTGTAAGTGCCATGTCAGACCCGGGTGACTGACACTAAAGTATGTAATTCAAATGATCTCAGGGAGCCGTCCGGCACGTATAGCGCGTTCTTCTCTATTAAAAGTGACTGACAAGGCCCCAGACAAACTATGTTCAGCTTGGCCTAACATTTTTTTATATAGAACTAGGTTTATTGTATGTTTTTTAGGAACAATAATATACGACACAATGAAAGTCTAAAAAACGTTTTATTGCTAAAATAGTAATATTTTGTATGGCTTAGAAAATTATAAAAATAGTAAGTTTAGAGTAAAGTATCAGAAAGACAAAAAAAAATTTCATTTTTTTATGTTCCTCATTAAAACAAGGTAGGCAAAAATGTGGTTCTGTGGGCAATAAGTATTAACTTGCTTAGTCTTCTTTCTGGCATAATTTCTATCTATTGTTTGAACATTAACTTTTATTTGAACAGTACTTTCTAGATTTATTGACAGGGCCTTCTTTCTTGTTCAGCTCATGCTTTTGCCTCTTATTTCTTATTAGTGATGTTTCGGAGTGGCAATTTTCTTTGCCCGAGTCTGTTAGATATTTGCACAACTTTTTCCTATAATCTACTATCCCTATCTTAGACTTCGTAGTTTCTTTATAAGTTTCTTGTAAGAATTGAGTAAAGCAGTGTTCAACAATAATTCAATAGCAAGTTTTCTATACCATTTTACAGTTTTTCGCACTTCCGCAACTAATAAGCAGCGACTAAATAAATGCAGTACCTACGCATCTATGGGGCACCGGACAGGTGTCAACTTGTAAGGAACAAACTACGACACGCGTACAATAGGTACTTTCGTTCCAACGGTCGAGTGCCGCCGGGGCGCCCCGCACCAAGCGCATTTCCCGCGCAAATATAGTGGCGGCCGGCGGACGGGGTCGACATACGGTGCCTGACAAAATGCCTGACATGGCGCAATAGCTATATTTTCTTCCGATTGGGCTTCGTCAGTCAAATATGCCTGTCATTTATTTATTTAGTTTTATTTTACGTTATAACCACCGGAATTAAATAAAAATAGTCATTTATTGTAATCTATGTCAATATAACACCCTAAACAAAAAATAATAATTTGCCGTCATCAAAATTTTGCTTTGGCAGTTAACGTGTTAATGCATTGCTACTGTTACTATTATACATTAATAGTTCCAATCACACTAACATGACTCGTAAATGCAACGCCTGGACCGACGGATCTAGATAGTTCCGCGGACATGGTTCCTGAACATAGTTCCCAGAGAGAAAGGAATCGTTCCATGTGCAATCCGCTTCCGGACATGATAAGCGCACGTCTACACAACGAACATCTGCGTAGCGGAGGCGGTACGATTACCGAAGACCGTGCAGTGATCGCAGTTAACACCGTGGCTACACGGTTATAAACCACAGGCACTAACTTGATAAAGTGGCTATGATTCCAGGAAAAATATCGATATGTCGATATTTTATGTTTAGTAGTCTTGTCTACTACAAGAACGGTGTACGGTTAGGAACCGTTGCGCAATGCTCACCGAATAGATTCGGTAATCTTAATCGTACATCGGACACTTGCTGTTTTAGTTCAGCTTGAACGATGAACAAGCAACCGTACGAAGTACTACGTACGAAAGAGTCCGGTCCTCATCTTGTGGATGTTGTGTGTTGCCAGGGCCAAAGTTTGGTGGGGGTGGTAGCGGGGCATCTGCCGGAGATTCTTAGCACCCTCTACTGGACCGTTACCCCACCTGCTACCAAGACGAGGAATAGAGGAGCCGCCGGGGACTAGGGGCCATTTGCAAGTCGTGTCTGTCATTGTGTGTTTAGGGGGGGATTTGCCATAATCCCCACGCTTGGCAGGCGTCTTGGGGATCGCAGTATATATGAAGAAATGAATCTCAAACAAAAGACGCTGCTGCCCGTCTTCTTGATTTCCCTTAGTCGCCTCTTACGATACACCCAACGGAAAGAGATGGGGGGATGCAATTCTAACCCGGCACCCCACGGGTATTTTATACTACATATACAAAATTCCTGTGACCAGTAACCCCCCGGCCCCCAAACCATGTGATGATAATGATGATCGTTGTGTGATGATGTGATGATGATCTTCATCACCAAGATATGGATTTACTCTGGTGGAGTACACCAGCCCCATTTAGACTGTTTTATAAAACAGTTTATCGTGGACGATATACGGTCTTGTTTTGTCGAATGAAAATGCGTCGACGATAGACTTGTGTAGTACATGAGAGAACTATTCTTTTAATTTTTAGTACAACACTCTTTTAGTACTTCGTCTTTCAGTATGTATTCTACTATTCGTAGTCTCTAGCTCTGTAATAACTGGTCAGCTATTCCTATTCGTTTTTAGTACATCATTCATTTGGATTCATTTAGTACTTCGTCTTCCGCTCGAGATTTATTCGTAGTCTCTGGTTCTGCACGAACTGGTCCGATCAGTTACTCGTTGACACACTCAGAACGGGACTGAATGAGCGGGAATGATATGTACTAAAAGTACTAAAATAATAAATTATTACATTTAAAAGATTATACTAGTACGTAGCGACTAGTTTATATCGTAAACAGAATGTTTTTAGCTGTCGACGTCGTTGTCAATCGTTGACGATGCATCCGTCGTTTTTTCAACCTCAAAACTAGTTTATTTATTTATTTATTTATAAACTCTTTATTGCACACATAGATAGTAATAAACGTACAAGTTTAGCAAGTATAAAAAGTACAATGGGCGGTCTTATCACTCATGGCGATCTCTTCCAGACAACCTTTGAATGGACAGAATGAAAATATACTAAATGCAATGGGCAATCGTGGTGCAACAAACTATATAAGTAAACTAAACTTAAACTACCTTCTTAAATAAGAATATAATTTACATACTAATACTTAAATAATTTCTAGGATATACTAATACATAACATATTATATATAAATACAAATTAGAAACAGATACTGACAGAATTAAATTAGAATTAATAATACAATTAGAATGAAAGGGACAGATAGTGTTCCTTTAAAAGAGATTTGAAGGAAATGACAGGAGTTGCTTGTCTTATTGGTGTGGGTAACGCATTCCACAAGCGTACGGCTTTAACCATGTAAGACTTACCTAAAAATATTGTGGAATGCGGTGGTATTTTCAACTCGAGAGTTTCAGATGATCTCAGGGATCGCGTATGTGTCTCATGTAAGAAACTAAAGCGTTCTTTAAGATACGACGGAGAAGAGGGATTGAAAAGAATATTATATAGTAGTAAGAGAATGTGAGTATTCCGGCGATAGCGAATTGGCAACCACTTGAGCTTATCACGAAATACTGAGACATGATCATATTTACGAAGTCCAAATATGAATCGTATACAGAAATTTTGGAGACGCTCAAGTTTATTAAGTTGTACTTCAGTTAGATCAGGATAGCTGGCATCGGCATAGTCAAGAATTGGAAGAATAAGAGACTGTGCAAGAGTCGTCTTAGTGGAAATTGGAAGGAAGTTACGAAGTCTTCGTAAGGATGCTGCTGAAGCAAAAATTTTGCGACTGAGCTCCTTCAACTGATGATCCCAAGATAAAGTTTTGTCAATGTAAACGCCTAGATTTTTCACAACATCCTTGTATGGTATAACGGTTCCGCTAAAAACAATTTTAGGAAGTTGCAGCCAGTTAATTTTAGAACTGCCAATGATAGTGACCTGGGTTTTCAAAGGATTAATTGTAAGACCATGTGCTTTACTCCATGTACAAATCTGAGATAAATCTCTGTTTACAACATTAACAGCTTCCGTCAGATCTGCAAATGGCGCTTGAAAATAAATTTGAAGATCATCTGCATAAAGGTGATAGGATGAAGATAGTTGTTTAGAAATAGAGTTTATAAATATTGTGAAGAGTAAAGGGGAGAGAACGCCGCCCTGAGGTACACCAGCAGATGTTTCACACCAAGAAGACAGTACATCTTCTATTCGAGTGCGCTGCCGGCGGCCGAACAGGTAACTTCGAAACCAGTCAAGCACCGTTGGAGATATGTTCAGAGAGCGCAATATGTGAAGTAAGACATCAAAATCAACTGTGTTAAATGCATTGCTAAAATCTAGTAAAACAAGCACTGTCAGTTTGCCGTTTTCCATACCGGTGCGGATGTCATCCGTGATATGAACCAAGGCTGAAGTAGTACTATGACCGGGACGGAAACCTGATTGGAAAGGATTTAAAAGAGGCGGCTCCTCTAGTTTAGTCTTTTTGTTTACTTTTACCAACCGATTAATAAACGAATTTTATTTACAAATTGAAATAAATACATCGTGTATTTTTCATGTATACATAAGTACACATGAAAAGATAAATCATCATCACACATCATCAACTTCGTTCATATCTTGGTGATGAAGATCATCATCACACAACGATCATCATTATCATCACATGGTTTGGGGCTGGTCACAGGAATTTTGCATATGTAGTATAAAATACCCGTGCGGTGCCGGGTTAGAATTGCATCCCTCCATCTCTTCCCGTTGGGTGTATCGTAAGAGGCGACTAAGGGAAATCAAGAAGACGGGCAGCAGCGTCTTTTGTTTGAGATTCATCTCTTCATATATACTGCGATCCCCAAGACGCCTGCCCCTGCGTGGGGATTATGGCAACTCCCCCCTAAACACACAATGACAGACACGACTTGCAAATGGGCCCCAGTCCCCGGCGGCTCCTCTATTCTTCGCCTTGATAGCAGGCGGGGTAACGGTCGAGCAGGGGGTGCTAAGAATCTCCGGCAGATGCCCCGCTACCACCCCCACCGAACTTTGGCCCTGGCAACACACAACATCCGCAAGATGAGAACCGGACTCTTTCGTACGTAGTACTTCGTACGGTTGCTTGTTCATCGTTCAAGCTGAACTAAAAGAACAAGTGTCCGATGTAAGATTATGATTAGGGAATCGAATCTATTCGGTGAGCACTGCGCAACGGTTCCTAACCGTTCACCGTTCTTGTAGTACACAAGACTACTAAACATAAAATATCGACATATCGATATTTTTCCTGGAATCATAGCCACTTTATCAAGTTAGTGCCTGTGGTTTATAACCGTGTAGCCACTCTTTAAAGAAGCACAAGGATATGAGTAACAAAACCAACTTTTTATTATTATTTTTACTTCATAAATTTGTTTTTAGGATTTTCACAAGACTTATTTTTGAGAAGGGCAATGGCAATGGCTACATTGCTACATTGCAAAGCAAGCTAACCATTAATGAGAGACTTCCATAAAGTTTACCGATGTAATGCAAGACTACTCTTATGATCAATGTAGAGTAGTGTACCATAAGTACCTACGTCTTGAACTGAACTGCAGCGATGTAGACCTTAACATTTCATGTTCAATGCAGAATAGTGGTAGCGTACGTCTTGTGTTGAACTGCAGCGAGGTAGACCTTACAATTTTATGTTATGTGCATACTTTGTTTGGGTATTATGTTTTGTGCAGGACGATTCAACGCAACTGGGCTCTGCTCGTCGCAGTCTAGACTCCGGGATTTACTGTGGATGGTGGAGTCGGCTACTTCGGGTGGTCCTGTGAACGATGGATGGTGAATTTGCGTCTTCGTGTTCTCGGATAACAGTCATCAAATATTAACGAGCCCGGGGACGGTCTCATGTCAGGAGAGGCCGTGTTAGATATTCCGAAACTTTCAGAAAATAAAAATTGTAAGGTAGGATGGTGGAATGACCGAACGCACCAAACGCGTATATAAGACACTGCTCTGGCGGTGCAGGGACATTCATTTATTAGATCTCGTGCTGAAAGGTTGTTCTAGTAGTCGTATAGAGCGGTCACTCTGTCATTCTGTCACTCTGTCATTCTGTCACTAGATTTGTTATATTGCGGACGTATTGTTTATAATTGTTATGTCAGTGTATTTCTTGACGGGTAACTTAAAAAAGCTTTAAAGAGATGGAGTTGGAGTAGTTTGTTGGGGAAGGCGGAGACTACTTGGGGAAGTCCCCACATTTTTATAATTACCTGTCAATATGTAAATTCTGTGCTAGTGCCATTAAACAACATCTGGTATGTTATTTTCGTATTTTTATTTTTATTTCTACTTAGGGTTTTCTAACAATATAATATATTTTTACATTATAATATTGTTGTTACTAGTACCGGTAATTTCAGACTGGGAATCTTATGGTCGGTATGACACACTGGTGTTAATTAACGTAAGTATATAGTCCATTTCTATCAGTACACTGTTAGAAAGTTCTGAAGTCTGTGGTAATGATTTTAAATCTGTTCTATAAATATTTTAAAATAATTTCAGATCTTAAATGAATCTCTTGCCGATCTTAGGGTTTGGCCTCGAATATATTTTATAATTGTAATATATACCTATGATCTAACAATGTAAATGACTAACAATGAATTCATTTCATTCATAACAATGAATTCATTTCATTCATTTCTGTTTTCCATAAAAATACATTAAATACATTATAAATAATCTGCTTTGAACTTTACTAAAAATATAATATTTTATTCTCATTAAAGGTGTCCAATGGAATAACGATACTAAGTTTATGTATATGTTGCAATATACGCATCCACATCTTAGCTTAGAATGTAAGTAAAGTTTGGATGTGGTGCTATTTAGTTTTAGTTAATTACCTACTTCTTTCAACAAAGATAGCACGAAAAGTTTTTTCACAATATCCACGTTAACGTGGCTGAGAAATTTGTTACTTATATAATTATACAAGTAATACACATATGTATGTGGCCAACATTTAGAATCAACTCAGAATGCTTGTTGTACCTTACATGATGAGGCGTACGTGTTAGTCCAGCAGGTATCTTTTAGCGCTGCTGCTGTTGGCCTTCCCCTTATCTCACCCCCCCCTTTTCCAGGGCGGCGAGAAGGTCCCGCCCAGTTCTTCTACAAGGTGTGGCAGGGGCTGATGATTCAGGAGTTTTGATTTGTGTTCCTTATCTGTGAACTTGTTTGTCAATTATCATGCTGTGAAAGCAAAAGCCACCTCGACTAGAGTATAATAAATAACAACAATACATATGCTCACTGGGCGCACCTTAGGCTACTAGACCCAGAAGATGTTACTGACTGACCAATAAGACATGAATACCTGTGATTTTCACACTGACACGGAAAGAGTCATGCCTCCTTTTCCTGTCGTAGTCTTGGCGTATAGGGTGTAGTGCTTTTGTCACAACCCAGATTGCCATGTATTTATTAATACTTTTTTTTTACACAGCAAAAGTTCCAGGTCGGCATTATATGCAACTTAATTGTTTTGCATTAGGTTCGGTTTGGTACTTACCTTTATGTTATATACTTTTAAGACAAAAACAGCCGGCGCGCTCGATAAACCAAACACCAGACGCGTATAAGCGAATAGCCCGCGATGCGTATTTATGCAAGTTAGCTTCTGAGATTCTTTTTCCAAACAAAATTGTCCATAGGCCATAGATAAATCTAATTTCGTGAACTTTTGTCCGCCGTGTAATTTAGAAAACAATTCGTTTATGGTTGGTAACGGATGTTGGTCGACAACCAGTTGTTTATTAATACTAACCGAGTAATCTGCACAAATACGCACCGAGCCATCCCGTTTTAATACGGGAACTATTGGTGAAGCATAATCTGACTGCTTTACTGGACGAAGAACTCCCAGGTCGACTAACCGGCTGAGTTCTTCTTCCACTTTATGTTTGAGTGCAAACGCAATAGGACGTGGTTTGAAAAATATCGGCCGGGTATTTTCTTTTAACGTTAATTTCACCTCGTGCTTATTAAAACGCCCTAAAGTTCCAGAGAAAACTGTTGGGTAATGTAAGCGAAGCGACTCCAATAAGTTCGTGTCATGTGTCATTTGACAATGATATACGGGCCCTAATTGTAACTCGAATTGTGAAATGAAGTCCCTCCCTAGTAATGGGGGGCCGCCGTCGTGCACCACATACACGTCGAGTGGTGTGCGTTAGGACCGCGGGTGTACATCACAGAATTGAGCTACTTTCCTACAGGAAGGTGGTACCTGCTGTGTACCTCAGTGTACCTCTAATGAAATCCAGTGTACTTCTTTCGTTAAAAAGATATAAACTAAAATATGTACACCCGCCATTCTAACGTTAGAACTGCGGGTGTACATTTTTTTTCGATAAGGAGATGCTTATTACACTATTTTATTTTTTGAATTATACGTACCTGCTGTGTACCTCAGAGTACCATCAATGAAATCCAGTGTACTTCTTTTAATAAAAAGAAATAGACTAAAATATGTACACCCGCCATTCTAACGTTAGAACTGCGGGTGTACATTTTTTTTTCGGTTAGGAGATGCTTATTACACTATTTTCTTTTTTGAATTATACGTACCTGCTGTGTACCTCAGTGTACCTTTATTGAAATCCAGTGTACTTCTTTTAATAAAAAGATATAAACTAAAATATGAAACACCCGCAATTCTAACGTTATGCCTGATTCACACGTATTAAGTTGCAAGTTCGTAACTAAATCTTTACTAAAGTTTAAGTAAATTATTACGTTTTGTGGGCTACCACCACACCACATCGTTATGTTCAATGTTTATTAAATTTAAATTCAATTACTTATATCTTTATCTCGATTTTTTGACGGGGTGCCGGTGCAATTCTTTGCATCCCCCCTTCTCCTCTCGTTGGGAGTCGTAAGAGGCGACTAAGCGAGAACAAAAAGACGGCAGCAGCGTCTTTCTTTTGGATTTATCTTCCACCTATACTGCGATTCCCAAGCCGCCTGCCAACCCCTCCCTTCTAAGGGGGAGGCCTTTGTTCAGCAGTGGACGTATTCGGACATCTAAATTTTTACGAGTAACCGAACACTTTAGTAGAAAGTTCCAAATCAAATCACTTTATTTGCTGACCATAGGTATGCTTAGAAACTTTTCTATTTTTCGGGTAATTAGGTAGGCGTGGTTTGTTTGTTGTCCCCACAGTGGCACCACGGACAAAAAATATGTCCGTTCTATTCTACTTGATCACTTGCGTACTAAATTTTAACTACGGACAACTCCGTGGTACCACTAGAGATGAATTAATAAGATTTTTTTTAATTCAGCATAAGCTAGTGCTTGACTGCAGACCCACCTGATGGAAAGTGTCGACGCAATCAAAGGTGGTAAAGCACCCTAGCTTATTAAAAGCCTATTCACTCTAGCCTTGAAGACACCCACATTATGATCGAGCGGGAAAACTGACGCAGACAAACTGTTCCAATCCTTAGCTGTTCTCATTATAAACGAAGAGGCAAATCGTTTAGTCCGGACTGAAGGCACTTTCACCTCATAAGGGTGTGTATGCGCAGTGCGTCTCGACGTCCGATGATAGAAAGGGGATGGTGGAATCAAGTCATGCAATTCCTGCGCACACTCTCCAAAATGCATCCTGTAGAATACCGAGAGGCTGGCTACTTTGCGCCTGTGCTCTAGGCTTTGTAGATTGGCTTCTACTTACCCAGTATCACCAATCAGCCTCTTAACGCGCCTCTCCACTGAGTCCAAAGCAGCTAGATGGCTTTTTATGTTGAAATGTTATGTTGACTAGTGTTTTGGAAATGTGTACGCCTTTAAGTGGAATTTGTATCAGCACAAAAACAGCTAACCATTATTTGATATTGTAAGTTACGATATACTTTCTGTTGGTGTACCTTTTTAATAAATAAATTAAATTAAATTTTGCAGCACCAGCCCATATATGACTACCATACTCCACACACAACCGGACTTGCGCTTTATACAACATCAGAAGTTGTTCCGGTGTGAAGTACCGCCGGACCTTTTAGATTTAATAACATTTCATTGTTTTCATTCATTTTGTAATTATTTTCTTGATATCTTGGTTGAACTGTTAGCATTGCACAACATTAAAACTGTTTTTAAAAAAAATGACAAAAAAGACAAGCCCGCTGAGTTTCTTGCCGGATCTTCTCAGTAGCAGCCGCGTTACGATCCGGTGGTAGTTTGTAAAAATGATTTTTGTGTAAGTGCCTCCGTGGGGCCTATACATAATAAAGATATTTTGACTTTGACTTTGATTACATATGAAATTTCAAAAATGAGATTTTTATTACATACATCCAGAATATACTGGGGTTGTAGTCATCATCATCATCATCACCAGCCGGAAGACGTCCACTGCTGAACATAGGCCTACCCCTTCGAACGCCACAATGACCGACAATTGGCTCAAACTCAAAAATAGTTTATTTCAAATAGGCTTAACGCTAGCACTTTTGAAAGGTCATGTATTTTTTTTTTAAAAGCTACCACCGGATCACAACAGTGTGTCATGTTACAATTAGATCAGAGCGACAGTGTGTCTTGCCGTTCAAATAATAAATGTCTTGCCGTTCAATATTGTTTGTGGAACGTAAGCTCTAAACAAAGAAATTAACAGGCCAAACAAGGGCTTGCAGATATAGCGTCGGTCGTAACGATCACTAATATTGGTGTTCTTGGTTAAATCCAGTTTTAGCACCGATGAAAATTTATTTAATTTGATTTGATGATATTTACAAGCCTATTTGGCTTGTATATCTTTATATATATAATTCTAATGTACGTGTGTATGTCACTGGACTCCTCCTAAACGGCTGGACGGATTTGGATGAAATTTTTTGTGTGTGTTCAAGGGGATTAGGGGATACGGGGGGGTATGGTTTAGATTCACAATTTGGTTGAAAAGGTTTTTATTTTTTTTAATAAAAGTAGTTGTTGATTTTGGAATGTTTTCCATTAGATACAGTAGATTGCGCTACCATTGCAGTAGCATAGCTTAACTGGTAGAGCTCTTCGATCTGGGTTCGATTCCCAGTCTGAGCCGTCAGAATTATTTTTCGTTTACCTAAAAAGATTTCGACTAAGTAAGTTCATCATCCTATTGTATGTATTCATTTAAGTCTCTTTATATATATAATTCTACTGTACGTATGTATGTCACTGAACTCCTCCTAAACGGCTGGACCGATGTTGATGAAATTGTTTGTGTATGTTCAAGGGGATTCGAGAATGGTTTAGATTCACACTTTCGCGAGCGGAGCTGCGCCGGTCAGCTAATATCTATATATATTGTTACGTGCGGGTGGGGATTTAAATGCCGATTAGAGTAAAATAAGGTTTTATTCCACGTACACTCACACTGTATACACACAAGGCACAGTACTTCACAGTAGTTCAAAGTCGTCGCAAAGGTCGCTGGTACAATTCTCTTTGATCGCTTCCTTAAGATGTTTCCGCTATCGAACTGTCTGGACGCCGCTATGCGTCGGATTATATAGCTAAATTAATAGAAGGGTGGCAGCTTCGCGAAGGTACTCGTAAGTACCTACTTAGTACGATTATTCCCAGTCGTCACCACTGGCAACGTTCCCACTGGTGACAAACGGGAAAAAAATCCCATTTGTCGCCAGTGGTGACGAATGGGAAAATGAAGTCCCAGTTGTCACCAGTGGTAACAACCGGATATCCTCTGCCATGTTCCGCGACCCGCTCCGGGTCGCGGTATTTTATTGCGCATCTGTCCGCGACCCGCTCCGGGTCGCGTTTTACCGCGCTATTTTAATAAACAATTTTACCTCTCTATAGTGTATCTGAACTGCTCTAACTTTCACAAAGAGTTCATTATTAGATAAGGATGACATATAATATCACTTGTCATAAAAATAGACTCAACGGAACATCGAACATTTGAATTCTTTGTTAGTCTGTGCAAGCATTTTGGCGCGCTTTTTGGCGCGCTTCGTCACTGTAGTTAATCGCCGTGGAAAAATGTATGGGGAGGCGTGTTTTTTTAACTAATATGTGTAAAATAATATATCTATTTGCAAATAAAACAAATACTTTTACTAAGAATGTTTTTAATTTATATTTATTATAACTTTTTTCACAAACCTAAAAAAAAAATAAAAAATTGAAAAAAAAAACTCGGTATTAACAGTACCCTATAAGATAAAAGCATACTCATTCATACATATCCTATTAGCTTAATTCATAACGATTCTAACGATGTATGTATCGTATAGTACTCTTAATACAAACAACTTGAGATATCGTCATTTCAATCACGTGCGCCGTTATCGCGCATGACACTTGAGACTAACATAAACGCCGGCGCGGAACACTTCAAAATGGCCGGGACTTTGCAGAGGATATAGGAAGTCATCATCATCAGCAGACGGAAGACGTCCACTTTACCTGTTACGTGGTATCTTTTCCATATTTTTTTACGGTCGCGTCTATTGTGTGGACTCGCGAATGTAATACTAGATATATCTTAGAAGTTTAATCTCAGAAGCGAAAATGAAAAGATCTCAGGAAATCGATCGAAGAGAATTTTACCAGCGACCTCAACGACGTTATTGTACCAGAAGTACTAGGACAACAGAGGGCACAAAGAGGCTTCATCTCTTTTGTGATATCAAGTACCTAGTTATCAGTTTGTACCTGTGGTTCGTATATACCAGAAGTACCTAATAGAGCAGGAGAGGTAATTAGAAGGTTTTACCACATAAGTGAGGTCTGGTGTTTGATATCCAAGTGTGACCTTCAATTTATACCAGAAGTACCAGCATAGGACATGAATAATGGTCTCTCAGGTGCCGATGCGACAGCCGCGAAAGTTTTAGTGGATACTAAATCCGATATACCCTGTCTGACTTAGTAGTCAGACTTCTGACCACCGGGTGAATTTATCGAAGGTTTCCCTCACGAGAACCAAATTAAAGTATTCTACTCACTAATAAAGTTCCAATTTTCTAATACGTCATCGTGTAGAACTACTAAGAATGAAAAAATAATATTTAATGCATTCCACATTCAGTCATGTAGAACTAGTAGGATTTTTTTCCTCGTAATCATACATGTAGAACAAAATATAAAACTACTGGGAATAGGTCCCTATATTCAGCAGTGGACGTCTTCCGACGAAATAAAGAAAATACATTTATTTGACACTCAAAATAACAAAGTAGGTAAAAATTAATAGTAAAAAAAATCCAAAGGTTGTGTCGGGTCCAAAAAGATGCTGCCTCAGCATGTTGCTGTGCCAAAAACACGGATTTATATTTTACTTCGTAAAAACGCCAAAAATAAACTCTGACGTATCTGATTGATGATGGTGATTATGTTTTTTTTTTATTTCAGTGGCGACAATTGGGAATTAAAAGTCTCAATTGTCGCCACTGGTAACAACTGGGAATTTAATGTTTCATTCGTCACCACTGGCGACAAATGGGAATTTTTTTCCCGTTTGTCACCAGTGGGGACGTTGCCAGTGGTGACAACTAGGAATAATCGACTTAGTATAGCGTTTTCGCAAGCACATACAATAGAGGTAATAGTTCGAGAAAACGAACAATAGGCGGGGGCAGTGAACCGAGAGCGAGCGAGCGGTAGGTACATAACCTAGGTACTTGCCGAATTTGAGGGAACTACTTTCTATTGAGAAGTCTAGTTTTTTCGGTACGGATCGATAGTAGACCTATGAGAGATAGGGGGAGTTAGGTGGAGCAAGGGGGGAGAGAGAGAGAGGGGAGGGGTTTCAGAGAGGGGACAACGGGGAAAGGAAGAGGGGGGTGAGACGGGGACTGAAGCGAGAGGGGGAAAGAGAGAAGTGGGAGAGAGCATAGAATTAGATTTTTCTTATAAGAGAGAGAGAGATGGAGAGAGAAATACTCATAGGTAAATCAAGGGAGGGGCTTCCCCCTCCCAGGGGGGAAGCCCCTCCCTCAAGTTAAAGGGAGCAAAATGTAATAAAAACGCGGGCGGAGCTGCGCGGGTCAGCTAGTATGTAATATAAAATGCAATAATATAACTCTCTGTTCGTCTCTACTAACCCAGAGTTATATTATTGCATTTTTTGTAATATGTATACTATAATATTATAGAAAAGTAAAATATAATATTTTAGTAATCTATATGTAGTCGTCCCCAGAGTACTATGAAATCGTCATGGATCGTGCGGCCGTCAAATGGATGCGAATTAACCCTTCGGAGCCCGGGCCTATATTTTTTGCGCGGTTTTTTCTTGTTACGATTCGAGCCAACGGGCTCCGAGTTCTCAAAGAACTAAAGTATTTAACTTTTAGTAAACACGACGTGTAACCGCTTACTTAAAATGAAGGCACTTAAAATTTACTTGCCTAAGTACTTGACAACTTAATACGTGTAAGTCAGGCATTAGAATGGTGAATGTACGTAAGTATTTTATTTTAGTTTATATATTTTTATCAAAAGAAGTACACTGGATTTAATTAAAGGTACACTGAGGTACACAGCAGGTACATATAATTCAAAAAAGAAAATAGTGTAATAAGCATCTCCTAACCGAAAAAAAAATGTACACCCGCAGTTCTAACGTTAGAATGGCGGGTGTACATATTATAGTCTATTTCTTTTTATTAAAAGAAGTACACTGGATTTCATTGATGGTACTCTGAGGTACACAGCAGGTACGTATAATTCAAAAAATAAGATAGTGTAATAAGCATCTCCTTATTTAAAAAAAATGTACACCCGCAGTTCTAACGTTAGAATGGCGGGTGTACATATTTTATTTTATATCTTTTTAACGAAAGAAGTACACTGGATTTCATTAGAGGTACACTGAGGTACACAGCAGGTACCACCTTCCTGTAGGAAAGTAGCTCAATTCTGTGATGTACACCCGCGGTCCTAACGCACACGTCGAGTGTGCGTGTGCGCCCCCGCCATTGCAGCAACAACTGCACACGGCCAGCGCACCCTATCGGTTCACCCGTATAGCTAAGCAATTTCCTGTTAGTGTTGAGCAATGGAACATCTTTGAAATGCATTTTATACGTTTCATGTGACATGACGGTTACCGCTGACCCACTGTCTATCTCAAATTGTAATTGGATACCATTAATACACACGGTCTCAATTAGTGGTTCTCCCCTAAATGAACGTATATTATAAAGCTTACCGTCATCGTCATCGTCTTCGTCCTGTACTTCATTTGACACGATACAATTTACTTTCTTGCACATTCTACGCAAATGACCTTTTACGTTACACTTTTTGCAAGTATAGCCCGCAAAACGACACTCCGCGGCTTTGTGATTGGTATAACCACAGACCGAACATTTGATTTTTGCACTTTGACCAACACTGTTTGGAACCCGTTTGCCAATTTTATACAGCTGCTGATCCTTGATGTCCACCGTGGCGGCGCTGGCAGTGGCCGCTGAGCGCGCGCTGCGTAGATTCTCCACCAATTCCACAGCCATGGCTAGCGTCAGCCCCGACAAATCGTGCATGTACAGCTTTTCTTTCTCCACGCCTGGTAGCATACCCATTATGAACCGGTCCCGTAACGCCTCTTCTACGTTACTGAACTCACAATGAGAAGTGAGACCGCGTAAGCGTGCAGCCCACTGCGATGCCGTCTCTGTATGGTGTTGTATGGCGGCATAAAAATTGTGACGCTCGCTAAAACCCACAGTTTTTGGTGTGAAGTGGCTATCCAGGGCGGCTACTATGTCTTCGTATGGCACATCCTGGATGTCTTTAGGCAGCACCAGATCCGCGGCAAGCTTGTACGTGCATTCGGTGAGTGCGCTAAGTAGAATTGCTCGCCTTTTAATTCCCGCTGCATCTTTCGCCGCATCGATATCATTTGCGATAAACCATTGCATGAGCCTGCACTTCCACGTCTTCCATGTTTGTAGACTGTGATCAAAATTATTTAAAATTCCAAAGCTCACACAAGCCATTTTTTTTTAAATTATTTTTACGCGAGGGTAATGAATCGTCGCCACTACTGTCTTATTAATAAAAATCGCTTATTTTTCTCTTACTCCAAAGTTACATCGGAAGTAGTTAATTCTAGACTAGTCATGGAATAGCTACGTCTTAATAACGGTATTAATAAATACGAAGTAGGTTCGGACTAACAATACAATTCTTACACTGAGACTAAGGTGTATGTTATGGCAACCCACTGAAATTAAAAGTAAAAAAAATGAACAAAATGACTAAAAAGACACTGGCAGTTAGGTAAATTTTGATATTTGACACTTTTATTTGACAATCACAACTTTCACTCTATATTTATCTTACATCATAATATTCTATATTTCTCTTACATCATAATATTCTGTATTTCTCTTGTTGAATTCAAGATAGTGGTTTTAGAATTTGTGTTTTTTTATTAGCAGAATATTATCTATAAATCAAGAAAGTATATAACAAGTAGGCCGGGGATCTAGCCTGTTACACACCGTCCCTAACAAGAAACTACAGTGCACCTCAAAAAACGCGTGTAAGAGCAGAAACCACGGTGGGCCTCAAGCACGAGCCGGCGCGTGTAATGCAAAACTTGCTGACAATGCAACCTATCCAAGAACAGAAGGGCTATTGTATGGACGCATCCAGCATGTGTACCGAAATCCAGCTGATGGCGCACAACTAGATCCATTGTATGGACCCATAGCGACGGAATCGGCTCTTCACTTAGCTTCTAACATCGAAGCGGTCACTACATATTTAAATTAGATATTAAAAATGTAATTTAAATTAATAAAAATTTGTTTTAAAATCTGTTCTAAGTTATTTCTGAATCATCCGGCTGTAGCCTACATAACTAGCCTAATAGTTTAGTTTATTGAGATAGTTTATTTACCTCTCCACGAGCCCAAGTCCTTTTTGCAGCTAAAACTTTCAAGTGAGGTGGTATAAAGCCTTTTTTTTTTCTTTTTTTTTTGACGCGGGGGAAATCTTCGAAAGATCCCCGGGAGCTGTGGGGCTCTACCGGGGTATGTGGGATTCTTACCCACTAAAACCCCCGCGGCTGTCGCATCGGCACATGAGAGGGGAGACCCCAGGGCTCTCCGGTGGGATCTGCACCAGGGGCCCCTCAGTGCCTTGCCTTTGAGCCCGCCGCCGGGGGGCGCATTGTAGCCCCCCGGGAACCTGTCACGGTGCTCACGGGGACGGGGGTCGCAACCCCGCCGCCGTCCTCCTCGGAGTCACCGCCGTACTCAATGGACGCTCAAGGGGCCCACACCCCGAGCGTCCAGCGACTCCGAAGGTTGCCCATTGTTTATAGCCCCGGGCTCAGGGCTGGGGAGCGAGACGTTGGGCGGCCGCTTGACGCGGCCTGCGCCTTCGTCGCCGAGCGGGATCAGCGCGTTCGCGTTCCCGCTCAGCGGCCTCCTTCTGGGACATGACAGTCTCGCAGAAGGCGGCCATCGCTCCCCACGCCGCATCCCCGGACAGCATAGCCGACACTACGCTGCCCAGGGAGAGGTCCGATCCGATGACTGCGACCAGGTCTCGACGCTCCAACGACCACGCGGGGCAAGCCTCCAGCGTGTGTTGGGCGGAGTCAGACTGGTCGCAGTGGAAGCATCTCGTCGTCGCTTCACGTCCGATCTTATGCAGATAATCACCGATATACCGTGACCGGTGATTATCTGCGTAAGCCTATAGGTGAGTCGTCCACTCCGTCGCTGAATCCAGGCTTCGAGAAGCGGCAGGAATGCCTCAACGACGCGTTTGCGCGCTATGTGCTCCGGCTGGAGCCGCTCGCGCCAGTGGTATAAAGCCTACTGCATCTCCAGCCAAATCATTCTACCATTTCAGTAATGTAATATGCAGTTGAGCGTGTAAATCTATATTTATATTTAAACTCGTCTTCAAGGTCTTCAAAAGCGATATTGCGAGGTTTATACAATTAGGTTATGTTTAGTATATATAATTATCTCAATGGAAGTTAGAAATACAATACAAATCTATGCTTACTCAAACGTTAAACCATGGGGCTCCACGGAGTAACTTTTACTCCGGGACTACATTCTGATTAGTTAACTCCGTCCTTACTACTAGTTTATTAATACCATAATTGCCTAATCTTTGCTTAAGTCTTGGAGTAAAGTTGTTCTGACGCTAATCATAGTTTATTAATAAGGCTGTACAGGGAGAGCGAGTAAACAACAAGGCGGCCGGTAACACACTGACATTTATTTATGCTTTGTGACAACTGAATGACAAATACATAACATATAGAAACGTACGTCATGTGTCCCGTATTACAACACGGGACCAGTAAAAGAGTACAATATATTTGTATTCTGCCGATACTTTTACAAAGTATAAGTTTTTTTTTTGTGGCGATAGGATAGGCTTGCCTTGTAGGCATTTCACGCTTCTCAACCAAGATCCACCAGAGGGTTGCCTTTTGGATACCCAGCATGGGATTTCCTTATGAAACCCCCGTGAAAAAAGGCCTAATAACACTGCTCAACCTGGGAATTGAACCTAGGATGTACCGATACACAATCACACTTTGTGATAGTTGAACTGCTTAGGCAGAGCCCCTTTCGTGTTGATGATCCGTTGGTAGTTCAAACAGACTCGGGGCTCATCATATTATGAGTGTAAATGCACGAAATGAAAATAAAAATAAAAAGTGGTGGGTAGTTGAGCAGAAAAAATATTAATCGCATCTTGTGTAACCTATATTTAGTAGGTATTATTTTAGACAAAATGAATTGTGGGTAGGTGCGTGAATATCTTTTTGAGATTGCGCGCATTTCCTACCTCATTTGTTATAAGCCTTGGCTCAAAATGATTAGCTCGCAGCCAATCATTTCACTGTGATGACTAGCATCAATAGGTTTTCCGTATTTCCTATGGATATTACCAGTATTTATGTCTTACTTACCAGAAATCTACGGACCTTGTAACTTGTCTTGCATCCTATAGATAATCAATTAGATGCATCAACTGAATTAATTTATCATGAATCCATGACTCATAATTAGCTCGCAGCTAATTATGCTGTCGTAATTGACTCTCGGTCAATCACGACTTTGTTAACTTTTAAACATTTTGTTTTGATTATATATAATCTTATATATAAGACATTTTATTGTCAGTTGTCATTTTTTCCTTGACTGTAGATATATTTGACTCGAAGATAATAATTCAAATAATATGTGGGTAACTTGGATAATACCAAGTACTTTTAGACACACAATTGCTAATTTATTCATCGATAATCACAAGTGGCTCGCAGCTACTTATGTTATCGCGATAGGCTCGCAGCCGATCACGATATTGCCCACATTTATTAATATTTTTTATAGTTTAATATCACTAAACTGTTTTTGCTTAGGCGCGTGCGCTCGTCGCTGCGCAAAAAGAAAGAATGAGCTGTCTGGACCGTCCGTGACGTAACTGGTGGAAAAAAAAACACAGTTTTACGTCTCTAAACGTGCGTAACTCGCTAGTAGATTGGAAGTACTACTACTTGTTGAATTATATCTGAAGTATAAATCAATGAAATATAATATCTTTGGTTTTATTGTACATTTAAGATATCTTGGTCAAGGAGAACAACACCAAAGAGAATATAATACTACTGTAGCAACACCACTATATCACCAGTAAGTAAGTAATATGATGGATCGGAAATACGTAACTAAAATGTCATTTTGACGGATTATGATTTTGACGGACGTATTCCAATCCAAATCACAGGCGATAATCAATACATTAAAGCCCATCTAGAAAGAAACAGTCAATGAATGCCCGTAAACATAAGTAATCATTAAAAACTCTGAAAAACAATATGTATTCCACGCGTAAACAATCTATTACGAAACGTCACCTATAGCATTAACTGTCAAGTAGTAAACCAACGTCAAATGCAACTGTCATGGCTGCCCTAAAAACAGGGTGGGCATACTACAAAGATATTATATATAGAAGATAAACATAGTCCTTTCTTTCTTCTTTTTTTTGTTTTTTTTTTTTGTTTTCTAAATATCGTAATTGTTGCACTAGCTAACTACCCCACTTTTATGTTTCATTCTCTCTTTTTTCCATCCCAAGGTTGCCTGGAAGAAATTGCGAATAGCGATAAGGCCGCCCTTTGTACATATTTCAGTTTTTAAGTGTTTTTATGTGTTTTATTTTATGTGTAGGTGAGTTTGTGTACAATAAAGAGTATATCTATCTGTATATCTATAGTCCGATAAAAAATGAAACCAAAAAAGAAAAACCTATGTGTGAGTGAATTGTTTATGTGTAAAGGAAAAAAAGTGTTGTTAAAAAGTACTACGTACGTAATCGATATCGATAATATTTTGTGTGAATATACACAATTATCTGTATAATTTAAAACTGATGTTGATTTAAAACAAGTTACTAATAACCTTTAGTATTGCAAATCTCATAATGAAATTGTCAAAAGTGGTAAAACAGTCATTCTAAACAAAAATTGTAGTTTATTTTTGCTGTAAACATCGTAAATCGGATCATGAAAATAAGCATGCATTATAAATAATAATTATTAAAGTTCAGTATAGGTGAAGGAGCTTCCCCTATGAGATTCTTGAGAAGTATGCAATATTTCTAAATAGTATAAAACCAAAACATTAGGCGGACGTGTTGGTCTAACAGTTCAACATCCTGGCTGGCTACCCAATTGGTTATTGGTTCGATTTCCACCAAGTGTCTGGGATTTATTTATCTATTAAGTATGTATTTACAAATAAAAGTATATGAGTGTGTATAAGTAAAAGTTGCCTGGTTTCCATAGTAGAGGCTCTGCCTTGTTTGGGATCAGATCACCATGTGTGGAGATCAAAGTGGAATAGACCTTCGTCCCAGGCTATTATCATAAAGACAAACAATATACTTATATTGTAAAATACATACTTATTGCGAACTGCTAATACGAATACTGCTGCTGCTTTACGAATTGCTAATTCTGTGGAGACGCGTGGAGTGTACAGCTAGATTGTGTTTGTTCCGGGAGTTTACATTATGATGGTCACTATTCTTTGCAAAAACACTTATGTTTTTCTTTACATACAACAAATTTTCATAAATATATTGTGATACAACCGTTAGAATATCTATTTCTTTAAATTTCTCTTCTTCTTCTTTAAATTATCACCAGAGAATCAAATTTGCCGACGTAGCTTAACGAATTACCAGACTGGAGTGGCTGCTCATATTTGCTGTAAAACCGATGGTCAGTGGTTTTGGAGTAGACACCACAAACCGGAAAACGCAGTGTAGGAGGTTCTGTGTTTCTAGGTTCTGATTTTATTTTCTGACTAACGACTTGACATAAATACCTGGTGGCGTATGGGTAAATTAAAGTAAGTAAAGTTTAATCATAATAATAGGTTCACAGGGTATCGATAGCGGTAAAATAACTTTATTTATGTAAGAACAAGATCATCTGTTTTTCAATTGGAACTGCTAACAAACATAATTTATTTAGTGTTATCGTTTCCTAAAGGAACTGGTACTGACTTATATTTTTTTCAGTGTCATACATAAGTACAAGTAAATTAAATAAGGTACAGCCTCTTATTAGGCAACGTTGATGTTGTGACCGATTGAGACTAACGACAAAAACACCTTCAATAAAATCCGGTTTTACTGCCATAATTATTAACAATCGTACTCTAGCAGCCAGAACTCAAATCTACCCACTCGAGTCTACCCACTGCTTCAAATAACGAAACAAATTAAATAAATAGACCGAACAAAACCAATACAACAACCACATGAACAAAATCACTCACAATCACAAACTAATATCGAACAGTAAAGACACTTTTATACCGAATAGCAATGGTAAAGACATTTTAACAAAACAAAGTTGCAATTTTGAGAGTAGCCGACAAAAGAAAACTATTACACCCGACTACCGAATATCACCTAACTCGAAACTTAGACGTGTTCTAGCAATAGTGGTTACTATTACCATAACAAAGACTAGACAATACAGACATGAATCATACAACCGTTAGGCATCGCTAATAATTTTTTGATAAAACATCAACTACCCGCAAATGTATTTTTTTTCGAGAATAACAAAAACATGAAAATAATAGAAGTGAATATAATAAAAAGCATCAGAAAGCGAAGCGGATAGGCCAGAATCCAATCCCACTTCTGATGTTAGAAAACCCTAAGTAAAAATAAAAATACGAAAATAACATACCAGATGTTGTTTAATGGCACTAGCACAGAATTTACATATTGACAGGTAATTATAAAAATGTGGGGACTTCCCCAAGTAGTCTCCGCCTTCCCCAACAAACTACTCCAACTCCATCTCTTTAAAGCTTTTTAAAGTTACCCGTCAAGAAATACACTGACATAACAATTATAAACAATACGTCCGCAATATAACAAATCTAGTGACAGAATGACAGAGTGACAGAATGACAGAGTGACCGCTCTATACGACTACTAGAACAACCTTTCAGCACGAGATCTAATAAATGAATGTCCCTGCACCGCCAGAGCAGTGTCTTATATACGCGTTTGGTGCGTTCGGTCATTCCACCATCCTACCTTACAATTTTTATTTTCTGAAAGTTTCGGAATATCTAACAATATTATAATTTGTATATAAATACAATGTATATAAATCTACCTTCTACGGTACCGAGAATAATATCCAAGATGAGAATAGAGGTTAAATAACCTATCAATCTTATCATAGAAAATATTTTTGAAAGTTTTATGGCATAATCACATATTGTTTTAAATTACAGTGTAAACACACACACACACACACACATACTCTCGTACGTTTGGCCTTAACGGTACTAGAATTTTATTAGAATTTTGTAATTAAATTTATTGTAACAGTTTTATTATTGCAATAGATAAAATAAGATACATCGAACTCATAATAGCATACCTTTTTGCCGGTGGTAATAAACACCGTGCAATTCGGTTGTTGTAGAAAAATTATTATCTAACTCAGACTATACAGGTTCCGCCATATTCCTATGATGATGATTATCTTGATTATTTTGAGTTTATAAAAAACTAAAAATAAATAAAATTATTAGAATTAAATAAAAAAAATATAAAAATACAAATTTAGAATATACACTTACAAAAAAAAAGTGTAAAGGTAAATTTAATTGAGGGGGGCTTTCCAGGCTGGCATGAGAAGTGTATCCGTAGCGTTTCTCATGATAAATATTCTTCGAACGATTATTGTGATTGGAAACATCATTTTGGTCTTTAAATTTATGTTACAGAAAACTTAAGCCGCCCATAGCACCTTTAGTTTCATTACACCAAATTCAACTTGCTTGCCCATCAAAAACAAAGCAGGTATGCAGCATACATCCACTGACATACAATCCAGGGTAAGTTAATTTATTTTCATATCTTCGCCATTAATGTCACGTCAATGTCACGTCGAGGTAATCGATGACTATACTACGGGAAATCATAGTTCTTTTCTCAAATTTATAATATTGGCCATTGGCCACTTCTACACCAAACTAACCTGTAGACAACATGCATTCATTTGCCTTTCACGCGGTATACTTAATAATGACGTCCATCGATGAAAAATACCATAAAAAGTATAGTGTTTCGTCAAAACTATCGTATGTACATAATATGATATCGCCCTCTACATAAAATACAGATTTGTGACATGACGAAGACAGTGATATTGGATCATTATTTCTATTATGAAAATTTTATCGTATATTCTGCTCCCAGAATTAGAGCTATATAGAGTTCATGAGTATAAACTAAAACCTGCTTGTTTCGGACACAAGTATACATATATGCACTAATACTCGTGGCCTGCAAACGATATTTAATCACGTTAGCTACGTGATCCCGAACGGGGTCCCGAATTTCGAATTAAATAAGTTTAGACAAGTCGTCTGACAAGTAACTGCAAGTTCAAATACTTATATACGGATAACTAATAAATATATGTAAATACCTAATATCCTAAGCACGCAAGAAGAAGTTGAGATTGTTATAACGAAAGTGTTAGAACATCGGCCCTTTGATATTTTAGCTCTATTTTAGTTCTTCTCTAACAAGTGAAATATACATTTTGTCCTTAACGACTATATCTTTGTAATAAAATATATATAAGGACAACTAACATGCTAAAGGTAACTAACGTGGATCACCCACAGCTTAACCAATCAGTCAGTAAATTAAACAAGGGATTTCTAAAAAACATAGATTAGAGTGTTTCTAAAATCGCCTTGCGTGTATAACAAAAGTCACCTCACCCGCACAATTTGCGGGTCTTAACAGGTACCCACTCCTAATGTCGTAATTAGAAAAACCGTCAGCTGAACTAACTCATCCGTGGTTTTTGACCATTCTTCTTCTTTTTATTATCTACCATTCCTATATTTCCTATGTTGTGACTGAATGACTAAAGTACTAAGAACACAAATGATATACATATAATTATTACCTATTATAACGCCGTTTAAAAATCTACGGGAGTTTATGGTTATCAGTATAACTAATATTTTACTTAGAAATAAAAAACGATCTATACTATCGAAACAAAACCTTACTCTCTAAACATCTACTTGTTAAATTATATCTGAAGTATAAATCAATGAAATATAATAGATGATCAAACGAACTTCTTGAAGTGAAGTTCTATCATTATTATATGAGTTGATTTATACGAAGATATTAAGACCCGCCCACCCATGATTAAATCACATAACACAAGTTCAGTTAATTTAACCCTAAAATAAGGTTTTGTTGATCCATAGGCATAAACATAATCTCTAAAGAATGAGCTGTCTGGACCGTCCGTGACGTAACTGGTGGAAAAAAAACACAGTTTTACGTCTCTAAACGTGCGTAACTCGCTAGTAGATTGGAAGTACTACTATTTGTTAAATTATATCTTCGTATAAATCAACTCATATAATAATGATAGAACTTCACTTCAAGAAGTTCGTTTGATCATCTATTATATATAGAAGATAAACATAGTCCGATAAAAAATGAAACCAAAAAAGAAAAACCTATGTGTGAGTGAATTGTTTATGTGTAAAGGAAAAAAAGTGTTGTTAAAAAGTACTACGTACGTAATCGATATCGATGATATTTTGTGTGAATATATACACAATTATCTGTATAATTTAAAATTGATGTTGATTTAAAACAAGTTACTAATAACCTTTAGTATTGCAAATCTCATAATGAAATTGTCAAAAGTGGTAAAACAGTCATTCTAAACAAAAATTGTAGTTTATTTTTGCTGTAAACATCGTAAATCGGATCATGAAAATAAGCATGCATTATAAATTAGGTTTAATATTAGACGGAGAGATGAGATTCGATAAACATGTAAATGAAAAAATTAAGAATGCTTTTTATAAATTAAAAACCTTGTATCCCTATAGAAAATACATTTCAGAAAACATTAGAATTTTACTGTGTGACCTCTTAGTTCTCTCACCGCTAAATTATTGTAGTGCAGTATACGGGCCTAGGCTGTGGATAAAGACGGAAGCCGCAATCCAAAGAGTACAAAATGCATGCGCACGTTTTTGCTTTAATATACCTAAGCGTGAACATGTAACACCCTACCTAGTAAACAAATGCATCCTAAATATGAAATTGCGTAGGGAACTCCATATAGCGTGCACCATACAAAAGGTTATATGGAATAAGAAGCCGGAATATCTTTTTGAAAAGCTGAGATGGTCAAAAGACTTACATACATTAAATACCCGATCAAAAGTACAAAACACTCTTGCCATCCCTAAGCACAACACCACTGGTTTTAAAGGCTGCTTTAAGTACAGTGCGTCAAAAATATGGAATGATTTGCCACCTCCCTTGAGGAAAAAATTAAGTTCTAAAACATTTAAAAATCTAGTAAAAATAAACTTACTTACTCGTCAAAGACATAACTTTGAACTAGCCTTTAAAATCAAACGATAAAATACGCGCACAACGTCAGAAATACTCACACACGCACGCACACCCATACACACGCACACATTATTCACACACACACACAAACACACGCACACACACAAACCCACACACAAACACACACGTATAAGTAGAAGTACTGTTTAAATATAATATAATGTTTTTAAGAATGTATAATATATAGTTTTGTTAGACATAGTGATACCGCAACAGCAATAATAAAATTAATATAAGTAAATAATTATTAGTAGTAAAAACGATCGTTAGTTAGGCCCGCTTGTTACTGGTTTTTTCTATCTCGGCGAACAACTCCGAGCGAAGGGGTAAACTGAAAAACAGCGTTGTGTGCAGACGTCAGTGTGCATGCAACATATGCTGAGTCTACCCCTATTGCCTTATCATGTGCTAAGTTAATATTCTTTTTTTGTTAATTGTTTTTACTGTAGTGTTCATGGCAATAAATTGATTTTTATTTATTTATTTATAAATAATAATTATTAAAGTTCAGTATAGGTGAAGGAGCTTCCCCTATGAGATTCTTGAGAAGTATGCAATATTTCTAAATAGTATAAAACCAAAACATTAGGCGGACGTGTTGGTCTAACAGTTCAACATCCTGGCTGGCTACCCAATTGGTTATTGGTTCGATTTCCACCAAGTGTCTGGGTTTTATTTATCTATTACTAGCTGACCCGCGCAGCTCCGCCCGCGCTTTTATTACAATTTTCTCCCCTTTTCTCCCCCCTCCCTTGATTTATTTCTCTCTCCATCTCTCTCTCACTTATAAGAAAAATCTAATTCTAATTCTCTCTTTTCTCTTTCCCCTTTCCCGCTTCGGTCCCCGTCACAGTCCCCCTCTTCCTCTCCCCGTTGTCCCCTCTCTGAACCCCGTCTCCCTCTCTCTTCTACCACCTTGATCCCCCTCACTCTCCCCTTGTTCTACCTGTAAGAGGCACGACGATTATTTAAATCTTTAGCATAATATTATATCATATCGTCAAATACACAAAATAAAGAGAATAATAATAAATCACTTACAAGTTTAATTCTTCAAACCGTACTGTTATCCCGACGAGCGTAGACCGCTGACTGTCCCGTGACCGCTGTATGAATGTCCCGTCTCAGCTTGCACCGCGTTTATATAGGCACACCGGCTGGGGTGCTAACACGGCCCTCCTGCACAGGTGCCTGCCCTCAGGCACCATGAGCTTGAGTGGGCCAGATACAGTGCATATCAACTTTCTGTAAAACATAATTTTGCATTACAACATTATCGAGATATTACGTGGATACATCACTACAACATGCGGTACGTATATTTGCAGTTATGAATACTCACAGTTTCCGTATCACAAATAATTACGATTATTAGATATCTACCAGATGTGGGTAGTAGATTCCTTCATTAAGCACTTAATTATTCACTTTCTGTATTAACTTTAAAATGCTTTTAACACGGTCAAAAATATCAAAATTATATCAAAGGATAGACAAACACAAATATAGTAGTGCCTTAACGTGTTACAGTTTACACTTCACAAAAACAACAATCGCCGATATTCGATATCTATTATATGTGGGAAGTAGATTCTATCATTAGGCACTTCTGCAACTATTCACTTTCTTTCTGTACTAAACTTTAAAATTCTTTTAGCACGGTCATAAATATCAAAATTAAATCAAAAGATAGATAAACACATCTATAGTAGTGGGTTAACGTGATACAGTTTACATTTCATAAAAACAACAATCGCCTATATTCGATATCTACTAGATGTGGGTAGTAAATTTTGCAATTAATCAGTTTCTATGTATTAACCATAAAAATACCTTTAACCATTTAACATAAAAACAAAAGTATATTATATATAAGAAAAATAAAAACAGCTATAGTTTGTGGGCTAGCGAGTTACATAACACACTTCTGATGTAAGAGGCACGACGATTATTTAAATCTTTAGCATAATATTATATCATATCGTCAAATACACAAAATAAAGAGAATAATAATAAATCACTTACAAGTTTAATTCTTCAAACCGTACTGTTATCCCGACGAGCGTAGACCGCTGACTGTCCCGTGACCGCTGTATGAATGTCCCGTCTCAGCTTGCACCGCGTTTATATAGGCACACCGGCTGGGGTGCTAACATACCTTAATCCCCCTATCCCTCACCCTATCACTCTCTCCTCGAATCCCCTCGCCCTCTCTTTCCTCTCTTGCACCCTCCTCTCGTTCTCGTTAATCATGGTATCTGGTATCTGGGATTCTTACCCACTTAAACCCCTGCGGCTGTCGCATCGCCATATATGAGGGGAGACCTGGGCCCTCCAGTGGGATATGCACCAAATAGTGCGCATTATAGCCCCCGGGAACCTGGCACCATGATCACAGGGACGGGGCTTGCAACCCCGTCACCGTCCTCCTCGGAGTCGCCGCCGCCCGTCACCTATCTATGTAATGACCTTGGCTAACTTTGCTAAACCTAGCGGCATGAAATATACTTTACGATTTTATTCTCAGACCTACCCGATATGTACACAAAATTTCCGATTCACCCATCTATTTAATGACCTAGCCTTATGTTGCTTAACCTTAACCTAGAGGTATGAACAACCTTCACAGCTTTTTTGTCATTGGTGTATATATTAGTGAAGTTTATGTTATATTGAAGAAGGGACAAATTCATGCTAACAACAATTTATTAATAGTTAATTATTTGTCATAAAAAGTAAAGGATAAAAAATGTTTATTGTGGGTTATCTCTAAGAGATAAACATATACCATCGCGGACTTTTTTGTAGACCTTGTTAATATGTACAATACTGTAGTACATTATTTTGATCTATCTCGTAGGGTTCAGCCAGCGTTTGCAATGTAAGCGCAAAAAAAATGTGCTTATTTACGACATCACATTAGAAACCTCAAAAATTATCAGTGTTTCTCTACTATATTATGCATGTATTATACATATAAACCTTCCTTAAGAAACACTCAATCTATTAATAAAAACCGCATCAAAATCCGTTGCGTAGTTTAAAAGATTTAAGCATACATAGGGACAGACAGACAGCGAGAGCGACTTTGTTTTATAATATGTATAGATATAGATATAGAAGTATGTATTTACAAATAAAAGTATATGAGTATGTATAAGTAAAAGTTGCCTGGTTTCCATAGTAGAGGCTCTGCCTTGTTTGGGATCAGATCACCATGTGTGGAGATCAAAGTGGAATAGACCTTCGTCCCAGGCTATTATCATAAAGACAAACAATATACTTATATTGTAAAATACATACTTATTGCGAACTGCTAATACGAATACTGCTGCTGCTTTACGAATTGCTAATTCTGTGGAGACGCGTGGAGTGTACAGCTAGATTGTGTTTGTTCCGGGTGTTTACATTATGATGGTCACTATTCTTTGCAAAAACACTTATGTTTTTTTTTACATACAACAAATTTTCATAAATATATTGTGATACAACCGTTAGAATATCTATTTCTTTAAATTTCTCT
Source organism: Furcula furcula (assembly GCA_911728495.1). Classification (NCBI taxonomy): domain Eukaryota; kingdom Metazoa; phylum Arthropoda; class Insecta; order Lepidoptera; family Notodontidae; genus Furcula; species Furcula furcula. The sequence goes on from OU452251.1 coordinate 17,014,053, forward strand.
TCTTCTTCTTTAAATTATCACCAGAGAATCAAATTTGCCGACGTAGCTTAACGAATTACCAGACTGGAGTGGCTGCTCATATTTGCTGTAAAACCGATGGTCGGTGGTTTTGGAGTAGACACCAGAAACCGGAAAACGCAGTGTAGGAGGTTCTGTGTTTCTAGGTTCTGATTTTATTTTCTGACTAACGACTTGACATAAATACCTGGTGGCGTATGGGTAAATTAAAGTAAGTAAAGTTTAATCATAATAATAGGTTCACAGGGTATCGATAGCGGTAAAATAACTTTATTTATGTAAGAACAAGATCATCTGTTTTTCAATTGGAACTGCTAACAAACATAATTTATTTAGTGTTATCGTTTCCTAAAGGAACTGGTACTGACTTATATTTTTTTCAGTGTCATACATAAGTACAAGTAAATTAAATAAGGTACAGCCTCTTATTAGGCAACGTTGATGTTGTGACACACTTTGTATAAAACATTTTGCCTCAAAATGTATATCGCAGACAGAAATCAAAATCTTTATCACAGACACTGGAATATTGTAGGGATTCCATCCATCCTAGTCTTTAATCCGCATCTATTTTTGTCTTATCAAAGAATTATTTTGATAATCTGAAAGAATACATTTGAATTATTATTATTATCATATCAATTTACATAAAGAATATAGAGACTGCGAAATATTTTTAGACCGTATAAATATAAACTCCTTGAAACTAAAACAAAAAGACGTAGAATTTATATTTGTGCCACTAGTAAAAACTATACACATCAAAAGTGTCTAGGGATCAACATATATTTTTGCAATAACTTTTCTCCTGATTGATATTAATTAAAATTTTCTTTAAGGATTCATCAAATAAAGTGTTTTCGTTTGTCACAGTAACGATAAACCAAGTCACCTTTGCATTAATAAAGAAATTTGCCATTTTCCTAATAAAGGGATTTTTGACATTTGAACCACTAACACAAAAGTTCGAAAAAAAGACTGAAATAACAGTTTTCTTTAAAATTTTATTGGGTAACTTAAACAATTAATAATCCGTGTTTCTACCGCGAACACTAACAACACAAGAACATCGGTTTGGCATACTCAAAATGAGTTCATCCAAATCACGCTGTGGAATGGCCGCCCATGTTCGTTGCAACAACAAAAAAAGGTCTTCTTGCGACTGGATACCCTCCATATTCGGCAGAGCTCTTCTCTGTAGCATATCCCATGCATGCTCAATCGGGTTCAAGTCTGGCGACTGAGCAGGCCAGGGCAGGACATTGATGTTAGCTGCGGCGAGAGTCTGTCTTACAACTCTTGCGGTGTGCGGTCGTGCATTATCATGCATTAACTGAAATAAGGGACCGATTTGCACTTGTAGAGGAACGATGACGTCTGATACAATCGTCTCAGCATAAATTTGAGCGTTGAGGTTGCCTCTGATCCAAATCAACTCAGTTCTTCCGCCGATCCAAATACCCGCCCATACCATGATGGTTCCACCACTATAAGGATGGACTGCCTGGCAGGATTTTAATCGCTGTTGGCGTCCAGGGGTTCTCCAGTGACGTATACGTCTTGTATCCGGTCTCATACCAAAACGAGACTCATCAGAAAAGCACACGAAACGCCATTGTTCTTCTGCCCAATTTCTGTGTTCAAGAGCCCATTGATTACACAATAATAGATGATACGCCCCACAGTGCCAATGAACTTATACTGACTGAAATACGATCCCTTAGTACGCAAGTAAATAAACAATATAGGAAACAAGACGAAAGTACGCAAGAGCTTTTCGGGATGATGAACCAATTAAAATCATGTGTAGAACAAATAACTAAAAAATACAATACACTAGAAAATGAAGTAATTAGCTTACGTGAATCATTAAAGACAAATACAGAAATAATAGATCAATTAAAAATAGAAAACAAGCAATTTAAGAATGAAATTAGTAATATTAAAAAGAATATATCGGAGGAACTAAATTCCCAAACAAACACACATTTAGACAAAACACATTTAAGTGCAAATAATATGCAAACAGGACAAGAAATTCATAATCAAACTATTATAAAACAAGAACGGGATCGTAATAAGACCATAGTATTATATGGACTAAATGAACATATAAATGAAAATGAAAATGAACTACACGAAAGGATCATTAACGTGTTTTATGATATAGTAGGCATCAATCTTAATGGATATATTGAAGAGGTAACAAGAATCGGTCGCCGTGGAGTGAGAAGACCCTTGTTGATTGAACTGCTAAGTAAAAGAATGGCTAAACATATACTGGTAAATAGCAATTACTTCCGCAAAACAGGGCTGTGGATATCGGAATATCTTGATGAACAAGGACTACAAACTAGGAGAACCCGGCAGAACTATATGCGTATGAGGACTTCGACCATTCGGCCTTCTAATTCAAACAAAGAAATAATTGAAAAAGAAAGGGCATCGACGATAAACGAATCGCATCATTACCAGTCTCGTAATACATATCAAGAAGCAGATACAATAGCTAACGACATTAGGAAGCCCTTTCGTTAAAGATCTCCCTATCCTATACCAAAATGTAAGAAGTATAAAGAATAAAATCCACCTAATAGAAGCGCTAACCGAAGAGAAAAATCTACCAGTACTTTGTTTTACGGAAACCTGGATAACAGCTACCAAACTAGACTTACTTCATATCGAAAACTACACTGTAGCTAGCTCATTTTGTAGGACAAGACACGAAGGGGGAGGGGTGTGCATTTTGTTAAAAAATAATATGATGTATAAAGAATGTAAAGATATTAAAAACTTAAGTATAGAATACATAATAGAAATTTGCGCAGTACAGTTAAGTAAATTAAGCACGATAATAATTGTGGTCTACTGGCCAAATTCAAATAGGGAGATAGAAAAATTTAATATTCAGTTGGAGAAATTGTTACAACTATTAAGAATTAAATACAATAATTACAATATAATCTTAGGGGGAGATTTAAATGTGGATTATCTGTCGAAAAAAAGACAAACTAGAGAAATGATAAGGCTGTTTAAAAGTTACAATTTTTATCAGAATGTAAATGAAGCTACCAGAGTAACCAAATCAAGCTCGACCTGTTTAGACTTGATATTTACTAACTTTGACAGATTTATGTATGATATTAAAGTAATGGAATATGGATTATCGGATCACAAAGGAGTTATGATCACACTTCTAGATTTAAATTGGGATAACAAAGCAACTTACTTAATAGAAAAAAGAAAGTATAATGAGCAAAATTTAGCCCTATTTCAAAATGAGGTACAAAAGCTGAACTGGAATGAAATGTTTAATGATACAAAAGATATTAATTATAATTACAATCTATTTCACTCAAAACTAAGTATAATTCTTAACGCAACTATTCCAAAAAAGATAATAAAATTAAACCGTAAAATAAACAAAAAGTGGCTCACAACAGGAATAAAAAAATCGTGTAGAAATAAAAGATTATTGAAAATATTTACAACGAAATCAGATAATAAAATTCTAACAAAATACTATAAAAACTATGGCCGTCTGTTAAAAAAATCAATAAAAGCATCTAAAAAAATACAGAACGTAAAAGACATGAAATATGCAAAAAATAAGACCAGATCAATGTGGGCAATAATTAAAAGAGAAACAAACAAAACAAGTAAAAGATGTTATAAGGATATAGAAATAAATGTTAATAACAAAATAATAAAAGAACCAAAAGAGGTAGCAAACACATTTAACAACTATTTCGCTTCCATCGGAAACACATTAAATAAACCAACTTTTTCTGAAGGTCATCCAGTTATATCTCCATCACTAAACAGCATGTTCTTAAAACCTGTTGATTCTTGTGAAGTGCAAAAAATAATAAAAACTTTAAAAAATAAAGAAAGCTGTGGGTTTGATGAATTTCCCTCGACGTTGGTAAAATTCTGCATAAATGAACTAACAGCACCTTTAACCTATCTAATCAACAAATCTTTCTCTGAAGGTACTTTTCCAGAAATACTGAAAAAATCGCTAGTAAAACCTATTCCTAAAGTAAAAAATACAACAGACTTAAAAGATTTTCGACCTATTACTTTATTATCTACATTCTCAAAAATTTTTGAAACTTCATTAGCTAACCGATTAAACGCATTTTGTGAAAAATACCAAATTTATGATAATAGCCAATATGGCTTTAGAAAACAGCGATCAACTACATTTGCATTATACACTTTTACAAAAGAATTGTTGGATATAATAAATAATAGAAAATACGCAATTGGTATAATGCTTGATATGAGTAAGGCATACGATCGAGTATCCCATAGTATTCTTTTAAAAAAATTAAACGGAATAGGAGTACGTGGAATAACCTATCAGTGGCTAAAATCATACCTGGAAAATCGAGAACAATATGTAGAAATAGAGAGCTGTACCAAAAATAAAATACAAAAAATACTATCTCCGAAACTAATTGTGAACAGTTCCATACCACAAGGAAGTGTATTAGGATGTTTATTATTTATACTATATATCAATGATTTACCAAAAATAATTAAACAAAAAAGTATATTGTACGCAGATGATATAACAATAGTTTTTCAATCTGAAAATAATACAGACGAATTAAAATATCAATTAAATCATACATTTAAATCAATAATAGGATGGTTAAAAGAACACAATTTACAAATCAATTTTGACAAAACTAAAATAATGCAATTTAAACCATATCAAAAATGCCCCGTAAATATTAGTTTTGACTATAAGAATAAAAATATTGAAACCGTGAACAACTGCAATTTACTAGGAATAGAAATAGATACCCATATGAACTGGAAATGCCACGTTGATAAAATTGCTGGTAAACTGTCAAGATTCACGTACGCACTCTATAACCTTAAGAAAAACACGGATTATAAAACCTCTCTTTGCGCATATTACGCTTACGCATATTCGTTGCTACAGTATGGCATTATCTTATGGGGAAACAGTACACACGCGCAGGAAATATTCATATTACAAAAAACATGCATAAGAATTCTGGTTAATATCGGGAGAAGAGAAAGCTGTAGGCAACACTTCATTAAAGGAAAAATATTAACACTTACATCTATTTACATTTTAGAAATATGCAAATTTGTCAGAAAACACATTAATCTATTTTCCTATACAGAGTCACGCCGACGAAAGTACACTTTAGTTCAACCAGTATCAGCACTTTCCATTGTTAAATCAGGTACATACTTCATGGCTATTAAAATATACAATCATCTACCTAAATATATAATCCAAATTGAAGAAACAGCAGCATTTATCAAGGAATTAAAACTTTTCCTAGAAGCTAAAGGTTTTTACAAGCTCGAAGAATATTATGAATATTGTAATAATTGAGTCATAATTGTAATTAATTATATATGATGTTAATATTAATAATAATAATTAAATCTTATTTAAGGACAACAATTTGGACCGATATGTTATGTTATGTTTATGTTATGTTAATGTAACGCAATTTTAATGTAATTATAAAAATCTATTATAATATTGTGCTCTCTAGTTGCGACACCCTAACAGGGTAATGTACTTTAGATGTAGTATATCTCTAGTCTATATCAATAATAATGTACATTATGCAATAATAAAGAATAAAGAATAAAGGATATCGAATCCTACGATTGTGCATTGCTATAGGTGGTACCCGTAGCGGTCTTCGGGAATGAAGGTTCACTTCATGCAAGCGGTTTCTGACTGTTTGGTCGCTAATTAAGTTCCCTGAAGAGTGATGAAGCCTCACGGCTAACATCATGGCAGTTATTGTTGGAGCTCTTCGAGTTAAGATTTGAATATATCGGTCTTGTCTCCGTGTGGTGCAGCGATACCGTCCTCCATGGCGCTCAGCCACGGTACCAGTGCTTCGGTAACGTGTCCAAAGTCGACTGATAACACTCTGACTTGTATTCAGAGCTAAAGCCACAGTACGTTGCCGGGAACCAGCTTCTATCATTCCCACGGCTCTGAGCATTTCTTCCCTGCTTAAATGACGTCGCCGCTCCATAATAACGTTGGTTTTAATCAGTAGTAGGGAAACAGTAGCACTAATAATGTCTTCAATGCGTTGTATGTTTTTATAGGGAAAATATTGACAGCTGATTTTCATCTTTTACTCGAATTTGATTCACAGTTCCTGATTCAAATTATGAAATGCACCAAAAAGGATCCATATAAATTTATAAAATCATAAATTTATTACAAAGCCACATCTCAATCTCAAGAAATCCGCTTAAAAATGCTTGATCCCTAGACACTTTTGATGTGTGTATTTGCTTTAATATCGATATCGATACCCATGACGTCAGGACTTTTTCAAGCCCTATTGTAAATAAATCGTTTTACATTTTACACAAAATATCCCGCTATTCTTCATATAAAAGTAATAAATTATGATCAGTTTGAAGAAAAACATGTATTCTACGATATTATTAGGATTTTCAACCAAATTTTTAACCAGAACCATAAAAATATAGCAAGCAAAAATGCAGTCAGGAATAGTAATCAATTACCTGTGAAATGTTTACTTATTCGTTGTATTACGATTTGTAACATCACATGCACTTATTGCACAAGCCACCATAATGGAACAATAATATTTTATATTATAAATTTGAGATCGTGCTAAATTATTATGATTTACTTTGACAGTAAACAGACCGCGAGGCAGCGTTGCAGTGGCTAATGTCAAAAGTGATGCAGAATAAAAAAAAAAGAATTTTATCTCTGCCTCTGTTGCACTCGTGCAGTTTGTATTTGATTAGAACTTCTCCTTCCCACGCTATGTTCATCTTTTTGAACGTAGTGAAAAAAATCTTAAATCTATGAATAAAACGAAGCAATAAAAAGACAACATTACAAAACAGTTACTATATTGCATAGTTATATATACATATAGTGTACATGGTGTTGGCCCAGGCTCCATACATTTCTGGAACAACTCCGTTGAGCGAATAAATGACTGCCACATAGTGGCTAAACTGGCTAATGCTTAGAGAAAGAAAACAATAGAGAGCTGGCACTTTCTTTCTCATTCGCGCAAGAAAAGGATGCATTTATATATATTATATGTGATAGAAAGAAACAGAGCATATGATTTTTTGTCCCTCAGCGTGTGTTCAAAATCTGCCGCACCTACGGTGCGTTTTCTTCGAGTACTCATGCAATTTTCTAGTTTACGACCTAGCTTTGGAGTTTTAAATTGAATTGTATTATGAAATATCGTTTATACTACTTAATAGGCGCATTTGAATAAATATCCTTAGCGTGTGTTAAGTGTACGAATGATTATTTTCCGTTATTTTCTGTCCTTATCGGCGGCACGCTAGCTAGATGTCTTGTTATATTCTGTCTACGGGCTAATGTCTAAGTGATGCGGTGCGGAATAAAAAAAAAGAATTTTATCTCTGTGCAACAGAGACTCGTGCAGTTACACTATATCTTCATGTGCAGTTAGTGGTGTGCCGATTCGATTATTTGACTAATCGATTATGCGAACTAATGTAATCGATCATTAATCGTTTATTAATCGATTTCGTTCGATTACAAGTCTGAAATTAAACATTTTTTCAAATTGTCTTATATAGACATAAAAAAGAATAACAGAACTTAATCACTTAGATATCTAAAAAAACAATATGTAAAGGAGTTGTTGCAAAATGGGCTAGGAATATGTACACCACCTCAAAAAATCGAGCAAAATCCATAGAATCCGGGAAAAATATAAATATTTCGTTTAAATTACTATTATTGTTGTATTTTAAATGATAATTATCATTTATTTTATGTCTATATTCAATATGGCGTCCTAAGATGGCGTCTCACCTTAGAGGAGATACCACTGGAGAGAGCATGATGCGCTAACCCCCTCTGCCAAATTTTTGGTCATATGGTCAGGTCATCCATTATTTGTGTGCGTGTAATTTTGAATGAGTTGAGAGTTTATTATAGTGTGGGTATGCGTGAAAGTGTATCTGTGTGTGTTTACTTCGCCTCCCGCACCCCGCAAAAGTGCCACGAAAAATTTGTTCGGGGAATCGACGCGATACTAACTCCTTTGGTACTTTCTCTGAGCGTCTCACTGATGTCGAATTGAACTGTCAGCCAGCCAGCTGTCAATAGCTACTGCTGCTGTCACACTTGTCACAGTTGGTTGTGTGCGTGTATTGTATGTAGTGAATTGATTATCATTGATATTTTAATTAATAAAATGATGTATGAGAAAACAGTAACCCCGCGGCTACATCTGCACGCGAATATTCGTGTCGCCCTGTCGCGATAAAACTTCGTCTTCGCCCAACGGCGAAGTTGCTGGCTACATTATCATCCTAGCAAAAGCACGTGGTATTCGGGCGAATATTCGTCGGAATCAGTGTGGCCAGATGCATTGAGCGTTTTATAATCTGTATATAAATCTGTACCTACCTAGGTATGCCTTATTATCATGAAATCTGTATAAAATATGTATTTACAAAAGAGCTAAAATAAGTGAATTGGTTAGGTAGGATTAAATAAAAAAAAACAGTCAACTGCAAGTTGGACTCGCGCATCCAGGGTTCCAGGGCATACCTTTGATTGGACGTATAGTTATTTTACTATTCGTCTAATACCTCATAAACTAAACCGGAAAACTCAGTTTAATAGTCGAGGATAAAAAATAATAACGACGTTTTTATAAACCACTAGATGTCCCGCACAGCTCTGCCCTCGTAATTTTCTAGTGTTTCTTTCATATGAACCTTCTCTTGACAATAACAAACACAAACAAAAAAAGAATTAGCAAAATTGGTCTAGCCGCCAATATGCCTGCATATTGCCGTGACCAAAGTAAACAACAGGGGGACAACATTTAAGATTATTATAATTTACTACGGAATAAGAAATCTGATATATGGCAACGCTGCTGCAACTGCAAAGGCGAAGTGTAGCCAGTACGGCGAAGTTTGTCGCGACAAAATCCTTTGATGCGTGTCAATTTACCGACAACACCGCGAAGGCATTCGTGTTCGCCCGAATACATCGCGCTAGCACGAATTGTTTGGCCACACTTGTCGCGATAACGCGAATCTTCGCCGAAGCGTGCAGATGTAGCCCCGCCATAACAAAAATACAAAGAGTACTGTAATAAAAATAATTATAACGCCATTGATAATAAAAATGACACATGACAGTGACACTTTTCCGCCATGCCAGTTTTATGTTATGTGTTGCAATTTTAAGTAAAAATTCTTAAGTTTTACAAGCAAATAAAGCTAAATTAAAGTAAATGGATAGTTAAAAACTGTTTTATGTGTGTTTCCCTATTTTAGAGTATAGTTTACAAAGTCCTAGCCCAGGCTCCATACATTTTGGAACATCTCTTTTAAGATCAAACTGAACATAATCGCTACTTAAAAAAAACAACTATAAATCTTAAATAAAAAAATATTAAAAAAATAAACAATATTTTGGCGTCGGCGCACACTGGGCGGTTATGTTGGTATGACAATAGTACCCAAAACTCAAATTATTAAATGAAGGTATGATTTTTATTTTGTATGTAGGGTAACTATTCCTGCACCTGTGAGCAATATTTAGATTAATGAGAAGTTAGTCATTTACCGGATTGACACACTTAAAGTGTACTATGTTACCAGTTTATTGCATTTCTGTGATTCAACGCAACGCAATCAATATTTTTTCATATTTTATTTGTGATTTTTACATTAGAACATTATTTATGTCAATTATAGATAAACGTTACGATAAAAGAGGAAGACCCACAAAACGTTGGGTCGCGGACATAATGGCAACAGCAGGGACATATTGGACCAGGGCCGCAAGGGATAGGACTAGATGGAGAATTCTGGAGGAGGCCTTTGTCGCAGGACAAACAAGGAGAGAAGGGGGGGGGGGAAGGGGACAGTTGTGACTTTACTAAGTAATAATGTATTATAATCAAACTGTATTTACTCTTCTTGAATAAAGGCTTTATTATTATTTTTATAGATAAACGTTAACCCTATTTAAAAATTACTAATAATAATTAATTAATTTAACTAAACATTAAATTATAGTAGGAGATATGATGGGCTCTTGAAAACAGAAAAACGAAAATAATCGATGTTTTTTTTTAATTTACATCTCTTTTTTCGCGTTTTCTAGTACTTTTTCTGATGGAGAAGGCCCTTTCCACCCAAAACAAGGGGAACCCATGTTTTTACACATATTACTAATTTTAATTCATAAAATGAGGAAAATTTCCTCAGAATTAAAAAACGTTGCATTGCGGGGGGGGGGGGGGGGGGATCCGCACCTTTTCCTTTTAAGGGGCGGGGGGGTAGTACACCTCCCCCAACCCCTTCCCATCCCTCAATTCGACGGACGTCAATGGAAAGTCGTACTTCGGCCTTTACTGCCTAAAATCGGCCCCTGCCAGCCCTGCACTGCTTTCAGCCCATTCTTAAATTGTCTGCTGGCAACACTGCACCACTTATAGTCGTACATCATGAAATGCGTAGCATCCCTAATACGTCTGTGATCATGAAGATCGAAGTGTCCTTTTGAGTTTGTTTATATTAATTCGAAAGTAAAGGGACATAAAACTTTAAAAGACCAAGTAAAAGGTATACTTCAGTCCACAGCTTCAGTCAGTTTTATATGTGAAGAGATAAAATAAGCCATGGCTGCTATGATTACTTCGTGGAACCCAGAGAAGAAACACAGTGACGTGGAAAGGTACTTAATAATCCTAAAATATATAAGAAATAAACAATTTCAACTAAGCATTAAGTCAGAAAACCGTCACTTTGCTGAATACTATTTAAATTTCTAATTTTTTTTGTAAAATAATTGTTGGCTATTTCCAGATGGATATGTATTTACCCTGCCTACTTGAATAGTAAGAAAACTTTAGCTCAGGGACGTAAAATGCCTAAAGCTTATTGCATTGAGAACCCTACACACCAGGAGATCAGAGATGTATTGGTATCAACAGGGCTCAGAGTCGGTGTAGAGAATAAACTATATCCACGAGAGCCAAGCAAGGTAAAAAATTGCTTCATATAAATTTCTTGTTAGATTAACATTATACGGAGTGTTAATAAAACCCTGTCCGGTCGCTGAGGACATTATTTGGTGTTGTAATACAATCATACATATATAATTCATTAATTGAATATCAAATATTTTCCTGATGTGTACAAACAATGCGAATATTCCCCATACAAATTGGACTGTGGTTCTTCTTCTTCATACGGGCGCTTCCACTACTTGATGACTAAGTGCCTATTTTGTGTTGATGGTGGAGGTAGGCCGGTTAACTCCAGCCAACCCAGCTCCATCAGGAAGTCTCCCAGCCCCTTGATGTTGCCGAATACCTCCTGGAGGCAACTTGGTGTGCCCAGGTGCATCACCCGGTTGGACAGGGATTTTTTAACAGCCTGTACCATATACCATTTATAAATAATTGCTGTGTTCCGGTGTGAATAGCATTGCAGCTGGAATATATATAGTACTCAATAGGCTTTTTATCATATAGGTAAGAGAGTTACTTATGATTAGGCAAATATTTCTGTCATATACAGAGATCATGATAAATAGTATGTGGGTACATTTTCTGCTTTGTTATTTCATAAAGTGAATGAATGTAGGTAGGTAGATTATGTGTATGACACGAACACTTTTGTAATGGCTCCCTAGCTGAATATATCGTTTCTACGATTAATAACGTGTTTCACTTAATATCCGTACATAATAGTGGCGACGTTTGGTGAAAAGTGTTTAAATATGGATGTCAAAGCAGTGAAATTTGATCAGTTCAATCCACAAACAGACAATTGGGATATCTATATAGAACGTTTACAATTTTGTTTTGAAGCTAATGGCATTGTACAAGATGCCGCAAAAAGAGCAAACTTTTTTACAATATGCGGTTCGCGAGTGTATGAGACTTTACTTGCATTGATTACACCTAAAAGTGCTAGTGAGGTGACTTTCGCACAAATAAAATTAGTACTGACTAAACATTTTAGCCCAAAACCGAACGAGATTTCGGTGTCGTTTAAGTTTTATAAACGGGATCAAAATCAGGGAGAATCGGTTTCTGACTATATCGCACAACTACGAAAATTGAGTTCCGGGTGCAATTTCGTGGACTTAGAACGAATGCTACGTGACAGATTAGTATGTGGTATGCGTGATGACCGATTACAGTACGAACTTTTAAAGCGAGACAATTTACGTTATCAAGATGTTGTGGACGCTATGTTTTCGTCTGAAAGTGCCGGGCGGGACGTGCGTATGATCCAGGACGCCGCCGCCGCCGGTACCTACGCCGCGCCGCCAGCCACTATGGCGCCGCCGGCCGGCACGCAGCCGTCGTCATCTTTTGGTGTAGAACCAATGGATATAAATGCAGTTCAATCGAAGATTACATTACGCTTATGTTACCGTTGCGGCGACAGACACGCCGGTGAATGTCGTTTTGTAAATACAGTGTGTCGGTATTGCAAGAAAAAGGGACATTTAGAGAAAATCTGTTTGAGCAAAAAGAAGAATTTAAATCGGAATGTCAACTTCGCCGATAGCTCGGAACATTGCAACGAGGAACATCGTTTAAACGGAGTATACTGCATACAGAGCGCTAGTCGCGTACCACCATACGAAGTGGAAGTGTTATTGGCGAGAGGGCCTGTTCGCATGCAAGTGGACACCGGCGCCAGTTTTTCAATTATTAACGAGCGCACCTGGCGCACGCTTCGCACTCGTCTGCCGCGCGATTCATTGCAGCCCGCCACGCTCACGCTGCGCACGTGGACCGAGACACCGGTACAGCTGCTCGGTCGCACTGTGCTACCTGTCAATTACAAGGGTCGAGAACAAGACATGAGCGTTATTGTTGCTAAGGGAAACGGGCCGAACCTACTGGGCCGTGACTGGCTGGAACCGCTTGACATCAAAATTCAGAATATCAACTATGTTTCCAATGAATTTGAACTTTGGATATCTAAACACGAGGAAGTGTTTCGGGACGGACTCGGTACATACCGTGGAAGTCCAGTGGCGATACATTTAAAGCCGGGAGCGACACCAAAATTTCTGAAAGCTCGACCCGTCCCTTTTGCTATTAAAGAAAGAGTGGAACGTGAGGTAGACAGACTAGTGGATGAAGGGGTACTGCGGCCGACATCTTACTCTGAGTGGGCGACGCCTGTAGTGCCAATTATAAAGAAGTCTGGTGAAATAAGGCTCTGCGGTGACTACCGCAGTACCGTCAATGAAGCAACCGAGTCAGATACTTATCCGATGCCGACGGCAAATGAAGTCTTCGCCACCATAGCAGGGGGGAAGTTCTTTTCGACCCTGGACTTGGAGCGAGCATACACACAAGTGGTGGTGGATGACCATACAGCTAGGCTGCTAACCTTGAATACTTGCAAGGGTTTGTACACCGTACATCGACTGGCTTTTGGAGTTAAGGCGTGTCCCGGAATTTTCCAACGTCTGATGACATCTTTGCTGGCGGGCATACGAGGAGTCGCCGTACTAATCGACGATATTATCATAAGTGGACGTACACGGCTTGAAATGCAAGAAAGACTTGATACCGTACTGGAGCGCATCAAACGAGCAGGACTTAGACTTAATAAAAATAAGTGCAAGTTTGGGAAAGAGCAAGTTGAGTTTCTAGGCTTTGTCATCGATTCAGAGGGTATTCACCCCGCACCAAGCAAGGTGGAATCAATTGCGAATACACCTGAGCCTAAAAATAAACGTGAACTGCAAGCTTTCTTGGGCTTGTATAACTTCTACGAAAGATTTGTACCACACAAGGCAACGCTGTTAGAGCCGTTACATCGGTTATTAGAAGCATCACATACCTGGAAATGGACAGAACAAGAACAGAATGCGTTTGATACAGCAAAAAGTCTTATTACATTTGACTTGACGTTAGTACATTATGATGTACAGAAACCAGTCGTTCTTACTTGTGACAGTTCTGACTTTGGTGTTGGGGCAGTACTATCACACGAAGATGTGGACGGCAAGGAACGTCCTATTGCAATGGCCTCTAGAACGCTACACTCTCACGAGCGACGATACTCACAACTTGACAAAGAGGCCACTGCTATCATGTTTGGAATTACAAAATTCCATAATTATATAATGGGTAGACATTTCCGTATAGTTACGGACCACAAACCCTTGCTTGGCATTTTTGACCCTAAGAAACCTATGCCGAATATGTTATCACCACGGTTAACTAGAATTGCTATTGCGTTGACCTCGCACAGTTATGACATTTCATATAAACCGGGACCACAAATTGGGAACGCGGACAGTTTGAGTCGCTGGCCGCAACCTGTAGCAGAGCAACAAGAACTTCCAATCGGCGAAATTTTGTTGATGGCTGAAACACCAGAAGATTTCCCATATGATGTCGAACATATCGCTTTGGAAACTAAACGCGACAAAATATTATCGCAAGTCACATACTACATACAACGGGGCTGGCCCGGAAAAGTAACTAACAGTGAGTTACGCACCTTTTGGTTGCACCGCACAGACTTGTCGCTGCAAGATGACTGTATACTGCTGGGTTGCCGTGTGATAATACCAAGTTCGTTACGCGAAGCTGTTTTGAGAATGTTGCACAAAACGCACTCTGGTATAGTGCAAACAAAGGCTTTAGCTAGAAGTTACGTATGGTGGCCACACCTTAATGAAGATATAGAACAGTTAGTGAGCAATTGTAATAAATGCCTTGAACACCGGCACATGCCTCCTAAAGTAAAACATGAATGGATTACACCCTCTAGTCCATGGTCTAGAGTTCACATCGATTTTGCTGGACCATTTCATAACAGATATTTTTTGATTATGGTAGATGCGTACTCTCGCTGGCCAGAATTGTTTATGGTAAACAACACAACCACTTCCACAGTGATAAGGTTATTGCGAACAGTTTTTGCAACACATGGTCTTTGTGAAGTGCTAGTATCCGACAACGGCACCTCATTCATATCGAGCGAAATGAAGAAATTCCTTCAAGCCAACAATATTCGCCATGTGACTACAGCACCTTATCACCCAGCTACAAATGGACTAGCTGAAAGGATGGTTCAGACCATCAAAGATAAGCTACGCAAAATGGATGAATTAACGTGGGAAGTTAAAATTCCAAACCTATTACTGGGTTTGCGAACCTCACCATGTGCTACGACAAATAAAACCCCAGCTGAATTACTGATGAGGAGACGACTACGTACGATATTGGATACGATTCACCCAGACAATTTAAAACGTAAGAAAATTGACGCACAAATACAGTATAACAGTAATCAAAATACCAGAGAGACAAATTTGAGACAGGAAGTGATGTATAGAAATTATAGTAACATAGGTGCAAGATGGTTACCTGGTACAGTGATAGAGAAAAATGGTCCATCAAGTTACAAGATAGAAACAAGCGATGGAACAGTGATAAGTCGTCATATTAACCAACTGTTTAAAAAGAAACCACCTGAGTCTAGGCAAATGGAAGGAGAAAGAATAGTTGTAGTACCACCATCTGTAGAAACTGAAGATATACATAGAAGGGTAGATATAGAGTCACCAGAAGAATGTAGTCAGGAATCTGACACTATCATTGAAATACCAGATGCCGACCAATGGGCAGATATGTTAGGAATTCCTGAGTCATCTCTTCCTAGAGTGGGAAAAATGAAAAATAAGTATACTACCCATTCCAGGACTCCATATGAGAGGCCTGATGCTAATTACATGTATTAGTATTATTGATTAATGTTTATATTTCTTTATGTTCCATTTTGAGAAGTTAATATTTTAGTTTTCGAATCATATACTTGATTCTAAAGATTAATTTATATTTGGTAATAGTTATCTATCATACATAGGGGGAAGGTATGTCATATACAGAGATCATGATAAATAGTATGTGGGTACATTTTCTGCTTTGTTATTTCATAAAGTGAATGAATGTAGGTAGGTAGATTATGTGTATGACACGAACACTTTTGTAATGGCTCCCTAGCTGAATATATCGTTTCTACGATTAATAACGTGTTTCACTTAATATCCGTACATAATAATTTCACTATCATTTCTCATCATTTGGTTACATTGCAAATAATGTTTACTATCACACAAGTGAGTCACTTCTTTCTTTATACTTTGGTAGTATGCAAGCAAGCATGCACCCACCCCCATGATGTTATGCAGCCTATAGACACTAGCAACACCAGAGGAATCACTAGTGTGGTGTCAACCCTTATGTCTCTTGTGTGTGTGTGGTAATTTCAACAGCTACAGTGCCCTTCACACTGGCTGCTAAGGACATCACTAGCTGGAATAAAAAATACAGATAAGTATAAATACGAAGAAATAAGGCCCTGACAACAAAATGACCACACAGCTCTATTACTTTTTTTTCACAGGAAATGCTCCATCGAGGTAGAATAAGGGTGCAATTGAAGAATGATGATGGCACACCTGTCAAACCAGAATTTTCTACCCGAGAAGCTGTTATGAAACATATTGGTGAATCAATACCAAAATTAAAAACTAGACAAAACAGGTAATGGTTATTTATCATATTTTTATTCAAATTTAATGACAATAAAATAGGCTAAGCTGAACTGTATGATACCATGAGTACTGATGACCAAGGTAATTGATGTTTGTGAGTGCGGCACATAGAGTACAGTAGTGATTTTAGAATGCTTGCATGATGTCAATGCAAATTAATTATTAGAAATGGCAAACTGTGAAGCAGTTCTGGATGGTAAAGACAAAAGTTTATTAATGTTACAAGGAACTTTTGTAAGAGAAATAGTTTTCAGCTAGCATAGCTAGGACTTCTAATATTTATTATTTAATGATTGTATGTACTCATTTTAATTAGAGCTATCTTGAATAGTAATAGTTTTAAGAACCAAAACTGCTTATAATTTGGGAAAGATAAAAATACTTAAAATGGTTTGTTTTATTGTAGACCAGCAGATCAACAACCTCAAGCAGCACAAGTCAGCAACAAAAGCAAGGGGAAAAAAGGACGCCGATAAGTCTAAATTACATGTCTTTATTGCATAAATTTATTTGTATAAAATATTTGTCTTAATATAAATAACAATTATTATTTGTTTTTTATTTCTATTATGAATGAATTCGAATTGATTTCTCAGCTAATTTATTTTCACCGTTTTTGTCTCTTGTGACACTGTATCCATCAAATATCATGAGAAGTGGTGTTTTGTCCTGTTGTTGATGGGGACTTATAGTAGTGGTATACTGTGCTACTGTTTCATCTCTTGTACGAACTTTTTGATCTTTTGCGGCAGATGCGCCACTTCTGCCAATGATTGATTTATCATTGGCGTTATCGTATGTGACATAGACGTCGCTTTCTTTATGAACGTCCTCGGATTGTATGGACTCTGAGATATCGTCGTTTTCTTTCTCGGGAACGAATCCTCGTAATCTTCGAATAGATTCTGATATAGGTTTTGTGCCTTTAGTTTCGTTTCTTCGAATTTCGAATTTATTTTCTCTAATGCTGTCATCGGCGCTTTCGTTTTCCGATACTGTGATTTCGTCTGCGGTGGTTCTATTTTTTGAATTTCTGGTATTATTTCCGTCTCCGCGTATTCGTCCGTTTCCAATGGATCCATTGCTACTTGCATCGTCTCGTGAAGCACCATCGGTATTCTCTTCATCGCTCTCTGTATTGGATTCAATTTTTCGGAATCTGGTAATATGTTTACGATCTCCATTATCCCCGGTGATATTTCCTTTAGGGTTTCGGTTATGTGTGGTGCCGCTTCTCTCACCGATTCCATAATTGTTTCGCCTAGCGCTAAAGGTATTTCTTGGAAATAATATGGATACGTTCTTATGCTGTCTGAGACGGCTGATGTTACGAGAGGGAGGATAATTGGTTGACGCGGGGGTAGTCTCGGCAATGACGATATCTTCGGAATCAGTCGAGATTTCAGCGGGAGAAGGCGGGGCAGAAGTAACTGCCTTTTCCTGCGGTCGAGACTCTTCAATCTTACCGTCGGTCTCCTGAGCACATCCACATCCATCCCCAGAAGCTTCCTTGGAATTGTAATAGTATCGATTGCGTTTATATTTATTTCTTTTGATTTCATGGGATTCGCTCGTATCTGAATTGAGAAGATTGTCAAATAGCATGCTAAGACTTTTAAGAAAGGGAATGTATTTCTGTTTGAGTTTCTCATTTCCGTTAATTTCTCTTTTCACTGATTGATTTTTGCGTTTTAGTCTCGAGTTAATCGGAAATTTTACTTTTCGAGGTTTTAGCGGGCTGTTGATTTGAAAAGCCTTTCTGTATTTCAATGGAGATATTTTCTGACTTGCCTGTAGTGTGTTTGCTAAAAATAACAAAAAGTTAATACTTAATACCTATACTTCTTAATTCATAGAGTAGCTAGCTATTTTATTTCTAAGCTTTTAATATTGTTACCTTGCTTAAGACTTTTCCTTAACTTCAAACTAGGAGGTGTTAGAAATTTATTTGCAGAGTCCTGTCCTGATAGGGCCGTATTATCTGAAAAAAATAAGGTTTACTAGATTTGTGGCTATTTAGACATTCATCGGTGAATAAATGGGAGGATATCCTAATACACTTTTGTGTTACATAAAAACGCATTTCAGATAGGTACAGGTCAGGTAGGTAGGTATGTTCCTGTAATTTCTGAAAATATAAGAAACTTAATGATTTCTGATATTTACGCGAATACTACACATGGCCATGAATGCTGTAAAGTATTCGAAACGTCGGTTAATAAAAATCAATAATAAACCGCGATATAAAATTAGTTTCATTTCAATAAGAAACTCCGTAAAATTAGTTTCATTTCAATAAGAAACTCTTGTCTCAAGGCAAATTCATAGTAGGTACATCAACCCACTAGGTAGGTATTATCCTACCTGTTAGTGGGTCCATTGGTCAAGTTGTTAGACACGCAAAAGTGTGGGGTGTACCTATGTCATAATTGATGCCCAAGTCTGTTTGTCTGTAGCGTAGCCGAAACGAATCCTCAAGGCTAAGAGCAATCCCGATGAAACCTGTTTTCAAATAACAATAGCCGCATTTTAATACCTCTATTCGTTTCGGAGCTGTGATTCTACAGACGACAACCGAGATAGGTGTCAAAACTTAGAAAAACCTATTCTATAAACTAGCAACATCCTTCTAGCTTCAGTAAAAAAGTACCTACCTTTTTCTTCGTGAAGAGGTGTTTTCAGCAGTCTTTGCTGCGATTCAGCTGCAATAGCCTCGTTCAATGAAAACGTTTTTGTCTCCGAATCTGTAGACAAATGTAATACAATTAAAACACTATTACAAGCATGTCACATACTTAAACATTTCTTATTTACAATATACGTACAATATATTAATGCAAAATTAATAATCATATAGCACTGCAGTCTGCGGATTTCCATTTTCTGACATTTTTATGTGTCGTATGTTTGCACACCGCGCGATTAATTGTACACTAAGATGTTCATTATATTATTCAAAAGCGACCTTCGATGACAAACGCTTAGTCAGCTAAAAGTAATATGAATTTGCTCATTTCCATTATATTGTCTACTGTGAACTTTCTCGTATGGCAATATCTTAAGATTTATGATTTAAGACTTAACATTTAATATCTTAAGATTTATCCTGCATTATATAAGTATTATGTATTTAGTTCCCGGATACATAGGCGGATTGAGTACAATTTCCTGTTTTCTAATTTCGACTTGGGTGGTAGGGCAGGTGACCCGGTTCTGGCCACTGACCCAGTTTCGGCCATTTTCAACTTCAAAGCTGTGTTAACAAGGTTCAGATAATTATACAGATCTATGGAAGATGGCAGTTACACTTACGAGTCATGGCAACCTTAATATAGTTGTTAGCTGTCATGTGTCAAACGTAACTGAGATTATAGCAGCCATTCAATGTCGATGTGCATGAAACGTGCTCATTTCTTAGTAAAAACAGTAGGGGACAATGGTTATATAATCAGTTATTGTCTCTGGAATCTTAGTTTTTTTTATAATGTTATTTTTCATATTGCATTAAACTCATATTGTCTAAGCAGAATTTTAGTCATTTGCTCACCATTCGTACGAGAAGTAAAGTTAAAACCGATGGCCACAAATGGGGCAACAATTATGTAATTTCCCATCTTTGGCCAAGTCGATGGCCAAAAGTGGCACACGTAGACTCCCCAATTCTGGCCACTTAATATTTATCGTCGTCTTTTGTATAAAAACTAGGTTTTTAGCCGATCATATGTCAAACTACGTAAACTAGGGTAGTTATACATAATCACCCTTGATAAAAAAAACGCGTGCGTGAGGTATGCGCAACTACCGTATGGCTTTATATGCTTAAACCACCTAATGTTTGTATTAAATTAAATCTGGAAAATAAGAAAATTGCCGATCTGGCAGGGTGCCTGTAAGGAATTAAGGGTGGTTCACTCTATTAAAGTTAAGATATATTGATTACTTTTGGTTCCATCGATAATACTAATGTAAGTTAGATGACTAGTGATGTACTTGTGATCTAGGTACATATTATGCTTTAGTCTAGACTAGACTGTCCAGTCTAGTGTGTTGAAGATTATTTGAATACCTAATAAGGAATAGTTGATTGTGCCATTTTTAGCGACTTACTAATAATGATACGTTGATTTTGAATTCGTTGAAGCTTTATTTCCTAATGGCCAAAACTGGCACACAGTGTGTGGCCACAAATGGGTAAAATGTGGCCAAAACTGGCTCAAACACCCATTCGGACCATTTAAAAAAAAATAACGAATACATTGCGAGTTTTAACCACTATATGGTTCTATAAGGTAAGATGAACATACTTTTGATGACTTGAGATGAAAATTATATCTGCGATTATTAAACTGATGAATCTCCAAACACTTTAATGGAGAAAAACGCTTAAAATGGCCAGAACCGGGTCACCTGCCCTAGGTACTATGACTACATAGTGAGAGTCTAAAGCCAATAAATAATAAGCCAATTGTCGTTTACATGTGGTGTTCAAATTCAAGGGGTAGGTGTATGCAGTGGATCTCTTTCGGTTTGCCAAAATGTTATCACAATAATATTATCCATCTTAATCTCAATCAATGCATCTCATCTGCATTTCCTGAGTCAAAATATTAATTCATCATCATTATCATCATCATCAGCAGCCGAAATACGTCCACAGCTTAACAAAGGGCTCCCTCTTAGAAGGGGGGGGGGGCATAATTGCTTTCTCTTAGTCGCCTCTTACGGACACCCGACGGGAGGAGATGGGTGGGTGCTATTCTTACCCGGACACACATAACAACAAGGACACCACACCGGCCAACAAATATTCATTTAATTGGTTAAATCACCGTTGCAGATAAAAAATATCGTAATACAATGCGAATAAACACATATTGAGTCATATTAATGTTATAAGACAGTTCTTCCGCTTTCATTACGGAATTTCACTTATGAAGCACGTACATAATATTATGTATAACGTCTTGATTTAATAAAGTTAACTTATAACTCAATTGCTGGAATTTGCGAGTTCTACAATAACAACACAATAATATTATCTTGTTAACATGCTTTATTTTGAACAACTTTAAAGAATATGTCGGGAGATTGAGTTGCACACCATTTTATTTTCGTGACAACATGAACTTTATGTGGTGATAGAAAGGGTTGATTGTCGAGGGTGATCCCGGCGAACATACCCTAGAGGGGGTTCTGCTTGCGGACTCCAGCCAGGCCCAGCTATAGAACAGTGCAATCGGGGGCCAGTGGCGGTCCTATCAATATTTTTAAGTGGTGCGAGATCTAAGAGTGGCGCCCCTTCTATATAAGTACTATAATAAAACTCAGAGAGCACTTTATCTGTACATTTAATATTTTTCCAAAAGGAGTTGTTCCAGAAATGTATGGAGCCTGGGCCAACACCATGTACACTATATGTATATATAACTTTGCAATACAGTAACTGTTTTGTAATGTTATCTTTTTTAAATATTGCTTCGTTTTATTGTACATTTAAGATATCTTGGTCAAGGAGAGCAATACCAAAGAGAATATAATACTACTGTAGCAACACCACACAATACTATGATGAATCGGAAATACGTAACTAAAATGTCATTTTGACAACTGACTATACCTGCGATTGAACTTGTTGTGAAATAGCACTTATACGACGGATTCCAATCAAGATAGAAACAGTCAATGAATGTCCGTAAACATAAATAATCACTAAAAACTCCGAAATACATTATGTACTCCACGCGTAAACAATCTATTACGAAACGTCACCTATAGCATTAACTGTCAAGTAGTAAACCAACGTCAAACGCAACTGTCATGGCTGCCCTAAAAACAGGGTGGACATACTAAATAACTCCATAAGTAATAATTTATGTACAATTGTACTCTGCCACAAATTAATTTATAAGTATTTTTATGAAACTCTCCTATGTTTTTCCTATTTTTCCATGTAGTGTACATAGTGTTGGCCCAAAATGGAACATCTCCTTTCTATGTCGGGGATACTATCGACATAGAGGCCAAAACATTTTTTTTTAAATTATTGTCTGTCTGTCGTTCTGGGTATCATTTGAAAACCCGTGGATGGATTTTAATAGGACTTTCACTGATGTATTGTGTAGAAGTCCGGGTATAAAACTGTATATATAAAATCACGCTATGTTTCATAGGGGCTATGCAGTGGAACATTACTTGCGCATATTACCACATAAATTCTATTGTATGTGAATAGGGTAATTAAAAATTGACCAGTTCAATAATAAGATATGTATTATTACGCTACATACAATAGGGACTGAACAGACATTTAGTTTGCATAAGGTAAGGTTGAGTTGCCATGTTGAGTAAGTGTTCCGTGGTCGAGTGGTTACGGACGCTTCTAAAAAACATCGTAGGTCTCGGGTTCGCATCCCACTTGGGGTTATATTTTAACTTATCTTTTTTTATTAATTATATTTTTAAAATTGTTATTTCTAAATAATTTAGATAAGAATTAGGTACTCTTTATCCCGAAAAATTGAAGGGTTCCTGCAGGACGGGGCATCAATAAGGGTAACGCGCAAAATACATAGGATGATTTTGATATAATTTGTGTAAATCGACCGAGCCGGATCAGGTGGTCAGATGGAGTTGGATCGAGTCGGATTGAGTTCCTTCGGAATCGCTGGACGTTCGGGGTGTGGGCCTTACTTAGGATGTCCATCCAGTACGGTGGCGACTCCAAGGAGGGTGGCAGCGGGGTTGTGACCCACGTGAGCACCGTGACACCGTGAACGCTCAAATGCAAGGCACTGATCCCTCTGGTGCAGATCCCACCGGAGAGCTTTGGTGTCCCCACTCATGTGCCGATGCAACAGCCGCGTGGGCTTTAGTGGGTAAGAATCCCACATACCCTGGTTGACCCCCACAGGTTCCAAGGACCTTTTGAAGGTTTCTCCGTAAAAAATAAAAGGGTCGGATCGAGTCGGACCGAATCTGATCAAGTTGAATGGAAATGGATCGTGATATGCCGAGTTTGATTTCATGAGTAAGTATAACGCGAAAATTACCTACCTACTGGCTGCGTGCAAAGCCGCGGGTACAGCTAGTCAAATATAAAACTGTATTCGATTTGACATTTGTCACACACGGTTTTAGTCGCCATAACCATACATTCGATGTATAAAATAGTAACAATAAATTTTATGATTAACAACAGTTTTATTTATTTTGTTCTATTCTATTGTTGGTGGCTAAAAATCGGGCCCGGTAACCACCGGAACGCTCATCGACCCAGTTGAATCCATTGTGCATGCCCTAGTCCTTTCTTTGTTGCTGGCGTGTCGAAGAGTTGCCTTAGTTATGCAACGATTGCTCCAGCTTGGAGCTGTGCGTAATCATCTGGTGTAGGATAAGCTACTCCCAGATGACCCAACCTACGTCTCCCAAGACCGACGCAGCCACACAATATCAGTGGCGTGCAGTCCATATAGGCAAAAAGTGTTTGCCTACCCTGTGATTTCCGGAACAATACATGATAACAAAAATAATTTATCTGCTCAATAACATTTTGTTTTGAATTATTTCATCATTATAAATAAGCAAAAGCTCTCGAAAAACGGGCATTAAACTATTCCTAGTTCCTAGGTACGCGGAGATTTAAATTTCCCGCGCGCCAAACCGCGAGGTCCGCTAATCAAAATTTTAAGATTTTAAGATCGAAACTCTTAATTCCCACACATTCACAGATTTTTTTCTAACAAACTTACACACACCAGTAGGCACGCCGACCAATCAAACAGTATAAAATATAAATGTCACGCACACCATGCAAAAATAGACAGTGCCTCTCGGCAAACCTTTCGGGTGTGCTCGGGTCTGCTCGGGTGCTCTCGGCAGCAATGACGACCTTGGAGGAAGGACTAAAGACATGTTGACCAATAGCAGCTCAATCTTAGCCGAATGCATCGAACGGGATCGGGATCGGGATGCGAGAATGGGTGCTCGATGAATGAAAAATACTACAAATTATAAAATACCTAGTTTGTTCAATCTTCAAGATTTCATAATGACATCCATTTTTTGTTGGTTTTTATTCTATATTTTTTTTATTACGATTGATAACGATTGTTCTCGGTGCAGTATGTGTGTTGTGATTCCAAATTATAAAACTTACTTAGTAGAAAATGGAAGTGGTAACGTGTGATTGATGTTCTGGCCAAGTGTGTATAGAAAAATTAAAAATTCACGCGTTTTCGACAAGATAAATAATCTAAAATATTTAGATTTAAAGTATATTTACAATCGGTTAGCCAGCTGGAAACATAGAATCTAAATATCATTTAATTTTTTGATATTTTGAGGTGGCATATTTATAATCATTTTAATGTATGTGTACAAGCAAGACAAGTAACTCGCAGTCATATTAAAACTTAATTTTTTTTACTTTAAGTAAACATACCGGTTATCGGCCGTTTAAGCGGCTTGTTGATTTCAGAGTTGATTTCTATCATAATTCTGTACCTCAAGACATTAAAAAATATTTTATTCCATGCTACAATTAGTCTAGTTTCATAAAATCTAACGTTTGTAGACGTATCTGTGATACATTATTTTTAAAAAAATATTATTTGTAAAAATAGCAAATATACCAGTTATCGGCCTTTTCACTCAGTTATCGTCCACCAGTGCACTGGTTATCGACCACCTAATTCACAGTAGAAAATCAACTCTTATTCAATAGCTCATAGAGTTCATAATGGCATGAAAGTAAAACAATTAATAAAATCCCAAAAGGCGGTATATTTTTACTCTTCTACGACTTAAAACTAACAAAAAAGGGATTAAAATTAAAAAACAAAACAAATATACCTTTACAAGAAGAAAGAGATATAAATAATAGATTAAAATTTTGACTCAAACAAACAGCTACTATTAGATCAACCATCAATAAACATCTCTTATCACAATCATATAAAAATAAATTTCAAACATAACAAAATTCTATGCCCAGTATAACCGAGACATTAAGAAGAACTAAAATAGGTACCACTACCATTAATAAAACAAATAAATGGTTTACAAACAATATAAAAATTATTATATAAAGTAAACATTTAAAAATAAATCAACACAAAGTTTAATTAAGTAAATCAAAAATCAGTCTATCAATCAGTCAGTCAGTATTGTTAATGAAAGTCTTCAAAACTTCTCTTCTTGCATTTTCAGCAGTTTCACACAACATACATTCATATGGTACGGTAGCTGCTTGATTGTATGATAAATTCTTTAGTTTCGTGCATTTTAGGTGATACCAACGAATGCATTGATCACAGCCAATATTCATTTCACCCTCTTCTTCAGTGTCACTTATAAGGTCAAGATCACAACAACCACATTTAACATGGGATTGAGTTTCTTCTGTTTTCCTTTTCTTCATCCTCTTCTGTTTTGGTGGTGGTTCTTTTCTCTTTAGCTCTCTTTCAAGCTTTCTTTTCTTAATTTGGTTTTCTTTGTCCTGTTTTGCTTTTTCTTTGTTTTCGTAATATTGTTGCCAAGCTTTAGACGTTATAGCACTCGGAAACTGGTTGGATTTACGGGTTCCTTTGTTTTTAGTGACAACATCAGGAAATTTAAGATGTTTTTTAAATGGATCCTCATCTATAACAGTTGCTGATGTTTCCGGAGCCGATGCTATTAATATATTTTCTATGACCTTTATTTTATTAGTATTTCCCGATTTATTGTTCGAAGATTCTGTTGTTGAAGGTATTGATTGTTGTCCAATTGCATTAACATCATGAACTTTCAATGCAGAAGAAGTCAGATTCATGTCAGAAATTGTCCTAGCCTCTGTATTACTATAACTTTTGATCATAGGAGGGTTCTTTTTAGTGTCAGAGTTTTTAGTGCATGTTTTTTGTTTGTCTACTGAAATATCCAAAGACCTATTCAAGAGGACATGATCGTGATCTATATCTGCAAATGTTACATCCATCCTCATATTTTCTATTTGATCCTGGTACTTTTCTGATTCTAGATTTGTATTCATTTCCAGGTGGGGATCTTTGTGTAGCTCAGTTTCAATTTGGATAGCATGGCTCGTGGGGTTGTCATCAAAAGGAATAACGATATCGTTATTAACTTGACATATTTCTGAAAAATGTAGGTCACGTAATGATGCTATTGAGATGTCATTGAGAGATACATAGGAACCAATCTCTGGAATTTGAATAGAGCTGTGGTCCATGTCCTGAATAGAACAATATCCTGAAGTTTTTTCCCTGGGGCTTTTCGAAGCCTTGTCAGACGGATTTTTAAATTTAAAGGTTTCTGAATGTCTGGGGGTTGAAGTGGATGGATGGATTAAACCTCGGGGTGTCTTCGATGTAATGTCAGAGGATCCTTTAACTTCAAACAATTTTGTATTTTCCAGGATTGAACCGGATTGTGAAGGTTGGGGTGTCTTTGGGGTCTTCTCAGAGGATTGGTTAACTTCAATCGATTTAGAAAGGATTGAACTAGATCGTGAAGTTCCTGGTATCTTTGAGGATTTGTTTAATTCTAATGATATCGAGCGTCTTGCGGTGGTACTGGAATGTGAAGTTCGTGGTGTCTTTGATTTAGATCGCCGTTTTTGTAAATACGACTCCTTAGTGTGATCAAGTTCTTGTAATATTATGCTTGGATTTATACCAAGCTTACCTATATTCTCTTCCATTAGGTAAAAAACTTTTCTGGCTATTTCAAAATGCCTCTCGTTCAGAGGTTTTTGTGAATTTGTTTGAGTAGCAGTTGTATTTCGTATCTGAGCGTCTTTTACACATTTGGAAAAGTCTACCTGTTCTACATCAAATGGATAAAGGCCGCATTTACGGAATCCATTCTTGATCGTCTGAGTCATTTCCATGTCCAGCGTCTCTTTAAAAACTTGGCAGAAGTTTGTTTTTGTTACGCATTTGTTTAGGTTTTCAGACCGACTCTGCCAATTTTTTACGGTGCGCTTCCATTCTTGTTTCAGTGGCTTGAAGACACTTACATCTGCTGGTTGTAGAATGTGAGTGGTGTTAGGTGGTAAAGCGTAGAGAATGATATCATTATGCTCGCAAAACTTACTCAGTGGCATGGACATGTGTGACTTATGTCCATCTACGAAAAATAGTACAGGTTTTTTTATATTTTGTTTCGTGAGCCAATCGTTGAACCCGTTAGACATGTACTCGAAAAATGTATACGAACGCATCCACCCAGTTTCCGATTTTCCCAAAATCCATTCAGGCGGCATGCTGTCAACGACTGCTTTAGGTGGTCTTTTATATGGGAACACCACTAATGGCGGACATATCTCCCCAGATGCAGTCATTACCACCAGAACTGTAATATTTTCTTTCTCATTGCCTTTCTTGACAACGTATACATTTTTATAGCCTTTAGGGGCTAGAACTTTCCCTGATTTAGGAGACAATGAAACACCAGTTTCATCAGCGTTTAGAATACGACTCGGATCATCTAAAATGTCTAATACATTTCGTTCAACCAAGAAAGTGTGTAAGTCTGCAAACCATTTTCGAATTGAACTTTCCTTGATGGCTTCTCGCGCCTTATTAATAGCTTCTGGCTCTCGGATGCTGATGTTTGGATGGCGTTTGAGAAAGCTGAGATACCATCGTATACCAGGTTTACCTCCTGGAAAGCGATGGTCTATGCCAAGTTCTTTTGCAAGCTCAGCCACCGTATCCAGAAGGTCATATTTGTTGATTGGAATTCCGGCCTTCGCCAACTCAATTATCCAATCAACAATTTTCTTTTCTCCTTCAAAACCAAATATGGGGTCTGGGCCAACTTTTCTCCTTTGATCAGCAACACGACCGGAAAGCCTGTCCTGTATGGTGGATCTTGGAACTCCGTACTGCCGGCATGCTTCTCTTATGCCGCGAATGTTGCCGCGTATATCTGAAAGAGCGTTTGTCAGTGCTTCTTCACTATAAGCAAACCTTCGGGAAGGCTCTTCCCTTTTTTTCTTTTCCTTTCCTTTACCGAAAGGTGCCATCTACAAAAAAAAGCTCAATTCCAA
The DNA here is from genome assembly GCA_911728495.1 of Furcula furcula. Taxonomy (NCBI): domain Eukaryota; kingdom Metazoa; phylum Arthropoda; class Insecta; order Lepidoptera; family Notodontidae; genus Furcula; species Furcula furcula. Next base: position 17,042,750 of record OU452251.1, read on the forward strand.
CACCAAGCATGAAATGAATCCATTACCACATAGCATATACATATAACTGGTAAATAAGCTTTAATAAGTCGTAATTATTAGTTAACTAGCTTTGTCCCCGCGGTTAAAAAGTAGCCTATGTGTTAATTCAGAGTAAAGCTATATTTAAGCCAAATTTCATTCAAACCCATCTAACCGTTGCAGGATAAAGTGGTAACAAACAAATAAGCGTTAAATTTGTTAAGGTTATGAAAGCGCTCATACGGGCGGAAATAGGTTACATTTTTACCATTTATCGGCCGATCTTTTATAGAAAGGCCAGAATCAGGTGTAATTTTTACCAATTTTCGGCCACTCTTTATTTCAAGTGGCCGGATACAGGTCTAATTTTTACTAATTTTCGGCCGTCCTTTATCTCAAACGGCCGGAAACGGGTTTTATTTTTACTGGTTATCGGCCGCTAAACGATCGGTATTTTTGAAGGTCATATCTTTGAAAATATGAGGTATACTGGCGGCCGGAATCTAGTTGTAAATTCACAAAATTCTAGCTGTTCACAAATATAATGGAATCTATGTTGGTGAATTTACGGTTTCCGGAATAAAGGCAAATAGAAATGACTTGAATAAACCGGTTTTGCGACCACCCGGTCGGAAAGTAGATTTTGAAATTAATCGTTAACGTATTGTCCGGCCACCAAAAATATCACAAATTATGCCAAGTTTGATGAGTTTGGGCACTTAAATATTGAAATAATACATGCTAAATACACACAAACTAAATCAATCACCAATAAACCAACAGTAACACTTAAAAACTTACCATTGAAAATCAATCCACGTGCTATTTTTTTCGCTAAATTTGACACGCGTCCACACACCAAAATTTGAAATGGCGACTGAGGGCTCAGTTCGCAAATTGTGAGGCCATGCTATTGGATCATGAATTGTGAACTTCGTCCGGATCGAATGGCGTGAAATTAGGAAGGTGCGGTCTATAACACTGTCTATTATTCAAAATAACGTGCGAAGTGGCCGAAAAAGGGTAGAGGCCGGTAAACCGGTATGTTTACCCTATTGTTTTTATTGACTGTGTAGTATGTCTGGTTCTTTAAGACGCTCTGCGGCCTAAATGGCTGGATGGATTTTAACGTAGGTACTTCCTACGTGTCGTCTTAGTAGTGGAAGTGAAATAGAATATATATTTATTCGAAATAAAAACATAAGTAATAGGTACTCATCAAATGTTTTGTGTTCACATCATTCATTAATGTCAATTTAGGTCCCCGTGAGGTGTCCGGGTAAGAATAGCACCCACTCATCTCCTTCCGTTGGGTGTCCGTAAAAGGCGACAAAGGGAAAACGAGAAGACGGGCAGCAGCGTCTTTTTATTGGATTACCTACCACCTATACTGCGATCCCCAAGCCGCCTGCCAAGCGTGGGGATTATGGCAACCCCTCCCTTCTAAGGGGGAGGCCTTTGTTCAGCAGTGGACGTTTCGGCTGCTGATGAGGTTGAAGTCACTTTTTGCCTACCCTGTCATATAACCCAGTGCACGCCACTGCACAATATGTGTCGCATTGACTCTTTTTCACCTTTACAAAATCTGCAAGTATCTTAGCCTCATTCAATGAATGAAAAAAAATATTTTTGTTTTAATTTACTGAAACTTCGTTCTCCTTTGACGTCAGTAACAGGTATAATAAGTACAGTAAGCAAGATACGAAGCGCTGTCCAAATATCAGGGAAAATATCTTGTCAACCATTTCTTCTTATAAGTTGAAGAACTGCTGATGGAAGATCTTTTAATAATGGATTCAGGCTCACAAGTTCTTCAACTAATTCATGTCCAGATATATTATCACATTTTTCGCCATCGGTTAAAATTATTTGCAAATCAGCACAGCCTTTTTCCAACATGGATATTTCTGGAATTTTTTTTTATGTCGTACGTATATAAAATACCATGTATAATTGAACTTTGACAATTGTTGAAAACGGGTAACCAATGAACCTACTTATTCTCAATTGTATCTATCAATTAATTCGTTTTGAATGCGTTTGCTGAAATAATGGATATTAGTCTCTTTCTTTGCAATACGGCGGAGGTGCCCCATCGTCACAGTATCAAATTTTCCTAGTAGTTGCACAAGACCAAAAACGTTGCCATTATTAGGAGTATATAACATTTTAGAACGAGAGCTCCCTCTAAACGCCAAATTATTGCTTGCCAAGAAGAACATTATCATCATTCTTTCGAGAATAGCGACCCATCTCGATTTCTCGTCTTCAATCTGTTTTTGTGTCTTCCACTGAAATTGTTCAATCTCATCGACGCTTCTATCCAACTGTTCATAACACGGTGATCTGTGGATATTTCGTGAGTTTTGATACAGGATTCGCCGCGCCCGACCGATCTTCGCGTCAGATGATTTTGGCGCCCCCCTATGATGGCGCCCGGTGCGGTCGCACCGCTCGCACCGCCTTAGAACCGCCACTGTCGGGGGCCCTTTGAAGCTAACCAAAACCTACAATGATGGATAATATGATGATGGCCTACACCACTTCCGCACTAAACAATGATTGAACATCAATCAAAGCCCCCTTCCAAACAAAATCATCTTTCTTAGCCTCCAGGGTAAAATCCTGGACCTACGTCTGACTTACAGATGTTTAATTAATTACATAGATATTTAATCTCTTTGGTCTGACCCCAGCACATTATGTCCCACCAATATCATTGTGTTCCACTAAATTAACGTTACGTTATGTTATAACAGTAGGTATCGTGTGTAGTATGATGCAAATACCTTGTTTTGTAAACCGGAGTTCCCAGGTTCAAAACCCGAGCAACAACTTCATATAAACTTTTACATTCCGGAAGTTATAATGTATTGAATTCATATAATAATTATTATCGATTGTAATGAAATGTTATGTTGACTAGTGTTTTGGATATGTTGTGTACGCCTTTAAGTGGAATTTGTATCAGCACAAAAACAGCTAACCATTATTTGATATTGTAAGTTACGATATACTTTCTGTTGGTGTACCTTTTTAATAAATAAATAAATAATTGTTCCATTGTTTAGGTTTTGCCAAAATGTGATCAATATGTATTGATGTGTTGCCAGTGATGACATAATTGAGACGTGGTCTTTAACAGCTGGCCTTTTGGAGAAGCTCAGAGTCACACCACGAGCTATGGAGAGAGCTATGCTCGGAGTTTCTTTGCGCGACAGAATCCGGAATGAGGAGATTCGCCGAAGAACCAAGGTCACCGACATAGCTCGTAGAATATGTAAGTTGAAGTGGCAGTGGGCAGGCCACATCGCTCGAAGAACCGATAACCGTTGGGGAAGAAAGGTTCTCGAGTGGCGACCACGTACCGGAAGACGCAGCGTAGGCAGGCCTCCCACTAGGTGGACCGACGACATTGTTCGTGTCGCAGGCAACCGGTGGATGCAAATAGCAAATTGTCGTTCATTGTGGCGATCTAAGGGAGAGGCCTTTATTCAGCAGTGGATGTCTTCCGGCTGGTGATGAGGATGATGATGATGATGTATTGATGTGGTGGTAAATTGGTAATACAGATAACCAGGACCTTTATTGTTTTCAACCATCAATATAGATATTATTAGTATATTGATGTTAACAACAATCGCTACTACAACTGCTGCGCTGTTTGCACGCTGAGCTATAAATTATCACATAAAATAGTAGATAATGGCGCTTTTATATCAAATGTTTCGATAAATAATAAAATAAAGGCAGTAAAACAAAGGAGTTGCTGTAGGGTCGGGTCGCCGGTAAAATATTACGATCCCCCAATATCGGAGGATGAAATCTTTAATCGCGTGGATTCGGAGTTTTACGTGAAACTAGAAGGGGTTCCGGCCGGAACATAATAGTTAGATAAACTTATGGACAAGTAAATTATATTCGGTGACGTCATAAAACCAATTGTGCTCAAATCGAATGATCTTCTATACGGTACTTGATATCGCTTTAAAAAATTTTGTTGTCATCAAGAGGCGTACCTATGGTATGGTGTCTGTGTGCGAATATACTGACCTTTGAGATGAAACCCTTTTAGCAATTTAGTGAGGTAATGGCAAGCGACAGGCTAGCTCATAGTTTTGTTGCATTGCAATTAATTGACCTTAGTTATTAAGTTTCTTAAGCCAGATAATTTCACCAGCTAACTAGTAACCTTAACGGTATTTACACACAACTGCTTTATGACAGAATATCCTGATACGGCGGGCGGTGTTGCCTATTCTGTGGGCCTAAACAAGTTGTCATTCTATAATACAAAACGCTAGAGAATACAAAACAAATGAATAGAAATTACATATCTATCCATATTTTTTTTTATTCTAGCGTTTCCAATTGTAGAATGAATACTTGCACAGTCTATAAGTAGTTTGTACACCGTGCTACTTGTCTAGGCCCTCTGAACGGACACTCGTACCTACTCTTGTAGATACTTACCAAACCTACCTATAGTAAAAGTACCTATTATGTACAGTAAATAAACAATCGATCTGAAGTATTTCGGATCAAGATTTGCCAGATACTTTACTATAATAAACCAAATAATTTCTTAAAACCTAAATTAAGGTAATAACTCTCTACTCTACTCATCATTTACTTACACTGAGTGTACCATGACGAAATCTGGCATGACGTCATGTCAATACAGCGAATAATGTTTTTCGGTTCTATTTTTACAAGAAATTAAAAAATATAGCTACCCATTTCTTAATATTTTTGTATATCCAGGTAAGTAGTAAAGTTATTCACATATCTCTTATTGATTTAGTGGTTTTTTCACTAGTCAGCGTTTTATTTTGCGGTGGAAAAAACTTTCGTTTTATTTGTACGCAAATCGGAAGGCCCGCTGGCGGCTCGACCGCTCGTGGTCGGTTACTTCCTCAATTTACGTTACGATCGCCCATAGTCCGGAGTCCGGAGTTAGTATCGGCTGTCGTCACGCTTCGTATATTGTGGATTTATATTTCACCCCAATGTTTCACCTAATATACAAATATTGCTTATTTAGTAGAAATCGATTAGGTATCTATCGATTGCATTTTGATTAAAACTTATGTTTTAAGTAATCTGGCGTTTATCTATAGATTATTTAAGTACCTTTTTTTTGACGCGGGGGAAACCTTCAAAAGGTCTTACCCACTAAAACCCCGCGGTTGTCGCATCGGCACATGAGTCTCACCCAAGTCTCTGCGGTGGTATCTGCACCAGCGGCCCCTTAGTGCCTTGCCTTTGAGCCCGCTGCCGGGGGGCGCATTGTAGCCCCCCAGGAACCAGTCACGGTGGTCACGGGGACGGGGGTCGCAACCCCGCCGTCATCCTCCTCGGAGTCGCCGCCGTACTCAATGGACGTGCTAGGGCCCACACCCCGAACGTCCAGCGTCTCCAAGGTTATTTAAGTAACTACAAGTAGGTAGGTACCAATTACCATAAGAGTACTTTGTATGTTACATAAACTTACAACATACCTACTGTATTTACAGTTTAAAGTATAGTAAGAAGTTTCTTTAGACATATGGGTGAGTAGGTAGGTAGTAAATGTTACATATAGGATTTTTATTATATTCTGACTAAAACCTTAGCCTTAGGACGGTACTGAAGTACGTAATTATGCTCCCTTATTTCTTTTCTCCATAGAAATATTCATAGTATTCATAATTCAATAAAACAATGATATTGAAGTGCGCGATCCGATATTTACATTGAATTGTGTGAAGGGCACTGTATGTATGTATTTGCTTCGTACCATCAGGGTGCTTACCTTCCAGAGTACGTATAACAAAACTCACAATTAAACAAGTAATAAATTTAAAAACTAAAACCCGACTACGGATAAAATCGCAGTCTAATAATGTGATATTATATTCGCTTCTAACGACACCCTACTTGTCAAATTATGTTAAGTAGATTAGAAGATATGCGGGAACAGATAAACATACATACATTCTTGTTAAAATCATAACCCTCCCTCCATTCCGTAGTCGGGTAAAAATGCAAAATGTACGTGCCATGCGCTTATTTAGAATTTTGTATTATGAGCGATTGCAACCCTCATGTCTCCCTCGTATAATAGTTTGTAACGCAGAAGGAATGAGTGTCCCGTATTCAAGACTTTCATAACCAGCATTATTATTATCACTACTGAACTAGATGTAAAGTAATCCGCAATTTGAGCGAAGTATTCTGAGTGCACTGATTACAAGGAAGGCTGAAGGTCTCTTACCACTCTCGCGATAAAAGGATTTGGCAGGGACGGTATTATGTACTATTCTGCCGTAATAGGGTGATACTTCTTTAGGACCATTCAGGAAACTGATGATACTATTTGGTTTGACCATAAAAAGTTACGATATCATATTTGCTGTGGCAAAATATTATGAACAAATAACGCCCCGGCTGGTGGCGGCTTGCCTTTGATAACAATTTGTTATTTTTATATATATAAGTAGTCACCAGATTCACTTACATTTTTTTTACACTGTGCCGTGATTTATATATTAAAGAATAAGTAAACTATAAACTACTAATCCTGAATTGAAACTGCGATGAGGTTTATTTAGGTTTCCGACGTTTTGCTACTTAACATACTTTGCCAATGAAAGATTATAGTAAGTAAGTACAATTTTTTCAATTTCACATCAATAAATTACCGCAAAAAGCAGCAATTGTACTGCCAAGAATAATTCGAGTTCGCAAAATTAAAAACTAATTTTAACAGAGAAGACTCCTTTCATCACTATAAATAAATGCAGAACAAAATAAGATGCCGGATGTCGAGAAAACCTTCGGTTTCTCCAAAGAGGTCACAGACTCGTAGCAGAAATAGCATTTATATGTAAAATGAAAACGTACACAATATGTGTGAGTATTAGCAAATACGACATATTAAATACATATAAATGTGTGTACATAATAGATAAGTTAAAAAATATTGATTGAAGTGACATTCTTAATAGTAAAAAAAATACTTAAGTACTTATTTTAGAAATCACTGCTTTTTATGTTTGCTAATTTTTGCGATCATAATATGTACATGTGACATTATTTAGAATTGTATAACATAAACGAAATAAAAATTAGCTAATATCCCTTTCAGCGGCATAGACCTATTGTCAAATCAGCGTAACCCGTTATAAAAGAATTTGTTTTGCAATCAAACCATGTCTAAATGGATCGCCCACCTCTTCAGTTCAAAACAAAGCAATGGTGCCGGCAATAGGGAGCTGGCATATTGCCTCAGTTTCGAGTTATACTGCCGCTATCTCAGGGTTTATGCCTTATAAAATCTGTATCCGAGACCACGCAAAGCCTCTATCGGCTAAAAAATTATGTCTGTTGAATAGATATTATCGCAATTGGAAGCTATTGTTCAATGAAAAACAGCTTATGCTTGGGAAGTTCATTTTGTTCGGCAATCCGCAAGATATTGAAGAGTTATGACTTGGTTTGCTTGAAGACGACTCGTCGGTCGTAATTTTCCACTTTTTTATGTTTTATAAAAATAATTAAGCCGGTAGGAACTTAAGTATACAATTGTTGTACTTATAATTTAAGTTTACTGTGGGGTGTTTCTTGTTGGAGATTCACGGAGATTGTTCCGCCGCCGGTGAAAAAAGAACGCTCACTCAACTGAACTGATGAACCTGATTTAGTAAACAGAAATACAGTGAACTGGATAATTATGTATGATTATCTAATAAAATGCGTGTAACCAATGGTATTATTGAATGTAATTAATTGTGATGTGGTAATGTAAAGGATAGCGTAGCGTTAACAACAGTTTGCTTATTTCAGTGGTAAATCGTTACACTAATATTGCTTATGAAGTAAGTTTTGTTTACTATTGTTAATATTTTATTATATTCTTATCATTCCAGACTCTGCTGTGTGGTGGTATTATATTATTTGTTCTTTTTGTCTCTAGTGATACTTCCGTAATGCATTTTTCAGTTCAAAAATTATCGCTTTCGCATACAGATTGTTAGCTAAGATTTAAGCAGCAAGCAATACCTTAAGAAGTAAATTATCCTGAGAAAAAAGGGGTAGATACGCGGGGAAAAGCTTGTGAGAAGAACTTCCTTGTACTTATTTACCAATCACCTAGCTCTTGAACTGAACGTCTAACTAGGTATAATAAACGTTTTAGTAATTAACTTTTGAATAGCCTCTGCTTATCAGCAGAGGCTAACGGTGTGTCCACCGTTTCTGCTACTCCTCTTATTTAGAATGCAGCTGTGCAGGAATGTGTTTATTTTTTGGGCACTGGCTTACGGCTTAGGGTTTCACCTTTTTCAAACAGAACGACTTTTATTATAATAAGAAACGGTGAGAGGCGAGCGAAACATTTTTCCGACACGAAACTATTTACGAAAATCACGGTCCCTGTGTATAGGGTTGTTTATTCGTCAGCGTCCCAAGTTGCAAACATCCGCAGGAGATGACATGGGCGAGTCTACATTTATATCCCACCCCACATTACGTCCGGGGAGTCCAGGCCGCTCGCAATGCGGCTAGCAATTTTATTTGCACGCAAATTCGAAGACTCTTAACATGCCCGGATCTGATGGGGCCCAGTTACGAACTCCACTCTCGTATGTTTCGACTTATGGCTTTCATTTCCTAGAAAACCTACTGTGAACGTGATACGTCGGTCCTTTAGTAGTAGCTCACTCAAGTTTTTTTATGTAAGTAGTTGTGTTTGTCAATAGTTAGGAAGTCATTCAAAATAATGGTTGTTTGTTTGTCCTCATTTTATTATATGAATAAGAAGATGCACCGATTACTGCTTAAGTTACATAAGTTATGTATTATGGCATTGAAATGATTCTTGGATAAATGTAAGCGATGTAGTTGCAAAATGCAAAATATTACATACTAGGTACCTATGTACATAATATGTATAATGTAGGTAATAACGTTAGAATAACAAATTAAGATTTTTTTTCACAAGACAGTGTCTTGATGAATTTACATAAACCTTATTGATTTGACAACATTTCACACAGTGCTCTATGAACACGTTTTTTGTACTTACTTATTTTTCTATTTTTCTTCTTCTTCATCTTCTAATGATAACGCTTACTGCTAATTTAGTAAAGAGCGTTAATGTTTCTGTTGTATTTTGTTTCCATTTAGTTAAATGTCAGTTTGTGAATAAGCAAATTCCTTTATTTGTACAGTAGGTACCTACTTACATGTCTTTTGACTTATACTAACAGGCATCAGCATCTATCAATCTACAACTTTAAACCTACCTATCCAAAAAGAATTTAATCTCAATTGTATTTCAGATCCGTCATCTCCAAACCCATATCTTATATAGAGTACACATACCGCCAAAATATACCCATTGAATCCGCAGAATGTACGCCCAAACGTAATAAGGAGTGGCGATAGGATTCATAGATACGTGAACAAAGACGTGCGACCACAATAGACGTTGCTCTCGTTGTATTGTCTGTGTTTCTGGTTTAAGGCACTGCTATATACATACATAATAATAATATATCTGGCTCACAATTTATGTTTATGAAATTACATGGTTAGTTGCGTACTGATTTGAACTCGTCCCCGTTTGATACGGTTTGCTGTAAATTATATCCTAATAATGGTTTTCGGGTTATTATACCTACAATGTTAGTTTATGATTAGTTTATTTAATATTGACATTAATACATATTATTATTGATTTGATTATTCGATATCTTCGGTACAATTACCTGCATTAGGTTTAATTCAGAGAATTAATTCACCTTAATATGTATGACTGAAAATAGATTAGGTTTCTTTTTTCATTTTTCTATGTCTGCCGTGGCATATACTAAGCAAAACTACGTAAGTCTACAACTTACAAACTTTATAGGGTAAAGAACAAAGAATAGAAATTCATAAAGGTAAAATCTTTTATACTTACTCAGATACCTACTTTCCTGTTACAGGATACGGCCGGACCACTACCGGTCTTATCAGATTGGAAATTGATTTCCACATATTAACGTGTCAGTTAGTGTAGCTCGTACGAACACCATCCGTGCTGCGAGCCTTATCTCTCAGTTTATGGGCTCCAGCATCCGCTCGCGAGGCAGATATCGACCGTTACAACCTAGTTAGAGCAAATATCCAACTCGTATTTAAATATTCGCTGAGCGTACAATCTGGCCTTTATCTTAGTAATACACTTACTGTTGCTTTATCTTTACAGCGCTTCGCTATTGTTAGTGTGTCCTATTATTTGGCAACTAATAATAAATAACTTACTTGTTATTTAAATATAAAATGTCGCTTCATCTATAAAATACTTATCTAGAGCTGTGTCTAGGCAGTCCAGAAATTACAACATTTAAGAGAATCTGGTAGTCCAGTGCCTTACCGATACTATAACTGATAAGATATAGATATATATGGATAGACAACTCTTTATTGCACTCCAAAAAGTACAGGAAATAGAAGTGCAAAAAAAAATTGAATGGTATACCTAGATCGAAGAGAGAAAATAATTATAAAACAACTGCAGTGTGGCTACCCCAATAGGCAAAATTTAATATTAACGTCGGCATACAATCGACATTAGATAGATAGATAAATTGTTTGTTGCACATATTTTGTAGAACAATACATGAAAAAGTAACATAATTATTAATGCGACCAAAGGCGGCCTTAATGATAAAACAAAACAGGACGAGACATCATTTACCTCGTATTAATGCGTGCGGCGGGCGTGTGCTTCGTAGGCCTCCGATATCGGTACATAGGTGCTTAATATTTCATGTGCGAGTCGGGCCGGAATGCGAACGGAACAATTTGCCAATAATCCTATCCCGGGGCAATAACTGAGGTGGCGCCCACCAGAAATGGGTGTTATTGCCCATGAATGATTTCTGCGCAACTCATAAGACCGACTTGAATTCCCTTTGTATTGAAATTGCGTATCCTTTGTTTTATCTACTCGCAACGTTTTGTTTGTTTTATTTATTAGTACACGTATTTTGTCGACGTTTCTGTTTTTTATTTTATGTCATGTTTGTTTATGGAAACGTACGCTATCGAAATCTGTTGCATTGCGTAGGTGCATTTAATTAGTAACGTAAATAAAATTTTGGTGGTATCGTATAGCAAGCAAGCATAGGTAAGGTATATTATGCTTGCTCGAACTTAAAATCTTCGTTTAGGCTCATAAAAATCATAATTATTGTTGATATTGTTGATTTGGGTTGACCCAAAATTGGGAATACGTCTCTCCCTAGAGCTATCGGAATCGTATACAAGATTCAAGACATTTTTAGTAATAAAAATGAGTCTGTCTGATGTGATACAATTATACTAATTATATGCACTAAGTTAATGTATATTCAAATCTCTATACTTATGTTTTTTATGTCAGTTTTTTTTCCAATCACTTAATGTCAGCAATCTCAAGATTGATAGTCAACCATCTGGTTTATAAATCAATTTGTGTATTACAACCGTTTCCCATGATACAAGTCTTGGAGGACAATATGCTTCCGACATTGTGGCTGCAAATTCAATTTATATTCAGATTTGTGCAGATATAAACTTGGGTCACGACTATATTGCGCCAATTTTCGGTTCGGAAACGAACCGCCACTGGTAGAACCTTCAAAATAAAGAGTTTCAGGTATTTTCAAAGAGAGCCCTTAGGTGTACTGAAGTTTGTATGGAAGATATTTTTTACGCTATTCAATTAAGTAATTGGAAATTTAGTAAAGTTTATAATTTAATTACATAAGATTAAATACGTATTTTTACTTTTTCAAATAAATAGGTGTTGGTAAAAGCAAATGGAAATAAAATCTTTTTAAAAAAAAATTGAACCGACTTCAATATCACTGAAAAGTATAAAATAATTTAAATATTATTGAAGTTGGTGTTAGCTTACCGGCTGTGTATATTTGGCACCAACTTCAATAATATTTAAATTATTTTATACTTTTCAGTGATATTGAAGTCGGTTAAATTTTTTTTTTAAAAGATTTTATTTTAAACTTTTTAGTGATATTTTCATATATAAAGATTGAACCATCGAAAACCGTAAAATTATCTAGGTAGGTTATGATCACATTATCGTCTACATAGTTTTACATAATTCATGTTTCTTCAGAAAAAAATATCCGGGCGTAATGAAATTTGCATGGAATCATCATAGCAGTTTACTCTCTCGAATAAAAAAATAATCATCGCAATCGGTTCATAATTGTCAGAGCAATGTAATGGAGAACATCAGTTTTATGGTTTTTACCAGACAAATTCCTCCACATCGTTCATGGTCCTCCAGGAAGTTCTTATCCAGTTGTAATAAAATTCATACAGATTTAATACAGTGGTTTCTTTCTTTCGAATAAAAAAAGAATCATTGAAATTGGTAAATATTTGCCAGAGTTATGACCATTTTTGTCCTTAAAAGTGACTAAAACGTCATCTATATAGGCTTTCTTGCAGCTCTCAGTGCGCAGTCACCATTCTTGTTTTTTCAGGAACTACTTATTACTAAGCAATAATTTTTTTATGGGACCCAATTAACGGATTAAAGAAAAAAAAAATATATACAGACGAATTGAGAACCTCCTCCTTTTTTGAAGTCGGTTAAAAAGGGGATGAAAAAAGGCCTAACATCTTTTTTTTCTCAAATCCATCCATCCCCAAATATGTTATATTATTGAGATACATGTATACAAAGATCCATGTATGTGTAAGTACTAATTATCTACTCGCAAGCGAAGCTGCGGTAAATTGCTAGTTTATCTACCAAATTATTTATTAACAAACCAAAGGAGTTACTTACTACTTACTATATAATAATAATGTATTTATTTCAGTTACCATAGTACAAACTGTCTTGTTTGGGGGGGGGGGGGGGGTCATTAGCTAAGCAGCAAGTTTATCTTTGCGACATAAAACCATCGTAGTCTCTACGAATTACAGCTTTGGGATATGGGACCAAACGACGCCGCAAAATCTGGCGATTCAAACGATATATTATTATATTAACTCAGTACCGGGACTTTTGTTACTTCTTCGTCATCATCACAGATCACAGAACAAACGTCATGATTAATCGGCCGTAGGCTTATTGAGCTCTTAAATAAGGAAATATGACTAAACCGTAATTGCTGTACTCTAATTACTTCTCTGCTTACATATTTACCTACATTTTGCTTCAGTCGAGTGATTCTATATTCGCAAACATCCAATTACGTGTTGATTGTGAAGCGGAAGAATTCACAAGGCATAGGGGTATCTCTATTACGCTTTAATAAAGGTGATATACGATATACCTGTGACGGGTACAGGCGAGCTGGCTAACGAACAAGAGGGCAAAGAGATTCAATATAGTTAATATATGTACAGTATTTGAACGTATCTTCGTTAAAAGGCATAGCACGTCTTTGTACGCTCGAGATTGATATTTTGTTCCATTTGCATTTTTATATCATACGTTCACAGACAAGACTTGTCTGTGCATAAGCTATAAAACATAATAATAGCAGGAACAAATAATTATAATCCTAAATCATGCATGAATAAAACAGATAATTTTCTGTCCATGTGCGGCTATTGTGCGCTGCTCATACACAGAATTACAGAGTGAGCGCTTAATATGTAGGTACATAGGTATGTCCCTGTTCCAATTAACTTTCTCGTAGAAAAAGCGCAGAATCGGTCCAACTTTTAGTCTACGTATTTAACTGAATGTGAACACAGCCATACGAGTGGTACGGAATTTCGAACAAACTAAGTTTAAAATTTGTTCTAAATTCAAACAAAGTAGCTCTTTGTAGTTCCCTGTGGATGCCAGATAAGGATATTTCCCAGGTAATATCCGTACTTCTATGTATCGAACGTAGTATTAAATCCTCTTTGGTACCGCTCTATTACATTTGAATCAAAGTATGGATAGTTTCCAATACGCTATTGTTTTCTGTCACAGCACTGCACAGCACGGTTGAGGGAGGGAATTTAAAATTAGATTGGATTTTTCTTCTTTTCATGCCGATATTATATTGTTATTAGCTGACCCGCGCAGCTCCACCCGCACTTTAATTACATTTTGCTCCCCTTTTCTCCCTACTTCCTTCATTTATCTCTCTCCATCTCTCTCTCTTATAAGAAAAATCTAATTCTATGCTCTTTCTCTCCCCTCCCGCTTCGGTCCCCGTCCCTCTTCCTCTCCCCGATGTCCTCTCTGAATCCTCTCCCTCCTCTCTCTTCTCCCAACTTGCTCCCTCTCACTCCCCCCACCCCCTTGCTCCACCTAACTCCTCCGATCACTCACTCCATCACCCTCCCCTCTCCCTCTCTTGCACCCTCCTCTCGTTCTATATATCCTCGTCAATCATGGTATCAGCGGCATAAAATATACTTTATAACCTATTCTCATACCTACCCGCAAAATTTCATACATATCGGTTCACCCATCTATTTAAAGACCTTGCCTTATGTTGCTTAACCTTAACCTAGCGGCATGAAATATACTTTACGACCTATTCTCAGACCTACCCGAAATGCACACAAAATTTCATACAAATCAGTTCACCCATCAATTTAATGACCTGACCTTATGTTGCTTAACCTTAACCTAGCGGTATGAAATATACTTTATGACCTATTCTCAGACCTACCCGATATGCACAAAAACAATCATACAAATCGGTTCACCCATCTATTTAATGACCTTACCTAACGTTGCTTAACCTTAACCTACCGGGATAAAAAGTTCCGTTTCCTGGTTCTAAGCTACCTCCCCACCAATTTTCAGCCAAATCAGTTTAGCCGTTCTTGAGTTATAACAAGTAATAAGTTTTAAAAACTAAAACCCGACTACGGATAAAATCGCAGTCTAATAATGTGATATTTTATAGCCTATAACCAGAGGACAATCAAGACGCTTCTAAAGACACCCTACTTGTCAAATTATGTTAAGTAGATTAGAAGATATGCGGGAACAGATGAACAAACATACATACATACATTCTTGTTAAAATCATAACCCTCCCTCCGTTCCGTAGTCGGGTAAATAGTGTAACTAACACGACTTCCTTTTATATTTATAGATTAAAGTTCTATAGTGATTGTATGTTCAATTTCACCGATAGATGGCGCTGTTCATAATATAAATCAAGCTAACATCGTAAATTACTGTCTAATCATATTCGATAATGAAAGTTCTAAGTTTTTCGCATCTTGCTTTTATTGTTGCGACTGTAATACAATACCTATACGCTACCTGGACTTGGGGAGTTTCATTAAAATTTCATGAACCACACGCTATATACAATAGGGTCTGCTCAGTCCCTATTGTATATAGCGATTAGCGTAATAATAGATATCTTAATGATTAACTGATCAGTTTATAATTACCCTATTCACATACAAAGGAAATTACGTGGTAATATGTGCAAGTAATGTTTCACTGCTTAGCCCCTATGAAACATAGCGTGATGTTTTATATACCAATTTATACCCCTACTTCTACACAACACACCAGTGAAAGTCCTATCAGAATCCATCCACGGGTTTTCAAATGATACTTGAACGAACAGAACGACAGACAGACATACAGACAGACAGACAGACAATAATTCCAAAAAAATCACCACAAAGAAATTTTGGAAAAATATTCAATGTACAGAAAAAGTTTTATTATAGTATAGATTCTAAATTTCCGGTGAAGCTGTAATCGCCATATGCGACCAACAGAGCGTCAAACAGCGTCTACCATTCCCAAAAAAAATCCGTGATCTAAAGATGGGTCACCATGGAAGGCTGATTTTCCAAGTTGCATCTGGCAAAAATATATTATTACGCAATTCGGAGAGGCTTTTCTGAGCACCAAATTCAACAACAACACCTCCTGGATTTCCAGATTAATCCTAGAGGTTCCTTAATTAGTACCATCGCTTACCATTACATACGCATTTAACATACGCTGACTTTATGTAAACTCGGTTTCAATGTAATCTTGCAACTTATTTTTATAGTTATTTTTATAATCTCTCTTTGGTTTTTTGGGAAGTTAGAACAAGGTGCTTATAATGCCTTCGGAGTCGCTGGACGTTCGGGGTATGGGTCCTTAGGACGTCCATTGAGTACGGCGGCGACTCCGAGGAGGACGGCGGCGGGGTTGCTACCCCCGTCCCCGTGAGCAACGTGTCAGGTTCCCGGGGGGCTACAATGCGCCCCCCGGCGGCGGGCTCAAAGGCAAGGCACTGAGGGGGGCCCCTGGTGCAGATCCCACCGGAGAGCTCTGGGGTCCCCCCTCTCATGTGCCGATGCGACAGCCGCGGGGGTTTTAGTGGGTAAGAATCCCACATACCCCGGTCGAGCCCCACAGCTCCCGGAGATCTTTGGAAGATTTCCCTCGCGTCAAAAAAAAATGTGCTAATAATGTTTTGGCAATGACATTCATGTAAACAGTTGCTTCGAAGCAGGGTTTAAGGTATGTAGCATAGCTACATTGTTTTAAACTCATTTCAGTAAATAAATAGGTAAAAGACAGCTGTTTAGAGCAGGACGTTGAATTACGCCTATAAAAGTAGTAATAGCAACGCATAGTAATCTTACTTATTAACTAATTATTTTTGACTAGGCGTTTGTTTTAACATACGGCCCTTCTATATTGATTGGGGAATACTATGCGCTTATTTTAGTTATTTCTGGTAATAGGCGATGAAAGCTGCATCAGGTATTCTTATTAATTTCATTAGTAGAACCATAGGTAAAATTTAGATACCTAGGTAAGAATCACTTTTTAATACAGGGTATTTGATTTAAAATAGGCGGAGTCTACTGAGGGCGAGACGATGCGATAAATGCTCAGTACCCGATAGCTAAAAGTGACGTCCAATCATAGGCGGCCACCGAATTAGGTACTGGCTTTTCTAGACGGTTCGACGCCATCTCCACCCGATAGGTTTCGTTTTTGACTCAGAAGTTGAGCCAGCCATTACCATCTGAGCTGAGCAACGAGCAACACACCAAATATCATAATAATTATAATACTGCCAGCGTGTTCAACGGAATTGTTTATTGCTAAAGTCTATTAAAGTACAATCTTAGTTAGTAAACCAGAAGTGAACCCAGTATTTACTGGTAAGTTGTTATAGATATTTTAAAGTCTGCGGTAGGATTCTATTGTATTTTGATTATCATGTGAACTAGGTACTATAAGCCTATGGTTACATCGTGTATTGTTAGGGTGTACTTTTATTCCTGTAGACGTCTCCATAATGAGGCAGCCTCCACCAACTGAAAGCTGGTTAGGATGGTGTCGCGTTAGGGAACGGCGTCTACAGGAACGCTTATGTGGCGTTCCAGGGTTCTACTTTCGGGCGAAGAGTTTTCACCCTTCGGGCAAGAGGTTTCTCCCTTCGGGCAAGAGTGTTCCCCCTTCGGGCGAAAAGCTTCGCATTTTTTCCGGCCACAAGTTCCTGGCTGTGTTGCTGACGACCGGGTCTAGTCCAGACTCCGCATCCGTGGCGTGCCTGGCCACTCCAAGGAGAAGGAGGACGCCAAAGACCGCGGGAATCGCCGTTGCGTTCCCTAACGACCCCTAGTTAAGTTACAGCTATTTTTGTTATACGTGCGAACAAGCTAACAAGTAGTCGACCCCCCCCTGTACGTAACTTTCTTCTCGTTTTAATTATTATAAATAAATTTGTGTAGCCCTTCTTTTCTTGTGTTGTTATTTCTTGTGCTCGCCGACTAGGCTACAGGTATAAGGTCAATATTTAGCAGTCTTGTAATCCTTAAGGCTCGCAGGTCGTCTCATTTTTCATGACCAAACTTGAAGACTGATAATATTAATCTTGCTGTGGACAGGTGCCCTGTTTACATGCTGCTTAGTTGCCCGTTTGAGGTTATAACATTATGTTACAATAGTAAAATATTAATCGCAAGATCGGTGTCAGTTTGTTAAGAATTGATCACTGGACATACGTAGTATCTCTTACTAGTCTGTGCACTGGACTAACTGTTTTAAATATACTTACATATTATTTATTTAAAAAAATAATTAGCTAGGTCAAAGTAATAAAAGTTTGTAAAACAATTAAACAACGTAAATATAGTTTGTTATTGTCTGTCAGAACAAGAACGTATGTAGCTTACGTTTCGTAATAATTTAATAGTAACCACTATTGTTAGTGATTTTCGTCTTTTTTATATATGTATACTTACTTATCTAAATTGGTGATTGTGTAGAGGTGGTGGTGAGAGCAACAACATTCTATATGCTTTTTGACACAATAAGATACGCATATCAATAGATTTTGGAAACAAGCAAAATACATGATACTGATATTTTGTGTCGTCAAAAAGCAATCTACAGCCTCTATAATATCTTGGTTCTGTTGGCACTCCAGTCGGTGTGCGTATGTAAAGAGGTGCAAGCTGGGATAAACGGCGGGCAGTCATCGATCTACCCTCATCAGGATATTCGTATGAAGGTTTAAAGAAGAAATATTGTGTTATAAACAAATTTTTTTATAATGTTTATATCATCCTGACATTATAATGGTAATTAAATAATTATACCTAATGGTAATTCTACATAACAATGTGGTCTAAGATTTAAATAATCCTCGATATTCATACAGTTGTTACATGCATCAAATATGTTTACTATGCGTTTTAACTAAGAATGTGGCCGCCAATCGCCATGATGATCACGACTGCGAAACTTCACTCGTTTTTTTTACGATTTTTGTACAGCAGAGTAAACACAAACTGAAAAATTAGCCCCGGTTTTGATTATTTATTGTAATGTTTTATTTTGCTATCTATTTTTGTTAAGACATAATTTTTAGCAATTATATATGTCGGCATCGAGCAACCAATAGACAAGTAATCGGAACGCAAGCGCTATGTAGATGGCGCTCGATGGAGTCTAGGCCGCGTGACACTAGCTGTCAGCCGTAGAAAAAAAGAAAAGAGTTAAAAAAAAACAATTGAAGAAAAGATGGCGGGAATTGAAGAGAGGTTAGAGTGGCGGTCGGCTAGTGAAAATCACGGATAGAAACCATCGCGCGTTCCATGTAGTTTGTCTAGCCTAACGTAATGGTTATTGTGTGTTACTTGATGAGAAATTATGAAATTATACTTGGCTGATTGGAAGACTTGCTTTCATTGCAACCGACATTACTCATGATATGCCCACAAGGAAGGAATGCATACTGATATGAAGAGTATTAACATCGTTCCGAGAGAGATAAAGCCTACATCAGAAGTGGGATCAATGTTGGTTCAAAATGAGAAGATACGAGTTCTATTGGAAGTGTTTTTATTGTTGTTGTCTGCTGGTCGTGTCAGTTTGGTAAGCGAGGAGCGTTTGATTCGGGATTTCAGGCTCTGACGACTATCCGTAAGTACTACATTGTTTTAATGTGTTTTTGGGTTGGGTGTTGCGTGTGGGTTATAGTCTGGTGGGTCATACATGCCTATTACGTATTGACGAGGGCCGATTGTTTCTATGTACTATCGTGGACACGAACTATGTACCGCTTTTCAATCAAAATTCTTTGAACGAAGTTACGTGCGCTTACTCCGTCCGCACGTACATTTGGCCGGCTCGTGCAAGCGATTATCGTCCTAAAGGTGAAGCCGCTTGGGACCGCGTTTTACTATCTGTCAGATTTGTAATTCAGTTTCTGCGGTTATGTTCACAGAAGGTGTAAGTAGTCGCCAAGGCGATTGCGTAGCTTTTAGCTGCTTTTTGGTGCTCGCGGCTGCTGCTGCATGTGGCTGCTAGACAGGGGAGCTGGGCGCTACACCGGGTCGCTGGGCGCGTCACCGGGGCGCTGGGTGCTACACCTAGGCGCTGGGCGCGTCACCGGGCGCTAGACCGGAGCGCTGGGCGCTACACCGGGGCGCTGGGCGCGTCACCGGGGCGCTGGGTGCTACACCTAGGCGCTGGGCGCGTCACCGGGCGCTAGACCGGAGCGCTGGGCGCTACACCGGGGCGCTGGGCGCGTCACCGGGGCGCTGGGTGCTACACCTAGGCGCTGGGCGCGTCACCGGGCGCTAGACCGGAGCGCTGGGCGCTACACCGGGGCGCTGGGCGCGTCACCGGGGCGCTGGGCGCTAGACCGGAGCGCTGGGTGCTACACCGGGGCGCTGGGCGCGTCACCGGGGCGCTGGGCGCTAGACTGGAGCGCTGATTGCTGCGTCAGCCACACGGTGGCCATGAAGCTCGCGCGGTGGCGCTGGCCGCCACTACACGGTGGTGATCGCCGGCACTAAACGGGTGCACGGTGGCACCCGCCGCCACCACACGTCTGCACGGTGGCGCTGGCCGCCACTACACGGGTGCACGGTGGCGCTCGCTGCCACTACACGGGTGCACGGTGACGCTCGCTGCCACTACACGGGTGCACGGTGACGCTCGCTGCCACTACACGGGTGCACGGTGGCGTTGCTGCCACTCCACGGTGGCGTTGCTGCTACTACACGGTGGCGTTGGCCGCCGCTACACGGTGTTAAGGCGAGTAATTATAGGTAATTAATATAGTATAATAAAACACGTCAGTAAGCAGCCATGATCTAATTTATTATGCTACCTCCAAATATTATTCTTTATATTTATTCGCATACCTACACAATCCCCTTATTGAAACAAACAAAGTTACAAGTAGTAATATTCTACTGACATATTTCATAATATTATAAATTATCCTTTATTGTCTTACTTATAATTAAATAAGGAAAGTACAATAAATAGGAAGTTATTAATCTATATTCCATAGATACAAAACTCTTTTTCATTACTAAATGCATGTTAAAATACATTATATGACCTTTAGAATTTAAGTACTTATTTTATTTATTTACAATTATCAAACCTGTCGGTACATACAACATTTATTATTTATTTTCATGCAATCTGGCTATCTCCCTTTATTTAAAAAAAATACATATCTATACCTACTTGTCTTGATGACACCATTCTATAATTGGTTACTATTCTATATTAGTTACAGACAAGTATGTTTCAGTACATTTAATACTTCTTAAGCTGGTAGATAACAAAAACTGTATGCATTACAAAGTTCATGAATTACCATTTTATTATTTATGTATAAAACGTTATGATGTATAACGATAAAGGTAAACATTTTGTTTTCATTTAAGTAACTGACTTATTAATAGTCTACGTTGAAGTAATAATTTTTTTTTTTTTTTTTATATATTTATATGTATATTTTATATAAATAGGTACATAAGTAACTTATTAATATGCATGCAAAAATTATTATTATAATTTTTTTTCAACATTATTTTATTTATTTGTACAATTCATTATTTCAAGCTATACTATGCTTTTCTATGTAAAAAGTCTCCTTAATATATCAACATGCACTACGTTATTAAGCTAGGTAGGTATTGCTGACGAGTCTCAGCGCACTTAGTCAGGATTGGTCCACCGATCAGGAGGTATCACTCGCCTGCCGGAATGAGTACGATAAAAATTATTAGAAGAGTTGGAAGATGACGAGATACCGGAGCTGTGGGGCAAGGGCAAGTTATGACTGCTGGATTGATCACCTGTTATATCGTCATACCGATACTGTTGCATGTGACCGGCCGGTGGATCTATACGTTTGTCGGAGTCTAATATAATATGTTTCCTATTTCGTCTCAATGTATTACCTGAACACATTCTTATCAGGTAGGAACGCAAGTTTACCATTGATTGAACGATGCCCGATTCCCACCTGTTACCTATTCTCACTTTCACTTTCTGGCCGATACGTAAAGGTTTTAACTCTCGGGAGCCTTTATCAAAATATTGTTTTTGTTGTGCCTGTCGACACACCAGTTTTTTATGTATATTACTATGTACTTTGGGTTTGTATAACATCGGCGACCTTGGTAATATGCTACGTAGCTTTCTATTGAACAGCAACTCTGCTGGGGACGGAATTTCCCTACTAATGGGCGTATTAAGATATTCTAAGTAGGCCAAATTAAAATCAGTGTTATCTTCACGTGTCTTTTTCATTATGCTTTTAATTGTTTGTATGGCGCGTTCGACTTGTCCATTCGACTGTGGATATAGTGGGGATGACGTCGTGTGTTGAAAATGGTATTGTTTGGAAAACTCATTAAATAAAATCGACGAAAATTCAGGTCCATTGTCTGTGTATACAGACATAGGAATACCATGCCTCGTAAATATTCGTTTCATTTTTGATATTATTTCCTCTGAACGTAAAGTATTTAATTTAGCGACTTCGATATATTTGCTAAAGTAATCTACCAATAGAATGTAAGATTCGCCTCTAAAATGAAACACGTCTGCGCCTACTTTCTGCCAGGGAGTACTGGGGATTTCGTGTGATATCAAAGGCTCTTTGGTATTTTTTTTTTGTGGGTTAGACATATCTGGCAGTGAGATAAATAATCTTCTAGTTGCGAATTAATATTCGGCTAAAATATAATTTCACGAGCTCTTAACTTGCATTTCTCAATGCCTAAATGACCTATATGTATATTTTTTAACATCTCTTGACGCATGGATTTCGGTATTATCATCCGAGTTCCTTTCCATATAATCCCAAAATTTACGGTAAGCTCATCCCTGTAGTCCCAGTACGGCTTTAATGTGGTATCTAACAGTTTTTTATCACTAGGCCAACCCAATTTTATGGTCTTTATTAGTTTTTGTAATTCTTCATCAACTTTCGTACATTTTTGTATTCGTAAAAAATGCGAATCAACCAGCTGATTACTCGCTGATAACGCACACACTTGAGCCTGTAGATGTAGATAATCGCGCGGCTGTGTATCGGTTGGATGCACGTCACCGCCACCGCCGAGTGCTACCGCTCTCGACATGGGCGTACGCAGCTTTTGGTCTAGGGGGGGGCACAGTAAGAAATTCTTGCTGGTGGTCAAATCCATCAAAGCACCAATCTATACAATTAAACTGCCACACTCACAAACGTCCATTAACTTTAATTCAAATAAGTCTATTTTTCGTAATCTATTTCTTCGAGTCTCAGAGCGTCACGATTATATTTGATTATTAATTACGAGATTAATATCTGATCAAAATCAGCGTGTTAAGTATTATTTGGCTCCAAGTGTCTAAATGTAGTTGCGGCAGAAAGTATCTGATTATGATTTTAAAAGTTTTAGGTTTATATTGTCTTTCACGTGTTTCCATTATCTTTAGGTTTTTTATTAGGTTTAGGTAAGATACCTAAACCTAAATTTAAACAATTTTTGTCTAGTTGTCTCTTTCAAATTCAAAAAGTACAAATGCTAAAGACTTGAAAGTTATACCTTTTCTAGATTGTGACCTTAGAATCAACATAAGCTACTTCTTACCGCCGTAAAATATCTCTTTCCCACGTGTTTTTTTTTTTACAATGGGTAGGTAATTAGGTAATTTTAAAGACCACTAAACGCATTTTTTTTCGTTTTGGATAGGGACATGCTGGAAAATACACAATTCTCAAGGGACAATTTTGACAGTTGCTAGTCAGCCTATTCTGGCCCCAGAGCATTGTGTCGGTTAATTAAAAAAAAAAAAAACTGAAAAGAAAATACTGAAAAAAGTACGCATTTTTATTTATTTTACATTTATTAAAAATAAAAAGCTTGAATTTTTTTTTCATTTAAGCACATTAAAATATTCTTTAATTTAGTCTTTATTTCATAAAGCTAGGTCCAGTACTTTTGAAGATATGGAAGATTTTCTAACCGACCCTTTTTCAGTGTATGTTGTTGATAATACCAAAATCAATAAATACGCTGGGTGTCCCAGAAAGTGGATATCAAGCCAAAAAGTATTAATATTAAAGACTCTGAAAAATATGGCAATACGACAAAAATTGATATTTTTAATAACATTAAAAAATATTTATATCGTCTTATACTTATCTGTTTCTAAGTAACCCTGGGTCATTGTGCCTACTCCCATGGAGCCACTGTTTTTTATTGATTGCGTGCCTGCCCAGTTTAATAAGAAATTCATTAATTTTCGGATTAATAACGATATTTTGGAAAAAAAATTGAGCTGAAACTGTTGACATTTTTCATTAATTTCTTTCACAAATTGATTTCTAGTGGGTTACACAATGCGTCATTACCGCCTTGATACCCCATTTCTGGGACAAAATGTATACCTTTAATATTAGAGGAGTTCCCGCAACCTCATGGATTCTATAAATAAAACAAGATTATAATGAAATTAGAAACAATCCATAAGTATCTACTTTCAAATAAAACAAGAATTTTTCAAATCGGTTAAGTTGAATAACTCAGTTCTAGATCTGAAGTACCTAATAAAACTAAAAAAACTTCATCCGAATTGAGAACAAATTCCTTTTGTTTCAGTTCCTTATAAAGCGAAAAGCATTAAAAAGTAATTTAGTGAAACCTCTGCAAATTTAAGGTTTAAGATAACATCCGTTAAAAAATCATCCATAGTCCTCACAAACATACCTTACACGGACCAAGACCAGCGGGTCTAAAAAGGCCACTTTCGGGGAATCATAATATGAGTAAGTTACCGTTTAATTTTTATTCGTATGGCAGCATTAACATCAAATATGAGTCTGCTAATTAGTGTTAATAAATGAATTGAGTATGATTGACCTAAAATGTGTGATCATTTTACGAAAATTACAGGAATTGCGAAGAATTTGATAGAAATTCAAAATACGAATTCCTTACAGAGGAAATGCTTAATGTGGCCTCTTTAGGCCCGCAGGCGCGTAGCGCCGAAATTTTTTATTTCTAATTCACAAACATGATGATTTGTAATTAAAAATATATTTCCCTTACTTAATTTCTAACAAACATATGTATAATTAAATAAAATCATGTCAGCTTAGTCGATGAAGGCCAAGTCCATGTCCAGGTATAAGGGACAGAGCTCTTGACCTTTTAACTTCATATTTGCATAATAGAATTCAGAAGGTTGACATTAACGGTAAGAGATCTCCTGGTTCTGTGGTCTCCATGGGCGTCCCTCAAGGTTCAATATTAGGCCCATTTCTGTTTTTAAT
This sequence comes from Furcula furcula, assembly GCA_911728495.1. Taxonomy (NCBI): domain Eukaryota; kingdom Metazoa; phylum Arthropoda; class Insecta; order Lepidoptera; family Notodontidae; genus Furcula; species Furcula furcula. The sequence goes on from OU452251.1 coordinate 17,067,811, forward strand.
ATATATTAATGACTTACCCTACTACGTAGGGGACAAACTAAATGTTGTATTGTTCGCTGATGATACCTCTCTTTTATTTAAAGTCAGGCGTAAACTCTATGAATACGACGAAGTAAACAATGTACTTTCTAAAGTTGTCCATTGGTTCAATGTTAATAATTTGAAACTTAATGAGAGCAAAACCAAATGTGTGAAATTTGTAACACCAAATGTAAGACAGGTGGCAACCAATGTGGAAATTAATGGAGCGAAGTTGGACCTTGAGGAGTCGACTGTGTTCTTAGGTATAACAATTGACGCTAAACTACAATGGGGCCCCCACATTAAGAAATTGTCAGGTAGACTGAGTTCTGCGGCTTATGCAGTTAAAAAAATAAGACGTTTAACTGATATTGAAACCGCTAGAATTGTTTATTTCAGCTATTTCCACAGTATTATGTCTTATGGTTTATTACTGTGGGGATCTTCTGCAGAACTTAATACCATTTTTATTCTGCAGAAAAGAGCTGTGAGAGCCATTTACAATCTGGCTCCTACTGATTCACTAAGGGAAAAATTCAAAGAAATAGATATTCTAACGGTTGTTTCGCAATTCATATTTGAAAATTTAGTTTATATTCAGAAAAATAGTGTATCTTTTAAAAAGTACAGTGCGATTCATAGTGTTAATACCCGGAACAAACACAATCTTGTTTTACATTCCACACGTCTCCACAGAACAAGCAAATCGTTTATGGGCCAAAGTATACGCTTCTATAACAAACTGCCACAGGATATCCGAGATATTCCACTGAATAAATTTAAACCTTTGATAAGAAGCCGGTTGTCGAAAAAGGCTTATTACAAAATCTCGGATTACCTAGAGGATAAAGCTGCGTGGGCTTGAACTGCTCAACTCATGCAAGCTTAGAATTGTAGGCTTACAGTTTGTAACACCTCTTAATCTGGTGGATTACTGATGGCTGTTTCACAAGTCAATTGATTGATAATATAAAGATTATGTGAAAGTGTTTTGTGTCTTGCCTGTCGAGGTACTACTTAACAGCAGAAGTTAAATGTGAGCCACTGTGATTTTGGTTCGGTCATGCTCGCCATCGAAAAGTCTTTGCTTGTGGCGGCTTCGTGTGGCGGGTCACCCCCTTCCCTCTAATATGGTTGAGGGGAGTGATGGCTGCTGCTCGAGTCAACTCGTGCGCGGGTGCTGCTTGGGGGGACTGGTCCGACTTCTATCCATTTGGCCTTTTAGTTTGTCTTAATTTATTGTTTTCTTCTTTTCTCCCTTGCTTTATGTTTCGAATGGCAGGACACAATATCGCTAATGTCGATTCATTTGTAACAAAACAATGTTTAAAAAAAAAAAGTGAAAAAATGACAAGCCCGCTGAGTTTCTTGCCGGATCTTCTCAGTTGAGGCCGCGTTGTGATCCGGTGGTAGCTTCTAAAAAATGACGATTCAAAAGTGCTAGCGTTAAGCCTATTTGAAATAAAGATTTTTGAGTTTGAGTTTGAGTTTGAGTTCCAGGGGGGGGCGACGGCCCCCCCCTGCCCCCCCCCCTGCGTACGCCCATGGCTCTCGACAAGGTGTCCGCAATGTATAGATACTTGCCTGGTTTATAAACAAGCTTGAAACTGTAAGGTTGTAAACGTAACAACATCCTTTGTAAGCGTGGTGGCGTACTAACCAACGGTTTACCTATAATACTAACAAGGGGTTTATGATCAGTTTCGATTGTCACATCTGACCTGCCGTATATATACATATAAAATCGTTCGCATGCAAATACACAAGCGTATAACTCTTTTTCTATTTGAGCATATGATTGCTCCGCTTTAGTCAATGATCGGGACGCGTATGACACGGGAAGGCCGTCTTGCATGAGACAAGCGCCCAGCCCGTTTTTGCTCGCGTCGACAGATATAGTTATCGGTTTTTGTAATGTATAGAACTGTAAAACCGGCGGACTTATGAGAAACTGTTTAATTTTTTCGAAACATTGTTGATGTCTCTCCTCCCAGTGCCATTCTACATCTTTTTTTAATAGTTCTCTTAGTATAGATGTTTGTTCTGACAAATTAGGTATAAAGTTACCTACATAAGTGACCATGCCTAAAAATCTCTCAACATCCTTTGTATTTTGAGGTGTAGGCATGTTGGATATGGCAAATACATGCGATTCGTCTGGTAATATCCCTTTTTGTGATATTTTGTGGCCGAGATATTTAATCTCAGACAAACCAATTTTACATTATTGCTTATTTAATTTTATGTTGATTTCCCTACATCTTTGCAAAACAGCACGTAACCTTTGATCATGAATTTGCTTATTTGGTGCGAAAATTAATATGTCATCCACAAATTGAATGACTCCTTCTAAATCATCCAAATGTTCGTACAATTTTTTATGAAAAATTTCAGAAGCGGAGGAAATGCCAAATGGCATACGTAAGAATTTGAATCTACCAAAAATGGTGTTAAAGGTGCATAAATCTGTATCCTGTAATTTTACTTGCCAAAATGAGTGCTTAGCATCTAATGTACTAAATACGGTTGCCCCTGACAGTCGCGTGGTTACTTCCTCAAATGTCGGAAGTTTGAAATGCTCACGTTTTATGGCTTTGTTTAGATCACGTGGGTCCAAACATATGCGTATATCTCCACTAGGTTTTTTGACAACGGTCATGCTATTGACCCAATCTGTGGGCCCTTCTACCTTACTAATTATACCTTGTGTCTGCATTTCTAAAAGTTTTTCTCTTACTTGTTCTTTCAGAGCTACTGGTAATTTTCTCGGCGGGTGTATAACCGGCTCAAAATTTTCTTTCAATTGTATTTTGTATTCCCCAGGCAAGCAACCTATTCCTTCAAAAACATCTTTAAACTCGTCCAATATACCTGCGCAACTACTTACCTGATTAACTGACAATACTCGTTTTAATAGTTGTAGTTCCTCACATGAATATTTACTAAGTATAGGGACTGCGTCTGTATTCACTATAATAAATTTTAAAAAATATGTATTATTTTTGAATTTTACTTTTAAATAACATTTACCAATAACAACAATTTCGCTTCCCGAATACCCCTGCAATTTTATTGAAGTAGGTACTAAATCAGACTCCGACAAACCGATTAAAGGCAAACATTTTTTAGGAATAATGTTGACATCAGCTCCAGTATCTAATTTAAACTTTAAAATTTTATCATTTATCTCTAATTCTGTTAACCACTCTTCGCTTCTGCGTTGTTTATCTATAGATTACAATTATTTACCTGATCGATGAGCCTCTCCTGGACCTCAAACGCTTTGCATAGTTTTGCAAAATGATTCATACGCCGGCACTTGTTACACTGTCGACCAAACGCCGGACACTCGTACCTCCTATGTCTTGCACCGCACCTTTGACATTGTATATTATAACTTAAGTTTTTCGCTGCGTATGTACGGGAATTAACATTTGTTCCTCCACGGAGCGGCTTGCCTCTAGATTTTGCATATGGCGTTGAATTTTGTCTGTTCCTATCGCGATTAACCCAGTGAATGTCGGCTGTGGTCTGACCTTCCGATTTGTCTTTGTTTACGTTCACTTCATGAACACGATGCTCCGAGTTCTCGGTGTTGATATGTACGGCCTGCGCGCGGGACATCTCCGCTAATCGGCATATATCAGTGGCTTTTGACAAAGTTAAATCTGGTTCTCTCAGTAATCTTTCTCGCAATACGCCATCCTTCAAGCCACATATCAACCGATCTCGCACTAAATCATTGCACAATTCTTTAAATTCACAGTTCGTAGCCATTTTATTTAATTCAAATACATACTGTTCAATAGACTCCAATTCACTTTGATCTCGGGTGAAAAATTTGTGTCGTTCTATTGTTAAATTTTTTCTGGGTAAACATACATCATCGAATTTTTTTAATAACTCATCCACGGTCTTAATCTCCTCCTCAAACTGGTCGTACACTTCGCGGCACCGATCTCCAATAATGTGTAATAATATATTCAACTGCACTTTACTGTCTTTTTTCGATAATTCACACGCTGCATAGTAAATTTTAAATGATTTCTTCCATTTTTCCCATTCCTTACTTAGATTACCTGATGTTACATTTGTTAAATTGTTCTCGTACACGAACGGTTGGGGCGGTCTTAATATAGAATCCATTTCCATCAACGTTTTAATTCCAACACAATCTTTGTATTTATCTTTAACTTAATTCCAAATTTACAATGTGCCCTTTTTACTGTATTACGGTAACTGCGCCATGTTAAGGCGAGTAATTATAGGTAATTAATATAGTATAATAAAACACGTCAGTAAGCAGCCATGATCTAATTTATTATGCTACCTCCAAATATTATTCTTTATATTTATTCGCATACCTACACACACGGCTGCACTGCGGCGCACGCTGCCACTTCACGGTGGCGTTGCCGCCACTGCACGGTAGCGTTGGTTGCCACTACATGGTGGCGTTGCCGCCACTGCACGGTGGCGTTGCTGCGACTACACGGTGGTGTTGCTGCCACTACACGGTGGTGTTGCTGGCACTACACGGTGGTGTTGCTGCCACTACACGGTGGTGTTGGATGCCACTACACGGTGGCGGCGTTGCCGCCACTGCACGGTGGCGTTGCTGCCACTACACGGTGGCGTTGCTACCACCACATGGTGGAGTTCGTCGCCACTACAGGGAGGCGTTGCAGCCACTACACGGTGGCATTGCGGCCACTGCACGGTGGCGCTATTGCCACTGCTGGCAGTCAAGGCGACGGTGAAACGAGCACGTCGAGAGGAGAACGGCGCGTAGATGACTACGACGTACATCCACCTTCGGGAATATTGGAGCATACAGGTGTTTTTATTACATTTTCTTATGATTCTGATGCTGCGAGCTCTTTAGTTAGTCAAGTTTGCGGCTAAATTTAGTGGGAAATGCGTCATTATTAACGCGTATACTAAGTACGTCCAGTATCACTATACAATGAACATGAGATTATAAGAATAGTGCTCGCGTTGACTTAGTCTAGTACTCAGTACCTACTCCTACTCGCATCAGTACAGATAAAGGAAGACGCGTTGCTAAATAGTAACCGGACAAGTAGAGCGCGTGATGGGTTTCTTAAAAGCGATGTTAACTACCGTAAAAACAGCTGATAACGGATTGTACCAAGATAAAAAGGTTAGCTGGTAATTGTTACCAAAGTTTCGCCTCTCGAGCTATTTTAATAGGTAGGGGTTGTAAGACCATTGTCAGTGATGGGTAGCGCTGTAGAACCGAAATTAACACTAACTAAATGTATGGAATTTACGGAAAGCGTTAAACTTAAAAAGAAGTTACAAGTATACACACAGTAGGTTAGGGAAAATGCCTGTGGGTCATGTACCAGTCGATGTTGATGAAGTTAAAAAAAATGAGTAAGATTAATTTGTGGTAAGAAGAAGCTCGAGTGGAGATCCTATCGGCCGTATTGAGTTCGACCGTACCAGTAGTTATTACGTAGTCGTAGCCCGGTAGAAATCGGTGTCTCTTGAGTCGTAACCCGATAAAAATCGGTGCCTCTTGAGGCAACTCAAGTAGTCCGTGGCTGCGCGGTGCGCGTTTAACTCTGGCGGAGGTCGGGGTCTGGAAAGACCGTAGTGTGTAGTCAATGGAGGATGCACACGGGTGATCCACGCGGTGGATGCGCATAGAGATCCATGCAATGGATGGGAGCAATGCTGTTGCTCGTCGGCTGGAGAGCCGTGGCGTCAGAGGTCTTACTCGAGATTTTCTGTAAGCCTGGCAGTTTGCGATGACGTAGAATATCGAAAGTTGATACGAACGACTGTGGTACTTGGGCCTAGGGTAGCGATTGTAGATTTTCCCATGTTTAATTGAGTGTAATCTGATAGAAATAAAATTGTAGAGTTCTTTTATTTAGCCGATGCCACAAGATGTAAAGTATGGTCAGGAGTGACCGAGTGGAGCAAATTTATCTTGTGGACTATTTATTCGCAGGGTAACCATCACACGGGGACGTGTGCTAGCAGGATGGCCGTGTCGGCTCGAGCAACCAATAGACAAGTAATCGGAACGCAAGCGCTATGTAGATGGCGCTCGATGGAGTCTAGGCCGCGTGACACTAGCTGTCAGCCGTAGAAAAAAAGAAAAGAGTTAAAAAAAAACAATTGAAGAAAAGATGGCGGGAATTGACGAGAGGTTAGAGAGGCGGTCGGCTAGTGAAAATCACGGATAGAAACCATCGCGCGTTCCATGTAGTTTGTCTAGCCTAACGTAATGGTTATTAGATAGATAGATAGATAATACTTTATTGTTCCACCATCATTAAAAACACAAAAATACAAGAGAAAAAAAAAACAGTAAAATAGAAGTTATTGTGTGTTACTTGATGAGAAATTATGAAATTATACTTGGCTGATTGGAAGACTTGCTTTCATTGCTACAAACATTACCCATGATATGCCCACAAGGAAGGAATGCATACTGATATGAAGAGTATTAACATCATTCCGAGAGAGATAAAGCCTACATATATTTGAAATGGCAAGATGGCGGCCACATTCTTAGCTGAAACGCATAGTAGGTTATTGAAAACATACGATAGCTCCTTAAAATTAACACGATAATACGTGCAGATTCTATGAAGGTGAAGAGTCAATGCGACACATATTGTGTGGCTGCGACGCTCCTGCGAGACGTAGGTTGAATCATCTGGGAGTAGCCTATCCTACACCAGATGATTATGTACAGCTCCAAGCTGGCGCATTCGTTGCGTACCTGAGGGAACTCTCCGACACTTCAGCAAAAGAGTAAGGACTTGGGCATGCAAAAAATTTAAATCCCCACAAACTAAAATACGTATTTTTGAATGTCTTGTCAGAAGTGGATTAGAATATTGCAGTCAAATCTGGTGCCCATTCTATGAAATTTATGTTAAAAAAATCGAACGCATACAAAAACGTTTTTTGTGGCATTTATGTTACAGCTGCAAGTTAGCCAAAAAAATACCTCATTACCCCGATCGGCTTAAGCACTTTAATATGACTTCCTTATCTACTCGTAGGAATCTCTTAGGGTTAATGTTCTTACACAAGTTGGTTAATGGTAATATAGACAGCCCACAGCTAGTTTCCAAACTTAATCTTAATATCCCCAAAAATATCCCAAGGCAAAAAAAATATGCTCCATTTTATGTTCGCAATTATTACACTAATCTGGGCCTTAATTCACCAATCAGTCGTTTGTTTAAGCAATATAACATTTTACATAAGACTGCTGCCGATAATATCGATATATTTTCTGATAGTGTGACTAAGTTTCGTAAATCCTTGATGAGTCTTTTAGCTGACACTGTATGACATTTTAATGCAAATATATATATACGTATTTATATATATATGTGTATCTATCTTTTTTTCTTTGATTCTATCGATTCTATTGATTCTATTATCTATTTTCTTCTTATTCTACAGGTATGTAGTTAGTTATTCTACGAGTAGTTTTAATTTAAGATATTTGGCAATTTTTGTGTTATATCTATTATAAATTCTCTTTTCATTTCATTTCTTACAATTATTTTCATTTTAATTAATTCTGTTTGATAATTTAATGTTTAATGATTGGTAACAACTATTTTATTATCCAGGTTGTTATCGCACTTGTATTTGCGCATGTCGTGGTCACCTATAATTATTACAACATTTAACTCATGTTCTGTGCTCATGTTCTTCATTTTTGATAATGTATGTAATGTTGGCGATCCTTAATAAATTAAATTAAAATTAAAAATCCAACTAGGTCGAAGTGCGTTCCGGTGGTTACCGGACCTAATTTCTAGCCACCGAGAATAGAATAAACAAGACGATCGTTTTAAACAAAGTTAACACAAAAGTAGATTGAAACAGAAATCTGTAAGTAATTATGTTGGCATCAGGTATTTACAGAAAATTATTCAAATTTCCAAATTACTTGTAATCATGTAATTCAAGCTTTAATTTCTTAACAAAGGCAATGTTTGAAACTTCGTTATTTCCAAATTGTCTGTATTTAAATTTCAGTAAGAGATTTTTGTGTTAATAAAGTTGGACGGACGGGATATTTAAAATCATTTTCGAACTTATAACATCTTACTTTATCTCCGAAGGGATAGGCAGAGGTTTATAATACCAAAATATTGCTAGTGTTATTAGGTCCTGTGTAAGATAGCAAGCGTAAAATTATCAGGATTATTTTTAAAATTTTGGTTGCCACCGATAATTATTTGATAGAAAACCCGGTGGTGCTCTACCAGATCTGGGAATCGAACTCAGAGCGTCACGATTACAGCATGCACTTGCTTTACCATTGGACTAGTGAGATTTTATCAATGCACTTCTGAATGAGCTAACTAAAATGAAATTATCGCAAATTTTATGAAAGCGATAAAAATATTTTTGTGTGGTGTCTAATTTTGGCATTCTCATTTAGTTATGACGGAACCAACCTTTGTATGATGTAGGTATATCTGCTAATACTGCTACTTTATTATATAACTGCAAAAACAACCCGTTCGTAATTGATTTATTTTACGTACTTAAATATAACGTTAGTAACATTCTCCCCATCTTGAATGTAAAACTATTTGGAATAAGTCCTCTTAATGGTAAAAGTCTTGATAACTAATAATTTATTGCTACTTATTAAACAAAAAACGTATGCATTGCTAGAATTTGGTTTGTCGTTATTATATAAAGTAAAGTTTATTATAATAAATTACACAGCGAATTTTAAGTACTTACTTACTTATATTCCACTATTTAGTATGGAAATCGGGTATGGCACACCCTCATTATTTATGAAACCTGCATAGGTTTAGCCGTATTTCGAGATATACAGAAGCATTTTTATTTTAGTCCACGTCATCGGTAAAGGGAAGATGAAAATCCGAGAAAATCCTTCAGGGACGCCAACATTACCATATTTATTAGTAGGTATCATCCGGGCCGAGCCCGCGGCACGCCGCCGATCTGTTATCAATAATGAATTACGCGGAAATACAATAACATTTTCTTAATGGAAATTATCTTACTGTTTCTCCATTGCCAGCGTTTTCTGACTTCTTAGGAAAAAGGTATATAACATATACACAGCTTATCTAGCTTTTTTCGCCTGAATCTTGAAGGCCAACATAATAAATGAAGTCTTACATTGGCTGATGCTATGAAAATTTTACTATAAATCTATCTTCTTCTTGTGGTGCTATCTCCTATCGGAGGTCGGCGACCATCATGGCAACTCTTATCTTGTCTACTGCTGCTCTAAACAGTGACTTAGTGCTCAATACAAACCACTGTCTTAAATTTTTGAGCCAAGATGTTCTTCGTCGTCCGGGTCTTCGGCGTCCTTGTATTTTTCCTTGCATTATGAGCTTTAAAAGACTGTACTTTTGATTTCTCATAATGTGCCCCAGATATTGCAATTTCCTCTTTTTGATGGTATTTAGGATCTCCAGCTTTTTGTTCATTCTCTGCAATACTGTTTCATTTCGCACTCTATGCATCCAAGATATTCTTAACATTCTTCTGTACGCCTACATTTCGAATGCCTCTATGCGCTTACACATCGTCTCCGTGAGTGTCCAGGACTCTAGGCCATACAGAGGAATAGGGAATACAAAGCAGCGAACCAAGAACTCGTGTGCTAATTTTAAGAGAACGATTGCAGAGAAGAGTCTTCATCTTAACGAACGCACTGCGGACCCGTTCAATGCGGCACTTAATCTCTACACTATGCTCCTCTTGTTCATTGACCATACAGCCAAGATATTTATATGAACGCACTCTTTCGAGTGGTAGGTCTTTGATGTACAAAGAAGTGTTATGGGTATGAGCAGCACGGTCGATTGCCATAAATTTGGTTTTCCGAATATTAACGTTCAACCAAACTTCGAACTGACGCTCTCCACACGGTTCACCAGCTGTTGGAGACCCTGCAAACTGCTAGCCAGCAAAATGGTATCTTCTGCGTAGCAAATGTTAATAGGTCTACCGTTAATAAGGATACTCTCATCTGTACTATCAAGGGCTTCTGAAAAGATTTCCTCGGCATATATATTAAAGAGAAGTGACGAAAGTACACACCCCTGCTTAACACCTCGCAGTATCTCCATATCAGCAGACATATATAAAATATATAAATCTATAATAAAAAGATTTAACCGATTTATGTACCTACGTACGTAAGTGTCCCAAATAAAGAACAGTACAATATTTTTTTTAAATATTCATCTAGGATTATTGTGAACGTGTTGGAAACTAATCTTAAAACCGCTTATTTCATTCATTAATGCAATCATCGATTAATTTCATTCCGTAATCTGAGACCGGTTAACGTGAATACGTTCCCGAGATCAGTACATTACCGCCCCGCGCCTGGGAGCATCAACAAGATATATTTCCCGGAAACAATGGTTCAGTATCTCAGTTTTCATTTCTCGCCGGCGGAACATCCGGTGTGATTTGTAGCGCCAGATAATATACAAACTGGTGGCTTCGTGAGACGCGTCGACGTCAGCGGAAAATCTTTATCTCCAATACTTTAACCGGTGCGTTTTCCGCTATCAACCATTACGCTGGTCCCTTCCCAGCTTCAGTGTCTAAAATACGGACTTGGGTAAGTTATAAGATAAATATTTACGACGTTGATAAGGGTGTGTTTGCAGGTCCGACGGTAGTCTTTCGAATGTTTTGAGATGAAATGTTAGGTCTTTATATTAAAGACCTTTATCAAAGAGCAGAGTATTATAAGTTTGGCTGGCGTCTATATGCCTCTGTCTGAAGTATAGCCGCTTCGAAACGAATGGACTGATTTGAATGCATTTTTTTACTGATAGCCGGTTTACTCGGGATAGTTCTTAGCCTGTCTTTTTAATTTTCTTTTGTAGGAGTTCTTCACAATTTTCATTAACAGAAAATATTAAGCACTAGGTTAACTTGAATTTCCATTAAAACGGAATTGTTCAGAAATCTAAGTTTAAGATTCAAGGAATAATGTAAAGGCGAACTTTACTGACAGATTGCCGGAGTACGTACATATGCTGCATAATTATTTTAGAATAGCCTCTAATTTACTACCGAAGCATTGCTCTGAAGTTTGTGATTAGCAGATGGTGAGTAGGTCTAATATGTAAGACTCCGAGGAGGATGGCGACGGGGTTGCGACCCCCCGACCCCGTGAGCACCGTGACTGGTTCCCGGGGGGCTACAATGCGCCCCCCGCCGGGGGGCTCAAAGGCAAGGCACTAAAGCTCCCGGGGACCTTTTGAAGGTTTTAAAAACCCGCGAAAAAAGATCTAATCTCTAAAATCTAATAGATAGCTACATATTAGTAGTTTAGACTAGCCCTTAAATATCTTCTTACCTTATCATAATGTTTATACAACGTACCATATGAAAACTGCGTGAGTGGAGCATGCTGAGCTAGTCGGCCATCAGCTCCGACGTGATAACCACGTTTAATAGTCATCATCATCATGCCGAGAGAAATCCACTGCTAGACAAAAGCCTCCACTATAATAATAACAAATTAGGGGATGCCATATAATCGCAGAATTACCTACCACCTAGGTAGGTAATTCAATAGAAACACGCTGCTGCCCGTCTTCTTATTTTCCCTTAGTCGCCTCTTACGGACACCGAACGGGAGGAGATAGGAGGGTGCTATTCTAACCCTGACACCTCACAGGAAAACAAAAAATTATTATATCAGTTATATCAGTTACAATACAAATTGTATTTAGGCCACTTAGGGCCGAACGTATTCTTCGTAGTTCCATGGTTTCCAAATACATATTTACACGGACGGCCACATAGTCGCAAAACTGGAAACATCTATAAAACTAGTTTCGCGGCTCGTAAACACTACAATAAAGTTTAGTGGGCACTTACGAGCTCAACCGTTGCACATTCCCACATCCTTGTATGGCGAACCACTTCCTTCCCTCTATTGTCCTCTCTCTTTAATTTATCTAATGTTCTTCCCCACAAATAACATTACTAGACCTCTCGAAAAAACTGATAATTGGATCTTCTGAATTACTTGCCGACATTTTATCGTATAAACCTAATTCTCAGTCCTCAGCGAATGTTCCGACTGTGACGTGATGTAATTTCATGTCGTGTAGGTATAAGATCAAGCTATGTCTAGGCTTAAATAGTAATTTAAGTCACTGAGTTTCAGTGACTTCCTGGTCCAGCATCAAACCTTGATCACCATCATCTGAAATTTACTTAATCTTTGGTAGTATCGAATTTACATAATGTACTTCCTAAATATTTTGACGGTCAGGCTAATAAGTAGAAGTAATAGAAATTTATATACAGTAAAGGTAATATCCTTGCACTGACTATAAAAAGAGCTGATGATCTTGAAACGACTGCAAGGTTTTCATAAAAAAACGCATTCAAACACGTCTACTTGATAGAGAGCGTAAATTTGATTCGTTTGTGTGCCTGATCACCGTCACCTCGTTCCGTCGTGTCGATCTTCCGTCCCATCAGATTATAAGAAAGAATGAGAATAAGGAGAAGAGTATCTTTGCAGACACAAGCACTTGTGACTTACAAGTGCTAATATAATAATATTGTGTTCTGTTTTTTTGTATTCAACCTTCAAGAGGTACCCGGCGTTCGCCCCTGCGGAGACCGGTTTGTGGGAGCTTTGCTCAATAAAACTTTCCAGGTGGTCACCATCATCGACGCTGTGAAGAAATTTTGGAAACTCTGTTCAGACTTCGCGGAGTCTTTACAGCGCCACACGCTCGCTAGAAAACGTCCCGGGAGGGAGCAGAGAAACAACCCTCCTCCAAGGTTATAATATCTACTGCGTTGTTGTCAGACCTTAAGAAAATAATAATTCTTGTGGTCGTATCGATCAGGTATAGCGGGTTGTCATCAATGTTCAGTAAACAATCGGGCCAGGTGGGCCATAGATGGGTGACTGTTTAGTGGCATTTCATCTGAGCGTCTCCGTGCTTCGGAAAGTACGGAGCCAGGGTAGCTTGATCAACTCTGACACCAGGTTGGCCACTAACCATACGAAAAATAAAAATATTTTTTAATTTATTTTTAGTGTAAATTGTGTCGCATATTAACTACCCCACTTTTTGTATTCCATGCAATGTTTTCCCATCCCAATGTTGCCTGGAAGAAATCGTGGATAGCGATAAGGCCTGCTTTTGTACAAATTCCTTTTATTTCTTTTTAAATCTATTTATGTGTGTACAATAAAGAGTATAAATTGTTACTGTGATTGTAAAACTCTATTTTTAAGATCACAGATTTAAAGTTCTGTGGCAGGTAGTGTAAAAATTGTGAACTTGTTGAGAGTATGCAATTCAAAATAGTTTGAGATATATTTTAAAAATAACAATCTGGAAGGTAGTATTTGTAATGTGTTATGAATTGGTTGTTGTAATGACATTCAATGTGGTGGGGGAAAATGTCTAGTAGTATTTAAGGTAAGGAACCTCATTGTATTCTATTCATTCAATCTGTGTGCGTGGTGGAATAAAGACGTGCCAGGTAATTCAGTGTTTTACTCCGCAACTATAACTAACAAAATATATAAAAAATTACTCATCTAAGATATTATTTGTCCGTGGAATACAGATTTGATTCTGAGGCATTTCCCAACTTCTGTAATTGAATGCTTTCCGAAGGTATGCCAAAGAATAATCATAATTCATTTCTAATATAGCTCACTATACATAAAACATATATTACGAGACGAGACTCCCCCATATCCTTAGCTATCTCTAATAAATCCTTATACGATAAGCGTTATCATTTATCTCGTAATTTACTACCACCGGATCACAACGCGGCCTCAACTGAGAAGATCCGGCAAGAAACTCAGCGGGCTTGTCATTTTATCACTTTTTTTTTTTTAAACAGTGTGTCATGTTACAGTTAGATCAGAGCGACAGTGTGTCTTGCCGTTCAAAAGATCAAATAATACAGGGAAAAAAAAAAATACGACGAAAGTAGGTACAACAAACTAAAAAGCCAGTAAAAGGGATAGTAGTCGGACCAGTCCCCCCAAGCAGCACCCGCGCACGAGTTGACTCGAGCAGCAGCCAATGGTAATAGGTATATTATTAATATATTAATTAAATTGATAGGCGCTACTGTAATTACTGTACTGTACTTAATTAGTTTTTGACTATGATTGCGATAAATGGTCGTCTTCGTAGCATCATCAACGCTGCTGAATTTCCGGAATATAAATTACTAACTACCTACTGCGCCTGACCTTGTAAAACTAAATCTAAAAAGTCAAATTGATATATGACATGTGTAACATAAATCTTGAAGCATAAATTCGATATGTGTAATGGTAAAAAACGCATCAAAATCCGAGGAAACGCGGTGCGAAAGATGCGGGTAGTGATTTTGTTTTATAAATAATAAATACCTAATTGTAGAAGGTTCCGAGGTGACCAAAGTTAACCCCTCGCAAATGAAAAATTGCATTAGAAAAATATAAACCACGAAGAGAGATCAAAGTGTTATTGCCTGTTCTAAAAATAATGCTTGCGGGAGGTGAAAAGACATGAACCTATTTTGTGGGAACCTATATCAGTCGGCGCGGATCGTGACAGATCGATCGACCTAGTTGGGTCCCGGCTAATTGATGAAACTTCGGCACCTTGTTAGATTGGTTCGGTTGCGTTATTATATTTTATGACCCGCTTGCTTCGGGAAACTTGACATGATTGCTCGTGTTTTGTACCTAAGCCTTGTGCAGTTTTCATTAACTGAAATACAGTAGAACTTGTGTCTTTCCTGCTACTCTTATCTAACCTTATATTTGAACTAGCTGACCCGTGCAGCTCCGCCCGCGCTTTTATTACATTTTGCTCCCCTTTTCTCCGTCCTCCCTAGATTTATTTCTCTCCATATCTCTCTCTCTCTTATAAAAAAAATCGAATTATATGCTCTTTCTCTCCTCTCTCTTTCCCCCTCCCGCTTCGGTTTCCGTCACACACCCCCTCTTCCTCTCCCTGTTGTCCCCTCTCTGAACTCTCCCCCCCTCTCTCTTCTACGAACTTGCTCCTTCTCACTCCCCCTCACTCAACCCATCACCCCCACCTTGAATCCCCTCTCCCTCTTTCTCCTCTCTTGCACCCTCCTCTCGTTCTATATATCCTAGTCAATCATGGTATCAGCGGCATTAAATATAAAGTATATTTAATGACCTATTCTCAGACCTTCCCGATATGCACAAAAAATTTCATACATATCGGTTCACCCATCTATATAATGACCTTTCCTTATGTTGCTTAACACGTTAAGTGCGAAACAGGGCTTGAAACGCCCTGTACGTGTCTTGTCTTTATAGCGGTAAGGAAAAACTTAAACTTCTCTGTCGTGCGCGAGGCATAACTTCCATCTGGTTCAGTATAGGAAAGAGATAACTATATATCTGAGATGTGCTATTGATTCCTAGTTCTATGGTATACTTATTTTAATACCGGGTTTCTTAGACCTCGTGCCGCACTGAACAAATAAAATTCTAACACAGTGCGGTAAGAGGTTCCGAAAACCTCGTACCCCCGCGCACCTCGTACCGCACTCTACGCTAGCTTCACGCGGTTAGTGTTGTGCAACGCATGCCAGGCTGCGCACGCGACGAAGAACTGCTGTCGATTATGTCGAAACGTTGCCGAAGAAAGTTAATTAAAGAGGATGATGAAGAAAAACCGGGTGGTGAATCTGAGTCAAAATCGCTGATGATATTTCAAAAACATAAATATACCTACTCCGAATAAATAATAATAATATAGATGAAATAATTAATAAATAAATTTCAGCTAAATAAGTACGTTAATTTTAAAATATTGTGTATAATATTGTATACTATGTATAGGGAGGGACTCCCAGCAGTGGGACTCGATAGGCTAGCTGTATATCTGTATAGTGAGGAATTATATTATAATCACGCTTTCTGTCCTTGTTCAAAATGTTCAGTAGGTATATAGGAGGATTGATACAGGAAACGTAGGTAATTGATATCCTTTTAAGGTAATTGTCACAAAACTCCGAGGACTTTTTTTTAATACGTCAGATTTGCTAGTGGGAATAAGTAGTTCTACTAGTCAACCTCTCTGATTAAGTGTTTAAGTGAGTTTTATGATTTTTTATATCCACAGACAGCTATTATGAATTAACTACATTTTTATTTTGTTTTTAGCGATCTAGCATAAAGGATTACGGTATTTAACGGATCTGTGAGTACGTACTGAATAGTTGGAGTGGTGCTTTTAAGTTAACTGAAAAACATCCATAACTTTGATAAATAAATACAATTAAATAAAATCGATATTTATTTTCCCATCACTAAATAATATGAAAATCTGCTATTTTTCAGTGCGGTACGAGGTACATCAGACCCCACATTTTATTTTACCTATAGAATCTAAACTAAATAATCTAACCATAGGCGGCGGCAGATATAGGTTAATGAACTCATTGTTAATAATAATCGCGATAAAAGCTGTACAATTTGTCATATTTGGCACCAAAAAAAGGATTTTGGTCTCCTAAGGGCGGTGGGGTTTAATAAGCCTCGTGCCGCCACAATGTCTGGTTTAAGACAAGGTTTTAAACGCCTCGTAACGCAGTAATGGAAAGTACAGATCAATCTGTGCCGCTGGGAACGTGTTAACCTTAACCTAATGGCATGAAATATACTTTACGGCCTATTCTCAGACCTACCCGATATGCACACAAAATTTCATATAAATCGGTTCACCCATCTATTTAATGACCTTGCCTTATGTTGCTTAACCTTAACCTAATGGCATGAAATATACTTTACAGCCTATTCTCAGACCTACCCGATATGCACACAAAATTTCATACAAATCGGTTCACCCATCTATTTAATGACCTTGCCTTATGTTGCTTAACCTTAACCTAGCGGTATGAAATATACTGTATGACCTATTCTACCCGATATGCACACTTTCATACAAATCGGTTCATCCATCTATTTAATGACCTTACCTAACGTTGCTTAACCTTAACCTACCGGGATAAAAAGTATCCCATCTTCGTTTTCTGGTTCTAAGCTACCTCCCTACCTTTTCAGCCGAATCGGTTAGGCCGTTCTTGAGTTATAAATAGTGTAACTAACACGACTTTCTTTTATTAAAATAGATTAGTTGTTTAGTGATTGTATGTTCAATTTCACCGATAGATGGCGCTGTTCATAATGTAAATCACGCTAACATCGTAAAATACTGTCTTATCATATTCGATAAAGAAAGTTCTAAGTTTTTCGCATCTTTTATTGTTGCGATTGTAATGCAATACCTATTATACACTACCTGGACTTGGGGAGTTTCATTAAAATTTCATGACCCCCCCCCCCCCCTAATCTAGTTTGGAGTTGGACTCGCTCGGGATTTACAGATTTTAACCTTTCAAAGATATAATGTGATATTGCTATCAGCAAAGTACTTAGAACAATACAGAAATCTAATGTAAATGTCCTGGGTGTACCGGACCGGCTTACCCGTTACAAAAATTGACCCTTCGCCACTGCCATATCTTATGCAAACTAAATGTCTGCCCAGTCCCTTCCAAAAAAAATCCTCCCAGTTCCAAAAAAAATTGTTTTGTCCTCTATGTCGATAGTATAGTATCCCCACATAGAAATTTTGGAAAAATATTCAATGTACAGAAAAAGTGCTCTTTGAGTTTTATTATAGTATATAGAGAAGAAGATTTATTGTGGGTTTTAAGAAAATATAGCGTTTCTTAGGGACTCGCCAAGGATCATACCAACGTTGATGCTTACTCCTGAGAGTCACAGTGATAGGAATGTAAGGCGGGATTAAAATAACCAGAAATGTAATTCTTATATTAGCGATATCAAACTTCAAAAACCTATCTGTTCTCATCCACTTAATTTGAAACCTTACACTACCTCCTCTGTGTATGTTTAGTATATAAGTAAGTATATAATTTAAATATTTCTCTTCTAAACACACTTTGATTACTATTTTATTATGTACCTATACATATTTGTGTGTATTTCCCGTGACTTCACTACAAGTTGGACCTATCTGAAAATCAGCGTACGTAGCACCTATTTGCTGCAACATAAAGTTGAGATGCTCCCTTCTAAGGGCAAGGCCTTTGTTCAGCGGTGGACATCTCTCGGCTGCTGCTGATAATCATCAAAATACATCGATATACTATACCAACTAGATTTGCTGTCACGACCCGAAAAGTGGTCACGAAAATAAGAGCTACGGAGACGGCTGTCGCTCAATTGTCTGCAATTATTATTGAACCTTATTTTATAGTATGTAAGTTATCTTTTTATATGAACATATTATTGTTTTGCGTGTACGTGTATAGTTGTAACCGCGACCACATTTTCGATGTCATTTTGTTCGTGACAGCAAATCTAGTTGGTATAGTATATCGATGTCAAAATAGATGTTAAAGCCATTTTTGGTATCACACAGCTGGTAGTAGTATTCTACTATTATTGACTTCTTTTTTGGACTTTTGTTTGTTGTTTTGATAATTATTTTGTGGGTCACTTTCCAAGAAATTTGTATATGTTACTACACTGTTTTGTGATTGTCAGAATAAAATCATTCTTCTTCTTCTATATTATAAAAGTTAGTAGTAACCAAAACTATAGAACACACACATGCTACTCTATGTCTGTGTATGTTTTAGACTTTTGGACACAGGCTTACAGTTTCTGGCGGTCTGTAATTTATTACAGTAATCTACGAAGTTATTGTTCGCTATAAGATTAGATTAATTAAAAAAGAGGGCAATATTGGGAAGAAGACGCCTATAGTGAAAATACCCCGCGAGGTAGCGCCGTGTACTTTATAGTAAGTGGTCACTAAACTTTATTGTAGTGTTTATGGCCCATGAAACTTCTTTTATGGACATTTTTCGATGAGGATACAAAGCCATATCGCCAGTGCCCACGACAATATACGTTTATAATATTAAAGAAAAACATATTAAGAATACCTAAAACAATTTCTGTATCATCAGGCATTACGTACCTTCAACTATTTGTACATAAAAGCTTCTGTGAAAGTTAACTAGATAGCTTCATTTGGAAATAACAAACTTCGAAACATTGCCGTTGTAAGAGGATTAAAACTCAAATTACAAAATTGCTTTAGCCTTTTCAAAAATGTTTAGTAACATTGATTGTCGGTTTAAGATTACATTGATGAATAAAAAATACTTACTGCCGAACCTACAAACGTCAATTATAGTTAATTGTACTTAAGTCATTTTTTTGAAATTGACTTATTTCGACACTTACTTAATACTTAATTTCGTTCAGAGTAAGTAGATATATGTATTAATAAACTCTTAATAATTAGTAAAAAATAATCTTAAGAGGCTCTGAAAGTCAAAATAAAGAGTACCTATACAAAAAAATACTTAATTGGAATTAAAGTTAATTGTCGTTTGTGAGTGCGGCAGTTAGTCTTGTATTTTCGTTGCTTATCTTTACACAATGCCATGCGAAGATGGTTAAGCAATCCCATATTGCTTACTTAAACACAATAATGTTAATGGCTTATTTTTTACTTAATCGCATACCGTTGTAGGTATTTGATTGAGCTGGTTTGGTTTATCGGTTCAACACCCTGGTCGCTACCCAATACCCAGTATGAGTGTTGTTTATGTACAATACAAAAAAATATATAAGTATTAGTATCAGTTGTTTGGTTGCCATAGTACAGGCTCTACCTAGTTTGGGATCAGATGACCGTGCGTGGATTGGACCAGGATATTATTATAAAAAAAGGAAATAAGAAACTCAGGATGCGTCGATTCTTTCCCAGCTAGCCGTACAGTCAGCGACACATCAACCTATACAGTTACACTACAAAAATGGCAGTTAGTGTGCCGGAATAAGAGCTGTCCCAAAGTCGCCGTGTGTGAGGTACACACGAAAAAATCATTCTACAATATGTCCACCCATCGCAATACACCGTTCACCTAAAATTAATGCGCCGCGAAAGAGAAGTCACCGGTCTGTATAGTATTATCTGGAGGTACAAATCACACCGGATGTCCCGCCGACAAGGGATGAAAATTGAGATACCGGCGAGCCATTGTTCGCGGGAAATATATCTTGTTGATACTGCCGGGCGATATTGCGATAATGTGATGTCTCATCTCTAGAGATAAAAGCGCGTGGTATCTCGTCGGATACATTCACTTTCGTGCTGTATCGCTGTAACGTCGAGCTCCCTGGGATTTGCTCGAAGAGATTTTTGCAAGCAATTTATCAACTGTCTGCGTCTGCTGGACGCATAAAAGTGTCTGTGAATAATTTTAAGATAAACTGCTCGGTACCGGGCTTCGTCGTTTATTAAGAAAATAACGGCGTTGTCTTAGTCATTTTTTCTTCAAATTATTCGCGAAGAATCTTAAGTATGATCATGATGAAGATAAGTTAAGTCATACAAGCGTTTTACTTAGATTAATCTCAGACTTTGCCTTCGCAATTGTGAATTATTGAGTTTATAGTAACAAATCTTATTTATGATATAAGTTGTACGAAACTTGTATTGTATTTCGTAAACTTGTATTTCGTACTGTTTTGTAGTTGTACTACAAAACAGTACGAAAATTAAATATAACTTAGTATACGTAAGTTTCAGTTTAACTTAGTATACGGTACTATTCTTACCCGTGGAGTGTCCGGGTCAGAATAGCACTCGCCCATCTCATCAGAAAATCTCTCAGGAAAACAAGAAGACGGGCAGCAGCGTCTTTCTATTGGATTACCTACCATCTATACTGCGATCCACAAGACGCCTGTCAAGCGTGGGAATTATGGCAACATCTAAAGAGATTTTCCCCTTTAGAGAAGGGGGAGTCGATTGTTGAGCTACGTGGTACGTAAGTTACTTATAAAAACATCCAGGCTTTGAATGTAATCATGTACATTTTTGAGTACATCTGAATTCGAATCGAATCAACGAGCGCAATGTTGTTGAAATGGGTAACACATGGTAGGCAACAATTTGCATGGTTGCGTTCATATTCTGCTTAATAAAGGCAAGGACCGTACAGCGGCCCTAATTTGCTTTTTTTTCCGCGACGAGTTAATTGGAACACGGGCGGAGCGTATTTAGAGCTCACTCTGTGATTCTGTTTGTGTGCAGCGTGCGGCACTCGCGCGGAAAATGATCCGCGTTTGACTCGCGGATGCGATAATAATATTGTGTACTGTGAGTATGCAGTCCTTTGGGGATTTTTCTGTTGAAGTGATACACTCAATTTTGATCAATGTTAAATTACTCTATATTTTTATGAGGCCGCTGTCAGGTAGACAACGCACTAGATTATTTTCATATGGAGGTTTTTGTTTTTCTCATCAAATCATCACTGCAAGCAGTGCAACAACGAAGACGTATCGACCGTCATATGTTAAAATCCATCAAGACATAGATCACGTGTCAAAGATATAAGTAGACTTATGCAGACGCACACCTCATTCTTATTAAGTTTCTCAATGCTGACGCCTGTGACTCCTTGTCCGGTCCGTGTTTAAAATTTGCCACGCTTTGCAGTGCTCTGTGGATTGGCATATCTAGTAGCTCAGTGGTGGTCGCATTTCGCATTCGTGCTAGTCTTCTGCCACGCGGATGATTACCTACCACTTCACCTAGTACAATATAGGGGAAGTACGGACAAAATGACATGTATGGATAAAATGACATAGTCACCTTATTTAAAAATTGGCGGGTTTTAGTTACGTCTCCGCCACTGTATTACGTGACGGCAGCCATATTTACAATCCTGTCAGATATTGAGCGCCATTGCCACAGTCGCAGCGCAGTAACCAGTTCGAACGTGTTTCGCGCTGTCAAAAGTTTTTTTTATAGGTAGTTTTCTCCTGTTTTCTAGTAAGTTATTTATTGTTATTTGTAATTGTTTCTATAAAAATCGATGAACTATGCCAATGCCCAGTGATTTCGATTAACTTTATTGCAATCATTAGTTGTTTAATGGAAGTATGATTTTTTATTTGTTTTTGTATACATTTGGACAAAATGACATACATATACAATGGGCAAAACGACATAGTATGTCATTTTGCCCGTAGAGTTTCTATTGATTAACATTTATTATTTTGCTGAGGTGATATGCCGCGAAACTACGAAAGAAAAACTAATCGGCAGTCTTGGAGCCAAGAATCCATGAGTAAGGCTATTGAAGCATGGAAGCAAAAAAAAAAATGGGATGGAAATTGGCTGCAAAACAGTTGGTGTTCCTCAGGCGACGCTTAGAAGACATGCACTCAATATGAACAAAATCTTGAATTTTTGATGAGGATGAAATAAATATTTCTGCATCCAAAAGCGCTCTACCATCAGAGAAGAAATTGAGAGCATCGAGGAATATAATTGTGCGAGATAGAAGACGACGATAGTGGCTGCGCTTGCATTTATTGCAATGATCTCTTTTCCCGTTCTAAGCCCGGCGAATGTATGACTTGTTTCCTTTGGACTCATGCGTTATGTACTGATGTTCCAAAGAAGACCAAACGGTTTGTTTGTGAACTGTTTGTTCTTAAAAATTGGTATGTCATTATGTCCTTACCTTATATGTCATTTTGTCCGTACTATATGGACAAAATGGTTTTTGTGATTAGTTACGTTTTTTCTTAATATATTTTTTATTATTGTTCCTACTTAATTAAACAGTTGTGTTACTGATAGTCAATGAACCTAAGATTACTCAAAACGATTAAGACTGATTATAATACCATTAAATAAATAAATATGATTACAAAACAAAACACTATGTCATTTTGTCCGTACTTCCCCTACATTTTAGATAAGAAATCAAGTATAATGAGTTCCTATTCACCAGATGGCCATGACGGATTCACCGAATAAAAGGGCAGCAACCGCTTAAAGTGTTGTTGTGCAGGCAGCGAGTAACTCAAGGTCACCTCAGGGAGCACCGGCTTCGACCTAGGCTTAGAGGACACCGTACTTACCATCTGATCACATCGCGCTCCCGCTGAGAAGATCCGGCTAGAAACTCGAAATTCATCGAAGTCTCATGCGTCCGACCTTTCGGTTTCGCCGGCGAGATCGATTTCTCAATTAGTGTAATGCTAGTCAAATAGTTGAGTTTAGCATTTTAGGAAACTTGTGTGTTATTTTGAAAATAGAAACAGAAATCCGGCTCAACGCAGCCATGGTACTTACCCTGGAAATCGGCTAATTCACAGAGCGGAGTGAAATGGAGCGACTGATTCCCGCACAAAGCGCTACTAATGCGCGGCCGCCCGTTGCACCGGCCGCAATTATATTTGCATACGGCCACCTCTCGCCACGCTGATACTCGCCGAACAAAAGGCAAGTCAATGGAGATTAGTTTAGCGGACCAACAGATGACACAGCGATGCAGTCACAATACATGCCGCGTGTTAGTTTATCACAGACTTTTTAAACGATCCTTGTTCATTCTTTTATTCAAACAAGGAAGTTGAATCGGTCTCAAATACATTTAATTACAAATAGACCGGCCTTACCCAGAAAATTTTTATCACAAAACTTGCTACATGTGTCAGTAGAAAAGTGCGTACGATTTAAGCAGTACAAAAATATTTTTTCACACCACCTGCTCGATAATGTCACATTATATGTCATATAAAGATGACATAAAGTGCCTCATTGTATCCCTATAGTCTAGCCGGGTAATAATGTTGTACTAAACTCCCTTGGGTAATAATGTGTTTGAATTTCGAACGTCAAACGAAAATTCCTCAACACTTACCACAGGTATATAATACTAATCTAAGCAGAGAACTGCACGAAAAACAAAACATTTGAAAATCGAACCGAACGCGACGAGCACAACCCAGTGGTCTAGGATAGAAAATGAAATACTTAGATGATAACGCGGCAAATCACTATGTTGATATTATTGACGGTCTCGTTGGTCTAGTGTTTAGACACCCTGGCGGCTACCCAATAGGTCGTGGGTTCGATTCCCACCAAGTGTCTGGGTGTTATTTAACTATTAATTAATATTAGTTATCTGGTTTCCATAGTACAGGCTCTGCCTGTTTTGGATCAGATTACCAGGTGTGGATTGTCCCAAAATATTGTTATTATTTTAATTCTAGCAATATTTGTATTTTATTACCTCGCAGTAGGTGTGAAAAGTAGTGTATTCACCTCGGGGATAAACGTGCCTTTGTCTTGGGCGAGCTTAAATCCCTCGCTGTACTCAGGATTCTAGTATTAACTATATACTCCCTCGCTGCGCTCGGGAGTTGCTAGAATCCTTCGTTATGCTCGCGATTCAATTAAACACCCGCGACATAAGACACTACTTTATCCCCTTGGTGCATAAACTACTATTAAAGAATTAATATATACATTATATACCTATACTTCGTGTTGCAATATAACGAATATCACTATGATGAAAAAACGCCTGAATAAGACTACAGTTTATTTGCTTAAGTATTATATATAATTACTGTAGAATTTTAGAAGATATTGTCGGCAGTTGTAAAAGGTTCTGAAAGTTTTCGTATGAAAAATTCTGAAAGTCTGTGGTCTATGGCCTATTAAATGACTGAATGGCAGATCAGTATCTGCCTTCGTATTATCAAAAACACGAAATAATTACATACATTTTTTTTTAAGTTTAAACTTCCTTAGCGGCGCTGTGCACTTTTTTGTGATGGGGAAAAAATGTTAAATTCGCGTCTGGACACGTGACCGTGAGACCGTAAGATTTTTAATGTAATATAAATTGGCATGACTTGTGTACGATAGCGCAATAATAGAATATTGTATTTTACCATATAAATGATAGTAGGTACTTTTGGACTGATAATTAAAGCAATTTGTGCAAAATTATTCCCTAACCATTCCAAAATAACAAAAATGCACAACGTTAAAATGGTATTAGGTACTAATGTAGTCGGTCTTAGGTAAGGGGTCGTCCATTAATCACGTGATGATTTTTAACAACTATTTAACCCCTCCCCCCTCCTGGTGATATATGGTGAGGTTTTAAAATAACCAACCAAATATCACGTATTTTTTTGTACAAACTATACTGAAATTTTCGGAATATTATCTTTAAATACAGGTAACTGATTAAATGTTGATGGGGAAGTCGTTGCTGGCCACGGTGAGTCAAAGCCACGTGCCGCTGTTTGGTTTAGAAATTGTGAATTCAACGAAAAATAAATATACGTGATGTCTCATTATACCCCTCCCCCCTCCTGGTGATATTTCGTGATTTTTTCGGCACCCCTCCCCCCCTTTCGAGCCTCACGTGATTAATGGACGTCCCCTAAGCGGCGGTCTAGCTTACATAATCATACCTACTGTATCAAAACAATATTTTCGCGAGAGAATTTTAAGGCATTTTGATTAACTTAGCTACATTACTGCAGATACTCTTAAGTATTTTTCATACTCAATGGCAAAACGTGCCTTTTACGATGTACGAAAAGGGGATTCAGGTGGTTCGCATGAGAAGTGCCTATTAGATTATACAGTCAACGTATGCGTTGGGAGTATTACCGTGATCGCAATTTAATGACGTTTTTAGGGAGCGAACGTGTGTTAGATCGATATTCTGTCCGTGTATTATACCGATTACGAGTTATGTAGTTTATACCTACAAGATTTATTTACAGAGAGTCGCACTTCTACTGCGTTATAATATCATTGACTGATCCGATATTTTTTTTAGTTCGATCTCGAACTTATAATAGACTATATGTATGCAGGTGCATAGACTGTTAAACTCATTACATGCAATATAGATGTTTATAAGGTAGTAATTCTATAAATTTTTGAATTCCTCATTTAATCCTGTTGTGATAATCTAATCACTACACCAAGTGGACCTTCTAACTATCTATTATTATTTCTACTATTTCCTATCTTCTATTATTTCTATACTATAGGTATTTAATTAATAATCACGGAAATAATGACACCCAAAATATGGTAACAGTTGCATGTTGTACTATAAGCATTTAAATCTCTCTCCGTCTTCTTCAGTTTGTTGCCACCCAATGCTGAGTGAAAGCCTCCTCCAAAGCACGCCACCTGCATTTAAGCATTTAAATGTAAATTCATTTAATTTTTTTTTTTTTTTTTTACAATATAAGGTTTAAAGCATTTGCAGTACCTAATTTGAAATAAGAATTCGAAATAACGACAGGCGTGTGACTAGGATTCATATTTTCTTGACCATTTTTCGTGTTGTCATATCTAGTATCTTCTAATAAATCGATGAGTAGAGTAATTGAGGCTTTGAGGAAAAACATATCCGTATGAAATGTGTTGTCAGGGAGCTGTGCATGCATATTATTGTTGCAATTCACAATATCAAATAAATTAATTTTCCTTCAACCTTAGCTAAGGTCACTTAGGTTCACACTACTTCACACTAGTTCACACACTGCTTTCGAAGCAAATTCGTTCTGCCCTTAAGGTGTCACTCACTGCCACAGACGTATTAGGGATGCTACGCATCACTACCAAGCGGAAAAACAAGTATATTTTGCCTACCTTACCTGTCACACAAATCACATCACACAAGTCGCTACATTAGTTGCAGACGAAGAATCGAAAAAAAAACACATTTTGGTTGCTTAGCCGCAGGTCACCACGATTGTAAGACATTGGTGGACCTTTAATGCCTTGGTTCAAAACAAAAGAAAGTTTAACATGCGTGCTCTCAGTTGACCTCGGTCACATAGCTACAGAAAATTCCGTGTGAGTAATGCATATTGTTCACTACAAAATTAATATTTTTCTCGTCGAGAGCAATTTTAACATGAAAATGGCATATTTAACGTTTAGCGGAATTTAATATGTCATAAAATGTTATTTATATGCCGTTGGCGAGCTCCGTCGACGTAGATTTCATCGGTTCACTCCTCTCGCCTTCGAGCCTCGCGCCGTAACGGGTTAATCTCATTTATACCTACTATATATTCGGATAAAGAAGTGAAGAGCCTTTTTACGTACCACTTACTGTCGAATCTGTATTGAATATCTACTGTACACAGAAGCTGAAGTGCTTTTTTTGTCTTATCTCAGGCTTTCATATTCTTCTAAGATTTTGGACACTACTGTTGCGACCAAACCAGAAGATATCATAGTCATATACAACGTGTCCCAAAATTCAACGATGAGCGTATAGCGTAATAGTTTTTGAATTTCAAAAAAATATGACTGTGATTTTTAAGGGTTGTAGTGGATAGCAGTGCTACTTAGGTTGCCGATACAAAAAAATGTTGTCATGGTTAGTAAAAATATCATAAGATGTGTAAATTTTCGAAAAAAAAACAAATTATTTGTTGTAATGTGTAATTAATATTTTAATTTTATTATTATTTATTATTAAGGCACACCACCAGTATACATATCAAACATTAATTTAAAAATATTACAGTAAGCACAATTCCTATATGTACACCAATAACAGGTATGCACAGCATTTAATTATTATGAAAAATAATATTAAATATAAAGAACGTACTGATGTAGTGAGCCTTTCTGTTGAACGTGTTATTGAATTAGCTTGCATTGAGACTGGGCAGTTTTTGGTGCTGAGCGTATATAGACCCCCTTGTGCATCATATGATGTTTTTGAAAATATATTAGAAACTGTTTTACACAAATTGTCACACACTAATAAATCTATCATTGTCTGTGGAGACTTCAACATAAATATACTGGAAAATACTAATGTAACTAGTAAATTTATAACCTTATTTAGATCACACAATTTGTATAATATTTTCTTTGAGCCGACTAGGATAACCTCTTTTAGTGCAACATGCATTGACAACATTTTTACAAGTTTGAAACCCACACACAAAGAAATTATTAGTAAATTGGATTCCGACCACTGTGGTCAAGTTGTTACATTTCCTAATAAAATCATGAAATTTCAACGAAACATAACATTTGTTCCTATAAATAAACACCGCTTATGTCAGTTTAAAGCCGCCTTGACTGACAGCCTACCTGTGTTGCCCTGTCATGGCGATCCGAATATATTATACAATTCTTTGTTCCAAGAAATCGATAATCGATTTGTAAAAATTTTTAAGCCCAAAACTGTATCGATTAATAATTGTGTATCGTTTAATGACTGGGCGACTGTTGGTATACATACCAGTCGGAGAAAACTGTATGAGCTTTATAATGAAAAATCTGTTAATTCCTCTCAGCTCTTTAAAGAATATGTAAAAAAATACTCAAAAGTTTTCAAGCGAGTCTGTTCGATAGCTAAGTCGAATTTTTTAAAAAATAAAATCCGAAATGCTGATAATAAGATTAAAACTACATGGAATATTATAAATAGCGAGACTGGTAGGTCATCAGTAAGAAATAATGATTTTTGTCTACATGTTAACAATAAAGATGTAACAGCGGATTTAGATGTAGCGACAGAGTTTGAAAGGTTTTTTAGTGATGTTCCTATTAATATAACGAAAACTCTGAATTCCTCGTCCACTTCCGCTGAAATAATATTAAATGAAAATGTACCACGGTGTGACACAGCTTTTAAATACTCTTTTGTGACTGCTAAAGACATCATAAAAACTTTTAAACAACTTAACCAGAAAAAGACGGCTGATGTATGGGGGCTTTCTGTCCAAATAATAGCTTATATAATTGACATTATTGCTCCTCAATTAGCAGTTATATTTAATAGCTGTGTCAAGAATGGAGAGTTTCCTGACCTCATGAAGCACAGTAAAATAATACCTTTATTCAAGTCTGGTAGTACCACTGAACCTACGAATTTCAGACCAATTTCGGTGTTGCCAGCCTTGAGTAAAATTTTTGAAAAGCTTCTTTTGGATCAAATGTTAGATCATTTCAATAAATATAACTTGTTTCATGATAAACAGTTCGGCTTTAGAAAGAATCGGTCCACCACTGACGCGGGAGTCGAATTATTAAAATATGTATATGAGGCTTGGGAGGAATCACAGAACGCCCTTGGTGTATTCTGTGATTTGTCCAAGGCTTTTGATTGTGTAGATCATGATACGATGGTCAGGAAATTACGCCACTATGGTATAAGGGACAGAGCTCTTGACCTTTTAACTTCATATTTGAAGAATAGAATTCAGAAGGTTGACATTAACGGTAAGAGATCTCCTGGTTCTGTGGTCTCCATGGGCGTCCCTCAAGGTTCAATATTAGGCCCATTTCTGTTTTTAATATATATTAATGACTTACCCTACTACGTAGGGGACAAACTAAATGTTGTATTGTTCGCTGATGATACCTCTCTTTTATTTAAAGTCAGGCGTAAACTCTATGAATACGACGAAGTAAACAATGTACTCTCTAAAGTTGTCCATTGGTTCAATGTTAATAATTTGAAAGTTAATGAGAGCAAAACCAAATGTGTGAAATTTGTAACACCAAATGTAAGACAGGTGGCAACCAATGTGGAAATTAATGGAGCGAAGTTGGACCTTGAGGAGTCGACTGTGTTCTTAGGTATAACAATTGACGCTAAACTACAATGGGGCCCACACATTAAGAAATTGTCAGGTAGACTGAGTTCCGCGGCTTATGCAGTTAAAAAAATAAGACGTTTAACTGATATTGAAACCGCTAGAATTGTTTATTTCAGCTATTTCCACAGTATTATGTCTTATGGTTTATTACTGTGGGGATCTTCTGCAGAACTTAATACCATTTTTATTCTGCAGAAAAGAGCTGTGAGAGCCATTTACAATCTGGCTCCTACTGATTCACTGAGGGAAAAATTCAAAGAAATAGATATTCTAACGGTTGTTTCGCAATTCATATTTGAAAATTTAGTTTATATTCAGAAAAACAGTGTATCTTTTAAAAAGTACAGTGCGATTCATAGTGTTAATACCCGGAACAAACACAATCTTGTTTTACATTCCACACGTCTCCACAGAACAAGCAAATCGTTTATGGGCCAAAGTATACGCTTCTATAACAAACTGCCACAGGATATCCGAGATCTTCCACTGAATAAATTTAAACCTTTGATAAGAAGCCGGTTGTCGAAAAAGGCTTATTACAAAATCTCGGATTACCTAGAGGATAAAGCTGCGTGGGCTTGAACTGCTCAACTCATGCAAGCTTAGAATTGTAGGCTTACAGTTTGTAACACTTCTTAATCTGGTGGATTACTGATGGCTGTTTCACAAGTCAATTGATTGATAATATAAAGATTATGTGAAAGTGTTTTGTGTCTTGCCTGTCGAGGTACTACTTAACAGCAGAAGTTAAATGTGAGCCACTGTGATTTTGGTTCGGTCATGCTCGCCATCGAAAAGTCTTTGCTTGTGGCGGCTTCGTGTGGCGGGTCACCCCCTTCCCTCTAATATGGTTGAGGGGAGTGATGGCTGCTGCTCGAGTCAACTCGTGCGCGGGTGCTGCTTGGGGGGACTGGTCCGACTTCTATCCATTTGGCCTTTTAGTTTTTCGTAATTTATTGTTTTCTTCTTTTCTCCCTTGCTGTATGTTTCGAACGGCAGGACACAATATCGCTAATGTCGATTCATTTGTAACAAAATAATGTTTAAAAAAAAAAAGTGAAAAAATGACAAGCCCGCTGAGTTTCTTGCCGGATCTTCTCAGTTGAGGCCGCGTTGTGATCCGGTGGTAGCTTCTAAAAAATGACGATTCAAAAGTGCTAGCGTTAAGCCTATTTGAAATAAAGATTTTTGAGTTTGAGTTTGAGTTTGAGTTTACCAACTAACATTAGCAAAAATAATATTGAAAATTAGAAAAGAATAAAGTTAATATTAAGTACATACTTAAGTAAAAGAAGAAAAAAAATTTACATGAATGAAAATCACAAGAGATTTGTGCGAATGATTTGTGCGAATGATTTCAGTACCATACTTTTAAATATTGAAATTGATTGGCTGAAAATGTCTATATTACCAATTTTGGCATTTAATAAATTGTACCTAATCGCGACACATTCTGACTACTGGAGAGCTGAGGCCAGGGTTGCTTTTTACGATATAAAAGGTTTTAGTAATAGGAAAACTAGGAATTCTGGGAGGCACTGTAAGTGAGACACGGTTGACAATGTCTGGACAATCAATACAGTTGTTACACACTTTGTACAGGAATAGCAAGTCATGCATCTTACGTCGATCGGACAAGGAGACCATTTTGAAATATTCTAGCCGTAGATTGTAACTACTCCGATGACTAAAACCTTGGCATGTAAAATCAATGTGACGTGTAAAAGCGCGTTGGATGCTTTCGATGCGTTGTGAGTGAACATTGTAGAATGGACTCCAAACGATACATCCATACTCTAAGTAACTACGGACCAGTGCATTATAGAGAATAATTCGCGTCTGTGTATTTCTGAATCCCTTTGTGTTACGTTTGATGAATCCCAATATTTGAGCAGCTTTTGTTACTATATGGTCAATATGTTTTGATAAACGAAGCTCACGATCCAGAATAACACCCAAATCCCTTATCTCATCTACCCTCTGCAACGTCACTCCATTGATCACGTACACAGATTCCAATGGCTTCTTTTTCCTAGAAAATCTCATGTGGAAACATTTGGATATATTGAGCTCCATCTGATTGTCATCACACCACGATTTAACTCTTGACAGGTCGTCCTGAATATTTTTAACATCGTCGAATGATTTTAACGTATTGTAAATTTTTAAATCGTCTGCAAACAAGAGAATTTTACTGTGATGAATTTTTGTGCAGATATCGTTAATAAATATTGAGAAAAGGACAGGTCCAAGATGAGATCCTTGAGGAACACCGGATGCAGCATAATATGGTGCTGACTCATACCCATTAACAGAAACCCTTAGAAGTCTTTTTGATAAATATGACTGAAACCAGTTAAGTAAGGATCCCAATATACCGAAATGCTTGAGCTTTTTCAGCAATAAAGAATGATTCACTTTGTCGAAAGCACTTGAAAAATCCGTATATATCGTGTCTACTTCATAACCCCGATCTATCTCAGCGGAAATGTCTGACAAGAAAATATGCAGATTGGTAACAGTAGAACGGCCCGATCGAAATCCATAATTTTCTCGAGTAGTCATGGGTAGGTCCACCCTCTGGTGCCCGCTTATCGTTAAATTTTGAGACACGTTGTAGGTATGTAGGTAGTTTTGAAATAAATCGGAGCACTAACAACGTTTCCCTGGGAGTCGCTGGCGGTGAAATCTTGGTATATTCACTGATAACCACTGTTTGTTGAAACTGGATGACAGGAGTGACTCCTGTGGTGGGAATGAGTGAAGGGATTAAGAGATCACAAATGAAGAATAAACAATAATAAATATATTTATTAATTCATTTATTTTATGATTTTTGTACACACAATAACATTACAGGAAAACGGAAATATAGGAAAGAATAGTACAGCTTATTTCTAAAGAAATTTCTTTCAGCAGGCCTGCGAGTGGAAAGTTACATAAATATACTTACATAGTACCTACTACTATTAACATGCTCGTCATAGTACAAATAATTTAGAAAGCATATGGGACCTGTCTTGCTCGCGTAGCGCTGGTCGTATGTCACGCCATGCCGCCATGATATTATTCGCAGTGGGCTTGTCACTGCCGGTGTCCCTGCCGTACTGGAACCAGTCGGTATTACTGGAGGGGCTGCGGAGTTATGCAAAGCGACGCAAGTATGCAGCTCTAGGTTCGAGCTATATATTTGCGCCCTTTGCGGTGGAGAACATGGGGCCTTGGTCTCATGAGACGTACGGTTTGGTGAAAGAAATTTCATCCAAACTTATCGAAGTCTCAGGAGACCGCCGGGATGATAGCTTCTTCTGCCAACGTATAAGCTTGGCTATACAAAGGGGTAATGCTGCCAGTCTTTTAGGTAGGTACCCTTCCCTCTCAGTGCGGCGACAACTTTGAGGAAGTTTTTTACCTAGTGAAAGCATATGCAAAGATTAAAGATAACAAATATAAATTATAAATGTTTACACTTGATACCAATAAAAACAACACAGTCATAAATATAATTGCTAAAATAGCTCAAAAATGTTTCATTCTAAAAACTAAATATTTACCAAAAAGGAGTTGTTTGGTCGCACTATATAGGCGATTTTTGGTCGGATTGTATTCAAGCAAGGGGGGCGGGGGGTATTCTGCAATAAAACACTGAGTTACTGCCGGTCTGCGGCTCGTTCACATTGTATTAATTCCACCGATTCGACAGCTGAATTATTCAACGAATCACCCAAAAGTTTCGCGTTTGTATAGAAACCATTCAAAGTCTGTTTGCAGTTAATCTTCTTATTCCGAATATATTTATGTTGAGATCCATTACATTCGTCGTAACGTTCGTAACGAAGTTAATGAATAGAACTGGTAAAAGAATTTTTAGGATGTAAAAGATGAAACAAAAATCATGTTGTGACATTTACGACAAGTGATAGTACCCAGCTACTTAGGCAAACTGGCTAGAGAGAGCAATTGCGATAGCCTTTGGATCATTATCTTCATCATCATCAGCCGGAAGACGTCCACTGCTGAACAAATTCCTCCCTCTTAGACCGCCACAATGAACGACAATTTCCATTTGCATCCACCGGTTGCCTGCGACGCGAACAATGTCGTCGGTCCACCTAGTGTGAGGCCTGCTTACGCTTTGGATCACCTGTCCCAAACCAACGGAACATCATAGGATTAAAACCGCTGAGAGTACCCGTGGGGTGTTCGGGTAAGAATAGCACCCACCCATCTCCTATTGGGTCGGGTGTCCGTAAGAGGCTTAGAGAAAGAAACCAATAGAGAGCTGGCACTTCCATTCTCATTCGCGCAAGACAAGAATGCATTTATATTATTATATGTGATAGACAGAAACAGAGCATATGATTTTTTGTCCCTCAGCGTGTGTTCAGTACCTGGCGCACCGCCGCGCCTGTGCGGTTTTCTTCGAGTACTCGCCGGTGCGGTTTTCTTCGAGTAAATTTTCTCGTTCACGATCTAGCTTTGGAGTTTTAAATTGAATTGCATTATAAGATATCGTTTAAACTACATAATAGGCGCATTTGAATAAATATCCATAACGTGTGTTATGTGTACGAATGATTATTTTCTGTCCTTATCGGCGGCACGCTAGCTACATAGATGTCTTGTTATATTCTGTCTACGGTAAGAGGCCACTAATGGAACACAAGAATACGGGCAGGAGCGCTCTTTCTATTGGATTACCTGCCACCTATACTGCGATCTCCAAGACGCCAAGCGCGGGGACTATGGCAACACCTCCCTTCTAAGGGGGAGGCCTTTGTTCAGCAGTGGACGTGTTTCGAGTCTACGCAGTGGAGCAGAGGCTTATAGAGGCAATAGCGGGGTCGCTGTGGCGGGTCCGATTCCCACCTTGCGTCTGGGTGTTATTTATCTATATGTCGGCAGTTGGCCATCACCCCCTGATTCCAGGCGTACCATCGAAGTACAGATCCCTGGCCCGAGGTTCCCCACCCACAATCGATGATCTAGATGATAATACAATCGTTTATTCCCAGATCACTATAGAGGCAACGATCAACAGGAGAAATGCTGACAGCCATTCATCCAGCGACGGCGACTGTTTCACCCAATATGGCGACCGCGCCGGCCGGCTCCTGTGTTTCGTTAGCACGCCCCAGTGACGCCGCCTGGTTTCCAGTAAGCCAGCCTTCTTGGTTCTTCCATATCTCGACATATACATACGTATTTACAAAAAAAATATAAGTATGAGTATTCCTATCAGTTGTTGCTTAACAGGCTGAAGAGTTAATAAAAGTGGTAGAACAAAAGCTATTTAGTATGATGTAGAGAAGAGAGGTAATTAGTTTTTTTTGTTAAATTAGCTATGTATGTGTGGATAATTAAAGTGCAGTGTCTGGGTGTTGTTTATCTATTTAAGTATGTATTTACAAAAAAAAAGTATATAAGTTATCAGTTGTCTTGTTTCCATAGTACAGGCTCTGCCTAGTTTGGGATCGGATGACCGTGTGTGGATTGTCCCAAGATATTATTATTATTATCGAATGATATCTATTCCCATTTATTTAGTATGAAATCTTTGGGATCAAACCTGTGGATCAACTAGTATTAAGGTTTTACATATTTGTGAAAGGTTACAGAGAGAGCTAATCCGATTACGCAATCATCTCAGATGTCACGTCACTCGAGAATCACTTCACGAAAATGGTATTGATTGACACAAACACTGTTACTTAGTATACAACTACTATTTTAGTATTCGTGTGTGTCGTGAATAGGTAATCAGTATTCTAAATCATAATAAAGTAATGTAATTAATTCGTTTAATATACAGGGTGTAAGGGACATCGTACCGAAAAAAAAATTATAAGACGTCAAATAATGTCCGTTACAACATTACACTAACCATTTATATGGTAAATGACAAATGACTAACCTATTAATTTTCGAGCATGTAATGAATATATGCGGAATAATGTTTATTTTTCAAATTACATTGCTAATTTTCTAAAATAATAATAGTTAATTGCCTATGCACTGTTTTTGTGAATAAAGAATAAATAAAAATAAAATAAAAACACAAATAATTAATTGTTTTTAAATTAAAATTAGGCTTTATTATTATACCAATAATGATGTTATACTAATTTTATTTAAAAAAAGTGAGTTTTTTTTTGGACATTCATGAAAAAGCCGATGAAAAGTTTCAACACTAGGATGTTCAGAATCGTGTTCTGGATCCCTGGTATCGGTTTTCGGTACGATGTCCCTTACACCCGTTATTTGGTAATTAAATCAGCTAATTATGTGAGTACCTATAATGTACGTCACTACTGTTGTATTGGGTATGTACACTGAAAAATCATCTGATCCCAATTCCAAACTAGGCAACAGCCTGTACTGTGATAAATTAATAATTATTTTTGTTAATAAATACTTCTATAGATAAAAAAAAGCCTGTAAAATATTAGTTGTGTTTCTAGTAGCTCTTTTTTCATTGATTATTGCTGGCAACAATAGAAGCAGTATTTATGTGTACCACATATTGGTTGGGAATGTTCCCAGTTTTTGTTCACTACGCGTACACTTTAAATGCAGACTTGTTTACACTTTCCCAAAAAGCTTTTTATCGAAGTTTCGGGTTGTAAATATATCCAAGCGAGAATGCATTGAGCGAGCATCGCCAACAATAAATCATGATTTGACTACGCCAACTCGCAATTCTATAAACTCAATCCAAAGTGAGCACAATGCCGATGAATTGCATAGCTTTCTAAGTTTTCCGCCAACTTACTACAAAAATGCTCTCATCGAAGTAACACCAACCGATCCTACCATTAAAGTGAGTCAGAAACTGTAAAATGACACAGATATATTTTATTTATTCTGTTAGCGATCGCAGACGTGACTAACTTTTTTCTTATTTGGATGGCGTGAATTGCTGTTAACTTTGCTTATCTACTCAACGAGTTCTGAAAACTAGATGCAGTGTGAACTTCGCCGACAATGTCACCTTCTAGAGTTGTTACTCTGTTACAAGTTGAGTCACGGAATAAATACTAACCAATTAAAAGTTTTGAGCGAAATCGTTCTTGATCATTCTACTGTTAAATTGTCTCTTTCCAATAGTCACAAAATAGCATTAAGGTGTTATTACTTTAAGGCATTATATTTATTATTTTTATAATGTGTTATCTAAGATTTTTAACTGAAAGAAACAAAATCTGGAATAATTTGCGTTTTGGCTATGAAACTGATGTATTTGTGGTGGTAAATCCCTTGTGCAAGGGACCGAAGGACCACCGCAGTGTCAGATATTTTCCCGTGTGATGAGCACTGTAAACGGTGAAATTAACAGGCGATATTTAGATGTCAATCTCATGTCTATAGGCAGGCGTGGCGCTTATCTATCATCAGACACACGTACTACTTGTGCAACTTAGTGAAGTTGATTAAAAATCAGTTACCCAAACTTAACATAAATGTATTAATGCTATTAAATAAAACAGAATTGATATACGAAATAAAAAGCTCAAGTGCCTACCTATTAAACATCTACACATCTAATCATTGCGCGTTTATTTTGTGAGCCCGCGTAATTTATCGTATGACTAGGCTTTACGGCTTAGTGAATCCATAAATTCAGCGAATAAAGCACATTTTTGCTTAACCGAAAATGTAATTTATGTTTCATAAAATATCGAAATAAAAGTATCGATTTAAGAGCATCGTGCTCGGTCACGTAGCTGTATCGTTGCATTTAACTGTTGAGTTTGATGGGTCATAGTTCTCATATTGCGAATCGGCTCACGTAGCAGCCATCGGGACTCATTCGATTGCCATTTATTACGCTATAAAGATTTGTGTATTTTTTATCGTAACAACGGTTACAATGTATATATTATTTTCTTTTTATTTCTTTTACAAAAATACATAGTTTTAGTTTTATTTACCTGAAACGCAGGCAGGTGAAAATTCTTCGGCTTCGAACAGGCTTCGTTTAGAAATGCTGTCAGATTACTTAAAATGTTTTAAAATTATTTTTTCTAAGGGATTTACGAGCTTAAGTAAAATTCGTGTGCACGTCACAATCATTCCCTTCGAGGGGTTAGTGTTCATTGGGTGGAAATAACAAAGACGATAAAACTGTTCGCTTGGAAAAAGGATATTGAATGAGGTCAGACGCAGATATATTCGTATTCAAGGCAAATGTGGAGGCGTGTTGGGGACAGCCGTTTGCGCACTGTTTTTACAGTCTCCACGATATGTCTTGTCGTTACTGAACTGATATTGCCACAGATTTGCTCAGAGATTGTCGATCGTCTGTTTTTTCTTTTATGTTAGTGCTAGCTGATACTGTAGGTTGGAGTACTTTTCACCTTTATGAAGTAGAATAAAGGAGAACTGTATGCATAGCGGACACTCAAAACAGGTTTTAAAATAAAACTAAACTACGGAAGAGATCTTTCATTACGATGTTTTGATATGATAACCAAGAGTAATTTGTAACTATGTAAAAGGACTGGATTTTGAACTTCTAAATCAGTAGAGCTATGAAAAATTAAAACTAACATTGAAAGTAGAAAAGATTTCGAAAAGAATTCTGACTTCAATGTCTCCACAAAAGTATCTATTGAAAATTTATTCATACGTGATAGATAAATCTTTTTCGTAGCATCACAAAGCTATGATGAAGACAGCCTACATTGTAATATAAGGAAGCTTAGTAGGTTGGATTGAATAGACTAACGTTCTTTAAGTAGGTGCTCTTAGTAGGTATATAACCTTTATGTTCGATTCTTTGTGCCGCTTCTATTTAAAACGATAACTAGGACGACTTTATTCAAAGCATTTTCAATGAGAAGTCGTCGCTCGTTGAAAATGATGGCTAATGGTATGCCTCGGTGACGTGGCTTATTAAGCCTTAGTATTCCACAGATTCCAATGAGAATAGAAAATAAATGGGATATTGAATGACACTTTGCGGAATTTGAAAAGAGTCTAGTTTATGTTGTTGGCGCTAAAACGAGAAATAACGTTATTATTTTGTAATGGGATTTAGTCAGATCAATAACAAGTTGTTATGAGTCATTAGATCGCTAAAAATATTCTTAACTTCTATTATGTTTTCTAAGAAATTTAGCCAATTAGGGGTGTACTTATTAGCCATTAACGTTGCGATCCTTTTAATGCTAACTAATTAAAGTTAAACAAATTAACTTTTACACTTCATAGATAACGACGCTCGTTTAGACTCTTTAAGGATAATTAAGGTGCCTTAATTGCATTCCAACCCTAATATTTTCTGATTTAGTCTTATAAAATTAAATGATTCGGAAATTTATAAGTACTCGGATTAAAGCGTTGCTAGTGCTCACTATCTTTTGGCAGCGGTTCGCTAGTGCAAGTTATAACCTCGAGGTCCCTCTTGTTTAGGATTATTAAACTTCTTCCATAAACTTTAAGTTGCGAAATGAAAACTTCTAAAAGTTCCCCCGTAAAGCCCTCGTTTACGTGCGGCCGGTGTTCCATGCTGTACGCCGACTACAAACATTTGTTGGAGCATCTGTATTGGCGACACGGTACAGAGAGTTTTTGGTGTAAACAGTGCGGATTGAAGCGATGGTCTCACGCCGCTCACCTTTGCCATGTTCTGCCGATATATTACAATGAATTCTTGGAGGAAACCAATTCGGAAGACTCTCAGTTTTATGAACGGAGAGCGGCCGATTACTGTTTCTGCGGGAAGTATGTCGCCGACTCCCCGATGATAGGGTGCGATGGGCCCAATTGTGCGCTTCAATGGTATCACTTCTCCTGTGTGGGGATAGTATCTCCTCCTGAGGGCGATTGGTTGTGCCCCACGTGTGTTAAATCACAAAAACTAGCACAGGTAAACCTGATTTTGAATCCATCAACCAATTTATTTAAAAAAGAAGCTGAGAAAGATTTCGCGAACTTTGTTTCAATAGAACCATTTCGTTTAATGATTCTTAAATAGTTATAAAAAGAGAAGTTAGCATTTATTATAAAAAGATTGGAGTAACCAGACTCGGATAGGATTCGATAAAACGAAAAGGTTTCAAAGCGACGTCGCGATTCCCAATTCT
This sequence comes from Furcula furcula, assembly GCA_911728495.1. Taxonomy (NCBI): domain Eukaryota; kingdom Metazoa; phylum Arthropoda; class Insecta; order Lepidoptera; family Notodontidae; genus Furcula; species Furcula furcula. The sequence continues at coordinate 17,107,498 of OU452251.1, forward strand.
CGTGCCAAATGCATTTTCCCGAATTTACTAAAACTGTCTTAAATACTGAAACTTTAAAATGCTTCGCTGTGTTTTGTGTAATATGTGAAATTATCTTCATATTTCAGAATAAACTCGTTAAGACTGGAATTGAAACTTGAGTAAATGCAAGAAATTAAATACGATTTGATGCAAAAGCTTAGCCTGTCACGTAAGTTGAAACTGTTTGGTTTTTCCTACAATAGGCATGATGACTGCAACACAATACCAATAAATCTGTGGTTTTAAATATTAGAACAGATTGCACTGATTCCAAAAATGCATCTCATTTTCATAATAATAGAGAGATTTTTGTGATATTTAAGCAAATAAATTACTCAAATACAGCTAATCGCCATTTTGTAATAAACGCTGATCAGAGTGAATGACGTCAATCCTGTGTAAATAAACAACTGTCAAACTGTCATCTCAACATTTTCTTTCATACAATGATACAATGATTCACTTTTATACCTAGACAGATGTTTATTTACACCGCCGGAGTGACGTCACAAAATGGCGCCATGCACCGGCCATCGTTTTGAAACGAAATTCAGACTCTATTTTAAAAATTGAAAATATTGCTATTAATTGTAAATTTAATACAAAAATATGATTATTTTCGGCAATAGTAGACCTGTAAGTACATTATAGAGTATTTTTTCAAAATTAGTCATCATGCCTATTACCTTTACATTTTTCTAACAATGTTGTTCTTGGATAATGCATACAATGCATTGCAAATACAATTATTGGTTTGGTAAATTATATCTACTGGCTGACTGCTTGAACATAGGACATACTTAGAGATATATCTATTCATGGACTTAAGTAACATACTATAAATAAGTTAAATGAAATAAATACTTATATATAACAAAGAAAACCTTAATTAGAACAATGTGCAACCTTGCATTAGGTGTCTTCCGTCCCTTCGGAGTCGCTGGACGTTCGGGGTGTGGGCCCTAGGATGTTCATTCCGGGGAGGACGGCGGCGGGGTTGCGACCCCCGTCCCCGTGAGCACCGTGACATTTTCCCGGAGGGCTACAATGCGTCCCCCAGCGCCGGCGGCGCGGCGGGCTTAAAGGCAAGGCTTCTGGTGCCCTCTCACTTGTCGTTGCAACAGGCGCGGGGGTTTTAGTGGGTAAGAATCCCACATTCCCCGGTCGAGCCCCACAGCTCCCTGAGACCTTTTGCAGGTTTCCTCCGCGAAAAAAAAGGTGATTTCCGTCGTTATTACAAAGACAGAGATAGCTGACCGGAGTGTTGTTAACAAATAAATAGGTATTAAGGCGGAGGTCGCTGGTTCACATTCCGCGAAGACCAATAACTTTATGTAGTTGTTCCTTACTGGATAACATAATACAAGCCGATTAAGTACCTGTTTGTCTGGGAAGTACGATGATCAAATCAAAGCATATATTTTGCAGAAAACACTGTTACAATGGTGTTAATAGGTAATGTGATATTTGTGTCAAGCGTGAGGCATGCAAAATTCATTGTTATTTAATATTAATTAAATATATTGATTAATAAATAATATTGATTAAAATAAAATTTAATTATAACATTAATTCATTACAAATAAATTGGATTTAAAATTAAATATAGATTATTAATTTCATTATACATGTCCAACCTTCAAATTAATTAAAAACTATGATTTAAGTAATCATTTAAATTGTAGTAACATTTATCTATTAACAGATTCTTTAATCTTCTCTTAAATAATTGTCTGTTCAATGTCATTATTTCTTTAGGCAATTTGTTATATATTACAGATAGATCCATACGTCTGATGGGAATGTAACACGTATAAATTATAAAAGCATAAAAAGCCCAACTGCGAACAAACATAATGGACTTACATTTTCATTATACATACATAATACGTATACGCGTGCATATATATATATATTTATATATATTAACTCGTATCTTTAAGACCTTTTTATTTGATATTGATGTTTTTGGAAGTAAAAAAATACAAAATGGCGACCGCCATATAATTTTTTTTGGAAAAATATATAGCCTATGACACTCCCACAACTGAGATGAATCTAAAGACATATTATAAGGCAAAATCCATCAAGCCGTTGTAGGCAGTGCCAAAGAAATAGACATACATACATACATACAAAAACATAACCCTCCTTCTGGGGCTCTCGGGCAAAAAAGACGGTCCTGCGCCTGAATTTTCCCCGGTCGCGTATTCCCATCGGATTATAGAGTAAAGTAAGAGTGAGTGCACCTGCCTTCTCAAGTACTTGTGCATTATAATAAATCCCGCGTGGCTGATCTTGTGAAATATTGGCCGCTGTAGTCGTATCGGCCAGGAGGACAGTATTATTATTGCTACGGCCGTAACATACACCTATTTTGTTTTTTTTTTCAGGACTGGCTGCTGATTCTTTTAAAGACCCAGTTACCAAGTGTTTTGATATCTCCATTTGTAGTGTGTAAACACTCTCAGAATTAAAATTTAATTATTTATAAAATTGAAAAGAAAATCATTATTTATGTACAAGAGAAACATATTTTTCATTTATTATTCATCCAACGAGGTTTGGCGGCATTCTTGGTAACATTCTGCCTACCGATTGTAGGAGGTTTCGAGGAAGTTGTATTTATAATATTAATCTTGTATTTGTTTAAGGGTAGATAAGAATAGACCTTTTAAAAATATTTAGAACGTATGTATTTGGATTTAAAATGAATTAATGCTCTGAGTATTTTAAACGCAATTTTGCCTAGATTTTTTTATTTAGGTAGGTACTAAGTATAAGTGTAAACCAAATACAAAAACGAGAGCGTTATCTTATAAGTAAGTATATCTTATTTAAAGAAATTAAATGAATTATATTTTCAATTACGAATGTATGTAGAATAGTATCTGTAAGAAACAGATACTGGGGTTGCCCCCAGCGAACATTGTGGGACATTGTGACATATGTGGATTATTTTTGGACGACACGGGAAAAGAAATGTAATTTACATTAATTTAAAACGTTATTTGCAATTAACTAACATTTGTTTTAATTATAATACAGAATACAAGTAATAATTCTACCTATCTTTGTGACCATCTATCTTCTATTATTATTATTATAACTATAAAAATGAATGTTTGAATGAGCGGAGCTGTGCGGGTCAGCTTGTTCTAAATAAAATAATTCGAAAAACAAACAGTTGTAATTACTTAAACGAAGCAAAAACCCATTTCAGTGGGTGCCTACCAACATAATGAATGCATCCCTCGGAATGAGTAGAGGAAATTGATGAAAGCGCTCATTTGAATTGCGTGAAAAGTATGTAAAAGTGAGCAGGTTTAGACAGCGGCTAGTGAAAGCCAGTGTACAAAGATCGTGCTGCTTTTATCGTAATGAAAGCTGTATTTCATGGGTTAATGTGATGTTAACGAGGGCGCATTAAGGCTCCATACGAGCAGACAAAGCACCTTCGTACGCGAAACTATATGCTATTTTGATGCCTTATTAAGCGGAATTAGGGATGTGCGCGTTGACTTTGGTGCGTTTCCTTTTATAGTTACCATGATAATAAATGCAATATCTTGGTATTAATTAATACTATTTACCATGTAGTTGCAGTACGGTATTTAGTATATAAGGGGTTTTCAGGCGCAAAATTGTCCGTGGTAGGTACCGCTGGTGCTATATACGGCTGATGGTACCACGGACAACAAGCGCACGGGAGGGATATTTTAGGAATTAATTTAATAAGGATACTCAAGGATATTAATAAAAGTATACACCCTTTTTTTTTTGGGAATGATAGTCCCTGTTGGATGCAGATGGCCATTACAGCTTCACCGGATAATAGGAGGCGAGCGCTTAAAGCGCTCTAGCCTTAACGGCAGAAGTAGCGACGAGCTCAAGGACACCTCAGGGAGGCACGGCCTCGGCTTGGGCTGTCGCTTAAGAGAGGGCTGAGTTTACCACCGGTTCACAACGCGCCCCCACTGAGAAGAACCGGCAAGAAACTCAGTGGGGTGATGCACGTCGTTGAGGTCGCATACGTACGACCCTTCGGCCTCGCCGGCGAGACCGGTGTCTGTTAGCTAGTGTAGCATACGGTTGTCGGGGAGGGTTCGGCGCATCCCGGTCCAATAGGACCGTCATGGGGTCAGGAGGGTCGAGCAGTACGTGCCGTGGTCTGCGGCGCGAGTCAGAAGGACTAGGGGCGTAATCGGCGGCGGCGCAGATTAAACTGTTCGCGTGACGGGACGCGGATTCAAAGTAGCGTTTCGACGCTTCTTTGAGGAACTTACGAAGGGGATCTAACTTGAAATCGGAATGCATGTACCACGGGGCACCTACGGCACATCGGAGGAAACGATTTTGGATAACCTGGAGGCTATCGATACGGGTGTGGGCGGCGTGCGCGAAAACTACACCCGCGTAAGTCATGATTGGGCGAATGCAAGCTTTGTGTAATGTCAACTTATTTCTAAGCGACATTTTACTCCGCTTGCAGAGAAGGGGATACAGGCGACCTAATACGAAAGCCGCTCGATTGCGGACGGACCTAATGTGCGGGCCGAAAGTCATGGCGGAGTCCAAGGTGACTCCGAGGTACTTAACCTTCCTAGTTCAGGGGATAGGGCGATTGAATAGGGTTATTGGGGCCAGTCGCCTGCTGGGCCGAAGGCTCCGCGCGGAGAACATATTGGCGGGTCCTTACGGGCGGGTTACATAAGACCACCGCGGCACTCTTCTCCGGGTTCACCTCTATGCGCCACGTACGGAACCATTGACCCAGGGCGTCGACTGCGGCTTGAAGAGCACGCGTCAAATAGGACATGTTCCTATGGGAATAACAGAGAGCGGTGTCATCCGCGTAAAGGGCCAGTTGGACTCTGTTCGAACGAGGAATGTCGTTCGTGAACAGGCTGAACAAGAGGGGAGAGAGCACGGAGCCCTGGGGGACTCCGGCCTGTATAGGGTGGGGCGAAGAAAACGTACCTTCGACCCGGTATCGAACGGTACGATTCGAGAGAAAGTCTCGTATGATGAGTACGAGCCTATCGGGGACTCCTAACTGGAAGAGCTTGTATATCAAGCCGTTGTGCCAGACCTTGTCGAAGGCCTTGGCAACATCGAAGAATAGGGCGCCTGTGTTGGGCTTGGGCTGGTTGAGCCCGGTCAGGATGTGCTCCGTGAGGCGGTGCACCTGGTGGACGCAAGAGTGTCTGGTTCGAAAGCCAAACTGCTCGTCAATAAGGATATTATTAGAGATGACAAAGTCTTTGAGTCTCGCTAGTAGCAAGTGCTCATAGAGTTTGCCGAGAGATTTTAGGAGACTGATAGGCCGGTAGCTCGCAGGGCTGCTGCGAGGCTTACCCGGCTTAGGGCAGGAAAGACGCAGTGGGACATGGCTGCGTTGAAGATAGTCGGTAGCCCGGTGCTTTCTTAGGCTTAAGGCCTTTAATCAGATCTTCTACTTCAGTCTGCGTGACTGGGGAGAGGGATTCGGTGGGAGGGAGTGAGGACCTGCGCTCTACTTCACTATCCACAAGATCGAGGTGCGTCGGATCGACGGGAGCGGAGCTGGGTGTGCACTGACTCTCTAGAGAGTCAGCGAAAACCTCAGCCTTCTCGTCGTCTTCGAACGCGGGTGGGTCGCCTGAAGGGCGGGTCAAGGGGGGCATGGTGGCTACCGTGTCGGTTTCGAGGGATCTCGCGAGCCGCCAGTAAGCCTGGTGTGACGGCGAGATCTTCTCGAGAAACCCTCCCCATCAAGGGCCCTCCCCACCTGCAAAGCACGTATGCGGGCCCGGTTGGCATCGGTGGGGTAGGAGTCGAACGCGCGAATAGCCGCGTTTTTAGCGCGGACTAATTCCTTAATGTCATCGGGCAGCTTGAAGCGGACACCGTAAAAGTTGTCCGCTTCAACCTGCCGGCAGGACTGGCTGATGGCCGATTTAAGATGATCGGTGAAAGCGTCGATTGCTTGGTCGGTGTCCTGAGGGGACGAGATTTGCGACGGGAAACGGGCAAGATTCGGAGAGTCGGCATCGGCTAAACATGTGTTTAGCTGATGCCAGTCCAGAACGGTCCTAGTGACCGGCTGGGAAGTGGGCGGGGGACCTAGTTCCATTAGGACCGTCGGTGGTCAGTCGGTGGTCTAGCTCATGGAGAACCTCTAAGGAGCGCAACCGCCTCCGGTTGCGCTCCTTAGTCACACCCTTCAGGAGGGCCATGTCTAAGACATCGGGGCGGTGATTGATATTAGTTTCGTTTCCTAGTTCAGTGTATCCCTCCTGGGCCCCCGGGAGCTGTGGGGCTCGGCCGGGGTATGTGGGATTCTTACCCACTAAAACCCCTGCGGCTATCGCATCGGGACATGAGCACCCCCAGGGCTCTCCGGTGGGATCTGCACCAGGGGCATTGTCTTGCCTTTGAGCCCGCTGCCGGGAGGCGCGTTGTAGCCCCCTGGGAACCACGCACGGTGCTCACGGGGACGGGGGTCGCAACCCCACCGCCGTCCTCCTCGGAGTCGCCGCCGACGAGAACGGATGATACTGTATTAACTCTAGCTGCAGCTACAGCAAATTCGCTTACGTAACAAGATGTCAATGAATATGATTCTTGAGTATCTACGTTAGTTGCTGTCTTAACTTGTTTAATAACTTCCTATAATAAAAACTATTTAACGGGCAGCGTTCAACTTGTAACAAGCACGACACTTTCAAACTTTCGCAATAAAATAGAGAAGAGGCGGGCGTTCTACTAATTATGGGTAAATTGTGTCCGTGTAAAGTTTTTAATATTAATTTAAATAGGTAAGAATATGCTGGTACAATTTCGAGAAGGAGTTTCTGCTGTGCTGTATCTCTGATAGAAGACAAAGGTTTTCAACCAGTGTGTGACGCCAGTGATGACATACAGTACTAAGACGTGATCCTTAACAGTCGGCCTGTTAGAGAAGCTCAGAGTCAGCATAGCAGACTTGCCGAAGAACTACAGTCACCGAGATAGCTCTCAGAATCTGCTTGGTGGACTGACGACATTGTGCGGGGCGCAGGCAACCTGTGGAACCAAATAGCTAATTGTCGTTCATTGTGTATTTCCAAAGGGGAGGCCTCTGTTGTCCAGGTAGTGGACGTCTTCCGGCTGACGCTGATGATGTATCTGTCAATATCTCAGTAAAGAATTAGATTAAGCTTGTTGATCGCTATATACCTAATATACAATTAACCTTAGCCTCCGTGGCACACCGGGAAACCGCTTCCTTTGCAAACCAAAGGTTACGATTTCAAATCCCGCAGTGAACGTCAACATTGTCATTGTGTAGTTATTCCTTACTGGTTAGGACCATGCCGGCCGATTCCATGATTCTCTGGAAAGTAAGATCTGAGTGATTATTCTGTAAGAAGATTTATCAAACTCGAAAGCTGAATCCGCGGTGACATATCAAATTCGTATAAGGATAACATATTAAAATTTGCGCACTGATATTACCCAAAATAATTGCTTGCCATCTAGGGGGATACACGGACATGCGCCGAAGTTAGTTACAAGCTTAAGTAGTTCCGGGTCAACAGGGAATTTGCAGATAAGTTGCTATAATCACGATATCAAGAAGCACTTAGTGTGCTCTAATCCTATTATGTAACGTTATTTGTAACGGATAAGAGTATGAAGTCAGGGAGCGCCGCGCGACGAAAACGCTCATTTTGACCGCCCGGCCACGAACATTTCGCTACGAGCGAAGTCAAAGGCCTCGTTTACGGAGGCACGGGGCGTCGCGCGTCGCGTGTGGCTGCGGGGCCCGCACTAAATTCAAATGTAGGGCGTTGGATGAGTGCGTTTACGGAAAAGCGATTTTACACGCGTTTGCTTGAAATGGAGCGTGTTTTACGGCGGAGCCCGCGTATGGCATCGTCACGTCCCTCGCGGCCTTTAACGGCGATTCTCGATGAAGCGATGCCTGTGGCGGAACCTTCTGCCAGTCTATTTGGCAATCATGCAACACAGACGTAGTTACCATCGCAATGGAGTATGATATGATCGATTTTTTTTTAGAAGAAAATTGTAAGTTAAAAAGTGAGTTGCACCGCCTGCCCGCGGCTGATACCGCCGCGGGCGCAGCGGCGGGCACCGCCACTCTTCCCACCTCGCGTCTCCGTAAATGAGGCCTTTAATGCGGCGCGGCGCGGCGACTTGCACAAATATACTAAAATGTATGAAGCATGCCACGAGGCACCGCCGCGCCGCTCACAGCGGCAACGCGGGCGAATTTTGCCGGGCGAACAAATGTACGTGCGAAAGAGAGATCCCACGAAACAGAGCCAATCGGACAGCGGCGTACCTCGTTCGCCACTCGCCAACTGAGCGTGCGCCGCCGATTTGCTCGCCGCATCGCATGCCGCTTAGACCAAAGTCGTGGCCGGGCCGTAACGCGTCGCATAGATGGTAGTAGCATTTGCTGTCTGTTTTGTATGGCTTTACTGCGGTAACTGTTACAATCGAAATAAATTTTCCGTCAATCTTAACAGTGACTAGTAAAACTGTCAAAAAAACCTGCCGTCTAACGGAAGCCTTATACTCGTGCGCCAGCCTCGTTTTAGCTATACGCGCGTGGTATGCCCTATGATCATGCCTTACAAACGCATCAATGTGGAAAAACAAGGCTTATATTTTCCGCTTAACTTCCATCAGTTGCCCCACAGATTACCGCTTGCAACTTTTCTTATAATACAAGGTTTATTACTAAGAAATAGTTAAGTTCAAATTGAATTTTTGAATTCCTTGCGCTAGTTAATATAATATTCTAGGAGTAGGTATTTATACGACTATTTGATCTTAAATTAGTTAACTCTCTTTCTATACCATAATTAACACCCAGACACAAAATACACAAATGTTGGCCCGGGGTATCGAACCCATAAGCTTTTGGATGTCTAATACTTACTACACCTAACCATCTGAGTTATTTTATATGATTGTTAAGTTCCAGTTGTTTAACTTCGTCTGTCAATCCTGTGAAGTGGAAGGTCAACAGAGAGTCAGGCAAAAAGAAATGTCCGTCGGACTGCACCTGCTCTTGTCATTCGTAATATAACTTCAATAATAACTTCAATAATAATTCATTGGAATATAAGTGTTTAGTTCTATTCGTAATTTAAATAGCTATATTATGTATAAACAATGTGAAAGACCAGTCCGCATTAAACGCTAGTGACAGCCGCACGTTGTTTTTTTTTTTCTTTCAATATGTCTAATATTTCGACACACTCAATTGTGAACTCTAACTCAAGCTTCGAAGGGAACATAGTGGTCCTTCGAGCCGGATTTAGAGTTGATAAGTTTAGTGAAATTATACTGTATGATCATAGATCATTAGAGATAGTAATATTTGCACATGTTTCGATCCCGCGACCTACGGTTTGCAATGCAAGCGGTTTCCCACTGCGCTACGGAGGCTACTGAAAACGGAAAGGGAAACGATAATGCGTCAAATGACCATGTAGAACTTCGATTCTGCGCCTGACCTCGCTCCGGTTGTGAGAGATAGCACATTTATGTCTATGCAAGCACTTCTTATGCACTATTAAATCTCCGGCATAGGGTAAATGACTGGTTCTGTAAACAAAATTGCCGGCCAGGAGGATATTATATTGAACAAATAAGTTTAGGTTTGCAAAGTATTTTCCCGCTTCTAGAGTTTATGCTTTAAAATGTTCCTTAAACCAGACCGCTGGCACAATCGTAATCTCGGGTCGGACGCACATAAATATCTATGTTTTCACATCATTTGCTTTCGGGTCTAAAGTGGTATTTCTGTCGCGTTGTGCTAAATGGCTTGGATATCCTCCAAATATGCCATCTAGATAAGCTATGAGACCTTTTACTGTTATTATTGAGGGGTCTCGGGCTGAACTTTTTGTTTCTTCTTTAAGTTAATCTTGGTAGCGGAGTTATAATACTGCGTGTAGACAGAATAAAGAAAATGTTTTTATCCTGCTAAATTGAACGTAATGTTATGTAGTTCTGTAGGCAAGAATAAATATGGTCTCTGATTTTTTTATGTTATATTTAATCAGTAGACTTTATGGTATAAATTTTGTTAATGTCTTCACCTTTATTGAATGAAAGCATAAACTTGTTAAGAGGTTCTTTAGTTCTCCTCCAATTAAGTTTATTAGTTACCTCTTGGATCTTGTAGCCTTTATATGTTAGGTCTTCAATTATTCTGACGGGTTCGCACGAAAAGTGTAAATTTTTCGCCTTCACTTTGACTGGTTTATCCTGTTTATTCTCGTAAGAATACCAGTGGCATTAACTTTTTAAAAGTAGCTTTGTCCTATACGTGTCTTCTTTATTTGAGTTTACTTTAACGTTGTCCCCGTTTTGCATTATAATTAAAAATGTGTCACTGGGTATAGTCACTGTTAGAAAGTCGTTGAACTTTTGGTAGTTTTTAACCTGTTCCACGACTATAGGAGGTGGCTGGGGAGACTTTTTCTCTTTCTGTGTCTTTTTTTTAGGAGCCAGCTCCAGGCTCCTTGCTGCTGTAGTGGTGATAGTGATTGGGTTCAGCTTCCTTTTCTTACGACTCTGCTGACGAATCCACTCAGTTTCCTTTGCTAGCTCCTCTTCATCTTTTTTTTTTGTAGGAGTAGTACTGTTGGCCGCAGATGGCCATTACAGCTTCGCCAGACAAGAGGGCGAGCGCTTAAAGTGCTCCAGCCAGAAAACATCCTCTTCATCTATCACATATTGGACTTCTTCTTCTTCTTGAATGTATATTTGGCTGGATATACATTATTTTTCTCTTGGTAGTGCTCCAGTTGTCGCTGAAGTGCTTCAATTTGACAATGCAAGTTCTTCACTAAACTTTGTAGTTTCTTACATTCGGCTTGTTCCTCAACGAAACGTTCATACTAAAAATGTTTCCTTTCCGTTTGAAGTCTAGCTGTATTTTGCAAAACCATTTTTAATAAAATATTAAAATGTAACTTCGCCTTAACTATATTTAAACACTAGCTGACCCACGCAGCTCCGCCCGCGCTGTGTTTACATTAACTAAACTTTCAATAATATACATTCGGATAGAACACAAAACCTCCTTTTTTAAAGTCGGTTAAAAACTTGGACCCACTTTGTACTTGCCCTCCGAAGCACGGAGACGTTTAGTTCAAATGGCGTTATACGGTCACCCATCTATTTAGTGACCTCACCTAACGTTGCTTAACCTGATCGATTTCCAAACATTGTTCACAACTTTCTGAGTGTTCCCTTACAAATATTTATTATAATTATAATGAAAAATTGTTAAAATCGGAGCAAGCGTATAACCAAGTACACATTTTGACTTTAGTCCCCTCTCCCAAGGGAACCGTGCCAAATGTCGGGATAAAAAGTATCCTATGTCCTACCTCGGAGTATTAACTCAAATCATGCCAAGTTTCGTTTTAATCCATCCAGTAGTTTCGCCGTGATGCTCAGCCGAGATACAGACAGACAGACAGACAGACAGACAAAAATAAAAGATAAAACATTTTTGGCTTCAGTATCGGTTATTGAATGCCCTCCAAACATAATTTTCAAAATATCTTCAATGTACAGAATTGGACCTGTTACAGTTTTATTAAAAGTATAGATATTGTTGTGATTCACCACATATTGTAGAAATCTGGGTCATCGCGGTGACAGTGTTTTTGCTGCGTCAGCGCTTTACCCGAGTGCGGACTAGGGCGAAGGCAACGCAGCTGTTCTTCGCGAATGCTGAACAGACACTGTACCTATCTTCTATCTATAATACTTATAATAAAACTGTAACAGGTCCAATTCTGTACATTGAAGATATTTTGAAAATTATATTTGGAGGGCATTCTATAACCGATACTGAGGCCGAAAATGTAATTTTTTTAATTTTTGTCTGTCTGTACGTCTGTCTGTCTGTCTGTATCACGGCTGAGCATCACGCCAAAACTACTAGATGGATTGAAACGAAACTTGGCATGATATGAGTTAATACTCCGAGGTAGGACATAGGATACTTTTTATCCCGTAATCTAGCACGGTTCTTTTGGGAGAGGGGATTAAAGTCAAAATGGGTACTTGGTTATACGCTTGGTCCGATTTTATCAATTTTTCTTTATAATTTAAAACCCCCTATTTGGACCCCTTAGGATGCGAATATTGAAAATTCCGTTCTTAGTGTGCGTTTACGTATTGTGAAGAATACACCTCCCTAATTTCAAGTCTCTAGAGCCAGCAGTTTAGGATGTGCGTTGTCTGTCAGTCAGTCAATAAGTCAATCAATCAGGACATCTCCTTTTATATATATTGATGATGATGATTATTTACTTTACACGATCATGCTTGGGCAACAGAAATACACATGTGTACCTAATTTCAACTTAATCAAAAAATATTTTTGTTTTACTTCAGAAGTTTTTGTCCTGTACATGGCGCCACATTGAATTTAATGTAATATTATATAGCCTATAACCAGCGGACAATCAAGGCGCTTCTAACGACACCCTTCTTGTCTAATTATGTTAAGTAGATTAGGAGATATTCGGGAACAGATGAACATACATACATACATACATACAGACATATATACATTCTTGTTAAAATCATAACCCTCCCTCCGTTCCGTAGTCGGGTAATTAAGATTTTAACCTTTAGAACGTTAAAAAAGATGGGTGAAACCACGGCAGATTTTTAGTAACGCTAAGTATAATTAATAGTGTTTTAAATTTCAAATAAGTTGCATCGCGGTGCCAATCTACAGCATAATAGTATGTTAATATTATGATCCCCTGAATGCAAAATAAGAGCGGTACCCAATGTATACTCAAGTAGAAACACAAAGAGCGTCCCTGGCCTTCGTTTTTACTAATTCAGAAGGCGCTTCGTTGGTGTTTCTTTTGCCTGCCTCATTATGCTAGCATACAATGTTTTAGAAAAAGTAAGCTGTTGGACTTTGTCATGTTTAACCGTTTTTATACCTTCTTTTTAAGGCGTTTACACGAAGTGGTGTAAAAATATTTATTTATGTAGTTATTCGTTAGTTGCTTATTCTAAGTAGTCATACAATTAGTTAAACATATTATGGTGCAAACCATTAGGAAAAAAAGCTGGGTTGTATGTAATAAATGCATGCACGGTTCAACGATTATTTAAATAAATTGTCCTTTAATATTCGCTTATTAAGATCGAACGAATACAAAAAAAGAGGTAACAACAATTTATTTAGAAAAAAGAATATTGTATTTCATGATATAGGACCAAGTGTATTGATATCTTGTTTTTTTCTAACACAGTGCCACGTATTCTGAGAAGAATCATCATCATCAGAAGCAGCCGAAGACGTCCACTGCTGAACAAAGGCCTCCCCCTTAGAAGAGAGGAGTTACCATAATCCCCACGCTTGGCAGGCGGCTTGGGGATCGCAGTGTAGGTGGAAGATAAATCCAAAAGAAAGACGCTGCATCCCGTTTTCCTGTTCTCGCTTAGTCGCCTTTTACGACACCCAACGAGAGGAGACGGGGGGAAACAATTCTAACCCGGCACCCCACGGGCTGAGAAGAATAGTAATATGTAAACATTGTTAAGTTTTAGGCATTAAAGTCGGAGAAATTACTGGGCCCAGGAGACTGATAATAACTAATGTGTCAGACGACAAGCGGCAATACAATACATTATCCAGATAAATCCAGGCGTGATATCAATAGTAACGTATAAACATTGTTAAGTTTTAGGCATTAAAGTCGGAGAAATTACTGGGCCCAGGAGACTAATAATAACTAATGTGTCAGACGACAAGCGGCAATACAATACATTATCCAGATAAATCCAGGCGTGATATCAATAGTAACGTATAAACATTGTTAAGTTTTAGGCATTAAAGTCGGAGAAATTAATGGGCCCAGGAGACTAATAATAACTAATGTGTCAGACGACAAGCGGCAATACAATACATTATCCAGATAAATCCAGGCGTGATATCAATAGTAACGTATAAACATTGTTAAGTTTTAGGCATTAAAGTCGGAGAAATTACTGGGCCCAGGAGACTAATAATAACTAATGTGTCAGACGACAAGCGGCAATATAATACATTATCCAGTTAAATCCAGGCGTGATATCAATAGTAACGTATAAACATTGTTAAGTTTTAGGCATTAAAGTCGGAGAAATTACTGGGCCCAGGAGACTGATAATAACTAATGTGTCAGACGACAAGCGGCAATACAATACATTATCCAGTTAAATCCAGGCGTGATATCAATAGTGACGTATAAACATTGTTAAGTTTTAGGCATTAAAGTCGGAGAAATTACTGGGCCCAGGAGACTAATAATAACTAATGTGTCAGACGACAAGCGGCAATACAATACATTATCCAGATAAATCCAGGCGTGATATCAATAGTAACGTATAAACATTGTTAAGTTTTAGGCATTAAAGTCGGAGAAATTACTGGGCCCAGGAGACTAATAATAACTAATGTGTAAGACGACAAGCGGCAATACAATACATTATCCAGTTACATCCAGGCGTGATATCAATAGTAACGTATAAACATTGTTAAGTTTTAGGCATTAAAGTCGGAGAAATTACTGGGCCCAGGAGACTGATAATAACTAATGTGTCAGACGACAAGCGGCAATACAATACATTATCCAGTTAAATCCAGGCGTGATATCAATAGTAACGTATAAACATTGTTAAGTTTTAGGCATTAAAGTCGGAGAAATTACTGGGCCCAGGGGCCCTACCACCACCTTTATTAGCAGTATTATTATCATCATACTTGACATGAGATAGAGACGTCAATATACGCAGTTTATAGCTCTGTCACTTTCTATCGTGAAAGTAAAGTGAAAATAATATTGCTATTAGAGGTGATGGTAAAGGGGCAGGAGACTAATAATAACTAATGTGTCAGACGACAAGCGGCAATACAATACATTATCCAGATAAATCCAGGCGTGATATCAATAGTAACGTATACACATTGTTAAGTTTTAGGCATTAAAGTCAGAGAAATTACTGGGCCCAGGAGACTGATAATAACTAATGTGTCAGACGACAAGCGGCGATACAATACATTATCCAGTTAAATCCAGGCGCGATATCAATAGTAACGTATAAACATTGTTATGTTTTAGGCATTAAAGTTGGAGAAATTACTGGGCCCAAGAGACTAATAATAACTAATGTCTCAGATGACAAGCGGCCATACAATACATTATCCAGCTCAAAAATTGGGCAGTCATATAAATTATCTGAATGTAAAGGAAAATCATAGTATAAGCGACTAAGCTCAACATGATCGCGTACCATCCAAAATTTTCACATGTATTAAGCGTGTCAAAGTTCAGCGAGCTCATCTCGCAGCACAGCAAAGTTCTTCTTACCGTTGCGTTGTGTAAGTTTAATTAGAATTTCTGCACGACGGTGTACAGGCGGCCTTGTAGTTTTCGGGATTGAGCTTAGTAAATAACTGCAGAAGATTTGTGACTAGTATTGTAGGTAGTGACGATTGGCACTCGTATTCCCAGTAAAAGTTATTATCATTATCAGTTGCAATACGTCCACTGCTAAACATAGACCTCCCCATTAAGAAGGGGTAGGGGGGGGGGGGTGTTGTTGTTGGGTGCCAACGTCAACGCCAACTCACAATACTAGTACTTACAGTCTCTCTAGCTCTTAGCTATTGCAAAAGTGCCCCGAAAACTTGCAGCTTGCCGAAAAAATGCACACTTTCAGAAAGGCAGTCCAGGGAAGGGCCTACAAAAGATAACAGCCGAATAACTCATGAAAACGTTCAAACGATAGAAGCACGAAGGGCCGACATTCCATCTCTCATAACATGCCTAACAGCAGTAAATATAATTCCGGCCCTACGCGGTCCACTGCGTACCCAGATGACCCTTGAAACGAGGGGTTGATTAACTTACCTTAAATTGTAACGCTGCTATAATCCACGTAAATGTACTTTTAACTTTATTAGCAAGTCTCGTCGAAAGCCGTTTCCGTATATTTTTAGTATGCTAATATTGTCAGGAACCTCAACAACTAATCAAGCTTGGGGACGCTCGCTCGGGGCGCCGCCCTTGTCATCCCGGGTAGGGCACGAGGTACTTGATGGAGGCATTTTCTTTCCTAAAATTCTAACGTTATGAGTAATTAAATTCTTACATTTGTTTTTATGGGGCCCCCCTCCCATCTCCTCCCGTTAGGTGTTCCTAAGTGGCGACTATGGGAAACAAAAAGAGGGGCAGCAACGTCTTTCTATTGAATTACCTACCACCTATACTGCGAACTCCAAGACGCCTGTCAAGCGTGGGGATTATGGGAACCCCTCCCTTCTAAGGGGGAGGCCCTTGTTCAGCAGTGGACGTCTGTCCGCTGCTGCTGATGATGATGATTTATATTTATAAGAAACTCGTCTGTGTATTGTGTACGGAGGACATGCATTGCAAATTAATGTTATAGCACATTTTAGACGAAAATCTTACAATTCTAATATCAGCTAAGTACCACGGGATCTTGACGAAAGACTAGTTAATCAATCTGGGGTCCCAAGGGATTTTATTTTCTCTTAAGATCACTAGATTGATGATATTGAGATCCGGACAACTGAGGGCGGGTTATTAAAAAGTTAGTATTGTTTGTAAAAATAAGGATTTTATGATCCTGACTTAATCATGCGAAACTGGTAACCTCATGTTTAAGATCTATTTTTTTTCGTAAGTATGGTCAATGGCTGCTCTGGTGAGAGTTGTTCATTCTGATGACAGCGTGTATATAGTCCTAATAAATTAGAAAAAAATAATCCTTCCGTAAAAATAGTTTTCTGAATTATAGACACTTACATTCTTAACGATACAAAGTACTGAAACCGGATTATAATTCAGTTTACGGACAATAACAGGATCTCATGAATAGGGCCATCGACAAAAGGTCTTGACAGGAAGGAAGTGAGTAAACAAACAAAGAAATCTTTCATTCCTGTTAGATTAACTTCCTTGTAAGACGAATAAAGTTCTCTCTTACCTGCAGCTCCCTTATATTGAGTGCTTTGTTTAATTAAAACTTGAGTGGCGATCTACATGAAAAGCTTTTTTCTTATTCGATAGATTACTGTCTGGTACGTGTTTTTGTTAGGACAATTATTTGTTAGCAAATTATTAAGGTCCAGAGCTGCTATGTCTAACGAAAACACTTTGTACAGGAAATGAACAAAATAAATCTATATTAATAAAAGTACAGGAATCACGATACAGCCATTAACCATTTAACGTACAATCTTAAAATTTGGAACCAAAATTATTCAAATGGTCTAGCTAGGTGAACAATGAGAACGAATTTTTCGAAATTCCACCTCTTAGTAGGTCAAATGGGGTATTAAAGTTTGTATACGAAACTTTCTCAGTTCAGTGTACTGAGCTAAAGAAATGAAGAAATACGTGAATTACATTTTTTAAGTCTACCATTCAAGGGGTTTTAGGATGGTTTTTGAGTATGGAAAATATCACGATGCACTGATGAAACTTTGCGAATCCACTCATTAAATTAAAGCAATCCATGTAGAGTTTATCATTTTTAAAATCAATCCCTTAAAAGGGTCCGACTGGAGTCCAAAAATGTTGTTTATCCTACAGTCACAAGACTTATTTTATGTATTGCACACAAGAATCTAAGAAACCTATATCTGGCATTTTTTGAAAAACAACCCCTAAGGTTATAAAATGGGTTTGGAAAGTTTGCATGAAGAAGGTTCTCCATTTAATTCTGCTTTTTACGAAATAATAAGATACATTCATACTAGGCCCTAGTAGTATTTATTTTTTCATTTCGTGTAATTTTAGCAGTTTGCATGAAAGGAGATAGCAGGTGCGACGTATAAAAACTCATTTCACAATGATTTTCACACGTTAGGTACTTGTGAAATGTTTCAGGTCTAGATTTCATTTTCGTATTAGGTCAATATGAAATTCAAAAGCTGTGAATGTCTTCGGTATTAGTATTCTTTTGTATATTAAGATTTGTACATTGTATAGTAATACTACGCAATGAAACGATTTCTTTTTATTAGAACAAGAAAGTTTGAATGCGTCGCAGCCACAGTTTCTAGGGATAATGGTCACAGGGCGACTGAGGTGTTGATTGTCCCTATGGTCTCCTTCGCCAGTCGACGCGTGATCATGCGGTTCACGTGTTAAACTTGTACAGCTATGCAATTCACTAACGTAACCAATCTTGACTGCACTCGACAGCAAGCTCGCTGTCGAATTAGTCTTCAATTCGACGTCGAGCATAAATCCGTATTCACAATTACATTTCGGCTCGACGACGAACTGGAGGCCGTGCCGTTCGCCGCCGTTATCTAAGGCGAGTTAAGGACTGCACAAAGTTTTTTTCGGTAAAAATCGGTTTTTATTTTAAACACGATTCTAATGGAAATGCCATCAATAATAAAATTTCTGGATGCAAAAGATGGTCCAATGAACATCATACCTTCAGTTTTAGGCACAGGAATGCACTATACATTGTTTTTTCTTGATATGAGTTTGTGTTTGGCAGTATGTGGTCGATACCTTTGCTTGATTTTAATTCGAAAAATCACGCAGGACATTTCGATTGTCATTGTCAATGTCATGTCGCGTTCCAAGTGTCTATCTAGTCTAGGTTAGTAACTGTTTACATTTAATTTTTTTGGAAAACATGGTATAGTCAATCGATAAAATTAGCAATAAGTTGACTTTTTTCTTAAAATGTGAAGTGAACAACGAGTTGAAACGTTAGAAAAGCATAAGGTTCTCGCGACTGGACTTGCTCGTACTCCTCATACCACACACCGTACTCAAGGAAAAATGAATCCTGAATACTACTATGATTGCATCAAAACCTTAGTCACAGACTAAAAGTTAACAACGATGGGCTAAGGTCAGCTGAGTTTTGATAATTCTTTATCTTTTACTGTAGATATAATTTACCACTGAACTAAACTAATACAATTTATTTATTTTAGTACAGGGAAGATAAGAAGGATGTCCTTGTCAACTTCATTGAGATATATTCATATATTGATGGCGGTTGCAGTGGAGGAAATCCATTTAAGAGACAGCTGTGAAGGAACACAGGACGGCAACTATTGCATCATAGTGCCCCAGCTCAGAAATTTATAAATGGCTAGTTTGACTGAAAGCTATTGAAGAATTCAGTGTAGCGGTAGAAGTGATGCATGCCTAAATTTTGGTGAACATGGCTCAAAGTTTCGATCACACCAGTCTGGATTTCTTACAACATAGCAGGTTTTGCGGGCTCTGGAAGTCGATATAAGAAATAATCTTAGAATGACATCAACTGTAACATGCCGTGTTTAGGTGCTATCAATATCACAATAAATGTATGAACACAGGTGTAATGATGAAAAAAAAATGAATTATTGACTTTTATCTTCTAAAGAAAAACAGGGGTTTACATATAGTTCTAATCTAAGTATTTTTCTACTGTGTAATATTTTTAATAAATTGTTTTATTGTAATTAATAATTGTTTGTTTGTTAATACTAATATAAGTAGTTTTTTGTATGTAGGTGTAATCTGTGCAATTAATGAATTCTACCATCCTAAACTTTGCCCTCCATAAGTAATATTTTTTCCTGCGGTTTCACCTGTTACATATATTTTTTAATATTCTTTTTGTAAACAAACAAATTTTACCAGTTTATGGAACTATTGTTTGTTTGTTTCCAAATAAGGTATGAAGTTCTTTTTTAAATATTTTATTTGTTGAAATACAATACATAATTAATATTAAATATTTTATTAAATTAATTCTTTCTTATATTTATGTAAATACTACACATTAAAATGAAATCGGCTATCACCCACTCTCCTATATTTTGTAGAAACTTCGTGAATTCCTTTTTACAATATTAGCCTTGCATTTACAACATGAATAACTTGTGTGGACTTGGACTGCGATATATAGGTAGTAATCCACATTTGTGGCCACTAGCATCCTGTAAGTTCCTCGTTCCATTAGCCTGAGATGATAGGGGTACTTATATAGAATCTGAAAACAGTAATTATTTTAATAACATAAATCAATTCAAACAAGTTATTTAGGTACTTTTGCATTTAATAAGTAAGTATTCACTGGAATTGTATTGTTTATTTATATTAGATAGGTTATGCACAATATTTTGAATAACATATCTAATACAAATAAACAATTGGGTCAGCTAGGTGAAGACACCGAGGTTTAACCCACGGCACGTCCCAGGGAAACATAGATAGGTACACAGTACAGCAGTTATATATAGGAGTTATAGAAAAATATAAATTAGTTACGAGACAAGTTAGTTACTTATATGAAAACGAATTGAGAGCTTCAAATAGATACCCTTTTTCTTCTTTCCTTCAATTTATTAGTTAATGCACTAGTCATCTTCTATGTCGAGGTAGATATAAATATTAGTGAGGTTGAGGGAAATATTAGTAAATCTTCAAAAAGCCTTTAATTGAATTATGTAATTCACGAACTTGACGACGCTTAAGGAAATCATCAGATTTTTTGGCTCTTAGTAAATCTACGATGCACAACACACGTACAGCTACTTTAACACTATTCTAAACACAAAAACAATAAATATCCTCGTATAATAATACAATTCAAAAACTTTTAAAGCAGCGGTGGCAATTCGTTCACAAATTCGCCTACAAAAAGCTGCAAAATACAAGCTTTCTATTTTGACAAGTTATGTCGAGGCTATGGGCGAAGTCGAGTTCGAGACGATTGACAAATTTTGCTTAACGAATACAATTTTCACCTACGAACAATCAAATTATTCGACCGCAAGTAGTTCCACCAAAACGCCGTTAATTCTCGTGGCGCTAGTGCTGCGTAAGCAAAGTTAGTGAATGCGAAAACGTAATTCGCCGGTGCCGCGGCGTCGAACTTGAGGTTATTTTGCTTAGCGCATAACACTACAGATCGGAGCCACCGGCCGTGGAGGGGTAAAATAACATACGCGAGATCATTTTTTTTATTCGTGAATATTTAAATGACTTAACTTACTTTTTTAAATATATTACGTACACAAGTCGGTCGGTGTGAAGAAAACCTAGTTATATGGGATATGGCGACTCAGCTGTTTGTGAGTGTCGGTTCTCCCCACAAAGTATGGCCCATTTGTTGTCCTGTCCAGCGTGCACCGACCCCTGTACAATTCAGGAACTATTAGATGCTACAGAAAACGCAGTGCGGGTGGCAAAGTATTAGGAGGGCAGGGTATGATTGCATCTGTTATCGATACGAAAAGAAGAAGAAGACCTTTTTTTTCACATCTCTATGTATTAGCTTTAGTTATCGGTTTTATTATGTACGTTTTCATAGGTATTAATATCTGTTTGATCTACTCAGACAGAAAAACCGCGCAGTGTCTTGGAGGCCTTAAAAGGTTTGGGTTGAGTTTAAAATATATTTACCGCCAAAGTAAATCCCCGTACGTGAGTAATCGATTAACAACATGCTATTTGACATGGCTTAACATTAGCTACTAAATGTTCACATGCAGTGAGTCGGTCAAAGTTGAGCGAGCTCATCGCGGCGCAGTGGGAACTTCATCTAAACGTTATGTAAGTTTAATTAGAATTCCGGCATAGCGGTAGTGGCGGCTTCGAAATAGGTATGCGGACCGTATTGGGACCTCCCAAATGAGTGAAGGTTCTCGGATGTTTAGATAGTATGTTTGCGACCGCGGTTAGAGTTCGAAGTTTATAAAATAACCAATGCTAGGTTAAATTTTACTAGGTGTTGAGTTCATTTCTTCGGAGTTCTGTGACGTTTGTGGTGTGGACTCTAGACCTCCATTGAAGAGAACGGTGGCGGGGTTGCAACTCCCGTCCCCGTGAGCATTGTGACAGGTTAATTTCTATAATGCGCCCTTCACCAGTGAGATTAAAGCCAGTGGCCCACCTGGTGCAAATCCTACTGCGGAACCTATCATGCACCGATGCGACAGGTGTAAGAGTCCCACATACCGTGGTTTACCCTCACAGGATCCCGGGGACCTATTAAAGGAGGTGCCTTCAATATGATCCTTGCAGGGGACCCTGCGAGGAAATTCATTGTTGTTGCCAAGCATCAATGTGTCACGATTGCTGTTCTACTGTGAACGGCACTGTAGTTGAGGAAATTACCAGGCTTTAGACATGGTGACAAGCTCGACGACATGGCAGTGCACAGCAACTGTCTATAAGCAGGCGTGTCGCTTACTATAAAGCTAACCTGCTTTTCCCGTCACCAGTCGGTCCCCTTCGAAAAGCGTTGTGTACTCGCGATATGTAAGGTTCTTATAAGGATGTCTGAAGGGCCAAAAAGTATCAATGTATTAATCGTATCGATATATATACTTATTATTACTTATTATTTATTAGGAATTATAGTTGTCGTCAAATAAATTGTGGGTAGGAAGGATAGCCGAACGCGTATATAAGTCACTGCTCTAGCGGCACCGTGGTCATTCGATCTCATACAGTGCGGAAGTCTTAGTGAAGTAGCTGCGTCTTAGTGATTACAATGTATTCCTGTTACAGGAGTGTGGTAATAATACTTCAGAGGTATGTTCAGTTCTTGTTATACTAAGGTGGTCCAGAGACAATGGTTTCTGACAGCTTATCTTTTTTTAAAGTAATCCTAGCTAGGATTGCTAATATCAGAAGTGGGATTGGATTCTGCCCTATCCTTTTCGCTTTTTGATGCATTTTGTTATATTCGTTTCCATTATTTTCACGTATTGTTTTTCACGAAAAAAAATACATATGCGGGTAGTTCGTGTTTCGAAAAAAATATTAATGATGCCCACGGTACGGTCATGTTGGAACACGAATAGGATAAGGATTATTACGATCGATCGTTAGATCAATCGATCATATGTAATACTTCAGTTTACAGTTGTAATAGTACTGTTGGTAGTCCAGTAGTACAGTAGACATACACGATGGTTGAACGATCGAGTCAGTGAATCCATTTAGTGAGTTCGTTCATAGAAGTACCAAAGGACAGGCAAAGTCTAGTGTTACGGCTAGATTAGTACAAATGAACTAGATGGATTTATTTCGTTGGTTCGTATTATTTTAAGCAGTGGGTTGATTTGATTTCTGACTGCTAGTTATAATAAAGTGCGA
This sequence comes from Furcula furcula, assembly GCA_911728495.1. NCBI lineage: Eukaryota > Metazoa > Arthropoda > Insecta > Lepidoptera > Notodontidae > Furcula > Furcula furcula. The sequence goes on from OU452251.1 coordinate 17,130,702, forward strand.
TTATTAATAAATCTGGCAGTAAAATTGTATTTCGTTAAGATGTTTTGTGGTTAATCTTGATGAGTCATCGCAATTTGTAAAGTGTTGTTTTGGCTTATTGTTTATTTTCTCGGTCGATGACTAATAATCGTATTTGAATTCTGGTTCAATCTGGATACGTTTTTTGAAGGAAGGCCGAGCGGTTACTGTCCGGTCGGTCGTACGGGCCTAATATATTGACGAGTGCTGATTGTGTCTGTGTACTTGTTGATTTAACTATGTACCTACCTGATTTTTACATCAAATTTTTAGTTCGGTTTCTGTAGTTATGTTCACAGAATGTGTAAGTGCGAGTCGCCATGCGCAAGGGCGATTGTGGCGTTACTGGCTGCATTGTGGCGCTGGCCGCTGCTGCATGAGTGGCTTTATGCGCCATACAGTGGCATTGCCACCCAAACGGTGGCATGGCCGCCCAGATGGTGGTGTGGCCGCCCAGATGGTGGTTTGGCCACCTAACGGTGCAGTGGCCGCCCAACGGTGCAGTGGCCGCCCAACGATGCAGTGGCCGCCCAACGGTGCAGTGGCCGCCCAACGGTGCCGTGGCAGCCCAAAGGGTGCCGTGGCAGCCCAAAGGGTGCCGTGGCAGCCCAACGGTGCAGTGGCCGCCCAACGATGCAGTGGCCGCCCAACGGTGCAGTGGCCGCCCAACAGTGCCGTGGCAGCCCAAAGGGTGCCGTGGCCGCCCAAAGGGTGCCGTGGCCGCCCAAAGGGTGCCGTGGCCGCCCAAAGGGTGCCGTGGCCGCCCAAAGGGTGCCGTGGCCGCCCTAACGGTGGCGTGGCCGCCCTAACGGTGGCGTGGCCGCCCTAACGGTGGCGTGGCCGCCCTAACGGTGGCGTGGCCGCCCTAACGGTGGCGTGGCCGCCCTAACGGTGGCGTGGCCGCCCTAACGGTGGCGTGGCCGCCCTAACGGTGGCGTGGCCGCCCTAACGGTGGTGTGGCCGCCATAACGGTGGCGTGGCCGCCTACACAATGCGCTGTGCCGTGGCGTTGGTCGGTACGCCGTGGTCGTGGCCGGACATCGAAACAAGGAAACAGCTACTGATTTAATTGTGTGGTTATAACAGCCGCACTGGCGTGAGTTTTGCACATTTTGTTGTGCTTTTCATCAGTAGTTGACTGTATGAGCTTATAAATCTACTAGTAGTGATAATAATTATCCCGAATTCAAATTTATGAATCTTAGTGAGAAAAGCAAAGCTTGCCCACCGATAGTGGTCTCTTAGTGTATCGTTGTAAAAAAGCTAGATCCTTATAACTACTTTCGTGGTCCTGGAGCTTGTAGTACACGCAGGGTCATACCACAGGTTGGCCACTGACTAGCCGCGGTATATCCGGCGTATTATTGATAGTTCGGGTTGAAATATGCTTTTATCTGGAACCGATTCACACACGCAAAGTTATGTCTCACGTAGATCTCTAGCGAGTCGTGAGGTGGCACTCCGCGAAGGGACCTGCCCCGGGTGGTCGGTACAGTTATCAGTTTATTTTATACCCTTGTGCTTAGGGTGAGTTAGGTGAGCTTAGCTTTCATATCTGTCCGAGATTAGGTGGCATTGAGCTTCGGTTCTGCCTGGACATGCAAACTTGGCGCCTCTGTCCGTGATAGGAGGGCATTGAGCTTCGGTTCTGCCTGGACATGCAAACTTGGCGCCTCTGTCCACGATAGGGAGGCATTGATCTTCGGTTCTGCCTGGACATGCAAACTTGGCGCCTCTGTCCGTGATAGGAGGGCATTGAGCTTCGGTTCTGCCTGGACATGCAAACTTGGCGCCTCTGTCCACGATAGGGAGGCATTGAGCTTCGGTTCTGCCTGGACATGCAAACTTGGCGCCTCTGTCCGTGATAGGAGGGCATTGAGCTTCGGTTCTGCCTGGACATGCAAACTTGGCGCCTCTGTCCGCGATAGGGGGGCATTGAGCTTCGGTTCTGCCTGGACATGCAAACTTGGCGCCTCTGTCCGTGATAGGGGGGCATTGAGCTTCGGTTCTGCCTGGACATGCAAACTTGGCGCCTCTGTCCGTGATAGGAGGGCATTGAGCTTCGGTTCTGCCTGGACATGCAAACTTGGCGCCTCTGTCCGTGATAGGGGGGCATTGAGCTTCGGTTCTGCCTGGACATGCAAACTTGGCGCCTCTGTCCGTGATAGGGGGGCATTGAGCTTCGGTTCTGCCTTCCTATCTACCTATGTCATCTACCTATGCCATCTATCTATGCCATCTATCTATGCCATCTATCTATGCCATCTATCTATGCCATCTATCTATGCCATCTATCCATGCCATCTATCTATGCCATCTATCTATGCCATCTACCTATGCCATCTACCTATGCCATCTACCTATGCCTTCTACCTACGTTTTTTGTTGTCAGTCGATGGAAGACACCCATGTAAAGCCATGCAAACATGGTTTTGGAATAACCATGACATGTTCTTACATATCGTTATTTCTTATAACAGGTTGCGTCAGCGGGACCCACGCTGACTAGACATGCGTAAAGACTAGAGACCGATATAAAGCTTAGTGGCATACAAGGTATCGGTTACGCAGGAAGAGACCTGATTACCCAGCATAAAGTAATCCCTGCCGGTATACAAGTGAATACCCCAACACAAAGCAAACAAAATAAAACCCTTGAAATTCTAGTCACAGAGTGCCGTGTCCCGGCCACGCGCCGCCCGCTGGCAATATAAAAGCATCCTTGCTTGTAGTCTTTCACAGACACCGATCCGATCAAAGACAAATCCGATATCAAAAAAAGTTATTTTCTATATAAGCGAAAATAAACCTTAGTTCATTCAATGAAACTCTAGTATCTCAGAAGGCTTTCCCCCGTAAGTTCAATACGTCGCAAATCTTATAACTCCATAATAGGACATAAATGGATTTTCCATGTCTTGAAGAAGCACTGCTGATAGATAAGTAGGTAAGTAAGAATAAAAAAACCGGTCAAGTGTCAATCGGAATCGGACCGAGGGTTCCATACATTCTTTGAAAATATTAAAGTTATTTTATTCGTCTAACATCTCGGATAGCAAAAAAAAAACAAACCGCAATACAAAGTTTGTCTGTCGAGGTTTTTTAGGATTGTTAAAAAACTGCTTAACTCAGAAACATCATTTTATTTTTCCTGTAAAATATAGATATACATTTACTACTTGTAATATCACATTTCTCCCTTCACAAAATTCATGCGTGAGCTACTAAATTCACGAGGCCTGAGAATTAAAGCATTTTTAAATTGTAGTTGCATGAGAAACAGTCGGATCGGTCTGTAAAATTCACACTAAGCAGGCAAAGGCTCTCTTGCAGCACTGAAGTTCGCAAAAGAGTACGGTATACATTCTTGTTGCAGTTACTGCCGTGTCACACGCAGCCGATGCATTTTTCATTCGTATGATAAATAGTTCACTTTTCATGAATCTTACCGAAGAGACAAACAGGACATTCTGTTAATCCTAAACTGTATTAAAGTTGGCATCTAGCTACAGTGTTCTAAGTGAGCCTCACAATATTACAATGTTTACATACCTACAGCTGTTTTGAAGTAGAATTTACATAGCCTACATGACATTGCGGTGGTAACTACATGGATGGTATACCTACCTAATATCAAGCCTGCACTTCGTGGCGCAGCAGGGAAACGGCTTGCTGTTCTTTTCTTTTTTTTTGCGCGGGAGAAATCTTCAAAAGATCCCCGGGAGCTGTGGGGCTCGACCGGGGTATATGGAATTCTTACCCACCAACACCCCGTCGCATCGGCACATGAGACCCCTCTCAGGTATATAATATTTAAGGCTCCGTGACGCAGCAGGAAACTGCTCGCGGTGAGCAACATCCTTGTGTAGTTCCTTACTGGCTCAGACAATGCAGGCCCATCACCTGATTATTTGGAAAGCAAGAGGATCAGTGCGTCGAATGGGCATGTTAAAAATCGGTCCTGCGCCTCACCTCTCCCCGGTCGTGTCGGTCTTCCGTTCATCGGGAGGAAAAGAGAGCGAACTTTTGTGTTTGCGTACACAAAAGTTCGCTCTCTTTTCCTTTTTTTTTCACAGGTGAACTATAATATCTCCCGCGTAGATGGTTAATCTTGTGAAAGATTGGTCCCTGGTCGTATCGGCCAGGAGGACACTACTACTAGCACTATACCTAATATATGTACAAGGAAGGGACCTACCTGATAAATAAGCTTTTAAAAAATGAAATCGTTGTAGAAATTTTATAACAGACAACGCCGTAGTTAATTTAACTTACAAGAGCATATAATTACATAAAACTGCCAACATTATTTTATTTTTCAGTAATTATATATCCGTGGGGTGACCGGGTAAGAATAGTATCCACCCATCTCCTCCCGTTGGGTGTACGTAAGAGGCGACTAAGGGAAAACAAGAAGACGGGCAGCAGCGTCTTTCTATTGGATTCCTATCACCTATACTGCGATTCCCAAGCCGCCTGCCAAGCGTGGGGATTAGGCAACCCCTCCCTTCTCAGAGGGAGGCCTTTGTTCAGCTGTGGACGTCTCGGCTGCTGCTGATGATGATGGATTATATAAAAATGTCACTTTTATACATTTTATCATAGTGAGCAAGTACTAAGAACATAAATGTGTGTATACAAAAATATCTGTGTAACTGTGTTTACTTTCTTTGAAGCTATGGTGAATATTTCTGAAAATTAAATTTATTGCGAAATATATTTACTTCACAAACAAAAACAACGGTGCTAATTTTACCAAGGGATTCTTGGAAGTACCAACTCGTATTATTACAAAATGCTATAAACGAAAACCCGTTGCTACACTAGACGTATTATTGCAAGCGAAGAGAATCTATTTGCTTCATGCAACTTAATCCAGCCAGCTCAAAGAAGATTATTCCTCTCAGAGAAAGGGGTTTTAATGCAAGTATTTTTACAGCAGAATAAAAATAATAATGTTAATGTTAACAACCAAACAATATTTAAACAAATCTTGGGATCTAGGATTAATTCGCTGTTATTACTGAAGTAGGTACTGAAGTTTTTTATATGAGAATGTTATTTCTAATGACGCATAACGCATAAATCTATTATTGTAGGTCTACATCTATGCCAAGGCTATGACGTGCATATGAAGTATATCCTAAAATGGTGAAATAATAGATAAGTTCGTCTGGCGTACCCTGAACATTCAAAATGCTTATTTGCCAATTTTCATAGTACCTACGATATTTGTAGCCCTGTTGTATTCACTTCGAGAGAAAAAGCAAAAAGCAGATAATGGTCTCGATCCTCGAGCCTTTTAATATAAATTTAAAGATTTTCACATATTTTGAACTGAACTGAAAATATTTATTCGTAGTAATTGAACTAGGGTACATACTCGTACTTATCTATATTATAAGTACAGATTGCCAGGGTACCTAGACCTTTTCTTTTTTTTTTTGACGCGGGTGAAATCTTCCAAAGATCCCCGGGAGCTATGGGGCTCGAGTAAGAATCCCATATACCCCGGGGTATATGGGATTCTTACCCACTAAAACTCCCGTGGCTGTCGCATCGGCACACGAGAGGGGGGACCCCAGGGCTCTAGGGTGGGATCTGTACCAGGGGCCCTTCAGTGCCTTGTCTTTGAGCCCGCCGCCGGGGGACACATTGTAGCCCCCCGGGAACCTGACCCGGTACTCACGGGGACGGGGGGCGCAACGCCACCGCCGTCCTCCTCGGAGTCGCCGCCGTACTCAATGGACGCTCAAAGGGCCCACACCCCGAACGTCCAGCGACTCCGAAGGGGGTACCTAGACCTAGATGACCTCCGTTACTCATATTAGGTCTCTTTAGACCCGGCCTCCGCCCCTTTGGAGACTACCTAGGGTACCTACGAGAGTACCTTTTGAAGGTTTTCTCCCCGATAAAAAGATAGAGCCCGTTTCAAGTAAGCGGTTTTTTTTGGTTTTCCTGACACTATGTATAAATTTAACTTTATACGTGGCACATTTCTATAGTGACCACACTATCTTACCCTCAGATATATTTATTGTGGGGACATCACGCGCCCCTGGCCTACCAAAGTCCCAACTTAATAATTATGTTCCTGGTCAGCTTGTAACTTTAAACATTGAAACTCAGACCCTTGGGCATATTTACGAGACTACGTGTTTTTACTTCGATTGTTTCCTCAAAGTTTCAGTGGTTAGCGGAGAAAGATAGAATTTTTATTGAGGCTAGAGATAACGTTACCGCATTATATGAAAATTTGTTTTCTCTTTTTAATGGACTTTGAAAAAGGAGGGGGTTTCAATTCGATTCATTAAATGTATTACACAAGCCATGTATTGTACGTCTATTATTACGAGATAGTCGCACCATTACGGTGTTACTAAGTTAATCACAAGTTCACAACAGAATAAGTAAAGCACTGCCACTAGTTGGACCGACCGACGCCGTTGTGTGAGTCACACAGACAGCCAGTTGCAAATAACCAATTGTCGTTCATTGAGTTTCAAGGAGGAGGCATATGTTCAACAGTGGAAGTCATCCAGCTGATGACGGTCTACAAGCACCTCCTACAAATTACATTCTCATGCTAATTATTAGATCTTAGACATGAACATCATATCCAGGAACATGTACTTATGTACGACAATTGGTTATTTGCAACTGGCTATCTGTGTGACTCACACAACGGCGTCGGTCCAACTAGTGGCAGTGCTTTACTTGTTCTGTTGTGAACTTGTGATTAACTTAGTAACACCGTAATGGTGCGACTATCTCGTAATAATAGACGTGCAATACATGGCTTGTGTAATACATTTAATGAATCGAATTGAAAACCCCTCCTTTTTCAAAGTCCATTAAAAAGATATAACTAATTTTCATATAATGCGGTAACGTTATCTCTAGCCTTAATAAAAATTCTATCTTTCTCCGCTAACCACTGAAACTTTGAGGAAACAATCGAAGTAAAAACACGTAGTCTCGTAAATATGCCCGAGGGTCTGAGTTTCAATGTTTAAAGTTACAAGCTGACCAGGAACATAATTATTAAGTTGGGACTTTGGTAGGCCAGGGGCGTGTGATGTCCCCACAATAAATATTCTGAGGGTAAGATAGTGTGGTCACTATAGAAATGTGCCACGTATAAAGTTAAATTTAAACACAGTGTCAGGAAAACCAAGAAAACCGCTTACTTGAAACGGGCTCTATCTTTTTTATCGGGGAGAAAACTTTCAAAAGGTACTCTCGTAGGTACCCTAGGTAGTCTCCAAAGGGGCGGAGGCCGGGTCTAAAGAGACCTAATATGAGTAATGGAGGTCATCTAGGTCTAGGTAACCCCTTCGGAGTCGCTGGACGTTCGGGGTGTGGGCCCTTTGAGCGTCCATTGAGTACGGCGGCGACTCCGAGGAGGACGGCGGCGGCGTTGCGACCCCCGTCCCCGTGAGTACCGGGTCAGGTTCCCGGGGGGCTACAATGTGTCCCCCGGCGGCCCCTGGTGCAGATCCCACCTTAGAGCCCTGGGGTTCCCCCTCTCATGTGCCGATGCGACAGCCACGGGGGTTTTAGTGGGTAAGAAAACCATATACCCCGGTCGAGCCCCATAGCTCCCGGGGATCTTTGAAAGATTTCCCCCGCGTCAAAAAAAAAAGAAAAGGTCTAGGTATCCTGGCAATGTACTTATAATATAGATAAGTACGAGTATGTACCCTAGTTCAATTACTACGAATAAATATTTTCAGTTCAGTTCAAAACATGTGAAAATCTTTAAATTTATATTAAAAGGTATGTTGATCGAGACCATTATCTGCTTTTTGCTTTTTCTCTCGAAGTGAATACAACAGGGCTACAAATATCGTAGGGACTAGGAAAATTGGCAAATAAGCATTTTGAATGTTCAGGGTGCGCCAGACGAACTTATCTATTATTTCACCATTTTATGATATCTTCTATACTATAATAAAACTCAAAGAGCACTTTTTCTGTACATTAAATATTTTACCAAAATTTCTATGTGGGGGTACTATACTATCGACATAGAGGCCAAAACAATTTTTTTTGGAATTATTGTCTGTCTGTCTGTCTGTCTGTCTGTATGTCTGTCGTTCTGTTCGTCCAGGTATCATTTGAAAACCCGTGGATGGATTTTGATAGGACTTTCACTGATGTGTTGTGTAGAAGTCAAGGTGTAAGTTGGTATATAAAACATCACGCTATGTATCATAGGGGCTAAGCAGTGAAACATTACTTGCACATATTACCACGTAATTTCCTTTGAAGAGGTGGGGGCTTGGATCTTCAATTAAACACGTCCGCTTGCTTGCAAGTCATGATTTATTCTATCGTAAAATACACTATGACGGAAACTACAAACTAAGTGATATTCTAAACCTAACCTAAAGGTCTGTACACACATACACTTCACCTCCGGGGGTGAAAGAAAAAAAAAATCAAGCATTCGATTTTTTTTTGTTAATTTTAAGAAAATCGTAATTAAGTAAACATGTAAGTAAATATATCTTAACTAGTGAATAACTCTATTACAAAATTAAAAGTAAAACTCATTATAGGTAATAAGGCCTTGTTCTATTCTTATGAACTATTTCTATTTTATCATTTTTATTTATCTTAACATTACACCCTAAATCTTCTATTACTACAAATGGTCCATTATACAAAGGGTCCAATTTTCGACCTGTTTCATTTTTTAACAGAATCAAATCATCCTTGTTATATTTGATTGAATTTACTGAATTATCATAAATCTGTTTCCTTTTTTGTTTATTAATAAGTAAATTTTTCTTTGCCTCTGCATGAGCTAGCTGTAAACGGTATTTTAATTGTAATGCATAATCATCACTATTGTAAAGAGGTTCTACAGACTCACTTATTGTAGAAGGTATGCGACAAAGTTTACCAAATACTAATTCGTAAGGCGTGTAATTTGTTTCCGTATGAACCGTATTATTAAAACCAAAGCACCAAAATGGTAACCAATAACTCCACGTATCTGTATGCTTACCACACTGGATCCTTAAAAATGAACCTAAATTTTTGTGTGTGTTTTCCAAAGCGCCTATAGACTGGTGATGATACGCAGTCGAATTTAATTTTTCTATATTTAAAATTTTACATACGTTTTCCATAGTTGCTGACATAAACTCAGTTCCTCTGTCAGTGGCTATTGTACCTGGAATACCAAATCTTAAAACAAAATGTCTTGTGAATGCATCAGCAATGGACGTCGTTTCTTTATTTTTTAAAGGAATTGCTTGTACAAATTTCGTTAATTCGCACTGAATAGTCAGTATATAGCAGTAATTATTTTCATCTCTGTCTAATGGACCTACTACGTCTAAAAATATTTTATCAAACGCCGAGGAGGCCGTTGTGGTTATCTCCATTGGCTCCTTAATATATCGGAAATACTTTGATTTCTGACATTTGTCACATGATCTTACAAAGTCTTGGACGTCTTTATTTATATTTGGCCAAAAATATCGTCTTTTTATGGTATTAACCATTCTACGTACTCCAGCATGACCACTGGATGGTAGTAGATGAAAGTCATTCATGATTAACGTTTTTTCGTTATCGTCAATAATTCGTTTTATTCCGCGTAATATACATATTCTTGGTCCGGACCAGTCCTTTAATGTCTTTATTTCATCACATATGTTTTTAATAAAGTCTATATTATCTTTATCTTTTATTATGCAAATTTCTTCGATACGTATCTTGTTACAAAACAAACTTAATTTTTGCACAAATTCGGCTCGCGAGTAATGTGCCTTAAAATTAAGATTGATGCATAATAACTTTTTACTTCCTATAAAAGCAAAACATTCATACTCTTCTTCTATCATATTATCCTTCCTTAACTTATTTAGTTTAGAACTCTCTGTCAACATCAGTTCTACAGAATTATATGGTTTCCTTAATAAATCTACAACTCTTGGTTGATCAGGCCAATTGTTGGTAGTTTTATTAAGATCCATGTCATTTTTATTTCTTTGTATCAAATCGTCAGCCTTTTTCTTCTGGGCTCTAGTTATAACGGTCACAATTTCCTTATGCATTCTCTTTAATTCGTCCGATGTCAAACACACTCTGGATAGAGCATCTGCAACGGCATTATCTTTTCCTTTTACATACACAATTTTGAAATCATATTCTTCTAACACTAATCTAAATTTTAATAGTCTGCTAGATGGATCTTTCATTCCAAAAAGATACACTAACGGTTTATGGTCTGTCATTATTGTAAAATTACGACCATAAACATAGGGTCTAAAATATTTAACTGACCAAACTATAGCAAGTAGTTCCTTTTGTATAGTTGGATAATTCCTTTCGGCTTTATTCAAAGGTCTACTAGTATACGCAACGGGTCGCAAGTCTTTATTACACAAAACAGCTCCAATAGCATTACCAGAAGCATCGGTCTGTATTACAAATTGATTTTGCTCAGAAAAGTCTGGGTATTGTAAAATTGGCGGGGATATCAAACAATTTTTTAAGAATATAAATGCTTCTTGGCATTCATTTGTCCAAATAAATGGTTCGTTTTTTCTACTTAATTTATTTAATGGCATAGTTATTTTCGCAAATGAATCAATAAATTTACGATAATAATTACAGAACGCTACAAATCGTTTTACTTCATCTGCATTTTTAGGAGTCGGGTAATTTTTTAATATTTTTATTTTTTCGGGATCTGGAGAGACTCCCTTCTCTGAAACTAAATGACCTAGATATAAAATTTCCTTCTTTAAAAATTCACATTTTTGTGGGTTTAATTTTAAATTAACTTTTCTAAGTCTTTCCAATACAGATATCAAATTTTGATTATGCACATTTAAATTTCTCCCAAATACAATTAAATCGTCTAAATAAATGAAACATTTATCAAATGCTAGTCCAGACATTGCTACAGACATCATTCTGCTGAAAGCACCAGGACTTGACTTTAATCCCATGGGTAAACGTTTCATCTGATACTGACCAGTACTAGTACTAAAAGCTGTTAGTTTTCGACTATTGGAATCCAAGGTCATTTGATAATAGCCTTGGTAAAGATCAAGATGTGTGAAATAAATAGCACCAGATAGAGAATCTAAAATTTCATTAATGTTTGGCAAAGGAAACTTATCATCACAAACTACTTCGTTTAATTTCCTGTAGTCTATTACTAATCGCCATTTCTTTTCTTTTCCTTCTGAACTTTTCTTTGGAACTAATAAAATAATAGCACCCACCCATCTCCTCCCGTTGGTAGTCCGTAAGAGGCGACTAAGGGAAAACAAGAAGACGGGCAGCAGCGTCTTTCTATTGGATTCCTATCACCTATACTGCGATTCCCAAGCCGCATGCCAAGCGTGGGGATTATGGCAACCCCTCCCTTCTCAGGGGGAGGCCTTTGTTCAGCTGTGGACGTCTCGGCTGCTGCTGATGATGTTGAATTATATAAAAATGTCACTTTTATCCATTTTATCATAGTGAGCAAGTACTAAGAACTTAAATGTCTGTATACAAAAATATCTGTGTAACTGTGTTTACTTTCTTTGAAGCTATGGTGAGTATTTCTGAAAATTATATTTATTGCGAAATATGTTTACTTCACAGACTAAAACAACGGTGCTAATTTTACCAAGGGATTCTTGGAAGTACCTACTCGTATTATTACAAAATGCTATAAACGAAAACCCGTTGCTACACTAGACGTATTATTGCAAGCGAAGAGAATCTATTTGCTTCATGCAACTTAATCCAGCCAGCTCAAAGAAGATTATTCCTCTCAGAGAAAGGGGTTTTAATGCAAGTATTTTTTACAGCAGAATAAAAATAATAATGTTAATGTTAACAACAAAACAATATTTAAACAAATCTTGGGACCTAGGATTAATTCGCTGTTATTACTGAAGTAGGTACTGAAGTTTTTTATATGAGAATGTTATTTCTAATGACGCATAACGCATAAATCTATTATTGTAGGTCTACATCTATGCCAAGGCTATGACGTGCATATGAAGTATATCCTAAAATGGTGAAATAATAGATAAGTTCGTCTGGCGCACCCTGAACATTAAAAATGCTTATTTGCCAAATTTCATAGTACCTACGATATTTGTAGCCCTGTTGTATTCACTTCGAGAGAAAAAGCAAAAAGCAGATAATGGTCTCGATCAACATACCTTTTAATATAAATTTAAAGATTTTCACATATTTTGAACTGAACTGAAAATATTTATTCGTAGTAATTGAACTAGGGTACATACTCGTACTTATCTATATTATAAGTACAGATTGCCAGGGTACCTAGACCTTTTCTTTTTTTTTGACGCGGGGGAAATCTTCCAAAGATCCCCGGGAGCTATGGGGCTCGACCGGGGTATATGGGATTCTTACCCACTAAAACCCCCGTGGCTGTCGCATCGGCACATGAGAGGGGGGACCCCAGGGCTCTAAGGTGGGATCTGCACCAGGGGCCCTTCAGTGCCTTGCCTTTGAGCCCGCCGCCGGGGGACACATTGAAGCCCCCCGGGAACCTGACCCGGTACTCACGGGGACGGGGGTCGCAACGCCACCGCGCCGTCCTCCTCGGAGTCGCCGCCGTACTCAATGGACGCTCAAAGGGCCCACACCCCGAACGTCCAGCGACTCCGAAGGGGGTACCTAGACCTAGATGACCTCCGTTACTCATATTAGGTCTCTTTAGACCCGGCCTCCGCCCCTTTGGAGACTACCTAGGGTACCTACGAGAGTACCTTTTGAAGGTTTTCTCCCCGATAAAAAGATAGAGCCCGTTTTCTTGGTTTTCCTGACACTATGTATAAATTTAACTTTATACGTGGCACATTTCTATAGTGACCACACTATCTTACCCTCAGATATATTTATTGTGGGGACATCACGCGCCCCTGGCCTACCAAAGTCCCAACTTAATAATTATGTTCCTGGTCAGCTTGTAACTTTAAACATTGAAACTCAGACCCTCGGGCATATTTACGAGACTACGTGTTTTTACTTCGATTGTTCCCTCAAAGTTTCAGTGGTTAGCGGAGAAAGATAGAATTTTTATTGAGGCTAGAGATAACGTTACCGCATTATATGAAAATTTGTTTTCTCTTTTTAATGGACTTTGAAAAAGGAGGGGTTTTCAATTCGATTCGTTAAATGTATTACACAAGCCATGTATTGTACGTCTATTATTACGAGATAGTCGCACCATTACGGTGTTACTAAGTTAATCACAAGCATGGTATGGTATCTTAGAAGAAATGGAAAAAGCTACTAGTAGCACCCTCTTGCGGCGTGATTTGCAACTTTTCTCTGTACGGAATGAAACGGAATGAAACTAACTAGTAGATCAGTATTTTGCATCTGACGTCATATTACTTACAGCGGTAGCGGTAAATAGGTTGGAATCAAATTAATACGAAGTCTAGGGGGCGCGGGTTCGAACCCCAACCCATGGGTGGGGCTGTGGATGGAGTTCGAAATCATTTTTCTTTTTTTATTTCATTCCTTAATGCATATACTATTGACGTCCGCGTACTTTATATCGAATACTACAAAGTTTTAGCAATTTTTTTTATTAAAAATTCTCGAGGCTATTAAAGTTTCAAATCACACCGCTGGAGGCGCTGGTGTTAGGGGGCGCGTTTTGACGTGGGAGTTACCTATCTATTTCTAAGTAATATACTCTTATCTATGATCACAAGTTCACAACAGAACAAGTAAAGCACTGCCACTAGTTGGACCGACGCCGTTGTGTGAGTCACACAGACAGCCAGTTGCAAATAACCAATTGTCGTTCATTGAGTTTCAAGGAGGAGGCATATGTTCAACAGTGGAAGTCATCCAGCTGATGACGGTGCACAAGCGCCTCCTACAAATTACATTCTAATGCTAATTATTAGATCATAGACATGAATATCATATCCAGGAACATGTACTTATGTATGTATGTACCTTTCAGGTTAAATTATATTTATGATAGTAATTGAGCACGATTCCACCTGATAGAAAGCGGTGATAAAGCCGTGAACGGAAGCGCATTGGATTAGGAAAAAGGTTTCAGTGTCAATCGTTGACCCAGCTGTAAAATGGACAGTGACTTCTCATAGAGCAACACAACGCCACTCGAGTGCTCCAATACTACGGTTTTGACGTTGTGCTCTTTCTTAAATTGAAAGTAGTTTTCACAATTTATAGCATTACTCCAGTTAGCACTAAATATTTTTTTAAAATTTCAGACTGAGTCTTGTTCCACGCGGTCGGCGCAAATAACGCAGTAACATCTGAGCTGATAGTGTGAACTTCGGAAATAGTTATCGAGTAAACTGTGTATGTACAAACGGCTGGAGCGCGGGCGTGGGGCCACGTACTGCACATAATTCCAGCTAACCGCGCTCGCTGCAGGAAGCCACGACTCTACGAAGAGATGCTATTGAAAAGTCGTGTTTACTACTTTTACGTTTTTGTTAGCTTCATGGGTTTGTATCAGAGTCTTTTTATTTCAATAAAAATATGAAAAAAATGTAGCACAATCGCTTGTTTAGATTTTGTTATATGAAAAACACAAGTAAGATAGATATCCTTGACGAGTTGAAGGCTGAACATATCGATCCTCTTTTGATTTGTTATTTGATTTTATAGGTGTAAGTAAATTGATGAGCTCAGCTTTCGAAGGATTAGGATCATTAAGATATCACAACATTTTTCATCTAATTGTGGTCCATATTATTTATTTATTTATTAAAAAGGTACACCAACAGAAAGTATATCGTAACTTACAATATCAAATAATGGTAGTAGTGGCCATATTTAAAGAAACTCAGCAGCAATCTGAAACTTGTTATTTTAACGCGAGCATTCCACAACAAATTGGTTGTCAGTGTCCTGGCAATCCACTGTAAATTAAGATTTATTTCTTGCAAAATCAGCACTATGGTATTTCGTATCTCTACTCTTTTATTAAAAACATAGTTAACAGATGGGATATTTTACTATCACTCAGACGTTCATTTTATACACTTACTGCCGAACCTACAAACGTCAATTTAAGTTAATGATCTTTAATCCATTTTTTGAAATCGGATTTTTTCGTCATTCGAAGCCCATTAATTCTTAATACGCAGATAGTGAGTAGATATATCGATTATCTCGTGTTCAGTAATCGAAATTAATCATAAACTGCTCTGACAGTCGAAATAAATAGATTTTAAAAAGTAGCTTAATTATAATTAAAGTTAATTGGGGTTTGTGAGTGCGGCAGTTAGTGACTTAGTTATTTTTAATATACTTACTTGCTACATAACAAAATATAAACAAGGCATTCTTCAATATTCTTCTCCATTTTATTAGAGCTTTCGTGGAAATATGGAGCCGGTACAAATCCAGGCTATTTTAAATTTAAATTTTCATTTGATGTATATTCGATTTTGCAATAACGCGTACTTCTCAGAAACAAAAGCAAAAAAATTCTATGACGTTGCTACGATACGGAACTTAACTTTCGTGTACACGCGAAGTTAAAAGCTTACCCTCTTTGTTGTGGTTTTACGTTTACGGAAAGCTAGAGATTTCCTTGTTCCTTTTCACGTGTTTCTTTATACGTGGTCCCTTTAATTCTTCTTACCATATAATTGTTTATTTTCAATTTAATTTTTTGCTGAATATAAAGACAGTATAAAGTTATTATAAGCTGAACGTTTGATTTCTATACTTTAATTTTGATTCAAAATTTTGTTTATTTAATAATAAATGTAATGTTTATTTAATATTCAAATACCTACTTTGAAATAAAAATAGTTATTACGGATACTAACTAAGAAGACCTTGGCACCTTCTAGTGTAAGCCACTCACTAATGCCCTCGAGAAAAATAGGGAAGTGCTCACTGTTTCCTTGGATGTGTCGATAGCCATCGATAGAGTCTGGTACGCTAGCCTTTTGAGCAAGTTTATAGCGTACGAAAGATATTCCAGATATTAAGGAATTATTTTCGTAAAGAATTATTAATTTTAGAATAAATCTTTCAGTAACGCACTTCTTACAACAACTATTATTAAAATATAATCATATTTTTTTATTATAATAGGTATATACGCACGTTCCCCATTTGTTCCACATCAAAATTTCGGTTGCCTGTCTAAATGTAAGACAGAATTATTGAAGTGTTGACACAAGTAAGTGGGCTCTTTATTGCCATACGTTCGTCCGTGGGTGGCTAAGTGCTTGCGATAAATGGTCTCGGCGTGTCCTGTGCTTCAAGTAATTTTTCATTGCTCAAGTTTCTACGACAGGTGACAGCAAACCATTAAACTGAGCAAAACGTTGAGTGGCTTTAAGTCTTCGTTGTATGCGTGTAATTATGAAAAAAAAAGAAAAATATAGATAAACAACAGAAGTTTCAAAATTCTCAATTTTTACAATAAACAAGAATAATTGCAACACAAAAACCACAAAGAGGTTTCGCCTTCATTAACTGGCTTTAGGTATAATAATAGTGAATCGCATTCAGTATGTCATTTTTTGAACTCAACGACCATATTCCGAAAAAAGGGTAGCCAGAGAAGTATATTTATTGTATACATTTTATATACCTGAAAATATTTTCAGTAAAAATTCGGTTGAAGTCGGTTTTTATATTTTCTAAAAATATTTTATGCTAAATAAATATCGTCTACATCGGTTTCGTTGCGCGCTGCCTGCTTTCGCACTTTGGTAACTTAAGTATTTTAATGTAATCGGTAGGACAATGCCAACATTTTACAACTACTTCTATGTGTGATGGAGTTACAATATTATCAGTTTGTTATGTTTGTTTATGGAACAAGTTGGGTTGGGTGTCCGCAACATATTTGGGTATTTATAGTTGTGATCGGTTAGTTCGGAAATTTAATCAGTAAGTTTGTCGAGGCATTATCGCGGTCTCTCGGTTGCTCACCAATACTTTAGGGCGAGAACACATTGTGTAGTTTGTTTATTTTACGTACTATATATTGTTAATAGTAACTTTTCTTTATTTTAGTTTACAGGCAGTGTAATTTAGACCAATTAAGGCGGTTAGCGGTTGCTTTTCTGTGATGCTGGCAATATCAGATAAAGACAATATCTTAGGCTCAATTCACACCAAGATGGCAGCGGCCAGCAGCGCACTTTCAGTGTGAAAGGATTTGAAACTTTATCTACAATACGTAACAGTATCGCTTGAAAAAAGTGGCGCGCGGCCGGCTGTTTGGATTTATAGTAATAATATTTGAAAACTGCAAAAGTCGATGGATGCAAAGGCATTCTAACTATAATAATACTTGTAATATCATGGTACAATCCACACACGGTTGTCTGATCCCAAACTATGTAGAGCCTAATTACAAGAGACAACTGATATGATTACCTTTTATAACACACCTACGCACAAAAGTGAATCGAACGCACAACTTATTGAGTTGCGGCCTGGGTACGTAACCATTATACAAACGGGCACGTCTAAATTATCTATACTAATACTAAAATTAAAACTGAATAAATAATTAATTACATACAGTGTGGTCGCTCCTTTATAGGCGTGGTGGTCAGAGTAATTAATTATAGGCAGTTTCCGCCAACTCACGCGCAATGGCCAAATTGTACAATTTTACTGACATTCATAATTTCACTAATACTCACCATTATCACATCAGATCTATTAATGCTCTCTGTCAGCTCTTCGCAATGATATTAAATATACCTAGGTCATCGAGCGGCCTTTGGGATTTTGTTTACATAATGTTATCACTATTTTTATTTTTTTAAAGAAAATATACAAAATATATACTTATATGAAAATAAACTGTAGTCAAATACAGTCATTTTATTATAAAACTTTTTTTACAATAATATTATTTGTGGAATTAGTGACATTTTTATCTGCTCGCTAACGTCAGTCTAGTCCTAAAAAGTTAAATATCCTTACTCTTCACGAATATAAACCCTGTTAATAAATAATGACCTTCTATTCAATATTATAGATCTATTATTTGTTCAAGATTTCTAAGTGTGACGACTCGAAAAATTGTCACATAAACTATTTAAAAAAAATAAAAACCGACTTCAAAGTAAATTATCTAATAAACTATTTTTAATAAAAAAATAAAAACCGACTTCAAAGTAAATTATCTAAAAAGCATAAAATAACGAAAATATTATTGAAGTTGGTGCAGAATATACACAGCAGGTACGCTAACACCAACTTCAATAATATTTTCGTTATTTTATGCTTTTTAGATAATTTACTTTGAAGTCGGTTTTTATTTTTTTAAAAATAGTTTATTTAACACTTTTTAGTGACTTATTTTACCAAGATAGGTATCAGCACTATCACGCAACTCGAACGTCTACATTACAGTAACTTACTGAAAACATAAAAAGTTTATATCTCTTAAACTACTGAACCGATTTTGATGAAACTTGTACTCTACCCTAAGTTGAAAAATACTCTAACTATTGCAAAAAGAATTTTCGAAATCGGACTTGTAGTTTCTGAGAAATCCGCGGACAAACCTACATACATACATACATACATACATACATACATACATACATACACTCGTGAAATTTTGTAAATTCGTTTAGAAGCCCACATGGACTAACATATATGAATATTACGCATTTTTATTAATATTACATACATACGCGTCGAATACAGAACCTCCTTTTTTGAAGTCGGTTAAAAAATTAGACCGCAATATACTTACACGTGTGCTCTTATTTGAATTGCTGTTTTCAATTTATCTGAAAATGTTTTGAAGAAGAATAAAATGTATTTATTTGCCCAACATTAACACGATATATAACAGTAACAACGGATGGGATATTTTCAGCTATGTGCGGTTATACAGAGGTCTGCCTCAGCATATTGCTACACCATAGTGTTCGTACTTATGTTTTATTTTAAATGAGTTTAAGTTATAGGTGGTTATATTTTAAATTGAATGAAACCGTTGTTCATTGAAATGAAATTAATTTTACGGCTGATATCGCGGTTTATTTTTGATTTTAATTTCCCGAAGTTTCGAACACTTTACAGCATTCATGGTTAGGGGCGGACTGACTGGGCATGCGGGCGTGATAAATATAATCAAATCTAAAGAAAAGCATTCCACTGCAAGACCTCAATATACTGCAAGCTCTTTCTGCGTAGATCGAACTAACAATCAACCTCCTTCCGCCCGTGACCATGAATGCTGTAAAGTGTTCGAAACGTCGTCGGGAAGTTAGAATCAAAAAGAAACCGCATTATAATCCTAGTTTCATTTCATTGTGTAATATTCGCGTAAATATCAGAAATCTTTATGAAAACCTTTGTTGATGCTTTTGTAATATAAGATTTGTATATCAATAAAACAGTTAGTCTGTGCCGGTCTATACATATAGATAGACAAAGACTAACTTATTTCATCGAACAAACAGTTGTTCGCTTATTTTTTCTTCTAAAAGACGCAATGGATCAGTTTTCGGTTTTCGCAGTTGTTTATTCCGTAAGGTATTTAAAACATACATCAAAATTAGGTATATTACGCCCATTGAAGTTTAGAAGCGTAATACTGGATAAAGCGGGTTTCCAGATACTAATTTATCTATTACTGTTGCACTTACAATATTGTAAGCGTTCGTTTTTGAAGAAATATTTTAATCCTCCCGTGACCATGTGTGCTGCAAAGCATTCGAAACGTCGGGATAGTAAAATCAATAAATAAACCGCGATAAAATCCGTAAAAGTAGTTTAATTTCAATGAAATATTTTAATATTAATTTAAATATTAAGTTGTTTCATCGTAACGGCACTTTAATCTGGATTAAGTGAAACCTGTCTGGAAAATAATAACAGATCATTTTAATTTGTTGGGCAGTGGGCGTGCCGACGGCGCCGCCCCAGCTTGCACCATTAAGACGTGATCAATTACCCACGTACTTTACCCTATTCAGTTAGAATGATTGGGGGAGGAATTTTAATAAAATTTGCTTACAAGCTAAAAAGCATTTCGTCATCGTCAACCAGAGACTAATGATCTTATCAATTTTCAGTGATTTTTTAATTAGTATTTAACGAGTTAGGTACCGGGGATCCTTCGGAGTCGCTGGATGTTCGGGATGTGGGCTACAGGACGTCCACTAAGTACGGCGGCAACTCCGAAGAGGACGACTGCGGGGTTGCATCCCCCGTCCCCGTGAGCACCTTGTCTGGTTCCCGGGGGGCTACAATGCGTCCCCCGGGCTCAAAGGCAAGGCACTGAGGGGCCCCTCAGTGGCGTGCACTGAAAGCAGGCAAAAATATCTGCGAGTTGTTTATGCTTTATGCTATTTGTTCGTGTTCCAGCACAAATATCCTTAAATTAACCAATATTACCAACATGTCCATATACATAAAAAAAAATTACGTTAATTCATGTCCAAACTAAGATTTTTTTTAAATTAAGACTGTTTATCCTAGGGTAGGCAAAGTATTTTTGTCAGTATGGTGCCGCTGAATAAACTTATTAATGTTTTCAAATGCAAATTAATATGTCTATAGTATTTGCTTGCATATGGATATTTAAAATAGTATATTAACATACTTAAAATAGGTGAAACAAGCCGAATACATTTTTTTGCCTACCCTCTGTGCACGCCACTGGGGCCCCTGGTGCACCCACCGGAGAGCCCTGCCGATGGGACAGCCGCGAGGGTTTTAGTGGGTAAGGATCCCACATACCCCGATCGAGCTCCCTATTGAAGGTTTCCCCCGCGTAAAAAAAAAGGTATCGGAGATGTCGTGTGATTATTGATTGTCTTTAAATAAATACACAGGCTTTGTAGGCACTTTGTAGGCTATCTTTATGAAGACCAAAATTACGATGATACGTTTCAATTTCGGTGTATTTTGTAAGACCTAGCAGATTATTTTTATCATGTACCTCCACATGCCTTATATTTTTGTTCAGTGAAATATTATGCATCATAAGAAAAAGTAGGTTGATACTCGAAAGAGAGTAAATATTGGTATTGGTATGCTTTGGCATTAGATACTGAAGATCGCAACCAATTAACACCATTCTCGTGTGACACCGAGTTGCCTACAGTGGCCAATTTGTTGCTGTTTTATCGACTGACAAACAGTCGTTCATCTCCTTTTTGTCAGCACTGCGTTACTTCTGACAGCCTTCTGTTAGTTTCGTTGTGTTCCTTAGTTTTTCACATTTTTTATCCGTTTCCAATTATACCACGTCATTTGTACAGTATTATTATAGACTCAAGATATTGCAAGCGTTAGGTAATACTATAGAGCGTCCAACCGTTTATTTTCTTTTTGACAGCACCAATATAACGTAACTGCGTGATGTTACGTTCTATTGGTGCTGTCAAAAAGAAAATAAACGGTTGGATCTATTATAAGTAACCTAAAATGCAATGCCATTCCTAAGCCATTGTGCGTTATTTCTACTGTAGATATAATCTAGAATTAAGGTATTGAATTCACTATAAATCTTCCATGGTCCATATTTTCCCAAAATTGGTCGGTTCATAAGGACATAATTAAATCTGATAAAATAATTAATGCTTTGATACATTTTCCGAGAGATATTTTCGAAAGTTTGAGATCCCTCTTGTACACATAGTTTCAAAACCTTTCCGTCAACGTAATTTATGTACATAAGTTACAATGCTTGGTAGAAAGTATCACAAGTTTTCAAAGCGCTTTATTCGCTGCCGGTATAAACATTTCGGTTGCTCATTCGGTTGCCCGGTTCGGTTGAGCTTGTGAATCCGTTCCGTAACCGGAATTCAGCCTGCGGCAATTACCCGATGTTCTTTTCTTTTCACTTTTTATAATTGAATATTTTACCATAAAATCATATTTCTTTCAAATTATATTTCACGCGCGGGTTAGCGAGAAAAGAAAACCGGAAGAACAATTCTTTGAAATCCGACCCTTTTTTAACGGAAAGCTAATGAAATTCTTCTTTCTAATGTCGTCCCTATAGGTTTTGTACCCCTGGAATCATTTATGCTTGTTTTCCATTACATCATCATCATCACCTTCAGCCGAAAGTCGTCCACTGCTTAATAAAGGCCTCCCCTTTAGAAGGGAGGCGTTGCCATAATCCCCAGGCGTCCTGGGGATCGCAGTATAGATGGTAGGTAATCCAATAGAAAGACGCTGCTGCCCGTCTTCTTATTTTCCCTTAGTCGCCTCTTACGGACACCCAACGGGAGGTGGTGGGTGGGACGCTAGCAACACCAGAAGAATCACCGTCGCGTTGCCGACCCTTAATACATTAGATATTAAGTCTTTGTGTCCGGTAATTTCACCAGCTACAGTACCCTTCAATCCGGAACACAGCAATAAATAATTAAACTTTATTTAAGGACAACAGTTTGGTCCGATATGTTAGTATTTAACTTATTCTATGTTAATACTTAATAACTAACAGTGATTTGGTCCGATAGACCATTGCCCAGACATGTGGGCTGTCGGCTCGCGCCGCTATCGCTCGCAGGATACTGTTGGAGCTGCCGCGCAACCTGTTTAGCAGAGATGCGACTCTTTTACGCCATTGTAACGTTACGCGTGTGTACGCGCCTTAAAATATTAAACCGTTATAGTACTATATAGCTATAACCATACTATATGCGCCACGGCGAGCCATTTCGCCGCGAGCTCGCCAGTGCTTGTCTCACGATTGTGGAGTGCGCACGTATGTTACTATTTCAATAAGTAAAACCTTGTAAATTCAATTTGTGCTCTAAAACTACTTACGGGTGAGTGTGCTTGCTATCTGTCTTCTATCTATCTGTTCTCTTTCCTGTTTCTAGGCACTTTGTATTATCAACGGTCCTAAACCGTTGATAAAAGCATTTGGCGGTCAACGTACGCAAATTTGAATACTATAACGGAACCTGTAACCGACGCTATCCCTACTATTCTACAATATCATCTTTCTTGTATTTCTCTGTCCTTATTCTGCCTTATACTGTAATCTTACTGTTTCTTCTTTATCTGTCCGACCGATTAATGTAGCATAACCGTCTGCCAAGACCCTCGACTGGACTGAATAGGCTGAGGTGTCTTCTGTGGTCGGCGGACGGTTATGACACACGGGCTGGACCTGACGGTGTCTTTCCGTGGGTTCCAGGGTCCTACCTACGAGGTCCTACTTACGAGGTCCTACCTACGAGGTCCTACCTACGAGGTCCTACTTACGAGGTCCTACCTACGAGGTCCTACCGACGAGGTCCTACCTACGAGGTCCTATCTACGAGGTCCTATCTACGAGGTCCTACCTACGAGTTCCACTACGAACTCCCTTGCACGAGGCGTCGGACGCAAGCTGCTGTCGACCCCTACCGGTCGAGCTTGAGGACGGCTGCTGAGCCTGTCCACTGCCGGACCAGCTGCTAAGCTGGTCGACCTTGGAACTGCTGCGCCGTGCTGCGCCTGGTGCTGTCGCGCCGTGCCGTCACCGTGCTGCTTCTGCTACGACGACTCTGATAAGTTCACCTCACTTAGAAGGGGAACCTGACCGATTCTCAGTGCGCGTACCTCGGAAAAACCGTTAGCCTACTCACGACCCTTGCTCTCTAGCCTGTGCCTTCTTTGTAAATATAATTCTTTATTCTTAGTTCTTGTTTTCTTTATTTCGTAGGGCCACTATCCCCGCTACGCGACAGTGGCGCCTTAACGCGGTTATAACGGTTTTTCCTTCACATTTCTTTCTTTCCTTCTTTCTGTATTACTTCTGCTATCACTGAGTTCGCGGTCAGGTTTCGTCGCGGGTTTTTGGTGACGGTTCTTTTTGTACTTTCTTTTGTGTATTGTAACGGTCGCGGACAATTTTTTTCTTTTACACCTTGTACGGCTAGCACAACCACCCCGTAGTAGTTTCTTTTGTAGCAGTATCTCTATAATCTGGTTCCCCGTATGGTTCCCGGGTTAGAATAGGACCATCCCATCACATCCAGTGGGTCCCGTAAGAGGCGGTTGATGGAAAAAGTAGTACCACCATACCAACTTATTATCATCTCGTGTGCTACACTTACTACACATACATCTTACACTTATTACTACACAGTGTAATAGATTTGTAGTAAATCTACGTGCGTACTTGCGCTGGCAAGCGTACATATTTTTTTATTTTTTTTATTATTTTCTGTTACACTAAACTACCTTCAACTAAATTATAACTTAATAACTTTTAAATAAACTTTAGCGTCCTATATCTATATATCCTATCTAAGTATTTATTAAATTTAAACTATAAAAACTATGGACGGTTAACTTTAAACTTATTCATCTTGCATTTTTAATCACAATAATGGAATCTAATCCAATAATGTACACTCTCGTAAATAAACACAAACTATTGTATGTACTATTAATACGAGACGTAGAACCTACTTCTACAGTCCTACTACTTACGTAATAACACTTTAACAAACCTTAATAACTTTATGTTGACTCAGTACTTAATTCTATACAACATGTAACTAAAATTTATTTTTATTTTTTACTTGCTTTACCTAAAGCCTTTACTGATACTTTCTTCTTGGGTACTATTCTTTTTATTCTTCTGGAGCGGGCGTTATGAACTCCAACTACAAAAATAAGCCTAACATAACACACTTTTCTTGAACAGCGGGTCACGACTGAGAAAGCCTACGTGGAAAACTTCTCTTTCCTCTTTTACATTCTTTTGGGGTTATCTATTTTACTAACCGTGTGTTCGTACCACTTAAAAAGTACGGTAGCGGCGGTCACTACTCAAATAAGCCATTGGCCATTGGATTTATTTATATATATTTTGGGTTTTCTCTGGGGATACTATCTTATACCAATGAAGAAGGTTTCATTAAATATTTCTATAAAAAAAAAAAAAAATATATACTTAGCTACTAAACAAAATTAAATTTAACTTTTCTAAAATTATTACTATCTTTTGTTCAAAATAAATAACGTAACATTTAATTTACTTGACATTAAAATATAACTTACCACTGAATTTAACTAAACACTTAACACTAAACAAATAAACTACCAAACATAACCTTATATTTACTATATTATTTAACTAAACTTGGCACTATAATTAACTTATATACACGTAATCATCATAATCTTTCATCATTAGCAACCGATAGATGTTCGCTGCTGAGCGGAGGCCTCCCCCTTAGAAGGGAGGGGTTGCCATACATGTAATAAAACAACCTAAACGTTTTATTAATTTTATTCCACTACATAATTATACTACACTATATTAAGCTACTTAGCTACATAACTTTATACTTACCCTAGCTATATGATTTGAACCGTTGAGCCTAAGTCCAACGCGGGTTCGATTCCTATGCAATGCACACTTACATATTTTTCTTAATAATTTTTTTTTTTATTTAAAAATATACTACATCATTACACTAATCTCTATTACATTATCTAACTATAACTACTATTTACATACAACACTAGTAATGACACCCTGCGTTGTCTATCATAATTTTAATTTATTTACAATCTTATTGCTTTTATAACACCTATAGCTAGTCTAGACTCCTACCCTATTCATGGACACTGATTCCATGATGGCGTCCATTTCTATCCCTTAATCCTACCCTAGCGTGTATCCTTGCTGCCCGGGAATGCTTCACATTCACCGGATGGACACAACGCTATCCTTAAGGTCCTACCGGACAGACGGTGCCCTACACACCGCTCTTCGGTAGTCACTTATCCTTTCCTTGTTAAGCTGTTGGCAGATGGTGCCCTACACACTATCCCAGCAGTCATTAATATATAGTTTGGCTGACGTCGCCTACTCGTCGTCTGGTCGAATTTCAGGCTAAACCTGAGTCCTTGATGTATGTCCTTGCTGCCCAGGAACGCTACTACGTGACTGGATGGGCATACATCCTTGTATTGTCCTGCAACGGTGTCTACCCACCGCTATGCCGGTCAATTTCCCTACATACCTAAACTAGACTAGACTACAACTACACAATATTACATTACATTACCCTGCTACCATAACCAACACCCCTCTCAGAGTATTGTAATCACTACATTACAATATTCCTTACTTCCTGTCTTGAGTCTACATTGCTCTAAATAAATGTACACTCTGTCTGTTAGGGTCTAAGGTCATGTAAGGACCGAAGACTGAATGAATGGTTGATGAACGATGAGTGAGTGAATGGGTTGGAATAAATGCTAAGTTAGTTAGTAGAGAGGTAGACGGATTTTGCTTCATCTAGGCAAAATCCTACACTATTTCCCGGGGTACTGTAACGTTACGCGTGTGTACGCGCCTTAAAATATTAAACCGTTATAGTACTATATAGCTATAACCATACTATATGCGCCACGGCGAGCCATTTCGCCGCGAGCTCGCCAGTGCTTGTCTCACGATTGTGGAGTGCGCACGTATGTTACTATTTCAATAAGTAAAACCTTGTAAATTCAATTTGTGCTCTAAAACTACTTACGGGTGAGTGTGCTTGCTATCTGTCTTCTATCTATCTGTTCTCTTTCCTGTTTCTAGGCACTTTGTATTATCAACGGTCCTAAACCGTTGATAAAAGCATTTGGCGGTCAACGTACGCAAATTTGAATACTATAACGGAACCTGTAACCGACGCTATCCCTACTATTCTACAATATCATCTTTCTTGTATTTCTCTGTCCTTATTCTGCCTTATACTGTAATCTTACTGTTTCTTCTTTATCTGTCCGACCGATTAATGTAGCATAACCGTCTGCCAAGACCCTCGACTGGACTGAATAGGCTGAGGTGTCTTCTGTGGTCGGCGGACGGTTATGACACACGGGCTGGACCTGACGGTGTCTTTCCGTGGGTTCCAGGGTCCTACCTACGAGGTCCTACTTACGAGGTCCTACCTACGAGGTCCTACCTACGAGGTCCTACTTACGAGGTCCTACCTACGAGGTCCTACCGACGAGGTCCTACCTACGAGGTCCTATCTACGAGGTCCTATCTACGAGGTCCTACCTACGAGTTCCACTACGAACTCCCTTGCACGAGGCGTCGGACGCAAGCTGCTGTCGACCCCTACCGGTCGAGCTTGAGGACGGCTGCTGAGCCTGTCCACTGCCGGACCAGCTGCTAAGCTGGTCGACCTTGGAACTGCTGCGCCGTGCTGCGCCTGGTGCTGTCGCGCCGTGCCGTCACCGTGCTGCTTCTGCTACGACGACTCTGATAAGTTCACCTCACTTAGAAGGGGAACCTGACCGATTCTCAGTGCGCGTACCTCGGAAAAACCGTTAGCCTACTCACGACCCTTGCTCTCTAGCCTGTGCCTTCTTTGTAAATATAATTCTTTATTCTTAGTTCTTGTTTTCTTTATTTCGTAGGGCGACTATCCCCGCTACGCGACACCATATTGCGTCAAAACCATCAGTGCCTGCTTCTGCAAACATCGCTGAAGGGCTACAAAAACGTGGCAACTGCAACAACGCCCTAAATGAATTATTGTATTGAATCCGCAGAGCATTGTAGGCCTTTACTTAAACCATAGGGCTCCCGCGTACAACGATGTACAATATACTTTAAACAGTAATATTTACTTCTGTTGTACAACGGGAGAACCTACGGGCCAACATATTCGCTCGCACCGACAATGCTCTGCGTTCTCTTTCCATATCTAGGTCATCTTTGAGATCCACTGTAACCAAATGCCGTAAATATTTAAATTTGTACACCATGTTAATCGGGACACCATTTAAAAGAATAGGAGGAACTGTTAGGGGACATTTGGAGCCAGCTGCAAACACCATGTAGGTACTCTGACTTTTTACAATTGTACATCAATCCATGAGTAGCAGCGTATGATTCACATACACTGACCAACTTACGTAATGAGCTAACCGAGGGGGAAAGCAGTACCATGTCGTCCGCGTATCTCAAATTATTATAACACACTCCGTCAATAAAGCAGCCGACAATGCAATGCTTACACACTGCTGCTTGGCGGCAGAATATCTGAAACTGCGGTTGTACCTACCTGGACGGTTCCTTGTACAAGGAACCACCTAGTAACTCACTTTACGAGTATAATGTATTACTTGGCTGCGAGTGTCTACTGTCGTAAATAATCTGATTTCAAGAACTGAATTAACAATCATTAGCCTTAAAATTGACGTTAGTACTAGCGACAGTTACAGCAAATATTCATAGACATAGTACCCATATTAAAATAATTTAACTGTCTAGTACTATTTGACTTAAAGTAAAGGCAAATTAATTTACTTAGAATTGGTTGTCTAGCTAATTCAAATTCAACAGTAGGCTAATTGTCAAGTGTCGGGAGGTTTGCGTCAAACCACGAGGGATAATTTAGTTCACAAATATTGCCCTACATTTTAAATTACCGTTGCTATTAAACTTTATTATAACTCGAAAATAGTAGAAGTATTTTAAGTATTAAAGTAAAGGCAAATCAATTTACTTAGAATTGGTTGTCTAGCTAATTCAAATTCAACAGTAGGCTAATTGTCAAGTGTCGGGGGGTTTGCGTCAAACCACGAGGGATAATTTAGTTCACAAATATTGCCCTACATTTTAAATTACCGTTGCTATTAAACTTTATTATAACTCGAAAATAGTAGAAATATTTTAGGTATTAAAGTAAAGGCAAATTAATTTACTTAGAATTGGTTGTCTAGCTAATTCAAATTCAACAGTAGGCCAATTGTCAAGTGTCGGGAGGTTTGCGTCAAACCACGAGGGATAATTTAGTTCACAAATATTGCCCTACATTTTAAATTACCGTTGCTATTAAACTTTATTATAACTCGAAAATAGTAGAAGTATTTTAAGTATTAAAGTAAAGGCAAATAAATTTACTTAGAATTGGTTGTCTAGCTAATTCAAATTCAACAGTAGGCTAATTGTCAAGTGTCGGGAGGTTTGCGTCAAACCACGAGGGATAATTTAGTTCACAAATATTGCCCTACATTTTAAATTACCGTTGCCATTAAACTTTATTATAACTCGAAAATAGTAGAAGTATTTTAAGTATTAAAGTAAAGGCAAATTAATTTACTTAGAATTGGTTGTCTAGCTAATTCAAATTCAACAGTAGGCTAATTGTCAAGTGTCGGGAGGTTTGCGTCAAACCACGAGGGATAATTTAGTTCACAAATACTGCCCTACATTTTAAATTACCGTTGCTATTAAACTTTATTATAACTCGAAAATAGTAGAAGTATTTTAAGTATTAAAGTAAAGGCAAATCAATTTACTTAGAATTGGTTGTCTAGCTAATTCAAATTCAACAGTAGGCTAATTGTCAAGTGTCGGGGGGTTTGCGTCAAACCACGAGGGATAATTTAGTTCACAAATATTGCCCTACATTTTAAATTACCGTTGCTATTAAACTTTATTATAACTCGAAAATAGTAGAAATATTTTAGGTATTAAAGTAAAGGCAAATAAATTTACTTAGAATTGGTTGTCTAGCTAATTCAAATTCAACAGTAGGCTAATTGTCAAGTGTCGGGAGGTTTGCGTCAAATCACGAGGGATAATTTAGTACACAAATATTGCCCTACATTTTAAATTACCGTTGCTATTAAACTTTATTATAACTCGAAAATAGTAGAAGTATTTTAAGTATTAAAGTAAAGGCAAATAAATTTACTTAGAATTGGTTGTCTAGCTAATTCACATTCAACAGTAGGCTAATTGTCAAGTGTCGGGAGGTTTGCGTCAAACCACGAGGGATAATTTAGTTCACAAATATTGCCCTACATTTTAAATTACCGTTGCTATTAAACTTTATTATAACTCGAAAATAGTAGAAGTATTTTAAGTATTAAAGTAAAGGCAAATTAATTTACTTAGAATTGGTTGTCTAGCTAATTCAAATTCAACAGTAAGCCAATTGTCAAGTGTCGGGAGGTTTGCGTCAAACCACGAGGGATAATTTAGTTCACAAATATTGCCCTACATTTTAAATTACCGTTGCTATTAAACTTTATTATAACTCGAAAATAGTAGAAGTATTTTAAGTATTAAAGTAAAGGCAAATTAATTTACTTAGAATTGGTTGTCTAGCTAATTCAAATTCAACAGTAGGCCAATTGTCAAGTGTCGGGAGGTTTGCGTCAAACCACGAGGGATAATTTAGTTCACAAATATTGCCCTACATTTTAAATTACCGTTGCTATTAAACTTTATTATAACTCAAAAATAGTAGAAGTATTTTAAGTATTAAAGTAAAGGCAAATAAATTTACTTAGAATTGGTTGTCTAGCTAATTCAAATTCAACAGTAGGCTAATTGTCAAGTGTCGGGAGGTTTGCGTCAAACCACGAGGGATAATTTAGTTCACAAATATTGCCCTACATTTTAAATTACCGTTGCTATTAAACTTTATTATAACTCGAAAATAGTAGAAGTATTTTAAGTATTAAAGTAAAGGCAAATTAATTTACTTAGAATTGGTTGTCTAGCTAATTCAAATTCAACAGTAGGCCAATTGTCAATTGTCGGGAGGTTTGCGTCAAACTACGAGGGATAATTTAGTTCACAAATATTGCCCTACATTTTAAATTACCGTTGCTATTAAACTTTATTATAACTCGAAAATAGTAGAAGTATTTTAAGTATTAAAGTAAAGGCAAATAAATTTACTTAGAATTGGTTGTCTAGCTAATTCAAATTCAACAGTAGGCTAATTGTCAAGTGTCGGGAGGTTTGCGTCAAACCACGAGGGATAATTTAGTTCACAAATATTGCCCTACATTTTAAATTACCGTTGCCATTAAACTTTATTATAACTCGAAAATAGTAGAAGTATTTTAAGTATTAAAGTAAAGGCAAATTAATTTACTTAGAATTGGTTGTCTAGCTAATTCAAATTCAACAGTAGGCCAATTGTCAAGTGTCGGGAGGTTTGCGTCAAACCACGAGGGATAATTTAGTTCACAAATATTGCCCTACATTTTAAATTACCGTTGCTATTAAACTTTATTATAACTCGAAAATAGTAGAAGTATTTTAAGTATTAAAGTAAAGGCAAATAAATTTACTTAGAATTGGTTGTCTAGCTAATTCAAATTCAACAGTAGGCTAATTGTCAAGTGTCGGGAGGTTTGCGTCAAACCACGAGGGATAATTTAGTACACAAATATTGCCCTACATTTTAAATTACCGTTGCTATTAAACTTTATTATAACTCGAAAATAGTAGAAGTATTTTAAGTATTAAAGTAAAGGCAAATAAATTTACTTAGAATTGGTTGTCTAGCTAATTCACATTCAACAGTAGGCTAATTGTCAAGTGTCGGGAGGTTTGCGTCAAACCACGAGGGATAATTTAGTTCACAAATATTGCCCTACATTTTAAATTACCGTTGCTATTAAACTGTAGCGACATACATCCGCGCTGCACGACGACCGCCGGAGAACTGGACGGCGGCGCGGCAACGCGGCATCTATTTATATGTTTTCCATGCGCGCGCGGCGTGCTATTACGACAGCAGCGCCGCCTATAGTTTTAAATATTAATTAAGGATATTTTTACTCATGTAGATACGCACTAGCTATAAGGTTTGACTTTAACGCTTCTCGGTATGAAAGGAAATACAGTATTGCGAGTCGGAATATTGGTTAATTTATTTACAAAACTTAGCCTACTATATACAAAAAATAAACCTTATAGCTAGTGCGTATCTACATGAGTAAAAATATCCTTAATTAATATTTAAAACTATAGGCGGCGCTGCTGTCGTAATAGCACGCCGCGCGCGCATGGAAAACATATAAATAGATGCCGCGTTGCCGCGCCGCCGTCCGAGGCATTCCGCTGCGCGCTCCGGTCCCGATCGGACGTGCGCACTCGCTACGCTCTCTCACGCTCCGTGTGTTTGTGTGTTCACAGATTCGCCGCCAGGCGTCACCGCCGTCGCTTCGTGACGGCCCACCGACCCGCCGCGTGTTTGGATTGCCGCGGCTTGCGCCGCCGGCTACCTGCTCGCCGGCCACCCGCGCGCCGCACACCTGCGTCGCGCGCACCCGCCCGTGAGTGACTCTTTGTTACTTGAAAACAGGTTCCTGTTTCCAAATAACAAAGCAGTCATTCCGCGTTTTAAAAACCACGTGTTTTTAGTGGTCGCCTAGGGGATCCTTGCGGTGTTAACGCACCTAGGCGGAGCGTGACCCGAGCGCTCGCCGGTTCCCTTCAGGAAACGGCAACTCAGACGGGATCAAGGCAACCGGCCCTGGGAGTGACCCCCTAGTCGATCTTGATCGTCGCCCTCCCACCCTTCCGCCTCCTATTTCCTATTCCTTGGGTGCTGTTTGGTTTCGAACCGCCGGCTTGCCGGTCTCGTCTCCTCTGCCCCAGGGCTGTTAGGCTACACACCCTACACACCCACACACATTAGGGCCACACGTTAGGCACTCACCCACTCCCCGCCTTGCCGGCGGGGAGGATCACTCACCCGTGTTCCGTCCGGAGAGTTTCCCTTCGGACGGAAAAATGTCGTCCCCCGCACTCTCCCAAGTGCCTCCCGAATTTGCGGTGAGACTGGTGGAGATTATCTCCGTCAAGTATCCGACGATCTTGACGGAGTTAATCTCGGCCATGAACGCCGCCGCCACCTCGAGCGAAACCCTTTCGCCGACCCCTCCCGACCTTCAGTCGCAGCCCACCGACGCGTTTACCGCACCGACCCCAGCGGCGCTTACCCCGCCACCTTCCGCCGCGATTATCTCGCCGCAGCCCACCCCGGCGCACCTGGATGCGCCAACCCAGTTCCCTCCACCGGGGTTCGAGGCCGACCCTCAGTCAGCCTCGGACATGGAGGTCGAACTCGAGTCCGCCAAGCGACCCTTCTCCTCCTCGGAGGACGAGTGGACGCTAGTCCGCGATAAGAAACGGGCGCGTCAACCCCGGGACCAGCGCCCGTCCAAGCACCAGTGCGTTGAGGAGGAGGCCTGTGCGTCCTCCCCAATCTCCCTGAGTGCCTCTCCGTCCCCTCGCACCTCACCCACTCCGCGCGCTTCAGCCGCCCCGGCGAGCCAACCCGAAGGCCGCAAGCCCCGCCCTCCTCCTCCTGTAATTATACAGGACAAAGCCGCATGGCCGCGAGTCACTAACGCTCTTAAAGCGAAAAACATCAAATACACCAAGGCCTCGAACACGGCCAACGGCATAAGTGTGTCCGCCATGACGACTGACGACCACCGTCAACTGACGTCCCATCTCAGGAAGGAGAAGATCTCCTTCCACACCTACACCCTCGAAGAGGACCGCACCCTTCGAGTGGTCATTAGGGGAGTTCCGAAGGAATTCGAGCCCTCTCTCATCCTTGAGGACCTTCAGTCCCAAGGATTCCCCGCCCATGAAGTCCACCGCATGGCGAGTGGCCGCGGTCCCAAGATCCCATATAGCATGGTCACGGTCATTCTCGACCGTACCCCCGAAGGCAAGCGTATCTTCGACTTGTCTCATCTCCTAGACCTCACCGGGGGCTTCTATGTCGAACCCCCCCACAAACGTGGCACTCCCGGTCAGTGCCACAATTGCCAATTATACGGCCATTCGGCCCGAAATTGTCACGCCACTCCCCGATGCGTTAAATGCATCGGGGACCACCCGACCTCCACCTGCTCTCGCAAGCAGGAGACCGCGACCGAACCTCCCGGCTGTGTCCTCTGCGGGACCGTCGGACACCCCGCGAATTATCGCGGATGTTCGAGGGCCCCAAAGAGGAATCGCCGAGTGGCGAGGCGCAACGGTCTCCGTGCGCCCAGGAATCCAGCGCCTTCAGCGCCCATCTTTTCGGCACCCATTGTGCCCGGACCCCCTACTCCTCCTGCGCCTTCTGCGCAAAAAGTAGTCCCGACAAGTTCGGCACCCTCCGTGCCGCAGGCTCCACAAGGCGTCGCGCCTTCTGCGCTCCGCGACCCACGGCTCAACCGTCCCAACGCATGGAACACCCATGTTCCCAGCGCGCCCATGCACCCTGCGACTAGCGCCCCGGCGCCTCACGCCGGGTTCACCCCAGTGCCCTCAGCACAAAACACCCTGGTGTCGGACATCCAACTGATCCGCAACACCATGAGCAATTTCAACATTGCCGCCATCCGCGCCCTCGCGCACAAGCTTCGAGTCGCTAAAAACGACTTCGAACGCACCATGGCCCTTGTCGAGCACGAGAGTGTGCTCAGTTCCCTGTCAGTGGTTCCCACCACCCAATCTTATCCTTGATTATGGATTTACACCCAAAACGAATCAAGCCCCTCTCCTTGTGCCTGGCGTTTTTCAACGCCCATGGCCTCTCCCCTCAACGCGATCAAGTTAGTGAATTCCTTAGGGATCACCAAGTTGATGTCATGCTAGTGCAAGAGACATTCCTCAAACCCGCTCATAGGAGTCCCAACATCGCCAACTACCATCTCGTGCGAAATGACAGAACTGCCTCCCGCGGAGGCGGCACTGTCATCTATTATAGGAAATCCTTGCACTGCATCCCACTCGATGTCCCTGCGCTCACCAATATCGAGGCCTCGGCTTGCCGCCTCTCTCTCTCGGGTCATCCCCCTGTCACTCTCGTCTCGGTGTACCTTCCACCTGACAAGCAACTTCTCAGAAGTGACATCGAAGCACTTCTTGACATGGACAGCGCCGTCATCCTTGGCGGCGACTTCAATTGCAAACACGTCCGGTGGAACTGTCACACCACCAATTATAACGGCGTGCGCCTCGACGCTCTAGTCGACACTCTCGATTTTGAGATCATTGCTCCAATGCGTCCCACCCATTTTCCCGTCAGCATCGGCTACCGTCCCGATATCCTAGACATGGCACTTCTGAAGAACGTAACGCTTCGGCTGCGCTCCTTAGAAGTGCTCCATGAACTAGACTCCGACCACCGTCCCGTTCTCATGGAGCTCGGACCACCTCCCTCACCGGAACCAGTCATGAAGACTGTGGTGGACTGGCAGCGGCTGAGCACCTGCTTGGCCAATGCCGACACGCCACAGCTCTCTCGTATCCCAGTCCACCTCTCGTCCCCTCAGGACACCGAACAAGCCGTCAGTGCTTTCACTGACAACCTCCAATCGGCCATCAGCCAATCTTCCCGGCAGGTTGAAGCGGTGGACCCTTATGTCCAACGCTTCAAACTGCCGGCCGACGTCAAAGAATTGGTCCGAGCCAAAAACGCGGCTATCCGCGCTCACGACTCCTACCCCACCGCAGCCAACCGGATCCGCATGCGCGCTTTACAGAGGGACGTAAAGAACCGCATCGCGGAACTCCGGGGGGACCGGTGGGACGGTTTTCTCGAGGGTATCACTCCCTCTCACCAAGCCTACTGGCGGCTAGCGAGGGCTCTCAAGTCCGACACGGTAGCCACCATGCCTCCCCTGACCCGCCCTTCAGGCGCCCCACCAGCTTTCGACGACGAGGAAAAAGCCGAGGTCCTCGCAGACTCTCTAGAGAGACAATGCTCTCCTAGTGTCTCAGTTTCCGACCCACCCCATCGCGATCACGTAGATAGGGAAGTAGAGCGCAGGGCTTCTGTCTCGCCATCCGACACTCTCACCCCGGTCACCCATTCCGAGGTGGAAGACCTCATCAAAGGCCTTAAGCCTAAGAAATCCCCCGGCCCTGACGGCATCTCGAACCGCGTACTAAAAATCCTTCCCTACCACTTGATCTACCTCCTGGTAGCCATCTTCAATGCCGCCATGACGCACGCTATATTCCCTTCGGAGTGGAAAGAAGCAGACGTCATCGGCATTCACAAACCCGGTAAGCCACGTGACGATCCCACGAGCTACCGCCCCATAAGTCTCCTTAGCGCCCTGGGCAAACTCTACGAGCGCTTGCTTCTCGCAAGACTCAAAGAATTTGTCATCTCGAAGGGCATACTCATTCACGAGCAGTTCGGCTTTCGAGCTGGACACTCTTGCGTCCATCAAGTGCACCGCATCACGGAGCACGTCCTCTCCGGGCTCAACCAGCCCAGACCCATATACACCGGAGCCTTATTCTTCGATGTCGCTAAGGCATTCGATAAGGTCTGGCACAATGGCTTGCTTCACAAGCTCTACCTCATGGGCGTGCCAGACCGTCTGGTCCTCATCATACGAGATTTTCTCAGGAATCGTACTTTTCGATATCGAGTCGAAGGTGCGCGATCCACTTCCCACCCTATTCAGGCCGGAGTCCCTCAAGGCTCTGTGCTCTCCCCACTCCTGTTCAGCCTGTTCACGAACGACATCCCTCGTTCGGACAGGGTGCAACTAGCCCTTTATGCGGACGACACCGCACTTTATTTCTCACACAGAAATAAGGCTTTCTTGACGCGCACTCTTCAAGTCGCCGTCAACGCCCTAGGCGAATGGTTCCAAAAGTGGCTGATCGCGGTGAACCCGGAAAAGAGCGCCGCGGTGCTCTTCTCCCGGAGCACCAGATCTCACACTGCGGGCCATCCCAGTAGTCGATTAGGTCAGATCACCCTCTATGGGCGTCCCATCCCTTGGACCAAAAAGGTCAAATATCTAGGCGTCACCCTGGACTCCCGCATGACATTTGGACCGCATA
Source organism: Furcula furcula (assembly GCA_911728495.1). Lineage (NCBI taxonomy): Eukaryota > Metazoa > Arthropoda > Insecta > Lepidoptera > Notodontidae > Furcula > Furcula furcula. The sequence continues at coordinate 17,167,309 of OU452251.1, forward strand.
TACGGTCAGTACGCAACCGAGCGGCCTTCGTTCTCGGCCGGCTCTACCCCATGATCTGCAGGCGGAGTAAACTGTCGCTTAGGAATAAGTTGACACTTTACAAAACCTGCATCCGTCCCATCCTAGCTTACGCCAGTGCCGTATTCGCACACGCGGCTCCCGCCCACATCAATAGCCTCCAGGTTATTCAAAACCGATTCCTTCGACATGCCGTCGGTGCCCCGTGGTACATGCGGAATGTCGACCTTCATTCCGACTTCGGTCTAGTCCCTATCCGCAAATTTTTCAAGGAAATGTCCGAACATTACTTTGAAAAAGCTTGCGTCCACCCGAACCCGCTCATCGGCGCCGCTGCCGACTATATCCCCGACCCTGACCCTGTTCCCGGTCCCTCAGATCGTCGACCTACCGTACATCGCCGCCGTCCGCGACATGTACTGCTCGACCCTCCCGACCCGATGTCCGTCCTCCTGGACCTTGACACAACACCAACACCTACACCGACAACGACGTCACGAGTCGTACACACACCTACACACAGACACCGGTCTCGCCGGCGAGGCCGAAGGATCGTACACATGCGACCTCGACATGCATCCCCTCGCTGAGTTTCTTGCCGGTTCTTCTCAGCGGGGGCGCGTTGTGAACCGGTGGTAAACTCGCACACTCTCTAAGCGGCAGCCCAAGCCGAGGCCGTGCCTCCCTGAGGTGCCCTTGAGCTAGTCGCTACCTATCTTTCCGGGCTGGAGCGCTCAAAGCGCTCGCCCCTCTTGTCCGGTGAAGCTGTAATGGCCATCTGCGGCCAACAGTACTACTCATACAAAAAAAAAAAAAAAAAAAAAAAAAAAAAAAAAAAAAAAAAAAAAAAAAAAAAAAAAAAAAAAGCGCCGCCGTCCAGTTCTCCGGCGGTCGTCGTGCAGCGAGGATGTATGTCGCTACAGTGCTCCCCCTCAAGCGAAGCGTACTGGGTTCCGAATGATTCTGCCTGAGCGAGTTCTTTTTTCAGTGTTCGGTGGGATCATCGTTTCCATTTGCTTTTCGTGCGGCTTACTGGTTGGCCGGTTGACTGTTTCGCCGTCGGTGTCGTTCAACGTATATGCCGGCTTTAGTCTGTCGATCGACACGGCGATTTCTTTCCCGCGAACTAATATCTTGAAAACTTTTTCTTGTCTTCCGATTACTGGATACGGTCCCTCGTATGGTCGCTGAAGTGGTTTTCGCACAGCATCTATTCGCAGGAACACTGATCTGCAGTTCTGCAGGTCGCGGTGCACGAACATACTTCGCTTGTTGGTGTGCGGTAAGTATGTTGGCGTGAGGGCAGTGATCGTGTTGTATAGCTGTCGCACGTAATCTTGTTCGAGAGGCGGCGACTTGACTGATGGTGCGAAAAATTCACCTGGCAGACGAAGCGCTTGACCGTACGTGAGTTGCGCGGGGCTGGTGTTCGTGTCGGTGCGAATAGCAGTACGTAGTCCCAATAGTACAGTGGGCAACTCGTCGATCCATTTCGCGTTCGATTCCAGACGGGACATGAGTGCACTCTTCAGCGATCTGTGCCAGCGTTCGACTATTCCATTGCTCTGCGGGTGGTAAGCCGTAGTTCGAGTCTTTTCTGCGCCAAGTAGGTTTGTTAGGGCGCGAAACAGCTGACTTTCAAACTGCCGTCCTTGATCGGTAGTGATTGTTGCGGGGCAGCCGAAACGAGATATCCACTCTTGGTAGACGGTCTTCGCAACTACTCGTGACGTCATGTCATGGATAGGTATTGCTTCTGGCCAGCGCGTCGTTCGGTCAATCATGGTGAGTAGGTATCGCTGTCCGGTCGAGCTCGTAGGTAAAGGTCCAACGATATCTATGTGTAGGTGCTGGAACCGCTCGCAGGCTGTGAACGATGCTACGTCGCTATGCGTGTGCCGGTGAACTTTTGAACGTTGACATGACTCACATGACTTTGCCCACATTCCGATGTCGGCGTTCATTGATGGCCAAAAGAACCTCTCCCGTATTAACTTGCGCGTTGCTCGTGTGCCAGGGTGACTGACTTGGTGGACAGAGTCGAATGCCGCACGTCGAAATTCATGTGGTAGGTATGGGCGAACTTTCGACGTTGACGTCTCACAGTAGATAGCATGACTGCCGTGAGGCACGGTGATTTTCTTGAATTTTAGGTTTGATTGTTCCAGTAGCCGCGGAAGTTCGTTATCTCGTTCTTGTGCTGTAGATACTTGTCCATAGTCTATTGTTGATGGACAGCTGATTGCTTCAATACGCGATAATGCGTCGGCTACTATGTTTTCTTTTCCACTGATGTGGCGAATGTCGGACGTAAACTCGCTGATAAAAAGCAGTTGTCTTGCTCGTCGCGGAGTTTCACTGTCGGATGATATCTTCAGTAATGCGTATGTGAGCGGTTTGTGATCTGTGTAAATGATAAGATCGCGTCCTTCATACATCTTCCGAAAATGCTTCATTGCCATGTATATTGCGAGTAGTTCCCTGTCGTAGGTACTATACTTCAACTGAGTGGCTGTAAACTTCTTCGAGTAATACCCCAGTGGTTGCCACGCTTGGTTCACATACTGTTGCAGTACTGCGCCGGCACAGCTGTTCGATGCGTCGCACATAAGTGCGAGCGGGACGGAGTGATGTGGGTGAGCGAGAAGTGCGGCGCTCTGCAAGCATCTTTTACAATCGGCGAAAGCTTGAATAGATTCTTCGGTCCATGCGATCTCTGTTTTGTCTCGTTTTTTGGAGTTATGTAGATATAAGTGAAGCGGTGCCTGTATTGATGCAGCGTTTGGGATGTGTTCTCGGTAATAATTTATCATGCCGAGAAAACTTCGTAAGTCTTGTACTGTCTTGGGTCTTGGGTACTCAGTGATGACTTTAACTTTGTCTTCGGGTGCGCTGATGCCTTCACTAGATACATTGTAGCCGAGGAATTTCACTGATTTTTGCCCAAACTTGCATTTTGATAAGTTGATTGTGATACCAGCGTCTTCAAGGCGTTGAAATATGATGCGTAGGTGTTCGCGATGTTCATCTTCTGACGATGATGCTACCAACAGATCGTCCACGAATGGGAAAACGAAGGTTAGCCCTCTGAGCACGTCGTGGATGAATCTCTGGAATGTTTGACCAGCGTTTTTTAATCCTGGACACATCCACGGAAATTCAAATAGCCCAAATGGCGTGATTATCGCTGTCTTCTCAATATCCTCTTCTGTAATGGGAATTTGCGAATATGCTCTATTTAAATCGATTGTAGCAAACACTTGCTTCCCGCTGAGCTGGTATGTGAAATCCTTGATGCGAGGTATGGGGTATCTGTCTGGCTTGGTCACTGCGTTGAGTCTTCTGTAGTCACCACATACTCTTATGTCGCCGTTCTTCTTGGGCACGACGTGAAGTGGGCTGGCCCAAGGACTTTTGCTGGGACGGCATAGACCTTGCTGCATCATTACTTCGAATTCCTTTTTTACAGCTTCATAACGATGTGGTGGTATAGGTCGTGCCTTAGCATAGACTGGTGGTCCATTGGTCTCTATGAAGTGTTCAACGTTGTGCTTGCTGTTGGTCTTCAATGATGTGGGTCGTGTCACGTCAGGAAATTGACTAAGAATTTCGTGGTATTCTTGTTCACTGTCTACGGTTCGAACAGTGGGTACTGATGATTTGCAGACCGGTGCTTTGATTGAGAGGGATGTGATCTTGTCGATGATGGTACGTCCGGCAATGTCTACGAGTAGCTGATGATGTCGCAGAAAATCAGCGCCTATTATCGGCTTACTGACTTCGGCAATTGTGAATTTCCAGCGGTAAGGTCTTCGTAGATTTAAATCTAACTCCATGGTCTTTTCCCCGTAAGTCGGTATGACTGTGTTATTGGCCGCGTACAGACGATATTCAGTAGGTTTGATCTTCATTCCTCTTCTTTTTGGTATGACCGAGATGTTTGCACCGGTGTCGATAAGGAAAGATATCTTCGATTTTTTATCTTTCACGAATAGGCGGTGAGATGTGTTCCAGTCGTCGTTTACCGCCGCTGCCAACGCTGGTTCTAGTTTCCCTGGTCGGAATTTTCGTCGAATTTGCATGGTCTTGTGCATTTCTGCGCTCTTTTTCCGAAACGACGGTGATAATAACAAACGCCGCCGGTATCGGGTGAAACGTTGCGTGATGTCGGGTAAAACTGGCGGAACTGGCGGCGAGGCGTGCGAGGGCGCGAGCGTGCGCGTGAATAGTACGTTTCGCGTCCGTCGTGGCGCCTGCGGTTCTGTGCTTGCATTTTTAATTCTGAGATTTCTTCTACTAACATGTCGAGTTTTTCATTTATGGATATGTTCTCTGACGATGTAGGTGTAGATGTTTGCGCGACGCCTGGTGACTGGTTTGATCTGCTGCATACGACTGATACTTCTGGCTGCGCAGTTTCTAAGACCTTGTCTGCTAGCAGCGCTAACTCGCTGAGGCTTGACTTTTTAGCGAACGGCGGTCGTCGTGCAGCGCGGATGTATGTCGCTACAAAACTTTATTATAACTCGAAAATAGTAGAAGTATTTTAAGTATTAAAGTAAAGGCAAATTAATTTACTTAGAATTGGTTGTCTAGCTAATTCAAATTCAACAGTAGGCTAATTGTCAAGTGTCGGGAGGTTTGCGTCAAACCACGAGGGATGATTTAGTTCACAAATATTGCCCTACATTTTAAATTACCGTTGCTATTATATTTCGTACGCTTCATTCTTCAGATATACCTATGTATGTATATGATACAACGTAGTCTTCTATAGTACCGGCGATTCGCACGATAAAATCTACAAAGTAGAAGGGTAGATATGAAATTTACCCAATCCGGCCGCCACCCCGCGTTCATACTTCATTCTTTCTTTTATCGTGCGCGGCGACGAGCACGCATATTAGTGTGACTTTTTTTTTTCAAAACTAAGTACATCAATTTATTTTACTAATAAAATGCCTAAACGTAAAATGGAAGATAAAATCAGCTACTACGAACAAAAGATAAGGAAATTACAAGATAAATCAAATACGAGTAAAACTCGTAAACGACTCATTATTTATTCGTCATCGTCAGATTCCGAGACAATTGAAGGTAGGTGTTTTGGTTATATTAAAATAAAAAATAAAAATAAGTAGCCAAACGATATGAAGTGTTGAGATATGTTTTGTTTGTGATAGAATATTAAGCATCTCTAAGCAGATCTGGAGGATATCACATTGAGGGTATCACGAAGGTCGAGCATGATGCATAAAAAATAAACCTGGAGGTTAACCGTGAGTTAACACGAAGGTGTACTGTTTAAACAAGGTTTAAACTTGTTTTTTAATGACACTCATCAAATTCTTGTCATATTACAGACGGACCATACATAGACGAGGCAAATGTTACGACGTGTCCCACCCCGGTTAATGTATCTATAGATGAAACTGTGACCGAAAATGGACTTCCCATATCTCTTACGGAACCAAATCCGCCTAAGATAATGGAGTTAGATCTAGAGCTTTTATTAGCGCTAGGCGACGCAGCAGATGAACAACCACTGTTTGGCGAAAATATCATCAATCTCTGGTACAGCGCTGGGATCCAATTTTAAAAAAAGGATTATCTACCGACGCTAAAGAAAAAATATTAAAGGAGTACAATGTACCCGAAAATTGTAAACTCCTTAAGGCCCCTACACTAAACTCTGAGATTGCCGCTGCTCTGTCCGAAATGACACGAAATCGTGATAAAAACATCCTAACGAAGCAGGATCAGTTGGGTAAAGGCATTACAGCAGTGAGTAGAGCTATTACATCTCTTTTGCTTGACGAGGATAAATTAAAAAGTATTAAGATCCTTACGGATGGATGTAGACTATTAACTGATTTGCATTTTATGGAGACCGACATAAGGAAACGGCTGATAACGCCTTGTTTGGAGAAAAATATTATAACAACGATCAGAGATCAAACTCGGGACGACACTCTCTTCGGAAATACATTGCCGGACAAAATAAAAGCTTCCCAAGTTATCAATAAGCAAGGCCAACAAATAAAGACAGCCACTTTTCTTCAGAGAACTACGTCTCTACCCACTATTTCGACCTCGACGGCCCCGTCATCCGCCAGGACTCGCTTCCAGGGAAACGCGATGGGCCCTCCTCACTACTCCTCGGGCAACAGGGGGGGGCGCGGAGGGCCAGCGCGAGCACTAGCGTCGAGACCCTACCGCCGAGCCGCCCCGCTGCCGGCGACGGCGCCCTGTCGGGCGACTACCAGTTACAACAAGCACCGTGCCCCACGTCACCAGTAGTACAGGTACATGCTGGTAGGCTCTCCTATTTTTATACTTGCTGGTCAGAAATAACCAATAATACGGTCGTACTTGACTGGATTCGACATGGTTATAAAATACCGTTTGTCGAATCTGTATTTCAAGATATCGTGCCCTTAAATAAATTTAATGCACCTGAAAAGAGGAATATGGCAATTGCCATCGATAATCTGTTGGAGCTAGGCGCCATATCCAAGTGTGAACCACGCGTTGATCAATTTATATCTAATATATTTCTAGCACCAAAATCAAATGGCGGTGAACGATTTATTATGAACTTAAAGTTATTAAATAAATTTATATCCCATGAACATTTCAAAATGGAGGATTACAGAACAGCTGTTAGGATTATACCTAACAATGGGTTCATGGCAACTATTGACATTAAAGAAGCCTATCTTCTCGTGCCGGTTTCACCGTCACATAGAAAATACTTAAGATTTCAGTTTGAACGTACAGCTAATGAGATTATTACTTTTGAATTTACCGCCATGTGCTATGGTCTTTCATCAGCGCCGAGGACATTTACAAAAATAATGAGAGAAGTAGTAGGACATCTTAGACACCGTGGTTTTTCTTCTGTGGTATACCTAGATGATATACTCTGTATTGGTCACACTTACGATGAATGTTTAATAAATGTAAATGAAACTATAAAATTGTTAAAATGTCTAGGCTTCGTAATAAATTTGGAGAAAAGCAGTTTAATACCTTCGCAGCATTGCAAGTATTTAGGTTTTATGTACTGTACAGTCGATATGTGCTTAGCTTTACCTAGCGATAAACGTAGAAACATATATAATTTAATTAAAAAAATTATCTCTTTACCTCACTGTTCAATAAATGAGTTTGCTCGGCTGATTGGTGTACTCACAGCGACATGTCCAGCGGTACGATACGGCTGGGTTTACACAAAACGACTTGAGAGACAAAAGTTCTTAGCACTGCGACAGTATGGATCATACAACGCTAAATTTAAACCTGACGCAGAAATCATTCCTGATTTACTATGGTGGTTAGTTAGAGAATATTAAAACTACAATGACCCCCCTTAAACCCGATTCATTTAGTTTGGAGATTTTCACAGACGCTTCTAAGTCTGGCTGGGGCGCGTTTTGTAATAATCAGCGAGTAAACGGCAAGTGGAAAACTAATGAGCTAAATTTTCATATCAATTACTTGGAGCTGTTAGCAGTATACTTTGGCCTAAAATGTTTCGCGGAAGATCATAGTAACTGTTCCATTCTGTTGCGTGTTGACAATACTACTGCTATAAGTTATGTGAATCGCCAAGGGGGTATTCAGTTTCCTCATTTGAACAATTTATCACGATCGATCTGGCAGTGGTGCGAGAAGAAAAATATATGGCTAAAGGCATCGTATATAAATAGTAGAGATAATAAAGAAGCAGATGAAGAATCTCGTAAGATTAATTTAGATATAGAACTGGCATTAAGTCACAAATCCTTTATGAAAATCACTAATTTATTTGGTCAACCAGATATGGACCTGTTCGCTTCCCGCACCAATGCCAAGTGTGAACGTTATGCATCATGGAGGCAAGATCCGGATGCACTTATGGTTGATGCATTTACTTTCTCGTGGAAAGAAATTTATTTTTACGCGTTTCCGCCGTTCCCACTAATTTCGAGATGCTTAGAAAAGGTTATTAGTGACAAAGCTGTTGGTATAATAATTTTTCCATACTGGCCATCTCAGCCTTGGTTTCCATTGCTACAAAGATTGCTTACGTCAGATATTTTAATTCTGAAGTCGGAATGTAATTTAGAATTGTCTTGTCGTAGGAACCCTCATTTCAAAGGACTTACCCTGGGTGCAGCGACGCTCTCCGGGTCGCGTTCACAAAGCGAGGTATCCCAACTGCTGCACTCGATCTAATGATAGCATCCTTATCTAACAACACATTGAAGCAATATAGTGTGTGCTATAAATTATGGTGGCAATACTGTATATCCAACAGTAAGGATCCTTATTCTTGTTCATTGCCATTAATACTATGTTTTCTCACAGAGCAATATAATAGAGGCGCGGCTTACGGGTCGGTCAATAGCTTTCGATCAGCATTAAGTATATTATTCGGCAATGATGTGGGCTCACATGAACAGGTGAAAAGACTGTTAAAAGGTGTCTATAAATCAAGACCGATAACTCCTAAATATACATTCACTTGGGATCCCCAAATTGTTTTAACTAACATATCTACTTGGGGCGCCAACAAAGATATGTCTTTGGAGAGAATCTCAAAAAAGTTGGTCACGTTACTTGCATTGTGTACAGCACACAGAGCGCAGACTCTTGCCGCTATTAAAATTAATGCTATTAATATCGGTACAAATGGAGTTAAAATAGCAATATCAGACGTAATCAAAACTTCCGCGGCGGGTCGCACCCAACCCGTTCTGATTCTCCCATATTTTATCGAAAATATCAATATATGCCCAGCAACAGCGCTTAAAGATTATTTAATCATCACCGAAAAACTAAGAAACGCTTCAGAGCAAAGCCTCTTTGTGTCATTCAAGCGGCCGCATCGTGCCATCACAGCGCAGACGGTCAGCCGCTGGATAAAGTCGGCACTGGCGGCATGCGGCGTGGACGTGGCGACGTTCGACGCGCACAGCACGCGCCACGCCGCCACCTCTGCGGCGCACGCGGCGGGCGTCTCACTTGACGTAATCAGAAGGACGGCTGGGTGGACCCGCTCTTCGGATACTTTCTTTAGATTTTACAATCGCCAAACTAATGACGATTCTTGTTTTGCGCAATCTATCCTTCGTGGTAATGTAAATTGATTTGAGTACATTGCATAATACTTACTGTTGTGATTCTTGTATTTAATTTGAACATTCAATAAATCATTCAAAACAAAATAACTTATTTTATTTTGGTCACACTAAATAGGTATAGCAAATTTTTACCTCTAAACATCTACGTTGTATCATATACATACATAGGTATATCTGAAGAATGAAGCGTACGAAATATAATTGATGATTAAACGAACTTACCTGTAAGTGAAGTTCTATCACAATTATGTGAGTACGCTTCATTCGAAGATATAAATTCCCACCCATACCCAAGAGACCCAATACTAAAAATTTGATCGACTCTAAAAAGAATGAAGTATGAACGCGGGGTGGCGGCCGGATTGGGTAAATTTCATATCTACCCTTCTACTTTGTAGATTTTATCGTGCGAATCGCCGGTACTACAGAAGACTACGTTGTATCATATACATACATAGGTATATCTTCGAATGAAGCGTACTCACATAATTGTGATAGAACTTCACTTACAGGTAAGTTCGTTTAATCATCAATTAAACTTTATTATAACTCGAAAATAGTAGAAGTATTTTAAGTATAGTATAACTTATAAACACTTCGACGGCTGCTGTACTGTACATGACTACTGTCTCTGCTTATACCCTGTTTTTACCCTACCATATCAAAATTGGAACATTTTTTTTTAAATACAGGAGTGTATTACTTTAGTTTAGTTTAATGTTCCAATTTTGATCGTGTAAAAAAACAGGGTAAAGTAGGTTATATTTACTGTATCGCCACTATACTTTTTTGTTTTGGCCTTACCTTTTCCATTGCGTCTAGGCCCAACGCGATTCTGCCAAACTCACAAGTTCAGAGCTTAGGAGGTAGATCAGAATGTTACATTACAATTAAGAAATTGCTCAATGTACAGACCACCACCTAAAACAACAAAACACAATAAAACAAACAGAGGGACGTCACTTGGGTTACGGGGAGGTTAAATTTAGTTACAATCTAATATCAAAGCTAGTAACAATAGAGAATATTTACAAAGTGAGAATCGTCACTATACTTGTGATAAGTAATTAAAATAGTCTCGACATTAAAATACGTATTTATCATGTTTTTGTCTCACTCGTTCAAAAAGTTATTTGCTCATCCTCCACGGCGCGGCGACTGCTTAAAAAAATGAAGGCAATTTTGTGAAATAATACACCGACGGCCCGTTGACGGGCTTGCTGTTTGTTCTGGTAACTAAGTTAATTAATACACGGTCGGATTTTATTTAGCGAAAAACTCAATTTCATGTGTAAACAACGGGTCACCTCGGTACGATCTGATCGAATTATTTAGGTCATCATGATTTATTACTGGAAATAAATATTTGATCCGTAACACAGATTTTGCATATTTTGCACACTGTGCATGAGTATGGTTTGTAAATTGATCGATGAGTCGTCATAAGTATATAAATACCGCTTATAAATAACATTTTAAGTTATAATAATATCTGCTCATATCATGCATAACCCTTTGAAACCAACGATTTTTTTTTTGTTTCATTATCATCATCACCGGCCGGAAGACGTCCACTGTTGAACATAGGCCTCCCCCTTCGAACGCCACAATGAACGACAGTTGGCTATTTGCATCCACCGGTTACCTGCAACGCGCACAATGTCGTCTGTCCACCTAGTGGGAGGCATAGGTACCTACGCTGCGTCTTCCAGTCCGTGGTCGCCACTCGAGAACCTTTCTTCCCCATCGGTTATCGGTTCTTCGAGCGATGTGGGCTGCCCATTACTACTTCAATTTGCAGATTTTGAGAGCTATGTCTTGAGGTTTTGCTGTTTATGATTGTGTAAATATAAAAATGTAACAACTAACTGCTGCAGTCCAATATCGTCTGTGATTTATTATCTCTTCTCTTAGTATAAATAATGATGATGATGGTTTAACGGAAGCCTTAGCTTAATAATTATACATCAAACGTTTACCTACGTCCGTCGCTACCATTCCACATTGTTCGTAAGTGTACCAAACCCCAGTGATGGCGGAATGGTCCGTGCATGGTCTATTTTCTACATCCCTTGTCGAAGGAGATCTCGCCTTGATTAAATCGTTTTGACGCCCCTTCACTAGTATCTTATAGGATTCAATTTTGTTTCCTTCAATATACGATATGTGAGATTTTGTGCGTTTCTTTTGTGATACATTATATACTATTGACAGTGGTTTAGTAGGTAAGTAGGTATATTTTATTATAATTTTGGTACTTATTACTAAAAAAAATGTAGAAAAGAAATATATCTTATATATATATATATATATATCGAGGGATTTGAAGCTATTTATACATATTTATATATTTGTATTAAGGATTTTTTTTAAATTACACAGTAACTTATGAGACAGCTTTGACAAACAGTTGGAAAATTTCTTCCGGGACATACATCTGCTTGTAAATTATTTACCTATGAATACAATCTTTTATGCTTAAAACCTTAGCCCGGACGGAGCCACGGCGAACTGCTCTCTAGTATACTGATATATATTTCAGACAATAAACAATTCAATTATATTTTGGAGTCCGCTCAAATATCTACAAAGATTGCCGTTATTCGATTACAGCTTTCCCGTCGTCCAAATTCGTTGTAAAATAATTTCAGCGCTGCATGAAAAAAACTTTTTTTATTTAGAATGTTTAATGTTTTAATTATGGCTTTTAAAGAGAGCACGACGATTTCTTACTAGATTGTTATACACTGTCGAATAATATAATAACGTAATAATATATCAGAATTTTCAATGTTGATATTCTGCCGCAAATCAAGAGTATGCAAGCATTGCTGTATTCCGATGGGAAAAGCATTAGGCTGCCTGTCCACCGGAGCGGAGTGAGGCAGTGGAGCGGAGAAACTGAGAAATATTAAGCAATAAGATTACACTAAGATTTCGGAGCGGAGATTTTGTGCAAACTTATTGGTTAATATTTCTCCGTTTCTCCGCTCCACTGCCTCGCTCCGCTCTGGTGGACAGGCAGCCTTACAGCTCGAGAAATTACCGGGCTCAAAAGACTTTGGTACCTTTGTCTTAGGTAGCGAACGGTAGTGCAAGCAATGAAACTATCCAGGAGCAGGAATGCCTCAAAAATGTACTAAAAGAAATCTTTAATTCCATGTAGTCGGATTAGTAGTGCGATCATCGGACAGATAGGAATAAATCAATCAATGGTATTGCAAGATTAAACTCTGTGATTTGTCACTATGATAATGTGAACTATATACAAAACTTGTATACATACAAAATTGAAATTGAACGGCCTGGTTTCTTATAGATGGAAATCGAAATTTCTTTTTTCTAAGGCAACCCGACTGAGGGTGCGGGTAGCGCCTCCCTAGAGTAAACCAACCGTTGTGAATGGCCGAGACTTTTTCGAAACTCCTTTTCTTGCCACAAAGAAAGCCAGATTCATTTAACGAACGGCCTTTTATGAGAAAAAGTTCTTTGGAGCTTATTAAAGTAACGTTTTGAGGAGTCCGTCAGAGCTCTCGGGGCTCATCTACAGTTGCACGAAGTATTAGGTAAGTAAGGTATACATAATACGACTTTGTACGATATTTTATATTATACCATTGTTTCGTGTAGGTAATAATAAATATATCTACTACTAGCTGACCCACGCAGCTCCGCCTGCGCTATTTTTACGTTAACTAAACTTTGAATAACAGACATTTGCATCGAATATATAACCTCATTTTTTATAGTCGGTTAAAAACTGGGACCCACTTTTTACTTGCTCTCCGAAGCACAGACCCGTTTAGTTCAAATGGCCTTAAACGGTCACCCATCTATTTAATGACCTTACCTAACGTTGCTTAACCCGATCGATTACAAAACCTTGATAACAACTCTCTATGAGTGTCCCTTACTAATATTTATTATATTATAAAGAAAAATTGATAAAATCGGACCAAGCGTATAACCAACTACCCGTTTTGACTTTAATCCCTTCTCCCAAAAGAACCGTGCTAGATTACGGGATAAAAAGTATCCTATGTCCTACCTCGTAGTAAGATCTCAAATCATGCCAAGTTTCAATTGAATCCATTCAGTAGTTTCGGCGTGATGCTCAGCCGTGATACAGACAGACAGACAGACAGACAGACAAAAATTTAAAAAATTACATTTTCGGCCTCTGTATCAGTTATAGAATGCCCTCCAAATATAATTTTCAAAATATCTTCAATGTACAGAATTGGACCTGTTACAGTTTTATTATAAGTATAGATATAGATATAGATATAGATTGTCGTAGTTGTCGAACGTCTTGCTTGTCTCATTAGGAAATGGAATAAAAAAAAACTATGATCCTCATGCATCGGTCGCATTCAAATAACGCCTCCACGAGGAGTCGTGTATTCGCACATCACATTCGTTAATTTGCTTCACTGGATGGTAGGTTCCTTGTGCAAGGGACCGTCCAAGTCCACTGCAGAGTCAGACATTCTGCTGTTTGGCAGTACTGACTTACTGTTATTACGTGGAAACATTTCTGTATACTGCTGTGAAGGCCACCGTAGCTATAAATCAGGAGACTGAATTACTAATATCTCTGGTGAAGAGCTGCAGTGAATTATAGCTGTATATAGGCAGGCGTGTCGCTTACCATCAGGCAAAGGTATAGCTTATATGATCACTAAGTTAAATATAAGCAAGTAAAAAAAATATACAAAAGTACTATGTGACCAGAAATAGATTATATTGTTACGACCGGGAGATAAAAGTGTTAATTACTCCGTTAATTATTACTTAATTGCAATGATCTCAAAACGCATTGTTAGTCTATAGGTCTACTATCGATTCGTACCGAAAGATCTCGAATTCTCAATAGAAAGTAGGTCCCTCCAATTCGCATGTACTTGTATAAGTACCTACCGCTCGCTCGCTCACGGGTCACTGCCCCCGCCTATTGTTAGTTCATTCTCGAAGGTCACGCCGCTATTGTATCGGCTCGAAAGTACTAGACTATACAAGTACTTACGACTACATTCGAGAGAGTTCCACCCCTCTGTTAATTTAGGTATATAAGCCGACGCATAGAGGCGCCCAGACAGTTTGTGTTTACAAGCGACAGCGGAATCATCTTAAGGAAGCGATCGAAGAGAATTGTACCAGCGACCCTTGCGAAGACTTTGGACTACTGAGAAGTACTGTGCGACTCGGACTACTGTGCCCTGTGTGTATACTGTGCCGTATAGTGTATACATTGTGAGTGTACGTGGAATAAAATCTTCTTTTACGTTAATCGGCATTTAATTACCCACCCGCACGTAACAATTGGTGTCAGAAGCGGAATGCCGATTCTGCCGCGTGAAGAAGAAGTGCGTACTCCGCGAACAAGAAGACAGGTGGACATGGATGCTGCACGTCGCCGTGGTCAAGAGGAAGAGGTCCAGCCTGAGAACGCTACCTCGTCTGGTACCGCACCAGTGGGAAGCTCGACAGAGGTAAATCTCTCAACCCTGCTGGCTGCTATCCAAGGTATGCAACAGGCTATCCAGGATAACCAAGAGACTACCCGCCGCGACATCCAGGCTATCCAAGAGGCCACCCGCCGTGACATCCAGGCTACCCAAGAGGCCACCCGCCGTGACATCCAGGCTACCCAAGAAGCTATCCAGGAGGCTACTCGCCACGAGATTCAGGCCAACCAAGAGACCGTCCTGTGCAAGATTGACGCCGGCATTTCTATACTCTGCGAGAAAGTCACAAAACTGGAAGTGGACGTCAAAGAGGTTACTCTTAAGACGGAAAACCTGGAAGGCCGCATCGATGAACATGATAGCCGTATTCATGTACTGACTAATAAGGTAACTAAACTAGAGACTCGTCAACCGCTAACCGTGGCCTCATCATCACCATCAGCAGCAAAACTCGATCTTCCGCACTTTGACGGGTCTTCATCATGGACAGCCTTCCGCTACCAGTTCGAAACACTGGCCAACGAGAACGGCTGGACTGATGGCCAATCTTTTATGGCCCTGACGCTTGCCCTGCGAGGAGACGCTCTGATGATATTGGAAAACCTGCCACTTGAAGGACGGACCTTGGATGCTCTCTTGGAGGCATTAGAGACGCGTTACGGTGAAAAGCACCTGGAGCACGTTTATCGAGCACAACTCCGCGATCGGACACAAAAAGCCGGAGAAAGTCTCCAGCAGTGGGTGCTTGAGGTGGAAAGGCTGGTGCGTCGTGCATACTCATCGGCACCGGCGACTGTGGAGGTGAATCTTCTACAGTCATTCGTGGATGGCATACGGGACGCGGAAGTCAGAGCTGCCGTTCGTCTGAGCCATCATTCGACGCTAAAGAGCGCATTGGCCCATGCTCTCGAAGTGGAAGCAGTACGTCAAGACACCCGAGTACATAAAATCCGGGAAATAGCGTCGGATGACAGGAAGCCTCAGTATGTCCCCACTTGCTATGGCTGCGGAGAAAAGGGGCATATTCGACTGGAATGTCGTAAAAAGAGAAAGAGGGTCACGAGCTCCGGGACCCAAGTGGACCAAGACCTGTCGTTAAACTAAGTGTCGCCAGGACCGCGGGGCGGGTGCTGGCTGGTAACAATAAGGCCCCCACCATCACCATTACTCAAGTTCGCAACGGAAACAGTCCGACCATCGAGGGCACATTAAATAATCAGACATGCACTTTGACAATAGACACTGGAGCTTCGCGGACTATTGTCAGACCAGAACTACTAAAACGCACCGTTATGTGGAAAAGGCGATCCCCACCGTGTCGCCTCCAGACAGCAACCGGCCAGCCAGTCTCCGTCCTCGGTGATACAGATGTAGAGATTAATATTGGTGACCGAACATACATCCACTCAGTTCTTATCGCGAATATCACGGATGATTGCATTCTGGGCCTAGACTTCTTGAAGGATCAGCGATGTGTTTTGGATATTGATAAAGGAGTGTTAAGGTTCCCTGATCATGAAGTTTGTCTGCAAGGATCACACACATGCAGTCTTTATTGTTTAAAGGATTTCATACTGGCTCCAAGATCTGAAAATTTAGTATCAGTGAAATTCCCTAAGAAGATCAAATCAAACAAATGTGTTATAGTAGAAGACGCCGGCAATCATCCACATATAATCACGGCCAGGACATTACTTATGACAAAAGGAATAGCAAAAGTAAGAATTTTAAACATGAGTAATGAAGAAGTTCGTCTGAGGAAGAATAGCCTGATTGGAAGATGTGAAGAAGTAAAGTACCTGAAACGGTTAGACACTTCCGCAGTTCAGCAAAATGTGAGTTCGACCAAAGACGATCACATTCGACAGCTTTTGGAAGATTGTAAGAAAAATTTATCACCACTGGAACTGCAGCAAGCCAAAGAGCTTTTGGTTACATTCAGGGACATTCTTGCAACCGGAAGTGACTGTGGTAGGACAGGCCTTGTAAAGCACCAGATTGATACAGGCGATGCCAGGCCTATTAAACAGAGACCTCGACGTATACCGTGGGCAAAAGAAACAGAGGTAGCCGAAATGATTAAAGACATGGCTGAAAATAAGATCATCGAACCCTCTACAAGCCCATGGCCATCACCTGTGGTGCTAGTAAAGAAGAAGGACGGAAGTACGAGGTTTTGTGTTGACTACCGAATGTTAAATAATGTCACGAAAAAGGACAGCTATCCCCTGCCGAGAATTGATGATACCCTGGACATGCTCAGTGGTATGAAATGGTTCTCAACTATTGATTTAAAGAGTGGCTACTGGCAGGTGGAATTAAGTCCAGGAGATAAAGAGAAGACGGCTTTTAGTACTGGAATTGGGAACGGACTGTGGCATTTCAATGTCATGCCCTTCGGTTTATGTAATGCTCCAGCAACTTTCGAGCGCCTTATGGAGAGGGTGATGGTAGGCCTCCTTGGGGACGTATGCCTGGTTTATCTCGACGACGTGATTGTGATGGGACGCAGCTTCAAGGAGAACCTGAAGAACCTGGAGAAAGTGTTCACCCGGATCCGAGAAGCAAATCTGAAACTGAGTCCAAAGAAGTGTGCTCTATTTCAGAAGGAGGTCAGTTACCTAGGACATGTCATCTCGGCGGATGGAGTAAAAACCGACCCTGAAAAGATAAAAGCTGTTCAGGAATGGCCTGTCCCAAAAAATAAGACGGAAATGCGAGCGTTCCTTGGGCTTTGCACTTACTACAGGCGCTTCATTAAGAATTTTTCGGACGTGGCAAAACCATTACATCAATTAACAGAGGATAAACGCGATTTCATCTGGGAGTCGAATTGCGAGAATGCTTTTAGTGAACTTAAGCAACGGCTTTGTGAAGCTCCTATATTGGGTTACCCAAGCAGGGAAGGAAGATTTACTGTGGACACGGACGCTAGTAACACGGGAATCGGTGGAGTGTTGTCGCAAACACAAGGGGACCGCCAGGTGGTAATTGCATACTTCAGCAAAGCACTTTCAAAACCAGAGAGAAATTACTGTGTTACCCGCCGTGAATTACTTGCTGTGGTAAAGACTTTACAACATTTTCAGAAATACCTTATAGGAAGACAGTTCACGGTTAGAACCGATCATGCAGCATTAAAGTGGTTGTTACAGTTTAAAAATCCGGAAGGACAGGTAGCAAGGTGGATAGAGCAATTGCAGGAGTTCAACTTTGTAACCGAGCATCGCAGTGGAAAAGGACACAATAACGCGGACGCTCTGTCACGAAGACCGTGCGCTGACGACTGCAAGCACTGTGGTAAAAATGAAGCCCGAGAAGAAGTAAACCTTATAAGGATGCATGGCTTATACGATGAGTGGACTGGACCCAATATGAGGAAGGCCCAAGAAGAAGATGATGACCTTGGACCAATACTGCGCTGGAAGCAAAGTGGAAACAAACCCCAATGGAAGGATGTGTCTGCTTACAGCGCGACTACTAAAAGTTATTGGGCTCAGTGGGACAGCTTAGTTCTGGTAGGCAATCTGTTGTGCAGGAAATGGGAGTCCAACGACGGAAGGGAAACCACTCTGCAAGTGGTAATACCACGAATCATGGTGGCCCCTCTTCTACGGCACGTCCACGACGGTGTCTCTGGTGGTCATCTTGGAGTCAAGAAAACCCTCGTTAAAATCAGACAGCGGTTCTACTGGCTACGATGCCGTGAAGATGTCGAAGATTGGTGCCGTAAATGTACTGTTTGTGCCTCGGTAAAAGGCCCGCAAACTAGAAGTAAGGGACAGCTGAAGCTGTATAACGTTGGGGCACCATGGGAGCGCATCGCGATAGATGTAGCTGGGCCGTTTCCACAGACTGACGATGAGAACAAGTACATAATAGTAGTGCAGGATTACTTCAGTAAGTGGCCTGAGGTGTTCGCAACACCCAACCAAGAAGCAATAACCGTAGCCAAGAAACTGGTCCAGGAGGTGATATGTCGATTTGGTGTACCCATGGAAATTCATTCGGACCAAGGACGTAACTTCGAATCTGCCGTATTTCAAGAAATGTGCAAACTTCTTGGGATCCACAAGACCCGTACGACACCGGCACATCCGCAATCAGACGGAATGGTCGAGAGATTTAACAAAACTCTAGAGAATCACTTGGCCAAAGTAGTGGATGATCATCAAAAGGACTGGGATCAGTACATCCCTTTGTTCCTGATGTCCTATCGTTCTGCAGTACATGATAGTACGGGGAACACGCCAGCCAAGGTGAACTTCGGCCGAGAGATGAGACTTCCGGTGGACGCAATAACGGGTACCCCACCTGACAGTCCTAAACCCGTTACGGACTATGTGTGCGATCTTCAAAATCAGTTGGACGAAGTGCACAAGAGAGTGCGGGAGAACAGTCTGAAGACCAGCGAAAGGATGAAGACCCGCTACGATCGAAATGCGAATACCAACGGTTTCGATGAAGGAACGCTAGTGTGGTTTCACAATCCGCTTCGCAGAAAAGGGAAGTCTCCGAAACTTCAAGCCCGCTGGGAAGGACCCTTTACTGTTATTACGAGGATCAACGACGTCACCTACCGCATCAAGAAGGGACCCCGAGGCAAACCTAAGATAGTTCACCTGGACAGATTGGCACGTTATCATGGTGATAATGATGCTCGGGACGAGCATAACTAAGAGGGGGGTAGTGTTACGACCGGGAGATAAAAGTGTTAATTACTCCGTTAATTATTACTTAATTGCAATGATCTCAAAACGCATTGTTAGTCTATAGGTCTACTATCGATTCGTACCGAAAGATCTCGAATTCTCAATAGAAAGTAGGTCCCTCCAATTCGCATGTACTTGTGTAAGTACCTACCGCTCGCTCGCTCACGGGTCACTGCCCCCGCCTATTGTTAGTTCATTCTCGAAGGTCACGCCGCTATTGTATCGGCTCGAAAGTACTAGACTATACAAGTACTTACGACTACATTCGAGAGAGTTCCACCCCTCTGTTAATTTAGGTATATAAGCCGACGCATAGAGGCGCCCAGACAGTTTGTGTTTACAAGCGACAGCGGAATCATCTTAAGGAAGCGATCGAAGAGAATTGTACCAGCGACCCTTGCGAAGACTTTGGACTACTGAGAAGTACTGTGCGACTCGGACTACTGTGCCTTGTGTGTATACTGTGCCGTATAGTGTATACATTGTGAGTGTACGTGGAATAAAATCTTCTTTTACGTTAATCGGCATTTAATTACCCACCCGCACGTAACAATATAAACAATTCACTTGTAATATTACTGTATTCTAAATAAATCTTATCAAAGCCGGCGAAAAATATAAATCTTCATACGAGTTTATTTATACATCTAATCTATACTAAATGGGGTTGATTTATAATTCATAGACCAAGGAGAGAAGTAGGCGTAGTGAAAATCCGATTGAACTCGGTCTTACCTGACCGCGGCCGGCGAATAGATTCGATCTCAGCGCACTGAATGAAAATTGGATTTTGCGTTTTCTGCAACGTTATGCATTGTACTTTGATACTTTATATACCAATTACCTTTGGTTACGGTTGCTGTAGCTATAAATGAACGGACTGTACTGTGACCATGCTATGGCCCTATTAGGCAAAAAATATTCTTTGTATGAAACTGTTGGAGCAACGACTACTAGAGGGCCGCTTATCCGGCCGTGCTATACACGTTTTTGTCAAAATTTGAAAGATGTATTCGGCATGACCGGCGACACGACGGTTGCTGTACTATGCACCGCCACATTATAAATAACGCGTCATCGTTATAGTCATTTTCAAAGAACGAGATTTTGCGTTCTCTTTTGTTCAAATGTCTTTAAATGTGTGTCGGGCGTGGTTGTGTCACCATTCCTAGATACATTTGCAACCTCTTTCCTTATTTTCTTTCGCTGTTAGTTTGGATTAAAGACTATGCACGGAAGTTTGTTTGCTTAACTCACTAGTCAAAAGGTTCGTTGGATAAAAAGGCTTAATAAAATTCTTGTCGGAGTAATTGCTTTATCCCATTTCCTTGCACGCAAAGGGGAAAGAAATCTAATAAATATTTCACACAAAACTGGTCATGATTTCTGTAACAGTGTGTCAAAGTAGTATTTCCACAAAATAAAATTATGTCGGTACTCATAGTATTTTTGAAAGTCAGATACATTTTGACAGCGGTGCATTTTGTTTACAAATTACACTACAGAAGTTCGACGTTTTTATATTCGCGCCCATAGCACGCGTCAATCAAGCGACACATGCGTGCGACGTGGATCAAAATCGTTCCCGGATATCTGGCGGAAATATTAAATGCCGTATTTTAATATCACTCGTATTTTTGCACACATTGCGTGTATTAAAAGTATTAATATAGACTGGCTTTTTTATACTCGTCGAATTAGTGAGTAAATTGGATTCGAAACGGAATCTGATTGCGGTGGATTAATTTATGAGTTCAATACGAGTAGGTAATGAGAAGTTGGCCGTTAAAGCAAAACAGGGTATACCCTGTTTTTATTTACGAGTGAGTTCTTAAGGAGTGATGGCCGATCATTGACCAGCCAAAGAATTGGTATAATGGTATAATGGTATAAATTGGTTGAATAAGTTATTTTGAACACTACCAATTGTCTTGGCCCGTGGGGTGCCGGGTTAGAATTGCATCCCCCATCTCCTCTCGTTGGGTGTCGTAAGAGGCGACCAAGCGAGAACAGGAAGACGGGCTGCAGCGTCTTTCTTTTGGATTTATCTCCCACCTATACTGTGATCTCCAAGCCGCCTGCCAAGCGCGGGGATTATGGCAATCCCTCCCTTCTAAGGGGTCTTTGTTCAGCAGTGGACGTCTATCGGCTGCTAATGATGATGATGATGAATTGTCTTTGGCTAGCCACCGGTCAGCTATCACTCCTGTGTTACATTTAGTGTTCAGATTTTGATCCGGTAAAGGAAAACTGAGTATAGTTATTTGTACGCGCAATTCTATATGAAACATTTAATCGCCACTATCGTTTCCTTGCAGATTTTGTTTTAAATCTATACTTAAGTGACGACTGAAAATGATTCAAATACTGCAGGATACTGATTGAACGTGTCTGCCAACTAGACGGGGCTATACTATGATTGTGCTTTGAATATCAACGTATTGATCACTGAAAAGAAACGACGGAGACTACTATGCACTCAAAATGCCTATATCGTGTCCCGCACTCAGATTGTCGACTCTACCACAGTGTGAATAATAGACTATGAATAAACGAATCTAATTACACATACGGGCAGTCAATATAGACGTATTATTTATACTGTGGCGGCGCGTAGTGAAACGGTAACGTCGCCTGCCAGGCAGAACACATTTTTTAATTTTGACAGGAACGTGCTTGGCATGGCCGAATACGCGACGGTCTAGCGAGCGTTCGCGTTGCTTCAAGAGTATTTTTTAAGTAATTTTTAATCGCCTCCATGCGATAGTGTTATTTACATTAAAGAAAATATTGTTTTTATAATTTTAATAAAAATAAAACAGTAATTTTTTGAAAAAAAAAAGTAAAGCAATAAGGGAAATGCGTGGTAGTCATCGTTTTGAGCATATGCACATATTACTACTAGGTAACTCTATCATTACGATCGACGCGATATGTCAGGTTTTAGGACGATATCGATTTAAATAAGTAAGACAATATTTTAATTAAAATATAAAAAAGGTTCTGTTTTTTATTGAATTGGCTAATGCGAGGGCTGATTCACATCTATAATCTTGCAGGTGATTAAATCCGCAACCTGTAATTGTGAATGAGTGTGAAATTAGTCGTCAAAGCATTCTGTAGTTATTTGTACGCGCGATTCGGCTTGATGAGTGGGGTGCATTGAGAGGTGCTTGGGTCTAGTTGGCCTATTAGGGTACGGCGAGCTGTCGGCTTGAATCGACACCAATAATCTGACCACGCTTTAGGAACCAGTTGGGCGTAAATGACTCGGTAATTTGACGTCCAATCCGCTCTACTTCAATCGGTAATGTGGTAATATTGGTCAGATGACTATTGAAATCAACATTTTCAACTAATCGACTTGAATCAGTACTAATAGAATAGAAGATAAAGAATCTGTTTTTGATCAATGAACCAATTAATTTATTTGTGTTTGTGTGTAACACCACGGTGATACATGTACCCAGATTAATTCTGTATACCGTAGATGGAGTATAAAGCGACATATAACAACGGACTTAACTCATATAAATTGAGGTGGCATGGCTTTTACGAGATTGAACAGGGCTTAAAACTTCTTGAATTTGAAATCGGTTTACACCTTACGCAGGTCTTTATCGTAAGGTAAAAGTCAATAATAATTATTGTCAATATTCTACAACCCGTGCGACTGCGACTTAACTGTAAACCTGGTGCTGTGACGTCGCATTCCAGTCAGTGCTAAGTCATTTCAGCGTCAGTGATATAGATAGATACATACTTCTAATTATACACCTACCTGTGTTGTTTAAACTTGCTAATATTATTACCTAAGGTCTGATTATTACGTTACAAACAGCCAAATCCCTTGCCCCATATTTATGGCTACGAACGTGTTTTTTCCTTGATCGAGGCCTTAAAGTTTTTGTGGTTCTCGAGGCACATAACTGGAATTTTTATTAGCCACCAGCAATTTGTTTGAACATTTTTCAATGTTTTTTATCTTTTCCATTGTAATAAGGAAGAAGAACCGTTTTTATCTTTTGCTGCCAGAGATATACATATTCGACAAGTCATTTGAATAAGAACAAGACCTCAGACACTCTTGTATAAATTTTGTTCACCCATAATGCAGAGCAGCTTAATTAATACTAAACCTGAACATATTAATTTAAACAAAGTACATCTGCGCGCACAATAACGAGAGATTTTGCGTTGTATATTGCAACAACGATAGTAATATCACAAACTGCTAATTTTATAACTACGTTTAAACCGTAGGCCACGATTTAGATTTTATAAAAGCATTGGTTCTGTGTTGTAATTGACTAGGAAAATGGAGATGCGTATAAAGTTAGTAAAAGACCTCAGTGCCCAAAGAGTTTGTGAAGCGGCATCAGCCACGCAACAAATGCTTTTCTAGACTTCTTATTAACAGAAACCTAAATTAAGGTTTTCTTTAATGTAAATAGTCTTATAGACGTAAATACTACAAACGCCGCAACGTGCAAGTACGAGCTTCCCTTTTCAACGAATTTCCGTGGTAAACGCCTCAGAACAGCGCATCTGCTCGGTTCTCGATAATCGAACTGCAGTGGTGTTTTGGATCACCGATAAAAAAGAAGCAAGCTTTCCGACACATGCTGTAGGTGAGGGGATTATCCGCTGTGGTGCAGGTGCGCCGGGAAGGAAAGCGTTCCGGGATCGTGAAAGCCGTTGTGTTGTGAGCTACGTGCTACCTCAGCTTTTATCTACGATATATTGCAATAAAACAAGAGTTGTCTGAAACGTTAGCTTCGGGTTAAATGTGCCTTGTTGGACGAGATATATAATAATATTTAAAGAAGGATAAGTACTCCGTATATTCTTTGCTCCAAATCTAAACTATTTTTTTTAATGTGAAAACATTTCCGGTACAAGAAAATGAGCTTCGGCAAATTAAGTAGGTATTATTCCAATTAAACCAGCTTATATTATAATGTTATCGTAAGTATATTTTGTGGTCAACGGTCACAGTTATTAAGGCTGCCTTGGCGGAACAACATCTGTAAGTAGGTATACAAGAAAACAACCGGGGCTGACTATACAGAGCATTGCACAGAGCACGGAAATGATGAGATTAAAATGTCACCCACCTATGAACTGCACTTGCCTGACGTTGCTTAACCAACAGATGGTTACCGAACAATAATTACAGTCGCCATGAAACCTAGTTAAATCCGTCCACCTTTTTGGAAACTACGATACCACAGCAAAATGAATAGATAGAACTTATAACGTGTCCCTCATTTGTTCGAAGATTAAAAATACATAATATTCTAAGCAGAAGAAGACGGTCGCAGTACAAGTCGCAGTAGCATCTTTAGCACGTCAATGACTAACTGCCGGTCCCAATATCCTATCGATCCCTTACCATAAGTTAAAATAGTTACCATCGATAATGAGATATTTCCATTTCAATAATAACATATTAGCAGCTTACTGTTGATTGTCGTCATGTGTATCAAATGTCTGTCAGGGTTTTAGTTATCGCTCCATTTCGGAGGTTTATAGCGGGATATCGATGACTTGATCGATGATTTTAACCTATATTAAGGGATAGATAGGATATTGCGACCGGTAGTTAGTAATTTAACTACTAGCACGTGTAAGATTACCAAGAAGAAGATTACAACTAACTGAAGCCAAATGCCACATTCTTTTTTCAAATCTGGATTCTAATAAGTTTCAATAATGACTCAAACTATGTAGTGGCCAGGAGCCATAAAGAATGCTTAGTCAATACCCAGCGTCTGCTGAAGTACCTATTCTTTGTATAAACATGAATCTATTCTATTCAGGTAACTGAAATTAGTCTGCAGAAGTCGACACGGAGAACAGTAATTCCGTACCTTGTACCTTTTAATTGGACTCCGGAAAGCAACGCACTAAAAGACGGACGCAATTTCCTTACCTAGAAAGTTTGCATTTATGTTTTCAACACCGTAACTAGATTCTTTAGTGTTCTAGGTATTTAATAATGACATTGTAATAGTATGACCCGTTACACCATACAAATGTTGATAAAAATACAACCAATTTTAATATTCAATATCAAAACCGAATGGTATTGAATGGTAAAAACTTATTACTTGCGGCAGGCTTTCGGCGAAAACGCATATCGGTTCAATTTATTTTAATTATACGCCAAACTCATCTGAAATAAACGAAACCACTTTTGTACCTATTAAACAGTTTATTTGTTATTTTCTGTAGTAGAATCATTCTCGTTCAAAGCAGCAAGATAGAAGAAAAAAGGGTTTTCAGTACAATGTATTGTGAAACTTTTTTCTAGAATATACATGAAATTCAATTACCTTACCTACATACGAGTACCTACATCTACATACATAATGTATGTACATAGTTGACCCGTAGTGATGGCAATTATTGCGATATCGTATTAATTTCATAAGTATGCGAATTCATGAGTCTTAGCATGCTAATTGCTATTGCTATGCTATTTGCTAGTATCACGATAATGATTTTTGTTCATATGTGAATTAAAGAGCGCGTTTACCTTAAGACGTACGTCTACTATTGTGTATCTATTTTAAGTACATTATTAAGCTAATGACGAAAGGATGTAATTACATATATCGAATATGTGAACTAAACTCTCACTATCACTTGCCAAAACGTACTGAACTTTGACACAATACGGCGCGCACCACACACGTATCACACAAATTTTTATTAAAATCACAGCTCACACGCATTCATTCTTCGCACCACCCTGCTAATAATTTAAATGAATTTAACAATCACAAACATTCAATCAATATACGGCCCTAAATACAGGCATATCAAAGACAATAATTGCTAATTGCTATTGATTATTCTTCGCAACACTTGCTAAAATTAATTTCATTCGTGAACGAGGTAGATGAAACATAGAGATAGATGTAGAGATAGATTTAGTATTCCCGTGGTTGAGAATACGGCGGAAAGCGCGCGTTGCCGCCGCTGCGTGATAGATAGTATGAAGCGATGAATTCGCATTTCACAGTTTTTCACAAATTAAATATTTGTGAAATGCTAATTAAGCATTAGCATGCTAAAAATGAATGCGAATGATAATTAATCCATCACTAGTATCCCGGCAAAAATAGCACCTTGCCATCTCATCCCATTAGGTGTCGTACGAGGTGACTAAGGGAAAACCAGAAGACGGGGAGTAGCATCTTCTGTTAAAAATCCTTCTAAGGAGCAGGCTTATGATTAACAGTACACTGCCTCCGGCTCATGATGATAAGTAGGTACAAAAAGACAGCATGACCTGTCTCCCGCAGTTATTCGCAGATGTGATCAAAGTCAAAGTCAAAATATCTTTATTATGTGGCCTATATATAACCACCACCCACGGAGGCACTTACACAAAAATCATTTTTACAAACTACTACCGCCGGTGTTTACTGACAACAACGTAATAACTTTTTACTATAATAACTTCATTTTTATTATAATAACCTAATGACTGGTCGTTTACCTGAAAAGTATTCAATTTGACTGTACCTAAATTTTTAATTTCTATGCTACCCGATAATAATATGTCCGCAGATTTTGATGATTTTGAGTACTGATTATTTTGTTTTAATGGATTTGACTAGTAATTATTTTAGTAATAAAATAATTGTTTGATTTATTTGGCAGATCCGAGATTTGTCCCGCTTTTGTCATGATCTAATAGGGCTAAGGGCGCTTCTGCCTGGGATAGACTGTGTAAGTCTTGAACAGTTATACAAGCAAAAGATGAGAAAAAATTAATGTTGGGGTTCACTCATTCAAAAGTACAAATCTTATTATTTTTGTAGTAAAAGTAAGACAGACTTTGTTATTAAAAATGCATATTTTACAAAAATTTGCCAGGTATTTGTGGTCATTAATGTGTACCGACTTTAAATTCTATCTATTTTCTACATCTTCATCTTCTTCTATACTTATAAAAAAAACTGTAACATGTCCAATTCTATTCTCTGTGCACTTACCATGAGCGCACTAATTAACAGGTTAACCAGGTATTACGTCACCCAAACAAGTGTGACAATATGCCATCTTGGTGTGAATTGAGCCTAAGCGTGACAATATTGTCACGCTTAGGCTCAATTCACACCAAGATGGCAGCGGCCGGCAGCGCACTTTCAGTGTGAAAGAATTTTAAATTTTATCTACAATACGTAAGGGCCACAGCCCACTAGCGTTTTCTAGCTGCAGCGACTGGCAATTTTGCGATTGCATCGCGTTTTAGCAACTCATTAGCGACCATTGAGCGACTCCTTCAACTCCTTGCACTCGATCGCTGTATCGGAATCGCGCGTTTTAGCAACCGCATCAATGCTGCATCGCGTTTTAGCGACTCGCTGTACGCGATTGCTGTCATCGATGCACAGTGGGCAAAAAATAAGGTTCACTAGCTTAATTTTTTTGAAAAGGGTTATATATTTTATGTTGTTCAAATACATGGTTTTGTTAAAATTACTATAACATCGAATTACTTAGTAATTACAAGTTTTATTTTTAACTAAACAACATTAAATGTAAGTACATTCCAAATGTATCAAATTATAATTTGTTTCATCTTTTTTTTGTGTTTGAATTGAAAAGCTGAATCTTTTTGGTTACGGTTATGGTAACAAAACCGCATAAGTTTCAACCTTGACCCTTTTACAAATATCACATGCTGCTACTGAGGTATTATAGATGTCATTGTTATTATCTTGATATATACCATACATTATAATTATGGTATAAAATAATACCCAGTAGGTACTTTATAAAAAAACAAGTTCGCTTTGCCTTTGACTTAGATAGTCACCAGGATTTTCTGGGGGACATGCTGGCGAACATGCTGGTGGACATGCTGGGGGACATGCTGGCCGACATGCTGGTGGACATGCTAGGGGACATGCTGGGGGACATGCTGGGGGACATGCTGGGGGACATGCTGGGGGACATACTGGTGGACATGCTGGGGGACATGCTGAGGGACATGCTTGCGAACATGCTGGTGGACATGCTGGGGGACATGCTGGTGGAAATGCTGGGGGACATGCTGGGGGACATGCTGGCGAACGTGACCGTTTAACGCCATTTGAACTAAACGGGTCCGTGCTTCAGAGAGCAAGTGGGTCCCAGTTTTTAACAGACTATAAAAAAGGATGTTATGTATTCGATGCGAATGTCTGTTATTAAAAGTTTAGTTAACGTAAAAATAGCGCGGGCGGAGCTGCGTGGGTCAGCTAGTAAAAAATATAAACGGAACCGGTACTTAACACATTTGAGTTGTAAGTAAAATAACTTTAAACTGATCACTCTCGCCCGATTAGAAATATCAACACAATAAATAACAAACAAACTAACTGGTAAACTTCGTCCCAAACTTCAACATTCCTGTACAGCTTGCTTAAGGGAGATTACAGATCATAATTTTATTACTTGTAAAGTCATCGAATGTCGAAAAAATACCATAAAGATGTCTGTGTCGGTGGAAAAGTCCCGTTCAATGAAGAAAGTCAGCTTGCTTGGAAATGCCCAAAATGTCTAAGTGACAAAAAAAAAAGGTGGGGATAACTCATTTACCCCAGTCAGGGGACAGGACCAGACTGACATCTCTAATGTTACTGTACGCGCAAGAAAGTTAACTCCGTCGTCTGATTTGCAAATTCTATCCGCTGAAATTAAATTGCTTCGAGAAGATATGTCCGACATCAAAGCGCAAATTTCTAGTATCTTCGGATCGATTGCTAAATGTCACGAAAGATTAGGTGATGTGGTCGCAGGTTTATCAAAAGAGGTCAGCCGCATAAACATACTTGAAAAACAAGAAACCCAAATTCTACATCTTGAAGAAAAATTTAAATTGTTGATAGAGCAGATCGAGATCCAAGCACTATAGTGTGCGTGGTGTAGCGCGCGGTTGCTGCATCCAGCGATCGGAAAGCGACTGAGTTGCCAGTCACTGCTGCTAGTAGTGTGGGGGGTTCGCGATCAACCGCGGTATCAAGCTTCCGAAAAGCAACTGAGTTGCCGATCGCGGATGCAAAAAGTATTGTGTCAGCTGTGGCCCTAAAAGACCAGTGTCGCTTGAAAAATGCGACACCGCTCGAGGCCGCTCGCGGCCGTCGGCGGCCGCCCGGTGTGAATTGAGTCTTATTAGTACCTAGCGCATGGTACAAATTTGTAAGACAGTTCACTTTTGGTGTTATACTGCACTGCAATAGAGTTCATTCATGGTAAGGCCATAGTACATTTTACGTCAAAATCATTTTTCCTCGTATAAGCTTTACACAATTGTTTTATGTAAATTGATTTTAATTGTACTTTTTGTATTGCTTATGCCAACAAATAACATTTACTTTCCGTGGAAATTTCGGCCATAATTCATTCAAAACTGGTATTTTCGCGAAGCCTATGAATTTATTAGGTAATATCGTTTACATCAAAGGTAGAAATAGGTGAGCTCAGTTGAAGAAAATGGGTATTTGAATAATTCATATTTCTTGAGTTGTGGTGAAGTAAACAAGTTACGAGTTGTTTCTTGTAATTTCTTCTTTTATCATCAAGACCGATATTATAATAGGTATAGATTGGATTTATGTTGCTATATTGAGCTGCCCTTAGGCCTCTGACTTGTCATTAAAAGGTCACTTCACTTCACTTTTTAAGAAAAAGAAGAAAAAGATGGCTTCCATCGATGATTTTGCCAACAAAGGAGTGTTTAGGTACGGGGTAGTGATGATGGATTTAATGCAAGTGGTAATGACACTTTTGGGGAGAGGGCGCTACAGTCGTGCCAGTGACAGCGAAAACGGTTTCCTAAGTGCAAATAATTGTAAAAAAAATAGTTTTCATCAAGTTAAGATACTGCAAGCTGTTGAAATAGTGTACAAAAGTAACAAAAATCAAAGTGAATAAATAACAAATACAAAATACGAACTGCAAACTAAGATAAACGACGTTAAAACGCCAGCCACTATTGAATCAAAATCAGTGAATCTATTGAGCAAATCAGCTTATGTGCAGCTAAACAAGTAAAATACAAAAACAATCTACAATACAAGTCAAGAAAATCGTTTTAAAAGTGAGTAATATCAAGAAATTGTTACTTACATAACCTAAAAAGAAATATTATCGAACAAAAGTTTAAGTAAAAACTGTAAACTAACGACATCTACCGTGGAATAGTAACCTGTATTGTTCGAAACACCTGCCATCTAGCGGTAAATAACATTCCGCGCCATCTATTACCGAGTAGAGGAAATGGAAGAAATAACTACATTACTTATATCGATTCAACAAGACTTAGCAGAGCAAAAAGCGGAATGGAAAGAAATGGAAACCAATGTAATTAACAAGATAAATAGCAATATGAACCAGAAATTTCTTGAATTCGAAAACAAATACAAAAATTTGGAAGCACAAGTAATATCCCAGGAAAAGCAGATCGATTTCTTAGAAAGACAAAGTAAGAGGAAAAATATTGTTTTATTTGGGGTTAAAGAAACGGAAAAAAGCTATGATAATCTGGAACAAACAATCTTTAATATAATAAATAATGAAATGAAGATACCATTCGAGAAACAAGAAATAGAATACGCAAATCGTTTTGGAAAAAGGGGACTTAAACCAAGACCTATATCTATAACAGTTTCTACCCTTGGAAAGAAAATACAACTACTACGAAACAAAAAGAATTTAGAAAACACAAACTACTATATTAAAGAAGAATTTCCATTTAAAGTACTCGCTAAAAGAAAATAGCTTCAAAAGGAAATAGTCAACTACAAAGAAAAAGGTATAAAAGCTATCATAAAATACGACAAGTTAATCATCGTAGAGGATAAAAACGAGCATGTGAATAGGAATCAAAAAAGAAATTTATCTCTATCGCCAGACGCAAATATTCGCACAGGCATTAAGAATAACTTACAATCTCAGAAGAAAAATAAACAAAACATTAGCACCTTTTTCACACCAAAACGAGACACGCCGTTTCCAAAAAAAGATCGCAGCACGTCATCAACCAACATACAACCCTCAAATAGTCACGACCAGAAAGAAACATCAAGAGATTAGCAACTAGCATGAGCCCCTCAACAGACATCTCCAGTACGGCTGGTCCCCGCGGAGATATGCGACCAAAACCCTCCAGAACAACTACACCATAATAACCTACAATGTGAGGACCTTATCGTCTTATGAACGACTAATAGAGCTTGTAGAGTCGATGAATAATATTAAATTTGATGTAATGGGAATATCTGAGGTAAGGAGAGTCGGAAACTCAATTCGAGAATATGATAATTTTATATTCCATTATGTCGGAGAAACCGCAGGTCTTTATGGAATTGGTTTCATTATAAAAAAACACATGAAAAAGTATATAGAAGCAATAATAGGATTATCAGAACGGGTTGCTCTATCTAAATCATTCTGGAAGAATTCTACAAAACTATAGATAAAGCTATGATTCTGGCAGACAAGAGGAAAACAATAGTAATGGGAGATTTTAAGGCTAAAATTGGACTTACAAAACCAGAAGAATACTTGATAATGCAGAAGTACGGTTATGGAGTCAGGAATAGTCGAGGAGAAAGATTAGTGGAGTTTGCATATGAAAATAAGTTTACAATTATGAATACATTCTTCAAAAAGAAACCGAAAAATAGATGGACTTGGAAGTCGCCTGACGGTAATACAAAAAATGAACTAGATTATATTCTCTCCAATTTTCCCAAAGACATTCAAAATGTTGAAGTTTTAAACATAGAGTACCCATCAGACCATACCAACCTTAAACCTATAACCTTATTAGACCTTTAAGAGCCACAATGAAAATGCAATTACCTAAGAAAAGCAGAATTAAATATGGCAAAAATCATGCAAAAATCCTACAAACTCACTAAAAACAAAAGAGCAGATATCTACTTATACTGAAACTCTACATAAAAAAATAAGAAGTCTCTTAGAAAAACAAATGAACTACACAACCCAAGAATATTATGATAAATTGATAAACACCATTGAAACTAGTATACAAAATGTCCATACTTCTAATATAGAGAACAAAAAGCCATTTATAATAACCGACCATACTAAACAGTTAATAAGACGTAGACACGAACTCCAGAATAGTAAACCAAAAACTCGAAGCATGAAAAATGAATTAAAAGCACTCTACAAATTAACTAGCAAATGTATAAAGCAAGATTATGCGACCTACAGATCACGAACTATAGAGAGATTACTAAATTCAACCGGCAGTTTGAAACGAGCATACAAAGAGTTAAGAACACACAAAAATTGGATAGAAGGACTACAAGAGTTGTCAAAGACTCAAAGACTCACAACAATAGAGACGAGATACTGAATATAGCAACATCATTTTACAAAACCCTGTACAGCCACTCTACACAAGAACATTTAACAAATGATATAGATTTAACCGATACAGAATATAGCGAAGAGATAGAGCCAATAAATGAAACCGAAATTATCGAGCAAATAAAGAAAATGAAAACAGAAAAGAGCCCAGGACCGGACAAAATAATCAACGAAGTTATAAAATTAGGTCACTCACTATTAGCAGAACCATTAGCACGACTTTTTAATATGATTATTAAAACCTCTACTTTCCCCAAGCAATGGACTGAATCAAACATAATTCTGTTATACAAAAAAGGAGATCCAAAAGACATTTCTAATTATCGACCAATAAGCTTATTACCGGTTTTGTACAAGTTATTCTCGTCAATAATAGGAAAAAGGATTGGACAAATATTAGACACTAGACAACCAGTTGAGCAAGCAGGTTTCAGAAGAGGCTTCAGCACTACCGACCATATTCATACGCTAGACCAAATAATTGAAAAGTACCAAGAATTTCAAAGACCGCTCTACATCGCGTTCGTAGACTACCAAAAAGCTTTCGATACCATATCTCACCCAGCAATATGGCAAGCACTCTACGTTCAAAATGTAAATAAAATCTACATAAAATTACTGAAAAGCCTCTACAAAAACTTCCAAAGTAGAGTTCAGCTGGAAAGCTTAGGGCCACCAATAGAAATACATAGAGGAGTCCGACAGGGCGATCCACTCTCACCAAAACTTTTCATAGCAGTGCTAGAGTCGGTAATAAGTGGACTGGACTGAAGCAAACTAGGTATACGCATAAAAGGAAAGTATCTCTCACACCTGAGATTCGCCGATGATATCGTACTCCTATCCGAAAACCACGAAGAATTAGAATAAATGATATCTACTCTACATAGAGCTAGCAAAGATGTAGGTCTAGAAATAAATCTAAATAAAACTAAAATAATGACAAACAATATTTATAAACCTATAAAACTTAAAGACACCCAACTAGAATATGTAAATAGCTATTTATATCTGGGCAAACAAATCTCATTTAGCTCACTAAACAACGAACAAGAAGTAGACAGAAGAGTTCAAAAGACTTGGAATAAATTCTGGAGTTGCAAAGAAGTGCTAAAGGGAAAGTTTTCAATACAATTAAAGAGAAAAATAATGAATTCATGTCTTCTTCCATCATTGACGTACGCTTGCCAAACATGGAAATTTTCTCGTAAAGTTAAAGACAAAATAAGAACAAGTCAAAGAGGTATGGAGAGAAGTATGATGAAAATAAGTAGAATGCAGAAAATACCACATAAAGAAATTCGCGAGAAGACGGGTGTGATTGATGCTTTAAGCTATGCACAGAAACTAAAATGGAGGTGGGCGGGACATGTTGCCAGATCCACCGACGATAGATGGACATTGCAGGCCACTGTGTGGCCAGGGCCCGCAGGCTACAGAAAACGAGGTAGACCATTCGCGCGATGGACAGACGACATCACACGCATAGTAGGCCGGGGCTGGCTAAGATTAGCAAATGACAGGGACAAGTGGCATTCGCTGGAGGAGGCCTTCACCTAAGAGGCGTTCTTGCAAGATACATATATAATTTTTTAAACTATAATAATCAATAACTAATTCAATAATAAAATATTTTCAGGACATACTATTATTTTATGAAATGTATTATAAATTCAAATCTAATTAGTAATTTTAATAATGTAATGAAAAAGAATATTAGTAATAATTAATTTTAATAATGTAATGAAAAAATATTTTTTTTGTGGCAAGAAATACTTAAAAGGTTTTTTTTTTTAATTTATTATTAATGACACTTTTACGGTGAAGGTCGCCCATCTAAGACTGATCTTGCCTGACGTTCGTTGTGTTACTTAGGGATCGTTGACCAAACTGTCAAATAACTGTAGATTATAGAGAATTATAGATTTTAATAGGTATTGAAGTTCATGTCCTACCTTTTTACTCAAGAAGTAATTTGAACTCACTATCTTAAATCAGAAAATATGTAAGTATTTACACAATATAAAACGCGTTGATCGTGACTTAAAGGCAAATCTTACATTTGCTTACTCTGCTCGTTAGCTATATGTATTTAGGACCCACAGGACTGATAAATGACTTATGTCAAGTTGATTACCCCTACGTAATGCGATCTGTGTCCTGTGAACCTCAGTTGTGCGCTTGTATTTGATCCTTCAGTAACAGTTTCAGTAATTTATTAAATGCAGTTCGATCATTCCCTGAGGTTTTAAGTTAGATAATATTCGTTAATTCTGTAATTACGGATATTATACATTATTATGTATGTATTAGGTACCCGTGACGGCAACTGCAATATGTACTTATATGAATATGTATATTAATTGTTTTAAGGAGTATGAATGTTTGATTCATTTTGATTTCGGGCTTTCTTAATTTGAAGGCTCGTATTTCATTGGCAGTTATGATTCGCTATGTTTGAATGAGATGTATGTAAAAAAACTAAAACTATCTTGTAGTTTTAGTTTTTTTTTAAATATTATTTGCAATACACTTTTTAATTGTTTTAACTACGCTCTCAGTTTATAAATTTGTGTATTTATTTACTGTAGCAATTAGAACTATGATTCTAGGTGATCAAGGTAGAAAGATTTGGAAGTGTGCATGATCTACCTATACATACCTATAGAACGTTAGATGGGTCTTCAAAATGTGTTTGAATTAAAACATGATTCCGCATAATTTTAGAATATATTGTCACAAGAAAAAAAAGAGCTTTTTCGTATTTTAGGTACGACAACAGTTCATTTTTCTATATCCAAAACGTTATGTTGATGGAGCTGTTTTTATTGCTATTAAAAGATTTTTAGTACAAAAAGTTGTTCGAAGTTTAGTGTTATTTTATGACAAATTGACAGTCGAAGTTTTAACGTCAGTTTTTAACAGATCGTCGTAAAATCCGGTAACTATACATAATAAATATGTTTAGTTTACGATTACATTTACACCTTCATGCACAACACACACCATAATATAAATATATATCCTCTTTTCCTCTATTAATTTTCAGAAATTAGACATCCAGTTGCGTAAGCATTTTGAAAGCAAGTTAGTAGATAAGGACCTACCGTCTTTTGCGGACCTAATTAAACTGTTGGAAACAGAAGTTAGGATTTTAGAATCGAGTGCGGATCCCCAAACTAGCGCAGCTGTACCCAATAGACGCAGCAGTGCGGCGGCGAGCCCAGCGGTTAGGGCTCACGCGGCTTTTCAGAATTCGGCGGTTTTATGTATAGTATGCGGAAAAGGCCCACACTTTATTGCAAAATGTGATGAGTTTTTGGCTATGAAGCCTGCGGTGCGGAAACGTCACATCATTGCTAATCGTCTTTGTTTTAAGTGCCTTAATAAACATAATGTTAGGGAATGTACCTATAGGGCTAATTGCTATAAATGTAATTCACCTAAGCATCATACATTGCTACACTTCGACATTCCAGCGACGGCGTCGGAGCGTCATCCGAAATCAAGTGATAATATTTACAATTCTAGAGCGGTCATACCGCAGAGTCCGTTGGATGGCAGTGCTCTCGCGGGGAATGTACAAGCGGTCGTGCCTTCGCCGATGAGCGCCCCTCCAGCGAACGTAACTACAGTTGCGGGTTCTTCTTTTGCGGGCATGGCGTTCAATAAGTTGACACCATGTAATTACCAACGTACAGTACTGCTGGCAACAGCGATGGTACGCGTTTTAGATGATTGCGGTAATTTTCAAGAAGCGCGTGCTTTGCTTGATGGCGGTAGCCAGGGTACTTTTATTTCGGAAGCCTGCGCAACTAAGCTAGGTCTAAAGCGGTATAGATCTAATGTAGTTACAGTAACGGGACTAAACGGCGCCCCTGTGAGCGGTTGCCGGGGTGACGTTTGTCTTACTATTGCTCCTAGGCATGCGGAAAAGCCTATTCTTACTACTACGGCTACAATTTTAAATAAAATATCCCATAATAATACCAGCCCTTGTTTATGTCCCACTGCTGGGCACGGGCCTCCCCTCAAGATGAGGGGGCTTAGGCCATAGTCCACCACGCTGGCCAAGTGCGGGTTGGCGGACTTCACACGTCATTCGAAAGCTAGTAAAGGCTTTCTCAGACATGCAGGTTTCCTCACGATGTTTTCCTTCACCGAAAGCTAGTAACAATCGCACAAAGACGATTCGCACATGATTCATTAAATAAATCAGAGGTGCGAGCCGGGGTTCGAACCTGCGCACCTTGTTTCCAAGGCAAGCGCTCGCCCACTGAGCTGTTACCGCTTACCGCCGTCTCGGGGACGAATTATTTTATTCAAGCCGTGACGTAGACATCTTGATTGGGGCGGATCTTATGACAGATGTTTTACTGGATGGTGGCTGCATAAAGGTTAATGATCATTTACCTAGAGCGATTAATACGGTCTTCGGTTACGTATTAACAGGGCCTGTCACTTTTGCGGTATTGAATACTTATCCTCAGGCAACCTATTTCTCTCAAACCTTTGTTTGCCATACTGTCACCGACCAGATCCTTCAGCGGTTTTGGGAGGTCGAGGACATACCGGATACGGTTAGAGACCCTAAGGACCTAGAATGCGAATCTTTGTTTATGAATACTCATCATCGGGATGTTGCGGGAAGATTCGTTGTGAGGTTGCCTTTTTTAGCGGACAGACCTGCGCTCGGTGATTCTGTGTCATTAGCCAAAAGACGGTTCTTTGCCATGGAAAAGCGGTTGCAGTCAAATGCCTTGTTTAGAGACAAATATGTAAATTTTATGCGGGAATATTTACAAAGCGGTCATATGTCGCTCTGCAGCGGAAAGGCAGAGGACTATGAAATGGGGATGAGTTACGTTATACCTCATCATGGAATTTTTAAAGCGGATTCGGATAAAATTCGTGTTGTTTTCGATGCTAGCGCGGTTACTAGCACCGGAGTCTCTTTAAATGATTGTTTACATGCGGGACCTAAACTGCAGAGGGACATTATGGAAATCATCTGTAGATTTAGGTTACAGAAATATGTATTTACGACGGACATTCGGATGATGTTTCGTCAAGTGGTTATTGCGGAAGAAGATCGGAGTTATCAGCTTATCTTCTGGAGAGACTCTCTTGAACTACCACTTCAACTGTATCAACTGAATACGGTGACTTACGGAATGAAGTCTAGTCCGTACCTCGCGATTCGGACGCTGAGGCAGTTGGCGGATGACGAAGAGGCCAGATACCCTGCGGCTGCGAAACTTCTGCGCTCTTCGGTTTACATGGATGATATTTTAGGCGGAGCGGACTCGCCCGAAGATGCCAGTAAGTTAAAACAGGATTTAGTGGATTTACTGCGTTCTGGTGGGTTCGAGTTAAGTAAGTGGATTTCCAATAGCGCCGAAATCTTGGAAGACATATCACCGGAGCATTTAGAAAAACCTCGGGTGTTTACTAATAATGCGGATGGGTCTAATTATTTCAAAATATTAGGCATTCAGTGGGACCCTAATAATGATTCATTTTCTTATCATATTAACCTCAATCCCGAGTTTGAATGTACTAAGCGGATAATTCTTTCCAATTTAGCCAAAACCTTTGATCCGTTAGGGTGGATCACACCAGTGATCTTTCAAGGCAAAGTTCTTATGCAGCGGTTATGGCTGTTAAAATTGGCTTGGGATGACAAACCCTCTGCGGAGGTGGTCGCGGAATGGCGAGATATTATTCAGGAACTGCCATTAATTGAGAAAATTCAAATGGAACGCTTTGCCTTGACAGATGTAAAACGGTGTACGGCGCACGGATTCTCAGACGCATCTGAGCTTGGTTATGGTGCAGCGGTTTATCTGAGAACCGTGGGGCGTGACGGAGAGGTAAAGGTCACCTTGATGATGGCCAAATCGCGGGTAGCGCCGGTGAAATCAAAACTAACAATTCCAAAACTTGAGCTGTGCGGTGCAGTTTTATTAATGCGGTTGCTGAAGTATGTTGTAGATGCTATACATGCGGATGTTAGCATCGAGGAAATGGTATGCTGGTCGGATAGCACCATTGTTCTCTCTTGGTTGCGGATGTCTCCTCATTTATTGCAGACTTTTGAGGGTAATAGAGTCTCGCAGATTGTAAATAGCGGTTTAAATATTATATGGCGATACTTACCTTCAGCGATGAATCCTGCGGACGTGGCAAGTAGAGGTTGTAGAGCTTCAGATCTGCTTGCACACCCCTTGTGGTGGGGACCACAATGGCTAAAGGCGCACGCGGACACTTGGCCACAAAATATAATTGATAAGGCAGAAAATACTTTACCTGGTATTCGAAAGTCAGAAGTGAAGAAAGTTCACGCGGGAACAGTGGAATTGGTACCCATCTTCACTCGCTTTAGCTGTTTGACAATGTTGCTGACGGTCACAGCTTATTGTCTGCGGTTTTATTTTAACTGTCGGAATATTAATCATCGACGTACAGGGGTTATAACGGCAAAGGAAAGGCAAACTGCATTAGAGTGGTTGATAAAATTAGTGCAAGCTACGGAATTTGCTAATGATTTAGATAATATTAAGCGAGGCAAGCTGTGTTCTACTGGGTTACGCAGGCTTGTGCCTTTTATTAGTGATGACGGGTTGTTACGTGTTGGAGGCCGTCTGGAACATTCTAGTTTGTCATTTAATCGGAAACATCCGATTCTTTTACCGAAAGATCATCCACTTACGGTTTTAGTTATTGATCATTATCATAAAGCGCATTGTCATGTTGGCGCTACGGCTCTACAGGCCATTTTACAAAACCAGTTTTGGATAATTTCGGCGCGGCAAGCAATACGTAGTCGTATTTTTAAATGTATGGTCTGTTTTCGTACGAAAGCTAAGCCCACGGAGCTAATGATGGCTTCATTACCCAGGGATAGGGTGAATGCCACCGGGGTATTTCACACCGTGCAAACAGATTTTGCCGGGCCATTTTTTATTAAACATTCTCGCGTGCGGAATGCGAAGATTTTAAAATCATACCTTTGCGTATTTATTTGTTCATCGTCTAAGTGCGTTCATTTAGAGTGTGTTACCGATCTGTCAACGGATAGTTTTCTTGCGGCTTTGACCAGATTCACATCTCGTCGCGGTCTTCCGAGTGTGATCCGGTCTGATTGTGGAACCAATTACATTGGTACGAATAGACACTTAAACGATGTGCAAAAGTTTCTAGCTTCTCAAGAAGCACAAGTGGAGCTTAGTGGTAAAGCCGCTAAAGAAAATATTACTTGGTGCTTTAATGCTCCATCGGCGCCTCATTTTGGCGGTTTATTTGAGGCTACGGTTAAGTCGGCTAAGACTTTATTGCGGAGAGTCATAGGCGACCAGGTGTTAACGCTTGATGAATGGATAACGGTGGTTACAAGAGTGGAAGCGGTTCTTAATTGTCGTCCGTTATGTCCAATAACTCAAGATCCTCGAGATTTTGAGGTATTAACACCTGCTCATTTTCTAATAGGTAGATCTCTATTTTCGGTGCCTGAATATAATTTAGAAGACGTACCTGTTTCGAGATTAAATCGGTTTAAACTCGTTCAGGCTTTGTCTCAGCGGTTTTGGCGAGAATGGAGTAACAAATACCTTCATTCTCTACAAATGCGACATAAATGGACGTCGCTGACAGATCCCCCAAAAGTAGGTGATCTTGTTCTCATCAAAGATGATAATCTACCAAGCTTGAAGTGGAGGCGAGGTAGAATTTGCGGTTTGTTCCCAGGAAAGGATGGAGTTGTGCGTGTTGTGCAGCTCAGGACCTCAACAGGCACAATGATGCGTCCAGTTGTTAAGGTGTGTAGGCTTCCCCTCGGTTAATTATTTTATTAGGTTTGCGGGTACTGTAGTTGGGCGGTTGTTACAGTACATGTTTATTAATATATTTTTTGTTGTTCTGCCTTTGTATCTCATTGATAAAGGCTCTAACAGCCTTTCTCGGGCGGCGGGATGTTTAGTTTACGATTACATTTACACCTTCATGCACAACACACACCATAATATAAATATATATCCTCTTTTCGACAAGGGTTTTTTGGTTTAATGTGTCGTTCGGATGCCGTTTAAATAGAAAAAAAGGAAAAAGAAGAAAAAGAAGAAGAAAATATGGCTGTGCGGTCGCCGTTATAATTTAGTTGAACAAATTATTATTTTTGTGTTGTATATATGTGAAAAGGACCAGACAATATTCTTGGGGTGAGTTTAGGGTATAAGTTTATGTTATTATAGTTTCTCTCATCATTACACATGACAGGGTGACTTTTCCAAGGCAGGAGAAAGATTGTAACGCCCTGAACCAGCGCCTGCGGAGACGTTGGGTGAACCCTTTCCGAACCAAAACGCGGTGGGGAGGAAGGTTTCCCAACAAAATATATTTTAAAATTTTACGATAAAGATTTTCATTATTAAACCAACAGGTACCTACAGAAATTATATTTATAATCTGCCTACATCAGTCAACTGCTGGAAATATCATGTAATAATACTTTATTTAGTATACTTGTGAACCATGCTCACGGGTAAATCGTGAACTTGATGCCCGAAACAGCGAGCTCCGAAATATCTGAATTTAGTCTAGCCGCACACCTTCAATAATATTGACA
This sequence comes from Furcula furcula, assembly GCA_911728495.1. NCBI lineage: Eukaryota > Metazoa > Arthropoda > Insecta > Lepidoptera > Notodontidae > Furcula > Furcula furcula. Next base: position 17,208,662 of record OU452251.1, read on the forward strand.
ATTTTCTACTACCCGTGCGACTTAAGTGTGCACCTGGCACTGTGACGTCGCATTCCAGCGAGGTTCACAGTTAAGTCGTGTGGGTTGTAGAATATTGACAATATTACTATCAGTGTGCGGCTGGCCTTAAAGTAACTGAGGCAGAACTTAGGCACAGTATAAACTTAAGGTAAGTCATCAGATAACGATATCGAAAGCTGCAGGACACATTTAGGATATTAAGAATGTAAAGATTTTAATACTAACATCCTATAAATAAGTAAATTTGTAAAATAAAACATGAACTTGTTGGGTACGAGCCAAATATTGTTACGCCAGACCCGAATCTACGTAATAAAGACAAGCTAACTCTCCCATAAACTAAGATAAACGAATCAATAAAAAAAATATAATAAACTTCCGCCTTCAATAGCAAATATAGAAAATATATCGCAATTTTCAAATGTTTTGAAAGATTTTTTAGTTAATAATTGTTTTTATACTTTAAAAGAATATTATCAGTACTGTTAGAGTAATGTAGTTTCTGCTCTTTATTAGATGTACCTATAGTTTTAAAGAAGTCGCTGTGCCCTTACAGGATTTATGTACGGATAAAATAATTATTTTAAAATCTTATGTAAAGATAAGTGTCGCCGCACACGGGCCACCAGCCATAACCACAAAACGCATCCACCGACCTATTTCCTGTTGTTTTCATACATTTTGCATGGACTCGCCGCACACTGTAAACGCCGGTGGTCGCCACACGCCACTAATCGCCACTGCTCGCCTCTAGTGATCGGCTCGGCCACAAAACGCCGACACAAGACACTCGCGCGATTCCCCACCCCTCTCTCCCTTCATTTCACTGCAAGCACGAGTTAAAATAAAATATTTTAAAAAAAAATTGAGCCGACTTCAATAACACTAAAAAGTATAAAATAATTTAAATATTTAAGAAGTTGGTGTTAGCGTACCTGCTGTGTATATTTGGCACCAACTTCAATAATATTTAAATTATTTTATACTTTTTAGTGTTATTGAAGTTGGTTCAATTTTTTTTTAAATATTTTATTTTATACTTTTTAGTGATATTTTCATACATAAAGATTGAACCATCGAAGACGGTAAAATGATCTAGGTAGGTTATGACATCATTATGATTTCACATTATCGTCTACATACTTTTACATAATTCATGTTTCTTCAGAAACTCAGAAACATTTTATCCGATCGTAATAAAATTTGCATGGAATCATGATAGTAGTTTACTCTCTCGAATAAAAAAAGAATCGTCGAAATCGGTTCATATTTGTCAGAGAAATGTAAAGGAGAACATCAGTTTTATGGTTTTTACCAGATAAACCAGATACCGTACAGGTTCATAACAGTGGTTACTTCTTTCGAATAAAAGAAGAATCATTGAAATTGGTAAATATTTGCCAGAGTTATGACCATTTTTGTCCTTAAAAAGCACCATAAAGTCATCTATATAGGCTTTCTTGTAACTTTCCTGCGCAGTCAACATTCTTGTTTTTTCAGGAACTACTTATTACTAAGCAATAATTTTTTTATGGGACCCAATTAACGGATTAAAGAATGGATGGAAGAAAGATTTTTTCAAATCGGTTCATAATTGCCTGAGTTATGCGCGAACATACATAGAAAAAAAGTATATATATACAGACGAATTGAATAGAATAGAAATTCGCGACACCTATTTGGCATCACGACGCTGGTCTTCCGTGGACACCTCCGTAGCAGTTACATAAAGCAATTACACCGCTCTTTTTGCTTAATTTACAGCACAACTATGCAAGGAAACAACATTTAAAGATATGTTCATGCCAGTGGCACTCTCCTTAAAACAGGTGACAAAATTTTAATGTATGGAAACTAGCACACCTTCAGGCGAGGGAAGGAACTAAATTTTAAGATTCTACTATAATTTACCTAGATGGCGTTAAAAACGCAGTTTATATATTTTTATTTATTTAGTTTAATATTGTTTTTGTATATCTTCAATTTATTTGAGTAATGTTATATTTCGAATATTTATATTAAACTTCCATAATGTAATAATACCTATGCAACTGCCGGCCTCAATGGATTATTGTTGTGTGTGGGCCCCAAGTGGAACGCGCTCCGTATAGTATTGTACTATATCTGTGGTATTGTAAATTGCCTTTGGCGGTTACTATGGCAACTTAGGTTGTTAAGTCATTTTTTTAAAAAGACTTGTTTCATTGAAGATAAAAAGCTATAAACAATTATTGAAACTAAATATTTACAGTTTATTTACAAATATGTTTTTGAAGAATTCTGTTTGTTCTGTGTCTGGGTGTTATTTATCTACTTAAGTAGGTATGCACTTATTTACAAAAACATTTTTAAAAGCTAAAACAAGTCATTAAGAACATGGCATAAGTATTTATTTATAATAACATTTATACTACTCGTGAACTATTTCAGGTCCACTACATCATTGTCCTTAACCACAATGGCTTGAATTGGAAATATTTAATACAAAGCTGTACTGAAACAAGAAACTCAAGTTAAGGGGATTGGACAATATATGTAAATAAAAGAGTACGATTGTGCGTCAGATATGTTTAGATAAAGTTATTGGTTACCAAGTAAACTTTTTACAATAAATATCTCTTTGTTTTGCCTTTAAACATGTTCCTTACAAATATTAATTCAACATAAAGCTTCATTTCCCTATACGTAAAATTTTTATCAAAAAAGCGCCATCTGTTGGCACATTTTGGATTCCTGTGAAGTTACGCCATCTTTTGGCGAGGGTAAAATTAGTTTATTAAAAGTTGAACGTGAGTGACCCATCTATTCTTAAGTATATAGTGTATTATCTATGGATATGTTATTAAAATTATTAAAGTGCGCAGACAAACCACAAATTGAGAACCTCCTCCTTTTTTGAAGTCGGTTAAAAAGTAGCGGCCACCGACCCCGCAAGTGTCCAACATGGATGTGGTCCATGTTGTGGCTGTCGCGCGCGTCATCTTCTTTTGTAGCCGCTTCTAGCTTCAAGTGGCGGCGCGCCGCCACTAGCCACATCCACAATCGCCGCGGCGATTGTGGATGTGGCTAGTGGCCCGTGTGCGGCGACCCTAAAGCAATAAATGATTATGATTAAACATTGATGAAATTAAATAAATAATATAAAAAAACGTACATTTTTTTCCTTCCACCTTTAAAAAATATTTGACTTTATTTTATCGCAACTCACGTAAGTAGACTTTGACGTCTAGTCGACACGATCCAGGCAAACGACGCGAGTTCATGACAGTTACCTGATTCCGTCACTTATCCAGAACGTCTCGTGTCCTATTTTCGCGAACATTCCATTCCTATATTAAATTATACCTTCCCTTTTGTTCCAATCGGAATTTTCTTACCTCACATTTCTAATAATATATGTACCAAAACATAACTCTATATACTTGCGTATATTATAGAATGACGAATGTTTTTATATGCACACAATAAGGAGAAAAATGTAAAGTAACTGTCTAGCCCATAGACAATTTCACTGCACTTAGTAACGTACCGTGCCAAGGTATATTCCCAAAAAGTGGGAATATTGCCGGTAATATACCCATTATTTTCAAAAATATACCAAAAAGATGGAAATTCAACGGAAATATTTCCAATGGGAATATACCCGTGAGTGCGTATTGCACTATCGCTTAGAAATTAATATATTAACTCTTGAGCCCAGTAACTTCTTCATGTAAAGTACTTTTCACACCGATGTTCACTACTGCTGATGTATTTTGTAGAGTGTACGCAGTCATTACATGACTTGTTTCCACCATCTCTCTTCTAACATCGGATGATGAGACGCATGATGATTACGCACCTTTACGTAGTAGGCGTCCTATAAGTTCGGACAAATCGCTTTGCATCGTTATGTCTGGTACTTACGGCTAAGAACTGGAATAGTTTGCTGCGTCGGTTTAACGCCCGATTATAATGTGGGTGTCTTCAAGGCATGGAGGTAGGTACGTCTCCAGTCTGGCTGCACCTCTATTTAAAGCCTGACCTTTAATGATGTTCTGACCTTTAATAGTCGTTGAATCTTTTGAATTTCGAATTTGCACAGGCTGTATCTATTGAACAGCGCGGACTTTTATTGCAACTACCATAGTTAGATGTTACTTTTCACCACAAAACTGTTTCGACTCTAAAGTGTGTGTAAGGCTGGTCCAATTTCTTCATCAATGTACATTTTATCAAAGAAATTGGATGACTTCATCCAATTGACTAGAGCCACCGATATTTGATGAAAGATTTTGACATTTCAATCAAATTGGCTTTGATCAAATATTGGACACAGAAAGACGAGTGGAATCACCATCATCATCATCATCAGCCGGAAGACGTCCACTGCTGAACATAGGCCTCCCCCTTAGAACGCCACAATGAACGACAATTGGCTATTTGCATCCACCGGTTACCTGCGACGCGCACAATGTCGTCTGTCCACCTAGTGGGAGGCCTGCCTACGCTGCGTCTTCCGGTTCGTGGTCGCCACTCGAGAACCTTTCTTCCCCAACGGTTATCGGTTCTTCGAGCGATGTGGCCTGCCCATTACCACTTCAACTTGCAGATTCTGAGAGCTATGTCGGTGACCTGGGTTCTTCGGAGAATCTCCACATTTCGGATTCTGTCGCGCAAAGAAACTCCGAGCATAGCTCTCTCCATGGCTCGTTGTGTGACTCTGAACTTCTCTAAAAGGCCAGCCGTTAGAGACCACGTCTCAGTACCATATGTCATCACTGGCAACACACACTGGTTAAAAACCTTCGTCTTCAGGCACTGCGGTATTTACGGTATTTGCGGTACGAGTGGAATACCACTCACCTAATAAAGCAAGTGTTTCAATAATTTTAGAATGGTCTAAAAGAACATAATTATGAAGTAAGTATCTCAGCGTCTGAAACATGGAAACATGTTGTAGGTTATAGCACCTACAACTTGCTAAACTGTTAGAAACAGAGATAAATTATCTACAATCGTGCGAGCTCGATGCATATCTACGCCACCAGTTTGCCAAAACCGGGTTTACTCTGGCTCGGCAAGTTGATAATTAGAATTTTCAAACTTCTAGATAGCTTTCTCCCTGGCTCTTGTACTCATGTGATATAGATAGATAGGTATATAAGATACGTGTAGAGTAGAACAAACATCATCTAATGTGGGAAAGTTCCTGAGTAGACACCACGCCTTGAACGTGTAACTCTCGTGATTTGTAAGACCCGCGATTGACCGGGGCGAAGCTTGGACGTCGTTTGAAGCGTTAGTTTAGTTGGATTTACATAACAAGATAAATTACAAATTGATTATTTTATAAAATTGCACACATGCACACAGCTCAGAAACTTTGTGTTTATTAACGTTTCTGGAGTTTCTGTTTTATTGAAATTAGGATTTCGAATCCGTTAATTCGAATGGTGAAGACATGGTAAGTGAGGGACGGAAGACGAATTAAATTGCGACCGTAAGTGTCAAGGAGTCCCAAATTCCAAATACAAAGATATTCTTAGACACATTATACTTACCATAAGCTAGCAGATCTTTTTCAGTGGCAGTACAAAGTTTTAATAAGTTTTTGTAATATATACACACGAGTATTACTTAGTATGTTGATAGAATAACGCCACGGAAGACCACTAGCTTCTATGACACAAGTTGTGCTGAGTATAACAGCTAGTTACAAATACCCATTGTACAATACATGCATAAGAATGATTATACCTTGCTCAAATATTCGAGATATTGTACTTTTTATAAATAAAGATTGATTTGATGTCATTTGATTTTGATATATAGTCCACCAACAACCGCATTTGACAAGCATGGTATGAGCATGGTGGACTAATTGCCTAAGCCCTTTCATCTCGAGGTGAGCCCGTGCCCAACAGTGGTACAGAAACAATGGCTGGAAAAAAATATATTATCGAGTTTAAATTGGGAACAGCTCCACTGCGAAGAACCTCCATCTTCCAATATTACCTGTACTCATTAATAATATTCACGGTCCCGCGTGACAGCCGGCTTACTTGACTTGTACCGAATTGCACAGTCCTGCAATCACACTATCATAATCATTGAGTTTTTACAGTAATCAAGGTTGCCAGGGTTCTTTGAGAAGACTATCATGACTACTAAGATTTTGTACCTTTCTGGTTTTTCTTCTTTTTTTTGCTGTCTTACTCACAGCATGCTGCATGGCTTCGAAATTATTATCATACTAGCAGTACCCGCGGCTTTGCACGCAGCTATAAGGTTTCATAAACTCAAGCAATGTTAGCCTCAATCAAGTAATGTTTGTCAAGCACTTTTTTCACGTAGGGAACTCCCCATGGTTACCCACACCACCACGGGAGTGGCAATGTGGGTTATGTACGACTCATACTGAAAACCGAGACCTTCGATGTTCACATACCGCTGTGTTGGCGGGCCCTGGGAACGGCCACGTTTACTATTCAGAGTCCCAACAGCGGCCAGCGAGCCCATCCTCGTAAACCTGCCTGCCGATGTAAAAGGCCCATAGAATCTCATCAGATGGCGTGCCGAAACACTTTAGCACGACATATCCGCGCAAGGGTGAACACAAGCAGCGGTTTCCCCGTCCCTAGTGTTTGCACATCCTCGCTCGGGCGGGATAAGGTCGGCGTTGGCCCCTCATCTGTGCCCGGGCCTCCTCCTGCATTGCGGATCACTGAAGGGATCCCTCTCCTTGATCTGGTCCCCTGTATATTGTGGAGGATCAACCAGGGTTTAAAAGATACTTACTGACTAAAACCCAATGATAAACAATAAACCATGTATAATATGTTATATACCTACTAAAGCGCTTCAAAAATTCTGACTCAAGTTATTAAAATAATTTCTCATATATAGATAAGGTAAGATATGGTTAAGGTTCCTTTCCTTATTATTTACTTTTGTACAGTACTTTGTGCATTTTCTAAATACGCATGAAGGCACTTTAACTTGATTTTCAAAGGCACACGTCACATTCGTTACATTAAAACCCTACCCCGGGGACCGTCGCATCGGCACATGAGACTGGACCCCAGGGCTCTCCAGTGGGATCTGCACCAGGGGCCCCTCAGTGCATTACGTTTTAGCCCGCCACCAGGGGGGGGGGGGGGGCATTGTAGCCCTCGGGGAAGTTGTCACGGTGCACACAGGGACGGGGGTCCTAACCCCGACGCCGTCCTCCTCGGCATCGCCGCCTTGCTCAACGGACGTCCTAGGTCCCACACCCCTAACATCCAGCGTCTCGGAACAGAAGCTCGAGTCACCCGAGCCAACTCGATATAACTCGACATGTAGCCTTCAGTATCTGTCGCTGCGACTTGTTGATTCGAGAGCCTTACGCTTACAGTAAAATTTACATCTTCGAAGCCTAATCCCTGTTCGCTAAGCGATTAAATGGTTAAGACACGTTAGGAGTCCTTAGATGGGTGACCGTTAAGTGCCATCTTTACTTAGCGTTTCCGTGGTTTGGAGGGTACGTAAAAAGCCATTCCTGGTTATTGTCATTTAGACAGCAGTTGATAGGCCAAGTCAAAGGCCTAAGGGCAGCTTGGACTTTTATCTAGACTATTTATCCTGTGGGCTAGTCCTGAAAAGTGATGTTATGAATTGGGATGCTCGCCTCTTAAGAATACTAAGGACTCCTTGAACTTCCTATTGTTGTTGTATTTAATTTAAACGAAACAACGCATAACTCATGCTTTTGGGCTCCCCTCTCTATTTCATGTGTTTAACAGTAAGCATACGACCCAAGACTACTTGCCAAGCGTGAGATTGTGGCAACCCCTACCTTCTAAGGGGTAGGCTGTTGTTCAGCCGTGGACGTCCTTCGACTGCTGATGATACACCTCTGCCATAGCGCCAATATATTCAGTGTTCAACGAAGTTAATACATAATTATGTATTTGCGTTGTATAGCAGTATAGACATAGGCAGTGGAGATAACCTGCAATGTACTTTGTATAGACTGTCCAACACAGACGGCTTTGGTCTATTTGCACTTTACACGTTATTGTCACGTTCTTGTAATAGATCACCGACTCGCATATGGCGATATTCATGCTGTGCAGCAGCACGATGGTGCTCAAGTTGACATGGCGTACTAAGAAAAGAAATGCCCGGAAAGAGCCTCTTCAAATGGCAAAATTATATATTTAGTGCAACGGGCGTAGCCTGGACCATAAGTCTAAATGATCTTGGTGATTGACCAATCTTTGTGCCGCTTTCAATCATCAGTGAGTTGAGCTTCACGCTTACCACTGTTTTCAAGGAAGCCCAGAACGCGCCCTTCCTTGTGAGGTAATATTAGAGGCGCAAGCTTCAGTTTAGTGTTCACAACCGCGTATAACTAACAATTTCCATATTTGGTTACTTACTTTCTTTATATCGTGATGCAGCTACTCAAAAAAATAACTTTAAATTTAATTGATTAAAAATTACAATCATACGTTTTTAGTTTCAGTATGCAAAAATATAATTAGTTGGTTAGTTATTATTTTGTAATAGTACTACTAAAAACGAAATAAAAATGTTTAAAATCACAAAAAGAAACTAAGTTTGTCCGGGATCGAACCCTAAAACATAATCACACTGGAAGACCATTAAACCGTTAGGCTTTATCGACTGTTAGAAGCAGTGTTGAAATTCCCGTTTTTATGAGTATTGTACATATTTCCTGCTTAATTCCTCAAGTTAATATAGTACTTATTATAGTATTGCTCATTCCCAGTAACAAATAGCTTGATATTTGTGATACCCGATAAGGTGTTTATCAAACATGTTCGTCAAATATCAGCTTAATCTGTTGAACAGTATTGCTACCAATCTTCAAAACATAAGAGTTTCGCGGCAAATTTTAGATGTAAAAGTACATATTACATCACTGCTCATTCCCCGTAACAGATAGCGAGATAATTTATATCCTATAATAATTTTTCTAGGTCTTCCATTAATATTTTGCCAAATAGCAACTAAATCTGTTCAGCGGTTTTGACGCCAAGTCGCCACAAAATCACAGACATACAAAAATTCTAAAAAATATAATATTTTCGGCATCAGTATCGTTCCTAAAACACGTAACAATTACATTTTTCAAAAAAATATTCAATGTACAGTTTTTACTTTTCTACGATTTTATTATATGTATAGATAATCAATTTACTTATTTTTATGCTAAAAAACTTATTCCATCAATGAATATTAAACTCAATGTCAAAGAAAGAACGGAATAAAGAAGTCTGACAAACATTATAAAAGCATTAAATGAAAGAAGTGCAAATAGCTGGTCGAGATTCAATATTATTCCGTGCAAATCACCCCATCGCCATAAGATTTGGGCGCTGGCAGCAAGGGGAGCGACTGGGAACTCGGTGCGTCCAATTGGTTAGCATATTTTAATAGCGTCTGGCACAGGGCCACGCCGGCGACGCGCTTTAATGTTTTCCATTGGCTCCTTAATGTGCCTACTTAACGAACTCAACTCTCTTATCGAACTAACAGACAACTCGGCTTCGTTTCAAACCTGATAAAGTATCTGTGACTTTTGGTTGTATAGTACGCACAATGAAGAGTAATATGGCTGAAAGTTATGAAAATGAACGAATTTCAAGCTAGCAGATGATTTAAAAAACCAAAAGAAGCAACAGTTGTGTATATTTTTTTGCATAAGTTTTTGGAAGTGAAAACATCTTTAGCAGCTCTGTGCACTTTTTCTGACGTGACCGTAGGACCTGATCGAAAAATCGTAAGGTAAGAAGTAGGCGGCGCAGGGCGCTTGCGCGAATGTTCGAATGGGTTTGTGTTACAGCGTGCCACGCGCATCCATGGATGGTGACTGCTGATGGCTCGACCATCTATGTAGTTAATCTATACATACATATAATAAAATCGTAGAAAAGTAAAAACTGTACATTGAATATTTTTTGAAAAATGTAGTTGTTACGTGTTCTAGGAACGATATTGATGCCGAAAATATATTTTTTAGAATTTTTGTCTGTCTGAATGCCTGTGACTTTGTGCCGACTTGACGTCAAAACCGCTCAACAGATTTAGTTGCTATTTGGCAAAAATAGTGATTGAAGACCTAGAAAAATTATAGGTTTTACATCTACAATTTTGAAGATAGGTACCAATACTGTTCAACAAATTAAGCTGATATTTGACGAACATGTTTGATAAACACCTTATCAGGCTTTAGTATAGCAAATATCAAGCTATTTGCTACTGGGAATGAGCAATACTGTAATAAGTACTTTTCTTCTACAATTTTCCGCGAAATTATAAAAAGACTAGACAAATGTTACAATATACCAGATTTTTATGAATTTTAACTCCTAAATTAAAATCATTACGCTATATTAACTTAAGTAACTAAGCAGGAAATATATACAATACTCATAAGAACGGGAATTTCAACACCCTTCTAACAGTTGATACAGCTTAACGGTTTAATGGTCTTCCGGTGTGATTATGTTTAGGGTTCGATCCCTGACAAACTCCGTTTCTTTTTGTGATTTTAAACATTTTTTATTTCGCTTTTGCTAGTACTATTACAAAATAATAACTAACCAACTAAGTATATTTTTGCATACTGTTAAACTAAAAACGTATGATCGAAATTTTTAATAAATTAAGTATAAAGTTTATTTTATTTTAATAGCTGCATCTCGATATAAAGAAAGTAAGTAACCAAATATGGAAATTGTTAGTTATACGCGGTTGTGAACACTAAACTGAAGCTTGCGCCTGTAACATTACCTCACAAGGAAGGGCGCGTTCTGAGCTTCCTTGAAAATAGTGGCAAGCGTGAAGCTCAACTCACTGATGATTGAAAGCGGCACAAAGATTGGTCAATCACCAAGATCTTTTAGACTTATGGTCCAGGCTACGCCCGTTGCACTAAATATATAATTTTGCCATTTGAAGAGGCTCTTTCCGCGCACTTCAGTTCTTAGTACGCCATGTCAACTTGAGCTCCATCGTGCTGCTGCACAGCATGAATATCGGTCGATTCGGTGATCTATTACAAGAACGTGACAGTAACGTGTAAAGTGCAAATAGACCAAGGCCGTCTGCGTTGGACACAATTTATACATAGTACATTGCAGATTATCTCCACTGCCTATGTCTATACTGGTATACAACGCAAATACATAATGTATTAACTTCGCTGAACACTGAATATATTGGCGCTATGGCAGAGGTGTATCATCAGCAGCCGAAGGACGTCCACGGCTGAACAACAGCCTACCCCTTAGAAGGTAGGGGTTGCCACAATCTCACGCTTGGCAGTAGTCTTGGGTCGTATGCTTACTGTTAAATCCATAAATAGATAGGGGAGCTTAAAAGCATGAGTTATGCGTTGTTTCGGTTAAATTCAATACAACAACAATAGGAAGTTCAAAGAGTCCTTAGTATTCTTAAGAGGCGAGCATCCCAATTCATAACATCACTTTTCAGGACTAGCCCACAGGATAAATAGTCTAGATAAAAGTCCAAGCTGCCCTTAGGCCTTTGACTTGGCTAATCAACTGCTGTCTAGATGACAACAACCGGGAACTGCTTTTTACGTACCCTCCAAACCACGGAAACGCTATGTATAAATGACACTTAACCTGTTAAGTTAACAGTCTATCCATCTAAGGACTCCTAACGTATCTTAACCATTTAATCGTTTAGCGAACAGGGATTGGAACTGGTTTCGAAGATGTCAATTTTACTGTAAGCATAAGGTTCTCAAATCAACATATCGCAGGGATAGATACTGAAGGCTGCATGTCGAGTTATATCGAGTTGGCTTGGGTGGCTCGAGCTTCTATTCCGAGTCGCTGGATGTTCGGGGTGTGGGCCCTAGGACATCCGTTGAGCAAGGCGGCGATTCCGAGGAGGACGGCAGCGGGGTTACGACCCCCGTCCCCGTGTGCACCGTGACAGCTTCCCTGAGGGCTACAATGCCCCCCCTCCCTGGTGACGGGCTCAAACGCAATGCACTGAGGGGCCCCTGGTGCAGATCCCACTGGAAAGCTCTGGGGTCCAGTCTCGTGTGCCGATGCGACAGCCGCGGTGGTTTTATTGGGTAAGAATTCCACATACCCCGATCGAGTCCACAGCTCCCGCGAAAAAAAAACAGGAAAAATGCGCTCCATCGGCAGCGAGCTCAAAGGTATACTGCGGTGCACCTGGTACAGATCTCACCCGAGAACCCAGGTTCCCCTCTCATGTGCCGATGCGACAGTCGCCGGAGTAGGATTTTAATGTAACGCACGTGGCCTTTGAAAATCAAGTAAAGTGCCTTCATGCGTATTTAGAAAATGCACAAAGTACCTACTGTACAAAAGTAAATAATAAGGAGATATACCTTAACCTTATCTTACTTTAACTTTAACTATATATGAGAAATTATTTTAATAACTTGTCAGAATTTTTGGCGCGCATTAGAGGTATATAACATAAACATGATTAATAATATCATTGGATTTTAGTCAGTAAGTATCTTTTGAACCCTGGTTGATCCTCCACAATATACAGGGGACCTTTTGAAGGTTTGAGGTTTTAAAGGAAAAAGGGTCGCTAAAGTTTAATGTCACAGAAGGTGGTGGCAGAGCAGATCAAGTAGAGGGATCCCTTTGGTGATCCGCAATGCAGGAGGAGGCCCGGGCACAGATGAGGGGCCAACGCCGACCATATCCCGCCCGAGCGCGGATGTGCAAGCAGTAGGGACGGGGAACCACTGCATGTGTTCACCCTTGCGGATATGTCGTGCTAAAGTGTCTCGGCACGCCATTTGATGAGATTCTGCGGGCCTTTTACATCGGCAGGCAGGTCTACGAGGATGGGCTCACTCGCCGCTGTTGGGACTCGGAATGGGCTGTTCCCAGGGCCCTCCAATACAGCGGTATGTGAACACCGAAGGTCTCGATTCAGTAGGAGTCATACATAACCCACATTGCCACTCCCGTGGTGGTGTGGGTAACCATGGGGATTTTCCTACGTGAAAAAAGTGCTTGACAAACATTGCTTGATTGAGGCTAACATTGCTTGAGTTCATGAAAATTACTAGCTGCGTGCAAAGCCGCGGGTACTGCTAGTGTAAAATAATTGTAATAGTTCTGAATTGTTAAATTTTTAATGTAATATAAATTGTTATGTTTGTGTACGATAGCGCATATGAATATTCTATTTTATCCCATAAGTGATAGTACTTTTATACTGATAATTAAAGCAATTCGTGCAAAATTATTCCCTAACCATTCCAAAATATCAAAAATGCACAACGTTATTATTCAAGCTTTCACTTCTGCCGGCACTCCCGGAGTGCAACTCGTTTTTTATTTTATTTTGATGATCAAAATGATTGATTACGAATTAAATAGACTTAAAAAAAAAAAATGACAGAACCTTCTCTGGTATATTTTCTTCTTAAATCCGACAAGTATGTACAGACTTTGGTGTTTTATATTAGTTTTTTTTTAGTAGAGCTTAGCCTAGTTATTCATTTTCAGTTACGCTGACTTAAATAAAATCGGACTTTAGGTATTGTTCAGTTAGTCACCGTGACTACGTGACGTAGTTACTTTTAAGTATTTTTTAAAGGTGGTTTATTTCGTGGCTTTTTCATTTAAAATAAAAATAATGACATTAAAAGAAGATAAATATTACCCTAGAGTTTTATTCCACAAATATACAGTGGGCAAATAAAAGCTTTGCGTATTTTTACCTCAGACAGATTTAAGTCGTAGTAATAAAAAAAAAATTTGGAAAGCAATTTTATAAATTACTCTAACAAAGCATAAATTTATTTAAACAATTCCTAGAATGTTATGAGCTCTATCTGATTTAGATGTTACTTCAAGCGTCAAGACGAGTTAAGATTGTGTAATTTACATCATTAGTGGTAATTTGTTAGTGTTAATGTCACATGTGAGGTGCTTATAATCAGTTGTAATCACTGTTTGGCAAATTATGAGATGAGAAAGCAACATCAGGTAAGGACAGTCATAATTATAAAAGTCATAACTATTATTTTCATTATTTACTAGGTGGTAGGTTCCTTGTGCAAGGAACCATCCATGTAGGTGCCACCGCAGTGTCAGATATTCTACCGCCAAGCAGCAGTGTGTAAGCATTGCTGTGTTCCGGCGTGAAGGGCGTTGTTGCTGGTGAAATTACCGGACACAAATACTTAAAATCGAATGTCTTAAGGGTCGGCAACGCGCTAGTGATTCTTCTGGTGTTGCTAGCGTCTATAGGCTGCGGTGACTGCTTACCATCAGGCGGACCGCACGCTTGCTTGCCACATTGGTAGAATAGAAAAAATAAAATTCTTTTCTAATATTTTCAACCATAAATAAAAAAAACAAGTTCCTGCAATTCATTGGGGATACTGAGATTTAAAGGGCCCTCACATAATAAGGAACATCTATACCTACATATTTATACTTGCCGTTGAACGAGACCGTCTATACAACAAGACAGCTTGATGGATGCGATCGCGGTGTTTTGTTAGATTCGAGCCTAACGACAAGGACGCAATTTTATTTATTAAATATCCGGGTATAAAAAAGCTCTTTGGCTGCCGATCAATTTGCCTCTGTTATGAATTTTAATTTGCTTAATTACGTGTCGAAATATAATAATTTTAGTTAAATTAACATTACTGGAAGCGCGCGGCGCATGGCACCATCATAACAAGACGGTTAAACTAAGTTATAGAGATTTCAGTCATTTTAATATTACCACGTGTGTCTTATTTTATTCCACTACATTTTACTGAAATTTTATGGGAAAATCTTGGAAAGTATGTAGTTTAGTTTTTTATATACTACCAAGGTGGCAAGCAAGCGTACGGCCCGCCTGATTGTAAGCAGTCACCGCAGCCTATAGACGCTAGCAATACTAGAAGAATCACTAGCGCGTTGCCAACCGTTAAGACATTAGATATTAAGTCATTGTGTCCGGTAATTTCACCAACTACAGTACACTTCAAGCCGGAATTCAGATTCTGTGTTCCGTCGTGAAGGGCACTGTAACAGCAGTGTGTAAGCATTGGCTTACACACTGCTGCTTGGCGGCAGAATATCTGACACTACGGTGGTACCTACCTGGAAGGTTTCTTACATAAGGAACCTACTACTAAGTTCCGTGTGATGCGCAACGAGCGCATGAAATATTATACCTACAAAAAAAAATACAGATCCGTATACTAATAGACGCGGCGCACATCACAACCAGTTTTGGTGTGCGATACCATCTCCTAAACTATTGTGAAAGCCACACATAGTTCAGGATTACAGATGCATAATAACGTAGTACAAAAGGACGAGATTAATTTATATCATTTGCGATCGTATCAGGTAAATAAGTCTGATCATTATAGTTGTTCACAGCGGTTGACAATACCGTATTTACTTACGTTTTCACCAGAACTATTTATGAATTCCCAACAGATGAAAACGTATGTAAAATACACTATAATAATAAAAATAATAATAATACCAGCCCTTGTTAATGTCCCACTGCTGGGCACGGGCCTCCCTTCAAGATGAAGGGGCTTAGGCCATAGTCCACCACGCTGGCCAAGTGCGGGTTGGCGGACTTCACACGTCATTCGAAAGCTAGTTAGGCTTTCTCAGACATGCAGGTTTCCTCACGATGTTTTCCTTCACCGAAAGCTAGTAACAATCGCACAAAGACGATTCGCACATGATTAATTAAAGAAATCAGAGGTGCGAGCCGGGGTTCGAACCTGCGCACCTTGTTTCCAAGGCAAGCGCTCGCCCACTGAGCTGTTACAGCTTATACACTATGGATGACAGTAATTGAATGTTACCTAATAAAAATATGTCCAGACAAATGAAATTAGCCCAACTCACACAAAATTACATTAAACAAACAAGCCGAGGACTCCGATGCTTATCACTGTTACATTGTGCCCGGCAATTTTCTGAGCTGCTTATATCACGAGTTACGAGTGTGTTATTCAGTAATATATGGCTTTCATTTGGTTAAAAGCTTTATACGTTTGCCGTTCCAAACGCGTTTTCAGCGCCATCATTAAAATTATCCTGTCACAACCAATAAAATTATCAATAAAATCCAGCTTGAATAAATGCGATTAAATCGTCGAGCGCTTTTAAAATATTAAAGCGAAATGAAATTTGTCTCCCGCATGTCGGTCTGCGGTCGTGCGATCCGAATTCATATCGTCTAATGTAGCCGATAGCTTTCAAATAGCATTACTTTTATTGAAATGTTCACTGATATCTTTAAAACTCGGAGTGATGTGACTTGAAATCACTCAACTATATTATCAACAAAGAGTAATTGAAATATAATTTTCTACTTTGGGTCACTGCATATCAGCAAAGATTAGGTAAAAATTAAATACATTATAAAATTTTCATTATTAGCGGCCTGCAAATTGATCTAGTGATCTATTATTTTTACAATAAATTTAGTCTGTTTACAATACAAATAGGAGAATACTGATTGCGTTAAATGCGATTATATTGTTACGACCGCGACATAAGTGTTAATTATTCGGTTAATTATTACTTAATTGCAATTATCACAAAATGTATTGTTAGTTTATAGATCTACTATCGATCCAGAAAGAAAAATCCACAATTTTCAATGGAAAGTAATCCACCCATCTAGAACGTTCCCATACTTGTACTAGAGTTACCTATTGTTTACGTAACCCTAATTTTTATAGCTTGTTTATTCTATTGTGTGGTCGTAGGAATGTACTAGATATAAGTAGCTACTTACTAGCAAGTTCTCAATGTTTCCACCCCTCTATTAATTTTACTTTATAAGCCGACGTACCGAGACGTCCGGGTACAGTTTGTGTTTACAAGCGACAGTGAAAACATCTCAAGGAAACGATCGAAGAGTACCACCGATCTTTGCGACGACTCGGACCACTGTACCTTATGAGTTATAGTGTGTAGATATAGTAGTGTGAGTGCACCTGCAATAAAATCTCATGTTACGATGATCGGCATTTTAATACCCAACCGCATAACTACTGTGTGGTTGCTAAATACGAATATTCTGCCAGATTACTTAGCCGGATTGATGTCTGACTTCGACAGGTGGATTAGTTTGCTCACTTAATTGAGTGAATTCTAATCAAAGCAAAGTTCAGCTGACGGTCTGGCAACTTTTGATAAGTTTTGAGCAAGATAAACCCAGAATGACGTATATAAACGACACGATGATGACGATGACGTATATAATGACGTGTATGATAGGATAGATGACTAAAACTATATATTTAGTCCTTCCTTTAGATTATCAAAAAATATTGAAATAGGCTACTACCGAATCACAACGCGGCCGACGCGGCCGGAAGATCCGACAGACAAGAAACTCAGCGGGCTTGTCATTTTATCACTTTTTTTAAACATTGTTAGTCTTGTTACAATTGGATCAACATCAGCGATAGTGTGTTCTGCCGTTCGTAAGATAAAACAAATGAGAAAAGAAAAAAAAATACAACAAAATTACAACGAACTAAAAGGCGAAATGGATAGTAGGATGCTGTTATAAGTACCTTTACTGGATGATAATTTAGCATTTAATATTGGAAGCGCTTCGTGCAATGGGGTTTCGATAGCGGTGCGGATTTTATCAGACTAAACTGTCGGTGAACGGCAACGAGGCTTCTTTACTTTGATCTTACATGCACAATTAGTTTTACATTTAATTTTTAACTAAAGTAACTAAAATTGTGTTGTTGTTTTGCTTTGCGCATAGTTCTAGAGATCTACAAATCCAATTTTCCTTCTGGGTGCCGCCGAGGAGACGAATCCAGTCAACGATTGCGGCCAGGTAAGGCCGTCCAAAATTGGATTTTCACTTCACCTACATTCTTTCTTCCCCGATATAAAGTATAAAATCTTTTCTATGCAAACTCGATTGTCCTTCACCGATAAATGAATGATTGATGATAAATGAATCGCTATGTATTCCATTAACAAACTTTTTAGCGTTCCGTAGGGTAAGTAGGGTTTAAGGTACCTTTGTCTGTCTGTCTATCACACCAATATATTTCAGCAACTGCTTATGCTATTATGTATTCAATAGGATTTTAATAATCTAGTGTGTTTTGTCATCCTTGACTGCATCTACGTACCAAGTTGTATATGGTAAATCAAGTTAAAATTTTAAACATCACCTTATTAATCACGTCAGTTAATAATTTAATATTAGGTGTAACGTAAAGATTTGTTTTCTCATTATGTTTCATAATAAGCCCCCAAAAGTTTGACTTTTAATAATAGCATATTCATTATCCAACTTCCTTTGTGGAATGAAAGGGAATTCAAAAAGAATCGCCATTTAGAATGCTCGGTTGCTTCACTATGATCCGGAGAGATATGTTTTCGACATTTATAGTTATGTCATAAACGTAACAAACGTGACATAATATTAAATAAAACCTGTTTAAAATTTTCCGTTTCATATGATATAATATAATAATCACACTTTGTAAAGAAATAAAAGTAAAAACAAAAATACACAACTACCTACATTATGCCCCTATCCTACAAACATCTATGTCAAAAACTGTCCTGCGTATGCGATTACACGGGTGAGACACTTCCATAGTGCATATATCGTACTAAAAAGTAAGTATAAAGTTAAATCACCTATAGAACTTATCGTACATTTAATATACTTCTAAGTTTAAAAACAACTATTAACAAGGGAAGTCGATAATGACCCGCCTAGACAAACGAGTACGCCATATACGTACCTATATGGCCGGGTATTGCACAAGAGAAGCAGCAGGATATTAAGCAAACAAGCTCGTATAAAGTTTGTTTGTGCCATACACAACTAAGACGAGGTAATCCGGGATTAATAGCGTGTTAAACTTTAATTAAGGTGATCTTGGGACATTTATTCGACTTTCGAGTGCTATAATATTTACTTAATATTGCCTTTTTTAATAAATACTTACGCGAACGGGCTGGTTGTGTATGGTACCGAAATAATGCGTAAACTTAATTAAAGACCGATGATAATGATGATGATATGATTAATGATTATATGATTTGTTAATTGTGAACCTTACGAACTAACTTATAAATCAGCTTCGGGATGTATCAGCATTTATATAGCAGTAACTTACTGTAAAAATCTTTTACAGATAAAACAAGCGTCATTAAATTTTTTATATGTTTGTCAACTTGGACAGTATTTGATGAGTTCTTTTAAGGTGATGAAGGAGATGAGACGACTCGGGCACCGTCGTCGAAAGGATTTAATCAAAGAAATAGAGCCAAGAAGCCATTTCGATAATAAATAGACCGCAAAATACTTTGAGTTTGATTATTTTCAGAAGTAGGTACTTAGGTTATATTATTCCTTCTTTGTGTCCAAAACTACGTTATGTAGAGATGGTGTTTTTAATATCATTGGTCATTTAGAGGTATATAAATAACCGTATCAACAGTTTACTGGATACTGATTAGGTACAAGAAAGAAAAAAAAACTGTTTAAGATGTTAAAACCAATTTTACTCGTATCGTAAACGAGTAAAATTTTAAATAATTTATTTTGTGGTTTCGTTCCGTATGTTGTTGTTTAATACATAGAATTTAATTTCTTAGCTGTATTATTGCTTCAAGTGTCTTATCAGGGGGTCAAAATAAAGGCACATAATAGATCGGATTGAAATTGCTTCACCGACAAGAGCACAGCTCTTAAATTGGAGAGAGAGCTGTATTATAAACCGACTGAAAAAAGAGATCCCAATTCGAGTGTAGTTATATAATTTTTAATGTATGTTCACGAACAACTCTGACATTTGTGTATTGATTTAAATAGTTATTTTTTAGTACACTTACCAAAAGTTTGCTTTCGCGCCGCTCCACCGAAAAGGTCCCAGTCCCAGAAGTTTGTATTATGTAGAGGGGGCATTTTTAAGAGGAGGCTTCGTTACAGGTACTTATAGGAAGAAAAAAAACAAAAATTACAAAAGATAGGTTAGATTTATTGTAGTTGTTTGTTATACAGTTCTAAGTTCAGAGCAGAACAGTTTTAGATAGAACAGAGCACGTTTTTTTTTTTTTTTTTTGGGAATGATAGACGCTGTTAGCCGCAGATGGCCATTGCAGCTTCACCGGACAATAGGAGGCGAGCGCTTGAAGCGCTCTAGCCTTTACGGCAGAAGTAGCGACGAGCACAAGGGCACCTCAGGGAGGCACGGCCTCGGCTTGGGCTGTCGCTTAAGAGAGGGCTGAGGAACAGAGCACGTGATGTCTAGGGTCGTCGTCGAGTGATCGGAAGTGTGGTACGATGCACCTGGTGTTAGTCGGCCAGGGCACGACGAGGTAAGGGTGGCCGCCTCAGACCGGGCGGTCCACCGGGCATGGTGCAAGCGGCCTGGTCCCGAGCAGCGGGCCAGACGGGCACCATGCCAGCAGCAGCGGCTGTAGGAGACCGGCCTGGTAGCAGGCCGGAAGTAAGGCCGGGGTACGCCCAAGGGCGGCGTGCCCCAGCAAACAGGTGCGGGACGCCCGTAGACGACGGCCCGCCAAAAGTGGTGGTGCGGAGGCACCCGAGTGACGGTGCCCCGCTAAAGGTAGTGGTGCGGAGGCGTCCAAGGACGACGCCCCGCCGTTGGAACCCCAAGTGATGGGGATCCAAAAAGGAACCTCCGGTTAAGACAAGGGCTTTTATAGGGAAGCCGAGTTGTTGCCAGCGAGCTAAATCTATGTTTTTTTTTTTTTAATATGGAACTACGCATATTGCGTTGCACTTTGCATTTTTTACAAATATTTAGTAGGTACGAATTATAAATACTGTTTTTATTGAGTCACCGGTACAGTATCGATACTGTATGTTTTATTTAAATAATAGTGAGGTAAGCAATTTGTTACAATTACAAACGATCAAATAGTTCCTGAAGGGACATGAACGGTGCGGTGGAATTATGTATAATATGCTAAAAATTCTACAAATAATAGTATTTAAGTTCTCATGGTGATATAAATATCGTAACTTGCAACAGTAAAAAAAAATATTAAAAAAAAAAGTCATTCTTATTACTGTAGATTCGATATAATTTTCTTTAATTTCTTTTTACAGTTGCAAGTTACAGTTCTTTTTTCTTACGTAATCGTTACAATTGTATTTTATGTAATATATGGTAACTTTGTGCAGTTCCTTATTGGATTGCCGGTTTCCCCTAAATTCGTTACGCACATCTCCCAAAGGTATCCGATTGTGCAAATCTTGTCACATTTCATTGACGCGAAAATTTCTTTGTTCGTTTTCTTAGCTTTTATGTTCAATCGCTGAGTGTATTGGAACTGTTGGATGTTGTATAAACAAGTATAAAACTGGATCCGTGTAGTCGAGTACTTCACATTGAATACAAGATATTTATTTTATTGTTTCTGGTTTGTGTATAGAACCCAAAATCGGTATGGTATGCCACGCTAATCCGATATCAAGACAGATTATATAACGATACAAAATTGATTTACACAATAGAATCTGGGAATCAAATCGGACACATATACACAACATTGTAATTGTGACCAGTAGACTAAGACTATTATTTATACCTTACTAAATATAAGCTACCAGTAGTCATCATCATCATCATCGCCAGCCAGAAGACCTCCATGGCTGAACATAGGCCACCCCTTGGAACGCCACTATAGACGAAAATTGGCTATTGGCATCCAACGGTATACGACCTGCAAAATGTCGTCGATCCTCCTAGTGGGGGGCCTGCCTATGCTGATCTTCTGGTTCGTGGTCGCCACTCGAGAACCTTTCTTCCCCATCGGTCCACCTAACGTTAAAAGATATTCTGGCTGGTTGGCTCTACCAGCAAAAAAGGTGAAAAACAACGGGAGCACTTAAAACATTAGTCATTAGCAAGAACACAACGCCACTATAACTATGGTTAATTATTTAGTTGCGGTGGTGTGTGTCTTACTTGGTGGTAGGTAACTTGTGCAATGGTCTGACCGACCAGGTTCTTATCACCGCAGTGCCAGATAAAATATAAACATAGAAAGCCTTCTTGGCCATACAAAGGGGTAATTCCAGTCTTTTAGGAGTTTTTAACAGCCGTTCGGAACTCCGATTGATAGAAAGAACGGGAATATTTTTTCCCACTGCTCCGATTGCTTTTTTTTTTTTTTGTTTTACTACTTAGTCTATTTCAACAAAAGTACAGTCACTAATAAAAATAGTAACTAAGCTTTAATTCTTTACTCTTTCTAAATAATGTCCAATGCTAATCATTTCGCTATTAATTATAAATTCATCTCGCAATTGATCTTTTGTGTTCGCTTTTACTTCAAAGCTTCTAATTATGGGTAATTGAAATAAAGCGTCGTCTTGCAATATTTGTAACAAGTTAAGAAGACTTGGTACGTTTCTGTTTATTTTTGAATTGAGTGGTTTGTTTGCCAGCTCTTCAAATAATTAGTTGCTGCGGTGCTGCAAATCAAAAACTGGCCAGGATTCAATATATGTTGAATTTTTCAGCCACGGTAACTTACTTATAGCAGGGGGTGTATATTATGTGCCTTGTCTTATGTGAGCTTAAGAATGTGGTTTAGAGCTAACATGTATATAGTATAAGTACCAGGTTAGCATAGGACATAAGGAAGACTTCGCAGTCACTGGACGTCCGGGGTATGGGCCCAAGGATGTCCATTGAGTACGGCGGCGACTCCGAGGACAATGGCGGCGGGGTTGCGACCCCCGTCCCCGTGAGCACCGTGACTGTTTCCCGCGGGGCTACAATGCGCCCCGCGGCGGCGGGCTCAAAGGCAAGGACCTTGCCTGATGAGGTACTGCTTAACAACAGAAGTTAAATGTGAGCCATTGCGATTTTGGATCGATTATGCTCGCCATCAAAAAGTCTTTGCTTGTGGCGGCTTCCCTTCTCTCTAATATGGTTGAGGGAGTGATGGCTGCTGGCTGCTGCTCGAGTCAACTCGTGCGCGGCTGCTGCTTGGGGGCTGGTCCGACTACTATCTCTTTGGCCTTTTAGTTTGTAGTAGTTTTTGTCGTAATTTATTGTTTTCTTCTTTTCTCCCTTGCTTTATGTTTTGAACGGCATGATACACTATCGCTAATATCGATTAAATTGTAAAAAAACAAAGATTTAAAAAAAAGTGAAAAAATGAACAAGCCCGCTGAGTTTCTTGCCGGATCTTCTCAGTTGAGGCCGCGTTGTGATCCGTTAAGCCTATTTGAAAATAAAGGGAATTTGAATTGAATACCTACGTCCTGAATATATATATTGAGGATGTGGTAGTAGCTAACCTATTTAAAGCAGTAGTACCAAGGTAGCACAAAATGCAAGGATATCACACCTTGATGAACGGATGTCAGTTACCATCTGTAGTACCCCCAGGGGCCCTCACCTCTTGATTCGCGACACCAATCAAAACGAGGCCAGACATACTCTGGATATCACAAGACTTGAGGACTCCTCCTTATGTCCTATGCTTCCCTGGTACTTCTACTGTTAACATGTTAACTCTAAACCACATTCATATGCTCACACAAGACAAGGCACAAGATATGAAACTACTGTTTTATGCTACTCTAGTACTACCGGTAATAATTGAGTAAGATACTCAACACACTTATTTTTTTAATTTATATTATCCATTAGAGCCAGTCATACTCAACCTTTTTTTCCCTGGGCCACATAGTCGCTTCTGCTTTACACAGCGGGCCGCATAGTCGCTTCTGCTTTATCCTGCGGGCCGCAATAATCTAGCCTAAATTGTATGTTTAATTAGAACTACCCTAAGTATAATAAATACTAGACATCAGGACGCATAGAAAAGTCTAGCGGGCCGCATGCGGCCCGCGGGTCGCAAGTTGAGTATGACTGCATTAGACTGTACATATGATGCTGCGATTAGGAGATGTGGGAAAAAATATTCCCACTCCTCCTACCAATCGGAGTTCCAATCGGAGGACTGGGAATAACCCCTTTACCCTTCCCTCCCAGTGCGGCGACAACTTGGAGGAAGTTTAAGTATATTTGTAAATAAACTGTAAATATTTAGTTTCGAAAAAAAAACCTTTATTTCTACTACATGAATGTAGTAGTTTTTTTTTCGAACAAACATTTCGATTAGTTTTAAATACAATATTTCATAACACTCATTATCACTCCTTTATGTAGAAGTCGCGACGGGGGTCTTGGGCGACGCCTACCCCTATTCTTTCCAGAGCTCTCTTTCTCTTGCTGCTTGCATCCAATTTTCTCCATAGTGCAGTAAAGCAACAATGTTCCGGTGAAGGTCATTATAGCTACTGAAATTACCTGGCTTATTCACTAATGTCTTGTGTGATGACTGACAGTGCACTGCGGCTGTCTACAGGCAGGCGTGTCTTACTGGTCTTATCACCAGAATGATTAAAAAAAATACAAGTTGCACTCCAGTGCCGGCAGAAGTGAAAACATGAATAATAACGTTGTGATTTTTTGATGTTTTGGAATGGTTAGGGAATAATTTTGTACGAATTGCTTTAATCATCAGAATAAAAGTACTATCATTTTTGTGGTAAAATGCAATATTCATTCATATGCGCTATCGTACACAAACATGACAATTTATATTACATTAAAAATTTAACACTTCAGAACTATTACAACTATTACAATTGAAACGGTCGAGCCATCAGCAGTCACCATCCATGGATGCGTGTGAAACCCTGTAACACAAACACACACGAACAGTCGCGCAAGAGCACTGCGCCGCCTACGTCTTACCTTACGAGTCCTACGGTCACGTGTCCTGATGCGAATTTAACATTTTTCCCCATCAGAAAAAAAGTGCACAGCGCCGCTAAAAAGGTTTTCACTTCAAAAAGTAGAGGCACATCCTTACCTTGCGGATACCATTAAATCTCCCCATCATATTATTTATAATTTTAATATATTCAGCAGAAGCAACGAAACTTCGTTCACCACTGATTAAACAGAACGGTGTAATTATTTTTCCGACAGTATTCGCTTTGTTATAATAAAGTAAAAGATACTTTTCCACGCTTGAAACAAATGAAGCGATTAATCATTCTAGTATTTTAAACAAAAGTACTTGGCTGTAGTACTTGTGGGTTTGTTAGGCTATCAATCCTTTCAATTTACAATTTTTATCTATTAAAACTGATTTTTACAAAAAACCGCACGACGTAAAACGAGTTGAATTATTTATGATGTATTCTCATGTTTTCTATCTATTGATAACCTAATTGTATTTTACATGCCCGTTTTAATTATATGATAAACCCGTAAGTAGTGATAGACACCCTGGCCGTTATCCAATAGACCGTGGGTTCGATTTCCACCCAGGACAAACATTTATGTCATCATCATCATCATTATCATCAGCCGGAAGACGTCCACTGCTGAACATAGGCCTCTCCCTTAACATTTATGTGTCTGGGGTTTTTTTTATAGGTATGTTTTTACAAAAAAAAAGTATTTGTATCAGTTGTGTTGTTGTTGTGTGTTTTGTTGTTTTGACGGGCCCGTTGGTCTAGTGGTCAGACACCCTGCCTGCTAACCGATGGGTCGTGGGTTCGATTCCCGCCAAGTGTCTGGGTGTTGTTTATCTATTTAAGTATGTATTTACAAAAAAAAAGTATATAAGTATTAGTATCAGTTATCTGGTTTCCATAGTACAGGCTCTGCCTAGTTTGGGATCAGATGACCGTGTGTGGATTGTCCCAAGATATTATTATTATTATTAGTTGTCCAGCTAGCACAGTTTAGGCTCAGTCTACTTTGTAATCAGATAACGTGAGCGGATTGCCCCAGGATGGGATAATATTATTATTATTAAAACGTTTAAGATTCAGAGAGTGTTTGTGTACCTGTAATGCGTTTGAAAATAATAAAACAAAGTTGTAGGCAGAGGGTTCCAGAAATTAGCACATCGCGCATGAGCCGGCATAATCTGTCTGTAATTAATTACACTGACCTCCGGTAAGGGTCTTATTTAAACAACTTAGGTACTGACCGCTAACGAACCTTGAAACTTAAAGGTGGAAACTAGCCCTATTTTTTATACAAAACCTACATTGTTTGATTGATTAACATAAAATGTACAGTACGCGACATGGCAATCGGGGTATGAGTTGAGACGCGGGGAGGGGACACCACGTACATACGCAGACATCGCAAGCGTCATTTGGCGCGGACGATGTGCGGGTATGCGGGGTGTCCCCTCGCCAATTGCCATGTCGCGTACTGTATGTCGACGCAGTACGTAGGCAATACTAGCGTATAACTCTCTTTTTCTCAAAGTTAATAATTATAATATGACGAAATGATGAACGGACTTTTAAACAAAGGGCTATCTCGTCCCCTCAGGGTTTTTTTGCTGTCCCGGGAAAAACCTGTAGAGGTTAAAGGCAGAATTATGTGGGAATCTTTCCGCCTTTAAATCTTAATAGAGGCCTACATCGACTTTGTAAAGAACTCTGGGTGCTCCATTTGGACCTTTTCTGAGTCTCTCAAGTTGATGGGGATATCTCGTTTGATGAAGTCGGACGGGGGAGCAAAAATGCAGGCTCCTCCGGAGGCGTTTCTAGGATCTTACCTACCTGATATAGACTACTGGTGCTCTGCCATAAATACTCCGTGGACTGGTCTCCCCACATTTTTTTGCTGAAATGTAACTCGAATGTAATATAATATTATAGAAGTCACTCTTCGTGTGATAAAAATTGTTTATATAACAATAATTATAAAACAGATAAAACTGAGTAACACCAAGCAAATTCAAAATAAAAAAAATGACTCAAGAATAACCCATAATAAATGGCTAAATTGATTTTCTCCAAACCAGCTTAGAAGCAACAAAAAATATTAAAATCCATCAATTCCTTGGTGAGTTTTTGTAAGACTGACAGACAGGCACACCACCAGCATAGGCTTCAAACGTACACCTCTTCTTTGCGTTGGGGGATCAAAAAGCTACTGGAGTAGTGCTTACACCGGGCAATTTATTACGGGCACTTAGCTACCCTCAGGCAAACGCGCGCGTTAAGTCAGACAGTAAAGAGCCCACTTGCTTGAACCAACACTTAAAATACTTCTTCTTTATGCCTAGGCCGAGAGCCGACCTGTTGAAGAACAATAAACTCGAATATTTCTTGACCGGATACGCCAATCTCAATAATACTGGTTGAGATTTATGTTGGTACTTAACTACATTACCTATAAAATGAAGGTTTCTTTTATTTTATAGGTGTCATTTATTAAACTGTTATTCTTATATAGGTAGTAACTCTACCGGTTTTGAATGATGAAATATCAGAGATGCTCTTTGGTTTTCAGCATACTCTTCATATTTTAGATTTTTTTTGTGATATTTTATAACCCGTGTAATGCTGATGGGGGCCTCTGCTGATCAACGGTCTCCTTTTCTCTTTGACATGACAGATGAGACTTAGGCCACCATCCACGACACAGGTTAAGTACGTATTGGTCGTCTCAGTGTTCGATATTACGGCATGCCTGGGTCTCTTTATAATGTTTTTTTGATGATAATAAGTACTGTTTTTATCCAGTCTAGTGATAAGACGTGTGCGTTAGGACCGCGGGTGTACATCACAGAATTGAGCTACTTTCCTACAGGAATGTGGTACCTGCTATGTACCTCAGTGTACCTATAATGAAATCCAGTGTACTTCTTTCGTTAAAAAGATATAAACTAAAATATGTACACCCGCCATTCTAACGTTAGAACCGCGGGTGTACGTTTTTTTTCGATAAGGAGATGCTTATTACACTATTTTCTTTTTTGAATTATTCGTACCTGCTGTGTACCTCAGTGTACCATTAATGAAATCCAGTGTACTTCTTTTGATAAAAAGATATAGACTAAAATATGTACACCCGCCATTCTAACGTTAGAACTGCGGGTGTACATTTTTTTTTCGGTTAGGAGATGCTTATTACACTATTTTCTTTTTTGAATTATAAGTACCTGCTGTGTACCTCAGTGTACCTTTAATGAAATCTAGTGTACTTCTTTGGATAAAAATATATAAACTAAAATAAAATACTTACGTATATTTACCATTCTAATGCCTGACTTACACGTATTAAGTTGTCAAGTACTTAGGCAAGTAAATTTTAAGTGCCTTCATTTTAAATAAGCCGTGTTTACTAAAAGTTAAATACTTTAGTTCTTTAATTCGCATCCATTTGACGGCCGCACGATCCATGACGATTTCATAGTACTCTGGGGACGACTATACATATAGATTACTAAAATATTAAAATTTACTTTTCTATAATATTATAGTGTACATATTACAGTATTATTAGTATTATATTTTTAGATCGTTTTTTTACTCCCTATAAGCCAGTGCTTGACTGCAGTCCCACCTGATGGAAAGCGGTGACGCAATCTAGGATGGGAAAGCAGACTGGCTTATTAAAAGCCTATTCACTCTAGCTTTGAAAACATTCACATTATAATCGGGCGGAAAAACTGACGCAGGCAAACTGTTCCAGTCCTTAGCTGTCCTTTATGAATGACGATGCAAATTGCTTAGTTCGGACTGAAGGCACGTTTACCACATAAGGGTGTGTGCGCGCCGTGTGTCTCGTTGTCCGATGATGGAAGGGGGATGGTGGAATCAAGTCATGTAATTCCTGCGCACACTCTCCAAAATGCATCCTGTAGAATACCGAGAGGCTGGCTACTCTGCGCCTGTGCTCCAGGCTTTGTAAATTGGTCTCTACTAACCCATAGTTATATTATTGCATTTTATATTACATACTAGCTGACCCGCGCAGCTCCGCCCGCGTTTTTATTACATTTTGCTCCCCTTTACTTCCCCCTGCCTTGATTTACCGATGAGTATTTCTCTCTCCATCTCTCTCTCTTATAAGAAAAATCTAATTCTATGCTCTCTCCCACTTCTCTCTTTCCCCCTCCCGCTTCAGTCCCCGTCTCACCCCCCCCCCCTCTTCCTCTCCCCGTTGTCCCCTCTCTCTCTTCTCCCCCCTTCCTCTCTCCCTCTCTATTTAATGACCTTGCCTTATGTTGCTTAACCTTAGCCTAGCGGTATGAAATATACTTTATGACCTATTCTCAGACGTACCCGATATGCACATAAAATTTAATACAAATCGGTTCACCCATCTATTTAATGACCTTACCTAACGTTGCTTAACCTTGATCTAGCTGGATAAAAAGTATCCTATGTCCGTCACCTGGTTCTAAGCTACCTCCCCACCAATTTTTAGCTAAATCTGTTGATCCGTTCTTGAGTTATAAATAGTGTAACTAACACGGCTTTCTTTTATATTGTTACGACCGGGACATAAAACTATTAATTATTCCGTTAATTATTACTTAATTGCAATGATCTCAAAACGCATTGTCAGTCTAAAAGTCTACTCTCGATCCGTACCGAAAAAACTAGACTTCTCAATAGAAAGTAGTTCCCTCAAATTCGGCAAGTACCTAGGTTATGTACCTACCGCTCGCTCGCTGTCGGTTCACTGCCCCCGCCTATTGTTCGTTTTCTCGAACTATTACCTCTATTGTATGTGCTTGCGAAAACGCTATACTAAGTAGGTACTTACGAGTACCTTCGCGAAGCTTCCACCCTTCTATTAATTTAGCTATATAAGCCGATGCATAGTGGCGTCCAGACAGTTTGTGTTCGATAGCGGAAGCATCTTAAGGAAGCGATCAAAGAGAATTGTACCGGCGACCTTTGCTATGACTTTGGACTACTGTGAAGTACTGTGCGACTCGGACTATTGTGCCTTGTGTGTATACAGTGGGAGTGTGGAATAAAACCTTATTTTACGTTAATCGGCATTTAAATACCCACCCGCACGTAACAATATATATAGATACTAGCTGACCGGCGCAGCTCCGCTCGCGCAAGTGTGAATCTAAACCATTCTCGAATCCCCTTGAACACACACAAAAAAAATCATCCAAATCCGTCCAGCCGTTTAGGAGGAGTTCAGTGACATACACACGTACAGTAGAATTATATATATAAAGATATACAAGCCAAATAGACTTGTAAATATCATCGGTGCTAAAACTGGATTTAACCATGACACCAAGATTAGTGATCGTTACGACCGACGCTATATCTGCAAGCCCTTGTGTGGCCTGTTAATTTCTTTGTTTATAGCTTACGTTCCACAAACAATATTATTTAGATGTAACTTAATTTTTTCGGCGGTGTTTTCCGTCCATCAACTTCGACATTATCCAAAGTATCATAAATACACGTAGGGCTGGTCTGATATCCGTCCTCGTGAGCACCGTGTCTAGTTTCCGGGGGACCACAATGCGCCCTACCAGGGAAGCATAAGATACAAGGATATCTCACCTCTTTTTGAACGGATGCCCGTTACCGTCTGTGGTACCCCCCATGGGTCCTCACCTCTTGATTCGCAAAACCAATCAAAACCAGGCCAGACATACTCTGGATATTACAAGACGTGAAGACTCCTTTTTATGTCCTATACTTCGCTGGCACTTCTACTGTTAACATGTTAGCTCTAAACCACATTCATATGCTCACATAAGACAAGGCACAAGATATCAACCTCCTGTTTTATGCTACCCTAGTACTTCCGGTAATAATTTGACAATTTTATCACTAGTTTTTTAAGATGTTTGTACTAAAACTATGGATCTGTCTGGTCTGAAATAAAGATTTATTTATTTATTACTCAATACTACAACCCCAGTATATTATGTAAAAAAATATGTATTATGTAAAAAGTATAGATGTATATAATAAAAATCACATTTTTGAAATTTCATATGTAATGTTGTGCAATGCTAACAGTTCAACCAAGATACCAAGAATTAATTACCTACAAAATCAATGAAAACAATGAAATATTAATGATTTCTGATATTTACGCGAATACTACACATTGAAATGAAACTAATTTTACGGATTATGTCGCGGTTTATTCTTGATTTTAATTACCCGACGTTTCGAATACTTTACAGCATTCATGGTCACGGGCGGACTGAGGTGGTAGCTGTCCAAATGTCATAGTTGTCTTAGGGTACCCTCAGGTCTTCTAATTATTATTGTTAGTCCGATCTACGCAGAAAGAGCTTACAGTGTCTTGAGGTCTTGCAGTGGAGTGCTTGTCTTTGGATTTGACTATGTTTATCACGGGATCCCAAGCTGGTGGTAGCACCCAGCCATCTTCTCTATTGAAATTTCAATAGCCTCTCGAATCATCCTTGGACCTACCAAGTGCTGTTCTTTTGCGAGGATTTGTGGTTTGTCAAATCTAATATAAAGGCGGGTGCGATCCTGAACATGTTCACAGACTGCAGACTTTGTATAACGTCGATGTTTAACGGGTAATTAAAATCAAGAATAAACCGCGATATAATCCGTAAAATTAGTTCCATTTCAATGAATTATTATTTAAAATAAAAGCGCAAGTCCGGTCGTGTGTGGAGTACGGTAGTCATATATGGGCAGGTGCTGCAAAATGCCATCTAGCTGCTTTGGACTCAGTGGAGAGGCGCGCTAAGAGGCTGATTGGTGATACTGGGTTAGTAGAAGCCAATCTACAAAGCCTAAAGCACAGGCGCAAAGTAGCCAGCCTCTCGGTATTCTACAGAATGCATTTTGGAGAGTGTGCGCAGGAATTGAATGACTTGAATGAACTTGATTCCACCATCCCCCTTTTATGATCAGACGTCAAGACGCACTGCTCATACACATCATTATATGATGAAAGTGCCTTCAGTCCGGACTAAACGATTTGCCTCTTCGTTATAATGGTATAATGAGGACAGCTAAGGATTGGAACAGTTTGCCTGCGTAAGTTTTCCCGCCTGATTATAATGTGTCTTCAAGGCTAGAGTGAATAGGCTTTTAATAAGCCAGGGTGCTTTACCACCTTTGATTGCGTCGTTACTTTCCATCAGGAAGGTCTGTAGTCAAGCACTAGCTTATGTTGAATAAAAAATAATCTAATTAATTCATCTCTAGTGGTACCACGGAGTTGTCCGTAGTTAAAATTTAGTACGCAAGTGATCAAGTAGAATAGAATGGACATATTTTTTTGTGCGTGGTGCCCGAAAAATAGAAAAGTTTCTAAGCATACCTATGGTCAGCAAATAAAGATGATTTGATTTGGAACTTTCTACTAGTGTTCGGTTACTCGTAATAATTTAGGTGTCCGAATACGTCCACTGCTGAACAAAGGCCTCCCCCTAAGAAGGGAGGGGTTGCCATAGCCCACACGCTTGGCAGGCGGCTTGGGGATCGCAGTATAGGTGGAAGATAAATCCAAAAGAAAGACGCTGCTGCCGTCTTCTTGTTCTCGCTTAGTCGCCTCTTACGACACCCAACGAGAGGAGATGGGGGAATGCAATTCTAACCCGGCATCCCGTCAAAAAAGCGAGATAAAGATATAAGTAATTGAATTTAAATTTAATAAACATTGAATATAATGATGTGGTGTGGTGGTAGCCCACAAAACGTAATAATTTACTTAAACTTTAGTAAAGATTTAGTTACGAACTTGCAACTTAATACGTGTGAATCAGGCATAACGTTAGAACTGCGGGTGTTTCATATTTTAGTTTATATCTTTTAATTAAAAGAAGTACACTGGATTTCATTAAAGGTACACTGAGGTACACAGCAGGTGCGTATAATTAAAAAAAGAAAATAGTGTAATAAGCATCTCCTTATCGAAAAAAAAGTGTACACTCGCAGTTCTAACGTTAGAATGGCGGGTGTACATATTTTAGTTTATATCTTTTTATCAAAAGAAGTACACTGCATTTCATTAATGGTACACTGAGGTACACAGCAGGTACGTATAATTAAAAAAAGAAAATAGTGTATTAAGCATCTCTTTATCGAAAAAAAAATGTACACCCGCAGTTCTAACGTTAGAATGGCGGGTGTACATATTTTAGTTTATATCTTTTTATCAAAAGAAGTACACTGGATTTCATTAAAGGTACACTGAGGTACACAGCAGGTACCGTCTTCCTGTGGAAAAACAACTCAATTCTGTGATGTACACCCGCGGTCCTAACGCACACGATAAGACACACAAGATTTTGCTGCTTTGCGGCAGAATATCTGATACTGCGGTGGTAGCTGGATGAACCTACTACTACTTACTCTTATTATTCATACAAGGGGAAATCATATTGGTTCTGACAAGGTTGAGGTGAGGTTCGATCCAGCGCGTTACAGCGTCCCAGACAGTTCTAGTCCTAAGTCATTAATCTGTTCACAGCAGACATCGCCAGAAAATTAATATTCTAAAATTCTCGTTCATAAATACACGTACTGAGCAGTTGAATTTGAAAGCAGCGACGTAAGAAGAGATTTTGAGATAAAGTTATACGGGGCTTTGTCCGCGTATACCCCGCCCCTCATATGCAAAGTGACGGCCAACCGGAGCCTGAATCTGACATAAAATGCACGAGCGGCACACACGGGCGAATATCCTGCTCACCTATTCACAAAGACAATGTAAGTGTTTGCATTTCAAACGGTTTTCTGCCTTACAATTTTTTTATTAAAGTTTTTATGTTATTCAGTTTTGAGAAGATTTTAAGGTATGATTTTTAAGTTTTGTTTAAGACAAGTTTGTGGTAACACAGAATATAAAGCTATGCTGTAGCCTGATGGTGTGTGTCCAAAGAAATTGTTAGACTTGAAATCAATAAAATACACAGTTTCACTTAGGATACACAATTTTTTCAGTACCTAATCAATTAGATGATATAAAGATATAAGATATAAAGATATTTATTTATCTCAAGAATTAGTACAACAGGTAAAAATATACAACATTCAAGTACATATTACTTAGTTCTAACCTTTTAATAGATCACTGGTCTCCACACTAGGATACCCTGTGTCGTGGAGGTCAGTGTCTTCCCAATATAAATAGTACTTATGTAAATAAATGTAGAAATATCATGAGCAAACTGCCAAAACAATTAGACCTGTAAAAAGAAAATTAAATAATTTAGTACATATATTAATTTTTTGAAATTCCCGTATCTATAATACATAGTAAAGTTAACAACTATACATTATACTACACTCTGCTGCACATGGTACCTTATTTGCAATAAATTAATTGCGAAGTAAACATTTATGGCCAAAAATAGATAAAAAAGTTTAGTTTACCTTATGCTATCAAATGCGATCTAAAAGTACTGAAATATAACGTCCAAAGTTTACCGGAGTAGCCCTCGTAAAGATTGCGGTGATGGTTTTCATATTAATATTTGCTTTCCACAATCAATATCGAAATATGGACCAGCGATTTAAAAGAAAATCTGGTGCTGATTTTTATCATTGGTTCGGTTTATGAGAGTGTAACATTAATGAAACTGAAACATAACAAAACGACTGAGTTGGTTCAAACATATCGGCTCAGTGGGCGCTTGCCTTAGAAACATGGTGCGCAAGTTCGAACCCGAACTGATTTCTTTAATTAATCATGTGCGAATCGTCTTTGTGCGATTGTTACTAGCTTCAACATCGTGAGGAAACCTGCATGTCTGAGAAAGCCTAAATAGCATTCGAATGACGTGTGAAGTCCTCCAACCCGCAATTCGCCAGAGCGTGGTCGACTATGGCCGAAGCCCCTTCATCTTGAGAGGAAGCTCGTACCTAATAGTGGGACAAAAACAAGGGTTGGTATAATAATAATAAAAATACACTTTATTCAACACCAAAAGTTACATGTAAATTGAACAATACGTTGATGATATCAATGTACAAAGGCGGCCTTATCGCTAAAAAGCAATCTCTTCCAGGTAACCTAACTACTACTAGGTATTATTATTAACAGTTTCTAGTGGACGGTTCCTTGTGCAAGGAACCGTCCAGGTAGGTTCCACCGCAGGGTCAGATATTCCGCCGCCAAGTAGCAGTGTGTAAGCATTGCTGTGTTCCGGCGTGAAGGGCACTGTAGCTGGTGAAATTACCGGACACAAAGACTTAATATCTAATGTCTTAAGGGTCGGCAACGCGCTAGTAATTCTTCTGGTGTTGCTAGCGTCTATAGGCTGCGGTATCTGCTTACCATCAGGCGGGTCGCATGCTTGCTTGCCACCTTGGTAGTATAAAAAAAAGTTCTATGCATTTTGAATGATCCAAGATCTTACTTCTTATTTATCATCTTTTCTCGTATAGGCTATGTGAGAATTATTGTACCACACTGCTACACAGGCTTGAGGCTGGCATGAAGCGCTGGATCTTCGTTTTTTCGAAAGCTTCATTAAGCAATTATGCTTCTGTTCGTGACATAAATTCGGTTCGACAAGGCATATCGGATGCCTTCAGGGTAAGTCTAGAATCACCTAATCGTAAACAAGCTATGTCTAAAGAAAAATACCTATTGATAAACTAGTGATTTTTAATGTAAGATGTTTTTGAGTACAATGAAGAAATAGAAACTGATTGACTTGTATTTTATATATTCTTGTGTCATTACGATTATATTACCTTTAACACAATTTTTTACAACTTTTGTGTCTTATTATCTACTAGCTGACCCACGCAGCTCTGCATGCGCTATTTTTACGTTAACTAAACTTTTAATAACAGACATTCGCATCGAATACATAACCTCCTTTTTTATAGTCGGTTAAAAACTGGGACCCACTTTTTACTTGCTCTCCGAAGCACGGACCCGTTTAGTTCAAATGGCGTTAAACGGTCACCCATCTATTTAATGACCTTACCTAACGTTGCTTAACCCGATCGAATACAAAACCTTGATAACAACTCTCTATGAGTGTTCCCTTACTAATATTTATTATATTATAAAGAAAAATTGATAAAATCGGACCAAGCGTATAACCAAGTACCCGTTTTGACTTTAATCCCCTCTCCCAAAAGAACCGTGCTAGATTACGGGATAAAAAGTATCCTATGTCCTACCTCGTAGTAAGATCTCAAATCATGCCAAGTTTCATTTGAATCCATTCAGTAGTTTCGGCGTGATGCTCAGCCGTGATACAGACAGACAGACAGACAGACAGACAGACAGACAGACAGACAGACAAAAATTAAAAAAATTACATTTTCTGCCTCAGTATCGGTTATAGAATGCCCTCCAAATATAATTTTCAAAATATCTTCAATGTACAGAATTGGACCTGTTACAGTTTTATTATAAGTATAGAAGACTAGCAATTTCCTGCGGCTTCGCCCGCTAATTTTTTTACAGAGTTTACCATCCCCTCACACAACCCCAAAAGTTTCTTTTGAAAATTTGCGAAACACGTATTGATTTATTTTATTTAGAGAATCTTTTCAGTAAATTTCAACTCAATCGAACCATACAATAAAAAAGTTTGATACAAAAGAAAACACCCCATTTAACCCGTTTAGGAGTCGAATTTTCAAAAATCCTTTCTTAGTGAATGCTTACGTAGTAAGAAGAACCTACTATCCTAATTTCAGCTTTCTAGGTCCAGCTGTTTGGCCTGTGCGTTGATGAATCAGTCAGTCAGTCAGTCAGGACAAGTAATTTTTAACCCCTGACCAAAACCGAGGGTAGTTATAAGTTTGACGCCTATGTCCGTAAGTCTGTCTGTCTGTGTGTATGTCTGTCTGTGGCATCGTAGCGGTCCAACCAGTGAACGGAATTGAATGCAGTTTTTTATTTGAAAGCTAGTTTAAGCGAGATGGTTCTTAGCTATGTTTCATGAAAATCGGTCCAGCTGTTTGAAGACCATCAGCTCTTTTCCGAGTCGAGGTAGGGATATTTTGTATACAATAGACATTTTTCAGTTCTTCTAATAGTCCGAAAGATTGCAAATATAGAACATAGGTAAATCCGACGATACTAAATAAAATGGTAACCTTCACCAGGGTCTGATGATGATCAGCAAGAAGGTGGTAACAGGATCTCGGCCCCAACAAACGTAGACCCATCGAGTTATTGGGCTCGTTGGATAGGTCTCAACGAGTAGTTGCCAGAAAAATGGTGATCAGGGTCTGATGATTAAGCAGGAAAGTGGTCAAGGGATCTCTGCACTAATAAACGTAGAGCTACCGAGTTTGGGCTCGTTAGGTAGGTCTCGACGAGTAGTTGCTAGAAAAATGGTGATCAGGATCTGATCATAGAGCAGGAAAGTGGTCACGGGATCTCTGTACCAATAAACGTAGACCCATCGAGTTTGGGCTCGTTGGGTAGGTCTCGACGAGTAGTTACTAGAAAAATGGTGATCAGGGTCTGATATTGGAGCAGGAAGGTGGTCACGGGAACTCTTCACTAATAAACGTAGACCCACCGAATTTGGATTCGATGGATAGGTTGCTGCGAGTAGTAGGTAGAAAAATGTTGATCAGAGTCTGGTGATGGGAGCAAGCAGGAAGGTGGCAACAGAAACTCGGCTCCATTAAATGTAGGACCCACTGAATTATAAATCTATGGTTCAATCTTGACGAGTAGTTAGAAAGATACTGATCAGGGTCTGATAATAGCACAGCATAGTCATTTTAAGAGGTCTATGTCGGGGATTTTTTTTTTATTTTTAAATTTATATTTTTACATGTATAGATAGATTGTTAGGAATCACAACCTTATTTTTCTATTGCTGGAGTTTTCTGATGGTGTGCTAAAAATACTTCAGATATAGGTAAAAATAGGAGTTCTTGTTTGAATAAAGGAATAATAGAGTTCGTAAACATGGTTCATCTTTTTTAATAATTCTACGTAGTTTCCAACATTGTTGTTTAGTTTGATTTAAAACTTTTATCGGAGTCTGTGTTATTGGAATTTTTATTAGATATTATTTTTAGATATTTCTTAAATTCTTGGAAAACTTATGATTTGAAAGGTGATTTAATTTATACTTAATGTAATAGAAGTTTACACGTACACTTATATTGATAGCACCCATTTTTCCACAAATTTCTTTCATCATTGCTATGAAAATTCTGTTGACAGTAACAAGTGAAGCGAATATTCCCGCCAGTCTCCGCCTTCTAATACTTCCCTCTGATCTTTGAGCAACCATTTGAGTGTGTAGCCGGCATATCTCGTGTGATTGACGCGCCACGAAAAAATCTAATATTGATGTTAGGTATTTCCAAATTCAAAATACGATAACCGAATAAGGTCCATTGAGATACTTTTAATGGAGTACTACTTGATGTGTGCTGAAAATAATTTAAACAGCCAAATTTGTATTGTTACTTAGATAACACGTAATTGTACTTCATCATCATCATCTGCAGCCGCAAGACGTCCACTGCTGAATTAAAGGTCTTAGAAGGTAGGTAATCCAATAGAAAGACGCTGCTGCCTGTCTTCTTGTTTTACCTTAGTCGCTTTTTACATACACCCCGCGGGTAACTTGACATAAACCAACATATTTATTTAGAAATTTTTACTCTCAGTTCAATTTTCGATCGCTGTTCCATCTCTTAGGAATACAAATCAGCGGTGGTAATTCGAAAAGTATCCACGGGAGTAGGTATATAATGCATAGCGGTGCACAACTGCGGATCCAATTTCCATTCAGGGTGCCGGGGAAACGAATCAAGTCGCCGATTGCGGTCAGGTTAGGTTAAATCGGATTTTTGCTTGCTTGAAACATTTTTATATGCAACGAAGAAGAAATATACTCGGACGAAAATTATGTTATTCTAATAGGTCAGTAAGTATATCATTGTTTGTTCTTGTAATCTTTTTTTATTATAAAGAAAGCAAATGCTTAGCAAATATTTCTTTTATTTCAAACAATGCTTAGATTGTGCTTGGCACCCGTTTAGTTAAAAAAATATGGTATAAATACGAGTATATTTATATTAAATTTTCACGGAATGGTTGAAAATTTTCGGATTTTAAATTTATGGAAAATTGGTGTTTTTTTTTATAAAATACAATTAACTATAAGTACGTAAGTAAGTAGGTATGTTAATTTAAGAAACTATATCATCGGGCTAGATAGTTCATAGCTTCTAGACTGGCACGTATCAACTAGTCAAAATAAGTCTTTTGATCTCTAAAAAAAAGCAATTTATTTATGAACGGTTTGGAGGGAAAGAATGCTATATAATCTAATATCGCGAAGGTCCCACAAAAATGGGACGCGATGTGTTTGTGGGCGAAGAGCTCAAGTAGCGGTCGTAAATAAAAGATTAGTGAGATATTTGATGACGGGCTTGATAAATATATATTACATTTATAAGGAAAACGACTTCCCTTTCGAAATAAACACACGTACGTGTGTAAGTACATGAAAGTTAAGCTCATTTTGAAATGATGTCTACTGCTAAAAAGTGCCTGATAATACATCTGAAACATCAAGATGAAAATGAAAGCTTGTCACTTGGAAAATTAACGTATATAAAAAAAGGAATATAATGGAAAATTATATCTCTAATATAAACATTGGCATTGCAAATATTGGGATATCCAATAATTAATGTGTGTGCACCATAGACGTACTAGTAAGTCTATGGTGTGCACTAGATTGCGTGCTTAGTGGTCAACCTGGTGTCAAAGTTATTCAAGTTGTCCTTAGTCCTGACTCCGAAGTATGGTTATGCTCCGTTCAAATGCCACTAAACCCTCAGCTATCTAAGGACTGATCTTGGCTAACATTTCTTAAACGACTGATCGCTTACCAAACTGAATTTACAACTTGTAAGCGCCTCAAATAAAAGTATGAATCTCCAATTAATAGAAAGCCGCAGTGGCTTTCTATTAATTGGTAAAGAGCTCTTTAGAGCATTTGCAATGTTATTTATAGCGATCGACTCAAAACATACCAATACTGCATAAAAAAGTCATCTACTCGAACTACATTTCCGAAGATTATTTCATAAGGTTTTTTACGAGTGGAGTTGATAAAGTGAAATGGGTATCTAGTGTAGGGGCGTTGAAAGGGTTTCATCAAAGCGGGGGTCTGAGTTGCGACCGGGTAGTAAATAGCCCATTCAGGAATCCACGCGTTCGATCCGGGATTTTTTTGTTCAATTTAGAACAACATGCGGGGAATAGAAATAGAATTGAAGTGGCTAAATTACATTAAGTACTTTATTTTCACAAAGATATTAAGTACTTTTTCTAATATTAGTGTTAGTAAAGACGAACAATTTTTCAATAATTCTCAAACTTTGTAAATATTTACACAAGTGTCGGAATATATTTTTATATCCTTTCTCATTGGTATATCCCATTTTGCCGATGCTACATTCAATTTGATTCCGACAAAGTGCAAGTGACTTTAGAAACAAAGAAACAATATTTTTGTAATATTTTCGTTTGTTATCTAATAATGAAAAATAGTTTTTTAAATAATTATTCTTTGAGAAGAATGATCCAACCGAAGGATCCAAACTTAGTTCTGTATTTAAGGAGTCTGTTCAATACACTTCATCACATCACAAACGTGCTATTTTCATTATTTTCATTAGATACAACTACAGCCAACAGTCGGGGTGCCTTGCACCTAACGTATGTATACACTAAGCGCATTGTACACTGGTTGGTACGGTTACTAAATGCGTTGCATACGGGCATGATACCTTGTGCATGCATAGTAGGCTACGTCATTTCGAATCCGTGCCTGATACGTTTGTAGCACAGACACGGTATGGGCTTGTGTAATGGTACTAACGCCTTTGAACTGTAAACGCACGTTATATTTAATTCTGCTGTGACTTCATGTCGGTGCGCTCTTCGCTAATTAACCTACTTTATTGTTCCAGTTTAATTCATATAGAAAAGAAAACTATAAACGTTTTTAATTATAAATATTAGAGTCTGACCTGATTTATACCTACCTAATTTTTAATGTGAAACCAGCCGAGCTCGGGTCTATGTCCACGTTTGATTTAAATACGTGTGAAATATTGATACATAGGTATATACCTACGTAACTATTTTTAAAAAAGATTTTGACCTAAAATGAATGCTGCAATTTTTGTGTGATACTGCTTTATAAAAAGGCAAAAACACTGAAATGTATTTTTGGAGTCAGCCACTTGTCTAACTCTAAATAATATAAAAACAAAGTCGCTATCTATTCAACTGTCTGTCTTGTATATTTGGTACATACTACACAATTGATTCTTGCTCTTTTAGCTATAATTTAGATTCTTTTCTTAAAAATGACTTTTCACTAGATGGTGGGTTACTTTAGCAAGAAACCGACCAGGTAGGTACCACCGCAGTATCAGATTTTCCGCCGCCAAGGAGCAATATATAAACATTGCTGTATACTGGTGTGAAGAGCGCTATAGCTGATGAAATTACCGGACACAAGAGACTTAATATCTAATGTCTTTAGGGTTGGCAACGCGCTAGTGATTCTTCTGGTGTTGCTAGCGTCCATAGGCTGCGGAGACTGCTTACCATCAGGCGGCCCGCACGCTTGTTTACTGTATTGGTGGTATAAAGAAAATATACCTAAGTCTAGATATACAGGAGGGGCGATGCCGCACCTGGTCGCAAACTGTTATTGCTCTAAAAATTTTATTGTACGTTCTGCACCTCGCTCGCAGAATTTATTATGCAATAAAATATTTAATAATAATATATGTATTATTTTAAAATGTAGAACTTAAGCTTAACTCCACAATCAACCTTTGCAGCATATCATGAAAATTAAAGTTGAAAGAAAACAGCAAAAGTGACACTTCATGGAGAAAGCGCCGGAGCGGTGTGCATTGCCTTATTGGATCACCCGCCTCCCCTGAATTAGTTACACACACCACCCAAAGGAACCTACTTGTGCAAATCTTGCCACATTGCGACTACGCGAAATCTTTACCCGAGGAATCTTTCTGGCGGGGAGACATTTTTATGTTCAATCGGTGAGAACGGATTGGGAGGGGACCGTAAGGATGTTGTATAAACAGGTATAAAAGTCGATTGCTACGTTTGAGTGCGCGATAAAGAGTAATTTGCGTCAGTTGACACACAGTTTTATTTGCATAAACATTAAAGATGTGACTCGCGCTGATCGAGTTAACGTTATGTTGAATTTTGAAGCTTCGTAGATAAACTATGTATTGGGAACATCAAAGCGTTGCTGAGTCAAGGATGAAGCAATTAAACGTTATATTAAAGCCGCGTCTCTTAATCGTGATTTGCTCTTCACTCTAAACATAACCACGGAATTCATAATAGACAAAACATGCTTCTGTTTATTCTGTGGGTTTTAAAAGGCTACTTTAAGCAATTCACTTAAAAGCAATTCATGTTTTTAACCGACTTCAAAAAAAGGAGGAGGTTCTCAATTCGTCTGTATATATATTTTTTTTCTATGTATGTTCGCGCATAACTCTGGCAATTATTAACCGATTTGCAAAAATCTTTCTTCCATCCATTCTTTAATCCGTTAATTGGGTCCTATAAAAAAATTATTGCTTCCGAATAAGTAGTTCCTGAAAAAACAATAATCGTAACTGCGCAGGAAACTTGCAGGAAAGCCTATATAGATGACTTTTTGGTCGCTTTTTAAGGACAAAAATGGTCATAACTCTGGCAAATATTTACCAATTTCAATGATTCTTTTTTTATTCGAAAGAAGAAACCACTATAATGAATCTGTATGAAATTTATCACAACCGG
The DNA here is from genome assembly GCA_911728495.1 of Furcula furcula. Lineage (NCBI taxonomy): Eukaryota > Metazoa > Arthropoda > Insecta > Lepidoptera > Notodontidae > Furcula > Furcula furcula. Next base: position 17,251,326 of record OU452251.1, read on the forward strand.
ATAAGAACTTCCTGGAAGACCATGAACGATGAGGAGGAATTTATCTGGTAAAAACCATAAAACTGATGTTCGACATTACATTGCTCTGACAATTATGAACCGATTTCGATGATTCTTTTTTTATTCGAGAGAGTAAACTACTATGATGATTCCATGCAAATTTCATTACGACCGAATATTTTTTTCCGAAGAAACATGAATTATGTAAAACTATGTAGACGATAATGTGATCATAACCTACCTAGATCATTTTACGGTCTTCGATGGTTCAATCTTTATATATGAAAATATCACTAAAAAGGTTAAAATATACACAGCCGGTAAGCTAACACCAACTTCAATAATATTTAAATTATTTTATACTTTTCAGTGATATTGAAGTCGGTTCAATTTTTTTTTTAAAAAGGTTTTATATTTTGCTCTTAAAATCTGCAAGTTGAAGTGGCAATGGGCAGGCCACATCGCTCGGAGAACCGATAACCGTTGGGGTAGAAAGGTTCTCGAGTGGCGACCACGAACCGGAAAACGCTGTGTAGGTAGGCCTCCCACTAGGTGGACAGACGACATTGTGCCCGTCGCAGGTAACCAGGTGGATGTAATTTGTAATCACACCACTTGTACACACCACACCAATTACACCACTACGGAATCAGGAACAGAGCTCTCGATCTTCTGACTTCATATCTGAGTAATAGAATTCAGAAGGTTGATATTAACGAAACGAGATCTGCAGGATCTGAAGTTACGTTGGGTGTACCACAGGGTTCAATACTAGGCCCATTCCTATTTTTGATATATGTTAATGACTTACCCTATTTTGCAGGGGACAATTATAAGATTATATTGTTCGCGGATGACACCTCGCTTTTGTTTAAAATTAAGCGTGGTCTACAAGATTACGACGATGTGAACAATGTTGTATCTAAAGCTGTCCATTGGTTTAATGTCAATAATTTAAAATTAAATGAAAGTAAAACCAAATGCATAAAATTCACAACACCTAATGTCAGACAGGTGAAAACCAATGTTGATATCAATGGAGCTGTTTTGGACCCTGTAAATTCAACTGTATTCTTGGGCATTACTGTTGACGCAAAGTTGCAATGGGACCCACATATTGAGAAACTGTCGGGTAGGCTAAGCTCGGCGGCTTATGCGGTTAAGAAAATTAAATATGTCACTGATGTTGAAACCGCTAGAATTGTTTATTTTAGTTATTTTCACAGTATTATGTCTTATGGCATATTGCTGTGGGGATCTTCTGCAGATCTTAACACCATTTTTATTCTGCAGAAAAGAGCTGTGAGATCTATTTACAATCTAGCTCCTACTGATACACTAAGGCAGAAATTTAAAGAAATAGATATTCTAACGGTTGTATCACAATATATTTATGAAAATTTGTTGTATGTAAAGAAAAACATAAGTGCTTTTGCAAAGAATAGTGACCATCATAATGTAAACACCCGGAACAAACACAATCTTGCTGTACACTCCACGCGTCTCCACAGAATTAGCAATTCGTTCATGGGCCAAGGTATCCGCTTCTATAATAAACTGCCACAGGATATCCGAGACCTACCAATAAATAAGTTTAAAAGCACTATTAAAAGCCGGTTATCTAAAAAAGGCTACTATAAAATCTCGGATTACCTGGAGGATAAAGCTGCGTGGGCTTTAACTGCGATGCTCATGCAAGCCTCTAACTTTAAGAAATATTTATTGTATAAATAATTAAAAAAAAATACATACTTATATTAAAAAATGATAAGCCCACTGAGTTTCTTGCCAGATCTTCTCAGTAGAGGCCGCGTTGTGATCTGGTGGTAATTGTAAAAAAGTTGACAATATGTAAGTGCCCTCGTTAGGCCTATGCATAATAAAGATATTTTGAGTTTGAGTTTGAGTTTGATGCAAATAGCCAATTGTCGTTCATTGTGGCGTTCGAAGGGGGAGGCCTATGTTCAGCAGTGGACGTCTTCCGGCTGGTGATGAGGATGATGATGACATATTTTATCGTGGTAGGTATATAAAGTATTGTAAGATTCAGCTAGATTGAATCAAGTTTGAATTTGGTATTTCGTCTATTTATTATAACTTTATGAGTTACTTTTCCAGTTTTTTTAGCCTACACCTAAGACCCGGTAGACAAAACATATATTGGCTTTAAAATTCAAAAACTATGGTGGGAATTTTCACTGAGCACGAGGTTGTCGTGATCGTCGCCAACTTCTAGAAGATAGAAGACATCACAAGAAAATAATTTATCTGTTTCGTTTGAGTCGATATTTTTATAATAAAGTGCTCATATTTTTTTTTATGAATTACATTAAATCCCTCATGAAGAGGAAAATGTTTAGTGGTTCGCCGCCGCGCGGCCCAACACAAAAATGACTTTCAGTACCTAAGCTTTTTTCGTAGATTGACTGTTTTCTTTTTATTTATTTTGCTAAAAATATAAGAAAAATAAATATCACGATATAATTATGATAACTTCATGAATTATATAAATTATTTCTTGATATAGACGAATTTATTTTACAGAACTCTATAAAGCATTATTTAAATTGAAAGGAACTTTATTACATACTATCTAAATAACATTTATGTATTCTAAAACTAATTTATATATAAAACTAATAGAAAGGTACTAAAATATAACTAAAATTTAAAAATAAAGTACATAACTAGAAATTAAATATACCTACTATAACACAATAAAATTTATAATAAAAAAAATTGTCCACGTGGTAGGTATAGTGGTAAGAATGCTGGCTTCATTACCTCGTGGAAAAAAAAAAATATATTACATAAGTTTTTAGATAACCCGGTGCATCAGTTTTAGGACGATAGCACAGAATACATGACGATAGCACAGTGTACTATTGGTTTATAGACTGTGTCGATAGTCACTTGCACGAGCCGGCCCAAAATACGTATGCGCGCGGTAAGCGTACGTAACGTAGTTTAAACTATTTAATTTCAAACTGGTAAAGCGTTGGTGTCGGCGATAGTACATTCATAACACTTCAACAAAGACAAGAATTTGTCAATCTGCTCAATTTTCTGTGTGATTGTCCAGGGTAGGTACGCCTTGGACCCGGACGGGTACGAAGTACGTTCCCGGGGCCCGTCGACACAGCGGGTTGAGGATACCGTAGGGTTTTAGTACGTAAGAGCCGACATAACCCGCTCTGCTACCCCCGTAGCGGTGCGGGTATCCATGACGCATTCCCCACGTAAAAAAAGGTAGGTACGCTTATTAGTGAACGTCTTATTATTGCTTTACCATTCGATGCCGCTCTAGTATATCAGTGGGAAACCGCGTGGTTTGAAAACCGGAGGTCGCGGGTTCGAATCCCACGGAAGAAACAACTTTGTGTAGTTTTCTTATTGGCTAGAGCTGTCGAAGTTGTATCTATCTACGTTATGTATCGACATTATGTATGTGTATTTGCAACAACCACAGTGTTCGTTCATCATCATTAGCAGCCGATAGACGTCCACTGCTCAACAGAGGCCTCCCCTAAGAAGGGGGGGGGGGGGTGCTATAATCCCCACGCTTGGCAGGCGGCTTGGGGATCGCAGTATAGGTGGAAGATAAATCCAAAAGAAAGACGATGCTGCCCGTCTTCCTATTCTCGCTTAGTCGCCTCTTACGACACCCAACGAGATGCAATTCTATCCCCCCACGCACCCCAAGGGACCACAGACACAGCTTTATTTGGTACTAGCTGACCCACGCAGCTCCGCCTGCGCTATTTTTACGTTAACTAAACTTTTAATAACAGATATTCGTATCGAATACATAATCTCCTTTTTTATAGTCGGTTAAAAACTGGGACCCACTTTTTACTTGCTCTCCGAAGCACGGACCCGTTTAGTTCAAATGGCATTAAACGGTCACCCATCTATTTAATGACCTTACCTAACGTTGCTTAACCCGATCGATTACAAAACCTTGATAACAACTCTCTATGAGTGTTACCTTACTAATATTTATTATAATCATAAAGAAAAATTGACAAAATCGGACCTAGCGTATAACCAAATACCCATTTTGACTTTAATCTCCTCTCCCAAAAGAACCGTGCTAGATTACGGGATAAAAAGTATCCTATGTCCTACCTCGTAGTAAGATCTCAAATCATGCCAAGTTTCATTTGAATCCATTCAGTAGTTTCGGCGTGATGCGCAGCCGTGATACAGACAGACAGACAGACAAACAAAAATTCAAAAAAATACATTTTCGGCCTCTGTATCGGTTATAGAATGCCCTCCAAATATCATTTTCAAAATATCTTCAATGTACAGAATTGGACCTGTTACAGTTTTATTATAAGTATAGATATAGATAACACCGTGTCTGTGGTTCGTTTGGTACGAAATAAAATCGGCTGGCTTATGAGATGCAATAGATTTATATTTTGTGTTCACACGATAAAATATGTGCGCAATATCAAAGGAGTATATTGCAAGATACGCCCGAGTGTTGGTTTATTCCGTACCCAAACATGGTGCTGCTAGTAAATCTCGCTTGTGAATGGCTTAACAGAAAATAAATATGAAAAAACGGGTCACACGATATTGGTCAAATTTTATATTAGTCAAATCGAGAATTCGTCAAATTTGATATTGGTCAAATTGGTAGTTCGTCAAATCGTCTTTTTGTCTAATTATGAAATTCACCAAATACGACATTGCTCAAGTGATTTAAGTACAATTAACTACAAAAATGAAACAGTTTCAATTTCAAAATCAGCGAACTGGTACTGGCTTAAAATCAGTTCATCAATATCCAGGCAATGTTGTGTGGCTATCGCTCTTGGCAATACAGTGTCATAGACAGCGTGGCGGAGCGACATGGAAGACGATCTCACATCACCACTCGCAGACAAGTCCGGTACATCCAAAATACTGCTCGGCTATGATGTTGGCTACGAGGCTCCTAAGCTCTTCACGCTTGCTGATAAGCAACTAAACCATCCAAAATCGAAGTGGGTTCCACCTATAGCAACCTGCAATCGTTGATCCCGTTTTACAATGGGTTCGCGAATACAGAACTTAGGAGGTAGAAGACTGGCGTGGTGTTAGCTTTTCCGATCAATCTCGTTTCGTTATAAGACCAGACAAGACGTACTCGAGTTTGGAGGACCGCTGGACGTCAAAAACGTTTGAAATTTTGTCAGAAAGTTCATTTATATGAAGGGAGAAGAATAATGGTTTGGGCTGGTATTTGGAAAGGTGGATGAACGTGGTTATCCCTTTGCGAAGTCGGTTGGGTAATTCGTTTCGACTAATGCACGTCCACACACGGCTAAAGTCGTAACACGCACTCTTGGCCTGCTCAATCTCCAGACCTCAAACCAATTGAGCACGCATCGTATATGCTTCAAAAAAGAGCTCTGCTGAGTATGGATGCCGTGCATGCATTCCCACAACAGGGAACGTAGAACGGGCAGCCATTTCTCAAAGTGATTTTGATGAACTGATTTTAAACATGCCAAATGGCTGTGATTGTGTGATCCGTGTCAATGGTGGAAACACAGATTTTTTTACCTTTACAATAAAAAATTTCAAGAATCCTCATTTTTGCCATTTAAGTGGCGACATTAACTTAGGTTAATTTCCCACAACTTGCAAAAAAATCATTTTTTATTAATTATAAAAAAACTAGCTGACCCGCGCAGCTCCGCCCACGCTTTAATTACATTTTGCTCCCCTTTTCTCCCTACTTCCTTGATTTATCTCTCTCCATCTCTCTCTCTTATAATAAAAATCTAATTCTATGCTATTTCTCTCCCCTCCCGCTTCGGTCCCCGTCACACTTCCCCTCTTCCTTTCCCCGTTGTCCTCTCTGAACCCTCTCCCTCCTCTCTTTTCTCCCAACTTGCTCCCTCTCACTCCCCCCCCCCCCCCGTGCACCACCTAACTCCTCCGATCACTCACTCCATCACCCTCCCCTCTCCCTCTCTTGCACCCTCCTCTCGTTCTATATATCCTCGTCAATCATATCAGCGGCATAAAATATACTTTATAACCTATTCTCAGATCTACCCGCAAAATTTCATACATATCGGTTCACCCGACTCTCGTGCACGTAACTCAGAGGTTCTCAGATTTTGTTGTGCAAGGCGTTGCGAACGTTCGACACTCGACTCTCGTGCGCGTACCTGAGAGTTTCTCTGATTTTGTTCAGCAAGGCGTTGTGAACGTTCAGGTGAAGATTCTCCCATACGACGTATTCTTGCTGCCCGTGCTTGAGAACTATGTTTAGAAAGTTGAGACCTGGCTCTCTTAGGCATTTTCAAGTGTTTAAGAAAATGCTAATAGCGTGTAATATTCTAGCTCTGAAAAGAACTGTTGTTTAGCCCTGAAAAGAACTGTTGTTTAACCCTGAAAAGAACTGTTGGTTAGCCCTGAAAATAACTGTTGATTAGCTCTGAGAAGAACTGTTGTTTAGCTCTGAGAAGAACTTTTGCGTAGGTGTAGTTTTAAGAAAGAAATATAAAAAAAATCGCACGACAATTATTAGAATTCCGACCTCGCGTTTGAGCCGCGCGGGTACCGTACTCATAGATCTAAACTCCCCTCCCGCATGCGCACCCCCGCCTTGGTGACGCTCACTTCGCAACGGGCCGTGCAGCAGAAATCTTTTAATTTATAAGCAGTAATATTTTAATTTCGCCATATTTTCAAAACCAAATGTCCAATTTTAAATGTCCAATTTTAATCATTCAAAGACCAAATATTATCTACATAAACTGTACTTAATGATGAAATAATTTATTTTGATAAGGATTAATAGCATGAGTAAAATAAATGCGTTTAAATGTAGTCCAAACAAAATTCAAGATTTTTAAATAAAAAAAATGGTTGTTGGGCCTCACTCGACATATTTATAAGATCTACAATTAATTAGAACATTTTATGGTTCTATCTTTTATAGTTTAGGCAGCGTACGCAAAATAAGTAACTTTTCTGGTTGATTTTTTACACCTTGTGTCCGAAAAAACCCAAATATCTTACGGAACCCTATTTTTTTCCAAAATAAAATTTAGCCTATGTTACTCGTGGATAATGTAGCTTTCGAATGGTGAAAGAATTTTTAAAAACGGTCCAGTAGTTTTTGAGCCTATTCATTACAACCAAACAAACAAAGTTTTCCTCTTTATAATATTAGTGTAGAAGTGTAGATTAAAGGAATGAGTTGTCCACTTTATACATAAAAATTACAGTAAGAAGCGAGCTTGGAGGACTAGATTGGGTAAATATTAATTGGATAAAATGTACTTGCTCCCTAGACACTTATATTTTGTAAGTATAATATAAGTATAGTTTTTTATCGACTGTACATAGACATGACCAATGTCGTATTTGGCGAATTTCATAATTAGACAAAAAGACGATTTGACGAACTACCAATTTGACCAATATCAAATTTGACGAATTCTCGATTTGACTAATATAAAATTTGACCAATATCGTGTGACCCGAAAAAACGGCTATGAAATAAAGGGTACTTACTGTTAAGTTAATAGTGGTACATGCTATGCGGCGTCTCTGTAATAGGTAGCGTATTGAATTTTCAACAAAGATTGGATACTAACGATCTATACTATATTAATTATAATAGAAAGTACAGAATTTAATAGGCTAGTGCTAGTGCTTGACTGCAGTCCCACCTGATGGAAAGCAGCGACGCAATCGAGGATGGCAAAACACACTAGCTTATTAAAAGCCTATTCACTCTAGTCTTAAAGACACCCACATTATAATCGGGCGGGAAAACCGACGCAGGCAAACTGTTCCAGTCCTTAGCTGTCCTTACTATAAATGAAGAAGCAAACCGCTTAGTCCGGACTAGACTTAGACTATTATATTATGATCGAAGGATGATACGTGGTCCAATTCCAAAGTAATGAAACATTTTAAAAGTATAGGTTAGTACATTTAATTCTTGTTAAATTTTATATACATGTACTGTTTTGTAAAGATTTAAATAGTACATGGTTTCTGTTAAATTTTTGACATTAAATATTTGCTTTAATTATATGTTTTGTATTTAATTTTTAAATTACCCCCTTTGCCCAAAGCACCACTTAGCACTTTAGGCCCATGTCTGGGCAAAGCGGGTTTTAGAAGACCTTTTGTTGAGAATTTATTGTATAAAAATCTCACTACCAATCTTAAAAACTGATGTTTTATATTCATTCCAAATAAATATCCTTTCAAATGATTTACAATTTGCTACTGTACTTCTATAAAATTGTGGTTTTTAGGACTTCCGTCGTTAGCATACCCGCGTTGGGCCCGCTTACCCTACATTTTGTCATGTTTCATAGACAATGTAAAATATTCTGATAATGCTTGATTACGTAAGTATATCCTTATCAATATTTTTTTCAATTTGTGCTTCGGAGTCATCTAGACATCAGTCTTTAAGCTAAGTCAGAAGCTTAAGAAGCTTAAGGGCAGTTTGAAAACTCTGACTCCAGGTTGGCCACTCACCATACGACAAACAAATATTTTTTTTATAATGTCGGTAAAAATAGACTTTTTTTTATTATGATTAAAAGCTAACACCATACTTCAAAAGCTTTAATATCATATTTAACACAATATTTTCCGTTCCGCCCGTTCATTATCTAGAACTCTTTTTGTTGTCAAGGGGAAATCTTTAAAAGGTCCGGTCCGATGTGGATTTTTTACCAACAAGAACCGCTCCGTTCGAATCTCACCAGAGTCTATATCAGTGCTGGCCGCTTGCTAAAGCACGTGTCGGGGGATCAAATATTCACGCTTCCCATGGTACCCTCGCGATGCTTGTGACGGCACAGGGCATACCAGGGTCGCATTTAGTAGGAATGCAAAGAGCCCCACCGTGTGCGTCTGCCTTACATGGGACCTACACCATACCAGTACATTTTCCTTCGCCCTTGTTGGTGAAGTCTTCACATACCATTCTAATCTATTTGCTGTTTATATTCGAGCTTCCTAATATGACATAGCATAAAATACCTGTGGGGTGTCCGGGTAAGAATAGCACCCTCCCAACGAACGAACACCCAACGGGAGGTGATCCTCCCGTTGGGTGTTCGTTCTTACGGACACCCAACGGCGACTAATGGAAAATAAGAAGACGGGCAGCAGCATATTGGATTACCTACCATATTTACTGCGATCCCCAAGACGCCTGCCAAACGTGGGGTTTATGACAACGCCTCCCTTCTAAGGGGCAGGCCTTTGTTCAGCAGTGGACTACTTTAGGCTGTTGATGATGATGATACAATATGGTATCGCTGCTTAGACCCAACGAAATATTAAAAGTCGTAGACTGAATGTAGTTACAGATATGAGTTATAAATATCACTTCCCTTATATCGACACTTCCAATCAGTAATTTTTCTGACGGGAACGGAATATAAACAATTGCCGAAGAACAGCCGCCAGCAATATTTTAGTACAATTTTCTGTTAGCTTATATTAGAGTGACATAGGATTTTATGACGTCCTACTAAAAACAGCTATAAAAACTTCCATTGTCAATGTGCTGTAAAATAACAGTAAACTTCGACTATTTTCCTCTTATCCCTCATATTGTGTCGCGACAGTGGAAACATAAGAGGCATATATTACGTCTGCATAGCATTTTCTCGAAGAAATCAGAATGCTTAAAAGAAAAAAAATAGGGTATACCTAATTGCAAGAGAGGTATAGGTATAATTGGTGCAACCTGATTGGAGATTACTATTATGATGGAGCAAATAGCAGGAAGAAGAAAAGTTGGAAGGCGAAAGATGTTCTGGCAACGTAACATCAGAAAATGGACCGAATTCAAGTCGATAAAACAACTATTTATACTAGCCATGGATAAAGTTATGTTTCGGAATGTAACCGCTGAGAGTCAGTAATGGAGAGGAACTGAAAGAAGAAGAAGATAATTCCACTCTTTATCTCCTCTTCTGACTCAAGTTGTTTCCATGTCTTCTTAATGAGCTAGTGCGCTTCCAGCCAAGGCTACATCGCCATTTATTGTTAAGTGGGATCGCGGTCTAGAACTAGTCACTTTTAACCAGGTATTGTTACGTGCGGGTGGGTAATTAAATGCCGAACTACGTAAAAGAAGATTTTATTCCACGTACACTCACACTGTATACACACATGGCACTGTATACACACAAGGCACTGTATACACACAAGGCACAGTAGTCCGAGTCACACATTACGTCGTAAGGGTCGCTGGTGCAATTCTCTTCGATCGCTGCCCGATGTTTCCGCTGTTGCTTGTAAACACAAACTGGCTGGACTTTTTTTTTTTTGGGAATGATAGACGCTGTTGGCTGCAGATGGCCATTACAGCTTCACCGGACAATAGGAGGCGAGCGCTTAAAGCGCTCTAGCCTTTACGGCAGAAGTAGCGACGAGCTCAAGGGCACCTCAGGGAGGCACGGCCTCGGCTTGGGCTGTCGCTTAAGAGAGGGCTGAGTTTACCACCTGTTCACAACGCGCCCCCACTGAGAAGAACGCCTCTATGCGTCGGCTTATATAGCTAAATTAACAGAGGGGTGGAAGCCTCTCGAAGGTACTAGTAGGTACTTAGTCTAGCGTTTTTGCAGGCACATACAATAGAGGCAATAGTTCGAGAAAACGAACAATTGGCGTGGGCAGTGAACCGAAAGCGAGCGAGCGGTAGGTACCTACCGCACATAACCTAAGTACTTGCCGAATTTGAGGGAACTACTTTCTATCGAGGATTCTAGTTTTTCGGTACGGATCGATAGTAGACCTATATACACCTATAGACTAACAATGCGTTTTGAGATCATTGCAATTAGGTAATAATCAACGGAGTATTTTTATCACTTATCTCCCGGTCGTATCAGTATCAAGGTCATACGCAAGTTTTTATCCGGTCAAGAACCCCCTTAACACTCGTTGGGTCCGCAATCTACCGTAGCTGTTCAATTAAGCCTACAGATGTCAAATCACGTGCCACAGAGCTTACACTTTGGCATGCTGTGAGACGTAGATCCAGGATTTGGGCGGGGTGGCACTTTTGCCCAGGAGGACGGACTTCGCAAGGAACGATGTGATACACTAATAATTAGGAATAGCACTGGAATTTGTAAGCAAAAGTCTATTCACAATTTTCTTTTTTAGTGGTAATAATTCTTTCAGTCATGTTAATTTATATTTTTGAAGCAACTATACCTAGTTTAGTGGGAGTATCATCGATTTATAGTATATCGATGGGCAGTATTGCAAATTTTATTATGATAAAATACTCAAGGAGACTACAGTTTATTTTCACAAGTAGTTTGTTTGTTTACGGAAGAACATGACAGTTGTAGAAAGTGAGAAAAAGTTTTTGGATATTCAACTAACATCTCGCGCTGATGTGGAGTGCGCATTTCAGTATCGTAAATTTCAAAAGTAGCAATTGCTAATACAAACTAGGTATTTTTGTTGCAAAGGACCTTTTATACCTTAAAATTACGTAATCTGTCATAAACTAGTAGATTATCCAAAACAAATAGTATAATTTAATACTTAATTTGTTGACCAACACCGATTAGTTGACATTGTATTTGACAGGAGAATAATCTATGATCATGGTTTAATTCTCAGGCTTAATTAGCCTTTCAGAAACCCTTATACTTAATTTCTTTGCTTCAAATTAAAAAAAAATCAAAATTCAAAATTCTTTATCATGCATAGGCCCCACGGGGGCTCTTACATGTTGTCATTTTTTACAACTACCACCAGATCGTAACGCGGCCTCCACTGAGAAGATCCGGCAAGAAACTCAGCGGGCTTGTCTTTTTTCAATTATTTAATAAGTTTTTTTTTAAACAATATTACAATATATAGATATTAAACTACAAGCTTGTAAGAGTACTGCAGTTCAAGACCACACAGCTTTATCCTCCAGGTAATCCGAGATTTTATAATAGCCTTTTTTAGACAAATGGCTCTTAATGGTAGTTTTAAATTTGTTTATTTATAGATCTCGTATATCCTGGGGCAGTCTATACTTATAATAAAACTGTAACGGGTCCAATTCTGTACATTGAAGATATTTTGAAAATTTTATTTGGAGGGCATTCTATAACCGATACTGAGGCCGAAAATGTAATTTTTTAATTTTTGTCTGTCTGTCTGTCTGTCTGTATCTCGGCTGAGCATCACGCCGAAACTACTGAATGGATTCAAATGAAACTTGGCATGATTTGAGATCTTACTACGAGGTAGGACATAGGATACTTTTTATCCCGTAATCTAGCACGGTTCTTTTGGGAGAGGGGATTAAAATCAAAATGGGTACTTGGTTATACGCTTGGTCCGATTTTATCATTTTTCTTTATAATATAATAAATATTAGTAAGGGAACACTCATAGCTAGTTGTTATCAAGGTTTTGTAATCGATCGGGTTAAGCAACGTTAGGTAAGGTCATTAAATAGATGGGTGACCGTTTAACGTCATTTGAACTAAACGAGTCCGTGCTTTGGAGAGCAAGTAAAAAGTGGGTCCCAGTTTAAAACCGACTATAAAAAAGGAGGTTATGTATTCGATGCGAATGTCTGTTATTAAAAGTTTAGTTAACGTAAAAATAGCGCAGGCGGAGCAGCGTGGGTCAGCTAGTTTATTATAAAAACGTAGACCTTGGCCCTTATAAGAATTGCTAATTCTCTGGAGACGCGTGGAGTGTACAGCAAGATTGTGTTTGTTCCGAGTATTTATATTATGTCGATCACTAACCTTTGCGAAAGCACTTTATGTTCTTTTTTACATAAGGCTCCCCACACATAACTGCGAATTCGCATCGTATCGCAAATATTTCAGATATTTGAGATGAGATGCGAATTCGCAGTTATGTGTGGGAGCCCTAAATCAAATTTTCATAAATGTATTGTGATATAACCGTTAGAATGTTTACTTCTTTAAATTTATGTCTCAACGAATCCGTAGGAGCCAGATTGTAAATAGCTCTCACAACCCTTTTCTGCAGAATAAAAATAGTGTAAAGGTCTGCAGAAGATCCCCACAGCCATAAGACATAACACTGTGGAAATAACTTGAGAAGTAATAATTCATCAATTTTCAAATCTTGTAAATTTCATGTACTTTACTGCTCAGTAAAAGATCGCAGATACTTTATATTATGAAGTTTGGAACGGAGCGGAGTCGTCGGTTTGTTTGATAAGAAAGTTGAGTTCGTTAAGTAGACACATTAGGGGGCTACAGGAAACCGTTAAGGCGTGTCGCCGACAGTGGCCTCGTGCCAGACGGTATTAAAATATGCTAACCAATTGGACGCACAGACTTCGTTCCGAGTCGCTCGCTCCCCTTGTTGGCGCTAATATCTAACGGCCGTGAAGTAATTTGTACGAAGTAATATTGAAAGTTGACCAGCGATTGCAAGAAGTACGAAGCTTATTTCAGCTTAAAGCTAATTTTACATTTCAGCCCTAAGTTTCATTGAGGTATTATTAATTTCAATGCGAAGTTCAAATGTATGTTCTATGTATGTTTGACACGGTTGTGTTCAGATCTAGCGCGTATTGACGCAATAAACAGGCGCTAGAATTTAGATGGTTAACAAGCTCTGCGGTTGCTCGTCTTATAGTCTACGGTATTTCAGTGGAGAATAGAAATGGAAGTTGTTTTTTCTCATAATTGTTAAACTTATGTGCGGTGTATGCTATTGCCCTCAGATGCGCTCTCGCTAACGGGTGTCCACGGATATCAGCGTCGTTGTTCCAAATAGGAGCAACGACACATGCTGAGTGAATAACCCTTCAGCGGCATTGTTAAAATAAAAAAAAGTGTGATAGTATGTAATAAGTTAGATTTAGATGTCGCTGAATAACTGTTTTTCATTCTTTCTTCCTTTCAACAAAAATAAAACAAGTACGATTGCGAGGGGAAGAGCGCGTTCAAGTGATACAGACGATACATGTCCTTCTGAGCACGCGTCAACTTCGTGAGATTTTTATCTGGTTGCTCGCGTCTGAATTTATTGATACGTAGCCTTACGTTGTGAAATTATAATCAGAAATTTAAAATGTTTCCAAATCTTCTGATAGAGTCGAAGAGACTTCTGTAAGAAGTAACTCGAACTTTAATAACTGTGAAAATTTACTTTTGATCATTTTATTAAATACTGAAAATACAATATTTATTTTACGTTAACAAAATAAGCACTTTTACATTGTACCTAAGTATACTTTTCAGCTGAAATTCATAGTTTTAAGAGTTGGAAAATTGATTGGAATTTTAATAATTATTATGAACGACATGATTAAACAACACAATATACCAATATTGCTCGTTAGAAATATGTAGAATAATTCAAAGTTTTTGCATAGAGCGTGTCGTGGGGAAGTATGTTTGATATTGCAGACAAATACGTTGGCACAAATAGTTTCGAAGGATGCGTAGAATACCTTCTAACGGCTGAGAACGGTAGGTGGACATTTTAAAATGCCATATACGGTGAAAGAAATTTCCGTTGGATCACCTTTAAGACGATATTGTTGCTTGCACGAGCCGGTCTAAAATAATTACAAGCGATTTTGTTTGAATACTGGTCATGCATTTGTGAGCGCGTCTGCACATACATATTATTTTTATTATAAACTAGGTCCTGCAAATTAGGACCGACAAACCCAGTGTTTCATGTGCAAGGGATGGTCCCTTGCGCTAGGTGCAACCATAGTCCTTCCTCCGAAGGACGTCGCTGGACGTTCGGGGTGTGGGCCCTTAGAACGTCCATTGAGTACGGCAGCGACTCCGAGGAGGACGGCGGCGGGGTTGCGACCCCAATCCCCGTGAGTACCCGTGTCAGGTTCCCGGGGGCTACAATGCGCCCCCTGGCGGGCTCAAAGGCAAGGCACTGAGCCCCTGGTGCAGATCCCACCGGAGAGCCCTGGGGACCCCACTCATGTGCCGATGCGACAGCCGCGGGGGTTTCAGTGGGTAACAATCCCACATACCCCGGTCGAGCCCCACAGCTTCCGGGATCTTTCGAAGATTTCCACAGTGTTATATATACCGCCAAGCAGCAGTGTGTATTCGGGTTGTCCGGGTGACAATCGACAATGCAGCTTAGCCGTTCATGGACAGACCTGTAGCTTACCATGAGTACAACAATCTGCTTTTCTAGTTACTAAATTGCTTTAAATCATCGTATTTTAAGAAACACATGATCATATTATGGTCTTAAGATGCGTGTGCGTGTCACGTCGTAGTGACGCCGCGTGCTCCGCGTGCTTTGTGTACCCAGTCTTTTGTCTCAGTCTACGTGCGCGTATACGTCACGCAAGCGGTGTGTCTCGAAGTTACAACGTCATAGTACGTGCTCAAGCACGTCACGCTTACGTCTACGCATTTAGTGTGCCTTAAGTCTCTAAGATTGGGTACCTGACGATGTGTAATTTTGAAATTTAGAACAATCTACGTCTGATGTCAGCTATTTTGCTTGGCAAACTGTATTTACGTTATGATTTGTATTTATACGATGGTGTGTACGTACGTGGAACACAACGGCGACTGACTTGTAGTCACATCAATTAATCACACTGGTGGGTGTTACTTCCGAGAACATTGTTTACCGAGAGTACACACCACATCGTCAGCGAAGTGGCAATTCATAGCATAAATAAAACGAGCTAAACGCTCGTATTTATAATAATTAAGTGCTAAAATGTAGCCTACCACATAAGATTGCTATACTACACTCATCAATCTATTATACCCACATATATGTAGCACAAAATAGCTATTAGCAAGCACACATATACGAGTATTACACACACACACAAAAAGGCTGCTACTCGAGTCAACTCGTGCGCGGGTGTTGCTTTGTACGACTACTATCATCATCATCATTAGCAGCCGATAGACGTCCACTGCTGAACAAAGGCCTTAGAAGGGAGGGGTTGCCATAATCCCCACGCTTGGCAGGCGGCTTGGGGATCGCAGTATAGGTGGAAGATAAATCCAAAAGAAAGACGCTGCTGTCCGTCTTCCTGTTCTCGCTTAGTCGCCTCTTACGACACCCAACGAGAGGAGATGGGGGGATGCTATTCTAACCCGGCACTCCACGACTACTATAGTGGTAGCTTTTTTTTAAAAAAACCGTTAAGTCTATTTGAAATAAATGATTTTGAATTTTGCTTTAATTTATTATTTTTCTTCGTAGTTTAATTAACATGAAGATGACAGCACTTTTCTTTAGGAATATTACTTATTTACCATTAGGAGGAGAACCTGACTCCCAAGTCACACAGGTATTCCTGGTTTTGGAAGCGAGGGATCCATTATAATGTAGGTACGATGAATTAAATCTTGACGTCCTTTTAAGTGTTACCTCTATGTCTTGTAATTTATGAGTTAAAGATTTTTTTAGTTTAATAAAAAAATATTTTTTATTCTAATAAAAAAAATCTTGATCTTGAAAAGTATCCTAAACGCGTTGCAGTCGCATCACTGCAGTATCGGATATTCTGCCGCCAAGTTGCAGTGTATAAAGATTGCTGTGATCCGGCGTGAAGGGCAATATGGCTGGTGGAATTACCGGACACAAAATACTGAATAACTAATGTCTCGGGTGACGAGCTGTAGTGGCGAGCTGTCTTTAGGCATGTAGCTTAGCATCAGACGACTGTCTTGCTTGTATCGTTAGTTGGTTAAATTAAAAAAAAGTGCGTGCGTGGAGTCCCTCCGCGCGGAAGAAGTGAAACTTCACTCTCGCTCTGTACTGTACGACACTGTACGACACTGTACGACACCGTACGACACCGTACGACACCGTTCGACACCGTGCCACACCGTGCCACACTGTGCCACACCATAACCTTAAGAAATAACGCTTAACGTTTAACGCGTTAAGTGATAATATTTTTGGAAGTCACATAAGAAGTTTCACTTCAAAAATAATGTAGCCACACAATTGCTGATCCCTGAAGAGCTCACGGGATTTAATATAGGCCACAAAAACAAAACCACTCCTGTGACGTTTCTTCACTGCACGTTTTTCCTAAGAATTAAGTATAAATAAAAAAAATATTAGTCAAATTAGTTATGTCAAATTCAAATATCTGTGTGCAGGCCCCACCGAGGCTCTTACACAATCATTATTTTTTACAAACTACCATCGGATCGTAACGCGGCCGCTACTGAAAGGTCCGGAAAGAAACTCGGTAGGCTTCTCTTTTATGTTTTTGTTAAACTTAAGCAGGAGATACAATTCGACCCTTCGGTTGGAACTAACGTAACTGGAAGAACAATACATTTATTTTGTCACTCGATTGTGATGAGCACATTTTCTGAAGCG
Source organism: Furcula furcula (assembly GCA_911728495.1). Lineage (NCBI taxonomy): Eukaryota > Metazoa > Arthropoda > Insecta > Lepidoptera > Notodontidae > Furcula > Furcula furcula. The sequence continues at coordinate 17,268,669 of OU452251.1, forward strand.
TTGCAACTAGTAGGCCTTGGGTTATTACCCACACTCCACATCCAACTTGATGTAATTGACCCATTGACATATGCACACATCCTAATAATAGTCTATACTCTATAGAGTAAATACGTGTTAGAGCGCGGGTCATTGTATAAGCACATTTGGCAGGCGGTCTAATTATTGCAGACATGTCTGGATCACATCGATTACACAAGTCTCACAAGTGCACATACATATGTATTTAGGTACAGCCACGGTACTATATAGTTAAGAACCTGGCGTTCGATGGGTTTCTATATTAAATTCTAATTATAAGGCCAAGTGATGTTTTTAGGATAGAAATTAAATACGGTTGTCTTTTATTTACGCGAATACTACACACTGAAATCACTTTTAAGGATTTTATTGCGGTTTATTTTTACTATCCCGACCTTTCGAATGCTTTACAGCACCCATGGGCACGGGAGTCCTCCCGTGACCGGAGGAGTCTAATAAAATACAGTCTAAGAACAAAGGTCTATCTATATGACTTTAGGAAGGTATTGTAGTAACTATCGTATGAGCTCCGTGCCTGCAAGAAGCCCGCGGCGAAGCTTCGCCTCGCATCGTGGCTCCTCAAAACAGAAAGTAATTAAACTTGCTACTCAACTATTATCTGTGGACTCCCCAAAGTCAGGAACTTCCCCATGTTTCCGGATGTGAAACTTTCGCTTTAAAATTAATCTTTAATTCAACAATCTTACCTTTACGAGTTAATAGTTTATGCAAAGCTTTTAGCCTGTTTGAGAACCAGTTATTAAAATTAGGTATGCATTTTAACATATTATTTTGTCATTAAAAATATTATACAAAATACCGATGAAATATTGAAATAACCCCTTAAAGAACAAAACCAAAACTATGTAGCACACATAGGTTTTAGATATTTATGAGGTGTAAGGACAAGGGTGCAAGGTAAAAGTAGTACAATATTGTATAAATCTTTTATGTTTGAGTAACGCAAATAGAATAAACAGTTTACTAACAGTAGTTATCAGCGTTTGCACGCCTCACGAAGGTAGTTCTATGTGGCAGCGCGTTTCCTGTAAAACCGGCGCCGCGGTGCGCCCATTGTTCACACGTTGGTCTCGCATCGATGAAACTCTGTTTATACTTATACGAAGTCAATAATTATATTAATTAACAAGTAGAGTAGTTGCAAGCTGTACTGGAAAATTCCTTTCTGACACGTACGTTATTTCATAATATAGTTGATGGCATTATTTGCGGCAAATGGTTGTAGTTTCTTACATCTCATCATACAATTATTACAACTAGTTAATGAAGAAATCAAGACTTAGCTGTCCTCTGGCTGATACTACACTTGTACAAAATACATCTAAGTAAAATGGCATACAAACGTTATTAATGGTTCTGCTTGATAATTAAATGTATTCCAAATTTCAAATCGATTGCATTAATAGTTGCTGAAACGGCACTGGCTGGAGAGACTCGGACTGCCTAAAGTCTTTCTATAGCGTCGATGAAGGCCACCGGGGAAGTTTTGGTGGGTAGAAATCCCACATAACCTGGCCTCCTCTCGGAGACCGGGTACCTTTTGAAAGTTTCCTTCACGACAAAAAACACCGATCAAGTGCTAGTCAGACTCGCGCACCGAGGGTTCCATGCCATCTGTCGCGGGGAAGTGTGCTGGGCGTAAAAAGGGTGTAAATACAAAATAAAATTGCGAGAGGGGAAACAAAGAAAAAGGGTCAAGTCAAGGTCATGCGTGGTACATTACCGGCACTTGGTGTAGGTAAATTCCTCTTCACTGGATGGGTGGCTCTGCTGGTCTTCAGGCACACTAAACTAGAAGCGCTTCATAAAGTTCACTAGGTCACAACAGTAATAGTCTTTTCGGAGGCACACACGAATTAACTTATTAAGGTGGGGCGGACATGTCCGATCCACGCAATGGTCAGTCAACAGTACGGGGCAAGGGGAAAAAAGGGACAGCACCAGTTAAATATGAATATTTGAGGGTATGGAGAAAACTATCTGGCAGGCCGTTGCATTTTCTACCTACATACTAAATTATAAAGCAAACACATTGCCCGCTTTAAACATGGTCTAATGTTTACGTAGAGGGATTTTCGATGGGGAGACGCACCAGTTTGGTAATGGATCGCTTGAGAATGCCAGTAGGAGTCTGGACATCTACTACGCGGACAACACTATCCTTTCCAGTGTACAAACAGGCAATCCGTCCACGACGCCATTCCAAAGGGGGTAGATTATCCTCCTTGATAAGCACTAATTCGCCGACACTAGGAGGGTTCATAGGGGAGGTCCACTTTTGTCTTATCTGCAAGGTATTTAGGTATTCTAAGTGCCAACGGGACCAAAAGTGTTGGGTGATTTGCTGTAACAACTGGAACTGGGAGAGACGATTCATTTTCACGTCCTTATATAAGTACTCAGGAAGGACCGTGAGCGGTTGACCTATTAGAAAATGCCCAGGGGTCAGAATTTCAAAGTCATTCGGATCCGGGGAAACAGGGCACAAGGGACGGGAATTCAAAACGGATTCGATCCTCGCGAAAATTGTTGTTAGTTGTTAAATAGCAACGAAGCCCGGGGAGGTTGGAAGGAGTCGCATTATTCAGGGTAGGAGGCCAACAGGCTGGGGGCTGCTTCAACCAATCAGGTGACAACCAGAGGGGGTGATTTATTAATCGAGACATTATAAGACCACGGGATGCACTGTCGCTAGGGTTAATATGTCCAGGAACATGTCTCCACTTGGTAGGGATTCCTGAATTAATAATTTGGGAAACACGGTTAGCTTCGAAAGTTTGAAGGTGATGGATAGGAGTACTTATCCATGTAAGTACTATTCTGCTATTTGTACAGGCATGTATAGATTCTAGCACTATCGTTTTCTGAAGGCAGAAGGCGACGTGATGGAGTAATTTGGAAAGGAGCGTAGCTCCTAGCAACTCCAGTTTAGGAATTGTTAAACGGGTCCGAACAGTGGCAACTTTAGTTTTAGCCATAACAAGATGGACAGAGCGGGATCCAGAAGGGTGTGCTGCACGTAGATATACTGCAGCGGCATAACCAGATAACATCCGCACCAAGTAAGGCGTCACTAGACTGTGGTATGAAAAACGATGGGTCACTTAGAGGTAGATTTCCAGTTGAGGACACGACGCGCTTAGGAATTTCTATTTCCGGATGGGTACCGGCAATCACGTCGACCACTATCGCAGTATTCGAAATTACAGGGTAATTAGAATTCACAGATTTAAAACAAAAGGGAACAATACCGCGGGAGTTAACAGTTTGAACATTACCAATGCTACGAACAGGTGCTGGGGAGGGGTGCATAGTAGTATTCAAACGCATAGACACTAAGTCAGTGGTAAGGATACAACCTTGGGAACCGGTATCTAATAAGGCGCGTACTTCGATAAAATAGCCAAAGGAAGTTTTCACATGAATAACCGCAGTAGGTAAAAGCACTAGGGAGCTCGGGGAAATATTCACATGGGGCAGGGGGAGGGAGGTCTGAATATCTAGCTATTCGTTAGGCCGATCGTCATTCCGGGAAGGTTTAATATAATTGGTCACGGGGAGTACGAGAGCGGCGATCTAAAAATTGGTCATTAGGCGCGGGAGATACATTACGCGATTGAAAAGGCATAGAAGACGCGCGCGGAGACGGCGGCGGGGAGCGCCGATATTTATTATAGGTCGAGGAGGCTTGCCCGCCCGTGCGAGACGGTGAGGATGGCACACGGACCAGTCTGTTATCAAAGGTAACGGCGCGCACGGTACGTTCGCGCGGCGACGGGGATTCACGATCCGAAACATTAGCGTTGAAGCATAATAAGGTATGGTGGGCAGCAGTGGCGTGCACTGAAAGCAGGCAAAAATATCTGCGAGTTGTTTATGCTTTATGCTATTTATTCGTGTTCCAGCACAAATATCCCTAAATTAACCAATATTACAAACATATCCATTTACATTAAAAAAAATTTACGTTAATTCATGTCCAAACTAAGATTTTTTTAAATTAAGACTGTTTAGAGAAATCCTAGGGTAGGCAAAGTATTTTTGTCAGTATGGAGCCGCTGAATAAACTTATTAATGTTTTCAAATGCAAATTATTATGTCTATAGTATTTGCTTGCATATGGATATTTGAAATGTTATAATAACATACTTAAAATAGGTGAAACAAGCCAAATACATTTTTTTGCCTACCCTCTGTGCACGCCACTGGTGGGCAGTACGGGTGCAAGAGCGGCAGCGGTATTCCCGCTTACACGAAGAAATAGGATGTCTATCGAGGCATCGATGACAAAGTCTATTCTCTCTTACAAACACCGAACGATCTCTAGGTGATTGACGAAGAAAGTCCGGGCATTCAGCGGATATAATGGGACGTACTATTACAGGCGAAGCACTTGGGTTTGATAGGCGATGTCAGGGGTCTCCCTGACATCGCCTATCAAACCCAAGTGCTTCGCCTGTAATAGCCTATGTCTATAGGCTCTAGGTACGGGGGGAGGGGAGCGCGTGTTAGATCTAGGACTTCCAGCACGAATAGTCACCTTACCGGAAGCAAACGCATCGACAACAAAGGCATTTCCGACATTATAACTCACAAAATAGGCACTCAGTATCAACCAACTAGTTTGGGTTTTCGATCGAACAGGTAAGGGGAACAAACGGTAGGGGAACACGCTAACTTCTATTATATTTTTATGCAAAACCCGTTAGGCCGTGCAACAAGGTTGCATTCATTCATTAACACCGCGCGAAACCGATCCGAGTGTAGGCGAATTGCGTCTCGATCGCTCAGAAAGGAATGTGTCGGTCACACGAAGTACCGGTGATAGCACTTGTTGTCTATACTTATAGGATATTTAGGTACGAACAATTCTGCCAGATATTTATCAAATGAACTATATGGAGATACAAAAGATATGGAGAAATAACTAATTTAAACGGGCAAGACACTTAGGTAAACAATCGTTTTGATCGGAATAAACTGTAGGGGGAACGTAGGTGTTTAGACTATGCAAAGTCAAAAAAATTACTCGAAAAATGGATTTGCGAACCACGCTCTGCTACCAAAACGTTTCGCGGGGAAGTGTGCTGGGCGTAAAAAGGGTGTAAATACAAAATAAAATTGCGAGGGGGAAACAAAGAAAAAGGGTCAAGTCAAGGTCATGCGTGGTACATTACCGGCACTTGGTGTAGGTAAATTCCTTTTCACTGGATGGGTGGCTCTGCTGGTCTTCAGGCACACTAAACTAGAAGCGCTTCACAAAGTTCACTAGGTCACAACAGTAATAGTCTTTTCCGAGGCACACACGAATTAACTTATTAAGGTGCGGCGGACACGTCCGATCCACGCACCAGTTAAATATGAATATTTGAGGGTACGGAGAAAACTATCTGGCAGGCCGTTGCATTTTCTACCTACATACTAAATTATAAAGCAAACACCATCTTTAGACGTAATAAAGTAATTTTACTACTCATGTAACAAAAAAAAAATCAAACCGCAAAACTAAGTTTCTTTGTCGAGGTTTTTTTACGATTACTAAAAAACTGTACTACTTAGAAAGATGGTTTTATTTTTCTGTAAAATATAGATAGACATCTATTATCCATAATTATTTCAGATTTTTCCCTCCATAAACTTCGAAGATACCGTGTCCCTCTTGGCACGGTATTTTTTTGACATTTTTGATTATCAGCCAAAAACTACGGGACACAAGCCAAAATAAAAATCTGTTTAGAGATGTGCAATTGAAGCCCTTTCGTATGATACCCTACTCAATATAGTAGTTAATATAGTAGTTCCACTTTAAAATTTTGATGACTCATTTCGAACCCCATTACAAAAAAAGTTAAAGAAAATATTATAATAAAAGAAAATAGTATAAGTAGATACCTACCTAATAGTAAGAAGTATATTTTTTTCATTTGCGATGAGGTTGGGTAAGTAAGATCTAAATTTATTCCAAGTTTCAAATCGATAGCATCAGTAGTTCCTGAAATATATAGGTGTGTGACAGACAGACAGAGAGACGAAGTCAGACCATAAGGGTTCCTTTTTTACCTTTTTGGTATGGAACCCTAAAAAGCTATGGGACCCTTAAAATGACCGATTTGATGCTAATAAATCAATTCGGTAATACCCTACTCATCATCATCATCAGCCGGAAGACGTCCACTGCTGAACAAACTGCACTGCTGGCCTCCCCCTTCGAAGGGAGGGGTTGCTATAATCCACACGCTTGGCAGGCGCCTCATGGGTCACAGTATAGGTGGTACGTAATCCAATAGATAGATGCTGCTGCCCGTCTTCTTGTTTTCCCTTAGTCAACTCTTACGGACACCCAACGGGAAAAAATGGGAGGCCCACATCCCACGGACATTTCTGGTCGTTAAGTTGTTAATAAATTTCCAAAACTACTACTATTACTTAACAGGAGTTCATGTTTCACAAATGTATAATTGCAATTAGCTAGAACACTATGTTTTGCAGTTTGCACTTACGCAAATTGATATATGCAAGCAATTTTCTCAGTATACAAGTGCCGCGTAGCGGTGCTGCGAGTATTATTTAGTAGAAAATAACTGTTGTGGCGTTCACCCGAATATTATTTAATGCACCATAATATCACAAGCGAACTCAGCGCGTGTCGCGTTACGGATACCGTTGCCAAAATTCTGTATTTTATTCATAAACATTCTGTACGTACGCCACGGTCAAACATAATAAACAGATGTTTGAAATAGAACTATTTTTATGGAAGTTAGAAATAGCTTTATTTTTGTTTTGTTAAACTTTCAGGGAACACAGGCAGCATAACAACCACAGAACATGGAACTACGGTTTATAGAAGGTAATAAGATTGGTATTTTTAAAGTTTAAATAAAACTGATAACTTTTTAATCCCACCCATCCACTGTTGAACATAGCCCTCCTCTTTAGAAAGGAGGGGTTGTCACAATCCTCACACTTGGCAGGCATCTTAGGTAGCTTCATCATCATCATCATTATCAGCCTATGTTACTCCACTGCTGGACATAGGCCTCCCCTAATAAACGCCATTGAGCCCGGTCTTCGGCTCTCCTCATCCAGTCACTGCCAACTGCCTTGCGCATGTCGTCACTCCACCGGGTCACAGGGCGTCCTACGCTACGTTTTCCAGTTCGTGGTCTCCACTCCAGAATCTTCCCCAACGTTCATCAGTTCTGCGGCAAATATGACCAGCAAACTGCCACTACAGCTTGCTAATCCGTTGAGCTATGTCAGTAACTTTTGTGCTCTGGCGAAATGCTTCGTTTCTTATTCGATCCCCCCTTCTTTAGGTAGCTTAAGAGGTAGGTAATCCAATAGAATGATGCTGCTGTCCGTCTTCTTGTTTTGCCTTGTCGCCACTCACGGACCCAACGGGAAGAGATGGGAGGGTGCTATTCTTACCCAGACATCCCACGGGCAATACAAATTTATAATAACTAATGAAGCAACTTTTTGTTTTAAACTGTCACCGTAATAAGACTATTACGAAAAGCAGTTTTACGAAAAACCTAGGCTTAGATCCAGCCTTCGGAGTCGCTGGACGCTCGGGGTGTGGGCCCTTTGAGCGTCCATTGAGTACGGCGGCGACTCCGAGGAGGACGGTGGCGGGTTGCGACCCCCGTCCCCGTGAGCACCGTGACAGGTTCCCGGGGGGCTACAATGCGCCCCCCGGCTGCGGGCTCAAAGGCAAGGCACTGAGGGGCCCCTGGTATCCCACCGGAGAGCCCTGGGGTCTCCCCTCTCATGTGCCGATGCGACAGCCGCGGGGGTTTTAGTGGGTAAGAATCCCACATACCCCGGTCGAGCCCCACAGCTCCCGGGGATCTTTCGAAGATATCTCCCACGTCAAAAAAAAAAAAAAAGGCTTAGATCCAGGTTTTAGGAACGATTTCCGGAATTTAAACCCAAGTTCATCGTTAGACTTCTTTTTGTCCAAGTTTAATACCATTATAGGTCCCATTATGAACTTAATATTTTTATGAGAAAATACTCTAACTGCCGCTGAAAATACTCAATTAGTAGAGATACCGATTTTTCGTATTTAATTAATGAAAAGCGAGTAGAAATAATCCACACTAATTGACATATGTGAGTTGGGACATAGCAATATAAATTTTATGCTCGAACTACACGTTTATGACCCAAACCTCTCATGACTAACAAAATGTACGGAATAATAGACAGAAGACTTAGAGAACCCACAGTTACAAACAAATAACTCGCAACGAAAATCCTTAACTTACAAATGTTCCTGGAGAAATGTGTAATTTACCGAGAGTCCATGTTTGTCCCTTGTTACTTTGTAACGCATGCAGGCATGTAAATAGAACGTGTCTCGGCAGGATCTAGTTACGCTCAGTCCAATTGGGCATGAAATTGTGGTGAGCGTGCATGTTTGTGACCCGTCCGAGTGGAGGGATGAAAGCGGCGTTGTATCTGACGGACGAGTCCGCCAGAAAATGGACGGTAAATCTACTTAGTACACAAGAGCGTGCTATCTATTCAGTATTTATTTATAGTAAAAAGATTAATAAAATAAAAAAGTTTAATACCAGGAAACAATTTCTGTATTAATTTTGCCGTGCCTCGTTGAGCACGTCAAAGTCGGTCTCGGTTGTTGGCATCTAGACAGCAGTCGTTAAGAAAAGTCAGAGGCAAGGGTAGCTTTTTTTTTAGCAATAATTGCTATTTACGTACTTGACACTGGAGAAACCATTGATGGAAGTAATCATTTTATAAAAGAAGAACAACTTTGACATCTTGTTGCTCACAACATTTAATTTACAAGAGAAGCGAAATACCACTGCACTGCAACTCGCTATGAGACATTAAACGTCTCCTAAGCTTAATAATTTCTTCAGGTACAGTACCATTCATACAGAAACACAACAATATTTACCTACTGCTGTTTGAGGCAGATGAACAGACACGTTCATTTTCACAAGGGGCCTCTAATTTAGAGCTAGTTCTTTCTTTCAGCACTTCGTCACCTATTAGGAGGGAACGGAACTTTTTTGACATATTTGATTACTAGCTGACCCACGCAGCTCCGCCTGCGCTATTTTTACGTTAACTAAACTTTTAATAACAGACATTCGCATCGAATACATAACTGGGACCCACTTTTTACTTGCTCTCCGAAGAGAGCAAGTAAAAAGTGTCACCGTGCCACTGTCGCGTAGCGGGGATAGTGGCCCTACGGAATGAAGAAAACAAGAATAAAAGGAATAAGAACTATATTTTCAAGAAGGCAGAGAGCACGGGTCGTGAGTAGGCTAACGGTTTTTCTTAAATGCCGCACTGAGAATCGGTCCGGTTCCCCCTTCTAAGTGAGGTGGACTTATCAGAGTCGTCGTAGGCAGCAGCACGATGACGGCAACGGCACGGCGCGGTCGTACAGGGAGCAGCACGGCGCAGCAGTTCGTAGAACGACCAGCTCAACAGCTAGTCTGGCAGGGAACGCACGGACCCGTTTAGTTCAAATGGCGTTAAACGGTCACCCATCTATTCAATGACCTTACCTAACGTTGCTTAACCCGATGGATTACAAAACCTTGATAACAACTCTCTATGAGTGTTCCCTTACTAATATTTACTTATAAAGAAAAATTGATAAAATCCGACCAAGCGTATAACCAAGTACCCATTTTGACTTTAATCCCCTCTCCCAAAAGAACCGTGCTAGATTACGGGATAAAAAGTATTCTATGTCCTACCTCGTAGTAAGATCTCAAATCATGCCAAGTTTCATTTGAATCCATTCAGTAGTTTCGACGTGATGCGCAGCCGTGATACAGACAGACAGACAGATAGACAGACAGACAGACAGACAGACAAAAATTAAAAAAATTACACTTTCGGCCTCAGTATCGGTTATAGAATGCCTTCCAAATATAATTTTAAAATATCTTCAATGTACAGAATTGGACCTGTTACAGTTTTATTATAAGTATAGATAAGCCAAAAACTATGTAATATAAACCAAAATAAAAATGTGCAAATGAAGCTTTCATATGATATCCCAGTCGATATAGTAATCTCATTTTAATAATTTACCCCATAGACAAAAAAAATAAAACACAAATAAATATTTTAGTCATTTGCAAAAACTGGATGAGGAGAGGCCTATGTCCACCTGTGGACTGATGTGGGCTGATGATGATTAATTTACAATGAAGTACCAATCATCTAAAACTATTCTAAGTTTCAATTCGATCGCATCAGTGGTCCCTGAATAATATAGGTGTGACAGACAGACAGAAGAAGTCACACCCATGGAACCCTGAAAAGGTGAATTTAAGTGAACGTTCTGGCTGTCAGCTTCGCGCTATTCACTAGATGGAATTTGATTAAATTGGATTGAAATCTACCTTTCCAGACTTACCTTTATATTTATAAACAAAGGTTCGCAAGAGGTCAATTATGGTCTCATTTAAGACTAAAATTATGAACGTACACACAACCAGTAAAACTTTTGCGAACTTAATCATTATTCATTGAAATGTCAGCAAATATTTACGTAACAATGCTAACATGGGTAAAGAACTTAGTTAAAGTCGTCGGGCTTCGTTTAAACTAAATCATAATAATATTTCTTATTGCCCCTGTATAAATAGAATGTACGCACTTCATTTTATTGTTATAATAAACAAATGAAAGTTAATTTTCAGAACATATAACACCCAATTTTATAGTACTTACGGTAACACATAATATAAATCAGTTTAAGTAAACAAGCACGCGAGAAGAGGCTCTAACAAAATTTATCTTCAAATTAGAGTAGCTCGCATTCATAATTACTAAATGAGAATATTGTTCATTATGTACTGACGTGATTCACTGACACGGGACGGCCATTAATTTGCTAAATGTATTGCTTGGTTTATTGTTTAGATATTTCCCTAGAGGATATTATTCAACTCGTAAACAGCCATATCGTAAGGTTGAATTTAACGAAGATTTTAATGATTACTTACTATATAGCTGGTAAAACGAACGTGGATTTTAGAATTATGAAAACTATTACAATGATATAATAGGTATAATATAATAGTTCCTTGTGCAGGGATATAATAGTTTCTTGTGCAGGGAACCATCCAAGTCGGTATCATCGCAGTGTTAGATATTCTGTAGCCAAGCAGCAGTGAGTTTTTTTTTTTTTTTTTTAATAACTGTCACAAAGGTGTCTTAATGGTCGGCAACGTGCTAGTGTTTCGTCGTTGTCACACCAAAATCTGCTATACAATGTGCACTTTTTGAGATTTTTACTTTTTGGCCTTTTCGTATAGTTCACAGCCCTTTCTACCGTATAAAAAACTGTTATGTGTCTATGAACACTGTACGACGATCTACGGCCACTTTTTAAAATATGCTATGTGCCGCAGTAGATTTTTGTCAAATAAAATCTGCTATGTGATACACTATTTGACAACTATCAATTCATATAAGGTTTTATACGAAAATGTTTTTACTCGTTAATTCAAAATAGAGTTTCTGCACATAGCACAGATTTTGATTCGACAACGACGGTTTCATCTGTTGTGACTGCTTACCATTAATTAGGCGGCTAAATAATTATTCCTTTTGTTTCCGGAGCTAAGTCCGGAGCTTGTTAGGTTTGGTTATTGGTAATGCTTGGTTGAAAACATTTGTAGGCCCACCATGGCGTACAAATATAAGTACGGCATTGTGGGCGTTTGGCAATAACCAGCGCTCTATGGACGCGATCAGCAAATCTTCGGTGAAGGTGTCATGGCCATCTGTGACCAAGCCGGCCATAACTATTATTCCCATTCCTAAAGAATGCGATCAACACCGTTGCTGTACACTTTCTCCCATCGGTCACCATGTATCTTGTACATAAACATAAGTTCTTTCGTTAAATGTGAGGAGACCCAAAGTATCTCCTCAGTAGTATCATAAATTGAATCCAATAACATTAGTGAACTTCCGGTATCTACATTTACGAACTAATTCAGAAAGCCATATTGATTTCCTAAATGGTAGTTATCTGAATTATATGGAGCTCGCAGGTAAATAGTGATATTATTATCAGAAAACCGAAATCTTCGTAAAACAAATCAAATATACAAAATATTTATGCTAAAAGTTTCCGCATTACAATATCCGGGTTAGAATGTTTGCTTTACATTTATATGGGAATAATGCAAAGCGATCGCGATAAAACCGAAACTTTGTCATACACGTTCTGCCTGATTACAAATTCTGCAAAACGTTAAGTTTGAGGCGTTTATTTTTTTTTAAACGTTTAAATGTATTTATGCGAATACTACATTGGATGCTTTCAGGCCTTCTTAGAACGTAGGGAAAATAAGAATCTGAAATAAACCGCAAAATAATCTATTCTATTCTTGGTGGCTATAAATTTGGGCCTGGTAACCACCGGAACGCACTTCGACCCAGTTGGATCCATTGTGCACGCCCTAGTCCTTACTCTGTTGCTGACGTATCGAAGAGCTCCCTCAGGTACGCAACGATCGCGCCAGCTTGGAGCTGTACATAAACATCTGGCGTAGGATAGGCTACTCCCAGATGATTCAACCTACGTCTCGCAAGAGCCTATTGACCCTTTTTCACCTTCGTAGAATCTGCAAGTGTCACCAGTACTTAGCCTCATTCTGTGTAGATGCTCGTTGGTACCAAAATGTCCAGTGAGTGCACCTATTAGGTGCCTTATTCGTGATCTGTTTAGGTTTAATAATTTAACCCCACAGTCCACCCTTGCGCTAGAGAAGGCTTTGGAGTGGCTTAGGCCTGACGCTGCCCTCCATTCCTTCATGTGTTCGTTCCTAGCATTCCTAGCAACCGCAAAATATAATGCGTAAAAGTAGTTTCATTTCAGAAATTGTATCGTTGTGAATAAACTTGTCGCTTACAGCGACGTCAACTAATCTTATTTACCTTTATATCATTGAGCTATCCAAGTGACAGGCATAAAATACCAGCATATTTATTGTAACTGAACTTTCAGAAAGTCTAATATTTCTGATGAAATTCATATTCGTTTACCTGTCTAATAGAAAAAATAACTTAAGCATGAGCGATGCAAGGTGAATCGGAATAAAACTGCTTAAAGATTAACTGTTATTTTTTACATAATTGAGAGACCTTGATAACAATGATTTATCAATTTAACATTAGAATTGATTAATCAGTATTTTTACTCCAGCACGCATACATTTTCTCCCATGTCTAATCTATTAAGCGTATGTACTTACTTAATTGTACTGTAATTGTTAAAAATACGTGATAGCAGAGGTCTACATACAAGTTTTTTACGTTATTTACAGGAAGATTTAAGTTATTTACAGGACACAAACCCTAGTATAAACAATATTTAAGCACCACGTAAACGATACTAAAAAAACGTGACAATTTGGAAAAAGTTAACCAACAAACATAATCTGATGATCACAGCAGCACTACTAGACTAATGAGGCAGTAAATATACTTGAATTACAATGACATAATACAGTAAATAAAATTTCAAATGACTTTTAAATCACGTAAATAAAAGGCCACTTTAAAGAAAGAAAGAAAAATATTAAATTTAAAATAAATTACAAAAGAGATGAAAATTATTAAGTTATACAAACTTAACAATGAATGTTGAGTAACTACCGAAATTAATAACAAGAATTACTCAAGAAAGCTTGGCCATACAAAGGGGTAATGCCGCCAGTCTTTTAGGTACCCTTCCCTCCCAGTGCGGCGACAACTTCGAGGAAGTTTTTTACCTAGTTTAAGTGTACATATTTGTAAATAAACTGTAAATATTTTGTCTCAAGAAAGAAAAGGAAAAACTTTTAGTTCCAATTTATTTTCCGAAACAGCTTGTTACAAACTTTACAAATTAATATTTATGTCATTTCTAGCGGCTAATAGTTTGTCTGTGGTTGGTGAATAGAACTTAGTAGAGTTATACTCTGTCCATTTTATTATTGTTTTTTTTGACAACTGACGCCCATAAAGTTTCGTATTATTAAAGTTACAAAATTCACAGAAATAATATGGTACTTCATGGACGCGTACCGAACTTTAGTGAGTTGCCACACATATCAATTACTACGATTATGCCACAAATTACAAATAATCGATAGAAATAAATGCGTTTTCATTACTTTCGTCTTGTTTACATTAACTTTCATTAATTTTATTCTGAGGGCTTCATGCATAATATAACAAAGAAAGACAACAAATTTTTAAGGTTGAAACATTAACATGAGTCGTCAGAATCAAAAAAATATTCTTGGCGCCTATGTCCGTCTGAGGGATCGTAGCTCTACAAAGGTTCTAAGGGTATTATAGGTTAGTAGGTAGTAACTGTCAATATGTCCAAACCAACTCATCTCATCAGTCATCATCACCAGTTGGAAAACGTCCACTGCTGAACATAGGCCTCCCCCTTCGAACGCCACAAAAGTCAAAAATAGTTTATTTCAAATAGGCTTAACGCTACCACTTTAGAAAGGTGATGTTTTTTTTTTAAAAAAAAAAGCTACCGCCGGATCACAACTCGGCGTCAACTGAGAAGACAATGAACTACAATTGGCTATTTGCATCCACCGGTTACCTGCGATGCGCACAATGTCGTATGTCCACCTAGTGGGAGGTCTGCTTACGCTGCGTTTTCCGGTTCGTGGTCGCTTGAGAACCTTTCTTGCCCATCGGTTATCATCCACATCTCCAGTAAAGCTGTCTAAATTTTTAGACAGATTGTGGCCATACCCTACTTTTCTTGATACGAGTATTAGTTGTTGTAAAACAATAAAATACAAAATAAAACTAAATGTTGAAATAAACGAAGCTAGGTATTTTATACAATATTCATGCATTGTAACCCTAAATATTTAAATACACAATTTGACAGTTCAAACAAACTAAAAGCTTTTAACGGAACGCAAACTTTTCGCACTGACTACAGCTTACCGTAACAAAGTGATTTTCGTATTATGTTAGGTTAAATGTGGTATAAATAATAAATTACAACTACATTATAACACTAAAGGAACTCGATAAGCTATATGGGCTTTAAGGATTTTGTTTCATAAACAAATACAATACAATACAATACAATACAATAACGTTTATTTCTCCTCACAAAAAACATGTAGTGAAACATAATGGAACATAATGATATCATCACGGTACAATTACATTGTGAGGAGCTGGCGTCCGAATAGGCATAAGCCTGTATCTCGGATTACCAGGTCCCCACTCTAAGGACATTACTTATGAGACCATCACACTGATAAGAGAACATAATCATAAACGTATTACAGAGGGAAAAATTTCTTTAACAAAATAATAATAAATGAGAACCTTAGGCTTAATCAAATACATGCTGGAGCGTGTATTGGTGCATGAATATGAGTGAGTGTGTGTGTGTGTGTGTAGAGTGTGAGTGTGTGTGAGTGAGTGTTAACTATATGTATGTGTTTCAATGGGTGAAAGTAGGTACATATGTTATATAACTCAATAGTTAGACTTGCACATTCTGAACTAAGCTTTCAGTTTGGGGATAATCTAATGTCAGCAACCATTTTACAACAATGGTTTTGCAGGCATGCTTTGATAGGGCATAGATATTTAACTTCTTGTTTAATTTGTTATAGAGATTACAGCCTTGGTAGCAAAAAAAGCGATGAGAGAATCTAGAATTAAAGGCTTGAACAACGCAGACCCTGTCTTTCCTACGTGAATTTGAATGCTTGGAAAGGTCATATACCAGCATAGCGTGTTGTTTGATTACTGAATACATTACAAATAGTTGACGGACCGTCAAAACTTGCCATTGATTATAAACGTCAGTAGTCGGATGGTAAAAAGACAGTCTAAATCCGACTTTAAGTATAATTCTCTGTGCTCTTTCAATCATTAATAGATGTGTTTTGGCTGCACCACCCCAAGAAGTGATACAGTATGAAAGAATGGATTGACATAATGCTAGGTAAACTGTCTTAATCATATCTCTGTCCATCACCTGTCTCAAATTTTTGAAGACAAAGATAAGTTTACGCACTCTAGCCGATAATACACTAATATGTTCCTGAAAGTTCAGTTTTTTATCAATTACTATACCTAAATATTTAATTGACTTAACACTTTCTAGATAAGGGCATGTACACATTGGGTCAGTAAGGTTACCACAGTGATGAGATTTAACACCAAGATGAGATCCCGCATCACTCGCATCCCTTAGACTAAAGGTTAACAGCTTAGTTTTTGAAACATTAATGCATAATGCATTATTGTTTAACCAGTTTAAAACAATATTATAACCATTTTGAGCACTTGAGAAGACATCAGTCCAAGTATTGCTACTGAAAAGCAGAGCTGTATCATCGGCAAATGTTACAATTTTAGCATTTGGGAGATCCAGTGTGCAAAGGTCATTTATATACATTAAAAACAGGGTTGGACCGATTATACTTCCTTGGGGGACACCGAGTGATACAGGGACCTCATCACTGATGATATCATCGATCTTTACACACTGAGTTCTATCTTTTAAGTAGTCCTCTAGTATTTTAAATTGTAGGCCTCTAATTCCGAAGGATTCCAGCTTTTTCAACAAGATAGGAACAGACACTGTGTCGAATGCTTTTGCTATGTCTAAAAATATACCAACAGTGCGTTTTTTATCATCCAGATTGGTAACAATATAGTTAGTCAATTCATGAACAGCATCAGCAGTAGATTTATTTGATCGAAAACCAAATTGAGAGCTTGCCAACAGATTGAATTTCTCGAGGTATTGTACTAACCTTTTGTTAATGATACGCTCAAGTACCTTTGATAAGGTTGGTAATATAGATATAGGCCTGTAGTTATTTACACTGTGTCTGTCCCCACTTTTGAAAATTGGGTGAATCCTGGATTTCTTTAAAGCTAAGGGAAATACTCCAGTGGTGAGAGCTAGATTACACATAAATGTAATTGGGGGTGTTAGAATATCAACATTATTTTTGAGAATCTCTGCTGAAATCAAGTCCAACCCGACGGATGAATTGCTTTTAAGACCATTTATAAGGTTTTTTATTTCGTCGTGGTCAGTCGGTAACAGTACAAATGAATGAGGACAAGACTTAGTAGGTGGTAGCGGTGAACATACAGTGTTACTTATTTTATCGGCGAGTGCTTTACCAACATTAGCAAAATAATTATTCACATCATTGACTGCTTTGGTAGGATTTTCAGAGTCCATTAGTTCATGAGATGATATTGGTGACTTATCTGAATACGATATTTTTTTAATGATTTTCCATAGTCTTTTATTGTTATATCTTGAACTCTGTAATTGTTGTTTATGGTAATCCTCCCTAAGCTTTTTCAGGATAGTAGAACAGTAATTCCTATATCTTCTATAAGTAGTTTTAAGTGTTTCGTTGTTAGGTTCTTTCTTTACTTTTTTATAGAGGTTATCACGATTTCTCAAACACTTGAGGATCCCAGGTGTTATCCAAGGCTTCAATATTTTCTTCCGTCTAGAAAGCCTGATTGAAATAGTATTACGTAATATTACATCACGAAGCACGTTAATGAAAAAGTTAGTTGCTAAATTAGCATCAGACATGTTAAAAATAGGTCGAAAATCCAATTTTAAAATATCGTTTTTTAACCCAACCATATCGATTTTATTAAAGGTTTTGCAGAGTTTATACTTTAATTTCGCAGCTAGGTATAGAACTACACTGTTATGGTCTGTTAAAGTTGACTGCAGGACTAGGCAGCGAGCTAATAGATTTGTTTTCAATAATACGTGGTCCAAACAGGTTTTAGTGTGAGTCGGAATGTGATGTGCCGGTAGAATACCATGAGAAGCCAACATATCAAGATATTGAGAAGAGTTTACGTCTTTATTGGATGTAGCAATGTCAATATTGATGTCACCGAGGATAATAACATTTTGGAAGGAAGAATACTGTATAAGATGATTGTTAAGAGATTGTATAAAGTTATTAATATTTTTATAGCTGGGTGGGCGATATATGGCAATGGCAACCGTATTTGAATTTAACCTAATAAGTAGGGCATTAGAGTCGCTGATAATTAATTCTTGAACTGACACAAATAAATCATTTCTGTAGTAAACAACGACACCTTCGTTCTGCGTATAGTTTTTAGATGTAGCAAAGCACTTGAAACCATCTATTTCCGGTACATTGTTAGAAGATTTAAGCCAGCATTCTGTCAAAACAATACAATCCCAATTGACATTGGATCGCGTTAATAATGGTAACAAACTATGTATGTTATGATTTAAGCTTCTTATATTTTGTTGTATAATTTTAAGGCAGTTTTCGCTAGGTAAAAAAGATTTACATTCTTCGACCTCACAAGTCGTGGATTCAGCTATATGAAACGAGTCAATTTCATTTTGAATACTATTTAGTTGATCGAAAACTAGTAAAAATGTTGTTATCAAGGTGGTTTAAAAGGTTAACATGATAAATATATGGCAGGTTACTATTGAATGGGAGGGTATAACAATATTTTTTATGGCACAAGTATAATTTTCTGTGGTACAAGTCACAGAAGGATATAATATAGTAAACAAGAATTAAGATCAGTATGTAAATGTCATTATTATAACATATGTTATTATTTGGTTTTGTGTGAATGTATAGGAGTATGATGTGTATATGTATATGGTATTTGTATGAGATATATGTTTTACGAAGTATATAATTTATAAAATATAGTGTAGGAATTATAGCCTTAAAATCTAAGTTGTTGAAACAAATATTAATTTTGATGAGAATTTTAACCAAAAGAGTAAAGCTAGCTAGTCACTGGGGTTTCTTCAGTTTATTCAGATCTTCTTCACAATCGATACGATGAAAATTAGGTAATACAAAATAATTAAGGCGCACTTACACTCGTTATTTACCTAGGTATATTCTTTCTTTATTGTATTCAATCAAACAGGAAGAAAAAACTTACAGTACAAGTTTTATCTCAGACAGTTAAACAACTAACAAGACATTATCATTGTGTAAATTAAGTACTCCAGCGATTTTATTGTACGTTACGTTAGTACGCAACGTTTGGGTAGTTTTGTCCCCAGAGGCGCCTGAGCATTCTATATTAAACCCATGATTTAAACTAATAGCTGCTTATAAAGAATAAATAAATTATTCAGTAATTGTCTAATGATGATGATGATCCCTCCTCGACGTGTCCGTCGACGGCGACTCCCTTACATTTGTTTACGTTTATGCGCACGCGCATGACTAGCGAACTTCGTCTTGAATGAACGGTCGCAAATGGCACAGTGCAGTTGCCCCGAGCGTTATACGTATAGTTATATAAGATATTATTATATTATTATTATTATTAGTTATAGTGCGGCTTTGGCTGGGTCTTTTTGAGCGAACATTTTGCGTCTAGATCTTTGAGACGCTGCTTTTCAAAGGTTTGAACCCCCTCATTTACAATTCGCCGCCAATCCGAGCGTCGGACTGAGATACTTTCCCATTCGTTCTCCGATATCTGGAATGATTTCAAGTTCCTTATCAATACATCCTTATATCGAAGATACTGACCACCATATTTTCATTTTCCAGTTTTTAGCTCTACGTAAAAAACTGACTTGGGCAGCCGCGTATTATCCATACGAACCAGATGCCCACACCATCTTAATTGCCCCTTCAGCAATAACGATTCCATACCGTGCATGTTAGATCTCCATGAACCTCAGTGTTGGGGATATGATCTTTCCAACTTATACGGAGAATGGCCCGAAGGCATCGCATATGGAATCTGTCCAGCCGTGCAATATCTGTCTTGTACACTACCCAGGTTTCAGAGGCATACAGGAGAATGGGCAAAACTATTGTTTTGTAAACAGAAAACTTAGTACTCAGCTTACTTAGTACTAAATCATGCGAGTTCCGCACCCTATTATTAAGATGCAGCGGCAGCCCTAGCGATCCGCGTAGAAATTTCTGTCTCCAATCTATTATCGCTGCGTATTGCGCATCCCAGGTATGAAAAAGACGTTACCTCTTTAAAATCACTACCAGCTAATCTTACGGAAGAATTGCACGCAGGTATACCTCTAGCTGGTTGCTTCAGTAGCTGAGTCTTTGACGCACTAATAGTCATACCAAAAGTTTAACATGAATTCTCAAGGTGTTGCAGATATTACTGTAGACTGTGTATATTATCTGCCATAAGACAGACATCATCGGCATATAGAATTTCTGTGAGCGTAAAGTGACGTACTTTGCGCTTAGCCCTAAAACGAGACAAATCAAAGATACCTCTGTCTGTTCTGGTGCTCAACATAATTCCATCATTGCACTTTTGAAGGGCGTCGGCCATCACTGTTGCAAAATAAATAGCAAAGAGTGTAGGCGCCATTACACACTCTTGTTTAACACCACTGGTCACTGTAAATGGATCTGTGAAGTTGTTGTCGTGGCTTACTCGCGCCATCATGTTTTCGTGAAAACATATATATGTGTGTGTAATTGTCCAATACGGCCACATCAGCCTATCTTCGAGAGTAGATCGGCCAACTAACAAAATATATTATACCTACTTGTTGGCAAAGATGCAATTACTTTGGTGGATTTTTAGTTTGTTTTGATTTAGCTTAAGGTCTGTTTCTTTATTTTTAATATTATGTATGTCTGTGCGTCGTCTTTTTCTCCAAATAAATCTATTTCTTCTTTCTTCTTCTTCTTCTTCAATTTACCCTCACAATCTGATGGGACAGAAGACTGCCACGATAGATGATGGGCAGATGATCGACCAACATTGACCAAAGTTGTTGCTCCCTGCAAGATTCGAACTCGCTACCTCCAAGTTTTAAAGCGAGCGGGTTCTTGTTGCGGAGGTTACACTGAAATTAGTCAATTTCGACTGCTTTGTCTTGTTTTGCTTGCAATATCAGTTATTACTCTAAGGTTAAATGCAACAATGTAAGTAAAAAGTTAAATAAAATCTTTAAAAAAAAAATTGAACCGACTTCAATATCACTGAAAAGTATAAAATAATTTAAATATTATTGAAGTTGGTGACAAATAAACACAGCAGGTACGCTAACACAAACTTCTATAATATTTAAACTATTTTCTACTTTTCAGTCATATTGAAGTCGGTTCAATTTTTTTTTAAATATATTTTTTTTAAACTTTTTGGTGATATTTTCATACATAAAGATTGAACCATCGAATACGGTAAAATGATCTAGGTAGGTTATGATCACATTATCGTAATAGTTTTACATATTTCATGTTTCTTGAAAAAAATATCCGGTCGTAATGAAATTTGAATTTGAATGGAATCATCATAGTAGTTAACTCTCTCGAATAAAAAAAAATCATCGAAATCGGTTCATACTTAATTTTGTCACAGTAATGTAATGGAGAACATCAGTTTTATGGTTTTTACCAATTAAATTCCCCCACATCGTTCATGTTCCTCCAGGAAGTTCTTATCCGGTTGTGATAAAATTCATACACATTAATTACAGTGGGTTTTGATTTCGAATAAAAAAATAATCATTGAAATTGGTTGATATTTGCCAGAGTTATGACCATTTTTGTCCTTAAAAAGCGACATAAAGTCATCTTATAGGCATTCCTGCAGGTTTCCTGCGCAGTCACCATTATTGTTTTTTCAGGAACTACTTATTCGGAAGCAATAATTTTTTTATGGGACCCAACTAACGGATTAAAGAATGGATGGAAGAAAGATTTTTTCAAATCGGTTCATAATTGCCAGAGTTATGCGCGAACATACATAGAAAAAAAAAATATATATATGCAGACGAATTGAGAACCTCCTCCTTTTTTGAAGTCGGTTAAAAACGAGCGGTTAGCTTGTTTTATTTATGCTATGAATTGTCATTTCGCTGACGATGTGGTGTGTACTCTCGGTAAACAGATCGGTGAGAGAGTTATACGCGAACATACATAGAAAAAAATATATATATACAGACGAATTGAGAACCTCCTCCTGTTTTTGAAGTTGGTTAAAAAAACAGGCTTCGTGATACATTTGTATCAATTTACTAGGTGGCTATGCTTAATTTGGGATCAGATGACCGAGTGTGGATTGCCCAAGATATTTTTTTTTTTTTCGTTATAAATGTTTTTACGGTCTAAAATATTCTTCAGACTGTCCGCTTTTCAGCCTTCAATACTGTGTCAGGTAAGTATATAAATCGCCTAAAACGTGTCCACCTTTAAGCTCGGCTATGTCACGTCCCAACCGATTCCATGGACTACTGCGTGTGCGAAGCCTAATACTGTCACGTTTTTCTTAAAGTATTTCTTATAGATATGGCCTTCCACGTCGAGTCGACGAACTTTCTTTTACTTTTAATAACGATTTTCCATTATACAAAGTTTGTAAGATATGAAAATTAATTAAACGTATCGCTCGGGTGTAGAGAGGATGTGCAACGTAAGTATTTATAGGCCTTCGGAGTCGATGGACGTTAGGGGTGTGAGTTCTCGAACGTCCATTGAGTACGGCGACGACACTCAGGAACATCCTCCGCCGAGTCGTCGCCGTACTCACCATCCGTACCGTCGCCGTCGGAAGCGGGGTTGCGACCCCCGTCACCGTGAGCACCGTGTCTGGTTCCCTGGGGCTATAATGTGTCTCCCCGGCGGCGGGCTCAAAGTCAGAGAAAGTCTCTTGGTGCAGATCCCTCCGAAGAGGCTCTCATTTGTCGACGCGACAGCCGCCGATATTTTAGTGGCTAAGAATCCCACATACTCGGGTCCCACCACAGCTCCCGGGAACCCTTTGAATGTTTCACCCGCGAAAAAAAAGTATTCATAGGCACGCGTGTCATTTACTATCAAAAGTCCTGCTAGTCTCGTATTAGAATAATACTATAGTAGTTCGACCACTAGGTCCAGTAGTTCCCGTGGAGTGTCGGGGTGAGAATTGCAACTTCCCATCTCCTGTTGGGTGTACTGTTATAGATCCCTCATGTTCCCGACTGTACAACCCTAAGCACCTATCCCGCACACTCAGCATTTCCTTTCCTTAGAATAACATCACGCCACGCACACGTCATCCAATCCATCCATCACCACCTCAGTCCGTCTCCATCCTTCATCCGCGGTGCACAGCAGCCAACCGATTTAATTAAGCACTTCATAATTATATTTAATTCAATTTAATTCAAATAAATCATTTATTCTTTTAAAATTGTTTTTTAAAAAGACAAATCTAAAGTCGGTCGTAACAATGGTGGCAGCTGAAAAGGGATCAAACTAGATCCTCGGTACCCTCCGAAGTGCAGTTACAATTAAGTCGAAGCAGTGAAAGTGTGAACAATTATCTATATACAAATTATCCTGAAAAACACACAAAGTGCACCAAATAAAACGGACTCACAATTCCTATTTCTCTTATAAACAAACATTTATTCTTAATCACTTATATCCAGAGGTCACGTCGACCCTAAATCCTACGTGTAAAGTGAAAAAACAATTATCATGTTCCTGATTATAAGTATCCTGGTATGCGGAGTATCAACGTAAGTGGAACCAATTTCCTTCACCTCGAGTGAATATAAGAATCACAGTGATCCAGTGTATTAGTGTTGTGCGAAATCCTAGTGCTTCGAAAATTATTCAAATATTATAACAATACTTCTAAAATTATTCGAATCTATTTTTAGAATTTGTTTAAATAAAACTTTGTGTTACATTGTATTCGTTACCGAGTAGTCTCGCTAGTCCATTCGAATTTCTTAGAACAAAGCTTATCTCGCCTAGCCTTCTCGTTAATTCTTTGACCATATACCTGCAACAATGTCTCAAGACAAAGCCAACGTAAAGTCACAATCTGAACCGTCGGAAGTCATAGATTTAAATGTCCTAATTAAATTCATAAAACCATTTGACGGAAGCAGAAACTTATTAACGCCTTTTATAACTAATTGTTCCAATGCATACAACCTCGCCTCAGCCAGTCAGAAAAATATAGTTTTTAAGTTTATCATAAGCCAACTGCAAGGCCGAGCCGAAGCTGCATGCTCAATTAAAGAGTTTAGCAACTGGGACCAACTCAAAGAATTTCTAAATACACAATTCGGACAAAAGAAATGTTATTCGCATTTACTCACCGACCTCCAAGAGTGTCGCCAAATGCCCAGTGAGACTGTGACGCAGTACTCACTAAGACTAGAGACATGTTTGGCCCAATTGTTAACCGAAGTTACGCTTTCTAACACAAAGAAGACAGAGCTTATAGGTAAAACGAGTGCAATGGAAGAAATGGCGCTACACACATTCGTCCTTGGGCTACAGCCCAAGATATCCAATAATATTCGGGTTCGATCCCCGAAGACATTAAATGATGCCATTAACGCAGCAATTTCCGAAGAAAAGTTTCAACATTTTATTAACAGGAAGTATCACCCCACGAACGATCCTGGCCCTTCGAAACCGCGAAATTTCTTTAGATCTGAAAATAAAATACGCGAATTCAGGCCTAACGTCGGATTTCAACAACCACCACGACTCCATCCCCTATATTGTCGATACTGTAAAAACACAGGTCATGTCTTAGAAAATTGCCGAAGAAGGGAACATAATAACCAACGATTCGGTGTCCCGCAAAGTTCACAAGGCCCAAACCGCGTAAATTTCGTAGACCCAGGAGAAGATGTCGTCGATAATATCCGTGAAGATCATCAATCTTTAAACTAAACCAAGGCCCGCGTTGGTGTCGGTCGGGCCACCGCTATCAAAAATCCGACACACATTTTATACGATATCCTTATTCTAATTATCCTAATAATAATAATCCTAAATTCTTACCTAAATCCTCAGGGTCAAGCGCATCCGATACAAGGCATTGCCGCTATGAACCCGAAATAAAAAATCAAATCATTAAAAATGATAATAATTATTCAAAATACTTACATAATTCCTCAGGGTCAAAGGCTTCCGCTACAAGGAACCGCCACGACGAACCTGTAATTCAAAATAAAATTATAAAAAATAATAATAATTCTGATTCTTCCTTATTAAATGCGACTTCCGTTACAAGGTCAAGCCGTAATTTTAAATCCTTACCATCCAGTCACAATGCTGAAAAGAAAATAATAATCAATTCCCAAAAAGAGAAATACCTACCTAAAATCCCGGTTCAAGAAGAAACCGCAACAGAGTCGTTACATGATTCTGAAATATATAATTGTACTACAAACATTTCTCATAGGTATTTACCATATATTAAAGTACTTACCTCTGTATCCTCGAAGCCTCTATCCTTATTAGTTGACACAGGCGCATCCTTTAGCCTCATTATGAAGTCTGCTGTCACAAAGATGCCTGAAATCGAAAAGAATATTATAAAATTCAAAGGCATTGATTCCAAAGGTACAAAATCCACTCTTGGTCACATTCCAATCCAATTCGAGTCCTTAGAACATCATTTCCATATCGTTGAAGGAATAGAATTCCCTTATGATGGTATAATAGGCAACGATATATTTAACAATATGAACGGTAATATAGACTATCCTAAACGATTACTAGTATTAAATAAGCAAACTTTCAAACTTAATTTCAACGATCCAATTTTCTTTATCCCTGCAAGAACTGAAACGGTGATAGAATGTACCGTACTAAATCCTGAGCTCCGAGAAGGGCTTATATTAGATCAACATCCTATAGGAAATCTACTTATTGCCAATTGCATAGTAACAGTAAAAAATAATTCGCGCATTAACATCACAGTCGTTAACACTTCAGAAGAACCTATTTCATTTGATCCTGACCTTAAATTAAAATTAATTCCTTTTGATGATTCTGAAACTATTCAAAGTATACAGGGTGTCCCACGGCGATGCCACACGGAGGGAAAGTACCTTAAATATTAAAGATAGGATATTTTACTGAAAGAAGACATCGTTTTATTTTTAATAATAAGTAGAACTGCATTCACAGATTTTTTAAAAATCGCCTACCTCAACCGGGAATCGAACCCGCCAAATGTGATTGAAAAATTACATGTATTTTATAATAGCGTTTGAAAGGGCTACTCATAAGCATTATTTTTTCCTAAATAACCTAGCATATTAAATGAAACTAAGATCATAAAATTTTACATTTTATTTAAAATTTTGTTCAGGGAAATTTTTTAAAATTTTCTTCATGAGCTCACTATTACCATGCAACTGGCTGGTATTAGTAAAAATAAATAATTCGAAAATGGAACACGTAAATTTACAAGCGTCTGTTCTTTTGTTTATTGTGAATTTCATTTTCGTTTATTAGCAATTTTTGTGTTAATTTACTTACCATGGCGTACCAAAATAATTTGAATTTAATAGAAGCATACTTTTTAAATCACAAAGACATTTCATTAGCTTTACGGTGGTACCGTGAAAGATATCCCGATAGACACACACCATCTCGATTTGTGTTGAAAAGATTGGTGGATAATTTAACAAATTTAGGACGTTTTGATCATCGCTTACAGCAACCACAGCAGCAGATAATAAACGTCAGCGATGATGAACTCAACATTCTGATTTACTTTGAAGCGTACCCGAAGAGTTCAGTGAGGGAAGGTGAAGAAGAAATTGGAGTTTCAAAGAGTAGAATACATCGCGTTCTGAAAAAATACAAGTTTAAAAGTTATGTTGAAGGGCGATTAGTGCAAAAATTACGGCCGGGAGATGCTGAAAGACGACTTAATTTCTGTCAACATATCGAGAGACTCATCCTTGAGGATCAAAATTTTTTGAACACCATCATTTGGACAGACGAGTCAAACTTTAGTAACAACGGTATGTACAACCGGCGTAATAATCGCATTTGGTCCAGACAGAATCCCTTACGAATCCGCGAGACTAATGATCAAGTGCGTTTTTCTTTCAACTGTTGGTGTGGGATTGTAAGTAACCGGGTTCTCTTAATACATTTTTACGAAGGAACTCTGAACACAGAAAGATATCTAGAAATACTTGAGATTTTAAGAAATGAGATTAATAATCTTCCTGATGCAGATCGACGAAATCTCATATTCCAGCAAGATGGGGCTCCGGCTCATAACAGTAGAAGAACAGCCGAGTTTCTTAATGAATATTTTCCTTCCTGGATTGGCACTTTTGGACAAATTAGATGGCCACCGAGATCCCCAGATCTAACCCCACTTGATTTTTTTTTATGGGGTTATGTAAAAGATTTAGTTTACAGGAACCGGTACAACAGTGTGCAGGAGTTACAAAATGAACTTAAACGTATTATTTCAAACATCCACCATGCAAAAATAAGTAAATCGACAGGGAGAGAAATTATTAAAAGAGTGAGAATTTGTATACAACAGAACGGATCACACTTTGAGCATTTGATAAATTAATTTTTTTTTTAAATAAAATGTAAAATTTTATGATCTTAGTTTCATTTAATATGCTAGGTTATTTAGGAAAAAATAATGCTTATGAGTAGCCCTTTCAAACGCTATTATAAAATACATGTAATTTTTCAATCACATTTGGCGGGTTCGATTCCCGGTTGAGGTAGGCGATTTTTAAAAAATCTGTGAATGCAGTTCTACTTATTATTAAAAATAAAACGATGTCTTCTTTCAGTAAAATATCCTATCTTTAATATTTAAGGTACTTTCCCTCCGTGTGGCATCGCCGTGGGACACCCTGTATATAACCTAAGAACGGACGAGCAACATACACATAATAACGCCTATGTCCGATCTAAACGAGTAACTGAACAAATCCGTACTTCTCATTTAAATCATGAAGAAAGGAAAAGTCTTCTAGAAGTTTGTGCTGATTTTTCCGACATCTTTCATCTTCCTGGTGATCAATTGACACATACTGACAAAATTCAACATGAAATAAAAACATCAACTTCTGTCCCAATCCACGTAAAATCCTATCGATTCCCTGATTGCCACAAAAAGGAAGTAGCCTCACAAATGGATAAAATGCTCGAACAAGGTATAATCAAACCATCCTCATCACCATGGTCATCACCCATTTGGGTAGTGCCAAAGAAGTTAGATGCTTCTGGTGAGAGAAAATGGAGAGTCGTAATAGACTATCGAAAGCTTAATGACATAACCATCGGTGATTCGTATCCCATTCCAAATATTTCCGAAATTCTTGATCAACTTGGCAAAAGCAAATATTTTAGCACACTCGATTTAGCCTCCGGCTTCCATCAGATTAAGATGAATCCCGATGATTCAGCTAAAACAGCGTTTTCCGTACCTCAAGGCCATTACGAATTCACCAGAATGCCCTTTGGGTTGAAAAATGCACCATCCACGTTCCAGAGACTGATGAATTCGGCTCTTTCTGGCTTACAAGGCCTACAGTGCTTTGTCTATCTCGATGATATCGTCATTTATTCCTACGACCTTCCTTCCCACATCGATAACCTCTCCAACGTCTTTAAAAGACTCCGTAACTTCAACTTGAAATTACAGCCAGATAAATGCGAATTCCTGCGTAAAGAAGTGTCTTACTTGGGACACATTATCACTGATCAGGGTGTGAAGCCCAATCCAGAAAAACTAAAAGCCGTTCACCAGTTTCCTATTCCAAAATCTCCAAAAGATATCAAATCATTCTTAGGCTTTGTTTCCTATTACCGTAGATTTATTCCCGATTTTTCGAAATTAGCCAAGCCTTTAACCATTCTATTAAAGAAAGACGTCCCCTTTATATGGGAAAACGAACATCAACTTGCATTTGATAGCCTGAAAGAAAAACTTACTTCCGCACCTCTATTAGCATATCCTGATTTTTCCAAACCTTTTATCTTAACGACAGACGCGTCCAATCATGCTATTAGTGCCATACTTTCCCAAGGTGAACTAGGCAAAGATAGGCCAATTGCTTATGCATCCCGTACTCTAAATAAAAGTGAGTGTAACTATAGCACTACTGAAAAAGAACTGCTCGCTATCCTATTCGGTTGTAAAACATTCCGTCCATATCTCTACGGCAGAACTTTCCAAATCGTCACTGACCATCGACCTCTTAAATGGCTATTCAATCACAAAGATCCAGGTAGTAAATTACAAAGATGGCGACTTAAACTCGAGGAATACGAATACCAAATAGTATATCGCAAAGGCAAACTCAATGCCGCTGATGCTCTCTCTAGATATCCTCCACAAAACCCAGAGCTCATAAATCCTGTCGCTCCTCAACCAGTTCCTGGACCTTCACGTGCCAACGACGATAGTCCTCTATTTCCCGACACTAATTCAAATGACTTTGAAGACCTTCTAAACCCAGAAGCCATTCCTCCTCTTTCTCCAGACCGAGAAGACTTACTAGAATTACCAGACGACCTAAGAGGCTTAAATCTCGATGACCTAGAGACACAAAATAATCCTAATACCAACTTACCTTCTCCTCGCGACGCTCCTCAGCAATCTCCCAATCCAATCGACGTTCCTATTGATCCGCTTGACAGTCCCATCACCAGACCTGAAACATATACAAAATTCCTTAAAGATATCTCTAGTAAAAACTTTAATACTAATACTAAAATTATAGAACATAACGAAAACTTATTAAAAGGTATTCATAAAAATATAATCATTCCCACATCCATAGATATGGATGACTCTATTCCCTACGTTGAAGATGTCTTGTCAAGTTTCCCTGACAAAGATAAAGTATTATCCTCAGAAAGAACCTTAAATTCATTCCTTACGCATAAAAGTCAAAGCAAAACTTATTACTTTTTATTCACCAAAGTGCATCACTTTGATACATCTTCCTATCCAGACATCTTTGAGTCTTTGAGAACCTTACGAAATGAGCTAGTCGTATCCTTAAACGAAGATGAAAAATCAATAGCAATTACTGATTTTAAAAACCCATTCGATAAACACTATTTCACCAAAATATATAACATCATTCTGTATCTATTTAACAACACAGACATAGAAGTACATATCTACCATAATAATATCCAATACCCATCCTTAGCTGAAATCAAACAAATACTTAAAGAAAATCATGACCTACCCATGGCTGGTCATGTAGGTTCTACCAGAATGTTTAATAGAATAGCTGAAAGATATTACTGGAAAGGTATGCGCTCAGACATAGAAAACTATGTAAAATCGTGCCAGTTATGTCAGACAAATAAAGCTCTGCGTCAGACGAACAGGGCACCCATGCAAATAACTAGTACAGCCAGCACGGCATTCGAAAAAATATTCCTTGACGTCGTAGGACCTTTACCAGAATCCGGCACAGCCAAATTAAAATATATCCTCACATTACAGGACGATCTTACAAAATATTCCATAGCGTATCCGATTAGAAATACAACCGCAGAAGAAACAAGCGAATGTCTCCTTCACTTCATTTCCATCTTTGGAATTCCCAAATTTATCGTCACCGATCAAGGTAGCAACTTCACAGCTGAACTTTTCAAACAAACATGTTCATTCCTGAAAATCAAACAAATCTGGTCAACACCTTACCATCCTCAAACACAAGGCGCATTAGAACGAAGCCATTCTACATTAAAGGAATACCTAAAATCTTTCATAGATCAAGATCCTACCACATGGTCCAGATATGTTTACACAGCCATGTTAGCTTATAACACTAACATCCATTCAACCACAAATTTCACTCCGTACGAACTAGTATTTGGTAACAAACCCTACTTACCGGATTCCATATACGAAAGTAACCTTGACGCTACTTATCAAGAATATGTAAGACTCCTACAACAAAGATTAAAATATGCACGTACCAAAGCCATTGAAAATATACAACATTCCAAGGAACGTTCAAAAAATTATTATGATAACCGTTCACGTCCTATCACTTATAAAGTAGGTGATTATGTATACTTGAAAAACCACCTCCGTATGGGCAAAGCGTTGGCCCCAATATGGAAAGGCCCTTATAAAATCGTAAAGGTACACGGAAATAACAACGCGTCATTGTTAATAAACAGACGACACATCAAACATCATTTCGACGAAATGAAACTAGCCCGTAGAGCCATATAAATATTACCTAATTAGTATAAGTATTATTAAATAAAATAAGTATGTACATATCCTTATAAACTTCTACTTCGCTTTCCTTACAGTACCACTGTTTGGAGTTTCCCGGACGTCATAAGTCCAATGGAGAGTGGTCCTGGAATCTATTTCGATCCGATTGGTTATATGAAAATAATTAATGGACATTTAAGTATAATTATACCAGTAGATATAAGCTTTATTAGTCCCCATTTGGATAACATTAATCAAGTACTAAGCTCAACTCGTAATTTGTGTAATCAAAGTGAAGTTTTCTTAAATTCAGAGTGTGAAAATATACTTCAACCATTAGAAGTTAGATTTTCCGACATGGTCAGAGACTTTGATTCGATTTCCCATCTCATCTCACGAAGAACCAAGCGTTCGGCATGGTTCGGTGTTATCGGTACCGTAGCCAAACATCTATTCGGCACAATGGACGAAGACGATGCTATTCGGTACGACAAGGCTGTTCATGCTCTGGTAAACGACCAACGTAACCTAGCTTCCTTAATGAAAGAAAGCATCCTTGTCACTAAGTCTACCTTTAATGCTATTAATAAAACAGTGAACCAACTCGTCGAAAACGAGAAATTCTTGAACAGCGCTGTCTACTTTTTATCCGATAGATTACACAATCTTTCTGTGGTGGCCACAGTATTGTCCACTAAAAGTAAGTTTATGGAAATTATAAATATGTTAGAAAATAGTATACTTACCTTATCCTTTAAATTAGAAGACATTGCAAATGGACTAATGTTTAGTAAAAATAATATCCTTTACCCTGCTATCTGTTCTCCTAAAGAACTTTATAAAGAATTAGTTAGTAACTATAGATTTTTACCGAGTTCAAAAGAACTCCCAGTTGTCTTAGATTTAAGTAATATCCATTTATTAATAGAAATGTCTAGCATAAGTTCCTATTATTTAGAAAATAAGGTTATTTTTATTGTTAAGTTACCTCTTGTCAATCCGTTAGAATTTAATCTATATCATGTATTACCTCTACCAATCCCTTTCAATAACAACTCTTATGCCATGATAATTCCAACTACAGCATACATTGGTTTTTCCAGGGACAAAAATCAATACTGTAAAATCAATAGTTTAAATGACTGTAAACCAATCAATGAAAATTACATTTGTAACGATATTAACATTATATCCAGCAACGCTTATCCGACATGCGAAAGCGAGATTGTTTCAAAAACATTGACAGAAGTCCCCAATGAATGCTCTATCAAATATGTAAATGGCAATATTGAAATATTTCAAGGTTTAAACAATAACCATTGGATTTTTGTAATATCCCAAAAATCTAAATTTACTCTTGATTGTATTAATAATAATATGTATGAAACCAACATAGCCGGGACAGGTATTATTGAAATACCAACCAATTGTATTGGCTATTGTAGTGGCCTTCAGCTAGTTCCTAAACAGATTGTTAAAATTAACGTAACTCATATTAATGTAAATTATAATATTATACAAAGTAATCTAAGTATATCAAAACTCCCGCATACAAATCTCTCGCGTCTCTCAAACTTTAAACATATTAACCTCGAGTCTTTACCTCATTATAAAGAGAGTTTTGATACACTAGATCGTAAACTTGAAGAATTCATACAAAAACCGAATGTTAGCTTGTATTCAGAAAATTACCTTTTTATTATTGTAATATGTTGTATTCTAGTTTTAATAAGCATTTATGTTAGTTATAAGTTGTATAGATTAAGGCACCGTCGCACCGTTCCTTCTTCCAATTCCAGTCACGCTGATAATCCCGATCCTGACATAGAACTTACCTCTTCCATTGATACTCCTAGAATCCGCATCCAAGCCTAAAAATCATGAACTTACCTCATTCCTACAGTTTCTGACATAAACTTCACTTACCGGTGTAAGTTTAGTCTTAACCGGGGGGCTGTTATAGATCCCTCATGTTCCCGACTGTACAACCCTAAGCACCTATCCCGCACACTCAGCATTTCCTTTCCTTAGAATAACATCACGCCACGCACACGTCATCCAATCCATCCATCACCACCTCAGTCCGTCTCCATCCTTCATCCGCGGTGCACAGCAGCCAACCGATTTAATTAAGCACTTCATAATTATATTTAATTCAATTTAATTCAAATAAATCATTTATTCTTTTAAAATTGTTTTTTAAAAAGACAAATCTAAAGTCGGTCGTAACAGTACGTAAGAGGCGACTAAGGGAAAATAAAAAGATGGGCAGCATCGTCTTTCTATTGGATACCACCTATACCTACTGAGATCCCCAAGACGTCTGCCAAACGTGGGGATCCAACTTCCTTCTAAGGGGGACTTAGTTCAGCAGTGGATATATTTCCACTGCTGATGATAATGATGATGATGAGTTTAAGCACAAGACATTTTTTTTAAATTCTTTCTGCTCTTGACACATTTTGTCAACGATTTATGATGTAAAACTGGACGGCGGCGCGTTGCCCTTTTAATGAGGTTGAAAAACCCTTTTTCAATTGTTCTACACATTTGTGACCTACTAATAATAACTAAATTAATAAATAAATAAGTAAATTAAATTAATATCAATTTAAATAAAACACATTCTTAATAAGAACTTCATAATAATAGTAATAAGATCTCCTAATTCTCATAAGAACCGCCTTTTTTCTTAGCCAAAATGATACACAAAACAAGGAAACACAATATCTCGTTAATATAATCAGACAAATATTTATAAACCTATCAAATGTTTTACTGAGCCGTACACAACCACAATGAGACACAACTGGAAACATACCACAATCGTCGGAATATTTATTCCGCGAAATAAATTTGCAGTATACATAACAAAAACTAACAACATATTGTGATATCTATGATCTAGTTGTTACTCAAGTCCGTTTTGGGCCAAAAAGATTTTACGAGGCACGGGCTACGTGGGCCGCCTGCTAAGAAATAAGGACGTACAGGATTCCGTACTATCCGCATTACGCTAAATGAGAAGGGATGATACGACTACTTTCTGTAACTGACAACATGAGGATCATCACTTGATTTATGACTACGAATGCTTTGATGTTACGTGTATATGTTTGTATATCCTTTCTCATCGTACTTTCTTTTTGTAGTATTTGATTAGCCACCATGGATGATACGCAGAATTAAATTCGCATACAACGAGTGGACCGATGCTTTTAAATGTCTGCAAATCGACAACAACAACAAATAGAACAAATAAAAGAAATAGAAAGCATTCAGGAAAATATAATTGAAGTCTTTTTTTTTTTTTGACGCGGGGGAAATCTTCCAAAGATCCCCGGGAGCTGTGGGGCTCGACCGGGGTATGTGGGATTCTTACCCACTAAAACCACCGCGGCTGTCGCATCGGCACATGAGAGGGGGGACCCCAGGGCTCTCCGGTGGGATCTGCACCAGGGGCCCCTCAGTGCCTTGCCTTTGAGCCCGCCGCCGGGGGGCGAATTGTAGCCCCCCGGGAACCAGTCACGGTGCTCACGGGGACGGGGGTCGCAACCCCGCCGCCGTCCTCCTCGGAGTCGCCGCCGTACTCAATGGACGTTCAAAGGGCCCACACCCCGAACGTCCAGCGACTCCGAAGATTATTGAAGTCTATGCCAACCGGTGCTGGTGTAAACAGGTATGCTTAATAATACCAGCCCTTGTTTTTGTCCCACTGTTGGGAACGGGCCTCCCCCTCAAGGTGAAGGGGCTTAGGCCATAGCCCACCATGCTTGCCAAGGGCGGGTTGGCGTGGTAACGTGGTATGCTTAGTCGTCGTATATCTCTTAGATATATTTTTTCAATTTGTTCAGTAACTAACCACATACGAGTACTTCGTATAGTGCACCTTGTAACTTGTTTGTTTTGAGAATAAGAACAAGAGAGTGTAAAACTGTACAACGGTTTACGTCCCAGTATTTAGATATTTAGTAAACATTTATAGATGCACAATCGGATTCAGGGAGGCAAAGTCTCATTTCACTGTATTGATCCAAATCGAAGTTAGAAGTAGCTAACACGCAATTCTGATTTTTTTGACGGGCCCGTTGGTCTAGTGGTTAGACACCCTGTCCGCTAACCGATGGGTCGTGGGTTCGATTCCCACCAAGTGTCTGGGTGTTATTTATCTATTTAAGTATATATTTACAAAAAAAAAATTATATAAGTATTAGTATCAGTTGTCTGGTTTCCATAGTACAGGCTCTGCCTAGTTTGGGATCAGATGACCGTGTGCGGATTGTCCCAAGATATTATTATTATTATTAATTCTGGAAACTGACTCGTATATTTTGGCTTTCCTATTTAATATAGCTAAAAGTATGTAACTGCATGTGCTATAAGTTCACCAATATAAAAAAATAAGCATACAAATGACAAATACAGCAAATATTAGCATATTAAATTGGTTTTAACTTCCTAAGTACGATGTTTAAAGTTACTAATGCTCCATAGAAAGAAAAGAAAGAAAGATAATTTTATTGAGAGTGCAATATAATAATGTGTTTAGAGCAATGTTTAAACTCTCGAGGTACTGTAGTGCCTCTGGCATGTTTTGTATAGCGCGCACAGACGGGTTTGCGGCTGTTATTCGTAAGCGAATAGCATCTTTAAGGCAAAGAGTATTTAATAGTACCCATAATACACTGAAAGCAATTGCTTTCAGCTATGACTCATCTGTGCAACGCTTCTGGATTTCAATGATTTGATCTGCTTAGAAATTTAGCATAAGCTCAATTATGTACTGCTAATATGAGTATTTTGTACTTGAAATAAACGTTTATTATTATTATTGTTATTTTCTTTTTCTTTTTTTTCCTCGGCTTTTGCCGGTTTGTCAGACTAATACGGGCCTAAGCCAAGTATTAGTTGGGCGCATTTGTATGTGAATAGATAGTTGTCGTTTGTGGTTGTTGTTGTATTAGGTCTGTTTGAGGTTGTGTTGTTAAAGATGGTATGACGTGTTGTGTATCGAGTTGTGTTTCTTTATCATTCGTTAGAAATTTACGAACTATTCTGCATGTGTTCAATATAACCGCTTTCTGTAAAGTCATGTAAGTGTAGGGTGATAAATTAAGAGTTTTTAATGATTGGTGAAGTTGTACGGGGATAACACCTGTAGTCGAAAGAACTACGGGAACTATTGTGACGCTGTTTAGTTGCCACATACTCTTAATTTCAGATTTAAGATCCGTATATTTAGAAAGTTTCTCGCTTATCGTGGTCTGTAGGTTATGTGTGTTTGGTACTGCTATATCAATTATAAATGCTATGCAGTTCTTCTTATCATGTATGGTTATGTCTGGTCTGTTAAAATGTGTGGTTCGATCTGTTAATATAGCACGGTCAAAGTAAAGTCGGTATTGAGCATTCTCTAGCACTGCCTCAGGGGTATATTTATAGTAGGGTACAGGCTTATTTGTGATCAGTTTAAGTTTCAGGGCTAATTTTTGGTGAATGATATTTGCAACTTGGTCGTGTCTATGTTTGTAGTCAGTCTGTACAATTGATTTACATGCTCCTGTTATATGTTGTATAGTTTCTGGGCAGCTACTACATTTTCTACAAATATCTGTTGGTAGGTTTGGGGTCTTAATTATATATTTTTGGTAGTTACGGGTCTCTATCGTTTGATCCTGTATGGCTATCATAAAGCCCTCTGTTTCCGGGAAGAGTTCTCCACTTCTCAGCCAGGCGTTCGACGAAAGCTTATCGACATTAGGTTGACTAAGATCGTGGGGATGTCTTCCGTGCAACGATTTACTGGACCACTCATTTAATTTGGACTGTATAGATGTTTGGGATTCGTTTTTTTGTTGTGATCTATCTTGTAAGTTTAGTGGAGTCAGTTTTTTATCATTATATTCTATTGTTTTATGGAGTGGATTGTCTTTAGCCTTTTGATGG
The DNA here is from genome assembly GCA_911728495.1 of Furcula furcula. Taxonomy (NCBI): domain Eukaryota; kingdom Metazoa; phylum Arthropoda; class Insecta; order Lepidoptera; family Notodontidae; genus Furcula; species Furcula furcula. The sequence continues at coordinate 17,305,695 of OU452251.1, forward strand.
AAGTAGGTCCTAAGAGCTGATATCTGTTTATTATGCAGATTGAGTATGTCTATTAAACCCCTCCCTCCTTCTTCTCGAGGTAAGGTCTGTCGTTGTGTACAGGCTCGCGGGTGATGCTTCCTATGTTTAGTCATTGATGTGTTTATAATCCTTTGTATATTTTTAAGTTCTGTTTTCGTCCATTTAATAATACCAAAAGAGTATGTTAATATAGGTATAGCGTAAGTGTTGATGGCTTTAGTAAGGTTGCGTGAATATAGTTGTGATCGAAGTAGGGTATTTAATCTATGTTTAAATTGTTGGAGTAATTTGTGTTTGATTTCTTTGTGTTTGATTTGGTGATTTTGATTATATCCTAAGTATTTATAAACCTCGCTGTGGTCTAAGGAAGAAATAAGCTCGCCTGATTCTAATGTATAACCGAGTTCTTGGGTTTGGCCTGCTTTAACGGAATTGATTTTACATTTATCAATCCCAAACTGCATACGAATGTCTCGAGAAAAGTCTTCAGTAAATTTAGCCAATTTGAACAGTATGTTTTGAGAAGGGGCATACAATTTTATATCATCCATATACATTAGATGATTAAGACGGTATGTTGTCAGTCTGTCAGATTCAATGTCTTGATATTTAAGTAAGTAGCCGTTATTGGTTTCATTAAGGATGTTCGACAAGGGGTTCAGGGCTAGACAGAACCAAAGGGGGCTCAAAGAATCTCCTTGAAAGATGCCACATTTTATTTTTATAGGGTCTGTTTCTAATGTATCCAGATTACATGTGAGTCGTAGTCTCGTTGTCCATTTCTGCATTATGGTCTGTAGGAAGCGTATTAAAAGAGGATGAATTTTATATATTTCCAGTACTTTTAATAACCAAGAGTGAGGGACAGAATCGTATGCTTTTCTGTAATCAATATACATAGTATGCAGTTCACCTTTTGTTATTTTTACATGATTTAAGATAACTGAATCAATAGTTAATAGTTCTTTGCAACCTTGGTTAGCCCTTCTGCAGCCGTTTTGTTGCTCTGCTAGTATTTTATTTTTGCTTATATGTGAATATATCACTTCTGTGATACAAGCGTTGATTATTTTATAAATTGTTTGAAGACAAGTAATAGGTCTGTATTTAGCAGGATTTCCAGGGTCTGATGGATCTTTCGGTATCATGTAAGTAATACCTGTCATGATATAATCGGGTATAATGTGTGGGTTCTGAATAAAATCATTAATATGATTGAGAAGATATGGGTGTAAGTGTGTAAATTTCTTATCCCAGAAGTTGTGGATATTATCAGACCCTGGAGCTTTCCAATTGTGAAGTTTCTTTATGACGATATCAAAACTTTCTCTTGGTAAAATTTCGAATTCCATGAGTGTAATATTTGCGTTTCTTTTTTCCTCTTGACCAATCCATTCAGCTTCATCGTTATGGTTCGTCGAATCTTCCCATATTCTAGTCCAGAATCGTTGAAGGTCATGTTCCGACAGAGACGTTGATGTATCTGCTGTGGTATGTGTGTTAGATGCCGAAGCCTTGAGCTCACGATAAAACCGTTTTTCATTATTGTTAAATTGCGTGTTTTGTGTTTTTCGAAGAGTGCACGCACGGTATCTTTTTAGTCTGGCTGTAGTTAAAGTGAGTTTTTGTTTAAGTGTGTCTAGAAAATGTAAGGGTTGTGTGTTTGAGTTTTCATGTACAGAGTGTGTTCTGTATTCATTCATTATTTGATTTACCTTAAAGTTCAATGTTTCACTTCTGTTGCCATTTATGTATTGTGTCATTCTACCTATTTTTGTTCTCAACATTTCTACTTTGTTTTCTAACCTTAACTGCCATCTTGGTTTTCTTTGAGGTCTTATTCTTCTATATTCTCTGTTGTTATTCTGAAGGATTTTAGCACCATTACACTTTGATGCCGTCCATGCTGCACAATAGATGATTGTTTGTAGTTTATTAAAATCAATATTCATGTCTACATATTTAGGAAGTATTCTGGAGTTTATATAATCTACTATTCTACTTAGTTTTCTTGAGCTTTTTTGTTTAGGTATTTGTGGTCTTTTTGTGGGGTCAGTACCAGTAAAGTTCTCTAGAGTCTCTTGAAATGTATTCTCAATATCTTGGTTCTCTGTAGTATTTTCTTCTGGTGGTCCAGATGTATCGGGTGTATGTGTCAGAGTTATGGGTGTGATTGTTTCACTTAGTGGACAAGTAAGGTTGCCAGTGCTTGTAGCCTCAGGGGCAGTCGTTGTGTTAGGATATACAATTGCATTTGTAGTAGATATATTTGTATGTGCGAAATCTTGTATTAATCTGTATTCTGGTGTAACTTGTGGTGGTGATTGTATGTATCTATAGTGTTCTTGAACGGACTTTTTAATTTCACTAAGCTTTTCGACTGTTATTAACCTGTTGTTAACTATTGATCTACGTTGATCTGAGAGTTGTTGTGCTGAAATGTGAGAGTATTCTGGGTAGGTTTCAATAAATTTAGAATGAAGTCGTTTCCTATAAATAGTCAAATTCGTTTCCGCTTCCGTGACTTCAAAATAGCATCTTATTAATCCTTCATTCAGTTCGTTTGACCATCTCATCCTAGTCCTAACATCTGGTTGAGTACATTGAGGAAGTGTAGTATGTTGATTTTGTGGTTGTGTATGGTTCTGTGAGAGTTGCAATTCTATGGCTATTTCATTTCTTATCTCTTGTAATCTTTCGTTAGTAATTAAATTTTTGTGTAGAATAAGCCTCTTTTGATCTGCAACCCTTTGTTCGGACACATGTGTTAAATGAGGGAATGTTTGAATAAATTGATGATGAAGTGATTTTCTGTAAACAGTTTTAACCGTTTCTACACTAGTAATACGATAGTAGGACTTGATAATGGCTTCATTTAATTCATTATTCCATTTCACACGAGTCCTTGTAGTATTCGAAGTGGTGGGCACAGGTTCTCTGATAGATTCTATCTCCTGGGCAACACCTATCGATAAGTCGTCATTAGATGATGATATTGGAGAGGATTGTATTTGAAATTGATGACATGGAGAACTGGAGGATTGGGATAAACTATGAGCAGATGGAGTAGGGGATGACAGATTGTAATCATGGTGATATTCTGATGTAGTACTTTTACTTTCTGAAGCCTGCTTATTCAGCTTCATGTTTGTTTTAGTTTTAGATCTTGTAATCATTGTTTTCCCACGAGTAGCTAGGGACAAAAACTTCGACCACGGCAGAGCCCTGCGTTCACCGTGGCAAGGGTTAAATAAAACGGGAGATTCCCTGGTATCCCGAGTTCGCATACTAATGGCTAGGCACTCCCCTAACCACGCAGTCCTCGGCGTATGCTGTTCCACCTTGACTTGGATTATGGGATAGTAGAAATATAAAGGATAAGGTTTAGGATGGGTAAAAGTGGATGGATCATAGGAATATAAGGTAAGGAAAACCTCAGGTCTGGGAGTGGACCAGAAGTTAGTAGTATCTCTTTTTGTCTGTCTTCTCACATTAGACCTGTCCGGCATGAGTGGCTCTACCGACATAGCCCTAATGATCATTGAAGTGCGCAAGCCCCACCACGGCGGCAACGTAGAGATACGGCGGTGGGGTTATTATTATTATTATTATTATTATTATTATTTGACTGACATAGATAGGTAATTAATACAACACAAGTTCGAAAAGTAATAACAACACACACAAAAAAAAGTAACAAATAACAACAAGAAATACAAAAACAAAAACACATATCCATGTCAGTCACAAAAGGACGCACTCAGCTCATGCCGGAGGTCTTGTGTGACCACCGACGCTGGTTTTCAGTGCGCCCTTATTCAGTGCGCCATAGGAACTCATCCTTTTTGCTGCCAGAACAGTGATACCTCTGACACATATGCTTATACTTTTTTAAGCTAGTCCGCTTCAAACCACGTTTACCGTCACCACTTACTATCATCTACCTGGCAGGATCATGGTCACCTATAAGGCAGAATCGTGACCAATAATCAGTTCTGAGGTTTAAAAACGTAGGTATAGTCACGGTCCGAAATGAACTGTCAGTGTTCTACCACACAGAAGCACATGCCCTATGCAATGTCCTTTACATATCGCGTAGAGAACATGGCAGGAGGCAGGCAGCATGAAGTTATATAAAAAGGGAGTTAAGAAAATTCTACAGGGTCGGCAAGGAGCTAGTGATTGTTCTGGAGTTGTTAGGCATCAGGCAGGCTGCATTCGTGTTTGCTACCTTGATTGGTATAAAAACTAGCTATTTGGAGTCTATGAGTCTATGATTAGGAAAGAGTTGATAAAACGAAAGCAGCAAACAAATTGGATTAAACTGTTGCAATAGTCAATACAAAGCTCTCGTGCGAAAAGCAAAACACGAACCGTAAATTTATGAAACACAAGGAAATTTGATTTGAGATGGCCCGTTATCCGCCTACGGAGCGTAAAGATTTATGAATAATAAACTAGACTACAGACCTTCGACGATGCCTGTAGAATTTATTTCTCGGCTCGAGACCGGCAGTGGCCTGAGTCAGCTCGACTATCAAACAAAACGACTGCCAGATTGCCGGTATAAATAAATTCAGTGAGCTATATTAATTTTCACAACAGTTGCAAATTGTCCTTTGCTGCGATAGGGTGTCAATACCAAACGACTCTTTGTAAACAAACAGTTTATGCTATTTGAATGTAATATTGTTTTAAAGTTAAGACAAAAGAAATCCGATCGTGACAAAGGGAGAATATTAAAACAAAGCTGTAAACGTGATTAAAAAAGTCCTGAATTATGAGTACATTTATTCTGAAATTAAATGAACACAGTAGGTGCAGTTTCACTGTAACTTTATTTGAATTGTAATCTATTTGAAGGAATAGATTTTTAGATCATTAGTGATAAAAGTGACGTGAACAAATCTATTAAATTGATATATTCCAGAGGGAATCATTCCGATTTAAAGATAAAATAGTATAGGTTAAAAGCAAGTATGTATGTTTGGACTACAAGTGATAACTACGATATTTCAGTTTGTACCAACTATGTACATAAAACGATAGAATCCGATATCAGTAGTATTTTATGAGGTTATTAAAGTTTAGGTGCTCTAATAATTATTATGGCACGTGATCGATAGTAGGCCACCAACTACTTTGACGCCTTTTGATTTTTTTTTCATTCCTATGTAAATAGCCGGAAAACTATATCTCGTATGATTCGTATATCTATACATATAAAATTACTTGTCCTGACTGTCTGACTGACTGATTTATCAACGCACAGGCCAAACCGCTGGACCTAGATAGCTGAAATTTGGACTTGTTCTTCTTATGACGTAAGCATCCACTAAGAAAGGATTTTAAAAATTCGACTCCTAAAGGGGTTAAATGGGGTGTTTTCTTTTGTATGAAACTTTTTATTGTATGGTTCGATTGACTTGAAATTTACTGAAAAGATTCTCTAAATAAAATAAATCAATACGTGTTTCGCGTATTTTCAAAAACAACCTTTGGGGGTGTGTAAAAATATTAGCGGGCTAAGCCGCAGGAAATTGCTGGTATCGAATAAAGACAGTCTTTTAACTAGAACGGAATGTACGCAGTGACATAAACAGAAAGGCTCCGCCGGTCCAGGGACTGGATAAAGGCAAAATAACTCCTTTAATTATTTTCATTTAATCAGCAACACAAAGACATGCCGATGTTTAGAATGTAATGCGCTCCGCTGCCTGGCCCAATCAGTGTTGGCGTCTTTGATTCGAGAGAGAAACTTTGTGTGTTACTTTACCATTACAGGGAACGTGGAAAATTAACAAGGAACTTTGGCGTCGCAACCTGCATGAGAATGGCGCCATTACCATCTATTACGGTCCGCTCTTGCCGACGCTAATTTGTCTTATCCCTTACTGTAACGCATGTCAATGATCAGACTATGAGATGCTATGCTGCTCTTTGTCTGAGTGGATTTTACGAATGTTTTTCTTTATCACCCTGTAACAGAAGAATAGAAATTGTGATTGTGTTTATGCTGATTGTGACTTTGTGCACAGGCTGTTCTTGGAATAAAGATTTCATCTTCTTTATACACTCTGTAACAAAAGAATAGATATTTCGATTATGTCTATGCAGGTTATAAATTTGTGCACTGTTTTCAGGTTTCTTAACACCTTCAGTGCGGAATAGGCCCATATCGGCTTGCCGCTGTACTTCACATGGTGCGAGAAAACTATATCCCTCTTGTGCGGAACGATTATCTCAGGTGTTTGTAAGAGTTCGACAGGAACAAATATAATATTTGAACTTGTCATTTCCTGTTTGGCAGATCCCGGGGCGAATCGAACCTAAGGAAGTTGGATTCAAAGATATTCTAACAGTACAAAAAAAATGGTATACATTATGTTTTCGCAAAGTTATAGCATTTTAATCTACCCTGGTGCTGGTAGGCCTGCCAAAAAAAAGACCTGCCAAGCACTGGCACTTTATTACACACTGATTACATAATGAAAACATTTACAGTATTCTACAGGATGCATTTTGGAGAGTGGGCACAGGAATTGCATGACTTGATTTCACCATCCCCTTTCCATCATCGGACGACGAGACGCACGGCACATACCAAGCGGTTTGCTTCTTCATTTATATTAAGGACAGCTAAGGACTGGATCAGTTTGCCTGCGTCAGTTTTCCCGCCCGATTATACTCGTGATGTGGGTGTCTTCAAGACTAGAGTGAATAGGCTTTTAATAAGCTTTTACCATCCTCGACTACTATCTTATAAATATTTAAAAAAAAAGCCATCAATCATGCTAAAACTCTGTCAGATCGCAATATTAGCCATAATTTTAAATTTACTTGAGTTTTTATTTACAAAACGAAATTGCAACAAGATACTGATGTCCTTTCTTTAAATGAGCGTGGAAAGTTCTTTTTATCAGCGCCAAGGGGCGTTTACGTTGAAGCTATCATGAGAAAAATTAAATTACAACAGTCGTTACCAGGCGGAGGGGACCTAGTTACTGGCACTAAAACTAATTAGTTAGCTCCGAAACGAAGCGTTAATTTAGATTGGTACGACGTCGCGTTTGATAAGGAAGCGGAAGTCATTGTCACTAGAGGGGAGTGTGATTTGCGGTTTCCTTATGTAACATGTTTATGGTCATAATAATATTTTGTTTTTGCCAAAAATATGGAACCGTCACGGATAGACCGGTTGACCACATAGGGTGTTGGGGCATACCTCAAACGACATACGAGATTCCCCCGAGGACATTATCAAGGTTTCCCTTCGTGAGAATACAAAAAAAATCGTATTTATTTATCTACACCAACATTTTAAGTAGACGGGATCTAAGAGAGTATTTCGGAATCAGATAGAACTTCCAGTAGTTTGATAGAGACACATAATTATTACACGTAACATGAAGCATAATGTGACGGGGAGGATCTAAAAATGTGTGTGCGTGCGTGTGCGTGTGTGTGTGTGTGTGTGTGTGTGTGTGTGTGTAAGCGTGCGTGTGTGTGTATGTGGTGTGTGTATGTGTGATGATATGAGCCGTTTGTTCTCACTGCATTAAGTGATTGCTACGCGCCGCGTCGTAATTTTAGATTATTCGAATAATTTGTTTATTTGAAATTCTAGATTCCTTTTCTAAAAAAAAAGAGATGATAATCGAATAACAGGGCATCTAAATGACCCCTTTAAGTATAGGTAATTGTATATGGCAAACAACAGACCCAACCGTAGAAAGGAGCTGGATTAAGGCCAAACAGATCACGTCTTATATTTCCGTAAAAAGGAAACTAACTTCATAAATGGCAAGACATTTCTGTAACCGACCCCATTAATCTATACAATACAACGTATCGAAAAAAAACGTTATGATGGATGGTAACCGTAGAAGAGGAATATGTTTTAGGAATGTGACATCCGTAAATGCTTTGACCTCCGAGCTCTGGGGATCATTGTCACAATTATTGTTATTTTCCTTTCAGCGCACGTTTACATATGGAGTAACTTCGCGAAGATTTAAATCCTTATGTAAGTACGTAGTTAACTGCGAGTAGTCTTAAAATTTCTTGCTCAGTGTTAACAGACACCAAAGCTTTTCTAAGACCTGTTATAAATGCCACTGATTTTGCGAGTGGCAAATATAGGCTAAATCTGTTTGCTACTCAAAAAAGTCAAAAGCTAGTTTATGTTCCATAATCATATGACATTTAAAAATAGTTTAATATTGTACATATTTAGGTACAATATTAATGTACAATAGTGTACCGATAAAAGTTTCTACCTATCATGGTAATTTGGTTATTACTATTTCTGAATTAATTAATCATCGATAGAGTAGGTATTTTCAGATAAACAATCAAAGGGTTATTTATAGATATATTGAAGATAAGAAAGATGACAAAATGGATACTGATATTCGTCAATACCAACCTCGGCTGTAAGGTCTGTTCAGACAGGACGAACCAGAATCGGCGCTGACTTGAGACTTGAGTTATTTTCACAGGACATCCAGAACGCTAGTACTGTGCCGCTGGTAGACATGACCACTGTTCTTCATAATTTGTATAAGCACTAAAACTGGTTTCCCAATATCTACCAGGTTCCCATTGTGATTTGGTACTGGTACCAATGGACGTATATCGTCGTTTCGGCGCTGGTAGCCGTCTTTCTACCTGAACGCACGCATAAAGAAGTCATAACTTTATCGTGTTTGCATTATTTTACGTTTGACTGATCGTTCGTATCTGCGTGTAAATGTGACATGAATATTTCATCGCGACCAATTCACAAACAAAATAGGTCCAACTGTACCCACTACTCTACCGCAGATATATAAACGTTAGTTGTTTCTTTTTTGTTCCTAATCAATCTGTTTAGACTACGGATTTGTTTAAATTCTAATGAATGTATAGTCGGCCAAACGAATTTCAGTAGGTAAGTACGTAGGTACATAAGTATATTTTTGATTTAGAGAGTGTAAAGAGATTCAATATAATACAGATGGGCCTTTGGGAATGCTTTCCACTTTCCATACCTTCATTGTTTTTCATTAACTAAAAGTCACCTAGCGAGAAGTAAACATAAACTTATAGGAATTAAAACTATATTTAGCTATCACTCAGTAGTAGCCACATTTCCTTAATATACCTACTTGATATATAAGACAGACTGACTTATTACGCGTGTCATAATTTTTAACCGGCTTCAAAAAGAAGGTTCTCTATTCGACGCGTATGTATGTAATATTGATAAAAATGCGTAATATTAATATATGTTAGTCTATGTGGGCTTCTAAACAAGTTTACCAAATTTTATGAGTGTATGTATGTATGTATGTATGTAGGTTTGTCCACGGATTTCTCAGAAACTACAAGTCCGATTTTGAAAATTCTTTTTGCAATAGTTAGAGTATTTTTCAACTTAGGGTAGAGTACAAGTTTCATCTAAATCGGTCCTGTAGTTTAAGAGATACAAACTTTTTATGTTTTCAGTAAGTTACTGTAACGTAGACGTTCGAGTTGCGTGATATTTTGGTAAAATAAGTCATTAAAAAGGGTTAAACTATTTTTTTAAAAATAAAAACCGACTTCAAAGTAAATTATCTAAAAAGCATACAATAACGAAAATATATTGAAGTCGGTGTCAGCTGGTGCTAGTGTTGTTAACATGATGTGCTAGCACCGACTTCAATATATTTTCGTTATTTTATGCTTTTTAGATAATTTACTTTGAAGTCGGTTTTTATTTTTTAAAAAATAGTTCGATCAAGCTTTTGATTGCCTAAGTCATCGATAGGTATTATTATATCGATGGCCTAAGTACTTAAATGTCTTTGAGAGAGTGTATTTTCTGAGAGAACTTTGCATTTAGTCTTGTATAGAAAACTGCGAAATAATATGTACTTTCAAATTACATATCAAAGCCAAATACCGCCACCATTGTGATGATTGTGTTCCTATGGTAGGTAACGCTACCAGTTCTCTATAAAGAGTCCCTGTATTGGTAGCTAAGGAACCATCGTTTGTCCTTCTTGCTGCCCAGAAACAAGAGCCGCTTCCTATTATTATAACTCAGGTGGTTTCTCTGTCAAACATGTCAAGCCACAACAAATATAATTTCAATGAAATTAGCGTACATTTTATACTTAACTAGGTGCTGACACTGTGACATGAATAGGTAACAAATGATTCATTCGCGATTGCGTTTAGAACGTTGTGATACGCAAGGGATTTGGAATGGCAAAAATGTATTCTTATTTTGTGCGGCTAACCTGAATTTGGGTGTGAATGTACAATGACCTTAATCGATTAAGTGCCTATTGACGGGTCCCAAAGGTCGTTTTGAGAGGCGGTCGATGAGGGTTTGTGTACAGGGGGTTAGTAGTTAAAATATATAGCTATGACGAAGAAAAACGGTCTGTCACTATATTTAAATAAAGATTTTTTTGTAAACTTTATGCTTTTTTGCCTAGTAGTGCTATTTTTTTCGTGCGTTAGCTTCGAAAAAATGAAACCTATAGAATTTTGAAATGAAGAAACTAATTTTACGGATTATCCGTAAAGTTAGTTTTATTTCAATGAGTAGGTACTATTCGCGTACCTAAATATAATATCAGAAATCATTACCCTAAGGAATTTATTTTGCAAATAAATACTTTTTATACGTTACACGACATTTTGTTTACGAGTTTTTATTTTTTTATTAAAACAACGTAATTAATATGAGATAAGGATGTTAGGTGCTTTCGCTTGATCTTTACTTCTGCCGTAAATGCCGGACTGGAAGACTTCATAAATAAAAAATAACTAGTTAGACTGAACAGTTCAATGCATGTAAAAGTCTCGTTTTGATTGGGTACATTAAATATTGACAGCAACCAAAACACTGTCTGGCTTCGCTAAATAATTTATACTTGCAAATGTTTCAAGCAACAAAGCAAGTGCAATGCAAGTGTGTGCAAGGATTTAATATTATTAAAATACGTATATGAAATCAAAATGTTCAGTTTGTGCTGTATGACAGAGGTTGGCAAATTCTTTCTTGAAATTAATTGATTTTACTTCAAATTACTACTACTTAAGCAAGCTTTAATGCGGTAACAGCTCAGTGGGCGAGCGCTTGCCTTGGAAACAAGGTACGCAGGTTCAAACCCCGACTCGCACCTCTGATTTCTTTAATTAATCATGTGCGAATCGTCTTTGTGCGATTGTTACTAGCTTTCGGTGAAGGAAAACACCGTGAGGAAACCTGCAAGTCTGAGAAAGCCTAAATAGCTTTCGAATGACGTGTGAAGTTCGCCAACACGCACTTGGCCAGCATGGTGGACTACGACCTAAGCCTCTACATTTTTAGGGGAGGCCCGTGTCGAACAGTGGAACAAAAACAACTATTACAAGCTGTTATCACTGTTCGGTCAACGATCAGTTGGTTAAGAAACGTCAGATATGGTCAGTAGTTCGATTCCCAACAAAGTGTCTGGCTGTTATTTATCTATTTGTGTATGTATTTACAAAAAAGTATATTAGTATTGTGTATAGTGACAGTTGTCTAGTTACCATAATACAGGCTTTGCCTAATTTGGGAATAGATGACCATTTATGGATTGTCCTAGGAAATTTAGTATAAAATTAAAGGCATTTGAACTGTGCGTTTCTGTAATAGGATACGTAAAAAATAACCCTCTCAATTATGAAGTTAGTAAAAAGTAGGTCTAGATTGTTGTCATTTAGCTAGACAACAGTTATTATGCCAAGTCAGAGGCGTAAGGGCAGCTATAACAACTCTGAAACCTTGGATACTAACCATACGGGTAAAAAAAAATGCATAAGTATATTATTCTGGGAAAATATATTCTTAATTTCGTCTCTAAAAAATGGTTCGTCTATAATATGGGATTGGGTTCAATCTTTCTATGAATAAGATCTAAAACCTTAAAGGTTAGGTTAAAAAAAAAAAAAAAAAGGTTAGCCCACCGAGTATTCCACCCGGTCTTCGCAGTTCGTAAAATAATATCGCCCATTCAAAAGTGTGTATAAGAAATAAATAATTTTATTCCAAACCCCTCCGATACTATTAGTAAAACATAAATTACTTATGTACCTATACTACTACGTAACACAAATAAATATTTACACTGTTCAATTAGGAGCTGCAGAAGTTTTCTTATAAAAGTATACTGTTGTTGTATTCTTGCGACAAACAAACGACATTCATAGTAGGTACAGTCAGCAACAAAAATGTATAAACAGAAAATATAATAGAGTAAAACCTAAACCTAACGTCACTGCAGGAACATGACGCTTCAAGAAAGCATTATTACTGTAAAGTTATCTTTCTCCATAATGAAGGTACTAGATCAGTCGGCTGCATCGAACGAGTCAAATGTACCATATACTCGTACATATATGTGTATGTAAATGTACGTGTATGTAATGTGTGTGTGTAATGTATGTGAAATGTGTGATGGTCGTCTGCTATAATTTTATGAGCGAGCGAAAAGTAGTTAAAGAAACTAATCAAATGACACGCTATTAAGTGATATGGTTGTTTGAATAAGATAACTACTTTTTTTTTGTTTTTTTAGTGTTCCGTATTCCGTAGGTATATTAAGGTGTGACTTTGTCTGTCTGTCACACCGATAATTTAATAAACTAATTAGGTATGATATCTATTGAAATTTGGAGTAGTTTTAAATATTGCTTACCCAACCGCATCCCAAATTAAAAGAAAAAATCTTTTATTTGTTTTGCAATACAGGCTTTATATGACACATTTTTCAAAATAATTTATTTTTTATTATTTTAGTTACATTTTGCATATTGTTACGTGCGGGTGGGTAATTAAATGCCGATTAACGTAAAAGAAGATTTTATTACACGTACACTCACACTGTATACACACAAGGCACAGTATACACACAAGGCACAGTAGTCCGAGTCGCACAGTACTTCACAGTAGTCCAAAGTCTTCGCAAGGGTCGCTGGTACAATTCTCTTCGATCGCGTTCTTAAGATGTTTCCGCTGTCGCTTGTAAACAATGCGTTTTGAGATCATTGCAATTAAGTAATAATTAACAGAGTAATTAACATTTTTATGTCGCGGTCGTAACAATATAATTAAAAAAATCTCAATAATACCGTAAAAAGAAACGTCGCGACGCTTATAATGTCTCAACACTAGGTTGAATAATATTCCGAATTTAGGTAGATATCTATGGATAGAATAGTTAATTAATATCAACAATCCTTATTGAAAATTTGAAAACATTGAAATATTATATTTTACAACAGTCACTTTTAATCGTTTTACATGAATTTAAATGTGAAAATGAATCTCTTATTTTGTTGCCGACTGTACGTATAAATAAAGAAAAATTCCCTTCCGTCTGTTATATTCGGGGGCAATCGCGCAAACTAAAAGATTGTTCTTTTGTTGAATGGGGGAAACGATGAGAAAACTCGAATACGTGAAACATTTCAAATTAATTAACGTGTTCATTTATACGATGTTGTATTGCGCAGTGATTATTGAAAAATACTTTTATATTTTTATGAAACGGTGCACTTAACGCTTAAGGTATTTTCTGCCAGTCTACCTTTGGGTGATTCACAAATAAATCATTGCAGGTGCAACCAACGCGAAGATAAAGATAGGTTCCTACCTGCATACTTTTACAGATTGCTCAACATTTGATTTTCTCTGCTTTCTTTATTAAAGTGCAGCTTTGAGGCCATCCTCAAGTCGAGATAAAAATAATCACGTCATTTTATTATAGAATATTAAATCACTAAATAAAATCTTTTTTAAAAAAATTGAACCGACTTCAATATCACTGAAAAGTATAAAATAATTTAAATATTATAGAAGTTGGTTTTAGCGTACCTGCTGTGTATAATTGGCACCAACTTCAATAATATTTAAATTATTTTATACTTTTCAGTGATATTGAAGTCGGTTCAATTTTTTTTAAAAAGATTTTATTTATTGATTTAATATTCTATAATAAAATGAAGTGATTATTTTTATCTCGACTTGAGGATGACCTCAAAGCTGCACTTTAATAAAGAAACAATGATGGTGACTGCGCGTCACCATCATTGTTTTTTCAGGAACTACTTATTCGGAAGCAATATTTTTTTTATGGGATCCAACTAACGGATTAAAGAATGGATGGAAGAAAGATTTTTGCAAATCGGTTCATAATTGCCAGAGTTATGCGCGAACATACATAGAAAAAAAAATAAAAAAAATATATATACAGACGAATTGAGAACCTCCTCCTTTTTTTGAAGTCGGTTAATAAAATATTTTTGCTTAGTTAATATAATATGTTAATTGTTATCTAGCATGGATAGTATGTTCATCGCGTCTGATCAAAATGAGGATGTCATGCAAGTTCGCACATTATAATAATTCGCTATAAGCACACTGAACTGGTGTAAATCTACATCATCATCATCATTAGCCGAAAGACGATCATTGCTGAATATAGGCCTCAGCCACACAATGTCATCAGTCTACCTAGACCTGCTTACGCTGTATCTTCCGGTTCGTGGTCACCACTCGAGAATCTTTCTTGTTCGGGCGATGTGGTCTACCCATTTCCACTTCAACTTGCTGGTTCTGAGAACTATTACACTTTGGTTTTTCGGTGTATTTCCTCATTCTGGATTCTATAGCGCAAAGAAACTCTGAGCATATTTCTCTCCATAGCTCGTTGTGTGACTAAGCTTCTCTAAAAGGCCAGCAGTTAACAACTTACATACTCAATACCTACCTAGAATTCGTTGAGAGTCTAACGGTCAACATAAAATTTCTGTGGAAACATTTAAATACACAAAATCTTACTCTAAACCAGTTCATTTCTAGTACACAGATCATGAGCATTTATTTGGAAGATAAATTACTTTGAGCGACAAGGCACCGTTCAAAGCTTAGTTGGGACAGGTGGGGCGCTTGACATTGACTTGCTTCCGCGAAACACGGGTTTATGGCGTCGTAAACCGACTGCACACTACTACGCCCCATACATTACACACCGTTTATTTATGCTTACACAGAAGCCCGACAAGATTTCCGATGGATTTCCGTATATCCTTAAATTTAGTAGTGTAAACTTTACTAGCCGAAACCTGGACCGTGATCACCAGACTGCAAGTCAGCCAGAGAGCCATGGAACGGGCTATATAAGGGATCTGTCTTCGTGATAGAGTCGCTAAAACGGAAATCAGTAAAAGTCAAGGTCAAAAATCTTTATTTTCAAATAGGCTTAACGGCTTAGCTCACTTTTGAATGGTCATTTTTTTTAAAAGCTACTAACGGGTCACAACGCGGCCTCAACTGAGAAGATCCGGCAAGAAACTCAGCGGGCTTGTCATTTTTTCACTTTTATAAACATTGTTTTGTTACAAATGAATCGACATTAGCGATAGTGTGTCCTGCCGTTCGAAACATAAAGCAAGGGAGAAAAGAAGAAAACAATAAATTACGACAAAAATTACAACAAACTAAAAGGCAAAAGGGATAGTAGCCGGACCAGTCCTCCCAAGCAGCACCCACGCACGAGTTGCATCGAGCAGCAGCCATCACTCCTCTCAACCATATTAGAGGGAAGGGGGTGACCCGCCACACAATTAAATTGACTAGTAGAAAGACTAAATTGACTGACATAACCAACCGTGGCTAAGAGGAAATGAAAATTGGCAGGTCACATATGCCGTAGACAGGACGAGAGATGGGCAGAAAATATACTGGAGTGGAGATGACGCACGGGTTGCATAAGCGTCGGCAGACCACTAGCTACTGATCTGTTGACCTAGACATATTAGCCGGACGAAGCTGGATGAGGAAAGTTCAAAACCGGGAAGGGTGGCGGGCACTTAGCATTGGGTGGCAACAGGCTGAAGAACACAGAGAGATAAACTTTACTAGGTGGCAAGTTCCTTGAGCACAACCGTCCAGGTAGGTACTAATACAATGTCAGATATTCTGCCGTCAAACAGCACTGTGTAATCATTGCAGTGTTCCGGTGCGAAGGGCACGCACTGTAGCTGATGAAATTACAGGACACAAGAGATTTAATATCTAATGTCTTAGGGTCGGCAACGCGCTAGTGATTCTTCTGGTGTTGCTAGTGTCCTTAAGCTGCGGTGACTGCTTACCATTAGACGCACTGCTTACCGCATGCTTATTCGCCACCTTCTTGGTGTAAAAAAACTAATTCAAAGCGCGTTAAAAATATGAAAATGATTTAGAGGTTCAAGCACCAGTGTTGGTCCCTCAGTGCTTGCTGCCGCACTCAAAAAGTCATGATTCATAATCATCAGCAGCCGAAAGTCGTCAAACGTAAACAAAGGCCTCCCCCTTAGAAGAGAGAGGGGTTGCTATAATCTCCACGCTTGGCACGCGTCTTGGAGATCACATTATAGATGGTAGGTATTCGAATAGTAGGTAAAACGCTGCTGCCCGTCTTCTTGTTGTCCTATAGTCGCCTGTTATGGACACCCAACGAGAGATGTGTGGGTAGCACCCACACATCTCCCGTCTTACCCGGACAGTGGGTGGGTGGGACAAACGTCAGCGGGTTTTGATTAATTTTAATGCAGTTATTAAAATTGGACTTATTTCGGCACTCGAAGCCAGTTAATACTTTATACTTCATAATGAGTAAAGTTATCGATTATCTCGTAGACCTCGTAGATACTCAATAACGAAACCTAAGGATAGACCCAGAAAGTAAAAAAAGAATTATTAAAAATACCTAAACGAGAGTTAACACTAAATAACATTTTAAAATTTTCGTTCCCTTATATATTGCGAATATTGATATTTTTTTAATTAATAAAAGCTTTTAAAATATACGTAGTAGTTTATTAACTTATTTTCTGTATTAAAAATGCCTATCTTGTATAATTGGATATATCGTATAAACTCGATTCTCGATTGCTATCCAATTAAGTACGAGCATCATAATATATTTTCAAGTATCTAATGTTTCTCTCCAATCAATTTAATCTTCGGTAAGTTTATTATTTTATGGCTTCTTATATTTTGGAATTAACTACGTAATGAGACATTTGAGAAATTTCATTTAAGAAAATGAGATTTATTTCTACGTAGAGGCTATTTTATACCCAAATTTAATACAGACAGTTGTATCGGATATTCTCATCCTCTGCCCGTGACAGCTTTACGTCTCTGTATTAATGATATGATCTC
This sequence comes from Furcula furcula, assembly GCA_911728495.1. Classification (NCBI taxonomy): domain Eukaryota; kingdom Metazoa; phylum Arthropoda; class Insecta; order Lepidoptera; family Notodontidae; genus Furcula; species Furcula furcula. The sequence continues at coordinate 17,322,931 of OU452251.1, forward strand.
TATTGTGCAGTGACGGATTTCCCAATAGGCTAGCTAATTTAGAGATAGCCTACGGCGGAAAATTTTCGCACGCGGCAAAGTGATATGTAGCGACATACATCCGCAACGCGGCATCTATTTGTATGTTTTCCATGCGCGCGCGGCGTGCTATTACGACAGCAGCGCCGTCTATAGTTTTAATTATTAATTAAGGATATTTTTACTCATGTAGATACGCACTAGCTATAAGGTTTATTTTTTGTATATATTAGGCTAAGTTTTTTAAATAAATTAACTATTATTCTGACTCGCAATCCTGTCTTTATTTCATACCGAGAAGCGCTTAAGATAACTAACACGCAGGCACAACACATAGATATATATGTTCATGCAAATAATTTTTTTATGTTTTATGGGAATCGAACCTACGATCTACTAAGTAGCAGCCAAGCCAATAGACCAATCAGCAAATATCCCGTCAAAAATATACCATAGGCGGTAATATATCTATGGGCGGTAATATGGTTTAGCTTATAGGCGGCTTATTTGTAAATCCGTCTCTGCCCTTGCGTCTGGTATTACTAGAAGAAATATGTGTTTTTGTGTGAGTAAATTGTATGGTTACTCTGTGCTTATCTACAACGAGCTTCGGTGGTATTCTAAGTACTAGCCATTTGTTATGAAGTGTGTGCCTGTTAAAAGCTGCTATTTATAACGAGATAAATTAGTTTTTGTTTGAGATAACGATGATTTGCTTGTTCGTTGTTTATCGGTACCTACATCTATTATTCTTGGCACGAAGATATACCTACATTTTTTTGTTTTTACGGGAGACCCTCAATAGGTCCACGGCCCCTGTAGGAGGTCAACCACGGTATGTGGGATTCTTACCCACTAAAACATGAACAATGCACATTAAAAACCTAGGCTCCGGTGGGATCTGCACCAGGTACCCCTCAGTGCTTTGCCTTTCATCCCACCGCCGGCACCGGCGGGGGCGTATTATAGCCTTCCGGGAACCTGTAACAGTGCTCATGGGGACGGGGGTCTCAACGGGACTTACTCACTAAAACCCTCACATAAAAGGGGGAACCTGGGCTCTCTGGTGGGATCTACACCAGGTACCCCTCAGTGCCTTGCCTTTCATCCCGCCGCTGGCACCGGCGGGGGCGTATTATAGCCTTCCGGGAACCTGTCACAGTGCTCATGGGGACGGGGGTCTCAACCTCGCCGCCATCCTCCTCGGAGTTGCCGTCCAAAATACATATAAAAATATCTTAAAACTTTACAAACCATAAATCATGTTCATAGTATAAAAAATATAACGGTTATAAATACAAACACATTTTTATTCAGAAAGTACAAATAAATTTTCACCACTTATTTTAAATTACCTAATTGTTAGAACGTTTAAGGTCGAAGACTAATCTATTCTAAGCTGAAAATTGGAAGGAACCGAGGCGAACTTTAAACAAATTAAGTACCCACGCTTACATGATGTAATATTTACCGCTTCAGTAGGATCTTATTTAATTTTTACCCTAAGCCTAAGGCCTCTGCCTTGAATTTTGCGGGCAGCGGGGCGGCGGCGGTGGCGGCACGGGCGGACACCAGCCGCGCCGCTGTCGCGCCGCTTTTTTCGAGAACCGGTCCATTTGATTTTACGCATAAGATCCTGCCGCTCCCGCGCCGCCGCCGCCGCTCCGCTGCCCGCAAGATTCGAGGCAGAGGCCTTAGCAATACACGGCGCGTGATGTCATTTATTAGGGTTACATACCTCAAAGGAAAAGGAGCCCTTCTGGTGGGACTTCGTCGTCTGTCTGTCTGTCACATGAAATATATCAGATTTTAGAAACTATATAAGCTATCGCTTTGAGTAATAGTTTTATACAACCTCAATGCAAACGAAGTAGGTAAATAACTTTTCACACCACCTGCTCGATAATGTTCCATTATGTATCATATAAACTTGACATAAAGTAGGTCATTATATCCCTATAGTCTAGCCGGGTAATAATGTTGTACTAAACTCCCTTGGGTAATAATGTGATTTGTCTTTTTCTTGTCCTTTAGTTCTCCCTAATTGGGAAGGCAAAAGGTTCTAGCTCATACAGCCTCGTCATAAGTAATCTCGTAATAAATCAATTTGTAGCTAGGCTTAAGCCAATTCTTCATTAATTGCTCTCATTTTCCATTCATGTTTTCAGGCCGAAGCCAATTCTTCATTAAAATTGTAATTTGAATTACGAACGTCAAATATTTTTTTACCACGGAGACTCTTTACAGTAGGTATATAAACCACTCTCTAAGCAGAGGCTTGCACGAAAAAATACATTTGAAAATCGAACCGAGCGCCGGGAGCCGAATTGGAGCCGAACCTTGTTCTAGCTTCTAGAAAAGAAAAAAAAATAGATAAAAAGAAAGCGCTAACGCTGTTGATATTATTTTAATTCTAGAAGTTTTGTATTTTACTGTCGCGCCTCGCAGTAGGTGTGGGCGCGAACGCTGGAAATCGGTGTGTTTGTATTATTTTATTTCTAGCAGTAAGTATTTAATAATAATAACAAATACACTTCATTGTACCATTGAGATTTTACACCAAAAATTACAAGTAAAAGTTAGTTACTTGAACAATACGTTGATGATGTAAAAAGGTGGCCTTATCGCTAAAAAGCAATCTCTTCCAGATAACCTAAGCAATCTCTTCCTAGTACTTGTATTTCATTACCTCGCAGTAGGTGTGAAAAGTAGTATATTCTCCTCGGGGATAAAGGTGTCTTTGTCTTGGGCGAGCTTGAATCTCTCGCTGTACTCAGGATTCTAGTATTAAATCCCTCGCTTTGCTCGGGAGTTAAATCTATACTCCCTCGCTACGCTCGGGAGTTACTACAATCCTTCGTTATGCTCGCGATTCAATTTCACGCCCGTGACATAAGACACTGCTTTATCCCCTTGGTGCATAAACTACTATTTTTATTTTACTTTCTTTCCAATACGGGCCGAAATGGAAAATCGGAATTTCGAAGTGTAAGCAATATTTACATCTAATCCAAATTTGAAATTTTTAGCATTAGTATTTGCTGAAAACATAACTACCTATGTCGAGGAGTCAGATAGAAGATAAATAAGTAGTCTGTGCTTATTTATCTTTTAGGTACGGAATTCCAATAATTCAAAAGTGCTAATTTGGGCCTACATGAAATACCTAAACGATTTCATTTCAGTAAAGACACTGCAAAAATAAATGATCGAGCTCTTGCAACATTGGGTCCCAAGACAAAAGCGCATCTGAAATGTATAAAATGGTCGATGCTTTTCACGGTTCGTTGGTCGGCGTAATGCGCATTGAGCCACGAAAGATCTGGTGAGCATCAAAGAACGTTCGCTTTAGAATAGCGATCGTCTTTTAATCGGCTTTTCATTATCTAATTTATTATTTTCGGTATTTTTTCGGCTTATCTGCTAAGAATTTCATTAAGCTGATAAATATTTTACCATCGTGTTTTTATGCGTGTTTATTGACGTAGGTAATTTGCGACGTAATCTAATGCAAAAACCCTTCGTTTTCATTAGATTACATCGCAAATTACCTTACTTTACTTAAAACTTATAAGTGGAAAGTTGAGTTCATTTTATTTATACCTATGATATACCTACTATTAGGAATTATAGCTGTCATCAAATAAATTGTAGGTAGGAAGGATAGCGAACGCGTATAAGTCACTGCTCTAGCGGCACGGTGGTCATTCGTTTCCCAGATATCATACAGTGCGGAAGTCTTAGTGAAGTAGCTGCGTCATAGTGATTACAATGTATTCCTGTTACAGGAGTGTGGTAATAATACTTCAGAGGTATGTTCAGATATTGTTATACTAAGGTGGTCCAGAGACAATGTTTTCCGGACAGCTTCTCTTTTTTTTAAGTAATCCTACCTAGGATTGCTAATATCAGAAGTGGGATTGGATTCTGCCCTATCCTCTTCGCATTCTGATGCATTTTGTTATATTCGTTTCCATTATTTTCATGTTATGTTTTTCACGAAAAAAAATACATGGTCGGGTAGTTCGTGTTTTGAAAAAAATATTAATGATGCCCACGGTACGGTTCATGTTGGTAATGGAACACGAATAGGATAAGGGATATTACGATCGATCGCTAGATCAATCGATCAATGTAATGCTTCAGCTTACAGTTCTAATAGTACTGTTGTTAGTCATGTAGTACAGACACACGATGGATGAACGATCGAGCCAGTGAATCTATTTAGGTCTATAGTGAGTTCGTTCTTAGAACTACCTAATGACCGGCAAAGTCGAGTGTTACGGCTAGATTAGTACAAAGGAACTAGATGGATTTATTTCGTTGGTTCGTATGATTTGAGTTCTGACTGCTAGTTATAATAAAGAGCGATTACTAATAAATTGTATTTTGTTAAAAGATGTTTTGTTGTTAATCTCGATCAGTCATTGCAATTTGTAGTGTTGTTTTTGGCTTATTGGTTATTTTCTCGGTGGATGACTAATAATCGTGTTTGAATTCTGGTTCGATCTGGATATGGTTTTTGAAGGAAGGCCGAGCGGTTATTGTCCTGTCGGTCGGGTGGGCCTAATATATTGAAGCTTGCTGATTGTCTCTATGTAGGTACTTGTTGATTTGACTACCTACCTGATTTTTACGTCACATTTTAATTCGGTTTCTGTAGTTATGTTGACAGAATGTGTAAGTGCGAGTCGCCATGCGCAAGGACGATTGTGGCGCTGGCCGCTGCTGCATGAGTGCCACACAGTGGCGGTGCCGCCCAAACGGTGTCGTGTCCGCCCGAACGGTGGCGTGGCCGCACTAACGGTGGCGTGGCCGCCCTAACAGTGGCGTGGCCGCCCTAACGGTGGCGTGGCCGCCCTAACGGTGGCGTGGCCGCCCTAACGGTGGCGTGGCCGCCCTAACGGTGGCGTGGCCGCCCGAACGGTGGCGTGGCCGCCCTAACGGTGGCGTGGTCGTCCGAACGGTGGCGTGGCCGCTCGAACGGTGGCGTGGCCGCCCGAACGGTGGCGTGGCCGCCCGAACGGTGGCGTGGCCGCCCTAACGGTGGCGTGGCAGCCTATACAATGCGCTGCGCCGTGGCGATGGTCGGTACGCCGTGGTCGTGGCCGGACATCGAAACAAGTGATTTAATTGTGTGGTTATAACAGCTGCACTGGCGTAAGTTTTGCACACTTATTTCTGAACATATAGAGTATGTGCTTTTCATCAGTAGTTGACTGTATGAGCTTATAAATCTACTAGTAGTGATAAAGTATAAGGACGACCTTGCTCCGAGGAGAATAATAGAAGATATCATCACAGAATATAAATCACTTTTATTACAACACACTTTGTACACTGAATATACACGACTACAATAAATTAGATAAATCAAATTCACAATAAACAGTTACTTCCAACTCTTAACAGTCTCGTGGTTGACACTCGAATACCCTCACAATACTACCGACCATGCTTTTATCAGAAAAATCCCTACCCGAAAACTAAACCCCCAAACGACTCGCCACGACCAATCACAGCCCGCATCAGTTCTCTTTAATGCGGCTCCGTGATTGGCCGGCGGCGGCGCTAAGAATCAATTGCAGAGTCTATGACTAACTTCCGCTTCTGTCAGTACTCGAAAAGTAGTTACCAGTATATTAAAATATTAAACAATTAAAATAAAGTATTAAATAAGTAGCGATAAATCTCTACAAAATTGCAAACCCTAATAATCGACCATCCTGACGACGTGTGCGTCCCCGCACACGACCCAGGTGGAACCCTAACAATCGGTGTCGAGTACATGGTCAGCAGCACGAAGGTCCATTCTAATACAATCAATTGAACATCAACAATTTGTACAAACTATAGTTTAGAACCTGTTTTATTTTTATCTTATTTACATCATGTTATGTACATGTATTTTACATTACTATAAACTTCGTTAGTTAATTAGATAATTCCATAATAATTCCATTCCTTTTATTTTATTAAAAACAAATGTATCATTTATCTAATTGCTGTTAGGAAAACTGTACACTTATATTGTAAACATCTAGTATTCCATTCTATTCTAATTTATTAGACAACGAATCGAAACCACATCAAAATATCAATATGTACATATATGGACTTACTCAGGTCCACGAAAGACTGGTGACTGGCACACCAGCGCAAGCCGATCGGTTGCTTCACACGGCGCAGGTGAGACTACTTAATGGGATTGGGATCGAATCGAGTCCGTGCAGGACTGCCCAACTACCATTTCAAAATCATATAGACCCCAACTGGCGGATATACAAGACGATCGATTACTTGATACCGCACAGTGGGACAATGCATCGTGGTGGCTCACACAAGCCGATCGATTACTTGTGGAGACGCACCATCGTGGCACCGAACGTATCAAAATATGGCACGATCGATTCGATACCATACATGACCGCCCGACTACCAATTCGAAACACCAACTGGAGGCACAAGCCGATCGATTACTTGATACCGCACAGTGGGTCGATGCATTGTGGTGGCTCACACAAGCCGATCGATTACTTGTGGAGACGCACCGTCGTGGCACCGAACGTATCAAAACGTGGCACGATCGATTCGATACCATGCATGACCGCCCGACTACCAATTCGAAATCAGATTAACACCAACGGCGTGCACAAGCCGATCGATTACTTGAGACGGCGCAGTGGGCCGATGCGCACAAACCGATCGATTGCTTGTGATTTATCTGGAAAGATACAAAAGACCTTCTGTAGCAACATTACTCTTAATATCTCATATTATACACACAAAATTACGGATTCAAATTAATTACTATCATTACTATTCAACTACATTAGCTTTAGATTCATTTTCGTGAACTTCTATTTCACCTATGTAGTTCCAAGGCCTGCTAGTTTATAGTTAGTTTTGCATGCGTGCTAATCCACAAAACATTAATGACTACAGGGTTCTATAAACGTGGATATGTCCACGTTTATAGCTTTTTGCTTTGCCCATCACTGTTAAAGCAGGGTTTATATTTCTGTCCTCTTATCTATCCTATCTTGAACCCCATTTCGAATAACGGAAACCGCTATTAAGGAGAGTTTGATAGACTATCACGTTAAGAATAGAGCTTTATCCCATTCATGCTGGCACCAAATAACACCTCTGAATCAGATACACCTATGTTTTTTTTTTGCGTTTTTAAGTATCCAACAAACTCTCCCCAAAAGCCTAAATCAATCTTTCTCATCATTTTGTTTAGTTCGTTTAGCGATTCAAGGATAGTACGATTGAACCCTTCCAACTAACCGTCAACACCGACTAAACAGTGTTCAAATCTTATGAAAGCATGTGATGCAGAATAACTACAGCGATCGCTTGCCAAGCGATCCCCTGATCGACCCCAATTGTGTAATTTATAATCTTCAAAAACGAACACAGATTGTTTGTTTTCTTGACAGGTATAATCAATCAGGTAAACACACCCATAACTACAAGTAGGTGAGTATAACCTCCCTTAGATCTTACGAAGGGCCCAAGGTGGTCAACATGCAAATCATGAAACGGCACCACTACTTTTGTTTTTGTGACATTGCGGAGTAATTCGCTTTTAAGTTATGTTTTTTTTTATAAGAGAATTCTATGCAAACGTTTATACCTTTTTTTTTTTATTTGCCAATACATAAATCGCTTCTTATTTTATTAATACTTTAATCGTATATACCAACGATATTGTACCATAATTTTAATTTTATTTACATTTTTTTTTGTGGCCCTACACGGTCCATAATTATACTTAGCTTTAAGCTACCAATTTAATAAATAACCACCCAATAACCACCTTGTAAATATTATGGAATGTAATAAGCGATATGAATCTATTAATTTTAACATTATTTTCTGACGAACCAGGATTGTCAGTTCTAAGGTCTTCTTTTGACACTGAAATATTCAATGTCGCCGTGGTTCATACCTGTTCATACGACACAGTTGCCACACCGCATCCCTCAGAACTACCCATCGAATACTGCTATTATTACCATGTACATAACATAATACTTGACAGTCTTTTAAAACGTAGTTATTTATGTAATTTAGGCACTTTTCATCACAATCGCTGTTAATACTTTTGATCCTACAGATTGGTCTCCCAGTTGGACAGTGCAACCAGTAGTCACTAAAGTTTGTTATTACACTCAGAAATTGGTCAGAAAAGGCTTCCACATTGACGGGTACGGGATTTCGCGGTAGCTTATTTGGCGACATGGCTCACTTTAGAACCAGTCCTATGTTACAGAACAATCGACCTCTTGCAAAGTTTACATTTATAGACACCTACTAAAGGTTCTCGGAATTAACCCCGGTACAGAAATGTGGAATGCTCACTAACCGGTAATTATTAAAATACGGTACCTAGCAGATAACCCTAAACTTTCGCAGAAAGAAAATCACAGCTAAACTTTACAACTGAGTAGAGGTTCTTCGCTTCTGCTAAAGTCTATGATATAGTATAGTAAGCGACGATATGCTTGCTCTACTCAGAAATCGGAACCCAGCTATCAACCCAACTTATTGTAGCAGTGCATGCTAGACGTCGAGCCAGCACCGAATTAGACGTAGAACCTAACGCCGCAGGGATCCGTACTCACTATCGAATTTCTGCTCAACGTAGAGCTGACCGTTAAACTATTAGACCCTCGTGGCGGTAGTGTTGCTTAAGCAAATTTAGTGAACACGAAAACTTGACAAGCCACTGTCGTAGCATCGAGCTCGAGCCCTTGCTGCTTAGAGAACAGCACTACGGGTAATACCGACGACAGGCCTGTGCAGCTAGTAGAGGCATTTAGTCTTCAATGACAGGAATAAGATAATTTCAAGTTAACAGCCGATAATCTATGCACATCCTAAATGACCCATCCCTTTTACGAACAAGCAAAGACTAGCTTGAGACGGGCCTTCGCGTTCGTGATGGGACAACCTGTTTGAGTGGTAACTATTCAACTCGTGATGTTTGCGCGTCCTAAATTATGGAGGGACGTCGACAATATTTAGAGTTTCAGTATGTCTAATAGACGTTGCTTATCTTCAGACACACGAGCCTGATTATTATAATGCTGTGCTTGTGACTACATTTGACAGTGGTCCCGTTATGACCTTGTCAGAAAATTGCACTATCCCCACGACAAAATACAAAATCTATCAAGATCCGACATATGGCTGATGATTGCACTATCACAACATCAACACGTCCGCACTTAGCTTGATACGTCCTTTACTGTTACTGTTTCTACTCTCATGTGTACTATTCAGTTGCAATGCGTTTTTTTTTTTTTTTTTCATAACTGCTACTAAATGGTTGATCAATCAGCCAATACCGTGGCTGAGCCGTACAACCCAAAGACATCGACTGATCAAGCCGTAAGGGAACATTCACTCATTTGTCTAACTCAGGTTAAGGAGAATTTATTACCTACATCAAGAAATTGCAACTGAGTCAAGTTTTTATAAGCGATTAAGTATGTTCGTGCAATTCACCACCCCCTGATACAACTTGGGTAGTAACGTCTATGCATAGTTGAGGTGATAACATACCCAGACTTAACAAAGGACCATGCCCATAGTATGGAGCTGAAAGTCAGCAATGCAAATTGCACTATGTCACAAGATGTATATGTTATCTAGATTTAATGTTATGATATTGGACATTAAACATGATAATTTCCTACTGGTTTTTTTTTTTACTTTATCGTTCACAGACAGCATTGCTATTAGTTTTTCACTAGGAACTTCATGATCACATAAGCTAAGCCAGATCAGTGTTCTTTTATATACTTATATGTATGTTATCAGACAAACATGTCAGTTATGTGGAATTATCTAGTCTGTCCCCATTGTATAATGTCAATATGTATGTGAAAACAATTTGGTTAGATACACTGGTACTGCAATGTTAACAAGAACGTCTTATTATTATTATTTTTTATCTAGTGCTTCATATGATTTAAAATTAACAACATAATTCTAATTTTATTTATTAGAGCAATCTTGTAATATACTTTCTCTGGGCATTTCTGGGGCACAGATGGGCATTGTCCTTTGTAAAACCGATGAGAGATGATTAGACAAAGTCCTAATTTTTGCACAACATATCCATTCGTTAAAGTGGAGTCACTGCCAAAGGGTACAAAGGCGGTGAAGAGTCCTATTTTCCGTACTTCATTCATAAGTTTTGAGTAACGGCTCGGCTATTCCGACTTAATTAAACCTATACATGTCGCTTTTTGCAATGCATTTTAATAGATTTAGGACAGCACCAGTAATTCATATTGGGGAACTTACTGGGGAACAGTCAGCAACAGTCAGCAACAGGACTGATGATATTTAATGCCACAAAGATATTGCAAGAGCAGATCAGGATATGAGCATCGCGATGCCAGGGAACCAGACCTCAAAGTTCGATAGTTGTATCTGTGAATAATACACTACCGCACGTTTTCCCTACAATATCACGTTGATTGTGTGTCAATTCTTCGTAATAAACCTCGTACCTACTCCTTCGTCCTAAGACTCCTAAGTAGCCCCCCTTCAAGACATAAGACCCGGCTATGTTCTGCTCGAAAGGAAAAGCAAACAGTAATTTCTCTTGCCATTCCTACCAGGTCAATAGAATCGAACTACCAGACCTCGGCCAGATCCTAGAACTTCAAAGTACCAAAATCAGTGATAGTTCTATCACCCTCCCGTATAGCGATGCACACTTGGTAAACAAATCATTAATTTAACAAAGTATGCATGCGTTGAGTTAAAGGATCCAAAATCTAATATTATATAAGGTTTTTGCGTCCTGGGAAGATGCAACACCATCCCTAACGCATTTAAAAATATCGAAAACATTTTTTTTTTTGGAAAATGAAGGACTACGTGACCTGTTAGATTGTCCCGCGTCGACACGTGGCTCTGTGCTACCGGCAGTCAGCGGACCGATTGCGATGGCTCCTTCCACGACGGTCGTTGTCCCGCCGTGATTGTGAACGCTGATTCCGATCCACCTTAGTCATCCTCGTGGCCGTCATTCCGTAGCTCACGCTCGACTCGCAACAAAAAGGTTGTGTGAATATTATGTTACAGACTTACACGTGTATCGTATTATGACGGTAGCTTGTAAATGTTAGAGAGCATTTTATATAGGCAAGCTAAAATTACTACCTATGTAGTAAAACAGATTGACGACTACCTAACACAATCACTGCCATACACTGTAGGAATATTTTGGTATCAGGTCACCCAATAATAACCGATGAGACCATAATACATTACTAATACTGCAATCTGACACTAATACTGCGCACTTCGATACAATACAGACACTGCTATCATCTTCCATATTATTCCATATCATGCAAGAAATAAATACAATCTCCCAATTATATTATTAGTTATAGACTATCCGAAACTGTTACATACCTATGTATTTTTTTATAAGAATTCAATTGGTATGGATGTATCTGTCAATCATTGGACTACCTATTGAAATTTCTCCGTCTTACCGTCAGCTGTTTTTATTTGCAGAAAATAGCGGATTATACTTATACGGTTTAAGACATTTATTTTCGCAAAAGATTACAAGATAATCACTTACAGAGAAAATACAAAATATAATATACGAACAGTTTGATTTGCTCAATTAGCGTTGTACATAAAAATAGAGGGTAGGTACTTTAAAAATATTTAAACATTTTTATTTTTCCAGGTATTGCGGGTACCTTCAAATTTCATTTAGAAATCACAATGCACGATGATAAATTTTAAACAGCAAACCGATATAGAAAAACTACAACGCGTAGAGATAAATATCAATTCAAACTAATTCAAAAGACAAAGATTACTTAATTCAAAACACTTCTTGTCAAAAATTGTAGATTTGGGCGTGTACTTACGTTTTGTTGAAGTTAGTTGCGATAGCCACTTCTGATCTATAAGGACGACCTTGCTCCGAGGAGAATAATAGAAGATATCATCACAGAATATAAATCACTTTTATTACAACACACTTTGTACACTGAATATACACGACTACAATAAATTAGATAAATCAAATTCACAATAAACAGTTACTTCCAACTCTTAACAGTCTCGTGGTTGACACTCGAATACCCTCACAATACTACCGACCATGCTTTTATCAGAAAAATCCCTACCCGAAAACTAAACCCCCAAACGACTCGCCACGACCAATCACAGCCCGCATCAGTTCTCTTTAATGCGGCTCCGTGATTGGCCGGCGGCGGCGCTACGAATCAATTGCAGAGTCTATGACTAACTTCCGCTTCTGTCAGTACTCGAAAAGTAGTTACCAGTATATTAAAATATTAAACAATTAAAATAAAGTATTAAATAAGTAGCGATAAATCTCTACAAAATTGCAAACCCTAATAAAAGATTATCCCAAATCCAAATTTATGAATCTTAGTGAGAAAAGCAAAGCTTGTACCGACCACCGATAATGGTCTCTTAGTGTATCGTTGTAAAAAAGCTAGATCCTTATAACTACTTTCGTGGTCCTGGAGCTTGTAGTACACGCAGGGTCATGCCACAGGTTGGCCACTGACTAGCCGTGGTGTATCCGACGTATTATTGATAGTTTGGGTTCAAATATGCTTTTATCTGGAACCGATTCACACACGCAAAGTTATGTCTCACGTAGATCTCTAGCGAGTCGTGAGGGGCACTCCCCGACGGGACCTGCCCCGGGTATTCGGTACAGTTATCAGTTTATTTTATACCCTTGTGCTTAGGGTGAGTTAGGTGAGCTTAGCTTTCATATCTGTCCGGGATTAGGTGGCATTGAGCTTCGGTTCTGCCTGGACATGCAAACTTGGCGCCTCTGTCCGTGATAGGGGGGCATTGAGCTTCGGTTCTGCCTGGACATGCAGACTTGGCGCCTCTGTCCGTGGTAGAGGGCATTGAGCTTCGGTTCTGCCTGGACATGCAAACTTGGCGCCTCTGTCCGTGATAGGGGGGCATTGAGCTTCGGTTCTGCCTGGACATGCAGACTTGGCGCCTCTGTCCGTGGTAGAGGGCATTGAGCTTCGGTTCTGCCTGGACATGCAGACTTGGCGCCTCACTACCTATGTCATCTACCTATGCCATCTACCTATGCCATCTACCTATGCCATCTACCTATGCCATCTACCTATGCCATCTACCTATGCCATCTACCTATGCCCTCTACCTATGCCATCTACCTATGCCATCTACCTATGCCATCTACCTATGCCATCTACCTATGCCATCTACCTATGCCATCTACCTATGCCATCTACCTATGCCATCTACCTATGCCATCTACCTATGCCATCTACCTATGCCATCTACCTATGCCATCTACCTATGCCCTCTACCTATGCCATCTACCTATGCCCTCTACCTATACCATCTACCTATGCCCTCTACCTATGCCCTATACCTATGACATCTATCTACGTTTTTTTTGTTGTCAGTCGATGGAAGACACCCATGTAAAGTCATGCAAACATGGTTTTGGAATGAGCATGACATGTAAGAATAACGGGTTGCGTCTGCGGGGCCCACGCTGACTAGACTAGACATGCGTAAAGACTGTACATTTCGTAGGTTTCGGGGTAACCTGTTAGAGACCGATGTAAAGCTTAGTTGCATACAAGGTATCGGTTGCGCAGGAAGAGACCTGATTAAAGCCTATGACTGTTTGTTTTCTGTAATTATTACTACTTCATAACTTGACTGTGTTTATGTGACCGCTAATAAGCGAGCAATAGCTCGCTGCTTATTCTGTTTTTCTTAGCCGCGTGCCATGTCATGCAGACATGCTGCAGGGCGTGTCCTGGCGTGACCTAGCGTCAACAGCGAAGATCTGCGCACCGGGTATGACTGTCTAAAACCATGCGGTGGGCGCAGTCAAAGAAGCACAAGGATATGAGTAACAGCACTAACTTTTTATTCTTATTTTGACTTTCCTATTTTTTAAAGATTTGTTTTTGAAAGTCTAAAATCTTTGTATAGCAAGCCGTTATAATTAAGTTGCTGCGCCATAATTGAGTTGCATTCTTAAAATTTAATGTTATGTGCACACTTTGTTTGGGTGTTGTTTTGTGCAGGACCAGCAAACGCTCCTAGGCGGTGCTTGTCGCAGCCTAGACTCCGTGATTTCCTATGAACGATGGATCCCCTTCGTGTTGCTCTCGGGAAACAGCGAGCCCGAGGACGTGCTCATGTCAGGAGAGGCCGTATTAGGAATTATAGCTGTCATCAAATAAATTGTGGGTAGGAAGGATAGCGAACGCGTATAAGTCACTGGTCTAGCGGCACGGTGGACATTCGTTTCCCAGATATCATACAGTGCGGAAGTCTTAGTGAAGTAGCTGCGTTATAGTGATTACAATGTATTCCTGTTACAGGAGTGTGGTAATAATACTTCAGAGGTATGTTCAGTTCTTGTTATACTAAGGTGGTCCAGAGACAATGGTTTCTGGACAGCTTCTCTTTTTTTTAAGTAATCCTACCTAGGATTGCTAATACTACATTACTTACATAACGATTTAGTAGTTGTTTATTATTTTGTTTATGCTTATTTTCCATTTTTGGGTACGAAATAATATCGATATCGTCTATTCGCTGTCAAAGTATAATCCGATCTAAAGAACTGGATTAATGATAATTAGTTTATTTAACATTTGTAGGTTTTTTTTAATGTACCTAATGATGCGCTTTTGCATAACAAAGTACAATTCTACGAATAAAAGAGAAAATTATTATAACGTTTCCAACGATAATGTAAACGAATGAAAATAAATAATTCAAAGCTTCAGAAACTTTTACAAGGTGTCATTTGTTAAGTTTTGAGACGCATTCATAAAATTCACCCGAACATCTCAGCTTTTGCGGTATCGACAACTTTTTCGATATGTCATTGGATATACTGACGTGTTAAATCGTTTAAATCTTGTATGTATTTGAGATTTGCGTTTTCTCCAAACTGCACGATTTTTTTCTTTTTCGTTTAGATAGAATCACTTTTAGCTTTGTGTTTTTTATTAGATAGCTCGTTTACTCAAAATATAACTATCAAATCACGCTACGTAACGATAAAGACACCGACGAGACATAATATTATTATTAAAATTTATTTATAGTCCTGTAAATAAATTAAAAAGTTGCCCTCTCAAAGTAAACGGCCGCGAAACAGATCGTGAAGCAGATACATAGCTAAACAATACTCGTTAAACTCTTGTTAAATTACGGGAAAAGTTACCATTCTGTCTTCCAAAGATAAACAAAATACGGTGAAAATATTTAGTGAAAGTCTCAAGGAGCAGAAAATGTTGTCAGAGTTGGGCGGCATTCGACCTGACGAATAAATTCCGTAGACAATACACGCTAATGAATAAAGTTGGGTTGTTAACGAAGCTAACTCCGGAATTTCCATTTGGAAGTGTTCATGTTTTATCGGAAGTACACCGCATATTTAGGTTTTGTGGCTGAATCAAACTTGGCAAGTTTATAATTGTGAATATCATCATTATTTTTAATATATTACGAACCATTTAACCTTGATAATTTAGTTTTAATACTGAATGGTGTACAAGTTTCACCTTACGAATTATACCCACTACACGTACAAAATTCAAGTTTACTTAAAGTTTACGGAATCACTACAAGATATTCGTGATTAAACATTCTTAGCTTCCCATATTATGAAAAAGGTTCAATATGTTAAGTAGGATCTCGGAGAATAAAGTGGCCCTGAACTATGGTACCTATAGTCAGTCATGTTTTTATTTACATTTGATTTGTCGAATAAAATGTTTTATTATAACATAATAAACTAAACGTCGGGATAGTAAAATCAAAAATAAACCGCGATCCGAAAAGAGAGTTTCATTTCAAAATAAACTTAATAATTTTTTGGGAGACGTTTAGTTTTTCGATTACAGTGTGTATCTTGTTTATATCAAAAGTTTTTTTGTTCAAAAATATATACACACACGTATATACATATTTAATTAAATCTGTTTTAAGTACTTTATCTTATCAGTCGTTTGAGTGCCATTAATAAAAATAAAAATATGTAATCTGTCGCTTTTATGGCACAACAGGAACCCGCTAGCTTTACAAAGTGAATATCGTCGGTCCGAATCCTGTAGAGTTAATAACTTGAGTTAATGTGTAGTCGATCCCTACTGGTTATACGTTCATACATACTAATCCACTGGTTGCTTAATAAGAACAGGTTATAAAATAATAACTTTAGACAGGCCTTTGATACTGTGTCTTGGCCAATACTCCTGAAAAAGCTTGAACTCCTTGGTGTAAGAGGCGTGGCCCTCGAATGGTTTCGCTCGTATTTATGTGAACGCAAACAAAGGGTTCAAATAGGTGAAAATTTTAGTGATTATGAATATGTAAAAATTGGTGTCCCTCAGGGGAGTATTTTAGGTCCCACGCTCTTCCTGGTATACATAAATGACCTTTGCTCGATCAATCTCCATAATGGACGTATTTTCACTTTCACAGATGACACTGCTGTCATTTTTCAGGCTAACTCGTGGAGTGAGGTCACTTCTGTAGCTCAGGAAGGCCTCAAACATATTAACCGCTGGTTACTAAATAATTTACTTACTGTTAATAGTCTCAAGACAAAATTAGCCTTTAGATTAAAAGAGCGAACCGCGCCTAACGAACCCTTAAAAATAAAATTACACACTTGTCATATAGATGAAAACACTCAATGTCAGTGTGCCTATCTTGAACAAGTACAGGTTATTAAATATTTAGGTATTTTAATTGATCAACGCCTTTCATGGCCAAATCAGATTGACGCACTGTCAATACGGCTGAGAAAGCTCTCACATTTTTTTAAAAACTAAGCCGTGTTGCTAGTACTGATCTTCTAAAAATTGCATATCAAAGTTTATGTGAATCGATATTGAAATATTGTATAGTAGTATGGGGAGGGACAAACAAAACACATCTAATTAAAATAGAACGAGCACAACGAGCTATTCTAAAAAATAGCTTACAGGAAACCATGGCGTTATTCTACTGATATGCTTTACGTCGATTGCAACCATCCTCGGGTGCGGCAACTATTTATCATATCTATAATCGTAAAGTTCCATAAACACGCTAAGGACTTAGTTCGGGAAACCCATAGAAAGCTAAATTAGGATCGTCCGTAGAAAACGAATACATCTTTTGCACAAAGATATTTTAAATTTGTGGGACCTTTTCTTTATTCAAAGTATTATTTCTTCAATAACTGTATCCTCGAAATGACAAGATTTAAGTGTAGGTGTACTGCTTACAAATGGCTTTATACAAAAAACTATGACGATACGGAAAGTTTATTAGAAATTCTTGTTTAAATTATTGCAAATAAGGTAACATGTGCAGCAGAGTGTAGTATAATGTATAGTTGTTAAGTTTACTATGTATTATAGATAAGGGAATTACAAAAATTAATATATGTATTCAATTATTTAATTTTCTCTTTACAGTTCTAATTGTTTTGGCAGTTTGCTCATGATATTTCTAAATTTATTTAGAAATATCATGAGCAAACAAGAGGCCAGTGTCTTCCTAATATAAATAGTACTTGTGCTATTTATATTAGGAAGACACTGGCCTCCACGACAGTGTAGTGCCCAGTGATCTATTAAAAGGTTAGAACTAAGTAATATGTACTTGAAAGTTGTATATTTTTACCTGTTGTACTAATTCTTGAGATAAATAAATATCTTTATCTATCTTTAAAAAAAAATTGTAATGCAAAGTAATTAAATTTCTAGCAAATACAATGAAAAAACAAACACGCTACTTCAACAACATAACCTCAAGTTGTATACCTTTTATTTTTTGGGAAAATGGATAGGGTATAGAAATATGTATCAGAATAAAGAAAGTGTGGCTGCACCTGTATTTGCAATAACACTTATCCGCTAAAATTGGCTGGTTTAGTTATCTTGCAGGAATTATGCATTTCATATAAAAACATAAATATTTTTGTTCATTGTGATAAAACAGGTACTATTTACTAATACATATTACATACACTACAAACACAACAGAGAGGGTCTACTATAAAAATCTTGTCGTAGGCCAAGTAACATCAACGTAGCTAGCTGATCCCTTTCAATTGGTAAAAAGATCTTTATTGGCTCATGGCGGAGTAATTCGGTGGGGATCAATCAAGTGGACTCCTAGAGTGATCGTTACTTAGTATTGGGAATGTGATTACATGGTCCGATACGTTGACGTGGGAGATATTTTCTACAGATAGAACGTAATAAATATTTTATGAGATAAACTAAAATGGTCACAAAACTTACCGAATAACATTAATAATGTCAATTAGATAAACTTTTTCGTTCGGGGACCTGTCTGAACACTGGAATTGTTCGCAGTCAAAGGAAAAAACTTCACTAGATTTAAATGTCTCCTGAGTATTTAGTCTGGAAGAGTAAAGTTCGTGTCAATAAGAAGTTCGCCCAACCTCTTGAAACACGAAAACATCTTACACAAGTTTTGGGTGACAGACATCATCATATTGTATGTATGTACATTTATTTATTTAAGATAGATAGACAGAAATAATGAAGAAATATATGAAGATACGTTTCAAACAACTTTAGTGCTACGCCTAATTGTTTTAAAATTTACACAATCGAAAGCTCGAGACATATCTAAGAGTATGGTGGTAGCAGGGCTTTTTGTATTTATAGCATCCAGAATACCAAGTAATACTTTAAAGTTAGCTAACGTTGTGGAACGATTTGTCCGAAAGCCACATTGAGCTTCTTTCGAATACTTTTGAAAACAGCGGCAACAATGCCACTGGTCTGTAGTTATTCGGGTCTTGCTCATTTCCTTTTTTAAACATAGGTTTTACTATGGCTTTTTTTTAATTTTTCAGGAAATATTCCGGTGGAGATTATTAGATTAGCTATGTGTGTCAAAGGTTTCACTATTTCTGATGCGCATCGTTTCACAATCTGTGGTGTTATCCCATCGTAACCTGTACTCTTCTTATTTTTTATTTTTTTTTATATGTCCTATTAGTTCTTTTTCAGTTACTGGTGCCATGAATATGGAGTTTTTGATACTATGACCTAATGGTTTGTAAGCATGGGACTGGAATTTAGTATCATGATTTTGAGATAGGTACATACTTTTTATTAAAAAAATGTACAATTTCTTGAGGATTCGTAACCATCCCGTTGTCTCCTTTTATAGAAGTAATGAATTTATTAGTTGTATTATTGTTACTTAGCCTATTTATTAAGTTCCATGTTCCCTTCGTTATATTCTCATGTTTTCCTAAGAATTCCAAATTAGCTCGTTTCTGTCTATGTAATATCACTTTTTTTTGAAAGCCAGTTTTTCATCACTTCTTTTTTTTATATACTTTTTTATTAGCTTTTTGTTTCTATTCCGTTGAGTTTTTAAGAAAGTTTTCTCTTAACTTTACAAGACACGATTATACCTTTTGTTTTCCAGTAATTAACGTTAGTTTGTGTGTCTTATTGTGTATCTTAGTACTGGGAAGCATAGGTCATAAAATAATTTGAAATCACTTAAAAATATATCATAAGACTCATTTGGATCTTGGGAAACATACACTTCATTAAAACTCAAAGCTTGCATGCAATTCAAAAATTTCTGAACATTTCCTTCATTAAAATCACGCTTATAGACAAGCTTTGATTTTTCTCTTAATTTAACCATTAAACTATTTTCCATTATTTGTGCGCTGTGATCAGACAATCCACTGTGCATTACATGTGATTTAGTGTGATTTATATTAGTTAAAATATTATCTATACATGTTTTGCTGGATTGAGTAATTCGCGTTGGTTCATTTATCTCCATTTTCATATGATATACATATATCCATTAGATTTTTAAACGTTTTTGTAGTCGCTGTATCTTTTAAAATGTCTATGTTAAAATCCCCCGTAATTATTATGTTTTTACACACTTTTTTTATCTAAATAAGTAAGTTTATATAAAATTTTATCAAGTTTTTCAAAGAAAATTTTAGCATTACTATTTGGGGTCCTATAAACGCAAATGACAACGCATTTCAACGACTGGATGTATATACCATAGCACTCAAAATGAAGTTCGGTGCCGTATTCCTTTACCCATGTTAAATTTTTAAATTGAAGTGTTTTATGTATTAAAATTATGGAGCCTCCTCGTTTTTTATTAACTCTTGAATAGTGAGCTCCATTTGCATAGTCATTTACGGTAATAAAATTTTCTGAACCGTCCGGTATAAATGTTTCAGTAAAACAAATTATTAATGGTTTTGAGTTTAAATCAGTTAGAAGGTTTTCAAATTCAATCATTTTGGAATGCAAATTATGTATGTTCTGATGAAAAATACACATTTTGTCAAGGTTAGTCTTGAAAAAGATTATCAGTATCTTCATGACTGTTTAATGTAATTTTCCCACTATCATTTTCATTATTTTGACATGTTTTTTCCATACAATCTTGTATATATCATCCGTCTGAGTACAAGTATTTACATACTGCTTAAGATTATTTTTACTATTTACCCTGTCCTTTAAGTTCTTATTTACGTATTTTTTATAGCTGTTAATATAATCTAAACGCAATACATCCTTCAATAAGTTACGTGTAATATTTTCTAAATATAGGCTTTTATGAGGTATATATCTCGAGTAGCCCATATCAACCAAAACTGCATTCTTAAACTGTTCACATATCCAACGAAACTCGCGTTCAGTTTTCTCTCATTTAAATTACTATTAAAAGGTATTTCACATACTAGTACATTCGTATAATTTATATTATAAATTTGCGCATACAGTAAAGATAGAGCCTCTGCAGGTCTTTTGTCGTGACTAACTGCCAAAATAATAACATAATCCCTATCTGTAAATTCCGTAGACATTTTTCTTGCTGACTCTATAATTGCCCCTGTTGCGGCTCCCGATTTATAAAAAATGACAACTTGGGTATTTAGAAATATCATGAGCAAACAAGAGGCCAGTGTCTTCCTAATATAAATAGTACTTGTGCTATTTATATTAGGAAGACACTGGCGTCCACGACAGTGTAGTGCCCAGTGATCTATTAAAAGGTTAGAACTAAGTAATATGTACTTGAAAGTTGTATATTTTTACCTGTTGTACTAATTCTTGAGATAAATAAATATCTTTATCTATCTTTAAAAAAAAATTGTAATGCAAAGTAATTAAATTTCTAGCAAATACAATGAAAAAACAAACACGCTACTTCAACAACATAACCTCAAGTTGTATACCTTTTATTTTTTGGGAAAATGGATAGGGTATAGAAATATGTATCAGAATAAAGAAAGTGTGGCTGCACCTGTATTTGCAATAACACTTATCCGCTAAAATTGGCTGGTTTAGTTATCTTGCAGGAATTATGCATTTCATATAAAAACATAAATATTTTTGTTCATTGTGATAAAACAGGTACTATTTACTAATACATATTACATACACTACAAACACAACAGAGAGGGTCTACTATAAAAATCTTGTCGTAGGCCAAGTAACATCAACGTAGCTAGCTGATCCCTTTCAATTGGTAAAAAGATCTTTATTGGCTCATGGCGGAGTAATTCGGTGGGGATCAATCAAGTGGACTCCTAGAGTGATCGTTACTTAGTATTGGGAATGTGATTACATGGTCCGATACGTTGACGTGGGAGATATTTTCTACAGATAGAACGTAATAAATATTTTATGAGATAAACTAAAATGGTCACAAAACTTACCGAATAACATTAATAATGTCAATTAGATAAACTTTTTCGTTCGGGGACCTGTCTGAACACTGGAATTGTTCGCAGTCAAAGGAAAAAACTTCACTAGATTTAAATGTCTCCTGAGTATTTAGTCTGGAAGAGTAAAGTTCGTGTCAATAAGAAGTTCGCCCAACCTCTTGAAACACGAAAACATCTTACACAAGTTTTGGGTGACAGACATCATCATATTGTATGTATGTACATTTATTTATTTAAGATAGATAGACAGAAATAATGAAGAAATATATGAAGATACGTTTCAAACAACTTTAGTGCTACGCCTAATTGTTTTAAAATTTACACAATCGAAAGCTCGAGACATATCTAAGAGTATGGTGGTAGCAGGGCTTTTTGTATTTATAGCATCCAGAATACCAAGTAATACTTTAAAGTTAGCTAACGTTGTGGAACGATTTGTCCGAAAGCCACATTGAGCTTCTTTCGAATACTTTTGAAAACAGCGGCAACAATGCCACTGGTCTGTAGTTATTCGGGTCTTGCTCATTTCCTTTTTTAAACATAGGTTTTACTATGGCTTTTTTTTAATTTTTCAGGAAATATTCCGGTGGAGATTATTAGATTAGCTATGTGTGTCAAAGGTTTCACTATTTCTGATGCGCATCGTTTCACAATCTGTGGTGTTATCCCATCGTAACCTGTACTCTTCTTATTTTTTATTTTTTTTTATATGTCCTATTAGTTCTTTTTCAGTTACTGGTGCCATGAATATGGAGTTTTTGATACTATGACCTAATGGTTTGTAAGCATGGGACTGGAATTTAGTATCATGATTTTGAGATAGGTACATACTTTTTATTAAAAAAATGTACAATTTCTTGAGGATTCGTAACCATCCCGTTGTCTCCTTTTATAGAAGTAATGAATTTATTAGTTGTATTATTGTTACTTAGCCTATTTATTAAGTTCCATGTTCCCTTCGTTATATTCTCATGTTTTCCTAAGAATTCCAAATTAGCTCGTTTCTGTCTATGTAATATCACTTTTTTTTGAAAGCCAGTTTTTCATCACTTCTTTTTTTTATATACTTTTTTATTAGCTTTTTGTTTCTATTCCGTTGAGTTTTTAAGAAAGTTTTCTCTTAACTTTACAAGACACGATTATACCTTTTGTTTTCCAGTAATTAACGTTAGTTTGTGTGTCTTATTGTGTATCTTAGTACTGGGAAGCATAGGTCATAAAATAATTTGAAATCACTTAAAAATATATCATAAGACTCATTTGGATCTTGGGAAACATACACTTCATTAAAACTCAAAGCTTGCATGCAATTCAAAAATTTCTGAACATTTCCTTCATTAAAATCACGCTTATAGACAAGCTTTGATTTTTCTCTTAATTTAACCATTAAACTATTTTCCATTATTTGTGCGCTGTGATCAGACAATCCACTGTGCATTACATGTGATTTAGTGTGATTTATATTAGTTAAAATATTATCTATACATGTTTTGCTGGATTGAGTAATTCGCGTTGGTTCATTTATCTCCATTTTCATATGATATACATATATCCATTAGATTTTTAAACGTTTTTGTAGTCGCTGTATCTTTTAAAATGTCTATGTTAAAATCCCCCGTAATTATTATGTTTTTACACACTTTTTTTATCTAAATAAGTAAGTTTATATAAAATTTTATCAAGTTTTTCAAAGAAAATTTTAGCATTACTATTTGGGGTCCTATAAACGCAAATGACAACGCATTTCAACGACTGGATGTATATACCATAGCACTCAAAATGAAGTTCGGTGCCTTATTCCTTTACCCATGTTAAATTTTTAAATTGAAGTGTTTTATGTATTAAAATTATGGAGCCTCCTCGTTTTTTATTAACTCTTGAATAGTGAGCTCCATTTGCATAGTCATTTACGGTAATAAAATTTTCTGAACCGTCCGGTATAAATGTTTCAGTAAAACAAATTATTAATGGTTTTGAGTTTAAATCAGTTAGAAGGTTTTCAAATTCAATCATTTTGGAATGCAAATTATGTATGTTCTGATGAAAAATACACATTTTGTCAAGGTTAGTCTTGAAAAAGATTATCAGTATCTTCATGACTGTTTAATGTAATTTTCCCACTATCATTTTCATTATTTTGACATGTTTTTTCCATACAATCTTGTATATATCATCCGTCTGAGTACAAGTATTTACATACTGCTTAAGATTATTTTTACTATTTACCCTGTCCTTTAAGTTCTTATTTACGTATTTTTTATAGCTGTTAATATAATCTAAACGCAATACATCCTTCAATAAGTTACGTGTAATATTTTCTAAATATAGGCTTTTATGAGGTATATATCTCGAGTAGCCCATATCAACCAAAACTGCATTCTTAAACTGTTCACATATCCAACGAAACTCGCGTTCAGTTTTCTCTCATTTAAATTACTATTAAAAGGTATTTCACATACTAGTACATTCGTATAATTTATATTATAAATTTGCGCATACAGTAAAGATAGAGCCTCTGCAGGTCTTTTGTCGTGACTAACTGCCAAAATAATAACATAATCCCTATCTGTAAATTCCGTAGACATTTTTCTTGCTGACTCTATAATTGCCCCTGTTGCGGCTCCCGATTTATAAAAAATGACAACTTGGGTATTTAGGGCCTAGCAATTTTTGAAGCAACTTCTGGAGTCCTCTTCCTTGTTCATCAGCCAGTATAAGAACTTTATGTCTTTTCTCCATTTTTTCCAACGTATCCTTATTATTTGTACTGTTTGATTCATTTTTCTCCGGAACATCCTCTTCCTTATTTTGATCTTTTGAACTGCACAAAATTGTAATATCCTTTTCTAAAAATATTCTGATATTTCTTCCTTACCTTGCAAAATTTGATTATTTTCTTTATTTGTATTCTCCCTAATTAGATCACTATCATTTGATAATTTTTTGTGTTTTTTAATACCTGCTTTAGAACGAGGTGATCTCCTTTGTTCCTCCTTTGTTAAACCTATAATATTCTTTTTTATTGGCTGTGGCGTACGGGGTTCTGCTATACACACGTTTTTAAAGAAACTATTTCACTAAAGAGTGAAATAGTTTTTTTGCATTTTTCAAGCTCCTTTTTTAATTCTGCATTTTCTAAACTTAAATTTTTGTTTTCAATGTGTGCACCAACTAATTCTAAAATTAATTGCTCCATTTTTAACTTCAATTCCATTGTTTCTTCCCGTTCGATACTGGTATTCGGTAAACTTCTCATCGTGCTGCCCAATAAAGTATTGTTTAGCGCAACTTCATCATTTGATATGGATGATAAATCCAGGGGGCCTACTCGCAAAATCGACAACGATACATTCGAAACGAAACGATACGTCTCCGAATGTATCGCACCTGCCCTACTCTAACAAATGTTCGAATTTCTCGTCGATTATCGTTGCGGTAGAGTAAATATTTATATGATATACGATGTTCGGAGCGAATGGAATAAATAATAAGTACAAAGTTATGGCCTCGCAGTTACAATTAAATAAATTTTTATACTTGATTTAAATTAAATTATATGTTATTTAAATTATATTTAATTTTATATGTTATTTAAATTAATATAAATTTCATATTTTATTTAAATTAAATTAAATTCTATATATTATTTAAGTTAAATAAAATTTTATATTTTATTTAATTAAAATAAAATATATAATTTAATGTAATGTAATTTAAATTAAATTTTATTTAATATAAATTAATTTAAATTTTATTTAAATTGAATTAAATTCTATTCAAATTAAATTAAATTATATATACACACATCAAAAGTGTCTAGGGATCAACATATATTTTTGCAATAACTTTTCTCCTGATTGATATTAATTAAAATTTTCTTTAAGGATTCATCAAATAAAGTGTTTTCGTTTGTCACAGTAACGATAAACCAAGTCACCTTTGCATTAATAAAGAAATTTGCCATTTTCCTAATAAAGGGATTTTTGACATTTGAACCACTAACACAAAAGTTCGAAAAAAAGACTGAAATAACAGTTTTCTTTAAAATTTTATTGGGTAACTTAAACAATTAATAATCCGTGTTTCTACCGCGAACACTAACAACACAAGAACATCGGTTTGGCATACTCAAAATGAGTTCATCCAAATCACGCTGTGGAATGGCCGCCCATGTTCGTTGCAACAACAAAAAAAGGTCTTCTTGCGACTGGATACCCTCCATATTCGGCAGAGCTCTTCTCTGTAGCATATCCCATGCATGCTCAATCGGGTTCAAGTCTGGCGACTGAGCAGGCCAGGGCAGGACATTGATGTTAGCTGCGGCGAGAGTCTGTCTTACAACTCTTGCGGTGTGCGGTCGTGCATTATCATGCATTAACTGAAATAAGGGACCGATTTGCACTTGTAGAGGAACGATGACGTCTGATACAATCGTCTCAGCATAAATTTGAGCGTTGAGGTTGCCTCTGATCGAAATCAACTCAGTTCTTCCGCCGATCCAAATACCCGCCCATACCATGATGGTTCCACCACTATAAGGATGGACTTCCTGGCAGGATTTTAATCGCTGTTGGCGTCCAGGGGTTCTCCAGTGTCGTATACGTCTTGTATCCGGTCTCATACCAAAACGAGACTCATCAGAAAAGCACACGAAACGCCATTGTTCTTCTGCCCAATTTCTGTGTTCAAGAGCCCATTGATATCGAATCCTACGATTGTGCATTGCTATAGGTGGTACCCGTAGCGGTCTTCGGGAATGAAGGTGTTGGCGACAAGACCCAGGCTGGACATTAGGGCGCAACTAGTGAGTGTCTAGCCAGTTAAAAAATGAAAGTGTAAGAAATGTTGACTTTCTAATTTGATTATTGTAAGGACTTTATTTAGCAATATTCAAGCTAATAGGTATCTCAATGATGTTATTTCAATATAATTGGTAATTTTCTGTAGAAATGTTAATATTTTAAAATTACGTAGTTTGAAAATGAGAATTTTTGTTTATGTAAATATTAAGATTATTTTTATGGTGTTTGATAGGAGTTCTTGTAAAAATGATATTGCTGTTTGAATCATGCAAATCGGATAAGAATTGTAAAAGTTATGAGACATTTTCGTTATGCACATTGATTTTAAGTTAGGATTTTTACAGTTTTTGTTCTAGGAAGTTTTTACTATGTTCAATTTTAGTTAATATTATTCTATTGTTTAATAGTATAGAATAAGACGGATAAAATAATGTATAATTTGTAAGGATTTCTTTGGGAAATAAATATAAAGAAGGGTCTAAAGATTTCGGGATAGTGAAAATTGCGCGGAAAAAGAGCAAAAAGATAGCCAATTAGAGGCTTTCGGTAAAGTAATTCGGACCGCTATAAAAGGCGAGCTAATAGTGAGTCAGTAGTCAGTAGTTAGTAGGCAGTCGCAGCCTAACCGTCTAAATGGTACAAGTAACACCCGAAATCTGGAAGACCAAGGAAGAAAAGGAAAAATAGTGTTTCATTGAAGTCGTGGTTCAAGACACCGTGCGCCGTAACCAGGTCGGCGAAGACCAACAAGTGGTCCATCGAGAAGCCGTGCGTCGTACCCAGCATACGGTACGCATTTAGGGGTGCGTGGGACGGGTGCTACCAGCCTAGAAGGAGCACGCGTCACATACGAGGGAGAAGTCCCTACCGCGGTGGTTACGGGTGCTGGACGTGCCCCAGTCGCCGCGAACAACAAGTGGTCCTTCGAGAAGCCGGATTCCCTAAGAAGAAGACAGAAGCGTCTAGAAGATTGCAAGATGCCAGTAACCAGGTCGCAGAAGGATGTCCTCTTACGCCCATCGTCTCGGCCTTTCGTCAGGGACGCGACTGAAGAAACGTCAGGGCCAGAAGAGGTCACGTCTGCGTCAGCGTCAGGGTCATCAGCAACCACAACGGACACCAACACTTCTTCGGGTACGACGACCACGGAGGGGACCACGACTACGGAAACGACCGTTACGACTGCGACTACAGCGGTATCAGAGAAGAAAGGAGATGCCGCACAGAAGACGACGAAGAAGACCCCAGAACAGGCCCCGGAAGCGGGTGTCAGTGGCTCAGCCACAACCCTGAAACCGAAGGGGGTCAGTCGTCGAGTTAGGTCCATGAAGACCACCAGCTCTTCCGCCAGAAGACGCGAGCTAGAAGCCAGAGAGGAATTAGCACGCCTGGAGTTGATGCAAGCACAGGCTGCGGCGAAGCTAGCCCGTGTCAGATTAGAGATGGCTCAATGTGAAGAGGAAGACTCGGTGGATGAAGACCTGGAAGACAGAACAGCACAGGTGCAGAACTGGATCGAGACATCAGTACGAGAAGGCAGCAACATGGAACAACCCGAGCAGCGAGGTCAGCACCAACCAGAAGAGCAGAAAGTCAAGTCAGAAGATAACACTGTAACGAAAGGAGCTACGATTGAAATTCAAACGTTGACAGCAGCATTGAAAGAAGCCTTTTCTGCAAGAGGTGGACCAGCAGCACAACCGAACTACATTCATGAGCTACCCTACTTCGACGGCAACAGCACCGAGTGGTTGGCCTTCAAAGTTGTCTACGAAGATACAGCACCGATGTTCAAATATGTTCAAAATATGGCTCGTCTAAGAAGAGCAATAAAAGGAAACGCAAGAGAAGCTATCAAGAGTCTGCTGTACTCAGAAGCCTCTCCGATGGAAGTATTGCAAGCCCTCAAGAGAAGATACGGAAGACCTGATGCGCTGGTGCTGGCAGAGTTGGACAAGATCAAGTCTCTACCCAGAATATCAGAAAACCCAAGAGACATATGTATCTTCGCAAGCCAGATCAACAACAGCGTAGCAGCAATAAAAGGATTGAAGAAACCTCAGTACCTGCACTCACCGGAGATGGTGAAACAAATAGTTGACAAGATGCCAACGGTTCTCAAGTTTCGATGGTACGACTTCGCTGCATCATCAGAAGACGGCATGTTCTCCGACCTGACGATGGTGTGCAAGTTCCTGAACAGCGAAGCCGACAAGTGTGGAGCCTTCGCGACCTTTGAAGACAGAAGCATGTTCAAGAGGACTCATCGACAAGCGGCGCATTCGACCAAGGAAAAGGACTTCAAAGAAAAGGAAATTAGAAGACAAGAGAAGACTTGCCCTATGTGCGAGGGTGGACACTTCTTGCTAGAATGTCAGAAGTTCCAGAAAGAGTCGGTGCAGGATCGATGGGCAGCGGTTAAGAAGAGTCGCATCTGCTTCAAATGTCTCCAAGGAAGGCACCGGAAGGAGAGCTGCAGGAAACCACCGTGCAAGCAATGCAAGAGGTGGCATCATCATATGTTACACGTCGAGTACGAAGAAAAGACTTCAGAAGAAAAGGAGACACCGCAAGAAGAAGCGAGCATCACGGCATCAGTCAACGCAGTTAACAGCGCAAGGGCATACTTAAAGATAGTGCCCGTGGAAGTCTTCGGGTCACAAGGTTCCAAGAAGATATTAGCACTTATGGATGAGGGGTCAACCGTGTCGCTTCTGGACACGAATGTGGCAAAAGAAATCGGTGCTCAAGGAAGCAATGAAGAACTGGTGATCGAGACTGTCGGAGGCCGACTAATAAGGAAGAAGGATTCTCAAATATTGGACCTTACGGTGAAAGGGGTGCATCAAGAAGAAAAGAAGACCCTGAAGAGAGTCCGGACCATCGACGAATTAAAACTCACACCACATTTCATCGATAAGAAGAGGATACAGGATTGCCAGCACTTAAAGAATATCGCCGACTCTTTACATTACCAAGGAGAGTCACCTCAGCTGCTCATCGGTCAAGACAACTGGGAGCTGATCGTGACACAAGAAATAAGAAAAGGGAAACCTGGAGAACCAGTGGCTTCACGAACAGGGCTTGGATGGGTGCTCCACGGGTCAGATGTCAGAAGCGCAAGACCAGTACACTTCCTGAACACGTGTCTACATGTCGTCACGCCGGAAGAAGATATGCATCAAACCATCAAAGATCACTTCGCGATCGAAGCGCTCGGTGTGCAGCCAAGAAGACCCTCTACGGACTCTGAAGGAAGAGCGCTCACCATCCTGGAGAAGACCTGCAAAAGACTGCAAGATGGTCGATTCGAAGTTGGTCTACTATGGAAGAATGAAGAAGAACAGATGCCCGAGAGTTATACGTCTGCCAAGAACCGACTGATCAATATCGAAAAGAAAATAGATAAAGATCATCGGCTGAAGACTGAATATAACAACCAGATCCAGCATCTAATCGACAGCAAGTACGCAGAAGAAACACCTGGTCATCAAGAAGACTCCAAGAAAACGTGGTATCTCCCTCACTTCTCCGTGGTTCACCCGGTGAAGAAGAAGATAAGAATAGTCTTCGACGCTGCAGCCAAATCGAATGGAAGAAGCCTCAATGACGCTCTGCTGCCGGGACCAGATTTACTGCAGTCACTATTCGGCGTACTGCTACGGTTTCGTCAAGGACCGTTGGCGGTAGCGGCCGACATAAAAGAAATGTTCCTTCAAGTCCGCATCCGACCAGAAGACAGAGACAGCCTGAGGTTCCTGTGGCGCGGAGATCAGCGCGATGTGCCACCGAAGGAGTATAGGATGACGTCAGTTATCTTCGGAGCCACATCATCTCCGAGCACCGCAATCTACGTCAAGAACCGGAACGCAGCAGACTACAAAGAACAATTTCCTGAAGCAGCCAAGGCAGTCGACCTGAACCATTACATGGATGACTATCTGCACAGCTTCCATTCAGAAGAGGATTTGAGAAGAGTGACAGCGCAAGTGGTCTTTATACACAAGAAGGCAGGCTTCACACTCAGGGGATGGGCGTCAAATCAACCTGAGCTACTGCAGGAAGTGAAGACCGAGACAACCGAGAAGACCGAAGTGAATCTTGGCGAGAAAGAAGAGAAGACGCTAGGACTGCGTTGGTTCACAGAAAAAGACGCCATTGGCTTCAGGGCCAACCTCCGAAACACACCAGAAGAAATAACCCGGGGGCTCAAGGTGCCTACGAAGAGAGAAGTAACCAGCGCAGTAATGTCAACTTTCGATCCACTGGGACTAGCATCACCGGTTCTCGTCCAGGGCAAGAAGCTACTGCAAAACATATGGAGAAGTGGCGTCGGTTGGGACGAAGAAATAGAAAACAAAGAATACGAAGCATGGAATACTTACCTGGAGAAAATGAAGGTGCTCCAAGACCTACAGATTCCAAGATGCCTCGCACCACATCGCACCGAGGGGGAGCTGCACACATTCACGGACGCCAGCGAGACTGCGTACGCAGCGACCGTCTATTGGAGGACCGAAGAGCAAGATGGAACATACCATGTCAGCTTAGTGGCGGCGAAAGTTCGAGTGACCCCATTGAAGCCGGTATCAGTTCCGAGACTTGAACTGCAGGCGGCTCTCCTGGGAAGCAGACTGGCACGATCAGTGGAAGAAGAAATGGATCTGAAGGTAGTCAAGAAGACATTTTGGACAGATCCCAGCATCGTACTCTCTTGGATCAAGACAGATCCGAGAACCTTCAAAACATTCGTGGCTCATCGCTTGGCAGAAATAGAAGATCTCACAAAACCACAAGACTGGAGATGGGTACCCTCAGCACAAAACCCAGCTGATGATGCAACGCGCGACGTACCGGAACACTTCGACTGCAATCACCGATGGTACACCGGACCAGATTTCCTGAAAAAAGAAGAAGTTCTCTGGCCGGCGGCAAGAACCTTCAAGAAAGAAACCACCGGCGAAGAAAAGACTGCAGACGTCGCAGCAGCAGCAAGTATCACTCACCCATCACCAGATCCCGAAAAGTTCTCATCGTGGAAGCGACTCTTACGGGCCACAGCAAGGATGCTGCAGTTCATAAAACTCTGCAGAACCAAGGAAAAGGTTAATATCAGCAAAACGGATCCTACCTGGAAAAGGTCAAAAGAAAAGACTAAGGTGGTAGAGAAACGACCACAGTCTGCGAGAACGGCCAACCGGCACTACATACCGTTAGATGCAGGAGTACTGGAGCAAGCTGAAAATCTACTGCTAAGAAGAAGTCAAGAAAGAAGCTTCAAAGAAGACCTCAAGCGTCTGCAGCAAGGAAAGCAAGTAGAGGGCAACAGCAAGTTGAAAAAAATTGACGTCGTACTGGAAGAAGGACTCTTGCGGCTGAAAGGAAGAATCGACGCGATACAGGGTGTAACCAGAGAGTACAAGCGACCCATCGTGCTCGACAGCAAGGACACAATATCACAACTCATCATAGAAGAATTTCACTGCCGTTTCAATCATGGGAATCATGCAACTGTGATAAACGAGATAAGACAACGCTTCTGGATACTGGGATTGCGGTCAGCTATCAGAGCAATCCAGCATAGATGCCAGTGGTGCAAAGTAAAGAAGGCAAGACCACAAGAGTTACCAACGGGAAACTTACCTGCAGAGAGGCTGATGCACAGTAATCCTCCTTTTACGTGCACCGGCATTGATTACTTCGGCCCAATGACAATCACCGTGGGAAGACGTCATGAGAAGAGATGGGGGGCTCTGTTCACATGCCTAACCACAAGGGGTGTGCACATCGAGCTTGCTCCTTCACTTTCCACCGACAGCATGATAATGGCGCTGCGAAGATTCGCTGCAAGAAGAGGAATGCCGAAGATAATCTACACAGACAACGGGACAAACTTCGTCGGGGCGAAGAAAGAACTGAAAGAGGCATTAAGCACCATGGCACAAGAAGACCTAACCTCAGAAGCGGAGAAGATCGGCGTGCAGTGGAAGTTCATACCACCTGGTGCACCAAACATGGGCGGTGCATGGGAGCGTCTGGTGCGATTCATAAAAAACGCACTAGACGCCACACTCAACGAGAAGCATCCACGTGAAGAGGTACTTCACACCCTTCTACTAGAGGCCGAGCACATTGTCAACTCTCGGCCTCTCACTCACCTCTCCGAGAGTTTTGAAGAGGAAGCACTCACTCCAAATCACTTCCTCCTCGGGCGGTCATGCGGCGCAGCAAGAATCGGCAGCTTCGAAGATAACGAGCTCGTGGGCAGGCCTACCTGGAAGGCCGCGCAGCGACTTGCCGACCATTTCTGGCAACGATGGCTGCGAGAGTATCTGCCTACCCTGCTACCAAGGAAGACTGCAGGAAGAACCAGCGCCACAGACCTGCGAGTGGGAGACATCGTGCTAATCGTCGACCACAGCCTACCAAGATGCGTCTGGCCACGCGGAAGGATCCAGCAAGTATACCCAGGACCAGATGGGCGGACCAGAATCGTCGACGTCGAGACACGAGGAGGAGTGCTGCGAAGACCAAGTTCGAGAGTGGTGCTGCTGGTGCCGGGAATGTCGCCAAGCCTGGAAGATGGTGCAGAGCACGAGGGGGAGACTGTTGGCGACAAGACCCAGGCTGGACATTAGGGCGCAACTAGTGAGTGTCTAGCCAGTTAAAAAATGAAAGTGTAAGAAATGTTGACTTTCTAATTTGATTATTGTAAGGACTTTATTTAGCAATATTCAAGCTAATAGGTATCTCAATGATGTTATTTCAATATAATTGGTAATTTTCTGTAGAAATGTTAATATTTTAAAATTACGTAGTTTGAAAATGAGAATTTTTGTTTATGTAAATATTAAGATTATTTTTATGGTGTTTGATAGGAGTTCTTGTAAAAATGATATTGCTGTTTGAATCATGCAAATCGGATAAGAATTGTAAAAGTTATGAGACATTTTCGTTATGCACATTGATTTTAAGTTATCATTTTTACAGTTTTTGTTCTAGGAAGTTTTTACTATGTTCAATTTTAGTTAATATTATTCTATTGTTTAATAGTATAGAATAAGACGGATAAAATAATGTATAATTTGTAAGGATTTCTTTGGGAAATAAATATAAAGAAGGGTCTAAAGATTTCGGGATAGTGAAAATTGCGCGGAAAAAGAGCAAAAAGATAGCCAATTAGAGGCTTTCGGTAAAGTAATTCGGACCGCTATAAAAGGCGAGCTAATAGTGAGTCAGTAGTCAGTAGTTAGTAGGCAGTCGCAGCCTAACCGTCTAAATGGTACAAGTAACACCCGAAATCTGGAAGACCAAGGAAGAAAAGGAAAAATAGCGTTTCATTGAAGTCGTGGTTCAAGACACCGTGCGCCGTAACCAGGTCGGCGAAGACCAACAAGTGGTCCATCGAGAAGCCGTGCGTCGTACCCAGCATACGGTACACATTTAGGGGTGCGTGGGACGGGTGCTACCAGCCTAGAAGGAGCACGCGTCACATACGAGGGAGAAGTCCCTACCGCGGTGGTTACGGGTGCTGGACGTGCCCCAGTCGCCGCGAACAACAGAAGGTTCACTTCATGCAAGCGGTTTCTGACTGTTTGGTCGCTAATTAAGTTCCCTGAAGAGTGATGAAGCCTCACGGCTAACATTATGGCAGTTATTGTTGGAGCTCTTCGAGTTAAGATTTGAATATATCGGTCTTGTCTCCGTGTGGTGCATCGATACCGTCCTCCATGGCGCTCAGCCACGGTACCAGTGCTTCGGTAACGTGTCCAAAGTCGACTGATAACACTCTGACTTGTATTCAGAGCTAAAGCCACAGTACGTTGCCGGGAACCAGCTTCTATCATTCCCACGGCTCTGAGCATTTCTTCCCTGCTTAAATGACGTCGCCGCTCCATAATAACGTTGGTTTTAATCAGTAGTAGGGAAACAGTAGCACTAATAATGTCTTCAATGCGTTGTATGTTTTTATAGGGAAAATATTGACAGCTGATTTTCATCTTTTACTCGAATTTGATTCACAGTTCCTGATTCAAATTATGAAATGCACCAAATCTCAAGAAATCCGCTTAAAAATGCTTGATCCCTAGACACTTTTGATGTGTGTATTATTCAAATTAAATTTTATATTTTATTTGAATAAAATTAGATATATATTTAGATTAAATTATGAATAAAATAAGATATATATTTAGATTAAGTTATTTAAAATAAATTAAATTTTATATGTTATTTAAATTAAATTTTATATTTATTTAAATTAAAATAAATTCTATATTTTATTTAATTTTTTTTTTTAATATAATTAAATTATTTATTTAAATTAAATTATTAACTAAAATTATTTAAATTAAATTATTAAATTATTAATTTAAATAAAATTATTAATTATTAATTTAAATAAAAATAATTAAATATAAATTTAAATAAAAATATTAAATTAATGGCTTACCATCAGGTGATCCTTCTGCTTATTACCAATTTAAATAATAATAAAAAATAAAAGAAATACATAATTTTATCCGGTCCGGTACACGTTTTGTGAACTAAAAGATTAATCAAAAATATCAAAAATAAAGAAAATCAAAGGTAAAAACTAAAACGATATCGCCAACGACACCTAATGAGCTATCGTCAAGATTATCGAAAAATCACGTTTAGGTCGTTGAAAAATTCCAATATTCGATAAGCGACTTTGCGACTAAGGGGTCGTCCATTAATCACGTGAGGCTCGAAAGGGGGGGGAGGGGTTCCGAAAAAATCACGAAATATCACCAGGAGGGGGGAGGGGTGTAATGAGACATCACGTGTATTTATTTTTCGTTGAATGAATTCGAAACCAAACAGCGGCACGTGGCCTTGACTCACCGTTGCCGGCAACGACTTCCCCTTCAACATTTAATCAGTTAAGTACCTGTATTTAAAGATAATATTCCGAAAATTTCAATATAATTTATATTGTAATTTTTTACAAAAAAATACACGTGATTTTGGATAGGGGGGGGGGGGGGGGTTAGTTTAAAAACCTCACCACATATCACCAGGAGGGGGGGAGGGGTTAAAAAGTTGC
The DNA here is from genome assembly GCA_911728495.1 of Furcula furcula. NCBI lineage: Eukaryota > Metazoa > Arthropoda > Insecta > Lepidoptera > Notodontidae > Furcula > Furcula furcula. Next base: position 17,358,629 of record OU452251.1, read on the forward strand.
TAAAAAACATCACGTGATTAATGCACGACCCCCTAAGAGTAGGTTATGGACGATAATGTCGAATAATGTATCGTTCGTTCATTCGTCGTTACGACATAGAAAACGATGTAACTCAGAGTAGGATTCGACACGACAAATGTCACGATGTATCGATAATCGTTTTTGCGAGTAGACGCCCAGTTCGATTTCGATTTCAATTTATTTCTTTTAGTAACGAAATCCATTTTTAACGATTAATCGATTTTCTTATCGATTTTGGTTTCTGAACGAACTTTTTCGTCTATGGTCTATAGTTGTCAAAGTGCCACGTTATGTCAGTTGCAGACCAATCAGCTGTTCTGAGTCTTGTAATTTTTTGTTCTGATTACCGTTCTGATAACTTTGTAAATATGATTTGTAGAAAATAACGGCTAAAGTATTTTCTTACCGTGAGTAAAATGTTCAAATAATGTTTTGTCGGTCATATATCTTGTGTTTACGATAAGTGTGGATTGAATACAACACTGCTTTATCACTTTCACTTTAATTATAGGAGTTAATTACAGTAAGTACTTCTAAATAAATAGTCCATAGACAATTCTCTTGAGTGGTGGCTCAATTCATTTGAGTGGTGTTTGAGTGGCCATTGCTCTATGAGGAGTCGCCGTGCTGACGGCTCAGGGATCAGATCACCATTCGGCTCTTTTGTTATCGGTCCAGCGTGTTCTTTGCCACGTAGTCCTTAGTCAACAAGTCCGTCTTTCGACTAGGTACATAACGCGAGAGATGGCGCTGATGTAACGAAGACGTCATTCGAGTATTCCTGAATCGCGCGAGTAAAGTTTTAATGTCACGCGTGTATATGCAGAACATCCCAACATCACATCTACCTGAACTGAAGGAGTAGTTCATGTAGAATTTAAAAAAAGTAACAGTACGTAGAATCACAAGATCTTAACTAAGTTGATCTAATGGCCACTTTTGGTGCTTTCTCATTGGTTCTAATTGACTCGCATTGGCATTTTAGACAGTGTAAGAAAGTGAAATAGATGTTGCAAGTGACGCTTGAATGCAGTTTCCTGTAAGGTGTAGCTCCACCTTGGGTAACCCTACTCACGATAATAATATCTTGACGGAATCCATCATCTGACACTAAACTAATGGTACCTAGACAGGCAACTGATAAGTGTAAATACGTATATATATATACTTAATACAGATAAATGACGGTGATGATGATAAACTACCAGACTCCGCCAGTATGTCTAATTATTATTAAATCAATGGACTAGTCAAATATAGTTCGCATAGCTATTTTTGGATTATTTGCCTAATTTCATTAATAGACTTGTTCCTAATAATGCTAAGAGAAAAACGCTAGCGAGGTGATAGGACTGGATTCCTACGTTACCTTTGACAAAAATTTCATGCGTGTTACATACCATGTTCCTGTAATTTACATTTTGTCCCGTAAAAGAAAATTCGTGTAATCAGTGGGCTTGTACCCACTTTTTGGGATAATTTGAAACCCAAATTCCTTTTGCCGACATCCGACCGCAGCTGTTTTCGCGTCAACCTTTTTACGCTTGCACAATTTTCAGATTTCGCTATATGAACAGCTTGGAATAGTAATTAAATGGGCAAAGTATACAAATAGTACTTTGTAAACAAACTATTACTCGCGAATTTGCTTGGATTTTTTTCTTGTTATTATCTCCGTGTCAAATTTCAACCAGCTCAATTCAGCAGTTTATAATGATTTCTGATATTTACGCGAATATTACTCATTGAAATGAAACTAATTTTACGAACGAAACGTCGGGTAATAAAAATCAAAACTAAACCGCGATATAATCCGTAAAATTAGTTTCTTTTCAATCAGCAGTTTATATTATTTTATTTATATGGGAAAGCAAACAATTATACATTGTATATTACTAGATAACATAAATAAAAATCATTATAAACAATGTATAACCCACGGTGTTATCAACAAACTAATAGTAAGTAAGTATGATGACAATAAACAGACAAATAATGAGAAGAATCTTCTATATAATAAAACTCAAAGAGCACTGTTTCTGTACATTGAATATTTTTCCAAAATTTCTATGTCTACTTCTATGTCTTCTACTATACTATCGACATAGATGCCAAAACAATTTTTTTTGGAATTATTGTCTGTCTGTCTGTCTGTCTGTCGTTCTGTTCGTCCAGGTATCATTTAAAAACCCGTGGATGGATTCTGATAGGACTTTCACTGATGTGTTGTGTAGAAGTAGGGGTATAAATTGGTATATAAAACATCACGCTATGTTTCATAGGGGCTAAGCAGTGAAAGATTACTTGCACATATTACCACGTAATTTCCTTTGTATGTGAATAGGTTAATTATAAACTGATCAGTAATCATTAAGATATCTATTATTACGCTATATACAATAGGGACTGAGCAGACATTTAGTTTGCATAAGATATGGCAGTGGCGAAGGGTCAATTTTTGTAAGGGGTAAGCCGGTCCGGTACCCCCAGGACATTTTTATTAGATTTCTGTATTGTTCTAAGTACTTTGCTGATAGCAATATGATTAAATCTTTGAAATTGCTAAATTTTTACTTAGGTAAAAGACCTAAAATGACTCGAAATGATCTAACGCAATAAAATGTACAACTACAATTATTATTCACACTACACACAATGAACCGCGCTCCCAAAAAACGCTTCAAGGTCAGGGCTTGTGGGTGTTCATGAAATGTTAATGAAACTCCCCAAGTCCCAAGTCCAGGTAGTGTATGGTAATGGTATTGTATTACAGTCGCAACAATAAAAGATGCGGAAAACTTAGAATTTTCATTATCGAATATCATTAGACAGTGATTTACGATGTTAGCGTGATTTACATAATGAACTTTTTTCGTGTATAACTCTATTTATATATTGCACCAAAACATTAATGGCTTGATTAATAAGTCGGACTTGCTTGCGCTACATTTGGAAGAATTAAATAAGATGGTCTGCCACCATGGGTGTTTTATGTATCACTGAACACAATATGATGGAAGGAGACTGTGTGTACTTATCTATTCCTAACTATGAACTAGCTACATCCTCAATGAGAAGCTCAAGGAAAGGTGGATCATGTATACTTGTTAATTGTTCTTATAAATATAAGATAATCGATGTTAATAGATTTTGTGAGCAAAACATCCTAGAATGTTGTGCAATAGAGTTAGAATTACACAAACTGATAGTTGTCTGCATTTACCGACCACCGAAAACTAACAATAATTGTATGGAAGCATTTTTTAATAAATTAAATGGTATATTACGAAATTATTGTCTAAATAATAATAAAAAAGTTGTTCTTTGAGGTGATTTTAATATTGACACATTGGCGAATACTAACATATCCAGGAATTTTAATGCTCTCCTTTTAAACTATAACCTAAAAATTGGCATACATCAGCCCACGCGTTTGGTTAGTGGTAAATGCATTGACAATATCATGCACAACGTTGGAGGTAGTACGTGCGAAGTCCTAGACTTAGCATTATCAGACCACACAGCCCAAACAATAAGGTGTCCTGTTAGGAAAACCTATACTATTAAGCACTGGTTTGTTCAGAAGCGTGACTATTGTCCCCATAATGTTAATAAATTTATATACTGTCTTAGTCAACTTAGTTTTAGTGAAGTCTATCAGCACACCGACCCTGAACAAGCTTTCAATTGTTTCTACGACTTGTTTCAACTTTTCTATAATCTCTGTTTTCCCTACCAAAAAATAAAAGTCACGCTACGCAAAACACCTAAATGGATGACTAAAGGCGTTAAATTGTGTAGTAAGCGTAAAAGGCAAATACTATGGCAATATAGACGTGCCCCTAATTCTAATAATAAGAAATTGTTGCAACAATACTCTACACGTTTGAAGAAAATTATTAATTTAACCAAAAAATCTCAAAATGATTACCACATTAAAACGGCCAAAAACAAATCGAAAGCATCTTGGAATATTATTAATAAAAATAAAGATAATCATCCACCCGCAGATTTGCCTGGTAGAGTAATAGTGAATGGTAATTTAGTCAGTGACTCGCAACAAATTGTAGAATCGTTCAACGACCATTTTATAGGTGAAATAAAACCGTTTAGTTCTGCCACAAACTCTTCCTACACAAGTATTAATACTAACCCAAATTCTGTTTTTATCCCACCTACAACACCTCTTGACATCGTTACGATAATACAATCTCTAAATAATACAAAAAGTCATGTATATGATGGCATTGTTACTAAAGTAGTTAAGCAGGTATCTTGTACCATTGCGCCAGTTATGAGTTACATTATTAATCTTTGCATCGAACATGGTCACTTCCCACTTAAATTAAAAACTACAATAATAAAACCTATTTATAAAAAAAAGGGAGACAAACATATAATAAATAACTATAGACCCATAACACTAATACCAATATTTTCTAAAATAGTAGAAAAGGTTTTATATAATACATTTTATACTTTTTTTGAGAAATATAATCTCATAGCTAAGGAACAATATGGATTTAGGAAACGACGATCCATAAACATGGCAATATATGAAATATTAAATAAAAGCATTACCTGTGTTGACACAAAAACTCCAATTGTAGCACTATTTATGGATATGTCTAAAGCATTCGACTATGTAGATCATGGCACACTCCTGAATAAGTTGGAGCGATACGGTGTCAGAGGAAATGCATTACAAATCATAAAATCCTATTTATCTAACCGTACCCAAATAACTTCCATTAATAGGCTTTGTGCGGATTCTAAAACGACGAATACATACATCAAACTTTATTCTAATTGGGAATTAACGCGATTTACCTTATACTTTTTGAAGATATTTCTGACTCGCGCACGGAGCCGTCTCGCTGAACCAGTCTGCTTGTGACCACGGCTGGTGCAACCCGGCCGAAACGTCAAGCCAAAATATAAGGTAAATCGCGTTAATTCCCGATTAGAATAAAGTTTGATAATGGAACGCGAAAGTCTAAAAGTGAATACATACATGTCTCGACCTAAGAAAGTTTCTTATGGAGTTCCACAGGGGAGTATACTTGGCCCCTTGTTGTTCAACATGTACATAAATGATATGCCAAAAGTGACTAATCACCAAATGGTCTTGTTTGCAGATGACTGCACCATTCTATACTCTTGTAAAGATATGCACCTTATTGAGAAAGAAATAAATAACGATATAAAAAATATAATTCAATGGAGCACTGTAAATAACTTAAAAGTAAACCTTACTAAAACAACTTTAATGAAATTTCATCAAAAAAAGATGCAACCGAACTTGGTTATTAAATATAAAGAAACGCGCATCGAAGTAACAGACAATACTAAATTTCTTGGCCTTTACTTAGATACACATTTGACATGGAAAAATCACATAGATTCTCTTTCAAAGCAAATAAATCAATTCGCATTTGCCCTGTACAAATTATCAAAAACAGTGAATCGCTCAACCGTATTAATAGCTTACAATGCTTATGTTGCTTCTAACATTAGATACGGGATTATCTACTGGGGTAATTCAACTGACAGAGACATTCCCTTTAAAGCTCAAAAAAAATGTATTAGAGCCATATGCAGGCTACATTCGACTGATAGTTGCAAATCCCTATTTAAAGAAGTAAACCTGCTCACTCTACCATCTATGTATATTTACGAAATGGGAATTTTTGTTAAGTGTAATTTTCATTTATTTAAAACATTGCGTTCACGACGTCATCAGAATACTATCAGTATTTCTCCCCATAACACAGCTCTATTTGGTAAAAGTGTTCTTGGTATGGCAGCTAAACTCAAACTCAAACTCAAAAATCTTTATTTCAAATAGGCTTAACGCTAGCACTTTTGAATCGTCATTTTTTAGAAGCTACCACCGGATCACAACGCGGCCTCAACTGAGAAGATCCGGCAAGAAACTCAGCGGGCTTGTCATTTTTTCACTTTTTTTTTTTAAACATTGTTTTGTTACAAATGAATCGACATTAGCGATATTGTGTCCTGCCATTCGAAACATAAAGCAAGGGAGAAAAGAAGAAAACAATAAATTAAGACAAACTAAAAGGCCAAATGGATAGAAGTCGGACCAGTCCCCCCAAGCAGCACCCGCGCACGAGTTGACTCGAGCAGCAGCCATCACTCCCCTCAACCATATTAGAGGGAAGGGGGTGACCCGCCACACGAAGCCGCCACAAGCAAAGACTTTTCGATGGCGAGCATGACCGAACCAAAATCACAGTGGCTCACATTTAACTTCTGCTGTTAAGTAGTACCTCGACAGGCAAGACACAAAACACTTTCACATAATCTTTATATTATCAATCAATTGACTTGTGAAACAGCCATCAGTAATCCATCAGATTAAGAGGTGTTACAAACTGTAAGCCTACAATTCTAAGCTTGCATGAGTTGAGCAGTTCAAGCCCACGCAGCTTTATCCTCTAGGTAATCCGAGATTTTGTAATAAGCCTTTTTCGACAACCGGCTTCTTATCAAAGGTTTAAATTTATTCAGTGGAAGATCTCGGATATCCTGTGGCAGTTTGTTATAGAAGCGTATACTTTGGCCCATAAACGATTTGCTTGTTCTGTGGAGACGTGTGGAATGTAAAACAAGATTGTGTTTGTTCCGGGTATTAACACTATGAATCGCACTGTACTTTTTAAAAGATACACTATTTTTCTGAATATAAACTAAATTTTCAAATATGAATTGCGAAACAACCGTTAGAATATCTATTTCTTTGAATTTTTCCCTTAGTGAATCAGTAGGAGCCAGATTGTAAATGGCTCTCACAGCTCTTTTCTGCAGAATAAAAATGGTATTAAGTTCTGCAGAAGATCCCCACAGTAATAAACCATAAGACATAATACTGTGGAAATAGCTGAAATAAACAATTCTAGCGGTTTCAATATCAGTTAAACGTCTTATTTTTTTAACTGCATAAGCCGCGGAACTCAGTCTACCTGACAATTTCTTAATGTGTGGGCCCCATTGTAGTTTAGCGTCAATTGTTATACCTAAGAACACAGTCGACTCCTCAAGGTCCAACTTCGCTCCATTAATTTCCACATTGGTTGCCACCTGTCTTACATTTGGTGTTACAAATTTCACACATTTGGTTTTGCTCTCATTAAGTTTCAAATTATTAACATTGAACCAATGGACAACTTTAGAAAGTACATTGTTTACTTCGTCGTATTCATAGAGTTTACGCCTGACTTTAAATAAAAGAGAGGTATCATCAGCGAACAATACAACATTTAGTTTGTCCCCTACGTAGTAGGGTAAGTCATTAATATATATTAAAAACAGAAATGGGCCTAATATTGAACCTTGAGGGACGCCCATGGAGACCACAGAACCAGGAGATCTCTTACCGTTAATGTCAACCTTCTGAATTCTATTATGCAAATATGAAGTTAAAAGGTCAAGAGCTCTGTCCCTTATACCATAGTGGCGTAATTTCCTGACCATCGTATCATGATCTACACAATCAAAAGCTTTGGATAAATCACAGAATACACCAAGGGCGTTCTGTGATTCCTCCCAAGCCTCATATACATATTTTATTAATTCGACTCCCGCGTCAGTGGTGGACCGATTCTTTCTAAAGCCGAACTGTTTATCATGAAACAAGTTATATTTATTGAAATGATCTAACATTTGATCCAAAAGAAGCTTTTCAAAAATTTTACTCAAGGCTGGCAACACCGAAATTGGTCTGAAATTCGTAGGTTCAGTGGTACTACCAGACTTGAATAAAGGTATTATTTTACTGTGCTTCATGAGGTCAGGAAACTCTCCATTCTTGACACAGCTATTAAATATAACTGCTAATTGAGGAGCAATAATGTCAATTATATAAGCTATTATTTGGACAGAAAGCCCCCATACATCAGCCGTCTTTTTCTGGTTAAGTTGTTTAAAAGTTTTTATGATGTCTTTAGCAGTCACAAAAGAGTATTTAAAAGCTGTGTCACACTGTGGTACATTTTCATTTAATATTATTTCAGCGGAAGTGGACGAGGAATTCAGAGTTTTCGTTATATTAATAGGAACATCACTAAAAAACCTTTCAAACTCTGTCGCTACATCTAAATCCGCTGTTACATCTTTATTGTTAACATGTAGACAAAAATCATTATTTCTTACTGATGACCTACCAGTCTCGCTATTTATAATATTCCATGTAGTTTTAATCTTATTATCCGCATTTCGGATTTTATTTTTTAAAAAATTCGACTTAGCTATCGAACAGACTCGCTTGAAAACTTTTGAGTATTTTTTTACATATTCTTTAAAGAGCTGAGAGGAATTAACAGATTTTTCATTATAAAGCTCATACAGTTTTCTCCGACTGGTATGTATACCAACAGTCGCCCAGTCATTAAACGATACACAATTATTAATCGATACAGTTTTGGGCTTAAAAATTTTTACAAATCGATTATCGATTTCTCGGAACAAAGAATTGTATAATATATTCGGATCGCCATGACAGGGCAACACAGGTAGGCTGTCAGTCAAGGCGGCTTTAAACTGACATAAGCGGTGTTTATTTATAGGAACAAATGTTATGTTTCGTTGAAATTTGATGATTTTACTAGGAAAAGTAACAACTAGACCACAGTGGTCGGAATCCAGTTTACTAATAATTTCTTTGTGTGTGGGTTTCAAACTTGTAAAAATGTTGTCAATGCATGTTGCACTAAAAGAGGTTATCCTAGTTGGCTCAAAGAAAATATTATACAAATTGTGTGATCTAAATAAGGTTATAAATTTACTAGTTACATTAGTATTTTCCAGTATATTTATGTTGAAGTCTCCACAGACAATGATAGATTTATTAGTGTGTGACAATTTGTGTAAAACAGTTTCTAATATATTTTCAAAAACATCATATGATGCACAAGGGGGTCTATATACGCTCAGCACCAAAAACTGCCCAGTCTCAATGCAAGCTAATTCAATAACACGTTCAACAGAAAGGCTCACTACATCAGTACGTTCTTTATATTTAATATTATTTTTCATAATAATTAAAGAGCCCCCGCGTATCATGTTTACTCTGCTGAACGAGCTGGCAACCTGGTAGTTGTTAAAATTGAACATGAACTGGTCATCTTTTAGCCAATGTTCAGTAACACAAAAAATATCTATGTTGTGACCGTTCAAGAACAATTCAATTTCTAAGTCTTTGCCCAACATTCCTTGTATGTTCTGATGCACCAGGTTGATACATGGTACTATATTTTGATGCAACTTAGTATTAATATTACATGGGCTTTGCATAATGCTTATATTACAATTATTTTTATCAAAAATGCCAGAGTTGGTCTCTGTTGTCGTATAGTCTAATTTAAATTAATTAGATTGTCATTATTGATAGCCAACTTCTTGGCTGGATTAACATGAATGTCAAATTTATGTTGCTCAAAAGAAGCAACCTGTGTAGCCAAGTTCTTGGCTGATGTGTAAAAATAATATGATAGCGACATAGCTATCTCTCTTTTACAATATTTAGAAAGATAATATTTATCTTTTGTCATATAAAAATTAACTTTTAAGTTATTAATGTCTATTAAATTAAATTTATTTTCCATGTCATAAACATTACAGTGTGTCAATGTGTGTAATGTCAAGTTTAACTTATATCTACTAGTATTTTCATCCTGTGGCAAACCCTTACTGTAGGGAAATGTGAACATTACAACTTTTTTAACGTCAATATTTGATAACATCTCTTGATATTTATATAACAGTTTTTTGGACACATTTCCTCTATTTCCTATCAAGATAATCAATGTTGAATCCCGGCTAAATATATGTCTAGATATTTTGTCCATTAAATTGGCATAGGTCATACCAGGCATACAATGATTTATGACAGAATGTCCCTTCATAATATCTGACAAATAGTGGCCCATGTCCTTACCAATTTCATCACTAAACATAACAATTTCAGTGGGATTTGAGGTTACATAATTAACAGAGTGCTTACTTACAGGTATATAATCACCAACAACATCAAGGGAAGGTTGTGTTAAAGTTTGTAAAGGAATAGAGCTACATGCCGGTGATGAGGAGCACACTGAGGGCTGGTTAATATTATTACTCAATGAATTATTGTTAATGAGCTCATTCATAGCCAGCGTGTATTCTTTCATTAATTTTTGTGAATCTGAATACTTATCTGATATTGATTTTAGTTTAGTTTGAAGGTGTAAGATATCTTCTTGCAAGTTTTGGGTGTCCATCTTGTGCTTCAGAGTGCACTTATCTAACCTAGATGCATATATATCTAATGTATCAATCAAATTTAGTCTTTCCCGGTTTAATTTAAAATATATAACAAAAAATATAACAATAAAATATATAACAATATACCAGTTAATATAAGGAATATGAAATGCCTAGTAACATTTAAGAAATCTTTGTTCAAATTTTTAATAGACAAGAGTTATTACTCTATTACAGAATTTAGCAATGATAGACAGAAATGACTATGTCCGACTTATTAATGATGACCAGAATCATAGTATTACATAATATATTACTAAGGTTATTAAGTGAGTACCTGTTTGTTACCAATGCTTGCTGATAAAATGTTAATGTGATCATGACAAACTGTTGCAGTACCTAGTTGTAATTATTCGAAATCCTAGTTATAAAATTATTATTAATGTATTCCAATTTTTGTACGCCATTCGTTGGCAAACATAGCGGACTTGTAATTATCTATAATATCTATGTGTACCTATGTTTACAAATAAATAAATGATTGATTGATTGATTGATTGATTGAACAGCGCCATCTATCGGTGAAATTGAACATACAATAACTAAAGAACTTTAATATTTTTACATAATTATAAAAAAATGTGTTAGTTACACTATTTATAACTCAAGAACGGCTGAACCGATTTGGCTGAAGATTGGTGGGGAGGTAGCTTAGAACCAGGAAACGGACATAGACTTTTTATCTCGGTAAGTTAAGGTTAAGCAACATAAGGCAAGGTAATTAAATAGATGGGTGAACCGATTTGTATGAAATTTTGTGTGCATATCGGGTAGGTCTGAGAATAGGTCGTAAAGTATATTTCATGCCGATAGGTTAAGGTTAAGCAATATAAGACAAGTTCATTAACTAGATGGGTGAACCGATCGATATGTATGAAGATTTGTGTGCATATCGGGTAGGTCTGAGAATAGGTCATAAAGTATATTTTATGCCGCTGATAACATGATTGACGAGGATATATAGCACGAGAGGACATGAGAGGAGGAGAGAGAGACTGAGAGGGGATTTGAGGAGGAGATGAGGGATCGGTGGAGTTAGGTGGAGCAAGTTGGGAGAAGGTTCAGAGAAGGGACAACGGGGAGAGGAAGAGGGGGAGTGTGACGAGGACCGAAGTGGGAGGGAAAGAGAAACGAGCAAATCGTAATAAAAGCGCGGGCGGAGCTGCGCGGGTCAGCTAGTCTGAAATAAACCGCGATAAAATCCGTAAAAATAATGTAGAAGAAGTGCAGTTTTAAAAAGGTACACTAACAATAAAACGAAACAATAAGGCAGAGTTAGTTTCGAATATCTAGATACTAAGTATACCTGTTTAAAAAATAAAAAGCCAAGAAAAGTAGTCATAAAAAGATTGCTTGAAAAAAAACGTGCATATTTATGAAAAATCGCTTTATATACATCGTTTTATTAATTAATGATCCAAGTCGTCGGAGCATCTAATGAATGACAATATGCCGAAAAATATAAACAACTGAAAAATGTGAGAATACTATGGTTTCTAGCAGAAATAGCGTAATAGATTAAGGCTCTCGGTTATTTAATCCCGCTAAGCCAGCACAACCAATACAACAGGAATGAAAAAAACAAGCAAAGCTCGTTCATACTTAGATACGCTGAGACGAGATATTGAAAGGATTAAATGAATAATTCAGCGCCAAAAGTCCCAGGCGTCTCGGGCTTTCCTCATTCATGCCGGATTTCTGTCAAAGTATCGTTAAAATGCACATATTTTATTTCATTTATTACAGTCATACCTTTCTTGAAAAGAAAATAAATTTTCACACTTTTTAAAGGGTTTCTGGACGGTTGTTCACGTTGTCTGTCTACCTCTTCCGGTCCGTCCATCCCTTCTGTTGTGTTATTATAATTTATCAGTACTTACAACCTACCAATTATGATAATTATTAAGCTGTATACATCTTTACCTGCCATAATGAAATTCATAACTACTATAATTATACTAATCATAACTTTTCCTATAAGTTTACCAAATGCGTCGGAGAACTTGGGAAACCGGCAAGCCATGTTTAAATTAATTGCGTATGATAAATCTAATCGCATCGCGATTCGTTGCCGCGGTTATAAACTTGCAAAGCGCAGCTTAGTTGGCCAAGTTTCCTCATAACCTTATTAATATGCTTATGTGATTTGCAAATAACTTCACTAATTGACTTCACTAATTGACTACTAACTTGTTGTACAAGTTAAGTATAAATTTTCAACTGTGTTATTAGAATAATATTTTACAAAATCTAACAAAATTAGTTCATCTTCATTATTATAATTTTGATCTTTGTCCGCCGCAGTGTACAACACACAGTTATAAACTATCACGAGTACCAGCTTAGTACTGCTGGGCTAAGGTTACGTACCTTTGAAACTGATTCTAGGGCTGTCCAAGGTTTCCTCACGGCGTTACTCTCACCGTGTTTTAAATCTAACGATTAAAACAATGATTGGGTGGAAATCTTATCGGTTCTGTCAGTGTCTGGGAATGAGTTCAAGGGACCGCTTCAGAATCGCTGGACTGGCTGGTATGGTATCTTAGAAGAAATGCAAAAAGCTACCCGTAGCACCCTCAAGCGGCGGATTTTGCAACTTTTGCAACTCCAATTCATAATCCGCTGGATCGAGCCACTTCTTTTTTTACAATTTATTGCATTTTTTCATTGTTATTGTATCTTTTTTTTTTCTTTTTACTATTTCACATATTTCTTTACACATTATTGTAGTTTTTATTGTAATTATTTTCTTTTTTGTTCCTTTTTTGAACACGGGTAAAAATTTAAAAACTGAATTGCGACTAGTAGTGTATCAATATTTTGCAACCGATATAATAACACAAACGGATCGGGTTTATATGACGACGAGTTCCTGGGTGCGCGGGTTCAAATCTCAATTCGGATGTTTTTTTTGTTTGTTATTTTAGCCCTATTTTTGTAATTTTGTTTTTATTTCAAAACTGCCCGCTACAGGCGCTATAGTCGGAGGAACGTTTTAACGTGTAAGTTGCCTATCTATTTCTAAGTAATATACTCTCATCTTTGCCTATACGTCCATCAAGTACGAGACGTCGAGCGGCGAGTCCGAGCAATACAGCGGCGGGGTGGCGACCCCCAACGCCGTGAGCACCGTGAAGGTTTCCCCCGCGCCTACAAAAAAGGGTGCATAAATATAACAACAATAACAATATAATATAACTTAAATATAAAAATTATATTAATAAACTAAAATCTGGCTATACCTACCTTCTTCTCCATAATCAAACAGTAACTTATTCATTAAGAAATATGAATTATTTTTAGGTAGATAGTTCACTCAGTCACTCACTAAAGTTAGAAATACCTTTAGATCTTTAGATTCTTTAATGTTTAAAGTAGTTTAAAAATATTGCTGTTCCCGTTTATCACTGTAATTAAGCTGTATCACTAACTGCCGGTCCCAATATCCAATCGATCCCTAACTATAAGTTAAAATCATCAATCAAGTCATGGTTATCCCGCGATAAACCTCCGAAATGGAGCGATAACTAAGACTCTGACAGACTGTCATTTGAACAACCAACATGTTATTATTGAAACGGAAATATGACATTATAGCTAAACTAACGACGGTAACTATTTTAACTTATAGTAAGGGATCGATAGGATCTTGGGACCGGCAGTAAGCAATCTATCGTTTGACACGAAACTACAGGCGTATCGGTGTTTCCTTCACACGAACAAACCGCATCAGCCGAGTGGGAACTCCAATAAATCTACGTCACAATATCCGCGTCGATCGAAACTTCCCGGTGAAGATATTAATTAGCTCTCGCCATATATGCAGTGGCTAATGGTGATCCCTTAGTAATCCGCGGAATATTGCGGCCGATAGTGTCAAGAGTGTCCGCCCTAAGCCGAGTTGCGACACTGTAATCCCCGAGGAGTTTATCTCCCTCGACCCTTTACGGGATTAACATAAAGTTGTTAGAATTATTTGTCTTTATTTATCTTGCGTTTCTAATGCCGATAGGATTATCGGTGTTATCGATATTGTTCGGGCGGCTTATTCAATAAACTGTGGGAAAAATGGGATCGTAATTAATACTCGTTATTGCTAATGTGTCTGGGAGTTATTGAAAGTTATATGAGTACCTATACCAAGTTCAGGGAGGTAATGATCAGGAATATTAGTTTAATTCCTGTTTAAGCTACAAATTATTAAGGTCGATATCAATTCCATCCAATTCATTATTTATTAATTTAATTTAATTAATAATAATAATTAAATTAATTCATTTTAATTAAATTTATTAAATTTATTACCAGTCTAAAATAAAAGTTTCTTAATTAAGAACAATGTTCTTGTACATTTTTTCTGCGGAGGATATCTTCAATAGGTCCCCGGGAACTTTGGAGGTCAACCTGGGTATGTGGGATTCTTACCCACTAAAATCCCTGCGGCTTTTGCACTGACACATGAGGGGAGGAGGAGGGGGTTATGCTGTCACCGGTGGGATCTGCACCAGGAACCCCTCAGTGCCTTGCCTTTGAGCACGCAACCGGGAGGCGAACTATAGCTCCCCGCTAACCAGACACGAAATATAACCTTTTTTAACCAAACTATGTAAGTGATTCCTATAACAATTATAGTGTTAACCAACATACTTGTATGTAGTAATGAAGATATTACAATCGTACCGCAAAATCCCGAATACTGCGTATAATTGCCTTCTATCATCGAATGAGCGCCGTCATTTCCCTGACATTTGGCTGAATGACGAAGCAGATGTCTTGGAGAGAATGATCGCATTACGCCATCATGTGTAGTAAGACACGGCTGTGGAAACGTGTCGAGAAAATCCTTTCATTATTAATCTATTATCATTTCTGCTACTTACACCTTTCGAGGAAATTATTTGTGCGCACCTGCTTCAATAATAAATACACAAGAATGAATAGTCATGTGATGTGATGTTACCTCCGTGGATACCTTACCTAGGATGCAGTGGTACTATTAACACAAAGTCAGTAGTTCATTGCGCAAAGATCGCTCTTAATCTACAGTTATTAGCCATTCGGTTGATGTTTGTATGTGTAGGAATATGCTTCGCTATTAAAACATTACAGTTCACTTACTTTGGTCCAGATTTATGGCTATTATATGGAATAAGAGTAACGCGGAGATGGATAGTGGAACTCTATGTACGGGCTCTTGCTAACCAGCAAACTACTAAAGTTTGTAAACGAATGATGAGCTTCGTTAAGAGAACAAACTTAATTTTATTATTTAAACAAACTCAAACTCAAAAATAGTTTATTTCAAATAGACTTTACGCTAGCACTTTTGAAACGTCATGTATTTTTTAAAAAAAAAAAAGCTACCACCGGATCACAGCGCGGCCTCAACTGAGAAGATCCGGCAAGAAACTCAGCGGGCTTGTCATTTTATCACTTTTTTTTTAAACAGTGTGTCATGTTACAATTAGATCAGAGCGACAGTGTGTCTTGCCGTTCAAAAGATCAAATAAGACAGAAAAGAATAATAAAATACGACGAAAGTACAACAAACTAAAAAGCCAAAGGGATAGTAGTCGGACCAGTCCCCACTTTTGTTTTGTGAAAAATAGCGCGGTTTTTTTACCCCTATATGCGAACTGGGGGGCAATTCAACTAACATAAATGTTGACTGAAACGAAACTAAACCATAGCGTTTGACTGTTTTCCTATTCTACTAAGTGCTAACGATCGACGTTAAGTTTAGATTCAGTTTCAGTCAACGATCGGTTTAAAATTTAACAAGTTCTATTCTGTTAGAACACGAACTAAACGTAAACGTAATCGAAGCTAAGCGCTCCATCTGTCAAAATTAACGGTTGAACTTACGTTAATGTGCCTAGACTTTTTCTCAAACGAAACTAAACTGTTAGTGTTTCAAAGTCTGCTATCACGTTTGTTTAACTTTTAATCCAACTTAAAAATTATGTTTTACATGAACGTTATTGAAATTGCCCATGAGGCTGATTTAAGAAAAGTTAGACGTAGAAATGTTCTTTCGAGACTTCGCAACTGTGCTTTCAACTTAACTGATCGAGAATTTATAAAGTCATACAGACTAAATAAAAGCCTGGCAAGATCCCTTATTGCGGAGATCAGCCCGTATATGCCAGCCCGACTTCGTACCGATAGCATTGATACGGAGACAAAGGTAAGAATTTAACGTATTATTAAATAAAATTTTATTTGATATTGCTAACAAATACCAGTAAAACCCAGGCAAAAGCAAAAAAAAACAAAAATGTATGTGTTTTTAGATCTTGGTGGCACTAGCATTCTATGCGACAGGCTCATACCAGACACTAGTTGGTCAAACAGAGTCTCATTCAATATCACAACCTTCTGTTTCTCGGGCTATACATCAAGTAACAGAGGTGCTTAATTTACCACACATTTTTAAAAAATATGTGAATTTTCCTTCTTGTAAAGAAGACCGTGATGATATAAAAAGGAGGTATGTAGATCACATTGTTAATTTAAAGTACTGAACTATCAGTTTTTGTCAAAGAAAAATTTAATGCAATATTATTTGCAGGTTCTATAATAAATTTAATGCTATAATGTTTGCAGGTTCTATAATAAATTTAATGCTATAATGTTTGCAGGTTCTATAATAAATTTGGCATGCCTGGTGTTCTAGGATGTATTGATGGCACACATGTAGCTATAGTTCCACCATCAGAACATGAAGAAAGATTTTATAGCAGGAAAGGTTATCATTCCTTAAATACCTTAATTGTAAGTTCTTTATTAATATTTTACTGTATATGTACTGAAGATATAACAAATATATAGGTATAGCAGTGGCGTGCACTGAAAGCAGGCAAAAATATCTGCGAGTTATTTATGCTTTATGCTATTTGTTCGTGTTCCAGCACAAATATTCTTAAATTTACCAATATTACCAACATATCCGTTTACATTAGTTTACCGTTTACATTAAAGAAGTTTGTTTCAGATTTGTGATTGTGATGCTAGGATAATGTGCGTTGATTCTAGCAACCCTGGATCAACACATGATAGTACTGCATGGAACAACAACCCACTACAAAACGCATTAGACAGAGTACTCAATACTTCTGCAGAAGATTTTTATTTACTAGGTACTTTGTAGATTAGTTGCACACATTGTTTTGAACCTTTGATTGAATGTTGTAAATTCTAAATAATAAAATATTTCCTTCCAGGTGATTCTGGATATCCATTGAGAAGGCTTATGATGACCCCAATATTAAATTCTACTCCCAACACTCCTGAAGCATTCTATACTGACATGCATATGACAGTGAGGAATGTTGTGGAGAGGTGTATTGGTATTTTAAAAGGACGATTTAGGTATGCAAACTATTATACATTACAGTAAAATAAAAATATAAACAATTTATTATTAATTATTTATTGTAAGAATACATACATGATATATATTACAGGTGTTTATTAGTGGATAGAAAGCTTCACTACAAGCCTAGAGTTGCAGCAAAAATGATTAATGCATGTTGTGTCCTGCATAACATAGCGCTTCAAACTAATCAGGAGCCAGATTATACTGAAGAGGATTTAGAAGCATTAGAACAAGAAGAAATTCAAAGAGCAAGGGATGCCAGCATTGATGCTGCTCGCCTAGCAATAATGGAACGAAGAAGGACAAGACATAATGATCAATTACAACGAGGGCGTATCTATCAACAGGATTTGGTGTCCCGCTTGTGGAGACAAAGAAATCAAAACTAGAGTAATTTTTGTATTCATATACATATTTTGTATATTGTATGGTACTGGGTATATCAGGATCGGGGGTGTAAATAGTAGTCTTTACATTATTAGTTCTTAAAGTGTCATTTTTTACCCGACTACGGAACGGAGGGAGGGTTATGATTTTATCAAGAATGTATGTATGTTCATCTGTTCCCGCATATATTCTAATCTACTTAACATAATTTGACAAGTAGGGTGTCGTTAGAAGCGTCTTGATTGTCCGCTGGTTATAGGCTATATAATATCACATTATTAGACTGCGATTTTATCCATAGTCGGGTTTTAGTTTTTAAAATTTATTACTTGTTATATATAGGTATAGTAGGTTATATATATTTGAAATATATAGGTATAGTAGGTTATATAAAATATATAGTTAATGAAAGAAGTTTGTTTCAGATTTGTGATTGTGATGATAGGAATTATCCTACTAACGCACATTAGTGCGTTGATTCTAGCAACCCTGGATCAACACATGATATTACTGCATGGAACAACAACCCACTACAAAACGCATTAGACGGAGTACTCAATACCTCAACAGAAGATTTTTATTTACTAGTACTTTGTAGATTAGTTGCACACATTGTTGTAAATTCTAAATGCTAAAATATTTCCTTCCAGGTGATTCTGGATTTCCATTGAGAAGGCTTATGATGACCCCAATATTAAATTCTACTCCCAACACTCCTGAAGCATTCTATACTGACATGCATATGACAGTGAGGAATGTTGTGGAGAGGTGTATTGGTATTTTAAAAGGACGATTTAGGTATACAAACTATTATACATTACAGTAAAATAAAAATATAAACAATTTATTATTAATTATTTATTGTAAGAATACATACATGATATATATTACAGGTGTTTATTAGTGCGCAAGGGATGCCAGCATTGATCCTGCTCGCCTAGCAATAATGGAACGAAGAAGGACAAGACATAATGATCAATTACAACGAGGGCGTATCTATCAACAGGATTTGGTGTCCCGCTTGTGGAGACAAAGAAATCAAAATTAGAAATCAAAATTTTTGTATTCATATACATATTTTGTATATTGTACTAGCGGCCCGGTACGTGCTTCACTACGTATATATAAAATGCAGTCACGAAAAATGTAAAAAAAAAATAACTTTAAACACGAAGATAAATCATAATTATACTAAATTACAATAAAAGTTATGCATACATAATTATATCTTTTATTTAAGTAACACTACCTCGTACCTTCATCCACTCTTTTGGTGTCCTACTTGCACCAGCGGAGTTAAGACTGTCCGCGCATTGCTCCCATAGCCGAACTGCTAGGGCCCGTGCTTCCTTGGAGCGTACACGACCCATAGCAAGATCTCTGTGATCCTCCATAAAAATTGGATGCGCAATTCTAGCTGCCTGACAGACGTAGACCTTCTTTGGCTGGTTAATTCCATAATGTCTGGAATACGACTATGCAAAATTAATAACCGTTCTTATAAAATTAAAAGTAAACAAGTACTTTAACGATATTTGGTACCTTAATAAACACTTACAATTCTCTGTGAGGCAGGTACTTGGGACTTCACTTTTAGTAGGTACCTAATTTGAACTTTCCGCCGTTTTTTTTTTTTTTATATTGCTTCTGGCTTCACATGTCTCTATTTTGCCAATGTCAAACTTATTTGTTAAATCAAAGTATTGTTGCATATGTGGGGATTAGGGGAACCAAAATAATGGGAATAGGACAATCGGAATTTTGCACAAAGGATAGATTCAGAAGACATAATATTTATTTGTGACGACACTGGAAGTGAATGAATACTCCGAGGGTCGAAATAATCCGATTTGACAAAATAGTTAATTGTAAATTATCGCCAATTGTTGTTTGTGAGTGCGGCAGTAAATTCGTCAAGTCAATCAAATTATTTTAGCGACATCTGGCGACTTTAGAACCCTCGGTCTAGCGACTTTTCCTTAAGTCTAGTTGGCAACACTGAGCGGAATGTTACTCCCACTAAATAAAGCTGTAATATGAACAAATATATTCATACTTGGATATTCATACGGGAAAAAGACAAAAAGTATTTATGTCGGGTTAAAAAAAGAAACAAAGGAGATTACCATTTTTTATTCAGTTATTTAATTTCACCTACCTTAGGCTCTATATTTCACAAAAAAAGTAGGTAAGTAAGTAGATCTACAAACATTCCATAGGCAAACTTTACTAAATCTACGTAATTTTCTAATCTGGCCTACGCCTTTTTAAAAATTCAAGTTTGCAACACTGGTTTCAATCAATCGCAGATCGGTTTGGATTTAGTTGGAGTTTGGTTTGGGTTTAGTCTAAGTTTAGTTGTGGTTTGGTTTAAGTTTGTTAAATTAGATAATGGAATAACTTTTTACGTCATTATCGAATGACAACTGCAATCGAGCGATTACTAAACCGAAACTAAACTTTAACCGTTGTAAATTAGTTGAATTGCCCCCCTGAGTCTACGCGTGCTACGTAAAGTACATAGGCATCAAATTTGTATGTGTGTGTATATTATATAAATTCATCTGTTTTTTAAATAAAATCTAAAAATATTTTGTGATTGTAGCCAGGGCATTTGCGATGTAAAATTAATCCCAGAGATAGATAAATCCTTACTTTGGTATTCACGTCCAGGTTGCTTGAATCACTCTACCAACATTGTTTTATCGCCTGCCGTCGTTTGTCGTCAGAAAATAATTATTTGAAAATATGGTTCTATTATGGTGGGAATTACAATAACCATACGCAAAATTTAGAATTACACGTTAAAATCAGTCATTGTGCAAGATAAAATTAACGTCAAGACGCAACGACTCGTAAATTAAGAACTCAATTAAGATTGTTTTAACGACTGGCATCGGGAGATGGTTTGGAGACGTGAAGCCATTGTTAGAGATGATGTATCACGAGACGAATGGCGGTGAGCAAGCATAGATAAGCTATCGTCAAAGCTAATGGCTCGTTGCAAACGAACGTGGTGTCTGTCAACGGTCCCACATTTCGAGTCAGTCGCATGTGGCGATAATGCGACAATAGCATTAATGATCTCGGCTATTTTTCAAGGATACGTGACGCGTTCTTTCATTTTCAAAAGATAGGTTTTGGAATCGTTTCAAAGATCTCTCGTCCGTCGCCCGAGGCAATCGGAACTATAAATCGTCTATGTGACGTGTATTTTATCTTGGAAGGTATATAAGCTTATAAATACTTAATTCTTGGCTGGGATTTACCAATTTTCCAAAAGATTTATATAAGTATTATTAAAAGATTTCATTTGTATAAAAATAGTTACAGTATATTTGTTTGTATAAGCTTATTAGAAGCAGTAACAGCTCAGTGGGCGAGCGCTTGCCTTGGAAACAAGGTGCGTAGGTTCGAACCCCGGCTATGTGCGAATCGTCTTGTGCGATTGTTACTAGCTTTCGGTGAAGGAAAACATTTTGAGGAAACCTGCATATCTGAGAACACCTAACTAGCTATCGAATGATGTGTGAAGTCAGCCAACCCGCACTTCGCACTCGGCCAGCGTGGTGGACTATGGCCAAAGCCCCTTCATCTTGAGAAGAGGCCCGTGCCTAACAGTGGCAAATAAACAAGGGATGATATTATAAGCATATTAGAGAGATTTACTTGCCTTTTTATCAGCAATAATGGTTACTATCCTTAAATTGCAAGAGTCGCTCCTGTCCATGGTTACCAGCACCCCCTTTATTATTTTTGACACCCATTAAGATATTAATGGGTGTTAAGAAATGTGTATTTGCTGTTTAGTATTTCCATTGGACTTTAAAGTCACAGTAAGAAGACCACTAAAAATAGCCCAATATCTTGCCAAATATTACATGAAATTGGATTTTCTATCCATATCACAGTCTACCCCATACTATTGCAAATGCAAATTAGCCAATTATTGTTCATTGTGGCGGTCTATGGGCGGAGGCCTATGTTCAGCAGTTGCCGTCTTCCGGCTGATGATGATGATGAAGTGTACTTGCAATGTTGTTACACAAAGGATTCTCTAAAGAGAGAATTGTAAACACTAAATAAGTATACCTCAATGTACGTGTCAGTCAATAACACCATGTCTAACCTTACACAAGTGGCAATCACTGATTCCGCGTATTGGAACCGCTCTTTGATTCCGATCAAAGGAACCTGACGATCAAACAGCTCATTATAACATATAATGGGGTAAGTCAATTTGAAATTTCTGTTAATGTCTAGCAAAATAAATATTAATAGGATTTCCAGACACTGTATACCTACGCATTCCATTGATAACTTCTCTTATATAATCAGGTCAAGTGAGGTCGCTCTGATCTAATTGTAACATGACACACTGTTTTAAAAAAAAGTGATAAAATGACAAGCCCGCTGAGTTTCTTGCCGGATCTTCTCAGTTGAGGCCGCGTTGTGATCAGGTGGTAGCTTCTTTTAAAAAAAAAATCATGACCTTTCAAAAGTGCTAGCGTTAAGCCTATTTGAAATAATCTATTTTTGAGTTTGAGTTTGAGGTCAAAAAAATAGTCAAGTGCACTTTGGATTGGCACCAAGGGTTCCATACCTTCTTTGGATGTATTAAATTTATTATACTAGTTATCTTTTCAGATAGCCAAAAGACCAACCCGCAAAACAAAGTTTCATAAGTTAGTTTTTTTATTATTTCAAATTGTCCTACTTAGAAACGTCATTTTATTTTTCGTGTACTGTAGTCCGACTCGCACTTTTATTATTTACTTTTTAGTTATGGAACCCTAAAAAAGAAGATTTTTTTGGCAATCAAGTTACATATTGTGTTTATTATTTTGTTTTACATAAACTCGATGTAGGCAAGGCATAATCTGAGGCAAAGGCATAATTAGTAAGTATAGTGTACTAGTTATATCCTCAAACTTTTTTTTAATCGGGAATTAACGCGATTTACTTTATATTTTGGCTTGACGTTTCGGCCGGGTTGCACCAGCCGTGGTCACAAGCAGACTCTGCTCTGCAACCCCAAGTTTGATAAGACGAACACGAAAGTCTATCATATATCCTAGCTCTGTATTGAAACTCAGAACTGCTTAAAGCTTAAAATTCAAGTAACTTCACAATAATAAACCACACGTGGAACTACTAAGCTAAATATACAGTGACTAATGATACGCATGTCATCGATTTTATAATATGAGCCGTAGTTGTCGTAAGTACCGTAACATAAGTTATAAGTTCTGACAATGTGTGTAACAATTTCACGTAACGACTAGATATTAATATCCTAGCTCCTCGTTAGTTAGATTTTACAAGCAGCTACATCCGCTTAACGTCGTGACGCCATCTGTTTACAGTGTAAAGAGTACTTGATTTTTACCTTTTCCTTTTTAGTCCGTCAATCTATCTATCTTCTATCTATACTTATAATAAAACTGTAACAGGTCCAATTCTGTACATTGAAGATATTTTGAAAATTATGTTTGGAGGGCATTCTATAACCGATACTGAGGCCGAAAATGAATTTTTTATTTAATTTTTGTCTGTCTGTCTGTCTGTATCACGGCTGAGCATCACGCCGAAACTACTGAATGGATTCAAATGAAACTTGGCATGATTT
Source organism: Furcula furcula (assembly GCA_911728495.1). Classification (NCBI taxonomy): domain Eukaryota; kingdom Metazoa; phylum Arthropoda; class Insecta; order Lepidoptera; family Notodontidae; genus Furcula; species Furcula furcula. Next base: position 17,382,364 of record OU452251.1, read on the forward strand.
GAGATCTTACTACGAGGTAGGACATAGGATACTTTTTATCCCGTAATCTAGCACGGTTCTTTTGGGAGAGGGGATTAAAGTCAAAACGGGTACTTGGTTATACGCTTGGTCCTATTTTATCAATTTTTCTTTATAATATAATAAATATTAGTAAGGGAACACTCATAGAGAGTTGTTATCAAGGTTTTGTAATCGATCGGGTTAAGCAACGTTAGGTAAGGTCATTAAATAGATGGGTGACCGTTTAACGCCATTTGAACTAAACAGGTCCGTGCTTCGGAGAGCAAGTAAAAAGTGGGTCCCAGTTTTTAACCGACTATAAAAAATGAGGTTATGTATTCGATGCGAATGTCTGTAATTCAAAGTTTAGTTAAGTTAACGTAAAAATAGCGCAGGCGGAGCTGCGTGGGTCAGCTAGTACTATAATAAAACTCAAAGAGCACTTTTTCTGTACATTGAATATGTTTCCAAAATTTCTATGTGGGAATACTATACTATCGACATAGAGGCCAAAACATTTTTTTTTGGAATTATTGTCTGTCTGTTTGTCTGTCTGTCGTTCTGTTTGTCCAGGTATCATTTGAAAACCCGTGGATGGATTTTGATAGGACTTTCACTGATGTGTTGTGTAGAAGTCAAGGTATAAATTGGTATATAAAACATCACGCTATGTTTCATAGGGGCTAAGCAGTGAAACATTACTTGCACATATTATCACGTAATTTCCTTTGTATGTGGATAGGGTAATTATAGACTGATCAGTTAATCATTAAGATATGTATTATTACGCTATATACAATAGGGACTGAGCAGACATTTAGTTTGCATAAGATATGGCAGTGGTGAAGGGTCAATTTTTGTATGGGGTAAGGCGGTCCGGTACACCCAGGATATTTACATTAGATTTCTGTATTGTTCTAAGTACTTTGCTGATAGCAATATCACATTATATCTTTGAAAGGTTAAAATCTGTAAATCCCGAGCGAGTCCAAACTAGATTAGGGGGGGGGGGTTCATGAAATTTTAATGAAACTCCCCAAGTCCAGGTAGTGTATAATAGGTATTGCATTACAATCGCAACAATAAAAGATGCGTAAAACTTAGAACTTTCATTATCGAATATGATAAGACAGTGTTTTACGATGTTAGCGTGATTTACATTATGAACAGCGCCATCTATCGGTGAAATTGAACATACAATCACTAAACAACTAATCTATTTTAATAAAAGAAAGTCGTGTTAGTTACACTATTTATAACTCAAGAACGGCCTAACCGATTCGGCTGAAAAGGTAGGGAGGTAGCTTAGAACCAGGAAACGGACATGGGATACTTTTTATCCCGGTAGGTTAAGGTTAAGCAACGTTAGGTAAGGTCATTAAATAGATGGGTGAACCGATTTGTATGAAAGTGTGCATATCGGGTAGAATAGGTCATACAGTATATTTCATACCGCCAGGTTAAGGTTAAGCAACATAAGGCAAGGTCATTAAATAGATGGGTGAACCGATTTGTATGAAATTTTGTGTGCATATCGGGTAGGTCTGAGAATAGGCCGTAAAGTATATTTCATGCCATTAGGTTAAGGTTAAGCAACATAAGGAAAGGTCATTAAATAGATGGGTGAACCGATATGTATGAAATTTTGTGTGCATATTGGGAAGGTCTGAGAATAGGTCATAAAGTATATTTAATGCCGCTGATACCATGATTGACTAGGATATATAGAACGAGAGGAGGGTGCAAGAGAGGAGAAAGAGGGAGAGGGGATTCGAGGGAGGGGGTGATGGGTTGAGTGAGGGGGAGTGAGAAGGAGCAAGTTCGTAGAAGAGAGAGGGGGGAGAGTTCAGAGAGGGGACAACAGGGAGAGGAAGAGGGGGTGTGTGACGGAAACCGAAGCGGGAGGGGGAAAGAGAGAGGAGAGAAAGAGCATATAATTCGATTTTTTTTATAAGAGAGAGAGATATGGAGAGAAATAAATCTAGGGAGGACGGAGAAAAGGGGAGCAAAATGTAATAAAAGCGCGGGCGGAGCTGCCCGGGTCAGCTAGTGAATAATAAATTTCAATCTTGTACTACAAGATTGAAATATATATATAAACTGTTAAAATAATTATCTACAGAAATATTTGCTCATTTAAATAAAAAAAAAACAAGAAAATCCTCCTATACCTAGTAGTAGAAGTTCACGAGCTTTTGCTTAACTTTATTTAAATAAAAATAATTTTTACAAAAAAAAGAACCGCCTTCAAAATGCAACTAAAAAGCCTGAAATAATTTCTAAGAATTTGTGGTTTTTACATCTACATTGTTGGACTTGGACTACAACAAATTATAAATACATATTACTATCAAAGACGGCGCCAAACTGGAAAACAGTTAGGTACCTACTGCCCTTGTAAGTATTTGCTAGACGTTAGGCGCCGACTTCGATAGTAATATGTATTTATAATATGTTGTAGTCCAAGTCCAACAATGTAGATGTAAAAACCACTAATTCTTAGAAATTATTTCAGGCTTTTTAGTTGCATTTTGAAAGCGGTTCTTTTATTTGTAAAAAATATTTTTATTTTATTCTTTTTAGTGGGTCCCTTGGTGTATTATATTTCATTGCTTTATACTTCAGATATATGAATTGACAGTGTAGTTTATCTCTATATACTAGCGAGTTGCGCAGTTACGTCACGGACGGACCAGACACGGACCAGACACGGACCAGACACTCCATTATTTCTTTGTGCGCAGCGACGAGCGCACGCGCCTAAGCAAAAACAGTTTAGTGATATTAAAATAATAAAAAAAAAAAAATATCTATTAATGTGGGCAAAATCGTGATCGGCTGCGAGCCTATCGCGATAACATAAGTAGCTGCGAGCTACTTATAATTAACTATAAATAAATTAAGTTGTGTGTCTAAAAATACTTGGTAGTAAACAAGTTACCTACCCACTTATTATTCGAATTATTATCTTCGAGTCAATAATATCTACCGTCAAGGAAAAAGTGTGTAGATCCTGGGGGACTTCTTGAGGGAATAATTTAAATAAAAACTCAGGTTCGTTGAATGTCTTCGATATTGTGTATTACCGGCTCGCAAGTTAAAGTGCAAGTAAGAATATTATAAGTAATTTATGCTAACGCCTTAATTACGTGCTAATTACAATGTGCTATGAGAATTCAGTCAGGCGCTACGGTTCCAAGGGAATCCTTCTATTCATCAGCTGTCCTTGGACTGATGCTGTTGAGTTCCAACATGCCCCCGGGTGTTGAAATACTACGATTTCAACAAGAATCTGAAGACACCGGCACCGGTGGGCAAATCCTGTTGAAGGCTCGTCTAATTATTCCTGCTGATGTGCGAATATCTGCAACTCGAACAACTCCATCGGCACCAGGGTAGACGGCGACCACTCTTCCTAGTCTCCATTTAAGCGGCGGAAGATTGTCCTCCTTTACCGCAACTAAGGTGTTCAGCTTCAAACCATCCTTGCAGGAGCGCCACTTCGTTCTCTGCTGTAATTCGGCTACATACTCCTTGCTCCATCGGGCCCAGAAGTGTTGGCGGAGCTGCTCAATACGTTGAAAACGATTTAAATGGGTGATGGAGTATTCCTGGAGATTATGCTGTGGCAGTGAAGTAATGGGTCGTCCAATTAAAAAATGCCCTGGTGTCAGCGGCGTGCAGTCGGCAGGATCAGAAGACAGCGGCGTCAATGGGCGAGAGTTTAATATACCTTCAATCTGTATTATTGTAGTGTTAAGATGCTCATAAGTAAGGTTACAATTACCCAGCACACGCTGTAGATGATATTTTGTCGACTTAACACCCGCCTCCCAGAGTCCACCGAAATGAGGAGTATATGCGGGAATAAAATGGAATTTAATCCCATCATTAGCAACAGTTGCAGCCAAAGAATCCGAATTAGATTTTAAAAATTTAGAAAGATCATTGTACGCACCAACAAATGAAGTACCGTTGTCGGAGTATAAATTAATAGGTTTTCCTCTTCTTGAAATAAATCTGTTCAATGCCAATAAATACGAATTACTCGTTAAATCCCCTACCAGTTCCAAGTGTATAGCTTTGGTGGTGAAACAAATGAAAATAGCAACATACACCTTAACCAACCTACATCCACGACCTTGGCGACTAGCAGACATGATGGGGCCGGCGTAATCAACACCAGTACTTTCAAAGGGGTACCCACCTGGGAGAAGACGCTGCTGTGGTAAGTTTCCCATCAACGGCGTAATCACTCTACCCTTGAGTCGTTGACAACGTACACATTTATGGTAGCAGGTCTTCGCTAAATTACGGCCACATATTGGCCAATACGATTCCCTAATGGAAGCTAGTAATAGCTGCGGGCCAGCATGCATCAATCTTTTATGTTCGAAATGAAATAATAACTTTGTAAATTCGTGAGCGGACTGTAGTAAAATAGGGTGCTTTTTGTTATAAGAAAAATTAGAATTATCGAGACGTCCTCCTACACGCATTATTTTATTTTCATCAAGATATACATTAAATTTTAGGAGGGCGCTCTTCCGAGGAATACTTTGTTTTTCAATAAGCATTCTATACTCGGGAAAGGATTCTTTTTGTGAAGTAATAATGATAACATTCAAAGCATCTTGTAGTTCCTCTTGTGATAAATATTTATTAATGGATTCTTTCCTACAAGATTTTATAAATCGTAGCATAAAAGCCACCGAACGTACAAGGCGTAAATAATTAGAAAAACGTTTAAATTCTATAAATGTATTATTTTTATTAAGGTCGAGAACAGCGCAATGTGATACTTGAGGTCGAGTTTCGGGCAAATTGTCTAACTCTAAAGGTTTAAGATGGGAGGGCCAAAGAGACGGATCATGCTTCAGAAAATCGGGACCACTCCACCATAAATCCAAACCTTGCAGATTACTTATATCCACACCACGAGATATAAGGTCTGCTGGGTTTTGGTCGGTAGGTACGTGTCGCCAGGTGCAATTACCAGCCTTATCTAAAATCTCAGCTACGCGATTGCGTACAAACGGCTGAAGTTTTGAAGGCACCATTTGCAACCATCCCAACACAATAGTCGAGTCAGTCCAGTAGAAAACATGATTGACATGTAGTCGAAGGGATTTTATAACCTTTTCACACATTCGAGCGCCCACTACGGCACCACACAACTCCAATCTTGGAATTGTGGTGGGTTTAATTGGTGTCACCCGACTCTTCGCCATTAGCAAACGAACCATTATATCCCCCTTATCATTAACGCTACGCACATAGACGCACGCACCGTACGCGCGTTCTGAGGAATCTGTGAAAATATGAAGCTCTAGCGTCTTGTATGAATCGCAAACTACTATTCGTGGAATACGCAAATTATTTAAAAGAGGTAGGTTTTGGACAATACCTTTCCAGATGCCTTGAAGCTCCGGGTTCAGGGGCTCATCCCATGACAGTTTATCAAGCCACATTCGTTGTAGCAACATTTTCATGGTAACAACAGCAGGAGATAGAAGTCCCAGGGGGTCAAAAATGCGTGCAATTGCCGATAGTAGATCACGCTTTGTGTTACCTTTAAAGGACATTGAACCTATTATAAACCCTAGTTCATCTGAGTTCGCAAACCAGTCAAGACCTAACAGCTTGTTGGGCTCATTAGATCCCATATTTAAGTCTAACGATGAATCAGTCCCATCAGATACCAACTGAGGTGCGTTAGATTTCCACTTTCTTAGTGGCAAACAAGCTGATGCCAGCGCATTGGTGACTTCTGTGCGAATGAACCTAACTTCATCTAAGTCATCCCCTCCTGTTAACAAATCGTCAACATAAAAATCATGTGTGATGATATCAGCAATCCCATCCTTACATTCGAGGCCTATTTGTTTCAAACAACGCGTCGCAAGAAATGGTGCACTAGCGGTACCGTAAGTGACGGTGTTTAATGTATAAACCTTGACAGGATCGTTAGGGTTGCTACGCCATAGTACCTGCTGCAAGTGCCTATCAGATGGATGGACGACTATTTGTCTATACATCTTCTCGACGTCTGCGGACAATACGTATTTATGCTGTCGAAATCGAAGTAGTATAGACAACAAATCGTCCTGAACGGTGGGACCAACCATCTGGACATCATTTAAGGATATACCTGAAGATGTAGGGCAGCTCGCGTTATAGACTACGCGAAGCTTAGTTGTGATATTATTCTCCCGTAACACACCATGATGCGGGATGAAACAATTATTAGAATTTAATTTGACTTCTTTATTCTCCGTCATGTGGTTAAGCATTTCGTACTCAGACATAAAGTCGTGATATAATTTACTAAAATCAGAGTTACCTTTCAGCCTACGTTCTAGAGAGTATAAACATTGTGAAGCCCTATTAAATGATTCTCCTAGAACAGAAGGGTTTTGTTTAAGAGGAATACGAACACAAAAGCGACCGTCTGGCAAACGTGTCGTATTTTTAACGAAATGTTGCTCGCACAACTTTTCCTCTGGCATATAGCTAGAAGATTGTGAGTTTATTTCCTCTAAATGCCAAAAATTAGTCAGATCCGCTCTGATACTTTCTAAACTATCGTCAGAAGGTGAGATAATTTGAGCGAAATTATCTTAGATCGGTTGGCAAGTATCTATTACAATTTACACTAATAGGACCGGAGATTATCCATCCTAACTTAGTTTCGAATAAAACTGGCATTCCATGACCTAACCTTATTTGCTGCGATCCTAACAAATTCCAGAATAAATCAGCCCCAATGAGGATTTCTGGCTCAGCAGACTCAAAAAAGGTACAGTCGGCTAACTGGATGTTAGAGGGAATTTTAAGTCCAGAAATATCGAGTCTTTGACATGGCACAGCGTTAGTAATAAATGGCAAAACAAAACAAAATAATTTAGCACTGTAGCTATTATTGAGTGATGTCATATTGACTTGGCATGTTTTGCCTACGCTGCAGCTCACATTGTTTATCCCAAGTAATGATTCATTGACCTGAGTAGTCGATAAGTTCAACCTTTTACATAATTTTTCAGTCATGAGACAGGATGTGCTTCCGCAATCCAATATTGCACGCACTACGACTACACGATTATCACGATCATACAACTTAACTAAAGCGGTTGACAATAAAACGCTGCACTGCTTGACAGCGCTGTGACGCGCTGCAATATTGGCAGATAACGCGACATTGTTTGTATCGCAGGACGCGGACGGCGAACACTGTGGCGAAGAAGAGTGATCAGCCGATGTGTTGCTAAACGATTTTTCATTATGTGTATTTGCAACACTCCTAGACTCCGGCGACACATGTATTAATGTATTATGCCGACGCTTACATAACTTGCAACCCGGTTTTTTGCAATGGTTGGCATAATGACCCGTACGGAAACAGTTATAACACACCTTATAGCCTGGCAATAATTTAAGACGCGCTTCATTAGTTAAGGCAAGAAACTGTGGACAATTATTTAAAGTATGGTCACCTTTACACTTAGGACAAACCTTATATGATGATTCAGTACTAGAATTATTAGGAATTTGTGTTGTGATCATAGTCTTTAACCTTGGATTAGACTTGGTTATAGTGTGGGGGTGGTTATTACGGGATAACTCCATGGTTTCAATTAAATCGGCATGGCTGCGAATTACGCTAATAAATGCATCAAAAGTTATCTCGCTATCCTCTTTTACACTACCTTTGAACTCTTCCCACTGTCTATATGTTTTCTGGTCTAGTTTACGAGTGATAAGGTAGATCAACAACGTATCCCATTTTTTAACAGGTTCACCTAACGACTCAAGGGCGCGCAAGTTCTTATTTATCTGATCGATTAAACCTTTCAAAGCAATAGAAGACTCCCTATTAATAGCTTCGATGTTAAATAAGGCCGATACATGATTCTGAATCAGTAACCGCTTGTTGTCAAATCGATCACATAATACCTTCCACGCTACAGCATAATTGCTAGATGAGAATTCGATTGACGTAATGACCACAGCAGCAGCTCCCTCCAGGGAGGCACGCAGGTAATGAAATTTATTAATTTCATCAATTTCATCATTAGAATGAATGAGGCTGAAAAAGGTGTCACGAAACTCCAACCAATTGCTATAGGAACCAGAAAATTTTGGTAATTGTATGGTAGGTAATTTAACAGGTTTATAATTACTGGCATGAGTACATTTATCACTTTTTTCAGATTGATTATCTTTATTGTACTTTATTAATATATTTTGTGACCTAGACAAAGATTTGTAATATAAAGTCTCAAATTCAGTACGTTCTGATAACTGTGTTTTAATATCATCAGAAATGCATTCCAACCGCAACTGTACCTCATCATATTGCTCGTACAATGATTCAATTTTGCCCATCCGTAGCTGTAATTCCGTGATGTCACAGCTGCTTAATGTTTTATCACCCAGTCCGTCAAGATAGTTTGTAAATACAGTTAAACGACCCTTGAAGCTTCCTCGCTTTTTTACTAACTCCTTTTCCTCGGACATACTGGAAGTCGGGTGTTGTCGGCCTGGAATTTATATAAAACAAATTGTGTACAGACAGATAATTAAAATAAAAGACAATGGTACCTACCTATTTCATACGGGTTTGTAGGTACTGCTGATTGAGATAATTGTAAATAACAATATTATAACTATGCAACAACAGCTAATGTAAATAATATGTACTGTATATACTGTAAATATAAATTACTTTTTGAAATTTAATAAAATAATTTGATACGAAATAAGTTTTTCTTTGCCAGAATTTACCTACAATTACTAACTAGTACCTAGTTAACATGAAGTGCATACATATACCATTTAATAGCAAAGATACAGACAAAAATAATGCGGCTAAATGGTTAAAACACAACGATAAATTGTATTCATATTAAAATATCTATCGAAGACACAAGTACGGAATGTATTACACCTACCTACGCATCACAAGTATAAAATTAATGATTCAGCAGTTTTGCTTTATAGCACAATAGAATTAAAATATGTAGAACTTAATGCCTACTATACTGTCCTTAAAGTATGGTTTTAATCCTTACTGCTGATAATTAACACGTAGATATAACACGGCACAATAAAACAACACAACCTTGAGTGACCTCCAAGTCCGGCAGGACGTTGACGATATTATTTCCAATAATCCAATTAATTCTCCAATTATATAAACTTTTCTTCATCCGGCTTGACAATAATAATAATAATATAATATAATAATATCTTGGGACAATCCACACACGGTCATCCGATCCCAAACTAGGCAGAGCCTGTACTATGGAAACCAGACAACTGATACTAATACTTATATACTTTTTTTTTGTAAATACATACTTAAATAGATAAACAACACCCAGACACTTGGCGGGAATCGAACCCACGACCCATCGGTTAGCAGGCAGGGTGTCTGCCAACTAGACCAACGGGCCCGCCATTGACAATGGACCATGTGTAGGTCCTGGGGGACTTCTTGAGGGAATAATTTAAATAAAAACTCAGGTTCGTTGAATGTCTTCGATATTGTGTATTACCGGCTCGCAAGTTAAAGTGCAAGTAAGAATATTATAAGTAATTTATGCTAACGCCTTAATTACGTGCTAATTACAATGTGCTATGAGAATTCAGTCAGGCGCTACGGTTCCAAGGGAATCCTTCTATTCATCAGCTGTCCTTGGACTGATGCTGTGGAGTTCCAACAAAAAGTGACGAATGAAAACAAAATGTTTAAAATTTAACAAAGTCGTGATTGACCGAGAGTCAATTACGATAGCATAATTAGCTGCGAGCTAATTATGAGTCATGGATTCATGACAAATGAATGCAGTTGATGCATCCAATTGATTATTTATCGGATGCAAGACAAGTTACAAGTTCCGTATATTTCTGGTAAGTAAGACATAATTACTGGTAATATCCATAGGAAATAGGGAATACAACTATTGATGCTAGTCATCACTGCGACACGATTGGCTGCGAGTTAATCAAGAGCAATGAATTATACAAATGAGGTAGGAAATGCGTGCAATCTAAAAGAGATATACACGTCCCTACCTACTATATATTTTGTCTAAAGTAATACCTACTAAACATAGGTTACACAAGATACGATTATAATTTTTTCGGCTCAGCTACCCACCACTTTTTATTTTTATTTTGTGTATTTACACATTATAATAGTACGAGCCCCGAGTGTGGCTGAACTACCAACGGGTTTTCAACGTGAAAGCGGCTCTACCTAAGTGGTTCAACTATCACAATGTGCGATTGTTTATCGCCTGATCCTGGTTTCAATTCCCAGGTTGAACAGTGTTATTAGGTCTTTTTCACGGAGTTTTCATAAAGAAATCCTGTGCTGGGAAACCCTCTAGTGGAAATTGGTTGAGAAGCGTGCATAGCAAATGCCTACAAGGCAAGGCTATACTATTCCCAGAAAAGTTTAAAACAAAAAAAACTTAATGCTATACATTATCGGCAGAATGTAAATATATTGTACTCTTGTGGTCCTGTGTAGGAATGCGGGACATGCGACGTACGTTTCTATATAAAAGTATATAATAACATAAAGGTAAGTACCAAACCGAACTTAATGCAAAACAATTAACTTGCATATAAGTTCGACCTTGAATTTATGATGTGCAAAAAAGTATGATTAAATAAATAAATATATGGCAATTTGGGATGTGACAAAAGCATTTTACCCAAGACTACGACAGGAAAAGGAGGTATGACTTACGTATTTCCGTGTCGGTGTGAAAATCACAGTTATTCATGCCTTATTGGTCAGTCAGTAACATCTTCTGTGTCTATCAGCCCAGGGTGCGCCCAATGAGCATACGTATTGGTATAATTACTTAATATACTCTGGAGATGGCATTTCCTTGCACCTCAACAGCATGATAATTAATAAACAAGGTTCACAGATAAGAAAACAAAATTCCTGAATCATCAGCCCCGGCCACACCTTGTAGAAGAACTGGGCGGGACCTTCTAGCTGCCCTTGAAAAGGGGGGGGGGGGCGAGATAAGGGGAAGCCCAACAGCAGCATCAATCACATGTTCTAGCGCTAAAGGATACCTGCTGGACTAACATGTACGCCTCGTCATGTACGGTACAACAAGCAGTTAGATCTAGATTTCAAATGTTGGCCACAAACATTTGTATTTTACTTGTATAATTATATATGTAACAAATTTCTCAGCCACGTTAACGTGGATATTGTGAAAACGACGTTTCACGTTATCTTTTGTTCTGAAGTAGGTAATAAACTAAAACTAAATAGCTCCACATCCAAACTTTACTTACATTCTAAGCAGAGATATGGATGCTTATATTGCAACACATATATAAACTTAGTATCGTTATTCCATTGGACACATTTAATGAGAAAAACTTATTCTATTTTTAGTAAACTACTAAACAGAAGATTTAACCATAAATACACACATCAAAAGTGTCTAGGGATCAACATATATTTTTGCAATAACTTTTCTCCTGATTGATATTAATTAAAATTTTCTTTAAGGATTCATCAAATAAAGTGTTTTCGTTTGTCACAGTAACGATAAACCAAGTCACCTTTGCATTAATAAAGAAATTTGCCATTTTCCTAATAAAGGGATTTTTGACATTTGAACCACTAACACAAAAGTTCGAAAAAAAGACAGAAATAACAGTTTTCTTTAAAATTTTATTGGGTAACTTAAACAATTAATAATCCGTGTTTCTACCGCGAACACTAACAACACAAGAACATCGGTTTGGCATACTCAAAATGAGTTCATCCATATCACGCTGTGGAATGGCCGCCCATGTTCGTTGCAACAACAAAAAAAGGTCTTCTTGCGACTGGATACCCTCCATATTCGGCACAGCTCTTCTCTGTAGCATATCCCATGCATGCTCAATCGGGTTCAAGTCTGGCGACTGAGCAGGCCATAGCAGGACATTGATGTTAGCTGCGGCGAGAGTCTGTCTTACAACTTTTGCGGTGTGCGGTCGTGCATTATCATGCATTAACTGAAATAAGGGACCGATTTGCACTTGTAGAGGAACGATGACGTCTGATACAATCGTCTCAGCATAAATTTGAGCGTTACGGGTACCACCTATAGCAATGCACAATCGTAGGATTCGATATCAATGGGCTCTTGAACACAGAAATTGGGCAGAAGAACAATGGCGTTTCGTGTGCTTTTCTGATGAGTCTCGTTTTGGTATGAGACCGGATACAAGACGTATACGACACTGGAGAACCCCTGGACGCCAACAGCGATTAAAATCCTGCCAGGAAGTCCATCCTTATAGTGGTGGAACCATCATGGTATGGGCGGGTATTTGGATCGGCGGAAGAACTGAGTTGATTTGGATCAGAGGCAACCTCAACGCTCAAATTTATGCTGAGACGATTGTATCAGACGTCATCGTTCCTCTACAAGTGCAAATCGGTCCCTTATTTCAGTTAATGCATGATAATGCACGACCGCACACCGCAAGAGTTGTAAGACAGACTCTCGCCGCAGCTAACATCAATGTCCTGCCCTGGCCTGCTCAGTCGCCAGACTTGAACCCGATTGAGCATGCATGGGATATGCTACAGAGAAGAGCTCTGCCGAATATGGAGGGTATCCAGTCGCAAGAAGACCTTTTTTTGTTGTTGCAACGAACATGGGCGGCCATTCCACAGCGTGATTTGGATGAACTCATTTTGAGTATGCCAAACCGATGTTCTTGTGTTGTTAGTGTTCGCGGTAGAAACACGGATTATTAATTGTTTAAGTTACCCAATAAAATTTTAAAGAAAACTGTTATTTCAGTCTTTTTTTCGAACTTTTGTGTTAGTGGTTCAAATGTCAAAAATCCCTTTATTAGGAAAATGGCAAATTTCTTTATTAATGCAAAGGTGACTTGGTTTATCGTTACTGTGACAAACGAAAACACTTTATTTGATGAATTCTTAAAGAAAATTTTAATTAATATCAATCAGGAGAAAAGTTATTGCAAAAATATATGTTGATCCCTAGACACTTTTGATGTGTGTATGTATATGTTATGAAAATCAGAAACGAATTCTGTTCCTTAAATTGCAAAGAGGAAATAATACACTCAAACCGGAAGTCTAACTCTTTGCTGTCGCATTGTTAGATCATTAGCATTTAGTACAAATATAAAATATATTTGACGCCAAAACCTAAGTTCGGCAAGCGATTCATTTATATCTTAAAATATGTGTACTTATATTATATTTATATAATATCAATATCGCTTTTATCCTCTCTGCTTATAGATAATATTTAAAATAATTACCACAGGGAAACTTGGTAACAACAGTTTACACCACTTTGTCATACTGACCATAAGATTCCCAGTCTGAAAGTACCGCTACTAGTAACAACAATATTATATAATATATAAATATAGTAAAACTTGTATATAAATATCATCTACTTTCTATGGTTCTTAGAATAATAACTGAGATTAACTATTAAGATAGAGGTTAAATGACCTATCAATCTTATCATAGAAAATATTTTCGAAAGTTTTGTGGCACAATCACGTAGAGATATCAGCCGACGTATGTATTGTTTTAAATTACAGCGTAAACTATACATACTCTCGGATGTTTCGCCTTAACGGTGCTCGATGAGGCTACGGCGAAATTTTATTAATATTTTGTAATTAAATAAATTGTAACAGTAAATTTATCATTGCAATAGACAAAATAAGATACATCGAACTTATAAAAGCATACTTTTTGCCAGTGGTAATAAACAGCGTGCAATATGGTTGTTATAGATTAATAATTATCTGACTCAGCCATATTCCTTTGATGATTATCTTGATGACATATGCATAGTGATAAAAATGTATATATTTATGAAATTTATAACCAATAGTTAAATAAATAATATTGAAAAAAAAAATTATTAGATGTAAATTTTAAAAAAAAACGAAATTAAAATTAAAATTTAGAATTAAATTTACAAAAAAAAAGTAAAGGTAAATTAATTGAGCCTTGCCAAGCTGGCGTGAGAAGCGTATCCGTTTGCGTCTCATAATAAATATTCCTTGAACGCAGATCCTGATTGGAAACATCATTTTGTTCTTTAAATTTATGTTACAGAAAACTTAAGCCCCCCGTAGCACCTTTAGTTCCATTGCACCAAATTCAACTTGCTTGCTCAGCAAAAACAAGATGGGTATGCATATGCAGTATATCCACTAACACACCATCCAGGGTGAGTTAATTTATTTTCATGTTTTCGCAATTATCGTTAATGTACGGGACACAAAGAAATCGATGATTAAGCTATGGGAAATCATTATTCTTTTCCCAAATTGATAATATTGGCCATGAGCCACTTATACACCAAACTAACCTGTATACAGCATGCATGCACTTGCCTTTCACGCAGTATGACGCTATGAAAAATACCATAAAAAAGCGTAGCGTTTCATCAAAACTATCGTATATACGTAATATGAGTATCACCCTCTACATAAACAACAGACATTGGATCATTATTTCTATTGTTAAAATCTTATCGTATTTTCTGCTCACAGAAATAGAACTAAATAGCGTTAAAAGTGAGTATAAACCAAAACCTGCTTGTTTTGGACCTAAGTACGAGCATAAATACATTAATACTCGCGACCTATAAACGATATTTAATCACTTTAGAATCAAATAACTTTAGACAAGTTGTAAAACAATATCAATAATAGGTTAAGATAACTGCAAGTTCAAATACATAAATACGGATATCTAAAATAAGTTAAGATAGTCATAACAAAAGTGTTAGAACATCGGCCCTTCGACATTCTAGTTCTATTTAAGTTCTTCTTTAACAAGAGAAATATACACCTTGTCTTTAACGACTATACCTTCGTAACAAAATATACGAGTATAAGGACAACTAACATGGTAAAGGTTTACTAACATGGATCACCCACAGCTCAACCAAACAGTCAGTAAATTAAACAAGTAATTTCTAAAACAAAAAAAAAGAGAAAAAGAAACATTGATTAGAGTATTTCTTAAATTGTCTTCCGTGCATAATAAATGTCACCTTGGCCGAATGATTTGCGGATCTTAGGAGGTACTCCTACTGTCGTAGCTAGAAAACCGTCAGCTAAACTAACTTATTAGTGGTTTTTGACCATTAATCTTCTTTTTATATTCTACTAAGAACGTAAATGATAAACATATTATTAATACCTATTATAACGTCGTTAATTATTACCTATTGTAAATCTACGGAAATTTATCAGTTTAACTAATATTTTACTAAAAAAAAAAAACTATACCATCTAAACAAAACCTTACTCTCTAAACATCTACACTGTCAATTCATATATCTGAAGTATAAAGCAATGAAATATAATAGGTGATCAAACGAACTTCTTGAAGTGAAGTTCGATCATTATTATATGAATTGCTTTATACGAAGATATAAAAACCCGCCCACCCATGATTAAATCACATAACACGTGTTCATTGCATTTAACCCTTGAATAAGGTTTTGTTGAATCATAGGCATAAACATAATCTCTAAAGAATGAAGTGTCTGGTCCGTGCCTGGTCCGTCCGTGACGTAACTGGTGGTAAAAAACACAGTTTTACGTCTCTAAACGTGCGCAACTCGCTAGTATATAGAGATAAACTACACTGTCAATTCATATATTATCTTCGTATAAAGCAATTCATATAATAATAATCGAACTTCACTTCAAGAAGTTCGTTTGATCACCTATTATTAGGTTAAGTTTTAACAACTTATATTTTATTCTGACAAACAGCCAGTTTAATATTTATTTTAAAAACACCCACTACATAACACAACTATAGACCATCACTAAAATATAAGCTTAAGCAAAAATTTAAAAAAATGTACATGTGACAATATCTTAATAAAACTAACCAATTGCCATAAACCGAAGATATCTAGGTGTTATACTTCAGTTCTCGAGAACCATGGACTGCAAGCCCGGTGGGTCTACATTTATTTGTGCCGAGAACCCGTGTCCACCTTCTTGCTCCATTGTCAGACCCTGATCACCATTTTTCTAGCAACTACCCATCGAGAGCTACCCAACGGGCCCAAACTCGGCAGATCTACGTTTATTGGTGCAGTGATCCCGTGACGACCTTCCTGCTCCATCATCAGACCATGATCTCCATTTTTCTAGCAACTACTCGTCGAGACCTATCCAATGAGTCCAAATTCGGTAGGTCTCCGTTTGTTGGTGCCGAGATACCGTGACGACCTTCCTGCTCCATTATCAGACCTTGATCACAATTGTTCTAGCAACTACTCGTCGAGAGCTACCCAACGAACCCAAGCTCGGTAGGTCTATGTTTATTGGTGCCGAGATCCCGTGACGACCTTCTTGCTCCATCATCAGACGCTGATCACCATTTTCTAGCAACTACTCATCGAGAGCTACCCAACGAGCCCAAACTCGGCGGATCTACGTTTATTGGTGCAGAGATCCCGTGACAACCTTCCTGCTCCACCATCAGACCCTGATCTCCATTTTTCTAGCAACTACTCGTCGAGAACTATCCATCGAGTCCAAATTCGGTAGTTCTACGTTTAGTAGGCACGGCTAGGATAGGATGGATTGTTAAATTTATTACAGAGTTCCGGTGGCCATCTAAGGCCTTCTTCATCAGATCCACTTCACCAAATGATACTTTCTGAATGAAAATGCTTGACTAGTTTCTAAAAATACCAAAAACGCTATATGTATGCCTATAATATTTAAGGAGTTCCCTCAGTTACTCATGGTTCCCATCATCAGAACTTGATTTTGAAAAAAATGGGACCAATCTGGAAGCATATCCTTTCAATTAAAGAAATAATTTTCCAAATCGGTTCGTAAACGACAGAGTTCTGAGGTAACAAACATAAAAAAAAACATACAACGGAATTGATAACCTCCTCCTTTTTTTTGAAGTCGGTTAAAAATATCGAGGAGTAAGATTTTATTGTTGATTGTAATAAATACAGAATTATCAATCAACTTTTATTACTTGAAACGTATATTTTCATTTGAAATAAGATGAAACGAGGCTAAAAATCGATGCGTAAGGTACGGCATCCCCAAGTAAACATAATAAATAACAATCGAAGAACAAGTAAATCTAATTTCAAACCGACAAAGATTTCTCTTTTGGGTATAGTCGTAAAACAACTAATATCTTAGACATTGAAGGAATAGTAAAAAAAAAATTCTGCATTTTTTTATAACATAGGTAGTTGAAAAATATTGTTCCTTCTGTAATTTTTTTGAATACACATTCTGGGACCACCAATATGCAAAATGTTCATTAAAATGGTCCACTATCCTCTTTGCTGCTATAAATCAATTTTAAGTGTTATAAATGGATAATCGTGCGTGATATGTACTCAAAGCCCGTCGTCGGGTTTCCTCAATAAGTACTTGTCCCGGGCCCCGGACCCACATCCCGGGGAAGGTGACAGACAGTTCACTAGTCAATTTGCGTTTAGTGGGATCAATTGGACGTTAGTATTCTTGGAAAAGAAAAATCTAAGTATTAACCCTTCATCCATCTCTTTGTGACGGATCGTTTAAAATATTTCTAATGCTTCTATCTCTCGAGGGCCAAATTTTATATTAAAAATCTAACACACTTTGCTCAAACATGAAATATTCATATTTACATAGAAAAAGAAAAAGCATTCATTTTCATGGAGCACAAATACAAAAATTTATTGTTGATACAAAAAAATCATCATCATCATCAGCAGCCGAAAACACGTCCACTACTGAACAAAGGCCTCTCCCTTAAAAGGGAGGGGTTGCCATAATCCCCACGCTTGGCAGGCGTCTTGGGGGAAAAAAATAAAGGCTTCTAATTTAAAAAAAAACAATAGAAAGAAATAATTATAACAGCATGTTAGTTAGGGGTATGTGCCTCACATCGTCCTATATGTTCTGTGGGTACGTATTTGCGTAAGATAACAAGTATAAAATACCTAGAAAATATGTTATTTTTAGAATTCTAATTTAGATACCAGTTGTTGGCCATTTACCCAGTTTAATATGTTGAACGTTCAAATGAAAATGTCGGTACACTGAACAAAAAACGAATAAACCTTATATTCGGAGTATAATTTAATAATGCGTTCTCATTTGAAATATTTCTTTGATACGAAATGTGTGTTTATTGCGTTTACGACAAGCTAAGCGCGCGGTGACGTAAATTGGGATCCACACTTCAACGATATAAAAATGTAAGACTGCTGTCACTTGGCTGTCACTGAGGCTGAAGGCACTCTGGCGTACCAAGCCAATAATGTATTGGTATGGTTGTTTTTTCACAAATCAAGAATTTACTATACACGCTCAACTGCGACTAGCTGTGATGGCCCTATTTACTTGTGTCATCCTCCGTCATACTGTGTATGTATGTATGTATGTATGTAGGTATGTATGTAGGTTTGTCCACGGATTTCTCAGAAACTACAAGTCCGATTTCGAAAATTCTTTTTGCAATAGTTAGAGTATCTTTCAACTTAGGGTAGAGTGCAAATTTCATCAAAATCGGTTCAGTAGTTTAAGAGATATAAACTTTTTATGTTTTCAGTAAGTTAATGTAACGTAAACATATGAGTTGCGTGATCGTGCTGATACCTATCTTGGTAAAATAAAAGTCACTAAAAAGTGTTAAATAAACTATTTTAAACGAAAATAAAAACCGACTTCAAAGTAAATTATCTAAAAAGCATAAAATAACGAAAATATTATTGAAGTTGGTGCAGAATATACACAGCAGGTACGCTAACACCAACTTCAATAATATTATCGTTATTTTATGCTTTTTAGATAATTTACTTTGAAGTCGGTTTTTATTTTCGTTTAAAATAGTTTATGGTAAAATAAGTCACTAATAAACTATTTAAAAAAGAATAAAAACCGACTTCAAAGTAAATTATCTAAAAAGCATAAAATAACGAAAATATATTGAAGTCGGTGCTAGCACATCATGTTAACTAACACTAGCACCAGCTGACAACACTTAACACTTTTTAGTGACTTATTTTACCAAAATCACGCATCTCGAACGTCTACGTTACAGTAACTTACTGAAAACATAAAAAGTTTATATCTCTTAAACTACTGGACCGATTTTGATAAAACTTGTACTCTACCCTAAGTTGAAAAATACTCTAACTATTGCAAAAAGAATTTTCAAAATCGGACTTGTAGTTTCTGAGAAATCCGTGGACAAACATACATAGCTGGTGGTGGTGTTAGTTAACATGATGTGCTAGCACCGACTTCAATATATTTTCGTTATTTTATGCTTTTTAGATAATTTACTTTGAAGTCGGTTTTTTTTTTAAAATAGTTTATTATCAATATTACATACATACGCGTCGAATAGAGAACCTTCTTTTTGAAGCCGGTTAATAAAAAAACAGACTCGTGAACTGAACAAGGTATATAATTATAATTAAAAAAAAAAAAATAAAATAAATATGCATTTATTTCAGACCAAAAATGTCCATATCCACATTATACAATTTGAAATATTTATTAAAATTACTACAATAAATTTAGAAAAAAATAATTAAAACAAATTTGGGAATAAAATAAAATTATGAAAAATAATAATAATATTAATATAAAACTTATAAATAATTGATTTAAATATTAAAAATTTACAGCAAAGCAGCTACTGGGGTACAACATGCAGTATCCTCCAGTGCTCCATGAATGGACAATCTGAGTCCATTCTGCTTAAATAATAATTCATTCATTCTGCTTAATTAAGACCTATTCCCAGTAGTTCTACATTTTGCTCTACATGTATGACTAGTAGAAAAATAAAAACCCTACTAGTTCTAAACTCATGTAATGTATAGAGAAAACGCCAATATGACTGGAGAAGCCCCTAAACTTTATTGCCGTATATTGGAGCCAAATATTGCCTCTTTCGGGTGGCGATGTATCCTTGTGTCTCATCACAAGGATACGTGGCCAGTGCTCTAAGCCGAGTTGCCGATGGACCATCTTCCACCTCTTTTGCTACCGGTGTATTGACTACCACTGATACAAGATTTACCTTCTGTTGTTACAGTTAGTGTAATCCCACCAACGGCTGCTTCATCATCACTAACTTTCATCATCGGACGACGAGACGCACGGCACATACACACCCTTATGTGGTGAAAGTGCCTTCAGTCCGGACTAAGCGGTTTGCTTCTTCATTAATAATAAGGACAGCTAAGGACTGGAACAGTTTGCCTGCGTCGGTTTTCCCGCCCGATTATAATGTGGGTGTCTTTAAGACTAGAGTGAATAGGCTTTTAGTAAGCTAGTGTGTTTTACCATCCTCGATTGCGTTGCCGCTTTCTATCAGGTGGGACTGCAGTCAAGCACTAGCTTATAAGTGTTAAAAAAAGAATACTTAGTTGGGATCTTGGTCAATCGCTAGTCTTTTTTTGTCGTATGGTTAGTGACCTGGTTTAACGGTTGTTCAAGCTTAGGCCTCTGAATTGGCTCAACAACAACTGTGATCGACTTTTAACGTTCCCTCCAAAGCACGGAGAGGCTCAGTTCATTTGTCACTAAACGATCACCCATCTAAGGACTGATCTTGACTAAGCGCCTCAGTTTATTTATATCGAGTAAACCAAGAAGAAGATTCACTTTCTGGAGTAAATTGTATTCTACTTATTTTTAACTAAAGATTGAAGCTCTCTCAGCTTTTTTGTACCCATGAAAATACATAAATTTTCATAGTCAAGGAAAGTAGAAAACATATTTCATATAAACGAAAGCCTGGTAACCAATAAAAATAATTGTAGCTATAAATTACGAGAAAACAATGTTTACAGCGAAGAGGCAAGATATTATAACTTATCATAAAACTAATTTTATAGCAGTCTTATAGAGAGTGAGTAAACTACGAATAAAATACATTTGGAGATTCACATTAAAGCCTAATAATGCTTGGTTATATGAACTTTGTGGACGTTTGTATTGTAGTTTTATACTTTGTACTCTCTTACCGTGGGTTTCCGCGTAAGAATAGTAACCACCCTATTTCTCCCGTAGGGAGTCGTAAGAGGCGACTAAGGGAAAACAAGAAGACGGGCAGCAGCGTTTTTCTATTGGATTACCGCCTATACTGCGGTCCCCAAGACGTCTACCAAGAGTGGGGATTATGTCAACTCTTCCCTTCTAATGAGGAAGATTTTCTTCAGATGATTATGTACTTGAATAATCAAGTCCATAATTATCTGAAGAAAATCTTCCAACAGAACAGAACAGAACAGAAATCAATAAGTATGAAATAAAAATTAAATAGTCAAGGTATTATTACCTTGTTGTACTTATTGATTTCTGTATAGATAGGCATATTGTTAATATTAATTGACAATTATGTATCTTCTGTTAATATCATGTTATGTTTTCGAAGTGAGCGTGCTACCAACGAGTCAATTCATTCGATATTGGGCCGGTAAGCGGTATTTAGCCTTGAGGTAAATGGACCCGTTTCAATGGCCTGTATAGCGGCCCTGAAATGATTTATTACTCATTTGGTAACCGATTTCTGAATTCATTATTCAACTTTACCTACTTAACTAATATTTTTATGTATATGTTATTTTTATCTATATATGCTGTAGCCTCCATGGCGAAGACGGGTTTCCGTCCAATTTGCAACGCAAGCGGTTTCGCTTGCTTTACAAATTGGAGGTCGTGGGTTCGAAACCCGAGGGGAGTAACATTTTTGTTTAGTTGTTCATTACTGGCTATGACAATGTAAACCGTTTACCTAATTGTCTGGAAAGTAAAATGACCCATGCGTCGGGTGCGCATGTAAAAAGTCGGTCCAGCGCCTGACTTCTCCTACGTCGTGTCGGTCTTCCGTCCCATTTGATTATGAGAGAAAAGAAAAAGACAGTGCACTTGTGTCTACGCAAGCACTTGTGCAGTATTATATATCGCTGGTCTTGTAAACGATTCGCCGCGGTGGTCGTATCGGCCAGGAAAACAATATTATTTACTTTATTATTTACTATTTTAATGAATTGTTTGTTAACTGAGAAGCAAGTTTGCCTACTACAATACGTCAACCATACTCATTACCGTTGGGTAATCACAACCACACACACATCACAGGTTGGGTTACCACGCATTATCCGTACCAGCGTTGTCTGGTACGTATAATGTGTGGTAAAATGTAGTGATAAATCCCTTTAACAATCCCTAAACAATATACGATTACAAATAAGATTCTATTCCCAAATTATAAAATCATAATATTTTCTTATTACGCGACCTCGGATACGCATTCCGCTGTGTATCACACTAATTCCTTAAGTTTAATTGAGTAATTTGGACGTCCCCATCATTATTAGCCTGCTCCACTTTTATTACTCGTCCCCTAATGGATCTCGGTTTTCCTCATTTGATATTTCCTTGAAGATAGCAAAAAAATACGCAACGGCATTTGGAACTTGTTAATGAAATACTTATTTATTTATAGCTACTTTTGCGGTTAATACAGTCGTTGAAAAGAAATAATTAAATATTTGGATAAAAATATACAATGGAAAAAGCTAAATTTAAAAAGTAGCAACTACATTCCTAAGCAACGTAATATGTACAAAATCATGATGTAGGTATCTCGGCAAAAGATTCAACTCACATACTTTTAAAGCCAAACAAATGACTTTTCTTTTTGAAATAAAATTGTTTCAGGAACATCGATGTTTCCCGTGTCTTACGTAATCACCCCAATTTCGAAGCAGTTTTGCCAAACTCTTGGTTTATTTTTTTTAAAGGAAAATAATTTTGAGTTTGATAAAGAATAAAGCCCGAGGCTTTGGTGTCACTGGGGATCGAAGGCTCAATCTAAATTGGATGTTGAAGTAGTTATTTGTTTTTCTATATTTCCGGTAAATCTAATTACCCTTGTCTTTTTTTCCAATACTAACCCAATTAAGATCGGTATTGTGGATTTTTGTTATTCAAATGTATTTTTTTGTATAGCTACGAAAAGAATGATTTCTTTTTAGCTTTTCCCCTAAAATAAGACAATATTTAAAAATAGTTACGCTCCTTACCATTTAGGCAGCTGCCATATCAAAAGGACACAACTAAAATGACTCAAAATCAGAACGACCGAAAGCAGAACGACCTGCGCGCAAAAAGTCCTATCATAAGCAGTTGTTAGCATACAGTACTAAGGAATATGATAATGATTCATAAATGGACCACTGAATACCAACTCAAATAAGCATTCAATTAACACGTGATCAAATAAATCGCTACTTTTAGATATTTTTTGACATAGACTTTTATATTTAGGAGGATATACGAAAAAGGATAAACGCAGGTAGTGAGAAAAACTCGAAATTCCTTATATTGAACGTTTACATGTAAACTAAGAAGCATAACACGAATTAGTACACAAATAGGATTTACAAAAATACCTAGCTTTAAGGCTAAAGGTGTAGATTTTGCCAAAAAAATATCTAGAAAATAAATGTCTGTAAGTAATGGTTTCAAGTGCAATTGAATATACTGCTGCTGTTTACTGTCAGGAAGATGTTATTTATTAGAAAGTAAAAAATAGTTCCCAATAATTTGATAACTATTCGGAATTCATTTGCCTTATTTTTTCAAACGTCCTTGCAATTTCTCTACTAAACCTTTGCAGTTCACTAGAGCCTGCATTTAATTGCATCCGGAAAATGTTTTCATTTGTCGTGAATCCTCGATAAAGCTTATTCGCTTTAAATTGAATTAGTTGAAAGTTGCTTACTAGTTGGATTTGATATATTTTTATTTTTTGTATGTAGGTACAAATAACAAGAAGGTATTTAATAGGGCTAGGACCTATGATTTGAAGAATCTTATAAATTAAGCGGAATATTATAGAAACTAATATTCCGCTTAATTTATAAGCATAATGAGAATTACGTCTCAAACACATTAAAAATTTAAAAAAAAATACCGGTCAAGTGCGAGTGGGTCTCGCGCACCGAAGGTTCCATACCATCTCTGGACGTAGGTATTAAAGTAATTTTACTATTCATGTAACACCTCAGATAGCCAAAAAAACCAAACCGCAAAGCAAAGCTTTTTTGTCGAGTTATTTCAGGATTACTAAAAAAACTGTACTCTTTAGAAAGATCATTTTATTTTTCCTCTAAAATATAGGTAGACATGTTTTACCTATAATTATTTCAGATTTTTCCCACCACAAACTTCAGAGATAAGGGGGGCACGGTACTTTTTTGACATTTTTGATTATCAGCCAAAACGTGACATAACCCAAAAAAGATAAGATCTAAAACTGTTTCAAAAATCAAATCGATAGCGTCAGTGGTTCCTGAAATATATAGATGTGACAGACAGACATACAGACGAAGTCTCGCCATAAGGGTTCCTTTTTTACCTTTTAGGTATGGAACCCTAAAAACGAATAATTACTAAAACATACACATTTATAGTGTACCTACTGAAACCCTTGTCTTGTTAGTGATAGTGTCATTAACGTTAGTAGGCAAAACGTTGCCCCGTCTGGACTATCTTTTGTCTGGAAATGTCTGCGAGGCCTTTCTGATGGCGTTATCGATTATTACAAATAACGAGCCCGTTCAGCCATTGCTAATGATTACTGGACGCAAATGAGGCGATAATTTGAATCCCTGATGCCAACATCAACGTTTATCAAGCGATTTGTTGATTAAGCTTCAAACGGCACTAGCGGGAGTTGTTTTAACAATTTTTTATACAATTATGAGTTAAGAGAAGTAATTTGTACTTACGGTTGAGTAACTTTATTGGTTAAAGTATAAATTACAAAGCTATGGATACACGGTTTATATAAAAAATAATAAATGAAATTACAAAATTTTAACTTCGCCAGCGTATCTGAATTTTGGGTTTATAATAATAGTCAAGAGAGAGAATTTTTGGAGTTCTTTAGCTTTAAGTAACAGAAAATATTCGATTATTTTTGAGATGTAGAGGGACTAATAAGATTTATGTGCACTTGGAAAGGCAAACACAGTTTACGTAAATATTTTTATTAGCATTCTCAAATGGAGTTTATGCATTGGCTTTATCGGTATGGAGTGGAATTCAATTTCACTGAATTCAGTATAAAATAAACTAGATTGTCGCGGGTCGTATTTATGCGGGCAACGGTATAAAAACACAATCTTAGAGGCACAGTAAACGCCTTTAGGATATAAGCCCGGGTAGAATGTGTGGACATTTGCTGAGATCCGCGAATACTTTAAAATAATGTTGTTTTGGGAGTATATGGTTACATAAATGAGATCATCTCTGAATAAAAGAAAAAATACCAATTTTTTTTTTAATACACACTGCGTTCTCCTGATTTATTTCAATATCTTGGGTATAATGTTCTCTTTTACTTACGCGAATATTACACATTGAAATTAAACTACTTTTACGGATTTTATCGCGGTTTATTTATTGATTGATTTGATCTTGGGTATTCTGAAAGAGATTTCTTTAAAAAATACTAGTTTGATTTGATACATTTTTATTTTTTTGTATGAACTAATATCAAGAAGGTATTTATTACCGTTGCGCTAGGAAGGTCCTAGCGCAACGGTAGTCCTATGATTTGAAGAATCTTATAAATTAAGCGGAATATCAGTTTTTATGCATGATGATACTTGGGTCTCAAACACATTAGAAATTAAAAAAATACCGGTCTAGTGCGAGTCGGTCTCGAAGGGTACCTAAAAGACTGGCGGCATAGAAAATATTAGATTATTTTTGAGATGTAAAGATACTAACATTTACGTGCACTTGGAAAGGCAGTAACAGTTTACGTAAATATTTTTATTAGCATCCTCAAATGGAGTTTATGCATTTTTTTAATACACACTGCGTTCTACTGAATTATTTCAATGTCTTGGGTATTCTGAAAGAGATTTCTTTAAAAAATACTTCTCTGACTATATTTGTGTGTGTATAAAATATAAATTTAAAAATACTTATACTGAGACATACAACGCCATGAGAGTTTAAACAATTATTCTCTGATCAAAGTTAATGAACTTGAACACAAAAATTAATGAGTTGATATGAACAATTTTATATTTCTTTATGTGAATAAAAATTGCAGTCCTACACACATTCCATATAACGCAAGACTAATACGCAAAGTAGAGACAAAAAGGGGCAAAATCCCGGGATAATTTCCAACTGCAAAATATGTCCCGTAGACTTTATGAAAAGAAAAAGTAACAAAAAAGATCGACAAGTTGCCCGAAGTCATAATGTTACATAATGTGAGATGAACGGATGCAAGGCCGAGGTAGAGATACCGGGCGCCCGCAAACTTTTTCTTCCTGTAGCCGTACAATCTCAAGAATTAACTAGCGTCGCTTTACCCGAAGAAATTTTAATACTGAAACTTTGTTTTTAGCTTATTAAAACGCTTTTTTATCTCACGAGGTTTTAAGTCAGACCTCATTATTGGGTTAAGTTTCGTCTTTGTTATTTTATAACGATTTAAATAGGTTTAATAATTACATTTTTATCCTGTGCTATTGGTCAAAGGCTACTTTTTCATGAGCATTGAGAAGATTCAGGCTATATCCATCCACCTAGATGAGCAGGACATCTGTGTAAACTTATATTGGGTATTTGTAACCTAAAATAAGTCTCTTAAGCCTGCTCAGTAAATTCTTTTGCTGCATAATCGTTCATCGTTAATCGGAATAGACGGGGCCTGGGTAAAAAAAAAATCTAATTAGTCGTCACGCCTCAGTATAAAGTGTAGGTAGATGTGATGTCATGCGGAGTTTTAACGCACTATATCTTCGTCTTTTTTTGTTTAATTGACAAAAGAAAAAAATACGTGTCCAATATTTTTTGATAATCTAACTGAAGGACTAAATAAAAATTTTCAGGCATCTAGCCTGACAATACGAACAAAACGAACATAGCTCCCATAACATTTTCAAATGGCCGTTTTTCTAGTGTTTCAACTGTATTATGTATTTACACTGTAGTCATTACTTTGCGATTTGGTATTACTTTAGGTGGCTTCACTTATTCATACTGTGCGTCTTTTCTTATGCTTTTGATCCGGGTGTCTACTTTACTGCTTTGTGGCAAAATCTCTGACACTGCGGTGCTACCTGACTGGATGGTTTATCGCTCATAAGGCCCATTATTGGCCGTGGGGTGTCCGGGTAAGAATAGCACTCTTCCATCTACTGCCGTTGGGTGTCGGCAGAGGCAACTAAGGGTAGAGGTTGGGTAGAGGCAACTAAGGGTAGAGGTTGGGTAGAGGCAACTAAGGGTAAAAGGCGGGCAGCAACGTCTTTCTAATGGATTCCCTGCCACCAATACTGCGATGTCCAAGACGCCTGCCAAGTGTGGGACAACCCCTCCCTTCTAAGGGGGAGGCCACTTGTTCAGCTGTGGACGTGTTGGAGCTGTTGATGATAATAATGATGACGCCTTTCAACTAGTGAGCATTTCTGGAGATTCTTTTCCTTTTATTTTAGTTTTTAAAGACCATATGGTTCCTTCTTTATAATTGTTAGACCTGAAATAGTTCAGTCTATTTCAAAATAAATTATTAAAATATTATTTTTAAATAAAATCTGCAAGTCTCGGTGATGTCAAATTGTATTTTTGTGTGTATTTCTTTTTTCTCTACAGTTTTTAATGAAGCGTATCCGGATAACAAAATGTTACAGGCATTTTTCTGTGAGTCACGTAGAATTTGACAGACTTTAATTAAGTTTTTAATACATGCTTGTAAGCTCGGCGTTGTTTTGAAATGAAAATGAAATTTTGTGGTTGGTATATTAAAGTTCACTTTGATTTCGCAGTAAATTGATTCACAATATTTTTTGTTTGTATTAAACAAAGCATTATCATCAAATAATAATACCAGGCCTTGTTTATGTCCCACTGTTAGGCACGGGCCTCAAGATGAAGGGGTCCATAGTCCACCACGCTGGCCAAGTGCGGGTTGGCGGACTTCACACGTCATTCGAAAGCTAGTTAGGCTAACCTGCATGTCTGGCAGGTTTCCTCACTGAAAGACGATTTGCAATATTATATCTCTCTACATCGCCATTGCAATTAGAGCTAGTAGCTTGACAGCGGCCAAGCTCTAAACTCCTTACTCTTGTAGCATCAGTTCAGTAGTTTATTGTCTAAAATTAAGAATTTTAATATCAAACTGCAACAGAGAGTCGTGTAAACGCGATGCAGAATCGTCTGAAAAATCGTAGATTTATATCAACAAAATTAAACTCTCGCAGTGAAGATATTATGCACTCTGTTCTATTATAACTTCTCATCTTTCATGTTGCTTTGGTTTACGGTATATTTTCTACGTTTTAAATGAAATTTGAAATCCTTCTATTGTACCTTTACAACCAAGAAAGTTTAATACTAAGCAGTCAGCTGCGACATTTGTATCGCCCGTAGTGACAAAGGAAACAGCTGAATTGAACTCGCATAATTTAAAATAGGTACGTTGGAAATAAATGAGAAAGCCACGCCGCATACAATGGTTTGTTTCCCGAAAACACGAATGGATTAGTTTGGAACAAAAAAGTTTAATAATGACCCGTCACCTACAATACATAAGGTTAACGGGAGCATTTTTGCTAGAGAGAATACTGAATTAGCGATATACGTCTAATTAAACAAACAATCAAAGTAGAAAATTAATCTAGTTTCCGGAAGATAAAACAGTTGTTGTAAAAGCATAATTACAAGAGGTCATTAAAGCAGATAAGAGGCGACTATAAACTTTCTTTTTTCTTCTATTTGAATCACCACTAATTTTGGTGAGCTTTTGTGTTAAAGATATTTGTTTTTTCTTAAATATAATATAGAAGTAGAATATTAAACAAAACGCAAAACCTCAGAAAACCTTAAACTAGATATTTAATTTATTTATTTGGTTTTCTTTAGAAAACCTTAAACTACACACATCAAAAGTGTCTAGGGATCAACATATATTTTTGCAATAACTTTTCTCCTGATTGATATTAATTAAAATTTTCTTTAAGGATTCATCAAATAAAGTGTTTTCGTTTGTCACAGTAACGATAAACCAAGTCACCTTTGCATTAATAAAGAAATTTTCCATTTTCCTAATAAAGGGATTTTTGACATTTGAACCACTAACACAAAAGTTCGAAAAAAAGACTGAAATAACAGTTTTCTTTAAAATTTTATTGGGTAACTTAAACAATTAATAATCCGTGTTTCTACCGCGAACACTAACAACACAAGAACATCGGTTTGGCATACTCAAAATGAGTTCATCCAAATCACGCTGTGGAATGGCCGCCCATGTTCGTTGCAACAACAAAAAAAGGTCTTCTTGCGACTGGATACCCTCCATATTCGGCAGAGCTCTTCTCTGTAGCATATCCCATGCATGCTCAATCGGGTTCAAGTCTGGCGACTGAGCAGGCCAGGGCAGGACATTGATGTTAGCTGCGGCGAGAGTCTGTCTTACAACTCTTGCGGTGTGCGGTCGTGCATTATCATGCATTAACTGAAATAAGGGACCGATTTGCACTTGTAGAGGAACGATGACGTCTGATACAATCGTCTCAGCATAAATTTGAGCGTTGAGGTTGCCTCTGATCCAAATCAACTCAGTTCTTCCGCCGATCCAAATACCCGCCCATACCATGATGGTTCCACCACTATAAGGATGGACTTCCTGGCAGGATTTTAATCGCTGTTGGCGTCCAGGGGTTCTCCAGTGTCGTATACGTCTTGTATCCGGTCTCATACCAAAACGAGACTCATCAGAAAAGCACACGAAACGCCATTGTTCTTCTGCCCAATTTCTGTGTTCAAGAGCCCATTGATATCGAATCCTACGATTGTGCATTGCTATAGGTGGTACCCGTAGCGGTCTTCGGGAATGAAGGTTCACTTCATGCAAACGGTTTCTGACTGTTTGGTCGCTAATTAAGTTCCCTGAAGAGTGATGAAGCCTCACGGCTAACATCATGGCAGTTATTGTTGGAGCTCTTCGAGTTAAGATTTGAATATATCGGTCTTGTCTCCGTGTGGTGCAGCGATACCGTCCTCCATGGCGCTCAGCCACGGTACCAGTGCTTCGGTAACGTGTCCAAAGTCGACTGATAACACTCTGACTTGTATTCAGAGCTAAAGCCACAGTACGTTGCCGGGAACCAGCTTCTATCATTCCCACGGCTCTGAGCATTTCTTCCCTGCTTAAATGACGTCGCCGCTCCATAATAACGTTGGTTTTAATCAGTAGTAGGGAAACAGTAGCACTAATAATGTCTTCAATGCGTTGTATGTTTTTATAGGGAAAATATTGACAGCTGATTTTCATCTTTTACTCGAATTTGATTCACAGTTCCTGATTCAAATTATGAAATGCACCAAAAAGGATCCATATAAATTTATAAAATCATAAATTTATTACAAAGCCACATCTCAATCTCAAGAAATCCGCTTAAAAATGCTTGATCCCTAGACACTTTTGATGTGTGTATAAAGATTGAACCATCGAAGACCGTAAAATGATCTAGGTTTTGCCAAAATAGTATTACGATTTGATAAATTTTACTTTAAGATCTTGCCTTACGAATTTTGAATAAACAAAAAGCGAATTTAATTTTTAACCGACTTCAAAAAAGGAGGAGGTTCTCAATTCCTCTGTATATATATATATATTTACGTATGTTTACGCATAACTCTGGCAATTATGAGCCTATTTGAAAAAATCTTTCTTCTATCCATTCTTCAATCCGTTGATTGGGTCCCATAATTATTGCTTAGTAATAAGTAGTTCCTGAAAAAACAAGAATGGTGACTGCGCAGGAAAGCTGCAGGAAAGCCTATATAGATGACTTTATGTCGGTTTTTAAGGACAAAAATGGTCATAACTCTGGCAAATATTTACCAATTTCAATGATTCTTTTTTTATTCGAAAGAAGAAACCACTGTAATGAATCTGTATGAAATTTATCACAGCCAGATAAGAACTTCCTGGAGGACCATGAACGATGAGGAGGAATTTATCTGGTAAAAACCATAAAACTGATGTTCTCCATTACATTGCTCTGACAATTATGAACCGATTTCGATGATTCTTTTTTTATTCGAGAGAGTAAACTACTATGATGATTCCATGCAAATTTCATTACGACCGGATAAATAGTTTCTGAGTTTCTGAAGAAACATGAATTATGTAAAGCTATGTAGACGATAATGTGATCATAACCTACCTAGATCATTTTACGGTCTTCGATGGTTCAATCTTTATATATGAAAATATCACTAAAAAGTTTAAAATAAAATCTTTTAAAAAGAAATTGAACCGACTTCAATATCACTGAAAAGTATAAAATAATTTAAATATTATTGAAGTTGGTGCCAAATATACATAGCCGGTAAGCTAACACCAACTTTAATAATATTTAAAATATTTTATACTTTTCAGTGATATTGAAGTCGGTTCAATTTAAAATAAAAAAAGATTTTATAACACATCAAAAGTGAAAGAACGTTACAAGTGAAAGAACGGGGGTAGACGAAGATATTTCTGCCTCGCGCACGGAGCCGTCTCGCTGAACCAGTCTGCTTGTGACCACGGCTGGTGCAACCCGGCCGAAACGTCAAGCCAAAATATAAGGTAAATCGCGTTAATTCCCGATTAGAATAAAGTTTGATAATGGAACGCGAAAGTCTAAAAGTATATACATCAAAAGTGGTTTTGGGTTTGTATCGAATCATATACCTATACTTATGTATTTATATGGAATCGTACCATAGTCAATATGGTATTTTTAACCGACTTCAAAAAAGGAGGTTCTGTATTCGACGCGTATGTATGTAATATTAATAAAAATGCGTAATATTCATATATGTTAGTCTATGTGGGCTTCTAAACGAATTTACCAAATTTCACGAGTGTATGTATGTATGTATGTATGTATGTATGTAGGTTTGTCCACGGATTTCTCAGAAACTACAAGTCCGATTTCGAAAATTCTTTTTGCAATAGTTAGAGTATCTTTCAACTTAGGGTAGAGTACAAATTTCATCAAAATCGGTCCAGTAGTTTAAGAGATATAAACTTTTTATGTTTTCAGTAAGTTACTGTAATGTAGACGTTCGAGTTGCGTGATAGTGCTGATACCTATCTTGGTAAAATAAGTCACTAAAAAGTGTTAAATAAACTATTTTAAAAAAAATAAAAACCGACTTCAAAGTAAATTATCTAAAAAGCATAAAATAACGAAAATATTATTGAAGTTGGTGCAGAATATACACAGCAGGTACGCAAACACCAACTTCAATAATATTTTCGTTATTTTATGCTTTTTAGATAATTTACTTTGAAGTCGGTTTTTATTTTTTTTAAAATAGTTTATTAGTAAACCTATTTTTAGCTGATCTTATTCCAAATTTATAATAAGTACTACGTTTTGTTGTTTTTTCAGTATTCCATACCTAAAAAGTAAAAAGGAACTCTTATGGTGCGGCTTTGTCTGTCTAGCTGTCTGTTAGCCTGTCCGTCTATCTACTTTTATGTTTCAAGAACCACTAATGCTATCGATTTGAAACTTGGTAGTTTTATCTTACTTACACAATCTTATCGTAAACGAAAAAAAATGTTTTCTTTGGTTTTCTTTTTAATGGGGGTCGAAATGGCGTGTCAAAATTTCATCTATATTTCACAGGAAAAATAAAATGATATTTTTAAGTAGATAGTACAGTTTTTTAGTAATCCTAAAAAACTCGACAAACAAACTTAGTTTTGCGGTTTGTTGTTTTGCCTATGACAACTATAGTAATAGCACGGTCGAGCTATGTAAACATAGACAATCCTCACAGACACGATATCTCGGAACGGTTGGAGACAGTGCGAGTGTGAGAGCCATCCACTTTAGACACGCATCTTGTGATGTTTTTTGTGCAAATATTGAATTAATTTAGATTTTACTGTTTTTTATTTCCGTTCTTCCTATTTTAATCTCAACAATCAATCAAGCAACTAGAAAAAGAGTGCCGAGCCGAGACTAAAAAAAAACATACAACCGAATTTATTGCACCCCACCGAATAGGTAAAGTCGCAAGCGCTGTTAAATGTTTAATGTTTTTTTTTGCGTTTTCATAATCTAGGATGTCAAATACCTATTACGTCTAATTCTAATTATGGGATTATACTTTTTTGAATATTTAAGAGAAGCTTATTATTGTTTATTATAAAAATATACAATTTTAGTGGACAAAAAATTAGCTTTCTATTGATACCTCGATAAAATTGATCGGATGTATGGTTGTTGACTTATTCACTAATTATGTTTTTTTATTTTTCCTGAAAAGTTGTGATTTTGATATTACGTCGTTATTCGGTGGGAGGGGTGCGTTATAACCTCATAATCATAAGCTTGAATTCAGTACACTGATTATGTTGTGACTATAGGCTGATGATGGCGATGTATATACCGTAACGCGTCTGTCCCTCTCAACTAGTCCTACACAAAATAACATTGTGAGTTGCCACTGGTGTAGGTATATCGATCCAAAACTAATGTATCTTGTCACACACAAGTTCACACAACACAAACCTTTCCGTATGCCCCTAGCTTTAAACGATTACTATTGTTGTTACGCAAACATAGGATTAAAGCTCAGTCGATTAAACCCGCCACCAAATACTCGACTACAGAAAAATACGCGTCGTACAATGCTGCGCGGTAATTTGTGTACGAGAGAAAATATTGCTGCTTCGGAACATTACAGTGTTTATTTATTAGCTACAGATTATGCGGTGTGCGGATGAAATTATAGATCATTGCCAAACAAAATTATAGGAAAATCATTGAAATCAAACTACTTTTACGGATTTTATCGCGGTTTATTAAGACAACATTATAGGAAAATCACCAGTAATTTGGTTGAATTACTTGATTTGTTTCAGTAAAATCTATCATCTTCCTTTGAGGTCAAAGACATTGATCCGAAGTTGAAATGGAAATGGTGGTTACCAATGATATTGTAAATAATATATACGTTACCTACTAAGCAATCGACAATTACAAGTAGCACCAGTACTCACGCATATTGCAACATTACACTAATGTATCTATTCTAGAAAAGTTTGTGTAATTGGGTAATTTACATAGTAGTGATTGTTTGATGCGACTATTCAATAAAATGAAAACGAAATGACACTGTCAATGCTTCCGTGGGTTGTGTGCTACTGATTCAATTAGCTCACCTTTTTTCCGCCACTTTCGGAACGTCTATAACCTCTACCTCCTTTTACTTTTTAATATCATTGGTTGTTACAATATTTTACATAGCTGCTGATTGAATTACGTTAAATCTAAAAATATTTTGTAACAATACTGGAATTTCAACGAACCTGAAGATCGTCGTAATGAAAAATGGTTTTCCAAAGCTCACACTCGTGAGCCTTTTACATTCTTATTTTCAGGTATTCGAAGGGCGATAAAACCACGAAGGCCTATTCATTAGAGAGGTGACTTATTCATCGCTTACAAACATTCATGAATTTAAATTAGCGCCCTCTGTTTTTACACCTGGTCCGCATTAATTAAGTCCTAAAATGAAAAGTAAAAGCCAACCTTCTTTTATTTTCATGTTCAGAATTCGTATTTGCACACAAAAGCTCACGACGTATATATACGAATAAATAATCGTAGACGTATACATACTTACGTAATTATTAGTTAGGCTATGGGGTGACTATTCACTACCTAACCATGTTTAGTAGCAGATAGGCTAGGTCCCTTTATGTCTTCGGAGTCGCTGGACGTTCAGGGTGTGGGCCCTTAGAACGTCCATTGAGTACGGCAACTCAGAGGAGGACGGTGGCGGGGTTGCGACCCCCGTCCCCGTGAGCACCGTGACTGGTTCCCGGGGGGCTACAATGCGCCTCTCGGCGACGGGCTCAAGGGCAAGGCACTGAGGGATCCCTGGTGCAGATCCCACCGGACAGATCGGTGCCGGTGCCGTCTCATGTGCCGATGCGACAGCCGCGGGGGTTTTAGTGGGTAAGAATCCCACATACCCAGTGGCGTGCACAGAGGGTAGGCAAAAAAACGTACTCAGCTTATTTAACATATTATAAGTATATTATTATACCATTTTATACAACCATAAGTTAGCAGATTCTATAGGCATATTAATTTGCATTTAAAAGCTGTAATAAGATTATTCAGAGGGTTTATACACACAAAAAAACTTTGCCTACCCTACGATTACTCTAAATAATCTTAATTTTAAAATATTTTGTACTGACATGATATTAACGTGATGTTTTTAAATGTAAATGGATACGTCTGTAATGTTAGTTCATTTAAGGATATCTGTGGTGGCACACTAACAAATAGGTTAGAGTACATATAACTCGCAGATATTTTTGCCTACTTTTTGTGCACGCCACTGCACATACCCCGGTCGAGCCCCACAGCTCCCGGGATCTTTCGAAGATTTCCCCAGCGTCAAAAAAAAGGTCCCTTTATATGGACCCTAGGTTTCCATAGAGGATGGTGGGTGGCGACTCCGAGGAGGATGGCGAAGGGATTGCGACACCCTTCCACGTGAGCACCGTGACAGGTTTTCGGGGGGCTATAATGCCCGGCGGCGGGCTCAGTGGCAATGCACTGAGTGAGTACAAATCCCACTGGAGAACCCAGGTTCCGAACCTGGATCTCAGAACCTGGATGTTAGTGTAAGAATCCCGCGTACACCCCACATGGTCCCCAGGACATATTGAAGCTTTCTCACACGAGAGCAAAAAAAGCTTCTAGTGCAAGAGTTTTTTTTTTTCAAGGAGAGAGGAGAGCTTCTTGTGCAAGGAACCGATCGCAGTGACAGATATCCTGTCATAATTCAGCGACAAATGTTTTACCATAACGCAGCTATTGATAACCTGCCACAACGCAGAGAAAAATAATTTACACGTAAAGTGTTCTGAAAAATATTGGTTCATTGGCAGTAATTCGGTAGAATTTATTTATTTATACTCTTTATTGTACTAAAAACTTGCACATAAATAAAAGTGTACTAAATAGCTTAATGTTAATTGTACAATGGGCGGCCTTATCGCTAACTGCGATTTCTTCCAGGCAACCTTGGGATGAAAAAAGATAGTTAGCTATCTTTTTTCATCCCAAGGAACATATAAGTAACCACTACAATGTAATTACATTAAAAATAAAAATAAGTAAGTAAATAGTACAAATATAAAATACGTAAACTACTACATATTATGTATAGACCTAACCGACATATGTATATATATACATAATAATAAATAAAAATACAACAAAATAGTAAATAATGAACAAAAAAGAAACAATGACCTACACAGAAAGATAGTGACTTTTTAAAAGATTTTTATAAATAAACAATGATTTTGCTTGCCTTATGGAAACAGGTAAGTCATTCCATAAACGAACTGCCAGCACAGAAAAAGATTTTCCATAAAAAAATATGGTTTGTGCAAGCATATCTACACACATCAAAAGTGTCTAGGGATCAAGCATTTTTAAGCGGATTTCTTGAGATTGAGATGTGGCTTTGTAATAAATTTATGATTTTATAAATTTATATGGATCCTTTTTGGTGCATTTCATAATTTGAATCAGGAACTGTGAATCAAATTCGAGTAAAAGATGAAAATCAGCTGTCAATATTTTCCCTATAAAAACATACAACGCATTGAAGACATTATTAGTGCTACTGTTTCCCTACTACTGATTAAAACCAACGTTATTATGGAGCGGCGACGTCATTTAAGCAGGGAAGAAATGCTCAGAGCCGTGGGAATGATAGAAGCTGGTTCCCGGCAACGTACTGTGGCTTTAGCTCTGAATACAAGTCAGAGTGTTATCAGTCGACTTTGGACACGTTACCGAAGCACTGGTACCGTGGCTGAGCGCCATGAAGGACGGTATCGCTGCACCACACGGAGACAAGACCGATATATTCAAATCTTAACTCGAAGAGCTCCAACAATAACTGCCATGATGTTAGCCGTGAGGCTTCATCACTCTTCAGGGAACTTAATTAGCGACCAAACAGTCAGAAACCGCTTGCATGAAGTGAACCTTCATTCCCGAAGACCGCTACGGGTACCACCTATAGCAATGCACAATCGTAGGATTCGATATCAATGGGCTCTTGAACACAGAAATTGGGCAGAAGAACAATGGCGTTTCGTGTGCTTTTCTGATGAGTCTCGTTTTGGTATGAGACCGGATACAAGACGTATACGACACTGGAGAACCCCTGGACGCCAACAGCGATTAAAATCCTGCCAGGAAGTCCATCCTTATAGTGGTGGAACCATCATGGTATGGGCGGGTATTTGGATCGGCGGAAGAACTGAGTTGATTTGGATCAGAGGCAACCTCAACGCTCAAATTTATGCTGAGACGATTGTATCAGACGTCATCGTTCCTCTACAAGTGCAAATCGGTCCCTTATTTCAGTTAATGCATGATAATGCACGACCGCACACCGCAAGAGTTGTAAGACAGACTCTCGCCGCAGCTAACATCAATGTCCTGCCCTGGCCTGCTCAGTCGCCAGACTTGAACCCGATTGAGCATGCATGGGATATGCTACAGAGAAGAGCTCTGCCGAATATGGAGGGTATCCAGTCGCAAGAAGACCTTTTTTTGTTGTTGCAACGAACATGGGCGGCCATTCCACAGCGTGATTTGGATGAACTCATTTTGAGTATGCCAAACCGATGTTCTTGTGTTGTTAGTGTTCGCGGTAGAAACACGGATTATTAATTGTTTAAGTTACCCAATAAAATTTTAAAGAAAACTGTTATTTCAGTCTTTTTTTCGAACTTTTGTGTTAGTGGTTCAAATGTCAAAAATCCCTTTATTAGGAAAATGGCAAATTTCTTTATTAATGCAAAGGTGACTTGGTTTATCGTTACTGTGACAAACGAAAACACTTTATTTGATGAATTCTTAAAGAAAATTTTAATTAATATCAATCAGGAGAAAAGTTATTGCAAAAATATATGTTGATCCCTAGACACTTTTGATGTGTGTATGTATATGTTATGAAAATCAGAAACGAATTCTGTTCCTTAAATTGCAAAGAGGAAATAATACACTCAAACCGGAAGTCTAACTCTTTGCTGTCGCATTGTTAGATCATTAGCATTTAGTACAAATATAAAATATATTTGACGCCAAAACCTAAGTTCGGCAAGCGATTCATTTATATCTTAAAATATGTGTACTTATATTATATTTATATAATATCAATATCGCTTTTATCCTCTCTGCTTATAGATAATATTTAAAATAATTACCACAGGGAAACTTGGTAACAACAGTTTACACCACTTTGTCATACTGACCATAAGATTCCCAGTCTGAAAGTACCGCTACTAGTAACAACAATATTATATAATATATAAATATAGTAAAACTTGTATATAAATATCATCTACTTTCTATGGTTCTTAGAATAATAACTGAGATTAACTATTAAGATAGAGGTTAAATGACCTATCAATCTTATCATAGAAAATATTTTCGAAAGTTTTGTGGCACAATCACGTAGAGATATCAGCCGACGTATGTATTGTTTTAAATTACAGCGTAAACTATACATACTCTCGGATGTTTCGCCTTAACGGTGCTCGATGAGGCTACGGCGAAATTTTATTAATATTTTGTAATTAAATAAATTGTAACAGTAAATTTATCATTGCAATAGACAAAATAAGATACATCGAACTTATAAAAGCATACTTTTTGCCAGTGGTAATAAACAGCGTGCAATATGGTTGTTATAGATTAATAATTATCTGACTCAGCCATATTCCTTTGATGATTATCTTGATGACATATGCATAGTGATAAAAATGTATATATTTATGAAATTTATAACCAATAGTTAAATAAATAATATTGAAAAAAAAAATTATTAGATGTAAATTTTAAAAAAAAACGAAATTAAAATTAAAATTTAGAATTAAATTTACAAAAAAAAAGTAAAGGTAAATTAATTGAGCCTTGCCAAGCTGGCGTGAGAAGCGTATCCGTTTGCGTCTCATAATAAATATTCCTTGAACGCAGATCCTGATTGGAAACATCATTTTGTTCTTTAAATTTATGTTACAGAAAACTTAAGCCCCCCGTAGCACCTTTAGTTCCATTGCACCAAATTCAACTTGCTTGCTCAGCAAAAACAAGATGGGTATGCATATGCAGTATATCCACTAACACACCATCCAGGGTGAGTTAATTTATTTTCATGTTTTCGCAATTATCGTTAATGTACGGGACACAAAGAAATCGATGATTAAGCTATGGGAAATCATTATTCTTTTCCCAAATTGATAATATTGGCCATGAGCCACTTATACACCAAACTAACCTGTATACAGCATGCATGCACTTGCCTTTCACGCAGTATGACGCTATGAAAAATACCATAAAAAAGCGTAGCGTTTCATCAAAACTATCGTATATACGTAATATGAGTATCACCCTCTACATAAACAACAGACATTGGATCATTATTTCTATTGTTAAAATCTTATCGTATTTTCTGCTCACAGAAATAGAACTAAATAGCGTTAAAAGTGAGTATAAACCAAAACCTGCTTGTTTTGGACCTAAGTACGAGCATAAATACATTAATACTCGCGACCTATAAACGATATTTAATCACTTTAGAATCAAATAACTTTAGACAAGTTGTAAAACAATATCAATAATAGGTTAAGATAACTGCAAGTTCAAATACATAAATACGGATATCTAAAATAAGTTAAGATAGTCATAACAAAAGTGTTAGAACATCGGCCCTTCGACATTCTAGTTCTAT
This sequence comes from Furcula furcula, assembly GCA_911728495.1. NCBI lineage: Eukaryota > Metazoa > Arthropoda > Insecta > Lepidoptera > Notodontidae > Furcula > Furcula furcula. The sequence continues at coordinate 17,422,291 of OU452251.1, forward strand.
TTAAGTTCTTCTTTAACAAGAGAAATATACACCTTGTCTTTAACGACTATACCTTCGTAACAAAATATACGAGTATAAGGACAACTAACATGGTAAAGGTTTACTAACATGGATCACCCACAGCTCAACCAAACAGTCAGTAAATTAAACAAGTAATTTCTAAAACAAAAAAAAAGAGAAAAAGAAACATTGATTAGAGTATTTCTTAAATTGTCTTCCGTGCATAATAAATGTCACCTTGGCCGAATGATTTGCGGATCTTAGGAGGTACTCCTACTGTCGTAGCTAGAAAACCGTCAGCTAAACTAACTTATTAGTGGTTTTTGACCATTAATCTTCTTTTTATATTCTACTAAGAACGTAAATGATAAACATATTATTAATACCTATTATAACGTCGTTAATTATTACCTATTGTAAATCTACGGAAATTTATCAGTTTAACTAATATTTTACTAAAAAAAAAAAACTATACCATCTAAACAAAACCTTACTCTCTAAACATCTACACTGTCAATTCATATATCTGAAGTATAAAGCAATGAAATATAATAGGTGATCAAACGAACTTCTTGAAGTGAAGTTCGATCATTATTATATGAATTGCTTTATACGAAGATATAAAAACCCGCCCACCCATGATTAAATCACATAACACGTGTTCATTGCATTTAACCCTTGAATAAGGTTTTGTTGAATCATAGGCATAAACATAATCTCTAAAGAATGAAGTGTCTGGTCCGTGCCTGGTCCGTCCGTGACGTAACTGGTGGTAAAAAACACAGTTTTACGTCTCTAAACGTGCGCAACTCGCTAGTATATAGAGATAAACTACACTGTCAATTCATATATTATCTTCGTATAAAGCAATTCATATAATAATAATCGAACTTCACTTCAAGAAGTTCGTTTGATCACCTATTATTAGGTTAAGTTTTAACAACTTATATTTTATTCTGACAAACAGCCAGTTTAATATTTATTTTAAAAACACCCACTACATAACACAACTATAGACCATCACTAAAATATAAGCTTAAGCAAAAATTTAAAAAAATGTACATATGACAATATCTTAATAAAACTAACCAATTGCCATAAACCGAAGATATCTAGGTGTTATACTTCAGTTCTCGAGAACCATGGACTGCAAGCCCGGTGGGTCTACATTTATTTGTGCCGAGAACCCGTGTCCACCTTCTTGCTCCATTGTCAGACCCTGATCACCATTTTTCTAGCAACTACCCATCGAGAGCTACCCAACGGGCCCAAACTCGGCAGATCTACGTTTATTGGTGCAGTGATCCCGTGACGACCTTCCTGCTCCATCATCAGACCATGATCTCCATTTTTCTAGCAACTACTCGTCGAGACCTATCCAATGAGTCCAAATTCGGTAGGTCTCCGTTTGTTGGTGCCGAGATACCGTGACGACCTTCCTGCTCCATTATCAGACCTTGATCACAATTGTTCTAGCAACTACTCGTCGAGAGCTACCCAACGAACCCAAGCTCGGTAGGTCTATGTTTATTGGTGCCGAGATCCCGTGACGACCTTCTTGCTCCATCATCAGACGCTGATCACCATTTTCTAGCAACTACTCATCGAGAGCTACCCAACGAGCCCAAACTCGGCGGATCTACGTTTATTGGTGCAGAGATCCCGTGACAACCTTCCTGCTCCACCATCAGACCCTGATCTCCATTTTTCTAGCAACTACTCGTCGAGAACTATCCATCGAGTCCAAATTCGGTAGTTCTACGTTTAGTAGGCACGGCTAGGATAGGATGGATTGTTAAATTTATTACAGAGTTCCGGTGGCCATCTAAGGCCTTCTTCATCAGATCCACTTCACCAAATGATACTTTCTGAATGAAAATGCTTGACTAGTTTCTAAAAATACCAAAAACGCTATATGTATGCCTATAATATTTAAGGAGTTCCCTCAGTTACTCATGGTTCCCATCATCAGAACTTGATTTTGAAAAAAATGGGACCAATCTGGAAGCATATCCTTTCAATTAAAGAAATAATTTTCCAAATCGGTTCGTAAACGACAGAGTTCTGAGGTAACAAACATAAAAAAAAACATACAACGGAATTGATAACCTCCTCCTTTTTTTTGAAGTCGGTTAAAAATATCGAGGAGTAAGATTTTATTGTTGATTGTAATAAATACAGAATTATCAATCAACTTTTATTACTTGAAACGTATATTTTCATTTGAAATAAGATGAAACGAGGCTAAAAATCGATGCGTAAGGTACGGCATCCCCAAGTAAACATAATAAATAACAATCGAAGAACAAGTAAATCTAATTTCAAACCGACAAAGATTTCTCTTTTGGGTATAGTCGTAAAACAACTAATATCTTAGACATTGAAGGAATAGTAAAAAAAAAAATTCTGCATTTTTTTATAACATAGGTAGTTGAAAAATATTGTTCCTTCTGTAATTTTTTTGAATACACATTCTGGGACCACCAATATGCAAAATGTTCATTAAAATGGTCCACTATCCTCTTTGCTGCTATAAATCAATTTTAAGTGTTATAAATGGATAATCGTGCGTGATATGTACTCAAAGCCCGTCGTCGGGTTTCCTCAATAAGTACTTGTCCCGGGCCCCGGACCCACATCCCGGGGAAGGTGACAGACAGTTCACTAGTCAATTTGCGTTTAGTGGGATCAATTGGACGTTAGTATTCTTGGAAAAGAAAAATCTAAGTATTAACCCTTCATCCATCTCTTTGTGACGGATCGTTTAAAATATTTCTAATGCTTCTATCTCTCGAGGGCCAGATTTTATATTAAAAATCTAACACACTTTGCTCAAACATGAAATATTCATATTTACATAGAAAAAGAAAAAGCATTCATTTTCATGGAGCACAAATACAAAAAGTTATTGTTGATACAAAAAAATCATCATCATCATCAGCAGCCGAAAACACGTCCACTACTGAACAAAGGCCTCTCCCTTAAAAGGGAGGGGTTGCCATAATCCCCACGCTTGGCAGGCGTCTAGGGGAAAAAAAATAAGGACTTATAATTTAAAAAAACAATAGAAAGAAATAATTATAACAGCATGTTAGTTAGGGGTATGTGCCTTACATCGTCCTATATTATGTTCTGTAGGTACGTATTTGCGTAAGATAACAAGTATAAAATACCTAGAAAAGATGTTATTTTTAGAATTCTAATTTAGATACCAGCTGTTGGCCATTTACCCAGTTTAATATGTTGAACATTCAAATGAAAATGTCGGTACACTGAACAAAAAACGAATAAACCTTATATTCGGAGTATAATTTAATAATGCGTTCTCATTTGAAATATTTCTTTGATACGAAATGTGTGTTTATTGCGTTTACGACAAGCTAAGCGCGCGGTGACGTAAATTGGGATCCACACTTCAACGATATAAAAATGTAAGACTGCTGTCACTTGGCTGTCACTGAGGCTGAAGGCACTCTGGCGTACCAAGCCAATAATGTATTGGTATGGTTGTTTTTTCACAAATCAAGAATTTACTATACACGCTCAACTGCGACTAGCTGTGATGGCCCTATTTACTTGTGTCATCCTCCGTCATACTGTGTATGTATGTATGTATGTATGTAGGTATGTATGTAGGTTTGTCCACGGATTTCTCAGAAACTACAAGTCCGATTTCGAAAATTCTTTTTGCAATAGTTAGAGTATCTTTCAACTTAGGGTAGAGTGCAAATTTCATCAAAATCGGTTCAGTAGTTTAAGAGATATAAACTTTTTATGTTTTCAGTAAGTTAATGTAACGTAAACATATGAGTTGCGTGATCGTGCTGATACCTATCTTGGTAAAATAAAAGTCACTAAAAAGTGTTAAATAAACTATTTTAAACGAAAATAAAAACCGACTTCAAAGTAAATTATCTAAAAAGCATAAAATAACGAAAATATTATTGAAGTTGGTGCAGAATATACACAGCAGGTACGCTAACACCAACTTCAATAATATTATCGTTATTTTATGCTTTTTAGATAATTTACTTTGAAGTCGGTTTTTATTTTCGTTTAAAATAGTTTATGGTAAAATAAGTCACTAATAAACTATTTAAAAAAGAATAAAAACCGACTTCAAAGTAAATTATCTAAAAAGCATAAAATAACGAAAATATATTGAAGTCGGTGCTAGCACATCATGTTAACTAACACTAGCACCAGCTGACAACACTTAACACTTTTTAGTGACTTATTTTACCAAAATCACGCATCTCGAACGTCTACGTTACAGTAACTTACTGAAAACATAAAAAGTTTATATCTCTTAAACTACTGGACCGATTTTGATAAAACTTGTACTCTACCCTAAGTTGAAAAATACTCTAACTATTGCAAAAATAATTTTCAAAATCGGACTTGTAGTTTCTGAGAAATCCGTGGACAAACATACATAGCTGGTGGTGGTGTTAGTTAACATGATGTGCTAGCACCGACTTCAATATATTTTCGTTATTTTATGCTTTTTAGATAATTTACTTTGAAGTCGGTTTTTTTTTTAAAATAGTTTATTATCAATATTACATACATACGCGTCGAATAGAGAACCTTCTTTTTGAAGCCGGTTAATAAAAAAACAGACTCGTGAACTGAACAAGGTATATAATTATAATTAAGACCTATTCCCAGTAGTTCTACATTTTGCTCTACATGTATGACTAGTAGAAAAATAAAAACCCTACTAGTTCTAAACTCATGTAATGTATAGAGAAAACGCCAATATGACTGGAGAAGCCCCTAAACTTTATTGCCGTATATTGGAGCCAAATATTGCCTCTTTCGGGTGGCGATGTATCCTTGTGTCTCATCACAAGGATACGTGGCCAGTGCTCTAAGCCGAGTTGCCGATGGACCATCTTCCACCTCTTTTGCTACCGGTGTATTGACTACCACTGATACAAGATTTACCTTCTGTTGTTACAGTTAGTGTAATCCCACCAACGGCTGCTTCATCATCACTAACTTTCATCATCGGACGACGAGACGCACGGCACATACACACCCTTATGTGGTGAAAGTGCCTTCAGTCCGGACTAAGCGGTTTGCTTCTTCATTAATAATAAGGACAGCTAAGGACTGGAACAGTTTGCCTGCGTCGGTTTTCCCGCCCGATTATAATGTGGGTGTCTTTAAGACTAGAGTGAATAGGCTTTTAGTAAGCTAGTGTGTTTTACCATCCTCGATTGCGTTGCCGCTTTCTATCAGGTGGGACTGCAGTCAAGCACTAGCTTATAAGTGTTAAAAAAAGAATACTTAGTTGGGATCTTGGTCAATCGCTAGTCTTTTTTTGTCGTATGGTTAGTGACCTGGTTTAACGGTTGTTCAAGCTTAGGCCTCTGAATTGGCTCAACAACAACTGTGATCGACTTTTAACGTTCCCTCCAAAGCACGGAGAGGCTCAGTTCATTTGTCACTAAACGATCACCCATCTAAGGACTGATCTTGACTAAGCGCCTCAGTTTATTTATATCGAGTAAACCAAGAAGAAGATTCACTTTCTGGAGTAAATTGTATTCTACTTATTTTTAACTAAAGATTGAAGCTCTCTCAGCTTTTTTGTACCCATGAAAATACATAAATTTTCATAGTCAAGGAAAGTAGAAAACATATTTCATATAAACGAAAGCCTGGTAACCAATAAAAATAATTGTAGCTATAAATTACGAGAAAACAATGTTTACAGCGAAGAGGCAAGATATTATAACTTATCATAAAACTAATTTTATAGCAGTCTTATAGAGAGTGAGTAAACTACGAATAAAATACATTTGGAGATTCACATTAAAGCCTAATAATGCTTGGTTATATGAACTTTGCGGGCGTTTGTATTTTAGTTTTATACTTTGTACTCTCTTACCGTGGGTTTCCGCGTAAGAATAGTAACCACCCTATTTCTCCCGTAGGGAGTCGTAAGAGGCGACTAAGGGAAAACAAGAAGACGGGCAGCAGCGTTTTTCTATTGAATTACCGCCTATACTGCGGTCCCCGAGACGTCTACCAAGAGTGGGGATTATGTCAACTCTTCCCTTCTAATGAGGAAGATTTTCTTCAGATGATTATGTACTTGAATAATCAAGTCCATAATCATCTGAAGAAAATCTTCCAACAGAACAGAATAAGTATGAAATAAAAATTAAATAGTCAAGGTATTATTACCTTGTTGTACTTATTGATTTCTGTATAGATAGGCATATTGTTAATATTAATTGACAATTATGTATCTTCTGTCAATATCATGTTATGTTTTCGAAGTGAGCGTGCTACCAACGAGTCAATTCATTCGATATTGGGACGGTAAGCGGTATTTAGCCTTGAGGTAAATGGACCCGTTTCAATGGCCTGTATAGCGGCCCTGAAATGATTTATTACTCATTTGGTAACCGATTTCTGAATTCATTATTCAACTTTACCTACTTAAGTAATATTTTTATGTATATGTTATTTTTATCTATATATGCTGTAGCCTCCATGGCGAAGACGGGATTCCGTCAATCCGTCCGTTAGCAAGCGAAACCGCTTGCTTTACAAATTGGAGGTCGTGGATTCGAAACCCGAGGGGAGTAACATTTTTGTTTAGTTGTTCTTTATTGGCTATGACAATGTAAACCGTTCACCTAATTGTCTGGAAAGTAAAATGACCCATGCGTCGGGTGCGCATGTAAAAAGTCGGTCCAGCGCCTGACTTCTCCTACGTCGTGTCGGTCTTCCGTCCCATTTGATTATGAGAGAAAAGAAAAAGACAGTGCACTTGTGCCTACGCAAGCACTTGTGCAGTATTATATATCGCTGGTCTTGTGAACGATTCGCCGCGGTGGTCGTATCGGCCAGAGGGCCTAGACAAGATGCAATCGCTTCATAGTGAATCTATTTCTTCATTCGCTAACGGTGTCAATTCCCTACAATTTGTCACGTGACTTTTCGATGACTTATGTCATTCTCATACATTTTTATACTTTCTATTAGCGATAGCGATTGTAGAATGTTACTTTGTCTAGGGGGGCAGGAAAACAATATTATTTACTTTATTATTTACTATTTTAAATTTAATGAATTGTTTGTTAACTGAGAAGCAAGCGGTAATGAGTATGGTTGACGTATTGTAGTAAGTGTGCAGGACGGGCGGACCCGAATGCACGAGCCACTGACGTCCTGTGTGTCTGTAGCTATCGCTGGTACGGTATGAACCCGCCGAAGAGTGTTGACGCTGTTGGTTACAATGTAGGTTGGTTACAAGGTGTCCGTGAAATAAGAACTCCCAATTTGATAGCAAGCTTGATAGTGGCTACGACGGTGGCGCTCTTCGTACTGAATATTCTTTTCTTCTATTTATATCTTGCTTTTAGTTCCCGCGTCGACCGCTTGCTTGTTCACCGACAGTGGCGCCGAATGCGCATTTACTATCCTTGCAGGGAACTTTACCGTAACGAGAGCCCCACCGAGGCAGCCACTAACGTTTTATTTTTATTATAAAAACTGTACATTTTCGCTTATTCTACTTAGACTATTCTAGACACATACATGATACCTATACCGTTAGAAAGTGCGTGTAAGCAGCTTTCTAACGGTGTACATAGGGTTTATCTATCTATTTCTGTTAGGGAACTACAGGCCGATAAATACTGTAATAGGGGCGCGACGACCATGCTTTGGCCGCTTGTCACTTCGCCTGCGCCCTGCCCGTAGCATCCACATGCCCACAAATAGTACCGATAGGTAGCCTGCGATGTGTACCATCTGTATATCTATGATCTAGACCACCTAGGGGCCTAGGTCATAGCGAAAACCCTAGAAAACATGATATGCGATAGTACAACTGCCTATAACTATGGAAATATGTACATCAGTGCTGTTTAGGCACTTAGACCCACCAAGGCGGACCCAGATCTAGGTCCTGAGTTGGTTCCTAGATTTGGGACCCAGCTGCAAATAGCTATTTGCCGTTCATATATGTGCTTAGCACATCTAGGGCATGTGGGTACTTCTATTATACTATTACCCTACGCTAATTACAAATAGCAAGTACTATGAGACCTAGGCTAGGCTATCTATAACTGATTCAGCTCACCCCTCCTCGGGATAGTGAGCTTATACACAAAACTATATTATAATTTATTAGGTAATTAAATCTAGGCTCTTAACTATCGCAGAGTTATAAAACTTAACTATATATTACTATAAAACACAACACTCTGTAACACAAACACTATTTTGTCCTTTCTTCCTATTGTAGTCGTCCTGAACATCTCTCCCGCCGTGCTGCAGCGCGACGGGCCGGAGCGATGCTGCATCCTCTTCCGGTGAAGGGCGACGCTTCCGGCGCTCTCGACGCTTCTATTTCGGTAGTGGCACGATCTTCTTCGTGGGGCGTTTTAAGATGCCCCCCGCAGTGCGCACCTCCACAGTGCGGACTTCTCCGTCGGCTCCGGGGTAGATTGCCTCGACCCTCCCGCGCGGCCAAGTGTTGCGCGGCAGCTGTCCGTCGGCGATCAGGACGGGATCGCCCACCTGGAGACTGGGACCCCTCCCGTGGGGCTCCCGCCGGTACTGTAGCTCGGGCAGGTACTCGCGCACCCAGCGTCGCCAGAACATGTCGGCGAGCGCTTGCGAGCGTCGCCATTGCTTCTTGCTGTCTAGGTCGCTCTCGTCGAACGTCCCGGGTGTCGGCAGCCGCGCCGAACCCCCGAGCAGCAGGTGATTGGGCGTGATGGCTTCGTCGTCCCCGGTGTCCACTGATACGTGCGTCAGTGGTCTGCTGTTGACTGTGTATTCGGCCTCGCAGAGCAGCGTGGCCAGAACCTCTTCTTGCGGGTGCTTCTCCTGTAGTACTGTGCTCAGTGTGGTCTTGACACAGCGAACGAGACGCTCCCAGGCGCCTCCCATGAAGGGCGCTGAGGGCGTTATGAAGCGCCACGCCATCCCACGACGGCCGGCTTCCTCGGCGAGTGCGTCGCGCAGCTCCCTGTCCGCGCCGTGCATGTTGGTGCCATTGTCGGAATAGATCTCCGCGGGGCACCCGCGGCGTGCCGCGAACCTTCGTAGCGCGAGCACGGCGGAGTCCGCGCTGAGGCTGGCCGCGACTTCGAGGTGTACGGCCCGTGTGGTGAGGCAGGTGAAGAGGGCCACGTATCTCTTCTGGTGTTGACGACCGACGGTGACGGAGAACGGTCCGAAGTAGTCCAGACCGGTGAATGTGAACGGTCTCTGGTGATGCGCCAGTCGTGTCTTCGGGTGGTCGCCGGTGGACGGTACTGGAGGTTGTGCTTGTCGTATGCGACATCTCAAGCAACGGTTCACGATGCTTTTCGTGACGGGCCGAAGTCGCACTATCCAATAGTGCTGGCGCACCTCGTTTACGATCATTTCTGTTCCACTGTGGTGTAGATCGCGGTGCGTCCAGTCGATGTAGAGCTGCGTGATGTAGTGATCGCCGTCTAGCACGGGCGGTCTTTTCGTCTCTTCTGTTACATCTTCAGCAGCGGCGATGCGACTTCTGAGCGTGATGATGCCGTCGTTGCGGAGTTCTATCGGCAGCGATCTCAGGCGACTGTCGATGGCGATACTGTTGCCCTTCCGGAGGTCATTGATTTCCCGTCCGAAGGACTCTTCTTGTACTACGCGGATCAGTAGTACTTCTGCTTCCCTTAGGAATTCGGCCGGTAACGTGACGAATCTTCGAGTGGTGACTGCCTTCTGTGGAGGTCTGCAGGTCTTCTGAGTCCTCTTCTGTCGTCTCCAGTCGGGATCTTGTTCCGGATTCTTTCTGGTCCTTTTGTAGCACGTTTTCGCTGTGGTTTTTCGACACAGTGCTATAAATTGAAGCGCTCTTGCCGTGGCCCGCAGTAATCGTTCCCACTTCGAAAATCTGTGCGGATCGGGAACGACTTCTCTGTGTTTCGGTGCGCTGCGAGCTTCTGTTACTGTCAGAGTCTTCTCTTCTCCCGTTGGTTCGTTGATGCTTGGTCTCTCGTTCGGCCATTGTGACGGATCTTCATACAAAAACGTCGGGCCCCGGTACCATTCGTGTCCGGCGTTGAAGTTCGGCGGCACGTCGCGGGTAGCGACGTCGGCGACGTTCATTTTGGACGGCACCCAGCGCCAGTCCGTCACCCTGCTGTGCTCTTCTATGGCGGCCACGCGATGAGCGACGAACGGTTTGTACGACCGCGCGCCGCTTCGAAGCCACGTGAGAACGGTCTTGCTGTCGGTCCAGTATGTTACCGACTCTGGTTTCGCCCGGTGTTCTTGCACGACGGCAGCAGCCAGTCTACTTCCCATTACGGCGGCTTGCAACTCAAGACGTGGGATTGACGTGGTCTTGAGCGGCGCCACCCTCGCCTTGGCGATGACCAGGCTGATGTGCGGTGTTCCGTCGAGCGAAGTCGTCCTCCAGTAGACGGCAGCAGCGTAGGCGGCTTCACTGGCATCGGTGAATACGTGTACTTGGAGAGATTCTGCGTCTGTGTATCCGGGATAGCTTCTCGGCAGACTGACGGTCTTGAGATTCTTGAGGTGCTCGACCCATTCCTTCCATTGATGCGCCAGGTCTTCGTCTAACTGTTGATCCCATCCGATTCCTCTTCTCCAGGCTTCTTGCAGTATTTGTTTGGCCCGTATTGTGACCGGTGAGGCGAGGCCGAGGGGATCGTATAGCGACATCACGATCTTGAGGGCTTCTCTCTTGGTCGGCGCGACTCTGTGCAGTATGTCTTCTGGTAGACGTGCTAGCTTTAGATTGAAGCTCAGTTCATCCTTTTCCGGCTTCCAGATCAGTCCCAGAATTTTCTCTTCTGTTGATTTGCAGCCTATACTGACTGTGTTGACTGCGTCCCGTTCTGGTTCCAGCGTCTTCTTGACGTCTTCTGAATTGGAGACCCATTTTCGTAACTCGAAGTGTGCTTCTCGGTGTATGTCACGTACTGTTTTCGCTATTCGCACAGCGTCCTCTTCTGTACGAAAACTGTCGAGATAGTCGTCCATGTAGTGATTATGGACGATTGCTTCAACCGCCTCCGGATGCTTGCTGGCATGTTTCTGTGCATTCCAGTTCTTGGCGAAGATGGCGGTGCACGGTGAGCTTGCTGCGCCGAAAATTATCGACGTCATCCTATATTCTTGCGGGGCTCCCTCCCGCCGGTGTCCTCTCCACAGGTACCTGAGCGCGTCTCTGTCTTCTGGTCTCACTTTGACTTGCATGAACATTTCAGCTATGTCCGCCGAGACTGCGACGGGGTGTCGGCGGAATCTCATCATCACTCCTGGCAGTGATTGCAGCAAGTCCGGTCCGGTGAGCAGGTAATCGTTGAGAGACATTCCTGTTGATCTTGCGGCGGCGTCGTGTACGATCCGCAGCTTCTCAGGCTTCATCGGGTTGTGGACGTCGAAGTGGGGCAGGTACCAGGTTCTTCCGGGTACGCTGTTCTTCGGTGCTATCTCTGCGTATCCCTTTTTTACGAGCGAATCCATGTATTCGCCGTACCTATTCTTCAGGTCGGGATTGCGATCCAATTTCTTCTCCGTGGAGACAAGCCTCTTCATAGCGGTGCCGTAACTGTCTGGCATCGTTATGTCTTCTTTCTTCCATAGCAGCGCAGTCTGTACGTGTCCGTCCTCCAACTGGTGTGTGTGCTTATTGAGCGTGTCTTCGGCCCTCTTCTCGGGGTCGTTCGCCGGCCGACGAGGGTTGACGATGAGAGATTCTATGGCGAAAAATTCCCTCATTTGCTCTTCTACGCTGTCTTCGCTGGCAGTCAATCTGTTCACGAAGTGGACGCGCTGACCTAATGCTCTGGTGTGCGCGCCGTGTAGCACCCATCCCAGCGGAGTGAGCGAAGCTACCGGCTGATGTCGCGGGCCTCTTCGCACGTTGCTGGCGAGAAGCAGGTGCCAGTTGTCTTGCCCGATGAGTATTCGTGGCACCGCTCCCTCGTAGGCGAGCTTCTCGCGCAGATCTTCTAAGTGTTCGCAGCCCGTGACGTCGTTCCGGTCCACGGTTTGCGGCGACAGGTGCAGTCCTGGTACGGTGCGCGCGTGTAGGTTAACGCGCTGTCCTTGCGGCCCCGTGAGCGAGACCGCAACGCGACGAGACTCTGGCGTGTCGACGATAATGTCCCCGATGGCTTCCATCTTGAGCGGGTCCAGACGTCCTTCGGCTCCCACTTGCTTGGCGATCTCTTCGTCGATGAGAGACACCGTAGACCCGTCGTCCAGCAGGGCGTACGTCGAGGTCTCTCCCGCCGGTCCGATGACTCGTACCGGAACTATCTTCAGATAGGCTTGAGGCTTCTGCGACATCCATGCGTTGGCGACTGTCTCCCTGGCTTCCTCCGCATTCCTCTCTTCGGTGGACGCTACCAACGCCGCCTTTTCGTGATGGAGAAGGCGGTGGTGCGTCCTCTTGCATCCCTTGATCTCGCACCTTCTGATCTTGCAGTGATGCTTCGCGTATCTTGGCTTCAGACAGCGAAAGCATAGGCTGTGCTTCTTCGCGAGATCCCACCTTCCATCTGAATCGGCTTCCTTGAACTTGGCACAATCTGTAATGGCGTGCCCCTCCTTGTTGCAGACCCTGCACCGCGGCGTCTGCTTCTCTGTTGCGGTGTGCGCTCTGTGCGTCGGCGTCGTCCGTAGACTGGCCCGTGGTTCGGTGATCAGCTCCGGCGGTGCGAAGGCGCTGCAGTAGCGGGCTTGCTCGGTGACGAAGTCGCTGTATCTTGCTAAGTCCGGAACTGAATTATACTTCTCGGTGAACATCTTGTACCACTGGACGCGCAGAGAGTTCGGTAGCTTCTCGGTGAGACACCGCAGTAGCTCGGCGTTGATGAGATAATATTCTTTCTTCAACGCGCGAAGTGTGACCACGCTGCTTCTGACCCTGCTTGCAAAGGTGCAGATGTCCTTCGGCGATTCTGTGCAGCGCGGCAAAGTTCGGAGTTTTTCTGTTTCCGCTTGAGCGATGGAGTCCGGACGGCCAAACTGTAGTTCCAATTCCTTCATAATGTCGTCCGGCTTCGCGTGCCCGATGAGTTCCGAGCTAACTGTTTCCAAGGCTCTTCCCTTGAGACTTCTTCTTAGTCTTGCTGTATTTTCAACGTCGTTGAAGTAGCTGCGAGTGGTGTCATATATGGCGCGAAACGATAACCACTCGGTGTGTGCTCCACTGAAGATTGGCAGGTCCATGATGACCTTCGATGCGGCGGCAACCGGCGTGACTGCGTACGTCTCGAACGGTTTGCTTCGGTCGGCGCCCCCCCCCACCTCAATCATCCACGCCTCGGGAGCCCGTCCTCTTGAACGCGTTATGGGCATCTTGTAAGCCTTCAGTCCAAATTTTCAGTTCTTCAGTTCTTCAGCCGGTTCTTCTATTATCCGGCTCGACGCGACCAGCGAATGCTGGTTGGTACTCTTCAGCCGATTCTTCGGTTATCCGGCTCCGTAGGACCAGCGAATGTGCAGGACGGGCGGACCCGAATGCACGAGCCACTGACGTCCTGTGTGTCTGTAGCTATCGCTGGTACGGTATGAACCCGCCGAAGAGTGTTGACGCTGTTGGTTACAATGTAGGTTGGTTACAAGGTGTCCGTGAAATAAGAACTCCCAATTTGATAGCAAGCTTGATAGTGGCTACGACGGTGGCGCTCTTCGTACTGAATATTCTTTTCTTCTATTTATATCTTGCTTTTAGTTCCCGCGTCGACCGCTTGCTTGTTCACCGACAGTGGCGCCGAATGCGCATTTACTATCCTTGCAGGGAACTTTACCGTAACGAGAGCCCCACCGAGGCAGCCACTAACGTTTTATTTTTATTATAAAAACTGTACATTTTCGCTTATTCTACTTAGACTATTCTAGACACATACATGATACCTATACCGTTAGAAAGTGCGTGTAAGCAGCTTTCTAACGGTGTACATAGGGTTTATCTATCTATTTCTGTTAGGGAACTACAGGCCGATAAATACTGTAATAGGGGCGCGACGACCATGCTTTGGCCGCTTGTCACTTCGCCTGCGCCCTGCCCGTAGCATCCACATGCCCACAAATAGTACCGATAGGTAGCCTGCGATGTGTACCATCTGTATATCTATGATCTAGACCACCTAGGGGCCTAGGTCATAGCGAAAACCCTAGAAAACATGATATGCGATAGTACAACTGCCTATAACTATGGAAATATGTACATCAGTGCTGTTTAGGCACTTAGACCCACCAAGGCGGACCCAGATCTAGGTCCTGAGTTGGTTCCTAGATTTGGGACCCAGCTGCAAATAGCTATTTGCCGTTCATATATGTGCTTAGCACATCTAGGGCATGTGGGTACTTCTATTATACTATTACCCTACGCTAATTACAAATAGCAAGTACTATGAGACCTAGGCTAGGCTATCTATAACTGATTCAGCTCACCCCTCCTCGGGATAGTGAGCTTATACACAAAACTATATTATAATTTATTAGGTAATTAAATCTAGGCTCTTAACTATCGCAGAGTTATAAAACTTAACTATATATTACTATAAAACACAACACTCTGTAACACAAACACTATTTTGTCCTTTCTTCCTATTGTAGTCGTCCTGAACAGTAAGCATACTACAATACGTCAACCATACTCATTACCGTTGGGTAATCACAACCACACACACATCACACACCACACATTATCCGTACCAGAGTTGTCTGGTACGGATAATGTGTGGTAAAATGTAGTGATAAATCCCTTTAACAATCCCTAAACAATATACGATTACAAATAAGATTCTATTCCCAAATTATAAAATCATAATATTTTCTTATTACGCGACCTCGGATACGCATTCCGCTGTGTATCACACTAATTCCTTAAGTTTAATTGAGTAATTTGGACGTCCCCATCATTATTAGCCTGCTCCACTTTTATTACTCGTCCCCTAATGGATCTCGGTTTTCCTCATTTGATATTTCCTTGAAGATAGCAAAAAAATACGCAACGGCATTTGGAACTTGTTAATGAAATACTTATTTATTTATAGCTACTTTTGCGGTTAATACAGTCGTTGAAAAGAAATAATTAAATATTTGGATAAAAATATACAAGGAAAAAGCTAAATTTAAAAAAGTAGCAACTACATTCCTAAGCAACGTAATATGTACAAAATCATGATGTAGGTATCTCGGCAAAAGATTCAACTCACATACTTTTAAAGCCAAACAAATGACTTTTCTTTTTGAAATAAAATTGTTTCAGGAACATCGATGTTTCCCGTGTCTTACGTAATCACCCCAATTTCGAAGCAGTTTTGCCAAACTCTTGGTTTATTTTTTTAAAGGAAAATAATTTTGAGTTTGATAAAGAATAAAGCCCGAGGCTTTGGTGTCACTGGGGATCGAAGGCTCAATCTAAATTGGACGTTGAAGTAGTTATTTGTTTTTCTATATTTCCGGTAAATCTAATTACCCCTGTCTTTTTTTTCCAATACTAACCCAATTAAGATCGGTATTGTGGATTTTTGTTATTCAAATGTATTTTTTTGTATAGCTACGAAAAGAATGATTTCTTTTTAGCTTTTCCCCAAAAATAAGACAATATTTAAAAATAGTTACGCTCCTTACCATTTAGGCAGCTGCCATATCAAAAGGACACAACTAAAATGACTCAAAATCAGAAAGATCGAAAGCAGAACGACCTGCGCGCAAAAAATCCTATCATAAGCAGTTGTTAGCATACAGTACTAAGGAATATGATAATGATTCATAAATGGACCACTGAATACCAACTCAAATAAGCATTCAATTAACACGTGATCAAATAAATCGCTGCTTTTAGATATTTTTTGACATAGACTTTTATATTTAGGAGGATATACGAAAAAGGATAAACGCCGGTAGTGAGAAAAACTCGAAATTCCTTATATTGAAAGTTTATATCTAAACTAAGAAGCATGACACGAATTAGTACACAAATAGGATTTACAAAAATACATATATAGCGTTAAGGCTAAAGCTATAGATTTTGCCAAAAAAATATCTAGAAAATAAATGTCTGTAAGTAATGGTTTGAAGTGCAATTGATTATACTGCCTCCCCAATAATTTTTAAAATACAAATCTTGCAATTTGTATTTTAATAACTATTCGGAATTCATTTGCCTTATTTTTTCAAACGTCCTTGCAATTTCTCTACTAAACCCAGTTCACTAGAGCCTGCATTTAATTGCATCCGGAAAATGTTTTCATTTGTCGTGAATCCTCGACAAAGCTTAATCGCTTTAAATTGAATTAGTTGAAAGTTGCTTACTAGTTGGATTTGATATATTTTTATTTTTTGTATGTAGGTACAAATAACAAGAAGGTATTTAATAGGGCTAGGACCTATGATTTAAAGAATCTTATAAATGATGCGGAATATTATAGAAACTAATATTCCGCTTAATTTATAAGCATAATGAGAATTAGGTCTCAAACACATTAAAAATTAAAAAAAAAATACCGGTCAAGTGCGAGTGGGTCTCGCGCACCGAAGGTTCCATACCATCTCTGGACGTAGGTATTAAAGTAATTTTACTATTCATGTAACACCTCAGATAGCCAAAAAAACCAAACCGCAAAGCAAAGCTTGTTTGTCGAGTTATTTCAGGATTACTAAAAAACTGTACTTACTCTTTAGAAAGATCATTTTATTTTTCCTCTAAAATATAGGTAGACATGTTTTACACCATAATTATTTCAGATTTTTCCCACCACAAACTTCAGAGACAAGGGGGGCACGGTACTTTTTTGACATTTTTGATTATCAGCCAAAACGTGACATAACCCAAAAAAAGATAAGATCTAAAACTGTTTCAAATATCAAATCGATAGCGTCAGTGGTTCCTGAAATATGTATATAGATGTGACAGACAGACATACAGACGAAGTCTCGCCATAAGGGTTCCTTTTTTACCTTTTAGGTATGGAACCCTAAAAACGAATAATTACTAACACATACACATTTATAGTGTACCTACTGAAACCCTTGTCTTGTTAGTGATAGTGTCATTAACGTTAGTAGGCAAAACGTTGCCCGTCTGGCCTATCTTTTGTCTGGAAATGTCTGCGTGGCCTTTCTGATGGCGTTATCGATTATTACAAATAACGAGCCCGTTCAGCCATTGCTAATGATTACTGGACGCAAATGAGGCGATAATTTGAATCCCTGGTGCCAACATCAACGTTTATCAAGCGATTTGTTGATTAAGCTTCAAACGGCACTAACGGGAGTTGTTTTAACAATTTTTTATACAATTATGAGTTAAGATAAGTAATTTGTACTTACGGTTGAGTAACTTTATTGGTTAAAGTATAAATTACAAAGCTATGGATACACGGTATAAATAAAAAATAATAAATGAAATTACAAAATTTTATTTAATTAATAAAGAACTTCGCCAGCGTATCTGAATTTTGGGTTTATAATAATAGTCTAGAGAGAATTTTTGGAGTTCTTTAGCTTTAAGTAACAGAAAATATTAGATTATTTTTGAGATGTAAAGGGACTAATAACATTTATGTGCACTTAGAAAGGCAAACAGAGTTTACGTAAATATTTTTATAAGCATTCTCAAATGGAGTTTATGCATTGGCTTTATCGGTATGGAGTGGAATTCAATTTCACTGAATTCAGTATAAAATAAACTAGATTGTCGCGGGTCGTATTTATGCGGGCAACAGTATAAAAACACAATCTTAGAGGCACAGTAAACGCCTTTAGGATATAAGCCCGGGTAGAATGTGTGGACATTTGCTGAGATCCGCGAATACTTTAAAATAATGTTGTTTTGCGAGTATATGGTGACATAAATGAGGTCATCTCTGAATAAAAGGAAAAATACCAACATTTTTTTAATACACACTGCATTCTACTGAATTATTTCAATGTCTTGGGTATTCTGGAAGAGATTTCTTTAAAAAATACTAGTTTGATTTGATACATTTATATTTTTTTGTATGAACAAATAACAATAAGGTATTTATTACCGTTGCGCTAGGACCTTATGATTTGAAGAATCTTATAAATTAAGCGGAATATCAGTTTTTATGCATGATGATACTTGGGTCTCAAACACATTAGAAATTAAAAAAATACCGGTCAAGTGCGAGTCGGTCTCGAAGGGTACCTAAAAGACTGGCGGCATAGACAATATTAGATTATTTTTGAGATGTAAAGATACTTACATTTACGTGCACTTGGAAAGGCAGTAACAGTTTACGTAAATATTTTTAACCGACTTCAAAAAAGGAGGAGGTTCTCAATTCGTCTGTATATATATCTATACTTATAATAAAACTGTAACAGGTCCAATTCTGTACATTGAAGATATTTTGAAAATTATATTTGGAGGGCATTCTATAACCGATACTGAGGCCGAAAATGTAATTTTTTAAATTTTTGTCTGTCTGTCTGTCTGTCTGTCTGTCTGTCTGTCTGTCTGTCTGTCTGTATCTCGGCTGAGCATCACGCCGAAACTACTGAATGGATTCAAATGAAACTTGGCACGATTTGAGATCTTACTACGAGGTAGGACATAGGATACTTTTTATCCCGTAATCTAGCACGGTTCTTTTGGGGGAGGGGATTAAAGTCAAAACGGGCACTTGGTTATACGCTTGGTCCGATTTTATCAATTTTTCTTTATAATATAATAAATATTAGTAAGGGAACACTCATAGAGAGTTGTTATCAAGGTTTTGTAATCGATCGGGTTAAGCAACGTTAGGTAAGGTCATTAAATAGATGGGTGACCGTTTAACGCCATTTGAACTAAACGGGTCCGTGCTTCGGAGAGCAAGTAGAAAGTGGGTCCCAGTTTTTAACCGACTATAAAAAATGAGGTTATGTATTCGATGCGAATGTCTGTTATTCAAAGTTTAGTTAGCGTAAAAATTGCGCAGGCGGAGCTGCGTGGGTCAGCTAGTATATATATATTTTTCTATGTATGTTCGCGCATAACTCAGGCAATTATGAACCGATTTGAAAAAATTTCTTCCATCCATTCTTTAATCCGTTAATTGGGTCCCATAAAAAAAAAGATTGCTTAGTAATAAGTAGTTCCTGAAAAAACAAGAATGTTGACTGCGCAGGAAAGTTGCAAGAAAGCCTATATAGATGACTTTATGGTGCTTTTTAAGGACAAAAATGGTCATAACTCTGGCAAATATTTACCAATTTCAATGATTATTTTTTTATTCGAAAGAAGTAACCACTGTAATGAACCTGTACGAATTTTATCACAACCAGATAAGAACTTCCTGGAGGACCATGAATGATATAGAGGAATTTATCTGGTAAAAACCATAAAACTGATGTTCTCCTTTACATTTCTCTGACAAATATGAACCGATTTCGATGATTCTTTTTTTATTCGAGAGAGTAAACTACTATGATGATTCCATGCAAATTTCATTACGATCGGAAAAAATGTTTCTGAGTTTCTGAAGATGAATTATGTAAAAGTATGTAGACGATAATGTGAAATCATAATGATGTCATACATAACCTACCTAGATAATTTTACCGTCTTCGATGGTTCAATCTTTATGTATGAAAATATCACTAAAAGTATAAAATAAAATATTAAAAAAAAAATTGAACCGACTTTAATAACACTAAAAAGTATAAAATAATTTAAATATTATTAAAGTTGGTGCCAAATATACACAGCAGGTACGCTAACACCAACTTCTTTAATATTTAAATTATTTTATACTTTTTAGTGTTATTGAAGTCGGTTCAATTTTTTTTTTAATATTTTATTATTAGCATCCTCAAATGG
Source organism: Furcula furcula (assembly GCA_911728495.1). Classification (NCBI taxonomy): domain Eukaryota; kingdom Metazoa; phylum Arthropoda; class Insecta; order Lepidoptera; family Notodontidae; genus Furcula; species Furcula furcula. The sequence goes on from OU452251.1 coordinate 17,442,119, forward strand.
AGTTTATGCATTTTTTTTATACACACTGCGTTCTACTGAATTATTTCAATGTCTTGGGTATTCTGAAAGAGATTTCTTCAAAAAATACTTCTCTGACTATATTTGTGTGTGTATAAAATATAAATTTAAAAATACTTATACTGAGACATACAACGCCATGAGAGTTTAAACAATTATTCTCTGATCAAAGTTAATGAACTTGAACACAAAAATTAATGAGTTGAGATGAACAATTTTATATTTCTATATGTGAATAAAAATTGCAGTCCTACACACATTCCATATAACGCAAGACTAATACGCAAAGTAGAGACAAAAAGGGGCAAAATCCCGGGATAATTTCCAACTGCAAAATATGTCCCGTAGACTTTATGAAAAGAAAAAGTAACAAAAAAGATCGACAAGTTGCCCGAAGTCATAATGTTACATAATGTGAGATGAACGGATGCAAGGCCGAGGTAGAGATACCGGGCGCCCGCAAACTTTTTCTTCCTGTAGCCGTACAATCTCAAGAATTAACTAGCGTCGCTTTACCCGAAGAAATTTTAATACTGAAACTTTGTTTTTAGCTTATTAAAACGCTTTTTTATCTCACGAGGTTTTAAGTCAGACCTCATTATTGGGTTAAGTTTCGTCTTTGTTATTTTATAACGATTTAAATAGGTTTAATAATTACATTTTTATCCTGTGCTATTGGTCAAAGGCTACTTTTTCATGAGCATTGAGAAGATTCAGGCTATATCCATCCACCTAGATGAGCAGGACATCTGTGTAAACTTATATTGGGTATTTGTAACCTAAAATAAGTCTCTTAAGCCTGCTCAGTAAATTCTTTTGCTGCATAATCGTTCATCGTTAATCGGAATAGACGGGGCCTGGGTAAAAAAAAAATCTAATTAGTCGTCACGCCTCAGTATAAAGTGTAGGTAGATGTGATGTCATGCGGAGTTTTAACGCACTATATCTTCGTCTTTTTTTGTTTAATTGACAAAAGAAAAAAATACGTGTCCAATATTTTTTGATAATCTAACTGAAGGACTAAATAAAAATTTTCAGGCATCTAGCCTGACAATACGAACAAAACGAACATAGCTCCCATAACATTTTCAAATGGCCGTTTTTCTAGTGTTTCAACTGTATTATGTATTTACACTGTAGTCATTACTTTGCGATTTGGTATTACTTTAGGTGGCTTCACTTATTCATACTGTGCGTCTTTTCTTATGCTTTTGATCCGGGTGTCTACTTTACTGCTTTGTGGCAAAATCTCTGACACTGCGGTGCTACCTGACTGGATGGTTTATCGCTCATAAGGCCCATTATTGGCCGTGGGGTGTCCGGGTAAGAATAGCACTCTTCCATCTACTGCCGTTGGGTGTCGGCAGAGGCAACTAAGGGTAGAGGTTGGGTAGAGGCAACTAAGGGTAGAGGTTGGGTAGAGGCAACTAAGGGTAAAAGGCGGGCAGCAACGTCTTTCTAATGGATTCCCTGCCACCAATACTGCGATGTCCAAGACGCCTGCCAAGTGTGGGACAACCCCTCCCTTCTAAGGGGGAGGCCACTTGTTCAGCTGTGGACGTGTTGGAGCTGTTGATGATAATAATGATGACGCCTTTCAACTAGTGAGCATTTCTGGAGATTCTTTTCCTTTTATTTTAGTTTTTAAAGACCATATGGTTCCTTCTTTATAATTGTTAGACCTGAAATAGTTCAGTCTATTTCAAAATAAATTATTAAAATATTATTTTTAAATAAAATCTGCAAGTCTCGGTGATGTCAAATTGTATTTTTGTGTGTATTTCTTTTTTCTCTACAGTTTTTAATGAAGCGTATCCGGATAACAAAATGTTACAGGCATTTTTCTGTGAGTCACGTAGAATTTGACAGACTTTAATTAAGTTTTTAATACATGCTTGTAAGCTCGGCGTTGTTTTGAAATGAAAATGAAATTTTGTGGTTGGTATATTAAAGTTCACTTTGATTTCGCAGTAAATTGATTCACAATATTTTTTGTTTGTATTAAACAAAGCATTATCATCAAATAATAATACCAGGCCTTGTTTATGTCCCACTGTTAGGCACGGGCCTCAAGATGAAGGGGTCCATAGTCCACCACGCTGGCCAAGTGCGGGTTGGCGGACTTCACACGTCATTCGAAAGCTAGTTAGGCTAACCTGCATGTCTGGCAGGTTTCCTCACTGAAAGACGATTTGCAATATTATATCTCTCTACATCGCCATTGCAATTAGAGCTAGTAGCTTGACAGCGGCCAAGCTCTAAACTCCTTACTCTTGTAGCATCAGTTCAGTAGTTTATTGTCTAAAATTAAGAATTTTAATATCAAACTGCAACAGAGAGTCGTGTAAACGCGATGCAGAATCGTCTGAAAAATCGTAGATTTATATCAACAAAATTAAACTCTCGCAGTGAAGATATTATGCACTCTGTTCTATTATAACTTCTCATCTTTCATGTTGCTTTGGTTTACGGTATATTTTCTACGTTTTAAATGAAATTTGAAATCCTTCTATTGTACCTTTACAACCAAGAAAGTTTAATACTAAGCAGTCAGCTGCGACATTTGTATCGCCCGTAGTGACAAAGGAAACAGCTGAATTGAACTCGCATAATTTAAAATAGGTACGTTGGAAATAAATGAGAAAGCCACGCCGCATACAATGGTTTGTTTCCCGAAAACACGAATGGATTAGTTTGGAACAAAAAAGTTTAATAATGACCCGTCACCTACAATACATAAGGTTAACGGGAGCATTTTTGCTAGAGAGAATACTGAATTAGCGATATACGTCTAATTAAACAAACAATCAAAGTAGAAAATTAATCTAGTTTCCGGAAGATAAAACAGTTGTTGTAAAAGCATAATTACAAGAGGTCATTAAAGCAGATAAGAGGCGACTATAAACTTTCTTTTTTCTTCTATTTGAATCACCACTAATTTTGGTGAGCTTTTGTGTTAAAGATATTTGTTTTTTCTTAAATATAATATAGAAGTAGAATATTAAACAAAACGCAAAACCTCAGAAAACCTTAAACTAGATATTTAATTTATTTATTTGGTTTTCTTTAGAAAACCTTAAACTACACACATCAAAAGTGTCTAGGGATCAACATATATTTTTGCAATAACTTTTCTCCTGATTGATATTAATTAAAATTTTCTTTAAGGATTCATCAAATAAAGTGTTTTCGTTTGTCACAGTAACGATAAACCAAGTCACCTTTGCATTAATAAAGAAATTTTCCATTTTCCTAATAAAGGGATTTTTGACATTTGAACCACTAACACAAAAGTTCGAAAAAAAGACTGAAATAACAGTTTTCTTTAAAATTTTATTGGGTAACTTAAACAATTAATAATCCGTGTTTCTACCGCGAACACTAACAACACAAGAACATCGGTTTGGCATACTCAAAATGAGTTCATCCAAATCACGCTGTGGAATGGCCGCCCATGTTCGTTGCAACAACAAAAAAAGGTCTTCTTGCGACTGGATACCCTCCATATTCGGCAGAGCTCTTCTCTGTAGCATATCCCATGCATGCTCAATCGGGTTCAAGTCTGGCGACTGAGCAGGCCAGGGCAGGACATTGATGTTAGCTGCGGCGAGAGTCTGTCTTACAACTCTTGCGGTGTGCGGTCGTGCATTATCATGCATTAACTGAAATAAGGGACCGATTTGCACTTGTAGAGGAACGATGACGTCTGATACAATCGTCTCAGCATAAATTTGAGCGTTGAGGTTGCCTCTGATCCAAATCAACTCAGTTCTTCCGCCGATCCAAATACCCGCCCATACCATGATGGTTCCACCACTATAAGGATGGACTTCCTGGCAGGATTTTAATCGCTGTTGGCGTCCAGGGGTTCTCCAGTGTCGTATACGTCTTGTATCCGGTCTCATACCAAAACGAGACTCATCAGAAAAGCACACGAAACGCCATTGTTCTTCTGCCCAATTTCTGTGTTCAAGAGCCCATTGATATCGAATCCTACGATTGTGCATTGCTATAGGTGGTACCCGTAGCGGTCTTCGGGAATGAAGGTTCACTTCATGCAAGCGGTTTCTGACTGTTTGGTCGCTAATTAAGTTCCCTGAAGAGTGATGAAGCCTCACGGCTAACATCATGGCAGTTATTGTTGGAGCTCTTCGAGTTAAGATTTGAATATATCGGTCTTGTCTCCGTGTGGTGCAGCGATACCGTCCTTCATGGCGCTCAGCCACGGTACCAGTGCTTCGGTAACGTGTCCAAAGTCGACTGATAACACTCTGACTTGTATTCAGAGCTAAAGCCACAGTACGTTGCCGGGAACCAGCTTCTATCATTCCCACGGCTCTGAGCATTTCTTCCCTGCTTAAATGACGTCGCCGCTCCATAATAACGTTGGTTTTAATCAGTAGTAGGGAAACAGTAGCACTAATAATGTCTTCAATGCGTTGTATGTTTTTATAGGGAAAATATTGACAGCTGATTTTCATCTTTTACTCGAATTTGATTCACAGTTCCTGATTCAAATTATGAAATGCACCAAAAAGGATCCATATAAATTTATAAAATCATAAATTTATTACAAAGCCACATCTCAATCTCAAGAAATCCGCTTAAAAATGCTTGATCCCTAGACACTTTTGATGTGTGTAGATATGCTTGCACAAACCATATTTTTTTATGGAAAATCTTTTTCTGTGCTGGCAGTTCGTTTATGGAATGACTTACCTGTTTCCATAAGGCAAGCAAAATCATTGTTTATTTATAAAAATCTTTTAAAAAGTCACTATCTTTCTGTGTAGGTCATTGTTTCTTTTTTGTTCATTATTTACTATTTTGTTGTATTTTTATTTATTATTATGTATATATATACATATGTCGGTTAGGTCTATACATAATATGTAGTAGTTTACGTATTTTATATTTGTACTATTTACTTACTTATTTTTATTTTTAATGTAATTACATTGTAGTGGTTACTTATATGTTCCTTGGGATGAAAAAAGATAGCTAACTATCTTTTTTCATCCCAAGGTTGCCTGGAAGAAATCGCAGTTAGCGATAAGGCCGCCCATTGTACAATTAACATTAAGCTATTTAGTACACTTTTATTTATGTGCAAGTTTTTAGTACAATAAAGAGTATAAATAAATAAATTCTACCGAATTACTGCCAATGAACCAATATTTTTCAGAACACTTTACGTGTAAATTATTTTTCTCTGCGTTGTGGCAGGTTATCAATAGCTGCGTTATGGTAAAACATTTGTCGCTGAATTATGACAGGATATCTGTCACTGCGATCGGTTCCTTGCACAAGAAGCTCTCCTCTCTCCTTGAAAAAAAAAAACTCTTGCACTAGAAGCTTTTTTTGCTCTCGTGTGAGAAAGCTTCAATATGTCCTGGGGACCATGTGGGGTGTACGCGGGATTCTTACACTAACATCCAGGTTCTGAGAACCAGGTTCGGAACCTGGGTTCTCCAGTGGGATTTGTACTCACTCAGTGCATTGCCACTGAGCCCGCCGCCGGGCATTATAGCCCCCCGAAAACCTGTCACGGTGCTCACGTGGAAGGGTGTCGCAATCCCTTCGCCATCCTCCTCGGAGTCGCCACCCACCATCCTCTATGGAAACCTAGGGTCCATATAAAGGGACCTTTTTTTTGACGCTGGGGAAATCTTCGAAAGATCCCGGGAGCTGTGGGGCTCGACCGGGGTATGTGCAGTGGCGTGCACAAAAAGTAGGCAAAAATATCTGCGAGTTATATGTACTCTAACCTATTTGTTAGTGTGCCACCACAGATATCCTTAAATGAACTAACATTACAGACGTATCCATTTACATTTAAAAACATCACGTTAATATCATGTCAGTACAAAATATTTTAAAATTAAGATTATTTAGAGTAATCGTAGGGTAGGCAAAGTTTTTTTGTGTGTATAAACCCTCTGAATAATCTTATTACAGCTTTTAAATGCAAATTAATATGCCTATAGAATCTGCTAACTTATGGTTGTATAAAATGGTATAATAATATACTTATAATATGTTAAATAAGCTGAGTACGTTTTTTTGCCTACCCTCTGTGCACGCCACTGGGTATGTGGGATTCTTACCCACTAAAACCCCCGCGGCTGTCGCATCGGCACATGAGACGGCACCGGCACCGATCTGTCCGGTGGGATCTGCACCAGGGATCCCTCAGTGCCTTGCCCTTGAGCCCGTCGCCGAGAGGCGCATTGTAGCCCCCCGGGAACCAGTCACGGTGCTCACGGGGACGGGGGTCGCAACCCCGCCACCGTCCTCCTCTGAGTTGCCGTACTCAATGGACGTTCTAAGGGCCCACACCCTGAACGTCCAGCGACTCCGAAGACATAAAGGGACCTAGCCTATCTGCTACTAAACATGGTTAGGTAGTGAATAGTCACCCCATAGCCTAACTAATAATTACGTAAGTATGTATACGTCTACGATTATTTATTCGTATATATACGTCGTGAGCTTTTGTGTGCAAATACGAATTCTGAACATGAAAATAAAAGAAGGTTGGCTTTTACTTTTCATTTTAGGACTTAATTAATGCGGACCAGGTGTAAAAACAGAGGGCGCTAATTTAAATTCATGAATGTTTGTAAGCGATGAATAAGTCACCTCTCTAATGAATAGGCCTTCGTGGTTTTATCGCCCTTCGAATACCTGAAAATAAGAATGTAAAAGGCTCACGAGTGTGAGCTTTGGAAAACCATTTTTCATTACGACGATCTTCAGGTTCGTTGAAATTCCAGTATTGTTACAAAATATTTTTAGATTTAACGTAATTCAATCAGCAGCTATGTAAAATATTGTAACAACCAATGATATTAAAAAGTAAAAGGAGGTAGAGGTTATAGACGTTCCGAAAGTGGCGGAAAAAAGGTGAGCTAATTGAATCAGTAGCACACAACCCACGGAAGCATTGACAGTGTCATTTCGTTTTCATTTTATTGAATAGTCGCATCAAACAATCACTACTATGTAAATTACCCAATTACACAAACTTTTCTAGAATAGATACATTAGTGTAATGTTGCAATATGCGTGAGTACTGGTGCTACTTGTAATTGTCGATTGCTTAGTAGGTAACGTATATATTATTTACAATATCATTGGTAACCACCATTTCCATTTCAACTTCGGATCAATGTCTTTGACCTCAAAGGAAGATGATAGATTTTACTGAAACAAATCAAGTAATTCAACCAAATTACTGGTGATTTTCCTATAATGTTGTCTTAATAAACCGCGATAAAATCCGTAAAAGTAGTTTGATTTCAATGATTTTCCTATAATTTTGTTTGGCAATGATCTATAATTTCATCCGCACACCGCATAATCTGTAGCTAATAAATAAACACTGTAATGTTCCGAAGCAGCAATATTTTCTCTCGTACACAAATTACCGCGCAGCATTGTACGACGCGTATTTTTCTGTAGTCGAGTATTTGGTGGCGGGTTTAATCGACTGAGCTTTAATCCTATGTTTGCGTAACAACAATAGTAATCGTTTAAAGCTAGGGGCATACGGAAAGGTTTGTGTTGTGTGAACTTGTGTGTGACAAGATACATTAGTTTTGGATCGATATACCTACACCAGTGGCAACTCACAATGTTATTTTGTGTAGGACTAGTTGAGAGGGACAGACGCGTTACGGTATATACATCGCCATCATCAGCCTATAGTCACAACATAATCAGTGTACTGAATTCAAGCTTATGATTATGAGGTTATAACGCACCCCTCCCACCGAATAACGACGTAATATCAAAATCACAACTTTTCAGGAAAAATAAAAAAACATAATTAGTGAATAAGTCAACAACCATACATCCGATCAATTTTATCGAGGTATCAATAGAAAGCTAATTTTTTGTCCACTAAAATTGTATATTTTTATAATAAACAATAATAAGCTTCTCTTAAATATTCAAAAAAGTATAATCCCATAATTAGAATTAGACGTAATAGGTATTTGACATCCTAGATTATGAAAACGCAAAAAAAAAACATTAAACATTTAACAGCGCTTGCGACTTTACCTATTCGGTGGGGTGCAATAAATTCGGTTGTATGTTTTTTTTTAGTCTCGGCTCGGCACTCTTTTTCTAGTTGCTTGATTGATTGTTGAGATTAAAATAGGAAGAACGGAAATAAAAAACAGTAAAATCTAAATTAATTCAATATTTGCACAAAAAACATCACAAGATGCGTGTCTAAAGTGGATGGCTCTCACACTCGCACTGTCTCCAACCGTTCCGAGATATCGTGTCTGTGAGGATTGTCTATGTTTACATAGCTCGACCGTGCTATTACTATAGTTGTCATAGGCAAAACAACAAACCGCAAAACTAAGTTTGTTTGTCGAGTTTTTTAGGATTACTAAAAAACTGTACTATCTACTTAAAAATATCATTTTATTTTTCCTGTGAAATATAGATGAAATTTTGACACGCCATTTCGACCCCCATTAAAAAGAAAACCAAAGAAAACATTTTTTTTCGTTTACGATAAGATTGTGTAAGTAAGATAAAACTACCAAGTTTCAAATCGATAGCATTAGTGGTTCTTGAAACATAAAAGTAGATAGACGGACAGGCTAACAGACAGCTAGACAGACAAAGCCGCACCATAAGAGTTCCTTTTTACTTTTTAGGTATGGAATACTGAAAAAACAACAAAACGTAGTACTTATTATAAATTTGGAATAAGATCAGCTAAAAATAGGTTTACTAATAAACTATTTTAAAAAAAATAAAAACCGACTTCAAAGTAAATTATCTAAAAAGCATAAAATAACGAAAATATTATTGAAGTTGGTGTTTGCGTACCTGCTGTGTATATTCTGCACCAACTTCAATAATATTTTCGTTATTTTATGCTTTTTAGATAATTTACTTTGAAGTCGGTTTTTATTTTTTTTAAAATAGTTTATTTAACACTTTTTAGTGACTTATTTTACCAAGATAGGTATCAGCACTATCACGCAACTCGAACGTCTACATTACAGTAACTTACTGAAAACATAAAAAGTTTATATCTCTTAAACTACTGGACCGATTTTGATGAAATTTGTACTCTACCCTAAGTTGAAAGATACTCTAACTATTGCAAAAAGAATTTTCGAAATCGGACTTGTAGTTTCTGAGAAATCCGTGGACAAACCTACATACATACATACATACATACATACATACATACATACATACATACATACACTCGTGAAATTTGGTAAATTCGTTTAGAAGCCCACATAGACTAACATATATGAATATTACGCATTTTTATTAATATTACATACATACGCGTCGAATACAGAACCTCCTTTTTTGAAGTCGGTTAAAAATACCATATTGACTATGGTACGATTCCATATAAATACATAAGTATAGGTATATGATTCGATACAAACCCAAAACCACTTTTGATGTATATACTTTTAGACTTTCGCGTTCCATTATCAAACTTTATTCTAATCGGGAATTAACGCGATTTACCTTATATTTTGGCTTGACGTTTCGGCCGGGTTGCACCAGCCGTGGTCACAAGCAGACTGGTTCAGCGAGACGGCTCCGTGCGCGAGGCAGAAATATCTTCGTCTACCCCCGTTCTTTCACTTGTAACGTTCTTTCACTTTTGATGTGTTATAAAATCTTTTTTTATTTTAAATTGAACCGACTTCAATATCACTGAAAAGTATAAAATATTTTAAATATTATTAAAGTTGGTGTTAGCTTACCGGCTATGTATATTTGGCACCAACTTCAATAATATTTAAATTATTTTATACTTTTCAGTGATATTGAAGTCGGTTCAATTTCTTTTTAAAAGATTTTATTTTAAACTTTTTAGTGATATTTTCATATATAAAGATTGAACCATCGAAGACCGTAAAATGATCTAGGTAGGTTATGATCACATTATCGTCTACATAGCTTTACATAATTCATGTTTCTTCAGAAACTCAGAAACTATTTATCCGGTCGTAATGAAATTTGCATGGAATCATCATAGTAGTTTACTCTCTCGAATAAAAAAAGAATCATCGAAATCGGTTCATAATTGTCAGAGCAATGTAATGGAGAACATCAGTTTTATGGTTTTTACCAGATAAATTCCTCCTCATCGTTCATGGTCCTCCAGGAAGTTCTTATCTGGCTGTGATAAATTTCATACAGATTCATTACAGTGGTTTCTTCTTTCGAATAAAAAAAGAATCATTGAAATTGGTAAATATTTGCCAGAGTTATGACCATTTTTGTCCTTAAAAACCGACATAAAGTCATCTATATAGGCTTTCCTGCAGCTTTCCTGCGCAGTCACCATTCTTGTTTTTTCAGGAACTACTTATTACTAAGCAATAATTATGGGACCCAATCAACGGATTGAAGAATGGATAGAAGAAAGATTTTTTCAAATAGGCTCATAATTGCCAGAGTTATGCGTAAACATACGTAAATATATATATATATACAGAGGAATTGAGAACCTCCTCCTTTTTTGAAGTCGGTTAAAAATTAAATTCGCTTTTTGTTTATTCAAAATTCGTAAGGCAAGATCTTAAAGTAAAATTTATCAAATCGTAATACTATTTTGGCAAAACCTAGATCATTTTACGGTCTTCGATGGTTCAATCTTTATACACACATCAAAAGTGTCTAGGGATCAAGCATTTTTAAGCGGATTTCTTGAGATTGAGATGTGGCTTTGTAATAAATTTATGATTTTATAAATTTATATGGATCCTTTTTGGTGCATTTCATAATTTGAATCAGGAACTGTGAATCAAATTCGAGTAAAAGATGAAAATCAGCTGTCAATATTTTCCCTATAAAAACATACAACGCATTGAAGACATTATTAGTGCTACTGTTTCCCTACTACTGATTAAAACCAACGTTATTATGGAGCGGCGACGTCATTTAAGCAGGGAAGAAATGCTCAGAGCCGTGGGAATGATAGAAGCTGGTTCCCGGCAACGTACTGTGGCTTTAGCTCTGAATACAAGTCAGAGTGTTATCAGTCGACTTTGGACACGTTACCGAAGCACTGGTACCGTGGCTGAGCGCCATGGAGGACGGTATCGCTGCACCACACGGAGACAAGACCGATATATTCAAATCTTAACTCGAAGAGCTCCAACAATAACTGCCATGATGTTAGCCGTGAGGCTTCATCACTCTTCAGGGAACTTAATTAGCGACCAAACAGTCAGAAACCGTTTGCATGAAGTGAACCTTCATTCCCGAAGACCGCTACGGGTACCACCTATAGCAATGCACAATCGTAGGATTCGATATCAATGGGCTCTTGAACACAGAAATTGGGCAGAAGAACAATGGCGTTTCGTGTGCTTTTCTGATGAGTCTCGTTTTGGTATGAGACCGGATACAAGACGTATACGACACTGGAGAACCCCTGGACGCCAACAGCGATTAAAATCCTGCCAGGAAGTCCATCCTTATAGTGGTGGAACCATCATGGTATGGGCGGGTATTTGGATCGGCGGAAGAACTGAGTTGATTTGGATCAGAGGCAACCTCAACGCTCAAATTTATGCTGAGACGATTGTATCAGACGTCATCGTTCCTCTACAAGTGCAAATCGGTCCCTTATTTCAGTTAATGCATGATAATGCACGACCGCACACCGCAAGAGTTGTAAGACAGACTCTCGCCGCAGCTAACATCAATGTCCTGCCCTGGCCTGCTCAGTCGCCAGACTTGAACCCGATTGAGCATGCATGGGATATGCTACAGAGAAGAGCTCTGCCGAATATGGAGGGTATCCAGTCGCAAGAAGACCTTTTTTTGTTGTTGCAACGAACATGGGCGGCCATTCCACAGCGTGATTTGGATGAACTCATTTTGAGTATGCCAAACCGATGTTCTTGTGTTGTTAGTGTTCGCGGTAGAAACACGGATTATTAATTGTTTAAGTTACCCAATAAAATTTTAAAGAAAACTGTTACTTCAGTCTTTTTTTCGAACTTTTGTGTTAGTGGTTCAAATGTCAAAAATCCCTTTATTAGGAAAATGGCAAATTTCTTTATTAATGCAAAGGTGACTTGGTTTATCGTTACTGTGACAAACGAAAACACTTTATTTGATGAATCCTTAAAGAAAATTTTAATTAATATCAATCAGGAGAAAAGTTATTGCAAAAATATATGTTGATCCCTAGACACTTTTGATGTGTGTATATGAAAATATCACTAAAAAGTTTAAAATAAAATCTTTTAAAAAGAAATTGAACCGACTTCAATATCACTGAAAAGTATAAAATATTTTAAATATTATTAAAGTTGGTGTTAGCTTACCGGCTATGTATATTTGGCACCAACTTCAATAATATTTAAATTATTTTATACTTTTCAGTGATATTGAAGTCGGTTCAATTTCTTTTTAAAAGATTTTATTTTAAACTTTTTAGTGATATTTTCATATATAAAGATTGAACCATCGAAGACCGTAAAATGATCTAGGTAGGTTATGATCACATTATCGTCTACATAGCTTTACATAATTCATGTTTCTTCAGAAACTCAGAAACTATTTATCCGGTCGTAATGAAATTTGCATGGAATCATCATAGTAGTTTACTCTCTCGAATAAAAAAAGAATCATCGAAATCGGTTCATAATTGTCAGAGCAATGTAATGGAGAACATCAGTTTTATGGTTTTTACCAGATAAATTCCTCCTCATCGTTCATGGTCCTCCAGGAAGTTCTTATCTGGCTGTGATAAATTTCATACAAATTCATTACAGTGGTTTCTTCTTTCGAATAAAAAAAGAATCATTGAAATTGGTAAATATTTGCCAGAGTTATGACCATTTTTGTCCTTAAAAACCGACATAAAGTCATCTATATAGGCTTTCCTGCAGCTTTCCTGCGCAGTCACCATTCTTGTTTTTTCAGGAACTACTTATTATTAAGCAATAATTATGGGACCCAATCAACGGATTGAAGAATGGATAGAAGAAAGATTTTTTCAAATAGGCTCATAATTGCCAGAGTTATGCGTAAACATACGTAAATATATATATATATATATATATATATATATATACAGAGGAATTGAGAACCTCCTCCTTTTTTGAAGTCGGTTAAAAATTAAATTCGCTTTTTGTTTATTCAAAATTCGTAAGGCAAGATCTTAAAGTAAAATTTATCAAATCGTAATACTATTTTGGCAAAACGATAAACTAACGTTTGATATTTTCTGTAACCTTTTGAACATAAATACTGTTACTATCGTCTAGTGGGCAGCTGTTAGGTTTATTAAAATCAAAATATTTACCCGTCTTTCGTAAGCACCCAGTTTAATAAAAGGCAAGCAGAAATATACATTGTGCGTGATTGCTTTTTTTATAATTTCTATTTTCGAAAACTTTGATACAAATGGATATTAATACAATGTTACTGCATGCAACGGCTGCAGAGATAACTGGGCGTTAAAAGTTTACCCACAACTTTTTCCACCTCGACGCCAACAATCTCAGAAAGTAACCGGCGATGCTCAAACGGAGAAATTTTAATACCAGAACTTTGCTTGCAGCTTATTAAAACTGTTTTTTATCTCGTTAGTGTAGTTCACTGTAACTTTATTTTTAAATGTTGGAGCAATCTATAATAGTGCTTACATACGTTATTTTCGTACACTCTAAAATATATCTAGTTTTAACAAATTGTGACGTGAGCATTGTCAAACTATTTTAATTATTAAAAATATCAATCTATTAAATAAACAATCAAAAGTGTTTTCTTTAAACAATTATAGCAAAGGTGCTCATTCCACACAATAATAATATTAGAAAAAGGAATATCGTTTTCGTTTTTGTCATTTATATCGCTGTCTCGAACAGCTCTGCCCGCGTAATTTTCTAATTTTCAGCGCAACATTCTTAAGTATCTATTTCCGTAAGAACCTTCTACCAAGTATTAGAAAACTTTAAAAAATATGTATGAAATCTGTAAAGTCGTTCTCAAGTTATGAGGTGTGACCAAGGGAAATAGGGATGCATTTTTTATATTGAAATAGGTGGTAGATATTCAGAAATATTATTTTGTAATCCTTTTTACCGATCATTAGACTTTCAGGACTGCCAAAAATATTAGTTTGGTTATTAAGATAGAACTTTGTAATATTTATTCAGAAGAAAGTATAGGTGTCTTACTTATGTCCTTTAAAAATATGAAATTGCACAGATAATAAATATAATTATGTAACTATACGTATATGGTAGGTACGTAACGTTAGTTGTTACAAGAATAAAAATACTACTGATGTAAGAGTCAAATTTACATTCTATTCTAAAAAGGGATCACGTTTTTCTTAGTAAAATGTTTCAGACCACACACTGTGCCAAATATGTAATTAGGAGGCAAATTATTCTTTTCACTTGTGAATGGTAAAGTATCACACCAAAAAGCAAGTTTATCGCATTTTTAACCGACTTCAAAAAAGGAGGAGGTTCTCAATTCGTCTGTATATATATTTTTTCTTTTTTTTTTTTATGTATGTTCGCGCATAACTCTGGCAATTATGAACCGATTTGAAAAAATCTTTCTTCCATCCATTCTTTAATCCGTTAATTGGGTCCCATAAAAAAATTATTGCTTAGTAATAAGTAGAACCTGAAAAAACAAGAATGGTGACTGCGCACTGAGAGCTGCAAGAAAGCCTATATAGATGACGTTTTAGTCGCTCGGACTCGCTCGGTCGGACAAAAATAGTCATAACTCTGGCAAATATTTACCAATTTCAATGATTCTTTTTTTATTCGAAAGAAGAAACCACTGTATTGAATCTGTATGAATTTTATTACAACCGGATAAGAACTTCCTGGAGGACCATGAACGATGTGGAGGAATTTATCTGGTAAAAACCATAAAACTGATGTTCTCCATTACATTGCTCTGACCGAACCGATTTCGATGATTCTTTTTTTATTCGAGAGAGTAAACTACTATGATGTTTCCATGCAAATTTCATTACGACCGGATATTTTTTTCTGAAGAAACATGAATTATGTAAAACTATGTAGACGATAATGTGATCATAACCTACCTAGATAATTTTACGGTTTTCGATGGTTCAATCTTTATATATGAAAATATCACTAAAAAGTTTATAATAAAATCTTTTTAAAAAAAAATTGAACCGACTTCAATATCACTGAAAAGTATAAAATAATTTAAATATTATTGAAGTTGGTGCCAAATATACACATCAGGTACGCTAACACCAACTTCAATAATATTTAAATTATTTTATACTTTTCAGTGATATTGAAGTCGGTTCAATTTTTTTTTAAAAAGATTTTATAAGCAATAATTTCACGTTTATTAAGTTATCTATAAATTCATAAACTATGTATTTAAACTGAAACAAAACTGCGAAAACAAATTGTAATTCCAAGGCAGGAATAAGGGCCAAATTGACTTTGAGAATGGTTGCCTTAATATCAATACAAGGACATCCCCGGCCACCGGGGAATAAATTATTCTTTATAGAAGATTATAACATTTTTCATAAACAAATTTAATGAGATGCTTTTTTCCTTTACCCTATATTATTAAGGAGTTATCCTTAATAATTTGCCCTCAATATTATGAATTCTTAAAACAAACAGTACATATTTTTAAAATCAACTTTGCTTGGTTCATATAAATATGACCTTTATCTTGTTCAACCGAAAAGCAATAATGGGATACTTTTTCCAAGTGGTAGGACATCAAAGTAGGTCAGAGGTGGTTGTATGAAGAGAGAAAACATAAAAACACTCGTACAAATGAGCCAGGACGACATAATTAAGATCATTAAGATGCTCTCAGCCTCTCTGCAGTCAATTCAATTTGCTGGGGACGTCAACCAATTGTACAGTACTAGGAAAATATGAATAACAAATGCCAAACAGTTGTAATAATACCTTTCCATTTCTCAAACCCCAGCGTAGCGTTTCCATTGTGTGAAGCGCATTTTTCCGGAGGTGGCGAGTGTTCAGTGGCGAATTTAATCGACTAAGCTTGAAGCCATTGTGGGCGGCACGCAACAAAGGATTACTGCGCTCTGTCGCCGTCGGCGCCGCGCGCTTGCAACGTTTACGAATTTACACCAAACATTCACATCCAGGAAATCGACTCAAACTTATGATCGTGAAGGCGGGCACAGAAAGTTTAATATGTGTGTAACTGTATTATCATTTTCACATGCACTTAGAATGGTGTTAACAACTTTTAATTTCTATTTTTTTTTTACTTTAATACGTTCTTGCAGCCATTTTTATTTCTGTACACAAGTATTCTACAGAAAGTTGGTCCTTTGAGCCGGATCTGAAGCAGCGACCTGTGGATTCATAGGTCTCTTGGCCGTAATTCCTTCTTGTAACGAACACTTTATTTGTTTCCAAAATATTTTACAACAGCTGTACTGCTAAAAATAATTAAAATAAAAAAATAGATATTAAAAGTTGTTAACACGTCTATCTGGGTACGCTGGTCAGGAGAAAGAGAGTTGCCATGCAATTTAAATAAAAGGTATTTTAATTAAGAATGAAATTTTATTACATCGGTAAGGGCTACGAGGAAAATATTATAAAAGTTAAAAAATGCACACAGTGTTTCTGGTTGCAAAACTTTTACACATTTCAAACTTTGTTTTCGCGACAAAGACCTGATACTTACCTACTTTATAAGTAGTATTATTTTGCATACGACAGCTATGCCTAGCGACGATTACATTTATTTTATTAAGCATTAGCTTATTTATCAACAACACATGGAAATGGACACTGTCCTAGAGGTGACCTTGTGACAGCAGAAAGACCGGACAATAATCTCTCAACCATTGGCAGAGAGGCTCTTCATAGCACTTCACTTGCGGTAGGAATACGCCTCTCGAAGGTGGATGCGATGTTCTGTAAGGCTTTCCTACTCAAACTCAAACTCAAAAATCTTTATTTCAAATAGGCTTAACGCTAGCACTTTTGAATCGTCATTTTTTAGAAGCTACCACCGGATCACAACGCGGCCTCAACTGAGAAGATCCGGCAAGAAACTCAGCGGGCTTGTCATATTTTCACTTTTTTTTTTAAACATTGTTTTGTTACAAATGAATCGACATTAGCGATATTGTGTCCTGCCGTTCGAAACATAAAGCAAGGGAGAAAAGAAGAAAACAATAAATTACGACAAACTAAAAGGCCAAATGGATAGAAGTCGGACCACTACTACGCCATAATTATGTGCTGATCTATATGTTCGGGTCTCGTACGTTCGTTGAATGTGAAATTCACCCGGAACATCAGCGGTTTGAGTCAATGACAAACACTTCCACAACAGAATTATTACTCTAAAACATAGAATTAAATATGCATTCAGAATGAATTTTTCCGAAACTATGCCCGATGGTGTAATAATACAGAATATTTTTTTTTTCTAAATCATAGGTCCGATTCTTGGCTAGTAATATTTTTTTTTATCATAATCGGGCCCGTAACTCCTTGGGGTATTTTATTCCTTAAAGTTTTGGATTTGGCCATTCACACCCACTTAAAAAATTCACTCTGTATAGTTCAGTTCAGTAAAGGTACAGCATGAAATTCAGTGAGGATTCGAATGAATGAGAGAGAGAGAACCTTAGGTTATTAGTTTTTTTTTTCTTTTTTTTGTAGGAGTAGTACTATACTCCTACAAAAAAAAGCCGTTGGCCGCAGATGGCCATTACAGCTTCACCGGACAAGAGGTCGAGCGCTTAAAGCGCTCCAGCCAGAAGGGTTTGGGCAGCGACTAGCACAAGGGCACCTCAGGGAGGCACGGCCTCGGCTTGGGCTGCCGCTTAGAGAAAGTGAGTTTACCACCGGTTCACAACGCGCCCCCGCTGAGAAGAACCGGCAAGAATCTCAGCGGGGGATGCATGTAGAGGTCGCATGCGGCTTATTAGTTACAAACACTGCCATACTTCTCTCAATATAATGTAATTTATTCATGGTCTGCTTCTCTATAAACTTCTTGTTATGTACTTTTACGATAAGCTTATTTTTATTTTTCACGTTTGGCATTTGCGTAACCGGATTATCTCGGAAAGTACTAAACAAAAAGCGCCTCAATAAAATTGAAATGAAAAAGACGATTTGAACCCGGTTCAGTTTTATACGTTAACGACTTCCATCGTTTATTTGATTAGTGCATTCGCTCGTTCAGAGTGTAAACCTGTTATCGACTATAATGAAATGAGACTCTCAGACATTATGATCTTGATTTAATTTAAGACTAATGCAATCACAAATAAAGTTATATCTTTAACTCGAATTTGCTTTATGCAAGAGAAGAATACAATTTTATTAGACAACGAACGAGGTCCAGCTGACTCGATTAGTCGTTATTTTTTTTAACCATGTGTTTGAGCACAATAGAAATGGTTGGTTGGGCGAAATACAATTTTGAACAACGTAGAAGGTTAGGTTAGGTTACTCAGTTTCCCTTCGGAGTCGCTGGACGTTCGGGGTGTGGGCCCTATGAGCGTCCATTGAGTACGGCGGTGACTCCGAGAGTCTGTCCCCGTGAGTACCGTGTCAGGTTCCCGGGGGGCTACAATGCGCCCCCCCGGCGGCGGGCTCAAAGGCAAGGCACTGAGGTGTCCCTGGTGCAGATCCCACCGGAGGGCCCTGGGGCCCTCTCATGTGCCGATGCGACAGCCGCGGGGGTTTTAGTGGGTAAGAATCCCACATACCCCGGTCGAACCCCACAGCTCCCGGGGATCTTTGAAGATTTCCCCCGCGTCAAAAAAAAAAACTTACTCAGTTTCGACAAATACAATAAGGTTTTAAGAAATAACTGACCATACTGATGGATTAAAATATTTCTTATCAGTATTTTCCACGAAACTCGTAAAAAGAATCTGTATTTCTGGTCATGTAATGTTCTATGTCTCCCGTGGGGTGTCCGGGTAAGAATAGCACCCTCCCATCTCTTCCTGTTGGGAGTCAGCAAGAGGCCACTAAAGGAAAACAATTAGACAGGCAACAGCGTTTTCCTTTTAGATTACCTACTTATACTGCGATCCCCAAGACACCGGCCAAGCGTGGGGATTATGGCAACCCCTCCTTTCTAAGGGGGAAGCCTTTGTTCAGCAGTGGACATTTTTCAGATGCTCATAATGATCATAATTTTTTTAAACTATTAAATAAGATATTAAGTAGCGTTGTATATGCTGCTTTACTTTAAATGATAGCAAAAATGTTATACATATTTGATATGAAACAATACTGGATAGGTAATGATCCAGCGCAGACGTTTACAAGAGCTCGTAATACGGACGATTGACCAACAGGCGACTGAAGAATTCGATACAAAGGGAAAGGACCGATTTTATTGGCGAATTCAATAGCCTATACGTGAAGTGTTTGAGTGGGTAAACAAGGCTTAAGGGATCACGGTACGTAATCGTGCGTACCTTTACTGATTTAAATAGAAAAAGATCTCGCTTATATCGACACGTTAAATCTTTTGTGAATGGGAATTTGATTATTTATTTGCATGATGATAAAATATGTTTATTCTCATGTCATTTACCTATAATACCTGTAATGATATCTTTGACTTAAAAGCGTACGAACGGTGAATTCACTGCAGTAGACATCTAAACCTTACTAGATAACCGGTGGTGAAGAGAAATCCAGTTACGTCAGAAAAAAACAATTTAATATTTATTACCTAAACGGTCCGTAAGCAATAGAAAACATAGTAGGAATAATAAATAACTACATACATACATACACACATGACTTATTCGACACGAGACCATCGTCAGGTTCTGCAAATCGCAGCGATTGAGATGGGCGGGCCACCTTGAGAGAATGCCAGACACGAGAGCCGTGAAAGTTATGACAAGGTGGACGCCGCAACAAAAGAGACCAAAGGGCAGGCTTTAAAAAGCGTTGGGTTGACTGTGTGGAAGGGGATTTAAGAAAGTTGAGAAAGTATACCAACTGAAAGAGAGTCGCCAAGCATCGCAGCAACTAGGGGAAGATGGCGGAGGAGGCCAAGACCCACAAAGGGTTGTAGCGCCATCGGAAGTAAGTAAGTACATACACACATGATAACATACCTACCGTTAAGACATTTAAAGTTTCTACGAATATTTTGGTATTTTATTGTACATTCACTTTGTGACATTGCTCATTTCTCAAGTATAATTTGATTTTTGTGACCTACAAAAATATCGTCGTCAATCTTAATATTATCAATCAAGGAAGCAACCCTCCATTTTCTAACATAAATATTGTTATCATAACGAAATTACTAATGGAAATAATATGGGCATTTATTTTATAAATGGGTCACAATTTCATCAATATGAATTACGATCAGAAAATACACCCAATTTATGGAATAAATGTCAGGATAGATGGACGTTTGTCGTACGGGCACCTTACGTTAGTAATATTTTTATCGCAGAAACAGAATTGAGCAGTATGTTTATTCTTTATCAATGAAACATTTTCCTTATCGGCCGATTTCTTATTAGATTGTTCTGGAGTTAGTTGCTCCCTAGCCGGGAGCTCACTTATTGTTGTTATTCGGTTAGCGAAGGGTAGCTTTGAACCTAAGAGACAAACGTTTAGATAAGTTTTCGTATTGTTATAATTCCGTAGGTAGATGGAACCTGGATAATACACAAATGTTACTTAGATGAATAATATTTGATTACTCATTCTACCTGTGTAAAAAAAAGTACATATTTGAATTGTATTGAATTGACGCAGCGTAGGTAGGCTTCTCACTAGGTGGACAACCGTATGCTACACTAGCTATCAGACGAGGCCGAAGGGTCGTACGTATGCGACCGCAACGACGTGCATCACCCCACTGAGTTTCTTGCCGGATCTTCTCAGTGGGGGCGCGTTGTGAACCGGTGGTAAACTCAGCCCTCTCTTAAGCGACAGCCCAAGCTCGTCGCTACTTCTGCCGTAAAGGCTAGAGCGCTTCAAGCGCTCGCCTCCTATTGTCCGGTGAAGCTGCAATGGCCATCTGCGGCTAACAGCGTCTATCATTCCCAAAAAAAAAAAAAAGGTGACAGACGACATTGTGCGCGTCGCAGGTAACCGGTGGATGCAAATAGCCAATTGTCGTTCATTGTGGTGTTCGAAGAGGGAGGCCTATGTTCAGCAGTGGACGTCTTCCGGCTGGTGATGATGTCAACAAACCGTGCTCCCCATGCCCTTACTTGCACTACCTTTTCGTACAGCCATACATCTTCGTAGTACGCTACCACGCCGGGAACCACCGCTTAAAATTGAAGCAGTCTGATGGGCGAAGTACATGAGTCATCATCATCAGCAGCCGAGACGTTCCCTGCTGAACATAGGCCTCCACCTTAGAAGGGAGGGGTTGCCATAATCCCCACGCTTGGCAGGCGGCTTAGGGATCGCAGTATAGGTGGTAAGAATTCCAATAGAAAGACGCTGCTGCCCGTCTTCTTGTTTTCCCTTAGTAGCCTTTTACGGACACCCAACGGGAGGATATGGGAGAGTGTTATTCTTAACCCATCACCCCACGGGTACGGGAACATAAGATCACATCCAAATAGCAACTTCAGTGACGTTGTATTCTTGCGGTGAATAAGGTTTTTTTTACTATGTAAGTAGTCGTTGTGCTAGTGACTAAAGGAACATCGTTGGTTCCTCTGCTACAAGGTCCGTTTTCTTGTGTTCTTAATAAGCTGGTGCGTTTATCTTCTCCAAATCACATCGCGGTTAAGCTCTAGCTTAAGTTACATTGAGTTGCTTTCATAAAAACTGAATCTTAAAAACAATGATTAGGTAGCCGAAACGACTATATTATACGTGTATGATCATTACGCTTTAGTTATCTACCACTAACATAATATTGTTTTGGTTAAAGAACCAAATATTAGTCATTTCATTCATTATTCTATCCGGATTATTGCTTGACATATAATACGAATTAATTAGTAAACGATGCTGGAATAATTTTATTGAGAAATTGAAGAGAATTGCTCACACGTAGAGTCTACCGGACTTGCTTACGCACCTCCAGACCCTTAAAGTGATATCCTTCCTTTTATAGAACCCTGGTAATTCGGATCGTAAATTCTATTTATCTATAGTTGATAGATCTCATAGATCTGATGAAAAATAAATGCTACGTATAAATGCTACCGCCGCAGCCGGCGTGTCGATATTTCACCCAGATATCGTAGATTGATTGCCAAGATTTATTATTAAGATCATTGCTCACTTAAAATTAATTTCGAGTGAAATGATATATTGTGTCATTATACCTATGCTATACCGACGTATAGCTGTAGAAATCGGACTGTCGAAATCCATTCACTCACCTTCTTTGAAGGAATTGAGGTCGAAAGGAAATTTGAACTGTACAAAATTTGTGAGATAGTATTTTCTGATTCGCCTTATTCATTTCTCACTTCTCCGTGGTGTCCAGAAATTAATTTATTTTTTACGAAAATAAATTAAGATATTTTTTTTCGCTTATAAAGAGGTAGTTTTTATACTGATAAATTGAATTGGAATCGGGTAAGAATACCCTCCCATGCCCTCTTTGGGTGTCCGTAAGAGGCGACTAATGGAAATACAAAGACGGGCAGCAGCGTCTTTCTATTGAATTAACCTACCTATAATGCGATACCCAAGACGCCTGCCAAGCGCGGGGATTATGGCAACCCCACCCGTTTAAGTGTGAGGCCTTTGTTCAGCAGTGGACGTCTCTCGGCTGTCGATGTTGATGATGATAATGAAATTGAATTTACATTACGAAATTCGGTAAATAATACTTCAACGTGCGGAACGCGTATCCTTACCAATACTTACTCCATCAGAACCAGCCATTCTTTGGAAGTTATTATAATAAGTACAAAAAAACATTTCTTAACAGCTTGCAGCTTCACCGGACCTAATGTGCGGGCCGAAAGTCATGCGGGAGTCCAAGGTGACTCCGAGGTACTTAACCTTCCTAGTCCAAGGGATAGGGCGATTGAATAGGGATATTGGGACTAGTCGTCTGTTGGGCCGAAGGCTCCGCGCGGAGAACATATTGGCGGGTCCCCGGGAGAAGACCACCGCGGCACTCTTCTCCGGGTTCACCTCTATGCGCCACGTACGGAACCATTGACCCAGGGCGTCGACTGCGGCTTGAAGAGCACGCGTCAAATAGGACATGTTCCTATGGGAATAATAGAGAGCGGTGTCATCCGCGTAAAGGGCGAGTTGGACTCTGCTCGAACGAGGAATGTCGTTCGTGAACAGGCTGAACAAGAGGGGAGAGAGCACGGAGCCCTGAGGGACTCCGGCCTGTATAGGATGGGGTGAAGAAAACGTACCTTCGACCCGGTATCGAAAGGTACGATTCGAGAGAAAGTCTCGTATGATGAGTACGTGCCTATCGGGGACTCCTAACTGGAAGAGCTTGTATATCAAGCCGTTGTGCCAGACCTTGTCGAAGGCCTTGGCAACATCGAAGAATAGGGCGCCTGTGTAGACGGGCTTGGGCTGGTTGAGCCCGGTCAGGATGTGCTCCGTGAGGCGGTGCACCTGGTGGACGCAAGAGTGTCTGGTTCGAAAGCCAAACTGCTCGTCAATAAGGATATTATTAGAACTGACAAAGTCTTTGAGTCTCGCTAATAGCAAGCGCTCATAGAGTTTGCCGAGAGACTTGAGAAGACTGATAGGCCGGTATCTCGCAGGGCTGCTGCGAGGCTTACCCGGCTTAGGGATACCTACTACATCCGCGTCTTTCCATTCGGCAGGAAAGACGCAGTGGGACATGGCTGCGTTGAAGATAGTCACTAAAAGACATATCAGATGGACAGGGAGAACCTTGAGAACGCGATTGGAGATGCCGTCGGAGTCCGGTGCTTTCTTTGGCTTAAGGCCTTTGATCAGGTCTTCCACCTCGGTTTGCGTGACCGGGGAGAGGGATTCGGTGGGAGGGAGTGAGGACCTGCGCTCTACTTCCCTATCCACAAGATCGAGGTGCGCCGGATCGACGGGAGCGGAGCTGGGTGTGCACTGACTCTCTAGAGAGTCAGCGAGAACCTCAGCCTTCTCGTCGTCCTCGAACGCGGGTGGGTCGCCTGAAGGGCGGGTCAAGGGGGGCATGGTAGCTACGGTGTCGGTTTTGAGGGATCTCGCGAGCCGCCAGTAAGCCTGGTGTGACGGCGAGATCTCCTCTAGAAACCCTCCCCATCGAGCCTCCCTGAGTTCCGCGATGCTGCGCTTCACGTCCCTCTGCAAAGCACGCATGCGGACCCGATTGGCATCGGTGGGGTAGGAGTCGTACGCGCGAATAGCCGCGTTTTTAGCGCGGACTAATTCCTTAATGTCATCGGGCAGCTTGAAGCGCACAGCGTAAAAGTTGTCCCCTTCAACCTGCCGGGAGGACTGGCTGATGGCCGATTTGAGATGATCGGTGAAAGCGCCGATCGCTTGGTCGGTGTCCTGAGGGGACGAGATTTGCGCCGGGAAGCGGGCAAGATTCGGAGAGTCGGCATCGGCTAAACAGGTGTTTAGCTGATGCCAGTCCAGAACGGTCCTAGTGACCGGCTGGGAAATGGGCGGCGGACCTAGTTCCATTAGGACCGGTCGGTGGTCAGAGTCTAGCTCATGGAGAACCTCTAAGGAGCGCAACCGGAGAGTCACGCCCTTCAGGAGGGCCATGTCTAAGACATCGGGGCGGTGATTGACATTATTGGGATAATGGGTCGGGCGCATAGGTGCGATGACGTCAAAGTCGAGAACGTCGACCAAGCCGTCAAGGCACCTGCCGTTGCCGGTGGTGACGTTACAATTCCACCTGACATGCTTGCAGTTGAAGTCGCCGGCCAGAATGACCGCGTTGTCCAGGTCAAGGAGTGACTCGATATCACTCCTGAGGGGCCGCTTATCAGGTGGAAGAGAGATAGAGGCGATAGTGACAGCCGAATGGCCGGAAAGAGAGAGGCGGCAAACCGAGGCCTCTATATTAGTGAGCGCAGGGGGATCGATAGGGATGCAGTGCAGGGCCCTTCTGTAATAGATGGCAGTGCCACCTCCGAGGGAGGTGTCACGGTCATTTCGCACAAGATGGTAGTTGGCGATATTCGGACTCCTATGAGAGGGTTTCAGGAGGGTCTCCTGCACCAGCAAGATATCAACTTGGTGACTTCGCAGGAAGTCAGCAACCTGATCTCTTTGTCGGGAGAGGCCATGCGCATTGAAAAAAGCGAGGGAAAGGGAATGGGGTTTTTGTCTACTCTGGTGTAAATCCATTTACGGGCCTACATTTGAGTTTACGGGGGACAGGGCGTAGTACACGTCCTCGAATTCGGCGATAGCTTGTACTCTATCGCAGGGGTTCTGTGCGCACCGAAGGCGGCACGCGAAAAGGCGGATTCTATCGATGTTAATACCATCGATAGAGCGTCGGACCAATTCGAAGTCCGAAGCGAGGCTGGACGCGTGCGCTGAAGGCGCAGGCGCGGCCGGTTGCTTGGCGGGGACGCTCGTTGCTTTAGGAGCAGCGGCGGGGCGGACGTAGGGCAGTGTCTTATCCCACGCGTTCGGTGGACGCACTGCGGGCTGGGACGATGAGAGCGGTCGCGGCGCAGAGGGCGCGGGGACGCGGGGGGCCGGAAGCGGCTGCGTAAGAGGCGCTGAGGGCGCCGGGGCCTGAGGCGCTGAAGGCGCGGGCGGGTAGGACTCCAAGGGTGGAGGGGCGGGGGGGAGCGCGGAGATTGTTGCGCCTCGTCACCCGGCGGTTCCTCCTCGGGGCCCTCGGGCAGCCGCGATAGTTCGCGGTGTGCCCGATGGTCCCGCAGAGGACGCATCCGGGAGGCTCGGTCGCCGTCTCCCTATCGCGCTCGCACTGAGACGTCGCGTGGTCTCCTGTGCACTTCACACAGCGAAACCGCGCGAAACAGTTGCGGGAGGAGTGGCCGTACAGCTCGCAGTTATGGCACTGCTCGGGTAGGCCACGTTTGTGGGGGGCTTCTACGGCGAAGCCGGTGAGGCCGCAAACAGTCTTCAAATTGAAGATCTGCTTGCCCTCGTCGGAGCGCACGAGATGGACCAGAACCATCTCGTACGGTTGGAGCGGGCGGTTGCCAGGGTGCATACGGTGCACCTCTATCACCGGTAAGGACTGCGACAGAAGGTCGTCTTTAATAAACTCAGTACTGAGTTGGGTAGGGACTCCGCGGATTACGGCGCGGATGATGCGGTCCTCGTCGAGAGTGTAGGTATGAAAACCTATCTTCTCGGCTCGGAGAAATTTGGATAGCTCGCGGTGTTGGTCCGCGGTGGACATGATTACCTTAATACCAAGGGGCGTGTTCATCGCCTTGGTATAGGATATTTTTCGGGCGTAGATCGCCTTACTGACGCGCTCCCACGCGGCCTTGTCTTGAACGGCAATGGGCGGGGGCGGGGGGGACTTACGCGGTGGCTGCGTGGGCGGAGGGGTATTGCGGGGCTCGGGGGCCGGAGAAGCCATCGGCGAAAAATACGTCGGTGGCGGGGTCGATCGGATCGGGGGGGTCACGCGAGGTGGTGACTCCGGGCTTTCCGACTCAGTACATATGTACTTGGTCGGTGGAAGGTCGCGGGACTTGAGCACGCGTTTCTTCCTGCTGACTAACGTGAAACCGTCAGCAGGCGTGGTGGGACGCGGCGAGTTAATGAGCTCGACCTCCATGTCGGAGCTCGAGGCAGACTCAGAGTCCGTCTCGGGCTCCGCACGGAGGGCGGGCGGCAACGGAGTCGCGGACGCGGCGGGCGCGGTCGACGCGGGGCAGGACGCGGTCGCGGGGATCGCGGACGTGGAGGGCGCGGCTGCTGAAGGCATCGCGGAGGGCGCGGTATGGGACGCGAAGTCGTTGACCATCTCGGGCCAGCGCGCTTTCACGAACTCAAAGAATTCGCGAAAGAACTCCATGCCCGGACGGTCCATACTGCTCTATAGTACGGGGGGAACGCACGACTGGGGGGGACACCCCAGTCGGTGTGTACTGAATGGCTTCCCCCACCGGGTGAAGGTGGGGGAAGGGTGAGTGCCTAACGTGTAGGCCCTAACGTGCGTCTCTCGCCAATCTCAATGTGCGAGAGGTGAGTAGCCCTAGCTGCTCCGGGGCAGAGACAGCAAGCCGACCGGAGCCGACTTGGTGCCAAACAGCACCCGAAGGATAGGATCAGGAAGAGGAGGGTGGGAGGGAGACGATCAGGGTCGACTAGGGGGTCACTCCCAGGGCCGGTGAACCTGATCCCGTCCGAGTTGCGCGGTTCCGGGATGAACCGCGCGAGCGCTAGGGTCCCGCTCCGCCAAGGCAGTTGTCACCGTAGGGTGGGTACCCTACGGTGACAACTGCGCCAAGGGTTTGGCGACCACGTAAACCGGTGGATTTAGCAACCCGTGAAGCTAAAAAGACGGTCTGTCAATAAGAGAAACAAGAGGATGTGCAGATTGTCGTGAAAACGACAACCGCAGATCAAAACGGACGCGTAGATCACTCGCAGACGTCGTAGACGGTGCGAGGGAGACGGGTAGAGACCGCAGCACGCGAGCGACTAGTGTCGACACCACGCGGCGGAATCTGGAACACAAGCACACGAATTAATCGGATAATGGCAGCGCACGACCGATCGGGATCGGGGCGCGCAACGGACCTCTGAGATGTTGAACGTCCCTGCGCTCTATTTATACTGTCATAATTTTGCGGTATACCCTCAGTTATTGTTGTTGTTTTTATTGATGTACCCTCAATTGTTATTGGTTATTATTGTTGTTTGTCCGACCTACGCAGTAAGAGCTTACAGTATCTTGACGCCCTGCAGTGTTTTGTCTGGTTTTGGATTTAATTATATTTATCACAGGATCCCAAGCTGGTGGTAATACCCAACCATCTTCTCTATAGAAATTAGGATGTTTTTTGATTTCAATAGCGATATAATCCGTAAGAATAGATTAATTACACCGTTATAATTGTTTATGTAGGTATTTTTAGTGTATGTACGTATGTATATTATAGGTATAAAAAGTATTTGTGTTTGTGTATTGATTTTGTAGTATGTCTATGTAGGTACACTAGTGTACCTACTCTGTTCCTCCTTTACATCCTAGCCTAGTGCTTCTTTAATATGGGTTTACTGGAAGAAACCCATGAGTTAAGCTCGCCTGTTTACATTCAATTTCTTATGTGAATTGTAATGGTATACTTTGGTGTTTGTGTGTACAGTAAAGAATAAGAATATATTTTTGTGATTATATATAAAATTACGCTAAAAATGTTTACAATAGTTCAGAGCAGGATATTTTATAAGTACGTTTGTTACCACGTTCGGTTTAAGACACAGGGTGAATGGCCCAAATACAATACGAAATCTTAATGCATCTTACGATGGATACGATGATTAACTTATTAGAACGAGCAAATGTTCTAGGAAATCTAGATTGAAGCTTGCCGCCCCACGCTCTGTTCTAAATAAATATACCTATAATGTGTGTACTATATTATGCATATGCATTTGTATAATAAAGTTAGTTTATAGTAATGTATTAGTAGTAAAGTTGATAATGCGACGAGTACCTACCTACTTGTAACCTTATTACTGTTTCGTGTACAATTAAAAATAATAAAAAAAAAATATCAAAAAAAAAATATATATCTTGTGCAATTCTAATCTTTTGTTGATAAATAAAATATTTTAAAAAAAATGAACCGACTTCAATAACACTAAAAAGTATAAAATAATTTAAATATTAAAGAAGTTGGTGTTAGCGTACCTGCTGTGTATATTTGGCACCAACTTCAATAATATTTAAATTATTTTATACTTTTTAGTGTTATTGCAGTCGGTTAATTTTTTTTTTAAATATTTTATTTTATACTTTTTAGTGTAATTTTCATACACAAAGATTGAACCATTGAAGACGGTAAAATGGTCTAGGTAGGTTATGACATCATTATGATTTCACATTATCGTCTACATACTTTAACATAATTCATGTTTCTTCAGAAACTCAGAAACAATTTATCCGATCGTAATGAAATTTGCATGGAATCATCATAGTAGTTTACTCTCTCGAATAAAAAAAGAATCATCGAAATCATATAGAAATCAAATCATATCGGAAAAATCATATCGGTTCATAGATATGAACCGATGACTGATGTTCTACATTTCGCTGACAGATGTCAGAGAAATGTAGAACATCAGTTTTATGGTTTTTACCAGATAAATTCCTCCATATCATTCATGGTCCTCCAGGAAGTTCTTATCCGGTTGTGATAAAATTTATACAGGTTCATTACAGTGATTTCTTCTTTCGAATAAAAAAAGAATTATTGAAATTGGTAAATATTTGCCAGAGTTATGACCATTTTTGTCCTTAAAAACCGACATAAAGTCATCTATATAGGCTTTCCTGCAGCTTTCCTGCGCAGTCAACCTTCTTGTTTGTTCAGGAACTACTTATTACTAAGCAATATTTTTTTATGGGACCCAATTAACGGATTAAAGAATGGATGGAAGAAAGATTTTTTCAAATCGGTTCATAATTGCCAGAGTTATGCGCGAACATACATAGAAAAATATATATATATACAGACGAATTGAGAACCTCCTCCTTTTTTGAAGTCGGTTAAAAAAGCCGGGGAACAAAGAGCTAGCCAAAACAATAAAAAATCAACGGTAGGAAAGGAATCCCTCCCTGACCACTGCCGCCAGCCAACCATAATCATGAGAAGTTAAGAAATGTGTACTTCTTTTACAATCAGTAGCAGATCATCTACCGTAAAACAGCTTTGCTAAGTTCTGATAAAAAGTGTACTGTAGCTGAAGATATTACGGACTTTATTTGACTTAATAACTCATTTCCCAGGTGACGAGTGACAATGAAATGCAGTTGTCTACGAACAAGCATCTTCACTGGCTAACGGTTACTTACATGAAAGACATGAACATAGATTAAGATATTTCAGAACAGCAGTCATCAGAATCGTACCGCTAGAACTGCAAGGAACGACAGCCACTCATCACTAATGCCCCCGTCATTTGGCCGGCTTCATGTAATGTACGGATCTTATTGCCCCGGCATCTGTGCTTTCCGCGTTTATGCCATAATTTGCGTCGAGCCGGGAAACACATCACACTAATAGCCCATATTTTATTAAGGCTATTAAGTAAATTTTATTTAGAATTGCGTCAAATTAATTTATAGGCCATTACTTAAACGGCGCGCTTGTAACGCTTAACATTTAAGCGCAATACAACAACCGAAACAATAAATAAATTTTGTATATAATGAAATCGGCAAAAGACGAGTTCTAAGCGCGAAAGGAATTCACTAAATCATTTATTAGGCACATTCTTTTCAAGCATTTAATATCAGTCGTCTTTTCCAATGGATTCGACTACACAAACAATTTCAGATAAAATACTTGATAATTCTGCTGCTTTTGAATATCATTTTAGACTAAGAAAATCTCGGAGAAAACTAATGATAATATTTCAAAACTACAAACTGTATAGTCATAGGCAATAATTAATGTAATACTTAAAGTAAAATTAAAATTTGCTCTATGAAATCTCTATCTGAATCTACTAATTTAAAATACTGATATAAAATTGGATGAACATGTTCTATTCATGTAACTTTGTGTCCGCAATTTAAAGTTATAATGAATTATTCTGTGCTTACAGTAATAGGGAGATTGGGGGACGCGATACTGACAGAATAATAGAACAATCTTGTTTATTTAAAACAAATTAAATTACTTTGATGTTCACAAAAACTATCGGAGTATTAACAAAAACTTAAGTAGGTAACATTGAAATCAAACATTGAATTATTGATTATTCGCATAAGTAAAAGACAAAGTAGGTAATTCTAAAAGCGTTAAATAATCAAATCTAGACAAAGAATCAGCAAATATAATGATCACGAACGAATCAGACAAAACGAGTTATAGCTCACTAGTCATAAATATCTTGGATGACTATCATAAACTATTCGAGCTATTACCGGTAGAAGTTCAGGTATAAAGTGGTGAAGATTACAAGCGAACATTTATAGCCCTTACATCGCACGAGGCTAATATATCCTTCAGCGTTCATCCCGGTGTTCGGTATCGAAGCCCCTCGTATTTTAGCTATCCCCAAGGACACCGCCGTCAAAGTTGAAACTGACAGCAAAAACTCGTTACACAAACTTTAGGGAACAGAAACGACTACTGATATAAGCTTAATCAAATTTTTATTCCCTGTGAAGAAGCACTTGGAATAATAATATCACCATCAAAGTGCAGAAATTTGGTAAACATGGTGTGAAATCTTCGTGATAGGCTTCACAGGCCGTGACATTTATGAGGATTCAAAATATAGATGACATGGACAAATACATTTTAAACCTAAAGTCATTATTTATGAAAATAAATTTCCAACAGTAAAAAACTTAATAAGTTTTAGAGTAGATATTATTCACTTTTATTTTGCATAATATCTAGACATGATAATATGTCTAGCTAGAATGTATAAGTAGTGAGTTTTTGGCATCGATATAATATACAGGGTGTAAAAAAACACGTGTCCGATTCGTGAGGGTCTTATTCAGTGTATCAATACAAACACATGTATATAACTCATTTGTTGAATATCTCATATTTTTTTTCCTACTATGATCCAGGAAAACGAATCTGATCTTGTATTTTTGGTACAAATTACAAAAAAAAACTGGGATAATTAATAAATGAGTATTAATGTATCAATACAAACACATGTATATAACATGTGTTTGTATTGATACACTGTATAATACCCTCGCGGACCGGACACGTGTTTTTTTACATTCTGTAGATGTCATTTTGTTCGCGAATGTTTATCTAGTTTATATATTACTAGCTGACCCGCGCAGCTCCGCCCGCGCTTTTATTATTTTGCTACCCTTTTCTCCTTCCCTTGATTTATTTCTCTCTCCACCTCTCTTTAAAAAAGTCTAATTCTATGCGCTCTCTCTCTCTCTCCTCTCTCTCCCCCTCCCCCGCTTTGGTACCCGTCACACTCCCCCTCTTCCTCTCCCCGTTGTCCCCTCTCTGAACCTCTCTCTTCTCCCACCTTGCTCCCAATCACTCCCCCTTTGATCCTCCTTAATCCCCCTATCCCTCACCCCGTCACCCCCTCGTCCCCCTCTCTCTCCTCTCTTACACCCTCCTCTCGTTCTTTACTTATAACCTCGTCAATCATGGTATCTGGGATTCTTACCCACTTAAACCCCTGCGGCTGTCGCATCGGCACATAAGAAGAGGGACTTGGGCCCTCCAGCGGGATCTGCACCAAATACCCCTCAGTGCGCATTATAGCCCCCGGAAACCTGGCATCGTTATCACGGGGATGGGGCTCACCCATTTAACCCATCTATGTAATGACCTTGCCGCTTAACCTAGCGGCATGAAATATACTTTACAACCTATTCTTAGATTCCACCCGATATGCACACAAAATTTCATACAAATCAGTTCACGCATCTATTTAATGACCTTGCCTTACGTTGCTTAACCTTAACCTAGCAGTATGAACAACGTTCACAGCTTATTTGTCATTAGTGTAAATATTATTGAAGTTTACGTTACATCGAAGAGGGGACAGCTTCATACTAACAACAATCTATTAATAGTAAGTAAGTCTCTTAAAAAGTAAAGGATAAAAAATGGTTATTGTGGGTTACCCTTGAGATAAACATATACCATCGCGGAATTTTTTGTAGACCTTTGTTAAAGTTAACAATCTTGTAGTACATTCTTTTGATCTATCTCGTAGGGTTCAGCCAGCGTTTGCAATGTAAGCGCAAAAAAGTATGTTTTTTTATGACATCACATTAGAAACCTCTAAAATTATCAGTGTTTCTCTACTATATTATGCATGTATTATACATATAAACCTTCCTTATGAAACACTCTATCTATTAAGAGAAACCGCATCAAAATCCGTTGCGTAGTTTTAAAGATCTAAGCATACATAGGGACAGACAGACAGCGGGAGCGACTTTGTTTTATAATATGTATAGATATAGATATCGATAGTTTTTGGTGATGTTTTTTTTTACCTTTTGACATTTATTTTCTTTATAACATAGTCATACAGCGACGTAATAAATTATGTATGAATAGATAAAAAATGTTTACAATTCAACACACGTTGTCAATTTGATAGAGTTTCGAGGTAAATTGTACCATTTTCCTACATATCACCATTGCGATGCTAATAAAAGGACTTTAATGAATTGCTACAAGCCACGATGCTGTTGTTGCGAAAATTTGTGCTCGTTCCATTGCAATTAAATTTTAAGCCTGCAATGTTTTCAATCATAAATCTTGACAATGTATTAAGTCTGATTAAAATAAAACAGGATTCTATGTCATTAATTAAAGCTTTAAAGTCTAATATCGTATAGCCACATCCATCATCATCATCATTAGCCGCCGAAACACGTGCACTGCGGAACAAAGGCCTCCCTCATAGAAGGTAGGGGTTGCCATAATCCCCACGCTTGGCAGGCGGCTTGGGGATCGCAGTATAGGTGGAAGATAAATCCAAAAGAAAGACGCTGCTGCCCGTCTTCCTGTTCTCGCTTAGTCTCTTCTTACGACACCCAAAGAGAGGAGATGGGGGGATGCAATTTTAACCCGGCACCCCACGGGAATAGCCACATTAGCATTAGCCTTAGATAGGATTGTGTTTCTCTATGGATCCAAACGGTATGTTTTGCTGCCACAGTCAGTATTATGCAAATGTCAGTCAGTGAGCTGTTATTCTGATTTATTTATTTATATATATAGTTCATAATATGGAACATAAATGATGTCAGTCATCATTTATTAATATTATTAGTTTAAATGTATTTTTGTTATGGTGTGCAATACAATACAATACAAATACACTTTGTATTTGTATTGTATTGTATTATTATTTGTTTTGCGTCAGCGGAAATAGTGACTGTGGTAAAGTCCTGTGGCAATTTAGTGCCGTACTCCAAGGTTATTTTCTGAATCATTTACATTTTTATACAAAATCTCTATCTATATCTAAATCTCTATTACTCATTAATGCATTCTGAGTATGGTAGTCAGTCCATGGTTAAATAAGGATTCTTCGGAGTCGCTGGACGTTCGGGGTGTGGGCCCAAGAACGTCCATTGAGTACGGCGGCGACTCCAAGGAGGGTGGCGGCGGGGTTGCGACCCCCGTCCCCGTGAGCACCGTGCCTGGTTCCCGGGGACTACAATGGGCCCCCCGGTGGCGGGCTCAAAGGCAAGGCTCTGAGGCGCCTGGTGCAGATCCCACTAGAGGGCCCTGAGGTCCCCTCTCATGTGCCGATGCAACCGGCGCGGAGGTTTTAGTCGGTACGAATCTCACATACCCCGGTCGAGCCCCACAGCTCTCGGGGAACACCACAGCACCTTTTGGAGGTTTTCCCCGCGAAAAAAAAAAAAAAAGAATCCTTATTGAGGATCCGTGAAACATCCGGTTATTACTATCCGTTTATGCAACACGGACCATGATAGCTACAATATTAATAACTAACAAAATATAATACCCATTGCAATTTACTACATTGCTGCCTCAGGGAATAGCCATTTAATTTACTTCACTTTACTGATCGATTGGCCCAATAGCGTAAGCGATAAATTACAGAATTCATTTTAACAATCACTTTACGCAGAAAGTGGATTGTACCGTAACCAATCATAAATGTTAGGGTCTGGTAATCGTTCGTCATAATAATATTATCAACGCAGATTGGTTTGTGCTAGCAATTCAGATAAAATAATATCGGTAAAATTTCTTTTTTTATTATTACGATCGCATTTATCGACAAACTTTTCAACTGTTGTTAAACTGACTAATCAACATAAAATAGTTTTTTTTTATATTTATTTGGATCACAGTCTACTGTACTGGTAGCAGTTACTATGAATTGACTTTACAGTAGATTTTCAAAATCTCCAGAGGCTCTCTGTCACGTAACGGATAGTTTAGGGTGTGGTGTATGTATGTATATTATATGTATTATTAACATTGTACTTGAAGGTACTTGTAAAAATAAACAGTGTTCAACCAACTTGCTTGCGTTTTACTACATGGTGACAGCGTTCGTCTCCAATTTCGTGTTAATATTGTAAAAAGAACTCCGCCTTATACAATATTGTGTATTTCATTAATAGTGTTAAAATATTCAAAGTTACTAATAATAATGGAGCATGCGCGTCCTCCAACGGAATTATCACTCGAAGGCGGCCCGGCGGCGCGTGCTGAGTCATGGCGAAAATGGAGGAAGTTGTTCGAGGTATTTTTGAAAGCCTCGGGAGTGAGCAAGGAACCTAAGGAAGTTCAAGCTAGCTTGTTGGTGAACCTCATTGGAGCGGCTGGTTACGAGGTGTTCACTACTTTCACGTTTGCAGAGGGTGAAAGTGAGGATGATATCACTTGTGTTTTAAAAAAATTTGACACATACTTTGGGGCTAAACCAAATATAACAGTCAGGAGGTTCAAATTTTTTACCCGTAACCAAGAGGAGGGCGAAAACGTCGATCAATGCTTAACTGCTTTGAGATTATTGAGTCAGCAGTGCGAGTTTGGAGAACTTCAAGAAAGCTTGTTACGAGATAAAATCGTCTGTGGTATTATAAACAACACGGTAAGAGATCGTTTACTTCGCACGGAAGATTTGACGTTACCAAAGGCGATTCAAATCTGTCAGGCGGCAGAAATTTCAAAAGAAGAAAGTAAGTGCATAGATGGGCCAACAGAGGCCATGCAGGTGAACGCAGTTCATGACGTCGGTGTTGCAAGAGCGCGAAGCGCAAGAGGCGGTTGGCGCAGGGGCGCACGGCGCGGCGGCTGGGGCCGGCTGCGCAGCGCGGGCGCCGGCGACGCTGCGGGCAGCGGGTGGCCACAGCAGCGTCTAGCGCGCGCGGCGTGTCCTACTTGCGGCGGCAGCCGGTGTCCGAGCGGTGAGCGGTGTCCAGCAAATAATTCACTGTGTTTTGTTTGTGACAAGAGAGGTCACTTTGCTCGAGTGTGCGAGCAAAAGAAAACAATAGGCAGAATGTTAAATTTAAGCGTAGATCCGGGGAACAGTGACAGTGACTAGAACAATGAGGAGATGTTCTATGTCAATACGATCGAGGGAGCAAGTAAGCTGAGCAAATTAAAGGAATGGGTTGAAATCATTAAATGTAACGGTAAAAATATTGCTATAAAAATAGACACCGGGTCTATGATAAATGTAATTTCTAAAGCGGAATATTTAAACCCAACCCCACACCTGACACCAGGGGAGTCCGTTTCTACACAGTGAAACAGTGATCTTGGGGGGTTAGAGCTGTCCTAATTCTACCCCTACTGTTTAAACAATTTATGCGTGAATGGGAAGTTCGTCACGAGACAGCGTCCCCGTATTATGCACAATCGAATGGAAAAAGTGAGCGGACAGTGCAGACTGTTAAAAACTTATTAAAGAAATGTGTAGACTCGGGGCAGGATTTTCATTTATCATTACTAAATTTTAGATCTACACCACGAAATGGACTAGACTCACCTGCGCAAATTTTAATGGGTAGACGTTTAAATACAAAATTACCAATTTGTACGAAGTTATTAACTGAGAACGTTGATAACGATAAGAATTATCAAGCTTTGATGACGAACCGAGAAAAAATTAAAAACCATTATGATAGGTCTGCCAGGCCACTCAGACGTTTATCCGTTGGTGATAAAGCAATATTTATTCATAAAGGCACTAGAAAACGGGTTTCGGTGGTATCACATGCCTCACAGCCCCGATCTTACATCGTAGAGAATGACGACGGAATTCGTTATCGACGAACTCGTAGTCAATTAGTTGACCGCAATCCTGGTCCAACAGGAAATATAGGTATTTCTTTAGGTCACGGCAGTACACAGAGGACAGTCACGATTCCAGCTGTTCGTAGGCGTAAGCCAAACACGGCCGAGGCAAGGGACTTATTATCATATCCACAGACTGCAGATGATGCAGCCGATGATAAAAATGTATCATTTCATAGTGTAGATGATAACGATAGTCCCATTTGTAGTTCTAGTGAGTCGTCTAGCCCGCCATCACCGGTAGTCCCTATAACGAGGTCAAAGGAAAGAACTGCACGAATGCTTGTGCATAATAAAAACGAGTAGGGTGTCTGGCTGAAAATTGTACTTTGTGTAGCTAACTAAATGTGCATAGTATAGATATAAGTATTGTTGAGATATAAATAAGGTTGATTAATACTTTTGTTAAAATGTATTTATATATATAAATGTATTAAGTCAAATAAATTATGTAAGATATTATTAAGTGGTAGGTATGTATTAGGCGTTAAAATTTTATTTTGAAAAGGGGAAAGATGTGGTGTATGTATTTATGTACTTGAAGGTACTTGTAAAAATAAACAGTGTTCAACCAACTTGCTTGCGTTTTACTACATAGGGTAGAGTAAGTCGTCACGTTACGATATAGGTGTGAGCATAGGTGTAGAGGTCAGGTAGAGAGAACCCGGAGACCACTACGACGTCAGGTAGGTACCTAAGGGGAAAGTAGCAATTAAAGGAATGAGAACACAGGACTTTCAATTACACTATTATATATTTACAGTTCACTAATAAGTTCACATATGGTGGAATATATGTATTTCCAACTCCTCCTATCTACCTTTTTAATTAAATTTGTTGCGGGTTCCAAGACAATTTAGCGTTCTCCTGGGACTCGCCGAGGGTCAAACCTCGGTGTCTTCAGTGGTGACTACTGTAGATCTTGGCTTACAGAAGTAACAGTGGTGGAAATGAGTGGTGGGATTAGTCCCAAAAAAAAAAATAAGTTAACAGTTCATTTGAAGGAATCGGGAACGCGGACACTTATAAACGTAAAAGATCACATAACTTACTTGCATGTAAGGGCTCCTGGGCGCAGGGAACGGTGCCCTAGCGCCTGCAAAAGCGAGGCGGCGTGCCTAGATGGCACAGCCACAGCCAGGCCGTCACACGCCGGCAGGTTCAGCACCGGCCACGAAAGTCAGCCAGCAGGCTGACCGATGCAATGGGGTGCGGGCGTCAGCACGCTACCACAGCAGCGCCCGTAGTCTCGTGGCCTCTGGCGTAGACACTCTCCGATCCCAGCTCAGGACCAGGCTCTGTCTCCGACTCTCCACGGCTCCAACTCAGCCTCCAGTCTCACGATTCCAGAGTCTCGACCCTAGACTCTCCAGCACAGCCTCTAGACTGACGTTTATTTTTTCATCTGCCCACTTGACAGCTCCTTGTCTATAATTTTTTTTTAATTTAAAATATTAATTAAAAATAAATACAAATATTTTAAGAAAACAATCAGGTATGAGAATGGAGGTTGATATATGAAATGAAATGAGGTGAATATCCTACATCTCTCTGGAGATTTTACGATCCCCTTACGATGACTCTAGCAGGCATTTGGTGCTAGCGAGGTTTTAGTGCGGTAAGTATCACATATCACGGCCTCGGAGACAAAGGAAGGGCCCAGTTTCAAACTCAGGGAAGCTAACAAGAGTTTTCCGACAGAGGGAACAATGAACTCTACCCGACCAAATAATCGCATTCAGAACCACATAATCACAACAGCTGTACCATCGAGTCAATTATACAATAAGTAGAGGAGTGATTAAAAAAACAGCGAACATCGTAATCCAATTTGCACTAGAAACAGATTCTCGTTTCCCAGACCCATTTTCCTTTCCATATAGCAAATCTGTTTAATGGTTTAATAGAATTAAAGGCGTTACTGTCCCCACGAGTGCGTTGTACTGAAACCCAATCAGTTCCGCGCTGCGTCTGAGAGCTTATTTCGTTATTCTCTACAATGAGTTTACAGTTGACGAGTGAATGCACTAAATAACTTAGCATCGATGGATTGACTTCTATACGTACGAAAAAAGTTATGGTGATCTTTGAGTTCCGAGTTTGCCTGAGTTGAAGTTCTTTCTTGTTACTAGTAGTAACTTGGAAATTGATGCTGTTACCCGGTAAATGGCTCGAATCACTTCTGGACTAATGGGCACCATCTTTTTAAACTTTATTTGGTAAATATTTATGATTGAAGTAGTACCTAGCTGCGCGAGGCCCAGGTCTCAATACTGGAGATTAGAAGTCACTTTGGATCGCTGAACGTACCTGATAATTAGGTATATCAGATACATACAGCGAACTAAAAAAAACATACGTACTGTAATTGTACTGTATTTATATGAGAACAGTGTCCTCGGTGTCTGTATATTCGATGACAATCGTGTAAAACCGTAGTTTAAACTCAGACTTGTTATAGAACAGTGGCCAGACAAGAGCTTCGTGTAATAGGAAAGTGACGCCAGCCTATAGACAGCTGCAATGCATTGCCGCCTGTCACCCGAGACATTAGATAGTTCCGGTCATTTCACCAGCTACAGTGCCCTTTACACCGGAACACAGCAATGTTGACCAAGCTGCAGGGTTGCAGCTTGGCGGCAGAATATCTGGCATTGTGGTGGTAGTGCAAAAACTATCCTCTGGGCCAACAACTAAGCAACATCCATCTTAAATAACATTAGCGCACAAATACGGCTTGATCAGTTAAAATACCGAATTTTGTGCGATACACATGACACCATTTCATTAAATCCATCATACTTCATCGAACACACTCCATCATATGTCACCATAAGCGGTAACTTGACCTACATATTTTATGTATTTTTGCTCTGGATAAAATATGTTTGGTTCCGGTTTACTACTGAAACGTAAAGATATTTACTGACCATACTCACCTGGCTACATCACCTATCTGGCTGCTAGATAAATATTTATCATTGATTTGTAGTATGTCGTTATATTCTGGTGTGAAGGGGACTGTAGTGACAACGCAGGGGCCAAGCGCATGCCTTGGAAAACAAGGTGCGCACAGGTCGCAACCTTGGCTCGCAACACTGATTTCTTTAATTAATCATGTGCGAATCGTCTTTGTGCGATTGTTACTAGCTTTCGGCGAAGGAAAATATCGCGAGGAAACCTGCATATCTGTGAATGCCTAACTAACTTTCGTTGACGTGTGAAGTCCGCCAACCCGCACTTGGCCAGCGTGGTAGACTATGGCCTAAGCTCCTTCCTCTTGGAGGGAGGCTCGTGCCCAACAGTGGTACAAAAACAAAAAATCCCACTACTATCTAGCTGTTAGAAAAATATTTATCATTGATTTGTAATAAGTATGTCGTTATTGGTTTGTACTGCTTTACGTATTTTCTGACGATCATAATGAAGTGTATTAACAGCTCATTGGATTGTTCAATCCGTACATTATATCTATTTTGGTAAACAGTAGTTCAAGGATCTCCTTAAAGATATACGACATTCAACAGGGGTGCAGTTTGATTTTGTAACGTTCCTACACGAACGGCTCAGATAAGTTAGCCTAGCATATCTGAATCTTCTGTTCATACGACTGTTTTCAAATGCTGCCATCAGAGGCCACTCGACCCATATCTCGTATTGTGTGGCGAATTAACGACATGTGTTCCATTAGCGGCACTTATCTTATGACAGCTGGGATCCTAATATTTATGGCTAATCTGGTCTTCGATGTTCTGATACGTATATCCGTTCCCATACACAAACCATTTTGACGAAACGATTGATAGATATCCTGGGGCCCTGCCAACACCTCTTATAGCAGTATTATTGTAATCTTACTTTCTTTATAGAATCTGACAGATCCGTAAACTACGTATGCCTACTGATATCACTACCTCGTGTAAGATTTTAATAATACTTTATAGTTGGTGTATACCCAAAAAAAACCGATGACATTCGATTACCATCCAAAACAAATATTTGTTGGCATAAACCCTGTTTATTTATCTAGGTAAATTATGTGTTTTCTACTAAACCTAGTGACGAGAAAATCCAGACGTCCGAAGGTAACTGACGGATGGTAAACGATACGCAAGCCTACAGACAGCTGCATTGCACAGCCACTCATCACCGACATTACCTGTATCCGGTAACGTTCCGTCACATCGGTACAGTTGCAGACTGCTGCTTGGCGGCAAAGTATCTGACACTGCGGTGATCGGGAATTAACGCGATTTACCTTATATTTTGGCTTGACGTTTCGGCCGGCGATACTTACTTTGTTGGTCCTTTGCACAAAGGACCAACCACCTAGTAAATTTATATCACTTGTCTGGTTGTCACAGTACAAACTCAGCCTACTTCGGCATCAAACAGTCTTGTGTGAATTGTCAGGATATTATTATGAAAGGGCTGTTACAGTTGAAATAACTGTTTGTTGTTCACGAAAGAAAATAGAAATACGTGAAGCACTCTAAAAGCAGAGAGCTGCTGTTGCGCTTAATTGAGCACCATTCCCATAATTGTTTCGAATTAATTGATATTGTTTTGTTCTATTACATTCTGGGAAATGGCTGTGTTTGCTATATCGATTATCGATGATGATGATCATTCGTTTGCAGAATACTCGTTATCTACATAAACTTGGCTATAAGATAGGTACGTTTGTATTATCAACACAAATTGGGCAATCTAATAAATAGTGGGTTGTCTTACCTATGGCTACACCAATTTGGTATCATGATTGTGTTTGTCGCGACAGATTTCTTACCACCATGATGCAACTTTTTTTATTCATGCTCATGTTTTTCATGTATTTGGCATGAAACTAATAAAATACAAAATAGAGTGACTAAATGTTGTCTTATACTTACGCGAATATTACACATTGAAATTAAACTACTTTTACGGATTTTATCGCGGTTTATTTATTGATTTTACTATCCCGACGTTTCGAATGCTTTGCAGCACCCATGTCCTCCCGTGACCATGGGTGCTGCAAAGCATTCGAAACGTCGGGATAGTAAAATCAATAAATAAACCGCGATAAAATCCGTAAAAGTAGTTTAATTTCAATAGAGTGACTATAACGATTTTCATAGACATGAAAATCTTAAAAGGTTCTCGAGTGGCAAACACTAACCGGTAGACGCGGCGTAGGAAGTATACTAGCTGGACGGACGACTTCGACAATTGTCATTCATTGTTGCCCTCGAAGGGGCAGGCCTATGTTCAGCAGTGGACGTCTTCCGGCTGGTGATGGTTAAACCTTTTCCAGCGGAATAAAGGTTCCGTTTTTTGGAAGGGAGTTTCTTATCGTATGTTCTGATTTTGTTGTGGGCTGAGGGACTAGACCGAAATTATAAATGTAATCCATAAGTCACTTCACATTTTTTTCTAAGTGACAAGATATGCAAGACGTGCGCTTTAAGCGACACGACTGCCTATAGACACATTATTTGAAGATTTATTACGTTTCTTGAGCCTGGTAAATTTACAAACTATAGCGCTTCACAACGGAACACCGCAGTGTTAACACAATGCTGCGTGACGGCATAAAATCTGACACTGCAGTGGTACCAAGTGGTTTTCGTTCGACTTAACGAAGTCGTCGAGAGTATGGTTTGGTCACATACAGCGACGTAAATATTCGGGTCATCACAATAAGTGTATCAAGTTCTAGATTAGTTACAAATTGGATAAAAATCAAACGTAATTTTAAATGTGTAAATTTTCCAGCTCACCTGTGACACCCATTTACGCTTAATTCAACTTTATTAAAACACTAGCTGACCCACGCAGCTCCGCCTGCGCTATTTTTACGTTAACTAAACTTTTAATAACAGACATTAGCATCGAATACATAACCTCCTTTTTTATAGCCGGTTAAAAACTGGGACCTGCTTTTTGCTTTTTCTCCGAAGCACGGACCCGTTTAGTTCAAATGGCGTTAAACGGTCACCCATCTATTTAATGACCTTACCTAACGTTGCTTAACCCGATCGATTACAAAACCTTGATAACAACTCGCTATGAGTGTTCCCTTACTAATATTTATTATACTAGCTGACCCACGCAGCTCCGCCCGCGCTGTGTTTACGTTTACTAAACTTTCAATAATATACATTCGCATAGAATACAAAACCTCCTTTTTTAAAGTCGGTTAAAAACTTGGACCCACTTTGTACTTGCCCTCCAAAGCACGGAAACGTTTAGTTCAAATGGCGTTAAACGGTCACCCATCTATTTAATGACCTTAGCTAACGTTGCTTAACCTGATCGATTTCCAAAAATTGTTAACAACTGTCTATGAGTGTTCCCTTACAAATATTTATTATAATTATAAAGAAAAAATGATAAAATCGGACCAAGCGTATAACCAAGTACCCATTTTGACTTTAATCCTCTCTCCCAAAAGAACCGTGCTAGATTACGGGATAAAAAGTATCCTATGTCCTACCTCGTAGTAAGATCTCAAATCATGCCAAGTTTCGTTTCAATCCATCCAGTAGTTTCGGCGTGATGCTCAGCCGAGATACAGACAGACAGACAGACAGACAGACAGACAAAAATTAAAAAAATTACATTTTCGGCCTCAGTATC
Source organism: Furcula furcula (assembly GCA_911728495.1). Classification (NCBI taxonomy): domain Eukaryota; kingdom Metazoa; phylum Arthropoda; class Insecta; order Lepidoptera; family Notodontidae; genus Furcula; species Furcula furcula. The sequence goes on from OU452251.1 coordinate 17,485,704, forward strand.
GGTTATAGAATGCCCTCCAAATATAATTTTCAAAATATCTTCAATGTACAGAATTGGACCTGTTACAGTTTTATTATAAGTATAGAAGATAGATTATAAAGAAAAATTGATAAAATCTGACCAAGCGTATAACCAAGTACCCATTTTGACTTTAATCCCCTCTCCCGAACGAACCGTGCTAGATTACGGGATAAAAAGTATCCTATGTCCTACCTCGTAGTAAGATCTCAAATCATGCCAAGTTTTAATTGAATCCATTCAGTAGTTTCGGCGTGATGCTCAGCCGTGATACAGACAGACAGACAGACAGACAAAAATTAAAAAAAATACATTTTCGGCCTCAGTATCGGTTATAGAATGCCCTCCAAAAATAATTTCCAAAATATCTTCAATGTACAGAATTGGACCTGTTACAGTTTTATTATAAGTATAGATAGATATTTAAGTAGGTACTTGTATAAAGAGACATGGGTATTTGTATGTACGGCCTCTTTGAATTGATCTCGAATTAAACAACTGCCGCTAAAATAATATTATTTACCTACTAAAACATGGACGCCATTCAAGAATTTGTTTTCACGTTTTCACAAATGTTATGAATAAAAGCTTTCTCTCAAAGCTTTGCGTTCCGTGCAAATAAATACAGGAATAACAAAACTCGTATTTTGTTTAAACGATCGTGTCGTCGCGAACAGACACATACATAATATCACATTATTTATCATTACAAGTATGATAACATTTATTAACTCTGAGGTAATATTATGTACGCTCCAGGAAACGGCATTAGGTAACTTTGGTAATTTGAGTGAATACGTCTTTGTTTCGATAATGTGCCTCATTGTTCTAAAGTATGTATTATGTGATCTATTGCAGAGAATCTATTATTCCTTAGGTAATAAAGGAACACTCCGTCCGATTGAATTGTAAATTGCAGTAAAGGAAAACTATTGAAGCGATGTTTATCTTAAAGTGGATGGTAAGATGGGCAGAGGGTCATGTTCAGAGGCTATGCATTTAGATCTAGCTATGTTAACCTTTAAAGAGTACCTAGATGATATAGGCCGATTACGAGATAAGAAGTTTTGCGTATCCGGTATCATAATAATGATAATAAATAACGTACTCCTGGCCAATACGACCACAGCGGCCAATCTTTCTTAGATCAGCCATCTACGCTGGAGATATCATAGCAGACAAGTGCTTGCGTAGACACAAGTGCACTCTGTCTCATCGTTTAACCTCTCATAATCCGCTGGGATGGAATACCGATACGACAGAGGGAGGTCAGGTGCAGGACCGACTTTTTACATGTCCATCCGACGTATCATCATACTTTACAGACAATCAGGTGATGGGTCTGCATTGTCCTAGCCGGTAAGGAATAACTACACAAAGTTGATGCTCACTGCGGGATTCGAACCCCATATCTCCGGTTTCCAAAGCAAGCGGTGTTCCACAGCGCCACGGACTTCAGTTATCATAGTACATATGTAGTATATTACCTGTTTGTGAGTCATTTGTTATTATTTCGTAGTTAGTATTTAAATACAAGAAATATATTGATTATATGAATATACAGGGTGTCCCACGGCGATGCCACACGGAGGGAAAGTACCTTAAATATTAAAGATAGGATATTTTACTGAAAGAAGACATCGTTTTATTTTTAATAATAAGTAGAACTGCATTCACAGATTTTTTTTTTTTTTTTATTAAAAGAGTGAGAATTTGTATACAACAGAACGGATCACACTTTGAGCATTTGATAAATTAATTTTTTTTTTAAATAAAATGTAAAATTTTATGATCTTAGTTTCATTTAATATGCTAGGTTATTTAGGAAAAAATAATGCTTATGAGTAGCCCTTTCAAACGCTATTATAAAATACATGTAATTTTTCAATCACATTTGGCGGGTTCGATTCCCGGTTGAGGTAGGCGATTTTTAAAAAATCTGTGAATGCAGTTCTACTTATTATTAAAAATAAAACGATGTCTTCTTTCAGTAAAATATCCTATCTTTAATATTTAAGGTACTTTCCCTCCGTGTGGCATCGCCGTGGGACGCCCTGTATATTGCTTGTATGAATATATTCATACAAGCGTCTATGGGTGCTAATAGAATTGGCCTATTCCCAGTAGTTCTACTATGGTTTATTCATTGTATAGTGCTTATATGTTGTATTGAGTTGTTGATACTTAGTCTAATACCATAATATATGATAGTAAGCAATGAGTCTATAGATATTAGTCCATGTAATAAATTCCGAGTGGTTAGGTTTAGCTTTTTTTCTATACTACAAATTATCTGGGGCCTATACAATACGGTATATACAAATTATCTGTTAATGTTAACTAACTTATTGGCTTGTTATTCAGGACACCTGAAGGCGACTACGAAAAAAAAAATTGTTCTCGATATAATATAACAACAATATGTATTTTTACACAAAGACTTGCTATTTGCATTATATTCTATAGAAAATAGCAAATTATTTAAATGTACTTAGTCGTTACGCAGACAGTAAGATATAATGGTGCAGCAGGAAATCTTACTTTGCCACCGGAGGTCTGGGTTTCAAATTCCGCTGGAAGCAATTAATTTGTGTCCTTGTGTACTGTAATGTCTGAGATTGGACGCTGTGGTCGAAGCAACCAGTCGAGCACAACATTATTATAAGATACCTTGGTTGTTTAATATGTTTATTAACGATATAACCTTAGGTATTAAACATAGCAGCGCTTATCTTTATGCGGATGATCTAAAACTTTGCAAAACTGTCCTTTGACAGTTTTGCAAAGTTCAAGGTGATCTTTATCAATCAGACTGTTTACTGCTGCAAGTTGACCTATCTGCTATAACCAATTGGTGCACAGAAAATAATATGGCTTTGAATGTAAATAAATGTCACCAAGTTGTATTTACTCGTAACCATAATGTAATCTCTTCGCCGTTCTATATAAATGGAGCACTACTAGATGAACTTCCAGTACTAAGAGATCTGGGAGTTCTCTTCGACAGTAAATTAACCTTTATACCTCACATCGACAACATTATTGCAAAATCTTGTAAAATGTTAGGATTTATTATTCGTAATGGCAAATTCTTTCATAATCCTGCAACAAAAATAACTATATATAATACTTATGTTAGAAATATTTTGGAATACTGCAGTATTATATGGTCACCATATTACAGTGTACATCATCTGAGAATAGAGCGTGTCCAAAAGCGATTTTTGAGACACCTCACCTTCTCTTGTAAACTCCATAGGCAACTGGTTTCGTATAACGATAAACTTAAACATTTTAATATAGACAGTCTTAACGTTCGCAGAAAGGTTACTGATATGTTATTTCTATATAAATTGTTAAGGAATCAGATTGACTGCCCGGCTATATTGCAATCTATCAACTTACGCACGCCATTGCGTTTGCCTATTCGCCAATCTCATAGTCATAGCCTTCTGTACTACCCCCCTGCTAGGACTAACCTAAAACAATCCTCCCTAGTATGTAGATTGCCAAAAATTTCCAACTCACTAGATAGTAATAGTGATATATTCAATGATTCTCTGCGCCGTTATAAGAAACTCATAACGAAGTCTTTTCGATACAATTTAACTTAATTTAACTTAAGTAATTGAATTTAGTCTATCATAGCATGTGAACCATGCTATGCTGATGTCTGCTTCCTTGATGCAACCGAAGAACTCCTGGACAAGCTGGAACGCCTTCAAAACTTGGGTATACGATTTATTTATGGCCTTAGGAAATATGACCATGTATCAGAATTTAGAAAAAAACTAAAGTGGCTACCTATTAGGCATCGGCGTAACCTACACATACTTTCCCTATTATATAATGTCCTTTTCAACCCTAAATCTCCTGAATACCTTCGTAAACATTTTAAATATCTCGTACCTACTAATGTGCCTACTCGCTCTTCTAAGTCTCTTCTTCTCAAGATACCACTTCATTCGTCAAGTCGCTTTGACGGATCCTTTGTCGTTAAAGCTGCCAGACTCTGGAATAACCTTCTCCTTTCTCTTCGTGTCTGTGAATCTCTGGCCGTCTTCAGGAAAAGAATCAAGGAACATTTCCTATCTTTGTGATTTATGTATACATCTTTTTTTTGTATGTTTTAGTGTATATTATATATATTTTTATATATATACATATATATATTATTGAAGTATATATATATTTATGTGTTTTTCTTATATATCTATATAGCCATATGGTTGTGTATTTATGTATGAATTGTAATAAGTATATGTCAACATTTTACTTCTTTCTTTTACCCACTTTTGTGCACTATTTTGCTTTTACCCCTTATTTTGTCACAACTCACTCAATGCACTTGGGTTTGCTGGAAGAAAACTCATTTAATGAGTGTACTGTATGTTTATGTATACGCATGCAGCGTATGCGCGGGCTGCGCCCCGCCCCTTTCTCTTAGTGAATAAACCAGTGTACAACGAGCCGTGCCTTTGACTAGTTGTCCCGATTGCGCCCACACAAATACCTAACAGCTGGCGACGAATAGAACCCAATTAATATAGTAATTGCAAGGTATTAAAATGGCTGCAGGAGTAACGTACGGGGTTTTGTGTACGTTTGATCATATAACCAATGATTGGAACAGTTTTAAATCGCGTTTAACACAGTGGTTTATTGCCAATGATATATCCGACGCGGCGGACAAGGGCAAGGTCAAACGGCGGGCAATATTATTGAGTACACTCAGCGAGTCAACTTATAAGTTGGCAAACGATTTGGCGCTGCCGAAGAAGTTGGAGGAGGTGGAGTACGAAGCCATTTTGAAACTCCTCGAGAACCACTGTACCCCAAAGCGTTTCGGGTTTGCAGAAAAGTCAGCGTTTTACTCTGCTGTGCAAAGACAGGGCGAAACTCCAACACAATGGGCAGCTAGATTAAGAGGGTTAGCGGCACATTGCGGCTTCAAGAATTTGGATGAGGCGCTATTGGATAGGTTTATTATGGGCATGACACCGGGACACGAGCGCGACAAGTTATTTACGCAGGATCAACGCGAGTTTTCGTTGGCGATGGCGGTAGACTTGGCGGAGAGTGTGCGTTGTGCACGCCAGGCCGCCAGGGCAGAGGTGGCGGGCGCTGCCGCCGCCGTGGCCGCCGCTGACAGCGCGGATCGCGTATATGCGATAACTAAAGTGAAGTGCAGTGTGTGTGGTTATGCTAATCATAATGCTAATCAATGTCGGTTTAAAAATTACAAATGTAAAAAATGCAACCGTAAAGGACATTTACGTAAAATGTGCCCTAACGTTAACAATAATAAAGTAAACTACGTGGAGGAAGTGGATGCAGGAGACGATGGTAAGTGCGTCTTTAACATTCGTTGTGACAGGGAGAGGCCGATGACGGAGCGAGTGATTGTCGGTGGTGTATTGTTAGAGTTTCATGTGGATAGTGGTTCGGCGGTTAGCGTTATTTCTAAAGAAACCTATGACCGCCATTTTAACCAAATACCATTATCACCCACTTGTAAAAAATTGATAACATATTCGGGGGATAGTATCGTTACCTGCGGGGTGTTGAAAACATCTATTTTGTATAACGATGTAACCCATTCTATTGAATTGTTTGTGGTTACAAATGGTAGTTTATCTCTTTTGGGCCGCGATTTCATTTGTCTATATAATTTAGAACTGGCACCTTTTGTAAACACAATAAACTTTAAAAATAATTCAATAGTAGAACAGTTGATTGCAGAGTTTCCAACGGTGTTTTCGGGTAAACTGGGCACTTTTAATAAGTTCTCTGTTGAGCTACGCATGAAGCCCGACGCAAAGCCGATTTATTTTAAAGCTAGATCGGTACCATTTGCTTTGCGAGAAAAAATTGACTGTGAATTAGACCGCTTAGTGGAGTTAGATATTCTAAGTCCAGTAGAACACTCCGAGTATGCGTCCCCGATAGTGCCTGTTTTAAAAAAGGATGGTGGGTTGAGACTATGCGCCGACTACTCTGTTACTATTAACAAACAGTTAGTCGTAGACAAATATCCTTTACCCACGGTGGATGAACTTTTTTCAAAGTTAAATGGTGGTGTCCAGTTCAGCAAAATTGACCTATCAATGGCCTATAATCAATTTAAGCTTACGGAGGCCTCCCAGGCGCTTACTACCATCAATACACACCGCGGATTATTTAAATTTAAAAGATTGGTTTTCGGGTTATCGTCGGCACCGGCAATTTTTCAGCGGGCCATAGAAGGAGTCTTGGCTGGTCTCGACGGGGTAGTCTGTTTTCTGGACGACGTATTATTGACAGGAACCAATCAGGAGCAGCACAAGCAACGTTTAATTGCGGTACTTCAGCGCCTGAAAGACGCTGGGTTGACCGTGCATATTAGCAAGTGCGAATTTTTTAAAGATGAAATATCCTATCTCGGGCACGTAATAGATAAACAGGGTATAAGGAAGTCACCAGATAAAGTCAACGCTGTATTAAATGCTCCTAAGCCACAAAACATTTCACAACTGCAGTCTTTTTTAGGGCTAACAAATTATTACCGTAATTTTCTGCAAAATGCATCCACTGTATTAAGTCCTTTATATAAGCTGCTGCATAAAAATGTAAAATGGGAATGGTCAAGGATACATGATGATGCATTTAACCAAATTAAAAAAATTATGGCATCTAATAATGTGCTGGCACATTTTGATTCAGAGGCTAAAATAATATTGACTGTAGATGCGTCTCCTACAGGTCTCGGAGCAGTATTATCGCAGATCGGTAGTGACGGAACTGAAAGGCCAGTATCTTATGCGTCGCGAGTTCTCTCAGCCGCAGAGAAAAAATACGCCCAAATTCAGAGAGAAGCGACAGCAATTGTTTTTGGAGTTAGACGGTTCCATCAATACCTATATGCTCGATCTACACCATTCATATTACGCACTGATCACCGTCCATTGTTGACTATTTTTGGCCCCCACAGAGGTATTCCAGTAGTGTCGGCGAATAGGCTTCAGAGATATGCAATCTTCTTGTCAGCCTATAATTATACTTTAGAATACATACGCAGCAAAGATAACAGCGCAGATTATTTTTCGCGCGCTTCGTTATCGCCTGATATGGAGAGCGAAGCAGAAGGGCACGGGGGAGCGCTGTGGGGGGAGTGCAGCGATGACCGAGCCGTATACGTTAACTTCGTTTTGCAGGGTGATTTGCCAGTCACGGCAGATCGCCTGCGCTATGAAACCTGTCGAGACCCGCTTTTGAATAAAGTAAAAAGTTATATATTGAATGGTTGGCCACGTAAAGTGTCGGATCTTGATTTAAAGCCCTACCATAGTTGTCGGTTACAGTTAGCCTTCGAACATGGCTGTATAATGCGTGGGCACAAAATTGTCGTTCCAGAAGTATTGAAGGAAAACCTCTGTAACGAATTGCATAGTTCTCATTTTGGAATAGTTAAAATGAAGGCAGAGGCGCGTAAATGTTTCTGGTTCCCCGGCATAGACGCCGCATTGGAGCGGCTCGCAGCGGCGTGCGCCGTGTGCGCTGCGCTGCGGCCGGCACCGCCGCGCGCGCCCCTCGCGCCTTGGCCCCTCCCACCTCATCCTTTTTATCGCATTCATCTTGATTTCTTAGGTCCATTTAATAATCAGATGTTCCTAATAATAGTAGATTCCTATAGTAAATGGGTGGAATGTTATACGATGGGTTCTTCTTACGGTTCCAGGGCGGTGATAAGTAAGCTCTGTGATTTTATGTCTAAGGTGGGTGTTCCTAATACCTTAGTGAGTGATAATGGTACTTCTTTCACTTCATCGGAGTTTCAGAGTTTTTGTAAACTGAACGGTATCGAACATATTTTTTCACCAGCGTACCATCCGTCTAGCAATGGCCAGGCGGAAAGTATGGTAAAAGTGGTGAAAAATGGGTTGAAAGCAGTTATTTTAGACAACAGTAATAAAAAACCTTTACCAGAGCAAATATCAAAGTTTTTGTTTGACTACAGAAACTCAAAAAATAGCACCACTGATAAATCCCCCGCGGAAATAATTTATGGTAAACCGTTGCGATCTAGATTGGACTTGTTGAAACCACCGGCGTCTCCTTCATCCATAGACCTCGCTCGTACTGTAGAACATAATCAGTGCTTACAGGCAAATCGTTACAAGGGCACGAAACGTACAGACTATAAAGCGAATGATACCGTTTGGATAATGAAGAACTTTGTAAACAAAAGATTTAACTGGATCGAGGGTGTAATTAAGGAAAAGTTGGGCAACGTATTATATTCAGTATATATACCAAGTTTAGACCTGGAGGTGAAGCGACACATCAACCAAATAAGGTCGAGGATCGGGCGGGCAGGTCACAGCAATAACAGCCCCTGGGACGTTGATGTCATCCCGGATAAGCCACCATCTCGTAGCGAGCATTTAGCGGACGTGAGCATCGAGGCGGAGAGCTCGCCTGGCGGGATGGCCACGCCAACATGTTCTCGCGGGGAGGAGGAAGATGATAGTGAGTTCCAGACCCCGCCTGCGGCTCCTATTAACCAGCGGCGGCGCGAGTTGACACCCCGATTGAATGACTCTCTAATCGCTAGTCCAAGTAACACCCACCCAGAATCTCTGTAATAGTGTTACATTCTCTTATTATTAAGATTTTCGTGGAAATTGTATTTTAGCTATAAGGTGGAGGGACTGTACTGTATGTTTATGTATACGCATGCAGCGTATGCGCGGGCTGCGCCCCGCCCCTTTCTCTTAGTGAATAAACCAGTGTACAACGAGCCGTGCCTTTGACTAGTTGTCCCGATTGCGCCCACACAAATACCTAACAATGAGTTAAGCTCGCCCTTTGTAATATCTTTACTGTTATAAATGTTTTTGTATGTGTTTCTGTGTACAATAAAGGATAAATAATAATAATAACCATTATTATTGTTACTTTTTTTTCTTTTCTGTTAGTTATAAGTTACCCTAAGTTCACTTATAGAGCATGTTGTGACACCTTAAAAAATTGTGCATTTAATTAATTTTCTGTGTAAATTGTAATTTAACAAATTTTTCACACATTTACATTCAAGTGCGGCCTGTTTCTCACGCGCTCCTTCGTCCTAAATAATTAAAAAAGAAACATTTGTTTTTTTTTAATTGTTAACAAATTATAATTGTATCTAAAAGAAATAAATTATAGTAAAATCTGGTACATGCATAAAAGGAACACGCGCATAGTATTAGTGATACCTATAGGGCTCCCACACATAACTGCGATGCGATGCGATGCGATGCGGCGTGAAACAAATGAATTTTCGATACAAGTTACTGCAACGCCGCATCGCAACGCAGTTATGTGTGGGAGCCCTTAGACTGTTCACCAAAACTTATTAAAATTTTGAAATGTGACGTACATTTCTCCGACAAACACAAAAACTCATACTTCATCGAAATGCGATAAGCTGCGGCATCCTAACTACAGTGTGCGTCGATTATATACTTTTAACTTTTTTATTGCATATAAAATTTACGAATATTATTTTGATGCTTTTCAATACAAATCTAATTAAAATTCAGTACAGTTCGGTGTCACAAGTAGAAGTGAGTAGAACATATTTTGGCTGGCTTATTTCTCAATTTTGCTATTACAATGCTTATTTGTAGGTACTAAAATAATTATAAAAGGTAATTATTCTGCTTGTACAATAAAATACATGTAGCAATATATTATACCTATACAGCAAGAAGAAAAAACTTTCAAAAACTGTGAATTCATAAGTTTTGAAGACAAAACTGCCCTAATCCAGTTTTAGCCAGTTGTCTAAATCATTTCAGAAAGAACCTTCAGAAGGTATTTAAGATCCCCAAGCTACCAGTAAAACTATTTTTTTTGTCGTACGGTTAGTGGCCAACCTGGGGCCTTACCATGAACTCTTATAGCAGGGCAGTTTAACACGAAAAGTGCAGGTCACTCCAGGCCCTCCAGACAATGTAGGAACATTCTACAAGCTATAACGCGAATAGAAAGTATAAAAATGTATGAGACTGACATAAGACATAGAAATATCACGTGACAAATTATAGGGAGTTGACACTGTTAGCGAAGGAATCGCTGTGAAGCGATTGTATCTTGCCAAGGCCCTCAGGTCTTACAAATTTGTACCATGAACGCACTAATTAGCGTGATAATAATATTCTCACGTGACAACTCACCTGTTTGGATGACGTAATAGCTGGGTGGCCTGCTAATAAGTATGCTCATGGTAAGTACACAGGTCACTTTTCGTGTTAAACTGCCCTGCTTTAAGAGTTCCTGGTAAGGCTCCTGGTGTTAAGAGATGTTAAAGCTGCCCTTAGGCCTTCGACTTCACTTAATGACAGCTGTCTAAATGACAACAACCGGGACCGACTTACCGACCGACTAAGGCTGCCTGTCCACCGGAGCGGAGCGAGGCAGTGGAGCGGAGAAACGGAGAAATATTAACCAATAAGATTGCACTAAGATTTTGGAGCGGAGATTTTGTGCAATCTTATTGGTTAATATTTCTCCGTTTCTCCGCTCCACTGCCTCGCTCCGCTCTGGTGGACAGGCAGCCTAACTGCCAGTCCCAATATCCTATCTATCTCTTACTATCAGTTAAAATAGTTAACATCGATAGCTTTATTTCCGTTTCAATAAACAAAGATAGTAATATCTGTCCTTACTATTGGTCTAGCTTCGAGACCTTAAAGCTTACTAGAGATAAGAAAATTAATGTCAAGTGTCATATTGTTACTTTTTAACTGAGATTGCTATCGGCGGTAGAGTATTGGGACGGCTGTAAGACACTCAGTTCACAGACACATCTTAAAGCCAGTCTGACATTTGTATTCTACCTATGATTAGCGGAAGGAGTCCTAATGTAGTTACAAGGCAGTAACGGCTTTCGAGTCTTGCTATTATTTTTTTAGACACAAACTGCCACACTCACAAACGCCAATTAACTTTAATTCAAATTGTCACTTTTTAAAATTTATTTATTTCGACTGTCGGAGCCATTTATGATTAAATTCGATTATTGAATACGAGATAATTGTTATCTCTACTCACTTATCTACGTATTAAGTATTTAATGGGTTTCAAGTGCCAAAATAATCCGATTTCTAAAAATGGATTAATGAACATTAACATTAATTGAGGTTTGTAGGTTCGGCAGTAAGACGTTTTTACAGTCGTTCTTTTTTTGCGGTTTTATTCACAATTGACAATGGCATATTGGCCATCAGCTCCTCAAATTTATCGACCTCTTGCCAAAACAGATTTTTAACTCCAGTAACGCCTGTCCTATCCGTATGTTATTTTTAAGATTTGATAGTTTGCGTCTTTCTACTCATCTTTTGATCTCAATGTTACTCACCTCGATGCGATCTGTTCAGGTTCTTCATTTTCCGTCAGCTTCACGATTTGTTCTCCGGCTCCGGGATTTTCAAGTAATTAAGGAAATATTTTATACCAGTGAACTTTATGAAAAGCAAACACTTTTTTAAACTTTCATGGCGATTAGTGTGCGGTCATTCAAAGTGGACTCGGTAGAACAAAGTGATACCGTTAGTGTGTTTTGTCGTGATTTCCAATCGATTTCGAGTTCTAGTAGTAGTCGTAGCAAAAGACTAAGAAAGGGGGTAGACAGATTTGTCTGTACCTAATTTATTATTTCACCCACCCGCATCAGACAGTTATCCCGTGATCATGGCGCTTGCAACAGCGTCAAAATATCGGAATGAAACTATTAATCATCCTGGCAGTAAACCCGTGAGTCAAAACATGATGAAAAGCAAAGGTTAATTAAAAATTAACTATCTAGACAAAGTTCTTTTCATTGCTACACTACTTATACTCTAAACGAGACGGGGGTAAAAGCTTCGCAAAGGATCTCTTGGTTCACGACTATTGTCACTGAATTATTCATTTAATCCATTTAATAGGGGCAGAACATTCTAGAAGCAGTGAAGTTAACTCCATGTTACGTGATGTTTATTGCATTACATAATAAATAAAATTCGATTGTATCGATGTGTGTTAATATTGGAATAACTATTTATTACCCTTGACTTGAGATTAGATTGAAATCGTGCCTATGCGTAAAAATACATGATATTGTAGATGTGATGAAGCAATATGCTAGAGTTTTATAATTATGCATTTATATAACTTGCGATACATTCAGTCAAAACTGAGCTTTATCTGTGTCACAGTTAATGTACTTTATAATTTTATTATTTTTATTTATAAAGATCTGAACTGTCAATATTTAGATAGATACCTCATAGAAATGAGTCAATTTTTCGAATCAAACAAACATTTAAAAGAGTAACAGTTTCAAAATGTATACACACGTAATATTAATCCTCAGAAAATCGAATAAGTACATTTTTCGTCTTTATAAAAAGCCTAAAAAGTTGCTTGGCGGCCGGAGTTTTTTTTTATACGTTTTTCATTATCTTGGTACTTACCTGTTATTGTTCATCATAAATCATTTTGAAGTACGAAAAGGTTAAGTTTAAGGTAAAAGACATTTATAATAATGTTTTCAAAGTTTTATTACCAATTCTACAGTTCTTAGGCTAGTTTGAAATGGATTGCGAAGAACGTAGAAACAGGTATTAACAGAGATTGGTACAGTATTTTTGATTACACTAAGATGAGTTTGATACCTTCGACGATAGCTATATCGTTATTTTAGTCTATAGGTACAATACCTTTAAATTCTAATAATACATTCTTAGTAACCTTTGGATATAAATATTTGTTTTATTACTCGTACACAGTATTCAATGATATTTATATACAGTTTTGATTACAACTGGTACAGTTGTAACTATTCTTTAAATTAATAATATACACATATTAAAATTTATTACTGATATAATTACACCTTATTTTATCATCAATAATCACAATAAAAAAATTCATAGTAGTAACAAAAGTCATCGTTTTAATATACAGTGATGTAGACGTGGGCTAAAAGCAGCACTTATGTACAATCTTTTCAACTGAATTTATATCAATCAGTATTTCTTGACGTAGTCATCTCTAATAAACTAGATATTAACATAATATTTGAAGTCCTGTCACAAGTTTATAATTAAAATCAGTTCAGGTTTATAATAAAAAAATATTCATAACTCAATTAACAGCAGAGAATTAGATGATGATTTATATAAAGTAAAATATGGGTATAAGTAATATAGGTACATTATTTTTAACAAAAGTGAAAAGATTTTAACTAGAATGACATTACATTTGAATATGCTAGGTAAAAGTAAAGTAAAAAAAAGAACTCATATCACAAGGAAAAAGTACCCGATAATGAGTTTTTATCGATGATGACACGTTTTGTTATTGATAGCTCGTGGTTGTGAATTCATTCCTGTCTCTCAAAGTTCCTAAGGAAGCTCATAGATATGAAAAGTTCTATTACATCGTGAGTCTCATTCACAAAGGAAGCCAATTGAATAAATCCAATACTTTGCACTCTTTAACTTCCCAAAATTTTGACACATTAAAGCGAACGAAGGTCGTTCAATCATGTTTGCATTGTACTTTCGTTTTGTCAGTAATAGTATTTATATCCATTTCCGTGGTCTGAACTTCCACACCTGGGGTATTGAAATTATCATATGAAATGTACTGCGGTGCCTGTTGTACCTCAGCTTTTACAATAACCTGACGCTTCTTAGTCTTTATATAACCTAAAGCAGAGACCAACACAACAAACACTATAAATCCAATACAGCAACCCACAACCAAACTAAGTCTTCTAGTCAGTATATCCGCGATATCCATATACGTGTTGGAAAATGGACTATCAAGTGCAGCACCAAATATTTCTATAGTGCTGACGCTAGTACATTTGCTGGCTAAGGAGTCGTTCATAAACGGACGCACGTGGTTGAAGATTTGTTCGTCTCCATGCAAATTTAGACTTGAATTTTCTGGTGAGAGTGCCACTCTAGCATCAGGGACGGAATCTGGTGACGTCGATACACCAAAATTGCCAATTGCTATTACGCAGACTCGGTATCTGGTCCCTGGTGTTAAATGATTCAGCCTCGTCGATCTTGCCGTAACGTTGAGAATTTTCCCACGAATCTGCATGAAAAAAGAATAACTCATCAACTGCCGGTAACACTGTTTGAATCTTTCAGCCGACTTTTGTATTGTGTGTGGTTTCACTATAAGTACTGTTCTGATCTATTGTGAAAACGAAAATTTAAATGTATTCGCAGAGCAACCGAACATTCACAGGCGAAATCATAAATATTTTTTATGGTCCATTGAAGTGATACACAGCCTTTGTATTCAAATGTTTGTTGCTACAGTTGGCGTGCACGTTCTATAGAACGTTGAGCTCAAAATTATATTTTTGTATCTGCCAGGTGTAATTTTAGATATCAATGTATTTTTTGTTAAATTATTAGTTCAATGTGGAAAAACTTCCAAAAAATTATAAACATTCTTATTATTGGATTAATTTAAAAATACTAAATACCTCTAAATATGCATAATGGTGGTATTAGATACAAAATAAAACATTCAATACGACCAAGAACTTCGGTGTAATAGGTTATAAGTATTTTGAAATTAAGCCTGTATAAGCTAGTGTTTGCCCGCGGGCTCACCTAATATAAAACTGCATCAACGCAGTCATATACGGGATATACGGATATCAACAATATACGTATAGAAGGTGACCTTATTTAATGCAATCTCGTATTATCTGGTGGCCTTATTTTAGTACGATTTCGTATGGTACTTATAAATTTATTGAGAAAAAACTAACAATGTCTTTCCTTGTGTGTTTTCCACTATTTCCGTGTAGAGTTTTATCAAGATCAGTTGGGTTGGGTCGTGAAAAAGGAACAGACAGACAGGGAGAGTAGAGACTTGTTTTAGAGTTGGGTTATTTTGGATGTACACGTCCGTTTACTATTATTATCATCATCATCATCATCAGCCGGAAGACGTCCACTGCTGAACATAGGCCTCCCCCTTAGAACGCCACAATGAACGAAAATTGGCTATTTGCATCCATCGGTTACCTGCGACGCGCACAATGTCGTCTGTCCACCTAGTGGGAGGCCTGCCAACGCTGCGTCTTCCGGTTTGTGGTCGCCACTCGAGAACCTTTCTTCCCCAACGGTTTTCGGTTCTTCGAGCGATGTGGCCTGCCCATTGCCACTTCAATTTGCTGATTCTGAGAGCTATGTCGGTGACCTTAGTTCTTCGGCGAATCTCCACATTTCGGATTCTGTCGCGCAAAGAAACTCCGAGCATAGCCCTCTTCATGGCTTGCGTGTGACTCTGAACTTCTCTAAAAGGCCAGCCGTTAGAGACCACGTCTCAGTACCATATGTCATCACTGGCAACACATACTGGATAAAAACCTTCGTCTTCAGGCACTGCGGTATTTCGGACGAGAATATATCGCGTAGTTTCCCGGACGGATTCTTCGGGCGACCTCCTTCTCGAAGTTGGACCGACCTAACTGGATAGTTTGTCCTACGTATACATAGTGGTCACAACTTCGAGTGTATCGTTCCCAAAAACTAGCGGTACGGGTGCAACATGGACATTTGACATGATCTTCGTCTTGTCCATGTTCATTTTAAGACCCACCTGTTGGGAAACGCTACTGAGGTCGCTGAGCATCGTATTGAGGTCCTCCAGCGACTCTGCCATAATGACTATATCATCGGCAAAACGAAGGTGAGTGATGTATTCGCCATTGATGTTGATGCCGAATCCCTTCCAGTCCAAGAGCTTGAAAACGTCCTCCAATGCGTACGAGAACAGTTTCGGAGAAATAACGTCTCCCTGTCTCACACCTCGCTGCAATGGGATTGGTTTCGTACTCTCGTCCTGTAGTCGGATCGACATGGTGGCGTTGCTGTACAAATACTTCAACACTTCGATGTACCTATAGTCAATACGGCACCGCGGGAGAGACTACAATATTGCCCAGGTCTCGATTGAATCGATGAATGTGGTCTACGGTACTAAAGCCTTTTCGGAACCCGGCTTGTTCGGGAGGCTGAAAGTCATCAAACCTGCGTACTTACTATTATTGCGTACTTACTATTAATAACATTCTAAATAATTTATTACAACAGTAAGAATATTTGCAATTTAAAAACAACTCTAAGAGAAAATACATATTTACCATTGTCGGATGGTCTTCACGGAAGTAAGCCACTTGATATGCATTCAAACCGCTTTGGTTGCGACTTTGCCAAGATACTATGATAGAGTACGTCTGGATATCTTGTATCGCGATACGGATTACAATGGGCACGTCGCACAGTTTCTGGGAAGATAATTCGATAAAGCTATAACCATGTAGTTGTTCGGGATGTTCGCAATGCAAGTTACGACTGCCTTTGATGATAATCTTGTAATGATCCTGCATCCATTTCCACGTCTCTTGTGAATCGCAATTGCACGTCAAAGGATTTTCTGAAAATAATAATATGTAATAAATCCGATATTATTTGCTAGAAAATATAAACCATGATCATACATCGTAGAGTTTATTATTTATTTACTTACCGTCAAAGGATAAACTCTTAACTTGAGTCTCTAAAGCTATGAGCATCTTCATCTGAATAATTTCAAAGTAATTACGACTTAATTCAATATACGTAATTTTGTTCAGATTTCGAAATGTGTCCGCAGATATCGCTGACAACCAATTCCCGCTCAAATATAGTTCAGTTAGACTCTTCAGACCTCGGAATATGTCTCTGTTTATCCTAGTTAAATGGTTAAACGAAATGTCTAACTTTTGTAAACTCTGTAAATCTGATGTGAATTCTTCTAGCTCTCTTAAGACGTTTTGAGATATATTCAGAATGCGTGCTGAGTATAATCCTTGAAGCCTTTCTCTCGGAATATTTTCGAGCTTGTTTTGACTTAAGTCAAGTTTCTCCAAGTTGTGCAGTTTTGAAAATGCTCCAGGCGATAAGAGTAAGATCGAATTTTGATTCAAGATTAATCTTTTCAGTGTAGGAAAATTTTCAAAATCTCTGCTTGTTATGATAGTTAAATTAGTTTTCGTAACAATCAATTCTTCTAAAAGTGGAAATACTTTTGATGGATATGTTTGCAATAATTGTGATAGTGAATTCGAAGACATATTTAGAGTCATTAATGCTGGAAGTACTGCTTCTGATAAACCATTGCTGGGCACATACTTAAAAAGGTTATGTGATAAATCTACTTCTTTAAGGCCAACAGAATGTTGGAAAAAATTCGGTGGAAGAACTGTCAACTTATTATGGCTTAAATTAAGGGTTACTAAATTTTTAAGAGAAGGTGAATTAAAACCATTTAATAAGGATATATGATTATTACATAGATTTAAAGTTCTTAAATTTTGTAAGCCTATAAATTTGAAAAAATCAACACTATGTAGTTGATTACTGCATAAATCTAATACTTCTAGAGATGTTACATTAAACAAGGCTACATGAGGAAAATCTGTAAAATTATTGCTTTTCAAATTAAGTTCTTGCAGTATTGTTGTATATGCAAATATATCTTTATGCAAATCTCTTAAGTTATTAAAACCTAAGTTCACTCTCAATAAGTTTTGATTTTTTATGAATGTGGTAGGTGACAAGTGAGATATGTTCGATAACTCTAACGATAGCGTCTGTAATGACGGAAGATGCGCAAAAGTCTTATTTACCAATGTGGTGAAATTATTTTCTGATATTATTAACGACTTTAATCCAGGTATCTGAATCTGAATGATATCTTCCCAAGTTAAATCATTATTGTGCATTTCTAAATCACTTAAGTTTGGCAAACTTTTAAGTGAATCCACTTCAATGATTGCTATTGAATTATTATTGAGTTTTAGTTGCCTTATAGGTAACGAAGAAATGTCAAAATTAAATATAACAATTTCGTTTTGTGACAAATCCAAAATTTTAAGTTTAGTTAAAAACTGGAACGTATCCTTAGTAACCTCGTTAATGTTGTTTTTTTGCAGATACAGTTCTTCCAACGTTACAAGTTTATAAAAAGTTTCATTGCTTAACTTAGTTAGCTTATTATAACTTAGATCCAAAAACTTAATTTTACTTAAGTGCATAAATGTTCTATTTTCTATATATACAATACTATTATTTTTTACATATAGTCTTTGAATATTTAATAAATCATTGAAAAGATTTGACGTTAACATATTTAAGTTATTCTGGCTTAGCCACATTATTTGCACATTAACTTGCCCTCTAAGAGAGCTGTTTTTCAATAATGATAAATAATTCGCTCCCAATTGTATTGAAACTAAAGACGAATTTCTGTTAGGAAACACATCACCTATGGTGGTTAGACGATTTTCCTGCAAATTAATGTGTTGCAGGTTCTTAAGTGTAATAAATGCATGTGATTCTATATTTTGAATTACATTATTCTGTAGATGTAGTTCTAACAACCCCGGTAAAGGGCTAAATACATTCCTTTTAATATGACTTAATTTATTGTTTTGCAAACGTATTTCTTTCAATTCATTAAGCTTATCAAATACTAATTCATCTAATTCGTTTATTTCATTATTATCTAAACTTAAAGTCACTAGTTTGCGATTTGATTGAAATATACTACGAGGAAGTTTCATCAAATAGTTTGTTCCCATATGTAACTGTGTCAAATTATGTAATGACGAAAAACATTTTTCTTGCAGTTTTTTAATGCCATTATGTTCTAAATTAAGAACTGTGAGTCCAATCGCCTTATCAAATGCATCGTCCGATATCTCCAGAATATTATTTTCAGACAAAAATATCTCTGAAAGTTTATTAAGATTTGAAAAGACACCATTGATATAGTGAAGATGATTGTGACTCAGATCTATTGTGCGAATGTTTCGATTTTTTTGAAATATGTTTTTAGTGAGCTTTGTAATTTTATTTCGACTAAGATCTACAGTTTCTAGTCCCTCTAGGGAGTAAAATGATTCTTCATCTATTTGTTGAATCTGATTGCTAAAAAAAGTTAGTGTTTTTATATTAGGCATACATCGAAACCAATTTCGTTTTATTTTAGTAAAAGAATTAGAATTTAGGTCCAGTGACATAAGATTAGGTATCGTGTCGCTTATATCATCGGGCATCGAATGAATTTTATTCCATGCAAGTCTTAAACTGTTAAGTTTACTTAGTTTTCCCAAAGACTTCAAAGGAAAAATGTTGAGAAAATTTTCACTTATATCCAATTCGTTCAAAGAGTCTTCTAAATTGTAAAATGCATTTTCAGAAATGTTTACTATTTTATTCCCTTTCAAGTTGAGTTTCTTCAACTTAATATTTCTGAAAATGTTTGCTTGAACATCTTTGATGTCGTTGAGCTGTAAATCAAGCGCGTCGATGTTGTACAGGTCGAAGAATGATTCATGAGGAATTTTGTTTAATTTACTGGAAATTATACTCAAAGATCCTAACGAGTCACGAAGGGATGTGAAGGCGTCAGAACTTATTTTGTCTATACCTGACTGTGATATTTGTAAATTGATTATTTTTGTTTTAGAAGGAAATAAATCTGCTGTAAGTTCTGTCGTTGAGCTCTCTAAATCATAAATTGATAAGGATTGTATTGTTCCTCTAATCTTAGACAATACACTTTTTACAACACTAGGGGTCGCGCTGGGGCACTCCAAAAATAAACCTGTAAAAAATGAACTCGTTAATGGCACCAATTAATCTTAAAAGAAACTAAAGCGAATCAGGCAGTAACTCTTGTACTAACTACTAATTATAATTTCTAATAGGTTAATGCCAGAAACTTACCTTCTTTAAAATTATAGCATGGACAAATTGGGTTCTCTGCTAAACTTGGACATTGTGTTTGTTCTTCTCCTTGTAGAATGGGAATATGGATGATGATTAGAAATGCATATACGCTGCATTTCAGACGAGACAGAAGAGTGATGAGACCCATATTCTTGTGGCATCATTTCAGCAGCATTGTGCATTCGGTGGCCTAATTTTTAGGAGTATTCATCCTGAAACCAAAAAGATTCCCTTTTAGTATAACGCTTACGTGAATAACTCATACGTTTGTTAGAAGTAATAACATTGAGGGTAAGATTTCTGTTTATTGTACGTAATCAAGCAAATTTTAAATATGGGAAAAACCGTTATATGTATCTATGTACAAAGTTATAATGTAATTAAATTAATCCCCATACCTATAACATATGCGAACCCATGACCTACCGAGACAAGGATTTCTCACCACCAACAACTAGACGATGGAAGACCAACAGGCCCGTCAACTTATGTATCATGTCTTATAAAAGTAGAAAAAAAGACATATTTACTATTGACTTTATATAGCAGATAATATACTCGTATGGTAGATTACTATCATCATCATTTAAAAAGTCTATTACTTTTACATAAAGCTTTTACGCAAGTAATAGTAGTTTATGCACCAAGGGGATAAAGCAGTGTCTTAAGTCACGGGCGTGAAATTGAATCGCGAGCATAACGAAGGATCCTAGGAACTCCCGAGCGTAGCGAGGGAGTATAGATTTAACTCCCGAGCAAAGCGAGGGAGTTAATACTAGAATCCTGAGTACAGCGAGAGATTCAAGCTCGCCCACGACAAAGACACCTTTATCCCCGAGGAGAATATACTACTTTTCACACCTACTGCGAGGTAATGAAATACAAGTACTAGGAAGAGATTGCTTAGGTTATCTGGAAGAGATTGCTTTTTAGCGATAAGGCCACCTTTTTACATCATCAACGTATTGTTCAACTAACTAACTTTTACTTGTAATTTTTGGTGTAAAATCTCAATGGTACAATGTATTTGTTATTATTATTAAATACTTACTGCTAGAAATAAAATAATACAAACACACCGATTTCCAGCGTTAGCGCCCACACCTACTGCGAGGCGAGACAGTAAAATACAAAACTTCTAGAATTAAAATAATATCACCAGCGTTAGCGCTTTCTTTTTATCAATTTTTTTTCTTTTCTAGAACCTAGAACAAGGTTCGGCTCCAATTCGGCTCCCGGCGCTCGGTTCGATTTTCAAATGTATTTTTTCGTGCAAGCCTCTGCTTAGAGAGTGGTTTATATACCTACTGTAAAGAGTCTCCGTGGTAAAAAAATATTTGACGTTCGTAATTCAAATTACATTTTAATGAAGAATTGGCTTCGGTCTGAAAACATGAATGGAAAATGACAGCAATTTAATGAAGAATTGGCTTAAGCCTAGCTAGGCTGTATGAGCTAGAACCTTTTGCCTTCCCAATTAGAATTAGAACTAAAGGACAAGAAAAAAACATCACATTATTACCCAAGGGAGTTTAGTACAACATTATTACCCGGCTAGACTATAGGGATATAATGACCTACTTTATGTCAAGTTTATATGACACATAATGGAACATTATCT
This sequence comes from Furcula furcula, assembly GCA_911728495.1. Taxonomy (NCBI): domain Eukaryota; kingdom Metazoa; phylum Arthropoda; class Insecta; order Lepidoptera; family Notodontidae; genus Furcula; species Furcula furcula. The sequence goes on from OU452251.1 coordinate 17,507,166, forward strand.
AGCAGGTGGTGTGAAATAAAAATTACATTGCTATCTTAATTTACACTCAAAGCCATCCATCCCATGCCAACGACTTTGACATAAGAAAATCAATCAGGGGAGCCTCTTATATTTTATTTAGCCTTCTCGGAAGCTAACGGTAACTACTAACGCATTAAGGAGAAGGTTAAGGCCTTTCCCACTAAACAAAGGTTCAGCAGTGGACTTCTTCCGACTGATGATGATGATGATCATGAAAAAAGCATTATTGAATGGAAGAATTTAACGTTAAAATATAAAAGATTTTTGTGTTAAAAATATTGGCATTTATTTACTATTTATTTATACTCTTTATTGTACACACATAAAAATAAAATAAAAAGGACTTGAAGAAATTTGTACAAAGGGCGGCCTTATCGCTATCCGCAATTTCTTCCAGGCAACCTTGATATATAGGCATTTATATTTTTTAAGCGTTTTGTAGAACGTTTTTATTCGTTCTTCTAGAATGAATGTGTTAAATAAATCATATTATATAAAAATAAAAACCGAGAGAAATAACTATAATAATAATACTAGCCACCACGCTGGCCAATTGCGGGTTGGCGGACTTCACACGTCATCGAAAAGCTAGTTAGGCTTTCTCAGACATGCAGGTTTCCACGATTTCTCTTCTTCTCTTTCTCACGATGGTTCTCAAGATGCTTTCCTTGACCGAAAGCTAGTAATAATCGCACAAAAACGATTCGCACTTGATTAATGAAAGAAATCAGAGGTGCGAGCTGGTGTTCCAACATGCGCACCTCGTCCACTGAGTTGTTACTGCTAAATAAATGAATCATAATATCTAAAATAAAAACAATTTACAATTTTGATGCTGCAAAGCTGTTTGCAACAAACAGCAATCAACAGAAGTAAAATTTGCCATTTGGCTATCCATAATGTGATTATTCTGAAATCACAATATAATTACGCAAATGTTTTGAGCGGCGGGCGATTCATCACAGTTAATATTGCTAATTAAATTTTACTGGTCATATATTTCCTGGATGTTTTATCCGTCAAAACAAGATTTGTCTAAACTAAATAAAGTATACATAAAGAAAACAATTAATAAAAACGTTTTCTTTTAGAAAAAAGATGCCTTCGTTGTGTTGATTTTCTTTTATGATTTTTATCTCTATGTATAATCCAGCCATAGTACGCCCTCATATTAACGTCCCATCGGCCTTGATATGATCTTTCTATCTCTTTTACATCTCAATGTAACAATTCAGCTTGTTCTTTAACGTAGTCATCTAGATTTTGGCTGGGTAACAATGTGAACCTTCAAAAAAATATTTTTTGGACTCATATATTACACAATATTATTATTTATTGCCTCATTATTAATTAATTAATTCGTTTAGGTCAAAATAATAGTACTGATTAGCCTTAGGCTAGATTGTAACTTTTATAGTGAAAAAGAAAAAAATAATATAATAATTAATATATAATATATATTAATTATTATATTTTTTTTTTCTTTTTATTATATTACAGCCTAAGATTTTAGAGACGTTTAACATTTCCTGGACAATAATGTTTCTTAAAAACTTAGAAACAACATTTTAAAGCCATGCCTTGCATTTTGTTCTAAGATTAGATTTTATCGATTTCTAGAACTAATATAAAATGTACCTACTATGCAAAAATATTGTAATGTGATACGTTAAAATAAAGTTCATATTTGCCATATAGACCAACATCTACATGTTTGAGATGAAATTATTCAAAAAACCTTTTCATTGCAGACCTGTGTTTTTTTCTATTGCTATGTCTCATCACGGCTTCTTATATATACATTATGTAGGTTTAATGAATATTTTATTTAGTTTTTCTACATATAATCACGGCCCATGCGTGAATGAGATCACGACCTAGTATTGCTAGAATAAGTGGGATATATGTAGGTATAATTTCAGTACATCATCATTTATCATTAGCAGCCAAAAGACGTCCACTGCCGAACAATGACCTCCCCCTTAGAAGGGAGGGGTTGCCATAAACCCCACGCTTGGCAGGCGGCTTGGGGATCGCAGTATAGGTGGAAGATGAATCCAAAAGAAAGATGCTGCTGCCCGTCTTCCTGTTCTCGCTTAGTCGCCTCTTACGACACCCAACGAGAGGAGATGGGGGATGCAATTCTAACCCGGCACCCCGCGGGTACAGTACAATTTAACTTAACAAAACATTGGTGACCTTTCTATAATATCATGTTATTGGGTGACCTAACATTTCTCTTATATGCGAGTAATGCATGGTAATTGGAAACAAACGCTAAACGAATACTTAAAATAACATGTAATAACTTAACACTACTTTGTTTCTTGCTGGTGGGCACACTCTGTGATATAAAATATTTTTGTCGATATTAAGCGAGTTTAACGGTGCCAAATAATCTTGGCTGTGTCATAAAAGCGTGCAAAGAAACGCTCAGCTAGCATTATCCGTAGTTGCTCTACTAAGCGAAATTGTTATAAATGCTTTATAACAATGCCAGAAAACAGATTTTCCTTTTTCTTGTGACAGAATTCGAATGCGAATATCAAATTACACACTCTTGCGATTCACGTACTGAATGTTAAAGGCCTAACTAAGGCCTACACCTTAGGCCAAATTAATAACCAGTACCCTTTAAAAATCTATACTTATAATAAAACTGTAACTGTTTAATTTTTGTCTGTCTGTCTGTCTGTCTGTATCACGGCTGCGCATCACGCCGATACTACTGAATGGATTCAAATGAAACTTGGCATGATTTGAGATCTTACTACGAGGTAGGACATAGGATACTTTTTATCCCGTAATCTAGCACGGTTCTTTTGGGAGAGGAGATTAAAGTCAAATGGGTACTTGGTTATACGCTTGGTCCGATTTTATCAATTTTTCTTTATAATATAATAAATATTAGTAAGGCAACACTTATAGAGAGTTGTTATCAAGGTTTTGTAATCGATCGGGTTAAGCAACGTTTGGTAAGGTCATTAAATAGATGGGTGACCGTTTAACGCCATTTGAACTAAACGGGTCCGTGCTTCGGAGAGCAAGTAAAAAGTGGGTCCCAGTTTTTAACCGACTATAAAAAAGGGGGTTATGTATTCGATGCGAATGTCTGTTATTAAAAGTTTAGTTAACGTAAATAAATTTAAAGTAAAAAACTTTTTAAAAAACAAGCTTTTATTTAAATGCGCTAAAAAGAATAAAATAAACTTTTCCTTTAAAACTTTTAATATCTATTTATAACGTCATTACACAATTTATATGATATAAAAGCTTGTCGCGAGATTATAGTACCTACTCGTACTTACATAGTTTGCAAATTTTAAAACTTAAAGTCAATAAAATCTAATTATTAATTTTCTTGTTTATATTCTTATAGGTAAATCTCGCGACAAGCTTTTATATCATATAAATTGTGTAATGACGTTATAAATAGATATTAAAAGTTTTAAAGGAAAAGTTTATTTTATTCTTTTTAGCGCATTTAAATAAAAGCTTGTTTTTTAAAAAGTTTTTTACTTTAAATTTATTTTTAACTTTTTAGTTTTTGCTGGATAGGTTTCTCAAATCAAATCAAATCATCTTTATCTTTATCTTCACACAATAGGTATGCATGAACTAACATGGGTGTTTTTATTATTTTGAATATGTCCTCTATGGTCTACCTTATTAGGTATGCAAAAGTTGGTTTATATAAATCTACAATTTACTATACTAATAAATAATTAACTAAGTATTGGAAATTATTGAATAATTGCAATAATAGTATTGACGACGACCAAACTCGTTAGGTTTACTAGTGGCTGTTCCAGGGTTTCGTCCCGTCACCCACCCACTTACCAAGTCTATTATCAATTCCGCTTATATAGGCAAAGTGAATAGAAGCTCCTTAAAGTAAATCAAATGTGCCCAAACTCGATGGGTTTACTAGTAGCCATTCCATGGCTCTATTACTCTTACGAACCGTCTCGAGCGCAGGTATGATGACTTCCAGCCTCCCGAACAAGCCAGGTTCCGAAAAGGCTTTAGTATCGTAGACCACATTAATACGCTCCGCCAGATTATACAGAAGACCGAGGAGTATAATCGGCCATTATGTCTAGCGTTTGTGGACTACGAGGAAGCCTTCGATACAATCGAGACCTGGACAGTATTGCAGTCCCTCCAGCGGTGCCGCATTGACTATAGGTACATCGAAGTGTTGAAGTTAGTACGTGTGTTCGTACAGCAACGCCACCATGTCGATCCGACTACAGGACGAGAGTACGAAACCAATCCCATTGCTGCGAGGTGTGAGACAGGGAGACGACATTTCTCCGAAACTGTTCACAAACGCATTGGAGGACGTTTTCAAGCTCTTGGACTGGTACGGATTCGGCATCAACATCAATGGTGAATGCATCACTCATCTTCGTTTTGCCGATGATGTAGTCATTATGGCAAAGTCGCTGGAGGACCTCGTCTTCAGTACGATGCTCGGCGACCTCAGTAGCGTTTCCCAACAGGTGGGTCTTAAAATGAACATGGACAAGACGAAGATCATGTCTAATGTCCATGTTACACCCGTACCGGTAGTTGTTGGCGGGCCTGTTGGTCTAGTGGTTAGACACCCTACCTGCTGACCAATAGGTCGTGGGTTCGATTCCCACCAAGTGTCTGGGTGTTTTATCTATATAAGTATGTATTTACAAAAAAAATGTATATATGTATTAGTATCAGTTGTCTGGTTTCCATAGTACAGGCTCTGCCTAGTTTGGGATCAGATGACCGTGTGTGGATTGTCCCAGAATTGAACCTACACTCGAAGTTGTTAACCACTACGACAAACTATCCAGTTAGGTCGGCCCAACTTCGACAAAGAGGTCACCCGAATAATCCAACTCGGATGGGCAGCGTTCGAGAAACTACGCGATATCTTCTCGTCCGAAATACCACAGTGCCTGAAGACGAAGGTTTTTAACCAGTGTGTATTTCCAGTGATGACATATGGTACTGAGACGTGGTCTCTAACGGCTGGCCTTTTAGAAAAGTTCAGAGTCACACATCGAGCCATGGAGAGAGCTATGTTCGGCGTTTCTTTGCGCGACAGAATCCGAAATGTGGAGATTCGCCGAAGAACTAAGGTTACCGACATAGCTCTCAGAATCTGCAAGTTAAAGTGGCAATGGGCAGGCCACATCGCTCGAAGAACCGATAACCGTTGGGGAAGAAAGGTTCTCGAGTGGCGACCACGAACCGGAAGACGCAGCGTAGGCAGGCCTCCCACTAGGTGGACAGATGACATTGTGCGCGTCGCAGGTAACCGGTGGATGCAAATAGCCAATTGTCTACTAGTAACCATTCCAGGGTCCCGTCACCTATCTTCCAATTCCATCATCAGGTCCTCATTATTAGGCAAAGTGAACAGAACTCTTTAAGACGAATCAAATGAGCCTAAACACGATGTGTTTACTGATAACGATTTCAGGGTTCCGTCACCTACCTTCCAATTCCATCATCACGATCATCATAATGAGGACATTATTAAGAAAAATGAACAGAACTCTTTAAAACGAATCAAATGAGGCAAAACTCTATGTGTTTACCAGTAACCATTCCAGGGTTCCATCACCGACCTTCCAATTCCATGATCAGGTCCTCATTGTTACAAAAAGTGAATAGAACTCTTTAAGATGAATTAAATGAGCTTAAACTCGATGTTTTTACAAGTAACCATTCCAGGGTTCCGTCACCTAACTTCCAATTCCATCATCAGGCCCTCATTATTAGGCAAAGTGAATAGAACTCTTTATGATGAATCAAATGAGTCTAAACTCGATTTGATTACTAGTAACCATTCCAGGGTCCCGTCACCTACCTTCCAATTCCATCATCAGGTCCTCATTATTAGGATATGTGAATAGAACTCTTTAAGACGAATAAAATGAGCCTAAACTCGATGTGTTTACTATTAACCATTCCAGGGTTCCGTCACCTACCTTACAATTCCATCATCAGGTCCTCATTATTAGGTAAAGTGAATACAACTCTCTAAGACGAATCAAATGAGCCTAAACTCGATGAGTTTACTAGTAGCCATCCAAGGGTTCCCTTATCCACCTTCGAGCTCCATCATCAGATCATCTCGATGATACTATATTATTGTATTGTCACCGGTCCTTGACACATGTGCAAAATTTCAAACGAATTGAACGTGTAGAAGTGGGTGAAAATTGAGTTGCAAGATTCCACCCGAACAAATTACATACATACATACATAGATACATACATACATACATACATTGCAAGTTAAATAAAAGCTTTTAAAAATAGCGCAGGCGGAGCTGCGTGGGTCAGCTAGTAATAATATAAACATGGTCATCTGATCCTAAACTAGGCAGAGCCTATACTATGGTAACCAAACAATGGATACGAATACTTATAGTACCTATACATTTTTTTTAAATACAACACATGATGAGAACCGAACCCAAGACCGATTGGTCGGTGGTCTAACCATAGACCAATGGGCCCGTCAAAGTCTTATTATCCGCCTTCCGCCCTTATTACTTATGTCTAAATATCTTTATTTTGTATGAGGCTAACGGAGGCACTTATTGATAACTTACATAAGGGTTATAATATTTAAAGAAAACACAATGCCATGGCGTTAGAAGTAGTGTTCGAACCGGGGCTCCACGGTAAGCCAAGTGCAGACTGTGGTAATCGAAAGATTTACCATTCGCTAATGGTGAAGGAGAACTTGTAATGTGGTGTCTGTTCCATTTTTTTTTTTGTTGATAGTCACTGTGGGCCACTGACGGTTATGACAGATTCACCGGACGAGAGGAGGCGAGTGCGAGTGCACTCCGGCCTGAAGGGGAGTGATGAGCTCAATGGCACCTTAGGGAGGCATGCCCTTGGCTTGGCCTGTCACTAAAGAGAGGGCTGGCTCCTACCACCGGATCACAACTGTCTGATCCAATTTGCACTTGGCCCACGAGTGGACGTGTAGAGTGTTCTCATGTCGTGGAGGATAGGAAAACCTTGCCCAGTAATGGTACATTGTACACCTCAACTCAATCTTATTTTGAATTGGAATGAAATTAAATCTTATTCGAATGTTAAGTAGGTAGTTCAAAAATAGCACTTTTGAATTTTCATACTTTTACTGTTACATGCAAAGTGAATAAAATCCTAATAGGTATGGTTACATTGATAGCCACGAACATTACATATACTGCTTTCATCTTTTTAGACGTCAGTCATATGGAGATTGACATTATGAGATGACGAAAAATTTATATTTTTCAAATTAAATTTGTTGCGGATTTTGAGACAATTTAGCGTTGCTTGGTGACACACCGCGTTATCGCCACTATAGACCCTGGCTGACAGGAGTCAGGAGTTTGGTGACGATTGGTGGGATTGGTCCCAATAAAAAAAAAAACACGGACGAAGAGCGGCTTGGGCGCGATTGCTGTAAACAAATGAGCGGCGTGGCGATAACGCGGTCACGTCATTTTAGTGGCGTCCTGAAAATAAAGCTGTACAGTGTTTTTCCACAAGCCTCCAAACGACATGCCAAAATGTGGTAACGACTCAGAGTGTCACATATTTCAAGCCGTTTACCACTACACCGCACAGCACGACGCATGTTTTGCGAACGATTTTTCGGCTACAATATCGGTGACGCCGTTGCCAGTTTTTTGCGGTGGTAATACATAAATAAAGCCGTCTGCCTAGTACGCCGGATATATACCATACCATGACCATGCTACTACAGAAACTACTACGCACATAAAACTTATAAAAAGCGTTTACCATTGTTCACTAAACGCGTTGTATGCTGGTTAGAAGCACGGTACCTCTGCCCAGATTGTGATTAGATGACTATGTGTGGGTTGTCCCAGGATAATTATAAAACAATAGCTTTTGTAGATCATACTGATTAACATTCCCTACATTTAATAACAAGAAACCGCTTAGATTTTTGCAATCGCGTAAATTTAGAACAAATAAAATCTTTTTCATATTGTCATGATGGAAAAAACTGAGCTTTAAAAACTAGTGTACCAATATTTAAATATTGTCCAGTACGTATGAAAAAACAATAGCAGTAACAGCTCAGTGGGCGAAGACTTGCCTTGGAAACAATGTGCGCAGGTTCGAACCCCGGCTCGCACCTCTGATTTATTTAACTAACCATGATCGAATCGTCTTTGTGCGTTGTTACTAGCTTTCGGTGAAGGAAAATATCGTGAGGAAACCTGCGTGTCTGAGAAAGCCTAAATAGCTTTCGAATGACGTGTGAAGTCCGCCAACCCGCCAACGGCCTAAGCCTCCTTATCCAGAGGGGAGGCCTGTGTCCAGCAGTGGGACATAAACTAGGGCTGGTATTATTTATCTATACTTATAATAAAACTGTAACAGGTCCAATTCTGTACATTGAAGATATTTTGAAAATTATATTTGGAGGGCATTCTATAACCGATACTGAGGCCGAAAATGTAATTTTTTTATTTTTTGTCTGTCTGTCTGTCTGTCTGTCTGTATCACTACTGAATAGATTCAAATGAAATTTGGCATGATTTGAGATCTTACTACGAGGTAGGACATAGGATACTTTTTATCCCGTAATCTAGCACGGTTCTTTTGGGAGAGGGGATTAAAGTCAAAATGGGTACTTGCTTATACGCTTGGTCCGATTTTATCAATTTTTCTTTATGATATAATAAATATTAGTAAGGGCACACTCATAGAGAGTTGTTATCAAGGTTTTGTAATAGATCTGGTTAAGCAACGTTAGGTAAGGTCATTAAATAGATGGGTGACCGCTTAACGCCTTTTGAACTAAACGGGTCCGTGCTTCGGAGAGCAAGTAAAAAGTGGGTCCCAGTTTTTAACCGACTATAAAAAATGAGGTTATGTATTCGATGCGAATGTCTGTTATTCAAAGTTTAGTTAACGTAAATATAGCGCAGGCGGAGCTGCGTGGGTCAGCTAGTTTATGATAAAAGTAAAGAAGCCGCCTCGGGTGGCTTAATCCAAGAAGATATTTAGTTCTGCAATTATATGACTTTTAGTTCTACACACCTAGGTCATGTACGTAGTTTTTCAATTAACAATAGGTACCTAGAATTGTAGCAGAGCTGAGTAAAGAACGAGAAAGAATAAGGTAAATAAAAGACGAAATCCAAATTTAAATTCGAAAAAACTTCGACGAGACCATCAAGGTTACGGAATATCAGCTCTTTCAACAAGAAAATAATGTGTTTAAACAGGACATAATTATTACAGCTATTAGGTACGTTTGCCTTACGAAATTCGTTTTCTTGTATAAGAATTTACTGTAGCGTAAATTATTATAAGTAAGGCGAATAGGTTGTTAGAGATTGTTACTATAGTATAGTCCGATTATATTGGTTCAACAGGTGTTCAACCTAAGAAGATAAATATATACCTATTTGTATAATAGCTCCTATTAAAAAAATACTGAACGTGACTAATATTTAAAGGGATGCTTATTATAATAATCTCCTCTTGATCAATAGGTTTTCTCGTGGGGTGCCGGGTTAGAATTACTTCCCTCCATCTCCTCTCCTTGGGTGTCGTAAGAGGCGACTAAGCGAGAACAGGAAGACGGGCAGCAGCGTCTTTCTTTTGGATTTATCTTCCACCAATACTGCGAATTGTGGGGATTATGGCAACCCCTCCCTTCTAAGGGGGAGGCCTTTGTTCAGCAGTGGACGTCTATCGGCTGCTAATGATGAATGAAGATCAATAGGCACGGCCTCAGCAGCCAATCTTTTACAAGATTAGCCGACTACACAGGAGACACTTATAGTGCAAAAGTGATTGCACAGTCACAAGTTCACTTTCTTTTCCATAAAAATGCCTGCCGCTACACTATGACCGTGCTGTAAACGTATCAGCCAAAAACAATATCCTTTTCTATTAAATAGTATATAACAACGACCTTTGCGTAGCCAGCACGTGCCTGTCAAAATTCACGTATGGTTAGAGCTGTTTGCTCATAGTGTGTTTGCTTATTTATACTGGTAGTCGTCGCTGCCCCATGGAGGCTACGGGATAAACATCTTATAAACTCCATGGAAGATAATTTCAGGATACAATAATATAATTAATACGTAAGTAATTATAGCTTCCTTAAATAATCTTAGCTACTTACATGCATTAATTATAAAGAGTGTAAAAGAGCGGTGAGTAGGTAGGGGAAAGTGGTCACCCTTCGTACACTTTTTACATATTATTTTTTTACTCTTTGATCAACTGTCAAAATTACCTAGTTTATGCACCTACGTGTAACAAATATATCATAGTTAGTTACTAAAAACTTTGAAACTATCATGTCAGACGATTAAAGGGTTATAGCCATTTTTCTACGATAAGATATTTGTACGAACGCACCCCACAGGTAGGGTACTTTCATACAGCGAGTGGGGTACTTTCATACACCATGGGGTAGATTGATACAGGGTAATTAAAAAGCCGATTAAACTCGATAACTTTATTAGATCATAAAGAATAATGTTTTTATCATAAAACTAACTTAATAATGTTTAACTTGACTCATAATTAATCAATTGTTCTTCCGTAAAAAAACGAAGAATAAAATATTTTACTTTTTGATAATTCTAAAATTTACTATCAGTCTGTAACAGATCTATAATCAATATCTGTGAGATCTTTGTAATAAATCTTTGACAATTGAAACTTAAAGTAGGTATAATAAACATTTGGTTGTAACTTTAGAACTTATTGCACATTAAAATTAACTGCAAAAGTAAAAAGTCTAGCCATTCTAGGTGTAGAATTTGCTCGTGGCGGAGGATCAGGGAGGATCATGGTGATGCCACCAAAACAGAAAGTATGTGTATCTTCTACACCAGGGTAATAGAATCGCCATGATGATCCCGGTTTCTTCCGAAGATAAGATACTTTCAGATCTTCGGTTTGCGTACCCTTTTTTATATTTCCACACCATGATTCTGCAAGCAAATATTTTTTAAAAGATTTACATAATAAAACTAAGCAGCTGAGCTAAATTAAAGGTTTCCGATCGATATACATAAAAAGTACCCTAAATATAATATGCTTAAAACAATTTTTGACGTACCTACTGTATACATTTCATAAAAAAATGAAATTTGATGCACTGGCGGTAAATAAGATATTAAGGGGGGAGCATTCGTATACGTATGAATGTGTCCCCTGCAGTACTGTCCGAATGTGCCCCAAACCTTACTCTAAAATTAAAATTACAATTTCATATAAATTCTAATTTAGTATGAGAAATATTACAATTAAAGCTCAAAATAAACAACAATAACATTAATTAATCATCACTATTTAGTCAAAAACATAAAAATTCTTCCTACAATTACGAACTAAACTTTAGTAAGTAAAATTACTCACCTCGCGCGGAAACACTTAACGTCTTGTCAGCTCATAATATAGCGTGGCGCGACTGCCCCGAAGTTCCGTTAGTAACATGGTGGTCGGTATGTCTATGCAAACAAGCAAAGGCGTGTTTGTGTGTCGTTTAGTTTTTCTTCTAGACTTACTGTACGAATGTGCCCCTCGTGCGAAGGGTGACCACTTTCCCCTACCTACCACCCGGTCAAAAAATGAATGAAGCCTGATTGATGAAAGTTTTTCAGTATATTGTAGCCCGATTAAGCCACCTTAGGTATCAGTTCCTGCTATTATTACGGTTGTCAGTATTTTTTTGAGACTTACAAGGGTAACAAACAAGATTTATTTTAGTATGTAAGTCATTTCGTCAATCTGTAGGAGCCAGGGTCTAACCTCTCAAAATCCTTATTCGCTGCATTTTCATGAAATCGACCTGACTTTAAATAAACTATAATTGTGACTTCATATTAAAACATCTTAATATTTCAAGTTATAGGTACTATAAAAGATGCTTACACTAAGTTATAACATATTCAAAGCTTTTTGTTTCTTACTTCTGAACTACGAACAAGAGAAATAACAGTTTTAAAACGATTGTTCGAGAATTCAAAGAAATTAGTATTCTTTAACGATTGCTCGGAGTTATATACGCACATACAACATACCTACATTAAATGTCATAGAATTTTTCGTTTTTGATTTTAATTACCCGACGTTTCGAATACTTTACAGCATTCATGCATGGTTTCTACGTGTAATATTCGCGTAAATATCAGAAATGATTACTTTTTAGTTTTTGTTCAATTTTTATGCCTACATATTTTCTTTCATAAATTGTCAATCTATTAAATCTCTGAGAAAATGAGTGATTCACTATAAAAGCCCGCAGAAAATCACAATGAAATTTATCTTAATAGTGCGATTATAAGTCATGTGTTCAGGATAGGTTCACTAGGCTCATCTAAAGATGATTACGTTGACAAATGGCCCGTCCCTTAAAGGGCCTAGGTCACTAATCTACTGGCAAATGTGGTCCGGATAATCGTCCCCTATATTAATTCTAAAACCATTTGGTTTTTTTTTTATTTATTTTATTCACTTAACGTTATCGTATAATCTCTTCACTTTAATATCCGGAACAATCTTGCATCTCAGATTTATTTTTAAGATTGCAATAGACTTGAATAACATTGTATCTGAAAAATCGATTTTGTTTAATAAAATATATTAAATGCTTTGGATTATTAAAAAAATATCATCAAATGTTTTAATTCTCTTTAAAGTATTATTTATTGATTCTAAAATATTGAATCTGAAATTACCAACACAGTCATAGCAAGCGAGATAACAACACTAATTAGATTTAAAATAGTTAAGTATAAATCTTTTTTTGACAAGTAACTAATTTTGATCCTTCTAAAATGATCACAGAAACATTTATTTAAAAAATCTACTTACAATGTAAAAATGGAGGATCTATTATACAATGAAATCTATTTTTAGGTGTAGACATTGTAGATATTTTTTCTGGGCTTTGTTAATACATGGAACGTATGTGGATCTCTTAAGAAATTTATAAATAAAATAAAAAAAGAAACAAAAGCAACAATACCCTTTTCTGAACCGTTAAAAGGCTCACACAGTTTTATACAATAAAACATATTTCTTTGCTCTTCGGCTGAAACCCCAAAACCATTAAAAAGAACTTGGAAGGGTTCAGTTGGTGTGGCAATGACAAAAAAGCGGGCAAAGATAAAGCAAATTGCTCCAGTAGATTATTTTTATCTTATTTTTTACTCGGTTGTTATATAATTCTAAGCGATTACTATTAGTATGCTTTCCTCGTTTTATGAAATACGCACTATGAATCCATAAAGCGGGTACATAAGACTGTCTGCGTCCTAAATAAACGCACTTGTTTACTTTTATGTACTGCAAACAAGCCATCAAGCTTCGAGGTGAATCCCGCTATTTTTCATACACTTTGTTTGCTTTAGATTATCCTATGTCTCTGTTTGACAATCGATCGTGACCATATTTGCCGTTTACCTTCAGAAGTTTCGGCTCTTAATAATTTATATGGAATGTTTTATTGTTTACAGCGTATGGAGTGGAGATAGACTAAGTAAGGCAGTTTGGGGTGTGGGCCATAGACGATCATCGAGTACGGCGGCGACTCCGAGGAGGACGGCGGCAGGGTTGCATGACCCTTATCCTCATGAGCACCGTGATATGTTTCCAGCCCGCTGTGACCCCCGGTGTCGGGCTCAAAAGCAACGCACAGAGGGGTACCTAATGCAGATTCCATCGTAGAACTCTGGTTCCGTGTGCCGCTCACGTGTGCCGATGAGACAGCTGCGAGGGCTTTAGTGGATAAGATTCCCACATAACCCGGTTGACCCCTCCAGTTTCGTGGGCTTAAGTAACCCCGAGAGAACAAAAAAAGGCAGTTTTCCCACTAACCTAGAGTTAATATTCCCATAACTGCCGCTGCATATAAAACAATATGATAGAGGCTTAATACGTTGGCGACGAGGACTAAGCGTTGAGTTTTACTAGTTTTATTGCTTACGACAAACGAATTTATAAAATTATCCGCAGAAGGAGAAAGGATAGTGTAGAAACCACCACTCCACTTCAGCGTGTCTTCGTCACCCAGAAATGAGACAAGGTACGAAGACTATGTGCACGTTTACACTTGATTATAGCTTGGACAGACGCACAGACCATTCATTATATCGCCATTTGAGCAAAAGGACCCTGAGTCAGAGATACCACTGTATCGGCAGTAAAAACGGCGAACAATAGTTCTTTAGCTAAAGTGACTCCAGATAGAGTACCTAGTGGCAACCTTACTCAGCGTCCTAACACAACGCCACTCCATTAGGATTTTGGCTTGCTCTAAAGTGAAGGAGACGAGGCACAGTGGTTTCAACGTCTCCGATAAGAAGTATTGTACCTACGATAAAAAGTGCTATGCCTACGACAAAAAGCGCTGTGCCAACAGTAATAAGCGCTATTTCTACGATAAAAAGCGTTATGCCTACGACAAAAATAGTTGTGCCGACAGTAAAATTTTATCTCAATGACGACATGAACAGACAGCCCAAGACTATTGCACTGCCGCTCGTCACTAGAGACATACGTTAAGTAGTTTCATGGGGTTGAAATAAAACTAATGTTACGGATTATACTCGTATCGCGGCTTATTTTTGATTTTAATTACCCGACGACGTTTCGAATACTTTACAGCATTAATGGTCGCTGTGAACGTAACAAGCCATCCACAGCCGAACGTATGCCTGTTGTGTTGCCATATGTTAGAGAGGTAACAGATAAGATTGGCTATAATATCTTAAAGCGAGCTTCAATTAAAACATTTTTCAAGCCACCAAAGAATATACAAACTGAATTGTGATTGTGGGCTCCCATACATCGGGTAAACAAAAAGATACTGATAGTTCCTCAAGATGCTACCTCAAGATACTGTAAACTCTTTCTGCGTAGATCGGACTAACAATAATAATTATAAGACCTGAGGGTAGTCATTAAAATCAAAAATATACCGCGATACAATCGGTAAAATTAGTTTTATTTCAATGAGTAGTATTCGCGTAAATATCAGAAATCATTAAGTTTCTTGAGTTCGGTCACCATTTACAGTACTCATTGCACGGGAAAACGATAATTTTGTATCTGCAATTATACCTACCTACCTGGATTGTCTTTTGTAGAAGGTAGGGTCCTTCTGGTCCCAGCAAGTAAATTCTCTAATCTTCTAGTGGTGTATTTTTATTCAAATATCAAAGGTAAGTACTATCAATTGCTAGTTTATTAATAGAATAATCAATCCAGCCAGTCGCTTTATTGCTGGTGCTAAAACAGGCTTCTACACGAGGTCAACGACTTATTTGTTCCATTATTTTTTAATTTTATGTCATAACCTTTTTAATTACAAGAACCTACTTGGTAATTGGAAGAATAAATGGTTGTTTTATGATTAGATAGTTTGTGGAATAATTAAACTTTTTACTTCTTTCATCAATCACGAAGAGAAAATTTATGAAAATATTCTAACAATAAAAGTAAAAAGTTGTGTCACTTCGCTAAGTCACGGTTTGTATTTTGGAGATACTTATTTATAAACAATCATTACTTATATGCTTTCTTAACGTTGTCTACCATATTCTCAGTTACCGTTAAAATGTCACTGTTGCCTACCACACACTAGTCTGATGGGTCTGATTTATCAATCAAGAATAAATCGGCTAACTGACAAAACAGACAAACATCGCACAAACTAAACTCCCGGTCTTAAGGACCAGCAATATTAACTGACCAGCAGAATTGACTTGAAATTCGGAACGTATATTTTCTACAGGAATTAATAGTACTATCGAATAACCATGCTATGAAATAATTCACGCAAGTTCGCATTAGTTGTAAAATTGGCTGCGCCATGTCCTCCCAAAAGCTTAATGCTCATTTTTTTCCTTTTACCGAAAATCGTCTTCTATGTTTAAGTGGATCTAAGAGTACACAAAATGCCAAGAACACTTCTCGCAGCTACCTAAATAGAATTGGATCGGTTTTCTCACGGAAGGTTTTCTTTTGTGCTGACATTTTCGATACACGACATGGCATGTTATATTTGAAACAAAGATAGTTCGAGAAAGATATTGAATTATTTCATTGTTATTGAGTGCCTACATTTCAAACCCAGGTGACAACCAATAAAATATGATATTTCGAGCTATATACCTGATGACGTCTAAATAGTAAATCTATCGTCTATAAATTTTACGTCACTATCCGCGTCTGCACCTTTTTATTCGCTTACTTTTTGTAGTAATAATACGATTTCTACCATCATTTAGACTCAACATTTTAGAGAATTTGTTTTCCGAAAAAATGTATAGATGTGTACTGGTGATTTTTTAAGTGGGCGTGGATGGCCTAATCTAAATCTAAAACGAATAGCGAAAAATACTCGTAGAAGGATTTTTTATTAATCAATATTCCTAACTAGGATTCGAACCTATTGATTTTGGAAAAAAATACACAACCTGTAATGCGTACGTCATCGAATAGTGTCGCTAGTAAGAATAAAATTCTAGGAAATAGCACATGGAACACTAAAGGAAATGTTTGAATTTGAACAATTTAAATCCTATTGTGGATCCTATCCTATCCTTTATCCTATCCTGACGGGCCTGTTAGTCTAGTGGTTAGACACCCGGGCCGCTGACCAATAGGTCGTGGGTTCGATTCCCGCCAAGTGTCTGGATGTTTTATCTATATAAGCTTTGATTATATATACGTCTAGATACCTAATAGTCTTGTAACGTTACGTTAATAAGCATAACAACCTCATAATTCGTGTGTGCGTGCAGGCCTCGTTGTACACTCGCGTCATCTGTGGTTGTGTGCGTGTTTGGGGATCTCCAGTTATAAATATTTTTCCCATAAATAGCGATAGCGTTGTGGATTGATATGTACTTTGTAAATGTGTAATTCCTTTTTTTTAAATATAATGTATAGCTGTTTGATGTCCAAATAAAATAAAATAAAATAAAATAAAATAAAATAAAATAAAATAAAATAAAATAAAATAAAATAAAATAAAATAAAATAAAATAAAATAAAATAAAATAAAATAAAATAAAATAAAATAAAATAAAATAAAATAAAATAAAATAAAATAAAATAAAATAAAATAAAATAAAATAAAATAAAATAAAATAAAATAAAATAAAATAAAATAAAATAAAATAAAATAAAATAAAATAAAATAAAATAAAATAAAATAAAATAAAATAAAATAAAATAAAATAAAATAAAATAAAATAAAATAAAATAAAATAAAATAAAATAAAATAAAATAAAATAAAATAAAATAAAATAAAATAAAATAAAATAAAATAAAATAAAATAAAATAAAATAAAATAAAATAAAATAAAATAAAATAAAATAAAATAAAATAAAATAAAATAAAATAAAATAAAATAAAATAAAATAAAATAAAATAAAATAAAATAAAATAAAATAAAATAAAATAAAATAAAATAAAATAAAATAAAATAAAATAAAATAAAATAAAATAAAAGAGAATAAAATAAAAGAGAATAAAATAAAAGAGAATAAAATAAAAGAGAATAAAATAAAATAAAATAAAAGAGAATAAAATAAAAGAGAATAAAATAAAAGAGAATAAAATAAAAGAGAATAAAATAAAAGAGAATAAAAAAAAAAAAAAAAAAAAAAAAAATTCAAATATAAATAAAAAAAAAAAAATAGAAAAAAAAAATAATAAAAAAAAATAATAAAAAATAAAAAAAATAATAAAGAAATTGATTTGATTTGAATTGAATTGAAAAGAATTGAATTGAAATTAAATTAAATTAAATGGCGTGTCCCTTACCATCAGGTGAACGTCTTATTTGCCTCATGACCAGGAAGAAAAAATACTTCTAAATACTTACCTATATAAAAGTAATTAATTTATCAAAAAAATAAATTAAAATTATTATAATTGATTTATGAAATGTTTTGGTCACTAACTACGTATTAAGTTTCATTCAATTCATTTTTGTCAAAAGAAAAATTACCCCAGACTTAAGATTAAGTTAAGATATATTCCCCCATTATTACCTAGCCACACCAGTCTAGTCGGACAATGTACAAATTGTCGTAAAAACAATCGAGTTTTTATAATAATCCCTCACAGAATCTTAAGACTTATGAATGGAAAATTAAGTTAGGATCTTTATTAATTTTACTTAGTTAATATTTTCACGATTTGATTACACAATTCGGCAAAAAGTTTTTTTTTTGCGAGCACAAACCATCGGTAGAGTTCAAGTGATACTAAACAACCAAGTATACCAATTTGATGTTTTGGTATACTTGATATTGTCAAGTGTTTGAACATCGAACACGCTATCTAGACGTATATATAATCAAAGTATATAAGTATGTATTTACAAAAAAAGTATATAAGTATTAGTTGCCAGGTTTCCATAGTACAGGCTCTGCCTAGTCTGGGATCAGATGACCGTGTGTGGATTGTCCCAGAATATTATTATTATTATTGGTTTTATTTAATTTTCTCGGGCTTTAACACCCGGGCTTTTAAAAGGCTTGCGTGGGGACGAATCCAACACGTAGAGGCCATTATTATTATTTGTAAGCAATGATTCATACATAAACCCGTATGTATAAATCAATGACATTTATTAATGTATTTTGTTTGATATGATGCTCATTTTTAACTGACTTCAAATTAAGGAGGAGGTTCTCAATTCGTCTGTATATATATTTTTAATACATACTCGTAGTGCAGTCAGCTTCAAACATTTTTACATCGAAGCCTACACAATTGTTATAAATTGAAAATGTTTTATTTTTTCACAGTTAAAGGTCATTAAAGAAAGACAGAACATAGATTTTATTCGGCGTCTTGTTGTTGTTATTACTACTGTTTAGCATTTTGTTATTTTTGGAACAAAAGTAATAAATACTTGGACCATGAATTTTGTGATTTCTAGCTAGATTAACCAATGGTGATCAATTTGACCAACTGCAGATATATTTTATCAAAAACAAGCTGACCCGCGCAGCTCCGCTCGCGCTCTTTTGACTCAGAAATCTTTTTGGGCTCACATGATCAAATGCATAGTTTACGATTCTATAAAGGACTTACAGACAAACATTCATTTATATATATATATAGATATAGATAAGAAGGAAGTGTCACTTGCTCAAATACGGTTAAGGTTTAACAGATAGGTAACGTAAGAAAAATAAAATAGTTTTTTTGTTAAAAATAAGCTCTTCCCTTCAGAATTAAACCAACCTTACTATATGTATAGTGACACTATCGAAATCAGTCCCGGTACATGCTCCTTTGAGCATTTCTCGTTATTCTTTATAATTTTGGATGACACGTTCGGTGAGAGTGATCGATCCGAGTATATACCTGCGGCACGGTATGTTGGCCAGCATGACACCGCTCTCGTTCTCTCGCTATTCCGGTATCCTCACTTCTTCGCAACATTAAATGGACAACTGTTTTTTTAACCATAGATTCCAACATCCTTTGGAACAACGAAGTAAAAATACCAACGGAGACAAAAGGCAAATATCAAATCAGCCATCAAATTAAACTATGTAAACCAAGCACTTGAAAAAGTTCAAATCTCTGTAAACGGATGGCGACTCTAAAGAAAGCTCCAGAGCTTAATTGGGGTCAGCATGATAGGCACATAATTTTTTTTTTTAATAATTTTACGGAATTAACTACATAAATAATAACTATACAAAATCAATAAAGAACTAAATGTAATTTCTATGACGAAAAAAAGAAAATAATAAATAAAAATGAAAAGCCAGCTATACTGAGTTTCGTTCCGGATATTCTCAGTTGAAGCCGCGTTACGATTCGGTGGTAGTTTAATGAAAGAAAAAAAAATGAAAATTTAATTTTATGCCTATTTGAAATAAACGATTCCATTTCATTTCTAGCATCACTTGTTTAAGTAACCGTCAACAGATTTTTTTTCACTCTAAAGAATGCTACAGACGTATTTTACAGGTTTCAACGCTACCGCTTTATGTTAACAAATGGAGCTTATCTGTCAGCCAAGATAAGGACGCGCTGACGAGTGTCGTGTGTCAAAGCTGTCATTTCAACTACACTCATACACGACTCATACATTATTGCTCGCACCAACAGCTTGTAGTGTTGTGTATTCGTTTGTTTTATTTTTACACGATGTTCTGTGCATGTTGCTTCACATGAACGGATGCATTATGTCATTTCGAAAATAGAACACGTAATACGCATTTTTACATTCTAAAAATAATTGTTTATGAAATATGTAGATGGGTTATTTAAGCTTACGAACAAAGAAAACTTCTCCGTTTGTACTTTGAAGCGAGAGTAATGAGATCAATTATCAAATAGCGTTCAAGTTGAATAGTTTACTTTTATTTTATTTATTTATTTATAATTACTACTGTTTATTAGGCGGTATTTGTGCATTGGACCATCCACGGCCCTATTTCTCTATGACCATTTTTAGATTCCACGCTTAAATCGTGTCTATCGAAATCATGTTTTTATCGATTTAATGAAGTTATTTTGTTATGAATATAAATGATTCAAAGATTCAAAATTTTTATTTCAAATAGGCTTAAACGGTCAATTTTTTAAAAGCTACCACCGGATCACAACGCGGCCTCAACTGAGAAGATCCGGCAAGAAACTCAGCGGGCTTGTCATTTTTTCACATTTGTTTTTTAAACAAAGGTTGTCTTTTTACAATTAAATCAGCACCAGCGACAGTGTGTCCTGCCGTTCAAAATATCAAATAAAAATAAAAAATATGACGAAAATACAACAAACTAAAAACTAAAATGCCAAAGGGATAGTAGTCGGACCAGTCCCCCCAAGCAGCACCCGCGCACGAGTTGACTCGAGCAGCAGCCATCACTCCCCTCAACTATATTGGAGGGAAGGAGGTGACCCGCCACACGAAGCCGCCACAAGCAAAGACTTTTCGATGGCGAGCATGACCGATCCAAAATCACAGTGGCTCACGTTTAATGAGGTGTTACTCAATTACTTACTGGTTTTTAATTGAAAAAAACCATTAAATATACCTAATTTTGTTAGGCAATATTTACGTTGTTTTATCAAGATAAGACTTAAGCGCGGAATGTAAGTGGTGATAGAGAATTAAGCCCCAGGTAGGTAACGTCCCATTGTCAGACATTCTGCCGCCTAGAGGTTGTTTTTAAAAAAGTGCTGTGGTTCGGTATGAAAGGCAATGAAATTACCGGACACAAGAGACTTACTGCCGGTCCCAATATCCTATCGATCCCTAAATATAAGTTAAAATCATCGATCAAGTCATCGATATCCCGCGATAAACCTCCGAAATGGAGCGATACCTAAAACCCTACCACACTGTCATTTAAACAACCAACAGTAAGCTGCTAATATGTTATTATTGAACCAGAAATATGTCATCATAGTTATCGATGGTAACTATTCTAACTTATAGTAAGGGATCGATAGGATATTGGGACCAGCAGTTAATAACTAATGTCTCGGGTGACGAGTGGTAGGACAATCTAGATGTTTATAGGCAGGCGTGTTGCTTAAAATTAGGCAAACGTCCTACTTGTCTCGTCACTTGGTGTAAATAAAAAAGATATTTGTGTTTAAAAGAATTTTTTTTTTTTTTATTTTTTTTTTTCAAACATATAGACACAGACAATAGACAGATTCAACAAATATTATCCACAATATCACATTTTTAAAGGAATTTTATAATAGTTATACCTACTTGCTGCAAGTAAGATCTGTCCCGAACTTTAAATAAACAGACTACTAACGGATATTGATTGCAAGAAACTTTAGTTAAACAGCGAACGGAAAGTTTTCCTTAGCCGCCGACCTAAACTCAATGGACGAGGACCCCAGGATTCATTACCGTTCGGAAACAGGTAACTAACTTTGACGGACAATTATTCAATTTCAATTCCGATAACTAATTTTAACATTATTAAAGAAAATTAATACTCACCGCTTGAATGTACGAATATTCAAGTAAGTTCAATATCCATAGTTTTTAAAACACGATCACAAAGGCGAATAACCAAGAACTTTGGGAGCAAGCACACCGATCGTCGGTTCGCGGGACGAGTTCGGAGCGAACGTCGGTCTGAGCCGGGATATCGGGGACGACCAGAGCGTCCCCTCACTCGCAGTCGACTGGAGACGGGATCTCGACGGAGTCTGCGTAATAGAACGGTATCCCTACAGATTGCTATATGGGAATAAGCGCTAATAAATTACTAGCTCGGTACACGCGTAACACGAACGGCACTGTTTCTTGATTAGTTTGAAGTCGGCCGCTAATGTGCTTGACACGCATATTGGGGCTTTTGAACGCCGTTACAGTTTATCCGGATCGGTTGCTTGACACTTTTATGTTTGACTTTTCTTTGGTGGGGCGGTAAATTCGTAAATAAGTCACCACTCTCTTTGAGAGTTACGTTAGATTTCGACGTCTTGTCAGTGTGATTCGTCAACGGCCTATTCAAGTTCGAAAGGACCATGCCCATCTGTGCCCCAGAAATGCCCAGATAAAGTATATTACAAGATTGCTCTAATAAATAAAAACTAGAACTATGTTGTTAATTTTAAATCATATGAAGCACTGGATAAAATAAGACGTTCTGTTGATATTGCATACCGGTGTATCCAACCAAATTGTTTTCACAATCGATATAATATATTATATCGACGGTTTTCACATACATATTGACACTATACAATGGAGACAGACTAGATTATTCCAAATAACTGACATGTTTATCTGATAACATACAGATAAGTATATAAAAGAACACTGATCTGGCTTATGTGATGATGATCATGAAGTTCCTAGTGAAAAATTAATAGCAATGCTGTCTGTAAACGATAAAATGTATAAAAAATCAGTAGGAGGTTATCATGTTTAATGTCCAATATCTTTTGAACCGGTGCTTTATATGACATTATAATATACTACTTTACATATTATCTAATAACATACAGATAAGTATTTAAAAAAACACTGATCTGGCTTAGCTTATGTGATGATCATGAAGTTCCTAGTGAAAAACTAATAGCAATGCCGTCTGTAAACGATAAAATGTATAAAAAACCGGTAGGAAGTTATCATGTTTAATTTCCAATATCTTTTGAGCCGGTGCTTTATATGACATTAAATCTAGTTATAATATAAATACTGTTAAAAAGTTATCATATGACATATAGCTGCAATTTGGGCATTGCATGGCATTTCTGACTTTCAGCTCCATACTAATATGGGCATGGTCCTTTAAGCAAATTAAGTATAAAAACCTAAGGTTCAATTTTTTTATACGCGTTTCAGTGGATCAGAAACGCAGCTGCGTTTAGCTCCCGTGGTGGATTACAGCATAAACCCACTCATTTTTCATGATAGAGGGGAGGTATCCCTTGCAGAGCAGTTTAACATTATGAGTAGTTTAATATTATACTTTTTACAATACTAATGAAATTTATTTTTCTCTGGGTTTTAGGTAGTTACCTGCTTTATAGAAAAACGTCTCCAAAGCTACTTTTCGTTACAATAATAGGTATTAAAGTATAGAGTCATGGCAATACAGTCTAAGAAAACAAAAGCTTTTCTAACAATTTATTTTTCCTTTGTTGGAAGATCAATAGGTATGTTACGAGTATTTTTTGGAATTAAGCTGATTAGAAATACGCAGATCTTTAAAAACGAAGATTAAATACTAAACAAATTTCTTTACTGGTAAGAAATCAAGTTATATATTTATTCCATTGACTATGTATACTTGAATAATAATAATAATATCTTGGGACAATCCACACACGGTCATCTGATCCCAAACTAGGCAGAGCCTGTACTATGGAAACCAGACAACTGATACTAATACTTATATACATTTTTTTTTTGTAAATACATACTTATAAATAGATAAATAACACCCAGACACTTGGTGGGAATCGAACCCACGACCCATCGGTTAGCGGACAGGGTGTCTAACCACTAGACCAACGGGCCCGTCATAATATCCTTATACAATCAACACATGGTTATCTGATCGCAAACTAGGCAGAGCCTGTACTATGGTAACCAGACATCTGATACAAATACTTATAAGTAATACTTTCTTTTGTAAATGCATACATTATATAGATATATACCTAACACCTAGACACAAGATGGATATCGAACCCACGACCTATTTGGTGGACACCCTTGTCTAACCACTAAACCAACAAGCCCGTCATGATCATAGGAGAATGATTTGTCATCAGACGGGACAGGGAATATAAAAAATAAGTTTTAAAAACTAAAACCCGACTACGGATAAAATCGCAGTCTAAAAAGTAGAAAACAAGAAAATATTTCTTGTCAGATATACTTATCTACCAACGCCTGAAGCAATTAATTATCGTCTAGTAAGTATATAATTTATATATTTCAATTTAACGTATTATAAGTATAATTACTATAGATTGTAGCCGTAGTCGCATGCCACTGATGCCTGATGATCCGTCGTGGCGTTGTCGTTTATACATAAGTCGGCGATCTGTCCCCCTAGACAATGTAACATTCTACAAGCGCTATCGCTAGTAGAAAGTTTAAAAATGTATGAGAATGAATGAATGAGTCATCGAAAAATCACGTGACAAATTGTAGGGAATTGACACCATTAGCGAATGAAGAAATAGATTCCCGCCCGTTCCCATCGCGACAATATAACATTGGCCATATTCGACATTAGCAAGGTGGCATGCGACTACGGCTACAATCTATAGTAATTATACTTATAATACGTTAAATTGAAATATATAAATTATATACTTACTAGACGATAATTAATTGCTTCAGGCGTTGGTAGATAAGTATATCTGACAAGAAATATTTTCTTGTTTTCTACTTTTTAGACTGCGATTTTATCCGTAGTCGGGTTTTAGTTTTTAAAACTTATTTTTTATTTTATTTATTTTGGGGCTTTATAATTCGTTACTAATCACGTAGAATTATTAGAATTAAGTTAGTATCGCTATAATAATTACTTAGGTTTACTAAATATATTTCGTAAACACGTAATTGTTTATTTTTTTTTAGGCATCAGCGTGTGAAAATTCAAGGCTCTATCTAGTACCAATCGTTCATGAATTATAACGCTTTTTTATAAAACATGAAACCCCCTATTTGGACCCCTTAGGATGCGAATTTTGAAAATTCCGTTCTTAGTGTGCGTTTACATATTGTGAAGAATACACCTCCCTAATTTCAAGTCTCTAGAGCCAGCGGTTTAGGCTGTGCGTTGTCTGTCAGTCAGTCAATCAGTCAGAACATCTTCTTTTATATACACACATCAAAAGTGTCTAGGGATCAAGCATTTTTAAGCGGATTTCTTGAGATTGAGATGTGGCTTTGTAATAAATTTATGATTTTATAAATTTATATGGATCCTTTTTGGTGCATTTCATAATTTGAATCAGGAACTGTGAATCAAATTCGAGTAAAAGATGAAAATCAGCTGTCAATATTTTCCCTATAAAAACATACAACGCATTGAAGACATTATTAGTGCTACTGTTTCCCTACTACTGATTAAAACCAACGTTATTATGGAGCGGCGACGTCATTTAAGCAGGGAAGAAATGCTCAGAGCCGTGGGAATGATAGAAGCTGGTTCCCGGCAACGTACTGTGGCTTTAGCTCTGAATACAAGTCAGAGTGTTATCAGTCGACTTTGGACACGTTACCGAAGCACTGGTACCGTGGCTGAGCGCCATGGAGGACGGTATCGCTGCACCACACGGAGACAAGACCGATATATTCAAATCTTAACTCGAAGAGCTCCAACAATAACTGCCATGATGTTAGCCGTGAGGCTTCATCACTCTTCAGGGAACTTAATTAGCGACCAAACAGTCAGAAACCGCTTGCATGAAGTGAACCTTCATTCCCGAAGACCGCTACGGGTACCACCTATAGCAATGCACAATCGTAGGATTCGATATCAATGGGCTCTTGAACACAGAAATTGGGCAGAAGAACAATGGCGTTTCGTGTGCTTTTCTGATGAGTCTCGTTTTGGTATGAGACCGGATACAAGACGTATACGACACTGGAGAACCCCTGGACGCCAACAGCGATTAAAATCCTGCCAGGAAGTCCATCCTTATAGTGGTGGAACCATCATGGTATGGGCGGGTATTTGGATCGGCGGAAGAACTGAGTTGATTTGGATCAGAGGCAACCTCAACGCTCAAATTTATGCTGAGACGATTGTATCAGACGTCATCGTTCCTCTACAAGTGCAAATCGGTCCCTTATTTCAGTTAATGCATGATAATGCACGACCGCACACCGCAAGAGTTGTAAGACAGACTCTCGCCGCAGCTAACATCAATGTCCTGCCCTGGCCTGCTCAGTCGCCAGACTTGAACCCGATTGAGCATGCATGGGATATGCTACAGAGAAGAGCTCTGCCGAATATGGAGGGTATCCAGTCGCAAGAAGACCTTTTTTTGTTGTTGCAACGAACATGGGCGGCCATTCCACAGCGTGATTTGGATGAACTCATTTTGAGTATGCCAAACCGATGTTCTTGTGTTGTTAGTGTTCGCGGTAGAAACACGGATTATTAATTGTTTAAGTTACCCAATAAAATTTTAAAGAAAACTGTTATTTCAGTCTTTTTTTCGAACTTTTGTGTTAGTGGTTCAAATGTCAAAAATCCCTTTATTAGGAAAATGGCAAATTTCTTTATTAATGCAAAGGTGACTTGGTTTATCGTTACTGTGACAAACGAAAACACTTTATTTGATGAATCCTTAAAGAAAATTTTAATTAATATCAATCAGGAGAAAAGTTATTGCAAAAATATATGTTGATCCCTAGACACTTTTGATGTGTGTATATTGATGATGATGATTAAAATAACTTTAATACGTGCAAAGAAGGTATGGAACCCTCGATGCGCGAGACTCGCACTAGACTGTTTTTTTTTTGGTTTGTTTCGGTACCTAGCTCCGAACCGGAGTATCTTACCTACTAAAACGCCCCGTACTCAATGGACATCTAGGGCCCACAATCCAAACGTCCAACCGACAACTCCGAAGGTTGCCCGTTATTTGTCCGGGCTTATGGCTGAGGAGCGAGGCGGCAGCTTTTTTTTTTTTTAGGTGACAGATTGACGCCGGTGCGAGCGTTTGCGAACACTCTCGGCAGCCTCTTATTGAATTGAAATCAATAACATTAATACGCGCAAAGAAGGTATGGAACCCTCGATTCGCGAGTCAGACTCGCACTTGACCGGTTTTTTTTTTGTTTGATTCGGTATCTAGCACCGAACCAGAGTATTTTACCTACTAAAACGCCCCGTACTCAATGGACATCTAGGGCCCACAATCCAAACGTCCAACCGACAACTCCGAAGGTTGCCCGTTATTTGTCCGGGCTTATGGCTGACGAGCGAGGCCGCAGCTTTTTTTTTTTTAGGTGGCAGATTGACGCGGGTGCGCGCGTTTGCGAACACTCTCGGCAGCCTCTTATTGAATTGAAATCAATAACATTAATACGCGCAAAGAAGCTATGGAACCCTGGATTCACGAGTCAGACTCGCACTTGACCGGTTTTTTTTTGGTTTGATTCGGTACCTAGCTCCGAACCGGAGTATCTTACCTACTAAAACGCCCCGTACTCAATGGATATCTAGCGCCCACAATCCAAATGTCCAACCGACAACTCCGAAGGTTGCCTGTTATTTGTCCGGGCTTATGGCTGAGGAGCGAGGCGGCAGCTTTTTTTTTTAGGTGGCAGTTTGACGCCGGTGCGTGCGTTAGCGAACACTCTCGGCAGCCTCTTATTGAATTGTAACCTTGCGTGTACTTAGAAGCCACACTTGAGCTAACGCAGCAGTTAGCGAAATAGTTTAACTAAACAATATGATTTTTCCCGTCACTTTTGAAATCACATCAGATTCAAATTTTAAACATCGATGTCGTATTTTAGTTTTAAAACCCATGATATAACTCATGCCTACTGCTTATATCATAAAAAAAACGGTTTCCAATTACATTTTAAAAGACACCACACGCGAGATTTTTAACTTAGGGGTCCTATTTTGACGTTAAAACCCTCATAATTACTTAAACCTGACTTCGTCCTAATCCTATATATCATATTGTATCGGAAAACAGTGAAATGTGTTAAGAAATGGTAAAATATTTATTTTTTACTAAAATTGAGGTCCTGTGACTTCTACCTAGAAAATTCCGAGAAATGCAAAAACAGGTTATTGTTTATTTGCTTTGAGGCATCTGTATGTGAAAATTCAAGGCTCTAGTACCAACCGTTCATGAATTATAACGCTTTTTTATAAAACTTAAAACCCCCTATTTGGACCGCTTAGGATGCGAATTTTGAAAATTCCTTTCTTAGTGTGCGTTTACGTATTGTGAAGAATAAACCTCCCTAATTTCAAGTCTCTAGAGCCAGCGGTTTAGGCTGTGCGTTGTCTGTCAGTCAATAAGTCAATCAATCAGGACATCTCCTTTTATATATATTGATGATGATGATTATTTACTTTACGCGATCATGCTTGGGCAACAGAAATACACATGTGTACCTAATTTCAACTTAATCAAAAAATATTTTTGTTTTACTTTAGAAGTTTTTGTCCTGTAGATGGCGCCACATTGAATTTAATGTAATATTATATAGCCTATAACCAGCGGACCATCAAGGCGCTTCTAACGACACCCTTCTTGTCTAATGTTAAGTAGATTAGAAGATATTCGGGAACAGATGAACATACATACATACATACATACATACATACATACATACATACATTCTTGTTAAAATCGTAACCCTCCCTCCGTTCCGTAGTCGGGTAAAAATAGGGATAATGGAAAGAACTAAATGTAGAATAGTCTTTATTTGTACAAGAAATATTTACATAATAATATTAACTTAAATTTTGTACAAACGGCGGTCTTATCGCTAATAGCAATTTCTTCCAGACAACCAAAAAAAAAAACAATATAAAAGAAGCAACTAAAATATGTGTGTATTTTCTTAAGAGAGAAGATTTTTAACTTAACCTTGATCATGGTGACATAGCGTTTTTAAAACATATCACGCAACCTCAAAGGAATTTATATTGTCCCTATAATGTTAATTCAAAAGTGAGGGCCCCGTTCTTATGAGCCAGTTTTGAATAAGCATTTGGGTCTGTTTTTGTTTCATCTATTCTATTTTCATAATGCAAAACGGGTTATTTGCGTAGCTCTTCCGGCTGGCGGGCGTGGCGTCGGCAGCGGTTGCAAACAACGAGTTTTCTTTTAGCTCGTCATTTGACGACGGTACGGTGTACACTGCGAGCCGACGAATAAGGCACGGGTTTCTCGCAGACGTTAAAAACCGTACTCTTTTTATTATCAGGCCATAACTATTTATAGACACCTAGCTCTGACAAGCTCCTTCTTTTTCCCGAAGGGTTTAAAGAGGTATATTTTATTCTACGTCAACGATTGCTATGTTAGGTCCCTTCGTATAGAGGATGAGAATATAGTCCCTTATCATAGGTATTTATATTCTAACCAGAATAACTTTTTATATAATGCGATTACTTAGATTGCTGCAAGTTAAATATGCGTCTTTTGTTGGTTTTACCCTCTTGGTAGAAAAGTGTTCACATAACTTCAGTTGAAAATGTCTACAAACGGACGGTAGTGGTGGATGATTTAATAAATTAAAAAAAAATGTTCATTGAGTGATAAAAATATACGCACTGAAGAAAAAATTTAATTTAATAGTATCATAGACCCGTGGGGTGTCCGAGTAAGTATAGCACCCTCTCAACTCCTTCCGTTGGGTGTCAGTAAGAGGCGACTAAGAGATAAGAGATAACAAGAAGACGGTTAGCAGCGTCTTTCTATTGGATTACCTATCACGAGAGGCCTTTGTTCAGCAGTGGACGACTTTTGGTTGCTGATGATGAAGTATCATTTAAAAAGGGTGGGGTTAAAAATATTGGAAAAAGCCCGAATGCACAAATGCACTACGTTTTTGTGACAGCAACGTCTAGCGGTTGGAAGCTGCCGTTTTTTCCCTTCTGCTGCCCACAAAGCGATTCCGATTCCTTCAAGAGACCACGGAGGCTACAGTATAATCGTCAGTCCTTAATAATAAGTTTTAAGAATAACGTCTGTAGGTTTATCATCTGGTAAGATTGTGGTCAAGCTCTAGCCTAAATGACGAAAAAAACTTAATTAAAAAAATGCGAAAATAAATGTCAAATGTTACGTTGTGTATGTTATGTTTTACTAGGTGGTAGGTTCCTTGTGCAAGGAACCGTCCAGGTAGGTACCACCGCAGTGTCAGATATTCTGCCGCCAAGCAGCAGTGTGTAAGCATTGCTGTGTTCCGGCGTGAAGGGCACTGTAGCTGGTGAAATTACCAGACACAAAGACTTAACATCTAATGTCTTAAGGGTCGGCAACGCGCTAGTGATACTTCTGGTGTTGCTAGCGTCTATAGGCTGCGGTGGCTGCTTACCATCAGGCGGGCCGTACGCTTGCTTGTCACCTTGGTAGTATAAAAAAAAAAAATGTTACTAACAGTAAAATGAAAAAAAAGGCATCAGTAAAATGAGAAATAGTTGAATCAGTTAAATTATAAAAAAAGTTAAATCAGGTGTGTAAGTAAACATTAAAACAGCTGTTTCAAAGATGTGTCATGTTTAAGGCTCGTAACTGTATCTAAAAGTAAAACGCTATGAATGAATGAATCTCTTTTGACTGGTCATTAGCTTCATTTTAAGATTTTATCGTTTCTCAGTGTTCGCGTTTTGTTGTGTGCAGCTTTTCTTTCGCTTAATGACTATCGGGTTCTCCGTATGTACGAGTATTGTGTTCTTGGAATCAAATTTATCGTTATTATTATTACTCGTTCGGTAATTCCTCTAACATATCATGTCTTCATCAGCTGGGAGACGTCCACTGCTGAACATAGCCCAGGGATATGTTCGGTTAAAATAGAAGGTACCGTTAAGTATATGCATTGTAATTGTGGGGTAGCATAGTTTATTTATTGTATTCCAAAAATCAGCCATATAGTTTAAAATTTTGGAAACTTCCACACAATTATCAAATGAATGGTTTCTATAAGACAAGTTCATGTAAGTACATAAATAAAAGCTTACATATTATAAAACGGAATAAAGGTTGATGTTTATTTATTTATTTTATTCTTCATGCACAATTGTACATAGGCGGACTTAATGCCTTAGGCATTTTCTGCCAGTCTACCTTAGGGTGATTCAGAGAAGATTCGAGGTAGGTGCAAATAAAAAGAAACAAAATAAACCAGGCAAAACAAAGATAAAAATTATTAACTAAAATATACTTAGACAAATAATTAATACAAACTAATTTATAAAAATATATAAATATTAAATAAAATTCATAACTAAAAATAATTACTATAGACTAAATATAAATATTGAGTATCTATAAAATTCAATATTTACAAAACAAGATGATGAGATGTTGTTCCCTCTCCCAGTATTTATTATGTGAGCACGCCAACTGTAGGCCTGTAACCTGAAACTTCTATTTAACACATAAACAAAATAAACTGTCTTTATAACGACAATAGATATTAAGAATATTGTTCACATAATTGCGTTAATAGATTTACTGCCGAACCTACAAACGTCAACTATAGTTAATTCTCATTTTTTGAAATTGCTTTATTTCGACACTTGAAGCCAATTAATACTTAATTAAACAATAATTGATATTGAGTTCACAAATGCATTTACCCTTCAATCCTTTAACCCTTAGTACAACTTTATTTATTTTTGTAACCTGTTCGTTAACCTAGAATAATACCTAGGTACTAACATTAACTAGGTAATAAATGTTGATTAAGTCATAATGCAGGCCACATCGCTCGAAGAACCGATAACCGTTGGGGAAGAAAGGTTCTCGAGTGGCGACCACGAACCGGAAGACGCAGCGTAGGCAGGCCTCCCACTAGGTGGACCGACGACATTGTTCGCGTCGCAGGCAACCGGTGGATGCAAATAGCAAATTGTCGTTCATTGTGGCGGTCTAAGGGGGAGGCCTATATTCAGCAGTGGACGTCTTCCGGCTGGTGATGTGTGATGTGTGATGTGAAGTCATAATGTAAGCCGTTATAGCATAGCCTGTATAAACCTCCGTGGTTTTTAATGTTATATAAAGCTAACAGCATATTATATGTATTCTTCAAAAGATAAATAAATAAAATAAAAAATACGTTCAGAGTAAGTAGATATATCAATATCTATATTAATAAAAGAGCAGGGTGTTTTCTTTTTTCGTCACACGGACATGAAACTTTCTCAGTGTACTAAACAAAAGAAATAAAGAAACACGTGTATCACACTTTTTGAAAATCGACCCTTGTAGGGATTTTAGCCTGGTTATAGAGTATGCAACGCGGAAAAAAAAATTAATACTGCATTGCTGAAACTTTGCGAATACATTAATCAAATTATAGCAATCCAAGTGCAAATAATAATTTTTTGAAAATCGGCTCCGAAAGGGGTCCAATTGGGGTCCGAAAAATGTTTCTCGACCTACAGTCATAAAACTTAGTTTATATATTGCACACAAGAATCTAAGAAACCTATTTCCAGCATTTTCGAAAAACTACCCCTAAAGTTTTTTAATGGGGGTTTCAAAGTTTGCACAAAGAAGGATTTACATTTTATCCTATGATGCAGCTAGAGTAACGAAACTCGGTAAATAAACTTAACACAACAATTGAAAAAACAAATTGTGAGCATTTTTGTAAAATCGGGGTTGTTTTTACAAAAGTGGGTCAAAAGTGGGTCAATTTTACCAACTGGAGGAGAGAGGCAAAAAAACGGGATAACTGGAAAATGACTGTTGAGGAGGCCAAGACCCACAAGGGGTTGTAGCGCCGTAGGAAGTAAGAAGTAAGGGTCAAATAGGCTCCCAAAGTTTGTATGGAAAAAGAAAATTTTTTCGTCACACGGACATGAAACTTTGTCAGTGTACTAAACAAAAGAAATAAAGAAACACGTGTATTACAACTTTTTGGAAATCGACCCTTAAAGGGGTTTCAAAGTATGAAACTTAAAAAAACATACTCACTGCATTGATGAAATTTTGCGAATATACTTATAAAATTATAGCAATCCATGTGTAAACATGATGCTTTGAGAATCAACTCCGAAGTGGGTCCAATTGGGGTCCAAAACATGTTTTTCTACCTACAGTCATAAGACTTAGTTTATATATTGTACACAAGAATTAAAGAAACCTATTTCCAGCATTTTTCGAAAAACAACCCCTAAGGTCCCCATATCAAGGGGTTGAAAATTTTGCACAAAGAAGGATTTCCATTTCATGCTATGATGCAGCTAGAGTATCTAAACTCAGTAAATAAACTCAACATAACCATTGAACAAACTATTTTTGAGTATTTTTGTAAAATCAACTCCTAAGTGGGTCAAATGGGCTCCCAGTTAGTATGAAAAAAAAAAAAAAAATTTATCACACGGATATGAAATTTTGTCAATGTACTAAGCCAAAGACATTAAGAAACACGTCTATCACAACTTTTTCAAATTCGCTGCAAATCGCTGCAAATGCAATATCTTGCTGCATTGATGAAAATTTGCGAATACATTTATCAAAGTAAAGGAATTATTGTATAATGTTTTTTTTTAAATTCCAATTGGGGTCCAAAAAATATTTTTCGACTTACTTAATTTATGTATTGCAGACAAGAATCTAACAAAGTTATTTCCGGCATTTTGCATAAAACAACCCCTATGGTTATTTAATCGGGTTAGAAAGTTTATACGTAGAAAGATTTTCATTTAATGCTATAATACAGCTAGAGTAACGAAACTCGGTACATAAACTCAATACAAAAATTTAATAAACGATTTTACAGCATTTTTTGATAATCAACCCCTAAGTGGGTATTTGACCCTAAGTGGGTCTCAAAGTTTGTATGGAAAACATTTTTTTTTTCACCACACTAACACGACATTTTGTCAACGTAATAAACAAAAGAAATGAAGAAATACATGTATCACAACTTTTTGAAAATCGTTCCTTAACGGGGTTTCAGTATGGTTTTTTAAGTTTGAACAGCGGAAAAATATTATGCTGCATTGATGAAACTTTGCGAATACATTAATCAAACTAAAGAAATCCATGTGTAAATAGTTTTTGAAAATCAACTCCTAAAGAGGTCCAATTGAGCTCCAAAAATGTTTATTGACCTGCAGTCATAAGACTTAATTTATGTATAGCACACAAGAATCTAAGAAACCCATTTCCGGCATTTAGCGAAAAACAACCCCTAAGGTCATATAATGGAGTTGGAAAGTTTACTCGTAGAACGATTTCCATTGAATGTTACAATGCAGCTAGAGTAACGAAACTTGGTACATAGACTCAACAAAACAATTTGACAAACTAATTTTCAGCATTTTTCGAAAATCAACCCCTAAGTGGGCCAAATGGGGTATCAAAGATACTATAGAAAAAAAAATTAATCGCATGAACACGACACTTTATCAGTCTACTGATAAAAAACACGTGTATCACATTATTTTTTTAAATCAACCCTTGAAGGGGTTTGAACATGGTTTTTGAGTATCAAACGCGGAAGGAAATCATGATGCACTGATGAAACTTAGTGAATAACTTTATCAAGTTAAAGCAATTTATTTTGAAAATGAACCCCTAAAAAGGTCCAATTGGGTCCAAAGAATGTTTTTTGGCCTACAGTCACAGGACTTATTTCATGCATTGCACACAATAATCTAACAAACTTATTTTAGGCATTATTCAGAAAACAATCCCTAAGGTCATTTTATGTGGTTGTAAAGTTCGCAAGAACAAGGATTTTCATTTTAGCTATAATGCTGCTACAGTCACAAGACTCAATAAATAAACTCCATTACAAGAAACAAATTTTATGCATTTTTCGGAAATCAACCAAATAGGGTCAAATTGAGTATCAAAGTTTGCAAAAATTTTTTTTCTTCAGACTGACACAAAAATGTATCATCAAAAGATGTTATGAAACACGTCTGACACATTTTGTTTTGAAAATCAACCCTTGACGGGGTTTTAACACGGTTTTTGAGTATGGATGCGGCAAAAAATTCATGCTCCACTGATGACACTGCGGACGCATTCATGAAATTAAAGAAATCCATGTGCAAATTATTTTTTTTAATTGACCCCCAAAAGGGATTAATTGGGGTCCAAATCATGTTTTTTTACCCTACGGTCACAAGACTTATTTTAGGTATTGCACATAACAATCTAAGAAATCTGTTTCCTGATTTCATCGAAAAACAACCCCTATGGTCAATTAATGGTTTCAAAGTTTGCATGCAGAAAATTATAAGGCAGCTACGAAACTCGTTAAGTAAACTCGACACAACAATATAACAAACTAATTTTCAGCATTTTTAACCGGCTCCAAAAAAGGAGGAGGTTCTCAATTTGTCTGTAGGTACATATATTATTTTTATATGTATGCTCGCGCATGAGACTGGCAATTATGAACCGATTTCAAAAATTATTTCTGGTACGGATAGGCCGCTCCATTGATTGGGTCCCTTAAAAAAAATATTACTTACGAATAAGCAGTTCCTGAAAAACAAAAATGGCGACTCAGAAAAAACTGTAGAAAGATGATGTTTATATCGCTTTTTAAGGACAAAAATGGTCAAACTCTGGCAAATATTTACCATTTTTAATGATTATTCTTTATTCGAAAGAAAGAACCACTGTAATTAATATGTATAAATTTTACCACAACTGGATAAGAACTTCCTGGAGAACCATGACTGATGTGTAGGAATTTATCTGGTAAAAAAAAGAATATATACAGACGAATTGAGAGCCTCCTCCTTTGAAGTCGGTTAAAAAACCATGAAACTGATGTTCTCCATTACGTTACTCTGATAAATATGAACCGATTTCGATGATTCTTTTTTTATTCAAGATAGTAAACTACTGTAATGATTTCATGCAATTATTATTAGGACCCGATAAAGTATGCAATGTTTTATTCGAATATCAA
Organism: Furcula furcula; assembly: GCA_911728495.1. NCBI lineage: Eukaryota > Metazoa > Arthropoda > Insecta > Lepidoptera > Notodontidae > Furcula > Furcula furcula. Next base: position 17,543,328 of record OU452251.1, read on the forward strand.
CCCGTGGGACAAATGAGGTAGGTATCAAAGTTTGTATGTAAAAAGATATTTTTTCAGACACGAAACTTTGTCAGAGTACTCATCAAAAAATTGAGAAACACGTCTAACACATTTGTTTTGAAAATCAACCCTTAACGGGGTTTGAGCACGGTTTTTGATTATCAAACGAAAAAAAAATTAATGCTGCACTAATGACACTTTGTGGATACATTCGTCATATTGAAGTAATCCATGTAATTTTTTTAAATTAACCCCTAATAGCGCTCAATTGAGTTCCAAAAATATTTTACTCTTACAGCCACACGACATATTTTATGTATTGCATACAAGAATCTAAGAAACCGTTCCCGGCTTTCTTCGAAAAATCCCTGAAGTTTGCGTGAAGAAAATCTCCATTTACCTAATGCTATAATGCAATTAAGCTGTAACAGCTCAGTGGGCGAGCGCTTGCCTTGGAAACAAGGTGCGCAGGTTCGAACCCCGGCTCGCACCTCAAACCTGCATGTCTGAGAAAGCCTAACTAGCTTTCGAATGACGTGTGAAGTCCGCCAACACGCACTTGGCCAGCGTGGTGGACTATGCCCTTTCATCTTGAAGGAAGGCCCGTGCCCAGCAGTGGGACATTAACAAGGGCTGGTATTATTATTATTATTATTATTATGCAATTACTATGGTAACGAAACTCAGTGAATGAACTAAACAAAACTATTGAATAAACAAATTTCCAGCATTTTCCGAAAATCAACCGCTAATCTACCAATGGGGTTACCAAATGGTTTCCACTTAACAACTTCATAAGTTTTTTAATGGATTTGCAAAATAAGTACAATATCTTTTTAAATAAAGAAGTAAATATTTAAGAATCCCATTTCTTACACATATATATAGCTTACACAAAAATACAGGCTACATACTTGATACCTATTAGATCAGGGTTAGTAAAAGTGTGAACAATATTGTTACTTTAGTGTAAATAATATTTTAAAAACCTCGATCCATAATTCAAAACACGTTTGAGTAACAAAGTAAACGCGAGCGAAGCCGCGGGCTACAGCTAGTAGATATATAAATAAACTCGTAATAATTAGTCAAAAATAATCTTAAGAGGCTCTGAAAGTCAAAATAAAGAGATTACAAAAAATTACTTAATTGGAATTTTGTGAGTGCGGCAGTTAGTAAGTGCTAATCGAGATGAAAATGCTGTGTTTCGCCGCGCGCACCACACTTCATGCAAAACGCGTAGATTTGTTTTGTAGAGCATGTATCGACGTTGCGAGGCAGCTTCACGAGCCATGCCGCGTGAGGCGGTTTCGCGATATGTAAACGTTTGTGCCTTGCGAGACGTGATTGTTGCCGCGAGTGTGTGTGCTTCACGCGAAATTCACGTTGGGTTATTTTCTAAAGCTGGTATCGATATTGCTTGGCCGCTCGCTTCACGAGTCGCGTCTCGTCATGGTGCGATCTAATGTATGGTGGTTTTAAAAAGCTGGCAAATCGAATCCAAAGACAAGCATTCCACTGCAAGACCTCATACTGTAAACTCTTTCTGCGTACATCGGACTAACAATAATAATTAGAAGACCTGAGGGTACCCTAAGACAATTACGACGTATGGACAGCTACCACCTCAGTCCGCCCGTGACCATGAATGCTGTAAAGTATTCGAAACGTCGGGTAATTATAATCAAAAATAAACCGCGATAGTAGATAATCCGTAAAATTAGTTTCATTTCAAAGCTGACATTATGCTACCGAATATAATAAAATACTAAAAAGTTACCAAAGTGTGAAAGTAGCCAGCGTGGGACGAAACCTATTTTTCTATAGTTTAATATTTCCAAATGAAATTACACGGAATTCTAAAAAAAATACATTGTATTAATCAACAAACAAATAATTTAAAGGAAGTTAGCTCTGAGCTAGTTTAGTTAGCCAGTAAAGTGTTTATATCCCTGTGAAATTAGAGAGAGATTAGGTTGCAAGCTAAGGTAACTTAAACTGATAAGTTTGTATTGCACATGCATGTATTAGTAAGTTTCAACTTTACCCATCAAAGTAAGGCACTTATAACTATGAACTTGATTGTATTATGGCTTGTTTCGTTTTACCACTAATACTACAATACTAGGAACAGTTTCCGGCTTAGCGTGCTTTCAATATCTGTACAAACTTGTCCTCTATAACTTGACTCATCCCCAGGGAAATAAGGGAAAGCCTACGCTTGAAAACTCTCACAAAATATGTTCCCATCTTTTATTATTCAAAGGTGGTGTACGTACATGAAAACTTAATTTAGTTTATCTCTACGGACGGAAATTGCCTATTAACATAACGTGGAGTTGTTGACGCGTTGCACAATTATCTATTCATTTAGTTTGTTGTAGTCCTCCGTGGGCATGAAAATGATGTCCTACTGCTAGGCATTTAGTTTACATGCTTAATTAAGATTTGAGGCGCCCATGGCCAGTTGTAATCACTGTTTGGTAAACTATCAGTTGGATAAGCAACATCAGGCAAGGTCAGTCCTTAGATGGGTGACCGTTAAGTGGCAACTGAGCTCAGCGTATCCATACTTTGGAGGGCATTTAAAAAATTGGTCCCAGATGATATCTGTACAGCAGTGGGAGACCTAAGGACTGCTGACCACTCCGACACCAGGTTGGCCACTGAAGATACAAAAATAAGATTTGGGCTTTATTCCGAAACTTTTCCTCTTCCTCTGATCACGATATTATTCTTTATTGTGTTGTAGGTCAATCAATAATCAATCTATACTTATAATAAAACTGTAACAGGTCCAATTCTGTACATTTAAGATATTTTGAAAATTATATTTGGAGGGCATTCTATAACCGATACTGAGGCCGAAAATGTATTTTTTTTTAATTTTTGTCTGTCTGTCTGTCTGTCTGTCTGTCTGTATCACGGCTGAGCATCACGCCGAAACTACTGAATGGATTCAACTGAAATTTGGCATGATTTGAGATCTTACTACGAGGTAGGAGATAGGATACTTTTTATCCCGTAATCTAGTACGGTTCTTTTGGGAGAGGGGATTAAAGTCAAAATGGGTACTTGGTTATACGCTTGGTACGATTTTATAATTTTTTCTTTATAATATAATTAATATTAGTAAGGGAACACTCATAGAGAGTTGTTATCAAGGTTTTGTAATCGATCGGCTTAAGCAACGTTAGGTAAGGTCGTAAATAGATGGGTGACCGTTTAACGCCATTTGAACTAAACGGGTCCATACTTCGGAGAGCAAGTAAAAAGTGGGTCCCAGTTTTTAACTGACTATAAAAAAGGATGTTATGTATTCGATGCGAATGTCTGTTATTAAAAGTTTAGTTAACGTAAAAATAGCGCAGGCGGAGCTGCGTGGGTCAGCTAGTAATTATAATAAAACTGTAACAGGTCAAATTCTGTACATTGAAGATATTTTGAAAATTATGTTTGGAGGGCATTTTATAAGCGATACTAAAGCCAAAAATGTATTTTTTTTATTTTTGTCTGTCTGTCTGTCTGTCAGTCAGTCTGTCTGTCTGTCTGTCTGTCTGTCTGTCTGTCTGTCTGTCTGTCTGTCTGTCTGTCTGTCTGTATCTCGGCTGAGCATCACGCCGAAACTACTGGATGGATTGAAACGAAACTTGGCATGATTTGAGTTAATACTCCGAGGTAGGACATAGGATACTTTTTATCCAGAAATCCGGCAAGGTTCCCTTGGGAGAGGGGATTAAAGTCAAAATGTGTACTTGGTTATACGCTTGCTCCAACTTTAACAATTTTTCATTATAATTATAGTAAATATTTGTAAGGGATACTCATAGACAGTTATTAACAATGTTTGGAAATAGATCAGGTTAAGCAACGTTAGGAAAGGTCATTAAATAGATGGGTGACCGTTTAACGCCATTTGAACTAAACGTCTCCGTGCTTCGGAGGGCAAGTACAAAGTGGGTCCAAGTTTTTAACCGACTTTAAAAAAGGAGGTTTTGTATTCTATGCGAATGTATATTATTATTTATTTATTAGTTAACGTAAACACAGCGCGGGCGGAGCTGCGTGGGCCAGCTAGTCAAATATATTTCGATAAAGCTTCACTATTTAATACTTAGATACAACAATATCATATTGACACGTATCCAATAACACGATAAAACATAAACAGAAAACTGTTTTCCGCTTAAATATGAAAGAAACAATCGCATCTAATACCTACATGATAATACACTGTTTCCATAAACCAAATAAATGACTATAATAATTTATCGAAATCTTCGATATAATGTAACTTTTGTTCCGAGTTCATCTTGTGCCGGCAAAACGTAAACACTTCCATTTCACAGTCCACTGAAGTTTGTAATTATAAAATTGTTTGATGTCCCTCGTGCAAATATTGGTACCGATCTTGAGGAACGAGGTTAATAAGCACAGTGGGAAATGGAATGAGAAAAAATAAAGTGGATGTGGGAATTGCCTTGTGCAACAAACTCGGTAATTGAGTGCGCCGGCTCCGGATGTTTGTGTAGCTCGGAAGAAGTTTTTATCAACGCCGATTGCCGCCCCAGTGTCGCGCTAACTGCACTATATTCCCTCCAAGTAAACTTTACAAAAACTCACATGAGCACGCTGTGAATGTTGCTATGAACGGTCTTTGCTGTGCAGCTTTAATAAGATTTTGTAGGGGTGCTTGGAAAAGGTTTGCTTGAATGGCGAAATAATATACACCTATTCGCCCCAGTGCTCGCTAGACAACTAGCTCTAGAAAATCTTACCGATTGACCAATATTTGCATCCCAAAATTAGTAACTCCGTAGTCTTCATGTCAATAAGTATATGATTTTGTATTATGTCTTTAAGCGTTATTTAAAGATGTTTTTTTTTTATAATGATTTCTGATACTTACGCGAATATTACACATTGAAATGAAACTAATTTTACGGATTATATCGCGATAAAATATAATCCGCGATATAATCCGTAAAATTAGTTTCATTTCAATGTTTTTTTTTTCCCTAATATTTCATTATTTTCTAGATACCTGTTTGGTCCAGCCGTTCGACATGACACTTGGTTAGTAATAAGCTGTGAACCTGTATAACTATTATTTTCTATTTCTACTTACTCTGCTCCTAGTGTATGTCTGTATTTATTTTGTCGCCGTCTCCCATTGCGGTAACTGAATAAATATATTTTTATTCTTCTTACGTTTTAAGCATATTTTCAAAACATTATTTACTAAAAGCTAAAAGTATTGAAATTCGTAAAATGAATCAATGCGTAGCCAAATTGAATGCTGCTAGACGATTTATTACCACGAACATAAGTACTTTTTTATTATTATAAATAGTATTACCGATACTAACATCGTTGAACAACATAAAGGCCTGTTTTGTAAATATAGCAATTTCGTTAATGTAAATTAACAATAAATTACCTATACAATATCCTTTCAATTTCTGCGAAGTTCATAGTCAATAGCAACGCAAATTGGTTTAGTTCATTGCTGTGATTAATAACCGTTGCTTTGATTATTAACAATGTCAGATATGCAAGCCCTAATACTATAAATAAATAATATCTTGGGACAATCCACACACAGTCATCCGATCCCAAACTAGGCAGAGCCTGCACTATGGAAACCGGACAACTGATACTAATACTTATATTTTTTTTTTTGTAAATAGATACTTATATAGATAAATAACACACTTGGTGGGAATCGAACCCACGACCCATCCGGTAGCAGCCAGGGTGTCTAACCACTAGACCAACGGGCCCGTCAAACTATGAATTTTTATTTTTTCCAATCTGTTAATCACTCCAATCTTCTAAACAACTAAAGCTATTTGGCACATGATTGAATTGGTCCTAAAGCTTTTACTGAGTTAACTCAATAAAATTCATTCTGTGAACCAAGTGGAAGGCGAGTAGTTTTGCACGCACTAAAAGCTTTTCACATATACATAAGTCCCGAATGGCCAACACAATCGTAGTATTCAATTACACGAGTAATTACATTAATGTTACTGTACCATTGTAATTATGTTCAAGCCGTCTGTGGTGCATATCATATGTCTTCTATTAATACTTAATGAAACCAATATAATGTCTATTATTACGTATAGCTGATAGAGACGTTTCGCAATCTCAATTATAGACATCCATTTGTAACTACAGACGTATAATAATTATTCTATTGGGAATAGTTTACGACGCATGTCAGTCTCTATCAGAAAAAGGATGTCGGCAATTCCACAGACAATTGAATCATTCTTCGTTCGTTTGATTGAATAAATAGCCAAGAGCTCAGCACTTCGAATGTTTTTTTTTCGGAATACGGAATATAAATTATGTTTTTGTTTAGATTCATTAGATTGTTAACTGACTTCGTTCTAAATAAGCGTAACGTTCGTGTAACTACTTATAAGTAATTAGTAAAATCTATTTTGTTCCGTGCGGAAATTTAATTAAGAGCATTATTTAAGAGCTGTCCGAGTTTGAGAAAACAGAAAAGTTATTTGTCGGAAAGCCCCAATTAAGGGCAAAGCTTTCTGGACTTAATCCAATAAACCTACTCATTTAGTGAACAGATTGAAAGGTAAATAATTTTAGGGAACGCTAGGGGTTGCGGATTGTGACAGAATGTTGTTTCTAGTCAATGTATTTTAGGGCTATATTACACTAACGATTTTTAAGTGTACTTTTTTTTTAACGTCCGTTCGACTCGTAAACGAAAAGTTCACAGCACATCGCACATATGGTGCATATGTGCGATGTGCTGTGAACTAAAATTCCTGGTATACTTCAGGAGTCTGGTCAATCTGGTTTAGGCAGAAATTGTCAAAAGTAAGAACGAGGTTACGCATAGAATAAATCTCTAACACTTCTAAATAATCTTGTAGTATAACGATGGTTCAAAACTCAGTGCGAACTTGTTAAAAAGGAATCTGATATCATTATACGAGTGCATAAGGTCTCTATTACTTTCTCTTTCTACAAATAGATAACCTCCTTTCTGCAGTTAGTTGCCAAAGTCTTGTTATATTAATTATGTAGACAATTAATATAGTTTCAGGTCACTTAATCTTGTTTTCTAAAGTAGGAAAATGTAATGATTTCTGATACTTACGCGAATATTACACATTGAAATGAAACTAATTTTACGGATTATATCGCGGTTTATTTTTGATTTTAATTTCCCGACGTTTCGAATACTTTACAGCATTCAAACCAAAAATAAACCGCGATATAATCCGTAAAATTAGTTTCATTTCAATAGGAAAATGTACAGAAAAAGCATATAATAATAAGATTTTTACCCAACTGCGTTGCGGAAACTTCGAAGCGATTGCAGTGTAACGATTCTCATGCATCCCTGGAAGCTGCTTACATCAGCCGATATGTAGTTGGGCACAGCTGCGGTTAGTTTACACACCAGTAAGCAATTTCACGTCTATACATGACGGTAGAGAGATATTGGCTAATTTTTAAATCTTATTGCAACTGCTCCGTAGGCTATAATATAATTCTATGTATATCTAATGAGAGTAAAACGAAATTCCTTGGTCGAGTTTGTCTGTCTCGGATAAGACCTTGAAACTAGTTAATGAATTTTAATGTAGATGTCATGCTGTACTTAGATTTTGGTATTATAATTATTCAAATCAGTCCCTGAACTAATAAATCGTAACCTACTGAAGCTTAGGCGGGCTGCTTACTTTTAGAACGGAGTTCATCGTAACGTTCTGATGCAGGGAGGATGAGAGTGAGAGGAGGGTGCGAGAGCGATAGAACAAAAAAGGAATTCCGTGCTAAGCGGTTGTCCATAAGATACCTCTCAATTTTATATTTCGTATAAAATATTATTTAACCCTGATACTTTTGTAAGTCAACCTATCACCGTAAATTCTCATCCATTTGGAAAGCTTAATACATCACTTTCACTCAATGTTTACTCATATTATTGACCGATAAAGTTGTTCGAAGCTCTATTTGCTCGTCTCCCTGTGTAATTACGCCGTCGTTTCGGATTTCAATCAAATAATACGTCATAAGATATATCTAAAGGGCTCTCAGTGTGGAGTGGGTAATGAAGAAATAGCATATCAGCCAGACATTTAATGTACTTGTGTATAGACCGGCCTTAGCGAGCAAAATTTTTATAAATCCGGCTCGAAGGACCATGAAGCGGGTTGCACTCGTAGGGCAGTGATTCCCGCTGATTATTAATGGTTTTATGGTTAATTAAGAGAGATTTATTGGTTAGATAGTTTATTATAGTCTAAAACAAAATGGTTCTTAATACTACAAACACTTCTCACTATGTAGCTATAATGGTTATTTTACGGTTATGGTTTAAGCACTGGTTTGCTATGGTCTATAATGGTTTATACTGGTTGGTTTGGTAGGTACGCGAATGGTTATTAATTGGTGTCGCTTGCTAGGCTATCGCGTACTACCTTAAAACAGGCAAGGGGAATTGTTGTGCGTGAAATGCATAAAGCGCAGAAATTAAAGTGCTTAGGTTGCGTAGCTCCGAACAAACTTGTCCGACGTGTATCTTATAACTCAGTAGAAACGTGCATTTCGCTGTTTGAAGGAAATATGCCTTTCGTGTTGCGATATTGCAAATATTCATCATCAGCAGCCAAAAGACGTCCACTTCCGAACACAGGCTTCCCGCTTAGAAGGGAGGAGTTGCTATAATCCCCACGACATGGGGATGTCAGTATAGGTAATCCAATAGAAAGATGCTGCTGGCCCGTCTTCTTGTTTTCCCTTAGTCGCCACTTACGGACACCTAACGGGAGATGGGAGGGTGCTATTCTAACCCGGACACCCCACGGTTCGCATTACATCTAAAAATATTAATAAAAATACTGAACGCGGCTGTAGTTTATTTTCAAATATTTTTTAGATTTACTGAATTTTTTTATAAAGTTGGCAGTTGTAAAAAGTAAAGACGGTTTTCGCATCAACAAAACCTCAAAAGCCGCTCTATGGCCAATATATTTAATCTCTATGATATCAGTTTGTTAATAACGACCTCGGATTTTTTCATTAACACTTACGTTACGTACACACTTTACGGTACTGTTTCGAAATAACTCGTAACGTAGAAGTAGAGACCCTTCTCTAGTGAACATTACAAATCTTTTTATGTGTCTGGGACTAGATGGGAAATAAGGTAGTGTTTTGTTTGGGGTAAGCGACTCCTTCCTTTACAGTCAGCTGCATTGTACACCTCTCGTCGCCTGTACCAGCTACAGTGCTCATAACGCTGCAATGCTGCAATGCTTGTACACTCTTGCATTGTAGTGGAAACCTTCCCCGGTATCTTCGCGGGGCTCGTGATAACGTAGAAGCTACACCGCGTAGTCACGCGCTTCGGGATTAAATTTATTTGGGGCTATAGGCAGGGCCGCACCCTCAAGTTAGGTCCCTGCGTCTTCGTGAGCACCTCTATCGAGTATTGCGCGTTGGGCAGACTATCTCGAGGTCTGAACGGAGTGTCCAGAGTTTCTCGCCCACAGTGTTAATGAACTGGGATGGTTTTAGTGGGCAAAATCCCATATAACCTGGCCTTCACCTCTAAAAAGTCTGGATACCTACGGTTTTCTATCTAAGAACATAAAAAAGGTTGGCACTTGGAAAGCACAGAGCCCGCACCCTGTGCGTCCGTGACCTGATTATTATTTTCATGCAATGAAATATAGCTTAGGATTCGTTGTTAATAATACTCAGTATTCAAGTTACCCTTTCATATTGTTTTATTTTGAATCTCTAAGCAAAAGCACCGAGAGTTTTGCTCAGTTTAACATTTTCTATTCAAATTTCCCGTTCGAGGCACGCGTTCGTTAGCAAAATGCATAATGCAACGTCATCCTCGTGGCGTCCGCGTCGGCCCGTCCGAGCCAAAAGTGAAATTTTAAGAAAATCCGACGAGTTTATTTTCGTACGAAGTGAGAATGAAATTGTAATATTTTTATGAAAGCAGCCGGCTTAGTATGCATTAAGTTGGATGATATGCCATTGTGCGGCGACTGGAGTTGATATTATTTCATTTACTTTGTTAAATTACACTACAGAGAAGAGTCGAGATTGAAGTTCTTTAGTATTTTTAAATGTTTTTTATTGTTTATAACTCGAGTTATGTGTCTTTCGTGTTCTAGTTTATCTTTAAATAGGTTAAATATAAGAACTTTGATAAATTATGGACGATATCATCATCATCAGCCGGAAGACGTCCACTGCTGAACATAGGCCTCCCCCTTCGAACGCCACAATGAACAACAATTGACTATTTGCTTATCCACCGGTTGCCTGCGACGCGCACAATGTCGTCTGTCCACCTAGTGCTCGCCACTCGAGAACCTTTCTTCCCCAACCGTCATCGGTCATCGCCGAGCGATGTGGCCTGAACATTGCCACTTCAACTTGCAGATTTCAAGAGCAATGTCGGTGACCTTGGTTCTTCGCGAATCTTCTTATTCCAGATTCTGTCGCGCAAAGAAACTCCGAGCATAGCTCTCTCCATAGCTCGTTGTGTGACTCTGAGATTATCTAAAAAGTCAACAGTTCGGGACCACGTCTCAGTACCATATGTCATCACTGGCAACACACACACTTGTTTAAAACTTTCGTCATTTTACCTATCTGGCCCAAACTATATGTTTGGATAACTGAGAATTTAATTGAGAGATTTTACAAAAAATGGAACCATACATTCTCCATGTATAAGAACCGGATCCTTTATTTCCTGTAATCTTGTACGATCTCCTGAGTACAGCTCAATTTAAAATAAAATCTTTTTAAAAAAAATTGAACCGACTTCAATATCACTGAAAAGTATAAAATAATTTAAATATTATTGAAGTTGGTGTTAGCTTACCGGCTGTGTATATTTGGCACCAACTTCAATAATATTTAAATTATTTTATACTTTTCAGTGATATTGAAGTCGGTTCAATTTTTTTTAAAAAGATTTTATTTTAAACTTTTTAGTGATATTTTCATATATAAAGATTGAACCATCGAAAACCGTAAAATTATCTAGATAGGTTATGATCACATTATCGTCTACATAGTTTTACATAATTCATGTTTCTTCAGAAACTCAGAACCTATTTATCCGGTCGTAATGAAATTTGCATGGAATCATCATAGTAGTTTACTCTCTCGAATAAAAAAAGAATCATCGCAATCGGTTCATAATTGTCAGAGCAATGTAATGGAGAACATCAGTTTTATGGTTTTTACCAGATAAATTCCTCCACATCGTTCATGTTCCTCCAGGAAGTTCTTATCCGGTTGTAATAAAATTCATACAGATTTAATAAAGTGGTTTCTTCTTTCGATTAAAAAAAGAATCATTGAAATTGGTAAATATTCTTAAAAAGCGACATAAAGTCATCGATATAGGCTTTCCTGCAGCTCTCAGTGCGCAGTCACCATTCTTGTTTTTCAGGAACTACTTATTACTACGCAATATTTTTTTTATGGGACCCAATCAATGGATTGAAGAATGGATGGAAGAAAGATTTTTTCAAATCGGTTCATAATTGACAGAGTTATGCGCGAACATACATAAAAAAATAATAATAATAATAATTACAGACGAATTGAGAACCTCCTCCTTTTTGAAGTCGGTTAAAAAAGGAATCTTTTTCTGGTTTTTCTCACCTTGGTACAAAAATATTAATATAACGTTACTTGAGAGTACTCTCGTAAGTACAGTCTCGCACTGACTAAAAAAATTACCTGTAAGTATATTCAATCATGAATAATTTTCTTTTCGTTCTCTAAAACCTTCGTAAAATATAAGGTTTCGTAAACTGACGTTTACAAAACCTTATGTTTTAACATCGCAACGTTTGTTATTCAACTCGTGTGTTCACTTAATAAATTATGTTCTTATTTTAAACGTATAACAATAAATTGTTATTGACACATGTCGTCACAGTGCCGATGAATAAAACCGCAACAGAACATAAAGCGATCAAAATAAAACCGTGTCTTTTATATTTTTGTGCTGTGGCGTGCGGTGACAGGCGCGATGCGGGATGTGGACGTTAATAAATAAATGTTTTTTCGTATTAATCTGATGTATAATATTATAAATCATAGAGTAGCTTAATAATAAAACAAAATCTGTAAAGTCTAGGTCTCCTTAATTTTGTTAGAAAGATGGGTTAATCTTGCGTCTAAACTGAACCATAAAATCATCGATATAAAATAGAAACTAGATTTGGTGTCACGGTTCAAAAAGTGGTAGCGAGAAATAGCGCCCTTGTGTCGTTATTTCTTTACAAGCCACATCCTGGCAAATTTATTTTTGCCGATAGGAGTGTCGCTACTGTCTATATGAAACTGTCAAACTACAAGTCATGATCATTATAAAATCGTTAGTTCACGTTTCCGCCACCAGCACAGATAAGTTTGCAACCCCCGCGACCACATTTTAGATGTCATTTTGTTCGTGAATGTTTATCTAGTTTATATATTATATCGATGCATAAAATTATAGAAAAATATCGGAATTTTGCAATACTTTAGGTAAAATACAAAACGATTAAGATTTTTGTTTTTTTTTTTATTTAACATAAGCTAGTGCTTGACTGCAGACCCACCTGATGGAAAGTGGCGACGCAATCGAAGATGGTAAAGCGCACTAGCTTATTAAAACCCTATTCACTCTAGCCTTGAAGACCTTGTAATATTAAACAAGCAATTTTGTTTTTTTTTTCAGATATGTTAGGTTCAGTTTCGCAAAAGGCTAGTTATTTTTGTCATTGCACTTTCATAAAAAAATTTAACATTCCTGGAAACCTTTAACTATCAACTTTTCGCTTCCAACAATCTCCAACAACCTCTACACAACTACCCGCCAACCGCTAAATGTTTTCATACGGCTACATATTACGTGGAACGAATTGGCTTGCAGATACACTGAAAGTAACTAACCCATTTACTGTACCGGGCAGCCGCGGTCCGCTTTGCGGTTTAATTTCTGCTAATATAACGAAGCCTGAGCGAAATTAATACTTTGGAAAATTCCGGTAAAATATTTTTTTTTTAATTTATCTTTTGTCTCATTTTCATGAGTCCTAAAACTCTTATTATCTTATAAATGCCTACTATTTATTAATAATCTTGCATTTATGTATACCCATTTAGAATAATTTAAATGAACTTGCCTTTCACTTAAATAAATAAAACTTAGACTTAGGACTTAAATCTAGAACAATTTAAAAAGAGACTATTCCAATTGCTAATTAATAGATGTTATTATAACGTTAATGAATTTCTTGACAGTACATAGACAATTTTTGAAAATTTGATCTGACACTTGACATTTCATCTGACATTTAATTATTTTCACATTTATTTGACATTTTGTTTGTATTTCATGATTTTGTTTATTTTTATTATATAATTCACGTATTCATATTGTAAGCCCAATTGGGTATGCTGCAAAACTACTTGTTAAAATATCGACCTATGGATTTCTTAATCAGTACCTGCAAACAACAATAATAAAATTGATTTGATTTGATTTTCATAGAACATGTGAGTTACGAGTAAGTAGATTGAATAATAGTTAATTGATGATACGCTAATTAAAACCTTTTTTTGCTGGTCGAGGTCCGTAGGGGGGAGGTGGTTAATGTGGGGTTTTTACCCACTAAAACCTCCCCGGTAGGCCCCATTTGCTATAAAGACTGTAGATATACAACGTGTTACAAAATAACCCGTAAAAAATAAATAAAAAAATATAATAATAATAATAATGACGCAGAATGTACCTACATTTCTACCTAATTCCCGGAACGACAAAAAATTTAAAAGACCTAACCTTACTGGCCAAAATTGTTGGATTTGATAATAAATTATATTTTTTTTATTTTGTAACACGTTGTAGAAAGAGATATAGAGACCCTGGGCACTCCGTTTTGACATCGCCAGAATCTATTCAGCGCCAGACTCTCCTCAGAGCATGTCCCGGGAGCAAGCAGCAATGTGTGCATTTCTCCACAGAGTTGGCATACCCAACTCAATTTTAATTATTTGTATGAGTACACATCTATTAGCAAATACTGTATTTAAAAGTTTGATTAATGTATGTTTAGTAAAAAAAAAAATGATACAAATGACTAGATATTTGTAGCCCCTTCCGCTCTACTCTACCCATAAACAGTTTGTTTGATTATTGTTTGGTTATTTTATGTAGAGTTATAATAGTCTATACGGAATATAGGTGTGTGTATGAGATGCTTAATAATAATAATAACCCCACAGTGCAGCTTGTGGCCAGCTTTTGGTGCGTAACGACACCACGGACTCGTGTGCTCCAGAGAGTCGGTCAGGGCCCCCACCTCGGCGTGTCTTCGTCGGCCGAGTGGAAACCGAAGGGCGCCCGCAGGACTCTCAGCTCTGGCTTGCCTTAATTGGCCGTCCAGAGAGGAGCTGATAGAGCTATATGCTCCAGGGGTGGAAGTGTTAAAGGGCATAACGCCGCGAGTAACTTCGGAGATAGCGCAGCACACCTCTCGACACCCCTGAGTCACCCACTCCGGTGTTGCACTCCGTCGTCTTCTGACGGCTATATGGAGAGCCCATCTAGTGGGTGGCAAGTCACCGCTTACCAAAATATAATTAGTTTACCTACTAATTACGGCAAGTGACCCCGGCCTTTTACAATAGCCCAGTGTGCAGTCCACCAAATGCTCACTCAAAAAATCTAGTAATCTTTCCACAAACTTACAATAGCCCGAGTCCACTGCCAGAGTCAACTGCTGTTTATATCAGTCTTATTTCCAGCAGTTAATTCTGGCTGGTATGTTCCATGTCATTAATTCCTTCCAACAGGCCTCTGCGTGTTGGATTCGTCCCCACGCAAGCCTTTTAAAAGTTCGGGTGTAAAAGCCCGAGAAAATAAAATAAACCGAATAATAAATAATAATATCAGCTCCTGTATTGTCCCAATGGGCACGGGCGACCCCTTAAGTTGATCCATAGCTAGTTAGGCTTTCTCAGATATGCAGATTTCTTTAAAATGTTATCCTTCACCGAAAGCTAGTTAAGATCGCACAAAGACGATTCGCACATGAAAGAAATCAGAGGTTCGAACTTGCGCACCTTGTTTCCAAGGTAAGCGCCCACTGAGCTGCTACTGCAGTATGCTTACATATTTAAAATGATATTAAATAGTGAGGCTGCTGTGTAAACTATCTAGTCTACAGAAAATTCTAAATGGATCTACTAATGACGTCATTAGCTACCCTAGACTACGTAGTCTAGTCCCTCCGATGTAGAATGCGCACTTGCTTAGTTATGTAACTGACCTAAGAGTTATGCTCTATTCACTCGTTAGTTTATTTGTTTCTTTTTTAAACATTTTTACTTCGTTTATCCACGCCATCTACTTCCACATTAATACAGGGTGTAAGGGACCACGTACCGAAAACTTTTATATAAGATTTCATATAAAGTCCGTTACAACATCAAAGAAACCATTTATATGGAAAATTACAAATGACTAAGTTGTTCATTTTTGAGCATGTAATGAATGCGTGCGGAATAATATTTATTTTTCAAGTTACATTGCTAATTTTGCACAAATACTCGAAATTTATTGTTTTTAAATTGAAATTAGGCTTTATTATTACACCGTACTACACCAATCATGATGTTATACTAATTTTATTTTAAAAAGTGGTATTTTTTTTTAAAAGCCTATGAAAATTACAGCACTATGATGTTCAATGTTTGAATCATGTAGTGGATCCCTGGTATCAGTTTTCCGTACGATGTCCCTTACACCCCGAATAAATGCGATTAAAAAACACTGTATCTCTGTGTTTATATTTATAATCTCTTCAGTGCTTAGAGGCAGAACTGAACTTCATTTGCCTAGGAAATAATGAGTATCAAGGACGAGAAATTTAACTCAAGTGAAGAATTTGTAATTTTAATAATACTAGTAGAGATAAAAATAAGGGCCTGATATAGTCGCTAGGTCACAATAGATTATGTACCTACCTATTCCCTACATCCCATCAGCATTCCGATCATTTCTTGAGTAAGCAGCCAAGCTCCAATGTTCTGGCAGTAAAGAAAAAAAGTAGGTGCGAAAGAGTAGTTCACAATAATTTGTAGCTAAGTATACCCTGTTTTTTTTTTTACAAGAAAAAAAAAAAGCCATCACACCTGTGTACATTTTATCGTACCGATTTTCGAACCTTGTAATGAAAAACAAAGTGTATAGGTACATCTTTCCTATATCGCATCAGAGTACTGAGAAGACAGCGACATTACATGGGACTTGGGACAGATACACAAATCCCTATTAAAGCCAACGGCAGCCCTAAACGAAGGCAAGATCTGCTACACCGTCGCTAATTGAGTTTTCAAGCTTGCTCCGGTAATGTTTTCTCGACGTACCTGAGCTTGCTCGTAAGTCTCTTGTAATCCGTTCGACTTAGCCCCATTACCCATAACAGTTCGATTAAACGCTTATCAAAAAATGGCCTCGGGGGCGCCACGGCTATAAAAACTAGAGGTTACGGGATTAAATCCTTCAGGGAGCAATATCTTACAGGTTAGGGCAATATAGTCTGATCTACTAACTGTCTGATATAGTATAGTATATACTCTATATCATCATCAGCAGCCGAAACATCCACTGCTGAACAAAGGTCTCCCCTTTATAAGGGAGGGGTTGCCATAATCCTCACGCTTGGCAGGCGGCGCTGAAAAAGACGCTTCTTGTTTTCCCTTAGTTGCCTTTTACGGAAAACCAACGGGAGGAGATGGGTGGGTGCTATTCTTACCCGGACACCCCATGAGGACTCTATATATAACTATATACTCTATATGTAACTATAATAACAATCAATAATGTTTTCCTGACTGAACGTATTGGTTATTGAACGGGGTAGTCAATCTTTTATAAGTAAATACAAAAAATGATTTTTTTTATCTACATTTTATTCTCACAATCAGATGGAACCTAAGACCGGTACGCCTGGGATACAGATCCGGTGTAAGACTGACTTTTTACATAAGGAGGCAGCGGTGCAGATCAGGGAGAACAATCCCCTCACTGTTCCGCGACGATGGAGGAGCGAGTCGACTACAGCGAGGAAGTGCGAACAGCAAAAACGGGGGAACTGCTGCCTGCGCACTGCGATGAATCGCCCTCCGACGCCTACCGAAGTGCCTTCAATGCTTCCTCTGTGGGCTTTATACTTACGGACGAGGAATGGCTCGCGGCAAGGCAAGCATTCGTTGGCGGGATTCAGAAGAATACAAAGGTACGTTCCTGGGGCCCATCAACACAGCGGGATGAGGACACCGTAGGGTTCTAGTCGGTCGGCGTCCGACATAACCCGCACTGCATTATCCATGAGGATTTACTGACGTTAAAAAAAAGAAAAACCGCATGGAGCATCTTATTAACGAAACTTTTTGTAAAAACTATAATACTTACTCTTGGTAGCTGTTTTTTTAAAGTTACTTGCTGTGGCCGTAAAAGCCAAGAATACAACATCATTCTATCAAAAATATCTACCTACAGGAGTGATACTTTCGATATTTTACGATTTGGGTTCGGTCGAAAACACGTTAAATACTGCGTAGGATAGTAATAGCCCCTCAAATTTTATAACCTCAGACAAATTGAGTCAATCTCTATTTACTTGAAGGTAGTTCAAAAGTCGTTTAGGTTTTATTATAATTGGTATTTACTTGCCGAGATAAAACTATGTTTAAGGATTAGGTAAATTGCGTTGTTCTTAATTAAACCCTGACCAAAAACTCTAGAAATCTATGAAGCCTATGTATGTACATAGTACATTACTGTATCTTTCTAACGAGTAGACTTTCCTCTAGACCTTCCTCTTTTTGTATCGAAAACAGATCCAATCAGAACATCCAGATATCTGATTTAATCAAAGTGCACCAGTTCACAGTTTTTACCCTCCAAATTAGACACGCTGGATAAATCTCGACGAGTTGGTAGACAGATGATGATCAGAGCCTGATGCTGGAGCAGGAAGGTGGTTACATGATCTCTGCTCAATTAAATATAGAGCTACTGAATTTGGACTCGTTGGGTAGATAAGTTCCGAGTTTAGTGTAAGATAGTGATCAAACCCTGAAGATGGAGCAGGATGGTGGTCATAGGAACTATGTAAAATTCGCTATCTATACTTATAATAAAACTGTAACAGGTCCAATTCTGTACTTTAAAGATATTTTGAAAATTATGTTTGGAGGGCATTCTATAACCGATACTAAAGCCAAAAATGTATTTTTTTTTGTCTGTCTGTCTGTCTGTCTGTCTGTATCTCGGCTAAGCATCACGCCGAAACTACTGGATGGATTTAAACGAAACTTGGCCTGATTTGAGTTAATACATAGGATACTTTTTATCCCGACATTCGGCACGGTTCCCTTGGGAGAGGGGACTAAAGTCAAAATGTGTACTTGGTTATACACTTGCTCCGATTTTAACAATTTTTCATTTTATAATAAATATTTGTAAGGGAACACTCATAGACAGTTGACAATGTTTGGAAATCGATCAGGTTAAGCAACGTTAGGTAAGGTCATTAAATAGATGGGTGACCGTTTAACGCCATTTGAACTAAACGTCTCCATGCTTCGGAGGGCAAGTACAAAGTGGGTCCAAGTTTTTAACCCAGTTTAAAAACGGAGGTTTTGTATTCTATGCGAATGTATATTATTGAAAGTTTAGTAAACGTAAACACAGCGCGGGCGGAGCTGCGTGGGTCAGCTAGTACTTACTAACTTTGATTAGATTCGTTAGCAGCCGAAAGACGTCCACTGCTGAAAAAAAGCCTCCCCTTAGAAGGGAGGGATTGCCATAATCCCCGCCCTTGGCAGGCGGCTTGGGGATCACAGTATAGGTGGAAGATAAATCCAAAAGAAAGACGCTGCTTGCCCGGTTTCCTGTTCTCGCTTAGGAAAATAGACACAATGGGTAACAAGAGGAGATGGGGGGATGTAACTCTAACCCGGCACCCCACGGGACGGTTGGGTAGATAGGTTCCGAGTTTAGTAAAAAATAGTGATCATAGCCTGAAGATGGAGCAGGATGGTGGTCATAGGAACTATGTAAAATTCGCTAGACCTAATTTTTTTTTTTTATTTGATTATGTTCAAAAATACATTAATGGACAAACAGGAGATCGAATTACTTTTATAATTCTCGTAAAGCGCGCTAATAAGAGGTCGAGAGATATACATAAAATTCATCAGCCAAAACATTAAACAAAATAAAAAAGTCTGCGTAAATATAAGCTTTCCGAGACCACTTTACAGCCGGATGTGCTCGTATGTACTGAAATTGGTAATCACGTTTTTCCATTGTGAAAACCACTGTACCTACTAACTTTGATTGGATTCTTTCGATAATGGATTAATGGATGACCTGAAAGGGGGATCGAATTGCTTTTATTATTCCCGTAGGCCGATATTAATCATATCAAAATAAGCTTTGCACCGCGCGAAAAAAGGTCCGAGAGTTATATGTTTCATCAGCCAAAACATTAAAACAAATGGACTGGTTGTACTTTTCCATTCGTATGTTTGAATAATTCATTTCCACAATCTATAAAACAGACAACAGAGAGCATTTTACAAAACAAACAAATTTTATTGATCTCGCAGGCGCTGTTTGTGCCTCCACAATAAAATATTTACATTTACTTCGTAACACCTGGCCTAGCTAGGCACCGCCCACCGCAAGCATTATAATAATGAAACGTTTGCTGCCACGTAACTCTCTTCTATTGAATAAAACATTTTTAAAGTGGTAGATACATAGTTTTACTTTCCTTTTCGAGAAACAAGAAAAAATGTTGGAGTACAAATTTATTCGAGCCCGCGAGCATTCAACTCCCCTATGTTGCATTTTACTGTACAAAAGTAAAAAACCTTTTCCGAAAGGCCTCTAAAGAACAAATCCAATCACGTGTAGCGTCTTCAATATTAGACCGCAAATAAATATTATTGTCGGGGAAATTCGCTCGAAGTACCCTAGTAATGACTGCGTAGATAGTAGCCAATTGGTACCGAGTAAGAAACTACTAAAATAGAGAGTACGTCATGAATTCTTTATAACGGCTACGGATGCGTCGTTAATTCGATACATAAAGTATAGACCATTGAGGAAAGCTTATTGCATTCGTGGAACCGGCTTCACCGTAATTCGCTTTCGCTCATAATGCAATTTGTTGAATTATTTTTTGCCATCTTTGACTGTAGAGACCGCTCTGCCAGTACCTAAGGTACTATCATTTGTCCCTTCTAATACTGACAGAGTCCTCAGACACCTAAGACTCAGGGTCTTTAGGGACTCCCCTCCATTTTGTGTACTCCTTTATATAAGTCTGATGTACCTAAATTTAAGTAAGTACGTTTATCTGTGGCATCGCAAGTCTTAAACAAACGGACGAATTTCAATATGGTTTCTCTTTCGTCACTAAGTAAATTTCCTTCAAACCAGCCTTGATAAAAAAAATTACTAAGTTCTTGTTTTACGTGTTAAGTCAGTAAAAATCCTTGTATTGTACATACAACACAGTCGACAAAAACTATTTTTAACCGGCATTCAAGGACATATGCCTTATTTCATATTGCAATAGTAGGTATAATGTTGTCTTTTATTTACGCGAATATTACTTACACATTGAAATCAAACTAGGTACTTTTACGGATTATTTATCGCGGTTTATTTTAGATTTTACTATCCCGACGTTTCGAATACTTTGCAGCACCCATGGTCACGGGAGGACTGAGATGTGGAACGACCTTATGTCACAACTATGCCAGTGTACCCCCCTCGGGTCTCCTTAGTAAAGAGGTAAGGAAAAGAAAAACTAAAATTAACCTCGACAAAATCCTTAAAAGTAGTTTGATTTCAATGCAATAGTATTGCAAATAACATCATTATCGGTAGCCGTCCACTGCTAAACAAAGGCATCCCCCTTCGGTGGTAGGTGTTTCCATCGCAGTAAATATAGGTGGTCGGTAATCCAATAGAAACACTGCGGCCCGTCTACTTGTTTTCCCTTAGTCGCCTCTTTCGACCCCACGTGTTGCAAATATCACTATGATAAAATTACTGAATGAGACTACAGTTTATTTATTAATATACATAAGTGGCAGTTTGAATTGATGACGGTTTTTATATGTAAAACAATCCCAAAGACCATTCCATGGCCTCTTTGTTTCACTTAAAAAATCGGAATTTGACGCCGAAGTTGTAGCGATATTTTTTTACTGTGGAAAATCCTCTGAATGCTTAAAAATAGACAGAAATATCATTTTCCAAAGCTTAGGCACGCTGTGCATGGCAACACCGGTAACGAATTCACACAGCCCGCCCAATTTTACGTGAAAGTTTTAACAACAACGCGATTTTTCGTTAAACTTTTGTCACGCGTAAAATTTACTTTTTATTGTATTGAAATTTTGTATATTTGTTGGAGCAGAATGTTCGCTGTGGCAAGTGATAGATCTTCTATCATCATCTCAGCTGAAAGTCGTCCACTGCTGGACAAAGCCCCCCCCCCCCCTTAGAAGAGAGATGTTGCCACGCTTAGCAGGCGATTTTTTATTGGGTAAGTCGCGATAAAATAAAATAAATAGTTTTAAAATGGAAAACGAATTCAGCAATATTCCCCTGTTTACTAAATTTGTAAAATTCTGTTTACTTAGGATTGAATATTTAAAATTATAATGAACACAATAAAATGCACAAATACCTTTAATCCCATCCCATCCCACTAGGAGGAAAACCTGACTCCCAAGTCACAGGTTATACCTAGTTTGGGAGCCAGGGGACCCATTATTATGTACGGCCACTTATATCTTGACGCCTTTCTAAATGTTTCCTATGTCATGTAATTTTAATACTTTTGTACCATTAGGAGGAAAACCTAACTCCCAAGTCACAGGCTATACCTAGTTTGGGAGACAGGGGACCCATTATTATGTACGGCCACTTATATCTTGACGTCTTTCTAAATGTTTCCTATGTCATGTAATTTTAATACTTTTGTACCATTAGGAGGAAAACCTAACTCCCAAGTCACAGGCTATACCTAGTTTGGGAGACAGGGGACCCATTATTATGTACGGCCACTTATATCTTGATGTCTTTTCAAATGTTATCTATGTCATGTAATTTTTTGTGATAAATAAAGATTATTATTATAATATTATTATTAATTTATATCGTATATATTATGTACATACATAAAATTATATAAGCGCGTTATTAATGCTGTCACTTAAAGCTGTCTGTACGAGTATCGAGGGGCAATAAATTCGTTTCCAGGAACGTAGAACTAAGAGTTCGGATTATTTCGCACCATTTACTCTTTTCACCTACCCTTCTTTATAATGCCGCCGCTATGAAAAGGATTTCTCCCAGCTGGTTTGAATTCGCCTATCCCTTAATCGAGCTTAATCGAATTCTGAACACTTTTTTCATGAATATATGAGTATTTTAGGCATTAAATATAAAAACGGTGTATTTAATGCCTAAAACACAACCAGACGTCCCGTATGTTTTTGTTTTTGTATATAAAGTTACTTAAAAAAAAAATGTAACTTAAAACATGACAGTAATTTGGTAATTCTGATTTTCATCATCATCACCAGCCAGAAGACGTCCACTGCTAAACATAGGCTCCCCCTTCGAACGCCACAATGAATGACGATTGGCTATTTGCATCCACCGGTTACCTGCGACGTGCACAAAGTCGTCTGTCCACTTAGTGGGAGGCCTATTTGCGCTGCGTCTTCCAGTTCGTGGTCACAACTCGAGAACCTTTCTTCCCCAACGGTTATCGGTTCTCCAAACGATGTGGCCTGCCCATTACCACTTCAACTTGCAGATTTTAATAGCTATGTCGGTGACCATGATTCTTCAGCGAATCTCCTTATTACGGATTCTGTCGCGCAAAGAAACTCCGGGCATTGGTCTCTCCATAGCTCGTTGTGTGACTCTGAGCTTCCCAAAAGGCCAGCAGTGACCATGTCATTCTGATTGTATACGTATAACATTCTCACAAATTGTTACAAGAAATAGTCTAAACAACTTTACGAAGAAAATCATGATGATACTATATGAATTTACCATACCATAGGTACCTACATTTCCAAAATTACGAGTTCGATACTGTTAGCTTTCACGGTCCAATCAAGTCTGGATACTATGATACCGTTGGTAAATTGAAAGGCAACTGCGCCGGGGATGTGATTCCTATAGAATTTTTAACATTTTTGGATGCAAACGAATATGGTTCTGCAGTGTTGTGGTTGCCATTGCTGTGTAGCCTCTTATTTCTTACTAGCTGACCCACGCAGCTCCGCTCGCGCTGTGTTTACGTTTACTAAACTTTCAATAATATACATTCGCATAGAATACAAAACCTCCTTTTTTAAAGTCGGTTAAAAACTTGGAACCACTTTGTACTTGCCCTCCGAAGCACGGAGACGTTTAGTTCAAATGGCGTTAAACGGTCACCCATCTATCTAATGACCTTACCTAACGTTGCTTAACCTGACCGATTTCCAAACATTGTTAACAACTGTCTATGAGTGTTCCCTTACAAATATTTATTATAATTATAAAGAAAAAATGATAAAATCGGACCAAGCGTATAACCAAGTACCCATTTTGACTTTAATCCCCTCTCCCAAAAGAACCGTGCTAGATTACGGGATAAAAAGTATCCTATGTCCTACCTCGTAGTAAGATCTCAAATCATGCCAAGTTTCGTTTCAATCCATCCAGTAGTTTCGGCGTGATGCTCAGCCGAGATACAGACAGACAGACAGACAGACAGACAAAAATTAAAAAAATACATTTTCGGCCTCAGTATCGGTTATAGAATGCCCTCCAAATATAATTTTCAAAATATCTTCAATGTACAGAATTGGACCTGTTACAGTTTTATTATAAGTATAGATTATTACTGTGGATACAGTTATTTACAGAGATAACTTAGATAATATTTATTTAATTATACTTTTTTTTTGCGTACAAAAGTCATGTTTTATTGGAATGTAATGAGATTATTTTGACGATTATGTATATTTTATGAGATATTTTTTACAAATTTATTATGAATTTGAGATAATAATACCAGCTCTCGTTTATGTCCCACTGTTGTGCACGGGCCTCCCCTTAAGATGAAGGGGCTTAGGCCATAGTCCACCACGTCGTTTGTCACAAGTCTGTTGATCTTAGTTGAAAATTCTCCAACTACCTTCATTAGTTCCGAAACAACGGCGACATTGCTTTCAACTGTTCGTTGTTGATCTTCAATATTTTTATTTTGCATCTCAATGAACGCCGATTAAGCTGCGATTTTTGCTGTCAACGCCGCAATTTTCTTTGATAGCTCACTTAAAGTAGTTTCCACGGTAACTTTGTACGTTGTTAACACTTATAATATTTAAAATTACAGATCGACCGTTTGGCTCACGAACGCCGATATCTGAAAAATATAATCTTTTATTTTATGCCAAACAGTTTATTATACTTAATTTTTTTAGAAGATATATAAATGTTATTCATCATCACCAGCCGGAAGACGTCCACTGCTGAACATAGGCCTCCCCCTTCGAACGCCACAATGACCGACAATTGGCTATTTGCATCCACCGGTTACCTGCGACGCGCACAATGTCGTCTGTCCACCTAGTGGGAGGCCTACCTACGCTGCGTCTTCCGGTTCGTGGTCGCCACTCGAGAACCTTTCTTCCCCAGCGGTTATCGGTTCGCCGAGCGATGTGGCCTGCCCATTGCCACTTCAACTTGCAGATTTTAAGAGCTATGTCGGTGACCTTGGTTCTTCGGCGAATCTCCTCATTTCGGATTCTGTCGCGCAAAGAAACTCCGAGCATAGCTCTCTCCATAGCTCGTTGTGTGACTCTGAGCTTATCCAAAAGGCCAACAGTTAGGGACCACGTCTCAGTACCATATGTCATCACTGGCAACACACACTGGTTAAAAACCTTCGTCTTTAGGCACTGCGGTATTTTGGACGAGAAGATTTCGCGTAGTTTCCCGAACGCTGCCCATCCGAGTTGGATTCTTCGGGCGACCTCTTTGTCGAAGTTGGACCGACCTACCTGGATAGTTTGTCCTAGGTATACATAGTGGTCAACAACTTCGAGTGTATCGTTCCCAACAATTACCGGTACGGGTGCAACATGGACATTAGACATGATCTTCGTCTTGTCCATGTTCATTTTAAGACCCACCTGTTGGGAAACGCTACTGAGGTCGCTGAGCATCGTATTGAGGTCCTCCAGCGACTCTGCCATAATGACTATATCATCGGCAAAACGAAGGTGAGTGATGTATTCGCCATTGATATTGATGCCGAATCCGTTCCAAAAATAAATGTTATTATCAAGCCACAATCCGAATATTATGGCAGTTATTTTTGGATTCATGCAACCAAAAAAAAACAATTATTATTGAACATTGTTTTCTCACCACAATGAACACGTATTGAAAAAGTTTAAACGGGCAACACCTTTGTTGCAAGGCGCGAATAAGTTTCCCTAAGCTGCGGAGCTGTCTGTGGCTTTGGGCTGCTCCCAAATCCACGGCTACCATAATTGCAAAACTTTAACGTACCACAAACCACATGCATACGTGTGACAATCGTTACGGGATATGTTTCAATAAAGGTTCTTTTCTTCGCAAAACTATATTTTTATAGTAAGCTTTTCACATATAGGTAAAACAAGGAATGGCAAAACATTGATTGACAGTTTCAAAGTTTTAAAGCACCTATCTAAAATATAAGAAAAAGATGTAAAACAAAACTAATTTCTTTGTTGACAACCGTCTGCGAAACGGCCGAAAGAAATAAGTAATTCTATCTGAAATAAAATTGAAATTATTTAATTCAAAAACATAGCTCGTCTTCTGGGGTAGTAGCGTTAAAAGCCTCTACTATGCGTTTCAACTAAGAATGTGGCCGCCATGGTGAACGCGACTGCGGAAGTTTTCTCGTTTTTTACCATTTTTGAACCGTCAGCAGAGTAAACGCAAAATGAAAAATTCGCCTCGGTTTTGATTATTTATTGTAAAGTCATAATTTGCTATCTATTTTTGTTAAAACATCATTTTTAGTAATTATATATTTGAAATGGCAAGATGGCGGTTGATTCTTAGTTGAAACGCATAGTATTTTTTAAATAGTCTGCTTTTTTTAATATCCTAATTTCAGTGAGTGTGTGTTGCTGTCTAACAAATAAGATCTAAAGTTCTACGTTCACCTTTAGGTGTATATTTTTAAAGAACGATTACAACATACAGTCAAATCTTTGAACAAACTATACGATTACAGTATCATCGTATTTTAAGAAGTCTCTATAAACCAATTTTGTTATCCTAACAGGTCAGTAAACACATTAAAACTCGATGTAATTTCATTAATGCAAACTCAAATCAGAGCATTACACCATAATTGGTAAACGAGTCCATCGTAACTTTCGCGCTTAATTATGCCAGTTTAAATGGAGAGGAAATAAAGTGGAAAAAATAATCCAAGTTTATTCGTTAGACATTCTGTACTTTGATACTTTCGTTCCGCCTGTGTAATCCGAAGAGAGAACAAATTACACGGCCAGGAATGTTCAAATTTCTTCATTTACTTTTGTAATTGGATAATAATTATTATCCGTCGAATAAGTGTAATGGATTTTGCGTCGGTTTATTTGTTTCGTCACAGGCGAATGTCAATTTGCCTACGCCACCGCGCCGGTAAGAATTATTGGGTGTTCCACTTGAATTTGTAATTAAAATCGGCCATCTTTGTTTACAATAGCTCTTCCAAATTTAAATTTATAAATTGGAATTAATGAAATAGATTCTTTCTTACGTCTTTTGTTTTAGAAGTTTATGAAACTGCTGCATAATGTTATTTTACAAAACACGTAACAAGCAAAACAAATATTTTTATTTTTTGGTACTAAATTAAAAAATGATAATTATTTTACGTTTTTAGTTTTTTATACAATTATCAAAAATAAATAAAAATGTTTTATATATTATTTTATGTGGCATTAAATATTCTTCAATTTAGTCTTTATTTCATAAAGCTAGGTCAGGTATTTTTGAAGATTTTCTAACCAACCCTTTTTCTTTGCAGTCCAGTGTAGTATCACACGAGCACATACATACACACGACGACATACAAGCCGCTATAAACAGTACACAGTAAAATTTAAGTAAGTAGTATGTGCGACTACGGCTATAAACTTCACAATAATAGGTACTGTACTTATGAAATGTGTTGGTTGGAATTCAGTGAAATAAATAATATTTCCTTATTTTTTACTGATCAGATATTTTTTCCGTAGTCGAGTTTTAGTTTTTTTAACGTTATTTTTATTTGACACTTTTTGGTGGTTTTCAGTCATCTATATACAGTGGTAGACATATAATTAGAAACACCAAGTATGACTTTTAGTTTTAGCACAAATTAACTACTTAATTAATGTTTTAAGTATCATAGAAAGTTAACACCTATTTATTTATAATGTATCAGCATTGTGAAGTATTATTATGTCAGTTTTGGAAAAATCTTAATGGTTTTTGTAATTGTTGTTAATATTTAATGAAATAAAATGAAACAAGCCTATGTACCCCGGTGGACATCAAATTCAAAACACATATAAATCATTGGTATAAATATGAAAAAAGTTACTGAAACCATACCGAAACCATGAATAATAGTCAAATGATGCAAACAATTGATTATTAAGCTCGGTCATCAATTCCTGGTACTTTCTTGACAGAGTAGTATGTATATTTACTTAGTCAAGATATCGTATGTAGTCTCATTTGGTCATTTTGTGATAGAAATTAGAAAAATTTTCTTCAAAAATATATTTTTGAATTTGCCGTAGAACGTTTCTACTGAATTATTACACGTCTAACAAGTTTTTGATGAAGACTTGGAGGGATCCAAAGCAGGTCTAATCCTAAGGAGTAAAATGTCATTCAGGTATACTGAAATCAAATATTTCGTCTATAATTTGGACATGTGCGTCTCAACGGAGCTCTATTCAGAGAACTGAGCGCTTTGTTACGCACTGGATCAGCTCTACACTACCGCAAGTACAAACACACAGTAATACAAAGCCACAACGCCCCTTTGTACTGGCGTGTACCCAATTTGAGGTTTTAAATTAGCATATCTTAAATGCAGAGCAGAACAGAACAACACAGAGCTAATGATTGAACACGCTATACACGCAATTGTTAAGACAGTACGATCATACACGTACCGGCTCGTTAGTCGAGTTTAGAGTTATTTGACATAATTTTGCTGTGGATTATTGTTTGTTTAGATGGTTATAATACTAATAATATAGCTATATACATAACAGATGAATGTTTTAAAGACAAATCCTCCGAAATAAAAGAAAAGACATTGGTCTCTTTTGATGACAACAGGCATTTAATATACTGATTTTGTCTACTAAATACTGATCCGTATTGAACTTTGAATCAGCTATATAAACATAAAAAAATGATTTTGATCACTGTATGTTTCTGTTGATATATAAAATCGTTGAATTTATGCTACTGCATTTTAACAAAAGACAGATTACTACAACTGTTGCAATTCACAGTCGTTACCCGTTTGGAGTAAAATCATCGCTAAGCAAACTACGCTAACGTAATAACAAATGTTATTCATATAACAAACAAGGAAATCCTGTTTCTGCGGAGCATGAAGTGTATTTGTCTAGGTTAAATTCCATGGTACTAAGACCTAACACTTAGTGCCATGGAATCTTACCTAGACGAATACGTCACGTCCTCAACACTTGTCCTCAAGTTTCCTAGGCACTAGAGCTCCACGGTGTTCACAAGTTTTCACATAAACTGCACAAGTTTACACGGAGGCGCTTATAACAAATTGCGATTTTCCATTCAACATATTGAAATTTTTGTAAAGTTCGCAAATATTCCGGGTTGCTATCTTACTCGTACTTCTTTTTGACGTTCGGATAGTGCAATCATCGTGTTTTTTAAGTTATGGGAGTTTGCAGGGATGACAGAAGTTTATGTTGCAAAAGTGTAACACTTTTATTGTTTTTAAAGCTATTAAAAGCTGATGTACTTACTTCAGCAAGGGAATGCTGTCAGCGTCTTGAATACAATTGGGCCAAATTTCTTACACATAATAAGCAGTTTGTTTTTATTTTAGTAGTTTATGAAACTGTTGCAAAATAGGGGTTATCAAGTGTGTAATAGTATCACACGAGTGTTTTAATACAAAGCTAATTGTGTGCAGCTTCATACATTACTTTATCTAAACTCATGTAATAAGTAAAAAAACTATGTTTAAAGAACGCCAACAATACAAAAACAGATAATATTTTGTCGTTCAATTATTATAGTACAACAAAGGAGTTGTTCCAGAAATGTATGGAGCCTGGGCCAGCACCATGTACACTATATGAATATATAACTATGCAATATAGTAACTATTTTGTAAAGTTCTCTTTTTTTAATATTGCTTCGTTTTCTTGTACATTTAAGATATCTTGGTCAAGGAGAGCAACACAATAAAGACTAAAATACTACTGTAGTAACACCACAATATAATATGATGAACCGGAAATACGTAACTTAAATGTAGTTTTGACAACAACTGACTGAGTGAACATACCTACAATTGAACTTGTTATGAAATAGCACTCATACGACGGATTCCAATCCAAATCACAGCCGATAATCAATACAGTAACGCCCCGGACCAATAAAGAAGCAATCAATTAATGTTCGTAAACTTAAATAATCACTAAAAACACCGAAAAATAATATGTACTCGCATAAACAATCTATTACGAAACGTCATACCTATAGCATAAACTGTCAAGTAGTAAACTAATGTCAAACGCAACTGTCATGGCTGCCCTAAAAACAGGGTGGACATACTAAATAACTCCATAAGTAATCCTTTATGTACAATTGTACTCTGCTTCAAATTAATTTACAAGTATTTTAATGAAACTCTCCTATGTTTTTCCTATTTTTCCATATAGTGTACATAGAGGTGGCCCAAAATGGAACATCTCCTTTGTTTATATTTTGGGACACATCTTTACCGTGATTTTAATTAGCCTTACGCGTTTACTTCTATTGGTTTTGCTTTGCAGAATGAACGGTTCAGTATGTAACACATGTCTCGGTCAGTGAACTGATCTTACCACGTGTTTACGTCATAATCAGTGAATTTAATACCTGTCAGATTTCCTATTACTTTCTTCTTTTTAAAGAAAAGGAAAAGAATATTGAATATTTATGTGTGATTACAAGCCAACAGCACAAACTATTTAATAATTAAATGTCACAAGAAGAACCCAACTCAGCATATTATTTTTGGTCACGGACTACTATCGCTGGTCTTCTGTTAAGACCTGCTTGGTATTTGTCATTAGTTAATTTAGAATGCAAGGAAATATGGGACGTATTTTTTTATTTATTTAGATTATCCTAGAGTTTGACCCGTCTGCCGACGACTGCGTTGCCGATTTCCATCAGATGGCACTGCAGTCAAGCACTGGCTTATAGTGAATAAAAAGAAATGTATGTTTGTATGTATGTAGGTATGTCTATTTCTTTGGCCTAAACGGCGTGATGGACAGTGTCTTATAATATGTCGTTAGATTCGTCTTAGTTGTGAGTGTGACATAGGCTAAATATTAAAAAAAAAAAGTCAGCCGTCAGCCGCTTTTTAACCGACTTCAAAAAAAGGAGGAGGTTCTCAATTCGTCTGTATATATTTTTTTTTTTTTTTTTTAAGTTCCAAAACCATCAATATGGGTATCAAATGAAAGGTCTTAACGAGACGAGTTGAAATATATATCCATATGTATACGTAGTATGTATGTATAATGTAATTTAGGACCATTTTGTTTGTTCGCAGTGGGGCTTTTTAAGCTTTTATACTTGTTCTTGTTTTAATAAGCTTATCAATGTTAAGGTGGTGGTAGGTCCCTTATGCAAGCAACCATCCAGGTAGCAGAACATTTCTTACTCCAGGCCAATTCTTTTATTTTACAAGATTAGGTAACTATGCAGGAGATACCTGTTATTAGTGTACAAGTTTGCGTAGGCACAGACGCACTGTCTCTTTCTTTACTCACACAATCCGATGGTATGGAAAACCAACACGATTGAGGAGAGGTCCGAATTTTAACATGCCTATCTGGCGAATAAATCATCCTACGGGAAGGAACCACCTAGTAAAACTTAATTGTTAATAAGTCGATGCTCATTCCACAAGCAAAATACGCGCTTTGTCGCGGAGTTGCGGAAACCAGCCCGCTATACCAATACCAAGTCGATCCTGGCTTCGACTAACGTGTAGCGTATAGGAATATCCAAAACTTGTGGTAGGGTGTATCTAAAAATAATTAGACACGTACTGTGATGTTCGTCTCAATACAGGAAAGCATTTATGAGTGTATATACGCGATGTGTAAACGATAATCCGTGCACCTTTAATGACTGTCTAAATTTAGGTATGTTATTTTAGTTTGGTGTAGTTCTGAAGTCTGTGTGGTTAGGTAATTAATATCGATTGTCGATATTTGATGTTTACCTGTTGGGTAAGGAAGTTTATAAACAAATTTTTATTTTCTAATGTAATAAATAGAAAAAAATAATAGTAGATTTCAATTTCATTGTAGCCTCCGTGTCGCAGTGGGAAACCGCTTGCTTTGCGAACCGGAGGTCGCGGGTTCGATTCCCGTGGGGAGCAACAACTTTGTGTAGTCGTTCCTTACTGGCTGGGATAATGCAGGCTGATCACCTGATGGTCTGTAAAGTAAGATGATCCACGCGTCGGATGGGAATGTATGTAGTACCTAAGTCGGTCCTGCGCCTCTCCCCAGTCGTGATGGTCTTCCGTCCCATGGGATTGTGAGTTAACGATCAGGTGGAAATTTTTAACTCAATCTTAATGCAATTATATGACAAGCATGCACCTTTGCGATCCATTAAACTGAAGCACCTTCCTGCTCCTTGGCTTACTGATGACATTAAGTTACTGATGCGTAAGAAAGCCAGTGCCAAACATAAATTTAAATGCCGTCCCAATGATCTTACCAGAGAAAAATATGTTAGATGTCGCAATCGCTGCAATACGGTGTGTAGGAACGCATTACGCCACCATGTTCATGAATCTGTAGATAAAAATGATCCAGCTAAAGTCTGGAAATTTCTTAGGTCTATTGGAATTGGTAAAGGACGTCAGGATACCGTTCCCACTAATTTAGATATAAATTCTCTCAATCTCCATTTCTCTTCTTCTTCGTCTATTGATGGGGCAATTAAAGCCAACACTCTTAATTACATCTCAGCCTTACCAATTCCGGACTATTCTCCTTTTGTTTTCAGTCGTCTAACCGCTAGTGACATCAAGAAGAGCATACTTTCAATCACGTCAAACGCAGTTGGTAATGATGGTATCAGTCGCAATATGCTTGTGCCGCTTCTTGAAATTATCCTTCCTGTTCTTTGTGATATTCTGAATAATTCTGTTGATAGTGGCATTTTTCCTTTAGCTTGGAAGGATGCTCAAATTATTCCTCTTCCTAAAAAATCAAGTCCTAAATTATTTTCCGATTTTCGACCTATATCTATTCTTCCTTTTCTTTCTAAAGTTCTTGAACGCCTTGTCTATGACCAGATTAGTAAATTCCTTTATTGTCACCATCTTTTAAACCCTTTACAATCAGGTTTCCGCCCGGGCCATAGCACGACTACTACACTCGTCAAGGTCACTGATGATATACGTCATTCCATGGACAATGGCAAACTTACTGTACTTATATTGCTGGATTTCAGTAATGCGTTCAATACGGTTGATTTTGACATTCTCTTGGCCTTACTTCGCTCAATGAATGTATCTCCTGCGGTTGTCGATTGGTTTTACAGTTATCTTTATGGGCGCAGGCAGCGGGTTCGCCTGGATGAGGATTTCTCTTCTTGGTGTGATACGACTGCTGGCGTCCCTCAAGGTGGTGTCCTTTCTCCACTTCTTTTCGCAATTTTTATAAACTCTGTCTCGCAAAATCTATCTTCATCGTACCACCTATATGCAGACGATCTACAAATTTATTCTAGTGCTTCATTGGATGAACTACCAGAGTGTATTAGGGTAGTTAATAATGATCTTTTCCTTATAACCGAGTGGAGCAAAAAATTTGGCTTAAAAGTTAATCCTGCAAAATCTAAGGCGATGATAGTGGGTAGTTCGCGATTGATTTCAAGGGTAAACTGGAGAACGATTCCTAGTGTCAATTTAGATGGGGAATTAATACCTTTTAGTGAATCGTGTAAAAATTTAGGAATCTTAATTGATCGCACCTTGAGTTGGGTTCCTCAACTCCAAGTTACTAGCCAGAAGTTGTTTGCTGCTGCAGCCTCGTTAAAAAGACTCCGTAACTTTCTTCCCACTGCCACTAAGATTGTTCTAGCTCAATCCCTATTACTTCCAATTCTTGATTATGCTGACATCTGCTATTTAGATCTTACAGAGGACCAGCTTAATAAACTTGAGCGTCTTCAAAATTTTTGTATACGATTTATATTTGGTTTGCGCAAATATGATCATGTTTCTCAATTTCGTTCTAAGCTCAAGTGGCTTCCTATTCGTCTTCGTCGGAATACGCACATCCTGTCTCTTCTTTATAATATACTATTTAATCCTTTTTCTCCGCGTTACCTAAAGGAACGTTTTGTTTTTCTCGGCAATGATTCCCACTGTTTGAGGTCATCAGAAAATCTCACTCTTATGTTCCCTTCTCATAATAGTTCGTTTTACGATAAGTCATTCACAGTAGAAGCTGTTCGTCTGTGGAATGCCTTACCGGTCACTGTTAGACATGCACCATCTCTGCCTATCTTTAAAGATCGTTTGAAAGCATTTTATTTGTCCCTATGAATTTTATATTGATATTAGCCGGCTGCATTTAAGTATTTATTTATTATTGTTGGTTATTTATATTTGTTTCTATCAAATATAATATTTATGTATTATACTAATATTTATATATATATTATTTTGATGTTATGTATTTTATTGTTTATAGTTATGTATTTTTTTTTTTTCTCTTTTATAATTGGTTTGTATAAACAACCCCGCCTTGCAGTTCATAGTTCCTCTCCATCCAAAGGTTGCCTGGTAGAGATCACTTTTAGTGATAAGGCCGCCCATTGTTTCATTCTATTTTACTGTTTTTTTTTTCTTGTATTTTTGTGTTTTTTAATAATGGTGGAACAATAAAGAATTATCTATCTATCTATCTATCTATTGTGATAGGTAAAAGAAGAGAGAGAGTCCACTTGTGTTTACGCAAGCACTTTTGCACTATAATATCTCCCGCGTAGATAGTCGATCTTGTAAAAGATTGGCCGCTGTGGTCGTATCTGCCAGGTGGATATTATTCTTTTATCCATTTATTTATTCTTTAAACCATTAATTACATTTTTAAATCTTTATATATATAATTCTACGCCAACCCGCACTTGGCCAGCGTGGTGGACTATGGCCTAAGCCCCTTCAACTTGAGGGGAGGCCCGTGCCCAGCAGTGGGACATAAACAAGGGCTGGTATTATATATATATAATTCTACTGTACGTGTGTATGTCACTGAACTCCTCCTAAACGGCTGGACCGATGTTGATGAAATTGTTTGTGTGTGTTCAAGGGGATTCGAGAATGGTTTATTGCTGCGCCGGTCAGCTAGTATAAATATAAAACACAAATACATTTAAAAATATAAAATAAACAACACCTTCCAACCGGCAGCGGGAACAGGGTCCTAGCAGACGGTGTTTAAGGCTCCAGAGAGAGGAACTTCCTCACAATGCGTGCCGTTTCCAATAGCCTTCTCTATCTAGCCCTTGATCCAGCAGTTATTCTTTTTATTATTTAATAATAATAATGTAATGTAGATGTAATATCTAATTTGACATGTAAGGCACTCGTACATTTTCATTAATGGAACATAATATAAAAATAACAAAATGGAAACTAGAGAGATTTACGCAGTGCCTATTTAATACATTAAAAGTCAATAACTACAGAAAACATTGAACTTAAGTTACCTATGTAAAAACACCATAAAACTTGTAGGTAAAAAAAACAATGATTGAGTGCTTACCTCCAAGGATTTTCTTTCAAATATGGAATATAAACGTACATGCCTAATCTGATTTATTATGATCACGTAAACGAGCAACGTAAAGCAGATTATTTAATTATGTCAGAATAGGTATGTTACGCTCGGTATACCTAGATGATTTATTTAATTTTTTTTGGCAACAAACAGTCTTTAACAATTTTATTGGTTTATGTAATCATAAGTATATAAATTATTGACCTCTAGTGCCGAAGAGAGTTATATAACTATTTTAAACTATAAAACAGACGTGAACTATTTGAGGAATTAGAATACAAAATTTAGAGGAACAAAAAACAAAAAGATCTACGGAAACAAAGTACATAGGCATCTTAGAACCGGGGTATATTATATTACTTTATAAATAATGAAGTTAACAGTTTATTCTATCCAAAATTAATCTCTTAAATCTATCGAGTGAATTACTGAATATATCCACATCGGTGGTTAGGCTATCAAGATTACTAAAATGTGTATTATAATTATGTAAACTCCGTATGAGAAAACGATTACGTGTGTAGTTTCTTTTCGCTAAGGGTGGTACGAAAATCTGAAGGTACTTATCATTTAACTCCTTAACACGAGAGGGATGTTGTAGGTACTTACACTTTGTTATAAAGTTTATTTTAGCTAAAAGATCTGGACAATCAATGTGGGCGTTAAGAATTTTGTAAAGATAAATGAGATCGAGGTGTGAACGACGATTCTTTAGGGTTGTCAAGTTGTACGATTTTAAGGATTCCTTATATGGTTTTGAATAGCAATTATTCCTAAAATTCAACATTTTTACAAACTTGCGCTGTACTCTTTCTATTCTATCAATGTGTACCTGGTATGATGGATTCCATATAATACATCCAAACTCTAATAAAGATCTTGCAAATGCTGAATATAATATTTTAATAGTTTGAGTGCTTTTAAAAGGATTACTGACTCTGTATATAAACCCAAGAGCTCTAAACGATCTAGCTACAACATTATCGATGTGTAAATTAAACGTTAGTTTGTCGTCCATAATGACTCCTAAATCTCGTATACTTTTAAGTCGAATTAAAGTTTGATGATTGATTTCGTAGTTAAAGTGTATTGGTTTAGATTTACGGGTATAATTAATAACAAAACACTTATCTGTGTTCAAGTAAAGTTGATTGTCTTCACAATATTTTATAAGCATATTTATATCGGATTGAACTTTAGAGCAATCATCAGTGGTTTTTATAACTCTGAACAACTTCGTGTCATCTGCGTACAACAACTGACTCGTGTTTGGGAGAGCTTTGCTAATATCATTGATATACAGGGTGAACAAAACCGGCCCTAGATGCGAGCCTTGCGGGACTCCAGAATAAGTTTTGAGGAAGTCAGAGATGAACCCCTTAATACAAACAGCTTGACTTCTGTTTCTGATATAGAAGTCTATACTAACAAATGACTACCATGCACACCGGCCCTGTAAAGTTTATGTATAAGTAAATCATGACTAATTTTATCAAAGGCCTTGGAGAAATCGGTGTACACGGCGTCTATTTGCAGATTCTTATCCATGGCATCCAGTAGAAAATCAGTGAAAACAAGTAGATTTGTATTAACACTACGTGATTTGATGAAACCATGCTGATCTTTCGATATATGATTTCGAAAATGATAAGCAATTAATGAGGTGACAAGTTTTTCTAGTATTTTACCGAAAATGCATAGCTTAGAGATTGGCCTGTATTCAGTTAGCACACTAGTTTTAGAATTTTTGGGCACTGGAGTAATAAGGGCTTTTTCCATACGTTAGGGAAAGTACCTGTAGCTAAAGATAGGTTATAAATATGACTAATAGGTTTTAATAACACATCAGCACACTTAGATACTAAGACAGGATGAATTCCATCATATCCAGCACCTTTGTTAATGTTTACTGATTTAAGCTCGTTATGTATAGTGTCTAGAGAAATTTGAATAGAGTTAATATTTACAGAACTCTCTTCTGTATGAAGGGTTTCATTAAGGTCTGAGCTTTGTGTATTGTCAGTGTTATCTACAAATATTGATTGAAAGTAAGAATTAAATGCATCACATATTTCTTTTCCTTCTGTTTGTGTATTACCCTGGTATATTATCTTATTAGGGATATAATTGACATTACTTTTTTTTGTTGTATATATGACCAGAAATAATTAGGGTTTATTTGGATTTGTTCTTCACTGTGGGCTATGTATGTATTATGTGTTTGTTGTTCTAGTTTGTGAAACCGTTTTCTTAAACAGGAGAAAGTGTTGTAGTCATCCAGATTACCATAACGCTTCCATCGTCTATGAAATTTACACTTTTCTTTTTCTAACTTCATTAGTGGCTTAGAATACCACATGGGATACCTAGACGTTGTGGAAACCTTTCGGTGTGGTACATATTTAGTAATTAAATTATTTATAATAGAATAGAAGCGTTCAGTGATCTCATTAACATCACTTGTGTCAGAAAATTGTTCATCCCAATTAATTAACGAAAGTTCTTTCTTAATCAATTCGAAATCAGATTTAAATAACATTCTTTTTACGGTGCACTTTGAGCCTAGAGGTGTAGGTAAGTATAAGGGTAAGTTAACATTAAGTGATTTGTGATGAGAGTCTTCTTTCACCAAGGGGACCTCACAGGAGCTTACTTCACAGTGTACATTACTGAATACTAGATCTAAAATTCTATTATTAATATTATGTTCATAATTGAATTGATTCAATAGACATATATTCATAAAATTTGAGGTTACAATTGATAAATTATTAATATTAGTGTGTAAGTTAATACTGTCAGAGATTTCATCGTAGTACCAGTCTGCATGAGAGATATTAAAATCGCCTAAAATAAGAAACGTGTCATTAGAATGTGCATCTAGTATGTACTTGGCAACCCTATTGTAAAAAGATGTCAGACGCTCGAGATGCGCCTGGCCGTGAGGTATATACGTGCATATAATGTGCACGTTGGAGGCAGCAGACGCTCCGCTAGCCGCTTGAGGTGGTGATACAAAACTTAACCATATTTCATCGGCGGGCGCTGGCGCAGACTGCTCGGCCCGCAGCGTAGGGCAAAGGTCACTACGTATAGCTACCAGTACTCCACCACCACGGGTGCTTCCTGTGCAGGTGTGTAAAAATAGTAGATTAATATTAATATACATACTTAATAATATCAATACAGATGTAGTTCACATTGAATTTATTAGAGTTTTAAACCATACATCTATGTAGAATTAATTTCTGCTGAACAGTAGGAACGAGTTGCTCGTCTACAACTAAAAATCGTGTGAACGTTGTGACAGAAATTCTAATTTATCGCGTTCGCATTACATATTCAGAAAAAATGGTAATGCCTTCATATTATGTTAATAATTCTTATAACTAAGTCGGCGTTTTGGCATGGGACGGCATTTTGGCACACATTTTATGGAAATTGGATATACACAGGTAGAATAGACATTATGTGCATGTAATAATCGTTCGGTAATGGTGAGACATGGTAGTAAAACTCAAGCATACCTACTGTAGAATGTTTTTGGGCGTATCTGACCATTTTCTTTCCTCTCCGGTGGGATCTGCACCAGGAGACCCTCAGTGCCTTGCCTTTGAGTCCACCGCCGGGGGGCGCATTATAGCCCTCCGGGAACCAGACGGGGCTCACGGAGACGGTGGTCGCAACCCCGCCGCGGTCGTCCTCCTTGGAAACACCGCCGTACTCAATGAATCCTAAGTTCCGACTTGGAGTTGTAGGGACAACAAGCTATTGCAAATTAGATATAAAATATAGTAAATAACCTAGATAATACATTAACTATTATAAAGTAGCAATAATTCAAGGCTTATAATTCAAATTTTCCCTAAGTTAGACTATAAATCTCAACCAATGTCTCTTCGTTATGGAACTATTATACTTAATATTAGTTAAACGCTTTGGTTTTCGCAGTCTTATTGCTTAATTTACACCATATTATGTACAGTCTAGGAATAAATTTGTAGTTAAATAAATTGTATACGGTCATATTATGTTTATCGAAAGCGACGGCTGAGAGCTGAATAATAATATCTTGGGACAATCCACACACGATAATCCGATCCCAAACTAAGCAGAGCCTGTACTATGGAAGCCAGACAACTGATACTAAATACTTATATTTACATTTTTTTTGTAAATTCATACCTACTTAAATAGATAAGTAGCACCCAGACACTTGATGGGAATCGAACCCACGACCCATCGGGTAGCAGCCATGAATGCGCAAATACTGAAAGTACATTTTTATTGTTAACCGTATCATTAATAAATATCCAATAAATTATTCAGTATAAGATTTAAGTTTAATAATATTACACAAAAAAACCGGTAAATGATTCTCATTTTTATACTTAAATTTTCTTCAGAGTAACTTGCCTCATGGTTCAACTTGGATAATTTCCAAATCTTTTTTGTAACTTAATAGGCATTAATAAATAAAATCACCCACAAACCGAGTTGGAGCATTTTCTTCTGCGTTGCGATTATAATGATAAATTTGGTGTATAAAGCATTCGGGTGTTGTGGCCAGTTGCGTAATCTCACCATTTATCTAGCTAAACCACGCTAAAGTCGGTGAAGGTCAGACAAAATAAATATGGAATGAACTAAGCTAATACGTATGATCACGAGTGGATGTTCTTCAGGGACTAATTTATAGATTGACCTGTTAAGTTAATTAGCTGGTCTAGAAAATAATGTGGGTACTAAATGTTTAAAATGAACTAAAAGTAATTGCAATGATGCCAAGAGTGAATGACATTGATTTTGCATGTGTGACAAATAAATAAACATAAATTCATACTTTTGAAAATGTAACCCGTAAAACGTCTCTGGTAATCTGTCTGTGCAATATTTGTACTATAATCGAAAATATATTTAAGGATAGGGATTGGGAAATTAATTTAGTTTAACATCTTACACTAAAAAGTTTCTAAATTATCAAAGAATCGCTTAACTGTTTTGAGTGTAAAAGAATAAAAAATGTATATAGAAGTAACCTAATAAGTATGTAAGTACATATAAAATATATTATTTTCAAGTGCCACAAAATGCTG
Organism: Furcula furcula; assembly: GCA_911728495.1. Lineage (NCBI taxonomy): Eukaryota > Metazoa > Arthropoda > Insecta > Lepidoptera > Notodontidae > Furcula > Furcula furcula. The sequence continues at coordinate 17,583,698 of OU452251.1, forward strand.
TTAAATTTTATCTCAACAGGCATAAAACGGGCAGAATATAGTAAATTGAAATGACATCTACAGCTGTAAAAAAGTTATGGATTGATAAGTGTGCAATTGGGAATATCTACTATGTTTCTGTTTCTTTTTTTAAAGAAATAACTTACTACTTTAAAAGAAAAATTTATCTAATATTATTTATAAAAATATTTTAGCACAAACATAACATATACCTATAGTATGATAACCTAGAACATGATATACTTACCTATATCCTATACAATATCTTCGCTTTGACGGCGTACAACAAGGTTAACGGCTGTTTGTGGCATTTCCGCTCGGACATGCTTTTGAAAAGTTGAGGAATAGTTATTTTCTCGTTGCGTCTCTACCATGATTAATCATCCTCACTCAGTGGGTGGCAAGGATTGGCTTACGCCCTTGCTTAACTTTCCCTTTTGTTTATGCAATATTTTTAAGAACAGACAATAGTGAACTTTGTGCCTTTAATACAAGTTATGGGGTAAATGTAAACTTTAACAGTTTCAGTTTTCTCTTATACATTTTACTTGCTTTCTACAGTTTCCGCTAAAAGCGCTGGGGTGAAATGTATGGAAAAAAACATTTTGACCGTTTTCGACACTTGAAGAAATATTAGGACTCATCCAACCTTCAAAATGTTGCAATTTAATGTTACTGAAATTGATCTGAAAATTATTACCAGTTCCATCTAAAAAAAAACCTAAATGCATTTGGGCTACTTCATATTCATCTAACGAAAGCTAAATCTGTAAAGTAATTTGTTTAAAACGAACTTGTTCTGAATAACAATTCGGAGCTATATCCTATAAAAAAAATTATTAGGTACAGTATTTGTAAATACTTAAATTATTTGTATTTTCTGATTTTAATCGTAAAAGTTCAACGGTTAGGGTACAAAAAATATATACCTAGGTAATTTTATATGTTTTGTATGTATATAAATATAACCTATACAAATTTGATAAAAATCAGAACCATATTTATTTATATATTACTCGTAGATATATAATCAACATTTCGTGACTAAACACGTTTTTCGTGTCGACTATTCTCTTTCATGGCTAAATCCATAAACGTTCTCAAACACTGTGTCCACAAGAGCTTTTGTTTGGAAAAAGTTAATCTCTTCCCTGTTTTCGCGGTATTAAGGTCACTCACAACACTGTTAGGTGAATCGACCAAGGCCGAAGCGAAACGGCGAGGCCCTCTCATTGTTTTCCTTTTCACTTGTACTTATCGTGTTTATAAAGAAAAAGAGGCGGCTTTGTACTTAGCGACTTTAAATGGCATGAAAAATACTGCAATTGCTTTCCTTCTACCGTTATCTCAGCTTTTGTCTGATTAAAGGCGATACTTGGATGCTCAACAGTTTATTGTCATTTGATCTTTGGATAATTAAGCTTTTGATGTCGCAGAAGTTATTTTGTTAAAGATAATACTGTAATGAATAAGCATAATTAAATCTTGAGCAATTTTGAAATACACACATCAAAAGTGTCTAGGGATCAAGCATTTTTGGGCAAAAAAATGGGCAGAAGAACAATGGCGTTTCGTGTGCTTTTCTGATGAGTCTCGTTTTGGTATGAGACCGGATACAAGACGTATACGACACTGGAGAACCCCTGGACGCCAACAGCGATTAAAATCCTGCCAGGAAGTCCATCCTTATAGTGGTGGAACCATCATGGTATGGGCGGGTATTTGGATCGGCGGAAGAACTGAGTTGATTTGGATCAGAGGCAACCTCAACGCTCAAATTTATGCTGAGACGATTGTATCAGACGTCATCGTTCCTCTACAAGTGCAAATCGGTCCCTTATTTCAGTTAATGCATGATAATGCACGACCGCACACCGCAAGAGTTGTAAGACAGACTCTCGCCGCAGCTAACATCAATGTCCTGCCCTGGCCTGCTCAGTCGCCAGACTTGAACCCGATTGAGCATGCATGGGATATGCTACAGAGAAGAGCTCTGCCGAATATGGAGGGTATCCAGTCGCAAGAAGACCTTTTTTTGTTGTTGCAACGAACATGGGCGGCCATTCCACAGCGTGATTTGGATGAACTCATTTTGAGTATGCCAAACCGATGTTCTTGTGTTGTTAGTGTTCGCGGTAGAAACACGGATTATTAATTGTTTAAGTTACCCAATAAAATTTTAAAGAAAACTGTTATTTCAGTCTTTTTTTCGAACTTTTGTGTTAGTGGTTCAAATGTCAAAAATCCCTTTATTAGGAAAATGGCAAATTTCTTTATTAATGCAAAGGTGACTTGGTTTATCGTTACTGTGACAAACGAAAACACTTTATTTGATGAATCCTTAAAGAAAATTTTAATTAATATCAATCAGGAGAAAAGTTATTGCAAAAATATATGTTGATCCCTAGACACTTTTGATGTGTGTAGTTTATCTACACTAATATTATAAAGAGGAAAACTTTGTTTGTTTGGTTGTAATGAATAGGCTCAAAAACTACTAGACCGTTTTTAAAAATTCTTTCACCATTCGAAAGCTACATTATCCACGAGTAACATAGGCTACATTTTATTTTGAAAGAAAAAAATAGGGTTCCGTATGATATTTGGGTTTTTTCGGACACAAGGTGTAAAAAATCAACCAGAAAAGTTACTTATTTTGCGTACGCTGCCTAAACTATAAAAGATAGAAACATAAAATGTTCTAATTAATTGTAGATCTTATAAATATCTACAAAAAAGTCCGCGGCACACTATCTATGTCGAGGCCCAACAACCATTTTTTTATTTAAAAATCTTGAATTTTGTTTGAAATCTTGAATCTATTAATCCTTATCAAAATAAATTATTTCATCATTACGTACAGTTTATGTAGATAATATTTGGCCTTTGAATGATTAATATTGGACATTTGGTTTTGAAGTTATGGCGAAATTAAAATATTACGATTTCTGCTGCACGGCCCGTTGCGAAGTGAGCGTCACCAAGGCGGGGGTGCGCATGCGGGAGGGGAATTTAGATATATGAGTAACGTGTGGTAACTTCCTCCAAGGGTAAGGTACCCGCGCGGCTCAGACGCGAGGACGGCTCCCTCTCGATTTTTTTTAGATTTCTTTTACACCTACACCTACGCAAAACTTCTTCTCAGAGCTAATCAACAGTTCTTTTCAGGGGTAACCAACAGTTCTTTTCAGGGCTAACCAACAGTTCTTTTCAGGGCTAAACAACAATTCTTTTCAGGGCTAAACAACAGTTCTTTTCAGCGCCTGAATATTACACGCTGTTAGCATTTTCTTAAACATTTGAAAATGCCTAAGAGAGCCAGGTCTCAACTTTCTAAACATAGTTCTCAAGCACGGGCAGCAAGAATACGTCGTATGGGAGAATCTTCACCTGAACGTTCACAACGCCTTGCTGAACAAAATCAGAGAAACCCTCAGGTACGCGCACGAGAGTCGAGTGTCGAACGTTCGCAACGCCTTGCACAACAAAATCTGAGAACCTCTGAGTTACGTGCACGAGAGTCGGGTGAACCGATATGTATGAAATTTTGCGGGTAGGTCTGAGAATAGGTTATAAAGTATATTTTATACCGCTGATACGCAGTAGAAGTATATAGAACGAGAGGAGGATGCAAGAGAGGGAGAGGGGAGGGTGATGGAGTGAGTGATCGGAGGAGTTAGGTTGAGCAAGGGGGGGGGAGTGAGAGGGAGCAAGTTGGGAGAAGAGAGAGGAGGGAGAGGGTTCAGAGAGGACAACGGGCAGAGGAAGAGGGGAAGTGTGACGGGGACCGAAGCGGGAGGGGAGAGAAATAGCATATAATTTGATTTTTATTATAAGAGAGAGAGATGGAGAGAGATAAATCAAGGGAGTAGGGAGAAAAGGGGAGCAAAATGTAATTAAAGCGCGAGCGGAGCTGCGCGGGTCAGCTAGTGTTGGATATAGAAAGCATGATCTAATTTAAATAATGAATTAATGGAAAGTTTGTGTATGAAATTGTACAACGCTTTTTGATACTAACGACAATCATTAAATGGACCGTGTGCAGATCTTATGTGTACGTATGACTTTTTTGAAGTGAAACTTCTTATGCGTCTTCCAAAATTGTTATCATTTAACGCGTTAGACGTTTTGCGTTTGATTTTAAGCGTTAAATGATAGGTGTTAAACGATAGACGATAGGCGTTCAATTTGTTAAGGTTATGAAGGCGCTCATGTGACGCCGTCACTGAGTGAGTGGGTGAGTGGGTGAGTGGGTGAGTGGGTGAGTGGGTGAGTGGGTGAGTGGGGGAGTGGGTGAGTGGGTGAGTGGAAGAGTGGATGAGTGGTTGAGTGGGTGAGTGGGTGAGTGAGAGGGTGAGTGAGTGGGTGGGTGAGTGAGTGGGTGAGTGAGTGGGTGAGTGAGTGGGTGAGTGAGTGGGTGAGTGAGTGGGTGAAAGAGTGGGTGAGTGAGTGGGTGAGTGAGTGGGTGAGTGATTGGTGAGTGAGTGGGTGAGTGAGTGGGTGAGTGAGTGGGTGAGTGAGTGGGTGAGTGAGTGGGTGAGTGAGTGACTTCGTTGACTTCGTTGCGCGGGGAGGTGGAATAGAAAGAGACAGAGCGAGAATGAAGTTTCACTTCTTCCGCGCGGAGGGACTCCACGCACGCACATTTATTTTTTTGTCTTAATGGTTTAACTAAGGAAAGGAGCTGAGTAGAAGAAGATATTTATTATATTCTTTTTACGCGAGCTTCTGATGCAAATGTAATATTAATATTAATAATATAATATAATAATTTCTACAATTCCAAAAAGTTAAGTAACGAAAAGGACTTTCACGATCTATTTGGCTGCCAAAAATCTACAATGACACTCAACTAAAACAAAACACAGAATCTCTACGGATTTTTTTTACTAACAAAATGATCACTCAAGGATGAGATTTTACTGATAGTAAGTGACACACCTGCCTTAAAAAAGTTGCACTGCACTACAGCTTGTCACCCAAGAGATGAGTTACTAACTATCTTGGGTATCCCGGTATTACTGCCCTTAACACCATAACAAAGCAAGGTTGCTAGGCGGCAGAATATTTGACATTGTGGTGGTACCAACCAGCAGGGCTATTACGTATCTTTAGCCACCCGAGTCGAGCTTCAGTTGTCCACCAAACTTTGATGTCGACTGAAAGTGTTAAAGTATTGGTATTGATCACTCAAATTAGGTAATACCGAAAGTATTGGTATTTATTGGTCACTCAAATTAGGTAATACCGAAAGTATTGGTATTTATTAAATAAAAATCAATAAAAAAAAATAATAAAAAAAAAAATCTTTATTTCCTTTAAACACAAAATAGATAAGCAAGTTTAAAAGTTTCGTAAAATAATATAATTACGTGTAAGGACCGCCGGTGGCGATAGAAGCCTCCTCCAAAGTATTCCAGTCATTCCGGTTACGTGCCTTTCTGTGCCAAAGCTTGCCAGCCACTTTGACTATATCGTCGTCCCATCTCGTCAGTTGTCTTCCCCTTCTGCGTTTCTTGTCTCTTGGGGTCCAGTTGGTAACAATATGAGGCCACCTGTTAGGAGTCATCCTTTGTATGTGACCTGCCCATTTCCATTTCAAGCCTAAGATTCTATGTACTACATCATTTATAGTCTTATTCCTTATAGTTCTGTTTCTAACTCTGTCTCTCAATTTGATACCTAAGAAGCTTCTTTCAATACCTCGTTGGCATACTCGAAGTTTGTTTAGTAGTGTCTTTGATACTGACCAAGGATGACAAGCGTAGGTGAGCCATGGTGAGAGACAGATATTCATCGTTTTGCTTTTTAAGTGTATGGGCAGATCTCCCTTAAATATTTCTTTCATGGTCCAATACTTGTTCCATGTGCATTTGACTCTACGATTTATTTCTTTCTCTGTGCATGATTTAAAAGAAATAAGGTGCCCGAGATAGACATAGTCTTCTACATATTCTACACTCAGTAGAGATATAGGTGTTTGGATTCTATTTGTCATAACTTTTTGGTTAAATACCAATTTGGTCACTCTAATTAGGTAATACCGAAAGTATTGGTATTTATTGGTCACTCAAATTAGGTAATACCGAAAGTATTGGTATTTATTGGTCACTCAAATTAGGTAATACCGAATGAATTATTTGACAGTTAGTTGATGGTCACTTGCTGTACCTAAACATCACTTTAGTTATCAAACGAGATACGTAACAGGGGGCTGGACAGTCTCTTGATCAACTAGTAAAATCGTACTGTTAAGTAGAATTAAACAGTCATTTATTGTAATCTGACGCCAATGTAATAATTCTCACATAATATGGCATAGTTGTTAATATTTTAGGTAAAGAAATAACACAATTTGTTACTCTGCCATATCTACAATGGCCTTAAAAATCTAAGAAAATACAAAATATTATTCGTCTTATCTCCGAGGTACCAGCTTAGCAATGTTTGGCTATTCTAAAGTACTAAAAACGGACGAGATAAGTGTTAACATAAATTTTGCAAAACATATCAGGCTCTGCATAATTTATGTTCCAAAAAACTATCAACTATCTATCGATAGTGCCGCGATAGAGGTGATGGCTTTTTGTCGACGCTACCACAAACAAATACTATTTTTGTAGGCAGATGCTTATTTACCAATTTTAAATAATGTTTCATATCACGATCTTTAGTATTTATTATACAAGACCACCCGGTCTTTTTAAGGTGTAAAATAAAAATGTTGTTTCATGCGCCCATAATCCAATCGGGAATAAGCTGGCGGACATCGTATCAAAAATTGATGGCTCGGTTTTAAAGAAGAACTTAAAGAAGTGAGAGAGTGACAGACAAACAGAGTGACAAGTTTATGTGGATAAGTGTAGATGCTTTTAAATGATAGCATACATATTAAAGGTAGCATTTTAAAGAATAAACAATTTCTTTTTCTGTGCTGTTTCTGGTTCATCATAAGGTGAGATCACGCTCAAGTTAGAGCTAAGTAAATAAAGGTTGAATAAAAAAAAAAGCTATTCTATTTTGTTCAAAGCATTTTTATATTTTGAACATTCTACCCTGCTGCAATACTTTTGCAAAAAAAAATTAGATACAGTCGAATTGAGAACCTCCTCCTTTTTTGAAGTTAAAAAGCCAAAAAAACTGCGCAGAATTACTGCCAAGCGCGAGTAGTTTAGTATATTCGCCCACATAATTTTGTAAAGTGGTATTTTGCAAAGCGTACCGCATAAATCAAAACACAGAGTTTTTGTTCGTAGACCTCTTGCAGCAGCCGTGAAAGATTAGCTCATTTGTTTAATACTCTACATTCATTTTATTCAAAGTAATTGTAGAAGTGTTTTAATGCCGAAATGCACATTTAGGAGACATTACCATAATACCATTGTGTGCATTTCATTCTAAGTAAGAAAAGTTTAAAATGAATTTAACTTACTATGATGGATTTTTGGCGGGCCTGTTGGTCTAGTGGTTAGACACCCTGGCCGCTGACCAATGCGTCGTGGGTTCGATTCCCACCAAGTGTCTGGCTGTTTTATCTATATAAGTATGTATTTACAAAAAAATGAATTGAATGCACAATAACCTGGCAAAAACCATTGAGGTATTATGGTAAAAACTAACAAACGTGTTAATATTACTTTCCGGTGTCTTTATACTTTTTGCTACATTTTTTCAGGCATGGCTGGTAATCGGAACAAATCGACGCGGAAATTTCGATGACACTGAGTGACAGGCTGACCCAAGGGACACAATCCATCACCGGGCCGATCGCAGTTGTTGGTAACGACCTCTTTGCTTTTGTGATGTATCGATTGGAATCGACTTATATTGCAGAAAATCACTGAGTGTCCTTTGGGATACGTTATAGACATTTTTTATACACCGTGGTGTTGAGATGAGTAGGACGACTATCTGATACTGCTTGGCGCAGAATACTTGACACTGTGCTACATTCTACCTGAATAGACGTTTGTACAAGGGTGGATGGTAGATGCATCTTTTCATGGTTCCGTACCCGAAGGAGAACGGGACCCTATTACTAAGCCATGCTTTTATTTTTTATTATTTGCTATTATTCTCTTTACTTTCTTTCTTTTTTTTTTGTTTTTTAAGTATCATAATTGTTGCACTAGCTAACTACCCCACTTTTATGTTTCTTTCTCTCTTTTTTCCATCCCAAGGTTGCCTGGAAGAAATTGCGAATAGCGATAAGGCCGCCCTTTGTACATATTTCAGTTTTTAAGTGTTTTTATGTGCTTTATTTTATGTGTAGGTGAGTTTGTGTACAATAAAGAGTATATCTATCTATCTAAGCCTCCACTGTCTGTCCATCTGTCTGTATCTCATGAACCTGAAATTTTGACAAATTTTCTATTTCGAATGCCACTGTAACGACAAATACTTATTTTATTGATACTAATTTATACTGAACCCTTTATGTGCGGGTCCGCCTCGCACTTGACCGGTTTTTTTTTATTGTCTACAACCTCCCCAGTGGCCTTCTGGGCACTCCGTTTGGACCTCGCCAACATCTTCAACGCCAGACGCTCACTGGAGCATATTCCGGGCGAGCAGAGAGTGACCCCTCGATGTGCTCTCGACGACGCAGGGGTTACACAGCTTTGTCGCCCACTTTGGAATCGCAATTTGCAGGGACGTATAAAGTTCCAGTTAAAGTTCAGTTAGTCATGGGATACTCATCCCAACTTACCTGTCCGGTAGTTGTGGTATAGTATACGGGTATGCGACCCCGGCTTCCCTAGCTATTACTGTCCCATCCCTTGCCGTCCTGGGCGGTAATATCCTACTTTTCCTATTTCCCACTCTAACTTGCTAATCTTCCTTTTCACAACACCTATCCTTCCCTTTCCCTCCTTATTCGTGAGAACGCAATGGTCAATTATATAAATAATTTAATTAACCATATTTAAAAAAAAAAATACCGACTTCAAAGTAAATTATCTAAAAAGCATAAAATAACGAAAATATTATTGAAGTTGGTGTTAGCGTACCTGCTGTGTATATTCTGCACCAACTTCAATAATATTTTCGTTATTTTATGCTTTTTAGATAATTTACTTTGAAGTCGGTTTTTATTTTTTTTAAATAGTTTATTTAACACTTTTTAGTGACTTTTATTTTAGCAAGATAGGTATCAGCACTATCACGCAACTCGAACGTCTACATTACACATACATTACAGTAACTTACTGAAAACATAAAAAGTTTATATCTCTTATAATACTGGACCGATTTTAATTAAACCTGTACTCTACCCTACGTTGAAAAATACTCTAACTATTGCAAAAAGAATTTTCGAAATCGGACTTGTAGTTTCTGAGAAATCCGCGGACAAACCTACATACATACATACATACATACATACACTCGTGAAATTTGGTAAATTTGTTTAGAAGCCCACATAGACTAACATTATATGAATATTACGCATTTCTATTAATATTACATACATACGCGTCGAATACAGAACCTCCTTTTTTGAAGTCGGTTAAAAATGGCGGCGATGTGGTTCGCCACCCTTCACGTCTGCTCTGCCTACGGTAGGCAGAGCAGCCGTGGGGTAGGCAGCCTACCCCACGGGAAAAAGGCGTGATTTTATGTATGTATGTATAAAGTTCCTCACTCTGTGCGTCTGCGACTAACAAGCCAAGAGACCTTCCACCTAGTAAAACAGTTACAGTTAATAAATGCGAAAGTTAAAACCAAGTTCTCCCTTAGTACAACTCGTACAACGACCTCAGATAACTAGGAAAACGCCGAAGGGTTGAGCATGCAGACACACCCACTTAAAGTGGTATTTAATTTGACTGCGGTCACCCCCTTCCCTCTAATATGGTTGAGGGGAGTGATGGCTGCTGCTCGAGTCCACTCGTGCGCGGGTGCTGCTTGGAGGGACTGGTCCGACTACTATCACTTTGGCCTTTTAGTTTGTTGTAATTTTGTCGTATTTTTTTTTTCATTTCTCACTTGTTTTATGTGTCGAACGGCTGGACACACTATCGCTGATGTTGATCCAATTGTAACAAGACTAGTAATGTGTAAAAAAGTGTAAAAATGACAAGCCCGCTGAGTTTCTTGCCGGATCTTCTCAGTTGAGGCCGCGTTGAACGCGCGCGTGAACCGATGGTAGCTTTAAAAAAAAATACAATTCAAAAGTGCTAGCGTTAAGCGCATTTGCAATATTTTTGACTTCGACTTTGCGGTGATAGACCGCAGGTTATTCACCAAGTCGGGTTGCTGGCATTATTTCAACGGGCAGTCCCACTGTGCCCCATATCTGCATAATATGATTGTTATGGAATAATAATAATATTGATATTAATATAATATATATTGATAATAATAATATTGATGGAATAAATAAATAATTTGTCTAACTAATATCTGAAAAATTCGTACAGGGATACAAAGGGTTGATTTAAAGTAATCTCAATTCGCACGGTACTCATGTTCAAGCAAACAAACAGACAATCCTCTCCGTATGTATAAGAATTTATTAAAAGAGGTCAACTCGGTGAAAACGTCTGAAATATCGAGGACGTCAGGTAAATTTATAGGGATAATATGTTGTAGGTACGAGAAGCTCAATTTCCAAGAGAGTTTACTGTGATTTTTTTCTGTCTAAGAAAAATAGATAGCAAAGAATGTCGGAACGTCAAAAAAGTTTGTGCAATTTCTGCCGCGCCGCGCCGCCGCCGTGAGATGACCTAAGCAATTTTTCTGCTAACCGTGTCCTCGTTATTACTGATTTTATTTATGATAGCATATTTGCACAGTTTACCTGATATTTGCCTATTTGTATCTACATTAAAACATATTCTATCAATTTTTAGATGTTTGTTTGCATTTATTTACTGCCTTTCAATGAATTTAATCAAAGCAAATTACTTGTTGACGTAAACAAATTGACAAAATCAGATCTAATCGAAGAATAAATATTTAGGTCAATCACAGAAATAGCGAATACAGTTCGATGCCATTCGGTGATGTTTTTATTCGCTAATTTTGAAAATGCCTAATGGGATGTCGTAGATGACTTATAATATTTATATCACATAATATCATTTCATCGACAGCGATATTTTTATTATTATTGAATTCCATTAGAATATATTTCTTATAGCAGAAAGCGATCAACTGAGCATAAAATTTTATATGAAAACAAATTTCGTCGCAGGTCGTAAACGCAACAGCATCAAACCGTACGCACAATCTTTCATCGATACAGGCAGCGACTCATGAGAGTGATTATGTTTATGGGACACGCGTTCCCTGAGGACGCTCAAAATCTCTGAGCCCCAGACTCATGGCCACGAGAGGCAATGTGTCACTTTTTATAGCCCTGGCCAAAGTGAATTTGCGGGCCGAGATAACTTGAACGTGTTAGACATTTACATCGAATGTTGCGAACCGTAATTTGGCTGCTGTAACTTTCACCAAAATTACGCAGCGGCTGTGTAATTAATTTGGTGCCTTATCGAGTTTTGATAATTGTTTTAGATAGTTCTTTAATGTATCTTTCGTTACTCTAATCTCTGTATTTTCAGATTCATTTTGACCCAGAAGCTTCTTTTTTATTTTGATTACTAAATTAATTTTAACTGCCGCACGAAGAACTGTCAATTTGCGTTAATTATCTTTAATATTTTCTGAAAATCTGAATATTGATCTGTCATCTAAGTATCTGGCTACATGTGTCGCATGTAGCCAGTTAAAACATCATACTCAGTGTGTATTGAAATAAGTGCTAACCAATGTGTTAATTTTTGTGAGTGCGGAAGTAAGTGTTTGCATTTAACAACATTTATACCAAGTGTGATTTAATCGCTTCACAAAAGGTTGATGCAGCGACTGTGATCTAAGCCCCGCAATTAGCATTCAGCAATTCAGCCGCTAAAATAATTCAATTTTGGTACAGCGGTGGTGATGAAATCCCAAAACACGATGCAGCTACAAAATCGCTGAAAGTGTCTAGCGCCTCCAATACTAGGAATGTCCCAACGATTTAGCTTATCAATATAGAGCGCTGTCAATTTTCATATCAAATTACTGAGAGAGAGCTTGTATCTATTGGAATTGCTAAATTTGAGTGGAAACACGAAATTTACTCCTCAATGTTCGTTTAGGGAAGCACACTGCAAACTATTTCTATCGATACTATCAACATGAAAGGTCTGGCTTTGTATTCCAGTATAACATTCAGGCATTCGTTTGCTCTCAAGTTGAACTTGGTAATCATCAAATATGCATAAAGTAGATATATATGGAACAATTGAAATCATGCGTGATTCTACATTCAGTAATCTCAGAAGGATAATATTGAGGATAGCATAGTAAACTAGCTTACCCGCGCAGCTCCGCCCGCGCTTTTTTTATATTACCTAGTGGTATGAAATATACTTTACGACATATTCTAATACCTACTAAATATAAGTAAGTACGACAAGAAATCGACGATGCAACAGACAGAGAGACAAATGCGTGAAGCTTAAAACCCCTCGTTTTTGGCTAGAAGTTAAAAAATACGTAGTGTCTACAGGTGCTGATGTTAATATTATTCTGTGTACTTTTACATGCTTTTACAGCCGGCGCAACGATATCTTCGACACATAAGCCTTTGCCTTATGTTGCTATTAAGCTGCATTGAGGTCATCGACTCCTTCTCGGGCTTCAAACTACACCCTTGTTGGTAATCGGTCACTTTCTTCCCTCTATAAATAATATAGGGTAAGTGGGGGAAGACGAAAGTAACACAAAAAGTCGCCTATAACGCCAGGGCGTTAAGGGAGCCTTTTTTGTGTTACCCCGCCTTTCGTCTTCCCCCCACTTACCCTACTATTAGCCTACTAAATATTCTTCATAAAAGAGCCGTTAGAAATAAAGTACCAACCAAATTTCCTCTAAAACATCCAAATACGAAAGTTAATCCATGTATAGGTTTGTGTAACGGGTTTAATCTCCGGGATGAAGTTTCAAATAACAACCACTTAATTAAAGTTAATCTCGAATGGTGTTGGTGCTGCCGACACGATTCCATTAGCAAACTACACCACCGGCCTTATCTAGGTCGTGTCGTGTTATTCAATCAAAATGCTTATAGCACGGTCTGCGCCAATCAAATTTGTGCATCATGCTATTCGTGCATATGCTATCTAACTAAAACAAAATTAAATACTACTCAGATGCGGACCTGTTGGTCTAGTAGTTACCCTCTCTTTGGAATCGCTGGACCAGTGACTCCGGCGGCGACCCCCGTCCCCGTGAGCATCGTGTCTGGTTCCCGGGGGGCTAAAAAGCACACTCTGGCGGCGGGCTCAAAGGCAAAGCGCTGAGAAGCCCCTGGTGTAAATCCCACCGGAGAGCCCTAGGGTCCCCTCTCATGTGGGACAGCCGCGGGGTTTTAGTGGGTAAGAATCCCACTTACCATGGTCGAGCCTCACAGCTCCCGGAGACGTTTTGAAGGTTTCCCCCGCGTCAAAAAAAAAGTGGTTAGACACTCTGGCCAATAGGGTTCGATTCCCACCATGTGTCTCTATTTAACTAAGTACCGAAAAAAGTACTTATACAGGGTGTTACAAAATACCCCGTAAAAAATATAATTAGTTATCAAAGCCAAAAATTTTGTAAACCCAAGTAAGCTGTCATGTCAGGGAACAGATTATTTAACAGAAAGGCCTACGTACCTATTTTACATAATAATTGTCTACTCTAATAGTTTTTCTATTTTTCATTCATTAGGGCCTCCGCCCACTAGCGTTTTCTAGCTGCAACGACTGGCAACTTTGCGACTGCATCGCGTTTTAGCAACTCCTTAGCGACCATTGAGCTACTCCTTGCGCTCGGTCGCTGTATCGGAGTCGCGCGTTTTAGCAACCGCATCAATGCTGCACCGCGTTTTAGCGACTGCTGTCATCGATGCACAGTGGGCCAAAAATAAGGTTCACTAGCTTAATTTTTCTGAAAAATGAAATATATTTTATGTAGTTCAAATACACGGATTTGTTAAAATTACCATAACATCGAATTACTTAGTAATCACAAGTTTTATTTTTAACTTAACAACATTAAATGTTGTAACAACATTCCAAATGTATCAAAATATAATTTGTTTCCCCTTTTTTTTGTGTTTGAATTGTAAAGCTGAATCTTTTTGGTCACGTTACGGTTATGGTAACAAAACCGTCTGAGTTTCAACCTTAACCCTTTTACAAATATCACATGCTGCTATTGCGGTGTTATAGATGTCGTTGTTATTATGTTGATATACATATAAGTATGTATAAACTAATACCCAGTAGGTACTTTATAAAAAAACAAGTTCGCTTTGCATCTAAGTCACCAGGATTTGACTAATCCTTCTGAATAATGGTAAAATCGCTTAAGAACTTTGAAATGCAAATACATAATCAAGAAGTTGAATGAAATATAAAAAAAAATGATATTATATACTTCACCCAAAACAATTTTCAGGTATTATTTAATTATATAATCTTTACGATAAACAAGCACAATAAGAACAATTAAGACAGAAAAAAAAACTACAAATGCGTAGTTTTTTTTTATAAAAAGAGAACTTCATCTGCCTTTTAATTAAACCAATGTATTTAATAATAATAAACGTTTATTTGAGACTCTTGATCCATACAAAAAAAATACAAAGACACATTGACAAAAAAAAAGGAAGAAACCAAACAGAATAAATAAATAATAACCAAACTAAACAAAAAAAACAGACATTCCAGTAAAAAAAGAATTTTAAGCAGCTATTTCAAGCCAACGTCTACACATATTCGTTATAGACCAACGGTCCGCGATTTCTTTAATAATACCGTTTCTACACTGACCAACCCTGGCCATATATGAAGCAATTCAGCTTCTCTGAATGGCATTGAACGTGTTCAGACGCGCCTCCGTAAACTTGCTAGAGGCACTACAGTACCTATTTAAAACCCATGAGGTGTCTGAAAATGTTATTATATTGTACACGAATACCATCCAATGACCTCCTTTTATAATTTGTCCAGAGTTGGCAAGTGTAGAAGTTTTTACAGTATGATTCAAATAAATGCACTTAAGTTTGAACATTAGCTTTAAAAAAATTGATCTTCTCTCACTTTCTTGGTAATAGATATGTATTAGTCTATCATAATATATTATAATATGTAGTTTATTTTTTATTTTAATTTTTTTTTTTAAATATATATATTTTTTTTAATCCACTTAATTTATTTATATAACTGCACCTGCCCATAAGAATGCTCTGTCCTGTACCCCAAGGTTGACTGGAAGAGATCGCTTTAGCGATAAGTCCGCCTTGTTGTTCACTGTTTTTAATTGTTTTAATTTCAAATGTATATTTCTTTTGTGTGCAATAAAGAGTATTTGTATTGTATTGTATTGTATATTATGTACTAGCTTTATCCTGCAGCATCGCATGCACATAGTTAGTTAATATCCTGGGACAATTCACACACGGTCATCTGATCCAAACCAGGCAGAGCCTGTACTATGGAACCAGACAACTGATACTAATACAAATATACTTTTTATTTGTAAGTACATACTTATATAGATAAACACCCAGACACTTGGTGGGAATCGAACCCACGACCTGTTGGGTAGGAGACAGGGTCACTAACCACTAGACCAACGGGCCCGTCATCAGTTAGTACTTAGGTATAGATTGTTTATAGGTTTTAAACAATCAGTAACAACGCATATTGTATAATAATTTCATGCAAGAAAACTTCACCTTTACACGTCGTCATTTCATTTTCATCTTATTTTCAATCGGCCTGTTTTGTCCAAACCAATAATAAATAACTTACTTCGCGCGCTTCACTTTTCGTCGCATTTAGCAAAGTGTAAAGAAGAGCCCGGGGCTCTTCAGTTTCTAAAGCAAGCGGTTTCCCTTCGCTTCTGAAGCAACAAAGTAAGTTTCATAAATGAAAAACGGTCAGTCCATTAAACCTTGATTCCAATGAACTGCGGGACAAAATTTTCTCAATTTTCCTATAACCCCTAGTGCATCTTTAAAATCCCTTAAAGCTTGCGAAATATTTATTTATTTATTTTATTTAAAAAGTCTTTTCAGTACGTACGTATTGTGGTAATCGAAAGCAATGATCTTATATCGTTATGATTATGACTACGGTTGTTTGTATTTAAAAACCACAAGAAATACATTATCACAAATCTTATGAAAGAGAAGCTTGTTTTAACGCCCACTGTGCGCTGTACCGTGTGAATCCAATACACTGTAACTACGAAAAACTGATTTTGAGAAAATGAGCAAAATAGATTTTTTCAGTTTTTTCAATATTACTCCAAAACTTTCTTTAGAAAGTATTTCTGTGTTCTCTCTCAGTTCTTATAGTGTTTGGTGCCAATTTAAAAATAATTTTATAAGTTATCCAGCCTATTATGTTTTATATATATTTAGAGTATACATAATGAATTATCGTGGATAACTTGTGTTGCCCTAATAGTTGTCAGAAGCTAAGGAAGATATTGTTAAGGCAATACACTGTATCATATAGTTACAGTGTATTGACTTGAAAATCAGGGCCTATAAATGTATTGGTAGGTATAAGTAGGAGAACCTTAATACTGCACAGACGTGGCAGTTCTTGAGATATTTTGGTATTTTCTATTGAGAATGCTCCATATTTAGATCTTGATTTCATTAATGCACATTTTTAGAAGTCACTTGTTACTCTTGATAATGTTAAGTTGTCCACTTTAAATTGTCTCTCTTAGCTATCTTTGCCTTTATCTTCTCCTTTCTCTTTGAGTTCGGTTACTGAGGGGGTTGGGAATTATATCATCATGGTCTTCAGTTAAAATTGTTGTTACCTAACCTTGAAGTAACCTTGAGCAATCCTTGTCCAATAATCACTCGTTTCTTAAACTTTTCAATTGAATCCTGTTCTTTCCCGTCTGCATGGAAGAAAGCTTGTCATTGTCATTCCTTTTCCAAAACAACCAAATCCTTCTGTTACAAATTTTAGTCCTATATCTACACTCCTTGTTCTGTTCTGGAAGTCCTGAAAGGTATTTATTGTTTACAAATAAATGACAGACTATTTTGCACCTAATTGCCTTTTAGTCCTTAGTTTTAGTAAAAATAAGTGATGTTTGACGCTTAGTTATAGAAAGCAAACAACTGATTATTCTGGTATTATTGGATCTTGGTAGTGACTTCAATTCTGTTGATTTTGACATCCTTCTAGGTATTCTTTCCTCTCTCAATGTCGCTTCTTCAGCTATCAATTGCTTTGATCATATTCGTATCTTCGTGGGAGCTCCCAATCTCTCCGCTTTGAGGAGACATCATCTGTGTGGTGTGAGCTTGAGGCGGGTGTTCCACTGGGTGGCGTAATCTCTCCTCTTTTCCATTTTCATGAATGTTATCGCGAGGGTTTTCTAATTATCATCTCTATTCAAGATCATCCGTAGCTTTAACGTCATGCCAATATTGATAATCTTGGGTAAGTGATATTTACGCTTAATAAAGATTTAGATAGCATAAGTCAGTGGGCAAAATCAATTGGTTTGTTAGTGAACTCTACTAATTCTCAGGCTATCATATATGGTGGCGCATACGTGATGAATCTGGTTGACATTAACTCACTCTCTAGTTTAGTTTTCGATTCCGTACCAATTGCATACTCAAATAAAGTTAAAATTCTTGGAGTTCTGTTTGATTATAATATTTCTTGGGAATCTCATGTTGGAGAAAGGTATAAGTAAGAAGATCTTTTACTCTTATCAGTCTCACAAGCGTCTCCAAAAATGTATTCTGCGTCAGACAAAAATCTTTTTTGCTTGATCTTTACCTCTTTTCGATTATGCTGATGTATGTTTCTAGATGCAACTGAGGAGCTTCTTAATAAACTGGAGCAATTGTATAATTTGTGTATTCGTTTCATCTTTGGTCTACGGAAATATGATCACGTGTCGGAATTTCGGGCTCAACTAGAATGTCTGCCAATCCGTCAGTGGCGGAACTGGCATATTTTTTGTTTTCTAAATTGTATATTTAACAATCCTTAATCTCCTCTTTATCTTTGTGAGGGTTATTCCTCTCGTGTCTTGTGACAAGCCTTGACGTTCCACTGTATCTGTGCATTTTGAAGTTCCTCCTCATTATTATAGTAGCTATAATGATTTTTTTTACCATGCAAGCAGTGCAGCTATGGAATTCTCTTCCACATTCCTTGTGTAGTAGCTGTAATTTAGTCATATTTAAAAAAACAAAATTTCCTCTCTAGATAGATTTAATTTAATATTTCGTGTATTTATAATACTATATTTATTTTTAAATTTCAGTACCTATTAGTTCATCAGTTCATACTTTCCAGCCACTGCGCCGCCGTCGCTCTCGGCCAGATCGACCAATAATAATTGAAATCGATAGCCCTGCCTCAATCTGATTGGCGCAGCCGCGTCGCGCTAGCCCTTCTACAAAACACTGTATCTTGCAATCCGCGAAGATTATTTGGACAATGCACTGCATCATCAATTGCCGTGATTTACTATTTCAGGCCTGTAGTTGTTAGTAATTACAGTGTAATTTGCATTGCAATATCTCAGTCTTTTTCATACAAAGTAAAAAAACTATGAATGCTATAACATCAAACAGGTTAAAAGAAATCGAATGAACGTTGTTAATTCAAAACACTGTATCTGAAGTTACAGTGTATTGGATTCACACGGTACCGCTGGTGTGACATGTTTTGACTTAGGGGGGTTACCAACTTTTTCTGGTATTCTAGATTATTTTCGGGGTCGATTTAAGTTACCACTTTTAAAGGAATATTGCTGCTTTGGTTTTTAATTTCAAAGAAAGCACGTATTGCAAAAATATGTATTTCACCTTCCACATGATTTTTAACACAAATCTACATGAATGATATTGTTTGCTTGTACACATAGGTTTTTGAAAACTGGTAATTGGATGTAGCCAGTACCGCCTTCGCCGCGATTTATATTTTCGCTTTATTAGCACACTGCTGCAGCTGCACTGCTTCTTGCTTTACAAGAAGCAGTACAGCTTTATAAGAGTCCACGGTAACGTTTAGCTTCGTCAAGATTTATTATTACACTGAACATATTGCTAGAGTCTCGTTCCACACCGGGCCGACTACTACTCTTAAAAATGTTTCCTCCCTAACTCAAATCAAATTATCCCCAATTATACTTTATATTTTTAGCCGTCTTAAAAAAGGAGGTTCTGTATTCGACGCGTATACATATTATAATAATTGACATATGTTAGACTATATGGGCATCTAATCATATGTATATCCGAGTAACCTCTTCGGCTATCGTTAGTCGCACTTCCCATTACAATTTGTCAAATCGGTACTTCTACCTTCCATTTAAGACACAACAAAACAAGACATTGACCTTTACTTGTCAATAAATAACCCAAATACGATCTTGTTGTACATGCCACGCGTCTCCACCGAACAGGCAAATCGTTTATGGTCCAAAGTATACACTTTTATAATAAACTGCCTCAGGCTATCCGAGATCTTCCAATGAAGAAATTTAAACCTTTTAAAGCCGATAGTCAAAAAAGGCTTATTATAAAATCTCGAATTACCTGGAGGATAAAACTGCGTGGGCTAGAACTGCTCAAATCATGTAAGCCATCGATATACTATCTAAACTATACTACTATACTACTACTACTTATTAAACCACAGTACCGTTATTCGAAGCTTATAATGAGAGCGGCACTTCCGGTTTCCCGTCATATTTCTTCCTATTGGTCTACTTCACTGTGATTTGATCGGACGTGACGTCATATTGCCAGGCGGGTGGGGGGAGCTGTTGTAAAACACGCTCACTCCATTCGTGTTCATTGGCGTCTTGTTTCCCGTCACAGACACCCGTCCGAGGCTACAATATACAACTGTTTGTGGAATTTAAATCAAATTCTAAATCTAAATAATTCCAAAAGTATACAATGTTGAACAACAATATTTGCTACAAATAGTTGAAGCCGAACAAAATGCACGTAAGTACAAAACATTTTAACGGTGTCTGCCGTTCGTTTTGTTTGTGTGTTCCTAATGAAATGTTTTATACTATTAAATAGTGTGTGGTTTTAATATAGTGCAAGTAAATTGGGCTATGTTTGTCATAAATTTGTAAATAATCAATTTTCATTTAGCCCACTGACAGTAATTTGTATATTTGATAACTTTAAAAATTATTATTTAATACTTGTGCTGAATTTATTGATATTTTTATTAAAGTTTGATGTGGGTAAGCTTTATGTGCGAGTTTTCCAAGTGGATAAAAAGTAACGAACACATAAACATGTAATATTACAAATTGTAATCTGCCTGCAGTTTAAAACATTTGCAGAACTATTTTGTAGCCAAGTCCTACGATAATATAGTACATCTACCTGCAGTTTTAAGCATTTGCAGAATTATTTTGTAGGCGAGTTCTACGATAATAATACATCTCTTACAGTTAGTTCTAAGCTTTTTTTTCAGAATGGATGGTCAATTTACAATAATACAATCTGAACAGTGAGACAGTGACATTAGTTGTACTTGAAGAAAAGGCGCTCAGGCGTTATCAATGTGGTGTGATAATTGGATAAATTCAGTAAACAAGTGAGTTTTGTTAATATATTACTTTTGATTGTGCGGTATCTGTAAGTTCACGTGTGCTGACAAGTAGAACTATACTCGTAGGGTAACCTAGGATTGGGAATTAAAAGCCTAGATACAGTACAAATGGAGTATTTAAGTCTTATAGTTGTGGCCGCCACCTCCATTTTACAGACAAACCATTTGCGACCATATTTTTTGTTATATCTAACAAAAAAAAAAAAAAATGCAGCTAAAATAGCAGGCAATGATATTATATACAATATCATTGTATCATTGCTTGCATGACAATATTTCGTACTCTTCTTGTGTGGGCTATGTAGGTTAATTACTATTATAGTCTGTGAGCAGAAAGGTGGAAATATAACTGTTTCAAAGTTAATGAAAATACAATTACGGTTTTCTTTAAAATCTCTTGGAACATTTTCAATAAGTTTGTGCAACGCATAATTGAGTATTGAGAAACGTAGAGGTGCTATTATGCGTACGCAACGCAGTAACTTTTAGTGTCTAATACACAAAATTCACGTATATAATGGCAAGCCTCGTATGGTTACAATCAATATAAAGTACTATCTCATGGCACAAGTTGCCATCCATCGTTGCAGGATGGGTGCACAAATTATAAACCTCCCATCTCGGGGGCAGTACATGTACAATTGCTCGTCGTAAGGCAAGCTCCTAGTTTCCAGATTTAATTTTGATAATCTTGTCAAAGCCTAAAAGTTGTTGGCTGAAGTCTACTTCACCAGCATAGAGTACCATCGCGTAGTACGAGGTCTAATTTCTATTCTCCTTTGCATAACGTTTGCAAATATTATCGCCCACCCTCGCAGGATGGTATGTATCATCTTATGTATGTTGATCATGACCACGCACCTGATTCAGAATAAATTTTGACGATCTTGTCAGTCTAACCGTTGTTGGCTGACTTCTACTTCACCATCAGCATTAAGTACCATCACGTGGCATATTTTCTAGATTCATTTTAAATTGCATGGAGTTGCACAAACCACCACCCTCGCAGGGTGGTGCAGGGGCATATATGTATATATATATATATAGATATAAATAATAAAGCTCCATCCCGTGATGGTACATATGTATATAAGTAGTTATTTATTTTATTTCTTAGTTGCTCATAAAAAGAGCATGTATCCGGTTCTTAAAATAAATTTTGATTTGTCAATTTGGAAGTGGTTTGGCTGAAGTCGTATTTCACCATCAGTATATTGTCCTTAGCAAGGACTGCACCTTTTATTACTCACCCTCGCAGGGTGGATACACAAAGATTTAACCTCCCTCGCAGGGACAGTAACATGTATAGCTCGTGGAGAGAGCACGTACTGTGTATCCGGTTTTTAGAATCAATTTTGATTTGTCAATTTGGAAGTGGTTGGCTGAAGTCTATTTCACCATCAGTATATTGTCCTTCGCAAGGACTGCACATTTTACTACTCACCCTCGCAGGGTGGATACACAAAGATTTAACCTCCCTCGCAGGGACAATAACATGTATAGCTCGTGGAGAGAGCACGTACCTAATTTTCAAAATCAATTTTGGCATTCTTGTCAGTCTGAAAGTTATTTTCTGAAGTCCATTTCATTATAATAATTTGACTGGCCCGTCGTTCTCATAGACACCCTGACTCCTACTCAGTGGTCGTGGGTTCGATTCCCACCAAGTTTCTGTTACTATTTATCGATATAATAGTTGTATGGTTGCCGTTGTGCAGACTGTATCCGGTTTGGGATCGGATGGCCGTGTGTGGGTTGTCCCAGGATATTATTATTATAAGCATAGTGACATTGACAGGGTGTTTTTAGCAATTACATACCTCCGCAGGGTGCCCCAATAAGTAACAGTTCCCTGCAGGAGTGGTACTGCATATTGCTCTTCAAGAGAGCCTGTTTTTCTGTTAAATTCAGCAGAGATATTAAGACATTAACAGTGTGTGTGTGCCTGGCACATCGTCATATTAATAACCTTTTTCTGGGGAGTTTGTTCTGACTATCACGCGCTCTCGCGGGGAGAGAATACAGAGATTTACCTTTCAGAAGAAGGTTGCAGTTGCTTTACAAAATTGCACGTACGTGATTCTATGAATCAATTATATATAAATATATAATTTTCATAACCCTGGCTTGCAGTCACGTCTTGGATCCTAATCATGGTCCCTTATTTTTACTGTCTTAAAATATCAGGACCAGTCGAGCGTAAACTGCTAATAGTTTATCAAAGTTTTGGATACAACATTTTAAGAAAGTTCTTCAAACAATGAATGGATATGATGTGGGGTCAACATGTCCTTTATTTGAAGACCACCATTACTTTTTCTATACTATATAGTATTTCAAATTGTCATTTCAAAGTTAAAAGGTATGTACTCTTATAATTGGGAATTCTGGGGATCCATAATGATGGAATCATTGACGAGTTTCTATAAAAATATCAAACTCAATTCTGTGGGTGTAACTGGGTGTAAGTAACCAAGTTATGGCCAAAATTGCATCGCCTGCATTATTAGCCAAAAGTAATGCAGTCCTCATTCACAATTGCGGAGAACAGGCGTATAATTGTACGAACTGTAATTGTTCTAATGAGAATAAAGATTTTTTAACCCCATAATTTGACTTCTGATCAATGTCGGGAGTAAGAAAATATAAAGAAAGCAGTTGCATTGCAACCAAAAGAAATATTTGCAATCCTGCTTACTATCTCTTGTAATTTCGCATTTATTACAAAGTGACAACACAAGTTTCCTTTACAGAGGTAAGGGAAACTAGTATGCAGACAGGGGGCGGGACCAACCATTCACAGATGCTTATGAATATTATATTTTTCAATTAGTTCTTTAATACAAATCAAATTTCATTGATAATATTTTATACAATATCCTTCTAGAGACAGATAGTAGGATATATGGGGTACATAATATGTCCATAAATATTTAAGGTACTTTGAAGCAGAAAGACTACAAATCATCCTCCATGTATGATTATTCGAGTATTCAGTGAACATATATTAACTCGTATTGGCTCTGAAGTATTCTGGTATAGGTTAAATATACACACATCAAAAGTGTCTAGGGATCAAGCATTTTTAAGCGGATTTCTTGAGATTGAGATGTGGCTTTGTAATAAATTTATGATTTTATAAATTTATATGGATCCTTTTTGGTGCATTTCATAATTTGAATCAGGAACTGTGAATCAAATTCGAGTAAAAGATGAAAATCAGCTGTCAATATTTTCCCTATAAAAACATACAACGCATTGAAGACATTATTAGTGCTACTGTTTCCCTACTACTGATTAAAACCAACGTTATTATGGAGCGGCGACGTCATTTAAGCAGGGAAGAAATGCTCAGAGCCGTGGGAATGATAGAAGCTGGTTCCCGGCAACGAACTGTGGCTTTAGCTCTGAATACAAGTCAGAGTGTTATCAGTCGACTTTGGACACGTTACCGAAGCACTGGTACCGTGGCTGAGCGCCATGGAGGACGGTATCGCTGCACCACACGGAGACAAGACCGATATATTCAAATCTTAACTCGAAGAGCTCCAACAATAACTGCCATGATGTTAGCCGTGAGGCTTCATCACTCTTCAGGGAACTTAATTAGCGACCAAACAGTCAGAAACCGCTTGCATGAAGTGAACCTTCATTCCCGAAGACCGCTACGGGTACCACCTATAGCAATGCACAATCGTAGGATTCGATATCAATGGGCTCTTGAACACAGAAATTGGGCAGAAGAACAATGGCGTTTCGTGTGCTTTTCTGATGAGTCTCGTTTTGGTATGAGACCGGATACAAGACGTATACGACACTGGAGAACCCCTGGACGCCAACAGCGATTAAAATCCTGCCAGGAAGTCCATCCTTATAGTGGTGGAACCATCATGGTATGGGCGGGTATTTGGATCGGCGGAAGAACTGACTTGATTTGGATCAGAGGCAACCTCAACGCTCAAATTTATGCTGAGACGATTGTATCAGACGTCATCGTTCCTCTACAAGTGCAAATCGGTCCCTTATTTCAGTTAATGCATGATAATGCACGACCGCACACCGCAAGAGTTGTAAGACAGACTCTCGCCGCAGCTAACATCAATGTCCTGCCCTGGCCTGCTCAGTCGCCAGACTTGAACCCGATTGAGCATGCATGGGATATGCTACAGAGAAGAGCTCTGCCGAATATGGAGGGTATCCAGTCGCAAGAAGACCTTTTTTTGTTGTTGCAACGAACATGGGCGGCCATTCCACAGCGTGATTTGGATGAACTCATTTTGAGTATGCCAAACCGATGTTCTTGTGTTGTTAGTGTTCGCGGTAGAAACACGGATTATTAATTGTTTAAGTTACCCAATAAAATTTTAAAGAAAACTGTTATTTCAGTCTTTTTTTCGAACTTTTGTGTTAGTGGTTCAAATGTCAAAAATCCCTTTATTAGGAAAATGGCAAATTTCTTTATTAATGCAAAGGTGACTTGGTTTATCGTTACTGTGACAAACGAAAACACTTTATTTGATGAATCCTTAAAGAAAATTTTAATTAATATCAATCAGGAGAAAAGTTATTGCAAAAATATATGTTGATCCCTAGACACTTTTGATGTGTGTATATTTAATCGTATTGGCCCTGAATTATTTCGGAGAGCAGACTCTGTTCTTGAACGAGTTTTGAGTCAACTATTCATATGACACAACTTTTAAAGGATCCTAGTTTTCGCATACAGACAATATTCTTTCGTTCTGAAACTTAAAAATGTGAGTTTTGGTGATCCAGACTTGACCTTTCAAATCGAACCAAATATTACATTAAAAATTCACGAAGTAGTTTGGAATCATGAGCTGGTCTTGATTTTCTAAACTAAATAAAAATAACTCGAAATATTGCCACATTTTTTGCTAGTTTATAGCGGATTCGAGCATCAATCATTGTTGTTTGGTATTATTATTGCCTAACTCTGACAATGTACAATACTGATCAGTCCAGTTACTTGCTTGTCAACTCTTAGCAACATGTTCTTAAATCGATTTTACTTATTAATCCTTTACTCATCTATTTAGGATATGATTTAGTGAGCAATTTTCAAAGTAGCTTACTTCACATGTAGAACACATACTTGCATATATAGCAATGTATAGACGATTTAACATTTATAAAAAGACCCTGACTAATGACTAGAGTAATGCCTTAATAGAGTTTAGATAAAAATCCCATATAATTTATCTATTATACACAAAGTGAAGTCTACCCTTCACACTGTTGCTTGCTGGATGCTAAAGATTATCACACTGCATAATAATTAGAGGTAAACATTGTAACATCACCTAGTACTCTGTAAAGCATAGTCGTGTCCAAGAAGTGCGTTAATCGGAAGGCCACGTACTGCAAAGTATACAACATCGCAGTACCTGGCGTTGTGTTTAAAAACAAATTGTATATGTATTCAGTTATCTTATCTTTATTGATGGGTCAAAAAGACTAAAATCACGAACATAATTTAGCTTAATTAATTACCTATCATGCGTCACAGGGGTAGTGGTTTATAAAAATAGCTAGCACATTGAAATTGGAGATTTTTAATACATTTTAAACTGTATTATAAAGGCGAAGTCAAAAACACATCGCAAGGAAAAAATAAATAAAAAAAAAAGTACTTTTGTACTGGATTGTTTAACAAAACACAATGAATAATTGCCATAATATTGATTTTAATGGCTGATACAGTTCTATTCTCCTTCTCTTCTCTTTCTCTACTAGTTTCTAAAAGAAATAATTAGCATATACAAATATATATATATATATATATATATATATATATATATATATATATATAAGAATGCAGTCTATTGAATTTTTATTTAAAATTCATACTTGGATATTTAAAATACATCCGTAAATCACATTGGCGTCATTAATCTACTGATATTACCAGGCGATAACAAACACTTCTCATTATAAGCTTCGAATAATGGTACTGTGGTTTAATAGCAGCGTTTTCCCTGAAAGAAAACGCATATTAAACTACTTACCTTATTCGAAGCTTACTTTTTAAACCTGCCTGGTATTTCTTCGACACAATGAACACGAATGGAGTGAGCGTGTTTTACAACAGCTCCCCCCACCCGCCTGGCAATATCACGTATCGTCACGTCCGATCAAATCACAGTGAAGTAGACCAATAGGAAGAAATATGACGGGAAACCGGAAGTGCCGCTCTCATTATAAGCTTCGAATAAGGTAAGTAGTTTAATATGCGTTTTCTCTCAGGGAAAACGCTGCTATTATATATCGATGATGTAAGCTTAGAATTTTAAGGCTACTTATACATCATTTGTAAAACTGTTTACACATCATCATCATCATCATCATCAGCCGGAAGACGTCCACTGCTGAACATAGGCCTCCCCCTTAGAACGCCACAATGAACGACAATTGGCTATTTGCATCCACCGGTTACCTGCGACGCGCACAATGTCGTCTGTCCACCTAGTGGGAGGCCTGCCAACGCTGCGTCTTCCGGTTCGTGGTCGCCACTCGAGAACCTTTCTTCCCCAACGGTTATCGGTTCTTCGAGCGATGTGGCCTGCCCATTGCCACTTCAACTTGCAGATTCTGAGAGCTATGTCGGTGACCTTTTCAACACCGGTTTATATCGATAACTTTAAAAAATAAACCGGTTTCTTTAAATGAAATACACTAAAAAAACAATATCTAATTAGTGCTTAGTGTATATTTACCATTAGATAATCACATTAATTGTACTTTAGAAAATAATAATCGTCAAAATGTAACCAAGAAGCTAGGAATTCTATTATTTTGCATCTGTTGCTAACAAAAGTAGGTATAACCGTAGGTATATCAGTGCTAGTAGTAGTAGTGTTTAATGGTGCTAAATGATTATTGTCGGACCAAAAAGCACCCGCACTTCTAAGAACTTTTGTCATTGTCTCTCTACCTACATCTATTTTTCCCTTCATGTTATCCTTTGAGTTGCCTGGTAGAAATAGCTCATTCTCATTCAATCTGTTTTCTAAAAAGAATACATATAAAAATGTATTCTGTAATTTGTGTTTGTACAAAAGTGTAAATAAATAATTTTGTCAAAACTAAAGGTCATTGGGCATTTTTGACCCGATACCTCGAAGTTCGCGTCCACTATCGAAATGTGGTTTGGTACGAAGGTTTAGGGTTAACATTTCACGGAATATATTTTAATTCAAATGTATGGGAGAAAAAAAGTTACGTGGTTCAAGGCAGAACGTTTATTTTTTCCCAACGATGAATGATTTTCAAACCTCACTAATTACTGTAGTACTTACTTAAACATTATCAAAACTATTATTGTTCCTGCATACATGACCGCCGCACTGTAGGAAGCTGCGCGCATGTCACGAGTGTGGTGTACTTCTTTTCGTGGGCAAGACATCAGGAAGGAATAGATGCAACATCAAGCACTGATTGATTGATATTGATGATGTTGAATATCTACCTAACACTCTACAAGTAATGTACTTAGGTCAGTATTTTCAAGTTTGTTTTGGAATTACTTATAAACTATATAGTATTTTTGTAAATTGGTGCTTGGAACTATGCGGGAAAACTGTAGGATCTAGCTCGAAAGGCCCCTAACAATTATTATACCTTTTTAAGAAGATGTTGTGCATTTTTTTAAGCATTTCATATATTTTTAACCGACTTCAAAAAAGGAGGAGGTTCTCAATTCGTCTGTATATATTTTTTTTTTTTTTATGTATGTTCGCGCATAACTCTGGCAATTATTAACCGATTTGAAAAAATCTTTCTTCCATCCATTCTTCAATCCATTGATTGGGTCCCGTAAAAAAAATTATTGCTTAGTAATAAGTAGTTCCTAAAAAAACAAGAATGGTGACTGCGCACTGAGAGTTGCAAGAAAGCCTATATAGATGACGTTTTAGTCGCTCGGACTCGCTCGGTCGGACAAAAATGGTCATAACTCTGGCAAATATTTACCAATTTCAATGATTCTTTTTTTATTCGAAAGAAGAAACCACGGTATTGAATCTGTATGAATTTTATTACAACCGGATAAGAACTTCCTGGAGGACCATGAACGATGTGGAGGAATTTATCTGGTAAAAACCATAAAACTGATGTTCTCCATTACATTGCTCTGACAATTATGAACCGATTTCGATGATTCTTTTTTTATTCGAGAGAGTAAACTACTATGATGTTTCCATGCAAATTTCATTACGACCGGATATTATTTTCTGAAGAAACATGAATTATGTAAAACTATGTAGACGATAATGTGATCATAACCTACCTAGATAATTTTACGGTTTTCGATGGTTCAATCTTTATATATGAAAATATCACTAAAAAGGTTAAAATAAAATCTTTTTAAAAAAAATTGAACCGACTTCAATATCACTGAAAAGTATAAAATAATTTAAATATTATTGAAGTTGGTGCCAAATATACACAGCCGGTAAGCTAACACCAACTTCAATAATATTTAAATTATTTTATACTTTTCAGTGATATTGAAGTCGGTTCAATTTTTTTTAAAAAAGATTTTTTGAAGGATATATACGGAAATCCGTTTTTTATATTAATAATTGGTTTGTTAAAAAAACCACTTTCCCACACATTTAAAGAATACGACCCATCGTATTGGGTAGTAGTCATGATCTTTAATATACTCAGACTAGTTTCGTTAGTGGTCGCTCGCTGGTGGGTCAAAGGTCCGAACAAAAGGCCCAGTTACCGTTTAACCGTATTTGAACAAACATCCGTAACGTGCGTTTCGTGTAACAATGCTGATTTTCTGTTCTTATTGGCGGTACGCTAGCTGAATGTCTTGCCATCTTACGGGGTACATAATACAAAAACAAAAAAGAAGGTAAGTAATCGGTTTTTAATAAAAAGAACCGATTATAACCGATTTCTACAAAAATCGGTTTTTATAGGTTTTTTTTTAAACCGGTTCACACCACTAATGCCCACTGAGTGTCTTTCAGAATCTTCTCAGTAGCGGCCGCGTTACGACCCGGTGGTAGTGTGTAGAAATGATTTTTGTGTAAGTGCCTCCGTGGGGCCTATACATAATAATGATATTTTGACTTTGACTTTGACTTTGATACTATTGACCTCATACCCTACATTTTCGAATTAACAGGATATTTAGTATTAATTGACAGCCCATACTAATGACCCGGCTGCGACACATGTACATATATATGTGTGTGTGTGTGTGTATGTATGTATGTATGATTATTCCCATACTTCTCAGAAACTACAAATCCGATTGCGGTAATTCTTGTTGTAATCTATACTTATAATAAAACTGTAACAGGTCCAATTCTGTACATTGAAGATATTTTCAAAATTATATTTGGAGGGCATTCTATAACCGATACTGAGGCCGAAAATGTAATTTTTTTAATTTTTGTCTGTCTGTCTGTCTGTCTGTCTGTCTGTATCACGGCTGCGCATCACGCCGAAACTACTGAATGGATTCAAATGAAACTTGGCATGATTTGAGATCTTACTACGAGGTAGGACATAGGATACTTTTTATCCCGTAATCTAGCACGGTTCTTTTGGGAGAGGGGATTAAAGTCAAAATGGGTACTTGGTTATACGCTTGGTCCGATTTTATCAATTTTTCTTCATAATTATAATAAATATTAGTAAGGGAACACTCATAGAGAGTTGTTATCAAGGTTTTGTAATCGATCGGGTTAAGCGTTAGGTAAGGTCATTAAATAGATGGGTGACCGTTTAACGCCATTTGAACTAAACGGGTCCGTGCTTTGGAGAGCAAGTAAAAAGTGGGTCCCAGTTTTTAACCGACTATAAAAAAGGAGGTTATGTATTCGATGCGAATGTCTGTTATTAAAAGTTTAGTTAACGTAAAAATAGCGCATGCGGAGCAGCGTGGGTCAGCTAGTAAATTCATAAAAATCTGTTCGATAGTTTAGAATATATGCACTGTTTGTGTTTCTGGTAAAGTCTAGCATAGCTGTTCTAGTTGCGTGGTAGTTTCATGCATTCAGAGCGTTATAATAGGTAAAGGCAATAAAAAGTTTAAATAAAATATTTATATTATATTATATATTATAATTATAATAAAACTGTAACAGGTCCAATTCTGTACACTGAAGATATTTTGAAAATTATTTTTGGAGGGCATTCTATAACCGATACTGAGGCCGAAAATGTATTTTTTTTAATTTTTGTCTGTCTGTCTGTCTGTATCACGGCTGAGCATCACGCCTAAACTACTGAATGGATTCAAATGAAACTTGGCATGATTTGAGATCTTACTACGAGGTAGGACATAGGATACTTTTTATCCCGTAATCTAGCACGGTTCTTTTGGGAGAGCGGATTAAAGTGAAAATGGGTACTTGGTTATACGCTTGGTCCGATTTTATCATTTTTTCTTTATAATATAATTGTATAGTTGTTATCAAGGTTTCAATCGATCGGGTTAAGCAACGTTAGGTAAGGTCATTAAATAGATGGGTGACCGTTTAACGCCATTTGAACTAAACGGGTCCGTGCTTCGGAGAGCAAGTAAAAAGTGGGTCCCAGTTCTTAACCGACTATAAAAAAGGAGGTTATGTATTCGATGTGAATGTCTGTTATTAAAAGTTTAGTTAACGTAAAAATAGCGCAGGCGGAGCTGCGTGGGTCAGCTAGTATTATATTAAAATCCGACTTTAACGATATCATTATGATCTAAAAAGCATTATATATCGAAAATATATTTTAAGTCGGTGCTTTACATAACATATTAACTGACATCAGCATCCCTCGCCGGAAAACGTACCGAAACCCTCAAAATGATTGTAGAATTTGGGTCAAAATTCAATGTACAGTTTAGATTAAGGAAACAAACAAACAGGAGCGATTATACGTAAAACACGGATAGTGACTGTTTTTATACCTAGCTACCTACTTATTTAGATTGTTTTAAATTTCATACAGTACAAGCGGCTTTGCACTTACGAAAAAATATTTCAAACAACTAAATTAATACTAAGATCTTAACTACAAGTCCGTTGCCACATTGCCCATTAATAAATGTTAAGTAATCAGAATACAAATTGTTCAATGTATTATTCTCCATTTATTTAGGGAGAAATCCTTAAAGTTGTGAACCCCGGAACTACCAAAGGCGCGGCGACTGGCATCTATAGTGTGCGTGGTGTAGCGCGCGGTTGCTGCATCCAGCGACCGGAAAGCGCCAGAGTTGCCGGTCGCTGCGGCTAGGTAGTGTGCGGGGGTTCGCGATCGGCCGCGGTATCAAGCTTCCGAAATGCAGCAGAGTTGCCGATCGCGGATGCAAAAAGTATCGTGTCGGCGGAGGCCCTTAATGTTTGCTACCTCAATACAAGGACGTCATTATACTCAAGTACTGGCTTCAAAAAATGACAAGTTGGAAAAAAAAAATGTTATATAATATCAAATCTGTTGACGTTTATTATGAAAAAGTAAGTGTTCGTTTAGGTAGGTTTAGGTTGTTTCGTTAGGTTAGGTCTTTTAAAATTTTTGTCGTTCCGCGAATTAGGTAGAAATGTTGGCAAGTACATTCTGCGTAGTTTACTATTTAATTTTACTGAAATTGGGTTTGCACATCAGTGAAAATAATATATAATATTAATCTATACTTATAATAAAACTGTAACAGGTCCAATTCTGTACATTGAAGATATTTTGAAAATTATATTTGGAGGGCATTCTATAACCGATACTGAGGCCGAAAATGTAATTTTTTTAATTTTTGTCTGTCTGTCTGTCTGTCTGTATCACGACTGAGCATCACGCCGAAACTACTGAATGGATTCAATTGAAACTTGGCATGATTTCAGATCTTACTACGAGGTAGGACATAGGGTACTTTTTATCCCGTAATCTAGCACGGTTCTTTTGGGAGAAGGGATTAAAGTCAAAACGGGTACTTGGTTATACGCTTGGTCCGATTTTATCAATTTTGCTTTATAATATAATAAATAGTAGTAAAGGACACTCATAGAGAGTTGTTATCAAGGTTTTGTAATCGATTGGGTTAAGCAACGTTAGGTAAGGTCATAAAATAGATGGGTGACCGTTTAAGGCCATTTGAACTAAACACTAAAACCATTTGAACTAAAACTAAACGGGTCTGTGCTTCGGAGAGCAAGTAAAAAGTGGGTCCCAGTCTTTAACCGACTATAAAAAATGAGGTTATGTATTCGATGCAAATGTCTGTTATTCAAAGTTTAGTTAACGTAAAAATAGCGCAGGCGGAGCTGCGTGGGTCAGCTAGTTTATTATATTTTTACGGGGTGTTTTGTAACTCGTTGTATAACTACAGTTATCTGGTCTCCATAGTACAGGCTCTGCCTAATTTGGGATTGGATGACCGTGTGTAGATTGTCGTAGAATACTATAGAGAAAAAAAAACAAGTTTGCGACCTTATGATTTTAATGTCGGATTTTCTCAATTGAGCAATGCGGCCATTGCGATCCAGTATCAATACATTCCAGTAGATTTGTAAAATGATTTCTGTAAACCTACTGGAATGGCCAGTTGATACTGGCAGTTGACCGTCACTTAGGTCTCTCGTACATACCTAAGCTTAGTGGCGAACATGTTGCTCAGGCCTCTGACTTAGCTTAACGACTGGTGTCTAGATGAATCATGAGACCACCTTATGTCCTATACTACCCTGGTACTTCTCACAGTCACAGTCACAGTTTGGTAACACTAGATGTCTCATGAAAAGGGAAGCCTCCTTGTGCCCTCTGTTGCCCTAGTACTTCTGGTAAAAATGTTTAAGAATGCGCAATTTTGCGCTTTCACGTGCTATTTCATCATAGTGGGCCCTTTGAAATTCCGTCTGGAACTACCTTATTCAGCCGGTATAACTACTTGAAACATTTACACAAAATTTATTTCCTTACTGTTCGATCGCGGAAGCCAGACGGACAGACGGGAATTTTGACAGAAAAAAAATTCCTATCTGTCCCATGATCGAACTACTAATCGGACTACGAGGAATAAACGACAACAACCGGGGCCGACTTTATAACCGACCGAGAAGCTCCAGTTCAAGTGACGTTGAATATCTAATCGTTTGTCGCATAGGTGTAATCCCTATGGCTGGCTAAGCGCCTCTTCTGGCTAATGATTACGATTATTTATTACATTAATTAAATAGAATCGAAAGTCAAACTTTTGTTAGAGGAAAATGCTACGTAAACGGATCGGTGTTTTTGTTACCAACTTGCAGTTTGATTTGCCTTCAGTCAGATCGTTTGCATTTCAGTGGAATTCGCTAGAATAACAAATGGACCGACCGAGTTTTGCAATCAATATTTCAGCTGTAGTAAATTTGTGGAGATCCAATGTAAATTTGTGAGTGCAATGCACGGCAAAGTTATGTAGGACAATACCTATTATCTTAGCGGGTTAGTTTACTTTAATAGTCCTTTCGAGTCGTTGGACGTTTGGTGTCGGCCCTAAACGTTCATCGATACGGCGGTGACACCCAGTAGGACGGCGGCTGGGTTACGACCCTCGCCCCTGGCACAGATCCCGTCGGAGAGCCTTGGCCCTCCCTCACATGTGCTGATGCGAGAGCCGCGAGAGTTTTAGTGGATAAGAATGCTACATACCTCGTTGACCCCCATTTAGAAAGCCCAGCTCTTGTGACTCATTGCGCCAGCTTGTGAATTCAGTAGATAGTATTATTACACCAGAGTTTTTGAAGTGAAACTTCTTATGCGACTTCCAACAATGTTATCATTTAACGCGTTATACGTTATGCGTTAGACGTTAAGCGTTAAATGATAGGTGTTGAACGTTAAGTGTTAAACGTTAAGCGTTATTTTTGTTAAGGTTATGAAAGCGCTCATGTGACGCCGTCAGTGAGTGAGTGAGTGGGTGAGTGGGCGAGTGGGCGAGTGGGCGAGTGGGCGAGTGGGCGAATGTGCGAGTGGGCGAGTGGGTGAGTGGGCGAGTGGGCGAGTGAGTGAGTGGTACGGTGTGGTACGGTGTGGTACGGTGTGGTACGGTGTGGTACTCGGACTGACCGGGACTGAGCGGGACTGAGCGGGACAGAGCGGGACTGACCGGGACTGAGCAGGACTGAGCGGGACTGAGCGGGACTGAGCGGGACTGAGCGGGACTGAGCGAGACTGAGCGGGACTGACGGGGACTGAGCGGGACTGAGCGGGACTGAGCGGGACGGAGCGGGACTGAGCGGGACTGAGCGGAACTGAGCGGGACTGAGCGGGACTGAGCGGGACTGAGCGGGACTGTGCGGGACTGACCGGGACTGAGCGGGACTGACCGGGGCAGAGCGGAACGGAGCGGGATTGACCGGGACTGAGCGGGACTGATCGGGACTGAGCGGGACGGAGCGGGATTGACCGGGACTGAGTGGGACTGACCGGGACTGAGCGAGACTGAGCGGGACTGATCGGGACTGAGCGGGACTGACCGGGACTGAGCGGGACTGAGCGGGACTGAGCGGGACTGAGCGGGACAGAACGGGACTGACCGGGACTGGCCGGGACTGACTGGGACTGAGCGGGACTGAGCAGGACTGGGCGGGACTGAGCGAGACTGAGCGGGACTGAGCGGGACTGACCGGGACTGAGCGGGACTGAGCGGGACTGAGCGGGACTGAGCGGGACAGACCGGGACTGACCGGGACTGGGCGGGACTGGGCGGGACTGACCGGGACTGGTCACAGGACAGTCAGTCAGTCAGTCAGTCCGAGTCAATGAAGTGAAACTTCTTAAGCGACTTACATTCAGCGCTCCTGGGGAGGGGGAATAGAATGAGTCTGTCTCATGAATGAAGTTTCACTTCTTCCGCGCGGAGGGACTCCACGCACGCACATTTTTTTTCTATTTTCTTGCGTTCAATATTGGAGAATAGCAACTTGGCTAAGGCCCCTGAGGGCCTAGACAGGATACAATCGCTTCATAGCGATTCTATTTCTTCATTCGCTAACGCTTTCTATTCCCGGACAATTTTTCTATCTTATGTCTTTTTTATAAATTCTATAACGCTTTCTAGTTCCTTTCTAGTCGGTGTAGGCCCTTTCTGCAGCATTGCTATTTCTCATAGAGCGCTGGACCATAGGGAAATATCTGTCTGGAATACAAGCGAGGTATACATATAATAGGTACACATATAGGTAGTACAGCTAAGTGGGCGAGCGCTTGCCTTGGAAACAAGGTGCGCGGATTCGAAACCAGGCTCCGCACCTCTGATTTCTCATGTGCGAAATCATCTTAGTGCGATTGTTAATAGCTTTCGGTGAAGGAAAACATCGTGAGGAACCTGTATGTCTGAGAAAGCCTAACTAGCTTTCGAATGACGTGTGAAGTCCACCAACCCGCATCTGGCACGCCCCTAAGCCCCTTCATCTTGATGGGAGACCCGTGCCCAATAGTGGGACAAAACAAGGCCTGTCCGATCTGTGAGGGTCTTATTCTGTGTATTAATACAAATCCATGTACGTAACTCATTTGTTGAATATCTCATTTAATTCCTACTTTATTCCAGAAAAACGAATCTGATCTTATATTTCTGGTACAAATAAGAAAAAACATTTGAGATAGTTAACAAATGAGTTATGGGCCTCACGGATCGGACACATGTTTTTTTACATTCTGTATAATTTCCTGTAGGAATTTTCCAGATAACATTAGGGCCGTATGTCATAACTCGCAGGAGGCATTTAACGCTTAGGCCCGATCGTAACTATTGTTAATTATAATTTCTGAGTAAAACACTGGAGTACGTGGTACGTCTTTGTTCCACCACGCGCACAGATAGAATGAAAAGAATACAATGAGGTTTCACTTTAAATACTACTAGACATTTCCCCCCACCACATTGAATGTCATTACAACAACCAATTCATAACACATTACAAATACTACCTTCCAGATTGTTATTTTTAAAATACATCTCTAACTATTTTGAGTTACATACCCTCAACAAGTTCACAATTATAAAGACGACCTTGCTCCGAGGAGAATAATAGAAGATATCATCACAGAATATAAATCACTTTTATTACAACACACTTTGTACACTGAATATACACGACTACAATAAATTAGATAAATCAAATTCACAATAAACAGTTACTTCCAACTCTTAACAGTCTCGTAGTTGACACTCGAATTCCCGTATTATGCTCCCAACCATGGTTTTATCGGTAAAAATCCCTACCAGAACATAAACCCCCAAACGTCTCACAACGACCAATCACAGCCCGCCTCAGTTCTCTTTAATGCGGCCCTGTGATTGGCCGGCGCTACGAATCAATTGAATAGCTTCTACTTCTGTCAGTACTCTAAAAGTAGTTGCCAGCATATTAAAATATTAAACAATGAAAATAAAGAATTAAATAATTTGCGATAAATCTCTACAAAATTGCAAACCCTAACAATCGACCATCCTGACGACGTGTGCGTCCCCGCACACGACCTAGGTGGAAACCCTAACAATCGGTATCGAGTACATGGTCAGCAGCACGAAAGTCCCCAAATACCATAACCATTACATAAATTAACAATTAAACATTCTAATACAATCAATTAAACATCATCAATTTGTACAAACTATAGTTTAGAACCTGTTTTATTTTTATTTTATTTACATCAAGTAAATATTTTACTTAATTAGATAATAAATTCCATTCCTTTTATTTTATTAAAAACAAATGTATTATCAATATAATTGCTGTTAGGAAAACTACACTTGTATTGTAAACATCTAGTATTCCATTCTATTCTAATTTATTAGACAACGAATCGAAACCACATCAAAATATCAATATGTACATATATCAATAATTGCTGTTAGGAAAACTGTACACTTGTATTTCTATTCTAATTTATTAGACAACGAATCGAAACCACATCGAAGTATCAATATGTACATATATGGACTTACTCAGGTCCACGAAAGACTGGTGACTGGCACACCAGCGCAAGCCGATCGATTGCTTCACACGGCGCAGGTGAGACTACTTAATGGCATTGGGATCGAATCGAGTCCGTGCAGGACTGCCCAACTACCATTTCAAAATCATATAGACCCCAACTGGCGGATATACAAGACGATCGATTACTTGATACCGCACAGTGGGACAATGCATCGTGGTGGCTCACACAAGCCGATCGATTACTTGTGGAGACGCACCATCGTGGCACCGAACGTATCAAAACATGGCACGATCGATTCGATACCATACATGACCGCCCGACTACCAATTCGAAACACCAACTGGCGGCACAAGCCGATCGATTACTTGATACCGCACAGTGGGTCGATGCATTGTGGTGGCTCACACAAGCCGATCGATTACTTGTGGAGACGCACCGTCGTGGCACCGAACGTATCAAAACATGGCACGATCGATTCGATACCATGCATGACCGCCCGACTACCAATTCGAAATCAGATTAACACCAACGGCGTGCACAAGCCGATCGATTACTTGAGACGGCGCAGTGGGTCGATGCACACAAACCGATCGATTGCTTGTGATTTATCTGGAAAGATACAAAAGACCTTCTGTAGCAACATTACTCTTAATATCTCTCATATTATACACACAAAATTACGGATTCAAATTAATTACTATCATTACTATTCTACTACATTAGCTTTAGATTCATTTTCGTGAACTTCTATTTCACCTATGTAGTTCCAAGGCCTGCTAGTTTATAGTTCGTTTTGCATGCGTGCTAATCCGCAAAACATTAATGACTACAGGGTTCTATAAACGTGGATATGTCCACGTTTATAGCTTTTTGCTTTGCCCATCACTGTTAAAGCAGGGTTTATATTTCTGTCCTCTTATCTATCCTATCTTGAACCCCATTTCGAATAACGGAAACCGCTATTAAGGAGAGTTTGATAGACTATCACGTTAAGAATAGAGCTTTATCCCATTCATGCTGGCACCAAATAACACCTCTGAATTAGATACACCTATGTTTTTTTAGCGTTTTTAAGTATCCAACAAACTTTCCCCAAAAGCCTAAATCAATCTTTCTCATCATTTTGTTTAGTTCGTTTCGCGATTCAAGTATAGTACGATTGAACCCTTCCAACTAACCGTCAACACCGACTAAACAGTGTTCAAATCTTATGAAAGCATGTGATGCAGAATAACTACAGCGATCGCTTGCCAAGCGATCCCCTGATCGACCCCAATTGTGTAATTTATAATCTTCAAAAACGAACACAGATTGTTTATTTTCTTGACAGGTATAATCAATCAGGTAAACACACCCACAACTACAAGTAGGTGAGTATAACCTCACTTAGCAAATCATGAAACGGCACCACTACTTTTGTTTTTGTGACATTGCGGAGTAATTCGCTTTTAAGTTATGTTTTTTTTTAATAAGAGAATTCTATGCAAACGTTTATACATTTTTTTCTATTTGCCAATACATAAATCGTTTCTTATTTTATTAATACTTTAATCGTATATACCAACGATATTGTACCATAATTTTAATTTTATTTACATTTTTTTTGTGGCCCTATACGGTCCATATTTATACTTAGCTTTAAGCTACCAATTTAATAAATAACCACCAAATAACCACCTTGTAAATATTATGGAATGCAATAAACGATATGAATCAATTAATTTTAACATTATTTTCTGACGAACCAGGATTGTCAGTTCTAAGGTCTTCTTTTGACACTGAAATGTTCAATGTCGCCGTGGTTCATACGACACAGTTGCCACCCCGCATCCCTCGGAACTACCCATCGAATACTGCTATTATTACCATGTACATAACATAATACTTGACACTTTTAAAACGTAGTTATTTATGTAATTTAGGCACTTTTCATCACAATCGCTGTTAATACTTTTGATCCTACAGATTTGTCTCCCAGTTGGACAGTGCAACCAGTGGTCACTAAAGTTTATTATTACACTCAGAAATTGGTCAGAAAAGGCTTCCACATTGACGGCTACGGGATTTCGCGGTAGCTTATTTGGCGACATGGCTCACTTTAGAACCAGTCCTATGTTACAGAACAATCGAACTCTTGCAAAGTTTACACATATAGACACCTACTAGAGGTTCTCGGAATTAACCCCGGTTCAGAAATGTGGAATGCAGCTCACTAACCGGTAATTATTAAAATACCGTACCTAGCAGATAACCCTAAACTTTCGCAGAAAGAAAATAACAGCTAAACTTTACATCTGAGTAGAGGTTCTTCGCTTCTGCTAAAGTCTATGATATAGTATAGTAAGCGACGATATGCTTGCTCTACTCAGAAATCGGGACCCAGCTATCAACCCAACTTATTGTAGCAGTGCATGCTAGACGTCGAGCCAGCACCGAATTAGACGTAGAACCTAACGCCGCTGGGATCCGTACTCACTATCGAATTTCTGCTCAACGAACACGAAAACGTAACAAGCCACTGTGGTAGCATCGAGCTCGAGCCCTTGCTGCTTAGAGAACAGCACTACGGGTAATACCGACGACAGGACTGTTCAGCTAGTAGAGGCATTTAGTCTTCAATGACAGGAATAAGATAATTTTAAGTTTACAGCCGATAATCAATGCACATCCTAAGTGACCCATCCCTTTTACGAGCAAGCAAACTAAGACTAGCTTGAGACGGGCTAACTATTCCGGGATATAACATTTCGCGTAACATGGAGAGAACCTTCGCGTTCGTGATGGGACAACCTGTTTGAGTGATAACTATTCAACTCG
Organism: Furcula furcula; assembly: GCA_911728495.1. Classification (NCBI taxonomy): domain Eukaryota; kingdom Metazoa; phylum Arthropoda; class Insecta; order Lepidoptera; family Notodontidae; genus Furcula; species Furcula furcula. The sequence goes on from OU452251.1 coordinate 17,624,137, forward strand.
TGATGTTTGCGCGTCCTAAATTATGGAGGGACGTCGACAATATTTAGAGTTTCAGTATGTCTAATAGACGTTGCTTATCTTCAGACATACGAGCCTGATTATTATAATGCTGTGCTTGTGACTACATTTGACGGTGGTCCCGTTATGACCTTGTCAGAAAATTGCACTATCCCCACGACAAAATACAAAATCTATCAAGATCCGACATATGGCTGATGATTGCACTATCACAACATCAACACGTCCGCACTTAGCTTGATAAGTCCTTTATACATGTGTTACTGTTTCTACTCTCATGTGTACTATTCGGTTGCAATGCGTTTTTTTTTTTCAAAACTGCTTCTAAATGGTAGATCAATCAGTCAATACCGTGGCTGCACCGTACAACCCAAAGACATTGACTGATCAAGCCGTAAGGGAACATTCACTCATTTGTCTAACTCAGGTTAAGGAGAATTTATTACCTACATCAAGAAATTGCAACTGAGTCAAGTTTTTATAAGCGATTAATTATGTTCGTGCGCTTCAGCTGAAACCGCATCAACACTGGCTTGTCTTACATGCATTCACCACCCCCTGATACAACTTGGGCAGTAACGTCTATGCATAGTTGAGGTGATAACATACCCAGACTTAACAAAGGACCATGCCCATAGTATGGAGCTGAAAGTCAGCAATGCAATGCCCAAATTGCACTCTATGTCATAAGATAACTTTTTAACAGTATTTATATGATATCTAGATTTAATGTCATTTATAGCACTGGTTCAAAAGATATTGGACATTAAACATGATAACTTCCTACTGGTTTTTTTTTTACATTTTATCGTTCACAGACAGCATTGTTATTAGTTTTTCACTAGGAACTTCATGATCATCACATAAGCTAAGTCAGATCAGTGTTCTTTTATATACTTATCTGTATGTTATCAGATAAACAATCAGTTATTTGGAATTATCTAGTCTGTCTCCATTGTATAATGTCAATATGTATGTGAAAACAATTTGGTTAGATACACTGGTACTGCAATGTTAACAAGAACGTCTTATTATTATTTTTTTATCTGGTGCTTCATATGATTTAAAATTAACAACATAATTCTAGTTTTTATTTATTAGAGCAATCTTGTAATATACTTTATCTGGGCATTTCTGGGGCGCAGATGGGCATTGTCCTTTGTAAAACCGATGAGAGATGATTAAACAAAGTCCTAATTTTTGTACAACATATCCTTTCGTTAAAGTGGTCACTGCCAAAGGGTACAAAGGCCATGAAGAGTCCTATTTTTCCGTACTTCATTCATAAATTGTGAGTAACGGCTCGGCTATTCTGACTATTAATTAAACCTATACATGTCGCTTTTTGTAATGCATTTTAATAGATTTAGGATAGCACCAGTAATTCATACTGGTGAACTCATACTGGTGAACTCATACTGGTGAACTCATACTGGTGAACTCATACTGGTGAACTCATACTGGTGAACTCATACTGGTGAACTCATACTGAATAACAGTGAATAATACAATCTACCGCTCGTTTTCCCTACAATATCACGTTGATTGTGTGTCAATTCTTCATAATAAACCTCGTACCTACTCCTTCGTCCTAAGACTCCTAAGTAGCCCCCCCCTTCAAGACATAAGACCCGGCTATGTTCTGCTCGAAAGGAAAAGCAAACAGTAATTTCTCTTGACATTCCTACCAGGTCAATAGAACGAACTACCAGACCTCGGCCAGATCCTAGAACTTCTAAATACCAAAATCAGTGATAGTTCTATCACCCTCCCGTATAGCGAGGCACACTTGTTAAACAAATATCATTAATTTAACAAAGCATGCATGCGTGATTTGAAGGATCCAAAATCTAATAGTCTCGGTTTTTGCGTCCTGGGAAGATTGCAAGACCATCCCTAACGCATTTACAATATCGAAAACCTCTTTTTTTTTTAAATGAAGGACTACGTGACCTGTTAGAATGTCCCGCGTTGACACGTGGCTCTGTGCTACCGGCAGTCAGCGGACCGATTGCGATGGCTCCTTCCACGTCGGTCGTTGTCCCGCCGTGATTGTGAACGCTGATTCCGATCCACCTTAGTCATCCTCGCGGCCGTCATTCCGTAGCTCACGCTCGACTCGCAACAAAAAGGTTGTGTGAATTATGTTACAGACTTACACGTGTATCGTATTATGACGGTAGCTTGTAAATATTAGAGAGCATTTTATATAGGCAAGCTAAAATTACTACCTATGTAGTTAAAAGAAAACAGATTGACGACTACCTAACACAATCACTGCCATACACTGAAGGAATATTTTGGTATCAGGTCACCCAATAATAACCGACGAGACCATAATACATTACTAATACTGCAATCTGACACTAATACTGCGCACTTCAGCTATAATTTGATACAATACAGACAGTGCTATCATCTTCCATATTATTCCATATCATGCAAGACATGAATACAATCTCTTAATTATATTATTAGTTATATGCTATCCGAAACTGTTACATACCTATGTATTTTTTATAAGAATACAATTGGTATGGATGTATCTGTCAATCATTGGACTACCTATTGAAATTTCTCCGTCTTACCGTCAGCTGTTTTTATTTGCAGAAAATAGCGGATTATACTTATACGGTTTAAGACATTTATTTTCGCAAAAGATTACAAGATAATCACTTACAGAGAAAATACAAAATATAATATACGAACAGTTTGATTTGCTCAATTAGCGTTGTACATAAAAATAGAGGGTAGGTACTTTAAAAATATTTAAACATTTTTATTTTTCCAGGTATTGCGGGTACCTTCAAATTTCATTTAGAAATCACAATGCACGATGATAAATTTTAAGCAGCAAACCGATATAGAAAAACTACAACGCACAGAGATAAATATCAATTCAAACTAATAACCAAAAGACAAAGATTACTTTAATTCAAAACACTTCTTGTCTAAAAATTGTAGATTTGGGCGTGTACTTACGTTTTGTTGAAGTTAGTTGCGATAGCCACTTCTGATCTATAAAGACGACCTTGCTCCGAGGAGAATAATAGAAGATATCATCACAGAATATAAATCACTTTTATTACACACTTTGTACACTGAATATACACGACTACAATAAATTAGATAAATCAAATTCACAATAAACAGTTACTTCCAACTCTTAACAGTCTCGTAGTTGACACTCGAATTCCCGTATTGTGCTCCCAACCATGGTTTTATCGGTAAAAATCCCTACCAGAACATAAACCCCCAAACGTCTCACAACGACCAATCACAGCCCGCCTCAGTTCTCTTTAATGCGGCCCGGTGATTGGCCGGCGCTACGAATCAATTGAATAGCTTCTACTTCTGTCAGTACTCTAAAAGTAGTTGCCAGCATATTAAAATATTAAACAATGAAAATAAAGAATTAAATAATTTGCGATAAATCTCTACAAAATTGCAAACCCTAACACAATTATAAAACTAACTGACACAGAACTTTAAATCTGTGATCTTAAAAATAGAGTTTTACAATCACACTAACATTATACATATCTATGTACATTTCAGATATTATCTCGTAAATCATACACTGGCCAATATGCCTACCCGATCACAAAAACCAGTTTTCAATTTTATCAAAATCCGTTGTAAAAGCTATAATATCAGATACGTTATGTATCCATTCGGCACATTCCGACATTATTATCATTTTAGATTACCTACCGTGCTCGCTACCCTCGTCGCGTGAAAGTGACATTTGATTTAAGCATATTCAGAATAAAAATTTCGGCGAAAATATTCGAACAAATAATAAATAATTTTACGTCGAAATTGACGAAATTAAAGTTCTCACAATTTCCCCGTTGGAGAAAAACATTACTTTGCGCGCGTCATATTTAATTTCATGGAGATAAAGATAATTTGATAAACTGTCAACATAAAAATTAACATTTTGTTTAGATGACCAAAGGAGTAGCAACGCGCTGCTTAACGTGCGTGAAAAAAGGGCCTTCTCGAATGGCGAAATAATCTAAGGTTCGCCGGATGCACCTTGAACAGCCCAGTCGTAGAAAATCTTGCTGATCCATCAATTTTTCAATCATTATTAGAAGGGATTGCCACAATCCCCATGCTTTTCAGGCGTCTTGGGAATTGCAGTATAGGTATGTAATTTGTTAGATCGTTAATTACGAAGATTACTGTTTAAACAAATAACGTAATTTCTCAAAAATGTCTTTGTTTAATTCAAATAATTGAAACTGTCTAACTTTGAAAGTGGAAAAACTCATTGAAGACAAAACAAAAAAGGAGAATATTTTCATCATAGTCCATCTAGCCGCCTAAGTCCATGGCAACCCCTCCCCTCTAAGGTGGAGGCCTTTTTTAGCAGTGTACGTGTTTCGGCTGCTGTTGATAGTGGTGATGATGACTTATATTAAAAAAAAACAGATCCTAGGCATTTTGACGAGTTTTATTTAGAGTTCTTATTTTCCTGATTCACGTTTCAAACACATTACATCATTCATCCCACCCATGTCGGCTAATTAATTAAAATGGTAGGATTAGGTGTCCTTTTACGAAGATGGTGATTTTTCGAATCAGATACAATAGTGCTAGCGATCGCATTCACGGACTGCGGACTTTGAACAGCGTCGATGTTAAAATCAGCCAAAAATATGTCCTTTTTGCGGGTTTCTATAACAAACTTTGTTCACCCTACATATGAAAGCTTACAATCAGAATCAAGTTTGTATACTATGTATGGCACGTGATATGTTGTAAATGTCTGACTGGTAGTGAAATCGTGTTTGTTGTCATACAAATGTTTTAATCAAAGTTCGCTTCAAGATATATTTATGTAGTCAGTCACTCTTGTCAATTACTTAAATACTGTGGCCATACGGTGAGTATAATCTTTGTAAAAAATCGTAAATCTATAGGTATTAGTAGTTTATGCACCAAGGGGATAAAGTAGTGTCTTATGTCGCGGGCGTTAAATTAAATCGCGTGCATAAGGAACGATTTTAGCAAGTTAATGCTAGAATCCTGAGTACAGCGAGGGATTTAAGCTCGCCCAAGAAAAATACACCTTTATCCCCGAGGAGAATTTACTACTTTTAACACCTACTGCGAGGTAGTAAAATACAAATATTGCTAGAATTAAAATAATAATAATATCTTGGGACAATCCACACACGGTCATCTGATCCCAAACTAGGCAGAGCCTGTACTATGGAAACCAAACAACTGATATTAATTAAATAGTTACATAACACCCAGACACTTGGTGGGAATAGAACCCACGACCCATCGGGTAGCGGCCAGGGTGTCTAACCACTAGACCAACGAGTCACTGTCAATAATATCAACATAGTTATTTGTAGCATTAAAGCTGGTTTCTGTAGTTGCTGGTTAGTGTAGTCTACACTATAATATAATAGCATGTATATAGCTCATAGCACAACAATATCGCGCAACATACATTAACATCTTTTTTTTTCTAGAACACTGGGTTCTGCTCGTCCCGCCCGGTTCGATTTTCAAATGATTTTTTTTCGCAGGTCTCTACTTAGAGTAATATCACAGTATATAAACTAATAATATTATAGCTGTGGTGAGTGTTGAGGAATTTTCGTTTGACGTTCGAAATTCAAATCACATTATTACCCAAGGGTAATAATGTTGTACCTACTAAACTCCCTATGGATATAATGAGGGACTTTATCTCATGTTTATATGACACATAATGCAACATTATGGAGCAGGTGGTGTGAAAAATATATTAATTCGCTAACAGTGACGGTGCGATTGAAGTCGGAAAAGTAGAAATCATTAATAAAATATGTACAGCAAAATCACAAATTACCAGATATCAGAGTATAATCTTTGTAAAAAAAACGAAATCTATAGGTATATTATTTGTCGGAAAAGTAAATATTATTAATACAGCAAAATCACAAATTACCAGACATCATTAGTGTATTAATTTTTCCGCAAATTTTACAGAACGGAAGGAATTAAGAATGTCCAGAATATTGCCATAATCATACTACTCGTAAATAATGGTTCAGTTACATCCAATTACACTTCATTTATATTTTAAAAGTATCCCAAATAACTTGGTTTATTAGGGATTCCTCTGCCTTTTTGAAAAAGTTTAATGTTACTTAACAAAAAACGAGTTAGGGCGCCGTTAATTACATGCCTGAAAAAACATTTTTAGTATTAATTAAAGGAGCGCTGCGGATGTCGGGGAAAGAGTTTAATCAAAGGCTCACCAATAAATACCTACTAATTAATTTCCCCTTCACTAATTAAATTTCTTTTCTGTATTTTATCTGGACAACTTTTATGGTGATTCTGATACTTGATACAATATTTCACGGTTATTACATTGAAAATGATCGCAGGTAATATAATGTTCTTGCTAAAATATTTCATTGTTCTAGTTGTATATGCTTTAAAAATGTCTAGTCTTTATGTAGGTAAGTACTTACATGTTATTAGCTACCTTATATAATAAAATGCCATTAAACCAGTCCCCAGTCCACTTTTTACCAAATAAACTACTGGTCCAGAAATTACTGTAAATCTGCTTTATACAGGGTTACAGGAAAAGTCGTGCTAGATCCGTTGAGGGCGTGGAGTACCCATCATTTCTGACTTATTTCACTATGAAACACCCCACCCTAAACTTAACCAAAATAAAAAAAAAAGTAAAAAAATAAATAAACTTAACTTAAAATAAAATTTAATAGCCTAAAAATCGTCATTTTTCAATAAAAAATTTAAAGTCGAAAATCTCGAAAAGGGTTAAGTTTAGGGTGGGGTGTTTCATAGTGAAATAAGTCAGAAATGATGGGTACTCCACGCCCTTAACGGATCTAGCACGACTTTTCCTGTAACCCTGTATACAGACACTACTATAGGGCCTCCGCCCACTAGCGTTTTCTAGCTGCAACGACTGGCAACTTTGCGACTGCATCGCGTTTTAGCAACTCATTAGCGACCATTGAGCTACTCCTTGCGCTCGGTCGCTGTATCGGAGTCGCGCGTTTTAGCAACCGCATCAATGCTGCACCGCGTTTTAGCGACTGCTGTCATCGATGCACAGTGGGCCAAAAATAAGGTTCACTAGCTTAATTTTTTTGAAAAATGAAATATATTTTATGTAGTTCAAATACACGGATTTGTTAAAATTACCATAACATCGAATTACTTAGTAATCACAAGTTTTATTTTTAACTTAACAACATTAAATGTTGTAACAACATTCCAAATGTATCAAAATATAATTTGTTTCCCCTTTTTTTTGTGTTTGAATTGTAAAGCTGAATCTTTTTGGTCACGTTACGGTTATGGTAACAAAACCGTCTGAGTTTCAACCTTAACCCTTTTACAAATATCACATGCTGCTATTGCGGTATTATAGATGTCGTTGTTATTATGTTGATATACATATAAGTATGTATAAACTAATACCCAGTAGGTACTTTATAAAAAAACAAGTTCGCTTTGCATCTAAGTCACCAGGATTTGACTAATCCTTCTGAATAATGGTAAAATCGCTTAAGAACTTTGAAATGCAAATACATAATCAAGAAGTTGAATGAAATATAAAAAAATGATATTATATACTTCACCCAAAACAATTTTCAGGTATTATTTAATTATATAATCTTTACGATAAACAAGCACAATAAGAACAATTTAGACAAAAAAAAAACTACAAATGCGTAGTTTTTTTTTATAAAAAGAGAATTTCATCTGCCTTTTAATTAAACCAATGTATTTAATAATAATATACGTTTATTTCAGACTCTTGATCCATACAAAAAAAATACAAAGACACATTGACAAAAAAAAAGAAGAAACCAAACAGAATAAATAAATAATACCCAAACTAAACAAAAAAAAACAGACATTCCAGTAAAAAAAAGAATTTTAAGCAGCTATTTCACGCCAACGTCTACACATGTTCGTTATAGACCAACGGTCCGCGATTTCTTTAATAATACCGTTTCTACACTGACCAACCCTGGCCATATATGAAGCAATTCAGCTTCTCTGAATGGCATTGAACGTGTTCAGACGCGCCTCCGTAAACTTGCTAGAGGCACTACAGTACCTATTTAAAACCCATGAGGTGTCTGAAAATGTTATTATATTGTACACGAATACCATCCAATGACCTCCTTTTATAATTTGTCCAGAGTTGGCAAGTGTAGAAGTTTTTACAGTATGATTCAAATAAATGCACTTAAGTTTGAACATTAGCTTTAAAAAAATTGATCTTCTCTCACTTTCTTGGTAATAGATATGTATTAGTCTATCATAATATATTATAATATGTAGTTTATGTTTTTTTTTTTTAATATATATATATATTTTTAATCCACTTAATTTATTTATATAACTGCACCTGCCCATAAGAATGCTCTGTCCTGTACCCCAAGGTTGACTGGAAGAGATCGCTTTAGCGATAAGTCCACCTTGTTGTTCACTGTTTTTAATTGTTTTAATTTCAAATGTATATTTCTTTTGTGTGCAATAAAGAGTATTTGTATTGTATTGTATATTATGTACTAGCTTTATCCTGCAGCATCGCTTGCACATATTTAGTTAATATCCTGGGACAATTCACACACGGTCATCTGATTCAAACTAGGCAGAGCCTGTACTATGGAACCAGACAACTGATACTAATACATATATACTTTTTTTTTGTAAGTACATACTTATATAGATAAACACCCAGACACTTGGTGGGAATCGAACCCACGACCTGTTGGGTAGGAGACAGGGTTACTAACCACTAGACCAACGGGCCCGTCATCAGTTAGTACTTAGGTATAGATTGTTTATAGGTTTTAAACAATCAGTAACAACGCATATTGTATAATAATTTCATGCAAGAAAACTTCGTCCTTTACACATCGTCATTTCATTTTCATCTTATTTTCAATCGGCCTGTATTGTCCAAACCAATAATAAATAACTTACTTCGCACGTTTCGCGTTTCGTCGCATTTAGCAAAGTGTAAAGAAGAGCCCGGAGCTCTTCAGTTTCTAAAGCAAGCGGTTTCCCTGCGCTTCCGAAGCAACAAAGTAAGTTACATAAATGAAAAACGGCCAGTTCATGAAACCTTGATTGAACTGCGGGATAAAATTTTCTCCATTTTCATAACCCCTAGTGCATCTTTAAAATCACTTAAAGCTTGCGAAATATTTATTTATTTATTTTATTTTAAAAGTCTTTTCAGTACCTACGTATTGTGGTAATCGAACGCAATGATCTTATATCGTTATGATTATGAATACGGTTGTTTGTATTTAAAAACCACAAGAAATACATTATCAAAAATCTTATGAAAGAAAAGCTTGTTTTAACGCCCACTGTGCGCTGTAACGTGTGAATCCAATACACTGTAACTACGAAAAACTGATTTTGAGAAAATGAGCAAAATAGATTTTTTTAGTTTTTTCAAGATTACTCCAAAATTTTCGTTAGAAAATTTTTAGTGTTTGCTGCCAATTTAAAAATAATGTTATAAGTTATCCAGCCTATTAAGTTTTATATATATTTAGAGTATAATGAATTATCGTCGATAACTTGTGTTGCTCTAATAGTTGTCAGAAGCTAAGGAAGATATTGTTAATACATACAATACACTGTATCATATAGTTACAGTGTATTGACTTGGGAAAACAGGGCCTAAAAGTGTATTGGTAGGTATAAGTTGGAGAACCATAATACTGCACAGACGTGGCAGTTCTTGATATATTTTGGTATTTTCTATTGAGAATGCTCCATATTTAGATCTTGATTTCAATTAATGCACATTTTTAGAAGTCACTTGTTACTCTTGATAATGTTAAGTTGTCCACTTTAAATTGTCTCTCTTAGCTATCTTTGCCTTTATCTTCTCCTTTCTCTTTGAGTTCGGTTACTGAGGGGGTTGGGAATTATATCATCATGGTCTTCAGTTAAAATTGTTGTTACCTAACCTTGAAGTAACCTTGACCAATCCTTGTCCAATAATCACTCGTTTCTTAAACTTTTAAATTGAATCCTGTTCTTTCCCGTCTTGGGAAGAACGCTTGTCATTGTCATTCCTTTTCCCAAACAGCCAAATTTTTCTGTTACAAATTTTAGTCCTATATCTACACTCCTTGTTCTGTTCTGGAAGTCCTGGAAGGTATTTATTGTTTACAAACAAATGACAGACTATTTTACACCTAATTGTCTTTTAGTCCTTAGTTTTAGTAAAAATAAGTGATGTTTGACGCTTGGTTATAGAAAGCAAACAACTGATTATTCTGGTATTATTGGATCTTGGTAGTGACATCAATTCTGTTTATTTTGACATACTTCTAGGCATTCTTTCCTCTCTCTATGTCGCTTTTTCAGCTATCAATTGCTTTGATCATATTCATATCATCGTGGGCGCTCCCAATCTGTCCGCTTTGAGGAGACATCATCTGTGTAGTGTGAGCTTGAGGCGGGTGTTCCACTGGGTGGCGTAATCTCTCCTCTTTTCAGTTTTCATGAATGTTATCGCGAGGGTTTTCTAACTATCATCTCTATGCATGATCATCCTTAGCTTTATCGTCATGCCAATATTGATAAGCTTCGGTAAGCGATATATACGCTTAATAAAGATTTAGATAGCATAAGTCAGTGGGCAAAATCAATTGGCTTGTTAGTGAACTCTACTAATTCTCAGGCTATCATATTTGGTGGCGGATACGTGATAAATCTGGTTGATATTAACTCACTCTCCAGTTTAGTTTTCGATTCCGTACCAATTGCATACTCAAATAAAGTTAAAATTCTTAGAGTTCTGTTTGATTATAATATTTCTTGGGAATCTCATGTTGGAGATAGGTATAAGTAAGAAGATCTTTTACTCTTATCAGTCTCACAAGCGTCTCCAAAAATTTCTTCTGCGTCAGACAAAAATCTTTTTTGCTTGATCTTTAGCTCTTTTCGATTATGCTGATGTATGTTTCTAGATGCAACTGAGGAGCTTCTTAATAAACTGGAGCAATTGTAAAATTTGTGTATTCATTTCATCTTTGGTCTGCGGAAATATGATCGTGTCGGAATTTCGGGCTCAACTAGAATGTCTGCCAATCCGTCAGCGGCGGAACTGGTACATTTTTTATTTTCTAAATTGTATACTTAACAATCCTTAATCTCCTCTTTATCTTTGTGAGCGTTATTCCTTGCTCGTGTCTTGTGACAAGCCTTGACTTTCCAGTATATCTCTGCATTTTGAAGTTCCTCCTCATTATTATAGTAGCTATAATGTTTTTTTTTACCATGCAAGCAGTGCGGCTATGGAATTCGCTTCCACATTCCTTGCGTAGTAGCTGTAATTTAGTCATATTTAAAAAACAACATTTCCTCTCCAGATAGATTTATTTTAATATTTAGTGTACCTATTTATAATACTATATTCATTTTTAAATTTCAGTACGTATTAGTTCATCAGCTCATACTTTCCAGCCACTGCGCCGCCGTCGCTCTCGGCCAGATCGACCAATAATAATTGAAATCGATAGCCCAGCCTCAATCTGATTGGCGCAGCCGCGTCGCGCTAGCCCTTCTACTTTGTTTTGACAAAACACTGTATCTTGCAATCCGCGAAGATTATTTGGACAATGCACTGCATCATCAATTGCCGTGTTTTACTATTTCAGGCCTGTAGTTTTTAGTAAAAACAGTGTAATTTGCATTGCAATATCTCAGTATTTTTCATACAAAGTAAAAAAAACTATGAATGCTATAACATCAAACAGGTTAAAAGAAATCGAATGAACTTTGTTAATTCAAAACACTGTATCTGAAGTTACAGTGATTGGATTCACACGGTACCGCTGGTGTGACATGTTTTGACTTAGGGGGGTTACCAACTTTTTCTGGTATTCTAGATTATTTTCGGGGTCGATTTAAGTTACCACTTTTTAAGGAATATTGCTGCTTTGGTTTTTAATTTCAAAGAAAGCACGTATTGCAAAAATATATATTTCAACTTCTACATGATTTTTAACACAAATCTACATGAATGATTGAATGATAATGTTTGCTTCAACACATAGGTTTTTGAAAACTGGTAATTGGATGTAGCCAGTACCGCCTTCACCGTGATTTATATTTTCACTTTATTAGTAAAGCAAGAAGCAGTGCAGCTTTATAAGAGTCCATGGTAACGTTTAGCATCGTCAATATTTATTATTACACTGAACACATATTGCACGAGTCTCGTTCCGCCCCGGGCCGACTACTACTCTTAAAAAATATTTTTTACAAAAAAAAGAACCGCCTTCAAAATGCAACTAAAAGGCCTGAAATAATTTCTAAGAATTAGTGGTTTTTACATATACTTTGTTGGACTTGGGCTACAACATATTATAAATACATATTACTATCAAAGACGGCGCCAAACTGGAAAACAGTTAGGTACCTACTGCCCTTGTAAGTATTTGCTAGACGTTAGGCACCGACTTCGATACTAATATGTATTTATAATATGTTGTAGCCCAAGTCCAACAATGTATTATGTATATGTAAAAACCACTAATTCTTAGAATTCTTTTAGTTGCATTTTGAAGGCGGTTCTTTTTTTTGTAAAAAATATTTTTATTTTATTCTTTTTAGTGGTTCCCTTGGTGTATTATTTGCGCCGAGAACCCGTGTCCACCTTCTTGCTCCGTTGTCAGACCCTGATCACCATTTTTCTAGCAACTACTCGTCGAGACCTATCCAACGAGTCCAAATTCGGTAGGTCTACGTTTGTTGGTGCCGAGATCCCGTGACGACCTTCTTACTCCATCATCAGACCCTGATCTCCATTTTTCTAGCAACTACTCGTCGAGACCTGTCCAACGAGTAGAAATTCGGTAGATCTACGTTTGTTGGTGCCGAGATACCGTGACTGAAGTAAAACAATAAGTCTTAGTCCATTCCATTTATTCTAGGTAATGACAAGCTCCGTCAACCGTACCAGAGATAACATTATACATACTACATCTTTCCCTTTACAAAAACAAGCATTGCGCTACAACTTCCAACAAAATAAATGAAAACTTAGCATAACATGGAAATCAAGAAAACCTCACTATTCTGAACAGTTCTGACTGATAAAATATTTTTTTTGATGTAGTATGTATAATGTTATCAATAAAGGAATCTACGCCCTCGAGGTCCTCGAGCAGCTGACGCAACTTAAAATGAAAAACTTCTGATGCCGAGTTGATACCGAAGGGCAATCTCAAAAACTGGTACCTCCCAAATGGCGTTCCGAAGGTGCAAAGATCAGCGCTCTCGTCGTCAAGTTCCACCATCCAAAACCCTGATCTTGCGTCTAATTTACTGAAAAAACAGGCACCATATAATTTCGTGGCTATGTCAGTGAGTGTGGGGAGCGGATAGTATGAGCGGCGAATAGCGCGGTTAAGTGGCCGCGGATCAAGGCACACGCGTATTTCACCATTTTTCTTTGGTACCAGAACTATAGCGTTTACCCATGACGTAGGGTGTGACACTTTCCTAATGACACCCATTTCAACCATTGAGTTTAAAGTGCACAATAACTTACCCCTTACTCCAATAGGTATTTTCCTAACCGGACACACCGAAGGGCTTACGTTCTCATCTAATATGATTTTATATTTACCAGGCAATTTTCCTAGCCCACGAAATAAATCTTCATAACCTGAGAGGGAGAGTGCCATTATTCGCTTAACTAATCCAAGATCTTCGCACGTATCTTTTCCCAAGACACTCTGACAGCTTATATTTGCAATAACAAATAGAATAGAATGCAACCTGTTTTTACAAAACCATGACATAGTGCAAGTACCGAGTGTAGGAATTTTATTACCGCAGTACGATTGAGCGTTTATTTTTCGGTGCATAATATCTCTAAAATCAAAGCCTAAGCTTAAAAATGTATCAAAAGAAATAACATTAAAATCTGCACCTGTATCTAACTTGAACGTAACTTTCATTCCGTTAGAAGCTAGATACAATGATTCAAACCACTTACATTTATCCTGACCACCATTCAGAATAGCTACGGTTGAAACAAAAAATAAGTTGTCCTCATTATCATGAACGCCGGTGTCCATCCCGGTGCTGCCACGGGATACTTCGTACATTTTTGTGGGTCCATCGTTCTTCGCTCGGCACATCTTCTTATAATGACCGCGCTCATTACATACATAACAGCGTGCAAATCTGGCCGGACATTGTGATTTTCCGATACATTTATAACTACCACATTTAATACAAGCCTGCGCTGCCGGATCCCTGTCATGAGCCACATACGGGGGCCTTGGTCCACTTGCCGTCGGCCTCCGTGCATATCCACCGCCACCACCGGTGCCGCTGATAAAACTGCCACCAGCTCCACCGCGACCGCGTCCTTTCTGCGCTCGCGAATCAAATAACGCATCAACCGCAGCCAACGCTGACACTTGAGACCCGTTATTTGTGCTGGATTTTGCCACTTCAATTTGCCTATTTTCTTCGTTAGACATCTCGTTAGCCTCACATATTTTGATTGCTTTATCCAATGTCAAGTCATCTGCTCTAAGCAACCTGTCACGAACGGAAGGTTCCAACACACCACATACGATACGATCTCTTACTAGGCCTTCTTCTAGATGTTCAAATTCGCAATTTTGGCTTAACAGTCTTAAGGCTGTAACATATTCATCTATAGTTTCACCTTTTTCCTGGTTGCGCGTGAAAAACTTAAATCTTACCATGGTCAGATTGGGCTTAGTAATGAAATGCTCATCGAACTTCTTAGTAACGATCTTTATGTTATCACAATCGCCTTCCTTTGCAAATTTAAATGTAGAGAATATATCGTACCCTTCTGGTCCAATTAAATTTATTAGTAAACTAGCTTGAACATCTGATGGCTTCTTATAGACCCCGGACGCTTTTAAAAATATTGTAAATTGCCGCAGCCATTTTCTCCATATATCAGCGCGTGCCGCGGGTCCTCCAACCAAATTTAATTCCGCCGGTGGTCGTGCGTGCTCCATAATGTAGAGTGGTATACAAATAACTGTTTAGTAACTTAATTTGAATAAAATAAACCCCCACCGAACACCATGAAGTAAAACAATAAGTCTTAGTCCATTCCATTTATTCTAGGTAATGACAAGCTCCGTCAACCGTACCAGAGATAACATTATACATACTACAGTGACGACCTTCCTGCTCCATTATTAGACCTTGATCACCATTGTTCTAGCAACTAGTCGTCGAGAGCTACCCAACGAACCCAAACTCGTGGGTCTATGTTTATTGGTGCAGAGATCCCGTGACAACCTTCCTGCTCAACCATCAAACCCTAATCTCCATTTTTCTAGCAACTACTCGTCGAGAACTATCCATCGAGTCCAAATTCGGTAGTTCTACGTTTAGTAGGCACGGCTAGGATAGGATGGATTGTTAATTTTATTACAAAGTTCCGGTGGCCGTCTATGGCCTTCTTCATCAGATCCACTTCACCAAATGATACTTTCTGAATTAAAATGCTTGACTAGTTTCTAAAAATACCAAAAACGCTATATGTATGCCTATAATATTTAAGGAGTTCCCTCAGTTACTCATGGTTCCCATCATCAGAAGCTGTTTTTGAAAAAAATGGGACCAATCTGGAAGCATATCCTTTCAATAAAAAAAAAAAAAATCCAAATCGGTTCGTAAACGACAGAGTTCTGAGGTAACAAACATAAAAAAAAACATACAACCGAATTGATAACCTCCTCCTTTTTTTTAAAGTCGGTTAAAAATGTTTCCTCCCTAAATCAAATCAAGTGATCCCCAATTATACTTTATTTTTTTAGCCGTCTTAAAAAAGGAGGTTCTGTATTCGACGCGTATACATATTATAATAATTGACATATGTTAGACTATATATGGGCATCTAAGCACTTGGAGGAAGTGTCTAAGCATATGTATATCCGAGTAACCCCTTCGGCTATTGTTAGTCTCCCTTCCCATTACAATTTGTGAAAACGATACTTCTACCTTCCATTTAAGACACAACAAGACATTGACCTTTACTTGTCAAATAACAACCCAAACACGATCTTGTTGTACATGCTACGCGTCTCCACCGAACAGGCAAATCGTTTATGAGCCAAAGTATACACTTTTATAACAAACTGCCACAGGATATCCGAGATCTTCCAATGAAGAAATTTAAACTTTTTGAAGCCGATTGTCAAAAAAGGCTTATTATAAAATCTCGATTTACCTGGAGGATAAAACTGCGTGGGCTTGAACTGCTCAAATCATGTAAGCTTAGAATTTTAAGGCTACCTATACATAATTTGTAAAACTGTTTACACAATTGTTTAAAAAAAATTTACAAAATAGGACATGCCCGCTGAGTGTCTTCCAAGATTAACGCGTTTTTTGCATGCTGTGGCGACCTATAATTAAGCTTGCACTTAGTTTTAAGTTCACCAATGTAAAAAATGCAATGTATTAGTGTAAGTCTTGTTGGTTGTCCTTAAATAAATAAAAAAAAAAAAAAAAAAAAGATCTTCTCAGTAGCGGCCGCGTAAAAATTATTTTTGTGTAAGCCTCCGTGGGACCTATACATAATAATGTTATTTTGACTTTGACTTTGATACTATTGACCTCATACCCTACATTTTAGAATTAACAGGACATTTAGTATTAATTGACAGCCTATACTAATGACCCGGCTGCGACATATATACATACATATATGTGTGTCTGTGTGTGTATGTATATATGTTTATTCCCATACTTCTCAGAAGCTACAAATCCGATTGCGGTAATTCTTGTTGTAATAGCTTCATCAAAATTAGTTCGGTACTTTAGTATATAATGCACTGTTTTGTTCCTAGTAAAGTCTAGCATAGTTGTTCTAGTTGCGTGGTAGTTTCATGCATTCAGAGCGTTATAATAGGTAAAGTCAATAAAAAGATTAAATAAAATATTTCTAGTATATTAAAATCCGACTTTAACGATATTATTATGATCTAAAAAGTACTATATAACGAAAATGTATTGAAGTCGGTGCTTAACATAACATATTAACTGACATCAGCTTCCCTCGCCGGAGTTTTAAACCTTATAATTATAATTATACCTACGTATAATATTAAAACGTACCGAAACCCTCAAAATGATTGTAGAATTTGAGTCAAAATTCAATGTTTAGTTTAGATTAAGGAAACAAACAAACAGGAGCGACTATACGTATAACACGGATAGTGACTGATTTTATATCTAATAAGTACCTAGGTATCTACCAGTGGCGTGCACAGAGGGTAGGCAAAAAAATGTATTTGACTTTTATCACCTATTTTAAGTATGTTATTATACCATTTCAAATATCCATATGCAAGCAAATACTATAGACCTATTAATTTGCATTTGAAAACATTAATACGTTTATTCAGCGGCTCTATACTGACAAAAATACTTTGCCTACCCTAGGATTTCTCTAAACAGTCTTAACTTTAAAAAATCTTAGTTTGGACATTAATTAACGTAATTTTTTTTAATGTAAATGGACATGTTTGTAATATTGGTTAAGTTAAGGATATTTGTGCTGGAACACGAACAAACAGCATAAAGCATAAACAACTCGCAGATATTTTTGCCTGCTTTCAGTGCACGCCACTGGTATCTACTTATTTAGATTGTTTTAAATTTCATACACTACAAGCGGCTATGCACGGTACGAAAAAATATTTCAACGAATAAAATTTTAACAAAATTAATCAAACTCAATATATTTTCGTCGAAGCAAGTTTTTTACACTAAGATCTTAACTACAAGTCGGTTTTAAGATTAATAACATTGCCCATTAATAAATGTTACGTAATCAGAATACAAATAGTTCAATGTATTATGCTCCATTTATTTAGGGAGAAATCCTTAAAGTTGGGAACCCCTGAACTACTAAAGTCGCGGCGACTGGCATCTGTAGTGTGCGTGGTGTAGCGCGCGGTTGCTGCATCCAGCGACCGGAAAGCGTCGAAATCGCTGGTCGCTATCTGCTAGTAGTGTGCGGGGGTTCGCGATCGGCTGCGGTATCAAGCTTCCGAAAAGCAACAGAGTTGCCGAACGCGGATGCAAAAAGTATCGTGTCGGCGGAGGCCCATAGTGTCAGTGATATTCTGCCTCCTAGCAGTTTTAGTTGCTACTAACACTATGATTTATGAAATTACAGATTCCAAATGATGACTGAGTATCCTCAGTCATACCTATCGGTAATGCTGTTTATTCGCTCACTACTTTTCGCTTACATAATATAAGAATAAATAGTTTGACGGGCCCGTTGGTCTAGTGGTTAGAGACCCTGTCCGCTAACCGATGGGTCGTGGGTTCGATTCTCACCAAGTGTCTGGGTGTTATTTATCTATTTAAGTATGTATTTACAAAAAAAATATATATATAAGTATTAGTATCAGTTGTCTGGTTTCCATAGTACAGGCTCTGCCTAGTTTGGGATCAGATGACCGTGTGTGGATTGTCCCAAGATATTATTATTATTTATAATCTCTCACAATTAACAAAATCTTATTCCTGCGATCGACAGTCTTAGCTAGTTTAAAAATCAATCAACCGTCGGTAGTACATAATTGTCCAGTGTTGTTTGATTTTAAATTTATAAAATCCATGAGTTTCTTTTTTCATGAGCTTGTATAATGCGAGGGTCGAAATTAATATTGATCGTATTGTTGAAAACTGCATTCAAATCCGTTGCGTAGGTACTTTAAAAGATGTAATTCAAAAAAAAAAAAATTATGTAATTCTTGTAATAATGTGATACTAAATATCCTATAACCAGAGGACAATCAAGACGCTGCTAACGACACCCTACTTGTCAAATTATGTTAAGTAGATTAGAAGATATGCGGGAACA
This sequence comes from Furcula furcula, assembly GCA_911728495.1. NCBI lineage: Eukaryota > Metazoa > Arthropoda > Insecta > Lepidoptera > Notodontidae > Furcula > Furcula furcula. The sequence continues at coordinate 17,643,083 of OU452251.1, forward strand.
AATGAACATACATACGAGTACATTCTTGTTAAAATCATAACCCTCCCTCCGTTCCGTAGTCGGGTAAAAAAAAATAGGAAATCTATAAAAGAGGTTGAAAGAATAACACAGGTGGAGCTGCGCGGGTTAGTTAGTATCCTTATAAAAAATAATTAAAAATGACGTGATCGAAAATCCGAATACATAGGTATTTTGAATCCAGATTATTAGTCCTACAACTTTCACCTGTTAAAGTATTGACATCCTAAGGTCACTGGGATTCAATAACCCGTGACTACTGTTAATTATACTATCTGAGTAAAATACTGAAGTACTTGGCACGTCTTTATTCGACTACGAGCACAGATAGACTGACATATACTCTTATAAAGAGAAGAAGAAGAAGAAATGAACTGACCGGAATACAATGCGATTCCGCCTTAAATACTACCAGACATTTTCCCTGACTACATTGGTGAGGGAATATCATTACAACAACCAATTCATAACACATTACAAATTAATATTACCTTCCAGTTTGTTATTTTTAAAATACATATCAAAGTAACATTGCAGCATGTATGAAGTTGGGCGTATCAATTATCCAGTCCTTGACTCCAAGATATTCCATCACTAGTAGTAGTACCTCGTGGGTACGATCCGGAGATATCGCACAAGTTTCAGAGGTTAGAAAGAGAAAACAACATTATTATCTCTTTCGTATCCACCCCGCCTCAGCCGAGCGACAGCCTCCTCATTCTTGTCCGTGCGATCACGGCGTTCGCACGAGTTCAAATACAAGGGATCTTTGAAATCATGGAAAAATCGAAAATAAAGAAGACATAAAATTAAAAGTGGAACATTGTTCGTGTCGCTGTTAACGAAGATGTATACTCTCGAGCTAAAGTGTACCCTTTGAATTCATTGGGAATCACTACTGTTTAATCCGTAGAATTCTACGGATATTATTGTGCCTAAATATTATTCTGCCTGCCTGCTGCTGCTGTACCTGCGAAGATTTATACGCTCGAGCTGAGTTTGTGTACCCTTTGCATTCATTGGGAAGCACTAATTTTTATTATCCGTTGTATTCTTCGGATATTATTTGGCCTAATTATCACAATGTCCTAAATGCGACAGTTGCATTCATCGGAAATCATACAGCTTATCTGTTGTATTCTTCAGATATTGCATTTTTTTCTTGGCCTAACTACCCGCATTATTTACTACTACAGGTGAGTTCGTCTATTTTTAGATAAAAGCGACTAAATATTCGCTGTTGTTGTACCTTCAATTATAATCGAAAGAAAAATTCTATATCTATGCATAGATACCTAATGGTAATCATCAGTCAAATGCAAGCTTCGCGTGGTATCGGAAGTTGTGGCTCGAAGGTGGAAGGAATCTCGTAATGAAGTTGATTCACTTAGTTTTATGAATCTTCATTACTCAATTTGTAATAGCTACTCTGAACCTGGAGTTTGGCACCATGCTGATCGATGGTTATAAAGCTATTAGTCAGTAAAGCATAATTGGCTTCATGAAAGGTGGACAAGCCTCTTAAATCTTAAAAAAAAAATATATATATATGATATGCCGGATAATATCCGTACTCTAAACGAAGGGGCCACTCTTGGCTTATTCTCACTATGCCGAAACTGATACCTGTCAGTCGGTTATCATTCTACTGATCGATCAAACCTTGACAGATCCTTTTAAGATTGTAAAACAGATTTCTTTTTTTTTTAGAACAAGTAGGTAGGCGATTTTGTAAAAAAAAAAAAAAATTGCCCACATTTCATACTTATTGGAAATTTAAACGGGAAAGGCTCCAAAAAACTATTTTTCGATTCTAGCACCAGCGCGATGACCGACAAAGTCACACACTACACTGACAAAGTCAGTGGTCTGAAACCAGTGAAGTTTTTAATGTGCACTCTAACCGCCACCAGCGCGGCGTCGAGGACTGTCATCATCGCCTCCGCTTGACTGATTGCCGACCGTGTCCGCCACGAGTCCAAGCGTCGCAACAATTCAATTAACCTCTCAGTTTCATAATTAATTACCAGTATAATGTTTGATTCAAAAACTTCTAGTAAAGTAAGTTTTATGCTGGGTCCATACTTTTGCTTGATTTGACGCGCAACAGATATTCTAAAAAAAATATATATATATACTATATATATAATTATTAATTTCATTACGACTTATAACTATTAACTACAATTGGTATGTAATTGTACTATGTCGCTTTAGCAAGATAGATACTAAGCTCCTGCTTATATGAATGATAACTGTGATATCATTATGACGTTGACACATAGTTTACGTTTACTTTAGTCGTTAATTTGATATCAAGATAAATATTTTAATCAGATTTTCACGGACGCATTTCTAACGAGTAGCGTGCTCCTCTGTACTCAAACCCTAAAGTTGGAGCGTAGCAAGTGGTTCGTAAAAACTGGTGAGCATTGGTCTACATACAGTGTGCTAAAAGTAATGGTAATCCATTGTTATATTGATTTAGTCTCTGGAGAAAAAGAAAAAAAAAAGTGACTTTCGTGTGTATACCTAATACCACTGCCTTTTCTTATTCACACAGAATAAGTAGAGATTATTACCCTAGCTAATATTGGGATAGGCTAACATTTGGAATTGGGGTGCACATATTAACAAATTCATATTTGCATCATATATATATTCATTCTTTATTATATTATTGAGGCTGATATAATAATAATAGGATAAATGCAGACACGGAACGAGAGATCGTGTGTAAAAAATAATTATGTATACATAATATATATATTTATGTATAATACAATTAAAAGGCATTCTGGCATTAAGTCCGCCTATGTACTGTTTTGTGCATAAAGAATAAATAAAACAATAATATTAAACCAAAAAATATTGTGAATATTTGACTTAATTAGGGGGGTACCCTCATATTAAAAAAAAAAAAAAAACCTAACGCAAGGGTAAGAAACTAAAAATGTAATTTTTTCCAAGACTATTCTTTAGCGATACGGATCGAAATGAGGCATGTATTAAAATTTAATCTTTATGAAAGGGGAAAGATTTACCTAGCCATATTCATGATCCTCAAAGTGAGTTGGAAATGGAGATTATACAAAGAAAAGGCGAGCAAGCGCCATAACCACTACCAAAATTACTACAAAAGGCGGTTTTTATTAAAAATTGACCTCAAAGAGGCCTTTATTTTATTTTCTATTTATGAATCTTATTGTAGCCTCTGTAGCGCAGCGGTAAACCGCTTGCTTTGCAAACCGGAGGTCGCGGGTTGAAATCCCGTGGAGAGCAACCACTTTGTGTAGTTGTTCCTTGCTGGCTATGACAATGCAGGCAAGATGATTCATGCGTCGCATGGGCATGTAAAAAGTCAGTCCTGCGCCAGACCTCACCCCAGTCGTGTCGATCTTCCGTCTTAACGATTTGGAGAGTAAAGGAAAATAGAGTGCACTTGTTTCTACGCAAGCACTTGTGCACTATAATATCTCTCGTGTAGTAGGCTGATTTGATGAAAGATCGGCCGCTGTGGTCCTATCAGCCAGGGGGACATTTATTTATTTATTTTATCATTTATGTACACACAATAACAATAAAAGATAGAAGGAATAAAGGCAAGATACTATTCTTAATACAAAGGCACAGCTGATTTCTAAAGAAAGTTATTCCAGCAGGCATTACATTATTATTATTATAGACATTATTATGAGTCACAATTGTAATATTTCCGCTTGTGTTCCGTTCCTATTACAAAAATATTGCAACCTTTTGTATATTGTCTGCAGTCTCAGGGTTTTTTCTTTTTATACTCTGCCGGGCAGAGTATGTTATTCCATGACACTAAATGTCATGGAAAAATCTTCCAATGCTGTGATTATTTTATAAACGCTAATAAACCTTTATTAACCTGTAGATAACGTGATTAGGAGTTATCCTATTATAGCCAAAACCTAACCTGTTAACCTGGTATCACACTTTACATCTCTCGAGACAATACAGTAATTTCTTTCGAATAAATATCTTCTTTCCTCCTCAAAATCCAACGCATTCAAGTAGTGAATGCATTGGATTCACTACATCGACATGTTTCCCTAGCAGGATGTTTGTTAGTCTGGTACATTTTCGTAGACAACACATACAACAATCAGCTTTTGAAGTTATTCTCTCCTAATTCACCCATTACTGGTAACATAAGTCTAGTTTCAAACAAACAACATTGATTTGATGATGACAATTACGTTATTTCTTTAACAAGTTCTGGACTAGATTGTTTTTTGAATATTGTATGGTTATTTACAACTAGCTATTTCTTTGATATCCACAAATAAAATTGGCAATATTATTAGAAGCAAAAACGGTTATTTCAAGGAACCTGTAAATTGAAACCAATCTTTCCTCGCTATGTTCTACATTGCATAGGATCTAATTACTAGATTACTTAGTCACAATAACTTTAGTTACTTAAAAAACATTACATAAAGTTACTGATTTTATTAGTTTAGAAAATATTATTCTAACCAAAAAATTACATATTTATACTTTTAACTCGCTGCATAAAGAGTAAACAAACTATGCAAATAATTGTCATTAACTAAACTATTAGAATTTACCAAATGTGTTGTAAGGTTTACACAGATTAAACCTTAGGTACGGAATTTGTAGATGTTAACCCATTTTAAATCTGCATCAATTCATTCAAAGACCTATTGATTTCCCACTTGTCTGGTAACAACATTAACTTTTCAGTTTTATTCTCCATGACATGGCTCACATCTTGACACCCTGTCCGCTGCCCGATGTGTGGTGGGTTCGATTCCCACCTTGTCTGGGTGTAGTTTGTCTGTTTGGGTTGATATATTTTGCAGGAAGGAAAGGTATTTAAGGTATAAGTACCTATTGATATCGTTAGTCTGGTTGTCGTGGTGCAGGCTCTGCCTGATTTGGGGACGAGTGCCCGCGTGTGGATTGTCCCAAATATGGTATATTATTTGCTATACAGCAAACAAAATAAATGGTATATTACATATTATAAGTATATGTCATCTCAAGCCATGGGACGATGTATAAGAGAGATATTATTTAACAACACAATCGATACTTCTATCTGATTACTTACAATACGAGACGAGCCCTGGCTTCAGCAGCTGTCCAGAACGCCTTTATTATTAAAACTATTAGAAAATTGGTCGCAAGATGGTCTGCACGATTAGCAGGCTATGACTATGCTATTTGGGATTACATGTTCAATAATGTTAATGTAAAATTTTAAATCATTGTATATTAAATAAGTTTAATTCATCAAATAATATGTATAAAAACATAAATACTTATATCAAATTAATTAATACGTACCTACGTGTTTATGTATTCTGCAAAAAATTGCAAAATATATTTGGCTTTATTATAACTAATAGTTTAAGCAACAAGTTTAGTTAACTTTGTTTTACTCTCTTTAATTGCAACATTGATTTTGTATCTCTAAACATCTACTAGTGACGGAATATCTTGGAGTCAAGGACTGGATAATTGAATGATCAAACGAACTTACCCTAAGTGAAGTTCGATCTTAATTATCCAGTCCTTGACGAGAAGATATAAGGTCCCTCCCTACCCATTAATGACCCTGTTAAATCAATGTTGCAGCTGTATTTCATTTTACTCTAAAGATAATCAGGTTGCTGTCGCTCGGCTGAGGCGGGGTGGATACGAAAGAGATAATATTGTTGTTTTCTCTTTCTAACCTCTGAAACTTGTGCGATATCTCCGGATCGTACTAGTGACGGAATATCTTCTCGTCAAGGACTGGATTATTAAGATCGAACTTCACTTAGGGTAAGTTCGTTTGATCATTCAATAATACACTATCAGCCTTATTAATAAATTATGATTAGCGTCAGCACAACTTTACTCCAAGACTTACGCAAAGATTAGGCAGTTATGGTATTAATAAACTAGGACTAAGGACGGAGTTGTCTAATCAAAATTTACTCCCGGACTAAAAGTTACTCCGCGGAGCCCCATGGTTTAACGCTTGAGTAAGCATAGATTTGTATTGTATTTCTAACTTCCATTGAGATATATATACTAAACATAACCTAAATATATTTTCATATTTGTTTGGTATTCGTTCGAGTACTTACTAGTGTAGTTTTAGTGTTAGTGGTATATTGTAATTATTGTAGATTAAAATGAATAGAGATTATTTCATTGACGATTTGAGAATGATAGAAAGAATTGAAGAAATATTACCATTAATAGCTGCAAAAAGGACTTGGGCTCGTGGAGAGGTAAATAAACTATCTCAATAAACTAAACTATTAGGCTAGTTATGTAGGCTACAGCCGGATGATTCAGAAATAACTTAGAACAGATTTTAAAACTAATTTTTATTAATTTAAATTACATTTTTAATATCTAATTTAAATATGTAGTGACCGCTTCGATGTTAGAAGCTAAGTGAAGAGCCGATTCCGTCGCTATGGGTCCATTCAATGGATCTAGTTGTGCGCCGTCAGCTGGTTTTCGGTACACATGCTGGATGCGTCCATACAATAGCCCTTCTGTTCTTGGATAGGTTGCATTGTCAGCAAGTTTTGCATTACACGCGCCGGTTCGTGCTTGAGGCCCACCGTGGTTTCTGCTCTTACACGCGTTTTTTGAGGTGCACTGTAGTTTCTTGTTAGGGACGGTGTGTAACAGGCTAGATCCCCGGCCTACTTGTTATATACTTTCTTGATTTATAGATAATATTCTGGTAATAAAAAAACACAAATTCTAAAACCACTATCTTGAATTCAACAAGAGAAATACAGAATATTATGATGTAAGAGAAATATAGAATATTATGATGTAAGATAAATATAGAGTGAAAGTTGTGATTGTCAAATAAAAGTGTCAAACATCAAAATTTACCTAACTGCCAGTGTCTTTTTAGTCATTTTGTTCATTTTTTTTACTTTTAATTTCAGTGGGTTGCCATAACATACACCTTAGTGTCAGTGTAAGAATTGTATTGTTACTCCGAACCTACTTCGTATTTATTAATACCTACTTATTAAGACGTAGCTATTCCGTGACTAGTCTAGAATTAACTACTTCCGACGTAACTTTGGAGTAAGAGAAAAATAAGCGATTTTTATTAATAAGACAGTATATACTTGGCCAGATTCTCAAGTTCATTGGCGCATATTACCCCCGCCAATTTAAAAAAAAAACGGTACTGTATTTTTATTCCGTACCGTCCTGAATATCATCAACCTCTAATCTTCACAGGGCGGCGAATGACTGAAATAACTTATAAAAAAGTCGAAAGCTATTAATATCTACTCATGTATAACTTAACCACCGCAGCAATAGCTATATTTACGTAAGCAGATTACGTTTTCATCTAAAAGCACTTAACGCCATCGAAAACGACTCGCAGTGTGGTGGTGGAATGGAAATGAATTTTTATACACCAAACGTTACGTTCTAATTTATTCCGTCGATAAAACCACTCGGCTTTTTAATAAACACGCATGAATTACTTTCCTCCACGAGGTCCTGAATAAATAAATGGGGCTTCGTCCCACCGTTCCTTCGTTCCCTTTGTGTTCCCATACTTCCTGGCATGCGTAATGGGATACCCTACCGAAATGGCGGCTTAGGAATCTTTTGTGTTAAATAAAAATCAGAACAATAGCCGCACGACTAAATATTTGCGCCAGAAAGGTCAGAGTTTAAGCTTTTGATTAAATACAAGCACTATTTTTTTAATAATATAAATAGTTTTGAAATTATTTAGAAAGTTATACAGTTTATTGCTTATTAAGAAAATATTTCGCGTAGCTTACGTAATTTTCAGGCAAAAACTAATTTTGTTTTGATAGCATTCACGGTTTAGTAACGAAAGGAGGTAATTTGCTTAAGAATTTGTTTAAAACGTAGATCTTTTCACTACTCAAAGAAAATCTGTCCTGTTTTAGTCAAAGTATAAATGTTATTTGCTGCTAAAGTTTTATTTTAATTGTATTTTTGCGTATATAATGTATAAGTAATGTTTCGGTATGGATTAAACGATTTCGGTTTTTATTATTTTTTACCATTACGATTACACAAGACCATTACACCATATAGAGGTATAACATAAGATTCATTGCTAAATAACGATAATCGAAAGATATTCTCACGGGTGTATAATGACCAAAGATTTAGAATTTCTTTACTATATGATTTTTAAATATTGTTAGTGTGATTGTGAAACTCTATTTTTAACCGACTTCAAAAAAGGAGGTTCTGTATTCGACGCGTATGTATGTAATATTAATAGAAATGCGTAATATTCATATATGTTAGTCTATGTGGGCTTCTAAACAAATTTACCAAATTTCACGAGTGTATGTATGTAGGTTTGTCCGCGGATTTCTCAGAAACTACAAGTCCGATTTCGAAAATTCTTTTTGCAATAGTTAGAGTATTTTTCAACTTAGGGTAGAGTACAAGTTTCATCAAAATCGGTCCAGTAGTTTAAGAGATATAAACTTTTTATGTTTTCAGTAAGTTACTGTAATGTAGACGTTCGAGTTGCGTGATAGTGCTGATACCTATCTTGCTAAAATAAAAGTCACTAAAAAGTGTTAAATAAACAATTTAAAAAAAATTAAAACCGACTTCAAAGTAAATTATCTAAAAAGCATAAAATAACGAAAATATTATTGAAGTTGGTGTTAGCGTACCTGCTGTGTATATTCTGCACCAACTTCAATAATATTTTCGTTATTTTATACTTTTTAGATAATTTACTTTGAAGTCGGTTTTTTTTTTAAAATAGTTTATTAACATCACAGATTTAAAGTTCGGTGGCAAGTAGTTTTAAAATTGTGAACATGTTATGGGTAGGCAACTCAAAATAGTTTGGGATGTATTTTAAAAATAATAAGCTGGAGGGTAATATTTGTAACGTGTTATGAATTGGTTGTTGTAATGACATTCAATGTGGTGGGAGAAATGTCTGTCAGTATTTAAGGCGGAATCTCATTGTATTCTGGTCACTCTTAAGGCTAGAGCGCTTTAAGCGCTCGCCTCCTATTGTCCGGTGAAGCTGTAATGGCCATCTGCGGCCAACACAGTCTACCATTCCCAAAAAAAAAAAAAAACTGGTCACTATCTATGCGCGTGGTGGAATAAAGACGTGCCAAGTACTTCAGTGTTTTACTCAGAAATTATAACTAACAATAGGTATGTATCATAGAACAAAAAAAAATTTAAAGGCGTAATCTCGTTTTCATTAACTATTGTCGGAATGGTAGTAATGCTATCTGTCGCAATCTTTCATACATTTAGATACCTACTCTATTTTGTTGCATTATGTAAGTTGACACAATATTCGACGTGCATTCATATGAAAATGGATTTTTTTTTATAACAGCCCTTATTTTGGTGCGACTGTTGGGCGCGCGTGATGTATTAAATTCCTACCTACATGAGTAATAATCGCACAAAGACGATTCGCACATGATTTATAAAAAAAATCTGAGATGAGAACCGGGGTTCGAACTAGCACACTCTGTTTTTCAAGCAAGCGCTTTCCTACGTCATTATCAGACGCTGATCAGTAGGTATTTGTCTACTAACTACTCGTCAAGATTTAATCAAAGTCGAAAATTCGGTGGGTCCTACATTTAATGGAGCCGAGTTTCTGTTACCACCTTCCTGCTTGCGCTCATCACCAGACTCTGGACATAATTTTTCTACTCGTAGCAACCTATCCAAAGAGTTCAAATTCGGTGGGTCTACGTTTATTGGTGCAGAGATCCCGTGACCACCTTCCTGCTCCATCATCAGACCCTGATCACCATTTTTCTAGAAACTACTCGTCGAAACCTAACCAACGTGCCCAAACTCGGTGGGTCTACGTTTATTGAGTGCTACAGACAACTTTTTATTTTGGTAAACGTAAAAAAAGGGCAGGCGGAGCTGCGCGGGTCAACTATCATAAAATAGCGTTGCAGCGAATCCATTTTATTTTGCTTGTGCATACGTTTCAAACACTAGCATAGCACATTAGTCATCGCGGCGCGGAAGTGTGGACATGCACATCCGTGATTGCAGTGCGACTGTGTTTGTCAATGTTCACATGATATATCGCCGGTGGTCGGGGCCAAAACTGTATTTGTGTGTTTACACACAACTTACAATTTTAGCAATCTGCTGGAGCGCAGCAGTGTGTAATCATTGCTTTGTTCCGGTGTGAAAGGCACTGTAGTTGTGGAAATTACCGGCCTTAAGAAGATTAATTACTAATAACTTGGTTAGTTATCCATGTCGCTTACTGAGGCGATCAAACCCGGAATCGTATTATTTTTTGTTTTTTTAATCTTTGTAACGAGAACACCACCTAAACCTTGTTGTGGTTTTGGACAAGAACATGACCCCTTATCAAACGACTGAGCACATTAAAAATAGCTTTACATTAAAAAGTGAGAATTCAAATAGCAAGATTTAATATCATTAATAGATGTAGTCAAGTGAGATGTAGTCTGAGTCTTGTAGATTCGGCTCTTAATTCCACAGACAGTGCACGCCTTCTCGCAGTGTCTGGATGGGAGTCAGGTCTATGGTTACAGGCCTTACCATCAACACACATTGGAACACTGTTAGATCCTACTGCATTTCGGAACGCTATTTGCCTTCGTTTAGGAACACCTTGCATCGCTCCTCACTCTTGTCGGTGTGGCCATAATGTTTGCCGGCTCGGACACCACGGACTATCTTGCTGCAGAAGTGCGGGAAGAGCAGCACGCCACGCCAGTCTCAACCAACTAATTAAAAATTAAATTAAAATTCATTTATTTCAGGTAACTAAGTATTGACCCATATTATAAATTAACATTAATAAACACATAAATTACACGATACAATACAAACACAAAAATTCACACACACAGAATTACAATTGAAACCTACGTCCCGCACCGAATGTTACCACATCGCGGTCACAACAGTGCCGGACGTAGGGACAATCTAACCCACTGGCGATCATCTTTAGGACGGTGTTGGAGCTCGCCCTTACTCTACGCACCAAAGACGCGCAGCGCTTGCGCATGGTCGCGTGGAAGCAGTCCGTATGCGCCCACGCGAACATACCCGACGCACTGCAATGGCGGGGCAGGCCCAACATCGCCCTAAATGCGTTGTTGAATTGGACACGGAGGGCGCTGTAACATCTCTGCGATTTTTTTAAATTTTATAGTCACCCAGTACAGGCCTATGCACACCGGGCTTTTGAACAAGTCGTCGACGCGCGCTTGTATCGATACAAACGCGATACGCACGCGAGTCACACGCAGCAATACAAATGTTCTGGCCAATTGCGTTTTTGAGCTGAAGCTGCTCAGTAGTAGCAGGATGGAGGTCGATCGACACTCATTACATGCGCTTTGTTATTTTATTAATATAAACGCACCGAACAAAAATACGTGCGCTTGTATCGATGTAAACACGCGTTTGTATTGCTACAAGCACAAACAAACTGATATGTCGAGTGAATAACGCGCTATCGACGCGCGATCGTGAAACGCCCGTCGCTCGTCAGAGCGCTTAAAATCTGTAGCGTGTAAAGGCCCTAATACTCACTCCAGAAAATAAATTCTATAGTTTCCTTTATAATGAATATCACTAAAATCTTCTAACTTTATTTTTGAACTATGTATGTGTTATTTTACTTCCGATAATATTTCTCTAGTGATTGCGGCTAAATATTTATCTAAGCAACAATTTATGGTGTAACTTTTAACAGCCATCGCCAAATGTTACACGCTGAGCGACGTTTACAAGGGTCATTAAATAACTGAAAATATGCTTTTATGTATTTTCCTACCCAAAATAATATTTATGGCTGCACGTATTGGAACAACTGCGACCTAGATTTAATGGTAAAATACACTCAATAGGTGATTTATTGACATAAAATATGTCCTGTTTGTCTTGTATTAGTGTTGTCCCTAATATTCCTCAATATACCTAAAATGTTTGCAAGACTATCACGTAACTCGAACATACTGGAAACATAAACAGCCCATATATTTTATTGAAACTACTAAACAGATTTCGATAAAACTTGTAGACTTCCCTAAGTTTAAAGATAAAAAATAGAAATATAGTAAAAATTAACATATTATTATATTAAAAAAGTATTTTTTTTTTCTCGATACTGAATATTTAGGCCCTGAATATTTAAACTTGTTTCATGTTAAGGGTTAATTCATTACCAATAGTTATTTTTTTAGTATTTTTTTTTACTTTAAATTATTTCATTAGCACGTTGTAGGGTAGGTATATAAGGTAAAAAAAACTGACCATAATAATTATATTATGGTCAGTTTTTTTTCGTTTCGTTTTTTCGTTTTCATCTCGCTGTGCATGCTTGAGCTCATGCTCAAGCATGCACAGCGAGATGAAACAGCAGATGGATCACACTCATTTTTTCCATGAATAAAATAAAAGGATTAATAGGCTGTATAAAAACAAATAAATTATAAGTGAAAAAAAAAGATTATGAAGCCTATAATGGAATTATGTATATTATGTATTCTTACATGTTTTGATTAAAACAGCTGTCTAAAAAAACAGGGGAAAATCTAATGAAACTAATAATGCATTCGGACAGTGGGTGGCCTATTTCTAGTAGTACTAGTTCTATTTTTCATGTTATTTGAAAAATATACTTTGCTACGTCTGAATATCAATCCTTTTGTAAAAAAACACAAACGTCCGTTGCCAGGATACTAAACCGTTAGGTACTTTCTTGTTATTATACTTACTATTACTGGAGATATCCAAGTACTAATTAGTGAGATGGTACTGCTATCTAACTGAAGAGCCGATAACGCCGAAACGTATTGACACTTAGGTATGTTGCAGTTTAAACAAAGCAATCTCGCAGAAGGCTCCATAACGCTTTCCAACAAGAGCGATAACGTCTTAGATCCCAATCTAAAAGCACTAAATTCGTATCCATTTAACACAGGCTAATGTAATCGTAAGTGTGATCTATCAAAGTCCGTGGAAAAGTGGAAAATGCAAAAGTTGTATTGTAAGGGAAATCCAAACTCGCACATGTGCGAGTTTGGATTTCCCTTACAAGCGCACAGTACAAGAGTAGAAAAGCAAACGAACCACAGAACAGTACAAAACGTCATACAAATGACATTAATGACAGCCTGTCATTCCAAATAAATCATATTCTCTGTTTCTTTCTATCACATGTAACCTATATAAATGCATTCTTTTCTTGTGCGAGTGAGAAAGAATGTGTTATCTCTCCATAGATCCTTACTCTAAGATTGAGAATACTAAACTTATTAATAATGTTTTTTAATGGCTTTAATTAAAAATTCAATCTAGCGATACGAATTAAGCAAAAAAATAAGCAATTTTTTAAGATATTTTACATCACTAGACGCGTCAGAAAAATTTCAGGTCAAAACTGGACATGATTCTTTAATGTTAATTATGTATTCTATAGAAATTATTTGTGATTGTGAAGCTCATGTCTCTTTTGAATGTAACATAATAATAATAATATCCTGGGACAATTCACACACGGTCATCTGATCCCAAACTAGGCAGAGCCTGTACTATGGAAACCAGACAACTGATACTAATACTTATATACTATTTTTTTTTGTAAATACATACTTATATAGATAAAACACCCAGACACTTGGTGGCAATCGAACCCACGACCTGTTGGTTAGCAGACAGGGTCACTAACCACTAGACCAACGGGCCCGTCATTTTATATTTTTTCAGCATGCTTCTAACTGCAATTGCCTTGATACTAACATTGTAGGTACTAGCGACCCACCGTAGCATTTACCAGGATTTTAATGTTCTAAAATAAGGTAGTTTTTCAAACCAATATCCAATTTTATATACATCTAAACCCTGTTTTAAACACAGTTATCCCGTAATTATGGCGCTTGCAACAGCGTCCAAATATCGGAAAGAAATAATTAATCAACCTGGCAGTAAACCCGTGAGTCAAAACATGGTTGTTTATATATATCTTCCTATCGTAAGAACATTACTAAACGATAGTGAAAGTCACAACTTGTGCAGGTTAAAAATGTATATGAACAAAAAGGTAGACATGCCAGTAGGTTTATTTTAGGTCCCTATTTATTTTAGGATTTTTTGTTGTTGTATATATATAGCTTTTGTATCTATACCTATGCTTTAATAATATTCTTTATATCCTATGTTACTCTCACACACTGCGTCTTATTTCCTCGTTTTATGTTTTTCTTCTGGGCCTACTGGAAAAGATTTCTTATGAAATAAGTAGTGCCTTTGTACTTTTATTATCCTAAGGTTTATTTCCTCTGTCCTGTGTTTGTGTGTACATAAATTGTTAAATAAATAAAATTGAGAAAAATTCTAGCATCTTGCCGGCCAGAGTTGTGAAATTTTTAATGTATTTCAAATCGCTTAAAGTACAGGAACCGCAATGACCTCGTTACTTGCTTCTCTGGCTGGCCCGGTTAAGTGCTGATAATCATCATCATCAGAGCAGCAGCATCCAAAACACGACCACTGTCCAGGCCTTTTGTTCAGCTGGAGACCTTTGAAGAGAGAGGTTGTCGTAATCTCCCCTCATGGCAGGCATCTTTGGAATCGCAGTCTCGTTGGTATGTAATCCAATAGAAAGACGCTGCTGCCCGTCTTGTTGTTTTCCCTTAGTCGCCTCTCACGGACACCCAACGGGAGGAGATGGGAGGGTGCTATTCTTACCCGGACACCCCACGGTGGTATGATAATTATCATCATCACCATCATCAGCAGCAGCCGAAAGACTTTCACTGCTGAACAAAAGCCTCCCCCTTAGAAGGGAGGGGTATGGTAATATGTAACTTAAATTAAAAACTAGTAGGTACCTAGGTATTTTATTTCTTCGGCAAAAAAATAATTTCAAGAGCTACGAAATCATCCCTACTAATTCCCTACTAATTATGAATCCCTACTAATTATGAATGCGAAAGTAACTCTGTCTGTCTGTCTGTCTGTCTGTCTGTCTGTCTGTTACGCTATAACGCTTAAGCCACTGAACCGATTTTGATGAAATTTGGTACTGAGATAGATTAGACCTCAAGAAAGGACATAGGCTACCTTTTATCCCGAAAAAAAAAGATCAAAGGGGTTGAAATGGGGAATGAATGTTAGTATGGAATTTCGTCATTGTTGAAGATAAAACTTTGTTTTACATCCCTACTTCCCTATTCCTACTAATATTATAAATGCGAAAGTAACTCTGTCTGTCTGTCTGTTACGCTATAACGCCTAAGCTACTGAACCGATTTTGATGTAATTTGGTACAGCGATTGGAAAGGACATAGACCTAGACCTTTTATCCCGAAAAATAAACCTTGAAGTAATAAATAAATATTGGTTCTGGTGTTTTTAAATTTTCAAGGGTTGGTTAAAATATAAAAAATGGGAAAATCCATGAAAACAATTGAGAAAAACAATAAAAGCGCGGGCGGAGCTGCGCGGGTCAGCTAGTAGTATATAAAACAAAGTCTCTTCCGATGTTTATACGCTTAGGTTTTTTAAACTACGCAACGGATTTTAATGCAGATTTCAGCAATAGATAGAGTGATTCAAGAGGAAGGTTTATATGTATTATACCCGTGCGAAGCCGGGGCGGGTCACTAGTAATAGATAACAATTAAAAAAAAAAACACAAAGCTAAAAATGTTATAAAAATAGAACATTAATAATACGAGAACTTAGGCACTTTTTCTATATAAATTCTATTTAAAGGCGTTCGAGCGTCTCCGATTCAATGATCGAAGTTCGCTCATATTTCTTCTCTTACGCAATTGAAGTTTGTTAATGAAAGACCCTTGTAACTTTAATCCTTGTAAGTTAGAAAATTCATTCTGAAACAATTTTGCCGGACGGCAAAGGGCAACTCTATAATTTTCGCCGTTTTCGCAAAGGGATATACGTTGCGAATATTTTATTTAAACTACCGGTAAATTTGAAATTTTTCAATTCTAAATAACTATAGCCAGCCAGATAGGTAGACAACATAAATAAACTAAATAATACAAAACAGTATGTATAGCATTTTTATAATATCAATTGGTCGATGTTAGTGTGCGTGATAATTATGTCGATGTGATGTCCTAATATAAGCAAAAATTTTATATTTTTCATTTTTCTATTTTGTACATACATTAAAATACTACATACTGAAGCGAATCAATTTGCATTCATATTATCTAAAATGTATTTTATACGTAAAAGTTATTTTTTTTTTTTAATTCTTATTCTTTGAATAGCCCTTGTGGAAGCCGCAGGAGCTTTCTGGGTACTGTGAAACCGATCACAGAAAACATTGCGCACGCTAAACTTCGTCTGTGGAGACAAACTTTCCCCGTCCAAGACAACTACATCCCACAGATTGAAGCGCTACCTCCCGGGACAGACATGCAGTGGCCTTCATGGAAGTCCCTGAATAGACTTCGGACACAGGTCGGCCACTGCAAAGAAAATCTTTGCCGATGGCTTCAGTGGTGATGACCAATGCATATGTGGATATGCCCCACAATCTATGACCCATTTGCTTTCTTGCCCTGCGTGCCCTGACACCTGCACTCTTGAAGATCTTTAGAATGCTACAGACAATGCACGAAATGTAGCTGCTTACTGGGCTAATACGATTTAGTTTTTGCCATCGACACGATAAGAAGAAGAAGAATAGCCCTTGTTATTTTTTTTCTGTTTAAGTTGCGTAAGCGCGGCACGTGCGCTATGTGAAATCGCTTCAAATGAACACTCCATTTTACTAATAGATCATTTAAAACATTTAATTTGATACCCATATTGATGTTCTTGGAAATAAAAAAAATACAAAATGGTGACTCACGGCCGCCATATTAACTTTTTTGAAAAAAAATTTAGCATAGGTCACTCCCACAACTGACACAAATCTAAAGACATAATATAATTCAAAATCTATAAAGCCGTTTTGGCTGTAGGCCGTGTCAAAGAAATAGTCATACATACATACATACATACTTACATACATATGTACATACTCTCGCAAAACATGGGGTATGTTTTGCGAGAGTATGTACATCCTTCTGGGGCAGTCGGGCAAAACAAAGTATTTCGCAAAGGTTTTGTTTTTACCGAAATAATAAAATAACACCGTGGTAAAGGCAAATTGAAAGAATAAATGAATTATTTATCAAGTAAATTTCATTTAGTTGGAGGGCACTTAATGATTGAATTTAGTTCGCCTTCTACTCCCACAAATCAATTTAGTATCGTCATTTGTAGTCGTTTTGGTGAATTGAAAACCCTTTTCTCCGTGCTGTTTTATAATTAATTTATATTACATTTATTTACTTACCTCAAATCGTCCACAATAATTCTCATCTTGCTCACATGTTCATCATAGTGTTAAAACACACGTAGTTTACCTTTATGGAAATAAATGGTACGTTGAAATAGAAATACGGCAGCTGGCGCTAATATAGAAATAGTATCAACAGGCACATTGGCTATCATTTCGTTAAAATGTGTACCTATATTGTGAATCCATTGGGAATGGACAATAAGTTGGCGTTACAACTGACCTCCTACCAATATATTCTATTGGCAGATTGGAGCCAATGGAGAATGTTACTATGGTACCACTCATTTCCCAGGTTCTTTCCACAGCTTACATTATGTAGCGGTATCAGGGAGGGTAGACGCTGAGAGAGCAGCACCATCTGCTATATTTCTGAATATACTGATTGGCAATAAAAATGGCTCCTACATGATGAAGTTAAGATATTAAAAAGTTTCCACTTGCTTAATATCCCGAAGAACTTCGAGACTGTCGCTATCGATTTTTCAGCCATGTCAAGCTGTGTTATCGATATAAGTATAAACTATTCAAACATCGTTTCTACGTTATACCCGATCCGATATCGCTATTAGATCCTACACAATCTGCGTCAGATACCGACATCGTATCCAAGTGAAAAAGTTCCAAAACTTTAAACTAAGTAGTGTTAATTATAGTTTCTGAATAAAACACTGTACCTGGCACGTCTTTATTCCACCACGCGCACAGATTAAATGAATAGAATACAATGAGGTTCCACCTTAAATACTACTAGACTTTTTCCCCAACACATTGAATGTTAAATGTCATTACAACAACCAATTCATAACACATTACAAATACTACCTTCCAGATTGTTATTTTTAAAATACATCTCAAACTATTTTGAGTTGCATACCCTCAACAAATTAACAATTATAAAACTACCTGCCACAGAACTTTAAATCTGTGATCTTAAAAATAGAGTTTTGCAATCACACTAACATTAGGTATTCCATTTACAATAAAAAATATTTTCTATACGTATTTTACCCGTGGGGTGTTTGGATAAAAATCACATCCACCTGTCTCTTCCCACAGGGTATCTTAATCGACTCAAGAAGCCAAGCAGCAACGTCTTACTATTGGATTACCTTACAACTAATACTGCGATCCCCAAGATGCCTACCAAGTGAGGAGATTATGGCAATCCCTCCCCCTTAGGTGGAGGCCTTTGTTCAGCAGTTGACGTCTTCCGACTGATGACGATTATAATATGTATTTTAGTAAAAAAGAATTTTAAAAATTTCGATTCAGACGATCTCTTCCCAAATATATTGTGCAACCTGATCTAAATACGGTAAATTAGCGATGACAAATGCTATCAAATGAACCGCCAGGTTGGGTAAGGCTTAATTGAGGATTATGTTACCCAAAAGGGACACAAATATACCTGTTATATTTTTAAGGGTCAATAGGGCTTCATGCGGTGTGAAAATCTGCCATGGAAAAAGGGCTTGTTGTTATTCAAAATATTTATGAATGTTATATTTTGAGAGTAAATACTAAATATTATTTAGGTACCTATGTTTTTCTATAACAGGCGCGCATGATCCTAATATTGAAACAATAATTACTGTGTATAGTGTTCCAATGTTAAGATGGTAATATTTTTTATTGTTCTTTTTTTTTTATGTGTAGGAGTAGTGCTGTTGGCCGCAGATGGCCATTACAGCTTCACCGGACAATAGGGCGAGCGCTTTAAGCGCTCCAGCCAAAAAGGTAGCGACTAGCTCAAGGGCACCTCAGGGAGGCACGGCCTCGGCTTGGGCTGCCGCTTAGAGAGTGTGAGTTTACCACCGGTTCACAACGCGCCCCCGCTGAGAAGAACCGGCAAGAAACTCAGCGAGGGGATGCATGTCGAGGTCGCATGCGTACGACCCTTCGGCCTCGCCGGCGAGACCGGTGTCTGTGTGTAGGTGTGTGTACGACTCGTGACGTCGTTGTCGGTGTTGGTGTGGGTGTTGTGTCATGGTCCAGGAGGACGGACATCGGGTCGGGTGGGTCGAGCAGTACATGCCGCGGACGGCGGCGATGTACGGTGGGTCGACGATCTGGGGGACCAGGACCAGGGTCGGGGTCGGAGATGTAGTCGGCAGCGGCGCCGATTAGCGGGTTTGGAAATTTTTATTGTGCAGCTGGACGATATATGTATGTATTTGCATGTGAATCGTACAATGTCATTCCACCCAGCGGGAGGCTGCGTCTTTCGGTTTGTGGTCACTCGAAAAACTTTCTTTCCTATCGTTGGCCTGTCAGCGATAATATAGCCTGTCCATTGCTACTTCAACTTGTAGATCCTTAGAGCTGTGTCGGTGACTTTGGCTCTCGAATCTCCTCATTCCGAATTTTATGGCACAAAGAAGTTTCTTGGCATAACTCACTCCGTAGCTCGTTAAAGCCAGCAGTTAAAGACCACGTCTCAGTACCATATGTCATCACTGTCATCATGAATTGCCACACACACTGGTTAAAGACCTTCGTCTTCAGTCACTGCGGTATTTTCGACGAGAAGTTATCGCGTAATTTCCCGAACGAATTTTTTACTGATACTATTATATTAAACCACTATTATCAAGGGATTATCTAGAAAGGTATCTATAAATTTACTAATTCTTTATTGCACACTAGAGAGTAATAATGTTACCAGTACCGCAAAAATATAAAGTACAATGCACATCCACACATGGTCATCTGATCTCAAACTACGCAGAGCAGAACTATGGAAAATAGATAACGGATATTCACTCATACTTATATACTTTTTGTAAATACATACATATATAGATAAATTATACCCAGACAAATTGTAGTACACCTATTGGGTAGCGGCCAGAGAATCTAACCACTAGACCAGCAATTATCATTGTAGCTACAATATAATTAAAATTAGTGCCACTAAAATGAAGTAATGTTTGTCCAAAATATTTTCACTAATAATATCCTTCTTTTAGTTACCATTAAAGCGGTCCTGTTTGTTATACTCTGTAAGTAATTTTATGTTTTCAGCTCCCGGTTTTATGTAAGGTCATCCCTGCTTTGTTTAAGCTTGTGTGTTGAAAGATAAATTTAACTATAGTACCTTTAGGCTAATCCGAGATGTTAACAAAATATCAACTTGGGTTTCATTTTCATATTTACGGATATGCGTATTTCTGCTTTGTCTTTTAATATTGCTTGAAAAATCTCTTGCTAAGAGAATAATATACCTACTACGATAGGAGCGAGTATATACATCTCTTTTGCGTTTGTATAATAATAATTTGATATACAATGTGGGGAAGACGATACGACAATTAATGAAAAATCTGGTAACACCGCCACATAGGAATATTGTGAAACCGTCAAATAAATCTTTATATACGAATTAAAAATGTTGTTTTTGAACAAAGTATACTGCAGAAAGACTTAATCAAAATAAAACACTACTTCTAAATTTTGGGTCACTAACCTCTGGTATGGGCGGCAACAGCGCGGACGGAGATACCTACTCGTTCGTATGTTTCGACGCAATCACACCAAATAGTCACCGCTCTAGTAGTTATTTATGAGATTAATCACAATCACTTTTCTTATTCACCCAATAGACATTCGACTAGGAACGTCATTACGCACACGAGGTTTCATTTATTGTAGTATAATCCATCCCCAGATGGTATACACTATTACAGTGTGTTTTGATACAGCAGAAAATTGTGAATCCAAATTGAATTGCTGAATCCAAAAACATTTCACAGAACTAAAGATCAAAGTCATGACTGGATAGGCTTTACTGTGCGGACATTATTCCATTATTACTAACTAGCTTAAATACATTGTTTTAAATACTTACCCATAAAAAAGCCAAAATTAAAAAAAGCCTTCAAAACAAAATAAAGGCAGCAGATAAATAAGCACAAAAGAAAATCTATTGTGATTGTTACTTTAATCCTTGCGAGTCAGTCACGACCTTTTATACAAAGATCATGTATAAAGCCTTTACGTGAATAGAGTGAAGTCAGAATATGTCCAAATTGTCTAATACGCTCGGCCAGGCCGGCCCATTACGTCTCACAAATAGACCATTAGGTCCCAATCCCTTTGCTATTTCAAAAGGATGAAGGGTTAATTTACGAGCTCAAAATTTAAATCTACGACCAACTTGTTTAATAGCAACCTTCGGGGTTAACTCCGTTGTTAAACTGTATTATTATGAAGCGCTCTTACACGTTCACTCGCTTTAATGTAGTTCTCTACTATGTTAATGTTATAGATTATACGTAGGACAAAACTTTACCGACTGTTTGCGAATTCTAATTTACATTTTCTGGTTGTTTTGAATATCGGAAAGATTCCCATACAGCGAAAGTAATGTATTCCACGCTTTGCAAATTTGAATCAATAAACAATAACATACTAAAAGCTCGGAAACTTCCATTAAACTAGAAACAACGAGGTTGGTTCGGACGAGTGTGGAACGGCTCCCTAGCGTCAGTTGTCCACAATTAATAATAGAGGTCTGCAAGTTGAATGCCACATGTTGTTGCATGGGCCCCTCTCAGCTTGTATGCAGAATACAGATGAGCTTATTTATGTAAATTTGCGTCGCCTCGACTTCCCAGGATGACGCTCCGGTTTGAGTAATCCCCAGAATCGCAAGTGATTGATGCCGAAGCCGTTGACATTCTGCTTTGCTGGCGATCTTTGGCAACTTATAAAAGGTGTTTTTTTTCCGTGCCTATACGATGGCATATAATTTTTAGGGGATTCCAATATATGCCTTCGGATATTTTCGATAAAGTCTTTTAAACCGTTGTGTCAGCAGTTTGCTTTTCCTTCATGGTGGTTCTATTATAATAGAGTTTTAGCATCGATGTCTTCAGTTTTCTATTAGTTACTAGCCTCTAGAGTAATAGGATCAATTTAGGACAAATTAAATATTATTGGTTTTGGCATTAAAGCAAATATAAATTTTAAGTACCCAAGCTAGTTCTAAGCCAATATACTCGTAATAGGCTTTTAGAGGACTTCAATTAATTTATTTGTCCAATAATGAAATTAGCTGCCAAATTATATCTGACAAGTAAATTTTCTCTCGTAAAGAAAACTGTAGCAAATAATTTATTATGCTTTCTTGTCAGGACGAAAGAGGTCTCTCTTAGCGCCCGGCTGGAAGATACGGACACAATGAGAGTGCCGGATGCTCTCTGAAGGAAAACACAATTTAAAACTTTCTTTGTAAAACGAATACATTAAATAAGGACAGATCACTAGAGTACTGTGTAATTCAGCGAATAGAAGGTACCTACTGCTTTTAAGTGAAATGAGTTTATTTTTGCCTACGTCCGTTTTACTGAGTCTCTAATTTTAATTAACTGTAGATTTTAATGATTTTAATTTCAGTTTCAAGGATTTTTTTAATGAATTGATACCAACTAAGGGCCTAAAACGTATCTCCCGGCGATGGGTTCAAAGGCAAAGCAGAAGAGCCCAGATACCCCTTACATGTGACGATGCAACAGCTGCGAGGGATTTAGTAAGTCAGCATCCCACAGACCTCTGTTGCCTTACAGGCCTTCCCGAGGAACTTTGAAGGTTTCCTCCCGTAACAAAACACTCATTTGAAAAATTGATATTTTGTATAGATTGTTGAAAAATTTAATTTAATTAAACTTCTTTGATGCAGACTTAGAAGTGATGGAAACAAGATTGGAATGTTTTGTAAGTCGAATAAGTTCAGCACTTTCTGTGGTCAACCAGCAAATACAGGTTCTTTGTTGGTTTATTTTTGTATGATCAAAACCAAATTCTGATCCGATCGCCGATGGTAGTGACAAATGACTTATTGCTTGAAAATAATTTAGTACAAAAAGATATAGTATAGTATGTATTTATGTATTGTGACCCCTTTGTATGTTTCACGTTTTATATCTGTATAATAATAATATTCTTTTTTTTGGTCGTATAGTTTGTGGCGAACCTGGTGTCAGAGTTGTTCAAACTGCCCTTTAGGCCTCTGACCTGGCTTAAAGAAATCAACCTTGAACTTGATCGACCTTGACTTGCGACCCGAAGCACAGAAACTCTCAGTTTAAAGCCACTTAATGGACACTCATCTAAGGACTGACCTTGCCTGCCGTTGCTTAATCAACTGAACCGACCGATCAGTGGTTACAACTGGTTATGAGCGCCTATATTATACTACAGTTGACGATTTAATTATACATACATCATGCAGTTTTGCATGTATGCATCAAGTGCTGTATACAGCACTTGATTCAACAGGAATTTAAAAATCTAATTAAACAGCTAAGTAATCCATAAGACTTATTTAATGTCAGGTTTATAAATATCACGTTTAAGGAAAATAGTTATAACGTTTAAGATAAAACAGCTGACGATATTGTATGCGAGTATCGAGGTCAGTAGCCTCCGAAGCTAATATCTGTGCATGGCGGGTGAGGCATTGAATACGAGGAAGTACAAAGGAATCGCATGTTTAGTTTTGTTTAAGAAGAAATATTTTAGATGATGTTCGTTTGTACAATTTATACAAAGCAGGTACCGAATTATCGAAGCAACTTCGAACAAATCTCTTATAGTAATATGTTTGGTACCTTTTACATGTATTTAGGCTGTATAAACAGCAGAACTTTGACTAAGGACTTTGAGGAGTCAAATGCGTTAATTTCGCCTTATTTAAACACGCTCAGATTCTTAACGTTTTTAATAAAGCAATGTGTGTCACGTAAAGGCCGTTTACTACAGAATAAAGTTTTAATCCCCTATCACAAGCCAAGATGAAACGAGCATTCCAATTAGTGCTGGGTTCTCATTAAGATCTAGATTCTTGGAACAGACTTTGATATCGAAGCTACGTGATCAATATTCAGTTCATTTCGGTTCAACTTCAATTGTTTTGTATTTTAAGAACACTTGATTGGATTGGAACGAACTAATGTTATTGCTGCAACGTTATCCAAGATAAGCGATTATAGTTTATGAATGAAAATGTGGTCTATATTTATTTTTGTTTAGTTTTATGAACTTGGTAGGTCGTATTTGTTGGTCATAGACGTTAGAGAGATTATGGTGATTAGTTGGAATAAGATTATTATCATAAAGATTTAAAATTTTACTGTAGTGCTCAATTGAAATGATCAACTGAAAAGTATTTAAAGTATAGAATTTAGCAAGAGTTCACCTCTTTCAGCAATCGAGATCTTACTTTTACGGTGTAAAGCAACCAACTGTATAACTCAAAAGTTTTCACCCAATTCTTTAAAATTACACGACCAGGTTTTACAAATTCCCGAAAAAAAACTTGAAGCTCAAGCAATATCTGGAACGCAAACTTTTTTAAAAGAGACCGCAATTCTATTAAAGTTCCTAAGAGTTTGAAAGTGTTGGAAAAATTTGTGGTGGAAATGGCTAGCGTTAGTTCCGGACCGAAGCTGAGGTGTGGACCCACCGTTCATGAATAACGCAGGAGCGTCACCGCCTTTGCCGTGTACCCGTTGCAATAACGGCAAATTCTTTTTTACACATTTCTTGATTTGTGGACTGTGTTGGATGTTACCTTTGTGAATGAAATTCTTGCTATCTGCTCGATTCAAGTTATGTAGATCAAAACTGCTTGATTTGCGGACAATTTTTTTTTTCTATTCGTGTGTCGGCAAATGAACAAAAAAAATATTTTCACATTTTCAAGGTACTTCGTTCTTTTTAAGAAACCTTAGGTTTTCGTTTCAAATTTAGTTCAACAAACAGCGTCTAAGAAACAAACATTATGTTTCAAATCTGAAAACTAGCCGTCAAGGCTCGCAATCGTTTTGAAATTATGGCTATACTTATAACATTAATACATCTGGATTTACTGTAGACAGAGCGCATTCTTATGAGCTACTTTGTCGTACCCTTGCACAGTTTCATTTCTGTCACAAGAAACTTTATGAAATAGCACTTCTAAAGTATTCACCATCAAAATATGAACGAGCTAAAACATCGTCGCTTTTGCAAAGAATAAGTTCAAATTTGGCAAGAAGACGACAAATTCTCATTGCATCTGCAGACGGCGGCAGGTGCGCGTACCGTGAATAAAGAAAAACCTCTCCGGCTTTGCTAGGAATATTTTTATAAGGAAAATGTATCGTGCATGCTACGAGACACGATTTAGTGCAAAATCACTATCTACTTCGTCGATACGTTTAATACATTATTATCCTATTATGTATTTTTAACTTGGTTTGATTTTGCTCTTTTTAACCCCCGATTAAACACGAGGGGTATTATAAGTTTGACGCCGATGATACTAAAGAATAATTATGTGGTAGCCATCACCAGGGTCCGATCATGAAGCAGGAAGGTGGTTACGGTCCCTCTGAGCCAGAAATCCAGACCCAACATACTTGGACTCGCTAGTCAGGTTTTGACGAGTAACTGGTAAAAAAATCGGTAATCAGAATCTGATGATGAAGCAGGAAGGTGGTTACAGGATTTCTGCACCAATAAACTAAGACCCATAGAAGTTGGACTATTTGGATAGGTCTCGACGAGTAGTTGGTAGAAACATGGTGATCAGGGTAAGAGGTTGAAGTATAAAGGCAATCACAGGATCACCAATAAACGTAGACCCACGACCAACCTTGGGTAAAAGAGTAGTTAGTAGAAAAATGGTAATCAGGATGTAATGACGAAACTATAATGAGTTCATGCTACGATGCTTTTTTTTTTTTAATTTTAAAATTACACTTGTTTATATTGTCTTTGTAAGATTCTGTTGGTTGGCCAACAGAATCTTACAAAGACAATATACTATTTTATACTATTGTAGATACTTTATCATCATCACCAGCCAGAAGTCGTACACTGGTGAACATAGGCCTTCCCCTTCGAACTCTAGAAGTAGGTAACAACAATTGGCTATTTGCATCCACCAGTTACCTGCGATGCGCACAATGTCGTCAGTTCACGTAGTGGGAGGCCTACCTATGCTGCATCTTCCGGTTCGTGATCACCACTCGAGAACCTTTCTTCTTCATCGGTTATCGGTTCTTCGAGCGATGTGGCCTGCCCATTGCCACTCCAACTTGCAAATTCTGAGAGCTATGTCGGTGACCTTGGTTCTTGGTGTCGCATAAAGAAACTCTGAACTATTATGTAACTCTTAGCTCTTCTAAAAGGCCAGCTGTCATCAGTAGCAACACAAACAGCTTAAAAATCTTTGTCTTCAGGCACTGTGAGAAGATGTCACGTAGTTTTCCGAACGCTGCCAGAGAAGAAGAAGAATCAGAGTTGGTTTCTTCGGGCGACCTCTTTGTCGAAGTTGGACCGACCTAACTGGACAATCTGTCCATGATAGACGTAGTGGTCAACCATTTCGTATGTATCGTTCCCAACGACTACCTTGTGGATACTTAGTAATAGTGTTGTGTTCCATTACTTCTTAATTTATTAGGACTCAGTTTGCAGTTCAAAGGTGATCCAATTTTAGGCGTTTTTTATTCTTAACAACAAGTTTAATTTATTGTAACAATGGAATTTTTACTGTGAATCATCATTTGAATGGTTTTCTAGACAAAGATATGTGTAACAAAAAATATATTTATTTGATGTAATATCGCGAATTTCCTTTCAAAAGATGTTTAATATAATATGTAATAAAATACGGACGGAATATTCATATTTCCTTTGTTATTAATATATGGCGTTTTCCTTAAACACGTGACATTTAAGAAGGTATTGTGTGGGATCGGAAGCTTGTTTACGGGCTGAGACAAGGACTATGGAAAATCAGAATGTATAAAGAAAGGTTTAATAATTTCATAGGTTTTTACCAAGGGCTTTTGTATATAACAAAGCGGTGTTTTTATGCTTCCATTTCTAAAAAAATACATTACATCAATGTGTGTCTTTCTATGAATCATCGATACACTAATTGGGTCAATATTGCAATGCTATAAAATATGGTGGTGTATAGGTATTCAGAATGACCGACCAAAGTGACTATCGGACAGTTTCCCTTCGGAGTCGCTGGACGTTTCGGGTGTAGCCCGAGACGTTCAACGAACGCAGCGGCGAGTCTGAGGAGGACGGCGGTGGGGCTACCGCAGTTAATCGGTTCATGGGGGACTATAGTGTGTCTCCGTGTCCCCCAAAGGAGGGCTAGAACAAAAAATTAAAAAAAATTCACGACTGAAAAAAAATGAAACCTTAAATACAAAAAGGTATGCAAACTAAAACACCCAGAAAGGGTCATCATCATCGTCATCAGCAGCCGGAAGATATTCACTGCCGAAACAAAGGCCTCCCCTTAGAAGAGAGGGGTTGCCATAATCCCCACGCTCGGCAGGTGTCTTGGGGATCGCAGTATATGTATACTGCGATCAGAGCAGCATCTTTCTATTGCATTCAAACTCAAACTCAAAAATCTTTATTTCAAATAGACTTAACGCTAGCACTTTTGAATGGTCATTTTTTTTAAAAGCTACCATCGGATCTCAACTCAAACTCAAACTCAAAAATAGTTTATATCAAATAGGCTTAACGCTAGCACTTTTGAAAGGTCATGATTTTTTTTTAAATGAAGCTACCACCGGATCACAACGCGGCCTCAACTGAGAAGATCCGGCAAGAAACTCAGCGGGCTTGTCATTATATCACTTTTTTTAAACAGTGTGTCATATTACAATTAGATCAGAGCGACAGTGTGTCTTGCCGTTCAAAATATCAAATAAGACAGAAAAAAATAAAAAAATACAAAGTACAACAAACTAAAACGCCAAAGGGATAGTAGTCGGACCAGTCCCCCCAAGCAGCACCCGCGCACGAGTTGAGTCGAGCAGCAGCCCTCACTCCCCTCAACCATATTGGAGGGAAGGGGGTGACCCGCCACATGAAACCGCCACAAGCAAAGACTTTTCGATGGCGAGCATGCAGTAGCGATTACCTATGTACGTAATCCAATAGAAAGATGCTGCTGCCCGTCTTCTTGTTTTCCTTTAGTCACCTCTTCCGGACACCCAACAGGATGGGTCGGTGCTATTTTTACCCGGACACCCTGAAAATCATGATCTCTTAACGTTTTTAATAAAGTCCCAAAAAATATAACGTAACATCACAAAATTGTGAGCATGCAGCGGTATACAGGAAAACCCGTCGAAGCGTTCGACTCGCTTATGTAAATGTTGCCGGTGCGTGCGGACGTATTCACGCCTTCTGATTTTATCGTCGAGCATGTGATTCACTCAGGTGTGTGATATATTTACATTTTTATCTTCTGATACGATATTATTTGTCTGAATGGAACCGGAACTGCGGAACGATTTTACGATGAGAACGTAGGTACTTTTATTGTTGACGCGTTAGTTGACGAACTTGAATTTCACGGAGACATTCGGATAGTTTTTTTATTTTATGTCCGACTGCCTCTGAAGTAGGGTTATATATATTTTGTGAGAGTATGAACGTATGTATGTATATCTTTGACTTTGACACTGCCTACAGCGTAAACGGCTCGATGTATTTTGACTTATACCTAATACTTATATAGATTAGATACGTTAGTTAGTTGTGACCTAAGCTATGTATTTAAAAAAAGAAAATATATTATTTTTACTCAAAAAACATCTATATCAAATGTAATTTGAAATATTGTATTTACATACATATGTATATGTTTTAGATTATCTAAGGTTGTAGCGCCATCTGGTTATGTGGCTATGCCAGTGCCAGTGAGTGCAGTCCCAGTGAGTCGGGGGCTTCGGCCCAGGCCGAGCATCACCTCGCTCGGTCGGGGAATCCTCCCTTTAGCACTGCCGCCAATGCATCGCTAAAAGGTAATCAAGACCATTTGGCTAGACTTCTTGTGATGTTATTTAATTTATTTAATTT
Source organism: Furcula furcula (assembly GCA_911728495.1). Classification (NCBI taxonomy): domain Eukaryota; kingdom Metazoa; phylum Arthropoda; class Insecta; order Lepidoptera; family Notodontidae; genus Furcula; species Furcula furcula. Next base: position 17,672,382 of record OU452251.1, read on the forward strand.
ATTAAGGATCGCCAACATTACATACATTATCAAAAATGAAGAACATGAGCACAGAACATGAGTTAAATGTTGTAATAATTATAGGTGACCACGACATGCGCAAATACAAGTGCGATAACAACCTGGATAATAAAATAGTTGTTACCAATCATTAAACATTAAATTATCAAACAGAATTAATTAAAATGAAAATAATTGAAAGAAATGAAATGAAAAGAGAATTTATTATAGATATAACACAAAAATTGCCAAATATCTTAAATTAAAACTACTCGTAGAATAACTAACTACATACCTGTAGAATAAGAAGAAAATAGATAATAAAATCAATAGAATCGATAGAATCAAAGAAAAAAAGATAGATACACATATATATATAAATACGTATATATATTTGCATTAAAATGTCATACAGTGTCAGCTAAAAGACTTATCAAGGATTTACGAAACTTAGTCACACTATCAGAAAATATATCGATATCATCGGCAGCAGTCTTATGTAAAATGTTATATTGCTTAAACAAGCGACTGATTGGTGAATTAAGGCCCAGATTAGTGTAATAATTGCGAACATAAAATGGAGCATATTTTTTTTGCCTTGGGATATTTTTGGGGATATTAAGATTAAGTTTGGAAACTAGCTGTGGGCTGTCTATATTACCATTAACCAACTTGTGTAAGAACATTAACCCTAAGAGATTCCTACGAGTAGATAAGGAAGTCATATTAAAGTGCTTAAGCCGATCGGGGTAATGAGGTATTTTTTTGGCTAACTTGCAGCTGTAACATAAATGCCACAAAAAACGTTTTTGTATCCGTTCGATTTTTTTAATATAAATTTCATAGAATGGGCACCAGATTTGACTGCAATATTCTAATCCACTTCTGACAAGACATTCAAAAATACGTATTTTAGTTTGTGGGGATTTAAATTTTTTACAGTTCCTAATCAGAAAACCGAGGAGTTGAAAAGATTTCGTAACTATGGAATCAATATGCTTATCAAATTTTAACTTACTGTCGAAAATAATTCCCAAATCTCTTATAGTGCTAACTCTTTCAAGTTCTTTGTCTCTTATGTAATATTTCCTACAGAAAGGTGTTTTTTTTCTTGTGAATGTTATAGTATAGCATTTGTCAGTATTAAGAGTCATACGATTTGTATCACACCAAATAATTAAACGATTCAGATCGTCCTGTAATAAATTTGCATCGGTTATAGAAGAGACAGAACGTAAAATTTTCAAGTCATCAGCATAGAGATAATATTCTGTATTTTTAAAGCAGTCACTGATGTCGTTAATGAAAATATTGTAGAGGATTGGGCCTAAGTGAGATCCTTGCGGAACGCCTGAATTTACGGGAAATGATTGTGAAGAGTATCCATTTGCTACTACTATTGAATAGCGATTTTTAAGGTAAGATTCAAACCATTGTAGAAGAGTACCAGATATGCCAAGTCTGGCTAATTTTAGTAGAAGTAGATCATGATCGACCGTGTCAAAAGCCTTAGAGAAATCCGTATAAATTACATCTACAGGAACACAAGAGTCGACAGAATTAACCAAGCTATCATGGTAAAGTAAAAGGTTAGACACGGTCGATCTCGATTTCATAAATCCATGCTGCTGTTCTTTAATGTATTGCTTTGTATGAAAATAAAAAGTAGGATACAAAATTGCCTCGAAAAGTTTTCCAAAAATAGGTAATATAGAAATAGGGTGGTAGTTAATAATTTGATCAATTTTACCAGATTTCGGCAATGGAACGACTTTAGATAATTTCCAAGTTGAAGGAAACGTGCCTGTTTGTAGGGATTTATTGAATATTAGAGTAAGCGGCTGAGACAAAGATTTCGCGCAAAGTTTAGCAAAAACAGAAGGAATATTGTCTGTCCCGGCCCCTTTAAACTTATCTAGATGTTTTAAGGCACTGTACACGCTATCATTACTTATTGCAATGGAACTGAGATTTTCTGAGCATATTGTAGGAATATATAAATTCTTTAAATAGTCATTGCCATTGTCCGGCTTCAAATAAACAGATGAAAAATGTGTAGCAAAAAAATTACATATTTCAGTACCACCATTAGCTGTTTGACCTTTGTAATACATGGCACTTGGGTACGATCCAGAATTTTTTCTATTGTTTTTTACATAAAACCAAAATAATTTACTATTTATAGTTAGAGATTCTTCTAATTGGGACATGTAGTTTTTATAACAAAACTTTATGAGCGTATCGCATCTAGTTCTAAGTAATTCATAGCTTATGCTATCCATTGGGTTATAGTATTTTTTAAACATCATTCTGTATTTATTTTTTTCGCGTAGTAGTCGCTTTAAGTTATTATTGTACCAAATGGGGTATTTGTTTGTTTTTGGTTTTGATTTTGGAGCAAAATCATGGATAGCTGTTTGAATAACTTCATTAAAAACAGATACCATGGAATCAACATCTTTACAATTGGAAAGTAATACCTCCCAGTCAATAGTGCCAAGTTTTTTATTGATAGCAACGTAGTCTGCTTTAAAAAAGTTATATTTAGGCGTATTATTATTTGGCACAATGTAGTCGCAAGTTGCGTTATTTAACTCAATAGATAATGGTGGGTGAAGTGGATCAAGAGAACTTAACAATATATTACTTAATTTAACATCTGCTGTGATATTGCTTATAGCTAAATCAAGAATACGACCGCTGTTGTTGACAACCTTGTTATGTTGATGATAGTTACCGAATGCCATAAAATTCAATAAATCACTAGCAAGAATATTGTTGTTATTGATAATCGGTCTGGTGTTTGGTATATTATCAGACGTCTGCCAATTAATGCAGCTTAAATTAAAATCACCGACTATAAGTAATTGCTTATAACTTTCAGTAATCTTATAAAGATTGTCTAAAAAATGATTAAATATTTGTTTTTGTAGGGGTGGTGGTAAATAAACACAACATATAAATAATGTTACAGCGTTCTCAAGATTATTTGGTTTTATGCTGACCCAAAGGTCTTCGCCACCACTTTCATAATCGTATAGACGACACGAAGATAGCTTTTTGGAAACCGCAATTAATACACCGCCGCCTAACCGTTTTTGAGAGAACTGAGTTGACTCTCTGTCACGCCTGTAAACTATATAACGTTCATCAAATATTTTGTTGTCAAAAACAGCACTATTCAACCAAGTTTCTGTAAAACAAATAATATCAAAATTATGGTTAAGAATATTTAAATATACGTTTGTTGTTTTCGTGTTAAGACCACGAACATTTTGATAGTAAATATTTAAAGAATCGAATTGTAAAAAAAATAGCATGCCATCTATAGCTAGATTAGAATAAAGGAAAAAAATGAATAAAGTTATGTAATACAAATCTACGTTTTTAACCGACTTCAAAAAAGGAGGAGGTTCTCAATTCGTCTGTATATATTTTTTTTTTTTTTATGTATGTTCGCGCATAACTCTGTCAATTATGAACCGATTTGAAAAAATCTTTCTTCCATCCATTCTTCAATCCATTTATTGGGTCCCATAAAAAAAATATTGCGTAGTAATAAGTAGTTCCTGAAAAACAAGAATGGTGACTGCGCACTGAGAGCTGCAGGAAAGCCTATATCGATGACTTTATGTCGCTTTTTAAGGACAAAAATGGTCATAACTCTGGCAAATATTTACCAATTTCAATGATTCTTTTTTTATTCGAAAGAAGAAACCACTGTATTAAATCTGTATGAATTTTATTACAACCAGATAAGAACTTCCTGGAGGACCATGAACGATGTGGAGGAATTTATCTGGTAAAAACCATAAAACTGATGTTCTCCATTACATTGCTCTGACAATTATGAACCGATTGCGATGATTCTTTTTTTATTCGAGAGAGTAAACTGCTATGATGATTCCATGCAAATTTCATTACGACCGGATATTTTTTTCTGAAGAAACATGAATTATGTAAAACTATGTAGACGATAATGTGATCATAACCTACCTAGATAATTTTACGGTTTTCGATGGTTCAATCGTTATATATGAAAATATCACTAAAAAGTTTAAAATAAAATCTTTAAAAAAAAAAAATTGAACTGACTTCAATACACTGAAAAGTATAAAATAATTTAAATATTATTGAAGTTGGTGCCAAATATACACAGCCGGTAAGCTAACACCAACTTCAATAATATTTAAATTATTTTATACTTTTCAGTGTATTGAAGTCGGTTCAATTTTTTTTTTAAAAAGATTTTTTAAGAAAGTCTTGCGAGTGTTTCATTATCACGTATAAAAATGTATGGACTAGAGTCTTCTTTACGCATAAATATTTTGCCTCCACGAATCCATACGTATTTGTACTGAAGTTCCTTGGCCCTTTGTCTGGCTGCTGCATGTAGCATCTTGTTTACGGGTGACAGATGTTCTACTACATATACTGGTACAGATTTTGATCCACCGATGCCAAGGTCTTTGCTTTGCAGTTTCTCTTTCTGATTAGACTTGTTGTATTTTATAACAGCAGCAAGTAGTGAATCTCGCTGCCGAGGACTACTAAGCTTGACAAGAATGGAACGAGGACGATTGCTGTCTGTCATTTTTGCTATTCTGGAACAGTAATAGATGTCAGATTCACTAATAGGGTGGCTAACACTACGAGCTAGCTGTTCTACAATTTTTATGATATTTTCGCTTTTTGACTCGGGTACACATTGAATTTCTAAATTGTTTGCTCTCGATAGTTGGTCCATCTGGTTTATGTGCGATGTCAACGTCCGTACGGATGTGCATAAATTGCTGTTTTCCTGTTCAATCTTTTTAATCCTCTTGAAGTTGGCTGAGCATTCCGTTTTAATTGTTTCGAATTGTTCGTTTATGAAAGACATTGATGATTTTAGATCTTCAAGTTCATTTCTTATAAGACTAATCCCCGACTCTAACGGAATCTTAATATTTTGGTCAATATAACTGGTCATGATAGATTTAAATTCTTGCCTAATTATTTCACGTAGTAAGTCTTCAGATTGACAAGTACAAAAAGCCGAATCTGTGTGTCTTTTTTCCTTAGATCTTATGGTAACATTCCTGATGCTCATAGGAGATGCAGGTTCCGAATACTGATGTGTGGGTGTACCGTAAGTGCTGTCAGAAAGGTAACTGTCGCTACAGCCAGATGTCGATGTCTGAAGACGCTTTGCTGACTTACTTCGACATTTTTCACAAGTCCACGAAGATTTTTTATCTTTATCCATAGCTTCGAAGCGTTTAAGTGAAATGCATGCACACTTAAGATCGAGTGTCGATAACCGTCGTAATGCGATGTTCTGCTTCTTTTATCTAATTTCGTTTAAAGATTACGTAATTACCTACTTGAGATTTTGTACATTTTTTGTTGTTTACCTTCCGTTAAAAATGTATACAATAGATTTTTTAATCTGAGAAAATAAATGAATGTTAATGCTACAAGGTGGTTAGGTTCCTTGTACAAGAAACCGTCCACCGCAGAGGTATCCTGCCACCAAGCAGAAGTGTGTAAACATTGCTGTATTCCGGTGTGAAGGCCGCTGTAGCTAGTAAAATTACTGGAGACAAGAGACTTATGCCCGTTTTCACTAACCATAGGAGACGTCTAAATGAGATGCCTAAATATTCAAGAAATACTTAGCACCAAAAACCGTTTCACCAATCGTTAGGCGATGCTTCAAGGACCTTAGGTGCCGCCTAATGTTAAGACACCGATTCGGCGGTGCGTAATGCTTAGGCAACTCCTAAATTGAGAATTTGACAGTCGCTCGCGGTAGAGTAATCTTGTTTTGAGGTTATTTAAGCATTTAAATATGAGTACTGAAGATTTCTTTGCGTTTATCAGGAGTTTATAGACTTTATAGACAACTTGGATGACTTTGCCTCTGTTTTGTAAAATGCGTAAAAAACGCACAAAAATTTACCGAGCGCTTACGCTTAGATCTTATGGTAACATTCCTGATGCTCATAGGAGATGCAGGTTCCGAATACTGACGTGTGGGTGTACCGTAAGTGCTGTCAGAAAGGTAACTGTCGCTACAGCCAGATGTCGATGTCTGAAGACGCTTTGCTGACTTACTTCGACATTTTTCACAAGTCCACGAAGATTTTTTATCTTTATCCATAGCTTCGAAGCGTTTAAGTGAAATGCATGCACACTTAAGATCGAGTGTTCGTGAGCATTTTAAACATTTTATGTAGTCTTTATTCACTATATTGTTACTGCAATTTGCGCATGAAATAGGCATCTTTCAGTTGCAAAGAAATAATTAATTAGAATATTTAAGAATAATATTATATGTAGAATATAATAAGAGGTCATATAACAATGAAGCGAAGAAAGCCCTCGTGAGCTAGCACTGCTGGAATGTGTGCAAGTGGGAGAAATGCGTGTTGCGATAATTGTTAAAAATATTTTGTTGTTATTATCGCTGTCTACTCACGACTTTAAAAGACACAATCCAGTATTGCATTGGTAATATATCACTGTGTAATTTAAATGGTTTAAAGCACCAAACAAGAATAAAATTATTGAGAAGAAATAAATTGTTGTTCGCACGACATATGTCATTTTTTTTTTTTGTTGTTGTTATGTATGTTATCATTTATACTTAAAACGTATACTTACTTCAGTTTATATCGAGACCAAAAAACAGATCTATGCATCAATATTTATAAAACGAACAAGAGATCACTAGCTAGACCTTGAACTGAATTCTATTTGACTATAAATTTACGAAAATATTTTGAAGTCACGTATTACTAATTGCACAATTTCCAATCGGATCACGTAGTCACGGAGGCAGCCGTAAACAGACGATATTTCGCGGACAAGGAAAGTTTGTCCCGCGCTAACACGCTTCAACAAATTGGGGCTTGCTTTAGCTAGAAATAGGGCTGCGTACATTCTTCATGTGACAAAACAGAAATGCACATTATAATAGTGTTTGATGTGGTACTTTAGGTATATGATAAGAAATTATAATTCGTTTTTATTAATTTAAAATGATCACCCTTTTTAGTTCAATATAGTCCCTGTATACACTGTTTTTCTTTCTTCATCATCATCATCATCATCAGCCGAAATACGTCCACTGCTGAACAAAGGCCTTCCCCTTAAAAGGGAGGGGTTGCCATTATCCCCACGCTTGGCAGGCGTCTTGGCCATCGCAGTAGGTAGGATAGGTGGTAGGTAATCCAATAGAAAGACGCTGGGCTGCCTGTCTTCTTATTTTCCCTTAGCCGCCGGTTTAGCTTAAAAATAACAACTAAATTATAGCCTCAGGTACATACCTACTTTTTAGCTGACAATTTTTTTTTATTTAGTTATAAGTACTTCACTTTTGTTGAAATAAACCCACGACAAACTATTGTCTAAAGTAGATTATATTATAAGGAAGACAGCCCTATCTGGGAACAATTAAAGCCAAATGCTCACCGACACCAGTGTTTCATTGTAAGCCGTTCTAAAGGATCGCGAAGGGAATTCAGCGCAACAGATTTTACTGTTATTCTTTTTAATAACCGTCGTAATGCGATGTTCTCTTCTTTTATCTAATTTCGTTTAAAGATTACGTAATTACCTACTTGAGATTTTGTACATTTTTTGTTGTTTACCTTCCGTTAAAAATGTATACAATAGATTTTTAATATGAGAAAATAAATGAATGTTAATGCTGCCAGGTGGTAGGTTCCTTGTACAAGAAACCGTCCACCGCAGAGGTATCCTGCCACCAAGCAGAAGTGTGTAAACATTGCTGTATTCCGGTGTGAAGGCCGCTGTAGCTAGTAAAATTACTGGAGACAAGAGACTTATGCCCGTTTTCACTAACCATAGGAGACGTCAAATGAGATGCCTAAACATTCAAGAAATACTTAGCGCCAAAAACCGTTTCACCAATCGTTAGGCGATGCTTCAAGGACCTTAGGTGCCGCCTAATGTTAAGACACCGATTCGGCGGTAGGCAACTCCTAAATTGACAATTTGACAGTCACTCGCGGTAGAGTAATCTTGTTTTGAGGTTATTTCAGCATTTAAATATGATAAGTCATAAGTCATAAGTCATTTATTCATTTGTATAACATAGGTGTAAGTATTATGTAGGTCTTCATGAATGCAAGTGAAACGCTATGTTATGCCAAACGGCGTACAAAAGTGTTGTTAGTAAGTAACTAATTAATTAAATATTATTATTATTAGTTTAGGTCGTCGATTAAAATAAGTAAAATTTAAATTACAAATGTTGCTGCTATAAATGTCAAAGAATTAAAGTAAATATGAAAAATTTATACAATAAAAATAGAAATGTCAAAGGAAATAATGGCTTCGTTACAATTTATATCAGGTATTTAGAAATTCTTCAACTGTGTAATAACATTTTTCAACTAAAAATATTTTAAGTTGTTTCTTAAATTGTGCTACGTTTAGGCATTTTAAGGCATCAGGTATTTTATTAAATACTCGCGGTGCCATGTTCAATATACTTTTCCGCAATAAAGCAGTTTTACATCTACAATTGCACAAGGCGTTTCTGTATTGACTGCGTAATGGAACATCTCGTGCTGATGACATTTTTTGAAATAAATGTAAATTCGTTTTAACAAATAATGAAACTTCTAGAATATAAAGGCATGGGACAGTTAAAATTTTTAATTCTTTAAATAATGGCACACAACTATCATCTTGTTTCAGACCACACATCGAACGTATGCATCTTTTTTGCGCTTTGAATACTAGTTCTCTATCCGTTGAGTTGCCCCAAAATATAATACCGTAGCGTAAGTTTGAATCGACTAGTCCATGATATGCAGTTAATAATGCCACTCTATTAACTTTTTTGGAAATTTGGAAAAGCGCGTAAGCTGATTTGTTCATTTTTTTGCACAGTTCATCGATATGAGATTTCCAATTAAGGTGACTGTCTACATATAGACCCAAAAACCGTGTGACATTCACTTCTTCTATATCAGAATTACTATGTTTCACACAAATTTTGGGCGGTTCTATTCGTTGGTAAAACTGCATAATTTTAGTTTTATTTAAGTTAATTACTAGATTGTTTTCCTTTAGCCAAATTACTATATCATTGAGTGTATTATTAATGTCATTTTCATAATTTATAATATTGTTGCATTTTACTATGGCAGTGCTATCATCTGCAAATAGTATCATCCGCTGCTTCGTCACATTAGGTAGGTCGTTAATATATATTAGAAACAAGAGCGGCCCAAGAACACTGCCTTGTGGTACTCCATATTTAATTAACCTAACTTCCGATAAAGTTTTAAGTTCTAATTTTGTTTTAGTGCATACTTTAACTATCTCTGTACATTGCAATCTATTACTAAGATATGACTTCAGTAGTTCAAGAATGTTTCCTCTAATTCCATAGCAATGTAATTTATGTAGTAAGGTTTTATGATCCACGTAGTCAAAAGCTTTGGTCATATCTGTATACAAAGCACAGACTGGTATCTTATTATCAACTGCATCCAAGACGTTACACAAAAGATCAAATATAGCCATGTTAATAGTAGTATTCTTTCTGAAACCGCTTTGTTCTTTACATAATAGGCTATATTTATTAAGATAAGTATAAAGAGAACTATAGATGATTTTTTCGAAAATCTTAGAAAACACTGAAATTTTTGCGATTGGCCTATAATTTTTTATTTCACTTTTATCACCTTTTTTGTGAACTGGTTTAATGATTACATGTTTTAAGCTCTCTGGATATACGCCATTTACAATGCACTGGTTTATAATATGCGATAATATAGGTGCAACAATATCATTAACATATTTTATAACTTTTGTAGATATGTCATCACTACCCACAGTGTTTGTATTTTTAAGCGAATTCGTCACTAAAATAATGTCATCCGCTACAACAGGTTGAATAAATATTGATTGGGATGTCAAGTTATTTAATCTATTATTTAATGTCATGTCAAGTTTAATATTATTCTCAATTTCGTCAATAAAATAATTATTAAAAGCATTTGCAATGTCAATAGGTTTTGTCAGAGTAATGTCATTTAATTTAAGTGTTGTTATTTGGTCTTTTGGTAGATTTAATTTATGTTTGTTTACTATTTGCCAAGTAGCTTTAGCTTTATTTTGCGAGGTTCTAATAAAATGGTCATTTTGTGATTTTTGAGTAAGCTTTATGATTTTTTTGTATAGCAAAGTGTATTTTTTGAAGTTATTCTTTGTTTTCTGAGTAGGATTCATTCTGTACGTCCACATTAAGTGTCTCTGTTTTTTACTACAGTTTTTTATACCACGGGACATCCATTTTGCACTTTTATTGCTATTTATTTTTATTACTCTTTCAGGGAAACAAAGCTTATAGAATAGAGAAAAGTATTCAATAAACTTTTCATAAGCTTTATTGCCGTCATCAATATCATAGACCTCCTTGAAAGACAATTCTTTAAGACACTGTCTAAATTTTATAAGATTTTCCTTTGAGTAATCTCTTTTGAACACTTTCCAAAATTTTAAGTCGCATATTTTATTAATTGGTATTTTAAGTATTTGTGATGTGTGATCTGAAAGGATGAGGTCAGTGACTTGAGTTTTACATTTATTTCCTAAATTGTGTGCAAAGTTATCAATGCAAGTGAGACTCTTAAGTCTAGTTGGCTGAGTTAAGGCTAAAATCAAATTGAAACTAAGAAGAAAGTACTCGAGTTCCAACGCAATCTTATTTCTTTTTAATACATCGATATTAATATCGCCACACAATACAATTTTTTTATTAGATGAGATACACAGTTTTTTTAGTACGATGTCTAATTTTTCATAAAATGTCACATAGTTTGCTTTTGGTACTCTATAAATACAGATCACAATAATAGAATAAGTAGTAAGTTCGATTGCACACATTTCAAGAATGCCTGATACAGAGTGTTTAGCTACTTCTGGAAGTTCTCTAAACTGTTGTCCTGTTTTAACTAAAATGCACGTTCCTCCACGGTTTGTATTTCGAGAGAAGCACGCCGCAAGATGAAATCCTGGCACATGCAGTAAGTTCTCGTGTCCAGCCGTAATAAAATGTTCACTAATACAAAGTACGTCTATGACAGTGCCTTGATTTTTAAGGTTTTCTAACTGCACTGTTAACAAGTCTGACTTGTTTATTAATCCGGCAATATTTTGATGTAGTATGTTTAGGTAACTACCGAAAAAACTGCTTATCATTAGGTTCTTGTAACCCCTTATCCCCATGTAGTTGGTCTGATTGGTTAGCAGAACTATTATTGACAGATGGAGTAGACGAATGAATGTATATGTCTTCTATTAGTTCTTTTATGTCCTTAAATATTATATTCATACCATATTTGTTTACTCTTCCTGATTTATTATTAAACATTGTAGTGTCGTAATGTAGGTTCTGATTAGAGTCAAGCAGATAAGCATATTGATAAGTCATTACATCTAAGTATAGGAGATTATTGAAATTCTCAATCCTCCAGTTAAACATATTTGAACGGTGGTTACATTTAAAAGTAGGTAGGCAGATAATAATGTTTGTGTTTGTAATTTCTATCAAAGTCTCCCTTAGATCATAAATTATATTAAAATAGTCTCTTGTATTCATAAAGTCATCTTCACCAATCAGTATAATACAATAGTCATCCATCGTGTATTCAGTCAATTTTGTTTTAAGTCCTTGTAGAAGTTGCTGTGTCCCACAGTTAGTTTTCAAATAGTGACATATATTATCTGTGTCAAATTGATTCTGTGCAATTGGTAATACTTTGTTAGTGTTGTTGGTACTAAGTATACAAATTTTTCTGTTATGTTTACTCAATGATTGTGGTTTGTTTAAGTTTTTCGTCACTAAAGATTTATTTTGTGTAGTAGCTTCAGTAGTAGCAGTCATTTCTTTGATAGATATTCGGTTTGTCATCAGGGTATTTTTATTTTTTGGAGTATTTACTTTTTTCTTTATTGGACTAGTTGTAACATTTTTGTATAGCTCATTCTTTTTTATTAACTCCTGGTTAAATCGTTTTAGCTCATTATTTTCTAACGATAAGGACTCAATCTCCTTGTGAGCACTACTTAACTCTAACGTCACTTTTTCAAGTTGTTGTTTAAGAATTCTAATCTGGTCGTCATCGTCGTCTGATATGTCAGGTAAACTTGTTGTAGTGCAATCTGTCAGTGATTCAGTCAACATTGTACTGTCATTAATATTAGCATCAGATGTTGTGCGAGTACGTCGGCGTCGTAATGTAATATTTTCTAAGAAATTCATTGTTGATTTTGCCTACAAAAAGACTTCAGCCACTGGGAAGCGAACTCGATACCAACGTCGTACCAATCGTATCACTGACGAATGCGCCACTTTAACGTTACGCTATGTACTGAAATTGTCGACTGCTTGGTTTTGTAATTTAGTATAAATTATCAATGGAACGGGGTACCTATCGCTTGCTACAGTTATTTATTCACAAGTTTGGTGTCATTTCATAATTATTATTGATAAAATGGATTTATAAAAGGTTTGTTTAATGCACATTATACACTGCACATAAGATTTTAACAGGTTTGGTCACATTTATAAGACATTTCTACCATTTGAACGAAAATTGTTATGTTCGTTTTTGAAGTGTTTTTTTATTGTTTTAAGTATCACTTTAACTCACTAACAATGTCACCGCTAGATAATAGACTTATATACACTTTACAGAAGCCTAAACTTGATAAGAATACTTTTATTAATTTATAATTAATTTATAATTACGGACTCGATATGAGCGTATGAGTATTGAAGATTTCTTTGCGTTTATCAGGAGTTTATAGACTTTATAGACAACTTGGATGACTTTGCCTCTGTTTTGTAAAATGCGTAAAAAACGCACTAAAATTTACCGAGCGCTTACGCTTATCGGATTGCATTATTTTTATAGGGTAAATGTGGGATAGTTGCCCTAGGGGTATTTTATTTATCTTTCGAGAGACTGTAGAGTCTACAGTCTCTCGAAAGATAAATAAAATAACATGTGATCATCCGCCAAACTAGAGAAATTACAATCGAGGCAACTATACCCCTAGGGCAACTATCCCACATTTACCCTATTAAATGCAGAAACAATTACCAAAATATGAATTTATAAAAATTCATTTAAAAACCCCACGAACAAACATTTACATCTGCGAAACGTCACAATTAATGCAAGCCGACAACTGAACGATCATAACCATAGACAAGTGTCAAAAACTTAGGAACTTCCTAGCTTAAGAGTCGCCTAGTCAATATCTATTGGTGAAACGGCAGTTGATGCTTAGGCTATACCTTATACTAGGCGTTACTTAGTTAGGCAGTGCTTTGTGCGTGGTTAGTGAAAACGGGCATTAATATCCAATGTCTCAAGAATCAGCAACGCACTAGTAATTCTTCTGGTGTTCCTAGCGTCTATAGACTGCCATGACAGTATGCTTGCTTGCTAACATGGTGGGATAAAAAAAATGTCATCTTAACCAATACAGCCACAGTCAAGTGGCCAATCTTCTAAGATCATTCTACTACGCAGGTGATATTTCTTTACCATCACAATTCAATAGGACGGAAGACTGATATGAACGGATAGAGTTCAGGCGCACGGCCAGCTTTTATAGGTACATGTCCTTCCGACGCAAGGACCTTAATTTTTGCGACGCTCGGATAACAGACAAAGGAGAGTAGTAGTTGTCTACTCCAAGTAGTTGCTCTTCGCAAGAATCGAACCCGCGATATCCGCAATACTAAGCCACAGAGGCTACAAGCCGCACATCAATATTAAAATACATTAAGTTTATTATTATCTTCACACGTAGTTGAAAAAAATACGCAAACTTTTTTAGGTACCGACATAATATAATCACCAAATTTTCGTCCGTAATATCATGTTTACCATACAGTTTTCCACTGTCCATTAAGTATGGGATCTCCTACATCCCATAATACGTGCCCAGCAACTCCGCTAATTCGTATAGACACGTGAAATGCGAATTAACCAACAGTTCTTAATTACATTTTCGCATGCTTCACTTTGGTTAAAAGGGTCCCTTTGTTTAAAAAGTTTACCTATTTTATACACAGCTGAGTTTTCGTTTGATTTTTCGTTTAATTATAATTATTTTAATTAAATAATATTTAAATTATTATATGTAGTGAAGGTGGATGTTATGTGGTCCACGAGAAGCAAGCCAACAAACGGAGATCAACTAGTTATTTAATAAGTCTTTACTTGTGGCGGCTTCGTGTGGCGGGTCAACCCCGTTCCCTTCAATATGGTTGAGGGTAGTGATGGCTGCTGTTCGAGAATTCATGCGCGGATTCTGCTGACTGGTCCGACTACTATCCCTTTGGCCTTTTAGTTTGTTGTATTTTCATCGTATTTTTTTTTCTCTCTCTTATTTGATCTTTTGAACAGCAGGACACACTGTCGTTGATGCTGATCTAATTGTAACAAGACAAACCCTGTTTAAAAAAAAAGTGAAAAAATCTACAAGCCCGCTGAGTTCCTTGCCGGATGCTTCTCAGTTGAGGTCGCGTTGTTATACGGTGGTAGCTTTAAAAAAAATTACCGTTCAAAAGTGCTAGCGTTAAAAGCCTATTTGAAATATGTAAATGATTTTGAATTTGTATTATAATTAATTTCACTAGCTATTAGTAATATAATAATAATAAATATCCTGGGACAATCCACACACGGTCATCCGATCCCAAACTAGGCAGAGCATGTACTATGGAAACCAGACAACTGATACTAATACTTAAATACATTTTTTTTAAATACATACTTAAATAGATAAATAACACCCAGACACTTGGTGGGAATCGAACCCACGACCCATCGAGCCCGTTAGTACCTAGTTAAGTTTTATTTTTTAATAACACCTTTATTTGGAATAAACCTTGGATACATTTAAAACTGTCTACGATAATATGCGTTAGCTATAAAATGTATCGTAGCCATTAACTGCTACCTTGTTATTAAATGCCTTCGCACAGGAACACAGAAATAAATTGTTATCCCTCCGATATCACCCATTCGCAAAACAAATAACCATTTCCCTTGCTCAAAACGGTTTTATAAATTTGTAATTTACCATGAAACAGATAACGTGACTCAGAATTACATAGCGGATTAACTGCGGAGGTTAATCTGAGCGAGAGATATTCCCATGGCATCGTACCTACATCCCAAGATTAGGATTGGCTTATGTTCGCTGTTGCTGCAATAAGGTTAGTTAATTCCGCTATAAACGTTTAAAACCCTCGCCGCGTAATCTAAGTGTACAAAGACGATTATGTCCCAACATCAAATACGAGTGCACGTGAGAAAATAGAACAACAAAATTATTCTGAAACAAAGTTAAACCGACGGTGAAAAAGAAAACAAAATTTACTAACTGCCGCACCTACAAACGTCAATTATAGTTAATTGTGATTAAGTCATATTTTGTAAATGGATTATTTTGACTTTCGAAGCCAAATAATACTTAATACGCGAATAGTGAGTAGATATATCAATAATCTCGTAATTAATACTAAAAGATAATCATAAGAGACTCGGAGAGTCGATATTTATTTCGACTCTCCGAGTCTCATATGATTATCTTTTTACAAAAAATGACTTAAGTGCGATTAAAGTTAATTGATGTCTGTAAGTGCGGCCGTAAGTATTATGATTAATTAGAATTTACTAGGCTTGTGAAAGGAACCGTAGGTGGACAGACGATATTGTGTGCGTCGCAGGTAACAAAGGTGGATCATTCATCATTTTCATCATTAGCAGCTGATAGACGTCCACTGCTGAACAAAGGCCTCCCCCTTAGAAGGGAGGGGTTGCCATAATCCCCACGCTTGGCAGGCGGCTTGGGATCGAATTAGTGAATGCAAATAGCCAATTGTCGTTCAGTGTAGCGTTCTAAGGGTGAAGTCTATGTTGAGCAGTAGACGTCTTCCGGCTGATGATGATGATGATAATGATGATCATGCAAAAACGGCTCCTGGAGTCAAATAAAATCGATTTAAATAAGTGGTTTAATTAGAATTAACGATAACTGACGTTTGTGGGTGCGACGGTTAGACTATTATTTTAAGACGTATACAATTCCTTTAGAAGTCAGTTTTATACTAATTTTATTATTTAGGAGACTTCTTTTACTTTTTAATATCATTGAGTAGATACATTACCTGCTGAATTTTGTCAATGACAATTTCAGTCTAATTAATCATCATCACCACTAAAAAGCTCAGAACTATTTTGTTAAACTATTTATTTAAGTTAATTAAACTATTTACTTAATCAGATTTTAAGTAAAACAACACATTTATATTATAAAATCCTGTACTCCTTTTTTTGTCATTGGATTAAAATAAAGACATAGGTATAACCAGAAACACGTGCTTCACGACTTGTATACTACCTAAAGAATATATTCTATTATAAATAACGCGCAGAGTTCACGTACCCACAGTAAAATATATACTTACTGCTTAAATACCACCACATATGTAAACACAGCTAAATTATAAAGTGAAAGTAAAGTTGTCATTTCTAAGAGCTACAGCGTAGGCGTAGCTCGGAGATAAAATGTTTTCATAATAGCAGTCGTAGTAATTCTTTGTTGAATTTGCTAGCTTTATTAATAGAGAGGGCCTAGTCGGAAATTAAATCAATCAACGAAGAGTGTATTCAATAAGATTTATTTAATAAACAGTTGAGTTCATTGAAGTGAAAAATGTACCGTGTTTTAATTTAAATGTTATTTCTCTGATTATGTATTAATGACGTACTTATATTAATTTAATCCGTCTAGTACCTAGAATTGATATATTTTTTTCAATTTTAAGTTTTTGGTAAATTTTTAAATATTCTCCTCCCCCTTCTTTCTCCCTCTCTTTACCTTAGACCAGAGTTCCCCAAACTTTTTTGTGTCGTAGACCACTTGCCATGTTTTTCCGTGTTGGGTAGACCCCCTATTTACCCCCGCTTGCTACTGATATTATATTTGATAAAGGAATTGATTTGGCAATGAAATAATTCTTTAAAATTCAAAACATGAAATATTGATTCACCTTTAGGTTATCAAAGTTCTTGCGAAGAGCAGTTCTTCGTAGATTTCTTGATTCATAATAAAACGAACATATGCCATACATAATAAATTGTTTACTTCATAGGTAATTTTATAAATAATGTATATGTCTTGATATTATAAGATAGTATGATGTAAGTAAATAGGTACTATCAGTGTATGTGTTGAGATCCACTATCGTGGACCCGAATTTTCATTTCATGGACCCCCAATTTTTTTTTCGCTGACTTAGACCCCTTGCAGGTTGTCATCGACCCCTAGGGGTCGATATAAACCACTTTGGGAATCACTGCCTTAGACGTTTAAAACTCTTAATTTAAGATATCAAAATGGATGTTGACATAAAAGTACAAAAAATATACTAATTTCTTCCAAAAAAAAAAGCAGTAATTTTTTTACTAAATGTAAGCCAGTGACTGCAGTTCCACTTACCCTGCTATACTCAAACCGAGTTCGACGCTGCAGGCAGCGGCGAGTTGTGTGTTCGTATTCGCTAACTTTTAGGCTTACGCAGCACCACCGCTACAAGAATTTACGGTGTAGTTAATTGTACTTAAATTACTTGACCAATGTTGTATGTGGCCAATATTATCTAGACCCCGTTCAGTGCAAATACTTAAGGTCGAATAGTTTGACAGTCAGTTCGACGTCGAGCCGAAATACGAAAGTGAATAGGGATTTTAACAGCGTTAAGCTCGACGTCGTATTCAAGGCTGACTCGACGTCGAGGTCGCTGCCGAGTACAGCTGCGATAGTTTACGTTAGAGAATGGAATAGCGTAGCAATCGGGGATGGTAGAGCACACGTCTTCTGGTTTTCCATTAGTCGCCTTCTACAACATCGAACGGGAAGAAATAGGAGGGTACTATTATTCCTGGCCCGGACACCCATTCCCACAACACCTATACCCACTTTCTTGTCATACTTTATTTATCAAGTTTATACCTAACACCAAGCCAAATGTACCTACCAATGAGTAGACTATCCAAAGAAATCGTCCCATTTACGGTATCTTGATAAACTGCTACGATACTTCAGAGTCCGTTAATTTCCTTCTGACGCAACTCAGTTTCAATACATAACAAGTCTCGTTCCGTTATCGCCAATAGAGGCAATACGTTTTGCGCCCGCCCAGAGGCGTTTAGAGCTAAAATTTATCTGTACTAATAAATTACACGGGCCTACGAGCAAGCTTGTTAAGTAAACACGACGTTCGCACCACATTTTTCATTGAGGAGCATCTCAAACCTAACAATGTATTCAAACCCGTGGAGCTGCAGCTATTAATCGGAACCGCATAAATTACTCACAAAATCGTAACTAGTAAGTAGGTATGTTTAAGAACAATGAATAAAAGGAGAAACGCAAGGGATTTACGATAGTTAAAGCGCTGAAAGTTACGTTAAGTTTATGAGTCATATATTAAAAAAAATACACACACATTTGTATTGTGTGTGTGTGTGTGTGTATGTGTGTGCGTATGTGTGTGTGCGTGTGTTTGTGTGTGGATTCAGTGAGCACCGTATGAAAAAAAAACAGTAAAAGTTCTAAAACAATTTGTAAAACTAATCTCGCAATTTGTAAAAAGATAATCCTATTTAACATTACCTACAACTACACGTATAATGAAATTTTATTCTATATTTAGTTCGCAAGAAATCAGGTCCTATAAAAGTGTGAGGATTGAGTGAGCATAAATATTAATTTGTAAATTTTTAAATACGGCACTAGGCGGTCTGTAATTAAAGGTCGTTACTTATCAAAACTTTTATTAAAACCAAGTACTTATTCAAAATATTCTATGTGAACATAATACATTTGTAGATGTGAGTAGTCGTCTGTGAGAACTGAGTAAGCATACATTATTGGATATATTTTTTTGTTTTATCTGTTTACAAATTGCGAGATTGGTTTTACAAATTGTTTTAGAACTCTTATTAAATGACTAGCATTTTTAGTTTTTTTTTTCAGTGGGTGCTGAGTGAGCACCACACACACACACACACGCACACACACATACATATGTATTTTTACATTGCCGAAGAATATATGTACTTTTATTCATTACATTAGGTGTAAAATTAATTTTGCACAGCTTAAACCCATATTGAAACAGTTTAATTCCCGTGCGCTAATAGTAATTGAATCAAACTTAACAAACACTGCATACTTTTATGTAAAGGTAAGTTCACCATACAGACGTTAATGAAGCTTAACATCTCCTCGTAACTACATAATTATAATAATAATAACCAAGTGGCCAGGATAATCCACCAGCAACTTGCTTTGAAATACCGCCTTGTGACGTCAGAGGTACCGTACTACATATGTGCCAGAATCAGTTCTGGAGGATGGCCATACCACGCTATACTGGGACCGATCTATCATCACAGACAGGACTATTGTCGCCAATAAGCCTGATATTGTGCTGATAGATCGCACCGAGCGTTGTGCAATGATTGTAGATGTCACTGTCCCCCATGACGAGAACCTCGTGAAAGCGGAGAAAGATAAAGAATGCAAATATCTTGATCTCGCGCACGAGGTTGTCGACATGTGGGACATTGATAAGGCAATCATTGTACCTATAGTCGTTTCCGCACATGGCCTAATGGCCAAGAGCCCCGATAAACACCTCAAGAGGCTCACGTTAGGCGGCTGGATCAAGGGCCAGATGCAGAAGGCAGTGCTCCTGGAGACGGCACGCATTGTGAGGAAGTTCCTCTCTCTGGAGCCTTAACCTCCGTTTGCTAGGACCCTGTTCCCGCAGCCGGTTGGGTGGTGTTTTTATACTTTTAAATGTATATATTTTTTATAGATATTTGAAAATGTAAAGAATTTAATAAATTGAAATAAATGGTATAATAATAATATCTTGGGACAATCCACACACGGTCATCTGATCCCAAACTAGGCAGAGCCTGTACTATGGAAACCAGACAACTGATACTAATACTTATATACATTTTTTTTATTAAATACATACTTAAATAGATAAATAACACCCAGACACTTGGTGGGAATCGAACCCACGACCCATCGGTTAGCGGACAGGGTCACTAACCACTAGACCGTCACGGGCCCGTTGGTCTAGTGGTTGGTTGGTTGGTGGTTGGGGACGGGGATATATAATACCATATATCATATTAAATTCATAATAACATATTATAGGTGCATACTTATATAACATTTAGATAGGTACAATACCATCACCAAACAAATCTGAATAATTTTTTTTGACTATTAGGTCTTAGGTCAGAATCAGAATTCTGATTCGTTTGAATCAGTTTTTTTACGTGTTACATAAAATATTGAAAAGCGATCTAAGGTATCTATGCAACGCTACGTGACGGGCCACGTCATGGTACGTGGCGGTGAAGTGGCGGGCTACGTGATCTCCAAAAACAATTTGTAATAAATATTTACGGAATATTTAACCGTAATAGAATTTCCACCGTATTTAAAGCAAAGTCACTATACAACGCCATTAAAAGTTTACTGCTACTTTTGAACTCCACCAAAGTTAATAATAGAGCAACAAAATGAATTGAAGTACCAATAAGGGGCTTTTTGTATCGACCTCCGAGAGCTAGAGTGATGACCCTATTTCGGGGCAGATTCACTGCCGCGGGCCAAAGGTTACCTACTTTGATGAAATGAGTTGTTTGAGAATCTTAAACTTTGTTACATAAAACCGTTTAAACCTTTGTTTCCTTCTTGTGATTGGTTTTAAGAAAACTGAAGTCAAGTAGGCTGAACTTTGAAGCTTAGTTCGCTCGAGAGGTCGCAAGATATTATACAAAGTTAATATTATTTTAAACTCATTTAAATAAAATATATCTATTTTATATATTTCAAGCTAAGTGATATCTGTGGTGGACAAACGACATTGTGCGCGTCGCAGGTAAACGATGGATGGAAATAGCCAATTGTCGTTCATTGTGGCGTTCTAAGGGGGAGGCCTATGTTCAGCAGTGGACGTCTTCCGGCTGATGATGATGATGATGATATCTGTATGCGTGTCGCCTTCGCAAAGTCACGATACCTCAAAAATGTTCATACTTAATTATAATTTTACTGATCATTGAGAAGCTTTGAAATAAATATATATATATATATACAGACGAATTGAGAATCTCCTCCTTTTTTGAAGCCGGTTAAAAAAGTGTTGTAATCCCTCCCCATTCATCATCCTACGGCCGGGTTAAGAAAATCGGAATAATTCGTCGTATACGACCTGTAATAACAAAAAACCAATATAACAGAAACAAAACACAACCCTTTTAAATTATTATTTACTCCTTCATTTTACAATTACCCGGGCTATCGCAGAGATTGTAACAAAGAGCATAAATAACATTTATATCATTTATTTTTACAGTTAGGAAATTAAAAAGGCAATATATTGTCTGTTTTCAATTTGAAGAATTTTATAATCCTCAGTTTAATTTTAAACGATGTTTTATAAACGAATTGCTCTGCACATATACTAACCATTGCTTGCATTGACCATTTGCAAAATACAATAAACTATTTTTTTTTAAATAAAAACCGACTTCAAAGTAAATTATCTAAAAAGCATAAAATAACGAAAATATTATTGAAGTTGGTGTTAGCGTACCTGTTGTGTATATTCTGCACCAACTTCAATAATATTTTTGTTTTTTGACGGGCCCGTTGGTCTAGTGGTTAGTGACCCTGTCTGCTACCAAACAGGTCGTGGGTTCGATTCCCACCAAGTGTCTGGGTGTTTTATCTATATAAGTATGTATTAACAAAAAGTATATAAGTATTAGTATCAGTTGTCTGGTTTCCATAATACAGGCTGTGCCTAGTTTGGGATCAGATGACCGTGTGTGAATTGTCCCAGGATATTATTATTTTTTAAAAAATTGTTTATTTAACACTTTTTTGTGACTTATTTTACCAAGATAGGTATCAGCACTATCACGCCACTCGAACGTCTACATTACAGTAACTTACTGAAAACATAAAAAGTTTATATCTCTTAAACTACTGGGCCGATTTTGATGAAACTTGTACTCTACCCTGAGTTGAAAAATACTCTAACTATTGCAAAAAGAATTTTTGAAATCGGACTTGTAGTTTCTGAGAAATCCGCGGACAAACCTACATACATACATACATACACTCGTGAAATTTGGTAAATTTGTTTAGAAGCCCACATAGACTAACATATATGAATATTACGCATTTCTATTAATATTACATACATACGCGTCGAATACAGAACCTCCTTTTTTGAAGTCGGTTAAAAAATAATATCTGATAATTTTCATGAACCACTTCATCTATAACTAGGAATAGACTCTAAAATGGGGTAATTTCAGCTAATCAAAGTTAAGTCCGATCAAACGCAATACGTACTACAGATTTGAAACGTCCCGTATGTCCGATCGGTAAGCTCCCAAAATGGTTGTGGAGTTTATCCCTCAATATATCTCCGGGTTGCACCACCGACTCATACGCTCCAGGCGGGCTCCCATGCTAAATTATCAATTTACCGACAGCCTACCACCTGCCTAAACTGTTGCGTGCCCATACACCATTAATCAATAACTGCCGAAACTTGTTAAGCGATACAATCTTCATAATAATGTTCCCATGATGACGAATTGTACGATCGGAGATGAAATATCCATGTGGCAGAGTAGAGTATAGGATAGGAAATAAATTAGATGAAAGATAAAGGAGCAATGAAAATGGGTTTAGAAGTTTTGTTTATGTAGGAAGGTAGGTATTCGGTTTTTTAACCGACTTCAAAAAAGGAGGTTCTGTATTCGACGCGTATGTATGTAATATTAATAAAAATGCGTAATTTTCATATATGTTAGTCTATGTGGGCTTCTAAACGAATTTACCAAATTTCATGAGTGTATGTATGTATGTATGTATGTATGTATGTATGTATGTATGTATGTATGTATGTATGTATGTATGTATGTATGTAGGTTTGTCCGCGGATTTCTCAGAAACTACAAGTCCGATTTCAAAAATTCTTTTTGCAAGAGTTAGAGTATCTTTCAACTTAGGGTAGAGTACAAATTTCATCAAAATCGGTCCAGTAGTTTAAGAGATATAAACTTTTTATGTTTTCAGTAAGTTACTGTAATGTAGACGTTCGAGTTGCGTGATAGTGCTGATACCTATCTTGGTAAAATAAGTCACTAAAAAGTGTTAAACAAACTATTTTAAAAAAAATAAAAACCGACTTCAAAGTAAATTATCTAAAAAGCATAAAATAACGAAAATATTATTGAAGTTGGTGCAGAATATACACAGCAGGTACGCTAACACCAACTTCAATAATATTTTCGTTATTTTATGCTTTTTAGATAATTTACTTTGAAGTCGGTTTTTATTTTTTTTAAAATAGTTTTTTAACTTAGCTATTAGGTTCGCGTCGTTTACGGAGGCGCGGGGCGTCACGCGTCGCGATGGGCGGCGCGGCCCGCACTGAGTAAAAACATATGGCGTTGTAGGAGTGAGAAAGAGATGCGAGACGCCACGCCACACGCGACGCGCGACGCTCCGCGCCTCCGTAAATGAGGCCTTTTTTTTTTGACGCGGAGCAAATCTTCCAAAGATCTCCGGGAGCTGTGGGGCTCGACCGGGGTATGTGGATTTTTTACCCACTAAAACCCCCGCGGCTGTCACATCGGCACATGAGAGGGGGGACCCCAGGGCTCTCCGGTGGGATCTGCACCAGGGGCCCCTCAGTGCCTTGCCTTTGAGCCCGCCGCCGGGGGGCGCATTGTAACCCCCCGGGAACCAGTCACGGTGCTCACGGGGACGGGGGTCGCAACCCCGCAGCCGTCCTCCTCGGAGTCGCCGTAAATGAGGCCTTAGACTAAGGTCAGCTTTCATTGAAATGAATGTTGATCATTTGTATACGTTGTCTACTGTTACAATTAAAAATAAACAAAATATTATATTTGAATTTGGAATCTGTCATTTTTATATGATTGTTCATTGGTTTTCTCATTTTAGCGCCAATACATTGTACAATTTGCGATATTAAAATGGACTGGCCACCCAACTCCATTTTAAAGAGAACCGAATCGCTGTGATTGCATTACACAAAGTAGGTATAGAGCCAAATGCAATTTTCAAAACTCTCCATACGCTTGGTTTTAGTTAAATTTTTGTGTACCGGGCTATTAATAGGTACAATAAGACCTCCTCTGTTTGTGACAGAAAAAAGATCTGGCCGTCCACTTAGTGTTCGTACGGAAAAGGTGGTCAAAGCAGTAAGGGAAAGAATTCGAAGAAATCCTGTCCGAAAGCAAAAGATTTTATCTCGGGAGATGAAGATAGCACCATGTCGCGTATTTTAAAAGATGACTTAGGACTTGCAGCCTACAAGAGACGTACTGGTCATTTCATAACTGATAATTTAAAAAAGAATAGGGTGGTAAAATCGAAACAACTACTGAAGCGGTACGCAAAGGGAGGTCATAGAAAAAAATTGTTTACGGATGAGATTTTTTTACAATTGAGCAATATTTTAGCAAACAAAAAGGCCGTATTTATGCTCAAAGCTCTAAGGAAGTTTCCCAATTCATCGACAGAGTGCAACGTGGGCACTATCCAACTTCAGTGATGGTTTGGTGGGGTATTAGCGATGAAGAAGAAACTGTGCCATACTTTTGTGAAACAGGTATCAAAACATCGGCACAAGTATATCAAGATACCATTCTTGAGAAGGTAGTGAAGCCGCTGAACAACACCATGTTCAATAACCAAGAATGGTCCTTCCAGCAAGACTCGGCGCTGGGTCATAAAGCTCTGTCTACGCACTCTTGGTTGGAAACGAACGTTTCGGACTTCATCAGAGCTGAAACTGATACTGGCCGTCTCGTCGTCTAGTCCTTATCTTAATCCGCTGGATTATGATTTATGGTCAGTTTTAGTGAGTACGGCTTGCTCTAACCGCCATGATTATTTTGGAGTCCCTAAAAAAATCAGCGAATCAGCAGTGAAGAATTTTCCCATGGAAAGAGTGCGTGCTTCTCATCTATTGATAACTGGCCTCAACGTTTAAAGGACTCTATTGCAGCCAATGGACACCACTTCGAATAAGCTTTTTATATTTTAAATTGTTTTATATTTATGTATTAATCTAACAGACTGTAAAAGTAATAAATGTTATTTGCAATAGTTTTTTTTTCTTTATTAGTGATTATGGCAAGACCTATATAAAAAACCTAATTAAGTTTTATGTAAGTTGAAAAAAAAACAAAGATTTTGCAACCGAGTTTTTTAAATTAGACACGTGCGAAGCCGGGGCGGATCGCTAGTGTTTACAAAAAACAAACACTTTATTACTCATTCCAACATGAGTTTCAAGGTGTCTAGTGATGATATTATTGTTTAGTTACTCTTTATCCATCATATCCACGTATAAATGTGTGCTAGTTAGGTATAACATATATATATTTAAATATATATATATGTCAACGGGCGGGCCAAGCGGCGGCTCCGGTTGAATTATTCATGAGACATATGGACCTAAAGCAGACTGGATTTCAGACGGGAATTTTAAAATATATATACGGTGGTATTTTGAAATTGAAAATTGTTTTATAAAGAGCAATATAACAATGTCTTACCTGTACAATTAGGGGAAAAGTGGGATAGTTGCCCCAGGGGTATAGTTGCCTGATTGTAATTTCTCTGGTTTGGGGGATGACCACATGTTATTTTATTTATCTTTCGAAAGACTCTACAAGTACCACTAAGTTGACCGTGTTGCATGTCTCTGTGCGATTGCATGGAAAGGCAAGGTGAAATCAAAGTTTTTGCGGGATAGATGGCCTCTTTTTTCAGCAGGGCATCTATCCTAAACGTAATTTACATAGATTAGGCAATTATCCATTATATGGGATAGATGCCCCAAAATTTAGAGGTCCGCAAAAATCGCCAATACTCTGGAAATATCAAAGATAATTGTTTTTCTTTTCATAAGTTTGAAGATAATAAATCAAAGTATCTACCCGTATTACAAGTAAAGAATTTTGCTTTTATAACTGAGAGATATAAAGTAATTTCAAAAAGTGTGGCAACTATCCCACTTTTACCCTACATAATACCAATTTTCATTTGATTGTACTGTGTAATTGTACAATTACCTGTACAATTACACAGAACAATCAAATTAAAATTTACAGTTATTTAATTTGCTTATCAGTGTCCTCCCACGGGTTGTCCGAGTAAGTAGTAGTAGCCGCACATCTCCTTCCGTTGAGTGTCAACGCTTCTAAGGGAGCGTGGGGACTATGGCACCCTTTAAGGGGGCATCTCCTAATTTAAGGGGGGGGGGGTTTACATCAGCGATGAACTTCTTCTGGTTGATGATGTTATCATTGGTCTACTGTCTAAGTTCAAAATCTCTAAAACATTTTTGGTCTTTTCGGTTAACAATAAATATCGTGTACAGATATTGAATGCATTTTGATACATTATTTAGCACATGTATTATGCCACTGTACTTCTGGGAAACATTCAACTCGGGTATGTACATGAGTCGAAAGTTCTAACTTACGGGTTAACAATAAACATTCTAATAAAATTAATGAGTTAGATAGTAATATCAAAGAAAACCCCCCACCCTACCCCGCGGGGTGCCGGAATTGCATCCCCCCATCTCTTCTCGTTGGGTGTCGTAAGAGGCGATGAAGCGAGAACAGGAAGACGGGCAGCAGCGTCTTCCTTTTGAATTTATCTTCCACCTATACTGCGACCCCCAAGCCGCCTGCCTAGCGAGGGGATTATGGCAACCCCTCACTTTAAAGAGAGAGGCCTTTGTTCAGTAGTGGACGTGTTTTCGGCTGCTGAAGAAGAAGAAGAAGATCAAAGAAAACGCAACATCTTCCCAATGGTTAATCAAACTTCGTACATTTAGCTACCAAGAAAGTTATAGAAACATTACCAGCTCTAATAAAGGCACAATATACGTAAAATAGTTTCATACAGTCTTTAAACATTTTACGAGTTTAGCTATTTAGTGTGAGCAATGTCGGATTGGATCGTAAAACGACTTTTACAATGTCACTGGTGCAAAAGACAGGTGTTTACCGACGTCTCGACTTAACTTCGCTAGATCATAAATTTTTCATTGAAACCCCGTAATACTTTTCAATGTACGATAAGAGCATAGATTTAGATTTTGTTTCACTTATCTTTCGATAATAGTATTTATAAAACAATAAATGAGAGCCTCCACAAAAACACGAAGAGAACTTCCAAAAACAATGAAAATATATTTTACGTGTAGCGTAGCTACATTGTTTTTCACTATATACATAACGGATTAATACAAAAAAACAAGATATGCTGCGAATTACACAGAACATACAAGAGAAAATATACACGAAACAAATAGTGGTCGTGGTTGGGTAAAATACACAAACAAAAAAAATTCAATTAAAATAAAAATTTTGGTCATAAATGCACTACGTTTAAAAAAAAACAAAAATTTGGAAAAGAGAATATAAAACACAGCGTAGGTGGTGAGCTGCGGTGTCACTAGGCCCCCTATCTAGTGACACTAGATCTGCGGCAGAAGGCCTGCAGACCTAGTTGCTAAAACCTGTCACGGTATTTCCTTTAGTCGCCTTTTACGACACCCTAGGACGAGTAGGGGTGGACCGATTCTTCACCAGTAAGCCGGGTAGGTACCACACGGCGTAAATACAGTTGTTTTTATCAGGAGACTTATTTTACTCATTTATTTACTGTAATGTGCCCAAAACCATGTAGCTATGCTACATACGAGACCAAGACAACCAACAGAATGGTCATATAATGTGACAGTGTGGTTCGGAAACACAAAATAACACAAAGAATGAATAGTGCTGGAATGAAATCTGTACATATATATTAACTGCATCAAAATGATACACGACAAAAAAAAAATAAGTTTCAAACGCGTTGTCAGCTCGGAGAATGTATTATTCCCGAGCTATTAACCATGTGATAATAAGGTCTAAATGCCGCCATAACTAACGTGTATATATGTAGGTATATCTATTACAATAATTAGCTACGGTCACACCGAGCGATGGTCCTGGGCTGCAAAATGAAGGTGTGTTAGTATGAATAAATTACTGAAAGCACGCAACACGATAATTACGCCCAAGGGTTCGTTTTCGCCCTTGTGCGTCCATATTTTTAATATTCATAGACATTTTTCAAACGTGTTTCATACTTCAGTATCATAATATTGAAAATATTAAACTCTTTAGGTACGTTAATGACAACATAAGTAGAACGTAAAGGTGGGTCTACGCTAGACGAGCTGAGCACGAGCGGAGCCGTTCTGGGCGTTCGTCGTTCGCGGCGTCAAGTGGTGCACTCACAACGAACCTACAACGCTTTGTCGTTGCAACGATCACTGTCCTCGAACGTAGTTTTCCGCAGTGAGTTCGCGGCTCTTGGGGGATATGGACGGGTTAGCTACAGCTGCTGCTACAACAGCATCAATCTAATTTTTTTAGTAATCCTCATGCTGTCCCATATCGTTGAATTGTTTTAAAATAATTCCATAGGTGTAACGTGTCTTTTTGTATTTGCAAACAAACATCATCTGTCCATGCTGTCCAAGCTATCACGTGCCTTTTTGTGATTGCAAACAAACATCATCTGTCCATGATGCTCGAGCGATTGGCTATACGTCTGTCACTCAATACGTCCACGAGCGCACTGCGGGCGAGATGAAAATCCCTTTATGTTCGTCAAAAAATAATTGGCGGAGCATAGTCGAGCAAGAACCAAATGCTCAAAGCGCGCCCGTTCTAGGTTTGTCCACACTACATGAAGTAGTGCTCAGGTAGTGCTCCGCTCATGCTCAGCTCGTCTAGCAAAGACCCAACTTAAGGGAAACGCCTGCCTATACAACACAGTCGCTCAAGAAATGAGCTATTATGTCTTTAGAGCCCGATGATAACATTTCCCCAGCTACTATATAGATAGTCCCTTTCACAAACACCTAGTCGATGATATTTATACCTACAAAAAATGTCGTACGAGGCGACTAACGGAAAACAAAAAAGACGGGCAGCCGTGCGTCTTTACATATAATTTACGTTCATGTTACATACAGTACAATAATAATTAAAAATAATTAATTTAATAGGTGGTAAATTACTTGTGCAAGGAACCGCAATGCCAGATATACTAACGCCAAGCATCAAAAAGTTGCAATTTGTAAACATTACTGTGTTTTGGTATGAAGGGCACACTTAGTTGGTGAAATTACCGGACACAAAACACTTAATATCCAGTGACTGAAGGGTCAGCAACGCGTTAGTGATTAGTTTAGTATTGCTAGTGTGTATAGGCTGCGGTGACTGCATACCATCAGGTGGGCCGCTTGCTTCTCACCTTCGTAGTTAAAAAAAAATACCGGTCAAGTGCGAGTTGGACTCGCTCATCGAGGGTTCCATACCATCTTTGGATGTGATATATAGGTGTGACAGACAGACAGACAGTCGAAGTCAGGCCATATGGGTTCCTTTTTTACCTTTTAGGTATGAAACCCTAAAAATGTTATAAATAATAATTAATTATTTGTCCCGTAACTCCTCTGTCTTACCAGGGTACCTATTGATGGGAGGTAATAAAACAGCGGAATCCGACTACAAACTTTAATTATAAAAAATAATGCCTACACTGCGGAGAGGGCAGTAAGGTGGGTTCGTAACCTACTCCGATTCCCTTCAATTATACGAGTATATATGGTGTAGAACTTCCCGTGAGCCGTCGGAGTATGCAGTGGCCGGCCGTCCAGGAAACGACGCCAGGTAGGTACCACCAAATCTTCCACGTCGGTGGTCGGTGGTCTTGCACTGCGTATTATCAAAACACGGATCTTCAATCCGGTAGCTGAGACCCTGGATCGCGCAAGAAGCGAAGGCGTTATGGCCAGTTCAGTTTCCCTGGTGATTACCCACGGCAGCAGCGGATGGAAAGCACTACACACATATTGTGATGCCGTGGGTGTTCAACCAGATACGGAGATTACATCTATTGCGATATAATGAAAGCCTAAATACAAGTTTTATATTTAACAATACACTACTAATTAAAACAACACTATGAGGGTGAAACTAAAAGCGTCCTACGTAATACAATATCGTCACCACTTACCCAATTCTGACCCTGAGTTCTTAATTATTTAAATGGAAAATTTAATTGGCTCGTAGAATGAGGATAAAGGTTAATATAAGTAATCGTGTATTCGCCTCAAGAGCTCTCAACGGTATGGCCGACAATATCTGCGCGTGCGCCGGCAGGACATTGGAATGCGATCGAGGAGCGCTAAAATAGCGTATTATAGCAAGCGCTAAAATAGCGCGCTAAGAATAATATTATTTATTTATTTATTTCAATAAGATTTGTTGTAAATGTTAGAGATTAGTTTATACAAAGTTATGTTTAGTTTACAAGTTAGATTTAATATTTAGTTTTAAGTTTATTTTTATAATTATGTTGTTATTTAAAAGAAATGTAACGTACATCGTTACAGTCTCAAGCTGTACTTCTAAGGTAATAGACATTCAATCATCACGTGTAATTAAACTTTCATCAGTCGCTCTTGTACGTTACTTAACCAATTAGGTTTCTACTTTAATTCTTCTAGTAGAACGAACGTTTAATTATGAACCTTGCTAATACAAAACTAAATGCTCCAAAACATTCTTCCAGACGAAACTGTTTCAAATAGCTACCTAATTATAAAGATCACTTGAACGATTCTCCTTGATGAGATTACAGTTGAACGATATAACTCGTTCATCGGAGCACCTGGCAATTAGCGGCGGGGGCCGGGGTATATAAGTGGCGACGAACTTAATAGGAATAATGTGAGTATAAATGGGGAAAGTTTAGTCGTTCAGTAGCTCTTTCGGGTTAGGCGGTCCCGCGGAACCGGCAGACGGACCGATTTTCCCACTTAAAACATCACCCCTTTTTGTAAAATTACACCTTTAACGTGACTGGAATTGTGAACGGGGAGCAATCAGTGCGGAACGCTCGCCCGCTTTCTAATACTGTAATTTCATTTTAATTTTATATCTCAGCCGGATTAGCCGGTGTGCCATAGTTTCATATATGTTTTGTGATTGCACGAGATGTTTTGGTTAATTTACTTTTTATTTATTTTCGATGTTATATTTTAATCTTCTATTATTACTGTTTTTAAGTAAGTACGTATTTTTATTAAAAACACAAAGAGTGTAAGACGTAACACAGAGTGTAACCTAACCTTGTGTCTGAAGTATAAATAAATAAATCACTTTATTTCAGGCAGACGGTGGCCCATATAAAAACAAAAATGAAGAAAATAAATAATTACAATCTAATACAAAATAATAACATTATACATACTGCCTAAAGCTAGACATACACGCGCAGGTTTACCTGGCAGGTATACCTGTGCAGTTAAACTGTACAGGTATAATTGAGCTCCATAGAGACCATACACGTAGCGGTGAACCTGCACAAACTCTCAGTTGAAACCATGGCCCCGACAACGGCGCATGACCGCGACGCAGTAGCGTTATAGAGCGTCCAACCGTTTATTTTCTTTTTGACAGCACCAATAGAACGTAACTGCGTCATGTTACGCAAAAGTTCACTTTTAAAAGTTCACTTTAAGTGAAGTTCACTTTTAAAAGTTTACTTAAAGTGAACTTCACTTTAAGTGAACTTTTGGATCTATTATAATAGATTAATAGTTTGTTTTATTAAAGAAAAGGATATTAAACGACGACACCGTGAACAGTGGTGAAAAGCAAACAGTACTCTTATGTCGACTTATTGAAGGAATTGAAATTTAAACCGAATTATTATTAGGTACCGCAATTATCTACGAATAATAATAATATTCTGGGACAATCCACACACGGATCACAAATTAGGCAGAGCCTATGGGAAACCCGATGACTTTTTCTCGTAAATACATACAAAAATCCCTAAATCTAATACCGAACAGGACATAGTTATATAGTTTAACTAGCAGTACCCGCGGCTTTGCACATAGCCAGTAATTTTTGTGAACTCAAGCAATGTTAGCCTCAATCAAGCAATGTTTGTCAAGCACTTTTTTCACGTAGGAAAATCCCCATGGTTACCCACACCACCACTGGAGTGGCAATGTGGGTTATGTGTGACTCCTACTGAATCGAGACCTTCGGTGTTCACATACCGCTGTATTGGAGGGCCCTGGGAACAGCACATACCGAGTCCCAACAGCGGCGAGCGAGCCCATCCTCTTAGACCTGCCTGCCGATGTAAAAGGCCCGGCAGAATCTCATCAAATGGCGTGCCGAGACACTTTAGCACGACATATCCGCAAGGGTGAACACAGGCAGTGGTTCCCCGTCCCTACTGCTTGAGTAGGGACGGGGTACCACTGCCTGTGGACGGGAAACCACATCCTCGCTCGGGCGGGATAAGGTCGGCGTTGGCCCCTCATCTGTGCCCGGGCCTCCTCCTGCATTGCGGATCACTGAAGGGATCCCTCTACTTGATCTGCTCTGCCACCACCTTCCTTTTTCCTTTAAAACCTCAAACCTTCAAAAGGTACCCTGTATATTGTGGAGGATCAACCAGGGTTCAAAAGATACTTACTGACTAAAATCCAATGATATTATAAACCATGTTTATGTTATATAACTCTAATGCGCGCCAAAAATTCTGACTCAAGTTATTAAAATAATTTCTCATATATAGTTAAAGTAAGATAAGGTTATATCCTCTGCTTATTATATACTTTTGTACAGTAGGTACTTTGTGCATTTTCTAAATACGCATGAAGGCACTTCACTTGATTTTCAAAGGCACACGCCACGTTCGTTACATAAAAACCCTACCCCGGCGACTGTCGCATCGGCACATGAGAGGGGAACCTGGGTTCTTGGGTGAGATCTGTACCAGGTGCACCGCAGTATACCTTTGAGCTCACTGCCGATGGAGCGCATTATTCCTGTTTTTTTTTCGCGGGAGCTGTGGACTCGATCGGGGTATGTGGAATTCTTACCCACTAAAACCACCGCTGCTGTCGCATCGGCACATGAGACTGGACCCCACAGCTTTCCAGTGGGATCTGCACCAGGGGCCCCTCAGTGCATTGCGTTTGATTCCGTCGCTGGGGGGGGGGGGGACATTGTAGCCCTCGGGGAAGCTGTCACGGTGCACACGGGGACGGGGGCATTGCTCAACGGATGTCCTAGGGCCCACACCCCGAAGATCCAGCGACTCGGAATAGAAGCTCGAGCCACCCAAGCCAACTCGATATAACTCGACATGCAGTCTTCAGTATCTATCCCTGCGACTTGTTGATTCGAGAACCTTACGCTTACAGTAAAATTGACATCTTCGAAACCAATTCTAATCCCTGTTCGCTAAACGATTAAATGGTTAAGATACGTTAGGAGTCCTTAGATGGGTGACTGTTAAGTGCCATTTATACTTAGCGTTTCCGTGGTTTGGAGGGTACGTAAAAAGCAGTTCCCGGTTGTTGTCATCTAGACAGCAGTTGATTAGCCAAGTCATAGGCCTAAGGGCAGCTTCTACTTTTATCTAGACTATTTATCCTGTGCGCTAGTCCTGAAAAGTGATGTTATGAATTGGGATGCTCGCCTCTTAACAATACTAAGGACTCTTTGAACTCCCTATTGTTGTTGTATTGAATTTAACCGAAACAACGCATAACTCATACTTTTAGGTTCCCCTCTCTATTTATGGATTTAACAGTAAGCATACGACCCCAGACTACTGCCAAGCGTGAGATTGTGGTAACCCCTACCTTCTAAGGGGTAGGCTGTTGTTCAGCCGTGGACGTCCTTCGGCTGCTGATGATACACCTCTGCCATAGCGCCAATATATTCAGTGTTCAGCGAAGTTAATACATAATATGTATTTGCATTGTATAACAGTATAGACATAGCCAGTGGAGATAATCTGCAATG
Source organism: Furcula furcula (assembly GCA_911728495.1). NCBI lineage: Eukaryota > Metazoa > Arthropoda > Insecta > Lepidoptera > Notodontidae > Furcula > Furcula furcula. Next base: position 17,706,497 of record OU452251.1, read on the forward strand.
TACTATGTATAGATTGTGTCCAACGCAGACGGCCTTGGTCTATTTGCACTTTACACGTTACTGTCACGTTCTTGTAATAGATCACCAACTCGACCCATATTCATGCTGTGCAGCAGCACGATGGTGCTCAAGTTGACATGGCGTACTAAGAACTGAAGTGCGCGGAAAGAACCTCTTCAACTGGCAAAATTATATACTTAGTGCAACGGGCGTAGCCTCGACCATAAGTCTAAAAGATCTTGGTGATTGACCAGTCTTTGTGCCGCTTTCAATCATCAGTGAGTTCAGAACGCGCCCTTCCTTGTGAGGTAATGTTACAGGCGCAAGCTTCAGTTTAGTGTTCACAACCGCGTATAACTAACAATTTCCATATTTGGTTACTTACCTTCTTTATACCGAGATGCAGCTATTAAAATAAAATAAACTTTATATTTAATTTATTAAAAATTTCAATCATACGATTTTAGTTTAACAGTATGCAAAAATATACTTAGTTGGTTAGTTATTATTTTGTAATAGTACTACCAAAAGCGAAATAAAAATGTTTAAAATCACAAAAAGACGGGGATCGAACCCTAAAACATAATCACACCGGAAGACCATTAAACCGTTAGGCTGTATCGACTGTTAGAAGGTGTGTTGAAATTCCCGTTTATATGAGTATTGTAAATATTTCCTGCTTAGTTCCTTAAGTTAAGATAGCATATCGATTTTAATTTTGGAGTTTTAAATCCATAAAAATCTGGTATATTGTAACATTTGTCTAGTATTTTTATAATTTCGCGGCAAATTGTAGAAGAAAAGTACTGATTACAGTATTGCTCATTCCCAGTAGCAAATAGCTTGATATTTGTTATACTAAAGCCTGATAAGGTGTTTATCAAACATGTTCGTTAAATATCAGCTTAATTTGTTGAACAGTATTGGTACCTATCTTCAAAACATAGGAGTTTCGCGGCAAATTGTAGATGTAAAAGTACATATTACATCACTGCTCATTCCCCGTAACAAATAGCGAGATAATTTATATCCTATAATTTTTCTAGGTCTTCAATAAATATTTTTGCCAAATAGCAACTAAATCTGTTCAGCGGTTTTGACGCCAAGTCGGCACAAAGTCACAGACATACAGACAGACAAAAATTCTAAAAAATATATTTTCGGCATCAGTATCGTTCCTAGAACACATAACAATTACATTTTTCAAACAATATTCAATGTACAGTTTTTACTTTTCTACGATTTTATTATATGTATAGATTATTACTAGACTAAGTAACGGATTTATTTTCGACCCTTCGGATACAGCTAACCTAACCTAAGTGGGTAATCTGACCCAGTCTGAATGGCACTGTAGCCGCTTGGTTGTATTAAAATACGATAATTGCAAGCAGGCGCGTTCATGAGTGCACGTACCTACAATTACAGCGAAATAAAGCAAATAATATTTAACTGAGTATCGTTAACGAACCGTGAATTGTGTGAAACTGTAACAAATTTAACGAATACTTAATTAAATATTTTGCCATCATAAAATGAATACTGAAAAATTACCTAAATATTTATAATTTTAATATGCCGATATTAAAATTGAGAGTTGTGCTTCAGTAACTTGGTTACTCTCAAACCAAAGCGACATCAAAACAGCGACTCGAATAATTTTCCGTATATCATTTCCACGGAACCGTGATTTATTGAAATGCTTCGTACGATTTATTATACGTACAATAAATATTAGCACAACGAAATTAAACCGGTGTATTTAATTGTTTAGTATGAATGAACCGCCCAGTATGTGTACTGAATACCTACTGAATTATACATACTTACATTTATACTAACTACCCCGCGAGGTTCCAGAAACAGTAATTTTACACTAACTCTCTATTTCCAGTTTCCAGATCAATTTTGAAATTATAATTGATTGTTTAATTACTAAGTACTTATGTTTTTCTCCATACAAAGCATTCCTGTCTGCATAATAATATGTTAGTTTCATAAAAATTGCGAAAAATAAACATAAAAAAGTAATATAAATAAAACTCCCTTTTTTCGTGGTCAAACCTTCGACAGCTCCCCGAGACCTCTGGGGGTTAACCGGGGTAGGTATGTAGGATTCTTCGAAAACCCCTGCAGCAGCAGCAGCATATCAAAGGCGAAACCTGGCCTCTCCGGTGGGATCTGCACCATAAGTCCGTCAGTGCTTTGCTTTTCAGCCCGCCGCACCCGGGGGGCGCTTTGAAGCCCTTCGGGAACCAGACACGGTGCTCACGGGGACGGGCTTCACTACCCCTCCGAGGAGGTCGGCGGCGGGGTAGTGAACCCCGTCCCCGACCTCCTCGGAGGCAGTGGCGCCGAACTCAATGGACATCCTAAGGGACACACCCCGAACGTGCAGCGACTCCTGAGCAATAAACCTCCCGTAGTAAACCACCAAATTACAAAATACGCTAAATTACTAAATTATAAACCCCACGAGTGCGCACTTGACCTCGCCGACCAATGAAAATTTAATGAATGAATACCACAAAAGGTAATTGCAACTACCGCAGCCAGAAATTGTGAATCCTTTACCTCGTGGAAAATGAAAACCGCCCGAGGGCTACGGACAAACCGTGCGTGCTCGAATCGCCTTAAATTTCTAAACCATTCACAAAATTCCCATTTTACGGATTTTATCGAGGTGTGCTTCGGTTTTTCACATTTTTGACGGTTTAAATGCATTTCAGCTTTTAGGGTAACGATAAGACTGTGGTATCCATTAAATAACCGTTTTTTTTATGTGTAACACCAAGGTATGTGTGGCCTTCTATTTGTCCGATCTAAACACTGAAAAATCGTACATTATTTTAGTATGTATCTTGCCAAAAAATATAAACGCGTCGAATTGGAAACCTTTTTAAAGTCCGTTGATTATAAACTGTAACAAATATAAATTAATAATAATCTCCTCCTGGTCGATACTACCACAGCGGTATATTATAGTTCACAAGCGTTTGCGTAGACACTTCCTTTATACCTCTCATAATCCGATGGGACGGAAGACCGACACGACCGGGGAGAGGATAGGCACAGGACCGACTTTTTACATGCCCCATCCGACGCATGGATCATCTTACTTTACAGACAATCAGGTGATCGGCCTGCATTGTCTTAGCCGTAAGGAAGAACTACACAAATTTGTTGCCTCCCGCAGGATTCGAACCCGCGACCTCCGTTTACAAAGCAAGCGGTTTCCCACTGCGCCACGGTGGCTACAAGTATAAATTATGAAAGCATAAAAAGCCCGACTGCGAACAAGAGGTCCTAAATTACATTATACATACATAATACGTATAAATATGCATAGATATTTCTTCGTCTCGTAAAACCTTTCATTTGATAACCATATTGATGTTTTTTGAGGAAATTAAAAATTAGGCTGTAGGCCGTATCCATCGATATAATAATCGATGGCCGTGCCAAAGAAATATACATACATACTTGCGACAAAGATAACCCTCCGCCTGCGGCATTCGGACAAAAATAGTTTAATTTCAGTGTTCTAAATTCAAGTAAATATTGATGAAATTTTTTTGCTCGCCATACTATAGTATACGAGTACCTGCGAGTAGTATTGATTAAACTCCTCCAAAAGTAGAATGAAGGTCGGAGTAATAAATAAGTCTACCTATAACAACACGTACACACGTATACGGCTTGATTTTATTCAATATTAGCTCGTTTTGTCCTCGATCCTACCTAATGGGACGTAGTGGAGAAGGCGTGCGTACTATCTTATTAAGAAAACAAATCAAATGGATCATGTGTCAAAGTATCATTGTTCGGGCAGCAAAAGGAATTAACGATGATCACTCAGCACAACGACTCTACATTAGGGCGTTAAGATATTGCTGAGGGAATACCCTCAGAAGGAAGGAATACAAAATAATAATTTTGTGTCGCAATACAGTCACACGGATTTAATATAACTCAATTGTTGAAAATCTGATAAAAAATTTAGGATTTTTACTAGCAATGTGATCTTGTTTCAAATCGGATAGGGTTTTTTATTAACATTCTGTATGTAACACACGAAGCGTTGAAACTTTACTATCACGATTCAGGAATGTTCGTGTCACATTACAGCGCCATCTCTCACGATTATGGCCAAGTGCCGATATGGTCAAGTGGCCGGCGCTTGGCTCAGCCAGCCGCTCTTGCCAATCTTGGAGGGCCACTTCCTGGGCCTCTCGCCGCCAACTCCCAATATCAGCTGGAGGTGCGTCGCCCCGGTTTCGTACTTCTGCGCGTCGCTGGTATAGCTTGGCAAGCACCTCCACCTCCAGATCCCAGGGTGGGGTCCCCGCCATCACGCACGCGGCCTCGCAGGATATGGTGCGATATCCGCGTATCACCCTGACTGCCATGACCCACTGTGCTCTTCACAGCAGGGTCTCAAGTTGGGCAAGAGCCTCAACAACGCCCCAGCCGCACGGACCAACTTCGGGGCTAAGCCTTTGAAGTGGTCGACGAATTTCCAACGCGAGTCGAGGACAAGACCCAGGTACTTCATATGGGCTCTGACCTCGACCGTGGTGCCACCGACGCTAATTTGCGATCCTGAGGGCGGTCTCCTCCGAGGCCCGTGAAAACACAAAGCCTTGGTTTTTTTCTAGGGCCACCCTCAGACCCAACCGCCGAATTCGGCCGACCACGATTTCACACGATCACATGATTCTCTCACGATTTGTTGTAGTCGCTTCAAGCAACTACCAAACAGGGACACGACGTCACTGAAAGAAAAATACATACATATAATATGTATTCATTAATCGTACTAGGTGTACTAGGATCCATATGCAAGAGCCCGTCCAAGTAGACCACTGCATTGTCAGATATTCTACCGCAGCCCAAGCCGAGGCCGTGCCTCCCTGAGGTGCCCTTGAGCTCGTCGCTACTTCTGCCGTTAAGGCTAGAGCGCTTTAAGCGCTCGCCTCCTATTGTCCGGTGAAGCTGTAATGGCCATCTGCGGCCAACAGCGTCTATCATTCCCAAAATCTACCGCAACGTGACATTACTGTATTCTGGTGTGAAGGGCACTGTAACCGTTGAAAATATCTTTTTTTTTTCTTTTTTTTGACGCGTGGTAAATCTTCAAAAGATCCCCGGGAGCTGTGGGGCTCGACCGGGGTATGTCGGATTCTTACCCACTAAAACCCCCGCGGCTGTCGCATCGGCACATGATACCTCTCTCAGATCCAGGTCCAGTGGGATCTGCACCAGGTTCCCCTCAGTGCTTTGCCTTTGAGCCCGCCGCCGGGGGGCGCATTGTAGCCCCCCGGGAACCAGTCACGGTGCTCATGGGGATGGGGGTCGCAACCACGCCACCGTCCTCCTCGGAAACCGTTGAAATTACCTGGCTTAAGAGATTTCTGAATATCTCGGGTGACGAGCGGAAGTGCAGTGCAGCTGTCTAGGCAGGCGTGTCGCTTAAAGGCAAACATTTTGCTTGTCTCATTAGGTTGAATAAAGTCGTAAATGCTTGTAATTACTCTTAAGCCCCTTTCTAAGTACAGGGAAAACTGGAAACTTCACTGCGGCTTAATAGGCGTGGGATGTAAAGGCCTCCACAGCACGTGACGTTACAAATAAAACCCCACTTAATATCACAGATCCGACTGGTAAATTTATGCCGCGCAGTATCTCTTTAATGCCGGGGCCGTGACAACGCGTACATATCAACCAATCAATCCCTTCGCTGAAAACGAACGCGACAAGTCGTCTGTATCAACAATTGATGAGCCCCGCGTGATTCCTCTACTCTATGATACTGGCTCATTTGAATTGATAACTCACTACAAATAATTAATAGGTATACTTGCAATAGATCATTTTATAATTTAGTTCATAATTTAGGACAGACGCTTAATAATTTTATGCGTGATTTAAGCTACGCTGTAAACTGATTGGTATGCTGGATGGATTAATCACTGACTGTCTCACTCAGAGTTCGTTAATGTGAACTTAATCCCTGTAATGAAAATGTTGTATTGAAATCTACATTACGTAGGCAAGAGTTTTTTTTAGGAGGATAGTCGCTGTTGGCCACAGATGGCCATTGCAGCTTTACCAGGATCTTGCCTGAGAGAGAGCTTAAATAGCACTCCAGCTAGAAGGGCAGGGGGGAAGCGACGAGCTCAAGGGCACCTCCGGGAGACACGGCCTCGGCTTGGGCAATCGCTTAAGAGAGGGCTGATTCTACCACGAGCCGGCTAGAAACTCAGTGGAGAATGCTTGTTGTTGAGGTCGCATACGTACGACTCTTCGGCATCGCCGTCGGCGAGAACGGTGTCTGATGGATGTCCTTTATCCTTAATGGTAATATTGTGATATTCTATGTATGTTTATTATTACTACCTACTGGAAGTGCATGGGTTCCGTTAGTTAGGCGAATGAAATTATTCTCCTTCGTTATGGACTGTATTTAAATCAATATAACTAATTAACAATTTTATATATAATTTAACGTTACAAACAATTTCATTTATTTACAAGCAACAGTTTCAGTTGTAGGTGCTTAGCAAAAGGTATGAAATGGGGCGTCTTACCTACCAGCATAGCGTGCAGCGGTTAATAAAATACTGTTAACTTTATTTACCGTAGGACATTTTGAGTCGTTATTTACCGTAAGACATATCTGCTGCATTATACTTATAATATCTTTAACCAATGTTTACCCTCAAGATGTATGCGGTTATCCTAATAATAAACGAGCCTCAAGTGAACTGAGTATGAATCCCATGCTACTCGTAACATCACGTATACATTTTCGTTTGTATTTAACATATCACAACCACGTACAATGGCATTATTAACTTTTGTAAGCGATTTACTTTGTGCCGGCTGTTGTTTACGTAGTATGGTGCTGACCTCAGTTTTTAAGTTTTGGGGTTCCAAATTAAAATAAGCGAAAATATCTATTATTATTTTTCCGAATTTGAAATGTCCAGTGCTGGAGATTAATTTTAGTCATTTATCAAAATAACATAATTAGAAATAGAATGAGTTTTACAATAAACCTCTTAACAAGAAATCCTTGCTTACATATATTTAAAATAAAAAAAACTTACTTTCTTTCTTTGTAGTCATTGTTTTTGTTGTTTTAATTACTTAGGTACGTCTTTTTTATATGAATATTTCTTATTATAATTTTTAACCCCCTACCAAAAACGAGGGGAGTTATAAATTTGACGCCTATGTCCGGAAGTCTGTCCGTCTGTCTGTCTGTCTGTCTTTCTGTATGTATGTCTGTCTGTGCCATCGTCGCGGTCCAACAAATGAACGGATTTGAATGCGATTTTTTTATTTGAAAGCTAGTTTAAGCGAGATGGTTCTTAGCTATGTTTCATGAAAATCAGTCCAGCCGTTTGAAGACCATCAGCTCTTTTCCGAGTCGAGGTAGGGATATTTTATATACAATAGACCTTTTTCATTACTTCTATCCATTCCGAAACATCTGAAATTTTGAACATATGTAAATCCGATGATACTTAATAAAATGGTAACCTTCACCAGGGTCGAATGATGATCAGCAAGAAGGTGGTAACAGGATTTCAGCCCCCAATAAACGTAGACCCATCGAGTTTGGGCTCGTTGGATAGGTATCGACGAGTAGTTGCTAGAAAAATGGTCTTCAGGGTCTGATGATGGAGCAGGAAGGTGGTCACGGGATCTCTGCACCAATAAACGTAGACCCACCGAGTTTGGGCTCATTAGGTAGGTCTCGAGTAGTAGTTTCTAGAAAAATGGTGATCAGGGTCTGATGATGGAGCAGGAAGGTGGTCACGGGATCTCAGCACCAATAAACGTAGACTCACCGAGTTTGGGCTCAGTGGGTAGGTCTCGACGAGTAGCTGCTAGAAAAATGGTGTTCAGGGTCTGATGATGGAGCAGGAAGGTCGTCACGGGATACCTGCAACAATAAACGTAGATCCACCGCGTTTGGGCTCGCTGGGTAGGTCTCGACGAGTAGTTACTAGAAAAATAGTGATCAGGGTCTGATGATGGAGCAGGAATGTGGTCACGGAATCTCAGCACCAATAAACGTAGATCCACCGAGTTTGGGCCTGTTAGGTAGGTCTCGACGAGTGGTTGCTAGAAAAATGGTGACCAGGTTCCGATGATGGAGCAGGAAGGTGGTGACGGGATCTATGCAACAATAAACGTAGACCCATCGAGTTTGGGCTCGCTTGGTAGGTCTTGACGAGTAACTACTCGTCGAGACCTACCCAGCGAGCTCAAACTCTTGTAGTAACTACTACAAAAATGGTGATCAGGGTCTCATGATGGAGCAGGAAGGTGGTCACGGGATCTATGCACTAATAAACGTAGACCCACCGAATTTGGATTCGTTGGATAGGATCAAATAGGTTGTTGCGAGTAGTAGGTAGAAAAATGTTGAGCAGAGTCTTGTGATCCAAGCAGGAAGCTGGCAACAAGAACTCGGCTCCATTAAATGTATCCACCGAATTATAAATCTATGGTTAAATCTTGACTAGTATTTAGACATATACTGATCAGGGTCTGATAATAGCACAGGTTTTTTATTTTTATTAATTTTATACTTGTTATTTTTATATGAAACAAAATATTTACAGTTTATTTACAAATTTTTTAAATTATTATTATATATTATTATTATATTATATTTTATATTATTTTTATATTATATTTAGGTCCATATATATTATATAGTAGTGTATGAATAAATTAAGAACCCGCGGCACAAAATATAGGGAGCGGGGTGTCCGGGTAAGAATAGCACCCACCCATCTCCTCCCGTTGGGTGTCCGTAAGAGGCGACTAAGGGTTTTTCGAGAGTATGTATGTATGTATGTATGTTCTTTGGCATGGCCTACAGTCTAAACGGAAAGATGAACAGTGATTTATAATGTGTCGTTAGATTCGTCTTAGTTGTGTGAGTGAGTGCCGCCAGTCGCCATTTTGTATTTTTATTAGTTCCAAAAATATCAATAGGGGTATCAAATGAAAGGTCTTAACGGGACGAGTTGAAATATAAGACATAATATGTATAGTAATTTAGGACCATTTTGTTTCATCGCAGTCGGGATTTTTATGCTTTTATTTTCATCCCAAGGTAGCCTGGAAGAAATTGCTGATAGCGGTGAGGCCACCCTTTGTACATATTCCATTTTTAACTCTATTTTTGTGTCTTAAATATGTAAGTTTGTGTGTACAATAAAGAGTATGTACACACGAGTGTTGGGCACAAAATTATCACGAGATCTGCAAATACGTCGTCCATCTGGACGACGTATACGCCATCTAATGGAGAATAAAAATTGTTTCTCTAGAAACACATTAATCGACCAAAATTATGCTAAAGTAAATTCCTTACAAAATTTTACTATTATCCTGTCGAGAAAAATCTACTATATAATTTATCTGTAGCTATTTTCTTGCCTGCTCTACCACAATGAGCTTAATAAAATCATTATCATCATCAGACTGAAAACGTCCACTGCTGAACAAAGGCCTTCCCCTTAGAACCCCACAAAGAACGACAATTGGCTATTTGCATCCACCGGTTACCTGCGACGCACACAATGTCGTCTGTCCACCCAGTGGGAGACCTACCCATGCTGCATGTTCAGGTTCGTGATCGCCACTCAAGAACCTTTCTTCCAATCGGTTATCGATTTTTCGAGTGATGTGGCCTGCCCATTGCCACTTCAACTTGCAGATTCAGAGAGCTGTCGGAAAAAAATACAAAATAAATATAAATTTTAAATATCACATTTACACACAAATTCCAAATTAAATAAATCCAGCATTAAAACAAATCCGTAGCTTGAACCGGGTGGCGCCACAGTTAGTCTAGACTGCTGAACACGCTAAATTTAAATCTGAAATCTGATACGGTTTTTAGAATTGAATGAGTCTCTTCAAAAGTACTCCAGTGCTTGCTCGTACCAGATCACAGACGAAATAGAATTTAATTATGTTTGCAAATGTGAATTGTAAAGACCTTTCATGATCAAATTAATCGTGGTAAATTTAGGAGACTTCAAAACTAATGGTCCTGCATTATAAGAATTACGAATGATGAAAAAACAAAACATTATATGTACAGTTGCGACTCAGTTGATACTGATTACCCTAAGTACAAAAGGAAACTGTAAGGATACCTAATAAATGCAGTATCTGCAAACTCATCCATCCATCACAAGATAGGAAATAATTTTATATTATGCCTTAAGTTAGGAATGCATTTTCCTAACATCTTAGCCTTCAGAAAGGTCTGGAAAGACAGCTGTACATAGAAAATTTCAGTCAAGAAAAAAATAAAATCTGACCCGTGCAGAAATATGCCGAGAAGAAAATAAAACTATGATACAAAACAGAACCACCTAGCGAGATATTGGATCTTCTGATTTGTTGTTTTACCTTTTTCATAAAAAAATAAAATAATAAAAGGAACAACACTGAAGCGCAAAAAAAGATCAAAGACTAATTACCAAATATTTTCAATTCTAGTTTACAGAACCAGATTGTTAAGAACTGTTAAAAGTCATAGATTAATAATTTAAAAAAAAATATATTTGGTTGCACAAAATGAATTTCAAAATAAGTAGGTAGGTAAAATAATTATATCGTGTTACAGGCACAGCGAAGAATGTGCAAATGCAATTAGCAATTCTAAATAATGCAGTAGGTCACCCCAGTTTTTCATAAGCACACAGTGACCTGGAATGCACCCTGATATCTGTATAAAAATGTGGGTTAAATGAATATTAATGACGACGTCATGAACTATTCATTATATGCCAACCCTTCTTTCTATTCGTCTTATTATCGCGTAAGATTAGAAATACGTTTTTGGTTTAGGTATACAAAACAATTTCATTCAATAAAATAATAAGCAGTACAATAGTACAGTAACCTGTAAAAACATTATATAATGATAATAATATCTTGGGACAATCCACACACGGTCATCTGATCCCAAACTAGGCAGAGCCTATACTATGGAAACCAGACAACTGATACTAATACATTTTTTTTGTAATAACATACTTAAATAGATAAATAACACCCAGACACTTGGTGGGAATCGAACCCACGACCCATCGGTTAGCGGACAGGGTCTCTAACCACTAGACCAGAGTTCCCCAAACTTTTTTGTGTCGTAGACCACTTGCCATGTTTTCCGTGTTGGGTAGACCCCCTACTTACCAACCCCCCCCCCCCCCCTCCCCGCTAGCTGCTATTACGACAATAAATTAAACATCATGTGCGTAATGACGTTCCTAGTCGAATGCCTAATAAGATATTAGAAAAGGTGATTGTAATTAGTCTAATAAATAATTACTAGAGAGGTGACTATTCAGTGTGATCGTGTCGAAACATACGAAGAAGTAGATATTTCCGCCCGCGCTGTTGCTGCCCGTACCAGAGGTTAATGACCCAATATTTAGAAATGGTGTTTTATTTTGATTACGTCTTTCTGCAGTATATTTAGTTCAAAAGTAACATTTTTTGATTTCTTTGCAAGGATTTATTTGACGGTTCCAAAATACTCCTGTGTAGTGGTATTACCAGATACTTCATTAATTGTCGTATCGTCTTCCCCACATTGTATAATATTTTTTTTTACTTCATAGGTAATTTTATAAATAATGTATATGTCTTGATATTATAAGATAGTATGATGTAAGTAAATAGGTACTATCAGTGTATGTGTTGAGATCCACTATCGTGGACCCGAATTTTCATTTCATGGACCCCCAAATTTTTTTTCGATAATTACGTGTAGTTTGACAGTTTGATATAGACAGTAGTGACACTCCTATCGGCAAAAATAAATTTGTCAGGATGTGGCTTGTAAAGAAATAGCGACACAAGGGCGCTATTTCTCGCTACCACTTTTTGAACCGTGACACCAAATCTAGTTTATATATTATATCGATGGGGCACATAGTTATAAAACCATAAAAATCCCGACTGCGAACTAACAAAATGGACTTAAATTTCATTAAACATACATGATACATAATTATACACAATATATATATACAACCACTACTACTACTACACTACTATATATATATATATTGTGTATATTTCAACTCATCTCGTTAAGTCCTTTCATTTGATACCCTTATTTATATTTTCAGAAGTAAAAAAAAAATTCAAAATGGCAACTGACGCCCGCCATATTAAGTTTTTTGAAAAAATGTATAGCCTATGTCACTCCAACAACTGAGACGAATACATACATACACTCGAAAAACATAAATCTTCTGGGGCAGTCTGGCAAAATGTCAATATTGCGCGTAATCTTTCCATAAACATGTGATATTTTGCCGTTTCTATTTATTAGTAATCCGCTTAATTAAACCTTAAGACTAACGAAAGATTCTGATTTCTTCGGAAGGAATCTATACATATTATAAAACAAAGTCGGTCCCGCTGTCTGTCTGTCCCTATGTATGCTTAGATCTTTAAAATTACGCAACGGATTTTGATGCGGGTTTTTCTTAATAGATAGAGTGATCCAAGAGGAAGGTTTATATGTATAATACATGCATAATATAGTAGAGAAACACTGATAATTTTAGAGGTTTCTCATGTGAGGTCGTAAATAAATACATATTTTTGGTTTTTTTTGGAACGGGGACCGAAGCGGGAATGAGATAAAGAGAGCATAGAATTAGATTTTTCTTATAAGAGAGAGATAGAGCGAGAAATAAATCAAGGGAGGAGGGAGAAACGGGGAGCAAAATGTAATTAAAGCGCGGGCGGAGCTGCGCGGGTCAGCTAGTTAAATTATAAATATTAACTTAAGGTTGCCTGGAAGAAATCGCAACTTGCGATAAGACCGCCCAATGTATACCATTGTATATTTTCTTTGTACTTCTTTGTTTTCTGTACTTCTTGGTGTGCAATAAAGAGTTCTCTATCTATCTATCTATCTATTAACTGTAACAAAAAACCACAAAACTTTACAGAAAATGCTTACTATGTATATGTATCAACTATACTGTATGTATTGCTGCTTATTTCTGTATTGTTATGACCCGAATGATTTAATAAAGAGCAGAGACTTGTAAACTAAATTGAGTAGTAAAAAAATAACCCGACACAGCGTGTTTCTGTATCAGCAAAATAACGGTTTTTCAAGTGGAACACTTTTAGAACGTACAATATCAAGCGATCTCAGCCCTACGATCTATATGTCTCAGCACATTTAGAGCGCTTGGCATCCCTAGACATAGGATGTTGACCCAAATGCTATGTGGAGTTAGGGCAACGAGCTAAATTTACAAGAAGCCTCGTCGAAATGTCGGACTATCACCCAGTTTGCAACTTTGAGCCACTCTGATACCCTACACTGGAAATTTTCTACTTTTGTGTAGGAACTTAATGTTCGCCTTTCTAAATGTAAGTGCGATTTTTTGAAAGTTTTCCTCTAAATCATTTGAGTAAAATCCCTGGTCGTGTGAAACAAAGTATGATTTTATTCCACTTCATTTGTCCGCAAAATCTTTGCTCTTTGCGATGCTTTTGTAGAAAGTTTTAGGGTTCTGGTCCTTGCTGCCTTTATAAGCTTACTTCAAAAGTTTGAGATGACACAAATACGTTAAGATTCTTATACCTGAAATATTTACGAACATTTTCAAACTTTGAGGCAGCTATCGTATCTTACTTAAGGCAAACGAAATTAAGATACCTACTTCCAATATTATGTGAAACACACACAGCTTTTACGTTGGTAAAAGCTGCAAAGAACCGAGAAACGGGTGCTTTTTAAAATATATTAATTAACTAGCTGACCCGCGCAGCTCCGCCCTCGCTTTTATTACATTTTGCTCCCCTTTTCTCCCTCCTCCCTAGATTAATCTCTATCCATATCTCTCTCTCTTATAAAAAAAATCTAATTATATGCTCTTTCTCACCTCTCTCTTTCCCCCTCCCGCTTCGGTTTCCGTCACACTCTCCCTCTTCCTCTCCCTGATGTCCCCTCTCTGAACCCTCTCCCCTCTCTCTTCTACGAACTTGCTCCTTCTCACTCCCCCCTTACTCCACCTAACTCCCCCGATCCCTCACCCCATCACCCCCTCCTCGAATCCCCTCTCCCTCTTTTCCTCTATTGCACCCTATCAGCGGCGTTAAATATACTTTATGACCTATTCTCAGACCTACCCGATATGCACACTTTCATACAAATCGGTTCACCCATCTATTTAATGACCTTACCTAACTTTGCTTAACCTTAACCTACCGGGATAAAAAGTCCTATGTCCGTTTCCTGGTTCTAAGCTACCTCCCCACCAATTTTCAGCCGAATCGGATAGGCCGTTCTTGATTTATAAAAGTTCTATAGTGATTGTATGTCCAATTCCGCCGATAGATGGCGCTGTTCATTATGTAAATCACGCTAACATCGTAAATTACTGTCTAATGATATTCGATAATGAAAGTTCTTAGTGTTTCGCTTCTTTTATTGTTGCGACTGTGATACAATACCTATACACTACCTGGACTTGGGGAGTTTCATTAAAATTTCATGAACTGGCTTTTAAATAAAATGGAATGTTATTTTTCCCTTGCCTATTTCTTTCCTAATCTAGTTTGTACTCGCTCGGGAATTACAGATTTTAACTTTTCAAAGATATAATGTCATATTGCTATCAGCAAAGTACTTAGAACAATACAGAAATCTAATGAAAATTTCCTGGGTGTACCGGAACGGCTTACCCCTTACAAAAATTGACCCTTCGCCACTGCCATATGTTATGCAAACTAAATGTCTGCTCAGTCCCTATTGTATATAGCGTAATAATATATATCTTAATGATTAACTGATCAGTCTATAATTACCCTATTCACATACAAAGGAAATTACGTGGTAATATGTGCAAGTAATGTTTCACTGCTTAGCCCCTATGAAACATAGCGTGATGTTTTATATACCAATTTATACCCCTACTTCTACACAACACATCAGTGAAAGTCCTATCAAAATCCATCCACGGGTTTTCGAATGATGCCTGGACAAACAGAACGACAGACAGACAGACAGACAGACAGACAGACAATAATTCCAAAAAAAATTGTTTTGGCTTGTATGTCGATAGTATAGTATCCCCACATAGAAATTTTGGAAAAATATTCAATGTACAGAAAAAGTGCTCTTTGAGTTTTATTATAGTATAGATAACATTTATGAAGATAGATACTAAAGAAAGATTTAATCTAATAAAGGTTACCACTTTAATGGTTGGTATTATTAGGGCTGCAGAGAAGCTTTCAAGATTTGATGACGAGCGTTCACAAAATTGATAAAATCCTACTCCATTTTTTTAATTTGATCCGGGCTATAGGGATGAGAATATTTTTTAGGTTGGCTTTATTCGGTGAATCTGGGCGTTATGATGACAAATTGCTACTTGATGCTATCGCTGACTCAGCCTGTTGGGTCAGTGAAGTTTTTTAGGTTCAGCGGTTTTACTTAAGTGCCTATAAGCTATCTTTTTTTATGAGAAAATGTATTAGCAGCCGAAATTAATAAGCGATGCGAATCAACAATTTTAAATTTAGCTGTTACTTGTATAATAATATATGTACGAGTAGATATTGGAATGTTAAGCATTGATCCGCTAAAGGAGTTGTATCTTTGATTTCACACGGCTTGTCTTATTTATGAAACACTGACTGACTGAATTCATACAGATTAGGTGAGTCTAGAAGCATACATAACATAGGTGAGTGTTCAAGGAGGATTAAAAAAAATCTAAAACCCCATCGAGCCGAATAGTTTGAGAATCAGTTTTCTTATTCTAATTATTTTGTTATTTTTTATGGTTGTTTATAATAGGTACCTATACTTTTAAGTGTCGTAATAAATAATTCTAATGCCTTTTAATTAGTATCTAAAGGTCATTCTATGGAATCCTATTTTATTTTACCTATTGTAGACGTACCTACGTTGTACGTCGTCGTTAGTAGTTCTTGCTGCGGTTTAAATAGGATATTATTTCGTTAGGCACCTCGAATACCGTTACTAGGTTATTCAGTCAGTGAATAAACTTGATTGATGATGATGATGAAGAATCGTATTTGTTTAGTAAACTAAAATAGTGTTTTGGATAATTTTATCATGTAAGGTAGCAAATGAACAGCGACGATATACGACAGTGATCCACAGCCGAAGATCCAACTCCTCCTATCTACCTTTTTAATTAAATTTGTTGCGGGTTCCAAGACCATTTAGCGTTCCCTGGGACTCGCCGAGGGTCAAACCTCGGTTTCTTCACTAGTGACCATTGTAGATCCTGGCTTACAGTAGTAACAGTGGTGGGAATGAGTGGTGGTATTAGCCGAGGAGTGGGGGCTCAGTGGTGCGTCTTGCAACACTGATAGGAGTTGATTATGATGATGATCATATAAGATATAATTCTAGTTTAAGAACTTATCATTAATATTTATTATTGAAATTATGGACAGCTACCTCAGTACGCCCAGGATATTAAAATAAAAAATAAACCACGATATTATACGTAAAATTAATTTCATTTCAATGTGTAATATTTGCGTAAGTATCAGAGATCATTATTCATATTTATTTTTTATGATTTTAATATTTTTGTCTGTAATAGTTATTTTTATTGTTTAACTTTTCTATTATAAACCACCATCCAACAAATGCACCCATTCGTAAATATTCGTATAAAAAAAATTGGAAGGTCGCCAGGTAAAACCACCCAAGCGGTATCAAAACAAAGGTAACTAAATGAAAAATAGAGTAAGAAAAAGACCATTGGCTGCAGGAAACGCCGTACATGACTGGGTGCCGACCGACTGGTAAAAAGACCACACAGCAGATGATTTAAAAACATACCTTACTATGCAGTATTACGGATCAAATTTACCTGCGACACTTTCGGAAGTAAATGAGTGGTAATAATTCAGGAAGAAAGTATTTCATATTTGAACATACCAGTTCCCTTCAGCGTATGGGGTAAGCCCTGATACATTTACCGTGTTATTCGAATATTCATTACTTGGTTTCGTGACCTAGATTCTACATAAAAGTTCTGGCACGACACAGCGGTAGATTTACTGCCAAGAACTCGACAAAGCAACGTCAAAACCCAAGGTTGAAATCGGAAACATGACAGTTTATTATACCCCTAAAAGATTCTAACACTATGTAGCGTTATAGGCATAAAAAAATACTAAGTGCACGCTAAATGAATGCTTTATGAAATATTAAGCACTCTACATCCGAGTTCGCAGCATTATTAAGTCAGAATTTATAGCAGCATTCGAAATGACAAATAATGCAAACAAAAGAACCGTAACCACGATAGCTCGTATATTTATGTACGTGCGCATTACACGTGAAAATTTTCATATACAACATAACGGTAGTACACAAAAGGGGAGCACGTTAAAGCGGTGTACGATAAACACTTTCGCGTCACTACAAAAGCCGCTTGTTCGGTAGCAAAATCCGATTCGTCATAAAAGTATAATAATAGTGGGTCGGGGGTGGCGCACCAGCGTCGGTGACCTACAGCGCGCGCCGCCGCGGCAGTCTTCTGCCGAGCTTTCTAATGACCCCAGGCGTTCTGTGTTGCGCGTTGAAACATTCACACCCACTGGACCCGATGAAAACTTAAACGTGATTGAAATTCAGCTTGCTCCACGCGTGGTGAACGTTCCTGGGAGAGGACAGGCGCACTTCGGCCCTCGCCCCTCGGCGTTGAGGAGCCTGCGAAAATGAACTCTACGACAGTAAGGATAGCACCTATTTGCAATTAGCCGAGCACCTGTGTCAGCGCATAGGAAAAGCTGGTGCGTATAAATATTTCATTGCAACTTTTATTGGAACTAGCTTAACGGAATGATGTGAGTGATTAGCTATAGATAGTGCTTATCCTTTGTTTTATTTTTTTGTTAGTGAAGACGTATTCTCATAGGTTTTTTTAACTGGATATTGCCAACTTACATAAAAAATACGATAGTATAGTTTACTATATAATAATCTATTTATTTGATTTGGTCATACTTTGTAGACATAACTATGAGGTGATATTTACGATCTCTTAAGATAGAAATAATCAAAGCGCAAGATTTTTTCTTTGCGATCTAAATATGTTTTTAATACTATTTAGTAATGTATCTAATCGGTTTACAATTTTTAATTATTATTTCATGTTACTCGACTCTCTTATCTAGTACAATTCTAATAAGTAGAAGTGCGACATGTAGGTATAATTATTAGCATAATAACACATGTATGTATTTGTTAAGCACAGTATATACAAACTCCCAAATTGTACAATAACGCGTGAAATTGGTAACTGTGGTCTGGTTTAGTTTAATCTATATGTTCCACTTAACGCTGTGTTAAGGTACAAGGATTTGCCATCCGAGTCGACTATTGCCATTGTATGTACTGAATGGATAATTTATGATGGTGAATGTTTTAAATTATATACAGTTACGGCTATCTACATTTAGTGTTTTAATTTTATACCCTAGCGACACGCCCCGATTTCGCACGGATGTAATTTATTTAGAAGACGCGATTGCAAATTTTATTTATCAGCGGACAAACAGACAGACGCGGAATGCGACTGTTTTATACCACGTAAAGAAGAAGACACAATCTCTCATGAACTATGAGAGGTTGTAATGTTTGTTTTTTTTTTATACGTATGGTTAGTGGCCAACCTGTTGTCAGAGTTTTCAAGCTGACTTAGCTTAACGACTGCTGCCTAGATGACAACAGCCGAGGCCGACAGTTAACATGCCCTCCGAAGCACGGAGACGCTCAGTTCAAATGCCACTAAACGGTCACCCATCTAAGGACTGACCTTGCCTAACGTAAAGATGCGCGACTATGAATGATTTCATTCGAATTATTCGAATATAAAAATCATTCGAGTTATTCGAATGATTTACGAAGTTAGTAACTATTTTGATATTTGCTTGTCTTTGATTATTCGCTCATTATTCGGCGGATTGAATGATGTGATTTGATAGGCACTCTGACATTATTCGTTCCGCCCGTGACCGGAACGGCAAATAATTCATTCATATTTCATTCCAAAAACTGTCGCTGGTCGACTGACTCGCGAACAATCTAGTTCAAACGCCGTTAGTAGTTACTAATTAGTAGTGGTTATTCGACTATGAACATTAGTATATTACTAATATTGTCAAATGAGTACATTAGTAGTTGTAGGTTATTCGAATCGTCGAATTAGTAACAGTCGCGCATCTTTAGCCTAACGTTGCTTATCCAACTGATCGTTTACCGAACAGTGGTTACAACTGGCTATGAGCGTCTGGTTATGATGTTTTTAATTAAGACGCTCTTAAAGAATTTTAATCACAGCTCGATAAACGATAATTTGGTGATAAGGTCAGTCCTTAGATGGGTGACCCTTTTTTAGCGGCCAAATGCCGCTAAAAAAGGGTCTGCCGCTAAAAAACTGATCGCCTCCTTGCTTTGTAGGACAGGTAAAAGTTGGTCCCAGTTGTTGTCGTCTAGATAGCAGTCGTTAAGCCAAGTAACGTGCTTATGTATAAAGGTTGGGTTTCAAAAACTTGTAAGCGCAGTACCTACGTGAGCTATCTTCACTGCCATATATTATGATTTATATAGTAACATTCCACCATCACGTAACGTGCCAGACACGGCATGTAGTTTTTTTAAATTAATTTCTTTTTTAGAATACATAATAAAATGTACATAGATTATACATTAATTTACACAGATTCATTTATGTAGATTACAATATACATAGATATGAATCAAAATTAAGAAGTAACTTACTGTGACTTATTTTAAAATTTGTAAAAACTCTCAACTATATTTTTTTGTTAAATTGAATTGATTCTTTGTTGAAAGATATATTTTCGAAGGAAATCCACGTGTCCGTAGCGTCTCTATAGTTGTATGATGTTTTTAGGTGTCAACGGTCAGACACACTAATATCGCTGGCGGAAATTAAACCACACCTTACAAAGCCTACCTAGAGGTAGATATACTGGTTGAACTAGTGGCGATATTAGTCTTCATTGACATTTCGATCGAATAAGTTTGCGAATGTTTGGTAAAAGTAACCAATTTTTTGTTTCAGGTGAAATAAAAAGTAACAGTAAAATGTGAAAAAAAAAGATTATAATGTAACTATGAAAATAACCTTCCTCTTCAAGACAAGGAAAAATGAGCGAGACGTTTTGCAAATTATTTCATTATTACTGGTTCTACCCTCCATTTTGCGAGCTCAAAATACCTTGGCATGTCCCGATTTAATACAAAATGATAAATGTTCATGTTATACATTTGAAGACGGTAAGATTTATTTTATCCATTATAATAATAATTTACTTAATAATTTTCGTGTTAATCATACTTTTATTTGCAGGCTTATTTCTTGATTGTCAAGATACTGCCTCGAAAGACATAAAACATGCACTTAAAAGTATGTCAAACATATATTCACTGTCTGTTTATGATCTTGACAACAACGAAGAAGCTTTGGGGACCCATTTTATACCCCAAGGCATTTGCATAAAGCATATTCACATAGCAAGAACAAGCATAAAAGATATTGGCGATGATACGTTTATGCCTCTGAGGAAGTGCCTTGAGACATTAAGCATCGTATCAAGCAAGATTAAAATTATTCCTCAAAAATCATTATCTGGCATGCTCAAACTAATATCTATTGACTTGACTTCTAATTATATTGAAGATATACCGAGTTATAGCTTTTATGGTCTTCCTCTCATGAAACTAAACATAAAAGGAAATATTATACGTGAAATAGCAGAATCTGCATTCTCCGGTCTCGAACCCAGTTTGTCTGAAATTGATTTGAGTGAAAACAATCTTACAGCTTTCCCAATAGAGGCTTTTGCAAAATTAAGGCATCTGCGCTCATTACGATTATCCTGGAATGAAATGTCTACCTTTCCAATCGTTGAAAGTTCCAATTTAATATCATTAGAGTACCTAGATTTAAGTTCCAATAATTTTGAGTTTATTTCTGAAGACTGCCTTAAATTTTGTCCGTCCCTAACAACATTATCTTTTCACTTTAATTTCATTAACAATATACATTACAGAGCATTTTATTCATTAGTTCATTTGAAATCCATTGATTTAAGTTACAACAGGATTAAAATATTGAATCCAAACCTGTTTCAAAACAACCAATATTTGGAATTCATTGATCTCAGTCACAATCATTTGCATCATATTCATAGTCTATTTTGTAATTTATCATCTCTCACTGAAGTAATTTTAAGTCATAATAATATTTTGGATGTGCCAATAGATTCGTTTTTAAACTCAATTAAAATAACTAAAATACAGCTAGATAGGAATTGCATAAGCAACATTCATAGTGAGAGCTTTAGTAATTTAGCAAATCTTATTAAACTTAACTTAGAATTTAATTACTTAAATCAAGTGCCACATAATATTTTTACAAAAAATAAAAAATTAATGAAAATAAGACTAGACAATAATAAATTTTCTGATTTAAATAACGATACGTTAAAATCCCTCATAAACATAAACGACATAAGATTAAATAATAACAACCTCAAAGTAGTCATGAAACAATATTTTAGCAATTCTTTAAAATTAGAAGAAATATATTTGGACCATAACGAAATTACTTTTATAGAACCTGGTACGTTTCTAGAGATGGTTCACTTAAGATTTCTCAGTTTGCATAATAATTACCTTACGGTCTTAAATGATGTATTGCCTAAACTAGGTTCGAGTTTAATTACTTTGCATTTAGAATCAAACTCTCTATCATTGGTTGGTAGTTCCATGTTACATACGCAAGAGAAATTAAACTTTCTAAGTTTGAAATATAACCGCTTAAAATTTATAACGAAAAACACGTTCCAAAACCAAAGTCTAGTATCAAGACTCGAAATGAATAATAATAATATATCAGTCATCGAAGATTTTGCATTACAACACTTAAACTCTACACGTTTTCTTGATCTGCAATATAATTTATTAAATAAAATAACGAATTATACATTATTCGGGTTAAGTGAGTTAGAAGATTTAGATGTTTCTTATAATGCAATTACTTTTGTTTCCAATATGGCGTTTGACACGCTGAAAAAGCTACGCAGCTTAAATTTATCTTTTAATCCTCTCAAAATTCTGCATAAAAATATTTTCCAACAGGGTCTACCACTAAGTTCACTGTATTTAGATAATTGTGAAATACAACAAGTAGAAAACGGTACGTTTCTGGGTTTGAATAATTTAAAAATACTGTCACTTAAAAATAATTCATTAAAAGCAAGAGATTTATCATCACTTAATATTCCTGGTTTAAAACATTTAACTTTGTCCTATAATGTTCTTGACTATTTACCTTTAGAATCGTTAAGTCAGCTTCCTCTTTTAGAAGTACTTTTTATGGAACATTGCAATATAGAACACATTTTTGAAGGTACATTCAAACATAATAAAAATTTACTGAGACTGAATTTAGCACAAAATATAATCAGTACCATTCCATCAACGCTATTTGATGTACATAACTCTGTTTCGGATTTCAACATAAGCAACAATTTCTTATACGATATGCCATACGATACTTTTCAAAACTTCACACACATAGAGAGTTTAGATATTGCAGATAATTTTATACCTAAAGTAGAACTCAGTGGTCTTGAGAAGATAAACAGAATGAAATATTTAATTTTAAGAAAAAATGAAATTAAAACTATAACATCTAACAAAAAAATTGAATTTCTTGACCTTATAACATTTGATATTAGCTATAATAAATTGGAGCATATGCCTATAGTCATATTTGAACTATTTCCAAACATTCAAAACATAAATGTATCTTATAATGATATCATTCATTTTGACTTTCTTATGTCTTATAAAAAGTTAGGAATTTCTTTAATAAATATTGATTTGAGTAAAAATCCTGCAATTACCTGGTCTACTTCAGCGAGGTGGAACAATAATACCCTCATAGCTAATCTATATGAATTACACATTTGTTTCACTAACATTACGAATATTGACGATATAACATTTGAATTATTTAAAAGTTTACAGCATCTGTACCTGAAATATAATAAAATACGACGTCTGTCTGTGAGTCCATTTTTCAAGTTAACTTTTTTAGAAAATTTAGATCTCAGTCATAATAGAATTTCTCAACTCAAGACAAGTAATTTTCGTGGGCTAACTAAGTTAAGGACGCTATGTTTAACAAATAACAACATCGAATCAATGGAATCTTTTGCTGAAGAGTTAGGCAACTTAAAACTTTTGGACCTTTCTCACAATAAATTACAAAATATACTTAACGAAGATTTGATAAACTTAAAAGAGTTAACGGTGTTGTATTTGAGTTATAATAACATTAAATACATATCAGTAACAGCGTTCCGAAATTTAAATAAGATAGTACAAATTGATCTGGAATATAATAAGCTTCAAACAATACCATCGGAACTACTTTCTTCAGTAGAGAACCACATACAAGAAATATCGATTAAAGGTTGGTGGATTTCTATTATAATTAGGTACTGCATCTTCTTTTAGCCGAGCTAGTTTTTTAATCGTTGTTTTTCTTTTAGGGAATATAATCATATGCAGTTGCCAAAAGGATAATGCTTGGGTATGGATTCAAGATCATCCAAAAATAATGAAATCAAATGCAGTGACATGTTTCAATAACGAATATCCAAAGGAAAAATGTGACGTGCCTGTAATATCACAATTATCTGTAGACAAACATAAAGATAATTCTGTTTCTGTATCGTGGTTCATACGGAATCGCACAGCCATAAAGGCTCTCCAAATTTTGTACTATGGGGAGGATGGATCTACGAATGTAAGTTTCTGTGAATAAATTATTGAAAATTATATGTACATGTATGTATACTTGAATTATGCTATTATTATTCTTAATTACTTTCAGGTAAAATCGAAATTTTTAGAAAAGACTGAAGTTTCAGCTCACATTAGAGATTTAGAACACAATTTAAATTACAAAATTTGTGTTATTACTTTGTCTGAGGACACAATGGACTATGAAGATGAGGTAATGCTTAAAGTCAATGGCACAATAGTAAAACACGTAAATACCACAGCAAAAATCAGTCAAGATATAGCAGCTATGCTACTCGGACGATCTTCATCGAGTGAATGCATTTCATTTAACACATTTAGAAAATCAGCGGCAGTAAAGTTACACCCAAATAAAAAATTCTCATTAGCATTAATTTTGAACCGTCGAATGGGCTTAATTGTGGGATGTTCATTAGGAGTTGTTGTATTCTTTATTATGGTTACTGTACTTTTATATACAAAAATCAAAGAGAGGAAAAGAATAGCCAAATCTGATCCAACTTGGTCGGAAATGAACGATTACCATTCAATGGCAAGTAAAGATGACATTTTGCAACACTCTACTACAGCTTCTACTGATAACATTCTATTAGGAGGGACTAAAATTCGTAAATTTTCAATAGATCATTTGAATTAACACTAGATTTTTGTGTGACTAGGAAGTAGTTAATTAAAGTGAACAATAAATTCTAAATTACAGATTAATTAGAAACAAATGTAGGAACATTGTTAATAGATGCTTAACGACTGTTCGTTAATGATAGATATTAGCTTAGAAGTAGATTGTAGTGCCTACCTAGGAGGAAAGCATTATATTGTAATAATTCGTAACAATCTATGATATAGGTAGATTAATATTGTAGAAAATCTAATGTAAATTATTAAATAAAACTGTTGGCATGATTATAAGTTGCCTTGAGTTTCATTTCTTTTATTAAAACCGATCCAAATCTAATCGTATAGAAAGAAAACTTAAACATGTTGTAAATAGATTATTATAGGCTTCTCAAAGATAGTAAACGATATTTCAAATTTTCTTCGAGCTCGAGATATCTCATTAGGAAGTAGAAAACGAGTTAATAAAAGTTCTCGAAATGTGTTATTGTGTATATAAAGAACTTTTTTTTTCTCTTAAACCGATATCTTGATTATCAACAGTCATTGATGTTTGAATCAAAGTCCGCGTTTGAAGTCGAAAGTCTTAGAAAATCAAATTCATTCAAATAACTGTAAATATCATAGCTCATAGTGTGAACATTGTACCTATTGATATTTTTGTCGAAAATACATTAAAAAGTTTGCTATAATTGTTACATAAGCGCCCAAGAGACATGAGATAATGCAGATCGACAATATTGATGAGGTATCGTCTAGATGTATCCAGGGAAATGTTTGCTATGCGATGTAATAACGATGTGACATACGTGTTGAGACATCAAACATTTCATTAATTGTAGTTCCAGGACATTATTTATTAGTGTAATTAACTAAGTGCGAATTTAACTCGCCCATGGGGGACTCCACAAATATGGAATTGTATTTATTTCGTATATTGTAATTCAAACACTTTAAAGCGTACAAAAAATAAAGTTTATACTTATATTTTAAGTTATATTTGGCCACTAGCAAATGTTAAAAAAGTTAAATGTGAAATATTTTTACCAAATTAAGTATAACGGTACTACATACTGCTAACTGGTTTGTTGTACTTGTGCCATATTTTAATTTAAAGGTGATACCGCACTATGCGGAACAGCACTGCTATGGAGCGATACGACATGGTCTCACTCGCTTTTATTTATCGCACGTCAACTACAGCAGCGCGTCAGTACTCAGTATTCGGCAAATTTTTAAAGCACTTGTACGGCGTCTAAGTTTTAATTCGAATGACGTGCAGTGTCGCGCCGCTTGCGATTCCATACTAGCTGCAACGAAACGAGGCGATGTGCAGTTGAGGTAAAAACGCACTAGACAGAACTACATTTCAGCGGAGTGGAGCGGCACGATGCTGTTCTCTTAGTATACCACGCTTGAACCACAGCATTTAGTCGGCGGCCAGAGTTAATTAGATTGATTTGGAGTGTTTCACCCCTTGCTATACTGCACTAACGGCAACGGGACTACGTGACGCGCGACAGAGCGTTATTGTAAGTAGTTGTGTGATTCTACAGCCGACTGCATGTGCGTATGGTATTACCTTGTTTATTAATGGTTTTAATGTATGTATGATTACATACATACATTAAAACGCATACGCAGCTAGCGACAGCGCTCAAGCACAGACCCGTTGGTCCGCTGACGGTTGACGACTACAGCGACACGTAATGGTGACACGTCGATAGCTGCTGCTGCTTGCTGTCTGCTACGGGATTGATTAGTAAGGATTCCTTTAATGCGTAGTTGCTAAAAATATAATGACATAAATAAAAATATCAAAATGTCACTGTAAATGGTTTAATCCTTAAATGCTAACCTTATAAAGAAGCTCAAACTCACACAACGAGCAATGGAGAGAACTATGCTCAGAGTTTCTTTACGCGACAGAATCCGAAATTTAGAGATTCGCCGAAGAAAGAAAGGTCACCTACCTAGCTCTCAGAATCTGTCAGCTGAAGTGGCAATGGGCAGGCCACATCGCTCGAAGACCGATGGGGAAGAAAGTTTCTCGAGTGGCGACTACGAACCGGACGCAGCGTAGGCAGGCCTCCCACTAGGTGGACTGACGACATTACGCACGCCACAGGTAACCGGTGGATGCAAATATCGAATCGTCGTTCATTGTGGCTTTCAAAGGCCTATGC
This sequence comes from Furcula furcula, assembly GCA_911728495.1. Taxonomy (NCBI): domain Eukaryota; kingdom Metazoa; phylum Arthropoda; class Insecta; order Lepidoptera; family Notodontidae; genus Furcula; species Furcula furcula. The sequence goes on from OU452251.1 coordinate 17,733,236, forward strand.
CTATGTTCAGTAGTAGACGTCTTCCGGCTGATGATGATGATAAAAAAAAAACAATCAAAACAGACCACAGACCGTGTGTGAATTGTCCCACGATATTATTATTATAGACATCACAGAAGAAATTAACGCCCTTACTTTTAAAGTGTCATACCATATATTTATGACGAACGACCCGTTTGCAAGGAATTTGCAAACCCACCCCAGCTTTTTAAACGCTAGTAAATATATTTTTGATGATTCTCGGTCACATTATAAGTTCATGCGATTATAAATATAATGGTTCATTCCAGAATAGTGAAGATTTCATCCAGTAAACGAATTTTCTGAACCGGATCAGTAGTTAAGCTGATCCTAAATCTACAACAAGCACCCAGAATACTTAACCAGAATACTGGGTTCGATTATAGATAAGATAGAGTATTCATGAACAAAGTTCCTGATTTGTTGAACATCGATGGCATTAGTTCTTACATAACGAACACAACTACATAATACAATAACACCTACGTGATACAGAGATCTGTCAAGTAATCTCGGTGGATTTCATTTTAGTGGGCGAATTAAACCCTCATGAATATTTCATTTAGGACATTGTGTTTTCATGGAGCAAACAAATAAGTTACATTCTGTGTCTACCCATACCTTTTCTCAGTGGTTATTCAAAATATTAGCTCTGTAATAATTTTAGCCTATTTCTATTTCAGAAAGGAAGAAAAGTTATTTTTTCCATCAGATGTGGTTTTTATGTTTTGATTTGGTGGCTGTTTCCAGCAGCCACAAAATCAACTAAAGATTATATAAGTATATAGGATACGTAAAAAATTTGTCCTTTGAGTAAGATACTTTCTGGATAGAGAGCTACTGCAGTGTCAGATACTCCGCCAAAAAGCAACGATTTGTGAATACTATTTTGTTTGTGAAAGGCATTATAGTAGCAGATAATAATGGGCTCAAGACATAATATTTCCCGAGCGACGAGGTCATAAAAATACTTAAAAGAAAACAAGAACGTATGTATTACTTACATTTATAAATAATAGTAACCTTAGAATTAATAATTAGGTCAATTTTATTTATGAATGTATAAATTACAAAATACTACTGAATAAGATCTACTTACCTATAGGTAAATATAATAGGTCTGCTTCAAATTTCCAAGTCGTTTCCATGATCAAATAATATTTATTAAGTAGAGAAATGTTTTCATTCTACTCTTTATTCTGCGTTTAGAATTCCTATTCATTACAGGAATAAATTTTATACAACATTTCTTAAAAGATAATAATTTCTCAAATTCTAGACGATATAATATAGATAACCTTGTGATTTTGCTAATTTACCATGAATTGGGTATACCGATATTGATTTGAACACAAATTAACTTCACAGCAGCTTGAGAAATCTAAACCAGCGTAAACTAATCAAGCATCAATCGAATGAACTTACTTATGTACGTCTGTAAACTTGTTACTTGATTGGGTAACTCGATCTGTCATTAGCTTTTGAAAATAGAGATTCACTGGTACATGTAATTGTATGTGTAAATTACATGTAGAGTTGTGTTAGATAGTGGAGAAATAAAAACGGACTGAAAACCGATTAGTTACAAATTACACCAATTAGTTAGCCTTTTTCGTTTTTGGAGCCATAAACTAAAATTGAATTTGTACTATCGAAAATGATACTTACCAACTGAAAAAATATTTCAAAAAATAGTTTTAAAATATTTTTTTAAAACGAAAAAGAAAATACTAAATAATGTATCTTTATACGTTATTTAGATTTTTTTCCGTTACAATCTAAATATTATTTCATTCTAAATATCATTTTTTTCGTTATAACTTGGCCGAAATTATAATGAGCACAGAAAATTGAAATAAAGGTAAATGAAATAGGATTTGCGTGCGGCAACTTATAATCTTGATAAAACGGTAAGACTGTGTAATGAATAGGAATTCTAAACGCAGAATAAAGAGTATAATGAAAACAATTCTCTACTTAATAAATATTATTTGATCATGGAAACGAATAAATAAAATTGACCCAATCATTAATTCTAAGGTTACTATTATTTATAAATGTAAGTAATACATAAGTTCTTGTTTTCTTTTAAGTATTTTTATGACCTCGTCGCTCGGGAAATATTATGTCTTGAGCCCATTATTATCTGCTACTATAATGCCTTTCACAAACAAAATAGTATTCACAAATCGTTGCTTTTTGGCGGAGTATCTGACACTGCAGTAGCTCTCTATCCAGAAAGTATCTTACTCAAAGGACTAATTTTGTACGTATCCTATATACTTATATAATCTTTAGTTGATTTTATGGCTGCTGGAAACAGCCACCAAATCAAAACATAAAAATCACATCTGATGGAAAAAATAACTTTTCTTCCTTTCTGAAATAGAAATAGGCTAAAATTATTACAGAGCTAATATTTTGAATAACCAATCAGAAAAGGTATGGGTAGACACAGAATGTAACTTAATTTGTTTGCTCCATGAAAACACAATGTCCTAAATGAAATATTCATGAGGGTTTAATTCGCCCACTAAAATGAAATCCACCGAGATTACTTGACAGATCTCTGTATCACGTAGGTGTTATTGTATTATGTAGTTGTGTTCGTTATGTAAGAACTAATGCCATCGATGTTCAACGAATCAGGAACTTTGTTCATGAATACTCTATCTTATCTATAATCGAACCCAGTATTCTGGTTAAGTATTCTGGGTGCTTGTTGTAGATTTAGGCTCAGCTTAACTACTGATCCGGTTCAGAAAATTCGTTTACTGGATGAAATCTTCACTATTCTGGAATTAACCATTATATTTATAATCGCATGAACTTATAATGGGACCGAGAATCATCAAAAATATATTTACTAGCGTTTAAAAAGCTGGGGTGGGTTTGCAAATTCCTTGCAAACGGGTCGTTCGTCATAAATATATGGTATGACACTTTAAAAGTAAGGGCGTTAATTTCTTCTGTGATGTCTATAATAATAATATCGTGGGACAATTCACACACGGTTTGTGGTCTGTTTTGATTGTTTTTTTTTTATCATCATCATCAGCCGGAAGACGTCTACTACTGAACATAGGCATAGGCCTTTGAAAGCCACAATGAACGACAATTCGATATTTGCATCCACCGGTTACCTGTGGCGTGCGTAATGTCGTCAGTCCACCTAGTGGGAGGCCTGCCTACGCTGCGTCCGGTTCGTAGTCACCACTCGAGAAACTTTCTTCCCCATCGGTCTTCGAGCGATGTGGCCTGCCCATTGCCACTTCAGCTGACAGATTCTGAGAGCTACGTAGGTGACCTTTCTTTCTTCGGCGAATCTCTAAATTTCGGATTCTGTCGCGTAAAGAAACTCTGAGCATAGTTCTCTCCATTGCTCGTTGTGTGACTTTGAGCTTCTTTATAAGGTTAGCATTTAAGGATTACGTGTTTTTTATCATAGGTACTATATTAGATTTTTGTCAGTCATCTGGCATTTATGCACCAACCTAACCTACTTTCGCTAAACATCGAGCCACCAATAAAAGAATTAACTATAAAAGCCTTCCAACTAACACTTGCAGTAAAACCTTTTTATATTTTTAAGTTAAAAGAAAACGATTGCGTGTCACCGACGCGTTATGAACTGTACTTGACCTGTTTTCAGCTGGCCCTAACGTGAGTTCTAGTTAAGGCTTGGTAAGTATCGTTTGAAATTTATAATTCGAGGTAAACTTCAATGTTTATTTAATGTTTCTCAGCTTCGTATGGCGAAGTTGGTTTGGACTTAACACTATTCTCGGTATAGAAACTGCTTTTAACTTCGTATAATTAATTCAATTACATGAACTACCCAGACTACTCCATTTAATGAGAAGAAAGTATTAAAGAAATTGTTTCAAATTTCTTTATAATGCAATTTCTTTATTTCTTCTTACATAATATTGTCATTTTTTACAACTACTACTGGATCGTATCGCCTCCACTGAGAAGATCCGGTAAGAAACTCAGCGGGCTTGTTTTTTTTCAACATGTGTGTATTTAAAAAATTAAATTACAATTATAATATCTTCGGATCTAAAAAGGCCACTTTCTGTGAATCATAATATGAGTAAGTTACAGCAGCATTAACACCAAATATGGGGCTGCTAATCAGTGCTAATAAATGAATTGAGTATGATTGACCTAAAACATGTGATCATTTTACGAAAATTACAGGAAGTGCGAAGAACCTGTTCCGGAAATGCAAAATACGAATTCCTGTTAGATGAAATGTTTAATGTGGCATTTTTAGGCCCGCTTGTCTGTTCTGTGATCGCTGAGAATTAATGAATTTCTCATTGTGTAAAACCCGTTTAGGGTGTCCGGGTAAGAATAGCACCGATAGCAGGATGGGAGCATCCTCTCTCGTTGGGTTACTAAGGGAAAACAAGAAGACGGGTAGCGATGTCCTTGACGCCTGCCAAGTGTGGGCGTGGGAAAGGGGAGCCTTTAGAAGGGAGGGATTGCCATAATCCCACGCTTGGCAGGCCTCCACCTTTGTTCAACAGTGGACGTCTTTCCGCTGCTGATGATGATGATGATGATGATGAAAAACTCCTTCATATTACAATTTGTATTAATCTAATCTAAGTACAAGACGCACAATACTCGTAAACTGTTGGATATATAATAATTTATTTGAATTCGAACAACATACATTAGAATAGGAAGGCTATTCAGCAAAATCTCCCTTGAGTAATATGGGTCAGACCCATTTCCGCGTATAAATCCGGCTCTCGAAATAACTACCTCTCTGGGCGGAAAAAGATATATACTATGGATTGTGTTAACTTCATTAACAGTTATTGTCAACAGTTCTGATAAATAAATCTGCAAATTGTGTGGCAATTTGTCGTATAATAGGTACAAAAAATATTTTTTTTGTAATTTCTTGGATTGTACGAGGCATGCCTTATAAGTTTTGTCGTTTGAAGAACAAAACACAACTAGAACCTAAGGTCTCATTTACGGAGATGCGGGGCGTCGCGCGTCGCGTGTGGCGTGGCGTCTCGCGGCGCGTCGGACGTTTTTATTGTTTACGTAGCGGCGGCGCGTGAAGCGGCACGTATCATTGCACGCGTAAACACAGATTTATACCAATATACGATGTTGTTTATAAAGACGCGAGGCGGGAAGAGTGGCGGCGCCCGCCGCTGCGCCCGCGGCGGGCACCGCCGCAACTCACCGCCGCAACGGCGGCGCAACTCATACATACAATTTTCTTCTAAAAAAAAATCGATCATATCATACTCCATTGCGATGGTGACTATGTCTGTGTTGCACGATTACCAAATAAACTGGCAGAAGATTCCGCCACAGGCATCGCTTCATCGAGAATCGCCGCTGCGTGCGCCGCCGCAATTAACGCCGCGTGGGACGTGACGATGCCATCCGCGGGCTCCGCCGTAAAACACGCTCCATTTCAAGTAAACGCGTGTAAAATCGCTTTTCCGTAAACGCACTCATCCAACGCCCTACATTTGAATTTAGTGCGGGCCGCCACGCCACACGCGATGCGCGACGCCCCGCGTCTCCGTCAATGAGGCCTTATAGTACTTTTTATTGTTTTTCAAAGTATTCACCACGTAGCTTAATACACTTTTTCATTAGCTCAAACCAGTTATTATAACATTTATTCCACTCTAAAGTGGAGGTGTTTAAAATGGCTGACTTGAAAGCGTCGACTGCTTCTTCACCGGACTGGAAAATTTGACCATGAAGACTTTTCTTAATTTTAGGAAATGTAAAGAAATCGTTACGGCTTAGGTCAAAACTGTACGGAGGATGGTCAAGAATTACTACTTTTTCCTGCTTCAAATACTCAATCGTTTGACGAGCGCTGTGTGAGCTTGCGTTGTCGTGGTGCAGGATGATGCGTCGCTTGAGTTAGATTTTCGAAGTTCGGCGATGACTTGTGGTAAACAAACTGTGGTATACCACTCTGCGTTAACCGTTCTACGATGGCCGGTTTTTCCAACGAACGTGGACACCATCTTCTTTGAAGTGCTTCGAGAACGAACAACTTTAGTCGGCTTTGGCTCGTCTCGAAAGACCCAGATTGTAGATTGTTTTTTGGAATCAGGATCGCAGGCATAGATCCAAGATTCGTCACCACTGATGATGTCGTAGACGTGATTTGACTCTCCTCGGTTGAACCTTTGCAGAGTTTTCTTACACCATCTGACGCGGGCCGCCTCGTGATCGTCAGAAAGCAGATGCGGTATCCAACGGCAAACTAGCTTTCTCACACCAAGCGCTTCATGCAAGATCTTCTGAATGATTGTCCCTGAGATGCCTAATAGATCCTCTATCTCTCGATACGTCACATGACGATCTTCGAGAATTAGTTGTATCACAGCAGTGAAGGCGGATTTTGGGAGAGTCTTGTCCTTCGCGAGATTTGTCACTAACACTAGTATGTCCACGCTGGAATTCTAAATACCAGCGTTCGACAGTCCGCAGACATGGGGCTTCATCACTGAACACAGATTTTAGCTCTTCAAAACACTGAAGCCGCTGTCAGGCCTCTTCTAAAGTTGTAGAAAATTATTGCACGAAGTTTTTCCTTAGAAAGATTCTTTTTCGTACATAACTTGACAGATTCCAATCGACGCTGTGACTAAACAATAGCATTAATCCTAATACTTTTAACTGTTTTGAGATACAACATTTAAACACATTCGAATATAGAACAGTACCAAATTCAAAATTGCCGGGAAATATGGAAACGACAGAACTTAAAAGGCAGGCCTAGTAATCGAATAATTGGTCTAATTTCCAACAAGGAAATACAATTTAAAATACGAGCATATTCGGCCTCTAACGGGCGATTGGCTTGACTGAGAAACACAAAGAGAGATCAATATTATAATTATAAATATTAATAATAATCATTATCCTGGAACAATCCACACACAGTTATCAGATCCCACATTAGGCAAAGCTATGGCAACCAGACAACTGATACTCGTATACTTATACATTTTTTTGTAAATACACACTTAAAACACACGAACGTGTACGCGCACCTCGCTTCCTCGACCGGACGAATTTCGCTACTTTCTTTGTGCCTCGTTTCTTAGTGTGTTTAATTACTATTATTCATTTCTTCTATCATTTTGTGAACCACGTGAATAGTTGGTTCTGTTAATAAAATCAATTTAAACTATCACCGGAGTTTGGCCCCACCGGCCCCACGGTGGGCGCCACTTTTGAAACCAGGCTGGGCTTTGAGTATTAATCCCACCAATTAATACATTTAGATTAATACTCAAAGAGGCTGGGTGTTATTTCTCTAGTACGTATTTCCAAAAAATAAGTAAGTATATAATCTAATAAAGTCTTTGTATCAGTTACCTGACTGGTTCTCAAAGTACATGCTTTGCCTAGTTTATGACCAGATGACCGTATGTGGATTGTCCCAGGATATTACTATCCAGCATATTATAATAAACCACTCTTACGGAATATATCACGGTTTATTTTAGGTGTTACTTTCCCGACGTTTCGAATGCTTTGCAGCACCCATAGTCACGGGCGGGTGTGTAATATTCGCCTAAAAAAGACAACATTATCCAGCATATTACTGTAATCATTAAATTCAAAACAAGGATGCATTTTTTGCTATGTTTTACACAACACTAGAGAGACTTTGTGGTTGCGTAGCTTAGAACCGGTCAGTTTCGTTTAGCACACTAATAGATTCATTTGTATTCAGGTTGCAAGTGGGCACTGTAACGAACATCGGGTAGCTGACGTTCGGTGTACAATTACCAATGTTAATATTTACCAGCTGACGCCGGCGGCTAATTGCTTCGACTGCGCTTAACTGCGAGCAGAAGCACTAAGGTTATAGGCTATTGTAGGTAGTAAAGTGGTGATTACTTGATTGAGTGGTAACTGATTGGCCAACTTTAATTGAGAACATTTTGCCAACTGCCAGTTGTTACGTCGTGGCTCCAACCTACGAGCTGGCACAAGTTTCCACCTGTTGGACAATTACTCGGCACCAGTTCTGTGGCCATTACTGCGGGTGCTGCCTCAGTGTACCTTGCTTTCGTGCTGACCGACCTGCTGAACAACCAACAATTATATTACATACTAAAAGAGGTAGATAATGTCATTCGCGCACGTTCTTTCAACCGAAAGACGTCCACTGCTGAACAAAGGGCTCTCCCTTAGAAGGTTGCCATAATCCCTATGCTTGACCGGCGTCTTGCGGATCGCAGTATGTAGGTAATCCAATTGAAAGACGCTGCTGCCCGTTTTATTTTTTTCCCTTAGTTGCCTCTTACACTAAATTCCCAATCTCATCTCCTCCCATATGGGTATATGCGAGGAGATGAGATTGGGAATTTGAAGTTAGTCTCGCGTAAGCAACGCAAAAAATATGATAGGGAATTAATTTACATCTTCTAGGAAAAAACTACATAAATTCAATTAAATATAAACACTACCTAAACTAATTAACATTCCAGCTCTTTGATAACACTATGATTGACAAGTGTATTATGTTGTTTGGTCAATAGAGGACAACGATCTTAGGGCTGATGTCAGGAAACTTCGGGCACCGATCCGTGAAGATCGAACTAACTTTTAAGAGTTCATCCCTTAAGTCAATATACTCGCGGTCATTTATCTAACTTTAATAGTACTGGAGTAAAAGTGGTTAGGCTTAGGCTGTCTGAGATTTTGAAGCCCATTTTCACTCAACTACAGAAAAGCTAAGATTGGATTAGGATTCAGAACTGAAGTATGTTGATTTAGCTTTGATGTATTTGTATTAACGAAATTAGACTAGTTTTGCGGTTCATATTTTTCTTTTTTGCTGTTTAGCAAATTCATAAAAATATTTTCTTTTTATCGTCTTCGCTTGGTAAATGCGTAAATATTATGATTTCAGTGCTTAATTTATGTACGTTTACTTAAGATTTTTGTCCGAATGTCCCAGAAGGAGGGTTATGTTAGGTTATGGATCGCAGTATAGGTGGTAGGTAGGTAACCCAATAGAAAGACGCTGCTGCCCGTCTTCTTGATTTCCGACGCCTTGATACCAAAAGGAGGATGGAAGGGTGCTATTCTTACCCGGTCACACCACGAAAATGTTACGGGGAAGTGATTAATCAAGAAAAATGTATTATGTAAAAGAAAATATAATTAAATTGGATTTTTGCCAAAGGCCAGAAGCGGTAAATATCATGCCTTCAATAATTACGAGTTGCTTTATGATCACAGACTGCGCGCGGCAGGCGGCAACTAACAATCGCGCAAATTGACTCGGCCCAAAACGCTTCGTGGTTAAATAAGGTCCATTGTCTTGTTTTATTGAACGTTGTTTAGCCTACAAAGGCCCCGTATACGTGTATGTAAGAGACAAAAAAATCATTAAAACAAACTAGTGTAGAAAAATAGTTATAAGTTCATATTATTATTCCATACATAAAAGGTAAAAAAGGAAAACACAGGATATGAAACTGGGAATAGTTTTAGATCTTACTTACTCATTGCAATTTTTTAATGGGCGTCAGAATGGGTCACCATAATTTCAAAGTGAGACTACTATATCGAGTATCATATGAAAGGGCTTCATTTGCACATCTCAAAACAGATTTTGTTTTGGTTATATTTTAAACATGCCAAAAAATATACTCGCACTTCACCGGTTTTTTGTTATATGAATAATAGCAGTAGGTATGTATGTAGGTCTATACCTAAGTACTATTACTTATATAAAGTCATAGAGCTACATCATGGATTTCATTATTTGTTAATTTATCTATTATAATATACATTTCATGTTATATATAACCTATCTAAAGTTGTAATTACACCTGCCCTTCAACATACTGTCCAGTACCCCAAGGTTGTCTGGAAGAGTTCGCTTTAGCTATAAGACCGCCTTAAATTGTCACACTGTAATCTTCTTATCCTTTAAACTGTATCTTCTCTTTTGATGTACAATAAAGAATATTTGTATTGTATGTAACATGACGTTCATGGCCAGTTGTATTCACAGTTCCGTAAACGATCAGCTGGTTAAACAACGTTTGCTAAGGACAGTCTTTAGATGGGTGACCGTTAAGTGGCATTTTTATTGAGTGTCTGACTCCGTCTCCACCACTGCGTAAAAAGTCGACCCTGGTTGTTGTCATCTTGACGACGGTCGTCTCTGAAATCTAGTACAACCATAGTATACTATGGTACTATGGTTGTACTATGGTTGTCTCATGCGATAAAAAATGCTACAAACTAAAATATCATTCTTACATTTATCACACTATTTTTTTTAACCACTTATAAGCTAGTGCTTGACTGCAGTCCCACCTGATGGAAAGCTGCGACGCAATCGAGGATAGCCAAAACACACTAGCTTATTAAAAACCTATTCACTCTAGTCTTAATGACACCCACATTATAATCGGGCGGGAAAAACGACGCAGGCAAACTGTTCCAGTCCTTAGCTGTCCTTATCATAAATGAAGAAGCAAACCGCTTAGTTCGGACTGAAGGCACTTTCACCACATACATAAGGGTGTGTACGTGCCGTGCGTCTCGTCGTCCGATGATGAAAGGGAGATGGTGGAATCAAGTCATGCAATTCCTGTGCATAGGTACTCTCCAAAATGCATCCTGTAGAATACCGAGAGGCTGGCTACTCTGCGCCTGTGCTCTAGGCTTTGTATATTGGCTGCTACTAACTCTGCGTCACCAATAAGCCTCTTAGCACGCCTCTCCACTGAGTCCAAAGCTGCAAGATGCCATTTAGCAGCACCAGCCCATATGTGACTACAGTACTCCACACACGACCGGACTTGTGTTTTTCACTATGAGTTAGAGAGAAATATTCCATAATACATTGCAACATAGCCAGCAAGCGGATTACGTGATATTACTGTAGAACTAACATAGAACATAGAAACCCATACCATGCATTGTTAGTATGTACAAATATTATCAACGTTGCTATTAGTTAGTATTAGTAGATGATATAAAAAAATGCTATCAACTTTAAAGTGCATTTAAATAAAACTACTTTTAGGATAACGTGTATAATTTGGGATGATTCTCCCATGACCATAGGTGCAGAAAAGTATAAACATCGGGTAAGTGAATATCAAAAATGAACCGTGATATAGAATGTGTAGTGTTCGAGTTTATAAAAGAAAGCATTAAGCGAACACAACAATATTAAGTACTGCTACCATTTTTCATACAACGATGTACTAGTAAGATTTAGTACATAAAACAGTCCAGTGAACTTTATTTTATTTTAATCGGAACGGCAAACAATTGTACATTGTGTTATTACTAAAATACATTAAATGATTAATTACTAAATGTACAACCTACAACACCATTCACAAGGTACTATTATTCATAGTAACGGTGCGGTAGATACACATTATTTGCTATTAATAAAATTTAAACAAACGAAAAGGAAACTTTAGTAAGAAAATTTTATACAAAAGAGAATAATATAAAAACGAAATAGTAAGGAATGCTATTATTAATACGTCGCATCTAAAACTGCTTTTTGGAATCTGGATGGACGTAAGTTAAATATGTCAATATGTTCATATTTTTCATTGTAATTAATTACTAACTGCCTCAGTGGAGAACGCACACCCGCATTGGTACGGCATTATACTGTTGCGAACAAGTTGTATGAGCGTGCTCCACGACGGTTTACAGTTCTAGGGATTACATACAGTATTTCGTTGGTAAGTGTCGTGCAATCTAGTCTATTATTACATAAGTTGTAGAGGAATTTAGCACCAAGAATTGATCGTCTACTAGCCAAAGGTATAAGATTATATAAATTAAGAAGTTCATCGTACGATTTATTACAATGAAAATACCTATAGTGTACGGCACGTAATTTACGTTGGACAGTCTCAATTGAATCTATGTATTTTTGATACATAGGGCACCATACAGCAGCTGCATATTCTAAGAGTGGTCGTATTAAATAAATAAATCTTTATTTCAGACCAGACAGATCCATAGTGTTAGTACAAAAATCTTAAAAAACTAGTGTTAAAATTAAATAATATAAATTATAATACATCCACATCTAGGAAGGCCATGAGCTAGAGCACTGCACGCCTAGCTACAGGCGAATGTAGCTGCATCCAATGTTCCAGCACAGGGCAGTCCCATCTATCACACAATGTTCTCAGGATGCTGTGAGGGCTGGTACGTACCCTCTGCAAGAGGGAGGCACAGCTTTTTCGGATGACGGCATGAAAGCCGTCAATCCCAACATCAGCGAACATGCCTGATGCACTGCAAAATCTGGGCAACCCTAACAGCACCCTAAGATCATTATTATACTGAACACGCAGGTCACTGTATGTCCTCTGCGTATACCGAACCCACAGACTGCACGTGTACTGTGACTGACAGTATGCTTTAAATAGCGTGATCTTAACTGGTGTGGTATATCGTGCAAATCTGCGGGCCAGCATATTGCATCGGACAGCCAGCGCTCTGCGTGCTCTTTCAATGTCAACATTATCACTTAAATTATCCGTAAGCCAGTGACCCAAGTACTTGAATTTAGTTACTTGCGTCAGGGGCTCATCGTATAATGTTACTTGTGGCTCTGTCGAGTAACCTTTGTTGCCAGTTTTAAACACAAGTAACTCACTCTTTTTGTTATTGTACTTGAGCCCATGAGCCACGGCATACGCCTCACATACCCGTAAGAGGTGTTTCAAAGCAGATGGACTCAGCAACACCATATTAAAGACATGAATAAATATCGAAACGTCGAGAATTCCTCATAACAAATCCGTCAACTTAAAACTTTGTCAACTTAAATATAGAAGCTCGTAGTCAAACAAACCTTCGAGTGAACATAAATTCCTGCGATTCTTGATTGACCCCTTTCATTTCATTGAAACTACATAAAATTTGCTAATTAACTGTTTATTACGTCTTCTACTGTCGGTTTCTTTTTTAAGTTATACTTGTGTAGAGTTGTGTACGACAAAGTGTAGAGAGACCAATCCTTGCCGAGATCCACTCCCGAATCCAGACCAGAACAAATTGCTGTAAGACATACCAACTTTAATAAATTAAAATGCACTCAAAATAAAAATTTAAAGAACGAACTTTACTGCAAGCGACGCTCGTAATAAGCTCGCATGCACAAAAATATTAATATCTAAATGCCAACTATATTCAGCATTCTATGATCCACCTACGCCTTTTGTTAGTTATTAAAAAGAGAATTTTCTCTTAAATCTATTTTACTTTACTGACTTGTTTAAAACTTATATCAAGAAAACACTTTGACTTTATTTTTGTTATCGTCTACGTCAGTCAAAAATCTATTATTCTTTATCTAAAACCATTGTCGGCCTAGACGGTGCTTAGTTAGGGCTTTTTTATTTACAATTAAGTCGCTGAAAGGGTTTTATAGCTTTTATCGGGTTCCATCATTCCTTGTAATGTATTTTTCACTTCTTAAAGATGTAAAGTCTCGGCCTACGTATCTTGCGAAATCTTCAAAGAAAAAACACTCCTACGCGAAATACCAGTTTAGACGAGTATTTTAATGTTTTCTTATTTTGTTTACTCACTAAAAGGCATTTTAATTGATAGATAGAAAAAACTCTTGATCTCTTAAAAAAAGAATTTATTTAGAAGTCGTTATTAAAAACTTTAACATCTGTCAATAATTTACTACCATTACGCTGGCTTCATTATTCTACGAAGGCCGAGGAGATCGTAGAATACATGCGAGTGAAGATCAAATTCGTGCTGAGAGTCGAACGGTTAGTGTCCCGCCATAGTGAGAATTTTAATTCCTTTGTGGTGAGAATACCGACCGCCCGTCTATCAACCTTCACGAAGAAGGAATTTTGGCCGAAGGGTGCCGTGTTTCGCCGCTTCAGAGGTCGGCTACATGACACCGTGCGAGACACAACGACTCTCCGTGTCACTAATTAGTAATAATATAATATACTATGCACCCATGTACACCATTAATACTACCATTAGTCTTTAAGGTATTTGTTTCTATGGGCCATAGTTGCCTGCAGTAAAGGTTTAATAATTGCCTTGTAATTACCATATTTGTTTTATTCAACCTATTGACGAGACAAGCATGAAGGTTACCTGATGCTAAGTGACACGCCTGCCGATAGACAGCATTGTACTGCCGCTTGTCACCTGAGACCAACTGAAACATTAAATATTATATGGTCGGTAATTTCACAAGCTATAGTCCAGCCCTTCACACCGGAACACATCAATGTTTACACACTGCTGCTTGGCGGCAGAATATCTGACACTGCGGTAGTACCTGCCCTAGTAACCTACCTGGCCCCTTGCACCTAGTAAATTTAGAGAGATTCAGGGCAAAGATAAAAATTATAATTAGATTTAATAGATAATAACGCCTATCCGTTGAAGCAGGCACTTTAGCGGTGCTGTTCTGCCGGTATTAGACTCCTTGGCGACACTACAAGGTGAGCGGTACCTACGGACTCATTCTGATAAACCTCAGGCTTAGTTGCTTCGATGTTTAGCTGAGTAATATAGGCAAAGAGACGATGAAGACTTGCCAATGCTTTTTGGGAATGATAGACGCTGTTGGCCGCAGATGGCTATTACAGCTTCACCGGACAATAGGAGGCGAGCGCTTGTAGCACTCTAGCCTTAACGGCAGAAGGAGCGACGAGCTCAAGGGCATCTCAGGGAGGCACGGCCTCGGCTTGGGCTGTTGCTTAAGAGAGGGCAGATTCTACCACCAGTTCACAACGCGCCCCGACTGAGAAGAACCGGCAAGCAACTCAGTGGGGAGGGGCACGTCGTTGAGGTCGCATGCGTACGACCCTTCGGCCTCGCCGGCGAGACCGGTGTCTGATAGCTAGTGTAGTTTACGGTTGTCGGGGCGGGTTCGGCGCATCCTGGTCCAATAGGACCGTCATGGGGTCAGGGGGGTCGAGCAATAAAACGGGATTCCACTTAGCATTGCAGTGATCGGCGACCTTCTGAAGGTTTTTTCTTCGATAGCAAAAATAAGACACTACAGATCTATCGTACGTAAAAATGTCAAATGTCAAATTCATCAAATTATTATTAGGCTCCGGAAATAAAATTCGTAAATAAACCGAAATCTGACCCAAATTTGCTGCAAATAGCCGCGATCGATAGCCCTTGATGAGCCGCATTAAACAAGGTGCCACAATACGGGTTTTGTGCAGTGTATGAATTCCGTTCAGTGAAAATTGTGTTTTCCGTTGGGTTGGTTGGCACGGCTGCCTCGGCTATTATTACGTCAGTCGAAAACATACTTTCGTGCAACAAACTACCTCGGCTAGAACCAAGCTACTGCGAGCGGCAGTTAACAAAGCTCTTATAGGCTTCATTTCATCCAGGATAGTACCAAGAAAACACAAGGCACCTTCCGACGAGTGGTGGAACTAATCGGATCATTGAGAATTTTAGTAGAACCTTTTCCTCGTGGCGCCACACTTCGGGGAGCGGCTGCGGGATTGCGCCTGGTGCCGCCATCTGTCAGGCAATTGGCGAAGAGACGGAACAGTGAAGTGACATTCCTCAGTATTCTGACTTCCTGTCTAGCTTATTATTATTTCAACAACAACGACTACTTTTCTCCTACGCTGCGTTCAGCTTGCGTAGATTGTTCTATCATGTCAACTTCAACCCTCTTGATCTGTTCCGGATGTCGCAACAATATAGAAGATAAAAAGATAGACTGCTCAAGATGCGGTGCCACCTACGATTTGCTATGTGCTAATATTACTAAGAAGGCATTTACGATCTTAACGCCCGAGTCTATCTCGACTTGGTTGGGTCAATGTTGTCGTTCAAAGCTTCCTAGGGGCGATAATTCTGATACCCCTGTGCGTGGGGTCCCGAGTAGTGTACAATCCAGTGAGACCACGCCTACACCTACTTCGCCTATTTGTTTTGATAACGTCACAAATTTCCGAGGAGGCGCCCGCCATGCACGACAGCCGGTAGAGGCCAGCCTTACAGTCAACAATATCCGAGCTATTATTCGTGAAGAACTGGAGAAGGTAGTTGTTAATCGGCTCCCTAAAATTATTAGTGAACTCTTAGAAAATCACTTAGCCATTTTGAAGCCTTCACAGATAGAAAAGTTGATGAATGATAAAATTGTGGCTATTGACAAGAAGCTGGAGTCATTGATTATTGGTGAGGTGTCGAAGAATGTCAGTGCCTCTAAAACTGAGGTATCAATGGTAAATCAAGCATCTACAACGATGGATAAATCTACGGTAGAGGGTGATGGCACTGCCCGCGCCTCATCATTCCATGGCCTGGTGGCGCCGATGACAGCTGTCTTGGCCCCACCAGTAAACAACACCATCGCTGTGACTAAGACCACTGCAACAGAGATCACTAAACAAAGTGGTGCATCTTCTTCTTCATCTCTACCAATGACACCGCATTCCCGACAGCGTGACATAACCCGCCAGCCTAAAGTACCTGAACCTCGCGTTTCCTGCCCGGTGCAGGTTGCAGTATTGACAAAAGGTGATAATGTCGAGGATGGTTGGACAGCGGTTCAGCGCCGGCGCCCCCGATCCTCACTCGGTTCAGTACTGCGTGGGACTGCAGCTCCTGGTACCACCAAGTTGGAGGCTTCGGAAAGATGGAGATACCTGCATCTCTACTATGTGAAGAAGGGTACTTCTGATAGTCAGGTACGTGAGCATCTATCGGCTGTCTGTGGTGGTGATATCTGCACCGTGGAAGCTTTAAAAGCCCGTGGAAATTACGCTTCCTTCAAATTAGCAGTTCCGTCGAGACTGGCTGAGCAAGTTATGTCACCTGAAAACTGGGCAGAAGATATCTGTGTGAAACCGTGGCGCCGTAATTTTCGTGCCAAAAGTATTGATAGCCAGACAGCCTCTTAATCTTCAAGTAACGCCGGTTAGTAGTGAGCGCAATACCCATCTCCAAGTATTGTACCAAAATGTGCGTGGGTTAAAAACCAAGTTACCAACATGGAGATCAAGTCTGATTCTTAGTGAGCACAATTTGGTAGCTGTTACAGAGACGAATTTAGACAATTCCGTAGAGGACTCTGAGGTGTCAACTGGGGACTGGAGCATTCTGCGCAGGGACAGAACGACTGCGGGTGGCGGCGTGCTGCTGGCCGCATGTCCGGGTGTTACCTTGAGAAGACGACGTGAGCTTGAGACAGACTGCGGAGAGGATATCTGGGCTTCTCTTACAATCTATGGACAAAAGGTATTCGCGTGTGTCGTGTACATTAAGCCCACTGCAACCGATGACGATTATATGACATGGTTTTGCAAGGTTGAGAGCTTCATTGTTAGTTTAAAAGGAATTGTAGTAATCTTAGGAGACCTTAATTTAAACAGTGCATCTGTAAATATCAATAACTATTACTGTTATTTTCTAAACTTTTGTAATCTGGCTGATATGAATGGAGTGATGAATATGCGTGGGAGTAAGTTAGATGTAGTGTTAGCACGGGAGGGCACTGAAGTTACCTGCCAGTACATTAAGGGTATGGAACTGGTCCCTATCGATCTCTATCATCCCCCATTGGATATAGCTTTGCCCGTAACTAGACAAAATACTATCGATGAAAAATTAGACCCTAGCAACATAGATCAAACTCATGACTGGAACTTTGCTAAAGGAGATTTCGAACGTTTATACCATCAAATACGTTCGGCACCATGGCATGAAGTTCTTGGCTGCAACGATGCATGTTTTGCTGCGGATAAGTTTTATGCCATAATGTACAATTTGTTCGACTCCACCATTCCCAAGAAAAAGAGACATATTTCGAGTAATAGGCGGTATCCAGTCTGGTTCACTCGTGACATAATCAGCGATATTAAGCAAAAAATTAGGCTACATAAAACATGGAAACTCACACAGTGCAAACAAACATACGCAAAGTTTGCAGCATTACGGTCGGAATTAAAATTAAGAATCCAAGAAGCCTATAGATTATACTCATGTAGCGTGGAAGCTAACATAAAAGACAATCCAAAACAGTTTTGGCAACACGTATCTAGCCTAAGATCAAAGGGTGGTTTTGAACCAAATGTTACCTATAACGAACAATCTTGTTCGGGCGTCAAAGCTGCTGAAGCTTTTGCACAATACTTTGCGAGCGTATTTTTACCCGATACTCCCAATTTAAACAGTCTGAATCCATGTACGGGAGGTGGCAATATACCTCTTCCATCTCTGACTCCCCAGGATGTAGAAATAGCTATTGACAAACTTAAAACTCGTAGCTCGATTGGTCCTGACAACATTCCCGCCTACATTCTTAAGGGATGTACAGACCTCATAACAGTACCTTTATGCCATCTTTTTAATTTAGCTCTCCGGTCTGGCCTATACCCTAAGCAATGGAAATTATCGCGAGTCACGCCTATTCCGAAAACTAGTGATAAATCGACAGTGGAAAAGCATAGGCCTATCGCAGTCCTCCCGACCATTGCAAAAGTTTTCGAGCTTATTCTTCATGCGTACATTTACAGAAATATAAACGTGTATTTGTCTGATGCCCAGCACGCCTTTAGGTCGGGTCGTTCTATCAATTCGAACCTATTAATCCATACGGATTTCGTTTCTAAAAGTTTGGACTCGGGAAGGCAAGTTGATGTTCTGTATTTTGATTTTTGCAAAGCTTTCGACAGAGTCGACAATGATTTGCTCTTGAATAAACTGGGAGCTTTGGGCTTTGCCTCAGGATTTCTGAATTTTTTCGCAGACTACATGCGCGATCGTAAGCAGTTCGTCAGACATGGCTGTTTCGAGTCAAAGCCATATGATACTCGATCAGGAGTCAGTCAGGGATCCGTGTTGGGCCCGCTTCTGTTTCTAATCATGATTAATGACTTAGTCAACAAAGTAACATCTTCAAAGTGCTTATTATATGCCGATGACTTAAAAATAGCAATGGAAATAAAAACTGATGAAGATTGTAAACTGTTACAAAATGATCTAGACGCCATTTATCATTGGAGTATCCAGAACAAACTGTCTTTCAATACGACTAAGTGTCAAGTAATGACTTACACTCGAGGGTTGCGGCCAATACGATATAATTATACATTAGGTGGTAAGCCAATCGCTCGTGTAACCAACATCAAGGATCTGGGAGTAACATTTGACCAACGTCTTACATTTAGAGACCATATTTCTGCCCTTGCCAAGGAATCCTTTAGACGTTTGGGTTTCGTTTTGCGTAATGCTCGAGACTTCAAAAACCCACAAATCATCAGCCTTCTGTATACTGCTCTAGTTAGAAGTAAACTCGAGTGTAGTGCCTGTGTCTGGAATCCACATTCAGCAAATCAAGTACTGATGCTTGAAAAGATTCAAAAAACTTTCCTCAGGCACCTATTCAAGAGGATATACTACTTCTTTCCATACATGTACCCGACTAACTATATTATGGGGATGTTAGGCTTTAATTCATTGGAGGTGAGGAGAGGTCTCGATCAGCTTGTAGTGGCATGCAAAACCCTTCGAGGACGTATTGACTGCCCTGAACTTCACAACCTAATCTGCCGTCTGTATGTGCCTGGTTACTACATTGCGCACAGTCGCAACCGCCGGCACAGATTGTTTGCACCGCCTATGTGTCATACTGTTGCCAGAGCAAATTCCCCGGTGTGTCGTACTCTTGAGGTCTTCAATGCCCTCTTGATTGCCTACCCTGAATGTGATGTGTTTGCTGATGAATGGAAGAAAATTATCCGAGTGTGTCTGGCGTTCTGTGAGAGAAAATATGCGAGGTTGTCCACTGTTCTGTGTTAGTTTTAAATCTAATTTAGCTAAATAAGTATTTATTTATAACTGTATATTTATGAAATTATGTTAATTAATGTAACTGGTTTAAATATCGTTTTAATTAACAATAAACAATTAAACAATTAAACAATTAAACAATTAAACAATTAAACAATCGTAATGTAAGCCCATTCCAGTTAAAGCGATAAAGCGTATAAGCGAATTAACAAGAATATCACTTCCCAGCCGGATTCCAATTAACTCGGTCGTTTCCGAAAACCCCTCAGGGAGCTCTGAATAACCCCTATACGACACGCCATAACGACTGAGTGTCTCACAATCCCCTAACTAATCAGACTGCAGAAATAAAACATGTAGTCATCCATTCAACCCTCTTGGCTGAAGCCTTTCAAGACATTCAGAATTAAGAGCGTGGGGTACTGTGCCCGTTTGAAATATAGCCTATTTTTTTTTTTAATAACAACTTCAAGTTGTTTAAGTAAACTCGTTTTTGGAAAGCAAGGCTCAAATACAAATTATTGCCCCGGGTGGAAATTAAACCCAGAACTGAACTAGCCCGCAAAATAAATTCAAAGATATGTATTTGAATACGTAATGTACAATATATACTTTTAGACTTTCGCGTTCCTAATGGAACGCGAAACAAACGCGCGTTAGTTTGATAATTCAAACTTCATTATAATCGGGAATTAACGCGATTTACGTTTATATATTATATCGATGCGATTTAACTTATATTTTGGCTTGACGTTTCGGCCGGGTTGCACCAGCCGTGGTCACAAGCAGACTGGTTCAGCGAGACGACTCCGTACGCGAGGCAGAAATAGCTTCGTCTACCCCCGTTCTTTCACTTGTAACGTTAAGCCCACTACACACTATACTCACAGTAAATGTATATTTGCCCACCGGCAAATAGCGAGGTTGTGTCATCCTAATCACTGGTTCCCAGGCAGCTGCTAATTTAAAGCCATCTTCCCGATTGAAATTAACCGGTTGAAGTTAATTCCCGATTAAAATAAAGTTCGTAATGTACAAGCGGGCGCAATTAATAATAATAATATTAATAATACCTATCTTGGGACAATCGTCACACGGGCATCGGATCCCAAATAAGGCAGAGCCTCTACTTTGGTAAGTAGACAAGTGATACTAATACTTATATCTACATTAAACAGCCGCCTGTCTTCAGATACATTTAGATATTAACTGCCACAATCATAAACGTCAGTTAACTTTAATTCCAATTAAGTCATTTTTTGTAATCTATTTATTTTGACTCTTTAGAAGGCTCTCATGATTGTTGTTATTATCAATTACGAGATTATTGATATATCTACTTTACTTACTATCAGCGTATTTAGTATTAATTGGTTGCGAATGTCAAAATATAATTTAAAAAAATTGCTTAGTGATTATTAACTACAATTGACATTTTTAGGTGCGACAGTAAGTCTCGGGCACACCGAAATACAGCAATGTGTACACACAGCTACTTGGCGGCAGAATATGAGACACTGCGATACTACCTGGAACCTACCACCTAGTATGATAAGTAGGTAAAGGTGTATGACAAGTAAGGGAGGTAGTAAGACAATTAGGGTAGGTTTAACTGGTCCCTAATACTTAAGACCGCAATTACTATAACAGGCGTTTGATCCCATAACTCACCTTCCATTATCAGAGCTTCAATCTGTCTAATTCGGACTGCATAGCCGGTGCCAAGGTACACAAATTAATATTCCGCTTGTATATCACCCTCGCACACCTGCTTTGTTGATTCAGCCAACATTATCTAACGTACGGCGCCCTCAGCATTAGTGTATTAGGTGCTTAAATACGCGGATACAACTAGCCATACCTAATAAACCTACATAAATAAGTACACAACACACATTTTTAACAAGTTTTAATTTAAAGTTTTGTTTTATTTACGCGAATATTACACTTTGAAATTAGTCACTTTTAGAAATACTTATACTAATGTTGTCTTTTATTTACGCAAATCGGATATAACGGATTATATCGCGATTTATTTAATTTCCGCCCTTGACCATGGGTGCTGCAATGCATTCGAAACGTCGGGAAAATTAAATAAATCGCGATGTAATCCGTAAGAATAGATTGATTACAATACTTATACTGTTAATTAATTTGATTGAAAGGATTTTTTCAACAAATCCCGGCTTGAAGTACTTTTGATCCTCTCGTCTAAAAGTTGTCTGGCAGAGATCACTATTAGATAAAAGACGTCCATTGGAACTTTTTCTATTGTGTTGTGTTTTATCTTTTAATGTAAATTAAAAAAAACGTAGTTGCTTTAAAGT
Source organism: Furcula furcula (assembly GCA_911728495.1). NCBI lineage: Eukaryota > Metazoa > Arthropoda > Insecta > Lepidoptera > Notodontidae > Furcula > Furcula furcula. The sequence goes on from OU452251.1 coordinate 17,755,420, forward strand.
ATTAGTTATACCTCTATACTATCATAATATGTTTTATATTATTATTACTTATTTCCTCACCATAGATAAACTATGTTATATTATGTTTTATGTATATCGAATATATAGATATATTTTTTTTTATTTCAATGTAGGTATATATAATATTTATCTTATATTTAGCGATAATTAAAATAATTTACTAAAAAAAAAAGACAATTAGAACACACAAAATAATAATATTCCAAAATAACAATTATTTAAACAGAAAATAGAAAAAGAACAGTAAATGAGCTTAGGTAGACACGTCCTACTAGGCCGGCAGCCGAACGAGATGTGTCGGCCGCCACGGCTCTGATGCCGAAGGAGCCACGGCTCCCCCTCTCACGACGAACTGGTCACGTGATAGCGGTGACGTAGCTTAGCCACGCCTACTATCAGCCAGTTGTCGCTAACACGGCCTCTCCTGACGAATGGACGGCCTCGTCCATCTGCGTAGCACTGTTGGCTGAACAACCTGGTTCAGTTCCCTCTACGGCTGCATGGACTGTCTGGATAGTGGACTCCTCCGGATGGTCTGCATCTACAAACAGAACAGTAAACAAAACAGCATATAAGTTCCTTGAATCTGTATGTGTTTAATTTCATAGTAATCAAACTGCTAAATTCCATTTTGCTTTTGACTTATGATACTTAAGCTTTCAGCTACATAAGCAAACAGAATAAAACTGCAAGAAATGCATAGTTTTGAATAGTATGTACATAAGACGCTATAATGAATGTTTTTAAGCAATCTAAGGGCAAGTAAGCTAAATACTTTTAAATGTAATTGCAAAGGGAACGGACTTTATAAGTATCACGATGCAGCAAAGGCACCTGACTTGCTAGCATCAATTTACGCATATACCATCAGCAAAAGCTTTATTCGCTGGCATCAATATACGCACATACTTAGCACGCATATCGGCATCGGCAGAGGCCCAGAGTTCGCATACCGGCATCGGCAGAGGCCCAGAGTTCGCATACCGGACTCGGCAGAGGCACAGAGTTCGCATACCGACCTCAGCATACGTGGTCTATCACGCATACTGGCATCGTCAGAGGCCCAGAGTTCGCATAACGGCATCGGCAGAGGCCCAGAGTTCGCATACCGGACTCGGCAGAGGCACAGAGTTCGCATACCGACCTCAGCATACGTGCTCTATCACGCATACTGGCATCGTCAGAGGCCCAAAGTTCGCATAACGGCATCGGCAGAGGCCCAAAGTTCGCATACCGGCGACGGTCTACGTGCTCTATCACGCATACCTACTGGACTTATTTGTGGCAATACCTAATAAAATAATCAAGTTCAACTTACTGTCGAAGAAAGCAGCACATACTTCAGGTGTCCACTCGCCACGCCACGGAACCTTATACTCCGCAGACGCTTGCGTGGTCTTCCCGTAAGAACCACCAGGCAGGCGCAACTCGTAACGGCGATACGGTAATAGGTACGGCCTACTTTAGTTACCGTATACGGGTGATAGTCTTTAGAAACATAGTCACAAATACAATGGCGGATATAACCTAACAACGACTAGCACCTGAGTCTTCTTCCTGTTCGGCCTTACCTGACCTTGGGAAATGATACGCTCCAAATATGTACTCTACACATCGGTAGCAACAAACAGATATGTAAGGTAAGCTCACCTAACTCACCTAATCACAAGGGTATTAAATAAACTGATAACTGTACCGACCACCCGGGGCAGGTCCCGTCGGGGAGTGCCACCTCACGACTCGCTAGAGATCTACGTGAGACATAACTTTGCGTGTGTGAATCGGTTCCAGATAAAAGCATATTTCAACCCAAACTATCAATAGTACCTATGTCGTACACCACGGTTAGTCAGTGGCCAACCTGCCTGTGGCATGACCCTGCGTATACTACAAGCTCCAAGACCACGAAAGTAGTTACAAGGATCTAGCTCTTTTACAACGATACACTAAGTGATCACCATCGCCGGCAAGCTTTGCTTTACTCATTTTAAGATTCATAAATTCGGATTCGGAATTATTTTTATCATTACTAGTAGATTTTAAAAGTTCAAACGGTCAACTACTGATGAAAAGGACATACTCTATATGTTCAGATAGGAGTGTGCAAAACTTACGCCAGTGCGGCTGTTATAAACACACAAATAAATCAGTAGCTGCTTCCTTGTTTCGATGTCTGGCCCACGACCACGGCGTACCGACCAACGCCACGGCGCAGCGCGAGGTGTACCACCACCAAGTGGGGTGCCACGCCACCGTTAGGGCAGCCACGAGACCGTTAGGGCGGCCACGACACCGTTAGGGCGGCCACGCCACTGTTAGGGCGGCAGCGCTGCGTTTAGCGCCCAACGCCACTTGTGCAGCGGCGGCCAGTGCCACAATGCAGCCACTAATGCCACCATCGCCCTGGCGACTCGCACTTACACATTCTGTGAACATAACTACAGAAACCGAATTAAGAATTTTACAAGTCCGTAAAAATCAGGTAGGTAGTCAAATCAGCAAGTACATAGACACAATCAGCACTCGTCAATATATTAGACCCGTACGATCCACCGGACTAGAACCACTCGGCCGTCCTTCAAAAAACGTATCCAGATCGAACCAGAATTCAAATACGATTATTAGTCCATCGACCGAGAAAGAAAATAAACAATAAGCCAAAAGAACACTTTACAAATTGCAATGACTCATCAAGATTAACCACAAAACATCTTAACGAAATACAATTTTACTGCCAGATTTATTAGTAATCGCACTTTATTATAACTAGCAGTCAGAACTTAAATCAACCCACTGCTTAAAATAATACGAAGCAACGAAATAAATCCATCTAGTTCATTTGTACTAATCCAGCTGTAGCACTGGACTTTGCCGATCATTAGGTAGGTACTTCTACGAACAAACTCACTATAGACCTAAACAGATTCACTGGCTGGATCGTTCAACCATCGTGTGTGTGTACTGTACTACTGGACTAACAACAGTACTAAATAGAACAGTACGCTGAACTATTACGTTAGATCGATTGATCTAGCGATCGATGGTAATAATCCTTATCCTATTCGTGTTCCATTACCAACATGAACCGTACAACCCGTGGGCATCATTAATATTTCTTTTTTTTTTCAAACACGAACTACCCGCATATGTTTTTTTTTTCGAGCATAAGAAATCATGAATATAATGGAAACGAATATAAGAAAATGCACCAGAAAGGGCTCTGGAACACCTTAATAAAACAAGAACTTACCTCTGAAGTATTATTACCACACTCCTCCGTTTTGTCACCGTGCTTCGAACGTTCTTTCAAAATACAATTATCAATAATGTGGCCAACTTTTTTACAATACCCGCAAACTATTCTGTTGTTGGTTGTTATATTTATTTGCATTTAAATTAATGTTTGACTTCTTAGAACAATGTCTTTGAGTATGGCCAGTACCGCCACAAAAATAATATTTCATTTACGAACGTGGGTATGGTCGTTTCCGAAAATTATGTTCATTCGGCCTATTTCGAAATGAACACACAGGATCACGGGAATAAGACGCACCACCACTATTGTTTACGCTTTTAGGTTTTACATAAATTGATAGAAATTCAACCAAATCCTTCGCAAGCAATTTAGCATTAGTCGCAGAGGCACGAATCTGAGGGTCGCTTATGCCACGTATAACAATAGCGACAATCAATTCGTCACTCAAGCCATTTACAATATTGAGACGTAAAAGAGAACTTCGAGCATATTCAGCATACGTAGCATATTTGTCAGAACACGTACACATTACTTCAGATAAAACATTTGCAACATCGACTCTTCGTGGACATAAAGATTTAAATTCACGTTTAAAATTTGACCAACTGCGGTCGTTTGTGACCCACTGGTTAAGCCAGCTACGTGCATCACCTTTCAAACAATTGGCAATACGTGCAAAGCACTCGTTGTCGTCCCAATTGTTCGTATCACGAGCTCTATCTATTTCAACACACCAAGAGTCGAAGTCATTAACACTGGGATCAAAATTCGAAATATAATAATGGGTGGATCTTACTTTAGTTAGTGCGCTCAACGCTCCGATGATCCTGTCCGCCGTAGGGTCCGCCACGCTTCCGCCCGATCGCTCAGCATCCACGGTGGATGAACGCAAACTCGACGTGGGTAGTTGCACCGCGACCGCGCATGGCTCCGCAACGACGGGACTACACGGCACCGGCGCCGGAGTCTCACTTATACCACGATTCTCTAATGCGTTTAAACGTTCTAAAATAGCACCTAAGGTGTTTCCAAGCTCATTTCTATCCGCGCTAGGCTCTCGCCTACTTTGTCTCGTACGTCTATTGTTAGACATTATGAAAATTAAAAATGTATCGCCAGGATGGTTCAAAAAGCGGAAATAAGCAAGTGAGCTATATCCCACTTCTGAATTTAGCGATAATTAAAATAATTTACTAAAAAAAAAAGACAATTAGAACACACAAAATAATAATATTCCAAAATAACAATTATTTAAACAGAAAATAGAAAAAGAACAGTAAATGAGCTTAGGTAGACACGTCCTACTAGGCCGGCAGCCGAACGAGATGTGTCGGCCGCCACGGCTCTGATGCCGAAGGAGCCACGGCTCCCCCTCTCACGACGAACTGGTCACGTGATAGCGGTGACGTAGCTTAGCCACGCCTACTATCAGCCAGTTGTCGCTAACATTATATATTATTATTTATATTACATGTAGATTTTTAGCTTTTCCTCATTTTATTTTATTTTGTTTTCTGTACACCATAGGCTACCTTCTTTTGCTATTTGATCGTTCCTTTCCATCCTAAGGTTGTCTGGAAGAAATCGCAACCTGCGTTAAGACCGCCCAATGTATACCATTGTATATTTTCTTTGTACTTCTTTGTTTCCCTGTACTTTTTAGTGTGCAATAACGAGTTCTCTATCTATCTATTATTTATCTATCTATCTAGTTTTACGGGTTATTTCGCAATACATGTTTTCAGCATTATATCATCAGCCGCAGCCGAAAAACGTCCACCGCTGAACAAAGGCCTCAGAGGTTGCCATAATCTCCGCGCTTGACAGGCGTCTTAGGAATCGCAGCATGGTAGGTAATCCAATAGAAAGACGCTGCTGCCTATCTTCTTGTTTTCCCTTCGTCTCTTACGGACACCCAACGGGTGGGAGGGTGCCATTCTTACCCGGAAAACCACGGGTAAAAAAGTCAATGTTCTACCACTATTTAATTAATTTGAACAATAAATCACAATAAATAATTTTTCATATCTTGGAAACTAGTGCTACAATATTAATCCAGTATTCTGAAAACCTCAACGAAAAGAAACCGAATCCAAATTGTGTTATATTTGTTCGAGAATTCCAATCCCCCGAGGCTTATTACCTGCTGATGCGATTTTGCATTGCATCTAAAAACGTTATTGATACTTTTAGAATGTGTCTACAATGACAATATTTTTAAAGGCCCGTCATTTGTCATGATTATCTCCTACATCGCAAAGGATTAAGCAACGATATATTATACCTTTATTGTTTTGCCTCACTCGTGTGTAGCATGCCGTAGAGCACAATCCATTAACCTTAGATTATTAATCTAACGCCGGCTATTACTAAACGTTCAGAGGGATAATAGGATGGTGATCGCACTATGTCTAGAGTTCGCAAAATCAGAGAGCTATTAACCCGTCACGTCCATCCTGGATTTTAGTTTAAACGACGTTAGTTTTAAGAGCTTGGAGCGTTTAAAATATTTTAGAGAAAATTTTGGCTGGTACAATTTTTTATTATATTCGTTTATGGAAACAAACTCACAACTGATGTTAAAAAAAAAGACAAATTGCGTTTTCCAGTTAACCAGGAAATGTTTAACCTTTTTTATTTAAACAATGTATACAGACGCGAATTAGTAATCACTCTGAGTCTAGTAGTGTTTTATTGTTAAAATAAATTAAATATATAAAATTCCAATTTGGTCCTTCGAAAAGGCTCCAAAAAATGTAAAAGTTATATAAATTTCTAAAATTCTCCTGTAGAATATAAATATTTTTAACACATGTATCATGCAGTTCACAGCAGGTTGAGAGCAAAATCATTTCAAGAGAGATATGGCACAGTGGGGACAGCCGTTCCAAATTGGAACAACTGGGGAAACCCTTCACACATAGAAGTTTTGTAACCCAATACCGCTACCGTATAATAGAGTTGTATTCCGGGGATGAACAAAGTTATCAATGCTACATGAGGAATTGCTATGGCAGTAGAATAGAGACTGTCAGCCATCCTTTTTGCTGTCAGTACAGCCAAAATGCCTCTGACACATCGTCTATTTCCTTGAGATTTTTATTAAACTAATACAGTTCCATATACGGTTGGATCACCTCTTCCTATTATTCCTTCCATCATCATCATCCGCATCCAAAACGTCCACTGGTGAACAAAGGCCTCTCCCTTAGAAGGCAGGGGTTCCCATAATCCCCACGATTGGCAGGCGGGTTGGGGATCGCAGTATAGGGGGGTAGGTAATCCAATAAAAAGACGCTGCTGCCCGTCTTCTTGTTTTCCTTTAGTCGCCTTTTACGGATACCCAACGGGAGGAGATGGGTGGGTGCTATTCTTACCCAGTCACCCCACGGGGAGAATACCAGTTTGGTATTTTAGTGGTGTGGTTATAGTACCGCTTATCTAGAGATCAAATACGGTTCCAAGCATAAAGCGCTTGATACTCGTACCTCTGTGCCTTTAATAAACGACCCAACTTTCCATTACAGCGCTGGAAAATTTTCTTTCATGTTCCCATTATTAGCGGTAATTTAAGATCACCCTTTATTTTTCCAAAACAAATGTATACTACGCAAATTATACTCGACACTCGAGAAATATTGTCTTGCCACGTTTTGTTTTGTTCTAATTTGTGGGGAGCCGGCGGCTGCTTTAATTTGCCTCTAGAGATAAGAAATTCAACAATACAAGGTGTTTGCTTCACGCACTTTGCTTACGGAATGTTTTGTGAGACATTTTATGAGACGCCGTTAAGCAGAATTATTGCAACTGTTGTATTAATGAAGATGAAAGGTTACTTTAGTGTCTATACACTAGACACAAATATACACACAGATACAGACAATGATGTTTTACTAAAGATATGTTAAATCCCTACTAACGCACGATAAAAGTTGTGTCACTTGTAATTAGCTATACCTAGCTATACATTTTCCTACCTATAGTCTGACAAGGACAGATGCATAACGAGAAAAGTAAGAGAATAGGAGATGGCTATATTTTGTGAATTCCGTTGTCAGCGTTGGTTAAACGCTTGTCAGTGTCATCTTGTCAACTGACACATTCAATTTTACAATTAGTTCTTACAATATTATTAAGAAAATTGAAATACTTTACAAAATCAAATTATTTTTGCAAAGTTGCATGTGCTATATTATCCCTGACTGTTTATTTACTTTTGCCTGGTAATTTGTGCACATATTAAATACGCAGGACGGCATTTTCAATTTTTAATGATAGACGTCACGATGTCGCATTGACTACGCGGGACGGCGTGCGACTAACTGCTACAAAACCCAGTTGGGGGATACTCGCTGAACGTCTGGCGTGCGGTAATGGCATATCTATTGTATATAATCTCATTGGATACAGATATGTATATCTGGATGGACCGTTTAATCGTACTATATTATTTATGCTGTGGACTTTGACTTCACTGCACGGTGGGCCGTCTCTATTCTTATTCTATAAGTTTGAGTGCCTAGCATCGTGCATATTCCATATATATAATATTATCAGTATCTACAGATCATATTGCTGGCCTTCGAAAACTAAACCATCGTAAATTACACATTTTAGTGCAATTTTAGGGTTCTTTTTATCAAATTCGTGTACATAAGTACATATTATTGGCCACGACTGTTCATATTACATCTAAGATGACACAAGTAAGTACATATAGCAAATATGAATCTACATCTCAACAATAGACAGGCGTTCCAAGAAGTAATATTATTGCGTCTCATCCAAAAGAATTTGACGAAAAATAGGCTTATACCATTTGAATAAATTGAACGTAACAAGGTCGTATTAATATCACACCGTTATTGCGTACTGCTGTACATTCGATATGGAAATTTATTCTAATAGTATACCATACAAGGGTGCAAGCTGACGACAAGAAGTAAGTAACTATATATCGTCGTCAATATCATACCTAAGGTCATTGATTTATTTTGATTATTCGAGTACTTACCAGATTTAGGGTGGATTCTACCAAACTTAAATTTATACACGAGTAAACTATACCAGGAATAATCTATTCCATGATTTTAATCTCGAGTAAATCCATAGTTATTTTTCCACTTAATCGATAGTATACTTGCGCTAGGAATAACAATACGCGAATAGCAGAGTGAATGATGAACGAAAATAAAATCCGGCAAATAAATGTTGTTCTACAACAGGATAGTGTAAGAGCATACATCATGTCAACTCGATTTTGCCGTATTATAGTGTGAAAAAGTAGCTGTAGTGTAAGCAAACTAGCTGTCAAACGTGTTAATTTGATTTGTTGTTTGTTTGAGGGAATTATCAAGTTTTGTCGTGTGCTTTTATCTTTTTTCGTCCATCTATTCACCATCTTGGACGTCTAGGTATAATTTCCTCATCACTATCACTATCATCAATTAACTTGTTTAAACGTTGCATTATATAATGCCAGACTATTAATTTAGTGCGTTGCGTTGACTTGAAATTAAAACACAGAATAAATATTTGTGAAATGACAGAAATCAGATGATTGGACTAACTGACGCCATTACATTATTCTAGGAATAGCTCCGTTATTCCGTGCGAAACGGCGGTATAGCAACAATTCCCGAGTAGGCCTACTATTCTTAGAATTATAGATGGTAAAATGTAAAATTGATTTACTCTCGATTAACTGACGATTTATTCTAAGATTAAGATTTACTCTTGTATGGTCGAATCCACACTAAGTGTGACGACCCTAAAAAAGATCACAAAACTAAGAATACAAGCTATCCATATTTTTAATTCGAATGCACCCGTGCATTCGAATTAAAAATTCTTATTTCAAAAATGTTGAAAATCTTATTTCAAGTTGTCTGAAAATCCTTTAAACCTTATTTTGTATTACTTAATTTTTTATTCATAATAAACTTAGTTTTCGATTTAAATGCAATTGCTGGATATCATTTCGTTCGTGATTATTGATCTAGTATAAATAAATGCCTAGGCTAGTTATTATTTTAAACAATTTAGTGACAGGAGCAGGGCATTCTTGTAATGGTAAGTAGCACACCTTCCCATGGGCAGCTGCTATGCACCACTAGGTTTTCGTCATTTGTAATTGTCTCTTAGACCTGGTAATTTCACCACGTACCTATAATGCCCTTCACACCAGAATACAGCAGTGTTTACACATTACTGCTTGGCGGCATAATAATTATATTCTTATTTAAGTAGTGTACCTACTTATATATTATGTTGCAACACGATTGCCAGTTGCATTTAAAGTATTTTCTTTCTGTCCATCAAATTTTTTCCTGAAAGAGGATGCCGTGAGTGATAAGATCGCCTGTTGTACTTGTTATTTTTTTTTACAGAACTTGTTATTACCTACTACCCGGTGTGCAATAAAGAGTTAACCGCTCAACTACGGATGATTCAGATTTAAACCATGTTAACACGCGAAGCGCGCACCGCGATCACGCATCGACCGCCGACAGCTTAATAAATAAATAACTGATACTGCGACTATCTAGATTTTCCCATAAACAATTTCCGAGTACATGTAAGAAACAATTCTATAGCGTTGTTGCTCCGCGCAAGATTCGTACCTAAGGTATCTTAAGATAGAAGCTGTGCATTGAGGCTAAAAAATGCAAAAAGATTATAACATTGATAAATACATCAAGGGGTATTTTTCACTGAGCCGAAATCTACATTGAATTGAATGGACCCATCTTGATAAGACTCCCAAATTGTTTGAGGAGCTCTTCGTGGAAATTTATGAGATTCATTAGTCTAGTTGAATACGACACTTCTTTGAAAGAGCGAAGATGCCACTAATTGTAAGAATCCCCCAATTTGTCACAAAAATGTTTCCTCGTAATATCTCGCCGGTATAAATGCGGCGAGGACATTTATAATGGAACAATTTTGATTTGTTTTAATGGATTTAAATGTATACTTATTATTTAAAATTTACAGTTGAATACAGTTGAATAAATACAAATTTAGACTTGTGTTTTTAATGATGATGATCATATGTATTTAATTGAGTCTTTAAATAATTTTAGAATTTGTTTTATTTTACATAGGTATTGGATGATAATTATCTGTAGGTATAATTAATTATTTATATTTTGGTGAAGACTTCTATAGAATATAATATATTCATGTTTTTTTATACTACCAAGCGTGCGTTCCGCCTGAGGGTAAGCAGTCATCGCAGCCTATAGGCGATAGCAACACCTGAACAATCACTAGTGCGTTGCCGACCTTTAAGACATTAGATATTAAGTCTTTGTGTCCGGTAATTTCACCAGCTACAGTGCTCTTCAGGCCGGAACACAGCAATGCTTACACACTGCTGCTTGGCGGCGGAATATCTGACACTGCGTTGATACATACCTGGACGGTTTCTTGCACAAGGAACCTACCACCTAGAAACGAATGAACACCACCACCACCACCATGTCTATAATGTATTCATGAATACAATACACAAAATGTTCATATCATGAACATTTTATCATTGATTGACAATTAATGTCATAAATTTAACTAAACATGCTGTAGCTGTGTACAGAGTGAAGATTTTGTCAAAAACATTTAATATTTAAAAAAAAAAAATATTAAAATTATTTTTTTTGGCCAAAATTAGCTCGAAGCTAGTTTAATTAGCAGGGTCGCATCGCAGCTGCTGAGAAATGCTGGCAATTGCGGCCGAGTTATGGGCCTCGTTTATTTTTAACTGCAGAAAAAAACCTGCCTTCATTTCCCTTGGTTTTGTTTGAATCATATTTACGAGGTCATGGGGCATTGGTAATTAGATGTAGAATGGATTTTACTAATTTTACATTATCTTTTTCCTTTATTTTGGCAAAAAAATACATAATCTCTATATTGCCAAGAGAGAATACGAACATTATGTTCGTTCGTTCGTTCCTAACAACTGAATAAATACCACTTTAGATGTATCAATAATATCTACATACATACATTAATTATACACATTTTATGTAATATCTAATAATAACAATATCTTGGGACAATCCACACACGGTCATCTGATCCCAGACTAGGCAGAGCCTGTACTATGGAAACCAGACAACTGATACTATACTTATATACATTTTTTTTTGTAAATACATACTTAAATAGATAAATAATACCCAGACACTTGGTGGGAATCGAACCCACGACCCATCGGTTAGCGGATAGGGTGTCTAACCACTAGACCAACGGGCCCGTCAAATATGACTAAAATGAGACTAAATGAAATATGTGACTAGTCCAGGCACACATATTCCCACCACTGCGATAACTGTTAGCTAGAATAGTACGGTAGGTAGTCATCAGTTGCGAACACTGATGGTGGACTCTGCGAATCAACCCTAAATTATCTTGGAACCTGCAAAAAAGAGTAGGTGAAACACATCATAGGTATAATAATATCAAAATAATCTAATCTATCTTGCTTGTGATTTTTCTTATTATCTTGTTCTTTGTTTGAACTATGCAATGATTTGGTATAATCTTTAATTTTGTATTTACAAATTAATTCGTAAAAATATACATTTAGAATTATTTTCAATTAAATACTATAGTAGATAGTCTACAACATGAAACTGAAATTTTAATAACGGCCCCTCGTTTCAGCGACCATTACTCAAACGTGCAGGTTCACTCATAAATGAGATTTCATAATTAACGTAAGCCAGGGCGGGCCGTCAAGTGCATGTGAAAATTTAACGAGAGCCAGAGCCGGTACTCAGCCCTGTCTCAGCCGCGCCGCGCTGTGCGTGCCGTTGACGTAGAGAGCCACTCGGAAAAATGCGCTAACCCAGTGTTTTTTTTATTTTCTATAATAATTACTGCGATTAATGTCACTTACGATCTAATCTGCACATTTTAAGTACTTAGTAGATTTGTTAAGGCTGATTTGTCAATCTCTATATAAATTTATTTATCGGATTTTGTTTTATGCCAACAAATTGAAAATGCTTTGACATCTGTGATTTACTTCTTTACTTGTATTATGTATTGGAGGATTGTAAGGGACATTGTTTTGATAGGTTATTAGTTACCGAACAAATATTTTTATCCAATGTTTCAAAAACCAATCCTAAATTAAATGTAGGTAAAAGGACCATAAAAAATATTGTTTACACAACATTTTTATTTATTTATTTATTTATTCTTATTGTACACAAAGAAACACAGATACAGTAATTAAAAGATTGTAAATGCATGTACATTGGCGAGCTTAACTCAAACATGAGTTTTCTAACAGCAAACCAATTAACAAAGAGAGATTTGTATTGGGGTACAATTAGTGTACAACACACCTTAATATTAAGTTAAAAATACAATACATACCTACTTAATAATATACTTAATATATAAATATATACTATAAATTATGCTATTTATATGTATACTTGTATATATAGAAATACATAAATATCATACTACTTGTGACAGAAAATGCTCCTTAGTTCTTGTCTTAAAAACGTTTAATGATGAACTGGCTCTGATAGAGTGTGGCAACGAGTTCCATAAACGAACTGCGTGGATAGTAAAGGAGCCACCATAACAGCTAGAGCTTTGAGATGGTGTACGTAACAGAAGGGAAGTGGTTGAACGACAAGGTTTGTCCCTAGGAACTAAGTACTCAAAGCGTTCACTTTACTTTCCTAAAAAAATATCACTAAATAAGATTAGTTTAACAGAATAAAAGTTTTTACGAGGTGGTTTCAATCGACCATGTATATTTTAATTAAAAAATCACCATGTTAAAATTTAACTCAAATCGTTAATTATTTACCGTTATGAATGAGGCGATAATGAGGTAAATGAATCACAGTACAACAAACAGATTGAACACTTTGAAAGCTATGTTATTTTGTGCATCGATTTATTGTCTTTTTTTTTGCTATTACCGTAGGGGGGAAAATTGGAATATACAAAACTATAAGGGGGATTACTGGACTTTTTTCACATTTGATTCCACTTTTCCCCCCCGGGGGGGATTTTTAAGGGGGAAAAGTGGAATAAGCCAATGTCTTACAGTGAGTGACTCATAATTTATATCAATTGTTTTCGTTTATCCCACTTTGCTCCTATGTGTTTATTATGTATTTTTTGCATAATTAAATTAACGGGTAATCATGGAACAATATATGACCGGATCGGACATATTATGTATTTAAAAATAATTTGCGAATCCTGAGATTAAAATAATACTTATATAGGTTGTAGAGCTACTGCTCTAGAAGTACTTACTCACCTCCCTCCAAAAACTCCTACTTCCTACTACAACTGCCACTTTTAATATATTCTTCTGTTAATATTAAAAGTAAACAGTGGTCTCATTCAGTAATTTTATCATAGATTTGCAATACCACAACAAGATCATAGGCTTAGAATATGTCGTCGGAGTCGCTGGACGCTCAGGGTGTGGGCCCTTCGAACGTCCATTGAGTACGGCAGCGACTCCGAGGAGGACGGCGGTGGGGTTACGACTCCCGTCCCCCGTCCCCGTGAGTACCGTGTCAGGTTCCCGGGGGGCTACAATGCGCCCCGGGAACCTGACACGGCGGCGGGCTCAAAGGCAAGGCACTGAGGGGGCCCTGGTGTCTATCAGACACCGGTCTCGCTGGCGAGGCCGAAGGGTCGTACGCATGCGACCTCAACGACGTGCATCACCCCACTGAGTTTCTTGCCGGTTCTTCTCAGTGGGGGCGCGATGTGAACCGATGGTAAACTCAGCCCTCTCTTAAACGACAGCCCAAGCCGAGGCCGTGCCTCCCTGAGGTGCCCTTGAGCTCGTCGCTACTTCTGCCGTTAAGGCTAGAGCGCTTTAAGCGCTCTATTGTCCGGTGAAGCTGTAATGGCCATCTGCGGCCAACAGCGTCTATCGTTCCTAAAAAAAAAGCCCTGGGGTCCCCCCTCTCATGTACCGATGCGACAGCCGCGGGGGTTTTAGTGGGTAAGAATCCCACATACCCCGGTCGAGCCCCACAGTTCCCGGGGATATTTGGAAGATTTCCCCCGCGTCAAAAAAAAAGGCTTAGAATATGTATTAGTACTATAGAATGCTTATTTTCAAGTAAGACTGTAGGCACGAGTAAGAACATATCAACCAAAAGCATATCACACACAATAGGTACTCTACCGTCACCTGTATTTACCGACATTTGCGCTTGTGACAGATCAAACCTATTACTATTTGACACTTGCATATCAATATAACTTTAAATAGTTCACCTGCCTCTTGAAGGAAGGACTAACTAAACCTGTCTAGGCTGCCTACGATTTGTTCAAGGGGGGACCACAGACAAACGCGTACTCTATTCTTAATATATAAACTCTAAGATCATAGGTCATAATACAATTTGAATAAATAAATGTTGGACACGCGTACACATTGTGAATGACTAACTTAATAGTCATAAGCTTGTGTACAAAATATTGCTCGCTATGACCATTCCTAAGTAGATTTTTTTTCCATCAGGTCATCGATATAATATATGAACTAGATAAACACTCACGAACAAAATTACATCTAAAATGTGGTCACGGAGGTTGCAAACTTATCTGTGCTGATGGCGGAAACGTGAACTAGGGTTTATTGTGACAACGACGTGTAGTTTGACAGTTTCATATAGACAGTAGCGACACTCCTATCGGCAAAAATAATTTTGTCAGGCTGTGGCTTGTAAAGAAATAGCGACACAATGGCGCTATTTCTCGCTACCACATTCTGGACGTGACACCAAATCTAGTTTAAATATTATATCGATGCATCAGGTACTTAAAATTTGACTATTTACCTACTGATGAAAATAAACAATGTGAAGAAAGAATATACACACGGTACGGCCGTACACAGATAATTATTACGCGTCACTGATACATCCTGGATGGCAATGTATAGGTATTATAACATCTATGATGGCAATAGTCGGATCGAACAGACGTAATCCCGTAAGGATGTCAGACAAGGGAACCCCTCACCCGGTCGCACGCCGTCATGCAACAAAATAGCGACAAATCTCAACTGAGTCCGTCATGGTAACCCGATTTTCCTCAATCTGACAGACCATTTATTTTGACTAAAGTACCTACTGTTATAGGAAGAAAATAAAACTGTGACATAATTAAAAAGGAAATATGAAACGATTCACATAATTAATTTTGTGTTTTTCCTCCTCCTTAGTCGGTCCCCCATTGTTATAGTTCTGTTTCAGGCAGGCGTGATCTTCGCTGGAGTCCACCCTCGGCGCAATTTCATAATATTGTGTATTAGGTTTGCAATTTTATAGAATAAAATAGAACAGAATACCTCTTTATTTGCACACCAAAGTATAACATATAGAAAACTTAGAAAATAACTTCAATTAGGTACAAATGGCGCCGTCGGGGTCGCTGGACGTTCGGAGTGTGGGCCCTTAGAACGTCCATTGAGTTGGGCGGCGATTCCGAGGAGGACTGCGGTGGGGTTGCGACCCCCGTCCCCGTGAGCACCGTGACTGATTCTCGGGGGGCTACAATACGCTCCCCGGCGGCGGGCTCAAAGGCAAGGCACTGAGGGGTCCCTGGTGCAGATCCCACTGGAGAGACCTGGGCCATCATGTACCGATGCGACAGCCGCGGGGGTTTTAGTGGGTAAGAATCCCACATAACCCGGTCGAGCCCTACAGCTCCCGGGGACCTTTTGAAGGTTTCCCCCGCATCAAAAAAAAGTACAAATGGCGGTCTTATCGCTAATAGCGATTTCTTCCAGACAATCAATAACCTTAATAAATAATATAATTACCTAAATAAATTAATAAGGTACTGTTTATTTATTAAATATTTATTTTGTAATCTTACATAAATAAAATATGTATATTAAGTACATTTTCAATGTAATTTTTTTTTTTAATTAGTTTGTAATTTAAAATATTAAATTAGTCAATAATTTGCAAATAATTTGCAGATTGGCCGGTATACACGGTTAAAACGAGTAAAAAAGATTTGCCATATCAATTTGTACAAAACGCAGCCCTATAAGCAAATACAATATTTTATTTAGATGATGGCGGCATTATTTTGTATTTTGGACGTATAACGTCTCCTGGCCCCGGATCGCCAGCATGATAGATGGGCTCTTTCAGCTGATTTTCCTGTCTGCGCCACGAAATTTTTCAACTTAAACGATAAGGGCCCTCCGTGATTTTATGCCTTCCTATAAATATAATAATGATTTATAACACCATTTATATCGCCTCCGTTAGTCAAGGGTTTTCAATATAAAATGTCGTTGCCAATACCGCTACGTTACTTTATTTCAGAAAGTGGTAACTACTTGCGAACTCTGTCAAGGACTGAATAAAAGCCGACGAAACAAAGGCTACTTGGGAATAATAATTAATAATCGAACACAAAGGAAAATCTTGGATAATGAGAACCCCGAACAGATTTACTTCGTTATTAAGTGCTTTTATAAATTTAACGATATCTTACAAAATAACTATATATTTTACGGCTATGCTGTATCTACTTTAATGTTAATCTGAACTCTACAAACGTATTGAGGGACCAAGGATAAAGTAATGAAATTCGATACAATTGGAATGCATTGTCTTGAAAGAAAAACTAAGGTTTATTTTAAGTAGGTAAATATGATAAGAGACGAAAAAAATTTGTGTTTTATTTTTCTAGCCGCTAGAGCGTTTCCACACTATCCGATGCGGAGTTCCGTAGTCGGTCGCTCAGTACTGGCAGGAAGCAGTTCAGAAATATTATGTTGTGTCAGCGCTGGCAGCACATTAGCACCATACATAAAGATGTGGTCTGAACGCAGCACATCACCACGACTATCGTATCGGATATACTTTGTCTGTGGCTGGCGCACACGCGTCCATTTTGATCTTGAATTTTCACTGTTACTTTGCAGAAGAGCAATTTTAAGTTTTACTTATGTAACATTGCATTTTATTTGTAAAGTCTTCATAATCGTAAAATAAACGATGGAATACACCGTGGAAATAATGACAGAGTTTCATTGAAGCCTGCATCCTCGAGCTTTGGACATCGGCACCAACATGGTTAATACCCTTTCAAGGATGTAACCGACGTAAACATGTTGAAAATCAGTAATCATACATAGTAAAATAAATAATGTCAAATATATCAAGAAAATAATTATCCGATCTCGTATTGATACGTACACCGATCGATATCTCAAAAAATGTACGTACGGCGGTACTTACCTAATATACTTCACTATAATCTGCTGTAATATCGGATCCGTCATGTATTTCATTCATTTCTTTTATCATCGGAATCCAATCCCGAAATCGGATCGGACGTTATGAAAACTCTCTAGTGGCTAGCGTGCTTCTCTAACAAGGTATAATCTATTGTGCTGACATGTTTGCGTATTAAAATTTTTCACTGCAATGTGTCATTCGTAAAATATAGGATATATTGTGGGGAGCAATGAAACACGTAAACGTACGTCATTTATGTGAGCCTATAAATAAATTTCAATGTGCGGATCTCGCTAAAACGTCCCTACATAAATATATAGGGGTCGCAACGCATTAATCTTCCCTTCATTTGGACTGTGCTTGTACCGCAAATATGCTTTATTTAAAAATTCTATTAAAACGGCTACTATGTTTGGGATTCATAAAAACTTTTATGACTCGCAGTTACATACACTCACTGATGTACAAAGATACTTGTTAAAACAGAGTACGGAGGGTCCAATGTTGTTAGCCCTAAATGATAAAATATTGTGTAGAATAAATCAAATTGAAATGAAATGAGATTATTTTACTACAAATAGGATTAGCGCTTTTGAATGATCAATATTTTTTTAAAGCTACCACCTGATCACAACGCGGCCTCTACTAAGAAGATCCAGCAAGATATTCAGCGGACTTGACATTTTATATTTTTTTAAACAGTCTGGTATGTCCTGCCGTGCCAAAGTTAAAATGAAAGAAACTATCACTCCCCTCAACCATATTGGAGGGAAGGGGGTGACCCACTATGCGAAGCCACCACAAGTAAAGACTTGAAATAAATAAAATTGAGGACTCATAGAAATTATTCATATTTTCTTCAAAAATATTATTTGTCGTAGCACGTTTCTACTGACTTAATACACGAGTAACAAGTTTTTGATGAAAATTTTGCTCGCTAAGGCTTGTCTAGTCCTAACTAGTTTAATGTCTTATGCATCATCAGCATTATATTTATATCATGTAGTAGGTTACTTGTGCAAGGAACTATTCTGGTAGGCTACCACCGGAGTGTCAGATATCCTGCCACCGATGTGTAAACATTGCTGTGTTCCAGTGAGAAGGGCACTGTATCTGGTGAAATTACTGGACACAATAGACTTTATATCTAATGTATTTAAAGTTTTTAACGCACTAGTGATTCTTTTGCTGTATTACTAGCGCCCATAGACTGCGGTGGCTGCTTACCACCAGGCGGGCCGCACATTTTTTTACCACCTTGTTAGTATAAAAAAATGTCAATAATAAAAAATATCAACGTAGTACGGCTGTTAAATTAATGTGCCGCCATTCTGTATAAATGCTGGAGGTTTTTTATATAAATTTTACATGCAGCAAAAACGTCAGAGCGGAAATTGTAGCAGCGTGAAATATCGCGACGCAGCTGTAGCGGCTAATGAACTTGCTTCACGGGACTAATATTGCGCATCATGTCTACTGCATCCAGGGAATTTTGTTTAATTCGTAATGTTACTATCGAAAATGTTTATTCTATTTGATGACGGTTATTTGGCACCACCTAAGGCTTCAGCTGAAAATCAATGCTGCATTTATATGCGGAATTTAGCTGAGCTGTTGCCTTTTAGAGACACATTTGCATACAACGAGACTGCAACGATTGCTATGTGTTATCTTACATCAATTTTGTTATACTGTTTGTCTGTCTGTCTGTGTACTGTCATCTTTAATTTAATTATTATGTTTGTATCTAGTTACCCCTTGTGTTTATTACTTGTGCGTCTTATAAAATGTTTCTTCTTCTTCTTCGTGATGGATATAGTACAGTTTCTGCCTAGTTTATGATTAAATGACTAAGTGTGGATTTACCTATTGTTAATTGGTTACTAAAACGAGAACTATTACGGTTGTTTAAAAACTTCACTAGGTTTACCTGTCACTTTATTCTATAGTTGTATTGTTATTATGAGAAATTGAACATTCCAAAAAATAGTTACTTGATAGTTACTCGACCTCCAAATATCGAATTCATGATTTATGCTTATTATAAATCTCACATTGGTCAAATAAGTACTTATTTCCTACTTACATAGACAATGACAGTCGAATCCTTAACAATAATAAAAATACACTAATATTTATAGATTGCGGTTGATTTATAACTTGGACCATGTCATGCATACATGACTTAGGTAGCCGTTCTCAAAAATACAACCAAATGTAGCTTTCAAAATGCTTTCAAATACGATTCCATAGCCAACGCCTGAAAAACTTCCATCAAATGCAAGTTGCCGTTTTCAATTGTACACTAAAAGCAATTTATATTTCTGGCTGTGGTCCGACAACAAACAGTACCGAAGAATCCTTTGCCTTGGTCGTATTTGAGTGGAAACCGTTTCTAAAAATCATAGCGGTTTGTGTTGTACATCGCAACCTTTTGATCTCAGCCGGAGTTCGGACACAAAAGTTCCTCCCGTTGCGTTCAACAATGGGTTTGCGGAAAGATTAATCGTCTGAAGCAGCCCTCTAAGCCGGAGAAAACAATTTTTCATCTTTATCAAAACGTTGAGTGCGGGCCGCTGCAATTGTATAATGGCTACCTACTTTTATCTTCTTCCTGGATGAATAAATTTATTTTAATCGATACTGCTTTTGTTTTGGTGGCTTTTTGCAGTCAATAACATCGGCAGTCTCTTTGTTTGATCTGTCTAATGTAATTAGCCTCAAGGCTAAAGTCGTAGAGGATAAAATAATCTTTAACAAAATTAGATTCAAGCGACGTACGACGTCCGATCAAAACTTAAGCAAAACGAAAGTCTCGAAGACAAAAGATCGATCAACAGTTCGACATGAGCCGAACCCTCCAACCAGCTTGGCCAAAGTGGTCAAGCCGGAACCCTTGCAAGCTCTACCAATTGCACGGAAGTGACGGATATTTTTCCGCAAAACAGCAGTAGTGTTGTTCCGATGTGAATGTAGCGGATCGATCATGGATCGATCTACGTATCAAAATATGAATAAGAATCAAGTCTATTGAACAATTACTCAGGGTTTCCATAGAATAGAATAGAATACTCTTTATTTGCACACCAAAGTAAAACATACAGAAAAACTTAGAAAATAACTTAAATTAGGTACAAATGGCGGTCTTATCGCTAATAGCTATTTCTTCCAGATAACCAAAACTTTAAAAAGAAGAAACAACTATTTGGGTAGTTAGTGGTGTACATACTTTGGTACATATCTTAAATTGTACATCTTATACACATTCTATATACTTATATGTATACGTAATTATATATTACAGTATCTAATAGGAATTAATATATACATACATAAAAAAAGTAAAAACAGTATCAGGAATTTATAGGCTCAGATAATGGTCTTTGACCATTTCTTTAAAAGACAGCAAGGATTGAGCACTTCTTATTGAAACAGGCAATGCATTCCACAAACGAACAGCTTGTACGGAAAAGGATTTATCAAAGAAGTTCGTGGAATGCATTGGCATTTCCAACATCAAGTTCTCTGATGATCTTAAAATTCTAGCATGCGCTTCACGACTAAAAATGAAACGATTTTTAAGGTAAGAGGGCGTGATCAGATTAAATAGAATACTATAGAGAAGATATAGTATGTGAGCATTCCGGCGAAGTCGAATGGGTAGCCACTTGAGCTTAGTAACTCAGAGACATGATCATATTTGCTAAGACCAAATATGAATCTTATACAGAAATGTTGGTGTTGGTGTCAAGTTTGTTTATAGGTTAAAAGTTTAGTAAACTAATAACACCCGGTTTCTGAAAGGCTATTCAAATGGATATTCAACTAACATGACTGTTAACTTGACAGCTTGTTCAAATCAATTCGGGTTTCTGAAACGTTAATTAGAGAAAAATTTACTAATCTGTGATCATTTTAATTTGACAAGAAGAATATTATTTAAGTATGGCTACATTGCATATTTAGTTCAATATTTCATTCAATAGCTCATTCAATTCAAAGATATTATAATCTGTAACCATAGATGGAGGATCTACAGGAGGGATAGACACTTTCTTTCTCATTCGCACAAGAAAAGAATGCATTTATATGGGTTACAAGAAATAGAAAGGAACAGAGTATTTTTTGTCCTTCACCTTTTAAAAAAAAAGCAACAGTGGTACCCCATAGACATAATATTTTTGATAGTCAAGCGGCTCCACACTCTTATTTCGTGGGCCTTCATCCCGCGCGGATGTGGAGTGCGAATTTCACTATCGTAAATTTCAAAAGTACCAATTGTTAATACAATCTAGGTATTTTTGTTGCAAAGGACCTTTTATAACTAATAATTACGTTATCTGTCATAAACTAGTAAATTATCCAAAACAAATAGTATAATTTAATACTTAATTTGTCGACCAACACCGATTAGTTGACATTGTATTTGACAAGAGAATAATCTATGATCAAGACTTAATTAGCCTTTCAGAAACCCAAATTGGCTTTGACATGAAGTTTCTGAAGCAAATTTTAACAGCCGTGTCAACTGACAGGTTGTTCAAATTAAAATAGTTGACCATGCTTTCTGCAACCCAAAATACACTTGACAGGAGATTTGACATCTGCCACTGTAACGTTTTTAAAAAAGAGGGGACTTCGTTACAGGTATAGGAAGAAAACAACAAAGATTACAAAAGATAGGTTAGATTTATTTTAGTTATAAGTTTACAGAAGTTAAGAAAACAGAGCAAGAGATCTCAAAGGTCGTGGTCGAGTGATCGGAAGTGTGGTACGATGCACCTGGGGTTAGTCGGCCAGGGCACGACGTGGTAAGAGTGGCCGCCTCAGACCGGGCGGTCCACCGGGCATGGTGCAAGCGGCCTGGTCCCGAGCAGCGGGCCAGACGGGCACCATGCCAGCAGAAGCGGCTGTAGACCGGCCTGGTAGCAGGCCGGAAGTAAGGCCGGGGGACGCCCAAGGGCGGCGTGCCCCCAGCTAGTAGTTGCGGGACGCCCAAGGACGGCGCCCCGTAGTAGCAGTGGACGGGGGCACCCGAGTGACGGTGCCCCGCCGTAGAATGTGGTGCGGAGGCGTCCAAGGACGACGCCCCGCCGTTGGAACGAGTGCGGAGGCGTCCAGTGACGACGCCCCGCCGTAGGAACCCCTGAAACAAACCGTGCACAGTGCTTAGCATCATGCTGAGGCAGACAAGGTAGCAGGCAGAGCTTATGGTGCACTTAGTTCCAGGTGAAAGATGAAGTTAAGCAGATGATACCAGTCAGGGCATAGGTTCAATGCACGGGCTAAGCATGAGCCACGTGCGTATGCAAAACAATGAGAAATTGAAAGTAGGCACTTGCTGAGCAGCATGTACCGGCAAGCAGCAACCGGTATATAAGGTTAGGGACGCTAAAAGATGAAGAAAAACGTACGAACACGTGGCGATGGGTGGCGGTGAAGCAACTGCGATGCAAATCACTTCAGCCCGCACAGGTAGAAAGTAAGGTTATGTATTTCACAAAATGTGAACAAAGAAAAACCCATTGCCACGCGGTCGAGATACTACGTGCTAGGGACACTTAGAAGGAAAACACACTAGACTCACCAAGTGATGGGGATCCAAAGAGGAACCTCCGGTTATGACAAGGGCTTTTATAGGTAAGCCGAGCCCTTCCACGGTGTTGTCAACGAGCGACAACTCGATATTTTTTTAAGATTTGAGACAATGCCTTTTTGCGTTGCACTTTATTCCTACGGCGGGGCGTCGTCTTCGGACGCCTCCGCAATTCCTACGGCGGGGCGTCTTCTTCGGACGCCTCCGCAATTCCAACGGCGGGGCGTCGTCCTTGGACGCCTCCGCACCAGTACCTTTAGCGGGGCACCGTCACTCGGGTGCCTCCGCAATCGCTGCTGGGGTCACCGCACTTGGGTGACCCACCTGACCTGCTCGCTGGGGGCACGCCGCCCTTGGGCGTCCCCCGGTCTTACTTCCGGCCTGCTACCAGGCCGGACTACCAAACTGCTGCTGGCATGGTGCCCGTCTGGCCCGCTGCTCGGGACCAGGCCGCTTGCACCATGCCCGGTGGACCGCCCGGTCTGAGGCGGCCACCCTTACCACGTCGTGCCCTGGCCGACTAACTCCAGGTGCATCGAACCACACTTCCAACCACTCGACCACGACCTTTGAGATCTCTTGCTCTGTTTTCTTAACTTCTGTAAACTTATAACTAAAATAAATCTAACCTATCTTTTGTAATCTTTGTTGTTTTCTTCCTATACCTGTAACGAAGTCCCCCCTCCTCTTCAAAACGTTACAGTGGCTCCGGCTCCGGCGCATGGGGCGGCTGGTAGTGTAACACCTTGTTTTTCTACCACTAATACTTACAGTTATTTATGAAATCCTCACTAATTTAACAATTAAAACATTTGTTTTGGTTGCGGAAAAACATTGTGTTGACATATGTGACAGTAGCAAAATGTCACTGAACTGTCATCTGACAGCTATATTTCGTTCAAAAATCGATAGTTGCAATCGTAAAAACTTGATAGTTCGTGATTAGTTATCTTTATAAATTAGCTCTCGTAAAATCCTTTATCTTAATTATATACATAGTTTATATAGTCAGACACCCTTAATCTATTTTTAGGTGCTTAAAGTTTTTTTTCCTAGATAACAGTGATCAACGATTACTTATCTCAGCTAGTGACGTTACTGGACGTAATGTCACTAGTACAAAAAAACATATTTCCGGTCATCGACCGTAACTATAAAAGGCCGGGTTAGGGCTTCGGTCTCCCTCTTTTTGTATTTCAACTTCCCCAGAATTGGTGAGTCTAGCTGTGTAGATTGTCTGATTTTCGTGGCCATGTGTTTCTCTCTCTCGAAAGAAAGAAAGAAAGAAAGAAAGAAGAAGAAAGTAGTCTTCTGTAGAAAGGTTCTCGAGTGGCGACCACGAACCGGAAGACGCAGCGTAGGTAGGCCTCCCACTAGGTGGACAGACGACATTGTGCGCGTCGCAGGTAACCGGTGGATGCAAATAGCCAATTGTCGGTCATTGTGGCGTTCGAAGGGGGAGGCCTATGTTCAGCAGTGGACGTCTTCCGGCTGGTGATGTGTGATGTGTGTTTCTCTAACTTTTCATTTGCTTAATGTCTAAATTAACCTTATCTTAACCTCAAATTGTCCCACAGTGTACGAGCTGTAGGATTCAGATCGTGAAACGTGTTTTTTTAATCGCCACACATCGCCACGTGTCGGATACCGTAATTGTTACTTTCCTCTAGGTTCTTTTGTTCCATTTACCGGTGCTGTGCTTGCCTTACAGTTATGTGTGTATGTGCTACATTATTTCCTCAAAATGCATCAAGGTTCTACCTGTAACACATGTCTGACCATGTGATTCTTTTTGGTTGCCGCCTATAACAGCCGCCTTGTACTCAGCTATGTACATTCTGCCAATGTACATAGTCGCCTAGATGGATCTTGCCAAAATCACCTGTTTTCTTTGCCTAAACTCTGCTAACCTCATTCTTCTGAAAATCAAGTGCACCCTTTTCTCTCACTGCCTGCTACCATACGCTTATGCATGATGCTAAGCACTGTGCACTGTATTTTTCAGGGGTCCTTGTACCAGGATTGGTACAGTCTACCGTTCCTGAGAGCCTGCTACACCTCGGGTCTTGGTCGGCCTCCGTGCTACACTACCAGCTGTCCAAGCCTGCCACCCTGCTCAGCTGTCTCCCCGCCTGCTGCCGGGAGACCACCGACTCGCTTGGCCTACTACCGCCAGGTGCATCGTGCCACACAATCTGACCTCTTGAGCCCGCGACCTCTGAGATCTTGTCCTTTTCTCAATATATCTTCCTTGTTACTTTAAATCTTTGTTTCTTTTCCTTACCTGTAGCGCTAAACGCTACAGTGGCGCCCTAACTAGCGGTTAAAGTGGTCAGATTGTGTTCTTCTTTTATTATTTTTTATTTTTTTTTGTTTTTCTATGTGTATGTGGGTACCCTCTAGGTGGTAGTACTTTGTGCGCAGTACGCCTCGGTGGGATACCACCTATCCTAGTTACGGTAATTCTTTTATTGTAGCTAGGATACCCGAGTCCGCTAGCACCAGGAGCGCTTAACACCTCTGCTCGCTCCACCCATCTGCGGCCAAAATTTTTTTTTTTTAAACTATACTTGCTTTACTTCAGCTGAGCACTCTTAATACATTTTTTTTATTTTGGCTGCAACAATTTTGGTATTTTTAAAATTTCTCATCAGTTTTTTTTTTTAACATAAAATTTTTAAATTAAGCTCACTTTCTTTTTAAACTTTAAATTAAATTTATTTTGCTTTTGCTTAAATTTCTTTAACTTACAACCACCTAACCTATAACCATACTTTGGTTCCCCAATTTCTACGGCACCCACATACACCTATTTTTTTTTTGTGCACTTGATTTTTTTCTTTAACTTAGGAAGCTAGACTCACCTTTTTAGTTAATATGGCCTACCCCATTAATTTTTATTCCTTGCCTAAAGCAGAATTATCGTATGAAATCGGGTTGCGTGGTCTAGAACCAGCTGCTACGGTAATTTCTCTTAGAAAGCAAATATCTGACATTGGGAAGGAACTTCTTTCCGCCCCCATCTCTGCTTCTCACTTGGAACCGGAGGATGATCTAAAAGGTGTCCGGGATACGCTTTATAGATCAAGCGAGAACCTGCTTCTACTAAAGGATAATTTTGATACTAACCTTTACTTGCGTACTGAAAGTTTGTTACACCACGTCTATCATAGACTTGGTAGGATAGATTCAACGTCATTGAGCAATGTTGATGATTTAGCTGATACTAAAAATGACTTCAATGCACAATATAAAGACATAAAAGGGTTTAAAAACAAATTTGATAAGGCTGTGTCCCCAAGCACATCTTCTACTATCCAGCCTGTAATCTCAGTAACATGTGAACGCAGTATAAGTTCTGATTTGGGTAAAATTAAATTTAGTGGTAAAACTTGTGTTAGGTCTTTTATCCAGCAAGTAGAGGAGTTTGTATCATCTAGAAATATTTCCTACGAGAAAATATTATCTAACTGTTTTGAAATTTTTACTGGTGATGCCTTGCATTGGTATCGCTCAGTGAAGGATGGAATTTCCTCTTGGTCAGACTTAACCACTCTACTTTTAGCTGACTTTAGCATCCACGATTATGACTACCGTCTGATGGAGGAAATTCGAACTCGCACTCAGGGTGCTACTGAGAGTATAACCATCTATCTATCTATAATGCATGGAATGTTTGCTAGGTTATCTAAACCTCTAAATGAAGCTGGTAAATTAGAAATCCTTTTACATAATATTAGGCCTTGCTATGCTTCTTCTCTTGCGTCAACTGCTGTGGTTGACATCAACACTTTAAAATCGGCGTGCAAATCTTACGAGGTTATTCAGTCCAGAATACAACATTTCCATGAACCTCCGGTGGTAACTTCTCGTACTATTGCTCCAGAATTTGCCTATAAACCTGTAGAACCTAAGGTGGGGTCTAGCTATAAATATTCTAGTTATAATTTTAATAAAAAACCACAAGTCTCTGCTGTTGCGATGGAGCCCTCTACTACAAAAAAACTTACTCCTAATCCTTCCCTAGGTAATAGGTTCTGTCCTAGATGCCGATCCAACACTCACGATCTTCGGGAGTGTAAGGAGCCCCGAACAATTTTGTGTTTCAGGTGTGGTAAATTAGGTTTTCGGTCGGTTGATTGTCCAGCGTGCAAGTCCAAATTAAATTCTAGTCCAAAAAACTTGTAGGCCAGGGTTGGAGAGCCTCATCTAAGCCTGGTCAGTTTTGTAAAACTAACTACACTGACAAAACTGACCGGGAAAATTGGGTGCAATTTTTGAAAAAATTCTTTAATTGTTACTCGGTCTCTTCAATCCTGGAAAATAAAACTAACATCTCTCGTCCCTACGTGAACGTCACTATCGCTAACACAAGAAAAATTGGGTTGCTCGATTCTGGATCTTGTATTTCTATTTTAGGTAACAATTCACACAACAACATTATTAATTTACACAAAGATCTGAAAGTTCAACATGGTGAATTGTTAACCCTTTCTACAGCTGGTGGTCAAAAGTTATCTACTTGTCAGTATATTGACATTCCTTTTCACTTTGTCGATAAAACTGAAATAATTCGAACTTACATTGTTCCTCAAATTAAAAATAACTTAATACTAGGCATTGATTTTTGGAAGAAATTTGAATTGTTTCCGAAAAACTTGGATAGTGTGGTCTTTAAATTGCCCGAGGAGAGCGAAGTGTCTAACGTAACATTGGACGAAAAAAATTTACAATCCTACGCTCAGCTCTCAGCAGAACAAAAGGGCACGGCAGATAACATCATTCGCCAATTTGAAGAGATATCGTACGAAAATCGTGGTCTGGGTCGTACCTCTTTGATTACACACACTATCGACACTGGTGATGCCGCTCCAATTCGGCAACGCTACTATCGAATGTCCCCTGTGAAGCAAAAAATTCTTTCAGAACAACTTGACGAAATGCTCAGGGAAGATGTTGTCCAGTCTTGTGAGAGTCCTTGGTCATCTCCTGTCCTACTTGCTCCTAAAAAGAATGGCGAATATCGATTCTGTCTCGATAGCCGTAAATTAAATTCTGTTACTAGAAAAGATGCCTATAGCTTACCTTACATCTCTGAAATCTTAGACAACCTCAGAGATGCTAAATACCTATCCTCTATTGACCTTTCCAAATCATTTTGGCAAATTTTGATTAAAAAAGAGGACAGATGTAAGACTGCCTTCTATATTCCCTCTAGGGGGACCTTTCAATTTAAGTCTATGCCCTTTGGGTTGACTAATGCTCCTGCTACGCAACAGAGACTTGTGGATTTGCTCTTTTACGGGCCTGAATTTGAGCATAGAGTGTTCGTGTTCATTGATGATATCATTGTGGTCTCTAATTCGTTTGAACAGCATATATCCTTACTTAAAAAAGTCTTAGATAAACTAAAATCTGCTAACTTAACAGTTAATCTCGAAAAGTGTCAATTTTTCAGAGAAAAACTTAAATATTTAGGCTATTTGGTAGACTCGAACGGTCTTCATGCTGACCCCGAAAAAGTAAAGGCAATACTTGATTACCCTACACCGAAAAATCGGAAGGAAGTTCGGCGTTTCCTAGGCACAGCATCGTGGTACCGACGCTTTATACCAAACTTTAGCTCTCTTGCTACTCCTCTAAATAAACTTACTTCTCAAGGTAAAAAAGCTCCACCTTTTACTTGGTCTGAAGAGGCTGAATCTTCGTTCCAAGCTCTAAAAAAATGTCTAACTTCTTCGCCTGTCTTGTCTTGTCCCGATTAAATCAAAATCAAAATCAAAATCAAAATATCTTTATTATGCATAGGCCTCACGAGGGCACTTACATATTGTCATTTTTTTAAAAATTACCACCGGATCACAACGCGGCCTCTACTGAGAAGATCCGGCAAGAAACTCAGAGGGCTTGTCATTTTTTAATTCAATTAAGTATAATGTTAACAATAAAAATCGCTTTTACAAAAGATGTCTTAAAATTATAAGCTCGCATGAGTATCACAGTTTAAGCCCACGCAGCTTTATCCTCCAGGTAATCCGAGATTTTATAGTAGCCCTTTTTAGACAACCGGCTTTTAATAGAGCTTTTGAATTTATTAATTGGTAGGTCTCGGATATCCTGTGGCAGTTTATTATAGAAACGTATACCTTGGCCCATGAACGAATTACTAATTCTGTGGAGACGCGTGGAGTGTACAGCAAGATTGTGTTTGTTCCGGGTGTTTACATTATGATGGTCACTATTCTTTGCAAAAGCACTAATGTTTTTCTTTACATACAGCAAATTTTCATAAATATATTGTGATATAACCGTTAGAATATTTATTTCTTTAAATTTTTGTCTAAGTGTATCAGTAGGAGCTAAACTGTAAATAGCTCTCACAGCCCTTTTCTGCAGAATAAAAATGGTGTTGAAATCTGCAGAAGATCCCCACAGTAATATACCATAAGACATAATACTGTGAAAATAACTAAAATAAACAATTCTAGCGGTTTCAACATCTGTGACATGTCTAATTTTCTTAACTGCATAAGCCGCCGAGCTAAGCCTACCCGACAGTTTCTCAATATGTGGGCCCCATTGCAACTTGGCATCAACAGTAATGCCCAAGAATACTGTTGAATTTACAGGGTCCAAAACAGCTCCATTGATGTCAACATTGGTTCTCACCTGTCTGACGTTAGGTGTTGTGAATTTTATACATTTTGATTTACTTTCATTTAATTTTAAATTATTAACATTAAACCAATGGACAGCTTTAGATACAACATTGTTCACATCGTCATAATCTTGTAGTCCACGCTTAATTTTAAACAAGAGAGAGGTATCATCCGCGAACAATATAATCTTATGATTGTCCCCTGCAAAGTAGGGTAAGTCATTAACATATATCAAAAATAGAAATGGGCCTAGTATTGAACCCTGTGGTACACCTAAAGTAACCTCAGATCCTACAGATCTCGTTCCGTTAATATCAACCTTCTGAATTCTATTACTCAAATATGAAGTCAGAAGATCGAGAGCTCTGTTCCTGATTCCGTAGTGGTGTAGTTTCCTGACAAGGGTGTCATGTTGTACGCAATCAAACGCCTTGGATAAATCGCAGAATATGCCAAGAGCATCCTGCTTGTCCTCCCAGGCGTCATATATGTTTCTTATCAATTCAACTCCCGCATCTGTAGTAGAACGATTCTTAGTAAAACCAAACTGTTTATCATGAAACAGATCATATTCGTTGAAATGATCTACCATCTGATCAAGCAATAATTTTTCAAAAATTTTACTTAAAGTAGGCAATACCGAAATTGGCCTGAAATTCGTAGGCTCCGTGGTACTACCGGATTTAAACATAGGAATTAATCTACTCTGTTTCATAAGGTCAGGAAACACTCCACTAGAGACACAACTATTGAATACTACAGCTAATTGCGGTGCAATAAGATCAATGACAGATGAGATCATCTGAGTAGATAGACCCCATAAGTCTGCGGTTTTTTTTAAATTTATCTTTTTAAATGTATTTGCAATATCCTTAGCAGTAACGAAGGAGAATTCAAAAGTTGTTCTACATTTTGGTACACTTTGTTGCAATAATAACTCCGCAGAAGTGGATGACGACTTAAGAGTATTTGAAATTTCTAAAGGAATATTAGCAAAAAAATTTTCAAACGCGGTCGCTACATCCTGATCCGCAGTTACATCAGAATCATTAATTTTCAAGTGAAAATCACGATTACGCACAGTTGTTCTTCCTGTTTCACTATTTATAATGCTCCAAGTTGTCTTAATTTTATTTTCAGAATTTTTAATTTTATTTTTCAAATAAATAGCCTTAGCTAAGGAACAAGTTCGTTTAAAGACCTTAGAGTATTTTTTAACATATTCTTTAAAGAGTGGACAAGAGTTAGAAGATTTTTCATTGTACAATTCATACAGTTTTCTCCGACTCTTAAGAATACCTACAGTCGCCCAATCACTAAATGACACACGATCATTAATTAATAATGTTCTTGGTTTAAATATTTTACTATACTGAGCATCGATAAGGTGGAATAAGGCGTTATACAAAGTGTTTGGGTCATTATGACTGGGCAATGAAGGTAGTTTATCAATCAGGGTGGCTTTAAAATCATTAAGACGGCGTTTAGTTACTGGAACAAACGTAACATTTCTTTGTGATTTATTTGACTTACTAGGAAATAGAGCTAATTGACCACAATGATCAGAATCTAATTTATTTATTATTTCTTTGTGGACTGGTTTTATATTAGTAAATATATTGTCAATGCAGGTTGCACTAGTGGAAGTTATCCTAGTAGGTTCTAAGAAAATGTTGTACAAATTGTAAGATTTAAGTAGTGTCATAAATTTACCAGTTACATTGCTATTTTCAAGTAAATTTATGTTGAAGTCTCCACAGATGATAATAGTTTTATTAGAAGATGAAGTTTTGTGCAAGATACTTTCTAAAATTCTCTCAAATTCGTCGTAAGGTGAACACGGGGGCCTGTATACGCTCAAAACTAAAAACTGATCTGACTCAATGCAAGCTATTTCAATAACTCGCTCAACAGACAGACTCACAAGATCTGTGCGTTCCCTAAATTTAATATTTTTCTTAATAATAATTAAGGAGCCCCCTCGTATCTTATTTATATTATTCTCAGCCATTCCAAATTCACAGTGACGCGAGTGATTACGGCATTGGTGCTGTCCTTACCCAGAGTCTCGATGGCGAAGAGAGAGTTATAGCCTACATGAGCAAATCTCTGACAGCCCAAGAACGTAATTACAGCGCTACTGAACGCGAAGCTTTTGCTGTCCTATTAGCTGCAGAACATTGGCGGTGCTATTTGGATAATGGGACAAAATTCATCGTCTATACGGACCATTCGTCTTTAAAATGGTTTCTTAATTTAAATAACCCAACTGGACGTCTAGCTAGATGGGGTATACGTCTTTCTGCTTTTAACTTTGAAATAAAACACAGGCGCGGGAAAGAAAATGTCGTTCCTGATTCCTTGTCTCGTGCAGTACCTGTCGCTGCAATTAATGACCAAACTTCATCGTCTCCTAGTACCTCTGATGCTTGGTATCTAAATATCTTTAAAGGGTGTCAAACAGCACCTATGTCTTTCTTAAATTATAAAATTGACAATAACAAACTCTATCGTTATGTCAAAACCTTAAATCCTCTAATCCGCGAATTTGAGTGGAAAGAAGTCGTTCCTGCTGAGGAAAGAACAAAAATTATTACAGAGTGTCATTCTGCACCAACTTCTGCTCATCTTGGTGTCTTTAAAACGCTTAAGCGTATCACTTTAAATTATTTTTGGCCTGGTATGCAAAAAGATGTCTCTAATTTTATTTCTAACTGTGACTCGTGTAACTCCCATAAACATGCTAATCATCCTACACTAGGTCTGATGGGACGGCCAAAAGAATGCTCACGACCGTTCCAGATGATAAGCATGGATCTTGTCGGACCTTTACCTTCTTCCAGGAAACAAAACACTATGATACTTGTAATAACCTGCTGTTTTTCAAAATACTGCCTTCTTTTCCCTCTACGTCGTGCAACTGCTGACGTCATAGCTCGTCTGGTCGAGGAATCAGTGTTCCTAGTACATGGTGTCCCAAGTACTATACTCATGGACAACGGCAAACAGTTTGTCAGTCAAACTCTACGGAATTTGTTCGCTCAATATAAAGTCCCTGATGTGCGCTATACGCCTAAATACACACCTCAAGTTAACACCGTTGAGAGATACAATAAAACTATAATGACAGCTGTTTCCACTTTTATTAATAGCGATGACCATCGAATATGGGATGTTAACCTACCTAAAATACAGTTTGCCTTAAACTCGGCTGTAAGTGAGGTGACTGGCTTCACACCATCATTTCTTGTCTTTGGTAGGGAATTAGTTGCTTGTGGTTCTCATTATCTCGACGTCGATAAGTCGGATGATCTTATATTTTCGCCTCGGGACGCTTATGCGGAAAATTTGGGAAAACTAAGGAAAATCTTTGACAAAGTGCATAGTTCTCTAATAAAAAGTCACTCCAGAAATTGTGGTCACTACAATCTTCGCCGCAAGATGGCAGATTTTAATGTTGGCGATATTGTGTGGAAGCGCACATATTTTCAGAGTGATAAGGACAAACGCTTTTCAAAAAAACTCGCTCCGAAATTTATTAAGTGTCGCATAAAATCTAAGTTGTCTCCGTTGGTCTATGAACTTACTGACATGCAAGACAAAAATCTAGGTTCTTGGCATATAAAAGATTTTAAAATAAATAATTATGCTACTTAATAATTATATAATTTATTCCTTGGTTATCTATTCCTTGGCAATCTTGCTATACATGCAAACTTTACTTTGTAAAAATAAAAAAAAAAATCTAGATTATAATTCTATATTCTAAATTCTATATGGTAAATCTTGTCCTTGAACGGTATCCCTTCTCAACTCTCTTAATCTTTAATACTCAGTTTTGGTGACAAGTGTCCCAACTTCATTCCTAAACATTGTCGGCTCATCCTTGATTATCACCTTTTGTACTCCATTAAATCCTTGAAACTATCTTAAACGTCTATTACTCTTCTATACACAGCTGCTGTATTTGTCCTCACCTTTGGTTATTAACCGACTAAAGGTTAATAGCCACTCTTTGGTGTCGCCTGCACACCTATGATCTGTGTCACGTCTGAGGGCACAGATTTCTTTGTATAGGCCTCCTACTAAGGGCCTATGCACTTTGAGGGCATTATTGTACTTGCTTGGGTATGGAAGGGGTATATATCTTGATTCTTAAGTACAAACTGTAGTAGAGCCAGTCAGTTTTCTTTAGGTCTAATGGAATTTTCCCTAGGAAAAATTCTCCGCTAACGGGGGGGATACTGTAACACCTTGTTTTTCTACCACTAATACTTACAGTTATTTATGAAATCCTCACTAATTTAACAATTAAAACATTTGTTTTGGTTGCGGAAAAACATTGTGTTGACATATGTGACAGTAGCAAAATGTCACTGAACTGTCATCTGACAGCTATATTTCGTTCAAAAATCGATAGTTGCAATCGTAAAAACTTGATAGTTCGTGATTAGTTATCTTTATAAATTAGCTCTCGTAAAATCCTTTATCTTAATTATATACATAGTTTATATAGTCAGACACCCTTAATCTATTTTTAGGTGCTTAAAGTTTTTTTTCCTAGATAACAGTGATCAACGATTACTTATCTCAGCTAGTGACGTTACTGGACGTAATGTCACTAGTACAAAAAAACATATTTCCGGTCATCGACCGTAACTATAAAAGGCCGGGTTAGGGCTTCGGTCTCCCTCTTTTTGTATTTCAACTTCCCCAGAATTGGTGAGTCTAGCTGTGTAGATTGTCTGATTTTCGTGGCCATGTGTTTCTCTAACTTTTCATTTGCTTAATGTCTAAATTAACCTTATCTTAACCTCAAATTGTCCCACAGTGTACGAGCTGTAGGATTCAGATCGTGAAACGTGTTTTTTTAATCGCCACACATCGCCACGTGTCGGATACCGTAATTGTTACTTTCCTCTAGGTTCTTTTGTTCCATTTACCGGTGCTGTGCTTGCCTTACAGTTATGTGTGTATGTGCTACATTATTTCCTCAAAATGCATCAAGGTTCTACCTGTAACACATGTCTGACCATGTGATTCTTTTTGGTTGCCGCCTATAACAGCCGCCTTGTACTCAGCTATGTACATTCTGCCAATGTACATAGTCGCCTAGATGGATCTTGCCAAAATCACCTGTTTTCTTTGCCTAAACTCTGCTAACCTCATTCTTCTGAAAATCAAGTGCACCCTTTTCTCTCACTGCCTGCTACCATACGCTTATGCATGATGCTAAGCACTGTGCACTGTATTTTTCAGGGGTCCTTGTACCAGGATTGGTACAGTCTACCGTTCCTGAGAGCCTGCTACACCTCGGGTCTTGGTCGGCCTCCGTGCTACACTACCAGCTGTCCAAGCCTGCCACCCTGCTCAGCTGTCTCCCCGCCTGCTGCCGGGAGACCACCGACTCGCTTGGCCTACTACCGCCAGGTGCATCGTGCCACACAATCTGACCTCTTGAGCCCGCGACCTCTGAGATCTTGTCCTTTTCTCAATATATCTTCCTTGTTACTTTAAATCTTTGTTTCTTTTCCTTACCTGTAGCGCTAAACGCTACAAGTTAGTTGATTTTTGCGTTGATCATCCTTTCGGAAACCGGGCGTTATTAGTCTACGAAAAAGCCTTCGATTCAATCGAGACCTGGGCGGTATTGCAGTCCCTCCAGCGGTGCCATATTGACTATAGGTACATCGAAGTGTTGAAGTGTTTGTACAGCAGCGCCACCATGTCGATCCGACTACAGGACGAGAGCACGAAACCAATCCCATTGCAGCGAGGTGTGAGACAGGGAGACGTTATTTCTCCGAAACTGTTCACAAACGCATTGGAGGACGTTTTCAAGCTCTTGGACTGGTACGGATTCGGCATCAACATCAATGGCGAATACATCACGCACCTTCGTTTTGCCAATGATATAGTCATTATGGCAGAGTCACTGGAGGACCTTAATACGATGCTCAGCGACCT
This sequence comes from Furcula furcula, assembly GCA_911728495.1. Taxonomy (NCBI): domain Eukaryota; kingdom Metazoa; phylum Arthropoda; class Insecta; order Lepidoptera; family Notodontidae; genus Furcula; species Furcula furcula. The sequence goes on from OU452251.1 coordinate 17,791,189, forward strand.
CAGTAGCGTTTCCCAACAGGTGGGTCTTAAAATGAACATGGACAAGACGAAGATCATGTCTAATGTCCATGTTGCACCCGTACCGGTAGTTGTTGGGAACGATACAGCCGAAGTTGTTGACCACTACGTATACCTAGGACAAACTATCCAGTTAGGTCGGTCCAACTTCGACAAATAGGTCGCCCGAAGAATCCAACTCGGATGGGCAGCGTTCGGGAAACTACGTGACATCTTCTCATCAGAAATTCCGCAGTGCCTGAAGACAAAGGTTTTTAACCAGTGTGTGTTGCCAGTGATGACATATGGTACTGAGACGTGGTCTTTAACAGCTGGCCTTTTGGAGAAGCTCAGAGGCACACAACGAGCTATGGAGAGAGCTATGCTCGGAGTTTCTTTGCGCGACAGAATCCGGAATGAGGAGATTCGCCGAAGAACCAAGGTCACCGACATAGCTCGTAGAATATGCAAGTTGAAGTGGCAGTGGGCAGGCCACATCGCTCGAAGAACCGATAACCGTTGGGGAAGAAAGGTTCTCGAGTGGCGACCACGAACCGGAAGACGCAGCGTAGGCAGGCCTCCCACTAGGTGGACCGACGACATTGTTCGCGTCGCAGGCAACCGGTGGATGCAAATAGCAAATTGTCGTTCATTGTGGCGGTCTAAGGGGGAGGCCTTTGTTCAGCAGTGGACGTCTTCCGGCTGGTGATGATGATGATGATGATGAAACTAAGTAGGTAAAGTTAGGTTTGGTGAACCATTGCGGAAGTACAGTTGTGAGTTGTGGCGTTCCAAGGAGAGGCCTATATTTAGCAGAAGAAGACTTCCAGCTGATTTTGTAGGATAGTTCCAGTTAATATCATCTATTTCAATTGAAGTAACGGATATATTTCCGCAAAGTAGCAGCAGTGGTTGTGTTCCGATGTGAATGTACCAGGTGCACTACCAGACTCAGGAGACTCAATAACTAAACAAATTATCTCAAGTGAGTATCGGCAATACAAAGTTATCTACTGGTGACTTACCATCTCGAAAACACACGGGTGTTTTCGACTACGGGTGTTTTGTAGTCACGGGACTAAGTTGCAAAAATATGTAAAGATTGTGTTTTTTTATTTGGCCAAAAATACTACATCAAATAAGTGAGTACCTTTCATTTAACGTCAAGAGATCCTGCAAAAATATTTAAGGTGGTAAATCGTACAAAGACGGAAAAGGGGCCCGAAAAAATAAATATGACCTTTCACTTGACAGCCAGATGATGTTATAAAGATATTTCTCTAATCTTTTATGTAGTAGGGTCGACAAAGCAAAAGAGATGTTTATGTACAAAGATGATCAATGGTAGGAAAATTGAGAATTTATTCGCATATTTACTTAAAAAAATGTAAAAAAAGTCTTTTGAACCAATTCCGTAGCAGTTATCATCAAAAATCGTATAGCCTTAATCCTAACTAAAAAGAGTGCTCAGTGTCTCTTATTAGCGGTGGTAAAGGCCATCGGGGAGGTTAAGTGTACATTTTGAAGGTAACCCGCTATCTCCGGTTTGCAAAGCAAGCAGTTTCCCGCTGCGCCATAAAGCTACGAATAAAATAACAACATAAAAAATCTAAAAATAGATAGATAGATAGATAAATAATACTTTATTGTTCCACCATTATAGAAAAACACAAAAATACAAAAGAAAAACAGTAAATAGAATGAAACAATGGGCGGCCTTATCACTAAAAGTGATCTCTACCAGGCAACCTTTGGATGGAGAGGAACTATGAACTGCAAGGCGGGGTTGTTTATATAAACCATTATCGTAAAAAGAAAAAAAAAACAGAACTACATACAATAAAATACGTCAAAGTACGTGTAAAATCTATACTTACTCTTTCTGTACATTGAAGATATTTTGAAAATTATATTTGGCGGGCATTCTATAACCGATACTGAGGCCGAAAATGTATTTTTTTTAATTTTTGTCTGTCTGTCTACAGACAGACAGACAAAAATTAAAAAAAATACAGCGTGATGCTCAGCCGTGATACATCACGGCTGAGCATCACGCCGAAACTACTGAATGGATTCAAATGAAACTTGGCATGATTTGAGATCTTACTACGAGGTAGGACATAGGATACTTTTTATCCCATAATCTAGCACGGTTCTTTTGGGAGAGGGGATTAAAGTCAAAATGGGTACTTGGTTATACGCTTGGTCCGGTTTTATCAATTTTTCTTTATAATATAATAAATATTAGTAAGGGAACACTCATAGAGAGTTGTTATCAAGGTTTTGTAATCGATCGGGTTAAGCAACGTTAGGTAAGGTCATTAAATAGATGGGTGACCGTTTAACGCCATTGGAACTAAACGGGTCCGTGCTTCGTAGAGCAAGTAAAAAGTGGGTCCCAGTTTTTAACCGACTATAAAAAAGGAGGTTATGTATTCGATGCGAATGTCTGTTATTAAAAGTTTAGTTAACGTAAAAATAGCGCAGGCGGATCTGCGTGGGTCAGCTAGTACGTAAATAAAAGTCGTAATAAAATATTACCTATAAAATTGATTTTTTTTTAAGTTTTGTTCATAAAATACGAGCATACGTGTTTCAAATTAATCAGAATCAGAAAATAACATTCAAAATATAACATTACATTAACAATTTATTCAGGCTATATGTTTAATGTAAAGCTCCCCAGAGAGTCATATCACATTACATGATTCGTTTTAATAGACAGAGTGGATTGGAGTGAAAATGCATTTTAAATTAAGCCTCGTTAGAAAGTTTAATCTGTGCTGCAAATAAAATTTATTTTGTACTAGCTGACCCACGCAACTCCGCCCGCGCTGTGTTTACGTTAGCTAAACTTTCAATAAAATACATTCGCATAGAATACCAAACCTCCTTTTTACCCGACTACGGAACGGAGGGAGGGTTATGATTTTAACAAGAATGTATGTATGTATGTTCATCTGTTCCCGAATATCTTCTAATCTACTTAACATAATTAGACAAGAAGGGTGTCGTTAGAAGCGCCTTGATTGTCCGCTGGTTATAGGCTATATAATATTACATTAAATTCAATGTGGCGCCATCTACAGGACAAAAACTTCTGAAGTAAAACAAAAATATTTTTTGATTAAGTTGAAGTTAGGTACACATGTGTATTTCTGTTGCCCAAGCATGATCGTGTAAAGTAAATAATCATCATCATCAATATATATAAAAGGAGATGTCCTGATTGATTGACTTATTGACTGACTGACAGACAACGCACAGCCTAAACCGCTGGCTTTAGAGACTTGAAATTAGGGAGGTGTATTCTTCACAATACGTAAACGCACACTAAGAACGGAATTTTCAAAATTCGCATCCTAAGGGGTCCAAATAGGGGGTTTTAAGTTTTATAAAAAAGCGTTATAATTCATGAACGGTTGGTACTAGAGCCTTGAATTTTCACACACAGATGCCTCAAAGAAAATAAACAATGACGTGTTTTTGCATTTCTCGAAATTTTCTAAGTAGAAGTCACAGGACCTCAATTTTTGTGTAAAATAAATAAATTACAATTTCTTAACACATTTCACTGTTTTCCGATACAATATGATAGATAGGATTAGGACGAAGTCAGGTTTAAGAAATTATGAGGGTTTTAAGGTCAAAATAGGACCCCTAAGTTAAAAATCTCGCGTGTGGTGTCTTTTAAAAGGTAATTGGAAACCGTTTTTTTTTATGATATAAGCAGTAGGCATGAGTTATATCATGGGTTTTAAAACTAAGATACGACATTGATGTTTAAAATTTGAATCTGATATGATTTCAAAAGTGATGGGAAAAATCATATTGTTTAGTTAAACTATTTTGCTAACTGCTGCGTTAGCTCAAGTGTGGCTTCTAAGTACACGCAAGGTTACAATTCAATAAGAGGCTGCCGAGAGTGTTCGCAAACGCGCGCACCGGCATCAATCTGCCACCTAAAAAAAAAAAAGCTGCCGCCTCGCTCCTCAGCCATAAGCCCGGACAAATAACGGGCAACCTTCGGAGTTGTCGGTTGGACGTTTGGATTGTGGGCCCTAGATGTCCATTGAGTACGGGGCGTTTTAATAGGTAAGATACTCCGGTTCGGAGCCAGGTACCGAATCAAACCAAAAAAAAAACCTGTCAAGTTCGAGTCTGACTCGCGAATCGAGGGTTCCATACCTTCCTTGCGCGTATTAATGTTTTCAATTCAATAAGAGGCTGCCGAGAGTGTTCGCAAACGCGCGCACCCGCGTCAATCTGCCACCTAAAAAAAAAAACCTGCCGCCTCGCTCCTCAGCCATAAGCCCGGACAAATAACGGGCAACCTTCGGAGTTGTCGGTTGGACGTTTGGATTGTGGGCCCTAGATGTCCATTGAGTACGGGGCGTTTTAGTAGGTAAGATACTCCGGTTCGGAGCTAGGTACCGAATCCAACCAAAAAAAAAAACCGGTCAAGTACGAGTCTGACTCGCGAATCGAGGGTTCCATACCTTCTTTGCGCGTATTAATGTTATTGATTTCAATTCAATAAGAGGCTGCCGAGAGTGTTCGCAACGCGCGCACCCGCGTCAATCTGCAACCTAAAAAAAAAAGCTGTCGCCTCGCTCCTCAGCCATAAGCCCGGACAAATAACGGGCAACCTTCGGAGTTGTCGGTTGAACGTTTGGATTGTGGGCCCTAGATGTCCATTGAGTACGGGGCATTTTAGTAGGTAAGATACTCCGGTTCGGAGTTAGGTACCGAATCAAACAAAAAAAAACCGGTCAAGTGCGAGTATGACTCGCGAATCGAGGGTTCCATACCTTGTTTGCGCGTATTAATGTTATTGATTTCAATTCAATAAGAGGCTGCCGAGAGTGTTCGAAAACGCGCGCACCCGCGTCAATCTGCCACCTAAAAAAAAAAAAAGCTGCCTCCTCGCTCCTCAGCCACAAGCCCGGACAAATAACGGGCAACCTTCGGAGTTGTCGGTTGGACGTTTGGATTGTGGGCCCTAGATGTCCATTGAGTACGGGGCGTTTTAGTAGGTAAGATACTCCGGTTCGGAGCTAGGTACCGAATCAAACAAACAAAAAACCGTTCAAGTGCGAGTCTGACTCGCGAATCGAGGGTTCCATACCTTCTTTGCGCGTATGAATGTTATTGATTTCAATTCAATAAGAGGCTGCTGAGAGTGTTCGCAAACGTGCGCACCCGCGTCAATCTGCCACCTAAAAAAAAAAAAAGCTGCCGCCTCGCTCCTCAGCCATAAGCCCGGACAAATAACGGGCAACCTTCGGAGTTGTCGGTTGGACGTTTGGATTGTGGGCCCTAGATGCCCATTGAGAATGGGGCGTTTTAGTAGGTAAGATACGCCGGTTCGGAGCTAGGAACCGAATCAAACAAAAAAAAACAGTCTTGTGCGAGTCTGACTCGCGCATCGAGGGTTCCATACCTTCTTTGCACGTATTAAAGTTATTTTAATCATCATCATCAATATATATAAAAGGAGATGTTCTGACTGATTGACTGACTGACAGACAACGCACAGCCTAAACCGCTGGCTCTAGAGACTCGAAATTAGGGAGGTGTATTCTTCACAATACGTAAACGCACACTAAGAACGGAATTTTCAAAATTCGCATCCTAAGGGGTCCAAATAGGGGGTTTCATGTTTTATAAAAAAGTGTTATAATTCATGAACGATTGGTACTAGATAGAGCCTTGAATTTTCACACGCAGATGCCTAAAAAAAAATAAACAATTACGTGTTTACGAAATATGTAAACCTAAGTAATTATTATAGCGATACTAACTTAATTCCAATAATTCTACGTGATTTGTAACGAATTATAAAGCCCCAAAATAAATAAAATAAAAAATACGTTTTAAAAACTAAAACCCGACTACGGATAAAATCGCAGTCTAAAAAGTAGAAAACAAAATATTTCTTGTCAGATATACTTATCTACCAACGCCTGAAGCAATTAATTATCGTCTAGTAAGTAGATAATTTGTATATTTCAATTTAACGTATTATAAGTATAATTACTATAGATTGTAGCCGTAGTCGCATGCCACCTTGCTAATGTCGAATATGGCCAATGTTATATTGTCGCGTTGGGAACACAAAATTCAGGATGCACTTCGACGACTAGCAGCTGACCAGAGGGCCTAGACAAGATGCAATCGCTTCATAGCGAATCTATTTCTTCATTCGCTAATGGTGTCAATTCCCTACAATTTGTCACGTCATTTTTCGATGACTTATGTCATTCTCATACATTTATAAACTTTCTATTAGCGATAGCGCTTGTAGAATGTTACATTGTCTAGGGGGACAGATCGCCGACTTATGTATAAACGACAACGCCACGACGGATCATCAGGCATCAGTGGCATGCGACTACGGCTACAATCTATAGTAATTATACTTATAATACGTTAAATTGAAATATATAAATTATCTACTTACTAGACGATAATTAATTGCTTCAGGCGTTGGTAGATAAGTATATCTGACAAGAAATATTTTCTTGTTTTCTACTTTTTAGACTGCGATTTTATCCGTAGTCGGGTTTTAGTTTTTAAAACTTATTTTTTATTTAAAGTCGGTTAAAAACTTGGACCCACTTTGTACTTGCCCTCCGAAGCACGGAGACGTTTAGTTCAAATGACGTTAAACGGTCACCTATCTATTTAATGACCTTACCTAACGTTGCTTAACCTGATCGATTTCCAAACATTGTTAACAACTGTCTATGGGTGTTCCCTTACAAATATTTATTATAATTATAATGAAAAATTGTTAAATCGGAGCAAGCGTATAACCAAGTACACATTTTGACTTTAGTCCCTCTCCCAAGGGAACCGTGCCGAATGTCGGGATAAAAAGTATCCTATGTCCTACCTCGGAGTATTAACTCAAATCATGCCAAGTTTCGTTTCAATCCATCCAGTAGTTTCGGTGTGATGCTCAGCCGAGATACAGACAGACAGACAGACAGACAGACAGACAGACAAAAATTAAAAAAATTACATTTTCGGCCTCAGTATCGGTTATAGAATATAATTTTCAAAATATCTTCAATGTACAGGATTGGACCTGTTACAGTTTTATTATAAGTATAGATAAATCCTGTGTAGGTTCTAAATTGCTTTTGACTTGAAGTCAGTTTTTTTTATACTACCAAGGTGGCAAGCAAGCGTACGGCCAGCCTGATGGTAAGCAGTCACCGTAGCCTATGGACGCTAACAGCACCAGAAGAATTACTAGCGCGTTGCCGACCCATAAGACATTAGATATTAAGTCTTTGTGTCCGGTCATTTCATCAGCTACAGTGCCATTCACGCCAGAACATAGCAATGCTTACGCACTACTGCTTAGCAACGGAATATCTGACACTGCGGCGGGACCTACGTAGACGGTTCCTTGCACAAGGAACCAACCACCTTGCAGTGGCGTGCACTGAAAACAAGCAAAAATATCTGCGAGTTGTTTATGCCTTATGATATTTGTTCGTGTTCCAGCACAAATATCCTTAAATTAACCAATATTACTAACATATCCATTTACATTCAAAAAAATTACGTTAATTCATGTCCAAAGTAAGATTTCTTTAAATTAAGACTGTTTATAGAAATCCTAGGGTAGGCAAAGTATTTTTGTCAGTATGGAGCCGCTGAATAAACTTATTAATGTTTTCAAATGCAAATTAATATGTCTATAGAATTTGCTTGCATATGGATATTTGAAATAGTATAATAACATACTTAAAATAGGTGAAACAAGCCGAATACATTTTTTTGCCTACCCTCTGTGCACGCCACTGCCACCTTGTATAGTTTTTTGGGTAGTAGGTTCTTTTTCAAAAGAACGTCCAGGTGTGTACCACCGGAGTGTCGGATTTTCTGCCGCCAAGCAGCAATGCGAACATTTCGGTGTGCCATGTATTCTTTTTCTTTAAGGCCTAGAGTTTATGAGAGTCATTAGTTACATAATGTACATTTATTTTAAAAGGACAATGGTTTTCAACTGACTAAATTAAGGTCGAAGAAATCTAGGACTAAATTCATCAATGATATCAGTAATAGATACGTAACCTACTAAGCAATCGACGACCACAAGTAGCACAGCAACCACACGTATTGCAACATCACACTAATACATACATATATTCTAAAATGTGTATTTGGATAATTTATACATAAATAGTATCTACGATTATTTTGATGCGATTATTCAATACAATTTAAACGAAGTAACACTGTCAATGCTTTCGTGGGTTGTGTGCTATTGATTCAAGTTGTGTTAATTAGCTCACCTTTTTCTCGCCATTTCCAGATCCTCTAATACCCATCTACCTCTTTTTACATATAATATCATCGAACTTCATTCATTCCTTTAACTGTACCTTTTTCTCATACTAATTATAGGCAAAACACTTATCTATTGCGCGCGAGCACAACTTTTAACAATTTATCAAAACATGTAGATATTGATATTTTTAATACGAGCCCTGAAGCAATACGACAAAAAGTTGTTGCTATGTTTTTTGATGTTATTTCGTAACGCAGTATCTATTTTTATTATTTATTTTGTATTTCCTTCTATTGTTCACATCTATATATTTTCCATCTTTGTTTATCTCTCAGCAAATCGATGTTTGTATTTCTATCTTATTACTATTTGTGAAGACCTGTAAATGGCCATCTGTTTCTATTGTAATGTTTTAATTGTATTGCATGTGCTGTTGGTTTTCCGAAAACAATAAAAATAAATAAAATAAAATAAAAATAAAATATTAAAATTTATAATATTTTGGGTACCAGTTCACCTAAGTATAGGCACCATACCTACTCATAAAAGTAAACCTTATTAATTTGTAATATACGTCATGAGTTGTACGAGTATATCATGCAGCTGCCCATTCTATACTTATTTTGTTAATTTTTCTTTGTTTTGTATGTAACAGTAAAGAGTTATCTATCCAGGGTTCCCAACTTAGGGGTTTTCCCCCCAAATTTAGAGGGAAAAAATTTGGGATGGGATTTTTTTAGGGGTGTTATATTCTTAGGGGTATATTTAGGGATTTTTATATCTTCAATTAACTAAGTAATAAACAGTGGGCAAATGTCTCTAGTTGAATTTTTCGATAATTTAATAAATAAAGAATTGTAAAAAATTTTGTTTTCAGAATGAAATTGTTTATTGATTGTTTAAAATTTATTGTTCGTTTAATGATATTTTATCATTTTTAATGTATTATTTATTTAAAATATGTAATTATTTTATGAATATGTATTTATCTTATGAACAATATTTTTTTAGGGGGAGTCTATAAATTGTGGTGGTTTTAGAGGTTTTTGATTGGAGCTTAGGGGGATAAATTTTTGAGAGTTGGGAACACTGTATCTATCTATATAGGGTGTAAGGGACATCGTACCGAAAACCGATACCAGGGCTCCAGTACATGATTCTGAACACTCTAGTGTTGAAATTTTTCATCGGCTTTTTCACGAATATCCAAAAAAAAAAACCATTTTTTTAAATAAAATTAGTATAATATCATTATTGATATAATAATAAAGCATAATTTTAATTTAAAAACAATAAATTACTTATTTGTGGAAAATTTATTTAATTATTCATTTATTTATTCTATAAGCACTAAAACAGTACATAGGCAATTAACTATTATTATTTTAGAAAATTAGCAATGTAATTTGAGAAATAAATATTATTTCGCATATATTCATTACATGCTCGAAAATTAATAAGTCAGTCATTTTTAATTTTCCATATAAATAGTTTCTGTAATATTGTAAGGGACATTATTTGACATCTTATAAATTTTTTTTCGGTACGATGTCCCTTACACCCGTTATTTAAATCCATATTTCCTTGTAACGAGACACGCGCCAGCTCCTTTCGCTAAGCACTCAGCTTCTCACAATTACGGCAATTTATTTTTCCGAAAGGACAATTCATTAAATTAACATTCATTTGCCACCAACAATGGTTTTTGTTACACTGATCAAAATGAATAAGGAAAGCTCGCGATTTCCGTTAATTCATTAGCTATCATCGTTTTATTATCTTGCCCTTTGATAACGGGATCTTATTTTACTTTTAGTTAATTTATTGTGTTATGATACAAATGATTTTTTCGTGTCAGAAATGGAATACGTAATTATTTTTTCACACCACCTGCTCGATTATGTTGCATTATGTGTCATATAAAGATGTCATAAAGTACCTCATTATATCCCTATAGTCTAGCCGGGTAATAATGTTGAACTAAACTCCCTTGGGTAATAATGTGATTTGAATTTCGAACGACAAACAAAAATTCCTCAACACTTTTACCACAGCTATAATACTACTCTAAGCAGAGAACTACCTGCACGAAAAAAAAAACATTTGAAAATCGAACCGGGCTAGACGAGCAGAACCCAGTGTTATAGAAAAGAAAAAAAAATAATTAAAAGATATTAACGCTGCAAATCACGGTAGTTTGTACACTGTGTCACTATGTTGATATCATTGAATAGAATTAATATCAGTTGTCTGGTTCCCATAGTACAGGCTCTGCCTAGTTTTGGATCAGATGACCGTGTGTGGATTGTCCATTTTATTACCTCGCAGTAGGTGTGAAAACTAGTGTATTCTCCTCGGGGATAAAGGTGTCTTGGTCTTGGGTGAGCTTAAATCCCTCGCCGTACTCAGGATTCTAGTATTAACTCTATACTCCCTCGCTGCGCTCGGGAGTTGCTAGAATCCTTCGTTATGTCCGCGATTCAATTTAACGCCCGCGACCTAAGACACTACTTTATCCCCTTGGTACATAAACTACTATTACTAGTTCTTAAATTTTTGCTTCTTTACAATCTTTTAGGTTCTAGGTCATTGTGACGGGCCCGTTGGTCTAGTGGTTAGACACCCTGGCTGCTACCCAATGGGCTGTGGGTTCGATTCCCACCAAGTGTCTGGGTGTTATTTATCTATTTAAGTACGTATTTACAAAAAAAAATGTATATAAGTATTAATATCAGTTGTCTGGTTTCCATAGTACAGGCTCTGCCTAGTTTGGGATCCGATGACCGTGTGTGGATTGTCCCAAGATATTATTATTATTGTCCCGAGGTGGGTGACGACGCGGTGTAGGCCCAGCGTTGTCCGCTAGCTTGCCGGGGGAAGCATACATTTCTGCTCCCCCGGGACGTGTTTTGGCGAACGTCTACGTGACTCTGTTGAGGAGCCGAACGGAGAGCCAAGAGTCTCTTCATAGTCCATAGCGTCGATTAAGGCCACTGGGAGATTTTAGTGGGTAAAAATCCCACATAGCCTGGCTCCCGCCCCCTTGGAGACCGGGTACCTTCCGGGCTCTCTATACTCGTATCTTAAGCAAGCATCCTTCTGATTCATAAAACTCTACCATACCAGTTACCAGTGCACCAGTTTTAAAAAAAGAATCGCTGGTAAATGGTTGGTAATTGATGTCTTGTTCTCTTTAGTCGTAGTTTTTATTCGCTTGAGAAATGGTACATACACTTTCTTAAAATTAACAAAAGTTTCACCATATCTTGCCTGGGCAAGGCATGAATGTTGATACTTCTGTGATGTTTTAGCAACCTATTGTCTTTGCTTTTATGTTTTGTTTCTATTTTATGTTACTCACTGTTTATTTTTGTTGATTTAGTCGTGTAAACCTTTAAGTGACCTTCTGTTAACTATTCATTTTTCTATGCATTATTGTGTGGTTGGTTTCCCAAAGAAATAAAATAATATTGACTTCCTCAGTGGCCTGGATGAAAGAACAGCTAAATATCGCGAGGGGTTGATGCCTTGATCCATCAGTGTTATTGGATCAAATTCTCAATAGTATTCTACTAGTTCCAGGTAGGTACCCGTACCACCACAGTGTCAGATAATCTGCCGCCAAGCAGCAGTGTGTAAACATTGCCGTGTCCCGGAGCGCAGGGCACTGTTGCTGGTAAAAGTATCGGACACGAGAAACTTAGGTCTCGGGTGCAATGCAGCTGTCTATTCAGGCGTAGGTATGGCTTACCATGATGCGAACGTGTTGCCTGTCTCAGAATTAGGTTAAACAAAAAAATAATAGTGTGTGTGTATGTAAATAAAACCCTTATTAAATGACAGTTTCGGGCTTTATAAACAACATTCTTAGACTAAGGACCATTGGTCCCAGGCATCGCTCTATTTGGTTCCCGGCTCACTAACAGACGGGGCGACACATTGCCCAACGATCTAAGTTCGCTCGTAGACCGGCCACGGGCCGCGTTTAATTCAATTTGGACTCCCGCCAGATTTCGAATTTGCCGTCGTGTCCTTTAAATAATAGAATAGCCAACTCACGTAAAAGGCCTGCTTAATATTTTACTACGGTAAAAACATCGCCCGTATTGTGGACCTGCGACTCGTTATTTTGTTACCTATTAATATTTATTACTCGTGCTACGAGTTATAGCTAATTACTCTGATAGAATCGGTACGATATGCCTTTGTACCGGTCTAAGTTATACTGTAAAACAAAAGGTCGTAAGTACTGTCATTTGTTTCTGCCATAATATCTTAATGTGCTACTTGAATATAATTAGGTGTTTTTTTTTTTTCTGGACGTAAGTGAGTACTTCCAGCTGTATACACAAACGTCAGTTAATGTAAAGTATCAGTAATACAGTTCTTGAAATAGCATCACTCCGACGCTGGAAGCCAAATAATGTCTATAAGCGAGTATATCAAAGTGGATCGATTATTGTGCCCTTAATAGGAACATAAGAATAGGTTCCAAGAGTCAAAATAATCAGATTAATAATAAGGGCCACAGCCCACTAGCGTATTCTAGCTGCAGCGACTGGCAATTTTGCGACTGCATCGCGTTTTGGCAACTCATTAGCGACCATTGAGCGACTCCTTCAACTCCTTGCACTCGATCGCTGTTTCGGAGTCGCGCGTTTTAGCAACCACATCAATGCTGCATCGCGTTTTAGCGACTCGCTGCACGCGATTGCTGTCATCGATGCACAGTGGGCAAAAAATTAGGTTCACTAGCTTAATTTTTTTGAAATCTATACTTATAATAAAACTGTAACAGGTCCAATTCTGTACATTGAAGATATTTTGAAAATGATTTTTGGAGGGCATTCTATAACCGATACTGAGGCCGAAAATGTAATTTTTTAAATTTTTGTCTGTCTGTCTGTCTGTCTGTCTGTCTGTATCTCGGCTGAGCATCACGCCGAAACTACTGGATGGATTGAAACGAAACTTGGCATGATTTGAGTTAATACTCCGAGGTAGGACATAGGATACTTTTTATCCCCACATTCGGCACGGTTCCCTTGGGAGAGGGGATTAAAGTCAAAATGGGTACTTGGTTATACGCTTGGTCCGATTTTATCAATTTTTCTTCATAATTATAATAAATATTAGTAAGGGAACACTCATAGAGAGTTGTTATCAAGGTTTTGTAATCGATCGGGTTAAGCAACGTTAGGTAAGTCATTAAATAGATGGGTGACCGTTTAACGCCATTTGAACTAAACGGGTCCGTGCTTCGGAGAGCAAGTAAAAAGTGGGTCCCAGTTTTTAACCGACTATAAAAAAGGAGGTTATGTATTCGATGCGAGTGTGTTATTAAAAGTTTAGTTAACGTAAACATAGCGCGGGCGGAGCTGCGTGGGTCAGCTAGTAGGTTATATATTTTATGTAGTCAAATACATGGTTTTGTTAAAATTACTATAACATCGAATTACTTAGTAATTACAAGTTTTATTTTTAACTAAACAACATTATTACATTAAATGTAAGTACATTCCAAATATATCAAAATATAATTTATTTCACCTTTTCTTTGTGTTTGAACTGAAAAGCTGAATCTTTTTGGTTACGGTTATGGTAACAAAACCGCCTGAGTTTCAACCTTGACCCTTTTACAAATATCACATGATGCTATTCAGGTATTATAGATGTCATTGTTATTATGTTGATATAAATACCATACATAATATACGTTTATTTCAGACTCTTGCTCCATACAAAAAAAAAAACAAATACAAAGACACATTGACAAAAAAAGGAAGAAACCAAACAGAATAAATAAATAATAACCAAACTAAACAAAAAAACACACATTCCAGTAAAAAAAGAATTTTAGGAGCTAATTCACGCCAATGCAGCAGACCGATTGTCTACAACGAACATGTGTAGACACATGTTCGTTGTAGACAATCGGTCTGCTAGTTCTTTAGTAATACCGTTTCTACATTGACCAACCCTGGCCATATATGAAAGTATCACAAAAAAGTATAAAATAAAATATTTAAAAAAAAAATTGAACCGACTTCAATATCACTAAAAAGAATAAAATAATTTAAATATTATTGAAGTTGGTGCCAAATATACACAGCAGGTACGCTAACACCAACTTGTTTAATATTTAAATTATTTTATACTTTTTGGTGTTATTGAAGTCGGTTCAATTTTTTTTAAAATATTTTTTGCCTTTTAGGTATGGAAACCTAAAAATATGCTGAGTGGATTATGGTGTCATTCGGCATAGTGTTCTTGGATGCTTTAAAAAGACCACTACGTGTATTTTAGTTTATTATTTGGAAAATATTCCCGTTGTATTAACAAACTAGCTGACCCACGCAGCTCCGCCTGCGCTATTTTTACGTTAACTAAACTTTTAATAACAGATATTCGCATCGAATACATAACCTCCTTTTTTATAGTCGGTTAAAAACTGGGACCCACTTTTTACTTGCTCTCCGAAGCACGGACCCGTTTAGTTCAAATGGCGTTAAACGGTCACCCATCTATTTAATGACCTTACCTAACGTTGCTTAACCCGATCGATTACAAAACCTTGATAACAACTCTCTATGAGTGTTTCCTTACTAATATTTATTATATTATAAAGAAAAATTGATAAAATCTGACCAAGCGTATAACCAAGTACCCATTTTGACTTTAATCCCCTCTCCCAAAAGAACCGTGCTAGATTACGGGATAAAAAGTATCCTAAGTCCTACCTCGTAGTAAGATCTCAAATCATGCCAAGTTTCATTTGAATCCATTCAGTAGTTTCGGCGTGATGATACAGACAGACAGACAGACAGACAGACAGACAAAAATTAAAAAAATTACATTTTCGGCCTCTGTATCGGTTATAAAATGCCCTCCAAATATAATTTTCAATATATCTTCAATGTACAGAATCGGACCTGTTACAGTTTTATTATAAGTATAGATTTCACTGTTTGACCTTAAGTTTCCTCCCAAGTTTATTGTCATTTAAAAGTTCATGGGAATATATTTTGTATTTAATTTTAGATTTTTATTTAGACTGCGTCGGTGACGATGGGCGCGAGTACGACCTTTGATCGCTTGGACCTGATTTTGATTCCAAGTCGTGCAAAATGTTATCGGGTTGAGTTTATTTTGTCGGTATTTCTTCATTAATTACCTTTGCGCGAACGAAGTCGCGGGGGACTGCTAGTTTACTTATAAAATCATATTATTTCTTCATTGTGAACTCTGAGCTTTGTTTTGTACTAAAGTTACATTTCTAAAGCAAGCGGTTTCCCTGCGCTTCTGAGTAAGTTTCATAAATGAAAAATGGTCAGTTCATTAAACCTTGATTCCAATGAACTGCGGGACAAAATTTTCATCATTTTCCTATACCTAACTCCTAGTGCATTCCTAAAATGCCTTAAAGCTTGCGGAATATTTATTTATTTATTTTATTTAAAAAGTCTTTTCATTACGTATTGAGGTAATTGAACGCACTGATATTATATCGTTATGATTTTGAATACGGTTGTTTGTATTTAAAAACCACAAGAAATACATTATCAAAAATCTTATGAAAGAGAAGCTTGTTTTAACGCCCACTGTGCTCTGGTGTGACATGTTTTGACTTAGGTTTACCAACTTTTTCTGGTATTCTAGATTATTTTCGGGGTCGATTTAAGTTACCACTTTTAAGGAATACTACTGCTTTGGTTTTTAATTTCACAGAAAGCACGTATTGCAAAAATATGTATTTCACCGTCTACATGATTTTTAACACAAATCTACATTAATTTGCTTGTACACATAAGTTTTTGAAAACTGGTAATTGGATGTAGCCAGTACCGCCTTCGCCGCTATTGATATTTTCGCTTTATTAGTACCTAAAGCAAGAAGCAGTGCAGCTTTATAAGAGTCCATGGTAACGTTTAGCTTCGTCAAGATTTAGTATAACACTGAACACATATTGCAAGAGTATCGTTCCGCACAGGGCCGACTACTCTTAAAAATGTTTATTCCCTAACTCGAAATCAAATTATCCCCAAATATACTTTATATTTTTAGCCGTCTTAAAAAAGGAGGTTCTGTATTCGACGCGTATACATACATATGTAATAATTGACTTAATTATGTTAGACTATATGGGCATCTAAGCATATGTACATATATCCGAGTAACCCCTTCGGATATCGTTAGTCTCCCTTCCCATTACAATTTGTGAAAAGAAGTATCGTTTTCACACCTTCCATTTAAGACACAACAAGACATTGACCTTTACTTATCAATTAACAACTTAAACACGATCTTGTTGTAAGTACATGCCACGCGTGTCAACCGAACAGGCAAATCGTTTATGGGCCAAAACATACACTTTTATAACAAACTACCACAGGATATTCGAGATCTTCATCATTGCGTCGGGTACCTCCACGACAGGTGCAAGTGGCCCGGGTTATTTTTGTGTTCACTCATTAAAATCCACTGTTTTGCTGTAATAGTTCAGTGTTAAATAGTGTTGTCATCGAGTGTTATCTATACATATAATAAAATCGTAGAAAAGTAAAAACTGTACATGCCGAAAATATTTTTTTTTGAATTTTTGTCTGTCTGTATGTGTGTGACTTTGTGCCGACTTGGCGTCAAAACCGCTGAACAGATTTAGTTGCTATTTGGCAAAAATATTTATTGAAGACCTAGAAAAATTGCAGGAGGAGGCCCGGGCACAGATGAGGGGCCAACGCCGACCTTATCCCGCCCGAGCGAGGACGTGCAAGCAGTAGGGACGGGGAACCACTGCCTGTGTTCACCCTTGCGGATATGTCGTGCTAAAGTGTCTCGGCACGCCATTTGATGAGATTCTGCGGGCCTTTTACATCGGCAGGCAGGTCTACGAGGATGGGCTCGCTCGCCGCTGTTGGGACTTGGAATGGGCTGTTCCCAGGGCCCTCCAATACAGCGGTATGTGAACACCGAAGGTCTCGATTCAGTAGGAGTCATACATAACCCACATTGCCACTCCCGTGGTGGTGTGGGTAACCATGGGGATTTTCCTACGTGAAAAAAAGTGCTTGACAAACATTGCTTGATTGAGGCTAACATTGCTTGAGTTCATGAAAATTACTAGCTGCGTGCAAAGCCGCGGGTACTGCTAGTATAACCTAAAGTGTTGCTTAGTAACTTAAATCAGTCACACGATCAAATTTGTTCACAAAACAAATTAAATTTATGTGTTTACAATCTCAAACTACCTGAATTAAAAATATAAACGGCTCCGGTACTTAACACATTTGAGTTGTAAGTAAAATAACTTTAAACTGATCACTTTCGCCCGATTAGAAATATAAACACAATAAATAACAAACAACAGTTTTAATGATGTCTAGTAAACTTCGTTCCAAACTTCAACATTCCTGTGCAGCTTGCTTAAGGGAGATTACAGATCATAATTTTATTACTTGTAAAGTCATCGAATGTCGAAAAAATACCATAAAGATGTCTGTGTCGGTGGAAAAGTCCCGTTCAATGAAGAAAATCAGCTTGCTTGGAAATGCCCACAATGTCTCTGTGACCAAAAAAAAGGTGGGGATAACTCATCTACTCCAGTCAGGGGACAGGACCAGACTGACATCTCTAATGTTACTGTACGTGCAAGAAAGTTAACTCCGTCGTCTGATTTGAAAATTCTAACCGCTGAAATTAATTGCTTCGAGAAGATATGTCCGACATCAAAGCGCCAATTTCTAGTATCTTCGGATCGATTGCTAAAGGTTACGAAAGATTACATGATGTGGTCGCAGGTTTATCAAAAGCGGTCGGCCGCATAAACATACTTGAAAAACAAGAAACCCAAATTCTACATCTTGAAGAAAAAGTTCAATTGTTGACTGAGCAGATTGAGATCCAAGCACTATAGTGTGCGTGGTGTAGCGTGCGGTTGCTGCATCCAGCGACCGGAAAGCGACTGAGTTGCCGGTCGCTGGTGCTAGTAGTGTGCGGGGGTTCGTGATCGACCGCGGTATCAAGCTTCCGAAAAGCAACTGAGTTGCCGATCGCGGATGCAAAAAGTATCGTGCCAGCTGTGGCCCTAAGAGCTAAATGAAAATTAACCCTGTAATTAGTCGTGATTCCTCACTTACCCATGTATCATCATGCTGGCATAAATTAAAGCGGAATAGCTTATCATCAACACAATAAAAAGGACATCGCAAGATGATGATGATTATCAGAGCAAATCATAATAAAATTGTAGGTATATTCCCCGTGGGGTGTCCGGGTAAGTATAGCACCCTCCCATTTCCGGGAGGAGATGCTTGGGTGTCCGTAAAAGGCGACTAAGGGAAAACAAGAAGACGGGCAGCAGCGTCTTTTTATTGGATTACATACCACCTATACTGCGATCCTCAAGCCGGCTGCCAAGCGTAGGGATTATGGCAACCCCTCCCTTCTAAGGGTTAGGCCTTTGTTCAGCAGTGGACTTTTCGGCTGCTGATGATTGCTAATTTTGCACAATTATGTAATTTATTGTTTTTAAATTGAAATTAGACTTTATTATTATACCAATAATGATGTTATCCTAATTTTATTAAAATAGTGGCCTTTTTTTTTGGCAATTCATGAAAAAGCCAATGAAAAATTTCAACACTAGGATGTTCAGAATCATGTACTGGATCCCTGGTATCGGTTTTCGGTACGTAGTCCCTTACACCTTGTATAGATTTAAAAAATATAAGTGGTTAAATGTCGCTGGTTTATACACTTCAGTTATTGTCTCTTCTATTTGTTGTTATAAACTAAAGCTGGCCATAACACTCTGTTAAATCTGCCATTCCCCTCAACACTACGTGACTCGGCTTTGCGAACAATACGCTCCGTAGTTTTTTATAGACAAGCTTGGCGTGTTCAAAGTTACGATAAAAATAAAAAACTTTCTGTCTGCTACACTGTTTTCAGTCCTGTGTCCCGTGAATGTGAACATGAACGTTATTTACTTTGTTTGTGCGCGAATATCACAATGTGTGCAAATAAATAATTGTTTTTTTTATATTTTTTATTTAAATGTTGTTGTCATCTGTACGTGATTTCATTTGGATAACCCAGCACTGGTAATTAACTTACGGCTTTATGTCTGGTGCAGTAAATAACTATGTATTTCTAGGTATTCGTAGCTATAATGTTTTTTCATTAGGATTTTTTAACTTCCTACCCAAAAAGCACTTGTGGTTTAAGTTTAACACCTATGTTTGTTTTTGGCATTGTAACCTCTAAACGAATACACATTATTTTTTTTTTTTTTTTTTTTTAAATTCAACACATCTGTTTTTACAGGGTAACCTAATGCAACAGTGTGGTACCTTAACTTAATACACATAATGTCACTATTGTGAATTCATTCAAAGTACAGGAAAACAGGTCAATCCTTTCCGCCACTTGATTGAGTGTCCGCAGCGCGCGCGTAAGAGGCGCCTTGTTAACTAAGTTCGTGCGGCCGCGCGGCACCGCCAGCAGTGGTGGCCGACGTCGCCGCCCTACATAATTGTCCGGTACACATAAACTTACGAGGCTCAATACTCCCGGATTGCACGATTTACCCCGCAATAAATTGAACACGTACAGCATTAGCTTCATATCCCTTCTTGTCTCTAATTTATTGTACCCAACCATACCTAAAACAAATAGGGTTGGATACATCAACGGATAGAAAGGATAGACCCCATACAATCTTAAATACAAGAACCTGGTAAATTTATTTTGTATGCGCTCCAACATAAGTGTATATTTTGCTTCATGTGGCGCCCAAATTTCCGCATTGAACTCCAATTGCGTCCTTATCAGAGCGTTGTATAAAACTACAATAGCCTTTATATTCGTAAACCCTTCAGAGCACATATTAATGCGGTTATTTTAATTGGAAACTGCTTTGATTGGTGTGGTTCGTAGCTATGTTTTTTGTGTCGGGGGCTTTTTGGTTCCTCAATTTATGTGTACTGGTTTCAATGATGTTTAAAACGAATCCTTGCTTCAAGTGCTGATTTACTACAAAAACAGGTGAAGTAGACCAGAGAGCATAGACAAGATGCAATCGCTTCATAGCGATTCTATTTCTTCATTCGCTAACGGTGTCAATTCCCTATAATTTGTCACGTGATTTTTCTATGACATATGTCAGTCTCATACATTCTTTATACTTTCTATTTGCGTCAACGCTTGTAAGTACAATGTTACATTGTTTAGGTGGCCAGACCAATAATGACAAGAGCTATGCTTTATTAATGTAAGCTACTAAATTAAATGTACCTATACCTTTCATAAATCGTGTATGGATTTACCTTCTGCTTATCGATGTTTGTCACTTAGACTAGCGATCTTAAAAAAATAAAAAGAATCACCAAATTTAATATGCTTACATTCTAAAAGACAATTTTTATTCATGCAACAACGGAACTCGTTTAAAAAAGAAACGTTTTATTCAAGAGCACCTACTTAGTTTGTCGGTCACGAATCACAAGATTAAGAGGGTGAATCGCAACAAAAATAAGACTTAATTAAAACTGGAAAACATTCTCATTTCCCGACTCGCCGACATATTTCTCTGGCGATGTGAAAGTAAGAAATCTTGCTGAAACGGACGCTTTCAAACAGCGTCGGTTGTAGATTTCGAGTTAGTAACAAATGCTTTACCGTTTCAATACAAGGGGAAGTGCTAAATCTTAGAACGTAAATCACTGTGCAGTATAGGAGCTCAGCAATTTGGAGAATAAATCTGTACCTCCGTTTTGTGTTCGCAGCATCGGGGAGGCGTCGTGTTGCACTTGAATAATTGAAAGATCGTATATCTCGACACCTAACGGAGTTTGGGGGATTATAAACAAGCTATGTACCTACATGGTACCTACATATGTTCGCGTTTTAGTCGAACCATGAGACAGCGTTTTACAATTTCTAACTACAAACTGCTTTAGGAAAGTACCTAAATATGGATAACCAAATTCAGAATGAACGTACAATTTCATGCTGACATACCGACATGTAAATCTTGGTTAGGAATTGAACCTACTGTTTTGCGTAGCTACTGCAACAATCCAGAGTAGTATTAGTACCTAGTATTATTGATCAACAATTAGTAATATGACCTTTTTGTGAATGAAGATTACCTTGAGCGCTTATAACGATCCAGCCAAAAGGGCAGACGAGCTTAAGAGCACCTCAGAAAGGCACGGTCTTGAATTAGGCTGTCGCTTAGAAAGGACAAAATTATAGTATCATATTACATCTTGATTTTTGTACTGCCTCCATGCTCGGAGATTTGGCTGCTGCGATCTTGGTATCCCGAATTCAGGTTCCATGTCTAACAAAATGCTAATAGAATTTTCTGTCAATAGTTGTTTTGTTCGACCTAGGCACCGATATAATATTTAAAAGTAGCACACAGAAATAGCGCCCCCGAGATAGTTGTGTCGCTATTTCTTTTTAAGCCACAGGCTGACAATATTATTTTTGCCGTTAGGAATATCGCTACTGTCTATTTGAAACAATCACGACATGTCATCATAATAAAGCCGTTAGTTCTTGTTTCCACCACCAACACAGATAAGTGCGCGACTACATTTTATCTGTGTCATTTTGTTAATGAATGTTTATCTAATTTAAATATTATATCGATGGACTAAGGTGTAGTATCACTAATTCATTGTTAGTCTAGACGAGTCTTGATGAGGTGCTTGTCCTTGTTCTTACTTTTAACGTCTACTACACAAATTAATCTCACCCGAAGTGATAAATTCCAAAAATACCTACCGTACCTCCGAGAACCGTGGTATTCGCTTTGTTCCATTTCCGCACAGAATCTGCTTGCATTGCTGTTTGGAGTAGCCGTGGTACCACCGAATGTATCTGTTTGCGTTGACCAAACAGTTTGATGGGACGAATTTGCAGCTGAGTACTTTTGTTTGAGCAGTATATTCTTGTCGGACACTGTTCGTTGTTCCTAGATTATTTGATTTTTATGTAGTTTGTATGCGAAATTGTTATTTTTTATTTAAATTAGTGACGAAACAAGCAAGACGTTTACTTATAGTATGTGACAAGCCTGCGGCACTACCGCTCGTCACTTGAGACATTAGTAATTAAGGCTGTGGTCTCCTATTATCGTCAGCGTGTCAAAGAGACCTCAAGAGTACATTTTTATAGTAAGCATCATGAAAAAAGAAAAGAAAAAGAAAAATAAATTTATTCAACGACACACAAAAACTTAAAATAAACGAAAGTATAAAAAAAATAACTAAAAACTACATTATAGTCGTTGAAATGGTGCTCACTCAGCTTAATGTTATTGCTCCAAAAAGCAACAACGCTGGTCTTCCGTGAGCACCTAGTGACGATACAAACAAAATAAACGTAGCCCGACGCCCGAGCCCCACGCAATGCGCGGCGCCCGCCGCCGCGCTACTATATAATTATATAAATATGGCCAAACCGGACCTGTCACATGAGGCAGGGTGTCGCGTCGTCTGTCGCCGCCACCGCTGCGCCGATTCGCTCATACGCAGTTGTTATCGCACGCGAGCGTGACGCGACACTTCGTTCAGCAACATTTAATACTAATAACAGGTATGTGTAAAGTGTAAATCAACCGATTTGAATTAAACTAATGCAAATGTTGACACGCTATAGTATACATTCTATTCTATATCTATTACAGGATAATATTACATACATCCGCGCGTACAGAGGAAGAAAGGACACATAGAAGAAAAAAAAGGAAACAAAAATTAATACAAATAAACAGGAACAAGACATGACTATTATATTACAACACTAGGCTTAACCTGCGGATCCTACCCTAAAGGTATTATCTTCGCAACGCGAAGCGACGACGACGCGGCGTGACGGTGTGTAGCCGGCCAATGGCGTAAGAGACTACAGCCTTAGTCTCTCAAGTCTTAAGCCCTAATCTCACCAGTTACAGTGTTCTTCACTCCAGAATATTAAACATGCGTATTCATTTCTTCCACATTTGTCAGGAGCAAATCGTATGGTCATCATCATCTTTAGCCGGACACGTCCATTGCTGAACAAAGGCCACATAGAACGTCACAATGAACGACAATTCGCTATTTGCATCCACCGGTTACCTGCGACGCACACAATGTCGTCTGTCCACCTAGTGGCGGGCCTGCCGTTGCGTCTTCCGATTCGTCGCCACTCGAGAATCTTTCTTCCCCATCGGTTATCGGTTCTTCGAGCGATGTGGCCTGCCCATTTCCACTTCAACTAGCAGATTCTGAGAGTTACGTAGGTGACCTTGGTTCTTCAGTGAATCTTCACATTTCGGATTCTGTCGCGCAAAGGAACTCAGAGTATTGCTCTCTCCATAACTCGTTGTGTGACTATGAGCTTCTCTAGAAGGCCACGTCTCAGTACCATCATGTCATCATGACGTCACTGGCAACACATAATGGTTAAAAACCTTCGTCTTCAGGCACTGCGGTATTACGGACGAGAAGATATCGCAGTCAAGTATAGTGGTAAAACTATTCTAAAAAATCTCATACAAGGGGTTGCAGTCTAACCTCCTAGTTGGAATTTACCTTCCTCTGTCTCACTGTTGCTAGGCACAGGTCTCCCTTTTCCCTTCAATAAACCCTGTCCACCGCTATCACCACCAGCAGCCGTAAGACGTCCACTGCTGAAAAAAAGACCTTCTCTTTAGAACGTTGCCACAATACCCACGCTTGCCAGGCGTCTTAGGATCGCAGTTTAGGTGGTAGGTAATCCAACAGAAAGACCATCTGCTGCCCATCTTCTTGGTTTTCCTTTGTCGCCTCTTTGGACACCAAACGGGAAGCGAATAGTTAGAGCTATTCTTATCCGAACACCCCACCCTTAGCCAAAAGGTACCTCGGTATACCTTCGACTGGCTGACCATGAAACCATCTCCATTCTATGATGACGTGTTACCTTTGCACTTTTATAATAATTGAAACATTTTATGTAAAATTCCAAACGTAAAAACCACCTCATCAAATCCGTCACAAACATCTATAAAAAAAAAATTGAGAAATAAAGTGCAAAAGAAACGACCCAAAGGCAAAGCGAACCGACTTTGATATTCAAAAACGCTTTGATGTGCCGATCCGACCTCAAATTGTTGGCTAAACAGAACTCTGTGCGGACGTTTTTGTCGCATTTGTGATGATTACAGACACTGCGTTGTAGGGTCCTCGCCGCCAGAGAAAAAGGGTGAAACCATCATACTCGAATTTCTTTTTAAAGGGGTTAGAAAGGCTTCCGTAATTGAACGATTTTAATATTATACGGGTTGTATTGGTTTTGGTGTCAGTATAAAATTACTATGTTCTCTTGAACATAGTATACAAATACACTTGATAATACGCCCCTTAGTAACCTACGTGGCGCAGTGGGAAACCCCTTGCTTTGCAAGCCGGAGGTCGAGGGGAGCAACAGCTTTGTGTTGTTCCTTATTGGCTAGGATAATGCAGACCGATTACCTGATTATCAATAAATCTTGATGATCGTACGTAAGGACTTGTCCAGGTAGGTTTTCGTGCCGCAAAGCGGCAGTGTAAATGTTTCGTTGCAATTTTCTATACGCAAGTATATCGCCTGCTTCTAGGCGAATACCCTAAAAGTTCATAAATAGCCCAATTTCAGATATACATATTTTTAATCACTGCTTGATTGACCTTCCACGTCGTCGTCGAATCTAGTATCTGTTTGAGTGGTGTGCTCTTATCTTGCTAATCATTGGCTAGAGCATCTTTACAGATGTTTGTTGCAGCGCCTGTCTACGTTGTCTGGAGACATCTGCGTTTATGACTAAACAAACCAATTGCTGCACGACAAATCTTTCCACACTTATCACACACAAATACAGAAGTTGGAGGTGGTGCAGTAGATTTCCGAACTTTCTTTTGTTTAATCATCTCCAGCCAAGCCACATCGTGCTTAGAAATTCCACTCTTGATTAGTCACTCTTGGTTAGTTATCTTGCTAATAATATCATTAAATCTCTTATCATCTACCACTAATCTGAAGCAACGGAAACACCAAACCAATAGGTATTTACTCGTGTATACCTACACGTTTTTCGAACTCTTCAAAATGTTTATTCTTGCCCGAATATTCTTCAGAAATCTCTTTGTTGGTTGCATTTCGATTCATGTTTAAAATGTGGTAAGTTCCTTGTGCAAGGTCGAATATTCTGCCGCCAAGCAGCAGCGTGTGAATATTGCTGTGTTGCGGTGTAAAGAATACTGTAGCTGGTCAAATTACCGTACACAAAAGACTTAATATCTAATCTCTTAAGGGTCAGCAACGCGCTAGTGATTATTCTGGTGTTGCTAACGTCAATAGGCTGCGATGACTGCCAACCATCAGGCCGCTTAAAAAAATGTTTTAGTACTATCTCATTACAAAAACATCATTAATGTTAACGACTAATGCTATAGGTGTTATTGGTCGAAAAACCTTTTCATTGAAATAGTTTGTAGCTGCGATACGAAAAATGTCTTCAGATTCTCTTCATTTGCGCAAACGTGCTCGTCAGCGAGTCATTACGAACCATTACCAGACCGCACTTAGTAGTTAAGAAATACCAACAAACATTTTGAACTGAATCACTATGTAACTACAATAGAACAGTCAGCCTGTTCATTTTTGAATATGTACGTATGTTCACTTTGCGGACCAATCACAGTTTTAATAGCTATCGACTCAAAACACCGCACATAACATAATAAATGAGAATCATAATCCGATATGATCACAGCGGCCAATCTTTCACAAGATCCGCCGTCTACGCGAGAGATACATATTCTAGTGCCTTGTAAACTAGAATAAATTTTCTTGCGTACACACGAGTCCGCTAATCTGCACTTGGCCAGCGTGATTGACAATGGCCTAAGCTCCTTTATCTTGAGGGGAAGCCCGTGCCCAACAGTGGGACAAAACAAGATCTGGTATTATTATTATTATTTTAGACACAAGTGAACTCTCTCCTACGTCTCACAATCCGATGGGATGGAAGACTACATAAAGTTATTTCTCGCCGAGGAATTTCAACCGCACTTATTAATAAACAAATAAATAAACTTTTGTCTAGTAAACTTGTTTTAAATACAAATACATTATCATTATTAGTTGTAGTCTCTAATGTTAAATCAATGCAAAAAACTTAAAGCTATCAATGAAATAGCAAACTAAAATGTTTGATTAATTATAATATTGTTTACAAACAAACCCTGGCAATTCTATAGTCATTTATAAAGTCAGAACTCAAAAACTCATTACCCGTTGTTTGTTATGTGTCGAATGTTACAATTTAAACTCTAGGGTACCCAAGAATTCGTGCCCAAAGTTATCAACTAACATTACGCGCTGAATGAAATAGTTTAACTCAAGTTACTTTGTTAAGCGCTTCGCGTAATAAGCTCTATTATGTTTAATTAATTTGTAAAACAGCAGTCTAAGGTTGCTGTTTTTAATTCAATTAAGTAACTTTAATTAATTGCATTAAGAATAGCAGAAAACTATTTAATGGCAAACACGTTCACAACAAATGATATGAAGTATGTTTAAAGCTTGCAAAACTAATCGTATGTATTTTTTTTAGGTTTCAGTTTATCATCATCATTATTAGCAGCCGAAAGACGTCCACTGCTGAACAAAGGCCTCCCCCTTAGAAGGGAGGGGTTGCCATAATCCCCACGCTTGGCAGGCGGCTTGGGGATCACAGTATAGGTGGAAGATAAATACAAAAGAAAGACGCTGCTGCCCGTCTTCCTGTTCTCGCTTAGTCGCCTCTTACGACACCCAACGAGAGGAGATGGCGGGGTGCAATTCTAACCCGGCACTCCACGGGTAAGTTCACGGATCAGTTTATACTTGTACTATGTTTTTAGTTTATACTTTACTTAAGTGCTCATTAATCACTGTTCGGTAAATCAGCAGTTGGTCAACGTCAAACGTCAGGCAAGGTCTTTTTTTTTTTGTGTAGGATTAGTACTGTTGGCCGCAGATGGCCATTACAGCTTCACCGGACAAGAGGGCGAGCGCTTTAAGCGCTCCAGCCAGAAAGGTAGCGGCTAGCTCAAGGGCACCTCAGGGAGGCACGGCCTCGGCTTGGGCTGCCGCTTAGAGAGTATGAGTTTACCACCGGTTCACAACGCGCCCCCGCTGCGAAGAACCGGCAAGAAACTCAGCGAGGGGATGCATGTCGAGGTCGCATGCGTACGACCCTTCGGCCTCGCCGGCGAGACCGGTGTCTGTGTGTTGATGTGTGTACGACGACTCGTGACGTCGTTGTCGGTGTTGGTGTTGTGTCAGTGTCGTGGTCCAGGAGGACGGACATCGGGTCGGGTGGGTCGAGCAGTACATGCCGCGGACGGCGGCGATGTACGGTAGTTCGACGATCTGAGGGACCAGGACCAGGGTCGGGGTCGGGGATATAGTCGGCAGCGGCGCCGATGAGCGGGTTTGGGTGGACGCACGCTTTTTCAAAGTAATGTTCGGACATTTCCAAGTCGGAATGAAGGTCGACATTCCGCATGTACCACGGGGCACCGACGGCATGTCGAAGGAATCGGTTTTGAATAACCTAGAGGCTATTGATGTGAACGGGAGCCGCGTGTGCGAATACGGCACTGGCGTAAGCTAGGATGGGACGGATGCAGGTTTTGTAAAGTGTCAACTTATTTCTAAGCGACAGTTTACTCCGCCTGCAGATCGTGGGGTAGAGCCGGCCGAGGACGAAGGCCGCTCGGTTGCGTACTGACCGTATATGCGGTCCAAATGACATGTGGGAGTCTAGGGTGACGCCTAGATATTTGACCTTTTTGGTCCAAGGGATGGGACGCCCATAGAGGGTGATCTGACCTAAACGACGACTGGGATGGCCCGCAGTGTGGGATCTGGTACCCCGGGAGAAGAACACCGCGACGCTCTTTTCCGGGTTCACCTCGATGAGCCACTTTTGGAACCATTCGCCTAGGGCGTTGACGGCGACTTGAAGAGTGCGCGTCAGGAAAGCCTTATTTCTGTGTGAGAAATATAGTGCGGTGTCGTCCGCATATAGGGCTAGTTGCACCCTGTCCGAACGAGGGATGTCGTTCGTGAACAGGCTGAACAGGAGTGGAGAGAGCACAGAGCCTTGAGGGACTCCGGCCTGAATAGGGTGGGAAGTGGAGCGCGCACCTTCGACTCGATATCGAAAAGTACGATTCCTGAGAAAATCTCGTATGATGAGAACCAGACGGTCTGGCACGCCCATGAGGTAGAGCTTGTGAAGCAAGCCATTGTGCCAGACCTTATCGAATGCCTTGGCGACATCGAAGAATAAGGCTCCAGTGTATATAGGTCTGGGGTCAGGCAAGGTCAATCCTTAGATATGTGACCGTTTGGTGGCATTTAACGTACGTACGCACGTATAAAGTCAGTCCCGCATGATGTCGTCTGGACATCAGCTGTTAAGCCTAGTCAGAAGCCGAGCAGTTTAAACACTGAGATTAGCCACTAACCATACGACAAAAAACCTTATTTGCAGTTTTTAATTTAAATGAAGTCAGTTAATTCTTTTAAAATATGTCCGTCCTAACAAGTTTTCAAGGGTTTAGGTATGCAAATATGAATAACATCTGCACCCAAGTGCCAACACTGCAGCTCCACAAACAAGGGAACAACAAAGCGGAAATGTAAACTGTATTTTATTGTCCAAGATACAGTTACAGAGTAGCCGGACGACAAGGATGTAAAACTTATAGATAAAATGTTACATCATTATACTCGTAAAGGAAAATGGCAATAGATTTGACTACGATTAATCAGTGTCAACCCGCACTTGGCCAGCGTGGTGGACTATGGCCTAAGCCCCGTTATCTTGAGGGGAGGCCCGTGCCCAGCAGTGGGACATAAACAAGGGCTGGTATTATTATTATTTTATGTTATATTTACTCACGGGCTTAGCCCGGTCTTTTAGAGGCTTGCGTGGGGACGGATCCAACACGTAGAGGCCTGTTTTAGAAGAAGTAAAGGGTGTGTAAAACACCTCCCGGGGTCAACTGCCACAATGATGAAATTACAGCAGTTGACCTCGGTAGGTGGTAGGCACTATTGCAAGCATGTGAAAAGAATTCTAGGTTTATGGGGTTGAGCATTTGGTGGACTGGTGACTGGGTTATTGCAAAGGCCGGGGTCACTTGCCATAATTACATTCATAATTATTTTGTGACAAGTGGTGTCTTGCCACCCACTAGATGGGCTCCCCAAATAATCGTCCGATGACGACAGAGAGCAACACCGTTGTGAGTGACTCAGGGGTGTCGAGAGGTGTGCTGCGCTGTCTCCGAAGTTACTCGCGGCGTTATACCCTTTAACACTTCCACCCCTGGAGCATATAGCTCTAACAGCTCCTCTCTGGACAGCCAATTAAGGCAAGCCAGAGCTGAGAGTCCTGCGGGCCCCTTTCGGTTTCCACTCGGCCAACGAAGAAACGCCGAGGTGGGGGCCCTGACCGACTCTCTGGAGCACTGGGGTCCGTGGTGTCGTTACGCACCAACAGCTCGCCACAAGCTGCCCTGCGGGCTTATTATTATTATAATCAGTGTAACCAAGACCTTTTCAATTCTTCAGAATTATATCTGTTACTTTATCTGTTATTTTTGTACTACATTCTTGAGAAGATAGCTAATCTAGCCGACGAAGGAACATCGATGTCTTCTACAGAAGATATAGCGTAGTTATGCGCGTCATTCTGCCATCCAATATTACTACATGAATATTAGATAAATAAAACCTGCAAAAGATATACTTAATGTGTATTGTTCAATAATTTTAGAAGCATAGTTCAAATCTTGAGCAAAACCTTTAGAAATAAGAAAGAAAAACTATCCTAAAGTTTTATCAATGACGTTTTAATCAGGAAAATATTTATTTATTTTACCACTCGTGCAAAAGCAAATATCGTTGGTTCTATTCTAGGAAAAATCTACTGCTACGTCCTCAGTACTGCATCTGGGCGATGGCCACGTCACGATTGCAGCGACTTGTGTGTTTGTTTACTGGAACTAACTAGAC
This sequence comes from Furcula furcula, assembly GCA_911728495.1. NCBI lineage: Eukaryota > Metazoa > Arthropoda > Insecta > Lepidoptera > Notodontidae > Furcula > Furcula furcula. The sequence continues at coordinate 17,821,583 of OU452251.1, forward strand.
CCACACCAAGCTAGCTGGAAGTGCTCCTCGCTAGGAATTGGTTGGACTTACTCAACTTGTCGCATTATTTGATTTTATGTATTTACTTGGTTTCATGCAGATATTATTATTACCATCTTAGAGTTCAGCGTGCTTCGATATATACATATGTTTGTTTGTGATATTTACAACTAGCTACTAATTTTAATGTTTAAATAATTAGTTTATTACTTACTTGCGGCTTCCCTCTTCTTTTACGTTTTCAAAAGATTTGTGTAACCGTTATTTTGTCAGTACCTATTTCGTAATTTAGCAAGGTGAAGTTATTTTGGAGTACGTGATTTTTATAATTACTGTAATTCTTAAAGTAATACTTTTAAATGATATGTTAAAAAGAGAAAAATAACTGTCTAAAGAAAAATCTGTCCTAAATAATTGTGACAGTTATTTGTTAATATGTTTTACATAATGATTTCTGATACTTACGCGAATATTACACATTGAAATGAAACTAATTTTACGGATTATATCGTGGTTTATTTTTTATTTTAATTTCCCGACGTTTCGAATACTTTACAGCATTCATGGTCACGGGCGGAATGAGGTACGGGCGATATAATCCGTAAAATTAGTTTTATTTTAATATGTTTTTTTTTTACATAATATAAATTTATTAAAAAAAAAATATATATTAAATATGTTTTAGTTTGATAAGGATTAATAAGATGTTGTTCAACAACTATTTCGAATTGAAATTCAAATCTTAATTACACTGTTAAGTTATTCTCTCGCTGAAAGATCTTCATACACTATCATCATCATTGGCAACCGATAGACGTCCACTGCTAAACAAATCATCATCATTAGCAGACGACGTCCACTGCTGAACAAATGCCTCTCCCTTAGAAGGGAGGGGTTTCCATAATCCCTACGCCTGGCATGCGGCTTGGGGATGGTAGGATAGGTAGAAGATGAATTCAAAAGTTTTTTTTTTTTTCAAAAAAAGAAGACTACTGCCCGTCTTCCTGCTCGCTTAGTCACCTCTTACGACACCCAACGAGCTAAGAGGGGGGGGGGGGGGGGTGCAGTGCACCCGGCATCCCACGGGTGAAAGTTATTTTATTTATTTCTTAATTTAATAGCCTATTTCTTAATAATTCCACGTATTAAGGAAATGAGCCGTCACGGGTCATTTCCGTCCAATATGATGGCATCAGGAGTTCAATATGCGGCATATTTCAAATAACTGGGGGCGTCTGCGTTCCGCGTCGGATCGTCTGCGTCGACCATGGATGGTAATCAATTAAAATGGAATAAAATATTAAATTCTTCACTTTGTTCGTGCATCTTAATAATTCGCGAAGGGTCACCCCCCAAGCAGTAAGTATTTGCAATTTAGCTTACAAGTTATTCATATTTTCAGTTCATTTCTTTTTTCGATAGAAGACAATTTATATTATTGCGTTCAGTTGACCACACTCATCTCATCTTGTATAGTTAGGTACGTACCTTAGTGGTTATATTAAATCCTTAATCTATAAGGGGACTAGTCTGAATATAGAATGAAAGAAGTACTTCTGCTTCAAGGGTTATACTACTAATGAGGTGCTGATTGAAGAATAAAAAATAATTGTGTTGATTATTTGTCTCGATGCGAAGGGCTCGTGTATATTATGTTCGTTTTAATTATAACCTGAGAGTCATGAGCCTTACAAAGCTAATTCACTTTGCGCTTCTAGCTTCAGCTTTTTGATAATCTAACTGACAAACTAATTAGATTTTTTTTTATCCAGTCGTCATCTATCTATCTATATACATATAATAAAATCGTAGAAAAGTAAAAACTGTTGCTCCCCTCGACCTCCGGCTTGCAAAGCAAGGGGTTTCCCACTACGCCACGTAGGTTACTAAGAGGCGTATTATCAAGTGTACGTGTATACTATGTTCAAGAGAACATAGTAATTTTATACTGACACCTTCATCTATACTTATAATAAAATCGTAGAAATGTAAAAACTGTACATTGAATATTTTTTGAAAAATGTAATTGTTACGTGTTTTAGGAACGATACTGATTCCGAAAATATCGTTTTTAGAATTTTTGTATGTCTGTATGTCTGTGAATTTGTGCCGACTTGGCGTCAAAACCGCTGAACAGATTTAGTTGTTATTTGACAAAAATATTTATTAAAGACCTAGAAAAATTATAGGATGTAAATTATCTCGCTATTGGTTACGGGGAATGAGCGGTGATGTAATATGTACTTTAAATCTACAATTTGCCGCGAAACTCCTATGTTTTGAAGATAGGTACCAATACTGTTCAACAAATTAAGCTGATATTTGACGAACATGTTTGATAAACACCTTATCAGGCTTTAGCATATCAAATATCAAGCTATTTGCTACTGGGAATGAGCAATGTAATAAGTACTTTTCTTCTACAATTTGCCGCGAAATTATAAAAAGACTAGACAAATGTTACAATATGTTACAATAAAATTAAAATCATTACGCTATATTAACTTAAGGAACTAAGTAGGAAATATGTACAATACGTCATAAGAACGGGAATTTCAACACATCGTCTAACAGTCGATACAACCTAACGGTTTCATGGACTTACGGTGTGATTATGTTTTAGGGTTCGATCCCCGACAAACTCAGTTTCTTTTTGTGATTTTCAACATTTTTATTTCGCTTTTGGTAGTACTATTACAAAATAATAACTAACCAAATAAGTATATGTAAATAAGTATATGTAAATAAGTATATTTGTATATGTGTTTTTATGTGTCTTTGTGTTAATGTTACCGATTCATGTCGAGTGCGCGCACCCTCTGATCTTTGTAACTTCTTTATTTTCCTCTCCATCCAAAGGTTGCCCGGAAGAGATCGCTTTTAGCGATAAGGCCGCCCATTGTTGCATGTTTTATTAATTTGTGTCTTATTCTTTTTGTATCTGTTTGTTTGTGCGCAATAAAGAATTGTCTATCTATCTATCTATATTTTTGCATACTGTTAAACTAAAAACGTATGATTGAAATTTTTAATAAATTAAATATAAAGTTTATTTTATTTTAATAGCTGCATCTCGGTATAAAGAAAGTAAGTAACCAAATATGGAAATTGTTAGTTATACGCGGTTGTGAACACTAAACTGAAGCTTGCGCCTGTAACATTACCTCACAAGGAAGGGCGCGTTCTGAACTCACTGATGATTGAAAGCGGCACAAAGACTGGTCAATCACCAAGATCTTTTAGACTTATGGTCCAGGCTACGCCCGTTGCACTAAATATATAATTTTGCCATTTGAAGAGGTTCTTTCCGCGCACTTCAGTTCTTAGTACGCCATGTCAATTTGAGCACCATCGTGCTGCTGCACTGCATGAATATCTGTCGAGTCGGTGATCTATTACAAGAACGTGACAATATCGTGTAAAGTGCAAATACACCAAGGCCGTCTGTGTTGGACACAATCTATACATAGTACATTGCAGATTATCTCCACTGGCTATGTCTGTACTGTTATACAACGCAAATACATATGTATTAACTTCCCTGAACACTGACTATATTGGCGCTATGGCAGAGGTGTATCATCAGCAGCGGAAGGACGTCCACGGCTGAACAACAGCCTACCCCTTAGAAGGTAGGGGTTGCCACAAGCTCACGCTTCGCAGTAGTCTTGGGTTGTATGCTTACTGTTAAATCCATAAATAGAGAGGGGAGCCTAAAAGCATGAGTTATGCGTTGTTTCGGTTAAATTCAATACAACATCCCAATTCATAACATCACTTTTCAGGACTAGCCCACAGGATAGATAAATAGTCTAGATAAAAGTCCAAGCTGCCCCTCCCCCTTTAGGCCTCTGACTTGGCTAATCAACTGCTGTCTAGATGACAACAACCGGGAACGGCTTTTTACGTACCCTCCAAACCACGGAAACGCTAAGTATAAATGGCACTTAACAGTCACCCATCTAAGGACTCCTAACGTATCTTAACCATTTAATCGTTTAGCGAACAGGGATTAGAACTGCTTTCGAAGATGTCAATTTTACTGTAAGCGTAAGGTTCTCAAATCAACAAGTCGCAGGGATAGATACTGAAGGCTGCATGCCGAGTTATATCGAGTTGGCTTGGGTGGCTCGAGCTTCTATTCCGAGTCGCTGGACTCTCGGGGTGTGGGCCCTTTGTGCGTCCATTGAGTACGGCGCGGTGGCGGCGACTCCAAGGAGGACGGCGGCGGGGTTGCGACCCCCATCCCCGTGAGTACCGTGTCAGGTTCCCGGGGGGCTACAATGCGCCCCCCGGCGGCGGGCTCAAAGGCAAGGCACTGAGGGGCCCCTGGTGCAGATCCCACCGGAGAGCCCTGGGGTCCCCCCTCTCATGTGCCGATCCGACAGCCGCGGGGGTTTTAGTGGGTAAGAATCCCACATACCCCGGTCGAGCCCCACAGCTCCCGGGGATCTTTAGAAGATTTCCCCCGCGTCAAAAAAAAAAAAGGGTGGCTCGAGCTTCTATTCCGAGTCGCTGGACGTTTGGGGTATGGGCCCTAGGACGTCCGTTGAGCAAGGCGGCGATTCCGAGGAGGACGGCAGCGGGGGGGCCCGTCCCCGTGTGCAACGTGACAGCTTCTATAACAGCATATCCATTTTTAATCATTCGTTTTAAACCGCCTAAGGGAAGGACCTCTTTGCCGCTCGGTAAGCTAATGGAGACAGACCTCATAACCTGGAAACCTTTTTTAATTAAGTTTCCGCACCAGAAACGTATTCAGCGGCTAAATTAGGTCGAGATAAATAGCTTTTCTTTCACGTATCATTTGGACTCTTAGGTTGCCCGGGTAAGAATAGTAACTCCCATCGCCCACTCTATCCACTCTGGCCGTTGGGTGTCGGAGGCGACTAAGGGAAAAGTAGAAAACGGGCAGCAGCGTCTTCTGTTATACCCATCTTGCCTTAAGGGGAGGCCTGTGTTCAGCATATTGAGCAGTGGATGTGTTCCGGTCTTAGAGCATTGGTTTAATGCTCTAAGGTACCGGCTTGATGTTGTATCATTTTGGACGTATCGTTATAAAAATAAATAAAAATGGACGTCATGAGTGTGCACAAACCATGGAGAAAGGAATAAAAAATGCATAGGTATTTAAATTATTTGTTCTTGAACTAGGATTGGATAGTCATGCATGGTCACTAATTAGTCAACTAATTATGTTTAAAACTATTACCTGTGAAAAGATAAACCACAATCAGGATAATACTCGCTTCCGCAAGCCTCCACGACACAAATTCTCCCCATTTTAACTAAAATTCTTCAAAAATATCACGAAATCAAAAAATCACCGCCATTAACGTCCGTGTTGGCAATTTCATGTGGGGTTGTCAGGTCAGGTGTCCGTATTTCATACAAATAAAAGAAAACCTATACGCCAATCGCAAAATTTTTGCGTTAATAAGGCCTTTACACGTAGCAACAAATAATATTGCTTTAACATGTCGGTAATAAATTATTATTTATATTTAGAAACATTTTAGAAGTAAATGTTTTTACTTCATTACATTACATCAATCGCATATTTTTCTACTAACAACGAAAGGATTGAAATCAACTTAACTCTGGAAACTGTAAGTCACGGTTAGAACGGGACACAGCGTTCAGTGGTTGCCCTCTCACTCAGCTTCATTTTTATTTTGCGCCCAACAAGACTTACGACCTTAGCATAAGGTTTTATTTTCTTTATTTTAGCTGCAAGATGCAAAGATAGAGCTCATTCCTGTTGTACGTAGTACATATTACTTCCATGGCACAAACTAGGCGATTGAAGTAAGAATTATATAACAAATATTTTTAAAAGTAAAAGAGGTAATCAGGTAATAATAGCTCACTACTATTTGCTATATGTATGTGTTATGGAACAGACAAATCCATAATCAATATTTATAAATTCGTAGCTATTTAACAAACCAATTTCAGCTATTAGTCCTCTCGTATTTAATTTATACCGAATATATTTATTTTGTCTGTCCGCCCGGCTGGATCAATTAGGTATAAATAGTTTTATTTAGGACTTGTGATATTAAATTTTAGATTATTTGCCCTAAAAAAATACACATAGAGAAATTTAAACATGATTTCAAATTAAATGTTAGTTACTTACGTAAATACACACATCAAAAGTGTCTAGGGATCAACATATATTTTTGCAATAACTTTTCTCCTGATTGATATTAATTAAAATTTTCTTTAAGGATTCATCAAATAAAGTGTTTTCGTTTGTCACAGTAACGATAAACCAAGTCACCTTTGCATTAATAAAGAAATTTGCCATTTTCCTAATAAAGGGATTTTTGACATTTGAACCACTAACACAAAAGTTCGAAAAAAAGACTGAAATAACAGTTTTCTTTAAAATTTTATTGGGTAACTTAAACAATTAATAATCCGTGTTTCTACCGCGAACACTAACAACACAAGAACATCGGTTTGGCATACTCAAAATGAGTTCATCCAAATCACGCTGTGGAATGGCCGCCCATGTTCGTTGCAACAACAAAAAAAGGTCTTCTTGCGACTGGATACCCTCCATATTCGGCAGAGCTCTTCTCTGTAGCATATCCCATGCATGCTCAATCGGGTTCAAGTCTGGCGACTGAGCAGGCCAGGGCAGGACATTGATGTTAGCTGCGGCGAGAGTCTGTCTTACAACTCTTGCGGTGTGCGGTCGTGCATTATCATGCATTAACTGAAATAAGGGACCGATTTGCACTTGTAGAGGAACGATGACGTCTGATACAATCGTCTCAGCATAAATTTGAGCGTTGAGGTTGCCTCTGATCCAAATCAACTCAGTTCTTCCGCCGATCCAAATACCCGCCCATACCATGATGGTTCCACCACTATAAGGATGGACTTCCTGGCAGGATTTTAATCGCTGTTGGCGTCCAGGGGTTCTCCAGTGTCGTATACGTCTTGTATCCGGTCTCATACCAAAACGAGACTCATCAGAAAAGCACACGAAACGCCATTGTTCTTCTGCCCAATTTCTGTGTTCAAGAGCCCATTGATATCGAATCCTACGATTGTGCATTGCTATAGGTGGTACCCGTAGCGGTCTTCGGGAATGAAGGTTCACTTCATGCAAGCGGTTTCTGACTGTTTGGTCGCTAATTAAGTTCCCTGAAGAGTGATGAAGCCTCACGGCTAACATCATGGCAGTTATTGTTGGAGCTCTTCGAGTTAAGATTTGAATATATCGGTCTTGTCTCCGTGTGGTGCAGCGATACCGTCCTCCATGGCGCTCAGCCACGGTACCAGTGCTTCGGTAACGTGTCCAAAGTCGACTGATAACACTCTGACTTGTATTCAGAGCTAAAGCCACAGTACGTTGCCGGGAACCAGCTTCTATCATTCCCACGGCTCTGAGCATTTCTTCCCTGCTTAAATGACGTCGCCGCTCCATAATAACGTTGGTTTTAATCAGTAGTAGGGAAACAGTAGCACTAATAATGTCTTCAATGCGTTGTATGTTTTTATAGGGAAAATATTGACAGCTGATTTTCATCTTTTACTCGAATTTGATTCACAGTTCCTGATTCAAATTATGAAATGCACCAAAAAGGATCCATATAAATTTATAAAATCATAAATTTATTACAAAGCCACATCTCAATCTCAAGAAATCCGCTTAAAAATGCTTGATCCCTAGACACTTTTGATGTGTGTAGCTACGGCTTCGGCTTATAATAATCTCTTGAGACGTCTTGGAATTTTGGAAAAGATCTAGGTTTATTTTAATAAGGATGATTTACGAGAGATAATATTTTCCACCGCGTATATTACTTGTTTAGTCTGAATTGGTCTGAAGTGGCCCACGACAGGGATTTGTGATCAGTGGGGCAATATACATAAAATAGAAAAGAATAAGAAGAAACATTTTACTTATTTAAGCATAATACCTTACTATTGTTAATTATTTTGTAAGTAAGTATTCCAGTGGGTGATAGATGGGATTCCATAGATTGTTATTTTTATAATGTGATTGTTAATTTTCTTTAAATATGTATAATAAACACACACATACGCACACAATCACACTCACACGGTCACACACACACTCACAAGATATATTTAGTCATACTCTTTATGGCAATCGGCTGTTTCAGTTATGAATACTAATTCAGTACTCACTAATTAATGATTTTCTTTCTCTGAATGTTTGTAGCCTTAGTGAAACATAGTCTCTGTCTTAATATTGTACAAATGGTAAAACTTTAGTTAGCTGTAAGATTTACATTTGTCTACGTTTACTACTATGTCGATGAGCTGTGGCTTTTGTAATAGAAATGAAATACACACAACTGTAACTACAATTATGTTAGCACCCCAGCCGGTGTGCCTATATAAACGCGGTGCAAGCTGAGACAAGGACATTCATACAGCGGTCACGGGACAGTCAGCGGTCTACGCTCGTCAGGATAACAGAACGGTTTGAAGAATTAAACTTGTAAGTGATTTATTATTATTCTCGTTACTGTCTAGTTATGGTGATCTTTTAATTTGTGTATTTGACGATATGATATAATATTATGCTAAAGATTTAAATAACCGTCGCGCCTCTTACAATTATGATAATAACTTCTGTCTTTTAGACAAACAAATAAGCACTAAGTATATTTCTTAATGTCGTCTTTTACTTACGCGAATATTACACAATATTAAAATCAAAGTACTGTTACGGATTTATTTTAGATATATTGTTATATTATTAAATTATATTTCTTAATTTCTGAAAACACCCTTGGGATAGGTATTATGTAAGTATCCTTCGGAGTCGCTGGACGCTCGGGGTGTGGGCCCTTTGAGCGTTCATTAAGTACGGTCCTCCTCGGAGGACGGTGGCGGGGTTGCGACCCCCGTCCCCGTGAGTACCGTGTCAGGTCCCGGGGGGCTACAATGTGCCCCCCGGCGGCGGGCTCAAAGGCAAGGCACTGAGGGGCCCCTGGTGCAGATCCCACCGGAGAGCCCTGGGGTCCCCCTCTCATGTGCCGATGCGACAGCCGCGGGGGTTTTAGTGGGTAAGAATCCCACATACCCCGGTTGAGCCCCACAGCTCCCGGGGATCTTTCGAAAAAAAAAGGTATTAATATGTAAGTATAACTTTTCAGAAATTAAAAACTTCAAGGATCCCAGTCTTTCTCACAATAAAACAGTGCATTTCGTTACCCAAATAAGTTTTGATAAAATGTATGTTTTTATGAGTAGGTGGGTAAGTATAATTTGTCTGTGATAGCTTAACTGTAAGCTCAACTTGTAGATTAATAAAATCTAACCAGATATTTATAAAACTTGGCAATGCTACTCGCTACGCTTCTTCATTAATTGTCAATCTACCAATATTTATTGTCAATTTAAAAAACCGGCCAAGTGCAAGTCAAACTCATGCACCGAGGGTTCCATACCTTCTTTGGATTTCCAAAGATTTAGAATGCTAACAAATTTATAAGTGCAAATGCCCGGGGCATTTGCGCCCCGTATGAAAAGCCGTTAAGCGCGTAACGTGCTTTGATGTGACTACTTATCAGCCATGGTTAATTGGGTTCGTGTGGCGTTGAAAAGGGATAAAGGTAAATGCTACTACTACTTTACTCAATAAATAATACTGCTACTAATAAAAAACAATACTGCTACTACTGCTACTACTTTAAGAGAGAGAGAGAGAGAGAGACTTATATGCAAACTGGGTAGGCTAGATTTATGCTTATATATTCGAGGGTACACGGACTACTTGTATTAAGCGACATTTTTGAAACTTTACAGGAGAGTATTTCAAAGTTTCACTTTTAGAAAAAAAAAAACATTATAGTAAAAGTGTTAATATTTTTACGAAAAAGTGTTCTATGTTGTTTTCCTTTACTATATCCGCACTATTTAGTTTAGTTTTCATTTGTTTAAAGCTGTTATTACCAGAAATAAATGTCGCTTAATACAAAACTACCTCAAATCCTCCAAAATCCAAATACTTTTATTTAGAAACAGGCTAAATGATTCAAGCTCCATAAACTCTAAATTACAGGTTCAGGAAAAAGGATTAAAGCGACACTCTATGTTGTGTTTTGGTGTAAATGTATTAACAACCAACGCTATAGTAAAATAGTATCAGGCTATTCAGCTTTAAGCAGTTAAACGCAGCAGTTAGATGTAGCACTTTACATTAAAGTGAATGGTTTGAAATGACAGTCAATTTGTAGGTCTAATAAAAATTGTTAGTTACAACAAATTTATTTTGCATTAGGTATTTTAAAATCTGTTGGAGAGAAATATTAGAATGAAATGTTAAAATAAAACGAAAAAGTAAATACAATCAAACAAGTTGTTTATTTTTCACAACAACGCAATACATCCACAAACACGGGCCCGTTGGTCTAGTGGTCAGACACCCTGCCTGCTAACCGATGGGTCGTGGGTTCGATTCCCGCCAAGTGTCTGGGTGTTGTTTATCTATTTAAGTATGTATTTACAAAAAAAAAAAGTATATAAGTATTAGTATCAGTTATCTGGTTTCCATAGTACAGGCTCTGCCTAGTTTGGGATCGGATGACCGTGTGTGGATTGTCCCAAGATATTATTATTATTATTATTATTATTAAACAGGTGATTTTCTGCGAATCACTGTGACACGTCCTCATTCGCTTACGGTTCTAGTTGACTAAGGCGCCGCTTTATTTTGGGAATGATAGACGCTGTTGGCCGCAGATGGCCATTACAGCCTTACCGGATAATAGGAGGATAGGAGGATATATTATAGTACTCTAGCCTTAAGGCCATGAAGGAGCGACGAGTTCACAACGCGCCCCCACTGAGAAGAACCGGCAAGAAACTCAGTGAGGTGATACACGTAGTTGAATTCGACATTCTGGCAGTAAATCTACATTACGTATGTACCACGGGGCACCGACGGCACATCGGAGAAAACTATTTTGGATAACCTGGAGGCTATCGATACGGGTACGGGCGGCGTGCGCGAAAACTATACTCACGAAATGATTGGGCGAATGCAGGCTTTGTATAATTTCAACTTATTTCTAAGCGATACTTTACTCCGCTTGCAGGGGCCCTAAAACGAAAGCCGTTTGATTGCGGACGGACCAAATGTGCAGGCCGAAAGTCATGGCGGAGTCCCAGGTGACCTCCAGGTAGGTACTTTAACTTCCTAGTCCAGGGGATAGGGCGATAAAACAGGGATATTGAAACCAGTCCTCTCCTGGGCTGAAGGCTTCTTGCGGAGAACTACTGTGTTGGATTTGAGGATCTCATGAGCCGCCGGTAAACTTGGTCTGACGGCGAGATCTCCTCGAGAAACCCTCCCCATTAAGCCTCCCTAAGTTCCGCTTATGCTGCGCTTCACGTCCCTCTGCAAAGCTCGCATGCGGGCCCGGTTGGGATCGGTGGGGTAGGTATCGTACTGAAGCGCCGCGGGGTGCATGCGCGGTTTATATACCAGCATGGTTCAAAGGCGCTGGCACCGAAAATTCTTTGTCTTACCTGGAAACGGGCAAACGATTCATACAAAATTTTAACTTATACTTTATATTATACTCAGCTGATATCGTAAAACACATCAAACACTGCAAATTTCACATCTATGCAGATGATATTCAAGTGTATATTTCTTGCTTTCCCTCAGAAATTGATGATGCGATAACTAAGCTTAATGAGGATCTATCGAGGATATCAATATGGTCAAAAAGCAATAGCCTGTTGCTTAATCCTACTATGACCAAATATTTAATTTTTGGTAGCAGGCATCAGATTCAGATAGGTAACCTAAGCCCAGCAGTAAGTGTTAAGCTTATGGAGGAAAAAGTTGAACGTGTTTATGAAGCCCGAAATCTAGGACTTTGCATGGATTCTGACTTACGATACGAGAAGCATATTGCAACCTCAATTAAAAATTGCTTTTATAAGTTAAAAATTTTGTATAATTTAAGACCATTTATCAAAGAAAGTTTACGAGTTCAGTTGACAGAGTCACTTATATTGTCAAAACTAAATTATATGGACTTAGTATATGGCCCGAGGCTGTTAGCAAAAACAAAGAAGCTAATACAGCGTGTACAAAATGCCTGTGCTCGCTTCTGTTTGATATCCCCTTTAGGGCTCATGTGACCCCGTACTTGAACAAGAATGCAGTTCTCAAAATGTTACACCGTCGCAAACTACATTTAGCTTCCCTACTTTTTGGTGTGATTAAACAAAAGTCACCAACTTATCTTTATAAAAAACTATCATGGGTATCAAGTCAGAGGCCCTATGGGTCCCGGCAATGTGCGATGCAACTCTCATCTCAGCGACATAGCTCAGCTGCTTTCAGGGGAAGTTTCCGCTATGCTGCTTCCAAGTGTTGGAATAATATTCCACCACCAATGCGAAACCCGAAATGTGGTGTGAAAAGTTTTAAAATAAAGAAATTTCTAATTGACCACCAGAGGAAGCAAGAAACATTAAGGCATGATACTAGTGCTATATAAATCATACATTTAGTTTATGTTATGATTGTATTTGTTTATGATAAGATCATACATATTTTATTTTAAGTACTCACTAGATAGATAGATAGATAATACTTTATTGTTCCACCATTATTAAAAACACAAAAATACAAGAGAAAAAAAAAACAGTAAAATAGAATGAAACAATGGGCGGCCTTATTACTAAAAGTGATCTCTACCAGGCAACCTTTGGATGGAGAGGAACTATGAACTGCAAGGCGGGGTTGTTTATACAAACCAATTAGAAAAGAGAAAAAAAAAACAACACACTAGCTTTGAGTATTAATACTCAAAGACTCACTAGGCATTATTATCCTTTTGTAAAGGTGGACAGGTAATATTGTCAGGTGTTGGTTGATCTCAGTATGAGCAAGCAGTATACATTTTTTTATATTTTTATTTTGCACTAGCTGACCCACGCAGCTCCGCCTGCGCTATTTTTACGTTAACTAAACTTTGAATAACAGACATTCGCATCGAATACATAACCTCATTTTATATAGTCGGTTTTTTAACCGACCCAATTTTTACTTGCTCTCCGAAGCACGGACCCTTTTAGTTCAAATGGCGTTAAGCCGTCACCCATCTATTTAACGACCTTACCTAACGTTGCTTAACCAGATCGATTACAAAACCTTGATAACAACTCTCTATGAGTGTTCCCTTAATAATATTTATTAAATTATAAAGAAAAATTGATAAAATCGGACCAAGCGTATAACCAAGTACCCGTTTTGACTTTAATCCCCTCTCCCAAAAGAACCGTGCTAGATTACGGGATAAAAAGTATCCTATGTCCTACCTCGTAGTAAGATCTCAAATCATGCCAAGTTTCGTTTCAATCCATCCAGTAGTTTCGGCGTGATGCTCAGCCGAGATACAGACAGACAGACAGACAGACAGACAGACAGACAGACAGACAGACAGACAGACAGACAGACAGACAGACAAAAATTAAAAAAATTACATTTTCGGCCTCAGTATCTGTTATAGAATGCCCTCCAAATATAATTTTCAAAATATCTTCAATGTACAGAATTGGACCGGTTACAGTTTTATTATAAGTATAGATAGATAATACCCATGTTTCTTTTTTGCAAGTGCCTTTTTTTCTTTCTTTTATTGTGTTGTGTGCATCTTGAACTGATTTGCTTTGGATAGATGTCTTTATTTCATATAGCCCCATTGGCCTCGTTTCATTTGACACGTTATTATTTCATTTTCTTTCCTTCAAGGTATTGTGAAAACATTTCTGGTAACATGGTGTAAGAGTATTTGTACGGGGGGGAAATGATAACCCCGAATTTTAATTAAGAACTTTAATAAATTTTTCTTAAAGGAAAAAAACAGTAACAAAAAGGCGTAACTCCTTAAGTAGCTTAAAAATAAACGTAATAAAGCGAATAACTCCTTAACCAAGTTGCTCCAGTAATAAAGGGCGTAACTACCCAACCAAGTAGTACAATACTAAAGGGTAGGTAAGGTAACTCCTTAAGTAACTTAAAAATAAATGTAATAAAGGAAGTAACTCCTTAAATAAGTAATACAAAAATCAAGGGACGACAGTACACCTTAATTTAAGAAAATAAAGGGGAGGGTTGTTGGGGACGCTTGGCTGGCCATCGTAAGAAATAGAAATAATATAAAATAAATTAAAAAGAAAGGTTAATTGAAGGTCCGTGACCCATTACGCTCACGGCCCTTGGGCGATAGTTCGCCAGAGCCACGCCAACACTAGCTGGGCAGCAGCGGCTCAGCCTGCAGCCTCAACGCGCTCCCAAGCGGTAAGCCCGCACAGTACCACTGCACTCAGTGCTAAACACCGGGCCCGTACTAAACACCTCCTGTGTGATAAACACAGTATTTTAAGAATACAACACGGTATAATATTTATAGAATACAGTTGGGTACTAAGGAGATACAATACTTGGACTTGTGCTAAAAGTCTAATACTGGACAGAATCTAACTAACTACACGCTACTTCTACTTTCATTGACATAAAAGTTAAGTTACCGCTCCATGATCCGAGGCGGACGCCTCCAACGACACCGTCGCTGGGCATCGCAGACCAACATATTCTTCATCCCCGACATTTACGTTTCTTTAACCTAAGTAACCAGTCGAAACTAAGTTAAGGGTAAGCTACATGCCCAAAGGTTCACAATTACAATTTTACTCTTGGGAAAAGGGCAAGTTAAATTAAATTGATACATGGTTGCTACATTGCAATAACAACACCTATGAACCTGGTTCATTTAGTTCACAAATTCTATAACAAGAGGAGATCAGTGAGTTTGAGGGTGAGATAACCAATACACGTACCTTCTCGGAGGTGAATTCCACGTCACACTACGAAAACCTGCCCACGAGCAGCGTAACCAAACACATACAACAGGACTCGTGCTGCAAAATAATTGATCGCATTACAATCGAGTAAACGACGCAAAACAAAGGGGACACCGGTAACCACCGGGAGCGTCACCCAGATTACTTACCAACAATCAACAAAACGAGGCGCTTCCCGCGTCTCGACACGACACGCCAACACGCCGAATATGTTTGCTCGCCGAATCGGTTAGATTCCGTCTAAATTACTTAATTAAATTTTCAGTCGCGATCTGCGCACCAGCAAGTCCAGCAAGTCACGAAACACCCCTCAAAATGGCCTCTCGCCTCGTCCTTCTCTAACATCTTTTCCTCTCACCTGTGCGTTCCAGACCCAGCTGACAACACCACTAAAGAGTTCCTGATAATTAAATCCGAATGCTTAGAATCTCCATAAACAATTTTAAACGCAACTCCGGAACGCGCGAACACAACGTTTTGTTATACGTCCCATGCCACAACACCGACCATAGAATGATAAAGTTTTAATGATTTTAAATTTTATTAAATGGTAACTATAAATGTTGTGGCGACTAGAACCTCTTTGCCACTTGTTGTATTTTCTATGTCTTTTGAATGCCGAACAGCTCAGTTTAGAACGTGCTGTCTGATAGTATTTGACACATTCTTTGTTATGACTTAGTAGCGTCAACAGTGAAAAATAATTCATGTTATAAATCTAGTGAAGAACAGTCGTGCAGTTTATAGACAAATAGTCATTGTACATATTGTTAGTGATCGCGGAATCACTAGTCCTAATGTAAACGATCAGTTCCTTCAGTGCTTTACAGGTCAAATAAATGTTTTGAAACCTCTACGGATTTAATTATTTGAAGCGGATATAAATGAAGGGTCAACCGACCTTCATCTGGTGACCCGTGACAAGAACTAGAGGATTACACGTAAGACGTTGAGCACTTAGACAAGAAAAGGATAACAAGGTAACCAACATAGTACCTATAAATAAAGAAAAGAAAAATAAGAAAAGAAACGGTGTTCCTTTTATTTAACGGAATTTACGTCGGCCATTATACAACGAAATTTTATTTTATTTAAATATTGAATATTAAATAACGAAAACATTCGACGTGGAGCGACATACTGGGATTCGACGAGCAATCAGCTCGTTTTTCGCCGTGTTCGCCGTGTTCGTCGTGGTTCCTGCCTGCGAATTTTCGGCGATCGTTATTTTTTGTTTCGCAATGACATTTAGTGAAACATTTGAAGGTTTTTATTTTAAAACAACAAATAAAATATTTAAATAAATTTTGTAAAGGTCCTGGTCGTTCCACCACCAACCCACGTAGGGAAATTTTTTTTTTGATTAAATTTAGGGTTCCACGCCATCCGCACCACCATCCACATGGCTGAAAGCGAAAGTGTGTTCATCTGTACGCCGCCCATCTGCAAGGATCGTGCAACATTGATTGCAGAGCTGTACCTTAAGTTAGAGGCACTTACTCGCGTAGTGGCTTCTTTAGCCAACCGAGGTTTTGACCAACGGGGCCGCTCGCGAGTACGTAGCTTAGGTAGATTTAGGAACCGATCACGCTCGCGCAATAGCGAGCTATGCTATTACCATGACCGATTCGGAACGAAAGCAAGGAAGTGCGTCCAACCGTGCAAATGGTCTGGCCCTCCACCTTCAGCGGCTGGTGGCTGCAACCAGTCGTCGGAAAACCTGTAGAGCGTCCGGTTTTGGCGACTGCCCAACGCTCAGCCACGAGTCGCCGTCTTTTTGTAACTGACCGGTATACCAACAGAAAATTTCTGGTGGATACTGGTTCAGACGTAAGCTGCGTACCAGTTATTAGTGTTAGCAAACTGAAAAGCCAGCCGCAGCCGTACGATTTAGTGGCAGCAAACGGATCAAAAATTCAAACTTACGGTTTAGTCACGCTATGCTTAAACTTAGGTCTTAGGCGCAGTTTATAAGAAGAAGAAGAAGAAGAAGAAGTACATTTATTCGGCGGACAACGACACACACAAAAATATACAAAATAAAAACTTACAAACTTACTAAGTACTTACATAAAACAAAAAAACTTAACTAAAAAAACATAAGAGATAAATGTGGCAACTGTGCGTCCCGCTTCCGCCAAACGAGGCTGGCAACTCAGCGATATGCTGCACCGGAAATCCAGATTCCCGGCGCAGTGCTGTTTTTCAGTGTCAACCTCATTGACATTTCCATGCCGCATCACTTATTAAATTAATACATTTAAAACAATACGAACAAAAACAAGAAAAACAACAATAGGATAAAAAGTATGTTGCATATTTTACCATACGCCGCCTGCCTAGAGTGTAAACAATACATTGTGTTAAAGACAAACAATTGTCAATGGGCAGCGTAGGCAGCGCTAAGAGTTACATAAATTTCTGTAGTTCTGCCTGGAACAAATCTGAATACATTCTGTTACTATAGAATTGCAGAATATTCTGAATTTTACGGCGATTTACAGGTATAGGTAAGAGAATAAACAACCGGACTAGTAGCTAAAAACATAACCTACAAAAATATGAAACCTTACCTGCATGCACTAACAAATTAACATTAAATCTACATTACAGGGCAACAGATGCACAGTTTACCTCTCCTAGTATTGGTACCTGCATACAATCAACCAAAAATATAATATCCAGTTAACCAACACAGAGACTACCAACCGACTGCTTCACTTTAGTTCTCACACCACCGAACCTAGAGGAGATGACCCCTTATGTAGGATTTAGATTCATTATATGATTGTCATAGTATAAATAATATAATAATCCCTAAATGTATATAATTCATGTATTATATGACAGAATGTAATACTTAGTCTGTAAATCTTAATATAATACTAATGATTCATTTGTGTTAAGTACCAATAATAATATATTTTTATTTTCATAATTGTACTAATTGTACATACCACCCCTTTATTATAAATGAATATATGAAGAAAAAAATCTATTATTCTACTATTAGAAATTAATAACACTTAACTTGAGTAAATAAATATACCTACTTAATGAACAGATTTTAAACTACATAAAATAAAGATTATAATGAATATTAGACTTAAACAACACTAATTAAATGACTAAGAATAGGTGGGGTCATTTTTCTGTTCTTGTAACAAGTACTGTTTAAGTTGATATTTAAATGAAGTTATTGATTTATCTTGGAATTTTGTAATTGCGGATGTAGAAACTGGAATAATAGGATCAGACTTTTTGTCGCAGTATAACCTACTTCCTGACTGCACTCATGGGAAGCTTCGCGACGGGACGACAGGTTTGTCATCTTTCGCGGAACTCCAAGACGTTAGCCAGTCCAGCATCAAAATTATTTCCATCCCCGAATCGCCTTTCTCAGCGATCCTTCAGAAATTTCCGAGTATCACGCGCCCCCCTGGTGTACTTCAGGAGCCCAAACATTCAACGGTACATTATATTAAGACAACTGATGGCCCACCGGTATCATCGCGGCCACGTCGTCTGGCTCCATTGAAGCTTCGCGCTGCACAGAAAGAGTTTGAGGACATGGTCAAGGCTGGGATAGCCAGGCCATCTTCTAGTCCTTGGTCTTCAGCTTTACACCTGGTGGAAAAGAAAGATTCAACGTGGCGACCGTGCGGCGATTATCGCACCTTGAATGCACGCACCGTTCCGGACAGATATCCGGTTCGGCACATAGGTGACGTTTGCCAGAACCTTGCTGGAAGTACCATTTATAGCAAAATTGACTTAGTTAAGGCATACCAACAAATTCCGGTAAATCCTACCGATATTTGCAAAACCGCAATAATCACACCATTCGGGTTGTTCGAATTTCCATACATGAGTTTTGGACTTACAAACGCAGGTCAAACATTTCAACGTTTTATCGACGAAGTCGTGCGTGGCCTTGATTTCTGTTATGCCTACGTGGACGATATCCTGGTGTACTCAAATTCCAGCTCCCTGCATGCTCAGCACCTGGAGATTCTTTTCAGAAGGTTGCATGAGTATGGAGTCGTTATCCATACTGCTAAGAGCGTTTTTGGGGCTAAAGAGGTAACCTTTTTGGGGTATCACATCGATGAGGCGGGTGCTAGACCCCCCGTCGACAGAATCCAAGCCTTAGTGGATTTCCCTCCCCCCAAGACTGTTGAAGGAATGCGTAGATTCCTTGGCATGGCCAATTTTTATCGGCGATTCATTCCAGCTGCCGCCAAATTTCAAGCACCGTTAATTGACGCAGTAGCTGCTATCCAGGGCAAAGGTGCCAAGCCTTTCGTTTGGACTCCGGAGCTTTTGGCGTGTTTCGAAGAGTGCAAGAAAAGTTTAACATCTGCAAAGATCCTGGCGCATCCAGACTGCAGCGCCTCACTCGGTCTCTTCACTGACGCATCGAGCACTCACGTAGGCTCTTGCCTGCAACAGCGTCGTACCGAAGCAGATGATTGGCAGCCCATCGCTTACTTCAGCAAAAAGTTGAACACTAAACAAACATTATGGCCAGCTTACTACAGAGAGCTCCTCGGCGTTTATGAGAGCGTTCAGCATTTTAGGCATATTCTCGAAGCGCAGCACGCAACAATTTTTACGGATCATAAGCCGTTGATTTACGCGTTCGCCCAGCGAAGAGAAAAGCTTCCGCCTGCACAGCTGAATCAATTATCTTTTATCAGCCAATTTACTACAGACATTGTCCACATCAAGGGCGTCGATAACGTCGTAGCGGATACATTGTCTCGTATCGAGGGTATTTCCTTGGAAGCAGACTACGCCGCACTTGCTACTTCACAGCGTTCTGATGAAGAATTAGCACACGCTCGCGCGAGTTCCTCGCTTAAGCTGGAGGACGTATTAATTCCCGGCACTAATGTAAGCATCACTTGCGACATGTCGACTGGTAAAGCTCGTCCATACCTAACGCCACCATTTCGTAAAGCAGTATTTAACAAGTGCCATAACCTTAGCCATCCTGGTGCGCAGGCTTCTGCACGCATGGTGGCTGAGAGATACGTTTGGCCTGGTATCAACGCAGATTGTAACAGATGGACTCGTTCATGTTTAGATTGCCAGCGTTGCAAAGTGACAAGACATGTCAAGTCTCCACTGAGTAACTTCAGTAGTCCGTCGGACAGGTTTAAACATGTCCACATCGACATCGTCGGCCCGCTTCCTCGCTCTAACGGTCATAATTACTGTCACCGCGATTGACAGGTTCACGCGGTGGCCGGAAGCTTGGCCGATGACATCCATTACTGCCGAAGAAGTCGCAGACACCTTCGTGAATGGCTGGGTGTCTCGCTTCGGCGTTCCCAGTATTTTAACATCGGATCAGGGACGCCAATTCGAATCATGCCTCTTTCAGCGCCTTATGTGTGTTTGCGCGACCAAGAGGATTCGTACCACCAGCTACCACCCATGCGCAAACGGCATGGTCGAGCGGTTGCACCGCCAGCTTAAGGCGGCATTAATGTGCCATGCTGAAACGTGGTCGAAGGCACTGCCATTTGTTCTCCTCGGTATGAGATCGGCTTTTAAAGAGGATATCAAATCTTCTTCAGCCGAGCTCGTGTATGGCGAATCGTTACGTTTGCCAGGAGAGTTCCTTGTTCCCGCCGATGCCTCGGGTAGCCCTGATTCGATCATCGATTTTGTATCAGATCTTAAGAAGCGAATGGAAGCAATGCGTCCAGTCGAAGCTTCGAATCATGCACGTCCAGCAATTTTCGTTTTCAAAGAGTTAGCATCAGCGTCTCACGTCTGGCTACGGGACGATACCGTTAGGCGTTCACTTCAACCACCGTACTCCGGTCCATACAGGGTAATTAGGCGTAAGGACAAAACCTTAACCTTAGATGTTAAGGGGCGTGAGGTTACAGTTAGCATTGATCGCGTTAAGCCTGCTTTTATTGAGGTTGATTTAGAGATAGGGCATCACGAGCTGCCAGCCTCGCGAGGATCAATGTTGGACGGTCCAGCTAGTGTTCCGTCGAGCAACGATTCGGATCATCCGTTCGTTGAGCTTGCTCCGCCAGCTTCCTTTTCCCCTCCTGCCCCCATTGTCACTCGGTCCGGTCGTAAAGTTAGGTTTAGAGAAATTCTTGATTTATAATTTAATTTCAGGCTCCTGCCCCATGTTTGGGGGGGGGGGGGTTTCCTCTCTGCGTGGGGGGGCGATGTGGCGACTAGAACTTCTTTGCCACTTGTTGTATTTTCTATGTCTTTTGAATGCCGAACAGCTCAGTTTAGAACGTGCTGTCTGATAGTATTTGACACATTCTTTGTTATGACTTAGTAGCGTCAACAGTGAAAAATAATTCATGTTATAAATCTAGTGAAGAACAGTCGTGCAGTTTATAGACAAATAGTCATTGTACATATTGTTAGTGATCGCGGAATCACTAGTCCTAATGTAAACGATCAGTTCCTTCAGTGCTTTACAGGTCAAATAAATGTTTTGAAACCTCTACGGATTTAATTATTTGAAGCGGATATAAATGAAGGGTCAACCGACCTTCAATGTCAATTAAGGGTAAATTATCCAATTCCAGACTGGGGTGCTCTTGAGTTTAAATCTCCATCAATATCTAACGCAAGTTTAATCTCACAACTATAATGTAAGCGTAAGGCTAACCAGAAACTAAACGTTATCCAAGTAACGTCAACCAGACATAAACAAAACAAATCTACTTTACGAAATTAATGAAATTAAATAATTATTACAACAATAATACTAGTTATTAAACAGAAATATAATAAGGCTAGTATGTGTCGGTGACAAGAAGTGATGTTCAGTGCGCTCCAACAAAAATTTGGCCAAGAAAAATGGACTGACACCCAATTTGGTAATCCTTACTTATTATCAGAAAAAACAGTGTTACAGTACCCCTTCACCCACCAGAATTTTTCGCGGAACAAGAAAAAATCATGCTGGCCCTCCAGCATCATTCCAACAGTGTTAACACAGAACACTACTTAAACACAACGGACGAAACTTTAAAACCAAAAATTCCTATCTTTGTCAATCTAGACCCTTAATGTCCTTTACATGACATTCACTACGTTTCCCCTTCTCATCCTCTAACAAATACACCAGCCTAGACAATTTCTGCACAATCTTACACTTTTCAAAACGCGGCGCTAACTTATAAGAGAAATGTTTCGCAGCATCACTACGAACATGCGTGCGACGCCAAACTACGTCATCTACCTCGAAGTCTGCATCTCGCCTACGCCTATTATAATATCGAGCATTCCGTGAGTGGGATTTCTTCAATTCTTTATCCACACTCGAGAAAATCTCCTTCAAGGCACTCATCTTATCAACGTAGTCCGCACGAGAACCTAGAGCAATCTCATCCAAATCTTCACTATCACCATATACAGTACCATCAACTATAGCTTCACGACCATGAACACGTAAGAAAGGGGTAAACAAGGTAGTACTATTATTATAACGGCAAATTGGATTTCACAAAGATGAGAATCCCAACTGCGCTGATCAGTTCTAACGAGCGCAGCAATCGAAGTGACAATCGTCCGGTTATATCTTTCCACCGTGTTAACCTGGGGACAATAAACAGGGGTATAGTGTACTTGGGGTATCCTATACTTTTCGAACAATGCCTTCACGTCGCGTCCTATGAATTGCGGACCATTATCCAATACTACAGTCTGCGGAATACCATGAACCAAGAAAACATGGTCTTCCAAACGTTGAGCTACAACTTTACCTGTTGCACGCCTAAGCGGAAACATCATCACATATTTAGAAAAACAACACACAACTACAAGAAGATACTCATTCTGCTGCCGAGACCTGGGCAGTGGACCAACCAAATCAACGCTGATACACTGTAAGGGCCTTCGACAAACTTTAGGGTTTCCAAATAACCCAGGAGTAGTTTGCGTTGGGTGTTTAAACGCTTTACACGTCGAGCACATGGACACATACTTCTCCACATCCTTGTACATATCCGGCCAATAATAATGAAGGCTTAATCTTTTATAAGTTTTTTCTATACCCAAATGGGCACCTAACGGAGAGTCATGACCTTCTGAAATTAAACGCAACCTCTCATCCAAAGGAACGACTTCTTTCCAGTCAAAATCACCAGTCAACGTCGATTTACTTTTGGTATAGCGGTAAAGCTTCCCATCTATAATTTGATAATTCGGACAGGTTTGAGGCCTGTTCAGACACCGAGAATACAAATTTTGGAACCAAGGATCCTGCGGAGATCCATCGATAACACACACAGGCACGGAGCGGGACAAAGAATCGGGAATCGTATGATCTTTGCCACGCCGATGCTCAATCACGAAATTGTATGGAGAAAGTCGACAACCCCATCTTTCCAAACGACCAGTAGGATTTCGTAAATTAAGGAACCACTTTAAACTAGCATGATCTGTAATAATCTTGAAAGGTTTATGGCCTTCCAGGTACGGCCTAAAATGTTCAACGACTTGTACCACCGCCAACGCCTCTCGTTCAGTAACAGAGTAATTCCGCTCCGGACGATTCAAAGAACGACTATAGTACGCAATTGGATGTTCTTCTCCATCGAACATTTGAGTCAACATCCCACCAATACCCACATCAGACGCATCAGTGTGCACAATAAAAGGAAGAGAAAAATCTGGACAAGCCAGTACAGGGGCCGACGTCAAGGCACTTTTCAATTGCAGAAAGGCATATTCCGCTTCTGATGACCAAACGAACGGAGGCCTATCTTTTCGAGTAGAAGTCAACGCATTCAAAGGTGCTGCTATAGTGCTAAATCCTCGAATAAACCGTCGATAATAAGACGCCGTTCCCAAGAATCGCTTGACATCTCTGGGGCAGGTCGGGATAGGAAAATCGGTAATGGCCCGTATTTTGTCAGGATCCGTTCTCAACCCCAACTCATCCACTACATAACCAAGATACTTTAACTGTTTTCGAAACAGACAACACTTCGACAGACTAACCGTTAGGTTCGCTGACTGCAGACGCTCATGTACCTTCTTGAGGAGGTCAATATGCTCTTCAAAAGACTTACTAACCACCACAATATCATCTAAATAAATAAATACACGCCCTCCAAACTCAGGGCCAAACAATTTATCCATCAGTCGTTGCTGAGTAGCTGGCGCTGAAGTTAAACCAAAACACATAACTTTGAACTGAAAAAGGCCGCGCGATGGGACAGTAAACGCGGTCTTCTCTTTGGAAGAAGAAGTAAGGGGAATCTGCCAAAATGCAGCTTTTAAATCAATGGAGGACAGGAAGCGGGCGTCTCTAAGTTGATCCAAGATGTTATTTATGTAAGGTAAGGGGTAGGCATCATGCTTGGAAACCTCATTAAGCTTCCGGCTGTCCAAGCAGAAACGCAATTCACCATTGGCCTTAGGGGCCATAGTGATAGGATTATTCCAAGGACTACAACTCGGCTCCACAACATCCATTTCAATCATTTCATCAAGTTGACGGTTTAACTCAACAAGTTTATCCGGCGACATCACGTAATACCGCTGCTTAATAGGGGCGGCATCTCCAGTATCGATATGATGAGATATCAGATGAGTTCTTCCTAAACCCTTCTTCTCAGCTGAAATATCCTCAAACAACTTACACACATCACCCGCTAATTTCTTTTGCTCTTCGGGTAAAGCATCGAAAGGGTGCAAACAATTCACTTGAGAAACCTCCACTTCAGAGGGATTCTGAAGAACTAAATCCTTCGGGCCTGTCATTCGCAAAACGTCAGGGGCGACCTGAAAAGCCTTCCAAAAATTTATCCCAAACAACAAAGACGTAGTCACACTAGGGACCACAAACAACTTCACAACACGCAGAACATCATTAACAACCACGGGCAAAAACATAAATCCAGTGACGGGGGAAGTAGACCCATTTGCCGTCACCACAGAATCCATCACATCCAAACTGATGAATATCAGCCAACTTAGACAACTCCTTCACTGCAGAACCACCAACAATAGAGATTTCCGATCCGGAATCCATTAAACCAGAAAAAGGTACACCACATATCTCGACATTAAGGTAAGGGCGAGCATCCTGACAATCATTACGGGGGACCGTCGCTACTTTGGGCTTCGAATTCTGAAAGAATTCGCGTACAAAATCACACCATTCACGCCACTCCTCTGGGGAGGAACAATTTAAACGACGGCCCTCCTTTACAAGTTTTTTGATCCCGTTAGAGAGTTAACTTTTGGCCTACACTTCGAACAATTCGCAGCAGTAGCCCCTTTTTCACCACAACGATAGCAAACAATCACTTTAGGAGCCGTACACTCCAGAAGGGTGTGATCGTTCACACGGCACCGCACACAAAACTTATCTACGACATCAGCCTTAGTCACTGCTTCACATTTCGGACGAGTAGGTTTTCCTTTATACGCGAGATCCGGGGCAACCGCACCGGGTACATTCCTAGGAGGTTCAGTAAAAAACTGCGCCCTCTCTTTGGCTGCCTCCAACTGCCTACAATATTTTTTAAGCTCCGACCAAGTAGATACCTCAAAGTTCGCTAACGGAATGGAGTAGGATGGCCTAATATTAAATTTCACGATATCTAATTTTTCATCTTCGCTTAGGGGTTTCCTCAAGCGAGAAAAATAGTTTAGCATAATGTTAAGGTAACACGAAATAGACTCGTCAGGACCCTGGGTCCTTGATCGTATCTCCTGAAGCAAACGATTATTGTAATCGTACGGGAGAAATTCTTCCAATAACGCAGTTTTCAGTTCCTCCCAACTTTTCAATTTATCACTTACACCACGGTACCAGTACAACGCCTCACCCGTAAACAATTCGACTGCTGAATTTAATAACTTTTCCCTGGATATATTCCTAGAGATACACAACTCCTCTATCCGTTGAATAAAAGATTGGACACTATCCTTCCCATTAAATTTAAGGTTGAGAGAGTGGACGTTAGAAGCACGGTCACAAGTTACAACCGGTCTTACTATCACTGGCTCATCAACAATTGAACCACCTTCCCCAGGGACCATATCAACAGCTGGCTGAAAATCAACACTACTACGGAAAGTATGCGTCATCCCATCGATTCGTTGCAGCAGAACAAGGAGACGTTCTTCCAAAGGTTCTTTTAGAGTTTTATCTTCCGCTTTGAACGGCTCGACGCGACTCAACCTATGAAAAAGGTGGTTTCCTAACGCCTGGATGCGATTTAACTTTTTTAGTAGTAGGGGTTTCTGATCACAAATGGCCTCCATCTCAGTAAGCTTGGAGCCAATAGTTTTTAATTCAGCCACCAGATCACCCTCAAACACACTCACCTCATCGCTGGGTACTATTTTGGCTAAATTTCTAATTTGGGCACGTAATTTATCAACGGTACTCTCTGGTACACCATCACGGATAGCGACTTCATAAATTAACTCATCTTTATTTAAAACGTTAAAACGGATAGGGCGTTCCTCAGTCATGGTTAAGATACAATTTTAAGTTTACTTAGTACAACTAAAAATCCGCACATCAGCTTACAGACTATTGAATCGTTACTCAATACAAGGTATTGAGTGACAATACAATACAGTACATTCAAAAGTACAATATTACGCACAGAAAGTCAACGACTCAAAAAAACGTAGTGATAATTATATAAGTAAAGTACTTAAAAAAATAATGCGTGACCAACCAACCGTCAATGAGCGAAAGACCAATGGCGGGGAGCAGCTCCACGTGCTCAACAACGTCCCTGTTCGGGCGCCATGTAAGAGTATTTGTACGGGGGGGAAATGATAACCCCGAATTTTAATTAAGAACTTTAATAAATTTTTCTTAAAGGAAAAAAACAGTAACAAAAAGGCGTAACTCCTTAAGTAGCTTAAAAATAAACGTAATAAAGCGAATAACTCCTTAACCAAGTAGTACAATACTAAAGGGCGTAACTCCTTAAGTAACTTAAAAATAAATGTAATAAAGGAAGTAACTCCTTAAATAAGTAATACAAAAATCAAGGGACGACAGTACACCTTAATTTAAGAAAATAAAGGGGAGGGTTGTTGGGGACGCTTGGCTGGCCATCGTAAGAAATAGAAATAATATAAAATAAATTAAAAAGAAAGGTTAATTGAAGGTCCGTGACCCATTACGCTCACGCCACGCCAACACTAGCTGGGCAGCAGCGGTAAGCCCGCACAGTACCACTGCACTCAGTGCTAAACACCGGGCCCGTACTAAACACCTCCTGTGTGATAAACACAGTATTTTAAGAATACAACACGGTATAATATTTATAGAATACAGTTGGGTACTAAGGAGATACAATACTTGGACTTGTGCTAAAAGTCTAATACTGGACAGAATCTAACTAACTACACGCTACTTCTACTTTCATTGACATAAAAGTTAAGTTACCGCTCCATGATCCGAGGCGGACGCCTCCAACGACACAGTCGCTGGGCATCGCAGACCAACATATTCTTCATCCCCGACATTTACGTTTCTTTAACCTAAGTAACCAGTCGAAACTAAGTTAAGGGTAAGCTACATGCCCAAAGGTTCACAATTACAATTTTACTCTTGGGAAAAGGGCAAGTTAAATTAAATTGATACATGGTTGCTACATTGCAATAACAACACCTATGAACCTGGTTCATTTAGTTCACAAATTCTATAACAAGAGGAGATCAGTGAGTTTGAGGGTGAGATAACCAATACACGTACCTTCTCGGAGGTGAATTCCACGTCACACTACGAAAACCTGCCCACGAGCAGCGTAACCAAACACACACAACAGGACTCGTGCTGCAAAATAATTGATCGCATTACAATCGAGTAAACGACGCAAAACAAAGGGGACACCGGTAACCACCGGGAGCGTCACCCAGATTACTTACCAACAATCAACAATACGAGGCGCTTCCCGCGTCTCGACACGACACGCCAACACGCCGAATATGTTTGCTCGCCGAATCGGTTAGATTCCGTCTAAATTACTTAATTAAATTTTCAGTCGCGATCTGCGCACCAGCAACTCCAGCAAGTCACGAAACACCCCTCAAAATGGCCTCTCGCCTCGTCCTTCTCTAACATCTTTTCCTCTCACCTGTGCGTTCCAGACCCAGCTGACAACACCACTAAAGAGTTCCTGATAATTAAATCCGAATGCTTAGAATCTCCATAAACCATTTTAATCGCAACTCCGGAACGCGCGAACACAACGTTTTGTTATACGTCCCATGCCACAACACCGACCATAGAATGATAAAGTTTTAATGATTTTAAATTTTATTAAATGGTAACTATAAATGTCAATTAAGGGTAAATTATCCAATTCCAGACTGGGGTGCTCTTGAGTTTAAATCTCCATCAATATCTAACGCAAGTTTAATCTCACAACTATAATGTAAGCGTAAGGCTAACCAGAAACTAAACGTTATCCAAGTAACGTCAACCAGACATAAACAAAACAAATCTACTTTACGAAATTAATGAAATTAAATAATTATTACAACAATAATACTAGTTATTAAACAGAAATATAATAAGGCTAGTATGTGTCGGTGACAAGAAGTGATGTTCAGTGCGCTCCAACAAAAATTTGGCCAAGAAAAATGGACTGACACCCAATTTGGTAATCCTTACTTATTATCAGAAAAAACAGTGTTACAATGGATTTATCTTTTTTTGTAGTAATCATAATTTTTGTATAAGTTTAGTTTGTTAATTTGGTTTTTCTACGCTATTAAAACATCGCATAGAATAAATAGGCACAGGTAATCGCACAGAGTCTAAAGGATTATAATCATAGATTGTACGTTCTGTCTGTGTTCTACGATCACAGATCACAGCAAACAACCACAGACAATGTTAATGAAAATCGATTTATTGTTATTGTTGTTATTTTGTTTTTATTTTTATTCTATGTTTTACTTCATTTTCTCTTCATTAGTAAAATAGGAAAATTATTGTAACTTGTCCGCGACGGCACCGAATTGTTTCAAAGGAAGATCAGCGCTGGTTGCGTGTACGACCAGCATTTTTGCAGAGTTGGAACCATTTTGTGACGCACATTTTTTTTTGTTAGTGTTAAAATAAGTAAGTACCTACATGTCTAATTTGATTTATTATTATTTTTTCTGAAATCTTTTTGTACAATTTGTTTTGTGTGTTACAAATAAATTATTCTTTCTTTCTTTCTTTCTAACTGTCTTGAGGAACATTGTTTTCCTAATTCCGGTTTAGTAAAAATGTTTTGACTTCCACCACATACAGTTTCTTTATGTCTGATGCGACAGATATTTATTAAATTATCTATACATATTAATAATCTATACATATACTAAAATCGTAGAAAAGTAAAAACTGTACATTAAAATTTTTTGAAAAATGTAATTGTTACGT
This sequence comes from Furcula furcula, assembly GCA_911728495.1. Taxonomy (NCBI): domain Eukaryota; kingdom Metazoa; phylum Arthropoda; class Insecta; order Lepidoptera; family Notodontidae; genus Furcula; species Furcula furcula. The sequence goes on from OU452251.1 coordinate 17,850,873, forward strand.
GTTCTAGGAACGATACTGATGCCGAAAATATATTTTTTTTGTTTTTTTGTCTGTCTGTATGTCTGTGACGTTGTGCCGACTTAGCGTCAAAACCGCTGAACAGATTTAGTTGCTATTTGGCAAAAATATTAATTGAACACCTATAAAAATTATAGGATATAAATTATCTCGCTACTTGTTACGGGGAATGAGCAGTGATGTAATATGTACTTTTACATCTACAATTTGCCGCGAAACTCCTATGTTTTGAAGATAGGTACCAATACTGTTCAACAAATTAAGCTGATATTTGACGAGCATGTTTGATAAACACCTAATCAGGCTTTAGTATAACAAATATCAACCTATTTGCTACTGGGAATGAGCAATACTGTAATAAGTACTTTTCTTCTACAATTTGACGCGAAATTATAAAAAGACTAGACAAATGTTACAATATACCAGATTTTTTATGGATTTAAACTCCATAATTAAAATCATTACGCTATATTAACTTAAGGAACTAAGCAGGAAATATTTACAATACTCATATGAACGGGAATTTCAACACACCTTCTAACAGTCGATACAGCCTAACGGTTTAACGATCTTCTGGTGTGATTATGTTTTAGGGTTCGATCCCTGACAGACTCTGTTTCTTTTTGTGATTTTAAACATTTTTATTTCGCTTTTGGTAGTACTATTACAAAATAATAACTAACCAACAAAGTATATTTTTGCATACTGATAAACTAAAAACGTATGATTGAAATTTTTAATAAGTTAAATATAAAGTTTATTTTATTTTAATAGCTGCATCTCGATATAAAGAAAGTAAGTAACCAAATATGGAAATTATTAGTTATACGCGGTTGTGAACACTAACCTGAAGCTTGCGCCTGTAACATTACCTCACAAGGAAGGGCGCGTTCTGAGCTTCCTTGAAAACAGTGGCAAGCATGAAGCTCAACTCACTGATGATTGAAAGCGGCACAAAGATTGGTCAATCACCAAGATCTTTTAGACTTTTAGTCCAGGCTACGCCCGTTGTACTAAATATATAATTTTGCCATTTGAAGAGGCTCTTTCCACGCACTTCAGTTCTTAGTACGCCATGTCAACTTGAGCACCATCGTGCTGCTGCACAGCATGAATATCGCCATATGCGAGTCGGTGATCTATTACAAGAACGTGACAGTAAAGTGTAAAGTGCAAATAGACCAAGGCCGTCTGCGTTGGACACAATCTATACATAGTACATTGCAGATTATCTCCACTGGCTATGTCTATACTGTTATACAACGCAAATACATATGTATTAACTTCGCTGAACACTGAATATATTGGCGCTATGGCAGAGGTGTATCATCAGCAGCCGAAGGACCTCCACGGCTGAACAACAGCCTACCCCTTAGAAGGTAGGGGTTACCACAATCTCACGCTTGGCAGTAGTCTTGGGTCGTATGCTTACTGTTAAATCCATAAATAGAGAGGGAAACCTAAAAGCATGAGTTTCGGTTAAATTCAATACAACAACAATAGGAAGTTCAAAGAGTCCTTAGTATTCTTAAGAGGCGAGCATCCCAATTCATAACATCACTTTTCAGGACTAGCCCACAGGATAAATAGTCTAGATAAAATTCCAAGCTGCTCTTAGGCCTTTGACTTGGCTAATCAACTGCTGTCTAGATGACAATAACCGGGAACTGCTTTTTACGTACCCTCAAAACCACGGAAACGCTAAGTATAAATGGCACTTAACAGTCACCCATCTAAGGACTCCTAACGTATCTTAACCATTTAATCGTTTAGCTAACAGGGATTAGAACTGGTTTCGAAGATGTCAATTTTACTGTAAGCGTAAGGTTCTCGAATCAACAAGTCGCAGGGATAGATACTGAAGACTGCATGTCGAGTTATATCGAGTTGGCTTGGGTGGCTCGAGCTTCTATTCCGAGTCGCTGGACGTTCGGGGTGTGGGCCCTAGGACATCCGTTGAGCAAGGCGGCGATTCCGAGGAGGACGGCAGCGGGGTTACGACCCCCGTCCCCGTGTGCACCGTGACAGCTTCCCCGAGGGCTACAATGCCCCCCCCCCCCTGATGACGGGCTTAAACGCAATGCACTGAGGGGCCCTGTGCAGATCCCACTGGAAAGCTCTGGGGTCCAGTCTCATGTGCCGATGCGACAGCCGCGGTCGTTTTAGTGGGTAAGAATTCCACATACCCCGATCGAGTCCACAGCTCCCACGAAAAAACAAACAGGAATAATGCGCTCCATCGGCAGCGAGCTCAAAGGTATACTGCGGTGCACCTAGTACAGATCTCACTCGAGAACCCAGGTTCCCCTCTCATGTGCCGATGCGACAGTCGCCGGGGTAGGGTTTTAATGTAACGACCGTGGCGTGTGCCTTTGAAAATCAAGTAAAGTGCCTTCATGCGTATTTAGAAAATGCACAAAGTACCTACTGTACAAAAGTAAATATAAGGAGATGATATACCTTAACCTTATCTTACTTTAACTATATATGAGAAAGTATTTTAATAACTTAAGTCAGAATTTTTGGCGCGCATTAGAGGTATATAACATAAACATGGTTTTTAATATCATTGGATTTTAGTCAGTAAGTATCTTTTGAACCCTGGTTGATCCTCCACATTATACAGGGGACCTTTTTAAGGTTTGAGGTTTTAAAGGAAAAAGGGTCGCTGAAGTTTTATGTCACAGAAGGTGGTGGCAGAGCAGATCAAGTAGAGGGATCCCTTCGGTGATCCGCAATGCAGGAGGAGGCCCGGGCACAGATGAGGGGCCAACGCCGACCTTATTCCGCCCTAGCGAGGATGTGCAAGCAGTAGGGACGGGGAACCACTGCCTGTGTTCGCCCTTGCGTATATGTCGTGTTAAAGTGTCTCGGCACGCCATTTGATGAGATTCTGCGGGCATTTTACATCGGCAGGCAGGTTTACGAGGATGGGCTCGCTCGCCGCTGTTGGAATTCGGAATGGGCTGTTCCCAGGGCCCTAGAATACAGCGGTATGTGAACACCGAAGGTCTCGATTCAGTAGGAGTCATACATAACCCACATTGCCACTCCCGAGGTGGTGTGTGTAACCATGGGGATTTTCCTACGTGAAAAAAGTGCTTGACGAACATTGCTTGAATGAGGCAAACATTGCTTGAGTTCATGAAAATTACTGGCTGTGTGCAAAGCCGCGGGTACTGCTAGTCCCTATTAAATATGCTTAATTATTAGGAATAAAAATTGTATTGAACAAACATCTAAAGCGTAACGATACCCCGGGGCAGCTAAATGTAGATTTAAATGCAGCCAAAGGATCGAAATGAAGAATTATCTGTATAAAATTTAATTACAGTTTATTAAATTACTTTAATTAGTAAAAAATACAGTAAATTTGCTTAATTCTTGGCCCAGAGTTGAAGCTTCTAGTTAACAGACGTCTCAAACGTTGTGACATTTTCGTGGCCCAGCCGTTCTTAACAACTTACACTTTGACCCAATTGAAGGGAGTTTATATAACAGCATATCCATTTTTATTCATTCGTTTTAAACCGCCTAAGGGAAGGACCTCTTTGCCGCTCGGTAAGCTAATGGAAACAGACCTCATAACCCGGAAACCTTTTTTAATTAAGTTTCCGCACCAGAAACGTATTCAGCGGCTAAATTAGGTCGAGATAAATATTTTTTCTTCCACGTATCATTTGGACTCTTACGGCCGAACCTACATACATTACTTATATTAAGCGTTAATCACAATTAGTTAACTGTAGTTAAATTTCTTAAGTAACGTTCGCGCCCACTGTCAAAATTTAATGCTTACTTTACAAATATTAGAATTTAAGGATGCATAGTGTGCGACTAGTGCGTCCAAGGCGACAAATCTATCGATAGGTAATTGTCGTGTGTTGCCAATACTAAACGGGTAAATAAAAGTTTTATTCTAAATACTGGCATAATATGCAAAATATATATATGTATTCAATATTTGTAATAAAATCAATGGTATATGGAACAAATACAAGATAAACACGCGTTGTTTTAATAATTCTCACAATTATTTTTTTCATGTGGCAGTGTTGGTATAGCAGTCACGCTTGACAACATTAAAAAAAACTTCAGTGACAGCAGACACCCACAGATAGTTAGATATATTTATAGCATCATCATATTGTATAAGGTTATTTTGGGGCCTCCTGAGCCTGACCCGACTGTTCATAGGTAGGTACTAGCCTACTAGGTATCTATAGCACTTTAGCACAGATACTTTAGCCCTTGATATCTCGATCTCCCAATGAATTCAATATTCTTTTCGTGTCGTAGTGAAACGATTGGTATCAATTTGCAAGTACTTCTCCGGTTTATTGTCCAGAGAAAACTCGAAGAACATAGATTATTACGCCATTCGCTGACGCTCTTCTCTCGTAACGCAGAGAATAATCGAATCAATGAGACCTTGAAATAAAATATCATACATGTTTTTCCGTATTTATGTTATCACAATTAAAATATGCCCAAAATTATAGAGAATGACTTCTTGAAACAAATAATCTAGTTATCAGCTGTTTGTTGCCGCCATAAAATGTGTCAAAATCATTGATTAGCTAATCTAAGTAACGTCTCTCGGCCACTTAAAGTTAAGTACGATTAACTAGCGCTAACTAAGCATTAACCCACTGAGAGCGCAAATGATTTGACATCTACACTAAGTAACGAGATAAGGATCAATTAACCCACTGTAGGTTCGGCCGTTAGGTTGCCCGGGTAAGAATAGTAACTCCCATCGCCCACTCTATCCACTCTGGCCGTTGGGTGTCGGAGGCGACTAAGGAAAAAGTAGAAAACGGGCAGCAGCGTCTTCTGTTATACCCATCTTGCCTTAAGGGGAGGCCTGTGTTCAGCATATTGAGTGGATGTGTTCCGGTCTTAGAGCATTGGTTTAATGCTCTAAGGTTCTGGCTTATGATGTTGTATCATTTTGGACGTATCGTTATAAAAATAATTAAAAATGGACGTCATGAGTGTGCACAAACCATGGAGAAAGGAATAAAAAACGCATAGGTATTTAAATTATTTGTTCTTGAACTAGGATTGGATAGTCATGCATGGTCACCGTAATTCTTCACTAACTAATTATGTTTAAAACTATTATATACAGGATAATACTCGCTTCCGCAAGCCTCCACGACACAAATTCTCCCCATTTTAACTAAAATTCTTCAAAAATATCACGAAATCAAAAAATCACCGCCATTAACGTCCGAGTTGGCAATTTCATGTGGGGTTGTCAGGTCAGGTGTCCGTATTTCATACAAATAAAAGAAAACCTATAAGCCAATCGCAAAATTTTTGCGTTAATAAGGTCTGTACACGTAGCAACAAATAATATTGCTTTAACATGTCGGTAATAAATTATTATTTATATTTAGAAACATTTTAGAAGTAAATGTGTTTACTTCATTACATTACATCAATCGCATATTTTTCTACTAACAACGAAACTGTAAGTCACTGTTAGAACGGGACACAGCGTTCAGTGGTTGCCCTCTCACTCAGATTCATTTTTATTTTGCGCCCAACAAGACTTTTACGACCTTAGCATAAGGTTTTATTTTCTTTATTTTAGCTGCAAGATGCAAAGATAGAGCTCATTTCTGTTGTACGTAGTACATATTACTTCCATGGCACAAACTAGGCGATTGAAGTAAGAATTAAATAACAAATATTTTTAAAAGTAAAAGAGGTAATCCGTTATATTTGGATTTATGTTGGAGGTGTTAATGAAATGCACTAAGCTTTCAGACATCTTTCTTTATTCTGCCCCAAGGCTTATTTCTATGATCGTAGCATAGACTATATAACATACATATTAATATGACATATGCAACATCCCCCGCTTTTACAATAAACATAAACATTACAATACATAATACAGATTTACATAGCAAAGTCTTTAAACCTCTCAGGCAGCCTGACAGCACGACCTGATCGAGAAGTAACAACAGGAGTTATTGGAGAACTACTACAACCCTGAAAACTTTCATTCGGAGACGCTGGAGAATAACAAGGCTGAAAACTTTGATTAGGAGAAGAATAATTATTACAATTATCATCCAGTATTTCCTTCTTAATTACAAACTTATTTCTACTCAACCTAACATGTTTTTCATTTCTATTTACTATATTACCTTTATCATTCAAAACATTAAAAGATCTTGGTCCTACTTCTTTAACAATTTTTCCTGGGAACCATACTTTATCAGGACGGTTTTGAATCATTACATTATCCCCCGTTTCAAATGATTTCCTATACTTAGCTGTCTTATTATAATTTTGTGTATACTTATTTCTATTACTTGACATTTTTTCTTGCACATTAACAGGTATTTGTGGTTTTAACTTATCTCTAACACAGGGCAAGGTTGTTCTTAAAAGTCTACTCATTAACAATTCAGATGGACTGTACTCCAAATTAGCTACTGGACTGACTCTATAATGTAATAAAGCCATAGTAAAATCAGAGTTATCTTCACTACATTTTTTCATCATTAATTTAACAATACCAACAGCCTTCTCAGCCATCCCATTTGACTGAGGATATCTCGGACTTGAATGAATAAGTTCAATATCAAATTCTCTGGCAAACTTCTTAAATTCAAAACTTGAAAATGGCATATTATCGCTAACACAGTATTTAGGAATTCCATGAATTGACATAATAACTTTAAACTGTTTTATAACATTAATAGCTGTTTTTTTCTGTTAAATACTTAACTTCAATCCACTTTGAAAAATAATCAATTAATACCAAATAATCTTTTCCTGCATAAGTACAAATATCTACTCCTACTTTATAAAATGGCAAGTCTGGGACATCATGAGATATTAAAGGTTGTTTCACATTACACGGTCTATATTTTTCACAAGCTTTACAAGCCAAAACAAAGTTTTCTATGTCAACTGACATTCCCGGCCAAAACAAAATTTTCCTGGCACGTTGTTTGCACTTAACTACACCTGTATGACCTTGGTGTACAGTTTTAATCATTTCCTGTCTCATATGCTTAGGTATTAGTATCCTATCCTTATAAAAAATCACATTGTCCTTCACATGAATGTCATTTCTCAACTTAAATAAAGTTTTTAATTCTTTATTACTCAAATTCCTATCATTACTTGGCCAATTATTAGAATACCAAAGAAGCACACTTTGCAAGTTAGAATCCTTTAAAGTTTCATTTTTTAACATATTAAATTTTTCTTGTGAAATAGGTAAATCAGTCTCTAATCCATATACAACTTCTGTTTCTATTGTATGAACAATCTCTTGCAAGGTAGGCTCTTCCTGTATATTACCACTATAATTTCTTGACAGATAATCTGCTATGTACATCTGTGTACCTGGAATATACTTAATTTCAAAATCATATTTTAACAATTTGAGAACCATTCTTTGTAACCTAGCAGAAATTTTACTAATATCTTTTGTCATAATAGCCACTAAAGGTTTGTGATCCGTCTCTACTGTTATTCTACGACCATAAACAAATTGATGATATTTTTCCATAGCCATACATATAGCAAACAGTTCTTTTTCTATCGGTGCCCAACGCACTTGACACTCTGTGTAACATCTAGAATAAAAAGAAACTGGCTTCCCATTTTGAAGTAAACAAGCACCCATACCTTTATTTGAGCTGTCTGTCTGTAGAACAACATTTCCTTTACTGTTTAACATAGTTAAGGTGGACGCACAAGTTAATTTATTTTTAAGTTCACTAAAAGCCTTTTGTTGTGGCAAACCCCAAGTCCACTCTATATCTTTTTTTAACAATACTCTCAAGGGCTCAGTAGTCTTTGAATAATGTGGAATAAATTTGCTTAAATAGTTACACATACCTAAAAATTTTTGAAGCTGTTTTACATTGTTTGGTTCTTCTAAATTTACAATTGCTTTTATATGTTCAGGATCTACACTTATCCCATTTTTACTAATAATCAAACCTACATACTTTACATGTTCTTGCCTATACTGTAATTTTTTACTGTTAAATTTTACATTAAATTTTTCTGCTCTCTCTACTACCTTAGCTAAAATCTTATCATGTTCTTTTTTATTTTCTCCTGCCACTATTATATCATCGAAGTATATCATAACACCTTCTATGTCACCAAAGATTTTCATATTCATTTTTTGCATAACTTCAGGCGCTGAGGAAATACCAAATGGCATCCTTCTAAACTTATACCTACCATATGGGGTTCCAAATGTACACAAATCCTGTTCATCATCTAATCTAATTTGAAAAAAACCATCTTTCATATCAAGAACAGTGAATATTTCTTTACCCTGCAAGTTACTATAAATTTCTTCCGGTGAGGGAATTTGAAAGTTCTCCCTTAAAATACTTTTATTCAATTCTTTAGGGTCTAAACATAACCTAAGAGAACCATCAGATTTTTCTACAATTACTAGATTATTACACCACTCAGTAGGTCCCTCTACTTTTTCAATAAAACCCCTTTTTTCATAATTATCTAAAGTTATTTTCAACCTATCCCTAATAGCATGTGGCACTCTACGAATTGGTTTAATTACTGGTTGTGCATCATTTTTTATTTTTATCTTATATGTACCTATATCACCAAGACCTGTGAAAATAGAACAATTTTCTTTAATAAACTTTTCATGGTCCAGGCTAGAGCATGACACTTCATCTACTCTTTTTACCAAGTTTAATTTAATACAGTCTGGCAACTCAATTACCGGCTGTACCATCAAATCAATCACGTTAAATTGTATCATATATCTTTTATTTTTACAGTCACACTCGAGCTCGACCTGTCCTATTACATTTATTTTCTCTCCGCTATAGACAATTAACATATTTTTACATTTTTTCAACACAGTATTCTCATTTTTAATCTTATTATATATATCTAATGACAACGTACTACAATCCGCACCTGTATCTATTTTAAAGTGAATATTTTTACTATTTATATTTAATTTTACTTTCCATTCAAGCTTTACACTGTTAATTGTATTGAAACTACTCATATAATACTCATTTTCACTTACTGAACTATCCTCTTCTTGATTTTCTAAAGCATGTATTTTCCTATCGCTTTTCTTATACTCATTTTTCTTAAACTCACTCTTCTTATGTTGTTCAGGTTTCTTAGCCATATTTTTATCCTTTAATCGACACATCTTGGCAAAATGATTGTAATAATTACATATTGCACACCTCCTTCCATATGCTGGACAATTCCTCACAGCATGTTGATTACCGCACTTACCGCAGCACTTTTTATCCAAATAATTGATTTTCTTCATTAAATCAACATTTTTGCTTACAGTTCCTGTACTTTCTATCTCCTTTAATTGTTTTCTGCCTGCTTCCGCAGCTCTGCATATATTTAGTGCACTTTCTTCATCTAAGTTGTTTTCTCTGAGCAGCCTTTCTTTAATTCCGCTGTCTCTGACGCCTATTATTAATACCATAGTGATAAGGCGATCTTCTAATTCTCCTAGTTCACACTTCTTGGCCTGGTTTTTAATGCGAGTACAAAAGTGTTCAATTGGCTCACTATCCTCCTGACGTATTTTGAACATCTCATAAGTATTTATTAACAAACTTTTCCTAGGTTCCACATACTGATCTAGAGCTGAAAACAGATTTTTTAGTGTGGAATTCTTCTCTTGTGGTAATGTATTATATACGTCCACAACTTCTTCGCCAGCCGCGTTCAAGAAAATGGCGACTTTCCTCTTTTCGTCAATTTCAGTGTATCCCACAGCCTCTAAATAAATATTGAACAACTGCTTATATTTGAACCAGTTGGTTCCTTCGCCTGTAAGGACTACACCTTTTGGAGGCCGAAGCCCTTCGACGGTTGTCTTGGAGGCTTTCTCCATTTTTATTTTTGAACTTTTTACCACTCTAGGTATAAAATACTATTTTTATTATATAGTTCACACTAAGTGATTACCTTTTTATTATTTTCTTAAGACGATTTTCACCTGATACCACGTTATATTTGGATTTATGTTGGAGGTGTTAATGAAATGCACTAAGCTTTCAGACATCTTTCTTTATTCTGCCCCAAGGCTTATTTCTATGATCGTAGCATAGACTATATAACATACATATTAATATGACATATGCAACAAATCAGGTAATAATAGCTCACTACTATTTGCTATATGTATGTGTTATGGAACAGACAAATCCATAATCAATCTTTATAAATTCGTAGCTATTTAACAAACCAATTTCAGCTATTAGTCCTCTCGTTTTTAATTTATACCGAATATATTTATTTTGTCTGTCCGCCCGGCTGGATCAATTAGGTATAAATAGTTTTATTTAGGACTTGTGATATTAAATTTTAGATTAGTTGCCCTAAAAAAATACACATAGAGAAATTTAAACATGATTTCAAATTAAATGTTAGTTACTTACGTAAATAGCTACGGCTTCGGCGTATAATAATCTCTTGAGACGTTTTGGAATTTTGGAAAAGATCTAGGTTTATTTTAATAAGGATGATTTACGAGAGATAATAATTTCCACCGCGTATTTTACTTGTTTAGTCTGAATTGGTCTGAAGTGGCCCACGACAGGGATTTGTGATCAGTGGGGCAATATACATAAAATAGAAAAGAATAAGAAGAAACATTTTACTTATTTAAGCATAATACCTTACTATTGTTAATTATTTTGGAAGTAAGTATTCCAGTGGTTGATAGATGGGATTCCACAGATTGTTATTTTTATAATGTGATTGTTAATTTTCTTTAAATATGTAGTATAATAAACACACACATACGCACACAATCACACTCACACGTTCACACACACACTCACAAGATATATTTAATCACACTCTTTATGGCAATCGGCTGTTTCAGTTATGAATACTAATTCAGTACTCACTAATTAATGATTTTCTTTCTCTGAATGTTTGTAGCCTTAGTGAAACATAGTCTCTGTCTTAATATTGTACAAATGGTAAAACTTTAGTTGGCTGTAAGATTTACATTTGTCTACGTTTACTACTATGTCGATGAGCTGTGGTTTTTGTAATAGAAATAAAATACACACAACAGTAACTACAATAATAATAATAACGCCTGTCTTTTAGACAAACAAATAAGCACTATATTGCTTAATGTTGTCTTTTACTTACGCGAATATTACACAATATTGAAATCAAACTACTGTTACGGATTTTATCGCAGTTTATTTTAGATATATTGTTATAGGTATTATTAAATTATATTTCTTAATTTCTGAAAACACCCTTGGGATAGGTATTATGTAAGTAAACTTCGGAGTCGCTGGACGCTCGGGGTGTGGGCCCTTTGAGCGTCCATTGAGTACGGCGGCGACTCCGAGGAGGACGGCGGCGGGGTTGCGACCCCCGTCCCCGTGAGTACCGTGTCAGGTTCCCGGGGGGCTACAATGCGCCCCCTGGCGGCGGGCTCAAAGGCAAGGCACTGAGGGGCCCCTGGTGCAGATCCCATCGGAGAGCCCTGGGGTCCCCCCTCTCATGTGCCGATGCGACAGCCGCGGGGGTTTTAGTGGGTAAGAATCCCACATACCCCGGTCGAGCCCCACAGCTCCCGGGGATCTTTCGAAAAAAAAAGGTATTATGTAAGTATAACTTTTCAGAAATTAAAAACTTCAAGGATCCCAGTCTTTCTCACAATAAAACAGTGCATTTCGTTACCCAAATAAGTTTTGATAAAATGTATGTTTTTATGAGTAGGTGGGTAAGTCTGTGACAGCTTAACTGTAAGCTCAACTTGTAGATTAATAAAATCTAACCAGATATTTATAAAACTTGGCAATGCTACTCGCTACGCTTCTTCATTAATTGTCAATCTACCAATTGTTATTGTCAATTTAAAAACCGGCCAAGTGCAAGTCAATCTCGTGCACCGAGGGTTCCATACCTTCTTTGGATTTCCAAAGATTTACGCCCGGTTTCCGAAAGGATGATCAACGCAAAAATCAACTAACTAGATGTCAAATCCCCTGTCAAGTGTATTTTGGGTTGCAGAAAGCATGGTCAACTATTTTAATTTGAACATCCTATCAGTTGACACGGCTGTTAAAATTTGCTTCAGAAACTTCATGTCAAAGCCAATTTGGGTTTCTGAAAGGCTAATTAAGCCATGATCATAGATTATTCTCTTGTCAAATACAATGTCAACTAATCGGTGTTGGTCGACAAATTAAGTATTAAATTATACTATTTGTTTTGGATAATCTACTAGTTTATGACAGATTACGTAATTATTAGGTATAAAAGGTCCTTTGAAACAAAAATACCAAGATTGTATTAACAATTGCTATTGCAATTGTGAAATGCGCACTCCACATCCGCGCGGAATGAAGGCCCACGAAATAAGAGTGTGGAGCCACCACTGGTGCTTTTTCTTCGAATCGTGACACATGGTGAAGGACAAAAAATACTCTTGTTTCTTTTTATCACATGTAACCTATATAAATGCATTCTTTTCTTGTGCGAATGAGAAAGAAAGTGTCCATCCCTCCTGTAGATCCTCCATCTATGGTTACAGATTATAATATCTTTGAATTGAATGAGCTATTGAATGAAATATTGAACTAAATAGGCAAAGTAGCCATACTTAAATAATATTCTTCATGTCAAATTAAAATGATCATAGATTAGTAAATTTTTCTCTAATTATTGTTTCAGAAACCCGAATTGATTTGAACAAGCTGTCAAGTTAACAGTCATGTTAGTTGAATATCCATTTGAATAGCCTTTCAGAAACCGGGCGTTAGAATGCTAACAAATTTATAAGTGCAAATGCCCTGGCGCCCCGTATGAAAAGCCGTTAAGCGCGTAACGTGCTTTGATGTGACTACTTATCAGCCATGGTTAGTTAGGTTCGTGTGGCGTTGAAAAGGGATAAAGGTAAATGCTACTAATACTTTACTCAATAAATAATACTGCTACTAATAAAAAACAATACTGCTACTACTGCTACTACTTTAAGAGAAACTTATATGCAAACTGGGTAGGCTAGATTTATGCTTATATATTCGAGGGTACACGGACTACTTGGTATTAAGCGACATTTTTGGAACTTTACAGGTTTCAAAGTTTCATTTTTAGAAAAAAAAAACATTATAGTAAAAGTGTTAATATTTTTACGAAAAAGTGTTCTATGTTGTTTTCCTTTACTATATCCGCACTATTTAGTTTAGTTTTCATTTGTTTAAAGCTGTTATTACCAGAAATAAATGTCGCTTAATACAAAACTACCTCAAATCCTCCAAAATCCAAATACTTTTATTTAGAAATAGGCTAAATGATTCAAGCTCATGCTCTAAATTACAGGTTCAGGAAAAAGGATTAAAGCGACACTCTATGTTGTGTTTTGGTGTAAATGTATTAACAACCAACGCTATAGTTAAATAGTATCAGGCTATTCAGCTTTAAGCAGTTAAACGCAGCAGTTAGATGTAGCACTTTACATTAAAGTGAATGGTTTGAAATGACAGACAATTTGTAGGTCTAATAAAAATTGTTAGTCAGAACAAATTTATTTTGCATTAGGTATTTTAAAATCTGTTGGAGAGAAATATTAGAATGAAATGTTAAAATAAAACGAAAAACTAAATACAATCAAACAAGTTGTTTATTTTTCACAACAACGCAATACATCCACAAACAGGTGATTTTCTGCGAATCACTGTGACACGTCCTAACTCGCTTACGGTTCTAGTTGACTAAGGCGCCGCTTTATTTTGGGAATGATAGACGCTGTTGGCCGCAGATGGCCATTACAGCCTTACCGGATAATAGGAGGTATATTATAGCACTCTAGCCTTAAGGCCATGAAGGAGCGACGAGCTCAAGGGCACCTTAGGGAGGCACAGCCTCGGCTTGGACTGTCGCTTAAGAGAGAGAGCTGATTCTACCACCGGTTCACAACGCGCCCCCACTGAGAAGAACCGGCAAGAAACTCAGTGAGGTGATACACGTAGTTGAATTCGACATTCTGACAGTAAATCTACACTGCGTATGTACCACGGGGCACCGACGTCACGTCGGAGAAAACTATTTTGGATAACCTGGAGGCTATCGATACGGGTACGGGCAGCGTGCGCGAAAACTATACTCGCGAAATGATTGGGCGAATCCAGGCTTTGTATAATTTCAACTTATTTCTAAGCGATACTTTACTCCGCTTACAGAGAAGGGGCCCTAAAACGAAAGCCGATCGATTGCGGATGGACCAAATGTGCAGGCCGAAAGTCATGGCTGAGTCCCAGGTGACCTCCAGGTAGGTACTTTAACTTCCTAGTCCAGGGGATAGGGCGATAAAACAGGGATATTGAAACCAGTCCTCTCCTGGGCTGAAGGCTTCTTGCGGAGAACTACTGTGTTGGATTTGAGGATCTGGTGAGCCACCGGTAAGCTTGGTCTGACGGCGAGATCTCCTCGAGAAACCCTCCCTATTAAGCCTCCCTAAGTTCCGCTTATGCTGCGCTTCACGTCCCTCTGCAAAGTTCGCATGCGGGCCCGGTTGGGATCGGTGGGGTAGGTATCGTACTGAAGCGCCGCGGGGTGCATGCGCGGTTTATATACCAGCGTGGTTCAAAGGCGCTGGCACCGAAAATTCTTTGTCTTACCTGGCAACGGGCAAACGATTCATACAAAATCTTAACTGTCTTGAGGAACATTGTTTTCCTAACTCCGGTTTAGTAAAAATGTTTTAACTTCCACCACATACAGTTTCTTTATGTCTGATGCGACAGATATTTATTAAATTACTAGCTGACCCACGCAGCTCCGCCTGCGCTATTTTAATAACAGACATTCGCATCGAATACATAACCTCCTTTTTTATAGTCGGTTAAAAACTGGGACCCACTTTTTACTTGCTCTACGAAGCACGGACCCGTTTAGTTCCAATGGCGTTAAACGGTCACCCATCTATTTAATGACCTTACCTAACGTTGCTTAACCCGATCGATTACAAAACCTTGATAAAAACTCTCTATGAGTGTTCCCTTACTAATATTTATTATATTATAAAGAAAAATTGATAAAATCGGACCAAGCGTATAACCAAGTACCCATTTTGACTTTAATCCCCTCTCCCAAAAGAACCGTGCTAGATTACGGGATAAAAAGTATCCTATGTCCTACCTCGTAGTAAGATCTCAAATCATGCCAAGTTTCATTTGAATCCATTCAGTAGTTTCGGCGTGATGCTCAGCCGTGATACAGACAGACAGACAGACAGACAGACAAAAATTAAAAAAAATACATTTTCGGCCTCAGTATCGGTTATAGAATGCCCTCCAAATATAATTTTCAAAATATCTTCAATGTACAGAATTGGACCTGTTACAGTTTTATTATAAGTATAGATAAATAAATTTATTTAGGAAATAATATTTATGTATTTAATTATTAATTTTTAATTATTTATTTTTAATTTAGAAGCGTTTTTATTTTACTACTTAAGGATAGGTACTTTATTTTTCCTTAGTTTTCATTGAAGTTTTTGATTCTTTTTTTGTAGTCGCTGTAATAAGTTTCATTGATTTTTAGTGAATGTTGGTATACCTATAAGTGGCATATATATAAGAACCATTTATTGTGAAATTTTAAGAAAATGTTTTATATGTATGACGTTGGTAAACCTTTTTAAATAAATTAATAAATAAATAAAAGAAAAAGAGTTTAACCACTGGGTAAAAATAAATTTAATTGAAGATCAAAATATTTTAAGCGTTTGTACGTAAAAAAATTAGATGCAGGATATATGGTTTAATCGACATTAAGGAGTGAATTTCAGGCGCAGGTTATATGTTTTAAGCGACGTTAAGGTATGAATTTCAGGTGCAGGCTAAATAATTTGACCGACATCAATTATGGATTTCAGATGCAGGGAAAATGATTCAAACGCCCTATGTTACGTAATTTATGCCAGGACAAACAGCTTAAGACAAAATCACAAAATAGTTCGTCTGTATGAAGTCCATCTTTTGTAAAATTGTATAAAATTAGTGTCGCACCAATCAATTAAGATTCAAACTAGACCTAAATTTACTAATGTTTCAAGCGACAAAAAAGTGCTCCGATCGCCATGAAACCGGATTAAAACGACGCAGAAAAATCTGGCAATTCCGAATAATATGTACATATAACTCAATATCTGCCAGGTTGTCGCTTAATACAAATAGCCCGTGAACCCTCGATATGGAAGTCCATCATTCAAGAGTAATTTTAAATTGTGATAACATTAAAATTAAACAAATACGGATTAGGATCGTGGTGTATTTTTTATTTTAATTTCCCGAAAGCACGATTTTACAGCATTCATGGTCTTGAGATGGCTGAGGTGGTAGCTATCCATATTTCATAGTTGTCTTAGGTTACCCTCTGGTCTTTCCCTGGGCAGCGTAGTGTCGGCTATGCTGTCCGGGGATGCGGCGTGGGGAGCGATGGCCGCCTTCTGCGAGACTGTCATGTCCCAGACGGAGGCCGCCGAGCGGGAACGCGAACGCGCTGATCCTGCTCGGCGACGAAGGCGCAGGCCGCGTCAAGCGGCCGCCCAACGTCTCGCTCCCCAGCCCTGAGCCCGGGGCTATAAAGGGCAACGTTCGGAGTCGCTGGACGTTCGGGGTGTGGGCCCTTTGAATGTCCATTGAGTACGGCGGCGACTCCGAGGAGAACGGTGGCGGGGTTGCGACCCCCGTCCCCGTGAGTACCGTGTCAGGTTCCCGGGGGGCTACAATGCGCGCCCCGGCGGCGGGATCAAAGACACGGCACCGAAAGGCCCCTGGTGCAAATCCCACCGGAGAGCCTTGGGGTTCCCTCTCATGTGCCGATGCGACAGCCGCGGGGGTTTTAGTAAGAATCCCACATACTGCTGTCGAGCCCCACAGCTCCCGGGGACCTTTTAAAGGTTTCCCCCGCGTCAAAAAAATAAGAAAGGGGTACCTTTCTTTTTTTTTTGACGCGGGGGAAGGTCCTTCCTCAGGTCTTCTAATTGTTATTGTTAGTCTACGCAGAAAGAGCTTACAGTATCTTGAGGTCTTGCAGCGGTATGCTTGTCTTTGGATTTCATTATAATTATCACGGAATCCCAAGCTAAATAAAAAAAATAAAAAATATTACTTGTAATATTCGCGTAAACATCAGAAATCATTAAGTGACAACATTATTTGTGGAATTCGTAAACAGATTTATTTCATGAAAAATAGTGTAACGCAAATGAAGAATATCCTACAGCAAAAATCGGAGTTTCTTGTAGAAATTATACTGTGTTGGTTAATGACCAAGATTAATGAAGCAGATAGACTTTGATCGATCGTGGTTTTGCGTAATAAAACTCCCTCGAGACAGCAAATCCTGATGGCAGCTCGCATCGATGTAATGAAGTTGTCGCCGTTTGACCAAGATCTGTCACCGCAAACTAGTCATAATTAGTGATGTATATATTTTGTTGATGAACTTTACTAAGTTCATAACTACAAGTGCCTTGATAATTGGCATATTTCTGCCAAGGTTTTCCCCATGCTTATACCTACTATTGGCACTCATTATCTCACCTACTATTGGTCGATTCTCACAGACAGCCTTAAGGATGCCAATACCCAGTACAAATACTAAACATTTCAATGTTTTTTTTTTCAAATTTATGCCAGCCGTCGTGTTTGGCCAAATCAATGTAATGATACATCGTTGTCGTAAATGACAACGAATTCACCCACATCATCCATCCGTTTGGAATTGCCAAACTTCCCTTTACCACACTAATCACACAAACGCCCCACAAACTCATTAAATCCCCTGAAATTACTTAAACTATTAAATGTACACGGAACACTTCGGCTCTTAAAAGCAACTTCACATACGCAAACTACATAAGCCCCAACTTACAAACAAACAAGCCGGTTATAGACCACCGTTTCAATCTGTCGAACACATTATATCGACGCTAACATCAGGTAAATAGACTAAGCCTTGACAAACTTGTGAATTAACTCTAGTAATATTTTAACAAGTTATATGTCCCTGGTTTAGTTTGGCATCGTTATTAATTTAACTTGTTAGAGAGATCAGTTACCTATATACTAAGTACGATGAGGGCGTACCAACCATTGGCAAGTGGGTACATTGTCTTTTGGGAATTATGTTTTAGGAGCTGTCATTCGACAGAGATGAATGAGAAGTTTCATTGGTGCCTATCAATTAGATTGTGATTTCTAAAATATCGTTGGAATTTCTTTAATACCTTTGTATATGGCTTTGCTGTGATTAATTATTCACGAATGCTTAATGGCTTAATCGAATGAAATAATGCGTCGTACGGCCACATTAATTCAAAGGACGTCGCGGTTCCATTAGTAAAAACGGTCAGCGCGTCTTTGTTTTTATATGGATATTGTAAAAAGACTATAAATGAATTATTAATATATTTATGTATACCCTGTTTCTCTTTACAAGATCATATTCATTATATCATTAGAAGCCGATGGACATCCACTGGTGAACAAAGGCCTCCCCCTTAGAAGGGAGGGGTTGCCAATAATCTCCACGCTTGGCAGGTGGCTTGGGGATCGCAGTATAGGTGGAAGATAAATCCAAAAGAAAGACGCTGCTGCTCGTCTTCCTGTTCTCGCTTAGTCGCCTCTTACGACACCCAACGAGAGGAGATGGGGGGACGCAATTCTAACCCGGCACCCCACGGGGGAAACAAGATCATAATCATAGCAATAAATGTATGAACACACGAGATATGGCTGGCTGGTGGTCAGCCAAAGACAATTGGGAGTGTTTGTTGAATATGGCATATTCAACAAACACTCCCAATATCTATCTATCTATCTACACTAATATTATAAAGAGGAAAACTTTGTTTGTTTGGTTGTAATGAATAGGCTCAAATGTAATGAATAAAACTACTGGACCGTTTTTAAAAATTCTTTCACCATTCGAAAGCTACATTATCTACGAGTAACAGCTAAATTTTATTTTGGAAAAAAATAGGGTTCCGTAAGATATTTGGATTTTTTCGGACACAAGGTGTAAAAAATCAACCAGAAAAGTTACTTATTTTGCGTACGCTGCCTAAACTATATAAGATAGAACCATAAAATGTTCTAATTAATTGTAGATCTTATAAATATTTACAAAAAAAGTACGCAGCACATGCGCGTATCTATGTCGAGTGAGGCCCAAACACCATTTTTAACCGACTTCAAAAAAGGAGGAGGTTCTCAATTCGTCTGTATATATATATATTTTTTTTTTTTTTTTTATGTATGTTCGCGCATAACTCTGGCAATTATTAACCGATTTGAAAAAATCTTTCTTCCATCCATTCTTGAATCCATTGATTGGGTCCCATAAAAAAATTATTGCTTAGTAATAAGTAGTTCCTAAAAAAACAAGAATGGTGACTGCGCACTGAGAGTTGCAAGAAAGCCTATATAGATGACGTTTTAGTCGCTCGGACTCTCTCGGTCGGACAAAAATGGTCATAACTCTGGCAAATATTTACCAATTTCAATGATTCTTTTTTTATTCGAAAGAAGAAACCACTGTATTGAATCTGTATGAATTTTATTACAACCGGATAAGAACTTCCTGGAGGACCATGAACGATGTGGAGGAATTTATCTGGTAAAAACCATAAAACTGATGTTCTCCATTACATTGCTCTGACAATTATGAAGCGATTTCGATGATTCTTTTTTTATTCGAGAGAGTAAACTACTATGTTTCCATGCAAATTTCATTACGACCGGATATTATTTTCTGAAGAAACATGAATTATGTAAAACTATGTAGACGATAATGTGATCATAACCTACCTAGATAATTTTACGGTTTTCGATGGTTCAATCTTTATATATGAAAATATCACTAAAAAGTTTAAAATAAAATCTTTTTAAAAAAAAATTGAACCGACTTCAATATCACTGAAAAGTATAAAATAATTTAAATATTATTGAAGTTGGTGCCAAATACACACAGCAGGTACGCTAACACCAACTTCAATAATATTTAAATTATTTTATACTTTTCAGTGATATTGAAGTCGGTTCAATTTTTTTTTAAAAAGATTTTATTTAATTTAAAAATCTTGAATTTTGTTTGGACTAAATTTAAACTCATTTATTTTACTCATGCTATTAATCATTATCAAAATAAATTATTTCATCATTAAGTACAGTTTATGTAGATAATATTTGGTCTTTGAATGATTAAAATTGGACATTTGGTTTTGAAGTTATGGCGAAATTAAAATATTACTGCTTATAAATTAAAAGAGGTCTGCTGTACGGCCCGTTGCGAAGTGAGCGTCACCAAGGCGGTGCGCATGCGGGAGGGGAGTTTAGATCTATGAGGTAAGGTAGGTACCCGCGCGGCTCGGCTCAGACGCGAGGTCGGCTACCCATAGATAAGAGTATATTGCGGCTACCTACGCAGCGGTCGTGCGCGAATTCTAATAATTTTCGTGCGATTTTTTTTAGATTTCTTTCTTAAAACTACACCTACGCAAAAGTTATTCTCAGAGCTAAACAACAGTTCTTTTCAGGGCTAAACAACAGTTCTTTTCAGGGCTAAACAACAGTTATTTTCAGGGCTAAACAACAGTTGTTTTCAGAGCTAGAATTACACGCTATTAGCATTTTCTTAAACATTTGAAAATGCCTAAGAGAGCCAGGTCTCAACTTTCTAAACATAGTTCTCAAGCACGAGCAGCAAGAATACGTCGTATGGGAGAATCTTCACCTGAACGTTCACATCGCCTTGCTGAACAAAATCAGAGAAACTCTCAGGAACGCGCACGAGAGTCGAGTGTCGAACGTTCGCAACGCCTTGCACAACAAAATCTGAGAACGTCTGAGTTACGTGCACGAGAGTCGGGTGAACCGATATGTATGAAATTTTGCGGGTAGGTCTGAGAATAGGTTATAAAGTATATTTTATGCCGCTGATACCATGATTGACGAGGATATATAGAACGAGAGGAGGGTGCAAGAGAGGGAGAGGGGAGGGTGATGGAGTGAATGATCGGAGGAGTTAGGTGGAGCAAGGGGGGGGGGGGGGTAGTGAGAGGGAGCAAGTTGGGAGAAGAGAGAGGAGGGAGTGGGTTCAGAGAGGACAACGGGGAGAGGAAGAGGGGAAGTGTGACGGGGACCGAAGCGGGAGGGGAGAGAAATAGCATAGAATTAGATTTTTATTATAAGAGAGAGAGATGGAGAGAGATAAATCAAGGAAGTAGGGAGAAAAGGGGAGCAAAATGTAATTAAAGCGCGGGCGGAGCTGCGCGGGTCAGCTAGTAGGTACTATAATAAAACTCAAAGAGCACTTTTTCTGTACATTGAATATTTTTCCAAAATTTCTATGTGGGGGTACTATACTATCGACATAGAGGCCAAAACAATTTTTTTTGGAATTATTGTCTGTCTGTCTGTCGTTCTGTTCGTCCAGGTATCATTTGAAAACCCGTGGATGGATTTTGATATGTTGTGTAGAAGTCAAGGTATAAGTTGGTATATAAAACATCACGCTATGTTTCATAGGGGCTAAGCAGTGAAACATTACTTGCACATATTACCACGTAATTTCCTTTGTATGTGAATAGGGTAAATAAAGACTGATCAGTTAATCATTAAGATATGTATAATTACGCTATACACAATAGGGACTGAGCAGACATTTAGTTTGCATAAGATATGGCATTGGCGAAGGGTCAATTTTTGTAGGGGGAAGCCGGTACGGTACACCCAGGACATTTTCATTAGATTTCTGTATTGTTCTAAGTACTTTGCTGATAGCAATATGACATTATATCTTTGAAAAGTTAAAATCTGTAAATCCCGAGCGAGCCCAAACTAGATTATGTATGTATTACATTCGCAACAAATAAAAGATGCGGAAAACTTAGAACTTTCGTTAGCGAATATCATAAGACAGTAATTTACGATGTTAGCGTGATTTACATTATGAACAGCGCCATCTATCGGTGAAATTGAACATACAATAACTATAGAACTTTAATCTATATATTATATCAAAGAAAGTCGTGTTAGTTACACTATTTATAACTCAAGAACCGATTCGGCTGAAAATTGGTGGGGAGGTAGCTTAGAACCAGTAAACGGACATAGGATACTTTTTATCCCGGTAGGTTAAGGTTAAGCAACGTTAGGTAAGGTCATTAAATAGATGGGTGAACCGATTTGTATGAAAGTGTGCATATCGGGTAGGTCTGAGAATAGGTCATACAGTATATTTCATACCGCTAGGTCAAGGTTAAGCTACATAAGGCAAGGTCATTAAATAGATGGGTGAACCGATATGTATGAAATTATGTGTGCATATCGGAGAGGCCTGAGAATAGGTCATAAAGTATATTTAATGCCGCTGATACCATGATTGACGAGGATATATAGAACGAGAGGAGGGTGCACGAGAGAAGAAAGAGGGAGAGGGGATTCGAGAAGGGGGCGATGGGGTGAGGGATCGGGGGAGTTAGGTGGAGTAAGGGGGGAGTGAGAAGGAGCAAATTCGTAGAAGAGAGAGGGGGAGAGGGTTCAGAGAGGGGATAACAGGGTAGGAAGAGGGGGAGTGTGACGGAAACCGAAGCGGGAGGGGGAGAGAGGAGAGAAAGAGCATATAATTCGATTTTTTTTATAAGAGAGAGATATGGAGAGAGATAAATCTAGGGAGGAGGGAAAAAAGGGGAGCAAAATGTAATAAAAGCGCGGGCGGAGCTGCACGGGTCAGCTAGTATATATATAAAACCTACCAATTCTCTTTGGCTGGCCACCGGTCAGCCAGCACTTCTATATTCATACATTTATTGCTACTATTTAGATCTTGTAAAGAAAAACACCCGTCGTAAGAGGCGACTAAGGGAAAGCAAGAAGCAGCGTCTTTCTATTGGATTATCTACCATAATATTTGTAAGCAGGTATGAATACATGACCTTAAAGATAGGAAAAGTCTTGAAAGATAATGCATAACAATTAGCAGTTCCACTCTGAACTGTCTACGAATTACCTATACTTACTTCAATGAATTAAAAAAGTGGTTATCAAATTGCAATTATCTTGAATATTTTTTGTATCTGACTAATGGTAACACAGATTGTTTCAATATTTTAAAATGTTGTTTATCTTCTAAAATGAATAGTTGTCCGATAGTGTCGTTAAATCTCAAAAACTGCTTCTCCGATTAGAATAATTTTAGTTTTGTTTTGTTCGCTATAATCAAGGGGTGGTTAAGAAGAAAAAATAATAATAATAACGCGGGTGGTGCTGTGCAGCAATTGCTTGGACTATACACTGTTTTTCTTTGATCATCATCATCATCAGCAGCCGAAGCAGCTTGGGGATCGCAGTATAGGTGGTACTACCACCATTAGTCAGATACAAAAAATATTCAAGATAATTGCAATTTGATAACCACTTTTTTAATTCATTGAAGTAAGTATAGGTAATTCGTAGACAGTTCAGAGTGGAACTGCTAATTGATATGTATTATCTTTCAAGACTTTTCCTATCTTTAAGGTCATGTATTCATACCTGCTTACAAATATTAATAAATACTTTTTTTTTATACTACCAAGGTGGCAAGCAAGCGTGCGGCCCACCTGATGGTAAGCAGTCACCGCAGCCTATAGACGCTAGCAACACCAGAAGAATCACAAGCGCGTTGCCGACAATTAAGACATTAGATATTAAGTCTTTGTGTCCGGTAATTTCACCAGCTACAGTGCCCTTCACGCCGGAACACAGCAATGTTTACACACTGCTGCTTGGCGGCAGAATATCTGACACTGCGGTGGTACCTACCTGGACGGTTCCTTGCACAAGGAACCTACCACCTATAGTGAAGCTACTAGTATACTAGCTATTAGTAGCAAAGTTGTGTTGTTTGAGAAAAACATTTGTTCACCCTATTTTTCTATTTTCATCACGCTAATATTGGTGAAGGTGATAAAGAAAGCAGTACCTACGACAAATCGGTATTAGAAACTAATAGTTCAATATCAACAATCGAGAATTCAGATTAAAAAACAAGAAGTTTTTCATTTGACTCTGTTATTAAATGGTTGGCATATAAATCAGTTTTCCCGCCGCTAATTATTTGTTTTTATTTTTTTTATATCCTCGAAATACAAAACATCCGTTACAGGTTATATACGGCGCTGTTAAATTTTCCGCCCAAAGTCATGTTTTCGTAATGCGTTTTTAATGTTCTCATATTGCTATAAATCACCATAGCTACTCTGGTCCAGATAGCTTTAATGGCTTATTAAATTAGTTTATGAATAGCTCATGTACTGGGTTCGGTGGAATAATGACATAACAGCTTGCATGAGCTTGTACGGCAAGCTCATACAATATTGGATATGATTTTGAATAATAAGTTCGGTGACTAAGCTAATGCAGGGAAAATTTAATAGATTACATCTGTTCTGTCTGTTTCATTTGTCATTCATCATCATCATCATCACCAGCCGGAAGACTTAGAAAATAGGCCTTTCTTTTGGTAATTATTACAATAAATATTATATGTAATCGTAATTGAAAAAAAGTAAAGCAATTGTAAAAAAATTATAAATATTTTATGGCTGCCGTTACAAGGTTACGATGGTAAATTTGATGAAGTGTTAAATGTGGTCTATTAAATTGACCCTAATTTAAGTTTTTTTCTATTACGGTGGTCACAGATGTTCTGTGAACATGAGGTTCCGTGTTCAATATCCAGTTCATGCACGCTACCTGGATACATATTGATTGGTTAGTCGGCGTGTCTATGGGACTATGCCTATACAGGCAAGTACCACTGCAATGTAAGATATCCTGTGTGCGTCTACACTGATGTATTCTCCTTTAGCCAACGATATTTTAATAACTGAGATAACGCTGAGTGGTCAACCTCATTTAGGCGAAAACGCAGCGTACTATTTCCACATATTATTATTGTGATTGTCTCTATTCTTTTTTTGTTTCTTTTATATTTGCTATTTTTAGGTTTAGTTTTTGTCTATAAGTATATACTCAAACTCAAACTCAATTTTTTTTATTTCAAATAGGCTTAACGCTAGCACTTTTGAATGGTAATTTTTTTAAAGCTATCACCGGATTACAACGCGGCCTCAACTGAGAAGATCCGTCAAGAAACTCAGAGGGCTTGTCATTTTTTCACTTTTTTTTTAAACATAGTTTTGTTACAAATGAATCGACATTAGCGATAGTTGTCCCGCCGTTCGAAACATAAAGCAAGGGAGAAAAGAAGAAAACAATAAATTACGACAAAAATTACAACAAACCAAAGTACTATAAGTATTAGTATCAGTTGTCTGGTTTCCGTAGTACAGGCTCTGCCGAGTTTGGGATCAGATGACCGTGTGTGGATTGTCCCAGAATATTATTATTTATTATTTTTGTATGTGCATTGGTTTTCGCTTAAGTAAATGTACATATTATTTCTTCTTCCACTTCTTATAAAAATGTAACACAAATTATTCTAATTCAGTTCTAGTTTTTGTCTAAATAAATGTATTTATTATTAATTTATTAATTCTGTTGTTATGGCTAAGATAAATTACTGGGCTTGACGGGCCTAATAACAGAAGTAGATGGGCAGAGGTGAACGTACTATTAATCTCGTCACTAAGTCAAAAATAAAGTAACATTCCTGATGTAAAAAATAATTATATCAAGAAAACCCATCTTAGTCACCAACCAGTAAATTATACAAAAGTCTGAAATATATTGCAATCGTATGAATGAAAATCGAATAAACAAACAAAGAAATTGACATCTAACTTTCCGCCAACAATATTCTTTTCCGTTATTGAAAGATTCGTTCGGTATGTGTTTTCAACTACATGCCAGTATTCTTTTAAAATATGAAAAGAAAAGTTGAATGGATTTTGGGGACAGTTTTCGGCTTCCGCGCGCGGGGAGACGCAACTCTAAATTGAATCACGTATTAGGTTTAAAAGTTAAGCGGTTACGTTTCCCGTTAGGAACCACTTTTTGTATAACGCCCGTACGTGATTTCTTTGAGGCCACCCCCACTTCTACCTTCAGTGATTAATGCTCTTACTCTTTGGATTGTTTTCCTTATGTTTTGTTAATAAAACAGCTTATTTTAGTAGCGCCACGAGGTAGTAAACAACATTGTTTGTAAATACCCTTGATAAACATTACATAACATGTACCATGTCTTTGAAACTGATTTATTTATTTTTAAGTGTAAGTGGTTATTAGACATCTATTTTTAGGACTTATTTCGAAGTATTTTTGAGTAGGTAGGGCAACATTGTATGTCCATAGCTGGTTGCTCTAATCGCCACCCTAGGCGGGCGTGTGTGTGTGGATCATAGTAGGTATTAGGTGGTAGGTAATCCAATAGAGAGACGCTGCTGCCTGTCTTCTTGTTTTTTCTTCCCTTGTGGACTTATGCCCTTTGAGAAATCGCATGAAGTCCATGTCACAAGAATTTTCTAAACCCGCAGTAATAGAGTCTTATTTTTATTCTGTTCGCTCCAATTTCAATTCCAATATGTCCGAGTGAATTAATTCACCAAACGCGCGCTAGGATTTCATCCAAAATCTGCAACCCCGTACGCGTGGTGGCTTGCGGCCTTTGTTTTGCAACCATGAACAATTAATTACAAAGGGAATTACTTTTACAACGTCATCAGCTGAAAGACGACCGCTGCTAAACAAAGGCCTCCCCCTTGGAAGGGAGGGGTTACCATAATCCCCACGCTTGGGGATTGCAGTATAGGTGGTAGGTGACCAATAGAAGGACGCTGCTACCAGTCTTCTTGTTTTCCCTTAGTCGACTCGAACGACACCCAACGGGAGGAGATGGGTGCTATTCTTACCCGGACACCCCATGGGAATTTGAGGTAACTTTTACACTTATACACACAACTTCCATAATTATAATCAAAAATTGTAAAAATGTAATTTTTACCACATTTTTTGTTTGTGCTCTATATTTACCTGTTGGTTTTGTACTCGTAACTAGACCCCCTAGCTGCTATAAAAGGAAATGACAAACAGTTTTCTGATTGCCATAGTACCGGATCTGCCTTGTTTGAGATCAGTTGGCCATCTGTGAATTTTTTCATAATATTATTATAAATATTGCCAAAGTATTGAAAAATGAAATGGCCTTTAACAGACACATCTATAAAGATACAAAAAAGTTTGATAGATTTTTTATTTTTTGTCAATTTATAAAACTAGCTTAGTATATGAATATAAAGTCAGTGATAGAAATTCGTTCATTATTATAGTTGGATTACCGCACGCTATGGAATGGTTGCAAAACAATACGCGGTCACAATGCGACCGGTTGCGAACGCTTGCGGTAGCTAGTTTGCGGTATTGACTATCTCATTTAGCTACCATACACTCGACTCGTCAACATTTGTATTATAACATTATTGATGATAATTTATTATTATGTAGTTCAGTTTTTGTTCTATTAAACACTTTGAATATAAACTTATTAAAAAGGGCCATAATAATATGTCGTAGAGAAAAAAAATCTAAATCTATGGTAGAAACAATGAAACTATGGTAGTCTAAAGGGTGAATGATTCAAAATTTTATAAGCCGCGTGCCGTCAATATCCGCGGGCATAATCAAAGAAATTAAATTTAGGTCTTAGAGCCAAAATAAAATAAAATAAAATTTCATCACTATTAACACATGCCACTTATCTTCAATTCTTCAGTAAATATACAACAAATTATGTACGTATGACAATAAAGGTGTAGTCACATTCAGTAATTTTATCATGACCTCTTAACGGCCGGTGGTTCCGATCTGCACTAAGCGCGAATCGCATAAGCTCGATCGACCACGCGTCGACCGCCGACGGATTACAATATGCAATATCACAACCCTTCCAAAATATTTTTGTCGGCTTTAGAGCGTATACACGTTTAGTTCTTCCGACTTATTATACGTGTAACAAATGAAAATTTTGCTAGCTTAGGCCGGTCTTTCACAAAGTGGTTAAATATCTTTGGGTAACATTCGTCTCAACCATTGTGAACAAAGTGAACATACGTTAATCCATCCATCATCGCTATCCATTATATAGCTACGTACAAAACAATGAGTAAATGAACCAAAGCAAAACGGAATAATGTATTCAATGCAGCTTTACGTATCAGGTTATTGCAAATTCTAATAGACCCTTTGCATCAATAGTACTAAACAAACAGAAACATGATTGCTTCGGATGCGTTCACGAGTCAATTACTTTCCACGTTCGTGTGTATGAAGTTAATGTACTTACATACAATACATAGAAGGTTATTAATAGAGGGTAATAAGCACAAAGCATTTCTACTGGCAAATGAATTGATTCTAAATGAGGATATGGCATCCTATGCAAAATTGAAAATTCATTTTCGTCTGCTTTGTAAACTTTTTGTGTGACAAGACAAGCCAAACGGAAAATTTTCGGAAGTGAAGCGGAGGCTACATTGCACTTCTGCTCGCCACTTGTCTGTTGATCCTGGTAATTTCACCTGCTACAGAGTTCTTCGCACTGGAACTGGCAAGACATTTACACTGTGGTGGTGCCTAATGTAGATTACCCTTGGTTTTAAATGTTCCTTGCACAAGGACCATTTCTATAAATTATTTAATAAAATTAATCGGAGCTATATTAAACAACAGTAAAAACAGTATCTATCTTTGTTCTTGAATCATCATCATCAGCCAAATACGTCTATTGCTTAATAAAGGCCTCTTCCTTAGAAGAGAAGGGTTGCCCATAATCCCCACGCTACTTGAATGACTAACATAATTTATTGCCATCGTCAGAATTACATTAGAATTTTCGCACCCCAAATTATTCTCAAATTAATATCTAATTGGTACAAATACTCAAACTGTTATTTCGGGAATTCAAGTTGTCACCCGAAATTCAATTAACACGCTTCACTTGTTCAGAAGCGGACAAGTTAGCAGCGAATAAAATATTAGGGAGTTTAATAAACGTATCGTCCAGTAAAAATCATAATGAATTTTGCAACGTGACCAAAAATTCTTTGCGTATAATATCATTTGGAATAGCTCCAGCCCCCACGGACAAATAATTTAAACGGCACGGAAGTTTAAGCTGAAATAAAGTATTTAAACGAGCTTTATGGCGCTCACTTATTTTGAATGATAGCTGAGCTTAACCACTTACACATTTGTTTGCTTCGCGGATTGTGCCTCAATTTTGCACAGTTTACACTGGCTGGATTTTAAAGTGTAAAATCGTATCCAACAAACCATTATGTAAATAAAAAACCGCTCACTGACCACACATTCGTTACAAAGCAGAGCCGTCAGATTGCAAACAATACGGACGTTGTAGGGAAGTAAACGAAAAACGAGCGTTGAATTGCAGACCACTGTGTACTGACGGAAGAGAAAAATAAAGTATATGGATAGCACGGAAGAAAGGGCAACACAGTGTGAGCGTGGCATTCGACGTACTGTCAGCACTTCTTGACATTCGCACCATGAGCCAAAACTCGTAACAAACTGCTGCGGGTTTTTTCATGCACTCAGCAGAGCTCCGCTCTACAAAGGACGTGAAAACATTTGTCTATTATGCATTTTTTATTCACTCCATATATCAAAACTTGCGAGCTGGGCAAAAACAAACTACGCCACTGGATTTGTTGGTGCAGTGAACTTTGAAAAAATCTTCCATTGAACCGACAGCGGTTCAGTTTCTGCGTTGTAATTTTGCGTTTGAAGCGAACGTTTACATTGTTTGCGATTGTGCTGTTCTATGAAATTGTTTGATTTGCGAAAATTGGGAACATCGGAATAATAAAAAAATGCTTGTGGCGTTTTTTAGATATCACTAAGTGTTAACAAAAGGGGATAACATAAGTATTGCATAATATATTTTAGCACGTTTTACCTGCATGCTAGGTTACATGTATTTAAGCTGCTGGAGATAGGCTACACCTGTAAAAGGTGCTAAGTCATAAGTGCCTATAATGTATTATTTTTAAGATCTAAATGTACAGTTCGCAAGCAATAAAAGATTTGATTTGATGATATTTGGTTAAAAACCCTTTAATATAAAAAGTTGGTATATATTTTTACTTCTATTAAAACCTCCATGGGCTTGCTACACCATATAAAAAAAAACAAAGAATTTGCACATGACTTATCCTGAGGTCTTACCCGAGTGTCTTACTTGATTTACTTGTGTCTTATTTGATTACTTGGTATCTATTTTAGAATCAAGAGACTAGAATGCTGTCTGCATAAAATTGTTGAAAAAATAATATATTACTCTAGGTATACGTATATGAATCACACTGTATGCAGTTGGATATCACAAAAAAGACGCTGCTGCCTGTCTTCTGGCTTTCTCCAGTCGTATACTACGACACCTAACGGAACAAGTAATAAGTTTTAAAAACTAAAATCCGACTACGCATAAAATCGCAGTCTAATAATGTGATATTATATAGCTTATAACCAGCGGACAATCAGGACACTTCTAACGACACCCAACTTGTCAAATTATGTTAAGTAGATTAGAAGATATGCGGGAACAGATGAACATAGATGCATACATATATACATACATACATTCTTGTTAAAATCATAACCCTCCCGTCGTACCGTAGTCGGGTAAAAAGATGGGTGATTGCTATTCTTACGCGGTCACCCCACGGGATCAAAGAGGCACGTAGTTTTATACCGACCACTTCTTGTTGCAGAAATGCAATATTATCAATTCTTGCATATAAACTCGTCACCACACACTAAAATCTAAGTAAAATACTGTGTAACGAAATCTACAGGAAAGTGTAACGTGGGAAAAACGAAAATCGCGGCAAAAGTTCCGTTCGATGTCAAGGAAAAGAATCGGACAAAATATTTGACAGCGACATAAAGAGTCCATTTGTTGCGAGTGACGTGTCGGGCGCCCCTTGTTTATGGGCGGCACTTAACACGGACGCTAAGCCGCCCGAAGACGTGGAATTTGGTGCGAAGTAGAGGGCTCGTTTGGAAAAAGACGAGAAAATACCAGATTTTTTTATAGGTTTTAATGAGCTGGAAAGTGGATAAACAAATGAAAACGAATTTGTATACTTATACTACCACTAGCTGACCCGCGCATCTCCGCTCGTGCTTTTATTACATTTTAGTCCCCTTTTCTCCCTCCTCCCTTGATTTATTTCTCTCTCCATCTCTCTCTCTTATAAGAAAAATCTAATTCTATGCTCTCTCTTCTCTCTCTTTCCTCCTTCCGCTTCGGTCCCCGTCACTCTCCCCATCTTCCTCTCCCCGTTGTTCCCTCTCTGAACCCCCTCCCCCTCTCTCTTCTCCCACCTTGCTCCCCTCCCTCGCCCTTGCTCCACCTAACTATTCGCTGACCTACCCGATATGCACACAAAAGTTCATACAATTTGACTATGTGGTAAATTCTATTCGCTAGCATCTGAACGGAGTGCCGGTCTTTTCAGAATGTCGATGAAGGCCACCGGGGAGGTTTTAGTAGGTAAACTTTTTTGGCATCGAGGGTGAAACCTCCAGAAGGTCCCCGGGCTAACAGCAGTATGTGGGATTCTTACCCCGCGGCTTTTACATAGGCACATGTGAGGGAACCTGGGTTCTTCAGTGGGTCCACAGTCGTGGCGCCGGCGCTGTCCCCCTCGCAGTCGCCACGTTCTCGATGGACGCCTAGTGACCACACCCCAAAAGTCTAGCGACTACGAAAATCTAACGTGTTCTAACCAATCTTAAATATTAAATGAGAAAATGTATTTTTTTTTCTTGTTTCTTGTATCTATCTATATCTATACTTATAATAAAACTGTAACAGGTCCAATTCTGTACATTGAAGATATTTTGAAAATTATGTTTGGAGGGCATTCTATAACCGATACTCAGGCCGAAAACGTATTTTTTTAAATTTTTGTCTGTCTGTCTGTCTGTCTGTATCTCGGCTGAGCATCACGCCGAAACTACTGGATGGATTGTAACGAAACTTGGTATGATTTGAGTTAATACTCCGAGGTAGGACATAGGATACTTTTTATCCCGACATTCAGCACGGTTCCCTTGGGAGAGGGGACTAAAGTCAAAATGTGTAAATGGTTATACGCTTGCTCCGATTTTAACAATTTTTCATTATTTTTATAATAAATATTTGTAAGGGAACACTCATAGACAGTTGTTAACAATGTTTGGAACGATCGATCAGGTTAAGCAACGTTAAGTAAGGTCATTAAATAGATGGGTGACCGTTTAACGCCATTTGAACTAAACGTCTCCGTGCTTCGGAGGGCAAGTACAAAGGAGGTTTTGTATTATATGCGAATGTATATTATTGAAAGTTTAGTTAACGTAAACACAGCGCGGGCGGAGCTGCGTGGGTCAGCTAGTAGCTAAATATTTTCGATACAACCTCTTACGCGGCGCAAACGAATTTGTTATCTGATTACACTTGACGACAAGTAAAAGTAATAAACGTCGGGCTGTATCTTTTTTAAGATAAGCCCAAGTTATTATTGCTGTGTCATCGCGAGAATTTCCCATGAACGCTTAATATCCCATAAAGAAATTGTGTTTACGAGGGTTCTTGCTACCTAATGGTGTCACGATTTAGCGCTGTACCTATAGAAATAAAATATAATTGTTTATATGAGAAAATTAGGAATATGAAACCTTCGGAGCTGCTGGACGTTTGGGGCGTGGGCCCTATACCACAAAATACTGAGAGTACAGAAGGTAAGTTCATGTATGTACCTCGCTTTTCATGCCTACGCTCGGCGGTCGCTCTAGGGTCAACTCTGGCTTATGCGAAAAAACTATCGTGATAGTGGCATTCCTATCAAGTTTTTTGATTGATTGTTGAGAATAAAACAGAAAGAACGGAAGACGAGTGTTTTAAGCGGACAGGCATTCGCGGTCGCACTAAACTGAGATATACCGAGATATCGAACCGTGAGCGCTGTCTATGTGTGCGTTGCTCGAGCGCCCGTTATATGAAGCTTGCCTTCTGTACTCTCAGTATTTTATGCCTATACGTCCATTGAGTACAGCAGAGACTCCGAAGAGGACAGTGGCAGGGCTGCTACCTCTGTTCTCTGTGAGCACCGGGATAGTTTCCTGGGGGATTACAATGCGTCCTCCCACGGTACGCACGAAGACAAGGCACGAAGGGGTATCTGATGCAGATCCCACCGGAGAACCCAGGTCTAATGTGCCGAAGGAACAACCGTGGGATATTTCAGTGCAGTAAGAATCCCACATACCCCGACGGATTCCAACAGGGTTCTGGAGACCTTTTGATAGTTTTCTCGCGAATCAGAACAAAACATATATAAAAAGGTCAAGCAGTCAACTATTTAGTGATAGCTAAAAGCATAATTCCATTAATTTTCATTCAAACGAACAAGTTGAATAAACCCTAGTTCAACAGAATATTAAATAAATACTATTAGCTTACCCACTTATTCAAATTACCTTATTTATATAACAAATACATCTAAAATGTTGGTACATTATATACCAATGTCGAACCGTAGACCAATAAATCCAGTTTGCTTTCATATTACGATCATCGTGTTTGAGTAATCCTCTAATGCGTACAATTCCAATTAAATGTTCATTTGATTTGATCAAACAAAATTAATGCGCAATGAAGGGCGCCATTCGAATGTGAATTTC
Organism: Furcula furcula; assembly: GCA_911728495.1. NCBI lineage: Eukaryota > Metazoa > Arthropoda > Insecta > Lepidoptera > Notodontidae > Furcula > Furcula furcula. The sequence goes on from OU452251.1 coordinate 17,884,634, forward strand.
TAAACAAAGTTTGAAAAAGTTTAAACGCAATTAATCGTTTTTAAAACTGGTGCCGATAATGTTAGTGAAGCATTACAGGTACGGAAAAGATAAAGTTGTGAGAAGGAAGACATCGCATTGGACGAGGCATGTGTCAAATACAGCTAAAATCTAATTTTCAGCTTGTCCGAAGGCTGTAGACGCTGGAGGGCGCACTGATTCGGTCGAGCGCCAAGAGCCGAGGCCGACGCGAAAGCGAGATTCTCGCCATATCGAATTTTTAAGGAGCAACATTGAATAACATTTATATTTTTGTGAAACATAAAAATAGTCGCCCATCTTTTCTTTTCTTTTTGAGAGTTTTATTTACCAAATAATAAGACAGCTTGATTGTACTACTGGCTTGACACACATGCCATTAAACAAGTCACCTTGAAATAAACCCAATAAAACGATTCTGTGAAAATAGAACAGCATTTATGTCTGTATATAAATGCTGTTCCATTTTCAACCTTATTTTGAAGTCACGTAATCTTTTTTGCATTACTGATAAGATAACACTTCGCCTTAACTTGGCAAGGAAATTGATTTCAAGAGTTCCTCTAAATGTAGCGCAGGCTGTCAATAAGGCTCGGCATTCAATGATTTATCGCCTTTTCTTTGACCGAACCAACTTAGATTGAGATTATGAGTTTTGGTGTTATAGATTCAATTTAATTCGGGATTAATATCTAAAGTTTGTTTTTAAAAAATCTGGACGTACTGAAAGCCAGTACATTTGTTATGGCAGCTTTATTTAAGTGAGAGGAATGCAATATCAGTCCTCCATTGATCATCTTCTGTTTATAATCTCTTATCACCTGTGTGCCGGGCTGTACCATCGTTTTGGACTGCACTCTCCTGACTACTTGCCTTCTAAGGACGTCTTAGAGGGCTTACACCCGAAGTATTGTAGCACTCTGCATTTGCATGAGAGCCTCTGAGGCACATTTAGTTCTCTGAGGAATTATATGGTCCTGTGGTAGGATTAGTACGTAATAGAAAACAGGAAAGAAAAATTGCTTTATAATTGCCAATAACACATCTAGTGTTGTGATTGCTTAAAATTTGTGTTATTATAAAATACCCATACGTGTAAACAAAATTTGTGTTATTATACAATACCATCAACAAAACACATTGTAACGTTACGCGTGTGTACGCGCCTTAAAATATTAAACCGTTATAGTACTATATAGCTATAACCATACTATATGCGCCACGGCGAGCCATTTCGCCGCGAGCTCGCCAGTGCTTGTCTCACGATTGTGGAGTGCGCACGTATGTTACTATTTCAATAAGTAAAACCTTGTAAATTCAATTTGTGCTCTAAAACTACTTACGGGTGAGTGTGCTTGCTATCTGTCTTCTATCTATCTGTTCTCTTTCCTGTTTCTAGGCACTTTGTATTATCAACGGTCCTAAACCGTTGATAAAAGCATTTGGCGGTCAACGTACGCAAATTTGAATACTATAACGGAACCTGTAACCGACGCTATCCCTACTATTCTACAATATCATCTTTCTTGTATTTCTCTGTCCTTATTCTGCCTTATACTGTAATCTTACTGTTTCTTCTTTATCTGTCCGACCGATTAATGTAGCATAACCGTCTGCCAAGACCCTCGACTGGACTGAATAGGCTGAGGTGTCTTCTGTGGTCGGCGGACGGTTATGACACACGGGCTGGACCTGACGGTGTCTTTCCGTGGGTTCCAGGGTCCTACCTACGAGGTCCTACCTACGAGGTCCTACCTACGAGGTCCTACCTACGAGGTCCTACTTACGAGGTCCTACCTACGAGGTCCTACCGACGAGGTCCTACCTACGAGGTCCTACCTACGAGGTCCTACCTACGAGGTCCTACCTACGAGTTCCACTACGAACTCCCTTGCACGAGGCGTCGGACGCAAGCTGCTGTCGACCCCTACCGGTCGAGCTTGAGGACGGCTGCTGAGCCTGTCCACTGCCGGACCAGCTGCTAAGCTGGTCGACCTTGGAACTGCTGCGCCGTGCTGCGCCTGGTGCTGTCGCGCCGTGCCGTCATCGTGCTGCTTCTGCTACGACGACTCTGATAAGTTCACCTCACTTAGAAGGGGAACCTGACCGATTCTCAGTGCGCGTACCTCGGAAAAACCGTTAGCCTACTCACGACCCTTGCTCTCTAGCCTGTGCCTTCTTTGTAAATATAATTCTTTATTCTTAGTTCTTGTTTTCTTTATTTCGTAGGGCCACTATCCCCGCTACGTGACAGTGGCGCCTTAACGCGGTTATAACGGTTTTTCCTTCACATTTCTTTCTTTCCTTCTTTCTGTATTACTTCTGCTATCACTGAGTTCGCGGTCAGGTTTCGTCGCGGGTTTTTGGTGACGGTTCTTTTTGTACTTTCTTTTGTGTATTGTAACGGTCGCGGACAATTTTTTTCTTTTACACCTTGTACGGCTAGCACAACCACCCCGTAGTAGTTTCTTTTGTAGCAGTATCTCTATAATCTGGCTCCCCGTATGGTTCCCGGGTTAGAATAGGACCATCCCATCACATCCAGTGGGTCCCGTAAGAGGCGGTTGATGGAAAAAGTAGTACCACCATACCAACTTATTATCATCTCGTGTGCTACACTTACTACACATACATCTTACACTTATTACTACACAGTGTAATAGATTTGTAGTAAATCTACGTGCGTACTTGCGCTGGCAAGCGTACATATTTTTTTATTTTTTTTATTATTTTCTGTTACACTAAACTACCTTCAACTAAATTATAACTTAATAACTTTTAAATAAACTTTAGCGTCCTATATCTATATATCCTATCTAAGTATTTATTAAATTTAAACTATAAAAACTATGGACGGTTAACTTTAAACTTATTCATCTTGCATTTTTAATCACAATAATGGAATCTAATCCAATAATGTACACTCTCGTAAATAAACACAAACTATTGTATGTACTATTAATACGAGACGTAGAACCTACTTCTACAGTCCTACTAAATACGTAACACTTTTACAAACTTTACTTTTTTTGTTGACATGCAAACATGTAACTAAAATTTATTTTTATTTTTTACTTGCTTTACCTAAAGCCTTTACTGACTCTTTCTTCTTGGGTACTATTCTTTTTATTCTTCTGGAGCGGGCGTTATGAACTCCAACTACAAAAATAAGCCTAACATAACACACTTTTCTTGAACAGCGGGTCACGACTGAGAAAGCCTACGTGGAAAACTTCTATTTCCTCTTTTTACATTCTTTGGGGTTATTTATTTTACTAACAGTGTGTTCGTACCACTTAAAAAGTACGGTAGCGGCGGTCACTACTCAAATAAGCCATTGGCCATTGGATTTATTTATATATATTTTGGGTTTTCTCTGGGGATACTATCTTATACCAATGAAGAAGGTTTCATTAAATATTTCTATAAAAAAAAAAAAAATATATACTTAGCTACTAAACAAAATTAAATTTAACTTTTCTAAAATTATTACTATCTTTTGTTCAAAATAAATAACGTAACATTTAATTTACTTGACATTAAAATATAACTTACCACTGAATTTAACTAAACACTTAACACTAAACAAATAAACTACCAAACATAACCTTATATTTACTATATTATTTAACTAAACTTGGCACTATAATTAACTTATATACACGTAATCATCATAATCTTTCATCATTAGCAACCGATAGATGTTCGCTGCTGAGCGGAGGCCTCCCCCTTAGAAGGGAGGGGTTGCCATACATGTAATAAAACAACCTAAACGTTTTATTAATTTTATTCCACTACATAATTATACTACACTATAGTAAACTACTTAGCTACATAACGTCATACTTACCCTAGCTATATGATTTGAACCGTTGAGCCTAAGTCCAACGCGGGTTCGATTCCTATGCAATGCACACTTACATATTTTTCTTAATAATTTTTTTTTTATTTAAAAATATACTACATCATTACACTAATCTCTATTACATTATCTAACTATAACTACTATTTACATACAACACTAGTAATGACACCCTGCGTTGTCTATCATAATTTTAATTTATTTACAATCTTATTGCTTTTATAACACCTATAGCTAGTCTAGACTCCTACCCTATTCATGGACACTGATTCCATGATGGCGTCCATTTCTATCCCTTAATCCTACCCTAGCGTGTATCCTTGCTGCCCGGGAATGCTTCACATTCACCGGATGGACACAACGCTATCCTTAAGGTCCTACCGGACAGACGGTGCCCTACACACCGCTCTTCGGTAGTCACTTATCCTTTCCTTGTTAAGCTGTTGGCAGATGGTGCCCTACACACTATCCCAGCAGTCATTAATATATACGAGTAGTTTGGCTGACGTCGCCTACTCGTCGTCTGGTCGAATTTCAGGCTAAACCTGAGTCCTTGATGTATGTCCTTGCTGCCCAGGAACGCTACTACGTGACTGGATGGGCATACATCCTTGTATTGTCCTGCAACGGTGTCTACCCACCGCTATGCCGGTCAATTTCCCTACATACCTAAACTAGACTAGACTACAACTACACAATATTACATTACATTACCCTGCTACCATAATCACGATTGTGGAGTGCGCACGTATGTTACTATTTCAATAAGTAAAACCTTGTAAATTCAATTTGTGCTCTAAAACTACTTACGGGTGAGTGTGCTTGCTAACTGTCTTCTATCTATCTGTTCTCTTTCCTGTTTCTAGGCACTTTGTATTATCAACGGTCCTAAACCGTTGATAAAAGCATTTGGCGGTCAACGTACGCAAATTTGAATACTATAACGGAACCTGTAACCGACGCTATCCCTACTATTCTACAATATCATCTTTCTTGTATTTCTCTGTCCTTATTCTGCCTTATACTGTAATCTTACTGTTTCTTCTTTATCTGTCCGACCGATTAATGTAGCATAACCGTCTGCCAAGACCCTCGACTGGACTGAATAGGCTGAGGTGTCTTCTGTGGTCGGCGGACGGTTATGACACACGGGCTGGACCTGACGGTGTCTTTCCGTGGGTTCCAGGGTCCTACCTACGAGGTCCTACCTACGAGGTCCTACCTACGAGGTCCTACCTACGAGGTCCTACTTACGAGGTCCTACCTACGAGGTCCTACCGACGAGGTCCTACCTACGAGGTCCTACCTACGAGGTCCTACCTACGAGGTCCTACCTACGAGTTCCACTACGAACTCCCTTGCACGAGGCGTCGGACGCAAGCTGCTGTCGACCCCTACCGGTCGAGCTTGAGGACGGCTGCTGAGCCTGTCCACTGCCGGACCAGCTGCTAAGCTGGTCGACCTTGGAACTGCTGCGCCGTGCTGCGCCTGGTGCTGTCGCGCCGTGCCGTCACCGTGCTGCTTCTGCTACGACGACTCTGATAAGTTCACCTCACTTAGAAGGGGAACCTGACCGATTCTCAGTGCGCGTACCTCGGAAAAACCGTTAGCCTACTCACGACCCTTGCTCTCTAGCCTGTGCCTTCTTTGTAAATATAATTCTTTATTCTTAGTTCTTGTTTTCTTTATTTCGTAGGGCCACTATCCCCGCTACGTGACAACATCATGTTTACGCGGAGCAATATACAATATGTATTACATTATATCGTTTCAACTAATTCTATGCAATTACTACATTTATTCAATTTTCTACATTTAAATGAATATAAATTGTATAGTCTTGAAAATGTACTTTAATTTATTGAAAATAATTTCTACTGAACAGCAAATTATAAGATGATAAAAATTCTCACATACGTTCCATGCAGCTCTAATGCGGCTTAAACATTTTTCAATATGTTTCCATTAATAAATGCACAAATACCTACTTGCGTGCACAAGTGCATACTACGAATGTAATAAAAACGGTGTATTTGTTTTTTCTTCAAGTTCTTGAATTTTCATTTGGTTGCTACTGCAATATCGTACAAATGTTACTAGAACGCATTCACAAACAGATAGGCAAAACATTTTTATCTCGTATTACATTTACAAAAACGCTTGGCATTCGTCATAGAACATGAAAAAAGCCAATATCGACACACACCAAAGCGAAAACACGTCACATGGATATATAAAACAAATGAAAAAAGCAATATGTCGACTTGTTTGGCAAACTGGCGTTAAAAACAGTGGCAGCCTCAAAGAAACTCTCAGGAAATCAATCTGTAGTTTAACATAACGGGACGTGATGCCGGTTTTTGTCAGTGCGGTTCTAACATATGGGCATAATATGTAACATGCGTGGTAGCTGCTGAGTGATTTATAGTACAGTCACTTCTTTTTACGATTCTGTACAGACGTCGAACAAGGTACCTGAAGTTTTATGTGTGGCAATTTAAAAGGAGCGTGAATTAGGGCTGCACTTTTATGACTTGGCTTTTTATATGTTTACACGTGTAAGGAAATGTTGGTGTAAAGTATAATTTGAACATGTCTGTGATATTAAATTGTAAGCATTCTTCCTCTTTTCCGTGTCAACATAGAAAACGTAGGCTTATTGATGTAAAGAAAGAAGCAAGATTCTCTTAGGCTAGTATAGAGTGTAATATCGTGGACACGAACGGTGTAACAGTTTTCAATCAAATTTGTTAGAACAACGTTACATGCGCTTAATTCGCCGCACGTATTTTAGGCCGGCTCTTGCAAGCGATTCTCGTCTTAAAGGTGGTACATCATTCGTGACCGCGAGAGTACCTGATGAACCGTTATGCTTACTACTAGTACTATTAATAATATATCACCATTCGAGCAGTTTTCCGTATGATGCAAATGAATGAAGTCGGTTTAAAATAAACTCGCAAACATAGCAACCTCTATTTAATAGCAGAATAATACATACCTATTTACGTAGTAAATGTTTAAATTATTCAGTGTAATTTAATAAACAGCGACAATGCAAAGAAGTTTAATTGGAGCGCGCTGTTGCTATAAATAAAGTCGTAATTTCCGTAGCACATTTTTACCCACGGCTGGTACGGTGACGAGTTTATGGATTTAATCATGGCCTAGCCTTTAATAGAATGATATCTGGATGATGGTTGCTTGATACCATGTGTAGTTATTAGCAGTTATTAAGACTCTTTATCCCACTAATTTCACCGGCTATAGGTTTCTTATTTCCTTTAAACCGGAATATGAATGTTTACCTACACGTTGCTGCTTGGCAGCAGGATATTTAGTATTGCCGTCATAAGTCCCTTACACATAGGACCAACCTCTTAGTAATAATAATAATAATAAAATCATTTATTTGCAGCCAATAAGCCATATCAAAAAATATAAATAAGTAAAAGGTAAAAGTGAACATTATAAATTTTAACGTAAAACTAAAAATAATGTAAATATAAAATTAAAATTAACCACCGATCGAATAGGACCTTAAGTCTAACGTAAAGTCATTTTCGGTTTGCGCACTGATGCACGGTTATCCAATATTTGTAAATACTGCTATCATAGTCCGCACTCACTGCCTTAAGAATTCTGTTACTTGAGCATTGTAACCGCTCCCAAAAGAAAGCAATACACGCCCTCATGACGGCGTAGAAGTCGGGCACCCCCGACTCTGCAATCATGCCCGAGGCACTACAGTAACGCGGCAGACCCATGAGAATACGAAATGCGTCATTATATTGCACTCTTATTGTGTTATAAGACTTAAGTGTGAAGTCGGTCCAGAGTTGACAGGTGTAGAAACACTGGCAATAGGCATTAAATAATGTCAGCTTAACCGGCTTGCTACACCTGCCAAATCTTCTCGCAAGCATGTTACACCGAATCGATAGCGCACGTCTCTCACGCTCGATGTCTTGTTCATCTCTGAGGTCCGAGGTAAGCATGTGACCTAAATATGGGAACTTTTGCACAACCTGAACCACTGAGCCGTCAACTTTAACTTCGGGTACGTAATCCGGTCCTCTTGCTGATCTAAATACCAGCATTTCAGTTTTTTTAGCATTATATTTTAGGCCGTGAGTGTTAGCATAACGCTCACAGACTAAAAACAGCTTCTTCAAACCTTTGATCGAGGGACTGAGAAGCACCATATCATCCGCATAGCTGAGGTTGTTCACGCAAACATACCCAACATGACAGCCCACACCGGTGCCTCTCAGTTCCTCAATCAAACCGTTGATATAAACGGTCCGTTAAAAAGGTCCGGAGACGTTAATCCACCTTGACGAACCCCGCATTCTAACCTATAGTTGTTAGAAGTCGCGTCGCCCCATTTAACATAGTTAGTTTGACCTCCGTACCAGCACCTCTACAGATCTACAATGTTTGCTGATACACCTGAGTCGAGCAATTTGGTCCAGAGTATTTCATAATTCACCAGGTCAAATGCTCGACTCAAATCAAGAAAACACGCGTAAACAGACGTGTTGCGTCTTTTGTAATAATCAACCGTGTATTTAAGACTCATGATTGCAGAGTCCGTTGACATACCGGCACGGAAGTCAAACTGTGCGTCGTCAATCTGTACTTTTCTCAGTAGTTCAGGCAGCAGTAATCTCTCAAAGACCTTACTTATCACAGTACCAAGAGAGATGGCACGATAGTTTTCAGACGTAGTCACCAGTTTTGTTTTTGGGCACAGGAACGACCACAGTCATTACGAGATCAGGAGGAAGGTATGTGTATCTGAGGCAAAGAGTAAATAGATTGGTTTCAAGCTTAGTGATTTCGTTTCAAAAGATACAGGATAATTCTAATATATACTTTTAGACTTTCGCGTTCCATTATCAAATATTAATAAATGAATAATAATAATTAATTAATTATTATATTATTAGTCTGCTTGCGACTACGGCTGGTGCAACCCGGCCGAAACGTCAAGCCAAAATATTATTATACTTAAGGTAAGTCGCGTTAATTCCTGATTAAAATAAAGTTTGAGGATAATTCTTTTCTAGTACTATTTTTAAACTGATATTAAGGAAAGGATTTTTATAGAATACTAGCTGACCCGCGCAGCTCCGCCCGCGCTTTTATTACATTTTGCTCCCCTTTTCTCCCTCCTCCCTTGATTTATTTCTCTCTCCATCTCTCTAAAAAAATCTAATTCTATGCTCTCTCTCTCTCTCCTCTCTCTTTCCCCTTCCTGTATCGGTCCCCGTCATATTCCCCCTATTCCCTTCTCCGTTGTCCCCTCTCTGAACCCCCTCCCCCTCTCTCTTCTCCCACCTTGCTCCCCCTCACTCCCCTATTGCTTCACTTAATCCCCTTATCCCTCACCATCATCCCCTCCTCGACCCCCTCTCCCTCTCTCTCCTCTCTTGCACCCTCCTCTCGTTCTATATATCCTCGTCAATCATGGTATCTGGGCTTCTTATCCACTTAAACCCCTGCGGCTGTCACATCGCCACGTAAGAGGGGGGACCTAGATCCAGTGGGATCTGCACCAAATACACCTCAGTGCGTATTATAGCCCCCGGAAACCTGGCATCGTGATCACGGTGACGGTGCTCGCAACCCCGTCACCGTCCTCCTTGGAGTCGCCGCCGTCACCCATCTATGTAATGAACTTGCCTAACGTTGCTTAACCTAGCGGCATGAAATATACACAACAACCTATTCTCAGATTCTGACCGATATGCGTACAAAATTTTGTCATTATTGAAAATATTAGTGAAGTTTACGTTTAATTTATTAATAGTTAATTATTTCTCATAAAAAGTAAAGGATAGAAAATAGTTTTTGTGGTTTATCCCTAATAGATAAACATATACCATCGCAGACTTTTTTGTAGACCTTGTTATGTTGCACAATACTGTAGTACATTATTTTGATCTATCTCGTAGGGTTCAGTCAGCGTGTGCAATGTAAGCGCATAAAAATGTGTTTATTTACGACATCACATTAGAAACCTCTAAAATTATCAGTGTTTCTCTAGTATATTATGCATATATTATACATATAAACCTTCCTCTTGAATCACTGTATTCATTAATAAAAACCGCATCAAATCCGTTGCGTAGTTTAAAAGATCTAAGCATACATAGGGACAGACAGACGCGGCGGAGGACTTTTTTATTATGTATAGATTTTCTATAATTCCATTCATTTCTTATTAAAACTAACATTGACGTTCATAAACAATCATAACTTCATGGTATTTTCACTGTCGTACTATTTTTCATTTCAAATTTCACAGTTCTAGTAATCAATTACGGCACAATGGCTATTAATGAGCTATAAATAATGCAACCACACACAGTACCAGTAATATTAATCATTAATTGAGATTATCTCTGTGCCATGTGGTTCGCTGCTCATAAAATATATTGTGATTGAGCATGTTTGCGTTGCGCTGATAATGTGGATGTTATTATATTATGGAGATTGAAGATGACCACACAGAACCTTCTTGATATTATTCCAGGTACTAGGAACAGGTGAATGACGAAAAAAACAGTATAATTTTCATCTAATTCCTGCATCATAAAAATGCCTTTACAGATAATTATAAAGCTCAAAAAGTATATATATAGATCTGTGACAACAATTTCCGTATAAGTAATTATAGTTTTTAGCCTGATTATTTTTAGAGTTCTTGAGTGGAGACCTAAAATTCGAAAATGTAGGACGTCCTCGGGCTAGATGCAGAAATATAGTGGTAATATTTAGCTGTACGTAAAGTGGCAGGCTGATAATTCAAAGCCAGTGGCGGGCAATGGATATTTACATGGATACATAAAATATTAATTTTATGGATTGATTATACTTATCCTGATTTCACTTTTATTTACAATTTTATTCTACTTTTGACTAGCAACCTAACTCGCTGCAAGAATATAATACTACTAGACGGTGGATTTTAGTCTTCTGTATCATGAACGTTATTCTTTTATCGAGCTGTCCTACTGATTTGAATGGACATACATACCTACTGTTCTAACATATTTCTTAATACAAAATCAAGAGTTAGCACTATATTAATATCTAATAGAGCATTAAAGAAATGTCAAAGGAGAAATGTCAAAGGTAAAAAAAATACATTTGTATTCACAGTGACAGTCAAGCAGCTCTGAGGGCCTAGACAAGATGCAATAGCTTCATAGCGAATCTATTTCTTTATTCGCTAACGGTGTCAATTCCCTATAATTTGTCACGTGATTCGATGACATATGTCATTCTCATACATTTTTATACTTTCTATTAGCGATAACGATTGTAGAATGTTACATTGTCTAGGGGGGCTGGGCTCTGAACTCCTTCCGAGTTGTCTCTAAACTGGTTAAAGAAGGTGTTACAGGTTTGAACAGCCTGGCAAAATACAACAATGACAGCCTTATCTGGGTACCTGGACACGAAGGCGTCGAGGGTAATGAGAAGGCAGACAGACTAGCGAAAGCCGGCTCACAAAGACATTTGGTAAGCCCTGAACCATTATATGCGAATGCTAGAAATGAACGCATAAAAGAATGGAGAAAAGGCCTAAACCACTCCAAAACTTTCTCTAGTACAATGGTGGCCTGTGAGGTTAAATTATTAAACCTAAGCAGATCACAAAGAAGGCACCTAAAAGGCACTCACGGAACATTTTGGTAACAATGAGCACCTCCACAGAATGAGGCTAAATACTGTTGATACTTGCAGGTTCTGCATAGGTGAAAAATAATCAATGCGACACATCTCTTGCGAGACGTAGGTTGAGTTAGCTGGGAGTAGCCTCCTTCGGAGTCGCTGGACGTCCGGGGTGTGGGCCCTTTGAGCGTCCATTGAGTACGGCGGCGACTCCAAGGAGGACGGCGGTGGGGTTGCGACCCCGGTCCCCCGTCCCCGTGAGCACCGTGTCAGGTTTCCCGGGGGGCTACAATGCGCCCCCCGGCGGCGCGCTCAAAGGCAAGGCACTGAGGGGATATCCCACCGGAGAGCCCTGGGGTCCCCCCTCTCATGTGCCGATGCGACAGCCGCGGGGGTTTTAGTGGGTAAGAATCCCACATACCCCGCTCGAGCCCCACAGCTCCCGGGGATCTTTGGAAGATTTCCCCCGCGTCAAAAAAAAACTGGGAGTAGCCTACACCAGATGATTATTTACAGCTCCAAGCTGGCGGAATAGTTGCGTACCTAAGGGAGCTCTTCGACACGTCAGCAACAGAGTAAGGGGTAGGGCCAGGGGCGTAGCTTGCCTTAGATGGGCCCCGTACCAAAATTTGGTGAGCCCAAGTGATGGTACGGCCTAAGAGACTATGTGAGATCAATGATTGGCCCCTGTAGCCCGGGGGCCCCGTACCATTGATACGGCTGATACTGCGGTAGCTACGCCCCTGGCTAGGGCATGCACAATGGATCCAAATGGGTCGAAGTCCGTTCCGGTGGTTACCGGGCCAAATTTTATAGCCACCAACAATAGATTAGAATATCTAAGAGTATTAAAAATACCTACCGGCCTGTTTTTAGCAATAAAATATACAAACATGCAGTACAAATAAGCATACATATAAATACATCAATAGGCATAATAATTATTTAAATTGCTTCAGCTCCTCCGACAATCTAAATAATATTGCCATAACCAACTTTAATTTTCGTTATAAAATCAGTAGGTCTCTCCGTAGGCATTCAAATTCAAATATCTTCAGACACAAAAGATCCATTCCCCCTCACATCCGACCATCCCGACTCCTCATCTCGTTTATTGGTGATGGAATAGCCATAAAGTACGCTATAAATTTTATCCTTATCTCAGACACCAACGCTGAATTTAAAAAAATGTTTAAAAAAACATGGAAATCCTGTGTTTGGTAGGTAAAGAGAAAAGCCAGTTTATATCGTACATTGTTCACCGAGGGATGGAAGTGAACCAATTACCAACGATTAGTTTAAGTGTAGCCATAACATAAAACATACGAGTTGGAAATCGCACTTTATTCCGATAGTGGTACTTAGTGCTATATAGTGTTTATAGTGTGTTTTGTTTATTTAAAAAAAGTAAATGAACTTGATGTTAAAATTAACTTAATAAACTTATGTAATACTTTTGTATCACTGAGATTTTAAATAATGTACAGAAAAAGAAAAATTTTGTGACCTTTAACAAAAAAAAAACCTTCTGTCGTCTCGTTTGTTATTATTACGTTAATGCATTTGATTTTCAAAAACTTTTTGGCCATTCACACGACTTTGCAGTACTTTTCATGCATTTTTTTCCTCCCTTGTATGACAGTATTGACATATATTCTATCTCGTTTTAGAAAAAGGAAGAATTATATTCCGAGCAGGTGAAGTATTATAAGAACTTAAACATCCCCAACTGGGTATACACTTCCGCTTTACGAAAGACCGCAACCACCTTAGAGATACGTTGGGTTCGAGTGATGCATAACAATGTCACTGATCCGGTGGATTCTTCTTCTGATCGTTGTTATGTATGATACCAAACTAAATCTCCTCCTTCTCATCATTTTGCCACGAAGCATTATGCCACCCCTTTTCTTCTCCTGTTTAGAACGTAGTTTATCGACTGCCCCTAATAAGTATTCCGATATCGTAAGAAGTCACAAAAACGTATCTATAACAGTTATTTGTCGTATTTGTACCTTTCTTTCTACTAGAATTCATTTATATCAAACTCAAATTTTCTTCGATAGCACATTTAACTAGTTAAAGTTATATTTTAGCTTTTTTGTACTTTTCAACGTTTTTTTGTTTCGTAAATAGCAGAAGTGTAAAGAAAACCTCTATAACCAATTATGGTAATAATATATGAATAATGTAGTTAACAATGAATAATTATGAATGATTATAGACGGGTTGTCTGTTTACTTAACACTCGCAATAGAAGCTCAAATACTACGTCTCAAGGACCATTACTGATGGTATTGCGTCATTGTCTAATCTTTATGGTAATTCGACGTGAGGGTTCAAGTATACAACTCGGTTTATGAACGCCATTTAACTTCAGCATATTCTCTGACACTGCCAAAACTGTTTAAAGACAAGGCTCCATAGTAATGAAGCCAAGGTCCCATTTAAATTCATGAAAATAAACTGACAATTAAAGTTGGGTGCCGCTATTTTGCTTACAATTCGTTGTATATAAATGAAGTTATAAGTAGTGTGGACTAACCGACTAACCAGTAGTTATATGGGCGTTTCATACAAACTTTCATATAATATTAACAAGCTTGTTAATTAAGTTGAACCCTCGTAATCGCAGTGGAATAGTTCGAATAACTAAACCATTAGAGTTTATATTTAACACAGATATAAGGCTGCTATCATACTAACTTTCGCCGAACGTACAAGATGCTCCAATAAATTGACGATTATGCTCCAATTGTACGTTTGACCAGCATCAACACTATTGCAAGAAGTAATCCATGGCAAGGAGTAAAGAAGTAAGTTGTGTCAACCTATTGACAAAAAAAGAGGCAGGGTGCGACACGAATAAGGCTCGGCGCAAACAGGCCACCGACCACAGCCACTGGTGGCCAGCGTCAGCGACTTCACACACTTTTTTATAATATAATTTGTATAGACGCGCCGCACACGTATAGCCCGTGGCGGCCACTCGCTACAGCAGTGTCCGCGACTTGTGGCCGCTACGGGTCACACAGGACGCCGACACCCGCCACTGTCGCACTGCTCCACCCCCCGCGCAGTTAACCGTCAGACGTTCTACGTATTACACGCGTCACCATGGACCACGACACGCCTCAATGTATATTGATACATTTATATCGGAAATCCATTAACGAACGGGTTATAAAATGTAGCGGCTTTCGAACACCGGTGGCTGTCGCTCGCTTCTGACACTATCACAATTGTGGCGGTAGCGCGCGACAGCCACCGGTGGCTGTGGTCGGTGGCCCGTTTGAGCCGAGCCTAAGCAACCGCAGTGAAGATACGGTGCGAGCCCTGCGGTGACGCTGATGACAGAAAAGTTCAAGAAACGCGTACTCTTAACAAACGCTAGTGGGTATACGCTTCGATACTTACGGCTTCCTTTCGGCCGCTATCGCAACTATGTTTCGCAACTAGTTGCAATGGAAGAATGTTCCTTATTTGTTAGCAACTAGTTGTGAAAGAAGAATATTTTACATTAATACACAACCAGTTGCCGCGAAATAAACCATTTTCCACTCTAGCAACTATGTTTCGCAACCAGTTGCAAAGATTTTGTTTCTTTTCTTACTACACAACGCTTTGACGCCTCGTCATCTATTAATACTATTATCATGGCAACTATAATATACATTTTAGTACATTTGTCAACATTTTAGTACAATCGCCCGACGAATCGCACTTAGACATCACTCGTACTGTAATGTTCGTGGCCGAGCGGTTATAGCTTGGTTGAGCTTATAGCAGATAGGGATCTGATCAGTTAGTTTTTACCTGATGAGCAGCAGTACCGAAGCGCGCGATGCCGCGGCGTAGGCCCTCATCATCATCATCATCATCAGCCGGAAGACGTCCACTGCTGAACATAGGCCCTCCCCCTTAGAACGCTACAATGAACGACAATTGGCTATTTGCATCCACCGGTTGCCTGCGACGCGCATAATGTCATCTCTCCACCTAGTGGGAGCCATGGAGAGAGCTATCTCTCCATGGCTCGTTTGTGACTCTGAACTTTTCTAAAAGGCCAGCCGTTAAAGACCACGTCTCGGTACCATATGTCATCACTGGCAACACACACTGGTTAAAAACCTTCGTCTTCCGTCACTGCGGTATTTCGGACGAGAAGATAACGCGTAGATTCCCGAACGCATAGGCCTTACGTCGTCGAAAATACTACGAGATCTATAAAATAAACCTTATAGTAGTGGTAAATAAACATTGCGGGTCGAGTACTGGTTTTAATAGTTAATGAACTCGATCAAATTGACAGTTATCTCCATGTTTTCTCCCCTACATTTCACTAGTTATTGATAGTTACCGCTAGAGGTGCTGGTGTGAAATGTATGGAGAAAACCGACAGTTTAGTCGATCTCAAAAGTATAAAAACCCGTACTAGGGCCCCCTGACCACAACATGGCGACCTTTCTAATCAATAAAGAATCGCTAGAAATAGATATAAACACGAAGTCTCCGCAATCAAATTTATCGACCGATCCCTAAGGCCGTTACCACAATTGGAACAACTTAATAGGCCGCGTTCGGCCGACGCATTTAAAAAGTCAACAAAAACTTTTTCAAAGTACTTTTCTTCCATTGTTTCCGGGCGCGCGGAGTGCCCTCAAGACTCAAGGAAATTGACAATGAAGGTAAAGTTTATCTTCTACCGTCAGCCGTTTGAGGGTCGAAGACGTGACCTGACCGCTGATTCTATTACA
Organism: Furcula furcula; assembly: GCA_911728495.1. Classification (NCBI taxonomy): domain Eukaryota; kingdom Metazoa; phylum Arthropoda; class Insecta; order Lepidoptera; family Notodontidae; genus Furcula; species Furcula furcula. Next base: position 17,900,957 of record OU452251.1, read on the forward strand.
GTACCGCGCTGTTCGACAATAGAGAATTAAAAGTCGAATTTTTGCAGAGCCAACGAGCCGTCTATTGAATTGGAAAATCAATAGGCCCATTCACGTAAAGTCCCTATTTCTTGAAGAGAATAGATGATTAGTGAAGGAAATAATAATTTCAACACATATAAAAGCACAATAACAATCACATGAACGAACGTGAGTTAGACACAATATCATACACATCTCGTCACATTCCGTTTTAATAATCCAAACCGAATTGGGTGCAATAAGGATGATAGGGATGGCAAATTTTGTACATACCTAGAATAGGCGTGCATATCAGATATGGACTTCATTTTATTTTTTAATGAGTGATTGATGTGTTCGCTGTTGTGTGTCAAAAAAAAAGACTGGGTAAAAAAAACTAATTAAATTAGTCCGTCAGTTAGATCATCAAAAAATATTGGATACGTATTTTTGTATATAACAAATCAATAGAAATTAACAAAGATAAAGAGCGTCAAAATTCAAAAGTGAGGGCTTTCTAACGTCACGCCCTACCTTATCTTTACCTTACCTTAGTAAAAAGTGTATGTAGACGTGAGGTCACGCGGACTTTCAATGCACTATATCTTCGTCATTTGACAAAACGTGTCCAATATTTTTTGGATAGTCTAAATGACGAACTAAATATATTTTTTCAGTTATCTAACCTATTATAGTACATATCAGTAGTGTGCAGGACGGGCGGACCCGAATGCACGAGCCACTGACGTCCTGTGTGTCTGTAGCTATCGCTGGTACGGTATGAACCCGCCGAAGAGTGTTGACGCTATTGGTTACAATGTAGGTTGGTTACAAGGTGTCCGTGAAATAAGAACTCCCAATTTGATAGCAAGCTTGATAGTGGCTTCGACGGTGGCGCTCTTCGTACTGAATATTCTTTTCTTCTATTTATATCTTGCTTTTAGTTCCCGCGTCGACCGCTTGCTTGTTCACCGACAGTGGCGCCGAATGCGCATTTACTATCCTTGCAGGGAACTTTACCGTAACGAGAGCCCCACCGAGGCAGCCACTAACGTTTTATTTTTATTATAAAAACTGTACATTTTCGCTTATTCTACTTAGACTATTCTAGACACATACATGATACCTATACCGTTAGAAAGTGCGTGTAAGCAGCTTTCTAACGGTGTACATAGGGTTTATCTATCTATTTCTGTTAGGGAACTACAGGCCGATAAATACTGTAATAGGGGCGCGACGACCATGCTTTGGCCGCTTGTCACTTCGCCTGCGCCCTGCCCGTAGCATCCACATGCCCACAAATAGTACCGATAGGTAGCCTGCGATGTGTACTATCTGTATATCTATGATCTAGACCACCTAGGGGCCTAGGTCATAGCGAAAACCCTAGAAAACATGATATGCGATAGAACAACTGCCTATAACTATGGAAATATGTACATCAGTGCTGTTTAGGCACTTAGACCCACCAAGGCGGACCCAGATCTAGGTCCTGAGTTGGTTCCTAGATTTGGGACCTAGCTGCAAATAGCTATTTGCCGTTCATATATGTGCTTAGCACATCTAGGGCATGTGGGTACTTCTATTATACTATTACCCTACGCTAATTACAAATAGCAAGTACTATGAGACCTAGGCTAGGCTATCTATAACTGATTCAGCTCACCCCTCCTCGGGATAGTGAGCTTATACACAAAACTATATTATAATTTATTAGGTAATTAAATCTAGGCTCTTAACTATCGCAGAGTTATAAAACTTAACTATATATTACTATAAAACACAACACTCTGTAACACAAACACTATTTTGTCCTTTCTTCCTATTGTAGTCGTCCTGAACATCTCTCCCGCCGTGCTGCAGCGCGACGGGCCGGAGCGATGCTGCATCCTCTTCCGGTGAAGGGCGACGCTTCCGGCGCTCTCGACGCTTCTATTTCGGTAGTGGCACGATCTTCTTCGTGGGGCGTTTTAAGATGCCCCCCGCAGTGCGCACCTCCACAGTGCGGACTTCTCCGTCGGCTCCGGGGTAGATTGCCTCGACCCTCCCGCGCGGCCAAGTGTTGCGCGGCAGCTGTCCGTCGGCGATCAGGACGGGATCGCCCACCTGGAGACTGGGACCCCTCCCGTGGGGCTCCCGCCGGTACTGTAGCTCGGGCAGGTACTCGCGCACCCAGCGTCGCCAGAACATGTCGGCGAGCGCTTGCGAGCGTCGCCATTGCTTCTTGCTGTCTAGGTCGCTCTCGTCGAACGTCCCGGGTGTCGGCAGCCGCGCCGACCCCCCGAGCAGCAGGTGATTGGGCGTGATGGCTTCGTCGTCCCCGGTGTCCACTGATACGTGCGTCAGTGGTCTGCTGTTGACTGTGTATTCGGCCTCGCAGAGCAGCGTGGCCAGAACCTCTTCTTGCGGGTGCTTCTCCTGTAGTACTGTGCTCAGTGTGGTCTTGACACAGCGAACGAGACGCTCCCAGGCGCCTCCCATGAAGGGCGCTGAGGGCGTTATGAAGCGCCACGCCATCCCACGACGGCCGGCTTCCTCGGCGAGTGCGTCGCGCAGCTCCCTGTCCGCGCCGTGCATGTTGGTGCCATTGTCGGAATAGATCTCCGCGGGGCACCCGCGGCGTGCCGCGAACCTTCGTAGCGCGAGCACGGCGGAGTCCGCGCTGAGGCTGGCCGCGACTTCGAGGTGTACGGCCCGTGTGGTGAGGCAGGTGAAGAGGGCCACGTATCTCTTCTGGTGTTGACGACCGACGGTGACGGAGAACGGTCCGAAGTAGTCCAGACCGGTGAATGTGAACGGTCTCTGGTGATGCGCCAGTCGTGTCTTCGGGTGGTCGCCGGTGGACGGTACTGGAGGTTGTGCTCGTCGTATGCGACATCTCAAGCAACGGTTCACGATGCTTTTCGTGACGGGCCGAAGTCGCACTATCCAATAGTGCTGGCGCACCTCGTTTACGATCATTTCTGTTCCACTGTGGTGTAGATCGCGGTGCGTCCAGTCGATGTAGAGCTGCGTGATGTGGTGATCGCCGTCTAGCACGGGCGGTCTTTTCGTCTCTTCTGTTACATCTTCAGCAGCGGCGATGCGACTTCTGAGCGTGATGATGCCGTCGTTGCGGAGTTCTATCGGCAGCGATCTCAGGCGACTGTCGATGGCGATACTGTTGCCCTTCCGGAGGTCATTGATTTCCCGTCCGAAGGACTCTTCTTGTACTACGCGGATCAGTAGTACTTCTGCTTCCCTTAGGAATTCGGCCGGTAACGTGACGAATCTTCGAGTGGTGACTGCCTTCTGTGGAGGTCTGCAGGTCTTCTGAGTCCTCTTCTGTCGTCTCCAGTCGGGATCTTGTTCCGGATTCTTTCTGGTCCTTTTGTAGCACGTTTTCGCTGTGGTTTTTCGACACAGTGCTATAAATTGAAGCGCTCTTGCCGTGGCCCGCAGTAATCGTTCCCACTTCGAAAATCTGTGCGGATCGGGAACGACTTCTCTGTGTTTCGGTGCGCTGCGAGCTTCTGTTACTGTCAGAGTCTTCTCTTCTCCCGTTGGTTCGTTGATGCTTGGTCTCTCGTTCGGCCATTGTGACGGATCTTCATACAAAAACGTCGGGCCCCGGTACCATTCGTGTCCGGCGTTGAAGTTCGGCGGCACGTCGCGGGTAGCGACGTCGGCGACGTTCATTTTGGACGGCACCCAGCGCCAGTCCGTCACCCTGCTGTGCTCTTCTATGGCGGCCACGCGATGAGCGACGAACGGTTTGTACGACCGCGCGCCGCTTCGAAGCCACGTGAGAACGGTCTTGCTGTCGGTCCAGTATGTTACCGACTCTGGTTTCGCCCGGTGTTCTTGCACGACGGCAGCAGCCAGTCTACTTCCCATTACGGCGGCTTGCAACTCAAGACGTGGGATTGACGTGGTCTTGAGCGGCGCCACCCTCGCCTTGGCGATGACCAGGCTGATGTGCGGTGTTCCGTCGAGCGAAGTCGTCCTCCAGTAGACGGCAGCAGCGTAGGCGGCTTCACTGGCATCGGTGAATACGTGTACTTGGAGAGATTCTGCGTCTGTGTATCCGGGATAGCTTCTCGGCAGACTGACGGTCTTGAGATTCTTGAGGTGCTCGACCCATTCCTTCCATTGATGCGCCAGGTCTTCGTCTAACTGTTGATCCCATCCGATTCCTCTTCTCCAGGCTTCTTGCAGTATTTGTTTGGCCCGTATTGTGACCGGTGAGGCGAGGCCGAGGGGATCGTATAGCGACATCACGATCTTGAGGGCTTCTCTCTTGGTCGGCGCGACTCTGTGCAGTATGTCTTCTGGTAGACGTGCTAGCTTTAGATTGAAGCTCAGTTCATCCTTTTCCGGCTTCCAGATCAGTCCCAGAATTTTCTCTTCTGTTGATTTGCAGCCTATACTGACTGTGTTGACTGCGTCCCGTTCTGGTTCCAGCGTCTTCTTGACGTCTTCTGAATTGGAGACCCATTTTCGTAACTCGAAGTGTGCTTCTCGGTGTATGTCACGTACTGTTTTCGCTATTCGCACAGCGTCCTCTTCTGTACGAAAACTGTCGAGATAGTCGTCCATGTAGTGATTATGGACGATTGCTTCAACCGCCTCCGGATGCTTGCTGGCATGTTTCTGTGCATTCCAGTTCTTGGCGAAGATGGCGGTGCACGGTGAGCTTGCTGCGCCGAAAATTATCGACGTCATCCTATATTCTTGCGGGGCTCCCTCCCGCCGGTGTCCTCTCCACAGGTACCTGAGCGCGTCTCTGTCTTCTGGTCTCACTTTGACTTGCATGAACATTTCAGCTATGTCCGCCGAGACTGCGACGGGGTGTCGGCGGAATCTCATCATCACTCCTGGCAGTGATTGCAGCAAGTCCGGTCCGGTGAGCAGGTAATCGTTGAGAGACATTCCTGTTGATCTTGCGGCGGCGTCGTGTACGATCCGCAGCTTCTCAGGCTTCATCGGGTTGTGGACGTCGAAGTGGGGCAGGTACCAGGTTCTTCCGGGTACGCTGTTCTTCGGTGCTATCTCTGCGTATCCCTTTTGTACGAGCGAATCCATGTATTCGCCGTACCTATTCTTCAGGTCGGGATTGCGATCCAATTTCTTCTCCGTGGAGACAAGCCTCTTCATAGCGGTGCCGTAACTGTCTGGCATCGTTATGTCTTCTTTCTTCCATAGCAGCGCAGTCTGTACGTGTCCGTCCTCCAACTGGTGTGTGTGCTTATTGAGCGTGTCTTCGGCCCTCTTCTCGGGGTCGTTCGCCGGCCGACGAGGGTTGACGATGAGAGATTCTATGGCGAAAAATTCCCTCATTTGCTCTTCTACGCTGTCTTCGCTGGCAGTCAATCTGTTCACGAAGTGGACGCGCTGACCTAATGCTCTGGTGTGCGCGCCGTGTAGCACCCATCCCAGCGGAGTGAGCGAAGCTACCGGCTGATGTCGCGGGCCTCTTCGCACGTTGCTGGCGAGAAGCAGGTGCCAGTTGTCTTGCCCGATGAGTATTCGTGGCACCGCTCCCTCGTAGGCGAGCTTCTCGCGCAGATCTTCTAAGTGTTCGCAGCCCGTGACGTCGTTCCGGTCCACGGTTTGCGGCGACAGGTGCAGTCCTGGTACGGTGCGCGCGTGTAGGTTAACGCGCTGTCCTTGCGGCCCCGTGAGCGAGACCGCAACGCGACGAGACTCTGGCGTGTCGACGATAATGTCCCCGATGGCTTCCATCTTGAGCGGGTCCAGACGTCCTTCGGCTCCCACTTGCTTGGCGATCTCTTCGTCGATGAGAGACACCGTAGACCCGTCGTCCAGCAGGGCGTACGTCGAGGTCTCTCCCGCCGGTCCGATGACTCGTACCGGAACTATCTTCAGATAGGCTTGAGGCTTCTGCGACATCCATGCGTTGGCGACTGTCTCCCTGGCTTCCTCCGCATTCCTCTCTTCGGTGGACGCTACCAACGCCGCCTTTTCGTGATGGAGAAGGCGGTGGTGCGTCCTCTTGCATCCCTTGATCTCGCACCTTCTGATCTTGCAGTGATGCTTCGCGTATCTTGGCTTCAGACAGCGAAAGCATAGGCTGTGCTTCTTCGCGAGATCCCACCTTCCATCTGAATCGGCTTCCGTGAACTTGGCACAATCTGTAATGGCGTGCCCCTCCTTGTTGCAGACCCTGCACCGCGGCGTCTGCTTCTCTGTTGCGGTGTGCGCTCTGTGCGTCGGCGTCGTCCGTAGACTGGCCCGTGGTTCGGTGATCAGCTCCGGCGGTGCGAAGGCGCTGCAGTAGCGGGCTTGCTCGGTGACGAAGTCGCTGTATCTTGCTAAGTCCGGAACTGAATTATACTTCTCGGTGAACATCTTGTACCACTGGACGCGCAGAGAGTTCGGTAGCTTCTCGGTGAGACACCGCAGTAGCTCGGCGTTGATGAGATAATATTCTTTCTTCAACGCGCGAAGTGTGACCACGCTGCTTCTGACCCTGCTTGCAAAGGTGCAGATGTCCTTCGGCGATTCCGTGCAGCGCGGCAAAGTTCGGAGTTTTTCTGTTTCCGCTTGAGCGATGGAGTCCGGACGGCCAAACTGTAGTTCCAATTCCTTCATAATGTCGTCCGGCTTCGCGTGCCCGATGAGTTCCGAGCTAACTGTTTCCAAGGCTCTTCCCTTGAGACTTCTTCTTAGTCTTGCTGTATTTTCAACGTCGTTGAAGTAGCTGCGAGTGGTGTCATATATGGCGCGAAACGATAACCACTCGGTGTGTGCTCCACTGAAGATTGGCAGGTCCATGATGACCTTCGATGCGGCGGCAACCGGCGTGACTGCGTACGTCTCGAACGGTTTGCTTCGGTCGGCGAGCGCGGCGATAGCGGACGTTAGTTCGCTGATGAACGGACGGAGTGCGTCGCCTTCCTTCGGGATCTTCACTGGATCAGCACACTTCTGTTCTTCTGTATCCGGAACCCCAGTCTTCTGTGCGGCGTCGGGATCCGGTCGATGCTCGTGAAGTCTTCTGTCTTGAGCCGGCGCGATGTCCTCCGGGCAGAGCGGCAGTGTCTGAACGGGCTGCGCGGCGTCGGCGTCGGCATCCCTCCCGGTGGTCTCGTCCTCTTCTGGGCGTGGCTGTGACTCTGGTTCCGGTGCTTCTTCCAGCCAGGAACGTACGAATTCTGTCTTGGAGTGACCGTCGTCATCGTAGTCGTCCTCCGATGAGTCCTCTTCAGCCTTCTGTAGCGCTAGCTCGGCTAATTCCAACTTGAGTTTCAGTATTTCTTCACGGGCTTTCAGTATCCTCTTCTGGGATCGATGAGTCCTGTGGGACTTCGGTGGGCCGGTCGGCCTCTTCGATTCTTCGGTCCGGGTTTCTTCTTCCCGGCTTACGGTCGCTGCGTCCGGTCGGTGTGCTTCGTCGGCGGGGCGCAGCGTCGCATCTGAATGTTTTCCTGTATGTTTCCCCTTCCTCTGGCTCGGCGGCTCTGGTCTCTCTGGAACAGTCCTCGGGGCCGGCGGAGGGGACCGCCGCGGGGTCGCGGGCCGCGGCGGGTCGGTGCTGACGGTCGACGGGGAACGCGGCGGCAGCTCGTGGCGAACGGACGGTTCTTCTCTGGGGGTGGGGGCCCCCCCCACCTCAATCATCCATGCCTCGGGAGCCCGTCCTCTTGAACGCGTTATGGGCATCTTGTAAGTCTTCAGTCCAAATTTTCAGTCCTTCAGTTCAAATCTTCAGCTCTTCAGCCGGTTCTTCGGTAATCCGGCTCCGTAGGACCAGCGAATGCTGGTTGGTACTCTTCAGCCGATTCTTCGGTTATCCGGCTCCGTAGGACCAGCGAATGCTGGTTGGTACTCTTCAGCCGATTCTTCGGTAATCCGGCTCGATGCGACCAGCGAATGTGCAGGACGGGCGGACCCGAATGCACGAGCCACTGACGTCCTGTGTGTCTGTAGCTATCGCTGGTACGGTATGAACCCGCCGAAGAGTGTTGACGCTATTGGTTACAATGTAGGTTGGTTACAAGGTGTCCGTGAAATAAGAACTCCCAATTTGATAGCAAGCTTGATAGTGGCTTCGACGGTGGCGCTCTTCGTACTGAATATTCTTTTCTTCTATTTATATCTTGCTTTTAGTTCCCGCGTCGACCGCTTGCTTGTTCACCGACAGTGGCGCCGAATGCGCATTTACTATCCTTGCAGGGAACTTTACCGTAACGAGAGCCCCACCGAGGCAGCCACTAACGTTTTATTTTTATTATAAAAACTGTACATTTTCGCTTATTCTACTTAGACTATTCTAGACACATACATGATACCTATACCGTTAGAAAGTGCGTGTAAGCAGCTTTCTAACGGTGTACATAGGGTTTATCTATCTATTTCTGTTAGGGAACTACAGGCCGATAAATACTGTAATAGGGGCGCGACGACCATGCTTTGGCCGCTTGTCACTTCGCCTGCGCCCTGCCCGTAGCATCCACATGCCCACAAATAGTACCGATAGGTAGCCTGCGATGTGTACTATCTGTATATCTATGATCTAGACCACCTAGGGGCCTAGGTCATAGCGAAAACCCTAGAAAACATGATATGCGATAGAACAACTGCCTATAACTATGGAAATATGTACATCAGTGCTGTTTAGGCACTTAGACCCACCAAGGCGGACCCAGATCTAGGTCCTGAGTTGGTTCCTAGATTTGGGACCTAGCTGCAAATAGCTATTTGCCGTTCATATATGTGCTTAGCACATCTAGGGCATGTGGGTACTTCTATTATACTATTACCCTACGCTAATTACAAATAGCAAGTACTATGAGACCTAGGCTAGGCTATCTATAACTGATTCAGCTCACCCCTCCTCGGGATAGTGAGCTTATACACAAAACTATATTATAATTTATTAGGTAATTAAATCTAGGCTCTTAACTATCGCAGAGTTATAAAACTTAACTATATATTACTATAAAACACAACACTCTGTAACACAAACACTATTTTGTCCTTTCTTCCTATTGTAGTCGTCCTGAACAAGTAGGTACCATGCATAATCATCAGCTAAATGACGTCCACTGCTGATAAAAGGCATACCTAGGGTTGCCATAATCCCCACGCTGGGCAGGAGTTTGGGAATCGCAATACACGTTTTTATCCAACATAATCTATAGCTTGACTGCATTCCCACCAGATGGAAAGCGGCAATACAATCGAGGATAGTAAAGCACAGTAGCTTATTAAACGCCTATTTACTAATCGCTAGGCAATTCAATTAAAAGACGCTGCTACCTTGTTTTCTCTTAGTCTCCTTTTACAACACTACTGGAGGAGATGGAACTTGTCTTATTAGGTACATATCATTTTTACGCGCATCTTTCTCGTTTATCTTTCACATATAGGATTACAATTTTTTACATCCATTACAGTCTCAAAGACCTCCAATCTGAGCAATACGTTGGCGATGTAAATGTGAATAGCGGTCGCCAGAATGTACAATTTACATAATTATTCCGGAAATTTTGCATACTTTTGTACCTGTTCTTGATGTTATTACATGATGGTGATAAGTTACCTACATTATACGGATTACGCATATAATTATTTTATTTATAGGTAGCTTTAGCAACATCTCAATATGAATTTTCTCGAATTTGTTTATTGTTTGGTTACCTGGTGTCAAAGTGCTTGGTTGTCCTTAAGCTTCGGACTTGGGTTAATGTATACTGTCTTGATGACAGCAACTGGGGCCGACTCTTTTCGTACCCTCCCAAGCGCGGAGTCGCTTAGTTCAAATAATAATAATTATAAATAATATCTTGGGACATTCCACACACTGTCATCCGATCCCAAACTATTCAGAGCCTGTACCTACTATGGAAACCAGACAACTGATACTAATCTTCTTCTATACTATAATAAAACTCAAAGAGCACTTTTTCTGTACATTGAATATTTTTCCAAAATTTCTATGTGGGGATACTATACTATCGACATAGAGGCCAAAACAATTTTTTTTGGAATTATTGTCTGTCTGTCTGTCTGTCTGTCTGTCTGTCTGTCGTTCTGTTTGTCCAGGTATCATTTGAAAACCCGTGGATGGATTTTGATAGGACTTTCACTGTTGTGTTGTGTAGAAGTCAAGGTATAAATTGGTATATAAAACATCACGCTATGTTTCATAGGGGCTATGCAGTGAAACATATATTACCACGTAGTTTCCTTTGTATGTGAATAGGGTAATTATAGACCGATCAGTAAATCATTAAGATATGTATTATTACGCTATATACAATAGGGACTGAGCAGACATTTAGTTTAGTTTGCATAAGATGGTTCATGAAATTTTAATGAAACTCCCCAAGTCCAGATAGTGTATAGGTATTGTATTACAGTCGCAACAATAAAAGATGCGAAAAACTTAGAACTTCCATTATCGCATATCATTAGACAGTAATTTACGATGTTAGCGTGATTTACATTATGAAAAGCGCCATCTATCGGTGAAATTGAACATACAATAACTATAGAACTTTAATCTATAAATTATATCAAAGAAAGTCGTGTTACACTATTTATAACTCAAGAACGGCCTAACCGAATCGGCTGAAAATTGGTGGGAAGGTAGCTTAGAGCCAGGAAACGGACATAGGATACTTTTTATCCCGGTAGGTTAAGGTTAAGTAACGTTAGGTAAGGTCATTAAATAGATTGGTGAACCGATTACTATGAAAGTGTGCATATCGGGTAGGTCTGAGAATAGGTCATACAGTATATTTCATACCGCTAGGTTAAGGTTAAGCAACATAAGGTAAGGTCATTAAATAGATGGGTGAACCGATTTGTATGAAATTTTGTGTGTATATCGGGTAGGTCTGAGAATAGGCCATAAAGTATATTTCATGCCACTAGGTTAAGGTTAAGCAACATAAGGAAAGGTCATAAAATAGATGGGTGAACTGATATGTATGAAATTTTGTGTGCATATCGGGGAGGTCTGAGAATAGGTCATAAAGTATATGTAATGCCGCTGATACCATGATTGACGAGGATATATAGAACGAGAGGAGGGTGCAAGAGAGGAGAAAGAGGGAGAGGGGAGCGTTAGGTGGAGTAAGGGGGGAGTGAGAAGGAGCAAGTTCGTAGAATAGAGAGGGGGAGAGGGTTCAGAGAGGGGACAACAGGGAGAGAAAGAGGGGGAGTGTGACGAAACCGAAGCGGGAGGGGGATAGAGAGAGGAGAGAAAGAGCATATAATTCGATTTTTTTTGTAAGAGAGAGAGAGATGGAGAGAGATAAATCTAGGGAGGAGTGAGAAAAGGGGAGCAAAATGTAATAAAAGCGCGGGCGGAGTTGCGCGGGTCAGCTAGTACTTATATACTTTTTGTTTTTCGTAAATACATACTTAGATAGATAAATAACACCCAGACACTTGGTGGGAATCGAACCCACGACCCATCGGGTAGCAGCCAGGGTGTCTAACCACTAGACCAACGGGCCCGTCAAATGCCACTAATCACCCGCCCATAAACGGACTACGTTTTTTCTTTATTTTGTCATCCCGGGGGAAACCTACGATAAGTCCCCAACACCTATGGAGACCATGCTTGGACTGCCTTTCCCAACCTTGCTTAACCAATTGATGCACATTAATTACAACTATAAAGCTATAAGCGTCTCATCATACATTGTAGAAATCATAATATATACTGATGTGAAAAAAGTCAGTCCCGGTTATCGTCATCTAAAAACTGTCGAGACTTAAGGGCAGAATAACAAATTAGACACCAGGATTCCAACTAACCATACGACAGAAACAAAAATATGGTCTTTAGGGGTACAGAGAGTTTTCCGTAGTACTGGGGACGGGCGCCAAATGTAACGTAACGGCAACCGCTACGCTAACAGTTTCCTAAGGGGAAGTGGTTGACCAGTGGCGTGCACAGAGGGTAGGCAAAAAAATGTATTCGTCTTGTTTAACCTATTTTAAGTATAATAGTATACCATTTCAAATATCCATAAGCAAGCAAATACTATAGACATATTAATTTGCATTTCAAAACATTAATAAGTTCATTCCGCGGCTCCATACTGACAAAAATACTTTGCCTACCCTAGGATTTCTCTAAACAATCTTAATTTTAAAAAATCTTAGTTCGGACATGAATTAACGTAATTTTTTTTAATGTAAATGGATGTGTTGGTAATGTTGATAAATTTAAGGATATTTGTGCTGGAACACGAACAATTAGCATAAAGCATAAACAACTCGAAGGTATTTTTGGCTGCTTTCTGTGCACGCCACTGTGGTTGACTAACCTTAGGAATAAGAACAACAGTTAGAATTTACATTAATCTTCTATACATATTATAAAACAAAGTCGCTCTCGCTGTCTGTCTGTCCCTATGTATGCTTAAATCTTTTAAACTACGCAACGGATTTTGATGCGGTTTTTATTAATAGATAGAGTGTTTCTTAAGGAAGGTTTATATGTATAATACATGCATAATATAGTAGAGAAACACTGATAATTTTTGAGGTTTCTAATGTGATGTCGTAAATAAGCACATTTTTTTGCGCTTACATTGCAAACGCTGGCTGAACCCTACGAGATAGATCAAAATAATGTACTACAGTATTGTACATATTAACAAGGTCTACAAAAAAGTTCGCGATGGTATATGTTTATCTCTTAGAGATAACCCACAATAACCATTTTTTATCCTTTACTTTTTATGACAACGGGGAGAGGAAGAGGGGGACTGTGACGGGGACCGAAGCGAGAAAGGGGAAAGAGAAAAGAGAGAATTAGAATTAGTTTTTTCTTATAAGTGAGAGAGAGATGGAGAGAGAAATAAATCAAGGGAGGGGGGAGAAAAGGGGAGCAAATTGTAATAAAAGCGCGGGCGGAGCTGCGCGGGTCAGCTAGTATATTATAAGAGCCTCTAAGAAGTTCACTGAGCCACAAGAAATGAAGTAGTTCACTGGTAAGGGTGAATTTTAAATATTACACAATCGGGGCACTTATATTTGATTACGTAAAAAGGGCGTAGTAGTTACGCGGACGCAGACTATAGCGCCCTGGCACCTGCAGGAGCGGAGGCGGCGTGCCTAGCTCGCCTCAGAGGCGGGGCAGGCGCCAAATGTAGAGTTCTGGTGGTACTACTGGTGGTACCACGGACAATAAACGATTATAATGCCAAACTAAGCAATTGACAGTTTATATCAAAACAAAAATTTAACTTCTTAATTAAACTTCTTCTTAGTTAAAATATAACTTCTGTTAATTGTATTAATGTTTTAGTACATTTTAAGCCGTCTTCAAAGAAAAGACAAATATTTGAAATGAATACTGAGTTACGCCAAAGTTACTCTCTCGCTCATCTAAAATTAACTCATTGAGATAACATTACTTAGCGGCCCATACAACGAATATTATCTTGAATTTAAAGTAAATTTATACAACTGGAGATTACAGATTAAACATTAAAGCTACTTGAAATTAGGTATCAAACTAAAATTACAACTGCAATACAAAAACTTGTATTACTACAATTACATTTATCATCATTATCATTTAGTAGCCGAAAGACGTCCACTTTATTTTTATCGGGAATTAACGCGATTTACCTTATATTTTGGCTTGACGTTTCGGCCGGGTTGCACCAGCCGTGGTCACAAGCAGACTGGTTCAGCGAGACGGCTCCGTGCGGGAGGCAGAAATATCTTCGTCTACCCCCGTTCTTTCACTTGTAACGTTAAGCCCACTACACACTACACTCACAGTATCTGTATATTTAACCGCCGGAAAATAGCGAGGTTTTGTCATTTTAATCACTGGTTCCCATGTAGCTGATAACTTGAAGCCATCTTCCCGGTTGAAATTTCAACCGGGAAGACCGCTATTTGCCGGCGGTTAAATATACAGATACTGTGAGTGTAGTGTGTAGTGGGCTTAACGTTACAAGTGAAAGAACGGGGGTAGACGAAGATATTTCTGCCTCCCGCACGGAACCGTCTCGCTGAACCAGTCTGCTTGTGACCACGGCTGGTGCAACCCGGCCGAAACGTCAAGCCAAAATATAAGGTAAATCGCGTTAATTCCCGATAAAAATAAAGTTTAACAATGGAACGCGAAAGTCTAAAAGCATATAAGACGTCCACTGTTGAACAAAGGCCTCCGCCTTACATGGGAGGGGTTGCCATAGTCTTGGGGATCGCAGTATAGGTGGTAGGTAATCCAATAGAAAAACGCTGCTGCCCGTCTCCCTCTTTTCCCGTAGTCGCGTCTTACCAACGGGTGGTGATGGGAGGGTGCTATTCTTACCCGGACACCCCACGGGGACAACTACATAATTAAAATTAATTAAATAATGCGATTTCATTTAGCGTGACAATTTTTTTATTAGTGGTATTGCCCAAAATCTTAAATGTAACGAATTTAAAAGACGTGTACATTGAAAATCGTTTGGATTAATTTATCTATAACACAGAATTCGACCAATTAAACGTAAATACACGTATAACGCCATGTATTACAACTACAAACTAACAATTCCATATGTCAGTATTCCTCCTCGGGAACTGGCCGCGAGACTAACGGCAATTCGCCAAATGACAGACGACAATATGTTATGAAATGGGGCCAAATGCCTAACGTCAATATATCGGAGGGTTCATGTCACAGGATGCTTTGTTGGCTTGTATTGTCTAACAATATTTGCATGCTTGTACACATGTGCTAGATAGTAGCATTCTGAGTAGATATTATATTCCGCCGCCAAGCAGCAGTGTGTAAACATCTATGTTCCGATGTGAAGGGCCCTGTAGCTGATAAAATTACCATACACAAAGACTTAATATCTAATGCTCTAATGTCTTAAGGGCCGGCAACGCGCTAGTGATTCTTCTGGTGTTGCTAGCGTCTATACGCTGCGGTGACTGCTTACCAGCAGGCGGGCCGCATGCTTGCTTGCCCAAAGTGGTAGAATAAAATATATCGGAGTACTGTTTTTCTTTTTTAATTAACTCACTAGACAGGTAAAGTAAGTAAGTTAAGTATATGTATGTTTTTTTTTGTATACTTACCTATTTAATTTATATTTAATTTAATTTATTTCAAAAAACACACAGTTTTACAATACACAATTACAAACTAGACACAACAATAAACATTCTTAAAAGAATTACCAGGGGTTCCCAAACTAGGCACAGCCTGTATCTTGGGAAACCAGCTAAGAAGTGGACATCAGAATTTAAACAAGACTTGTTTAGAAGAAGTGTTTAAATAAGCTTGAGAATGTGCGAAAGTGTATATGTGCGTATGTCAGTGTGTGTACGTTTGTGTATGATAGGCAAAGGAGTACCTACTAAATCCGAATTTGAGAGGTTTATCTATTGATACATAGAGATTCTGTTTGATTATAATCCAGACTTAAAAGCAACTTTGTCAATTTTTCCTTAACTTCCTTCACAGAAAGAACACTCAAATTATTACGAGATGTAACAGCATTGTACGTTGCCAAAAAACAGACGCGAGCAAACCTTTTTGCAAAGGTGGTTTTAACTGTGGGGGTAGGTACCCTGAAAACGCGTTTTTCCAAGAGTTTTTTATAATCTGGCGATTTAAGAAGCGACTTATGAACAGATAGACAGGCCCTTAAAATATACAATTGCCTAACACGCAAAACTTTTATGGTACAATAAAGTGAATCCGTCGGAAATCTAAAAGTTTTCCGTAGCATTACCTTTAAAATTCCACGTTGAGCTCTTTCTAGAACAATTAGATGCGTTTTTGCTGCAGACCCCCAAATCCCAATACAATACGTGATAATTGATTGACACACTGCATAGTAAACAGTTTTTAAGGTAGCAAGGTTTGCCGAGCGTCTTAGGATTCGCATGATCCTCATTAATTTTCTCACTTTCCCTGCCAGTCCATTTATGTGGACCTGAAAGGTTAGATGCTCATCCAGCACTATGCCCAGATACTTAATATTCGTTGTACGCTGAAGTACGATACAGTTACATGAGACAGCTGAGTCTATAGAATGTGAACAGGAATGGATGTGTAGATTGAGGCGCTTGTCGGGACTTGACGCAGCGGTCTTGTGAAAACAAACAAATTTAGTCTTACTAGTATTAAGTGTAAGAAGGTTTCGTTCTAACCACTTGGCAATACGAGTCATACCCTTATCCGCGACAGAAAAAACGTTTTCCCAAGTAGATCCCCGGAACAGAACCACGGTGTCGTCAGCGTAACAGATAAGCTCCGCAGAAGGGATTTCCAGGTCATGTAAGTCATTCATATATATAAGAAATAGCGTGGGTCCGAGAATACTACCTTGTGGGACGCCAAAGTTAACTGGCAGCGGATCGCTTTTAAGACCATTAATCTGCACTAGTTGTTGTCTGTTTGATAGATAACTCGTGAACCAGTCCAATGCAACCCCACGTATACCAATTTTTTCCAATTTTTTTA
Organism: Furcula furcula; assembly: GCA_911728495.1. Classification (NCBI taxonomy): domain Eukaryota; kingdom Metazoa; phylum Arthropoda; class Insecta; order Lepidoptera; family Notodontidae; genus Furcula; species Furcula furcula. The sequence goes on from OU452251.1 coordinate 17,917,410, forward strand.
GGAGAATAGGCACTGAAACGGTATCGAACGCCTTGGCCAGATCTAGAAAGACTGCTAAGCAACTACGCCCTTTATCAAGGTAGCTAGATGTAAGATCAGTAAGTAATGCCACTGCGTCACTCGTAGATTTTTGTCTCCTGAAACCAAATTGTTTATCTGACAACAGGTTCTGCGTTTCCAAATAGTTAACGAGCCTCTTGTTTACTATTTTCTCCAAGATCTTGGAGAAAGCAGTCAGAAGAGAAATAGGCCTGTAATTTTTCGGATCATCTGTTGCTCCATCTTTGTGAATTGGCGTAATGGAAGCCACTTTCCACATTGACGGAAAGAGGCCAGCTTAGACCTATTGTCTCACATTTAACTACCCAACTTTTTGTATTCCATGCAATATTTTTTCCATCCCAAGTTGTTGCCTGGAAGAAATCGCGGATAGCGATAAGGTCGCCGTTTGTACAAATTTCTTAATTACTTTTCTAATGTCAATTTATGTGTGTACAATAAAGAGTCATCATTCTCCTCACCTTATCCCATCAACTGGGGTCAGCGCAATATGTTTTATCCTTCCATTCATCTCTATTTGCAGTCATTTCCACACTCACTCCAGCTACTTTCATATCATTCGTAATACAATCCATCCATCTCTTCTTCGGCCTTCCGCGCGCTCTATATCCATCCACATTCAAGCTCATCATTCTTCTCGCGACATGCGTCTCCTCTCTCCTCATTACATGCCCAAACCAAGATAGCCTCCGACTCCGAATTTTATCGGTGACAGGCGCTACTTTCATACTTCCTCTTACATACACATTCCTCACCTTATCCATTCGCGTCACTCCACACATCCATCTTAACATTCTCATCTCGGCAGAATGAACACGCTTTTCGTCCTGCGCTTTAGCGGCCCAACATTCCGCACCATAGAGCAAAACTGGTCTATTAACCGATTTATAAATTTTGCCCTTAAGTTTCAGCGGCATTTTTGGGTCGCATGTGGTACTAGTTATTTGTCGCCACTTTTGCCATCCGGCGTTGACTCGCCTTTTAACATCCCGGTCCACATTTCCGTCGGGCTGAAGCAACGAACCGAGGTACTTAAAATCAGAGCATGATGGTATTACATTGCTGTCAATGGTGATATTCACGGCACTAGCGACACCACCAAAATCACAAAACAAGTATTCCGTTTTGGTTCTACTTATCTTCAATCCTACAGTCTCTAGTGCGTGCTGCCAGTTGTTAAGGTGGCTTTGTAATACTGCACCATCCTCTTCAATCAAGACTATGTCGTCTGCAAAAAGCATACACCAGGGTGTTTCTCCTTGTATGGTTGATGTTAGAGCATCCATAACCAGGAGAAACAGATATGGGCTAAGAGCCGAACCCTGGTGTAGGCCTACTGTACCCTACTACACTACTGTAATGTACCCTGGTGTAGGTGTACAATAAAGAGTATAAATAAATAAATAGACAAGCGGGATTTTTGTTTGGTAAGCGATACGTCCAATCATGGACGGCTGCACTGCAGTGAAGCATTATCCGAAATTATATTAGTGTTTGTCTATTCGAACCAGTAATTTTAACAGCATTGGAACAAACTAGAGTTGCTACTTGGCAGAATATACATATAATGTGGATCTACCTGAACGTTCCCTAGGAAATTTCATTAACAAGCCAGTCATTTTTCATAGATGGTTTTTGGACCATGACATTAGAAAATAATAACGTTGTTTTAAATCATAGGATTTAAAACAACATTATTATTTTCTAATGTCATGGTATAGACCTGGTGTAGTTTGGCAAATATCTGGATCTTCTCATACGAAAGCCATAAGAATAACCATATCAATCAACATTGTGAAATTTTCTTTAAAAGCTTAGCTAGCTAAAATTCTGGTATGCTACCTATGGCTAAAATTCTGCTATGGTTGAGTTGTGTACCACAAAATTAATCTGGAATTGGGGGACAAGACTTCAATAGCAATAATAACTTGCCGCCGCTGCAGTAAGTTAAGGGTAAACAAGTATTCAAAATTATCACAGCATTTCTTTAAGGATGTGAGCTATTCAATGACTCGTATCCTATATTGATGGAAACTAGACTAGGCGATGTACAGATGGATCCTTTTAGTCATCAGCGTTCTCACAAAAGTGAGTACATCTGAGCTCTTTCAAATGCAAATAGTCGCGAAAGTGTAGGACCGGGATGAGCAAATGGGCGACATGGAACACGTTTCAGATATGGAATACGATTTAATTCCATTAAATCTTTGAATGGAATCGATCAAACAACAATTCTATATTCGATATTCTATTCTATTCATTTTTAAAATAGAACAAAAGAATATTTCCTATCAATGTGATTTGTACAATACGAGAAATCAAATGTACCTATATATTATTATAAAATATGTATTATTTATCTACCGGTATATATTTTTGTGTTTATTATGTGTATTTGATATCATAATATATATTAATTTATGTTTAAATTTGTATATTTGTATTGATATACCTATGTGTGTTATTTATTTGTCTACTAGCTGACCCACGCAGCTCCGCCTGCGCTATTTTTACGTTAACTAAACTTTTAATAACAGACATTCGCATCGAATACATAACTTCCTTTTTTATAGTCGGTTAAAAACTGGGACCTACTTTTTACTTGCTCTCCGAAGCACGGACCCGTTTAGTTCAAATGGCGTTAAACGGTCACCCATCTATTTAATGGCCTTAAATAACGTTGCTTAACCCGATCGATTACTAAACTTTTAATAACAGACATTCGCATCGAATACATAACCTCCTTTTTTATAGTCGGTTAAAAACTGGGACCTACTTTTTACTTGCTCTCCGAAGCACGGACCCGTTTAGTTCAAATGGCGTTAAACGGTCACCCATCTATTTAATGACCTTACCTAACGTTGCTTAACCCGATCGATTACAAAACATTGATAACAACTCTCTATGAGTATTCCCTTACTAATATTTATTATATTATAAAGAAAAATTGATAAAATCTGACCAAGCGTATAACCAAGTACCCGTTTTGACTTTAATCCCCTCTCCCAAAAGAACCGTGCTAGATTACGGGATAAAAAGTATCCTATGTCCTACCTCGTAGTAAGATCTCAAATCATGCCAAGTTTCATTTACTATATATTTATATATCGCAATATACTTACTACGAGGTAGGACATAGGATACTTTTTATCCCGTAATCTAGCACGGTTCTTTTGGGAGAGGGGATTAAAGTCAAAACGGGTACTTGGTTATACGCTTGGTCCGATTTTATCAATTTTTCTTTATAATATAATAAATATCAGTAAGGAAACACTCATAGAGAGTTGTTATCAAGGTTTTGTAATCGATCGGGTTAAGCAACGTTAGGTAAGGTCATTAAATAGATGGGTGACCGTTTAACGCCATTTGAACTAAACGGGTTCGTGCTTCGGAGAGCAAGTAAAAATTGGGTCCCAGTATTTAACCGACTATAAAAAAGGAGGTTATGTATTCGATGCGAATTTCTGTTATTAAAAGTTTAGTTAACGTAAAAATAGCGCAGGCGGAGCTGCGTGGGTCAGCTAGTACTTATAATAAAACTGTAACAGGTCCAATTCTGTACATTGAAGATATTTTTTTAAAATTATATTTGGAGGGCATTCTATAACCGATACTGAGGCCGAAATTGTAATTTTTTTAATTTTTGTCTGTCTGTCTGTCTGTACCACGGCTGCGCATCACGCCGAAACTACTGAATGGATTCAAATGAAACTTGGCATGATTTGAGATCTTACTACGAGGTAGGACATAGGATACTTTTTATCCCGTAATCTAGCACGGTTCTTTTGGGAGAGGGGATTAAAGTCAAAACGGGTACTTGGTTATACGCTTAGTCCGATTTTATCAATTTTTCTTCATAATTATAATACATATTAGTAAGGGATCACTCATAGAGAGTTGTTATCAAGGTTTTGTAATCGATCGGGTTAAGCAACGTTAGGTAAGGTCATTAAATAGATGGGTGACCGTTTAACGCCATTTGAACTAAACGGGTCCGTGCTTCGGAGAGCAAGTAAAAAGTAGGTCCCAGTTTTTAACCGACTATAAAAAAGGAGGTTATGTATTCGATGCGAATGTCTGTTATTAAAAGTTTAGTTAACGTAAAAATAGCGCATGCGGAGCTGCGTGGGTCAGCTAGTTATTTATATATTTTTGTAAAGTGTTTCCTAAAACATTGTTCCTTATTTACCGCATTCTTAATGAAATTTACGTAGAAATCTTTACAAAACACGGCCGTTGTATGAAACATGGCATCGATCAAATTAATTACGTTACAAGATACTTTCTTTTTGGAAGTTTGAATATCTTATTAAGCTTGTGATGAGCCCGCCCAAAACAGACACGTTTAATGAAATAACTTGGAATATTGAATGCTTTAGTAAACAAATTAAAAAACCATCAGCTTAAAATATTCTAAGTTCTTAAAAACCAAGCTTGCGAGATAATTGTAGAAACCTCCTCATTTCGAGTTAGCTTAAAGAATAAATAATATATAACTAGGTCACCACTTGAATTTATTTCCAATTAAATCCAGAAAACAGTCACGTATTCAGAATCATAAAACTCAATAACAATTTGAGTACAACGAACTTAAATTGATTTCGCTAACTTGTTTTGTGTAATTGGTCCTGAGCGAATGACTACAAAGTTTAATGATAGACAGGCTATTCCAATTTATTTGATTTGACATCTTCTTTGAACCAATTAGATATTTAATTTAGTCGTTCTATTTTAACTGTGTCTAGTTAATACCAGACACAGGGAAAACTACAAAGGTAAAAAAGATTTAGAAAAAGGTTGTGTAAAGGTTAGCATAGATCCTTCGGAGTTCCTTCGGAGTCGCTGGACGCTCGGGGTGTGGGCCCTTTGAGCGTCCATTGAGTACGGCGGCGACTCCGAGAAGGACGGCGGCGGGGTTGCGGCCCCCGTCCCCGTGAGGACCGTGACTAGTTCCCGGGGGGCTACAATGTGCCCCCGGCGGCGGGCTCAAAGGCAAAGCACTGAGGGGCCCCTGGTGCAGATCCCACCGGAGAGCCCTGGGGTCCCCCCTCTCATGTGCCGATGCGACAGCCGCGGGGGTTTTAGTGGGTCAGAATCCCACATACCCTGGTCGAGCCCCACAGCTCCCGGGGATCTTTGGAAGATTACCCCACGTCAAAAAAAAAAAGATCCTTCGGAGTTGGATCCTGGTTCCGGGGCCCCTTGGCGGTGGATCCAAATGCAAGGCACTGAGAGTTTCCTGGTGCAGAACCTACCGGAGAACTCAGGTCCCCCTGGCATGTACCACACGACAGCCACGGGGGTTTTAGTGGGTAAGAATTCCTTATACCCTGATTGATCCCCACATGTCCCGGGGACATATCGAAGGTTTTCCTCGCGAGAACAAAAAAAGTACCTCTATATATCATAATAGATATACTTCCGAGGAACATTTGTATGTGAAACATGTGTGTCAGTCGCAAAAATTGAAAATATTTTTCATTCCTTTTAAATCTTATTTCGAGTAGGTAGAACAAGGAACAATGTAAAACGCGAAGTCACCAGAAGAGTAGAAATCAATTAAATCAACATAATTTAGCTTAGAGAGCTAAACCAACAGTTCGCAATTTGTTCGATATGCCGTCGTAGTATTTCCTCTTCAGTACACAAACAGCAATCAGTCAAAATTTGTTTTGCTTATAAGTGTTTATAACAATAATTACTTAAGCTTTTCAGAGAGAATTAATTGTTTTCCTGGAAAACTTTTAAGATTATATTATAGTGAAGGAAGGGAGAGTGCACTTGTGTCTACGCAAGCACTAATGCACTATAATATATCTCGCATAGAGGACTGATCTTGTCAAAGATTGGCCGCAGTGGTTTTATCGGCCAGGAGGAGATTAGTATTCTAGCATAACTAAAATGGTACAAAGAAAGAACCATTCCAAATGTTGTGACTATATCTTAGCTAAAATGTTGCAAAAAAGAACCACTCCAATTGATGTGACAACAGTTTAGCTAATATGGTGCAAAGAAAGAACCATCCTAAATGGGGTGACAATAGCTTAGCTTAATTAAAATGGTGCAAAGAAAGAAGCATCCCAAATGGTGACAATAGCTTAGCTAAAATGGTGCAAAGAAAGAACTGGACCATCCTTGCCGATTGACCACCAATGTGACATAGAATTCCTCTTGGCAGGAAAATAAGAAGAAGCAGCTTTAGTCAACCGTGACTGCTTAACATATCGGATGTATTGCATGCATATACGCTACTGTAATAGGTACGAAACATTCCTTAATTGCACATGTTTTGCTAAGTAATTTTTAACATACTTAGTTATTATGTAAAATACACTGACCCACTTTCTCTAGGCAAAAGCTTCTACTCTTTTACAAAGTTGGTAAGGTCTCATTATGAACCAATCCTTTATGGAAGTGTTGTGTCGTCTAATGACCAGAGTCTAAATTCATATAATATTTTGAAATCACAGTCCTCTTCACATAAATTTAGATTTTTATTTTTTATCTTTAAGTTTTATGTGGTTAAAGAAATCCATACGGTACAAAAATAAAATAGCTTATCTGCCCTTTAATATTACCACATCAAAGTAGAAAAGATTACAAAAAATAAAAATACATTTTAAGATAAGAGCAGAAAGCCAACTATTATATCCAAAGGAGCGAGATCGGATCGTTCAATTCAGCGCGGTATTATTTAATAGGCGGTTCGCTGGCAACACTCCAAATTGAATAACAAAGTGGTGATTAGGGGACAATACAAGAAAAAATAAAATGCCCCGTTTAAAGAAATTCCACAAAATCTTACTATTTGAGAGGCTCGTTCCGAGCTTGACCACCTTTGATCAGGCTGATCTAACAGGGCCTATCTGGTGATGTTTAAAGCGTCAGTGCAATACAGCTGTCTAAAGGCAGTAGTATCGCTTTCATTCAGGTGACCGTCTTGCTTTTCTTGTCACTAGCTGGATTAAAAAGAAATAACGCGCGCGAGTTACGTTGTGTTCTTGAGGCAGTTACTTACGTTTACTACGTTACGTTTACTAAAATGCCAGTGCTGTCAACATAACTTTCAGTGAATTGTGAAATCAGTGTGCTACCTTCTAAGGGCTCACATACTTCTGCAAGTTTCAACCAATACACGGTCTCTCTGAACCTTATCCTTGCGTTAAGTACCACTACCATCAAATAGAGGTCAATCTCTGTTTTGCTGGGAAAAAATATACGTACTAAACTAATTCCTGAATGTACTTTCAGAATAATTTCTACAAGACGAACTTCAATTTGGCCAGAAAATTCTCGTGCAGAAACAATATTACCTCCAGAAGTCGTCGCAATATACAACTAGATAGGAGTTCAGAAATAATGTTATGTATCGAAACACGGCACAATACGGGTAAACTTTAACCTCATTGGCAATTTTCTACAAGTCGTAGAAACATCAGTCGTCGTCGTAAATAAAATAGAGATAGCTCTTTGTAGAATGTTCTCTCCACCTCTGCGAGGAAAGCCTTTTTATTATTGTCTTTAACGGAACCATTCCAGCAAAATACCGTTTACTATGCAGAATTTACATTAAATTTTCAAAATGCATCAGACTAAAGCCCTCAAACTACCTCGACCCTTTGTCCCGCGTTCGGAAGCACTTTCCCTACTTTTAGATTAAACATCTTGTTAAATTTTAATGGTCGCCATGTTTTCCTCCGTATATGCTACTGAGTATATATATTTAAGAGAAGTCACAATTGCAAAACGTGTTATAAATTAAAGCAGCTCGATTGAGGAACAGTTCGACCTACAGAACGAACATTATTATTGTAATATTAGTAATATATAATGTTGTCTTTTACTTAGGTACGCGAATATTACACATTGAAATCAAACTACTTTTACGGATTTGATTTGTTGGTCCGATCTACGCAGTAAGAGCTTACAGTATCTTGAGGCCGTTCAGTGTTTTGCTTGATATTGGATTTAATTATATTTATCATAGGATCCCAAGCTGGTGGTAACACCCAACCACGGTGGTAACAATAATAACTAAGAAGACCTGAGGGTACACCGGCATAATTGTGACATAAGGTAGTCCAACATCTCAGTCCTCCCGTGACCATGGGTGCTGCAAAGCATTCGAAACGTCGGGATAGTAAAATCAAAAATAAACCGCGATAAAAATCTGTAAAAGTAGTTTGATTTCAATTAGTAATATAAGTAAAAAAATTGAGTCATTCCAAAATCATTCATCATCATCATCAGCCGGAAGACGTCCACTGCTGAAGAAAGACCTCCCCCATACAGCGCCAGTATGAAAGACAGTTAGCCATTTGCATCCACCGGCTGCCTGTGACTACCTTCTAATTACGGATACTGTCACACAAAAAAGCATCGAGCATCTCTCTCCTTAGTTGTGTGACTCTGAGCTTCTCTAAAGGCCTTCTGTAACAGTAAGTCATCACACGATTTTAAATGTAACCATAAAAATAACTTTATACTGCAACTTTGAAATGGTTTTATGAAAAATTACCCTCACGACATGTTTCTCTAAAAACGTGAACCTATGTAATATTTTTTGTACGTGCCTCTGAGTTTATACCTACTAAATGATTTAACGTTCATGTCGTTATTTATAATTACACATTAGCGTTGGCTGAGTACTTTTTTATGAACTACTCCACTGTAAAATCGCTAACCCCGTTCGTCGGTCGGTGTTTACAAAACCCTCGGATATTAGAATGTAGCGTGCTCCGCGTGAGGGTTTATTTTTGTTTGCGCGTGTACATAGTCGCGTGTTGAAATACGGCAACCCCTCCAATTAAGGGGCAGGCAAAGTGCTACGAGTCTACGTAAGCAGGTCGACGGCGATATCATAACGTTTACATACGACTTTTAAACGAGACCGCCTCGGGTTTATGATCTCTTTCGTTTCAGCCACGCGATTTATTTTGCATCGATGCACTCGCAACGCGAGCCAAAACTGCTAGCTTCGTGTGCAAGAATACATAAACTATCATAAATCACTGCTGCAATCTTCGTGGACACTTTTGTAGTTTTATTCGATGTGGATTTTGCTACTACTTTTTCATATGTTTTATTTGTAAGCTAGCTAAGCAGTTTTTCATTTGTTGATTTATTGTGTTTTGCAACAGAAAACTCCCTGAGACGTAGGATGATAGTAGGATCTAGACTTTATATTTTATACTACTAAGTGGCGAGCGAGATGTTTAACTTATCATAAGCGATCACACCTGACCATAAACTCATTGCGATGACGCTTGTTACTAAAAAATACACGCAAAACTGAAACCAAATTGCTCTTCGCTTCCGAAAGTCTTTTTTTGAGCATAAATCTTAGAAACAAACCGACGACGCTCTCAAATTAAGCGATATTTTCGTAGCCTAGCCATTGGTACCTTGAAACCGATAGTTTTTCCAGCAAAAGTTATATATCAAAACATGAAACGCCTTTTTATCTTAGGCGAGTAGCATAGTCCAAATAATATTTTAAATTTATTTAGGCGCATTTAAATGGAACATTCAAACTCATCTAGGTCTTGAAGCGCGGATTACACGTAATTAACAGATAAATAAACGAGTCCATTAGCTTTAGAACACTGGACCGTAATTACGCGGGCGAGGTTTCTGTTAGATTCACGGAATGCCAGATTAGGGGTAATTAAGTCTTGTGGGAGTGCACCCCGGGTACGACCATTATATGGGATAATGAGGTGTCCAGTCAGTCGGCTCTTGTAATATGTAAATTGAATTTTCTATGCCGTCGTCGAAAGGTCAGTAGTTTTTAACGAGTTTGACAGGCGTGCGGTTCTGTTCGGTGATTAAATTCTGCACAAAACGGGACATGATGGATTGGTTGGACGTTTAGTTAGTAAATAGAGTTCACGATAGTCTATTTTAATTTATAAGCTAAATGGACTTTAGTAATTGAGCGGCTTCATGTTGACTCGCAATTGCTATTCGACAGAATTTTTCTCAAGAATAAAATAAGATATGGTTTTATAGCTTTTATTATTCAGGCTTTATCAAATTGAGTTGCTACAAGATTTAAAACATTCTTCGGAGTCGCTAGACGTCCAGGGTGTGGGCCCAAGGTCGTCCATTGGGTACGGCGGCGACTCCGAGGAGGACAGCGGCGCGGTTGCGACCCCCGTCCCCGTGAGCACCGTGTCAGGTTCCCGGGGGGCTACAATGCGCGCTCCGGCGGTGGGCTCAAAGGCAAGGCACTGAGGATCCTGGTGCAGATCCCACCAAAGCGACCTGGGTCTCACCTCTCATGTGCCGATGCGATAGCCGCACATACCCCGGTCGAGTCCCATAGCTCCCCCGCGAGAAAGATTTCCCCCGCGTCAAAAAAAAATATTTAAAAACCTTAACCAAGAGATGTATATAAAGTATAATATACTTACATATCTTTAACATTTTTGATTGGGGTTGCCTACCTGTAATATATAAAAAAATCCCGCGTGTTCAGAATTTATTCCACTGCACCTTGCAAAACTATTTCCTCACTATCTACCATACAAAAGAAAATTATAGGTGTATAATTTTATAATGCGTTCTTACCAACCAAAAGTCCTTTGTGCCGATTTAACGGTGTACGGTAACATAAATAAAAACGAATAGGTGTCGCCCACACCGCCATAAAAGAGGTCCATAGTTATTTAGACCGCGCAACCCTATCCTGCGAGGGTGCGGCCACGAGAATATCGCTAGCTCTTGTGAATGCCAAACTCTCATAAAATATTTTATAAGAATCTCATCAGGTTTGCCATATTAAGTGGTGTGTTCAAAGTCGGATAATTAGGATAGTCGTAATAATCAACACATAAGCATTTTACGGTCAATTATATTTTATAAACAATTGGGCAGAGTTTCCCCTTACAACTGTTCTCAACGACGGTTACAGAAAGAATATTCCGAACGTTGTGACACATCGGTTTATATAGACAAACAGATAAGCTAATCAAGAGTCATACATATACAAAAACTATTACATATTTAACATTAATTAATACTATTTAGATTGGAGATTTAATTAGGAGAATTATCAATCAATAATACATATAAACCGCAACTAATGTAAATCAGTATTTTGTTACGCCGGAAGCTGTCAAGCGGACGGCGACATAATTATATTTCATTTAGTAGGTAGTTACAAACAACTATTTAAACACAAATCAAAATAATGTCATGCTATAGAACAAATTAAATCACAAATATAATCAATATATAATTATCTAGGTGCACAAAGTTGAGCAGGGACCGGAAGTCTGTAACAGGTGTTATCGCAAAAAGTGAACTCTTGTAGGAAACCTTTGGATGGAGAGAAAAACGGACAATGTATAGATGGATATATGTTACCTATTATAGTATTTTCCACTAATGTGAAGAAATAAAAATACACGAGTTGGACGCCTCTACCCGCCTCATAAAGGACCGAATATTTTGTCCTGTGTTACAGCGGATTCAGTTATTTTAGTGCTACTATAAATATAAATGCATTCTTTTGTATTCTCAGTGGGAAACCTTCAGTTTCTCGGGACCTGTGACCTTACCCACTAAAACCGCCACGGCTGTCGCATTGGCACATGAGACCCCTTTCATGTGCCTGGGCCGGACCTGGGCTCTCCGGTGGTATCTGCACCAGAAACCCCTCAGTGCTTTGCCTTTGAGCCCTCCGTCCGAGAGGCGCATAATAGTCCCTCAGGAACCTGAAACGGTGCTCTCGGGGACAATGGTCGCCACCGTTCTCAAAGTTGCCGCCGTACTCAGTGGACATAGGATATAGGAGCCCAAAGTCGTAATCCTACCATTTTCGTAAAATAAATATTTTATATTAGTATTTCATGGCCCAAACTTAACAGAGCCGTACACATAGTCCGAATAACGTCAAAAATCCCAATACCGTGGGTAAGCGGACGGGGGCGTTGCGTGCTTCGCGTTTTTGGGTCACACGAAACTAGTTGAAAAAATTTAGAGCATAATCAAACATTTATACACCTACAACCTTATTACAAAGTTCCAGGTACTAGACTGCTATTAACTCTATCAAAATAGGTAGTAATTTTCTTACTGGGTCTTCCTTTACATTTCTCATGTTCAATTAGTAATAGCCTACAACTTAATTTCTTTGCCCAATAGATAATGAGTTCTAAGCAAAGATCTTTTCCAATTCACCCTAAGATAGTTCGGGGAACTTAGTGTGTGTTTTAATTAGGTCGATAGGTTAGGTTAGATAAGGCGATTCCCTTCGGAGTCGCTGGACATTCGGGGTGTGGGCCCTTTGAACGTCAATTGAGTATGGCGGCGACTCCGACGAGCCCCACACTTCCCGGGGATCTTTGGAAAATTTCCCCCGCGTAAAAAAAAAAGAAAAAGATAAGGCGATTCGCACATGATTAATTAAAGAAATCCGATGTGAGGGCCGGGGTTTAAACCTGCGCACACTAAGCTGTTACTGCTCAACCAAATTATATAAGAAATGGCGATGAAATAATATAAATAATAATTAATAATAAGAGATCAAAACGCTGGAGATTTAGTTTAGGTATATAATGATAAATAAAGTTTTCAGCGTATAACGAGGGACAAGAGAATATCTTATTAAAATTAACGAGGTTTCAACATCACGCATTAAATAAAATAAAAAAAGGCCTGCAAATGAAAATACTCCCCGGAGCTTTATTTCTCTTTAATAGAGCCCGTCAAGAATATGATGTAATTAATTAAACAAGGAGAAACAAGTTGATTATTCAGTAATAGGATAAATTTCGTTCAGAAAAGCTGTATCGCTTCGGACTTTCTTTACATTGCTTTGGTTGGTAATTGAGTTACAGAGTAAGAATTTTGAAATTAGATATAAAGGCTGTGTAATTTATTCAACTACATTGCTCTTCACACCGAAATGCACCAATTACCGTAAGGGTAATAAAATTAATAATTACCGTAAGGGTAGTAAAGGTATGCTTTATAAGTAGAAAATACCTGCTGATATCCTAGATGATGATTTACATCTTAACTGCGGCCAAAAGACGTCCACTCCTGAACTTCGGCCTCCCCCTTAGATGGGAGGGGTTACCATAATCCCCACGGTTAGCAGGCGGCTTGGGAATCTCAGTATATCTCAGTAGGTGGTAGGTAATCCAATAGAGAGACGCTGCTGCCCGTCTTCTTGTTTTTCCTTAGTCATCTCTTACGGACACCCAACGGGAGGTGATGGGAGGGTGCTATTCTTACCCGAACACCCCACGGGTATTTTGCATTTGCTACGTATTAAAAGGAACTTCAACCTAGTATCTTCTATCCTTATTAAAAACCTGATTCCTGATTACTCTTAAAAACGTAAGACTAAAGGTCTCAGGTTCTGTGAATTTTTACCCACTAAAACTTCCCCAGTGGCCTTTACCGATACAATGAAGAGACTCTGAGCACTCCCTTGACTTGTCTCGCCAGCATCAGACGCTCGCTCGAGCCGCTCGAGCACGTCCCTGGGGGTAGCATAATTGAACACTCCCCCTTTTTTCTCCGCGGTGGAAGCCTTCAAAAGGTCCCCGGGAGCTGTGGGGTTCGACCGGAGTATGTGGGATTCTTACCCACTAAAACCCCTGCAGCTGTCGCATCGGCACAAGAGACCTACCGGCTCTCCGGTGGGACTGCACCAGGCACCCTTCAGTGCCTTTCCTTTGAGCCCGCCGCCGGGGAGCGGATTGTAGGCCCCCGGGAACCTGACTCGGTGCTCACGGGGATAGGGGACGCAACCCCGCCTCCTCCTTGGAGTCGCGGCCGTACTCAATAGACGTTCGAGGGCCATTCGAACGTCTAGCGACTCCGAAGGAACGCTCTCGGTTTTCGCGACACCGCGTTGTTGTACGCCTCGGAGACATAATGATTTCTGATACTTACGCGAATATTACACATTGAAATGAAACTAATTTTACGGATTATATCGCGGTTTATTTTTGATTTTAATTTCCCGACGTTTCGAATACTTTACAGCATTCATGGTCACGGGCGGACTGAGGTGGTCACCTCAGATATAATCCGACCGCGATATAATCCGTAAAATTAGTTTCATTTCAACGCCTCGGAGACAGTCGTGGATGAAACATAGAAATATTTGACAGTGGTGTACGTTTTAAAACATTTTTTAAATAAAAATAATTCATAATAGAGTACACATAAACTACAAAATCGCTATACACCGAAACTCGATGAGCGTCGGGCTCAGACCGTTGCGGTCACCGTCCAATTTACCTTTGAACTTTGCACGCAAAGCTGAATCTATGACAACGGCATTGTACCGGTTATCAACTTTATACAACAGTGGAAGTATCCCGGTGAAATTTTGAAATAATTACTCATTGGTAGACCGGCAAACATATTCGTTCGCGAATACTTGTTTACCGGGATACGGCAACAATGGACAATAAAACTGAATAGCACGCTGACTATTCGTGATTGTATCGAATTTATATGTAGATAGTTGGGCTTTGTTTTATAATTCCCTAGTTGTCACTGGAATAAGAGCTAGCTATTTACAATACATCGAGAGAGAGAGAGAGAGAGAGAGCTATGCTCGGAGTTTCTTTGCGCGACAGAATCCGGAATGAGGAGATTCGCCGAAGAACCAAGGTCACCGACATAGCTCGTACAATATGCAAGTTGAAGTGGCAGTGGGCCGGCCACATCGCTCGAAGAACCGATAACCATTGGGGAAGAAAGGTTCTCGAGTGGCGACCACGAACCGGAAGACGCAGCGTAGGCAGGCCTCCCACTAGGTGGACCGACGACATTGTTCGCGTCGCAGGAAACCGGTGGATGCAAATAGCAAATTGTCGTTCATTGTGGCGGTCTAAGGGGGAGGCCTTTGTTCAGCAGTGGACGTCTTCCGGCTGGTGATGATGATGATGATGATGATTTACAATACTCCCCCAACCCCGTGGGGTCTCCGGGTCAGAATAGCACCCTCCCATCTCTTATACTGCGATCCCAAAGTGGTCGGCCACACTGCAGGCCTAGCGCGGCGGCGGCGGCGGGCGCGAAATATCAAACATATGAAAACGCCGCTTGCGGCCACACTGAAGTGACTTGCGCGGGAGCCTAGCGCGACCGGCTTGCGCGAGTTTGCGGGCGTACTTTTCAAACGTTCCTATCCGCTCGTTCTGGCCACACTGCAGGCCTAGTCAACAAGCGACCGATCGCGCGGCTGGCGGGGTATCAAAGCATTTCGGTCTTGTCGCTCGTTTTAAGTATTTTTTTATTATTAAATAACTTTAAATACATCTATAAAAAAGGTTTTTTTGGACATTTGAAATTGTAAGTGTATAATATGTATATTGTTGATGTTCCTTAATAAATAAAATATACTTTTTTGACTACAATTTCAATTTTTAATATATTTTTTTTTAATCTCCATTCATTTAACTGTTTTTAGTTATTTCGTGCGCACCCAGCACACCATCTCTTATGATCAACGCCTCCCATCTCAGGATTGGCCTATCCAGTAAAAAATACAGAATCCTCATAAAAGGTTTCCGACACCTGCAATAAGTGTTATCGCCACAACAGCCCGCGCGTCACTGTGGCCACCCGCCGCGCCTGCCGCCGCGCCCGCGCTAGGCTCAAGTCACCGCGCGTTCACTGTGGCCAACCACCAAGCCGCCTGCCAAGCGTGGGGATTAAGCAACCCCTCCCTTCCATGGAGAATTTTATTCAGCAGTGAATGTGTTTTGGTTGCAATACTCACAAGGGACTCTTGTGTATCTAAAATTGGTTTTGGCGAACCATTGCGCAACTACAGTCGTGAGTTGTCAATACAAAAACACAAAAATAAGTACTGCGAAGCGGCTTGTAGCCAACTTCAGACACACGAGGATCCGTTGTGACTACTGAACTTAATTTATAATTTCAAAGCCACCTCGAATAAATTATCTCATAGTCAGTGAGCTGTTACTAACACCTCACTGCCCATAGTAAATATTTTGTATTGGAATCTACATTTTAATAATAAATTATGGTCCCCGGCACCTGTGGTATATGGGATTCTTACACACTGAAACCTCCACCTCAGTGCCTTGCCTTTAAACTCGCCACCGCGCCGCCCGGGGGCGCATTATAGCCCCCCGGGAACCAGATACGGTGCTCATGGGGACGGGGATCGTTACCCCGCCGCCATCCTCCTCGGAATCGTCACCGTACTCATTGAAGAAGAAGAAGAAGAAGAAAAAACTTTATTCATGGCCAAAATAACATCGAAAATAAAAGGAAAACAACATAAATTACTTAATTAAGTTAAGTTTGCCACGAATGGGTCCCAACTCAGCATAAAGCGGCTTGCACGCAAGCCGCACTGATCTTCCGTTGGAACCCCTGGTG
The DNA here is from genome assembly GCA_911728495.1 of Furcula furcula. Taxonomy (NCBI): domain Eukaryota; kingdom Metazoa; phylum Arthropoda; class Insecta; order Lepidoptera; family Notodontidae; genus Furcula; species Furcula furcula. Next base: position 17,933,853 of record OU452251.1, read on the forward strand.
ACTCCACGAACCCTCCACCAAACACACACCCACTGCCCACTCAGCCAACATAAATAAAGAAAAATAACAAAAAAAATACAAAACCAAAATGACAAGTTACCGAACCAAAAGAAATCAATACATAATGAGCAATTTTAAGAAGTTGACAAAATACACAAATATCGGTTAAATGACAATAGCTACCATACCGTCAGCTGCACTTATCGACATCTGCGCCTGTGACAGATCAAACGGGCATTGGACGTCAGGGCCCACAGTGACTCCGAAGGACGCAATTTCTTACCTAGGTATATCGAACTAGTTTTACAATGTTAAGTAAACGATTCAAATTAAAAGCGAAAAGCAATCCTTTATCGCATAGATATGTACTGAAAATTTTGAAATCCAAAGGCCAGTTGTTCTGCGAGGTAGGTATAGAGCGTCCAACCGTTTATTTTCTTTTTGACAGCACCAATAGAACGTAACTGCGTCATGTTACGCAAAAGTATACTTTTAAAAGTTTACTTTAAGTGAACTTTTGCGTGAAACGCCGCGAGATATTTCTTTTTGATCAATACCGGTCACCGTAACTTGAAATTTTGCCAACACTGTATTGTCAGTTGTTCAGTTTTTATTTACTATAGAAAGTTCACTTAAAGTGAACTTTTAAAAGTATACTTTTGCGTAACATGACGCAGTTACGTTCTATTGGTGCTGTCAAAAAGAAAATAAACGGTTGGACGCTCTATAGTAAATAAAAACTGAACAACTGACAATACAGTGTTGGCAAAATTTCAAGTTACGGTGACCGGTATTGATCAAAAAGAAATATCTCGCGGCGTTTTCCGACATATTATACCGCACGTGAAGCCACAGAAATCTAGATGTGCTCGGAGCCCTCGTATGTATGTATGATATTATTATATATTTATTTACACTTATTTGCACAAACAATAGAAATACCTACAGTGCAGAAAGGCCGCCTTATCGCTGACAAGCGATTTCTTCCAGGCAACCTAGAAGAGGCAGGGACATAAATAAAGATAGGCGCAAGTAGTGCAAACAAGTAGGTAGAGGAAAAAGAACATAAATTATTAAAACTATTAAAAAATAATTATGAAATATTATGTACTTGATGATTTTTTTAAACTGGATATTCAAATGTTAGAAAGTTTTTTAATCAGCTAAGTGATGACACCCCTGTCTATGGAACCGCAAACTAGGCAGAGCCTGTACTATGGTAACCAGACAACTGATTCAAATCATATAATACTTTTTTTGTAAATACCTTCTTGTACACCCAGATAGAGATATAGACCCGTGGGGTGTCCGGGTAAGAATAACAGTCCTCCATCTCCTCCCGTTGGCTGTCCGTAAGAGCCGACTAAGGGAAATCAAGAATACGGGCAGCAACGTCGTCTATTGTATTACCACCTATACTGCTACTACCATCTCCAAGATGCCTGCCAAGCGTGGGGATTGCCTTGTAAAGGCTTCGTCGTAAAATGCCCCTTTCGCAAACTGTTCCATGGTAGCAAAAGGTCCCTTTCGCATAATGTGACATTTTGCGAAAGGGACCTTTTGCTACCAGGGGACATGATGCGAAAGGGACCCTTTGCGATAGGGGCATTATGCGAAAGGGACATTTCGCGAAAGGGACATTTTGCGAAAGGGACCTTTTGCGAAAGGGACATTTTGCGAAAATGACATTTTGCGACGAAGCCCTTCTGAACGGGGGGACTTTGTTCAGCAGTGGCCGTTTTTCGGCTGCTGATGATGATGGTGATAAAGACTCCCAGTTATGTCAAACAGACTTATTCATGCACAAAAAAATTTTGTTCTGTTTGGAAATCAATTGCACTACCAAATCGGTAGTAGCAAGGTGTCTAACCTCACTTGAACCTCGCACACCAGAGGGCCAGGTTGACAATTTGCCTATCATATTTCCAACCCTTTTATTGTCAGCGCTTGTTGTTTGCAAATTAGTTTCGAACATCCACTATTTCCATCTGCGTGGGTTTGTTTCAATAAAACGTATTTAATTAACTATGTAGCTCGGCCGTGTCGGCAAAATACTGGAAAATTCACGCTCAAATACATTGGTACAAACCGTACAAAATGAATTTTGTTTTTAAAATAGAATTTGTCCATTCAGCGAATTAGTGAACGCAGCCTATATCGTTATAATAATAATAATATCTTGGGGCAATCCACACACGGTCATCTGATCCCAAACTAGGCAGAGCCTGTAATATGGAAACCAGACAACTGATACTAATTCTTATATTTTTTTTGTAAATACAGACTTAGATAGATAAATAACACCCAGACACTTGGTGGGAATCGAACCCACGACCCATCGGGTAGCAGCCAGGGTGTCTAACCACTAGACGAACGGGCCCGTCAAGTCATTTATAACGGGCCCGTCAACGGGTCCATTATAAATGTGATTATCATCATCAGCAGCCATGTCACGTCCACTGCTGAACAAAGACCTCCCCCTTAGAAGGGAGGGGTTGCCATAATCTCCACGCTTGGCAGGCGGCTTGGGAATAGCAATATAGGTGGTAGGTAATCCAATAGAAAGACGCTGCTGCCCGACTTCTTGTTTTCCCTTAGTCGCCTCTTACGGACACCAAACGGGAGGAGATGGGATCCTAAACCCGACAACCCACGGGTAAATTTGATACTATAAATTAATGCGAAATCACAGTGCACAGATGCTATATGCAATGTATACTATCAGGCAAACGTCTTGCTTGCTTTTTCACTTGGTGCTGCTTGAATTACAATAACGGGTAACAATTTTTGAGTTTTGATGCACTTATGTACTGATTCAGGAAATCAGACGGTAATAATGATATGATAGTTGGTATATAGCGCTGAACTCGGCTCCGAATTTGCCTTGGACCTTTAAAAAGATCAATACTTACCTAAGGCTCAACACAAGTTAATAAACGTATAAACTTATATGAACGTCGGGCCACCGGCGAATACTTTGTCCCACAAACTTATGATATGCTATCAAAATATAAGATTTGAACTATTAAGAAATCTATTTTTAATCTCGCAGAGTCATAGTTGTCATGATACGGAGACTGCCCGGTCCCTTGGAGAAATTCAATTTTCACCGCAGTTATTTTAATGCTCTTATAGGTATATGATTTATTGAGTCCAATGCATAATTTTACTCAGGTGAGGTAAGTAATAAAGAAGAAACCAAGTTTATAGATAACTTTTTTTGTAGCGCTTTGTGTTTATTTGATGGCGTGTATTTCAGGTAATGATAGCATTTATATTATACTTTGTCTAAAATTCCTATTAGCTCTTCTCCCTTTTTTGTTGTAGAAAAGGTCAGACGAAGTTATAGATCTTTGAATCTAAGATTAACCCAAAAACTATGTTAATGTAGTACATTAATGAATCACATCACGTAAATTCATAAATTAATACGTAACAAGTAATGTGCAAAGTAACACTAATCAGCAAAACTCCCTCGACAATGAAAACTAACGACATACCGTAGCTTCCTACGACCTTTTATGATTCTATACACAAAATATTGGTATTCGTAAGAATAAAGTATGGCTCGTTGGTTATTATTACAAATTACCTAAATTGGTATGGCTGTTTGGTATGGACAGGAGCCCATCCAGTCAGAGATAGCGAGATGCTATTATCTGGTTATTATTCTCAAAAACTATTTTTGAAAAAATAAAAACCGACTTCAAAGTAAATAAATTATCTAATACTCTATTAAAAAAAAACCGACTTCAAAGTAAATTATCTAAAAAGCATAAATAACGAAAATATATTGAAGTCGGTGCTAGCACATCATGTTAACTAACACTAGCACCAGCTGACACCGACTTCAATATATTTTCGTTATTTTATGCTTTTTAGATAATTTACTTTGAAGTGGTTTTTTTTTTTAATAGTTTATATAACACTTTTTAGTGACTTATTTTACCAAAATAGGTATCAGCACTATCACGCAACTCGAACGTCTACGTTACAGTAACTTACTGAAAACATAAAAAGTTTATATCTCTTAAACTACTGGACCGATTTTGATGAAACTTGTACTCTACCCTAAGTTGAAAAATACTCTAACTATTGCAAAAAGAATTTTCAAAATCGGACTTGTAGTTTCTGAGAAATCCGTGGACAAACCTACATACATACATACATACATACACTCATAAAATTTGGTAAATTTGTTTAGAAGCCCACATAGACTAACATATATTAATATTACGCATTTTTATCAATATTACATACATACGCGTCGAATAGAGAACCTTCTTTTTGAAGCCGGTTAAAAATATTAATAAAACAAAATTATTTTTTGTTAACTTTTGCTTTTAAAATGTAGCTCAATGTAGTAACAAGGTGTACCATATTTTCAGTTTTAACATCCAATTGCTAGGCGGTATATCTGATACACGGAAATACGGCCAGTGACGTATGATAACTCCGGCAAACAAGCCGCTCACTGCCGTCCGGATATGATGGCAAGAGGCCGGCCAAACATGATCTCCACAGGGTTTGCGGTGCTTGTTAACATGCATCCCTCATCCCTGGCATCAAATTCTTGCTTACGAGTATGCCAACATACCAAATATCTGTTGAATATTATTGCTAGTGGAAGCGGTATAACGTATTGGGTTGAAAGTATAATAGTAATACGGACTAACATAGCTGTGAGAAAAATCTAAATCTATGGGGGCTACACACCTTACGTTATATCTTACGTATTTAAAGGCGTTAACCTTTTTTTTAGATAAGTAAGTATATGCAAAAAAATTTTATAAATTAGATTAGATTTTTATCATAATGTTTTAGATGGTGGTTTATCTTTAGCACTTTCGAATTGTCATATTTTATAGTAAAACTAAAAACTACCACCGGATCACAACGCGGCCTCAACTAAGAAGATCCAACAAAAAAGTCAGTGGGCTTGTAATTTTTTACTCTATTCTATGTATTTTTTCTTCTTTGCAACATATTAGGTACCTACAAACATACTAATTATTTTATCAGTGCCAACATTTTGGGTGATTTTGGGTATTGGTGGTTTTTGATGATGATGACAATATGTTAAACAAGTAATTTTCTACATATTATTATTCAAAACAGAATATTTGCGGTCATCAAAAAAGTGGTTTTGTATTTTAATTACAAAAATCATCTGCTTACGTATTGTTTTATTAACATCGAATCAAAGAGGTAGGTCTTTTTTGCGTGACTGACTCAACACCGCAGAGCCGAAACTACCAAAGCTAGGACTGCAAAATTTGGACAGGAGGTCCATTTTATGATTTAACCTATCAATAAGAAAGGATTTTTGGAAATTCGAACTCTAAGGGTGTGAAATAGGGGTTGAAAGTTTGTAGGGGAAGTGTGTAAAAACATCTTAGACTCATTAACGAAAATAATAATAAAAATTACTAGCTGCGTGCAAAGCCGCGGGTACTGCTAGTATGAACTAAAAGAGGTAGGTAGGCCTTTTTCGCGTGACTGACTCATCAAGGCAGAGCCGAAACTACCGAAGCTAAGACTACAAAATTTGAACAGGAGGTTCAGTTTATGGATTTACTAATCAATAAGAAAGGATTTTCGGAAATTCGAACTCTACGGGTGTGAAATAGGGGTTGAGAGTTTGTATGGGATGGGTGTAAAAACAATGTCTTATGACTTGAAATTTTGTACTTAGACTCTTTACTAAAAATAATCAAACATGTGTATCAGCATTTATCATAATTAGTTAGTTAAGAGTGTAAATAAAGTTATATTATAAAGAGGTGGGCCTGTTTCGCGTGGGTGACTCAACAACGCAGACACGAAACTGCCAAAGCTAGGACTACAAAATTTGGACAGGAGGTTCATTTTATGGATTTACTCATCAATAAGAAAGGATTTTTGGAAATTCGAACTCTACGGGTGTGAAATAGGGGTTGAGAGTTTGTATGGGATGGGTGTAAAAACAATGTCTTATGACTTGAAATTTTGTACTTAGACTCTTTATCAAAAATAATAAGACACGTGTATCAGCGTTTTTCAGAATTCGTTAGTTAAGGTTGTAAAAAGGATGAAAGTTTGTATGGGATGGGTGTAAAAACGTTGTCTTTTGGCTACAAATTTTGTAATTAGACTCTTTAATAAAAATTATAAGATACGTGTATCAGCGTTTTTCAGAATTCGTCAGTTAAGGGTGTAAAATAGGGAATGAAAGTATGTGTGTTAAAAAACATTTTTGCAATTTAGCACGCATACTATTTCTGTTTTTATGAAAATTCATCACTTAAGGTTTTAAAATAAGAATTGAACCTTTGTCTGGTGATTTTCTTTTTCATTGATTTAATGTATGTATTAAATCCATATGAACCCCACATACTCTTAATTTAAAAGCACCTTCATTTGAATTAAATTTAGGGATAAGATTTGTATTATATGATAGGATACCAGCTAACAGTAAGGGATATAAAATAATTGATACGGTTGTAGTGGATACGCGTGGTGTAGACACGGAAGACACAATACATTAGAGTTTTATAAACCAATTACAGTTTTTGAATTTATCAATACGCCAAGACTTCCACCTCATAGCCTCAAAATATAGGTAAGGTATCCAAATATTATATTTAGATGAATAATTTTAATCCCCTTAACATGTGCATGTGTGCAATGGGGTAAGATTACAGTTTAGATTATAAAAAATAATATTATCGAAACCATTATCCTCATTGGACCAGCTTGGTCAAACTATGCACATTTCTCGCATCCCTTTAATGCCTATAGACAGACCTTTTGCGTCAGCAATTTCCGGTGAAAATTCTCATGTTATTACTATAGTATATATATAACTATAGTATATACTATATACATACTATACTATATAACCTAAACGAATTTCAAGGTCAAACCATAAACTATTTTGTTGGAGTCGATCTACGAGAAGAATGTTTTTCCCATGGATAGTTATATGGTTGACATGCCCATGTCTCTATAGAGCACGACATGCTAAAAACCAATACATCTTGATGAACACTAATTGGAATATAAAAAGTCGTGTACCTACCTATTCAGTAATTTTACTATAATGATTTTATTCCTTCTTCATGACAAAAACGATGGTCTAAGTTGATTTAATTCAAATTTTGGACTAGGATTATAGAATAATTTTATAACAGGTTTCTGAAATAGCAACAGCTCAGTGGGCGAGCGCTTGCCTTGGAAACAAGGTGTGCTGATTCGAACCCCGGCTCAAACCTCTGATATCTTTATTTAATCATGTGCGAATCGTCATTGTGTGATTGTTACCAGCTTTCGGTGAAGAAAAACATCGTGAGGAAATATGCATGTCTGAGAAAGTAGCTTTCGAATGACGTGTGAAGTCATTTAACCCGCACTTGGCCAGCGTGGTGGGCTATAGCCTAAGCTTCTACATTTTTAGACGAGGCCCGTGTCCAACAGTGGGACAAAAACAAGGGCTGGTAAAAAAAAAGGTTTCTATGGAGTAACCTAAAGTTTCTTGAACATCCTATAGTTTATGTGTGCCACCTTTCGGCAAGTATAAATTTTTTTGGATAGTTTCTCCTAAGAGGCAAAATAGAGAAGGAAAGTTTGCAATTTGTCCAATTTACGTGAAACTTAGCTAATACTTTTGGTTAATACTCTTCAACAAATTATTTACAACACGTTATTTAAAATTCAATTTATAAGGGTGTTAAAATAAATCCAAAAATTTTGTAGTTATGGCAAAATTGCTAGGGGAAATTCTATTCTACGAAAATCTACTGTAGGTAAGGTCAGGTATTATTCTTTAAACATATTATAATCTAAACATAATACTGTTAGAAAAAACCTGGGATGTAAGATACATTATGCAAATTCCTTGGTAAAAACAAGTTACTTTACAAAATAACATCTTTGAACATTGAACTATGCAAAGTTTTGCGTCTTATCATTTATGTAACATATCTGTCTTACAATGCTCACAATCTTTAGGTACGCGTACCTACAGAATTGAAACGTAAATGTTATGAATATTTCGTGTTATTCTACATTACATTTTAAAGTCAAATTATGCTGTGACCTCACCTTTTGCAAATAAGATATAGCGCCCGGGCCGCGTAATAATTAAAAACGGTACGCCCAAAGGAAGGAAAACGTTATACCTTGAGGGCTTGAGGGTGACCCTCTTTTATTATCTAAAAAAATGTTAAATATGAAGTCTAATTTTGTCGAGGCTCACATCTGTTGCAGCAGTCACCAAAATAAAACATTTTTTCGAATGCAAATTAGTAACAAGAGTAGTGGGACGTTGACCAGAGATGGTGAGCGCCTGACTTTGGCATCCAATAGACATTGCTCATAGTTGTATGTAATCACTATATTCGGTAAGCAAGTTGCTTAAGCGTCAGAGGACGTCATCCCTTAGGTGGATGACTGTTTAGTGGCATTTGAACTTTGAGCTTCTGCCTACATGCTTCGGAGAACTCATTAAAAGTCAGTTCTGGTTGTTGGCATCTAGCAGTCGTTCACCTTTCCCAAGACGCCCTCAATATGACCATGATACGCTTACAGAACGTACCCTACCATGATAGACCCTATTAAAAATATACTTTCCTGCAATAGTGATACCATTTAAAGGCAAAACTAAACCCTATAAGATTTATAATTACAGTTTGACAATAAAAAAAATACGTTACGCAAACTAGCGACCCGGCGCGAGTTTTTTGCAAAGGCGTTTGAAAGTAACCTGCACAGATAGTGGTAACCTGTATAGGTCACTCTGTACTGTAATCTCGTACCGTAACGTCTAGATGTAGTAAACGTGCACCAAAATTGATTATGTTACTTAAAACAAGTAACAAGTAAATAAACAGAGACACACAATTAGTGGTTTTGTATTTTATTCAGACGACAGAAAAACTGAAGGCGTAACGAAACGTTAACGAAATAAAAAAATATTCAAATCACTTTCTACCATTAAAATCGACGACTGACTAGCGTCTGCGGTTGTCACGCCATTTTCCGCCCTGAGTGATGCGACATCAAAGAATTATCATATGCCTTATGTGACTTATGATAATAGTTTTTTTATTGTAATGTCAACAGCATATTCTACATCAGACCTAACGACAGATTGGGCCCCAAATTCTCATATAAATGCGACAGCATAAAATATTAAAATATGCGTCCATCCATCAGTGAACAAAATGAAAAAGCGGCGCATTATTTTGTTAAGAAAAAAATATATTAGAAAAATGTGTTTTGTATTTCGCTCGGTAATTTATATTACTAAAAACAAATTTGATGAACCTACGACAATTTTGCCCTCGATGCACCGTCTTCGAATGATACATTAATTGGGTTTAATATAAACAACGTACTTATGTTTTCATGTGCTGTCTTAATTTGTAGACTTAGACACAAAAAGGAAAGGTGTTATATGCAAGTAAGTATATATAGTATACTTATATACATAGTTATTTATACTTTGTGTTCGCAGCTCCTTGGATTGCAGTTTTATTTATTTAAAAGCAGTGAGCTGTTATTACTACGTATCAGCTCACGGTTTAAAAGCTAGTTTATTTTTATTATGAGTTCATTTTCTAGTGACGTCCGTTGTAATTATTTATTAGAGTTTTGTTGATTTTGTTGAGAGTAAAAGCAAGAACTCTATGAATACTTTATGTAGTCTCACTTTGAGTGTTTTCACTAATATCACAACGCGTAATGGGATAGTGAAGTCCAAAATTCTCAAAAACAATTTCAAATCAAACTATTTTGGTTTTTAATTCTGTTTTTTTTTTATTGCAGCAATTTCCCGAATTGTATAGCAAGTATGGAGCTGGAGGTAATGAAATATATAATATTGCAGAACAAATGCCACCATATTGTTTCTAATAACAGCAGTTACAGTATGTACAATCAACAAAGCGCACCATAATACAGAATTGAAAATGAATGGCCTGACTTATATCAAAGGAGTACCTACGAGTGAACACAACAATGTCCCATAACGCAATACCAAACGATGTAAACCGGCATTGGATCTAAAACTGAAGCTTATAAAGCGACTAGTTTATATCGATCTGTGATCGTTTTGCCAATCCAATCTAGACTTTACCGCTCACCGTTGGCAATAGGACGCTTAAAATCCATTGTCCAACAAAAACATGAATTCAGATTCAGCACATTCTGTGTGCTTGCCCCTTTATACCACGTCGCCCGATTGCTACTTGCCAACTGCGTCTAATTGGACCCGGGACTAATTTCTAAATAATACAGTTACCGTGCTAGTAGCTATTGGTAAAACGCCCGCTTGAGGCTATTGGGTACGTTATCTCATGAAATTGTATGTCGTTCAAGCATTTATACTGCATATTAGGTTTTATAGAACATAAGTAGTCAAATAAATTAAAACATTAACAATAATCGACTGCCTAAGATAATTGAAGTATGCTGTAAGTAATCAGGACCACGTAAAATTCGGTACTGGAAAAGATTGAAAAATATAAGCGGAGAAGACACCGGTCTCGCCGGCGAGGCCGAAGGGTCGTACGTATGCGACCGCAACGACGTGCATCACCCCACTGAGTTTCTTGCCGGTTCTTCACAGTGGGGGCGCGTTGTAAACCGGTGGTAAACTCAGCCCTCTCTTAAGCGACAGCCCAAGCCGAGGCCGTGCCTCCCTGAGGTGCCCTTGTGCTCGTCGCCGTAAAGGCTAGAGCGCTTCAAGCGCTCGCCTCCTATTGTCCGGTGAAGCTGCAATGGCCATCTGCGGCTAACAGCGTCTATCATTCCCAAAAAAAAAAAGTTCTTCTTCTAGTATCTGTTTGTTTGTACACAATAAAGAATTGTCCGTCTGTCTGTCTGTCTGTCAAAGAAGTAATATGGACTAATTGAAAGAGAAAGCAAATGTAGCAACAACATAGGTACAGGAACGTTAAACACTTACCGAGAAATAATAGATCGATGCCGAGAGAAGTAAGAAAGATGGCAAGTTTGTGACAAAATCTTATAGAATGTCTATCAAAATCCTATAGAATGAATGTGAATCTATTAGATGTTAAATAAATCTTATAGAATAACCTCAATAGATATTATCAATTTTCAACAAGATTATACATATAATAATTATGATAAAATATTGACTTGATTGATTATACGGATTAAAATTATCTTTCCCTTTGATTATTGCTGATTAATAGATGTGTCAAATATGTTATGTTAGGTGCACCTAACGTTTTGATTTCAGTCAATTGCCTACAGAGTACAACATACGATATACATACGCCCTCAATGATCGACATTTTTATTAATTGAACTCCAAACCCCGCATTCATAGCAATGTAATTATTAATTTTGGTGCTGGAATTAGCAATATTGATACCAAGCTCAACCGCAGCAATTTGCTAAAACGTGACGTACTAGCTATTTTCAAGCTAGTACGTAGTTACGTTTTAGCAAATTGCTGTAAATAGCCAATTGTCGTTCATTGTGGCGTTCTAAGGCAGAGGCATATGTTCAGCAGTGGACGTCTTCCGGCTGATGATGATGACGATGATGATGATACTATCGCTAATCCTAAAAATATTATGAGTAGACTGGCCCATCCATAGTCCCTGTCTGAATTGAAAGCTCAAAAATAAACTAGAGTTGTTAATACATTTAAAAAGAGTCAAAATATCTATATTTATCCTAAAATTTGCTTTATTAAATAATATATTCCCAGCATATTACACTGATTAATTGGCACGCACTTGACTAATTTCAACGATCGAAGAGGCAATCATAAAAGTCACTCGTAACTTCTCTCAAGGTTATTAAAGTGGAATTAACGTTGAACTTGTTCAACAATTATATAAGCCGAATTGAAATTGACATAAAATAGAATATCTCTTTATTTTACGCCAAGGAAATTTTACAACCATTAAAAATTTAAACATACTTAGACATTTCAGTTAGAGAACCATGTTTAAAAGTAAGAAGTTATATCTTTTATATTTGTAGATTTTGGAAACTATAATCAATTTCTTATCTATATAATATCGCAACGATCCTGTTGATCTAACAACTTTATGTACCTATACTTGAAAGTCCTATTTTTTACCGGAGTGTTAATTAAATTACTACGGAGTAGGAAGGTTTTTTTAAGAACTACAAAGAGTGCTGTTTCACATCAGCAGCCGGAAAGCGTTTACTGCTAAACAAATGCCTCCCTTTTAGAAGGGAGGGGTTACCATAATCCCCACGCTTGGCAGGCGGCTTGGAGATTACATTATAGGTGGTAGGTAATCCGATAGAAAGTCGCTGCTGCCCGTCTTCTTGTTTTCCCTTAGTCGCCTCTTACAGACACCTAACAGGAGGAGATAGGAGGGTGTTATTCTTAGTCCGACATCCCAAGGATAGAGTGCTGTTTAAGTTAGGTTTTTTTTTTTTGGCAGTCTCGTTGGTCTAGTGGTTAGACACCCTGTCCGCTAACCGATGGGTCGTGGGTTCGATTCCCACCAAGTGTCTGGGTGTTATTTATCTATTTGAGTATGTATTTACAAAAAAAATATGTATATCTATATAAGTATTAGTATCAGTTGTCTGGTTTCCATAGTACAGGCTCTGCCTAGTTTGGGATCAGATGACCGTGTGTGGATTGTCCCAAGATATTATTTATTTATTATTATTTTGATCAATATTTAACATGCACCTGAGATTTATTTAAACATATAGGTACATAGCTCTTTCAACTCCAGATAATATTTTTGTCAATCTAATATACTTACTTACCTAAATCTTTTTCATGCCACAGTTTGAAGTTAATTACCCGATCAGCCTAATTAACCTTAATAATGCAAAACACCGACAAACTGTTAAACTTCATGCAAATAAAATCGTTTTCGCTCCGAATGTCCGACACGAAAATTAGCCAAAATTCCCTCAGCGTTACCATACAAAAAGGTACATTTTACATAGGCACCAAAAAGGCTAAACGAATATGGTAATACTGTTAATTAGAGACTGGCTGTCCTTCCGTCCGCTGGTAGAGAAAAATACGAGGACTGCGTCTGACTTATGGGTGACATTAATATTGTCCGCACTTCCGACGGGAAACCGCCTATTTTCCAGCTGCTAAATCTGCCCACGGAATCACTGCGGACCGTGGCTGCGCGCAAATTATCGCTTTATTAGCGTAAATGTATGGCGTTATGGCTGTACAGAGTTATGGACGGATCAAGCTAAACCAACAGTCAGTGAAATATGTGCAACTTTAAAAAATAAATAATATGTACAGTTTTGGTTTCGCACCTACCTGTATGTTGATATCCAAGACACCTGCGAAGCGTGAGAATAATGGCCACCCCCCCTTTTTGTGGGAGGCCTATCTTCAGCAGTGGACATGTTCTGGCTGATGATGATAATGCTGATTTATGTTAAACTCCCCACGCAAAAAGGATTTTAAAGAAACAATTTATGGTGTCGTGGTTCTTGACTTATAATTAAAAATGACGATCAAATGCCATGCTCCCCTTATCTCTGAAGTTTTTTGAGAAACAAATCTGAAATGATTACATGTAATAAGACGTATGGTGTTTCTGAGAAGCATAGTTTTTTAGGAATCTTTAAAGAACCTCAAAAACAACAAAGCGGTTTGGACTTTTTGCTACCCAAGATATTGGATGAATAACAAACTAACTTTTATACGTACAAAGAAGGTACGGAACCCTCGGTGCGCGAGTCCGTTTTTTTTATTTGAGTTCTTGGAGATGTTTTGATGATCATCCATTCTACCGCTTATTCTAACCTCCGACACACAGTAATAGATTGTTCAATCAGCAAAATATTTTAAGGATAGTTTTGTCCAGCTAGCAAAGATTGGAAGAAGACACATTTACAAACAATCCTCAGAGCATGGGCGTAGCTACCGCGGTATCAGCCGTATCAATGATACGGGGCCCCGGGGTATAGGGGCCCCGTACATGTATAAGCAACAATTCGTAAAATCCATGTTCTCACATAATATGCTAGACCATATCATCATTTGGACCCTCCAACTAATTTTGATACGGGGCCCATCTAAGGCAAGCTACGCCACTGCCTCAGGGCCCGCCATACACAACGTAGCAGGGTGAGGAAACTATTGCTTCTTGTCCGGTGAAGCTGAAGAAGAAAGAAAAAAGAGGTGTGTGATTTTAATTCATATAAGACCGAGATAACACTGCTGCCGTTGTTCTGTGGCTAACCACGACAAAAAAGTCTGATTAAGAGTGCTTCTGGCGAACATAAATTACTACGTCATTAGAGGAAGCTCTTCCCGACAGCTTCTAGTTTAGCTTGTACATTGCTGTGTAATTAACGATATAAAGCTGCATAAAGTAGTGCAAGTATATCCGCAACGCCCCGCAAACAGTGAGGTGTGCAAGCACAAAGAGAACCACTGTAAATCAGACGTACCGCGGCGGAGATTTATGTGCAAATAAAACGACCGCAGCGACGCGCCGCGGCCATCGCGCCGAATCATTTCAATTTAACGCCATGTACGTACGCGATAAATTAATGTAAACTGTTGTGTGTATGCTGATTATATAATAATCGATCGACGCCATCGATATACTATACCAACTAGATTAGCTGTCACGAACAAAATGACATCGAAAATGTGGTCGCGGTTATATATACTTACACAACTATACACGTACACGCAAAACAATAATATGTTCATATAAAAAGATAACTTACATACTATAAAATAAGGTTCAATAATAATTGCAGACAATTGAGCGACAGCCGTCTCCGTAGCTCTTATTTTCGTGACCACTTTTCGGGTCGTGACAGCAAATCTAGTTGGTATAGTATATCGATGATCGACGCTGATGAAGTGTCGGTGGTCGTGGTGACGGGGAAAAGTTTTCGATGTGGACCGATTTGAATATTCTAATGAAAATTTTGTATAGGTTAGGTTGATGACTTGAGAAAAATATCATTAGGTATTCTTTTTTTTTTTAATTATTTATTATGAAGCACCACGAAACAACACAACTAAACAACAATAAAAGAAAAAAAACAAGTTAAGGAAAAAGCATTCAAATCTCTTAACTTATCCTTTATACTACTGCGGTGTCTCACAAAAGGACGCACTCAGCTTTAGTCGTGTTTAAATAAACAGGACGCTGGTTTTCAGTGCGCCCTTCTGGTTAAGTGACGGTTGCTTACTATGTAATCGGGTAAGTACCCATCTACACGTTCGTGATTAGGCATACTTAAGTATAATATACACCGAAATTTTATTTTATTTTATTTATTTTATTTTATTCGGGGAGCTTACGGCTACATTTACAAAATAAGAACATTATAAGTTATTACATGCCAGTTACAAGCTTCCACAGATAGAATTCTAAATACTAAATACTTAATGACTATATAATAAGAATAATACAAAATAACATCACAATACATTTATAAACACACTAGCTGACCCACGCAGCTCCGCCTGCGCTATTTTTACGTTAAACAAAACTTTGAATAACAGACATTCGCAACGAATACATAACCTCATTTTTTATAGTCGGTTAAAAACTGGGACCCACTTTTTACTTGCTCTCCGAAGTACGGACCCGTTTAGTTCAAATGGCGTTAAACGGTCACCCATCTATTTAACGACCTTACCTAACGTTGCTTAACCCGAACGATTACAAAACCTTGATAAATACTCTCTATGAGTGTTCCCTTACTAATATTTATTATATTTTATAGAGAAATTGATAAAATCGGACCAAGCGTATAACCAAGTACCCGTTTTGACTTTAATCCCTTCTCCCAAAAGAACCGTGCTAGATTACGGGATAAAAAGTATCCTATGTCCTACCTCGTAGTAAGATCTCAAATCATGCCAAGTTTCATTTGAATCCATTCAGTAGTTTCGGCGTGATGCTCAGCCGTGATACAGACAGACAGACAGACAGACAGACAGACAAAAATTAAAAAAATTACATTTTCGGCCTCAGTATCGGTTATAGAATGCCCTCCAAATATAATTTTCAAAATATCTTCAATGTACAGAATTGGACCTGTTACAGTTTTATTATAAGTATAGAAGATAGATAAGTACTTAAACATTGCTGTATTTTGATGTGAAGGACTCTGTAACTAGTGAAATTACTGAACACAAAAGACTTAATATCTCGGGTGACGAGCGGCAGTGCAATACAGTTGTCTTCAGGCAGGCGTATCGCTTATCATCAGGCCTGTCACGTCACTAGGTAAAAAAGTGGTAGGTTGTCTGGAAGAGATTGCTTTTTAGCACACCGTCTTTGTACATTGATATCTTCAACGTTTTATTCAATTTACATGTAACTATTGATGTACAATAAAGTGTATTTATTATTATTACAACATACCTTTTTTTTCTAGTCAGCAGGATTAACCGACGGTTGACTAACCATGCTTAAGCAATTGTCACTAACTAAAGATCACACCATCTTCCAAGTTACAACTTTCTAAAAAGAGCATAATTCATACTTGTGCATGCAGCTCCTTTCTACCTCTTCATCAGCAGCTAAAACACGTCCACTGCTGAACAAAACGCTCCCCCTGAAACGGGCAGGGTTGCCATAAACCCCACACTTGGCAGGCATCTTGAGGAAAGCAGTATAGGGTAGGTAATCCAATAGAGAGAGGCTGCTGCCCATCTTCTTGTTTTCCCTTAGTCGCCTCTTACGGACACCAAACGGGAAGAGATGGGAGAGGCCTATTCTTACACGGACGCCCCACGGGTAACCTTACCCTACCCCACCCTACCTCATCCAAGTTAAAATTTTCCTAATATAAGTTTAAAAAATTGTCTACCGTTATTTCGCTCAATAAGTTGATAGTCTTAACTCGGTACAAATACCATTGAATATCTATATCTATACTTATAATATAACTGTAATAGGTTCAATTCTGTACATTGAAGATATTTTGAAAATTATATTTGGAGAGCATTCTATAACCGATACTGAGGCCGAAAATGTATTTTGTTTAATTTTTGTCTGTCTGTCTGTCTGTCTGTCTGTCTGTCTGTCTGTCTGTCTGTCTGTATCACGGCTGAGCATCACGCCGAAACTACTGAATGGATTCAAATGAAACTTGGCATGATTTGAGATCTTACTACGAGGTAGGACATAGGATACTTTTTATCCCGTAATCTAGCACGGTTCTTTTGGGAGAGGGGATTAAAGTCAAAACGGGTACTTGGTTATACGCTTGGTCCGATTTTATCAATTTTTCTTTATAATATAATAAATATTAGTAAGGAAACACTCATAGAGAGTTGTTATCAAGGTTTTGTAATCGATCGGGTTAAGCAACGTTAGGTAAGGTCATTAAATAAATGGGTGACCGTTTAACGCCATTTGAACTAAACAGGTCCGTGCTTCGGAGAGCAAGTAAAAAGTGGGTCCCAGTATTTAACTGACTATAAAAAAGGAGGTGATGTATTCGATGCGAATT
This sequence comes from Furcula furcula, assembly GCA_911728495.1. Classification (NCBI taxonomy): domain Eukaryota; kingdom Metazoa; phylum Arthropoda; class Insecta; order Lepidoptera; family Notodontidae; genus Furcula; species Furcula furcula. Next base: position 17,951,328 of record OU452251.1, read on the forward strand.
TCTGTTATTAAAAGTTTAGTTAACGTAAAAATAGCGCAGGCGGAGCTGCGTGGGTCAGCTAGTAATGAATAAAATCGCGGTCTGGTTAGATAAACGGCGGTTTAAAATCCCATTCACATTAATCTCTTTATTTGATGGCATTACGCTCAGCCCTGGTGCTAAATGTTGGTCGTCTCATTAGTGACCACTAATTAACTGGTCGTAATCGAAAATTATGTAACGTTAAATACCCCAATCGATTCAGGACCAAATTACTGCTTTAGTTGGGCGCTGTGTAATTTGCTAACTGTTAATTTTGCATCACAAAGACTGGGCACAATTTAATTTAGTTCTGTAACTAATGCATACATTTCAATGGAGACTGTAAGACTATTCAATAAAATAATATTATGTTGCGATGGTACATGTATGTATGTTTAAAACTTTAATATCTCATTATTGCTAGACATGTAAAAGCAGTTATCGATTTATCTACATACATAGTTCTTAAAATATCAGATGGGTTTGCAGTCAAGCCCTAGGCTTTTATTAAAAAAATGTGACTTGACTCGGTGGTAGGCCCCTACCGGGATGTCCCTGGTGGACCCCTACCAAAAATAAAAAATGTGCGTGCGTGGAGTCCCTCCGCGCGGAAGAAGTGAAACTTCATTCTCGCTCAGTCGATCGGTCGTTCGGTCGGTCCCTCACTCACTCACCCACTCACCCACTCACCCACTCACTCAGTGACGGCGTCACATGAGCGCTTTCATAACCTTAACAAATTTACGCCTATCGCCTATCATTTAACACCTATCACTTAACGCCTATCACCTATCATTTAACGCTTAACGCGTTATTTGATAACATTTTTGGAAGTTGCATAAGAAGTTTCACTTCAATAACTTTATACAATCCTGATGGTATCTAATTGTCTATGTGCAGGCGTGTACCTTACCATTGGTCAAAGTATCTCATATTTACAACATACATTATAATCAAGAAAGATAAACTTTTTTTTTTATTATTAGCCTGAAAGTATGTCCCACTGCTGGGCAAAGGCCTGTCCCTCACTCTTCCACAGATCCCGATCTACTGCCACCTCTCTCCAAGTTAAACTTAAATTAGAAAGTTAATATTCAAAGCAAATAAAAATGGGGTTGGGAGGGACGTTGTTAAAAATGTCAATATTTTTATAAATGGAATCACTAATACCAAATACTTTCAACCTAATATATGATTCCACGCCAATTATTTTATATGATATCATAACTCAATCCGTAATAATGTAAAGCATTATTCTCGTTCTCCTTGTAACTTCTTTCGCAACGAATATTGAATACACAGTCGCAGGCATCACCAGGGTCTTCAGCGTAATAAGTGGACTAGATTGGCCGTTCGTAGAGACATTTCATTCGGGGCAACCATTATTAAGTTAATAAGACACCCAGTTAATGACTCTTAAGGAACAGGCTTCCTCAATAGGAAGGGTTTTTATGAGATTGTTAACCACGCTGAGTAGATTTTATTATAATAATGATTATAGACGACCGAATGTCGCAAAAGTCAATTCACAGTAAAGCGAAAGAAGCAGTGGGTTGATTTTCTATACACAGTAGGTAGGTATTTTTTATTCACATTATTCCAGTTCAGAAATCCAGCCTTTTACTGAAATGGTCGCTATCGTTTACATTATTCCAGTAATTTCAATCAAAGTTGCTGATTTTTTTAGATTTTTTACACACTACAGAGCCAGTGATTTCAAGAAGAAAGCAGTACATAAGATATACCTAATGCCAGCAATGGAATTGCACTGGATTGCCCGCCCATATAATTCCAGTTGCGCTGGAACGAGCACGCTGAATTAAAAATTAGGCCGCGAATCCAGTTGGTGATTCTGGTCTGGATGTCCCAGTGATTCCAGTGCATTCCAGTACCTGTCTAAACTATTTCATATTTGTAATCCACCGTTAGACTGGATTTATGGACTGGAATGTTACTAAAATAATGTAAAATGGGTGACAAAAATACTTATGGTAGGTAAGTGCTCAATTCCAATTTAGTTAGAAACACTGATTTGATAGGACTTTTGGTTTGAACGACAAGTTGGAAGACTAACTAAATAAATCTGAAAAATATATATACTTAATTACAAAGCTATGGAATAGAAACACCTGTAAATATTGTACTTGACTATGTTTATACGTTGAACGCCTATGTTGTAGTTATAATATTCCATTATTAATTCCTATAACATAACGTGAGAATAAAACCTTTTGTTCACATAGTCTACGTATGTTTTTAAAACAAAAATGTCGTAATTAGTCCATACTTAAAAGGTGTGACTTCATCTGTTTGTCTGTCTGTAACACCTCTATATTTAGGGAACCATTGATGCTATACATTTGAAACTTAAAATTGTTTTGGATCTTACTTACCCGATTTTTTATTTTCTTTTTAATGGGGGGCGAAATTGTGTGTAAATATTTCAAAGTGAGTCTACTATATCGAGTGGGATTTCATATGAAAGGGCTTCATTTGCGCTTTACAAAACAGATTTTTATTTTGGTTTATGACACGTACTTACCTAGTTTTTTGGCTTATAATCAAAAATGTCCGTTCTTTCCTTTTATCTCCAAAGTTTATGAAGGGAAAAAACTGAAATAATTTTGGCTAATATAGGAGAATCCATCTACATTTAGCAAAAATAAAATTATATTTCTAAGCCTCTACCTCTTACGGTTTAGTAACCCTAAAAAACCTCTTCAGCAAAACAAACTTAGTTTCGTGGTTTGTTTTTTTTTTTTGCTATCAGAGGTGTTAGACGAATAGTTAAATAACTTTAATACGTTCAAAGAAGGTATGGAACCAAACAGGTAGTCCGACTCGCACTTGACTGGTTTTATTTTTATTTCAATAGGCACTAAACTGGCATGCTTCGTCGAGAATGGAATTAGCCGTTTGTTATTAGGTACATGTGAGTTACTCAAGGACGTACGATAATATAAAATGATAACATTTTATTATTTTAATTAACTTAGTTTTACGCTGTGACGGTCGAGGAAAACATTGAAAACGTGGAATTCCCACCATAAGTACCTATTATCTAAATAAATGTGTACCTGTACCTAAACACGAACTAATTATTTGGAATTTGATAACTTATTTAAGCTAAATACAGCCGGAAGACGTCCACTGTTGAACATAGGCCTCCCCCTTCGAACGCCACAATGAACGACAATTGGCTATTTGAATCCACCGGTTGGGTACTTGCCACGCGCACAATTTCGTCTGTCCTCTTGGGAGGCCTACCTACGCTGCGTCTTCCGGTTCGTGGTCGGCACTCGAGAACCTTTCTTCCCCAACGGTTATCGTTTCTCCAAGCGATGTGTCCTGCCCCAGAAAGAATATACTTACCTAATATAAATATTGAATAGGTGTTTGTTATGCTGGTATGTATGCTTTAACATCCGCATCCTCAATGCCGCTTTGCATAAAGTGGGATTACAGTCAAGCACAAGATTATATTGAGTAAAAAATAAGGTATACCTACAATATATAAGTTATACTCAGGATGTGGCGGGTCACCCCCTTCCCTACAATATGGTTGAGGGGACTGATGGCTGCTGCTCGAGTCAACTCGTGCGCGGGTGCTGCTTGGGGGGACTGGTCCGACTATTATCCCTTTGGCTTTTTAGTTTGTTGTACTTTGTATTTTTTTCTGTCTTATTTGATATTTTGAACGGCAAGACACACTGTCGCTCTGATCTAATTGTAACATGACACACTGTTTAAAAAAAAAGTGATAAAATGACAAGCCCGCTGAGTTTCTTGCCGGATCTTCTCAGTTGAGGCCGCGTTGTGATCCGGTGGTAGCTTCCTTAAAAAAAAAAAACATGACCATTCAAAAGTGCCAGCGTTAAGCCTATTTGAAATAAACTATTTTTGAGTTTTGAGTTTGAGTTTGATGAAATGAGTTGTGTTCTGCCCGAAAGTGAAAAACCCCATGATCCAAAACTGGCGAGCAGGTATGAGATGACCAAAAGGTGTAAAAGCCGTAGAGAACTGGAGACACTTTAGGAATAAGCCTATTCGCGACTAGATTCACTCTGGCTGTCTTGCAAGAAACTAGACAATTTTTTACATGAATAACATCGCTGCTTTGCATGAATAACCACACAATCCAAAATTTCAAAATTTCTAGTTTAATAGACAGCGCGATCCAAAATCATCCTTATTTTGTGGTGTGTAAAACTTACAATCATATCGGCAAAAATAGTGAAGTGGCATGACAAAATGTCATTATGTGATTGGTTGATTTTTGACACCATTTTTGGTCAACAATCTACGATCGCTAGTTGATATGAGTCTTTGCGGGAAACCACATCGATTTTTTCGTAAATAGTAACTTAATTCTAAATAATCATGTACAATTTTAGTGATATTTTCTGCAATATTATTTCATTTAGTGTTATGTGACTGTTCAGGATATAATCTATCCCTATTACTTCCAATTCTTGATTATGCTGACATCTGGTATTTAGATCTTACAGAGGACCAGCTTAATAAACTTGAGCGTCTTCAAAATTTTTGTATTCGATTTATATTTGGTTTGCGCAAATATGATCATGTTTCTCAATTTTGTTCTAAGCTCAAGTGGCTTCCTATTCGTCTTCGTCGGAATACGCACATCCTGTCTCTTCTTTATAATATACTATTTAATTATTTTTCTCCGCGTTACCTAAAGGAACGTTTTGTTTTCCTCGGCAATGATTCCCACTGTTTGAGGTCATCAGAAAATCTCACTCTTATGTTCCCTTCTCATAATAGTTCGTTTTACGATAAGTCATTCACAGTAGAAGCTGTTCGTCTGTGGAATGCCTTACCGGTCACTGTTAGACATGCACCATCTCTGCCTATCTTTAAAGATCGTTTGAAAGCATTTTATTTGTCCCTATGAATTTTATATTGATATTAGCCGGCTGCATTTATTTATTTATTATTGTTGGTTATTTATATTTGATTCTATCAAATATAATATTTATGTATTATACTAATATATATATTATTTTGCTGTTACGTATTTTATTGTTTATAGTTACGTATATTTTGTTCTCTTTTATAATTGGTTTGTATAAACAACCCCGCCTTGCAGTTCATAGTTCCTCTCCATCCAAAGGTTGCCTGGTAGAGATCACTTTTAGTGATAAGGCCGCCCATTGTTTCATTCTATTTTACTGTTTTTTTTTTCTTGTATTTTTGTGTTTTTTAATAATGGTGGAGCAATAAAGTATTATCTATCTATCTATCTTAATCATTTTTACATATTTTTTTAATGAAAAGTACAATATTTAGGGCTACTACTATCTTCACGAAAAATTAAGTAAGACAATAATAACTATTTTGTTATATTCGTTTATTCAGGATGAAAATTATAAAATGACGTAACAGAATTATGAATTATGTTAATATTCTTTAAAAAAAAGGGTATGATACTATGTATAACTGTTAGCCAGATGCTTGCTTTTTACGTTTTCATGAGCTGAGATTGTGCTGCTGAGCTTTTTCATTTCTTCGTTTGTCTCGTGCATGTTCACACATAATCTGGTCAACCACACGCTGGTTGCGAGCAGGTTCTCTGCAGCAGTTCATCCAGTTCAAGTAACAGCTCATCAGCAGACAGCTTATCAGAAGATGAAATCGATAATGTACTTTCAACAGCAGTGGCTTTACCAACGGTACACAACTACAGATTTCCTGCATATCTAAAAAAATCCTTCGCGTTTTAGTTCGCCTGAGCCCTTCTATCTTCTACCTCAAGATTTACAGATATGCCTCCGAATTCTACAAGACTCCATCATCATCATCATCATCAGCCGGAAGACGTCCACTGCTGAACAAAGGCTTCCCCCTTAGACCGCCACAATGGACGACAATTTTGCCAATTGCACCTACCGGTTGCCTGTGACGCGAACAATGTCGTCGGTTCACCTAGTGGGAGGCCTGCCTACGCTGCGTCTTCTGATTCGTGGTCGCCACTCAAGAACCTTTCTTCCCCAATACTTCAATTTGCATATTCTTCGAGCTGTGTCGGTGACCTTGGTTCTTCGGCGAATCTCCTAATTCCGGATTCTGTCGCGCAAAGAAACTCCGAGCATAGCTCTCTCCATAGCTCGTCATGTGACTCTGAGCTTCTCCAAAAGGCCAGCTCTTAAAGACCACGTCTCAGTACCATATTATTATGTCATCACTGGCAACACACACTGGTTAAAAACCTTTGTCTTCAAGCACTGCGGAAGATGTCACGTAGTTTCCCAAACGCTGCCCAACCGAATTGGATTCTTCGGGCAACCTCTTTGTCGAAGTTAGACCGACCTAACTGGCTGGTTTGTCCTAGGTATACGTAGTGGTCAACAACTTCGAGTGTACCGTTCCCAACAACTACCGGCACGGGTGCAACATGGACATTAGACATGATCTTCGTCTTGTCCATGTTCATTTTAAGACCCACCTGTTGGGAAACGCTACTGAGGTTGCTGAGCATCTTATTGAGGTCCTCCAGCGACTCTGCCATAATCATCGGCAAAACGAAGGTGAGTGATGTATTCGCCATTGATGTTGATGCCGAATCCGTACCAGTCCAAGAGCTTGAAAACGTCTTCCTATCTCACACCTCGCTGCAATGGGATTGGTTTCGTGCTCTCGTCCTGTAGTCGGATCGACATGCTGGCGTTGCTGGACAAACACTTCAACACTTCGATGTACCTATAGTCAATATGGCACCGCTGGAGGGACTGCAATACCGCCCAGGTCTCGATTGAATCGAAGGCTTTTTCGTAGTCCACAAACGCTAGACATAATGGCCGATTATACTCCTCGGTCTTCTGTATAATCTGGCGGAGCGTATGTATGTATGTGGTCTACGGTGCTAAAGCCTTTTCGGAACCCGGCTTGTTCGGGAGGCTGGAAGTCATCAAACCTGCGTTCGAGACGGTTCGTAATGACTCTCGAAAACAGCTTGTATACATGGCTCAGGAGTGAGATGGGTCTATAATTCTTCAATAAGGTATTATCACCTTTTTTGAAGAAAAGAACCACCACACTCCTGCACCACGCTTCTGGCGTAGTACCCTGGAGTAAGACGGGATTAAATAACTTCTGAATGACTAAAAGTACCGGTTTTCCACCCGCTCTCAGAAGTTCTGTTGTTATTCCGTCTTCACCCGGCACCTTGTTGCTCTTAACCTGTTTGAGAGCCATTCTAATCTCGTACAGGCTGGCAGGCAGCAATGCCATAACCCAGAGGACTAACACTATTTGTAATATTAAATCTAAAGATTTGAAATTCTTAATAAGTAGAATATCATTATTACCAATTACGTCATTAATATGAAATAAAAATTGAGAACTAAACGAGTGTACCATTATGACATGTGCTTCTATTCACCAAAAAATAGCTGAAGTTACTTTGTCATAAGTCGAACACCTTGTAGTTTTTATTAATTAATTATTGTTTATAAAGTCAATCACTTAAAAACCACGATCTCAGGAAGAAATTAATGAATGCCCATTTGATTAATACTTTCAATGTTTATATATTTTGAATTTATAAAAAGTTTCAAGAACAAACATTTTGTTTAATTTTCAAACTGCTATACTGTAAAATTAGCTTTTTTGGATTGCGTGATTATTCTTGCAAAGCAGCGAGTGCAAATACTCGTATCAGGTCTGTTACATAATTCAAATTGCACACGATTTAGAATTTTATCCACTACAAATCAACTGAGCAGATCTGTTATTACTAATATTTAATCACTATAACTAAACCGCTGAAATCAAATTTGTCATTTAAATTGATTCTTGATTATTTATGAATTACAACTTTCTACAAAACTCTGTCTCTAATAAACAAGAAAGCTTAGTAAAATAATTTAAATACCTTCTATCAGGTTTGAATAAAGGTTACTCTTAACTGTTATTAATTATATTGTAGCGACATACATCCGCGCTGCACGACGACCGCCGGAGAACTGGACGGCGGCGGCGCGGCAACGCGGATGTATGTCGCTACAATATAATTAATAACAGTTAAGAGTAACCTTTATTCAAACCTGATAGAAGGTATTTAAATTATTACGACAGCAGCGCCGCCGTCCAGTTCTCCGGCGGTCGTCGTGCAGCGCGGATGTATGTCGCTACAATATAATTAATAACAGTTAAGAGTAACCTTTATTCAAACCTGATAGAAGGTATTTAAATTATTACGACAGCAGCGCCGCCGTCCAGTTCTCCGGCGGTCGTCGTGCAGCGCGGATGTATGTCGCTACAATATGTTGTAATTAAAACGTCACTAATAACAACAAAGTATACAAAAATATATATTTCACTATTATAATTAAACTATATTTGTACACATCATTTATCAGATAAGGAAAATTTCACTAGTCTCTCAGATTCCGTCCATAACTTTTTCGCCATTTCGGCATTTTGGGACATTTTAGACGGCAGCTTCTCGCGACAGTCACTAAAGTATTTTCCACTTATATCCTTCACTTCAGGTGCCACAGCTAGGTATATAGATGTCTGCGACGCCTCCCAGGAATTTTGGAACAGGAAACCTATACCTTTATGCAATACTTTTTTAACTAATGAACTGGGAATGTTTCTAAATAAGTTAGTCGCGGCCACACCCGGATGTAAAGCATTCACAGTCACGCCACTTCCTTGTAATCTTTTACTTAGTTCTAAAGTCATCAAATTTAAGAACAATTTACTATTAGCATATACTAAATAGTCACTCCAATATTTCTCCATATTCAAATTACCGAAGTCCAACTCTCCGTACTTGTGTATGAAAGACGACACATTCACTATGCGACTCGGAGCGGAGTTTTTTAATAATGGGATTAGTAAGTTTGTGAAGAGAAATGGTCCGAAGTAGTTGACCTGCATGCCAACGTGAAGACCATCAGCCGTTTTGTAGTTCCCCAGACCACCGGCCCCAGCATTGTTTATAAGTACATCAAGACGTTTCTCAGTTGTATATATTTCACTGCAGAATTCCTTAATCGAACGGAACGACGCCAAGTCCAGCTGTCTGAAATGTACGTCTGCATTTCCAGTGGCTTTAATTATTTCTTCTTTAGCTTCTGTCGCTCTGCGAACACTTCTACAGGCCAATATTACCTTCGCACCTCTGGATGCCAAGTCCTTAGCGGTCTCTAGACCGATTCCGCTATTCCCTCCAGTCACAATCACCACTTTCCCCACCATATGCGCACTGGTCTTACATATTCCGAGCGTCAATTTCTGATACACTTTCACTAGTATTATTATCACAAGAATTATGAATAATATCGTCCACAATATCATTTTTATTTAACAAGCGATATCTTTCTCCAAGTTGGTCAAATTCGATGTCTCGGAGTAGTAAGTCTCATAGCCGTATCAATTTATCGTTGATAAAATATCGTTGGCTTATCACTACATATTAGCCGGCCAGCCACGCACACTCATGGCCGCGATACTAAATACACTAGTCGTTGGCAAATGTGCGTACGCGCGGTTTCGTCCGCAGATTACATAATTTGTCGTTGAGTAGTACCGTAATCTAAATCGATGTAACCTTGAATTTATACCAAAACAACGGGGTTTTTTTTGCTTATAGTAAAACATCTAATGATTTGTTTTCTACACGGCACTTCAGATAAGAATTTTAAAAAGTTCTTATTTAACCGATTATCCAAATTATAACAAAACAGCATGAAGTTTCCAGCTTGGAAATGTTTACTAAATTAGCACAATTTGGAATTTTAGTTTTTGTCAATAAACTTAATGAAGAGACGAGCTCAATATTTTCCTTATTATGGTAAGCGACTTGACTACCCACGGACAGCTGCATTGCAGTATCGTCATCAGAGACATTTCCTATTAAGTTTTTTGAGACGGATAGTTACACAAGACAGTTTCACGCTGTGAATGAAACTCTATGGTAACTTAGTGATAGATTACAGACCAACAACCTTGACCAATATTGTAAACATATTACTACCACGTACCTGCCTAAGTAAACAATTTAATAAAAATAAATAACGAATGTTGTATTAACCTACTAATGTAAAATTGCAAAGCATTAAAAGAATGGAATAACTGTTTACGTAAAAGCAGAACATTCAACTAAACGCATTCGTGCCTAATATGATTAAAATCCAATAGTACTGGTATACAGAATCGAAACCACAATTCAATACAGAATCTCGCTAATGCAAATACCACGCTTCATACTAAATAATTGCTTGTTTATACCTAGTCAATTCTTTTCTTATTAGAAATTTAAACTGTTTATGAGTGGGATATTAATAATTTATTTCAAGATATGGTTGGTGTGTTACTTTTTATTAAAGCTATAAACTATATTTATAATGTATGATGTGTAATGAATTGGTGCATAAATACAGTAGTGATGTCGAGTGATTGGCTACAATCGATAGGCTATCGATAGCATCGATAGTATTACCACGTATTACGCCTTGATAGTCACTACGCTACGGATACTATCGATACTATTTTCTTCCGTGACGAGTTAACTGTCGATAGTATCGATAGTCCTTACTGTAGCCCGATTCTCGTAATAACAAACAGTCCAAATTTCGTTGACGTTTTATTGTCGTTCGATCGAAGTCCTATCCAAAATCGGTATTCTCGTATACCATATACGTAGTTCGATAGGACTTCAACTCAATTGGATCGAAACTAAACGATTAGTCAACGAGTCATTGTTCTGTACGTTTTGCTATTCCCTGATAGATGTCGTTCTAATCAATTTTTGGTCGTGGTAGGAGTTTTGTGAGATAAGTGGAGATAAGCTAAGAGCTTAGGCTTTGGGAAACTCGATTTTAATTCGTTTCCGTTCCCTCCACAAACATACTAATTGTTTATTAATTAAAATACGTGTTTTTCTCTATATATTAGTTTATTCTATCTCTCTTACTCTCAGTGGCGGTCCGAGAGGGGGGGTCGTAGGGGTCATGACCCCCCCCAAAATACATATTCGTACGCGGCAAAATTGGGTAGCGGTTAACCCTAACCTAGTCTACGTACAAGACCAACGGGACGGTCAAATATGACCCCCCCCCCCCCCAAAATCGTAGGCTGCGACCGCGCCTGCTTACTCTAATTATGTTTACCTTAAAACCATCTCGCTCACACTATCTTCTAATTACTCTCTTCACTCACAGCGTACGATCCTATTTTCGTCTCACTCACTCACTCCTAGCTCTCATGTTCCAGTTTAGTGCTACAATCAATATATCTCTATCATGAGCTCTATCATGCCTAGTCGCGTTCCATATCCCAAATTTTACGTATTTGTTTATATTTTACATATTTCGCCTTATCAGCTTTCTTTTTGTATTTCTTGCTGTGCAGACGAATTTGATAGTAAATACGTAAGTCCGTGGCTAATTTAAAAGTTATTTTATTACTATGACTCGCACCACAAGAAGAAGAAAAGCAAAAATCGTCTCAATTAACCAACGTTTGTTCAACGACTCTTGAATCGCGGAATTTGACGCTTACTCGTTGGCATCCGATCGGTAGTGACGTCATTTTCATACGAGAATACCATTTAGTCAACGTTATAAAACGATTGAACGACGAGTATTATACCAGAATACGCTCGGCGCTCTAACGATAGTTTAATCGAACGACTTTTAAATCGTTGCCGTTGAAGTAAAATCGACGGACGTGAATACGAAAAGTGTTTAAACGACTGAGTCGCTACGTTAACGTTATTGTTTTGATTACGAGAATCAGGCTACTGATTTTGGAGGTCAAATATCGATAATGTAACTATCGGCATCACTAACCTTACAGAATGGCAAAACCTGCATGTTATATACAATAATGACTTCATAGAAGTAAGGGATAAAACAGACAGACACTATAGTAAAACTGTCTTTTGGAGATGTGTAACTACCTGAGTTCATATAAACACAAAAAATAGGTACATTGCACAACATTATTAACTAAACCAGTTGTAAACCTTATTTAAATAAAACCAAACCATTATGTATAACTTATACCTACACCATATCACGTGATACTAACATTAAGCGAACGGTGCCAAATTCATGTTAGACCAGAAAATTATGTTTCATCAGTACCGTCATAATATCTTGGACCACTAACCATAATGGATATCCATTCCATTAGACAAAATGCCAGGCTGCGTGTAATTTGACATTTGAAATACCTGCCTATTCTCTGTAGCTAAGTACCTATGCGTAGTTCCCGTGCGTGCATGCTTCCACTGATAGAAAGTTTATGGTCGAATCAAGTTATGTAATTGATGTACCTTTTTTTTTTTTTTTTTTTTTTGTTATCGAGGAGGAAACCTTCCAAAGGTACCCGGTCTCCGAGGGGGCGGAGGCCAGGTTATGTGGGATTTTTAACCACCAAAACCTCCCCGGTGGCCTTCATCGACGCTTATTGTGAGACTCTGGGCACTCCGTTCGGACCTTCGCCAAAGTCTCTCCAGCGCCAGAGGCTCGCTAGAGCACGTCCCGGGGGGAGCTGAGATGCACGCTCCCCCCGACACCTTCACGGTGCTCGCGACGATGCAGGGCCTACACCGCGTCGTCGCCCGCCTCGGGGCCGCATTTAGTAGGGACGCACAGAGCCCCCACCCCATGCGTCCGCGACCCACGAGCCCCCTTTAAGGCAGGGGGATACCTCGTCACATTTCTATTAGGCCCCTGACGATGGGGCCGGAGTGCCGGAGCGTATAGCGCCGCCGCCCCGACGCTGTCGCCTCCGCCGAGCGGGATCTGCCCTCTCCCGATCTCGCTCCGCGGCCTCCTTCTGGGACATAACGGTCTCGCAAAAGGAGGCTACGGCCCTCCACGCCGATTCCTCCGCCAGCATAGCCGACACTACTGCTGGCAGAGAGAGGTCGTGTCCGATCCGGTTAAACAGGATCCGCCGCTCCGAGGCCCACGCAGGGCACTCCTGGAGCGTATGCTGGGCGGAATCCCGGTCACCGCCGCAATGATGGCAAGTCGTCGTCGCCTCTCGCCCTATCTTATTCAGATAATCACCAAAACAACCATGTCCGGTGATTATCTGAGTAAGTCTGAAGGTGATTCGCCCACCTTTTCGCCTCAGCCAGGGTTCGAAGACCGGCAGGACAGCCCCGACAACGCGCTTGCTCGCGTACCGCTCATCTGAGAGCCGCGAGCGCCATTGTTCGAGCGCGTGTCGTCTTTCCTCCCGCCGGATTGATTCGAGTGCGGGCGCGCTTTCACCCCGCTGGCGGAGGACGCGGATCCGGTCATAGACCCTCGCATCCATTTCCGCCAGGATGTCCAGGGGCGGAAAGCGCGCCAGGATTGTCGCCGCCTCATAAGAGATGGTGCGGTACCCTCTCGCGACCCGGATGGCCATCTTGCGCTGCAGACTCAAGATCTTAGTCCTGCAGCGCCGGACGCCCGACAGTCGGTGTGACCACACCGGCGCCCCATAGAGCGCCACGGATCGCAGGACCCCCGCATAGAGGCGGCGTACCTCCTCACTCGGACCCCCGAGATTTGGCAGCAGTCTGTGCATGGCACCCGCTACCCTCTCGATCCGGGGGACTAAGCGCTTGAAGTGCTCCTCAAAGCCCCAGCGCCCGTCTAAGGTGAGCCCTAGGTACTTCATGTACCGTCCCACCTGGACCTGCGAATTACCTACGCGAACCGTCGAGTCGGGTGGTTCCCTGCTCCTGGGCAGTTTATGGAACCATAGCGCCTCGGACTTGTGAGGCGCTATCTGGAGACCCAACTCGCGGATTTTGGCGATGACGACTTCTACACCAAGCTCAGCGAGCCCGATGGCTCTCTCAAAGGTTTCCCCCTCGGCTAACACCAACGTGTCGTCCGCATAACAGACGACTGTTACACCGGGGGGAAGATCCACTCGCAGCACCGCATCGTACGCAAGATTCCACAAGAGAGGGCCCAACACGGACCCCTGCGGAACCCCGCAGTGTATCTCCCTCCGAAATAAGGTACCATCCTGTCCCGAGTACTGGATGGACCTGTCGCGCAGATACGCCCCGACTATGCCCTGCAGATAGGGAGGGACACCATGATGTTCCAGCGCCCCCCGTATCGCGGCCCAGGGCAGGGTGTTAAATGCGTTGACGATATCTAAACTTATCGCCAACACTACCCCGCCCCGAGACACGACCTGCTCCGACAGGGTGCGGACGCGAATTATCGCGTCAATCGTCGAACGCCCCTGCCGGAAGCCAAACTGGCTGTCGGACAGATCAGGGCCCACACGCGACAGATGCCCGCTAAGACGATCGGCAATTACGCGCTCGAAGAGCTTGCCGGCCTCGTCCAGCAGGCATATGGGACGATACGCAGAGGGAGAGTCTGCGGCCCTGCCTTCCTTCTTCAGGAGAACCATCCTTGCCTCCTTCCAGGCCGTGGGAAACGTGGCAAATCGGAGGCAGCTGTTATACAGCCGCCTCAGCCTGTCCCCCAGGACGGCTAGAGCCAGCGCTAACACCCGCCCCGGGATACCATCGGGGCCGGGTGCGGTGTTCCGGCCACGCAAACGGCCTACGGCTCGGTCCAGCTCCTGCTCGGTCACCTCGAACTCTGCCAACCATTCGGACGGCGTCGGGGGAACTGAGGGACTCACTGGGGCCGCCGGGAAAAGCGTATCGATCACTCGACCCAGCAGCGCCGGATCCATGGTCTCCGTGATCGGAGGCGCCCAGGGGCGGAGCTTTCCGAGCACCGCCTTATAGGGTCGCCCCCATGGATCCCTGTCCAGGCCCTCAAGGAGCTCGCTCCAGGACCGAGACCTGGCATTCGCTATGGCGATTTGAAGCGCCTTAGTGGCCACTCGGTACGCCCTGTAGGCACTAGCCTTTTCCTCAGCTGTGGCTCGCCTTCTCCTCCGGGCTCTAGTGAACTGGCGTCGGCACCGCAAGCACACACACAACTGCACTGTCTACACGCAACTGCTCGATTTCAGCCGACCACCAGTACGTCTGCCCCGTTGGCTTGGGGTGTCTGGTTCGGGGCATGGAGGCGTCGCATATCGACGTCATCGTGCCCCGGAACCAGTTTGCCTCCTCCTCTGGATCGGACACGACCTCATCGGCGTTTACTTCCGGCCAGGCCGCGACGTTAGCTGCGGCGACGAGACGATCTCGATCGAGCCGCTTGAGGGACCAACGTCGCAGGGGGCCGTCTTCTCTGGTGTTGGGTCGGTTGGGACGACGAAGGGCTACATCGAAAACGATGTAGCGGTGGTCGGATAGTGTGACCACTTCCTCCGCAACGCGCCATCCCGACAACATGCTGATGGCAGAGGGAGTCGCCCACGTTAGGTCGACGACCGACTCCCCCTGCCATCGTACGCACGTGCTGACGGACCCCCGATTTAGAAGACGAAGGTCAAGACCAGCTGCCCACGCCTGCAGTGCCTCTCCCTTTGGACTGTCTCTGCGGTTACCCCATGCCCTAGCGTGGGCGTTGAAGTCACCCAGGACGATCAGCGGACGAGGTAGGCATCGGCGAATGCAATTTGCCAGCCCGTCCAGGTACGCCTCGTAGTCGGCGAGGGACCTGTTGGGAGACACGTAGCAGCCGATAACAGCCAGAGCGCCCCATTGCACTGCGACGAAGCCCTGCCCTTGCTCTAGCAGGGTGCAGTGCGGGACACCGTCTCCGCCTCCCCAGTAAACTGCCGCTGAGCTCAGGTCATCACCAAACCAGCGAGGGTGGTCCGGGACCCTGTAGGGCTCCGCAACTACGGCAAGGGCAACTGGCCACTCCGCAACGGTCTGCATCAGCAGATTTTGCGCGTTGCGGCAATGGTTCAAATTGCCCTGAAGTATCTTTGGAGGCGGGAATTTTAGGCCTCCATTGCTTCCGACGGGCCAGAAGTGCCCGTAGCTGCAGCATTAGAAGCCGCAGCAACCGTCTGGACAGGACGGGCTGGGGCGGATTTATTGCCTTTGCCCTTCGGAGGGGTGCACTTCTTGGTGCCGAGGCGGTGATCCGCTCGGCACCCCTTGGCCGAGCAGAGCGGGCATTTGAGCACCTGTGCCTCGCAGTGGCTAGCCCTATGGTTTGGCTCAGAACACGCGTAGCACAGTGAGCTCCTGTCTACCCCGCAGGGGCACGTTTTTCCTACGTGCCCTTTTTCGAGGCACCGGAAGCACCTAAGCGGACGTGCTTCCAGTACCTCGACCTTTGCGGCCCCCCAGCCAATTGGCACCTTCTTTGCTGCAGCCAGTTTTCTGGCGGCACCGACCGGGCAGCGAACCCAGCACGTACCCAGAGCTTTTGGGTTACGGCGGATTTCCCCGACCTGGACGTTATCCACCGAACACTCGGTCGCCGCTGCAACCGCAGCCGCAACCTCTCGGGGCGTCACCGCATCGTCGAGCTCGCGAATGCGGAGCTCTCCTGTTTTCATCGGGCGGCTGATGCGGACATTGAAGTCCTTGAGGACCTCACGCATCCGCACTGCCAGACGATCAGCCTTTTCGTCGCCCTCTGGGCCGCCTATCTCCAGTAGCAGCCCGCCGGTCAGCGCCCGCTTTTGTCCGACTGTATCTATGCCAAGTTCAGCCAGCCTAATGCCAGCCTTGGCGGCTGCCATTACCTCGGCATAGGTAGTCGGAGAGCCTTCTGCCAGCGTGACAGCAATGGCTGCTGTTTTTGGCGGCTTTGGAAGCCTTCTCCTCGACTTTTTATTCGTCGGCGGTACAGATTTCGGCGGAGCTGCCTTAGAGCCTGCTCGCCGCGGTCCTCCTTTTTTGGCGGTAACTGTTGCCCACGACTGCCCTGCGGGTGACGCGGCAGTTGCCGCCACGGTCTCCGCTAATGCAGGAACAGCGGGGAGATCCTCCACAGGTTGGACCTGCTTCCTCCTACGCTTGCGGGTACGCTTGACCGTCGGTTTGGTGGTCTGTGTTGCGGTTTCCGCCCGTTTCATTGGCGATTGGGGCGATTCAGCCCTAGGCGCGGTCACAGCGGCAGTATTTATGGCTGTGCGCCGTGCCTTCGCAATCGGCCTACTGGGCCCCGCCTGTAAGGACGTAGGTGGCTGGTCCCTCGAGGGGGAAGTTACTGCAGTTGCCTGCGCATCCACCGCTAGAGGAGGCCGAAGTCTTTTCTCAGGTAAGAGGCGATCAGCCATCGCCTCGATACGCGCATTCATCATGGCTCCGGCTTGAAGCATGACAGCGCGCGTTATTCTCTCCTCCAGGTCATCAAGAAGACGGTCATACGAAGGGGTGGGTGCGTCAGTGTCTTGTGGCAGCTGCGCTCTCGCCGCTTCTGCAGCGCGCAGTTGGGCCACCTCCTTACGTAGGCGCGCGTTCTCCTCGGCAACTATCGCAGTCTCTTTGGCCATAGTTCGGGCGTGGTACGCCTTTACCACCGCCTCCAGGGACCTCGCCGCATTTTTGAGGGACTCCCGAATGAGAGCGAGGTCTTTCTGCGCGGTCTCGTTCAAGACGCCCGCACCATGACCAACCGGCTTGGGAGGGATCTCGGCCTCCCCTCCAATCTGTTGGACGATTTTCTCGACCTCCAGCACTGCGGTATCGACCGCGGCTTCACGCAAGCTTGTGGACTCCTGCGTTGGCCTTCGCACCCTATCCGACCTCAATGAACCATCGGAGTCGCCCGTAAGGCTATCCAGGTTCTCGGATGGTAGTGGTTTAGTAAGGCGCCCTCGCCCGTCCCGCTTCGGTGGAGCCAGTTGCGGTCTGCTAGAAGCAGACCCACGCCCCCTTCTCGACTTAGGCACCTTCGGAGGTTCCGGCGCGGCAGACCCGCTCAACGAAGAATCGGAGCAAGTCCGCTGGGCCCCATGAAGGCGCTTCTGGCTCCATGCACTCCTGGTGCTAAGGTCCTTCATTTCCGAGTCACTGAGATCAGAGCCCAGCGACTCAGGACGTGAGCCACCCTGGCTCGTTGCACCGCCAGACTGGGACTTGGCGGTGGATGTGCATGCGTTTTTTATGGCGCCCCCCAGATACGAGGCGCTTCCAGAGCCTGATGGCCCTGGGAGGGATTCTCCAGCCGCAGCGCAGCTGGTACCCTCCTGGGGTAATACGTTTTTGTTGCTTGCACTCATTATGTTTTCGTCACTTTTTTAAACAGGAGTGGCTAAACCTGTCAGCGCTTACGGTGGTGCTTTGCCCCCCACCTTTCAGCCTAATGGCACGCTGCACCTTCGGCATTGGGCGTTTCAGCTGGCACGTTCCTATCTACCCGGACTAAAGAAAAAAATTTTGAGGAAGAGAAACCAAAAGAGAAAGAAATATTAGTGATTAATAATCACTATAACAGAAAAGCCCGAGTGGACCCTTCCCGCTTCGATTGCCACTCAACGGTCTACTCTGCAGACAGAGAGGTACTGCGAGTGACAGTACGAAACCAGGCCTTGCGGCCCCCCATCACGCATCCCATTGACACTGCTCCACAGTACTCTCCGAAACCCAGAGAGTACCGGGAGCAGTACCTTGTGACGCCACCTCCGTAGACTATTCGCCATCGAGCAACAACAACTCAGAGAAAATCCGAGCAGTTGTTGCCCGATGCCCGGGGTACACCACGTGGAGGTTGCCTACACGTACCCCATGTAATTGATGTACCTACACTCTCCAAAATGTAACGTGTAGAATACCGATTACCGACATAACACAGTTATGTATATATACCTTACTTCGTTCTTAGAGAACATATAAGTATGTAGCTTAAAAAAAAAAAAATCATTAGTTTCTAAATTCCAACAAATAAGTAATTATTATATTCGTCGAAGCAATTACGTGTTATAGAGACGATAAAAACCGTTTTGATTCCACACAACATTATCACAATACTCTCCTTTTTGCCTAAAGACATTGACATTTTTTACACACTATTCCACAGGCAGAATCGTGTAAACGTCTATAAAATTCTTTGTTTCATAGTAATTGCTCACTTCACCTCTATTTTCGTTTTTAATTCATTTTTTTTTAGAATTAGCGCACAGCGGACATGTGAAACAACTCCAGAAAGAAAGCACTTTCATCTCACAAAACAGCAGTCAAGAAACACCTTCTTGTAGTGGTGGCGTGTTCCATCCAACAATAATTAAAATACGAAGAGTCACATTGATGGTCTAGATGCCGTCGATCGACGATTCCTCTGACACTTTCTGACGAATCCTCTTCTTGTTAATAGCTTGCTTTACTATAAACGTCTGCATCATGACCATCAACCGATTTGCACCTAATCACTAACTTATAAAGTATGTGTATATATTTAACAATATTGCGAGATTGTTGTTGTTGTATAAAGAGAATTGAAGCGAGAAGGAATCTAAATCAAAATGTAATTTACCTGAACATGGTCTTAACACTGATGTTTTGCCGTCATATGCTCACTTCTTGCTCGGCAATTTGTCGCATGAGATCACATCAAACGACCTCATTACGGTGGAGGGTTTCCTATACTCGGATATTAATCTAGATAAAGCTCCGAATGTGGCCCCATATTTATTAGTTGCTCTGGTTTTGCTTGAATAGGTTACCTGTAAAAATTCTATGATAATTAATTAGTCATGACGTTTATAATTATTTCTTTGCTTTCTGTTTCACTACTTTTGCTCTAAGCTTGAAATTATTTTTTTGACTTCATGAGTTGCGTTCATATCGATGGAACAATTTCCAATGTTGGCTATCAAAAACCAATTTATTGTTTTCCTGGATTCAGGTCCATGTATCCCTCTAGCCTCTTCTATTGCTAGTCACAGATCCAGTTTTAACATTATAGATTTTTCGGAGCAGCTTTAAACATTTTTTTGATTCCGTCAATTATTAGATCATATTTTTGTTTTAAATTAAATTTTAAATATGTGCGTTCTACCACTTATACATTTTATATTCTAAGTAAGTTTTTATAAGACACATGATATACAAGAACATATTTTTATTATCGAGTTAAATATCTACAATGTCGGTGAATTCTTCTATTTTCCCTAGCGCCTGTTTAAATGTAATAGCATTACGCAAGAAAGAAATTTGAGGTTCTTATATTATCAGGCTTTTAACCTAACACTGAGCTTATTCCTATTTAGATTAATAGGTATTAATGATTTATTTTATTTATAACACTGTTTGTAACAGAATACGCTTGGATTGCTAAGCGTATTGTGACGCTTGTAATATGTATTCCACGTACGTGAAATTACTGGGATACGCGGAAGGAGCCTCCTCAAATGGTGTATATGTTCGTCGTGCGCACCACGGAAAAGCTACCCTGGAAGACCCTTGCTGGATGTCTTTCCATGACGACGTGAATAATCCCGATATATTCATGGCGACAAGAGAAGAATAAAAGAATAAGGAAGATTTACCCTAAACCTCGATACTATAGGTTACTTAGTGATAAAACTGAATATAATGCGGATTTTTTATTCAATATGTAATAGATCATAGAGAACATTATTGAAACTGTAGCATGTATCTATAAAATGAAAATACAGAATTATCGTATTATATTTTGTGTTCCATTAATTAAAGCCAATAACTTCGTCTACAAATGATGTTAGGTACTGTTTATCTAATCAGATAAATTGACTGAGTGTAATTTAGTCATCGGCTGTTCAACCAGTGGACTAGACTCGTTGACAATGTTTCTCATAGCAATATTAGTGTTAAATGTTTTAGTTATCGTTTCAATTGCAGTTTACTGTCGATTAACGTGCGGAATATGCAAGTCCAGCAAACATTTAGTCGGAAAAGTCGTTATAGTGACGGGCGGTAATGCGGGAATAGGATACGAGACAGCAAAGAACTTAGCCGAGAGAGGTGCTAAAGTGATTTTAGCTTGCCGAAATGATGAACGTGGCAACGCTGCACGCGACAAAATCATCGCAGCGACTGGGAATAAGGATGTCCATTATCAACAGCTGGACCTAGCTTCTTTGAAATCAGTAAGGAAATTCGCTGATGACGTGATTAAAACTGAAAAACAACTCCATATTCTTATTAATAACGCTGGCATGGCTGAGTCGACCAATGTTAAAACGGAAGACGGATTACTCCTAGGTATGCAAACGAATCACTTTGGGCCTTTTCTTTTGACTTGTTTACTGCTGCCGTTACTAAAATCATCTGCTCCGAGTCGAATAGTTAATGTATCTTCGTACGCTCACGGAAGAGGTGAAATTGATTTTAATAATCTCAATATGGAAAAGGTTCCAACTTTAGATTTTAATTTTTTACAAGTTTACCAGAATTCAAAATTGTGTAATATTTTGATGACCGTCGAACTCGCTAGATTATTGGAAGGTACTGGGGTGACGGCAAACAGTTTGCATCCTGGTGTCGTTGATACAGACCTTATAATGTTCAAGAACGCAACTTTGATGAAGTATTTAATGTTGATATTGAAACAGTTCAGCAAGAACCCTTGGGAAGGTGCGCAGACCTCAATACATTTGGCCGTATCTCCTGAAGTCAATGAAATTAGCGGTGCTTATTTTAGTGATTGTCGCGAACGTAAGCCTAGCAAAATTGCGCAAGATAAAGAAGTGGCTCGGAAACTGTGGGAAGTTTCAGAACGACTTGTAAAACTAAAGTAATAAAGTTTTATTTGTATGAGTACATATTTTTAAAACATTAATACCTATGTATGTTCGACATTCTTCCTTCATTCCTAAGATTTTCAATGTATATAAAGTTCAGTCCAATTATTAAAAAACTTGAAATCTTGAAGGTTGACTGGTCTAGAGTAATTAAGTCCACCTTGTGTATTAATGTGTATAAATAAATAAATCTGCGTATTTTAGATTTGAATTGTATTAGAATTTATTGGTTATAATCTTTTGTGTATTAAACCGCAAATCCATTGCTACACAATAGTTAATGCATTTTTATCATTTCTCTATATGTACCTACTACTAGCTGACCCGCGCGGCTCCGCCCGCATTTTTTTATATCATCTAGCAGTATGAAGTAAACTTTACGATTCAACAGAACTTTACGACCAAAGAGATTCAATATATATAGAGAGGCCTTATGGAACAAAGCGATTACCCCAAAAAAATATTACACGGGTAATAAGTCACTCAGTCCTGAATAAGTCCTAGTAATAATGACGTACCTACATACCGATAACAAAAAGGTAACCCTTAATACGTGCGACGGTACCTATCGCAATTAAAATCGCGGTAATCGCGTTACGGCAAGAAGGTTGAACGAAAATATCATTTATTTTCATTAGTATTTTGTATGTTAAATATAAATTTTGCCAAATACTATTACTACTACAAACTATTTGTTAACACCTAATATTTTTTTACCTATGTACACGAAATAAATTATTTGATTTGATTTGAAAAAAAAACATATTTAACTAATGTTTCTAGGAACGTGTATATTGTAATAACCGCCCTCTGTTATTCAATAGCTGTGCTATTCTTATTTTTTCTTTTATTTTTAATATATTAACGCACTAACCAAATCATAAACTCCAAAAGAAGTAAAATAGCGCCCCCTGTTGGGTAATAGCTGAATTTAGTCTTAATTCCTAACAGTACATGGTTCGTCTATTACTTCTCGCTAGGTGACACTATTGAGAAAAGAGCAACAACGCTTGTATGGAAATTACTTTCAATGGCCCTTCAATATATTTTGAATCTCGTTGTTTACGACCTATTCTCGTACCTACCAAATATACTTACATAAAATACGTTATTAACATCGGTTTAGCCGTTTTGGAGGAATTCGACCAGAAACATCGTGACACGAGATTTTTATACAGATCAACTTTTTTGTAATGCGTAAATTTTGCGTACTTTGGTAGAAAAATATTAAAATAACTTCACTTGAATGTATCCACAACAAGCGCAATAATCATGGTCACGGGCGTTCGCAGCAGCGGTCACCCGGCGCGTGACCTGTCGTGTGCATGGTGAAAACATTTTCCGAATTCGTGGTGGATAATTTAGTAAATACAAAATAAATATGTTTTTATTGTTCAAATATGATCTATTACCGATATTGATTACGTAACAAAAATATACGCACCGAATAAAAAAATAACCTGTACATTTATAAGAAGATAATAAAATTTTCCTACTCCCAAATATCTATCCTTTGCGATACTTTTAAAATCAAAATGGTTTTCTCATCTATACTTATATGAAAAACATATTGCACAAGATATAATAAATCACTACAATGTTGGTTCAAAATCTAATCTTTTGAACGCAAAACTTTGGCTATGTAATATCAGCAATAGTTGTACAAATAGCATACAAAAAGAGCTTGTGTAGAATATATTGAATATTGGCGACTTTGCAAATACAAGTTTAGAGCGAAATTTTGTTAGGTAGGTACTTCACAAATTCAGTTGAATATTTCAATCTTTATAGATTTATCGGTTTAACTATTTTCCAATAATCTTGAAATTACGTAAGTCTATTGGTAGGTATTTCGATTCTGATAAAATAATTTTCGCATAAATTAACCTAGCGACCCGATCCCTTCGCATGGTCGTATATACTTACCTATAGTTTTTAATATAATATGTTCTTACGTAGGTATATAAACCTTCAATGTTTTTTTTTATTATCTAACTGATAGTAAAACCCCACATTGACAGAAGCTAATTGAACAGTCTTTCCGCCTCTAAGGGCGCCAAGACACATCAGCAATTTTTAATCTGCATAGCGTTTAAATGTTTTACAGCGTTTGAAAAGCTAAACCACCCATTGCAACATTTGATTTCATTGTGGAATATTGCGACCGAATCGCCGATGCCAATAGTGTAGGAGGTTCGAAGCTCAATCGCTGTATCAACCTCCGGAAGGAACTAAACAATAAAGGTGAACTACTTAAATTTTTTTACGTGGGGAAATCCTCCTACCCACCCGCGCCGCCACGGGTGGTAGCAGCGCGGGTTATGATCACATGGGTTATGGACTCTCACCGAGTAAAACCGATGGCCCACGATAAAATGGCGTACGATGTTCCTCGTACGCTATTTTATCGTGGGCCATGGGCAACTGCATTCGTCCACGACCGCATGGGCTCGGTGTAAAATACTCAATTCAAGATACTTTAATAACTTAAGTCCATGGGCAGACGTGTCACTTACCTTCAGACGAACGACTTATCTCGTCTCTATGTGCTTAAAAAATCCCTGGTAAAAGTATCTTATGTGCATACTTATATAGTTCTAAAGCGCGCTGTCTCAAGCAGCGGTCTGCGGGAATTCGATATTGGCTTAAGTGAAGCGTCCTTGAAGCTTTGTGCACTTTTATACGGCATTGTCAGTACGAACGATGCCACTGCGTCGTGCACCAATGATTACGGTATCGTATTCTTTGTTAAGAAACACTTAAACGTGAAAGGATTGAAGCAATGATGTTCCAACTTGCTGAGCGCTCCCTTTTGTACGATAAAAATGCCACAAATTACTCCATTGTTATGCTGATCGTGAAAGTGCTAAGAAGACTTATAAAAAGACATACCTATTTATAATTCTATATTAAATATTATTGTATACTACTTCTTTGCGACGGCAGCGGTTAACGGCTGACGGTTGGACGTGAAATCTTGAGCTCCAATTGCAGATCAAGTAGCGTTATTTGTCGTTTTTCCTAAGGAAAAAGAAACTGATCGTGAACTGCGACCAGAAACATCATCAACCGAAAGACGTCCACTGCTAAACATAGGCTTCACTCTTGGAACGCCACAAGGAACGGCAGTTGGCTATTGCCAGCGACGCGCACTGTTTCATCAGTCTACCTAGTGCCTGCCTACGCTACGTCTTATGCGCGCCCAGATATATCCTCCATAAATTAAGGCACAATATATATTTTTATACCTACTGTATATTAAATAGAAGGTATCTAATCTTCTGTTTAGAAACCTCTGTGACGTGGTGGGAAACTGCATGCTTTGCAGACCGAAGGTAGCGGTTTTTAATCGTTCAAGGAGCAACAAATATTGTGTAGTTCTTCCTTAATAGTTAGGACAATACTGGCCAATCAACTGATTATCTGGAAAGTAAGCTGATCCGAGGACCGGGAGGGCATGTAAATAGTCGGGCTTGCACCTGACCTCTCCCTGGTTGAGTCGGTCTATCAGATTGTGAGTATAAAGGAAGAGAAAGTGAAAGTGAAAAGTCTACGCAAGCACTTGTGCACTATATGTCTCTCGCCTAGGTTGCTGATCTTATGAAAGATTGGCTGGAGTGGCCGTATAGGTCAAGAAGACATTATTGTTATTATTAAAGACTGTACATCGAAAAGACTTGAAACTCAGGCTTGTAAATCTATAGAACATCTCTAAGCTCGTAGCTAGAATACAAGGCTATATACGTAAAGAGGATTACACACCAAGTGCTTTTTACTCTATGTCAATGACTATATAATCTTTGATTGTTGACGACATTTCAATCAAAATTCTATGGCAGCACTCTGTTGTTCAAATTATAAAATGTGATAAACAGCTATAAAAATACACTTTTATTGGTAGCGTCAGCATGAGTCGTGTACAGGAAGTCTCGCCCCGTGTGACGGTGCGTAACACGCCCTCGTACTTCTGGAGCTGCTTCACTCTCGCAGACGACTGCCCCTTCTTCTCAGTAGTCGATCCAGAACTCTACTACTTCGGCGTCGGATTGCTCGGCTTCTACGCAGCGTTCCTAATAGTGATTCTTGCTGACTTTAAATTCTACTGGTCACTGGACAACTTCCAAAATCAAATAGACTACTACATAAACCTGGTGAAGAAAAAAGTGAGACGCGTGCAAAGAGACCAGAAGAGGTTGTCGACGATTCAAGAAAGAACGGAAAAGCAGTTGACTAGGAGTAAAGGGTGCAAGCGGGTGGTCGTTGCATTGAGGAGAGCTCTGACGGCTGACGATCCACAACAGTTAGACATTTTAACGAAATATTATTCTGATCCAAATCCAACGAATGGAAGTGACTCTAACATCAATTCTAGCCTCTTGGAGTTTTAGCATTTCAGTCGTGTAGAACAAGATATATCGTATCGTTTTCCACAATAGGTATTGACTTTTGCTGGTGGTTATATTTTCAGCTGCCCGTGTAAATATCGATTTAGATCGAGACGACGCGACGTTTCAGCGACTCGATGTTTGCTTACGCCAGTGCTTTTGTATCTTTTGCGCAACGCCGGATGTAATGTACAGTTCAAGAAAATCACTTCTAATATAGGTAGGTAACTGTTATTGATATGTTTATTGATGTAACTAATATTCAAGAATTGTGAAGTCTATGCTTGTATTACCTTGTATTACTTATGCTTGTCTTGACAATTGAAAGGAATCTTTCAAAAATCTAAACTTGTATTATGAATGTTTGAATCTTTTACCATGACAGATTTCCTTATAAATGGAGGTAAGGAAGTTTCCCGCTTTATTGTAAACAAAATGAGTAAAGTCTTTTATCTGCAAGTTTCTGTGCCTGCAAAGAAAGTTTCTTGTTGTTGAAATACCCAACTTGTACTAAGTGAATTTTGTCATTTTTCTGTACCTACCATAGCATATTTACAATAGGGAATTTATAATAAATGCTATAAAAAATGCTTTATTTCTTTTTATAACTTAAACAACGACAACTAATAGGCGATATAGGTACTTTTCTTTCTAACGTATGTAACGTATGTAACTGTAATAACACAAATAATTTAAAAAAGTGGTTGATGAAAATATTATGCTTTGCCTTGTGATTCGTTGAGAAGTATGTGTAAAGTTATATGAACTTGGCGACACTAGGAAGAGGTTGCGGCTAAAGTTAAGCAATTAGAAGACGCCGAGCTCCGAGATTGCATCAAGCGAACTTCTTGTTTTCCTACCGAAAACTATCTCCATTGCACTGGGTATCTGTATCTACCGCCTAAATCGTACCAAACAATGTTTTGCGCCCACATTCTCTCCGTAGTTGCTCGTACTTGTCGTATATGCCCAAACAGTTGGCTTCGTTCCAACCACATCCTAAACTTCATATTACGTAACTCAAAAAAAAAAAAATTGTGTAGCTGTTTTATACATTTATTTCACTCAAACACACATACTGTCATACATCACTAATAAATAGTATTTTAACATTATTATTTACATACTCCAACCTATTTGTTAATTTTATACAAAGCTTCGGCTTCAACTATCAGATTTATACATAAAAGTATACACTAAAAATGTACAAAAATATATTACAATGTTAGCGCATAAATCAGTTTGGTATGAATTAAATACCTTAATGTCGGCAGAAAACAATGAACAACTCAATGATTAAAAACGAAAACTTAACATAAAATTAACAAACACAGCCATTATTCATTATTAACAGTAATATCACAATCCAAACTTAACAATAATTCAACGCTTAAAACTATTCAACATTAACAAGTTTTCGTACAACGGCCTTAAAGCAAATGTAAAACAATAATAGCATAATGACAATTTTATTCCCGAAAAACAAGGCTTAAAATGAACAGAATTACATAATAATTGAAACTATGGCATTAAATTGATAGTTGATTTTTGATTAGAATACTGAGATGGAAATATAAATATTATACGGAACAATTTAGGCAATACAATTAAAAATATGGCACTTGAACACAGATGTTAGGAAAGGAATAAAATAATCACTAGGCAGGCAACACAAACAAGGATTTTCTATCATGTTAGTATAAAGAGTGTTTTTTGATTATTCAGCATGTTACACATGAACAGTGAGCATGTTGGGAAAACCAAGTTACAATACACGATAGTATAACAATTGGCATCCACATAAGGTTTTTATAAAATATAAAACCTTAAACGGAGGCTAAGAAACAACAAAAGCAATGAACAAAAATAATGTGAAACAATATCAGGCACTTCAGGTTTTAAGGCACATGTTTTGATTGTTCTAAACAGCGAACAAAAAACGGTTAACGATAGTGGAAGATTGGATGATCTGGTAGGTATTATTGTTAAAAACGCTAAGAAACTTGAACCAAATATTCTAGTAAATTCGGAACTGTGAACGGACGTGCAAAAACAAAACAAAAACTCAACTTCAGAGAACAATGAAATCAACTGTTTTGGTAACGGGAAATTCCATTAATGTAGTAAACAAAAATTCAACAAATTAACAATTAATTTTAACTGCACTTAGTGAAAACAAACGAGTGAATATTAAAACGTAACAAGATTTTTAAACACAACTAGGTAACTAGGTAATCGAAACAAAAAAAGAACAGTTAATCAAAAACAAACCAGACCAGCTGGCTGTTGGCAACATCAAACAAAAATTCAAAACATTAATAACAAAAAAAACTTGAACACAACTTTTAGGTGAAACGGGTAACAATACATCGCTTTTCAAATATTTGAGAAGCCGTGTTTGATACAAACTTTACATTCAATGAACAACAAAACTTATTTTCCGTTTTGATATTTGTCACAAAACAAATAAATAACAACGGTACGGACAGATCTCCAGTATTAATTTGGATCCAAAGTTAACAGGAAACAACTATTTTGATGGGCTTCAAAACAAATACAACAGCAACAAACGGACGTCCGAAACCCGAACAAATGTGGCGCGTAAAACAAAAACATGAACGTAACTTAAGTTTTAACAAAACTTTACATTCAATGAACAACAAAACTTATTTTCCGTTTTGATATTTGTCACAAAACAAATAAATAACAACGGTACGGACAGATCTCCAGTATTAATTTGGATCCGAAGTTAACAGGAAACAACTATTTTGATGGGCTTCAAAACAAATACAACAGCAACAAACGGACGTCCGAAACCCGAACAAATGTGGCGCGTAAAACAAAAACATGAACGTAACTTAAGTTTTAACAAAACTTTACATTCAATGAACAACAAAACTTATTTTCCGTTTTGATATTTGTCACAAAACAAATAAATAACAACGGTACGGACAGATCTCGAGTATTAATTTGGATCCGAAGTTAACAGGAAACAGCTATTTTGATGGGCTTCAAAACAAATACAACAGCAACAAACGGACGTCCGAAACCCGAACAAATGTGGCGCGTAAAACAAAAACATGAACGTAAAGTTTTAACAAACAACACCGATCATTAAGGCACTTGCGACTCAATTATGAATCGACATGCATTTGAAGTTGCTGATTATTCTTATCCTATTCTAACAGAATATAGTTCTAAGAATTTAAGAAAAGATTAATTAAAGGTACTCGTGATGAAAGCAAGTGAAGTCAATTACTTTGTTCCTTACATTTAAACCACACGTAACACCTTAAGCGCTAATAAACCTACATTATCTTTGGGAATCTAGAAAAACTTTTTCACCTCGGATTGTTTCCTTTGGTTTGCTACAGTGGATGTTCTTCACAACCGATGGTAACATAATTTCTTTGTAGCCGCAATCCAAACATTGAATTTTATATTGTCTTCATTTTATATTCACATCTGCAATAATAGAGAAAATTCAACTTAATATTGTTTATTCAAAAAGTACTAAGTATAAGGAAAATTACACAATGGGACAAAGTATTAATTGGAAGACAGAATATTAAAATGAACCGATTTCCAGTGAATGCGGAAGAGAAAATAGTGCAAACAAAAAATCGGAAAAATGTTCAAGTTGCGATAACTAACTTACCTACAATATCCGTGAAACGGGTCGCCGCCTCCATTGTAAAGCTGCCTTTCATTATTCACAATTTTTCACCGTTGTTTTAACATTAAATTATTTCCTTGAACTTTTTTAAACTACTTCTTATTGGAAGTTAGTAGACCTCCGGGGGCCCGACGACTCGGTCCCCCGGGGTAGTGCACTCAGTCGCTTGCAATTCGGAAGTGGTCCGTTAGACGAGTAAGCACCCTTATATATGATTCCCGAAGTCCCTCCCCTCGTGACCGTGGGACCCTCAGCGCACGTGGGCTCCTTGCGTAAGCGCATACAATAGTGCCCCATTCTTTGTCCGCTTTGATTTCGTCCCCTCGAGCGTCTTACCTTCTATCTTTTACCTGTAGGGGAGAAATCTCACCCGGTGGGAATTGACGTTATCGTAACTGAAATTGAAATTATACACGATAATCGCGACTCTGGAAGAGGGTTGGTCCGTACTTTCACACGGTACGATGTTTTGTTATGTTAATTTGAAGAATAACGTATCTGCTTATTGCGCCAGAATATTTCGTTTGCATTTCGCTCAATCTTTTTAAGATTCCTCTGTCCTCAATTACAATTGCCAGCAACATTTATCTACGAAAACCACTCAAAGTGTATTGCGTATAAATAATAAGGCAAAATCTTTGTCTGGTAAGCTGGCAATAAATTTCGCGACAAGCGTTTTCCCATTTTCATTTCCTAAAATGATAACGGTCTCCCGGTTATAAAGAGTTTGTTTTATTTGGCTGTGATACATAATTAAGGTAACAGTAATTGCCAAACATAATATTGTTGTTGCAGCTTGCGCACTTGCACTATGCCGAGTTAATCGACAAAGTTTAGGCAACAAATGCAAATTAAATTTATATATAATACGAGAGTCGGTTGCTCCGCTTAATTAAGCATGAAATTCGGTGAATTTGTAGATACACGCTTTTAAATTACAGTAAAGCACAGCTTTTTCCAATTAACGTCGTTAAAATTAACATGTTATTGGCGACAATGCGGTGCTTTGTTTGGAATAACGATTGCTATTTTAATTAAGTTATAGATAAGTCTAGCGAAACGTTGTGAATTCACTCGCGATTTTGAGGGTTTTTTAACCAAAAACAGTCGTAGGTCCCATTTATATCATAGTAAAAAAATTGTTTTAAATTAAGTAAAAAATTAACTTTAAATTGAGTAAAAGATTAGCTTTATTTGTTTATTTATTTAGAACAACCAGTAATTGTTACATTAGCACAATTAAATTTACAAAATACACTGAAAATTAATTAAATGCACAATTTTTTAAGGTGTCACTACATGCTTTAAATTAACTAAAAGATTAGCTTTAAATTAAGTTAAAAAAATCAGAAAAGCTCGTTGTAAAGTTATTATCCAAGACATTTTATAGCTATAAGAAACGAATAAATTCAGCATTTTTATAGCTATTTACAATTCATTCATTCACACTTGTTGACGACCCATTTCTTGGAAACAAAGAACTTTGTCAATAGGTTCATTATCAGGGCTCATCACTAAATAAAACATAAAATAAGGAGGACATTGAAACTGTATTTACGTCCTTTATTGGGTCATTAAGTCGATTATTGGAAACCGTTATCTGTTTGGAGAGGAATATTATCATGATTTTGAGTACATCTATTACGAACGTAACGATCACCTAACATATAAAAAACTAGCTGACCCACGCAGCTCCGCCTGCGCTATTTTTAAGTTAACTAAACTTTTAATAACAGACATTCGCATCGAATAGGTACATAACCTCCTTTTTTATAGTCGGTTAAAAACTGGGACCCACTTTTTACTTGCTCTCCGAAGCACGGATCCGTTTAGTTCAAATGGCGTTAAACGGTCACCCATCTATTTAATGACCTTACCTAAAGTTGCTTAACCCGATCGATTACAAAACCTTGATAACAACTCTCTATGAGTGTTCCCTTACTAATATTTATTATATTATAAAGAAAAAATGATAAAATCGGACCAAGCGTATAACCAAGTACCCATTTTGACTTTAATCCCCTCTCCCAAAAGAACCGTGCTAGATTACGGGATAAAAAGTATCCTATGTCCTACCTCGTAGTAAGATCTCAAATCATGCCAAGTTTCATGTGAATCCATTCAGTAGTTTCGGCGTGATGCGCAGCCGTGATACAGACAGACAGACAGAAAAAAAATTCAAAAAAATACATTTTCGGCCTCAGTATCGGTTATAGAATGCCCTCCAAATATAATTTTCAAAATATCTTCAATGTACAGAATTGGACCTGTTACAGTTTTATTATAAGTATAGATTGGAAATGACTATTTTTTTTTATACTACGTGAGGTACACTTTACTCTCACAATCCGATGGGACGAAAGACTTGCACGACCGGGGAGAGGTCAGAAACAGGACTGACTTTTTGCATGCCCACCCATCGTATAGATCACCTTACTACCCACACAGTCAGGTGCTTGGCCTGCATTGTCCAAGCTAGTAAAGAACAACTACACACAGTGATTAATCTCCGAGGAATTTGAATCCGCGAGCTCCAGTTTGCAAAGAAAAAGAAACCCCTTGGTTACCCTAGTAATCTATACTTATAATAAAACTGTAACAGGTCCAATTCTATACATTGAAGATATTTTGAAAATTATATTTGGAGGGCATTCTATAACCGATACTGAGGCCGAAAATGTAATTTTTTTAATTTTTGTCTGTCTGTCTGTCTGTCTGTATCACGGCTGCGCATCACGCCGAAACTACTGAATGGATTCAAATGAAACTTGGCATGATTTGAGATCTTACTACGAGGCCTACCTCGTACATAGGATACTTTTTATCCCGTAATCTAGCACGGTTCTTTTGAGAGACGGGATTAAAGTCAAAATGGGTACTTGGTTATACGCTTGGTCCGATTTTATCAATTTTTCTTTATAATATAATAAATATTAGTAAGGGAACACTCATAGAGAGTTGTTATCAAGGTTATGTAATCGATCGGGTTAAGCAACGTTAGGTAAGGTCATAAAATAGATGGGTGACCGTTTAACGCCACTTGAACTAAACGCTTTATGAAAAGTAATTAAAATAAGTTATAATTGAGTAAATGTGATTATGATACTAATTTTGAGTAGTAATAAGTCCACGCTTAGTAGCCAAGGGACATACTAGTTCACTTTTGATACACAGGGAGTCGCACGCCATCCCATCGTGGCAGTACCATGTGGTTTCTACTTCGTGTGAATCTTTATATTTGCTTTGGTTTTGCATTTTTTCCATATTTGTAGACCTAACAGTTAAGGTTTATGTCAATTGATGAAATATAGATTAATAATTCAGTGGTTTTTTTTTTATACTACCAAGGTGGCAAGCAAGCGTGCGGCCCGCCTGATGGTAAGCAGTCACCGCAGCCTATAGACGCTAGCAACACCAGAAGAATCACTAGCGCGTTGCCGACCCTTAAGACATTCGATTTTAAGTCTCTGTGTCCGGTAATTTCGCCGGCAGAATATCTGACACTGCGGTGGTACCTACCTGGACGGTTCCTTGCACAAAGGACCTAACACCTACTTACTAAAAGATAATTAATGATTCATGATTAACGTTCAACCAGATTAAGAGCTCTCGAGCGCTCAGAATAGGTCCCAAGGTTGGCAACCGCGCGTGCTCTTGTTTGCCTACTTTGCGCGAAGATCGGTGCGAGACGGGGTTATTTTATAGTGACCGTTGCACACGGGATTTCTTTTCGTAACAAACATAACAAATGTTTCATAATTTTAAGTCTATCATTTAATGATTGATTTATGTTATTCAAAAGGTATAACATGAACCTCCGTAAATATGGCGAGAATGCAGAACCACATCCCGTATATACTTACTAAGTAATTCAAAGATTTAATTCAGAACGACTTTCAAAACGAATAAGGCAAACACAAACAATTTATGTAGTAGGTGTTAGATCGCTTGTGACTTGGTGGTCCCTTTAACTAGATGGTGAGTCCTTTAGACAATCTACTGTTCACGTACTCATTGCTAGTGGTTAGCTAATCTCGTCACAACGACTAAACCCATACCTACTATTTCAGTCGATACGAAAACAATTGAACAAGAATAAATTGGATGGCTTAGTTCCAAAAGTCACCAATTCCATTTTTATGGAAATTGTCATAACTAACTGACTAGCGGTAGCATCGATATACGGTAGTATTAGTTGGTTTTAAAAAAAATGGCCGAACAAATCTAAATAACAAGTTAGATTTTTGCGGCTAAACTTTTG
Organism: Furcula furcula; assembly: GCA_911728495.1. Lineage (NCBI taxonomy): Eukaryota > Metazoa > Arthropoda > Insecta > Lepidoptera > Notodontidae > Furcula > Furcula furcula. The sequence continues at coordinate 17,985,277 of OU452251.1, forward strand.
TTTAACCGCAGAAAAATAAATTTTGGAAAAATAAAGGTAAGAATAGTAAAATTAAAATCGAACTTTAGTAAGTTTTATCTTGTCATCTTATAATAGTCTATTGTTGAAGTAGTTAGTTTTAGATCATTTTAGCTCATTGTTTAATATAAACAGTAGGTATTGCATAGTTCGATTAGTAAAAATTAAAACTAGGTATTTAAGTTAAATTGATTTAACGAATTTTCCCGGTTTACATTATTTTGTTCCAGGGAGTACTCCCAAAGCAAAACCTGTATACTTACTGAAAACTGTTTTTATATTATTTTCATTTTTTTTTACACATACATACATAAAATCACGCCTTTTTCCCATAGGGGTAGGCAGAGCCCAAGGGCCGCTTTTCGTCTCCGTGAGAAACGAGACGTGATGGGTGGCGAACCACATCGCCACCATTTTGGTTAATTAAATTATTTATGTGATTGACCACTGCGTTCTCACGAATAAGGAGGGAAAGGGAAGGATAGGTGTTGTGAAAAGGAAGATTGGCAATTTAGAGTGGGACATAGGAAACCACCACCACCATTTTTTTACCACCTTAGAAATATACTTACTTACCTTAGAAAGAAAGGTAACAAGGGCACGTGCAAGAAGGAGACAGTTACAAGAATCAAATTAAAAAAAACCAAGGTATGTGTCATGTCAAGAAATATTATTCACAAAGGGGAAAAACTTAGTCTAAATAATGTTTATCTTATCAAGGGAGTACCAACAGTGTTCTGTGTATATTAGGTATTCCTATTGAACCTTTGCCTCAGATGCCAGGTGCAAACCATGTTGCGATCATTTTCTCACGCCCAAATACAAACATGGAATTGCACTAGTCCGTACCATGTATTACATGCCGTAATATCGAATATTCAGATTACGTATTATTACATTTACATTGTTAGTGTGCATCTGTTGCGAGCGGACTATGACTACCTTGATGTCAGGATGGGCTTATGAATTAGGGTATTACACATGGATGAACTAGATTCGAACCTCTAGGGTAAAAGTGGGATAGTTGCCACACTTTTTGAAATTACTTTATATTTCTCAGTGAAAAAAGCACTTACTTTGGTTCATTATCTTCAAGCTTATGAAAGGAAAAACCATCATCTTTGATATTTCCAGAGTATTGGCGATTTTTGCGGACCTCTAAATTTTGGGGCATCTATCCCAGGGGATAATTGCCTAATCTATGTAAATTACGTTTAGGATAGATGCCCCGCTGAAAAAGAGACCATCTATCCAAAAACTTTGATTTCACCTTACCCTTCCATGCAATCGCACAGAGACATGCAACACGGTCAACGTAGTGGTAGTTGTAGAGTCTCTCGAAAGATAAATAAAATAACATGTGGTCATCCGCCAAACTAGAGAAATTACAATCGAGGCAACTATACCCCTGGGGCAACTATCCCACTTTTACCCTATATGTAGTCATATTTTCTTGTTTTTTATATCAACTAAATATATTTTTGAAGCAGTAACAGCTCAGTGCGTGAGCGCTTACCTTGGAAACAAGGTTCGGAGGTTTGAACTCGCACCTCTGATGTGTTTAATTAATCATGTGCGAATAGTCTTTGTGCGATTGTTACTAGCTTTCGGTGAAGGAAAACATCGTGAGGAAACCAAAAACACTGATTTACAGCTTATTGCCAAGGGAGGTACAGACACAAAATATAGAGAGTACAGAAGGCAAGCTCATGTGTGTACCTCACATTACATACCTACGCTCGGCGGTCGCGCTAGGGTTAAAAGCCTTCTAATGATATGTGAAGTACGCCAACCCGCAGTTGTCTGGCATGGTTATGGCCTACGCCCCTTGATCTCCTCTTCATCTTGAGGGGAGGTGCATGCCCAACAGTGCGACAAAAACGAGATCTGGTAAATTTTTTTTCTTTTTTTTGTATTGAAAGACAGTTTTGTCTGATTGTTGAGGGCATGCCTGCCTATAGACGGCCACACTGCACTGCCGCCTAGCACCCAAAATATTAATTATAAAGTGGTCTTGAACCCAGTAATTTTATTAGCTACAGTGACCTTCACACTTGAGCTCTAATGCTTGACGGCAGACTTTCTGACAATGTGATGCTGGTCGCTCCTTGGATAAAGGACATTTTACCTAGTACAAACCTACGGCTCTATAAATAAAAACCATTAAAAAAAATCATTAAACATACAAGTTAAATGAATAAAAATAAACATTTGCGAGGGCACTCATTAAAACTATGGAGAACATCATCAAAGAAAAACCCTCTGAAAAACTTTCTTGCAAATCGTGTGGTTACAGAGTGGAATAAGCTCCCTGAAAGTGTGATAAAGGCACCCACATTGAACTCTTTCAAGAACAGACTCGACAACATCTCCAAATATTAATGATACACACGCATCAGCTATTAGCTGCTAGTGTGTTTATAATATAATAATAATAATAATAAGTCATGCAGTTAAAGATTTTTCCTGATAAAATAAACCTAAAGTGTGCCTTTGAATATTTTCAGCGGTTTCGTATAAAACGAACCACTTTCTGAACAAAATATCTGCAAAAATGTTCCAATTTTTCCATTTACTTGTGTATTCTGTATGAGCGCAGCCGACTATACCCTAAACCAATCGAAGTCGCGCAGTCGGCTTGGGCCTTCTATTCGCTGGATTGCCTCTGGGAATTATTTTCCGAATATTTCTCTTGACGGTGTCCCTAGCGGATACGCACTCTACAAACCGTCGTATATATGTACACGGAATAAATCTTTTAGCTGACGTAGAGCAAAAGCATCTTTGTTTTTCAATTTTGTTTTTCTTAAATGACCATAGGTACCATTCAGAAGTCAGAATCGCTATTAGTATATTTTACAATGGTCACAAAATGTATTTTAAAACTACCACGGAGGCTGACACTGCCTTCACTGAGAAGATCCGTTACAAAACTCAAGGGGCTCGTCTTTTTTCGTCTTCAGTTTCTTTTGAAATACCTACGTTCTAGAATTAGCTTAGATTATCCGCTTAAAAATTTAGAGAACATTGACGGGCGAATACCTGCTATTTACAGCCAGATCGGAGCCAAAAAATGCCACCTTTGGGAGGAATTGTCTTCTCGCATTAAGGTTGTCATAGCTCTATGAAAACCTTCGGAGTCAGTGGGTGTGGGCCCTAGGAAGTCCATTGAATACGGTGGCAACTCCTAGGAGGACGGCGGCGGTGTTGCGACCCCCGTCCCTGTGAGCACCATATCAGGTTTCCGGGGGGCTATAATGCGCCCCCCGGTGGTGGGCTCAAAGGCAAGGCATTCAGGAGATGTTTGACCATAACATGATTTACAATAAGGTGATGTTCTCTACGATCCAAACTGTCCACCGCTAGCTTGCATTTCTTTTTGTATTTTTGTTTCCAGAAAGCCAACTCAAGCCTTAGGTAATAATTATAAGCAATATTGCAAAGTTTTATCAACTCTCGACTGCGCCAAATAGTCCTGCAAGAAATAACGTCAATATTATCTTAAGTGAATATGACATTATTCTGCTATTCATTGAACACTAGTACCTACATTACGTATAAGACTTTATGATACGATGACTAAATAAAATAATGCATATTCTAAGTACGTTTATACACAACTACCTATAACATAAATTGGAAGCGTATTCCCTACGTTTTATAATTTAAAGTACATATGTACATATTATATATATTTGCGTAAAAGCTTGGAAGTAGGAGTACGTCTGTCGGTCCGATTACAAGTACATAGGTACATCCGGCCGCTAGCCCGGGGGAAATGCGCGCTTCACAAAGACAACGTCCAGCGTTCTCTCAATTTGTTATACCTACATGTATTTATTATTCCGCTTGTTTGCAAGCTCAGGGAAGCTTGCTACTTGCTTGTTACTTCATATGTTTGTTCAATTGTGTACCGTAATCTTCATTTTAAATAAAAATCTCGTGTCACGGTGTTTGTGGTCGCACGCCTCCGAAACGGCTCGACCAATTTTTATGAAAGTTTTTATGTACCTTTGGTAGGTATGAGAATAGGTCGTAAAGTATATTTCATACCGCTAGGTTAAGCAACGCAAGGTCAATAATTGGATGGGTGACCGTTCAATGCCATTTGAACTAAACGTCTCCGTGCTTCGGAGGGCAAGTAAAAAGTGGGTGATTTCATAAAAGGAGGTTATGTATACACGCGCTATATATAATACTTTTAAAATTGCGTAATATTCACATAATAATAATATCACATAATATAAGTCTATGTGGGCATATAAAAACGTAAAAATAAAGCGGGCGGAGCTGCGTGGGTTAGCTAGTAATTCATAAAGTTTAATAATCAAGCCCAATGATATTTCATTGGACATAACATATCTATAGTAAAATATCATTGGTCAAGCCAGTAAACTTGCGCTAATGCGCATAGGAATTAAAATGTCGAGTCAAATTGAGGCGAGCATGATTTAAACTTCAGTCTTGATGAACATTTAGTAATCCTAGAATAATTTCGTTTAATGATCTGATCATAGAGAAAAGTTATACCTTGGAAATAGAGAACCATTTGACTCATTTTTTATGTCAGCTTCAGAATGACGTGTGAAGTTCGCCAACCCGCACTTGGCAAGCATGGTGGACTATGGCCTAAGGCCCCTCATCTTAAGGGGAGGCCCGTGCCCAACGGTGGGACATAAACAAGGGCTCGTATTATTTATTTTTATATTTAGACATGCTTTTACATCTGAACATTTATAAACTACATAATTATCCGTTTTTGTTTAACGATAATTTATTATTACAATTTTCTTATAAGACCAATGATACGAGTACCTATTATATATCTACAGCTAAATGTAAAAAAAAAAAAAACTTAAATATATAAATTTATATCAGTTAGGTAATTACCTGCTTCAAGTAATTTATAAAGTTTTCCAACGAAGTAACTAACGAGATCTAAATACCTCTTTGCACTAATTACAATTCTGTTATAGCCATTAATATTAAATCAGTTACTAAAAGGCATTAGGCATTACTCAAACTAATTACTGAATTTAGATTAGGTGTCTATACGTATTGAAACCTCTCTCAATAAGTAATTATCAATGACAACTCGTGTTGATTGATACTGCTAAAACCCAAATATAATGTATTTGTGTGCAGGCATGTATATAGATCAGACAACAGTTTATAATACAACCCAGAGGCGTAGCGTAGCTTGATATAGATGGGCCCCGTATCAAAGTTTGTTGGGGGGTGAAATGATGGTATGACCTAAGAGATTATGTGAGAACATGGATTTTACACATCGCATGCTTAAAGAAATACTAAAATAACTAAAAAACAACACTTATTGGGAAATCGTAAAGGAAGATCTTGCTATGCGGACTCATCCTACTTGTTGATGCATAAAATTAATACTGATTTTTAATTAATCAAGACTGCTTGTATTTTCGACGCGTATGTATGTAATATTGATAAAAATGCGTAATATTAATATATGTTAGTCTATGTGGGCTTCTAAACAAATTTACCAAATTTTATGAGTGTATGTATGTATGTATGTATGTAGGTTTGTCCACGGATTTCTCAAAAACTACAAGTCCGATTTCGAAAATTCTTTTTGCAATAGTTAGAGTATTTTTCAACTTAGGGTAGAGTACAAGTTTCATAAAAATCGGGGTCCAGTAGTTTAAGAGATATAAACTTTTTATGTTTTCAGTAAGTTACTGTAACGTAGCCGTTCGAGTTGCGTGATAGTGCTGGTACCTATCATGGTAAAATAAGTCACTAAAAAGTGTAAATAAACTATTTAAAAAAAAAAAACCGACTTCAAAGTAAATTATCTAAAAAGCATAAAATAACGAAAATATATTGAGGTCGGTGTCAGCTGGTGATAGTGTTAGTTAACGTGATTAGCTAGCACCGACTTCAATATATTTTCGTTATTTTATGCTTTTTAGATAATTTACTTTGAAGTCGGTTTTTATTTTTTTTTAAATAGTTTATTTGTTAATTCCGCTTAGTTTGGGGTTATAATATACATGTTGCAATAATAATTTTATAAGCATATTAAATTAAACATCAAAACACTGCCACATTCCCTCCGTATATTTTTCCCCTCCATGAAAACATTACACATGTAATTATAGCTAGGTACGTGTATATAATCAAATCATACACGTGCAAGCGTAACGCAGTTTCCAATGAGTTTTGTTAACTTCTCACAAGGTGGGCTTCTCTATTATTTACGCACACATTCGCGTCCTGGCGTTCTTTTGAAACGGGACAAAAGGGGATTCAGGTCGTGGTAACAACGGAAAGATTGCAAAGGGCTTGCGTATATACAGTATAGGTAAGATGTGAGGGAAGCTTTAAATATTAAACGCTGAGGCCAACTTTATTACGTGAGGCCGTCACATGCAAACGACTAGCTACGCACATAACATAGTACAAGAGGCGGCATGACAATTAATCAATTCATTAAAATTTCATTGTATTGGGTTAATGCAATTGGTATAGTTTGTTGGCTGGTTGTATAATACTGCAAGGACTCGAGATACTGTAAGCGTCTGTGTCTGCGTCTTTCTGCGTAGCGGATAACTAAGATGATGGAAAAGGGTATACCGGTATAATTATGACATAATAAGGACGTTCAATAGCTTCGTTCTCCCGTGGCTATGGGTGCTGTAAAGCTGTAGAAATAGTAAGACTGACATAAAAACCAAAATAAACTCTTATATCTAGAGTCAATAGCATAGGGCAAATATTGTTTATTAATATTTACATACATAGATGTGTTTAACGCGCACTTAGTTTCGTTCAATTAATACGGTAATGTACGTTAGCTAAATTAAAATCACGCTCTTGTGCCTATAACATGATATGGTAATGATATTCTAAAGGACACCCATTAGGTGTGCGTTTGTACGCTTACTTTATTCCAGGTTGTATACAGAATACTGTAAAAATATGTATCGCATGGCGTTGACCTCTTTCTAATATTTAGGTACAACTAGCTGACCCGCGCAGCTCCGCCCGCACTATAAAAAAATAATTAAAGAACCTTTTCCAATGAACCAAATTGTGAATCTAAATCATTCTCGAATCCCCTTGAACACACACAAAAAATTTCATCAACATCGGTCCAGCCGTTTAGGAGGAGTTCAGTGACATACACACGTACAGTAGAATTATATACATATATAAAGATTGGCCTCCGACTCTCTGACTACATCTATAGCCCATAGTCGAAATTCGCGTGATTTCCGCACTTAGTTACAAAACTGGGTTTTAGTTCCCCATGTATGCAAGAAGGTACTCCGGAAACAAAAAAAGGCTGACACATACTAACTCGTACGAATGTTCTATTCGGGGAACACGCGTATATGTAAAACGTGGGGTATTTAAATTTGTAAACAGCGGAACAACCAGTAATTCTGTTGCAATAGCGTGTAGAAATGTGTTTATGTACCTATCTAAGGTTTTGGACTGCCTGAAACATTTACTTTGTGATAATATTACTAAAGTAATTTTCTTTAATATAAAGCACCCAACTGGTCGTATCGGGTGGGAGGATAATTTATTATAAGATTATTTAATAAAATCTTATAAAAAAAAATTGAACCGACTTCAATATCACTGGAAAGTATAAAATAATTTAAATATTATTTAAGTTGGTGTTAGCGTACCTGCTGTGTATATTTGGCACCAACTTCAAACTTTTGGTAAATGTTTGCCAGAGTTATGACCATTTTTGTCTTTAAAAATCAACATATTAAAGTCATCTTATAGGCATTCCTGCAGGTTTCCTGCGTAGTCACCATTCTTGTTTTTAACCGTTTTCTTTCAGGAACTACTTATTCGTAAGCAATATTTTTTTTATGGGACCCAACTAACGGATTAAAGAATGGATGGAAGAAAGATTTTTTCAAATCGGTTCATAATTGCCAGAGTTATGCGCGAACATACATAGAAAAAAAATTATATACAGACGAATTGAGAACCTCCTCCTTTTTTGAAGTCGGTTAAAAGGCATTGTACCTAATAATTTAATTCAACATTAGTAAAACCCTCATAAATTCATCACGATAAAATTTAATATTTATTTAATCAGTAGCAAAACATAGCGACATGAGGCGCAAATTTATATTTTAATTTATAACATAATAGAGCCTCTATCTGTATAATGTAGTATGTATATTACTGTAACAATGGTTTTTTTTTACCTGGGAGGCAAATGGGACAGTGTTGTGTATTTTATTTGTGGGGGTGTGTGTGTTAAACCTGTTAAACTAATTATGGAACAATTTTTAAGGTACTACATAATTATATCAAATTAATTAGTTTTCAGGATACTCCCACTAGGTGGACAGACGACATTGTGCGCGTCGCAGGTAACCGGTGGATGCAAATAGCCAATTGTCGGTCATTGTGGCGTTCGAAGGGGGAGGCCTATGTTCAGCAGTGGACGTCTTCCGGCTGGTGATGATGATGATGATGACGAATTAGTTTTCAGAATATACAACAAATACATGAACTCATGCATTATTTTTTTATGATTTTTATGTAAAACATAGCGTCTTATGTACCTATGTATATTTATCAGACTTCATGGAGACATCCATACCTAATGCTTTGTTCTACAAAAATGACACTCATAATGTACTTGTTTATGTAAATCAGATGACTGATTTTTTTCCGTTTGACGCCACCACCCCAATATATAGCATCTATGGTAAAATATTTGTCTTTTATGAAGTAGTTTAGTCACTTTAATAATAAGTCGGTTAGATATTCTTTTTCTTCTCATAATTGTGGTCTCTTTTTTATTTATAACTATCAAGAAATTTATTCAAGTTTATATTTCTGTAATACCTACTGGATAATCTAACTAGACAAATTGCTAGAGAACTTATTATCTGGCGTTAAGTTCATTCTATATTTCATTCTCTACAAATGTACACTGAAATGTATTAAATCGTTTCTAGTTAATGATGCTGTTATTAAAATCTAAGATTTTCTTATTAGGATGAAGAATTGAAGAACATACGAATTGCCCAATTAAAGAAGAAGAAATAAATATATTTTTCACAACATATGCATGACGCTACATACAAATCTTAATCGACAAAACTTAACTAAAAAAGTTATACAAAACTTCCTTGTTATTTACCGGAGTCACAATACCTAACCTTAAGAGTAAAAAATATAAAAAAAAAAATTGAACTGACTTCAATATCACTGAAAAGTATAAAATAATTTAAATATGATTGAAGTTGGTGTTAGCTTACCGGCTGTGTATATTTGGCACCAACTTCAATAATATTTAAATTATTTTATATTTCAGTGATATTGAATCGGTTCAATTTTTTTTTAAAAAGATTTTATTTTAAACTTTTTAGTGATATTTTCATATATAAAGATTGAACCATCGAAGACCGTAAAATGTATCTAATGTATGTGCAGGCTATGCCATCGTCTCATATTGGTACCTTATTGACCAATACACCACACACTTAGTCTTGCAGTTTGTTTGCGGGTGGGTGCCAGGACCAACCTTCCTCATCGTTGTCGCTGTGGGGAGTACGTAGATAAGTATGGTCACCACGGGCTGTCTTGCTCACGTAGCGCTGGCCGTATGTCTCGCCATGCCGCCCTTAATGATATTATTCGCAGGGGGCTTGTCACTGCCGGTGTCCCTGCCGTACTGGAACCAGTTGGCATTACACGAGATGACGGCAAGAGGCCTGATGGTGTCACTTTAATACCATGGCAACATGGAAAGCCGCTGGTGTGGGATGCGACATGTGTCGACACACTTGCTGCGTCCCACACCCCGGCAACTTGCAGGGCGGCTGGAGGGGCGGCGGCGACCGCTAGTGATGCAAAGCGACGCAAGTATTCAGCTATAGGTTCGAGCTATATATTTGCGCCCTTTGCTGTGGAGACCATGGGGCCTTGGTCTCATGAGAAGCACGCTTTAGTGAAAGAAATTGCATCCAAACTTATCGAAGTCTCAGGAGACCGCCGGGCTGGTAGCTTTTTCTGCCAACGTATAAGCTTGGCCATACAAAGGGGTAATGCCGCCAGTCTTTTAGGTACCCTTCCCTCCCAGTGTGGCGACAACTTCGAGGAAGTTTTTTACCTAGTTTAAGTGTACATGTTTGTAAATAACCTGTAAATATTTTGTTTCAATAAATCGTTTTATTCTCATTATGTATATCTAGGTAGGTTATGATCACATTATCGTCTACATAGTTTTTCATAATTCATGTTTCTTCAGAAAAAAATATCCGGTCGTAATGAAATTTGCATGGAATCATCATAGTAGTTTACTCTCTCGAATAAAAAAAGAATCATCAAAATCGGTTCATAATTGTCAGAGCAAAGTAATGGAGAACATCAGTTTTATGGTTTTTACCAGATAAATTCCTCCACATCGTTCATGGTCCTCCAGGAAGTTCTTATCCGGTTGTGATAAAATTCATACAGATTCAATACAGTGGTTTTTTCTTTCGAATAAAAAAAGAATCATTGAAATTGGTAAATATTTGCCAGAGTTATGACCATTTTTGTCCTTAAAAAGCGACATAGTCATCTATATAGGCTTTCCTGCAGCTTTCCTGCGCAGTCACCATTCTTGTTTTTTCAGGAACTACTTATTACTAAGCAATACATTTTTTTTGGGACCTAATCAATGAATTGCAGAATGGATGGAAGAAAGATTTTTTCAAATCGGTTCATAATTGCCAGAGCTATGCGCGAACATAAATAAAAAAAAAATATATGTATATATATATATATATATATACAGACGAATTGAGAACCTCCTCCTTTTTTGAAGTCGGTTAAAAATAAAAATATAAAAAAATTAATAGAGAGTGAAATGGTGCGCCACATGTACAGAAAAAAACCGTTCACTGCTCAGCTGGATGCTGCTGGGTGTAATCCCGAGCTCTTTGAGTGGAATAACAATTTAAACAAGCGAAAAGTCACTCAGTCAAAATTAAAATTGCCTGTACCCCGAATCGAAATGTTCAGACGTAGCTGTGTTTATATGTTACCCCTTATATATAATTCATTGCCTGAGAAAATAGTTGTTTTACCACAACGTGAATTTTATAGTAAACTAAGGGAATGGTTAGTACAAAAAATTATTTAAAGAAATCACCTTCACATTCTTACTACGTTAGAACTGCATTGTAGACTGAATGTTATTGTTCGCACATTAATAATAATATCAATGGTTAAACCTTATAACAATAATCTAACATTATGTTATCAATGTATTTTTTTTAAATTATTTATGTATAACATTATTACGAGGTACAAAAATATATTAATTGATATGGCTTGACATTGTAAGTATTGCTTTTAATTAAGCTATAAATATGACATATTTTCCAGGCTTGACCTTTTTTAAATCCAATATGAATTTGCCGCTGATTTTCAATTCAAATCAATTTAATTCAATTCAATTTAATTGTACATTAAAAGCATAGCGAGCGTTACACATTTGCCATTAAATAGCATGCAAAATTATATACAAATTCAGTCAAAGTAAACTAAGGAGTTTACTATAAAATTCACGTTGTGGTAAAACAACTATTTTCTCAGGCAATGAAGTATATATAAGGGGTAACATATAAACACAGCTACGTCTGAACATTTCGATTCGGGGTACAGGCAATTTTAATTTTGTCTGAGTGACTTTTCGCTTGTTTAAATTGTTATTCCACTCAAAGAGCTCGGGATTACTTTTAACAAATTTAGAAACTTCATAAATATAAATGCAAGGAGCAGTTAACAATCTTTGTGACTTAAAGATGGGCTTGCAAGACTCTGTCCATTTCATGTAAAAAATTGCTTGAAGGCATTATCCGGTAGAAATCACATGTAATTTGAATCTGATTATATCGAAAATTGAGCAAAAAAGTAGTATAACAAATAGTGTCACATGGGGCGAAAGGGATAGTGTTCAAGTGAAACAGTATTGCAAAGCATGTTCAGATATATTGCGGCAGATAGATTTTCCCGTAGAATTTAGACAATGTGCTGATGATAATTGCTGTAATTTAAATCACAGAATGGTAATAGATAATTTATATGAAAAAATAGTAGACTCCTTAAGGAGGGCGGCGACTAGCTGTCACAGACACAACATAAATATTAAAAATTATAATAGTAAACATAGAAATAAGAAAAAATATGTTATTGGTTGGAACAAATATGTTAGAAAGGCTCATGGGGAGGCTCGGCTATGGTTTATTGAGTGGGTTTCATGTGGTAAACCCAGCACAGGCCCAATTTATAATAAAATGTGTGAGACTCGGGCAAATTTCAAATCCAAACTTAAGTGGTGTCAAAATAATCAGACCCAAATAAAAATGGACATCTTAGCAATGCACCATGGAGACAAAAAATTTGTAAAGTTTTGGAAAGAGACAAACAAGTTGAATCAGAGGCCTAGTGTCCCCGTGAGTGTAGAGGGTATTAGCGACCCTGTCCAGATAGCAAACATATTTATGGAACACTTTAGGGTGAAGTCTCTGTTATCGGAAACCTCGAGTGTTCCATCGTTAGATGAGCCCTATTTGGGAAAACCGGCCGAGCGAATCACGGCTAGAGAGGTTGCGCAGGTGGTGAGGAACATGAAGCGAGGAAAGTCCCCGGGCCATGATTCGCTAAGTATTGAGCACTTACAACATGCGGGTGAACATTTGCCCAGAGTACTCGCCATGTTGTTCACCTTCTGTTTGCGGCATTCATATCTACCTGAAGCTATGATGAGAACGGTGGTGGTTCCGATTATTAAAAATAAAACAGGGGATGCTTCTAGTCTAGGGAATTATAGGCCGATATCGCTCGCAACTGTGATCGCGAAGGTACTGGATGGTGTGATTGAGAAGCAGTTGAGTAAACACCTACAGCTGCATGATGGTCAGTTCGGGTTTAGACCCGGACTCTCAACTGAATCGGCAATACTGAATCTCAAGCATACCGTCCAATACTACACTGACAGAAATACACCTATCTACGCATGCTTTTTAGACTTATCGAAAGCTTTTGATCTTGTGTCGTATGATAGGTTGTGGCAAAAGCTGGCGAGTGATACTGAACTTCCCGGTGAATATGTATCGATACTCAGGTATTGGTACCGGCATCAGAGCAACTTTGTGAGGTGGTCGGGGTCGCTATCGGATGGGTACAGGCTGGAGTGCGGGGTGAGGCAGGGGGGGTTGACATCGCCCGGTCTCTTCAGCCTCTACATGGATCGTCTGGTCCGTGAGCTCAGCAGTGCCCATGTCGGATGCTCGATTGATGGTGTTTGTGTGAACAACATCAGTTATGCGGACGATATGGTGCTGCTGAGCCCATCGATCAGTGCCCTCCGTAGACTGATTCATGTCTGTGAGTGTTATGCGGGGGCCCACGGGCTCAGATATAATGTCAGCAAGAGTGAACTGATGGTTTTCAAAGCGGGGTCAAAGAGCTACAACAATATCCCGCCGGTCACCCTAAATGGTTGCTACCATTTGACCAGGGTGATGAAGTTCAAGTATCTGGGTCATTGGGTCACCGAGACACTCATGGACGACCTGGACATAGAGAGGGAGCGCAGGGCATTGTCAGTTAGAGCCAATATGCTGGCACGTAGGTTTGCACGATGTACGGTACAAGTTAAAGTTACTTTGTTTAGGGCGTATTGCCAGTCCATGTACACGTGCAGCCTATGGATCAAGCATACGCAAAAAGCTTACAATGCCTTGCGCGTCCAGTATAATAATGCTTTCCGAGCGCTGTTGAGACTGCCACGCTTTTGCAGCGCGTCAGGAATGTTTGCCGATGCTCAGGTGGATGGTTTTGCCGCTATAATACGTAGGAGGGTGGCGTCACTGATGCGTCGGATGCGAGACAGTTCCAACAGCTACTTACAGCTGGTCGCAGGTAGGGTTGGGCTGGATACTCCTATACTCAAGTATTGGACAAGAGTTCATGTAGGATTTTCTAGTCCAACACTACACTAATAAAATTATGATTTTATTATAATTGAATTTGTTTAAGGAATTGAATGTTTGTAATTTAATTTTAATTTATTTAATTGATTTGACATAATATGTATTGGTTATGATTTTATGGACTAACGGTCTGAAATAAAGATATTTTAATTTTAATTTAATTTCTTCTGTGCTATGAACACTCGCATGAGTTCGGAGGAGTAACTCCATACAATTATGGCATAACGAATTATGGAAATTACATATGCCTGGTATACCATTATCGCTGTCTCATTGGTCGTAGCATCTTTCACTTTCTTCAATGCAACACAAATTTGTTTATTTTTTTGCAGAGTCTATCAATATGATTTTTCCGCGTAAGATGCTCGTCAATGTCAATACCTAAAAAAGTTGTGCAATTTGCTTGTTGGACCAATTGGCCATTAAAAGTGATACTTAACTGTTTGTGCTTAGTCTTAATAGGTAAAACTAAATTAATAAATTTTAAAACTATGTTAATTTGTAATTTATTTATCTATCCAGTTTGTTACTTTTCCCAATAAATTATTTATTTCTTGTTCGTAAGTTTTTTCGTCGTAACACTCTATAACTATTGTAGTATCATCTGCAAACAAAATACAGCTATGTTCGGGAACTGACTGTGGAAGGTCATTAATATAAATTAAAAATAATATGGGCCCTTCCTTGTGTTACTCCAAAACGATTGTGTCTAGCTTTTGAATCATAGTGTTCCAACGTATTTGTTTCATCGTTTACTTTTACAACTCTAGTGATATGTTGCCTATTACTTAAATATGACCGAAACCATTGTAAAGCTATACCTCTGATACCACTTTTTTCTAGTTTCAGCAGTAACCTTTCGAGCAACGTTTTCGGTTCCCACCAGTGAGAGAGGACCCCTATTCCCCCCCCCCCTCATCTATGATATTATACGCGTCGAATACATAACCTCCTTTTTTAGGTCGGTTAAAAACCAGGACCCACTTTTTGCTTGCCCTCCGAAGCACGGAGACGCTTAGTACAAATGGCATTAAACGGTGGCCCATCTATGTAATGACCTTGCCTAACGTTGCTTAACGTTACTTACGTTGCCTAAATAAAACTTTTATCTTTCGGTGTCTCGGTACTATTTAATAATATTTCATTGCTTCGTATTTAGTCAAAGCCAAATAGATTTTTATTTTATATAATGAAACATATTACCAGAGGTAAACAGAAATTCGGAGGACCACGTTATATTGCGTGCTGTCAATTCCAACACATCTGTCCTCTGATTGCTTTTAACAGGTAACCGGTCTGTTCTTACAAAAGGACTGAGCAAGCAATAGATAGTGTACAAAAGCCCTAACGGCAACGTCCTTTACAAATTCACCCTTATTCGGTGCGCGATTGAACGTAGCCTTTTTATAGCAAGGATACAGTAATCTAGTTCAGGTGTGCTCTCGAGAAATCCTCTCGGATCTGAGGTCGCATACGTTTCCCAATTTTATTGCATATTGAGACGTAGTATTCGTCTTGCCCCGATATTATATAGAGGTCGGTGTTAAACTATTCCGTAGGTACAGAATATTGGGATATGAAATATGTTACGGTGAATAAGCTGGGCAATGTTTCAGAAGAGATAACTGCCGTTACAGAAACGTTCGCGTGTGAATTGTATTTGGAAATAATCTGTGCCACCGTTACAAGGTAATTTTTTACCATATTCAGCTTATAGTTTGATTTAAGAACTAATTATTCAGATTTGCGGTCGGAATTTTGTAAGCTTTTTATCCAAATCCATAAACTACACGTATGTATCTAAGATACTTTAATAGTATTTATAATAAGTGTAAGAGACATCGTACCGAAAAAAAAAAAGATGTCAAATAATGTCCGTTACAATATTACAGAAACCATTTATTTGGAAAATGACAAATGACTGACTTATTAATTTTCGAGCGTGTAATGAATATATGCGGAATAATATTTATTTCTCAAATTACATTGCTAATTTTCTAAAATAATAATAATAAATTGCCTATGTACTGATTTAGTGAATAAAGAATAAATAAATAAATAATTAAATAAATTTTCCACAAATAAGTCATTTATTGTTTTTAAATTAAAATTATGCTTATTATACCAATAATGATATTATACTAATTTTATTTAAAAAAAAAAGGTTTTTTTTTGGAAATTCATGAAAAAGCCGATGAAAAATTTCACACTAAAGTGTTCAGAATCATGTAGGTACTGGATCCCTGGTATCGGTTTTCGGTACGGTGTCCCTTACACCCTGTATATTTAATTGTCACGATTTGACGGGCCTGTTGGTCGAGTAGCTAGTCAACCTGGCCACTAATCAAGAGGTCGTGGGTTCGATTAAACCTCGTGTTTGGGAGCTGTTTATCTATTTAGATATGTATTAAAAAAAGTTTCTAGTGTACAGGCTCTGCCTAATTTGGGAAGAGATGTCCGGGTGGTGGTTTCTTTTATCAAACCTAGTAACAAGATAAACAAGATGTTCGCCTAATGGTAAGCTATACGTATGCCTATAGACAGCTGCATTGCAGTGCTTCAACTCACCCAAGACATAGTTATTAAGTCTCCTGTGCAAATTAGCGGTTTCTTAAATTACATAAGATATTTATGATATCAATAAACAGCCCACTGTGAGAATCTTCATGAATAGTTTTTGTCACCGCTAATTAAATTAATAAACTCTCAAAACAAACATAAATTAGTTACTTTAAGACTTTAAACAATGAGCAGTGTTGTTAAAATGACTTGCATTGTAACAAGTCAAAGCCTAAGTAATTAAAAGGAGCGTGAAACTAATTTGAACTCCCGCTAATAAACATCAGCTTTAGTAACTAATTCGAAAGTTAAGCCACTAGAATACTAAATAGGGTCTAACAGCCTTACTTATAAACGATGGTTAAATTTTATGCAACACATAATAGCTATTTAAAAATATTTTTTACTTATAAACGATGTTTATCCCTAATACGTTGCATAACAGCTTGCTAAAGTAGCTGTCAAATTAAACAGCGGCCGACCCTTGTTTAGAAGCTTATTAGCACGTTATGTAACAATATGGCGGTTCTCTATCAGCTGATTCAGTCAGTTGCACTTGCATTGTAATTTGTATCGATCGATGCATAGAGTTTATATCTTAAGAATAGAGTACGCGTTTGTCTATGATCCCCTTAAACAAAGTGTAGGCAGATTTTACTCTGAGAGGCAAGGTGAATTGAACTATTGAAAGTTACATTATAAGAGTTATATTGATATTATGTAAGTGATAAGTAGTGATGGGTTTGATCTGTCACAATAGCAAATCAGCGCTGGAACGGAAACGAACACGGACGAAACAAAGAAACGGAAGATCACCGCTGGTTGCGTGTACGATCAGCATTTTTGCTGAGTTGGAACCATTTTGTGACGCACATTTTTGTTAAAGTATGTAACTACCTACCTACCTTCTTTATATATGTCTATTTTTATTTATTTATTTTTTTGATCTATTTTTTTATTGTTAATTGTGTGTCACAAATAAATTATTCTTTCTTTCAAATGTCGATAAATACAGCTGATGGTATAATACCTATTGACGTGTACCTGATATTTATGTATTTTGATGTTCTTACCGGTGCCTACGGTTCTTACTTGAAAATAATCATTCTATAGTACTGATTTGTGTTCTATGCATCCAAATTTGAATTTGACAACCTAGCTTCCTATTTGTCGAATTGAATTACAAAATGTTGCCATTTTACCAAGTTTTAGGTCAGACGGAATATTTCTAGCTGACAACACGTGGCGGTATTGACAGAGTAAAATATGTTTTGCCTTATTAACTGTTCATTAGTTATGTCGCTCTTATGCAACGTTTTTAAATAGAAAATATAAAACTGCCTAATAAGGAGTTATGTAGTAAGTAGTTATTTGGTTGCTAAGACGGTGATTAGTAGATTTTTATAAGTAAGGCTGTATATTTTTACTAAACTCAATCAATAACTATGACGGGCCCGTTGGTCTAGTTGGCAGACACCCTGCCTGCTAACCGATGGGTCGTGGGTTCGATTCCCGCCAAGTGTCTGGGTGTTGTTTATCTATTTAAGTATGTATTTACAAAAAAAAAAGTATATAAGTATTAGTATCAGTTGTCTGGTTTCCATAGTACAGGCTCTGCCTAGTTTGGGATCAGATGACCGTGTGTGGATTGTCCTAAGATATTATTATTATTATTATATATTAACTTCAAAGGACATGTCCATGAACTTGTATTATTCGGTAGTGTCAAGATCGATAAATTTTCTGTAGCACTACTAGCTTAGAATAATAACGCCTTATTATTCTAAGACTACTAGCCTCACACGAGAAAAGCTCTTTATCCGTTGAACTATCGATAGTAGGTAGCTGTCTATCACAGGAAAATTAAGTTTTTTATGGCACGACCGGTTGTGCCAGCGAGCTTTGTTATGGAGGTTAAACGTTAATTAGTTATAATGTAATTAATTACATGACTTGATTGAAGCATTCTCCTTCTATCAACGCATGAGCTGATACATGTTCAGATATACCTGACAGTCTGACAGGTTTGCCTGTAAACCGTAGGTGAGCATAATAGGCCTGGAAACCTGTACATTGTGCGACATACTCGCTCCGGTTTACCTGTACAGGCAAACCTGTCAGGTATATCTAAACGTGTATCGTCAACCTTACGTGGTGAACGTTCCTTCTCGCCGGACCTCAGAATACAGATCCGGACTAAGTGATTTGCTTCGTCGTTTATAAATAGGTACGCTGGAACATCTAGCCGGCGTCGGCGTCGCTTTTTCCGGTGGTTTATTATGGGAGTGTCTTCAAAGCCTGAGTGCTAAAACTTATGCTTTTAAAACGTTAATCATTAACGATTGCTTTGCCGCTTTCAATCAGGTAGGTCTATAGTCAAGCACTGATGTATATTGAGTAAAAAAAAGATCCTAAGTGCTTTTAATATTCTTATTATGTAATGTATTTATGGGTAAAATATGGCTTTGAAAAACACCTCATACGAATATGTAGGCAGAAAACACTACAAATGCCAGTCTGTGACGTCTCTCTGGACAGTAATAAATGATTATGATTACGGTCTAATAAATTATGTTAATCGTATCGATCATGAGATCGTTAGTTTATTGCACTGTTATTTTAATCCCAGCCAAAAGCATTGTGGTGTGTGTATCAATTATTGTACCAGTTAGTAATAAAGTATCCGTCGACAGAACAACACCTTTTTACTCATCTCTCCCGCGTTGGGCGAAAGGCATGCGATAGGGCTTTATATACACTGGGTCGACGTTAGGTTTTAATTTTATACTTTGTTTATAAATATTAGTCGAAGTTAATTTATCCCCAGGTAAATGGAACACGTCAGAAAATTTGGCACAGATATTAATTACAGAATACAAATAGAGTTTTGACATTACCACTACTGATAGGAATACAGAGTTAGTATACTGGTCATATCTTAATTTTCTAAGTTCCTTACACACCAACAAATTTAACATCAACCATAGATCCATTATACAATTACTCTAGTTATCCCTTAGAAGTTAAGTTTAGAATACAAAAATCTCAAGAAGATGCTAGAAATAACTTGTCAGTGTGTAAGGAACTTAGAAAATTAAGATATGACCAGTATACTAACTCTGTATTTTATAAACCAGGTGATCTAATTTTAATCAAAAAAGAAAATAGTACTAAATTAGACCCAATTTATGTCGGCCCATTTACTGTCATAAAAGACATTTCACCAAATGTTATTATTAAGTATAACGGTCAAGAAAAAACCGTGCATAAAAATAGAACAAAATTATACAAATATTAATGTGTATGTAATTTAGTTTTTTTTTGTATTTCCCTTAGAATTTAAATAAGTACTTTAGTAATAGATACTGTAAGGTATTACCTGTTTTGTTATTTTTATAAAACAATAATTACATTAATTTCTTATCTTTTTAAATACTTATTGTTTAAAAAAAAAATGCAACTATGTTTTTTTTTTTTTTTTTTTGGAAGGGCGTGTGGTGTGTGTATCAATTATTGTACCAGTTAGTAATAAAGTATCCGTCGACAGAACAACACCTTTTTACTCATCTCTCCCGCGTTCCCGCGTCGTATATTATTTTTTTATTTAGTATCCACATTAAGACTCTAATAAATATTAAATTCTAACCCAAGTAATAAACAGCAACGTAAATAATAAATTACTCGCCAACCAAATGTAAATTTATGTATTAAATTAACATTAATTTATTTAGACTAAATCTCAATAATTAAACTCCGTCATAAATAATTTTATTGTTCGCTATGTAAACTAAATCCAACCCTGGTTTTCGTAAAGACCACTTGTTATTTTATTAAGAAAGAAATAGTATTTTCATTTTAGTTTTATTGCGTTAGTACCATCGATATATGATAAGTAACAAGTTTAGATAGTATATCGATGGTTAGTACCAAGGCAATGCAAAATTCAGTAAAATATACGTTTAATCAACCAACTTAACAAATATAATTCTATCCTAGAACAAGTTTAAATCAAGTGAGCTTCTTGTATTGCAACTCCCTAACGAAGCAGTAGGTACCGACACCGTGGGAAAGTAAACACAAGATCCATTTAAAGGTGCATTTTTTATTCGCTTTTTACTTTGGCACTTTGGGTTGGATAACTGTTATTTTTTTTATATAGCATCCGTAGTGCAGCGAGGAAACGCTTACTTAGCTGAGGTCGCACATTCAAATCCCGCAGAATGCAATAACTTTGTGAAGTTGTTCCTTAAAACTGAGATGATCCGTGTATCGGATGGGCATAAAGAGTACGTATGTTGTCAATACCCGTGGTGTGTCCGGGTAAAAACAGCACTCTTCCATCTCCTCCCGTTGGATGTCCGTAAGACTACTAGGTGACTAAGGGAAAACAAGAAGACGGGCAGCAGCGTCTTTCTATTGGATTACCTACAACCTATACTGCGATCCCCAAGACGCCTGCCAAGCGTAGCGATTATGGCAACCCCTCTATTCTAAGGGGAAGGCTTTTGAAATTAAACTACTTTTACGGATTTATTTATTGATTTTACTATCCCGACGTTCAATGATAATTCAATCGTGATTTCAATGTGTAATATTCGCGTAAGTAAAAGAGAACATTATGGGAAGGCTTTTGTTCAGCTGTGGACGTGTTTCGGCTGTTGATGTTGATATTATTATAATGTTAACGATATGACCGTGTAACCTTACGGTAAAAGTAATTCTACGTTTCCTTCGATATGACCGTGTAACCTTACGGTAAAAGTAATTCTACGTTTCCTTTCCTGTTATTTAAATAATTATTCACTATACTTAACATATACGGCAATATTCTTTTAAAACGTTCGTATAGGAAGTTTAAAAGTTGCATAATTAATGGCCCATTGTATTCCACACCGACATTTACACTATTTTATATTCGAACGCGAGAATTTTAAACGTAAATTATCATAACAAACAGTAGCACAGTATTCGAGTATTGAAAACGAATTCGTCGTCATCTCGGGAATCGTTATTGTAAAAGCATTATCTGGGATCGAGAGTCTGAGACTGGAATATAAATGTAAGGGATCCGAGCGGACGTTCAGAGCAATATGTCAGTGGACCGGCTGAGGCGACTTGTCATTTGGATACCTACTGTAGTTATTTTACTTGAGAATCGTTAAGAAAACTAGCAAGTAAGGATTACGGGTTACGTAACTGTTATAATATTTAACGTTCATAAAACAAGAAACAATTATTTTTTCAAAAAATATTCAATGTACATTATTAGCAGCTGAAACGGCCTCCACCTTAGAAGGGAGGGGTTGCCATAATCCCCACGCTTGGCAGGCGGCTTGAGGATCGTAGTATAGGTGGAAGATAAATCCAAAAGAAAGATGCTGCTGCCCGTCTTCCTGTTCTCGCTTAGTCGCATCTTACGACACCCAACGAGAGGAGATGGGGGAGGCTATTCTAATCCGGCACCCCACGGGGGACGGTCAGTTCAGATGCCACTAATCGGTCTCCCATCCAAGGACTGACCTTGCCTGACGTTGCTTAACTAAATGATCGTTTACCGTACAATGATTACAACTGTCTTTGAACGCCTCCGAATATCATTAATCATATCACCTACGTCTAAACTGAATAATATATTATAAGTCCGTATTCACGTTCACGTTATATGTCGTAGAGTTAGAATAAGCCTCGAAATCTTTAACTGCATAACTTTCCTGACAATTTCTGCTGAATGATTGACAGTCCCTGTGATACCCCACGTCATAGAAATCCCTTCGACTAAGAGTGACGAATTTTCGGCTACTTGAATTACTTACTTGGCGATAATATCAACGCTTCCTTTACACAAAGTGAAGACATTTTCTGCAGATTTTTATTTAAAAAAAAACATCAAATAGGTAATAGGTTACATTATAATGATTTCTGATATTTACGCGGATATCAGATATCATTCCCGTGGGGTGTCCGGGTAAGAATAGCCCCCTCCCATCTCCTCTCGTCGGGTGTTCGTAAGAGTCGACTAAGGGGCGACTAAAAAGACGGGCAGCAGCGTCTTTCTATTGGATTACTTACCTACCTACTATACATACCTACTGCGATCTCCAAGACGCCTGTCAAGCGTGGGGATTATGGTAACCCCTCCATTCAATGGGAGGCTTTCGTTCAACACTGGACGTCTTTCGGCTCGTGTTTGGCGGAAGAATACCGAACACTGTGGTTACCATCACAGTGATAGGTATTCTGCCAAGACGGTCCCTTGCAGAACGGCATTAAGCATGCACAGAATTCATTACTCTGCACTTGTTGGCCCGCGTGATATATTACTACGGGCTCATCTCTCTTGACATGGGGAAAAAGAGACCCTACCTAGAAATGGAACATTACCTAAGGGTAAAATTATTTCTTAAGACCTTGTTCAGATTGGGGATACGCGCGTACATGTACGCGCGTAGACGAGTTCCATAGAATACAGTGATTCCGTTCACATAATACGCGCGAGAGATATCACTCGCGCGTAATAAGTACGCGTGTCATACGTCGGAATCTCGAATCGCTCTCTGTACGCGCGTAGTGCGCGCGAGTCGAGATACTCAGAGCTCCTTGTTCAGTTCAGTATACGCGCGTTACTAAGCGCGAGTGGACGGATTTGTCAGTGAAATTATAATATTGGCTTCGTCCAAATCCATTTTGATGACTGAAACCGGCCCATATTCTTACGCGCATAGTCCGCGTTATGTGAACGCAATCCAGAATTATCTCGCGCGTAGCACACGCGCGTAATTCGTTCTATCTGAACAAGGTCATGGCGCGCGCGGCGTAAGCGTAAGGGGAGAATGTTAGGGTTGGTAAAATGCAGGTTCATTCATTTGGCAACATTTATAAACAGATAAAAAAATAATCCTAATGTCAATGTCCGAGTAGTGCCGACGCGTGCCACCCACCCGCATGCCCGCAGCATTTGTGTTCTCATTGGCATTTGAGTAGGTAACATCACTGCACTGCCGAAATATCACACGATTTTAATTTATAGAAATATATTTATGATTATTTTATGATTTAAGTGCGAATGTGTTGTTTACATTGTGCTAAAGTGAATAAAATGCAAATATTTGGCAATTTCAAACTTAGCCAAGTTCTAGCACCAAATATATTGTAACTATAGATAATTCCCTACTAATGCATGCCAAAAATTATGACCCATGTAATTAAAAGAAGTACTTTTATCATAGTTAAAATATGATATCCCTACCTTATTATTTACATTTGTGCATTCTTAAAATACGCATGACGGCATGTTACTTGATTTCCAAAGGCACACGTCACGTTCGTTACATTTTACCGACGCGGGACTGACCACTTATTACTGGTTCACCCAATAGCATATCTATTGAATAAAATATTATTGTCTAGCAACTATATTAAACACCCCTACCTATAGAAATATTATAACACCCAATACATTTTTATTCAGCGTAGGTAATTGTATCTTACCTAACATTTAACGACGCCTATCTGAGGTTCAATCTATGCTGTATTCGATTAGATACCAACCTGTGTTACAGTAACTACACAGCTTTGATTTTAGGAAGAGCCGATGAGAATCGGCGTGAGAACTATGACGTAATAACATGGCGTGCGACGTCACATGCGGGCGAGGCGCGTGCCAAACCAATTACACTAATCGCTTTCAAACACCTCCCAGTTCCCCTATCACTTTAAACAGAATCGCTCGCAAAAGTTACATGTGTAAAACATAAGTTAACGAGTCTCAAATAAAATTAGCGCTATCTTAAATTAATGGAATTCGTATAATTTCAATTAAGATAATTGGCCTCTCGAACCGTGTGAGGAATGTTTTCTCTTTAGTAACTTTCGTTAGAAATTGTGAATTTTAGACTTATAAAATAACACATTTGTTGATTAAGCGCTAGACCCACACCAAATGCGTAGACTTAAGCACGACCTCGTGGAGTGCCGGGTTAGAATTGCATCCCCCCATCTCCTCTCGTTGGGTGTCGTAAGAGGCGACTTAAAACGAACATGAAGACGGGCAGCAGCGTCTTTCTTTGGATTTATCTTTCACCTATACTGCGATCCCCAAGCCGCCTGCCAAGCGTGGGGATTATGGCAACCCCTCCCTTCTGAAGGGGAGGGCTTTGTTCATCAGTGGACGTCTATCCGCTGCTAATGATGATGATGATGAATCACGACGTGCTTGTGCACGTACTATGACGTAATGTTTGGAGCTACACATGGCACACCGCTTGCGTGACGTGTACGCGCACGTAGACATGACGTACACCTAGCCCGGTGTGTCAAGGGGGCAGGGCATCACTACGACGTGACACGCACTCGCATTCGGTGTGCCCGTGCCCTTAAAGGCCAGAAACGAAAAATAAACTCTGTTATGGCACGCTAGAAAAGAATAGAATCCGTTAGCGAAAGCAAAACAAGATACCTACAATCATAATCATTTCCTTTGTCCGTTAAAACGGCGAGACTCCTTACACCCTAATATCAGCGAAGCCATCCTTGAGATCAGAACCGTTAAATAAATCCGGCTAATCGCTGCAACGCGGGACCGTCCTTACTCCCATTGTCCAAACGTTGAATGCCTTCATTGTCTACAGATGGTACCGTCGTCTCGATCTCCGTAATGCCCTAACCGTCCAGACGAGCGCAAACATTTTTTATTTAAAGTAAGGGATCTATAAGAATGGAATTTTAAAGGATCTCGGATAAGAAAAGCTTGCACAAAACACACAAGGTAGACAAGATTGATGTAACGGCCGGTGGCAAGTTTGGGCACGTGCTGAGCCGGCTGCGTCAGTCGTCTTGGGTCCGACATAAAAAAAATTGATTCAAACATAAAGAATAAGGCAACGGCCTCTTTGCGTAACATTTATACTGATAACGTTATTTATTTTACTATCGGTAATAAAATAAAACGATGGGAATTGCCTTAAAGTATTTTATGAAATCTATACATATAAAATTACTTGTTGTGACTGACTGACTGACTGATTCATCAACGCACAGGCCAAACGGCTGGACCTAGAAAGCTGAAATTTGGGCAGTAGGTTCTTCTTATGACGTAAGCATCCACTAAGGCTGTCTGTCCACCGGAGCGGAGCGAGGCAGCGGAGCGGAGAAACGGAGAAATATTAACCAATAAGATTGCACAAAAACTCCGCTCCAAAATCTTAGTGCACTCTTATTGGTTAATATTTCTCCGTTTCTCCGCTCCGCTGCCTCGCTCCGCTCCGGTGGACAGGCAGCCTAAGAAAGGGTTTTTGAAAATTCCACTCCTAAAAGGGTTCAATGGGATGAAAAAATAATAATAGCGGGCGTATCCGCAGGGAATTAGCTTTCGTTCAGCTGTGGACGTTTCGGCTGCTGACGAGATGGGCTTAGGTACTGGAGTGTTTTGATTTTGGTTCGATCATGCTCGCCATCGAAAAGTCTTTGCTTGTGGCGGCTTCGTGTGGCAGGTCCTTCCCTGTAATATGGTTGAGGGGAGTGATGGCTGCTGCTCGAGTCAAATCGTGCGCGGGTGCTGCTTGGGGGGACTGGTCCGACTACTATCCCTTTGGCCTTTTAGTTTGCTGTTTTCTTCTTTTCTCCTTTGCATTATTTTTCGAACGGCAGGACACACTATCGCTTATGTCGATTCAATTGTAACAAAACAAAAAATGTTTAAAAAAAAAGTAAAAAATGACAAGCCCGCTGAGTTTCTTGCCGGATCTTCTCAGTTGAGGCCGCGTTGTGATCCGGTGGTAGCTTTTTAAAAAAATGACCATTCAAAAGTGCTAGCGTTAAGCCTATTTGAAAATAAAGATTTTTGACTTTGACTGGCACCGCGAACTTGCGGAAAGAGCGTGCACTTCTACTCCCCCAACACGTGCTCCATCGAGCTTCTACAGCTGTCTCTACAGCTGTCAGAGTCAGAGCGTCAGAGTCTCTACTCTGACGAGTTCTAACTGAATACCCAGAGCCTCGATAAAGGCCACCGGGGAGAATGTAGTGGGTAAAATCTTACCTTTTGAAAGTTTCCTCCTGGGCAGAAACAAGGACCTACTGATGAAGATACAACACCGTCATTATCATCGGCAGCTAGAACACGTCCACTGCTGAACAAAGGCCTCTGCCTTAGTTGGCTAACGCCACGCTTGGCAGGTGTCTTGGGCGTCTTCTTGTTTACGAACACCCAACGGGAGGAGATACTACAACACATACAGTAATGTGTGCAAATATTTATTTAGACTTGATATCTCGTTCTATTAGGCTGTAGAAAATAATTTCTTTTCTACCTTCTTCACGCCCAAATAACTTATCCATCGACAATAATTCTTATTTCTTTAACGGTCTGCTTTTGTATGCGAATATCGTCACCACGGAATAGTGAATTTAAATCGTCACACTCGCTCTCAAGAAGCTTCTTGCTAGCTCTACTGCTCGGTAAGCTATTAACTCAGATATTTTCCCCTATTGATTTCGGTTTACTTAATACATCATGACTCAATGATAGACAGTGCGCAGACTGTGATTTCGATGTCACAGCCGTTCGCGACACGTTTGGACTTTGTGGGCTTAAAATACATCACTTTTAAGAGAGCCCTTTGAGCTTGGTCCACTTCCAAAAACGACTTGGATGTCTTACCCCAAACAGAGACACAGTAATAGGTTACTGTGTCTCTGTTTGGGGACATCCAGACAGACACAGACTGAGCTAATGCTAAATATATTCTATTCAAAAGTGATTGGCTAAATACCCTAAAGTTTTCAAAATCCATACTACTAACTTTCTTATTCTGGTAGAAACTAAATCAATATGACAGTGCCATGATAATCTTTGATCAATCATTAAATAAACTTAGTTTTGCAGTTTAATTTTTTTGGTCTATTCCCAGTTGTCACCACTGGCTTTGTCACCACCTGTCTGAAGTGTTGAGCGAATATTAAAATAACTTGAATTCGTCCAAAGAAGGTATGGAACCCTCAGTGCGTAAGTCCGACTCGCACTTGACTGGTTTTTTATTTATACTACCACGGTGGCAAGCAAGCATGTGACCCGCCTGATGGTAAGCAGCTACTGCAGCCTATAAACGCTAGCAACACCAGAAGAATCACTAGCGCCACAGTCTATAAACCAATACAGTCGTCCGACGAAGCCGTCTAGACAGGGCAATCGTGCGGGGTGTGAGGGGTGAGACGCGGGTAGGCGCGCCCGAGCTGCGTACGCTGCTGCCGCCCGAATTAGTTAGTAGCTCGGGACATAACTTTCAGGGTTTACGCGTATTTGTTTTAATTAACCGACTTCAAAAAAGGAGGAGGTTCTCAATTCGTCGTGTATGTATTTTTTTTTGTAATCAGTTATAGTGGTTTATACTACCTGTGCTGTGTATTATTTTACACATTTTCAATTCCAAAATGACGGATTTTCTTTTTAAAAAAAAAAGTTATTGGTGTCATTTTCGAGGTTTCTCGGGGTGCTGATTACGAAAACGGCATCCATTTTCAAATCCAAAATGGCGGAATTTTTATTTTTTCAAAAAAATATTATTGGTGTCATTTTCGAGGTTTCTCGGGGTGCTGATTACGAAAATGGCATCCATTTTCAAATCCAAAATGGCGGATGTTTTCTTTTTTCAAAAATATGTTATTGGTGTCATTTTCGAGGTTTCTCGGGGTGCTGATTACGAAAATGGCATCCATTTTCAAGTCCAAAATGGCGGATGTTTTCTTTTTCCAAAAATATGTTATTGGTGTCATTTTCGAGGTTTCTCGGGGTGCTGATTGCAAAAATGGCATCCATTTTGAAATCCAAAATGGCGGATTTTTTCTTTTTTCAAAAAAATGTTATTGGTGTCATTTTCGAGGTTTCTCGGGGTGCTGATTGCGAAAATGGCATCCATTTTCAAATCCAAAATGGCGGATTTTTTCTTTTTTCAAAAAAATGTTATTGGTGTCATTTTCGAGGTTTCTCGGGGTGCTGATTACGAAAATGCCATCCGTTTTCAAATCCAAAATGGCGGAATTTTTCTTTTTTCAAAAAAATGTTATTGGTGTCATTTTCGAGGTTTCTCGGGGTGCTGATTGCGAAAATGGCATCCATTTTCAAATCCAAAATGGCGGATTTTTTCTTTATTCAAAAATATGTTATTGGTGTCATTTTCGAGGTTTCTCGGGTGCTGATTACGAAAATAGCATCCATTTTCAAATACAAAATGGCGTTTTTTTTTTTTTTTTAATGTTATTGGTGTCATTTTTAAGGTTTCTCGGGGTGGTGGTAACGAAAATGATTTCCATTTTCAAATCGAAAATGACTGACATATTTTATACATTTCATTAACAGAAATTTGAAATCCAGTAATTATACAAACCAAAAATATTTTTGTTTTAAACGATTTGGAAATTTATTAATTAATTACAATATATTACATAACATTGTAAAACTCTATTTGAATTTGTCTCCACGAAATGCCTTTTTGTATTTCTTACTATGAAGAACTTCAATGAATAAAGTAAATATAAACAAAGAAGTCATTACCATCCGCTAATAGAAATATACTTTACTTACTGCCGCACCTACAAACCTCAACTAAATTTAATTACAATTAAGTCATTTTTTGAAATTGTATTATTTCGACACTTGAAGCCAATTAATACTATATACGCTGATTGTGAGTAGAGATATCAATAATTTCGTAATTTCTAATAAAAAATAATCATAAGTGGCTCGGCGAGTCGAAATAAATAGATTACAAAAATACTTAATTGTAATTAAAGTTAATTGACGTTTGTGAGTGCGGCAGTTAGTTGTTTACTATGACCAAATAAATAATAAAATAATATTTTAAGTAAATTATAAAAACAAACTGTGACAACCCTACGTGCTACGGAGTGCGCCATGCGGTGTCGGCTTTTACTCAAACATCAAAGGCGTCGAACTACTGTACTAGTTTATATACTGTGCTAGCGCGTTGCCGACATTTAAAACATTAGACATTATCTTTTTGTGTCCGATTATACCGGGCCTTTCACACCGGAACACAATAATATTGTCCCAGAATAATAAGAAAAGTCGCTCCATAGCATAGACCTTTATAAATAGGGTCGGAGAGGTGACATTGACATTTAAAATTAATGTCAAAGTCAAAGATCTTTATTTTCAAATAGGCTTAACGCTAGCACTTTTGAATGGTAATTTTTTTTAAAAGCTACCACCGGATTACTACTCGGCCTCAACTGAGAAGATCCGGTAAGAAACTCAGCGGGATTGTCATTTTTTCACTTTTTTTCACTTTTTTCAAACATTATATGTTTTGTTACGATTGAATCGACGTTAGCGATAGTGTGTCCTGCCGTTCGAAACATAAAGCAAGGGAGAAAAAAAGAAAACAACAAACTAAAAGGCCAAAGGGATAGTAGTCGGACCAGTCCCCCCAAGCAGCACCCGCGCACGAGTTGACTCGAGCAGCAGCCATCATATATTAGAGGGAAGAGGGACCCGCCACACGAAGCCGCCACAAGCAAAGACTTCGATGGCGAGCATGACCGAACCAAAATCACAGTGGCTCACATTTAACTTCTGCTGTTAAGCAGTAAGTACCTCGTCAGGCTTGTCTGACACAAAACACTTTGACATAGTATTTATGCCATCAATTATTTGACTTGTGAAACAGCCATCAGTAATCCACCAGATTACTCACCACAGAAGAGCTGTTACAAACTGTAACCCTAAAATTCTAAGCTTGCATGAGTTGTGCAGTTCAAGCCCACGCAGCTTTATCCTCTAGGTAATCTGATATTTTATAATAAGCCTTTTTCGACAACCGGCTTCTTATCAAAGGTTTAAATTTATTCAGTGGAAGATCTCGGATATCCTGTGGCAGTTTGTAATAGAAGCGTATACTTTGGCCCATAAATCAAAATTTGTTGGGGGCCCAAATGATGGTACGGCCTAAGAGATTATGTGAGGACATGGATTTTATGAATTGTTGCTTACACATGTTAGGGGCCCCTGTGGCCCGGGGGCCAATATCATTGATACGGCTGATACGTCGGTAGCTACGCCCCTGTATACCATAAGACATAATACTGTGGAAATAGCTGAAATAAACAATTCTAGCGGTTTCAATATCAGTTAAACGTCTTATTTTTTTTACTGCATAAGCCGCGGAACTCGTCTACCTGACAATTTCTTAATGTGTGGGCCCCATTGTAGTTTAGCGTCAATTGTTATACCTAAGAACACAGTCGATATTTAGTTTGTCCCCTACGAAGTAGGGTAAGTCATTAATATATATTAAAAACAGAAATGGGCCTAATAAATATATATATATTAGGTACTCTAATAAATCTTCTCAGAAAATGCACCACACCCCTTCCCGACCTCAGATTGACTCAGGTTTATATTACGAAATAAGACCTCTGTAAAAATGTTATGACATAATCTGTATTTTTTTAAATATTTTGGAGTGTAGTGAATGGAGTCCATTAAGAAAGGATATTGAAAATCTTTTTAAAAAAAAATTGAACCGACTTCAATATCACTGAAAAGTATAAAATAATTTAAATATTATTGAAGTTGGTGTTAGCTTACCGGCTGTGTATATTTGGCACCAACTTCAATAATATTTAAATTATTTTATACTTTTCAGTGATATTGAAGTCGGTTAAATTTTTTTAAAAAAAGATTTTATTTTAAACTTTTTAGTGATATTTTCATATATAAAGATTGAACCATCGAAAACCGTAAAATTATCTAGGTAGGTTATAATCACATTATCGTCTACATAGTTTTACATAATTCATGTTTCTTCAGAAAAAAATATCCGGTCGTAATGAAATTTGCATGGAATCATCATAGTAGTTTACTCTCTCGAATAAAAAAAGAATCATCGAAATCGGTTCATAATTGTCGGAGCAATGTAATGGAGAACATTTTGTTCAGCAGAGTTTTATGGTTTTTACCAGATAAATTCCTCCACATCGTTCATGGTCCTCCAGGAAGTGCTTATCCGGTTGTAATAAAATTCATACAGATTCAATACAGTGGTTTCTTCTTTCGAATAAAAAAAGAATCATTGAAATTGGTAAATATTTGCCAGAGTTATGACCATTTTTGTCCTTAAAAAGCGACATAAAGTCATCTATATAGGCTTTCCTGCAGCTCTCAGTGCGCAGTCACCATTCTTGTTTTTTCAGGAACTACTTATTACTAAGCAATATTTTTTTTATGGGACCCAATCAATGGATTGAAGAATGGATGGAAGAAAGATTTTTTCAAATCGGTTCATAAAGGCCAGAGTTATGCGCGAACATACATAAAAAAAAAAATATATATACAGACGAATTGAGAACCTCCTCCTTTTTTGAAGTCTGTTAAAAAATTCAATCATGCTCAAGTTAGTAATATACTTACTGGTTAACTCGTGTGCCGTGGTCCTGTCGGGTAAGAAGCTTTTATCAAAAAAGCTAAGAAAAGCTTCTTACCCGACAGGACCACTCAACGGGAGAAGCTGGGAGGAACCTCCCAGCTTCTCCCGTTGAGTGTCCGTAAGAGGCGACTAAGGGACAAGCAGAAGATGGGCAGCAGCCATCGATATAATCATAGATAATACACTATATACTTAAGGATATAATATATAAACTAGATAAACATTCACGAACAAAATGACATCTAAAATGTGGTCGCGGAGGTTGCAAACTTATCTGTGCTGCAGGCTTAGCACGATCTGCAAATCTTGACAGATAAGTGTGAGAATGACGTCTTATAATGACGTTGTATTTCACACTTTTGTATAGAGAACTGACGCTTCAGTGTTGAAAACTACGCCATACTCCACACCAATCCGTCAAGATTGCAAGTCGTGCTAAGCCTGCTGGTGGCGGAAACGTAAACTAACGATTTTATAATGATAATGACTTGTAGTTTGACAGTTTTATATAGACAGTAGCGACACTCCTATGGGCAAAAATAAATTTGTCAGGATGTGGCTTGTAAAGCGACACAAGGGCGCTATTTCTCGCTACCAATGCTAATATTATATCGATATCGATGACAGAAGCGTTTTTTATTGAACTACCGGTAGGTAGTTCAATAAAAAACGTGGTAGGTATACCACCTATACTGCGATCCCCAAGACGTGCGGGACAAGCCTGAGGATTATAGCAACTACTCCTAAGGGGGATGCCTTTTGGCGGCAGCAGTGGACGTCTTTCGGCTGCTCATGAAGATGACGATGGTGAGGATGAGTAATAGCTTGTTTATGAACTATCTGTACTTATTTAAAACGAATAACGTCGAGTAACGTCAGCCCTTGCGGATTGTTAATCTTGTATTGGCTGGTGGGGCGAGAGCGAGTAAGAGCGTCATGTGTTCACTGTTCATGTCGTGCGCCGCGCACGCCAGGCGCCAAGTGATCAAGGTGCGGTTAAATTTTACTTTTATTACTTTTTATTATTTAGACAGTTTTTTAAATTAATTGTTTGATCCATTTGTCTTGTTAGTTTTAAGTTAGCATGCTAAATATTCTTAGTTAGTTTAAGTTATTGTTTTTGGTGATCTAGGGTTGCGTTCGTGGGGTCACTTAGGGCTTGCCCCTGAAAACCAGCGTTGTGTTGTGGCTTGTTCCTCAACACAGCATTAAGCTGAGTGGGAGCCCTGTTTCACACAGACGACGTGTATTTAATAATGTACTATAATTAAATTTGTTGTATTCTGTGTGGAATAAAATGCATTCTATTCTATTCTATTCTAATAATATTGTTATACTCGTAATATTCTCCTGGCTGATACGACCACAGCGGCCAATCTTTTACAATATCGTGAGAGATATTATGATGCACAAGCTAGCACTTGTGGGTCACAAGTGCACTCTCTCTCTTCCTTTACTATCACAATCTGATCGGATGGAAGGCTGACACGACCGGGGAGAAGTCAGGCACAGGACCTACTTTTTACATGCCCGTTCAACGCATGGATCATCTTACTTTACAGAAAATCAGGTCATCGACCTGCATTGAGATTGGCTTGCATTGTCCTAGCCAGTAAAGCACAACTACACAAAGATGCTGCCCGCGGGTTTTGAATCCTCTACCTCTGGTTTGCAAAGCGAGTAGGTTTCTACTGCACAACAGACTATTTTTGAAACTGAGAAAAATTAAATACTTTATACTTTTCTCAGTTTTAAAAATAGTCGCACCACATTCGCGCATGACTCGCGTGCAACCCATGAAGGGTCCACAAGTGTTTTCATGTCCGCAAATATCGGAAAAATAGCTCAGTTTTTTTTTTCTTATGTATTTGGCAGACAATCAATGTAAGTATATGGTATTCAGCTCAGGTATTATCTATACAAACCATGATTTAAGCCACGATATACAGGTGACCTCTTTGGCATCTACCTACTATGTATGACATTTTGCTTAAGTATTTTAATATTTGCCATTGACCTACTTACAGCACCATTCACTTCGCAGGTTCGTGTGCGAATGTTTATGGGGCTTATGGAATAAACCATAGATAGATCAACATTAAAATAGCATCCGACCAAGTTAATCTGTCTGGCAGTTTGTCTTGCATACTATAGGTACCCAAAATAGACTAAAGGACAAATAAATATTATACCTACTCAGATTATGTACTTGCCACTTGCACTTCGACGGTCCTGAACAGCTTATTTGCAGGATAGCCCTTGATCTATCCATCATCGCGTCCCCGTAACTATGGTACTAGTACCTAAGGAGTTAATTAAAAAAAAATATGATATCCAGTTAAGTAGGTATATTATATTTGATTGATTGCAATCGATTATTCCCAGTCGTCACCACTGGCAACATCCCCACTGGTGACAAACGGGAAAAAAAATCCCATTTGTCGCCAGTGGTGACGAATGAAACATTAAATTCCCAGTTGTTACCAGTGGCGACAATTGAGACTTTTGATTCCCAATTGTCGCCACTGAAATAAAAAAAAGACATAATCACCATCATCAATCAGATACGTCAGAGTTTATTTTTGGCACAGCAACATGCTGAGGCAGCATCTTTTTGGACCCGACACAACTTCTGGAATTTTTTTACTACAAATAAATGTATTTGCTTTCTTTCGTCGGAAGACGTCCACTGCTGAATATAGGGGCCTATTCCCAGTAGTTTTACATTTTGTTCTACATGTATGATTACGAGGAAAAAAATCCTACTAGTTCTTCATGACTGAATATGGAATGCATTAAATATTACGCATTTTTTTTTTGTTATTATTATTTATTATTCCCCATATTTATTACGTAATATTTTCTTAACGTAATATTTTCTTAACCAGCACGTGGACACTTAGTCCACGTGCTGGTTCCCGGTACAAGCCTACATTTTTTACTCGTCCATGTAAAACAAATTATTTTATGAATCGTTTTATTGTAAGAGCATGCCGTAATCATAATATTTCTTTGAACTACTTAGACTTCTTTGCGCATAGCGCAGTTATAATTGCTGCTTGAAAAGATTAAAGTCGGTTCACCCACCCAATTCTTTATTAATTACATAACACATTCCTAATTAAAATGTTTGTTTGATTAGTACTATAAATATGTTCACTCCATGTACCTTAATTCAATCACCCGGTGGTAGTCAGCCAGGGGATATCGGATTAGTATCCACTAAAACTTTCGCGGCTGTTGCATCGGCACCTGAGAGACCATTATTCATGAGGCTTCCTTATGTCCTATGCTACCCTGGTACTTCTGGTATAAATTGAAGGTCACACTTGGATATCAAACACCAGACCTCACCTATGTGGTAAAACCTTCTAATTACCTCTCCTCTTCTGGTATACGTTTTTGTCTTTAAGACTAGAGTGAATAGGCTTTTAATAAGCTAGTGTGTTTTGCCATCCTCGATTGCGTCGCCGCTCTCCATCAGGTGGGACTGCAGTCAAGCACTAGCTTATAAGTGTTAAAAAAATATATATATATACGAACCACAGGTACAAACTGATAACTAGGTACTTGATATCACAAAAGAGATGACCTCTGTTGTCCTAGTACTTCTGGTACAATATTTCTGGTACAATAACGTCGTTGAAGTCGCTGGTAAAATTCTCTTCGATCGATTTCTGAGATCTTTTAATTTTCGCTTCTGAGATATATCTAGTATTACATTCGTGAGTCCACACATAGACGCGACCGTAAAAAATATGGAAAAGATAC
Source organism: Furcula furcula (assembly GCA_911728495.1). NCBI lineage: Eukaryota > Metazoa > Arthropoda > Insecta > Lepidoptera > Notodontidae > Furcula > Furcula furcula. The sequence goes on from OU452251.1 coordinate 18,021,068, forward strand.
CATGTAACAGGTAAAATGGACGTCTTCCGTCTGCTGATGATGATGACTTCCTATATCCGATTGTTACCACTGGTGACAACTGGGATTTCATTTTCCCATTCGTCACCACTGGCTACAAATGGGATTTTTTTTCCCGTTTGTCACCAGTGGGAACGTTGCCAGTGGTGACGACTGGGAATAATCGATCGCAATAGTCCACCTTAGGCTGATCTTACTCATAAAAGCCCTTTAGGAACGTGCAATAATAAAAAATAACCTTAGGAATGCTCTGTGCAATTCTTAAAAAGCACAGATCAATAATCAGTACAAGTAGTATAGAATGCTCAAATGCAAGTAAGAACCGTAGGCACAGGTAAGAACATCAAAATACATAAATATCAGGTACACGACAATAGGTACTATACCGTTAGCTGTATTTATCGACATTTGCGCTCGTAACAGATCAAACCTATGACTAATTATCATTTACATATCAATATAACTCTTGTAATATAACTTTAAATAGTTCAATTCACCTGCCCCGTAGAGGAAAATCTGCCTACGCTTTGTGTAATGGGACCATAGAAAAACGCGTACTCTATTCCTAATACTTAACTCTATGTTAAAAAGATATTAGTAATTACTCCAACGAAAATGTTTTTGTGGGCTTTTATTCTGGCTTAAGTTTAGGGGGATTTTTACAAATTCATTGCAACACTTCACTTTATGGTTCAATCATTCAAATAGAAGCGGCCAAAGTTCCCAAATAAAAATTTAAATTGGCGGGTAGTTCTATCTGGCGATCAGATACATACGTTGTAGCACAGAACACTATTAACGTTGTAGTTTGCTGTTGTCTTTTCAAACAGAAATAAAACTGTAAGTAATGAATCTATTACAAACTATCATAATTACTAAGTGGTAGGACTGATAAGTAGATAAAGTGGTAGGAAGTCTATGCATGCACCGTAAAACTGATCTTATTTTAACGAAGTGATATTTTAAATTTTAATTTCAATGTAGTATTTAGGTTATATTTTAGATCGAAAGTTCATATCACTGTAGATAAATAGATAAAGTAACAGATTCCGAAGTAAATCATTACAATTTTAACGTTTATATAATGTTGACTAATTTTATGTGAAATTATCTTTTTACAATTAATTCTTAACGGTCAGGGGCAAGACTGCTTGTCACATGAGTAGAAAAGTAACAACTACGGTTCTTTATTTTCAGAGTAAACAATGCCTGACAAGAAGAATAGGAGAAAGGATGTGAAGAAACTCGCAAACGGGATAAAGAAAATCCAGATCGCCGTAACTTCTCAAGATACGCCGTGCACAGCGTCTTTAAAAGATAGGTCACCGAGCAACACCATTTTAGATAGTGATATTAAACCAGGGCTGCTAACTAAATGGCCTAAACTAAAGTCGAGAGTACCAGCCATATTTTTACACAGACCAGCGGACAATTTTCAAGAATTCGCGAAAAACATTATTATGATGGACATCAAATGCCTTTTCTGTTGTAAGAATAATTATATTAAAATATCTTCCCAATCGTTCAACGATCACAAATCATTGATTCAATATTTAGAAAAGCAACAATTGCCTTATCATACTTTCGGCCATCCATCGAAAAGGAAGATGAAAGTGGTCATCAAAGGGCTCCCTGACGATACAGATTTGAATAAAATCAGAGACGAATTAAAATATGTGTCTATCCCTGTTATAAGAGTCCATAGGATGATCACTAATTATGTTAAGAAGGATAAGACTATGTTGGTTCTCGCTGTGGTGCCGTTCGACGACAAAGGGAAACGGATCCTGAAGGTTAATCAAATATTGGGTCATAAGGTGACGCTGGAGCCGCCAGTCTCAAAAGAACGGCAATGCTATCGCTGTCAGAAATGGGGTCACTCACAACGCTATTGTCACGGTCAACCGAAATGCGTGAAATGTGGGGGCGATCATTTGTACAAGAAATGCCAAAGAGATCCCGATAGTGAACCGCCTAAATGCGCAAACTGCGGCGGAGAGCACACTGCCAACTTCAAGGAGTGTCCAAACTACCCTCGCTCTAAGCAATGTGGTGATCAGAATGGCAGAGATGAAATCCTTTCCTTAGAGTCCCATATTATTGTTATGTAAAATATATACTTTCAGCATTGCTGTATTAGGGCTCCCACACATAACTGCGATGCGGCGTGAAACAAATGAATTTTCAGATACAAGTTACAGGAACTTGTATCGAAAATTCATTTGTTTCACGCCGCATCGCATCGCATCGCAGTTATGTGTGGGAGCCCTTACTCATTCGTTTTGCAAACTGATGATCGTAATTTCTTAAGTGGTCTTACAATTGCTGTTTTATGTGAATAAAGAAACAATCCCTACAAAACAATGTAGCCAGTAAAACTGATAAATGTTTCTTTTTTAAGTCAGCAATTCGACAGAATAAGCCAATTATACTTTATTAATACTCTTTGTTTTAAATAATACTTTATTCTTAACAGATTAGAAGTTTACGCAATTTGCTTTGTTTCTTTTTTGTTGTTTGCTTGTTGATTTATAAGGCTTTCGTAATTGCATGTTAAAATTACAATTGAAATGCTTATTGTCGTGCAAATACGTAGTTTAGTTCGAATGCGTCACTCACCATCTTGACGGCAATATTTCAGCTATTTATTACTTAGTTATCAATAAAGAATAGACGAATATTTCAAAGATTTCTGCTTAATTCCATCTAAGGTCAGGTATCTTAGATAAAAGGTGATTTAAGATAAGTTTATAATTGTGTAAAAGAAGTAAAATAAAAGTTGTTCATTATAAAAATATTTTATTTTTACGAAACCATATTGCATTGCTTTTATTTAACACTTAAATATAATAATATGTACTACTTATAGCTATAATTTTTATATTATTTTTTATATATTATAAAGGTCTATATGTACAATCTTAATATTCGATAATACTTATTAGTTCTAATCTGAAGTGATTGGTCACAAACTTTTGATACTTTGTTGTATGTTTGTTTTTATACTGGCGTCGACCTTCGCATCATCAGTGATTGGAGTAACCAAAACCTGGGAACAGAATACACACAAATAATTAGATTCGAGTTCTGCAATTTAATTAACTATAGTAACTTAAAAGGTTAGGTATCTGCCACACTTGGACTCCGTTAAAGTCTTTTTGTCGTTTGGTTAGTGGCCCTTCTCAAGCTGCCCTTAGGCCTCTGAATCGGCTTAACGACTGTTGTCTAGGTGAACACAACCGGGACCAACTTTTTTACATTCTCTCCGAAGCACTGAGTCGTTCAGTTTAGTTGCTACTAAACGGTCACCCACCATAACCATGTACTGAGCTTTCCTGGCTTAGCTTAAATAACAGGTCGTTTGCTGAATAATGGTGGCAACAAGAACCCTAAACTAGAGTAATTAGTTAAGGAAACTGGAGCAATTTCTAAAAAATGCGGGTTTTTTTGACAATTTTGTTTCTAACTAGTAAGTTTGTCCATACCAAGTGTATGAAATAATTGTCTAGTTTCTTTGGAATTTCTTCATATCGGTCAATATTGTGGTTGCAAAAATTGATGCGTGTTGCCGTTGTCGTAAATTGCTTGATATTTCGTAACGTCACAATCGACCGAAATTGGTTGCCACTGAGCAATTTTAATTGACCTTTACTAAGTCAGTTGAGCCCGGTAATTTCACCAGCTACCCTTCATACCGGGACACATCAATGTTTACACAGGAAATATCAAAACTGAGGTGGTACACCTGGACTGCCCTACAAACCTACAACCTAGACCATTACTTATTGCAACATAAACCACCAATACATCGTCCAGCAATACATCGTCTAAATGGTAAAGTATTTACCTCAAGTTTGAGATTGGTGACAGGTCTTATATTGCCGTCTAGTTCCTCGAGCACCCTGTCCAAGGTATCGACCAGTCTATCGGCGTCCTGAGTGGAGAACACCATGGGTGGTTTAAACTTCAACACGTTGCTGTCCGGCCCGTCACGGCTTATCAGGATTTTTTCTTCCCTCATTCTAAAAAGAGATTATTAAACGACTTAGAAGAATGATAAACTGGTTGTCTATTGGTAAGAGACGAGCCTATACATAATCTCAATCTCCACTGCGCTGCCGTTTGTCACCCGAGGCATAAGTTATTAACTTCCGTACTCACAAACGTTTATTAGTCTTAATTATCCTTAATCCAATTCTTCAAATCGGAATATTTCGACAGTTGGATTCATTTCATACATTATACTCTGTATCTCTACTTACAGAGTGTTAAAAAACACGTTCCGATCCGTGATCAGTTATGGTCCAGGGGCATGTTATAAAAAAGTTTGGGAACCACTAGAATCTAGTGGTTCCCAAGGCCAGTGGCCGCTAGATCATGCCCGTCTAATTATTATCAATGATTTCTTACCTATCAACAATATGCTTCGCCTCAGCGGTCGCCGGCGTCCGAACGTCCCTGTCCGTCACCAGCTCGACGCCCACAAACAGCCCTCTGCCCCGCACGTCCCCCACCAGCCGGTGCTTGTGCTTCAACTGTGAGCATCGATTCAACAAATGGTTGCCGACGCGATTAGCACGCTCCATTAGACGCTCCTCTTCAATCACGTCTAATACTGCGTTCGCGATAGCGCAGGAGACTGGGTTGCCACCGTACTGGAAAAATAAAATCATCATCATCATCAGCCAAAAGACGTCCACTGAAAAAAGGCCTTCCCTTCAGAAGGGAGGAATTGCCATAATCCCCACGCTTGGCAGGCGTCTTGGGGATCGCAGTATTGGTGGTAGGTAATTCAATATAAAGACGCTTCTGCCCGTCTTCTTGTTTTCCCTTAGTCGCCTCTCACGGACACCCAACGAGAGGAGTTGGAAGCATAGATGATACATACGGTTGGAAGAGTGCTATTCTAACCCGAGCACTCCACGGTAAGAAGAAAATAAAAAACTAAAACTCCCGAAATCGTAATAAACAGTTAAACAGATTCTCATCGAGGTGATCCAGCCGTGGATGGAGACACACAGCTGAATAACAACAGAAGAAATAAGACCCTCTGACCCTGTATTGCTGTGCTGGTAAAATATGTACACTAAACTAAAGCGCGATTCCAGATGGTATAAAAACTCACAACAACAACAAAATATATAGGAAAACTACCAATGCCTTTTAAGCGATGGCTAACCCGGTGAGAGCTGTTCAAGTTGCCCTTAAGTGACAACAACCGGGGCTACTTTTTAAATACTTTCCCAAGCACAAAGACGCTCAAGTGCTAGTAAACAGTTACTCATATATGGGCTGACCTTGCCATGAATAATAATTACAACTGGGCTAAGAAGTAATAACTTACAAATAATATTGAAGAAATCACAGAATGTGCGCATGACGCTGTTTACATACGTCAACCATTTAAAATAATACAGCAAAACATAATGTGTATATTGTTCGTTATAATTGCCAGCACGATAATACATTTAGCATGTCCCCCGATTAGCACGTTTTGTAGGAAAATCACAAGTCAACAACGTGCAAGACGTTACAGAAAACTAAGTAAGTACGTAATTTTCGTGATTCCGTAATTTAAACATACGACACTATGCTCTATTTATATCGTTAAGTTTAATTGCGGCGCTTACTTACAATCACGCGGGACGCATGCTTGCTTGCCATCTTGGTAGTATAAATAAAAAAACCCACTCAACTGTGCAATCATGATGTGTACATAAAAAAAACTAAATCCAATCGTTCTAAGATCTAACTGAAATAGACTTACTGCAGAACCTACAAACGTCAATTAAAGTTAATGATCATTAATCCATATTTTTAAAACGGATTATTTCGACATTCGAAGCCCTGTAATACTTAATACGCAGATACTGAGCAGAGATATCAACTATCTCGTGTTTAGTAATCGAAATTAATCATAAACGGCTCCGACAGTCGAAATAAACAGATTTTAAAAAGGGATTTAATTAGAATTAAAGTTAATTGGCATTTGTGAGTGCAGCAGTTAGATATTTTACCATTTCAATCATTGCGCAAGAGAAAATTGTTCAATTTACCGTGTTAAAGTACTCCACTCCAGTATCAGCGAAGCTCTTCGCGATCTCCGGTGTAGTGATGACGGCAGCCACCGGGTGACCGTTGCCCATCGGCTTGCCCATGGTGACGATGTCGGGCACCACGTCTTGCGTCTCGAACGCCCACATGTGGGTGCCCACGCGACCAAAACCAACTTGCACCTCGTCGGCGATACACACGCCGTCTGCTTCGCGGACGTGTCTGCAATATTGCGGAAAACATTATAATAATATCCCGGGAGAATCCACACAATACAATAAGGATGTTAGTAGACAGCTGCACTGCCGATGTCACCCGATAAGTCTCTTGAGTCCTATAATTTCACCAGCTACAGTGCCTTTCACATCGGAACACAGCAATGGTTACACATTGTTGCTTAACGACTCAAACTAGTTAGAGACGTAACTAATATTATAGTAATCATAATAATACATAAGTATACTTTAAATACTTAATTATAGGTAAAGAACACCCAGAAAAATACAATTGTTAAACTACCACTAAACCAATTGGCCCGTCAATAATAAAACAATTAATCACCCTAGAATCTCTACCACATCATCTACGACCTCACCAGAATTTCACGCGCGCTTCCGCTAGAGCACGTTCCGGGGGAGGGGAAGTCTACTGTCGACCCCACTTTAATAACTACCATGAAGTGAGCCTACTCAAAGTGCACATAGCAACTATTAAACGTAAATATCAAGTATTATCATTGTAATTAGGTTAAGCCATCTATGTATACGAGCGTAGATAGAATACAAGGTCAGTTGGCAAAGTGATTATTATTCGTATTATAATTTAAGCTAAGTATCTTGCGTCACAGTCACTCGATCGGCACGTGCGTATCAGCCGCGAATTTCCTGATAGGTACCTACATGCACCGTGTTATCTGCGGGCAGCCGAGTCAAAGTGATATGAACTAGTAACATTTTAGCCAAGTGTTAACAAAACATTAATACACAAAACGTCAAACTTTAACTAGGTGGCAATTGCCACCACAGTGTCAGGCACTGTGTCACAGTCATTTCATAAAAAAAGACCACATACTTTACGAAATGTAGGCTACATTTTTTGGAACGGATGTATGTAGTCTATATTACTTACAGAACATAGAAGTAATCTGCTTATTTTTAGAAACATGAAAACGCTGATCTATCCATTGGTATAATGTTACTTTGTCTTACATGGTTGGACAATACGATTGACCTCGCAGGAATCTATTTCAACAACATCTACAGTCAGGCTACTGTTTCACCTAACCTAATCAAAATAAATAAAGCGTAGCGTAGAAAGAAAGATACTTACTGGAAAACGCGTTTCAGGTATCCATTGGGAGGGATTATTTGCCCACCACAGCTTTGGAGACTTTCAGCAATGAAAGCACAAACGCCACCGTTCTTGCTTTTAACTTGGTCGCAGATCTTGCCGACTTCGTCAGCATATAACTTCCCTAACTCCTTTTCCGATTGGGAGTCATTAGGGTACGTGTACTTTCCTCTGTACACGTCTGGAACGGGCGCCTGGACAGAACAAATTTTGTATCAGGATTGTGTTCGTTTATCTAGGTTTCTCAAACTTTTTTGCCCACAGCCCACTTTGTCATAATTGTTTTAGCGCCCACGATAGTAGAGTACTCTAGTAGTTCATAACATAAATTAAAATTCATACAACCTTCCATTTCTAAATTGAAACCTAGATTTGCAACGATGCTAAGTACTATCATTTCTTGTGCGAAGGCTGTTACTGGTTGATGTAAAGCCTTGACTCAAATAGACCACATAAAAGTTTTTATTTCAGTTTTAAATAGAAGGAAATCTTCATTCTAATCTTTACTTAAATCCGCCATTACATCCTAAATATTACCAATACCCACAATATTTTTTAGGCCATTTACCGCCCCTCTCAAGAAAACGGCGTTATAATTTACTTCGAGAAAGGAAGAAAATGAATATTTGAATAATTAAGTATGTACTTCGAATAATTAATTTATATTTAATTGATTAGCCTACTGTAATGTTTCATAGAACATTTTATTTCAGCACAATGTGGTAAGATCATGACTGTTTTTCTAGCGTAAGTGTAATAATCAAATTAAAGCAATTTATGAGTTGCTATTATTACGTCAATGTTATCTATGCATTATATATTCAAGATAAAATTACGTAAGAACATCTCCATCGCGTCTAAATATAATTTATTAATATCAACATAACGATAAGGGGCGCGATATTAGAGCTCGACTCGATATACAGAACTCGTGGGTAACCCTGTCAATATGTAACCTACTTACCACATGGACCCATTCTGGCTTCTCTGGCCCACCAGGTAGGTTAAATTTGTATGGGGAGACATCGATCATAGATGTAAGGTGACCATGATACGCGCTGGAACAAACAGGGGCTAGTAGCACCCTAATAACACTTCGAGAACCTCGAAGTACACCATACGTCCCTTACACGTGTTTGCTGACATCCACTGGGTTTAATTAACGGAGATGTGTTTTAGGGAACAGATTAAACTTGTAATCGATATTGCTTGATATCGGCTATAATCGCGTGTTATGGGATAAAATACTATTAATTTTCAGTGTAACGACATACCACGGAACATGGTATGTTGCGTTGCGAAGCAGGCGTATTTAATATACGTAGAAGCTATTTGAGATTTTAAAACATTATTGTTTTAAATTTTGTTATAAAGAAGGATCAGTTCATATCAGCATGTAAACATTGCACAGGCCGCGACGTCAACGTTACGATATATGCGGTATCGTAAAACGATTGCACTTTTTTCTCGGAAAAAGTTATAGGTCTATAAAATTTGTTATCTGGCCCACATGCGGTATACGTTTAGGTGATATACAATTGTGAACCAATATAAACGGATCCTTCCATATCCTGTTACAATTTCGAACGGAAATAAGACTATAAAAGTCAGTCTTACTGATGCCAGCAAATTCAATTTCACACTCTCTTACAATCGTTAATAAACACACATCTTAGTAGATCAAATAAACTTTCTTCATTACAATAGATTTGAAACTTACTGGTCCAAAGTTATGACGTCTTTCCTCTTAGTGTGGACTCTGGCTAATCTCAAGGCGAGGTCGTTGGCCTCGGAGCCAGAGTTGACGAAGAAACAAACGGACAATGGTTCCGGGAGCGTCTTGACCAGTCTCTTGGCGAGGATCACCAGCTCGTCGTGAAGATATCGATTGTTGGTCGATATTAATGACATCTGATTTCGGCCGGCTTCAACAACGTGCGGATGACAATGGCCAACTGTACAACAAAATAATCTTATGTATTGAAGAATAAATTTATACATTAGGTACAGTAAGTATAAGTACAGGGTGAATTTTTCATGTGGACGTGAATGGCCAAATCAGATACAAGTATTAGCGAAAAATAGTTACGCAAAGGACTCACGGGCCCGAATCTGATAAACAGTAAACTACAATGTGAAACTGATTGGGCTACGTTTGTGTTAATAAAAATTGAGCATCATTTCGAACAAGGTACGAGTTGTAATGTATGGATCAAAGACATTGCTCGAAAATACCTATGAATCAATTTAGTAAAATTCAACCTCTTCCTTTAGTTTTTCATATGACATTACTTCCTAGAATTTGATCCTTACTAGAATAGCGACACTACCGGATAGTGTCAAAAACACCTGTATTTTTCATTTTCAAAATCCACCGGTTCGATTGCTGGCTAGGAAAACTGATTTTACAAAAATCAGATGTCGAGAAGTAGAGCAATGCAAGTGTCAATAGGCAGGCGAGTAACATCTTGCTCGGCTTAGTAAATTGCATGAAAAAACTTACCATGTGCAACATTGTTTATGCAATCCAAGTACCTCTCGCCAGCCTCGTCATACATAAACTGAGCGATTCCCCTGACGATCTTTAAGGGAGTGGACCGAAAGAATAATTGGCATGCAGCTCTACAAAAGAAACATTACAAATCAATTAATTCCATACAGTAAATTACAAAATCAGGTGTGACAAATGCTATCGTGGAGGAACTTACCCAACGTGCTTTTCACGAAGCCTGATAGTCTCGGATTTGGGCATTGACTGCAGATAAGCCATTTTTGTTGACTAGACTTTATTACTGCCTGAAAACTGATACAATGTTATACATCGATAACCAGTGCCCTAATAATAAAGATAACTTGCATGCATAGCTTTTATCTGAAAACGATGTATGTCTCCGAGATGAATCGTTCTATGTTCGTCTACAAAAATATCTTTTAGGCTATTTAAATTTAATTTACCTATTCCTAATGTGAGTGTTGATACAAAACTCTGTTATAAGTAGGTATTTCATACCAAATGATATCTAAGAATAAAAAAAAATCTACAACCATTTATATCCACGCCACGTGATCAGTTTTATTACTGAATACTGATTTTATTATTCATCGAAAAAAATATGTTAATTTAAACACCTTTCTGATATTCCGGTTGCCAAGCGATCTATTAAAAATAATTATTTAAAAAAAAAACCCGAAAATACATACCGTACAACTACCACAACTGCTCTACTATTTTAACTAAAAAGAAAACAAAGGGGTGTGTTTGTCACGTTCCTAAAGAAACGTGACGTTTCACGCGAGAACCACGAGCAAAATGCTAGTGCAAATGACGAGTAAGTTGATTTTATATGCGCTGCCGGCGGCGTCGCCGAGCACGCCCTCCGCGCAGCCAATGAAAATAAGACCACTCCTTTATCAGCGTTAGATAAGCGCACATGATGACAAAAGTCACCGGCGGCCACGCGGTCGACGTCGGCCTGTCATAGGACGGGTGCATGGGCGATTAGGAAAAAGATATCCATGTGCTAACACTAGCAACACGCCTGACAACGCTTGGTCGTTTTTATAAACAACTAGCAACCCGCACCCGCTTCGCACGGGTGTAGTTTAGAAGAGTCGGTTGCAAAATATTGTTTTTTTTTTCTACTTACAAACCAATCAATTGGGTTTTTTTATATACATAAACCTTTAGGGAAAAATTATCTTACCTATGGTGTAAACCGCTTAAAGATCCGTTTTGTGGTTTAGGAGGAGTTAGCGGATATACAGACAAACGCTGCAAGCGACTTTGTTTTATACTACGTATAGGTATAGACATACACTTTTCAATTGAGAACCTATTTCTTTTTTAAAGCCTGTTAAATAATAATAGATTTTCCACGATCAGTAAATTTTTCGAAACCATTTAACACTTTAATTTAGGTATGTACTTATCTATCTCTATATGTTGGCACTCTTTGTGACTAGTTGGGTCATACTGTCATACTCGTAGTTAGGTCGGCTTATTAGCTATTATAGGTACTTATTTTTAATTCTAATTCCAAAAAAGATACAACACCTAAAGTTAATCCTAAATTTATCACATTTATAACTTTATTTATTTTGCATCAACGTCCAAGAACTCCTAGACCGCTAAAGGCTAATGACCCCGTAGCGACTTATATACCTTATGTACGTAAGCATTGTAATTTAGCGAAAAACAAGGTTACTATTATGATTGCACTTGATACGCGAATCGAGGGAAATATTGACATTATGAAGGCCGTATAAAGGTCCTTTTTATGTACATAGGCATCGATATAATAATATATCGATGCATAGGTGTTTGTTTGCCTATAATCTGATACAGGTCGGTTAAAAGGCAGGTGATCTAAGCAAGGACTTCGACCCTTTTGTTTTCAACGTGCAGATCGTTTCTTTGTTAGTAGATGTGTTCTATCGTCCTTTATCTTCAACAAATATCAGCGTTAGACAATAGGCGTACCCACAGTGGGGCACCAGACTTGAAGCAAAAATTTTATAAGTACGTAGCAAAACTATTAATTTAGATTTTGAACAGTTTTTTTAGGACAGTCGCAGGTTATCACTGCAATAAGGAAGGAAAGACACAAAAAAAAATTAAATTCCTTAATTTTTTCTTAATTTTGCCATTTTAAAGGTGCTTTAAGCAAATGCTGGGTACGTCTTTGCTGTCAAAAAGGACTGCATTAACTTTTACATAAATTAATTATGGCATCTCCTGCAATAAGTCACGCTGTATTTGGTCTGATTTAGTGGCTAAACTAAGCAATTAAACTGTTATGGAATAAGTATATGAAAATGATAGCAAACCGCACTATTTATCTTTCCGTCCTCATTACATAATTATACAGTGTGTCTGAGCAAAATACTAACAAAATGAGTACTACCTAGCCATATAATTTACCTGTAAATAGATAGCGTTTTTTTGTCAAATTTTTCATTAAATAAAATAGGAAAAAAAAGCCATTATTTAGTTACTTTTCTTAGTATAGGTAGTAGGACCTCGTCACACTTCGTATGGGTAGGTAAGTACCACCGCAGTGTCAGATATCACGCCGCAAAGTACCTAACAGTCTGTGAACATTGATGTATTTTGATATGAATCACAGGTGTCAGATACCTACCTATGTCTCGGATAGGTATAACAAAACTATAAAGACTTACCCCGTCTTCACCTGAAAGCCAATAGTTCTGTTCAAAAAATTTTAGACGATACTTAAAGTCGCATCAATAAACTTACATTAAATACCGTTCAAATAACGACTCATCCCACATTCAGATGCTGGCCTCGCCGGTGAGACCGAGGTGTCGTACGCTTCCACGAGCATCTGTTCCAAGGCCTGCTAAGTTACTTTCCGGATCTTCTAAGCTAGAGTGTTGTGATCCGGTAAATTCATCTCTCTCTAAGCCCCGCCCCTTTGCCCTTTAGGCTAGACCGCTAGATCATAAAGCGTGTGGTGACTCAGTGGCAAATTCAGCCCTCTCTAAGCGACAGCCATGCCGTCCTAAAGTAACCTTGAGCTTTTCGCCCCTTTGCCCTTTAGGCCAGAGCGCTGGTTCATAAAGCGTGTGGTGACCCAGTGGAAAATTCAGCTCTCTCTAAGCGACAGCCGTGCCATCTTAAAGTAACCTTGAGCTAGCCACCCCTTTGCCCTTTAGGCCACCGCGCTGGATCATAAAGCGTGTGCTGACCTGGTGGAAAATTCAGTCCTCTCTAAGCGACAGCCGTGCCATCCTATATATTTTTTTTTTGTTTTTGACGCGGGGGAAGTCTTCCAAAGTTCCCCGGGAGCTGTGGGGCTCGACCGGGGTATGTGGGATTCTTACCCACTAAAACCCCCGCGGCTGTCGCATCGGCACATGAGAGGGGAGACCCCAGGGCTCTCCGGTGGGATCTGCACCAGGGGCCCCTCAGTGCCTTGCCTTTGAGCCCGCCGCCGGGGGGCGCATTGTAGCCCCCCGGGAACCTGACACGGTACTCACGGGGACGGGGGTCGCAACCCCGCCGCCGTCCTCCTCGGAGTCGCCGCCGTACTCAATGGACGTTCAAAGGGCCCACACCCCGAACGTCCAGCAACTCTGAAGAGCCATGCCGTCCTAAAGTAACCTTGAGCTAGTCGCCCCTTTGCCCTTTAGGCTAGAGCGCTGGATCGTAAAGCGTGTTGTGTCCCGGTGGTAAATTCAGCCCTCTCTAAGCGACAGCCATGCCGTCCTAAAGTAACCTTGAGCTATTCGCCCCTTTGCCCTTTAGGCTAGAGCGCTGGATCGTAAAGCGTGTTGTGTCCCGGTGGTAAATTCAGCCCTCTCTAAGGGACAGCCATGCCGTCCTAAAGTAACCTTGAGCTAGTCGCCCCTTTGCCCTTTAGGCTAGAGCGCTGGATCGTAAAGCGTGTTGTGTCCCGGTGGTAAATTCAGCCCTCTCTAAGCGACAGCCATGCCGTCCTAAAGTAACCTTGAGTTAGTCGCCCCTTTGCCCTTTAGGCTAGAGCGCTGGATCGTAAAGCGTATTGTGACCCGGTGATAAATTCATCCCTCTCTCGTGCATCACTAAAGTGACCGAGTTAGTCGCCGTTTTGCCGTTCAGGTTAGAGCGCTGAATCATGACCATCTGTGACAAACAGTATTTCTCATTCCAAAAAGGAAATACCATAGCTGGGTGGCTTGTTTATATTTTGGAAAATAAGTCTCTTGTAAAATAATCGACAATGCTTTTATGAATGCAAAACAGTATATTAATAAGTACAAATTTTCAATTTTCCCTCTGACCTTACATTATAAATAGACAAGTGTTGATAATACGTAGTAGAGTCGATAACGTAGATACATTAAACATTGCTAAGGCAAACAAAATATTTGTATGGAAAGGTTGTAAGGAATTTTCCATATACTACAAATACAGGGCGTTGTTCTAAAAGATGCACCAACAATAACGTTCGACGCTTCTTGTAGGTACTACACAAGACTGGTGTGTGTGGTGTGTTCTCAGCTTAGCAGAGAAACAAAGAGTATGTAATACTACCGTAAGAGAATGTTGTTTAGATAATCAAATCATAACAATCCGTATAAAAATTAAACTTGATTTCAATATTTATTGATGGGGAACGTTTCATTATTTCTAAGTATTTGCATCGCAATAGAATATTTATGTAAAGGTGAGTGCTAAAAGTAGTCCGTTATAACTGTTTACCATGTTTGTTTCCTAATTTTTTTTCAAAGGTGTTTTAATAACAGCGTTTTCCCTGAAAGAAAACGCATATTAAAATACTTACCTTATTCAAAGCTTAACTTTTAATCCTGCCTGGTAATTCTTCGACACAATGAACAAGAGCGGAGCGAGCGGGCATATTTAACAAACCCTTGCTGCTCTCGCCTGCCATGGTGATGCTATTTCCGTTCAAATCACAAGAAAGTTGACCAATAGGAGCAAAGACGACGGGAAACAGGAAGTACCGCTCTCATAATAAGCTTTGAATAACGGTACAGTAATTTAATATAAAATTATAATATTTTTTAGGAATGGAAAGGCAAGCAGTTCCGAAGCTCAGTGAAACATATAGCTTAGGTTCTTTGAGCGCAGCTTGGAGTTTAAATAACAGTACTTTTGCTGTATTACTGCTTGCTACTGTTGCTATTATTGCTACTGAAGGGCTGTGTTTACGGTTCTGTAGGAGATACTTTGTGCAGATGTCTGATTCGCTCAATGTTGAGGGTATGGCACAACTTAAACACCAAAGGATTGATCCATAGTAAGTACATTATTTTATATCAGTCACATTTGTACTAGGTATGATAGATATAATTTTATTGATATTTACATTTTGTTTCCAGTGTGTCAGCAAATAGGTACAAAAGCTAGTTAAAATATTTTTTCTATTGTCTAAATTAGTTATTTCTAACGTATTAACCGTTACAATTTATATTTTTTAATAAAAATAATTAACTTGATAAAAGGAAATTAATTACCAAATATATTCTGTACTTTTATTTATACGTATAAGTACGTGCAGTGCTACCAATTTCATATTAAGTCTTCGCTGCTGTATTTAAGTATATCATCGATATACTATGAGGTAAGTAAGTAAGTCTATCAATAGTTGTCCGTTAGTCTCGCTAAAACTCAGAAACAGCTTGACCGATTTGATTTCTTTTTCTGTGTTGTGCGCTCTAATCCAGAGGTGGTGGAGAAGAAAAAAAGAAAGCTGCATGCGTGGGTCAGCAAAGTTAAAATAACTATTCAAAATAAAAAGTAGATTTCTGTGTAAGTGCTTTAAGCTACTTACTCCTTAGCCCTAGTTAAATTATAATTATTTACTCTAACAGTCATTAAATATGACACCAATATTATGTAAATACGACATTAACGCGTAAATGATTCTTGAATTATATCATTATTTATAGAATAACCTATCATATCTTATCTACATCAACGCAAGTGTATAAAATCAGCACAGTGAATAATGTTGATATCAAACACCAATTGTCTTTCGATCGTATACCTGCATCTGTCCACACCAAATTGGTATCATATTATGAAGAAAGTATCTGCATATTATACTTACATGCTTATGTATTTATCAAATAGTCGATTTGGCGTGTTAAAACCAAAAAATAATTTGACCTAAGTTCAATAATATAATTGAATGATCAAACGAACTTACCCTAAGTGAAGTTCGATCTTAATTATCCAGTCCTAGACGAGAAGATATTCCATCACTAGTAGTACCCGTGACTTTAATGCGAAAAATATCCACTGGGGGTCTAGACTTACTACATCTAAAGGAAGAGAATTACTAAGCGCAATAAGAAATATGAGATGTGATGTCATATCAACGAGTAAGCCAACCTATTGGCCTACTGATCGAAACAAAATCCCGGACCTGATCGATTTTTTTATTTACAAAAACATCTCATCGAACCTTCTCTCTATTGAGGAAGGTTACGATATGAGTTCAGATCACTCACCAATCATGTTAACTATTAATGATGAAATAAAATATAGAGAAAATCACCCAACTCTAGTCAACAAAAATACTGATTGGGAAAGCTTTAAGCATGATTTGGATGCCGTAATAATCCTAAAAGTGCCCTTAAAAACCCCACAGCAAGTAGATTTAGAAGTAAGAAAGTTAACAGATATTCAACAATGTGCTTGGAAGAATACGCCTGATATAAAAACTAAATACAGGACCACAAATTATCCAACAGAAATCCGACGTCTTTCGTGATTTCGTGATGAATCTATGCACAATTATCTCACTCAACTAACGAGTGATCGTGCAACAGATTACTCACTATGGAAAGCCACAAAAAGCTTAAAAAAACCCATTACTCAAATTCCTCCAATTAAAGAAGAAAACGGGCTCTGGGCTATAAACAATGAACAAAAGGCAATTAGATTTGCACAGCATTTGGAAAACATATTCCAACCAAATAAACCGGATGCTGAAGAAATCGTTTTGGAGGTAACAACACAAGATGATGTCGATATAAGATTCGCTACACCAAAAGAGGTCCACAAAGAGATAAAACCCTTAAACAAGAAAAAATCCCCTGGCTACGATCTCATTACTGGGGAAGTTCTCAGTAATCTGACACGAAAAGCGATAGTGAAACTTACCTCACTTATAAATGCTTCCTTTAGACTAAAATATGTACCTGATGTGTGGAAAGTTGCTGAAGTTATAATGATACCAAAACCTGGTAAACCATCTTATGAAGCAACTTCATACAAGCCGATATCACTTTTACCAATAATGTCAAAATTATTTGAAAAGCTCCTATTAAGACAGTTGAAACCAATCATACACGATAGAAATCTTATCCCAGACTATCAGTTTGGCTTTAGGGAAAAATATTCTACAATAGACCAAGTCCACAGAATTACCAACTTAATTGAAAAAACATTAGAGGAGAAGAAAGTTTGCTCTGTCAGTTTTCCTGGACGTAGCCCAAGCATTTGATAAGGTGTGGCATCAGGGTCTCTTGTATAAACTAAAGAAAATGTTGTCAAAACAATTCTGTGATATATTGTAATCTTACATGACAGAAAGAATGTTCAGAGTAAGACAAGAAGATTGTTATTCTGATCTTAAGAAAATTGAAGCAGGGGTGCCACAAGGAAGTGTTTTAGGTCCGGTCCTGTACCTCTTATACACAGGTGATATCCCAAAACTAGAAAACAACACCATTGCGACTTTTGCTGATGACACGGCCATCATGGCTGCAGGAGCCACACAGAAGGAAGCAGTGGAGAATGTTCAAGTGGCCGTGAACTCGATCTATAACTGGACGAAAAAGTGGCGCATAAAGCTAAATGAATCGAAGTCGGTTCACATTGATTTTACCAATAAAAGGTCCAACTATCACCCGGTATATATAAACAATAATGCTATACCTTATGAAAATACCGCGAAATACCTGGACATGACACTTGACGCAAAGCTTCGCTGGAAGGCTCATGTCACAAAGAAACGCGAAGAGTTAGGCCTTCGCTACAAGAAAATGCACTGGCTGCTTGGAAAACACTCCGTGTTGTCTGTGCAAAACAAAATACTTTTGTACAAACAAGTCCTAATGCCGGTATGGACTTATGGTATACAGCATTGGGGCTGTACCAAAAAAAGTAATATACAGACAATACAAAGACTCAGAGGCATTGTAAACGCTCCCTGGTACATTAGAACAAACTACCTCCATCGGGACCTCAAAGTGGACCTCGTAGCCAAAGTTATAAAAGACTATGCAGAAGCACATGAACGGCGGCTTCATCACCACGTGAATGTCGAAGCTATCCAGCTCCTCGATAACACGGACATACTCGTAGTAAGAAGACTAAAAAGGACAAAGCCTTTTGAGTTAGTTTATATGTTAAATTAGTGCAGTGTAGTGCAGTGTAGAACACAATAACAAAGTGTCTTCGCGTTAATAAAGACAATAAGAAAAGTGCTATTGGACACATTCTTAATTTAATTTACTATATTCGTTTAGGTTAAAATAATATTACTCATTAGTTTCAAGACTAGATTGTAATTTATATGTTGAAACCGAATGGGATCTTCATAAACGAAAAAAAAAAACTAGTAGTACCCCGTGGGTACGATCCGGAGATATCGCACAAGTTTCAGAGGTTAGAAAGTATGTAATTGCAATGATCTCAAAATGCATTGTTAGTCTATAGGTCTACTATCGATCCGTGTAGAAAGATCTCGAATCCTCAATAGAAAGTTGTTCCCTCCAATTCGCAAGTACTTATGTATCTACCGCTCGATCGCTCTCGGTTCACTGACCCCGCCTATTGTTCGTTTTCTCGAACGAGTGCCGCTATTGTATCCGCTCGCGAAAACACTAGAAGTAGGTATTTACGAGAATAATCTCGAAGCTTCCACCCCTCTGTTAATTTAGGTATATAAGCCGATGCATAGAGGCTTCCAGACAGTTTGTGTTTACAAGCGACAACGGAAACATCTTAAGGAAGCGATCGAAGAGAATTGTACCAGCGACCCTTGCGACGACTTTGGACTACTGTGAAGTACTGTGCGATTCGGACTACTGTGCCTTGTGTGTATACAGTGTGAGTGTACGTGGAATAAAATCTTCTTATACGTAGTTCGGCATTTAATTACCCACCCGCACGTAACAGTACAATACCACAGAATACTTATAGACCGATATAGTAGCCGACAGGTAGTGACCAGTACGCCCGTGGGGTGTCCGGGTAAGAATAGCACCCTCCCATCTCCTCCCGTTGGGTGTCCGTAAGAGACGACTAAGGGAAAACAAGAAGATGGGCAGCAGTGTCTCTCTATTGGATTACCTACCACCTATACTGTGATCACCAAAACGCCTGCCAAGCGTGGGATTATGGCAACACCCCCCCCCCCCCTTCTAGGGGAGAGGCCTTTGTCCAGCAATGGATGCCTTTCGGCTGCTGATGATAATAATGATGATGACCAGTATGCATGATAGCAGCAATGTGTAAACAATGAACGTACTTACCTAAACTGGCCGCTACCCAATGGGTAGTGGGTTCGATTGTCACGAAGCGTCTGGGTGTTTTATCTATATATGTATGGATTTACAAAAAAAAATAAAGTATATAAGTATTAGTATCATAGAATCACTTGCGTGGTTACCATAGTACAGGTTCTGCCTAGTTTGGGATTAGATGTCCGTGTGTGGATTGTCAAAAAAAAAATTGTTGACTGGTGGCGAGCCGAAGAGAATTGTTAGACTTTGCCCAAATAAATACTGGCCATTTGCTTTGGTTGGCCACCTGTCAGCCATCACTTCTGTACCTATTCATACATTTATGCATTTATTTGTATACTAGCTGACCCACGCAGCTCCGCCCGCGCTGTGTTTACATTAACTAAACTTTCAATAATATACATTCGCATAGAATACAAAACCTCCTTTTTTAAAGTCGGTTAAAAACTATGACCCACTTTGTACTTGCCCTCCGAAGCACGGAGACGTTTAGTTAAAATGACTTTAAACGGTCACCCATCTATTTAATGACCTTACCTAACGTTGCTTAACCTGATCGATTTCCAAACATTGTTAACAACTGTCTATGAGTGTCCCCTTACAAATATTTATTATAATTATAATGAAAAATTGTTAAATCGGAGCAAGCGTATAACCAACTATAATACACATTTTGACTTTAGTCCCCTCTCCCAAGGGAACCGTGCTGAATGTCGGGATAAAAAGTATCCTATGTCCTACCTCGGAGTATTAACTAAAATCATGCCAAGTTTCGTTTCAATCCATCCAGTAGTTTCGGCGTGATGCTCAGCCGAGATACAGACAGACAGACAGACAAAAATAAAAAAAAATACATTTTTGGCTTTAGTATCGGTTATAGAATGCCCTCCAAATATAATTTTCAAAATATCTTCAATGTACAGAATTGGACCTGTTACAGTTTTATTATAAGTATAGATATAGATATATACATTTATTGGCTACGATTTTGATCTTGTAAAGTAAACGGGGTTGGTAGTACAGTGACGAGCAGCAGTGAGTATGGCTGTCCAAGGGTAAGCGAATTTACCACCAGGAGACCGAGTCTGAGCACAGATCTAGATTAGTCCGTCACTAAAACGTAATAAAACGTTTAATATCCTATTATACATATAGACGAATTAATTACACATTGTACTTACCGTCTAAATTATAATCATCAAAAATCTCACGCGGAGACACGCGGCACAAACAAAAAGAAACGCGGATAAAAACGTTTGTTTTTTATTATTATAAAAGATAGGCACATACATTAACCCTTTGATATATTGATAAGCTACTATATGGAGCCCCATTCCTTACTAGCGGCAAAAACAAAAAATACTTGCTTAAATTGTAAAAACAGACATGATCAGACGCGGAAGAGGGGATGGTTTAATTTAGTTTAGATAATTGCCCTTCAGAGTCGCTGTAAGTTCGGGGTGGGCCCTGAACGTCTATCGAGCACGGCGGCTACGGCATCGAGGAGGACGGGGGCAGGTTTGCGACTACCGTACCTACCTGTGACCACGGTGATAGGTTCCCGGGGGCTATAGTGCACCCCAGGAGGACTCAAAGGTAATGCTCTGAGGGATATCTGGTGCAATTCCTACGTGAGGACCAAGGTCCACCTCTCATTATCGATGCGTCAGTGTTTGATAAATAATCAGTGATGAATTGCACTTATACGAAAAACTGATAAACGCAAGACATATTGATGTGCAACCATATAAAAATAGAACAGATATAAATGGAGGACATATTTATCATAAAAGTTTATAACTATCAGAAATGATCTTACCGATCAATCACAAGATCTTTTGTTCTGAAGATAAGTTAAAACTGCATCAAAGTCATAAAGGTGAACGCTACAACATGACTTAGTACATAACTTATACCTAAACTATATCTGTATGTCTAGATGCATATTCTTAATATATTTGCACCCGCACGATATCTTCGGTGCATAGAAAGCCGAATGTTGTGAGTTTTTTCGGTGTTTTCTCGTGGACCCACTATTTTGTCCCACCAGTGGGTCCACGAGGGAGAACTCTTTCTCGTGGACCCACTGTTGTTTATTAACATCCTATATATAGTTATAGCAAGGGTTGGGATAATAGTATGAAATTATCATATGAATAAAAAAATATTAACTATAATTTATTAAATGAAATCTATATTAACGGACATTATATACACCACATAATATTACACCAGAAGTACCAGGGCGGCATAAGATACAAGGAGGCCTCGCGCATTATGCCATCCAGTAATAAGCTCTGGGTATGAGTTGTTTAATGGTATGGATTATTATACCCGTGGGATGTCCGGGTAAGACAACAGACTAAGGGAAAAGAGCAACGTCGTTCTATTGGATTATCCGTTCCAATTAGTCCAATTAGTAGTTCGATCATCAGACAGATGGGAAAAATTTTCTTCGAAAAGGCTTCTACGATCGAACAGTTTGGAGGTAAATTTTGTGTAAATATTCCACAAGTAGTACACCGTCTGAATGTGGTAGCTCCAGACGGAATTTCAAAAGGGCATCCACGAACGTAAAACCGCAAAATTGCGCATTCTTAAACATTATTACCAGAAGTACTAGGGCAACAGAGTGCACAAAGAGGCCTTCCCCTTTCGTGAGACATCTAGTTTTACCAAACTGTGACTACTTTGCTTCAATATTTATACCAGAAGTACCAGGGTAGCATAGGACATAAGGTGGTCTCATCATGAATTATGGTTAACTTCATAATGGGAAGTTTATAACTTAGTAATGCCCTATAAGAATGTAGTTGTAGTGAAAAAATGGTTGTGGAAGCCTACAAAACTATGAAACGATTTACACCGACCAGCGGAAGCGCATATTTTTTGTCTGCCACTTGTCACTTCACTATACGATAGATAAATTTTGACAATGCAAAAAGGTGCTATACATCTGTATTATACAGGAGGAACATTTAATAACCGTAGAGTGTAGTGGGTCCACGAGAAATAGTTCTCCCTCGTGGACCCACTGGTGGGACAAAATAGTGGGTCCACGAGAAAACACCCAGTTTTTAATACTTTTAATTTTAGTATTGTTTTACTGCAATCACAGATAAAAAGTAACAATATGACTTTAAGCTACACCAATAGTAAGGACAGATATTTCTATCTTTGTTTATTGAATCGGAAATATGTCATAAAGCTATCGGTGGTAGCTATTTTAACTGATAGTAAGAGATAGATAGGATATTGGGACTGGCAGTTAGTCTCTTTTCAATTACTTTTACTTTGTTACAGTCGTCGCTTCGATCAGCATACTAATCATTGGTATGAGTAGGTCTCCCGCGATACAGGTCCCACCTAGTGCGGGGATCACTAGTACCTACTGGAATAAGGTGGCCAAATAATGTAATGCAATTAAGTATTCTATACAAATTGTAATCTGTTTTGGAAATAAATATTATTATTATTATAACAACATAAAATTATCATTTATTTTCCCTAACTAGCAGCGTACCAACGCAGTGTCAAGATATTCTGCCGAAAAGCAGCGATGTGATAGATAGCATTGCTTAGTTCCAATGTAAAGATCACTTTAGCTGGTGAATGGTTTGATTTTGCCATCGCTCTCAAGACTTAATAACTAATGTTTTGGGTGTCCAGAACCGAAGCTGGAGCGGGTCGCTAGTAGTTTAGTATAAATATAGATATTTCTTCTATCAAAACTTATAAAATCTTTAAAAAAAAAAATTGAACCGACTTCAATATCACTGAAAAGTATAAAATAATTTAAATATTATTGAAGTTGGCGTTAGCGTACCTGCTGTGTATATTTGGCACCAACTTCAATAATATTTAAATTATTTTATACTTTTCAGTGATATTGAAGTCGGTTCAATTTTTTTTTAAAAAGATTTTATTTTAAACTATTTAGTGATATTTTCATATATAAAGATTGAACCATCGAAAATCGTAAAATTATCTAGGTAGGTTATGATCACATTATCGTCTACATAGTTTACATAATTCATGTTTCTTCAGAAAGAAATATCCGGTCGTAATGAAATTTGAATGGAAACATCATAGTAGTTTACTCTCTCGAATAAAAAAAGAATCATCGAAATCGGTTCATAATTGTCAGAGCAATGTAATGGAGAACATAAGTTTTATGGTTTTTACCAGATAAATTCCTCCACATCGTTCATGGTCCTCCAGGTAGTTCTTATCCGGTTGTAATAAAATTCATACAGATTCAATACAGTGGTTTCTTCTTTCGAATAAAAAAAGAATCATTGAAATTGGTAAATATTTGCCAGAGTTATGACCATTTTTGTCCGACCGAGCGAGTCCGAGCGACTAAAACGTCATCTATATAGGCTTTCTTGCAGCTCTCAGTGCGCAGTCACCATTCTTGTTTTTTCAGGAACTACTTATTACTAAGCAATAATTTTTTTATGGGACCCAATTAACGGATTAAAGAATGGATGGAAGAAAGATTTTTTCAAATCGGTTCATAATTGCCAGAGTTATGCGCGAACATACATAGAAAAAAAAAAATATATATATACAGACGAATTGACGACGGTTAAAAACGTGTCACGTTGTCTAGTAGGTACGTATAAAACAATTCAATCTAAAGCATATATATGTCGTGGCCACATCGTAGATTTGCCCACATCATGAAATTCTCGAGAATGGAAGTGCTCGCTTTTCATGAATTGAGCCTGAGTGAACCGTCTCTCCGAGTTGTTGTTGACAGCTGCTCATCGGAGCCGATGATAACTAATACCAGTTCCTCAGGGGTCCGTTCTTTCCGCAACCCTCTTCCTGCTGCATATTAACGATCTGTTGATGATGCCCGGTATCTATGAGTATGCAGATGACAGCACTGTTGTGGAAAGATATCTGCCAAGTGCTCAGGCCGGTAAGGATATTATTCAGTCCGAAAGAGAGGCCATGATAGAACGCGCATCTTACACTTCAGGCAGTCTCCGAATGGGGCAATGTAGGGACATTGTGTTACCGTAGAATATATATTTCTTGGTGATAGTGTAGGTACAATAGAGTTAAGTAATGAATAAATAAATAATAAATTTTTACCCGTGTGGTGCCGGGTTAGAATAGCAACCCCCCCATCTCCTCTCGTGGAGTCGTGGTTCGTTGAGTGTCGTAAGAGGCGAGTAAGCGAGAGTAGGAAGACGGGCAGCAGCGTCTTTCTTTTGGATTAATCTTCCACCGATACTGTGATCCCCAAGCCGCCTGCCACGCGTGGGGATTATGGCAACCCCTCCCTTCTAAGGGCCCTTTGTTCAGCAGTGGACGTCTATCGGCCACTAATGATGAAATAATTTTGTTCAAAGGAACCTCACAGTCGATTTTGGAAAATATAATACCGCATTACTTTAAAACAAACTTTCAGGGTACCACCACCTCTAAGAGCGATATTGTTTTCACATTACTTTCTCGATAGAAAGTGACAGAGCTATAAACTACGTATATTGACCTCCCTACTTCGTGTTAAGTAAGATGATAATTGTTAGAGGTGGTGGTACAGGTCCAGGAGTACTAGAATGTCATCATTATCAGCCTACATTAGTCCACTGCTGGACTTAAACCTCCCCCAATACACGCCATTGAGCCCGGTCTTCGGCTCTCCTCATCCAGTCAGTACCTGCTAGAATGTAATTGAGTAAAAACAAAATATTTTAAGAAATCCCTATACTTTGGTTGGACGTCATTAATTATATGATCACCAAGACGCCTGTCAAGCTTAGGGATAATAGCAACAACTCCCCCCCCCCCCCCCCCCGCCCAAAGGGGAGTCCTATGTCCAACAGAGGACTGATGTACTTAGGCTCATTATGATGACCTTTTTAGCATTTTAAATTACGTATTAGTGTACGCCTTGGTGTATACAGGTTCGGATAAGACTACCATCCCGCCATGACGCACCAACTTGAAAAAATCCCTCTGTTTATGTTTCGATTCAGTATTATCGTTATTAAAAGTGTTAATAGGGAATTGTAGATAATAAAGTAGATTTGTGTGTGCTAACGATTCGTGCGCAAATCGTCCGCACACGTGCGCACGTGCAGATCACGCCTGATGTCGTGGGATCCATGCGTTTATCGACGTTGGCTTAAATTGTTAGGAAAATATCGATATATGTATATATATATTTTAATTTTGATATATTAGTCGATCGATATTATTTCAATATCTTGTAAGAGTCAGTTAAAAACATCAGAAGACGAAAAAAATTAATTATATAAACATTTTAACATTATTTGACTTCTGAAACTGAAATAAAAGTTAATATTAAGAAAAAAAGGATAACACGAATAATGTAAAACAAAAAAAAATAAAAAATTGTACTAAAATTACACATTTAATAATAATAAATAATAATAATACCAGCCCTTGTTAATGTCCCACTGCTGGGCACGGGCCTCCCTTCAAGATTAAGGGGCTTAGGCCATAGTCCACCACGCTGGCCAAGTGCGGGTTGGCACATTTATTGTAATTTAATTAAAGAATCATCAATCATTTAAGAAATTAATCAATCAAATCAAGAATCACAATAGAATTTCTCTACATCATAATCCTCGGCATCAATAAGACGTCCACTGCTAAACAAAGCCACCCTTATTGGCTGGGCTGATATACAGCCCCCTTAGAAGGGAGGGGTTGCCATAATCCCCACGGATGGCAGCCGTTTTGGGATCGCAGTATAGATGGTAGGCAATCCAAAGGAAAGACGTTGCTGGCGGTCTTCTTGTTTTTCATTAGGCGCTCTAGTAGGTAAGTATACTATACATTGGTGGTAGTTAGAATTTTTAACGACTTCAAATAAGGCATACAACTACTATCTGTTCATTTGAGACCATACGTTATCATAAAAGTACATCTTTTTAGCGTTTTCAATATAAGCTCCCCCATCCGTCGAACTTAATCAAGTAAGGATGCGTAGTCATCATGTGTATTGTCGTCCGGTGATATAAGGGGGAAGGTGGAATAGATTCATGTAATTCCTACGGTCACTTTCTGAACTTTCTAAACTACAACAATCTTACAAAAAATTGCAAGGTTTTTTTAATTCATTATATCTAAACCGATATAAATATGATTTAAAGAAAATAAGATTATCGATATTTGTGGCTCTTTCGACACATCCCTATGACGATGACGCAAACGCACCAACTTATCATTCCACCGATTGCATAGGCTTAATGCGGGCCAACAAACTTCAAGTCCTAAGTAAGGACGATAAGTAACTTTGTGTTAAATATTATGTTACATATTTTTTGTAGGTTGTTTGAAACTACAGTCAAAATTCTATTTTACAGTTGGTCTTTCAGTGGAAGACTTTCCACTAACTTATGTAAATTATTGCTACCTACATTTATATCAGTAAGGTCAGAGTAGCATTTACAGGCAACGGGGTCAGCCTCAAATGCATCGAACTAATTAGCTAATTCTACCACGCTGCGATTATACTCTATTCACTAAAGATACAGCCTACATAATCTATGTATAGACATTTGATAAGGTACTATTGTGTAATTATTAACCGGTCTAAGTCAGTATAACGTAGATAAGTGAAGAGATAAATACATTTATTAGGTAACCTCATTGTTATGTAAAACATACCTTACACGTAGGGGAAGTTATCTACTTGTTAAATGGGGGTAATATAGTCGTGTGTTTAACAATTACCTATTAGGTATATATCCTTTAATCTATACTTATAATAAAACTGTAACAGGTCCAATTCTGTACATTGAAGATATTTTGAAAATTATATTTGGAGGGCATTCTATAACCGATACTGAGGCCGAAAATATTTTTTTTTTAATTTTTGTCTTTCTGTCTGTCTGTCTGTATCACGCATCACGCCAAAACTCCTGAATGGATTCAAATGAAACTTGGCATGATTTGAGATCTTACTACGAGGTAGGACATAGGATACTTTTTATCCCGTAATCTAGCACGGTTCTTTTAGGAGAGGGGATTAAAGTCAAAATGGGTAGTTGGTTATACGCTTGGTCCGATTTTATCAATTTTTCTTTATAATATAATAAATATTAGTAAGGGAACACTCATAGAGAGTTGTTATCAAGGTTTTGTAATCGATCGGGTTAAGCAACGTTAGGTAAGATCATTAAATAGATGGGTGACCGTTTAACGCTATTTGAAATAAACGGGTCCGTGCTTCGGAGAGCAAGTAAAAAGTGGGTCCCAGTTTTTAACCGACTATAAAAAAAGAGGTTATGTATTCGATGCGAATGTCTGTTATTAAAAGTTTAGTTAACGTAAAAATAGCGCAGGCGGAGCTGCGTGGGTCAGCTAGTCTCGTATAATTATGTGAACAAGGAAACCGATTAGCGGAAATCGTACTTACCCACAAAGTCTGTTGAATCCGTGTGGTGTTTATTGCCTATACACATGGCAACACCTCAACCTATATTGTTTGGACTTTGAACTATTAGAATTTGAACTCTGCCAATCGTGTGAGAGGGTGCGATATGTTGTTGTTATTTCATCCCACTAGACTCGTGCGGCCGACGGCCGTACCGTCCCTTTCCAACAATTCTCTGTGTTGAATGTAGCGTAGTTATCGTTATATAGGGTTTCGAACTTGATGTGTAGCAGTGTGTACTAGACAGCTTCGTGGACTAATTAAAATCCCAAACATAATAGCGTTACATTTACTTACGTAAGCATTTAAAATCAATAGATGGACCGATGGACAGACACCACCATGATCGGGAAACAATGTGGCTAAAAGTTTTCACCCCGCCTGTCGCCAAATCCCCGCATCATAGTTAGGTACCTACTTGCAAAGGTATAAAGAAATAACATAATAAAATATTCCTTAATTACATAACTATAATAGTATATCTCAGAGTCACACAACGAGCTATGGAGAGAGCTATGCTCGGAGTTTCTTTGCGCGACAGAATCCGAAATGAGGAGATTCGCCGAAGAACCAAGGTCACCGACATAGCTCTTAAAATCTGCAAGTTGAAGTGGCAATGGGCAGGCCACATCGCTCGGCGAACCGATAACCGCTGGGGAAGAAAGGTTCTCGAGTGGCGACCACGAACCGGAAGACGCAGCGTAGGTAGGCCTCCCACTAGGTGGACAGACGACATTGTGCGCGTCGCAGGTAGCCGGTGGATGCAAATAGCCAATTGTCGGTCATTGTGGCGTTCGAAGGGGGAGGCCTATGTTCAGCAGTGGACGTCTTCCGGTTGGTGATGATGATGATGATGATGATGAATAGTATATCTAATTACCCGTGTCATTCCTTATCAGTCACCCATTTTCCATACCGGCAAGCACGCGGCAAGGACGCTTGATGCATCGGTTATAAATAAATAGGAAACGCGAACGGCACCAAGAGGTCAGGTTATTGGACAATAGCAAGCAGGTACTAATAGGTATCTATCGTAAACGATCTTAATAAGTTTTTTTTTTCAACTTACCTAATGACGAGACAAGCAAGACGTTTATTTACCTGGGGTACTCTTGTCTATAGACAGCTGAACTGCGATGCTGCTGGTCATCCAAAACATTGGTAAAAAACACTTAAACTCTGTAATTTCAACAGCTAAAGTGCCCTTACATTGCTGTTTAGAGGCAGATTATTTAATTTACGGTCATTCTACGGTAGTATTTTACCTCACAAGACTGGACCTCACCCCCCCCCCCCCCCTCCCCCTCGCCCCCCTAGACAATGTAACATTTTACAATCGCTATCGCTAATAGAAAGTATAAAAATTTATGGGAATGACATAAGTCATCGAAAAATCACGTGACAAATTCTAGGGAATTGACACCGTTAGCGAATGAAGAAATAGATTCGCTATGAAGCGATTGAATCTTGTCTAAGCCCTCAGGGGCGTCCCTTAGTGTGTTTAGGTTTTCTAATAGTTTTTTGCAAAACTGTTTGTTCTATTAACAATTATTTTTTAAAGAAATATGCGAAAATATTAATTGTAGATCTCCGAAAATGTAATGATTAGTCCCTAATTGGAATATATCATGTATCTTATTGTTTCACAAAAGTTGGTAAGTACTTGCCAGTTTTTGGGAAATAGCTAGGAGAAAGGGAACAAGATGAGCACATCAGAAGGGTCATCATACAAGACTACGCATCTACACTATCGATTAAAGACGTATTCTCAAGGATTTGTAATATTTACTCGTTACTAAAGGAATACAATTATTATAGTATACTAATAGCTAATATGTAGGTATTTTGTCAATGTTTTTCAAATCAAGTCGTGTTACAAGACACCTTACTTAGAAGATTATATGACAAAGAAATAGGTACAGGTATTGGTAGTTTTTAGAAAAAAATGAAACCCACATATCTTAATATCGATAAGTATATTGAATAATTAAATAATGTTACTTCAAATATTTTGCCAAAAAAGACTTATAATAGTGTAATCGTAAAAATAATAATAAAAACTTTCTAGATGTCAAAATATTTCGAGGTTGAGTTGAAACGTACATTTTATTATAGTGGGAGGATATTGCAAGTTGGGTAGGTAAATGACCGAATTTTATAAAATACCAGCACGTTGTGGATTAGCATGCTAATAGTGGTCTCCAAACTAGAAACTTGTCATCACAAAGTCTTCATCATATAACGCTTGCATGAAAAGCAACAACGTGAAAGTTCACTTGGTCAAACCAGAAATCGTGCAAAACAGTCTATCATTTTACTAATTAATATTAACTATACTTTTATAATTACAACCATTTGCGACAACGGAGTAAAATGTCTAGTGCTATAATATATTTAATAAATATTATAATGCATGGGCACTTTCTATGATCAGCAGGATGTCAGAAAACAATGACGCTATAATAAATACTAACCGAAAATACATATTATGTGTGAGTATAAGCGCAAACAAAATGAACCAGTTGTTTCTAGACATCCTGAGCATTATATTTAAGACTCCAGGTTCGACTATTTCAATGTTCTCGTCAGTCTTTAAGTCCAGCAAGAAAATATGGCGGACAGATTTAGAATCGTATAGATCGTGGCACAAAAACGAAACTGTTTAAAAATGATCAGAGTGCAAAATACATAATATTATAAAACGAGCTGAAATGATTTACACAATACTAAGGTAGGTAATTTTTTCACTGTTCCTCGTGTTATAACCTTTAAAGGAAATATTTGCATGACAGGAATGATTAAGATATTATAATGTTAAACTGCACGTGACAATCTATCGTGTATTTTTAAAATGGTCTTTAAAATTCTGTCATAATTTGTCTTGCAACTACACCCTCCAAAAGCCGGATTCGCTGCGACCAAAATCGGTGCTAACATTTATTTGTATATTTTATGGTTGTAACAGTTTCTTATTATCCTAGACAGATGGATAACAGCTCTGTGATTGTCCCCGCGGGTAGGAACATCGCTAATCTCTTAGCTCTTCACACGTAGCACTACTTAATAATTCGTAAACTTTTGATCGTCGTTGACCGTAATGTTTGGCTTCCAAGTTCAACATTTGCTTGATTTTGGTCGCAGCAGACCCGCTTTAAGTATGCTCCATGAACAATAAAAATATCATTATATAAATTTATTACGTACACTAATAAGTAGCCACTCGAACTCTGTCAATGGTTACATATTTAATAGGCGGAGACACCGCACTTAAAAGTGCATTAATTAAACTACAAATCCAGATGTATAAAACAATTATGCATCTTCCATTTAGAACTAAACAATCTTGCTAGAATATAGGTTATCCTCGATAACTCTAACTGACTTGTGATGCGACGTAGTTCTACAATATGCATTGCTATGAGTATTACTGAACATAACTCGATACGATCGTTGCAGCTAATGACCATTGCCCACGATTCCGAACATGCTCTATTAGTTGTGCCTTACAATTTTATACAACACCGTCTATGAAGAGGACATACAAAGGAATTCACGTGTATAAAATTTGGCTTCCCGTTTTCACACATTTAACGCCATAGGTAAACGACTACTGTCCTTGTATCGTGAATATTAGACAGCGCGAGCGAAAAGGGGCAGTTTTTTGGGCAACTACAACACGAATTTGAGTGCAATTGTACGATTTTATTCCATTGTATGTATGTCCACACCACATGACTTACATGATAAAGTTAGCTACAATATAATAATTGTGATATAATAAAAATTATGCTCGTCCAATACAATTGTCGATATAAGTGTGTGGTCCGTCGGACCGTTCGAATACAATGTGTAGGTAACATCTTAACTGATATGTGATACATATAAACTGCAAATCAATGGGGACACCGCAACCTATGGAACGCTTCGCAAACTTTCCTGACACTGGGCGAATTAAAACTATAAACATGCATTAAACGACTAATTAAAATATGCTCCGTACTAACATTCTATAATTACGAAACTAACGATATATTTTATCTTTTTTTTTGTTATTCCTTTTAAATACGCTTTTAAAGTGTAAAAATAGTTCTTTGAGACTAAAATGTCAAAGCACTCCTTAATGCCACACGCTGAAGAAAGACAAAACCAAAGAATGTTAATAATGCCCAACGAGCAGAAGTCGTTTATAATATTTTTATACAGTGAAATATATCTATATATGTACGTAGTATGAATGTCATTTGAGTAAGATTACACAAAACAGAACTATATAGATAGTTTTATAGATTCGCAAATAAATGTATGGACGGCAAATTCACTATGATGAAAATATTCCAAAACGGAGATTCACAAATGTCGGAAGAATCCATTTTCGAATCCGATTATTTTTACGACGATATCTCGTACACGTTATACACAAATCCGATAGATTCTATAAAATTATATCATCATACCAAATAGAATTGTCAAAACACTCCGAAGATGGATTTGTGAAAAGCGTTTACAGGATGTCAGCGAAAATGCGTTCATCGGATTCGGACACGGAATCTTCCAACAGCTGTGAATAGCACTACTGAATGGCATTGGTGACCGTGTGTAAGGAATAGCATTTCGTCGCGAGACTGTACCGATTGCAACACTAATGATAAAAAAGTAGGACACCTGTTAACAGCTTCACAGAGCGATACCTACAAGGGTAATTCGTTTTTGCTAAAGAATTCAGATACAGAGAAATATTAATTGTTAAGAAGAAATAGTTATATTATAATCCTGAAGTTGTAACAAACAGACAAAAATAAAATTTTGTATAGATAATAGGTATTATGTGTGCAAATATAAGTAAAAAAATATATTTTATATAACCTAATGACATAAGATAAACTCTATCATCCTACGTGCTAAAAAAAAGTCATTTTAATCTGGTCTATTTTGTCTGTAGCGCAGATAATTAAAATCATAATAATAAACAAACAGCTATTTCAAGTAAGCGGTATAATGGCTAACGGAGCTTGGCGCAGGATATTCTATTCTTTGGAGTCGCTGGACGCTCGGGGTGTGGGCCCTTTGAACGTCCATTGAGTACGGCTGCGACTCCGAGGAGGACGGCGGCGGGGTTGCGACCTCCGTCCCCGTGAGTACCGTGTCAGGTTCCAGGGGGGCTACAATTAACCAATACAGGGCGGCGGGCTCAAAGGCAAGGCACTGAGGGGCCCCTGGTGCAGATGCACTCATGTGCCGATGCGACAGCCGCGGGGGTTTTAGTGGGTAAGAATCCCACATACCCCGGTCGAGCCCCACAGCTCCCGGGGATCTTTGGAAAATTTCCCCCGCGTCAAAAAAAATTAAGGATATATGCTATTACCTTACAAACGATCAATAAAACACGGAAACTCAAAGTGCATTATTAACGACAGGTAAATGGTAAAAAATATACCTGTTGTACTCCTACTACGAGTTTTGTACCTACTAAGCCGACGTCGTCTGTCGCGAATGTCACTCAGCCTGCGAGGCCAACTGACGTGAGCTTCGCTGGTACATTTAGCACACATGTAAGTTAATACGGGTGACTCAAGACGGGATGACCCTTAGTACGTGTTTCAACAGTAAAAAACAACGCTATACTATTCAGTTTCGAAGAATTTCTCTATACACTTTACATCAGTTTCTATAGAAACTCTTGAAAACGAGTGAGACGTGTGTTGAAATAATAATATTGACTTAAAAGTTTACTTCCAGAATTAAAAATATACCTCTCAAATATATCGGAAAATTTTAAATCGCCATGAAAAATTAACAATGTATGTTGAAATAGCCTCTAGGCGCATTAAAATAGAAAGACCACCGTCCTCGCCAGTACTCAGCGTAAGTAATTTCCATACCGGAGGCAGATTAGGCGCTGTTATGCGTCGAAAAACATTGGTGAGTGCTGAATTAACGACATTTTACAGACTACATTCACCAAATTTCTATGGGCTTCCATTGTGTAGCGGTATCGGCAACTATTGGCGCTGATATATGGCGGACTCTACAATTCTTTACTATGACAACCGGTACTAAAGTTACAGAACTCGTAATAGACGCCAACGGCATATACGAAAAAACCAATGAACCAACATTACTTATTTAAGGAATACTGTACAACCATTCTGTCGATACATTCACGAACGATAGTAATGAAGAAAACAAATCATAAATCATAGCTTTGATCAACTGTCCAATTTATACTAACTAGCATTCTAAAAATTTACTAACTACCGAATGCTGAAAACATTCACACGTCCAATGAATGCACATAAACATCTAATTTTATAAAGATATATTGAACTAAACCTACTCGATGCTAAGGCTGGCAACAAATCCTTTCCAGTGTCCGATATCATTAAATCTCACCAACTTTTAATGTGCTACTTGATAAGTATACAAAAGCGACAGAAAACTAATATAGACCGCCAATAATAATTACAAAACCGCCAAAAATAACTAAATGGCTGCATTCTCTTTGGCCAATGACAGAATAATGTAAAAAAGGTCTGGCAAATGAGGGCAAAACAATTTTCACTTCCTCCAAATGTCGCTGTAATGAAACGGGCAGACGTTATCTGTTACTTTACTTAAGTCCACTCACTATCTGTCATTACAGTACAAATAATCCGACACCGGAGTTTTTCCATTCGTTTGCAATTAAGGAAGCAAAAGTATTGCCGTCATAGTGCTGAATTTTTAATTATCGCATCGCATGTTTTATGTATACAGTATTAATGCTCAATCAGAGTAGACTTAGTATGTCAACTTCTAATAAACAGTAGTTAAGATTATCCATCGGTATCGGGCTTAAGATAATTTATGCATTTAGCGCAGTTATCCTTCAAATTTGACAAATGTCAATGTGAGCCAAACCGAGTGTCAAAAAATCTTGCCCTCATTGCCAACATTCGACACGCCACGAATCTGATGCATACTTATCGTAAGAGAACATTATTTACATTTTTATCGCGAATTTGTTCACTACTTTCCTAAATCAAAGCTGTATATATTCTGTGCTATACGACTTCCTTAAGCAAACAATGACGCATGAAATTGAGACCACTTTTCACAGTGCCGTTACCAGTTCCGAACATACTGAATTTATTTTCCATTTTATACAATATTGATTGAACAATAATTAGATTCAATATATTAAATGTAGACAGATATGAGCACGCGATACTGATGCTATTAATAAAAGGGAATCTTATTATAACGTGTTAGAATATTTTTTGAAACGCAAGAAATCTTTGAAACGCCTACAACGTAGGGTTACTATATAAACCAATGCAATGTCCTCTTGGCCGGTTATTCTGTTACAAGTCCAGTCATCTATGCGGGTGATATTATAATTGCACTCTATCTTCCTTTCAATAAAATCCGATCGAATGAAAGACTGACGCGACCGGGAAGAGGTCAGACGCAGGAGCAACCTTTTACATGCCCATCCGACGCATGGATCATCTTACTTTCCTTCCCTTTGTCGGAGAATTTAGTTCTTAGGCGAATCTCATTATTCTGCATTATATTGGGCAAAGAAACTCCGAGTATATCTCTCTCTCCATAGCTCGTTTTGCGACGAGTGCACCGAGTGCTCGAGCTTCTCAAAAAAGCCACAAGTGCACCACGTCTCAGTACCATATCTGGACTGGTTTTAAATCATTTTAAATTGGATTGGATTGGGTGTCTTAGGAGGCAACTAAGGGAAAACATGAAGTCGGACAGCAGAGTATTTCTATTGGATTACCTTATTTTCCCTCATCTTGAAGGAAGGCCCGTGCCCAACAGTGGGACATAAACAAGGGCTGGTATTATTATTATTATTTACCTTATTTTATCTTTCTATTGAATATTTGGGTTTTATTCAGCAGTGGACGTTGCACGACTGATGATGATAATCTATAAAGATCGTAACACGATATAATAAAACCCCGTTTAACTAATATTCCTCTAATACGCTTTCGAATTTGCTAAACACTAACGATGAAGGTCGCAAATTCGCAGACCCAATATTCAGAGAGTTATGAAGGCATAACCGTGGCCGCGCAGTCGACCGAATGAGAGCTGCGCGGCCACGCAGTTCTCATAAACGGGACTCAGTAGATGTCTCATTCTTTTTGATGAAACTGAAGGTAAGCAATCATTGCAGGAAAATGCATATATATATTGCCATTTCTTAAATTATAGGCGTTTTAACACGAAGATATTAAAGTAACGTAGGTCGTAAAGTCCTAACATTTGGGTTTTTTATACTATCTGCATTTTCTTCGAAATTGTATCAACGATTAGCAAAAAGAATGAGGCAGCTACTGAGCCCTGTTTACGAGAACTGCGTGACCGCGCAGTTCTCCATCGGTCGACTGCGCGGCCACGGTTATGCCTTCATAACTCTTTGAATATTGGGTCTGCGAATTTACGACCTTCATCGTTAGTATTAAGCAAATTCCTTCGTAATATTGACGTAATCGTTATTTTTCTACGACATTGTGGCCGAGCAGTCGAAATGGACACAATTTATGGAATACCCACATTAGTCACAACAATTATTCTGAATTTACACACAACGAATACACCACATTATATTATAATCATTATAAAATTTCTAAATCGATATAATTTATAAAATGATATATCAGTATTGCTTTGTTGTTTGGAAGATTTGTTCATTACATTATTATAAATGTACACAACTAGAACACAATGTGTCCTGTCATTTATATCCACATCAGTGGCGTCTATTCTCTGCTACATAATGTTTGCTTTTCATCTGACTATGGAATGAGATACTTAATGATATAGCTATCTGCAACTAAGTCGTCTTTTGCATAATGAGCGGACGTAAACACAATTTATGGATATTCTAGCATAGTTTGTTGAAACTAGTTGTTTTGTTTAATGTTGTATAATAGAGATCTTAACTACCGCACTAACAAACACCAGTTATCATGTTTTTTTTTATTCTAATTATTTCGACTCGGAACCATTTATGCTTATTTTCCATTATTGAGTACAAGATAATATATATCTATACTCACTATGAGAGTATGAAGTATAAATTGGCCGAAAACTGAATTAATGATCATTAACTTTAATTGTCGTTTGTACGTGCGGCGGTCAGTCGGCGACGAAGTAGCATTTATTTATGTCGCGACGTTGTTTTGTTGCCAGCACATGCCTCATACATTATATAGTTTATACTTCGAAGGCTCTCAAGACGCTACTTTGCATTACAATATAATTGTATTATAATAATATAAACGTGTAAATAAAGTTACTATAGTTAATCGAACGCACGTCTACAATTATCTCCGCAAGACTTCAATACGTGAACATTCATGAAACTGCAAATTTCGACAAGAGAATATCAAAAATAGTGTATCGACGGTCACCGTCTACATTCTGTCTAATATTCTGTAGTCTAATGACGCTATGTCTTAGGTCACTTGAAACATCTTAAGCCAATCCTCAATATGGACTGTTGTTATCAATTTTGATTTATATCGTCACTTCAATATTTCTGACGAATATTTCGTCGTGTGCAAATAACTTTCGGCTGACAAACGAACAGCGTTGTGTAACATTACATTCCAAACAATGAATCCTATGAATTCAGCATAGCGCAATTTTATAGTTAAAACCCCATTCGCTCCTAACACTAGCCGCACCTTTAATAATATTGCCAATATTCTATAACCCGCCCGACTTAACAGTGCACCTCGCTGGAATGCGACGTCACAGCGCCAGGTGCACACTTAAGTGGCACGGGTAGTAGAAAATTGACCATATTATTGAAGGTGTGGCTAGCCTAACATCTTACACATGAACTATGTAAAGGATGATTCTCTTGCATCGCTAAACGCATAATAAAATGAGTTGCGTCAATATTTTTCTAAGTGCTTACAAATGACAGAGATCTTGATAAACCGCTAAGTGGACAAAGTCATATGATTAGACAAGGTTACATATCAAAAACTAACACGGGAGTTCGTAAAACACGCCACGCGGTAATACGCGCTGGTCCACTGCTAAGATTCGGTTGGCTACAAGCGGGTAATAAGAACTAGAAATTAAAACGCCCGGTAGCGGCACGTACAAGCCCGTTATACAGACCACATGTAACCAGCCTAATCGTGGCATTCACTGTTATTACATTAGTAAATTCTTGTAATCAATTGCCCACCTAGCAAATAGAATTCAACTAAAAGTAATAAAAATGCTAATCACAACTGAAACAAACAAAAAAACTGGGATAATAGTTCCTGTTGCTGATTAACATTCTTTATAATTCGGTTATCATTGAATACCTCCAACCAAACATATACGCCTTACATAGTGGCGACTGGAGATATCAAAATAAACCGTTCCTTATTCGCTAATCAAAGAAATGAAAACTAAAATAAGCTACAGTAATGAAGTTCCACTGGTTGACCAATCACGGATCCTCAAAACCACTGACTAGTTAAAGTGAGTCAAGAATATTAAAAACACACGGACAAGAAGACAGACGTACAAAGGTATGCTTTTGTGCAATGCATTTTATTTTAAAATATTACAAGACGCCGTCCTCTCGGCGACACGGCGCTGTAGTTAGTGTAAAAGGGGGAAAAACAATTGAAATGTTGCTAAACTCCTCTTTTAGTCAAGCGAATGCTGAATAAGCTTACAATACAACTCCGTAAACAACCGAATCTCAGACTATTTTAAGCACAACCTTAAAATGAGCTTCAATTTTATTCATAATTTAAAGTCAATTGGCAACAATAAATAATGTTGTAAATAATATAATAATCAATAGATACAATTTGAGATCTGGCCGACCACACAGTTTCAGTTTTCCAACTCTCAAAAGTCCGAACGTATAGAAATAATATTTTCCGCAAAAGGACTTTCTGTGTATGTATAATATACTAAAAACATGCAACCAGGAGATAGCAACATTTTTCTGTGAACATCGATGCTGTTTCTGTTTACACTGAGATCGATTACCCTCAAATCGAGTGTCACTATTACTAACAGAGGTATACAAATATATTTTTCGCGTCATTATACTATTTGTAATTTAAGCTAAAAGGACGCCAGCGGTCTAACATGCTACTGCTGAGAAACGTTACGAAGTCTATATACAAGAACTCCATCAATTACCACTTGCTGTTTGTGTTCCGGGCGACAAAAACTGGCTCGACCTTCCCATATCGCTAGTTTAAGATTAATTCTCTAGTTATAGAATAGAGATTGAACAAGATCGCGTCGTCTCTGTGCGATCGAAGTGTTAAATTACAAATAGTATAATGTATAATACAGTTAGAGATGGTGTAGATGGTAAACGAGCCGATAACGTGGCCATCGCCTGTGTTGTGACAGTTTGCGCGCGGTACACCGCACCCTACAAACTATCGGCTGCCGACGTCATTTACCGTTCGTCTGGAGGGCAGCGTTCAGCTGCGTCCATAGATCCTTTTTGCATGATTTGGATCTGTAAATTATTGTTGCTGTCCCAATACCAATCTTCATGTACACAAAAGTAAATCACTCGAGACTCAATCTCGCCGCGAGTTATTTTTGAAGACTTTTCTTGAAGAGAACTCAGAGTACAAATCGAGGGATTCTTAAAGAGAATTTCTAACACAAAGAGTAAAATTCACATAGAAAGAATCGGAATAGAGTAGTCGTATTTGTCGCACTATTTTTGTAGTGAATCTTAAAACATTGCTCTATAGGCCAATATTAATCTAATATATAAAATCTTTATATTTCAAAACAATTTATTGTAATTTTTGGCGTTTTTTATGAGAATTGAATTGTAATGTCAAATGATAATTGAATCATAGAAAAAGATCGTGGGGTCTACCGAAATCTGTTCAAACAGTATTAACGTAGTGTTATGTTCGCGAGAAAGGAATGCAGCTATAAACTGCGCATATCTGCGTCTCTTTCCCAAGTAAAATTAAGGTTACTTTAACACTGTCATAAGAGCTAGTGGTAGAGCTCCAGTTATTAATAACGGCCGTAAAATACTCTATACGTAATAGGGAACACTTTTAATATAAATTATTCTGGATAAAGTTATATTGTATAATTGAAAAATCGAAATAAAAAAAGTATTCTAGAACTGACCTGCGCAGTGACGCTAGCCACTCTTTGAACTGCGTGTTGCCTTCTGGCGTCAGTTGGAAAGCGGTGCGAGCTGATAGCACGATGCTCACGAACTCCTCATACTCGACCGAAGTAAGGTGGTATAGCTTCTGGTGAATGCACTGGATGTACCTGCACACCAAGATTTAACTTTTAAATATTGATTTCAGAATTAAATGGAATTCTGAGTGGCAATGAGATCATTATATTTCAGGTCTAAGCTATTTGTTAAGTTATTTCGGTTTTTTTTTCAATGTAATGTGTAGTGTACTTTGAATAAATAAAAAAAAAAAAAAAAAAAATAGAACTTCTGACCTAGGTCAGGTCCTATTAAATCTGTATAAAGCCACGTCCGCTGCGCCATGTTTTGAACAGAACATTTGATAAGGGGCGTGGCTTGAGTGTTTTGTCAAACACAACCTCTCGAACATTTTGCCGGAGCTTGTGGAAAACATCCCCCGCGCTCGCCTGCGACAGGGGCGGGAAGGTGTTCGATTTTGATGGAGGAAGACGTTTCACCCGGAATATTTGTTTCGCACGTGCACATTATTTTGGTTTGACTATGGTGTGGAATCCAGATACTATGTTGTTATTAATTGCGTTGATGTGGTTGATACATGAAAGACCCGTGATTGGGGATGCAACCTCAAATGAAAATAAAGATAAAATAAAAAATTCGGGTCGAGATGTTTACTGAACATTGTTTACTGAACATGTCGCAGCGGACGGGAAATGTTTAAATGTTCAAAGTTCACTAAGCAATGTTCTGATCAAAACATGGCGCAGCGGACCCGGCTTAAAAGGAGTCACGAAGCCGACCACAAAAGCAGAAATAATATATTATTACGATAGCAGAAGCATTTCGATACGCTTTACGTGTAATTAGATGTACGATTGCGAATGCAGGCTAGTACAAAAGATCTCCGAGTGATCCACTCGAAGTTTTATGAGGCAGTATAGAATGTATAAAGTGGTGTAGGACGTATAGAGAGGTATACAGAATGTAAAAAACACGTGTCCGATCCGCGAGGGTATTATTCAGTGTATCAATACAAACGCATGTATATAATTCATTTGTTAATTATCCCATTTTTTTTTTTGTAATTTGTACCAAAAATATAAGATCAGATTCGTTTTTCTGGAACAAAGAAGAAAAAAAAAATTGAGATATTCAACAAATGAGTTATATACATGTGTTTGTATTGATACACTGAATAAGACCCTCACGGATCGGACACGTGTTTTTTTACACCCTGTATAGGACGTATAAGGACTAAAACTATATAGGAAGTATAAAGTGGTAATTAGTGGTATCGGACGTATAAATTACTATAGGACGTAAAATGTATCAAGTGGTATTGGACGTAAAAAGTAGTAGTATAAAGTGTTATAGGGATATGTAAAGTAGTATACAGCACGTATAAAGTGGTATAGTTACATTTGTTGGCACTTGTGCACGAGCGGCGCGAGCGTGCCGCGCAGGTGCTGCATGACGAGGTGGTGCGGCCCGCCGCGCGCCAGCCAGTGCGCCGACTCCACGCACAGCTCGTACAGCACGAACGGCGACACCACCGAGTTCACCGCGCACACGCAGAACTGGTGCAGGTACTGCGCGCCCAGACGCTTCGAGATGCGCAGCAGCCACTTCACGTGCTCGCCGTATGGCGGATTTCTATACCAGGTGAAATAAATAAAATAAATAATTATACGATCAAACCGCGGTGCCTCGCAGCTTTCTAGTATTAGAGACGACTGTTTTAGAGAAAGACGTGTCGTTAGCAAAAAAAACACTAAGTATCAAACTAAAACTAATAGCTGTGGGTTTCACGTTCAACATACCTTCCAAATTTATTTTGCGGACGATCATCGTGCACCCTCCTCGCTTGCGTTTCCAACGCTAGCATGCCGACGCGGTACGCGGCCAGTAGTCTTCTAAGTTGAGCTTGATTCACGCCTGGGGCGGCGTTCGCGCCACTTGATTGAGAGTTGTTTACAACGCCTCCGCCGGTGACGTTGGCTACGCTCGCTACGGTGGCTACGGCACCTACGCCGGGAACTGTAGGCACGCCAGCGTGGGACGTTGGCATTGGAGGTGGGATCGGCGCCGGGTGCTGGTATAGAAAAAATACACTACTTGAAAAAAAATTATAAAATCACAATTCAGTCGTATACGGGACCGTTATAGTGGTGATCAAGATTTTTATCGAAATTTTTATTGGTTGACGTACCAATGTTGGTTAATGTTAATCGTATACTTGAATATTATATTTAATGCATGTTAAATTTAATGAACTGTCCTCTTATATTTTAACAAGCTTAGGACTGTCTGATGAATTATATTACCTCTCTACATGTAACATTAATGGTTGGGGATGCTCGCGAAACAGACAATAATTCAGTAACATGACCTACTAATTTTGAATAAAACTATGATTCGGTTAGCCGATGTAAAATGATGTCGCCTATTTAAAGGTGCTAAGGTTTCCCATTGACGGATACGTCATTGATCACACATCATTACTAGACGAAATGAGCTCGTTGCGTACTTGCGGCTATCGAACTGTGTGTATAAGCGGCGACGTTACGCGTCAACCGCGTTGAATCACCTCACTGGAAATGTTCAGTCAAATCCCTAGTGGTAACTGCAAAAATTCACCCTGTAAAATAGATTCAGAGTTCCAATATACCAATATATACAACCCTAGTGTTTCTCGTCCAGTCGAAATAGCATGCAGTCATACATACAAAAATATTATCTATAACTTCTCTGAATAATTTTAATATAAATAACCTAAACATTCATGTTTCATTCTTAATTTTTTTAAACGTTTTATGTGGTACAATGAAACGTCGAGGAGCTGTGTGTAACATGTCATTAATTTCATATGCCCTTGGATACTCTGGCGTTCACGTCTGTGCAGCCCACTGTAAAACAGTCAACTGCATCATTGGGGAGCTTCCACAACTTCTATTTAAAAAAAACCGGTCAATTGCGAGTCGAACTCGCGCACCGAGGGTTCCGTACCATCTTTGGACGTATTAATAGTAGTTTATGCACCAAGGGGATAAAGCAGTGTCTTATGTCACGGGCGTGAAATTGAATCGCGAGCATAACGAAGGATTCTAGCAACTCCCGAGCACAGCGAGGGAGTGCAGAGTTAACTCCCGAGCGTAGCGAGGGAGTTAATACTAGAATCCTGAGTACAGCGAGGGATTTAAGCTCGCCCAAGACAAAGACACCTTTATCCCCGAGGTGAATACACTACTTTTCACACCTACTGCGAGGTAATAAAATACAAATATTGCTAGAATTAAAATAATAATAATATCTTGGGACAATCCACACACGGTCATCTGATCCCAATCTAGACAGAGCCTGTACTATGGAAACCAGACAAGTTCAGACAACTGATATTAATTAAATAGTTAAATATCACCCAGACAAGTGTCTGGGTGATATTTGGTGCACCCAGATGCTTGGTAGGAATCGAACCCACGACCCATCGGGTAGCGGCCAGGGTGTCTAACCACTACACCAAAGAGACTGTCAATAATATCAACATAGTGATTTGCAGCGTTAACATCTATTTCTTTTCTTTTCTAGAACAAGAACATTGGGTTGACGCGTCGCGCCCGGTTCGATTTTCAAATGTTTTTTTTTCGAGCAGGCTCTGCTTAGATTAGTATTATAGGACCTGTGGTAAAAGTTGACGTTTGACGTTCGAAATTCAAACACATTATTACCCAAGGGAGTTTAGTACAACATTATTACCCGGCTAGTCTATAGGGATATAATGAGGTACTTTATGTCATCTTTTTATGACACATAATGCAACATTATCGAGCAGGTGGTGTGAAAAATACAAATATTGCTAGAATTAAAATAATAATAACATTTTGGGACAA
This sequence comes from Furcula furcula, assembly GCA_911728495.1. Classification (NCBI taxonomy): domain Eukaryota; kingdom Metazoa; phylum Arthropoda; class Insecta; order Lepidoptera; family Notodontidae; genus Furcula; species Furcula furcula. Next base: position 18,064,980 of record OU452251.1, read on the forward strand.
TTCACACACGGTCATCTGATTCCAAACTAGACAAAGCCTGTACTATGGAAACCAGACAACTGATATTAATTAAATAGTTAAATAACACCCAGATGCTTGGTGGGAATTGAACCCACGACACATCGGGTAGCGGCCAGGGTGTCTAACCACTAGACCAACGAGACTGTCAATAATATCAGCATAGTGATTTGCAGCGTTAACGCGTTAACATCTATTTTTTTTTTCTTTTCTAGTACAGAAAGCTGATCCCAGTCTGCTCGTCGCGCCCAGTTCGATTTTCAAATGTTTTTTTCGGGCAGGTCTCCGGCTTAGAGTAGTATTAGACCTGTGGTAAAAGTGTTGAGGAATTTTCGTTTGACGTTCGAAATTCAAATCACATTATTACCCAAGGGAGTTTAGTACAACATTACACATTAAACATTATCGAGCAGGTGGTGTGAAAAGTAGTGTATGCTGCTCGGGGATAAAGGTGTCTTTGTCTTGGGCGAGCTTAAATCCCTCGCTGTACTCAGGATTCTAGAACATATTAACTCTATACTCCCTCGCTGCGCTCGGGAGTTGCTAGAATCCTTCGTTATGCTCGCGATTCAATTTAACGCCCGCGACATAAGACACTACTTTATCCCCTTGTTGCATAAACTACTATTACCATTTACCTCAGATAGCAAAAAACCCAAACCGCAAAACTAAGTTTGTTTGTCGAGGTTTTTTTAGGATTACTAAAAAACTAAACTACTTGGAAAGATCGTTTTATTTTTAAAAATAAAAATAAAATAATACGTAACGTAAAATATAGATTGACATGTATTGCCCATAATTATTTCAGATTTTTCTCTCCACAAACTTCGAAGATAAGAAAGGGTATTTTTTTGTCATTTTTGATTAAAAGCCAAAAACTACGCGACATAAACCAAAATAAAAATCTGTCTTGAGATGTGCAAAAGAAACCCTTTCATATGATATCCCACTCGATATAATAGTCTCACTTTGAAATTTTGATGACCCATTACGACCCCCATTATAAAAAAAGTAAAAGAAGAAATATATTGATATTTTTTGCGATGAGGTTGGGTAAATAAGATCTAAAATTATTCCAAGTTTCGAATCGATAGCATCAGTGGTTCCTGAAATATACAGGTGTGACAGACAGACATACGAAGTCAAACCATAAGGGTTCCTTTTTTACCTTTAGGTATGGAACCCTAAAAACGTTAAAATATGTATGTACAAGTAATTTAGACATTGCAAATCAAAAGTTGACTTTTCTACGTCAGGGGGAGGGGCATTAATACCGGAGGCGATTTTTGAGATTGTTCGATCCCTCTCTTCTCTTGGTGAGATGTGAGATTTTGCTTGATCACCTCCTGCCTCCACTAATCTTACGTGAGATTTAAAATCAGTAAGTTAATCTGTGCTTCATTGCATTCGATGTATTAAAAAAAAAACAATTTGCTTTATTATTTTTATTTAAAACTAATTTATTTTATTTGGGACAACAAACGATTACAAAATAAGGTAAGTTAACAAATATGGATACTAGAAATAGGTAATTATGCAACCTGCACCGTTGACCACAGAATAAAGACGAATATTTAAGATGTCCAATTTTTCGCTTGATTTAACCCCGTATTCCTTTACTTTACAGTGTTTTATGCAGGAAAACAATTACGAGATAAATTGCCGAGATGTCCCTCTACCCCACGTAAGATTGGGTGAGGTTCGGCTCGACCCACTCAATTAAATGGCTCACGTAATTAACTATCGCACCCTTCGCGCAAACTCACATGACGACTAGATGTGTGTATGTGTGGATGTGTGTATATGCGTGCGAGCGCGATACCGTGTGTGTGTCTGTGTGTGTTTGAGTGTGCATGTGTGTGTGCGCGTGTACGTGGTACGCCTGTAGTTGTATACTCACGACGGGGTGCACCGCTTGGTTGACGGTCATCGGCTGCGGGTGCGGGTGCGGCGCGTGTTGCGGGTGCGGCACGTGTTGCGGGTGCGGCGGCAGCGGCGCCAGCGGGTGCGGCGCGCCCGGCGCCACTAGACCTCGCACGAAGTACGGCGGCAACGCGTACTGCGGGCCAGGGTGGGCCGCACCACCACCGCCGTACTGCACATACATGTTATCACACATCACACGTACACTAACAGAGACATTTACTGTCACACATAATAACGACAATTACACTAATAATAATCAATTATGATATAATATTGCAAATCTCACTTTAATAAAATACACAAGCACTTGCGCAAGCATCAGTGCTCTCTCTCTTTCTTTCAAGCTAATAAGACGCAAGACCGACAAGAAGAGCGACTGTTTACATGACCATCCGACGACATCATCGATCTTCTTACGTATGCATTGTCTTAGCCAGTAAGGTACATCTAACACAAAATTGTTGCTTCTCGCGGATTTGAACCTGCAACCTCCAGTTTGCAAAGCGAGCGTTATCCCGCTGCAAGCAAGGTGACTTAGACTCTAAATATCACTTTGCTTTTAGTTTGTTGGAAAAAATAAATAATTTAAAAAAAAGTATAAACTTCTAAGATTAAGTCTAATATTAATAATAATACAGATTGCACATGTGAATCACCGCTGCAATAATAAATGAGAATTTTTGCAGAAGCGATTCACATAAGGACAATCCAGTCTACTTGCAATCGGCGATAGGATACTGTTGGGGCTAGCCCACACTCCAATGAATTAATATAAATCGTAAAAATAAATGTAAACTGTAATGAGTATCGTGACATTTTGTTCCACTGACCGGCAGCTGGTATATGGCCGGCGGGTACGGGTGGTAGGTGAACGGGTACGGCAGCGGGTACGGCACGGGCAGGGGCACGGGCGGCGCGGGCGCCCGGTACTGCGGCTCGTCCACCGGCTCCTCCTCGCTCGCCTGGCGCAGGTACAGCTCGTGCCAGTAGCGGGCCACCGTGTACAGCACCTCGGGGTACACGCCGCCGCCTGGACAACGAGTATACCACGTCACTACTGCATCGAACGATAATGCTTACTACCGGATAGAGGCTGAGGTGCAGGATCGTGAATGGCAAGACACTTTACTATTACATTGATCAATATCCCTATCTAGCGGACAGCTGCAGGCTAGCGACTTATATCCGGCATCCGTTACTACAGAATCGTCTAACATTCTTTACCAGCGGACAGCTGTAGAATGTAGACTTATTTCCGGCATCCGTTACTACAGAATCGTCTAACATTCTTTACCAGCGGACAGCTGTAGAATGTAGACTTATTTCCGGCATCCGTTACTACAGAATCGTCTAACATTCTTTACCAGCGGACAGCTGTAGAATGTAGACTTATTTCCGGCATCCGTTACTACAGAATCGTCTAACATTCTTTACCAGCGGACAGCTGTAGAATGTAGACTTATTTCCGGCATCCGTTACTACAGAATCGTCTAACATTCTTTACCAGCGGACAGCTGTAGAATGTAGACTTATTTCCGGCATCCGTTACTACAGAATCGTCTAACATTCTTCACCAACCGACCGCTGCAGACTGTCGACCTATGTCCGACATACATTACTATAGAATTGTCTAACATTCTTTACCAGCCGACCGCTGCAGACTGACAACCTATGTCCGGCATTCATTATTACAGAATCGTCTAACATTCTTTACCAGCGGACAGCTACAGACTGTCGACTTATTTCCGGCATCCGTTACTACAGAGTTGTCTAACATTCTTTACCAGCAGACTACTGCAGACTGTCGACTTATTTCCGGCATCCGTTACTACAGATTCGTCTAAAATTCTTTACCAGCGGAATACCATTCTTTACCAGCGGACTACGGAATTGAATTAAATTGTTTTGCTGATTGTCCAGGGCGCACCAGACGAACATATTATTGCGCTATTCATGAAGAATCTTTCCGCACACCCCGTGCATTTAGTTTTAAACTGAGTTCATGTTCTCATCCAGTTAATTCCACCTTGCGAAATCGTGGCTCTAGCTAAACGATTTACAAAAGAGCTAAAACTACACACATATAAATAATTGTAAGCTACTTACATGAAACCTTACCTTTCGCAGCCGCCTCGACAGTAAGACACGCGCGTTCGAGCATAGCGTCGCTTTGTTCTTTGCACTGTAGCACAGCGCGTTGTATCTCGTTGTAATTGAGCGCATGCGCGTGAGGGAGGACTGACAGCGCTAGTTCCGAAGCCGCGCGGACTGTGTGCACGTCGCGGCCTGATGAAGCCTGGTTGTTGGAACAGAAGTTGATACATCAGCCGATAGACGTCGACTAGACAAAAGCCTCCCTCTTAGAAGGGAGGGGTTGCCATAATCTCCACGCTTGGCAGGCGTCTTGGAGGTCGCAGTATGCCTGGCAATCCAATAGAAAGACGTTGCTGCCCGTCTTCTTGTTTTTTTTTATACTACCAAGGTGGCAAGCAAGCGTGCGGCCTGATGGTAAGCAGTCACCGCAGCCTATAGACGCTAGCAACACCAGAAGAATCACCAGTGCGTTACCGACCCTTAAGGCATTAGATATTATGCCTTTCTGCCGCACTCACAGACATCAATTAACTTTAATCGCATACAAGTCATTTTCTGTAATCTATTTATTTCGAATCTCTTGAGTCTCTTATAATTATCTTTTAGTATTAATTACAAGATTATTGATATATCTACTCATAATTATAATATATAATGTGTTATAATTTATATTATTTAATTTTAACACTAGTTTTTTAAGATGTTTGTACTAACACTATGGATCTGTCTGGTCTGAAATGAAAAAATATTTATTTATTTATTATTCGCGCAATAAGTATTATTTGGCATCGAAAGTCGAAAAAAATCATTTACAAAATATGAGTTAATCACAATTAACTATAATTGACGTTTGTAGGTTCGGCAGTTTGTGACCGGTAATTTCCCTTAATCGCCTCTTACGTACACCCAACGGGAGATGGGAGGGTGCTATTTTTACCCGGACACCCCACGCATCGCTAGCTAGATTGATTGTACAAAAATCTATATAGTTCATACCTTATCCGCAATACTGGCAGCTTCCGGCGGAGTAAGGTGACCTTCCCACGCGTCTATTAGGAACAGAATCGCAGGCGCACCGATGTCCATCGCTTGACCTAATACCAACAAATGTATATGATAGACTAGCTGACCCACGCAGCTCCACCTGCGCTATTTTTACGTTAACTAAACTTTTAATAACAGACATTCCCATCGAATACATAACCTCCTTTTTTATAGTCGGTTAAAAATGGGACCCACTTTTTACTTGCTCTCCGAAGCACGGACCCGTTTAGTTCAAATGGCATTAAACGGTCACCCATCTATTTAATGACCTTAACAAACGTTGCTTAACCCGATCGATTACAAAACCTTGATAACAACTCTCTATGAGTGTTCCCTTAGTAATATTTATTATATTATAAAAAAAATTGATAAAATCGGACCAAGCGTATAACCCATTTTGACTTTAATCCCCACTCCCAAAAGAACCGTGCTAGATTACGGGATAAAAAGTATCCTTTGTCCTACCTCGGAGTATTAACTCAAATCATGCCAAGTTTCATTTGAATCCATTTAGTAGTTTCGGCGTAATGCTCAGCCGTGATACAGACAGATACACAGACAGACAAAAATTTAACAAAATACATTTTCGGCCTCAGTATCGGTTATAGAATGCCCTCCAAATATAATTTTCAAAATATCTTCAATGTACAGAATTGGACCTGTTACAGTTTTATTATAAGTATAGACTAAAGGTTTTATATCTTTGCAAACAATTGAAGATTTTTTTATTTACATCAATAGTGTTTGCTAAATACCACTTACCTGTTATCCAACTAACGTGTGACGAGTACGTGCGACTAAGCCAATTGGCACTAACGCAGTTATGAAGCCCCAAGGCATATAGGCCCAATTGAAAGGCAGCCATGTGTAATCCTCTGTAAAGAAGATAGTTAAATTACTTGAAAACCAGTTATAATAGTGGAATCGTCCAGGTATGTACCACCAGAGCGTCAGATATTAAGCCACCAAACCAACCAATCTAGCCTAGAACACCGCAATGATATATATTGCGGTGTTCTGGTTAAAATAATGCTGCAGGCGAAGAAATTGAACTGAATGACACTTGACTATTTGCATCCACCTGCGATTTCCATATCGGGCTAAAGAGACTAACCAACGTCTCGAGTAAGCGGCAGTGCAGTTTAGGTAAGTATAAGCACTTCGGAGTCGCTGGACATTCGGGATGTGGGCCCTTAGAACGTCCATTGAGTACGGCGACTAAAAGGCGGAAGGCGGCGGGGTTGCGACCCCCGTCCCCGTGAGCACCATGCCACCCCCGTTCCCGGGGGGCTCAAAGGCAAAGTAGTGAGGGCCCCCTGGTGCAAATCCCACCGGAGAACCCTGGGGCCCCTCTCATGTGCCGATGCGACAGCCGCGAGGGTTTTAGTGGGTAAGAATCCCACATACCCCGGTCGAGCCCCACAGCTCCCAGGATCTTTCGAAGATTTGCCCCGCGTCAAAAAAAAGTCAACTGTAACTGTATAAGCAACTGTATACGGGAACGTCCCGCATGTCTTGCCACTATGCCGATTAAAAAACAACATTGTACAGATATCCTGCTATTACGTCATAAGCAGGAGAATGTCCCCTGCTTAACATTAATTAAGGGCGTTACTATGATCCCCACGCATGGTAGGCGTCTTGGGGATCTCAGTATGTATGTGTATTTGGATATGACACAGAAGACTGTGCTGCTCGTCTTCTGGTTTTCCCTTAGTCCCCTCCTACGACACCCAACGGTAAGAGATGGGAGGGTGCTATTCTTAGCCGGACACCCCAAGGGTGACGTCCTTCTGATAATACAACCAATAAAGACATGAAGTGTTCGTTTATAAATTGTTTTGTAACCTAGGTGTAGGCCTAAACCACTCCAAGACTTTCTCTAGCACAAGGGTGGACTGTGGGGTTAAATTATTAAACCTAAGCAGATCACAAATTTGGCACCTAATAGGTGCACTCACGGGACATTTTTGGTACCAATGAACACCTTCACAGAATGAGGCTAATTACTGGTGAAAAAGAATCAATGCAACACATATTGTGTGGCTGCGACGCTCTCGCGAGACGTAGGTTGAGTCATCTGGGAGTAGCCTACCCCACACCAGATGATTATGTACAGCTCCAAGCTGGCGCAATCGTTGCGTACCTAAGGGAACTCTTCAACACGTCAGCAACAGAGTAAGGGCTAGGGCATGCACAATGGATCCAACTGGGTCCGGGCCCGATTTTATAGCCACCAACAATAGAATAGAAACCTACCTGTGAGGACCATGGTGTTCCCTCGCGCAAGAGGTCTGTGTGAACAAACTGGTGCTGGACGAGCCGCCGGCTTTGAACAGCACTGACTTGGCGAGTTCGAACATGAAATGCGCCGACGCTTCCGATGGCTGGTTCGGCACTGATGGATACAGCCGCTTGCCTTTGTATCTGCGAGTTTCATTAAATTAAGCGCATTCAAACATTTACTTAGTTACAATCATTTACAAAGTCTAACTGCCGAACGTACAAACGTCAATTAAAGTTAATGATGATTAATACATTTTTTGTAATCGGATTATTTCGACACTCGATACCCATTATTACTTAATACGCTGATAGTGAGTAGATATAATAACTGTTCGTGTTCAATAATCGAAATTAATCATAAATGGCTCCGACATGACCCTCCACCAACCCATGGCCCCACCGACCTTCCGGTCATACGGGCCGAATCGCGGGAGATGCGCGCGGTATTGCTCTTTGGCTCTGTCCACCGCGCGCAATTCTTGACTCCCCCCAAGTTATTTCTTCTCCCGTGTCGCTGGCGTCATTCTCCCCTTTCTGGGGCAGACAATACGCGACAGTCTTCGTCGTCAGGCTGCTCTACGTCTAGCTACTTCTCGTCTATTCCTTACTTCGAACCAGCCGTGCGCAAACTTCCGCAACCTCGCGAAGTTCGCCGGGGCACTCACCAGATCGCCGTAGTATATCGGATGGCTCCGACAGTCGAAATGAATGAATATTAAAAAGTGACTTAATTAGGTTTGTGAGTGCGGCAGTAAGTATGCTTGTAGCCGAACTTATACCTTAGGGTTGTTTTCAGATACATTATTTATAGTTAGACACGATCTATAAAAAAATGTGTCAATCACTTTTAATCGATGGTGCTGTGAGGCCTTATACCTATAGTAGGTATAACTAACCACTGACTCGTCACTAACTGCCGGTCCCAATATCCTATCGATCCCTTACTATAAATTAAATAAACTATTAATAAAAAAAAAAAAACCGACTTCAAAGTAAATTATCTAAAAAGCATAAAATAACGAAAATATTATTGAAGTTGGTGTTAGCGTACCTGCTGTGTATATTCTGCACCAACTTCAATAATATTTTCGTTATTTTATGCTTTTTAGATAATTTACTTTGAAGTCGGTTTTATTTTTTTTTAAATAGTTTATTTAACACTTTTTAGTGACTTATTTTACCAAGATAGGTATCAGCACTATCACGCAACTCGAACGTCTACATTACAGTAACTTACTGAAAACATAAAAAGTTTATATCTCTTAAACTACTGGACCGATTTTGATGAAACTTATACTCTACCCTAAGTTGAAAAATACTCTAACTATTGCAAAAAGAATTTTCGAAATCGGACTTGTAGTTTCTGAGAAATCCGCGGACAAACCTACATACATACATACATACATACATACACTCGTGAAATTTGGTAAATTTGTTTAGAAGCCCACATAGACTAACATACATGAATATTACGCATTTCTATTAATATTACATACATACGCGTCGAATACAGAACCTCCTTTTTTGAAGTCGGTTAAATAGTTACCAGTGGCGTGCAGTCCATATAGGCAAAAAGTGTTTGCCTACCCTGTGATTTCAAATATCTCTATTACATGATAACAAAAATAATTTAAGTGCACAATAACATTTTGTTCTGAATTATTTCATTATTATAAATAAACAAATTCGCGCGACATGTTTGAATGAAATAAATCAGCTGAGCGCTCCGCGTCAAAGCGGGCGAGCCGCAGCAAGTGCAATGAACTATTCCTAAGTACGCGGAAATTTAAAGTTCGCGCGTTCGAGCCGCGAGGCCCGATCAAAAAGGCAAAATCTTTATTTGCACACATTCAAACGAAAAGTTACTCACACCTGTAGGCATGCCGACCATGCGAACAGAATAAATGTCACGCACACATGCAAACATGATACTCTAAGATAGGCATAAGCATGAAGAAATAGGGTCAAAGTGGAGAAAACACTCCCAAATACATGACTGAGGTCAACGCTATCCCATTCATTGAGGTCGAATCTCCCTTTCTAAGAGGGTAACCTTGATGTTTCATGAAAAATCAGGACATCTTTTTAACTTCGTCGCTTAATACGACTTACTTGGCTTGTTTAAGCTTTAAGTTTAAACCGATTAAATATGTCTAGTTGCTTCCGTTTACCTCTCAAAATACGACGGGACGAAAAACCGACAAGACCGTTGAGAGACCAGGCGCAACATTTTACATACCTATCTGACGCATGGAGCATCTTACTTTACCTTAGAGGAGATACCACTGGAGATAGCATGATGCGCTAACCCCTCTGCCTAATTTTGTTCATATGGTCAGGTCATTCTTTATTTGTGTGCGTATCTTTTTGAATATGTTGCGAGTTTATTATAGTGTGGTTATGCGTGAAATTGTATCTGTGTGTGTTTACTTCGCCTCCCGCACCCCTCAAAAGTGCCACGAAAAATTTGTTCGGTGAATCTACGCGATACTAGCTCCATTCTAATTACTCTGAGTACTTTACAGACAATCAAGTAATAAATAAATAATAAGTTAATGGTTGTGAAAATAAAAGCATATGAAGTTATGATAAAAATAAATTGTATTACAAGATCATTTATTCAGTACGTTTAACGATTTCTGATTAATCACAAGATATTGAATAGCAATTTCCATTATATGCAAACAACTAAAACACCTTGTTTTTAGCCACCCACACATTAGACGATAGAAAAAGCATTTGCAGTAAATTTAGGTTTCCATTGGACCAACTGCAGATCATTGCAGCTTCATAAAAATTTTTTTCGAATGGGACAATGGATAGTCATAATATTCCTTCGCTCAATATCTTTAGGAAATCTACAAGAAAATAAAAAATGTATTAATATTGACCACGGGTAAATAAAACAGTATATATATTGACAGGTGACAGGTATAGTGACAGGTTAAGAAATAGTGACATAAGGAAACGTTGTGGTATGAAAGAAGATGTTGTGACAAAAATTGAGGTATGCTGAGATGGTTTGGCCATGTCGAGAGAATGAATGAGGAACGATTGACGAAAATAGTGTATAAGGCGAGTGTGAATGAAAGTGTTGGAAGGGGTAGACTTAGGCGGACGTTTCAAGACCAAATCAGGGACGTCTTGAAAAAAGGCCAGGTCAAGAGTACCCTAAACCGAAGAGCATGTATGAAGGGAATAATGAAAGTGGACGAAGCGAAACAAGTATGTAAGGATCGTAGCAAGTGGAAAGAAGTGGTCTCTGCCTACCTCTACGGGAAAGAGGCGTGATTATATGTATATTTATAGAATGATATAGGTACTCTCGCCGATACGACCACAGTGGCCAATCTTTCGCAAGATCAGCCATCAGCCAGTGCACAAATGCTTGCGTAGCCACAAGTGCACTCTTTCTTCCTTTTACCTCTCACAGTTTAGTGATACGAAAGATCAACACGACCGGGGAGAGGTCAGGCGCAGGACCGACTTTTTATATGCCTATCCGACGCATGGATCATCTTACTTTACAGACAATCAGATGACCAGCCTGTATTGTCCTAGCCAGTAAGGAACAAATATACAAAGTTGTTGCTCCCCGCAGGATTCGAACCTGCGACCCCCGGTACGCAAGCAAGCAGTTTCCCACTGCGCCACGGAGGCTACTAGACGCGACAGGACTAGGAGGCGACAAGAATAAATATGATTTTAATAATATGTTTAAAACTACATACACACTTGAACATACAATATTTTTTCCATATCAATCCTTGAACTAAATACCTACATCGTATATTTTTTATCATAAAGTGGCGGTAAAAAAATCCCCAAAACGGAAAGTCTTCAAAAAATCTTTACCATGGTTACTCTATGAAAACAATGTAAAATATTTTAAATTAGATAATTCAACTACAAATTAATAGAAAGTTAAACCCAATACTAACAAACGAACTGAAAACGTGTTATATGCCTATCGAAAGAAGAACTGATCGAAAATATGGTGCATAATCCAAAGGGATCATCGGTAGGTACATTATTGAACAAATCGGACTTACGAGTGATATTCGGTATCATCTAAGGGGTACAACATATTTTTGCAACTAAGTACTACACATTTTATCACCATTCTTATTAGTTTAATTCACTTTATCGTGAAATTATGGTATTTAAATGTTGGATCGATTTAAATGACAGACAGTTTCATGCTGACAATAAGCGCCAGTGTTGCCACAAAATATGAACCCTTAAAATCGGTATTTAAAATTGCATTTGAGTACAATTGGCGAAAACACAATATAGCATTATCCTAATCGTACTCGCAGAACAATACCAAAAAAAAAATTATTAGACATGATTGTCATCGTATTTTATGTTTTCGGGTGGAAAACAATCTTTTGATGTTGAAGTAGAGCATTTCTATATTAGGGTATCCATTTCTCGGGTAATTTAAATTATTACATGGACCACACATTGGACCACTTAGAAAGAGAGATCCGGCCTCAATGAAAGGGATAGCGTATGCCTCAATCAACTATTTGGAGTTTGGACTCCACTTTGACCCTATTTCTTCATGGGCATAAGATAGGCACTGTCTTTTCGGTGACAGTCGATCCCTGATTGGTCGATCCAATATACTCTTTTAGATGAGTCAACCAATAAGGAGCCCGATGCGTCGAAAGAACGCAATACGTTATACTACAAATTATAAAATACCTAGTTTGTTCAAACTTCAATATTTTATAATGACATCCATTTTTTGTTGGTTTTTATTTTCATTTATACGATTGTTTTCGGTGCAGTATGTTCGAAAAAGTGACTACTCCGTGTATTATTATTTTATTAGTGTTTCCAAATTAAAAAACTTATAGTAAATGGAAGTGGTAACGTGTGTTCGATGTTCTGGCCAAGTGTGTATAGAAAAATTAAAAAATCACGCATTTTCGTCCCTTTCTTACGAAATTAAAAGAAAAATAATTGAAGATGGCCGTTGTATGCCGAATTTGGAATTAATTCAGGTCAAAGGTAAAGTCACGCGAAAATTTAATAATAAAGAATATAAATAAGAATACCTACTCGTAAATATCTATTCATTTTGCAACTGATTGCAGTCACTTTTTTGTTTGTACGCGTACCAATAAGCAATCGGGTCTTTATCAAGGCCACTTCCTTAAATTAATTTGTCTATAAAATCAGTTAATTTTTGGATATTTGAGGCGGCATATTTACAATCATCTTAGTATGTGTGTACATGTGTGTAACTCGCAGTCTCTCTCATATTGGTAAGATTTTTTACTCTACTACAAGAATAGAAGGGTTATGTTTTTAGAGTGTGTATGTATGTCTGGCACTTCCTACGTACTCATTAGTAGTGGAAGTGAAATAGAATATGTATTTAAAAAAAACAGTAGGTATTAGTTACTCATCAAACAATTAAGTAGGTATGTTTCTTTTGTGTTCACCTCATTAAATTAAAGTCAATTTAGTTTTGCCTACCCTGTCATATAACCCAGTGCACGCCACTGATAGTTACCATCGATAGCTATAATGACATTATTTCCGTTTCAATAATAACATATTAGTAGCTTACTGTTGATTGTTCAAATGACAGTCTGTCAGGGTTTTAGTTATCGCTCCATTTCGGAAGTATATCGCGGGATATCGTGACTTGATCGATGATTTTAACTTATAGTTAGCGATCGATAGGATATTGGGATCGGCAGTTACTCGCATAAAAGTATATATACAGTATATAGATTTTTTGTCGGGCTTAAATTTTGCACTTATAAATCGTTGAAATATACAGTGGAACAACGAACCTCCGCCTTTTTTGAAGTCTGTTAAAAATGAAGATGCTTCTTTTTTTTATTTTACCCACCTTGGTACATAAAATATCAAAATAACTTCAGTTGAAAGTATCCACAACAAGCGCAATGATCATGATCACGGGATCCGCCCCGGGCGGCAGTTTCAAGGGGCGCCTAAATCGTAATTTAATATGATTAAAAATAAAAAACTTGCTTCACAACGAATAATAGATAACAAAATTAAAGGGTTTCTTAATGTCCCTTTCAAGAAAAATTACAACCACTATACTATAGTACCCTATATTTGTTAGTTGTTTTTTAAAGTAATGTAGTAATTGAGAGAGGGGTGCCACTATCAAGTTTCTGCCCCGGTTCGAAAAAGTCGTAGATCCGGGGCTGGTGCGCTTACCCCACCCGCACGAATTTTGGGTCGGCTCGTGCGAGCGATTGTCGTCCTAAAGGTTATACAAAGCTTGCGACCGCGAGAGTACAATGTGAGCGGTAACCTGGAGTCCTTAGGTCTTGGTGCGGGCGTGTGATGCGCGGCGTGGGGCGGGGGGGCCTGTGGCGCGGGCGGCGAGGGACCCCCCTCCACCACCAGGCGCTCCATCTCCACACTGAGACACTGCGCGCCCTGCCACACGTACACACGTGCCTCATACTAGTAATAATAATATCCTAACACAATCCACACATGGTCGTCTGATCACAAACTAGGCAGAGCCTGTATTATGGTCACCAATACGTAAACGCTTTTTTTTTTAAATTACATACTTAAAATGTTGGAAAACGATCTGATCAGCAGGCTTAGCACGGTTTGCCAAGACTTCGTAATCTTGACAGTTCGGTGTGGCGTATGACGTAGTTATCGACCTAGCTAATACCGAAAATGACGTTTCTACGTCGATAACTACGTCATACTCCACACCGAACTGTGAAGATTACGAAGTCTTGGCAAACTGTGCTAAGACTGCAGATAAACGCAAAAATAAACATTGAAGACGAATCCAGTTTTTAGTCTAGTTTCGTATCGTATTATAATTTTGAATGAGATTTATATAGACCAACAGAAGTCAGTCATTTATAACTAAGCAGTCAGAAGTTCATCGCCAGCCGGAAGAGGTCCACTGCTGAACATAGTCAGAACTTAGTCATTTTTAATTGAATTGATTCTTTAGAATTTGTCATTTTTAATCAACAAAACTAGTAGTAAATCCATTTTTAAGATTTCTGTCATTTTTGTATATTTTTTTAAACATTGTTTTAAATGAAAAATGCTACAAGTCTATTACTGTTACAAATACACACAACATTATAAAAACACCTATACTAATTACTGACCTGCGGCATTGTGGCTCCGGGATGCTGTGGAAGATGCGGAGGATGTTGTGAATGTTGAGGATGTTGCGGATGTTGGGGATGTTGAGGATGTTGTGGATGTTGCGTATGTTGAGGATGTTGCGGATGTTGTGGATGTTGCGGATGTTGTGGATGTTGTGGATGCTGCGGATGTTGCGGATGTTGCGGATGTTGCGGATGTTGTGGATGTTGTGGATGCTGCGGATGTACGGCGTGCACCGCATGCGCAGGGTATCCCGCGTCGCTGCGGTACGCCGTCAGGCGCGGGTTGTTGGTGTAGTACATGCTCACCATTGGACCTTTGGTCAGCTGGTGGATATCACGGTCCAGCAACTAAACAAATAAACACGCTTTTAAAATCTTTCTCAATTATAATGTATTTTAGGCCGGCTCGTGCATGCGATTATTATTCTAAGGGTGATGAACCGTTGGTCACCGCAACTCATTGTAGTCATAATAATTCGAGATCGCATATTCAGGTAGACAGCCACGAGCGCTTATTGTGACCGATAGCATTCGAGTTGGTTCCTTCCACACATCACCCCTTACCTCAAAACCACAATGGAGTAATTATTGCCGCCATAGAGTATTAAAAATAAACACAGCCCGTTTATGAAATATGCTATTCCATTCCCATCAATATTTTATCTTCAGCTAAAAGACTACTGCTGAACAAACGCCTCCCCCTTTGGAAGGAGGGTTTTTCGTAATCCCCACCTTTGACAAGCGTCTTGAGGATCGCAGTATACACCTATACTGCTGTTTCTTTGATTACATACCACCGTATGTAATCAAAGAAACTGCTGCCCAGCTTCTTGTTTTCCTACGGCTCCCAACTGGGAGATGGGTAGGTGCTATACTTACCCGGTCACCCTACAAGAGTTTTTAACTCACCTTGTTCATAATTCTCGCCAGTTTGACCGGGTCGTCCTTATAAAACGATAGCAATGTAAGTGATAGTTCTCCGCGCTGACGTCTAGTACCCTCGCATAGTAAGGGATGATCCGCTTCAGACACATTCGCTTTGAGTCCTAGAGCTGCTACTGCCGCTTCGAAGCCAAGTGTTTCGTCATTAGGTGACCTAGCCTGTTGAAAAAAATAATATGAACAATAATGTTTCCTAATAAGACTTGCTGACTTCGATTTTTATTCTTCTCGTAATTTAATAGCCTTACCACCTGCCACATTGGATATAAAAGATCTGGATCAATGGATTTACTAACTGCAAACACCCTTCTAAGTGCTAGTAGGTCCATATGGTCTATACAGGCATCAATAAATAATGTAATAATGTGTGTAATTTGTGAAATAACGTGTGTAATGTGTCAATGTCAGTTTGTAAACAGTTTGTGCTGTGTTTACTGAAGGGCTTCTTGAAATTACTTGGCTCAAAGGACTCAAGCGATAAGCACACAGTGGCATGCCGCTATATCTTTGACTAGGCGCTTTAGTAACTATCCGGCGAACATCCAGCTTGTTTCGTCACTAAATTACTTAATGGTCACTCCTGGATATTTATCATCATCAGCCGGAAAACGTTCACTGCTGAACCAAGGGCCCTCTCCCTTGGAACACTACATCATCATCATCATCATCAGCCGGAAGACGTCCACTGCTGAACATAGGCCTCCCCTTTAGAACGCCACAATGAACGACAATAGGCATGATGACTGCAACACAATACCAATAAATCTGTGGTTTTAAATATTAGAACAGATTGCACTGATTCCAAAAATGCATCTCATTTTCATAATAATAGAGAGATTTTCGTGATATTTAAGCAAATAAATTACTCAAATACAGCTAATCGCCATCTTGTAATAAACGCTGATCAGAGTGAATGACGTCAATCCTCTGTAAATAAACAACTGTCAAACTGTCATCTCAACTTTTTCTTTCATACAATGATTCACTTTTATACCTAGAACCCTAGACAGATGTTTATTTACACCGACGTCACAAAATGGCGACATGCACCGGCCATCGTTTTGGAACGAAATTCAAACTCTATTTTAAAAATTGAAAATATTGCTATTAATTGTAAATTTAATACAAAACTATGATTATTTTCGGCAATAGTAGACCCGTAAGTACATTATAGAGTATTTTTTCAAAATTAGTCATCATGCCTATTGGCTATTTGCATCCACCGGTTACCTGCGACGCGCACAATGTCGTCAGTCCACCTAGTGGGAGGCCTGCCTACGCTGCGTCTTCCGGTTCGTGGTCGCCACTCGAGAACCTTTCTTCCCCAACGGTTATCGGTTCTTCGGGCGATGTGGCCTACCCATTGCCACTTCAACTTGCAGATTCTGAGAGCTATGTCGGTGACCTTGGTTCTTCGGCGAATCTCCACATTTCGGATTCGACACACACACACGCACTCTACGGAACACTACAATGAACGACAATTAGCCATTTGCATCAATTGGTCTGTTTCCCGAGACATTTACAATGTCGCAGATTCACTTAGTTGGAGGTCTGCCTAAGCTGCGCCTTCGTGGTTGCCATTAGATAACCTTTCTTCCCCATCAGTTATCGTCAAATATGTTACGTTGAGAATACATTTTAAAATAGAACACAATGAAGCATGATTTATCAATCTATATTTTGAAACACTTACTGGGTGCTTGTTTTCTTTGTCGGTCGCTGATAACGCAAGCACGTCGAAAAGGAAGCTCGCCAATGCAATCGGCAACAGAGCCGGACCACGATTTCTAGAAGAAAAAAAAACTCTTTAGATATTATTAGTTCCTAAAACATTTCATATGAAAGAATGGAAATTCTGACCTCAGGGTGCCATCACGCAATTGTTCGGCCTTCTCTCGTGCCAAAGCCAATTGTTCAGCACCGGTGGGCAGTTTCTTCAATAGAGCGACGAGTTCGGTCTCCTGATTGTTCAATTTCACCTCCAAAGCCTTCGTGCTTGCAGGCGGGCGCGCCATTTCTAAGGCGAACAGGCCGACGCGGAAGGCGAGTTCATGGTGTTCACTGAATTCCGCTAGCACCTGCGAGCAATTGCATGGTAATGTGGAAGTGTGTAGATGTGTAAAAGGTCAACAGTGACGTCACTATGACCAGAGTTTTTGTTAAAAACGTCGTGTATTCGTCCGTACCACGCACGTTCCTGTTAAAATTCAAAACATGAATTATTCTGAATGCTCAGCGACGTTGCCGTTCCTCTACGTGCCGCCACAGTATGAATAAAGATAGTTATGAAATGTGCACGACGCACCCTATACATTAAGCTTGTGGTATAAATAAACAACATCGATTGGTGACGCTCGTCATTTTAAGACGTTGCTACATTTTTATTGCTATCCCATGTTCATGCGTTTGTGAGAATAGGTCTTTTTCTGCAACTGTATACTGGTCATCATATTTATATTCTTCATCTTTGATACCTACAGTTATTTTAAACAGTATACGTGTGTATATGTCATGTCGCAGTCACGGACGTTTGACCAATTTTCAAACAAAATCAGCAAACTCGGCCATTATCGCCCTAAAGGTGATAAAGCGTTCGTGACCACGACCGTACATAATTTAACTTTATTCTGTTGTATTATTTAATAACTAGTTATGTATTAATAGTTTACGTACCGTACACAGGAACGCGCATTTAGCGAGCGTGGCCGACGCGAGACAGGACAGCCTGTGACTAGCGGCGCACAGTCTCGG
The DNA here is from genome assembly GCA_911728495.1 of Furcula furcula. Taxonomy (NCBI): domain Eukaryota; kingdom Metazoa; phylum Arthropoda; class Insecta; order Lepidoptera; family Notodontidae; genus Furcula; species Furcula furcula. The sequence continues at coordinate 18,083,189 of OU452251.1, forward strand.
TGAGGGAGCGTGTCGTCGCTTCAGCTTGCGCGGGTCTACAGTCGGGGCCGGCGCCGCACCACCCAACGCCGGCGGCCGGGCGAGCAGCTCCCGCGCCAGGCGGGCCGCTAGCGAGCTGGCCTCGCGGGCGTGCCCGTGGGCGTGCAGGCCTTCAGCGCGAGCGAACTGTACTTCCCACCCGCACTCCCATCCGCCGGCGATGACTGAACCGCGACCCTGACCATACAGGACACGATCTATTATAGTAGGTACAGAGTCTTTGCAAGTGGGTATGGATGGCAAAATCCGAAACTGTAAGGAATCTGCGGTGTGTCAATCGCGCGCAAGTATGACTAAAGTTTAATAGGTAGGTAAAAAAAAATCATTAAATATTTAAATGAAATGTTTTGGTAAGAATGAGCACCTTAAGTTTGCCATATGTCATAACTTCCCAAAAAAACTGATCCTCACTAACGGCACTGAGATGATGTAATAATACAGTTTTTTTTTCTTTCAAATCAACGGATTTAACAATAATAATATACCTTCAAACGGACCAACTGGGGTATGCGGAATTGTTGTTAACTAAAACCAACTTGTCTTTGAGCCCAGGACGGGAGTCTGTGAGTGCGGCAGTAACCCAGCCGCCGTACTCCTCTGCGCCGAGGGCCCACTTAGCTACACTTACGACAGCGGCGCCGGAGCTAGTTCCCTCAGAAGCGGCTCGTCGGGCGGCGGCTGTGTCGTAGAAGTAGAGGTTGCAGTCGTCATCGGAGACGGAGTCATCGTTGGACGCGCGTCGCGGCCCGTCGTCCGACGAGATGCCCGGCGAGCTGGACTCTTGGGAGTCCGTGTCACCACCGCTCGCTTGAAGGATCTCCTCTTCGTTCTCGCAGAAACCTGATAAATACATTTTTCTAATATTCTGGGACATTCACGGTTATCTGATCCCGAACTATATATATATATACAAATAAAAAAACCTACACGCATACTGACTGACGCGTCGCGTCGCTTACACACTCAATACACAGACTGTTACGGTCTCATATAAAATACCCACTTTTATAAAAAATAATTTTATTTATGTATTTTTAGTTTTGACAATGATATTATTATGTTAGGTATTGGTGCTTGCCTTATTTATGTGAATTTTACAACCAAACTTCTTTTTTATGCATGCTTCGTCACGTCACTCGATATAAATATGTATTTTTTTAATTTGTATCCTATATAAGCAAACTGTAATTGTTCTTATGAGAATAAAGATTCTTAAACCCCAACTAGACCTGCCTGTAAATACATACTTAATTAAATAACATCCAGACACATGGTGGGAATCGAATCCACGATGTATTGGGTAGCGGCCAGGGTGTCTAACCGTTAGACCAACAGGCCCGTCAAAAAATTGTTTAACTCACATGAACAACGACGTGCAGAGTTTTCAAACAAAATCGTTTCATCGACATTTAAAGCGCTTGCACATATTTTGGGAACGGAAATATATCTCACTGTACCTATTAAACATTTGTAGTAACTTAAGCCTTGGAAATCGGTTACATAATTTAGACCAGTAAGTAAGCATGTTGAGAGTATTTTTTGATTTGGCTTTTTCCATAATTTATTAATCTAGCTATATCAATAATAATATTCTGGAACAATTAATGTCTGCTACCTGTAGATAGGATCTACAGCGGACAAATAAAAAAGCCTCTTAATGTCAGGTGAAAAATCCATACATACGATAAAACAGTAAGGAGTCAAGCTATTTTTAGCTTCATAAAATAAAACCAAATTAATCATAATTAATACCTTCAGATGATACGCTGGAATGATTCCCGTCGCTAGGTCCAGAGTCGCGCGGCGGTACACCGGGACTATCCCCGGATCCACACGCCTGGGGAAAATATATATATTAGATAGAAAAAAGGAAAGTCGAGAAAAATAGTAGGCCTAATAGTAGTTGAGGCCACTGGTATGAGCGCTACGATGCCACAGACAGACATACATACAGACAGACTTCCGGACATAGGCGTCAAACTTATAACTCCCCTCGTTTTTGGTTGGGGGTTGAAAATGACGAACAGCAGTACAACTGTTCATTAAGAGATTGTTTCGCTCTTTTCGTCAATAAGTTACATTATACAAAAATCGCGTTAAGAATTATAGCCACAATGGTACTAGGTTATAGCATATATGCAAGGGACCGCCCATTCAGGTACCCCAGTAGCCGCAGTCTGCCGGCAAGCAGCAATTTGAAAATATTTCTGTGTTCCAGCTTGAAGTACATCGAAGCTGATGAAATTACAGCCATCGGCAGGTAAGTTGGCAAGATTCGTTAGATGCGCAGAATAAATTTTTTAGGTCTCTCGTTATCAAGCGGGACGCGGGAACAAGGTAACATCGTTCCGGGCGCGCTATTGGTTAGCCGGTCGAACCTTGCTCCCCGCAAGTCGTGTACGTCCCGTTCGTTCCCGGGTACACTTGCGTGCACTAAAATAGTTCAGTTTGTTTTTGTTAAGTATTTGTTACAGTATTTGTTCTTGAAAATGTTATTTTATCACTCGTAAGTAGATTCCGATATTTCATCCTAAAACCCGCCGGCCGCCAAGCATTAAATCAGTAATTACTTTCTCACAATATTTTATTTTAAAATACATTTCCTAAGTAAGTTTAACTTTATGAATTTCATTTATTACACCTCATTAAATTTCAATAATTTCTATGGTTTCTTGTTTTTATGACACAATAAAAAATATAGCAATAAAATTGCAATATATTATATTGACCATGTTTTGTTGCAACTAAGTGCACTTACGCGAACTTTCCCCCACTACGCCAAAACCTTGCCAAGTTACTGGTGGAGCTGGGATGGCTGGAGTGAACCGTCCAACCTGCACCCTCACACACAAAATAGACGCATAGACGTCGAGTTGTGGACACCATCCGTATGATGAAGGAGTTGTTTAACACTTTCGCTGCTAAACAAAAATCGGGCGCTCGGCGTATGCGGCCCAATATAGACAAAGTGAGTTTTGCGCACAGCCGTTTGCTCAATCAACGCGTGTGCTAACTAACACGTTCGAGTCGGGCGTGTCGCGACGGCTATGCGCATCGACTCGCTAGGCCCGTCGGCCGGTGGCATTACGTGTATGCGGCTTCGACTAGACAAGTGAGTTCCGCCGAGACACGACGGCTATGCGACTGGTAGTGGCCAGGGAAGTCGAACGCGTAGCACAACGGGTGTGCGAATTAACTATCGAGGTGAGTCTGTCGAACTAAAACAGCAGTGCGCATTGCCTAACGTGGCTAGTTTATAGTTTAGTGCTTTCAGTTCGAATATTTACGAATCAATGTATTTGTGTACCTATTCAGTTATATTTCCAATTCAAAATTACTTTACCATTTCGCATAGGCCTTACGAGAGCACTTATCCATAAGAGTGTTCGTTATATTAGATAACTAAAAAAGTAATCTATTATTTATAAATAATCAAATCGCTTATTATTTATTATCTTAGGCAAGCGTTATTTATTTAAATTACATAGATATCGTACGACCACCACAGCCGCCTGCCACGTCGCGGCCATAGATAAGAGTATATTATGGTCGCGGCGGACGCGACGGTACTAACGAATATTAGCCGTGCGGCACAAAATAACATAAAAAATATTATATTTTGTTTCATTACTGGACACTGATTCAAATATAGTTCTTAAGCAGTTGTCTTAGAGTAGTATATAGTTCGAAAAATCTGAAATTTGGAACTTATGTAAATGCGATGATACTAAATAAAATGGTAGATAAAATAACCTTCATCAGGGTCTGATGATAATCAGCTAGAAGGTAGTAACAGGATCTTAGCTTCAATAAACCTAGGACCATCGAGTTTGGGTTCGTTGGATAGGTCTGGACAAGTAGTTGCTAGAAAAATGGTAATCAGGGTCTGATGATGATCAGCAAGAAGGTGGTAACAGGAGCTCGGTCCCAATAAACGTAGACCCGTCGAGTTTAGGCTCGTTGGGTAGGTCTCGATGAATAGGTGCTAGAAAAATGGTGATCAGGGTCTAATGATGGAGCAGGAAGGTGGTCACAGGATCTCTGCACCAATAAACGTAGACCCCACCGAGTTTGGAATCGTTAGGCAAGTCTCGACGAGCAGTTGCTAGAAAAATGGTGATCAGGGTCTGATGATGGAGCAGGAAGGTGATCACGGGATCTCTGTACCAATAAACGTAGACCCACCGAGTTTGGGCTCGTTAGGTAGGTTTCGATGAGTAGTTGCTAGAAAAATGGTAATCAGGGTCTGATGATGGAGCAGGAAGGTGGTCACGGGATCTCTGTACCAATAAACGTAAACCCACCGAGTTTGGGCTCGTTAGGTAGGTTTCAATGAGTAGTTGCTAGAAAACTGTGATCAGGGTCTGATGATGAAGGTCACGGGATCGTTAGGTAGGTTTCGATGAGTAGTTGCTAGAAAAATGGTGATCAGGGTCTGATGATGAAGGTCACGGGATCGTTAGGTAGGTTTCGATGAGTAGTTGCAAGAAAAATGGTGATCAGGGTGTGATGATCAGGGTCTGATGATGAAGGTCACGGGACGGGTCACTGCTATACATCCGGTGATGATGGGCATCGGGTCTTTGCCCTCCACCACGGCCATCAGGATCTCTTGTAAGATCCCGATGATTATTTTCGCCGTGCGTGCGTCTATTTGTGGGCGTCACCTCGTTTTGCTTCGCGCTTCTTCCGTGTGAGGGAGCCGTGATCGCAGTGGGCGGGGCTTGTGTTATTGTCGCGGGTTTGGTCCGCAACGGTGGCGCCACTGTCTGTACCGTCAACGCCAGGGCAGCGGTGGCGACGGATGGTTTCTTCTTCTTCTTTGGGCGGCGTTTTCTTCGTCTTCTGGTTTTCCCTTGGGCGGGATTGGCTGGCGCCATCAGTGAGCCGGGCGCGCTCTCCTCTGGCGCTACGGTGCGTTTCGTCGCAAGTGTAGCGTCAGTTTGGGCGACGGATCCCGCCTTCTTGTTCCGGGCCTCCTTCCGGAATACGGGGCAGCTGGCGCTGTTCGCTGTGTGTGGACCTCCACAGTTAGCACAAGTCGGGGGCTCCTCCCTGGGCCGCGGACATTCGCTAGCCGGGTGGTGTTCCCCACAGCGGACGCAGGCGATTGGCCGGTGGCAGTTGTGTGAGGAGTGTCTGAATAGTTGGCATCTGTGGCACTGCGAGGGTCCTTTTTTGCCTCGCCATGTTTCGATTATGACTCCGGGCATGCATAGAAGTTCTTCTATTTCATATATGCCCGGAGTCAGGTCTGGGGTTCGTTGGAATTGCAGTGATCTGGGGTGGCAGTCCTCTGATGGCCACCTTGAGGCTTCGCTCCGCTGGTAGGGAGTAGGAGAACCACGCTATGTTTGAGGTCTTCTCCAACTCCGTCAGGTACCGCTGGATGGTGCGGTACTCTGTGTCCGCCTTCAGAAGAAAGCGATTCCCACCAGGTGTCTGGGTGTTTTATCTATATATGTATGTATTTACAAAAAAAAAGGTTATATGTATTAGTATCAGTTGTCTGGTTTCCATAGTACAGGCTCTGCCCAGTTTGGGGTCAGATGACCGTGTGTGAATTGTCCCAGGATATTACTATTACTTTTGTGGAAAACTACCCTCAACAATTATTATTAACTAGCTGACCCACGCAGCTCCGCCTGCGCTATTTTTACGTTAACTAAACTTTGAATAACAGACATTCGCATCGAATACATAACCTCATTTTTTATAGTCGGTTAAAAACTGGGACCCACTTTTTACTTGCTCTCCGAAGCACGGACCCGTTTAGTTCAAATGGCGTTAAACGGTCACCCATCTATTTAATGACCTTACCTAACGTTGCTTAACCCAATCGATTACAAAACCTTGATAACAACTCTCTATGAGTGTTCCCTTACTAATATTTATTATATTTTATAGAAAAATTGTTAAATCGGACCAAACGTATAACCAAGTACCCGTTTTGACTTTAATCCCCTCTCCCAAAAGAACCGTGCTAGATTACGGGATAAAAAGTATCCTATGTCCTACCTCGTAGTAAGATCTCAAATCATGCCAAGTTTCATTTGAATCCATTCAGTAGTTTCGGCGTGATGCTCAGCCGTGATACAGACAGACAGACAGACAGACAGACAGACAGACAGACAGACAGACAGACAGACAGACAAAAATTAAAAAAATTACATTTTCGGCCTCAGTATCGGTTATAGAATGCCCTCCAAATATAATTTTCAAAATATCTTCAATGTACAGAATTGGACCTGTTACAGTTTTATTATAAGTATAAATTTAACAAATAATTTAATCATAAGAATAACCGTAACAATGACCACCGAAACCCCAACAACAAATGATCAGCACCACCCTTCATAGGAGGCCGAAACGTCTCCACCCCGGCATACAATATAAAATTAAAAACCTGTTATCACTGTTAGATGCGTTATGAAAATCTAAATTCACACAAACAACTTATCTAGTTTAAATCCTTGACATAAATATTCAAGTTAAATAAATTGTCTATAAAAAGTGAAAGTAATTTGTTACCTTTGCATTTCTTCATGACAGCATTTATACGTCAGACCGAGATAATAAGGTCACTGTTACTGTTGTTGTGTAGTGCGCACGTAAAATTATCTTATACTAATACACTAGGCACACAGACAAATATAAAAAAGTTCAGTTTTCACATCTGCATCGATAACAATGTACTATAGATAAGTAGACAATACGTTGCAACATTTTTTTAAATTTACAAGGAAAATGTAATACACTACAGAGTGTTAAAAGACCCTGTACGTTCACTGAAAACACGACGGTATTATTATTTATTATTCTTTTATTAAATATAGTGTCAAAAATATTTTTCCTAAAATGTACCAGCAATGCGAGTTATAAATTGTGTTATAAATTATACATAACAAAATTAAAATTAAAAAAAAGTGTAAACTCCTAAACTACTACTACTAAAGCATCGAAATCACTTGGCTTTGGTTGGTTTAGCTTGCCTTCCATTTTCGGAGTCGCTGGACGTTCGGGGTGTGGGCCCTTAGAACGTCCATTGAGTATGGCGGCGACTCCGAGGAGGACGGCGGCGGCGTTGCGACCCCCGTCCCCGTGAGCACCGTGACTGGTTCCCGGGGGGCTACAATGCGCCCCCCGGCGGCAGGCTCAAAGGCAAGGCACTGAGGGGTCCCTGGTGCAGATCCCACCGGAGAGACCTGGGTCCCTTCTCATGTGCCGATGCGACAGCCGCGGGGGTTTTAGTGGCTAGGAATCCCACATACCCCGGTTGAGCCCCACAGCTCCCGCGGATCTTTCGAAGATTTCCCCCGCGTCAAAAAAAAAGCTGGCCTTCCATACAATGATACACTATATAGCATTACATCCACTCTCAATAACGACAACATTTAAGTAATGAAAAGTACCTTTAAAGTTGCCAAAATTAGTAAAAACTGCACAGCTGTGTACGTTCTTTTGTCGCTTTATCCTAGCCCGTAATAAACTCGACTATCGGCTTCATGCATACCGCACTTTCTAAGAAATTCATTCTTTTGTTAAGAAATTCGTTCTTTTGTTTACAAATTGGGATTGCTTGCACGTGTAGACTGTTGTTGACCATGACTAATAATTAGGAGTCATGGAGTATCTATACGTTATCATATTCTTAGTTGCTCACAAACTTTCAAACTGCTCACAAACTGTAAGGTAAACATGGCTAGTAAAAGTAAATCATACCTGAAATATAAAAACATCTTTTTATAATTTTAATTTTTCTTCTCTCCATTTAACGACAACTCTCTATAACGCCTTAAAATGCACAGTCCCTTCAGTGTCATTATATATAGTTTACACTGGATATTATTTCAGAGTACGTGGCCTACTGGGTTATACAGAGTATTTAAAAACACGTGTCCGATACGTGAGGTTATTATTCAGTATTCTCTTAATTAAATGTATATAACTCATTTGTTGAACATCTAATTTTTTTTTCTAAATTGTTCCAGTAAACGAATCCGATCTTGAATTTCTGGTAAAAATTAGAAAAAAATAGTTATTCTACAAATGAGTTACCTACATGTATTTGATACACTGAATAAGACCGTCACGGATCAGACACGTGTTTAACACTCTGTATAGTACCCAATATACGATATTGAAAATTTATATTGCACAGTCTTTGTGTTATTGTCTCTGTCTTACTCAAAGTTCGCCGGCGTTATTTCATATTTCGCAGTCGCAAACCAATGTTACTAAACAATGAACATCTTTAAATACCCAATGCGCATTGCACATCTGCAATTACATCTTAATTACTATTTCATTGTTTACATCGTAAGAAGCAGTACGCTGCTCAGCGTTCGGCGGCGGCTTCTTTAATGACTTCACGACAATAGGGGATTATGACTGATGCCGATATTTTTATTGGTAGGTAAGATCACATTTTGAAGTACCTTTGTAAAAGTATATTAAAACGATAAAATAATATAGCCAAACTGTAGGAGCTCGCGTTGGTATGGTCAGTCGTCATTCGTCTTTTGGCCGTAGAAGGTGACTTTCCGTGCGTAATCAATAATCATGTCCGATAGTGTAGAACGCGAACTCGAGAACATGTTCGATTCAGGTACTGAATCAAACGAGTAAGTGAAATTGTGAAGTGTAGTAAAGTGACATTTTTGGTTATTTTCTAAAATACATCGCATTTCCTTTTAAGTGTCACAGATGAGTTCTCCGATGACTCTAGTAGTGATCTGTTTCTGGGCGCTTCATCTTCTTCTGCCTCGGAGTCGGAAGATGAGAGCCCAGCGCCGGCTGTCGCGGAAGAGTGGACGGACGTCAACACGCTGCAGCAGCTGCCATTTCTTGGAACGCCGCGGTACTGCATCGATTCAGCTGAGTGCTGATTATTTTAATTTGATATTTTCTATAGCTTTCTTAACCAATTTGGTCTCGAGCATAAACGCTCACGCAATCGCGGTTATGCTTGAGAGTTCAGCAGCACACAGTAGGATCTTAAGATGGAAGGACACCAATGTGGGCGAAATACGACATTTTCTAGCTCTTCTCTTTCACATGGGCCATATTAAATTAAATAGAATTAATGATTATTGGAGACGCGGTAACTTTTTGACCTCCCTTTTCCCAAATTCATGAGCCGCGATAGATTTTTATTAATTCTAAGAAACTTATGTTTCCAAGACCGAGACCACTACCCCAACAATATAAGTCGTCTCACACAGCCTATCATTAACTTTTTTAATAATAGTATGCGTGAGTTGGTGTCACCCATCCAAAATTTGACGATAGACGAAACTCTTGTTCTGTGGCGTGGACGCCTTCGCATCAGGCAGTACATCAAGGGTAAACGTCATAAGTAAGGTATTAAACTTTATGCACTTACTGATGCAAATGGCCTATGTCTTAAGGTTCATATGTATGGTGGAGTTTCCGATCCGCTTATCGGTGGTAGAGGTCACACGAACAGGGTGGTTATGCTGTTGTTGGAAAACTATCTCCACCAGGGTCATTCAGTGTATATGGACAATTTCTACAACAGCGTAGATCTTTCCGAATCACTGTTGGCTGGGGGAACTCATATAACTGGCACTTTAAGGCCTAACAGGTCTCGCAATCCATCCTTTGTGACCACCAGAATACCCAGAGGGTCTTGTGTTGCTAAATTCAACCGAGGGGGGGTGTGCGTAGCAAATTTCAATGACAGGAGACGAGTTTTAACTATCTCTACGCAACACAGCGGGGAGATGGTCGAGACCCGTAGCCGTCAAGGGAGGGGTAGTAGACAGGACAGGGGCACTATATTCAAACCTAGAATGGTTGTCGAATATAATAGGTATATGAAAGGAGTTGACCGCAAGGATCAGTTACTCTCATATTATTCTTGCTATAGTAAATCCATGCGATGGTACAAGAAAATAGTTGTGCATAAAATGGAGGTGATGTTTTTGAATGCATTTTTAATGTACAAAAGTAGCGAAGCCGCACAAACTCCAACAACAATTTCATATTACGATTTTCGATTAAATATTATTAAAAGACTCTTAAATTTAGCCGACAATGACAATACAGACAGACAACTCAGACCAGGCCGAAGTAATTCTACAATAAATTTGCGCACCACCGATTTAGGTGAGACTATTCATCTCCCGGTGAATTGCTCAAAAGACAACAGAGGCAAAACAAAACGGCGCCGGTGTATGTTATGCTTTTTAAAATACCAGCGCCGAACGCAAGTACAGTTTTATTGCCCCAAGTGCCCTAAACAACCAGGTTTATGTCTTACTTGCTTTGGAGAATATCATAAATATAAATAATATTAAATTTCATTCCATGTCCACATTTTGCACTTATAATTTTCATTATATTCACTATGCATCCAAAATATCTCCTGCGTCTATCTATTTTTGGGAAGTACCTACTCATCGTTATCTTATAGACAATGGCAGCAAAATATCGTCACTTTCGAGAGACGTTATGTTCCTGCGATTATTAAGTTTTCTAGTGCTATACCATCGTCATTGTACATACATATTCTATTTACTAAATTCTTTACTTCTATACACGTCTCCTCTGGGAATACAAATGCACCGATTTATTTAGCGCATTGAGGTGATTGAGGTAGTTTTCCACGTAACAGCTTTCGTCCTTCGTCGTATCCTTGTTTTGCTAGATCACATCCCATATGGTGGCTTTGTCAAACCCTTTAGTTTATGACACAAATATCATTATACGTGTCCTGCTTATTATGATGTATACCTACTACATTTGTGTTTACTTTTAGGACTTCCGGCTCCACAGTATTGGAGGCGGTGCCCTGCTGCTCGAGTTACGCTGGATATTATCGCAACCCCAATAGTACGTGGTATCCTTTAGGGTAACACGTATTACTGCGGCATCGCATTATGACTTGTTATTGTACTTATAGATTATATTATAAAATGTAACTACGAAGAACTCTGCGGCTCTGAACTTAAGTCGATCCACTGCTTTACGCATAATATACGCTACTGTATTATTCTCTCACAACATCTAGCTTACTAACGAGTACATAATAATAATAATAATAATATCTTGGGACAATCCACACACGGTTATCCGATCCCAAACTAGGCAGAGCCTGTACTATGGAAACCAGACAACTGATACTTAATACTTATATACTTTTTTTTTTGTAAATACATACTTAAATAGATAAACAACACCCAGACACTTGCTTGCTTGCATAGCTCTAGCTATGTAGTACTACGTCCAGAGTGGTAAAATTCTTCCTGTAGTTCTAACTAGTTTAATTTCTTAGGTATTCTAAGTGGTAAAAAAACTCTGTCCGGTCACTGAGGATATTTATTATTTGGTGTCGCAGTACAAAACTAAGTAGGTATATCTATAACTCTTAGGTTGAATATTTTTTAAATATTTTTTCTGAAATGTACCGGCAATGTGGACATTCTTTCACATTGCTGGTACATTTCAGGTAATATATTTGAGATATTAAACAAAATTGCAAAAGGTAGGTAAGTGTATAATTGTTATGCTACACCGAACACCCTCAGCGATCGTACAGATTTTTTAAAACTCTGTAAGTATAGAAAAAGTATATAACTTTTTTGTACTTATATTTTGTATAATCTAAATTGCAAGTGCATGATCTTATTACTTACTAATAAAACAAAATTATCATTGTGCCATACCGTTAAAATTATAATGGTCCAATTCCCGACCTATATTTATGATCTGTTGATTTGATTTGTTCTAGACTTTAAATATAAGTTTTTTTTTGTATTTACCTAAATATATAATTGTTGATTTATTTTATTATTGTAAATAGTTATTTTTGATTTGTTGATTATATAATTGTTGATGTATGTGATTATTGTAAATATTCATTTTTGATTTGTTGATATAATTGTTGATTTACTTTATTATTGTAAATAATTATTTTGATTTGTTGAATTTCTTCAAGTTTATGGTTTGTAGGTTTACATTAATTTAAACATATTATTAAGATTGATTTATTATGCTTACGTTATAGTTGTATATTTTATTTGTTGTTTACATTGTTAGTGACTGAATAATGTAAGTTAATTAAAACGATAAAAAAAGTACTAGACCAGCCCACTGAGTTTCTTGCCGGGTCTTCTCAGTAGACGTCGCGTTGTGATCCGGTGGTAATAATTACCTAACGAATAAAAGTAAATGATTCTAATTTATTTATTCTTTTATTTTTCTGCCCAAAACGCACGCGTGCAGTTGCTAATCTAGTAGTAGGGTCAGATTAAGCGCGAGGCCCGTAGCAAATCGTATAGCGAGGATATATTACGTACTTATGAATAACTAGTTCCTGAAAAAACAAGAATGGCGCGTCAGAATAATTTGTAAAAATGCCTAAAAGATGACATTTCTGTCACTAACAATAAATAATTAAAGAAATTTAACCGACTTCAATAGACAGCACACTAAAAAGTATAGGTAAAATAATTTAAATATTATTGAATTTGGTGTTAGCGTACCTACTGCGTATATTTAGCACCAACTTCAATAATATTAAAATTATTTTATACTTTTTAGTGATATTTTTATACAAAAACATTGAACCATCGAAGACGGTAAAATGATCTAGGTTAAGATCACATCATCGTCTACATAGTTTTACATAATCCAGATTTCTTGAGGAAAATAATATCTGGTCGTAATAAATTTGCATGGTTTAATTATAGTGTAAACTACTATAATGAATCCATGCAAATTAATGGAGAACATCCGTTTTATGGTTTTTATCAGATAAATTCCCCCACATCGTTCATGATCCTCCAGGAAATTCTTGGTGATAAAATTCACACAGTCATTACAGTGGGTCCTTCTTTTTAATAAAAACAGAATTATTGAAATTGGTTAATATTTGCCAGATTTATGGCCATTTTTAACCGACTTCAAAAAAGGAGGAGGTTCTCAATTCGATAGGTTCTGTCACAGACCAAGCGAATGTTGCGTAGCTTATAATATATTATAATACTCTTAGGATTTATTTCAATTGACGTAGGTACTCATTTCTATTTCTTTAATAGTTTTTGAAATATTATTGTTGTATGACGCAGTATGTAAGCAAATAAAGCTAACAAAAAAAAACAAGATAATTAACAATACGGGGTGTAAGGGACATCGTACCGAAAACCGATACCAGGGATCCAGTACATGATTCTGAACATTCTAGGGTTGAAATTTTTCATCGACTTTTTCATGAATTTTCAAAAAAAAAATTGCCGCTTTTTGTAATAAACTTAGGATAACATCATGATTGGTATAATGATAAAGCCTAATTTCAATTTAAAAACACTAAATTACATATTTGAGCAAAATTAGCAATCATCAGCAGCCGAAAATTCCACTGCTCTCAAACAAAGCTCCCTTAGAAGGGAGGGGTTGCCATAATCTCCACGTTTGGCAGGCGGCTTGATTGAAATTAGCAATGTAATTTGAAAAATAATTCCGCACGTATTCATTACATGCTCAAAAATTAACAAGTTAATAATTTGTCATTTTCCATATACTTAAATGGTTTCGGTATTGTTGTAACGGACAATACGAGAAATCTTATATAAAAGTTTTCGGTTCGTAGTCCCTTACACCCTGTATAAAGGAAATGCGCAGGGGGTTATTTCAAATGATGATGGTGATGAAGATGTGAATGATGATGATTATGAATGGTGATGATGTGTTATGATGGTGATGAAGATGTGAAAGATGATGATGATGGATAGTGATGATGTGTTATGATGGTGATGAAGATGTGAAAGATGATGATGATGGATAGTGATTATGTGTGATGATGGTGATGAAGATGTGAATGATGATGATCATGATGAATGGTGATGTGTGATGTTGATGTGATGATGGTGATGAAGATGTGAATAATATTGATGATGAATGTTGATGATGGTGTTAAAGATGTGTATGGTGATGATGATGAATAGTGTTAAAGATGATAAATGGTGACGAAGATGTGAATGATGTGATGATGAAGATGATGATGAATGGTGATGATGATTTACATATGTACTTACACTTGAAAAAAGACACGATATATTTAATTCAATTTGTAAATAAATTTCGTTGATCCATCGATCGGTTATCGTAAACGAAAAGACAACTAGTTTATGCTCAATTATCTCACAAAGTATAGAATGGATCTATATTGTCTTGTTTTAGTCGAATGTAACACTTTCGCTGCTAAGCAAATATCGTATGCGCACGGCGTATACGGCTCAATATAGGCAAGGTGAGTCTTGCGCACAGCCGTTTGTTCAATCAACGCGTGTGCTAACTGACTAACACGTTCGAGTCGGGCGTGTCGTGACGGCTATGCGCATCGACTCGCTAGGCCCGTCGGCCGGTGGCATTACGTGTATGCGGCTTCGACTAGACAAGTGAGTTCCGCCGAGACACGACGGCTATGCGACTGGTAGTGGCCAGGGAAGTCGAACGCGTAGCACAACGGGTGTGCGAATTAACTATAGAGGTGCGTCCGTCGAACTAAAACAGCAGTGCGCATTGACTCACGTGGCTAGTCTGAACAATAGTGCTTTCGGTAGGTGCTAGTTTTCAAAATAAAGTAAATATTTAAGCATCAATGTACTTTATATTCAGTTTTCAAATTGTTATTGTAAACTACGTTAAATAATTATATCATACTAGCCGACCCGCGCAGCTCCGCTTGCTCTCTTTTTACCTGAGCTAAATTTTAATGGCATCCATTTGCGTTTAATACATAACCTTTGTTTAAAGTCGGTTAAAAACTGGGGCCCATTTTTTACTTGCCCTCCGAAGCACGGAGATGCTTAATTGAAATGGCATTAAACGGTCACCCATCTATATAATGACCTTGCTTACCATTGCTTAACCTGATCGATTGCCACATATTGATAACACCTGTCTAGTATTAGATACATTCGTGTCGAATATATAACCTCCTTTTTTTAAAGTTAGTCAAAAACTGGAACTCTCACGTGTTGCATGCCCTTTGAAGCACGCAGACGCTCAGTTCAAATGGCATTAAACGGTCACCCATCTATGTAATGTCCTTACCTAACGTTGCTTAACCTGATCGATTACCAAACATTATTAACAGCAGTCTACGAGTGTCTCCTTATTATTATTTATTATAACTGAACTGAAAAATGGATAAAATCGGATCACGCGTATAATCAAGTACCATTAAGACTTTAATCTCTTCTCTCAAGGGAACCATGCTGGATTAAGGGATAAAAAGTATCCTATGTCCTACCTCGGAGTATTAACTCAAATCATGCTAAGTTTCGTTTAAATCCATCCAGTAGTTTCGGCGTGATGTTCAGCCGAGATACAGACAGACAGACAGACAGACAGACGGACAGACAAAAGTAAAAAAAAATACATTTTTGGCTTTAGTATCGGTTATAGAATGCCCTCCAAATATAATTTTCAAAATATCTTCAATGTACAGAATTGGACCTGTTACAGTTTTATTATAAGTATAGATTTATTTATATCAATCAGAAGGTGACGGTTGTATAGAAGTCTGGTCAAGTGGTTCAAGGGAATGGTTTTTTTATCGACCTGCATCTGAACTTGTCTGATTCACTTGAATTACTTATAGTTGTAAACTATATATAAAATCTATGTAACATCTATGTATGTATGTACTTCAGACTAAGTATATAGAAAATTTATGCAAGGGACCGACCAAATTAACAGCGGTGGGTGGGCCCTTGCATGAGTGCACCGATTCAGCAAACAGCGAGAGATGGCGACATGACAGCCACCACGATCTCTCTCTCAGGAGCGTTTCCTAAATGCTGAAAGTCGAAAGTTTAAAATTCGGGAGACCTGCATTTAAAAAAAATATATAGTGGCATGTGAATAAAGTGTGTCGTTAGAGTACTAGTTTTGAGTACATAATTTGAATATTACAATATGGGATTAGGTAATTGTATATTATGATACAAGTGAGCTGTTGCTCATTACTCATGAGGCTGTGGTTTGCAGCCTGAACCGCAGGCGAGGGCGTAATTCAGCCGAGTGTGTCATCATGAGCAGAGCTCACGAGTTTTATACGACGTTTTTCAACACACTTGCGAGGAAATAAACAAAAAAAGATTAACACAGCGACTAACACAATAAAAACTAAATATGACAAATAAGGAAAATAGCGCGCGTTTTTTTTCACGGTCTCAATGTAATGTGATTGAACATACAGCCTACTTCAAAATTATAATCTTAGTAAGTGATAAAATGCAAATAACAGTTTATAACAATTAAGGGCGTACACATTTCTTTATTCCAAAAAAAATATGGATTTTCAGTGGCACTCCACCCGCAAAACCTGCTTGTTTTTACTAAAAAAAATAAAAATAAACAATTACCCGGTTAAATTAAGAATGCTCTGTTTACTTGCGTACAATTTGCAGTAAGGTACGTACTAATTTAACTTTGTAGGAATAGTTCTATTATGCATGCGGTAATGTCATTACGCATTGGCCCTAAAAACGATATAATAAGGCTCACTTTACGAGCAAGTGTGTTGAAAACTTTATTACAGTCGTATGCAACGCAGAGCAAGTAGCTAGTCTCATCAGAGCTAAATTATAACAAATCCCCTGGATGTTATGTTCGTTTTTAAACCATACGGAATTTTATGTCCATGTAGTAAAATATCATAATTATACACTGTGAAGTAAAGGAGCTATAATTTAACAATAACGCTTAAACTAAGGTGTATGTAATTGAATTTGAAAAAAAAACTGTATTGCTGTATTTTGAAAGACCAAAATCGTACGTACGTATTACGTAAATATATATTATATAATCGTACGTGTATACGTTATTGTAGCCTTAAGACATTAACGTCAATATGACAATAAAATGAACTTGGAATTGGCAGATCGATATGTCTGTTATTTATAATAATGATAATTATTTAATAATAAAATAAAGAATATTAATATTAAGAATAATGCATAAATTAAATGCTATTGAATATAACGACCAATATTATACACTAGTCCCGCGGGTTTGGCAGAAGGTTCATCCGCATGATATAGGGCTAAAGCATGCTACCTCGACATGTTCTCGTTGCCCCACTGAGTTTCTTGTTGGGGCTAGTAAATGAATCATGGGTTTTCAAATTGAGCAATATGATTACTTAGAAACATTTTTGTTTATGGCTGTATTCCCGAGCGTTTCCAAACTCGAATAGGAAAATAATACCACTTCACTTGAGCCTTCACCTGTTGCTAACTAATAAAGACTTTTGTAATCAATAGTTTACTTCTATTCTATTTGATTTTAAAAGAAAACGTTTTCCCGCGTAAGTATGTACATTTTAGTACCAGTAAGTACCAGTAGGGTATGTAAAGCCTCCTGAAGTAGTAATAAAACGCCACTGTTTAAATAACAAAACAGAAGCACTAATGAGCACTATAAACAAATGGCGGTATTTTTCACTAACGAATCAGAGCCGGAAATAATTGTGTACACATCGAACAATAAAGCATAGCTATTTATACGTCGTAACGTCCAAAACTACAACATTGGTTTACTTGCAAATTTACAAAAAAAACGTACACTTAAATAACTTGGTCTTTTGTGTTTATTTATTCATGCAATAGTATAGTTGTTCGTCATAGAAAAAACAGTTAACAATACCTGCATACATTAGAAGGATTCCAATTATTATTTGAATCAAAACTAGTGAAATATTTCGAATATTCAAGTAGAATTATAGTATATTTGTTGGTTTTATGGTAAGAAAAAAAACGAAATATTTTATTTAAGAGTACCGGATCATCATATCAATATGTTACTGACCTAGTTTATTTAGGTACTATCGGTAGTAAACAACATAGTAAATAGATAGTTAATTCTTTATTGTATGTGCAACCAACATGAAACTTACACACACGGTCATTTGATCCCGAACAAGACAGAGCCTGAACCATGGGTACCAGGCAATTGATACAAATATTTATTTTTATAAATACATCATACTTACATAAATAAATAGCACTGGGTAGGTTGCCTGCAAGATATTGCTTTTTAGCGATAAGGCCGCCTTTGTACATTGATATCTTCAACGTATTGCTCAATTTACATGTAACTTTTGGTGTACCTACAATAAAGTGTATTTATTATTATTAATTACACTGACACATACTAAGACAAGTTGAAATGTTTTCCTGGGTGGGCCGACCATACGAGTCTATTTGTTGAATCCATGTCTTATAGAATAGGATATCCTCCAGGGTATCTACGAGTACTAAAACAGCATATCAGCCAAATCAGGGGCGTAGCTACCACCGTATCAGCCGTATCAATGATACGGGGCCCCCGGGTCACAGAGACCCCGAACGTGTGTAAACAAAAATTCGTACGATCCACAATCTCATTTCAACTCTTAGGCCTTCATTTGGACCCCAACAAATTTTGATATAGGGCCCGTAGGTTTTTTGCTTTTACTATTTCACGCAAGGTAGTGGTTTCAATTTACTGATGGCGTCATAGTGATAAAAAATATAATGGTTCCATTAACGCTACGACGCGGCGACGCTACTGTATGTGTCCAGGCTGTACTACTCTACGAAGGTCGAAGACATTGTAGAGTACGTCCGTGTGAAGACCAAGCTCACCTTGAAGGTCGAACGGTTGGAGTCCCGCCACAGCACAGAATTTGAATTCCTTTGTGGTGAGAGTGCCGACCGAACAACTGTCGACCTTCGCTAAAGAAGAGTTTTGGCCGAGGGGTGTCGTATTTCGTCGATTCCGTGGACGGATACCGAACACCGTGCGCGACACGTCTACTGTTTTGCGTGTTTAATTATAAGATTTATATAGTATAATATGTATGTTAGTCTATAGGGTATTTGTTGTATGGGCCATTAGATGCCTGAATTAAAAAAAAAAAATATTATTATTTATTATTAAATCTCAAACCTCTGTACCTACTATGTTGATGTGATATATTATTATTATTTAATATATCAAAATCATTGAAGTAAATCTTAGAATTCAAAAGATAGGTAGGTAAACTAAGTATAGGTACAAAAATATATAAGAACTAATTGACCACTTACGAGTATAAATATAAAATTTAAAATATTCCATTTTCGACACAATATGTACAAACTTTATGTAAGGTTATTTATGTTCTCTTCAGTTTTGCAATTAAGCTGGAGCTAACAGCGACTTTAGTCAGTGCCTACCATTCCACTCAGTAGGTGGCGATGTACGATATGGTTCCGCTTAATGTATTTCGTATAAATTACAAAAATCTTATCGCGGTACCTACTTAGGTACATCCTTCTGGATCAGTTTTAAATAATAAAAGGCTTTCTAACTATTCTTAGCCACTCTAAACCATTTATCCCACTAGATGGCGCTATACCATTTCTGAATCGCGATATGGTTTCGTTTAATATAGATTCGGCTCAATAGATTACTTAGTAGATTTAATATACAGTAAAAGCTCCTTATTCGCGCTTCCTTTATTCGCGTTTTTACTATTCGCGGATTAAAAAAATGCGACCCAATTCCTATATTCGCGGCTAAAGATTTTTTTATTCGCGGATCTAATCGGTATACATACAAAAAGGTTTCGGTATCCTTTGTAAACGTGTCGTCAAATGGACTAATAGAAAAGTAAAATAGACCTTATTACAACTACGCCTGAAGTATGTGGTTCGGCTTTTCGTTTGACATACGGCGCCTTTGCCGTGGTCGGTGTTTTTAAAAATGTAAATGAATAAAGAGCTTTTACTGTACTGAGTAAGCAGATTATTGTCTCGCTTATAGCATTTCATAATAATGTATCATGTATCAAATTTTTTGTCGCGGTACTTACAACATACGCGCAGGCGGAGCTTCGCTGCCAAGCGTGGGGATTAATTATGGCAACCCTTCACTTCTAAGGGGGAGGCCTTTGTTTAGCAGTGGATGCCTTTGGGCTGTTAATGACTAATGAATGAGATATCTTGTGCAAGAAACCGTCCAGGTAGGTAGTGTGACACATTCTGACACCAAGCAGCAGTGTGTAAACATTGCTGCGTTCCGGTATGAAGGGCACAGTAGTTTACTTTCGAAATTACCAGACATAGGCAGGTGTGTAACTTACCACCAGGTGAACGACTTGCCTGTCTCGTCTATTTAATGAATAAAAAAAACTTTAATGAGTAAATATTTACTTTATTAGAAACTAGAACCTTCTGAAAACACTATTGTACCTATAAACTAGCCATGTGAGTCAATGCGCACTGCTGTTTTAGTTCGACGGACGCACCTCTATAGTTAATCCGCACACCCGTTTTGCCACGCGTTCGACTCATCTGGTCACTATCAGCCGCATATCCGTCTTGCCACGGCGAAACTCACTTGTCTAGTTATTGCGCACAGCCGTTAAACTTGGCGGACGCACCGCGTTAGTCAAGCGCACTGGCGTATTGCTTTAGCGCCGAACTATACAGGCAAGTCGGCGCGCACAGCCGTTACAATTTCACGGACTCACCGCTACAGTCGATGCGCACTCCTGTTCCGACATTTCGTTGGACTAGACAGGTGAGTAATTGCGCACACGCGTGATATTTTCTTCGACTCACCGCTATAGTTTTCAGCAGCGAAAGTGTTAAAAAAGTTTCTTACCTGGTTCGATGGTCCAGGTATAGGTAATTCCACCGTGATGTGGCTGGTGCGCACCGTGGTTCTATGCACTTGCAACGCCGGATCGGGCGGGTTCGTCAGTCGATAGCTCAGTGACATCTCGTTGTTCAGAACTGCTTTCGATGAATTTACCTTTTTAAAAATAAATGTCACCATCATCAGCCGGAAGACGTCCACTGCTGAACATAGGCCACACATTGTGCGAGTCACAGGCAACCGGTGCAAATAGCCCCGTCTTTTATTGTGGTGTTGCAAGGGGAAGCCCTATGTTCAGCAAAACAAACGTGTTCACTATAAGTATTAATAGTGGATCGAATTTGATCGATGTTTGCATCAATTTTATGTCAGTAATACCAGATTAATAATGTATCTAACAGTTTTATTACAAAGTCTACACTATGCACTCCAATGTTCAAAGAACTAGATTTGTTGTTCCCACCACTTCACACCTACCTTCCCACCATGATTCAACTACCTACTTATTTATATTGTTTTAGTCCTTAGACTAATGTTGTCTTTTACTTACGCGAATATTATACATTGAAATCAAACTACTTTTACGGATTTTATAGCAGTTTATTTTTGATTTTACTATCCCGACGTTTCGAATGCTTTGCAGCAATTAATAATATAATTGTGACAAAAGGACGTTCAACATCTCAGTCCTCCCGTGATCATGGTTGCTGCAAAGCTTTCGAAACGTCGGGATAGTAAAATCAAAAATAAACCGCGATAAAATCCGTAAGAGTAGTTTGATTTTAAAGTCCATAAACTCTTAAGCTTGACCGCCGTGAATTAAAGATGTCCTATTGAAGGTCGTGCGATCATGCGACGGGACCGAATGCGGTTTCATCGCACGATGAATGCACGATGGCAATAGGACAGCGGCTAAGTATTAATAGATCGAACTTGATTGATGTTTGCATCAATTGTATGTCCGTAATACCAGATTAATAATGTATCTAACAGTTTTATTACAATGTATACACTATGCACTCCAATGATTAAATAACTCTGCTAGATTGGCTGTTCATAGCACATCCCACCTACCTTCCCACCATTATTCAACAACCTACTCATTTATATTTTTTAAGTTCATAAACTCTTAAGCTTGACCGCCTTGAATTAAATATTACTAGCTTATTACTAATTAGCAATACAAAAGGTGATCCTCTATCAGACGTATCGTTGTGGTTGAAGCAAAATAGCAGCAACCAAGCATAGTGACTACTTATAAAACAATAGCAACGTTATTCAATGCGGGAAGTCAACGCCACTTGAAGATTCGAAGGTTACGTTGTTGGTCTGCAATCTAGTCAGACTAGTCCACTTTTGAGCAGGCGTTTCCACTACTTTACTCAGTTAAAACTGAGTGTATAGTAAGCGAGTATGTTTCATCGTTGATCAATTTCACACACCATTCATTATACAACGTGTGAATAATATAACGCAAATCTCGGACACCACAAATTAACTTTATTTTTCAACACTAATCTAGCACAATATTATTTACTTTCATAAATTATGGTCAGAATTATTAGTCTTTTATCATAATTAATCTGTTTTTCGTATCTTTACTTTGCGTGTTGTCTGCACTACCTGGACGTTAAAACCTCTTACCGCTTCTGTATGGAGTAGACCGCGCCGTTGCTTTTATACTCAGGACGATAAATAAATAGAAATATAGTGAAAATAACTTAGTTATAATAATAAGTAGTGTAATGAATTCTACTTTTGATACTGAACAAGCTAGTATCGAGTTTTACGTTAATTCTTTAACACGTTGTATAGACAATAAGTGCCACAGCTTACCTGATGCACGCTATCATTTTGGTTGTTAGCGTGACGGAATATAGTGAACGGACTATGGTACAGCGGATTCAGGTCCTTGGTGAAGGTGACTCCGGGTATCTGATAGTCGTCCCACTCAAGGAAGCAGGCTTCCATGGCGGGGTGGAAGCCCGGGAACACCTCGTTCTCGCTGATGCCGTTGATGTAGGGGGAGTGCGAGTGTGCCCGGGTCGCGTGGCGGGTATGTGACCCGCTGGACATATGACTGTTGCGGTTCTTTGCCACCTGTCAAGCAAACTGACTGATTCAGCACTAACTTTATACAACATTAATAAGCTTGAGCTTTTTAATAAGCTTGAACGGCTGCAAAACCTATGCATTCGATTTATATTTGGCCTTCGTAAGTATGATCATGTCACAGCTTTCAGGGAGCAACTAAAGTGGTTACCTATTCGCCGTCGACGAGACTGTCATATTCTTTCTTTTATTTACACTATTCTTAATAACTGTAAGGCCCCTACTTATCTCCGTGAACGCTTTGAGTACTTAGTTCCTAGGGGCAAACCTTGTCGTTCAACCACTTCCCTTCTGTTGCGTACACCATCTCACAGCTCTAGCTGTTATGGTGGCTCCTTTACTATCCACGCAGTTCGTTTATGGAACTCGTTGCCACACTATATCAGAGCCAGTTCATCATTAAACGTTTTTAAGACAAGAACTAAGGAGCATTTTCTGTCACAAGTAGTATGATATTTATGTATTTCTATATATACAAGTATATATATAAATAGCATAGTTTATAGTATATATTTATATATCAAGTATATTATTAAGTAGGTATGTATTGTATTTTTAACTTAATATTATTATTTTTTATTATTTTTGTGTTTTTTTTAACCGGCTTCAAAAAGAAGGTTCTCTATTCGACGCGTATGTATGTAATATTGATAAAAATGCGTAATATTAATATATGTTAGTCTATGTGGGCTTCTAAACAAATTTACCAAATTTTATGAGTGTATGTATGTATGTAGGTATGTAGGTATGTATGTATGTATGTATGTATGTAGGTTTGTCCACGGATTTCTCAGAAACTGCAAGTCCGATTTTGAAAATTCTTTTTGCAATAGTTAGAGTATTTTTCAACTTAGGGTAGAGTACAAGTTTCATCAAAATCGGTCAAGTAGTTTAAGAGATATAAACTTTTTATGTTTTCAGTAAGTTATTGTAACGTAGACGTTGGAGTTGCGTGATAGTGCTGATACCTATTTTGGTAAAATAAGTCACTAAAAAGTGTTAAATAAACTATTTTTAAAAAAATAAAAACCGACTTCAAAGTAAATTATCTAATAAACTATTTTTTAAAAAATAAAAACCGACTTCAAAGTAAATTATCTAAAAAGCATAAAATAACGAAAATATATTGAAGTCGGTGCTAGCACATCATGTTAACTAACACTAGCACCAGCTGACACCGACTTCAATATATTTTCGTTATTTTATGCTTTTTAGATAATTTACTTTGAAGTCGGTTTTTATTTTTTAAAAAATAGTTTATTTAACACTTTTTAGTGACTTATTTTACCAAAATAGGTATCAGCACTATCACGCAACTCGAACGTCTACGTTACAGTAACTTACTGAAAACATAAAAAGTTTATATCTCTTAAACTACTGGACCGATTTTGATAAAACTTGTACTCTACCCTAAGTTGAAAAATACTCTAACTATTGCAAAAAGAATTTTCAAAATCGAACTTGTAGTTTCTGAGAAATCCGTGGACAAACCTACATACATACATACATACATACATACCTACATACATACATACATACATACATACATACATACATACACTCATAAAATTTGGTAAATTGGTTTAGAAGCCCACATAGACTAACATATATTAATATTACGCATTTTTATCAATATTACATACATACGCGTCGAATAGAGAACCTTCTTTTTGAAGCCGGTTAAAAAGCATAAAATAACGAAAATATATTGAAGTCGGTGTCAGCTCGTGCTAGTCTTAGATAACATGATGTGCTAGCACCGACTTCAATATATTTTCGTTATTTTATGCTTTTTAGATAATTTACTTTGAAGTCGGTTTTTATTTTTTTTTAAATAGTTTATTTAGCTGTAGGTTTTCCTTTATAATAATAAATAAATAAATATTAAGGTATGTTGTACACTAATTGTACCCCATTACAAATTTCTCTTTGTAAATTGGTTTGCTGTTAGAAAACTTATGTTTGAGTTAAGCTCGCCAATGTACATGCATTTACTATTACTGTATCTGTGTTTCTTTGTGTACAATAATAATAAATAAATAAACATTATTTTTAGTATACACAAACTCCTGTCGACTATTTTCATCTAAAGACTTTGTAGTCTATAAAAATTACAAAAATGTAATAAGAAATCTTATAAAGTTATATGCTTGTTGTGTTTTCTGGTTGTATACGGCGGCGAACGGCAAGACACACTGTCGCTGATGCTGATCTAATTGTACATGACAAACTCTGTTTAAATAAAGTATTTAAAAAAAAAACGACATCAAAGTAAATTATCTAAAAAGCATAAAATAACGAAAATATATTGAAGTCGGTGCTAGCACATCATGTTAACTAACACTAGCACCAGCTGACACCGACTTCAATATATTTTCGTTATTTTATGCTTTTTATATAATTTACTTTGAAGTCGGTTTTAATTTTTTTTTAAATACTTTATTTAACACTTTTAGTGACTTATTTTACCAAAATAGGTATCAGCACTATCACGCAACTCGAACGTCTACGTTACAATAACTTACTGAAAACATAAAAAATTTATATCTCTTAAACTACTGGACCGATTTTGATGAAACTTATATTCTACCCTAAGTTGAAAAATACTCTAACCATTGCAAAAAGAATTTTCAAAATCGAACTTGTAGTTTCTGAGAAATCCGTGGACAAACCTACATACATACTTATATACATACATACATACATACCTACATACATACATACACTCATAAAATTTGGTAAATTTGTTTAGAAGCCCACATAGACTAACATATATTAATATTACGCATTTTTATCAATATTACATACATACGCGTCGAATAGAGAACCTTCTTTTTGAAGCCGGTTAAAAAAAATAAAGTGAAAAAATGACAAGCCCGCCGAGTTTCTTGCCGGATCTTGTCAGTTGATGCCGCGTTGTGATCCCGTAGCTATTTACATCGATATACTATACCAACTAGATTAGCTGTCACGACCCGAAAAGTGGTCACGAAAATAGAGCTACGGAGACGGCTGTCGCTCTATTTCAAATTAGTACGAGCCGACAACAGGACGTATCGAAATTCCTTATTGCGCGTTTATAAACTGTCCAAATAATATAATACTTATCGTAATACTAAAATTGCAGATGGAGATTTTTTTTTTTTCGTTTCGTGTTCTTATTACTACTAGTTTAAATAATAAATATAAGTAAGATATCATTATAATACGAAATAAAAATTATTTATTTGATATTTTCTCCGCTAGTAGTTCGCAACTGCCATGCCAAGACTGACAAAATTAATGTTGCCGATAGGATGTCGCCACTTTATATACGAAACTGTTAAACTACACGTCATTACCATAATAAAAAAGTTAGTTCTCATTTTTGCCACCAGCACGGATAAGTTTGTAAGTCAGTACACACACAGTGGTTAAGATTTTCTTCTCAATGAGTACATTTTTGTTTAAGTCAAAACAACTACTTTTTTTCGTATAGCTTTGGCGATTTTATTGATTTTTCTTTGTCTCCGATGTAAAGGTTTTATGTGCCAACATTACTGCATACAGAATTAGACTTTATTACTACATGTGAAGGCTTCTATTAGTCCGACGTTCCGAATTATATAAAACTATTTTCTACAATTTCTAGCTACATGTATAGTTGTGTAAGTATATGTAACCGCGACCACATTTTCGATGTCATTTTATTCGTGACAGCTAATCTAGTTGGTATAGTATATCGATGGCTATTTAAGAAAAAAAATTGACCGTTCAAAAGTGCTAGCGTTAAGCCTATTTGAAATAAACAATTTTTGACTTTATACCTAAAAATAAGGTTGTATAGCATCAATATAATATTTAAACTAGATTAGGTGTTATGGCCCGAATAGTGGCACACAAGAATTTAATAGAGCCCCGAGACGATTGTGTTGCTATTTCTTTTCAAGCCACAAGCTGACAAAATTATTTTTCCCAATAGGAGTGTCGCTACTGTCTGTACTAAACTGTCAAACTACACGTCTTTATCGTAATAATACCGGTAGTTCTCGTTTCCGCCACCAGCACAGTTAAGTCCGCGACCACATTTTATATGTCATTTTGTTAGTGAATGTGTATCTAGTTTATATATTATATCGATGTTGTATAGGGTTAATTTAATAACCACTCACACATTTATGAAATATAAATAACCTCTTAGATATAGCCTAACCCTGTGAAGATATTGATTAAGGATATACAACAACAAATTGTTATTTCATCGGCGCGCACACTGGAACACCATACAGTTTAAATACAGCTTGGAGGTAGAGTATCTAACACTACTATGGTACTTACCTGAGTGGCCCTTCGCACAAGGCACTTCAAATCTAGAATAACATTGGGGTTTAAAAAACATTTTTTTTTTTTTATTATATTACCAAGGTGGCAAGCAAGCGTGCGGCCCGCCTGATGGTAAGCAGTCACCGCAGTATATAGACGCTAGCAACACCTGAAGAATCACTAGCGCATTGCCGACCCTTAAGACATTAGATTTTAAGTCTTTGTGTCCGGTAATTTCACCAGCTACAGTGCCCTTCACGCCGGAACATAGCAATGCTTACACACTGCTGCTTGGCGGCAGAATATCTGTCACTGCGGTGGTACCTACCTGGACGATTCCTTGCACAAGGAACCTACCACCTAATAAAAAATAAATAAAATAATTTAAAATAAGTAAGTAATAGTAGTAGTAGTATAAGTAATTTAAAATTAGATTCGTTTATTGATTTCTCAACATTTATACCTGTTTTGGTTAAATACATACCTGCCAGTTGTGTTTGGTCATTAGATGTGACTGTTAGCACTATTTGTGGCAGCAACTTACCTTGTCAAGAACTTTCATGTGCCACTGTGCGAACTGTTCGTGCAATGTGTCTCTTTCGTACGGCGCCAGTGCTGGGTTCAAAGCCGCTAGACGCCACAGCACAACCACCTAATATAGTGAATAAAATATTAGTGGCTTCTGTATTATTTAAAACAATATGCAATGACTAGCCCACATAACGTTCGTATGCGTGCATTTGTGTATATTTGACTATGTGTGTGTGTGTGTGTGTGTGTGTGTGTGTGTGTGTGTGCCTGCAGGGATAGTTACCTCGTCGCAAAGCGAGGAGCAGGCGTGCTGCGCAGCCGAGCTGGCGGCCCCTGCGCCGTGCTTACCACCCGCGCCCGTGCCCCACGCCACTAGTGCCGCCTTCGTAGTGTACCACCACACTATGATCTGCACAAACACATACACCGAATACTAACTACTACTACTTAGGGGTCGTCCATTAATCTCGTGATGTTTTTTAGCAACTTTTTAACCCCCCCCCCCTCCTGGTGATATGTGGTGAGGTTTTAAACTACCCCCCCTACCGAAAATCACGTGTATTCTTTTTGTACAAACTAAATTGATATTTTCGGAATATTATCTTTAAATACAGGTAACTGATTAAATATTGAAGGGGAAGTCGTTGCCGGCAACGGTGAGTCAAGGCCACGTGCCGCTGTTTGGTTTAGAAATCGTGCATTCAACAAGAAATAAATACACGTGATGTCTCATTATACCCCCTCCCCCCTCCTGGTGATATGTCGTGATTTTTTCGGAACACCTCCCCCCCCCCCCTTTCGAGCCTCACGTGATTAATGGACGCCCCTTACGAATACTAAGGCCTTGGTTATGGAAACGCGAGACGTGAAGCTAGTATTGGCCGCTATTGCACACGAGGCGCACGGTAATACGTAACGAGATCAGCTGTTTACGTTACCATTCAAAATTCATTACCACCAATCATGGGAAACATGTGAAAGTTGAACGCTTCTTGGACAAGCCGCCGTCTATAATCGTTCCTTTATTTAACTATACCTAATACTTGGCCCGTATAGTGCTATAATTTATAGCGACTATAACTGTTGCTTCTTATGAATGCAATCCACAATTATCGTTGTGATCCGGTGGTAGCTTCTAAAAAATGACGATTCAAAAGTGCTAGCGTTAAGCCTATTTGAAATAAAGATTTTTGAGTTTTTGAGTTTGAGTTTGATTACTTTCTGCCTTGCAAGACACTATTCCTTTCCAATCGATCACTATTCCTTTCTCGCGTGTGCCGTCCTTGATACATGATATATTTGCAAATATTAATGCAGCATTCTATAAAACAATAGCTGTACAATTAAATTTACTACTTTCAGGAAATTTAAAAAATATTTATTATGTTATGACTTAGAGGAGATACCACTGGAGAGAGCATGATGCGCTAACCCCCTCTGCCAAATTTTTGGTCATATGGTCAGGTCTTTCTTTATTTGTGTGCGTGTATTTTTGAATGTCTTGCGAGTTTACTATAGTGTGGGTATGCGTGAAGGTGTATCTGTGTGTGTTTACTTCGCCTCCCGCACCCCGCAAAAGTGCCACGAAAAATTTGTTCGGGGAATCGACGCGATACTAACTCCTTTGGTACTTTCTCTGAGTGTTATGAACATGAATATGCAAAGAAATCACTTTAGAGTAATTACCTGTTCACACGCCATGACTTCCTCTGTAATGATCTCCAATAAAGGTATGGCATTTCTGTCGTTTCTTTTGAACATCTCCCTGACTATGGACAACAAGTTCCACATGCCTTCGGGCTCGCGTCCACGAAGAGGCCTCAATAACGACGACCACTCCGCAGCCGCGGGAGGCGCGCTTGTGCTTAGATAGTTGACGTCACTAAAACAAATACGAAATAGGCTTACAAAGGAGCAATGGTGTCTAACATTGACACATAGAGAAGAAAGATGAAACAACAGAAAGGTGTGTTTAACACAGAATCAAAAGCGAGTCTTCCTGAAATACTAGCTCACACATCGAAAGCCGTATCAATCTATCTGTTAATTTACCCGGAAATATAACAAGACAGACACCTGGCTACGCCAGTCTCCGTGGCGCAAAGGCAACACTTACTTGCTTTTCTATACGGAGGCCGTGGGTTCAAGTCCTGCGAAGAGCGACAATTTTGTGGACTTGTTATTTAGTGGTTGGGACAATACATAGGCCGATCACTTGTGTTAGTAGGTTTTGGTATTGGTATAATGGTCTGGTTTTCGGCAACTAAATGTCAAAGCGCGTATTTTGCGTGCAGTAGTCTGTAAGCTATTCTCTAAGTCTGATGTCAAAAGTCATTCTTGCATGGGAGAATTCACTCCCCAGTCGTGTCGGTCTTCCATCCCAACGGATTGCGTTAGTAAAGGAAGAAAGAATGCAAAATGTGCCAATTCTTACTAAAGTTTGGTTGCGTTGACCGGATCGGATGGGCTAAGGAGAAACATTAAGAAAGACTTATTTACTATCATGATAATTTAATTCTCACCTAAAAACAATGGGAGCCGGTACACAGAACTTGACTAAAATCTTATTGATGTTATTGTGTAATGTCTTCTCGTCAAGGAACCAGGAGGTGTATTCGAAGGCCGACGCGCCAGCAGTCGGATCTGGCGCGCCGAATGTCGTATTTATTGGGTTTGGCTGTGCAGATAGTAGCTCGTCCAGTATACGCTGAGCCGTCGGCAAGACTTGCCGGGGCAACTCCGATATCAGGTATTGTGCGAACTTCTGCAGTTGATCTCGTCTCAATCGCTGTAATGACTCTGACACTGGCGCTCGAAGACATACTTGTGTTGGCTAAAAGAATGTTATCAAGTTTAAAGAATATGGTACATTTTCACGATTCTTTCCCATCAATAGGCTAGTATTCCAGCACGAAGTTAAGGGCTTGTAGAACTCGCAGAGCCGAACCTGCTACAGTTTGCTATATAATTTGACACGATCCTGCTTCTGAGCCTCGCCTCCGTGAGATTGTGCGGACAGTGTGAAAGGCCAGTATAAATACACGCAGTACATGCAATAAAAACAAATGGCTCTAAGAGCCGCGACGCTACAATCCAGTACGGTGGCTCGATTAACTACATAACAAAATTATAGCTTTGAGCTTCTGTACCGACGTTTGTCTATTTATGTGCGTGATTAGAGAAGATTCATTCTGCTTCTTCTGTATTCTGAATTATCTATATTTTGGTAAAACTAGCCTCCTCACCCAAAGATGCCTATCTAGAATCCTATACTTAGCACTTAATTATTCATTATGTAATATAAGCTGGATCTGATCTTTGTACTTTTCGCTGCAAGCACAGTGTGTGTGTGTATTCAATAGTCGTCAAGGGCGGCGGCAACTTCTTTCTTCATCTAACCGAAGCGGCTTTAAGAAGGATTTTGAAGGCAATTTGTAATCCAACAAAAGCATCGCGAATCGAAAGTCATAACATACTTATTAGGTATAGGTACAGTGGGCTGTTCTTCATCCTACGGTGTAATACAACTCGATGTCAAAGCGCGCATTTTGCTTGCGGGTGGGAAGACATAATATACTTTAAACTATACATCGATCAAATAAGCATTGTACTAAAAGTATTCGTATTTTATTCCCAACAGAAATTCGTTGGTGGTTGCTACTTGAGAACCTATATTCCCCCATCAGTTAACTTTTCTTCAAGCAATGTGGGCTGCCCATTGCCTTTCAACTTGGAGATTCCGAGAGCTATGTCAGTGACTTTGGCTGGAAGGAGTATTTAGATTGTAGTAAAACTTACCAAATGTATCCTGTAGAGACAAACAGCAACAATATGTGAACACCAGTGAGCGGTTGATGAACAGGTGCAGTTGCATGAGGATATTCTCTGTCTGTCAAATGTCACTGCCACATTGAACTGAGCTCTGGGCATGCTGAGTACAACCACTGTCGCTGATAAGTGGAAACCTTAAATACAATAATATACAAGGTGAATTTAAAAATAGTAGAAACCTCTTACTCATAGTTTCTTGATATCAAACTGAACAATGTTGTGCTACTATTATTAACTCATCTTTTTTGTTACATTACTAATTGTAAGCCGAAGACTATGAGGCTTAAAGAAATCTGCTTTAAAATGTCCAAATAAACTAGGAATAATAAAGAGTTGATGGATTTGAATAAAAAAAGCTTTTTTATTTAATTTGAGTTGATGGGTGGACAAAATTTAAATGCCAAATTTCAAATTAATAGCGTAAGTAGTTGCTGAATTATTTTGGCGTACAGGCAGACAGACTGCCTGACAGAGAGACAAATGGAGTAGGTTTTTACCTTTTAGGTTCGAAACCCTAAAAATAATAAATTTGTAAAAGAAATTCTTTAAACCAAAATTTTGTTCAGTATGATTGTAGAGACCATTTAAGAGATTTTTAGTTTTATTAACCGACTTTAATTAATTAGTTTAATTAACTACTTAAATGGAAATACAAAAGTTTGAAAGCAAACATAATTTTTATTTATAACTAGTCACCAACCGTGGAACTTCCTTTTCTTTTAAGCTTATAAATAAAACCTTTCATTTTGGTGCAGTCTGTATTAAAAATACACTGTGTACATTAGAAGAAGTTAACAAAATCCTAATACACAGGAAATATATTTAAAGCAATATTTTTATATTAATCAAAATAATGATAAACCAATTTAAAGCACTCATGTAAAAAGAATGGCTTACCAATTTGTAAGACATCTTTGACAGCTCTATCCCTGAACAAGTGTTCACCTCTCTGAAACTCATCAGCTGAACCGTTTGCAAGGCAAGAGTACAATCTAATGTCATCTTCACTGTCAGGGAAACTCCAGAATGCAATTTGGAGCTGCAGTTGCTCAGGCACGGGTGGATAGACATGTTCAACCAGTTCAAATGGTATATGAGATGCTACACATTTTGCAGCAAGCTCACTCAATGTTGATACAGCCTTTTCTGTAATTATTGAATTAAATATTCAATATTTTTTTAAGGCAATTTTAATTCTACTAGGTGGTATGTTCCTTGTGCAAGGAACCATCCAGGTAGGTACCACCGCAGTGTCAGATATTCTGCCGCCAAGCAGCAGTGTGTAAACATTGCTGTGTTCCTGGTGAAGCACAAAATTACTGGACACTAAAGATCTAATGTCTTAAGGGTTGGCAATGTGCTAGTGATTCTTCTGGGGTTGCTAGTATCTTTAGGCTGCGGTGGTGCTTACCATCAGGAGGGCTGCATGCTTACTTGCCATCTTGGTAGAATAAAAAAAATCTAGAACAATTATTGAATTAATTTTGTGCGAGATTCTTATCAGGCTGCGGCTAAACATGTATTTTTCATAATCATATTTTTATATTACAAAAAAATAAGAAAGATATCGATTGGTGAACTCTCTAAGGGTCGCCGCACACGGGCCACTAGCCACATCCACAATCGCCGCCACTTGAAGCTAGGAGCGGCTACAAAAGAAACTGACGCGCGCGACAGCCACTTGTGGTCCATGTTGGACACTTGCGGTCAGTGGCCGCTACTTTTTTTAAACTCGTGCTTGCAGTGAAATGAAGGGAGAGAGGGGTGGAGAATCGCGCGAGTGGCTTGTGTCAGCGTTTTGTGGCCGAGCCGACCACTACCGAGGCGAGCAGTGGCGATTTGTGGCGTGTGGTGACCACCGACGTTTATAGCGTCCGGCGAGTCCATGCAAAATGTATGAAAACAACAGGAAATAGGTCGGTGGCTGCGTTTTGTGGTTGTGGCTGGTAGCCCGTGTGCGGCGACACTAAGTTACACACAATAAAAAAATGACAATGATAATGTTAAATAGAAATTGAATAACGATGATAATGAAGAATAGATGTTAGGTTGGACAGAAGTTTTTAAAACATTCGGATATTTCAAATAATAGGAATTCTAATAGGAATTTTGCCAAAAATTTAGCAAACAGAAAATATTACTTAGGATGATTTGTAAAACTATACATTTTTATAAGTTTTATTGTACACTCATAATATTATTATAGGAATGGGAAGTTAGTGTTAAGTAAAAAATCTTAGTACAAAAAGTCAATAATTCTAGTCCTCAATTTTTATTACTGTTTTAATGCTTATTATGTAATTTGTAGAAGTAATACAAATGTTAAAATTACAATAACTGAACATTTTTGCTACTTCTACATTATGTAATTTAGAAGTATTATAAATGTTTTAAAATAAACTACCAGTGAAAGTTGTGAAAGTTGACAGGAAACTTTCTATTCAATAATGTAATAAATGTAATGTAATTAAAGTCTGGTGTAGACCAACAAAAAAAAAAGAAACAACATGGATTTGAATCATAAGGTATTATTAACTGTTCAGTGCACCCAAAAGGTAAATGACTTCAAACACCTGTCCTTTGTATAACATACAAAGTGAGTATCTAATTACCATCTAAACAGCATCCAATGTTCAATGCAAATGTATGATAGACAAATGTAGACCTACAAAGGGCATAAGACATGAAATCAACCTGAATTCTAATACTAATCCGTTATTCGATATACAATTTCTAACACTGTCATTGTTTCGATAGTTCGAAACAAAGGATCAGCTGAGTTACCTTGAATGGTCTTTTTTGTGGATCGGCTACCAAACGAGTTCTGAAGATTTGGCCGTCGCCAACCTCGCCAATTATTGCACAGGCTCTCGGGCTCCGAACTCCAGCTGCACAAGGAATCTTCTTCAAATCGTTCGGAGTCCTCGAAACTGAAATGATCGGCCTCCTCCCAGTCGAGTAGAGGCGACCCCACATCGACCGGGGCGCCTTGTCGTCCCCCTTTACCATTATTATTTGATGACCCCGCCACTTTAGTGAGTTTTATTGAAACTATCAATAAAATTCGCTGGATCACTCAGCGAATTATCACAGTGGGGTTCCACAATCACTAAATGAACATAACTCTATTGTATTTCGAATATTCTATGTAGCAAGATGAAGAATTTTGTTAACAGGATACAAGGGAATAAAACACATTACAAAATGTAGAACAATTTCTCAGGTTCAAATCAAGTGATCTAAATAAATCCCCATCAGCACAATAACAAATATGGCTGAAATCTTTTTGGCCGAACGAACGACGAACAACGTCCGTCCCAAAGAGTATAAAAATATAGGCATTCAATTAAGCACTACGTCAAAGAGGATGTTACCGTAGCGTAGTGAAAAATATTTTAGTGGACCACTCCACATTCGCGTTTTTCAAAAACATTTGATTTGATCGCTCCACACCGTGGTGAAAAATTGGTCTATTCCACTTTGATCACCTATATCTATGCTCCACACAATGTGGGCACAATGGCCCACAAGTGCCTTCACCTGTGCGCATATTTTTCACATTGCATATTGAATCAGAGATCCGATTTTATAATCTATCACCAATATCTGATCACTATCTTTTTGCCAACTACTCATCAGGAACTATTCAACGAGGCCAAAATCGGTGGAGTGGGTCTACGTTTCGCGGCAAGTCCAAGAAGGAAGGTAGCGGGAAGGAATTACATCGGTATATATCTTTAAACGACTTATTCATGTCGTGTGTTTTGCCGAGTTGTCGATCCCATTCGGGGCGGAAGCAAAAAGAAGCACATTATGTAAGCTTCCATCGGTAAGTACATTTCATTTTTTTACCACAAAAGTGCGAAAGATAATGCTTTATAATTTCATCAGAACTCTTTAATACATTAATTATCGTCGAAGTATAAAGCATATTTGCGAAAAGCGCAATATTTTGAGATATTTATATCAGAATAGTTAACCTTTTATGTTATAAAATTTTATCATAGTGATGTGATTTTTTTATCGATACTTATTAACGTAATGTATTAATTTGAAGTTAAAATGTTTTTTACGAATTAAAGTTCTATAGAATGAATCTAAATTTGGGATTTAGGAATTAATGTATAAATTGTTTACAGTCATACTTACCCTGGGCAAGCCACGTATGGCCATATAATCCTAAACTATGCAGAGCTTGTACTATGGTATCAACTTTTACGAATATTTGTATACATTTTTGCCTTCACTGCCCAAGGAGGAGGGCTATGTTTTTCGAGAGTGTGGATGTTACTATGTAAGTCTACATATTTCTTTGGTACGGTCTATAGCCTAAACGGCTTGATGGATTCTGACATAGGCGAAGTATATACTTTACGAAAAAAGTTAATATGGTCTGTCAAACGTCAATTGATAATGTATATCACAGAAAGGTACGTAGGTACTGCAATTCATAAGTCTATTAAATGTATACTTTATTGCCAGTTTACCAGTGAGGAACCCATGGACATCAATGAAAATGTGTTTTCCTCTGCGAATACGTTCTGCAACAGCTGTTTCAATATACAGGACGGGTACTAATATAATCGAAAAGGCCAATATATTATTATGTTAAATAATTTATTATAAGTTTGTTTTTATTTATCATTACGTTTGCTTATAGTGATGTATATTAGAAAAAAAAAAAGTATAATGCCCTCCTGGCTGAAACGACCACAGCGGCCAATCTTTCACAAGATCCATATACGCAGCCATATACGCAGGAGATATTATAGTGCACAAGCGCTTGCGTAGACACAAGTGCACTCTCTCTTCCTTTATACCTCTCATAATCCGATGGGACGGAAGACCAATACGACCGGGGAGAGGTTAGGCGCAGGACCGACTTTTTACATGCCCATCCGACGAATGGATCATCTTACTTTACAGACAATCAGGTGGCCAGCTTGTATTGTCCTAACTAGTAAGGATCAACATTACACAACGTATTCATTACTCTGGTTCTAACATACATTGCATACATTGTAGCCTCGGAGTCTTCCGTTTCATTGGATTGTGAGAGTATAAGAAGTGAGAGTGTACTGTAGTCGTATCGATCAGGAGGACATCATTAAGTGGGCAGGCGTCATGCTGCAGCGGAGCGACTCTCACGCCGTCAAGTGTTCTAATTTGCAATTATAAAATTTACTTTAAATGTACACAATTTAAATCAAATGTTAAATTATTTGTTGTGTCGAAGCGGTGCTGTTGTAGAAAGTGGTAACCTATATTCAGGGTTTGTTTACATAAGTCATTGTAGTAGATGAAGAAGCACCTTGCATCATCATCATCAGCAGGCGAAAGACGTCCACTGCTGAACTAAGGCCTGCCCTTAGAAGGGAGGGGTTGCTATAATCCCCACGCTTGGCAGGCGGCTTGGAAATAGAGATTGCAGTATAGGTGGTAGGTAATCCAATTGAAAGACGTTGCTTGTCCGTCTTCTTGTTTTCCCTTAGTCACCTGTTACGTTACGGATACCCAACGGGAGGAGATGGATAGTATACCAATAATTATTTTTAATATGATTCACAAATAATCTGGCTATTGAAATTTTTAAATACCTGCCACCGCCAATAATGGCCACCTTCACCGTTTTGCCTGTATTACATATTTATTTTCAAACATAAAAATAAAAACAAGAAAAAAAAGTTTTATTCTCCACGAACATAGATAAAACTTAAGATTAGTTAGAAGATTACTCAGATAATACTAATAATAAAAGAAAAATACAAGCCCGCTGAGTTTCTTGCCGGATCTTCTCTGTTGAGGCTGCGCTATGATCCAGTAGTAGCTTTTACGGAAAAATATAAGAATACGAAAGTGTTAATTTTACTCTATTTGAAATAAATTATTACTTTCATGTAACGTTTTTATGCGTTACAGGTATAGAAATAAAAACAAGAGTTTTACATAAAGATAGGTTATTTATTTTAGTTAAACATTATGCAGTTTAAGAAAACAGTTTTTTATAAGTAGTTAAACAGCTTTACAGTTTAAAAAAAATCTAGTATCGGAGCAAGAGATCTCAAAGGTCGTGGTCGAGTGATCGGAAGTGTGATACGATGCACCTGGAGTTAGTTGGCCAGGGCACGACGAGGTAAGGGTGGCTGCCTCAGGCTGGGTGGTCCACAGGGCATGGCGCTAGCGGCCTGACCCCGAGTAGTAGTCCGGCCTGGTAGCAGGCCGGAAGTAAGGCCGGGGGACGCCCAAGGGTGGCGTGCCCCAGCAAGCAGTTGTGGGACGCCCGTAGTAGCAGTGGGTGGGGGCACCCGTGTGGCGGTGCCCCACCATTGAAACCCCTGAAACAAACCGTGCACAGTGCTTAGCATCATGCTGAAGCAAACAAGGTAGCAGGCAGAGTTTATGGTGCACTTGGTTCCAGGTGAAAGATGAGGATGCCAGATGTAAGCAGGTGTTACCAGTCAGTGTTCAGTGCATGGGCTCAGCATGAGCCACGTGCATATGCAAAACAAACAGAATTTTAAGTAGGCACTTGCTGAGCAGTATGTAACCGGCAAGCAGCAACCGGTATATGAGTTTAGGGACGCTAAAAGATGTAGATGAACGTACGAACACATGGCGATGTGTAACGGTGAAGCAATTGCGATGCAGATGCAGATTACATCAGCCCGCACAGGTAAAAGTTCGGTTAAAATGTTCACATATTGTGAACAAAGAAACCACATAGCCACACGGTCGAGATACTACGTACTAGGGACACTGAGAAAGAAAAACACACTAGTCAGTTTGACATTTGGTAATCATATCACTTGTGGAATGTCATCAAAAATATTAGCTATGTTTTTTTTTTACTTTATAGAATGTATATTTTATTTTAAATTAATTCCCGGACGGGACGGGCCCGTTGGTCTAGTGGTTAGTGACCCTGTCTGCTAACCAACAGGTCGTGGGTTCGATTCCCACCAAGTGTCTGGATGTTCTATCTATATAAGTATGTATTTACAAAAAAAAAGTATATAAGTATTAGTATCAGTTGTCTGGTTTCCATAGTACAGGCTCTGCCTAGTTTGGGATCAGATGACCGTGTGTGAATTGTCCGGGGATATTATATTATATTATATTATATTATATTATATTATATTATATTATATTATATTATATTATATTATATTATATTATATTATATTATATTATATTATATTATATTATATTATATTATATTATATTATATTATATTATATTATATTATATTATATTATATTATATTATATTATATTATATTATATTATATTATATTATATTATATTATATTATATTATATTATATTATATTATATTATATTATATTATATTATATTATATTATATTATATTATATTATATTATATTATATTATATTATATTATATTATATTATATTATATTATATTATATTATATTATATTATATTATATTATATTATATTATATTATATTATATTATATTATATTATATTATATTATATTATATTATATTATATTATATTATATTATATTATATTATATTATATTATATTATATTATATTATATTTTATAAGGCAAGCAATTTGTTACAAACATACTACTGTAGTACTGAAACACTGCATTAATGGTTTCGAGGACATTGTCTGAATATCGATATGTGTATTTTTGCATGAACATGGACACCACTAACTTTTTTTTTTAAATTCTAGAAGTGTGTACAACCTTTCTAAATGACGAATTGCGAAATATATAGGTGTCCTTGTTTGTCTTGATGCATGTCCTATATGGGGAAAGAGGATGAAACACTAAGTGGTTAATTTTGAATTCCTAGAACCACAGCCTAGAACCCGTAGACAGAATATAACAAGAGATCTAGCTAGCGTACCGCCGATAAGGACAGAAAATAATCATTCTTACACTTAACATACGTTCATCATCATCATCATCACCAGCCGGAAGACGTCCACTGCTGAACATAGGCCTCCCCCTTCGAACGCCACAATGACCGACAATTGGCTATTTGCATCCACCGGTTACCTGCGACGCGCACAATGTCGTCTGTCCACCTAGTCGGAGGCCTACCCACGCTGCGTCTTCCGGTTCGTGGTCGCCACTCGAGAACCTTTCTTCCCCAGCGGTTATCGGTTCGCCGAGCGATGTGGCCTGCCCATTGCCACTTCAACTTGCAGATTTTAAGAGCTATGTCGGTGACCTTGGTTCTTCGGCGAATCTCCTCATTTCGGATTCTGTCGCGCAAAGAAACTCCGAGCATAGCTCTCTCCATAGCTCGTTGTGTGACTCTGAGCTTATCCAAAAGGCCAACAGTTAGGGACCACGTCTCAGTACCATATGTCATCACTGGCAACACACACTGGTTAAAAACCTTCGTCTGTATGCACTGCGGTATTTTGGACGAGAAGATTTCGCGTAGTTTCCCGAACGCTGCCCATCCGAGTTGGATTCTTCGGGCGACCTCTTTGTCGAAGTTGGACCGACCTACCTGGATAGTTTGTCCTAGGTATACATAGTGGTCAACAACTTCGAGTGTATCGTTCCCAACAATTACCGGTACGGGTGCAACATGGACATTAGACATGATCTTCGTCTTGTCCATGTTCATTTTAAGACCCACCTGTTGGGAAACGCTACTGAGGTCGCTGAGCATCGTATTGAGGTCCTCCAGCGACTCTGCCATAATGACTATATCATCGGCAAAACGAAGGTGAGTGATGTATTCGCCATTGATGTTGATGCCGAATCCGTACCAGTCCAAGAGCTTGAAAACGTCCTCCAATGCATTTGAGAAATAACGTCTCCCTGTCTCACACCACGCTGCAATGGGATTGGTTTCGTGCTCTCGTCCTGTAGTCGGATCGACATGGTGGCGTTGCTGTACAAACACTTCAACACTTCGATGTACCTATAGTCAATGTGGCACCGCTGGAGAGATTGCAATACTGCCCAGGTCTCGATTGAATCAAAGGCTTTCTCGTAATCCACAAACGCTAGACATAATGGCCGATTATACTCCTCGGTCTTCTGTATAATCTGGCGGAGCGTATGTATGTGGTCTACGGTGCTAAAGCCTTTTCGGAACCCGGCTTGTTCGGGAGGCTGGAAGTCATCAAACCTGCGTTCGAGACGGTTCGTAATGACTCTCGAAAACAGCTTGTATACATGGCTCAGGAGTGAGATAGGTCTATAACATACGTTATGGATATTTATTCAAATGCGCCTATTATGACGATATTTCATAATGCAATTCACCGACCCTCAAGAGGCTAAGCTAGAACCACTACATTTTATTCCTTTCTATCATCGATATACTGTATATCGATGCTTTCTATGCTATGTGTAGCAGTGGCACTGACACTGATTACCTGACATTCCTGACAAGCAAGCTATCATTTTTTTGACATTGCACGTCAATCAAAAAGTGCAAAATTGAACGTGAACCGTGAATTTAAATTTTATTTTTGTCGTTCTCGACTTTTCGAAAATGATTTTTGTTTTTTATTATTTTCTACCACAATGTCTCAAATAAAGTTGAAAACAATTTGTTGTATACCCAGTTTAACATAAATAAATCCCAAAACAGACTGAGCTGACTCCAGCATTATAGAGGTTAGGTTTAAGTAGTAAAATCTAAAAGTCATTGAATTAAACTAATAACAATTTAACCAAAATGTTTTGTTGGGGCAACTCTACTCACCATGAATTATGTATTGAAGGGCCAGATACAATTGATTTGGTAAGTGAATAGAAATTACCTAGGTACCTGATACTAATATAATATTAAAATAATTTATTAAAATATTATCAATATGTGCATTTAGTTTTGCTGCTTACATTGTGTAATTAAATACCCTAATTTTCATACCAATACTGAAGAAGAAGATTAGGTGCTGTATTATTAATCATGAAATGATGAAATATCAAGATAGTAGGGATAGTAGTTACACTATTGTGTAATACGCAGAAATGTAACTATGTATTGTTTTTTTCAGGTTATTAAACCAACACTTTCCAAATGGCGGGAGAGCAATCATATTAGATCAGTGGCCGCAGGTGAGTTCCACTCACTGTATCTAACAAATCATGGCAATTTGTATTCATGTGGAAATAATGATGTTGGCCAACTTGGCCGTTATACTGAAGAAAATGGAGGAAAAACACCTGGTAAGTTTGAATTGAGAACATTTGCAAAAGTCAAAATTAACCATATTTTGGATATTGTCTGTAGGAATTCATTTCTAGCCCTTTGTTGAAATGAAAATGAAATGAAAACAGGTACATGTGGCATTGCATAAAACTGATACCGTTAGCAAAATGTAGAAGTATGTATACATAAACTTTCTTCAGATAGGCATAATTTTATTAGCTTGTCATGCATAATGCTTTACCATAAACAAAAGAAAACTGGGACCAGTGCTAATTTGATAAATAAGTGGTATAGAGTCTATACTATAGACCAAGGTTAATTGGGTTTGACTTTAGTGGGTCTCAGAGTAATACCAACCCACACTATTCATATTTATTTGGTATATGATATGATTAGACGGGCCTGTTGGTCTAGTGTTTATACACCCTGGCTGCTACCCAATAAGTTGTGGGTTCGATTCCCGCCAAGTGTCTGGGTGTTATTTGTCTATTTAAGTATGTTCTGCATATTTTGGGATCAGATGACCGTGTGTTGATTGTCCCAGAATATTATTATTATACATGAGCTTGGAAGAATCGTATTAACCTGTCCACAGTGCATTTTGCATGTATGATACGGATGGATTAATTGTTTATGGTTGAATTGTTGATTTTTATGGACTCACTCCCTTTATCTCTTATGATTTTGGATTACCACACACTGGCCAATTTAAAAATAACACTGTTTAATCTCTCTCTCTCCTTGGCACTTAGTAATCCCATCTGATGGTGCGGTCCGCTCTTCTCGTCTTTGCTATCCACTTTCTAATTGTTTAATAATTACAGAATACCAAAGTTAGTCTGGTAAAAATTAGCAAATTGATTACTTCCTCTATCTATAACATAATTAGTGCTATTTGTTTCTTTCTCTTCCAGCCTTGGTAGAGACTTTTAAAGACTGTACAATTTCATCAATTGCATGTGGTATGCAGCATTCAGTAGCATTAGATGAGTGGGGCCAGCTGTTCAGTTGGGGTTCGGACAGTATGGGTCAACTTGGGAGCAACCTTGGTGCTCATGCTCAGGATAAACCCAAATTTGTGAAGAATCTTGCCACTAAGAATGTGATACAAGTTGCTTGTGGGGCATACCACTCGCTAGCACTTACAAACAGTAAGCATATAACAGAATTTACACTTGCAGTAATATACGCTTGTCTATGGTGCACACCTATAAAACTCAATTTTCCATATAATTAGCCATAAGTCAATAGCAACATGTTATATACACAGGCTAACTGGTTGAACATGAAACATATTCAAGCAATTTAAGGCCTTAGTAACATATGAAAAAGGTAATTTACTATAGATAGGATTTATTATAGGATGAGAATTTAGCACTGTGCCCCCTGCACATATTAATATTCTTTTTATTCTCATGTTCAACCTTTCAGATGTATAAATATATCTATAAATCTCATATAATTGTTTATTACATACAGAATTAAAACTTCGATTTTTCCTGTCAATTAATGTTTATTTTTAAAATAAGTTAATTGTTTTTAGATGGTGATCTCTACGCCTGGGGTGCAAATAGCTTTGGTCAATGTGGTCTAGGAATTTTGTCAAACAAAGAGATGATGCCACAGCAAATATTGTCACTGTTCGGAGTTCCCATCACTCTTATTGCTTGTGGCAGTAACCACTCATTTGCATTATCTAAGTAAGACACTGAATGTTCTCTTTGATATTTTACACAAAATGTTTGATT
Organism: Furcula furcula; assembly: GCA_911728495.1. Classification (NCBI taxonomy): domain Eukaryota; kingdom Metazoa; phylum Arthropoda; class Insecta; order Lepidoptera; family Notodontidae; genus Furcula; species Furcula furcula. The sequence goes on from OU452251.1 coordinate 18,126,569, forward strand.
TTAATGCAAGCCTCATTCTGCCATCATCATCATCGGCCGGAAAACGTCCACTGGTGAACATAGGCCTCCCTCTTAGAACGCCACAATGAACGACAATTGACTATTTGCATCCACCGGTTACCTGCGACGCGCACAATGTCGTCTGTCCACCTAGTGGGAAGCCTGCCTACGCTGCGTCTTCAGTTCGTGGTCGCCACTCGAGAACCTTTCTTCCCCAGCGGTTATCGGTTCGCCGAGCGATGTGGCCTGCCCATTGCCACTTCAACTTGCAGATTTTAAGAGCTATGTCGGTGACCTTGGTTCTTCGGCGAATCTCCTCATTTCGGATTCTGTCGCGCAAAGAAACTCCGAGCATAGCTCTCTCCATAGCTCGTTGTGTGACTCTGAGCTTATCCAAAAGGCCAACAGTTAGGGACGCTCATTCTGTCAACTATCTTTAAAACACAAGCTGTGTAGAAATAAATATGTATATATAGTTCGTGTGATAATTTTAATAATCGGTCTTATCAATTTTGTGGTTAGATAAAAAATATTCTCACTATGATACTTGCACAGCACATGTCAGGAAGTAAGTGACATATTATAGTTCCATAAAACATATTAAAAAATGGATTGACAATATGTAGGTATACTTTTCAAACGGATTTCGTAGTTCTTATTTAGTTGCTATATTTTACAACATTTATTTTATTAGTGGTCGCGGGCAAGGTACTTTTGTCTGCGCATTAAAATAAGTAAAATAGCTAAGCAAAATATAGAACAAACACTTTGAATTGTGTTATATGAGCTACATGACTGACAGAGTACTTATTTAAAAGTGTAGAATCCGATTTTGAGAGTAATGTGTCTGCACAAGCACTTGTACAGTATATGTCCTGTGAATTTACTGGAAAATTTGGCCACTGTGCCCATATCAATAAGAAGAACATTCCCTTTATCTTTTGTAGATCTGGTGCTGTGTTCGGATGGGGTAAAAATTCACATGGGCAATTAGGACTACAAGATAGAGAAAATAAATTTTATCCAACGCATTTGAAAACATTAAGAAATGTTAAGGTACAGTCTTCATAATCTGTAAGTGAATTTGATACTTAAAAAAATTACTTGGTTAAATTATTTCCTATCGATAATCACAAATCTATTGTTTACTAAATAATAATCTTGATTTTCTGTGATGTTACATTTAGATAGTTTGATACTGAATGCATCTAAATATGTAGAAATTACTAAAGAGATTACAAACGGTTTATTTACCACAGACACAATTCTATTAATTGACTTTTAATGTATTTACATCTTGTGCATTTACAAAGCAAAATGTTTTTAGGTATGCCATATATCATGTGGCGAAGACTTTACAGTGTTTCTCACTTTGGATGGAGGGGTATTCACATGCGGAAGCGGTGAATACGGACAGACCGGTCATGGTACTACTAAAGAGGAACTTGTTCCTAGAAAGGTATAATAAAAAGTAAAAAAAATGTAAATATTTTTTTGATTTACTATAAAGAGTATTCTATTCTATAAACAGAAATAAAATATAAATCACCATCGATACAATATATAAACTAGATTTGGTGTCACGGTTCAAAAAGTGGTAGCGAGAAATAGCGCCCTTGTGTCTCTATTTCTTTACAAGCCACATCCTGCTAAATTTATTTTTGCCGATAGGAGTGTCGCTACTGTCTATATGAAACTGTCAAACTACAAGTCATTATCATTATAAAATCGTTAGTTCACGTTTCCGCCACCAGCACAGATAAGTTTGCAACCTCCGCGACCACATTTTAGATGTCATTTTGTTCGTGAATGTTTATCTAGTTTATATATTATATCGATGTAAATCACATATGTATTTCAAATAGCTAGATTTTATCTCTTTTTGCCCGAATGCCCTAGGATATGGCTATGTTTTTTGAGAGTAAGTATGTATGTCCATTTCTTTGGCAAAGCCTAAACAGCTTCATTGTTTTTAACTTCTAACATTATATTGTAAGACGAATTGACTGTTCGTGAGTGTTCATCATCATCAGTCGGAAAACGTCCACTGCTGAACATAGGCCTCCCTCTTAGAACGCCACAGTGAACGACAATTGGCTATTTGCATCCACCGGTTGACGCGCACAATGTCGTCTGTCCACCTAGTGGGAGGCCTGCCTACGCTGCGTCTTCCGGTTCGTGGTCGCCACTCGAGTACTTTTCTTTTCCATCGGTTGGGTCTTCGAGCGATGTGGTCTACCTATGTTGGTGAACTTAGTTCTTCCGCGTATCTCCACATTTCGGATTATGTCGCGCAAAGAAAGTCCGAGCATAGCTCTCAACATAGCTCTTTGTGTGACTGAGCTTTTCTAAAAGCCAATATGTTATGACTGGCAACACACACTAGTTAAAACCTTTGTATTTAGGCACGGTATTCATGATATTAAAAATTACACAAATAATTACTTTTCCGTAAAAGCTGGTTCGCGATTCAAAAACCACCGTCTACACACCTAGGCACCTATTAGCGCGTTCTGTTTACCGACAACCGACGGCTCGACCCCAAGGTACGCGTAGCCAAAGCAACGTGCGCCCGAACAACCCCGAGACACGTCCACGCCGACCACGCATTTGGCGCAAGCCCGTGCGCCGGCGTGGACGCGGCTATTGCCTACCGAGTGCCTTCCTCTTATTATAAGTATAGCACAGCTCGTGTGATCGGTGGTACGGTCGACCAAGAAACTCGTTTACCAGTTTTGACAAAACTTCCTATGCAATCAAAATAACACTAAGGTTGAACATTTCTATCAGATGCGACAATTTAAACTAGGAACACAAGTCAGTGTTGACGTTAACGATAAAGAGAGCATTAGTAACTGTATGAATAATTGCAAGGGAAAATCAACCTTGTTGTTTTATGAAGTGCATAATATGAACTTCAACCGTAGGGTGGTAAACCATATTTTTGGCTGACCGTACAAGGAGAGCGTGGCAGTGTTGTTGCCATTGGCATTTCGTTGTTCAGGTGATGGAGCTGATGGGCAGCACGGTGACGCAGGTGGCGTGCGGGCGCCGCCATGTGTTGTGCCGGGTCGGAGAGCGCGTACTGGCGTGCGGCTACGGCGCGCGCGGCCAGCTGGGATGCCCACATGTGGCCGTGGCGCTCGTGCCCACGCCCGTGCCCATCGCGCCCGCAGACGACGCGCCGGTGAGTCACTAGAACACTGGCTGCACGCGCGGCCAAAGAAAGAAGGCCTATGATAAAGTATGCAATTACAATTTTATACTACAAAATATATTATTATTCCTATTCCTATTTAGGTTTCCGAAACAAGCACTTAATTATTGTGTTTTTTGTATGGCAAAACCTAAGTGTAGAATGTAAATGCTAAGATAGGCAAAGACAAAAAGCAAGCAAGCTTTTGGTCATAGAATTCAAAGAAGTAGTAAATTTTTTTAAGGCTTACAAATTTATTTTAGCCTCACTGGTGATAGATAAGAAAATTTTGTCATTATAAATGACTAAATTTAGATTTCATTCGCTTTCATAAAGTCAATTTTGCTCAACGCAGCTTTTTCTGATTCACTACGTGCTCAAGTTATAAGCTTGAAATACAAGACTAACATTACTTAGAATATTAACTAATATAAAATTCTGTTTTTGATGCAGAGTGAAATGACTCCGCATTCTCAGGTGAATATAGAATAATTCTACTAGTTCATTTATGTGTAGTAAATAAATTAGTTTAGTTTTCTGTAGTTAGAAAGTAGCACTTCTCTCTATTAAAATGTTTTTACTTCTTGCATGCATTGCCTGTTTGTAACCGACTTCAAAAAAGGAGGAGGTTCTCAATTCGTCTGTATATATATTTTTTCTATGTATGTTCGCGCATAACTCTGGCAATTATGAACCGATTAGAAAAAATCTTTCTTCCATCCATTCTTTAATCCGTTAATTGGGTCCCATGGAATAAGTAGTTCCTGAAAAAACAAGAATGGTGACTGCGCACTGAGAGCTGCAAGAAAGCCTATATAGATGACTTTATGTCGCTTTTTACGGACAAAAATGGTCATAACTTTGGCAAATATTTACCAATTTCAATGATTCTTTTTTTATTCGAAAGATTGAACTACTGTAATAAATCTGTATGAATTTTATCACAAACGGCTAATAACTTACTGGAGGACCATAAACGATGTGGAGGAATTTATCTGGTAAAAACCATAAAATTGATGTTCTCCATTACATTACTCTGACAAATATAAACCGATTTCGATGATTTATTTTATTCGAGAGAGTAAACTACTATGATGATTCCATGCAAATTTCATTACGACCGGATTTTTTTTTGTGAAGAAACATGAATTATGTAAAACTATGTAGACGATAATGTGATCATAACCTACCTAGATCATTTTACCGTCTTCGATGCTTCAATCATTATTTAAGAAAATATCACTAAAAAGTATAAAATAAAATCTTTAAAAAAAAAAATTAACCGACTTCAATATCACTGAAACGTAAAAAATAATTTAAATATTATTGAAGTTGGTGCCAATTATACACAGCAGGTACGCTAAAACCTTAAATTAATTAATTACTTTTCAGTGATATTGAAGTCGGTTCAATTTTTTTTAAAGATTTTATATATACCTACATTTAGTTTTGGTATAAAGAAGAACGTAGCACCAATGGCAATTAGTGAATGCGATGCAATCTAAATGCGATTTTACCTCATTCTTATTGCATTATGCCATGTTCGCAAAAAAAAAAAAACATAAAAGTTTACTTTATTATATCTCATTTGCAAATAATGCCAAATTCATTTAAACCGTTCGCGGCATTTGAGTGGTCACTTTCGCAAATTGTTACTTAAGCAAAAAGTCGTTAGCTGCGTCGCGAATACGAAGATCTAGTGAATTCACTATCATAGTGGGTAAAATATATGACAGTTTGCGAAAGTGACATTTTGCTAACGTAGCATTTTGTGTCATATATTATGTACCGAACTATAAAAAAACTGTTGGTTAAACGGGTATATGTTTAACCAACAGTTTATTTTTGTGTCCAAATTAACAAGTAAATGTGGAGATATAACTAGAAATGCAGACGTTCGTTTAGAGAACCTAAATTATTAACAGGCATTTAATATTCTGTCGATGTCAACTGTAAATGAAAAGGACTAACAAATTATTTTCAAAAAGTTAGTTAATTCGGCCGTTAGACACATTGTCATTTATAAATATTCGGCGATTGGCGATAAGGAATACAAAGTATTTTTTTTTTCGGAAATCTTGGAAGATGTAAATGATAGTTTATTTTTTTTGTAGCCTAGGAGAAAATTGAAGCTTGATTCGTCAACGACATTTGCTCGGACCAGTGGCGCCGGCGCTACCAAATTACATGTTGAGTTATTTCTGTTATGAAACCTATATTGTTCCTGAAAACATCATAATCATAATTTTTTATTTGATTTTGTTTTATAACTTCATGAGTTGTTAGTACCTTATATTACATTTACATTATATTTATTTAATTTCAGATTAGAAGTTAAAAATAATAGCGAATGTAGGTATTCTTAACTGTGTGTTGAATAGTTTTTTACTGCAAAATAATGACAAAAATTAATTTCAAATAATGATTTTATTCGCGGTGATAGTTTTACTCAACGAGTATGTAACTTTATTTTGTATTTGTTGCAAAATCATTTTTGATTATTTTAATAGTTCTATTTTTGGATGGGTTTGATAGAGTAGTACTGGTTAAATTCTGAGTAGTAGTTTCCATAACTATGTAATAATACAGCACAATCTGTCGTAGTAATTTGGATTTTACGTATGTGTACGGGTACCTACTTGCAATTTAGTTTTAATTGGGCCGTAATTTGTCACAATAACTAATTAGCATCAAAATTTACTAAAAGAAAACCCTAAAAAATTCTCTAAAACTTTATTTCGATATTTCAACCTAAAATCGCTATTTTTTTTATGTGCAGTTTCCGCTGGACCATTTGAAAGGCCCCATAAAAGTGTTCGCTGGTGGCGACCACAGTTTCCTAGTGATTGACCTCGACAGATCCGGCCCTGTTGACTTTAGGATACCGGACCACACTAAACAAATTCTCACATTGACTGTACCCAAGCTTGCTGCTTGCGAAGTGTTTAAAGATTGCGATGTAGTTAATCAGGTAAGTGTTCTCGATTAGTGACTTTTTTATCGGTAGTTCACCTATTCAATAATGCCGTTTGATTATAAGTTTGACGCCTATATCATTATAGTACGCGACAGGTAGACATGGCATTCGGGAAGAGGACACCCCGTACACGCACACATCGCCCGCGTAATAAGGTAGCGCGGGCGATGTGCGAGTATTCGGGTGTCCCCTCCCCCGCGTCCCAACTCATACCTCGATTGCCATGTCGAACTGTCGCGTATGTATCTTTTATCGTAGCTCTCAAACAAATGGACGGTTTGAACGCTGTTTCTTTATTCGAATGCTAGTTCAATCGGAATAGTTTTAAAAACATTGTTCAGTCGTTTATTATAATTTCATTGTCTTGGCTCGAGGATATTGAATTTTTGAATTTTTACTTGTTAAATGTCCCGTTCGCTCCCGAATACACTTTCGTGGACTAAAGTAGTTCAGTTCGTTTTTGTTACTACAATAAGTTCTTGAATGATGTGTCATGTTGGTTGTTGTTATGTTATAGAGCGTCCAACCGTTTATTTTCTTTTTGACAGCACCAATAGAACGTAACTGCGTCATGTTACGCAAAAGTTCACTTTTAAAAGTGAACTTTTGCGTAACATGACGCAGTTACGTTCTATTGGTGCTGTCAAAAAGAAAATAAACGGTTGGACGCTCTATAACAAGTAAAAATTCAATGTCCTGGACAACGAAGTTATAATTATTCTTTATTTCTTTCTTTTAATTATTCTTATTATTTTTCTGGTAGGATTTGTTGGCGTATTTGGAGACTGTATTCGGGTCCCTGGCGTGCATTAACGGCTCGTTCTTGAAGGCGGACAGCGCCCATTTCGGGTGTGGTACTAAAGTGCCTGGCGTCGATCTGGCGAGGGCCGAGGAGGCCTTCACATTAGTTAGCAGATTTGAAAATACTTCTATAAAGGATCTTGTAAGTTTAAACATTATTAATTTAAATCAGTTTTTTTTATGTATTCTATTGTGTCAACGACTCTACAAAAATTAATAATTTCATCCATTATCTTCTTCTATCTATACTATAATAAAACTCAAAGAGCACTTTTTCTGTACATTGAATATTTTTCCAAAATTTCTATGTGGGGATACTATACTATCGATATAGAGGCCAAAAAAATTTTTTTTGGAATTATTGTCTGTCTGTCTGTCTGTCTGTCTGTCTGTCGTTCTGTTTGTCCGGGTATCATTTGAAAACCCGTGGATGGATTCTAATAGGACTTTCACTGATGTGTTGTGTAGAAGTAGGGGTATAAATTGGTATATAAAACATCACGCTATGTTTCATAGGGGCTAAGCAGTGCAACATTACTTGCACATATTACCACGTAATTTCCTTTGTATGTGAATAGGGTAATTATAGACTGATCAGTTAATCATTAAGATATGTATTATTACGCTGTATACAATAGGGACTGAGCAGACATTTAGTTTGCATAAGATATGGCAGTGGCGAAGGGTCAATTTTTGTAAGGGGTAAGCCGGTCCGGTACACCCAGGACATTTACATTAGATTTCTGTATTGTTCTAAGTACTTTGCTGATAGCGATATCACATTATATCTTTGAAAGGTTAAAATCTGTAAATCCCGAGCGAGTCCAAACTAGATTAGAAAATCATGAAATTTTAATGAAACTCCCCAAGTCCAGGTAGTGTATAGATAGGTATTGTATTACAATCGCAACAATAAAAGATGCGAAAAACTTAGAACTTTCATTATCGAATATCATTAGACAGTAATTTACGATGTTAGCGTGATTTACTTTATGAACAGCGCCATCTATCGGTGAAATTGAACATACAATCACTATAGAACTTTAATCTATATATTATATCAAAGAAAGTCGTGTTAGTTACACTATTTATAACTCAAGAACGGCCTAACCGATTCGGCTGAAAATTGGGGGGGAGGTAGCTTAGAACCAGGAAACGGACATAGGATACTTTTTATCCCGGTAGGTTAAGGTTAAGCAACGTTAGGTAAGGTCATTAAATAGATGGGTGAACCGATTTGTATGAAAGTGTGCATATCGGTTAGGTCTGAGAATAGGTCATACAGTATATTTCATACCGCTAGGTTAAGCTACATAAGGCAAGGTCATTAAATAGATGGGTGAACCGATTTGTATGAAATTTTGTGTGCATATCGGGTAGGTCTGAGAATAGGTCATACAGTATATTTCATACCGCTAGGTTAAGGTTAAGCAACATAAGGCAAGGTCATTAAACAGATGGGTGACCCGATTTGTATGAAATTTTGTGTGCATATCGGGGAGGTCTGAGAATAGGTCATAAACTATATTTAATGCCGCTGATACCATGATTGACGAGGATATATAGAACGAGAGGAGGGTGCAAAAGAGGAGAAAGAGGGAGAGGGGATTCGAGGAGGGGGTGATGGGGTGAGGGATCGGGGGAGTTAGGTGGAGTGAGGGGGAGTGAGAAGGAGCAAGTTCGTAGAAGAGAGAGGGGAGAGGGTTCAGAGAGGGAACAACAGGGAGAGGAAGAGGGGGAGTGTGACGGAAACCGAAGCGGGAGGGGGAAAGAGAGAGGAGAGAAAGAGCATATAATTCAATTTTTTTTGTAAGAGAGAGAGAGATGGAGAGAGATAAATCTAGGGAGGAGTGAGAAAAGGGGAGCAAAATGTAATAAAAGCGCGGGCGGAGTTGCGCGGGTCAGCTAGTTTTTAATAAATCTCCGTAATATACAAAGCAACAACGAAATTAATGGTAAAACTATAACATCCTTAAATTTTTTGCAGCTGAATTCTGAATCTTTTACTTAAGGGCGAGGTAATTAATGTAGGTAACTATCTATTGTAGGGGAGGGGGGGGGGGTGTTTGCCATAATCCCCACCCTTGGCAGGCGTCTTGGGGACCGCAGTACAAATGATGAGACGGATTTCAAGCAGAAGACGCTACTACCCGCCTTCCTGATTTCCCTTAGTCGCCTCTTACTATACACCCAACGGGAAGAGATGGGGGGGATGCAATTCTAACCCGGCACCCCGCTGGAGGTATTGTAGCGTTTCCCAACAGGTGGGTCTTAAAATTAACATGGACAAGACGAAGGTCATGTCTAATGTCCATTGCACCCGTACCGGTAGTTGTTGGGAACAATACAATCGAAGTTGTTGACCACTACGTATACCTAGGACAAACAATCCAGTTAGGTCGGTCCAACTTCGACAAAGAGGTCGCCCGAAGAATCCAACTCGGATGGGCAGCGTTCGGGAAACTACGTGACATCTTCTCATCTGAAATTCCGCAGTGCCTGATGACAAAGGTTTTTAACCAGTGTGTGTTGCCAGTGATGACATATGGTACTGAGGCGTGGTCCTTAACAGCTGGCCTTTTGGAGAAGCTCAGAGTCGCGCAACGAGCTATGGAGAGAGCTATGCTCGGTGTTTCTTTGCGCGACAGAATCCGGAATGAGGAGATTCGCCGAAGAACCAAGGTCACCGACATAGCTCGAAAAATATGCAAGTCGAAGTGGCAGTGGGCAGGCCACATCGCTCGAAGTACCGATAACCGATGGGGAAGAAAGGTTCTCGAGTGGCGACCACGAACCGGAAGATGCAGCGTAGGCAGACCTCCCACTGGGTGGATGCAAATGGCGAATTGTCGTTCATTGTGGCGGTCGAAGGGGGAGGCCTTTGTTCAGCAGTGGACGTCGTCCGGCTGATGATGATGATGATGAACTGTCTTATTTGTTTGATTCTGCAACAGTCCATAGCAAAATAAAAAGCCCGTAGGATTTGTAGGTGACCAAACAAACTTAACATTATGTAATGTTCGTGACTACCTCAAAACATTCAAAACTTTTATCTTGCATTAAATGATCCGACGGTGCCTCTGCTCGATATTTGTAGGGTTCTACGCCTTATTATACATGTATTCTTCTTTTCGCGTTTTGAACTCTGTTCTTTTTTCAGAACAATTTCAGTCTCATAATTTTTATATTATACATACGTGTATACTTTTTACAGAAGAAGATAAAGAAGAGACTGGACGTGTAAAAGTTTACAGCACGGGCTTTTGTTACAGATATTTAGCCATTTAACAGAGAATATAATAAAGAAAATGAAGTCGTCCCCGCCTGACGCGGAAGCTTTAAGGATGTTCCTCATTCTCCCGCTGTACCATGAGATGAGGAATCCTCGGCGACACGTGGAGTTACAGGTGCTGAAAATAAAATAAAAAACTTGATTAACCAGAAAATTTTAAAAAGAAAATTAATACTACGGACGTCTGTCGCCATTCTGCCCTATCAATATGGGTGTTTCACTCAATATAAGTTCTTTACTGCGATTCCACCTGATGGTAAAAAGCACTAATTATTATCAACACGGTTAAGAAAAAGGAATCCGCGCTGGCTGCCAAAGAGACGAAGCCCGTTGTTGATGTGAGTGTCCATAATAGAGCTCTAGCAACCTCACTGTCTGCTCCACATTAAGTAAACTACTAGAACTAGGTTTTACTAGGTGATAGGTTCCTTGTGCAAGGAACCGTCCAGGTAGGTACCACCGCAGTGTCAGATATTCTGCCGCCAAGCAGTAGTGTGAAAGCATTGCTGTGTTCCGGCGTGAAGGGCACTGTAACTGGTGAAATTACAGGACACAAAGACTTAATATCTAATGTCGGCAACGCGCTAGTGATTCTTCTGGTGTTGTTAGCGTCTATAGGCTACGGTGACTGCTTACCATCAGGCGGGCCGCACGCTTGCTTGCCACCTTGGTAGTATAAAAAAAAAACAGGGAACAAGCTTCCTACAATCGCATATGATCAAGGCACACGACACGATTACAGTTGACAATTTTATTTTCTAACATTCATTTGAAAATTGTATCACAGTTAGTGATAGCAGGCACGGGCACTTGTCGCGGTGACTTATTTGTCACTCTTGAGTACGTGTGAAGAAGACTCAAGTTCGAGTCAAAGAAGAAGAGTTTTGTCATAATGCTAACGCTTGGCAGGCGTTTTGGGGATTACTGTATTGGTCGTAGTCTTCTTGTTTCCCCATAGTCGTTTCATAAAGGGTAGTAGATGGGTGGGCGCTATTCTTACGCGGACACCCCATGGGTACTATACATATTCACAGACAGGACAAGAGTGACAAAAATGTCACTGCGATAAAAGTCACCTGTGCACACACTATCACTTACTCATATGGCTTATTTAAGCACTTGAGTAATTTTATTATGTCCTACGTTGGCTGGTATTGTCAAAGGTCGGGTTATTAGATATTCTACCGCCAAGCAGCAGTGTGTCAACATTTCGGTGTGACAGGCACTTTAGCTAGCGAAATTACAGTGCACTGTAGACTTAATCTATCTTCTATACATATAAAATTACTTGTCCTGACTGACTGACTGACTGATTCATCAACGCACAGCCCAAACCGCTGGACCTAGAAAGCTGAAATTTGGACAGTAGATTCTTCTTATGACGTAAGCATCCACTAAGAAAGGATTTTTGAAAATTCGACTCCTAAAGGCATCGATATACTATACCAACTAGATTAGCTGTCACGAACAAAATGACATCGAAAATGTGGTCGCGGTTACATTTACTTACACAACTATACACGTAGCTAGAAATTGTAGAAAATAGTTTTAAATAATTCGGAACGTCGGACTAATAGCAGCCTTCACATGTAGTAATAAAGTCTAATTCTGTATGCAGTAATGTTGGCACATAAAACCTTTACATCGGAGACAAAGAAAAATCAATAAAACCGCCAAAATTATACGAAAAAAAGTAGTTGTTTTGACTGAAACAAAAATGTACTCATTTAAAAGAAAATCTTAACCACTATAAAATAAGGTTCAAAACAGGTGTGTTTCCATTGTGTGTGTACTGACTTACAAACTTATCCGTGCTGGTGGCAAAAATGAGAACTAACTTTTTTATTATGGTAATGACGTGTAGTTTAACAGTTTCGTATAGACAGTGGCGACACGCCTATCGGCAACATTAATTTTGTCAGTCTCTAGCGGAGAAAATATCAAATAAATAATTTTTATTTCGTATTATAATGATATCTTACTTATATTTATTATTTAAACTAGTAGTAATAAGAAAACGAAACGAAAAAAAATTTCCCCATCTGCAATTTTAGTATTACGATAAGTATTATATTATTTGGACAGTTTATAAACGCGCAATAAGGAATTTCGATACATCCTGTTGTCGGCTCGTACTAATTTGAAATAAGCGACAGCCTCTCTATTTTCGTGACCACTTTTCGGGCCGTGACAGCTAATCTTGTTTAGATAGTATATCGATGCCTAAAGGGATTAAATGGGGTGTTTTCTTTTGTATGAAACTTTTTATTGTATGGTTCGATTGACTTGAAATTTACTGAAAAGATTCTCTAAATAAAATAAATCAATACGTGTTTCGCGAATTTAAAAAAAAACCTTTGGGGGTGTATTAGGGGTTGGTAAACTCTGTAAAAAAAATAAGCGGGCGAAGCCGCAGGAAATTGCTAGTATCTTGGGGAAGTGTAGCAGTGCATTGAAGCTGTATAACTATAGGCACGCGTGTCTGTTAGCACCAGGTAAACATTACGACGAATTGAGAACCGCCTCGTTTTTGAAGGTGGTTAAAAAATGAAGCATTATATTTTCAGGGTCCATTTGCGGAAGCGTTTAATAGACTGTCGACGCATCCGCAAAGATTAGTGTATTTGTGGTGGGAGGCACAGACGCCGGAGTATTTTGAAATGCTCGTAGATATATTTAAAAGCGTGATCGTGTATGAACTGATGCAACCAGCGGTGCGGGCTAATAAGGTAACTAATTAGACTAAATTCGAAAAACAGGAACCGACCCACGCTAAATTGGGTTAAGTTTGCAAGAAGTATTTAAAAAGCGCCTTTTGTCAACCCAGTAAATATCAATCACGATGGTCGTTATTATATCAATCTCAATGATATATAAAATCTCAACTCTCCTTATCTGCAAAGAAATCACCTCTTTAATTTTATACGTACACACGCTTACGTTGCTTACGTTTTACACGCTTGGCTCTTCAAGTCTCGATACGTATCTTCAAACTTATGTTTGTGGACAAGCCTGTTAACGGGGTGTTTGGCTTGGCTTGCGTAAACTTGTCGCCGATCCCGGCTTATGCAGTCAAGAAAATTAGACGTTTAACTGATGTTGAAACCGCTAGAATTGTTTATTTCAGCTATTTTCACAGTGTTATGTCATATGGCATATTACTGTGGGGATCTTCTGCAGAACTTAATACTATTTTTATTCTGCAGAAAAGAGCTGTGAGAGCCATTTACAATCTGGCTCCTATTGATTCACTTAGAGAGCAATTCAAAGAGATAGATATTCTAACGGTTGTGTCACAATACATATTTGAAAATTTAGTTTATGTTAAAAAAAATATCAGTTCTTTTAAAAAGTATAGTGATACACATAATATTAATACCCGGAACAAACACGATCTTGTTGTACATACCACGCGTCTCCACAGAACAGGCAAATCGTTTATGGGCCAAAGTATACGCTTTTATAACAAACTGCCACAGGATATCCGAGATCTTCCAATAAAGAAATTTAAACCTTTGATAAAAAGCCGTTTGTCAAAAAAGGCTTATTATAAAATCTCGGATTACCTGGAGGATAAAGCTGCGTGGGCTTGAACTGCTCAACTCATGCAAGCTTAGAAGTTTAAGGCTGACATAAGTAAAATTAGTAAAACTATTTTTTAAAAAAAATGACAAAAAAAGACAAGCCCGCTGAGTTTCTTGCCGGATCTTCTCAGTAGCGGCCGCGTTACGATCCGGTGGTAGTTTGTAAAAATGATTTTTGTGTAAGTGCCTCCGTGGGGCCTATACATAATAAAGATATTTTGACTTTGACTTTGATGTAGGTTTTTGAACACAGATCAAAAGAAGCTTGCGGCATGCGCTTGCGACGTATTTACTGGTAGGCACGTTATTAGTGTCACTCTTAAAAAATATGTCAAGCCAGACGCTATAGCCGACACAATTTCAACGTCTACGTCTGCCATGTTTGTCGGTCCAGAACACACTAACGCACTTGCTAGGTTGTAGATCGCATCCAAGCGTTTGTGCTTGGAACTTGTGGACGTTTGTCAAGCCTCGGCAAGCGCGTAAACTAGGCATTTAAGACTGTAGAATAATCAACTCTATTTTGGTATGTTTATCGAATAATATGTTAAAAATTTATCTTTAATTTTTTTTTGTAGAAAATAGCTTTCACTCATAGTATAATTCAGATATTGAACACATTAACAACATTAAACAAAATAAACTTCACTAATCCGAAGAAGCCAAAGATACCAGCTGAATGTTTTTACATTGAAGATTTGTGTAGTCATGTGGACATCGCTACAGATTATATCAACTGGCTCTCCGATCAAAATGTAAGTTTTATTAAAACATATTGTCTCTAACTCCAATAAGAAGGGGTTTTTAAAGCATCTTTTGCAGTGGCTGCACGATGTAATGTCCAATCGGGTGATTAACACGAAAAAAATGAAATCCAAAATCAGGTAGTCTATGCAATCCTGCATGTATGTACCATAGGTGTTTACTTAATATAAACCTTAAATTTATTTGAAAATAAACCTTATCACCTGCGAAATAAGGTTCAAAGCATTTGCAGACAATTTAAAATAGGAATTCGACATAAAAACCCGTGCGTACCATTGGGTTATAGACAGACAGACTGTACGTACCAAAGACGTAATTTCGAACAAAAAACATTCAAAATTTAACGAGAGAAGAAGTGGAGGCGCATAGATAACGAATGTTTGTTTACTAGGTGGTAGGTTCCTTGTGCAAGGAACCGTCCAGGTAGGTACCACCGCAGTGTCAGATATTCTGCCGCCAAGCAGCAGTGTGTAAACATTGCTGTGTTCCGGTGTGAGGGGCACTGTAGCTGGTAAAATTACCGGACAGAAGACTTAAAATCTAATGACTTAAGGGTCGGCAACGCGTTTCTTCTGGTGTTGCTAGCGTGTATAGACTGCGGAGACTGCTTACCATCAGGCGGGCCGCATGCTTGCTTGCCACCTTGGTAGTATAAGTAAAAAGATGTGACATTCGATCTATTCAATATTTGTTAATAATTACAACAGATTTAAAATTAAGCACTATTTCGAGGTGTCACACGAATACAATTAATGTCATGTATACAAATAATAAATCGATGCATGGGGCACTAATCTAATCTTGTATCAATTACCAATTTCAGTCAAGCCAACCGCACATGTGCAACTACGCGTTCCTTTTCGACGTACAATGCAAATCTTTATTGCTGAAGATAGATCAACACCTGCAAATGCAGATGGCTATCAGCCGAGCGGCGACCGAGATCTTCACCCGCATGTTCATAGACCCCACGTACGAGTACCAGAGAGACCAGTTTTTAAACTTAACGGTGTCTAGGAACCATATAGTGCGGGATACGATGACGCAAATCAGCAACCACGATAGTTCTCAGCTGAAAAAACCTTTGAGAGTAAGTGCAGTCAAACGTTTCTCACATTTCTGGTGTATCAAGTTTAGGACGATAATCGCCTGCACGAGCCGGATCAAAATACTTTGAAACCATTTTGTTTGAAAAAGGTCAAGTGGTCGTGACGGGGACAGTACAAAAAATTTGAAATGACGTTTTTATCTCTTTCTAACCGGCTTCAAAAAGAAGGTTCTCTATTCGACGCGTATGTATGTAATATTAATAAAAATGCGTAATATTCACATATGTTCGTCTATGTGGGCTTCTAAAGAAATTTAGCAAATTTTACGAGTGTATTTATGTATGTATGTATGGAGTCACACCTATATATTTCAGGAACCACTGACGCCATCGAATTGAAACTTGGAGTAGTTTTAGATCTTAATTACCCACCACATCGCAAATAAAATAAAAAAAGTTATTTTTAATAGGGGTCGAAATGGCTCAGCAAAATTTCAAAGTGAGACATACTCCATCCCAAATAAGCTTGGAGGCGATTACAAGTTCGTTTGCGGCTCAATAACTACATAGGACGCATACATTGTCAACTAGGCGCGTCAGCAAAAACAATTTTGTATTGACTACCTTTTTTTTGCTGCCGCGTTAACGGTCAACTATACAGCGGGGGTGTTTTATGACTGCATAATAAAGTTGTAATCACCTTCAAGCTTATTTGGTTTGGAGTGTACTATGTCATATGAAAGGGGTTCATTTGCACATCTCAAAACAGATTTTTGAAGGGAAACTTCTTATGCGACTTCCAAAAATGTTATCATTTAACGCGTTAAACGTTAAGCGTTGTTAAGGTTATGAAAGCGCTCATGTGACTCCGTCAGTGAGTGAGTTAGTGGGTGAGTGGGCGAGTGTGTGAGTGTGTGTGAGTGGTTCGGTGTGGTACGGTGTGGTACGGTATGGTACGGTGTGGTACAGTGTGGTACGGTGTGGTACTCGGACTGACCGGGACTGACCGGGATTGACCGGGACTGAGCGGGACTGAGCGGGACTGACCGGGTCTGACCGGAACTGAGCGGGACTGACTGGGACTGACCGGGACTGACGGGACTGACCGGGACTGACTCGGATTCAGTCAGTCCGAGTCAGTCAGTCAGTCCGAGTCAATAAAGTGAAACTTCTTAGGCGACTTACGTTCAGCGCTCCTGGGGAGGGGGAATAGAATGAGACAGAGCTAGAATGAAGTTTCACTTCTTCCGCGCGGAGTGACTCCACGCACGCATATATTTTTTTATTTTGGTTTACGTCATGTACACACATCAAAAGTGTCTAGGGATCAACATATATTTTTGCAATAACTTTTCTCCTGATTGATATTAATTAAAATTTTCTTTAAGGATTCATCAAATAAAGTGTTTTCGTTTGTCACAGTAACGATAAACCAAGTCACCTTTGCATTAATAAAGAAATTTGCCATTTTCCTAATAAAGGGATTTTTGACATTTGAACCACTAACACAAAAGTTCGAAAAAAAGACTGAAATAACAGTTTTCTTTAAAATTTTATTGGGTAACTTAAACAATTAATAATCCGTGTTTCTACCGCGAACACTAACAACACAAGAACATCGGTTTGGCATACTCAAAATGAGTTCATCCAAATCACGCTGTGGAATGGCCGCCCATGTTCGTTGCAACAACAAAAAAAGGTCTTCTTGCGACTGGATACCCTCCATATTCGGCAGAGCTCTTCTCTGTAGCATATCCCATGCATGCTCAATCGGGTTCAAGTCTGGCGACTGAGCAGGCCAGGGCAGGACATTGATGTTAGCTGCGGCGAGAGTCTGTCTTACAACTCTTGCGGAGTGCGGTCGTGCATTATCATGCATTAACTGAAATAAGGGACCGATTTGCACTTGTAGAGGAACGATGACGTCTGATACAATCGTCTCAGCATAAATTTGAGCGTTGAGGTTGCCTCTGATCCAAATCAACTCAGTTCTTCCGCCGATCCAAATACCCGCCCATACCATGATGGTTCCACCACTATAAGGATGGACTTCCTGGCAGGATTTTAATCGCTGTTGGCGTCCAGGGGTTCTCCAGTGTCGTATACGTCTTGTATCCGGTCTCATACCAAAACGAGACTCATCAGAAAAGCACACGAAACGCCATTGTTCTTCTGCCCATTTTTTTGCCCAAAAATGCTTGATCCCTAGACACTTTTGATGTGTGTAGTTTTTGGCCGATAGTCAAAAATGTCCGGAAAAATACCGCCCCCACCCCTGATTTCCGAAGTTTGTGGAGGGAAAAATCAGAAATAATTATGGGTAATAAATGTCTATCTGCGATTGTACAAATGCAAAATTAAATGCGAGTTTTTAAAATTCAAATGTCGTTAGGTAGAATTTGTTGGCGAGGAGGCGGAAGACGCGGGCGGTGTTAAGAAGGAGTTCTTTTTGCTACTGCTGAAGGAAATATTCGATCCTGTGTACGGAATGTTCAAACAGTCCGAGGAGACAAATATGATCTGGTTCTCCAATAACCCATTTGAAGACGACGTAATGTATTATTTGATTGGTAAGTTATAAATCTAAATATAGTCCTTTCTTTAGCTAGGATTGGTGCTGGAATATTATACTTTTATTTTTTTTACTCAAACTCAAACTCAAAAATAGTTTATTTCAAATAGGCTTAACGCTAGCACTTTTGAAAGGTCATGTTTTTTTTTTTAAAAAAAGAAGCTACCACCGGATCACAATGCGGCCTCAACTGAGAAGATCCGGCAAGAAACTTAGCGGGCTTGTCATTTTATCACTTTTTTTTTAAACAGTGTGTCATGTTACAAGTAGATCAGAGCGACAGTGTGTCTTACCGTTCAGAATATCAAATAAGACAGAAAAAAATAAAAAAATATAAAGTACAACAAACTAAAAAGCCAAAGGGATAGTAGTCGGACCAGTCCCCCCAAGCAGCACCCGCGCACGAGTTGACTCGAGCAGCAGCCATCACTCCCCTCAACCATATTGGAGGGAAGGGGGTGACCCGCCACACGTACTTTCATTTCCTATACCAGTGCCAACTGGTGTGCACACAGTTTCCTGACAGGGTGGGCAACAAAAATCTTAGATTATTTATAGTCATTCAGAGAAGTTCTAGGGTAGGCAAAATCTGTTTGCCTTTATGGACTGCATGCCACTGCTAGGTGGTAAGGTTCCTTGTGTCGCGGACTCACTGAGTGCTCTGTGCGTCCCTACTGACCCTGGTCCCTCAGATCGTCAAACCGTCGTACATCGCCGCCGTCCGCGGCATGTACTGCTCGACCCACCCGACCCGATGTCCGTCCTCCTGGACCATGACACTGCACCAACACCGACACCGACGTCACGAGTCGTAAACACGTCTACACACAGACACCGGTCTCGCCGGCGAGGCCGAAGGGTCGTACGCATGCGACCTCAACATGCATCCCCTCGCTGAGTTTCTTGCCGGTTCTTCTCAGCGGGGGCGTGTTGTGAACCGGTGGTAAACTCATACTCTCTAAGCGGCAGCCCAAGCCGAGGCCGTGCCTCCTTGACGTGCCCTTGTGCTAGTCGCTACCCAAAACCTTCTGGCTGGAGCGCTGTAAGCGCTCTCCCACTTGTTCGGTAAAGCTGTCATGACCATCTGCTGCCAACAGTACTACTCCTACAGAAAAAACCGTCCCTACTAAATGTAACCCCAAGGCGGCCGGCGACGCGTTGTAAGGGCGGGCCTTTGTTCAGCTGTGGACGTCTATCGACTGCTAATGATGAAGAGGCTTTGACGGGCCCATCGGTCTAGTGTAGCCGTACTCAACCTTTTTTACCCCTGGGCCACATAGTCGCTTCTGTATTGCACTGCAGGCCGCATAATCGATTCTGCTTTACCCTGCGGGCTGCAATAATCTAGCGTAAATTGTATGTTTAATTATGACTACCCTAAGTATATTAAATTACAATGAATCACATATTTGAAATACAGCATTTATTTAAAAGTTAAGGGATTTTCCAGAATTTAAGTAAACCAGTTCCAGTTTACTTAAATTCTGGTTACGCTCTATTTTATGACAGTAAGCGAGTGAAATGAACATTTATTCATTCGAACCTTATTCGAACGACGTTTTTTGCATTACTTTTGTACGCGTATCAATAAAATACTACTGTTAATATCAAAATACTGTACTAGAATTCGGGCCGCATAGAAAAGGTTAGCGGGCCGCAGGTTGAGTATGACAGTTTGACTGACTAGACTCTAGTGGGTAGACATACACTCTATATTATTAATAATTTGTTTACCTCCGCAGGTGCAATCTACGGGTTAGCTATATACAACTCTATAATAATCTACGTTCCCTTCCCTCTGGTTCTATACAAAAAGTTGTTGGGAGAATCTGTTATGTTGGACGATTTATCTGATTTATATCCGACCCTAGCTAACAGCTTGAAAAGTTTGCTAGAATATCCTGACGAAGATGTGGAAGACGTACGTATTAATTGATATTACTTTATATTGTGAAACCGTGGCGTGTTGAGTAAATAAATCTCCCGTTGGGTGTCCGTACCTACCACCCATACTGCGACCCCAAGTCGCCTTCCAAGCGTAGGGATTATGGCAACCTCTCTCTTCTAAGAGGGATCTTTATTCAGCAGTGGACGTCTTCGGCTGATCAGAATTCATATATTTTTTTGAACTAGGGTTTTTGTGTCAGGTGTTCAGTCTATGCTTCGCGGTGAACACGGAGGTGTTCGATCAGATCCAAGTGCATCCGCTGAAGGAGGACGGCGTGAACGTGCCCGTCACGCATGTGAACAAACACGAGTATGTTGAACTGTACGTAGACTTTCTGCTCAACAAGTCCGTAGAAAACCAGTTCAAGGCCTTCAATCAGGGATTTCAGAAGGTAAAAAAGCGTAAAATGTAATAAATAATTATGTTCTATACTATTAAATTTCCGACTGTAAACAAAATGGGCTTTAATTTTTGTTTAAGAAAATGTAGTGTGAAGATTTGTGTGTTACTATGTATCTATGTGTTCACATCTGTTGCATTTTTACTCATATCTTAATGGAGCTAATGTTTAGTCAAACAATGGCTTGGCTCTCCAAATAGCTATAAGATCACGACAGAGAGCAACTTCGATGGACTGGCTCAGGGGTGACGAAAGCGGCTTCATGCCTTAAAAGCCTTCAAATATCGCTGTAATGACTTGATGGCCAACAAACAATCCTGAGCTGAGAGTCTATCGGTTTTTGAGACTGACTCTGAAGGACTCAGGTCTTTGGTATCGATTCCCACCTACAACTCGCCACTAGCGGCCCTACGGTCTTTTTTTTTTTTTTACTAGTAATTCCCAGCGGCTACGCCCGCTATTTTCTTTTCCACCCCATTTAACCCCTTTAGGAGTGGAATTTTCAAAACCCCTTTCTTAGTGGATGCGGACGTCATAACAAGAACCTACTATCCAAATTTCAGCTTTCTAGGCCCAGCGGTTTAATAATAATAATAATAACTTTTTATTTCAGGCTGCATAGGCCCATAGATAAATACCTTAAACTAACATACATATTAAATACAATATAAAAGATACAATATAAATATAACATACATATTTAATACAATTTAATTATAATAATATCTTGGGACAATCCACACACGGTCATCCGATCCCAAACTAGGCAGAGCCTGTACTATGGAAACCAGACAACTGATACTAATACTTATATACTTTTTTTTTGTAAATACATACTTAAATAGATAAACTACACCCAGACACTTGGCGGGAATCGAACCCACGACCCATCGGTTAGCAGGCAGGGTGTCTGACCACTAGACCAACGGGCCCGGTTTGGCCTGTGCGTTGATGAATCAGTCAGTCAGGACAAGTAATTTTATATGTATAAGATTATTTTTGCATATTTTAGGTGTGCGGTGGTGAAATAATCAAGTTGTTTAGATCACACGAATTGATGTCAGTGGTGATGGGCAATGAAGAATACGATTGGGAAACATTTGAGACTAATTGCGAGTATAAGAATGGATACACGTCCAGCGATCCGCAGATCAGGTAATTGTTGCTTTTTTAATAATTTTAGTAAATTAATTTTAATCTAATTCATTTATTTATGTCAAGTTACAACGACTCATACTAAATAATTAATTAATTTAGACATATTACATTCAAAGGAGTTGTTGCAAATTGGGCTATGAATATGTACACCACCTCAAAAAAACGAGAAAAATTCATAGAATCTGGGAAAAATATAAATATTTCGTTTTAATTACTATTATTGTTGTAATTTTAATTATAATTATCATTTATTTTATATCTATATTCAACATGGCGTCCTAAGATGGCGTCTCACTGATGTCGAATTGAACTGTCAGCCAGCCAGCTGTCAATAGCTACTGCTGCTGTCACACTTGTCACAGTTGGTTGTGTGCGTGTATTGTATGCAGTGAATTGATTATCATTGATATTTTAATTATTAAAATGATGTATGAGAAAACAGAAGCTAGAATACAAAGAGTACTGTAATAAAAATACTTATAACGCCATTGATAATAAAAATGACACATGACAGTAACACTTTTACGCCATGCCAGTTTTATGTTATGTGTTGCAATTTTATGTAAAAATTCTTAAGTTTTACAAGCAAATTAGGCCAAATTAAAGGAAATGGATAATTAAAAACTGTTTTATGTGTGTTTCCCTATTTTAGAGTATAGTGTACAAAGTCCTAGCCCAGGGTCCATACATTTTGGAACATCTCTTTCATATTATGTGCATTACTTCTACATAAATCAAGCCGTTTCAACGTCCCCTGTGTACAACGTGCAGTCGGCAACAGTGATCCACATATGTACAGTCCAGCCTATCCCCCAGCGCAGCCCGCATACTGTTAGTGGTCTCCCGCACCCGTCGTACCAGAGAAGTGCCCCTTTTGCGCATAGTTGCGTAAAAGCAATCTACGCGCGCTTCCGCAAACATTGTCGATGCACTACAGTAGCGGGGGAGCCCCGACATCATCCTGAACGCATTAATAAACTGGACACGAAGAGCACTGTACGATTTTAGCGCATAGTCTGCCCACAAGCTGCATGTGTAGAATGATGTGCAGTAGGATCTAAAAAGAGTTATTTTAATATCATCTGAGGAGTTAAGAAGAAAGTCGTATAAAGTCTGATCAGTCTTATCAAGGTGGTGGTAAATATACAACGTGTAACAAAATACCCCGTAAAAAATATAATTAATTAAAATTATTATTTTCACTGATGTCCAAACCCTATTTCAGTAAAATTAAAGAGTGAACTACGCAGAATGTAAATACATTTCTACCTAATTCGCGGAACGACAAAATTTTTAAAAGACCTAACCCAATCTAAACGAATACTTACTTTTTCATAATAAACGTCAACAGTGCTATGTGAACATTTTGTTGGTATTTATCATTTTACTTGATAATATATTAAAAAAACTGATTTAAAATTGACAACATATTTTTTTTTCAACTTGTAATTTTTTGAAGCCAGTACCTACTTGAGTATAATGACAAAAGTAGAAAAACTATTAAAGTAGACAATTATTAGGTAAAATAGGTACGTAGCCTTTCCGTTAAATAATCTGGTTCCCCGACATGACAGCTTACTAGGGTTGAATTTTTGGCTTTGATAATTAATTATATTTTTTACGGGGTATTTTGTAACACGTTGTATATTCACCAGGCACTATAGGCAATCTGTATAGAATATTATTGTTGTTCGGCAAATCTTGGCATTACTATGATAAATAACATCTATCAGTATTCATGTCAGCCGGAAGATGTCCACTGCTGAACATAGGGGTTGGGTTGCCACAATCCCCACCCTTGGCAGGCGTCTTGGGGATCGCAGTATACGTAGTTGCATATCGCACAGAAGACTACAGCCCGTCTTTTGGTTTTCCCATACGGCGAGCCCTTTGACATAACGGGGTGATATGGGTGGGTACTACTCTTACCTGGACACCCCACATGGAAAAATAGGTTTTTGATGTTTGAAATGTTTATGCTTTACAAACTAAAAAAATAGGATGTCTGTAATGTTAGGGAATAGAAACATTTTCCCTAAGTTGCAGTTATTTTCAGATGGTTCTGGGAAACATTCCACGAGCTGCCAATAGAAGACAAAAAGAAATTCCTACTGTTCCTGACGGGCAGTGACAGAGTTCCGATACAAGGAATGAGGGATATCAAAGTGAGTTTCATAGTAGAACCAATTTTTTTTTATTTAGCGAAACGCCTTCCTAGATAGCCATAGACAGCTGAATTGCACTGTTGCTCGTCATCCGAGATATTTGTTACTAAGTCTCCCGTGTCCAGCTACAGTGCCCTTAATACTAAAACACAGCAATGTTAACACACTACTGCTTAATGGCAGAATGTTATGATACTGCGATGGAACCTGGTGCTACCATCTAGTAAAGTTTCTTAAACACTGTAATACAACTTTGTTATAAGAAGATGTTAACACATTGTTATTTTTAAATATATAATTACCTGGCTTTCATTATTCATCATTCATTAGCAGCCGATGGACGTCCACTGCTGAACAAATGCCTCCCCCTTAGAAGGGAGGGGTTGCCATAATCCCCACGCTTAGCAGGCGACTTGGGGATCGCAGTATAGGTGGAAGATAAATCCAAAAGAAAGACGCTGCTGCCCGTCTTCCTGTTCTCGCTTAGTCGCCTCTTACGACACCCAACGAGAGGAGATGGAGGGGTGAAATTCTAACCCAGGACCCCTGGGGAAACCTGGCTTACATAGGAATTCATCATTATCACCAGATGGAAGTCCAGTGCTGAACATAGGCCTCCCTCTTTGAACGCCACGATGAACGACAATTGGCTATTTGAATCCACCGGTTGCCTGCGACGCGCACAATGTCATCAGTCCACCTAGTGAGAGGCCTACTTACGCTGCGTCTTCCGATTCGTGGTCACCACTCGAGAACCTTTCTTCCCTATCGGTTATCGGTTCTTCGAGCGATGAAGCCTACCCATTTCCACTTCAACTTGGAGATTCTGAGAGCTATGTCGGTGACTAGTTCTTCGGCGAATTTCGTCATACCTGTTTTTTGCGCAAAAAAACTCCGAGCACAGCTCTCTGCTCACTCTGAGCTCTAAAAGGCCAACAATTTTTTATACCTCGTTCAAATATTTCTATTTCAGATTAGGATACAACCTGTTGCAGACGACAGATACTTCCCAGTTGCTCACACTTGTTTCAACTTACTAGACTTGCCACGCTATAAAACTAAGGAACGGCTCAAGTACCACCTAGTGCAAGCGATTCAACAGACGCAGGGATTCTCGCTCGTTTGATTGAACACTACATCTATATGACATCATCCCGTCATGTAGATATTCAATCAACGCGAAGAACTTATTACATTGGTGTTTAAGTTCATTATTCCATAATTCCAAGTGAATAGAAATGCCAATGTACACGGGTTTGTGTGCGGTTTCTCATTTTATATTGCGTTAGATTGGGACCTCGAAGAGTTTATCGATCTATCTAATTTAACAGCCAAAGCCATTTGATATTAATAGGGAATTCAACACTTTTCGTTTTAATTTTTTTTAGCATGAATTAAACAAAATTAATACTTGAAATAGGTATGATATTTCGCGAAAAATATTTGATTGGACCCAGATATAAGGCTGTATTTGTTCACTTAACAAAAATTATCGCTTAAAGTTCGGTTAATCTATTTCTTTTACCGTCGTAATTACAGTCGGTCAATGAATATTTAAATAGTCACTTTGTGTAGTATTCGATCATCTTTATTTCGTAATGTTGTCTTTTATTTACGCGAATAATACGAGTCTTTGGCTGGCTATCAGTCCTGTGTTCATTCATTTATTGTTCCGAATTTGATCTTGTAACGATTTATTGTTCCGAATTTGCTCTTGTAAAAAACAGTATAGATAGAGTTGTTTACGCAAATTAGTACTCATCACAAAATTTTGTTTAAAATAAACTAATTTATTGGACTGGTAAATTTAGAATCAAATTATTGCTTGTAATCTACCCTATTACTTTAATATCTTTCCCCTTTTAGTTTTTCCAAATATGCATTAACAAAATATAATACTTCCTGAGTCTGCTAAACTTCGTTTCAAATGAATCTAAACGATTCCAAATTTGTTTTGTAGTTCAAAAACACGCCTTGCGCCATCCATATAAAGCATAATGTAACGCGACAGCTAAAGCGGTTTGGTATTGTTACGTGCGGGTGGGTTTAAATGCCGATTAACGTAAAAGAAGATTTTATTCCACGTACACTCACACTGTATACACACAAGGCACAGTATACACACAAGGCACAGTAGTCCGAGTCGCACAGTACTTCTCAGTAGTCCCAAAGTCTTCGCAAGGGTCGCTGGTACAATTCTCTTCGATCGCTTCCTTAAGATGTTTCCGCTGTCGCTTGTAAACACAAACTGTCCGGACGCCTCTATGCGTCGGCTTATATACCTAAATTAACAGAGGGGTGGAACTCTCTCGAATGTAGTCGTAAGTACTTGTACAGTCTAGTACTTTCGAGCCGATACAATAGCGGCGTGACCTTCGAGAATGAACTAACAATAGGCGGGGGCAGTGACCCGTGAGCGAGCGAGCGGTAGGTACTTACACAAGTACATGCAAATTGGAGGGACCTACTTTCTATTGAGAATTCGAGATCTTTCGGTACGAATCGATAGTAGACCTATAGACTAACAATGCGTTTTGAGATCATTGCAATTAAGTAATAATTAACGGAGTAATTAACACTTTTATGTCCCGGTCGTAACACTACCCCCCTCTTAGTTATGCTCGTCCCGAGCATCATTAGCTCCGTGATAACGTGCTAATCTGTCCAGGTGAACTATCTTAGGTTTCCCTCGGGATCCCTTCTTAATGCGGTAGGTGACGTCGTTGATCCTCGTAATAACAGTAAAGGGTCCTTCCCAGCGGGCTTGAAGTTTCGGGGACTTCCTTTTTCTGCGAAACGGATTGTGAAACCACACCAGCGTTCCTTCATCGAAACCGTTGGTATTCGCATTTCGATCGTAGCGGGTCTTCATCCTCTCGCTGGTCTTCAGACTGTTCTCCCGTACCCGTTTATGCACTTCTTCCGGCCCAACAGTTTGCGACTTAGGTTTTCCTTTACTTCCAATTTGTGATCTTTTTGCGGCACACACCAAACAATTACTGCACCAGTCTTCGACATCTTTACGGCATCGCAGCCAGTAAAACCTCTGTCTCACTTTCACCAGGGTTTTCT
Source organism: Furcula furcula (assembly GCA_911728495.1). Lineage (NCBI taxonomy): Eukaryota > Metazoa > Arthropoda > Insecta > Lepidoptera > Notodontidae > Furcula > Furcula furcula. The sequence goes on from OU452251.1 coordinate 18,153,547, forward strand.
TGACTCCAAGATGCTTACCAGATACGCCATCGTGAACGTGCCGTAAAAGAGAAGCCACCATAACTCTTGGTATCACTACTTGCATGACTACTTCTTTCCCATTACTGGTCTCCCATTTCCTGCACAGCAAATGGTCTTCTAAGACTAAGCTGTCCCACTGGGCCCAATAACTTTTAGTAGTTGCACTGCAAGCAAATACATCCTTCCATTGGGGCTTGCTCCCACTTTGCTTCCAGCGTAGTATAGGACCAAGGTCATCATCCTCTGCTTGTGCCTTCTTCATATTGGTCCTTTGAGCCGTGCGTCCTTATAATCCTGACTTCTTCTCGGACTTCATTCTTAGAACAGTGCTTGCTGGCACAAGGCCTTCGCATCACATCTTCCACGTTGCTATGTCCATTCCCATTGCGATATTCCGTTGCATGGTAGACATTCTACGGTTGCTCTTGCCATCGTACTACTCGATAGTCTTCCCCTTGGGGTGCAGCATATAAGGCACTATTCTTTTTCCGGTTCGGGCACTCTAGCTGTATATGCCCCCTTTTTCCGCAGGTATAACACAGGGGCCCAAAACTCGGACGTCGCGAGATACCGAGTCGACGGACGGCTATGACCTCACTTACCCTATGTGCCCGCGTATCTTGCTTCACAGGTTCGACCTGTATCCCAATACTTGAAACACTTTTGGTCTTCTCTACTGGGCAACTCTGCTTTATGTGCCCCCTTGCTCCAAAGCCATAACAAGTGGGGACATACCGGGGCCTTGTCTCCGGCACCACTTCCTGGATCTTATATAGCCGAGTGTCCCGTCGTACAGCTTCCACTTCGAGAGCATGGGCTAGAGCGCTCTTCAAAGTCGAATGGTGGCCCAGACGAACAGCAGCTCTGACTTCCGCGTCCCGTATGCCGTCGACGAATGCTTGCAACAGCGTCACTTCAACTGTCGCCGGTGCCGAAGAGTACGCACGACGAAAAAGCCTTTACACTTCAAGCGCCCACTGTTGAAGGCTTTCACCAACCTTCTGTGTACGCTCGCGGAGTTGTGCTCGGTATACATGTTCCAGGTGACCCTCACCATAACGCGTATCTAATGCTTCTAACAGAGCTTCCAACGTCCGTCCCTCATGTGGCAGGTTCTCTAATATGAACAGAGCGTCCCCTCGTAGTGCCAGCACCAGGGCCATGAAGGATTGGTCATCACCCCATCCATTCCACTTGGCCAGTGTCTCGAACTGGTAGCGGAAGGCTGTCCACGACGAAGTCCCATCATAGTGCGGAAGGTCGAGTTTCGCTGCTGATGGTGATGATGAAGCCACTGCTAGTGGTTGGCGAGTCTCTAGTTTCGTTACCTTATTAGTCAGTACATGAATACGGCTATCATGTTCATCAATTCGGCCTTCCAGGTTTTCCGTCTTAAGAGTAACCTCTTTGACGTCCACTTCCAGTTTTGTGACTTTCTCGCCGAGTACAGAAATGCCGGCGTCAATCTTGCACAGAACAGCCTCTTGGTTGGCCTGAATAGCTTCCTGGATCTCGCGGCGAGTAGCCTCATGGTTAGACTGGATACTCTGAATTTCGCGACTGGTAGCCTCCTGCATACCCTGGATAGCGGCCAGCAGGGTTGACAGATTTAGCTCCGTCGAGTCTCCCGGTGGTGCGGTACCAGACGACGTGGCAGTCTCAGGCTGAACTTCCTCCTCTTGACCACGGCGACGTGCTGCATCCATCTCCACCTGTCTTCTTGTTCGCGGAGTACGCGCTTCTTCTTCACGCGGCAGAATCGGCATTCCGCTTCTGACACCAATTGTTACGTGCGGGTGGGTAATTAAATGCCGATTAACGTAAAAGAAGATTTTATTCCACGTACACTCACACTGTATACACACAAGGCACAGTATACACACAAGGCACAGTAGTCCGAGTCGCACAGTACTTCTCAGTAGTCCCAAAGTCTTCGCAAGGGTCGCTGGTACAATTCTCTTCGATCGCTTCCTTAAGATGTTTCCGCTGTCGCTTGTAAACACAAACTGTCCGGACGCCTCTATGCGTCGGCTTATATACCTAAATTAACAGAGGGGTGGAACTCTCTCGAATGTAGTCGTAAGTACTTGTACAGTCTAGTACTTTCGAGCCGATACAATAGCGGCGTGACCTTCGAGAATGAACTAACAATAGGCGGGGGCAGTGACCCGTGAGCGAGCGAGCGGTAGGTACTTACACAAGTACATGCAAATTGGAGGGACCTACTTTCTATTGAGAATTCGAGATCTTTCGGTACGAATCGATAGTAGACCTATAGACTAACAATGCGTTTTGAGATCATTGCAATTAAGTAATAATTAACGGAGTAATTAACACTTTTATGTCCCGGTCGTAACAGTATTGTAGTACAATGTCGTTTCTGCTGCCACGCCAAGTTTACAATGTAGACATTATGTGGTAATTGAGGTGCAAATGAATTTGTAATTACTCGCAAATTCATTTGAAATGAAGATTTTTTTTACTTCCTATTGTTAAGAGTGTTGATATTATTGAATTGTCGTTGTTGATAGAATCGTTTAATAATATTATGTGCGATTGCACGCGCGTTTAAGATTTGTTTAGTAAATGTGAACGAATTTATTTAAAATCGTAAGTTTGATATTGTATTAAAATTTACTGTGTTTAAAATTATCGAGGCTCCAATCTGTAGATGACGTCACACGCTGGTATTGTGCTTTAAAAATAATTACGTGGAAACAAATCTAACTGAACAGTACAATCAACAAGTTATCTATTTAAGTATGTATTTACAAAAAAAAAAAAGTATATAAGTATTAGTATCAGTTGTCTGGTTTCCATAGTACAGGCTCTGCCTAGTTTGGGATCGGATGAACGTGTGTGGATTGTCCCAAGATATTATTATTATTATTATTAGTACACCTCTAGCTGATACTAGCTAACGTTGACTATAATTGTCGCATTCACCAAGTTCAATAAGCGTTATTTCTCGTTTAGATATTTTCTTGAATCAGATTATTTCGCCTCTTGGAGTCTTTTTTGATTTTGTACGCAACAAAAGCCAAAAAGACTATTGACCACGAGATAATGGATATCTCTATTGACTAACAGAATGCAAAGTATTAATTAGCTTCTAGTGATGAAATAATCCGATTTTAGAAATTGGATTAATGACAATTAACATTAATTGGCGTTTGTGAGTGCAGCAGTTAGTTTTAGACCATCAGTACCCCTAGCACGTGTCTTTTATATTCATAGCTTGTGTCCTTATTTTACCATTTACTAGGTGTACATCGAACACGATACTTATAGCATCAGCGATCTGCTATTTAGTCGGCTTTCGGAAGCTTGATACAGCGATTAAGCTCTGAATTCCACACACTATTAAAATCTGAAGTCAGCGATGTTAACGCTAAATGTAGCGATTTTGACACCATGATTATATAGTGTTTAAAAACCCCTTTAAAATAAATTGAAATGTGTAATTGCAATTGTCTTTAAACCTGTCCGATCAATGAAGGTATTATTCGGTATAATAATAATATCCTGGGACGATTCACACACCGTCATCTGATCCCAAACTAGGCAGAGCCTGTACTATGGAAACCAGACAACTGATACTAATACTTATGTACTTTTTTTTGGTAAATTCTTATAAAACACCCAGACACTTGGGGGGGGGGGGGGACACCCATGACCTGTTGGGGTAGCAGACAGGGTCACTAACCACTAGACCAACAGGCCCGTCTATAGTATAGCAAAACAATTACATATATATTACTATTTTGTCGAATATCTCATAAAAAACTGGTCAAGTGCGAGTCGGACTCGCGCACCTAGCGTTCTATACATTCTTTGTTCGTTTATAAATAATTTTACTTATTATTATTTTTATTATTATTCTATTTGTGCCTTTCACTTTGTATATTTGTATATTGTTTTAAATATGGAACATATAATATTTCTTTTTGTTTAATTTATATTGTTTAACAGTAAATGCATCGAAATATTTGCGTTTAGCTGCCATTTAATACTATTCAGAGGAGCCCGTATTATTATTTTTAGTAATTACGTAAAATATTGCATATGACAAGAGTGACTTTACTTCGTGTCTTTAATGTTTAACCAGTAACACACAAAACTTCCATCAATAAATATTGTTTTCAGTTATTCCAGATAATATGGTTAATTCGCATTTATGTTGTATAGATGATAATTTATCTCTTCCTGCGTCATTCATAGTTCGTAACGGAATCATTATCTCGTCGTACATTTCAATACAAAATCTAATATGTCCTGTTGATCGACAGTTGATGACAGTTACATCAAATAAATTTTTAATGTTTAAATTAGTCCCCTTGCGACTCTAAATCGTTGGTTCTAACATACAGAATGACTGGCAAGACAATAACGTTTTTAACACGGCTTACTAAATGATTAAATATTACGTCCCATATTATAAAATCACCATATAAACATAGAAGTTGTAAAACATAGAAGAATAAAGAAATCCAGCGGGGATCAATGATTTTGTGCACTCGTTACTAGGTAGGACAATGCAGGCCATGATTGGCCTGGCCATGGTAGCCTGATTGTCTGAAAAGTTAGATGATCCATCCGTCAGATGGGCATGTAAAAAGTCTATACTGCGCGTGGCCTCTCCCCAGTCGTGTCGTCGGTACATCATTGTCTGCGCACTTCTGTTCGCGTGGCCGCAGTGGTCTTATCGGTTCGGAATTCACAACTATTACGACTTCTATAACACATTTGAAACTAAATTAACTTGTGAAGTTGCAATACTTATAGGTAACTGCCACATTAGGAGTCTGTTTTGGATGATTCCTTGACAAGATAATGATTTGTCAATTAGTGTAGATTTCAATATTTAATCTAAACTAAATGATAAGTTAATGATTCATTAACGGACTCTGAGCATGGCAGTGCCTAAATGTAATCTATCGCGATATAATCCGTACAGGTAATTTCATTTCACTATGACATTACGTTGTAGTATTCGCGTGAATAAAACATTATGCAACCTACCTTATCCATTGACAAAACTTGTATGTGAAATGTAGATTGTCGGGGTGGGTGTTGAACAAACTGTTTTTGTCGACTGTTTTTAGTAGTAAACGAATAAACTAGTTTACAGTCCACCGATAAACAAGTCTATAGTCTGTACCAAATAAAACTGAACACGTTTACAACTTTATTATGCGGTCGTAAAACACGCGCGCCGTATACTTGACAATGCGACGCGGCAGCAAAAAAAGCTTGGTAGCAAAGTTGTATTTGCGGCCACGCAAAATCAACAATGTAGGCGTTATGTAGTTATTTAACCGCAATTAACAAATTCATTTGAAGCGGAGTATAAACTAGTTTATCGTTGGACTATAATTGTAAATGACATTCGACGTCTAACGTCGACCACTAAAATTTTCAACAACGGTATTAACTAGTTTAGACTCTTATAAACTGGTTTATCGTGGACGTTAAACCGCCTCGTTTCGTTGGCGGTAAGTAGCCGACGACCCATCACTAGTAGGTTGATGTTTATCATGTTGCATTATGTAACCTTATTATAGCGAAGCATTTATTGTCTTGCCATTCATTCTGCCAGGAGTTGGACCAATCAGTAGAAAGTACTATGAACTAATTGCTGTAATCACCGCAATCAACAGACAAGTGCTGTTACAGTACGATGCAAACTTAAAGCCGGCCGACTCAAGTCGCTGCGCAGTAATCAATTTAAGGTATCAGCGGGGTAATGCCGAGGTTGTCGATTGTCAACTTGACTGTACATGCGCGAAGACGCCTAAGCGAGTTACTAGATAACTATAGTTAATCGAGTCACTGTAGCAAACTCCTATAGATGTGCTCTTGTCTGCGTAAGTGCAGCGTTAGAGATGTGTAATCATCCGGGTAAAACCAACCAGTAGATTATGTACTACGTATGTACTAGAGGAACTACACAGCTTGGTTATTTCAAACCAGCTTTACGAGTTCCAGAGATTGCCTTCGCATAAACTCAGCTGTCAAATATAGTCTATGTCACATAGACTAGTATGTGCGCCAGAACTGCAAAGCTTGATTGAAATAATCTAGTTGAATATCACCTCTAGTATGTAAGCCATAATAACTCAAATTATCACCCATTTTACTCCACCAACTTGGTTGGTTGGGCAAAAAAAGCCTCTTGATTCAAACGGATCTCGGTTTCTGAAGGGTCAAATCGCTTACACAAACAAGCTGATACTCGAGTTTGGTTGAAGTGTGATCACACGGTTTGAATCGCATACTTAGTTTTCACCCGGCCTATCTGATGCCTAAAATGTCAATACTCATCGCAGGATTAGTCGTTTATTCGTACCGCATCTACAGTATATATTATTTTTGTACTGTGTCAATCGTGATCTATAATATTGGTTATCTCTGTGATATTGAAACGCTGTCCACTCTACTGCGACAATACTTCGGCTTCTTATATTGTTAGTTATGTTTGTACATGTTGAATTGTTGTACATAATGTACGTAGCTTGGCTAGGTCCCTGTTGTTGTTTGGAAGCATTTACTTGTGCACATCAGCCTAGGTACCCGGCGTGGTTTGTACACAATGTTTGTATTGTAATTATATTTTTCATTTCATGTTATGATAATAAGTATAATATTTTCATACAGACGAGTTGTTTTATTTCATCTGTCTTCTTAGACCAATAATATTGGGTCCGTCAACTTAGAATAGCCAAGATGACTAAAAAATCTATTTAGTCCGTCATTTAGATTATCAAACAATATTGGACACGTATTTTTTCTTTTGTCAATTAAACAAAAAATGACGAAGATATAGTGCGTTGAAATTCCGCGGGACGTCACGTCGTCTATATGTTTTTATACTGAGCCGTGACGTCACGAGCCACTGCCGAAGACGCTCTATATCTTTGGTAATTTCTGAATATTTTTTGATAATCTGAATTGAATAATTAATTAGAATTATTGTTTTTCTACCCAGTCATTAGCCCATTTTTGTTCTTTGAGTGGCGTGCCTTAAATTGGCATAATCCTTGTTAATTAGCTAGTGCACTTCTTGATCTTTAATTACATTATACAGGTTGTATGGTGGTATAACACTACCTTATATTCATTGTCGTCATCGCCAACCGGAAGGCCCACTGCTGGACATAGGCCTCCCCGTTGGAACGCCACAATGAACGAAGCTATTTGCACCCACTGCTTGCCTACGACTTGCACAAAGTCGTCCTTGTAGTGGGAGGCCTGCCTACGCTGCGTCTTTCGGTTCGTGGTTGCCATCATAGATAAGAGTATATTACTTAGAAATAGATAGGTAACTCCCACGTCAAAACGCGCCCTCTAACACCAGCGCCTCCAGCGGTGTGATTTGAAAGTTTAATAGCTTCGAGAATTTTTAATAAAAAAAATAGCTAAAACTTTGTAGTATTCGATATAAAGTACGCGGACGTCAATAGTATATGCATTAAGGAATGAAATAAAAAAAGAAAATTGATTTCGAACTCCTTCCACAGCCCCACCCATGGGTTGGGGTCATGAAGCTAGTAGGTCAACAATGGAGCCCAAACTCCAAATACTTGATTGAGGCATACGCTATCCCTTTCATTGAGGTCCGATGTGTGGTCCATGTTATAATTGAAATTACCCGAGAAATGGATACCCTAATATAGAAATGCTTTACTTACACATCAAAAGAATGTTTTCCACCCGAAAACTTAAAATACGATGACAATCATGTCTAATAAAAAAATTATTGGTACTGTTCTGCGAGTTCGATTAGAATAATGCTCTATTGTGTTTTCGCCAATTATACTCAAATGCAATTTTAATTACCGATTTTAAGGGTTCGTATTTGTGTCCGTCAGGATGACCGGACCACAGCATGGATTCACGTGAAACTTTGCCAAGATTTAGTACCTATTTTGTACCTATGTTTAAATATTTTGTACCTCAGTAATAACAAAGTTATTTAATAAATAAAGTGGGAAGCCATTCTGACGTCAGGATGGCTTCCCACTTTTTACTTTGGGTACTTACGGTCCATATATTGCTGAAATCTTTGCATAATAATTTAGTACCTATTTTGTACCTACGATAAATATATGAATACTTAATGTATTTCATTTAAAAATTACTTTTATTTCATTATAAACAATTATATATGGAGCATCATTCATCTGACATTTGTCTGACATATTATAATGTAACATGTAGTCCCCTATCCTGCGAAACAGAGCAAGTATTCAGTGCATATTTTCTTTAGGATATTCCGACCCCGCTTAGCGTTTCATAATTCTCCATCACGGCAAACATTCATGCAGTAACAATCATGTGCTACATTCGACCCTCTCTGATCAAATTTAATAGATCACATTTGAAACTTCATCAAAGTTTAACAACGTAACCTGGTAACGGTGGGCAAATAATATTATTAATTGTTTTTGAAGTTAGAACTGCACAATTTCTTAACTTTTTTCAATTACGATTACATATAATAATATAATATTCTGGGACAATCCACACACGGTCATCAGATCCCAGACCAACACGCCCGTCATACATATTTATTGTAATAATGACAAAAGATACTGACAGATATTAAATGTGATCTATTAAATTGGCCCTACTTTAGTTAAGTTTTGCACGTCCGAGGTGCTAGTAAATTTCGAGTGTGGCAAGTCACATAATGTTGTCTTTTATTTACGCGAAACTGCAAAGCATTCGAAACGTCGGGAAAAATAAAATAAAATCGCGATATAATCCGTAAGAATAGATTGATTGTGGCAAGTCAAATACGGTGGCAAGTCTTTTTTGTAGTCATAAGCACTAGCTTGGCTGTAATCCCACCTGATCGAAAACTTATTAAAAGGATATTTACTCCCTTGAAGACACCCACATTACATTATTATGAGGCGAGGGTTCTAACGAAAATTTTTTTTTAAAAGTTGCGCAGTAAATTAGTTAATTAGGTGGGAGGAGCTGCACGGGACAACTAGTTTTATATAAATAAAAGTAGATAAATAAAAAAAATATAATGTATAAAATAAAAATTATTCACTATAGAATAGCATTTTATACAGAATATATTATAGAATTCTAGCAATATAGTATATAATCTTATACGATGTAAAGGGCACATTCTCATATGCATGTAAACTTCAGGAAATTATTTAAAAAAATATTACTAGGAAAAAATCAACAAAACATTTATTTTATAACAACATAAACTAGTACACTTATATTGACTTACAATAACTATGGCTGGCTATGACAGAGTAATTTACTGGAAACTTAAACAGTCTATATCTCTTAAACTACTGAACCGATTTTGATATCACTCGATCGCAATAGGATTTGTAGCTTCTGAGAAATACGGGGTTAACCTACATACAAACGCACACTCATGATATTGGGTAAATTTTGGTTTATGCCCACATAGATTAACATATTAAGTAAATATTACTTCTTTTTATTAATATTACATACATACGCGTCGAATACAGAACTACTCATTTTGAAGTCGTTTAAAAGGGAATCCTTATGGTTGTGCATGGTATGACTTCGTCTATTTGTCTGCCACACCTATATATTTCAGGAACTATCGATTTGTAATTTCGATCGTACTTACCCAACCTCAAAGCAAATAAAAAACAAAATTATTTTCAATGGAGGTCAAAATGGGTTGTCAAAATTTCAAAGTGTTCATTTTATATCGAGTTCATCGATATGCATCGATAATGACCAAAAATGTTCGTCCCTCGATAGGGCCCAAAAAATCCATGTGTATGCGAGCCCAGGGTTTCTCTGGCCATGGCCAGAGACAGGGCATGGGCTGCGCTTCACTCTCTGCAATGCAGATCCAACTATCGCAACAGATTCTTTCGATAGCTTCGTCAATACTTTGCCACCACACGTAGCTCCTAGAGAAAGATTTCTTTATATCTACAAGTTTCTGGCACAACAACCCTATAGCTCCACATCACACAACCTAATTCTTCCTACAGTTTTTTCCAGCGATTGAAGTAAGGCCGAAGAGACATTATTTCATTCTCAGTGGGCCCTTCGTCCCGTATGTATCTTAATACTCTGCTTATTAACTGATCACGGCTTGTTTGCTGTTTTATATCCTTATAATCTAGTAACATGGCACTTTGCGCAATATGTAAATAAGATTGTTCCTGAACGCAAACGCTTTGTGTAGTTTTCTCATTCATCATCTGCTCTATTTTCTTTTGACTTTACATATTCTATGTCGTATGTATGTGCTGATAATTTAATAGCCCACCGCTGTAACCGACTCGCAGCCATCGAGGGAACCCCCCTGCTTAGGCTCAAAAAATGTCACCAACGGTTTGTGGTCGGTACGCAATTTAAAACATCTCCCATATAAATACTGGTGCAACTTTTCTAAACAAAACACTATAGCCAGCGCCTCGCGTTCAATCTGAGAATAGCGTTTTTCAGCTGTGGTAAGTGCCCGCGACACATACACAACCGGTCGCTCACGCGCCCCGCGGCCGTTCACGCATCCGTCCCAAACTGTAGACAAAGTTTAAGTTCCCAGAGAAACAGGTGGCAGAAGTTGCTATCGTCAATGTTAGAACTAACAAATGTAGGGTTTTACTCCTCTGCCTGGATGCAGGAAAGGGGACTACATGGTTTGTGAAATATAATATGTCAGATGAATGATGCTCCATATATAATTGTTTATAATGTTATAAAAGTAATTTTTAAATGGAATACATTAAGTATTTATATATTTACCGTAGGTACAAAAAAAGGTACTAAATTATTATGCAAAGATTTCAGCAATATATGGACCGTAAGTACCAAAAGTAAAAAGTGGGAAGCCATCCTGACGTCAGAATGGCTTCCCACTTTATTTATTAAATAACTTTGTTATTACTGAGGTACAAAATATTTAAACATAGGTACAAAATAGTACAAAATAGGTACTAAATCTTGGCAAAGTTTCACGTGAATCCGTGCTGTGGTCCGGTCATCCTGACGGACACTCGTATTTTGTGGCAACACTGTCGCTTATTGTCAGCATGAAACTGTCTGTCATATAAATCGATCAAACATTTAAATACCATAATTTCACGATAAAGTGAATTAAAATCATAAAAATGGTGATAAAATGTGCAGTACTTGGTTGCAAAAATATGTTGTATCCAGTATTTAATACCGAATATCACTCGTAAGTGCGATTTTGTTCAATAATTACCTACCGATGATCCCTGTGCATTATGCACCATATTTTCGATCAGTTCTTCTTTCGATAGGCACATAACACGTTTTCAGTTCGTTTGTTAGTATTGGGTTTAAGTTTATATTAATTTGTACTTGAATTATTTAATTTTAAAATATTTCACATTATTTTAATAGAGTAACCATGGTAAAGATTTTTTGAAGACTTTCCGTTTTGGGGATTTTTTACCGCCACTTTATGATCAAAAAATAAACGATGTATTTAGTTCAAAGGATTGATATTGAAAACATATTGTATGTTCATTAATTTTACAAGTGTGTAGGTATGTAGGTTAAGTTTAGGTACAGTTAGTTTTGTAACTTATTAGATACATATTATTAAAATCATATTTATTCTTGTCGCCTCCTAGTCCTGTCGCGTCTAGTAGCCTCCGTGGCGCAGTGGGAAACCGATTGCTTGCATACCGGGGGTCGCAGGTTCGAATCCTGCGGGGAGCAACAACTATGTGTAGTTGTTCCTCACTGGGTAGGATAATGCAGGCCGGTCATTGTCTGTAAAGTAAGATGATCCATGCGTCGGATAGGCATGTAAAGTACACTTGTGCACTTGTGTCTACGCAAGCATTTGTGCACTGGATGATGGCTGATCTTGCGAAAGATTAGCCGCTGTGGTTGGATTGGCCGTATCGGCGAGAGTACCTATATCATTCCATAAATATACATACTGTTTTATTTACCCCTGGTCAATATTAATACATTTTTTATTTTCTTGTAGATTTCCTAAAAATATTGAGTGAAGGAATGTACCTATGACTATCCATTGTCCCATTGGAAAATAAATTTGATGAAGCTGCAATGATCTGCTGTTGGTCCAATGGAAAACTAAATTTACCGGGAATGCTTTTTCTATCGTCTAATGTGTTGGTTAAAAGGTGTTTTAGTTGTTTGCATATAATGCTAATTGCTATTCAGTATCTTGTGATTAATCGGAGATCGTTAAACGTACTGAATAAATGATTTTATAGCACAATATTTTTTTTAATCATAACTTCATATGCTTTTATTTTCACAACCATTAGCTTATTATTTATCCCTTGATTTTCTGTAAAGTAAGATGCTCCATGCGTAAGATGGGCATGTAAAATGTTGATCCTGCACCTGGTCTCTCCCCGGTCGTGTCGGTTTTTCATCCCATCGTATTTTGAGAGGTAAACGGAAGAGAGAGAGAGAGAGTGCAGTTGTGTCTACGCAAGCACTTGCGCACTATAATATATTTTGCGTAGACTGAGATCTTTCAAAATACCCACTGTGGTCATATCGGCCAGATGGAGGTCCTTATTTATTTATCATCTGTTTCCCTATCAATCACAGTTTGTTCTTCTTGTACACAGTTCTTCCGTATTTGGGCTGCTCCAACCCATAATCAGACTGATTAAGCAACTAGACATATTTAATCGGTTTAAACTTAAAGCATAATAATAATATAATAATAATATCCTGGGACAATTCACACACGGTCATCTGATCCCAAACTAGGCAGAGCCTGTACTATGGAAACCAGACAACTGATACTAATACTTATATACTTTTTTTTTGTAAATACATACTTATATAGATAAAACACCCAGACACTTGGTAAACAAGCCAAGTAAGTCGTATTATGCGACGAAGTTAAAAAGATGTCCTGATTTTTCATGAAACATTAAGGTTGCCTTCTTAGAAAGAGAGATCCGACCTCAATGAAAGGGATAGCGTTGACCTCAGGCATGTATTTGGGAGTGTTTCCTCCACTTTGACCCTAATAGCTTCATGGTTGGGGTTCGAACCCGCGCCCCCTAGACTTCGTATTAATTTGATTCCAACCTATTTACCGCTACCGCTGTAAGTCATATGACGTCAGATGCAAAATACTGATCTACTATCTCAGTTTCATTCCGAACAGAGAAAAGTTGCAAATCACGCCGCAAGAGGGCGCTACTGGTAGCTTTTTCCATTTCTTCTAAGATACCATACCATGGTTGCCATTTGAAAAACTTTATTCCCATAGGTTACCCGTTCTTCGAGCGATGTGGACTGCCCAATGAAACTTCAACTTATAGATTCTGAGAGCTATGTCAGTGACTAGTTCTTCGGCGAATAACTTCATTCCGGATTGTATCGCGCAAAGAAACTTCGAGCATCTCTCGCCTCTTGCCAAGGACGGCCACCAGGCACGTCTCAGTACCTAACATCCATATTAAATAATAAAAAAAGCGTGATATTTATTGAGATAATGCATTTCAATAGAATTTGTAGGAGTCGAGTAAAAACGTAGTATTAAATCCTAGCGTATTCGCAGTTAATCCTCAACCCTCATGAACGACTAGGTTTACGGGAGTATTTAGTGAGTTCGACAAACGACGGATGCATCTGATGTTGCGGTCCCAGCATTGACTGCGAACTTGTAGTGCTAAAGCAGATAAACTCCAAAAAAACTCATTAATTGCAATTTGGGAGCAAATCGGGGTGTCCGTCAGGATGACCGGACCACAGCACGGATTCACGTGAAACTTTACCAAGATTTAGTACCTATTTTGTACTATTTTGTACCTATGTTTAAATATTTTGTACCTCAGTAATAACAAAGTTATTTGATAAATAAAGTGGGAAGCCATTCTGACGTCAGGATGGCTTCCCACTTTTTACTTTGGGTACTTACGGTCCATATATTGCTGAAATCTTTGCATAATAATTTAGTACCTTTTTTGTACCTACGATAAATATATAAATACTTAATGTATTCCATTTAAGAATTACTTTTATTTCATTATAAACAATTATATATGGAGCATCATTCATCTGACATATTATATTTCATAAACCATGTAGTCCCCTTTCCTGCATCCAGGCAGAGGAGTAAAACCCATACATTTGTTAGTTCTAACGTTGATGATAAAAACTTCTGCCACCTTGATTCTCTGGGAACTTAAACTTTGGCTACAGTTTGGGTCGGATGCGCGGGGCGCGTGAGCGACCGGTTGTGTATGTGTCCTGGGCACTTACCTACCGTAGCTGAAAAACACTATTCTCAATTTGAACGCGAGGCGCTGGCTATAGTGTTTTAATTCGAAAAGTTGCACCAGTATTTTTATGGGAGACGTTTTACATTGCTTACCGACCACAAACCGTTGGTGACTATTTTTGGGCCTAAGCAGGGGGTTCCCTCGATGGCTGCGAGTCGGTTACAGTGGTGGGTTATTAGTATAGTAAGTATTAAATCATCACCACATACATACGACATAGAATATGTAAAGTCAAACAAAAATGGAGCAGATGGGTTATCACGATTGCCAGCTTTGACTAAAACTTTCGTTGTTGGGTAAGTACGATCGAAATTACAAATCGATAGCACCAGTAGTTCCTGAACAAGACTGATAGACGAAGTCATACCATGCACAGCCATAAGGATTCCCTTTTAAACGACTTCAAAATGAGTAGTTCTGTATTCGACGCGTATGTATGTAATATTAATAAAAATAAGTAATATTTAATGATTTCTGATACTTACGCGAATATTACACATTGAAATGAAACTAATTTTACGGATTATATCGCGGTTTATTTTTGATTTTAATTTCCCGACGTTTCGAATACTTTACAGCATTCATGGTCACGGGCGGACTGAGGTGGTAGCTGTCCATATGTCATAGTTGTCTTAGGGTACCCTCAGGTCTTCTAATTATTATTGTTAGTCCGATCTACGCAGAAAGAGCTTACAGTATCTTGAGGTCTTGTAGTGGAATGCTTGTCTTTGGATTTGACTATGTTTATCACGGGATCCCAAGCTGGTGGTAGCACCCAGCCATATTCTCTATTGAAATTTGGATGCTTTTTAATTTCAATAGCCTCACAAATCATCCTTGGTAGGTAGCGCTGTTCTTTTGCAAGGATTTGTGGTTTGTCAAATCTAATATAATGACGGGTGCGATCCTGAACATGTTCACAGACTGCAGACTTCGTATAGCGTCGATGTTTAACGTCAGCTATATGTTCTTTTACACGGGTTTTTACCGATCTTTTTGTTTGCCCGATGTATGAGAGCCCACAGTCACAATCCAGTTTGTATACTCCTGCATCTTGTAGAGGTATATGGCACTTGACTGATGGTAAAAACTGACTAATCTTCTTTGGTGGCTTGAAAAATGTTTTAATTGAAGCTCGCTTTTAGATATACCTAGCTTTATGAAATAAAGACTAAATTAAAGAATGTTTAATGCCGCATTAAATAATATAAAAAAGGTTTTTATATATTTTTTATAATTGTATAAAAAAATACTAAAAATACAAAAAAATCAAATCAATTGTTTTGCCGTTGTTTTAAATATGGTGTCACTATCTTATAAATTTTGTTATTCTGAAGTCATCATGTCGTTAACCCCTGAAGAATGTACCAAGATCCTGATAATGCTTGAATATGGGCACAGTCAGTGAAATACAGCGATAACTGTTGGTGTGTCTCTTTCTACAGTTCAGCGAGTACTCCAGCACTTCCATGAAACTGGATCTTATCTTCAAAGACCAGAAACAGGCTGAACAAGGTGCACGACGGCGCGGGAGGATCGCTATATGGTGTCAATAATTTTAAGAAATGACTTTCTTACGGCTGTTGAAGTAAAGAATCATCATTCACGAGCTGGAGGAAACAATTTAAGTACGGATACAGTAAGGCGGCATCTGGCTGAAGCAAATTTAAAGCCATTAAGACCTGCAAATAGCCCAAAACTGGAAAGACACCACAGAAACTCAAGGTGGAGTTATGGTAGAGAATACGAGAATTGGACTCTGAATGACTGGTGAAGAGTTATGTTTCCAAACGAGTCTAGATACTGTTTATACGAGCACGGCGGGAGGAAAAGAGTGTACAGAAGACCGGGAGAGCGCTATAACAAAGCCTGTATAGCAGAAAAAGTACCATACGGTGGAGGCTCTGTTCACATGTGGGCTGGAATTTCATCCGAAAGCCGCACTGAGCTAGTGGTGATAGAAAATGGCACTTTAACTGCAGAAACATATGTCACTGAAATTCTGAATGACTACGTTGGTCCCTTTTTTAGTGGACATAGGCGGGAATACCGTTTTTATGCAAGGCAATGCCCACGCGCAGACAGCTCAGATAGTATCCAAAACCTAGCAGAAAGTATGCCAAATCGCATAACAGCAGTATTGCAAGCTCGTGGAGGCAACACAAAGTACTAAAATGCGTGAAAACGGTACATCTGTAACCAATCTACATTTATGAACATACTGGAAAAACTATGCATTTTTATTTATTTTACATTTATTAAAAATAAATAGCTTGAATTTATTTATTTTTATTTTTATGTAAGCAAATTAAAATATTCTTTAATTTTGTCTTTATTTCATAAAGCTAGGTTAGGTACTTTTGAAGATATTGAAGATTTTCTAACCGACCCTTTTTCTTTGCGGTCCAGTGTATTAGACTCTGTTTAAAACTGCTTTGAAAAAAAAATGAGGGTTAAATTCTGCTAAATCTGGTTACACTGCAAACATTCTTACATACATTCATACATACTTTTGCTTGTATCATATTAGTATGATATAATAATAATAATTAAGTATAATGATAAACATAAGTTGTAATTAAAATCAAACAATTATTATATCATTAAAAATAAAACAATACTCGTAAAGTATTAAAATTACTTCGTCGTAGTTTGAAGCACAGCGTATGTACTGTTCGAATCGTGATTTACGAGAGGTTGGGTGGGAGCAAGAGCGACACAGGTCCTTTCTGTACGAGGCCATGGCCGCTACTGAGGTTTCTGCGTTGACGCATGTCGTTTTATACCAATACTAATTTATTTTGGAATTAGTCGTATAAAAAAATATAAAAAAAATATATTGTTTGCAAAAATAGCTCTTCTTGTTAGTAAAAAATTTAATTTTTTATTATAAAAGATTTTAAAGGGCTAGAAAACATTATTTAAACCAAGCAATTTTCGCAAATTTTCGTTTCAGTCTGAGGTTATTTACATATGTAAACAATATAAATTAAACAATATTTTCTAACAACTTTCTTAACCACTGGTTTTTGATGATGTTTGCATACTCATTTATTATTTTATCAGGGATGTAATCTTAGGAAATTGAATCTAAACTCACGTGTTTCGCGCAGACAAAAATAATGCTCTTATAAAACATTGGTTTTGAGGAGTAAGTAAGAGGTTTCTGGAATTTTTAATCTGCTAACTTTCAAGATAAAAGTACAACACAGTTCACCGACCAAAAAAACATATTAGAATTATTACAGTTTTTCATAATTTGGAATATAAAAGACCGCATTCTCAGTTTTTTGGCTGTCGCAATTGAAAGCCCTCTTAAGAGATATAGACTGTTTAAGTTTCCAGTAAATTACTCTTGCATGGCCAGCCATAGTTATTGCAAGTCATCATAAGTGTACCAGTTTATGTTGTTATTAAATAAATGTTTTTGTTGATTTTTTCCTAGTAATATTTTTAAAATTTATTTCCTGAAGTTCGCAAGCATATGAGAATGTGCCCGTTACAGATCGTATAAGATTATATACTATATTGCTAGAATTAAATAATATATTTTGTAATGATTTCTGATATTTACGTGAATATTACACATTGAAATGAAACTAATTTTACGGGTAATATCGCGGTTTATTATTGATTTTTATTACCCGATATTTCGAATACTTTACTGCATTCATGGGCGGACTGAGCTGTCCATATGTCATAGTTGTCTTAGGGTACCCTCAGGTCTTCTAATTATTATTGTTAGTCCGATCTACGCAGAAAGAGCTTACAGTATCTTGAGGTCTTGCAGTGGAATGCTTGTCTTTGGATTTGACTATATTTATCACGGGATCCCAAGCTGGTGGTAGCACCCAGCCATCTTCTCTATTGAAATTTGGATGCTTTATAATTTCAATAGCCTCACGAATCATCCTTGGCAGGTAGCGCTGTTCTTTTGCGAGGATTTGTGGTTTGTCAAATCTAATATAATGGTGGATGCGATCCTGAACATGTTCACAGACTGCAGACTTCGTATAGCGTCGATGTTTAACGTCAGCTATATGTTCTTTTACACGGGTTTTTACCGATCGTTTTGTTTGCCCGATGTATGAGAGCCCACAGTCACAATCCAGTTTGTATACTCCTGCATCTTGTAGAGGTATATGGCACTTGACTGATGGTAAAAACTGACTAATCTTCTTTGGTGGCTTGAAAAATTTTTTAATTGAAGCTCGCTTTAAGATATAGCCAATCTTGTCTGCTACCCCTCTAACATATGGCAATACAATCCGTAATCCGATATAATCCGTAAAATTCGTTTCATTTCAAAATAATATATTCTGTATAAAATGCTATTCTATAATGACTAATTTTTTATTTAAAATTTTTTATATTTATGTACTTTTATTTATATAAAACTAGCTGTCCCATGCAGCTCCGTCCGCCTAATTAATTTACTGCGCAACTGTTTTGTTTTTTTCGTCTGACAATGTAATGTGGGTGTTTTCAAGGGAGTAAATATCCTTTTAATAAGTTTTGGATCAGATGGGATTGCAGACAGGCTAGTGCTTATGACTACAAAAAAGACTTGCCGCCGTATTTGATGGATGTCTAGGACCCACCCTCGAAATTTCCCAGCAACTCGGAAGTGCAAAACTTACCTAAAGTAGGGCCAATTTAATAGATTACATTTAATATCTGTCAGTTTCTTTTGTCATTATTACAATAAATATGTATGACGGGCCTATTGGTCTAGCGGTCAGACACCCTGCCCGCTACCCGATAGATCATGGGTTCGATTCCCACCAAGTGCCTGGTTGTTATTTATCTATTTAAGTATGTTTTTACAAAAAAAAAGTAAATATAAGCATTAGTATCACTTGTCTGATTCCCATAGTACAGGATCTGCCTGGTTTGGGATCTGATTACCGTGTGTGGATTGTCCCAGAATATTATATTAATATATGTAATCGTAATTGAAAAAAGTTAAGAAATTGTGCAGTTCTAACTTCAAAAACAGGTACTTCAAATAATATTATTTGCCCGCCGTTACAAGGTTACGTTGTTAAATTTTGATGAAATTTCAAATGTGATCTATTAAATTTCATCAGAGAGGGTCGAATGTAGCACATGATTGTTATTGCATGAATGTGTGCCGTGATGGAGAATTACGAAACGCTAAGCGGGATCGGAATACCCTAAAGAAAATACTGAATACTTGCTCTGTTTCGCAGGATAGGGGACTACATGTTACATTATAATATGTCAGACAAATGTCAGATGAATGATGCTCCATATATAATTGTTTATAATGAAATAAAAGTATTTTTTAAAAGGAATACATTAAGTATTTATATATTTATCGTAGGTACAAAAAAGGTACTAAATTATTATGCAAAGATTTCAGCAATATATGGACCGTAAGTACCCAAAGTAAAAAGTGGGAAGCCATCCTGACGTCAGAATGGCTTCCCACTTTATTTATTAAATAACTTTGTTATTACTGAGGTACAAAATATTTAAACATAGGTACAAAATAGTACAAAATAGGTACTAAATCTTGGTAAAGTTTCACGTGAATCCGTGCTGTGGTCCGGTCATCCTGACGGACACAAATCGGGGCACCCCGAGGGTGCCCCGATTTGATCCCAAAGATCCGGCGCACTCGGCCCCGGATCTTTGGCAGACACACCTAGGCTGCGTCTGGTCTGGTGAGAAAGAGAGAGAGAGCATCTATACTCCCCTCTTTTTATATCTACTAATAATAGTCCGAGTTTAAAATGAAAGATAACAAGGCATTTTACATAATTTATTTAATGTAAAATATAAATTACATAATGAAATACCACATCAATAAGGTGATTTCAACATTTTATATACAAAATAATCGTATTTAATAATCTCTTCATGACTAGGTACGTACGAAATAAGCTTAGCCAATAAGTGTGTTAATGTTTAAAATTGAAGTCTGGCGGAAAGCTTCGAACTTTTAAATCATCCAATTTCATAAAGAAAACTGTATTTTCAAGCACATTTTTTTTGCTTTGGATAGGCGAATTAGTTGTTTTAGTTAACTTTTCCTGTGATACTGAAAAATGAGCATTAAATTTATTTACATAAAGATTAAAAAGCAATCGCATACGTTCGCAATGTATAAAGCCGCACATTTACATCGAAAACAATGAAAGAATAATATTATTATTGATAAAAAATCGTTTATAAAACTTGATTTAGGTAGGCGAACAATGGTTTCACGTGACTGATATTTTTATATATTTTTTTTAATTTTATATATTTACTTACACACTAATTAATGGTTAAAAATAAATTAATACTACAATTAAGTACTGAGTATAATCCCGTACATGCTTCAAAGACTTTAGTGCCTAAAGTCTATACAAGTACCTTCCTCCAAAGTCCCGGCGACTTTGATTTGATTACCGAACCAATTTCATTGATGTTTGTTTTGATGACGTTACCTATGTTGACGTTACTAACGTTTTGCCCCCAATTTATTTGATACACAGACACGCTTACGTTCGTATCGTCAACATAAACAATATAATCTAATTCAACTACAAAATATCCATGTTTTGTATTTGCGAATATGTTCTAGCTCATGTGGTTCTAGTGTGGTGTTAGTATGATAATACTAAATGATCTACTTTAGTATGAGGATCGGCCTGATAGTTCTTCAAAGTGTTGTGTGCCGGGTGGCGCGCGGTACCCAGGGTAGTTCTGGTTGAGAGCATTCTGCGCGAAGAAGGATGTATAATCCTTTTTGACCTGTAAATAGAGTCCAATATTACATGGTGAGTTCAAAATAAGAGACCGTATCTAAAAATGTCACTAAAATAAGTTCCATTTTCAAATAATAATACCTACGTATCGTTATTTCGTGACGTTTTAAGACCTTACATGCGTTTTTACGCTACGTCAAAGCTACTCGTGTCTACAAGACATTAGGTATTCAAGTTTCTTGGTCTACAACGCAAAGCTTTCCAAAGATAGAGATTGATGAGTGTCATTGCGGAATATGTAATATTAGTCTATTACATGATCTCGTGATGATACGGTTAACAACTCTGAACGCAGTTCAAATTATATTTTTAGGTAGTTCATTACTTAGAAAAATGTGCTTTAAATCCAACACAGTTACTGATTATTTAATTTTATGATAGTCTTAAGCAGGAAGGAAAGATATTGGAACAGTAGCTATATCTATCTATTATTTAGATGTGTTGTATAATTGGACTATGTATCTACCTAAATTTGAATATTTTTTCTGTTCTATCTATTATCAACAGTATGAATAAATGTGTACCTAAATCGATAAATACAATGAGTGCTTACTGCGCGTTGCAGCCATGAGTGCCTACCGAAACAATATCTGGATTTAGAGGAAAATGTAAATTAAATTAAAAACGAAAAGCAATAAAATCGATGCAAATAAATGAAAAACTATAGGTACGAATAAGAACATGAACAGGTGGGTCGTCGATATTTACAATAAGAAAAATGATAGTAAGTACTTAGGTATAAAATGAAATTAAAATAAATTATATACTTACCTAAGTACACTAATACAATTATTGAAACTATCATTTTTCTTATGCAACACATGTTGAAGTAGCTATATGTATTAGACCTACGGGAGTGTCCTAATAGAACGCGATCACGCGATTATCTCTCATCACAAGTTCGCGCGAACTTGCGATGAGCGCGTGATCGCGTTTTGTTACGACATCGCCTACCTATTGATAATGTTCGTATCGTCGTATAAATGCATTTTAGTTTATTTAAGGTTAACAGCCGTTTATAAGTGAGTAACTATAATATTTCGTTAAGTACATGAAAAATACTAGCAATACAAGAAATACAACATGTAAACAATAAAACAGAATAGTGATATAAAATTCCTAGATTTTCAATACATTCAGAGTCGTCTTCCGATAAAACAGACATTGCGAAGCCTACACTACGCGCGAGTTAGGTGCTCGCGGCTACGGACAGTTCCCAAGGTAGCCCTCCACCAAGTGCCGAGGTCTGTTAATAGAAAGTTTGTCCAAACATAGAGTAACACGACGCAACACGGCGACACTTACAACGGCATTAAAGTCTGTCCAGACATTCCCGGTCCGAACGGACATACGGGTAGGTACGACGGTTACACGTCGTTCATCGCGACCAATTCGGCAAGCGAATATTGGCGCAGCTAAAACAGACAACGGTTTTTCACATAATTTACTTAACGTCCCATCAATTCTCCAAGTTATGTCGTAAGAAATGACGTCAACGTTTTATACAGCACATTCAAATGTTTATAACGCCGTTTCCTACAATGTATCGTCGGAGAATCAACCCGTGTAATGTTCTACTATGTTCTTGTAATGCACTTTTGAATGTAGGTATAATGTTAAACAGCTTAAATGTGTTGTGCGGCTCTGATTTAAAGTTTCATTTTAGATTGTAATTTTAACTAAAAATATTTTTTGGAGTGAATGTGTTTTTAGATTTTTAGTTACAAATATTTAAAATAGGATGGTATCCGTTGGTAAAAAATATTAGAGAAAGTACCTTTAATGAGAATCTGTAATTAGAATGGTAAGTTGCAAATAAGAAATATACAATTGCCTTGTGCTTATGTACAGCATGCAGTCTGGTTATTATTTAGCTCACAATGAGCTAAATAATAATAAATATTTTTCATTAATAAAATTTAATATACTGCTCGGACCTAACCGTGATCCTAGAAAGACACAAATTTTATTTAAAGTTTGCAAGCGATCTCAGCAAGCCACTGCGTAGGCACGATTGCCGCTGTACATCTGGACACACCTTAAGAAGAATGCAACAGCAGAAGTGCATCTTGACGAATGACGTGAAACTCACGTTTGACGTCAATTCAATTTTTTTCCCACTTATGATAGTGGGAAAAGAAAAGTGTGGAGAGTTTTGGGTAAATAGGAGTCGTACTTATTTCGATTACGAGACACTAGTTTCAAAGTGGCGAGTCAAGTATAGATGCGAATAGGTTATTAAGAGTATCTATGTACCTTGCGCGGTCTGCACGCGGGGCCCTTGGCGAGTTGCCTCCTCGCCTCATTTTCAGCGGCCACCGCCTCCTTTACCGACTGTGGCGGCCACTTCTGATCCCCACGCATGTTGACGCCTCCTGCTCAATATAAAGTTAGTTACCAATACTTATAATCATGTGGGATTGCGGCCTAGTACTAGCTTATTTGAATCGACTCTATAGCGTAGTGGGAAACAGCATCCTTTGCAAACCGTAGTTCACGAGTTCTAATCACGCATGGAGCAACAACTTCGTGGAGGTAGTTGTGTACTGGTTAGAAAAATGCAGGCCGATCAACTGATTGTTTGTAAGATCTGAAGCGTCTGTAAAAGTAAGTTGCATCAGATGGGCATGTAGGTATATAAAGTTGGTTCTGCGTTTAATCTCTCCTCGGTAGAGTCGGTCTGCCGTCCCATCATATTGTGAGAGTAAAGGAATAGTCTTGTGTTTACGCAAGCACTTTTGCACGATAATATCTTCCGCGTAGATAGCTGATCTTATGAAAGAACTAACGCCATGGTCGCATCGGCCAAGAGGACATTATTATTATTATAGTGAGTAATACACATTCCACTACAGGCTGTTTCAAAAGTGGACTCTATTTACATTACATAGGATTATATATTGTGGATTATAGTACATATAGGTAAGTACTTATTTAGTCCATCTTAGCAATTAATATTAAGTACATTTACTGGCCTGATCTGCATGTTAAAGGACCCACTAAAACAAAAATAACTAAGTATTTATTTATACAATGTGCGATTTCCATTGTTTGTGGACATTGCTGTATTAATCAATTAAGTGCACGTCTATGTACATGTACTTAACTACAGGCTCATTAGCTAAATTAAGTACCTACTCAACCGAAGTTTGCTAAGTGCTGATTTGCTAATAATAAATGAAAAACTCATCACATTAAAGAATGACGTGGCCCTAGCTGGATAGATATAACAATAAATAAAAAAACGAGCAAGTGAGAAAAACATATTAACGTTTCATAAATAACTCAACAAAACAAAAGGTTGAAGTTACCTTGGAACGAAGCCGTAGCTGGTTGGCTCGAGAAGACTGGGGGCGGCTTCTGGTGTACAGGCTGCTGGGGGCGAAGGGTGATGGTGGATGGTGGGGGCTCGTAGGGCTTCTGTGGCGCCTGGTAGTCAGCGTACCCCGGCGAGTACTGCGGCTGCGGCGAGTAGCCTTGTGGCGACAGCTGCGGCTGCGATCCTTGGATCTACACGAAACCGATCCAATAAAAAACTTGATTTCAGGCATCTGTCAATTACTAAAAACTGGCGCTTTTTAACGCAATTATTGCTGTACTACATCTTTGTTTTGAGCATGTGTAAACCATGTATGAAAGAAACAAAGCTACTGGAGCCCGTAGTTGTCGATGCCAGGTTTTAATAATCAATCTTTTTACTTACAGATATTTAAATCACAATGCGTGCTATCGTGTGTTATTAAATTCCAAACTCTATGTAAATATCAAAGGCAGAATGAGCTAGACTTTGAATGCAGCAGCAGTCAGTCAGTCCAGGGAATCTTTAGA
This sequence comes from Furcula furcula, assembly GCA_911728495.1. Lineage (NCBI taxonomy): Eukaryota > Metazoa > Arthropoda > Insecta > Lepidoptera > Notodontidae > Furcula > Furcula furcula. The sequence goes on from OU452251.1 coordinate 18,178,454, forward strand.
ATATTTATGATTCATAAAAGTTGGTGATATATGTCAAGATCGAGAACATTGGCACTGAGTTCTCATGGCTCTTGCTCGCGTGATAATGACCCGAAATACCCACCAAAACTATAAAATCTGCTTTCAAAATTGCACCGCACACTTGGAGAGATCGACTTGAAATGAAGTGAGTGGATAATTTCTTCACAACAAAACATCATATCCCCTCTGATGCTACGTATGCATGCTATAAAAAAACCACCCAGAATTCATAGAGAAGACCTTTCTAGAAAGCTTAGCTGTTGTTATACCAATCATAGCGATATGCAAACTTCTAACAAAAATCGTGCACAACATTAAGTTTTAGAAAGTATGTAACCTGTCGACGTTGGTACATACAATGTAATTATGTACAAAATTATAAGGGTCAGTATAATAAAATTACGACTATAAGGTTCTCGCTTCACACAAATCTCGATTTCAAAGAGATGTTCTGTGAATAATCAGTTTACAAAAAAAGTAGGTATATTTTCGTTAAAAATTCAGAAAATTTTCTTCATAAGTCGTCAACTGTACAAAAATTCTGTGGGCCTCTAAGTTTGATTAGACTTTCTCATAGATAAACGGTTTTAGTTCAATGAAAAACAATCGTGCAATGTTAATAATGTAACTAGAATACATCGGTGACGTAGACATTCTTCGGCTTGACCTGATACCTGAGGGGAAAGAGGGGCTGGTACGGGGGCCCAGCGGGTCTGCTGCTGGCGGTAAGGCTGCGGCACGATGCCAGGCGACGGGGGGCCCTGGCGGTAAGAGGCGGCAGGGGATGCGGGGGACGCGGCAACGCCTGGCCCGACGGGGATCAGTTTACTCAGCCCAGTTGCTTCTTGGCGCTTGCCCTCGCAATACGCCGACTGGGATTGAGGCTGTTGGTACTGGGATTGAGGAGACTGAGTCTGGTATTGAGGTTGGGATTGGTACTGCGGCTGGCTCTGGTACTGAGGTTGAGCCTGGTACTGGGGTTGAGGTGGCTGGCTCTGATACTGAGGTTGAGCCTGGTACTGGGGTTGAGGTTGGTACTGAGGCTGGCTCTGGTACTGAGGTTGAGTTTGGTACTCAGGCTGCTGCGGATACTGTTGAGAGGATGGGGAATGCGGCGAGTTGTTGTAGTACGCAGGACTTTGCTGTTGGGATTTATAACGTAGCTTATAATACACAGTATATAGAGGTTACGAAGAACACTCCAACTGCCGAGTCGTACGAGTACGAAATAGAATTCTCTTTTTTTATTAAATTTTCAGTGAGTTCACAACGTTTAGCAAAATTAGTGAACGATTTTTCTTAGAACCAAGGGTTTTTTTCTAAAAACGTTGGAACTGTAGATTGATTCTGAAAAATCCACTTTTTGGATAACATTTTAGACAATGATGATGTATTTGGAAAAATTGGTTTAGATTGAAATCGATATTGTTGATTCCGATAAATAAACTATTTACCTTTCTTATATAGTACAACAAACGGAGCTCGGCTAGTTGGGTGTCTACCGTATTCAAAATAGTTTTATTCGCATGCAATCATCCGCCGCCACCGTAAAGCTATCGCTATGTGCAGCTGTATTGTCATTTGCTTGTAATCCAATCCAATATACATATTTTTATGTGTCTATTTATTTGTAAGCTAGCAATTGAATGATCAAATTACCTGTGGTGTCTGATGATAACCGTTCGTTTCAGGCACTGGTGGCCACACAACTTTCTTCTGACCTGGAACAAAGTTATGTATTTTTATAGAAGCGTTATTTTCCTTTTTGTTATATACTTACTATTAAAATAACATTCGTAAGTTTAAATGTCTCAATTTATTATTTATTTGCAAACTCAATAACAAGAAAGAAAAGGAAATATAGGAAGGAATAGTACAAAGGTACAGCTTTTTTCTAACGATATTTGTTTCAATATACGTAAGAGTGGAGAGATTTCTATTGGCTATAAAATCGGGCCCGGTAAACACCGGAACGCACTTCGACCTAGTTGGATCCATTGTGCATGCCCTAGCCCTTACTCTGTTGCTGACGTGTTGAAGAGTTCCCTTAGGTACGCAACGATTGCGCCAGCTTGGAGCTGTACATAATCATCTGGTATAGGATAGGCTACTCCCAGATGACGAATGGAGAGATAGAACTTTATGTACTAGTTCGTCTTGACGGTGAAATGTTAAAAAGAGCAGTCAAACATTGTATTGGCGCAGCAACGCTCCATCATATTGAAGTTATATTACATCTATGCTGTAATAATACGCGTCTGCGTAGATAGGTATAATCAAGGAATATTATCTCAATCGTCGCGATCAGATCTGGAGACCACGGCTCGCCGCTCTACACTTTGAAATACCTATTATGACACATCTCTCTCTTTAAATTAGCACGACCTACCAAGCAGTTGGATTAGAGCCAGGCCATTGAAAAAAATAACAGATTTCTAAGACATGAGATACTTTTACAATAGTGTGTAAACGGACGTGGGAATGGTAGATAGTTATTTCGTTACACGGATATTCTGAGGTTTTATTAACTGTTATAAAACTACAATCTTTTATTCACTATACCTACTTATTATAAAAACATGACGTTTTATGGGATTTGTTTTCGACATAATTGAACCTGATTGATTCTTCCGAGTAACAAAGTACGTTGCTTTATTTTTCTATAAGTTTTAATAAGGTGTTTCTAATTTCTTTGTAGATTTCTTGATTACGATACGATAGATGTTACTAAAAATCAAAAGACGCATTAAGAAAAATAATGCTGTGTCATGTCTCGCATCGATGTTTAGTTTTCTTTCTGAACTAAATGTTTTTCACGACATGTGTAAGTGCACCGAATACAAACTAATATCAATACAAAAAATAAAATAATAGATAACACATACACGTACATACGTGTCCATAACCTACAACTCAAACTATATATACATGTATGTAAATGAGTCATAGGTAATTGCTGATTATAATTTACATATGAGTAACATCAATTAAAGCATCCTTGTCTCTGATCAACGCCATAGTCAAACATAAATTAATTCAGAAGTTCACAAGTTCTGACGAGGTGGATGAAAGTACAAAAGACCCGGAAAAAATCGGGTTTGTAACACAATTATTAGTAAGTCCTAAGTACTAACTTACGTCTTTTTAAAATGTAAAATCTTGTAATTAGATACCCCTTATGTCACAAAGAGCACATTGACAAGTGTACTAAGCTCCAATTGTTATTGCGAAATATTGCGATATCAAAACGCATGAATGCAACAATTAATTTAAAAAGCACTCACTAGTAATTCGATTAAACTCGTAAGAACGCGGCACGCTCCGAGCAGCGGCGGTGATACGTCCAGCACTACGTGTGACTACTTGGCTCGAAAGCAGGTGAGTAGGAGCAAATATCTACCGCATATTATATTTTGAGATCGCGCATTTTTAGGACACTTATTCGCGGACGTTCCCCCACCGCACCGTACAGTTCAAAAAGCGGACACACCTACCCATGACCTAGACTCGAAAAGCACCTGGGCACCTAATAACAATTTACGACTCTTGAAATCTATACTTATAATAAAACTGTAACAGGTCCAATTCTGTACATTGAAGATATTTTGAAAATTATTTTTGGAAGACATTCTATAACCGATACTGAGGCCGAAAATGTATTTTTTTTAATTTTTGTCTGTCTGTCTGTCTGTCTGTCTGTCTGTCTGTCTGTATCACGGCTGAGCATCACGCCGAAACTACTGAATGGATTCAAATGAAACTTGGCATGATTTGAGATCTTACTACGAGGTAGGACATAGGATACTTTTTATCCCGTAATCTAGCACGGTTCTTTTGGGATAGGGGATTAAAGTCAAAATGGGTACTTGGTTATACGCTTGGTCCGATTTTATCATTTTTTCTTTATAATATAATAAATATTAGTAAGGGAACACTCATAGAGAGTTGTTATCAAGGTTTTGTAATCGACCGGGTTAAGCAACGTTAGGTAAGATCAATAAATAGATGGGTGACCGTTTAACGCCATTTGAACTAAACGGGTCCGTGCTTCGGAGAGCAAGTAGAAAGTGGGTCCCTGTTTTTAACAGACTATAAAAAAGGAGGTTATGTATTCAATGCGAATGTCTGTTATTAAAAGTTTAGTTAACGTAAAAATAGCGCAGGCGGAGCTGCGTGGGTCAGCTAGTGGAAACTAAAATATTAGCAACGTATGCACTAGAATGAGGCAGTTAATAACGGAATACTCAGGTGTAGAGTTTCTTTTACTTATTTCGAAACTTGAACATCTTAAATATGAGAGACTAGGATATAGTTTCAGAAATAAAAAATGCTCAAAAACTTTATCTTAAATATTTTACTATTATATTATATTTTTTATAGTTTTTAACCTTCTTATCATTATTAAGAAAACTGTAGGAGTTTGGTATTGCAATTAGGTTCGGATAATCATCGTTCATTCAACAAGGTTTTTATGAATTCAATATCTTCGCATGAATGACGAGTTTTTCCTCATTTCCGGTCATCATCGTTAACGATAACTCGTTATATGATAGCCAGTGATGGCAAACCTGCCATACCTATCTGTTGCCGGCCCTGATAAGTTAAACGACATTTATCTTTTTATTGAGATTCCTGTGTGTTTAAGAGACCTAATCTATAAACAAGTTTTTAAACAATTTGATTGATAAAACCATCAAAGTTTGGAGGTGCGGTGAACGATACAACGGAAAATATAACAAGTGCATACACTTAATATGGTTCATGTTCGTCAAACCTCGTGAGGTAGATAGCGTACGTAATTAGTGCATAAATTTGATTATGCTGGGATTATGGTAGCAATTACCCCATCCACTGAGCTGCACATAAATTACCAACGCTCCACATAGCAATCGTCGCCACTTGCTATAAGTTATCATAGCAAGTGGCGACGATTGCTATGTGGGCTATTTATACAGGCATTTAGTCGCAAGTACCTTATGTATGAAGCGATGTCGACGATAAGGTACGGATTTTTACGATTCTGTCAATTCCATTATTCAATAGTAAACTACATCGAAAAGAACCAACATGAGTCACGATCCAAACAAACCGTTTCAAAATATTATTACGAATTAACAACTTTTCTTTCATGTGGTGGCCGTTTCACCGACATGCTTACAAAAAACAAAAACGTATTATTTTATTGGATTACAGTATTTTACTTACTGGTATCATGAAAACTTTGTGTTATAATTTCAATGTCAAATGAAACAGCCGCGTCGATGATCATTTTGTGAGTAATTCCGTATAAAAAACGGCTCCCAGAATAGTGCACACCTGAAGAAATACGTATGAACTAAACACGCTTGTCGTTTGTATCTTTTCAGCACCTGATTTAAGAATAACATCTGATTCATGGAGACTAGCGGCCCACAACACTGTAAAGTTATAGGAATAGTTTCCACTGACGTCAAACAAGGTTTTTTCTTTATTTTTTATCCCCATATCAAGGTTAGGATTCTAAAATAAAAGCAAAGGAAATCATTGGTGAAGCAGACTTTATGTTCTGGCCGTGTTTCTTTGAGTTTTAAGTAGTTACAGAGGTGTTAATGTGAAAGTATTAAAATGCAACTGCACGGATTCTATTTAGGGTTTTATCATATTCAACGAATGTATTATCTACTACTACTAGATTTAATTTTACTTCAATATATTTTATTATGACATTCTGGGTAGAAGTACGTATACCTAAGTCTCTATTATGAATGTTTCTACATTTAGTTAGAACCATATTTATATTTACTATCACTAAAATATTTGTTTTAAATAACGCAGTTATTTTTTACTTTATGATCGAGTTTATTACACTTCACTATTTCTTAATTGAATTTTACGCCACGAGCATTATTCTCTTTGTGTATATTTTCACCAGAACTTTCTGTTCATTCATATTTATTCCACTTAACGTCTAGCCTTGCAGGAAGTTATGAAATACGGTCATTCATAATGTCACGTGCTCTTACGCAGTCCAGTGTTACTGTACTATCTTAAAGATTTCTGGTATTCTTGGCAATAAATATTTCAAATATTTCTTGATTTAAAGCTTAGATTTGCACTACATATTACACTAGAACATTTAAAATAACACTTTACCAACAAACACTGTTTCAGGCATTTCGATCGTTGTTCCTTCGTTGTCGGCTGTGAACTACTAAGAGGAATAACAGGTAGAAACACATTATGCATAACAGCTTCTAATCCTTGCCAAATACCTTCGACTAATGAACGTTTGAGTTACAAGTGGGCGATTTTTTACCATCAGAGACGGGTTGACAAAACAAATAAGGACGTTACACTCTAGTGGAAATATTTTGTTCTCGTAAGGTCAATGTATCATTCCTTTTCATTGTGTGTCGACATGAATACTAAGGAGCTTTTCATGTTAAAATTGAATGATTTGTCCGTCAAGAAGATCTTTTACAGCTAATTGTCCAGGTTTTGCTAGGCGAATATATCCATTATTATCACGCTATTAGAGATTTAAGGTGCAGTCTAGATAATAGTACCAAGTGTTTTTAACCTTTCAGTCGGTAGGTACAATAGTTTATAATTACAATTCGTACAGTCGTAAAATGATAACGACGTTGTTCTTTTGTTACATACTTACCCAGATAGAGATAAATGGCTAGACAATGCTTAAGTACACATTCCCAGGGTGTGCGTCAATAATAAGCTCTATTAATACGTAACATGTATTGATGTCCCTATATTTTTTTTATGACAGCGTAAGTACATAATGTTATCATTTGTGAAACGTTTTCTAAACATTTAGTAAAACTCGTGATTTCTTAGACGACGGAAGGTACGTAAGTACTTATATATTCAGTAATATTTATTTCAACTTTTGTAGAAATGGAATTTATTAGTCGGTATATAGATCACATTTGACATCTGTCAGTTTCGTTGTAATTTTGACATTATTACAATAAATATGTAACTTCGAAACAAAATTAATAATAGTTTATGCCCGTCCGCGTCGTCGTTAAATTTTGTTGAAGTCAAAAATGTGATCTATTAAATTGGCCCTACTTTAGCGATCTATTCATGATTCTAGAACTATTTGTAACATACACATATGTGTATGAATAGAATATTTTCCGGGAGGTATATACCTCCCGAAAAATATTCTTTAAGTGATATTAAAAACTGCATAAAAACGAGCGTGTATATAGGTTTATTCTTCCTACGTCGCTTTCATGTTGTCGCTCTCGCCGTTTGTAGCTTAGGGGGCGTCCATTAATCACGTGAGGCTCGAAAGGGGGGGGGGGGCGGTGCGGTTTAGTTTAAAACCTCACCACATATCCAGTGGCGTGCACAGAGGGTAGGCAAATAAACTTATTCGATTTGTTTAACCTACTTTAAGTATATTAGTGTACCATTTTAATTACCCATATCTTAGCAAATTCTATAGACATATTAATTTGCATTTAAAAACTGTAATAAGGTTATTCAGTGGCTCCGTACACACAAAAAGACTTTGCCTACCCTACGATGTCTCTAAATAATCTTAATTTAAAAATATTTTGTACTGACATGGTATTAACGTGATGTTTTTAAATGTGAATAGATAGACCTATAATGTAACTAACATTACAGGATATTTGTGGTGGCACACTAACAAATAGCTTAGAGTACAGATAACTCGCAGATATTTTTGCCTACTTTCTGTGCACGCCACTGCACATATCACCAAGAGGGGGGGAGGGTTAAAAAGTTGCTAAAAACATCACGTGATTAATGGACGACCCCTTACCAACGCTCTAAGGTAGCTTCCCACTACGCCGCGCGTGTAGGTACTAAATTTAGATAGAATCTTCTTTCTCAAAATACTATCATGCGAAAATAAGAAGTATATTATTTGCCTTGAAGCATCACACAATGTTAATGACAATGAGAAAAAGATGCGGATTGCACTTTGCACTAAATGTTTAGCTTTTCGTGATAAAATTAGGCTCTACAGACGCATGTCCTATACTTATCTATCTGATGAAAGATAAATACTTCAAGAAGTTGCTTTTAAATGGTGCTCATAACATATCTTTATTTGAAACTTAGACTATAGATTTGAAATTACATTTTCGAGCTATTGGTTACTCTCATTAGTGTTACTGAACATTCAAGTAGATAATTCGATATTAGGTGGTTGAATATGATCTATGAGGTAACGTGGGGCCTTACCCTGAACTCTTAGCAGGGTAGTTTGAAAAGTGACCTGTCTTACAAAGGACCATGCCCATTTGTGCCCCAGAAATGCCCAGATAAAGTATATTTCAAGATTGCTCTAATAATTACTTGCTCTAAAACTAGAATTATGTTGGTAGTTTTAAATCATATGAAGCACTGGATAAAATAAAAATAAGACGTTCTGTTGACATTGCAGTACCAGTGTATCTAACCAAATTGTTTTCACATACATATTGACACTATACAATGGAGACAGACTAGATAATTCCAAATAACTGACATGTTTATCTGATAACATACAGATAAGTATATAAAAGAACACTGATTTGGCTTAGCTTATGTGATGATCCTGAAGTTCCTAGTGAAAAACTAATTGCAATGCTGTCAGCAAAATGTATAAAAACCAGTAGGAAATTATCATGTTTAATGTCCAATGTTTTTTGAACCGGTGCTTTATATGACATTAATTCTAGATCTCATATAAATACTGTTAAAAAGTTATCATATGACATAGAGCTGCAATTTGGGCATTGCATGGCATTGCTGACTTTCAGCTCCATACTAATATGGGCATGGTCCTTTGTACCGTGAGCGCACTAATTAGCGTGACCATAAGATAGTCACGTGACCACTCACCTATTTGGGTGACGTTGCAGCTGGGTGGCCTGCTAATTAGTGCACTCATCGTAAGTACACAGGTCTCATTTCGTGTTAAACTGCCCAGTAATAAGAGTTCCTGGCAAGGCCCCTGTAGTAAATACTCTAGCGATGTACATGATGACTTTTTGGTTATCGAATAGCTGTCGCTTTTTACAAGAGCCTGCCAAAGTGACAACGAAATTAATATATATGGCTGACAAAAATCTACTCTACCAGGCAGTAAGCCCTGGTACCTTTAGTAGCCTTCATGAACTGTGAGTATACATTCCCTGTGGTGTTGAGCTGGCCATCCCAGCTTCGCGCGGAACGGAGCTTCGACCTGACGGGAGGCCAGTATCGGTCAAACTGACGGTTCTGGTACACCAGGGTGTCCACAATCGCTTGCACTTGGGTTGCGTCTAACTCTGACAAAGCATTCAACTATGTTAGTAAGCAATACATATGCATTAATGTAGGTATAGAAAAACTTTGGGGAGGATTACATAAATAAATAAGAAAGGGATTTTTAAAAAAAGTTAGCAAACTTCTGCAGAAATATTGAAGCGATCATTTTTTATTTTTTAAGAATTTTATGTTAGTAGGTATGCACTATTCCGCGTTTTTATACAGATATTTTTTATAACCTTTTTAAGTATAGAAATATTACATTATTTTAGAATTTAATGACTGGAAGGTCGCGATGTTCGTAACATAATATTGTGCGCAAGCACGGATAATGTAGGTAAATTTCTGTTCAGCCCTGATTACATCAAATTAATAAGAAAAAAAAAGAGAAAATACCGTTCATTGTTACTGTTAGTCGGGCGGGAAACAATATCAATTACAATACGTGTGTGCGCTTATATCCACTAGTGGGCGTGGTAAATGTTTAAAAGTGATACTCACTGGGGTATCCCCTGCGGTTGCGTTCTTCCTCCTCCAGCATGCGCAGTACTGCAGAGTTGGCGAGGTTGGCCGGCTTATCAGTGGTCGGGTTTTGGAAATCAATTCTATAACAATGAAACAAATATTCCTTGATTACAGGTAACTGGACAAGAATATCTCCAAACTATACTAGAACCAGAAATAAAGCTTGCAAAGAACTTCCAAAAAAACACTCATAATCAACAGGCCGAGTCATATTTTGCGCGATTTCTGGAAATGGTGTATGGTTGCTCTTTGTATTGTATTGTAGTAGTAGCTCGTGGTATTTGTGGACATGGTAGGTAGGTATTTTGTCCAGGGGGTTATCTCTGGGATTCAATTCCAATCTAACGAAATTTAAATTCCACTGACCGAATGCTGACCGCAGGAACGGCAGAGGCGCTCATTGGTGGACTTTTAAATCTGATTTAAAAACTTCGGACCTCATAGGTTTACGATAGATAGCGCCCGCAGACCGCATTACATGACACAGATTTGTCAGTTAACATCACTTACTAATAACCTGGATGCGACATATTTAAATACATTTTTATTATATAAGAAAGTTAAAACCTACGCAACGTAATAAATCAATGAAGAATTCAAACACTTTCCCTTGCATCCAAATGGAATCGATTAGAGTTACGAAAGTAACGCAAAAACGTTAATTCCATTGTGAAAACACAGGAAACTATGTATGTGGGAACCACACAAGAACACATGACAAAGCATTTCCACTTGATGACAGGCACCAGTGTGAAAGGGGTTTACTCTATTTCGTGGCTTAAAAAATTCGAGATTTAGATGGTACGTGGAAAGTAGTTATTTTTTGTAGACGTTAGACATCCACTGTTGAACAAAGGTCCCAAGCGGTGGTGGGGTTTGGTGTATTGCTTTCGGCTCTTACGATACCTAAAGGGAGGAGATGAGTGGTTGCAAATGCGTGACGCTATGTTACGGTAGAATCGGTGAGTAGGAGTGGGTATCAAAGTAATGCTTTATTAAAGTTACACGCAAACATATTTAAATTGGGTGCGACACTATTCATTGATGTCGCTTTATTTAGGGTCAATAATCAAAATAAGAGCAGATTTGCTTACTTACAACTTTTTGTTAGATTTACTACCTACTTATTTACTGTTTCAATTTTATTAGAAAGGTTCATGTAATGTATGGCTAATTAAATCTGTGACGACAAGACTTTTAAGCTGTACACATTATGTACATATGTCTTAATCATAGATTTAGGATTTTTTACTACGTTCAAATATCTATGACGGGCCCGTTGGTCTAGTGGTTAGTGATCCTGTCTGCTACCCAACAGGTCGTGGGTTCGATTCCCACCAAGTGTCTGGGTGTTTTATCTATATAAGTATTATTTACAAAAAAGTAGTATATATGTACTAGTATCAGTTGTCTGGTTTCCATAGTACAGGCTCTGCCTAGTTTGGGATCAGATGACCGTGTGTGAATTGTCCCAGGATATTATATTATATTATCTTTGGTTTTAATATCTTCTTAACAGAACAAGGTGCAAAAAATGCTATTAATGTTTAGACAGAACTTTAGACAGAGTCCTAGGTAATAAAATAAGGCAATGAACCGATCCGAAGGCTTTATTAAAATATAATAAGGATGTTGGGTATCTCTTTTGAATATTTTCCCCACCATTAAAAATCTTCAAAACTAATAAAAGAAAATACCTTCCTGGAGATGCCTTATGTTATTATTATACTAAGCTTAATTTTAAAAACGTTATGAAATAGGTTCGGGCCTTGATAATGAAGTACACAAAAGAAGACCCAATAGACAATGAAATGTAAACAATGCATCGTATTTTTCTACATTACATACACACGTTCACCGTACTTCATACATATGTATGAGACGTTTTCTTTGGGTACAATACGACAATTGAGTTTTACTTTCACCTATTCAATGTATTGTAGGGGCGAAGTTCATTATCGTGAGCGAAGCTAACATTAATAATGGTTTCACTTTGTTCTTAAATGCATTGTATTATACATGTATGTACTAGGGTAGACCGGGGACAATAGTACCATTTTAGAAACATCTGTCGATTACACAAATTTAGCTGTCACTTTCTGGGTTTGATATTTACATTTTAAAGCCTTGGTTTATTATCTAGCGAAGGAAATGTCTTAAGTTGTTCGAGACTAAACAATACTTGATCAAAATCGACTTTGAATCATACGTCGACTTTGAATCATACGATGACTAGCGCTACAAATGACCCCCTTCAAGGGTTAATAAAGGGTTAATCGTATCAAAACTACGTAGGCCAAGGGCTTGTTTAGTAGTGGACATCTTCCAGCTGATGATGATGGTATGATGTGCTATACTAATAAACTTGCTTTTAAATTGTAACGTTCTAACCCAACAATGACGTCATAGTTGCTATCTAAATTTGAAACACAAAAAAAGGACGTAAACTATATATTGTTACAGCCATGTCAATGCATACGCTGTTCATTTTTATTGCAGTCATGTCAACCAGAACTAATATTTCACGGCTATAACGCGTTTAATGTTATGGACGCATCACTCTGTTGAACGAAATGATTTACGATTTAGAAATGCTCGTAGGAACCTCTCATACTTGAGTAATATCTTTATTTAAACCAAGAATAGGACTTTGTTTTTTAATTCTTCGAGGGCTACTATTCGCTTTATATTTTAGATGCGACTAACCTCTAGAAACGTCAAACAATCTGTAATTTTAATTGTAGAAATAATCGTAAGTTTACACCAATTTATTTATTTCTCTGAGGGTGCTATCAGATTTATAGTACGTGTAGCAGATAATATGTCTTTTGTGAGTAGATAACCATCGTAGACAGAATATAACAAGACGTCTAGCTAGCGTGCCGCCGATAAGGACAGAAAATCAGCATTCGTACACGAAACACACGTTATGGATATTTATTCAAATGCGGCTATTATGTACTTTAGACAATATTGCTTAGTGCAATTCAATTTAAAATCATCAAAGCTAGATCGTGGCCGAAAAAAGTTCAAAGTATACTGCACCGTCTCAGTGCGGTTTTTCTTCGAGTTCGCGACAAATGCTGAACACACGCTGAAGGATAAAAAATCATATGCTCTGTTTCTTTCTATCACATGGAATATATATAAATGCATTCTTTTCTTGCGTGAATGAGAAAGAAAGTGTCCAGCTCTCTATTGGTTTCTTTCTCTAAGATAACCATGCTCCAGCATGCTCCTATTTAGCATTGATAGCCAATTTTTTTTGAGCGGACACATTTTGAGCCGCACATGGCGTTTGTTAATGAATAATTATCTCGTTTCTTAGGATAGATTTCAATACAAATTGTATAATGAAGCATGAAATAATTACTCAACTATTGAAAGACGATAACATAGGTAAAAACATTCAATGCCCATTGAATTTTAATAACATAAAGATATTCTGTATACAATTAAAGTCGATAACAGAATAAATCGTCTATTAATGGCACCTAATTATCTTCACATAAAATATATCTTTGCCACCTGTACAATAATATTAAATAGCACGCTGAGTGTAGGTTGATTAAATACAGAAATTGGTATAAACGACTTTCTTCCGCATTTTGAAATTACATTATCGTTTGACATTTGTAAAGAGGTAGGTATGTCGCCCGATTTATCTTGATCCCCGTGTGACATACGGCGAACGAGGTAAAGTAATAAAATCGCGGATGAGACATGTCGGTAATACGGAAAACACCTGTTTACTTTTATTCAAACAGTAATACGTATTGCTTGACAATTTGACATTTATTTCCCGTTTGAAGATTCCGCACATCTCATGCCTTTGTAAGGGCGTCAATTTTCCCTTCGATAAGAATTTACATTTGTAGCTGGTACTTAAATGTTGTATACATTTGTTTATTATGTATTGTAATTTAGAGTAAAAAAATATTGAAAATAAAAATAACACTTCTTTCTCTTTTTAATAAATCACATTGTGTCGTTTCGAGGCTTAAAATTCCAGTATTTACTGAGAAGGTACCAAATATTTTTAATAAACTATGTAGATATGTAGGTATATAACTTATTTCGATATTCGTTTCATACCATGGGTCTTGAACACAGTGCCTTATTCAAGTTAGGTTACACTAAAATGTATGTATTTAATGAAGTCAAAATAAAATACAAACTTTTTATTTTAACTTCATTAGACGTTAATTTTGTTAAACATAAATTAGGAGATCTTGATTCGTTATTCTGGATAGTTTGTGCAAAAGGCGCTGGTGTGTAACGTATAGGGAGAATTTGCATAACGTCGTACTAATAGTTGAGAATACAACTATAAATGTTCAGGATCGCAGAAAAAAGGGAAGGTCTGTGCTTATTAAGATCCCCTTTCCAAGGTGCCTTGGAAGTCATAACCATAAATGGGTTGATGTACTCGGAAAGCGAACTATTTCAGTACAAGAACATTGTATTTCATTATCTTTGTAAGTGCACAACTCTAAAAAACTGAAGACTATATTTTTCTTTGTCAGAAGATGACAAACACTTACAAGTGTTTACTCTGCGCGCTAGTTCTCACCATACCTGCATTTGACCGTGTCTCAACAGCTGCCATATATAGAAATCGAGTTTACGTTCACCTCAGTACACCCTTATTGGTAACGTGATCGGGTGTCAATGACAGATAGTAAGTACTGCGCTGCAAAAATACAGGCCGGCCACTTTAAGATGGTTATGATTAAGCTCTGAGAATTCGGTGACGTGTTTTTGGCCGGCTTTCTAGTAGGATCAGTATTTGATATCGATATCTTTACATGCAATATAAAACGAACGCGTGCATTAGCTGACGAGATGTTTTTAGAGTTCCATACATAAAATTAAAAAAAAAACCCGACACGTGAACGAACTCTTAAAATGTCTTTCCTGCGCCATTATCAGGCCCTGATCACCATCTGTCTACTACTAACTCGTCAAGATTTAAGCATAGATTTAAAATTCGGTGGATCCTAATTTAATGGAGCTGAGCTCCTGTTACCACCTTCCTACTTGCTCCCATCCAACGAGTCCAAATTCGGTGAGTCTACGTTTACTGGTGCAGAGATCCCGTGGCCACCGTCTTGCTCCATCATCAGACCCTGATCACCATTTTTCTAGCAACTACTCGTCGAGACCATTATATCTATTAGCTGCTAGGTGGTAAAGTTGCCATGATTGGATGTACACTATTTATAAATATCAACCCAAGTATAATACGAACGGCTCAATTGGTTGCTAATACTCGTGTAAACTCATTATTAGTCATATAAAGTCGCATCACAGGCTATAAGCGTCCTGTCTAGCAAGATACGAATGACGTCAGAAGTCTAATTAATATTCACTCTCTTCTATCTACTAGCTTCTTTTGAGCATGCAATTTAAGAACTTAAATATGAAATGCTATGTCGATAAAGCATTATACACCATCCCAAATAAGCTTGAAGGCGATTACAATTTCTTTTGCGGCTGAATAACTACATAACGCATACATTGTCAACTAGACGCGTCAACAAAAACAACTTTGTATTACCAACCTTTTTTTGCTGCCGCGTTAACGGTCAAATATACAGCGGGGGTGTTTTATGACTGCATAATTAAGTTGTAATGGCAGTCAAGCTTATTTGGTTTGGAGTGTACGACCATTATTGCAGCAGACGGACAAAGCTATTATAGTATATTTGTAATGGCTTTCTATGTAATAGAAACATGAAAGTAATGGCTCATGAAACTAATAAAGAATTATTTTTTTTATATGAATTCGGCAAATTACACATTATACCTACCTACTAGCAGGTGAAGTATGTGAAAGGTTCATAAATTAGGTAACGAAAGATAATGCTTACTACTTCCGGAGAGCTGATTTGATCTAATAATTGATTTTTTATTGGTTTGAAATAAAAGAAATTTAACTACTTAGGAATAGACAGGCCGCAGCGAGCAAAATTTTGATCAAAAATTTGTTGCACGTGAAATAAGTCAGTAGAAACGACCGTACGCTGTAAGTCGAAAAAAAATTTTTTTAAGGATAATAAGTATGTCTTTTTTTTATACTGCAATATTGCAAATATCTCTATGATAAAATTACTGAATTTGTAGCTTATTTCATAATAATGTATTTTAAAAAGGTTGTAAAAAGGCTGTTGAATAAAATCGCAAAGACCGCTCTATGACCCATATATTTAATCTCTTCCCCTGTTAGCCTACTATATGTTAAAATATTGTACTGTCTTGTTCAAGTTAATTATTAGGTACTCTATGATTACTACTGGATTTATTGTTTTATCTTTGGCTTTTCAAAAAAGGCTTTACACATTTACGGTTAGTAAATATGTAAAGCCTTTTTTGTATAACAAATCATGTGTTACACAACAAAAAAAGGTTTACTGAGATGGGATATGTGAGTATTTCTCAAAATAAATGTACATTTGTGAAAAAAAAAGTGTGCCTCGTAATATTTAAAAAGTTACACGTTTTTATTCATATATGAAAACATAATTGTAAAGTTAACATATTAAACTTTAAAATTACTAACATGATTAGTATAATCTATCATCCAACTAATTATAAAACACTTTTTTAATAACCATATTTTTTGCTTTTCATACAAAAATAAATTGAAACCCTACCACCCTCATACGTATTATACTACATAAAATACGTTATGTCACGTCAATATTGTCCACTTTTGTGTATTACAAGTCCATATTAAATGTAGTTTCTATTGAAAAGTAATTTTATATGGGTTTCCATAGTAAATTAATTAATTAAATGAGAAAAAAAACATGAGTCATGCCCATTTACTTTTTCGTTATTACTCTTTAGTTACGTTTTATTTCTACTTCCATGTAATTTCTAAATGAATTTGTTAAATTTTAAGATGGGCAAGCCTAGCTTCTTTCAGATTGGTTGTTGGTCTGGCGTCTCAATCATATCTTTGAATATGAAAATCAGTTAAAACCGGTTTCATTTTTCAACTACTTTTTCGTAACACAAATTATTACCAGCAGTTTTTCACAATGTGGAGAGCCTTGATTTGTTTTTCTTATTATAATACCTGTGGTATGAACATAGAAGCGTATATATATAAATGCAGTTTCATGGTATAACATACTGTTAACTTTTTAGAATCCTGTTTTGTCTAATCCTTTTTAGAATTTCGTTACGTTTTCGTTACGTTTTCGTAACGTTACGAAAAAAAATTATAAAGCTGAGTGTATACAGTTACAACCTAATTATGCATAGTAACATTCATTGCCAACATGAAATAAATACACTTATGCTGGAAATAATAATACGATAGAAAATAACACTAAACCTGAACGTAATTATATAAATAATGAGAATGTCATGCATATTGAAGATACTAATACAATCTACAGCAGAATACGTGGCCTATTTTTAAAGAAGAAACATTGGAAATTATATTACCTTTTTGTTCAATTCTTTAAAAGAACAGATCTTGCTGATTTTTAAATTTGGATAGCTTTTTTTTTATAATAACATGCATAAATGTATAACTTCCTTGTTGTATTTTAAATGTTCCAAAAGACAGTAGAAAATATAAATAGGTAAATATTACAAAAATAAATAAGAAGATAGGTACTTATGAAACATCAACAATATTCGATTAAATAAATTATGTTTCGCCATCATGTAACAAGCCTTAAATTTACTATTTCGTAACAACTATTTCGTTACGTACATTAATTTTGAGAAATACTCATGTAATATAATATTTGTTAGATTTTATTTATTATACGATTCTTCTACTTAGATTTAGATATGATTCTTCGCGTGCATAGTTTTAAAATTCGAATATTAATTATATTCATATTTTTTATCTTTATCAATCTTATTTATGGTAAAATGAAGTAAGTGGAAGTATCTGTTTTTTGGGATAAAGTAACAATTAAATTGAAGTCCCATCATGGTTATGAATATTTTTTTTTTATTTTTAATAATTTGTTATGCTAGATAAAACAACACCTCGTGCTTAGCCGAGGGGCATTCAGTATAATATATACACACATCAAAAGTGTCTAGGGATCAACATATATTTTTGCAATAACTTTTCTCCTGATTGATATTAATTAAAATTTTCTTTAAGGATTCATCAAATAAAGTGTTTTCGTTTGTCACAGTAACGATAAACCAAGTCACCTTTGCATTAATAAAGAAATTTGCCATTTTCCTAATAAAGGGATTTTTGACATTTGAACCACTAACACAAAAGTTCGAAAAAAAGACTGAAATAACAGTTTTCTTTAAAATTTTATTGGGTAACTTAAACAATTAATAATCCGTGTTTCTACCGCGAACACTAACAACACAAGAACATCGGTTTGGCATACTCAAAATGAGTTCATCCAAATCACGCTGTGGAATGGCCGCCCATGTTCGTTGCAACAACAAAAAAAGGTCTTCTTGCGACTGGATACCCTCCATATTCGGCAGAGCTCTTCTCTGTAGCATATCCCATGCATGCTCAATCGGGTTCAAGTCTGGCGACTGAGCAGGCCAGGGCAGGACATCGATGTTAGCTGCGGCGAGAGTGTGTCTTACAACTCTTGCGGTGTGCGGTCGTGCATTATCATGCATTAACTGAAATAAGGGACCGATTTGCACTTGTAGAGGAACGATGACGTCTGATACAATCGTCTCAGCATAAATTTGAGCGTTGAGGTTGCCTCTGATCCAAATCAACTCAGTTCTTCCGCCGATCCAAATACCCGCCCATACCATGATGGTTCCACCACTATAAGGATGGACTTCCTGGCAGGATTTTAATCGCTGTTGGCGTCCAGGGGTTCTCCAGTGTCGTATACGTCTTGTATCCGGTCTCATACCAAAACGAGACTCATCAGAAAAGCACACGAAACGCCATTGTTCTTCTGCCCATTTTTTTGCCCAAAAATGCTTGATCCCTAGACACTTTTGATGTGTGTATATGATAATAAACGTATCTATATCTATAATAAAACTATAACAGGTCCAATTCTGTACATTGAAGATATTTGGAAAATTATATTTGGAGGGCATTCTATAACCGATACTGAGGCTGAAAATGTAATTTTTTTAATTTTTGTCTGTCTGTCTGTCTGTCTGTCTGTATCACGGCTGAGCATCACGCCGAAACTACTGAATGGATTCAAATGAAACTTGGCATGATTTGAGATCTTACTACGAGGTAGGACATAGGATACTTTTTATCCCGTAATCTAGCACGGTTCTTTTGGGAGAGGGGATTAAAGTCAAAACGGGTACTTGGTTATACGCTTGGTCCGATTTCATCAATTTTTCTATAAAATATAATAAATATTAGTAAGGGAACACTCATAGAGAGTTGTTATCAAGGTTTTGTAATCGATCGGGTTAAGCAACGTTAGGTAAGGTCATTAAATAGATGGGTGACCGTTTAACGCCATTTGAACTAAACGGGTCCGTGCTTCGGAGAGCAAGTAAAAAGTGGGTCCCAGTTTTTAACCGACTATAAAAAATGAGGTTATGTATTCGATGCGAATATCTGTTATTCAAAGTTTAGTTAACGTAAACACAGCGCGGGCGGAGCTGCGTGGGTCAGCTAGTAATAAATAAACATAGTAAAATTGTACGCAAATAAAACGCAGCTTACCCATTTGTTTCGATGATTGTCGCCATAATTACGATCACGATTCACTTTAGGCCAGATTAATTAGTTCACGAATGTGTATTAATTCACCTCTGTATTTATATTGCGATGAGTGTACGCTCAATTTTATGCCAAAACCCGACTCATCCGTGAGTGTGCTTTGTTTCAGACAATTTCTATTTTCGTTAGTATGATATCACTTTGATTTATGATTATGATGCAATAAATTAATTAAATTCTTTCCATAAAATATGTTTAACCCTTTCCGAAAATAATGTCATGAAAACGCAACGTCTCTACATTATTTTAAAATTGGAACAGTATATATTTTATTTATTTTTAAATTTGGAATTAAGCTACAGTTTTTTTATACTGTTAACTTTGCCTTTCTTTTTTAAGGTTTCACGCAAGCGCACATGTGCGCCGGTACGGCCGCGTCGCAACTGCGGCTGCGCGTGTGCCACCTTCCTCATTTGCTTGTTTATCTTGATTTTTTCTTGCTTTTTTACCTTTAAGAAACAAGATTGAAGATAACCGTGCAATTACTAGCACGAGCTAAAGCAATTGTGCTTGTAACAATTTGTTGATTACGAATACGGGAACTATTATAATTTATATAACGATATTTATTACCTATGATGTACAATAGCATGCTCTTTTTATTGCGCAAAAAGTATAGGTACCTAAGTATTTTAAATGAAAGTTTGTTTCTCTGTTTTTTTTTTTAATAATCAGCCAGTGACATCTTAAAACATATTTAGGACATTGAACCTACACTTTTGACGACAACGAACGTAATTATCTAGAAATATTTGAATCACCTGCCGGTATAAGCATTCCTAGCATTCTGTAAGCTGTCAAAAGATACCAAACATACTGTGCTAATTTAACACTAAGTAGTTTGATGATCGGTCCGCATCCCGGCATGTTGGCGCGGTGCTAAATTTCATCTACGTAAATGTCAGTGCCCCTTCAAATGTGCACGCTCCATAATTGAACGGTCAACGGCATTCAAATCGGCACGGTGTATATCTTTGGATGCACTTCAATGAAATCACTTGTGTATATAGGCTGATGGTAGATTGCATTCTATAGCTTTCGCTTTGTAGTTTGCTTGAGCTAAATTCTGATGGATACTTTTAAAAGGCTTATGCATTCGTAATTTTAATAAGCTAGGTTGAAATGTATTGTTTATTTTTATAAGGTAATATAAAGTAAGGCCAATTTAACTGATCACATTGGACACTTCATCAAAATTTAACGACGTAACCTTGCAACGGCGGGCATAAAATATTATTATTTTTTTCGAAGTTAGAACTGCTTTTACGATTACATATTTACTGTAATCATGACAAAAGAAACAAACAGAACTAACAGATGTCAAATATGATCTATTAAATTGGCCCTACATTAAAAACATAATATGTTAGTATTTAACTTGTTTAGGTTAAAATATCACATAATAAACATACATAGGTAAGTATATGTCTTCAAAATAAATGGTTCCGATTTAATTTATATTTTCTTAGAACAAATATAGCCACAGGTTACTAAGATATAGCGCTTGTATAGTGATACCACGAAGAGGCAGTGATTGTGATCAATCATTAGACTTTAGCAAATATTAAAAAAAAAGCGCGTACGTGGTACCTACCTGGACAGTCTCCGACAACTTTCTACATAAAATTTTATTTAGTCACGTTACATTTTATATTTTAAAACATCCTAGGTGCTCTAGATTAACGACGTCATTGTCATCTATGTGACATTTGATCGTTTTTGAATGCCTCATGTGCTTTGCTTTGACCTATAAGGAACGGTGATACAATACAAAATTTCAAGGAATACGTCTTATACACAGTTACGTAGCAAGTTAAATTCTAAGGTCTTGGGGATCGCAGTATAGGTGGTAGGTAATCCAATAAAAAGATGCAGGTACCCGTCTTCTTGTTTTCCCTTAGTCACCTTTTTTTTTGACGTGGGGGAAATCTTCCAAAGATCCCCGGGAGCTGTGGGGCTCGACCGGGGTATGTGGGATTCTTACCCACTAAAACCCCCGCGGCTGTCGCATCGGCACATGAGCGGGGGACCCCAGGGCTCTCCGGTGGGATCTGCACCCTCAGTGCCTTGCCTTTGAGCCCGCCGCCGGGGGGCGCATTGTAGCCCCCCGGGAACCTGACACGGTGCTCACGGGGACGGGGGTCGCAACCCCGCCGCCGTCCTCCTCGGAGTCTTCCCTTAGTCGCCTAATCCAACACCCAACGGGAAGAGATTGGTGTTATTCCTGCCCGGACACCCCACGGGTGTATGTAGGTATGTATGTAGGTATGTATGTAGGTATGTCTATTTTTTTGGCAAGTCCTACAGCCTAAACGGTTCAATGGATTTTGACTTATAATTATGTCGTTAGATTAGTCTTCGTTGTAAGAGTGGCGCTATATATTATATCAATAAAAATAAAATGGCGTCCACCAGCCGCCATTTCATATTTTTTTATTTCCATAAATATAGTAATATGGGTATCAAATGAAAGGTCTCATCGAGAGAGTTAAAATATATATACTTACACTTGTGTATATGTTTTATGTATGAGTAAGGTTGGGACCATTTTGTTAGTTCGCAGTCGGGCTTTT
This sequence comes from Furcula furcula, assembly GCA_911728495.1. Classification (NCBI taxonomy): domain Eukaryota; kingdom Metazoa; phylum Arthropoda; class Insecta; order Lepidoptera; family Notodontidae; genus Furcula; species Furcula furcula. Next base: position 18,200,558 of record OU452251.1, read on the forward strand.
TGTGCTTTTATATTTTTTTTTTTAGTTATTTATTCATAATAAAACAAATGGTTACAGAAGGTTGATACAAAATTAACAGCAAGAAAAATCATGGTGATTTATGTATCGCTGCTTCACTCGCTAGCTTAAATTAACAGGTAAAGCGACAAGAAATACCTACTTTAATTAACTATATTTAGGTAGTACCTAGTAGTGATTGACTAGCTGTACCCGCGGCTTCGCACACGTTATAATCAAATTCAAGCGATGGTATTGGGTGGGTGCTATTTTTATGCGGACACTCCCGGGCACTGTCGATCAATTGCATTAATTTGTAGTTTAAATATGATAGGAATGCGAAGGTACGACTTGGACAGTTCCTTGAATGAGAAACCTTCCCCCTAATAATGCTTCTAGTTCAGGGGTTACGCGGTTTGGTAGTTAACTAAACCAAACTGTCAGTTTTCTCCGTACATTAAAATTTCACACCAGCCAGCGCCTCTAGCGGTAACTATCGAAAACTAGTAAAATATATGGAAGAACGAACTAGACTCCTAGCTAATAATAAATACCTAGACGTATTGGTTTAGAAGTTTATTAAGAAGTTTAGTCTATTTCATTTTTATTAAACGCACCCTTATGGTGCGACTTCGTCTGTCTGTCTGTCTGTTACACCATATATTTCAAGAACCACTAATGCTATCGAATTGAAATTTGTAATAGCTATAGATTTTATTTACTGAACCTCATCGCAAATGAAAAAATATTTTTATTTCTTTTATTTTCTTTAAATGGGGGTCGAAATGGGTCATCAAAATTTCAAAGTGAGACTACTATATCGAGTGGGATATCATACGAAATCATCATTTTGGTTTATGTTTCATAGTTTTTGGCTTATCGTTAATCGTTAATCGTGTAAAAAAAACTTCGGAGATAAGAGGGCCTTTATTTCCAAAGTTTGTGGAAGGAAAAATCTGAAATAATTATAGGTACCTAATACAAATATAATATCACTTTAAATAAATATATAATACCTTAAAATAATAATTTTAATATTTACATAAATAATTGTATGCTTTGGACCTACCAAAGAAGGTTTTTTTAAACTTATAGTATAGAAACGGTACGTACTTGAAACACCGGTGAAAGCGGCCGGAAATGTGAAAGATATTGCTGTCTGTTTACTTTCACGTTGTAAAAGTTTATAGGAGGGCGAGACCGGGTGCCTTATCTACTATGTTGACCCTAAGGGCACGTGCATCGATACATAATAAGTAATAGTTTAGATAGTATATCGATGGGCACGTGTGTAAATAAATGCGTGTTCACATTACAGCGCAGCGCTACTATTAGGTACAGCACGTTAATGCTCAAAGATTTCTGTCAGTGTATTGTGTAAGATACCTACTACCGGTTAAGTATCACCGCGGTCTTAGATATTCTTCAACAAAGTAGCGTTGAAGCATTGCTTTCTCATCATTTGTCATTTGCCGCACTCTCAAATGTCCATTATCTTTAATTCGTACTTTTGATCTGATTATTTACTTACAACTCATAGAGCATTAGTTTTTAGGATTCGAGTGTCGAAACAATCTGATCTAATTCATGATAATTAACATTAATTGATGTTTGTGAACTCAGTAGGGAGAGAGATTTATTACTTGTTGTGTATTTAGGTACATACCTACTTATAAGCAACACTGCTTGACGTGCATATTATGATGTGTAGTCCTGGCGGTCAGTATGCTCCTACATAAGGATTTTCGAAAAACGAACTTGAAATCATGCCAGATACCGAAGAACGAATGGGAGTGTATCTCGCTCCGGCGCTCAGATTGGCAGCAAATTGTAAATGAGGGGTTTTAACCTTAAAGAGCTGCATCTCGTTGCTCAAAAAGACCCAGCCAAAGCTGAACTGTATGTTTTATACCTATAACAGTTCGGGGCAATTATACTGTGCAATTTGGGACCGTTCCTTCAAGACGAAGTTCAGTTTGGCTAGTCATGCGCGTGCACATATACGTAAACAAATGGAAAGGGAGGGACCATCAGAGATCAGAATAGATAGAGTATATTTACCTAAGCTTCAAGGAAAGAAGTAACATAGGGTCGATAATATCTCCTCTAAAATCCCGTAAGTAATAATTTTAGTAAACTTTTAATCCTAGGTTTTGAAAATTACGAATTATTTATTTAACTTTTATTTATAGTTACAAATTATTGATTTGAAGGATCATTTACCATTTTTTAGGGTTCCGTACTAAAGTTGCGTCAAATTCGAGTGTTTTGATTCAAAATAAAATTAAGCTCTCTAGTTTATGGTTATGCTATTTATTTATAAATCAATAATTTTTAACTATAAATAAAAGTTCAATAGATCATTAAAACATCATTATGATTACTTGGAGATTTAGGCTGCCTGTCCACCGGAGCGGAGCGAGGCAGTGGTGCGGAGAAACGGAGAAATATTAACCAATAAGATTGCACAACAACTCTGCTCCAAAATCTTAGTGCAATCTTATTGGTTAATATTTCTCCGTTTCTCCGCTCCACTGCCTCACTCCGCTCCAGTAGACAGGCAGCCTTAGAGGAGGTATTGTCCAGTTAACGTTACTAAACATAATCAACGTAAACATAATCATGTATATAGTGGTCGTAATTGTGGTCATCCTACTAGGTGAACGACGGATAAATGTCAATACGGCTGTGGTCCGTCTGCTTACATTATAATTATAACGAATGACTCGGGTGATGATCAGTACTTATCCATGGGCCGAAGTCCTGTCTCGTCATTAACGCGTTAATTGTGTTTAGAAATGGCCCTTACCGCGATTTTGAGGAAGTTGTTTTGTTTACATTTAATGTCAATATTTAAACTCTTTATTCTCATTAAATTTTAGTTGAAAACCTGGGTTTGGAAATTTAAGACATGAGTGAAATTATGCAGTTAAACATACCATCTTTTGATTTGTATTTGTGAATTTGGCTGTTGAAAAAAACTTAAGTAGGTAAGTAGTCTTGTTAAATCGTAATAATTTTAACATTAACTTTTACGGATTATATCAGGCTTTATTTTTGATTTTACTATCCTTTATTTACGTAGGTATTTAAATGGAGAGAAACAAAGACAGTAAATTTATTTGTGCAGCTGCTGCATACATAAGGTATTGTTTTAAAAATGATATTAATATAATCCAAAATGTGTCATTTTAGCTGTCACCCAAGATTTATTTTCTTTGTGATTTAATAATCAAATAGGTATTCATTTTGAGTCTTAGTTAGGTAACTTATTACTTTAGAACTAGCTATGTATCTGCCTTCTTCCTTGAAGATAGTAAAATACTATAGATATACTATTGATGTATACTGGTATTCATCACCAGTCGGAAGCATGTCGGAAAACATCTACCACTGAGCATAGGCCTTGCCTTGGAACACCACAATGACCGACATTTTGCATCCGCTGGTCCCAAAGTCTGTCTTGCACTTGACCGTTTAATTTTTATTTGACGTATGGTTAGTGGCCAGTCTTCATCTATATTGTTAGTGGCCAACCTGATGTCGGAATTGTCCAAGCTGCCCTTTACCCTTTGACTTGCCTTAACAACGACCCTTGAGAACCATGTATTCTTTATAAAATGATTTATAAGTTCCTAAGTATATAGACAAAAGGAGTTAAGGTAAATATTCTTGGAAGAAAAACATCCGTACTAATAAAGATAACGAAGTGTAATAAAAAATCATATTGGAATTCGAACCTTAACGTTAAATTATTATCTGTTGACCTAAAATATTTGTATTTCAAATTACTGTAAAGTCGATCGCATTGAACCGTGAAAATAATCGTGTCGTTTAAACAATGGCTGAGCGAGTCTATTGTTGTTAGCCATTGCCTAATAATTTATTAACTCTCTACAATTGTATCAATAATACGGCTTCACATAGACAATTAACGACAAGGTTCATGTTAGAAACGGGCTACTACTTAGTGAGCAATGCTGGCATTTTAGAGAAGCTCGGAGTCACACAACAAGCTATGGAGAAGGCTATGCTTGGATAAAATCCGGAATGAAGAGGTTCACCGAAGAGTTAAAGGCACTGACATATGTAGCTCTCAAAATCTGCAGGTTGAAGTGGCAATGTGCAGACCACATCACTCGAAGAACTGATAACCGATGGGGAAGAAAGGTTCTCGCGTGGCGACCCCGAGCTGGAAGACGCAGCGTAGGCTGGCCTCCCACTAGGTGGACTGACGACATTGTACGCATCGCAGGTCCTATCTGGTGGATGCAAATAGCCAATTGTCGTTCATTGTAGCGTATTCGAAGGGGGGAGGCCTATGTTTAGCAGTGAACGTCTCCCAGCTGCTGATGAGCGAGCAATATTCATAACAAAACTTGTTACATGTGTAATAAGTCAGTAGGAACATGCTCTAAGTCGACAAAAATATGTCACCTTATTTTTCAGACAAGATAGATCCTGTCGGCTTCGTTATGGATGGAAACTACAATAAATATTAATGTCAAGGAATTTATAGACGGTGCTGCCAAGTCGATTAATTATGATGTCAAGTAATCTTATACTGGCATTAAAGACATCGACTATTGAGAAGTAAACGTAAGTCTTAATGTATGTAGGTCTTTAAGATTTAAAGAACATCAGCCGAATGAAAAACATTCATTTTTAAAACTTAAAAAGAGAAATGTACTTTCTTAAATTAAAACTTAAGGCCATTTTTCTAACTTCCAGCAGCTAAACCTAGATCCGTAGCAGTATTTCAACGATGTCCATATTTTACAGCAATACCTAATTCCACGTCGGCAGACCGATAAACCTGACTTATTTCCCACCGGAATTTGAGTGAAAATATGTGACAGATGACTTAAATTATTTAACTACGCGCCCTTCATTTTGTTTATGCTAATATGACCTTGCCCTTGTGACATTTCTGGAGTCCGGAGCGGTTTTACCAAATCATCAGTGCTCGTGAACTACCATTTCCTAGATCATTTTATGTTTATTGGCTTATAAAATTATTTTCGTAGATAATTTATTGGCTGTTCAGTGTGGAAATTATAAAGTTTATTTGTTAAAAGACCGGAAAAGTAGAATGATATTAGTATTACGATAAACAAGTCCATCAATACTAAAATAGTTTAATACTTTTTAACAAATAGTAGAACACCACAGTATAGCCTTAATCAACAGCGTTTCCAACTCATATAAACCCGAGTCTTAATATCAAAAAGCGCTAGAAAGTCGCTAATCCTGATTCTACCTTGAATTTGGGCATTTTTTTTTGTAGGAAGAGGGTACAGGAGGCCACTGGCTAAAATTGAAGACGAAAAGGTCAGGTTTCAGGTGGTCTGAAAGGGATTTTTGTCTTCAAAATTATTTCTAGCCAAGACAGAAGCAAAAGTTGTACAATTAGGTCAATAGCGATTATTTAATATGCTTACATTTTCATTGTGTTTTGGTATTTTTCATTTCCGTCAATCTTTTTGTATTTGAACTATATTTTATCTAGGTAATGCACATAATAACGTAATCTCTTCAAGGTAATCAATACGCGATAATTCATACGCGTATTAACGTATACATTACAACAAGAAATGCCAAAAGAAATGATAGTACCTAATGCCAAATTAATCCAACTGATTCCTTCATTACAATCTATTGGTGTGGACGAGTTTTCCCGAGATGGGTTTGTAAGGGTCAATAATTCAATATAATAGACACCTTCCTACATCGTTAACGAGGTCATGGTTATTACTCGTTATTTTGTACAAAGAATCACAGCATCGTAAAAAATCATTGCAACTGTATTAAGATTTGTAGATTAAGAGCGATTGTGACTCTAAGCTTTAGTCATTGTCATATTTATTATTTAATAATAATAATAATAATATCTTGGGACAATCCACACACAGTCATCTGATCCCAAACTAGGCAGAGCCTGTACTATGGAAACCAGACAACTGATACTAATATTTATATACATTTTTTTTTTGTAAATACATACTTAAATAGATAAATAACACCCAGACACTTGGTGGGAATCGAACCCACGACCCATCGGTTAGCGGACAGGGTCACTAACCACTAGACCAACGGGCCCATCATTTAATTTGACCATCCTCAAATTTTAAAATTGATGTTGAAAAATACCAAGTTGAATAGGTCGCGGATGCACAGGGTGGAGGTGCTATGCGTCTCAACTTAATACGATCCCAAGGGGGGTGAAGACGCATTTTAAACGCTCTGCGAGTGACCTTCGTGTCTAAGGAGCTTGCATTTTCTGCTCTCCCTGCGCCGTGCTCTAGCAATCTTCCAGAATATTCTGGCTGAAGAGTCTCTGACGGCGAGGTTTTATTGGGTAAAAATCCCACCCGACCTTGACCTCTACGAAGACCGGTCGGGTATCTTTTGAAGGAGTGCTCCCCGAAAATTGGTTTTGTATACAGGCTGACTGGTTAATAATAATAATAATACGATTAATAATACTGGCTACGATTCGGTGACCTCTTTGGGGAAACCGAAGGTTTTGTCTGTGCAATTATGGACGAAGTTGTGATGACGAACAACTACCGGAAATATATCTTGAGGGATGGCACCATCGACATTTGTCGGGCATGTCATCGCCCTGGTGAATCCCTCAGGCATATTATTTCCGGTTGTTCGCGTCTCGCAAATGGTGAATACTTGCACAGACACAACCAAGTGGCCAGGATAATCCACCAGCAACTTGCTTTGAGATACCGCCTTGTGACGTCAGAGGTACCGTACTACAGGTATGTACCAGAACCTGTTCTGGAGGATGGCCATATCACCTTATACTGGGACCGATCTATCATCACAGACAGGACTATTGTCGCCAATAGGCCTGATATTGTGCTGATAGATCGCACCGAGCGTCGTGCAATGATTGTAGACGTCACTGTCCCCCATGATGAGAACCTCGTGAAGGCGGAGAAAGATAAAGAATGCAAATATCTGGATCTCGCGCACAAGGTTGTCGACATGTGGGACATTGATAAGGCAATCATTGTACCTATAGTCGTTTCTGCCCATGGCCTAATGGCCAAGAGCCTCGATAAACACCTCAAGAGGCTCACGTTAGACGGCTGGATCAAGGGCCAGATACAGAAGGCAGTGCTCTTGGAGACGGCACGCATTGTGAGGAGGTTCCTCTCTCTGGAGCCTTAACCACCGTCTGCTAGGACCCTGTTCCCGCAGCCGGTTGGAAGGTGTTTTTTATATTTTTAAATGTATTGTGTTTTATATTTATATTTAAAAATGTAAAGAATAGTTTTAAAAAAATAAATAATAATACTAAAACATATCGCTGCCTACCGAAAATCTGTATACATAGGCACGCAGTGGTAAGTGTCCATTTTTGGTAAATAATTGGATAAAATATTAAATAAGTACCTATTCTTATTACGTATTTAGAACGAGAATCGAGTACTAAGCGTCCTGTAATAATATGTCTCATCTTCAACCAGTCACATGTTATAATTGCACTTACCCGACAGTGCCGTTGCCAAGGTTCTGCATATGCTTGCCCAGCGTCTCCTTGATGTTCTGCTGCGAGTAGAGCCCGATGGGCGAGTTGAACTGCTTGTGTACTATCTTCGGGCCGGTGGCCATCTTTGCGTCGTTCGTTCAGCGCTGGAAGCAAGGAAAACCAGAACTTTAGTGCATCAATAATTATGAGCGCAGCTTTTAAAACATTTATCTTGGACCAGTGAATTGTTCTTGACATACACAACATATTGGAAATTGTGATTTCAGTTTTAAGTAAAATGTTCTATCTGCTATAAATATTGATATTATTAGCCCCGATTGATCTGCTTAGATTACTGATAAGCCTTGTTAGATCACACATTGTGATATTTTAGGTAAGGTCCACGATAAATTTAGTTCAATAGAGGATTTTGCCTTGCTAGGCGAAATAGATCTAAGCACTTTTATATATATTTTTACACATTGTACTCTATTTCCTGTGAATAAATTATTATGATTATGATTTTATGAAACGAAAATTATATAGAAACCTTTAATATAACAACCTCAGAAGCTTTATAGAGACTTTCAGTAAGGATTTGTGGGAAATATTCTTTTTCAAATCTACATACGAACCTCAATCATAACACTTTAACTATATAGCCATGAAATCGTGTGACATACTAAGACGACACTGAGAAAATTGAATTTGAATAAAATATGTTGCCATAAATAGGTGAAATTGCCATTTAAATGAAACGTATTTCAAAATATAAAAATAACATACACCTGAGCATGATAACATAAACTCACATAAATGTTGGTTATTGTCTTTACTTATGAAATATGTTTTAAATAAGACTGCTCTCGACTGAAGTGTGAAAACATAATAAAGTATATGATCCGAGCGATCATTAAAATATGTTAGCTGTGAACGCATGCAATATTAGTTCTTTTATATGAATAAGTTAATATATTGAGAGAGCTGATAGAGAATAAGTAGGTAGTAAATCTTGTAAGTTGGATTAAGAAGTTCGACATTAGGAAAATATTACTACTTTTTCAATTCATTAACCGGTGTTATAATAATAATAATAATAATAATAATATCTTGGGACAATCCACACACGGTCATCCGATCCCAAACTAGGCAGAGCCTGTACTATGGAAACCAGACAACTGATACTAATACTTATTTACTTTTTTTTTTTGTAAATACATACTTAAATAGATAAACAACACCCAGACACTTGGTGGGAATCGAACCCACGACCTGTTGGGTAGCAGACAGGGTCACTAACCACTAGACCAACGGGCCCGTCAAACTAAAACAACTAAATTCATATTCTTCGGATTCTGCTGCGATAAAGTTATTCGCAGCAAAATCTGAAGTGTGCTATACATTAAATACTAAGCTACTTTTTTAATTCTACGTTAACTCAGCCTTCAATTTACATACATCATAAATAATTATTGTTTTTTATTTTGGAAAAAAATAGGTGCATTCGTTTCTGAAGTCTCTGACTTCTGAGCTTGAGTAAATATGAGTTACAGGAGTTAGTTTCATCATCACGTTTCAATCAACCATTTTTTTGCCTCAACTTTCTGTAAATTTTCCTAGAAATCTCCAAGCTAAGAGCGTAGATTTAATACTAGCATAACCGTGCAGATTTCAGTTGGTACGAAGGCTGTATATGACTGCTCACTCAGGATGCATATCTAAAAAATTAGGATGACAAATTTTATCCTCCTCATGAGATAATTTTATTACACTCTCGGAGGATTCACGCCGGAGGGTTCAGAGCACCTCGCATTATTGCTTTTTTATTAGCCGACCCAGCGTTAGGGAAAGCCATCATATTTTTTCCGAATAATTGTGGTAGACAGCTACCTTTGTTGGCTGGTATACGTTTTCGATATTAACAGCTATGACACTTTGATAAATATTTACGTGTTACGTACAATTTTACGTATTCATACGGGTGAGTGACCTTTAACAATATGTGTGTACGTTATTCGGTCACAGCTCGTCCTAGAATTAAGGCAATACAATTTGAATGATAGATATCTATAATATCCACGAATGAATGGAAGGTATTTCACGGTTTGGTTACGGGGTTTGTACAATTATTATGTTCTCATCTTCTTTATATATATAATTCTACTGTACGTGTGTATGTCACTGAACTCCTCCTAAACGGCTGGACCGATGTTGATGAAATTTTTTGCGAGTGTTCAAGGGGATTCGAGAATGGTTTAGATTCAATAAAAACGTGGACGGAGCTGCGCCGGTCAGCTAGTTGTTTTATATAAAATAACTAATATTCAAAATATTTCAACTAAATAACGTTTGCGTTCTTTTTCTGCAACAGCCAGCACCGTTAAATATTTTAAGCGACTATTGACCTAAATCTACATTTAAATTAGGTTTTTCAGACAGACCGTAAATAAGATTGAACTTGTTTTAACAGTGAATGTATACTAACACAATTTTAAATAAATTCTTGTTAAAACAACCGAGGAAAGTGAGATCTTAATAGATAGCACTGGTTCATTTTGAATCAAGAATTTGAAACTCCCATTGAATTGTCTGAAGTGATTTATCTACTAAATAATGTGCGATCAATGTCAGTGTTTCTTAACAATGTGACGTGGCTTGTAACTGTTCAACGACAGACTTATTTATGTTCGTACGATGGTGTAATTGCGAGACACGGAAGTCGCGATCTAAAAACAACATCTTCAGAATTAAACTATATTATGCTTTATATTCCTTGTTGCGGAAAATGTAACATTTTACCTTTTTTCTGTGTAATAGAAATAAAGAAAATATAAATTATGAATACTCCTCCTCTAGGTTGCCTGGAAGAAATCGCTTATCAGCGATAAGGGGCCTTGCTATGAACTCTTCAAGCAGAGCAGTTTAACACAATAAGTGACCTGTCATACAAATTTGTACCATGAGCGCACTAATAGGCATGATGACTGTAACACAATACCAATAAATCTGTGGTTTAAAATATTAGAACAGATTGCACTGATCCCAAAAATGCATCTCGTTTTCATAATAATATAGAGATTTTCGTGATATTTACGCAAATAAATTACTCAAATACAGCTAATCGCCATTTTGTAATAAACGCTGCTCAGAATGAATGACGTCAATCCTGTGTAAATAAATAACTGTCAAACTGTCATCTCAACTTTTTGCTTTCATACAATGATTCACTTTTAACTTTTATACCTAGACAGATGTTTATTTACACCGCCGTAGTGACGTCACAACATGGCGCCATGCACCGGCCATCGTTTTGGAACTAAATTCAAACTCTATTTTAAAAATTGAAAATATTGCTATTAATTGTAAATTTAATACAAAAATATGATTATTTTCAGCAATAGTAGACCCGTAAGTACATTATAGAGTATTTTTTCAAAATTAGTCATCATGCCTATTAGCGTGACATTAATATTGTCACGTGACCACTCACCTGTTTGCGTGACGTAGTAGCTGGGTGGCCTGCTAATTATTGCGCTCATGGTAAGTACTCAGGTCACTTTTCGTGTTAAACAATCTTGCTATAAAAGTTCATGGTAAGGCCCCAGGCCGCCTATCTGCATTTTAGTTCTTTTGATTCTGTTTTGTGTGATCTGTTTCTTGTTCGTGCAAATTGGTGTAAATAAATCATTATATACTTAATATAAAACAAAGTCTCTCGCGCTGTTTGTGTACTTAGGTCTTTTAAACAGCGCAACGGATTTCCAGGAATAGATAGAGTGAGTCAAGAGGAAGTTATGTTTATACGTAGTATACCCGTGCGAAGCAGGGGCGGGTCGCTAGTAAATCTATCTTCTATACTTATAATAAAACAGGTCCAATTCTGTACATTGAAGATATTTTGAAAATTATATTTGGAGGGCATTCAATAACCGATACTGAGGCCGAAAATGTAATTTTTTTAATTTTTGTCTGTCTGTCTGTCTATATCACGGCTGCGCATCACGCCGAAACTACTGAATGGATTCAAATGAAACTTGGCATGATTTGAGATCTTACAACGAGGTAGGACATAGGATACTTTTGATCCCGTAATCTAGCTCGGTTCTTTTGGGAGAGGGGATTAAAGTCAAAATGGGTACTTAGTTATACGCTTGGTCCGATTTTATCAATTTTTCTTCATAATTATAATAAATATTAGTAAGGGGACACTCATAGAGAGTTGTTATCAAGGTTTTGTAATCGATCGGGTTAAGCAACGTTAGGTAAGGTCATTAAATAGATGGGTGACCGTTTAACGCCATTTGAACTAAACGGAGTCCGTGCTTCGGAGAGTAAGTAAAAAGTGGGTCCCAGTTTTAACCGAGTATAAAAAAGGAGGTTATTTATTCGATGCGAATGTTATTAAAAGTTTAGTTAACGTAAAAATAGCGCATGCGGAGCTGCGTGAGTCAGCTAGTGACAAATAAAATTCAAAAAATTAATGTTATAATTGTAACGTGATAGTTGTGTAGAGCGTTGTTTAGAAATATATTATTTTTTAACAACGTCGCAAAAAAATGTGTTTTACGTATCACGTCTCTACGTCTGTCTGTATGTCAGTCTACGACATTGTAGCTCTCAATGTAGTGAACGATTTTCAATGCAGTTTTATTCTTTGAAAGATGGTTTAATAGTAACGGTTGTTAAGTGATTGTTAGCTATGTTTAACGAAAATGTGTTCAACCTGTGTTCAGTTCAATGTGTTCAGGCGTTTATAATGATTAATGATGAATTTAAGCTTTTGTGTGTCGATTTATTTAAATTACAAGTTAACAATATTAATACCAGCCCTGGTTTACCGGCTGGTATTATACCTGGTATATACACACGAAAGATTAAATTCATTTGGTTTACCAATACTGGGCACTGGCCTGGCCTCAAGATGAGGCCGTAGTCCAAATTACAAGTTATACTTGTTTTAGTTTCGTCGCTTTGGTAGTGAAGAGAGTCAACCCACACATAACAAGTTCCGCAATAATGAGCAATTAAGTGGCAAGGTTAAACAAAAAATAATAATTAGTCTACATCTTCCAAACCGTTAGTTAGATTTTAATAAGAATGGCATCGGTTTAGCTTAACATGCTTCTTGTATTTTCGGTATAATAATAGTTTTTGTAATTTAACTAGTTTTTCTGTTAATCGCTATTTTGCACTTGGCTCTTTTCACCATTTGAATATTTTTAAAATGATCTACTAATAAACAGGGAGGTGAAAAGATGTAAGTGTCATAGATCTATTTATATAATTCAAATAGTTGTTAGCAGCAGGATTGGATGGTAGATGGTAAACATAAATAAAAGAATAATAGGCTTATTTTAAATATTTTTATAGCAGAAATAGTAAAAAAAATCAATCATCATCTTCTGTATCATCAACATCATGACTTGAAGCAGTAAGATTTCATGTAATATTCGTGGTAAGAGGTAGGAATTGTACCTTTTTTACAAAGATCTTGTAAGTCTTTAAGTTTTTTGGTATCTATTTCTAAGCTACACGTATAAAGATTAGCTACTACAGTGCCAAGTATTTCTTCATTATTACGAGTTGATCTGAGGCGAATACATAGTCGTTCAAATTCAATTTGGCTAACTGAGTTTTGTAATAAATTTGCATGGGCTCTTCACGTCTATATTGCAGCCATTTAACAAGAAGCCATTTCATGATTCCATTCTCTCCTTTATTTTTATTTGTAATTCATTTTTGGCTGTATGACTTAAAATCAAGAAATTGGCTAAAATCCATCTCCTTTACGACGTATGATGGTCGAGTGGTCTTCGCCATTCTTGCTACAGTATACCATCCGTCTGGGACAAAAATGTTAATCTTTCTACCCCTTGATTCAATGGCAGAGTGAACACTGTCACACTCCATTTCTGAATGTCCAGATTCCATGTACTTTTGGTTGATAACCTTCAGATTTGAAAATGAATAGAGTGCTCTAATGAACATAGCAGAAATGATATGGTTTCTGTTTTGTCCTGAAGCGGTATCAGAGTAAAATGTTACTTCTGTCACCTCTTGTGGTAGTTCAGAAAGGAGTTTCCAAATACATGTGGCTATCTCAGATGCACCTTTTGTCCCGTTGGTTTCGTGCCACATGTAGTTAATTGCAGTGCCTTTACCAAGATCGTAAATGGTAAAATTATAAGTTTTTAACTTTCGCTTGTAATACAATTGACCAATCTCTAACTGTGGGGTAAGTAAGATTTTTTCCAAATCCATAGTGTAAGCACAAAACGTTGGATCAGTCTTAGCTCTTGCCTTGTCTTCTTTTTTCTGTTCTCTAGCTTCTGTTTTTCTGATTAAATGTAACTCGTAATTACTTTGTTCTTTGAGTTTCTCTTCGGGTGATTTGTTTTTAAATTGAGCGCAATAATCACATTGGTCTTTTTTTGGCCTATGGAAGCCATAATTGAACTCAGTAGTAAAAATATGTTTATAATAATAACATGATACCGGCAATGCTCCGTTCTCTTCACAATACTTGATGTAGTCTTGATACAAGCAGTTTTCAGAAAGGCCAGATGGCAGATATTTTCTCTTAGATGAACATCGGCAGTAGTGAGAGTCTACCACAGGTAAGGACTTGATGTGATCACGAACACTATTATTTTGCTCTTCAGAAATTTTATTTGGGGCAGGGATCAATCCACGTTTGTCATGCTCAGTAACACCACTATTCATTTTCTTTTTGAGAGCAGTTTCAACTTTTTTAGCTGATATGTCTAAAGTACCAAGAAAGAACATCTTGCATACTTGATGAACTTTGTTATTTAATGTCAAAGAGTAAACATGAGTATAATTTCTCTTATCAGGAACATCAACTGCCGTTGAACTAGAGTCTTTCGACTTATACCTTCTCTTTGGTAGCTCTTTACTAACTGAGCTGTTTATAAAATCTATCTTCTTTTAAAGTCAAAAAGTCATTAAAAATGTTCTGTCTATGGGCGCTATGGCGCCCATTAGGGTAAACCATCTTGTAACCGTAAAGGTCTACATAACTCACCAATTGTGACATCCAGATCCATGTAGACAGGGGTTTCAATGTAAGGTTCTTGGCACTGACTGAGCTGGAGGCACAAAGTTGAATCAGGTGTGGCGTCTTGATCGCATACTTGACCACTATCACTTGAGTTTTTGGAATTGTTTACCATGTTCAATATTAACTTTGAGCGATAATTATTGTAGTTGGACATTTTGCCGTCTCGTCTTTTGTTCAATGCATTAATACAAATCCAAGAAACTTTACTAGCAAAATAGACAACACAGAACACTATAAAATCTTTTTAAAAAAAAATTAACATACTTCAATATCACGGAAAAGTATAAAATAATTTAAATATTATAGAAGTTGGTGTTAGCTTACCGGCTGTGTATATTTGGCACCAACTTCAATAATATTTAAATTATTTTATACTTTTCCGTGATATTGAAGTCGGTTCAATATTTTTTAAAAAGATTTTATTTTAAACTTTTTAGTGATATTTTCATACATAAAGATTGAACCATCGAAGACGGTAAAATGATCTAGGTAGGTTAGCTCACATTATCGTCTACATAGTTTTACATAATTCATGTTTCTTCAAAAAAAATTATCCGGTCGCAATGAAATTTGCACGGAATCATGATAGTAGTTTACTCTCTCGAATAAAAAAAGAATCATCGAAATCGGTTCATATTTGTCAGAGTAATGTAATGGAGAACATCAGTTTTATGGTTTTTACCAGATGAATTCCTTCACATCGTTCATGGTCCTCCAGGAAGTTCTTATCCGGTTGTGATAATATTCATACAGATTCATTACAGTGGTTTCTTCTTTCGAACAAAAAAATAATCATTGAAATTGGTAAATATTTGGCAGTTATGGCCATTTTTGTCCTTAAAAAGCGACTAAAACGTCATCTAAATAGGCATTCTTGCAGGTATCCTGCGTAGTCATCAATCTAGTTTTTTCAGGAACTACTTACTCGTAAGCAATAATTTTTTTATGGGACCCAATCAACGGATTAAAGAATGGATGGAAGAAAGATTTTTTCAAATCGGTTTATAATTGCCGGTTATGCGCGAACATACATAAAAAAAAAAAATTACAGACGAATTGAGAACCTCCTCCTTTTTTGAAGGTGGTTAAAAATCACAAGTTCATAGCACATACAACGCGCAAAAACGAGGTCTGTCTGACAGATCATGACAGATGTCAAGCCATACAAAATGGCGCTTTTAAATGCAGAGTTCGTTCAAAAACTAATGATCTATGCGGCTTGACTTTCTTCACTACTGATTACAACCACTGATATATTTCATGAAGTTAACTGAGCTATGCGGATTGTATTCCTTTTTGTTCCATAAAGTAATGTATAGAAGTTCTGTTAACATCTTTTCACCTTTTTTATTATTTTTGTAACTAAACTACAGACAGTTAGCTCTATTCACCACCGTAAAAATCACATTGTTTTGATTCTAAATGTACACTTAACTCACTTTGAACAAAATTGTGGCTTGGCTCTCTTCACCACCAAATCGACGGTTTGTAAGTCTTTAATAACATTTCTGTCAACGGCGGGGTTTCAGCGAATGTTGTAAAGAGACAAGATAGTACACGATTAAGACGTAACCTCAAAACGTTCAGCATTGAAGAAATTATCTGTATGCATGCAGTACACAAAATAGTATTCTAAGAAATAGAATTAGATTATTATAGCGCTCGAAATTGCCAGGCTTCCTGTTATATAAATACTATCGCACTAAGATAATTCACACTAATCTTTCAACTATTTCAGCGGTGTAAGTAAACATCAAAGTAAGAGTGATGGAGGCACTTCGAAACAGCCAGAAAATTATCTTATTTCTGACTGAAAGCATCGGGCTATTTCAGTTTTACCTGAAAGCTGTTACAACGGGTCTTTAAATGTTTACAATGAAATTCAGTTTACATTACGAATGAGTAAAATGTATACCTCGTTTTTGTACTCCTTTTTAGGGTTCCATACCTTAAAGAAAAATAAGGAACCCTTATGGTGAGAGTTCGTCTGTCTGTCTGGCTGTCACACCTATTATTTCAGGAACCACTGATACTATCGATTTCAAACTTGGAACAGTTTTAGAGCTTACTTACCCAACTTCATCGCAAATGAAGAGAATTTTTTTTTTCTTTTACTTTTCTTATAATGGAGGTCGAAATGGGTCATCAAAATTTCAAAGCGAGACTACTTTATCGAGTGGGATATCATATGAAAGGGTTTCTTTTGCACGTCTCAAAACAGATTTTTATTTTGGTTTATGTCATGTAGTTTTTGGTTAATAATCAAAAATGTCCAAAAAATACCCTTATCTTTGAAGTTTGTGGAGGGAATAATCTGAAATAATTATGGGTACTAAATGTCTATCTATATTTTACAAAAAAAGATCTTTCTAAGTAGTACAGTTTTTTAGTAAACCTAAAAAACCTCAACAACAAAATTTAGTATTGCGGTTTGTTTTTTTTTGCTATCTGAGGTGTTACATGAATAGTAAAATTACTTTAATACGCCCAAAGATGATATGGAACCCTCGGTGCGCGAGTACGACTCGCACTCGACCGATATTTTTTGTTTATTGTTTGGTGTCCTGACCTGGTGTCAGAATTGTTCAGCCTGCCCTTGAGCCTCTGACTTGGTTTAACCACTGTTGTCTAGATGACAACATCCGGGATCTACTATACACGTGCCCTCCGAAGCAGATTGATGCTCAGTTTAAATTACACTAAACAGTCATCCATCTACCCAACGATCGCTCGCTGAATAGTGTTTACAACTGGCTAAGTATTATACAGGGTGTGAGGGAATACGTACCGAAAACTTTTATATAAGACTAGCTGACCCACGCAGCTCCGCCTGCTATTTTTACGTTAACTAAACTTTGAATAACAGACATTTGCATCGAATACATAACCTCATTTTTTATAGTCGATCGATTACAAAACCTTCATAACAACTCTCTATGAGTGTCCTTTACTAATATTTATTATATTATAAAAAAAAAATGATAAAATCGGACCAAGCGTATAACCAAGTACCCGTTTTGACTTTAATCCCTTCTCCCAAAAGAACCGTGCTAGATAACGGGATAAAAAGTATCCTATGTCCTACCTCGTAGTAAGATCTCAAATCATGCCAAGTTTCAATTGAATCCATTCAGTAGTTTCGGCGTGATGCTCAGCCGTGATACAGACAGACAGACAAAAATAAAAAAAAAATACATTTTCGGCCTCAGTATCGGTTATAGAATGCCCTCCAAATATAATTTTCAAAATATCTTCAATGTACAGAATTGGACCTGTTACAGTTTTATTATAAGTACTAGCTGACCCACGCAGCTCCGCCTGCGCTATTTTTACGTTAACTAAACTTTTAATAACAGACATACGCATCGAATACATAACATCCTTTTTTATAGTCGGTTAAAAACTGGGACCCACTTTTTACTTGCTCTCCGAAACACGGACCCGTTTAGTTCAAATGGCGTTAAACGGTCACCCATCTATTTAATGACCTTACCTAACGTTGCTTAACCCGATCGATTACAAAACCTTGATAACAACTCTCTATGAGTGTTCCCTTACTAATATTTATTATATTATAAAGAAAAATTGATAAAATCGGACCAAGCGTATAACCAAGTACCCGTTTTGACTTTAATCCCCTCTCCCAAACGAACCGTGCTAGATTACGGGATAAAAAGTATCCTATGTCCTACCTCGTGGTAAGATCTCAAATCATGCCAAGTTTCATTTGAATCCATTCAGTAGTTTCGGCGTGATGCTCAGCCGTGATACAGACAGACAGACAGACAGACAGACAGACAGACAGACAGACAGACAGACAGACAGACAGACAGACAAAAATTATAAAAATTAGATTTTCGGCCTCAGTATCGGTTATAGAATGCCCTCCAAATATAATTTTCAAAATATCTTCAATGTACAGAATTGGACCTGTTACAGTTTTATTATAAGTATAGATATAGATTTCTCATATTGTCCGTTACAACATTACAGAAACCATTTTTATGGAAAATGACAAATGAGTTACTTGTTAATTTTTAAATACGTGCGGATTTTTTTTTTCAAATTACATTGCTAATTACATTGCTAATTTCAATTAAGCCGCCTGCCAAGCGTGGAGATTATGGCAACCCCTCCCTTCTAAAGGAGAGACCTTTGTTTAGCAGTGGACTTTTCGGCTGCTGATGATTGCTAATTTTGCACAAATAAGTAATTTATTGTTTTTAAATTGAAATTAGGCTTTATTATTATACCTATAATGATGTTATCCTAATTTTATTTAAAAAAAAACGGATTTTTCATTGGGAAATTCATGAAAAAGCCGATGAAAAATTTCAACACTAGAATGTTTAGAATCATGTACTGGATCCCTGGTATCGCTTTTCGGTACGATGTCCCTTACACCCCGTATACAAAACTGCGAAAATAATTGGTGATTAGCAGTATTTTTTGCGGTGACAACACGAATGCATTTCAAACAATATCTTGGCTATAATACAGTGTGAGAATGTGTGTAGGTGTTGGAAAAATAGTTCGTTATCTCCATGCTGCTCAAGATGCGATATTTAATGTGAACGGGGAGAGGTGTAATCTATTTTCGTTCTGGACTCCTTGCCCGCGTGCGTAATAAATATTTGCATACTTATTTTTGGAATTACAAATTCAAGAACACTGGAATTCTTTGAAAATTAAAACTTTTGTTACCTATAGCTTATTAAATAATTGCTACCTATTTGATAATCGAATAATGCCTACGCGTATCACAATATGAAGACATCAACTACTTAAAACAAACTAACGATTAAATAAGAAAGAAAGAAAGAAAAGCAACCATAAACCTTTAAAAACCAAAATCATAAACCTTTGTTAATAGGAAGTATTGAAGTCAAATATCCTTGATACAGGCCACATAGAATTATAAAAATATTTAGATGGAAGGTCAATATAGTTGTTTATAGTTCGAGGTTAACAATACCGTCATCAAGGCTGAAAATAATCCAGCCGTGTCATCCAGACAGCGCGATATGCAAGAACATATTTTTAAATCTATTTTCATAATTGTTATCTACAGTTCGTTTTATGTTATGATTATGATAAGCATTCGAAATTTAAATTATTTTAATGAACTCTGCAATAAGTAGGTTGCAAATATTGCCACGATCCAGAACACAACATTGCGATCGGCTACACGGCGCGCGTTATTTCAGTCACAAACATGAAGTCACGGCAAATTATTTTTGTAACTGAACACCTTGCTCGTGAAGTTAGTCATGGATGTCGAGGTCGGCAGGTGCATTAGTGTTCGAAAAAAAAAAATACACAGACATTTGAAAGCGTTTATTAGTGCTAATGTTATATGAAGCGAAGTGAGCTTTTGACCAATACCTTGTGCGGCGTTCAGATTCGTGCGAGCGGCGTCGATGCCTGCCTCTAACTGAGTCGCGGACGGCGCCCGCCCACTGTGTGCGCCCGAGTCCGGGCACTGACGCCCTCACCTGCAATGTTTCAGTAATCACTGTTATGCTGTTTGATGATATTATCGACATGTGTACGTCACCGGTGATAGGTATCGAGTGATTCATGTATCGATGCATCAGCTCTATGAATCGATACGCGTCGCTGGGCTGCGAGCTTTGGGCTAATCGGAATATGCCTGCCGGTGTTTACGATCGGTGTGAGTAATCGATTGGAATCTATTCAAGATGCACATCCAATGATTTTATGTACATAATCGTATCTTCTTTATACATACTTAAGATTACAGACAGACTGGCGCATTTTTACTACTGATAGCTTTAAATCGTACAAATCAAAAGGTTTAAAAGAGAAGCAAATCATGTGATTATCAGTAATATTTCAGTGCTTTTCGATATTGTCCGATTGTGTATCTTTAGAAATAGACTATGTACGCTCAAGACCATGCGTGAGGCCCGTAGCATATGCTGACTCCAGAATCTCTAGGGTTTAGTATTTAACTAAATGATTTCACTTAACACCTTTGTCCGTACAAATCATAATCACCGGTATGTCTCAAAAGTAAATCAAAATCAAAAAAATCTCAAAGCATGTGATTCTTGTCTCGATCGTATTTTTCAACATATCATTATTTTTTATTAGGATAAGCGTCTCATTTAAAATAGTGTGCACTCACTGAATTTATCATTAGATATGAACATAAAATCTCTAAAATAAATGGCTTAAACAAAACTAAAGTCGTATATTTCGCGTCACTTCATCTTATCAGCAAACTTCAAAAGTATAAATTACCGCCGAAAACTCTTTTTATTGATAATAGATTTAATATAAAATCCTATTTGCATGCAAATGAGTTCAACACTTTCAATCGATCGCATACTTTAATCGCGAAGTTTTAAAGTTTGTATCGCATAAATTATTATTGCCGTCTCACCTGGGGTAAACAAACAAATGTTAGAATCCTTGAACTTCAACTAGACAATGTGACGAGAGGTGAGTGTGACAGACAGACTGATCACTGATATCCTCGGCAGCCACCTCGCGAATGAACCGTCGCTTTCCTCCGCTGTTTAGACGGGAATTTTATCTAGTTTACATTAACTATTTTTAGCTGGCCATGTTTCAAAGTTGACAAGGAAAATATAACGCCCCGTCCCAACTTCGAATCCGAACGTCTGTAAGAGGTAATTATCTGGGCTATTGAACTCATTTTTTAGGACAAAACAAAATAGCTCTGACGTCATGATCTCTATTTCAATTGACTATTGCGAATAAACTGACGGAAAGTTCTTGTCTGTATAATTTACGATAAACGAACTTACTACAGATCTTCTACAGAATACAGATATTTAGAGAAAAAAGTAGGTATTGTTAAATTAAAACAAATTAATTTTGTACACAACTTTCTAATTTTAAATACAATATTAGACAACTGAATACTCAGTTGTTTTAATTGTCTTTGAAATGGAAATTAAATTAATTTGCTCGTAATAAATTGAATTAAAATAGGGTATGATTAAAAAAATGCTCTTTATTTTTCTTTACGTTACGGACATTCTTACAATTAAGGTCCCTAACGTTGACTGCAGTCAAAATCCAGAAGAAGAATATAATACCTAAAGGTGACAGTGGTAGGAAGTGAAATGTATGAAACTTTTGTATGAAAATGCTTCCAAATGCCACTTTACAGCATGTATTATACTAGTATGTCATCTCATTGGTATAAATATAAATAAAGTATGTGCGTGCGTGGAGTCCCTCCGCGCGGAAGTAGTAAAACTTCACTCTCGCTATGTACTGTACGACACTGTACCACACCGTGCCACACCGTGCCATACCGTGCCACACCGAACAACACCTAACCACACTGAACCACACCGAACCACACCGAACGACACTGGACGACACTGAATGACGGAATGACTGCGTCACGTGAGCGCTTTCTTAAGGTTAACAAATTTAACGCTTAAAGTGATAACATTATTGGAAGTCTCTTAAGAAGTTTCACTTCAAAAGTATGTACTGGACTAGCGGTTGGCCATCTGTATACAAAATCTAATAATAGATACAAGTACAGCTCAAAATTAAACTGCCTACTGTATTACCACACCGTGCCACACCGTGCCACACCGTGCCATACCGTGCCACACCGTGCCACACCGTGCCACACCGTGCCACACCGTGCCACACCGTGCCACACCGTGCCAAACCGTGCCACACCGTGCCACACCGAACCACACCTAACCACACTGAACCACACCGAACCACACCGAACGACACTGGACGACACTGAATGACGGAATGACTGCGTCACGCGAGCGCTTTCTTAAGGTTAACAAATTTAACGCTTAACGTTTAACGCGTTAAGTGATAACATTTTTGGAAGTCGCTTAAGAAGTTTCACTTCAAAAGTATGTACAGGATTAGCGGTTGGCCATCTGTATACAAAATCTAATAATAGATACAAGTACAGCTCAAAATTAAACTGCCTACTGTATTACGTTCTGTTTATTTTGCGTTTTACAATAATCGTTTTCACCTTCTTAGAACGGAGTCGTTTAAATAGAAATTATGCCAAGGGCTCTAATATTATTAAATTCTGGCTAAAAATGATTTAAACCTGTGACTTACGATACGATGGACTGCAGTTCTTCGGAATAAGTTCACTTGAGTCTAGACGCAAAGTTAACGATAACTATACAAAATATTTAACAATAAACTAATTAAAAAAAAATAAAAACCGACTTCAAAATAAATTATCTAAAAAGCATAAAATAACGAAAATATATTGAAGTCGGTGCTAGCTAATCATGTTAACTAACACTTTCACCAGCTGACACCGACTTCAATATATTTTCGTTATTTTATGCTTTTTAGATACCTAATACTAGCAGTACCCGCGGCTTTGCACGCAGTAATTTTCATGAACTCAAGCAATGTTAGCCCCAATCAAGCAATGTTTGTCAAGCACTTTTTTCACGTAGGAAAATCCCCATGGTTACCCACACCACCACCGGAGTGGCAATGTGGGTTATGTACGACTCCTACTGAATCGAGACCTTCTGTGTTCACATACCGCTATGTTGGCGGGCCCTGGGAACGACCCCGTTTACTATTCCAAGTCCCAACAGCGGCCAGCGAGCCCATCCTCGTAGACTTGCCTGCCGATGTAAAGGGCCCGCAGAATCTCATCAAATGGCGTGCCGAGACACTTTAGCACGACATATCCGCAAGGGTGAACACAGGCAGCGGTTCCCATACTGTTTGCACATCCTCGCTCGGGTGGGATAAGGTCGGCGTTGGCCCCTCATCTGTGCCCGGGCCTGTCCTGCATTGCGGATCACCGAAGGGATCCCTCTCCTTGATCTGCTCTGCCACCACCTTCTGTGACATTAAACTTTAGCGATTTTTCCTTTAAAAACCTTTTCAAAAGGTCCCCTGTAGGGCATGTAATATCGGATGATTTTCGATTCCGGAACTGAGTTACGATACTACTGGTTCGATTCCGGAATTCCGGAACCGGTTCCGGAATTAGAAAAAAGTATAGGAAATAAAAAAAAACAATAAATAGGCATTAAATTGTTTTGTTAAATCTAATCTTTATTATAAAAACTAAATAAATCGACAAAACTCTTGACTGAGATCAATTAAACAGCCTTCTATTAGGTTTTTCTTAGTAAATATAACAAAAAATAATAACTTTTCAATAATATACATTATATAGCAAAATCAACGTGTGCTAGCTATTTGCAATTGCAATGTAGCTCATTAACTATCTAATAAAATTATGATGAATATAAGATTCAACAACTCACAATGAACAAAATCAACAAGTTCTCTTCTTCTGAGATCATAAAAATAGGTTTAAAGAACAAAACTTAAACATAAATTAAAAAACTCTAAACCTACGTTGTATTTTTTGGAAATTGAGATCTCTAAATCAACTTATACTAAAAAGAAATATAAAGTAAATAAGCGCACTTGGCCAGCGTGGTGGACTATGGCCTAAGCCCCTTCAACTTGAAGTAAGGCCCGTGCCCAGCAGTGGGACATAAACAAGGGCTGGTATAAGACAAGAATCACTTTATAAAAAAAGATCGCTCTTCTTGATAATGTGTTCTCAACAGTATCAGAGCATTTAACATTTTGTCTGAGAGCGAGGATGTGGGCGTGGATAAGCCCCGATGGTTCAACCAAAAATGAGATCGACTTCATCATGGCGACCAAGAAGCATAAATTCGATGATGTCTCCGTTATCGGCAGGGTAAAAACCGGGAGTGATCACCGTATTGTTAGAGCCACATTGACTATCAATGTTAAGCTCGAAAGGTCTCGTCTGATGAAGTCCATGCTCCGTCCAGGATCCACCCAAATCCAGAACCCCGAATACTTTCAACTCGAACTGCGTTATCGCTTCCAGTGCCTCGCTGAATGCGAAACTGCGGACGAGATAAACAATGGGTTGGTGCAAAAAAAAAAACTATCCACGCAGTGGATTCGTAAGGTCTTTAAGATCCCACGCCGTACAAAGCCTCAAAAGCTCCAATACAACCATTAAGCTAATGGAAAACCGGACTGAGATGAGACATAAATCTTCAGCTGATATGTCGGAATATGCCGAACTCAATAGATAAATCTCGAAATCCATGCGACACGACTTGCGTTCCAATAATACCGCATGTATTAAGGACGCAATTGAGCGGAACCAAGGCTCTAAAGTGTTCGCAAAGAATTCGTCTATTGGGCGTAGCCAAATGCCAAAGCTGAAGATCGATAACGGCAGTGTCATCTCTTCGAAACCGGAGATATTAAGAGAGCTTGTGAGATTTTACGGACAGTTATACATACACCTCAACACGGGAGCCCATTGCTAGAACAGCTCAGGACACTAGAGCCAAACTAACCCGACACTACACTGAGGACATCCCAGACATCAACCTATACGAGATTAGAATGGCTCTCAAACAGCTCAAGAATAACAAGGCGCTGGGTGAAGACGGAATCACATCAGAACATGTGAACGTGATAACACTTTATTGAAGAATTAAAGACCTATCTCGCTCCTGAGCCATGTGTACAAGCTGTTTTCGAGAGCCATTACGAACCGTCTCGAACGCAGGTTTGGTGAATTCCAGCCTCCCGAACAAGCCGGGTTCCGAAAAGGCTTTAGCACCGTAGACCACATACATACGCTCCGCCAGATTATACAGAAGACCGAGGAGTATAATCGGCTATTATGTCTAGCGTTTGTGGACTACGAGAAAGCCTTTGATTCAATCGAGACCTGGGCGGTATTGCAGTCCCTCCAGCGGTGCCACATTGACTATAGGTACATCGAAGTGTTGAAGTGTTTGTACAGCAACGCCACCATGTCAATCCGACTACAGGACGAGAGTACTAAACCAATCCGATTTCAGAAAGGCGTT
Source organism: Furcula furcula (assembly GCA_911728495.1). Lineage (NCBI taxonomy): Eukaryota > Metazoa > Arthropoda > Insecta > Lepidoptera > Notodontidae > Furcula > Furcula furcula. The sequence continues at coordinate 18,226,026 of OU452251.1, forward strand.
AGACAGGGAGACGTCATTTCTCCGAAACTTTTCACGAACGCATAGGAGGACGTTTTCAAGCTCTTGGACTGTTACGGATTCGGCATCAACATCAATGGCGAATACATCACTCACCTTCGTTTTGCCAATGATATAGTCATTATGACAGAGTCGGACCTCAATACAATGCTCAGCGACCTCAGTAGCGTTTCCCAACAGGTGGGTCTTAAAATGAACATGGACAAGATAAAGATCATGTATAATGTCCAAGTTGCACCTGTACCGGTAGTTGTTGGGAACGATACCCTCGAAGTTGTTGACCGCTACGTATACCTAGGACAAACTATCTAGTTAGGTCGATCCAACTTCGACAAAGAGGTCGCCCAAAGAATCCAACTCGGATGGGCAGCGTTCGGGAAACTACGCGAAGTCTTCTCGTCTGAAATACCGAGGTGCCTGAAGACGAAGGTTTTTAACCAGTGTGTGTTGCCAGTGATGATATATGGTACTGAGAGGTGGTCCCTAACTGTTGGCGTTCTGGTTACCCAGAGCTTACGCTCAGAGTCACACAACGAGCTATGGAGAGAGCTATGCTCGGAGTTTCTTTGCGCGACAGAATCCAGAATGAGGAGATTCGCCGAAGAACCAAGATCACCGACATAGCTCTTAAAATCTGCAAGTTGAAGTGGCAATGGGCAGGCCACATCGCTCGGCGAACTGATAACCGTTGGGGAAGAAAGTTTTTCGAGTGAGGACCACGACCGGAAGACGCAGCGTAGGTAGGCCTCCCACTAGGTGGACAGACGACATTGTGCGCGTCGCAGGTAACCGGTGGATGCAAATCGCCAATTGTCGTTCATTGTGGCGGCGTTCGAAGGGGGAGGCCTATGTTCAGCAGTGGACGTCTTCCGGCTGGTGATGAGCTTCGTAGGCGGTTACAAAAGCACACGAAAATACTCTTTCGCTCTAAACACTTGTGGGAAGAACATCTTAAATATAATTGTATGCCTTTGTCAAATAAATACCACGTTCTCCACCATTATCGTACATGGCTTTCTCAACTTTAATGAGTATCGGATTCCGATATTTAATGTAATATCGTATAAAATATCGTAATTGTAAATCATCCGAAATTCCGGAGTTACGAAATCTCGGAATTCCGGGATCCATGCCCTAGTCCCCTGTATATTGTGGAGGATCATCCAGGGTTTAAAAGATACTAACTGACTAAAACCCAATGATTTATAAACCATGTTTATGTTATATACCTGTAAAGCGCGCCAAAAATTCTGACTCAAGTTATTAAAATAATTTCTCATAATTATATAGTTAAGGTAAGATAAGGTTCAAGGTACTTTGTCCATTTTCTAAATACGCATGAAGGCACTTTACTTGATAAGGTTAAGGTATATCCTTATTATTTACTTTTTAACCGGCTTCAAAAAGAAGGTTCTCTATTCGACGCGTATGTATGTAATATTAATAAAATTGCGTAATCTATACATATAATAAAATCGCAGAAAAGTAAAAACTGTACATTGAACATTTTTTGAAAATTTTAATTGATACGCGTTCTAGGAACGATACTGATGCCGAAAATATATTTTTTAGAATTTTTGTCTGTCTGTATGTCTGTGACTTTGTGGCGACTTGGCGTCAAAACAGCTGAACAGATTTAGTTGCTATTTGGCAAAAATATTAATTGAACACCTAGAAAAATTATAGGATATAAATTATCTCGCTATTTGTTACGGGGAATGAGCAGTGATGTAATATGTACTTTTACATCTACAATTTTCCAGCGAACTTCTTATATTTTGAAGATTGTTAGCAATACTGTTCAACAGATTAAGCTGATATTTGACGAACATGTTTGATAAACACCTTATCAGGCTTTAGTACAACAAATATCAAGCTATTTGTTACTGGGAATGAGCAATACTGTAATAAGTACTTTTCTTCTACAATTAGCCGCGAAATTATAAAAAGACTAGACAAATGTTAAAATATACCAGATTTTTTATGGATTTAAGCTCGAAATTAAAATCGTTACGCTATATTAACTTAAGGAACTAAGCAGGAAATATGTACAATACTCATAAGAACGAGAATTTCAACACAGCTTCACACACAGTCGATACAGCCTAACGGTTTAATGGGCTTCCAGTGTTTTGTTGTGATTATGTTTTAGGGTTCGATCCCGGACAAACTCAGTTTTTTTATGCGATTTTAAACATTTTTATTTTGCTTTTCGTAGTATTATTACAAACTATTAACTAATCATATTTTTGCATAATCTATACTATAATAAAACTCAAAGAGCACTTTTTCATTGAATATTTTTCCAAAATTTCTATGTGGGAGTACTATACTATCGACATAGAGGACAAAACAATTTTTTTTGGAATTATTGTCTGTCTGTCTGTCTGTCGTTCTGTTCGTCCAGGTATCATTTGAAAACCCGTGGATGGATTTTGATAGGACTTTCACTGATATGTTGTGTAGAAGTCAAGGTGTAAGTTGGTATATAAAACATCACGCTATGTTTCATAGGGGCTAAGCAGTGAAACATTACTTGCACATATTCCTTTGTATGTGAATAGGGTAATTATAGACTGATCAGTTAATCATTAAGATATGTATTATTACGCTATATACAATAGGGACTGAGCAGACATTTAGTTTGCATAAGATATGGCATTGGCGAAGGGTCAATTTTTGTAAGGGGTAAGCCGGTCCGGTACACACAGGACATTTTCATTAGATTTCTGTATGTATTGTTCTAAGTACTTTGCTGATAGCAATATGACATTATATCTTTGAAAAGTTAAAATCTGTAAATCCCGAGCGGATCCAAACTAGATTATGTATGTATTACGGATGGATTTCGTAGAGGCAAATCGACTGAGGAAGCCATCACCCGATTATTAAACAGTATTTCCGCGACTCTTGACAATCGTCGTTATTGTCTCGGAGTATTTCTTGATCTCTCCAAAGCTTTCGATACTGTGTCTCATGTCATCCTTCTTCGAAAGTTAGAGTTACTAGGTATCAGAGGTATTGCTCTAGATTGGTTTACAAGCTACTTGAATGACCGAAAACATTCTGTTTTAGTTGATGGCCTTCTTAGTAAACCTGCTGAGGTATTTTTTGGTGTCCCTCAAGGCAGCGTCTTGGGACCAATTCTATTCATAACCTATATTAATGATATTACCAATCTATTTTCCTCCAATAAAAACATTGATATTATTTGCTATGCAGATGATACTGTCATCATATTTAAAGACTCAGACTGGACGAATGTTTTCTCCATGGCCAATCGTGGTATGGAATTAGTAACTGCATGGCTTAATGCAAACCTTCTTACCCTTAATGCTACCAAGTCCAGCTACATATGCTTTCACAAAACAAAGTCATCCAGCCCTCCTCCCTTACTCACTCTAAAGGCTCATACATGTTTTAATATAGATACTACTTGTTCTTGTGATATTCTCTCCAGGACGACTGTTCAGAAATACTTAGGAGTCACTCTGGATCAAAGGCTCACGTTTGATAATCATATTCAGACCTTGTCTGGAAGGGTTAGAAAACTAATACATATTATGAAATTACTCAGAAACGGTGCTACTAAAGAAACACTTCTCATGGTCTACACCGCTATCTGTCAATCTCTTTTAATATATGCTATTACAGCATGGGGAAGTGCTCCCAAGTCTTACCTACTTTCCCTTGAGAGGGCTCAAAGGTCTGTCCTCAAGGTTATGTTTAGGAAACATTTTCGGTTTCCTACTACTATTCTATATCGTGAATCTGGAGTTCTTACTGTGCGTCAACTTTATGTACATAAAGCAGTACTTCAATTTCATAGTACTTTTATTTCATCTGAAGATTACAAAACAAGTATGCAAAGTAGACGACTTATTCTTAAATATAACCCTGTTAAAACTGTCTTTGCACAACGATTTAGCAGCTTCTTATTTCCATTTATTTACTTAAAAATAAACAAGTCTTGTGATATATCAAATCTCAGCTCTTCAGAGGCAATTGTTAAATTAAAGACATTTTTACTTACACTGGACTATAACGCCACAGAACTATTATTATCAATACCAAAATAATGATTTATAGTATATATTAATTAAGTATGTATGTACATATTTATATAATATTTTACGTATATAATATTACAATATAATATTACATATATAATTGATATGCTCATATTGTTACTTACTATTAGAATTATTTCTTAAGGTCGCCCGCGATACAGGTTCGCCTAGTGCAGGGTCCATTGACTCTTCATTATGTTTAATGTACTTAATGTATTTATGGATTATGGATTATTATGGATTATTACAGTCGTAACAATAAAAGATGCGGAAAACTTAAAACTTTCACTACCGAATATCATTAGACAGTAATTTACGATGTTAGCGTGATTTACATTATGAACAGCGCCATCTATCGGTGAAATTGAACATACAATAACTATAGAACTTTAATCTATATTATTATATCAAAGAAAGTCATGTTAGTTACACTATTTATAACTCAAGAACGGCCTAACCGATTCGGCTGAAAATTGGTGGGGAGGTAGCTTAGAACCAGTAAACGGACATACGATACTTTTTATCCCGGTAGGTTAAGGTTAAGCAACGTTAGGTAACGTCATTAAATAGATGGGTGAACCGATTTGTATGAAAGTGTGCATATCGGGTAGGTCTGAGAATAGGTCATACAGTATATTTCATACCGCTAGGTTAAGGTTAAGCTACATAAGGCAAGGTCATTAAATAGATGGGTGAACCGATATGTATGAAATTATGTGTGCATATCGGGGAGGTCTGAGAATAGGTCATAAAGTATATTTAATGCCGCTGATACCATGATTGACGAGGATATATAGAACGAGAGGAGGGTGCACGAGAGGAGAAAGAGGGAGAGGGGATTCGAGAAGGGGGCGATGGGGTGAGGATCGGGGGAGTTAGGTGGAGTAAGGGGGGAGTGAGAAGGAGCAAGTTCGTAGAAGAGAGAGGGGGAGAGGGTTCAGAGAGGGGATAACAGGGTAGGAAGAGGGGGAGAATGACGGAAACCGAAGCGGGAGGGGGAAAGAAAGAGGAGAGAAAGAGCATATAATTAGATTTTTTTTATAAGAGAGAGAGATATGGAGAGAGATAAATCTAGGGAGGAGGGAGAAAAGGGGAGCAAAATGTAATAAAAGCGCGGGCGGAGCTGCACGGGTCAGCTAGTGTTAAACTAAAAACGTATGATTGAATTTTTTATTAAATTAAATTTAAAGTTTTTTTTTCATAGCTGCATCTCGATATAAAGAAAGTGAGTAACCAAATATGGAAATTGTTAGTTATACGCGGTTGTGAACACTAAACTGAAGCTTGCGCCTCTAACATTATACCTCACAAGGAAGGGCGCGTTCTGAGCTTACTTGAAAACAGTGGCAAGCGTACTCACTGATGATTGAAAGCGGCACAAAGATTAGTCATTCACCAAGATCTTTTAGACTTATGGCACAAGATACTGAGAGTACAGGCAAGCTTCATACAACGGGCGCTCGAGCAACGCACACATGACAGCGCTCACGGACACGCATTCTTGGTTAATCTTGGTTTAGTGCGAGCGCGAATGCCGTCCGCTTCAAACGTCTTCCGTTCTTCCTGTTTTATTCTCAACAATCAATCAAAAAACTAGATACGAGTGCCACTATCACGATAGTTTTTTCACATATGCCAGAGTTGATAAACCTAGCGCGACCGCCGAGCGTAGGTATGAAAAGCGAGGTACATACATGAGCTTGCCTTCTGTTCTCTCAGTATTTTGTGCTTATGGTCTAGGCTACGCTAACTAACTAAATATATAATTTTACCATTTGAAAAGGCTCTTTCCGCGCACTTCAGTTCTTAGTACGCCATGTCAACTTGAGCACCATCGTGCTGCTGCACAGCATGAATATCGGTCGAGTCGGTGATCTATTACAAGAACGTGACAGTAAAGTGTAAAGTGCAAATAGACCAAGGCCGTCTGCGTTGGATACAGTCTATACAAAGTACATTGTAGATTATCCCCACTGCCTATGTCTATACTGCTATACCTACAACGCAAATACATAATTATGTATTAACTTCGCTGAACACTGAATATATTGGCGCTATGGCAGAGGTGTATCATCAGCAGCCGAAGGACGTCCACGGCTGAACAACGGCCTACCCCTTAGAAGGTAGGGGTTGCCACAATCTCACGCTTGGCAGTAGTCTTGGGTCGTATGCTTATATTAAATGGAGAGGGCAGCCCAAAAGCATGAGTTATGCGTTGTTTCAGTTAAATTCAACAATAGGAATTGCAAAAAGTCCTTAGTATTCTTAAGTTCACTGAAGCAATGGGTTTGCGTCCAGGGGAGGCTGTTGGAGTAAAGGAACGCAAAACGCCCTAATGTCTATGTCTACTTTTTCTCTATGCTCTTGTCATTGATATTTTACCAAGTCATTGTGTGCGCTCTATATTTATTATAAATAAAACTACATTTAATTCAACGCTTAACTTTTAATCAGAAAATACATAGCAAAAAAGTAATTTTTTATTCAACGACATACAAAAGTACAATATAACAATAAAAAAAACATACAAAATAAAATCTTTTTTTTTTAAATTGTACCGACTTCAACATCACTGAAACGTATAAAATAATTTAAATTTTATAGAAGTTGGTGTTAGCGTACCAGCTGTGTATATTTGGCACCAACTTCAATAATATTTAAATTATTTTATACGTTTCAGTGATATTGAAGTCGGTTCAATTTTTTTTTTAAAAGATTTTATTTTAAACTTTTTAGTGATATTTTCATACATAAAGATTGAACCATCGAAGACGGTAAAATGATCTAGGTAGGTTATCACATTATCGTCTACATAGTTTTACATAATTCATGTTTCTTCAGAAAAAAATATCCGGTCGTAATGAAATTTGCATGGAATCATCATAGTAGTTTACTCTCTCGAATAAAAAAAGAATCATCGAAATCGGTTCATAATTGTCAGAGCAATGTAATGGAGAACATCAGTTTTATGGTTTTTACCAGATAAATTCCTCCACATCGTTCATGGTCCTCCAGGAAGTTCTTATCCGGTTGTGATAAAATTCATACAGATTCATTACAGTGTTTTCTTCTTTAATAAAAAAAGAATCATTGAAATTCGTAAATATTTTTGTCAGAGTTATGACCATTTTTGTCCTTAAAAAGCGACATAAAGTCATCTATATAGGCTTTCCTGCAGCTTTCCTGCGCAGTCACCATTCTTGTTTTTTCAGGAACTACTTATTACTAAGCAATAATTTTTTTATGGGACCCAATCAATGGATTGAAGAATGGATGGAAGAAAGATTTTTTCAAATCGGTTCATAATTGCCAGTTATGCGCGAACATACATAATATATATATATATATACAGACGAATTGAGAACCTCTTCCTTTTTTGAAGTCGGTTAATAATAGTAATAGAAGAAACTTAAATATGACGTTGAAAGGGTTGAAGGGGTTTTTGGACCCGCAGACATCACGTGGCGCTAGTACAATGATGAAAACTGTACTTTATAGGTACCTCACTTTATACATAACATTAATGATTTGTTAAGATATTTATTTATTTATTGAAAAAGCACAGCTACAGGCTACAGTTCAAATGAGTAAATAACAATGTTATAGCTAGATTTAAATAAAACTGTAGCCCTATAAATACCACGCACAGCTTATATAATTTTACGACCGGGAGATAAAAGTGTTAATTACTCCGTTAATTATTACTTAATTGCAATGATCTCAAAACGCATTGTTAGTCTATAGGTCTACTATCGATTCGTACCGAAAGATCTCGAATTCTCAATAGAAAGTAGGTCCCTCCAATTCGCATGTACTTGTGTAAGTACCTACCGCTCGCTCGCTCACGGGTCACTGCCCCCGCCTATTGTTAGTTCATTCTCGAAGGTCACGCCGCTATTGTATCGGCTCGAAAGTACTAGACTATACAAGTACTTACGACTACATTCGAGAGAGTTCCAACCCTCTGTTAATTTAGGTATATAAGCCGACGCATAGAGGCGCCCAGACAGTTTGTGTTTACAAGCGACAGCGGAAACATCTTAAGGAAGCGATCGAAGAGAATTGTACCAGCGACCCTTGCGACGACTTTGGACTATTGTGAAGTACTGTGCGACTCGGACTACTGTGCCTTGTGTGTATACTGCGTGTATAGTGTATACAGTTGAGTGTACGTGGAATAAAATCTTCTTTTACGTTAATCGGCATTTGATTACCCACCCGCACGTAACAATTGGTGTCAGAAGCGGAATGCCGATTCTGCCGCGTGAAGAAGAAGTGCGTACTCCGCGAACAAGAAGACAGGTGGAGATGGATGCTGCACATCGCCGTGGTCAAGAGGAGGAGGTCCAGCCTGAGAACGCTACCTCGTCTGGTACCGCACCAGTGGGAAGCTCGACAGAGGTAAATCTCTCAACCCTGCTGGCTGCTATCCAAGGTATGCAACAGGCTATCCAGGATAACCAAGAGACTACCCGCCGCGACATCCAGGCTATTCAAGAGGCCACCCGCCGTGACATCCAGGCTACCCAAGAGGCCACCCGCCGTGACATCCAGGCTACCCAAGAAGCTATCCAGGAGGCTACTCGCCGCGAGATCCAGGCGAACCAGGAGGCTACTCGCCGTGATATTCAGGCCAACCAAGAGACCGTCCTGTGCAAGATTGACGCCGGCATTTCTATACTCGGCGAGAAAGTCACAAAACTGGAAGTGGACGTCAAAGAGGTTACTCTTAAGACGGAAAACCTGGAAGGCCGCATCGATGAACATGATAGCCGTATTCATGTACTGACTAATAAGGTAACTAAACTAGAGACTCGTCAACCGCTAACCGTGGCCTCATCATCACCATCAGCAGCAAAACTCGACCTTCCGCACTTTGACGGGTCTTCATCATGGACAGCCTTCCGCTACCAGTTCGAAACACTGGCCAACGGGAACGGCTGGACTGATGGCCAATCTTTTATGGCCCTGACGCTTGCCCTGCGAGGAGACGCTCTGATGATATTGGAAAACCTGCCACTTGAAGGACGGACCTTGGATGCTCTCTTGGAGGCATTAGAGACGCGTTACGGTGAAAAGCACCTGGAGCACGTTTATCGAGCACAACTCCGCGATCGGACACAAAAAGCCGGAGAAAGTCTCCAGCAGTGGGCGCTTGAGGTGGAAAGGCTGGTGCGTCGTGCATACTCATCGGCACCGGCGACTGTGGAGGTGAATCTTCTACAGTCATTCGTGGATGGCATACGGGACGCGGAAGTCAGAGCTGCCGTTCGTCTGAGCCATCATTCGACGCTAAAGAGCGCATTGGCCCATGCTCTCGAAGTGGAAGCAGTACGTCAAGACACCCGAGAACATAAAATCCGGGAAATAGCGTCGGATGACAGGAAGCCTCAGTATGTCCCCACTTGCTATGGCTGCGGAGAAAAGGGGCATATTCGACTGGAATGTCGTAAAAAGAGAAAGAGGGTCACGAGCTCCGGGACCCAAGTGGACCAAGACCTGTCGTTAAACTAAGTGTCGCCAGGACCGCGGGGCGGGTGCTGGCTGGTAACAATAAGGCCCCCACCATCACCATTACTCAAGTTCGCAACGGAAACAGTCTGACCATCGAGGGCACATTAAATAATCAGACATGCACTTTGACAATAGACACTGGAGCTTCGCGGACTATTGTCAGACCAGAACTACTAAAACGCACCGTTATGTGGAAAAGGCGATCCCCACCGTGTCGCCTCCAGACAGCAACCGGCCAGCCAGTCTCCGTCCTCGGTGATACAGATGTAGAGATTAATATTGGTGACCGAACATACATCCACTCAGTTCTTATCGCGAATATCACGGATGATTGCATTCTGGGCCTAGACTTCTTGAAGGATCAGCGATGTGTTTTGGATATTGATAAAGGAGTGTTAAGGTTCCCTGATCAAGAAGTTTGTCTGCAAGGATCACACACATGCAGTCTTTATTGTTTAAAGGATTTCATACTGGCTCCAAGATCTGAAAATTTAGTATCAGTGAAATTCCCTAAGAAGATCAAATCAAACAAATGTGTTATAGTAGAAGACCCCGGCAATCATCCACATATAATCACGGCCAGGACATTACTTATGACAAAAGGAATAGCAAAAGTAAGAATTTTAAACTTGAGTAATGAAGAAGTTCGTCTGAGGAAGAATAGCCTGATTGGAAGATGTGAAGAAGTAAAGTACCTGAAACGGTTAGACACTTCCGCAGTTCAGCAAAATGTGAGTTCGACCAAAGACGATCACATTCGACAGCTTTTGGAAGATTGTAAGAAAAATTTATCACCACTGGAACTGCAGCAAGCCAAAGAGCTTTTGGTTACATTCAGGGATATTTTTGCAACCGGAAGTGACTGTGGTAGGACAGGCCTTGTAAAGCACCAGATTGATACAGGCGATGCCAGGCCTATTAAACAGAGACCTCGACGTATACCGTGGGCAAAAGAAACAGAGGTAGCCGAAATGATTAAAGACATGGCTGAAAATAAGATCATCGAACCCTCTACAAGCCCATGGTCATCACCTGTGGTGCTAGTAAAGAAGAAGTACGAGGTTTTGTGTTGACTACCGAATGTTAAATAATGTCACGAAAAAGGACAGCTATCCCCCCCTGCCGAGAATTGATGATACCCTGGATATGCTCAGTGGTATGAAATGGTTCTCAACTATTGATTTGAAGAGTGGCTACTGGCAGGTGGAATTAAGTCCAGAAGATAAAGAGAAGACGGCTTTTAGTACTGGAATTGGGAACGGACTGTGGCATTTCAACGTCATGCCCTTCGGTTTATGTAATGCTCCAGCAACTTTCGAGCGCCTTATGGAGAGGGTGATGGTAGGCCTCCTTGGGGACGTATGCCTGGTTTATCTCGACGACGTGATTGTGATGGGACGCAGCTTCAAGGAGAACCTGAAGAACCTGGAGAAAGTGTTCACCCGGATCCGAGAAGCAAATCTGAAACTGAGTCCAAAGAAGTGTGCTCTATTTCAGAAGGAGGTCAGTTACCTAGGACATGTCATCTCGGCGGATGGAGTAAAAACCGACCCTGAAAAGATAAAAGCTGTTCAGGAATGGCCTGTCCCGAAAAATAAGACGGAAATGCGAGCGTTCCTTGGGCTTTGCACTTACTACAGGCGCTTCATTAAGAATTTTTCGGACGTGGCAAAACCATTACATCAATTAACAGAGGATAAACGCGATTTCATCTGGGAGTCGAATTGCGAGAATGCTTTTAGTGAACTTAAGCAACGGCTTTGTGAAACTCCTATATTGGGTTACCCAAGCAGGGAAGGAAGATTTACTGTGGACACGGACGCTAGTAACACGGGAATCGGTGGAGTGTTGTCGCAAACACAAGGGGACCGCCAGGTGGTAATTGCATACTTCAGCAAAGCACTTTCAAAACCAGAGAGAAATTACTGTGTTACCCGCCGTGAATTACTTGCTGTGGTAAAGACTTTACAACATTTTCAGAAATACCTTATAGGAAGACAGTTCACGGTTAGAACCGATCATGCAGCATTAAAGTGGTTGTTACAGTTTAAAAATCCGGAAGGACAGGTAGCAAGGTGGATAGAGCAATTGCAGGAGTTCAACTTTGTAACCGAGCATCGCAGTGGAAAAGGACACAATATCGCGGACGCTCTGTCACGAAGACCGTGCGCTGACGACTGCAAGCACTGTGGTAAAAATGAAGCCCGAGAAGAAGTAAACCTTATAAGGATGCATGGCTTATACGATGAGTGGACTGGACCCAATATGAGGAAGGCCCAAGAAGAAGATGATGACCTTGGACCAATACTGCGCTGGAAGCAAAGTGGAAACAAACCCCAATGGAAGGATGTGTCTGCTTACAGCGCGACTACTAAAAGTTATTGGGCTCAGTGGGACAGCTTAGTTCTGGAAGGCAATCTGTTGTGCAGGAAATGGGAGTCCAACGACGGAAGGGAAACCACGAATCATGGTGGCCCCTCTTCTACGGCACGTCCACGATGGTGTCTCTGGTGGTCATCTTGGAGTCAAGAAAACCCTCGTTAAAGTCAGACAGCGGTTCTACTGGCTACGATGCCGTGAAGATGTCGAAGATTGGTGCCGTAAATGTACTGCTTGTGCCTCGGTAAAAGGCCCGCAAACCAGAAGTAAGGGACAGCTGAAGCTGTATAACGTTGGGGCACCATGGGAGCGCATCGCGATAGATGTAGCTGGGCCGTTTCCACAGACTGACGATGGGAACAAGTACATAATAGTAGTGCAGGATTACTTCAGTAAGTGGCCTGAGGTGTTCGCAACACCCAACCAAGAAGCAATAACCGTAGCCAAGAAACTGGTCCAGGAGGTGATATGTCGATTTGGTGTACCCATGGAAATTCATTCGGACCAAGGACGTAACTTCGAATCTGCCGTATTTCAAGAAATGTGCAAACTTCTTGGGATCCACAAGACCCGTACGACACCGGCACATCCGCAATCAGACGGAATGGTCGAGAGATTTAACAAAACTCTAGAGAATCACTTGGCCAAGGTAGTGGATGATCATCAAAAGGACTGGGATCAGTACATCCCTTTGTTCCTGATGTCCTATCGTTCTGCAGTACATGATAGTACGGGGAACACGCCAGCCAAGGTTAACTTCGGCCGAGAGATGAGACTTCCGGTGGACGCAATAACGGGTACCCCACCTGACAGTCCTAAACCCGTTACGGACTATGTGTGCGATCTTCAAAATCAGTTGGACGAAGTGCACAAGAGAGTGCGGGAGAACAGTCTGAAGACCAGCGAAAGGATGAAGACCCGCTACGATCGAAATGCGAATACCAACGGTTTCGATGAAGGAACACTAGTGTGGTTTCACAATCCGCTTCGCAGAAAAGGGAAGTCTCCGAAACTTCAAGCCCGCTGGGAAGGACCCTTTACTGTTATTACGAGGATCAACGACGTCACCTACCGCATCAAGAAGGGACCCCGAGGCAAACCTAAGATAGTTCACCTGGACAGATTGGCACGTTATCATGGTGATAATGATGCTCGGGACGAGCATAACTAAGAGGGGGGTAGTGTTACGACCGGGAGATAAAAGTGTTAATTACTCCGTTAATTATTACTTAATTGCAATGATCTCAAAACGCATTGTTAGTCTATAGGTCTACTATCGATTCGTACCGAAAGATCTCGAATTCTCAATAGAAAGTAGGTCCCTCCAATTCGCATGTACTTGTGTAAGTACCTACCGCTCGCTCGCTCACGGGTCACTGCCCCCGCCTATTGTTAGTTCATTCTCGAAGGTCACGCCGCTATTGTATCGGCTCGAAAGTACTAGACTATACAAGTACTTACGACTACATTCGAGAGAGTTCCACCCCTCTGTTAATTTAGGTATATAAGCCGACGCATAGAGGCGCCCAGACAGTTTGTGTTTACAAGCGACAGCGGAAACATCTTAAGGAAGCGATCGAAGAGAATTGTACCAGCGACCCTTGCGACGACTTTGGACTATTGTGAAGTACTGTGCGACTCGGACTACTGTGCCTTGTGTGTATACTGCGTGTATAGTGTATACAGTTGAGTGTACGTGGAATAAAATCTTCTTTTACGTTAATCGGCATTTGATTACCCACCCGCACGTAACAATAATAATTAAATTAATGTTACTATACACTTGGTTTAAAGGTTACCTAACTTTAAACCATTGGCTGCTTTCGTACATGAATGATGTGGTTTATGGTTGAGGACCTGCAGGTAGGAGTACAAACTTTGAGAAAATATGTCAAGGTTTTTGCATGCATCATTATGGGCTCTACACATTCTAAATAATGGGTCGTGATAAGTTCCTTTGGTACTACAGTAAGGTAATGAAAACAAATGCTGTATACGGCTAATGCCAGAAGTTATAAGTGCGGCATGGCTCAATAGATCCGTTACATCCTATTTATTAACCGGCTTCAAAAAGAAGGTTCTCTATTCGACGCGTATGTATGTAATATTGATAAAAATGCGTTATATTAATATATGTTAGTCTATGTGGGCTTCTAAATAAATTTACCAAATTTTATGAGTGTATGTATGTATGTATGTATATATGTATGTATGTATGTAGGTTTGTCCGCGGATTTCTCAGAAACTACAAGTACGATTTCGAAAATTCTTTTTGTAATAGTTAGAGTATTTTTCAACTTAGGGTAGAGTATAAGTTTCATCAAAATCGGCCCAGTAGTTTGAGATATAAGCTTTTTATGTTTTCTGTAAGTTACTGTAACGTAGACGTTCGAGTTGCGTGATAGTGCTGATACCTATTTTGGTAAAATAAGTCACTAAAAAGTGTTAAATAAACTATTTAAAAAAAAAAAATCGACTTCAAAATATTGTTACGTGCGGGTGGGTAATTAAATGCCGATTAACGTAAAATATTTTTTATTCCACGTACACTCACACTGTATACACTATACACGCAGTATACACACAAGGCACAGTAGTCCGAGTCGCACAGTACTTCACAATAGTCCAAAGAAGTCGCAAGGGTCGCTGGTACAATTCTCTTCGATCGCTTCCTTAAGATGTTTCCGCTGTCGCTTGTAAACATAAACTGTCTGGGCGCCTCTATGCGTCGGCTTATATACCTAAATTAACAGAGGGGTGGATGTCTCTCGAATGTACTCGTAAGTAGGTACCTAATTCTATCGTTTTCGCGAAATACAATAGCGGCGCGACCTTCAAGAATAAACTAACAATAGGCGGGGGCAGTGAACCGAGCGCGAGAGCGTAGGTAGGTACGTAAGTACTTGCCGAATTGGAGGGAACTACTTTCTATTGAGAATTCGAGATCTTTCGGTACGAATCGATAGTAGACCTATAGACTAACAATGCGTTTTGAGATCATTGCAATTAAGTAATAATTAACCGAGTAATTAACACTTATATGTCGCGGTCGTAACACTACCCCCTCCCGAGCATCATTAGCTCCATGATAACGTGCCAATCTATCCAGGTGAACTATCTTAGGTTTGCCTCGGGGTCCCTTGATGCGGTAGGTGACGTCGTTGATCCTTGTAATAACAATAAAAGGTCCTTCCCAACGGGCTTGTAGTTTCGGAGACTTCCCTTTTCTGCGAAGCGGATTGTGAAACCACACTAGCGTTCCTTCATCGAAACCAATGGTATTCGCATTTCGATCGTAGCGGGTCTTCATTCTCTCGCTGGTCTTCAGACTGTTCTCCAGCACTCTCTTGTGCACTTCGTCCAACTGATTTTGAAGATCGCACACATAGTCTGTAACGGGCTGTGGTGTGTAAGGATTACTAGATTGATGCAAAATCCCAAAGCTTACATACTTATCAAATTTATTATTCTTATATTCTTTGCCATTATCACTCCTCAGTATTTTAATTTTTTTATCTAACTCGTTTTCTACTCTGTTTTTAAATTCAATAAATTTTTCAAGCACCTCATCTTTAGTTTTAATCGGATATAGAAATACTTTACGTGAAAAATCGTCAATAAATGTAACAAAGTACCTGGCACCTCCAAGCGACGTTGCCTGCATTGGTCCACAGACATCTGAGTATATCCGCTCTAGCAATTCTGTTGCCCGGGAGCCCTCACTTGGAAATGGCTGTCTTGTTAGCTTTCCTTCAATACAACATATGCATGTCATATTTTTCTTGATCGGTGACAATTTTACACCCGTTGTACAACATGGAATTTTATTTACATCGGTAAAATTTAGGTGCCCCATTCGCTGATGCCACAAATAGGTGTCATTTTCAATCACTGCTGGCATGGCATGTACTTCTTTATTTGTTATCACATTCAACCTATACATACTGTTAACCAAGCAACATGGTTACCATTTTGATTCAATATTTCACCACCATCATCATTAAATTCAATTTTACAGCCACTTTGTATCATCTTATTCACTAATATTAAATTGGTTGATAATTCACCTGAATTATCAACCAATTTAATATTAGTGAATACCTACAAATAAGATACATATATATATTTGTACCTACAAATAAGACATTTCTGACCTGTATGTCACTACTGCCATTTCCACTTGAATTTGGTACTCTGATAGTCACATTTCCACAACTTTCAACACGAAGGACTTTATTATTTGCTATTCTGATAGTACTAACAGGTGGAGTAGTTTCATTCCACAACCAATGTTTGTCCATATGCATGGAGCACCAGAGTCAATGTACCAGTTCAGTGAATCGTTACCCGTGGTTGCTGAGAAGGCAGCAATAAAGCTGTTATTTTCTTTAGTTTTAGTTTTTTATTGTTAAACCAACAATTCTTGCTTATATGCCCATATTTATTACAAGTAAAACATCTAGGTCCTTTTGCTTTTAATGGTTGCTGATGTTTACTAGGTTTGGTCTGACATTTGTGGTTTGAGTAAAATGCGCTAGTTTCATTATTTTTAACTTCTTGCAGTAGCTTAGTTTTTATAGAATCTGCGCTGATTTTCACTCCGGAACTCTCCATTGCCATTATCATGGGCTTGTAACTATCCGGCAGCCCCGCCAGCATAAGTGTACTAAGCCATTCGTCGTCTACTTTAAAATTAATATTTCTTAACCGGTGCGCAGAGGACATGATTTTGTTCACATAATCCTCTATACTTACGCTAGTTTCAAGAGTTGTATTTACTAAGTCTTTCAGCAGGCCGACTTTGCGTATCAAGCCTGAATCTTCGAATGCAGCAGAAAGATTATCCCACACCTCTTTTGCAGAAGTGGCTTCTTGTATGTGTACGTAAATAGTGGGGTCAATTAATAAAATTAATTTGGACTTGGCTTTGATGTCTTTGTTGGAATAAAACCTGCTGTATAATTAAAAGAACTCTAAAAAAGAAGTGTCTAGTTGCTATGGTAACTAACTTACTGTGAAGAAAACAGTATTGTCAAAATAAATATTAATTTAATGTCAATGTATACTATGTAAAATATATACAAGTAATTCTTATGAAAAGTACTCCGTGTTTTACTTTACGACGTATGAGTTAAGGATCGAACGAAAACGCCACTACGTGATAGGTTATGTCACAGCACTATAATCTTTAACTATGGAAAACGTTATAGGAAAAATCCAAGTTGGTCTTTTAGAAGGAAAATCGAATTGGGATACATGGAAATTCAAAGTCACGTCCCTACTACGTATGGTGCCTCATGCGTTAGAGGTAGTGGAAGGCTCGTTCCAGAAACCCATAGAACCAGCTGCCGGAGCTGGCGATGCCGATATAAGCGCATACAATGCGAATGTGGAGCGCTTTAACAAAGGTGACACAAGTGCCGTCCTTTTATTAACTACCAACATGCAGGAGGATACCCTAAGAAAGGTAATGCGGTTTACGAGTAGTCGTGAAATATGGCTGGAGTAAACTGGAGTTACATAGACTTTTCGATGGAACCGATGAAGATAAAGCATAAAATCTATGTATGAGCTTTTTTTGGTTACAAAAAGGATGCAGCAGATGATTTGGCTACACACATGTCCAAGCTAAAGAATATATGGACACAGCTGAATCAAAGAGGGATAACAACAAGGAGCTACCAGATTTACTATTAATATGTAAAATTCTTGATACTCTAGATGAATCCTACTTGTCTTTCCGCAGTAGCTGGCTGTTGCTACCTAAATCCGAACGAAATGTTGAAACTCTTACGAGCCATCTCTGTGCATTTGAGCGCGCAACGGCGCGTAATAATGATATGCAAGAAGCGTTTGTTACAAAATCCAGTGGAATTCAGTCTACTGTCGAGAAGAAGGACAAAAAGTTGAAGTGCAATTACTGCCATACAAAAGGTCATCGTGTGAGAAACTGTCAACAGTGGATCAAAGATGGAAAACCTCCAAAAGGGTGTAATCCAGAACCAACACCATCAACTTCAAAATCCGCAAACATGGTCTTGCTATCAGTAGCAAACACAGAAGTTTATTCAAGCGAACACGACTCTGGAAACTGGTACGTGGATAACGGCGCCACGAGCCATGTTACTAATCGAGCAGATATGTTCCATGATTACGAACACTTTAACGAGAACCGTACTGTAATGACTGCTAATGGCAATGCAATTAGTGCTAAAGGATCAGTAGTACTCGAGGCAAGTGTTAAAGGGAAGACAATTAGAATTACCCTTAAAGACGTTTGGTACGTTCCTGCTATAAATAAGAATTTATTTTCAGTTTTAGCGTTACATGACAAGCATCCAAGAAGTTTTTTCTCATCAACGACAGATGAATGCATAGTCTCTGTCAACGGAGAAGCTTGTTTGATTGGTAAGAGACATAAACATGGTGGTTTATATAGGCTACAAGTTACAAATATATCACCAGATGTCCCGCCAGAAGTTTATGCGACCTTAGCAACTATGCAGCTTTATCATGAAAGACTTGCACATTAGAACAAGAGACATGTAAAAGCTACAGTTAAGCGCGTACTAGGGTTAGATAACTGCCTCTTGACAAGGAAACCTGCGATGGCTGCATTTACGGGAAAGCACATAGACTTAAATTCGGCACAAGAACTCGAGCAACAGAACCAGGAGAGATCATTCACACAGACGTCTGTGGACCATTTGAACCGAGTTGCTCTAAGTTACGATATTACGTTTTGTTTAAGGATGATTTTACAGGTTACCGTATGGTATATTTCCTGAGACGCAAGTCTGAAGTCAAGGATAAGCTCGCCTTGATGCTAGCTCAGACAAAGACAGCAGGATATAATGTAAAATGTCTACTCAGCGACAATGGCGGAGAATTCGACAATGAGTCAGTTCGTAAGATCTTGAATACGCATGGAATACTCCTTACACACCTGAACAAAACGGTTCGAGTGAGCGAGAGAACAGGACCCTTGTTGAAACTGCACGTTCAATGATGTATGCTCACGAACCACTGCCACAACATCTATGGGCAGAACTCATCAACACTGCCGCTTATGTTCTGAATAGAACCGGTCCGACAAACACAAACAAATCTCTCTATGAACTTTGGTTTGGAAAAAACCTATAATAAAACATCTTCGTATAATAGGTAGCATTGCTTACGTCCACATACCAAAACATAAGAGGAAGAAACTAGACAAAAAAGCCACTAAAGGTAGACTTATTGGCTATGATGAAGACTGCTACCGAGTTTGGATCAATGATGGACAGAGAAACATGCTTGTTCGTTCACGTGATGTCATTTTCGATGAAAAGCCACTTCAGTTAGTTGACACTGACCCGCCTTGTGTAGATACTGATAGCGAAATATATGCGCCACCAGAAGAAGTGGTGGATGACGAAGAATTTCATGACGCTGCTGATTCTCATAGATACAACCTGCGTGACAGAGGTCAAATCAGACGACCTGAAAAACTGAACGACTATGTATGTATAGTAGAATCATATCCATCAACCTTTTCAGATGCCATGCAGAGTGAGGACTATGAGGAATGGATGAAGGCAATGAAAAGTGAAATTAGATCCTTGAAAGACCATAATGTATGGACTTTGTGTGAGTTACCGATCAATAGAAAGGCATTGCCGTGCAAATGGGTTTTGCGAATAAAAAGAAACCCAGATGGAAGTGTAGACAAATATAAAGCTCGTCTAGTAGCGAAAGGTTTTCGACAGAAAAAGGGCATAGACTATGATCAGACGTTCAGCCCAGTTGCGAGACTTGCAACGATTAGAGCTTTAATAAGTGTATCTGCTCAAGAAGGACTCCATCTGACACAGTTTGATGTTTCGACCGCCTTTCTACACGGAAAGCTTAACGAAGAAATCTACATGCAACAACCTGATGGTTTTGATGATGGAACTACCAAATTATGTAGACTGAATCGAAGCCTATACGGTCTGAAACAGGCTCCACGATGTTGGAACTCATGTTTCGAGGAGATTTTACTTGAAATGAATTTCGAAGAAAGTGAATCAGATTCTTGTTTGTTTACAAAGAGAATATATACTAAGAAGATTCTAATAACTCTTTACGTGGATGATGGTTTGATAGCTGCTACAGATGCAGATCTTGCTAATAACTTTCTTGATGATCTGAGAAAGAGACTCAAAATAACGACGAAGCCCACGTCATATTATTTAGGTCTTGAGATTAAGAAAGAAGCAGATGGGGCTATTATAATCAATCAGGAAGCCTATACCAAAAGGATTTTAGAACGCTTTAGAATGTCTCAACGCCATGTCAACGCCTATTGAAAAAGAGACTTTTCAGACAGGGAAAGTTAGCACTTCTGAGAACGGTGTGTTTCCATATAGGGAGGCAGTAGGTGCTCTCGCCTATTTAATGGTAGGATCACGACCAGATATCGCCTATGCTGTAGGTGTGTAGGTGTAGGTGTTCTCGCAAGTTGGAAAACCCTACATCAGATGACTGGAACAAAGTAAAGAGGATTTTCCGTTATCTAAAAGGCACATCCGGATGCGGACTTAAATACAGTCGTGGACCTAAACAAGTTCTAGGTTACAGTGACGCTGACCATGGAGGAGACATTACTACCGGTCGCTCTACCACTGGTATGGTGTGTCTTTATGCTGGAGCAGCCGTGTCCTGGTTGAGCCAACGTCAAACTTCAGTAGCAATACTACTACGGAAGCTGAAATTGTTGCAGCAAGTGAAGCAGCAAGGGAACTTATATGGCTCCAAAGAATTTTTGAGAAGCTGACAGATATGGAAGATGTGCCATATTTAAGAGTTGACAACGAAGCTGCCATCAAACTAGCGCACAATCCCGAATTCCATAAGCGGACCAAGCACATTCGCGTGAGACATTTCTTTGTGCGTGAAATGGTACAAGAAAATACTCTAACAGTTGTTAAGACCTGTTCAACGGAGCAGCTCGCAGATACTTACGAAGCCAGTTCCAAGACCGCGCCATAAAGAATTATCCAACAAGATTGGACTGTACCAAGCAACTACTGTTCAAATTAATTAGGGAAAGTGTTGGAATAAAATCTGCTGTATAATTAAAAGAACTCTAAAAAAGAAGTGTCTAGTTGCTATGGTAACTAACTTACTGTGAAGAAAACAGTATTGTCAAAATAAATATTCATTTAATGTCAATGTATGTATATACTATGTAAAATATATACAAGTAATTCTTATGAAAAGTACTCCGTGTTTTACTTTACGACGTATGAGTTAAGGATCGAACGAAAACGCCACTACGTGACAGTCTTTCTGTTTGGTCTAGTAGCAGTAGTCCGGTTGTTAGTCCGGTTGACCGGACTAGTGCAACTTTTCAGTAGCAGTAGTTCGGTTGAAATATATCACCGGACTACTGATACTCTTTAGTAGCAGTAGTCCGGTTGTTAGTCCGGTTGATTGGAATAGTGCAACTTATCAGTAGCAGTAGTTCGGTTGAAATATAGCACCGGACTACTGATACTCTTTAGTAGCAACAGTTCGATTTGTAATATTAAGAATAATATTGTACAATACACTGTTACTTTATTGTTATTTTAAAATGAACACACAGGAGTTGCATAATCTTGTGCCTTGTCTTGTGTGAGCATATGAATATGGTTTAGAGCTAACATGTTTATAGTAGACGTACCGGGGAAGCATAAGGAAGAGTCTTCAAGTCCAATGTGATTTTTAACTTCGCCCAGGATATACCTACTGAGGATGTGGTACCTATTGAGTAGCTAACATAATTATTGCCCAAGATATAAGGATATCTCGCCTCTTGATACATCCTTTACCCTCCCGGCCCTCACCTCTTAATACGCGACACCAATCAGAACCAGTAAGCCAGACTAGTAAGTCTGGATATCAAGACTTGAGGACTCTTCCTTATGTCCTATACTCCTTATGTCCTATGCTTCCCTGGTACTTCTTCTATAAACATGTTAGCTCTAAACTACATTCATATGCTCACACAAGACAAGGCACAAGATTATGCAACTCCTGTGTGTTCATTTTAAAATAACAATAAAGTAACAGTGTATTGTACAATATTATTCTTAATATTACAAATCGAACTGTTGCTACTAAAGAGTATCAGTAGTCCGGTGCTATATTTCAACCGAACTACTACTACTGATAAGTTGCACTATTCCAATCAACCGGACTAACAACCGGACTACTGCTACTAAAGAGTATCAGTAGTCCGGTGCTATATTTCAACCGAACTACTGCTACTGAAAAGTTGCACTAGTCCGGTCAACCGGACTAACAACCGGACTACTGCTACTAGACCTTCTGTTTATCCACAGTGCCTTCTGCTTCGACGTAATCCCACAATTCTTCGAGCTGTAAGTACGCTTTTACTGCGAAGCACCATGTGGAATAATTTCTTCTCAATACTCATTAATTAAACCATTATGATTACTCATTATGTTAAGTATTGCTAAAATAAAGACTTGCTGAAAGAAAAAATCCTACAAGAATTTACCGCGTGCTAACTTTTTTAGGTTATGAAAGCTTTTTTTCGAAAATACTTCGCGAATTAAAAAAACTATTATTTGCAGGCATGGGCTGGGCCCATAACCTGATGTAATTAAAAGTTAAGCGTTGAATTAAATGTAGTTTTATTTATAATAAATAGAGAGCGCGCACAATGACTTGGTAAAATATCAATGACAAGAGCATAGAGAAAAAGTAGACATAGACATTAGGGCGTTTTGCGTTCCTTTACTCCAACATTTAAAAAAAAAAATTAATAGTTTAAAAAACTAAAAATACACGCTTTTATAAGGACTACTGTATTAAAAAGCTATAAATAAATTATCTGAACCGTGGGGCGCTTATTCTCTGTAAATGATTTCAAATTGTTGTCATGCGAATACAAATACTTAGCATTCTTGAAATTTGACAAAAATGTTAAGCTGTTATTCAGAAAAAGCGCCCCACGCTTTTACACATAAATATAATCCATAAATTACAAACACGAGGTAGAAAGAAAGAAAGCACGGTTTAGATAATTTATTTATAGCTTTTTAATACAGTAGTCCTTATAAAAGCGTGTATTTTTAGTTTTTTAAACTATTAATTTATTTCATACTTTTTAGTCTTAGAAATATTCGCCTAAACTACGAATAAAATTAGCTGAAGTATTGATTTGTTCGTAGCTTGAATCGTAGGCAGGTTGTGGCAAAACATATTTTTATATTACGCGTAGGTATCTGTTTGAGTTAGCGAAGTTTAAGAAAGCACTACGTATTTACCCTTTAAACAGTCGAAAGTAAGCCAATAGTTTTACAAGTAGTATTCAAGGGATATCTAATGGTATACCTGGTATTAACTAGTAGGTACCACCTATACCATTACAGGTATAAATGGGACAACTTAGTACCATTATACCATTAATGGTACAATTCTATGGTATAACTGGTCCGAAGCCGTTCGGTGGCTTACCAACCTTCCGGGTTCATCAACGTCCACGTTATTAGGCAAAGTAAATATAACTCCATAATACAAATCAAATGAGTCCAAGCTACTAATAAACCCATCGAGGTTTACTAGTAATCATTCCATGGTTCCGTCAACCACCTTTCATTTCCATCATCAACCCTGATTATTAGGCAAAGTAAATAGAACTCTTTAATACGAATCAAATGAGCTTAAACTCTATGAGTTTACTAGTAGCCGTTCCAGGGTTCCGTCACCAACCTTCCTATTCTATCATCAGGTCCTCATTAATGGTCAAAGTGAAAAGAACTCTTTAAAACAAATTAAATGAGCTGAAACTTGATGTGTTAACTAGTAGCCATTCCAGGGTTCCGTCACCCACCTTCCTGTTCCATCATCAGGTCCTCATTAATGGTCAAAGTGAAAAGAACTCTTTAAAACAAATCAAATGAGCCGAAACTCGATGTGTTTACTAGTAGCCATTCCAGGGTTCCGTCACCCACCTTCCTGTTCCATCATCAGGTTCTCATTATTGGTCGAAGTGAAAACAACTCTTTAAAACAAATCAAATGAGTCCAAACTCGATGTGTTTACTAGTAGCCATTCCAGGGTTCCGTCACCCGCCTTCCTGTTCCATCATCAGGTCCTCATTAATGGTCAAAGTGAAAAGAACTCTTTAAAACAAATCAAATGAGTCCAAACTCGATGTGTTTACTAGTAGCCCTTCCAGGGTTCCGTTACCCACCTTCCAGTTCCATCATCAGGTCCTCATTAATGGTCAATATGAAAATAACTCTTTAAAACAAATCAAATGAGCCCAAATTCGATTAGTTTACTAGTAGCCATCCAAGGGTTCCCTTATCCACCTTCGAGCCCCAGCATCAGATCAGCTCGAGGATACCATATTTTTGTATTGTCACCGGTCCTTGATACATGTGCAAAATTTCAAATGTTTTGGACGTGTAGAAGTGGGTCAAAATTGCATCGTAAGATTCCATTACCATCATAGTTACATACATACATACATACATACAGGTCAAGCTAATAAAAGCGTGTTAAAAAGGCACTTTCGGAATCATGATATGAGTAAGCTGCGGGTTCATTTTTCTTCGTATGGCAGCATTAACACCAAATATAAGTTTGCTAATTAGTGCTAATAAATGAATTGAGTATGATACACTTAAAATGTGTGAGCATTTTTCAAAAAATGGTTATTTTTAGGGATATGGTTGAAATTCAAAACACGAATTGCTTTTAGGTTAATTGCTTAATGTGGCCTTTTTAGTCCCGCTATTTTGATATTTGCAGGAACATTTGATCTACCACTTTTTGCTATTCATATTATATGTTTTACTAGCGGCCCGCCCCGGCTTCGCACCGGTGCAAAGTAAAGGATAAAAAATGGTTATAGTGGGTTATGCCTAACAGATAAACATATACCATCGTAGACTTCTTTGTAGACCTTGTTAAGGTGTATAATACTGTGGTACATTGTTTTGACCTATCTCGTAGGGCCAGCGTTTGTAATGTAAGCGCAAAAAATATGTTTATTTACGACATCACATTAGAAACCTCAAAAATTATCAGTGTTTCTCTACTATATTATGCATGTATTATACATATAAACTTTCCTCTTGAATCACTCTATCTATTAAAAAACCGCATCAAAATCCGTTGCGTAGTTTTAAAGATCTAAGCATACATAGGGACAGACAGACAGCGGGAAGCGACTTTGTTTAAATAATCTAAATAAATGTTGAAACCAATAAAAAATAAATGTTGGTCATTGATGATCTTAGAACTATTAGTACTTGGGAGAAATCGTTTGGACTTGTGTTAAATACATCGAAATAGCAAGCTCTTATCATTGGTGTGATAATGGAGAGGTATTGGTTAGAGAGCCAGTGTAAGGCTGACAACACATCAATATTTTTTTTTCGATTGTTATTTTTTGACACTTGTTGAGAAAGTCGCAATTTGATACGGCTTTACTGTTGGATCGTTATGTTCCGTTGATTCTCTTGAGTTGACGAACTATTTTGGTGATCAGAGTTGATGGTTTCTTCAATAGTTCGCCGAGTTGATACGGCTCTGTTGCCGTCATTGCGCATGTAGCTTGATGTGCTTATCGCGGTATACAGAAAATTGGGCAGTGCTTGAGTATGTGATTAATGGTTTATTCCGATGTGTCGTCGCAGGGGCATTCGTGGTTGGAAGTGATTTTAAAACGGTGTAGGGTGTAGGTAAGATTTGTGGAAACCGTGATTTGTCAGAAATTGAGTAAATTCGAAAGTCCTTCCTGTCGCGTTAAATAAAAGTTTAACGCTTTCTATCTAACGTGGGGAAAAGTGACTTGGTGTGGGCACCCTGCTCAGCAGATTGGTAGTTGAAAGAGGTCACGACTGTCACAATCTTTCTTTTCTTTACACACCTCATAGTTCTAATAATCCCGCTTATTTCCGTGAACGCTTTGAGCGTGGTTCCTCGTAATAAAGCGTCCCTCACAGCCTTTTCCCTCCTCCATAAAACTCCTTTTCACAGTTCCAGTCAATACGGTGACTATTTATGCAGTGCGTCTATGGAACTCCCTTCCACACTTCATCAGAGCAAGCCCTTCATTAGAAGTTTAAAAAAAAAGGAAAAAAAGAACATTTCAACTCTAGGTTGCCTGGAAGAAATCGCTTGTCAGCGATAAGGCCGCCTATCTCACGGAATCTTCTATCTATCTATACTTATAATAAAACTGTAACAGGTCCAATTCTGTACATTGAAGATATTTTGAAAATTATTTTTGGAGGGCACTCTATAACCGATACTGAGGCCGAAAATGTAATTTTTTTAATTTTTGTCTGTCTGTCTGTCTGTCTGTCTGTATCACGGCTGAGCATCACGCCGAAACTACTGAATGGATTCAAATGAAACTTGGCATGATTTGAGATCTTACTACGAGGTAGGACATAGGATACTTTTTATCCCGTAATCTAGCACGGTTCTTTTGGGAGAGGGGATTAAAGTCAAAACGGGTACTTGGTTATACGCTTGGTCCGATTTTATCAATTTTTCTTTATAATATAATAAATATTAGTAAGGGAACACTCATAGAGAGTTGATAACAAGGTTTTGTAATCGATCTGGTTAAGCAACGTTAGGTAAGGCCATTAAATAGATGGGTGACCGCTTAACGCCATTTAAAGTGAACGGGTCCGTGCTTCGGAGAGCAAGTAAAAAGTGGGTCCCAGTTTTTAACCGACTATAAAAAATGTGGTTATGTATTCGATGCGAATGTCTGTTATTCAAAGTTTAGTTAACGTAAAAATAGCGCAGGCGGAGCTGCGTGGGTCAGCTAGTAGATAAATAATTATCTATTCCGTGGCCTATCTGCACTGTATTTCTTTTGTTTCTGTTTCCTGTTTCTATATTTTGTGCAAATAAGTGTAAATAAAATAAATAAACATTTCTTAACATCGTTGTATTTTTAGTAAGTAAGTAAGATGTATATTCAAAAAGTATTTATATATGTGTATTGATTTCTAATATATAAAATTCTCGTGTCACAGTTTTCGTTGCCATACTCCTCCGAAACGGCTTGACCGATTTTGATGAAATTTTTTGTGCTTATCCGGTATCTATGAGAATCGGCAAAACTTATAAATAAGTTAAGCTCACCTATGTACTTACTTACATTCCCGACCCGTGGGTGATCAGGGTAAGAATAGCACCCTCCCATCTCCTCCTATTGGTAGTCCGTAAGAGGCGACTAAGGGAAAACAAGAAGACGGGCAGCAACGTTTTATTTTGTTGTATTACCTACCACCTATACCGCGGGCCCCAAGACGCCTGCCAAGCGTGGGAATTATGGCAACCCCTCCTTTCTAAGGGGAGGCTTTTTGTTTGGCAGTGGGCGAATTTCGTCTGATGATGATGATGTACATTCCATGTCTTATGTAAATTGTAATGTATACTTTGTTTTTGTATGTAGTAAGTATAAAGAATAAGAATCTCGAATAATAAGCATGTTTAAGAGTTTGCTGTAAGTGGCAATAAATTAACCCGGTTACAAAAATAAATCCATTGCACTGTTTTCCTAACCCTGTCTTTTGCGACTGTGTACACATATTATCATTTAAAAAAAGACAATCTTAACCAATCGTTAAAGTTTCAGTTATTTTAATTCAGGAAAAAAGTGTTTCACTATGATACAAAAAAATAAAGCTTAGTGTAGTTTTTTTAAACTAAGTAATCCTATTTGAAACACATTATTTGGCAAGTGTTTTTTCAAATGCATTTTAACTATAATCTTGTGAGTAACAAAATCGACAAAATGGTTTATTGTATATGATGTGAGCGTGTGTTTAGCTAAAATTGATTGAAGGACGAAATGCTTCATTGTACACGGATATTTTCGGATCGGTTTCAACGGAAATAGAAATTATGCCGATCAATGACTTCGGTTCCCCTTCCTCGTGCAAAAATATTGATAAATGATAGGTCAATGCATGGCAGGCGGTATGCTTTAGCGAAATTCTCTTTAATACTCAGTACTGTGAACTGTTTTTAGGTGGTACGTGCCTGATGACCACCCAGGTAGGTTACCACCGCAGGGATACTGGCATCACCTCGTGTGCCCGGCCCAATGTAATTTCCGAGGATACGTACGGAAGAAGGACCCCGGTGGCCCGGGTACACAGTCCCAAGCCCATTGGCTCAGTGGCGAAGCCTTAGGGCGGGGGCACCGAGCTGCTGTTCCCGGTATATGGGTGCCGGTTGAGCGGCAGTGAGGCGCGGAGGGATGTAGGGTCGAAAGTATCCCGATATTACGGTGTGATGGTATTACAGGGCCGTAAGGCTATAGAGAGTTTTAGTCACTGTGGTCGCCTCTGAAACTTCTCTGTTGAGCGGAGTGGACCACCGGGCACCGCATTTGGAGAGAGCCCCAGTATGGCCCGCTTTGGCCAAGCCGTTGGAACCGCATAAGAACGATGGTACGTTCCCGGGGCCCGCCACTATAGCGAAGATGCTGGAAGGTCCGATGGAGTGTTAGTCGGTAAGAGTCCAACATTACAGTTTGCACCTCTAGCGGTAACTATCAAATACGAGTAAAATGTACCAGAGAAAAGTAATAGTTTGGTCGTTAACTATCGAAACCCAAACTAGAAGCCCAGGTGAACATCTTCCTTGTCACGTCAATAAATAAAATACCTCCTCCTCCTCTCTAGGGCTCCTGGTGCTGGTGCACATCCCACCGGAGAGCCCTGGTGTCCCTCTCTCACGTGCCAATGCGACAGCCGCGGGGGTTTTAGTGGGTAAGGATCCCACATACTCCGATTGACCCCCACAGATCTCGGAGACCTATTGAAGGTTTCCTCGCGAAAAAAAAGTAAAATATAAATGTATAGTAGGTACGTATATTTTTTCCCTAATACCTAAAAGTTACTGTTTCACCGCGATCCTACTTGATTACAAGTGGCGTTATTTGGCAATCTTCTGTAAGAGGAAGTACTATAACAGTCGAATTTAGCAAGCGAGGAGGAGGAGGAGGAGAGGTAGAAAATAGGGGTATTTTCTACCTCTCCTAAAATTATGGTGGTTACAAAACAGCTACTGTTTATCACAAAACTGACTCCGAATTTATTCACAATTTCGTCTATATCCCCAGACTCAACTCAGCGTTTTATAAGTGTGGCCAATAAAGCAAGTATTATGCCACCAGATAGGTATCGAGCGGAGATTTGAAATGAAATTGTGTCTAATATTAGAGAAGCGAGAATAAATAGACAGGTGTGTTGCACGTTACAGACGCAGATAAAACATTGCGTGGCGGTGCAAGGTCGAAATGTTATGTATCGCGAGTTTGCTCTATGAATCAACGTGTCAAATCGTGCATTGCTCTATTACTATTCATAATTATCTTAATCTCATTTTTAACCCCGATAATTAACAATGCATTTCTATTATGTCAATTTATTTCTTTATCGAGCTATGGAGAGAGCTATGCTATGGAGTTTCTTTGCGCAACAGAATCCGGAATGAGGAGATTCGCCGAAGAACCAAGGTCACCGACATAGCTCGTAGAATATGCAAGTTGAAGTGGCAGTGGGCAGGCCACATAGCTCGAAGAACCGATAACCGTTGGGGAAGAAAGGTTCTCGAGTGGCGACCACGAACCGGAAGACGCAGAGTAGGCAGGCCTCCCACTAGGTGGACAGACGACATTGTGCGCGTCGCAGGCAACCGGTGGATGCAAATGGCAAATTGTCGATCATTGTGGCGGTCGAAGGGGGAGGCTTATGTTCAGCAGTGGACGTCTTCCGGCTGATGATGATGATGATGATGATGATTTAATTTATGCACATAAAGTGCAAGGCAGACTTGATGCCTTAGGCATTTTCTAACAGTCTACCTTTGGGTAGTGAAGAAATATTTTGTGATAGGTGCCAATTAGTGTAAAAAAACTATGTACATATCACTCATCATCATCAGCAGCCGAAACACGTCCACTGCTGAACAAAGGCCTCCCCCTGAGAAGGGCGGGGTTGCCATAATCCCTACCCTCATGTCACGTGACCACTCACCTGTTTGGGTGACGTAATAGCTGGGTGACCTGCTGATTAGTGCGCTCATGGTAGTACACAGGCAAATTTTCGTGTTAAACTGCCCTGCTATAACAGTTCATGTTAAGGCCCCTGGTGTGTCACCTCGATCAGGTGAATATCTTGTTTGTTTCATCACTAAGATAAATAAACTATTTAAAAAAAAAAAAAAACCGACTTCAAAGTAAATTATCTAATAAACTATTTTAAAAAAAATTAAAACCGACTTCAAAGTAAATTATCTAAAAAGCATAAAATAACGAAAATATTATTGAAGTTGGTGTTAGCGTACCTGCTGTGTATATTCTGCACCAACTTCAATAATATTTTCGTTATTTTATGCTTTTTAGATAATTTACTTTGAAGTCGGTTTTAATTTTTTTTAAAATAGTTTATTTAACACTTTTTAGTGACTTATTTTACCAAAATAGGTATCAGCACTATCACGCAACTCGAGCGTCTACATTACAGTAACTTACTGAAAACATAAAAAGTTTATATCTCTTAAACTACTGGACCGATTTTGATGAAACTTGTACTCTACCCTAAGTTGAAAGATACTCTAACTATTACAAAAAGAATTTTCAAAATCGGACTTGTAGTTTCTGAGAAATCCGCGGACAAACCTACATACATACATACATACATACATACATACATACATACATACATACACTCGTGAAATTTGGTAAATTCGTTTAGAAGCCCACATAGACTAACTTATATGAATATTACGCATTTTTATTAATATTACATACATACGCGTCGAATACAGAACCTCCTTTTTTGAAGTCGGTTAAAAAGCATAAAATAACGAAAATATATTGAAGTCGGTGTCAGCTGGTGATAGTGTTAGTTAACATGATTAGCTAGCACCGACTTCAATATATTTTCGTTATTTTATGCTTTTTAGATAATTTACTTTGAAGTCGGTTTTTTTTTTAAATAGTTTATTTAACACTTTTTAGTTACTTATTACACCAAGATAGTTATCAGCAATATTACGCAACTCGAACGTCTACGTTACAGTAACTTACTGAAAACATAAAAAGTTTATATCTCTTAAACTACTGCACCGATTTTGATGAAAATTGTACTCTACCCTAAGTTGAAAAATACTCTGACTATTGCAAAAAGAATTTTTGAAATCGGTCTTGTAGTTTCTGAGAAATCCGCGGACAAACCTACATACATACATACACTCATAAAATTTGGTAAATTTGTTTAGAAGCCCACATAGACTAACATATGTATATTAATATTACGCATTTTTATCAATATTACATACATACGCGTCGAATAGAGAACCTTCTTTTTGAAGCCGGTTAATAAAAAACCTTGGTTTCCTTCAGTTATTTATTTATTTCACTACAAGTTAACTCACTTACGGCTCATATTTATAACTAGCTGACCCACGCAGCTCCGCCTGCGCTATTTTTACGTTAACGAATTTTTTAATAACAGATATTCGCATCGAATACATAACCTCCTTTTTTATAGTCGGTTAAAAACTGGGACCCACTTTTTACTTGCTCTCCGAAGCACGGACCCGTTTAGTTCAAATGGCGTTAAACGGTCACCCATCTATTTAATGACCTTACCTAACGTTGCTTAACCCGATCGATTACAAAACCTTGATAACAACTCTCTATAAGTGTTCCCTTACTAATATTTATTATATTATAAAGAAAAATTGATAAAATCGGACCAAGCGTATAACCAAGTACCCATTTTGACTTTAATCCCCTCTCCGAAAAGAACCGTGCTAGATTACGGGATAAAAAGTATCCTATGTCCTACCTCGTAGTAAGATCTCAAATCATGCCAAGTTTCATTTGAATCCATTCAGTAGTTTCGGCGTGATGCTCAGCCGAGATACAGACAGACAGACAGACAGACAGACAGACAGACAAAAATTTAAAAAATTACATTTTCGGCTTCAGTATCGGTTATAGAATGCCCTCCAAATATAATTTTCAAAATATCTTCAATGTACAGAATTGGACCTGTTACAGTTTTATTATAAGTATAGATATTGTATATACCTCGTAATAAACACAGCTTGAACAAATTAATAGTTCTGTAATTTCTTGAAATACTCCTGTTATTGACACCTTCGAAGACGTCCTGCAGGCGAAGCTTGCTACGATTCGCTTAGATGCATTCAATTTAAATTACTTATAGTCTATTTCAGGGATGTCATTAAGCAATGTATTGCCTCAACAATAGTGCAAATTAAAACAATATTTACTTGAATATGATAATGAGCCATTGCCTTTTTGTAACTTTTAGTTTTTTTGTAGCCTCCATAGTGCGGCGGAAAACTGTTTGCTTTGCCAACCAAAATCTGCGAGCTCAAATCTCGAAGAAAGCAAAATCTTTGTGTAGATATTATTTACTTGCTAGGAACTTCATGTCCTGAATCCGGACCGACCTGACTGCCCGGAAAGTAATATGATACATGCGTCGGATGGGCATGTAAAAAGTCGTTCCTGTGTCTGCCCTCTCC
The DNA here is from genome assembly GCA_911728495.1 of Furcula furcula. Taxonomy (NCBI): domain Eukaryota; kingdom Metazoa; phylum Arthropoda; class Insecta; order Lepidoptera; family Notodontidae; genus Furcula; species Furcula furcula. The sequence continues at coordinate 18,258,590 of OU452251.1, forward strand.
CCGGGGCGTCAGTCTTCCGTCCCATCGATTTGAGATTTGAGAGTAAAGGAAAAGAGAGCGCACTTGTGTGTACGCAAGTACTTGTGCACTATGATCACTCCTGCGTAGATGGCTGAGGCTTATGAAACTTATGAAAAAACTTGATGAACTTATGAAAAAAACATCGCTGTGGTCGTATCGACAGGAGGCAGGTCACCCCCTTCCCTCTGATATGGTTGAGGGGAGTGATGGCTGCTGCTCGAGTCAACTCGTGCGCGGGTGCTGCTTGGGGGGACTGGTCCGACTACTATCCCTTTGGCCTTTTAGTTTGTTGAAATTTTTGTCGTAATTTATTGTTTTCTTCTTTTCTCCCTTGCTTTATGTTTCGAACGGCAAGACACAATATCGCTAATGTCAATTCATTTGTAACAAAACAATGTTTAAAAAAAAGTGAAAAAATGACAAGCCCGCTGAGTTTCTTGCCGGATCTTCTCAGTTGAGGCCGCGTTGTGATCCGGTGGTAGCTTTTAAAAAATGACCATTCAAAAGTGCTAGCGTTAAGCCTATTTGAAATAAAGATTTTTGAGTTTGAGTTTGATTATAGATTTAATTTACCTTTTAAAAAATCACCCTGAGATAAAGAGCTCAAGGAATTAGTATAGATTAAATAAATATATATCCCCGTGGGGTGACCGGGTAAGAATAGCACCCACCCATCTCATCCCGTTGGCTTGTCCGTAAGAGGGGTTCGCCGCACACGGGCCAATAGCCACATCCACAATCGCCGCCACTTGAAGCTAGAATCGGCTACAAACGAAGCTGACGCGCGCGACTGCCACTTGTGGTCCATGTTGGACACTTGCGGTCGGTGGCTGCAACTTTTTTTAACGCGTGCTTGCAGAATGGACTCCGACGAGGGAGAGAGGGGTGGGGAGTCGCGCGAGTGGCTTGTGTCGGCGTTTTGTGGCGGCGTTTTGTCGCCGAGCCGACGACTAGAGGCGAGCAGTGGCGATTTCTGGCGTGTGGCGATCACCGGCGTCTACAGTGTGCGGCGAGTCCATGCAAAATGTATGAAAACAACAAATGGTCGGTGGCTGCGTTTTGTGGTTGTGGCTGGTGGCCCGTGTGTGAAAAAGCGACAGCGCGTTTCTATTAGATTACCAATTTACCTATACTGCGATCCCCAAGCCGCCTGTCCAGCGTGAGGATTATGGCAACCCCTCCCTTCTAAGGGGGTGGCCTTTGTTCAGCAGTGGACATCTCTCGGCTGCTGCTGATGCTGATGAAATATAGATGCTATAGAGCGGTCGTTGGTATTTAATACAAAAACTGTCAACGCTTTCTACAAGTGCTTGTGGCGACTCGACACAACTAGATGGCGCCACATGTGGTACAGCGACGCGAGGAAAAGCAAGCAGTATCACATACAACGCGATAGATGGCGACATCTCCGAATCCTGAATCTCGCAAGCGAAGTTTCTCCAACTTGGAGCATATATACAACATCCCGACAACAGCTGTCGAGGGCTTCGGTCCTGACCGAGCATCACACCTCGCTCGGTCGGAGGAACCTCCCTTTAGCACCGCCGACGCATCGCTAAATGCTTATTAAATACTTCAGTAAATGTAACCTATATAAAATATATATGAAAATAATCTGCAATACCGTGCAGTCATAATCAACAATGTTTTTGACGGCTTAGTGTATAGCGCAATTGTATCTTCGGAGTCGCTGGACGTTCGAGGAGTGGGTCCTAGGACGTCCATTGACTGCCATTGAGTACCTACGGCGGCGACTCCGAGGAGGACGGTGGCGGGGAAGTGAACCCCCGTTCCCGTGAGCACCGTGTCTGGTTTCAGAGGGGCCATAATGCGCACCCAGGCGGCGGGCTTAAAGGCAAGGAATTGAGGGACTGCTGGTGCAGATCCCAGTAGAGAGCCCGGATGTCCTCTCATGTGCCGATGCGACAGCCGCGGGTGTAGGTAAGAATCCCACACACCCCGTTTGACCCCCACAGGTCCCGGGGAGATTTTGAAGATTTCCCCCGCGAAAAATAGCCCTTACTTTTCGCGCTTATTACTAGCATGCGCCACTTATTACATAGGTAACAAGTTTTGTGATGACAATTTTGCTCGCTAATGCAGGACCTATACCATCACCTCTAATAGTGACTTAAGGTGGGCAGTAGCTACATTTGTAGTTTCCACTTTATGTGTGAATGAATGATATTTAAATACTAATTAAATGATTTACCAATCACTTACGGTGAAGGAAGGCGTAAGGAAACCCAGTCAGTCATGCTCTATAATGTATTCGACCGGTATGTCTGATCTACCCATCGATATACTATTATATCGATAGATCCACCAAGTCAATGCATACTTGCATGGTAGATTATACCCTAAGCCCTCTCATCTCTGTCATTATAATGTGGACATAAGACCTAAGCCCAGCATTGGGAAATTGCAGGTCCTAAAAGATGTTCGTTCCGTTGTTTATATGGCACAGTAAAATGTCTAGTGTTTGACAAGGCATGTAAAAACTTCTATCATCTAAATGAATGCATTAAGAGTGGTGGCATATTTTATACGAATGTATCACTTCTCATGACTATCCTTAAGGTTGTAATCGTGAAGCAAGAGTTTCCCTTCGCTCCCGAAGGCTTCTTGGTGCAGCCGACGACCTTATCATGACTATATTCCCAAATGTTTTTTTATAAATACTTACATAGATGTCGTTTGCTAAAGACATATTTTCATTAAATAATAATATATTGAAAGTTATAAAAATAATAATAATGTTTATTTTTCCAGTCTGATCCGGCCCTGGCACTAACCTTTTTTGTTTTACAAGATTGGCCAACTGCGCAGGATATGTTTAGTGGACAAACGAAAGGCTGCCACGATCGGGAAGAGTCAATGAAGACCACTCGTAATACTCGTAGTTGCCACAATGTCCGCTTAATATGACTCAAGATGGTTACGCTTGTGTTACCAGAGACCGCAGTCCCAAAGTAGGTGTATGATGGGTAGATTGTTCGTATTTATTATTTACTGTAGAAAACTGACAGAGGTGAGGGATATAAAAATATAGTGATTTATATCCGTAAAGTAAGACTTTGAGCTATTGGGTACAAGTTCGATACGTTTGGGAGAGCAATTAAAAAAATGTGCGTGCGTGGAGTCCCTCCGCGCGGAAGAAGTGAAACTTCATTCTCGGTCGAGTCGGCGGAGTAGGCGGAGTCGGCGGAGTCGGCAGAGTCGGCTGAGTCGGCTGAGTCGGCGGAGTCGGCTGAGTCGAGTCGAGTCGAGTCGAGTCGAGTCGAGTCCAGTCGAGTCGAGTCGAGTCCAGTTGGGTCCAGTGGAGTCGAGTCCAGTCGAGTCGAGTCGAGTCGAGTCGAGTCGAGTCAAGTCGAGTCGAGTCGAGTCGAGTCGAGTCGAGTCGAGTCGAGTCGAGTCGAGTCAGGTCGAGTCGAGTCGAGTCCAGTCCAGTCGAGTCGAGTCGAGTCCAGTCCAGTCCAGTCCAGTCCAGTCGAGTCGAGTCCAGTCCAGTCGAGTCGAGTCGAGTCGAGTCGAGTCGAGTCGAGTCGAGTCCAGTCCAGTCCAGTCCAGTCCAGTCCAGTCGAGTCGAGTCGAGTCGAGTCCAGTCCAGTTCAGTCCAGTCGAGTCCAGTCGAGTCGAGTCGAGTCGAGTCGAGTCCAGTCGAGTCACCCCAACTTGCCCCAACGCAACCCCAACTCACCCCAACTCACCCACTCCACCCACTCACCCACTCCACCCACTCACCCACTCACCCACTCACCCACTCACCCACTCACTCAGTGACGGCGTCACATGAGCGCTTTCATAACCTTAACAAATTTACGCCTATCGCCTATCGTTTAACACGGTTAACACCTATCACTTAACGCGTTAAGCGATAACGCGTTAAGGTGACTCATTTAACGCTTAACGCGTTATGTGATAACATTTTTGGAAGTCGCATAAGTAGTTTCACTTCAAAAACTAAAAAGCTATACAAAATAGAGAACAATCCTTTTTTATCAACCCTTGTTTATATCCCACTGTTGGGCACGGGCTTCCACTCAAAATCATTATTATCAAATATCATAGGTCCATAGTCAATGAAATTTTTATACATAGTTAGTGATGGTATATAATATCATATTGGTCATAGTCAACCACACTGGCTAAGTGCGGGTTGGTGGACTTCACACGTCATCCAAGAGCTAGTTAGGCTTTCTCAGACATGACGGTTTCCTCACGATGTTTTCCTTCACCGAATTTTAAACAAACTGCTCTTTTATTTATTTCTCAAACATATCCATAACATTGTCATACAAGTTACATAGCTCGCCAAACTAAAACCAGTTGGCGTTTCTGCTTGAATCTATGTCCGAATTACACTGGTGAAATTACCGGATACAAGATACTTATTAACTAAAGTCTGGAGTAGCAGTTAATCTGGGGTGACGAGCCGCAGATTAGGTAGACCTGTCGTTTATCACCGGACGAACGTCTTGCTTGTGTAGTTTCTAGGTTAAATAAGGAATGCGAATAGGTAATTGAAACCACTAAATCCGTTGGCAATAATTTTATATTTCAACTCATCAATTGCACTATAATTATTATAATATAGTTTTCCTTTATTTAGTATAAATAATTACGCCACGATTTTTATTATATTGAATTAACGATATATTAAATACTGTTCTTGTAAAGTTTAGAATAAAATAATAGGAATTAGCCTGGCGAAGTAGTCCTACATTTGCCCAGCTCTAAAAATGTACAACTCCTCGCGCGAAGAACGTAAGGTCCACGTAGACGAGCCCTTAACGGCTTATATGGCTTAACTAGTACTAGTGGACCACCGAAGACAACACGTTAGGTGGACACTAGACATTCGTAGCTCAATACTTCCTCTTTCTCAGTAAAGCCGATGACTCGTCTACACAGACCTTTACAATTATAAAAATACTAGAGATTCGAGATCAAACTAATACAGTCTTAATTGAATATTGACTAGAATATCGGTATCTTTAGATTCCAGTTGAGGGGGCAAAGATAATCACAGTTCACTTAACACCAGCAATCGAATTACGAGAGATGAAGTAGAATAAACAGTTAACCACGTACATATACTATCTGATTATTACGTACACATAGCTTACAAGTCATTACACTTAGTAACATTTATTTTTAACGTAATATGACACTTATGCATATAGGATTAACTTTGGTTCTTAATTAATGATTGGTTTTGTACGGAATGGAGATAGTGTCTAGATTAGTTTGCGGATATGTTTATTCTTGTTGTCTATCATCTTCGACGGAGTTGTTCGCTTTCTCTTCTTTGGGAAGGGCAGACTGAAACAATAGAAAATATTATTTTAGAACCCCAAAATAAAAATAAAATACTTGTTAAGTAATCATTTTATGGATTATATCGCTGTTTATTTTTGTTCTGTTTTGAACAGTATTCTCATGTTCACGGGAGGACCAAATATTTTAGATGAATTTCGATGCATTAGAACATGATGTTCTAAAAAATTGTACTGTACTTACAATGGTATTGAGATATGTGTACAAACGCAGATATAGTTTTACATAGATAACGCAAATGCATGTACTTCGCGTGTCCGAACCCCGACGAAACGTCGGGGTTGGTCACCGCTAAATTTCAGTCCGCACGTGTCTGTTGTTGCAGCCTTGCAGCCGGTCGGCCGCAAAATCTAAAGAAAATCGGTAGGGCATCGGCGGGGCATCGGCAGCATCGGTGTCTTTGACTCGGTTTCGACTTCCCGTCGTGAAATTCGACCGTGACGTCGCAGAAGGTGTTAAAAACTTGGTACAAAAGTCGGCACGCTTGGTTTCAATACAAATCGTGATACTTGCGTTATCTAAGTAATCTATAACTGTGTGTACAAATGTAAATAATTGAAAAGGATTGGAAATAATATAGATAAAGCTACTACCTAATGTAGCTCTCTCTACTGGAATATTTTCCCGTTATGTAAGGAACTATCCATAAATATTCTCAGATGAGCAATCTGAAGAAGAAGTCATTGGATTGGATGAGAGCTGGTTTGATTCCCTTCTTTACACTGCAAATTAAGGAGACAATCTTTTATAGTTCGTTCATCTGGTACTGTGTTAGATATCACCCCAGTCAATTGTATGAAACTCAGAATTTTGTACTGAATGATCTTTCGATTGTTTGTCGATAGTTTTATATTAGAAAAAATCTATGTGCTTTTAGACTTTTTCATATCGACGCATGGTCGTACCTCAGAGAAAGTACCAAAGGAGTTAGTATCGCGTCGATTCCCGGAACAAATTTTTCGTGGCACTTTTGCGGGGTGCGGGAGGCGAAGTAAACACACACAGATACACTTTCACGCATACCTACACTATAATAAACTCGCAACACATTCAAAAATACACGCACACAAATAAAGAATGACCTGACCATATGACCAAAAATTTGGCAGAGGGGGTTAGCGCATCATGCTCTCTCCAGTGGTATCTCCTCTAAGGGCCGTACGTCTGACCATGGCTGAGATGCCAAATTGTAAGGATAATCGCGTTAATTTCCAATTGAAATAATGTAGAAAAAGATTGTTAACGTACTTCATATGGCAATAAGATCGTGTTGTCTGACCGACAACCGAATCGGAGGCGCATTGACGGAGCTCGTACAGTGCGATCCTGATCCTGGCACACAGACATAACAACACACATAAATAAAATACATAAAGAAACAGGAGCATACAGAAATAACATAAAGAAACCGAAGTAAGGGATAGTCAACATGCAAGTGACGCTCATAGCCAGTTGTAACCACTGTTTGGTAAGCAACGGTAGGCCAGGCCAGTCCTTAGATGGGTGACCGTTTAGTGGCATTTGAACTGAGCGTCTCCGTGCTTCGTAGGGCACGAATTCGGTCCCAGCTATTGTCATCTAGACGGCCCTCGGTAAACTTGAACACTCTGACACCAGGTTGGCTTATAACCATACGACAAAAAGAAACATGCAAGTCAAAAACTGAAACTATAAATAAAGTAGTAGATTCTCTGCCGAATATTAGATTTTGGACGGATAGTGGATTATTGTGAATGGTGGAAGTTAAGTATTTTTCTTAAGTGGAAGCCTAGTAGTAGGTTAAATTTTAATACTTCAATATTTAAAAGCATCTAGCTACCAACACCGCAAACTTACATGATAATATAGGTAGGTACTTAATTGCACCGTAAAACAGATACAACAGCTAATGTTCACAATGACATTTACGACACAGACGAAAGACTTGAACTAAGTTTAACTCGATAAATTTGTCCTAAATTAATGTAAATGGAGTTTAAGCACCATCAATTTCGATTCACAGATAAGGTATAAAGGTAACTCAATAAATGGTTTCAATTTTATAAGCATTCGTATATCTACTATTTAAATTTCCTAGCTTAAGTCAGCTTTTCAATTATTATATTTAATTTTATGAACACGTATCAGTCCATTATTCAAAATTTTAATTAACCATCGAACACAATTAAAATTTGGGTTGGGTCTTGATAATTGATTAATTTTATACGAAACTTACTTTATCGTTATTAACCATCTATATCTATACTCTATACATATTATAAAACAAAGTCGCTCTCGCTGTCTGTCTGTCCCTATGTATGCTTCAATCTTTTAAACTACGCAACGGATTTTGATGCGGTTTTTATTAATAGATAGAGTGTTTCTTAAGGAAGGTTTATATGTATAATACATGCATAATATAGTAGAGAAACACTGATAATTTTTGAGGTTTCTAATGTGATGTCGTAAATAAGCACATTTTTTTTCGCTTACATTGCAAACGCTGGCTGAACCCTACGAGATAGATCAAAATAATGTACTACAGTATTGTACATATTAACAAGGTCTACAAAAAAGTTCGCGATGGTATATGTTTATCTCTTAGAGATAACCCACAATAACCATTTTTTATCCTTTACTTTTTATGACAAATAATTAACTATTAATAAATTGTTGTTAGCATGAATTTGTCCCTTCTTCAATATAACATAAACTTCACTAATATATACACCAATGACAAAAAAGCTGTGAATGTTGTTCATACCGCTAGGTTAAGGTTAAGCAACATAAGGCTAGGTCATTAAATAGATGGGTGAATCGATTTGTATGAAATTTTGTGTACATATCGGGTAGGTCTGAGAATAAAATCGTAAAGTATATTTCATGCCGCTAGGTTTAGCAACGTTAGCCAAGGTCATTACATAGATAGGTGACGGGCGGCGGCGACTCCGAGGAGGACGGTGACGGGGTTGCAAGCCCCGTCCCTGTGATCATGGTGCCAGGTTCCCGGGGGCTATAATGCGCACTGAGGGGTATTTGGTGCATATCCCACTGGAGGGCCCAGGTCTCCCCTCATATATGGCGATGCGACAGCCGCAGGGGTTTAAGTGGGTAAGAATCCCAGATACCAGATACCATGATTAACGAGGATATTTAGAACGAGAGGAGGGTGCAAGAGAGGAAAGAGAGGGAGAGGGGATTCGAGGAGAGAGTGATAGGGTGAGGGATAGGGGGATTAAGGTAGAACAAGGGGAGAGTGAGGGGGAGCAAGGTGGTAGAAGAGAGAGGGGGACGGGGTTCAGAGAGGGGACAACGGGGAGAGGAAGAGGGGGACTGTGACGGGGACCGAAGCGGGAAAGGGGAAAGAGAAAAGAGAGAATTAGAATTAGATTTTTCTTATAAGTGAGAGAGAGAGATGGAGAGAGAAATAAATCAAGGGAGGGGGGAGAAAAGGGGAGCAAATTGTAATAAAAGCGCGGGCGGAGCTGCGCGGGTCAGCTAGTATTTAAATAAACGTTATTCCTTGTTTTATTATAACTAGGGTTGACCCTATTTTTAACATTATTATGGACGTAACATAAACGATGCTTAATCAGTAAGCTAAATGGCAATCAATTAGGAAAACGTAAATATCAATTCTATTATATAAAGAACCTATTCTATTCATTTGATACAAAAAAACACACACACAGTACACACACACACGTGTTTGATACAGTAAAAATTGATTTAGCATCCAGTTATAATTGGGTAAATATTAAACGCTGTTTATTATGTAGGGATATCTTCAAAAGGCTTATTTACAAAGATCGAATTCTATTACAAAGAGCATTATCAATTTGCTTGCAAAGTAATGGTATCGTCTGATTGTTTTATAAAAAGGTCGAACATAAAACAAAAGGAATTGTCGTAAAAGATCGGATAGTGGCTTGTTGGAAGGAATAACTTCATTACATGGGTTTACACGGCATCAAGGGTTTATGATGCTTCGATAGATGGGTTCTTCGAGTGCGCCTTAGATTCGATCGTGGAATCTCTACATGTCTATGTGGTTTTATTAATGGTCGAGCCAAATGCAGCAGATTTGCTAGTCTAAAATGTGACAAATAGTAGGTGAATCCGGTTCAGTCTACAAATATTATAAAGAGGAAAAGTTTGTTAGTTTTTACAGACGGCGAGATGAGCTGAACCGATTCTGAATATATATTTTTTTATGAGAGGAATATCATTAAAGTGATGTCTTCGTAAATAATGTGGTTATAAAAATCTTTATTTTGGTTCTTTAGAGGCTGGGCGGATCGCTAACACTAAAAAAAATACTTATCATTTTTAACCGACTTCAAAAAAGGAGGAGGTTCTCAATTCGTCTGTATATATATTTTTTTTTTTGATAAGGCGTTAGTAGGTAAGAGTAAAAATAGTATTTTTTTTGCGCTCCATCGGAAATACGACCTTAGTGACAAATGTTCCCATCCAGACATAAATAGCCCCTAAGTAATAACGACGATATTTGAAAAGATAGCAACGTGCTAAAAAAATGTATTTAAATATCAGCTACTGTTGAAGAGCGATCATTCTTGATGGTATAGTCTTAAAGTGAGATTATAATTGTCAGTTATTGGTTTAGCAGTCGTGAACACGCCACACAAGAAACACGACCCTATGTCAGAGATATCGTTATACGACGGCTACAATATTATTGGTCTTGTGGTCACGTGGTCACTCTAGCCGGCAGCAAATAAAATCTTTAAAAAAAAAAATTGAACCGACTTCAATATCACTGAAAAGTATAAAATAATTTAAATATTATTGAAGTTGGTGTTAGCTTACCGGCTGTGTATATTTGGCACCAACTTCAATAATATTTAAATTATTTTATACTTTTCAGTGATATTGAAGTCGGTTCAATTTTTTTTTTAAAAGATTTTATTTTAAACTTTTTAGTGATATTTTCATATATAAAGATTGAACCATCGAAAACCGTAAAATTATCTAGATAGGTTATGATCACATTATCGTCTACATAGTTTTACATAATTCATGTTTCTTCAGAAACTCAGAACCTATTTATCCGGTCGTAATGAAATTTGCATGGAATCATCATAGTAGTTTACTCTCTCGAATAAAAAAAGAATCATCGCAATCGGTTCATAATTGTCAGAGCAATGTAATGGAGAACATCAGTTTTATGGTTTTTACCAGATAAATTCCTCCACATCGTTCATGTTCCTCCAGGAATTTCTTATCCGGTTGTAATAAAATTCATACAGATTTAATAAAGTGGTTTCTTCTTTCGATTAAAAAAAGAATCATTGAAATTGGTAAATGACCAGAGTTATGACCATTTTTGTCCTTAAAAAGCGACATAAAGTCATCGATATAGGCTTTCCTGCAGCTCTCAGTGCGCAGTCACCATTCTTGTTTTTCAGGAACTACTTATTACTACGCAATAATTTTTTTATGGGACCCAATCAATGGATTGAAGAATGGATGGAAGAAAGATTTTTTCAAATCGGTTCATAATTGACAGAGTTATGCGCGAACATACATAAAAAAAAAAAAATATATACAGACGAATTGAGAACCTCCTCCTTTTTGAAGTCGGTTAAAAAGACAAACTATGGTTCCTCACCAGCGATGTGCTACCCTAACAGGATAGCCGACTGCCAACCTAGAAGCGATCAAAGGGGAATACCCAATACCCAATACCCCATCCGATCTGTCGTTAGAGTAATTTTTCCCAAGTCTTTGACACAAGAGTGACCACGTGACCACAAGACCAATAATATTGTAGCCGTCTGTGCAGCAGGCTTAGCATGATGTGCAAATCTTGACAGACGAGTGTGGGTATGACGTCACTATGACGTAGTATTTCAATTTGAAGTTTCAGTGTTAAAAACTACGTCATACTCCACACCAATCAGTCAAATAAAATAAATAAATAAATAATATCTTGGGACAATCCACACACGGTCATCCGATCCCAAACTAGGCAGAGCCTGTACTATGGAAACCAGACAACTGATACTAATACTTACATATTTTTTTTTTTGTAAATAAATACTTAAATAGATAAACTACACCCAGACACTTGGCGGGAATCGAACCCACGACCCATCGGTTAGCAGGCAGGGTGTCTGACCACTAGACCAACGGGACCGTCAAGATTGCAAGTCGTGGCCTACCAGCAGGTGTCTGTTTCTACCAGATGATGTCTCTTACATAAATAGGGAGTTCTTGCTAGGCTCATTTTCTCCATGACTCAAAATATTCTAATATAGACCATAAGTTCATAGAAATAGAGCAATATAAGATATATTATTTTTATGCACACAGCATTCTAGGCAACACATATGAAAGTTCTTGCCCTATGTCACAGATCACTCGTAACAGTATTCTTGGCTATAAGAATCTATGTTCAGAAGAATATCCATTGTGACAGTACCTCTTGGGGGAAGGAGTGGGGCACGGCGCGTTCTTCAGAGCGACCGAATCGCAGGCGGAGAGGAGTACGGACATCTCGCAGAGACATGACCTCATCGGCTTCGTTGATCTGCAACAATGGCCAAACGAGCAACAAATTTTAATATTACTTCCAGAAAACAAACAGGCTTCTTTGTTTATAATAAGGGCGGCTAAGGATTGGAACAGTTGCCTGTGTCGGTTTTCTCGCCCGATTATAATGTGGGTGTCTTCAAGGCTAGAGTGAATAGGCTTTAATAAGCTAGTGTGCTTTACCATCTTCGATTGCGTCCATCAGTGGGTCTGCAGTCAAGCACTAGCTTATGTTGAATAAAAAAAAAGAAAAAAAAAGGCAATCTTAAAGAAATGTATATAAAATACTACCATAACAGCTTCAGTGGTCTTTGTCTAAGGTCGAGATAGTATTTTTTATCTGGTCTTCATGAGACTAGTTTCCTAATGTAATTTACATAGTTTGGCACACATATCAGTCAGTCTAAAGATACGTGTCCATTGGCCCGCGCCGGCCGCACCGCACGCACGGCACGCAATCAATTTCCGATGCGGGCGGCGTGGATAGTAGACGCAGCGCTATGTAAAAACATACAAAGCAAACTAAAATCCGTTGCGTGCCGTGCCTGCGGAGGCGTACCCTAATAAGTAGTTGAGCGAATTTCAGCGCCGGAACTTTTAAAGTCAAAGTCAAAAATATTTATTTCAAATAAATATTTTTGACGGTCACTTTTGAATGGTCAATTTTGTTAAAGTCGGCGTTAAGCCTATTTGAAATAATTTTAGAGCCTGTTGCAAATAATTTATAGTTGTGAGGCTTCTCAAGTACGTTAGTAAATATTAATATGATTATTAAGTAAGTACGAATGTTATATAAAATGATGTTTAATTATTATTAGTTGAGCATCACACTTTTGCAAAAGTGTTGCGTGTATCAAATAACGGATAGGCTCGTTGGTCTAGCTGTGAAGGACCGGTTTTAAGTATTCCTGATCACGAGAGTTCGTTGTGAGTACATGCACATATTTTTTTAGATTTTGTGTTAATGATTGTGCAGGAGTTTGGTAATAGTAACAAAACCCGTCGTAATATGTACCTTTTGGTCACGAGGAGCGACGCTTTCTTCAGATCGGCGTCCAAATCGTAGGCGGAAGGGAGTGCGGATGTTTCGGAGGGACATGATCTCATCAGAACAATGAGTTCTAGATGGATGAAGCTGAAGAGATCATGTCCCTCCGAATGAGTGACTATAACACCACCGGTTGTTACATTAGCTGAAATATTCAAACATCGCGGGTGTGCGACATACCACAAGAGTCATCATTCAAAGAATCTTAGAAAACTGTGACTGCAGGATATTCTATTTGCAGATAGTCCAAGGCGGCATTAATGGTAAGCAGTTACCGCAATTTATGGACACTAGTAACACCGGAAGCATCATTTATAATAATAATAATAATACCAGCCCTTGTTTATGTCCCACTGCTGGGCACGGGCCTCCCCTCGAGATGAGGGGGCTTAGGCCATAGTCCACCACGCTGGCCAAGTGCGGGTTGGCGGACTTCACACGTCATTCGAGAGCTAGTTAGGCTTTCTCAGACATGCAGGTTTCATCACGATGTTTTTCCTTCACCGAAAGCTAGTAACAATCGCACAAAGACGATTCGCACATGATTCATTGAAGAAATCAGAGGTGCGAGCCGGGGTTCGAACCTGCGCACCTTGTTTCCAAGGCAAGCGCTCGCCCACTGAGCTGTTACCGCATAATCATCATTTGCGTGCTGCCAATCTCATGCTTCAAAGAAAGTTCAAGTTCTCTAGCAGCAGTAGAGGCGTGTGCTAAGGCAGACTTGAGATCTTGTAGCTGCTGTGTGCCTCCTTCTGATAACCTTCTCGCTGCAGGAACACAACACTCGCATGCTTCGTTGTGTTGTTGTGTGTATGTTGTGTTATAGCCTACATGGGGAAGCGGGAAGCCAGTTACTTTGGACTCCGTTCCAAAGTAACTGGCTAACTGGCTGGTCGCGGGTTCAAATTTCGCAGGAGCAACAACTTGCTGTAATTGTTCCTTTCTGGCTAGGACAATGCAGGCTGATCACCTGATTGTCTGGAATTTATGATGATACTTGCGTCGGTTGAGCATGTAAAAAGTAGTTCCTGCATGACTTGTTGCGGGTCGTGCTGGTCTTCCGTCCCATCGGATTGTCAGAATAAAGGAAAAGAGTGTGCACACGTACCCATCTAGTAGATAGGATAGATAGTATCTACGCAAGCATTGGTGCACTATAATATGTCCCGCGTAGATGGCTGATCTTGTAAAATATTGGACACTGTGTCAGCCAGGATTATGAGGCGTGCAAAAGTAAATTTGTAATTCTTTTGAGAAAATAAAGAATCTATAACCGTAAATGTAAGCTCAGCTATAAATAAATGTTCCTATGGTTAGATAATACCTTTTGGGGTTCTCCCGATCGGCGACCAAATCTCAGGCGAAGAGGAGTGCGGAGTTCACGAGGAGACATTTCAAGCTCGGTCAACTGGAACAATTCATGCTGATAAACCCAATTGGACACGATGTTTCGCTCTTTACTGCCAATTAATTATTATGTAGATATTTGAAAGTACTAATTACATATAAGCGGCTCAGTGGGCGAGCGCTTGCCTTGTCAACAAGCTCGCACCTCTGATTTCTCCAATAAATCATGAGCGAATCGTCTTTATGCGATTGTTACTAGCTTTCGGTGAAGGAAAATATCGTGAGGAATGGTCTAACTAGCTTTTGAATGGCGGTGTGAAGTCCGCCAACCCGCACTTGTCCAGCGTGGTAGACTATGGCCTAAGCCCCTTCATCTTGTGGAGAGGCCCGTACCTAACAGAACACAAACAAAGACTGATAGAAAAAATACATATCTAAGCATATAGTTAGAGAAGAGGGCAGCGGCGTCTTTCTATTGGATCACCTACCACCTATACTGCGATCACCAAGACGCTTGCCAAGCGTGCGGATTATGGCAACCCCTCCCTTCTAAAGGGGAGGTCTTTGTTCACCAGTGGACGTCTTTTGGCTGATGATGATGATGAAATACATATCTGATTTACTTTCTTATTGGACAGTGATTAAAAGTACATACTTTTACAATACACATGTATTGTATATTTAAAGATGCGATTTAATTTAAAATCTTGGACGATGTCACCAATGGCTGTCTGCACATTGCCATTGTGTTATTTTGAGACAAATTGTCATGCACAATAATATGATACTGCGAATGATGTTGGTATGTGTTTGTAAAATAAAATAACAACATTATTTTTAAATGACCTTAAGTTTTTACATCGCTGACGTTTCGTATAATATCTACCACCGATGGTCGAGGGTTGACTGAGGTGAAATTATCCAGATGTATTGATTAGATAATAAATAATATTTATTGTTATTTATTTGCGAAATACTACTTAGGGGTCGTCCATTAATCACGTGAGGCTCGAAAGGGGGGGAGGGGTTCCGAAAAAATCACGAAATATCACCAGGAGGGGGGAGGGGTATAATGAGACATCACGTGTATTTATTTTTCGTTGAATGCACGATTTCGAAACAAAACAGCGGCACGTGGCCTTGACTCACCGTTGCCGGCAACGACTTCCCCTTCAACATTTAATCAGTTAAGTACCTGTATTTAAAGATAATATTCCGAAAATTTCAATATAATCTATATTGAAATTTTTTACAAAAAAATACACGTGATTTTGGATAGGGGGGGGGGGGGGGGTAGTTTAAAAACCTCACCACATATCACCAGGAGGGGGGGGGGGAGGGGTTAAAAAGTTGCTAAAAAACATCACGTGATTAATGCACGACCCCTTACGTACTTTTACTAGGTGGTAGGTTCTTCGTGCAAACTTCCCATATGGAAGTACCACTGAAGCGTCAGATATTTTACCGGCAAGCAGCAATGTGTAAGATATGCTGTGTTCCGGTTTGTAGGGCACTGTAGCAGGTGAAATTAGCGGACACAAAAGACTTAATATCTAATGTCTTTGGGGCCAGCAACGCGCTAGTGTTTTTTCTGGTATTGCTAGCATCCATAGGCTGCAGTGACTGCTTACCATCAGGTGGGCTGCAAGCTTATTTGTCACTTCGGTCGTATAAGCTAAGACTAATTATCCTTTTTTATACGACTTTGATTGACGGATTTTTGGAAGAGTGAAGGAGAGGCATTTTTTTTTCAAAAACAGCCTCTTTTTTGCCCAGCTGTGGGATACACTATATAACAGGCTACTAAAAAGTCTAGTTACCTTCTGAGGGAAGAGAGGCTCTGCATGTTCGTCAGATCGACGGCCGAAGCGCAGGCGTACGGGTGTGCGGACCTCGCGGAGAGAGAGCAACTCGTCTAACTCATCGACCTACAACAATGTCTCCGTTAATACTCATGTATATCTTTTTTTACCCGTGGGGTGTCCGGGTAAGAATATCACCCACCCATCTCCTCCAGTTGGGTGTCCGTAAGAGGCAACTAAGGGAAAACAAACGGCAGCAGCGTCTTTCTATTAGATTACCTACCATCTATAGTACGAACCCCAAGACGCCTGCCAAGCGTGGGGATTATGGCAACCCCTCCCTTCTAGGGGAGAGGCCTTCGTTCAGCAGTGAACGTCTTTCGGCTGTAAATATAAAAGTAAAGAAATAATATAGTAAGTAAAGAATATGGTAAGTAAGTAAAAAAAAAATATGGAAAAACAAAGAAAGTGAAAGTGGACTAGGAATGCTGATATTTCGGTTTCTTTAATATAAACTAATACTTTTATTATTATTTCAAATAGGAAATACAAGTATTATAAGGGGTTGTATAGTAATTAATAGGACACTAATGTTCTAGATCACTCAAGAATCCACTATGAAAATGTACTTAGTCTTAAGGTCGCAAGACCAGATTGAGAGATAATCTTCTCTTGGATCTCGGTACCGAGTGGTTGTGTCTCAAATCTGTGTTGCTTCTTTTTAAAATTATAAATTTAATTTATTAGTAATAATATACAAAAAAAATAGGAAAAAAACAATTAGGAGTGCATGAAGTGACAAGAAGTCTAAGTGAGGACAGTCTGGCAAACACGCGCACAGCGTGTAGGTACGTTACCACTCGTCTGTGTGGAGTGAGGGAGAGACAACACGAAGATTCAGACTAACGTACGCGTGAGATAGCATTATACGTTCCAGATACTTACTTCAAATGAACAAGTAATTACCCCCTTTTCTCCATGCTTGCCTAGTAACTTATGCTAACTGAAGACATTATATAGATGAGATAGCACTACATGTGTGTGAGCATTATGAAGTAATATACCTCAGGCAGATTTCCTACATAATATACTCCAACTTTATGGTTGCCTAGTACTTTTTTCTAATAAAGAGACCGATTTATGAGTGTGACTGAATGGCAATATGACCAATGAATGAAGCTATCAACAATAACTTTTATGGACGAAACCTACAAATTTTAAGTTGGCATATTATATTCCCCTAAATATCCTGAAACCTATGTGTGCCTAGTAACTATAACATAAATGGAAAACTTGGAATGGGAAAAGTGATAAATGTTGTTGTTATATCGCCTACAACCTATGTGCGCCGAGTATTGTCGTCGTTATTTTGCAGTCTGAAACCGAACGATTAAACAATTAACCTTAGAGAGAAGACCTTCGTATCTTGATACACACCTAGTACATTTAAACCTCGTACAGAAAATAAGCACCGGATTATGATTGGATTTGGATTGTGGTGGTTAACTCCTACAAGTTATAATCTCCTAGTACACCAAACAACAATGGCCCGTTGTAATCTTGATAGATCTCTTTCTGACCCAGAGATGCAGCATACTCTGGAACAATTGACATCCCCAAATTTTACTTCTTTACGCCCTAAAAGAAAGAGGATGGACGAACCTACGTGTGACCTGTCCAAATTTAAAGAGGAAATAAGGAGCATGTTTTCCTCACTAATGAAATCTCAAGAACAGGAATTCAAAAAAAATGCTAATAACCTAAAAGAAATCTAACAAACAAATATTAATATAGAAAACTCCGTTGCATTTTTAACTGCACAGAATGAAGAATTTAAGAAAAAAATTGATTCTCTTGAGGACAAACTCAAAGAGGACAGAAAGTATATAACAATATTGGAAGAAAAAATTGAAAATATGCAGCAAGATAGCAGAAAGGCGAATTTTGAAATAAAAAATGTCCCGAAGATGCCTGATGAATCCAAAGACGACCTAATAGACATGGTTCTGTGTCTCTCGAATACAGTGGGTTGCCAAATAAATGCATCTGATATAAAATATATTTTCAGAGTTCGCGGAAAGAAGGACAACGTTGTTAATACGCCAATTGTAGTTGAAACAACCTCTACCTTTATTAGGGAGCGGTGGACTGTAATAATGATGATGGTGATGATGGAAACCACGTATTACCAGGGATTAAAACAGTATAATTAAATATTAGAAAATACACGTATGTACAACACGGCACTGACAGGGCAACTACCTAATTTTAAATTTTACATATTTGACAAGCATTTAAAAAATACAATTATTTCTAAAACCAGCCAGTCGCCAACATACCGGACCCCCAGTGGGACACTAAAGACCGGTGGTGACTGGCTGTGACTCGGGTTCCAACGGGACCAGCTTACGGACCGGTCTGCGCAGCGTGCCTCCCCTAGTGAGGACGTCTACCACGCGAACCACTCCGTCTGGGCCCGTGAAAGTTTTTGTTACTCTCCCCAGAGGCCATAATCCGCGGGGGAGGTTGGAGTCGGCGATGAGCACCACATCACCCTCACCAATCGACGTCACGGCGTTGGGAAGCCCCCTTGGTCGCAGCGTTGGCAGGTACTCTTTAACCCAACAAGCCCAGAAATAATCTGCGAGGCGAAGCACCCTACGCCAGTCGCACCGCCGTACCAGGTCCGCATCGGTTGAGGAGCACGTCCATGGCGTCACTGAAGACGATCCTATGATGAAGTGGAATGGGGTGATAGCTTGAGGGGAGTCGCTGGTAGTCGGTACGTATGTGAGTGGTCTTGAGTTTACTATAGACTCCGCTTCCAGTAACAGGGTGGACAAGACGTCCTCTTTGATCGAATTTCCCTGAAGCGTGGATCTCAAGGCTTGCTTAATCGTCCCCACCAGCCGTTCCCATGCACCGCCCATGAATGGTGATCCTGGGGGAATGAAACGCCATAAAATTTTGTGGTTGGTTGCAAAATCTTCCATCGGTTGATCGAATAACAGACGTAGTTCGCGGGAGGCGCCGACAAAGTTTGTGCCGTTGTCCGAAAATATAGTGGACGGCGATCCTCGGCGGGCAATGAAGCGTCTCAGGCTCATGATTGCGGCATCTGTCGATAGTGAAGCAACCACTTCCAGGTGAACAGCTCTTGTCACTAAGCAGGTGTATAATGCGACGTATCGTTTTTCTCGTCGACGGAGAACGGATATAGTAATCGGCCCAAAGTAGTCGAGGCCTACGTGGGTAAAAGGCCTTTTATGGTGATCGAGCCGCTCCGGTGGTAGGTCTCCAGCCTGGGGAATGTTTACCTGGCCTCTCCATCTTCGGCACTTCAAGCACACGCTCGCCACACTGCGAATTGCATTTCTTGCCTTCAGTATCCAAAATTTCTGCCTAAGTTCATTTAAGACTAGCTCGTTGAAGCAATGAGACGCTTGGATGTGCTGATAATTAATTAAGAGTCGTGTGATGTGATGGCGGCCGTCCAGAATTATTGGTGATTTTACGGTGTCCGTCACTCCCGGTGCAGACCTAATGCGGGTGTTCAGGCGGAGCAGGAGATCATCGTCGAGCGCTGGTGCTAGTTTTGCTATGCGACTACTCTTAGGTATAGGTTGCGTGGCTCGTAGGGCTCTCAACTCCTCCGGAAAACTTTCTGCTTGAGCTCTTTGAAGTATCATCTTTTCAGCTTGTATGATGTCCGACGCTTGAAGTTGGGAGGATGATGTGGCGCCATCTATGAATAATTTAGAATTTGGGGTTATTGGTCGAGACACTTTACTACGAAAAAGTCGCGCATATTGTAAAACACGGGCAGTGGCGCGTAACAATCGCAGCCACGAACTAAAACGCGTCGCGTTCGGTACGGGAGGGTCAGGCAGCTGCACGTCGACGAGAAGGCCCACGAAATCCCCGGACCTAAGTTCAAAGTCTGGTGAGGTCTCGCCAACGTCCGCAACCCGCTCTACCGGCCAAACATTTGGAAGTTGAGAAAGAAACAGTGGACCGGTGAACCATCTGTGACCTATGTTTAAGTTTATTTTTTTTAGGTTTGGTGGCATCGTCGGCCACATTTAAAGAGGTAGGTATCCACCTCCAGTCAGAAGGATTGGAGTTTTCTAAAATTTCGCCTAGTCTGTGGGAAACGAAAGGTTTAAAATTTCTAGCGTCGCTGCGGATCCATCTAAGGACGGTGGTTGAGTCCGTCCAATAAATGGCTGCAGAGGGAATCGGGCGATGAGCTTTAAGATTGTTTGCGCGTATCTAGTCGCAATTAACGCTGCCTGTAACTCTAGACGGGGAATCGAGCTTGACTTTAATGGGCGGTCTGAGAGAGAGCCAATAGCCTGAGCAATCTGGGCTATAGGGTCTGTTGGAGTGTGGTCTACTCGTTGTCGTAGTTGGGATGTATGATGTGTGTCATTTGAGATGGGCGGTAGTACGTTTGCATGGTTGACTTCTGGTGCACGGAACGGTTCCGTGTTGGTGAGAGCAGCCAGCTGCAAGGGTGTCCTTGGTTGACGTCCAAGGTGACAGTCGGTGCTTCACCAGGAATGTTCCCGTGTGCCGCCGTGGTCATGTTTGCACGTTGTTTCTGACCTCTGATGCACGGAACAGAATGTTCCCGTGTGCCGTCGTGGTCATGTTTCACGTTGTACTTTAACCCATGTAACTGTGCGCTTTTCAGAATGACAGCTAGAAAAACACGAACTACGAGATTTTAAAGACTTATCTTTTGCCTCCAAAGCAGTCAGTTTTGCATGTAGCTCCCTCTGTGGGCAAGTTCCGTGCCGCATTCCGCCTGTAAGCGCTCGCGTTCCGCGTTCCGCGTTCCGCTTGTGAGCGCTCGCGTTCCGCTTGTGAGCGCGCAAGCTCGCGTTCCCGCTCCAACTGGCGCCGTAGAGTCTGCTTCCACGCGAAACGTGGTCGATGATATCGCGACCAGCGCGGGCGTTCGCTCACGATTATTGGCTGTGAACACTAAGATTAGGTACTAATAGATAATGTTCGAGCATTGTCACATTGTCGACTAGAACGGCCGCTTGAGTGCTCGGCGGTTGTACTGCGCCAGGGGGGTTGACACTCAAGTTCTGCGTGGCCGTACCAGGGGACAACGCCGAAACGCTCGTCGTTGCGGTAGTTGGAGCCGCTCGCACATTGCGCAGTGATCGTTCATCGTGATCGCGCTGCGTGCGTTCGCCTCCAGCGGCTGTCTGGTCCTGTACCGATTTACGTGTTACGTGTTTCCACCATCGTTGATAATGAAAATCAATGAAAAAATACTAATAGAAACGAATGAAAAAAAAATGGTTTGAAATTATGAAATTTATAGGTGATCTGTTCAAAAAGGCGAGAATGGACCAAATATTAGGGAGCGGTGGACTGTAATAATGATGATGGTGATGATGGAAACCACGTATTACCAGGGATTAAAACAGTATAATTAAATATTAGAAAATACACGTATGTACAACACGGCACTGACAGGGCAACTGCCTAATTTTAAATTTTACACATTTGACAAGCATTTAAGGGGGTAACATGCGCCAATGACCTTGAGAATCCAGCCCTACGAGCCACGCAACCTATACCTAAGAGTAGTCGCATAGCAAAACTAGCACCAGCGCTCGACGATGATCTCCTGCTCCGCCTGAACACCCGCATTAGGTCTGCACCGGGAGTGACGGACACCGTAAAATCACCAATAATTCTGGACGGCCGCCATCACATCACACGACTCTTAATTAATTATCAGCACATCCAAGCATCTCATTGCTTCAACGAGCTAGTCTTAAATGAACTTAAACATAGGCGGTGGCTTGCAATTGGTGAAACCAGTCCTCGCATTCGTTCGTGTACTTATCGGGTATCGGTGTATCCCACTCAATGCCTTCTCGCCAAAGCTTTTGAATAATTATACGACCCCATATAATGACAGGCATTAGGAAACCAAGTGGGTCATATATTTTCATTACGACTGACAACAGGTTTCGTTTTGTGAGTTCATTGAGCGAGAGGTGTGATAGGGTTGGAAAGCTTAGCGAGTCTTGAGATGGGTTCCATTTCACTCCCAAAACACCGATGTCTTTGTTGGGAGGTAAATAAAGGTCACAAGTGGCGTCACTTCTGAGCTCTTTTGGGATAAGGGAGAGAGCCTCAGGAATATTTGACGTCCATGCGCGCATCTCAAACCCGCAAGCCTTATGCACAGTCACTATATCGGCAGCGATCTGCGCGGCGTCGGATACCTCTGGAAGACTACCTAGATAGTCGTCCATGTAGTGGTCTTCTAGTATCGCTTGACAAGCGGCAGGGTATCGAGTCTCCAAGATCCTTGCGTTTTTGTTTTTAATGTACAACGCAATGAATGGGCTGGATACGGCGCCAAAAATCATAGATGACATGCGGTACTCTATGACATCGCCATTATCGTTACGCCAGAGAAAACGTTGTGCGTCAAGGACCAAATATTAGGGAGCGGTGGACTGTAATAATGATGATGGTGATGATGGAAACCACGTATTACCAGGGATTAAAACAGTATAATTAAATATTAGAAAATACACGTATGTACAACACGGCACTGACAGGGCAACTACCTAATTTTAAATTTTACATATTTGACAAGCATTTAAAAAATACAATTATTTCTAAAACCAGCCAGTCGCCAACAACCTTATTAAAGAGTAAAATTATGACAGCTTGTAAATCATTTAATATTCAACATAAAACTAAACTACACAGCAAGCATCTGGGAATACGATCTTCCAAGGATACTCCAATTTTTATTTCAGAGCAACTAACTGCCAAGGCTTCCCGCCTGCATTTCCTTGCACGTGATCTAGTGAAAGCAAAAATGCATAAATACTGCTGGACTGCCTATGGACGGATTTATCTAAGAATGGAAGAAAATTCGCAAATAATTTTAATTAAGAATGAATCTCAAATCCAAAAACTTTATGTTGAAAAATGACTACTTTGCATAATGTTACCTGGATTATCTGTTATTTTTGTAAGTCTATATTTCTTGGAAGTAATTGAAGCACTTATTGTTAGTACTTTTTTTGTAAACACATTTACACAATACATACATCATCTCACACCTCGACATACCACTCTGGACGACCACCTTTACTCGTTTTACAAATATTACTTTCACATATCACATATCACTTTTATATATCACCTTATTTTTGTGCAATGAAACTGGACATTCACTTCTTAATATTCCTCACTTCTTTACCAATTATAATTCTGTGGTAACATTTATGATTACAAAGTGTGCCTATCGCGTGACAAAATCTCTAACATCCGTACATAACAATTATAAGATAATAAATATTTACAAATGGCCACCCTAAACTTAAATCCTGACATTGATGAAATCTTTTCAGTACCCTGTCACGCTCTTAACACTTTAGAATTGTGTAAAAATGTTTTAACTATTGAATATAATTTTAAAATTTTGAACTTTAACATACGCAGTTTGCAGAAAAATTTTGATGCCTTTTATGTGGCGCTTAAGAGAATCAACATTGACTTTGATGCAATAATACTTACTGAATGCCATCTTGGTACATGCTCATTATTAAGAAGTATTCCTGGTTATTCCTCTTTTTCTACAAGTAGATTAAATACCAATGCTGGTGGGGTGGTAATTTACGTTAAAGAGAATTGGAATGTTGATGTGACTGAACCCGATATCTTAGATGCAGAATGTCTGTCACTGAAATTTCCAGACTCACATATAATTCTTGGTATTTATCGCTCGCCTTCTTATAAAAATATTGACAATTTCTTAGAATCGATTGATGCCTACATTAGAAATCATACACATAGTAATAACATTATTCTTATGGGTGATCTAAACATCAACATTCTAGATAACAAATCTGCTACTACTGATTACATGTGTTTAACAGCTGAGCTAGGCCTAAAATCAGTTATTTCACTTCCAACTAGAGACGGTTCCTGTCTTGATCATGTTTTTACTGGTGTTAAAACTGATGCAGTGGGTATAGTTTGCTCAACAAGAATAACTGATCATGACATGGTCATGGCTGGATTTCGGTTGGTTAAGAAACAAAAGTCTGGGCACTCCCGAGTTGTTTCAAAAATAGATTACGCTGCCGTTGAGTGCCAGCTCAAAGATACTGACTGGTCTATTGTTTTAAATTGCCCGGACGCAAGTCTCGCTGCTCAGATTTTTACTGATCACCTTTCTCGTGTAATACAATCTAATTCTAAACAAGTTAATTTAAGCAGATCTAAATATAACCTAAATGATTGGATCACTCCAGGGCTCATCAGGTGTATGCGACACAGAGATAATCTTCACCTTCGGGTAAGAGTTGATCCTAATAACTTAGTTCTCCTAACATCGTATAAGAGATATCGGAACTTCCTTGGTGATTTACTTAAAAAGTTAAAATTGCAGCATAATCATAACAAATTAGCGGAAAACAAGAACAACCCTCGAAAATACTGGAAAACAATAAATAAAATATGTGAAATGGAAAGTAAGAAGAGGCAGCCTGTCGAACTTTTAAATATAGAAAGTTCTTCTCAAGACTCTCTGTCTACTTGTAATAATTTTTTTGCAAATATCGGTCGAAACTTAGCTTTGAAAATATTAAACAATTCTACAGAACAAAATCTTGCCCAATCGGTTAATATCCAATCCAATTCCCCAAATTCTTTTTTTATTCACCCCACTGACGATTCTGAAGTCTCTGCTTTGATTGGTCAGCTGAAAGCTGATAGTGCACCTGGTATTGATGGCATAAAAAATACCACAGTCAAAATAATTTGTTATCTGATTCTAAAACCACTAACTTACATAATAAACTTGAGCATATCGAGCGGCAGATTTCCCGACTGCTGGAAAGTATCAGTTATTGTCCCAATATATAAGAGTGGTTCTAAACTTGATCCGTCTAATTATAGACCTATCTCTCTACTTAACGTCTTTGCTAAGCTGCTAGAGAAAATAGTTGCCAAGAGACTAACAGACTTCTTTGAATCAAATAACCTCTTATCACATAATCAGTATGGATTTCGTAGAGGCAAATCGACTGAGGAAGCAATCACCCGATTATTAAACAGTATTTCCGCGACTCTTGACAATCGTCGTTATTGTCTCGGAGTATTTCTTGATCTCTCCAAAGCTTTCGATACTGTGTCTCATGTCATCCTTCTTCGAAAGTTAGAGTTACTAGGTATCAGAGGTATTGCTCTAGATTGGTTTACAAGCTACTTGAATGACCGAAAACATTCTGTTTTAGTTGATGGCCTTCTTAGTAAACCTGCTGAGGTATCTTTTGGTGTCCCTCAAGGCAGCGTCTTGGGACCAATTCTATTCATAACCTATATTAATGATATTACCAATCTATTTTCCTCCAATAAAGACATTGATATTATTTGCTATGCAGATGATACTGTCATCATATTTAAAGACTCAGACTGGACGAATGTTTTCTCCATGGCCAATCGTGGTATGGAATTAGTAACTGCATGGCTTAATGCAAACCTTCTTACCCTTAATGCTACCAAGTCCAGCTACATATGCTTTCACAAAACAAAGTCATCCAGCCCTCCTCCCTTACTCACTCTAAAGGCTCATACATGTTTTAATATAAATACTACTTGTTCTTGTGATATTCTCTCCAGGACGACTGTTCAGAAATACTTAGGAGTCACTCTGGATCAAAGGCTCACGTTTGATAATCATATTCAAACCTTGTCTGGAAGGGTTAGAAAACTAATACATATTATGAAATTACTCAGAAACGGTGCTACTAAAGAAACACTTCTCATGGTCTACACCGCTATCTGTCAATCTCTTTTAATATATGCTATTACAGCATGGGGAAGTGCTCCCAAGTCTTACCTACTTTCCCTTGAGAGGGCTCAAAGGTCTGTCCTCAAGGTTATGTTTAGGAAACATTTTCGGTTTCCTACTACTATTCTATATCGTGAATCTGGAGTTCTTACTGTGCGTCAACTTTATGTACATAAAGCAGTACTTCAATTTCATAGTACTTTTATTTCATCTGAAGATTACAAAACAAGTATGCAAAGTAGACGACTTATTGTTAAATATAACCCTGTTAAAACTGTCTTTGCACAACGATTTAGCAGCTTCTTATTTCCATTTATTTACTTAAAAATAAACAAGTCTTGTGATATATCAAATCTCAGCTCTTCAGAGGCAATTGTTAAATTAAAGACATTTTTACTTACACTGGACTATAACGCCACAGAACTATTATTATCAATACCAAAATAATGATTTATAGTATATATTAATTAAGTATGTATGTACATATTTATATAATATTTTACGTATATAATATTACAATATAATATTACATATATAATTGATATGCTCATATTGTTACTTACTATTAGAATTATTTCTTAAGGTCGCCCGCGATACAGGTTCGCCTAGTGCGGGGTCCATTGACTCTTCATTATGTTTAATGTACTTAAATGTATTTATGGATTAATAATAAATAAATAAATGTGACATAACTACATACACTCACACACTGTCACCTACATAATAATCTGGCTAAACCAAATCGCTCTTGTTTTAACACTGCCTTGGTTATATCCCTTTAAATATAGCTGTAGTATTTTAATTTTTACGGATCATAATAATAGATTCATTAATTATTCTTATATTAGGAGACTGTTTATTTTACCAATGCTTGAATTCTTACGTATTCAAAATGATTAGTTCGCTTAATATCCTTAATGAAATAGATGACACTGAGATTGCACCTGTTATCACATGTAATACATGGATCTATTATCACAAATACATCTGAGTAATACGGACATAACGATAATTTCACAAAACATCAGGAGTATATACTGTAATATAGACGACTTAGTTCTAACACTTTCAAGTCTAAAGTTCGATGTTGACGTAATTATACTGTCTGAATGTAGACTCAGTTCTAATAAGCCTATTCCCCACCTTTTAAATTATACTTCTTACGCCACCACGCATCATCTTAACCAAAATGATGGCGTTGTAATCTATGTTAAGAATAAACTAAAAGGTAATGTGAGGGAGGTAATTCTGGAACAAGCATCATGTTTACAACTGCAGATTGGCAAGAGTGTTATTCTAGGTCTATATCGGTCTCCTTCAAATACTAATGCTGATAATTTTATCTTTACATTAGATAGACACTTGGAGTCTATAAAATCATATGAAAATATAGTATTAGCTGGAGATATTAATATAAACCTTATTACTAAGTCAAATGAACAGGCCGCAGATCGTAACAACAGAAACAATTATCTCAATATGCTCGCTATGCACGGATTACTCCCTGGACACCAATTGCCTACAAGAGATGCAACTTGCTTGGATCATTTTATGTTAAAATTAAATAAAACTTTAAATTCTGCTAAAATTTCTATCTTAAACACATCAATCACTGACCATTTAACTACATTTTTACTTCTATCACACTCTGTTCAAGCAACGCCTACAATGAACAAAATGAAATGCACTATCGACTACAACGAAGCACTCAATTGTTTGATTAAAGAAAACCTCTCTGAACTCCTATTTTCAAGCTCTTCTTTATTTAACCATCCCAATTCTAACGCTCACCAACACCGTTCCTCTTTTGTTCTTTTAGATACTGATCCAAATGAGGTAAACAGTGTACTTTTGAATCTCAAATCCGATAGCTCGCCCGGTTGGGATAATATATCTACTAAGTTTTTGAAATTGGCTCGATATGAGGTGGTGCCGATCATTAGTCATTTAGTAAATTTATGTTTTAGGGATGGAATATTCCCACTTCCTTTTAAAGAATCCATTATTACGCCAGTATACAAGGGTGGTGACAAAGACAATGTTAGTGATTACAGGCCTATATCAGTATTGCCAGCCATCTCTAAAATAATAGAAAAATTGATAAATGTGAGACTCTTAAATTACCTAGATAAGTATGAATGATTGTCAAACGCACAATTTGGATTCAGGAGAGGTAAATCCACTTAAGATGCAGTGAAAACGCTAACTTCGTTAATAGCTGACAAACTCGACCACGGAGAAAAATGTCTCACTGTATTTCTAGACCTCAAAAAGGCGTTTAATACCGTCTCTATACCCATCCTTGTAGAAAAGCTCGAGAGATTAGGTATTAGGGGTGTACCACTAAATTTATTTAAAGATTGGAGAATACATTAGTGCTGTCACTGAAACTACATTTGGTGTTCCCCAAGGAAGTGTACTTGGCC
Organism: Furcula furcula; assembly: GCA_911728495.1. Lineage (NCBI taxonomy): Eukaryota > Metazoa > Arthropoda > Insecta > Lepidoptera > Notodontidae > Furcula > Furcula furcula. The sequence continues at coordinate 18,286,958 of OU452251.1, forward strand.
CAACCTTGTTTCTTCTTTATATCAATGACTTATGTAACTCTAATTTAAATAACGGCAAAATAATTTCGTATGCCGATGATACTGCCATTGTTTTTTATGGTAGTACATGGAGTGAGGTACGTGAAAACACTGAGCAAGGGCTAAGAGTGGTAGACAGTTGGTTGAATTCTAATCTTCTAACATTAAATACACTAAAAACTAACTATATTTGTTTCTCACTCACTAATAGAACACAACCAGTGTAGTGTATCACCTCATTTCATTCATAATATATCAACCTCCATTGTCATACCTCATCATTTCTATAAATATTTATTTATTTTTAATTGATTTTAAAAATTTAAAATTTAGAGAAGGAGCTGTCAAGTGGAGGAGGAAAAATAGAACGTGAGTCTGAAGTCTGGAGAGTTGGAAGTCGAGGGTCTGAAGTCTTGGATCGGAAGGCTTAGTCTGGAGCCTGGAGAGACGAGTGGAAAGCCTAAGGTCTACCGCCTAGAGTCGCAAGACCGGTAGCCGAGCTGAACCAGGTCTTGAGCCGGAATCGGCCATTATCTACGCCAGAGGCCACATATCTACGGGTGCTGCTGCTGTGGCGTGCTGACGCCCGCACCCCTTTTTCATCGGCCAGCCTGCTGGTTGAGTGTCGTGGCCGGTGCTAAACCTGCCGGCGTCCAACGGCCTGGCTGCGGTTGTGCCATCTGGCACGCCGCCAGGCTTCCCTGCGCCCAGGAAATCTTTGCAAGCAAGTTACGTGATCTTACGCTAATAAGTGTCCGCGTCCCGACCCGGTGAAACGAACTGCGTAACTGTCATTAGAGAACTGTAACGTTTTTATCTGTAATTATAGTTATATTGTAAGTCCTGTGTTCTCATTCTTTATTGCTACTTCCCCCTTAGTTACTTACCTATCTTAGTAACGGTCTCCGGGTTCTCTCTACCCTACTTTAAACCAACCGTTACGTGACATTTGGCGCCCGACTATTAAGAAACCCCCCCCTTTCTCAAAATTCTAAAAGAACACCGTCGTTCCGTTTATAATTTGGCGTGCTTATATGGAATATTATTCTTTAGTGCTTTCTCAAAATTCTAAAAGAACACGGTATTTCTCTTTATATTTTGGCCTACTTATATATAATATTTATCTTTTAATATAAATCTAATATAATAATTCTGCTGACGTCGTAGCCTGTCCTGTACGTTCTGTTATTAATATATTTTTTGTTTTTCAGACTCCTTGAACTCCTGAACATCCTGAAATTCCTGAACTCCCTGAACCCGTTGCTGAACCAACCTACAACTGGACAAGGCATCCCAGGGCATATGTTCTTCTTCTTTATCTTTCCGCTAATCTAAACCTATGCATCGTAGCGTAGCGTAGTTTCTCTAGTATTATTTTCATCATTATTTCATTATTATTAGAAAATTTTCTTTTGTTTTTTTATTTTTTTTATTTTATTTTTTTTTTATTCAGGAAAACAAACAATTGTACAAAATATTGCTTAAAAATATTAAAACAATTCTTATAAGTAGCTGTACAATCCATACCGTTTTCCTCAGGTTACTAGAAAAATTAAAAAGAACGGCTGCTTGAGTAAAGAGTAATCATAACAAAACCAGAATTCCTTAATAAACAAAATAGAAAATGATTTGCAATCTGATAATTACTGTACTCGTATATATTATTGTAATCGAAAATAGAATAAACATCGGAATAACAACAATCAGTGATTACTGTCATCATTAGATAAAATTTCAATTACTTTTGCCTTATATGAAGCTGGTGAAAGTGCAAATATGTCAATCTGGACAAAATTATCATTGTAAGAGTTCATAATGCGCCTTAAGGGGGCACGTAGTCCTGCATTTGTTCTACACTCCTTAGGCGCAAAAAGACGGAAGGTTACACTATTACATGCACGACCTGTTCTAAGCGGTACTCGATAATCTATTTGACTGGTTATTTCAGTACAGTCAAATTTGTTATGACAAACTTTATATAATAACATTTGATCTATTAATATTCTTCTCTTATGAAGCGACTGAAGACAAGATTTTTTTAAAATATACTCATATGTCGCTTTACGATGAAAACATCTATAATGCATAACACGGAGAAACTTACGTTGCACCATTTCTAAGCTATCAGTATATTTATTATAATACGGATTCCAGATAGTTGTTGCATATTCAAGTTGGGATCTGATAAGGCATTTGAAAAGTGTTAAGTATGTTGAAGGATTCTTGAAGACGACACATGTCCTTAGAACAAAACCGTATAGCTGATAAGCTTTATTTATAACATAATCAACATGTATATCGAAATGCAACTTAGAGTCCAGAAGCATACCCAAATCCTTTATTAAAGAGACTTGTTCAAGTGCAACATCACGCAAAATGTACTGGTAGTTAATAATGTGCATTTTTTTAGTGAAAACTATACTTTTACATTTAGTGAGATTGAGATGTAATTTGTTTTGCTCACAATAATCCGAGAGTCTGTCAAGGTCATCCTGCAACCTTAGACAATCATCATAGTTATTGATATTCTGGTAGATCTTTAAATCATCGGCGTACAATAGAAACCTAGAATGCCAGAAGCAGCTGCCAATATCATTTATGAATAAAATAAAGAGAAGTGGGCCCAATATAGATCCCTGAGGGACTCCAGAAGTGACAAGAACAGGATCAGATGTGAAGCCGTTAATAACTACTCTCTGGGTTCTGTTTTTAACATATGATGCAAACCAGCGCAAAAGGTTTCCTCTGATTCCATTAAATGCCAGCTTTTTTAGCAATAACAAATGGTCCACCTTATCAAAAGCCTTGCAGAAGTCGGTATAGATGGCATCTACTTGCCTACACTTATCAATACTTTCAAATAAAAAGTTTGTATATACTAAAAGATTGCTAAGGGTAGATCGTTTTTTAACAAAACCGTGCTGCTGAGCAATTATTATATGATGTAATGTGGGATAAATGTTATTATGAACTAACCGTTCAAGGACTTTCGACAAGGTAGACAATAGCGAAATAGGACGGTAGTTGGTAACATCTATCTTGGAATCACACTTATGAACAGGTGTTATATTAGCTGTTTTCCAAATTGGCGGTATTATGCCTTCACGTAAACTTTTAATAAAAAGGATGCATACAGGTTTACTAATAAAGTCAGCAGTTAGTTTGAAGAACAAAGGAGGCAAACCATCTGGGCCTGGTCCCTTAGTTATATCCAAAGACTTCAATTCTGACACTATGGACTCCTCAGAGAAGGAAATGTCAGATATTATGTCGCAATTTATGTTATCGTGAGACAAACTATCCAGATCAAAATCGTTTAATTCACTGTCTTCGTATACCGAGCTAAAAAAATCAGAAAAGAGGTTACATATGATTTTGGGGTCGTCGGAGACAGTGTCACTATAAACCATAGTACCAGGCATACTAAACCTGCATTTATGACTATTTACAAACTTCCAGAATTTATTAACGTCCTTACGTAACCCGTATTCTACTGATTCTATATATTTAGAGTAACATTCTTTAGATAATATTTTGAATCGGTACCGAAAATCCGAAAATTCTTTATAATCTGCTTTATTACCAAATTTTTTCCACCGGATCCACGCACGTTCTTTGTCTTTAAATATATGTATAAGAGGTCTCGAAAACCATATAGGAAAGTGAGTAGATTTAATAGACCGCTGAGGAACATATTTTTTTATAATTTCGTATATTTTTTCATAAAATGTATTAGCAGCCTCTTCCAATGGTAAGGTTGTTAGAAGGGCATCCCAGTCAGTGTGACCAAGCTCTTTGTTTATAGACACATAGTCACCTTCAATATAAGAGAACTTCAGTGGAGAAGAATTTACCATTGGCTTATAGGGCAACTCAAGACACATAAAAACAAGAAATGGCGGATGCGATCTATCAACAGGGACAATAGGGCTAGTAGCAGGTTCACATTTACAGTTGTCAGAGTTTGATAAAAATAGGTCAAGAGTACGCCCCTTATCATTTTTTAAAGGGTTATATTGATGGCCTCCAATAGCAGATAAGTTATTGACAAAGTATCTATCTAGTGAGGTGTTACAGCTTAAAAGGGAGGGTGACAAGTATGGCTTGTCAACAACCGCCCAGTCTATATTTGGTAAATTAAAATCACCAGCAATGCAAAATGTATCAATATTGCCACATGTTATTTCGTCCTGAAGTGCATCTAAGAAGTACTGATATGTTTCCAAGGACTGGCTGGGAGGGATATAAAATCCACATATTAAATGTTGTTTGTCATGTAAACTGGAAGGAATTTTTAAAAAAACATAATCAACGGCAGGAGGCGCACTCAAATCATTAGTTAAACTTAACTCTTGCAGTTTATTTAGAAAAAAATGTTGTGCTTTTAATTCGCGTCGTAATGCAATTAACACCCCTCCCCCATCAAGCCTGCCGGTTCCCTGGCGATCCCGGTCACAACGGTACACTAAATAACGAGAATCAATGAACTCATTATCACAGATGTGTGGCACCAACCAAGTCTCGGATAAAATAATAATGTCATAACATTCTGATATGATATTGGTATAAACAGTATTTAATTTAGTCCTCAATCCCCTACAATTTTGGTAATATATTGAAATTTTATCAATCATTGGTTTGCGCGTTAAAATTTAGATGTATTACTGTAATTAGATTGTATAAAGTATGTGCACTTAATACAAAATATAGCATAGTTACAGGTAAAAACAAGACAAGTATCTGGGGTCCATCCGTTGTTATGTTAGAGGATGTTGTGTTGCATATATTATAATTTAAACTTAAAATACTTACAATTGTGTTGAAAATGTATATCCAGTTTAATATTACACTGGCACAAATAACGTTAGATTTCGACGTGAATGATAAATTACTTATACGACAATCATAACATCTAAAAGGAAATACGTAAATACGAAACATTGAACTCATATATATAGAATAATGACAATAATCACTGTAATAATTGTCCATTTTAAAGAAGAAAAAAGTAGTTTTTAGCTTTGTAATATAAAAAAGATAAACAAAGTGGGTAATTAAATCAATAGTTTGCAAACGGCTTAGCACAGAGTAACTCACAACAGAGGTAGCACTGCCACATTTTACAATTTCTATTTTACAACTATTTATGTCGCTTACGTACGATAAACAATAACTAAGATTTTTGCTGTTTCTTGATTTTGCATAGGTCATTACCAGACCGAATAGCGATAACTGGTGAAGTTTCATTAGCTCGCACAAATATACTCCCATGCTTGATCCAGGTAAATTTATAGCCGCAGGTTTTTGCTGCCTCGCGGGCTTCTCGAAACAATTGTTTATTTTTTAAGGTGAGGTGTTCATTCACATATATGTTTTGTGTCGTCCCAGAGATATTCAATTGATCACTTTTAAGTCCTTTGGCCAGACGTGCAGCGGCAACAAAGTTATCACGCATCATCCGATTGGCAAATTTTACAATTACATTTTTTGGACGCGTACTCTTTAGATCTGCATGAGGTACACGATGAATTGCTATGACATCTTGTTTAGCTATTGGATTTTTGAGTATAGTTCCCATTTCAAGCAACACAGCAATAAGGTTTTCACCACGCCTTTCAGGCATATTACCTATTTCGACATTACATTGCCGACCCTGCTGTTCCAATAAATCAATTTTAGTCTCGAGTTCAACGATACTTTTATGCTGTTGAGGCTGTGTAAAATTGACTTTGTCTTCTAGTTCAGACACACGTTGCTGAATCTCATCAGTTTTCTTAGTAAGGTCCTCATACTTGTCACTTATAAATTGAATGGAATTTTTTACCTCTTCAAAGCCGGATGTAATCTTGCAGAACTTTTCATCATACTTGGCAAGCCAAGTTTCCAGTGTTGATAGTATTTTACTTTCAAGCCGTTCCATATCCTCCCGAGGATCATGGTCTTCATGCGTTGGATTGCCTCTTCGATGGGTCACGTAAGTGGGGGGTGATTCCTTCTCGATAAGTGATTCGTCCACACTCATTTCTCCATGTTTTCCACAAGGCGACGTATAATCAGATTGAACGAAAGTACTATTTAAATTACTCATATTGTTATGATGACTCTAAATCACAAGCTACTCTGTAACCGATTGGTTCATAGACGCTTGAACTGAGCAAGGCGCACAACCGGTTTCCGACAGCGCGTAAGACAGAATGAATGTTTTCTTAAAAACAAAAGAATATTTTTTTTCTTTAGTATCATCTTTTATCTTTAACCTCTTACCTCTTATCTCTAATCTCTATCTTTAATCTTAACTTACTCTATTCTTAATCTTAACTTAATTATCTTAATCATTCTTCATTCACCCTCATTTCTTTTAGGTCTTGTGGCCTGGCTATTTAGCTACGATCATAGGTTTACAATTCCCTTTATATATTTTTAAACTGTTATTTTTCTAAATTATTCTCTTCTAAATTATTTTATCTATAAAGGCTACGACTCACACAAAATTAAATAAATGTACCTGATGGGAAGTGGCACATTAAAGACTTAACTAACAATTCTGTATCCTCCTCGGCTCTAGACTCTATATATATTGTTTTTCTGATTGTTTTCTTTTATATTTATTATTTTACTCGTTTAATTTATATTTTAGCTTTTTCTTTTCTTTATGTTTTCTTTTATATTTCTTTTATATTTCTGTTATCCTATTGTTCAATCACCCGCCTCATTCTGCACCTTCCATTTCCTTGTTTCTTAACTTCTTTTGGCTTATTTTTTTATTCACTCCCCCTATCATCATTCCCTTCACCGAGCGGTGCACACAACTCGGTAAATAAGCCATATGTGTTTGCTGTATTATAATTATCTTACTTCTTAGTCAGAAATAAGAATGGTGTCTGATAGGTCTGTATTCTGAAGTCTTTTCAGACAATCTAATCGAGCGGTACTCAAACTCGTTAAATAAGCCATATGAGTCTATTGTATATAATTGTTCTTGTTTACAGGGCCTTAATCGCATGGTGCGGCTGACTACACTCTAAACAAGCCTTAGGTCATTGAGGACGTGGTCCAGTAATATACCTTGTGGAGTATGCGTCATTGGACTTATATAGCCGTGAACCATATCCCCTCCCTCTGGAAGTGCTAGTGTATGTGGAACTTTGAAAGTTGATGTATGTAAGGGCCAAGGATATTACAAACCTCAAAATTTTTCATATGTAAAAATTTTTTTCTGGGTTTTTGGGGTAATGTAGTGTATCACCTCATTTCATTCATAATATATCAACCTCCATTGTCATACCTCATCATTTCTATAAATATTTATTTATTTTTAATTGATTTTAAAAATTTAAAATTTAGACAAGGAGCTGTCAAGTGGAGGAGGAAAATAGAACGTGAGTCTAAAGTCTGGAGAGTTGGAAGTCGAGGGTCTGAAGTCTTGGATCGGAAGGCTTAGTCTGGAGCCTGGAGAGACGAGTGGAAAGCCTAAGGTCTACAGCCTAGAGTCGCAAGACCGGTAGCCGAGCTGAACCAGGTCTTGAGCCGGAATCGGCCATTATCTACGCCAGAGGCCACATATCTACGGGTGCTGCTGCTGTGGCGTGCTGACGCCCGCACCCCTTTTTCATCGGCCAGCCTGCTGGTTGAGTGTCGTGGCCGGTGCTAAACCTGCCGGCGTCCAACGGCCTGGCTGCGGTTGTGCCATCTGGCACGCCGCCAGGCTTCCCTGCGCCCAGGAAATCTTTGCAAGCAAGTTACGTGATCTTACGCTAATAAGTGTCCGCGTCCCGACCCGGTGAAACGAACTGCGTAACTGTCATTAGAGAACTGTAACGTTTTTATCTGTAATTATAGTTATATTGTAAGTCCTGTGTTCTCATTCTTTATTGCTACTTCCCCCTTAGTTACTTACCTATCTTAGTAACGGTCTCCGGGTTCTCTCTACCCTACTTTAAACCAACCGTTACGTGACACCAGGTAGCGACTTTAATATTAAAATCCACAACTGTAGAGATATAAGTACTAAAGACTGTAGTAAATGTCCTGTAATTAGCAAAGTATCGACTTATAAATATCTTGGAGTTATGTTAGATCAGAGACTTTCATGGCATGCGCACATTGAAATAATTACAAAAATGATTAGAAAACTTATCTGGATATTTAAAATTTTGATTCATGTTGCAACAAAAAAGCTTTTAAATATTGTCTACCTAGCCCTTGCTCAGTCTATTTTAGTTTATTGCATACCGATTTGGGGGGCTGCCACAAAAACCAAATTTTTGGAAGTAGAAAGATCTCAGCGATTCCTATTGAAGGTTATGTATCAAAAACCGTATCGCTTCCCAACTCATAGGCTATATGAGATGTGTGAAACGTTATCGGTCAGAAAATTGTATATTCTACATATCACATTAAAAATGCATATATCTTTGGAATATAACTCTGGGCGGCTGAACAGAAGAAGAAAAGATATTGTAGCTAAAAATGTATTAACAAAAACTGCCTTTTCCAATCATCAGTATTTAAGACAGTCCATACACATTTATAATACACTTAACAGAAAGCTAAACATATATCAGTTAAATAATAGGGATTGTAAAAAAAAGGTGAATGACTGGCTTGAAACCATTTCCTACGAGGAAACAGAGTCAATTCTACAATTTATTAAATAAAAATAGACTCAATAAAATTAATATCATACATTCGCATACATACACACACATACACAAACACACACACACACACAAACACTGACACACACAAACACACACGCACTCGCATATTATTACTACCATTTTTAAAGTTGTTTTCTTTTTATTTTATTTTTTTCTAACTATATATATATATACACACATCAAAAGTGTCTAGGGATCAACATATATTTTTGCAATAACTTTTCTCCTGATTGATATTAATTAAAATTTTCTTTAAGGATTCATCAAATAAAGTGTTTTCGTTTGTCACAGTAACGATAAACCAAGTCACCTTTGCATTAATAAAGAAATTTGCCATTTTCCTAATAAAGGGATTTTTGACATTTGAACCACTAACACAAAAGTTCGAAAAAAAGACTGAAATAACAGTTTTCTTTAAAATTTTATTGGGTAACTTAAACAATTAATAATCCGTGTTTCTACCGCGAACACTAACAACACAAGAACATCGGTTTGGCATACTCAAAATGAGTTCATCCAAATCACGCTGTGGAATGGCCGCCCATGTTCGTTGCAACAACAAAAAAAGGTCTTCTTGCGACTGGATACCCTCCATATTCGGCAGAGCTCTTCTCTGTAGCATATCCCATGCATGCTCAATCGGGTTCAAGTCTGGCGACTGAGCAGGCCAGGGCAGGACATTGATGTTAGCTGCGGCGAGAGTCTGTCTTACAACTCTTGCGGTGTGCGGTCGTGCATTATCATGCATTAACTGAAATAAGGGACCGATTTGCACTTGTAGAGGAACGATGACGTCTGATACAATCGTCTCAGCATAAATTTGAGCGTTGAGGTTGCCTCTGATCCAAATCAACTCAGTTCTTCCGCCGATCCAAATAAATAATAGTGGTGGAACCATCATGGTATGGGCATACCATGATGGTTCCACCACTATAAGGATGGACTTCCTGGCAGGATTTTAATCGCTGTTGGCGTCCAGGGGTTCTCCAGTGTCGTATACGTCTTGTATCCGGTCTCATACCAAAACGAGACTCATCAGAAAAGCACACGAAACGCCATTGTTCTTCTGCCCATTTTTTTGCCCAAAAATGCTTGATCCCTAGACACTTTTGATGTGTGTATTTTTTAATTTAACTGTTAAATAGAGCTTATATAGCTATAGAAGAGCGGATCCTTCAAACACAAGTATTATTATGCTTAACTGAGGGACCCAACCTTGTATGTAATTATTTTAAAGTAAGTTAATGAAATAAACATTTTTGATTTTTGATTTGATTTTTGAATCTTCGCAATTCGGCAGGAACTGTATGAGACGATAAAAAAATCGGATGGTTAAAAAAGCTGAAGATGTAATAAAATCATTGAAAATACTTTATAAACCTCGTTAATCAAACATTAATAAAGTAAAAGTATGTTAGAAAAAATATTTAAATAACTAAAGTTACAATAAAGATATGCAAAAGGATACTGTAATAATTGAATTTTTAACTAATTCTTAGGTACCTGCCTAAAAGTGAAAAAGTTTATACCCAGCTGAGACAACCTTTTAGCGTGAACTTCATTATATTTACTTACTTTATTTTGTAAGGCAGTGTTATACCAAGCGATTACCGTGAAACGAATTACTTACTACACGCCCTTAACGCTACGTACCTACTATTAAACTCCATTTTAATATTACACTAATCTTAATACTATAGGGGAAAACTATTAACTACCTCAACGAACATACATGTACCCATTTTAATGGAGGGATAAGACGAAGCCTCATAAAATTAGGGATGAAAGGGTGTCGAAGTTAACAAAATTGTGTTAACTATGTACATATTCGTACGTTGGTTCGTACGAAATGGCGTCCTAAAGGCGTAGTTCTAATAAATACTAATGTTTATGAGAGAATATTTGGTATTAATATTATTATATTAGTTAAGGCATACGTACGTGGTTAGCTCTATAGTGTTATGATTTAGTTATTAGTGGAAACTTAACTGATTTTTGTACTATCGGATCATAATTTAGTAATAAGTTGTATTATTTGTATGTTTCCCAAATATAATAAAATAAAATCTAAAATAAAATAAGGATTTTACTATGTGGTAGGTTGTACCTTGTGCAAGGGACCGGTACTACCATAGTGTCAAATATTCTACCGCCAAGCAGCATTGAGTACACTTTGCTGTGTTCCGGCGTGAAGGGCGCTGTAGCTAGTAAAATTACCGGACACTAGAGACTTTACAGTCCTCACAACGGATCTTTGTGAGTCTGAAGTTGGGTTTAGCGAAGCATTGCGCAACTACAGTCGTGAGTTCTTAATACAAAAACACAAAAATAGCTACTGCGCAGCGTCTTGCAGCCAACTTCAGACACACGAAGATCCGTTAGGAAAACTGTACCTATCTAATGTTTTGGATGACCAGTGGCAGTTCCGGGCTGGCGTGTCGCTTACCAATAAGCTAACGTCTTGCTTGTCTTGTCACCATGTTAAATTTAAAAAAAATCTATATTGTCTTGCGAACGTTGACTCTTTCACAAAGATTTTACTATTGAAATTCAACTTTAAGGTTCTGATAAGACTTATGCATTCACTTGTACACCGAGCAGTCGCGGTTTTTAAATTCGTAGTGAACAACGAACACAGCCAAGCTTGCAGCCAAACATAGCTACGAACATTTTCAGGATCATTCCAGCGAACGCTCTAGTCAATGCTCGTCAAAAAAATATTTTTCACGAAGATATCATCGATATCATCAGACTTGACGGTGGAACAATGACAGAATGGCTCGTCACGGCAAAAAGCTCAAAGCAAATTTACTGTCCTTGCACTAGAATATGCGCTAGAACGCTCGCTATAGAATGCTCGCTGAAATGCTTTCATATATTTTCTGTAATGTACTGATAGATTCCTAAGAATTACCTATGGATGATCGTATAACAAATTGCAACAATTAGTTACTGATAATATTATAATCCCTGTGTTGTTGACAATCGTCTGGATCTAACAGTACCTACTTAACTTTCGCTAGAATGCTTATTACAAGTTTATCAGCACCCTTAGGCTCATCGCAGAGGTGTTTTCACAGTACACAAACCTCGTAGTTGGCATTATAGGTCAACAGATAACGTGAAGCAGTTAGATATGGTGAATCGAATAACTGTACAGATTCACTGGTTTAAGAAATTAAGATATAATCCTCTCAAAGAACGAGGACGTCTGGAAGATCCGTGCTCTTAAAGACAGCGTAACAATTAAGATTTTTATACCTGCCGTCACTGAAATCATAATGGATTCATAAAATACACGATCAAAGGCTTATTTTTGAAGAATTATATGAGATTCCTTGGAAGATTGGTACAAGAGTTGTGTTCGCTTTGATAAACGGAGTGAAAGAAATCCTGAGATTGGTTTTTAACACGGCTTTTTTATTATCTTCACCCGCATGAATGTATTATTATATAAATGCAATATAAACTTGAAATGTATTTTCCCCCACTTCTATACGTCCGATAACTTGCTGAAAAAATATTTTGACGTTGACTTTTTGACTTTAATGATAGGTCTTGATAATTCTTGTAAGCATGTATTTAGATAATTGGTTGTATATGAAAGCGTCAAGAACTCATATCGCAATGATTTCACCATAATTCGATATCCTAAAACCATCGATATACTATACTAACTAGATTAGCTGTCACGACCCGAAAAGTGGTCACGAAAATAAGAGCTACGGAGACGGCTGTCGCTCTATTTCAAATTAGTACGAGCCGACAACAGGACGTAAGGACGAATCGAAATTCCTTATTGCGCGTTTATAAACTGTCCAAATACTTATCGTAATACTAAAATAGCAGATGGAGATTTTTTTTTTCGTTTCGTGTTCTTATTACTACTAGTTTAAATAATAAATATAAGTAAGATATCATTATAATACGAAATAAAAATTATTTATTTGATATTTTCTCCGTTAGTAGTTCGCAACTGCCATGCCGAGACTGACAAAATTAATGTTGCCGATAGGCGTGTCGCCACTGTCTATACGAAACTGTCAAACTACACGTCATTACCATAATAAAAAAGTTAGTTCTCATTTTTGCCACCAGCACGGATAAGTTTGTAAGTCAGTACACACACAATGGAAACACACCTGTTTTGAACCTTATTTTATAGTGGTTAAGATTTTCTTTTAAATGAGTACATTTTTGTTTAAGCCAAAAAAACTACTTTTTTTTGGTGATATTATTGATTTTTCTTTGTCTCCGATGTAAAGGTTTTATGTGCCAACATTACTGCATACAGAATTAGACTTTATTACTACATGTGAAGGCTTCTATTAGTCCGACGTTCCGAATTATTTAAAACTATTTTCTACAATTTCTAGCTACGTGTATAGTTGTGTAAGTATATGTAACCGCGACCACATTTTCGTTGTCATTTTGTTCGTGACAGCTAATCTAGTTAGTATAGTATATCGATGCCTAAAACCTAATAACCCGTATGATGTTTTTGATGATTTATAATAATTTAGGTTAATAAACAAATTAATTGGGTAAATAATTTATCAAAAGGCTGTTTCTTTTCGATTGTATCTAGTATAGTCATAAATGCTGCAAATGCAATTTTGAAATTGTTTAAACTATGAACACTATCGCATTTAGAAATAGTTATACTTCGTTTATTTCACGAAGAAAAGTCTGATTTACTTTCAGCAGACGGGAGATTATGCTGCCCAAGTCACAGATTTAAAGATATAAATACATATTTTTAAAAATAAAATTCACTATTTTGACTCATTTCTCGGCAATGGCATGCAACCGGTCGCCATCTTCATTACGTGATTTTGTGATGCCCGAGTCACACGTAAATTTACCTCCACAAATCAAATAAGATTGGATTTAAAGAAAATTTCCGCTAGTGAAGATATTGTATCGTCATAAGATGTGTCAGCATAATATTGGTAAATTCTTTACTTGTTGTAGTTGTCAGAAAACTTCAAGGTGGGTACAAAATTATATCTCAAAGTACAGACTAATATTTTTATTTTTTGCAACTACCCACTTATTATATTTCTATATTAATTAAATAATCTACATAGTGATTAAAACATCTCAATCATAAATACGACAAGGTATGTCGTACGTAAATGCTCAGTATCACAAGACGTGTATTGTATGTTTGTCCTAACATAGTATCTTAAGGGCGTTTGCGCGCTTTTGTGTGCTTTGGCATTTGGAAAGAACATAAATAACTAAGGTAGGTTATTTTTATTTTTTATTTTTTTGACGCTGGGGAAATCTTCGAAAGATCCCCGGGAGCTGTGGGGTTCGACCGGGGTATGTGGGATTCTTACCCACTAAAACCCCCGCGGCTGTCGCATCGGCACATAAAGAGGGGCGAACCTGGGGCCTCCGTTGGGATCTGCACCAGGTGCCCCTCAGTGCCTTGCCTTTGAGCCCGCCGCCGGGGGACGTTTATTGTAGTCCCCCGGGTGCCATCACGGTGCTCACGGGGACGGGGGTCGCAACCCCGCCGCCGTCCTCCTCGGAGTCGCCGCCGTACTCAATGGACGTTCAAAGGGCCCACACCCCGAACGTCCAGCGACTCCGAAGGAAGGTAGGTTACCTATCCTAACCTATCATGAACCATATTCTATTCGATGCTCATCGTATGATATATCTTAACGTATGTATTTTGCGCGGGGATGATGTGATATAAGATATTTACCTATTTGAACCCACAAATTAATCTTAGATCAGATATACCATTTTGATCTCACAATTTCAATGTTATGAAAATATTTATGCATATTCTACCTAGTTATACACCACCAAACCCCTAACATAGTACTTGTTAGGAATTAATTGCAAACGTTGCAATAATATTATAAATAAGCTCTAGAAGCTTTATTAAAAACAATATAAAGTACATCTATTTACTATGGATCATGTATCAAGTACTAATTTTAGTCATAACAATTCTTGTTTATTAGAGATCATGTTACCGAATGAACTAGAATAAGTCTGTTGACGTATGAGTCTTTATAAAAACTAATTGCTTAATTAAGAGAGTCGCATTATATTTTTGTAATTCAAAGTGTCTGTATCACTTTTTAGTAATAAAGAGCATGCAATTCTGCTCTATTACAGTGTTTTAATTTAAAATAAAGTTTTTAAAAAACACATAAACCGCTCCCCTAAAGTTGTTTGGCGCAGCCGGATCGAGCGCCTCGGGTCGTCACGTTATTTGGCGTAGCCAAAGCTAGCGCCCCGTGCTGATAAGCAACCGCGTCGTGAATTCGCGAATCAAAATCTTCGCATCGTGATATCGCGGAAGGCGTTCGTCGAACCAAAGAAATTTAACAACTGGAGCTATGCTAAAGACGGGTTGGTGAGTAAGCCTTTTCACCTTCCTTGTCATTCTTTGTGGTTATATTGAGATTGGCCGTCTCTCATTATAACTGTTATCTGGTTTTCATATGAATTTCTGTGCAAACTATATTTTAAGTATTTTTATGGTAATTAATATTTTATAAAAGTAATTTAAATAGAAAAGAATTAATATTGTTGATTTAAATTTTAAAATATTAAAAAAAAAAATATTAATAAATCTTTTATTTTTGAATTGAATTTTAATTGTTTTATTATTTTAATTGCGATTTGTTTTATTGTGTGTCTTTTTTTTAGGATTGTGTTTTATATTGTGTGCCTTTTTTTTATATAGGTTATTGTGTTTAATTTTTTTTATTGTGTCATTGTGTTTTTTTTTTATAAAATCGATTAATAAATAATTAAAAATGGAGCGATCAAATATTGAACAAATAATCATAATTCCCAATGAAATGTTAAAACTAATACCAGTATTTAACGGAGACAAAAGACAATTAAATTTATTTTTACGCAAATGTGAATACGTGATCGAAAAATATAAAGGCAGCCCGTCTCAAAATTTATATGTCATGCACTCTATTACCAGTAGGTTAACGGATAACGCCGTCGCTCTTATCAGTGAGCGCGAAGACATAGAGACGTGGGATGAATTTAAAGAATTATTAATCCAACACTTTGGAGATCCGCGTAGTGAGGAGACAATTTTAATCGAATTAGAATCGATAAAAATAAAACCTTATGAAACTTATCTTGATTTGTGTAACAGAATTCAATCGGTGCGTTCGGTTCTCATATCCAAAGTCAATCAAATAATGGACGCTGCATTAAAACAAAGTAAAATTACTATTTATAACCATACATCATTAAATGTATTTCTATACAATTTACCAGAACATTTGGTACGCATTGTACGATTAAAATCTCCCAGCACATTAGAAGATGCCCTAAGTATTGTAATCATTCATGGAAATTTACTTCTTCCAAGTAAATTTCCATGAATGATACACAGCGCGAAATAAGATTATGCCTAATACTTTTTATAAATCAACTCAAATGCAGAATCCAAACACGGGATTTAAATTTGGCAATTTTAATAATCAACCTTCGGGTTTTAAACCTAACTTGCCGCCTAAATTTAAATTTGGTACTCCAAATAATGTGCCGAATTTTGTAAATCAAGGGCAACAATTTATATATAATATGCAACAACCAACAGGGTTTAAACCTCAATTGGGCCCAAGACCACAATTTGGTATGCGCCCTCAGAATTTTATTAATGCACAGCCACAGTATGGCATGCAATCCCACAATTTTAATAGTTCTAAATTACCATTTGGCTTTCAGCCTAACTATGCAATACGTCCACAAAATTATGGACAGCAACAATGTGGTTTTAAACCATTTTTAGGAACACAAAATAAACCAACATACTCTAACAATGTGTCTATGCGCACAGCATCGACTAATAAAACTCAGCAAGGTTTTAAATTAAATAAAATGAAATCAAACCAAAATCAATCAGATTTTAATAATTTTAAATTAGATTACGAACCTATTGACAATTATTATGAAAACTTTTATTATAATCATCCACAAGAAGAGGTTTCTTCTTATCCAACGTCTGATCCGAATGAGGATCCTGTCATTAATTATTCTTGTAAATTAGAAAATAAAAATAGCGAGTTAATTATAGAAGAAAACAACAATGCAAATTTTACCGTGCGTCGCCTCGATGAAGAACCAGACGTAATAAGAGTAAATTGTTGTGACATTAATTTTAATTTACCTTTTATATAAATACCAGAAATAGATTCTAAATTCATGATTGATACTGGAAGTATGAAATCTTTTATAAATCCAAATAAAGCTTATCAGTATTTTAATAATGACATACAACATAGACCAATTAAGGTCATAAGCACACATGCCTCAAGTAATCATAACGAAATCATCGAGATTCCTTCTTTGCCAATTTTTAAAAGTAATGAAAATCATACATTTTATTTGTATGAAATAGACCCGCGATACGATGGTTTGTTAGGTGATGATATTCTTCGTCAAATCGGTGCCATTATTGATTTGTATAATAACATTTTAACAACGGATTATTAGACATAACATTAATAATGAAAAACAATCATCAACCATAGTGATTTAAAAGTAAAAATTAAAAATGAACAAGCTAAAGTTAACGATTGTAACATGAATATTCAATTGTCTCCTGGTAATGAAGAAAATATACAGTATAATTTTATAAATACAATGAGAAATGATAATGAATTGAATAAAAATCCTGTCAGTGAATCTGTTAACACCCCTCTTAAAGATTTAAAATTAAATACATCAGTAAATGATTTACAAAACAATTTATCGAATTCTACTCAAAAACAAAATAATAAGGTAAAAAGAAATTCTAAAATTTTAATGAACGCACTTAAAATTAATGATATAAATTTTAAAGTTGATAATGATAATTATGATCAAATAAAAGAAAAACATTGTGATACCGATGACATTATGAATAAAACTGATTTCCCCGCGATTAAATCAAATGACAATGAAATTAATCAAAATGTAAAACGTAAACGTAATGATTTAAAACGTAATAACAATATTTCTGTAGATGTAAGAAGTGATCTAATAAATGTTAAATCCAATAAAATGTTAAAAGAAATAAATAATGTTAATGAAGATAAAGAAATAGGAAATAAGAACTATGTAAGGATAATGAATAAAAGGAAAATAAAAGATAAAATTTTGAATAAGAAAATGATAAAGGAGATTAAACAAAACGTAGATTTAAAATCTAAAAATATACCTGTTAAAGTAGTATGTAAGGTGATACACATAAAGTCAAATAAAATATTAAAAAATAAAAATAAATTTAATGAAAATAAAGATAAAGCAAAAATAAAGTATATAAGAGAAATGAATAAAATAAAAAGAAAAGATACATTTTTATATAAGAAAACTGTGAAAGATAGATATAAGCACAATTTAGTATTAAATAATGTACGTAAAAAGAAAATGGAAACACTACTTAAAAATATCATTCGCCCTCCAGATAATTATTTAGAAAAGTGAAGAACATCGGAAATTATTTTCTAATAGTATTATAAGTCTATTTAAACAAGGAACAGTTGAATTTTATGAATGCACAGAAAGAGTAGTTTATGTCGAAGACGAAAATGAACTAAATGCTATAATTTTAAAACATCACCAAGGAAAAACATATCATAGTCCCTCTATGACATTAAAATTAAAGAAACTCTTATGCGAATAAAAAGAAATTATTATTGGAACAATATGCAAGAAATAATATCCGCTGTTATAAATTCATGCGATTCTTGTAGAAAAATGAAATACGATAGGAAACCTATAAAACCACTTTTACAATTAACACAAACACAAAACGCACCATTTCAAGAGTATTCATAGATTTATTCTCTATAGAAGGAAAATATTATTTAACTATAGTAGATGCTTTTAGCAAACTTGCACAAGCCATTGAAATTAGTAATAGATCTACTACAGAAGTTGTTAGAGCTCTAATTAAATATTTTTCATTTTATGGCGTACCAATAAAAATTAGTTGTGACCCAGGTACTGAATTTAATAATGAATTATTTAAAGAATTAACATCAATTTATAAAATTTAACTTCATATCTGTACAACAAATAATCGTAATTCCACTGGTATAGTTGAAAGATTCCATTCAACTATTATAGAAATTTATCGTTTAGCAAAGTATGAACAAAAATATACTGATGCTGCATCAGTTATGACATATGCTATAATGGCATACAATAATACAATTCATTCAGCTACAGAATTGATACCATTTGAAGTAGTATTCGGTCACACAGACTCAAACTCAGCATTTAATATTAATTTTGAAAAATCATATATACAACAAATCTTAAAAGATCACGCGAAAAGAACAAAATATTTATATAACTACATATCAGATAAAATGTTAGGAAATAAAGAAAAGGCTAGGGATGGGAAAGGAGGTGAAAGTAATATATAATTAGAAGAAGGAAAGGTTATATATGTAAAAACAGTTAATAAAAGACAAAGTAAAGATAAACCTTTATATCAACAAGCTACAGTAAAAGGAAAAATGCAACGTAATGTTGTACCCGTGGAAGTAGGTCAAAGGAAAACTAAAGCACCACTTAAAAATGTTAAACGCCCTCCACAGGTACTGCTTGATCGTAGCGACCACATCGCTGATCGCTCTGAACCAGGGCCTTCAACTAGAAAAGATTAACAACAATCCTGGAATTTTGCCGATTAATATAGGACAAGCATTTAAGCAAGTAGATAAATGGACAATAATTAAGGTTTTAGATTTAAGTGAAATAATTTCAAGTTTAGATTTTATTATAAAAAAATACATAGAATTTAAGAAATTACTTTTAACAAATAATAAATTTAATCAGGAATTTTTAACAATAAGGAAACAAACAGAATATTCATTATTTATTACAAAAGAAAAATTTAAACAAGTTTTACCCACAGTAAATAATTATCATGAAAGAAGAGTCAAAAGAGGTCTTTTGAACCCTCTTGGTTCCCTAATAAAATTAATAACTGGAAATTTGGATCACGAAGACGCTAATCGATATGATAACCTAATTGCACAAATTAAAGATGATCAAATTTTAACCGATAAGAAAATAACAGTAATCTCCCAAATGTTGGATAAACTTATAAATAATACTGGGACATTACAAGAAAATATTGAAATATCAGATACTAAATTAAGAATAATTCAAGAAGTTGTAAAAAAATAGAAAGGAATGAGGTTATACCAATATATTCAACACATATTTTAATGATGTTTGAAATTTTTGAAAATAATTTTAGATCAATTTTTATGTCTTTAAGTGAAATTGAAACAGCATTAGCTTTAAGTAAAATTTCTGTATTACATCAGTCAATTATTAATTCAACTGAATTGTTAACCATTTTGCAATCTATAGATAAGACAGATAATCTTATGTATCCTGCAACATTAAATAATTTAGTTAAATTAGAAAGAACTATGATAGTTAAAGCATATGTAAAAGGGGACCAGATAACATTTATTTTAGAGATTCCTTTAACGGATAATATCTCATACAATTATTTTAAACTCTATTTGTTTCCAATTTTCCATAAATCCTTAAATAAGACTCTTGTTATATTTCCTAAACATCCTTACCTTTTGGTGAAAGGCTTGAAATTTATACCAATTACACACCCGTGTGATGAATTTGAAGAAAATCATTTTATATGCTCCGAAAACAACATTGCTCAATATTCGGAAGAAACATGTGTTGAGCAACTTATTTAAATGGAGAAAAATTTATCCAATTGCACACCAGTTCCCGTTGCAATTAAAAGATGTTCGAGTTCAACGAATTAAATACAATAGTTGGATAATTTTTACAAAAGAAAATTCCGTATTGATGGAGAAATGCGGAGATGACACTTCGCATGCTGCTCTACATGGCTCCTACATCATCCACATGGAGGAAAATTGTGAAGTTACGCTTGGACGTTTCAAAATTAAACATCGTCAAATATATGGAAAAACTTTATATACGAACTGGACATTCATACCAGAGTTACCGGATATAAACACTTTTAGTGAAAACACTTTCGGAAATGAAACAGTGAACATTAAAGAAATAAACTTGGACGATTTAAATAGTTTATCATATATGCTAAAATTAATGAAAAATAAGAGTAATATCGTGAAAGTGTAGTGAAAATTAAAAGTGTTAGTTTAGTCACGATATTGTTATACGTAATTATAAGCATTATTATTGTATCTTTAATATTATATAAGTATAAAACTTATTTCATAGATTTTTTGCGAAATAATCCGAATCCACAATCTTCGGATAATTTCGCACTTGAGGGGGGAGGAGTTATACACCACCAAACATAGTACTTGTTAGGAATTAATTGCAAACGTTGCAATAATATTATAAATATATGGAAAGCTCTAGAAGCTTTATTAAAAACAATATAAAGTACATCTATTTACTATGGATCATGTATCAAGTACTAATTTTAGTCATAACAATTCTTGTTTATTAGAGATCATGTTACCGAATGAACTAGAATAAGTCTGATGACGTATGAGTCTTTATAAAAACTAATTGCTTAATTAAGAGAGTCGCATTATATTTTTGTAATTCAAAGTGTCTGCATCAATTTTCAGTAATAAAGAGCATGCAATTCTGCTCTATTACAGTGTTTTAATTTATAAAAAAGTTTTTAAAAAACACATAAACCGCTCCCCTAAAGTTGTTTACCTACTTTGTGTTATGAAAATGTGTTACCTACGTGAATACACAATACACGTATATAGTTTACAGAAGGTGCCATGAAATAAATAAATATAATTATAACCATACTTTTCTGTGATGTCTTTTTTGTGTGGTATTTGTGAATAGCTAGGAGCTGTCATCGTCTTCGGAGTTGGTCAAGAGACGTTAGTCGTATTGTCCTCACGTAAACCGTGTATGGATCATATAACATATGTATACAATGTTTCCTAATGATGTGTATCCATTGTTTAATCCTCGCGTAAATCGTGTAAGGATCATTTGACGTCTATCTACACTGCGAGGCGCATTCATCGTTTAATCCTCACGTGAATCGTGTAAGGATCATTTGACGTCTAACTACACCGCGAGGCGTATTCATCGTTTAATCCTCACGTGAATCGTGTAAGAATCATTTGACGTCTAACTATACTGCGAGGCGCATTCATCGTTTATTCCTCACGAAAACCGTGTAAGGATAATTTAACGTCTATCTGCACTGAGAGGCGCATTGATCGTTTAATCCTCACGTGAATCGTGTAAGGATCATTTGACGTCTAACTACACCGCGAGCCGCATTCATCGTTTAATCCTCACGTAAAACGTGTATGGATCATATGTCGTCCAACCACACTATAATGTGCATTCATTGGTTAATCCTCATGGACATCGTGTAAGTATCCCGTGTAAGTATCAGATATCCAACTACGTCGCAATGTGTACTCACTTGATCCTCATGTAAATCGTGTATGGGTCCTGTGATAAAATGCACAATATGTGTTTATTGATTGATCCTCATGTAAATCGTGTATGTGTCCTGTGACAAAATGCACAATATGTCTTTATTGATTGATGATTGATCCTCACGTAAACCGTGTATGGGTCCTATGGCGTGTAACTATCTTACAACGTGTATTTATTGTTCGATCCTCACGTACACTGTGTAGGGTTCCTGTCACATCAAAATACCTTACAAAGTGTATTTATTGTTTGATCTTTACGTAAACTGGTTATGGGTCTTATGACATCGAACTACCTTACAATATGTATTATTGTCGAATTCCCACGTATACCGTATATAGCTCCGATGGCATCAAGTTAATACATATAACAATCTTTGATCCATTGTATAGTGCCACACATAATATCAAATTATCATGCACATATTCGTAGATATGGATTTTATGAACCCCAGCTAGGTATGCGCCTCCTGAGGAGGTAGCGCATAGACCGAGATATAGCAAAGTATGTCTCCCAGAAAGCGTAAATCAAGTAAAAAGGTATAAATAATAATACTGATTGTGACTACTGGTTGTGCATAATAATATTGCGCATAACTTGCGTATACAAAACATAATGTTGTAAATTACGAGATACTAATAATCATTCAGATTTACCACTTCCAAGGTCATACTATACTTAGCAATTATTGGGCCAAGGCCCTGCGTAAGATACATCATTTATAGAATGCTTAAATTCAGTATCATTAGCAGTATTCATTCCAGTACGGCGGAAGCTTGCTTAAACTTATATTTCAATTTGTTTACTCGTAAAACCTTAGAACAACCTATATTATACCTACATTATGACATTTCTGTACCAATAGGTAGTAACAATATCAGTTATGCAATATAAGAAAATCAAGAAGGTTCAACAGCGTTGCCTGCACAGCTCAAATATTTTAAATTCGTATCAAGTAACAACGTCTGCGTTAGAACTGTGAAACAAATATTATTGCATACCGTAAGGTCAAATACGATGGTACTATATTTGTATAACACCTGTAATTAACTAGGTACTCATATTTTGCAATAAATAAATTGAATTGAATCGAAAAATATAACAAACCACAAGAGTATACAGTAAAAAAAAAATATATTTGTTATATGTAATTTAATTTCGCACCGCACTTTTCAGAAGCTTTTAACGTATGGGGACAGCCTAGAAGCCGTATGTTTATCCCAGTTGTTGTCCTGGCTGGGAGTCAGCCCTCGACTTTGGGGTGGTGGTTGAGGTTTCTAGCCACCGCATTATACGTCCCGTCAATCAAACATACCTAATCAAACATTAGTTTTATATAATAAGTTACAAGATCATTTGATTGACACTTATTAGATGGTAATACAGATTAACATTATAAACTATAGATCTCTATGTCCACTATCATAATAATTACTCACATCAATTATCGGTTTATGTAATTCTGACTTATTAGCATCGACGTACTTATATTACTCGTATCATAATCGAATTTTATTACTTGTTGCAAAATACCTAACTTTTAACTATATATAGTAGTCTAATGGTAAAAGAAAATAAAGTCTTTACATACACATGAAATACATAAAAAATTAAAATCACTAAAGTCTAAAAATAGAGTAAAAAGATGTTAATACAGACTAGAATCTTCAATTTTATGTGAATCGCATAATGATAATTGGGCATATTATAGCCTTATAGATGTGATCAGGGTGGCTATACTCTCTCTTGATAATTCCTACGCTATCATTTATTTTTTACAAGACATATTATTCTGGTTACACTTACATTACTTTAACTGAAATCAGATTGGACATCAATGATAACAATATTATAATAATGAATTTACATAGCCAACGAAATAAGGTTCTTCAAAGGAGTAAAGTAAAACTTTTTTTTTACTATTGAAATAATAAATATTGAAATTTACCAAATATGAAAGTTTATCTGGAATACAAGTCGGCTATTTATCTTAGAAAATGAGTGCTCAAAACTGTACAACATTATAACTTTTTCAACTGCTTGTTATGTTCACTCCAGATTAAGCTTAAACAAAAAAAATATATTAAGATTGCGCTTTAATCTTAATAAATGTTAACCTCTACGTTCCACACTTTTTAACATAAAATATGAATTGTTTCCAACTCACCTACCTTCACCTATTATATCCTATGGGTCGTCAATATCCTTCGATATGTATGTTTATGTATAACATGCATATATATTATAAATATGAACACATGCAAATCTATTTCCTTTTTCTTCATGTGCACTGTGTCCACTTTTCTCTTCTTTTCTTTTTTTCAACTCTCCTCTTACAGGTCTGCTGGAATAGATTCCATTTGAAATAAACAGCACCTTTGTACATTTTTTCCTATGAATTTTGTGTAATTGTTTCCTTCTGTGTGCATAAATTGAAAAATAAATAATGAACCTTGCAGGGCAGGTTCTTTGAATGGGGTTGGAGATCGCATCGCGGTCTGGGTTTAGAAAAAGTATACGACTGACGGACGTGACGGAGTTTT
The DNA here is from genome assembly GCA_911728495.1 of Furcula furcula. Lineage (NCBI taxonomy): Eukaryota > Metazoa > Arthropoda > Insecta > Lepidoptera > Notodontidae > Furcula > Furcula furcula. Next base: position 18,311,625 of record OU452251.1, read on the forward strand.
TATTTCTATATTGTTTAAAAATTGGAAACTAGAGATACCGCAGAGAGACATGTATATCTCTGCCATTACATAACCGAAAATCATTGTTGCGGTATTTAGTATGAACAGTATATCTTGCATGAAAAGTAAACAAGAAATTTATTAAGTATATAGATAGGCAATACGCCTTAATATCTTTAATAAATTTTTTTCGATGCTCTAAACATCCTGCAAGTAAATCAGACTTGTCTTCGTGAAATAAACGAAGTATAATTAAGAACCAAACGAACTTACCTTGTGAAGTTTGATGTCTAATTATATGAGTTTATTGAACGATGAAAGTCGTTCGGGGTGGTTTTTTTTTTTTTTTTTTGGTAATGATAGACGCTGTTGGCCGCAGATGGCCATTACAGCTTCACCGGACAATAGGAGGCGAGCGCTTGAAGCGCTCTAGCCTTTACGGCAGAAGTAGCGACGAGCTCAAGGGCACCTCAGGGAGGCACGGCCTCGGCTTGGGCTGTCACTTAAGAGAGGGCTGAGTTTACCACCGGTTCACAACGCGCCCCCACTGAGAAGAACCGGCAAGAAACTCAGTGGGGTGATGCACGTCGTTGAGGGCGCATACGTACGACCCTTCGGCCTCGCCGGCGAGACCGGTGTCTGATAGCTAGTGTAGCATACGGTTGTCGGGGAGGGTTCGGCGCATCCCGGTCCAATAGGACCGTCATGGGGTCAGGAGGGTCGAGCAGTACGTGCCGTGGTATGCGGCGCGAGTCAGAAGGACTAGGGGCGTAATTCGGACGTCCATTGAGTACGGCGGCGCCTCCGAGGAGGACGGCGGCGATTCCGAGGAGGACGGCGGCGATTCCGAGGAGGACGGCGGCGGGGTTGCGACCCCCGTCCCTGTGAGCACCGTGACTGGTTCCCGGGAGGCTACAATGCGCCCGGCGGCGGGCTCAAAGCTTTGACCGGGGGGGGGGGGGGGGGGGGGAGACCAGGGGGTCTCACGGACCGGAGAGATCTCATGTGCCGAAGCGACAGCCGCGGGGATTTTAGTGGGTAAGAATCCCACATACCCCGGTCGAGCCCCACAGCTCCCGGGGATCTTATGAAGATTCCCCGGCGTCAAAAAAATCTATACTTATAATAAAACTGTAACAGGTCCAATTCTGTACATTGAAGATATTTTGAAAATTATTTTTGGAGGGCATTCTATAACCGATACTGAGGCCGAAAATGTAATTTTTTTTATTTTTGTCTGTCTGTCTGTCTGTCTGTCTGTCTGTCTGTCTGTCTGTATCACGGCTGAGCATCACGCCTAAACTACTGAATGGATTCAAATGAAACTTGGCATGATTTGAGATCTTACTATGAGGTAGGACATAGGATACTTTTTATCCCGTAATCTAGCACGGTTCTTTTGGGAGAGGGGATTAAAGTCAAAATGGGTAGTTGGTTATACGCTTGGTCCGATTATATCAATTTTTCTTTATAATATAATAAATATTAGTAAGGGAACACTCATAGAGAGTTGTTATCAAGGTTTTGTAATCGATCGGGTTAAGCAACGTTAGGTAAGGTCATTAAATAGATGGGTGACCGTTTAACGCCATTTGAACTAAAAGGGTCCGTGCTTCGGAGAGCAAGTAAAAAGTGGGTCCCAGTTTTTAACCGACTTTAAAAAAGGAGGTTATGTATTCGATGCGAATGTCTGTTATTAAAAGTTTAGTTAACGTAAAAATAGCGCAGGCGGAGCTGCGTGGGTCAGCTAGTAGTAGGAATAAAGTAAGTATTTGTTTTTCAGATAAAATTAACACTCTGAGACATTATCGTATTACCGTCGAAATTTTCAACAGAAGCGTGTCCGCTGACGTATTCAAATGATCATAATAATTAAATTGAAGCCGATTTCAGCTAGCGTTAGTAGCCCTATTGCTCGGATTATAACATAGTGATCTTCATTGTCTTTGATAGCCAACTCATCGCTGAACACGTTGAGATTTGGATACTTCTGTGAAGATTCAACGACAAAACGTCGGTTTGATACTGTCACTTGTGTTGTGCGCGGTGTTAGCGTGCCACCGTGCCGCTGGTATCCAAATCTCAACTTCTTCAGCAACCAGTAGGCAACCTCATTAACTGTAAAGGCAGTAAGTGTCCTCACTTGCTTCCGTTGTCATTATCATCATAGTGAACTTAAGAGATAAGCAAGACGTTCGCCTGGTAGAACCTGGTAGAAAGCGACACGCCTGCCAATAGACTGCGCTGCCGCTAATCACACGAAACATTGCGTACCTATTAAGTCTCTTAAGGAGTCCGGTAATTTCACTATTTGCCCTTCACACGAGAACAACAATGTTTTAGATATTTAGCGACCGAATACACTTCCGAAACTGCAGGATGCATCCTGGATGGTCTCCCGCGGCTGTCGCATCGGCACATGAGAGGGAACCCAGGTCTCCGGTGGGATCTGCACCAGGGGCCCCTCAGTGCCTTTGAGCCCGCCGCCGCCGGGGGGTGCATTGTAGCCCCTCGGGAACCTGACGACCCCCGTCCCCGTGAGTACCGGCTCACGGGGACGGGGGTCGCAACCCCGCCGCCGTCCTCCTCGGAGTCGCCGCCGTACTCAATGGACGACAAGGGACCAACCTGGTTTAACCCTAACTGTCTTAAACATTAATGCTTAGGATAGAATACTCTTCAATGTAGAATACATTTTTTTAGAATGCACTTTGTCCTTGGCTGTTATTTCGAAGGCAACCTTAAGGACCTTAAATGCGCCTCACGTGAGAATCAATGAAAACGTTCTTTCAGTTCGAAGAGAGTCTTCAAAAGTGATATTGTGTGTACTTACGGGGGATTGAGGAGGCATGTCGGGGTCGGAACGGCGTCCGAAGCGCAGACGGCGGGAGGGTACACGTACTATCTTGGGCGCGAACACGTTCCAACCGCTTCGGCTGTTTGATGCTGCTCCTGCTGACGCTACAACCAATAATACAATACTCAGAATAATCTTCAGACCGAAAACTAGTTCATCCACTAACACTAAGTGATATTTTAAGAATCATCATTATCAGCGGGACCTCCACTGCTGAACAAAGGCGGTAGGGGGGTATGAAGGAATAACTAAATATTAACAATTTATTTACAAATATACATATTTATTCCTTTAAGTTGTCACCGCACTGGGAGGGAAGGGTACCTAAAAGAATGGCGGTTTTTCTTCTTTGTATGGCCAAGCTTATGTTGAGAGAACACCTGATATGTACTTCTATAATCAGCATTAACAGCATCCGAGAGACTGACACTGCTGAAAAAAGGCCACCCCGTTAGAAAGGAGGGGTTGCCATAATCCCCACGCTTGGCATGCGTCTTGGGGATCATAGTATTGGTAAACGAGTGGACGAATAAATTAGTCCATGTTAATAATAGGTTTCCAACGGAAGACGCTGCTTCTTTCCTCAGTCGCCTCTTACGACACCCCATAGGAGGTTTAAAGAATAGATTTGTGGTGGTATGGTGGATTTTGAAAACACCCGATCAACTTCCGGCCCGATTATAACGAGGGTGTCTTCAAGGGTATAGTAGCTTTTTATAAGCTAGTGTACTTTATCATGTTTATCATCCTTGATTGCAATCAGGCGCGTGCTTAGTCGCGAACCTAACATCAGGATCGCATCGAGTAACTAATAAACAAAAGAAAATGGCATCAATTGCCCTTTTTATCGCGCTTTTATTAGCTTCACCTGTATGTATGTATGATGGTAATGGAATCTTGCGACTCAATTTTCACCCACTTCTACACGTTCAAATCGTTTGAAATTTTGCACATGTGTCGAGGACCCGTGACAATACAATAATATGGTATCATCGAGCTGATCTGATGATGGAGGTCGAAGGTGGATTATGGAACCCTTCTTCAAGCCTACATCGACATTGTTGTCTATTATTACCATCGATATACTATACCAACTAGTTATTATATAGATGATTAATTACTTACGCAAAATTAAGTCATCCCTAAATTGAAAACACAGAAGCACATTTTGTTTATTGCAGTTTAATAAATGTAATGTATGTTTCACTGATCGTTAACTTTGAAATCGCTCTTTTTTCATAAAATCTGTGGCTAGTTCGGGATCAGATGACCGTGTGTGGATTGTTCCAGGATATTATTACCCGTGGGGTGTCCGGGTACGAATACCCACCCCACCTATCTCCTCTCGTTTGGTGTCCGTAAGAGGCGACTAAAGGAAAACAAGAAGACTGACAACAGTGACTTTCTTATTTCCCTACCACATATACTGCGATCGCCAAGACGCCTGCTAAGCGCGAGGGTAATGGCAACCCCTCCCATCTAAGGGAGAGGCTTTTGTTCAGCTGCTGATGAAGATCATTACAGTTACTGAAGGCCCGCATTTAAAGTGATGTTTAATATTTCTTTAATTTACAACTTGAGTTAAAAGATTTAGATGCCGCCACTTTTACTTTATATTGCTTGTTAATATTCCTTCTTTATTAACACTCTGTAAAGAGTTAAGTGTGTCTATGTAGGTTTGTGACACGTGTCAGTAATTATGAGCTCTTAAATACGTTTGAGAGAAGTAACTGGAGTGGCTTAATTATACTTAATCAAATGAAAAATCTTATCGCGTTAGAGCCAATAAAAAGTAACTGCGAGATTTTATCGCCGGAAATTATGTCTAGTGAAAATTAAATAGAACGCGGATTTCCCTCATAAGTAATAAGTAAGTACTATTAATTGTTTTAATGTGTGGCTTACAACAGTAGATTTTATTTGTTACACTTTTTTTTTAATATTTTTGGAACGAAGTTCCTTATGGGACGATGCGGAGGGGGAAAAAAAGTCCGGAACGTAACCATCCGATCATTATTCACAAATATATATCTTACTAGCAGTAGCCCGCAGCTTCGCCCGCGTTGACTTTGTTAGTAAAACGTGTTTTGAATTAGGTATCATGGTTTTTCAAAATATTGTTTACCCCGGATCTAATAAGTATCAAGTAGACATATTTAATGACATATCCTGTATTTTGAGAAAGGCATCGTAGCTCCTATTATAGTGCCTGAAAGGGTTTCATAAATATTCACCGCTATTATTAAAAAAAAACCGGTCAAGTGTGCGTTGATCTCGCACACCTTCATTAGACCTATTAATGTTGTTTTACTATTCGTCTAACACATCAGATAGCAAAAAACCTAACCGCAAAACTAAATTTGGTTGTCGAATTTCTTTTGGGATTTCTAAAGAACTACTTATCGAAAAATCATTTTATTTTTCCTGTAAAATATAGATAGATAAGTAAGTATGTATCACCTATAATTATATCAGATTTTTCCCTCCTCAAACTTTGCAGATAAGGCAGTATTTTTTTGACATTTTCGATTTTAAGTCAAAAACTACGTAACATATACCAAAATAAAAATCCATTTTGGAATTTGCAAATAAAGCCCTTTCATATGATACCCTATTCGATATAGTAGTCTCATTTTAAATTAAATTTCTGCCCATTATAAGAACTTTTCATTTGTATTTTTGTGATGAGGTTGGGTATTTAAGAATTAAAAAAAAATTTTTTTATTGATCGGTTACAAATGTTCTACAATATAATAAGATCTAAAACAGACATGCAGGTTTCCTCACGATGTTTTCCTTCACCGAAAGCTAAAAACAATCGCACAAAGACGATTCACACAAGATTCGTTAAAGAAATAAGAGATGCGAGCTGGGGTTCTAACCTGCGCATCTTGATTCCAAGGCAACCACTTAGGGCTTGATTTAAAAAATGCTGAAAATTAGTTTGTTCAATTATTATGTTGAGTTTATTTACAGAGTGTTCTTGACTGTAGCTGCCCTTACCTTAGGGGTTATTTTT